>CM055121.1:73479965-78924965 GCA_029206835.1 Rana muscosa
CATGATCAAATCATTGGGCTCTTTGTCAGACAATTTTATTATAGTTTCATCATCACTTTTTAATACTCCCCTTTCCTGTATTGTTATAATGACATTTTTTATCCAATAGTTTTTTTCATTTTTCTGGGATTTATTTAAAATTTCGATTTTTTTTCTTTCTTACTTTTGTTTTGATCTTTAATCTCTATTTCCTCTTTCACTCTCCATTGATAATTCAACCATAAGCTTTTAAAAGTTATCTTTCTCTATAGCATTCTCACATTCTTATTCCCACAGTTCAGCTAATATTTTGTGTCTATACTACTTTCATGGTAAAGAGTATCAATCCCCTATAGTTTTTCCTTTATCTGTTATGTGTCCACACCCTTCCTGCTTAGGTGGCGATGACTACATGGGTTGCAAAATACATTTTTTTTTAAGTTGTTTCAATAGTAACGAGCTTGTTGCATTCATAGTGAATAAACCATAACGATATTCCCTTGGAGCATGGGGAAATACAAAGCATTTTATTTTAGAATCATTATGAAATTTGCTTCAACCAACGCTGACCACAGAGGATGGCGTGACCTTGCAAAATAGAGCAGTTACTATTCTGGTTCACTATTTTCCTTGCAGTCTGTATAAATCTCCCACCTTAATAGAAACAAAGCATTGCCATACCATCACTTTTCCTGTGCCATGTTTGAAAGGTGGCATAAAACACTCATACAACATCCTTTCTTTGAAGCCCCACTCACACTTTCCTGTTCCTACCCACATGCGGGTAGCAGTTGTTTTGGGTAGTACTCGTTTTTTTGCTACAAAATGTTTGGGGGAAAAAAATGCACATAGCAAAACATGCTTTGCTTTGCCAAGAAAAGGTACACAAGCTGCTTTGGTGCATTTGTTGTGCGTAGGGTAGCCCATGTGGTAAAGAAAATGTGACGCATCACACAGGTTTAAATGTGTGCTCTCTCTGTATTCCACAAATATTCTCCTCATTAATGGACTCATCTGTCTATAATACTCTTTTCCAGTCATCCATTTCTTAAAAGGCTGTGTTAGTTTGCCTATTTCAACTTTTTTTTTATGTTTCAATGATTTTTATTAAAGTTATAATGATACAAAAGTAAAAGAATCACAACTTGTCATTGTACAGTCTCAACACAGCATATGGGAATCCAATACCATAGGACCTGGGATCCAGGGTTCCCAAGTGGTGTAACATAAGAGCATAAAAAAAAAAAAAAAAACAAAGAATATCCTGCATCAGCCCATAGTTTCCCTCAGTTTTAGGCGACTCTCGGATTTCGGACCTCAGGAAGAGATCCACCCGCCCGTAGGTGCCGTCCCCCCATCCATCTACCAGAGGGGCTCGACACCACCGATCGTGCGGGCGCCCTTTAAGTTCAGCCTTGACTGACAATGGTCCTTTAGATATAAGTAAACCAAAGGAAAAGAAAGAAGAGTCGAACAACCCCACAAGGGCTGAATCCGACCCGAGTGGTAGAAATGCAAAAAGAGTAGTAGACAATGAAATAGGAGAGAGAAGATAAGACAAAGATAGAAGGAATGAGAGAGGAGGAAATAATTTAAAAAAGGGGGGTAAGGGGAGGGAAAGAGCCATGGCTCAGCACCCCAAAAAGCGTTCTGGGATCATTTGTAAGGTAGTGGAGCCAAGGATCCCACACTTTATGAAATAACTTCAATTTATCTTGTGCCAGAGCTGTTAACCTCTCATTCGGCATCAACCAAGATAATTTGTCTTTAAGCTGTTCGAATGGTAGAGCGGCAGACTTCCAGTTTCTGGCTATGGTGATCTTTGCTGAGATGAATATGAATGTCAATAGCCATCTGCGGTATTTAGAGGCTTCCACTACCCCACTCCCCAGCAGCACTTGTTTGGCTGATTTAGGCAGATTTATCTGAGTGAGAGAGTAAATAAAATTATATACCCTGATCCAGAACCTCCTAACCTTGAGACACGTCCACCAAATATGGTAAGTGGTACCGATATGGCCACAGCCTCTGAAGCAATGCGGAGTAGCCCCCGGCACAAAAGTAGCTAACCTAGCTGGTACCATATACCATCTCAGCAGAACCTTATAATTGGCTTCTATTTTTGAAGTATTGATGAGCGAACAGGGCGCTGTCTTTGCTATCTTATACCATTCATCTAGATCAATGGTTTCCGGTAAATCAGTTTCCCATTAGACCATGTAGTTCAGCTTCGTCGATACGCTCAACAATATTGAATAAATAACAGATATGTGACCCCTAATCTTGTCATATTGTCCACATAAGTGTTCCATGGATGTCAGGGTAGCTAGATCACTCTTACGAGCTAGGGATTGTATGTAGTGAGAAATCTGGGCGAATCTATAACATTCCGCTGGAGGCATATGGTATTTGTCTATCATAGTCCGTTCGGACAACATACCCTTATGATCACAAAGGTCAGCTATACGCGTCTGGCTCCCACCGAAATTGAAAAGATTGTTCAAGCGTTGTCTGGGTAGAGCTAAGTAAGGATAAATTTAGTGCCCTAGATTTGCTGTGGTTGATCGTCAACCCCGAGATGTCAGAAAATGGCTGTAAGATAGCATACAAGTTGGGGAGGGAGGTAATCGGTGAGAACAAGGTCAGCAACAAATCGGCCGCAAAAAGCAAGCACTTGTGCTCATAATCTCAAAATTCAATACCCTGAATGTCCTTACAAACACAAATTTTGATCGCTAGCGGTTCAATGGCCAACGCGAAAAATAGCGGTGATAACGGACAACCCTCTCTCGCTCCCCGCCTGATTGCCAAAGATTGTGAAGAATACCCCCTAATCATTAGTGAAGCACTCGGGGAATTGTACAACATACGGAGGAGATCCAGAAAGCGCCGTCCAAATCCAAAACGTTCAAGAACATTAAACAAGTAATCCCAGGAGATGGAATCAAACGCCTTCTGGATGTCCAATGAGAGCAACATTCCTCTCCTGACTCCCCCACCATCTCAGTCAGATTGGACCGCTAAAATTAGATTGATTAACCGACGGGTTTGGTCAGATGCCTGCCTATTAAGGATAAAACCTGCCTGGTCGGGGTGAACATAACTCTGAATGAATGTATTTAGTCTTTGGGCCAGAATTTTAGTAAGGATCTTCAGGTCTGTATTGATCAGGGAAATCGGGCGATAATTGGCACAGTCCCTGTGGTCTTTCCCTGGCTTCGGGATCACATTTATATATGCAGCATTTTCATGACAGGGGAGCCTACTACCATTTCTCAAGGCATTCAAATGAGAACAAAGGTGGGGTACAAGGACATCCTGATGTTTCCTATAATAGTGACCCGGGAAGCCATCCGGCCCCGGGGCCTTGGTAGGGTGTGTGGATTTGATTGCGACCCGGATTTCAGGTTCCGTAAAGGCCCCGTCCATCAAGTTCGCATGAGCTTGTGTCAATTTTGGCAACTGCAGGTCACTGAAGAACGACTCCTCCCTAGATCAGTCAAAATTAGTCGGTGAGTCATATAACTTAGTATAAAATTTGTGAAATTCCCTAATTATTTTCTCAGGGTTTTGGGTCGAAAGGCCTGTGGGTAGTCTCAACTTAGGCAATGTCGGCGAATATGGTCGGGGAACAAGTTTTCTAGCTAGCATTGTAGTCGGTTTATCCCCCATAGTGTAGAACCTATGTTTAGACCAGCCTATGTGTTTTTCAGCTTGCATAGTCAAACTGAGATTAAGTGTCAGTCTAGCTTTATCTATTTTATGTCTAATGTCTATCTGCGGGTTCCTGTTCTGTTCTTCCATTAGGTCCTCTAAGTGTGCTTCCAGCTGTTTATTCTTCTGTTCCCTGTTTCGTTTCGCCCTGGCCACCACTTGTATGAGTTTACCCGTATTGCTGCTTTATGGGCCACCCAGTTAATCGCGGGGGATGTGTCTGAGGCCTTATTAGTCTTAAAATATTCTTGTATTGGCATTATTGTCCTTGGGTATAGAGTCTATTCCAAAGGAATTACAGACTATAGTCATCCATATATTGTTGAGTGTCAGATTGTCTATCATGGAACACTGGAAAGACCACCTCCATTCTCTGAAGTAATTCAAACGACTAACACTCATGCAACTTATGAACTAATGTTCGCCTCATCACAGGGCAACTATCATAATTTGTATACTAGATGGCATAAATGGTTAGATTGGTATAAGCAGTAGTAGATGCTATGGTTAACACTTCAACTCTCAATCCTGAAACTACGGCATTTTCAGGCGATGGTGAAATGAGACACACTCTTTGTTCTCCTTTTCCTCTTCCTCCCTCTTTCTTTCCCTTCCTCTTCTCTTCTTATTTCTTCCCTAATCCTTATGTTTAAAAAGTTATCAACCTCTTTCTTATATGTCATAAGTATGACAACACTATTTGGTTATTTATGGTTTCTGAAATATGACTCGAGTTATTGAATTAAGCAGATCCCATGCAGCCTTCGGTGGTTGGGTTGGATGGATCAAGTATACGCACTAACTTTAATATAAGTACGGGAGATGTGGTTGGGGGGGGGCCTTCCCTTCCTGTGTGGCACAGTTAGATCCCAGATGGGGTACCCAGAGGGGGAGGTGGCTCCCCTTCATATCTTGTCTTATCTTACACCTAAAAGTGCAATGTATAACAATATATTGTGAATAGCTCAATGTTATTCAATTTTTTGATAACTAATATATAATATCTAGTTTTTGATAACCAAGCGCCAGTGCACATTGTTCAACGCTAAAAAATTCTGATGTATGACATGCCTAAAAATCAACCTGTTCCAAGTTATGTATACCTTTCATCAAGGGGGAAATTGGGGAAGGGGAAAAGTGGGACTTTAAATGAGACACCCTAGATAAATGTCTCCATCCCTAATCAATTTGTACTAAGAGGGGAGGAAGTTCGGGACTTTAAATGAGGCACATAGGTAGAACAAACACTTGAAAAAACAAGTTTTAATAAATAAACACAGGTTATACAAATATCTCAGCCAGCTGGCTCCATATAGAGACATAAGTTAACAGCAATGATTAAAATAGTAATATCATGATGGTGACTGCGCTGTAGTGAATTTAAATAAAATGGGTGAAGGGAAATCCAAAAAAAGGGGAGATTGACACGGAAAGTGAGGGTGTGAAGGGGGAGGGAAGGGGGAAGGGGAGATGAGGGGGAAAGAGGAAAAGGGAAGGGGAAACGATCGATAATGAATCGTGAGCTACAACTTTAGCTGAATAGCAGTGATGTGTAATATGTACAGTAACAGAAATGTACGTGCAATAATAATAAGTAAAAAAAAGGACTGAGCAAAAATGAATAAACAATATAAACAAATATGGACATATAAAAAGGGTGAGTAATCCAGTGATAATAAACGTGATGAGTTTAGAAAAAATGAATCACTAAACAATGATAATAATCAGTAACCAATATCCATAAATCAAATCACACACTGAGGTGTGTCAGTGAACCCAACCAATAAAGGGAAAAAGAAAAAGGAGTCCCAAATTGGTAATATAAATGAAATCATGTGTGAAATTCATAAATAAATATTAATAAAGTCCCATCACCAAAGGTGTGTTAGGAAATTTTCCTATAATGTCCACCCAGTGGTCAGTAGTCACAAACAGCTTACTTTGCGCTGGCTCCCTGCTAAGAGGGGGCAGTATGAAACAGATCTCTGTGATGCAGAATATTAAGTGGTCCTTATGGCACAGTCTTTATGACACAGTTTCTTTGTGACTCATTGGGATGCATATGGAAAGACATAAACGGAGAAAACATCAATAGCGCAACTTTGTGAGTGCAGCAGGGTGAATCGCTGATGTAGAAATTCACACACTCACTTGTATGATAGTGAGCGTGGACCTCAATCCAAACGAGCACCGCGCTCGTGCCAGTGGAAAATTGAGTTGGCGTCTAGGATGCGTACGATGCGATCCTCAGATGTCAGCAGTGGCAGTCACAAAGTTGTAATGGTGAAATGAAAGAAGGACATATAGTGTGGGTCTGTACCACTAGGGGCATTTATTGATAATTAAATAAAAAAACTCACATTTAAAATATGGAAGCAGGTGTTGTATCCTTACGAGCGGCGAGCTCGTCTCCTCTCGGTTCTGCTGGCGGTGTGTCTGTGCTACGTCCTGACGCGTGTCGTCATATCACATGACTTCATCAGAGGCTAGCACTAGACACAGGATATGGAGTTTAAATAGTCCTCATCGCAGGGCGGGCGGCAGTCATTTTGTTGTAGACCAATATATATATATGAGCGCGGCCATGATTGCTCTGACATTTGCGTCTTACTACTAATACTGTCAGTGTGCAGTAGCCTGCGTGGACTAGGGGGGAGGAGGGAGGGCTGCAGGACGAAAAAATGAGCAGCGTAAAAATCTTATTCTAATGAATGACATAATATTAAAAACGGGGCATAATATCCCCGGAGTAAAAGGTATAAAATGTTTATAAAAAAAACATTTAAAAGAACATGAGTTTAGACGAGAGCAAGTGAGCTAAAAGCCAAACCGCTCTGGTCTCGGGCAGCTCCAAATACATGGAACTGGAACTGTCATTCATGGAAAATATTTGAGGCACAGACACACCCCAGCTGGAACCCTGAGAAGGAGTAAATAAATGTACCACAATACATATTGGGAGACTGGACATGTCATCATACAGGGGAAAGATAATATAGGCAGATGCATATATGACCCACAGACAAAGAATCTTACATGAGTAAGCCTATGTGTACAATATGAAATGCAGACCACATATATAATGTAATGATGTTAACCTAGTGGGGATATTGTCTCGACTAATGTGAGAATCTATATTAGATACTCACGGGACACATATGGTGAGGCCCAGCATGCACCAACAAAAACATATCAAAATGTTCCTGTCTCATAGATGACAGCAAAGGCTGGCATTTAGTGAGAGGAAGACATAACAGCTAAATGAGGAATACTTGTGGAGATGGGCAGAGACCTGGTGTCAGTAATACACTGAGCTAAAAAGGAATGGGAAAAAAAGTTTGTGACTGACTGTCCTAATAGTCACTTAAAAAACAATTTAAATCAAATTCTATATTTAGGCCTTTGGGCGCAAACGTATCCATCGAAAAAATCCACTGGGATTCGATTTGGCTTAGTGTTCTCACCTTGTGCCCTCCTCTCCATGGACTTGAGTATGGAACTATACCCCAAAATTTGAGGTGGGATGGGTCTCGGTTATGTATTTCTGCAAAGTGTCTCGAGACACTATGTTTAACAAATCCGCGTTGTATATTTTGTACATGTTCTTTAACGCGGATCCTAAGTAGCCTTTTGGTGCGGCCTACATATTGCAGGCCGCAACTGCATTCCAACACATAAACCGCCCCTTCTGTGTTACAGCCAACAAATTCTTTGATTTCGTATTCTCTCCCATTACTATTGGACTGGAATGCGGACCTTTTTTCGTTTGGGAGTTTAGTGCGTCTACAGGAGTAGCACCTCTTGCAGGGGTAAAACCCTTTGCCAGTGAAGAAGGTGAAAATCTTTTTGGGTGGATTGACTACACTCTTCACTAGCTGGTCTCGTAATGTGGGTGCACGTCTGTAGATGAATTGGGGTCTGTCAGGTAGTATGTCTTTAAGGCTTTTGTCTGCTTTTAGGATATGCCAGTGACGTCTGACAATGCTCTCGATCTTCTTATATTGAATATTATAATCTAGAATGACCGGCACCTTGTCGGGTTTGGAGATTTTATTTTTGTTTTGCAGCAGTTCCCTTCTTGGAATATGTGTGACTTCTTCTATTTTACTCTTTATAAAATCTTCTTTGTATCCCTTTTGTACACATCTTTCACCTAGTATATTGGCCTGAGTATGGAAGTCTGCAATATCTGTGCAATTCCGTCGTAAGCGGAGCATCTGGCCTTTAGGAATGTTAAAAAGCCAATTTTGGTGGTGGCAGCTTCTCATTGGGAGGTAGCTATTGCGATCTACGCTTTTAAAGAAAGTCTTAGTGGCAAAGGTGTTATTGGTTCTTGTTATTATCAGGTCTAGAAAGGATATATTTGATTCCTCTATTTGCCAGGTTAGTACTATATTTTGCTGGTTGTTGTTTAGTCTCTTGAAGAAGCTTACTAGTTGTTCACGGTCGCCTTTCCATATTAGGAAGATGTCATCAATGTAGCGTTTGTAAAGTACTAGATCTTCTGGTGTTTCAAGGAAGACACTTTCATCTTCCCACTTTGCCATAAATAGTCCGGCTACACTGGGGGCGAATTTGGCCCCCATGGCAACGCCTGTTTTCTGTTGGTAGTATTCTTTTCCATACCAGAAATGGCTGTGTTTGAGACAAAAATCGAGGCATTTAACAATGAACTTTCTTTGCATACAAGCCAGTTTGGTGAACTTCCTCAAACCCCACTTGGTGGCTTTGCATGCCAAGTAGTGGGGTATTATAGTGTACAGGGATGACACATCAGCTGTCGCCATCAAGATGGGTCCTGTTGTCTTGTCTTCATCTAGGATTTGTAGCATCTCTTTGGTATCCTGTAAATATGCCCTGGTCTTCTGTACTGCTGGTTGGAGGAAGCGATCTATGTATTGCCCGAGTCTTGCTGTGATGGAGTCAATCCCATGTACTATGGGTCTATACGGTGGGTTGACTCCATCTTTATGTATCTTTGGCAGTGCATAGATAATCGGAGTTCTGCACGCTTCCGGTATTAGATATCTCGCTTCCTTTTTGTCGAGAACACCCTTTTTTAGTCCCAGATGTACTACCTGTTCCAATTCCTTTTTCCACCGAAATACCAGATTGCTACGGAGTTTGCAATAGGTGTTACTGTCTTCTAATAATGCACACATCCCTTTGTGATATTGTTCGACAGTCAATATGACTATCCCTCCTCCCTTATCTGAGGGTCTGATCACTAACTCTTTTCTCGCTGTAAGTTTTCGCATTCCTGTTTTAATGGCCCTGGGTTCTTGCAGGCTTTTAATTGTCATGCTCTTTAGTTCATCTGTCACCATATGTTTAAAGACCTCAATGTGCTTGTTATCTTTCAGTTTCGGGTTGAAGGTGGATTTGTTTTTAAGGTTACTGTGTACCACCAAATTGTCCTCGCGTATTCTGGCACTGATGGGATTTTCTGATATGTACTTCTTAAAATTTAGTTTTCTAATATATTTCTGAATATTGATATAAGCGTGAAATTTATCTAAATTTCTGACAGGGGCATATTTAAGTCCCTTGTCCAACGTCATCAGTTCTTCTTGGGAAAGCGGTGCTTCCGCAAGGTTGAATATGCCTTCTCCAATTGGTGGTTTCTTGGTGTTTTTACCTTTACCTCCTCTACAGCCTCTCTTTCTAATATTCGGTGTCATGCTTGGTATTATATTCTCCGAGGGGGATGATGGTAGTCTGTCCCCCTCTCTAAAAAAGACACATTGTGGCCCTGTTCGTTGCGGTATTCACGTTGTGGTCTAACATCAACATCTCGTAGATCTCTTAAAGGGGCATAGTAGTTGGATGTGTAGACTGGACTTCTATCTCTGAGTCGTTGAGAGGTAGGTGGTTGTCCTCGGTCGTTTCTGGACCCCCATTCATCTCTTGGTCCATAGGAGTAGTGGTTTCCTGGGCTTCTGTCATAATGCCTGGGACCTTCATATTCATTTCTGTAGTCTCTCCATCCATAGTTGGTCTGCTGATGGGCTGAGCTAGTTTCCTGTTTATGGGTTTCGTATGGGGGGGGCCTTGTATCTTTAGGTCCTTGGTTAGGTTTAGACCAATTTTTATATGGTTTTTTATTTTTCCAATGGTTGGGTTTCTTCCACCCATGTTGATTGGCCCTTTCCGCTGCTGCAGGAAGGCCTTTATTTTCCCCATTGTGTGGAGTGTTATATTGCCGTGGTTTATTGTCATACATTTCTCCCCTTCTGGGTGACATATCTCTTTCTGTGTGATCTCTTGCATTCTTATGCGGAATATTTTTTGCAGATGTTCTAGATATAGGTGACCAGTCTGTGGGTGGCAACCGATGTTTACCCGTTGTGACAGCAGGAAGGTAAAGTCACCTGGTTGCATCCAGGGGGTAGGTATATTTCTCCCAGATTCAGGCTTTATGCCGACTTATACAACTAGGGAGAGAGTTGATGAAGCCCAGCTGAGGCTAGTGGGCTCATGGATGATTCATACCTCTAGGGAGAGTGCTGGGCGTCGTGCAGGCAGGGAGTTAATGAGACCAGCTGAAGCTTGTCAGCTCGTTTAAGGCCTCTATAAAAACTCCCAGCTTCATTAGGTGTTTGCTCATGCCTGGAACCAGACCTGTGTGGACTGTCTAGGGAGAGTGAACCCCTGTGCGGTGAGACAAAGCCTGTGTGGCTATTTGTTTGGACATTTACTAAACCAGGGACTTAGGGACTAGGACAGCACCAGGCTGATCCCAGTTGTTAGTTAGGAAACCTGCATGTTTAGTCAGAGGTCAAGCTGACCAGGGTTTATTTTGTTTATGTTTCTTTTTGCTTTGCTGTGTTTTTTTGTCACTGTAAATAGAGAAATAAACCGCACCTTTTTGATCTTGAAAACCACAACCTCCGTCTGCTGGGCCTGTTTTTGTGTGGGGAGCCCATCCAGGGGATCACACACACCCGCTGCCGAGCTAACCCCCTCACAGTTGGTGGAGAATGCAGGCAGTTTTTTTTTAAGCCAGCATGGAGGAGATACTGAAACAGCTGGCTCTAGCAAATGCCAATCAACAGCAGACTAATGCAGGTTTGCAAAAGAGCCTTGCAGCTCAACAACAGAGCTTCGCAGCCCAGCAGCAAGCTCATCAACAGAGCCTTGCAGCCCAGCAGCAATCTGAGGCCCGCTTCATAGACCTGTTACAGAAGCAAGAGCAGAGACTACAACAAATGGAAGCAGTAATGCAGCAACGTCCGCAGACCAGTGAGGAAAGCCGTCCCACTAATACCGCGTCCTTTGGGGTGAGTCGTTTATTGACAAAAATGACTGGAGAGGATGATCCAGAGGTATTTTTGACCACATTTGAAAGGACTGCTGAAAGAGAAAAGTGGCCTGAGGAGCAGTGGGCTGGACTGGTGGCTCCTCTGTTAACTGGTGAATCGCAGAAGGCTTACTATGACCTAGAGCCTGACCAAGCAAAAGACTATGTGATGCTAAAAGCTGAAATATTGGCAAGGCTGGGTGTCACCCTGGCTGTCCGGGCTCAGCGTGTGCATAACTGGACTTTCCAGCTTGGAAAACCCCCCAGGTCTCAAATGTATGATCTCATTCACCTGAGCAGGAAGTGGCTACAGCCAGAGACTTTGTCCGCACCAGAGATTGTGGAACGTGTTGTAATGGATCGGTTTTTGAGAGCTCTTCCTACTGCCATCCAAAAGTGGGTAAGCCATGGAGACCCAGAGACGGCCGGTGGTCTTGTGGATCGTGTAGAGAAATACTTGGCTACAGAGAACCTGACGGCCTCTTCCAGAGACTCTCGGACTTTCCACCCTAAGACCAGACCATCCCCAGGGGCGGATAAGAGGATTCCAAGGGGTGAGGGTGGAGAGAGTGAGAGGGTGGGAGCTCTACCCAAAGCTTGGCGAGAACAGCCTGGGAAGTCAGGGGCTCAAGAGGCAGCCAAATGGATTGTTTGCTACCGCTGCCGGCAAGCGGGACATATTGCAGCAAATTGCCCGGTTGTGGAGGAACCCATGCAATGTGACTTTCTGACGGACAGACGTCAGTCGCTGTGTGCGACAGTCGCATGCACTGCCATTCGGGGAACTGAGAAACATTTATGCAAAATGTGTATTAATGGTAGAAATGTTGTGGTATTACTGGATTCAGGTAGCCTTGTGACCCTGATAAAGGCTGAATTAGTTACAACAGAGGTCTCTGGGAATAGCAAGGTAGCTGTTATTTGTGTGCATGGGGACACCCGAGAGTATCCAGTGACTACAGTGTGTTTCAAGACCCCCAAAGGTACCCTCTCTCATCCAGTGGGGTTAGTATCTCAATTACCGCATGATGCCATTGTGGGAAGGGATTTTCCGAAGTTCTGGGAACTGTGGGATGATCCTGAGCCCCCCACTGGTGCCCCTATGTACCAGGAAGGTGATAGCCAGAACTCCTCTGAGAGTGGTGAGGACTCTCCAGAATTTCCCTTGTCAGTATTGGCAGGCGAGACTCAAGAAACTGGAGAGGAGCCCACCTCCTCAGACGAAAACCTACCGTCTGTGGAGTTTTCTGATCTTGAGGTTCACAGGGAAAATTTTGCCACAGAACAGTTAAAAGACCCCGCCCTAATAAAGGCACGGGAAAACGTAGTGGAAATAGATGGCGAGTTAGTGAACCCAGATAATACCTGCACTTACCCATACTTCAGCGTAGAGAAGGACCTACTGTATCGGGTGGCAAAAAGGGCAGAAGAAACCGTTGAGCAGCTTGTGGTGCCCAAACCTTACAGGAAGTTGGTGTTGGAGTTGGCCCATTCTTGGAGGTCATCTGGGGACAGAGAAAACCCGAGAGAGGGTATTACAGAGATTCTATTGGCCTGGGGTGATGAAGGACATAGAAAATTATTGTTCCTCCTGCCCTGTGTGTCAGAGGTCGGCCCCGATGCCACATTTCCGTAGCCCGCTGGTCCCTCTACCCATCATTGAGGTCCCGTTTGAGAGGATCGCAATGGATTTGGTAGGTCCTATAATCAAGTCCGCTAGGGGGCACCAGTACATATTAGTTATAATGGACTATGCCACCCGTTATCCAGAAGCGATCCCTCTCCGAAATACCTCGGCCAAAACCATAGCCAAAGAGCTATCTCTTGTTTTTAGCCGGGTGGGTATTTGTAAAGAACTGCTTACGGACCAAGGTACACCCTTTATGTCCCGGGTTATGAAAGAGCTGTGTAAATTGTTCAAAGTGACGCAATTGCGTACGTCTGTGTATCACCCCCAAACCGATGGGCTGGTTGAAAGATTCAACAAAACCCTAAAACAAATGTTGAAGAAAGTGGTGGATAGAGATGGAAAGGATTGGGACTGTCTACTTCCTTATTTGATGTTTGCTATTAGGGAGGTGCCCCAATCCTCTACGGGATTCTCCCCCTTTGAGTTACTGTATGGGAGACACCCAAGAGGGCTGTTGGATATTGCCAAGGAAACTTGGGAAAGTGAGAGTTCTCCCCACAGGAGTGTGATTGAGCATGTCGCCCTGATGCAAGATCGAATTGCACAGGTAATGCCCATCGTGAAGGAACATTTGGCCCAAGCGCAGTTGGCACAGCAGAGAGTGTACAACCGTGGAGCCAAGACCCGTACCTTTTCCCCGGGGGATAGGATATTGGTACTTGTCCCTACGGTTGAAAGTAAATTCCTTGCCAAATGGCAAGGCCCCTACGAGATAATGGAAAAAGTGAGCGAAGTGAATTACAAGGTCAGACAACCAGGAAGGCGAAAGCCCGAACAGATCTATCACATTAATCTGTTGAAAGCCTGGAGGGATAGAGAGTCCCTAGTCGCAGAAACTTGGTCACCAGCTCAAACTGGTTGCGTGATTCCGGAGGTTGGAATAGCAGCCACCTTGTCACAACCCCAACAACAGGAGGTTAAGGAGTTTGTGCTTCGCAACAAGGAGGTGTTCTCTGAGCTGCCGGGACAAACATCTGGGGTAGAGCATGATATTATTACCCCGCCCGGTGAAAGGGTGAAGTTAAAACCCTATCGGATCCCAGAGGCCCGACGGGAGGCAATACGGGAGGAAGTACAGAAAATGCTGAACTTAGGGGTGATAGAGGAGTCCCAAAGTGATTGGTCTAGTCCCATTGTGTTGGTGCCTAAACCGGATGGGAGCTGGCGATTTTGTAACGATTTTCGTCAGTTGAACAAAGTTACAAAATTTGACACCTACCCCATGCCACGTATAGATGAGTTGATCGACCGGCTGGGAACAGCCCGATACATGACGACTCTTGACCTCACAAAAGGGTATTGGCAAATTCCCCTGGCCAAGTCGGCCAAAGAGAAAACCGCATTTGTAACCCCAGACGGGGCGTTCCAATATAAGAGAATGCCGTTCGGGTTACAGAATGCGCCGGCCACATTCCAGCGGAAAATGGACCAGATACTGAGGCCCCATCGGAAGTATGCTGCGGCTTACCTGGATGACGTAATTGTCCATAGCACAGATTGGGCCTCACATCTGCCAAAAGTGCAAGCAGTCCTAGACTCTATCCGGGAAGCGGGGTTTACGGCTAACCCCAAGAAGTGTACCATTGGGCAGGAGGAGGCCAAATATCTTGGGTACACCATTGGCAGGGGAGTAATAAAACCCCAACTCAACAAAGTCGAGGCCATCCAGAGTTGGCCACGTCCCAACAGCAAGAAGCAGGTACGAGCCTTTCTGGGAATCGCTGGGTATTATCGGCGATTCATTCCCCACTTTGCTTCTAAGGCTGTGCCCCTAACCAACCTGACGAAAGGGAAAGGGTCGGTCATGATTAAATGGACCCCCGAGGCTGAGGCAGCGTTCCAATTCTTGAAACAAGCCTTATGTAGCCAGCCAGTGTTGTACTCACCCGACTTCTCTAAAGACTTTGTCGTACAAAGTGATGCATCAGATGTGGGCTTAGGAGCAGTATTGTCCCAGGTCTGGAACGGGGAAGAGCACCCAGTCATTTACCTCAGCAGGAAGTTGAAGTCCCATGAGGTAAATTACGCCACGGTTGAAAAGGAGTGTTTAGCGGTGAAGTGGGCTCTAGATTCCCTTCGGTACTATCTGCTAGGTAGGCACTTTGACATGGTTACGGATCACGCTCCGTTAAAGTGGATGGCTCAAAACAAGGAGACAAATAGAAGAGTAAATAGGTGGTTCCTGGCCCTACAGGAATTCAACTTCACAGTAAAGCATCGCCCTGGCGTTCAAACGGGGAATGTGGATGCTTTGTCTCGAGTACATGAATGCCTGATTGCTGGTGTTCCAACCCCAAGGTTAAAACAAGAGGGGGGGGGTATGTGACAGCAGGAAGGTAAAGTCACCTGGTTGCATCCAGGGGGGTAGGTATATTTCTCCCAGATTCAGGCTTTATGCCGACTTATACAACTAGGGAGAGAGTTGATGAAGCCCAGCTGAGGCTAGTGGGCTCATGGATGATTCATACCTCTAGGGAGAGTGCTGGGCGTCGTGCAGGCAGGGAGTTGATGAGACCAGCTGAAGCTTGTCAGCTCGTTTAAGGCCTCTATAAAAACTCCCAGCTTCATTAGGTGTTTGCTCATGCCTGGAACCAGACCTGTGTGGACTGTCTAGGGAGAGTGAACCCCTGTGCGGTGAGACAAAGCCTGTGTGGCTATTTGTTTGGACATTTACTAAACCAGGGACTTAGGGACTAGGACAGCACCAGGCTGATCCCAGTTGTTAGTTAGGAAACCTGCATGTTTAGTCAGAGGTCAAGCTGACCAGGGTTTATTTTGTTTATGTTTCTTTTTGCTTTGCTGTGTTTTTTTGTCACTGTAAATAGAGAAATAAACCGCACCTTTTTGATCTTGAAAACCACAACCTCCGTCTGCTGGGCCTGTTTTTGTGTGGGGAGCCCATCCAGGGGATCACACACACCCGCTGCCGAGCTAACCCCCTCACACCGTTTTTTCGGGTGTCGAAAAAGCTGAAATAGGGTCAGTTTGCCCCATATTGTTCTGCCATTTAAAAACCAGGTCATTTTTATAATCGTTAATGTCTCTAGTGTATTTTTTACTTTTCTTAGTTTGGACCTCTGCATCCTTCTTTTTTAAATCTTTATTTAACTGGGTGGTTAGACGTGTGAATTCAGTTGAATCTTTATGTGTCTCTAGTTGTATTTTTAGGTCTGCTATGGTTTGGTCCAGTTTTCTCATTTTCTTTTGTTTACGTTTGAGCAAGAGATGTAATAATTCTGCCCCTTTTTCATTGAAGAACCTGAACCATTCATCAATGGATTCTTGATCGACCAGGCCATCATTGAGGGGAACATCCCACCTCAGTCGCCTGGGCACAATGTTAGCTTTGATATATCTATCAAAGGTGGTCACATCCCACCACAGACTAACTTTTTTCTCTAGGCTATGTCCCAGTTTGCGCATGAGTTGTTCAACATTCGTGTCACTGATAGGATCTTCGCTATTGAAAACTGCATCGAGGTCCACTTCTCTCTGCTCTATGAAAGTGAAAATGTCCATAATAGCAGCAAGGGTAAATGGCGGACAGATAGAGAACTGATATATAAACAAGAGAACCCTCGCGCTAGCTGAATGGTGAAATTGTTATAGGGTGGTGGGAAAGGGGTGGAGTACTGCAGCAATCACCGAGGGGTCGGGTCCAGATCAACAATGATTGTTTATATAATGATTAAAATAGCTACATCACATCATATATGATAACATCAAGCATCTAGGGTAGCCTATAGATTGACAAGGCCATTGGCTCGACGCGTTTCGGCGACTGTAGCGCCTCATTAGGAGCAGATGCATAAAATCTGAAAAAACATTGTACATAAAGGTAAGGACCAATAGAGGTATTCAGAACTCTCAAAAAGAGTAAAAAAGAAGAAAGGAAAAAACATATAAATGGGTATGAAGAGATCAAAAATAAGGGGGTTTGGAGGAAGGAAATGACCAGCCTCCTACTTACACAGTGCGCACAGAATGTGCTGGTGGCAATGAACCAGAGGTGCACGTCACATATCTCTGCCGGGAGCTGAGGGGGCGGAGAACCCAAGGGGAGAGGGACACCAACATGGGCCTCCAGCAGGAAGACAGCGCCCACATTAGCACTGGCGATCGATGTCAGGAGGAAACCTATGAGAATGTGTGAGGAATTATGTTAGTGAAAAAGTGCTGGGAATGGGAAAATGTGTGTAAGTGTAGTGGGCTAAAGAAAAAACACTGAGGTGGAAGTGTGAGGGGGAAGGAGTGTATGAAAAGGGATGGAAAACAAGAGTGGAAAAAAAAAAAAAGGAGAGAAGAATAAAGGTGAGGCTGAAAAGTGAAAATATATGAGGAATGAGAGGCACATGAGGGAGCTGGAACAAAAATATGACGATGTTCTGCTTTTTTTGGGGGATACCCAAACCTCATTGGAGAACGCAATAGATATGATAGGGGAATTTGGCAAGTTCTCGGGCTGACAATTAATTGGGATAAATTGGCACTTTTGCCGATAGACCCATTGATAGGACAGATTGCTCAAGTGAAGGTGTTAGCTCAAATGAGATATTTGGGAGTAAATATAACAAGGGATCCAGGGCAGTATATAGACAGAAACCTAGTGCCATTGTTGACAAAACTCAGACAAAAATGTCGGGTCTGGAATAGGCTTCCTCTTTCAGTGGCCGGTAGGAGTAACCTGGTAAAAATGATATGGATGCCACAAATTTTATATATTCTCCATAACTCCCCGGTATGGATACCAAAACAGTGGTTTAAAAAAATAGAGGGGGTGTTTAGAGAATTAATTTGGAGGAACGGAGCAGCAAGGATTAGTCTCCGAGTCCTACAACAACCCAAAGAGAAAGGAGGATTGGCCCTCCCGAATCCCAGATACTATTTTTTGGCCGCTCAGGTGCAGTATATGAGGGGCAGTAATCGAATAGCAGGAAAAGAAGGGCTTATGTTAAACGACACATGCCATGATACAGAGGTGGAGGCAGTGGAGGCAGACTCCTTTAGTTCTAGATGCATGACGGCCCAATTAATGGTTAAATGTTGGAAAGAGGTTAAGAGAGTCCTAGGGTACAAGGGATTCTCTGAATTCTCTCCTATATGGCATAACAGCAACCTGCAGGAACTTAAAGTTATGGGGAAGGTAGAAGAGTGGGATGGATTAGGAATACACCTATTGGCACAACTCTTTAAGGCAGGAAGAATAAAATCATTCCAAGAAATAAGGGAGGATTATGCGGTCCCAAATAAATCCTTTTACAGATATTTACAAATTAGGCATGCGCTGCATGCACAATTTGGACAGATCACACCGGAGTGGAACGACATGCCTCTTCTCCAAAAATTAGTAAATACAGAGGCTACTAGAGGAGAAATCTCCGAGATGTATAACTCCTTAGTAAAAGCTGATTGGAGGGAAACACCAGATAATAAAAACAAAAGCAAATGGGAGAAAGAAGTGGGTCCACTGTCAGAGGAACAATGGGAGAGCATATTAGCAATAGGACCCAATGTGTCGCTGTCATCATCTCAAATCATCTCCCATCTTTACCTAATACATAGAGCATATTATACACCCCAAAGGATGTTTCAGTTTGGTATGAGATCGGATTCGAGATGTCAGAGATGTGGGGACGAGAGGGGAGACCTAATGCATATGATTTGGAGGTGTCCCAAGTTATATCAATACTGGAAGCAAATAGTTGAAAAGATAAATACAGTGTTTGTGACTTCGTTGCAACCAGTAGTCAGGCTATGTGTATTGGGTCTCCTGGAAGAAAGGGGACTTTCGGGAGATGTACGAACAGCAATAACAAGATGTCTGTTCCACAGAAGG
Source organism: Rana muscosa (assembly GCA_029206835.1). NCBI lineage: Eukaryota > Metazoa > Chordata > Amphibia > Anura > Ranidae > Rana > Rana muscosa. The sequence goes on from CM055121.1 coordinate 73,498,485, forward strand.
AAACTCATAGCGCAGAAGTGGCAGGCGGAAAAACCTCCTACAGTAACAGAATGGAGGAGGGTGATAGTTGACACTGTGACAAAAGAAGAATATATTTATATTAAGAGAGGAAATAAAAATAAATTTAATAATATATGGGGAAAATGGTTAGAAGTGGAAACATGTTAATAGGTGGGGGATGGATGAGTAGGTGAGTAGGGAGGTTGGGTGGGAGTGAATGAGGGGTAAAGTGAGGAATACATGGTTAAGTTATGTATGCATTACTGTATATGGGAAAATGGATGTATGTCCTTTTTTTTTTTATTAAATGGAAAAGAAATAAAGAATATTGGATTTAAAAAAAAAATAGCTACATCACATCATATATGATAACATCAAGCATCTAGGGTAGCCTATAGACTGACAAGGCCATTGGCTCAACGCGTTTCGGCGACTGTAGCGCCTCATCAGGAGCAGATGCATAAAAGCTGAAAAAACATTGTACATAAAGGTAAGGACCAATAGAGGAATTCAGAACTCTCAAAAAGGGTAAAAAAGAAGAAAGAAAAAAACATATAAATGGGTATGAAGAGATCAAAAATAAGGGGGTATGGAGGAAAGAAATGACCAGCCTCCTACTTACACAGTGCGCACAGAATGTGCTGGTGGCAATGAACCAGAGGTGCACGTCACATATCTCTGCCGGGAGCTGAGGGGGCGGAGAACCCAAGGGGAGAGGGACACCAACATGGGCCTCCAGCAGGAAGACAGCACCCACATTAGCACTGGCGGTCGATGTCAGGAGGAAACCTATGAGAATGTGTGCGGAATTATGTTAGTGAAAAAGTGCTGGGAAAGGGAAAATGTGTGTAAGTGTAGTGGGCTAAAGAAAAAACACTGAGGTGGTAGTGTGAGGGGGAAGGAGTGTATGAAAAGGGATGGAAAACAAGAGTGGAAATAAAAAAAGGAGAGAAGAATAAAGGTGAGGCTGAAAAGTGAAAATATATGAGGAATGAGAGGCACATGAGGGAGCTGGAACAAAAATATGTGTGAGGTGAATGATGAGAACATAGCTCAATGGGGGGTCACTGACTACAAAGAGGGAACCAAGAAATAGTTACCTGGTAAGTGCCGGCGGACTACTGGGATAGTGAGGTGTGATGGTGGACCCGGCAACTAATGAACAGCGAAGAATGAGGACGTCAAAACCATGCGGGGAGACAAGCCGGAACCCAGCTCACCCCATGGGCACGCCCCCAACGTCACGCTTGCGTGACTGGTAGGAGAGGGACCCCCGCCTTGAGCGGCGACGCCGCCCATATAGGCGAGCGGTCAGCCTCCCCACATGCACGCCATTAGGTGGAAGTGGGACGCCGGCGTAGTGGCGTTGGGGACAACGTCACACGCAGGACGTCCAAGCGTGGCGCCGATGCGTGACTGGACAAGCCCGCCCACCCCCCTATTAAAACCAGCACCCAGCTGGGGGGAGGAGGGAGGGCGCCAGGGACGCATCGCAGCTCCCGGACATACAGAGACAGAAGACGAAAACAGCCGGCACAGCGCCACCTAGTGCAAGCTAGCAGAAAAAATAAAAAATAAAAAAGGGTATATATTTAGTAGAAAAATAAAAAATGACAGAAATAAAAAAGGGTAACATGCAGAGAAAAATAATAAATCAATGACAGAAATGGGTGGGTAAGGGATTAAAAGAACCAAAAATTGTATAAGAGAAATAAAAATGAATTATCTAAGTAAATGCAGAATTTGAAGAACATTTTGCAAATTATCCACCTATGTGCCTCCATCCCTAATTAAGTATTCATCAAGGGGGAAATTGGGGAAGGGGACAAGTGGGACTTTAAATGAGACACCCTAGATAAATGTCTCCATCCCTAATCAATTTGTACTAAGAGGGGAGGAAGTTTGGGACTTTAAATGAGGCACATAGGTAGAACAAACACTTGAAAAAACAAGTTTTAATAAATAAACACAGGTTATACAAATATCTCGGCCAGCTGGCTCCATATAGAGACATAAGTTAACAGCAATGATTAAAATAGCTACATCACATCATATATGATAACATCAAGCATCTAGGGTAGCCTATAGATTGACCAGGCCATTGGCTCGACGCGTTTCGGCGACTGTAGCGCCTCATCAGGAGCAGATGCATAAATCTGAAAAAACATTGTACAAAAAGGTAAGGACCAATAGAGGTATTCAGAACTCTCAAAAAGGGTAAAAAAGAAGAAAGGAAAAAACATATAAATGGGTATGAAGAGATCAAAAATAAGGGGGTATGGAGGAAGGAAATGACCAGCCTCCTACTTACACAGTGCGCACAGAATGTGCTGGTGGCAATGAACCAGAGGTGCACGTCACATATCTCTGCCGGGAGCTGAGGGGGTGGAGAACCCAAGGGGAGAGGGACAACAACATGGGCCTCCAGCAGGAAGACAGCGCCCACATTAGCACTGGTGGTCGATGTCAGGAGGAAACCTATGAGAATGTGTGAGGAATTATGTTAGTGAAAAAGTGCTGGGAATGGGAAAATGTGTGTAAGTGTAGTGGGCTAAAGAAAAAACACTGAGGTGGTAGTGTGAGGGGGAAGGAGTGTATGAAAAGGGATGGAAAACAAGAGTGGGAAAAAAAAGGAGAGAAGAATAAAGGTGAGGCTGAAAAGTGAAAATATATGAGGAATGAGAGGCACATGAGGGAGCTGGAACAAAAATATGTGTGAGGTGAATGATGAGAACATAGCTCAATGGGGGGTCACTGACTACAAAGAGGGAACCAATAAATAGTTACCTGGTAAGTGCCGGCGGACTACTGGGATAGTGAGGTGTGATGGTGGACCCGGCAACTAATGAACAGCGAAGAATGAGGACATCAAAACCATGCGGGGAGCCAAGCCGGAACCCAGCTCACCCCCATGGGCACGCCCCCAACGTCATGCTGGCGTGACTGGTAGGAGAGGGACCCCCGCCTTGAGCGGCGACGCTGCCCATATAGGCGAGCGGTCAGCCTCCCCACATGCACGCCATTAGGTGGAAGTGGGACGCCGGCGTAGTGGCGTTGGGGACAACGTCACACGCAGGACGTCCAAGCGTGGCGCCGATGCGTGACTTGGCAAGCCACGCATCGGCATATGTATATCTTTGTTTTTCTTGAAAAATTCTCAATAAAAATTTATTGAAACTAAAATATACTTGTATTTCTTTTTCGATTTCTACACAGGTTATAGGGTCGTTCAATAGGCTCACATTTAGTCGCCACAGGGAGGGTTTAGATTTGGTCCACAGCCCAGTAGTGGAGATCTGGAGCGGAGAGTGGTCTGACCAAGGGGTGGACAAAATGTTAACTGATTTAATATAGGGGAGTAAGGGGGTACGCACCAGGAGGTGATCTATCCTAAAATATGTGTGACGAGCTTGCGAAAAGTGCGTAAAGTCCCTGACTGTTGGGTTGTATTCACGCCAAGCATCAATCAGGCCATGTAAATTAAATAATCGCGCCACCATGCCGCTCCCAACCAGTGGTCATCTTAAGAAGGGCTTAAAAGAGTCAGATTTGTCCATAATTCTATCTAAGGGAATATTACTGTCCCCTCCTAGTATAAACCTGACCCTGAACCCTGGGCATCAATATTCGAAGCATTCTACTAAAAAATTCTACCTGTCCAGTATTCAGGGCATTGTACGAAATAAAGGAGACCTCCTGATCATGAAACCGTCCCACTGGGGGTAAAAGGGGTCCGCTTCAAAAAACAGATGGCTACACCTCCCTTTTTTTCCCGACCCCTGCTAGGTAAAATTGTGGGTACTTTACATTAAGATAACGGGGTGCCAAAGTTTTAGAGAAATGGGTCTCCTGTAGGAGGAGGACTTCAGCATTCTGTTTATGATAATACTGGAAGGCTTTAGTCCTTTTAATAGGAGAATTGAATCCGTGTACATTGTGGCTAATGATTGAATAGTAGTCAGTAACATAAGTAGTGGCCATCGTGGTAGGGCAGAGGACTCTTACCTCGTGTAGGTGATAAAATGGCAGGGACTGCCGGGGTGGAAGCGGTCAACTTCTGAAATTCTCCAGACCAGGCTGCGTGGGGGGGTGCCGACCCAGAGAAAAAGGGGGGGATAAGAAAAAGAGTTATAAAGACAGAAAAAAACATGGAAAACATTAGTAGGCCGTAGGCCTAAATGTCGTAACAATCGTAACTGACATAAGTGAACATGGGGAACAACCCCCACCGGAGACAACATCCGGTATGTTAAGTGCAAGGGTACCATCCTCACCAGAGAATAGGTCGTCTCGCAGTTGGGTGGCATGCATGACCACCCCAACCCAGACATGTAAAAAACCATCTTGAACAGGGAAATCGGGGTAACACCTAATAAAACATGAACTATTGCAATAAGTGTAACACTGCAGGCTGCCCGCAGCGATACTCATCCCCAAGGGCGGTGACACCAGGGCAGGAAGGGTCCCCATTGGTTGTTCCTGCCCCCGCGACACCCCCCAATAGGGGAATAACTGAGTGTCCCATCCACAAGCTCCATTCTCTGAATTTGTTAACATAGTTCTGATAGCCATATTGGAACCTGGAGGGACAGCAGATTAACAGACAAACGTTCCATTCAAAAATCAGGAAACTGTTAGATACATTTAAAATTATACTTTATATGTCAACTATCAAGATGCATATTAATCTTCTAAAGTTAAAATGTTTGTTTTATATAACTCTATTATACATAAATATGCTGAATAGCTCTAATAGTCCTAATTACTGGAATAAGTCATATGACCATATTCTATTTGTGCAAAAGATGTGCTGACTTATAGTAAAACTGTATTTTGCTTACATCTGCCAAACATGGGCTGTGAACCATGAAATAATTTATGTGTCCATTGTATGAGATAATTTATGTGTCCATTGTATGAAATATCCTGTCATAAGGTGTAGGCTGAAAAAGGATATTTCCCTCTTTCCTGCTAAAACGTCAGAATAAAGGTTGAAATTATACACATGATCAGGACGTTACGAGCAGGAAAGGGGAAGGTTTAAGGGTTATAAAAGCAGAATGTAAATCTATGACAGGCAGAAAATGGATCTCTGAAGCCGCAAATATACTTTAACCATTTTCTCTGCATATGCAATAAAAAAATCTTGACTTGTAACGAGAGTCGGTCCGAAATTTCTGTGACATTTTGGTCCTTCGGACCGGAAGTCCAAATTCCTGGAAAGCACTAGCCAACAACCCAGTGAACCGATGTCCGTACGGCAAAAAACTGTAAGTCCTCCATCTTAAATTTGATGTTAACAGAGGCCGGCTCACTGAACTAGTGCCTCCCGGGCAGCGACTTACCGGATCAGCACAAGAGACCGCTCTCGGGGCAAGGTAAGATATTTTCATTTATTATATTATACCTTTAGGCCTAAATGTGATTAGGGATTTAATGAATTAAGGGATTTTTGTTAAATACATATAATATAGAGATGAATTGAATGTTTATCTGTTGTGTATATGTTTTGCTTTATCCGAGTTGAGGGAATATAAGTAGATACGTCCGTAGTTTAAATCCCTTTGATATAGGAGTATGGTCCCATTCTAATACCCGGGTGCAGATAAAGGAAATTTGTCGACAAAGGACCTAGGTCCTGACAGCCTTGTAAACTGCAGGAATTCCCGTGGGGGACACATAAATATTCCTACATCAAAAACATGAACCCCTGTTAATACAAAGGTATGGCCTGATAGATTTCCAGGTAACAAATAGAGGTAATTTGACGAGCCCTTGCGCTCAGCCAGCCTCGTATGTTGTGTAAAAAACCTGTACAGGCATTTATAAATACCGTTGAATCAACAAATATTAATGTTTTGATAAAGTGTGGGAACAACAGTCGAGAGAAATTAAGTCTCTTTTGTAATTCTGTTCATGCTCCCTACAGTTTACTGAAATATTAATGTTTTGATCAGGGGGGGTTGACCAGTCAGGTGAATTTACGTTCGCCTTGTAATTCTGTTCATTCTCCCTATAAATGAATAAAACATTAAGTAAGAAGACAAGACACCAGTATTATAGCAGCACACAAGATCAATAATCTAGAAGTGATATGTCACGACTAGAAAGTTTGTGAGTAGCTGCAGAAGTGATAAGATACTGTGTGCAGGTATTGTGTCAGTGTGAGAAGACCTTACAAAAAAAAAACTCCGTGTGCACGTTAAAATGGGTGTGATCCATGGAAAAGCTGTTGGTTTGAATGAAGATGCTAAGTATATGTGTAGTCTAGACAAAGAGAATGTGAAATTTCTTAAGATGTGGGAAACAAAATATGATTTTGATACTTCCTTAAATAAGGATGGTTGTGTAATGCTGTGTAGAAAGCTTAAAAATAAGGCCGGCCTGAAAAAAAGGAAACAGAAGAAATTAGGTCTTCCCCAGGCAAAAAAAAGGCTTGAGGAGGCTAATCGTAGGTTAAATTCAGAAAACCATAAAAAAACTATGTTTTTAGACAAAGAGGAGGACAATAATATGACCGTCCTCCGAAGCTTAGTTCAGCAAGTATTGACTGAACAAAACTCAACAAATCAAATGCACCCAACAGCCCCCACACACCCTTTAGAAGATACCCCAAACCCACTGACAGTTGCCGCTCCCCCTTTAACCACAACTCCCACTCCCAAATCCCTATACCCTATTGCAGACTTACATTCCCCACCACCATACGGGACAGAGGCATGCAATAGGCCACCTCGACTGACCCCTGACTATCGGCAAACAACCCTTTTTCCATGCAATGTGACCCCCCACTGTTTGCTGTCCCTTCGTGGTCACCTGGGTCACCCCCAGATGCAACCGTTTCTCCTACGGCTGCAGCAAAACCCCCTCTCAAAATGACCCTTGCTGTCCAGAGAAGTCCACAAGGGACCCCCCTTACAGCAACGGTTACAAAACTCGTCGGCCACCTGCTCAATAAATTAATATCCCCCGCAGCTGGATTAAACAACCAGGGAAGGGTGTTGCCTCATGATGATGCAGCACTCAAAGTCAGGAGAAATGCTCTTATAGCAAGGATAGAAAATAGATGGGTACGTCGGGCCGACTGGTCCATTATAAATCAGTGTATGCAAGGAGAAGAGGAAACAGTGGATAATTTCATTGTTAGGATGAGGGAGATTTTCAATAACCACTCTGGGATAGAAATCCCAGCAGACCAAGTGAACGATAGCCCATATGAGCAACAGCTAAAGAATGCAATCCTGAAGGGGCTGATAGCCCCTATATCAAGTTTTGTTACCAAACACATGATTAACCCTAGGATTTGCAAACTTCAGGAGCTAATTGAGTATGCAAGGCATGCTGAAAGGCACTTCCAATCAAAAAAGAAAGTAAAAAAAGGGAAGGTGTTTATGATGGGTGAAAGTAATGATGTGTATGTTGTTGAGAATCGGAACAAAAGATTGGGGAACACTCGAACAAGGCCACGCATTCAGGATTATGAGGGGAAAAAGAAGAGGGGGGAGTGTTATTCTGTGTGGTAAAAGAGGTCACTTAGCGAGAGCATGTGAGTCAAACAGAGAGGAAGAAGCATGACTAGAAAATGTTGGTATGTCCACAGAGAGAGATACAGAGGGAAATGAGGAGAAAGAGTCTGAGATCTTGGATGTGTGTAATATTGAAGCTTGTTTGCATGCTGAAGTCAAGCCAGAAATAACATTGATTGTAAAGGGTAGTTGGGTAACATTTCTCTGTGACACCGGGGCTTGCAGGACCCTAATACACCCACTGGATATGCCACCAGGGGTAAAGAAAACAGGTGTAGTATATGTAAAGTCTGCAAATGGATTAATGCACCAGGAGGCCGTGTCTGAAGGCCTTACTGTGGAAGATCCACAGACAGGTAAAAAGGCTCAGTGTAAAATTGTAATTTCAACTAAATGTCCTGTTAATTTGTTGGGTAGAGACATGTTGCATGCTCTCGATATTTCTGTCATACCAGTGGAGGGGGGCCTCAAAGCCCATCGGCTGTGTGAAAAACGAATCACAGCCGTGGATAATGAGCCCCGATACTGGTATAGCTTGGATTTGCAAACTGAGGGGTTAAAGATGCCCAAAACCCTGACAGAAATAGTTGAAGAAGAGCCTGTGAGGAGCGGGTACAAGGTCCAGACGAACCTCCATTGCACTATGTACTACAAAAAGACCTCAGGGCCTGATAAGTCTTATGAGAAACAGTTAATGAGTCTCACTAACACTGAAGTGCTCTTAAGATACCTGTACTGTGATAAGGAAGGAAATAGTGTGGCTACTTGTCTCCTACCACAACCAATTCTGCAAATATACAGGCAGGATACTGTACCTCATGTTTCGGTCACCCGGAACCCTGGGGTATCATGGTATGAGCTGGGAGAACTTATCACAGACTGGGTTCTACTAACAGATGAGGAACTAGAATCCAAAGGGATTTGGAGGTGCAGATTAGCATGGTTTGTTGAATGTACACCCAGAATCCACATGATTGAAGTTTGTGACAAAAGACAGTGACTGACACTTTTGACCCAAGAAGAAGAGGATGCCTTAAAAGACATCCCCGATTTCTTGTGGTCAAAAGGAAAAACAGACGTTGGACTAATTAAAACAGCCAGTGAGGTCCAAATAACCCCTAAAAGTACAATGAGGCCTCATCAAAAACAATATCCACTAAGGAAAGATGCCGAAGAGGGAGCAGACCACTTGATAATGGAATTACTAAAAAATTGTGTCATCATTGAATGTCCGGATTCACCATGTAACACGCCCCTGTTCCCAGTCAGGAAGCAGAAGGGAGGGGAAGATGGGTGGAGACTTGTACAGGATTTACAGGCGGTCAATAGGGCCGTATTACCGAGGGCCCCGGTGGTCCCAGACCCGCATGTACTTCTGAACGACCTTCACCCAGATAACAAGGTATTTTCTGTCATTGATATCAGTAACGCTTTCTTTTCTATTGCCTTACACAAAGACAGTCAGTTCTGGTTCGCTTTTACACATAAAAAGAAAAAATACACATACACCAGGTTACCCCAGGGATATTGTGAAAGTCCAACTATTTTCTCACAAGAAATGTCCAATAATTTGTCTCGGTTTGTACCTCCCTGTGGGAGTCAAATTCTCTTGTATGTGGATGACATTTTGGTAGCAGCTCCTTCGGAGCAACAATGCAAACTTGACACCTTGGCTCTGATGCATTTCCTCGCAGAACAAGGTCACAAGGTCAGCAAGCATAAACTACAACTATGGAAAGAAAAGGTGACATACTTGGGTTATATTTTGTCTCAAGAAGGCAGACATCTGGATGAGATCCAAAAAGAGGCCATCCTTCAAGTCCCCAAACCACGCACCAAAAAAGAAATTATGTCATTTCTTGGTATGGCAAATTTTTGTAGAGCATGGATAGCTAATTATGCTACGGAGGTGGCGCCTCTTTCTGATCTCATCTATGGTACACAAATGTCTGCGAAAGATTGCATCCAGTGGAATGTACAAGCAGAGGATGCATTTACAAAAGTGAAGCACCTCATTGTGGGTTCCTCTGTGCTCAGCTTACCCAATTACAGTAAAATATTTTATCAGACTGTAGACTGTAAAGAGGGGTACATGACTTCTGTTCTCACTCAGGTTTATGGGGTGTGAGGGGGTTAGCTCGGCAGCGGGTGTGTGTGACCCCCGGGATGGGCTCCCCACACAAAAACAGGCCCAGCAAACGGAGGTTGTGGTTTTCAAAATCAAAAAAAAGGTGCGGTTTATTTTCTATTTACAGTGACAAAACACAGCAAAGCCAAAAGAAACATATAAACAAAATAAATCCTGGTCAACTTGACCTCTGACTAAACATACAGGTTTCCTAACTAACAACTGGGATCAGCCTAGTGCTGTCCTAGTCCCTAAGTCCCTGGTTTTAAATGTCCAAGCAAATAGCCACACAGGCTTTTTCTCACCGCACAGGGGTTCACTCTCCCTAGACAGTCCACACAGGTCTGGTTCCAGGCATGAGCTAACATCTAATGAAGCTGGGAGTTCTTATAGAGGCCTAAATGAGCTGACAAGCTTCAGCTGGCCTCATCAACTCCCTGCCTGCACGACGCCCAGCCCTCTCCCTAGAGGTATGAGTCATCCATGAGCCCACTAGCCTTAGCTGGGCTTATACAACTCTCCACCTAGTTGTATAAGTCGGCGTAAAGCCTGAATCTGGGCGAAATATATCTACCCCCCTGGATGCAACCAGGTGACTTTACCTTCCTGCTGTCACATACCCCCCCCTCTTGTTTTAACCTCGGGGTTGGAACACCAGCAATCAGGCATTCATGTACTCGAGACAAAGCATCCACATTCCCCATTTGAACGCCAGGGCGATGCTTTACTGTGAAGTTGAATTCCTGGAGGGCCAGGAACCACCTATTCACTCTTCTATTTGTTTCCTTGTTTTGAGCCATCCACTTTAACGGAGCGTGATCCGTAACCATGTCAAAGTGCCTACCTAGCAGGTAGTACCGAAGGGAATCTAGAGCCCACTTCACCGCTAAACACTCCTTTTCAACCGTGGCGTAATTTACCTCATGGGACTTCAACTTCCTGCTGAGGTAAATGACTGGGTGCTCTTCCCCGTTCCAGACCTGGGACAATACTGCTCCTAACCCCACATCTGACGCATCACTTTGTACGACAAAGTCTTTAGAGAAGTCGGGTGAGTACAACACTGGCTGGCTACATAAGGCTTGTTTCAAGAATTGGAATGCTGCCTCAGCCTCGGGGGTCCATTTAATCATGACCGACCCTTTCCCCTTCGTTAGGTTGGTTAGGGGCACAGCCTTAGAAGCAAAGTGGGGAATGAATCGCCGATAATACCCAGCGATTCCCAGAAAGGCTCGTACCTGCTTCTTGCTGTTGGGACGTGGCCAACTCTGGATGGCCTCGACTTTGTTGAGTTGGGGTTTTATTACTCCCCTCCCAATGGTGTACCCAAGATATTTGGCCTCCTCCTGCCCAATGGTACACTTCTTGGGGTTAGCCGTAAACCCCGCTTCCCGAACAGAGTCCAGGACTGCTTGCACTTTTGGCAGATGTGAGGCCCAATCTGTGCTATGGACAATTACGTCATCCAGGTAAGCCGCAGCATACTTCCGATGGGGCCTCAGCATCTGGTCCATTTTCCGCTGGAATGTGGCCGGCGCATTCTGTAACCCGAACGGCATTCTTTTATATTGGAACGCCCCGTCTGGGGTTACAAATGCGGTTTTCTCTTTGGCCAATTTGGCCAGGGGGATTTGCCAATACCCTTTTGTGAGGTCAAGAGTCGTCATGTATCGGGCTGTTCCCAGCCGGTCGATCAACTCATCTATACGTGGCATGGGGTAGGTGTCAAATTTTGTAACTTTGTTCAACTGACGAAAATCGTTACAAAATCGCCAGCTCCCATCCGGTTTAGGCACCAACACAATGGGACTAGACCAATCACTTTGGGACTCCTCTATCACCCCTAAGTTCAGCATTTTCTGTACTTCCTCCCGTATTGCCTCCCGTCGGGCCTCTGGGATCCGATAGGGTTTTAACTTCACCCTTTCACCGGGCGGGGTAATGATGTCATGCTCTACCCCAAATGTTTGTCCCGGCAGCTCAGAGAATACCTCCTTGTTGCGAAGCACAAACTCCTTAACCTCCTGTTGTTGGGGTTGTGACAAGGTGGCTGCTATTCCAACCTCAGGAATCACGCAACCAGTTTGAGCTGGTGACCAAGTGTCTGCGACTAGGGACTCTCTATCCCTCCAGGCTTTCAACAGATTAACGTGATAGATCTGTTCGGGCTTTCGCCTTCCTGGTTGTCTGACCTTGTAATTCACTTCACTCACTTTTTCCATTATCTCGTAGGGGCCTTGCCATTTGGCAAGGAATTTACTTTCAACCGTAGGGACAAGTACCAGTATCCTATCCCCCGGGGAAAAGGTACGGGTCTTGGCTCCACGGTTGTACACTCTCTGCTGTGCTAACTGCGCTTGGGCCAAATGTTCCTTCACGATGGGCATTACCTGTGCAATTCGGTCTTGCATCAGGGCGACATGCTCAATCACTCCGTAAAGGGAGAACTCTCACTTTCCCAAGTTTCCTTGGCAATATCCAACAGCCCTCTTGGGTGTCTCCCATACAGTAACTCAAAGGGGGAGAATCCCGTAGAGGATTGGGGCACCTCCCTAATAGCAAACATCAGATAAGGAAGTAGACAGTCCCAATCCTTTCCATCTCTATCCACCACTTTCTTCAACATTTGTTTTAGGGTTTTGTTGAATCTTTCAACCAGCCCATCGGTTTGGGGGTGATACACAGATGTACGTAATTGCGTCACTTTGAACAATTTACACAGCTCCTTCATAACCCGGGACATAAAGGGTGTACCTTGGTCCGTAAGCAGTTCTTTACAAATACCCACCCGGCTAAACACAAGAGATAGCTCTTTGGCTATGGTTTTGGCCGAGGTATTTCGGAGAGGGATCGCTTCTGGATAACGGGTGGCATAGTCCATTATAACTAATATGTACTGGTGCCCCCTAGCGGACTTGATTATAGGACCTACCAAATCCATGGCGATCCTCTCAAACGGGACCTCAATGATGGGTAGAGGGACCAGCGGGCTACGGAAATGTGGCATCGGGGCCGACCTCTGACACACAGGGCAGGAGGAACAATAATTTTCTATGTCCTTCATCACCCCCGGCCAATAGAATCTCTGTAATACCCTCTCTCGGGTTTTCTCTGTCCCCAGATGACCTCCAAGAATGTGCCCATGGGCCAACTCCAACACCAACTTCCTGTAAGGTTTGGGCACCACAAGCTGCTCAACGGTTTCTTCTGCCCTTTTTGCCACCCGATACAGTAGGTCCTTCTCTACGCTGAAGTATGGGTAAGTGCAGGTATTATCTGGGTTCACTAACTCGCCATCTATTTTCACTACGTTTTCGCGTGCCTTTATTAGGGCGGGGTCTTTCAACTGTTCTGTGGCAAAGTTTTCCCTGTGAACCTCAAGATCAGAAAACTCCACAGACGGTAGGTTTTCGTCTGAGGAGGTGGGCTCCTCTCCAGTTTCTTGAGTCTCCCCTGCCAATACTGATAAGGGAAATTCCGGAGAGTCCTCACCACTCTCAGGGGAGTTCTGGCTATCACATTCCTGGTACATAGGGGCACCAGTGGGGGGCTCAGGATCATCCCACAGTTCCCAGAACTTCGGAAAATCCCTTCCCACAATGGCGTCATACGGTAACTGAGATACTAAGCCCACTGGATGAGAGAGGGTACCTTTGGGGGTCTCGAAACACACTGTAGTCACTGGATACTCTCGGGTGTCCCCATGCACACAAATAACAGCTACCTTGCTATTCCCAGAGACCTCTGTTTTAACTAACTCAGCCTTTATCAGGGTCACAAGGCTACCTGAATCCAGCAATACCACAACATTTCTACCATTAACACACATTTTGCATAAATGTTTCTCAATTCCTCGAATGGCAGTGCATGCGACTGTCGCACACAGCGACTGACGTCTGCCCGTCAGAAAGTCACACTGCATGGGTTCCTCCACAACCGGGCAATTGGCTGCAATATGTCCCGCTTGCCGGCAGCGGTAGCAAACGATCCTTCTTGCCGCCTCTTGAGCCGCTGATTTCCCAGGCTGTTCTCACCAAACTTGGGGTAGAGCTCCCACCCTCTCACTCTCTCCACCCTTACCCCTTGGAATCCTCTTATCCGCCCCTGGGGATGGTCTGGTCTTAGGGTGGAAAGTCCGAGTGTCTCTGGAAGAGGCCGTCAGGTTCTCTGTAGCCAAGTATTTCTCCACACGATCCACAAGACCATCGGCCGTCTCTGGGTCTCCATGGCTTACCCAGTTTTGGATGGCAGTAGGAAGAGCTCTCAAAAACCGATCCATTACAACACGTTCCACAATCTTTGGTGCGGACAAAGTCTCTGGCTGTAGCCACTTTCTGCTCAGGTGAATGAGATCATACATTTGAGACCTGGGGGGTTTTCCAAGCTGGAAAGTCCAGTTATGCACACGCTGAGCCCGGACAGCCTGGGTGACACCCAGCCTTGCCAATATCTCAGCTTTTAGCATCACATAGTCTTTTGCTTGGTCAGGCTCTAGGTCATAGTAAGCCTTCTGCGATTCACCAGTTAACAGAGGAGCCACCAGTCCAGCCCACTGCTCCTCAGGCCACTTTTCTCTTTCAGCAGTCCTTTCAAATGTGGTCAAAAATACCTCTGGATCATCCTCTCCAGTCATTTTTGTCAATAAACGACTCACCCCAAAGGACGCGGTATTAGTGGGACGGCTTTCCTCACTGGTCTGCGGACGTTGCTGCATTACTGCTTCCATTTGTTGTAGTCTCTGCTCTTGCTTCTGTAACAGGTCTATGAAGCGGGCCTCAGATTGCTGCTGGGATTGTTGCTGAGCTTCCAGACTCTGTTGGTGAGCTTGCTGCTGGGCTGCAAGGCTCTGTTGATGAGCTTGCTGCTGGGCTGCGAAGTTCTGTTGTTGAGCTGCAAGGCTCTTTTGCAAACCTGCATTTGTCTGCTGTTGATTGGCATTTGCAAGAGCCAGCTGCTTCAGTATCTCCTCCATGCTGGCTTAAAAAAAAACTGCCACTGGTTCTCCACCAACTGTGAGGGGGTTAGCTCGGCAGCGGGTGTGTGTGACCCCCGGGATGGGCTCCCCACACAAAAACAGGCCCAGCAAACGGAGGTTGTGGTTTTCAAAATCAAAAAAAAGGTGCGGTTTATTTTCTATTTACAGTGACAAAACACAGCAAAGCCAAAAGAAACATATAAACAAAATAAATCCTGGTCAACTTGACCTCTGACTAAACATACAGGTTTCCTAACTAACAACTGGGATCAGCCTAGTGCTGTCCTAGTCCCTAAGTCCCTGGTTTTAAATGTCCAAGCAAATAGCCACACAGGCTTTTTCTCACCGCACAGGGGTTCACTCTCCCTAGACAGTCCACACAGGTCTGGTTCCAGGCATGAGCTAACATCTAATGAAGCTGGGAGTTCTTATAGAGGCCTAAATGAGCTGACAAGCTTCAGCTGGCCTCATCAACTCCCTGCCTGCACGACGCCCAGCCCTCTCCCTAGAGGTATGAGTCATCCATGAGCCCACTAGCCTTAGCTGGGCTTATACAACTCTCCACCTAGTTGTATAAGTCGGCGTAAAGCCTGAATCTGGGCGAAATATATCTACCCCCCTGGATGCAACCAGGTGACTTTACCTTCCTGCTGTCACAGGGGACAAACACAAACCAATTGCATTTTACTCAACTAAATTAGATCCAGTGGCACGGAGTTTGCCCCACTGTGTACAAGCTGTAGTAGCAGCCTCATTGGCCATACGGTCCTCTGCATTGATAGTATTGTTCCATCCCCTGGTACTTAAGGTCCCACATGCCATCTCAGTGATCTTACTACAAGACAAGATCTCCTATTTATCTCCAGCCAGACATTTATCATGCATGACTACACTTCTGGGACAGCCACACCTTACAATTGAGAGGTGCACTACATTGAATCCCGCTACACTAATGCCAACACCTGGTGACGGGGATCCACATGATTGTATAGCTCAAATTGATGAACGGGTACTCCCTAGAAAGGATCTCACTGATGTTCCCTTTCTAGATGCTGACATTACCTTCTTTGTTGATGGGTCGTGTAGAAAAAACGATAAAGGGATAAATCAAACAGCTTATGCTATAGTGACACATGACCAGGTCATTGAAGCCAGATCCCTTCCCAATTCCTATTCTGCACAACAAGCTGAAATTATAGCCCTGTCTAGGGCTTGCAGTCTAGGGGAAGGGAAAAAAATAAATATTTATACTGACAGCCAATACGCTTTCTCCACTATACACATATTTGCCCAGCAATGGAAAAATAGGGGTATGATTACGTCCACAGGTAAACCGATCACACATAGAGATCTCATTCTTGCCCTTCTAGAAAATGTACAAAAACCAGCACAAGTGGCTATTTGTAAATGTGCAGCACATAGAAAGGGAACAGATCCAATTACCCTAGGGAATGCACTAGCAGACAAGACAGCAAAAGCAGCTGCTGAAGGACAGCAAATAACGTACATATGTTATACAAATCTCCAAGTAAATGGTGAGGTACGGAAAGCTATTGATGAAACATGGTTATCAGAAATGCAGAAGGCATCACCGGAAGGTGAAAAACAAAAGTGGTTATCAAAAGGGGCAACACTGGTCAATGATGTATATACAAGTACAGACGGTAAACCCATCTTACCTACATCATTATTTAGGTATGCTGCATTATTGAGCCATGGGCAAGCCCATACCTCAAAAGGAGGGATGGTACAGGTGATCAACAAGGTATTCACAACATATGGATTTACGAACTACTCAAAAAAATTTTGTCTCACATGTCCGATTTGTAACAGATACCATGCACAAGGTGCCCTACGACCCTTACGAGGTCATTTCCCACAACCCCCTTATCCCTTTCACACAATATGCATGGATTTTATTGAATTGAACAAATGTGAGAATAAAAAGTACTGTCTGGTTATTGTTGATATGTTTACAAAGTGGGTGGAAGCTTTTCCTATGACACACCCGGATGGGCAGTCAGTAGCCAAAGTACTAATCAAAGAGGTGATTCCACGACAAGGGATCCCCTCGGTAATTTACAGTGACAATGGCTCCCATTTTGTGAACCGAACAATACAACAGATTGGTAAATGGTATAATATTGACCTGAAAAACCACTGTGTCTACCACCCATAATCTGCAGGCACAGTGGAAAGACATAATGGTACCTTAAAGAGTAAACTAAGAAAATTGATGGAGGAAACAGGAAAAAACTGGGTTCAGTGTTTGCCAATGGCATTGTTAAGTACAAGAATTACCCCTACTGCTAAGGGCCTAACACTGTATAAAAAGTTGTATGGTAAACCTTATTATATTCCACAACTCAGAGCATTCGCTCGAGATGATGAGGAAATGGACTATGAACTGGCAAATTATATGAGAAAGTTGCTAACAACTAAAGAACTCCTATGCCCAGATTCTCTTACAGGTCAAGAGACTAAAACAGAACAAGAAGATCTTGTACAACCTGGAGATTGGGTCTGGATAAAAATAATAAAGAGAAAGACTTGGTCTGACCCCAGGTGGGAAGG
Source organism: Rana muscosa (assembly GCA_029206835.1). Lineage (NCBI taxonomy): Eukaryota > Metazoa > Chordata > Amphibia > Anura > Ranidae > Rana > Rana muscosa. The sequence continues at coordinate 73,515,688 of CM055121.1, forward strand.
ACCCTATCAAGTACTGTTGTCTACACCCACCGCAGTGAAAATTGTGGAGCGAATACCTTGGATACACCTCACCCACTGCAAGAAGGCACATCATTTAAATAAAAAATCTGAATAACTGCCACACCACAGGAGAAGGGAATGGTACATTATGGACTCATAGGGGTGGAGGGAAGACCCAGAGAGAGACTAATGTTTGAACCAGGGTATTTTACTAAAACATGGACAGGGAGAATCCTTTTGATCACATTGATAGTAGGGGGCATAGTTGTGGGGATTTATATGCTTTTTGACCTCATTCCAATACTGAACATAATGGGTCATAGAGGGGAAAGACAGATAATGAAGGGGCCAGATGGTGTCACCATAAATGTTATACAGGGTAAGACCACCACAATACAATTTGATCTAAGTCAAGTCATAGACATTGGGTATCAAAGATATGTTTTTACGGGCAAATACTTATGTTCTACTCCAGAATGCAGTGCGTGGGCTGATGTGTGGTGGTCAACAGATGATAATGGTTGGCTTGCTAGTTCTGCCGTGATCCCTAAACAAAGGAAGGATCAGGTAGAACGTATATCTATATACAGTCGAAGAGGGTGGACTGGTGATTGCCAGTCCCGTGATTGGCTTACACCTAATAAATGTAATCCCATCTCCTTGACAATAAAAAACCTGCAGGTATCAGATGCTGGAGTTTATGGTCTAGGAGTATATAGGCCCAGCCTGAGTGATCTACTAGGAAGAATTACTATTAAGGTTGTAATCCCTGGTCAGAACACCCCAGTCCCAGAGCCCACTCAGTTTCAACTTAATCCCTCCTTGTTTAAAACAGATTTTACCTACAAGGAACAATTAAGTATAGAAACAGGACTTGGAGACAAAAATGAGTGGATAGAATGGGTCAGATACACAACTCAATCTAAGGGGTTAAGTGATTGTATTTCTTGTGCAAACCCAAGACCAGGGATGAGCCGAATACCCCCCTGTTCGGTTCGCACCAGAACCTGCGAACAGACAAAATGTTCGTGTAAACTTTAGAACCCTATTAAATACAATGGACTCGAACGTTCGAAATCTAAAGTGTTAATTATAAAGGCTAATATGTAAGTTATTGTCCTAAAAAGTGTTTGGGGACCTGGGTCCTGCCCCAGGGGACATGTATCAATGCAAAAAGAAGTTTTAAAAACGGCCGTTTTTTCGGGAGCAGTGATTTTAATAATGCGTAAAATGAAAAAATAAAAGTGAAATATTCCTTTAAATTTCGTACCTGGGGGGTGTGTATGATATGCATGTAAAGTGGCGCATGTTTCCCGTGCTTAGAACTGTCCCTGCAAAAAATGTCATTTTTGAAAGAAAAAAATGCATTTAAAACTGACTCGCGGCTATTAATGAATTGTCGGCTCCCGGCAATACATACAAAAGTCATTGATAAAAAAAAAAAAAAAGCGTGGGGGTTCCCCAGAATTCAATTACCAGGCCCTTCAGGTCTGGAATGGATATTAAGGGGAACCCCGCCGCAAATTTAAAAAAAAATTGACGTGGGGTTCCCCCAAATATCCATTCCAGGCCCTTCAGATCTGGCATGGATTTTAAGGGGAACTCCACCCCAAATTTAAAAAAAAAATGGCGTGGAGTCCCCCTAAAAATCCATACCAGACCCCTTATCCGAGCACGCAACCTGACCGGCCGCAGGGGAAAAGGGGGGACGAGAGAGCGGCCCCCCTCCCTCCTGAACCGTACCAGGCCACATGCCCTCAACATGGGGAGGATGTCCCATGTTGATGGGGACAAGGGCCTCATCCCCACAACCCTTGCCCGGTGGTTGTGGGGGTCTGCGGGCGGGGGGCTTATCGGAATCTGGAAGACCCCTTTAACAAAGGGGACCCCCAGATCCCGGCCCCCACCCTATGTGAATTGGTAAGGGGTACATTGTGCCCCTACCATTTCACGAAGAAAGCGTAAAAAAATGTTTAAAAAAACACACAAACACCTTGAAAAAGTCCTTTATTTAAAAAAAAAAAAACATTCCAGCGGTGAAATCCAGTGTCCCGCGGCGATCCCGATGTCCAGCGCTGTCCTTCATTGGTTGTGCCTGAGCGGACCTGATGGGGAACTCCCTCTCAGTATTTTAAATGTATAGACCCGCCCCTTCTAAAGTTCCCCATCAGGTCCGCTCAGCGGACGAGATGCGGAACATGAGAAGTGGCGGGTCTATACATGTATTACCAAAGTGAGAGCAGTCCCCCATCAGGTCCGCCCCCTCGGTATGTCGGACCCGCCTACGTCATTGGCTTGAGCGGGGAACTTCCTTCACTATGTAAATTTAAATTACACAGTGAAGGAAGTTCCCCGCTCAAGCCAATGACGTAGGCGGGTCCGACATACCGATTGGGCGGACCTGATGGGGAACTGCTCTCACTTTGGTAATACATGTATAGACCCGCCCCTTCTCATGTTCCGCATCTCGTCCGCTGAGCGGACCTGATGGGGAACTTTAGAAGGGGCGGGTCTATACATTTAAAATACTGAGAGGGAGTTCCCCATCAGGTCCGCTCAGGCACAACCAATGAAGGACAGCGCTGGACATCGGGATCGCCGCGGGACACTGGATTTCACCGCTGGAATGTTTTTGTTTTTTTTTTAAATAAAGGACTTTTTCAAGGTGTTTGTGTGTTTTTTTAAACATTTTTTTACGCTTTCTTAGTGAAATGGTAGGGGTACAATGTACCCCTTACCAATTCACATAGGGTGGGGGCCGGGATCTGGGGGTCCCCTTTGTTAAAGGGGTCTTCCAGATTCCGATAAGCCCCCCGCCCGCAGACCCCCACAACCACCGGGCAAGGGTTGTGGGGATGAGGCCCTTGTCCCCATCAACATGGGGACATCCTCCCCATGTTGAGGGCATGTGGCTTGGTACGGTTCAGGAGGGAGGGGGGGCCGCTCTCTCGTCCCCCCCTTTTCCCCTGCGGCCGGCCAGGTTGCGTGCTCGGATAAGGGGTCTGGTATGGATTTTTAGGGGGACTCCACGCCATTTTTTTTTTAAATTTGGGGTGGAGTTCCCCTTAAAATCCATGCCAGATCTGAAGGGCCTGGAATGGATATTTGGGGGAACCCCACGTCAATTTTTTTTTAAATTTGCGGCGGGGTTCCCCTTAATATCCATTCCAGACCTGAAGGGCCTGGTAATTGAATTCTGGGGAACCCCCACGCTTTTTTTTTTTATCAATGACTTTTGTATGTATTGCCGGGAGCCGACAATTCATTAATAGCCGCGAGTCAGTTTTAAATGCATTTTTTTCTTTCAAAAATTACATTTTTTGCAGGGACAGTTCTAAGCACGGGAAACATGCGCCACTTCACATGCATATCATACACACCCCCCAGGTACGAAATTTAAAGGAATATTTCACTTTTATTTTTTCATTTTAAGCATTATTAAAATCACTGCTCCCGAAAAAACGGCCGTTTTTAAAACTTCTTTTTGCATTGATACATGTCCTCTGGGGCAGGACCCCGGTCCCCAAATACTTTTTAGGACAATAACTTGCATATAAGCCTTTATAATTAGCACTTTAGATTTCTCCCATAGATTTTTCGAATTTGCCGCGAACACCCCAATTTGTTCGCTGTTCGGCGAACGGGCGAACAGGCAATGTTCGAGTCGAACATGAGTTCGACTCGAACTCGAAGCTCATCCCTACCCAAGACCACAACTAGCTACCATTCCTCTCCCTGAAGAGGAAACAGATTTAGCTTGCATAATAAGACTGTTTTCAGAAAATATTACTGGGTCTGAATGTGCAAATGAGAAAAAGAGATACCCTAAAACTAAAATGCGAAGTATACCCCCTTCAGTACAAGCATTACCAGGAAATTTTTCTTGTTTCTCTAACATAGACAAGGATGGTTCAAAGGTTGGCACCCTATCTCCTGAATACTGTGTGACCACAACATCAACATCAACTACAGACATTAAGTACCAACTAAAATGGTTTCAGGAACAGAAACGGCAACTGGCTGATGTTTGGTGGCTGTGTGGGGACATGAAACTAAGACCTAGACTGCCACCTAGATGGGAGGGTAGTTGTGCCCTTACCCGCCTGTTGCTTCCCTTTTATATTGTTCCTATGACTAACAAATTGATAAAACTACCAGGTAAACACTATTTTAAACGGTTTAAGCGAGAAACACCCCAAGGATCCTTTGACAACCGGGTTTATATAGACTCAATAGGTGTTCCACGAGGAGTTCCGGATGAATTTAAAGCACAGAATCAAGTAACAGCAGGACTCACCTCACTCTTCCTATGGGTACAGCCCAATAAGAATGTCGACTGGATAAACTACATTTACTACAACCAGCAGAGGTTTGTGAATTACACCAGAGATGCTATCAAAGGTATAGCAGCACAATTGGACACCACCTCTTTGACAGCGTGGCAGAACCGTATAGCATTGGATATGTTGCTGGCAGAAAGGGGCGGGGTATGCGAAATGTTCGGCACCTTCTGCTGCACTTTTATTCCAAATAATACGGCACCTGATGGAAGTATCACCAAGGCTTTGCAAGGCCTACAAATGTTATCCCAGGAACTAACTGAGAACTCTGGTGTAGAGAACCCCTTAACAGGACTCTTTGAAAAATGGTTTGGTAAATGGGGTGATCTTGCAAAAGGTTTGCTCATCTCTGTTGTCATGGCAGCCACGGTCCTTACGCTGTGTGGATGTTGCTGCATTCCTTGTATTAGAGGAATTCTTCAAAGACTGATTGACACATCACTAACAAAGACTATGTTTTTCCAGAACAACACTGAACTATACCCGGAACCTGATGAAGATGAACTTACAGTCCTTTCAAAAGACCTATTTGTCTAAATGATAATACCTGGTAAAATAAAGAACCTGGATATTTGAAGTATTGACATTATAAGTATAATAAGGAGGGAATGTTAGATACATTTAAAATTATACTTTATATGTCAACTATCAAGATGCATATTAATCTTCTAAAGTTAAAATGTTTGTTTTATATAACTCTATTATACATAAATATGCTGAATAGCTCTAATAGTCCTAATTACTGGAATAAGTCATATGACCATATTCTATTTGTGCAAAAGATGTGCTGACTTATAGTAAAACTGTATTTTGCTTACATCTGCCAAACATGGGCTGTGAACCATGAAATAATGTATGTGTCCATTGTATGAGATAATTTATGTGTCCATTGTATGAAATATCCTGTCATAAGGTGTAGGCTGAAAAAGGATATTTCCCTCTTTCCTGCTAAAACGTCAGAATAAAGGTTGAAATTATACACATGATCAGGACGTTACGAGCAGGAAAGGGGAAGGTTTAAGGGTTATAAAAGCAGAATGTAAATCTATGACAGGCAGAAAATGGATCTCTGAAGCCGCAAATATACTTTAACCATTTTCTCTGCATATGCAATAAAAAATCTTGACTTGTAACGAGAGTCGGTCTGAAATTTCTGTGTCAGAAACCAGGAAACACGGTCATCAATAGAAGGCCACAGTAGCCCTGTCAGGCCAATCATCCAACCCAAACTCAGACCAGGCCTGTTTGATCCAACCGTAGAAAGCCCCAGAGGGGGGACAGGGGACAACAAAAGTACTCATGTATTCCGGTGGGCACTCCTAGTCTGTGAGCGCTTGCGATCCTTCCACAGTGGCGAAAGGGGGCAGTCATCAGGGCGTGGGGGAGATGTCGGGGGGTCCCGTGTGATGATGCCGAGTTCTAGCAGTAGGTCTTCGCCCATTTGAAACGTAGAAAAGGAGTGGGATCTTCCTTTATAAGTGAACGATAGCTTAAATGGGAATGACCATCTGTATTTGATCTGCTTGTCTATAAGTTGCTGTAGCAGTGGTCAAAGGTTTCTACGTTTCTGTACTGTGGACGGCGCCAGGTCTGTAAGCTGTATTGAAGCTCCGAAAAGTGATAAGTCCTGCCTATTACGGGCCGCAAACATCATCTTCTCCTTTATGCGTTAGTAATGCGGCTTAACAATAACATCTCGTGGCAATCCATCCGTCCTCGGGGCTGTCAGCGCCCAGTGGATGCGGTCAACTTCCATACGATGGGCGGAAATGTCAGGGATAAGTTCTTTCATTAACTCCTTCATAGCCCCCTCCAGGTCTGTGTGGGTCTCCGGGAGGCCACGGATGCGTAAATTATATCTCCGTGAACGATTCTCAAGGTCCTCAATTTTTGTGTATGCCTCCTCTAACCGGTCCTGAAGGTCCGCGAGCATGGTAGAGTTCTGGTTGACCCTTTTAATAGTGCTGTCCACCTTGGTTTCGATCAGTTCGAATCATTTGCCCTAACTGTGAATGTCCTTTTTAAGATCTGTAGTAATTAATGTGCAGGCCTTAGAGAGCTCCTGCTGCAGCAAGGTGGAGAAGCGGGCCAGCAGGATAGCGTCAGGGGAATCAACTTTTTTTTAAATATGGCAGTTTCAACTGTTGCAAATGATACTGTTTAAAGTAGAGTAGAACCATGGCCAGGCTATAGTCATTCATTTATTTAAATTAAATATTCTATATTAAAGCGGATCTCCAGCTCTACTTTCATGTTAACTGGTTAATTTGGGTCAAGCTGACCCAAATGAACTATTTAATACACTACACAGATGTGCCTGCTGGGTGCGCTATGTTAACTGTATGTAGTTTCAGCTGCATCCAGTCTACGGCCTTGTGTTCCTGAGTGATGCTCAGTCATTCATATGCACTCATAGGCAGCTTTGTATTATTGCAAAGCTTCCTCTGATTGGCTGAGGCAGACATTCAGAGACTACAAAGCTGCCTATGAATGACTGTGCACCACTCTGCCTGACTCAATTTTGTTAATCTAGCACACCCAGCAGGCGCACCTGTTAATGTAGCCCCTCAGATCTGGGCTGAAGTCCCAGAGGCCACTGTCAGAACAAGTTCTGCAATGGGCTCCACTCAGTGTGGGCGATGCACAGTGAATGCAATGTGCACTCTCACACTGTCTGTACCCACTGAGGATTCCTGCATGCCAGCGCTCTCTGCCCCCCCCCTACTTCACGCTTCCCCTCAGTCATTGGTTGCTAGGACTGCTGGCACCCTAGCAACTAATGGCGTGTTTTGCAGACACCCACATAACATGGAAACTACCACTGTGCAAGCCGCTTCAGGATCAGCTCCGCCCAGCTCCGCCCCCCGACTGGCTCCTACTTCCTGCTTCACAGCATCTACTGTCCAGTAAGGGGACTAGCAGATAAGTTAATGTAATGGAGGGCACCAAGAGCACTTGCTCACATCTCCAGCTTGGTGCCCCTGGGTCACATGCGCAGCCAAAGCAGGCATCTCTCCTCGCCAGCTGCTTGTAAAAGCAAACCTGATAGTACGTAGGAAAGCTTGTGAAATAACAGGGGTAGAAGCCTAGGGGGAAGGAGATATTCCAATGTTGAGGTCCCAGCATCAGAGGGCTGTGCTGGAAGGTTGGATTGGGGGGGGGGAGTGGGATAAGAGGATTTGTGCTGGGGGATATTTGTAGGAGCATTTTCACTGGAAGGGACTGGATTTGATGTAAGTCCCGGTGAATCAAGGCTTAGTCCTGGAGTGAAGCCATACCTCCCAACTTTAAAAAGTCCCCCCGCGGGACATTCATTCTAAAATATCCCTTCCAACAAAAGTTGTTGAGGGGGGGGCATACCTCCCAACGTTTGAACTTCAGAACGAGGGACACTCGAGGGAAAAAGTTACCCCTTTTAGCACAAGTCCTCTCCCCTGCCAAAGTGCCCCCTAGCACATATCCCTTCCAAATCATTTCAAGTGATCTTTGTAAACTTAGGTGGTGCTACATAAGGGATCAGGAAGGATTTTTTTCCCCTGTTGAAAGAAATTGGACCATGCTTTATAACGGTTTTTGTGTTTGCCTTCCTCTGGATTATCTGTGGAAATAAGGGTTCTGTATATGGAGTGTTTTGATTTTTTTTATGCTGTTTAAACTCAGTGGACGTGTGTCTTTTTTAAACCTGAATATCTAACTTTGTCTCCAGGTCAGGCTGTGAAGGTAATTCCCAATAAAGTTAGACAGACAAAAAAACATTTACAGGGATTTTTACTTCTACCTACCTGTAAGTGGATTGAAAATAGCCAGTTAGGTGCTGTCCCTGGAGGGAGAATAGGAGTTAATGCTTCCTCGGTTCTTTGGACTTTTGACAGGTTTTTCACTGAGTCTGACCCACTGGTCCTGTGATATAAAAGAGGGACAGTGGTCCGGTACAGAGGAGTTGGGAGTCCAGAGTTCAGTCATTCTCCCTAACAGAGGGAGAGTTTGAGTTTGTCCGTGAGAGAACAGGTGCTTGTAAGGGAGAGAGACGGAGAACAGGGCCCGTGAGGAACAGAACAATGTCACTCCCTACTACCTGCAAGTAAAGTCATCAGAACTTTGGGTTCGCAAAGACACCAGTTGCTGGAGTATGCCACTGATAGACTCTGTATTTTACATGGACACTACCTTTGCAGACATGCCTGGGCAGCACATAGCCTGAGTTAGGGTTAGGGGTGTAGGAAAGAATTATGTCTCTAAATGTTGGACTTTGTAATGCCTTTTGCATTTTTTCAAGTAAAGTTTTGAAACCTTGCTCCCGCCTGGTCTGAAGTTACTAAAAGGGGTGTAACCGACACCATCCCATGGTTCAGGTCACTAAGGGACTTGGGGTATGATTACGGAGATAAGACAGTGTCAGGGACATGGCATGCGCTGACTTGCATTTGCAGGTGCCTGGCTTTCCGGGCATAGGCTAACGCCTGTGTGCATGCGCAGGAACATTAGCTCTAACAGGCGAACGCATATGCGATTGTGTGAAATACACGTGCACGTTAGTCATTAATGCTGGCTCCAAATGGTCTATATAAAGACAGCAGCTGTACTAGTGCAGCTGCTGTCTGATCTGCAGCTTTACCCTGTGCTCTGATCCTGTGCCTGTATCTGATCCAGTATTTGACTCGGCTTTATGACCACGCTGCTATCTCCAGTCCTAACCTTTGGCTTGCCTTGACCCTGATTATTCCTACCTGTCTGCCTGAATTCCAGTTGCAAAACCCAGCCTGAACTCTGACCATTCTCTGCCTGCTGTTTATGATAGACTGATCCTCCGCGTATGACCTGGCTTGTCTGACTCTGCTCCAGTCTTCTGCCTCCAGCCTGTGCAACTTCGGTATCGCTGACCTGCATCTACAGCATTCATGCATCCACTGTCCTGCATCTACAGCATACCTGCATTCGCTGTCCTGAATCCACAGCATACCTGCATTCGCTGTCCTTGCTACCTTCTGCTGCTCAGCAATCCAATCTGGTCCTGCTACTCATCAGCTACCACTACTGCTACCATCGGAGGACTTTGCAGGAACTCTTACCTCACTGTGCTCTCGCGGCCACTGGCGCAACTCCAGTGGTCCTTGAGCCGGGGCTGTATGAGAGGTCTCCCTCTACTCGTCATGCTCTCCCAGACGGTATGTAACAGACAGTGTGAGATCTCAAGTGGTTACCTAGGGTAATGGAAGTATAACAATAAGCCTGTCGCTAGTGTGTACTGGCTGAAGCTGGATTGGCATCTAGCAGTGAGGGAGATGTTGTTAGCACTCCTTTCACCAGCGGTCTGTCTCCCAAAGGAACGGGAGCAGATTTGCGCAGCAGAAGTTTCCATCCTGTACAAAAGTACAGAAGTTCAAGAGTTAATTTAAGTGCACGTGTGGAGCCTGTGCACGGTGTACAGGGGGGCCCACTCTGCTACTGGGGAATGGTAGTGGAAAACGCTGGACAGGTGGATGTGGACAAGGCTCAGTGTGTCCCTCCTAAATGCAAGTTACAGAGAAGGTCTACATTGTCACGCGGCCCGAGAGTTAACAGTAGAGCATTTATGATACAAGAGTACATGATGTACGTTCATCTCCGAGAATAAAGGCTCTAAGGTTTAGTATTCCCCCATGGCAGTCTCAGCCTTGTCCTGGGGCATTGATGAAAACTGCACCAAGCAAATGTACCCCATGTGTAGAAAACTGACCCTGTACATGGTGCCTAGCGTAGCCAGAAGAACCCACCCTGATATAGGCCTCTCATTTGACCCTTGCTTGGCACCAAATGAGGAGGGAAGCATGTAGAACGTGACAACCACCCTGCCATCTTGACCAGCCCCACATACCATGTACAAAAATAAAAATAAATTAAGAAAAGCTTTTGTTATACATATGCTTTATAGTATTGCAGCTTACCCATGGTTAGATATTGTGGCTGCAATTTATTTAAGCCCCCTTTACCTTACTTTCACAGCATAATTTTCAACAGCCTTTTTTTAAGTGTCCTTATTGTAAACTCTCTCAGATTTTCTTTAAATAAAGTATCAGTATGTAGCGGGGTCTCTAAATTTAGGTGGGATACACCTGGGTGGTAGTATGATCCAGGTGTGTAAATTATGAGAGGAATTGGACCATTTGTATTCGTGGAGGATTGGGCGGTGTATTAATCTCCTTGGCCTGTGGGTGGCAGGGTACCCACAGGCTCGAGGTAGATTTACTGCCATAGTGCTGTCCTTTTTGTCCCTTCTCGGAGATGGTACGGCGAGGGCGGGGAACCTGCCATGACGTCAATGGAGGGGATAAAGGGGGGAGACGCCCTTGCCACGAGGTCTTCGGGATCTTCTTCATCACGCGCCCAGGCACCTTAGGCCTGGGTGCGGGCGGTCCGGAGTTTCGGCCCAGGTGCCCTAGGCCTGGCCGGAGCAGAGTTGGCGTCCATCCCAGGCACCTTCAGCCTGGGGTGAGGTACTAAATCAAAGGCCTGGGGCCCGGTAACTTCGACTGGGTCCCGCGAGGGTGGAGAAGTCCAAGGATCCCTGCAGTGGATGGGGCCCAAGTCTGAGGTGAGGAGGCTGGAGAGGTCACCTGTCCGGAGAGTCCGGAGCAGCATCAACCCGGTGACGGATAGGCCTCCGGTAACTCCCTTGGAGAGACATCTTCCCCTGACAGGGGCCACAACGCAGCGAAGGTACTCCTATCTACATTCTCTTGAGTTGCTGGTAGAGACTAGTGATGAGCCGAACACCCCCGGGTTCGGTTCGCACCAGAACCCGCGAACGGACCGAAAGTTCGTACGAACATTAGAACCCTATTAAATACAATGGATGCGAACGTTCGAATTCTAAAGTGCTAATTATAACAACTATTATGCATGTTATTGTCCTAAAAAGGGTTTGGGAACCCGGGTTCTGCACCAGGGGACATGTATCAATGCAAAAAGAAGTTTTAAAAACGGTCGTTTTTCGGGAGCAGTCATTTTAATGATGCATAAAGTGAAAAAAAAAAAAGTCAAATATTCCTTTAAATATCGTACCTGGGGGGTGTCTAAAGTATGCCTGTGAAGTGCCACGTGTTTCCCGTGTTTAGAACTGTCCCTGCACAAAATGACACTTCTAAAGGAAAAAAAAGCCATTTAAAACTGCTTGCGGCTTTAATGTAATGTCTGGTTCCGGTAATATGGATGAAAATCTTTAAGAAAAATGGCATAGCTACCCCATGACCCCCCCCCTACCCCAGCCCATTACCAGCCCCTTTGGGTCTTGTATGGATATTAAGGGGAACCCCGCACATAAAATAAAAAAGGCCCTATATACTCTGAACAGCCGTATACAGGCGGTGCATACAAGACAGGGACTGTAGGTTTGTTCTTATGTAGAATCTGTTTGTAATTTTGAACAGGTACATTGTTTAAGTGTAGCTCCAGCCCAAAAATCTATTTTTAAACTTTTTGGAAAACATAGGTAAGGGTTATCACCCCTGTAACATTTGTTTTGCTGTCTGTGCCCCTGTTCAGAACATTTCACCTCACTTTCCGTCCCAATGACAACTGTTTTTGAAATGTGGTGTTTTTCTTGAAACAAGGATTGCTGATAAAGCATCAGAACAGAGGAGACACCTTTCTCCCATATTAATTCTTACAGGAGAGAATTTTCCTTCCTAGGGGTAGATTTCCTCTCACTTCCTGTTGTCTTCTTGCGTTTGCAAGTAGGAGTCGTTTGTAAGTTGGATGTTTGAAAGTAGGGACCTGCCGTAGATACTCTGCAGAAATAGGCCCCTTAGTTGTTGGTGTTGGCACAACACTGTAAGCACTCACAGTTACTCTTGGTTGGTGCTGGAACGCCCTGCTGTCAACTATTATATCAGGAATTGTAATTACATATAATTGTTGAACAGTGGTAGTAAAAATTGGGCCTTTGATGGTGGTGCTGGTGCCACAACACTGTAAGCCCTGACAGTTACTCTTGGTGGGTGCAGCAATGGGCCCTGCTGTGAATTATTAGATCAAGAATTGTAATTGCATGCCCCTGTTGAACAGGGGCTGAAAAATTGGGCCTTTGGTGGTGGTGGTGGTGTTGACACAACACTGTAAGCCCTCAGAGTTACTCTTGGTGGGTGCAGGAATGGGCCCTGCTGTGAATTATTAGATCAAGAATTGTAATTACATGCCCCTGTTGAACAGGGGCTGAAAAATTGGGCCTTAGGCACTGGTGGCACAACACTACAACCCCTCACAGATACTGTACTTGGAGCACAGCAATGAGCCCTGTTGCAAAGTATTGCTTCAAAAATTGTAATGACACGCCCCTGTTAAACAGGGGCTGAAAAATTGGGCCTTAGGCACTGGTGCCACAACACTCCAACCCCTCACAGATACTGTACTTGGAGCACAGCAATGAGCCCTATGGCAAATTATTGCTAAAAAAATTGTAATTACACGCCCCTGTAAAACAGGGGCTGAAAAATTGGGCCTTAGCCACTGGTGGCGGCACCCATAAACAAAAATGATCTTCCAAGCTATCATCATCAATCGTATCATTGAGGACTCGGAGGAGGAGGATAGCCAGTCAACATAACAGCACAGACACTCAGCATCAGCATCAGTCTTGAAGGGATGTGACATGTTAAAATCAATTAGTCTGTTATATCAGCATCAGGTGTGTGGTAGCTGGTGGTGATCCAAGACTGGTTCATCTTGATGAAAGTCAGTCGATCAACCGAGTCGGTGGACAGGCGCACCCTGTGATCCGTGACAAATCCTCCAGCAGCACTGAATGTGCGTTCCGAAAGAACGCTGGATGCAGGACAGGCCAGTAGCTCAATTGCATACTGTGCAAGCTCTGGCCAGTGATCCATCCTCAAGACCCAGTAAGCCAGAGGATTTTCGGTGGGGAAGGTGTCCAAGTCTGACCTTGCCCCTAGATATTCCTGCACCATGTTTATCAGATGCTGGCGATGGTTGCTGGAACCAATCATACTTTGGGGCTGCGGACTAAAGAATTGTCTGAACGCATCGGTCAGACGGCCACCTTCCCCACCGCTCCTTCTTTGACTGGCCGAAGCCTCAGCAACTCGTTGTCCTGGACCAGGAGTTTGTAACCTCCCAGTCTCTGGGAACGCGTTGCACAGACCTTTCTGCAAGGCCTCCCGGAGTTGTCTCATCCTCTGCTCCCTCTGCGACGGTAACATAAGGTCCGCAACCTTACCCTTGTACCGTGGATCAAGGAGAGTGGCCAGCCAGTAATGGTCCCTCTCCTTGATCCGAAGAATACGAGGATCCTTCCGCAGACTTTGCAGGATCAGGGAGGCCATGCAGCGTAGGTTTGCTGAGGCATTCGCTCCGGAGTCCTCTGGGTCACTAAGGACGACATGATCCGCAGTCACCTCCTCCCAGCCACGTACAAGTCCACTGGTTTCTTGGGACTGTAAATCATCCCTAAAAGACTGCTGCTGATGATGCTGAGTGCCAGCCTCCACCTCCATGCTGACACAATCCTCCTCCTCCTCCTCCTCCTCTTCCTCTTCCTGTGCGATGGGTGGGACAGAAGGAACACTGTCTGGGTAAAGGGGGCCTTGAGAGGCAAGGAAGTCCTCCTCTTCCTGCCTCTGTTCTGCCTCAAGTGCCCTGTCCATTATTCCACGCAGCGTGTGCTCCAACAGGTGGACAAGAGGTACAGTGTCACTGATGCATGCACTGTCACTGCTCACCATCCTCGTGGCCTCCTCAAATGGTGCCAGGACAGTGCATGCATCCCTGATCATGCCCCACTGGCGTGGAGAAAAAAAACCAAGCTCCCCTGACCCTGTCCTGGTGCCGTAGTCGCACAGGTACTCATTGATGGCCCTCTGCTGCGTGTGCAGCCGCTGCAGCATGGCCAACGTTGAGTTCCACCTGGTGGGCATGTCACATATAAGGCGGTTCTTGGGCAGGTTCAACTCCTTTTGCAGCTCAGCCAGGCGAGCACTGGCATTATAAGATCTGCGGAAATGCACACAGACTTTCCTGGCCTGCCTCAGGACATCCTGTAAGCCCGGGTACCTGCCCAAGAACCGCTGCACCACCAGGTTAAGGACGTGAGCCACACAGGGCACATGGGTCAGTTGTCCCTGTCGGAGGGCGGAGAGGAGGTTGGTGCCATTGTCGCAAACCACCATTCCTGGCTTAAGCTGGCGTGGCGTCAACCACCTCTCGGCCTGGCCCTGCAGAGCAGACAGGACCTCTGCCCCAGTGTGGCTTCTGTCCCCCAAACACACCAGCGCAAGCACGGCATGGCATCTTTTTGCCTGCGTACTTGCGTAGCCCCGTGAACGGCTACGGAGCACCGCTGGTTCATAGGACAAACCACAGGAAGAGGCCATGGAGGAAGAAGAAGAGGAGGGGGTGGAGGAGAGAGGTGTGTCACAACCAGTAGTAGCATTTTGGAGGCGTGGCGGTGGGACAACCTCCAACACTACTGCACCTTGTCCTGCATCCTTCCCAGCTGCCAAAAGAGTGACCCAATGGGCCGTGAAAGAAAGGTAACGTCCCTGTCCATGCCTGCTGGACCATGAGTCAGCGGTAATATGCACCTTACCGCTGACCGCCCTGTCCAGCGAGGCCAAGACATTGCCTTCCACATGCCGGTAGAGAGCCGGAATAGCCTTCCGTGAGAAAAAGTGGCGTTTGGGAACCTGCCACTGAGGAACCGCACATTGCACAAACTCACGGAAGGGGGCCGAGTCTACCAACTGAAAAGGCAGCAGTTGAAGCGCTAGCAATTTAGCCAAGCTAGCATTCAACCGCTGGGCATGTGGATGGCTGGGAGTGAACTTCTTTCGACGGTCCAGCAGCTGGGGCAGGGAAATTTGCCTGCTAGAATCGGACGTCGGTGTACTGCTAGCAGAGTGGCCGCAAGTACTTGGCTGTGACACACCTAATTCTACACCTTCATTCCTCTCAGTGCATGTTTCAGAGAGGACTGAAGTTATAGTGGGGTTGGAAATCCCAGCTGATGCGGTGCAAGGAGAGGTCCGCTTTGTTCTTTGGTGTGGGTCTTTGAGGTAGGCTTGCCAACGAGCTGCATGGCAGGTCAACATATGTCTGGTCAGGCATGTGGTACCCAAGCGGCTGATGTTTTGGCCACGCGATATACGCTTGAGACATATGTTGCAAACAGCAGCTGTGCGATCTGATGCACTAGCCTCAAAAAAGGCCCACACCAAGGAACTTTTTGAATGACGGGCAGAGGCAGCGCCCTGCACAGGCGGAGCTCTGCGGTGTGATTCCGTCGGTGTACTGCCCTTACGCTGGCCACCAAAGGGCATCCTGTCTCGTTGGAGATGTGCCTCCTCCTCATCCTCCTCCTCCTCTCTCCTATTAGGCACCCACGTGGAGTCAATGACCTCATCATCCCCTCCCTCCTCATCACTGGAGCCAATCTGGCAGTATGCTGCAGCTGCTGGAACATGACTGCCAGATTGGTGTCCTTCTTGAGCATCCCCTCTGTCTGCTCTCACCCTACTGCCTTCCTGTAGCTGGGTTTCATCATCAGACCCTTCGAAACGCTGGGCATCCTCCTGGAGCATGTACCCAACACTGTGCTCAAACAGTTCGGGGGACTCCTCAGGAGGAGGACATGGTGGGTCTAGGGAAGGAGTGACTGATGATGAGTCTGACATTGATACCAGGGAAGAGGACGCTTTGGCAGCTGCTTTGCCAGTACCCTGAGCCTGGGTGAGAGAGGATGAGGAGGAGGAGGAGGGCTTGGTCATCCACTCTACCAAGTCTTCGGCATGATGTGGCTCAACATGTCCAGCTGCGGAAAAGAAGGACAAGCGTGTCCCATGGCCATGTGCTGATGACAATGCACCGCGTCCACGACCAGCACTGTTGCCCCCAGACACAGAGCCTGCTTGCCCTCTTTTATTGCCTCCTGACTGTCTGCCTCTCCTTGTTTGCCTTCCAGACATTCTAATAGATGGCCTGCAGGGAGATGGGAAAAAAGCAATAAGGGCTACCTTCAGGTGTCCTTCTCTGTCCCTTGAAACAATGACTTGCACAGTGAAAGAAACTGACACTCTCCCTACCTACAGTTTTCTGTCCCTAGAAAAAATGTTTTTTTTAAGCACAATATAGCACAAGGAGAATTCACTCACTGTCCTTCCAGGTCCCTAGAAACAAGGACTTGCACAGTGAAAGAAACTGACACTCTCCCTACCTACAGTTTTCTGTCCCTAGAAAAAATGTTTTTTTTAAGCACAATATAGCACAAGGAGAATTCACTCACTGTCCTTCCAGGTCCCTAGAAACAAGGAGTTGCACAGTGAAAGAAACTGACACTCTCCCTACCTACAGTTTTCTGTCCCTAGAAAAAATGTTTTTTTTAAGCACAATATAGCACAAGGAGAATTCACTCACTGTCCTTCCAGGTCCCTAGAAACAAGGACTTGCACAGTGAAAGAAACTGACACTCTCCCTACCTACAGTTTTCTGTCCCTAGAAAAAATGTTTTTTTTAAGCACAATATAGCACAAGGAGAATTCACTCACTGTCCTTCCAGGTCCCTAGAAACAAGGACTTGCACAGTGAAAGAAACTGACACTCTCCCTACCTACAGTTTTCTGTCCCTAGAAAAAATGTTTTTTTTAAGCACAATATAGCACAAGGAGAATTCACTCACTGTCCTTCCAGGTCCCTAGAAACAAGGACTTGCACAGTGAAAGAAACTGACACTCTCCCTACCTACAGTTTTCTGTCCCTAGAAAAAATGTTTTTTTTAAGCACAATATAGCACAAGGAGAATTCACTCACTGTCCTTCCAGGTCCCTAGAAACAAGGACTTGCACAGTGAAAGAAACTGACACTCTCCCTACCTACAGTTTTCTGTCCCTAGAAAAAATGTTTTTTTTAAGCACAATATAGCACAAGGAGAATTCACTCACTGTCCTTCCAGGTCCCTAGAAACAAGGACTTGCACAGTGAAAGAAACTGACACTCTCCCTACCTACAGTTTTCTGTCCCTAGAAAAAATGTTTTTTTTAAGCACACTATAGCACAAGGAGAATTCACTCACTGTCCTTCCCAGTCCCTAGAAACAAGGACTTGCACAGTGAAAGAAACTGACACTCTCCCTACCTACAGTTTTCTGTCCCTAGAAAAAATGTTTTTTTTAAGCACAATATAGCACAAGGAGAATTCACTCACTGTCCTTCCAGGTCCCTGGAAACAAGGACTTGCACAGTGAAAGAAACTGACACTCTCCCTACCTACAGTTTTCTGTCCCTAGAAAAAATGTTTTTTTTAAGCACAATATAGCACAAGGAGAATTCACTCACTGTCCTTCCAGGTCCCTAGAAACAAGGACTTACACAGTGAAAGAAACTGACACTCTCCCTACCTACAGTTTTCTGTCCCTAGAAAAATTTTTTTTTTTAAGCACAATATAGCACAAGGAGAATTCACTCACTGTCCTTCCAGGTCCCTGGAAACAAGGACTTGCACAGTGAAAGAAACTGACACTCTCCCTACCTACAGTTTTCTGTCCCTAGAAAAAATGTTTTTTTTAAGCACAATATAGCACAAGGAGAATTCACTCACTGTCCTTCCAGGTCCCTAGAAACAAGGACTTACACAGTGAAAGAAACTGACACTCTCCCTACCTACAGTTTTCTGTCCCTAGAAAAAATGTTTTTTTTAAGCACAATATAGCACAAGGAGAATTCACTCACTGTCCTTCCAGGTCCCTAGAAACAAGGACTTGCACAGTGAAAGAAACTGACACTCTCCCTACCTACAGTTTTCTGTCCCTAGAAAAAATGTTTTTTTTAAGCACAATATAGCACAAGGAGAATTCACTCACTGTCCTTCCAGGTCCCTAGAAACAAGGACTTGCACAGTGAAAGAAACTGACACTCTCCCTACCTACAGTTTTATGTCCCTAGAAAAAATGTTTTTTTTAAGCACAATATAGCACAAGGAGAATTCACTCACTGTCCTTCCAGGTCCCTAGAAACAAGGACTTGCACAGTGAAAGAAACTGACACTCTCCCTACCTACAGTTTTCTGTCCCTAGAAAAAATGTTTTTTTTAAGCACACTATAGCACAAGGAGAATTCACTCACTGTCCTTCCCAGTCCCTAGAAACAAGGACTTGCACAGTGAAAGAAACTGACACTCTCCCTACCTACAGTTTTCTGTCCCTAGAAAAAATGTTTTTTTTAAGCACAATATAGCACAAGGAGAATTCACTCACTGTCCTTCCAGGTCCCTAGAAACAAGGACTTGCACAGTGAAAGAAACTGACACTCTCCCTACCTACAGTTTTCTGTCCCTAGAAAAAATGTTTTTTTTAAGCACAATATAGCACAAGGAGAATTCACTCACTGTCCTTCCAGGTCCCTGGAAACAAGGACTTGCACAGTGAAAGAAACTGACACTCTCCCTACCTACAGTTTTCTGTCCCTAGAAAAAATGTTTTTTTTAAGCACAATATAGCACAAGGAGAATTCACTCACTGTCCTTCCAGGTCCCTAGAAACAAGGACTTACACAGTGAAAGAAACTGACACTCTCCCTACCTACAGTTTTCTGTCCCTAGAAAAAATGTTTTTTTTAAGCACACTATAGCACAAAACACACTGACACTCTCCCTACCTATCCTTCTCTTTCCCTAAACTAAAGGAATCCAGGTTAAGCAAGAAAGAAATAAAAGTCACTGTCCCTGCCTATGCTGCTCTATCCCTGCTCCGGAACACACTACACTAGGCCGCCGTGTTGGCGGCCTTTTATAGTGTGGGGCGTGTACTAAACACCCTCAGCAATAATTGGCCACAGGCATCCTGCCTGTGGCCAATCATTGCTCTCCTCGCTGCCGGCGCTGTGATTGGCCAAGCATGCGGGGTCACAGTGCATGCTTGGCCAATCACAGCGCCTGGATGACACTGCGATGGCGTAGTGCATTGTGGGCCGTTCGCGTCACTCGAATTTGGCGCGAACGGCCCAAATCGTTCGATCTTCGTCGAACGATCGAACAGCCGATGTTCGAGTCGAACGTATGTTCGATTCGAACACGAAGCTCATCCCTAGTAGAGACTCACTGTCATGGATATGCATTAATGTCTGTCTGCCATCTTACCTTTCCTCCTCATGTGTTCATCTTAGAGACCAGACCTCCTTCACCTGGCTTCCTTTATAATCTCCTCCCAGCCTGACTCCACCCCAGGCCCTATCACAGAACACTATATTAACCTGTGCACTGCAAGCCTGCTTTGCTGATCAACGTGTTTGTTAGGCATTGTGTGTTTGGGTTCCTGCCTGCCGTGTGCTACGTCTGTCTCTCTGTTACATATTTGGCTTGTCCCCGACTATCCCTGTCTGCTCGTGACCCTTGACCTTCAGCTCGTTCTTTCGTTATCCTTGTCTGCTTGTGGCCCCTGACCTTCAGCTTGTTATTCGGTTCTCTCATATCTTGTGCTGCTGCTTCCCCTCATTTCCCCTTATCCTACGGGGCGTGAGCTAGGAAACTCCAGGGGCCGCGACCTGGTCCCAGCCTGCAGCATAACATCCTCACCACTAGAGGCCCTGGAGAAGACCTGCTGGGTCTTAGACTCCGCGTCCTGGGGAATCTTGGCTCTAGCTTCCGTTAGGATCCCGGTTGTGCTCCTCTGGTCCCGCTTTCCACAACCACCCAGTTCCCTATCCGCAGAAGCCAGCCATAGGGTTCACTACCTCGCGGTGCACTCCTGTCCCCCTACGGTGTGCATCTGTCACCTGGCCACAGGTGATCTTGACAGTTTGATCAGCCATGAACCCGGCTGACATCCCGCTCCCCGCGGATGATCCATTGCAGGGCATAGTTCGCAGACTTGAAACCCAGGAATCAAATCAGACTCAGGTGATGCGATTCCTCCAGGATCTGGCTTCTCGATTCAAGCAGCTTCAGGCCTCCTTGGGAACCCCGAATCCGCAACCCCAAGTACAACCAGCGGCTGTACCTATCGCACCAGTCGCAGCCTCACACTCACTAAGATTGCCAGCTCCGTTCCATTTCTCTGGGGACTCCAAGGCCTGCAGGGGGTTTCTCAGCCAATGCACAATTCATTTTGAGCTTCAGCCTCAAAGCTTCCTGTCTGACCGGGCTATGGTAGCCTATATCATTTCCCTCCTCTCCGGTGAAGCTTTGGCCTGGGCTGCCCCCCTGTGGGAGAGGAACGATCCGGTGGTTTCCAGCCTGTCTGATTTCTTGAAGCTCTTTCGTAATATCTTCGAAGAGCCGGCTCGGGCTTCTTCAGCGGCTAGTGCTGTCTTACGTCTTCGCCAAGAATCTAGTTCAGTGGGGCAATATGCTCTTCAGTTCCGTATCCACACAGCTGAATTGAGCTGGAATAATGAGGCCCTGGTCGCTACCTTTTTACATGGCCTCTCTGACCGAGTGAAAGACGAATTAGCGGGAAGAGCCATTCCCGTCAGTCTGGACGATGTAATTTCTTTATGCAACCAGATCGACATTCGTTTTCAAGAGAGGTCCTTAGAAAAAAGACGCCAGCACTCTCTGGGTCCTAGCCAGTCTGAGCTCCCCTCCCTTCATTCCGTGGAGCATCCTCTACCTGCTGAAGAACCTATTCAGCTGGGCCGGACCAGACTAACCCCCGAAGAACGTGCTAGGCGCAGAACTCTGGGCTTGTGCCTCTATTGTGGGGGCAAGGGTCATTTTCATGACTCCTGCTCGCTTCGCCCGGGAAACGCTCGGGTCTAATACATTTGGAAGGTGGAGTATTGGACCCAGAAACATCACCTTCTCGCCTGCTCTTGCCGGTGTTCCTTCATGTAGGCACTTCTCCTCAGTCAACCCTTGCATACCTGGATTCCGGGGCTGCCGGCAATTTTATGGATTGGAGAACTGCTTCTTCTATGAAGCTTACCCTTTCACCTCTCACTACCCCATTGGTAGTCTCGGCAATTGATGGCACCATTCTCCCAGGGGGCCCTATTCGCTTCCAGACGCTACCCATTAGGATGTCGGTAGGGATTCTCCACCAGGAGTGGATATCCTTTCTTATTCTACCCAAGGCCTCTACCCCAGTTGTATTGGGCCTCCCTTGGCTACAGCTCCACTCTCCTCATGTGGACTGGGTCTCTGGGCAGATCCTGGCCTGGGGTTCCTCATGTTTCTCCTCGTGTCTTCTCAAGGTGACCCCCAAGGAGAGTCTTCCGGTTGCTGCCACTTCTGTTTCTTCTGATCTTCCTGCTGCATACAGCGATTACCGGGATGTGTTCTGTAAGAAATCAGCTGAGGTGCTTCCTCCCCACAGGTCTTTTGACTGTGCTATTGATCTTGTCCCCGGAGCAACTCTACCCAGGGGTCGTACCTACCCTCTGTCCATCCCAGAGACCCAGGCCATGTCGGAGTATGTCGCAGAGAATCTGGAGAGAGGTTTCATCCGGAAATCCTCATCGCCTGCAGGGGCAGGGTTCTTTTTTGTTGCCAAAAAGGATGGTACCTTAAGACCCTGCATCGATTATCGGGGTTTAAATGCGGTTACTATTAAAAATCGATACCCCTTACCCTTAATATCTGAGCTATTTGATAGGTTGAAGGGTGCCTCCATTTTCACCAAGTTGGATCTCAGAGGCGTGTACAATCTCATTCGAATACGGGAGGGTGACGAATGGAAGACTGCATTCAACACTAGAGACGGGCATTACGAATATCTGGTGATGCCTTTTGGTCTGTGTAATGCTCCAGCCGTGTTTCAAAACTTTGTCAATGAAATCTTCAGAGATCTGCTGTACCAGTTTGTTGTCATCTATCTGGATGACATTCTGATCTTTTCTGAAAATCTGCTCGTCCACAGAAACCATGTCCGCACTGTACTTCAACGTCTTAGAGAGAACAATCTCTATGCCAAGCTGGAGAAATGTTCCTTTGAATGTTCTGAGGTCCTGTTTTTGGGGTGCTTTGTCTCATGTTCGGGTCTTCGTATGGACCCTGGGAAGGTCTTGGCTATCACCAACTGGCCTCTTCCTGCTAGCCTCAAGGCCACACAGCCCTTTCTTGGCTTCACTAATTATTATAGGCAGTTCATAAGGAATTACTCTTCCATTGCCGCGCCTTTGACCAAGAAGGGTGTGAATGCCAGAGACTGGCCTCCCGAAGCTGTCTCTGCATTTCACAACCTGAAACAGGCCTTTGTTTCTGGCCCCCTCTTGAGGAGACCAAATCCTGGGAATGCATTTTTTATTGAAGTGGACGCTTCCTCAATGGGGGTGGGAGCTGTGCTTCTTCAAATCTTTGAGAAGAGACGCCAACCATGTGCGTTCTTCTCCAAAAAAAATTCTCAGGCAGAGAGGAATTATGCCATCGGTGATCGGGAACTTCTCGCAATTAAATTGGCGTTAGAGGAGTGGCGTCATCTCTTGGAGGGTTCCCCTCACTCCATAACGATCTTTACCGATCACAAGAATTTACAGTATCTACAGAATGCTAAACGTCTGAATCCTAGACAGGCCAGGTGGAGTCTCTTCTTTGCCCGTTTTAATTTCACGATTACCTACAAACCTGGTTCCTGCAACGGTCGGGCTGATGCGCTCTCTAGGTCATTTGACACTTTGGACGAGGAGTCCGCCCCTGAACCTGAGCCGATCATTCCAACCTCATGCATTGTTGCCCACTCTACCACCCTGAAGTCAAAAATTCCGCCTGGTAAGACCTTTGTCCCCACTGAGCTAAGAGCTAAGATCCTTCGTTGGGGACATGATTCTAAGGTGGCAGGTCATTCTGGATTCCTCCGATCCTTCCTACTCATCAGTCGTCACTACTGGTGGCCTAATCTCCGCTCAGACGTCAAAGACTACGTTAAAGCTTGTCATGTCTGTGCTCAGTCCAAATCCTCCACACAAGCTCCTGCTGGTCTCCTCATGCCCTTGCCCATTCCTAAGGAACCCTGGGCCCATATTGCCATGGATTTTATCACCGATCTCCCACTGTCTGAGAATAATACAGTCATTTGGGTGGTAATCGATCGATTCTCCAAGATGGCTCATTTTGTTCCTCTTCCTGGTCTTCCTTCTGCCCCTGCCTTGGTTCTCATTTTCATTCGAGAAATTCTCCGCCTACATGGGGTCCCTTCTCATATTGTTTCCGACAGGGGAGTCCAATTCACGTCTCGTTTTTGGAGAGCCTTTTGCAAATCCCTCAATATTGTCTTGGATTTTTCTTCTTCTTACCATCCCCAATCCAATGGACAGACTGAGAGGGTTAATCAGGAGTTAGAGGTCTTTCTTCGCACCTTTGTGTCTTCTCACCATGACGATTGGTCCTCTCTACTCCCGTGGGCAGAATTCTCCCATAACAATCATGTGAATACCAGTTCGCAGAAGACACCCTTTTTCACAGTTTATGGAAAACACCCTCAACTTCCTCTTCCCATGATCTGTTCTCCAGACATTCCAGCTTTGGCTTCGGTTCAGGAGTCTCTCAATTCCGTTTGGGGTCACGTTCATGATTCCCTCCGGGCAGCTGCTGAAAAATTCAAAGGCTTTGCCGACCGCCGCAGGCGTAAACCGCCTTCTCTTCAGCCAGGGGACAAAGTCTGGCTCTCTACCAGGAACATCAAGCTCCGAGTTCCTTCTCTGAAGTTTGCTCCACGATTCATCGGTCCATACACGGTAACTGCTAAACTGAATCCGGTTTGTTTCAAACTCCAGATTCCTAAGAGCCTTAAAATCACTAACTCCTTTCATGTTGCTCTTCTAAAGCCTTTAGTCCTCAATAAATTCTCTCGTCCTCTCCCTACCGTGGCGCCTGTCTCTGAGGATAATCAGGAGTACGAGATCAGTCAAATTCTGGACTCCCGACTCTGTAAAGGCATTCTTCAGTACCTCGTTCATTGGAAAGGGTTTGGTCCTGAGGAGAGGTCTTGGATCACTGCATCTGAGGTCTTTGCACCTCGTCTGTTAAAGGAGTTTCATCTGAAGTTTCCCTCTAAACCTAGGCCCAGGCGGGGAAGGGGGAGGCCTCGTAAGAGGGAGGGTACTGTCATGGATATGCATTAATGTCTGTCTGCCATCTTACCTTTCCTCCTCATGTGTTCATCTTAGAGACCAGACCTCCTTCACCTGGCTTCCTTTATAATCTCCTCCCAGCCTGACTCCACCCCAGGCCCTATCACAGAACACTATATTAACCTGTGCACTGCAAGCCTGCTTTGCTGATCAACGTGTTTGTTAGGCATTGTGTGTTTGGGTTCCTGCCTGCCGTGTGCTACGTCTGTCTCTCTGTTACATATTTGGCTTGTCCCCGACTATCCCTGTCTGCTCGTGACCCTTGACCTTCGGCTCGTTCTTTCGTTATCCTTGTCTGCTTGTGGCCCCTGACCTTCAGCTTGTTATTCGGTTCTCTCATATCTTGTGCTGCTGCTTCCCCTCTTTTCCCCTTATCCTACGGGGCGTGAGCTAGGAAACTCCAGGGGCCGCGACCTGGTCCCAGCCTGCAGCATAACATCCTCACCACTAGAGGCCCTGGAGAAGACCTGCTGGGTCTTAGACTCCGCGCCCTGGGGAATCTTGGCTCTAGCTTCCGTTAGGATCCCGGTTGTGCTCCTCTGGTCCCGCTTTCCACAACCACCCAGTTCCCTATCCGCAGAAGCCAGCCATAGGGTTCACTACCTCGCGGTGCACTCCTGCCCCCCTACGGTGTGCATCTGTCACCTGGCCACAGGTGATCTTGACACTCACAAGTTCTAAGTTCTCTCTTAGCCGATGGCTATAGTAACCGCTGGTGAAACCACAGTGGTTTAGCTTACAATCAGGATAGTGCCTCGACCTGCTCACCCCACCGTATTGAACTGTTATTGGGTCTCAACCAGTTGGCTGCTAAAGCACTGTTTATTGTGAGTGTGACAATAAAGCAAGAGTTGGACCTTTATCGGTGTGTGGTACTCTGGTTAATGGGAGAAAAGGGAAGTGTCAGCACAGTAAGACTTGGTCCTTAACTGAAACACACAGGCCCGAGGAAAATATCTGGTACTGGCCTTCACCTCACCCACTGCCATGTGGAGGACATGGGCCGTAGCGCATCTCACCCTCATACACGAAATACCCCTAGACATATCAGAGGGGGTGAGGCCGATACAAGTACTTTTCAGTACAGACATTCATTATTGACTGGAAATCTTTGACTGTTAGGCTGGATTAGCGCATGTGCATTAACTTGTGTTGCCTTAAGGCTGCCCATCTATTATGAATATGCTGCCAACACACTGTAATGAAAAAAGAAGTGCACCTTAAAGTAGAAGTTTAGGGTTTGTAAAAATAATACATCCATACTCACCTCTATGCTCCAGCATCGATGTGTTGCTGCAGCTGTCCCCTGTTGGCTCTTAGCCTGAGAACTGAACAATCACATAACCGCTGGTCGCACTGGCAGTCACCGCTCTCCACTCTGCTCCTCCAGCACTCACTGGAGCACCGGGCCTCAGCCAAGCTCTCAGGTGGAGCCAGTTGTCAATCAGGACCCTGGGTGGATCGCAACAAGGAGCGGCTCTGCCATGTAAGGAAAAAGAAGGCAATAGCCGCTATCGGCTGATTCTGGGTCACAGGAGAGCAAAAGTACACTCTTGTGACCCACAAAAGATGTATGGCCAAATATGGGCAAAAAAGGTTTGGCCATACTTCTCTTTTAACGTAAGTTAACATGCATTGCTGTAATGCATACGTCTGAATGAGCCCTTAGGTTAAGTAGCCTAGCAGTGCTGACCTCCTTTGTTATCTTGCTTTCTCTGGCTTCAATAATATCTTAGTCAGTATCAAATAACCATTTAGATGGGTCTTAAAAGTCAGAATATGGTTAGCACTCCTAATCTCAATACATGTTTCAAGTCAGTAACTTAGAAAGTACCAAAGCCATTGGATCAATATGAAAGCAAGGGAATTAGCAATTTTTAGAAGAGGAAGACACCAACAGCATGTTCCACAGTTCCTAAAGGATCTGTGTCAACAGGATTTGGGATGTGTCGATGACATCAGTTTGGGATGCTTTTGAGATCTTTTGTAGTTCATTAACTGGTGCATTTGACCTGCAGTTGCTCTCCTTCTGTCCTGCATTGACTTGCCTCAAGCTGCTTTTGCATTCCACCTAGACAAGTGTTTTTCAACCAGGGTGCCATTTGGGCTCCCCTGGGGTGCTGTAAATATGGTACACAGTTTGCAGTGGATCAGTGTCATGGGTTGCCATTGTGCAGGCAGGCTGGCCAGCACCACCATAACAACCAATGAAGCCCTAGGGTCAGGATGCACAGTGCCCTACCTTGACTATGGCTATGCATGACACTGATCCAGGGCAGGCAACATGCAGGGCCACTCCAGCATCCAGAAATAGACAGAAAACCACCCCTGTCCAGAGCTGTTGTGCCTCTTGCCCACTTTCATGTTTCTAGAGTAAGATAGGGTTCTGATGGGAAGAAAGGACTCTCTGATTAGTCACTCTGTGATGAGGCACTCTGTGAAAGATCGGCTCTGATGTGATGGGTGGCTCTAGTGTTTAGGAGGGCTCTGACGGAAAGGGTGAACATGAAAAAGATGATAGCAGCCTGGGATCCTCATTAGTATTAGGAATTTAACCACTTCCATGCAGGGCACTTATACACCTTCCTGCCCAGACCAATTTTTAGCTTTCAGCGCTGTTGCACTTTGAATGACAATTGCGCGGTCATGCTACACTGTACCCAAACCAAATCTTTATCATTTTGTTCCCACAAATGGAGCTTTCTTTTGGTGGTATTTGATCACCTCTGGGATTTTTATTTTCTGCAAAAAAAAAAAGACCGAAAATTTAGAAAATATAACGTATTTTTATTGTTTCAGTTACAAAACTTTGTAAATAAGTACGTTTTCTCCTTCACTGATGGGCACTGATGTGGCTGCACTGAGGGGCACTGATAAGGCGGCACTGATGGGCACCGATGAGGCAGCAATGATGGGCACCGATAGGCGGCACGGATGGGCACGGATAGGCGGCACGGATGGGCACGGATAGGCGGCACGGATGGGCACTGATAGGAGGCATGGATGGGCACTGATAGGTGGCATGGATGGGCATGGATGGGCACTGATAGGTGGCATGGATGGGCACTGATAGCATGTAATGATACTGTAATCTGTTGTACTAATGGATGCCAATCAGTGCCAAACAATAATGCCTGCCAATCAGTGATGCCCATTGTGGGCACTGATTGGCATCCATTGTGGGCACTGATTGGCATCCATTAGGGGCACTGATTAGCATCCCTGGTGGTCTAGGGTGGCATACCTGGTGGTGGGCATCCCTGGTGGTCTGGTGGCATCCCTGGTGGTCCAGTGTGGGCATCCTCGGGGGGGTTGCACTGATAATCGATCAGCACAAACCCCTCCTGTCAGAGGAGCAGCCGATCGGCTCTTCTCTACTCGCATCTGACTAACGCGAGTGAGGAAAAGCCGATGACCGGCTTTTCCTGTTTACATCGTGATCAGCCGTGATTGGACACGGCTGATCACGTGGTAAAGAGTCTCCATCGGTGTCAGACTGACATCCCGCAACAACGATCGCCGCGATGCGCGCCCCCGGGGGGGCCCAGCAGCTCAAAATCCTGAGGACGTTTTATGACGTCCAGTCAGGATTTTAAAACCACTTTGCCGGCTTCAATCCGCTATAGGGCGGGCGGCAAGTGGTTAATGTATTCAACAATAAAAATAGTACACTTAAGCCCTGTACACACGATCGGATTTCCTATGGATTTAAAACCGATGGATTTTTCCATCGGAAATCCGATGAAGCTGACTTCCATCAGTCTTGCCTACACACCATCAGTCAAAAAACCGATCGTCCCAAACGCCGTGACGTAAAACACTCCGACGAGCCAAGAAAAATTAAGTTCTATGCTTCTGAGCATGCGTCGACTTGATTCTGAGCATGCGTGGGTTTTTTATCCGATGGAGTTCCCCACAGACGATAGTAATTTGCTATCGGCTTTTTTTCCATCGGATAAATTTAAAACATGTTCTATTTTTTAACACCGATGGAAAAAAGACCGATGGGGCCCATACACGATCGGTTTGAAAAAGTTCATCGGACTGTTTTCATCTGTAAAACCGATCGTGTGTACAGGGCTTTACACGTTAAAATCTTGACATCCAGCATAGATAGAAAACAAAACCACTGCAGAGCTGTCAATGTGTGTCAGCAGTGTGTAACCTCTAGCCAGCAAGAAGAAGATCAGATTGTGACAGGTGTCAGGGTGACAGGTGTCAATGCCCATCATCCTGTATACTACACCCCTGGAACCCCTACATGCTAGTGAGGGATGAGGGGGGCAGTGTTGACGGTGGTAAACGCGTTTTAGAGGTTCAATCCTCTTTTGTCAATAACCTATTGGATGTCAAGATTTTAACATGTAAGTGTACTATTTTTATTGTTGAATAAATTCAATTCATAATACTAATGAGGATCCCGCGCTGCTATCTCCTTCTTGTTTGAGCTTTTTGGATTTCCTTGGATCTACTTGACAAACTGCAGGGCCCTTGTTTGAGGAAGCTGGACCTTGTAGTGCACTTTACTGGCTTGTAAATTTTTTGATGGGAAGGGTGGGCTTCTGATGTGATGAGAGGATTCTCTAATGGGAGGACTCTAATAGGATGGGGAGACACTGATATGAAGGGGGGGGGAGCTCTGTTGTGATGATAGGACTCTGATGAGGGAAGGTTTCCTATTGATGGTAAGTAACATTTAAATTTTTTACTTTTTAGACTGGGGTGCCTTAGAAGCTTACATACTTTTAAAAGGCGCTGTGACTGAAAAATAGGTTAGGAGATACTACCCTAGACAAAATCATCTGATGCGAAATTAAAGCCCACTGACATAGGCCTTAATGCAGAATATACATTAGGCAACTTTGTGGTAGTTGGTAGTATTCAATCAGATTCAGTCACAGTAACTGCTTAGTTTCCAAAAAATGATCAAAAATAGTGTATAAATCATTCAATCTTCCCACAGTGCCACTCCAAAGGGCAAATTTTATTCCTACCAAATTTTTAGTGTTTGGTTGCCTGAAACCAAGAAACATTTGTGATGCAGTGCAGTCCTTTACAAGTTTTCTGCTTTTGAGCCAGGCAGTGTTTACATTTGATCCATGCAGATGAATAGGAGAGCCAGGCTGGGATCTCGCAATCATCTCTTGGGCCTTGTACACACGACCGATTTTCTCGGCAAGAACCAGCAAGAAACTTGCTGGCAGAGAGGTCTTGCCGAGTAAATCGGTCGTGTGTACGCTGCTAGCGGGTTTCTCGTCGAGAAAACCGACAAGAAACCTCGACGAGAAAATAGAGAACCTGCTCTCTATTTTCTCGTCGAGATTCTCCTCGGCATGTTTCTCGACGAGAAAAGTGAGTGTGTGTACACTTACCTGTCCGCCCGGAAACCCGCGCATGTTCGAAATGAATTCGACGCATGCGCGGTAGCTTCCTAGGCATACGTAGGGTATACCAAGATGGCGGCGACGGCATCGAATGTGACGAGCGCATGCTCGACGTAGTCGATGACGTCACCGCGTACACTCCTTTCAAAGAACCGCAGGTTCTTTGAAACGAGCGTGTGTATACTCGGCCGGGACAAGTTTCTTGTCCAAGAATCTCGTCGAAAAAAACGACATGTTTTTTTCAACGAGAATCTCGGCCGTGTGTACGAGGCCTTGGAGTTTGTAGTCATGCATCTGAGGTTTATACTTTGTATAATAGCTACTGACGGTATAGCATTCCTGCACTCCTACTTCTGGGGTGGCACAGAATGGCAGCCTAAGTACACATACACAATAGTGGGACTTCCAGTCGGGTTGAGTGCTGCTCAGCCATTCACATTAAGCCTTATATTTTTTTGAATGAATACAAGGCTTTTTACGATTGGCTAATGTGGAGAGGCAGGTGGATGACGTCACCTTAACAAATCAGAGGAAGCCCAGTATTAATTTATAAAAATACAAGGCTTCCTGTGATTGACTGATCAGCGCTAAGCCTGATTGGATTTTGTTTCAGGAATGGGACAGGAAGTCCCTATACCGCTGCTGCAGCACAGCACTGTATACTCTATATAGCTGTTGCTACATGCAGTTTATACAGCGCTGACAGACACCACATTTCTTAGTAATGGTAACAGTTTATTTGGGCCAGCTTGCCCCAAACAAGCTTTTATTTTATAACAAAACCTGAAGTTCAGCTTTAAATTCCATCTATAACTACTATAATTTTTTTAATATATAACTACTTGTAGCGGGTATGTACTATTTAGGGGCAGCATCTGGGTGGCAGTATGACCCAGATACGCTATTGGTAGAGCAGGGCTATGTTTTATTCGTGTGAGGACATCAGTGGTGTTGAGTTCCCTGCGGCTCCATAGGTGGCGTTGTCATTCTGAGCTGGGGTTGAACCACTACTGCAGTGCCGTACCCTTTGTGACCTCTCGCAGCAGCTGTACTGCGGGGCGGGGAACCCGCTGTGCTTGCTGGGAGAGGGTATAAAGGGGGCGGACATCTTCTCCACGAGGTCGGAGTCCCAGGCACCTTCAGCCTGAGGGCTGCTGTCCGTGATCGGTGTCCAGGCGCCCTTGGCCTGTACACGTGGAGTTCGTGTTCCATCCCAGACACCTTCAGTCTGGGGTGAGGTACTCAACCGGAGGCCTGGGGCCCAATACCATCCACTGGGTCCCGCAAGGGAGGGATTGTCCTAGGGTGCCCCAGGTGTTGGGCACCCGAATCCAGAGGCGTAAGGGACCAGAGGAGGGATTCAACCGAAGATCTGGTGCAGCATATTGCCAGTGCCGGGTGAACCTCTGGAGACCGTCCGGATGGATATCTTTCCCGAACAAGGGCCTATTCATCAGGGAAGGTGATTCATGTTCTATGACCGGTGGCAGCGGTTCATCTAGTCAACTCAGGTCGGTGGCAGAGGCCTGCTATTAGGCCTGTGGCAGGGGCCTCAACAGTTCACCCGGTCGGTGGCAGCGACCAATCTCACGGTCGGTGGCAGAGACCATGCACCAAGCCTATTCGCAAGAAAAAGGAATAGGAGTGTTCACTGTGCCTGGGCCTACTCGTATCCACACCCTGTCTGTTCGTTTTAAAAGTTCAACTGATGCTGTTCATGTGAAAGAAGAATAAAGGAGTGTTGGACTTTTTATGGTGTGGGGCTCCATTACTGACAGTCAAACTTCCCCTCTGCAGGAGGGCCAGAGGCTCCGTCTAGAACACAGGCCCGAAGGTAACATAAGTGTTGGCTTTCACCTCTACATACTAGAGGACATGGGCCGTAGTGAACCTCATCCCCCTCCTGCATACCTCTAGACAAGCCAGCTGTTTTATTTACAAAGGGGGACGGGGGGTGAGGCCGCTACACGTGGGGTCTCGGTCCTGGGATTGTGTTATGGAGCCGAAGCTAACGGAGTTTGAGCGTGTCTGCCCAATGGAGTTCCGAGTAGGTCGGCCATATTGGCCAAATCGCCACGAGGCACAACCTCCTTGCACAGTTCGTGGGCGTGACTTGGAGAAAGCCCGCAAGCTGAAGCGTCAAAGAGGAGGAGTCCAGCCATGTGAGGAGGATCACGAGGGGACTGTGGCGCAAACTACGCAGTGCGCGATGGAGCAACAAACCGTGACCATGTTTGAAAATGCCTCGTGGTTTCCAGTTTCATCCACCACGAGGATGGCTTTGACTAATGCTCCGGTTACGGATACGGGGATCCGGCTTAAGCCCCGGGGAAGATTCGCCCTGTATTCCTGCAGAGACATTGAGGCCCTCGGTATGATTTGTCCCGGCTGTTCGGGACTAGTGGCGCAGTTGAAGCCATTCGGGTGCTGCGAAGCCTGCGGAGAGTTTTCATTTGAGGTGGAACCATCCTTTGAAAAGCCAAGAGCTATCTACCTCGACCGCACAGGCGCCACTACTTAAGGAGGAGGAATCACTGCTTGGACAGCCGTTCCCACGCGGTCGGTGGCAGAGACCTGCTATTAGGCCTGTGGCAGGGGCCTCAACAGTTCACCCGGTCGGTGGCAGCGACCAATCTCATGGTCGGTGACAGAGACCATGCGCCAAGCCTATTCGCAAGAAAAAGGAATAGGAGTGTTCACTGTGCCTGGGCCTACTCGTATCCACACCCTGTCTGTTTGTTTTAAAAGTTCAACTGATGCTGTTCATGTGAAAGAAGAATAAAGGAGTGTTGGACTTTTTATGGTGTGGGGCTCCATTACTGACAGTCAAACTTCCCCTCTGCAGGAGGGCCAGAGGCTCCGTCTAGAACACAGACCCGAAGGTAACATAAGTGTTGGCTTTCACCTCTACATACTAGAGGACATGGGCCGTAGTGAACCTCATCCCCCTCCCGCATACCCCTAGACAAGCCAGCCATTTTATTTACAAAAGGGGACGGGGGTGAGGCCGCTACATACTATAATTTATTTCTGAAGGGTATCAATGCAATTCATCCATAAGTGAAATCACTGCAGCGCTGTAACCCTTTGGAGATTTTCCCCAAATCCCCCCTCTGAGCACAAATCTTCTTCCACCCCTGAATTCCACGCTCGCAGCACAACCCCCTCATTCCAGCACAAGCACTTCTCCCCCTCAGTTCCATGCCTTAAAATCCCCCCATCACAAATCCTCCTTTCCCCCAATCACCCCTCCCAGAACAACACCCCCAATCCTCCCTCCCAGAGTAAATCCTTGCCCCACTTCCAGCACAAATCCAGCACAACCCCCCTATCTCGGCACAAATCCTTTCCCCCCAATCCTGTCTAGCACAAATCTTTCTTCCCCCAAATCCCTCCTACCAGCACAAATTCTCCGCTTTTTCTTCTTTTTTTTTCATACTGTAAGTTTATCGAATATAGAGAATAAGTACAGTAAAGCTAGTGATGCAGCACAACATGTACGTGAAATACACATATCCATTGGAACAACAATTTTCTTTTCTAGGAAGAATGGATCAATAGAATAATTTTATATTGATCGTCTGCCCTGGTTAGGATGAATAAAAGCTGTACATAATAATACAAGCATTCGTGCAAACAAAAAAGAGGAAGAAAAAAGGACATAAAGAGGAAAAACAAACCAAAGAAACCTCTACATTCAAAGGTTCAAAAGAGAGTTTCCAGGATATAAAAGAAATAGAAGTAACCTAAAGCGGAAATTCAGTTATTTTTTCAACTTTCCATTTATTAAATCTTCTGCCCTTGTTGTTTTTTTTTTTTTTTTTTTGTTTCAAATGGTTTTTAGTGGAAAGAATAAAGCGATTACAGATAATGACAAAAAGAATACAAATCCATGCATTTGGTACAAGTAGTCATATAATTCTTACTTAGAATAGCTAAATATCATAACTTTGTGTACCTATTGCTAAAGATGTGTCAAACAACTATCGAACAGTCTAAAGTTGTATCATACTAAACTAAAACAGTATAACATGCCCAGAAATACCATGGGTCATCGTGGGACGATGTTAAGGGAGTCTGTCAGTTTAAGATTAAGTGGAAAAAGGCAGGTCCACCCCCAACCCACGCACCCCTAATGGGAACATTCTGTGCAAGGGAGGGGGTAGTAGTTCCATCTATTGATGTATTGTCTGTGTTGGCCCACGAAGTGGCAAAATTTGCCCCCTGCATCTGACATAAAGTGTTGGAAAACCCATTTCTGGTAATGTGGTGGGGTTGCCATTGGGAGATATAGTCAGATAGAGTAGTAATCTTGGTTTTATATTCAAGAGTAGTGATGAGCCGAACACCCCCGGGTTCGGTTCGCACCAGAACCCGCGAACGGACCGAAAGTTCGCACGAACGTTAGAACTCTATTAAATACAATGGATGCGAACGTTCGAAATCTAAAGTACTAATTATAACTACTATTATGCATGTTATTGTCCTAAAAAGGGTTTGGGAACCCGGGTTCTGCACCAGGGGACATGTATCAATGCAAAAAGAAGTTTTAAAAACGGCCGTTTTTCGGGAGCAGTCATTTTAATGATGCATAAAGTGAAAAAAAAAAAGTAAAATATTCCTTTAAATATCGTACCTGGGGGGTGTCTAAAGTATGCCTGTGAAGTGCCACGTGTTTCCCATGTTTAGAACTGTCCCTGCACAAAATTACATTTCTAAAGGAAAAAAAGCCATTTAAAACTGCTTGCGGCTTTAATGTAATGTCTGGTCCCGGTAATATGGATGAAAATCTTTAAGAAAAATGACATAGCTACCCCATCACCCCCCCCCCTACCCCAGCCCATTACCAGCCCCTTTGGGTCTTGTATGGATATTAAGGGGAACCCTGCACACAAAAGAAAAAAGGCCCTATATACTCTGAACAGCCGTATACAGGCGGTGCATACAAGACAGGGACTGTAGGTTTGTTCTTCTGTAGAATCTGTTTGTAATTTTGAACAGGTACATTGTTTAAGTGTAGCTCCAGCCAAAAAATCTATTTTTAAGCTTTTTGGAAAACATAGGGAAGGGTTATCACCCCTGTAACATTTGTTTTGCTGTTTGTGCAGTGTGCACCTGTTCAGAACAGTTCACCTCACTTTCCGTCCTAATGACAAATGTTTTTTGAAAATTTGGGGTTTTTATTGAAACAAGAATTGGTGATAAAGCATCAGTGGAGAGGAGACACTTTTTTTCCCATATTAACTCTTACAGGAGAGAATTTGCCTTCCTAGGGGTAGATTTCCTCTCACTTCCTGTTGTATCCTTCCGTTTGCAAGGAGGAGTCGTTTGTAAGTTGGATGTTTGAAAGTAGGGGCCTGCCGTATATACTCTGCAGAAATTTGCCCCTTAGGTGTTGGTGTTGCCACAACACTGTAAGCCCTCACAGTTACTCTTGGTGGGCGCATAATTGGGCCCTGCTGTGAATTATTAGATCAAGAATTGTAATTGCATGCCCCTGTTGAACAGGGGCTGAAAAATTGGGCCTTTGGTGGTGGTGGTGATGGTGGTGTTGACACAACACTGTAATGCCTCACAGTTACTCTTGGTGGGCGCAGGAATGGGCCCTGCTGTGAATTATTAGATCAAGAATTGTAATTACATGCCCCTGTTAAACAGGGGCAGAAAAATTGGGCCTTAGGCACTGGTGCCACAACACTGCAACCCCTCACAGATACTGTACTTGGAGCACAGCAATGAGCCCTGTTGCAAAGTATTGCATCAAAAATTGTAATTACACGCCCCTGTTAAACGGGGGCTGAAAAATTGGGCCTTAGCCACTGGTGACGGCACCCAGAAACAAAAATGTTCTTCCAAGCTATCATCATGAATCGGATCATTGAGGAGGAGGAGGATAGTCAGTCAACATAACAGGACAGTCACTCAGCATCAGCATCAGACTTTAAGGGATGTGACATTTGAAAATAAATTAGTCTGTTATATCAGCTTCAGGTGTTTGGTAGCTGGTGGTGATCCAAGACTGGTTCATCTTTATGAAGGTCAGTCGATCAACCGAGTCGGTGGACAGGTGCATCCTGTGATCCGTGACAAATCCTCCAGCAGCACTGAATGTGCGTTCTGAAAGAACGCTGGATGCAGAACAGGCCAGTAGCTCAATTGCATACTGTGCAAGCTCTGGCCAGTGATCCATCCTCAAGACCCAGTAAGCCAGAGGATTTTCGGTGGGGAAGGTGTCCAAGTCTGACCTTGCCCCTAGGTATTCCTGCACAATGTATATCAGACGCTGGCGATGGTTGCTGGAACCGATCATACCTTGGGGCTGCGGACTAAAGAATTGTCTGAACGCATCGGTCAGACGGCCACCTTCCCCACCGCTCCTTCTTTGACTGACCGAAGCCTCAGCAACTCGTTGTCCAGGACCAGGAGTTTGTAACCTCCCAGTCTCTGGGAACACGTTGCACAGACCTTTCTGCAAGGCCTCCCGGAGTTGTCTCATCCTCTGCTCCCTCTGCGACGGTAAGATAAGGTCCGCAACCTTACCCTTGTACCGTGGATCAAGGAGAGTGGCCAGCCAGTAATGGTCCCTCTCCTTGATCCGAAGAATACGAGGATCCTTCCGCAGACTTTGCAGGATCAGGGAGGCCATGCAGCGTAGGTTAGCTGAGGCATTCAGTCCGGAGTCCTCTGGGTCACTAAGGACGACATGATCCGCAGCCACCTCCTCCCAGCCACGTACAAGTCCACGGGTTTCTTGGGACTGTAAATCATCCCTAAAAGACTGCTGCTGATGATGCTGAGTGCCAGGCTCCACCTCCATGCTGACACAATCCTCCTCCTCCTCTTCCTCCTCCTCCTCTTCCTGTGCGATGGGTGGGACAGAAGGAGCACTGTCTGGGTAAAGGGGGCCTTGAGAGGCAAGGAAGTCCTCCTCTTCCTGCTTCTGTTCTGCCTCAAGTGCCCTGTCCATTATTCCACGCAGCGTATGTTCCAACAGGTGGACAAGAGGTACAGTGTCACTGATGCATGCACTGTCACTGCTCACCATCCTCGTGGCCTCCTCAAATGGTGCCAGGACAGTGCATGCATCCCTGATCATGCCCCACTGGCGTGGTGAAAAAAACCTGAGCTCCCCTGACCCTGTCCTGGTGCCGTAGTCGCACAGGTACTCATTGATGGCCCTCTGCTGCGTGTGCAGCCGTTGCAGCATGGCCAACGTTGAGTTCCACCTGGTGGGCATGTCACATATAAGGCGGTTCTTGGGCAGGTTCAACTCCTTTTGCAGCTCAGCCAGGCAAGCACTGGCATTATAAGATCTGCGGAAATGCACACAGACTTTCCTGGCCTGCCTCAGGACATCCTGTAAGCCCGGGTACCTGCCCAAGAACCGCTGCACCACCAGGTTAAGGACGTGAGCCACACAGGGCACATGGGTCAGTTGTCCCTGTCGGAGGGCGGAGAGGAGGTTGGTGCCATTGTCGCAAACCATCATTCCTGGCTTAAGCTGGCGTGGCGTCAACCACCTCTCGGCCTGCCCCTGCAGAGCAGACAGAACCTCTGCCCCAGTGTGGCTCCTGTCCCCCAAACACACCAGCGCAAGCACGGCATGGCATCTTTTTGCCTGCGTACTTGCGTAGCCCCTTGAACGCCTACGGAGCACCGCTGGTTCCGAGGACAAAGCACAGGAAGAGGCAATGGAGGAAGAAGAAGAAGAGGAGGGGGTGGAGGAGAGAGGTGTGTCACAACCAGTAGTAGCATTTTGGAGGCGTGGCAGCGGAACAACCTCCAACACTACTGCACCTTGTCCTGCATCCTTCCCAGCTGCCAAAAGAGTGACCCAATGGGCCGTGAAAGAAAGGTAACGTCCCTGTCCATGCCTGCTGGACCATGAGTCAGCGGTAATATGCACCTTACCGCTGACCGCCCTGTCCAGCGAGGCATGGACATTGCCTTCCACATGCCGGTAGAGAGCCGGAATCGCCTTCCATGAGAAAAAGTGGCGTTTGGGAACCTGCCACTGAGGAACCGCACATTGCACAAACTCACGGAAGGGGGCCGAGTCTACCAACTGAAAAGGCAGCAGTTGAAGCGCTAGCAATTTAGCCAAGCTAGCATTCAACCACTGGGCATGTGGATGGCTGGGAGTGAACTTCTTTCAACGGTCCAGCAGCTGGGGCAGGGAAATTTGCCTGATAGAATCGGACGTCGGTGTACTGCTAGCAGAGTGCCCGCAAGTACTTGGCTGTGACACACCTAATTCTACACCTTCATTCCTCTCAGTGCAGGTTTCAGATAGGACTGAAGGTATAGTGGGGTTGGAGATCCCAGCTGATGCGGTGCAAGGAGAGGTCCGCTTTGTTCTTTGGTGTGGGTCTTTAAGGTAGGCTTGCCAATGAGCTGCATGGCAGGTCAACATATGTCTGGTCAAGCATGTGGTGCCCAAGCGGCTGATGTTTTGGCCACTCGATATACGCTTGAGACATATGTTGCAAACAGCAGCTGTGCGATCTGATGCACTCAACTCAAAAAAGGCCCACACCAAAGAACTTTTTGAATAACGGGCAGAGGCAGCGCCCTGCACAGGCGGAGCTCTGCGGTGTGATTCCGTCGGTGTGCTGCCCTTACGCTGGCCCCCGAGGGCATCCTGCCTCGTTGGAGATGTGCCTCCTCCTCATCCTCCTCCTCCTCCTCCTCTCTCCTATTAGGCACCCACGTGGAGTCAGTGACCTCATCATCCCCTCCCTCCTCATCACTGGAGCCAATCTGGCAGTATGCTGCAGCTGCTGGAACATGACTGCCAGATTGGTGTCCTTCTTGAGCATCCCCTCTCTCTGCTCTCACGCTACTGCCTTCCTCTAGCTGGGTATCATCATCAGACCCTTTGAAACGCTGGGCATCCTCCTGGAGCATGTACCCAACACTGTGCTCAAACAGTTCGGGGGACACCTCAGGAGGACATGGTGGGTCTAGGGAAGGAGTGACTGATGATGACATTGATACCAGGGAAGAGGACGCTTTGGCAACTATTTTGCCAGTACCCTGAGCCTGGGTGAGAGAGGATGAGGTGGGCTTGGTCATCCACTCTACCAAGTCTTCGGCATGATGCGGCTCAACCTGTCCAGCTGCCGAAAAGAAGGAAAAGCGTGTCCCATGGCCACGTGCTGATGGCGATGCACCGCGTCCATGACCAGCACTGTTGTCTCTAGACACAGAGCCTGTTTGCCCTCTTTTATTGGCTCCTGACTATCTGCCTCTCCTTGTTTGCCTTCCAGACATTCTAATGGCCTGCAGGGAGATGGGAAAACCAGCAATAAGGCCTAGCTTCAGGAGTATATTTTGCAGGAAGCACACTACGCCCGCTGTAAGTGCTGCAAATGCCTGTTGATGTAACAAACCAGGAAAACACAGCAACACGGGCTAGCTTCAGGCACACTCCGCCCACTGTAAGTGCTGCAAATGCCTGTTAGTGTAACACACCAGGAAAACACAGCAATACGGGCTAGCTTCAGAAGTATATTTTGCAGGAATCACACTACGCCCGCTGTAAGTGCTGCAAATGCCTGTTGATGTAACAAACCAGGAAAACACAGCAATAAGGCCTAGCTTCAGGAGTATATTTTGCAGGAATCACACTACTCCTGCTGTAAGTGCTGCAAATGCTTGTTGGTGTAACACACTAGGAAAACACAGCAATAAGGCCTAGCTTCAGGAGTATATTTTGCAATAATCACACTACGCCTGCTGTAAGTGCTGCAAATGCCTGTTGGTGTAACACACCAGGAAAACACAGCAATACGGGCTAGCTTCAGGTGTATAATGTGCAGGAGGCACACTCCGCCCGCTGTAAGTGCTGCAAATGCCTGTTAGTGTAACACACCAGGAAAACACAGCAATAAGGGCTAGCTTCAGGTGTATACTGTGCAGGAGGCTTAGCAACAATGACACTGACACTGTCCCCTGCCTATCCTTCTCTCTCCCTGCACACAAGGTTTATCAAAGAATATGACACTGACACTCTCCCTGCCTATCCTTCTCTCTCCCTGCACACAAGGTTTAGTAAAGAATATGACACTGACACTGTCCCCTGCCTATCCTTCTCTCTCCCTGCACACAAGGTTTATCAAAGAATATGACACTGACACTCTCCCTGCCTATCCTTCTCTCTCCCTGCACACAAGGTTTAGCAAAGAATATGACACTGACACTGTCCCCTGCCTATCCTTCTCTCTCCCTGCACACAAGGTTTAGCAAAGAATATGACACTAAGGCCTCGTACACACGGCCGAGATTCTCGTCGAAAAAAACATGTCGTTTTTTTCGACGAGATTCTTGGACAAGAAAATTGTCCCGGCCGAGTGTACACACGCTCGATTCAAAGAACCCGCGGTTCTTTGAATGGAGCGTACGCGGTGACGTCATCGACTACGACGAGCATGCGCTCGTCACATTCGATGCCGTCGCCGCCATCTTGGTATACCCTACGTATGCCTAGGAAGCTACCGCGCATGCGTCGAATTCATTTCGAACATGTGCGGGCTTCCGGGAGGACAGGTAAGTGTACACACACTCACTTTTCTCGTCGAGAAACATGCCGACGAGAATCTCGACGAGAAAATAGAGAGCAGGTTCTCTATTTTCTCGTCGAGATACTTGTCGATTTTCTTGACGAGAAACCATACACACGAACGAGTTTCTCGAACGAGTTTCTCGGAAAAAAATCTCTGCCAGCAAGTTTCTTGCTGGTTTTTGCCGAGAAACTCGTTCGTGTGTACGAGGCCTGACACTCTCCCTGCCTATCCTTCTCTCTCCCTGCACACAAGAATAGCACAAAGAATATCAACACTGTCCCTGCCTATCCTTCTCTTTCCCTGCGCCGGAACACACTACACAAGGCCGCCTTTTATAGTGTGGGGCGTGTGCTAAACCCCCTGAGCTATAATTGGCCACAGGCAACCTGCCTGTGGCCAATTATGGCTCTCCTAGCTGCCGGCGCTGTGATTGGCCAAGCATGCGGGGTCACAGTGCATGCTTGGCCAATCACAGCGCCGGGATTGCACTGCGATGGCGCAGTGTATTGTGGGCCGTTCGCGTCACTTGAATTTGGCACGAACGGCCCAATTCATTCGATGTTCGCCGAATGAACGAACAGCCGATGTTCGAGCCGAACGTATGTTCGACTCGAACACCGAGCTCATCCCTATTCAAGAGTTAAACCTTTATCGGATAGAACGGTGAGTTTATATTATGAGGTTGTAAACATTTTTTTTTACGTTAAAGCGTGGGTGAGGGGTCACCAGTAGAGATGTGGGGATAAAACTTCTAAAGAAATGGGTATGGCGGGAGCCCCAACTAGGATGAGGAAGGGGAAGTATATGTGTAGCGTCCTTTTAAAGACACTGTGGAGTAAAGTTACGAATTGCTTATTAGTTCCTGAAACTCCGAGGAGTCTCTGAAGTGTAGCCAACAGGCCCACGTATTCCGGTATTTCGTCGGGTTTTCTTTAGCTTGATGGATTAAGTCCTCCATCTCAGCGATTTTCTCAATTCGTTTAAGCCAATCTGACATTTTAGGGGTAATGGTGTTTCTCCAATATAAGGGTATACATTGTTTAGCGGCATTGATGAGATGGAGCATAAGAGATTTTCTGTAAGTACATTGGGGCAATGAGGTGTGATGTAGCAGATATTGCGCTGGCGTGAAGTTCAAG
Source organism: Rana muscosa (assembly GCA_029206835.1). Classification (NCBI taxonomy): domain Eukaryota; kingdom Metazoa; phylum Chordata; class Amphibia; order Anura; family Ranidae; genus Rana; species Rana muscosa. The sequence goes on from CM055121.1 coordinate 73,557,161, forward strand.
GTGTACGTCAAAATTTGAGCAATGGTATTGTGTACTTTTTCCCAAAATGGTTTTAAACGGTAGAATTGCATCTCCAGCAGAGTGGTGATACAGTTCATGAGTACGGTACCATCTTGAGTACAGTTTGTAGCTGTTCTCCTGCGCTGAAATGTTAATAGATCCTTTATGGATATGTGTAAAAATGCTGTCCCATTCCTCCGTAGGAAGGTCCAGCTTGAGTTCACTTCCCCATCCCTGGTTGACTGTGTTGGATTTATGGTCAATTTCACCAAAAAGGAGTGAATATACCGTCGAGATCAGGTGTCTTTGAAGATTTGTACTGGTGCATAGTGTTTCAAAAGGAGTTTGTTCTCTACACCACTGTGTGATAGGTCTAGTGCTATTACGGAAATGTCGGATTTGCAAAAATTTGTAAAAAGGAATGTTACGCTCTGGGAATTCGGAGGATATGGTATCAAAAGAGATGATGGATTAATTTTAAAAGAGGTGATGTGCTCTTAAGCCTTGTACACACGACCGAGTTTTTCGTCGTTAAAAACACGTTGTTTTTCTTGACAAGATTCTTGTCAAGCTTGACGAGATTCTTGTCAAGCTTTCCTTGCATACACACAGTCAATTTCAAATCTCGTCGTTGTTCTGCACGGTCACGTCCAGCACGTACGACGGCAGTATAAAGGGGAAGATTGTTTTCAATGGCGCTACCCCTTGGGCTACTTTTGCTGATCTCGTGTTACCGCGTGTGAAGTAAAAGTTTGGGAAGAGACGATTCGCGCTTTTCAGTCTTCGTGCTTTCAGTTCGTTTTCTGCGGTTCAGTTTGTGCTTGTGGGTTCGTATATTGTCTTTCAGGGCGTGTAGGCAGGTCGTATCTGTTTTACAGTGCGTTCTTGCCCGTTCGTTTCTGAATTTCAGTTCGTTCTTCATAGGCCTTGCTGTTCTAAAGTGCGTTCTGTTTAGTACGTTCTGATCAGACGACCGTTTCCTAGCCATGTTGCGGGTACGTTCTCGTCGTAGAGTTCGTGCTGTGCGGGCGCTTGGTGTTGGTCTGCTTGTCTTGGACCAAGACGAGTCCATGAACGGGGTGAGGAGGAGTTCATGGACCAAGAATTGGTTGCTCCAGTGGGACCAATTTTGCCATATGCCTCTGCTGCGGGAGATCTGCGGGAGATCGTGGAGAATAATCCTGAGGACTACAGGAATTTTCTGCGGATGTCTGACCTCGTTTTTCAGCATCTGTTGGCTTTGGTGTCCCCCTATATTACCAGGCAGGACACCGTTATGCGGGAAGCCATCAGTGCTGAGCAGAGGCTCATCGCCACCTTACGTTACCTGGCGACAGGCGAGAAGTCTGCAGGACTTGAAGTTCACGACAGGCATCTCCCCCCAGGCTCTGGGCCTCATAATCCCAGACACCTGTTCTGCCATTATACAAGTCCTGCAGGAGGACTATATGAGGGTAAGTTTCTCCTTTAACATCACATTTTATGTATTTCATGTATTTCATGTATGCTAATCTATTGTATTTCTTTCATCCTTCCCTAATTACCATGATTGTAATATGCTGAGAATGTCCCCTTTGTCCCCATGCATGCTGTAAGCTTTTAAATGCCCCTTTTTTCTCCTCCATGCATATTTCCCTTCACTAACCTCTCCAGCAGTGGCGGCTGATGCTCAAAATGTTTGGGGGGCCACCCAAATAATTTAATAATTTAAAAACTACCATTTTCGCGACTGTGCCTATTTAACGCCACCAGTTTGTCCCCTCAAATGCAGCCAGTTTGTCCCCTCAAAAGCAGCCAGTTCCCCCCCAGCCCTGCACTTACCTTCCTCTGGTCAGCGCCATCCTTCTTCTCTCCTCGATGTCCTCTCCCGCCCTCGATGTTGCATCAGCCAATCAGGTTACCGGTAAACAGACTCGGTGAACATGATTGGCAGAGGAGCCTGTCAGTGTTTAACCAAGGAACGCACCCCCCCTGCGTCCCCTGGTTAACTTTTTGGAAGCCAATTACAGCCCTCAGGCTGTAATTGGCAAGCCTATCAGAGTCACTGGCTCTGATAGGCACTTCCCCTAAAAACCCTGACGCTGTTATTCAGATGTCCGCCGCTCAACAGGGGGCCATCCACCTGAATAGTGTGCGGCATCGACAATACATAGGTTCATGCAAGGCATGAACCTATGTATTGTTCTGAGTGACGGGCGCAGGAGAGAGAGGGGGCAGCGCTCCTGCGCCCACTATGGACGCACCGCCACTGCAATGCTATCCTGGGCCCAAACACACCTAGCCGAGTCACTTCCCAATGTATTTCTGCAGCTCCATTGTAGTGCTTTAACCCCCCCCCCCGATTGCCCCCCTAAAATTTCGCAATAAATGTTAGTTCTCCTTATTTTTGGCCATTCCCAAACTCATCTAGCCCCCCCAAATATTTTTAGAATGGACCATTAGAGGGGGTGCTGAATATGATACTTAAGCCTTCGCTTTGATTTTGGAAAAACACATTAAACGGAAACTTAGAATGATGTTGGGCTAGGATGTATTTTAGTAGAATCTGCTTGCAATGTTATGTGCAAAAGTAATAATATTTATTTTTCTGGTTTGACTCCACAGCTTCCTTCCACGCCACAGGAATGGCAGACTGTGGCATCGGAGTTTGCCATGCGGTGGGACTTCCCCAACTGCGGTGGAGCCATCGACGGGAAGCACGTCCGCATCGTGCCGCCACCCCCGTTCTGGGTCCCACTTTTTCAACTACAAGGGGTTTCATAGCATTGTGCTGATGGCGGTGGTGTCAGCACGGTATGAATTCCTCTATGTGGATGTGGGGAAGAATGGCCGGATGTCCGATGGGGGATCCTTCAGCCAGACGGAGTTTGCCCTCCGTCTCCAGAGTGACAACCTTGCATTGCCACCGGATGCAGGGAATGTTGAAGGACTCCCCTTTGTGTTTTTGGCTGATGAAGCCTTCGGACTGGGACCGCATCTCATGAGGCCATTTCCCCTAAGGACCCTCACCCCAGAGAAGAGGGTGTTCAACTACCGGCTGGCCAGGGCCCGAAGAGTCGTGGAGAATGCATTCGGGATAATGGCCAGCCGGTTCCGCCTTTTCATGACTCCAATTCACTTGGCGGAGTACAAAATTAACTACATTGTTTTTTGTTGCTGTGTGCTACATAACTTTCTTATCCGGAAATCCCAAAATTATATTGCCTCAATAGTTCCTGAGGCAGGACTTCAAACTGGCAATACCCTGCTGGGCCTAGAAACTGGCCGTCCTGGCTTGCCCCCCCAAAATGCCCGTGAGGTTCGCCAGAAATATCTAAAATATTTCACGGGTAGGGGGGCAATTCCTATGCCAGGCCATGTCTGACTTTTTCTAGAGAAAGTACAAAATAAAAATCTGGTTTAATCTGTATTTTTTTTTTTTTTGCTGTCTCCTAATTTGTCTTAGTGCATTTGTAGTGCCAAGTGTATTTTCCTTTAGTAGATAACAACAATTTCACTAGTAACACCAAAAATATACACAAATAAGGTTTTAGCGTATTTGAAAAAGAAGCTACACTTTGTGGTTGTTCAAACATTTTACTCTGTGCACATTCACACACATGGTAAATAGAACATTATTTTTTATTTTTTGGCCTGCCCAGAAACAGGCCTTTTTTTTTTGTCTCTATCTGACCGTCATAATATGGGGTATTGGCACCCCTGACCAAGCCAAAATTTGAAGATGCACACAATTTAGAGTCATTTTAAAATGGGATTTTTGACTCCTGATCCCTATTGTCAACATGTGCTATCTGCCATCAGGGGTGATCAATGGACGTGTTTTGGGGGTGCAACCCCTTCTTCATTTCACCTACTTGAGATGCGAGGAAGGGGTTGCACCCCCAAAACCCGTACATGGATATCCCCTGATGGCAGATGGCACATGTTGACACACTGTGTGCATCTTCAAATTTTGGCTTGATTGATTGTTAAAAAGCGTAATAAAATTGGGGGAATAACAATATCAAAAAATAAAATGGGGTGTTTTGTGCCTTATTCAATTCGCCCCAAAACATCTAGGATGTCCTTAAAGGTTTGATCCATCACATTAATTCTTTGCTTAATTCTGTCCAGTTCTGTACTACATTCCATCACTTGCTGTATGATTCGTAGGGCACTGTCAGCAGAGAAACGCATACTTTCTTTCACCCCAACCTTTTCATCCCCTATAAAAAAATACAAAAGGTATTATAACTCTCCAGGCCTACATCTCTTACCTGAAGCTGTGGTGACAGGTACTGACCTGTTGTGGTGACAACTTCCACCACATCATCCACTTCTCCTTCCTCCACTTCTCCTTCCTCCACCTCTTCAACTTCCTCAACATCCTCAGGTTGGGGTTCTTGGTGAGGTTGGGGTTGTTTAGAAGGTGTGGGGTTCCTGTGCTCCCTGGAGTGGTGTCCTCCCAGTCTTCTCTCCCCTATGAGAATCAAACAAAAGGTATACTTAGCAATACAGATATTTTCTTTAAAATAAATGAACATGATACATTGCTTGGAATTGGGGTACAAGTGTCTGTTTGGGAGGAATTTCAAGATGAAGACATTTTTTTGCCCAAAAAGATTCTTGACTATTCACCTTTTGATTACATTTTTTACACATGGGGGCACCCCAATAATACACTGATGCACCTGTGTGGGGCACCCTAAAAAGGTGGTTCTGGTGGCCCATACTATAGTGCTCAAGAGTCCAGATGTGGAAACAGCTGCTGAGTGTCCTCTCCTTTACATTGATTAAAGTTTGCATTTCATTCTCTTTCCAAACACATCATCTAGCCAACAATGTACTAACATTTATGGAATAAAAACAGGCATCTCTGTAAATTATTGGCACCCTGTAAAATCGCTAAACATCGTATATAGTGGGCGAACGATGTGTCTGTAACGACTGATTACTGGGCCAAACCAAGTCCTAATGATGACATTTTGGAAGGTACAATAGTCAAATGCAACAACATGAAGCAACATGCAAGTTCTGAAATACAATAATAGGAATAGTACTTACTTTTTTCTAGCATTCTCTTAATGCTCCTTAACTGCTCCGGCTCTTTCAGTTTGAGGTCAGACCACCTCTTTCTAAGCTGCTCCTTTGATCGTTTCACCCCGAAATTCTTCTTCAGACTTTTCACTACTTTCTTCATTTTTTTGGACTTCCTTAGATTAGGGTGTGTATACGGCCCATGCTTTGCCTCATAATCCGACTTTAGCAATATGTCCACCATCTCCGCCATCTCTGCGTAAGACATATTCAATGCCTTGAATCTCCTCCTTGATCGTGACGTTTCACGGTCTGGGCTGGTCTCCTCCTCGTTATTTGAAGAATTAGCAGACACCTGCTGTGACTCCGCCATATCTGTCTGCGTGTCGAAAGAGAAGGGGCGGGGAAAAGTTGATACTTTGAACGTCATGGGCGGGCAACGTGTGCGGAGTTTCACGCATGCGTGGTGTATATAAAGCAAACACACCTGTGACGATACTACATTCGGTGTGCGGAGAGAGGAGGAAAAGTGATGGACGTGAGAACGAAGGTATGTGATTTTTTGACTTTGTGAAATCGGTGACCTATAATGCCTAGAGATTGTTGGAGGATATATATGGGGAATCTGATTTACAGGAGGTTAGACTGTGTGACTGACATTCCTTTTTTTGTCTTCTTTTTTGGCTTGCAGAAACAAAATGAATGCTTTTATCAGCGACCGTGAATTCCTGGCAGAATTTATAGACCGGGTAAGGGAGCTGCCCACTCTGTGGGAGACCAAAAACCCCATTCACAGGAAGAAAGGTGTAAGGAAAGCAGCGCTGGAGACCCTGCTCCCATTTGTGCAGACCAAGGTACCCACAGCAACCACAAAACAGGTGGACAGTAAAATTGGGAGCTTGAGAGGCACATACAGGACTGAGCGCTTTAGGGTCCTGGCTTCTCAGAGGTCAGGAGCAGCAGCAGCTGATGTATATGTCCTGAATTTGTGGTACTATAGCAGGATGTCCTTTCTGAACGACCACCTTGAGGCAAGGCCATCACTGTCCAGTCTTCCCCCCAGACTTCCCTGCAGCCAACCTGAGCCTTCTCTGGAGCAAGAGGAGGCAGCCATCCTGGAAGAGCCTGATTTGGACATCTGGAGCCAGGTATAGTATTTTCATTAAATGTCTTGTGAGAAAATTAATGCATGAAAAATAAGATAATATGTAAATCCCCCCAAAAATTGGGAGCAAAAAGTGATCTCAATATCAATAGACAGTAGTGGGCCCAAAATTGGCGGAGAATAATGAAAACTGATGGGGTCATAATAATAGTTTTTCTATTGATTTACATTCAATTAGCAACAGTCATGAGCTATAATTTGTGTGAAAATGATGAACCACAAACTAAAACTATGTCCCTTTTTCATACACAGGATGACATCAGCCAGGAGGAGGGTCTGAAATGTGTCAGGCAGGAGGAGGCAGGGCCCACTGTGAGCCAGGAGGAGGCAGGGCCCACTGTGAGCCAGGAGGAGGCAGGGCCCACTGTGAGCCAGGAGGTGGCAGGGCCCAGTGGCACATAGGAGGTGGCTGGGCCAAGTAGCAGGGCCAGATCGCAGGTGCCTCCCATCTGCCTTCCAAAAAGATCAAGGAGGGACAGGAGCACAAGCGAGGCAGCAATGGCCCTTATTAGAGAGGCACATGCCACCCTCCAGGAGCCCACATCCCCTGAAGAGGCCATTGCCGGCCTAGTTGAGGCCAAGTTCAAGGTGATGAGCATGGAGCAACACCTCCTATTCGAGCCCCTGCTCATCACCTTGCTGAACAAGGGGGTGATGGAGAGAATTACCCCCAATATGGCCATATGTGAGGTCACCCAGCTATCCCAACCTCAACCTCCTCCTCCTCCTCCTCCTCCTTCTTCTTCTCCTCCACCTCCTTCTCCTCCTCCTGACACGAGTACACCTCCAGTGGCACAGCCTCCAGCCACACGCAGAAGGAAGGCTGCAGGGAAGGCTTCAGAGAAGGCTGCAGGGAAGGCTGCCAAGAAGACCAGGCCTTGCTTCAATGTGGTCTGACAGAAGGCAGCCTGTTGTAGTACCACAGACTTTGGACATGTATATCACCTGCTGCTGTTCCTGACCTCTGGGAGTCCAGGATCAGATTGTGCTCACAACTGTTGTGCTTCTCAAGCTCCCAGTTTTATGGGCCACACAGGGTTGATGTGTGCTCTGGGGTCCCATGGATGCACAAATGGCAGCAGGTTCTCCAGCGCTGCCTTCTATTTATTTTGTTAGATACATGAATAAATGATTTTTATTTTTACAGTTAATACTTGACTATGTGTTTTTATAATAATTATAAATTTAGCTTTGGAGTAGGCAGATACATTTTAACAAATAAAATAAAAGGGCCAGATAACACAAAAAAATCTCCTTGAAGGTCTAAAAAAATAAATACAAAAAAAAAGAGGAAAACTTGACACAACAAAAATAATAAATCAAATCATGGAGATCACTATAAAATAAAGAAGCATTTAAAATGAAGATCTGAATTCAAAATTAAAATAATATAATTATTAAGGAGATCTTGCTCGATATAATACAGCTAAATATTCATGAGATCATGAGATCAGCATGAAAAAGGTAAAATAGTTAGTCAGAACTCTGTGTGAATATCAGCAGCAAAACAAGTTCTTTGTTTTTCATTATTGTAACATTCTAAAGAAGATTTCAATGCGCAACGATTAAACGATGCAATAATTTACAGCGGGACGAATGTGCTATCTCCATTACGAAGGCTTGTTTTACCAGAAGAAGCGCTCCGGTCTCATACTTGATTCTGAGCATACGCTCTTTTTGAAGACTCGTAAAAGCATACACACAAACGTTTTTCTCGTCGCAAAACAGGCCGACGAGAAACACGACGAGAAAATCGAGAATCCTGACGAGAAAAAAAGAGAGCAGGTTCTCTATTTTTCTTGTCGAGATTCACAGCAGTTTTCTCGACGAAAAACCATACACACGAACGGTTTTCTCAACAAGAAAGCTCTCTCTGCAGTTTTCTTGTCGTTTTTGGATGAGAAAATCGGTCGTGTGTACGAGGCTTAAGTGTTTGTTCTGCATTCGTGAGACACACAGTATTGTCTGAGAGGCCAGGGTGGGGAGTCGGGGTTGCCATCTAAAGGAGTCAACGGGCCTGGTGATTGAGTCATTTTAAGTGAATTACATGTTTTTTTGAAGCTAAGAAGCGTGGGTGCCCTTGTTGTTTTAACTTTGGATAGTAAAACATTTATTTTCTGCCAGTAAATACCTTATACAGCCCACTTCCTGATTCAAACGGGAAAATGATGAACACCCCGTTCATCATTTTCCCGTTTGTATCAAGGTAAATCTTTCATGCATTCATCTAATAGCTGTGGTTCTACAACCTCCAACATGTATTGAATCTCATTATATCTTATATATCTGAACATCCTTTATCTGGTTCATATGACACATCCCTTTCTACTGCCCTTGTATATGCAATATTATCCCTTGGCCCACCACGTTCTATTGATACAGTATAGTATATTATAGAGTACATGAACCCATATATATGTGTTTATTTTGTCAACACACATATGTACATATCATCTTTAGTTCTCATTTACCTTATACATCCAGCATATTTGGTCATATATTTAGTTCCATCAGACACAGGTACTGTCACATATCTATATCTATACTTTCTAGACACACCATCTCTTTGGGGCCCTGTGACCACTGGTTAGGCATCCCGAGCAGACCCTGCCGTCCATCCGGACTTCTGCACGTGGCGATGTCCGCGTGCCCTGTCCCCTCAGGACCCGAGCCGGGCACATGATTTTGCCGCCACCCTGGTATGCAGCGATTGGTTTCCTAGCCCTCAGCAATAGTGAGTATGAGGTCTTCTCCATGCTTTGAGCTACCTCACCATCCCCTATGTCACTATGTAACAGTGTCACTCAATTACTTTTTCTACCCCATTATAGATACAATGATCATGCATAGGTCCCTGAGGAAGCGAGCGGAGCTCGTTAAACGCGTAGGACAACAACGATGTTTTGTATGTATGGCAATGTTGAGTGTCTACAATGTTGGACACTCACCTATGGTATCAATACAACATCAATTTTTACAAGCTTTTATTTTTATGAACACACGTACTGGCCATTCATTCTATTATCAACATCACTGCTGCATCTTAATGTTTTTATTGCATTTGTAATGTATCATCAATTGTTTGTATTCATGCTGTTAACTTTGGCTAATATGCCTGGCGACGCACATTCATTGCTGTCTCCGCTTGTTATACTGTTTTGATTTCAACCAATAAATTGATTTGTTTCAATTGTATGAATATGTACCTACTCTCTTTCACCTCACTCAAAGTCCCAGGGCGTTTTCTCCCTCCTTGTCTTGGTTCACAAATAGGGATGGAGGTGTCAGAGTGGTGACACCAGACCTGGTTTCCCTCTTTTTTGTTCCAAATACCAGGTGGTAGACACCCATTCAGCCCAACACCAGGTCTGTTTGTCAACCATGGGTTCTATTCACTGCCATTCTCCATGCAGCACTTCCAATTGGTCAGTTACGTTTACACACTGTCACTCTGGGGTTTATTTCAGGCCATCCCCTTCCTTTTTCTGCTTCCTGTGGTTGGTGGTGTCTCCTTTGTCTAGCTCGGGGGTTGCGATGCACATAATGGAGGTCTTTGTGACCCCCTGCTGTCCCTGCCTGTCTCTCACGGATGGGCGTGGCCACCAGCGCATTGGCGCTATGTTCTCCACGCCCACTTCCCGACGTCATGACATCGTTGGATGGGCCGTGTGGAACATCCCGGGTGTTCAACTGTTGGCGCTTACTGACGTCAGCACGTTGACGCCCGTACATGATGCTGGGGGCGGAGCTTCGTGGCCCGCCGTGAGTATGTCCGGCTGGTCGGCTTGGCTCGCATTTTTCATCTGGCAGTCTGGCGCAGTGGTCACACTCTCTGACAGCTACTCAATGGCTGGGGTGTTCATCATTTTCCCGTTTGTATCAAGGTAAATCTTTCATGCATTCAGCTAATAGCTGTGGTTCTACAACCCTTCAACATGTTTTGTATGTATGGCAATGTTGAGTGTCTACAATGTTGCACACTCACCTATGCCTGGCGACGCACATTCATTGCTGTCTCCGCTTGTTATACTGTCTTGTTGTCAACCAATAAATTAATTTGTTTCAATTGTATGAATATGTACCTACTCTCTTTCACCTCACTCAAAGTCCCAGGGCGTTTTCTCCCTCCTTGTCTTGGTTCACAAATAAGGATGGAGGTGTCAGAGTGGTAACACCAGACCTGATTTCCCTCTCTTTTGTGTATTGCCCCCTTTAACATCATTGACAGCTTGAAGTCTTTTGTGGTATTTGTGGATGAGGCTCTTTATCTTCTCAGATGGTAAAGCTGTCCATTCCTCTTGGCAAAAAGCCTCCAGTTACTGTCAATTCTTGGGCTGTCCTTGCATGAACTGCACGTTTGAGATTTCCCCATAGTGGCTCAATAATATTGAGGTCAGGAGACTGAGATGGCCACTCCAGAACCTTCACTTTATTCTGCTGTAGCCAATGGCAGGTCGACTTGGCCTTGTGTTTTGGATCATTGTCATGTTGGAATGTCCAAGTACGTCCCATGCGCAGCTTCCTGTCTTATGAATGCAAATGTTCCTTCAGTATTTTTTGATAACATACTGCATTCATCTTGCCATCAATTTTGACCAAATTTCCGGTGCCTTTGTAGCTCACACATCCCCAAAACATCAAATATTCACCTTTGTGTTTTACAGTAGGAATGGTGTACCTTTCATCATAGGCCTTGTTGACTCCTCTCCAAATGTAGTGTTTATGGTTGTGGCCAAAAAGCTACATTTCGGTCCCATCACTCCAAATGACATTGTGCCAGAAGGTTTGAGGCTTGTCTCTGTGCTGTTTGGCATATTGTAAGCGGGATACTTTGTGGCATTTGCGTAGTAATGGCTTTCTTCTGGCGACTCGACCATGCAGCCCATCTTTCTTCAAGTGCCTCCTTATTGTGCATCTTGAAACAGCCACACCACATGTTTTCAGTGAGTCCTGTATTTCACCTGAAGTTATTTGTGGGTTTTTCTTTGCATCCTGAACAATTTTCCTGGCAGTTGTGGCTGAAATTTTAGTTGGTCTACCTGACCGTGGTTTGGTTTCAACAGAACCCCTCATTTTCCACTTCTTGATTAGAGTTTGAACACTGCTGATTGGCATTCTCAATTCCTTGGATATCTTTTTATTTCCCTTTCCTGTTTTATACAGTTCAACTACCTTTTCCCTGCAGATCTTTTGACAATTCTTTTGCTTCCCCCATGACTTAGAATCCAGAAACGTCAGTGCAGCACTGGATGAAAGATGCAAGGGTCTGTCAGGAGTCCAGAAACTCATTGACCTTTTATACACACACACTAATTACAAGCAAACAGATCACAGGTGAGGATGGTTACCTTTAATAGCCATTCAAACCCCTTTGTGTCAACTTTTGTGCATGTTATTAGACCAAAATCACCAGGGTATGTAAACTTTTGATCAGGGTCATTTGGGTAGTTTCTGTTGTGATTATGATTTAAAAAGAGTAAACACTGTTGATTGATAATAAATGGCTTCAGCCAAACACTAACCATGAGTGAAAGAAATGTTTTGTGTTATCATTCATATTCTCTAAAAAATGGCAAGGTATGTAAACTTATGAGCACAACCGTATATAACATAATTTGCAAAGTGGTTGGAGAGAAGCTTTAGAATGGCAAAGATGTTTTTATTACAAATGATGTGAGAAGATTGCAGTTCCTCTTTACTGAGAGAATCATATGCCACTGTGCCCAGCTTTATAATAAATAGTTAAATGTTCTGGACATTAAACCGAACATATGTCTTATTACAGTCCATAAGGAGGGAGTAACAGATCAGGGATCAGGTAGCTCACAGGTTTCAAATAAATCAACCTATTGCCCCCAGATCTTATCAAATTTATGAGGGCATCCTCTTGCTTCATAGGTCATCTTATAGATCGGTAATACCTGGTTAATCAGATCCTTCCAGAGGTTGATGGAGACAACCTCCGAATGAATCCATTGTAACACCACAGTTTTCCTAGCATTAAATAACAATTAACAAAGAAATAGAAGAATTTTTTTTTTTTTTTTGTCATTTTTGTTTATTACGTTTCGAAAAAGAAATAATTACATACATATCCATAGTTGACAAAAGTATTAGTAGCATGTATAAAAAAACAGAGGTGTGTTATCTATAGTTGAGTTGAGTACCAATAGTAAAAGAAGGAGGTTTAAATTGATAAACGTTAAGTTATAGATAATATTTCATTAAATTAAATTAAAATATGTTTGAAATTGGATATAATAATCTACACTACAGGTATATACATTGTATAAAACAGTATATGAGTATATATCATTGACAAGATTAAAAGTGATAGAGATTCCTAACATTATGTAACCATAAATAAAAATATATAGAATGAGGAAACAAATATATAAACAGATATTTACTGCATATGTAGGAAATGTGTATTAATAGTATGGTACACAATAGCTATTATATGAAAATAAGGAGCGTTGATTTAAGAACCTCGCTACTAAATTTATAAACAACAATGGATATCAAAGAAAAAAAAACAGACTTACAAAGGATAATAGAACAGGAAGAAAAAGAAAGGTAAGAAAAGTAAAGATAAGGAAGGTAGAAGGAAGTAGAAGAAGTCCCCGGGGTTTCTATAATATTAGACATTCGTCTATATCTAACCAGGTATTGATTTGCGTCTGTGTTAACAAGGTCTCAATAAAGTAGTGTCAAAATTGGGGGGGGAGGAAATGTGTCACCCAAGGGTTCCAGATTTTCTCGAATTTTTCGATTTTATCGTTGGATATAGCTTCTGATTTTGAGTGAGCCATAGCTTGGTTAATTCTATTTTTGGTTTCAGAAATTGTTAATGTAGTTGTCTTCCAAGCTTTGTCGATTGTCTGCTTTGCAGCTGTGGTGATTTGGAGTAAAAGGAAAAATTGGGTATGAGAAATATTGGCTGGCTTCAAGATTAGGAGCGCAATTAACGGATCTGCTTCGATCCTTGTATTAAATAGAGTTGAGAGCATGAGAAAAATCTCTTTCCAAAATTGTTTTGCAATTGGGCATTCCCAAAAAATGTGTATATGGGATTCTAATTCACCACAGCCACGAAAGCAGAGCGGAGAGAACTGGGGACCAAATTTTGCAACTCTAATAGGCACCAGGTACCAATGCATGAGTACTTTATAATTTGTCTCTTGAGCTATAATATTTTGCGAAGATGTTTTGGTTGCAGTCCATATTTTATCCCAGGTAGACGCCTCCAAGTGAAGTCCAAGGGCTCTTTCCCATTTCATCATATATGATGGTGGATCTGTGTTTGGTAAAGTCATAAGAGAATTATATAATAGTGATATGAGACCTTTTGAATGGGGGTCTCTTTTACAAATGCGTTCAAAGTGTGTTAATTCATTTATATTACTCTTGCCTTGTATAAATGGTGTTAATTTTTTTTTGATCTGTAGGTATCGAAAGAGTTCTGAGTTGGGGAGTTTATGTTTATCACTAAGTTCAGGGAATGATTTAAAGGAGGTAGATGTTGTAAGATCAGACAGTTGAGTTAGATTTGAGGAGATCCATTGTTTAAAAGACTTTGGGAATATACTAGCTGGATAGAACAGTGGGTTTCTGAGAAATGACAAGAGGGGAGCATGTGAAGATTGTGGTCCAGATATTAATTTGAATTTATCCCAAATGTATATTATATGTTTGGTGATCTGGTTTTTGACAATTTTATGATTGGATGGATCGGTCCATAATAGGTTTGTTAACCACTTAAGCCCCGGACCAATACGCAGCATAAAGACCAGAGGTGTTTTTACAATTTGGCACTGCGCTGCTTTAACTGGTAATTGCGCGGTCTTGCAATGTTGTACCCAAACAAAATTTGCGTCCTTTTCTTCCCACAAATAGAGCTTTCTTTTAATTGTATTTGATTGTCTCTGCGATTTAAATTTTTTGCGATATAAACGAAAAAATACCGAAAATTTTGAAAAAAAATGATATTTTCTACTTTTTGTTATAAGAAAAATCAAATAAACTCAATTTTAGTCATACATTTGGGCCAAAATGTATTCAGCCACATGTCTTTAGTAAAAAAAATGTCAATAAGTGTATATTTATTAGTTTGTGCAAAAGTGATAGCGTCTACAAACTAGAGTACATTTTCTGGAATTTACACAGCTTTTAATTTATGACTGCCTATCTCATTTCTTGAGGTGCTAAAATGGCAGGGCAGTACACCCCCCCCCCCAAATGACCCCATTTTGGAAAGTAGACACCCCAAGGAAATTGCTGGGAGGCATGTTGAGCCCATTGAATATTTTTTTTTTTTGGTCCCAAGTGATTGAATAATGACAAAAAAAATAAAAATTACAAAAAGTTGTCACTAAATGAGATATTGCTCACACATGCCATGGGCATATGTGGAATTACAGAAAACAGCACACAAAAACTCCTGCGCACAAGTGGATCCTCTAGCAGTCAATCTTGCACGATGCTAACACCGGCTTTGCAGCCCTTCATGGACAGGGGTGTCCTAGTGCAGAATAGAAGAAAGGAAACAAGGGTGCACCAGCCTAGTGTATTATCGTTTAGGATAGATTTTATTAAAAAAGCATAGATACTACTTACAAGTGTAGCAGAAAAAAACTTGCAGTGCAATGATATTCCAAATAGATGGCAGCTGAGACATGAGCTCGAAACCATACTCCACAGACGCACCGCGCATATGAATGGAGCCACTGCCGGCTTACGCGTTTCGAAGTCATACACTTCTTCCTCAGAGCCCAGCAGTCGAGCTCATGTCTCAGCTGCCATCTATTTGGAATATCATTGCACTGCAAGTTTTTTTCTGCTACACTTGTAAGTAGTATCTATGCTTTTTTAATAAAATCTATCCTAAACGATAATACACTAGGCTGGTGCGACCTTGTTTCCTTTCTTCTATGTGGAATTACACCCTGAAATACATTTTGCTGCTTCTCCTGAGTACAGGGATACCACATGTTTGGGACTTTTTGGGAGCCTAGCCGCGTACGGGGCCCCAAAAACCAATCACCGCCTTCAGGATTTCTAAGGGCGAAAATTTTTGATTTCACTCCTCACTACCCATCACAGTTTTGAAGGCCATAAAATGCCAAGATATCACAAAACCCCCCCCAAATGACCCCATTTTGGAAAGTAGACACCCCAAGCTATTTTATGAGAGGCATGGTGAGTATTTTTCCCGCAACTTGTGTCAAAATATAAAATATTCCATGGACTCAACATGCCTCTCAGCAAATAGCTCGGGGTGTCTACTTTCCAAAATGGGGTCATTTGGGGGGGGGGTTTGAACTGTCCTGGCATTTTATGCACAACATTAGGAAGCTTATGTCACACATCATCCACTCTTCTAACCACTTGAAGACAAAGCCCTTTCTGACACTTTTTGTTTACATGAAGACATATATTTTTTTTGCAAGAAAATTACGTTGAACCCCCAAACATTATATATTTTTTTAAAGCAAAGGCCCTACAGATTAAAATGGTGGGTTTTGCATTTTTTTTTTTCCACACAGTTTTTGGGGGAAAAATACACTTTTTTAAATTTTAATGCACTAAAACACACTATATTGCCCAAATGTTTGATGAAATAAAAAAGATGATCTCAATTTCCCTATCAAGAGGACCAAAGCCTTTCAATTCTATCATAGGCAGAGGGCTGACGTGCTCTTGCTACAGGAAACTCATTACTCTAAGTCCTCAGCTCCCAGATATCTAAACGCGAGATACCCTCAATTTTTCCTTGCTTGTGGCCCACAAAAAAAGGGGGGAGTGGCGATCTGTTTTTCTAAGCGGATCCCCTTTACGCCCATTACGATAATTAAAGATAAGGGTGGTAGATAACTAATGATGGTGGGTCATCTCCATGATCAATTAGTTTTGTTCGTTTCGTTTTTCCCCCCAAAACACAGGTCAGCCTGAATTTTTTAAGAACATGCTCAATGTTATTATGCCAAAGGTCCAGGGGCAGATAGTCATGGGAGGTGATAGTAATATCCCTATGGATAGGACAATGGACAAATCCGATCATACGAAACCACTCTTAAGGCACCCACCTAATGACAGTAGTAAGATTTCAAGCCTATTTCACCTCCATGATTTGATTGACACTTGGCGGGAATACAACCCCACAGTTAGAGATTTCACGCATTTCTCGCAGGTGCATCACACCTACTCCAGGATAGACCATCTCTTGGTGCGTACCCCTCTACTCCCATATATAACGTCGGTTAAGATCCTGGCTACCCCCTGGTCTGATCATTCCTCGGTTAAACTCGTCACCAAAGGGCTTTGGACTAAAGCCACCCCCTCCCCATGGCGACTTAATGTTAGCCTACTGAACGACCCTATTATCTATGTGGAAATTCAGAAAGAACTCCAGGCGTCCTTCGAAACTAATAAATCCACTGACACCTCACCTACAATTAACTGGGCCGCTCACAAAGCAACGATTCGCGGTAAGCTGATACAAATAGCGGCTAGACATAAACGGGAGCGAGGGCAGGTAATTAAAGGCCTAGAGGCGGATCTAGAAGCGTTACTAGCGGAACAGCGAAAAAATCCCGTGATTGATATTAGCCATAAAATAGATGAAGCAAGACTTACATTGAACCTTAGCCTAACCACGCAAGCTGAAAAACACATCAGCTTGTCCAAACATAAATTTTATACCATGGGCGACAAACCCACCACTATGTTGGCTAGGAAGCTGGTACCCCGACCCTATGTGCCAACTTTACCTAAACTAAGACTACCAAACGGTCACCTTACTCAAAATCCCGAATTAATAATCAAGGAATTCCATACCTTTTATGCCAAATTATATAGCTGACAGACAGTATTTGAGCCGTCAAGGACTGAAGCGTTTTTTCACGACGTCCAATTACCCAAATTAACTCAAGACCACGCAGACTTGATGGACGAGGCCTTTACTGAACCTGAGATTAGGGCAGCCATAAAAATGCTCCACCCTTCCAAGGCCCCTGGACCGGATGGTTACCCCGGCCATTATTATAGGAAATACATAGATATCCTCTCGCCTCACATGTGCGCATATTTTAATGATCTGAGAGGGGGCAATAAACTCCAGGGACAGGAAAATGCGGCCTTTCTTAATGTCATACCGAAACCAGGTAAGGATCATAGAGATTGCGCAAATTACCGCCCGATCTCCCTGATCAATACTGATTTGAAGATTTTAACCAAAATCCTGGCCATCAGACTGAACACATTCCTCCCATCATATATCCACCCCGACCAGACTGGGTTTATTCCTAATAGACAGGCGTCTGACCAAACCCGCAGATTAATAAACCTGATATCGGCAGTGCAGTCTGACTGGGATGGTGGGGGTAGCAGACCTAGCATGTTACTCTCGTTGGACGTCCAGAAGGCGTTCGATTCCCTATCCTGGGAGTACCTATTTGACGTACTAAATCGTTATGGCTTTGGCGAGCGCTTTCTGGATCTCCTTAAAGGACTGTACGATTCTCCAACTGCCACACTAATACTAAGGGGATACTCCTCTCAACCCATTTCTATTAGACGGGGTACTAGGCAGGGGTGCCCGCTATCACCAATTTTGTTCGCCCTAGCAATAGAACCGCTGGCGATTAAAATTCGCGCTTGCCAGGATATCAAGGGGATTGTTAGCGGAGACTATGAACATAAGTGTCTGCTTTTTGCAGATGACTTGCTGCTCACCTTGACCTCCCCGATAACTTCACTCCCTAACCTCTACACGGTATTGCACTCATTTTCAGACATTTCGGGACTGTACATTAATCATGGCAAGTCGAGGGCACTGAATGTAACACTACCAAGCTCCACTCAGAAGACAATTGAGCTATCCCACCAATTTTTATGGGAAGCTGAGGCTCTTCCTTACCTCGGAATCAATTTGACCTCTTCTATTCAAACACTATATAAAAGGAACTACCCCGCTCTTATTAAAAGATTAACGGAGGATATGGCAAAATGGCAGATTCACCCCCCGTCGTGGTTTGGCAGACTCCACTCGATAAAAATGAATATCCTACCTAGGCTGTTATATTTTTTCGCACCTTACCTATAGCATTGCAACGCAGCGACCTGCAAATGTTTCAACGGAAAGTACTCCAGTTTGTCTGGGGAGATAAGAGGCCTAGGGTGAACAAAAACACAATGTATGCCCCTAAACGGATGGGTGGACTTGGACTACCTGATCTGCAGAAGTATTTCTATGCGGCTCAGGTGGCCCACCTATCTAGGTTTCAATCACAATCACCACCCGCGATATGGATGACGATGGAATCCTATTCCTGCCATCCGGACCCGATATCCCACTTGATGTGGCTCCCGCCTACAGACAGGCCGACGATACTATGTCCTTCCTTATTCTTCTCACTGGATATTTGGGACAGATTGTCCAGGTCCAAGAAATTTAAATCGCCCCAGACTCCCTTAGCACCTATTTTAAAGAACAGATTGTTCACCCCGGGTCTCACTCCTCTTGCTTTTTCGTGGTGGACCAATAAGGGATTACTACGTATTGCAGACCTATGTGATCATAAGGGTATGATATCGGAAAGCTTAATGGCTGAGAAACATCAAATGCCACCAATAGAACGCTATAGATATACTCAATTACAACATTTTGTCCAAACATTAGCTTGTAAGGGTGACCTAGCGAAGCTGACCCCCATGGAACATATGTGTAAGCATTATGATAGACTTAAAGGATTTATATCTACTATATATACAATATTGATGGCTGTTACGAATAAGCTGAAATACATGCTTCTATGGGAAAGGGATTTTCAGGAAACATTGGACTTGGACAATTGGTTGGCAATTGCAGACACAGCGTCCCGTTCACTCCTGAATACCTCAATCATAGAAGCTAATTACAAGGTTCTACTACGATGGTATATGGTACCAGCCAGACTGGCCACCTTTGTGCAGGGAGCCACCTCTAGATGTTTTAGAGGATGTGGTCAGTTGGGAACCACCTATCATATCTGGTGGTCGTGCCCTAAGGTTAGAAGGTTCTGGATCAGGGTCTACAATTTTGTATATACCCTTACACAGATCAATTTAAAGAAATCGCCCAAACAGGCTCTCCTGGGTGACAGGGTGGTGGAAATCTCCAAGTCCCAAAGGAGGCTACTAAATTTCATTTTTATGTCGGCTAGAATAACTATAGCCAGGAACTGGAGATCGGCTGGCTACTTAGTTATCCTCACTAGTGCTGGGTGCTTGGGCTCTGGACCGCAGCTCCTCCTTATCCCCTTCTCCTGACTCTCACATCCAAACCCCACCCCCACCCCCTCCCCCTATATTATTTTACCTGTTTTTTTTTTTGTTTTTTTTTTCTCTCTCTCTTTTTCTTCCTTTCCTTCTTGTTCCGTGTTTCTTTTTCTCTACTATGTCTCCTTTTCCCCTTACGTTCTCACGTTAGAGTACTTATTAGAATGCTACAGTATATATCCTCATACGGGTTCGAGAGTTTTAAACAGCGAGTGGTCTGGCCCTTGGGGGGATATCGCTCCCGTGGAGGGGAGGCCGCCTCCCCCGTTTGTTGGGTGGGCTCTTCCCGGGGGGGGGGGGTTCGCTTGTCGGGCTGGTACTATGTGCTATAGCGTGTGAACCCATGATAGAGGTGGCTTGTACAAGACTGGTTACTTTGGTCTAGACTACTGATCCCCATAATGGGATATTATTAGTTAATATTTATAAGACAGGAAAGGTCTGTGTTGTACAATGAGCAATAGCAAGTTACCCTCCAGAGGTTTTCTATTACTGTACGATAATGCACTGTGATACTCTTGTATTTGTTCTGAAAATTTCTTTAATAAACATCATTATAACATAAAAAAGATGATCTTAGGCCGAGTACATGGATACCAAACACGACATGCTTTAAAATTTCGCACAAAAGCGCAGTGGCGACAAACTACATACATTTTTAAAAGCCTTTACAGGTTACCACATTAGATTAACAGAGAAGGTCTACTGCTAAAATTACTGCCCTTGATCTGACCTTTGTGGTGATACCTCACATGCATAGTGCAATTGCTGTTTACATATGATGCCAGACCGACGCTTGCTTTTCGCCTTTGCGCAAGAGCAGGGTGGGACAGGGGTGTTTTTTTTTTTTTTTTTTATTATTTATTTTGCTTTTTTATTTTATTTTTAAACTGTTCCTTCCATTTTTTTTTTTTTTAATCATTTTTATTGTTATCTGAGGGAATGTAAATATCCCCTATGATAGCAATAGGTAGTGATAGGTACTCTTTTTTTGAAACTAGATCTTTCCTCTGCCCTCAAAGCATCTGACCACACCAAGATCGGTGTGATAAAATGCTTTCCCAATTTCCCAATGGCGCTTTTTATATCCAGGGGGGGGGCATTCCCTCCCACTGCTTGTGAAAGCAGTCCAGAGGCTATTTAGCCGTTAGGATTGCTTTTACATGAAAGCCGGCCGCTGGCTGAAAAGAATGATACCAAGATGATACCTAAACCCGCAGGCATCATTCTGGTATAACCATTCAAAGTCCAGCAACATACCAGTACGTTGCTGGCCCTTGTTGGACATGTATTGTAATCTTTTTTTTCATGCAGCCTGTTGGCTGAACGAAAAAAGAGATTGATCGGTGGGTATGCCCACCATTAGAATACCTCCCTTCATCCACCCACTTCTAATGATGGGCATACATGCCCCATTTATATATGCCGAAGCATGGGGGCATCCTCCCGCAAAAGTTATGACCCGTACACACGGTCAGACTTTTCCACGGGCAACCCTCCATCAGAATTTCGACCGTATGTACGCGGCATTAGGAGCAAAATCGCTCCTCTGCCCCTGCTGCCCCCATGCTTCGGCATATATGCTCTTTTTTTTAACTGTGGTGGTGAAATCATCTCCTACAGCACTGGAGTCAGAGGGATCAGGCCTGTCTCTGCGAATGCTGCAGTTATGTGTGTTGTGTTTTGTAAGTGACAGTGATCGATCGATACTGCACTTGGGTGGGCTGGGCTGGACGGAGGGGCAAAACGCAGGTGTTAGCAGGTATCTGGGCTGATCCCGCTAACACTGCATTTTTGGGAACCATAAACTGCTGGGGACACTAGTATAGATCTGATCAGATATTGATCTGTTCAGATACTATACCACTAAGGGAGGTGTATGCTTTGCGCGTGGGTGTTAGCACTACTGGCACTAACCTGACGCTGCCTGGGGCGACACAGACCCTATCTGACCCTAAAAAATAATTGATATCACTCGCCGGGCGATCAGGGGGTTAAACCTTTATTGGGTTATATACGGCGGGTGCCCTGATGCTATAAAAAGCAAACTAACCAACCAGCGTCACCCGTAACACTTATATGGTGATTACTGGTGAAAGGGTTAACTAGGGGCAATTAGGGGGTTAAAACCTTTATTAGGTAATATATGGGGGTACCTGACGCTATAAAAACCTGGCTGCGAACCTAAAAAAATAACTGGCTACCTAGCGGCACCAGCGACACTAAAACAGCGATCAGAAAAATGATTGCTTAGTGACACTGGTGATAGGGGGTGAAAGGGTTACCTGGGGGGGGCGATCAAAGAGTTAAACCTTTATTAGATAATATATGGGGGTACCTGATGCTATAAAAACCTGGCGGCGAACCTAAAAAAATAACTGGCTACCTAGCGGCACCAGCGACACTAATACAGCGATCAGAAAAACGATCGCTTAGTGACACTGGCGATAGGGGGTGAAAGGGTTACCTGGGGGGGGGCGATCAAAGGGGTTAAACCTTTATTGGATAATATATGGGGGTACCTGATGCTATAAAAACCTGGCAGGGAACCTAAAAAAATAACTGGCTAAATAGCGGCACCAGCAAAACTAATACAGCAATCAGAAAAACGATCACTTAGTGACACTGGTGATAGGGGGTGAAAGGGTTACCTGGGGGTTGATCAAGGGGTTAAACCTTTATTAGGTAATATATGGGGGTACCTGGCGCTATATAAAAACCTGACGGGGAATCTAAATAACTAACTGGCTAACCAGTGTCACCAGTGACACTTATACAGTGATCACTGGTGAAAGGGTTAACTCTAGGGGCAATCAGGGGGTTAAAACCTTTATTAGATAATATATGGGGGTACCCGTCGCTATAAAAACCTGGCGGCGAACCTAAAAAAATAACTGGCTACCTAGCGGCACCAACGACACTAATACAGCGATCAGAAAAACGATTGCTTAGTGACACGGGCGATAGGGGGTGAAAGGGTTACCTGGGGGGTGATCAAGGGGTTAAACCTTTATTAGGGGGGGTTAGGGGGCTACCCTGGACCTAAAGGGACCTAACACTAACTGCCCTGACACTTTTACTATCACAAATGTCACTGATTGCAGTGATCAGTAAATAAATGATCACTGCAATCAGTGACACTGTGAATGGGGGCTGGGGGGTGATCTGGGGGTGACTGGGGGGGGGGTGAAAAGTGTGCCTATGTGTCCTGGTGTCAGTAGGCTGTTGGTGCACTAACCTGATGTCTTCTCTCCTCGGCGCTCTGGACGAATAGAGCGCCGCATGGAGAGATGACATCACTTCTTCCTGCCTGTGTTTACATTACACAGGCAGGGGAAGCATCTCATTCGCCGGGAGCGATCGCGAGGGGATGGCCAGAAACCAATGGCCGCCCCCTCATCACGGATCGCTCCTGAAGCGATACCGACCGCCCCATGTACCGGGAGGGGGTCCGATCGGACCCCCCACCCACACGAAGGCAGGCATGTACAGGTACGTGATTGTGCCTGTCCGTGCCATTCTGCTGACGTATATGTACATGGGGCGGTCGTTAAGTAGTTAATGAGAATATGTCACAATCAATTGATTCAAGTGCTACCCAATGTGGAATCTCGCTGTTTGCATGGTATTTAGAAATATGTGCTAATTGAGCTGCATGGTAGTATGTAGCAAAGTTAGGAAATCCTAGCCCACCTTTTAGTTTGGGGAGGTGCAGAGTTTGCTTAGATAGATGAGACTTCTGGGAGCCCAAGATAAACGCTAAGGTTTTTCGTTGGAGATTCCTAAGAAAGTATGCCAGAACTGGAATGGGTAACACACAAAACAAATATAGAATCTTAGCTAAGATAGTCATTTTAATGACATTTATTTTACCGATCCATGAAATTGGCAAAGATGACCATTGTTTAAAATAGTTTATGATTTGACGCATCAGTGGAGGAAAGTTGGCAGAGAAAAGATCAGATAAGTTGGGAGTTAGATTGATTCCTAAATAGGCCAGATTATTTGTGGACCAAGAGAAAGGAAGAGATGTTTGTGTTTGTTGTAGGATGTGAAGAGGTAAGGAGATATTTAAAGCTGTGGATTTTTGAGGGTTTATTTTAAATCCAGAAATGTGGGCAAAATGTTCTAGCTTATTTATAAGGTTGGGGGCCGAAATATGGGGGGTAGACATAAAAATTAAGATATCGTCAGCAAATAGACACAGCTTGTGAAGATGACCTGCTAAGTCTAGCCCTTTTATTGAGGGATCTAAACGTATTGTCTGAGCAAGGTGTTCTAAAATAAGGGTAAATAAAAGTGGGGATAAAGGGCAACCCTGACGTGTTCCTCTATGTATGTCAAACAGAGGTGATTTGTATCCAACGTATTTGACATATGCCTTAGGAGTATTATACAGTGAGGAAACCCAATTTAGAAAGTGGGGTCCGAAGCCCCATCGTTGTAATGTGAAATACAAGTAGGGCCACGACAGTGTCAAAAGCTTTCTTAATATCTAATGACAAAAGACACATGGGTATTTGTCGTGTTTTAGCTGCTTGAATCAGTAACGTTGCCCTATGTATATTATCTGCTGCTTGGTGGAAAGGCATGAACCCAACTTGGTCCTTATTAATTAGTGAGCCTATAATATTGTTTAAACGGCTCGCCAGAATTTTAGCTACCATTTTTCTGTCAAGGTTGAGTAAAGAAATGGGCCTATAGTTAGCACAGGATGTGTCGTCAGATTGGGGTTTGGGTATCATTGTGATTATAGCTGTTAAGGTTTCAGGGCGTAAGGATTGACTATTAAGAATCAAATTAAAAGCGTTTGAGAGCATTGGAGCAAGGAGATGGGAAATTCTTTTGCAATAAAGGGCAGAAAAACCGTCAGGGCCTGGTCTTTTGTTTAGTTTAATTGATTTGATAGCTTGTTTAACTTCTATAGATGTAATAGGCCCTTCAAGATCTTCCTGTTGATTTAATGGGATAGTTGGGAGTGTAATTTGCGAGAAAAACATTTCTGCAGAGGATTGGTCAAATGGTTCTCCTTTTCTGTATATAGTTGTAAGATGTTTGTGAAAGGTTTGTAGTATCTTTTCTGGATTGCTAGTATAGGTGTTATGTGGCATTTTCAGTCGGATGGGCTTTTAAACTTTTTAAGAGCTCGAGCCAGAAGAGTACCAGGTTTATTAGCTTTATGATAAAATTTATGTTTGGAATTGCGTAAAGTTTTGTCTACTGAGTCAGATAGAAAAAGATCGAGTTTTAGTCTGGCATCGTCTAAATGGGATTTAGTTAAGGGAGTTGGATTTGTTTGAAAGTTTGTGTGGCAGGTATTAAAGTTTGCTTCTAATTTTAGTTGTAGCTTATTCTTTTCTTTTTTAAGGTATGATGCTTGGCGTAAGCAAGTTCTGCGTAGAACGGGTTTGTGAGCTTCCCATAGAGTTAATGGAGATATATGTCAGGGGTATTATTATTTTTTAGATACTCTTTTATGGCTAATTCTAAGTCAATAGAATGGGATAAGGTTGAGTCATTAATATGCCATGTGGGGTCTTGTTTTTTGGGTAAGAGAAAAGCTAAGGAAGAAATTATTGCAGAATGGTCAGTCCAAGTAAAGGGTGAAATAGATGATGTAATCAGTTACGGGGACATACCTATTGAAATTAGAATATGGTCTATACGGGAAAAAGATTTGTGTGGATGGGAATAGGAGGAGTATTGACGTTTAGTAGAGTTGATTTCTCGCCACGAATCCAGCTATGAGTAAGCATCACACCCTGATGTGAAACGCGTTAGCCTTTGCCCTGCATGTCCTTTTCATGTTTGATTGCTTTTTGATGGATTTTGTACATTTTCCTTTGGATTTTTTGGCATTTTAATTTTCTTTTGTTAATAAAACGCTTGACCAGAGTGCGGCAGTCCAGACAACTTTTTCTCTTCATGAATTAGAGCGGGAGTGTTTTTGTAGGAGTCTTTGAAACATTCGGGATTGAGGATTAGATGCGAGAGGAGTAGGTGATTTATCTATATAAGGATATAAAACTTGATTTGAATCTCCACAGATCAAAAGTGTGCCCATTTTATGTGAATCAATTACTCGAAACAGGTGGGAGAGAAAGGACGATGAACTTCTGTTAGGTGCATAGTAGGACACTACTGTAATCGGAATATCACATAGATGTCCTGTAAGGATAAGATAACGACCATCAGGGTCTTTGATCTCAGTTTGTAGAAAAAAAGGTGTAGTTCTATGAAATGCAATTAGTACTCCTCTTTGCTTAGTTTTAGCGGAGGCGGTAAAAACTTGTGGATATAGTGTACCAAAATATTTAGGTGTTGAAGAGTCTGTAAAATGGGTTTCCTGAAGGCACACTATGCGGAGGACAGTGATCACTAGCTTTCCGGGCTTGCAAGCAAAAAAAAATAAAAATGCAAGCTGGGAAGCGCAAAATCTATCCGAGGAGGCCCCTCACACAAAAAATGGAGGAGAGTCCTGGGACAGAAAAAATGGAGGACGCAGTGACAAATTCTCGGGTCCCCCACGGCCCAAAAAGTATATTAGAAAACAGAAATTAAAATTTTAAACCCAAGCATGTCAAAAGTATATAAAGATATCCTTATAAATATAAAGAAGAGAAAAGAATAAAAGAATAAGAAGAAATTCAACAATGGAGCACATAAGATGACTATGGTCAAGTAATTTAGTCATAGAATGTACAATATAGAATAAAGTAAACATTTTGTTGAGTTGTGTTGAGTACCTCAGGGTTGTCAGTTGAGGGTAAGACAGTGACATCTCACGTAGTTCGGGCGGGAAGTGTAGAATATAGTTTAACACATGTATATTAAAATAATTTACTTCCATTCAGTAAATACGTTTTTAAACAGGTCAATATAATAAAATTATATAATATAATAAAATATAACATAATATTTTATAACATAACATAAGACCCTCAGTTATAACAATAAAGGGGTAGGGAGGTAGGGTTAGCAGGGGGGATAGAGGTAGAGAAAAGGTAGGGAGGGTAGGGAATGTGAAATAGGGTAGGGGAAGGGGGGGAGGAAGGATGGAAGGGGCCTAAAATAATTGGGAAATTTAGGGATTCAACTATCTTAGTCTAGAGAGGGTCAAAAAGTGAGATAAAAATAAAAACAGGACAAAAAGAAAAAAAAAATAATAATAAATATATATGTAGCGCCCTCACCCGCCTTCTCCCCTCTCTTTATGGCTGTATGACTCGTCTAGGGGTATCTGGGAGAAGGCAGGATGCCTATGGCCAATCATAGCTTAGGGGGGTTTAGTACACGCCCCCACTATAAAAGGCCGCCAGCGCGGCGGCCATGTGATGTGTGTTCCGGCGTGCAGGGAAAGAGCTAGGGACAGTGTGTTCTATAGTGTGTTCTTTTCTCAGGCATCTGCAGGAGTTAGTGGGTGTTGTGTGCCTCCAGCGCAGTATACACCTGTATCTACTCTTTATTGCTGTTCTCTAAGCTAGATAGGCAGGCAGGGACAGTGTGTTCTTTTCTCAGGCATCTGCAGGAGTTAGTGGGTGTTGTGTGCCTCCAGCGCAGTATACACCTGTATCTACCCTTTATTGCTGTTCTCTAAGCTAGATAGGCAGGCAGGGACAATGTGTTCTTTTCTCAGGCATCTGCAGGAGTTAGTGGGTGTTGTGTGCCTCCAGCGCAGTATACACCTGTATCTACCCTTTATTGCTGTTCTCTAAGCTACATAGGCAGGGACAGTGTATTCTTTTCTCAGGCATCTGCAGGAGTTAGTGGGTGTTGTGTGCCCCAGCACAGTATACACCTGTATCTACCCTTTATTACTGTTCTCTAAGCTAGATAGGCAGGGACAGTGTGTTCTTTTCTCAGGCATCTGCAGGAGTTAGTGGGTGTTGTGTGCCCCAGCACAGTATACACCTGTATCTACCCTTTATTACTGTTCTCTAAGCTAGATAGGCAGGGACAGTGTGTTCTTTTCTCAGGCATCTGCAGGAGTTAGTGGGTGTTGTGTGCCCCAGCACAGTATACACCTGTATCTACACTTTTTTGCTGTTCTATAATACAGGCATCTGCAGGAGTTAGTGGGTGTTGTGTGCCCCAGCACAGTATACACCTGTATCTACCCTTTATTACTGTTCTCCAAGCTAGATAGGCAGGGACAGTATGTTCTTTTCTCAGGCATCTGCAGGAGTTAGTGGGTGTTGTGTGCCCCAGCACAGTATACACCTGTATCTACCCTTTATTACTGTTCTCTAAGCTAGATAGGCAGGGACAGTGTGTTCTTTTCTCAGGCATCTGCAGGAGTTAGTGGGTGTTTTGTGCCCCAGCACAGTATACACCTGTATCTACCCTTTATTGCTGTTCTCTAAGCTAGATAGGCAGGGACAGTGTGTTCTTTTCTCAGGCATCTGCAGGAGTTAGTGGGTGTTGTGTGCCCCAGCACAGTATACACCTGTATCTACCCTTTATTACTGTTCTCTAAGCTAGATAGGCAGGAACAGTGTGTTCTTTTCTCATGCATCTGCAGGAGTTAGTGGGTGTTGTGTGCCCCAGCACAGTATACACCTGTATCTACACTTTTTTGCTGTTCTCTAAGCTAGATAGGCAGGCAGGGACAGTGTGTTCTTTTCTCAGGCATCTGCAGGAGTTAGTGGGTGTTGTGTGCCTCCAGCGCAGTATACACCTGTATCTACCCTTTATTGCTGTTCTCTAAGCTAGATAGGCAGGGACAGTGTGTTCTTTTCTCAGGCATCTGCAGAAGTTAATGGGTGTTGTGTGCCTCCAGCGCAGTATACACCTGTATCTACCCTTTATTGCTGTTCTCTAAGCTAGATAGGCAGGCAGGGACAATGTGTTCTTTTCTCAGGCATCTGCAGGAGTTAGTGGGTGTTGTGTGCCTCCAGCGCAGTATACACCTGTATCTACCGTTTATTGCTGTTCTCTAAGCTACATAGGCAGGGACAGTGTATTCTTTTCTCAGGCATCTG
Organism: Rana muscosa; assembly: GCA_029206835.1. NCBI lineage: Eukaryota > Metazoa > Chordata > Amphibia > Anura > Ranidae > Rana > Rana muscosa. The sequence continues at coordinate 73,585,640 of CM055121.1, forward strand.
CAGGAGTTAGTGGGTGTTGTGTGCCCCAGCACAGTATACACCTGTATCTACCCTTTATTACTGTTCTCTAAGCTAGATAGGCAGGGACAGTGTGTTCTTTTCTCAGGCATCTGCAGGAGTTAGTGGGTGTTGTGTGCCCCAACACAGTATACACCTGTATCTACCCTTTATTACTGTTCTCCAAGCTAGATAGGCAGGGACAGTGTGTTCTTTTCTCAGGCATCTGCAGGAGTTAGTGGGTGTTGTGTGCCCCAGCACAGTATACACCTGTATCTACCCTTTATTACTGTTCTCTAAGCTAGATAGGCAGGGACAGTGTGTTCTTTTCTCATGCATCTGCAGGAGTTAGTGGGTGTTGTGTGCCCCAGCACAGTATACACCTGTATCTACCCTTTATTGCTGTTCTCTAAGCTAGATAGGCAGGGACAGTGTGTTCTTTTCTCAGGCATCTGCAGGAGTTAATGGGTGTTGTGTGCCTCCAGCGCAGTATACACCTGTATCTACCCTTTATTGCTGTTCTCTAAGCTAGATAGGCAGGCAGGGACAATGTGTTCTTTTCTCAGGCATCTGCAGGAGTTAGTGGGTGCTGTGTGCCTCCAGCGCAGTATACACCTGTATCTACCCTTTATTGCTGTTCTCTAAGCTACATAGGCAGGGACAGTGTATTCTTTTCTCAGGCATCTGCAGGAGTTAGTGGGTGTTGTGTGCCCCAGCACAGTATACACCTGTATCTACCCTTTATTACTGTTCTCTAAGCTAGATAGGCAGGGACAGTGTGTTCTTTTCTCAGGCATCTGCAGGAGTTAGTGGGTGTTGTGTGCCCCAGCACAGTATACACCTGTATCTACCCTTTATTACTGTTCTCTAAGCTAGATAGGCAGGGACAGTGTGTTCTTTTCTCAGGCATCTGCAGGAGTTAGTGGGTGTTGTGTGCCCCAGCACAGTATACACCTGTATCTACACTTTTTTGCTGTTCTATAATACAGGCATATGCAGGAGTTAGTGGGTGTTGTGTGCCCCAGCACAGTATACACCTGTATCTACCCTTTATTACTGTTCTCCAAGCTAGATAGGCAGGGACAGTGTGTTCTTTTCTCAGGCATCTGCAGGAGTTAGTGGGTGTTGTGTGCCCCAGCACAGTATACACCTGTATCTACCCTTTATTACTGTTCTCTAAGCTAGATAGGCAGGGACAGTGTGTTCTTTTCTCAGGCATCTGCAGGAGTTAGTGGGTGTTTTGTGCCCCAGCACAGTATACACCTGTATCTACCCTTTATTACTGTTCTCTAAGCTAGATAGGCAGGGGCAGTGTGTTATTTTTTCAGGCATCTGCAGGAGTTAGTGGGTGTTGTGTGACTCCAGTGCAGTATACACCTGTATCTACCCTTTATTGCTGTTCTCTAAGCTAGATAGGCAGGGACAGTGTGTTCTTTTCTCATGCATCTGCAGGAGTTAGTGGGTGTTGTGTGCCCCAGCACAGTATACACCTGTATCTACACTTTTTTGCTGTTCTCTAAGCTAGATAGGCAGGGACAGTGTGTTCTTTTCTCAGGCATCTGCAGGAGTTAGTGGGTGTTGTGTGCCCCAGCACAGTATACACCTGTATCTACCCTTTATTACTGTTCTCTAAGCTAGATAGGCAGGGACAGTGTGTTCTTTTCTCAGGCATCTGCAGGAGTTAGTGGGTGTTGTGTGCCCCAGCACAGTATACACCTGTATCTACCCTTTATTAGTGTTCTCTAAGCTAGATAGGCAGGGACAGTGTGTTCTTTTCTCAGGCATCTGCAGGAGTTAGTGGGTGTTGTGTGCCCCAGCACAGTATAGACCTGTATCTACCCTTTATTACTGTTCTCTAAGCTAGATAGGCAGGAACAGTGTGTTCTTTTCTCAGGCATCTGCAGGAGTTAGTGGGTGTTGTGTGCCCCAGCACAGTATACACCTGTATCTACCCTTTATTACTGTTCTCTAAGCTAGATAGGCAGGAACAGTGTGTTATTTTCTCAGGCATCTGCAGCAGTTAGTGGGTGTTGTGTGCCCCAGCACAGTATACACCTGTATCTACACTTTTTTGCTGTTCTCTAAGCTAGATAGGCAGGCAGGGACAGTGTGTTCTTTTCTCAGGCATCTGCAGGAGTTAGTGGGTGTTGTGTGCCTCCAGCGCAATATACACCTGTATCTACACTTTATTGCTGTTCTCTAAGCTAGATAGGCAGGGACAGTGTGTTCTTTTCTCAGGCATCTGCAGGAGTTAGTGGGTGTTGTGTGTCCCAGCACAGTATACACCTGTATCTACCCTTTATTACTGTTCTCTAAGCTAGATAGGCAAGGACAGTGTGTTCTTTTCTCAGGCATCTGCAGGAGTTAGAGGGTGTTGTGTGCCCCAGCACAGTATACACCTGTATCTACCCTTTATTGCTGTTCTCTAAGCTAGATAGGCAGGGACAGTGTGTTCTTTTCTCAGGCATCTGCAGGAGTTAGTGGGTGTTGTGTGCCCCAGCACAGTATACACCTGTATCTACCCTTTATTACTGTTCTCTAAGCTAGATAGGCAGGGACAGTGTGTTCTTTTCTCAGGCATCTGCAGGAGTTAGTGGGTGTTGTGTGCCCCAGCACAGTATACACCTGTATCTACACTTTTTTGCTGTTCTATAATACAGGCATCTGCAGAAGTTAGTGGGTGTTGTGTGCCCCAGCACAGTATACACCTGTATCTACACTTTTTTGCTGTTCTATAATACAGGCATTTGCAGGAGTTAGTGGGTGTTGTGTGCCCCAGCACAGTATACACCTGTATCTACACTTTTTTGCTGTTCTATAATACAGGCATCTGCAGGAGTTAGTGGGTGTTGTGTGCCCCAGCACAGTATACACCTGTATCTACCCTTTATTGCTGGTGTTCTTTAATAAAGGCATCTGCATGAGTTAGTGGGTGTTGTGTGCCTCCAGCACAATATACACTACTCCAATTCCTGGTTTTCCCATCTCCCTGCAGTCCATTACTATGTCTGGAAGGCCAACAAGAAGAGGCAGACAGTCAGGAGCCAATAAAAAAGGGCAAGCAGGCTCTGTGTCTAGAGACAACAGTGCTGGTTGTGGATGCGGTGCATCATCATCAGCACGTGGCCATGGGACACGCTTGTCCTTATTTTTGGCAGCTGGACGTGTTGAGCCCCATCATTTTTTTTTTTTTAAGGAATTGCTTAAACTTGCATCCTCACAGGGCGACACTGTGGACGCACAAGTATAAATGTGCCAACGACCCGATATAGCAGAAAGAATATAGATGGACTAAAAAATGGACTTTAGGCGGCACATGGGTAGATAATGTAAAAAAACTAGGGGTTTTTATTTTAGACATAGTAATGAGAAATTACATATAAACATTTAAAACATGACAGTCTATAAGTTCTTTGATACAAGGCTCAGGCTAATGCTCTCACAGTGCTTCAAAATTATAAAAAAAATAGATGCACTCCACCCTTAATGAAATACATAACCAGTAACCAAAGGCTAATGAGACAGTAAACGTATCCAAATAGGGTATATGGCCAAAACAGAGGGTGCTCACCACAATGATCGACAGCTGGGTAAACTGCTAGGTAGAGGCTGCTGATAAGCAGCAACAGGTAATGTCCTCCAGGACTTTTGAGGCTATAGATACCAAAAAATGAAGGAAAGAGGCTGGGTATATACAAGTATGAATCCTGGTGTATATTGGGCAGAGAGTATCTAACCCCAGAGAGCCTACGGTACAATGGCCAGGCTGGAAGATAAACAGGAGTATATATTAGTAACTGTGCAGAGCTTAGGCTTGATATTAATCCTGCAAAGCGGTAGCAAAGATGACATACCTGTAAACCTACGCCTTGAGAAAGAAGGGGATTAACCAGTCCAGAGCAATCCTAGCAGTCAGCTGTGCTTTTTGAGCGGTGTGCACCATTCTTTTATGTCCCCGCAGGACAAACGTCATCTCAGCAGGAAATGACGCTGTCACAGGAGGTTAAAGGGCCAATGCGCATGCGCCGAGGGTGCCACTGACGCGGCAAACCTTGGCCAATGAAAGTGACATGGGCGGGACCCTAGCGGCCAGGGGGCGGTATTCGAGATCGCCCCGATGACGTGACCCCGATCACAATAACAAACTGGATCTCGCACACTGCGCAGAATCCAATTGCCACAGATGGGCGAGCGGAAAGGAGAGGAGGAGGGGAAATGGGAGGGGAAAGGGAAGAGGAGAGAGGGGATGCTCTTGGCATAGCAGCAATGCAGGGGCAGCAAACAGAACATAATATAAAGTCAGCAACCAATAAAAAGGTGCTCAAACGCACCTACATTTTAATTAGTTAAAACAGTTATGTATTTATAATACTACTATATACATCCAAGAGTTCTGTTTAACCTAGACAAATACAGAAGGGGGAAGGGAAAAAGGAACAAAAGAAAAATAAATAGAAAATAAATTGTCTTGATCCTACATCAGTATACCTTGGTATAATAGAGGTCATAGAGGTTTTAATTACCACAACTGGTTCACGATGGCAAACAGTTTTCCGCGGTCAGATGGAATCTGCATAGTAAAAACCAAGGGCCAGTGTAAGCGCCCAAAGTCACGGATACGCCGCTTCACTCCCAGGCACCACTGTCAGCACCACTATCATCTTTTATTACCCCAGCTTGGGGGCTAGTCCACATGTTGGGTTGGTGTCTTACAGTTGGTTTGCTTTCTGGTATCTATGCTATGTGGGGTCAGCAATTTTTATTTATTTTTGAAAAAGTTTTTTTTTGTTTTTTATGCTGTTTAACATATTTTGTTTTATGTATTAAAAAGATGGTAAATATATATTTTTTGTTGTTTATATATATGTCCAACAGACTATTATGCTCCTGAAGAAGCGTTAATTCGCGAAACTGGTAGAGCAATTCAAGACTACATCTGATACACCGGACCCATGGCTAACGCCACCTGCTTCATACGTTTACTGTCTCACTAGCCTTTGGTTGCTGGTTATGTATTTCATTAAGGGTGGAGTGCATCTATGTTTTATAATTTTGAAGCATTGTGAGAGCATTAGCCTGAGCCTTGTATCAAAGAACTAATAGACTGTCATTTTTTGAATGTTTATATGTATTTTCTCATTACTATGTCTAAAATAAAAACCCCTAGTTTTTTACATTATCTACCCATGTGCCACCTAAAGTCCATTTTTTAGTCCATCTATATTCTTCCTTGAGCCGCATCATGCCAAAGACTTGGTAGAGTGGATGACCAAGCCCTTCTCATCCTCCTCATCCTCTCTCACCCAGGCTCAGGGTACTGGCAAATCAGCTGCCAAAGCGTACTCTTCCCTCGTATCAATGTCATCATCAGTCACTCCTTCCCTAGACCCACCATGTCCTCCTGAGGAGTCCCCCGAACTGTTTGAGCACAGTGTTGGGTACATGCTCCAGGAGGATGCCCAGCGTTTTGAAGGGTCTGATGATGATACCCAGCTAGAGGAAGGCAGTAGCGTGAGCGCAGAGAGAGGGGATGCTCAAGAAGGACAGCAATCTGGTAGTCATGTTCCAGCAGCTGCAGCATACTGCCAGATTGGCTCCAGTGATGAGGAGGGAGGAGATGATGAGGTCACTGACTCCACGTGGGTGCCTGATAGGAGAGAGGAGGAGGATGAGGAGGAGGCACATCTCCAACGAGGCAGGATGCCCTCCGGGGGCCAGCGTAAGGGCAGCACACCGACTGAATCACACCGCAGAGCTCCGCCTGTGCAGGGCGCTGCCTCTGCTCGTTATTCCAAAAGTTCTTTGGTGTGGGCCTTTTTTGAGTCGAGTGCATCAGATCGCACCGCTGCTATTTGCAACATATGTCTCAAGCGTATATCGAGTGGCCAAAACATCAGCCGCTTGGGCACCACATGCTTGACCAGACAAAAGTTGACCTGCCATGCAGCTCGTTGGCAAGCGTACCTTAAAGACCCACACCAAAGAACAATGCGGACCTCTCCTTGCTCCTCATCAGCTGGGATCTCCAACCCCGCTATACCTGCAGTCCTCTCTGAAACCTGCACTGAGAGGAATGAAGGTGTAGAATTAGGTGTGTCACAGCCAAGTACTTGCGGGCACTCTGCTAGCAGTACACCGCCGTCTGATTGTAGCAGGCAAATTTCCCTGCCCCAGCTGCTGGACCGTCGAAAGAAGTTCACTCCCAGCCATCCACATGCCCAGCGGTTGAATGCTAGCTTGGCTAAATTGCTAGCACTTCAACTGCTGCCTTTTCAGTTGGTAGACTCGGCCCCCTTCCGTGAGTTTGTGCAATGTGCGGTTCCTCAGTGGCAGGTTCCCAAACGCCACTTTTTCTCACGGAAGGCGATTCCGGCTCTCTACTGGCATGTGGAAGGCAATGTCCATGCCTCGCTGGACAGGGCGGTCAGCGGTAAGGTGAATATTATCGCTGACTCATGGTCCAGCAGGCATGGACAGGGACGATACCTTTCTTTCACGGCCCATTGGGTCACTCTTTTGGCAGCTGGGAAGGATGCAGGACAAGGTGCAGTAGTGTTGGAGGTTGTTCCGCCGCCACGCCTCCAAAATGCTACTACTAGTTGTGACACACCTCTCTCCTCCACCCCTCCTCTTCTTCTTCCTCCATGGCCTCTTCCTGTGCTTTGTCCTCGGAACTAGTGGTGCTCCGTAGGCTTTCAAGGGGCTACGCAAGTACGCAGGCAAAAAGATGCCATGCCGTGCTTGTGCTGGTGTGTTTGGGGGACAGGAGCCACACTGGGGCAGAGGTTCTGTCAGCTCTGCAGGGGCAGGCCGAGAGGTGGTTGACACCACCCCAGCTTAAGCCAGGAATGGTGGTTTGCAACAATGGCACCAACCTCCTCTCCGCCCTCCGACAGGGACAACTGACCTATGTGCCCTGTGTGGCTCACGTCCTTAACCTGGTGGTGCAGCGGTTCTTGGGCAGGTACCCGGGTTTACAGGATGTCCTGAGGCAGGCCAGGAAAGTCTGTGTGCATTTCCGCAGATCATATAATGCCAGTGCTCGGCTGGCTGAGCTGCAAAAGGAGTTGAACCTGCCCAAGAACCGCCTTATATGTGACATGCCCACCAGGTGGAGCTCAACGTTGGCCATGCTGCAGCGGCTGCACATGCAGCAGAGGGCCATCAATGAGTACCTGTGCGACTACGGCACCAGGACAGGGTCAGGGGAGCTAAGGTTTTTTTTACCACGCCAGTGGGGCATGATCAGGGATGCATGCACTGTCCTGGCACCATTTGAGGAGGCCACGAGGATGGTGAGCAGTGACAGTGCATGCATCAGTGACACTGTACCTCTTGTCCACCTGTTGGAGCATGCGTGGAATAATGGACAGGGCACTTGAGGCAGAACAGAGGCAGGAAGAGGAGGACTTCCTTGCCTCTCAAGGCCCCCTTTACCCAGACAGTGTTCCTTCTGTCCCACCCATCGCACAGGAAGATGACGAAGAGGAGGAGGAGGAGGATTGTGTCAGCATGGAGGTGGAGCCTGGCACTCAGCATCAACAGCAGCAGTCTTTTAGGGATGATTTACAGTCCCAAGAAACCCGTGGACTTCTACGTGGCTGGGAGGAGGTGGCTGCGGATCATGTCGTCCTTAGTGACTGAGAGGACTCCGGACCGAATGCCTCAGCTAACCTACGCTGCATGGCCTCCCTGATCCTGCAAAGTCTGCAGAAGGATCCTCGTATTCATCGGATCAAGGAGAGGGACCATTACTGACTGGCCACTCTCCTTGATCCACGGTACAAGGGTAAGGTTGCGGACCTTATCTTACCGTCGCAGAGGGAGCAGAGGATGAGACATCTCCGGGAGGACTTGCAGAAAGGTCTGTGCAACGCGTTCCCAGAGACTGGGAGGTTACAAACTCCTGGTCCTGGACAACGAGTTGCTGAGGCTTCGATCAGTCAAAGAAGGAGCGGTGGGGAAGGTGGCCGTCTGACCGATGCGTTCAGACAATTTTTTAGTCCGCAGCCCCAAGGTATGATCGGTTCCAGCAACCATCGCCAGCGTCTGATATACATGGTGCAGGAATACCTAGGGGCAAGTTCAGACTTGGACACCTTTCCCACCGAAAATCCTCTGGCTTACTGGGTCTTGAGGATTGATCACTGGTCAGAGCTTGCACAGTATGCAATTGAGCTACTGGCCTGTCCTGCATCCAGCGTTCTTTTGGAACGCACATTCAGTGCTGCTGGAGGCTTTGTCACGGATCACAGGGTCCACTGACTCGGTTGATTGACTGACCTTCATAAAGATGAACCAGTCTTGGATCACCACCAGCTACCAAGCACCTGAAGCTGATATAACAGAATAATTTATTTTGAAATGTCACATCCCTTCAAGACTGCCTATGCTGATGCTGAGTGACTGTCCTGTTATGTTGACTGACTATCCTCCTCCTCCTCAATGATCCGATTCCTGATGATAGCTTGTAAGAACATTTTTGTTTCTGGGTGCCGCCACCAGTGGCTAAGGCCCAATTTTTCAGCCCCTGTTTAACAGGGGCATGTAATTACAATTTTTTATGCAATGCTTTGCAGCAGGGCTCATTCCTGCACTCCAACTAGAGTATTTGGGAGAGGTTGCAGTGTCGTGGCACCAGCACCAGTGCTTAAGGCGCAATTTTTCAGCCCCTGTTTAATAGGGGCGTGTAATTACAATTTTTGATGCAATACTTTGCAACAGGGCTCATTGCTGTGCTCCAAGTACAGTATCTGTGAGGGGTTGCAGTGTTGTGGCACCAGTGCCTAAGGCCCAATTTTTCTGCCCCTGTTTAACAGGGGCATGTCATTACAACTCTTGATCTAATAATTCACAGCAGGGCCCATTCCTGCGCCCACCAAGAGTAACTGTGAGGGCTTACAGTGTTGTGGAAACACCACCACCACCACCACCACCAAAGGCCCAATTTTTCTGCCCCTCTTCAACAGGGGCATGCAATTACAATTCTTGATCTAATAATTAACAGTAGGGCCCATTCATGCGCCTACCAAGAGTAACTGTGAGGGCTGACAGTGTTGTAGCACCAGCACCACCACCAAAGGCCCAATTTTTCCTACCACTGTTCAACAATGGCATGTACCGTATATACTCGAGTATAAGCCGAGTTTTTCAGCACATTTTTTTGTGCTGAAAATGCCCCCCCCCGGCTTATATTCAAGTCACCTTTTTGCGCCTGATCTCCCGGATTTTGGGGACCTGGTACCGGCCGGCCATAAGTCCCCTGGACCCCAAACTTGGTACACATGTAGCCCCATTTCTCCTCTACAAGTGTACAAAGTTTTTTGTCTGGTGGACCTATGGCCGGGGAGCACTGATTTTTCAAAGCTGGGAACTCCTTCCATAGACTACCATGTTAAACGTCAGTCTAGTCATGGGCACAGTGAGGCATGGGCACAGTGAGACATGGGCACAGTGAGGCATGCACATGGACACAGCGAGGCAAAGTGAGGCACAGCGAGGCATGCAGATGGACACCCTAGGCTTATACTCGAGTCAATACGTTTTCCCAGTTTTTTGTGGTAAAATTAGGTGCCTCGGCTTATATTCGGGTCGGCTTATACTCAAGTATATACAGTAATTACAATTCCTGATATAATAGTTCATAGCAGGGCGTTCCAGCGCCCATCAAGAGTAACTGTGAGGGCTCACAGTGTTGTGGCAACACCAACATCTAAGGGGCAAATTTCAGCAGAGTATATACGGCAGGCCCCTACTTTCAAATATCCAACTTACAAACGACTCCTACTTGCAAGCGGAAGGAGACAAAAGGAAGTGAGAGGAAATCTACCCCTAGGAAGGGAAATTCTCTCATGTAAGAGTTAATATGGGAAAAAGGTGTCTCCTCTCTACTGATGCTTTATCACCAATCCTTGTTTCAATAAAAACCCCACTTTTCCAAAAACATTTGTCATTGGGACGGAAAGTGAGGTGAAATCTTTTGAACAGGTGCACAGACAGCAAAACAAATGTTACAGGGGTGATAACCCTTCCCTATATTTTCCAAAAAGCTTAAAAATATATTTTTTGGCTGGAGCTACACTTAAACAATGTAGCTGTTCAAAATTACAAACAGATTCTACTTAAGAACAAACCTACAGTCCCTGTCTTGTTTGCACCGCCTGTATACTGCTGTTCAGAGTATATAGGGCCTTTTTTTATTTTGGATGCGGGGTTCCCCTTAATATCCATACAAGACCCAAAGGGGCTGGTAATGGGCCGGGGTAGGGAGGGGGGGGGTGATGGGGTAGCCATGCCATTTTTCTCAAATATTTTCATCAATATTGCCAAGACAAGACATGACATTAAAGTCGCAAGCAGTTTTAAATGGCTTTTTTTCCTTTAGACATATCATTTTGTGCAGGGACAGTTCTAAACACAGAAAACACATGCCACTTCACAGGCATACTTTAGACACCCCCCAGGTACGATATTTAAAGGAATATTTCACTTTTTTTTTTCACTTTATGCATCATTAACCCCTTCCATACCGGGTCATTGTAAAATGACGCCGGCAGGAACCCTCTCTCCCTCCGGGTGGACATCATATGACGTCCTGGGTAGGGATGAGCTTCGTGTTCGAGTCGAACATACGTTCGACTCGAACATTGGCTGTTCGATCGTTCGACGAAGATCGAACGATTTGGGCCGTTCGCGCCAAATTCGAGTGACGCGAACGGCCCACAATGCACTACGCCATCGCAGTGTCATCCAGGCGCTGTGATTGGCCAAGCATGCACTGTGACCCCGCATGCTTGGCCAATCACAGCGCCGGCAGCGAGGAGAGCAATGATTGGCCACAGGCAGGATGCCTGTGGCCAATTATTGCTAAGGGTGTTTAGTACACGCCCCACACTATAAAAGGCCGCCAGCACGGCGGCCTAGTGTAGTGTGTTCCGGAGCAGGGATAGAGTAGCATAGGCAGGGACAGTGACTGTTATTTCTTTCTTGCTTAACCTGGATTCCTTTAGTTTAGGGAAAGAGAAGGATAGGTAGGGAGAGTGTCAGTGTGTTTTGTGCTTCTGCTATAGTGTGCTTAAAAAAAACATTTATTCTAGGGACAGAAAACTCTAGGTAGGGACAGTGTCAGTTTCTTTCACTCTGCAAGTCCTTGTTTCCAGGGACCTGTAAGGACAGTGAGTTAATTGTCCTTGTGCTATATTGTGCTTAAAAAAAACATTTATTCTAGGGACAGAAAACTCTAGGTAGGGACAGTGTCAGTTTCTTTCACTCTGCAAGTCCTTGTTTCCAGGGACCTGTAAGGACAGTGAGTTAATTGTCCTTGTGCTATATTGTGATTAAAAAAAACATTTATTCTAGGGACAGAAAACTCTAGGTAGGGACAGTGTCAGTTTCTTTCACTCTGCAAGTCCTTGTTTCCAGGGACCTGTAAGGACAGTGAGTTAATTTTCCTTGTGCTATATTGTGATTAAAAAAAACATTTTTTCTAGGGACAGAAAACTGTAGGTAGGGAGAGTGTTTTTTTTCTTTCACTCTGCAAGTCCTTGTTTCCAGGGACCTGTAAGGACAGTGAGTTAATTGTCCTTGTGCTATATTGTGCTTAAAAAAAACATTTATTCTAGGGACAGAAAACTCTAGGTAGGGACAGTGTCAGTTTCTTTCACTCTGCAAGTCCTTGTTTCCAGGGACCTGTAAGGACAGTGAGTTAATTGTCCTTGTGCTATATTGTGATTAAAAAAAACATTTATTCTAGGGACAGAAAACTCTAGGTAGGGACAGTGTCAGTTTCTTTCACTCTGCAAGTCCTTGTTTCCAGGGACCTGTAAGGACAGTGAGTTAATTTTCCTTGTGCTATATTGTGATTAAAAAAAACATTTTTTCTAGGGACAGAAAACTGTAGGTAGGGAGAGTGTTTTTTTTCTTTCACTCTGCAAGTCCTTGTTTCCAGGGACCTGTAAGGACAGTGAGTTAATTGTCCTTGTGCTATATTGTGCTTAAAAAAAACATTTATTCTAGGGACAGAAAACTCTAGGTAGGGACAGTGTCAGTTTCTTTCACTCTGCAAGTCCTTGTTTCCAGGGACCTGTAAGGACAGTGAGTTAATTTTCCTTGTGCTATATTGTGATTAAAAAAAACATTTATTCTAGGGACAGAAAACTCTAGGTAGGGACAGTGTCAGTTTCTTTCACTCTGCAAGTCCTTGTTTCCAGGGACCTGTAAGGACAGTGAGTTAATTTTCCTTGTGCTATATTGTGATTAAAAAAAACATTTTTTCTAGGGACAGAAAACTGTAGGTAGGGAGAGTGTTTTTTTTCTTTCACTCTGCAAGTCCTTGTTTCCAGGGACCTGTAAGGACAGTGAGTTAATTGTCCTTGTGCTATATTGTGATTAAAAAAAACATTTATTCTAGGGACAGAAAACTCTAGGTAGGGACAGTGTCAGTTTCTTTCACTCTGCAAGTCCTTGTTTCCAGGGACCTGTAAGGACAGTGAGTTAATTTTCCTTGTGCTATATTGTGATTAAAAAAAACATTTTTTCTAGGGACAGAAAACTGTAGGTAGGGAGAGTGTTTTTTTTCTTTCACTCTGCAAGTCCTTGTTTCCAGGGACCTGTAAGGACAGTGAGTTAATTGTCCTTGTGCTATATTGTGCTTAAAAAAAACATTTATTCTAGGGACAGAAAACTCTAGGTAGGGACAGTGTCAGTTTCTTTCACTCTGCAAGTCCTTGTTTCCAGGGACCTGTAAGGACAGTGAGTTAATTTTCCTTGTGCTATATTGTGATTAAAAAAAACATTTATTCTAGGGACAGAAAACTCTAGGTAGGGACAGTGTCAGTTTCTTTCACTCTGCAAGTCCTTGTTTCCAGGGACCTGTAAGGACAGTGAGTTAATTTTCCTTGTGCTATATTGTGCTTAAAAAAAACATTTATTCTAGGGACAGAAAACTCTAGGTAGGGACAGTGTCAGTTTCTTTCACTCTGCAAGTCCTTGTTTCCAGGGACCTGTAAGGACAGTGAGTTAATTGTCCTTGTGCTATATTGTGATTAAAAAAAACATTTATTCTAGGGACAGAAAACTCTAGGTAGGGACAGTGTCAGTTTCTTTCACTCTGCAAGTCCTTGTTTCCAGGGACCTGTAAGGACAGTGAGTTAATTTTCCTTGTGCTATATTGTGATTAAAAAAAACATTTTTTCTAGGGACAGAAAACTGTAGGTAGGGAGAGTGTTTTTTTTCTTTCACTCTGCAAGTCCTTGTTTCCAGGGACCTGTAAGGACAGTGAGTTAATTGTCCTTGTGCTATATTGTGCTTAAAAAAAACATTTATTCTAGGGACAGAAAACTCTAGGTAGGGACAGTGTCAGTTTCTTTCACTCTGCAAGTCCTTGTTTCCAGGGACCTGTAAGGACAGTGAGTTAATTGTCCTTGTGCTATATTGTGATTAAAAAAAACATTTATTCTAGGGACAGAAAACTCTAGGTAGGGACAGTGTCAGTTTCTTTCACTCTGCAAGTCCTTGTTTCCAGGGACCTGTAAGGACAGTGAGTTAATTTTCCTTGTGCTATATTGTGATTAAAAAAACCATTTTTTCTAGGGACAGAAAACTGTAGGTAGGGAGAGTGTTTTTTTTCTTTCACTCTGCAAGTCCTTGTTTCCAGGGACCTGTAAGGACAGTGAGTTAATTGTCCTTGTGCTATATTGTGCTTAAAAAAAACATTTATTCTAGGGACAGAAAACTCTAGGTAGGGACAGTGTCAGTTTCTTTCACTCTGCAAGTCCTTGTTTCCAGGGACCTGTAAGGACAGTGAGTTAATTTTCCTTGTGCTATATTGTGATTAAAAAAAACATTTATTCTAGGGACAGAAAACTCTAGGTAGGGACAGTGTCAGTTTCTTTCACTCTGCAAGTCCTTGTTTCCAGGGACCTGTAAGGACAGTGAGTTAATTTTCCTTGTGCTATATTGTGATTAAAAAAAACATTTTTTCTAGGGACAGAAAACTGTAGGTAGGGAGAGTGTTTTTTTTCTTTCACTCTGCAAGTCCTTGTTTCCAGGGACCTGTAAGGACAGTGAGTTAATTTTCCTTGTGCTATATTGTGATTAAAAAAAACATTTTTTCTAGGGACAGAAAACTCTAGGTAGGGAGAGTGTTTTTTTTCTTTCACTCTGCAAGTCCTTGTTTCCAGGGACCTGTAAGGACAGTGAGTTAATTGTCCTTGTGCTATATTGTGATTAAAAAAAACATTTATTCTAGGGACAGAAAACTCTAGGTAGGGACAGTGTCAGTTTCTTTCACTCTGCAAGTCCTTGTTTCCAGGGACCTGTAAGGACAGTGAGTTAATTTTCCTTGTGCTATATTGTGATTAAAAAAAACATTTTTTCTAGGGACAGAAAACTGTAGGTAGGGAGAGTGTTTTTTTTCTTTCACTCTGCAAGTCCTTGTTTCCAGGGACCTGTAAGGACAGTGAGTTAATTGTCCTTGTGCTATATTGTGCTTAAAAAAAACATTTATTCTAGGGACAGAAAACTCTAGGTAGGGACAGTGTCAGTTTCTTTCACTCTGCAAGTCCTTGTTTCCAGGGACCTGTAAGGACAGTGAGTTAATTTTCCTTGTGCTATATTGTGATTAAAAAAAACATTTATTCTAGGGACAGAAAACTCTAGGTAGGGACAGTGTCAGTTTCTTTCACTCTGCAAGTCCTTGTTTCCAGGGACCTGTAAGGACAGTGAGTTAATTTTCCTTGTGCTATATTGTGATTAAAAAAAACATTTTTTCTAGGGACAGAAAACTGTAGGTAGGGAGAGTGTTTTTTTTCTTTCACTCTGCAAGTCCTTGTTTCCAGGGACCTGTAAGGACAGTGAGTTAATTTTCCTTGTGCTATATTGTGATTAAAAAAAACATTTTTTCTAGGGACAGAAAACTCTAGGTAGGGAGAGTGTTTTTTTTCTTTCACTCTGCAAGTCCTTGTTTCCAGGGACCTGTAAGGACAGTGAGTTAATTGTCCTTGTGCTATATTGTGCTTAAAAAAAACATTTTTTCTAGGGACAGAAAACTCTAGGTAGGGAGAGTGTTTTTTTTTTTCACTCTGCAAGTCCTTGTTTCCAGGGACCTGTAAGGACAGTGAGTTAATTGTCCTTGTGCTATATTGTGCTTAAAAAAAACATTTATTCTAGGGACAGAAAACTCTAGGTAGGGACAGTGTCAGTTTCTTTCACTCTGCAAGTCCTTGTTTCCAGGGACCTGTAAGGACAGTGAGTTAATTTTCCTTGTGCTATATTGTGATTAAAAAAAACATTTATTCTAGGGACAGAAAACTCTAGGTAGGGACAGTGTCAGTTTCTTTCACTCTGCAAGTCCTTGTTTCCAGGGACCTGTAAGGACAGTGAGTTAATTTTCCTTGTGCTATATTGTGATTAAAAAAAACATTTTTTCTAGGGACAGAAAACTGTAGGTAGGGAGAGTGTTTTTTTTCTTTCACTCTGCAAGTCCTTGTTTCCAGGGACCTGTAAGGACAGTGAGTTAATTGTCCTTGTGCTATATTGTGCTTAAAAAAAACATTTATTCTAGGGACAGAAAACTCTAGGTAGGGACAGTGTCAGTTTCTTTCACTCTGCAAGTCCTTGTTTCCAGGGACCTGTAAGGACAGTGAGTTAATTTTCCTTGTGCTATATTGTGATTAAAAAAAACATTTATTCTAGGGACAGAAAACTCTAGGTAGGGACAGTGTCAGTTTCTTTCACTCTGCAAGTCCTTGTTTCCAGGGACCTGTAAGGACAGTGAGTTAATTGTCCTTGTGCTATATTGTGCTTAAAAAAAACATTTATTCTAGGGACAGAAAACTCTAGGTAGGGACAGTGTCAGTTTCTTTCACTCTGCAAGTCCTTGTTTCCAGGGACCTGTAAGGACAGTGAGTTAATTTTCCTTGTGCTATATTGTGATTAAAAAAAACATTTATTCTAGGGACAGAAAATTCTAGGTAGGGACAGTGTCAGTTTCTTTCACTCTGCAAGTCCTTGTTTCCAGGGACCTGTAAGGACAGTGAGTTAATTTTCCTTGTGCTATATTGTGATTAAAAAAAACATTTTTTCTAGGGACAGAAAACTGTAGGTAGGGAGAGTGTTTTTTTTTCTTTCACTCTGCAAGTCCTTGTTTCCAGGGACCTGTAAGGACAGTGAGTTAATTGTCCTTGTGCTATATTGTGCTTAAAAAAAACATTTATTCTAGGGACAGAAAACTCTAGGTAGGGACAGTGTCAGTTTCTTTCACTCTGCAAGTCCTTGTTTCCAGGGACCTGTAAGGACAGTGAGTTAATTTTCCTTGTGCTATATTGTGATTAAAAAAAACATTTATTCTAGGGACAGAAAACTCTAGGTAGGGACAGTGTCAGTTTCTTTCACTCTGCAAGTCCTTGTTTCCAGGGACCTGTAAGGACAGTGAGTTAATTGTCCTTGTGCTATATTGTGATTTAAAAAAACATTTATTCTAGGGACAGAAAACTCTAGGTAGGGACAGTGTCAGTTTCTTTCACTCTGCAAGTCCTTGTTTCCAGGGACCTGGAGAGACATTGAGTGAATTGTCCTTGTGCTATATTGTGATTAAAAAAAACATTTATTCTAGGGACAGAAAACTCTAGGTAGGGACAGTGTCAGTTTCTTTCACTGTGAAAGTCCTTGTTTCAAGGGACAGAGAAGGACACCTGAAGGTAGCCCTTATTGCTTTTTTCCCATCTCCCTGCAGGCCATCTATTAGAATGTCTGGAAGGCAAACAAGGAGAGGCAGACAGTCAGGAGGCAATAAAAGAGGGCAAGCAGGCTCTGTGTCTGGGGGCAACAGTGCTGGTCGTGGACGCGGTGCATTGTCATCAGCACATGGCCATGGGACACGCTTGTCCTTCTTTTCGGCAGCTGGACATGTTGAGCCACATCATGCCGAAGACTTGGTAGAGTGGATGACCAAGCCCTCCTCCTCCTCCTCATCCTCTCTCACCCAGGCTCAGGGTACTGGAAAAGCAGCTGCCAAAGCGTCGTCTTCCCTGGTATCAATGTCAGACAAATCATCAGTCACTCCTTCCCTAGACCCACCATGTCCTCCTCCTGAGGAGTCCCCCGAACTGTTTCAGCACAGTGTTGGGTACATGCTCCAGGAGGATGCCCAGCGTTTCGAAGGGTCTGATGATGAAACCCAGCTAGAGGAAGGCAGTAGCGTGAGAGCAGACAGAGGGGATGCTCAAGAAGGACACCAATCTGGCAGTCATGTTCCAGCAGCTGCAGCATACTGCCAGATTGGCTCCAGTGATGAGGAGGGAGGGGATGATGAGGTCAATGACTCCACGTGGGTGCCTAATAGGAGAGAGGAGGAGGAGGAGGATGAGGAGGAGGCACATCTCCAACGAGGCAGGATGCCCTTTGGTGGCCAGCGTAAGGGCAGTACACCGACGGAATCACACCGTAGAGCTCCGCCTGTGCAGGGCGCTGCCTCTGCCCGTCATTCAAAAAGTTCTTTGGTGTGGGCCTTTTTTGAGGCTAGTGCATCAGATCGCACAGCTGCTGTTTGCAACATATGTCTCAAGCGTATATCGCGTGGCCAAAACATCAGCCGCTTGGGTACCACATGCCTGACCAGACATATGTTGACCTGCCATGCAGCTCGTTGGCAAGCCTACCTCAAAGACCCACACCAAAGAACAAAGCGGACCTCTCCTTGCACCGCATCAGCTGGGATCTCCAACCCCACTATAACTTCAGTCCTCTCTGAAACATGCACTGAGAGGAATGAAGGTGTAGAATTAGGTGTGTCACAGCCAAGTACTTGCGCCCACTCTGCTAGCAGTACACCGACGTCCGATTCTAGCAGGCAAATTTCCCTGCCCCAGCTGCTGGACCGTCGAAAGAAGTTCACTCCCAGCCATCCACATGCCCAGCGGTTGAATGCTAGCTTGGCTAAATTGCTAGCGCTTCAACTGCTGCCTTTTCAGTTGGTAGACTCGGCCCCCTTCCGTGAGTTTGTGCAATGTGCGGTTCCTCAGTGGCAGGTTCCCAAACGCCACTTTTTCTCACGGAAGGCGATTCCGGCTCTCTACCGGCATGTGGAAGGCAATGTCTTGGCCTCGCTGGACAGGGCGGTCAGCGGTAAGGTGCATATTACCGCTGACTCATGGTCCAGCAGGCATGGACAGGGACGTTACCTTTCTTTCACGGCCCATTGGGTCACTCTTTTGGCAGCTGGGAAGGATTCAGGACAAGGTGCAGTAGTGTTGGAGGTTGTCCCACCGCCACGCCTCCAAAATGCTACTACTGGTTGTGACACACCTCTCTCCTCCACCCCCTCCTCTTCTTCTTCCTCCATGGCCTCTTCCTGTGGTTTGTCCTATGAACCAGCGGTGCTCCGTAGCCGTTCACGGGGCTACGCAAGTACGCAGGCAAAAAGATGCCATGCCGTGCTTGCGCTGGTGTGTTTGGGGGACAGAAGCCACACTGGGGCAGAGGTCCTGTCTGCTCTGCAGGGCCAGGCCGAGAGGTGGTTGACGCCACGCCAGCTTAAGCCAGGAATGGTGGTTTGCGACAATGGCACCAACCTCCTCTCCGCCCTCCGACAGGGACAACTGACCCATGTGCCCTGTGTGGCTCACGTCCTTAACCTGGTGGTGCAGCGCTTCTTGGGCAGGTACCCGGGCTTACAGGATGTCCTGAGGCAGGCCAGGAAAGTCTGTGTGCATTTCCGCAGATCTTATAATGCCAGTGCTCGCCTGGCTGAGCTGCAAAAGGAGTTGAACCTGCCCAAGAACCGCCTTATATGTGACATGCCCACCAGGTGGAACTCAACGTTGGCCATGCTGCAGCGGCTGCACACGCAGCAGAGGGCCATCAATGAGTACCTGTGCGACTACGGCACCAGGACAGGGTCAGGGGAGCTTGGTTTTTTTTCTCCACGCCAGTGGGGCATGATCAGGGATGCATGCACTGTCCTGGCACCATTTGAGGAGGCCACGAGGATGGTGAGCAGTGACAGTGCATGCATCAGTGACACTGTACCTCTTGTCCACCTGTTGGAGCACACGCTGCGTGGAATAATGGACAGGGCACTTGAGGTAGAACAGAGGCAGGAAGAGGAGGACTTCCTTGCCTCTCAAGGCCCCCTTTACCCAGACAGTGTTCCTTCTGTCCCACCCATCGCACAGGAAGAGGAGGAGGAGGAGGAGGAGGAGGAGGAGGATTGTGTCAGCATGGAGGTGGAGGCTGGCACTCAGCATCATCAGCAGCAGTCTTTTAGGGATGATTTACAGTCCCAAGAAACCAGTGGACTTGTACGTGGCTGGGAGGAGGTGGCTGCGGATCATGTCGTCCTTAGTGACCCAGAGGACTCCGGAGCGAATGCCTCAGCAAACCTACGCTGCATGGCCTCCCTGATCCTGCAAAGTCTGCGGAAGGATCCTCGTATTCTTCGGATCAAGGAGAGGGACCATTACTGGCTGGCCACTCTCCTTGATCCACGGTACAAGGGTAAGGTTGCGGACCTTATGTTACCGTCGCAGAGGGAGCAGAGGATGAGACAACTCCGGGAGGCCTTGCAGAAAGGTCTGTGCAACGCGTTCCCAGAGACTGGGAGGTTGCAAACTCCTGGTCCTGGACAACGAGTTGCTGAGGCTTCGGCCAGTCAAAGAAGGAGCGGTGGGGAAGGTGGCCGTCTGACCGATGCGTTCAGACAATTCTTTAGTCCGCAGCCCCAAAGTATGATCGGTTCCAGCAACCATCGCCAGCGTCTGATAAACATGGTGCAGGAATATCTAGGGGCAAGGTCAGACTTGGACACCTTCCCCACCGAAAATCCTCTGGCTTACTGGGTCTTGAGGATGGATCACTGGCCAGAGCTTGCACAGTATGCAATTGAGCTACTGGCCTGTCCTGCATCCAGCGTTCTTTCGGAACGCACATTCAGTGCTGCTGGAGGATTTGTCACGGATCACAGGGTGCGCCTGTCCACCGACTCGGTTGATCGACTGACTTTCATCAAGATGAACCAGTCTTGGATCACCACCAGCTACCACACACCTGATGCTGATATAACAGACTAATTGATTTTAAAATGTCACATCCCTTCAAGACTGATGCTGATGCTGAGTGCCTGTGCTGTTATGTTGACTGGCTATCCTCCTCCTCCGAGTCCTCAATGATACGATTGATGATGATAGCTTGGAAGATCATTTTTGTTTATGGGTGCCGCCACCAGTGCCTAACGCCCAATTTTTCAGCCCCTGTTTAACAGGGGCGTGTAATTACAATTTTTGAAGCAATACTTTGCAACAGGGCTCATTGCTGTGCTCCAAGTACAGTATCTGTGAGGAGTTGCAGTGTTGTGCCACCAGTGCCTAAGGCCCAATTTTTCAGCCCCTGTTTAACAGGGGCGTGTCATTACAATTTTTGAAGCAATACTTTGCAACAGGGCTCATTGCTGTGCTCCAAGTACAGTATCTGTGAAGGGTTGCAGTGTTGTGCCACCAGTGCCTAAGGCCCAATTTTTCAGCCCCTGTTCAACAGGGGCATGTAATTACAATTCTTGATCTAATAATTCACAGCAGGGCCCATTGCTGCACCCACCAAGAGTAACTGTCAGGGCTTACAGTGTTGTGGCACCAGCACCACCATCAAAGGCCCAATTTTTACTACCACTGTTCAACAATTATATGTAATTAAAATTCCTGATATAATAGTTGACAGCAGGGCGTTCCAGCACCAACCAAGAGTAACTGTGAGTGCTTACAGTGTTGTGCCAACACCAACAACTAAGGGGCCTATTTCTGCAGAGTATATACGGCAGGTCCCTACTTTCAAACATCCAACTTACAAACGACTCCTACTTGCAAACGCAAGAAGACAACAGGAAGTGAGAGGAAATCTACCACTAGGAAGGAAAATTCTCTCCTGTAAGAATAAATATGGGAGAAAGGTGTCTCCTCTGTACTGATGCTTTATCAGCAATCCTTGTTTCAAGAAAAACACCACATTTCAAAAACAGTTGTCATTAGGACGGAAAGTGAGGTGAAATGTTCTGAACAGGGGCACAGACAGCAAAACAAATGTTACAGGGGTGATAACCCTTACCTATGTTTTCCAAAAAGTTTAAAAATAGATTTTTGGTCTGGAGCTACACTTCAACAATGTACCTGTTCAAAATTACAAACAGATTCTACATAAGAACAAACCTACAGTCCCTGTCTTGTATGCACCGCCTGTATACGGCTGTTCAGAGTATATAGGGCCTTTTTTATTTTATGTGCGGGGTTCCCCTTAATATCCATACAAGACCCAAAGGGGCTGGTAATGGGCTGGGGTAGGGGGGGGGTCATGGGGTAGCTATGCCATTTTTCTTAAAGATTTTCATCCATATTACCGGGACCAGACATTACATTAAAGCCGCAAGCAGTTTTAAATGGCTTTTTTTTCCTTTAGAAGTGTCATTTTGTGCAGGGACAGTTCTAAACACGGGAAACACGTGGCACTTCACAGGCATACTTTAGACACCCCCCAGGTACGATATTTAAAGGAATATTTGACTTTTTTTTTTCACTTTATGCATCATTAAAATGACTGCTCCCGGAAAACGACCGTTTTTAAAACTTATTTTTGCATTGATACATGTCCCCTGGTGCAGAACCCGGGTTCCCAAACCCTTTTTAGGACAATAACATGCATAATAGTTTTTATAATTAGCACTTTAGAATTCGAACGTTCGCATCCATTGTATTTAATAGGGTTCTAATGTTCGTTCGAACTTTCGGTCCGTTCGCGGGTTCTGGTGCGAACCGAACCCGGGGGTGTTCGGCTCATCACTAGTCCTGGGTTTGAGGGGGGATATCTGAATAATGCCTGCAGCTAGAGGCATCATTCAGATATCCTTTTTTTCAGCCGGCGATCCTACGCACCATAAGAATGATCATAGCGGCGGTTCCGCCGCTTGATCGTTCTTATAGGCGGCGGGAGGGGACATCCCCCCCCTCCCGCCGCCATCCGGTGCTTCTCCGGGCTCTCCCGTGCCATCGGGGACCCGGAGAGAATCGTCCGGCGCCGTTGGTGGGTCACGTGACGAGCATAGAGATGACTGGTGACCATCTGGTCACCAGGCATCTCTATGACCGTCGGAGGTCCGGGCGCGATGTGATGACGTCATGCCCGGGTCCTCAAATGTAAACAAAGCCGCCATTGCGGCTGTAAGTATGAGATCAGTAAAAAAAAATTCACGATCTCATGCTTTCCAGCCTGAAGGAGAGATGTGGGGTCTTATTGACCCCGCCTCTCTCCATAAAGAAGACCTGTCACACATATTCCTATTACAAGGGATGTTTACATTCCTTGTAATAGGAATAAAAGTGATCAAAAAAAAAAAGTGTAAAAAAAAGTAAAAATAAAAAAAAATAAGTAAAATAATAATAATTTTTTTTTTTTAAAACGCCCGTCCCCAATAGCTCACGCTTAGAAGCGAACACACAGGTAGGTCCCGCCCGCATATATAAATGCCGTTCAAACCACATATGTGAGGTATCGCCGCGTGCGTTAGAGTGCGTGCAACAATTCTAGCACTAGACCTCCTCTGTAACTCTAACCTGGTAACCTGTAAAAAAAAATCAAAGTGTCGCCTATGGAGATTTTTAAGTACCGAAGTTTGGCACCATTCCATGAGTGTGCGCAATTTTAAAGCGTGACATGTTAGGTATCTTTTTACTCAGCGTAACATAAGCTTTCATATTTTACAAGAAAATTGGGCTAACTTTACTGTTTTGTTATTTTTTAATTCATGAAACCATTTTTTTCCCCCAAAAAAGGCGTTTGAAAAATTATTGCGCAAATACCGTGCAAGATAAAAAGTTGCAACGACCGTAATTGTATTCCCTAGGGTGTCTGCTAAAAAAAACATATATATAATGTTTGGGGGTTCTGAGTAATTTTTTAGCAAAAGAATGATGATTTGTACATGTAGGAGAGAAGTGCCAGAATAGGCCCGGTATGGAAGTGGTATAAAAAGCCCTGTATGGAAAGGGTTAAAATGACTGCTCCCGAAAAAACGTCCGTTTTTAAAACTTCATTTTGCATTGATACATGTCCCCTGGGGCAGAACCCGGGTCCCCAAACCCTTTTTAGGACAATAACATGCATATTAGCCGTTATAATTAGCACTTTAGATTTCGAATGTTCGCGTCCATTGTATTTAATAGGGTTCTAAAGTTTGCGCAAACTTTCGGTCCGTTTGCAGGTTCTGGTGCGAACCGAACCGGGGGGTGTTTGGCTCATCCCTATTTCAGGCACACTCAATGAATAAAGTCTCTCCTGTTCCATTTAGTGCAAACAGGCTTGGCGCACAGTCGCTGCCACCGACTGTGAATTTGGTCCCTGCCACTGACCTGGATGAACGTTGAGGCCTCTGCCACAGGCCTTAGAGGAGGCCTGCCACTGACCTGATGAAGATGGGTCTCTGCCACAGACCATAAGAACATGAAATACCTCCGTTAGGACAAACGACCCCTGTCAGGGGAAGACATCCATCCGGACGGTCACCAGAGGCCCACACCGGCACCGGCCAAATGCTGCACCGGCTCTACGGGAGGGTCACGTCTCCGGTCCCTTGCGCCCTGGATTCAGGCACCCAATACCGGGGGCACCTTAGGAATGCTTCTCCCTTGTGGGACCCAGTCGAAGGTACTGGGCCCCAGGTCTCCTTGTAAAGTACCTCACCCCAGGCTGAAGGTGCCTGGGATGGAACTCGACTCCACGCGCCCAGGCCAAGGGCGCCTGGGCACAGACGAACCGCAGCAGCCCCCAGGCTGAAGGTGCCTGGGGAATGGACCTCGTACGCAAGATGTCCGCCCCCTTTATATCCTCTCCCAGCACAAAGGGCACAGCGCTAGAATGGCAGTTCAACCCCGGTCCCAGGTGACAGCGCCATCTAGGGACCGCAGGGAACATGACACCATTCATACCTCCCACACTCCAAAGTGTCCATAAATCCCAAAAAATCAATGTATCTGGGCCATCTATAGCCCAGATACGCCCCTCTAAATTTGACACCCGCTACACTTACACACATATATATATATATATATATATATATATATATATATATATATATATATATATGTGTGTATGTATATAAATTTTGAAAAATGGAGGAGGGGAAAAGAAAAAAAAATCAGAAGTTAGACTTTTGATCTAGATCAATGGAGAATCTATAGGACATGTCATAAAAATAGGTAGTTAATAACTGGAGAATGGCCACTGGACCTGTAAAGGAAAGAGAAAAATTAAAAATATATTCAATCCATTGAGTCTGGAGGATCTAGTTCTGGGGAATTGAAGCGGCCCCTCTTGGATGAGTTTTGTCTGTTTCCGTCATTTCCTACTTTGGAGGTATTTTGCGGAGAGCTGGATGCTGTTCGTCGACGAGGACTAGGTCGTGGTCCATCGCTGGGTCCATCTACATGTATGCTTGTTGCTTTGATATGTGAACCGAATAGAAAATGGGAAACCCCATTGGTAAGGGTTCTGATGTAGTTGTAGTTTCTGTAGCAGATGTTTCATTGCGCGTCTTTTAGCGACAGTTATTGGGGATAGATCAGCAAAAATCTGATATGAGTGCCCTTACCTCTAGCAGCAAGCATAATTTGTTCTTTGGTGTGAAAAAAATGTTATTTCGCAATTATGTCGCGAGGGGGGCCTTCTGATTTGCGGGGTGCAAGGGCTCTGTGTATTCTGTCCATTTCCAATCTCTCAATTGGAATTGACGGTGTTAGTTCTTGAAAAAGGGCGGTAATAGTAGATGTCAGGTCAATAATGGACTCAGGAATACCTCTTATGCGAAGATTTGAGCGCCTTGCTCTATTCTCATAATCT
The DNA here is from genome assembly GCA_029206835.1 of Rana muscosa. NCBI lineage: Eukaryota > Metazoa > Chordata > Amphibia > Anura > Ranidae > Rana > Rana muscosa. The sequence continues at coordinate 73,610,510 of CM055121.1, forward strand.
TCCAAACGTGTTTGCAGCAAAAAAATTCCTCTTTGAGAAATTCTAATTCATTTTCATGAGTAATTACATTAGTTACCACTTCTTCCATTCTGTCTTCTAAGTCAGCGGTGCGTTGGCCTAAGTCACGTATTTCTTTGGTTCATTTCCCAGTAATATGGTCGGAGGTCTGCTTTAAGGCTTTCTGCAGCATGTCCTCAAATTGTTTCAAAACATTTGGATGTAAAGAGTCAGAGTGTTGGTGCTGAGAAGTGGCACAATATTCAGAGTCCTTTGTTGTATTTTACATGAGGTGTCTGCTGCTGCTGCTGCTTGTCAGCGTGAGGTGTGCCTGTGTGAGGAGAGCCAGGCTGCGCCATCTTACAGGCACCTCTGAGGAGATTTTCCTTGATGGATTTAGCCCTGGCTTTCCCCCGGGAAGCTCCCAAGACCATACTAAAATGTTCTCCCGGCTTTAGTGTAAAGGTAGGCAAGTTTTTTTTATAGTTTACCCTGACATACGGGTGTATGTTATGGCAGCGGAGTCCCGAGAATAGCGGAGCTTCAGCCAGACATGACCGTCACCGTCAGCTCCGCGCATGTGCCTCGAAGAAATAGATTTTAATAAGAGCCTAAATCTATGCCCTCCAGCACCAATAGGATACACCACTTTGGGTTATAGACATTAGGGAGGTCATAGTGTGTGGCAATAAAATGGGTAATGTGCGACCAGAAGGGACGGATCCTATCACAACTCCATAGCATATGGAGAAAATCACCTGAGGCACTATGACATTTGTAACAGTCAGAATTATCCCTCCTATACATCTGAAAAAGTCTGAGTGGTGTAAAATTAATTCTGTAAAAGATACACAGTTGTATTAGTCTGTCTATTGCTGAGATAGTAGTGCTAAAGTAATTATGGAAGATTTCATCCCAGTCAGTGGCGGCTGGTGCTCAAATTTTTTTTTGGGGGGGGCGCAAACAAACTGAAAAAAAAACCCCCATCAATTGCCGCCACTGTGCCCATTAAACGCAGCCACTGTGTCCATCAAACACCGCCAGTTTGCCCCCTCAAATGCAGCCAGTTCCCCCTCAAATGCAGCCAGTTCCCCCTCAAATGCAGCCAGTTTCCCCCCAATTTCAGCCAGTTTGTCCCCAAATGCAGCCAGTTTGTCCCCAAATTCAGCCAGTTTCCTCTCAAATGCAGCCAGTTTGTCCCCAAATGCAGCCAGTTTCCTCTCAAATGCAGCCAGTTTGTCCCCAAATGAGGCCAGTTTGTCCCCAAATGCAGCCAGTTTGTCCCCAAATGCAGCCAGTTTGTCCCCAAATGCAGCCAGTTTCCTCTAAAATGCAGCCAGTTTGTCCCCAAATGAGGCCAGTTTGTTCCCAAATGCAGCCAGTTTGTCCCCAAATGCAGCCAGTTTCCCCCCAAATACAGCCAGTTTGTCCCCAAATGGCGCCAGTTTGTCCCCAGCCCAGCACTTACCAGTCCTCCTCCATGCTCCCTCCGCTCCCTCATGTCTTCTCCCGTCCTCGATGTCACATCAGCCAATCAGGTGACTGGTAACCAGACCCGGTGCACCTAACTGGCTGAGAGGTCGGTCAGTGTTAGGGAAGCAATTCCCTAACATAGCATGGTTTAAACAGGGAACGCACAGCCTGTGCGCCTTCTGTTTAACCATTTGGAAGCCCACAGGCTCTAATCGGGAAGCATATTAGAGCCTCTAGCTCTAATCAGGCACTTCCAAAACACACCCACCGCTGTTATTCAGATTGCTGGTGCTCAACAGGGGGCCGGACACCTGAATAGTGGGCGGCAGCGGCGATATATAGATATATTCATACAATAAATGAATATATCTATTGTTGAGTGACAGGTGCAGGAGATAGGGGGCGGCACTCCTGCGGGTGGCACGCCTGCGCCCACTATGGACGCCCTGCCACTGATCCCAGTTATCGTTGGACAGGTCTGGAATATCTATCGTCCAGTGTGCCTGTAAGATTTGTAAATGGATGGGGTTACTTTGTATTAGGGTACCATAATAGGATGTATTGAGCTTAGAGTGGTCATTTCGCAACAAATCTTTTTCTAATTTTAAGTTACTGAATTGAACCCCCCTGAGTCCTACAAACAAAGACAAAACGCGCACACCTAGTGCATTACCAATGACAATTTATTAAATTATAAAATCCATAAAAAATGGGTAATCACAAAAGGCAACTCTCAATTGAGCCATAAAAATAACACAGTGTATGGACATTTGCAGGACCATAACATGGGGTACAGCTGATGCATTTTGGGGGCACCCCTTCCTCAGAGCCAGCAAGCTCTGAGGAAGGGGGCCCCCCAAAAACGTGTCAGCTGTAACCCGTGTTATGGTCCTTTACATGTTCATACTATACACTAGTTGTGTCCTAGTTGAACAGTAACTGCATGTCTCAGTTGGAGGTATCTATAGTACCAAGAGTTTGGAATCTGAAATTCCTGTTTCAGTTTGGTAAAGGATTTAAGGGTGCCATTGTCATATAACTGGTATGTATTTTAAATGTTTTTGTGCCCATAGACCTGCGTCCGGAAATGTAATAAACTGTGCAAGAGTAGGACTTAACAACAATGGTTGATTAGGTGAAATGGTTCGAAAGGAGCCATGTAGCATGGACTCACATAGGATATATATTTTAAGTGAGACTCTCAATGATGCCATGTCCTCTATAAATGGAATAGATCTCCTACGTATATATTAGATTTGTCAGTGTTTCATATGAAGAGACCAGGGCTGCCTCTGCTAACGCAGCTGCATTATTTAATTGTGGAAAAAGCCACCAGTGGATGTATACTAGTTGTGAAGCGTAATAGTTAGGGTTGAGCGAACCCGAACAGTAAAGTTCGGGTTCGTACCAGACTTTTGGGTTTTTGGTACCCGGACCCGAACCCGAACAATTTACTGTATGTTCGGGTTCGAGTTCAGTGTTCGGCAATGTAATGGCGCATTTTAAAAAGCTGCAGGGCAGCCAATCAACATTTGTTTAACTCGTGTGCCCTTAGAAGCCATCACAGCCATGCCTACTAATGACATGGCTGTGATTGGCCAGTGCAGCATGTGACCCAGCCTCTATATAAGCTAGAGGCACATAGCACAGCACGTCACTCTGCTTTAGATAGTGTAGGGAAATGTTGCTGCTGCTGCTTTGAGGGAGAGAATTAGATAGGAGTCCTGATTCAGAAATCAAATTACTCAGCGATCTACCTTGATTTTGTTGTGTGGGTGCAGTGCACAATCTTTTTACCCTGCCCTGAGCCCAGTGCCAGAGAAAAGATAACTTTTATCCGTCTGTTAGTTAGGTTGGCGTCGGCGGGCATTTTATGCAAGCTCGGTGCACCAGCACTGCATATGTTACTGTGAGATACACCCTTTAGATACTGTTGGTCTATTCTGCTATTCTAAAAACACCCATTTAGGGCAAAAAATATATATTTTCCTGAATATCTGTATTTAGTGAGATACACACTTTAGATACTGTTGTTTTATTCTGTTATTCCAAAAATAATAATTTAGGACAAAAAAAAAAAATGTTGGCAACGTTTTATGCATATCTGTACGTGTGAGTTAATAGGATTTTTTGTACTCACCGTAAAATCCTTTTCTCTGAGTTCATGGACCGACACAGCTTCCAATTGACAAGTGGGTATTATCCGTTATTTAGGAGTGACTAGGCAGAAAAAACTTGTAAAAAGTGTTGCATCACACCTTCTACAGTACTGCACAGGGGGCGGACCCCCCGGGTATATCCCCTCACTCTGCATCTCGCAGATCAGATTGTCAAAAAGCAGTACAAACTTAAAAGGAGGGGTGGGTGCTGTGTCGGTTCATGAACTCAGAGAAAAGGATTTTACGGTGATTATAAAAAATCCTATTTACTCTTTCATTTATGGACCGACACAGCTTCCAATTGACAAGTGGGACGTCCCAAAGCAGTGTCAAAACGAGGGGTGGTAACAGCATAAATTAAACTTCACCCCAAACACAAAACAGCACTCTTCCAACGGAGGAGTTGCAACTCTAAACAGCCACCTGCAAAACTTTGCGGCCGAAAGAGGCATCCGAAGATGCACCTACATCAACCTTGTAGAATTTTGTGAAAGTGTGAGCGGACGACCAAGTCGCCGCTTTACATAATTGGGAAACAGACGCTTGATGTCGGAAAGCCCAAGAGGCACCTATTGCCCTGGTCGAATGCGCCGTGACAGGAAAGGGGGGGCGCTTGACCCTTTAGGGCGTAGGCCTGGATTACTATCTGTCGGATCCATCTAGAGATGGTGGCCGATGAGACTGCTAGGCCCTTCTTGGGACCAGCCACCGAAACAAACAGTGAGTCTGACTTCCGGAACAGGGAAGTAGCAGATAGGTATACTCTCAAAGCTCGGACAACGTCCAAGGAATGCAACGCCGACTCTTTAGAATTCGACGGATGAGTTCACAAGGATGGAAGTACAATGTCCTCGCTGAGATGAAAAGCCAAAATGACTTTAGGAAGGAAGAAAGGCTGCGGCCGCAGCACCACCTTATCCTTGTGGAAGATCAGATAGGGAGCCCTGCAGGACAAGGCTGCCAGCTCAGAAACTCGTCTAACTGATGTAACAGCCACCAAAAAGAACACTTTCTGAGAAAGTGTCAATAAGGGAATATCCCTAATATTCTCAAACAGTGGTTTCTGAAGCACCGAGAGGACCAGGTTCAAGTCCCACGGAGGTAGCGGGGGACGGACCGGAGGGGCCACATGTCGAACCCCCTGCACAAATATACTCACGAGAGAGTGAGTCGCCAGGGGTTGCTGAAAAAAGACAGCCAGGGCAGATATCTGCCCCTTAATAGTACTTAAGGCAAGCCTTTGGTCCACCCCATGCTGTAAAAACAGCAGGATTCTGGAAACCAAATAAGTACGCGGATGCCACTTCATTTCCTCACACATGGAAATGTAGGCCTTCCAAGTGCGATGATAAACCTTCCTAGAGGATGGCTTCCGAGCACTTCTCATAGTAGAGATTACTGAATCTGACAGGCCCCTGTCTCTCAGTACCTGGTTCTCAATAGCCCTGCTATTAAAGCCAGAGACCGTAAAGCAGGACGGAGTATGGGACCTTGCGATAGCAGGTCCTTCCGTAGAGGTAGACGCCACTCAGTAAGTGTCTGAGACACTAAGGCCCCAGCCAATGCTGGGCGCACCTCTGAGCCTACCACTGTGTATATGTAGCGAGTGAGTGCTTCAGCTTTCTTATCCACAGGGTCCTTGAAAACAGGAGCCCCTTCCACTGGAATTGTGGTAGCTTTATTAAGTCTGGACACCGAAGGGTCCACTATCGGGGGAGAGGTCCATTTCTTCAGAAAACTCGCCTGAAAGTGTTACCGTACCGCAAAATTCCTTGGGGGCGTAAAAACCCTTGATGGGTTCTCCCACTCCTTGTATAAGAGCTTATCAAAATAAGACACACAAGGAAACACCTTAGTAGTGCGGGTAAGTTTACGGAACCCAAAGGCGATCGGAGTCTCTGCTGCTTCTGCAGTATTCTCCAACTTTAGCGTATCCCGCACTGCAGTAATAAGGTCAGATACCAAAGCCTTTTTGCATACTGACCTGGACTTGGAGTCATTCTCACTGTCCGCTTGGTCACGGTCTGCAGTCTCTGATGCATCAGAATCCGGGTCATGAGCCATAGCTGGGCCTGGTTCTGCATCAGAATTATCCCCGGAAGATTGCAGGGGACGGGAGCATTTACTACCCCCCATGTTCCCGTGTGCTGCTTTCACCCTGGCAGCAAAAGCCTGTAGGATTGCCGACATAGCGTTCATAGGAACATCAGGGGCACCAGCCACCAAATCGGGTGTTTTAGGGGAAGAAACGTCTGCTTCAGACGCCATGCTGACCCACGCGCTGACACCCACAGGGCTCCAGCAAGGTATTAATAGGCCACCCTCCTAGCTGATACAGAGATGCAGGGTCTCCCGGAGGACTCACCACCCTTGGAACGGTACTGCTATGCTGCCGTGTGCTGCGCCTGTGATGCTATACCACCGCTGTCTGTGTCAGTCTGATTCTTATCAGCGTCTTCTGTGAAAATTTGCGCCAGAGAAATGCACCCTAGAGGCCGGACACTACCGCAAAATGGCCGCCAAGCAGCTGTATATAACAATGTGGGCTCCAAGAAAATGGCCGCTGAGCCTGAATATAGAGGCAAAAAGCAGCCATGTACCAAAACAAAATGGCCACCGAGCGGCAGTATATACATACAGGCGAGAATCCTAAGAAACATGGCCGCCGAACAGTCAGTAGAGGCCAAAGCGGACGCGGACAACAAGAAAATGGCCGCCGGGCGGCGCTTTTAAAGCTATTGGCGCGAAACTACAAGAAAATGGCCACCGGACATTCACTAGAGGCCGAAACAGGCATGGACCATCGCAAAATGGCCGCCGACAGCATGGAGGGAGAAGCACACACACACAGGTAAGCAAAATTACATTATTTTTAAATGACAAACACAGCGCAGCCCCGCTCCAGATGGAGCCCCCCCTATAGTGACCAGCACCCAGCAACCTTAGCCCAGAGCCCAGGGAGGAGGGAAGGCAGGGAGAGAGGAAAGAAAGGGGTCATAACCACTTACTTGATCTCTCCGGGAATGTCCAGCCAATGTCACCCTGCCGAAGCGGGGGAGCTACTTACCCTTCCTGCGTGTCTCATGCTGGAAGACATTCCGGACAGATCATCATCCGCGCACGGAGGTGACTGTCGGCCAGGCATGCTGTGATTGAACCCAGGGGAACGATCCTATGCATGCCCTGGAGCGTTAGCTCACCAGACAGGCTGCTGCGACTCGGCTGTAAGGTCAGCCGAAGCTGAGTGGTCCGATGCAGGCCCTGGAGCGTAGGCTCACCGGCCACCCGTAGAGCGACGGGTATGTCGTGGAAAACCCAGCGCGTAGCTAGGGTCGGCACATGCTCAATGGCCGAAACTGGAGGGACTACAAGGATCGAGGACCCAGCCTGTCACCCAGTTGGCAGTTGATCGAAGATCGCAGGAACTAAAAAAATATATATATATATTTTTCCCTGGACCAATGGGCCCGAAGGGAGCCATGTCCTACTCCTTGCTAGACAGAAAAAATCTGATCTGCGAGATGCAGAGTGAGGGGATATACCCGGGGGGTCCGCCCCCTGGGCAGTACTGTAGAAGGTGTGATGCAACACTTTTTACAAGTTTTTTCTGCCTAGTCACTCCTAAATAACGGATAATACCCACTTGTCAATTGGAAGTTGTGTCGGTCCATGAACGAAAGAGTAACACACTTTAGATACGGTTCTCCTATTTGCGATTTAAAAATAAATAAAAATTTAGAGCAAAAAAACAATTTTTGGTGCGTTTTCTGCATATCTGTACCTGTGAGATACACCCTTTAGATACTGTTGCTCTATTCTGCTATTAAAAAAAAACACATTTAGGGGAAAAATCTTAAATTGCGGCCTAGTCTGTATCTGTACGTGTGAGGTACACCCTTTAGATACTGTTGCTCTATTCTGGTATTCAAAAAAAAAAAACACATTTAGGGCAAAAATAAATATTTTGCAGTGTTTCCTGCATATCTGTACGTGTGTGTTTAGATACTGTTGTTTTATTCTGCTATTCCCAAAAAATAATTTAGGGCAAAAAAAAAAAAATTTTGAGCAACGTTTTCTGCATATCTGTACGTGTGAGATACACACTTTAGATACTGTTCTTCTATTCTGCTATTCCCAAAAATTATAATTTAGGTCCAAAAAAAATTTTTTGCTGCGTTTTCTGCATATCTGTACCTGTGAGATACACCCTTTAGATACTGTTGCTCTATTCTGCTTTTCAAAAAAAAAAAAACAGTTAGGGGAAAAATCTTAAATTGCGGCCTAGTCTGTATCTGTACGTGTGAGGTACACCCTTTAGATACTGTTGCTCTATTCTGGTATTAAAAAAAACACATTTAGGGCAAAAAATAATAATTTGCAGCGTTTCCTGCATATCTGTACGTGTGAGATACACACTTTAGATACTGTTGCTCTATTTTGCTATTCAAAAAAGCACATTTAGGTGAAAAATCTTAAATTGCGGCCTAGTCTGTATCTGTACGTGTAAGATACACCCTTTAGATACAGTTGTTCTATTCTGCTATTCAAAAAACACCCATTTAGAGCAAGATCCTAAATTTGAGAAATATGAGGAGAACGTCAAATAAGGGACGTGGCCCCGGTCGTGGTGCTGCTGGTTCCTGCTGGTTCCTGTTGCAGGGAGAGGACGTGCCAGCTACACGCACAAGTGAAACACCTTCCTCAGGTGCGAGTAGGCGACAGAGCCTGCAGCGGTATTTGGTCGGGCCTAATGCGGCTCTACGAATGTTGAGGCCAGGACAAGTACAGGCGATAGTAGATTGGGTTGCTGACAGTGCCTCCAGTTCCTTCACATTGTCTCCCACCCAGTCTCCTGCTGAAAGATCAGAGTTGGCACCTGCAGCCGATGTCCATCAGTCTTTCACCTCACCCCCTTGCAAATCAGCCAAGCAGTCTGATCCCCAAGTCATGCAGCAGTCTCTTCTGCTTTTTGATGACTCTGTTAGCAGGGTTTCCCAGGGCCATCCACCTAGCCCTGCCCCAGAAGTGGAAGAGATTGAGTGCACCGATGCCCAACCACTTATGTTTCAAGATGAGTACATGGGAGGACCATCGCAGCATGTCTCGGATGATGAAGAAACACAGGTGCCAACTGCTGCTGCTTTCGCAATTGTGCAGACCGTCAAGGAGGGCAGGGGTAAAGACTGGGTGGAAGATGATGTGGAGAACGATGAGGTCCTCAACCCCACATGGAATCAACGTCATGCAGGTGACCTGTGTAGTTCGGAGGAAGAGGCGGTGGTCGCACAGAGCCACCAGCACAGCAGAAGAGGGAGCAGGGTGCAAAAGCGGAGCGTTCGTCCCCTAGACAGTACGCCTGCTACTGCCCAACGCAGCAAGGGACCGAGCACACCAAATCCAGGTCCAAGGAGTTCCCTAGCGTGGCAGTTCTTCAGATAATGTGCTGATGACAAGACACAAGTGGTTTGCCCGCTGTGCAATCAGAGCCTGAAGAGAGGCATAAACATTCTCAACCTGAGCACAACCTGCATAACCAGGCATCTAAGTGCAAAGCACGAGCTGCAGTGGAGTAGACACCTCAAAAACCAAGAAAGGTCTCTGGCTCCTCCTGCTTCCTCTTCTGCTGCAGTCTCGGCCTCTTCATCCACCTCTGTAGTGACAGTGGCACCTGCCATCCCGCAAACAGAGGATCTGCCAGCAACACTACCACCTGGGTCACCAACCATCTCCACAATGTCCCATGGAAGCGTTCAGCTCTCTATCTCCCAAACACTGGAGCTGAAGAGGAAGTACCCCCCTACCCGTCCGCGATCCCTGGTCCTGAATGCCAGCATTTCAAAATTCCTGGCCTTTGAAATGCTGTCATTCCTTCTGGTGGAGACGCAGAGTTTTAAAAGCCTGATGGCATTGGCTGTCCCACAGTATGTCGTGCCCAGCCGCCACTACTTTTCAAGGCGAGCCATCCCTTCCCTGCACAACCAAGTGGGGGACAAAATCAGGTGTGCACTGTGCAACGCCATCTTCGGCAAGGTCCACCTAACTACGGATGCGTGGACCAGTAAGCACGGTCAGGGACGTTATATCTCCCTAACAGCACACTGGGTAAATGCAGTGGTGGCTGGGCCTGAGGCGGATAACAGTTTGGCGCATGTCCTTCCACCACTGAGGATTGCAGGGCGCTTCAGTTTGCCTCCTGTTGCTAACTCCTCCTACTCCACTTCCTCATCCTCTACCGCCTCCTCATCCGGTCAGCGTAACACCTTCACCACCAACTTCAGCACAGCCAGGGGTAAACGACAGCAGGCAGTTTTAAAACTTTCCTGTTTGGGGGAAAAACCCCACACCGCGCAGGAGTTGTGGAGGGACATGGAACAACAGACCGACGAGTGGTTGGTGGCAGTCAGCCTCAAGCCCGGCCTGGTGGTGTGCGATAATGGGCGAAATCTCGTAGCAGCTCTGGGCCTAGGCGGTTTGATGCACATCCCTTTCCTGGCACATGTGCTGAATTTGGTGGTGCAGAGGTTCCTTAAAAATTACCCTGAAATGCCAGAGCTGCTGCAGAAAGTACGGGCCGTCTGTGGGCGCACTTTCGGCGTTCTCACCCTGCTGATGCTCTCCTGTCAGTGCTGCAGCGTAACTTCGACCTTCCCGCTCACCGCCTCATATGTGACGTGCCCACAAGGTGGAACTCCACCTCGCACATGCTGGCCAGACTGTGCGAGCAGCAGCAGCTGCAGCAAGCACGCGTGAGTCGCTCTGCGGAACAGCACCACTTCACCACCAATAACTGGGCCTCCATGCGGGACCTGTGTGCCTTGTTGCGCTGTTTCGAGTACTACACCAACATGGCCAGTGCCGATGATGCCGTTCTCAGCGTTACTATCCCAGTTCTATGCCTCCTTGAAAAAACGCTGTGGGCGATGATGAAAGAGAATGTGGCACAGGAGGAGGAGGAGGAAGAGGGATCATTTCCAAGGCTTTCAGGGCAGTCATTCACAAGTGGCTCCGAGGGTGGGTTCCTGCACCAACAAATGCCAGGTACACAATTGTCCAGCAAGGGCACAGTTCTGGAGGATGACGAGGTGGAGGATGAGGAGGAGGAGATGGAGGAGGAGGAACCATGTTCACAGCAGGGTGGCACCCAGACCAGCTCATGGCCATCACTGGTGTATGGCTGGGGGGATACAGAGGACACAGACGATACACCTCCCACAGAGGACAGCTTTTCGTTGCCTCTGGGCAGCCTGGCACACATGAGCGATTACATGCTGCAGTGTCTCCGCAACGACCGCCGAGTTGCCCACATTCTAACTGGTGCTGATTACTGGGTGGCCACGCTGCTGGATCCCTGTTACAAGGACAACGTACCATCCTTAATTCCCTCACTGGAGCGTGATCGTAAGATGCGCAAGTACAAGCGTACACTGGTAGACGCGCTGCTGGTGGCATTCCCACCTGAAAGCAGGGGCACAGTGGAAGCACAAGGCGAAGGCAGAGGAGGAGGAAGAGGTCGCCAACGCAGCCGGGGCACCGCAAGCACCTCAGAAGGCAGGGTTAGCATGGCCGAAATGTGGAAAAGCTTTGTCAGCAGGCCACAACAACCAGCACCACCAGCTGATATGGAACGTCTTAGCAGGAGGCAGCATTTCACCAACATGGTTGAGCAGTATGTGTGCACACGCCTACACGTACTGAATGACGGGTCTGCCCCCTTCAACTTCTGGGTCTCCAAATTGGGCACATGGCCTGAGCTTGCCTTTTAAGCCTTGGAGGTGCTGGCCTGCCCTGCAGCCAGTGTATTATCTGAACGTGTATTTAGCACAGCAGGGGGCGTTATCACAGACAAGCACAGCCGCCTGTCCAGAGCCAATGTGGACAAGCTCACGTTCATTAAAATGAACCAGGCATGGATCCCACAGGACTTGTCTATTCTGCACAAGGTATGGACATGTATACCGGCCTTACCGAGCCATTGTTGTATTTTTGATCTTTCTCACTCTTTTGGGGTGTACCCTAATTAAAAAAAAAAAAAAATTAAAACAAAAACCAGTGTTGGCTACCTCGTCCTCCTCCACCGCCGCTTCCACCTACACCGCCACATCCACCACCGCCTCAACCTCCTACTCCATATGGACCTCATCCTCCTAGGTCAAGATTATTATTTTTTATTTTTATGTATTTTATGTTATTTTAAGTTATTTCCCTATCCACATTTGTTTGCAGAGCACTTGCCATGCTCTTAACAACATTTTGCTGCCATTTGCAGCCCTCTAGCCCATTCCATTACTTTTTTAGAGCCATTTTAGTCCTCAAAAGTTCGGGTCCCCATTGACTTCAATGGGGTTCAGGTTCGGGGTCAAGTTTGGGTCAAGTTCGGGTCCCGAACTCGAACTTTTTTGCGAAGTTCGGCCGAACCTGTCGAACCTGAACATCCAGGTGTCCGCTCAACTCTAGTAATAGTATAAATGCAGATTAGGCAGTGCTAGTCCTTCCTGTGAGGTTGGTTGTCGAAGTGTTGTTAAAGAGATTCTTGGTGACTTAGGGTAACAAAGGAATGAATAGAGAAGAGAGTCCACTTCTCTAATAAAAATGTAGGTATATACACTGGACTATTGGCTAAAATGTATAGAAATTTGGGTAAGAAAACCATCTTAAAAGGTTTATCTTCCCCAATAAAGTCAAGGGTAAGGTTTTCCAACTAGCAATTTTGGTTTTAAATAGAGAAATGCAGGGGTAGAGTTTATTAGAAACATAGGTGGATAATGGTAGCTGTATCTGGATCCCCAAATATCTAAAGGATGTAACAACCTGCAAAGGGAAGTCTGATGGTAGGGTAAGCAGGGTATTCAGATCTGCAGAAAATGCACTAGATTTAGACCCATTTACCTTAAATCCAGAAAAGGTCCGGAAATCCTGTATAAGTCTTAGTACCTGCATGATCGAATTTTGGGGATCAGAAAGGCAGAGCAGCATATCGTCTGCATAGCGGAAAACACGTTCTTCTAAAAAATCTATCCAAATTTCCTGAAATGCGATGGAATTTCTAAGAAGTTGTGCCAGTAGTTCTATAGCGAGTGGGAATAATAAAAGGGGATAATGGACAACCCTGCCTGGTACCTCGACGTATTTGAAAGGGTTGCAAAATTCTTCCATTAATGCGTAGGCATTATTGCATGTCCTTGTTTGGTTTGGGAACTAGGACTATTAAGGCTTCTCGTAGGGACGAGGGATGTTAGCTATAGTTATGGGGTCCAGTATAGGCTTCGCTAGAAAGGCCAGAAGACGGTCGTTCCGGTCACCGGATTCAAACACCCGCTGCGACTGATAGAGGAGCCTCTTCTGAGTCTTATGCCGCGTACACACGATCGATTTTCTCGACGGTGAAAACACCGTCGAGAAAATCGACGGGAAAAACGAGGAACGGCTTGTTCCCCTACACACGGCCGTTTTTCCCATCATTTTTTCTCTTGGTCGAGAAAAACGACCGTGTGTAGGCTCCCCGGCAGTGTTTCCCTATGGGAAAACTGCCGCGTAAAAAAATGCCGTGAATCACGACGAGAAAAATTAGAGCATGTTCTAATTTTTCTCGTCGTGATTAATGCAGTTTTTCTCGTCGGGAAAAATTACCAAAAGCCCACACACGGTCGTTTTTCTCGTCAAAGAGAAAAAAATTAATTTTTCCAGACGAGAAAAATGGTCGTGTGTACGCGGCATAAGTCATCCAGGCCAATTCGTATGCCCTCTGTGCCTCCTTTCATAAATGATAATTGGTGGGATTTGGATCAGTAATATATGACGTTTCAGCGGCCCGCAGTCTACTCGCCAAGTCATCTATCTTTTTGTCATAAGCTTTTTTAAGTGTCGTAACACCAGACATAAATGCATCTCTCATTACCTCCTTAAAGGCATTCCATCAAACAAGGTCCAAAACCTCCTGGGTGTTTTCAGTCCAATAATGAGAAACAGCTTTAGCACAGGTATATAAAACTATAGATTCCATGAGCCAATAAGGACTCGTGCTCCAGGTCTCAGCTGATGCAGGTTTAGACATCTGCAACTCCAGTTCCAAAGGGAAATGATCAGAGACTGCTCTAGGTAAGTAGTGTACCGTAGCGACTTTTGTTAAGCAGATCCAACCTGGAGAGGGCGTTGTGCGAGTCCGAATAGCAAGAGTAATCTTTACGCCCAGGATGTTTCTACCTTCATACTTCTACCCAATTGTAAGTTGTAGCCCAGTCTTTTAGGGCCGAGGAGGGACATACAGAACCATGTAAACTATCTACAGAAGGATCGGTGAAAGTATAATAGTAGCCACTTGGACTATGGGAAGATTCTCTGCCATGCATGTAGACATACTTTGCGCATCAAAGGGCGGCGGAAAATACAGATTCACAATGGTAAACAGCATGTTCATAAAATGTAATACCACTACGACATAACAACTGTGACGATGGGTCCTGACTTTCACACGTTGTACCGGGAGAGATTTTGTGATTAAAATAGAAACTCCTCTAGAGTACGTCGAGTACATAGCGTGGAAACCATGAGCGATCTGAGGTCTTTTTATTGCCAGCACTGTGGAGCCAAACAAATGAGCCAATCGTATCTGGCTGCGGCTCACTAACTGATAACATAAGCAGAATTATAGATGAATATTTGTACCCTCACGTGCGGAGCCTTTTCTCGCACGTTAAGGATACTATAGAACTGCTAAAAATCACTGATGGTTTCCTGATACCCAAAAACGCTTTGCTTGTAGCGATAGACATAGAAGCACTGTACAACTCTATACCTCATTCTCTTGGGGTACAGACAGTGCGCAGTTTTTTTAACGAGCGGGACAAGGATTCCCGCAAATACAACAACTTTATAGCAGAAATGCTTGAATTCACTCCGACCAACAATATTTTTCTCTTTAAACGCTCCCACTACCTCCAGATGCAGGGTATGGCTATGGGGTCGGGTTGCGCCCCCTCATATGCCAACTTGTACCTGGGGGGGTGGGAGTGTGATTTGTTCGCTGGTGATTGTGGGGACATTCATTTAGAGAATATTCTAACATGACATCGCTACATAGATGATGTCCTGATGATCTGGGCAGGCTCACAAGAAGAACTTGTCAGTTTCTTGGAGGGGCTTCAGAACAATAACTACAACCTGAAATTTACGAACAATTTCAGCCAGGAAAGGATTACCTTTCTAGATGTTGAGCTGTATGTTGATGGGAAAGGGAATTTGTGCTCTACACTTTATAGAAAACCTACAGCAGGGAACACCTTGTTACACGCTACCAGTTCACACCCTAAACCACTTGTCAAAAGTATTCCGTTCAGCCAATACCTTCGACTGAAGCGGAACTGCTCACAAGAGGCTGACATTCAACGAGAATCATATTTACTTTACAACCGCCTCAGACAAAGAGGGTGCACTAAAACATGCTTAAGGAAAGCTTACAACAGAGTTAGAACCCTGGATAGGAATACACTCACATATATACCCAAAGAACATATAAAATCAAACTCCACCAGAATAATAATCAGATATAACCGGCAGCATGCGTCTATCAGAAAAATATATAATACATTTTGGTATCTATTAACTTCAGATGACAAAATCAATAAATACATAAAAACCTATCCCGAAATTACGTTCAAACGATCCCGTTCTATCAAAGACACTGCAGTTTCTAGCCATTATACTACCTTGACTACCGCTAAACCTACCAACACAGGCACTTACCCCTGCCGCAAATGTAATTTTTGCCGCTACATATTGGGAGGCCCTAACATAGGCCTACCCAATGGTAATATCTGTAAGCCAAGATTCAGGGCTACATGCCAAACGATAGGAATTATCTATTTAATGAAATGCAACTGCGGAGCATTCTATGTGGGAAAAACTAAAAGGATTTTTTTCTGTAGAATACGTGACTATGTGTCTGCTATCTCCAAGAAACTCTTGGAGACACCCATTAGCAGACACATGGGGCTCTTCCATAATCATAACTTAAAAATGATAGGATTTTTTGCACTTGAACACATTTCGCTCAATGAGAGAGGTGGTGATGCTGATCGCCGCCTATTGCAACTAGAGGCAAAGTGGATATATTGTCTTCAGGCCACCAAATATCCAGGCCTGAATGAGAATATAAGCTACAAACCTTTTTTATAAAGCCCGAAGTTGTCCCATGTTTTTGTTAGGTTACGAGCTCTGCTACCTTGTCTCTGTGATCTTGGACTTCTCTGACACATTGCTTATTACATCTCCTCCTCCTCCTCCCATTCGGTCTAGGACCTCCATCACCCACGCATAGTTGCAAGGGTGACCCGCAAGCACGATCCAGGCCCACGCGGTCACCATTACAGATGGGAGTGTCGTCGCACACACCTAGAGTCGTTATGCGACTCGGGATTGGGTGTGTGCGATGGAAACTACGTTTATCCATTCTCCCCTTTCCCCAGTTTGCCTTCAAATAAATAGATTTTATTTTTAATTTTTTCTAGTAGTCACGATTTGTCGTGTAAAGATCAATGTGTGGTGCTACGGTGGAATGGGGCTTCATTTTCCCCATTCCACTTGGGGTACTCACTTGTTTTTGTTTTTGTCTATGTATTTTTATGTCTATTCATATATGTTATTGTTATTTTCTTGGGGGTCTTTTTTCCTTCTCTCTGATTGGCAGGACAGTTGGATATGCCACGGGCTCCTGTCATTCATTGACCTTCTACCATTGTCCACCCCGTGGATGGCATGGGGGTGAATACTCGCCCCCGTGCTCCTATACGGGGACACTTTGTGGACACGTATTTTGGGGTCCCATTGGAAGTTTCACCTATCTACACGTGCCTCCTTGCATTGACGCCATCACAATGGATCCACTACAGGCGCCCAGGGGCCACCATTAGTACAGATGTCTGATACTGAATCCCTATGGTCCGATCAGTGCAGTCAACCAGGTGAGCTACATGGCGCTGTTAGCCGCTGACGCCAGGCTGACGTTGCTCCTTCTTCTATGGTGTGGCACCGCTTCTTCGGTCTGGTCGGCGCATGCGCCCTTCTCCCCACTACCATCATAGGGACTCCTCCCCCTGGTAGCCATCACCACATTACGCCCGTACTCACGCCGATACGGGACTGCAGCGTGACGTCGCGGTCACCTGACCGCTATTCAGGAGCTTCATTAGCCCTGAGCGGCCGGCTTGAGCAGATACGGGGAGAGCTGAGGGAGCCATGACACGCACAGCAGACTACAGGTAACCAGCATCTATTGCCACTCAGATTATGGAACTCTTGTCCTCTATGGGGAAAAGGCACCTTTGGCGCTTCCAATGGAGGATTACACCTTAAGGCTGATTTGCATTGTTTATATGTTTGCAGATTCCAGGGGACAGCGTTTCCTATGGGATTTGATCAAACCATTATTGGTTGATTCTAGGTAATTATATTTTTCTCTTACCTGACACTCATGGAATTACAGAGGTTTTCTGACTTCCGTGAGGTTTTCTAATATTTTTAATATTATGTAGGATAGAGTGCTATGACACTTTTTGATCCTTTTCTAATTTTTTCGTATCCTGTTCTTTCTATTCCCTCTTTTTTTGTTCAATCTTTCATTCATGAATATCAGCTATAGAAGTAATACCCATTATCAAAATGTGGTCTCTGTTCCCATCCGGGCAAGCTGTGCAGGGTTAGGCTCCCCAGCAATCCAATATCCTGCTAACATATATGTAAGTGTTCTTTTTTTCTCTTTTTTTCTTTTTTACCATACTAAACTAGTAACAGTTATTCCAGCCTCTACTCTAGTGCTTTTTTGAGGTCATTTGGTGACCCATCAATATGTACTTAATATTATTATTATTATTTTTCATCTTACACTTAGAGATATATTGGAATTGGGTCACCCCCCGTGCATATTTTCCTTGTGGTGTGTGTCTGGCTATGGGACATGTGTAAGGGGATACATATATCAACATACCCCCACCCAGTTGGGAGGCTGTATACCCTGACCTGCCATGAGGAGTCCATTTACGAGTCACCATGTATTCGTCCATGCTTTTAGAGAGAGTTCCTAATGTAATGCATATTGTACTTTTGCATATTTATTTATATCATTTGTGGTGTTTTCAAATATTTGTATCATTAAAATCATTAAATCATTAGTATCATTAAAAATAACTTTTTTGTATTGCTGTAGATTTGTTAAAGTGTCTGCGTCCCTGAAGAAGCCTGTTTTCAGGCGAAACATGTAGGACTAGCAGCATGCAACCTTGAAGGAACAAATGCATCATGGTGTATTTCTGTATTCCTTTGTTTTAATGTCATCATGATTTTTGTAATAAACATAATTTTAACTGTATATTTTTGCTCCTTGCATATTTTGATACATTCCCTATGGGGACTACTGTATAAATCCAGTCAATAGGCATCTGTATAGTCCCATTTATCACCCCGGATATGGGGTTCTTTATACTCTTGTAAGAATAGTTTAAGAGACTTCAAGTCAATTGACAAAAAGAATGTAAAATACAAAAGAACAGTATTAGTCTGAACCCTTTAAGAGCTGTAGTAGCACCATATTAGGTGATATTGCCAGATTATAAACTATAAGTTTCTCCCCAGCATTTCATCATCCGTGGTGCTTTTAGGCGCTGTGTGAATGGGTAGAGAAAGACTGAAAAACTGTACTAACTGGTTCTCCATGAAGTAACAGATCAATGGATCTACCACAAAGGTCATCAGGAGTAGTCATTCAAATGTGGAAAACACGATGAACTCAAAACAGAAACAAACATACCATAGTTATCGAGCAGGCCCAAGTGATTGGATATAAAGGGTATTATGGTACTATTAATCATCCCAGGCTGTGAAGCTAGCTGTGGGCCTCAGAGCACCCTCTGAGGCCTCCTGCTAGCTTCATAGGTGACAATAAAAAAAAAAATTCCCATCATTGACAACTTCCAGAACTGAATCTCAGGAAGATTGCGAGCAGCCCTCAGGATGCTCTCCTTATTGCAAAATGAAGCATTTTTCCCAGCAAGGATCGTGGCGGGGTTCCAGAGGTTGTTGGGGGCAATAGCACCGTGTGGGCCCGTTCAATTGCAAAAAAAGGGGAATAATCGAATTGCCGATTACTGATTTCAGACAGTTTTTCAAAAACAATTCATGTTTTTTTCCCTGCGCTCCCTCTGGGAATCCTTTGAAGCATAGATTATTTCTTCCAGATCTTTTCTTGCTGTGAACGGGATTCAGCAGACAGAGGGTTCACCACATCCTCGATATCGCTGATTCGCTGTTCTGCATTAGAGATCCACGAAAGAATCTTCTGCAAATCATGCTTAACTATGAAAAGATCTAGCTGAACCGTTCCTATTTGTGTGGTTAAGGTAGTTTGGCAGGACCGAATAGCATCCTTAATATGCTTTAATGTGAGCTCTCCGCATCCGACTGGGACAATGGTGGAGGGGTGCCCTCATACCTCTCCTCCACCTCCCTGCCGCCATTCTCTTTCCACATATCTGTACCCTCAGTGGCTGGAGGGAAGTTAGAGGGAGACATGGCTGCCTGGGTCTCTGTAAAATGCTCCTTAATAGTGATGGGGAGCCTGGATTTAGTGGAGGAGCCTTGCGGTTTCATTACCGCTGCTTGTGACTCACCCAGCAGCGTTTTCTTAGGCTTATCACGTGGCGGGAGAGGACCTGAGGTGGAGAAGCTGGTGCCATGTTTGGAGCCTGTGGGAGACTGTTTGTGGGAGCACTCTCCCATGGGCTTGGCAGCCTCCTGCCCAATCTTCACCATGGCCGCAGAAAACGGGAGAGAGTGCAGGGTGTTCATGGGAGGAAGATTTTGTTCAGGATGATGGCAAGATCACTGGAAAAGCTAAGCGGTGCTGGAGGAGCTCAGGGGTCACGCCCCCCCTCCCCACTTCTAAACGCAAATCCTCCTATCCAAATTCTCACTTCCAGCCCCCCCAACACAAATCCCCCCCCAGTACAAATCCATCTTCCCCAACACCCAGTTCAGTCCTCTCCTCCTCCCAAAGTACCTCCCGACACATATTCCCTTACCCACATCTTTCCTCACAGTGAATATCTTTTTTACCTGTATTTCCCTCTTCCCCCTCATTGCAATTATCCCTGTTAAACTAATTAAAGATTTCAGATCAGCACTGCTGATACAGAGGGACATTCCTCCTCTGCAGCTCCTCTTCCTGTCCTATGTACATGAAATGTCAGAGCCCAGGAGACTGAGGCCTCGCTTAAACCAGCTACAAATTGCATTATTGTGACAGGCAGCGAGAAGGGAGAGATGGAGGGGAACATTTGTTTTTTTGGGGTTTTTTTTTTTGGGGGGGGGGGGGGAATAGGGAAGGGAATGGAAATGGACCATATTATAAGGGGTTGGATGGAATATTGTGAGATAGTAGCCAAACAGGCAGCGCCATGGGATAGCATCGTCCCATGATCAGACATAGGAAAATAATATGAGAGGTGGAATTTAGAGGGGAAGTACTCCCCTCTTTTTTCTTTCATTATTTTATTGTTGTTTCTTTTTTCACCTCGCTGCTTACTATGGTTTAGACTAATGCCGCGTACACACGACCGTTTTTAATGACGATAATTTATTTTTTTTTTTAAATGGTCATTAAAAATGATCGTGTGTGGGCTTTCCAGCAGTTTTCCAGACGAGAAAAACGCAGAGAATCACGACGAGAAAAATTGGAACATGCTCTAATTTTTCACGTCGTTTTTTACATCATCGTTTTTTCTCGCCATGAAAAACGGCCGTGTGTGGGCTTTAACGACGTGAAAAAAAATGCGCATGCTCAGAATCAAGTATGAGACGGGAGCGCTCGTTCTGGTAAAACTAGCGTTCGTAATGGAGATAGCACATTCGTCACGCTGTAACGGACTGAAAAGCACGAGGCTGAAAAGCGCGAATCGTCGCTCAACAAACTTTACTAACATGAAGGGTGTCGCCATCCGAATCGAACTTCCCCTTTATAGTGCCGTCGTACGTGTTGTACGTCACCGCGCTTTACTCGAACATTTTTTTCCACGATAGTGTGTAGGCAAGGCAGGCTTGAGAGGAAACACGAAAAATCACGTCGAGAAAAATGCAGTTTTTTTCAATGACATTAAAAACGGTCGTGTGTACGCGGCATAAATGTCTCACTTTGTCCTCCCACCCCTAGTGGATATTACCCTAGAAAGGAGGAGTTGGTAGGACTGGGGGGATTCAAATGTACTAATTTACTTTTTGTTGTATATATCGAAGGAGGATATGTTAAAATATGTAAAGATGATTTATTTTTTGTGTCTGTTTTCTTTATTTCTTTTCCCTGTATAAAGGAAAAAAGTTGAAAAATAAAGAAAGAAAAAAAGAAAAAAAGAAGGGAGAGATGCCAGCTGCCATAGAGGCAGCAATTGCAGTGACAAGAGTTATGGGGCAGGTGCCTTGTTTGCCAGCACCAGAGCGCCCCTGCCAGGCAGATTAGTGGAGCTAAGTGCAGGAACTTGTTCTGGCACTAGGATTTACATGATGCTGGGATTTTGTTGAAATCTCAGGATGGTCCTGCCAAATCCAGGATGGTTTGAATGTATGACCAGGTATTATTTTATAAAAAAGTATGTAGAAATATATTTTTTTTTTAATTGAACACGTTAAAAATGTATGTGCTTTTTGTCACTGGGTTTACATTTACTTTAAAGCGGAGGTGCAGCCACAAAACAAAAAAAAACAGTGTAGCTGCTGACTTTTAATAAGGACACTTACCTGTCCTACTCGCCCGCGATGTCGGTCCTGCCACGGCGATCGATCGCTGCTGACAGGTCCCGGCTCCTCCATCCTGAGTAGGGGAAACAGGCAGTGAAGCCGTAAGGCTTCACTGCCCGTTTCCTACTGCGCATGCGCCACTCGCTTGGCGCTTTGTGAATGGGCGGCTTGCCTCCTGGGATACACACAGTTCCCAGAAGGCAGCGCGGCCCATTCACAAGAAGAGGAAGTGGAAGGAGACCCACCGCGGACGGAGAAGAGGAACATTAGAGGCAGATTAGGGGACTTCCGCATAGCAACAGGCATTTAGGGTGAGTATAAAACATTTTTTTTTTCTATTTATTTTTTTTATTTTATTTTTAGGATTTTTAGTGTAAATATTTTTTAAGGGTGGACCTCCGCTTTAAGGTCTCAATAACACAGATGCTGCGGGCTGTACAATGTGAATGGGTGGTTTGTTTGCGTGTCCTGAGCCACCAGGTGCTGGATGCAGGCAACCCATGTAAGTCTATGGGGGTATACACTGTCTGAGTTTGGAGATATACACGCCTGTCAAATTTGGATGAGCAGCTTTGGCTGTACAGCCGCTGCATCCTCAGACTTATATAGGCTAGCAGCTCCAGCTGCATAAACGACCCATTCACAGTGTACGGGCCTCAGCACCCATGTGAATGAGGCCTAAAACGTTTTAGTTTTTTTTCTGGATAGGGTAGTAAAGGATTAGATCCCCTATCAAGTTTTTAATGCTGTCTGTGTCCTTGCCTAACCCTTTCCTGCTGACCACTGTCATCAGCACTGAAACTGAGGGAAAATCCAACATTTTAAGTTGTCACAAGCAGAAATAGAAAGAGGAACTCTTCTGATGTGGAAAATTATAGTGAAAAGTGTCTCCGAGGGGAATTCCCTTACACTAGAGTTTTCCTTTCACTTCTTGTTGTGCCTACAGAATAGGAAGTGAGGGGAACCCCCCTACAAGATAGAAAGTGAGGGGAAAATGAGGAGAAATACATTCCTTAAATGCATGTGTGCTGGTCTGCAATGTGTAGGGGCAGTGCGATGCTACAAAGAATGGCGCTGTTTACTTCTTTTTAAGCCTCTTGCAAATACAGCTTTTGCAGCTTAAATGGGTCTGAACACAGGTACATTAAGGTGACCAGATTGTTAAAATGAAATCCAGGGACATATATTTTTTTTTACTAGTAATGGCGGCAATCAGTGACTCAGGGGGATTGCGATATTGCGGCAGACAAATCGTGCGCTAAGTGGCACTTTTGACACTTTGTGGGAACCAGTGACACTAATACAGTGATCAGTGCTAAAAATATGCACTGTTACTGTACCATACCTCCCAACTGGCACGGATTGTGCGGGTTTTACCCGCAGAGGCTTCTCCTTCCCGCACTCCTGCGAGACTATCATGTTTCCATGAAGAGGAGCAGCAGCAGCAGGTAAGAGCCCCCCCCCGATCGGCGGCCCCCCGCCGCGCCCCAAACCCCCCCCCCCCCCCCCGCGCGCTCAACACCTTTTTTTTTTTTTTTAAATGCTCCGGCGGCAACCATCGCCCCCCTCAACAACTTCTGTGGCAATTCACGTTTTTTTTTTGCCAATGTCCCGCAACCCCACCCCGCCCCCCGCTCAACAACTCTGGTTGGCAGGGGAGAGGGGACTTTACAAAGTTGGGAGGTATGACTGTACTAATGACTTTGGCTGGGAAGGGGATAACATCTAGGGCAATCAAAGGACTAAATGTGTGCCCAAGGCCCCTTTCACACGGATGGAGCATCGGATGTCAGCGGTGACATGTAAGCTGACATCCGATCCGCTAAAATCAGACGGATGGCGATTTATCGCCATCCGTCCTGGCGGATCAGATCGGGTGAGATCTGATGAAAACGGACATGCTGTCCGTTTTCGTCCGATCTCTCCATAGCAAGCAACTGCGCTCGACAAGCCCCTCCCCGCTCACTGAGCAGAGAGGGACCTGTCATCCGCCGGCTCAGTGGAAAGATCTCCCGCTGAGCTGCATTTGTAAATTCCAAAAGCCAATATAAAGGAATAGTAGTGGTAAAAAAAGCACTTGTGGGTTTAACCAATCTTGTTTTTTTTGTACAATTCTTGTTTAAGGGGGCGTGGCAAGGGTGTGTGTCCTATGCCTGCATACTTTTGCTGATAGGTGTCCCTCATTCCCATCTCAAAAAGTTGGGAGGTATGCCTAATACCACATCAGACAGGCCCTTGAAGTTGAAGATTGTACAATCTGTGAAAAGTTCCTGCTTTGTCTATCAGGTTGGCTCCCAGAAACTATATTAGCTATGAGGCTCCATTCACATTTGACGTTTTGGGATCTCATTCTGCCCGCAATCTCAAATCGCACTGCATTTGCAAAACGCATGTTCGGATGCCATTCATTTTCAATGGCACCTAAAACCCGGTGCAGTTATGCTGCAATTATAAATTGCACGTCAATCGTGGCAAACCGCAACGCATGAAGGCTGTTGCCCAAAAAGGAGCAGGAGCTTCTTTTGGGAGACAAGCTTTGCGTGTTGCGGTTTGCCGTGATAGCCATGCGATAATCACGGCTAAACCTCACCATGTTTAGGGGCCTTCGAAAATGAATGCCATCCGACCATGCGTTTTGTGATTGCAGTGCGATTTGAGATTGTGGCCAGAATCGCAGCAATTCTGCCTGAGATCCCAAAACGCCAAATGTGAATGGAGCCTAAATGGCAATCACTGATGTTCCTAGTATTTGCTAAAATGTTAACAAACATTGATACAGTGTTTCAATCTGTGGTTGTCAGAGGAATCTATATTTTGGTTCCCTTATGCCCGTACACACAAGCCGAAAATCCGACGACAGATTGTCCGTCTTTTTTTTTGCATGCTAGTCGCATATCGATAATGGAGAGGTTACTTAAGTGAAAAAAATTCTCGACAAAAAATCAGAAGTGATGTCATGTGTTGTAGTGTTTCTATTGTATTTTTGGACGACAACTGTACTGATTATACAAAAATTGTACGATCTGGTATCATATGAGAAAAGGTTTGTAGTTGTCTGATCAGATAATATTGGATGAGCTGTTGCGATTGGCTCTCGAAAGCTCTGTATTAACGATCCGATTATCATACGATCATTTAGAAAGCGGTATTTTGTGTCTGATTTTTGGATTGTGTGTACGGGGCCATTAGGATCACGCTCTAGAGCAGTGGTTCTCAACCTTTCTAGGTTTGCCGTGACCCCTTGATAACATTTCCCAAGTTGTGGGGACCCCCAACAGTAAAATTATTTTTGTTGGTCCCTATCTGCGCCACGTGCGGCGCCTCCTCCCCCCCCACTGTCTTCTGGGAGACACACAAGTCCCAGAAGACAGCAGGGACCAGTGGTATCGCGCAGCGCGAGTCGCAAATGCACAGTAGGGAACCAGGCTGTGAAGCCGTAAGGCGTCACTTCCTTATTCCCTTACCGAAGATGGCGGTGGCAGCACCCGAGAGCCGAGGGACAGATCGGCTTCGGGTGCTGACTAGGGTGACCACATGTCCCGGATTGCCCGGGACAGTCCTGCATTTTGCAGGTCTGTCCCGGGCACCTTCATTCCAGGACAATTCAGTGTCCCGGAATGAAACTGACACAGCCAACCCCCGGGTCAATCTGATGCCCCCAAAAAAGGCCGCCACATCACCGCTTTACTCACTGACAGTACTTGTCCTGGCCGGGAATGCCTGGAGCAGCACAATCCCTGCCCCCTGCTTGTGATTGGAGAAATCATAAATCCCACCTCGTGTCCAATCACTGTGCTGCGATTCATTACAGCACAAGTTGATTTTTGAGAAGGGAGGGTGTCCCTGAATGGTAGTTTGGAAATGTGGTCACCCTAGTGCTGACATTGCGGGCACCCTGGACAGGTAAATGTCCTTATTTTAAAAGTCAGCAGCTGCCATATTTGGAGCTGCTGACTTTTAAAAAAAAAAAAATTGGCGCAACTCTGCTTTTCGTCCAACATGACGTGACTATGCAAGAAAAAAATTGTTATGAAACAATACATATTATTTATATATAAACGTCCCAGTTGGTTCCTCAAAAGTGGTTATTCAGTGCCAGTGCTAGATATACAAAGTGTATAGCACCCAAACATGTATCTAGCACTGGCACGGAATAACCACTTTTGAGGAACCAACTGGGACGTTTATATATAAATAATATGTATTGTTCCATAATTTGTTTTGCACAGTCATGTCATATTTATTTGCAATCTATGTATTGATTGCCACAGCACAAAATGCTTTAATTAATTAATTAGTGTCTGACTTACCAAAGACACTGATGCCGCGTACACACGATCGATTTTCTCGATGGTGAAAACACCGTCGAGAAAATCGACGGGAAAAACGAGGAACGGCTTGTTCCCCTACACACGGCCGTTTTTTCCGTAATTTTTTCTCTTGGTCGAGAAAAACAACCGTGTGTAGGCTCCCCGGCAGTGTTTCCCTATGGGAAAACTGCAGCGGAAAAAAATGCCGTGAATCACGACAAGAAAAATTAGAGCATGTTCTAATTTTTCTCGTCGTGATTAATGCCGTTTTTCTCGTCTGGAAAAATGACCAAAAGCCCACACACGGTGGTTTTTCTCGTCAAAGAGAAAAAATGTAATTTTTCCCGACGAGAAAAATGGTCGTGTGTACGCGGCATTAGGTGTTCCATCAGAATTGGCTACCCGTCTAATCATGTGTTAACCAGAAGTGACGTTTCGGGAGATTGGAGACCGTTCCGTCGCTGCCATCTTGGTACTCTCGTCCGCAGCAAGGCTACAATTAGAAGTCAGAAAGCGGACATCTTTTTACACCCACCAAAGTCTTGTATTTTAGACCTATTTTTACCAGTAAACTGAGCTGATATACTATATAAGCCTTATATAGTATATCAGCTCATTTTACTGGTAAAAATACAGGACTTCAGTGGGTGTATAAAGATGTCCGCTTGCCGACTTCTAACTGTAGCCTTAATGCGGACGAGAGTACCAAGATGGTGGCGACGGAACGTCACTTCCATGCGGTCTCTCCTCCCCCTGAAGCTACATCTCGCTGGCTGAGACGGACCGACTCCGGCGTAGACACAGTAACTTCTGCAAGGCTGGCCGAGACAAACCCGATTGGACTAGCATTCGCGACCCCCTGGCGAATTGGCAATCGACCCCCCAGGGGGTCGCGACCCCCAGGTTGAGAACCGCTGCTCTAGAGGCTACTCACAGGACGGTGAAGAAGTTATGTGATGCCTCCTCAATGCCCGTTTTAACCCAATTTTTGCTGACAAACGCACCGCAACGGTGTGCATCTGTGTGCGGTTTTGGGGCCTTTGCAGCACTTCTATTATTTACTTGAATGTGTAGTATTTGGTGGGCTGTCAGTCATTGCTACATGTCAGTCAAACTTTGCGACGCATCCAGCCCATGGCTTGTGTACACCCCCATCTGTTGCTCATTGCAGCTTAAGGGGGCGGTAAAAAAATGACACAACTGTGCATTTTTTGACACCTTCAAGCGCACGTCTAAATTAAGGAAAAAGAGTTACAGGGGAAGGATTCCCACTGTGAAGAGACACAGGCGGACCATGCTGCTTGTAACGGCACCCCAAATATGAAAGAGGTTAAACGCCGTTTAAGATCTCTTCCCTCTCCTGGACACACATTTGCTGCCGATCCTCCACAGTCAGATGACCACTTCCCATAGGAATTAATCCTTCCAAAAGAACAAGACACACTCTGTATCTTTCCAGAATAGACTGACTCTTTATTGTAAAGGTACTACAACTCTTATACACACAGAGAGAAGATTCTGACCCTCCTCCCATCATACACTTCTGACCAGACCCAATTTACATTTCAGTTTAAATGGTTATGCATGACCTTTTGTGTTTAGCTTTTGTCTCCCATTATCAAAAGACTTTACACAATAAAAACATAACAAACTTTCAATACACATCTCACAATGAAAGGATCTGTAGCCTGTCTGTCTGCCAGATTACAATACCTATAATTACAGACTTAATTACCACAAGCCACACTAGACAGTAGAATGTAAATCACCCCCCAACCTCATCACAGCAATGATTACACAACCCCCACACACAGTATACATCCAATCTATATACAATATATATACAGCATTGAATCTGATTAGCACAGATCATAGTGGGGTTTTCCTTCACCCTGTGCCCCTAATAGGGACACAGGGTGGTTTACACATAAGAGGCATTGGGGAAGCTGAAGCAAGGGTATTTCATACTTTCTAAGGGATTCTGGGTTCCCCGGGCCTTCCCGTTACACTGCTTAATATGGGATACATTTTATTAAAAAAATTATTTAGTACAAAAAAGGCGGCCAGGACCAGGTACCCACCACCAACACCAGAGTAATGTTAAAATTATGAACATGAAAAACTGAAGGTTGGGACTTTTAGTTGAGGTGTGGGGCCTAAAGGAACACCTCCATCCCGGTATCTGGAAAAGGGAAGCAAATATGCAAAGGTGGGACTTTGAGTTGAAGCATGCTTCCCAGGAGGTAACACGGATCAATTGAATGGGGCATGTATCCAGTTAATAGAACCAAAGACATTACATGAGAGCATTGCATGGCAATTGACAGTCAGTATTTTAATCGTATACAAAGTAACAAGGACAATAATAACATAGCACACCTAATGTACCAGTCCACAATTGAATGGTATACAAATTACAGCAATCAATGGTAGTAAAATATAGTAACACATTGGTTCATAAAAATCCCGGTGACAACATAGAGAGAAAAGGGGGGCCCAATTCAATGAAGCGTGTCTCCATGATAAGAATTACGTAGATTAAGTGCGCTGGCACAGTCCACTGAGTATAGAGACTGGTAGATAATAATGATATTAACGTACATACAAGAAAGAGCATCTAATTAGCTCGCAGTGGGCATATTGATACATTGTATGAAAAATATACATAACCAGTATCATTAAAATTTATCTCCATGATAGTTATAACCGTAGTTGATTGGTGAATACCAATTGTTGTATGAGGTGATGAATGGTGCAGTAGCAATATGTATAGATAAGGGCATCTTATTGGCTCTACGTGTTTCGTGGCTACTGCCACTCTTCAGGAGCAGGTATGGGGTAGAGGTCTATAAATGACAAGGCAATAAAATTTGAGATAAAGATTGTATAATATATAGAAAGTATATAAAATCAAGGGGCAGGAAATGAAGGTGGAGCAATAACAATACCCTGGGTTACTTACATGTATGTCAATGGTGGTGGGTAAAGGCGTAAGGGGGTGGGCCCGGCCAGAAAAACAACAGCTCCCGGGAGCTGGGGTGGAAGAACCCCTCCATGCAGGCTGGAAAACCGTAGCAAAAGTAGGAATACCCAGGAGCGGAGGACCTCCATGGGCATGGGTTGCAGGTGTGTCTCTCGTAGGTGTGCCCATCTAGAGGGAACAAGGGGTGTAATGATGAAGGATGTAAACCATAAATAGTTCAAAAATGTAGAGAAAAGTAAAAATGAATGAAGGGAAGTGGTGAGATTGTAAGAGGGATCTATGGATAAAAAAGTGTAGTGGTATATATAAAGTGTAAGGTATAATACAAAGTGACCCATTGTGGTAACAATAAGTAGCAGATGGGCAGTGTATCAGCCCCAATGCTAAGGTAGTGTATCATAAATAAAAATAGGAGTTGTAACCAAGTAAAGAAAGAGTGAAAGGGTAGCAAATTAAAATGACAATAAAAAAGGGGAAACAAAAATTACCTAAAGGGGTGTGGACAGTGCAAAACCGTGTTGCTCCCATGTCCATGGACGCATCCGCCATGAGGGAGCAAACAATGCCGGAGGGAGTAAATATACTCCCTGCAATTAGGTGAGGAGGATCCAACCCTCGTCACGCTCGGCAGCCAATGGGACAGGGAGGCGGCGTCGGGCTATAGGGCAGCGGAGGCTGCCCGTCGTCTCGACGTCAGCCACCCCGTACGGGCGCCAGGATGGGAATAACCAGCGCAAGCACGCCAGCGTCACTAAAATGACGCAGCGTGCATGACGCCGGAGGCGTGACGTCGATGCGCATATGGGCGTCCCCCCAACCCCGCACACGACCCATGACAGGGAGGGGGGGGAAAGGGGGGAGCCCGAGGGCGCATCGCAGCTCCCGGGACTGAGCAAGCCGGCCGATACCAACCAAACCAATAGCGCCCCACCCACCACACAACAGCGACACAACCAGATAAGCGCACTGTGGGTAACAGTGTATAGGGATACTCAACAACTAAATTCCTAAAAACCCACATAGTTAATGAATAAAAGATAGACAATAAAGACAATGTGCTTATCTTGAATAGACCCCTAAATAGCCTAAATCGGGGGAAAGTGCCAGCATTGCAATAATGTAGGTATGTAGGGATGCATGCTTCCATCCCCGGAAATATGAACATGAAAAACTAAAGGTTGGGACTTTTAGTTGAGGTGTGGGGCCTAAAGGAACACCTCCATCCCGGTATCTGGAAAAGGGAAGCAAATATGCAAAGGTGGGACTTTGAGTTGAAGCATGCTTCCCAGGAGGTAACACGGATCAATTGAATGGGGCATGTATCCAGTTAATAGAACCAAAGACATTACATGAGAGCATTGCATGGCAATTGACAGTCAGTATTTTAATCGTATACAAAGTAACAAGGACAATAATAACATAGCACACCTAATGTACCAGTCCACAATTGAATGGTATACAAATTACAGCAATCAATGGTAGTAAAATATAGTAACACATTGGTTCATAAAAATCCCGGTGACAACATAGAGAGAAAAGGGGGGCCCAATTCAATGAAGCGTGTCTCCATGATAAGAATTACGTAGATTAAGTGCGCTGGCACAGTCCACTGAGTATAGAGACTGGTAGATAATAATGATATTAACGTACATACAAGAAAGAGCATCTAATTAGCTCGCAGTGGGCATATTGATACATTGTATGAAAAATATACATAACCAGTATCATTAAAATTTATCTCCATGATAGTTATAACCGTAGTTGATTGGTGAATACCAATTGTTGTATGAGGTGATGAATGGTGCAGTAGCAATATGTATAGATAAGGGCATCTTATTGGCTCTACGCGTTTCGTGGCTACTGCCACTCTTCAGGAGCAGGTATGGGGTAGAGGTCTATAAATGACAAGGCAATAAAATTTGAGATAAAGATTGTATAATATATAGAAAGTATATAAAATCAAGGGGCAGGAAATGAAGGTGGAGCAATAACAATACCCTGGGTTACTTACATGTATGTCAATGGTGGTGGGTAAAGGCGTAAGGGGGTGGGCCCGGCCAGAAAAACAACAGCTCCCGGGAGCTGGGGTGGAAGAACCCCTCCATGCAGGCTGGAAAACCGTAGCAAAAGTAGGAATACCCAGGAGCGGAGGACCTCCATGGGCATGGGTTGCAGGTGTGTCTCTCGTAGGTGTGCCCATCTAGAGGGAACAAGGGGTGTAATGATGAAGGATGTAAACCATAAATAGTTCAAAAATGTAGAGAAAAGTAAAAATGAATGAAGGGAAGTGGTGAGATTGTAAGAGGGATCTATGGATAAAAAAGTGTAGTGGTATATATAAAGTGTAAGGTATAATACAAAGTGACCCATTGTGGTAACAATAAGTAGCAGATGGGCAGTGTATCAGCCCCAATGCTAAGGTAGTGTATCATAAATAAAAATAGGAGTTGTAACCAAGTAAAGAAAGAGTGAAAGGGTAGCAAATTAAAATGACAATAAAAAAGGGGAAACAAAAATTACCTAAAGGGGTGTGGACAGTGCAAAACCGTGTTGCTCCCATGTCCATGGACGCATCCGCCATGAGGGAGCAAACAATGCCGGAGGGAGTAAATATACTCCCTGCAATTAGGTGGGGAGGATCCAACCCTCGTCACGCTCGGCGGCCAATGGGACAGGGAGGCGGCGTCGGGCTATAGGGCAGCGGAGTCTGCCCGTCGTCTCGACGTCAGCCACCCCGTACGGGCGCCAGGATGGGAATAACCAGCGCAAGCACGCCAGCGTCACTAAAATGACGCAGCGTGCATGACGCCGGAGGCGTGACGTCGATGCGCATATGGGCGTCCCCCCAACCCCGCACACGACCCATGACAGGGAGGGGGGGGGAAGGGGGGAGCCCGAGGGCGCATCGCAGCTCCCGGGACTGAGCAAGACGGCCGATACCAACCAAACCAATAGCGCCCCACCCACCACACAACAGCGACACAACCAGATAAGCGCACTGTGGGTAACAGTGTATAGGGATACTCAACAACTAAATTCCTAAAAACCCACATAGTTAATGAATAAAAGATAGACAATAAAGACAATGTGCTTATCTTGAATAGACCCCTAAATAGCCTAAATCGGGGGAAAGTGCCAGCATTGCAATAATGTAGGTATGTAGGGATGCATGCTTCCATCCCCGGAAATATGAACATGAAAAACTAAAGGTTGGGACTTTTAGTTGAGGTGTGGGGCCTAAAGGAACACCTCCATCGCGGTATCTGGAAAAGGGAAGCAAATATGCAAAGGTGGGACTTTGAGTTGAAGCATGCTTCCCAGGAGGTAACACGGATCAATTGAATGGGGCATGTATCCAGTTAATAGAACCAAAGACATTACATGAGAGCATTGCATGGCAATTGACAGTCAGTATTTTAATCGTATACAAAGTAACAAGGACAATAATAACATAGCACACCTAATGTACCAGTCCACAATTGAATGGTATACAAATTACAGCAATCAATGGTAGTAAAATATAGTAACACATTGGTTCATAAAAATCCCGGTGACAACATAGAGAGAAAAGGGGGGCCCAATTCAATGAAGCGTGTCTCCATGATAAGAATTACGTAGATTAAGTGCGCTGGCACAGTCCACTGAGTATAGAGACTGGTAGATAATAATGATATTAACGTACATACAAGAAAGAGCATCTAATTAGCTCGCAGTGGGCATATTGATACATTGTATGAAAAATATACATAACCAGTATCATTAAAATTTATCTCCATGATAGTTATAACCGTAGTTGATTGGTGAATACCAATTGTTGTATGAGGTGATGAATGGTGCAGTAGCAATATGTATAGATAAGGGCATCTTATTGGCTCTACGCGTTTCGTGGCTACTGCCACTCTTCAGGAGCAGGTATGGGGTAGAGGTCTATAAATGACAAGGCAATAAAATTTGAGATAAAGATTGTATAATATATAGAAAGTATATAAAATCAAGGGGCAGGAAATGAAGGTGGAGCAATAACAATACCCTGGGTTACTTACATGTATGTCAATGGTGGTGGGTAAAGGCGTAAGGGGGTGGGCCCGGCCAGAAAAACAACAGCTCCCGGGAGCTGGGGTGGAAGAACCCCTCCATGCAGGCTGGAAAACCGTAGCAAAAGTAGGAATACCCAGGAGCGGAGGACCTCCATGGGCATGGGTTGCAGGTGTGTCTCTCGTAGGTGTGCCCATCTAGAGGGAACAAGGGGTGTAATGATGAAGGATGTAAACCATAAATAGTTCAAAAATGTAGAGAAAAGTAAAAATTAATGAAGGGAAGTGGTGAGATTGTAAGAGGGATCTATGGATAAAAAAGTGTAGTGGTATATATAAAGTGTAAGGTATAATACAAAGTGACCCATTGTGGTAACAATAAGTAGCAGATGGGCAGTGTATCAGCCCCAATGCTAAGGTAGTGTATCATAAATAAAAATAGGAGTTGTAACCAAGTAAAGAAAGAGTGAAAGGGTAGCAAATTAAAATGACAATAAAAAAGGGGAAACAAAAATTACCTAAAGGGGTGTGGACAGTGCAAAATCGTGTTGCTCCCATGTCCATGGACGCATCCGCCATGAGGGAGCAAACAATGCCGGAGGGAGTAAATATACTCCCTGCAATTAGGTGGGGAGGATCCAACCCTCGTCACGCTCGGCGGCCAATGGGACAGGGAGGCGGCGTCGGGCTATAGGGCAGCGGAGGCTGCCTGTCGTCTCGACGTCAGCCACCCCGTACGGGCGACAGGATGGGAATAACCAGCGCAAGCACGCCAGCGTCACTAAAATGACGCAGCGTGCATGACGCCGGAGGCGTGACGTCGATGCGCATATGGGCGTCCCCCCAACCCCGCACACGACCCATGACAGGGAGGGGGGGGGAAAGGGGGGAGCCCGAGGGCGCATCGCAGCTCCCGGGACTGAGCAAGCCGGCCGATACCAACCAAACCAATAGCGCCCCACCCACCACACAACAGCGACACAACCAGATAAGCGCACTGTGGGTAACAGTGTATAGGGATACTCAACAACTAAATTCCTAAAAACCCACATAGTTAATGAATAAAAGATAGACAATAAAGACAATGTGCTTATCTTGAATAGACCCCTAAATAGCCTAAATCGGGGGAAAGTGCCAGCATTGCAATAATGTAGGTATGTAGGGATGCATGCTTCCATCCCCGGAAATATGAACATGAAAAACTAAAGGTTGGGACTTTTAGTTGAGGTGTGGGGCCTAAAGGAACACCTCCATCCCGGTATCTGGAAAAGGGAAGCAAATATGCAAAGGTGGGACTTTGAGTTGAAGCATGCTTCCCAGGAGGTAACACGGATCAATTGAATGGGGCATGTATCCAGTTAATAGAACCAAAGACATTACATGAGAGCATTGCATGGCAATTGACAGTCAGTATTTTAATCGTATACAAAGTAACAAGGACAATAATAACATAGCACACCTAATGTACCAGTCCACAATTGAATGGTATACAAATTACAGCAATCAATGGTAGTAAAATATAGTAACACATTGGTTCATAAAAATCCCGGTGACAACATAGAGAGAAAAGGGGGGCCCAATTCAATGAAGCGTGTCTCCATGATAAGAATTACGTAGATTAAGTGCGCTGGCACAGTCCACTGAGTATAGAGACTGGTAGATAATAATGATATTAACGTACATACAAGAAAGAGCATCTAATTAGCTCGCAGTGGGCATATTGATACATTGTATGAAAAATATACATAACCAGTATCATTAAAATTTATCTCCATGATAGTTATAACCGTAGTTGATTGGTGAATACCAATTGTTGTATGAGGTGATGAATGGTGCAGTAGCAATATGTATAGATAAGGGCATCTTATTGGCTCTACGCGTTTCGTGGCTACTGCCACTCTTCAGGAGCAGGTATGGGGTAGAGGTCTATAAATGACAAGGCAATAAAATTTGAGATAAAGATTGTATAATATATAGAAAGTATATAAAATCAAGGGGCAGGAAATGAAGGTGGAGCAATAACAATACCCTGGGTTACTTACATGTATGTCAATGGTGGTGGGTAAAGGCGTAAGGGGGTGGGCCCGGCCAGAAAAACAACAGCTCCCGGGAGCTGGGGTGGAAGAACCCCTCCATGCAGGCTGGAAAACCGTAGCAAAAGTAGGAATACCCAGGAGCGGAGGACCTCCATGGGCATGGGTTGCAGGTGTGTCTCTCGTAGGTGTGCCCATCTAGAGGGAACAAGGGGTGTAATGATGAAGGATGTAAACCATAAATAGTTCAAAAATGTAGAGAAAAGTAAAAATGAATGAAGGGAAGTGGTGAGATTGTAAGAGGGATCTATGGATAAAAAAGTGTAGTGGTATATATAAAGTGTAAGGTATAATACAAAGTGACCCATTGTGGTAACAATAAGTAGCAGATGGGCAGTGTATCAGCCCCAATGCTAAGGTAGTGTATCATAAATAAAAATAGGAGTTGTAACCAAGTAAAGAAAGAGTGAAAGGGTAGCAAATTAAAATGACAATAAAAAAGGGGAAACAAAAATTACCTAAAGGGGTGTGGACAGTGCAAAACCGTGTTGCTCCCATGTCCATGGACGCATCCGCCATGAGGGAGCAAACAATGCCGGAGGGAGTAAATATACTCCCTGCAATTAGGTGGGGAGGATCCAACCCTCGTCACGCTCGGCGGCCAATGGGACAGGGAGGCGGCGTCGGGCTATAGGGCAGCGGAGTCTGCCCGTCGTCTCGACGTCAGCCACCCCGTACGGGCGCCAGGATGGGAATAACCAGCGCAAGCACGCCAGCGTCACTAAAATGACGCAGCGTGCATGACGCCGGAGGCGTGACGTCGATGCGCATATGGGCGTCCCCCCAACCCCGCACACGACCCATGACAGGGAGGGGGGGGGAAGGGGGGAGCCCGAGGGCGCATCGCAGCTCCCGGGACTGAGCAAGACGGCCGATACCAACCAAACCAATAGCGCCCCACCCACCACACAACAGCGACACAACCAGATAAGCGCACTGTGGGTAACAGTGTATAGGGATACTCAACAACTAAATTCCTAAAAACCCACATAGTTAATGAATAAAAGATAGACAATAAAGACAATGTGCTTATCTTGAATAGACCCCTAAATAGCCTAAATCGGGGGAAAGTGCCAGCATTGCAATAATGTAGGTATGTAGGGATGCATGCTTCCATCCCCGGAAATATGAACATGAAAAACTAAAGGTTGGGACTTTTAGTTGAGGTGTGGGGCCTAAAGGAACACCTCCATCGCGGTATCTGGAAAAGGGAAGCAAATATGCAAAGGTGGGACTTTGAGTTGAAGCATGCTTCCCAGGAGGTAACACGGATCAATTGAATGGGGCATGTATCCAGTTAATAGAACCAAAGACATTACATGAGAGCATTGCATGGCAATTGACAGTCAGTATTTTAATCGTATACAAAGTAACAAGGACAATAATAACATAGCACACCTAATGTACCAGTCCACAATTGAATGGTATACAAATTACAGCAATCAATGGTAGTAAAATATAGTAACACATTGGTTCATAAAAATCCCGGTGACAACATAGAGAGAAAAGGGGGGCCCAATTCAATGAAGCGTGTCTCCATGATAAGAATTACGTAGATTAAGTGCGCTGGCACAGTCCACTGAGTATAGAGACTGGTAGATAATAATGATATTAACGTACATACAAGAAAGAGCATCTAATTAGCTCGCAGTGGGCATATTGATACATTGTATGAAAAATATACATAACCAGTATCATTAAAATTTATCTCCATGATAGTTATAACCGTAGTTGATTGGTGAATACCAATTGTTGTATGAGGTGATGAATGGTGCAGTAGCAATATGTATAGATAAGGGCATCTTATTGGCTCTACGCGTTTCGTGGCTACTGCCACTCTTCAGGAGCAGGTATGGGGTAGAGGTCTATAAATGACAAGGCAATAAAATTTGAGATAAAGATTGTATAATATATAGAAAGTATATAAAATCAAGGGGCAGGAAATGAAGGTGGAGCAATAACAATACCCTGGGTTACTTACATGTATGTCAATGGTGGTGGGTAAAGGCGTAAGGGGGTGGGCCCGGCCAGAAAAACAACAGCTCCCGGGAGCTGGGGTGGAAGAACCCCTCCATGCAGGCTGGAAAACCGTAGCAAAAGTAGGAATACCCAGGAGCGGAGGACCTCCATGGGCATGGGTTGCAGGTGTGTCTCTCGTAGGTGTGCCCATCTAGAGGGAACAAGGGGTGTAATGATGAAGGATGTAAACCATAAATAGTTCAAAAATGTAGAGAAAAGTAAAAATTAATGAAGGGAAGTGGTGAGATTGTAAGAGGGATCTATGGATAAAAAAGTGTAGTGGTATATATAAAGTGTAAGGTATAATACAAAGTGACCCATTGTGGTAACAATAAGTAGCAGATGGGCAGTGTATCAGCCCCAATGCTAAGGTAGTGTATCATAAATAAAAATAGGAGTTGTAACCAAGTAAAGAAAGAGTGAAAGGGTAGCAAATTAAAATGACAATAAAAAAGGGGAAACAAAAATTACCTAAAGGGGTGTGGACAGTGCAAAATCGTGTTGCTCCCATGTCCATGGACGCATCCGCCATGAGGGAGCAAACAATGCCGGAGGGAGTAAATATACTCCCTGCAATTAGGTGGGGAGGATCCAACCCTCGTCACGCTCGGCGGCCAATGGGACAGGGAGGCGGCGTCGGGCTATAGGGCAGCGGAGGCTGCCTGTCGTCTCGACGTCAGCCACCCCGTACGGGCGACAGGATGGGAATAACCAGCGCAAGCACGCCAGCGTCACTAAAATGACGCAGCGTGCATGACGCCGGAGGCGTGACGTCGATGCGCATATGGGCGTCCCCCCAACCCCGCACACGACCCATGACAGGGAGGGGGGGGGGAAAGGGGGGAGCCCGAGGGCGCATCGCAGCTCCCGGGACTGAGCAAGCCGGCCGATACCAACCAAACCAATAGCGCCCCACCCACCACACAACAGCGACACAACCAGATAAGCGCACTGTGGGTAACAGTGTATAGGGATACTCAACAACTAAATTCCTAAAAACCCACATAGTTAATGAATAAAAGATAGACAATAAAGACAATGTGCTTATCTTGAATAGACCCCTAAATAGCCTAAATCGGGGGAAAGTGCCAGCATTGCAATAATGTAGGTATGTAGGGATGCATGCTTCCATCCCCGGAAATATGAACATGAAAAACTAAAGGTTGGGACTTTTAGTTGAGGTGTGGGGCCTAAAGGAACACCTCCATCGCGGTATCTGGAAAAGGGAAGCAAATATGCAAAGGTGGGACTTTGAGTTGAAGCATGCTTCCCAGGAGGTAACACGGATCAATTGAATGGGGCATGTATCCAGTTAATAGAACCAAAGACATTACATGAGAGCATTGCATGGCAATTGACAGTCAGTATTTTAATCGTATACAAAGTAACAAGGACAATAATAACATAGCACACCTAATGTACCAGTCCACAATTGAATGGTATACAAATTACAGCAATCAATGGTAGTAAAATATAGTAACACATTGGTTCATAAAAATCCCGGTGACAACATAGAGAGAAAAGGGGGGCCCAATTCAATGAAGCGTGTCTCCATGATAAGAATTACGTAGATTAAGTGCGCTGGCACAGTCCACTGAGTATAGAGACTGGTAGATAATAATGATATTAACGTACATACAAGAAAGAGCATCTAATTAGCTCGCAGTGGGCATATTGATACATTGTATGAAAAATATACATAACCAGTATCATTAAAATTTATCTCCATGATAGTTATAACCGTAGTTGATTGGTGAATACCAATTGTTGTATGAGGTGATGAATGGTGCAGTAGCAATATGTATAGATAAGGGCATCTTATTGGCTCTACGCGTTTCATGGCTACTGCCACTCTTCAGGAGCAGGTATGGGGTAGAGGTCTATAAATGACAAGGCAATAAAATTTGAGATAAAGATTGTATAATATATAGAAAGTATATAAAATCAAGGGGCAGGAAATGAAGGTGGAGCAATAACAATACCCTGGGTTACTTACATGTATGTCAATGGTGGTGGGTAAAGGCGTAAGGGGGTGGGCCCGGCCCCGCCTTTACCCACCACCATTGACATACATGTAAGTAACCCAGGGTATTGTTATTGCTCCACCTTCATTTCCTGCCCCTTGATTTTATATACTTTCTATATATTATACAATCTTTATCTCAAATTTTATTGCCTTGTCATTTATAGACCTCTACCCCATACCTGCTCCTGAAGAGTGGCAGTAGCCACGAAACGCGTAGAGCCAATAAGATGCCCTTATCTATACATATTGCTACTGCACCATTCATCACCTCATACAACAATTGGTATTCACCAATCAACTACGGTTATAACTATCATGGAGATAAATTTTAATGATACTGGTTATGTATATTTTTCATACAATGTATCAATATGCCCACTGCAAGCTAATTAGATGCTCTTTCTTGTATGTACGTTAATATCATTATTATCTACCAGTCTCTATACTCAGTGGACTGTGCCAGCGCACTTAATCTACGTAATTCTTATCATGGAGACACGCTTCATTGAATTGGGCCCCCCTTTTCTCTCTATGTTGTCACCGGGATTTTTATGAACCAATGTGTTACTATATTTTACTACCATTGATTGCTGTAATTTGTATACCATTCAATTGTGGACTGGTACATTAGGTGTGCTATGTTATTATTGTCCTTGTTACTTTGTATACGATTAAAATACTGACTGTCAATTGCCATGCAATGCTCTCATGTAATGTCTTTGGTTCTATTAACTGGATACATGCCCCATTCAATTGATCCGTGTTACCTCCTGGGAAGCATGCTTCAACTCAAAGTCCCACCTTTGCATATTTGCTTCCCTAATGTTAAAATTAGACAACGTTGTCTGTTAAGAGCAGCTGCATCACGCTCTGACCATGCATACACACACTTGTAACAGGGCTAATGTTAATAAATGTAGGTAATATCAATGGACCAGACTCCTGATCTCAATATCATAAACCATACATAAGGCTCTATTCACACCAAGGCTACTTTCACACTGGGGCGGTGGGTGCGGTGGCGGTATAGCGCCGCTATTTTTAGCGGCGCTATACTGCCGGAATTGCGGCGGTATTCGGCCGCTAGCGGTGCGGTATTAACGCCCGCTAGCGGGCGAAAAAGGGTTAATACCGCCGGCAATGCGCCTCTGCAGAGGCGCATTGCCGGCAGAATTACAGCGGTTTCCCATTACTTTCAATGGGAAGGAGCGGTGAAGGAGCAGTAAACACACCACTCCTCTCATCGCTCCAAAGATGCTGCTAGCTCGGGCTTTCACATTGAGACTGCAGGGGCAGGAGTTTTCAGGTGGTATTTAGGTGCTATTTTTAGTGCTAAACCGCCTGAAAAACTCCTCAGTGTGAAAGGGGTCTTATGCGTTTTTTGATGCATTTTGCAGAAATGCAGGGACAATTTTTAACATGGGTTCCTATGGAACATGTTCACATCAATGCATTTTTGTGCCTCTGCGTTTTTGGAAAGGGTCAGGGACTTTTTTTCCCGCAAAATGCAGCATTTTGCATGTAATAGAATTCAATGGACCCGCATCCATTGAATGGCATTATCAGATTGAATGGGATAATCAGCTGAAGTCGCACGGCTTCACTCCCACAGCCCAGTGTGAACCTGGGCTTAAAGTGGTTGTAAACCCACTTTTTCAACTTGCACCTACAGGTAAGCCTAGATTAAGGCTTACCTGTAGGTGCAAGAAATATCTCCTAAACCTAAACGGTTTAGGAGATATTTACTAAAAATGACAGGCGTCGCTGTCTACGGCGCATGCGCGCCGTAGACAACGGCGCATTCATGGGGTTAATCCCATTCACAAAATTGGCTACTTCCCAGCAATCGCTGGGCGTAGCCAATTGTGACGGCTCTCGCGCGCATGTGCAGAGTGACGTCTCCGCCGCTCCGGCCAATCACAGCGCCGGAGCGGTGCTGTGATTGGCTGGTGCATCGATACCCGGAAGTAACCTTCCGGCTATCGCCGCAGCGATGGATGCGGCTGAAGAGGGAGACGAGGACGGCTTTGGGGGCCCCGATCTAAGGTAAGTGATGCATAATGAGCTATTATGTTAGTCATAATAGCTCATTATGCCTTTCTCTTACAGCTAGTTTAAAAAAAAAAAAAAAAAAAACAATTCTAAGGGTTTACAACCACTTTAAGGTGATTAGAGTCCACAGTTAGTATTCAATCCAAATATTCAGTTTTCCCAATATGGAATAGCATATTATTGCTGTTATCTAACTGTTGGATCACCAATAACTCAGCGACACTGTTTGTAAAACTGGTAAATAAGGGCTGTGAAATAGCATACGGCATGAAGCAAAATAAAAGGAGGCCGTTTAAAGGACCTATGGTCCGCTCACCTGACCATTTGTAGAGCGATATAGTGACAGTCCTGTGTTCTCTATCTCCGATTCGGGGGGCTGTGGGTGCCGTCCTGTATGCTCCGTTTAGTTAAGCGGGCTCCGATGGACAGCTTGCTGTAAACACTGTATAAGTGTCAGGTCCTCTGGGCCACCATCCGCTTGATTCTTAGCCGAGATATTCACCGCCAGCTTCAAACAGTCAACTGTGCATGTGCAAGCGCGATGTGGTGCGTCATCCACGATGCATAGAGTGTCTCTGTCGTGATGCCAAGTCCGACATGTTTCACCAGGAATTCTGGTTTTATCAAGGATGAAATAAAGCCTTACGGGTTTGCTTTACCTACAGTTGCGACCAAGTGCAGGCTCATTTGTGTGCATTCCATGTAAGTTAGCCCATGCATTTCAACCTTATGCATGCGAAAAGAAGTCCCCAACCCTAGGTTCACATCTATGCGTATTAGGAACACATGCTTTTCCAACACGCACAGAAGTGCACTGCCTTTAACCACTTAAGGACCAGCCACTGTGCATATACGTCAGCAGAAGGGCACCTGGAGGCACAATCACGTACCTGTACGTGGCCCTTTAACTGCTGACGTCTGGGTCGCGCGCGCGCGCACCACCGGCGGCGCGCTCGCGACCCCCCTGCCTTCCCCGTGAGTCAGGTCACGGGTCCCGCGGACTCGATCGCTGCGGGGATCCCCGCGATCGACTCACGGAGGCATGGAGCGGAGAGATGTGTGTGTGTAAACACAACATCTCCCCGCTCCCCTACTGACACTGTCAGCGATCTCCGCTCTGTGTAATCAGAGCGGAGATCGGTGACGTGTCACTCGTAGCCACGCCCCCACACAGTAGTAATCACTCCCCTAGGCACACTTAACCCCTCCAGCGCCCCTAGTGGTTAACCCCTTCACTGCCAGTGTCATTTT
Source organism: Rana muscosa (assembly GCA_029206835.1). Taxonomy (NCBI): domain Eukaryota; kingdom Metazoa; phylum Chordata; class Amphibia; order Anura; family Ranidae; genus Rana; species Rana muscosa. The sequence continues at coordinate 73,652,682 of CM055121.1, forward strand.
CACAGTAAACAGTGCATTTTTATGGCACTGATCGCTGTGAAAATGACAATGGTCCCAAAAATGTGTCAAAAGTGTCCAATGTGTCTGCCATAATGTCACAGTCACAAAAAAAATCGCTGATCGCCGCCATTACTAGTAAAAAAATAAAAAAAGAATAAAAATGCCATAAAACTACCCCCTATTTTGTAAACGCTATAACTTTTGCGCAAACCAATCAATAAACGAAGATTGCAATTTTTTTTACCAAAAATATGTAGAAGAATACGTATCGACCTAAACTGAGGGAAAAAAAAAAAATTATATTTTTTTGGGGGATATTTATTATAGAAAAAAGTAAAAAAATATAGTTTTTTTTAAAAATTGTCGCTCTATTTTTGTTTATAGCGCAAAAAATAAAAACCGCAGAGCTGATCAAATACCACCAAAAGAAAGCTCTATTTGTGGGAAGAAAAAGATGTCAATTTTGTTTGGGAGCCACTTCGCACGACTGCGCAATTGTCAGTTAAAGCGACGCAGTGCCAAATTGTGAAAACACCTCTGGTCATTATGGTCCGTATTGGTCCGGTCCTTAAGTGGTTAAACTGTTAATGGCACTCCCACACATTTGCAAGTGCGTGCGTTTTTGTGCATGCCGAACTCCAAGGTACCGCAGCACCATGCAGTTCAGGTTAGAGCACTTTTGTAAAAAAAAAGTTTGATTTAGCCAGGTGTGGCCACATTCCCACGCGTCGTGTGTTGGGGATCCTATTCTTTTAGCCCCGGTTCACACCGGTGCGGCTTTGAAATCGCGCTACTTCAGTGCGATTTCAAAGCCGTACATTAGTGCGATTTGCACTGCCGATTTCACTACGGCTTCATACAACAGAAGTCTATGCAAGTTGCAATGAAATCGGCAAAAAGACGTTCAGGAGTCTTTTTCAAAGTCGCTGCGACATGAGTTGCAGCAATTTGAACGGTTCCATTGCTGACAATGGGGTGTGACTTGTTATGCAATTTGGAACTGTCAAATCGCACCAGTGTGAACGGTGGGCTTCAGGCCTGATTCACACTAGGGATGAGCTCAGGCGTGTTTGCATTGAACACATGCAGAGCCCGCCAAGGAAGTTGGCACCGTCGGAACCGCGCTGCGCTAATCACAGGCAGGGAGACATTTCCCGATCTCTGCAGCCGAGCATCGGGACAATGTCTCCCTGCCTGTGATTAGCGCAGCGCGGTTCTGATGGTGCCGACTTCCTTGGCGGGCTCTGCATGTGCTCAATGCGAACACGCCTGAGCTCATCCCTAATTCACACCTATGCAGTTTGCAGTTTGCATATTCAAGGTGCATTTTTCAATACAGGCTTTTGATCCATTGAAGTCTATGAAACCAAAAACCAGAAAAAAAATCCCATAAAATGCACAGATGTGAACTACATCCATAGGAAACCATGTTAAATGGACTGTAGTGTGTTTCTGCAAAACTGAAAACACACTAAAAAATACATAGGTGTGAACCAGGCCTAAATAGACTGCAATACACACGAGAAACGCAGAAAAGAAGCCCCTGACCCTGTTCCAAAAACACGCAGCACCGAACTGCCGCTGCACCATTCAGATTGGCCTGCATTAAAAAACGCACACGCGACATATGTGTGTGGGTGCAATAAAAAAGGAATTGCGCCTTTGCTCGTTTGCTGTGCGTTTCGGAAAATCGCTCGATTTTGTGTGTTCCCGACACACATAGATGTGTTCCAAGGGCTAGGAAATAAATGGGCTGCCCTGCATGCGACGCCTGGGAACTCGCCGTGATTGGTCGCACCTGTAGCGAACCTAAATTCTCCCAGTCACAGATTGAAAGAGTGTATGAGTGTTTATTTACATTGCAGCAGACACTAGGAACAGCTATGATTGCCATTTACAGCTCATATAGTTCCTGAAAGCCAAGCAAGGCAGCAGCTTTCACAGAGGTGCAGGATATGTGGGTTCTGGTGAGGAAAAAAAAAGGACATGGCTGGTAATCTTTGACAGCTGACATCCCCAGAGACACAAACATGGAGCCTGCACGTCTATAGGGAAGCAGAGAGAGTAAGATCAGGGAAGACTCCGCCCACCTCCTATCATGTGACCCGCTGTCAGGTGGTTGGCTGTGTGACTGGCTGGGAGGGGCTTGTAGAAGGAAGAAGGTTTGGGGGGAAAGTGTTGAGGAACTTTTTGATGCCATAATAGTGGGCATGTTATTGATGTACAGAGCGGAGGCGTGTCCATGGTGCGGTGTAGCGGGCAGTAGACGGTGTGCACAGCGCTGAGCCTTCCTCTATACACATAGTATACACAGAGAGCTCATGGCGGGGGAGGCGGGCAGCGGGGAGCTGGGAGCGTCTGCCGGGGTCCCTGAGCGCAGGGAGTACCTGTTCAAGGTGCTGGTGATCGGGGAGCTGGGGGTGGGGAAGACCAGCATCATCAAACGTTATGTCCATCAGCTCTTCTCCCAGCACTACAGGGCCACCATAGGAGTGGACTTCGCCCTGAAAGTCATCAACTGGGACGGCAAGACTCTGGTCAGGCTGCAGCTATGGGACATCGCAGGTAAGTGGCCGAGATAAGGACCTACAATCATATCATATGGTGCTTCGTGATTTCAGCTTCCTACACCTGCCATACACTATAGGTGTGCACAGACTCTTCCATTATATATATACACACACATAATAAATAAAAGTAAAAAAAAATTAAAAAATATTACTAACACCACAGTCTAGCTCTCAGTAGGACAGAAGTTGGTGTCACTAGAGCAGAGACTGGTGTTGGTAATATTTATTTTGTATTGCTTTTTTACAATAACATTTTTCTTAATGTATATATTAATAAAAATATATTGACATATTTTAAGATTTATTATTATTATTATTATCTTAAAATATAATTACGTGTAATAAAAAGGATCTATGTGCCTTTTATAATTAATCGAAATTAGTCGATTAAAAAAAAAAAAAAAAACTATTAATCGAACAGGAAAATTTTAATCAGTAACTGCCCATTTATTTATTTATACACACACACACACACACACACACACACACACACACACGCGTTATTAATAATAATCTATATTTTAAGTTATTTTATTTTTTAGGAGCCATACAGACTCCTCATGTCTCACTTTTTGAGAAAGGGACTGAGGACCGAGATTCCCCAGTCCCCTTCTCTGCAGCAGGGGGAATTCTGTGCAGCACAGGGTGATTAGGGTATGCCCTGGCACACCTATGCCATACACTCTACAATCTCCTTCGAGTTACCACAACTGAGCACTCCAATTCATATCTTCTAGATTGTAAGCTCTAATGAGCACGGATTCCTCCTGTACTGCACAGGTGTCATAACTGGCGGCCCCTCCAGCTGTTGAGGAACTACAAGTCCCATGAGGCATTGCAAGTCTGACAGTTACAAGCATGAATCCAACAGGCAGAGGCATGATGGGACTTGTAGTTCTGCAATAGCTGGAGGGCCGCCAGTTTGACACCTCTGCATGTACTGTCTGCCCCATGTTGTAAAGCGCTGCGCAAACTGTTGGCGCTATATACATCTTATAATGGAAGAAAGAACTGCGCCGTGTAATAATAATACCTAAACGGCTGCAAACTCTGCTGTGAGAGATGCACAGAGACCATATAATAAAGGAATAGAGTTGTGCTCTAAAATAAATTGCTATATAAATCTTGTAGAATAATATTCAATCGGGCATTACCTTGTTGGTAGATCTAAAGTAGATTGTGCAATCAGATTGTAAAGTGTACAGCAACTTTAAAGTGATTGTAAACGCATTTTTATTTTTTCTAAATAACAAACAAGTTCACCCTTACCTGCTCTGTGTAGTGGAATTGCCCAGAGGGGCCCCTTCTGGGGTCTCCCGCCAGCACTCTTGGCTCCTCTTCTTGGTGTGCCACCATAGGAAGATGCCTCCTATGGTGGCACTAATCGCTTGATTCTGAGCTGCACTGCTTGGATCCTTTGACACAAACGGCAAGGCCAAGTCCCCTCGCCACAGGATTTGACTGGCATTGGCTCCTGCTGCTCTCAGCCAAGTCTGAGAGTGGGGTGAGGGGAGAGAGTCGGCACAGGCACACCCCCCAGTCTTGGCAGACCTGTGCGGCTGACTGTTCCTGAGGTCATCTCGCCCATAGACTTGCTCTGGATGTGAGGATGTCAGGAACAGTCCACTGCTAGATCATGGGTTAGTGCTGTTTGCCAGAGGAGCAGAGCATCAGGTGAGTATACAACTTTCTCCTCTCCCCTGTACAAAATGAGCAGTTAACCCGTGCAGTGCAGCCGCAGCCCCACTGCATGGAAACTTTTTTTTTTATTTAAAAAAAATAATTCCCAGAATTGGGCTTTAAGGTGAATGTTTCGGCTTTAGAACCCCTTTGCATCGACTGCCTTGTAGCCCTTTAAGAGTTCTAAAAGGCGGAGGCAGGCATTCAGATCATGTGATCACTGTAATTGGCTGTCACAGCTGTCTCATGATCAGAAAGCTCCCAATCGCAAGTCTGCATCGGGAGCTTACCTTGCCCCGCTGGCTACCTTGCTGGGAGCATGCTCTCTTAGCATGGTAAGTGGTTTACACAGGGCCAAATATTTGCAGCTGCTCGGCGTTAAGGCCCACCTGGCAAGCGGCTGCATATGTGTTGGGCAAGCGTTTAAGGGTCACCTTATACTTTACAATCTGACCATTAGGGTTGTACCAATACCAAGCATTTCCCCGAGTACTTGTACTCGGGGGAAAATGCTCCGATGCTTCACCCGATACTTGGGCAGTCAGGGATGATCGGTGCGGCGGAGGGAGTTACAAGCATCGATCTCCCTGTATAGATTTCAATACAGCCTGTCCGCTTCTCCCCCCCCCCCCCCCCCCCCCTCTTTTCAGCTGTTTTACTGAAATCTATACAGCAGCGATCGGTGCTTGTATTTCCCCCCAAAGCCGCACTGATTCACCGCTGACTGTCCCTGTATCCTCCTCCAGCTCCCCCATCCGTGCTGCTCTCCCCCATCCGTGCTGCTCTCCCCCCTCCGTGCTGCTCTCCCCCCTCCGCGCTCCGTGTCCCCCCTCCGCGCTCCGTGTCCCCCCTCCATTATTCGGCGCTCCGTGTCCCCCCTCCATTATTCGGCGCTCCGTGTCCCCCCTCCATTATTCGGCGCTCCGTGTCCCCCCTCCATTATTCGGCGCTCCGTGTCCCCCCTCCATTATTCGGCGCTCCGTGTCCCCCCTCCATTATTCGGCGCTCCGTGTCCCCCCTCCATTATTCGGCGCTCCGTGTCCCCCCTCCATTATTCGGCGCTCCGTGTCCCCCCTCCATTATTCGGCGCTCCGTGTCCCCCCTCCATTATTCGGCGCTCCGTGTCCCCCCCTCCATTATTCGGCGCTCCGTGTCCCCCCCCTCCATTATTCGGCGCTCCGTGTCCCCCCCCTCCATTATTCGGCGCTCCGTGTCCCCCCCCTCCATTATTCGGCGCTCCGTGTCCCCCCCCTCCATTATTCGGCGCTCCGTGTCCCCCCCCTCCATTATTCGGCGCTCCGTGTCCCCCCCCTCCATTATTCGGCGCTCCGTGTCCCCCCCCTCCATTATTCGGCGCTCCGTGTCCCCCCCCTCCATTATTCGGCGCTCCGTGTCCCCCCCCTCCATTATTCGGCGCTCCGTGTCCCCCCCTCCATTATTCGGCGCTCCGTGTCCCCCCCTCCATTATTCGGCGCTCCGTGTCCCCCCCTCCATTATTCGGCGCTCCGTGTCCCCCCCTCCATTATTCGGCGCTCCGTGTCCCCCCCTCCATTATTCGGCGCTCCGTGTCCCCCCCTCCATTATTCGGCGCTCCGTGTCCCCCCCTCCATTATTCGGCGCTCCGTGTCCCCCCCTCCATTATTCGGCGCTCCGTGTCCCCCCCTCCATTATTCGGCGCTCCGTGTCCCCCCCTCCATTATTCGGCGCTCCGTGTCCCCCCCCTCCATTATTCGGCGCTCCGTGTCCCCCCCTCCATTATTCGGCGCTCCGTGTCCCCCCCTCCATTATTCGGCGCTCCGTGTCCCCCCCTCCATTATTCGGCGCTCCGTGTCCCCCCCTCCATTATTCGGCGCTCCGTGTCCCCCCCTCCATTATTCGGCGCTCCGTGTCCCCCCCTCCATTATTCGGCGCTCCGTGTCCCCCCCTCCATTATTCGGCGCTCCGTGTCCCCCCCTCCATTATTCGGCGCTCCGTGTCCCCCCCTCCATTATTCGGCGCTCCGTGTCCCCCCCTCCATTATTCGGCGCTCCGTGTCCCCCCCCTCCATTATTCGGCGCTCCGTGTCCCCCCCTCCATTATTCGGCGCTCCGTGTCCCCCCCTCCATTATTCGGCTCTCCCCGTCCCCCCTCCATTATTTGGCTCTCCCCCTCCGCGCTCTGTGTCCCCCCTCCATTATTTGGCTCTCCCCCTCCGCGCTCTGTGTCCCCCCTCCATTATTTGGCTCTCCCCCTCCGCGCTCTGTGTCCCCCCTCCATTATTTGGCTCTCCCCCTCCGCGCTCTGTGTCCCCCCCCCCTCCATTATTTGGCTCTCCCCCTCCGCGCTCTGTGTCCCCCCCCCCCTCCATTATTTGGCTCTCCCCCTCCGCGCTCTGTGTCCCCCCCCCCTCCATTATTTGGCTCTCCCCCCTCCGTGTCCCCCCTCCATTATTCGGCTCTCCCCCTCCGCGCTGCTGCTGTCCTCCGCTCCGTGTCACCCTCCATGGCCCCCTCTGCTCTCCATGTAACTCTCCATATCCTCCTCCGCTCCCTTCTGTCAGGATGGAGAGCGGAGGTAGGAGCCGCTAAACCCGGCTCCTACCTTTTTCCGAATGAACAGTCAGTGATCACTGACTCTGTCCATTCATATAACTGAAACATTGTAACCTGTATTTACGATGCTTCAGTTTATGAATGGAGAGGAGCCGTTGTCTCCTCTCCATTCATTTTCAGTGCAGCTGAGAAAGGGACTGGGGAATATGTGTCCCTAGTCCCTTTCTCTGTCTCAAAGGGGAGATGTCAGAGGTCTGATATCTCACCAAAGCCCCCCAACAGGGCTGAAAATAAAAAAATAAATTTCACAAAATAATAAAATATTGATTGTAAAAAATAAAAATAAAAAACACACTGACACCATCCACCCCCCCATCAAGAAAGCATTGTAAAAGAAAACCTAACAAAAAATAGTAAAAATAAAAATACTGACACGTGCCACTGTCACATGACATTTGAAAAAAGGATCGTGAGTACTTGAAAAAAAGTATCGGTACTTGTACTCGGTCTTAAAAAAGTGGCATCGGGACAACCCTACTGACCATACTCTTTATGCAATCAATAGCTGCCCAACACAAGTCCTATTGCACCTGGTGTAGATAGGCCCTAAATAAAGAGCCAGAAACATGCACAGTCCCTTACAGTCTGGTTTTTGACAGCCTGTTTGTTTCAGTGGGCTGCCAAAGGCATGGGAACGCGGAAAAAGTAGTGCAAGTACAACTTTTGCAAGTCGCGCCACACCAGAATGCTGCGGAGAGGCGTTTGGAGTGCCGTTAACAATTATTGGTGCCCGCACCTGTTGTAAGGGTTGCGCATTAACATCAGGTGCGGAAAACGTACACAGAATGCACCTTTCATTCAACATGTGTGAGTTGTGACCGCGCTAAATGCTGCATATTGGCCTAGGGAGGAAGGGGGTGAAAGTGCCCGATAGGCAAGTTGTTAAAGTGAAACTATACCAGTCAATTTAAAGGCTAAGTTCACTTCATAAAAAAAATAATAATAATAATTAAGTAAATAAAAAGGTGAATTAACTATAAATATCCTGGCTACCCTGCTGCACTTGGATGTCCCATGCTGCCGATGTAGCGGTCTTTATCCAGTACACCACAATCCACAGCCCTGGAATGAGTATCCATCATAATGTTTGCAGTGGTTATTGGTCAGCACTGCCACAGGACCCTGCTGACCAAAATGCGAATAACGCCTGAATGGGCGCATGTCAGAAAAATGCCATGCGTTACATTCTGCTCTGATTTAGCAGGGGATGTGTTTGTGGATTCCCTCCTGAATGGAGAAGACAAAGTCTGTGTAAAGGGCTCTAAAATATTTCTTCCTCTTTGCTTACATTTTCTGATCAATCACTTTCTGAATACTTGTATTTTTTGAAGGTTTTCTATGCAGCCAACAATGCCGATATGGCTGGAATCTCCTCCCTACCAGTGTCCAAAGATCTCAGCTGTTGTCGGGGGGGGACGGGGGGGGGGACAGTTCATGCCTTCCAGCTACAGAGAGAGCGGAATGCGCTGGGGCCTTGTAGTCACATGACCCCATAGAAAATCTTAAGAATTTAGAAAGCAATGTATTAAAAACGTATGCAGGGATGGTCAGAGAAATGGGGAAGCGACACTTAACAGGTAAGTTATTGTATAGGCTTTCCTTCAATGTTAAGATTATCAAACAATCTGACACACTTCCTGTACGTAGAAGAATCATTTCCGTGTTATCTGCCACCATTGTATGACTAATGCTGCGTACACACGACCGTTTTTAATGATGAGAAAAATGAAATTTTTTAAAATGGTCATTAAAAATGATCGTGTGTGGGCTGCAGAGCATTTTTCACGACGTGAAAAACGGCCATGAAAAAATTGGAACATGCTCTAATTTTTCACGGCGTTTTTTACATCGTTGTTTTTCTCGTCATGAAAAACGGCCGTGTGTGGGCTTTAACGTCGTGAAAAAAAATGCGCATTCTCTGAATCAAGTATGAGACGGGAGCGCTCGTTCTGGTAAAACTGGCATTCGTAATGGAGATAGCACATTCGTCATGCTGTAACGGACTGAAAAGCACGAGGCTGAAAAGCGGGAATCGTCGCTCAACAAACTTTACTAACATGAAGGGTGGCGCCATCCGAATGGAACTTCCCCTTTATAGTGCCATTGTACGTGTTGTACGTCACCGCGCTTTACTCAAGCATTTTTTTCCACGATAGTGTGTAGGCAAGGCAGGCTTGAGAAGAATCACGTCGAGAAAAATGCCGTTTTTTTTTTTTCAATGACATTAAAAACGGTCGTGTGTACGCGGCATAAGTTGCAATATAATTCTGCAGAAGATCCAGTTTGGACACTGCCTTCGAAATACTGCACAAATGTTTCACAAGCCTATGTCCGCATTTACACACAATTGCTTGACTACACTGACCCTTATTCGTGGTCCAGTTATATCAGTGTGGGCCTATGAACTGGAAACGCCTTAGGGCCCAATGTACACTGAATTCACCTCTGCCTATGCAGGCTGTATTCTAAAGTATTCACCACTTTGCTCCATGGTGCATAACTTTTAAAGTTGAAGACTACTAATTTCTGAGAAAGTGTTCCCCTCTTGCTGTATAAGGGCTTTTTTAACCTCCTAAATGCTGAACGTGACAAGGGGATACAATTCCTGCTGCAAAGCATTTCAGCTGTGGTAGGTGTACACCCCCAGCTGCTGCCTTTGCAGCCAAAAAGAAGGCAGCTGCAGTGCAGCCCTATTCACTTGAATGGGTGGTGGTCTGCGAGCGGTAGTACCTGCTGAAAGCGACGAGGAATAATTCCTGCCGTGAGCCAAGAACCAAATCATTGTGGCCACAGCACATGCTGCTGCCTTTGCAGCCAAAGGGGGAGCAGCTGGGGGGGTAGTGGCAGTGCAGCCCTATTCACTTGAATGGGTGGTATGTGGCAAGTGATAGTACCCCCTGAAGTAGGGCTGGGCGATTTCCCCCCCCCAAAAAAATCTGCAATTTTTTTTATAAAAAAACTAGATTTACGATTCGTTTTTTTTTTTTTTTTTTTTTTTTTTTTTATATTAATTGAAGTGCATCAACAAACAAAATTGCAAAGGCAAACCCTTTCTCTAACTGCAAAGTCAATGTGCAACAAAGATTGTTAAACATCCAAATTATTAATACTGCATTTGGATTTAGCTAATAAAATAACAAAAAATCTTGAGGTTACTCTTGGTTGAATTGAACTGTGCCCGTGTCTCACTGTGCCCATGCTTCAATCACTGTGCCCGTACCTGATGCAGATTTTCATGGGATACTGATTTTACTGCTACACCGGTGGCCATTCCAGTATTCAAAAGCAGCGCCTCCTCCTCGTCTGTGATAGGCGGAACACTCAATTTCCCAGCATTCAGTGTTCCGCCTACCATGGACATCCGCTCATCCTCATAACACAGACGAGGATGTCCGTGATAGGCTGAACACTGCCTGCTGTGAAATTGAGTGTTCCGCCTATCACAGACGAGGACTCGGGAGGCACGGCTTTTAAACACTGCAATGGCCGCCGTCTGTCTGCATGACACGCTGATCAGATAGGCAGACGGCGGCTTGCGGTTAGTTACTGTTACATTACATCTACTCGCTGCGGCGAGTAGATGTAATTGGGGTAACGCCGCCCAGTGCCATTCCGGATACGCACCCTGCAGCCCTGCTACGGAAACTGGGAAAAAAAAAAAATCTTAAAAAATCGATTTTCTTCAAATCTGAATCGATTTGAGCTCAAAACTCGATTCAAGATTAAAATCGATTTTTTTTTTTCCCCAGCCCTACCCTGAACGGGGTATAATTCCTGACACACCAAAGTATTGCAGCACGTGTACACCGCCTGCCCTTTTCCTTTTGCAGCTAAAGGTGGAGTAGTTGCAGCATGGCCCTATTCACTTGAATGGGTTACATTCAGTGGGTGGTAGTGCCTGCTGAATGCGATGGGGGTGGTATTCCTGCCTCTGGCTGTGAAACAAAGGATCATGGCTGCAGCAGGTGTACACCCCTGACTGACTCCCAGCTAAAGAGGGGGTGGTAAAAATGTGGTTCAGTGGTGCAATTGCACAAAAATAGAGACTAATGGGATTCCCACCTGATTATAAAACTGTAGTACTCACCGATGTTAACGGGGGATGCAATCCAAATATAATATGACCAAAAAATGAAAAAGAAAAAAAGAAATGGACAAATGCACACCCTAAAGTGTTAACTAACAAAGTTTTTTTTTTTTTTTTTTTTTAAAGCTGTAAGCTATATCAAAAATATATAATAGATAGACATAAAAACTGGTCCCCTATAATTAATAGGTGAACCTACCCAGAACATACCCCATAAGTAAAACCCAGTGACGGCATATACTGGTAACTAAATGAAAATCCTTTCCCCCCAAAGGAGGGGAATGTAAATCACAAAAGGCACATCCGCCCTCCCGCAAAACAGACACCTCCCCCCCCCCCCCCCCCCCAATACACCTAACAATAGACTAAGTCACTTAATAGAAAAACCCCTTATGTATTCCCACACAGGACAGTGATGCCCTGTAATGACAGGCTATTGGTGTCCACTGTCCATGTGTGGAAAAACGGCACTAAGGTGGTCACCTAGAAATAAATGAACAGAAGGGTCATGTAGTAAATATGGTCATAGGGAGCACCACTCAATAGGATTGCTATAATGGACGAGACATTCCACTTCAGAAACAGGAGTGCTGCTGCTGGGAAGAAGCTGGGGGCGGAGCTGGGAAGCAGAAAGTGCAGGGTTTGGAGGGCAACTACCAGAGGGGGGCTGGAGTCTGAATGCTGAGACCAGGTAGAGGCGGCGAGGCCAACTGCTGCGATGGGGAAGAAGTGCGAGAGCTACCTGAAATGGCCTGGAAGGCCGGATTCTACCCACGGGCCTTGTGTTTGACACATGTGCTCTATAGGATCCTTGGGGTGGGAAATAGTGTGGGCTAGCAGCATATAATTACTGACTTTAGGGTATAGTCAGTGTATGTATGGGATCTGTTCATGGTTTAGAATGCAGAGAAGATAAAAGCACCAAAAGAGTGATTTCCCTTCATGGGGCAATTTTTTTTTTTTTTAATAGATTCATTTCATGTCCGTGACACAGCTGCTTACCTAAATCTTTTAGCAAGGATTAAATAATTTCCTGGGATCAAGCTGGTCCAAATGAACTACTAACCGTTTCAGAGGCTGGGAGAGCCTTGGCTACATTCATTATACAGTGCTGTGTGAACTTCCCGTCCACTCCCAAAACAAAATCTATAAATGAATACAAAGCTTTCTCTGACTGACTGAGGCACAGCGGTGGATGGATGACATCCCGATCTCCAACTCAATCCGAGGAAGTTTTGTATTCACTTATAGACTTTATTTTGTCTTGGGAGGGAAGTTCCCAGCCCACTGGCAAAACGCAGCGCTGTATACTGTAGCTACATACAGTTTACACTGTGCTCCCAGCCACTGCAACTGTTATTGAAGGTAGTAGTTTGGTCCTGCCTGGCCCAAACAAACTATTTAAAGCAGAGCTCCGTCCAAAAGGGGAAGTTCCGCTTTAAGTCCTCCTCCCCCACCCCTGTTTCTGAAGGGGGAGCTTTTGGGGAAGGAGGGGGTACCCGATTTTGATAGGTTCCCATTTCCACTCCCAGGTGATCAGAAGCAGAAGTTCCCCTCTACTTGCAGTCTTCTGGCACACATGACAGGTCCCAGAAAACTGCAGGACCATTCACAACATGTGGCGCGGCTCGCATGTGAAGCAGCAAGCTGTCACAGCCAGGTGCCCACAGTTAAAATGCTGGTGCCGGGGACAGCTGAGAGGGTGTGAACACAGCTTGGGTGAGCACAGTGCTGGATCGTAGGACAGGCGAGTGAGTGGCTGTTTATGAAAAGTCGGCAACTACAGTTTTTTTTTTTTTTGTAGCTGCCGATTTTTAATCTTTACATATGTAGCAGGTGGTTACATTTAGGGGGAAGCATCTGAGTGGTAACTAGGCTCAGATGCACTAATTGTTAAGTCTCATGGACCATTTCTATCCCTGGGAGATAGTACTGGTGTGTAAGTTCCCTGGGGCCTATAGGTGGCGCTGTTGTCACGGGCCCGGGTTGAACCGCAGTACAAGGTTGTGTCCCTTTTGTCCCCTCTCTGCAGCAGTATGGTGGGGCGCGGAACCTGCTGTGCCTGTTGGGAGAGGATATAAAAGGGGGCTGCCATCTTCCAGAGGGGTCGGTTCCGCGCTCAGGCACCTTACGCCTGGGTGCGTGTGCGTCGCCTCCGGGTGCCCTAGGCACGGAGGCCTGGTCGGGTTGTCTCTGGGTGCCCTAGGCCCAGAGACGGAGCTGCTGTTCCATCCCAGACACCTTCAGTCTGGGGTGAGGTACTTTGGAGAAAGGCCCGGAGCCCAGCAGCCTTAGGTTGGGATCCGCCAGGGATCTGCCTTGCGAGGGGACCCGTATCCAGGACGAAGGAGGCCAGGGAGGTGACCCTTTCTGAAGACCCAGCGCAGAGTCGTGGTGACAGAGGGGGCCTCTGGTAACTCTCCGGAGGGATGTTCTTGTCCTATAAGGGCTAGTTCACTAACCGAAGGAAGTGCGTGTTCTTTAGGTCACAGTGGCAGTGATACTATGCACCCAAGGTCAGTGGCAGTAACTTTCATCTTTTTCACCCGGTCAGTGGCAGTGACCAACCTCATGGTCTGTGGCAGAGACCATGTGCTAAGCCTGTTAGTGCTAATCAGAGCAGGAGAAAACCCAATTCAAGTTTGTGCCTGGACCTCCTCCCACCTTATCTGACCTGTGTCTTGTCCCAACCTGTCTGCTCTCAAAGAGACTGTTTATTGTGCAAAAAAGAAATAAATAAGTGTTGGACCTTTCAGTTGGTGTGAACAGTTGCTTACTGGGGAGAACTAAAGACTTGTTTCTGACTATCACATAAACTAGGTCAGCACTGGAGGCTTTTTTTACACTGGCTGCAAGAAGGCCCGAGAAACTAACACCGCTCAACCTCCCTATTCAGGAGGGTACGGGCTTGTGGTGCGGTGTGCCTCATTCTTTTCCTGCGGAGGAGCCAAGCAGAAGAAAAACAGGTAAAGTCTGGGGTTGGTGTGCTACACATAAGACTGAAGCTCCTCTTTAATCACTTACCTACTGGGCACTTAAACCCCCTTCCTGCCCAGGCCAATTTCAGATTTCAGCACTGTCACACTTTGAATGACAATTGTGCTGCCATGCAACACTGTACCCACTTTTTCACACAGATAGAGCTTTCTTTTGGTGGTATTCATAGTTGGTTTGTTATAAAAGTTTGGAAATAGGTAATTTTTCTCCTTCATTGATGGGGCGGCGTGGCTCTGTGTCAGGGACCGATGTCCCTCGGACAGTAGCCGGTGAGCTGGTGTTTTTTTTTTTTTCTTTTTCTCATGCTGTGAGTGTGAGGAGAAAAAAAAAGCCGTTTACATCATCGTAATCGGCCGAGTCTCCTTGACTCGCTAATCAGAGTGAGCCGCTGGAGCACGAGAGGACGTACGTGGACGCCCTCCCAGCAGTTTAGGCCCACACTGTAGCCGTCTTTCTGCTATAGCATGGGTGGGAAGGGGTTAAACTCAACGAACATCTGAAGATCAGGGCCAGGCAGGTTTGTACAGCTTTCTTCCCTTAATAAATGAAATCGTCATTTAAAAACAATTTTTATTTTTTTCTCAGGTTATGTTGTAATATAAAAATTTAAACTAAATAATTTAAGTGGGACATATGCAAAAAAATTAGAAGGGGGTAAATACTTTTTCACAGCACTGTATGACAGCCATTGTTGTCCACAATGTTTAGTCTGCAGCCAAAATCCTCCCTGTTTTTGGCCACCAAAAACTATCAGATTATTGTATGATCGCTTCAAAAGCGGTATTTTTTTTGCACAATTTTCTGATCATGGGTATGGGCCTTAAGACTATACAAGCACAGATTCCATCATCCATGCTAAACAGCGCAGGTGGATCAATATCCTGCTATGGCTATTGTTCTGAATACCAAAAGAGTGCCTGTGTCTGATTTGGATATAGGCAATGTTTGTCTGACAATATTCTAACCGGCTACTTTGATCTCTTCAGTCAAAAGTTGTCGGGCAGATGGGGCCACAGAACAAATTTTGTCTGGTTCCTCAGGAACGTCACTCTGTGTATGGCTGGCTTACCAGTAGGAGAGAAGTGTCACTGTAGTGATAAGAGTATCCTGTTTTGTGTACTTAGAGCTGGTGGTGGGTAAGGTTGGAAAATCTCTACATGCAACATGCTCTTTGAGGCTGGGTTGACAATTATGAGAATTGGATGTGGATTTCCCCGCAGTGTGACTGGCTCTTAATGAAGCCGGTTCACACATCTCCGGAGCGGATTACACAGAGGTCCTGTGTGTCTTTGGCTGTCTTTGGCTCTGTTTCAGGTCCGAATTCATGCAAAAATTTGGGCCCGATTCGTCCTTGAGCCCAGGTTCACACTGGGGCTACGGGAGTGAAGCCGTGTGAGTTCAGCTGAACTCGCACAATTTCACTCCTGCCTGTCAGTCCCGATTGCGGCCGCGATTACAGGGACATCTGTGCAGGTTTCTGCACAGATGTCAATGGAAATCGCGGCCCGAAATCGCAACAGAAACTACTTTTTGAAATCGGTGCAGCACCGCAGATGCGGCGTCGCACCGATTAGAACGGTTCCATTGTCCGCAAATACCGGCGTTATGACATGCGATTTGGCATGTCAAAACGCACCAGTGTGAACCAGGGCTTAAACAGAGAAACGGGACACACTGGGCTTTCGCTGTGAGCCGCATTAAGTGTGAACCGGCCTCAGTGTTTGGAAATGCTGGTTATTTCCCCTCAATAGTTTAAGTATCCTACCCTAAATTACCAGATCTTTACTTAAACCCTGCAAAAGGCTACCAAATTGTGTTGTGAGGTTATTTACAGCCTATTCACTGTTCCTTGTGCATTGGTGCCTGTTGCTTGAAACGGCGCTTTAATTCCTTTTTGACTTTTAAAGAGACCCTGTCACCATCCCATGCCTAATAAGACCAAGATGTTATGTAAATCTACTCCCATTTCTGTTTATAGCTGCCTTTTTGCACTTCAAACGGCAGTTATAATATTTTATTTCCTCCTAAAGCCTCGTACACACGATTTGGATTTCCATCAGACAAATCGTGGAATTTTGTCCAAAGGGCGTTGGCCGTGAACTTGTTCTGCATACAGACGGCAGAACTTTTGCAGCCAACATACATGAAACTACGTTGTTTCTCAGCTCTTTAGCGCCACCCTTTGGGCAACTTCTGCTAATGTTATGGTTGGCTTTGGTTCGGAGCATGTGTGTTTGTACTTTTTTTTCCGACGGACTTGTGTACACACGATTGTATAATCCGACAAGACACATTTGTTGTCGAACTGTTTTAAAGCATGCTATAAAACATTTGTTGTCGGATTTTCCGACAACAATTGTCCGATTGAGCATACGAACGGTCGGATTTTCCGACCAAAACCCTTAAATCACACATTTGTTGTCGGGAAATCCGATCGCGTGTACAAGGCTTTAAACTTCTGGGAGTGCTGCAGCTTCCCATTCCTAGCTCTGACTTTACCTGTCCTTATAGAAGCTGGGGTACTTTATTACCTACACATGCAGTGGTTCTCAACTCCTGTCCTCAGGGCCCACTAACAGGCCAGGTTTGCAAGATTACTAAAATACATCTCAGGTGATATCATTTGCTGCTCAGTGATTGCAGTATTCTAGTCTGCATCTCCCCAAGGTAATACTTAAAATCTGGCCTGTTAGTGGGTCCTGAGGACAGGGGTTGAGAACCACTGCTCTAGAGTAATTATGGCCTCCCTAGCTGCTGCCAGAATGGTTGACTTCAGGGCCAGGGAGAGGAAGCCGCAGTGGCAGGTTGGCACATCAAGACTGACAATACTGAAAGTGTAGGCCTCGTGCATTACCAATGGCTGGTTTATTGAAAATAAATTAAAAGATCATGGATACTCACAAACAAAGGCAAATAATAGGCATATATCATTCCATCCAAAGAGCCTCTTCCTGGAACCGTATGAGCAGATGACCAAAGAGTGACGGTGACAAATGTTTGCAGCTACGGCTGACGCGTTGCGGGGGCGAGCCCCCTTCTTCAGAGCCTAAAAGGAATAGTAACTGCAGGTAATAGTAAAAGCAGTTACTATTCCTTTTAGGCTCTGAAGAAGGGGGCTCGCCCCCGCAACGCGTCAGCCGTAGCTGCAAACATTTGTCACCGTCACTCTTTGGTCATCTGCTCATGCGGTTCCAGGAAGAGGCTACCTCTTTGGATGGAATGATATATGCCTATTATTTGCCTTTGTTTGTGAGTATCCATGATCTTTTAACTTATTTTCAATAAACCAGCCATTGGTAATGCACGAGGTCGGTGCGCCTTCTCTTTTTTTCCTCTATTTTCCAGTTCTAAGAATACCAAATATTCTGAGGGGGGCAGCAAGATCTCTGGGCATTTCCTCTGAATGGAATACTCTGGTTGTGTCACCAAGAGACCAAAAAACTTCTGAGCGCAGGAGAATGTTTTTCTTGTTTTTTTTGAATACTGAAAGTGTAACAGGAGAAGATCAGAGCCACTGTACTGCAATACACCAATGGTACCAAAAACAAAAAAGGTATCTATAGCCAATAAAATTTACATATCACAATACCATCTTAATTGTATGCATGGGGTAGTGACGGATACTTTTTAACAAGCTTTAACCTGCCAACGTAGCTAACCTATATTATGCCAACATGTTGTCTGTCCATTGTGCGTTAAATAGTAAGGGGTGTTTACTGCATTGGCATGCATTTGGGGACCCATTATAAATGAATTGGATGCCCCTCAAAATAGATGTACAACTTGCATTGGTGGGAATCCAGCCTCAGAGTTAATTTTTGTAGCGTCATGAATCCTAACAAAACGGACATATAGTGTATTGAATATGGACTTATTCAGATACTAGCTGCGTACGAAAAGATAATAAAATACGTGAAAATAAACTTTTTCTGTGGACCACGTCTTTCAGATTCAGACTGAGTGAGTCGGGGAGCATGAAACAGTTGCGCTGTATACCACTGATGGCAACAGATGTTTCCTCAACCCTACTGCTTTATAGAGGGACGCCCTCTGCTGTGTAGTTTAATCAGATTTTAAAGTGTAGAAAGCTCAAACTTGTTTAATTTTTAGATAGGAGAGAGTTAAAATTGCTGGGGGGTGTGTTTTTTTTTTTTTTTTTTTTTGCCATCTGTGTCTCAGATTTTCTTTCACTTCCTGTTCTGCAGACACCACAGTAAGTGAGAAGATATATTTCTGTTTGAAAGGAACTTCCCCTTTATACTCCCGTCCGTCACCGCGCTTTGTCGTGCGGCGCGCATCGGCCAGAAAGACTCCCCTGTAATGGCCGGCACCAGGGGCGGGGGCCTGCACAGGCCCTGCCCCATTTTCGGCTGAATTATCGGCAAGAATTCTTTTTGAATAGCCACTTTCGGACGATATGTTTCGGTGGCTGAAATTTCAGTGCATACCGACTACGAATGAAACTGTCTATGAAAGGAGGAGGTGGACCTCTCAATTATCCACCTGTAGTATGGCGGCTTCTTTTGAAGGAAAGGGTGGGCATAGTTGGGCACTCTATGGGGCAGTAACACGTGTCACTTCACACTGATTGTAAGTCATGTCCCTTGTGCTTTTATTTATTTTTAACTAAACCTAGACTGTAAGGACTGACTTATGCCAGGAGCTTCTTTTGGCCATAGAGCCCTCTAAAATAACTTCCTAAAATGATTATATGCATGACACAATTTGTACTATTATAAGAGCAGTAACTGATCATGCATGAGAATGAGGAATGTGACTGCTCGGATGACATGCATGTGATTTTTACAGCTACATTGCTTTGTATGGGGTGTGGTAAAGTCACATCTTTTTACTCTAAACCGCTTACTGAGGCTTACAAAATGGCAAGTTTTTTAGGGATTAAACCATACTGAAATGTTTAATGATTTGTTGAAAACAAGCACTTATTCTAATATCAGTTGAGAAATGTCTGAATGGGGAAACAGGAATTTCCTTATGCCAGGCCCTGTCTGTGAACCTTTTTCTTGGTATGTGCTGTTTTAAAGTTAAAAGCCCCATTGTTTAGGACACATTCTCGTTTTTTGTACGTACTGCGTCTGTTCTCTAACTTTTTTTTAATTTATTTTCCCCCATATGCCTCCTTGCATATAAAAAAATATTGTTGCAATAAAGTAGTTTGACTTTAAGAGCCAGTCACTATGGGGTTTCTAACAGTATCTAGTGGAACTATCGGAAAAATAAAATGTATAATGCAGTCTGTCAATATCATTGATGCAGCAGCATTTTTTTTTTTTTTTTTTTGGAGCCCCTCTCAGTAACAAGATTTTTTATTGATACATTTAGCAAATCCATTATTTTAAGTGCTCGTGGGCATGGGTGGTTAGCTCCATGTAGTGCAAAAAGCTCATTTGTGTGTTTGTTTTTTTGTACTTGCGGCAAGCTACATGCAGAGCAGACCGCACATAGTGAATGGAAGTGAGTTTGACGAGTATGCAGGGGTGGGTGCAAGGTCCTGGAACAAAAACCGGATGTTTACCTGCTCAAAGCACAACTGCAGGAAACTTACAGTATCCCTTAAAGGAGCACTAAAGCTTCCCTTTTTTTTGCCCAAAAATAACAAACATGTTATACTTACCTCCACTGTGCAGCTCGTTTTGCACACAGTGGCCCCGATCCTGGTCTTCTGGGGTCCCTCGGCGGCTGTCTTGGCTCCTCCCCGCAAGGACTCCACACCATAATGCGAGTGAGCTCGCATGGTGTGGAGTGATTGCGGGCGCGCTCCCGTGATACAGCGGTGGCCATAGCCGCCGACTGTATCACTCGGCCCCGCGCGCCGCGTCATTGGATGTGATTGACAGCAGCGCCAGCCAATGGCTGCGCTGCTTTCAATCAATCCAGTGTAGCCAATCGGCGGCCAGGCTGAAAAACGAAGAGGATGACGGGGATGAGCGTGGGACTTTCGAGGGGCCAGGTAAGTAAAACGGGGGCTCGGGGGGGGGGGGGGGCGGTATTGTCGAATGTTTTTTCACCTTAATGCATAGGATGCATTAAGGTGAAAAAACATGTAACTTTACTACTCCTTTTTTTAAAGTGGGGTTGTTCCTGCATTGTAAAAGGTTAATTGCTCATTTAGGTTTAGGGGATGGAGAAAAGATCTACGTACCCGCACTTCTGCGCTGCTGGACCAGGCCCTGCTGTGTCCCCCCCACGCTCCAGCTGAGGACCTGACATCTTCAAGATTGTCCTGCATTGTATGTGATAAGAGGACAGCCCAAGTCGGAGAGCGCCATCTGCTGGGGGTGTTGAAGGATCTAGTAAATAGAAGTGCTTTTCCTCTCTTGCCTAAACTTGTCTTTTTAGATGAACACTCTTTGATTTCACTGCAGAATGTGTCACCATGCTACAAGAAGTGTGGGAAAAATGAGGGAACTACTGGCAGGATAAACCTGCAATACAAGTTTTAGAGGTAATCAGAAAAACACACTACGTCATGTTTTTTTAAAATTTTGTCCAGAACTTGCTGATAAAAAATATGTACTGTATATACTCGAGTATAAGCCGAGTTTTTCAGCACTTTTTTTGTGCCGACAATGCCCCCCTCAGCTTATACTCGAGTCACCTTTTTGCACCTGATCTCCCGGATTTTGGGGAGCCGGTACCGGCCGGCCGTAGGTCCTATGGACCCCAAACTTGGCACACATATAGCCCCACTCTTCCTCTACAAGTGTACAAAGTTTGTTGTCCAGGGGACCTACGGCCGGGGAGCACTGATTTTTTCAAAGCCGGGCACCCCTTCCATAGACTCCCATGTTAAACGGTAATTTCTCTGGTGATTTTGGGGACCCGGTACCGGCCAGTCGTAGGTCCCCTGGACCCTAAACTTGGCAAACATGTAGCCTAATTTCTCTAAGTGTGCAAAGTTTTTTTGTCTGGGGGACCTACGGCCGGGGAGCAACGATTTTTCAAAGCCGGGCACCCCTTCCATAGACTACCATGTTAAACGTCAGTCTAGTCATGGGCACAGTGAGGCATGCAGATGGACACCCTAGGCTTATACTCGAGTCAATACGTTTTTCCCTTTTTTTTTTTTTGTGGTAAAATTGGGTGCCTCGGCTTATATTTGGGTTGGCTTATACTCGAGTATATACGGTAAGCGCTACTTTTTTTTTTTTTTTAAATGCTAGTTACCTGATCATGTGATTTAATGGTTTCTGAACAGCTGACCTAGAAAAAGTGCAGATGAAGAACTCCATCTTTTTTCTGACTTCACTTGAAGTCCGAAGCACCCAGGCATGTATAGGGAGGTAAGCAGCAGCAGTGTATATCCCAGAGAAGCCTGCACAGACCTGCCTCTGTAACCCCGAGTGCTGGCCATTCTGTTCATGCAAAGCTCCAGTTTGGACAGTAAAGCTGGCCATACATTGGTCAGATTTTATCCAGTATCTGATGAACTGGTTGGAATTCAAGCTGTGGGTAGCCCTGTCATCACTCTACCACCCAATATTCTTCAAATGGAAAATGTAATTAGTCGCAATCGCTGTTTGGCAACGCCCACTGTGCTCTTTTTAATAGGATGAGGAGTATGTTAGATTTTTTATTTTCATTTCCTTTTATTGTTAAGCTCACAGGCTAAGGCCGGCCATAGACGGAGCAAATTTCTTTCCTTCAACCACAGGTTGATGACCCCTATCAACACGTTGTTGACAAGGGAATCCCTCCCACGAGCCATTGTGTTTTCCCGGCAGGGGGAGAACACAGTGACACAGCAATCATCTTGGGTACATTCAGCCTGTCCCATACATGGTTCAAATCTCGACCAGTTCCTGCTGAAATTTGAACTGCCTGTGGCCGTCTTAAAGCGCAGTTCCACCCAAAAGTAGAACTTCGTCTTATCTGCTTCATCCCCCCTGCGGTGCCACATTTTGTCATTTTTTCAGGGGGGGAGGGGGAACGGGTACCTGTTTTTTGACAGGTACCCTTCCCCACCTCCAGGAGACTGTGCCGTCCCTCGGAAGTTCGGCCTCCTTGCTCTGCTACCAGGCCAGAAATCTCAGCGCGCTTCGCGCATGCACGGTAGGGAAGGTTTCCCTTAAGATGAATGGCGGCGACATCACACACAATCGGCTGGGGTGCCGACATCGCGGGCACCTTATACAGGTAAGTTTCCATGTATTAAAGGCGGAACTCCTCTTTTAATAAAGGGAAAATAAAAAATCTTTGTGGCTACCAGGGCCTGCTCCTAAGCCACGCTCCCACACATGTCGAACTACTATGATGGGCTGTCACAGTAATTTCTACAAGGAGGGTAGTCAAACCTCAGCATTGAGGAAGTGCTCATTCTTTACCTGATAAGATTGTCTGGTGCATAGGATACTGAGAGCACAATGGTACAGGGCTGGATTCCATTGAATTCAATGCCTGCAACAGCTTATAGGCAGCAAACAATTCTAACCACTTACTACCATACTTGTAATAACCACTTGCTGACGGGACATTTTTATAACAAGATAATGCTTGGCTGCTGCTACAGCCATTTTTTTTTTTTTTTTAAAGCTGGCAAATGGCTGGCTTGTAAAAGTGATCTACTGTAGGTGGCTCTACAGCAGCCCAGTCACTTTAACATGCGGGAGGCTTTCTCTGTCCTGTAATCGATTGCACCACACGTGATTAACTCTACACTGTTACCCTGTAGAGGCTTTTTAAAACTTTGCCTTCAAAACCTTTTCGGTAAAGTCGTTTGTCACCATTTTTCCTCCTGATGTGTTTACATCTATTCTATCTATTCGACACAACCTAATCTTTTAACAAAATTGTACTAAATCCATTTTAGAATATTTTTTTTCCTGAAAATCTGTTTGATAAACAGCTGTGCAAACGTGTCATGAAAAATTGCAACAGCCAATATTTTATTCTCCAGGGCTTCGGCTTTTAAAAAAATATAATGCTTGTGTGAATTCTAGGTCATTTTCTATCCAAAAATGCACATTTTTAATGTGAAAAATTAAAGAAATTGCCCTGGACAGCAAGTGGTTAAAGATTACTTTCGAAAGTAGTACAGGGGGTCCCCGACTTACGAACCGGGCGCTGCAGGGACCCTCTGCCATTTTGGGCAGACCGTCTGCTGTTCTGCACATGCGCGGCCAGACGGAGCCTCGGGAAAAGTCGGAAATCTCCGTAATTGGCCGCGCATGCGCAGAACGGCATTCGACGGAACATCGGAAATGTTCATAATTGCCGGTCTGCGCATGCGTGGCCAACTTGCGAACATTTCCGATCTACAAAAAGGAGGAAAGTCCCGAACGGGTTCGTAACCCGGGGACCCCCTGTAGTCGCACACTGCAGATGCGGATCCCTTGCGTATGAAAACTTTGTATTGTCTGCAATGCCAGAAACAGTACACCCCTGCTGTCCTCCCACTAATGCATTTTGCCAGCTACTGGGGCGTAATGCTTCAATGGGAGGATGAAGAAGGTAGAAGGGGTTATTTACGAAAGGCAAATCCACTTTGCACTGAAAGTGCACTTGGATTTACAGCCACTGTACTTTTAAGGGGAAGATCTGAAATGAGGGGAAGCTCTGCTGATTTTATCATCCAATCATGTACAAGCTAAAATGCTGTGTGGTGTTTTTTTTAATTTATTTATTTCCTTGCGTGTCTCCCTCGGATCTACAGCGACTGCATTCCCAAGTGCACAGTGGATTTTTCCTTTTAGTAAATAACCCCCAGAGCAGAGGCGTACTAAGTGGGGGGCGGGCTGCACCGGGGTGCCACACACTGGGGGGGGTGTCAGGCCGGCGCCCCCCGTGACTGAAGCGCAGACAGCATCAGCGCCACGGACTCGGAGTGACTTAGGCAGCGGCAGTCGGCGATACCCCGATACAAGAGGGGGAGGGGGTGCGGGGTGACACCGCTGCACCATTCATCCCCTCCTTTCACGGCCGCGGGCTGTGAGCGGTGTTCGGCACTTGACCTGACTTCACACAGGCACAGCTGAATGAAGCCGCCTCCCCTCCTCTGTGTATGGAGGAGGAGGGGATCCAACCTTCTGTCCATGTGCCGCCGCTGCGCTGATCTGAGGCACTGAGGGGGGGTCTGCACTGAGGGGGGTCCAGTGGTGCAGGGTGCTGTGACGTAAAGGGGTCCAGTGGTGCAGGGTGCTGTGACGTAAAGGGGTCCAGTGGTGCAGGGTGCTGTGACGTAAAGGGGTCCAGTGGTGCAGGGTGCTGTGACGTAAAGGAGTCCAGTGGTGCAGGGTGCTGTGACGTAAAGGGGTCCAGTGGTGCAGGGTGCTGTGACGTAAAGGGGTCCAGTGGTGCAGGGTGCTGTGACGTAAAGGGGTCCAGTGGTGCAGGGTGCTGTGACGTAAAGGGGTCCAGTGGTGCAGGGTGCTGTGACGTAAAGGGGTGCAGTTGTGGAGAGGGGGTACACAGTAGTAACAAAGAGATATTGAAGGATGCAGGGGGCACAGTGGGGTGTTTTTTTTTTTTTTTTTTTAATTTTAACGTGGGGGTGCCCGATATTGGATCCGCCCCGGGTGCCAAATGCTCTAAGTACGCCCCTGCCCCAGAGCGTCTGTCACTGCAGACGGAATAGGGTTTTTCTGTGCCAGTGGTGTGTGGCTTTACTACTGTAATATGGGACCTGGAAGTTGTTAGCACATGCAGCTGGAAGAGGAGAGGCACAGGACCTCAGTGTAGTTTCAAGAATATGTAAACACTTTAAGGATTTTTAAATTGTCCAAGGGTGCTGTAATGTGTGGAATAATTTTTAAGTTGAGATCTGTGTGCGCGTGTTTGCCAGCCCATTCATTTCAATGAGCCTTACCTGTGAGAAATGCAGAGAAAAAATTCGGACTTTTTTTTTTTTTTACATTTGTGTGGCGTTATGCAGTTTGACATGTGAAAACACGCTGCAGGTGCCAATGAGTTGGGATGCTACTAAAGGGGATGTAAAGGTAAATAGAAAAAAAAGTCTATACATACCTACTCGGTGCAATGGAATTGCCCCACCCCGCTTCCTCGTCACTGGCTTTGACAGCACTGAGAGCCAATGGCCCAGCAAAGCCAGCGAGCCCCGGAAGTGAGGGGAGAGAAGCGCTGCAGATGTGCATGGCACTGGATCGAAAGGGGTCTCGGGTAAGTAAAGGGGGGCTGAGGGGGGGGATGCTGACACCTAAACATTTTTTTACCTTAATGCAAGAAATGCATTGGGGTAAAAAAACATTTAGACTTTACAACCCCTTTAAGCAATAATGAAACACCTGTGAGTCTGCTAAAGTGCAGCACATTTCTCTATGGGTCGGAAACGCACGCAAGAGATGTGAACCTAGGCTAAAGTGGAAAGCGCAGTATAAAGAACACCATTGGATTGGCTCGGTAAATTCATTTCCGTTGAATCCATAGAGTTAATTTACTAATGTGGTGGAGCATGTTTGCTTTTGAAAGTGAATTTGCACTGATCTTGGTAAATGTAAAAACAAAGTAAACATTTTCTTTTCAAAGAATACCCAGTCATGTGCATGTAAAATAATTAACACCCCTTTGTTTCACCTTTTTATTCTCGAAGATAAGTGAAAATGCACTTTGAAAGGTAAAATTTCTTTATTCCTTTTAGTAAATCTGGGTAGCTGAGTGTGTCGTGGTTTCTTATAATAAACCTAGAGATCCTGTAACCTCAACTGACACCATATTGTTTCATTATAGTATAGGAAATATTTGCCCTGCAATGTGTTGACAGAAGCCATTGTAGTATGGAGTGCTGCAGATTAGATACGATTTATTATGACTTGTTTAAAGTGAAAATGGTTTCTGTTAACAGTGAATGAGCACAAAGGTTATGGCAAACAAATGCAGATTGGTTTGGGTCACAGCCAATTGTTTATTGCTTCCTATCCAAGGATGAGTACTAATGCTAATTGTCTTTTGTATGCAGTATGATGATTGACCTAAATGCCTAATAATCATACCTCAAATAGTAGTTATAAGGCGATTCTGATTGTAGGGAACATTTTCTTTCTGCCTTGTCACCTGGATCAGCTGCTGGAGCCCTGCAGATTCCAAGTGCAAGTATAACGGTGTTTAGGCCATGCTAATGGCTGCTAAAGCAAGCTGTATTAAAGGGGGTTCCCCATACCCAGAAGCACCAGTGCAAGTACTGGAGCAGCAAATCTGGTGGAAGAGGTTGGAGTGGTCCATGCTTTCAGACCGAAAGCAGAACAGACGAGAAGTAGGAAACTTGCTTGTGATTGAATGAGAGAACCCAAACTGCTTGGACTGGCCATACACTTATAGATTTTTTTATATTTTTTTTAAGGCCCCTTTCACACTTGTGCGACCTGAAATTTGTGTGATTTTTGCCGCAACTTGAAGCAATGTCTGTAATCTTGAGGTCTATGGACCGTAAGTCGCATCAAAGTAGGGCAGGGATATCCTCAGTTTAGGCTGATATGTATTCTTCTACATATTTTTGGTAAAAAAAAAATCGCAATAAGCGTATATTGGTTTGCGCAAAAGTTATAGCGTCTACAAAATAGGGGATAGATTTATAGCATTTTAATATATTTTACTAGTAATGGCGGCGATCAGCGATGATTTTTATTTATTTTTTTCTCCCTCCCGTGACTGTGACATTGTGGCGCACACTTTTGACACCTTTTTGGGACCATTCACATTTATACAGCGATCAGTGCTATAAAAATGCATTGATTACTGTATAAATATGACTGGCAGGGAAGGGGTTAACACTAGGGGGTGATCAAGGGGTTAAATGTGTTCCCTAGGGAGTGATTCTTACTGTGGGGGGATGGGACTGACTGGGGGAGGTGACCGATCTGTGTCCCTATGTACAAGGGACACACCATCGGTCTCCTCTCCCTGACAGGGAGAATGCATTAAGGTGAAAAACCTTAAAGGGAAACTAAAGTCGTGTGTTTTTTTTGTGTGTGTATATATATTAGGGCTGTGGAAATTAACTATTAATTCCTCGATTTAATTCTTTTGATCGATCAAAACTCTTTTTTGATCGGTGCTCACCTTTCCCCCGGCTTCCGGGTCTTCAGGGAGATCCGGTGAGGTCACGGACACCGGCGGGGCTTGCCGTGTCCATCTGAAGGGCTCCTTTGCTGTGCCTTCATATCTGCATGCCGGCAGGACCTCACTATCTGCATGCCGGCAGGACCTCACTATCTGCCACACGCAAGGGCTGTTACACTTCCCTCTATCAACCTGGGATTCTACAGCCATTCACTGGGATTTGTGATAGTTCCCTTCAGGGGACATCTACATGCCGACTGACTGATGTTAACCCCTCCTCATCTGGATTTAGCACTGGTATCGTACACATTTTTATACCAGTATCATACTTAGCTACATGTTTTTATGACTGCTTTTGCTACCGTTTGGTATTACTCGCACCATTTTTACAGTTTATGTAGCTACATCGATTTTATCTCCAGTGCAATATTTATTTTGTTACCTACTTGAAGGCTATAAAAGTTTTAATGCTATTCCCATCGAGCGCTGCCTTTTTGTGTGTTTTTTGTATCCTGCTATCCATTTTTCCAGTGGTTGGTAGCTGCACTGGGAATCAGCCTGCAAAGAGATCAGCTAAAAATACTTGGATCTATGTGCGTTATAATTAATCGATTAAAAAAAAAAAATCGATTAATCGAACACGAAAATTTTAATCAGTAACAGCCCTAATAAAAAAAAAATATATATATATATATATATATATATATATATATATATATATATATATATATATATATATATATATATATATAAATTATTACACCTATACAAATGCCAAACCTGTTTATACTTGCTCTGTTGCAGTGGTTTTGCACAGGGCAGCCCGGATCCTCCTCTTCTCGGGTCCCTTGTCTGTGCTCCTAGCCCCTCCCTCCTGTTGAGTGCCCCCACAGCAAGCGGCTTGCTAAGGGGGCACCCAAGCCGAGCCACAGCTGTGTATTCCTGCCCCCTCTGACAGCAGCAGGAGCCAATGGCACCATTGCTGTGTCTCGGCCAATCAGGAGGGAGAGTCCCTGACAGCCGAGGCACTTGTGGACATCGCTGGATCGAGAGAGGGCTCAAGTAAGTATTGGACGGGCTTCTGCACACAGTAGGCTTTGTATCTTAATGCATAGAATGCATTAAGATTAAAAAAAACTTCTGCCTTTACAACCACTTTTAAGGCTTTAGAACCCCTTTTTTAATGTTTATGGTATGCTTGATACTGTTAAGTCCAGTGTAGAAGTTGGTAAACAGTTATGCAATTTCTCTTCCTCTTCTTCTTTACCCAGTTTCACAGGTTGGGTTTATGTTTCCTGTTTGTATCTCTCAGTAAATTATGGCTCCAGTTATTATCTCCAGTATGTTGTGTATGAAATTGAATGAGAAGTCCAGCCTGAGCTTTTTAGGCTGTTCTTCTCCTATGGGTCACAGGCGTGCAATTCGTTTTGCACCCGTTTTCACCAGAGAGCGGTTTGAAGTCCCGAATTAGGAAGTCTGGATCCGCCAGCTGCCTGAACTGATGGTAGTCTCCGCCTCTCAGCGGTCTGATGCTGCATTCACCTAGGTAAGTATGAATCTGCAAAAAAACAAAACCCATACTTCTCTTTAAGGCCCTTTTCGCACTGGCACGTTTTTCAGGCGGTTTAGCGCTAATATTAGCGCTGTTATACCGCCTGAAAAATCGTGCCCTGTATTCTTCAATGTGAAAGCCCGAAGGCTTTCACACTGAAGCGGTGCGCTAGCAGGACCGCTCCAAAAGTCCTGCTAGCCGCATCTTTACAGCGGTGAAGGAGCGGTGTGTTCACCGCTCCTTTAACGTGGCTGCCCATTGAAATTAATGGGATACCGCGGCAATAGCCGCGGTTTGTGGGCGGTATTAACCCTTTTTCGGCCGCTAGCGGGGATTAAATTCACCCTGCTAGCGGCTGCATACCGCGGTGATAACGGTATAGCGGCGCTGAAAATCGTGCTGCTATACCGCCACCGCACCTGCCCGCCCCAGTGTGAAAGGGGCCTTAAGGCATGTTTTAGGGTGCCTATCTGACAAGTACCAGGGAAGCTTTCAGGGATTTAAAAAAACAGATATAGTTCTGCCTTTAAAATGTTACTAAACCCACAACAGTAAAATCAGTCTGTATATGCAGTAAAGCATGCTTGTTATACTCACTGTGGAACCTAGCGGGTTAAATCTCTGCACTGTATAAAGGCTATTTTGATCCTGTTTTATCTGAACCTCTCCTTCCACAGTCCCCACCACTATCTCCTGATAGAACAGAGCCTTGAGGGCAAGGTGTGTGTGTGTGTGTGTGTGTGTGTGTGTGGTTTTGGGGGGGGGGGGTGCATGTGATCAGCACTGTTCAGAGGGTCAGGGGTCCTGCAGCCTGATGGGACAGTAGGAGGAGAATGAAAACTCTTACAAGCTTTAACCAGTTCTCGGCCAGACACTGATAGAAGTCATAAGACTGCTATATACTGCTGATAAATGGTATTTAGCAGTTTATATTTACTATTGCATTTCCATGTTCTGCGTATGACCAGATATAGTGAGTGCAGGGTCCTGGGTTTAGTAACACTTTTAGAGTGTTTGCATTGAAAAAAATAAAAAAAAGTGCAAGTTAAATATAGTTGTCTATGAGAGCCAAATGTTACACAGTAATGCCCATTTTCTAGACTAATAGGATGGGGATTGCCCAACAAATGACGTGGGGACTGGGGAACGTATACCAAACCAACAAAAAATCCTATTAATGGGAAGCAGTAATTTTAATAATGCTCAAAGCACAGCACAAAAAAAAAAAATGTAAAATTCCTTAAAATAACATTCCTAGGAGATGCTCTGAACCAGTCTGTAAAGTGGCGTATTTGTGAGATGTATACAACCTACTACAGCAACATTGACAGAAGATATAAAAATGCTGTTTTAAAGTGGTTGTATACCCTGTTTTTTAACTTTTACCTACAGGTAAGGCTTACCTGTAGGTAAAAAGAATATCTCCTAAACCTCTACGGTTTAGGAGATATTCCCCCCTGCAATGAGCCGCTGACTGCAGCGGCGCATGCGTGGCGGGGATTCTCGGCTAAAGTCCGGCAGCCGCCGGACCTTGCCGACGCGCAGGAGTGCCGACATCGCCGCTCCAGCCACTCACAGCGCTGGAGCGGCGATACCCGGAAGACACGCCAAGGCAAGATGACCTCTCCCTCGGCGTGGACCAGGTAAGTTCCCGACACCTCGTTCTAAGGTAAGTATTTCATAATGAGCTAGTATGCGGTGCATACTAGTTCATTATGCCTTTTGCCTTTCAGGTATGAAAAAAAAAAGTAGGAGCTGGTATACAACCGCTTTATATTGCCAGTAAATGACCACTCCTGGCCTTTTTATTCTGTCTGTAAACAAAGCAACCAGGGACCCCCTTCATCTGTGAACCAAATCCGAAACCCTCCACAGCACTCAACTTAGGGAGATGTAGGCGAAAGAAAGAGAAGCGCCAGGGCAATCCTAGTGCAGCATTATATGGGTTTTATTGAAAAGCAAGGTTGAAACAATTTGAAATGCACTCGCATATTGCTCAGTAGGTGGGGACTTGACCCGTCCAGCATGTGAACAGAGCCACCGCCGAATCCCTGGGCTGTAGAAGCCGCCAGCGCCTCTTATTAGCGGGGAGCTGAAGGCTTTGGGATGTGGCTGGGTAACTCAGTGTGGAGGTGATCCGGAGCTGTCACGCTGGGGAGCCGCCTACCGCTGTGTTTGGCCAATGAGAACGGGTTTTGGAAGCTATGCCATGCCTCCTTCAGCAGCTGGGGGCTCATTGCTTGATTTCCGAAATGCGCTCTCTTTGGCCAAACACAGCGGTATGCGACTCCCCAGCGTGACCGTTTTGGATCACCTTCACGCCGAGTTGCCCAGCCGGCATCGTCCTGAGGTCCTTTGAGGCTTCAGCTCCCTGCTGATACAAGGTAATTGTGGCTTCTACATCCCAGGGATTAATCGGTGCTTCTGGCGCTTCTTTCTTTCTCCTGCTTCCTATTTCTCAGTCTCCGGGTTCCCAGCCTGCGCCTGAAGCAGCCTCACAACTATCTGCAGCATTCAGACCAGGGTCATACTTATAGGGGTTAACCCCCTAGAAATTTTTATCAAGATTTACTCTTGCATTTTTATTTCACAGCTTTTATTTTCTAGGTTTTCTTTTTATCACCAACTAGACTTGAGTATGTTAGTCCTTCACCACTCTTTCAACTATTGGTTTTTTTTTAACGCAGAGTTTCACACTAGCCCTTTTGTGTATGTGTTTGTTTTCTTTGTAGTAGACATGTAAACTTTCATATTCCTAATCTCTGGTGGTTGTCCAGGAGGTCCAATGGTTGCTATACCTTGCTGCTCTACTCACAGGAGAAATCCAGAACACTGCATACAAAAAAGACAGGGTGCACCAGCCTAGTGAATTATCCAAAGTAACATTTATTTTATATAGGAAGAAGAATAGATTATGCTTACTAATGTACGTAAGTAAAAAGCGCATCATATAAACCAGGGGAAGCTCCAACCGCAACGGCTATTGCATGCCCCAAATGGCTCCGATGTTGGCAATGGGAAATTTGCAAACACTGAGTTTTGAAGGCGTTCTCTCTTCCTAAGAGGCAGGGAAGCCAAATTTACAGTTAGTGGAACGGGGGCAAGGTGAAATGTTCCAGTGGAGACACTTAAAGGGACTTTCCCTTCACCTTGGACAATTATTACTCATTTCTGTTTATCCCTGAAACGGAAAATGAAGAAAATCTCCCTAACAGGATTCAAACAGCAAAAAGTAAAAACTGGTAGTTGTTCTAACCACTGCCTGCTTTGTTGGCAATTTGCAATTTTTCACCATGTCCCTTTGACTTCCGTAATGCCACCAGTAGAGACTTTGCTTTTTTTATGGTTAGGGTTGATTAAATTGTACCCTGTACTGTTGTGCTAGTAGTTCTCAGCATCTCTAGAACATACAGTATGTATATTTAAAGCAGACCTTCAGTAATTTTTTTCATCTCTCCATCCATTAAATCTTCTGCCCTTGTTTTGTCTTTGGATCGTAAAACGTTATCTTTTTTCTTCCAGTAAACACCTTATACAGCCCACTTCCCATCTCTTGTCTGGTAAAAAGCCTAGGCTTATGGCATCATGCACAGCACTCTTTCACACTCTCATGAGAGTTTGCCAGTAAGGGAGGGGGCATGAGTCATAAGGGGGCCAATGAGAGCTGCAGAGCTGGAGGTGTGTGTCTGTGTAAATCCAGGAAGCGAACAGGCAGCAGCCCACAGTTAAAATGGTTGAAGCCATTTGGAGGGAGATTTCTGCAGCATATTTGGCAAGTACAGAGTGTGTGTGTGTGTGTGTGTGTGTGTGTGTGCGCGCGCGCGCGCACACACAGTATATAAAATATGCAAAGTGGTTGGAGGGAAGCTTCAGAATGGCAAAGATGTTTTTAGTATAAATTATGCGAGCACACTGCAGTTCCTTCTAAACGAAAACTGATAACGTGAAATCTATTTGTGAGAGTTAACTTGGAGATAACAGTGACGCTACAAAACCGACTTCAAAGTCTCAAGTTGGTAAGACATAATGATTTAGCTTTTTATCCTAATTTTTCTTATTTATTTTTTTTAAGCAATGAAAGCCAGTATAAACTGGAAATGACAGTCACATAGCTGAACATAATTGTTTTGGCAGACAATACATGACTTGCAGTTCATTGAAGTGAGTTGCATTATGGTGGGGATTGGCAACCTGACGATCGCGTGTAGATCGCATCCCCTGGTTGCTGACCCCAACACCCGGAGAGGAGGGGCCGATGGGGCATTTAGGGGAACCGACTCGCTGTATTTTCCTCCCTGCAGCAGCTGAATACCTGCTTCTTTTCTCCCTCCACCGGAATTCAGCTGCTGCAGGGAGGAAAATACAGCTGGTCTGTTCCACTAAATGCCTCCCGCGCACCGCCCCTCCTCTCCAGGTTCCTCCTTCTGGTGCTTGGCCCACTTTCTGCTCCCTTCACTGCTGGCTTCCCTCCTCTCCCAGTAAATGGAAAAAATCCAGCGCTGCCTTTAAACAGTGACGAAATTAAATAAAAAATTGAAACTTAAGTGTGTTTGAAACACATTAAGTGTGATGCTCTAAATATGTGAGAGAAGGGTGAATGGTATGACCTTCACCTGACGGGCGGGTGCTGCTATTCAATTAGCCTGAAAAGACTCAAAACATATGGGAAAAAAATAAAAAAAGCGCAACCCAATGTGAATCTCTGAAACAATGTGAAATTCCAACAGATATCCCAACCGATATCTCAAAGCTGGAAAATAAGTGAAACAAACCTATATAAATGGAAAAAGATAAATTGATCAAAATAAAACTTATGACATAAAACTCTCAATTGATAAAAGTCCATATGATGTAATATCTATGGGAGACTAGTCCAAAGATGACATATATAGGATTGTTGCCGTGAAGGAATTCCTATGCGGCGGAAGGCGTAATGCTCAGACAGGTTGATAGTATAAGCTTCACATCCAATAGTAAGTAAATGGCTTGCTTACCAGATATAAGATGATATTGGGCTCAGGACTAGGCCGACCTGCCTTCACTCGAACTGTTCTCGGTGTTCACCACACATGGATCGGTTGGGAAATCCGGATGCGGTCACTTTGGCGCTGAATCCCACAGACTGCGGGCACTTCAAAAATCTTTCGCTTGCCGTTAGGTGAGTATTGTGTTTTATATAACTCACGTTTTCCACATACAGCAAGTAGAGATCAGCATCCAGAAGTCAGCAGTCAATTACCAAAGAGAAGGAAGAAGAAAAGATCCTCATGGTGCAGTATTTCTTCATAAAAAACGTATTTATTGCACAGGCTTCATAAAACACTGACATCCATGGAACAGAGACAAATTTTCAAAAACAGCCACGGTTAGCACCAGCTGGCTGGAACGTGATGGTGTCAGAGACTTGAGGCTCCACCCTACATGTTTCCCCGTACAAGGATTCTACTGGGAACGACCGATCCATGTGTGGTGAACACCGAGAACAGATCGTGTGAAGGCAGGTCAGCCTAGTCCTGAGCCCAATATCATCTTATATCTGGTAAGCAAGCCATTTACTTACTATTGGATGTGAAGCTTATACTATCAACCTGTCTGAGCATTACGCCTTCCGCCTCATAGAAATTCCTTCACGGCAACAATCCTATATATGTCATCTTTGGACTAGTCTCCCATAGATATTACATCATATGGACTTTTATCAATTGAGAGTTTTATGTCATAAGTTTTATTTTGATCAATTTATCTTTTTCCATTTACCGTATTTTTCGGACTATAAGACGCACTTTTTTCCCCCAGAAATATGGGGGAAAATGTCCCTGCGTCTTATAGTCCGAATACATGACAGGCCCGCCGTCGCTGGCACCGCCCCTGCCATCTGCTCTCATTGCTCCTGTAGCCGCTGGAATACCCTGACCACCGCCACTGGCTCCGCCCCCCGCCGCCGCTGGCACCGCCCGTCATCCGCTCTCATTGCTCCCGTAGCTGCTGGAATCCCCTGACCACCGCCACTGGCTCCGCCCCCCCGCCGCTGGTGGCACCGCCCCTTACACATTGCTTGCATTGCGGCAAATCCAATTAGAGCCGCTCTCTCTTTCTTTTCTCCCTTCGGCTTACAGAAAGGGAAGGGGGGGGGCGGCGGGGGATGTACAGACAGCCCGCTGTTCTCCTCTCCCTGTCACAGCGCCGCTGCCAAGTTCTCTGGCAAATAGAGCAGCGGCGCTGTGACAGGGAGAGGAGAGCTGCGGGCTGTCTGTGCATCCCCCGCCGCCCCCCTTCCCTTTCTGTAAGCCGAAGAGAAAGAGAGAGCCGCTCTAATTGGATTTGCTGGCCGCCACCCAGCTTACTGCCCACTGTTCCCTCGCCATGATTGGCCACAGCAGAGGGCCAATCAGAAGACACTGGGGGCATCATGGGAAATAAAGTCCCTGCAGAGTTCTGGCACCAGTTCCTCCAGCATGCAAACACTCTGCTGGAGGGGGGGGGGTGTTAGAAGAGGAGCAAAAGAGTATACTCTGCTGGGGGACACGCTGTACCCCACACCGCCAGAGAGCCACGCTGTACCCCGCACCACCAGAGAGGGAGCCACACTGTAACCGCTGTACCCGCACCACCAGAGAGGGAGCCACATTGTACCCGCATCACCAGAGAGGGAGAAAGACCGAGCCGCTGCCAGGATACAGACATGCTACACTACTGACTAGAGTCACCCCGGGCAACCCAGAGTAAGCGAACGTCCAGCCAGAGGGATCACTGTTGCGATTTCGCTGGGTCTGGTAAGAGGGCCTGTTGGCCATTATCCATTACTATTCCCAGGGTCTGAGCCATTAGGAAGTGCCTAACCTGATATCCTCTAGGCCTTATTGACTGCCACAACGTCCCTCTCTGTCCTCTTCCCACGGCGTCCCCTCTCTGTCCTCTTCCCATGGCGTCCCCTCTCTGTCCTCTTCCCACGGCGTCCCCTCTCTGTCCTCTTCCCACGGCGTCCCCTCTCTGTCCTCTTCCCACGGCGTCCCCTCTCTGTACTCTTCCCACGGCGTCCCCTCTCTGTCCTCTTCCCACGGCGTCCCCTCTCTCCTCTTCCCAGGGTGTCCCACCACTGATGGCATGGTCACTCTATGTTTACTATGACAATGGTCAGGCTGCGTTTCATGGGCACTGGAAAATATTTTAGTACACCATTTGGTTCAGAATATTTTTTTTCTTGTTTTCCTCCTCTAAAACCTAGGTGCGTCTTATGGTCAGGTGCGTCTTATGGTGCGAAAAATACGGTATATAGGTTTGTTTCACTTATATTCCAGCTTTGGGATATCGGTTGGAATTTCACATTGTTTCAGAGATTCACTGTTATCATTCACATTGGGTTGCGCTTTTTTGATTTCTCTTTTCCCTCTCCCACCAGCTGTTGCAGGGATTTTTCTGGATGGAGAGTAGGGGAAGGGGCAGGTAAATTACATTTTGGTGCGAACGCACTGTGTTCATTCACAAATTGAAGTACACAGTTTACTAGGCTCCATTCATGAATGAATAGGAAACTGCTCAGCACAGATCACTTTCCATTCTTTCACTATCCATTGCAGCTGAGGCTGCAGAGAAAAACCGGGGAATCTGTCCTCGGTCCCTTTTTTATTCTGTCGTAAAGGGAGGCATTAGACCCCTAATGTCTCCAAAGCCACCTAACAGAGCTCCTAAAAAAAAATATTTTAATAATAATATTGTAAAAAATTCAAACAAATTATAAAAAAAAAAAACCCTGACAACGTCCTCTACCCTATTGACACTATCCACTGCTCTACTCGCTGCCACCGTCCTGTGTCCTACTGATGCCATTCTGTGCGCTACTTACAGGGACCACACACCGTCCACTGCCCCACTGTTCCACTGATTTTTAAGGTATGGTGACGTTTATTTTATTATATTTTTCTATTTATTTGGGCCTCGCAAGTTAATTTCTTAAGAAAAAAACAAAAAAAACAACGCTGAACCTCCGTAATCTTATGTTGAAAGATCTCCACCTCTCAAAGGTTGCCTACTCCTGCTCTAAAAAAAAGTATTGCCCAAAATGCTGTAAACACACTTTTTGGTCTTTTGTGAAGCATTAGGCAGATAGTTTAAATTAACCCCTTAAGGCCGGGTTCATGCTGGGGTCTGGTACGTGTCGGTTTTCTGGTTCAGTCTGTTCACTGGTTGAATTCGCACCTGACTCGGACCCAAACACTCACAGGATCCTTTTGCAATCCGCTCTGTAGCCGCCCCCCGACCTATGTGAACCGAATCCACTGAGAGCCGGTCACACTCGAATATCATCAGGGGAAACCCGCATCCAATTCGCACATATATGAACCCAGCCTAAAGCCCTGCAAGAGTGGTGTGACTGGGCCATATGGATTTGGCTGCATAATCGGCTCTCCCCATGATATCCCAGAAGCTTGTTGGTAAAAGGAAAAAAGCCACATTCTCAAATGGCAAAAAGCAAGCAGCACTGATAGACTAAAAAAAGAAAGAAAAGCCATTGTATGAAAATAAGAACAGTGGTTCCAAATAAAATGAACTGAAATACAAATGATGTATTGCCAAAATTGAATTTAAATTTAAATTTTTTGTTTTGAACATAAAGTACAAAAGATAAATATGTAAAATGTATAAATTAATAAAAATCCCCCCAAAAAAAAAACTTACCACGTCACAGCAAACGTTAATAAATTCAGATGCAGGAAAAAGATAATTGGAACGGCAGAAGACTGGTTTCAATCTTATAAGGTTCCCCTAGATTGCTTATAGCAGAAGATCCATAAAAATACTAGGTTACCTTAGGCCTCTTGCACATGGGAGTAAAGAACACTATTATTATTATATTTTTTTTTTTTTTTTTTTTTACTACACTGATCTGAATACAGGTGCATTGTTTAAACACTTCTACACTGAGGACGTCATGACGTCCTCGACTTTGTGCAGTGATTCTGCTTTTCGGTTGTTGGCATAGCCATTAACACCCAGGTGCAAAGGAAAAGGGGTCTCTCTGAGGCAGGGACTTTTACAGTGGTTCAGGCTTATAAACCATCTTTTTATAGGGATTGCAACTGCACCTGGAAGATCTGCTTTTGGTCATATGTCAGGCGTTGGGCTCTGTTTTATTTTGTTGGGTCCTTGGCCACCTTAGTCCAGTGAAGATCAACAATTTGCATACCGCAAGATCAAAATTTCAGTGTTGACAACTGTGTTCCAGTGGCCTTTGGCTTTTACTACTCCATTGTGTCGTACCTTTATTCAAGGGGTTACTTGCATTGCACCCCATGAGGCCTTATTTTGGTCCATGGTACCTGAAATCGGTAAATTTATTCACCAGAATCCATCTTTTTAAACCTGTTTTGGAAGATTCCCTTAAGTACCTCATCCCAGAAGGGTTTAAAGCTGACAGCCTTGTCCTTTTATGGATCCTTCCTCATTCTTCACTGGTATAAGCCAGTCCAGAGAACTGGGTCTTCTTGATTGCCTAAAGCTGTGTCCTCATTCAATGTTAAAGTGGACCTTTCCTTCCGTTTTAACCTAAAGCTGAGTTAAACCCAAAAGTAGAACTTCCACCTTATGCAATCCTTGCCCCCTTACATGCCACATTTTTGGCATGTCATTTTTTTGGGAGGAGTGGGTACCTAGTTTTGACAGGTACCTAGCTCCCACTTCCTGTTCTCATTGCCTCTCCCCCTAGGGGACTCCTCCTCCTCTCCCCCCTCCCTCTCTGCAATCTTCTGGGACACTCCAGGTCCCAGAAGATTGCCTGACCACTAAGAGCACACAGTGTGCATCTGGCTGTGAAGCTGCAAGCTGTCACAGCCGGGTGCCCACACTTGCGGCTCCCCGAAGCCTCCGTTCTCTCTCTGGCATTGCTGAACTGTGGGACAGATGAGTGTCTGTTTTACTAAGACGGCAGCTACACTTTTTGTAGCTGCTGACTTTTAATAAACTTGCAAACTAGTGGAACTCTGCTTTGGGATCAAATCTGCACAAGCTCTTCATGCTTATATGGAAACTTTCTACATCCAATAAACATTCTGCTGATTTTTATTGATACTGTTCTTCCACTTCCTGGTAAAGGGTGAAGTTCCACTTTAATGAAGATATTGTGCTTGCATATATTTTTCTGGTCTATCCTAAGGAAATTTCCCTTCATTTTTTTAAAAGTAATTAAGGCAGTTAGTTTACTTTTTGCTGCCTTCCTTGAGAAAGGCCCCATTCCCTGTTCATCATTTTGCATGACCTCCATAAATATGCTTTAGCTTCTAGATCAAATGCTTAAAGGGGTCCTGTCTTTCTCAATGTTTCACAATGCCTTTATCCACTAGTAAATATTTGGACTTTGCAGCAAGGTCATGAGGTATGCTGAGTACAGAATCTATCTGCATTTGCTACAGCAGGGGTCGCCAAACTTTCTACGTAAAGGGCTGGTTTACTGATCTAAAGACCTTAGGGGGGCTGAACTGTGGCTAGTGGGAGTAGAAAATGCCCTGGCATCTGTGCCACATTGTTTTTAATTGGAAGAATAGCACCCTGTTATCGTTGAGAAAGGAATGGTGCCCCATCATTGTCAGTTGGTGGCATAGTGCCCAAAGGGCCAGATAAAGACAAGGAAAGGACCACATCTGGTCCCCCAGGCCGCAGTTTGCAGACCACTGTGCTAGATTATATCTTGGGCTAATTCCCTAAAACATTTTGAATCCTCCTTTCCAGTATCTTCAATTTCACTATATGAAAAAGTGGCCCTTGCCCCGACCTATAACTGGTCTTTGTAGCAAGGAGCACTGGAAGGGCAACGTATGTCAAACAAATATAAAGAGCTTTCCAAGCTTAAACTTGCCAACCAGCTGACGACCAACCAAATTGACCTGTCTAACAATATGCGTGAAGAATGGGGGTTTAGTTGCACACATTTGCAATAAATGCGTAAGCTGCAGGCCCCGACAAGGCACCCTGTTTTCTGCAGTCCCCAACTACAATTTTTTTGCTTGGAAGAAAGATCACGATTTTTG
The DNA here is from genome assembly GCA_029206835.1 of Rana muscosa. Taxonomy (NCBI): domain Eukaryota; kingdom Metazoa; phylum Chordata; class Amphibia; order Anura; family Ranidae; genus Rana; species Rana muscosa. Next base: position 73,692,212 of record CM055121.1, read on the forward strand.
CAGCGTAACATCTTTCATATTAAGCAAAAAAATTGGACTTACTTTACTGTTTGTGTTTTTTATTGATTGAAGTGTAATTTTCCCCAAAAATTGTGTTTGAAAGACCACTGTCTGTCTGTGTGATAACTTACCTCGTCTTATGGGTTTCAAGGGTTTTCTTTCTGTTGGATGTCCTTGCCCACTCCCCTCTCATTTTGTAAGACGGCTGTTTCCTCAAATGCCAGAGTAAATAAGACGTTTATACACCCCATAAAGTCCTTTCCTCTAGTAGTGCATTGTAAAATGGTGTACCCATCAGATGGAAAGAAGCTTTCTTTCTCGTACATCACGGGACACAGAGCGACATAGTCATTACTAATGGGTTATATAGATACCTTCAGGTGCTGGCACTGGCAACTTCCAAAACCGGAAGTACCCTCCCCTATATAAGCCCCTCCCATCCGGGAGCACCTCAGTTTTTTGCCAGTGTCTAAGGTGTTGGCCAAGAAGTAACTTGTGTTTTTCACTGAGCTTGCGTACAGGTTCTTTTGGGCCTCAGTAAGCTATTCCGGATCCGACCAAAAAAGCTTCATAGCTAAACGGTCGGTACCCGGGCCTTGCAAGAGAAGAGCAAGGTTTTGCCTGTAATGCCTCTCTTAGGAGGGCTGGACCCTGGGATCCAGAGCTCTGGTCATACCCACGACCAAGATGTTTTCTGTGCAGGGTGCTATACAGGTCCAGGGGAGTGGAATCCTTGGGAACCCGGTCCCTGAAGGTTTGATTACAATGCCTGCCGTGATAGGTGAAGTTTGGGCTTCTGTGGACCAAACAGAGTCCTGTGGCGAGGAAAAGGTAAGTGGGGGCCCTCGGGAACTTGGTTCTATTGAGGGACCCCCAAGCCTATTTTGTCTTTCTGCCTGTTACCTAAGGTATTCCCGCTAATATTCTGTGTATGCCTGTTACTACTGAGAAAATGTAAAAATTTTAATAGTAGGCAAGAAAATGTAAGACCGCGGTACCTGTGTTAGACACTAGAGGCCGCTATGGTTCTTTTTCTTGTAATGTGGATTTTTTTCTTCCAAAATCAAATCCAGGCAGTTGGTAAGTTCTCTGCTGGGAAGCTGTCTCCTCTGCCCTGTTGCTGCGCTCATCCATCCCCGGGCCCTGCGGCAGGGACCCTGGCTCCCATCTAGCTCCTTATTTTTTTTCAAAAAAGGCGCCAAAGGCGCCCGTGCACGCGCCTCTCTCTCTCTAGAGAGAGAGAGAGAGAGAGAGAGAGAGACAGAGAGACTCCGGAACTGAATCTTCCAGGAAGCGAAGGGGGTCTCATCGGGCTCTGAGGATCTTGGGCATGCTTCTGCTGCACCAGTCTCCCCTGAAGTTCAGAGGTAAGTGACCGTAACAGAGGAGGTTTTTTCCTCAGCTCTGGGAGGATTAGAGAGAGATTGTCAACATTGATCGCTGCCTCCCTGTCAGGGAAAGCACGCCCGATCTCCGTCTCCTCCTTCAGAGTGCCTGTTAGCAGAGCAACAGTCCCATACAGGGATCGACCTGCCTGAAGGGGATCAGGATGAGGTTGATTCTGTTATAGAGGAACCAACAGTGGGGGAACCTTTTCTCAGCATCTCAAGCTGAAAGATTATGGGTTCAGTCTCTGACTAACATGGTCCGATCAGCATTTAAAAATGCACCTTGCGGAAACATCAACCACTACTGTATCCTCGTTGGGGTCGCTAGAAGCCCCCAGACTGTCTGTTCTTTTCCACTTCACCCTTTACTGAAAGGGCTCATTTACCAGGATTGGGAACATCCTGAGAAAATATTTATTCCCCCAAGAGATTTCCGGTGGTCTATCCCATGGAGGATAAGTTCATCAAAAAATGGAAGGTCCCTACAGTGGACGCAGCCATCTCTTGTGTGTATAAATCACTGACATGTCCAGTGGATAATGTCCAAATGTTCAAGAACCCAATAGATAAAAGATTGGAGTCCTAATGAAAGTCTGCTTCTTTCTACAGCAAGCTTGGTGACACAACCAGCAGTGGGGTCTGCTAAGCAGTGAAGGATCAGTTGAAACAGGTCTTGAGGGACTTGACAGATCAGCAGGCCCTTGCCCTAGCTGATCTACCTAGAGCCTTAGGCTTTGCGGTTGACACCATAAAGGATTCAGTCCATCAGGCCTCCCGCCTTACGCTGTCTATAGTACATATGCGTAGGCTTCTATGGCTCAAAAACTGGTCTGCTGAAGCTCCCTGTAAAGAATGGCTGGTTAGCGTCCCATTTCATGGTGAACGCTTATTCAGGGAAAACCTGGACAAATATATCCAGAAAATTTCCAGCGGTAAAAATACGCTCTTGCCGGTTAAAAACAGAGTAAGAGGCCTGCTTCTCCAGTCCCTGGGGCATCGGCTGTGTAACAGTTCCGACGGCCTCCTCGGTCAATTCCCGGGGGTAAAAAACAGGGACAATCGCAGGGTAATGAGAAACCCTGGGTCAGGGGAGGTACAAAACCTCCCCCAAAGTTAAATTCATTGAAGGGTTGCCCCCACTCAGTCGGGTGGGGGGAGGACTCCAGTTGTTCGCAAGAGACCTGGCGGGACACGATCAAAACAGATAGGTGCTCTCCGCAGTATGTTTGGGATACAGTTTGTAGTTAAAAGACTCTCCTCCTTCCCATTTTTGAGGTCAAACGTGCCAAGGGATCCCCGGAAGAGAGAGTCACTCCTGTTGGCACTAGAACAACTATTGCTCCAAGGAGTAATTATGGAGGTTCCCCTGGAAGAATGAGGGTTCGGGTTTTACTCAAACCTCTTTACAGTCCTGAAGCAAACGGGGACGGGAGGCCCATATTAATTCTAAAAGGGCTAAACAAATTCCTGTATATCAGGACTTTCCGATGGAGTCGATCCGATCGGTGGCCACTGCCCTACAAGGGGAGGATTGGTTAGCCGCGATCGACATCAAAGATGCTTATTTGCACATTCCCATCTTTCCAGTCCACCAAAAATTTCTACGCTTTGCAGTAGAAGGGCACCATTTTCAGTTCAGAGCCTTACCCTTCGGTCTGGCCACAGCACCACGAGTGTTTACAAAAATTCTGGCCCTTTATTGGCCAATCTAAGAACACAAGGTGTAATGATAATGGCATATCTAGATGACTTGTTGCTGATAGACCACTCGGTGAAAAAACTAGACGTGGTCGTTCACAAGACAATCAAGTATATCTCACGGTTGGATTATCAACCGAGACAAGTCAGCCCTAAAAACCAGTCAAAAGTCTGGAATACTTGGGGCTAAGGTTGGATTCAGGCCAGAGAAAAATATTCTTGCCTCGAGGAAAGGTGTTGTCTTTGAAAGAGTTGATCCACTTAGTGGGTACAAAAAAGACAGCCGTCCATACGCCTGTGCATGAGGCTGCTGGGAAAAATGGTGGCATCATTCGAAGCAGTACCCTACGGTCAATTCCATTCAAGGAATTTGCAAGGGGCCATACTGTCAGCCTGGAACAAAAAAGTTCAGGCCCTAGACTTACAATGTCCTTGTCCCCTTCCGTTCGCAAGAGCCTCCGTTGGTGGTTGGTTCCCCAGGATCTGGAAAAAGGGAAATCCTTCAGTCCGATTTCTTGGAAGGTGGTCACTACAGATGCCAGCCTTATAGGCTGGGGAGCAGTACTGGAGCAATGGTCTCTCCAGGGCAGATGGTCGGATGCGGAAAAGGCCCTGCCCATCAATCTCTTAGAGATACGAGCAGCCCGGTATGCCCTAGTAGCATGGACATCCAAACTCCAAGGGTCCCCTGTCAGAATTCAATCAGACAATGCCACAGCAGTGGCATATATCAATCATCAGGGGGGCACCAGGAGTCGTGCAGCCCAGAGGGAAGTAAATTACATCCTGAAATGTGCAGAAAGATATGTCCCAGCCATATCTGCGGTATTCATTCCAGGAGTGGAGAATTGGAAGGTGGACTTTCTAAGTCGCCAGGAATTATGCCCAGAGGAATGGTCCCTTCACCCCGAGGTTTTCTGGACAATGTCAGCGGTGGGGAACACCGGATGTAGATCTTCTAGCATCCAGATTCAACGCAAAGGTGGACAGGTTTGTCTCTCGGACAAGGGATCCCCTAGCTTGCGGCTCGGATGCCCTAGTGTTCCCTTGGGATCAGTTCAAGCTGATATATGCATTCCCACCGCCACAATTGTTACCTCGATTACTCCGCAGAATCAGGGTAGAAAAGAAACCAGTGATTCTGGTGGCTCCAGCGTGGCCCCGAAGAGCATGGTACGCGGAGATTGTAAAATGTCAGTGGGGAGTCCTTGGACTCTCCCACGTCGTCGGGACCTGCTTTCGCAAGGACCAATATACCACCCTTCCTTACCAGCCCTAGGTTTGACGGCCTGGCTTTTGAAGCCCACATTCTAAAAAAGAGAGGGCTCTCTAATCCTGTGGTATCTACCATGATCAATGCCAGGAAGCCGGTATCCAGGCAGATCTACTATAGAATCTGGAAGGCGTACATCGCGTGGTGTGAGGCCAAGAAATGGCATCCACATAAGTACGTAATAGGTAGGAGTCTGGACTTCCTACAGTGGGCTGTAGATAGGAAGCTTGCCTTGAGTACTATCAAAGGTCAGTTTTCAGCCTTGTCAATATTTTTTCAAAGGCCCTTGGCTTCGCATTCACTAGTCAAAGCCTTTAGATAAGGAGTGATGCGTATTAGTCCTCCGGTTAATATTCCCATATGTCCATGGGATCTAAACCTGGTTCTGTCGGTTCTACAGAAACAACCATTTGAACCATTACAGCATATTTCTTTGGTTCTTCTCACCAGGAAATAGTTTTTTCTAGTAGCCATTTGTTCGGCTAAAAGTGTCGGAATTAGCAGCTATGTCCTGTAAAGAGCCATATCTGGTTATCCATAAGGACAGAGTAGTATTACGTCCTCATCCAGCCTTTCTTCCTAAGGTGGTATCGGGGTTTCATTTGAACCAAGATGTGGTTCTTCCTTCTTTTTTCCCCAAACCTACTTCAGTAGAGGAAAAGTTATTGCATTCTTTGTATGTAGTAAGAGCAGTTAAAGCTTATCTAAAAGCCACTGCTCAGATTCGCAGAACGGATACTTTGTTTATTCTGCCGGAAGGCCCCAGAAAGGGTCAGGCAGCGTCAAAATCTACTTTAGCCAAGTGGATTCGACAGGTCATAATGCAAGCCTATGGCTTGAGAAGGAGACCGCCTCCGTTCAAAGTTAGGGTGCACTCCACGAGAGCAGTTGGAACTTCATGGGCAGCGCATCACCAGGCCTCCCTGGCTCAAATCTGTAAGGCCGCAACATGGTCTTCAGCACACACGTTTACTAGATTCTACCAGGTAGACGTTAGAAGTCAGGAGGATGTCGCCTTTGGGCGCAGTGTGTTGCAGGCCGCAAAAGATCCTCATGTCTGATAGCGCTCGGCTTATGTATGGTGTATCCCCCCCCCCTCATTGGGCATTGCTTTAGGACATCCCATTAGTAATGACTATGTCGCTCTGTGTCCCGTGATGTACGAGAAAGAAAATAGGATTTTTATAACAGCTTACCTGTAAAATCCTTTTCTTGGAGTACATCACGGGACACAGAGCTCCCACCCCTCTTTAGGGACACTTATTGCTTTGCTACAAAACTGAGGTGCTCCCGGATGGGAGGGGCTTATATAGGGGAGGGTACTTCCGGTTTTGGAAGTTGCCAGTGCCAGCACCTGAAGGTATCTATATAACCCATTAGTAATGACTGTCGCTCTGTGTCCCGTGATGTACTCCAAGAAAAGGATTTTACAGGTAAGCTGTTATAAAAATCCTATTTTCTCATTTTGGCCTGGTACTGTTGTTAAATCGTCTTTGTAAAGGCTGTTTTGCTTCCTTCTCTTTTTTTTTTTTTTTTTGCTTTTATTGAAGCATTTGCTTAATTTGCAGTGAGCAGTGAATGTGTTTCTGATGTATATTGTTGTCTTTATCTTTTCTCTTGTCATCCATGGACTGACACAGCGTGTCTTATACACCTTTTACACGTGGGTTATGTCCCTGCTTGCAGGAGAAGACCTAGGCAGAATGTGAGATGTTATACATACATTCTAAACAGCCAGAGCTGAACAGCCCCGCCCAGGGGGGCGGTCCCTCCGGCATAACCCTCCCACTGCAGCCAGCAGACCTCAGTTTTTTTCTGCCTAGCAGAAGAAGACGTGGCTCTCTCAGGAGCCAGTCTCCTGACCTATTTTTTATTCCTTTTTGGAATTTTTTTCTATTTTTTTCTTTTGAGATCTTCTATCAACTGTCGGCTGGGCAACAGGTTGGGTACAAGAGATCCTCGTAGTCTTCCCTGTCCGACCATCGAGCGTGCTGATCCTCGCCTTGTGTGTGTGAGACTCAGTTCACGACATGCCCCACGACTCCAGGGGTGGCCGGTGGGCTTCCAGCTCCGCGGTCCTCTCAAGATAGAACAGTCCGGCTGTATCTTTCGCGGTGGACCGGGCCGACAGCTACTCAGTACCGCACTGTGATAGTTCTGTCAGAAACACACCAGTGGGTCCCTCAGGGGACGGGTAAGTAGTCTCTCCTGGCTGCAGGTGAGTACATGCTGTGTGTTTCTTGTGTGGGGGATTTCCCTGTCTCCCCCTGTGTTTTTTAATGTCACTCTCTGTGCACTTCGGTGGCGCTGTACTGTGTGGGGTGCCTGGGGGCCATACTGTCCTGGGGGGGGGCTCATGCTGCTCTGCATTTCGCTGGGGCTGTTTATTTGAGAGTGAGGGGCCTGGGCGCCGTTCGGCGCCATGTTTGGTGACTGTGCTGTTTTTTACATTGGCGGCCATCTTGCCGTGGTCCGCCAGAGCACATTGCGGCGGCCATTTTCTTGTAGCCGCACCTTCTTCTAGCTCTAGTTTGGCCTCTAGCGCCGCTCAGGAACGGCACGAATCTCCTCACAGTCTCTCTCCTCTCAGCTCACTCACGCTGAGCAGCGCGGCGCGGAGGGACAGGGCAGCGGAACCGAGCGGTCCTGGTCAGGTTGGTGGGTCCCCTAGGCATTCCCCTACTTCAGTCAGCACAGCCTGTGGGTGGTCTCAGAGGGGGACATTATGGAGTCAGTCACCAGCTTCCCCTAACATGCCAGAGGCAGCAGCCAGTGCTCCAGCACCTGCGGTCCCTATGGACCAATTGTCGGCAGTCCTGGAATCATTTCTGACCAGGATGGAAGCTGTGTGTGAGCACAAGGGAGCAAAAAAAAGCGCCCTCTCCCCACTTTATCTCCACAAGGGGAGTGCTCTGATTCAGATATGGGCCTAGCTATTGCTGCTCAGGACCCTAGCTCTGAATATTTGGATGGTTTTGAACAGGACATTCCTTGTGAGGAAGACTCCAGTTCTGAGTCAGTAAATGACAGAGCGCTTGTTAGTGAACTCATTGATGCTGTGAGGGACACTCTCAAGCTAAATGCTGCGACTGCAGAACCTCAGGCGGATACAGTCTCCTTTTGGTTCTTTTAAGACCAAGCCTTCTAAAAAGGTTTTTCCATATGTACCTTTCTTTGACCAGCTCATTGACCAGGTCTGGGAAAAGCCGCAGAAGACTTTCATGGTCCCGCGGCGTTTGTCTATTAGATACCTCTTTGAAGACGCCCTGCTTAAAAAGTGGGCTTCTCCCCCGGTGGTCGACCCTCCAGTTGCCCGTTTAAACAAGGCCACCACTCTCCCGATGGAGGGGACTCCTGCGTTGAAGGACCCCACTGACAGGAGGTCAGAAGTGGTGAGTAGAGCCATGTTCGCCTTGTTGGGATCCGCCCTACGGCCAGTAGTAGCGGCGACCCTTGTGTCTCAGACACTCACGGAATGGGCAAAAATTTTGCACCAAACTGTGCAGGAGCATAACCTTCCTCCAGACACTATTGCTCTGCCCCACCAGATGGTGCAGGGTCCGATATGTGTGCGACGCCACGTTGGACGCGGCCCCATTAATATCCAGGGCCTCTGTCTCGGCGGTGGTATTGCGTCGTCTCATCTGGTTGAAATGCTGGTCTGCTGACCTAGCCTCTAAGAAGCTCCTGACGGATCTACCTTTTAAGGGTGGTAGACTTTTTGGTGCTGCTCTGGATGACATCATCAAGGATGTCACGGGAGGTAAAAGCACTCTCCTTCCTCGAACTATCAAGGGTAAGGAGGCCCGACGTAAACCGGGTCCTTCCTTTCCAGCAAAAAAGGTTTTTTTTTCGTCCGTCAGAGTCCCACGGGTAAGCCATCCCAGACTGACAACAGTGCGGCTGGCGGGCACAAGCGCCCCTGGGTGCGTAAGCCGAACAAGCCGGCTCCCAAGCCCGCCTCCGCGTGAAGTCTTGCCCCCGCCCGTCTCTGGGGTGGGGGGACGACTTCGCAGGTTCACGGATCTCCGACCGGTGGGTGTGCGAGGTGGTCACCTCAGGATACAGAATAGAGTTCCGCTCCTGGCCCCCAGACAGATTCTTTCCCTCAAATCTCCCTCTCCTTCCTGCCCGTCGGGCAGCCCTCTTGGGGGCTGTACAGGATTTGATCGGGTCCGGAGTAATTGTGCCGGTTCCGTCCCAGGAGAGGTTTCAGGGGTTCTACTCGAATCTGTTTGTTGTTCCAAAAAAGGACGGGGTTCGGCCAATCCTGGACCTCAAGGCCCTGAATGCCTTTGTGAAGGTGCAAAAATTCCGCATGGAATCCATTCGCACGGTGATCGCTACACTCCATCAAGGGGATTTTCTGGCATCCTTGGACATCAAGGACGCCTACTTGCATGTTCCGATCTGCACAAGCCACCAGAAGTTTCTGCGCTTTGCGGTCGGCGAAGTCCACTATCAATTTGTGGCTCTTCCCTTCGGCCTAGCCTCGGCACGAGGGTGTTCACCAAGGTGCTTGCTCCGGTCCTAGCTTTGCTGAGACAGCGAGGCATTGCTATCTGGACGATTTTCTTCTAAGAGCAGACAGTGGCTCAGAATTGGAAGAAAGTGTGACTATCGTCAGTCAGACCCTCAGGGAGTTTGGGTGGCTCCTGAACGTTCAGAAGTCGGTTCTAGTCCCGACTCAGCGTCTGGAGTATCTAGGTCTGATTCTGGACTCCTTGGAGGCAAGAGTCTTCCTAACTCCAGACAAACTACTGACACTTCAGTCTGCAGTACGGGTGCTGACGTCCCGAAAATGGTCGTCAATCCGCTTTTGCATGAGAGTCCTGGGACTCGTGGTGGCCTCCTTCCAGGCCGTTTCTTATGCCCAAGCGCACACCAGGGCTTTACAGAAAGAGATCTTGTCCACTTGGGACAAATCCCCGTTGTCCTTGGATCTTCAGATCCAGGTGAGTCACCTGGTCAGGGCGTCCCTGACGTGGTGGGTGAGGTCCCCGGCTCTTCGGTCCGGGAAGTCGTTCCTCCCCATCCAATGGACGGTGATCACAAAGGACGCCAGCCTGATGGGCTGGGGGGGAGTCTGGGGAGTCCTGTCGCCCCAAGGGCTTTGGACTCCGGACGAAGCCCTCTTACCGATCAATGTGCTGGAGATACGGGCCATCAGACTGTGCCTCTCCTCATGGTCGGAGAAACTACAGGGTCACTCCATCAGGATCCAATCGGACAACGCCACAGCAGTGGCGTATGTCAACCATCAAGGGGGGACTCGGAGCTCAGCTGCGGCTTCCGAGGTCGCCCGCATCCTGAGGTGGGCCGAAAGAAGCGTGCCGGCTCTGTCGGCCGTCTACATTCCGGGCGTAGACAATTGACAGGCGGACTATCTAAGTCGCCAGACGCTGGACCAGGGAGAGTGGTCCTTGCACCCGGAGGTCTTTCAACTCCTTTGCAGACGGTGGGGCACGCCGGATGTGGACCTGATGGCCTCTCGACTCAATCGCAAGGGGTCGAGGTTTGTGGCCAGATCCAGGGATCCCTGGGCGGATGCCTCGGATGCGTTGGTGGCCCCATGGGGTCAGTATCACCTGATATACGTTTTATCCTCCGCTGCAGTTGCTGCCTCACCTGCTCCGCAGGGTAGCGACCGAGGGAATTCCGGTGATCCTCATTGCTCCGGATTGGCCTCGGCGTCACTGGTACGCCGATCTGGCACGTCTCGTCGCAGACGTTCCCTGGCGGTTACCAATGCGGGGGGACCTTCTGTCTCAAGGTCCTATATTTCATCCTGCTTTACAGTCTCTGGCTTTAACGGCATGGTTATTGAAAGCCAGGTGCTGAGAGACCGAGGTCTCTCGGATTCGGTCATTTCGACCATGTTAAGGGCACGGAAGTCTTCCTCCAGAAAGATCTATCGCCGTACTTGGAGAGCTTACATCGCCATGTGCGAAGAGCTGGACTGGCGCCCACGAACGTATTCCGTTCCCAGAATCCTGCATTTTCTGCAGCGTGGCGTGACCCAAAAGCTCGCTTTGAGTACCATTAAGGGTCAGATTTCGGCCTTGGCCATCTTCTTTCAGCGACCGCTGGCGGGTCATCCCTTGGTTAGCACCTTTGTGCAGGGGGTTCGCCATGTGCTCCCCCCTGTCAAGCCTCCTCTCCCCCCGTGGGATCTGAATTTGGTGCTCTCGGTTCTCCAGGAACCTCCCTTTGAGAATATTAGAGATATTCCCCTCTTGACTTTGTCTCAGAAGGTGGCCTTCTTGGTGGCCATTACTTCCATTAGACGAGTGTCTGAGTTGGCGGCCTTGTCCTGCAAGTCGCCCTTTTTGGTCATCCATAAGGATAAGGCGGTGTTGCGTCCGCGACCTTCTTTTCTGCCAAAGGTGGTCTCGGCCTTCCACTTAAATGAGGACATTGTCCTCCCGTCCTTGTGTCCTCACCCATCGCATCCCAGAGAGTTTGCGCTTCACACTTTGGATGTGGTACGAGCCTTGCGGGTGTACCTGTCTGCTACTGCCTCTATTCGGAAGTCTGACTCACTATTTGTGGCTGTCTCTGGTCCAAAACAGGGCCAAGCGGTTTCGTCTGCCACCATTTCTAGGTGGATCAGACAAACCGTCATTCAAGCTTATGCTCTCAAGGGGCGGGCGCCTTCCTTTCCGGTTACGGCACATTCCACCAGGGCAATTGGTGCTTCCTGGGCTTTCCGACATCAAGCGTCGGTTGCACAAGTGTGCAAGGCGGCGACCTGGTCGTCTGTTCATACCTTTTCTAAATTTTATAAGGTTAATGTGGCTGCATCTTCGGATGCTTCCTTCGGTCGCAAGGTGTTGCAGGCCGCTGGTTGATGTTGCAACTCCCCCGTTGAGCTCTGCCTTGTTTGGAGTGAAGTTTTTGGTTTTCCATTTATACTGCTCCCATCCCTCTTGACACTGCTTTGGGACATCCCACGTGTAAAGGTGTATAAGACACGCTGTGTCAGTCCATGGATGACAAGAGAAAATAGGATTTTTGTACTCACCGTAAAATCAGTTTCTCTGGCATCCATGGACTGACACAGCACCCACCCTTCTTTTCGAGTTTGTACTGCTTTGTTACGAACTGAGGTCTGCTGGCTGCAGTGGGAGGGTTATGCCGGAGGGACCGCCCCCCTGGGCGGGGCTGTTCAGCTCTGGCTGTTTAGAATGTATGTATAACATCTCACATTCTGCCTAGGTCTTCTCCTGCAAGCAGGGACATAACCCACGTGTAAAGGTGTATAAGACACGCTGTGTCAGTCCATGGATGCCAGAGAAACGGATTTTACGGTGAGTACAAAAATCCTATTTTTTGCATGTACACTGACCTTTCCAAATGGCTCATGTGATCCTAAACACCATGGTAAAAATATTACCTCCATAAGTTTACAGTGAATAAACACATTAGTAAAACAGGCTTTTTTTATAAATATATTGCATCAGTCCCGTCACACCCCATGAAACCTGTACACTGTGTGTTATGAAACCTGTACACTGTGTGTTATGAAACCTGTACACTGTGTGTTATGAAACCTGTACACTGTGTGTTATGAAACCTGTACACTGTGTGTTATGAAACCTGTACACTGTGTGTTAAAAGTGAGTGCCCCACCTTTAAGCTGTTTCTGTATTTTCTCTTGCTGCAACTCGTTGAACCTATGCATTCTCATTTATATAGTAATAAGATACATTTTGAAAGATTGGAACTTTCAAATGTTAAATGAGCTGCAAACTATTGCATCTAGAGTTGGTTTAGCAGCCCTTGCCGGGAGAAGACTATCTCTACCATCTTCCTTCCTCCCTTCTCCTTCTTTTTTTTTTTTTTTTAAATATTCTCAGGAAGTTTTCTCTCTTCAAATTGAATAGCGTTTACTACACTGCTTGAGTTCGTGTCTACACATCAGCTACCCGGATCAGTATTTCCTCATCAATAGTTGTGGAGGCTGTATCCAGACCCCACCGTTACCCAAAAAGCGATCTCCCGGTCCTGAGCCATTGAACAACCTCAGTCTCCAAAAACTAACTCTGGAAGTAGGTTTATGGACTAGCCAAAAATTTGACTGTGACCTTTGACCTCCAGGCTCTAGGCACATGCTGGCTTTTTCCAGACCTGTGTACTGTCAGCCGCAGAGCGCTATCCCCCATTTTCAGAGCAAGTGCAACCCACTTGTTGAGTCTTCAAGTATCCAAGTCTTGAGTTGCACTATATGGACCTTGAACAACTTATCAATTTTTCCAACTTTAGGATCTGTTTCTGTGGAACAGTGGGCTTCCCAAGTCGTAAAGGAATCTACTGCATTTGAGTAGATAGATTCTATCTATCCCTTTTTTTTTTTTTTATCCAGCGTGCAATGACATTTTTTGAGGAAATTTAAATACTTAATTTATCACTACAGACAGTGTTGGCGGTCTCATGATTTCCACACCATTACTCCATGCACAACACGGCCTTGTCTCTTGGAGTGTGTGATTTTTTATTTTTTTTTCTCCTATACCGTGATTGCTCTGTTCATCACCAATGCACGTTTCCTGCTTAAAGCGGTTGTATACCCTCTGATACAACTTTCACCTACAGGTAAGCCTACATTAAGGCTTGCCTGTAGGTGCTTGCAATATCTCCTTCTCCTACATGGTTAAGGAGATATTTGCAGAAAAACGGGCACCTATGTCTACGGCGCACTTTCCCTTGAATGGGAAGCCGCTGGAAAAGCGCCCATGCGCGGGGATCGTGCCGGTCCGCACGCATGCGTGGTAGTGACATCATCACCGCTCCGGCCAGTCACAGTGGGTATCATGGCAGCGGCGGAGGAGAGGAACGAGGGTCGCTTTGGGGGCTTCAATCTAAGGTAAGTAAGTCATAATGAGCTAGTATGCTAGTCTTACTAGCTCATTATGCCTTTTGTCTTGCAGGTGTTTTTTTTTTTTTTTTTTTAAGTTGTTTTGGGTATACAACTGCTTTAACAAGGAACTGTTCATCTTAATACTCCTGTACTTGAAAGATCAATAGAAACAACACTCTGCTACCTGACTTTAGAGTTCCCTTTTGAAAACTGTCAGTAGATCCTTATAGGAACTATTTTTATTGTTAGAATGATTCCTTTTTCACTTATGTATCAGACTGGTAATGCATATATACATTCAGATGCTTTGTAATGTCACTATCACACCTCTGTATCCCCTGGTGTTGAGTTGAAACCTCTTTCTCATCTTCATTCTCAGTTCCCTGTATGTCAATTGCATTACAATATATTCTCACTTGGGCTTTCCTTTTTTGTGAGGGTATGTGGATATTTCCACCCCTTTCTTTGGTTCTCTACATTTCTTTGTTTCACTTCAACGTTTTTTTTTCTTCCCCTGAGGTCAAGAATTGGATATCTTTTAGGTTTTGGCGTTTTTACCTTACAGACGTTTTGGTGATCACTTTTGTTCAAGTTTTTCTCCCAACTGTTTTTGTTATGGTGGTTACATGGGTTCCACATTGTTGTTGTAAGAAGTCCATCATTTCAGAATAGTAGCCTCCCCCTTAGTGGTTTTACATATAGGTAGCATTAAATTTGAATTAAGACTTGTCCACCCTTAGACCCATTTCACACTGGGGTGGCTTTCAGGCGCTGGAAATGGCCTCTGCAAAGCGCCTGAATACCGCCTCCCATTCATTCAACTGTGACTTTTCACACTGGGCCGCGCGCTTGCGGGACATTCCTAAAAGTCCTGCAAGCAGCATCTTTCGGGCGATTTGGAATCGCTGTATTTGGCGCTCCCAAAACATCCTGCCCATTGGAATGAATAGGCAGTGCTTCGGAAGTGCAGCACAACGGGAGTTTTTAACCCCTTGGGGGTTAAAAGCGCTGCTTAACCACTTAACGACCGCTCACTGTATATATACGTCGGCAGAATGGCACCGACAGGCACAATCACGTAGAGTGTACGTGATTGCCTTTGTACAGTTGGGGGGTCCAATCGGACCCCCCTTCTGTACAGTGAGCGGTGGCTAAGTGTCCGGGAGCGTTCCGGGATGAGGGGGCAGCCATTCGTTTCTGGCCACCCCCTCGCGATCGCTCCCGGCGAATGGAAATGCCCCCTCTGTCTGTGTCAGACAGAGGGAGCAGGAGGAAGTGATGTCATATCTGGTGCGGCGCTCACATATACCGAGCGCCGTACAAGAGAAGATATCAGGTCAGTGCACACAACACTACACTGACACCAGGACACATAGGGACATAAATCGCCCCCCCAGGACACCCCAGATCACCCCCCCAGCCCCCAGTCACAGTGTCACTGATTGCAGTGACCATTTATTTAGTGATCACTGCAATCAGTGACATTTGTGACTGTAAAAGTGTCACCAAAGTTTAGTCTTAGGTCCAGTGTAGCCCCCTAACCCCCCCTAATAAAGGTTTAACCCCCTGATCACCCCCCAGATAACTCTTTCACCCCCTATCACCACTGTCGCTTAGCGATCATTTTTCTGATCGCTGTCTTAGCGTCAGTGATGTCGATCGGCAGCCAGTAATTTTTTTTAGGTTCGCTGCAGGTTTTTATAGCGTCAGGTACCCCAATATATTATCTAATAAAGGTTTAACCCCCTTGATCGCCCCCCAGGTAACCCTTTCACCCCCTATCACTAAGCTATCGTTTTTCTAAACGCTGTCTTAGTGTCTGTGATGCAGATCGGTAACCGGTATTTGTTTTTAGGTTCGCCGCAGGTTTTTATAGCGTCAGGTACCCCCATATATTATCTAATAAAGGTTTAACCCCCTTGATCGCCCCCCAGGTAACCCTTTCACCCCCTATCACCACTGTCGCTAAGCAATTGTTTTTCTAAACGCTGTCTTAGTGTCGGTGATGCAGATCGGTAGCTGGTAATTTTTTTTTTAGGTTCGCCGCAGGTTTTTATAGCGTCAGGTACCCCCATATATTATCTAATAAAGGTTTTAACCCCCTGATTGCCCCTAGTTAACCCTTTCACCAGTGATCACCATATAAGTGTTACGGGTGACGCTGGTTAGTTTTGCTTTTTATAGTGTCAGGGCACCCGCCGTGTATATAACCCAATAAAGGTTTAACCCCCTGATCGCCCGGCGGGTGATATCAATTAGGTTTTAGCGTCAGAGAGGGTCTGCGTCACACCCCAGGCAGCGTCAGGTTAGTGCCAGTAACGCTAACACCCACGCGTGAAGCATACACCCCCCTTAGTGGTATAGTATCTGAACAGATCAATATCTGATCAGATCTATACTAGCGTCCCCAGCAGTTTAGGGTTCCCAAAAACGCAGTGTTAGCGGGATCAGCCCAGATACCTGCTGGCACCTGCGTTTTGCCTCTCCGTCCAGCCCAGGCCACCCAAGTGCAGTATCGATCGATCACTGTCACTTACAAAACAAAAACACACATAACTGCAGCGTTCGCAGAGACAGGCCTGATCCCTGCGACTCCAGTGCTGTAGGAGGTGATTTCACCACCACAGTTAAAAAAAAAAAAGCAAATATGCCGAAGCATTGGGGCAGCAGGGGCGGAGGAGCGATTTTGCTCCTAATGCCGCGTACATACGGTCGAAATTCCGACGGAGGCTTGCCCGTGGAAAAGTCCGACCATGTGTGTGCGGCATAACTTTTTTGCGGGAGGATGCCCCCATGCTTCGGCATATATAAATGGTGCGTGTATGCCCATCATTGGAAGTTAGTGGATGAAGGGCGGTATTCTAATGGTGGGCATACCCACCTATCAATCTCTTTTTTTCGTTCAGCCAACTGGCTGCATGAAATAAAAAGATTACAATACATGTCCAACAAGGACCAGCAACGTACTGGTATGTTGCTGGACTTTGAATGTTTATGCCAGAATGATGCCTGCGGGTTTAGGTATCATCTTGGTATCATTCTTTTCAGCCTGCGGCCGGCTTTCATGTAAAAGCAATCCTAGCGGCTAATTAGCCTCTGGACTGCTTTTACAAGCAGTGGGAGGGAATGCCCCCCCCCCCCAGATATAAAAAGCGCCATTGGGAAATTGGGAAAGCATTTTATCACACCGATCTTGGTGTGGTCAGATGCTTTGAGGGTAGAGGAAAAATCTAGGGTCTAGAAGACCCCAGTTTTTTCAAAAAAAAGTACCTGTCACTACCTATTGCTATCATAGGGGATATTTACATTCCCTGAGATAACAATAAAAATGATAAAAAAAAAAAATACTTGGAAGGAACAATTTAAAAATAAAATAAAAAAGCAAAATTAATAATAAAAAAAAAAAAAAAAAAGCACCCCTGTCCTGCCCTGCTCTTGCCCAATGGCGAACGCAAGCGTCGGTCTGGCGTCATATGTAAACAGCAATTGCACCATGCATGTGAGGTATCACCGCGAAGGTCAGATCGAGGGCAATCATTTTAGCAGTAGACCTCCTCTGTAAATCTACTGGGGTAACCTGTAAAGGCTTTTAAAGGCTTTTAAAAATGTATGTAGTTTGTCGCCAATGCGCGTTTGTGCGAAATTTTAAAGCATGTCGTGTTTGGTATCTATGTACTCGGCCTAAGATCATCTTTTTTATTTCATCAAACATTTGGGCAATATAGTGTGTTTTAGCGCATTAAAATTAAAAAAAGTTTTTTAACCCAAAAAATGCGTTTGAAAAATCGCTGCGCAAATACTGTGTAGAAAAAAAAAATGCAACACCCACAATTTTAATCTGTAGGGCCTTTGCTTTAAAAATATATATAATGTTTGGGGGTTCAACATAATTTTCTTGCAAAAAAAAAAAATGTTTTCATGTAAACAAAAAGTGTCAAAAAGGGCTTTGTCTTCAAGTGGTTAGAAGAGTGGATGTAAGCTTCCTAATGTTGTGTATAAAATGCCAGAACAGTTCAAAACCCCCCAAAATGACCCCATTTTGGAAAGTAGACACCCCAAGCTATATACTGAGAGGCATGTCGAGTCCATGGAATATTTTATATGTTGACACAAGTTGCGGAAAAACGATAATTTTTTTTTTTTTTTTGCACAAAGTTGTCACTAA
Source organism: Rana muscosa (assembly GCA_029206835.1). Classification (NCBI taxonomy): domain Eukaryota; kingdom Metazoa; phylum Chordata; class Amphibia; order Anura; family Ranidae; genus Rana; species Rana muscosa. The sequence continues at coordinate 73,709,596 of CM055121.1, forward strand.
ATGATATATTGCTCAAACATGCCATGGGCATATGTGGAATTACACCCCAAAATACATTCTGTTGCTTCTCCTGAGTACGGGGATACCACATGTGTGAGACTTTTTGGGAGCCTAGCCATGTACGGGACCCCAAAAACCAAGCACCGCCTTCAGGCTTTCTAAGGGTGTAAATTTTTGATTTCACTTCTCACTGCCTATCACAGTTTCGGAGGCCATGGAATGCCCAGATAGCACAAAACCCCCCCCAAATGACCCCATTTTGGAAAGTAGACACCCCAAGCTATTTGCTGAGAGGTATGGTGAGTATTTTGCAGATCTCGCTTTTTGTCACAAAGTATTGGAAAAAAAAAAAAAAAAAATATATATATATATATTTTCTTTCTTCATTTTCAAAAACAAATGAGAGCTGTAAAATACTCACCATTCCTCTCAGCAAATAGCTTGGGGTGTCTATATTCCAAAATGGGGTCATTTGGGGGGGTTTTGTGCGATTTTGGCATTTTATGGCCTTCGAAACTGTGATAGGTAGTGAGGAGTGAAATCAAAAATTTGTGCCTAGAAATCCTGAAGGCGGTGCTTGGTTTTCGGGGTCCCGTACGCGGCTAGGCTCCCAAAAAGTCCCACACATGTGGTATCCCCGTACTCAGGAGAAGCAGCAAAATGTATTTTGGGGTGAAATTCCACATATAACCATGGCATGTGTGAGCAATATATCATTTAGTGACAACTTTTTGTAATTTTTTTTTTTTTTTTTTTTTTTTAGTCATTATTCAATCACTTGGGACAAAAAAATAAAAAATTCAATGGGCTCAACATGCCTCTCAGCAATTTCCTTGGGGTGTCTACTTTCCAAAATGGGGTAATTTGGTGGGGTTTTGTACTGCCCTGTCATTTTAGCACCTCAAGAAATGAGATAGGCAGTCATAAATTTAAAGCTGTGTAAATTTCAGAAAATGTACCCTAGTTTGTAAACTCTATAACTTTTGCGCAAACCAATAAATATACGCTTATTGACATTTTTTTTACTAAAAACATGTGGCTGAATACATTTTGGCCTAAATGTATGACTACAATTGAGTTTATTCGATTTTTCTTATAACAAAAAGTAGAAAATATCATTTTTTTTCAAAATTTTCGGTCTTTTTCCGTTTATCGCAAAAAATAAAAATCGCAGAGGCAATCAAATACCATTAAAAGAAAGCTCTATTTGTGGGAAGAAAAGGACGCAAATTTCGTTTGGGTACAACATTGCATGTCCGCACAATTTACAGTTAAAGCAGCGCAGTGCAAAATTCTGAATTCACCTCTGGTCCTCTAGCTACCAAATGGTCCGGGGCTTAAGTGGTTAACCACTTAAGGACCGGACCAATACGGACCATAATGACCAGAGGTGATTTCACAATTTGGCACTGCACTACTTTAACGGGAAATTGTGCGGACATGCAATGTTGTACCCAAACAAAATTTGCGTCCTTTTCTTCCCACAAATAGAGCTTTCTTTTAATGGTATTTGATTTGCCTCTGCGATTTTTTTATTTTTTGCGATATAAACGGAAAGAGAAGGGAAGAAGGTGGTGCACCTGCAATTCAGAGCTCTCCCGTTCGGCCTGTCCTCTTCTCCAAGGGTGTTCACGAAGGTAATGGCCGAAGCTCTAGCACCCTTGCGTCTAGAAGGAATTTCAGTGATTCCTTATCTAGACGACCTGCTACTGTTTACCCAAACCAGAGATGGACTTCAGAGAAACTTGGACAGAGCCCGTGCTCACCTAGAATCCATCGGGTGGATACTAAACCTTCAAAAGTCCAAACTGATTCCCTCTCAGGAGGTGTTATTCCTGGGTTTCTGTATCAACTCTGTGGAGCAAAAGATGTTTCTTCCAGAAGAAAAAACGAAAAAGCTGATAGAGGTTGTGTCACTCTTACAATCCAGTCAGCTTCTGTCCATCAGGAGGGTCATGTCAGCATTAGGAACCCTGACCTGTTCCATACCGGCAGTACAGTGGACAAAGCTCCATTTCAGACCGCTGCAAAAGTTTCTGTTAAAAATCTGGGATCGCCAGCAAAATTCACTGGATTCACTGGTGAAGATCCCCCCCCCCCCCCCCCAAAGTAAAGAGGAGTCTCTGGTGGTAGAAGAACCAGGCAAGACGCTCAGCAGGCCTGTTATGGTCCTTTCCAACCCAGATAAGGCTAACAACCGATGCCAGCTCCTGGGGTTGGGGGGCTCACATGAGCGGTCGTTGGACTCAGGGATCTTGGTCCACAAGGGAAGCACTGAGATCCTCAAACTGGAGGGAACTAAAGGCAACAGAAATGGCCTTATTGTCCTTTGCAGAAGAAGTCCAAGAGCAACATACACAAATCCTGTCAGACAATGCCACGGCGGTGGCTTGCATAAACCGACAAGGGGGCACCAGAAGCAGAGTACTTCAAGGCCTAGCAGAGAGCATTCTAAACTGGGCAGAGCTCCATACTCAATCCTTGTCAGTGTTCCACCTAAAAGGGACCCTAAACAGGATGGCGGATTTCCTCAGCAGGAACCAGGTGTACGAAGCGGAGTGGCAATTGAATCCAGATGTCTTCAATCTAATAGTGAAGAAATGGGGACAGCCAAGAGTGGATCTCTTTGCGACTCAGGAAAATACACAAATATCCCGTTTTTTTCCCTGAACAGGAACGAGTCATCTCTGGGGGTAGATGCTCTGGCGCACAGTTGGAATTTTCACCTCTGCTACGCCTTCCCTCCATTTCAACTGATCCCGCAGGTCATAACAAAAATCCGGAAAGAGGATACGACAGTAATCCTCATCACTCCATTCTGGCCCAAAAGGCCTTGGTTTTGGGCTCTTCTACAGATGCAGATCAAACCATACTGGCACCTTCCATTGAGACAAGACCTTCTGTTACAAGGTCCTCTGTTTCACCAAGAAGTAAAAAAAGCTAAAACTCTCACAGCTTGGCTTCTGAGGAGCAACTCTTAAGGAGAAAAGGATTCTCGGATAGGTTGGTGGCTACCCTCCTATCTAGCAGAAAGGATGTTACCAGAGCAATATATCACAAAGTCTGGAAAGTCTTTAACTCCTGGTGCACTACATCCGGCAGACCATTAAAGCAGATTTCTTCTATCCTGGAATTCCTGCAAGAAGGAGCAGACAAGGGTCTAGCGGTCAGTAACCTAAAAGTTCAGGTTGCTGCACTGGGGGTATATTTTGAGAAATCTATTTCATCAGAACCCCTAGTTATCAGATTCTTTAAAGCCCTCACTCAGGTTAGACCGATAGTGATCAAAAACTGTCCGTCATGGGACTTGTCAGTCGTTCTACGGGCCCTGACCAGGGAACCTTTCGAACCTCTTAATTTAACCTCCCTGAAACTACTTTGAAAACAATTTTTCTAGTAGCTATTACAACAGCTCGAAGAATCGGTGAGCTGCAAGCTTTATCTATCAGGGAGCCATTTTTTTTTCTATTTTTTCAGACAGAATTGTGCTGAAGACGGATCCTAATTTTTTACCAAAGGTTGCTTCAGTTCAAAATGGAACCCAGGAGATAATACTTCCTTCTTACCCGACGGATTAGAACAAAACATAGGAAGAAGAATTCCATACCCTGGATGTTAAAAGAGCAGTCTTAAGTTACCTCGAAGCTACTAAAGACTTTGGGCGTTCAGACGCACTATTCATTTTATTTTCCGGAAATAAAAAAGGAAGACAAGCTTCTAGAGGAACCATTGCCAGATGGTTGAGAATGGCTATCTCCGATGCCTATTCCCTTACAGGCCAGGAGAGTCCAGTAAGTATCCGGGCTCATTCTACTAGAGCTTCGGCGGTGAGTTGGGCAGAAAAAGCTGGTGCCACCCCCGAACAAATCTGTAAGGCAGCTACATGGACAAGTCTGACGACCTTTGCCCATCATTATAGGTTAGATCTCATGACTGCTGGGGACTAGGCATTCGGAAGGAAAGTCTTACAGGCTATTGTCCCACCCTAAATAGGGTAAGCTCGATTATCCTCTCAGGTGCTGTCCTGAAAGACGTTTTGGAAAAATGCAAGTTAGACTTACCGGTAACTGTTTTCCAATAGGCTTTCAGGACAGCAGGATCCCGCCCTTTTTTATGCTGTTGCTGTAATACTATGTAATAACTGTCGCTTATGTGTTGCAGCCGGGGCTGGAGGTTCTCTACAAACAACTGATGGAAGCAGGAGACCTCCAATTAAACACTTAATTGATGATGTGTTAACTGTAGGAGGAGAAGCCATGATCTCTCAGGTGCTGTCCTGAAAGCCTATTGGAAAACAAGTTACCGGTAAGTCTAACTTGCTTTTTTTTTTTTTTTTTTTTTTTTTCCCAATTTTCAAAACTTTGTGACAAAAAGCGAGATCTGCAAAATACTCACCATACCTCTCAGCAAATAGCTTGGGGTGTCTATTTTCCAAAATGGGGTCATTTGGGGGGGGTTGTGCCATCTGGGCATTCTATGGCCTCCGAAACTGTGATAGGCAGTGAGGAGTGAAATTAATTTACACCCTTAGAAAGCCTGAAGGCGGTGCTTGGTTTTCGGGGTCCCGTACGCGGCTAGGCTCCCAAAAAGTCCCACACATGTGGTATCCCCGTACTCGGGAGAAGCGACAGAATGTATTTTGGAGTGCAATGCCACATATAACCATGGCATGTTTGAGCAATATATCATTTAGTGACAAGGTTTTATACTTTTTTTTTTTTTGTCATTTAATCTACTTTCCAAAATGGGGTCATTTGGGGGGTTTTAAACTTTCCTGGCATTTTATGCACAACATTAGGAAGTTTATGTCGCACATCATCCACTCTTCTAACCACTTGAAGACAAAGCCCTTTCTGACACTTTTTGTTTACATGAAAACATATTTTTTTTGCAAAAAAATGACGTTGAGCCCCCAAACTATATATATATATATATATATATATATATATATATATATATATATATATATATATATATATATATATATATATATATATATATATATATTTAAAAGCAAATGCCCTACAGATTAAAATAGTGGGTGTTGCATTTTTTTTTTCCACACAGTATTTGCGCAACGATTTTTCAAACGCATTTTTTTGGGAAAAAATACACTTTTTTTGTTTTTGTTTTTTTATGCACTAAAACACTATATTGCCCAAATGTTTGATGAAATAAAAAAGAGGATCTTAGGCCGAGTACATGGATACCAAACACGACATGCTTTAAAAATGCGCACAAACACGCAGCGGCGACAAACTACATACATTTTTAAAAGCCTTTACAGGTTACCACATTAGATTTACAGAGGTCTACTGCTAAAATGACTGCCCTTGATCTGACCTTCGCGGTGATACCTCACATGCATGGTGCAATTGCTGTTTACATATGACGCTAGACCGACGCTTGCGTTCGCCTTTGCGCAAGAGCAGGGGGGACGGGTGCTGCGTTTTTTTTGTTTTTTTTTTATTATTTTGCGTTTTTTTATTTTTAAATTGTTCCTTTTTTTTTATTATTATCTCGGGGAATGTAAATATTGACAGGTACTTTTTTTTTTTTTTTTAAATTGGGGGGGGGGGGGGTTAGACCCTAGATCTTTCCTCTGCCCTCAAAGCATCTGACCACACCAAGATCGGTGTGATAAAATGCTTTCCCAATTTCCCTATTTATATCGGGGGGGGGGGGACATTCCCTCCCACCGCTTGTAAAAGCAGTCTAGAGGCTAATTAGCCGCTATAATTGCTTTTACATGAAAGCCGACCACTGGCTGAAAAGAATGATACCTAAACCCACAGGCATCATTCTGTTATAACCATTCAAAGTCCAGCAACATACCAGTACGTAATGCAAACGCTGTTGCTGTCAAGATAAATAAATCCACGCTGCAACTGAATGGCGTACCTGAAAACAAAAAGGGGAGAGAGATTGTTTTTACTTAACTGTAACGGTTCGTGTCTCTCAATGTGATGGCATCTTGGGAGACCCTGTGTAAGTGTGTCCTGTTCTGTGCAATGCTGTACCCTACGCTAAAACTTCACTTTTGTGTGGTAGCGTTCGTAACATTTACCAATGCACAGACCAGGATTGTCAAAACAGAGTGGACAAAAATAACGGGTGTCACGCCTAAATCCGTGCTTGCTACAGACACAACATCTTTTTTTGGGGGGCTCGTTGGGTAGGGGTACTCTCGAGGACATACGGATAATGCCTCTCATGCAGCCGGCTTACTGCATTTGGTAGGGGATGGTGAGGTGCAGAACGGTCTGGATGCAGGGGTTCTGTGACTATCTCATCCTGGAATTTTAGGAGAGATAAAGTCCCGCCTGAAGCTCTGTATAGCACATGAGCGTTCAGCAAAGCCAATTGGAATAAGGATAGAGACACTTCTTTTTTTGGACCAGCGTATGTGCCTACGTGTCAGTGGGCTGTTGGTGCACTAACCCGTGTCTTCTCTCCTCGGAGCTGCGGACGAAAAGACTGCCACGAGCAGAGATGACATCACTTCCTCTGCCTGTGTTTACATTTACACAGCAGAGGAAGCATATCATTCGCTGGAAGCGATCGCGAGGGGGTGGCCAGAAACGAATGGCCGCTCCCTCATGGATCGCTCCCGAACGGATAACCACCGCTCACTGTACCGGAGGGGGGTCCGATGGGCAGTCACGTACAGGTACGTGATTGTGCCTGTCCGTGCCATTTTTTGCCGACGTGTGTGTGTGTATATATACAGTGAGCAGTCGTTAAGTGGTTAAACAGAGCTAAAACGAGCGGCACTTTAGCTCAATAAAAAAAAAGCATAAGCTTCTTCAAGCTTTTAGGCAGAGGAATTAAAGCTCAAATGCCTAATAATAAAAGCTGTTTTTTTTTTTTTTTCATCCCCATTTTTGATAGGGTTATAACCTCAGTCCCATAAGGGAGATTTGCCTTCACTTTTCCCATAGCCAAACTGAAAGCAAGAGAAAATCCCACAAGTTAGGGAATCCCAAGGTGTCACCAGAACAAGTGTTCCCATTGGAAGATTTCCCTTCTTACTTTCCTGATGTTAACCCAAAAGTTGGGACTTTACTTTCACTTTTGATGATGACAGTAAACAGGACAAATGGAGAGGGTGAATCTCCCTAACTGGTGTGCACAGGCGGCAAAAAATTGATAGGTGTTGTAATTCCTCAACACTCTATCCATAAAATATCTATCCTATCTAGCTATCTAGCATACATTTTTATTTTTTTTAAAAGAGCCTCTAGTCACGTTTTTAACTAATGATTAGTTAGTCAACGATATGTTAACTGATGGATACCTGCGCTGCTAAATTTGATGAGTATTTTATTTACCAATTGTCATGAAAGGGTTAAGGAACACCCGCTGTTTGTCAAAGCTGATACACTGTAAGGCCCCTTTCACACGGAGGTCCGTTCAGGTCCGCCTGTCAGTTTTTTAGGCAGACCTGAAACGGATCCTCCATGTACCCCTATGGAGGCACGGATGTCAGCGGAGACATGTCCGCTGACATCCGCTCCGCCAAAGTGTGACGAAGGAAAACCCTATCTTTCCTTCCGTCGGCGGAGCGGATCGGATGACAACGGACTCTACGGTCCGTCGTCATCCGATTCCCCATAAAGGAGAGCGGCGCTCTGACAGGGCGGTCCCTGCACAGTGTGCGGGGACCGCCCAGTCTTCCGTCGGCTCAGCGGGGATCAACGGAGCGATCCCCGCGGAGCTTCACGGGGCGGATCTGCACGGATCCGCCCCGTGTGAAAGGACCCTAATATAAATACCAAGATTGGATTCGGTCCCTAATACTCTACTCATTGTGGTTTCAGGCCATTTACAAGACTATTTTATGTTTTACACTCGCTACCAGATTTGCTTAGATGTTTATGTTCTCTTCCTTTTCTGTGGGTTTCTTCTCACAATCTAAAAACCTAGTGGAGGGTTAATGGTCGAGTGAGGTTCAAAAGAGCTGGCTAGAGATCTCAAGTGTGGCTCGCAATGTCAGTTGGGGGGGGAAGGGAAGGGAGACTGGGGGGCCCTTTGTAGTTTAGAAAACTGTTTCAGGATGATGTCTCACTAAAAAAAAGTCCACAGTGAGAGGAACAGAAAGGAGACTAATAACTTGCAGATGATGAGGCTGCTGTCACGCAAAAAAAAGTGAAACCGCACAACCTTCTGAGTTTGTGGATGGAGAAAACCCTTTTCCCCACAGGGAAGAGGGGGTCGCTCTCTAATCTTCAGTAAAGCAAAGGATTCGCCCTGGGACTTTAAATGAAGTGGGTAACGTTTCCGCCAGTAAACATAAACAGTAGTAAATACAGTATATGGTTTATTCAAGTAAAATTGTTTACATGCATAGATGACACCAACAGTTGCCAATTGAAAAGATACATAAACAAGGAGTATTGGTACATAAATGTAGTAACAGTCAGAGTACACGGGCATCATACTACCCGACTAGTTTCGCGAGATCCAGCTCCCTCTTCAGGGGTGGATGTGTGTAACAATGTACCTAAGATGAAAAAATATATATGTTTGACAATATGGCACAATATTGGCTATAAAAGCACAGGGTGGGAGGGGGTTTGTGGATCCCCATACTCACCACTGAGCTTGACCACGGCTACAGATGTGCGGCCCCAAGACCGCGGCAGCAGGTGTCTCACCAGGGAGCTGAGAGGGCGGAGTCAGATGGGACCCCACCAGGAGCTTGGGATATTCACTATACTCAGGTACTTACTATATTCATGTCCCTACCATTTTTGGCCCAGGCCTTTCATTCATGCATGTATATTCTCATGCCAATACATATTGACTTTACTTTAGATGCCTGACAAACATACTTATGTTTACAGCCTATACTCTTTATGGACTAACGAGGTCTCTATGGACACATCACTATACCTATGCCATGCCTGCTCTCCGTTTGGCTCCTGGTGGGGTCCCATCTGACTCCGCCCTCTCAGCTCCCTGGTGAGACACCTGCTGCCGCGGTCTTGGGGCCGCACATCTGTAGCCATGGTCAAGCTCAGTGGTGAGTATGGGGATCCACAAACCCCCTCCCACCCTGTGCTTTTATAGCCAATATTGTGCCATATTGTCAAACATATATATTTTTTCATCTTAGGTACATTGTTACACACATCCACCCCTGAAGAGCGAGCTGGATCTCGCGAAACTAGTCGGGTAGTATGATGCCCGTGTACTCTGACTGTTACTACATTTATGTACCAATACTCCTTGTTTATGTATCTTTTCAATTGGCAACTGTTGGTGTCATCTATGCATGTAAACAATTTTACTTGAATAAACCATATACTGTATTTACTACTGTTTATGTTTACTGGCGGAAACGTTACCCACTTCATTTAAAGTCCCAGGGCGAATCCTTTGCTTTACTATATATGATAGGGATGGAAGTGTGTTACTGGGGACACCAGACCTTCCCTCTTTTTCTCTCTAATCTTCGGGTGTTCCTATCCTCTTTGGGATTCCCAAGCGGGTGCAAGACATGTGGTGTGTGTGTGTGTACACACACACACACACACACACACACACACACACACACGCAAAAGATAAGTTCTAGGGGGAATTCTGTTGGTTTAAATTGGGGGGCTATGGCATAAATACTACCATCTTCTAAATTGACATGGCCTTTTGGTTTTGAAACTTTGTGGACCAGAAAAAAAAAGTGTGCTGTTCTTTGGGATCTTCAACAGTGCAATTATTTTAGGTTAGAAAAAGAACCGTTTTTATAGTATGGAGACAAACAAAACAATGTTGCTTCCTTTTACTACAAATTGGCAGAAAACCACTGCAGCAAAATTGCCAAACATATTTTTTAAATTAATTCATTGGAAAAATATTTTAGAAATGTGTGCAATTCTGGTCAATACTCAGTTATGTAGAAAGTTTTAATCCATTTAGCGCATGGCTTGGAAAGACTTTTTACAAGAATTTAAGATGGGTCATTTGCTATGATAATCCTTTAACGGAACAAGAGTAATTTTTTTTTCCTCCAAAATTAAATGCATTGAAAGGGCGAGGGGACAAGGTTCTTTTGACAATTAAGTGTTGGATTATAGAGAAAAGTCTCTAAAAAAAATGGTTACCTAAAAACTACACAAACTGAATAAGTCATAGAAAATACACACATGCTTGAGTCATGCTCTCTACCATCTCCTAAACTTGAACACAAGTTAACACTATTAAGGATATACAAGTGGAACCTTGGATTACGAGCATAGTTCCAGGAGAATGCTCGTAATCCAAAGCACTCGCATATCAAAGCGAGTTTCCCCATAGTCAATAGAAACGAAAATAATGTGTTACGCATTGACTTTCTATGGCATGCAATACTGCATATGGCCAGAGGTGGGGGTGCCGGAGAGACTCGGAAAGGCTCGGGGGCAGCTCAGCTAAACTCGGAAAGGCTCAGGAACCGAGTATTTTGGAACTGCTCTGCTCGGGCTCCCACGCACCTCTGGCCAAATGCAGTATTGCACACCTCTGTGGCATGAATCCTGCGTTTTGCGACACACTCGCAAACCGAGTCAGGATTAATAAAAATAAAAAGTCTCGTATTGCGAAACGCTTGTTAACCGCATTACTTACAATACGAGATTTCATTGTACCCCCTTTTACAGACTGATGCTCTCATTTATCAGCACCCTATAGAAACGCCAAACAATTGGCATTAGTGTATGCCCCGAAAAACGTTATAGAATATTTACCTACACTCAAACAAGAGCCAATCTGGGTAGTACTTGTAACGCTTACAGGTAGTGTCAGAGCTTTCTCTCTTCCTCCCATCCACAATCCTGTTTGCCCATCAGTACAGCAGGCTGTCTCACTACCCAATGGGAATATGTGAAATGGGACAAGCCAGCTTTGTAACTACAGGGAATCTTTGGTGAATAAGCTAAGGTGATTCATCTTATCACAAGATAGACATTAAAACGCAGTGTCACTTTTTTTTTATCTTTAATTCAAAGGTCTGTGCTATTTTACATTCATAGATATGACACCCTGGCAATCCTGCTGTTTCACACAAGCGTTGTGTCCAAGGGGAACAGAGAGATGGGCAAAAGGGTGGGAGCCAAACTTAAATTGCAAACTATTGCTCGTTTTAAATAGCAGCAAGACACGTAGTAGGACCCATATAAGTTGTTTCAAACTAGAGACGGTGGAGTCAACAAGATCCCTGCTGCCTTACGGTGGCGAGGTCAGACTGCATTATCCCTTTCTGCTCCAGAATTGGTTTGTGGATACCAATAATGAGCAACACAGTGGCTAAGTGGTTAGCACTAACGCCTGTCAGCACTAGAGTCGTCTGTTCGAATCCCAGCCAGAGCACTACCTGCCTGGAGTTTGCATGTTCTCCATGTGCCTGCATGGATTTCCTCCCGGTACTCTGGTATTCTCCCACATTCCAAAGACATGCTGCTAGGTTAAATGACTCCTGTCTAAAATTGGCCCTAGTATGTCAATATATGAATTGATGGCACTATAAAGGTACCTGTAATAATAAAAAAAAATTGCGTCTTTAGTATGGGGAAATCCTAGGTGCAAGGGCAGCTGTCCTGTAGGTTTTGCCAGCTTGCGATTCACCAAGTTGCAGGATGGCCTTCTGTGACCCACCTAAGGGACCTGACACCTATAGTCTGAACCATTGCCCTCTGAGTCAAAAAACTGTCAGGCGTAGCTCCTTTCTCCAGTGTTGTGCAGGGAGGAGTTTTATGCAACCATGTCTAAATTTATGGGGAAAGCTGGCTTAAAGTGCATGGGTGGCAAACGGGATCTCACACCCTCCAAAGTCCATATCCTGATTCTCTGTGGCTGAGGATGAGGAGGCATGTACTCTATCCTTATTGGAGAAATTGGTACATGAGGAGGCTCAGTCCTCATTTTGGTTCTTACTAATGCAGTTTGGACACTTGGACATGGAGTGGCCAGTATTAGCTGTTTTATGGATCTGGGTACTCTTTTTAGAGTCCCTATCCTATTTAAAAGTTACCAGTACCCTCGCTTTTGCAACCTGTTCTGTGCTCCACACACACCCACCCACACCCACCCACACCCACCCACACCCACCCACACCCACCCACACCCACCCACACCCACCCACACCCACCCACACCCACCCACACCCACCCACACCCACACACACCCACACACACCCACACACACCCACACACACCCACACACACCCACACACACCCACACACACCCACACACACCCACACCCACACACACCCACACCCACACACACCCACACACACACCCACACACACACACACACCCACACACACCCACACACACACACACACACACACACACACCCACACACACACACACACACACCCACACACACACACACACACCCACACACACACACACACACCCACACACACACACACACACACACACACACTAAAATACATTTTCTATGTGTATACACAAGCTATTTGCCTGGATTTTATTTATTTTTTCAATCAGAATTAAAAAATATGTATTCTTTTAGGTCAAGAGCGGTTTGGAAATATGACCAGAGTATACTACAAAGAGGCTGTGGGTGCCTTTGTGGTGTTTGATGTTACCAGAGTATCCACTTTTGAAGCCATTACGAAGTGGAAATCTGACCTGGATAGCAAAGTTTATCTTCCAAGTGGTGGACCCATACCTGCTGTTCTTCTCGCCAACAAGTGTGATCAAAGGAAGGAGAACAGTATGCCAAGCGCTTCCCAGCTTGATAACTTCTGTAAAGAAAATGGTTTTGTTTCATGGTATGAAACATCTGCAAAGGTAATATCACACATCAGTAAACCACTTATTGTATATATCTGTAGAATGCAACTCCAGTGTTTTTTTTTTATTTTTTTTATGGTATGGGAAAGGATTAGAACACCTGTCAGGTTTAGTTTATTTGCATTGCTGCTGGGGAGATATACCATCACTTCCTGTCCCAATAATATTGTTCATTGGGAAGGGAAGTGTTTTTAACAGGGGCAGCGCTATAAAAATGTTTCAAATTTTTTGGGGAGTAGCGTCAAAAAATTTGCAACGATTTCATTTACATCCTTTTTCAGTGCCCAGTACAGTAAGTGAGAAGAAACCAGATCGATGGGCATACCAAGACTGTTGAAAATCTGTTCCAACTTTTCCCTACTGAATTAAAAAACTTAGTGGTACTAAAATCCCTATACCTACCTTTCCTTTAAAGAGGAAGCAAACCCTGATGGGTTTTACTTCGTCCTTTTTGTTCCCTGTAAAGTAGAAGCAATAATGGGCTAGTATGCATCACATACTAGCCCATTATGTGCAACTTACCTGTAAATGAAGCCCGCAGTGTCCCCGCTGGTGGCCGCATCCCTCTCCACCCCTCTTTTGGGGCCGTGGACTCTGACTGGCCGAAGTCGCGTTACGTCACTCCCGCGAATGCGATCGTGCCCTTTCTTCAGTGCGCATGTGTCGATGACGGCGCAAGTGTATATGGTAAATATCTCCTAAACCGTGCAGGTTTAGGAGATATTTCTAATACCTACAGGTAAGCCTTATAGGCTAACCTGTAGGGAAAAGTGGTGTGTAAGGGTTTACAAACACTTTAACAGTCCAACGTCCCTCGCTAGCATTTTCCACCCCATTTCTTTCAAGTGCTGGGCAGCGGCCATCTTTATTGGCAGCACATGATGACAACATGTGCAGGAGTTCAGGTTTCCCCGTTTACTTACACGGATTATCAAGACTTTGATTATCAGTGCAGAAGATTAATTACTTATTTGCAAAAATAAATTACCGTAGTGAAATTTTCAGTTTGGCCGGAAAAAAGTAGACCCACGGGAATGGTGTTTACAGTTTTAAGGAATGTAAACACTGACTGAGACACTGCATAAATATTTGTGTATGAATAAAGACTGAAAAGTTCTACTACTGAAAGATTTACAGAATATAATTGTATTAAATGCTTTTGCAGCCTGGTGGGTGGATTATTCAAAAGAATGCTATAATATAATTAAAGCAAGCATTCTGAATAGGTGAAACACATCAATGTCATGCAAGGTAAAGAGGTTCTTTTAAGCCACTTTAAAAAAACAAAAGAAAAGAAAAAAAACGGACTTTGACAGCCAGTCCAGGGATCCAGCACTGTCTTCACCTGGGCCAGTTCTTCGCTGATCTTCTGGTCCCCGGCGCCGCCATGTTGACTGTGGGAAGCCAGCTGTGACTACCTGCGGCTTCACAGCTAGCTCTGTGACTTTTCCCACAGCCTCCTGGGACCTGTGACGTGTCCCAGGATGTTAGAGGGAGGGGGGTGAACTTCTGCTGGGATCACCTAGGCGATTCCAGCAGAAGTGGGAGCAGGTACCTTCAAGCAAATTTGATAAATGGTGGCCCCTTTTTTTTACAAATGTCTAAAAAGTGTGGCGTGTATTTGTATTCAGCCCCCTTTACTATGATACCCCCAACTAAAATCTAGTGGAACCAATTGCCTTCAGAAGTCACCTAATTAGTAAATGGAGTCCACCTGTGTGTACTGTAATCTCAGTATAAAACAGTTCTGTGAAGCCCTCAGAGGTTTGTTAGAGAACCTTAGTGAACAAATGGCATCATGAAGGCCATGGAACACACCAGACAGGTCAGGGATAAAGTTGTGGAGAAGTTTAAAGCAGGGTTGGGTTATAAAAAATAAAAAAATATCCCAAGCTTTGAATATCTCATGGAGCACTTTTCAATCCATCATTCGAAAAATGGAAAGAGTATGGCACAACTGCAAACCTACCAAGACATGGCCGTGCACCTAAACTGATAGGCCGGTCAAGGAGAGCATTAATCAGAGAAGCAGCCAAGCGACCCATGGTAATTCTGAAGGAGCTGCAGAGATCCACAGCTCAGGTGGGAGAATCTGTTCACAGGACAACTATTAGTCATGCACTCCACAAATCTGGCCTTTATGGAAGAGTGGCAAGAAGAAAGCCATTCTTAAAAGAAAGTCATAAGTCCAGTTTGCGAGAAGCCATGTGGGGGACACGGCAAACATGTGGAAGAATGTGCTCTCGTCAGATGAGACCAAAATGTTACTTTTGTGGCTGAAAACTAACAATGCACATCACCCTGAACACACCGTCCCCACTGTGAAACATGGTGTTGGCAGCATTATGTTGTGGGAAAGCTTTTCTTTAGCAGGGACAGGCAAGCTGGTCGGCGTTGACTGGAAAATGGATGGAGCCACATACAGGGCAATCTTGGAAGAAAATCTGTTAGTCTGCAAAAGACGTTAGACTGGAGCTGAGGTTTACTTTCCAGCAGGACAACGACCCTATACGACAATGGAATGGTTTTCGAGCAAAGCATATTCATGTGTTCGAATGGCCCAGTCAAAGTCCAGACCTAAATCCAATGGAGAACCTGTGGCATTACTTGAAATTGCTGTTCAGACGCTCTCCATCCAATCTGACAGAGCTTGAGCTAATTTTCAAAGAATGGGCAAAAATGTCACTCTCTCTATCTGCAAAGCTGGTAGAGACATACCCAAAAAGACTTGCCGCTGTAATTGCAGCAAAAGGTGGTTCTATAGAGTAATGACTCAGCGGGGGTTATTACTCTTTCGTCCATGGACCGACACCACCTCTATTGACAAAGTGGGTATTATCCGTTAATTGGGAGTGACTAGGCAGAAAACTTGTAAAAATTGTTGCATCACACCTTCTACAGTACCGCCCAGGGGGCGGACCCTCTGGGTATATCCCCTCAGTCTGCATCTCGCAGAACGTTTTTTTTCTGTCTAGCAAGGAGTAGGACATGGCTCCCTTCGGGCCCATTGGTCCGGGGGAAAAATATTTTCCCTATTCGTCTTTCAGGACAGCCACAATGAGAGACCTAGGCTCCTCCCCTTCCACAGGAAACACTGTGCCAGCCCCTATAAATTCTTACTTCCCCTGCCGGCCTTCAGTTGTTAGTGTTTCCTCCGGAGGGGAGACACTGTGCAAGGAGCCAGACTAAGTCAGTCAGGGGACTGAGGCATTTCTTACCTGAAAGGAAGCAGGGGCTTCCAGGGTATTGTGGATTAGTCACCCACCTTCCGTGAGCCACCCCAGCCTGGTTGAGTGCGGCTGAAGGCTGAGGGGGGGCCCCTATCGCGTCCACAGGGCCGCAGCAAGGAGGCAATCCGTCCTCCGTGTATATGGATACATGCCGCATTTTTTGGAACTCGCGGGCCGGACGACGTGGCGACGTAATTTCCGGCGGAGGGCGGATGCTTTCCCTTTAACCCGCGACTTCCGGGTCGCGGCGCTGATAGGGGCCCAGGCAGAAGCTGGAGAGAGTCCAAATCACGCAAGGAGTGTCCTTAGCGTAGGACTCAGCGGAGGCAGCCACCTGCAGTCAGCATGTCGGAAGCAGAGGCTCAAGCGGCACACACTGACACCACCTCCAGCCTTCCTAAGGTAAGAGTACCCTGGGGTGGGTTCCTCTCTACCTAGGAATACCCCTCCATGCATGCTTCCTGTCCATGGGGGGGGTAGTCCCCCTGGGTGGTCAGGGGGGGACACACTGATGCCTTACATATAGAAGGTTCAGCGCTCTCCAGGGGTTGTACTTATTTGTCAAAAAAAAAAAAGTATATTTTGTACTAAATTTTTTTTGTATGATTTTGTTGTCTTCCTGTATTCTAGAAGGCTACAGAGAAATCGAGATCAACCCATACCTCTAAAAAGAAGTGTGCCTCCTGTAGGGACACGCTAAAGGAGGCATGGGGGAAGGTCTTATGTAAAAATTGTATTGACACCCTGGTGAAAGAAAGGGATTCAGAGCAGGAGTCTGAACTGGCAGCTTCCGTGAAGGAGCTCTCGTCCACCTTTTCGTCTTTCAAAAGCTTATTTGAAAGATTTCAACTTCACTCTGTTCCCACTTCCCAGGTTACAACCCCCTCACCGGCTCAGGGCCCTGTACCGACTAACGCTGCCACTACTTCCAGGGCAGAGGAGGTTGCAGGCCCTTCCGGTGTACAACAGGCACATCCAGATAGTGTCACCTCTGAGTCTCGAGGACTCAGACGGAGAAACCCAGGACGGGGAGTCCAGGAAAACCTCCAGGTATAAGTTGTCCCTGGATGAGGTAGATGACCTCTTGGGAGCAATTTATACCACCCTCGGTATACAGACTGATAAAAAACCCTTGACCCTTCATGATAAAATGTATAAGGGCCTGGGTGAACAGAAGAAAAAAGTCTTCCCTGTACACGATGTACTGATTGACACTGTCAAAAGGGAATGGCAGGACCCCGAGAGGAAACCCTTCTTTTCTACATCTTTAAAAAGAAGATTTCCTTTTTCGGATGACCCAATGTCCATTTGGAATAAAAACCCCAAATTAGACGCGCCTTCTCCCAGGTCTCTAGGAACACGGACCTAGCGTTCGAGGACATGGGAGCTTTGACGGACGTCATGGACAAAAGGATAGACTCCCTATTAAAGAAAACTTGGGACTCTACTATGGGTAATTTAAGGCCTGAGATGGCCGTTACAGTTGTGGCCCGCAACTTAGAACATTGGCTCCTTAAAATCCAGGAGCACATTGAGGCTGGGACGGCTAAAGAAATAATTCTAGCGTCCTTTCCGACTATCTTGCAAGGAGTTGCTTATATAGCGGACGCCTCTGCGGAATCTGTCCGCATGTCAGCCAGGTCGGCAGCCCTGGCCAACTCTGCCAGAAGAGCCCTCTGGCTGAAGACTTGGCCAGGCGACAGTGCCTCCAAGGCTAAGCTGTGTGGGATACCCCTAACGGGAGACCTACTCTTCGGCCCCGGTCTCGATTCGGTTGTGGACCGGACGGCAGATAAAAAGAAGTCCTTTCCCCCCAAGCGGAAGGCCCCAGTATTATCAAAAAAGGGGTTTCGTCCGCAGGGTCATAAGGGGGCTCCCAGGCCCGAAAAGCAAAGAAAGACCTGGACCCCTAAGGGCAGAGGTGGAGCGATTTTTCGCGCTCCTCAACAGCCCGGGAAAAACCCCTGACTCTCTAGTCAGAGTGGGAGGAAGACTGGGGATCTTCCTCCCACTATGGGAGACAATTTCCCCCAACCAATTTATTCTGGGGATTATAAGAAGGGGGTACCATTTTAGAGTTTGCAAGGCCCCCCCCCCCCCAGAGATCTTGTCACTTCTCTTCCCAAATGCAGGGAGAAATCTCAAGCCTTGTTGGGAGCTCTGGAAAGTCAGAACGTAGTATGCAGAGTTCCAGAAGCAGAGGAGGGAAGGGGATTCTATTCCCACATTTTTGTGGTAAAGAAACCTTCCAGAGAGTTCAGACTAATTCTGAACCTAAAGCCCCTGAACAGATCAATTGTATACAAACGATTCCGGATGGAGTCGATTTTTTTCTGTCAGGGCCCTCCTCCCCCCCAATTGCTTCATGGTGTCTCTGGATCTCAGAGACGCATACCTGCACATCCCAATTGCAGAAAACTCTCAACGTTTTCTACGTCTAGCAGTCAACCTAGACGGAACAGTAGTGCACCTACAGTTCAAAGCACTGCCATTCGGGCTATCCTCGTCCCCCTGCATTTTCACCAAGGTTCTGGCGGAACCGTTGGCGTTTCTGCGTCTTCAGGGAGTATCCATCATAGCTTACCTGGACGATCTGCTTCTATAAGCAGCATCCCCAGAACAGCTATCCAGAGACCTGGAAAAAACAAGGAGGGTCCTTACGGACCTAGGGTGGCTTCTAAATTTAGAGAAGTCCAGCCTAGTCCCGTCACAGAGGATAATGTACCTAGGGTACACTTTGGACTCAACTCTTTTGAGAGTATTCCTCCCGATGGAGAAGATCCTGAAGCTAGACAGGGCAGTCACGTCCCTTCAGAGCAATCTCCAAGTGACAATCAGATATCTGATGTCAACTTTGGGTCTGTTGACATCTACGCTCCCAGCAGTCCAATGGGCAGGACTGCACTTTCGCCCACTACAAGCCTTCGTTTTGAAGATTTGGGACCACAGTCTAGAAGCTCTAGACAACCTGGTTCAGGTACCTGCTCAGGTAAAGAGATCCCTCTGGTGGTGGAGGAGGGTTCCAAACCTGTCACAGGGGCGTCTGTGGTTTGTCCCGGTATCTCGGGTGATAACCACGGACGCAAGTGGCAAAGGCTGGGGGGCACACCTGGGATCCCTCCCAGCACAGGGCACCTGGGAATTAGAGGAACTAAACTGGTCGTCCAACTGGAAAGAGCTGAAAGCAGTGGGTCTAGCGCTCAAGTTTTTCCAGGAACAAGTTTTTCCCAGGAACAACTCCGGGGTCACCACACTCAGGTGAGGTCAGACAACTCTTCGGCCGTAGCCTATTTGAACAAGCAGGGCGGCACAAGGAGTGGAGTCTTGTCGGCCCTAGCAGCAGACATTCTGGGCTGGGCCGAAATCAACACACTCTCACTCTCAGCAATCTTCCTGAGAGGCGAGAGGAACGTCATAGCAGACTTCCTCAGACGGACACAACTGAGAGAGAGCGAATGGGTCCTCAATCAGGAGGTTTTCCTGCTCTGTCAGGTGGGGGCCACCAGAGGTGGACCTTTTCGCGTCAAAGAGAAACGCGAAAGCCCCCTGGTTCTTCTCTCTAAACAGGGGAGAAGGAGAGTTGGGAGTGGACGCACTAACCCAAAGTTGGGAATTCAGAATGTTATGCATTCCCACCACCGGTTCTGTTGCCCGCTGTCCTAAGGAAGTTTCAGATGGAAAACACTTCCCTGATTCTAGTGGCACCACATTGGCCCAAGAGAGCATGGTTCTCAGTTCTCAAACAGTTGGCTGTAGAACCACCCTTTTCTTCTTCCACCTCGAGAGGATCTCCTCTCACAGGGTCCGGTCCTTTGTCCCCAGGTACACAGATGAAGACTAGCGGCTTGGCTACTGAGGAGGGCATGTTAAAAGCCAAAGGCTTTTCAGAGAAGCTAGTTACCACCCTCCTTAATAGTAGGAAAAGGGAGACTCGCCAGATCTATGGAAGAACAAGTGGTGTGCGGACAGTTCCTGTTCGGTCCATAATTCCACGTCCATACTAGAATTTCTTCAATGTGGGGCAGATAAGGGTCTTTCCATAGCTACCCTTAAAAGTCAAATTTCAGCACTCAGTGCTTACTTAGAGAAACCTCTGGCCTCTGATCCCTGGGTTGTCAGGTTTTTCAGAGCCCTATCCAGACTGAGACCAGCTCAGAATCCACCATTTCTCAGTTGGGACCTGTCTTTAGTTTTGCAGACCCTTACGGACGCTCCCTTTGAACCCCTAGAGGAGTGTCTACTAAGGGATCTAACTTTAAAAACGGCATTTTTGGTTGCAGTGACCACTGCTAGGAGGGTCAGTGAGTTAGAAGCTCTATCCATTAGACCCCCTTTTTGTATTATTTTTCCGGATCGGGTCGTTTTAAAGACCGATCCGGCATTTTTGCCCAAGGTGACTTCAAAATTCCACAGGAATCAGGAAGTAATCTTGCCTTCTTTTTGTCCAAACCCCTCAGGTGAAGGAGTTGAAATTCCACACCTTGGATGTCAGAAGATGCATCCTGCACTACCTAGAACAGACAAGCGTCTTTAGAAAGTCAGACTCTGTTTATTTTATTTTCTGGGGCCAGAAAGGGTTACAAGGCGTCTCGACGCACTATTGCCAGATGGCTCAGAACAGCCATAGGACAGGCATATTCCTTAGCGGGTAAAGAGGTCCCTACAGGAATAAAGGCACACTCCACCAGATCTCTGGCAGCCTCTCAGGCAGAAAGGGCTGGAGCAACGCCAGAACAAATATGCAAGGCAGCAACTTGGTCCAGCTACGCTACCTTTGTTAAGCATTACAGAGTGGATCTGGTGTCGGCAGGTGAGCAAGCCTTTGGGCGAAAGGTTTTGCAAGCTGTAGTCCCACCCTAGTTGGTAAGTGCTCGTCTATCCTCTCATTGTGGCTGTCCTGAAATACTAATAGGGAAAATTAGAGTTACGCTTACCGGTAACGTCTTTTCCAGTAGTCTTTCAGGACAGCCCTAGTACCCACCCTAAAAAAATTGGGGGGGGTCTTACTAAAGACCGGAACGCAGCATGATAGAGATAATAATAGTATGCTATTAATGTGTTCTTGTGTCTCCCCAGCTGTCCGGAGGTGATCTCAGAAAAACTGAAGGCCGGCAGGGGAAGTAAGAATTTATAGGGGCTGGCGCAGTGTTTCCTGTGGAAGGGGAGGAGCCTAGGTCTCTCATTGTGGCTGTCCTGAAAGACTACTGGAAAAGACGTTACCGGTAAGCGTAACTCTAATTTTTTGCTACTTTTTTTTGTTTCCTGCGATCTTCGATCAATTGCCAACTGGGTGACAGGCTGGATTCTCGATCCTTGTAGTCTCCCCAGTTTCGGCCATCGAGCGTGTGCCGACCTTAGCTACGTGCTGGGTTTTCCACGACGTGCCCGTCGCTCCACGGGTGGCCGGTGAGCCTACGCTCCAGGGCCTGCATCGGACCGCTCAGCTTCGGCTGACCTTACGGCCGAGTCGCAGCAGTCTGGCCGGTGAGCTTACGCTCCAAGGCTTGCATCGGGCCGCTCAGCTTCGGCTGACATTACGGCCGAGTCGCAGCAGCCTGTCCGGTGAGCGTCGCGCCCCAGGGCATACATATGATCATCCCCTTGGGTCCAATCACAGCATGCCTGGCTAACAGTCACCTTCCGTGCGCGGACGATGATCTGTTTGGAATGTCTTCCAGCATGATACATGCAGGATAGGTAAGTAAACTCCCCTGCCTCGGCTGGGTGATTTGGCTGGACATTTCTGGAGAGACCAAGTAAGTGGTTGTGGCCCCTTTCTTCCCTCTCTCCCTGCCTTTCCCTCCTCCCTGGGCTTCTAGCTGAAGGTTGCTGGGGGTCACCTAAAGGGGTTCCACTGGAGCGGGGCTGGCTGTAACTAACATTTTAAAAGAAATGTCATTTCTGCTTACCTATATGTGCTTCCTCCTCCATGCTGTCGGTGGCCATTTTGCGGTGGTCCATGCCGGGTTCGGCCTCTAGTGACTGCCTGGCGGCCATCTTCCTGTGGTTTTGGCGCCATTTTCTTGTAGTTCCACACCCACTGGCCTTTATCGACTGATCGACGGCCATGTTTGTAATGATCCATGCTGTATGTATATCTTGCTGTTCGGCGGCCATCTTTTTGTGGTCTACGGCTGCTTTGGCCTCTATCTTCGGCTCGGTGGCCATTTTCTTAGAGCCCACATTGTCTTCCATGCAGACGTTTTGGCGGCCATTTTGCGAGAGTCTCTGGCCTCTAGGGTGCATTACACTGGCTCGAAAAATTCACACAGGAAGCGCTGATAAAAGAAGCAGACTGACACAGCAGCGGTGGGACAGCATCACAGGCGCAGCACACGGCAGCATAGCGGTACCGGTCCAGGGTGGTGAGTCCTCTGGGTGACCCAGCATCTCTGCAGCGCAGGAGGGTGGTCTATTGATATCGTGCCTGGAGCCCTGTGGGTGTCAGCGTGTGGTCAGCATGGCATCTGAGCCAGATGTCTCCTCCCCTGAAACACCAGATTTAGCAGCTGGTGCCCCTGAGGTGTCTATGGACGCTATGTCGGCAATCCTAGAGGCGTTTGCTGCCAGGGTGGAAGCAGCACATGGGAATACAGGGAGTAGTAAACGCCCTGTCCCCTGCAATCTTCTGGGGATATTTCTGAGACAGAACCAGGTCCAGCTACGGCTCATGGCCCAGAATCTGACGCATCAGAGACTGCAGACCGTGACCGATCGGACAGTGAGGGTGACTCCAAGTCCAGGTCAGTACCTGAGACGGCTTTGGTATCTGACCTTATTACTGCAGTGCGGGATACGCTAAAGTTGGAAAATACTGCAGAAGTAGCAGAGACTCCGGTCCCCTTTTGGGTTTCGTAAACCTGCCCGCACTGCTAAGGTGTTCCCTTGTGTGTCTTATTTTGATGCTCCTGATGAGATGACTTTGGCTGACCAGTTGGTCCAGGGCCTTAAGTTTGTCTGCGAGTCAGACATGGATACTATTCCCCTGCTGTCAAAAGCTTTGGTTTATGCAGTAGCAATACGCCGCCTGATCTGGCTAAAGGGCTGGTTTGCGGACCAGACTTCCAAGAAAGCCCTGTTGGATCTGCCTTTTAAGGGCGACAGACTTTTTGGGGCTTCTCTGGATGACATCAAGGATGCCACAGGAGGTAAAAGCACTTTGCTTCCCCAAACTAGCAAGGGTAAGGGGCCACGCCAAGGGCCCTCCTTTACTGCACGCAAGCGTTTTTTTCGTACCCCTAGGGTGACAGGGAAAACACCCCAGGTCGACAAGGCGCCTGCCCAAGGACAAAAGCGTCCTTGGTCCCGCAGACCTGCGGACAAATCTGCGTCCGCATGAAGGTCCGCCCCCACCCAGCTCTCGGGTGGGGGGAGGTCTTCGCAAATTCGCGACTCAGTGGACAGCTCTAGTCTCCGACAGGTGGGTTTGCGAAGTAATCTCCTCAGGCTACAAGATAGAATTTCTATCTTGTCCACCGGACAGATTCGTCACCTCCAATCTCCAGCTACTACCGACCCGTCGGGAGGCCCTGTATGGGGCGGTCCAGGGTCTACTGGAACGCGGGGTAGTTATTCCAGTTCCAGAACAGGAACGGGGTCAGGGTTTTTACTCAAATCTGTATATTGTGCCGAAGGAGGGAGTTTGTCCAATCTTGGATCTCAGGGCCCTCAATTTCTTTGTGAAGGTACAAAGATTTTGGATGGAGTCGGTTCGATCTGTAGTCACGGCTCTCCATCCGGGGGACTTTCTGGCCTCCTTGGACATCAAGGACGCATACCTGCATGTCCCCATATACTCCAGACACCAGAGGTTTCTGCGATTTTGCTATCAGGAAGAACCACTACCAGTTTGTGGCCCTCCCATTTGGCCTTGCCTCAGCACCCAGGATGTTCACCAAGGTGCTCGCTCCGATTCTGGCACTTCTAAGACAGCGGGGTATCGCTATCATGGGCTACTTGGACGACCTTCTACTGAAAGCCCCTTCAAGTTCAGAATTAGAGGTAAGCGTGTCCATTACCTGTCAGACTCTTCAAGACTGTGGTTGGATACTAAACACGAAAAAGTCAGTATTGGTGCCCACTCAACGCCTAGTGTACCTGGGGTTGATTCTGGATTCCTCAGAGGCAAAGGTATTCCTCCCTGTGGAGAAGTTGCAGACCCTCCGGGCTGCAGTACGGCAGCTGACTTCCAGGAATTGGTCGTCACTCCGTTTTTGCATGCGAGTGTTAGGCCTCATGGTAGCCTCCTTCGAGGCGGTCCCATATGCTCAATACCACACTCGAGTGTTACAGAAGGAAGTTCTGTTCAGATGGAACAGATGTCCATCTCTGGATTATCAAATCCGAGTGAGCCACCTAGTCAGGAGATCCCTGGTATGGTGGCTGACAGCACCGGCTCTAATGGCCGGGAAGTAATTTCTTCCGGTTTACTGGATAGTGATCACGACGGACGCTAGCCTTACAGGTTGGGGGGGGGGGGGAGTCTGGGGTGTTCAGTCGGTGCAAGGTCGCTGGACTCCAGAGGAAGCCCTCCTGCCGATCAATGTCCTGGAAATCCGGGCGATCAGGCTGTGCCTCTTCAAATGGTCTCAGAGGCTGCAAGGGCGTCCTGTCAGGATCCAGTCAGACAACGCCACAGCAGTGGCATGTCAATCATCAAGGAATTACAAGAAGCTCAGCTGCAGCATCGGAGGTCGCTCGCATCCTGAAGTGGGCAGAGAGGAGCGTACTGGCACTGTCGGCCGTGTACATTCTGGGTGGGGAAAACTGGCAGGCGGACTACCTGAGCCGCCAGATGCTGGACCAGGGAGAATGATCCTTACACCCGGAGGTGTTCCAACTCCTCTGCCAAAGATGGGGCACACCAGACGTAGATCTTCTGGCTTCCCGACTCAATCGGAAGGTATTGAGGTTTGTGGCCCGGTCAAGAGACCCATGGGCAGATGCAACTGACGCGTTGGTGGCATCGTGGTGTCAGTATCGGCTAATCCTATGCCTTCCCTCCCTTAAGGCTTCTTCCTCTTCTGCTCCGCGTGGAGTGGAGGCAGAGGGAATTCCAATGATCCTAATCGCTCCAGATTGGCCTCAGCGTCCTTGGTACGCCGATCTAGTACGTCTGGTAGCAGACGTTCCCTGGCGCATACCACTACGGAAGGACCTGCTATCGCAAGGTCCCATACTCCATCCTGCTTTACGGTCACTGGCTTTAACGGCATGGCTGTTGAGAACCAGGTACTGAGAGACCGGGGCCTGTCAGATTCAGTAATCTCTACTATGAGAAGTGCTCGGAAACCATCCTCTAGGAGGGTTTATCACCGCACTTGGAAGGCCTACATCTCCATGTGTGAGGAAATGAAATGGCATCCGTGTACTTATTTGGTTTCCAGAATCCTGCTGTTTTTACAGCATGGGGTGGACCAAAGGCTTGCCCTAAGTACGATTTAAGGGATAGATATTTGCCCTGGCTGTATTTTTTCAACGACCCCCCCCCCCCCGGCCACTCACTCTCTCGTGAGTACATTTGTGCAGGGGGTTCGACATGTGGCCCCTCCGGTCCGTCCCCTGCTACCTCCGTGGGACTTGAACCTGGTCCTCTCGGTGCTTCAGAAGGCACCGTTTTGAGAATATTAGATATTCCCCTGTTGACACTTTCTCAGAAAGTGGTCTTTTTAGTGGCTGTTACGTCAGTTAGACGAGTCTCTGAGCTGGCAGCCTTGTCCTGCAAGGCTCCCTATTTGATTTTCCACAAGGATAAGGTGGTGCTGCGGCCGCAGCCTTCCTTTCAAAAGTCGTTTCGGCTTTTTATCTTAATGAAGACGTACTTCCATCCTTGTGTCCTCAGCCGTCGAATCCTAAGGAGTCGGCGTTGCATTCCTTGGACGTTGTCCGAGCTTTGAGAGTATACCTATCTGCTACTTCCCTGTTCCAGAAGTCAGACTCACTGTTTGTTTCGGTGGCTGGTCCGAAGAAGGGCCAAGCAGTCTCGTCGGCCACCACCTATAGGTGGATCCGACAGTAATCCAGGCTTACGCCTTAAAGGGTCAAGCGCCCCCCTTCCCGGTCACGGCGCATTCGACCAGGGCAATGGGTGCCTCTTGGGCTTTCCGACATCAAGCGTCTGTTTCCCAGTTATGTAAAGCTGCTACTTGGTCGTCCGCTCAAATTTCCACAAGGTTGATGTAGGTGCATCTTCGGATGCCTCTTTCGGCTGCAAAGTTTTGCAGGCGGCTGTTTAGAGTTGCAACTCCTCCGTGGAGGAGTGCTGTTTTGTGTTTGGGGTGAAGTTTATTTTTATGCTGTTGCCACCCCTCGTTTTTTCTCGGACACTGCTTTGGGACGTCCCACTTTGTCAATAGAGAAGCTGTGTCGGTCCATGGACGAAAGAGTAAATAGGATTTTTTACTCACCGTAAAATCCTTTTTCTGAGTTCATGGACCGACACGGCACCCACCCCTCCTTTTTAAGTTTGTACTGCTTTTTGACAAACTGATCTGCGAGATGCAGACTGAGGATATACCCAGAGGGTCCGCCCCCCGGCGGTACTGTAGAAGGTGTGATGCAACACTTTTTACAAGTTTTCTGCCTAGTCACTCCTAATTAACGGATAATACCCACTTTGTCAATAGAAGCTGTGTCGGGCCATGGACTCTGAGAAAAGGATTTTACGGTGAGTAAAAAATCCTATTTTTGACACGCGCTCTCCCGGGAGGGGCGGGGCATGTTTGACGTCACGGACATCGATTTATTGGGGTCGCATGCATCGATGCCTCATCTGGGACCCCCAAATCGAGATGCAGCTTTTAAATTCTACATGCATGCATACATACATACATACATACATACATACATACATACATACATACATACATACATACATACATACATACATACATCAAAGGAACACTTTGAAAACACATCAGATCTCAAAGGGGCAAAATCTCATGCTTGATATATATACTGATATGGACTGGGTAATGTGTTAGGAATGGAAGGATGGCACTTCATTTGATGGAAATGAAAATTATCCACCTACAGAGGGCTGAATTCAAAGACGCCCTGAAAATCAAAGTAAAATTATGCTGCAAGCTAGTCCATTTTGCTGAAATTTCATTGCAACAACTCAAAACGGTCCTCAGTAGTTTGTATGGCCCCCAAGTGCTTGTATGCATGCCGGACGACATCAGGGCATGCTCCTAATGAGACAACGTGTTCTTTTGGATTTAGGTCAGATGAGCGTGGGGGCCATTCACTGTTATCAATTTCTTCATCCTCCAGGAACTGGCTCCATGATCTCGCCATATGAGGCCGGGCATTGTCGTGCACGTGCAGGAACCCATGACCCACTGCACCAGCGTAGGGTCTGACAATGGGTCCAAGGATTTCATCCCGATTCCTAATGCCAGTCAGGGTGCCATTGTGTAGCCTGAAGGAAACCAGGCGCCGCTCATCACATGGCTAATACAATCCCTACAGTGAAGCATGGTGGTGACGGCATCATGCTGTGGGGATGTTTTTCAGCGGCAGGACCTGGAAAGACTAGTCAGGATCGAGGGAAAGATGAATGCAGCAATGTACAGAGATTCTTGATGAAACCCGCTCTAGAGCGCTCTGGACCTCCAGACTGGGGTGAAGTTTCGTTTTTTTCAACAGGACAACGACCCCAAGCACACAGGCAAAATAACGAGAGTGGCTATGGGACAACTATGTCCTTGAGTGGCCCAGCCAGAGCCCAGACTTGAACCCAATTTTAAACATCTCTGCTGAGATTTGAAAATGGTTGTGCACCGACACTCCCCCATCCAACCCGATTGGAGCTTGAGAGGTCCCGCTAAGAAGAATAGGAGAAACTGCCCAAAAATAGGTGTGCCAAGCTTGTAGTGTAGTATCATACTCAAATACTTGAGGCTGTCATTGGTGCCAAAAGGTGCTTCAACAAATTATTGAACAAAGGCTGTGGATACTTGCACTATATTACCAGAATTATTGGGAATCTTGTCTTTACACGCACATGAACTTTAAAGGCGTCTTGGTCCGTAGGGTTCAATATTGAGTTAGCCGACCCTTTTGTAGCTGTAACGGCTTCAACTCTTCTAGGAAGGCTGTCCACAAGGTTTAGGAGTGTCTATGGGAGTGTTTTGACCATTCCTCCTAGAAGTGCATTTGTCAGGTCAGGCACTAATATTGCCGAGAAGGCCTGGCTCAAAGTCTCCGCTCTAATTCATCCCAAAGGTGTTCTATCGGGTGTAGGCCCGAACTCTGCAGGCCAGTCAAGTTCCTCCACCCCAAACTCGCTCACCCATGTCTTTATGGACTTTGTTAGGGCAACTGTGTGTAAAAAGGCAGGTGTCCCAATACCTTTGGTAATATAGTGTATGTACAAGTGATTTTTTTTTTATTTTTTTTTTTTAATACATTTGCAAAGGTTTCAAACAAACTTCTTTGATGTTGTCATTATGGGGTATTGTTTTTTTGTAGAGGTTTTTTTTTTTTTTTTTTTTTTTTTTTTTTTTGAGGAAAATAATGAATTTAATCCCTTTTGGAATAAGTCTGTCAATCCTGTCAAATGCTTTCTCTGTGTCGGAGGACAGAATTACACATGGGGTGCAATTTACAACCACCCAGTTAATAGGATGGCTTTTTGAGTTTTCTGCCTGGGACAAAACCTTATTTGGTCTTTTGTGTATTGCAGCTAAATGGGTTTTACTTCTATCCACCAAAATCTTTGCAAGGATCTTAATGTCCAAATTTAGCAAACTCTGACACCATATAGGATATTTCCCTTCTTTTGGGTAAGACTACCACATGGGCTGCCAGAGCATCTCTGCCCATCCCTATCAAATAAAATATGAAGTCCTATAAGTAAGAGGACATCAGAATATTTTAGAAAATACACCTTGGCCCAGGACTCTTACTTACTGGAGTAATTAAGAGTTCCCAAAATTTCAATAGGTGGGATAACCTGTTAGAAATTCCTCTATAGCCTGACCCAGTAATTGGGGATGGTTTTATTTAGTTTATCCAACGCCTTTTTTTTAATTTTCTGTTTTCAGATTTCCCTATTTTTACAACATACAAGGAATAAAAAGATTTTGCATGGGCTTATAGCATTTCTCAGGGCAAGAAAAACAGGGGATAGCCAGTAGCTCACTGGGGTGTATGGGCTGAGAAGGCTCTGTATGAGGGCAAACACAGCGACCCTCTAATAGCTGAATCACCTCAATAGTGTGATCCTGGTAATCAGCCAAGCATGGAAAAGGTGAAAAGAGCCTCATCTGCATTAATTACTAGGGACCATGCAGCTTATAGATGAGGGAACTTTTATTACACAAAAATTATCAAATGGTAATACAAAAAACACTGGATAAAAATCCCATCACCAACACCGGTAAAAAATGTGTGTCTTGTTCCTCTGCCATATGGCCCTCCCACCTCCCCTCCCTTCCTAATGAGGATTACATTTAATGTTTTGGCTTTCCATTTAAGAAAAATGCTTCCCTGCTTCTCTCCTGCTACCCATTTTCCCCCATTTTTACATTTTCCTTCTTACTCTAGGCTTCCCCAATATGGGGTTAAACTTGATTGATGAAAGCCAGATGCAGATGAATTGTATGTGGTGGTAATGGTTAAGGTGGCCTCTAGTGGCGAAAGCAAATTGCACTTCCTTCCATGCCCTTTGGAGAGTATAAATAAAAGCTCACCACTTTTTTGATGCAGCTGCATCTTGATCAGACAACATTGTCTATTTTCATTTAATTTTTTACTGAGGTGATGGGATTTTTATCCTTCTTTTTTTTTTTATTTTTTTATGTATTACCATTTGATATTTTTGTGTAATAATAAAGTTCACTCCTCTAAGCTGCATGGTTCCTATTAATTATTGCAGGTGAGGTACTCTTCACCTTTTTTTTTTTTTTTTTTCATAGTTTCTCACCAGTTTGGGAATTTTATTTAAAAATAAAAACAGAGCTCTGGCTAGCAAGTGGCCGCATTTATTTCAATGCTTATAAAACCAGAGGGCTAGAAATTTTAAACTTATGCTGAACCTGTGAATAGAGCATCTGTTTCAGTTGCAGCCTGAAATCCACCAAGCTTTTCCTCAATTGTTAATGAGATTTACAAAGCGGTTTCCTTGCAGCCCTTAAAGTTGCCTTTCCAGATGTAGTATCTAATAAAGGATCCAAACGCACATTAAAATAACCTCCTACTAACATCCGGAGTAAAATTTGCTTAACTTGTGCAATACACCATCTATAAAGGCAGCCTGTTCTGAGTTAGGGACATATATGTTAGCACACTGGGTTTTTCATTAGGTTTACTATCTACCATCCGGGTCTGCAAGGTGATCCAGCGGGATAAAAGGCCAACATTTATGTATACCATAGCTAATGCCACCCATTTTTTGTCTTTTAATAGAAGTACTTAAAAACTATCTTTCAATAACATGATTTGGCAGTCTGGGAACAGACCTCTGGATAATGTCTCTTGGAGCATAAGTACCTTTTTTTTAATGTGTAATTCCGACCAGATCATATTGCCTTTTAAAAAGAGAACATACAGTTGTGCTCATAGGTTTCCATACCCTGGCAGAATTTTGATTTCTTGGCCATTTTTCAGAGTATGAATGATAACACAAACTTTTCTTTCACTCATGGCTGAAGCCATTTATCAATCAACTGTTTTACTCTTTTTACATCCTCATGACGACAAACTACCCAAATGACCCTGATCAAAAGTTTACATACCCTGGGGATTTTGGCCTGATAACATGCACACAAGTTGACACAATGTGGTTTGAATAGCTATTAAAGGTAACCATCCTCACCTGTGATCTGTTTGCTTGTAATTTTAGTGTGTGTGTGTGTGTGTGTGTGTGTGTGTGTGTGTGTGTGTAAAAGGGTCAATGAGTTTCTGGACTCCTGACAGACCCTTGCATCTTTCATCCAGTGCGGCAGTGACGTTTCTGGGTCATGGGGAAAGCAAAAGAATTGTCAAAGGATCTGTGGGAAAGGTAGTTGAACTGTATAAAACAGGAAAGGGATATAAAGATATCCAAGGCATTGAGAATGCCAATCAGCAGTGTTAAAACTCTAATCAAGAAGTGGAAAATGAGGGGTTCTGTTGAAACCAAACCACGGTCAGGTAGACCAAGAAGTAGTTCAGCCACAACTGCCAGAAAAATTGTTCGGGATGCAAAGAAAAACCCACAAATAACTTCAGGTGAAATGCAGGACTCTATGAAAACGTGGTGTGGCTGTTTCAAGATGCACAATAAGGAGGCAGTTTAAGATGGGCTGCATGGTCAAGTCGCCAAAAGAAAGCCATTACTACGCAAATGCCACAAAGTATCCCGCCAAACACAGACGAGCCTCAAACCTTCTGGCACAAAATCATTTGGAGTGGTGAGACCAAAATTGAGCCTTTTGGCCACAACCATAAACCCTACATTTTGGAGAGGAGTCTAGGCCTATGATGAAAGATATGGGGGTGGATCGCTGATGTTTTGGGGATGTGTGAGCTACAATGGCACAGGAAATTTGGTCAAAATTGTTTCCAAGATGAATGCAGTATGTTATCAAAAAATACTGGAGGAACATTTGATTTATCAGCCAGGAAGCTGCGCATAGGACGTACCTGGACATTCCAACATTACAATGATCCAAAACACAAGGCCAAGTCGACCTGTCATTGGCTACAGCAGAAAAAAAAAAAAAGGTTCTGGAGTGGCCATCTGTCTCCTGACCTCAATATTATTGAGCCACTCTGGGGATATCTCAAACGTGCAGTTCATGTAAGACAGCCCAAGAATTTACAGGAACCAGAGGCTTTTTGCCAAGAGAAATGGACAGCTTTACCACCTGAGAAGATGAAGCCTCATCCACAAAAGACTTCAAGCTTTTATTGATGTTAAAGGGGGCAATACATGGTATTAAGAACTGGGGTATGTAAACGTTTTAACAGGGTCATTTGGGTAGTCTACAGTTGCCATTATGATTTTAAAAAGTAAACACAGTTGATTAATAATAATAAATGGCTTCAGCCAAACATTAACCATGAGTGAAACGTTTTTTATTCATATTCTCTGAAAAATGGCCAAGAAATCACAAATTCTGCCAGGGTATGTAAACTTATAAGCACAACGGTATACCTCTGGCATTGTAAGGTTATTACTTTAGGATCCAACAATTGGTAAGTAAAATAAAAATCATTTGTGTAACTAACTGGCACCCAAGAAATAATGTTTTACTAAAGCGATCTGAAATGTGACCATCCCTCCGGAATAAATTAAACCTAGGTTCTCAAATAAGACCAGAGCTCTTAAGGGTTCTAGCACCTCAACAAATGGGCACAAACTTATTAGAGGGAGAGGGTAGGAGACAATTTTTCAACTCTACTTCTCCCAACACCCTTCTCATCTGTAATCAAAGTGCTATACAAAACTACCCGAAAAATAATGAAACCTAGCAATTGTATATAACTGCCGTAAATGTATAATTTATAGAATTGAGTTCTTTCCACCAGTTCTAATGCCACAAGGTTTGCATCACAAAAATTCCTAAGCAGTCAAATGTAAATTTTTACATTTTATTAAACTGACTTAATGTTTTGTTTTTTAACTGTGGGTTTTTATACATTTATATACACCTTGGGGGATTGGAAACTAAATGATAGGATACTGGACCTCCTGATTGATTTAAAGTACTTCCACCCTGAAAAAAAAAAATTCACCAAAAAGCTACAAATTAAAAAAAAATATATATATTTTTTTTACTTACCAGAGATAGCGGTTGCTATGCAAAAGTCCTTAATCTGCCTCTTCATCCTCCGGTGGATCTTCTTCCTCGTCCTACACTCGGTGTCTTCTTGTGAATGGGGCGCGCTGCCTTCTGGGAACTGTGTATCCCAGAGAGCAGCCGGCCCATTCACAATGCGCCGCCCGCACATGCGCAGTAGGAAACGGGCAGTGAAGCCGCAAGGCTTCACTGCCTGTTTCCCTTACTGAGGATGGCGGCGCCGGGAGCTGCCAGGATCGAGGGATCGGCCTCGGCGGCCGACATCGCAGGTGAGTAGGACAGGTAAGTGTCCTTATTAAAAGTCAGCAGCTACAGTGTTTGTAGCTGCTGACTTTAAAAAATAAATAAATAAATCGCGGGTGGAACCCCCCTTTAACAAAATGTAAATGGGATTTTCTGTGTTGAGCCTGAAATACGGAACATTTTGAAGTAATCGACTTTATGTGTCGAATGACATGCAAGTTGCTTTCTTGGGATAACTGCACTTTAATTGCATGTTTTTGATTTGCAAAAAAAGCAAAATCGTACTAGTTGTGTGTGTGTGTGTGTGTGTGTGTGTTTGTTTTTTTATAGCAATAGAAAAAAGTTAGGTTATGCCGATTAAATAAGACTGGCGATTCCAGTAGTCTGGAGAAGGGGGTTATGGGAATGTACTTTGATATCCTTTTGGGGAAGGGGTGTTGCTGTATTCGTAAAAGCATTAAAATATAACTAATCCCTGTTTTTAACACCATTTATTGACCACCCAATAATGTGTTGAATGTTTTTCACCACTTGTGTTTTTACTTTTGAAATTTATAATCCACTATATTGCAGGACAATGTTAACATTGATGACGCTGCTCGATGCTTGGTTGAAAATATTCTTCAAAATTTCAAGAACTTCCACGTAGAGGAGGATGATGACAACACTGTACAGCTTGAAAATGAGCCTTTGACAGCCGAAAGTAAATCATTATGCTGCTAACCCTTAAAATACCACAAGGAGATAAACGGACTGCTGCAAAAAGCTGCTTCTACAGATGTCTTTACATCACCTCATGTACAACGATTAACTGAGTTTACAGCATTGGCCTACTATTTGTAAAAATCAGTTTTCAGTGTTTATATTGTAAATAGCAAACAGTCATGAATAGAACAAATAATGTACCATACCTGTCACGCATAGGCAGATTGTATAACTAGGGATGTCTGTAAAATGCCACTTGTTCTGTCGTCTTCTCCACCCCCCCCCCCCTTTTTTTTTTTATTTAATTTTTTTTTCTTCTACTTTACTAAAGGCAAATCCATTGTGCACTTGGATTTGCGCTGCAGGTGCACTTGGAAGTGCAAATAATCTAGATCTGAGGGGAAGCTCTGACTTCTATCATCCTAATCATGTGCAAGCAAAGAGGCTCTATTTTCCTTTGAATGTCCCCCTCAGATCTAATGCGACTGCACTTCCAAGTGCACTTGTAGTGCACATGGATTAGTAAATCAACCCCACAGTGTGTCGTATTTTCTTTGTTTGTAAGAACACATGTATTATTATACCCTGTTGCATGCTCCATGGAATAAGGGACCATATCTATGCATGTTTGCCCTCCTTAATTGTACTACTGTACTAGGTTTCTGTTTGATCTCAAACTTCTGCATGGACTAAATAGTGCAGCAAGATTTGGAAGCCTTGATATATGGCTCGAACATGTTTGTGTAACGTATTGGAACTTTTTTGTAGAGTCTTGTCACGCCACTTTGACTCTGGTCTTTTTCACCATTCAGTAAATTGTAGGATATTTTAAGAAACTGCCGTCATAACCGCTGTTTTTGAAGGTCCATAACAGCTCAGGGTAGCATGTGAAGTTGAACCACATGTATACAGTTGTCCATGCATGCCTATAACTGAACATATTACCTTTTTATTGGCAGAATTTTGGATTTGTGCAGTTGTGTGTAATCTGTTTATGCCAAAAAAGTATCCTCCTTTTTTATGTTAAATTCCCATTGTGGCTTACTAACAGAACTTTAAGCAGTTAAACACATTTTTTTTTTTTTTTTAAATGTGCTTCCATTTTCTTTGGCCCAAGAACGTGCCAAAATGAATTAAACATTTTCTCCACCTGTCATTCTATTGTCAAGTGTCATGTTTTCTATTCTTTCAAATTGTAAAAGCATCTTCTTGGTTATGGTTTAGGTGGCCCTTACATATGTGTACAGTACTATGGCACAAGTTCAGGCCGTGTTTCCCCTTATGTCCTTGTGGCTTCCACTAACCTGTTTTTCTTTCAAAATATTTTATCACTAACCTGTTTAATACTATTTTCTCTTATCATCCATGGACTGACACAGCTCTCATACTGATTACATGTGGGTATATGTCCCTGCTTGCAGGAGAAGACCTAGGCAGAATGTTAGATGTTAAAACATTCTAGAACAAGCCAGAGCCGAACAGCCCCGCCCAGGGGGGCGGTCCCTCCGGACATTCCCCTTCCACCTGCAGCTTCAGTTTTTTTCTGCCTAGCAGAAGAAGACGTGGCTCTCTCAGGAGCCAGTCTCCTGGAAGATTTTTACTTTTAAAATTGTATTCCTTTGGGAATTTTTTTTTTTTTTTTGAGACCTTCAATCGACTGTCGGCTGGGCAACAGGTTGGGTACACTAGTATCCTCGTAGTCTTCCCTGTCCGACCATCGAGCGTGCTGATCCTCGCCTTGTGTGCGTGACACTCAGTTCACGACATACCCCATGGCTCCATGGGTGGCCGGGTTGCTTTCATGCTCCCGCGGTCCTCTCAAGATTGAACAGTACCTACTGTATCTTTTGCGGTTGACCGGGCCGACAGCTACGCAGTACGACTCTGATAGGTCTGTCTGAAACAAGCCAGTGGGTCCCTCTATTGGCACCGAGGGTGTTCTCCAAGGTGCTTACGGGACGGGTAAGTAGTCTCTCCTGCTGCAAGGTGAGTACATGCTGGCTGTGTTTCTGTGTGTGGGGGGTTCTCCCTGTCTCCCCCCTGTTATGCTGTTCCCTGCACCCTGCTGGCGCGGTGCTGTGTGGGGATACTTGGGGGGTCGTTCTGCCCTGGGGGGGGGGGGGGCCGCTCCATGTCTGTTTATTGTGCTGGAAAGTGTTCTGGAGGACTGTGTGTGGGTTTTTTTGCGTGTGCCATTGGCGCGGTAATTTAAAAAGTGGGCCATCGGCGGCCATTTTGCCGCGGCTCAGTTATACAAGCGCCCGGCGGCCATTTTCTTGTAGCCGCGGCGCTTTTAGTTTCGTTTTCGGCCTCTAGCGGCGCTGCTGAACGGTGCAAAATACCGCCTCTCCTCACAGATTCTTCACTCTCCTCAGGCTTCACCCGCATTACAAGCGCGGCTCATACAGCGGAACCGATCGGTCCCTAGGGGTGGTGAGTCCTCCGGGTATCCCCTCCTCAGCCTCAGCACAGCCAGTGGGTGGACTGTACTATTTGCTGTAATAGTGAATAGGGTCTCAAAGGGTGGCATTATGGAGTCTAGTACACCTGCTTCTCCCCCACTTGTCAGAGGCAACTGGCAGTGCTCCTGCACCTGTGGTCCCTATGGACCAGTTGTCGGCAGTCCTGGAATCATTCCTTGTCAGGATGGAAGCGGTGTGCGAACGCACGGGGGCTGTAAAGCGCCCCCTCCCCACACAATCTCCACATGGGGAGTGCTCTGACTCAGATATGGGCCTAGCTACTGCTGCTGAGGACCCTAATTCTGAGGATATTGATGTATTTGGACAGGACCCTCCTTGTGAGAAAGACCCCTGTCTTGAACCACCTACTGACAGGGTGCTTGTGAGTGAACTCATTGACTCTGTGAGGGACACTCTCAAGCTGAATGTTGAGGCTGAGGAACCTCAGGTGGAAACTATGACCTTTTTGGTTCTTTGAAAGCCGTGTCTTCAAAAAAGGTTTTTCCATATGTCCTTTTTTTTTTTTTTTTTGATGCATACATTGACCAAGTCTGGGATAAGCCGCAGAAGACTTTGACGGTCCCACTGCGCATAGCCTTAAGGTACCCCTTTAAGGAGGACCTAGTTAAGAAGTGGGCTCATCCCCCAGTGGTCGACCCCCCCCCCCCGGTCGCCCGTTTGAATAAGGCTACTATGCTCCCAATGGCAGGGACTCCTGCATTTAAGGATCCTGCTGACAGGAGGTCAGAAGTGGCGTGTAGAACTATGTTCACCTTATTGGGCACGGATATTGCACCAGACCGTGCAGGAGCATAATCTCCCTCCTAAAACCATTGCCCTGGCTCACCAACTTGCGCAGGGTTTAGTCTTCATGTGCGATGCCACTGTGGATGCGACCCCTTTTAATAACGGGGGCCTCCATTACTGCTGTGGTGATGCGTCGCCTTATCTGGCTGAAATGCTGGTCGGCCGATCTAGCTTCCAAAAAGCTCCTGGCTGACTTGCCCTTTAAGGGCGGTAGACTGTTTGGGGCCGCTCTGGATGACATTATTAAGAGCACCTTCCTTCCCCAGTCTATTAAGGGAAAGGAGCCCCACCGCAGGCCGGGCCCTTCCTTTCTGGTGAAGAAGTCGTTTTTTTCGTCAGTCAGATTCCACGGGTAAGCCCACCCAGACTGGAAAAAAAGTGCGGCTGAGGGACAAAGACGTCCCTGGGTGCGTAAGCCTACCAAGCGGGCTCCCAAGTCCACCACCGCATGAAGTCTTGCCCCTGCCTGACTCTGGGGTGGGGGGACGTTGTCGCAGGTTCTCGGTGCGGTGGACCTCCCGGATCTCCGACCGGTGGGTGTGCGATGTGGTCACCTCGGGATACACGATAGAGTTCCGCTCGTGGCCCCCAAGCAGGTTTTTTCCCTCGAACCTCCCTCTCCTTCTGGCCCGCCGGGCGGCCCTCTTGGGGGTCATACAGGATTTGCTTGGGCGCGGAGTAATTGTGCCAGTTCCGTCACGAGAGGTTTCAGGGGTTTTACGCAAACCTGTTGTCTCGAAAAAGGACGGGGTTCAGCCAATCCTGGACCTCAAGGCCCTGAATGCCTACGTGAGGGTACAAAAATTCAGGATGGAATCCATTCGCACGGTGATCGCGACACTCCAGGGGGATTTTCTGGCGTCCTTGGGTATCAAGGACGCTTACTTGCACATTCCAATCTGCGCAGACCACCAGAGGTTTCTGCGATTTGCCATAGGTGAAGTCCACTATCAGTTCGTGGCCTGCCCTTCGGCCTAGCATCGGCACCACGGGTTTTCACCAAGGTGCTGGCCCCGGTTCTAGCTTTGCTGAGACAGCGAGGAATTGTTGGCCCATGATATCTAGACGATCTCCTTCTCAGAGCAGAAAATGGCTCAGAATTGGAGGACAATGTGACGATAGTCAGTCAGACCCTCCGGGACTTCGGATGGGTTCTGAACACGCAGAAGTCGACTCTAGTCCCGACTCAGCGCCTGGAGTATCTGGGTCTGATCCTGGACACTTCGACAGCGAGGGTGTTTCTACCCTCAGAAGTTACTGACACTTCAGTCGGCAGTGCGGGTTCTGACGTCCCGAAAATGGTTGTCTATTCGCTTCTGCATGAGAGTCCTGGGACTAATGGTGGCCTCCTTCGAGGCGGTTCCGTATGCCCAATCACACACTCGGGCGTTGCAGAATGGAATTCTGTCGGTTTAGGACAAGTCCCCATTGTCATTGGATCTTCAGATCCAGGTGAGTCACTCTGTCAGGGCGTCCCTGACGTGGTGGCTGAGATCCCCGGCTCTTCGGGCCGGGAAGTCGTTCCTCCCCATCCACTGGACGGTGATCACAACGGACGCCAGCCTAACGGGCTGGGGAGGAGTGTGGGGAGTCCTGTCAGCTCAAGGGCTCTGGACTCCAGCCGAATCTCGTCTCCCAATCAACGTCCTGGAATTGCGGGCGATCAAGCTGTGTCTCTCCGCATGGTCGAAGAGTCTACAGGGCCGCTCGGTCAGAATCCAGTCGGACAAAGCCACGGCCGTGGCGTATGTCAACCATCAGGGGGGCACTCGGAGCTCGGCTGCGGCATCCGAGGTCGCCCACATCCTAAGATGGGCGGGAAAAAGCGTGCCGGCGCTGTCGGCCGTTTACATTCCGGGCGTAGAAAATTGGCAGGCGGACTATCTGAGCTGCCAGTCCCTGGACCAGAGGAGTGGTCCTTGCATCCGGAAGTGTTTCTGCTCCTTTGTCAACGATGGGGTACTCCGGATGTGGACCTGATGGCGTCTCGACTCCATTGCAAGGTGTCGGTTTGTGGCCCGGTCCAGGGACCCCTGCGCGGATGCCTCGGACGTGTTGGCGGCCCCGTGGGGTCAGTATCGCCTGATGTATGTCTACCCTCCGTTGCAGTTGATTCCTCGTCTGCTGTGCAGGGTAGCAGCCGAGGGCATTCCGGTAATCCTCATTGCTCCGGACTGGCCTCCGCGTCATTGGTACGCCGACCTGGTACGTCTCGTCGCAGACGTCCCTTGGCGCCTGCCCATGAGGGAGGACCTTCTATCTCCAAGGTCCTATCTTTCATCCTGCTTTACAGTCTCTGGCTTCAACGGCATGGCTATTGAGAGCCAGGTGCTGAAAGACCGAGGCCTGTCAGATTCGGTAATTTCAACCATGCTTAGGGCACGGAAGTCTTCTTCTAGGAAGATCTATCACCGTACCTGGAGAGCTTACATCGCTATGTGCGAGGAACTGGACTGGCGTCCACGGACGTACTCTGTTCCCAGAATCCTGAGGTTCCTTCAGCGTGGTGTTGCTCAAAGGCTGGCTTTGAGCACTATTAAGGGTCAGATTTCGGCTTTGCCTGTTTTCTTTCAAAGGCCCCTAGCTGGTCATTCCTTGGTTAGCACTTTTGTGCAGGGGGTACGCCATGTGGTTCCTCCTGCCAAGCCCTCGCTCCCTCCTTGGGATCTGAACTTGGTGCTTTCGGTTCTTCAGGAATCTCCTTTTGAGAATATAAGATATTCCTCTTTCAACTTTGTCTCAGAAGGTGGCTTTTTTAGTGGCCATCACTTCTGTTAGAGCCGCCAACTCAGACACCCGTCTATCATGCAAGTCGCCTCACCTGGTCCTCCATAAGGATAAGGCGGTATTGCGACCACGACCGTCTTTTCTTCCTAAGGTGGTTTCGGCTTTTCACCTTAATGAGGACATGTCCTTCCGTCCTTGTGCCCTCATCCAATGCATCCTAGAGAGGTTGCGCTTCACAATTTAGACATGGTGCGTGCCTTACGGGTATACCTAGCGGCTACTGCTCCTATTCGGAAGTCTGACTCGCTGTTGGCCTTGTTTCGGACCAGAGACAGATACAAAGCGGTGTCGTCTGCCACCATTTCAAGGTGGATCAGGCAGACAGTTATACAGGCCTATGCCATTAGGGGACGGGCTCCTCCCTTCCCGGCGCATTCCACCAGGGCAATCGGTGCTTCCTGACATCAAGCGGCGGTTGCGCAAGTGTGCAATGTGGCGACCTGGTCGTCCGTTCATACCGGTTCAAAGTTCTACAAGGTTGATGTGGCTGCATCTTCGAATGCTTCCTTCGGCCGCAAAGTGTTGCAGGCCACTATCTAATGTTGCAACTCCTCCGTTGAGGAGCTCTGCTGGTTTGGAGTGAAGTTTTGGTTGTTCCTTACTTTTTTGCTCCCACCCTTTTCTTATACTGCTTTGGGACGTCCCACATGTAATCAGTATGAGAGCTGTGTCGGTCCATGGACGATAAGAGAAAATAGGATTTTTGTACTCACCGTAAAATCTGTTTCTCTGACGTCCATGGACCGACACAGCACCCACCCTTCCTTTTTAAGTTTGTACTGCTTTGTTACGAAGTGAAGCTGCTGGCTGCAGGTGGGAGGGTAATGTCTGGAGGGACTGCCCCCTGGGCGGGGCTGTTTGGCTCTGGCTTGTTTTAACATCTAACATTCTGCCTAGGTCTTCTCCTGCAAGCAGGGACATACAGCTCTCATACTGATTACATGTGGGTATGTCTGTCCATGGACGTCAGAGAAACGGATTTTACGGTGAGTACAAAAATCATATATTTTTTTTTTTTTTTTATATGTTGGAATTTTCAGGCCGTTCCAGGGCTGCATGGTCCTTTTTTTTGGTGTTTTTAACCTATGCCCCTTCTCCAGACTGGGCAATCCTTATTGATGGAAAGAACCGGCATTGATGTAATGTAATTAAAGGGTGTCATGACTAAATCTC
This sequence comes from Rana muscosa, assembly GCA_029206835.1. Lineage (NCBI taxonomy): Eukaryota > Metazoa > Chordata > Amphibia > Anura > Ranidae > Rana > Rana muscosa. The sequence goes on from CM055121.1 coordinate 73,750,591, forward strand.
CTCAGTCTGTTAGGTTAAGTGAAGCTGGGCATTAATAAACCTAGAATAATTACAATATCTTTTGGTCAAGAAGGGATACTCTGCGTACAGATTAAAGGGGATATAGTGGCCAGAGCTTATTTTGATAACTGATAGTTGGGTTTCAAACATGCCTAAAGCTGACGTTTCTTCTGCTTATTTCAAAATTTACATCATTGATACTTTACTGTTTCAAAATTAAAACAAACTCGCAACAGATATCTCTTACCCCTCTTCTTACATAGCATTTTGTGAACGCGTTCATATTTGCATGCATTTCCGAAATGCATGTCGCATGTGTGGTGCCATTCATTGTTAATGGCCCCCCATATGCTGCAAGCTGATGCAAGCTTTTTCCATGTGTAAAAATGCAAAGCTCAGGCCTCGTACACACGGCCGATTTTCTCGGCAAGAACCAGCAAGAAACTTGCTGGCAGAGAGGTCTTGCCGAGTAAATCGGTCGTGTGTACGCTGCTCTCTATTTTCTCGTCGAGATTCTCGTCGGCATGTTTCTCGACGAGAAAAGTGAGTGTGTGTACACTTACCTGTCCTCCCGGAAGCCCGCGCATGTTCGAAATGAATTCGACGCATGCGCGGTAGCTTCCTAGGCATACGTAGGGTATACCAAGATGGCGGCGACGGCATCGAATGTGACGAGCGCATGCTCGACGTAGTCGATGACGTCACCGCGTACGCTCCTTTCAAAGAACCGCGGGTTCTTTGAAACGAGCGTGTGTACACTCGGCCGGGACAAGTTTCTTGTCCAAGAATCTCGTCGAAAATAACATGTTTTTTTCAACGAGAATCTTGCCCGTGTGTACGAGGCCTCAGTGTTCAAAAATGACATGTTACTTTGGCCTGTTTTGTCATTCATTTCAGTGGTCTACCCTATGAATGCAGCGCCAAAGTGTAAACGTGATGACAGCCATTGTGCATCATAATGTGAATAGATCCTTGGGTGACCTAAAGAGTTGAACACACTCCCCCAGTTTCTTGGCTGTGAAGAATATACATGGTTAGGATGACTATTAATCCCCACTTTCTTTTATTACTTTAGCGTTCCCCCAAATATTGTGTTGTAGAATTTTATAGGCAATCTTATTATTTGGTATGGTAGCAGGCTGAGATTGAATTAAAACCATTTTGCATTAGATAGAGGTCTAATTTCCACTACCAACTCTGACAACCAAGCACGTTTCATGGATCTTCTTGGGGTTAAACCTCCTTTTACACCATGTTCTTACTTGGCACTACTGTGGGATACTTGTACCTTTCATCTGGGTATTACAGATATTTCTCCAGTTTCATAGCCATTGGCAGCCCTAAATGGATCATTTATAGAAATACCACAGAATTGTTCTATTATAACATTCCTGATAACCTAAAGAGGACATACACAAAGTTCTTTGGAGTGGGAGGTCTTTTGCCTCATTTGAAATGTAGACGACTTAGGAGGTGCATCTGTTTTCAACCATGTCAATTCTTATTGTGTGTTTTGTTTTTCAAATTCTAGAAAACATCCCAATGGTATTTTGCATTTCTTTCATAGAGGAACAGAACTCTCAAGCTTGGTACTTTTTTTTTTAAAAGGTTCAGCTGCTTTTAGCACCTTTAAAGTGAAGCTATGCCTATAGGTAAAAATCAAAATGGCACATGTTGCAGTCTAACGCTAGAATTAACAGCGCAACCTTTTGTTTTCTGCCATTGCTGACCTGCTTTTAAAGGGGTTGTAAACCCTAATGTTTTTTCACCTTAATGCATCTGACAGTTTCCGGCCCCCCCCCAGCCCCCTGTTTTACTTACCTAAGCCCTGGAAAGTCCCACGTTGAACGCGCTGGATCTTTGCCCGGGGTTCTCGGCTCTTCATTGGATAGATTGGTGGCAGCGCAGCCATTTGGCATCAAATCCAATGACGCTGGTGCCAGGGGGTGGGCCGAGTCCTGCACTCAGCGGCTATGGACACCTAATGCAGGACTCAGGAGTGTGCCTGCAAGGGGAGGCACTGAGAGAGACACAGAGGGACCCCAGAAAATGGTGTTTGGGGCCACACTGTGCAAAATGAGCTGAACAGTGGAGTATGACAGGTTTGTTTAAAAAAAAAACTTTAACCTTTAGTATCGCTTTAAACATTGCTGTCTCGTGAAGCTACTGACCCAGACAAGTATGTACGTGTTCTTTGTCAATCACTAGGACAGTACTGAAGATATTGGATCAGTAGAAGAATTGGCCACAAAACCTTTTCAGAAGGCTGGGTCGGCAGTGGCAGTCTGCATATTTATGTCGCAAAGTTTCTTTTAAATCGTTTCTGTTGAGGAATTCACCTTTTTCTTAAAGCCTACCTTGCTTTATGATCCAGAATAGCTAGATGAATGGTACGTCACAGCTAAGACCCCTTTCACACTGGAGGTGTTTTTCAGGTGCTTTAGCGCTAAAAATAGCGCCTGAAAAAAAGCCACTGGGGTGCTTCGCTGACAGGGCTTCAAAAGTACTGCAAGCAGCTTCTTTGCAGTGCCTAAGGAGCGGTGTATACACTGCTCCTAAAGCGCCCCTGCCCATTGAAATCAATGGGCAGCGCTGCCATACCGCTGACAAAGCGGCGCTTTTAACACCTTTTTCGGCCGCTGGAGGGGGTTAATAGCGCCCCGCTAGCAGCCAAAAGGCGCTGCTAAAACAATGGTAAAGCACCGCTAAAAATAGCGGTGTTTTGCCGCCGACGCCTGGGCGCTTTCAGTGTGAAAGCACTCCTAAGTCATCTGGTGAGAACTTACTAATGGAAATAAAGATGTGCTGAGAGTACAATCAGCACAGAAACCTCAACGTGTGTGTGTGTGCCCACCCTCCTTGACCCTGCACATGTGTTATGTAGTTGTCAAGAGGGTAATCTTTGTAAACCATAACTTAACCAGAGGTGGGTCAGCTTATTTTCCAGTGTATTTCACCACATGAGATGAATGAAGAGATGGAGGAGAAATGCTGCTGGGTTATCTCCCAAGTGTGAATAAGTAAGTTAAAACAATTCTTTGAAGTTCCAGAAGCCTTAAAGCTTTGGACAGCTCCTGAAAACATGCGGCATGGTCCCTTCATTGTGACCACATCTCCAACAGATGGGGAAGCATAGGGGGGAACATTTTGTGAAGTCTCAAAGGCACATGATACACTTTGGTGGTGATCTTATAGCTTGTTTTCTGGGTAGCCCTGGAAAACAAGGTCTTGTGAGCAAAAATAATATGTGCTCTTTTGAGCAGGTGACAAATTGGTCTAACACTGGTTACACACTGAGAAAATTGGAAGAAAAAAATTCTGTTAGATACGAAAGTCCTCTGAAGAAAAATCTGATACGAAAGACTGCGCATAATCAAACCATAACAACAAACAAAAAAAAGCCTTTGTCGTACGATAATTTTCGTACGTTATTTTTATCCACACGTTCGACGTGGTGAAACATCGAGGAAAACCAGATGATCGTTTGCCCTATTTTCTCATTGTGTGTATCAACTGTAAGGTCTTTCTCTCATTTTAGGAGATACAGGGATAGCAGGAGATTAGAAGGGTTATTAAGGATGGAATATGCCTCGGGTAGGCCACGTAAAGGTGAGTGCCTGCAAGACAAATTTCTTCAAAGCATGAGGGCTGTAGCAATGGGGGGTGGGCCCCTTAAAATTTTTCCAAGAAAGTGTTTTAATTGCTTTGTCTATATAAGGGGGAGTGGTGGGAAAGTCATATCTTGTAAATACTGCAAGGAGTTTATGCTTTCTGTGGTCTAGAAATGTTTTAATCTGTTAGATGTGAGAAGGAGCCCAAAGGCCTTGTCTGTGACGCGGTGTGAACTGCTCCTTTTAAGATGGGCTTGCCATACGCTCCAGGTCAGGTGACGTACAAATCTTTTTTGTCCTCCAGTTATAAACTAGATTAGTAAGTGGATGTTTCTTGCATAGTCTGTGTGAACTTTTGGCCAGCTCCTATATGATATAAATAAATCAAATCGGAACCAGTGAAGATTGCTCTAAAATGCTATAGTGAGCCACTGGCTGAAAAATACATGGAGAATTATAAACCAGGTTTACAAGATGCATTGCTGGTTGAGTTACACATGGAGGATTTTTAAATCATGTCTTCACTTTGTGCTAATTCATTCAGAAGATTCAATCAATAATTGCTTCAACCGCCAAGGTACTATATATGAAAGCTTTTTATCTGTTAAACATATTTATTGAATCATATGAGTGGATTGGTGGCTCTATTCTGCTAGTAGACTACTATATAATTGTCAGGTATTCTTTGAAAATTATTTTTGCATAAAGATACTTTTGAATGTATTATTTTACATTGCATCTAAACCACAAAACAAAAATGTAATATAACTGTCACTTATGCTAGACAGCCTGGTCTGTTAAAGGAAAATTAAAATAACATTTAGGGGCCAGGTGAAAATAAAGGGAAAAAAGATTAAGAAAATAAAACTAATGTAGCTACAATGTTTTTAAGGATTGGTGAGCTGCAATCTATAAAATTCTTGCTTTTGGATTTAGATGCACTTTAAGCAGTCGGGTTCTACTGCTGCCTACAGGAGACTTGGACACTGTGCTCAGTTCAAAAGCCTGCATCTCTTATGGTATGGGTGTGCACTCGTTTACATGGAATGGGCAGCTTGCAAATCTGGAAACGCACAATCAATGCTGCAAGATATATCCAGGTTTTAGTGCAGCCTATGCTCAGACAAGAATGGTACAACATTCCTCTCCCAAAACGCCAGAAATTGGTCAAGTTAGTTTATTTACAGAGTGTTGTTATAAGAGGGAATGCTACAGCCTGGTAAATAGAGGTGCGCATTTTCACTGGGCTTACGATTCGATTACCCTGTCAATGATTCAATTCCGTGAGGCATCACGGTTACTGCCCATGGTTTTCCTCAAAAAGTTCAAGCAATCAAAGGCTGCATCCCCTCTCCCCCAAATCCTCAGCTGTGGTCTAGCAGGCCCTGGTTAGGACAGAGTGAATTGTGGACCCTGTAGTCCCCACAGTTGCAGTGTGTTAGGCCTTGGTCAGGACAGAGGAGAAATGCTGGGCCTTGTAGTCTCCCCAGTTGCAGTGTGTAGTAGGTCCTGATTAGGAAAGGATTGCTAGGATCTGTAGTGGTACTAGTAAGGACATAAGAGGAATGCTGGAACCTGTAGCCCAGTGCCCCCCTGGTGTAGTGTAGAAGGCCTTGGTTAGGGCGGAGGGACTTCTGGGACCTGTAGTCTCCAGTTGCAGTGAGGCAGGCCCCGGTAAGGACAGAAAAGGAATGCTGGGCCACTTGGTTACCCAGTTGCAGTGTAGTAGGTCCTTGTCAGAAGAGGAGGAATGCTGGGACCTGTACCCCCCCCCCTCCCCGTTGCAGTGTAGAAGGCCTAAGGCCAGAGTGAATGCTGGGACCTGTAATCAACCAGTTGTAGTGTAGTAGGCCCCCCTGGTAAGGACAGAAGGGAAATACTGGGACTTCTAGCTCACTCCCCCCCCCCCCCCCCGGGTTGCAGTGTACTGTAGAAGGCCCTTGTCAGGAGAGGAGGAATGCTGAGACCTGTAGTCTCCTCATTTTGTAGTGTGGCAGGCCCTGATGAAGACACGAAGGGGGGGATGCTGGGCCTTGTAGCCCCCCAGTTGTGTAGCAGGCCCTGATGAGAACACAAAGGGGGGATGCTGGGACCTGTAGCCCCCCCCCCCCGTTGTAGTGAAGGAGGCCCTGGTGAGGAATAATGCTGGGCCTTCTAGTGTCCTAACTTACCAGGATGCAGAGCCAGTTGTCAATGAAGGTGCAGATGGATCAGGTCCAGGGTGATGAGCCTCATGATGTCAGGCAGTTGGAGCTCGGACTCTGAGCGAAACGGATGTCGTGCATGGTGCAGGCGGGCAAGGCCTCCTCAAGCATTGGGGGCTGCAGTCTGGGTCAAGGGCAGTTTGCGCTGCAGGTTTGAGGTGGCGGAGGTCGTGCCTAATTACTAAAAAAAATTATGGAATAGACGTGGCCACAAAGAAAAAAGGTGTGTGTTTATGTATTTTTATGTAAATATATATATATATACAGTCACATGCAGCCCAATATCTGATACCCTCTAGCTTTAGTCTACACATCTTCAACCTTACTCTCTCTTCTGGCACTTTCCTCAACTCTATAAAACATGCACTTGTCACCCCATCAGAACTATTATAAAGAGAGGCCTATTTTCATAAATTTCATATGGAGGTTTAAAACTGAATAAGCCTCAGAGAAAAAAAAATAGTTTAACCACTTAAGCCCCGGACCATTTGGTAGCTAAAGGACCAGAGGTGATTTCAGAATTTTGCACTGCGCTGCTTTAACTGGAAATTGTGCGGACATGCAATGTTGTACTCAAATTAAATTTGCGTCCTTTTCTTCCCACAAATAGAGCTTTCTTTTAATGGTATTTGATTGCCTCTGCGATTTTTATTTTTTGCGATATAAACGGAAAAAGACTGAAAATTTTGAAAAAAAATGATATTTTCTACTTTTTGTTATAAGAAAAATCGAATAAACTCCATTTTAGTCACGCCCTTGATGAAGTCACGTGTGTAGTGATGCAACGCGTCGGGAGGAGCCTAAGTGACGTCCACTTCCGGTTTGCGGCCGTAGACCGGAAGTTAGTATTTTATGAATATTTTGTTTGGCGTTTTTTACCTCCTAGGTTTTTAACGTGTTTTTTAGCTGTTTTTTATGTGAATAAACGCCTTTCTTGGGGCTTTCCTTTACATGCTTCACTATGGAAACCCTTTTTGTTTTTTTCTGAATATTATGGAGTAAGATTCGTTTTAAGGAAGAACATTGGAAAGCTGTGGAGATTCTTATAGTGGTTCCGGGTCACCCAAAAGGACTGTAAGTTCTCATTGTGAGCAGTGGAGATCTTTGTGGCCATTATTGACCTCGTGGGGTCCATCAGGAAGATTCGCTTTAAGGAAGAACACTGGTAAGCTGTGGAGATCCCTACAGTGGTTTCGGGTCACGCAAAAGGACTGGGAGTTCTCATTGTGAGCAGTGGAGATCTTTGTGGCTATTACTGACCCCGTGGGGTCCATCAGAGAGGTGAGAGGCTGGTGTCTTTGGGGGAGGATTATTTATACATCATTTGTTCATCTGATCCAGTGTGTTTCTGATGGGATAAGGTGTATTCCCACACCCATCTTTGCTTCTCTCCCTGCAATAAGCTGCTGCCATTTGGACTGCCATTTTGGCTATTTAGCACTTTATTTTCTTAGTCACTGTTTGGACGTTTTAATTTTATTTTAATATTGATGATTTTGTCACCCCATTTATTTTATTTATGAGAAGTTAGACTTTATTATTAGCACTCTTAATATTAGCACTTTCTATTGACATTTAGCGCTGCTTCATTATATAGATCAATTTTAGTCATACATTTAGGCCAAAATGTATTCAGCCACATGTCTTTAGTAAAAAAAATGTCAAGCGTATATTTATTGGTTTGCGCAAAAGTTATAGCGTCTACAAACTAGGGTACATTTTCTGGAATTTACACAGCTTTTAATTTATGACTGCCCATCTCATTTCTTGAGGTGCTAAAATGGCAGGGCAGTACAAAACCCCCCCCAAATGACCCCATTTTGGAAAGTAGACATCCCATGGAAATTGCTGAGAGACATGTTGAGCCCATTGAATATTTTTTTTTTTTGTCTCAAGTGATTGAATAATGACAAAAAAAAAAAAAATTACAAAAAGTTGTCACTAAATGATATATTGCTCACACATGCCATGGTTATATGTGGAATTGCACCCCAAAATACATTTTGCTGCTTCTCCTGAGTACGGGGATACCACATGTGTGGGACTTTTTGGGAGCCTAGCCGCGTACGGGCCCCCGAAAACCAAGCACCGCCTTCAGGATTTCTAAGGGTGCAAATTTTTGATTTCACTCCTCACTACCTATCACAGTTTCGAAGGCCATAAAATGCCAAAATAGCACAAACCCCCCCAAATGACCCAATTTAGAAAGTAGACACCCCAAGGAAATTGCTGAGAGGCCTGTTGAGCCCATTGAATATTTTTTTTTTTTTGTCCCAAGTGATTGAATAATGACAAAAAAAAAATTACAAAAAGTTGTCACTAAATGATATATTGCTCACACATGCCATGGTTATATATGGAATTACACCCCAAAATAAATTTTGCTGCTTCTCCTGAGTACGGGGATACCACATGTGTGGGACTTTTTAGGAGCCTAGCCACGTACGGGACCCCGAAAACCAAGCACCGCCTTCAGGATTTCTAGGCACAAATTTTTGATTTCACTCCTCACTACCTATCACAGTTTCGAAGGCCATAAAATGCCAAAATAGCACAAACCCCCCCAAATGACCCCATTTTGGAAAGTAGACACCCAAGCTATTTGCTGAGAGGCATGGTGAGTATTTTACAGCTCTCATTTGTTTTTGAAAATGAAGACAGAAAATATTTTTTTTTTTTACATTTTCAAAACTTTGTGACAAAAAGCTAGATCTGCAAAATACTCACCATACCTCTCAGCAAATAGCTTGGGGTGTCTACTTTCCAAAATGGGGTCATTTGGGCATTCCATGGCCTCCCAAACTGTGATAGGCAGTGAGAAGTGAAATCAAAAATTTACACCCTTAGAAAGCCAGAAGGCGGTGCTTGGTTTTGGGGTCCTGTACGCGGCTAGGCTCCCAAAAAGTCTCACACATGTGGTATCCCCGTACTCAGGAGAAGCAACAGAATGTATTTTGGGGTGTAATTCCACATATGCTCATGGCATGTTTGAGCAATATATCATTTAGTGACAACTTTGTGCAAAAAAAAAAAAAAATTGTATTTTTTCCGCAACTTGTGTCAACATATAAAATATTCCATGGACTCGACATGCCTCTCAGCATATAGCTTGGGGTGTCTACTTTCCAAAATGGGGTCATTTGGGGGGGGTTTTGAACTGTTCTGGCATTTTATACACAACATTAGGAAGCTTACATCCACTCTTCTAACCACTTGAAGACAAAGCCCTTTTTGACACTTTTTGTTTACATGAAAACATTTTTTTTTTTGCAAGAAAATTATGTTGAACCCCCAAACATTATATATATTTTTAAAGCAAAGGCCCTACAGATTAAAATGGTGGGTGTTGCATTTTTTTTTCTACACAGTATTTGCGCAGCGATTTTTCAAACGCATTTTTTGGGGAAAAAATACACTTTTTTTTAAAATTTTAATGCACTAAAACACCCTATATTGCCCAAATATTTGATGAAATAAAAAAGATGATCTTAGGCCGAGTACATAGATACCAAACACGACATGCTTTAAAATTTCGCACAAACGCGCATTGGCGACAAACTACATACATTTTTAAAAGCCTTTACAGAGGAGGTCTACTGCTAAAATTACTGCCCTCGATCTGACCTTCGCGGTGATACCTCACATGCATGGTGCAATTGCTGTTTACATATGACGCCAGACCGACGCTTGCGTTCGCCATTGGGCAGGAGCAGGGCAGGACAGGGGTGCTTTTTTTTTTTTTTTTTTTTTTTTTTTTTATTATTATTAAATTTGCTTTTTTATTTTATTTTTAAACTTTTAAAAAGATGGGCTTGAGGTCACATACCTCGGGATTTTTTGAAGGTGTCAAATATTGGACCCTAGATCTTTCCTCTGCCCTCAAAGCATCTGACCACACCAAGATCGGTGTGATAAAATGCTTTCCCAATTTCCCAATGGCGCTTTTTATATCCGGGGGGGGGGACATTCCCTCCCACTGCTTGTAAAAGCAGTCCAGAGGCTAATTAGCCACTAGGATTGCTTTTACATGAAAGCCGGCCGCTGGCTGAAAAGAATGATACCAAGATGATACCTAAACCCGCAGGCATCATTCTGGTATAAACATTCAAAGTCCAGCAACATACCAGTACGTTGATGGTCCTTGTTGGACATGTATTGTAATCTTTTTTTTCATGTAGCCTGTTGGCTGAACGAAAAAAGAGATTGATCGGTGGGTATGCCCACCATTAGAATACCGCCCTTCATCCACCCACTTCTAATGATGGGCATACATGCACCATTTATATATGCCGAAGCATGGGGGCATCTTCCCGCAAAAGTTATGCCGCGTACACATGGTCAGACCTTTCCACGGGCAAGCCTCCGTTGGAATTTCGACCGTATGTACGCGGCATTAGGAGCAAAATTGTTCCTCCGCTCCTCCGCCCCTGCTGTCCCAATGCTTCGGCATATATGCTTTTTTTTTTTTTTTTTTTTTACTGTGGTGGTGAAATCACCTCCTACAGCACTGGAGTCGCAGGGATCAGGCCTGTCTCTGCGAACGCTGCAGTTATGTGTGTTGTGTTTTGCAAGTGACAGTGATCGATCGATACTGCACTTGGGTGGCCTGGGCTGGATGGAGGGGCAAAACGCAGGTGCTAGCAGGTATCTGGGCTGATCCCGCTAACACTGCGTTTTTGGGAACCCTAAACTGCTGGGGACGCTAGTATAGATCTGATCAGATCACATATTGATCTGTTCAGATACTATACCACTAAGGGGGGTGTATGCTTCACGCGTGGGTGTTAGCGCTACTGGCACTAACCTGACGCTGCCTGGGGTGTGACGCAGACCCTCTCTGACGCTAAAACCTAATTGATATCACCCGCCGGGCGATCAGGGGGTTCAACCTTTATTGGGTTATATACGGCGGGTGCCCTGACACTATAAAAAGCAAACTAACTAACCAGCGTCACCCGTAACACTTATATGGTGATCACTGGTGAAAGGGTTAACTAGGGGCAATTAGGGGGTTAAAACCTTTATTAGGTAATATTTGGGGGTACATGACGCTATATAAAAACCTGACGGCGAACCTAAAAAAAATTACTGGCTACCTATCGGCATCACCGACACTAAGACAGCGATCAGAAAAACGATCGCTTAGCGACAGTGGTGATAGGGGGTGAAAGGGTTATCTGGGGGGCGATCAGGGGGTTAAACCTTTATTAGGGGGGGGTTAGGGGGCTACACTGGACCTAAAAATAACTTTAGTGACACTTTTACAGTCACAAATGTCACTGATTGCAGTGACCATTTATTTACTGATCACTGCAATCAGTGACACTGTGACTGGGGGGTGATCTGGGGGGGTGATTTATGTGCCTATGTGTCCTGGTGTCAGTGTAGTGTTTTGTGCACTAACCTGGCATCTTCTCCTGTGCGGCGCTCGGTATATGTGAGCGCCGCAGGAGAGATGACCTCACTTCTTCTGCCTGTGTAAACATTACACAGGCAGGGAAGCTTTCTCATTCGCCGGGAGTGATCGCGAGGGGGTGGCCGGAATCGAACGGCCGTCCCCTCATCCTGGATCGCTCCCGAACACTTAACCACCGCTCACTGTAAAGAAGGGAGGTCCAATCGGACCCCCCAACTATACAAAGGGCAGTCGTTAAGTGGTTAAACTAAGTCTTCAAACAGAACATCATGTGTTGCACCAGTGATAACAACAATGCACCAACTGGCTTTCCAAGGCCCTACAGTATGTATATCCAGGTAGGCTTATGGACAGAAAGGATAAACAAAGCTAGTTATCCAATGACCTAGCCATTGTCTCAGCTCTGAGAAAGATAAACCCAGAGCAAAAACTCCCTCATAGAAAGAACTGTCAAAACTGAGTACTTGCTCCCCCCCCCCCCCAAAAAAAAAGACATGCCAAATGTGGCCTGTCAGAGGGTTACCAGTACTTAACCACTTAAGCCCCGGACCATTTTGTTGCTAAAGGACCAGGCCCCTTTTTGCGATTCGGCACTGCATCGATTTAACTGACAATTGCGCGGTCGTGCGACGTGGCTCCCAAACAAACTTGACGTCCTTTTTTTCCCCACAAATAGAGCTTTCTTTTTGTGGTATTTGATCACCTCTGCGGTTTTTATTTTTTGCGCTATAAACAAAAGTAGAGCAACAATTTTGAAAAAAAAGCAATATTTTTTACTTTTTGCTAAATTAAATATCCCCCAAAAATATATAAAAACATATTTTTTTCCTCAGTTTAGGCCGATACGTATTCTTCTACATATTTTTGGTAAAAAACATTGCAATAAGCGGTGATTGATTGGTTTGCGCAAAAGTTATAGCGTCTACAAAATAGGAGATAGTTTTATGGCATTTTTTTTTTTTTTTTTTTTTTACTAGTAATGGCGGCGATCAGCGTTTTTTTTTTTTCCGTGACTGTGACATTATGGCAGACACTTTTGACACCATTTTGGGGCCATTGTAATTTTTACAGCCATTAGTGCTATAAAAATGCACTGATTACTGTGAAAATGACACTGGCAGTCAAGGGGTTAAGTGTTTCCTAGGGAGTGATTACTACTGTGTGGGGGGTGTGGCTTGGCGAGTGACGTCACTGATCGTCGTTCCCTATGACAGGGAACAGACGATCAGTGACACACACACACACACACACACACACACACACACACACACACACACACACACACACACACACACACACACACACACACTAAAAAGCACGGGTTTATACTTACCTCTCCCCGTTCTTCAGCTCTGTGACCCGAACCCGGGACACCGGCGGCGATCGGGTCGCGAGCTCGCTTCCGGCGGCGTGGGCGACCCACGGCTGGGCTTCTTAAAGAGGACGTACCTGTACGTGCTTGTGCCATTCTGCCGACGTATATCAGCGTGAGGCGGTCCTTAAGGGGTTAAAGCGGTATTAAATTTTTCGGTGGAACTCTGCTTTAAATAAACAAATTATTGTTTGTGTGTACACATACACACAAACAAATTATTGTGTGTGCACACCTATGTATAGTTTTTCATCTATTCCTAATCAATATAATTTGCTGCATTAGTAATGTATACTCATCTAAAGACGTTACCAGTTCTCCTAACATTACATATACCGTGCCTTAGAAAAAGTATTCGTATCATGTTGCAACCAAAAATGTAAATGTATTTTATTGGGATTTTATGTGATAGACCAACACACAGTGGCACATAATTGTGAAGTGGACGGAAAATGATAAATGGTTTTCAAAGCCATGTGGGGGACACAGCAAACATATGGAAGAAGGTGCTCTGTTCAGATCAGACCAAATTTGTACTTTTTGGCCTAAAAGCAAAACGCTATGTGTGGCAGAAAACTAACACCGCACATCACCCTGAACACACAATCCCCACTGTGAAACATGGTGGTGGCGGCAGCATTAAATGTTTAGGCGATGCTTTTCTTTACCAGGGATATGGAAGTTGGTCAGAGTTGATGGAAAGTTGGATGGAGCCAAATACAGGGCAATCTTAAACACTCACACAGCTTCTGGCTCCTTGGACGCACACAGCTTTGAGCTTCTTAACGCACACAGCTTTGAGCTTCTTAACGCACACAGCATCTATCTTCACACAGAGACTATCTCACTAGCAGCCACTGCTCCAACTCCACCTTCCTCCTGTCAGCGACCTCAGACTCAGGTCTCTGGCTTTCACATTGCAGCCTGCACTCTCTGGGTTTTCCAGTGCACACCTGCACTCTCTGGGTTCTCCCTTGCAAGCCTGGACTTCTCAGGAGGGTGGAGCCCAGAACCATGGTCAGGTGTCTACAAATAGGCCAGCACACACCTGGCCAGTCAGTTTGCTGGTGAGTCTCAAAATCCAGACCCAGGACTAGGAATTTTATCCAACTTGGATCTCTAAAGCCTCGTACACACGGTCGGACTTCCATCTGACTTTTCCGTGGTTTTTTTGTCCGAACGGAGTTGGCCGGGCACACCCATAGCATACACACCACAGGACTTTTCTGCAAACTTTCCCAAAACTTTTTGCAACATCACATGGTTTTTCTGCTCTTTTCTGCTCTTTACCGCCACCCTTTGGTCAACTTCTGCTATTGTTGGTTGATTTTAACATTAGTTGTTTTGTCCATCGGACAAAAGTCCTATGGTTTTCTGTACACACGGTAGGATTTTGCTCCATCGGACTTTTGTTGGGCAAAAATTTGTCCGTTTGCAGACCCAACTTTTGTCCGATGAAAACAAAATGAAAAAAAGTTTGTCCGATGGAGCGTACACACGGTCGGATTGTTGGTCCAACTTGCTTAAAACAAAGTTTGTTGGGCAAAAGTCCGACCGCGTGTACGGGGCTTTAGAAATCCCTGGGCTCCAGGCCCCAATGTGGACTTTACTAAATAATGAGGAAACTGAAAAGACAGTTTCCTCCCAAACAAGAAAATACACTGGAGCCCCTCAACCGGCCTGGTTGAGAATCCTGCATCCATACACTGGTGGGGTACCACATATCCCCCCCCTGTTTGGACCCAGAGGGCGGAACACACCAGTACAACCTCTTTACTTTGGCATGACCATGCAAGCTACCACCCACATGGGCCAAATCCTGTTCCATCAGGTGACTTTCTCCATGTCCCCCTGCTACATCTACTTGAACTCTACAAAGACACTACCATGCCTTTTTTGCGTGTGCACTTCCAAAAGCAATGTCTTTTTCTATTTTCCTACTAATCTTGGTACCTTTTTTAACATGAGGCGGGCATCTGAGCTTTAGGGGTCGGATATCATTAAAGTTATAAAGTGCTCCCTCAAGTTCCACTAGACCACCCCTTTTTTCTTTACTTAATTTGGAAGGAATTATGTTTTTAAACACTTGTTTAGTGGTAAGTGGGTTTTTTTTTAATTTTTTTATTGGGGTGACACTTGTCCCTCTCTGCGCTCTACGTACGGGCACCCTCTTACTATCCAAACTTAGCACCACTCGTTTCCCTATGTACACTGCATGCTCGTTTCCTCATTTTGTCAGTTTCATCACCAACAACCTCATATGACTGCAGCCTCATCCTTGTCTCCCTCCAAAGGACATCCTGACTGTCTTGCCACTCTGTTTTTAAGACATGTGACACCTTGCTGAGCTTTGGGCCATTTCCCTCCAACCATTGTTTACAACGATCCTTCTCAGATCTTAGAAATTCTTCTAACCTAATTCTGCTTTATCTTTTACCTCTTCTGTGTCAGTCATACCATTCCCTATCTCGTTACAATTTTCAGGGTTCACTACAACCATATCAACCTGACCAAGACCATCAGGTCTAACATTATTTGTGTCACCCAAAAAAACAAAACCCATAAAGGCACTACTCTTTTTTCATTTATTGTCAAAAATAGCACTTTTGTCAGAATTAATTTCTCCAGCGTTCTGCAGGGCAATGTCTGAAGAGGAACTGCACCCAGCGGAGCAGTTGTCTTCCAGTCAATGTGCTGGTGAGTCCCAAAATCCGGACCCAGGACTAGGGATTTCATCCCACCCAGATCTCTAAGAAATCCCCAGGCTCCAGGTCCCAAAGTGGACTTTACTAAATAATGAGGAAACTGAAAAGCCAGTTTCCTCCCAAACAAGCAAATAAACTGTAGCCTCATCAACCTGCCTGGTTGAGAATCCAGCATCCATACACTGGTGGGGTACCACACTACCACAATATATAATAGGATTTTTTACTCACCGTAAAATCCTTTTCTCTGAGTCCATGGACCGACACAGCTTCTCTATTGACAAAGTGGGTATTATCCGTTAATTAGGAGTCACTATGCAGAAAACTTGTAAAAAGTGTTGCATCACACCTTCTACAGTACTGCCCAGGGGTCGGACCCTGTGGGTATATCCCCTCAGTCTGCATCTCGCAGATCAGTTCGTCAAAAAGCAGTACAAACTTAAAAGGAGGGGTGGGTGCTGTGTCGGTCCATGGACTCAGAGAAAAGGATTTTACGGTGAGTTTAAAAATCCTATTTACTCTTTCGTCCATGGACCAACACAGCTTCTCTATTGACAAAGTGGGACGTCCCAAAGCAGTGTCAGAGAAAAAACAAGGGGTGGTAACAGCATAAAAATAAACTTCACCCCAAACACAAAACAGCACTCCTCCAACGGAGGAGCTGCAACTCTAAACAGCCGCTTGCAAAACCTTGCGGCCGAAAGAGGCATCCGAAGATGCACCTACATCAACTTTGTAGAATTTAGTGAAAGTGTGAGCGGACGACCAAGTCGCCGCTTTACATAATTGGGAAACAGACGCTTGATGTCGGAAAGCCCAAGAGGCACCTATTGCCCTCGTCGAATGCGCCGTGACCGGAAAGGGGGGCGCTTGACCCTTTTAAGGCGTAAGCCTGGATTACTATCTGTCGGATCCACCTAGAGATAGTGGCCGACGAGACTGCTTGGCCCTTCTTGGGACCAGCCACCGAAACAAACAGTGAGTCTGACTTCCGGAACAGGGAAGTAGCAGATAGGTATACTCTCAAAGCTCGGACAACGTCCAAGGAATGCAACGCCGACTCCTTAGGAATCGACGGATGAGGACACAAGGATGGAAGTACAATGTCTTTGTTGAGATGATAAGCCGAAATGACTTTTGGAAGAAAGGAAGGCTGCGGCCGCAGCACCACCTTATCCTTGTGGAAAATAAAATAGGGAGCCTTGCAGGACAAGGCTGCCAGCTCAGAGACTCGTCTAACTGACGTAACAGCCACCAAAAAGACCACTTTCTGAGAAAGTGTCAACAGGGGAATATCTCTAATATTCTCAAACTGTGCCTTCTGAAGCACCGAGAGGACCAGGTTCAAGTCCCACGGAGGTAGCGGGGGACGGACCGGAGGGGCCACATGTCAAACCCCCCTGCACAAATGTACTCACGAGAGAGTGAGTCGCCAGGGGTCGCTGAAAAAAGACAGCCAGGGCAGATATCTGTCCCTTAATTGTACTTAGGGCAAGCCTTTGGTCCACCCCATGCTGTAAAAACAGCAGGATTCTGGAAACCAAATAAGTAAGCGGATGCCATTTCATTTCCTCACACATGGAGATGTAGGCCTTCCAAGTGCGGTGATAAACCTTCCTAGAGGACGCTTTCCGAGCACTTCTCATAATAGAGATTACTGAATCTGACAGGCCCCGGTCTCTCAGTACCTGGTTCTCAACAGCCATTCCGTTAAAGCCAGTGACCGTAAAGCAGGATGGAGTATGGGACCTTGCGATAGCAGGTCCTTCCGTAGTGGTAGGCGCCAGGGGACGTCTGCTACCAGACGTACTAGATGGCCGTACCAAGGACGCTGAGGCCAATCTGGAACGATTAGGATCATTGGAATTCCCTCTGCCTCCACTCTGCGGAGCAGAAGAAGAAGAAGCCTTAAGGGAGGGAAGGCATAGATTAGCCGATACTGACCCCACGATGCCACCAATGCGTCCATTGCGTCTGCCCATGAGTCTCTTGACCGGGCCACAAACCTCAATACCTTCCGATTGAGTCGGGAAGCCAGAAGATCTACGTCTGGTGTGCCCCATCTTTGGCAGAGGAGTTGGAACACCTCCGGGTGTAAGGACCATTCTCCCTGGTCCAGCATCTGGCGGCTCAGGTAGTCTGCCTGCCAGTTTTTTACACCTGGAATGTATACGGCCGACAGTGCCGGTACGCTCCTCTCTGCCCACTTCAGGATGCGAGCGACCTCCGATGCTGCAGCTGAGCTACTTGTTCCTCCTTGATGATTGACATATGCCACTGCTGTGGCGTTGTCTGACTGGATCCTGACTGGATGCCCTTGCAGCCTCTGAGACCATTTGAAGAGGCACAGCCTGATCGCCCGGATTTCCAGGACATTGATCAGGAGGGCTTCCTCTGGGGTCCAGCGACCTTGGGGTGTTCACTCGGCGCAGACTCCCCCCCCAACCTGTAAGGCTGGTGTCCGTCGTGATCACTATCCAGTAAACCGGAAGAAATGACTTCATGGCCATTAGAGCCGGTGTGCTGTCAGCCACCATACCAGGGATCTCCTGACTAGGTGGCTCACTCGGATTTGATAATCCAGAGATGATGGACACCTGTTCCATCTGGACAGAACTTCCTTCTGTAAGGAAGGAGGCTACTATGAGGCCTAACACTCGCATGCAAAAACAGAGTGACGACCAATTCCTGGAAGTCAGCTGCCGTACTGCAGCACGGAGGGTCTGCAACTTCTCCACAGGGAGGAATACCTTTGCCTCTGAGGAATCCAGAATCAACCCCAGGTACACTAGGCGTTGAGTGGGCACCAATACGGACTTTTGCGTGTTTAGTATCCAACCACAGTCTTGAAGAGTCTGAGTCTGACAGGTAATGGACACGCTTACCTCTAATTCTGAGCTTGAAGGAGCCTTCAGTAGAAGGTCATCCAAGTAGCCCATGATAGCGATACCCCGCTGTCTTAGAAGTGCTAGAATCGGAGCGAGCACTTTGGTGAACGTCCTGGGTGCTGAGGCAAGGCCAAACGGGAGGGCCACAAACTGGTAGTGGTTCTTCCCGATAGCAAATAGCAGAAACCACTGGTGTCTGGAGTATATGGGGACATGCAGGTATGCGTCCTTGATGTCCAAGGAGGCCAGAAAGTCCCCCGGATAGAGAGCCGTGACTACAGATCGAACTGACTCCATCCAAAATCTTTGTACCTTCACAAAGCAATTGAGGGCTTTGAGATCCGAGATTGGACGAACCCCCTCCTTCTTCGGCACAATGAACAGATTTGAGTAAAAACCCTGACCCGTTCCTGTTCTGGAACTGGAATAACTACCCCGCGTTCCAGTAGACCCTGGACCGCCCCATACAGGGCCCCCCGACGGGTTGGTAGTAGCTGGAGATTGGAGGTGATGAATCTGTCCGGTGGACAAGATAGAAATTCTATCTTGTAGCCTGAGGAGATTACTCCGCAAACCCACCTGTCGGAGACTAGAGCTGTCCACTGAGTCGCGAATTTGCGAAGATGTCCCCCCACCCGAGAGCTGGGTGGGGGCGGACCTTAATGCGGACGCAGATTTGTCCGCAGGCTTGTTGGGTCTGCGGGACCAAGGATGCTTTTGTCCTTGGGCAGGCGCCTTGTCGGCCTGGGGTCTTTTTTTTCCCTGTCGCCCTAGGGGGACGAAAAAAACGCTTGCGTTTAGTAAAGGAGGGCCCTTGCCCTTGGCGTGGCCCCTTACCTTTGCTAGTTTGGGGAAGCAAAGTGCTTTTACCTCCTGTGGCATCCTTGATGTCATCCAGAGAAGCCCCAAAAAGTCTGTCGCCCTTAAAAGGCAGATCCAACAGGGCTTTCTTGGAAGTCTGGTCCGCAGACCAGCCCTTTAGCCAGATCAGGCGGCGTATTGCTACTGCATAAACCAAAGCTTTTGACAGCAGGGGGATAGTATCCATGTCTGACTCGCAGACAAACTTAAGGCCCTGGACCAACTGGTCGGCCAAAGTTATCTCATCAGGAGGAGCATCTCGCTCCTTTAACCCCTGGAGTAGCAATTTTGCCCATTCAGTAAGTGTCTGAGACACTAGGGCCCCTGCCAATGCCGGGCGTACTGCCGAGCCTACCACTGAGTATAGGTAGCGAGCGAGTGCTTCAGCCTTCTTATCCACAGGGTCCTTGAAAACAGGAGCCTCTTCTACTGGAATAGTGGTAGCTCTATTAAGTCTGGACACCGGAGGGTCCACTATAGGGGGGAGAGGTCCATTTCTTCAGAAAACTCTCCTCCAAAGGGGTACCGTACCGCAAACCTCTTTGGGGCTGTAAAGACCCTCAGTGGGTTCTCCCATTCCTTGTATAAGAGTTTATCAAAATAAGACACACAAGGGAACACCTTTAGCAGTGCGGGCAGGTTTACGAAACCCAAAGGGGACTGGAGTCTCTGCTGTTTTTGCAGTATTTTCCAACTTTAGCGTATCCCGCACTGCAGTAATAAGGTCAGATACCAAAGCCGTCTCAGGTACTGACCTGGACTTGGAGTCATCCTCACTGTCCGATCGGTCACGGTCTGCAGTCTCTGATGCGTCAGAATCTGGGCCATGAGCCGTAGCTGGACCTGGTTCTGTCTCAGAAATATCCCCAGAAGATTGCAGGGGACGGGGGCGTTTACTACCCCCTGTATTCCCGTGTGCTGCTTCCATCCTGGCGGCAAACACCTCTAGGATTGCCGACATAGCGTCCATAGACACCTCAGGGGCACCAGCTGCTAAATCTGGTGTTTCAGGGGAGAAGACATCTGGCTCGGATGCCATGCTGACCACACGCCGACACCCACAGGGCTCCAGGCAATATATCGATAGGCCACCCTTCTGCGCTGCAGAGATGCTGGGTCACCCAGAGGACTCCCCACCCTGGACCGGTACTGCTATGCTGCCGTGTGCTGCGCCTGTGATGCTGTCCCACTGCTGCTGTGTCAGTCTGCTTCTTTTATCAGCGCTTCCTGTGTGCATTTTTCGCGCCAGTGTAATGCACCCTAGAGGCCGGAGACTCTCGCAAAATGGCCGCCAAAACGTCTGTATGGAAGATAATGTGGGCTCTAAGAAAATGGCCGCCGAGCCGAAGATAGAAACCAAAGCAGCCGTAGACCACAAAAAGATGGCCGCCGAACGGCAATATATACATACAGAGTGGATCATTACAAACATGGCCGCCGATCAGTCGATAGAGGCCAGTGGTTGTGGAACTACACGAAAATGGCGCTGAAACCACAGGAAGATGGCCGCTGGGCAGTCACTAGAGGCCGAACCCGGCATGGACCACCGCAAAATGGCCGCCGACAGCATGGAGGAAGCACATACAGGTAAGCAGAAATGACATTTCTTTTAAATGTTAGTTACAGCCAGCCCCACTCCAGTGGAACCCCTTAGGTGACCCCCAGCACCCATCAACCTTTAGCTAGAAGCCCAGGGAGGAGGGAAAGGCAGGGAGAGAGGGAAGAAAGGGGCCACAACCACTTACTTGGTCTCTCCAGGAATGTCCAGCCAAATCACCCAGCCGAGGCAGGGGCGTTTACTTACCTATCCTGCATGTATTATGCTGAAAGACATTCCAAACAGATCATCGTCCGCGCACGGAAGGTGACTGTTGGCCAGGCATGCTGTGATTGGACCCAAGGGGATGATCATATGTATGCCCTGGAGCGCGATGCTCACCGGACAGGCTGCTGCGACTCGGCCGTAAGGTCAGCCGAAGCTGAGCGGTCCGATGCAAGCCTTGGAGCGTAAGCTCACCGGCCAGGCTGCTGCGACTCGGCCGTAAGGTCACCCGAAGCTGTGCGGTCCGATGCAGGCCCTGGAGCGTAGGCTCACCGGCCACTCGTGGAGCGACGGGAATGTTGTGGAAAACCCAGCGCGTAGCTAGGGTCAGCACACGCTCGATGGCCGAAACTGGGGAGACTACAAGGATCGAGGATCCAGCCTGTCACCCAATCAGCAATTGATTGAAGATCACAGGAAACAAAAAAATTTTGCAAAAAAATATCTTTTTCCCCCGGACCAATGGGCCCGAAGGGAGCCATGTCCTACTCCTTGCTAGACAGAAAAAAACTGATTTGCGAGATGCAGACTGAGGGGATATACCCAGAGGGTCCGCCCCCTGGGCGGTACTGTAGAAGGTGTGATGCAACACTTTTTACAAGTTTTCTGCCTAGTCACTCCTAATTACCAGATAATACCCACTTTGTCAATAGAGAAGCTGTGTCGGTCCATGGACGAAAGAGTAATATATATATATATATTATATGTAGCGGGTATATGCTTTTCTCTCATGTTTGAATTTGGTGGGGATATCTGTAATGTATGGTTCCCTGGGGCCCAGCGGGTGGTGCTGTCGCTTTGGGCCATCACAGTGCCGTACCCCTTTTGGCTTCTCGCAGCATGAGTACAGCGGGGTGGGGGCTCCGCTGGGCTTGCTGGGGGAGGGTATAAAGGGTCGGCCATTTGGTCACGGGGTTGTCGAGTCCCAGGCACCTTCAGCCTGAGGGCTGTGGTTCGTGGTCTGTGTCCAGGCGGCCTAGGCCTGGACACCCGGAGCTTGTGTTCCACCCCAGGCACCTTCAGCCTGGGGTGAGGTACTAGGTTGGAGGCCTGGGGCCCAGTGTCCTCCGCTGGGCTCCACGAGGGAAGGATTTCCTAGGGGACCCCGGGAGTGGGGTACCTAAATCCAGAGGCGTAAGGGACCAGAGGAGTTACTCACCTGAAAACCTGGTGCAGCAGATTGCCGGTGCCGGGTGAGCCTCAGGAGACCGCCCGGAGGGATGTCTTCCCTTACAGGGGGCCTAGTGCAGTCAGGAGGAAGGTTCACAGTTCACCCGGTAGGTGGCAGCTACCAATTCACGTTCGGTGGCAGAGACCGTGCGCCAAGCCTATTCACACGCAAAGAAAAGGAATAGGAGAGTTCATTGTGCCTGGGCCTACTCGTATCCACACCTCCTGTCTGTTCGTTGAGGGAGTCCAACTGATTGTGTTTCATCCTGACATTGGAAAATAAAGGAGTGTTGGACTTTTATTGGTGTGGGGCTCATTTACTGGCAAACACTGTTTCACAGAAGAAGCGGAGGCTCCGAACACCGACCCGAAGGTAAAAGAAACTTTGCTCACACCACACAAACATCTGTGGTGAAGGCTTGGCATGATGACCCCGCACTCTCTCCTCCAGGATACCCCCCTAGACAAGCAGTAACCAGCCAGCAGAGGAGTGGGAGAGTGGAGGCCGCTACCATATATATATATAAAGAAATATCACATGGCCACATTTGTATCATGAGAAGTGCATAGTCCTACCACAAGTTAAAACAAATATATCCCTGGTCTTAGAATGACACTTGGTGGTTAAAAGAGGCAATGCCTGATGCCAATGCCAAGGAAGTACATTTTTACCTGCATGAACCAATGATAAGAAATTTCACCTTCTGGGCTAGGCTTATTATAATATTTATAAAGAGAGAAAATACTGCGCTAATCTAAAATAGTGAATAAAAATAAAGCTGCTATATAAAATGTGACTAAAATTAAAACATGGAATGAAGATGTAGCGCTAAGTGAAGAAATGAAGCCCAATAATTTGGGCCTCCAATCAAACCAAAGTGATAAATAATATCAATATAATGAGTCCATACAGTGTCCATAGAAAATTTTCATGTTGTGAAGAAAGAACATGTAGCACTGAAGGGTCATCACATAACTATTGTAGAAAAAGAGAGGTAGAATACTCTTACCGGAACATTAGACCTGTGGTTTAGGCAGGTCAAATAGGCATACGAAATCCCAGTGGCACTCCTCATCAATTAGTCTGGAAACTGGATCAGATGGGTCCCCAATGTAGACTGTCCGGTAGGCTCCCCGACTTGACAGCAGACTCTGGGTTTCACACCGATACAGGTGGTCCTCCGATGGAACTGGAACCGCCACTCAGAAAGGAGACTCTTTACCACGGTGAAAATTACTAACCAGTGGCCAAAGGAAGCTATTACTTGACCAACCACCCATGTGAGGAGAAAAGAAGGGAAGGAATGCTCCAATGGTGCAGGTCAATGAGGGTTTATTCAACCAACATAAAAGTGATCACAAACAATAAAAACGTTTAAAAAGGGTTTTTTTGATAAAAATAAGTCAAGATTGATATCTATCTATCGACAGGGAGATAAGAGAGCTTAAAGAAAAATTTACTCCACATAAAACCTCTTTAGAGTACATCTCTCTTTCAACCACTCTAAAAAGCCACCTAGAAAAGGAGGAAAAGGAACAGAGACTCAAGAAGCAAAAGAAATATAATAGAGACATTATAGATTACAGATCTAATCTTGTTTTTGGGTGGCAAAAAAAGATTCAAGCATCTCTGGTCTCGGCCAGTGAGAATCTAGAGATGGAGGTGATTCAATCTGATGGCCGGAATTTGGATCGAACATTAACCTTCGAACCTGTGGCTCAGAACACCTCAGTACGGCCACCCCCTAATCCCAAACCCCTTGGGACAGGCCCCTCTAACAAAACTCTAGACTCCAGACCCAAAACACGAGTTCGCAATACTCAGGTGGCTTATCCTTCCCAACCCAGGGGGAGGGGCCCTAGGAGTAGAGGGAAAGGTCCTCAAAGGGGTCAGTCTAGAGACTCTTTTCCATCTAACTATGGGCGTCCCAGGGACTCTTATCATTATGAGAGTCCAAGGAGACCAGGGGCAAATTGGCGTGATTACCACGAAGCCCCAAGGCGTGGTGGACATGATGGTCAATTCCGGACCCCTTCTCGCCCCTACAATAGGCCTCTTCCCTTCTATGATGATTATACAAGGGAGGAGTACTATGATTCCTATAATGACCGAGACATTGATCTGTTGTCCAGGTCCCCATACAATTATAACCAATACCCCTCCGGCCCATCCCATCCTTCGGGTTTTCACAGGGCGGTTCCAGACTACCTTGGAAGCCCAGAAGGAAAAGAGGTGTCAGAGGAGGTTGGAGGGTCCAGAGCAAAAAGGCCCAGAACAAGATAGTCTCGGGTGTCTTTAATTTGAGCTCAACAAACCTAACGAACGAAGAGAACCTGGTCTTAGACAAGGGACTTAAATATGTTCCTCCTCGGAACATGAATAGATTCTCTACCTTTATTGATGTCCATAAGTTTGTTCGTAAGCTCAATATACAGAGACACTTCTTGAATCCATCCAATGTCTCCATTGCTGTTCCCACCCCCATGGACACAAATGTACACCCTGGGTTGTCGAATCCTTCCCTATTCAATCCTCCTGGTTTTGTAGCACCTGCGATTAATGTTTTTCGCAACCTAGTGCTCCAGGACTTGGAGAAGTTACCACCTAAGAGGACGCACACAAATCCTAAGATTAAATTAGGTTTGAAACAATTATGTGAACAAAAGGATTTAATCGTCCGTCCAGCAGACAAAGGGGGTGCCATTGTCGTGCTTGATAAGAGTATGTATATCAGGGAAATGAATAAGATTCTTGGTGATACAGATACCTATAAGGTCATTCCATCAGACCCAACCTTGAAATATAAGAAAGCTCTTGTGGAACTAGTGGATGAGGGTTTTGCGTTGTCCATTTTGGACAAGAAGGAAAAAAGTTTTCTGGTTCCGGTAGCACCAAGGATTCCCGCTATCTATTACCTGTCTAAGGTTCATAAGGACCCAGTGAATCCCCCTGGTCGTCCTGTAGTTAGCGGGATAGACTCGATTACTGCTAGAATAGGAAAATATATTGATTTTCATCTTCAGCTTGGTCAGGGTCATGTCTTTCTTTTTGAAGGACACAGGTGATACCATCAGGTTGCTACAAACAGTGGACTTCCGGAATGGCATGATTCTGGCCACTGCGGATGTGGCTGCCCTCTACACATGTATACCCCATGATTTGGGATTCGAGGCTGTTGAATATTACCTGTCTCAGAGTGTTAGCATACCCAATGTGCAGCGTAATTTCATCATGCAACTTCTGAGATTCGCTACTACCCACAATTACTTTTGGTTTCAGAATAGTTTCTACCTACAAACCAAGGGTGTTGCAATGGGGGCAAAATTTGCCCCCAGCCTGGCCAATTTATTCATGGCCAAGTGGGAGGAGGATGTCATCTATGTCCATAAGAGACCAGAATTGGTTCTCTGGGTTCGTTATATAGAGGACATCCTCCTCCTATGGAATGGCAGCCAAGCATCTCTAGATGATTTTATGGTCTCGCTTAACGCCAACGAACGTGGTATTAGGCTGAGCCATGAAGCTAGTTCTACATCAGTCCATTTTTGGGATTTGGTAATCAAAGTGGTTGACAATCGGTTGGAATTCTCCACTTTTTTCAAGCCTACCGATGGTAACGGTTACATCCCTCGAGACAGCTGCCATGATTCACAATGGCTTAAGTCAGTGCCAAAGAGCCAGTTCCTCTGGTTGCGGAGGAACTGCTCAAAAGTCAGTGATTTTGTTTCACAAGCAGCTGTCCTGAGGGGCTGTTTTATCGATAAAGGCTATTCACCCGGAGATCTCGATGAGGAGATCGATTGGATCCAGCGGATCGATCGGGACTCCCTACTTGTGGTTGGTCCCCCCAAAGCTACCAATGAGAAGTTTAAGTGGTCTTTCTTCACTACTTACTCTGTGCAGTCTCGCCAGGTAAAAGAAATACTGAAGAAACACTGGAATGTCCTTAGAAGCGATGCACTTTTGGGTGCGGTGCTACCTGAACGGGCAGGGGTGATCTTTAGAGGTGCCCGGTCTGTCCAGGGTGACATCGCACCAAATGTTATAGACCCTCCTAAACGTATCTTTTTTTCAAAATTGCAAGGGCTATTTTCCGTGTCGCAAGTGCAATGTTTGCGCACATAACATTAGTGGGAGACGCATGAGTGAGACCTTCCAGTCTACGGCTACACTTAAGACTTACCATATGAAGTGTTTCACTACTTGCGCCACGCAATACATTGTTTACTTGCTGACATGCCCGTGCAAAAAACAATATGTGGGACGTACGATCCGAACCTTCACTATAAGGGTGAATGAGCATATTGCCAACATAAAAAATGGGAAAACCAATCATCGTGTCCTGCGACACTATCTTGAACACCATGATCAAGACCCCACAGGCACTCAGTTTTTAGCCATAGATCAGTGCGTTTCACATTGGAGGGGAGAATCTAGGATTCGGGGAGTATCCCGACTTGAAACGTACTGGATCTATGAGCTTCGCACCTATGCCCCCCACGGAATGAATGTTGAATGTGATATTAATTCATTCATCAATAAGGCTTGAGTGCCCTTCCCTTCTTTCCGTGGATTAATAAGATTTTTTGCTATGTGTGCGTATGCGAATCTCCTTGTACTTGGCTTTAGGTTCTGGTCCATTTTTTATTTTTTTTCTCTAGGGTGTCTTAAGTGCTCCCCATATTTGTAGTTTATTTTGGTGTTTAGATTAGAAAACCATTAGCACACACAAGGAAACGGACTCACTGCTTGCGCTCAACCACACTCATCACTACATACACTTGATACACTTCATCTATCATACTTCATACCCTCATCATCATGCCTCATACTCTGATACTTTAAGGACACAAGAGAGCTCCTCCTTAACAAGCCGCTGGGAAAGGCAGCCATCTTAGGGGACTCTGGTAATGACCATTGTAAGGCAGCAGACCACAAACATTTTGGAAGGGTAATTATGTTACATTGATCTTTCCTGATTCATTGCTTATTTGCATATACTTATTATTGATTGTTCATGACATTTATATTATTATTCCCCGATGCAACAACTATTGTAGATTTTCCTTTAACTTCATTCATGTTTTTCTAAATCTTATCTTTTGTTTGGAGCTATATTTTTGCGTACCATTTTTTTTTACGTATTCTCTTACTCTGATGCAGAGGAGTAACTGTTGTCTGCGTAAAACGCAGACGTTTTTGTCTGATAGTTAATTACAGGGCCTTGAAAAAGTTTTCATACCCCTTGAAATTTTCCATATTTTGTCATGTTACAACCAAAAACGTAAATGTATTTTATTGGGATTTTATGTGATAGACCAACACAAAGTGGCACATCATTCTTAAGTGGAAGGAAAATGATCAATGGTTTTCAAATTGTTTTTACAAATAAATGTCTGAAAAGTGTGGCATGCATTTGTATTCAGCCACCTGAGTCAATACTTTGTAGAACCACCTTTCACTGCAAATACAGCTGCAAGTCCTTTTTGGGTATGTCTCTACCAGCTTTGTACATCTAGAGAATGACATTTTTGCCCATTTTTCTTTGGAAAATAGCTCAGGCTTTGTCAGATTGGATGGAGAGCATCTGGGAACAGCAGAAGCCTTGCCACAGATTCTCAATTGGATTTAGGTCTGGACTTTGACTGGGCCTTTCTAACACATGAATATGCTTTGATCTAAACCAGGGGTGTCAAACTAAATTTCATCATGGGCCACATCAGCATTATGGTTTCCCTCAAAGGGCCGGTTGTATCTGTATCACTAGATGTCCAGAGCACGCCCCACCATCAGAAGTCAAGAGTCAAGGTGGAGCAAGGAAGCTTTTAAAAGCAAATTTGATTGATAAAAACAACTCCTCATAATTATCGTTTCGACAAATTTTTCGCAATTGCACGACACCACATCCTTTAAAAATCCCTGTGATAAATAGCGCTGAAACAAAAAAACAAATAACAAAGGTCCATATGAAATTCTAATAATAAAGAGTCTCTGATAAGTGAAATCAAAACAAATCACTGTGTGTGATCTCTGGATGGTGTCTCAACACACTGACACACCAACAAAAGTCTCTCCCCAAGCCCTATAGACATCAAAGTTGTTCAGGCTTCAACTGCCCAAATAGATACCATTTATCGTGGAGCTATTCTGAACTCCCGATCAATTCAAGCTTTTATCTATCCTTCCATCATATTCGCTGTGAGTGACGTTCCGGTGGATTCATCTGCAGAGGATCGATTCTTTAGGGTGATATACACTCAAAGCTTGATGTGACCTTCCAGACGTATGTCTGTTTGGGTCCACATATTCTGGTAAGCCTCCTCTGTATCGGTGGTGGTCATCTACACTTTTTCAGAGATTTGGGGATTATCACATACAGTATTTGTCAAGGATTTGTTTTGATTTCACTTATCAGAGACTCTTTATTATCAGAATTTCATATGGACCTTTGTCATTTGTTTTTTTGTTTCAGCACTATTTATCACTGGGTGTTGTATTCATATATGCATTAGCGCTACATTTTTTTGGTTTTTCTGTATGCACCTTTTGTCTATTGGTTTTGTAGCTGCTCACGTTCACAAGCAGCGCAGATTTTTTTTGTATATTCTTTAAAAATCCCTCACTGGACCCCACCAATCTTAACCTACGCCCTATCTCTTTACTCCCCTTTTCATCCAAACTCCTTGAACGTCTGGTCTACAACTGAGTGACCATCTGACTGAGAACAAACTTATTTTTCTTGTTCATACATCACGGGACACAGAGCGGCATAGTCATTACTATGTGGGTTATATAGAATTACCTTCAGGTGCTGGCACTGGCAACTTCCAAAACAGGAAGTACCCTCCCCTATATAAGCCCCTCCCATCCGGGAGCACCTCAGTTTTTTGCCAGTGTCTAAGGTGTTGGCCAAGGTTAACATGTATTCATCTGGGCTTGTGTACAGGTTCTCTGGGCCTTAGCAAGCTATTCCGGATCCGACCAAAAAAGCTTCATAGCTAAACGGTCGGTACCCGGGCCTTGCAGAGAAGAGCAGGGTTTTGCCTGTAATGCCTCTCTTAGGAGGGCTGGACCCTGGGATCCAGAGCTCTGGTCATACCCAAAACCAAGAGGCTATCTGTGCAGGGTGCTATACAGGTCCAGGGGAGTGGAATCCTTGGGAACCCGGTCCCTGAAGGTCTAGTACAATGCCTGCCGTGAGAGGTGAAGTTTGGGCTTCTGTGGACCAAACAAAGTCCTGCGGCGGGGAAAAGGTAAGTGGGGGCCCCTCAGGAACTTGGTTCTATTGAGGGGACCCCCAAGCCTAATCTGTCTTTCTGCCTGTTACCTAAAGGTATTCCCGCTAATAGCTGTATATGCCTAAGAAATCCTAGAAATGTCTTTTCATAAAGGAAGTTTTAAAAACTGTAAACCTAGAAATGTTTTTCATAAAGGAGGTTTTAAAAAAAAAAAAAAAAAAAATACAAAAGTGCGGTACCTGTGTTTGTCCACTAGAGGCCGCTGTGGAACGTCTTTTTTTCTTGGGACTATTCCTTCCATGGTGAAAGTCCAGGCAGATGAGTGAGCTCTCTATCAGGGAAGCTGCATTCCTCTGTCATGCTGCCAAGTAGTTTCCTTCCATCCCCGAGTCCTGGTGAAACAGGGACCCTGGCTCCTCTCCCTACATGGCGCCAAGAGCGCACACGTGCATGCGCGCGCGCGCACACGCTTTCTTTTTATAGATTTAGCTTCAAAAAAGGAGGCGGAGCCTGGCGGATGACGCGCTCTGTGCGCCCAGTGCTTCGGCGCATGTGCGGGCGTCCCAGCAAGATAAAAGGACTCAGTCCACGCTGCTTGCTATGGACACAGAGCATGAAAAGGAGCTGGTAGCATGGTATAGGGGCTTACAGCGGGCGGTTGATACAGGCATCCCCAGAAAGACGCATTAGTAGACACCCACTGATGTACATAGCAGCAAATTGCATTAGACTATTTCAGTAAAGGGGTGTATTGCGGCTGGAATACCTCAGCTTTGAACTAAGGAATATGCCGCCTAAAAAACTCTGAGATATACCTCTCAGGAAGTGTAGGGGGTCTCCATCGGGCTCTGAGGATCTGGAGCAGTCATCTGCACCTTCCTCCCCTAAGAAATCAGAGGTTAATACCCATAAGGAACCCCCGGGAGTGCCAGGTACTGCGGCTGTCCTCAGTCCACCTGCTCCTGCATATATAACAGAGGAGGTTTTTGCCTCAACTCTGGAGGGATTGGAGCAGAGATTGGCAGCATTGATCGTTTCTTCTCTACAGGAAAGAAAGCGCGCCAGATCTCCATCCCCTCCATTAGAGTGCCTGTTGGCAGAGCAACAGTCCCAGGAAGGGACTGACCTACCTGAAGGGGATCAGGAGGAGGTTAACTCTGTTTTTGAGGAATCGACAGTAGATGAACCATTTTCAGCATCACAGACTGAAAGATTGTGGGTCCAGACCCTAACTGACATGGTTCGATCTGCATTTAAAATGCCTCTTGTTGAACCATCAACTACTGCTGTCTCCTCGTTGGGGTCGCTAAAAGCTCCCCAGATTAATTGCTCCTTTCCAATTCATCCATTATTGGAAGGACTTATATACCAGGACTGGGAACATCCTGATAAACTATTTGTTCCACCTAAGAAATTTCAGGTGATCTATCCCATGGAGGAAAAATTCACCCAGAGATGGAATGTTCCTACGGCAGCCATTTCTTCTGTGAACAAATCACTGACATGTCCAGTAGATAATGTTCAAATGTTCAAAGATCCAGTAGATAAAAAATTGGAATCTTTATTAAAATCTGCTTTTTCCACAGCAGGGGCTGTTACACAGCCAGCAGTGGCAGCTATTGGAGTCTGCCAAGCTTTAAAGGATCAGATGAAAATGGTCCTGAGGGATTTGCCAGACCAGCAGGCCCAGGCTCTGGCTGATCTGCCTAGAGCATTATGCTTTGCGGTTGACGCCATCAAGGATTCTATCCATCAGGCCTCCCGCCTCACGCTGTCTTTGGTACATATGCGTAGGCTTCTGTGGCTCAAGAACTGGTCTGCTGAGGCTCCCTGTAAGAAGCTCTTAGTTAGCTTCCCATTTCATGGAGAGCGCCTTTTTGGCGAAGACCTGGATAAATATATCCAGAAGATTTCCAGTGGTAAAAGTACTCTCTTACCAATTAAAAAGAGGTCTAGGGGTCCATCTTTTAAGAGGACTACCTCTCCTATCCCTGGGACGTCTGCTACTAAGCAGTTCCGACGGCCTCCTCGGTCAAACTCAGGAGGTAAAAATCAGGGACAGTCACAGGGTAATAAAAAACCCTGGATCCGAAGAGGTACTAAACCAGCCTCCAAGTCAAGCCTATGAAGGGCTGCCCCCACTCAAACGGGTGGGGGGAAGACTTCAGTTGTTCACAGAGACCTGGCGGGAGACGATCAAAGACAGATGGGTGCTCTCCGCAGTAACTCGGGGATACAAGTTGGAGTTAAAAGAGTCTCCTCCATTTTATGTGGTCAGGCATGCCAAAAGACCCTCTGAAAAGAAGGTGTCTCCTAGTGGCGTTAGAACAACTATTGCTCCAAGGAGTAATTATGGAGGTTCCTATGGAAGAGTGGGGGTTGAGTTTCTACTCAAACCTTTTCACAGTCCCGAAACCAAACGGGGACATAAGACCCATATTGGACCTAAAGAGTCTAAACAAATTTCTAAACGTCCGGTCCTTCCGGATGGAGTCGATCCGATCGGTCACCGCTGCCCTACAGGGGGAGGAATGGTTAGCCTCGATCGACATCAAAGATGCTTACTTGCACGTTCCCATCTTTCCAGGTCATCAAAAATTTCTATGCTTTGCAGTAGAAGGGCGCTATTTTCAGTTCAGAGCCTTACCATTCGGTCTGGCCACAGCACCACGAGTGTTCACAAAAATTCTGGCCCCACTGTTGGCCGATCTAAGAACATGAGGTGTAACGATAATGGCATACCTAGACGACCTGTTGTTGATGGACCACTCAGTTGCCAAGCTAGAAGTGGTAATTGTCGATACAATCAAGTATCTAGAATCTCACGGTTGGGTCATCAACCTGGACAAGTCAGCCCTACAGCCAGTGAAAAACCTGGTATATCTAGGGCTACGGCTGGATTCAGACCAGAGGAGGATTTTCCTACCTCAAGACAAAGTATCCTCTTTGAGGGACTTGGTCCGCCTACTTTGTGCAAAAAGACAGCCGTCCATACGCCTGTGCATGAGGCTGCTAGGAAAGATGGTAGCATCATTCAAAGCTGTGCCATACGCCCAATTCCACTCAAGGAATTTACAGAGGGCCATATTGTCAGCCTGGAACGGAAAAATTCAGGCTCTAGACTTCCCGATGGCTTTGTCCCCTTCCGTTCGGAAGAGTCTCTGCTGGTGGTTGATCCCCCAGAATCTCCAGAAGGGAAAACCC
The DNA here is from genome assembly GCA_029206835.1 of Rana muscosa. Classification (NCBI taxonomy): domain Eukaryota; kingdom Metazoa; phylum Chordata; class Amphibia; order Anura; family Ranidae; genus Rana; species Rana muscosa. The sequence goes on from CM055121.1 coordinate 73,783,083, forward strand.
TTCAGTCCGATATCCTGGAAGGTGGTCACTACAGATGCCAGCCTTATAGGCTGGGGGGCAGTACTGGAGCAATGGTCTCTCCAGGGCAGATGGTCAAATGTAGTAAAAACCCTGCCCATCAATCTCTTACAGATACGAGCAGCCCGGTATGCCCTAGTAGCCTGGGCATCCAGACTCCAAGGGTCCCCTGTCAGAATTCAATCAGACAATGCCACAGCAGTGGCATATATCAATCATCAGGGAGGCACCAGGAGTTGTGCAGCCCAGAGGGAAGTAAGTCACATCCTGGAATGGGCAGAAAAGCATGTCCCATGTATGTCAGCTGTCTTCATTCCAGGGGTGGAGAATTGGAAGGCGGACTTTCTAAGTCGCCAACAGTTATGCCCAGGGGAATGGTCCCTTCATCCCGAGGTCTTACGAGCAATATGTCAGCGGTGGGGAACACCGGATGTAGATCTGCTAGCATCCAGATTCAACGCAAAGGTGGACAGATTTGTCTCCCGGACAAGGGATCCCCTCGCTTGCGGCTCGGATGCTCTGGTGTTCCCTTGGAATCAGTTCAGACTGATATATGCATTCCCTCCGCTACAATTGTTGCCTCGACTCCTTCGCAGAGTCAGGTTGGAAAAGAAGCCGGTGATCTTGGTGGCTCCAGCGTGGCCCCGAAGGGCCTGGTACGCGGAGATCATCAAAATGTCTGTGGGGAGTCCTTGGACCCTTCCACGTCGTCCGGACCTGCTTTCGCAAGGGCCGATATACCACCCTTCCTTACTAACTCTAAGTTTAACGGCCTGGCTATTGAATCCCACATCCTAAAGAAGAGAGGTCTCTCTAACTCTGTGGTATCAACTATAATCAATGCCAGGAAGCCTGTATCCAGGCAGATCTACTATAGAGTTTGGAAGGCGTACATCACTTGGTGCGAGGCCAGAAAGTGGCATCCACGTAAGTACGTTATAGGCAGAATTCTGGACTTCCTACAGTGGGCTGTAGACAGGAAGTTTGCCTTAAGTACTATCAGGGGTCAGGTTTCGGCCTTATCAATACTATTTCAAAGGCCCCTGGCTATGCATTCACTTGTCAAATCCTTTATGCAAGGGGTGACTCGTATTATTCCACCGATTAAAGCTCCCATATGTCCATGGGATCTAAATTTGGTTCTGTCGGTTCTGCAGAAGCAGCCATTTGAACCTTTGCGGCACATTTCATTGGTTCTACTCACCAGAAAATTGATATTTTTAGTAGCCATATGCTCGGCTAGAAGAGTGTCGGAATTAGCCGCCATGTCTTGTAAAGAGCCATATCTGGTTATCCATAAGGACAGAGTAGTATTACGTCCTCACCCAGCCTTTCTTCCTAAGGTGGTATCGAGGTTTCACTTGAACCAGGATGTGGTTTTTCCTTCTTTTTCCCCAAACCGAGCACGGTAGAGGAAAAGTTATTGCATTCTTTGAATGTAGTAAGAGCAGTTAAAGCTTATCTAAAAGCCACTGCTCAGATTCGTAGAACGGATTCTTTGTTTGTTCTGCCGGAAGGCCCCAGAAAGGGTCAGGCAGCATCAAAATCTACTTTAGCCAAGTGGATTCGACAGGTCATAATACAAGCCTATGGCTTGAGAAGTAGACCGCCTCCGTTCAAAGTTAGGGCGCACTCCACGAGAGCAGTTGGAACTTCATGGGCAGTGCATCACCAGGCCTCCCTGGCTCAAATTTGTTAGGCCGCAACATGGTCTTCAGTACACACGTTTACTAGGTTCTACCAGGTGGATGTTAGAAGTCAGGAGGATGTCGCCTTTGGGCGCAGTGTGTTGCAGGCCGCAAAAGATCCTCATGCCTGATGGCGCCCAGCTTATGTATGGTGTATCCCCCCCCTCATTTGGCATTGCTTTGGGACGTCCCACATAGTAATGACTATGCCGCTCTGTGTCCCGTGATGTATGAACAAGAAAGTAGGATTTTTAAAACAGCTTACCTGTAAAATCCTTTTCTTGGAGTACATCACGGGACACAGAGCTCCCACCCCTCTTTTGGGGACACGTATTGCTTTGCTACAAACTGAGGTGCTCCCGGATGGGAGGGGCTTATATAGGGGAGGGTACTTCCTGTTTTGGAAGTTGCCAGTGCCAGCACCTGAAGGTAATTCTATATAACCCACATAGTAATGACTATGCCGCTCTGTGTCCCGTGATGTACTCCAAGAAAAGGATTTTACAGGTAAGCTGTTTTAAAAATCCTACTATTTCCTTCAGTCCTGATTTCGCCCTCAACACTCCATGGAAACTGCTCTCCTTAAACTCACAGACGACCTACTAAGGGCTAAAAACTACAGTCGCTATTCTGTACTACTCCTCCTGGACCTCTCTGCTGCCTTTGACACTGTGAACCACCCCCTCCTCTTCAAACAAACTCCACTCCCTTGGTCTCTGTGACTGTACTCCTAGCTGGTTCTCATCCTACCTATCCCACCGCTCCTTCAGTGTCACTTGCAACTCTACTTCTTCCTTTCTCCGTCGGGGTCCCCCAAGGTTTTGTTTTTGGACCTCTCCTATTCTCCATCTGCATCCCCTCCCTAGGTCAATTGATTGCCTCCCATGGCTCTCAATACCACTTCTACACCGATGACACCCAAATCTATCTCTCTTCCTCAGCTCACTCCATCAGTCTCCTCACGTATCACCAATTTATTAACAGACATATCAGCCTGGATGTCACACCACTTCCCCAAACTCTGTCCAAAACTGAGCTCATAATATTTTCTCCCGCACGTGCCTCTTCCCCTGATTTCTCTGTCAAAATCAACGGCTCAACTATCAACCCATCCCCCCCCATGCCAAGGTGTAGTCCTGAACTCTGAACTCTCCTTTCGGCCCCAAATCCAATCACTGTCCATAGCTTGCCGCCTCAACCTCAGCAGCATCTCCAAGATACGTCTCTTCCTAACCAATAACACAACAAAGCTTCTAATTCACTCCCTGGTCATCTCTCGCCTCAACTAGTGATGAGCTCGGTGTTCGAGTCGAACGTACGTTCGACTCGAACATCGGCTGTTCGATCGTTCGACGAAGATCGAACGATTTGGGCCGTTCGCGCCAAATTCGACTGACGCGAACGGCCCACAATACACTGCGCCATTGCAGTACAATCTCGGCGCTGTGGTTGGCCAAGCATGCACTGTGACCCCGCATGCTTGGCCAATCACAGCGCCGGCAGCGAGGAGAGCCATAATTGGCCACAGGCAGGATGCCTGTGGCCAATTATAGCTCAGGGGGGTTTAGTACATGCCCCACACTATAAAAGGCCGCCAGCGTGTAGTGTGTTCCGGCGTGCAGGGAGAGAGAAGGATAGGCAGGGACAGTGTCTTTGCTATTTGTTCATTAACCTTGTGTGCAGGGAGAGAGAAGGATTGGCAGGGACAGTGTCAGTGATATTATTTGCTAAACCTTGTGTGCAGGGAGAGAGAAGGATAGGCAGGGACAGTGTCAGTGATATTCTTTGCTAAACCTTGTATGCAGGGAGAGAGAAGGATAGGCAGGGACAGTGTCAGTGATATTCTTTGCTAAACTTTGTGCATTTACAGTGTGTTGGCGTGCAAGGACAGAGAAGGATAGGCAGGGGACAGTGTCAGTGTCATTTTTGCTAAGCCTCCTGCACAGTATACACCTAAAGCTAGCCCTTATTGCTGTGTTTTCCTGTTGTGTAACACAGGCAGGCATCTACAGCACTTACAGCGGGCGTAGTGTGCCTCCTGCACAGTATACACCTGAAGCTACCCCTTATTGCTCGTGTTTTTTTTCTTTTGTGTTACACTAACAGGCATCTGCAGCACTTACAGTGGGCGTAATGTGCCTCCTGCACAATATACACCTGAAGCTAGCCCTTATTGCTGTGTTTTCCTGTTGTGTAACACAGGCAGGCATCTGCAGCACTTACAGCGGGCGTAGTGTGCCTCCTGCACAATATACACCTGAAGCTAGCCCTTATTGCTGTGTTTTCCTGTTGTATAACACAGTATACACCTGAAGCTATCCCTTATACCAGTATACACCTGAAGCTCTCCGCCTGCTACGAAGACTTATCCCTTTCATCCCAGAAAAAGACAGAGCAGTAGTAGTCGGAACCATCATCAATTCCCGGCTTGACTACGCTAACTCCCTTTTATCTAGGACTTCCCAAATACCAGATTGCACGTCTACAAGTCATCCAAAACACAGCAGCCAGACTGGTAACAGGGATAAAACCCTGGGAATCAATCACACCATCCCTGAGAAGCCTCCACTGGCTATCCGTAAAGGATCGGGTCACATTCAAGACCCTCTGCCTCACCCACAAATGTGCACAAGGAAAGGCACCACAATAGCTATGCAAAAAAATAAAACACTACACCACTACTTGTGACCTTCGATCAACCAACCAAAACCTCCTCCATATCCCCAAGACTCGCTACAAAGCCAAGGGAGAACGAAGGTTTGCTGTCCAAGGACCAAGACTATGGAATGCGCTACCCATGAACATCCGCATGGAAGAAAACCATTGAGCCTTCCGGAAAAAACTAAAGACCCATCTCTTCTAAAGGATCTCAACGACACTGGATGCCAAGCGCCTTGAGGCGATTTGGTTCGCAATTGTATCGCTATACAAGTTCTCACTCACTCACTCACTCACTTATTGCTCGTGGTTTTTTTCTTTTGTGTTACACTAACAGGCATTTGCAGCACTTAGAGTGGGCGTAGTGTGCCTCCTGCACAATATACACCTGATTGCTGTGTTTTCCTGTTGTGTAACACAGGCAGGCATCTGCAGCACTTACAGCGGGCGAAGTGTGCCTCCTGCACAATATATACCTGAAGCTACCCCTTATTGCTGTGTTTTCCCATCTCCCTGCAGGCCATTAGAATGTCTGGAAGGCCAACAAGGAGAGGCAGACAGTCAGGAGCCATTAAAAGAGGGCAAGCAGGCTCTGTGTCTAGAGACAACAGTGCTGGTCGTGGACGCGGTGCATCGTCATCAGCACGTGGCCATGGGACACGCTTGTCCTTATTTTCGGCAGCTGGACGTGTTGAGCCGCATCATGCTGAAGACTTGGTAGAGTGGATGACCAAGCCCTCCTCATCCTCCTCATCCTCACTCACCCAGGCTCAGGGTACTGGCAAAGCAGCTGCCAAAGCGTCCTCTTCCCTCGTATCAATGTCATCATCAGTCACCCCTTCCCTAGACCCACCATGTCCTCCTGAGGAGTCCCCCAAACTGTTTGAGCACAGTGTTGGGTACATGCTCCATGAGGATGCCCAGCGTTTCGAAGGGTCTGATGATGATACCCAGCTAGAGGAAGGCAGTAGCGTGAGAGCAGAGAGAGGGGATGCTCAAGAAGGACACCAATCTGGCAGTCATGTTCCAGCAGCTGCAGCATACTGCCAGATTGGCTCCAGTGATGAGGAGGGAGGGGATGATGAGGTCACTGACTCCACGTGTGTGCCTGATAGGAGAGAGGAGGAGGAGGAGGATGAGGAGGAGGCACATCTCCAACGAGGCAGGATGCCCTCGGGGGGGCCAGCGTAAGGGCAGCACACCGACTGAATCACACCGCAGAGCTCCGCCTGTGCAGGGCTCTGCCTCTGCCCGTTATTCCAAAAGTTCTTTGGTGTGGGCCTTTTTTGATTCAAGTGCATCAAATCGCACCGCTGCTGTTTGCAACATATGTCTCAAGCGTATCTCGCGTGGCCAAAACATCAGCCGATTGGGCACCACATGCTTGACCAGACATATGTTGACCTGCCATGCAGCTCGTTGGCAAGCCTACCTTAAAGACCCACACCAAAGAACAAAGCGGACCTCTCCTTGCTCCGCATCAGCTGGGATCTCCAACCCCATTATACCTTCAGTCCTCTCTGAAACCTGCACTGAGAGGAATGAAGGTGTAGAATTAGGTGTGTCACAGCCAAGTACTTGTGGGCACTCTGCTAGCAGTAAACCGACGTCCGATTCTAGCAGGCAAATTTCCTTGCCCCAGCTGCTGGACCGTTGAAAGAAGTTCACTTCCAGCCATCCACATGCCCAGCGGTTGAATGCTAGCTTGGCTAAATTGCTAGCAATTCAACTGCTGCCTTTTCAGTTGGTAGACTCGGCCCCCTTCCGTGAGTTTGTGCAATGTGCGGTTCCTCAGTGGCAGGTTCCCAAACGCCACTTTTTCTCACGGAAGGCAATTCCGGCTCTCTACCGGCATGTGGAAGGCAATGTCCATGCCTCGCTGGACAGGGCGGTCAGCGGTAAGGTGCATATTACCGCTGACTCATGCTCCAGCAGGCATGGACAGGGATGTTACCTTTCTTTAACGGCCCATTGGGTCACTCTTTTGGCAGCTGGGAAGGATGCAGGACAAGGTGCAGTAGTGTTGGAGGTTGTTCCGCCGCCACGCCTCCAAAATGCTACTACTGGTTGTGACACACCTCTCTCCTCCACCCCCTCCTCTTCTTCTTCCTCCATGGCCTCTTCCTGTGCTTTGTCCTTGGAACCAGCGGTGCTCCGTAGGCGTTCAAGGGGCTACGCAAGTACGCAGGCAAAAAGATGCCATGCCGTGCTTGCGCTGGTGTGTTTGGGGGACAGGAGCCACACTGGGGCAGAGGTTCTGTCTGCTCTGCAGGGGCAGGCCGAGAGGTGGTTGACGCTACGCCAGCTTAAGCCAGGAATGGTGGTTTGCGACAATGGCACCAACCTCCTCTCAGCCCTCCGACAGGGACAACTGACCCATGTGCCCTGTGTGGCTCACGTCCTTAATCTGGTGGTGCAGCGGTTCTTGGGCAGGTACCTGGGCTTACAGGATGTCCTGAGGCAGGCCAGGAAAGTCTGTGTGCATTTCCGCAGATCATATAATGCCAGTGCTCGGCTGGCTGAGCTGCAAAAGGAGTTGAACCTGCCCAAGAACCGCCTTATATGTGACATGCCCACCAGGTGGAACTCAACGTTGGCCATGCTGCAGCGGCTGCACACGCAGCAGAGGGCCATCAATGAGTACCTGTGCGACTACGGCACCAGGACAGGGTCAGAGGAGCTCGGGTTTTTTTCACCACGCCAGTGGGGCATGATCAGGGATGCATGCACTGTCCTGGCACCATTTAAGGATGCCACAAGGATGGTGAGCTGTGACATTGCATGCATCAGTGACTCTGTACCTCTTGTCCACCTGTTGGAGCATACGCTGCGTGGAATAATGGACAGGGCACTTGAGGCAGAACAGAGGCAGGAAGAGGAGGACTTCCTTGCCTCTCAAGGCCCCCTTTACCCAGACAGTGTTCCTTCTGTCCCACCCATCACACAGGAAGAGGACGAGGAGGAGAAGGAGGATTGTGTCAGCATGGAGGTGGAGCATGGCACTCAGCATCAACAACAGCAGTCTTTTAGGGATCATTTACAGTCCCAACAAACCCGTGGACTTGTACGTGGCTGGGAGGAGGTGGCTGCGGATCATGTCGTCCTTAGTGATCCAGAGGACTCCGGATCGAATGCCTCAGCTAACCTACGCTGCATGGCCTCCCTGATCCTGCAAAGTCTGCGGAAGGATCCTCGTATTCTTCGGATCAAGGAGAGGGACCATTACTGGCTGGCCACTCTCCTTGATCCACAGTACAAGGGTAAGGTTGCGGACCTTATCTTACCGTCGCAGAGGGAGCAGAGGATGAGACATCTGGGGGAGGCCTTGCAGAAAGGTCTGTGCAACGCGTTCCCAGAGACTGGGAGGTTACAAACTCCTGGTCCTGGACAACGAGTTGCTGAGGCTTCGGTCAGTAGTAGAAGGAGCGGTGGAGAAGGTGGCCGTCTGACCGATGCGTTCAGACAATTTTTTAGTCCGCACCCCCAAGGTATGATCGGTTCCAGCAACCATCGCCAGCGTCTGATATACATGGTGCAGGAATACCTAGGGGCAAGGTCAGACTTGGACACCTTTCCCACCGAAAATCCTCTGACTTACTGGGTGTTGAGGATGGATCACTGGCCAGAGCTTGCACAGTATGCAATTGAGCTACTGGCCTGTCCTGCATCCAGTGTTCTTTCAGGACGCACATTCAGTGGTGCTGCAGGCTTTGCCACGGATCACAGGGTGCGCCTGTCCACCGACTCGGTTGATCGACTGACCTTCATAAAGATGAACCAGTCTTGGATCACCACCAGCTACCAAGCACCTGAAGCTGATATAACAGAATAATTTATTTTCAAATGTCACATCCCTTCAAGACTGATGCTGATGCTGAGTGACTGTCCTGTTATGTTGACTGACTATCCTCCTCCTCCTCAATGATCCGATTCTTGATGATAGCTTGGAAGAACTTTTTTGTTTCTGGGTGCCGCCACCAGTGGCTAAGGCCCAATTTTTCAGCCCCTGTTTAACAGGGGCATGTAATTACAATTTTTGATGCAATGCTTTGCAGCAGGGCTCATTTCTGCACTCCAACTAGAGTATCTGGGAGAGGTTGCAGTGTCGTGGCACCAGCACCAGTGCCTAAGGCCCAATTTTTCAGCCCCTGTTTAACAGGGGCGTGTAATTACAATTTTTGATGCAATACTTTGCAACAGTGCTCATTGCTGTGCTCCAAGTACAGTATCTGTGAGGGGTTGCAGTGTTGTGGCACCAGTGCCTAAGGCCCAATTTTTCTGCCCCTGTTTAACAGGGGCATGTAATTACAATTTTTGATGCAATGCTTTGCAGCAGGGCTCATTCCTGCACTCCAACTAGAGTATCTGGAAGAGGTTGCAGTGTCGTGGCAACAGCACCAGTGCATGAGGCCCAATTTTTCTGCTCCTGTTTAACAGGGGCATGTAATTACAATTCTTGATCTAATAATTCACAGCAGGGCCCATTCCTGCGCCCACCAAGAGTAACTGTGAGGCCTTACAGTGTTGTGGCAACACCACCACCACCACCACCAAAGGCCCAATTTTTCAGCCTCTGTTCAACAGGGGCATGCAATTACAATTCTTGATCTAATAATTTACAGCAGGGCCCATTCATGCGCCCACCAAGAGTAACTGTGAGGGCTTACAGTGTTGTGGCACCAGCACCACCACCAAAGGCCCAATTTTTCCTACCACTGTTCAATAATGGCATGTAAATACAATTCCTGATATAATAGTTCACAGCAGGGCGTTCCAGCGCCCACCAAGAGTAACTGTGAGGGCTCACAGTGTTGTGGCAACACCAACATGTAAGTGGCAAATTTCAGCAGCGTATATACGGCAGGCCCCTACTTTCAAACATCCAACTTACAATCGACTCCTACTTGCAAACAAAAGGAGACAACAGGAAGTGAGAGGAAATCTACCCCTAGGAGGGGAAATTCTCTCCTGTAAGTGTTAATATGTGAAAAAGGTGTCTCCTTTCTACTGATGCTTTATCACCAATCCTTGTTTCAATAAAAACCCCACTTTTCAAAAACATTTGTCATTGGGACGAAAAGTGAGGTGAAATGTTCTGAACAGGGGCACAGACAGCAAAACAAATGTTACAGGGGTGATAACCCTTCCTTATGTTTTCCAAAAAGCTTAACAATAGATTTTTTGGCTGGAGCTACACTTAAACAATGTACCTGTTCAAAATTACAAACGGATTCTTTTTTTTAATTTTCATATCTTTATTAAACATTTTCCATTTTCCAACAATACATACATTCCCTCCTTCCCTCCCCCCCCCTATCTCCCATACAAAAAAATAATTAATCAAAACATCGTTTCACATTAAAACCATTACAATCCAAAACTCCTCTACCCCAATACTTCTTATCTCACCCTCCATTCTACATCTCTCATCCAGCCACTAATTGACCTAGACCACACTCACACTTCCTTCCTCCAAAACATCCATTCCCTTCTACGACTACTTTACTTATTATATACAATTTTCTTTCCTTTTTTTTTCTTGCCATGGTTTCCAAATCTTATCAAATTTTTTGAGGGCTCCTTTTCTAACGTAGGTTGTCCTTTCCTTTAGGATAGTTATGTTCATGTTTTGCTCCCAATCTTTACTAAGGGGGGGCAGGAGATTGATTGCCATTTCTGTGCAATCAGCCTCCTTGCTTGAAATAAGCATCTTGTTATTGCTAACTGAGTGTAGGCATTTGTCCCCTCGCCCTTTACCCAGCCCAGTACACATTGTAGGGGTTCCAGCTCTATGTCAACCTCAAAGACTTGCTCAATTGTTCTCACTACCTCCCTCCAATACCGGAATAACTTCGGGCATCGCCAGAACATATGGATTATATCACCGTTTACTCCACCACATCTGGGACACCTGGCATCTGTTCTACGGCCAAAGCGGAAAAGTTTATACGGAGTATAATATGCTCTATTTAGCAAAAACAGGTGAGACATCCTCTGCGAGGGAGACAGTGAGACTGACGAAGCAAGTTCCAAAATTCTCTTCCACTGTTCGTTAGATAAGTTACCAATATCTCTTTCCCACTTCCTCTTGTGTACCTGGCCCTGGGATTCCCTTATGCTCCCCTTATGTAATTTTAAGTATATTTTTGTTATTGAGCCCTTAGATGTTTTAGTGTTGATGATTTCTTTTAACAGGGGGGTCTTACTGCAGGTCATTACTATTCCTTTATATTGTTTTGTTAAGGCATGTCTGATCTGCAAATATTTATAAAAGGATTTATTTGAAAGATTATATTGTTCTTTTAATGTCTGAAAAGTTTTTAATGTGCCATCTTGGTACAGCTGGGAGATATATTCAATCCCCTGTCTTTCCCAGTCCTTAACTGTCCCCATCTTCTGTACCTCCTTTAAATTATCATTCTCCCATAGGGGGGTATACTCCGTGATGCCATCATATCCCAACGCTATCTTCACTGCTTTCTAGGCTTGTGCACAACGGAAAAATTCGTTCCGTTTCGGTTTGTTTCTTTCCGGTCCTGTTGATTCGTAATCATTCGTAATTTTGCTAGACGGGATTTTTCGTGTTCGGACTCATTCGTATTTTTGCAAGCGACATTTTTCGTTGAATTTTTTGTTGCTTTATAATTCGTACTTTCGGTAGAGTACGTTGTTTTTCGTTGATTCTGGACACAACTCCTACTTTCGTAACTTTTTTTGGGTTCGTTGATTCGTAATTTTCCGTGTCTCTCTCACAACGACGCTGCCTATTATGCCTAATGTGCTTCGAATGGATTTGTACTTTTCGAAATACATAGCGGTTATTTGTAACGATTCGAAATCTCGTATTTTACTTTCGTTTTTTACATGCGGCTATAGCCTCCGCCCCTGTACACCATTTTGAGAGGGTTCAGCACGGTGAGGGAGAAGCAGAGAGCAGAGCAGAGTGTTATTGTGCTTCGAATGGATTAGAAATCTCGTATTTTACTTTCGTTTTTTACATGCGGCTATAGCCTCCGCCCCTGTACACCATTTTGAGAGGGAGTTCAGCACGGTGAAGGAGAAGCAGAGAGCAGAGCAGAGTGAGTGTTATTGTGTTTCCAATGGATTTGTACATTCGTAAGTTTTTTCATAACGAATTATGCCGAAGACATTCGGGCATTCGCTATTTTGCGGTATAATTTATTTCGGATTCGGTTTTATTCGTAATTGCTTTGTTCGGAAATTCGAATGCTTCCGAATGTCCGAAAGTTGCTAAATTCGGACGAATTTCGATTCGTTACGAAACGAATTGCACAAGCCTACTGCTTTCCATATTCTAATCATAAGATCAAGGGTAGGTAATTTCCGTGGGAGAGATCCTGCTTCCATGGCTTCTACCATAGAGTCATGTATAGAATGTTGTAGTAATATTCTCTTCCTTATTTCTTCTCCCTGCATGTTACTACCCTTCATGTATTGAATCTGTGCCGCCAAAAAGTAACTAAATGGGTGTGGGAGTGCCACTCCCCCCTCTTGTTTTGTCCTCTGTAGGGTATTTAATTTTATTCTTGCTACACCTCCTTTCCAAATCAACTCCCTAAACGTAGTGTCTATTTTCTGAAACCATTTATTGTATATCCAAACTGGTGAGTTTTGTAAGACGTATAGGAGCTGTGGCATCCACACCATTTTTATTAAATTGCAGCGGCCTGCTACTGACAATGGGAGGGATTTCCACACCTTGATTTTCCCTTTGTATTTTTTAAGCAGAGGACTCAGATTATCTAAAATATAATGGTTAGGGTCTCTAGATATATACACCCCCAAATATTTAATTTGTGCTGTTATTTGAATTTGAGAAGCCTCTTGCTGGAGTAGGTTTGACAGAGGGTCCACCGGTGGCAGCATAGATTTTCCCCAGTTTATATTAAGGCCTGAAAAACGTCCAAAAATCTCTATTTGTTTCATGGCCTTACCAAGGGAGTGCTGTGTGTCTCCCAGTAACAAGAGGAGATCATCCGCGTATAATACCACTTTCTCCTCTACCTCACCTCTTATAAATCCTCTTATCTCAGAGTCCGACCTAAGTGCAATCTCAAGGGGCTCGATTGCGAGGGCGAAGAGAAAGGGGGACAAAGGGCACCCCTGTCTCGTTCCCCTCTGCAACCTGAACCTCTCGGAATACACATTGTTCACTTTCACTCTGGCCTCTGGGGTGCTATACAGCATCTTGACCCATTTCATAAAAATAGGGCCAACCCCAAACTCCCTTAAGGCTCTCCATAGATATTGCCACTCTATACTGTCGAAGGCCTTGGCAGCATCCAACGAAACAATTGCTCTTTTTCCATCTTCCTCTGTTGGAATCTGGAGGTTCAGAAAAACTCTTCTTATATTTGTGGAGGTGGCCCTACCTGGTATAAAACCCGATTGATCGGGATGTACCAGTTTCTCAACTATTTTGTTTAATCTAGCTGCCAAGAGCTTCGACAGTATTTTTATGTCAGTGTTGAGTAAGGAAATAGGTCTATACGAGGCGGTTTCAAGTGGATCCTTACCCTCTTTGTGGATAACTATTATTGTGGAGTCCATCATCGACGTAGGGAGTTCTCCTTTAGCTAATGAGCAGTTTAGAACCCTAGTGAGTTCCGGGAGTAACTCCTTCCCGAAATACCGGTAGGTCTCTACTGGGAGGCCGTCCGGTCCTGGGGTTTTATGCCCCGCCATCTCCTGTACGGTCAACTGTAGTTCTTCTAAGGTCAGGGGTTTGTCTAATTCCTGTCTATCCAGCTCAGAGAGCGAGGGCATCACTAGACTTCCAAAAAATTTGTCCAGTTCTTCTCTCCTTTCCTCTTGACTTGAACTATACAAGTCTGCATAGAAATCACGGAATCTTTGTGCTAATTCTGATGTTTGGTGGGCCACCCTATCTACATTTACCCTTATTGCTGGCACCCCTGAGCTAGGTGTGTTAGTTTTATTAAATGAGCTAGCATCCTGCCTGCACTTTCCCCTTCCGCAAACGCTACTTGTCTTTGAAAAATTTGCTTATTTTCTACTTTCTTCAACATTATTAGACGGTAGTTCTGCTGTGCTTGCATCCATACACTGGATTTATTAGGTGTTGGGTCTTTAATGTATTGCGCTTCTTTTTCGCTTACTAGTTCACTAGCGGTTCTCTCTTCCTGACTGGATTGTCTTTTTAATCTAGATATTTTTTGTATCATTATGCCCCTGAAAAAGGCTTTCAGTGTGTCCCATACCACTTGTTCTGAGGCAGTACCTTGATTTATTTCTATAAATTCCCTAATCTCCCCCGATATCTCTTGTGTATCATTCATTAATTCCATCCAATGCGGGTTAATTCTCCCCTCTCTCTGGTACCTTGCTACTCCCGTATCAAGAACAACCAGCATTGGGGAATGGTCAGAGAGGCTTCTCAGCATATAGTTCACCTTTTTTATTATTGGTATCGCTTCCTCATTGCCCAATACTAAATCTATTCTCGAGAGCGTGGAGTGTGTCCTGGAGAGGCAGGAGTATTGCCGGGCTGCAGGGTTGTGTAATCTCCATATATCCCTTAACCCTATTTCTTCCAAGAATTTGACTAGTCTAACATCTCTTGTTTTACCCTGAAGCAGCTGACTAGGAAATCTGTCTTTATCCCAGTCTAGGACCATATTAAAATCGCCCATTACGAGCACCGGTATTCCCGGCCTCTCCAGAACAAACTCCATCAGACTGCCCAATACCGAGGTGTTAAAGGGGGGAGGAATATACAAATTAACCAAAATACAGGTTCTATCTTCTACCTTACAGTGTAAAAAGACATAGCGCCCTAGTTCGTCACACCTACTCTGAATACAATTAAACATTATACCAGTTTTAATGAATATGCCTACCCCTCTAGAGTATGAGTTATGGACCGAGTGAAATTGTGTTTGATAATCTCGCCACCCCAATTGGGGTATAGATATACTCGAGAGATGGGTCTCCTGGAGACATATTATTGAAGAACCATATGTTCTCATCAGTGAGATTACTGCTGCTCTTTTCCCTGGTTCTCCCAATCCCCGGACATTCCATTAAAACATATTGTCAAATTTTTCACTTGTGCTCTACTATTCATTCATATGCAGTGAAGAATACCCGAATTTTATAGTGGATCCTTTAGTTACTAAAACGTGCCTATTTACTTCTTCTTTTAATATTTTCTTTATGTGATTTCTTTGTGTAAGTGTCATCGTAGTTCTACCACTCCGTATCCCCCATACATACCCACACCCTCTCACAAATACCCTTCTCACTGCCTTCCGTGGCTTGGGTTGGGGCTTCCTATTGTGACCCTCTCTAACTTCTTTCAACAACCATTCACCCTGCCAGTGTTTGAAATCTTTCTCGCTCCCTCTCCCACCCTCCCTCCCTCCCTCCCCTCCAAAACAAAATACATCTATACCCCTATGGGGGTTTCTCATACCCCCATGCCTCATACACCCAATACTTAATGAAATACTTTGCTTACCCTTTAACTTAAGGAGTTCCACGCATCTCCCCCTTATAGAAGGGGGCAATATGCGTCTCCCTCCCTTCAGTTTGATCTCTCCCCTTACCCCCCTCTCCCCCACCCCCCGTATCTCCCTCATGCCGTCCCAAAAAAATAAAAAATAAAATTTTCAATGCTCTTTAAATTGTGTTACTTATTCCCATTTACTTCTATACGTGTCTACTCATCTCTTCCCCTTCACTTCCCCTACAGCCACTGGAGTTACCCCCAGAGTGGGAGAGGGGGAGAGAAGGCAAAAAAAGGAAAAATTATTAAAAAATTTCCCCCCAAAAAAAGCCTGTGTGTAAAATGTGAAACACAAAAAAAATTTTTTTGGAGAAAAATGTAACAATCAACTATCCATGTCCTGTCTTCTATGTGGATTCTTTATAAGATTGTAACCACTCCGTCACTTCCTCAGGCGTATCAAAGAACTTTGTTCCTTCTGTTGCATTCACCCTTAGTCTTGCAGGGTATAATAGTGCGTATGTAGTTTTTATCTGTTGTAGCTTGCGCTTTATTTCTCTGAATCTGGCTCTTTTCTTTTGTAATTCCGGTGAGAAGTCTGGATATATAGATATCCTAAATCCATTGTATAGAATGTTGCCCAGTTCTCTGGATTTCTGGATGATTAACATTTTGTCTTTATAGTAAAACATTTTAACTAGAAGGGGGCGGGGGGGACCACCCGATCTGAGAGGTCTAGCTGGAACCCTATGCGCTCTTTCAATCGCTAGAAACGGGGAGAAGACTTCCTGGCCAAATGTTTCTTTAAGCCATTTTTCCACAAATGCTACTGGGTCTACTCCTTCGCTCTGCTCCGGAAGACCCACAATTCTAATATTCTTCCTCCTCATTCTATTTTCGATTTCGTCCATCTTCAACTCTTGTTTGGCCATTTGTTCCCTCATCTCTCTCATTTCTCTTCTAAGGGGGGCTAATTCATCCTCCACGAGGCTGACCCTCACCTCCAAGGCTGTTGTTCTCTCATTTGCATTTTGCAAGTCGTATCTAGCCAAAGACAGTTCTTCCTGTATGGAGCTAAGCTGGATAGTTACTGCGCTTAAAGTGGTTTTGCAAAAGTTAATTGCTGCCAACACTTCCTTTAATGATGGCTCTGTGTCCCCCTCACTTCCGCCCTCAGCAAGGAGTCCAAGTGTCCCTTTTTTCTCGTTGGTCCCCGAGAGTCTCCTCTCCGTCTCACTTGCCTCTAAGAGTGTCTGTGCTTGTCCCTGGCTTTTCCTTATCCCCGTGGCACCAGGTTGTTGCTTAGGTTGTGATTGCTGATTATTTTTTGAGGGGGTCTGAACTACGGGTTGGTCTGGATTATGGGAGTATCTTCCTAGCTTTGCTGCCACCTGGCTTGCTGCTATACTTGCTTTTGTGGTTCTTTGTGTTGTCATTATAAGGCCTGGATTACTACCAAGGGTTTTATATTTTCCTGCTGTTTTTACCCTACACCCTATATCACAGCTCTGCAGTTCTCTAGCCAAAGGCTATATCCCCCTTAATAGGATTAAATAGGATTAAATGTCAATATGAGAATAAACAATAATAACATGTTGGAAGTCTCTCACCCATCCGACGGATTATTCTCCCGGGATATGGAGGTGGCAGTTGTAAAAAGAAAGAAAGAAAGCAGGAGATCTCTCTGGCCTCTGGAGGTGGTGTGTGGGGGAGGGTTGCTTGAAGCTCCCACAGAGCTCCCACAGAGCCGGCACAGCGAAGCAATGGTGGACCCTTGATGCGCTGGGGGGGTCGGAGATCACAATCGCCCCCCCTGCCTACTAGGGGAGGCAGGGAGTTCCTCTGGGCTGCTTGCTGCTTTTCCTGCAGGGGGGGCCTCTCTCTCCGGCGTCCGCCCCCCGACTACCAATGGGCTCCTCAGACTCCTCGGTATGAGATAAAATATTGCAGCTCAGCCCCGACTTCACTCACCCCCACGTTGGTACGCAAAACGCCGCTCGAGCACCGCTCCCGCGCCTCAGTTCTTCCGCATCTCGGGCCGCCTTCACTTCCTGGTTAGGACGTCATGTGTTCCACGCTGGCGGTTCTGGGAGATGTAGGCAGAGGAGTCTTGTCACATCCAGCAGACGGGCAGTTTCTCTAGCCGCATTACACATCGCACACTGCTGCTGTTTTTTCCGGCATGATGGACATGAGATACGAGCGGAGGGGGAGAGACGTCCGCCTACCACTCTCACATCCTGGTCACCAAACAGATTCTACTTAAGAACAAACCTACAGTCCCTGTCTTGTATGCACCGCCTGTATACTGCTGTTCAGAGTATATAGGGCCTTTTTTATTTTGTGTGCGGGGTTCACCTTAATATCCATACAAGACCCAAAGGGGCTGGTAATGGGCTGGGGTAAGAGTGATGGTTTTGCCATGCCATTTTTCTCAAAAATGTTATCCATATTGCCAGGACAAGACATGACATTAAAGCCGCAAGCAGTTTTAAATGGCTTTTTTTTTTCCTTTAGAAATGTCATTTTGTGCAGGGACAGTTCTAAACACGGGAAACACGTGGCACTTCACAGGCATACTTTAGACACCCCCCAGGTACGATATTTAAAGAAATACTTTTTTTTTTCACTTTATGCATCATTAAAATGACTGCTCCCGAAAAAACAGCCGTTTTTAAAACTTTTTTTTTGCATTGATACATGTCCCCTGGGGCAGAACCCGGGTCCCCAAACCCTTTTTAGGACAATAACATGCATATTAGCTGTTATAATTAGCACTTTAGATTTCGAACGTTCGCGTCCATTTTATTTAATAGGGTTCTAACTTTCGCACAAACTTTCGGTCCGTTCGAAGGTTCTGGTGCGAACCGAACGGGGGGGTGTTCGGCTCATCCCTAGCCTCAACTACTGCAACTCCCTCCTTATTGGCTTACCTTTAAATAGGCTATCACCCTTTCAGTCTGTCATGAATGCTACTGCCAAACTCATCCACCTTACAAACCGCTCAGCGTCTGCTACCCCTCTCTGCCAATCCCTCCACTGGCTTCCACTCACCCAACAAATGAAATTTAAGATACTAACAATAACTTAAAAAGCCATCCACAACTTAGCCCCCAACTACATCACTAATCTTGTCTCAAAATATCAACCAAATCGTCCTCTTCGTTCCTCCCAAGACCTCCTGCTCTCTAGTTCCCAATCAGCAGAGCTCTCCCTCATTTACAAAGCTCTGGAGCAACTGCACTTGCAAAAGTGCACTGTCTGTCAGCCTTTAGTAAATAAACCCCCGTTTTGTGAAATCGTGAATAACAGGATTATTTTCATCACTTTCTGTTTACAAACGTTTATTGGAAGAAAAGTAAGGCAGTTACAAAATATCTTTGGTACAAGTGATCAGCAGTAGGTCAGCGGTGTAATACAGAACACATCTTGGCATAGGGAGGGTACAACAGAGTGAATCAGATCACAATTCAAGCGTGGGTATGGATAATGACATCTAATAACATATAGCAGTACATATAGTGACATGAATAATAAATTGTATTCAAGGAAGATAAGGTGAATCAAATGTGGTAGGGTGGCGAGGGTTTAAGGTTGAGGGATTTTCCAGTAAGACCATTGAAGTTCATCTATGTGCAGACTATCATTTAGAGTGTGATGTAGTTTTTCAGATAGTTTGAGCATTTCCACTCTAGAAAGTACCTGTGGCCAAATTAAGTTGGTGGATTTCCAATTGAGGGCAATCATCCACTGTATGGAGCTACATAATGAGTGAAACAGTCTAAGGCAGGGTTTGGGTATATCGGGAATATTGGCATATAAAAGACATATTTGGGGGAAGAGAGTGATCCTATGCCCTGAGGACTGTTCAAATCTGTCCACAGCGGCAAGCCATATTTGGTCCAGACGTGGACAGTCCCAAAAAGTGTGGAGGATAGTTCCCCCAATCCAGACACCCTCTAAAGCAGTTGGGAGAGACTAAGGGATAGAATGAGTGGAGTCTAGAGGGAGAGAGATGCCATCTGGAGAACAGCTTCACCGGGGTTTCTCTAAAGGAGATAGCTCTGTTACATTTGCGGAGGTTATCAGTCATAGAGTGCCATGTCTCAGCTGAGAAAGAACAGTTTAGCTCTGATTCCCAGTGAAGCATAGGTACAGATTTTTCTTGTAGTGCTAGATTGTTGAGAAATTGATAAAATCTAGAGATCAGACCCCTGTCTCTGGATGAGGATATGCATATTTTTTCAAACAGAGTGTTAGAGGGATGGGTAGATAATGAGTAGTACTTTGCATAGAATGATTTGATCAGAAGATAGTGATCGTATTCTGTCGCTGGGAGATTGTACTTCATTTGAAGTGTGTTGAATGGTGTGAATTCCCATTTTGTTTGACAAGATTTTAGGGTGGTTAGGTTGTTCTCTATCCAGGGTGAAAATAGAGAACTGTCGTTATAGGCCAGATTGAGCCTTATATCCCCCAAGAAGGAGGCCAATGGGGGGATAGCTGACGAAATGTCATAGGTGACCTTTATTTTAAGCCAGAGTTGCAGGAAGTGGGCCACTATCGTGTTTAGTTTAAGGAGATTAAAGGACTGTGTTTGACCATAGTATACCTTGAAGGTGATATGGAAGGATAGAATAGGTTTCAAACCTTTTCCAGGGTATGTCCTGGCAAGGAGAGAACCATTGGCATAATTGGTTGAGTCTAGCAGCTACAAAATAGTGCCAAAGGTTCGGAAGACCCAGTCCACCCTTGGACTGTGGTCTATGTAGTAGCGCGTAGCTATATCTTGGTTTTTTATCAGCCCATATAAATTTATTGATTATCCTTTGAATGGAATCCAGTTTAGATTTTGAGATGTTTATGGGAAGGGCACGAAAGTAGTATAAAAGTTTGGGGATAATGTTCATCTTTATAGCGCATATTCTGCCAAGAAAAGATATATGGTCGGAGGACCATGTCTTGAGGAGGGAACTGATATGTGTGAAGAGGGGGAGGTAGTTGGTTTTATATAAGGATTTGTGGGAGGAAGTAATGTGTATACCTAAGTATTTGAAGGATGAGGGGCACCATATGAATTGGAAATTATTTTGTAAAAGGTTCTGCATGTTTTGGGGGAGATTGATTGGTAGTGCCGAGCATTTGTTTACATTAATCTTAAGGCCAGAGATGTCGTGGAATGTGTTGAGTTCTTTAAGGAGTATGGGGATAGAGGTGAGGGGTTCTGTGAGGAATATGAGAGCATCATCTGCATAAAGACTAATCTTGAATTCATTCTGGTTACAGGGGTATCCCTTAATGTCTAAGTTGTTTCTAA
Organism: Rana muscosa; assembly: GCA_029206835.1. Classification (NCBI taxonomy): domain Eukaryota; kingdom Metazoa; phylum Chordata; class Amphibia; order Anura; family Ranidae; genus Rana; species Rana muscosa. Next base: position 73,803,253 of record CM055121.1, read on the forward strand.
TGGCATGGGCTAGAGGTTCAATGGCTAATGCAAAAAGGAGTGGGGAAAGTGGGCAGCCTTGTCTTGTTCCTCTGCCCAAAGGGAAGAATTCTTAATTATTTCCGGGGATTCTGATACGTGTTTGAGGGGAGTGATATAGTGCATTAAAGCCTTGTAGGAAATTATCTGGGATTCCGAATCTAGGGAGAAGATGGTTTAAGTATGAACAGTTTACACTGTAGAATGCTTTATGAATATCCAGACTGAGCAGGCAGGCCTGGCGTGAGTGTAAGTTGGTGTCTTGAATAATATTGGTGGCTAACCTAATGTTGTGTACAATCTGTCGACCGGGGATAAATTCTGTTTGATCAGAGTGTACCAGGGGTGAGATGACTTTTGCAAGTCTGTCAGCAAGGATTCTATAGAAAAATTTTATGTCATTGTTTAGGACCGAGATAGGGCGGAAATTTTGGGGGAGGGAGTGATCTTTATGAGGTTTAGGGATGAGGGAAAGGTTGGCAAGGAGCATTTCATCTGGAAAATAGTTGCCTGCTAGTGTATGGTTAAAATGTTTGGTAAGACTGGGGGCTAAAAAGGAGGCAATTTTTTTGTAGTACATGGAGGTGTACCCATCTGGACCAGGGGCTGTGGAGTTTTTAAGGGACTTGATGATTTTGATAATTTCTGCTTCTGTACAGGGTTCATTAAGGAAGTCAATTTGTTGTTGATTTAGGGAGGGGATTTGTAGACCGTCTAGCCAGGCCCTAGAGGATGGGACTGGATGGTCCTGAGGGCTGGACATCAGTTCCTTATAAGAGGGGAATATCTTCAGGACTTCTTTAGGGTGCGTAACTAGGTTATCATTGTGGTCTCTAAGTTTTTATATGTGTGTGGGTTTGTTGTCCTGATTGAGTTTTCTGGCAAACATAGCTGAGGAAGAGTTACTGTGAAGCAAAAATTTTGCTTTTGAAAATCTAAGGGATCTTTCAGTATTAGCTGAAAGAATAAAGTCAAGGGCTTCACGCTTAGCTTGTATCTGTTGGGTAATTTCTTTGGACGGGGAATGTTGTAGTTTATTGTAAAGGTGGTCCAAATCTTTTGTTAGACTACTGATATCTGCTAGTCTTTCCTTATGTTTGGAAGCTGCTAATTTGATTAAGTGACCACGGATGACCGCCTTGTGGACGACCCATAGGGTGGTGGGGAGGGTCTCTTCATTAGTATTATCAATAAAGGAATTTTCTATGTGTGTGGATACTGTGTGAATGTTGGAATTGTTGGTGAGGAGAGAATCATTAAGGCGCCAGTTAAATGGTGAAGGAGAAAGGCCTATGGAGGATGTTTCTAGAGATGTTATGTTATGGTCCGACCAAGGGCATGGGTGGATATGGGCTTGAGAGGAGTTAGCCAGTATGATAGGCATGCAAAAAATGTAGTCTAGCCTGGCATAACAATCATGGGGGTGGGAATAGTGAGTGTATGCTTTTAGATCTGTGTTGTGGGCCCTCCAGGAGTCTATTAATTGTAGTTTGCTAATGACGCGGTTGATAGACTTAGAAAAGGCTTTTGAAGAAGGGGTGACCCTACTTCTATCCAGGGCGGGATGGGCAGAAAGATTAAAATCACCTCCCAATATTATATGGGGAGAGTGATAACGGTCCAGAGTTTCAAAGAAGTGAGAAAAAAATGTTGACTGAGAGTCATTTGGAGCGTATACAGACGCGTTTGTGATTGCACAGTTGTTAATAGTTCCTTTAAGAATAATAAATCGGCTATCAACATATTTATATACAAATTGTATATCAAAAATAACGGAGTTGCGAACAAAAATTGCAACTCCACGAGTTTTATTTGTAAATGTCGTATAATGATACTGGTTGTAGGACCTATCAAAATAGCTAGGGAAATTGGTGGAAGCAAAATGAGTTTCTTGTAGCAGGATGATATCTGCCCCCAATCTTTTATAATGATTAAATGCTTTTTTGCGCTTATGTGGTGAGTTGAAACCCTGGACGTTATGGGAAATTATTCTAAGGCCCTTCATTATTTATAGTGGGGGGGCAAGTTGAGTGAATACAACCGTGGTGAACAGAGATGTGAGAGTGACCAGAGCGAGGGGTCGCTCACCGTAGCGTTCTATACGATGTAATGTTTTGTGCAAGAGCGTGACCAGTAGATCAAGTTGCATGAGAGTAAATGTGTGTGTACCATATCATGTGAATAGAGTAATATAACATAGTTTGACTGTAAATAAAAGACTCAATTGTATGTAACCTAACAAACCGTGACTTCCAATCTTTTCGGAAACCCAGTAACCGGCCATAGAGGCTGAGTGAACTAAAAGATGCAAAATGAAAGTTAGAAACATGGGGACAAGGGGATTCTTGTCACGTAAATAAAAGAAAAAATCAGAGGGACAAAATCGTCCATGTCCTGCAAACTGGGCTGGGTGCCCCACCATAGCCATGGTGTAGCAGCCAACCTCAGGAGCAGGTGTGGGGTCAAACTAGCGACAGCGGATGCTTCAGGCTTATTGACAATACAAATGATTATTGTGCATGGTATTAGAACAAATATTCAAGTAAGAGTTCAAGAAATAACGTGTGGAGCAGTAGCAGCTCCAAAAGGCACTAATTAATGGTGATTTGAGATGTGTTACTGCCATACCCCCCCAGAAAAAAGAGGGCACAACAGCAAGGGAGGTAACTGAGGCAGGAATTTTGGAACATAGCCTCACAACAGCATCAGACTATGAAAGATGTCCAACTTGGAGCTTGAAGGTTAATAACCCCCCCCCCCCCAAAAAAAAAAAAAAAAACATCATTAGAGGCAGCTGAAACTGCTAACTGGAACAATGTACATGACACGAAGGGTGATGATAGCTGCGAGGCAAAGAAACAGATACTGTCCAATCTGTAGATGCATGTGTCTGTGCATGTTGCATATGACCTCTCAGCATTATGTCCAGAATAAGGGACCTGAAGTGGACAGTAACAACAAAAGCAATAGGAGAGATAAAAGTTAGTGAGGATAACAGCTCTCAAATACAATACTAGGAGATCATTTAAACAGGTTGGTCCTGAAAAGAGTGATGCATTCTCTCTGGCTGTGGCGGGTGGAAGGGGTAGACCATATAGGGGAGGGCGGTTAGGGGGATCTTGTTGTAAAAGGCCCAGTTTCACCAGAAGTTCCTTGCCCTCAATAACATTGTACACTGTATATGTAGTGCCATTGTGTGGTATAGAGAGTTTAAAAGGGAACCCCCAGTGATATCTGATTCTTGCTGTTTGGAGGATGTTGGTGACTTCCTTCATTCTTCTTCTCCTATCCAAAGTGGCTGGTGAGATATCCGGGTAGATTTGCAGTCTCTTCCCATCTAAAGTGATATTAGGGGTGTTTCTGGATGCATGCATGATGTCCTCCTTAACAAGGAAGTTCTTAATGCACATAATTATATCCCTGGGGTGTTTATCAGGTGTGGGTTTAGGACGGAGAGCTTTGTGAATCCTGTCACAGGTGAACGCTGACAGAGGTTTGTCAGGCAGGAGGCTATGGAAGACCTTTGAGACAGCAGGCATTAGGTCTGTAACTGAATCAGGGACACCTCGCAGTCTGATGTTATGGCGGCGATTTCTGTTGTCCAGGTCCTCGACCTGTGCCTGCATAAAGGCAAAATTGTCAGCTAGGTTTTCATAGTCCTTCCTAAGGTCATTATGTGCCAGAGAGAGTTTGTCATGTTTAGTCTCAAGTAAGTGTGTGCAGTTTCCTATGCTGGCAATCTCATGTAAGAGGGCTGCGGTGGAGTTATGCACTTCTCTCTCAATTTTATCCACCAGCTTCTCATGTTTAGCTGTGAGGCTGGTGTTACCGGCCTGAAAATGTGAATTAAGAGAGCCGATAATTGTAGACGTGATGAGATAAGGTGATCAGCTTGGCGTGGACTGCAAAGAATCACACAAACAGCATGAGACAAGACCACTGGGTTTTATGGCTGGAAATTGTTTGACTTTTACATAACAATACATCTTTTGCATTTTTATAATCACATGTTTATAACTATTAACAATATATAATACAGATTTTAACTGAAGTATTTTAAAACGTAGTTACACAATGACCATTGTTATATTTTAATAACATATATATTCCTGTTATTCCGTGTCATATATAATGATCTTTATGGTACACGTTAACTGTGCAATACTCATATTGCCAATGCCATGCTTTAATACAAACATTATTTCGGTAGTTCTCTTTTTTAACCACTAGATGGTGCACATGAAGCAATGCATAGGCTTTACATATAGGCAAATACTCATTAGAATATCAGTTTTCAACATGTGCTTTTCTAACTTTATGGAACTTGTATAAACCAGGTTTCAATATTCCTATTTAGAACGGTTTAGTGCTTCTAATAGACATTTATTCTGACTAATGCAGTATTTTCATGTCCTTTTCACTTGTTTCTCACACATGCTGTTCTAAACTTCTAATATCAGTAAAACTATAGAATACAGTCTGTTGGAACTTTCCCTGCATCTGCTCCAGATGTTTAAGAATCTTTCTATTATAGTTTAATGCAGATTAGGAACGATTTAGAGTACATACCTGCAAAGAATCACACAAACAGCATGAGACAAGACCACTGGGTTTTATGGCTGGAAATTGTTTGACTCCAGTCACATGGTGGGTGGCCTTATATAAACTCTGTTTGTGTACCTTCTCTGCCATATACTGGGTCTTGATAGAATAGCAGGAAGGTATTTCTTTGCTAGAAATAAATGTAAAAAAAATGAATATGTACTTTGCTTTGGGGTGTCTGTTTTGTGACCATATAAACCCCAGTCCGTCACACTGGCATATAGGTCTGCCTTAGAGAGGGGCAGGTTGTACTCACTGTTCCCTTGTGATGCAGGGGGATCAGGTGGGGGATCCACCGACACCGCATGGAGGGCCGCACCGGCGCCATTTTGGGACATCTTGCTGCCTCTCTGCTCCACTTCCAGGAGATAGTTGGTTAAGCAACGTTGTGTGCGCCGATTTTGCGCTTTCTTGGCTGATGGCATGCACTGTGTCTTCCCACAGGGGTGCTCTGTGAAATCGCCGTGATTTGTGCTATATAGCCCTGGGTATTAGGCCTGAAAGGACCGGGTCCGTCGGAGCTGAGCTCAGGCGAGTCCTTCCTGCATTGCGCCAGGCATGCGCCCCCGTTTTCATCACTTTCTATCTTGATAATGATGACCCGGAAAAATGGCTTTAGACGCACCTTGAACACCTGGAACATCTGTATACACAAGAGATCCCTGGTAACCTGACATTCAGGACATTTTTTGAACCTGAAGAGGAGATGGGGAAAATTCAGATTATGACACAGTGATAAATAGACTAAATGAATACTGATGGAAATATTTCTAAAAAACATTAATTTAGACAAACTTCACAAGGAAATAGTGATGGGGTTAAAATGTTTAGTATTGTCTTGTGACTATGGCATACTAACAGGGGAAATAATTTCAGACATAAGATAATGAGAAATGTGCCAGAGGTCGTTGAAGCATAGATACCCCCACCAAATTTAACAGCTAAAATAAAACTATTTACGCTGCTAACTATTGCAAACAGTCTGCAGTATGTTTATCAGCTGTGGGGAGGCAAAGCTTTAGACTTTGCTTGTGTTGGCCCTTTTTTCTGCTTTAACTTGACAATATTGTAACGCAGAATTTTTTTTTGGGTTATTTTGCACATAATATTTTTTTATACATTTGCGGAATTTTTGCACACTGAAATCCAGTGACAACTGCAGGTTTGTTTGTAAACAAACCCAATGTATTCACTGTAAATCACTGTTATCACAAATGGTCAGGAACCTAGCTGAATGATTCATGTTGGTTAGTGGGAGACCACCAGAACTAGTTTAAAAAATACATTTAGAGAGGCGCATGCGCGGAGGCTAGCGGGACGGTAATGCCTAACTAGAGCTCCGCTCCGTGAAGGGGAAAAAGCCGCAAGATAGATACAGCCCGCCACCCCAAATTTACTGGAAAAGCTGTCTCAAGAACTATAGAGGTGAGGGGCACATCTTGGAAGGATAATGGTTTACGGAGGAGCCCGCAGCAAAACAAAAATGAACCCCAATCGCGGCACACAAGCATGGAATTCCTCACATAAAAAAGCGCCAGTCTCTTCTGATATAATCACCTCAGAGAAGAAAGGCAAGCTTAAAAGGCCACAACATATCTCCACAGGAGATTCTGAATCAGAGGCTGAAGTTTATCAGTCACAAATATTACCACAAGAAGCTTCTACCCCCTCAAATATTTTAAAACAATTTGAAAGAATGCTTCACAAAGCACTGAAGCAAACATCAGAACAAATTACCACCAATTTAACAAAAGAAATCAGAAAATTGGGACACCGCACAGCAGCACTAGAAATTAAAGTGGAGGACATTGAAAATATTACACTAGACCATCAGTCAGAAATGGAAAATTTGAAGGAAGATAATATTGCACTTCAAAATAAACTGGAGGACTTTGAGAATTGCACAAGGAGGTCTAACTTGCGCTTTAGAGGCTTACCAGAATCTATAATAGACCTGCAGTCAACAATAACTGCACTATGCCAAGAATTAATGCCAAGCATACCAATAGAAAGAATGGAGATGGACAGAGTGCACAGGGCTCTAATGCCCAAAAAATATGATGGACCTCCTCGAGATGTTATTGCAAAATTTCACTACTATCAGACAAAAGAACAGTTACTGAATGCAGCCAGAGAACAAAACAATTTAGTCTTTCAAGGACACAATTATCAGATATTTGCAGATTTATCTCAATTAACAATATCCAAAAGAAGGGCAATGAAACCACAAATACTGGAACTCCAACGCCACAATGTGAAATATCAATGGAGCTTCCCTTTTGCCCTACGTTTCACTTACCAAGGAACCAAAATCACATGCAGAACACCAGAAGAACTGCAACAAGCTCTCCAGGACCTTAATTTGACTGAAGGAAACACAGCATCAACAGCTTCGCAAAGAAGATCAGCCTCAGCCTCTTCTAAACATAAAGCATCCCACTCTGAGACCAGAAATGGTAGTACCCAAGCGCACAAAAGAGGACGCTTCACACCCTCATCCCAGGGCCAAGAAGATTCTATGGACTGAAAGACTTATAAACTGTAAATGTGACAAATATACCAAAGAACAACTACAGTAGAAACACCTTGAATACTTAATATCCCTGCTTCAACACAAACAAAGCAAACCATAACGCTGAAGAACATTGAAAACCTCATTGGAAACATTTTATAGAGGCATTTCTCTTTACTCTATTTAACCACTTCCCTACCCAGCCATAGTAATATGACGTCCACAGATGGGATCTCCCATCCTGGGTGGACATCATATGACGTCCTGGGTTTAAAGGGGGATATCTGAATGATGCCTGCAGCTAGAGGCATCATTCAGATATCCTTTTGACGTGACGGCGATTCTGTGCACCATAAGAACGATCATAGCGGCGGTTCCGCCGCTTGATCGTTCTTATAGGCGGTGGGAGGGGACACCCCCCCTCCCGCCGCCATCCGGTGCTTCTCCGGGCTCTCCCGTGCGATCGGGGACCCGGAGAGAATCTTCCGGTGATGGGTCACGTGACGAGCATAGAGATGACTGGTGACCAGGTGGTCACCAGTCATCTCTATGATCGTCGGAGGCCCGGGCGCGATATGATGACATCACGCCCGGGTCCTCAAATGTAAACAAAGCCACCATTGCGGCTAGTAAGTATGAGATCAGTGAAAAAATTTTCACGATCTCATGCTTTCCAGCCTGGAGGAGAGATGTGGGGTCTTATTGACCCTGCATCTCTCAATAAAGAGGACCTGTCACACACATTCCTATTACAAGGGATGTTTACATTCCTTGTAATAGGAATAAAAGTGATCAAAAAAAAAAAAGTAAAATAAGTGTAAAAAAAGAATAAATAAGTAAAAAAAAAAAAAATATAATAATAAAAAATAATTTAAACGCCCCTGTCCCCGGTAGCTTGCGATCAGAAGCGAATGCACACGTAAGTCGCCCAGATATGTAAACGCCGTTCAAACCACATATGTGAGGTATCGCCGCGTGCGTTAGAGCGCGTGCAACAATTCTAGCACTAGACCTCCTCTGTAATTCTAACCTGGTAACCTGTAAAAAAATTTAAAGCGTCGCCTATGGAGATTTTTAAGTACCGAAGTTTGGCGCCATTCCATGAGTGTGCGCAATTTTAAAGCGTGACATGTTAGGTATCTATTTACTCGGCGTAGCATCATCTTTCATATTTTCCCAAAAAATTGGGCTAACGTTACAGTTTTGTTATTTTTTAATTCATTAAACCATTTTTTTTTTAAAAAAGGCGTTTGAAAAATTATTGCGCAAATACCGTACAAGAAAAAAAGTTGCAATGACCGTCATTTTATTCCCTAGGGTGTCTGCTAAAAAAACATATATAATGTTTCGGGGTTCTGAGTAATTTTCGAGCAAAAGAATGATGATTTGTACATGTAGGAGAGAAGTGCTAGAATAGGCCCGGTATGGAAGTGGTATAAAAAGCCCTGTATTGAAGTGGTTAAAAAGTCATTTTTATTTATTATAACTTTTCCACCCTTTTTATTTTTTTTATTTTTTTATTTATTAATTTTTCTCGCAATGGACAAATTTTTACTTTTTGCCTCCAGGTTTCACATAGAAACAAAGAGACAAGACGGTATTCCTACATTCCCCCCCCCCCCTTTTATTTTTTATTTTTTATTATTCAATGTAGGTCTCACTATATATAGAGAAAGCTTCACCTACACTTTATTCCTTAATCTCTGTGAAACAAGGTAACAGATCCAAAACCAATCCTTCACATTATTAGTTAAAGTTTGGATTGAATAGAAATAATATAGTTTTTCTTTAACAGTCTGATTCTCTTCACCTAGTTACGTATTTACACACCAAGACAACTTTTTAGAACTGATATGGTTAAAAATACTAATTTAATTCTCCTAGGCTTACTGCCAAAGGTTAAATTCCTTCCCCTCTCTATCCGAATGATTATTTACTAATTTTAGGCAACTTTTTTATGCACAGATAGGGCTTATATTCATACATCCCAGTGATGTATTACTATCTCTTTTACTAGGCGGCACCCCATGGCACGGAAACCCCATGAGCCTCACTAAACTTTCCTCGGACTCCCACACTAATATGTGGGGATTCAACGAAAGCCCCCTGTCCCCTGAGGAGGGGCTTTACCCCCTATCACGGGCAAACTACGAATACTTTAACATCTTAATAATCTTTACATGCTGTATAGTCTTATCCATTTCTTATTTTTTATTTAAGACTGATCACTCAGGATCCTTTCTTTACTTCCTTTCTTTCCCGTCTGTGTGGGTTGGACCGGGAGACCGCTGCATTAAGGCTACAGGTAAGAAAAGCTTTTTGTATCACCTACCATGGCCCCTTTAAACATTGTCTCACTGAATGTCCAAGGTCTTAATGTGCCACAAAAACGCACAAAAAGCCTTCAGGTCATTCCAATCTAAGAAAGCTCATATCGTGTGCTTACAAGAAACACACTTTACACCAACTCATACTCCCAAATTTTTCAGTAACTCCTACCCTCAAGTATACACAGCCTCAGCCAATACAAAACAGAGAGGTACGCTTATAGCATTTCACCGCACCACTCCATTCACGTTGCAATCCGAAATAAAAGACCCAGAAGGCCGTTGCCTTATCCTAACGGGAAATATCATACAGTAACTATAGTCTCCTATTACGCCCCTAATCTTAAACCCTTACCATTCCTATCTCATCTCTTTCAAGTGATAAACACATACAAGATAGGAACACTTTTTGTGTCTGGGGATTCAAATAATGTCCTCCTTCCATTCCTAGACAGGTCCCCTTATACCCCATCAAAATATCAATCAAAATGGACACTCTCTCAGCTTCTATCAAAACACAATTTGGTCGACACTTGGAGAGAATCCAACCCAACAAAAAGGAACTACACATATTTCTCTAACCCTCATCAAACATTCAGCAGAATAGATCACATATTCACAACAATAGGTATGCTCCCAGAGATAATATCTTCTACCATTATCCCCATCCCATGGTCAGATCATGATGCGGTCTATACCACCATCGCCTCTATTCTGCCCAAGTCGCACGATCCATCATGGAACCTCCCAGATGTGCTTCTCAAGCACCCATCTTACCGTACACAGATAGAACGAGAACTAATAGATTATTTGAAGTATAACACTAGCCCTGAAATGTCTTCACTCACACTCTGGGAAGCACATAAGCCAGTACTCAGGGGAATTTTTCAACAACAATTAGGGATCCTGAAAAGAGATTGGAAAACACTCTCACAAAAACTAGAAAAATAATTTAACACAGCATTTATGGCCTTTCAGAATAATCCTACTTCCTCTGCAAAAACACGTCTAGAGAAAGCTCGTCTAGCGTATGACCTCTTCCTCACAGACTCAGCAGAAAAAATGTTACGCAAAACCAATCATACATTCTATTAGGGATGAGCTTCGTGTTCGAGTCGAACATACGTTCGACTCGAACATCGGCTGTTCGATCGTTCGACGAAGATCGAACGATTTGGGCCGTTCGCGCCAAATTCGAGTGACGCGAACGGCCCACAATGCACTACGCCATCGCAGTGTCATCCAGGCGCTGTGATTGGCCAAGCATGCACTGTGACCCCGCATGCTTGGCCAATCACAGCGCCGGCAGCGAGGAGAGCAATGATTGGCCACAGGCAGGATGCCTGTGGCCAATTATTGCTGAGGGTGTTTAGTACACGCCCCACACTATAAAAGGCCGCCAGCACGGCGGCCTAGTGTAGTGTGTTCCGGAGCAGGGAAAGAGAAGCATAGGCAGGGACAGTGACATTTATTTTTTTCTTGCTTAACCTGGATTCCTTTAGTTTAGGGAAAGAGAAGGATAGGTAGGGAGAGTGTCAGTGTGTTTTACTGTGCGAATCCTTGTTTCTTGGGACAGGGAAGGACAGTGAGGGAATTCTCCTTGTGCTATAGTGTGCTTTAAAAAAACATTTTTTCTAGGGACAGAAAACTATAGGTAGGGAGAGTGTCAGTGTGTTTTACTGTGCGAATCCTTGTTTCTAGGGACAGGGAAGGACAGTGAGGGAATTCTCCTTGTGCTATAGTGTGCTTTAAAAAAACATTTTTTCTAGGGACAGAAAACTATAGGTAGGGAGAGTGTCAGTGTGTTTTACTGTGCGAATCCTTGTTTCTAGGGACAGGGAAGGACAGTGAGGGAATTCTCCTTGTGCTATAGTGTGCTTTAAAAAAACATTTTTTCTAGGGTCAGAAAACTATAGGTAGGAAGAGTGTCAGTTTCTTTCACTGTGATAATCCTTGTTTCTAGGGACAAAGAAGGAAAGTGAGGGAAATTCTCCTTGTGCTATAGTGTGCTTTAAAAAAACATTTTTTCTAGGGACAGAAAACTATAGGTAGGGAGAGTGTCAGTGTGTTTTACTGTGCGAATCCTTGTTTCTAGGGACAGGGAAGGACAGTGAGGGAATTCTCCTTGTGCTATAGTGTGCTTGAAAAAAACATTTTTTCTAGGGACAGAAAACTATAGGTAGGAAGAGTGTCAGTTTCTTTCACTGTGATAATCCTTGTTTCTAGGGACAAAGAAGGAAAGTGAGGGAAATTCTCCTTGTGCTATAGTGTGCTTTAAAAAAAAATTTTTTCTAGGGACAGAAAACTATAGGTAGGGAGAGTGTCAGTGTCTTTTACTGTGCGAATCCTTGTTTCTAGGGACAGGGAAGGACAGTGAGGGAATTCTCCTTGTGCTATAGTGTGCTTTAAAAAAACATTTTTTCTAGGGACAGAAAACTATAGGAAGGAAGAGTGTCAGTTTCTTTCACTGTGATAATCCTTGTTTCTAGGGACAAAGAAGGAAAGTGAGGGAAATTCTCCTTGTGCTATAGTGTGCTTTAAAAAAACATTTTTTCTAGGGACAGAAAACTATAGGTAGGGAGAGTGTCAGTGTGTTTTACTGTGCGAATCCTTGTTTCTAGGGACAGGAAAGGACAGTGAGGGAATTCTCCTTGTGCTATAGTGTGCTTTAAAAAAACATTTTTTTCTAGGGACAGAAAACTATAGGTAGGAAGAGTGTCAGTTTCTTTCACTGTGATAATCCTTGTTTCTAGGGACAAAGAAGGAAAGTGAGGGAAATTCTCCTTGTGCTATAGTGTGCTTTAAAAAAACATTTTTTCTAGGGACAGAAAACTATAGGTAGGGAGAGTGTCAGTGTCTTTTACTGTGCAAATCCTTGTTTCTAGGGACAGGGAAGGACAGTGAGGGAATTCTCCTTGTGCTATAGTGTGCTTTAAAAAAACATTTTTTCTAGGGACAGAAAACTATAGGTAGGGAGAGTGTCCGTGTGTTTTACTGTGCGAATCCTTGTTTCTAGGGACAGGGAAGGACAGTGAGGGAATTCTCCTTGTGCTATAGTGTGCTTGAAAAAAACATTTTTTCTAGGGACAGAAAACTATAGGTAGGAAGAGTGTCAGTTTCTTTCACTGTGATAATCCTTGTTTCTAGGGACAAAGAAGGAAAGTGAGGGAAATTCTCCTTGTGCTATAGTGTGCTTTAAAAAAACATTTTTTCTAGGGACAGAAAACTATAGGTAGGGAGAGTGTCAGTGTCTTTTACTGTGCGAATCCTTGTTTCTAGGGACAGGGAAGGACAGTGAGGGAATTCTCCTTGTGTTATAGTGTGCTTTAAAAAAACATTTTTTCTAGGGACAGAAAACTATAGGAAGGAAGAGTGTCAGTTTCTTTCACTGTGATAATCCTTGTTTCTAGGGACAAAGAAGGAAAGTGAGGGAAATTCTCCTTGTGCTATAGTGTGCTTTAAAAAAACATTTTTTCTAGGGACAGAAAACTATAGGTAGGGAGAGTGTCAGTGTGTTTTACTGTGCGAATCCTTGTTTCTAGGGACAGGAAAGGACAGTGAGGGAATTCTCCTTGTGCTATAGTGTGCTTTAAAAAAACATTTTTTCTAGGGACAGAAAACTATAGGTAGGAAGAGTGTCAGTTTCTTTCACTGTGATAATCCTTGTTTCTAGGGACAAAGAAGGAAAGTGAGGGAAATTCTCCTTGTGCTATAGTGTGCTTTAAAAAAAACATTTTTTCTAGGGACAGAAAACTATAGGTAGGGAGAGTGTCAGTGTGTTTTACTGTGCGAATCCTTGTTTCTAGGGACAGGGAAGGACAGTGAGGGAATTCTCCTTGTGCTATAGTGTGCTTTAAAAAAACATTTTTTCTAGGGACAGAAAACTATAGGAAGGAAGAGTGTCAGTTTCTTTCACTGTGATAATCCTTGTTTCTAGGGACAAAGAAGGAAAGTGAGGGAAATTCTCCTTGTGCTATAGTGTGCTTTAAAAAAACATTTTTTCTAGGGACAGAAAACTATAGGTAGGGAGAGTGTCAGTGTGTTTTACTGTGCGAATCCTTGTTTCTAGGGACAGGAAAGGACAGTGAGGGAATTCTCCTTGTGCTATAGTGTGCTTTAAAAAAACATTTTTTCTAGGGACAGAAAACTATAGGTAGGAAGAGTGTCAGTTTCTTTCACTGTGATAATCCTTGTTTCTAGGGACAAAGAAGGAAAGTGAGGGAAATTCTCCTTGTACTATAGTGTGCTTTAAAAAAACATTTTTTCTAGGGACAGAAAACTATAGGTAGGGAGAGTGTCAGTGTCTTTTACTGTGCAAATCCTTGTTTCTAGGGACAGGGAAGGACAGTGAGGGAATTCTCCTTGTGCTATAGTGTGCTTTAAAAAAACATTTTTTCTAGGGACAGAAAACTATAGGTAGGGAGAGTGTCAGTGTGTTTTACTGTGCGAATCCTTGTTTCTAGGGACAGGGAAGGACAGTGAGGGAATTCTCCTTGTGTTATAGTGTGCTTTAAAAAAACATTTTTTCTAGGGACAGAAAACTATAGGTAGGAAGAGTGTCAGTTTCTTTCACTGTGATAATCCTTGTTTCTAGGGACAAAGAAGGAAAGTGAGGGAAATTCTCCTTGTGCTATAGTGTGCTTTAAAAAAACATTTTTTCTAGGGACAGAAAACTATAGGTAGGGAGAGTGTCAGTGTGTTTTACTGTGCGAATCCTTGTTTCTAGGGACAGGGAAGGACAGTGAGGGAATTCTCCTTGTGCTATAGTGTGCTTTAAAAAAACATTTTTTCTAGGGACAGAAAACTATAGGAAGGAAGAGTGTCAGTTTCTTTCACTGTGATAATCCTTGTTTCTAGGGACAAAGAAGGAAAGTGAGGGAAATTCTCCTTGTGCTATAGTGTGCTTTAAAAAAACATTTTTTCTAGGGACAGAAAACTATAGGTAGGGAGAGTGTCAGTTTCTTTCACTGTGATAATCCTTGTTTCTAGGGACAGGGAAGGACAGTGAGGAAAATTCTCCTTGTGCTATAGTGTGCTTTAAAAAAACATTTTTTCTAGGGACAGAAAACTATAGGTAGGAAGAGTGTCAGTTTCTTTCACTGTGATAATCCTTGTTTCTAGGGACAGGGAAGGACAGTGAGGGAAATTCTCCTTGTGCTATAGTGTGCTAAAGCATTCCTCATCAACCATCTTTGAAATCCTTGTTTTTTTGGACAGTCAGGGAAATTGTCGTTGTGCTATTCTGTGCAAAAGCAATCATCCTCAACCATATTTAGAAATCCTTAAGTAAAGGGACAGAGAAGGACACCTGAAGGTAGCCCTTATTGCTTTTTTCCCATCTCCCTGCAGGCCATCTATTAGAATGTCTGGAAGGCAAACAAGGAGAGGCAGACAGTCAGGAGGCAATAAAAGAGGGCAAGCAGGCTCTGTGTCTGGGGGCAACAGTGCTGGTCGTGGACGCGGTGCATTGTCATCAGCACATGGCCATGGGACACGCTTGTCCTTCTTTTCGGCAGCTGGACATGTTGAGCCACATCATGCCGAAGACTTGGTAGAGTGGATGACCAAGCCCTCCTCCTCCTCCTCATCCTCTCTCACCCAGGCTCAGGGTACTGGAAAAGCAGCTGCCAAAGCGTCCTCTTCCCTGGTATCAATGTCAGACTCATCATCAGTCACTCCTTCCCTAGACCCACCATGTCCTCCTCCTGAGGAGTCCCCCGAACTGTTTGAGCACAGTGTTGGGTACATGCTCCAGGAGGATGCCCAGCGTTTCGAAGGGTCTGATGATGAAACCCAGCTACAGGAAGGCAGTAGCGTGAGAGCAGACAGAGGGGATGCTCAAGAAGGACACCAATCTGGCAGTCATGTTCCAGCAGCTGCAGCATACTGCCAGATTGGCTCCAGTGATGAGGAGGGAGGGGATGATGAGGTCACTGACTCCACGTGGGTGCCTAATAGGAGAGAGGAGGAGGAGGAGGATGAGGAGGAGGCACATCTCCAACGAGGCAGGATGCCCTTTGGTGGCCAGCGTAAGGGCAGTACACCGACGGAATCACACCGCAGAGCTCCGCCTGTGCAGGGCGCTGCCTCTGCCCGTCATTCAAAAAGTTCTTTGGTGTGGGCCTTTTTTGAGGCGAGTGCATCAGATCGCACAGCTGCTGTTTGCAACATATGTCTCAAGCGTATATCGCGTGGCCAAAACATCAGCCACTTGGGTACCACATGCCTGACCAGACATATGTTGACCTGCCATGCAGCTCGTTGGCAAGCCTACCTCAAAGACCCACACCAAAGAACAAAGCGGACCTCTCCTTGCACCGCATCAGCTGGGATCTCCAACCCCACTATAACTTCAGTCCTCTCTGAAACATGCACTGAGAGGAATGAAGGTGTAGAATTAGGTGTGTCACAGCCAAGTACTTGCGGCCACTCTGCTAGCAGTACACCGACGTCCGATTCTAGCAGGCAAATTTCCCTGCCCCAGCTGCTGGACCGTCGAAAGAAGTTCACTCCCAGCCATCCACATGCCCAGCGGTTGAATGCTAGCTTGGCTAAATTGCTAGCGCTTCAACTGCTGCCTTTTCAGTTGGTAGACTCGGCCCCCTTCCGTGAGTTTGTGCAATGTGCGGTTCCTCAGTGGCAGGTTCCCAAACGCCACTTTTTCTCACGGAAGGCTATTCCGGCTCTCTACCGGCATGTGGAAGGCAATGTCTTGGCCTCGCTGGACAGGGCGGTCAGCGGTAAGGTGCATATTACCGCTGACTCATGGTCCAGCAGGCATGGACAGGGACGTTACCTTTCTTTCACGGCCCATTGGGTCACTCTTTTGGCAGCTGGGAAGGATGCAGGACAAGGTGCAGTAGTGTTGGAGGTTGTTCCACCGCCACGCCTCCAAAATGCTACTACTGGTTGTGACACACCTCTCTCCTCCACCCCCTCCTCTTCTTCTTCCTCCATGGCCTCTTCCTGTGGTTTGTCCTCGGAACCAGCGGTGCTCCGTAGGCGTTCAAGGGGCTACGCAAGTACGCAGGCAAAAAGATGCCATGCCGTGCTTGCGCTGGTGTGTTTGGGGGACAGAAGCCACACTGGGGCAGAGGTCCTGTCTGCTCTGCAGGGCCAGGCCGAGAGGTGGTTGACGCCACGCCAGCTTAAGCCAGGAATGGTGGTTTGCGACAATGGCACCAACCTCCTCTCCTCCCTCCGACAGGGACAACTGACCCATGTGCCCTGTGTGGCTCACGTCCTTAACCTGGTGGTGCAGCGGTTCTTGGGCAGGTACCCGGGCTTACAGGATGTCCTGAGGCAGGCCAGGAAAGTCTGTGTGCATTTCCGCAGATCTTATAATGCCAGTGCTCGCCTGGCTGAGCTGCAAAAGGAGTTGAACCTGCCCAAGAACCGCCTTATATGTGACATGCCCACCAGGTGGAACTCAACGTTGGCCATGCTGCAGCGGCTGCACACGCAGCAGAGGGCCATCAATGAGTACCTGTGCGACTACGGCACCAGGACAGGGTCAGGGGAGCTTGGTTTTTTTTCTCCACGCCAGTGGGGCATGATCAGGGATGCATGCACTGTCCTGGCACCATTTGAGGAGGCCACGAGGATGGTGAGCAGTGACAGTGCATGCATCAGTGACACTGTACCTCTTGTCCACCTGTTGGAGCACACGCTGCGTGGAATAATGGACAGGGCACTTGAGGCAGAACAGAGGCAGGAAGAGGAGGACTTCCTTGCCTCTCAAGGCCCCCTTTACCCAGACAGTGTTCCTTCTGTCCCACCCATCGCACAGGAAGAGGAGGAGGAGGAGGAGGAGGAGGAGGAGGAGGAGGATTGTGTCAGCATGGAGGTGGAGGCTGGCACTCAGCATCATCAGCAGCAGTCTTTTAGGGATGATTTACAGTCCCAAGAAACCAGTGGACTTGTACGTGGCTGGGAGGAGGTGGCTGCGGATCATGTCGTCCTTAGTGACCCAGAGGACTCCGGAGCGAATGCCTCAGCAAACCTACGCTGCATGGCCTCCCTGATCCTGCAAAGTCTGCGGAAGGATCCTCGTATTCTTCGGATCAAGGAGAGGGACCATTACTGGCTGGCCACTCTCCTTGATCCACGGTACAAGGGTAAGGTTGCGGACCTTATGTTACCGTCGCAGAGGGAGCAGAGGATGAGACAACTCCGGGAGGCCTTGCAGAAAGGTCTGTGCAACGCGTTCCCAGAGACTGGGAGGTTACAAACTCCTGGTCCTGGACAACGAGTTGCTGAGGCTTCGGCCAGTCAAAGAAGGAGCGGTGGGGAAGGTGGCCGTCTGACCGATGCGTTCAGACAATTCTTTAGTCCGCAGCCCCAAAGTATGATCGGTTCCAGCAACCATCGCCAGCGTCTGATAAACATGGTGCAGGAATATCTAGGGGCAAGGTCAGACTTGGACACCTTCCCCACCGAAAATCCTCTGGCTTACTGGGTCTTGAGGATGGATCACTGGCCAGAGCTTGCACAGTATGCAATTGAGCTACTGGCCTGTCCTGCATCCAGCGTTCTTTTGGAACGCACATTCAGTGCTGCTGGAGGATTTGTCACGGATCACAGGGTGCGCCTGTCCACCGACTCGGTTGATCGACTGACTTTCATCAAGATGAACCAGTCTTGGATCACCACCAGCTACCACACACCTGATGCTGATATAACAGACTAATTGATTTTAACATGTCACATCCCTTCAAGACTGATGCTGATGCTGAGTGCCTGTGCTGTTATGTTGACTGGCTATCCTCCTCCTCCGAGTCCTCAATGATACGATTGATGATGATAGCTTGGAAGATCATTTTTGTTTATGGGTGCCGCCACCAGTGGCTAAGGCCCAATTTTTCAGCCCCTGTTTTACAGGGGCGTGTAATTACAATTTTTTTAGCAATAATTTGCCATAGGGCTCATTGCTGTGCTCCAAGTACAGTATCTGTGAGGGGTTGTAGTGTTGTGCCACCAGTGCCTAAGGCCCAATTTTTCAGCCCCTGTTCAACAGGGGCATGCAATTACAATTCTTGATCTAATAATTCACAGCAGGGCCCATTGCTGCACCCACCAAGAGTAACTCTGAGGGCTTACAGTGTTGTGGCAACGCCACCACCACCACCACCACGAAAGGCCCAATTTTTCAGCCCCTGTTCAAAAGGGGCATGTAATTACAATTCTTGATCTAATAATTCACAGCAGGGCCCATTGCTGCACCCACCAAGAGTAACTCTGAGGGCTTACAGTGTTGTGGCAACACCACCACCACCACCACCACCACGAAAGGCCCAATTTTTCAGCCCCTGTTCAACAGGGGCATGCAATTACAATTCTTGATCTAATAATTCACAGCAGGGCCCATTGCTGCACCCACCAAGAGTAACTCTGAGGGCTTACAGTGTTGTGGCAACGCCACCACCACCACCACCACCACCACGAAAGGCCCAATTTTTCAGCCCCTGTTCAAAAGGGGCATGTAATTACAATTCTTGATCTAATAATTCACAGCAGGGCCCATTGCTGCACCCACCAAGAGTAACTCTGAGGGCTTACAGTGTTGTGGCAACACCACCACCACCACCACCACCACGAAAGGCCCAATTTTTCAGCCCCTGTTCAACAGGGGCATGCAATTACAATTCTTGATCTAATAATTCACAGCAGGGCCCATTGCTGCACCCACCAAGAGTAACTCTGAGGGCTTACAGTGTTGTGGCAACGCCACCACCACCACCACCACCACGAAAGGCCCAATTTTTCAGCCCCTGTTCAAAAGGGGCAAGTAATTACAATTCTTGATCTAATAATTCACAGCAGGGCCCATTGCTGCACCCACCAAGAGTAACTCTGAGGGCTTACAGTGTTGTGGCAACGCCACCACCACCACCACCACGAAAGGCCCAATTTTTCAGCCCCTGTTCAAAAGGGGCATGTAATTACAATTCTTGATCTAATAATTCACAGCAGGGCCCATTGCTGCACCCACCAAGAGTAACTGTCAGGGCTTACAGTGTTGTGGCACCAGCACCACCATCAAAGGCCCAATTTTTACTACCACTGTTCAACAATTATATGTAATTAAAATTCCTGATATAATAGTTGACAGCAGGGCGTTCCAGCACCAACCAAGAGTAACTGTGAGTGCTTACAGTGTTGTGCCAACACCAACAACTAAGGGGCCTATTTCTGCAGAGTATATACGGCAGGTCCCTACTTTCAAACATCCAACTTACAAACGACTCCTACTTGCAAACGCAAGAAGACAACAGGAAGTGAGAGGAAATCTACCACTAGGAAGGAAAATTCTCTCCTGTAAGAATAAATATGGGAGAAAGGTGTCTCCTCTGTACTGATGCTTTATCAGCAATCCTTGTTTCAAGAAAAACACCACATTTCAAAAACAGTTGTCATTGGGACGGAAAGTGAGGTGAAATGTTCTGAACAGGGGCACAGACAGCAAAACAAATGTTACAGGGGTGATAACCCTTACCTATGTTTTCCAAAAAGTTTAAAAATAGATTTTTGGGCTGGAGCTACACTTCAACAATGTACCTGTTCAAAATTACAAACAGATTCTACATAAGAACAAACCTACAGTCCCTGTCTTGTATGCACCGCCTGTATACGGCTGTTCAGAGTATATAGGGCCTTTTTTATTTTATGTGCGGGGTTCCCCTTAATATCCATACAAGACCCAAAGGGGCTGGTAATGGGCTGGGGTAGGGGGGGGGGGGTCATGGGGTAGCTATGCCATTTTTCTTAAAGATTTTCATCCATATTACCGGGACCAGACATTACATTAAAGCCGCAAGCAGTTTTAAATGGCTTTTTTTTCCTTTAGAAGTGTCATTTTGTGCAGGGACAGTTCTAAACACGGGAAACACGTGGCACTTCACAGGCATACTTTAGACACCCCCCAGGTACGATATTTAAAGGAATATTTTACTTTTTTTTTTCACTTTATGCATCATTAAAATGACTGCTCCCGAAAAACGACCGTTTTTAAAACTTCTTTTTGCATTGATACATGTCCCCTGGTGCACAACCCGGGTTCCCAAACCCTTTTTAGGACAATAACATGCATAATAGTTGTTATAATTAGCACTTTAGAATTCGAACGTTCGCATCCATTGTATTTAATAGGGTTCTAATGTTCGTACGAACTTTCAGTCCGTTCGCGGTGTGAGGGGGTTAGCTTGGCAGCGGGTGTGTGTGACCCCCGGGATGGGCTCCCCACACAAAAGCAGGCCCAGCAAACGGAGGTTGTGGTTTTCAAAATCAAAAAAAAGGTGCGGTTTATTTTCTATTTACAGTGACAAAACACAGCAAAGCCAAAAGAAACATAAACAAATTAAATCCTGGTCAACTTGACCTCTGACTAAACATACAGGTTTCCTAACTAACAACTGGGATCAGCCTAGTGCTGTCCTAGTCCCTAAGTCCCTGGTTTTAAATGTCCAAGCAAATAGCCACACAGGCTTTGTCTCACCGGACAAGGGTTCACTCTCTCCAGGAAGTCCACACAGGTCTGCTTCCAGGCATGAGCTAACATCTAATGAAGCTGGGAGTTCTTATAGAGGCCTAAATGAGCTGACAAGTTTCAGCTGGTCTCATCAACTCCCTGTCTGTACGACGCCCCACACTCTCCCTAGAGGTATGAGTCATCCATGAGCCCACTAGCCTTAGCTGGGCTTATACAATTCTCCACCTAGTTGTATAAGTCGGCGTAAAGCCTGAATCTGGGCGAAATATATCTACCCCCCTGGATGCAACCAGGTGACTTTACCTTCCTGCTGTCACATACCCCCCCCTCTTGTTTTAACCTCGGGGTTGGAACACCAGCAATCAGGCATTCATGTACTCGAGACAAAGCATCCACATTCCCCATTTGAACGCCAGGGCGATGCTTTACTGTGAAGTTGAATTCCTGGAGGGCCAGGAACCACCTATTCACTCTTCTATTTGTTTCCTTGTTTTGAGCCATCCACTTTAACGGAGCGTGATCCGTAACCATGTCAAAGTGCCTACCTAGCAGGTAGTACCGAAGGGAATCTAGAGCCCACTTCACCGCTAAACACTCCTTTTCAACGGTGGCGTAATTTACCTCATGGGACTTCAACTTCCTGCTGAGGTAAATGACTGGGTGCTCTTCCCCGTTCCAGACCTGGGACAATACTGCTCCTAACCCCACATCTGACGCATCACTTTGTACGACAAAGTCTTTAGAGAAGTCGGGTGAGTACAACACTGGCTGGCTACATAAGGCTTGTTTCAAGAATTGGAATGCTGCCTCAGCCTCGGGGGTCCATTTAATCATGACCGACCCTTTCCCCTTCGTTAGGTTGGTTAGGGGCACAGCCTTAGAGGCAAAGTGGGGAATGAATCGCCGATAATACCCAGCGATTCCCAGAAAGGCTCGTACCTGCTTCTTGCTGTTGGGACGTGGCCAACTCTGGATGGCCTCGACTTTGTTGAGTTGGGGTTTTATTACTCCCCTCCCAATGGTGTACCCAAGATATTTGGCCTCCTCCTGCCCAATGGTACACTTCTTGGGGTTAGCCGTAAACCCCGCTTCCCGAACAGAGTCCAGGACTGCTTGCACTTTTGGCAGATGTGAGGCCCAATCTGTGCTATGGACAATTACGTCATCCAGGTAAGCCGCAGCATACTTCCGATGGGGCCTCAGCATCTGGTCCATTTTCCGCTGGAATGTGGCCGGCGCATTCTGTAACCCGAACGGCATTCTTTTATATTGGAACGCCCCGTCTGGGGTTACAAATGCGGTTTTCTCTTTGGCCAATTTGGCCAGGGGGATTTGCCAATACCCTTTTGTGAGGTCAAGAGTCGTCATGTATCGGGCTGTTCCCAGCCGGTCGATCAACTCATCTATACGTGGCATGGGGTAGGTGTCAAATTTTGTAACTTTGTTCAACTGACGAAAATCGTTACAAAATCGCCAGCTCCCATCCGGTTTAGGCACCAACACAATGGGACTAGACCAATCACTTTGGGACTCCTCTATCACCCCTAAGTTCAGCATTTTCTGTACTTCCTCCCGTATTGCCTCCCGTCGGGCCTCTGGGATCCGATAGGGTTTTAACTTCACCCTTTCACCGGGCGGGGTAATGATGTCATGCTCTACCCCAGATGTTTGTCCCGGCAGCTCAGAGAATACCTCCTTGTTGCGAAGCACAAACTCCTTAACCTCCTGTTGTTGGGGTTGTGACAAGGTGGCTGCTATTCCAACCTCAGGAATCACGCAACCAGTTTGAGCTGGTGACCAAGTGTCTGCGACTAGGGACTCTCTATCCCTCCAGGCTTTCAACAGATTAACGTGATAGATCTGTTCGGGCTTTCGCCTTCCTGGTTGTCTGACCTTGTAATTCACTTCGCTCACTTTTTCCATTATCTCGTAGGGGCCTTGCCATTTGGCAAGGAATTTACTTTCAACCGTAGGGACAAGTACCAGTATCCTATCCCCCGGGGAAAAGGTACGGGTCTTGGCTCCACGGTTGTACACTCTCTGCTGTGCTAACTGCGCTTGGGCCAAATGTTCCTTCACGATGGGCATTACCTGTGCAATTCGGTCTTGCATCAGGGCGACATGCTCAATCACACTCCTGTGGGGAGAACTCTCACTTTCCCAAGTTTCCTTGGCAATATCCAACAGCCCTCTTGGGTGTCTCCCATACAGTAACTCAAAGGGGGAGAATCCCGTAGAGGATTGGGGCACCTCCCTAATAGCAAACATCAGATAAGGAAGTAGACAGTCCCAATCCTTTCCATCTCTATCCACCACTTTCTTCAACATTTGCTTTAGGGTTTTGTTGAATCTTTCAACCAGCCCATCGGTTTGGGGGTGATACACAGATGTACGTAATTGCGTCACTTTGAACAATTTACACAGCTCCTTCATAACCCGGGACATAAAGGGTGTACCTTGGTCCGTAAGCAGTTCTCTACAAATACCCACCCGGCTAAACACAAGAGATAGCTCTTTGGCTATGGTTTTGGCCGAGGTATTTCGGAGAGGGATCGCTTCTGGATAACGGGTGGCATAGTCCATTATAACTAATATGTACTGGTGCCCCCTAGCGGACTTGATTATAGGACCTACCAAATCCATGGCGATCCTCTCAAACGGGACCTCAATGATGGGTAGAGGGACCAGCGGGCTACGGAAATGTGGCATTGGGGCCGACCTCTGACACACAGGGCAGGAGGAACAATAATTTTCTATGTCCTTTATCACCCCCGGCCAATAGAATCTCTGTAATACCCTCTCTCGGGTTTTCTCTGTCCCCAGATGACCTCCAAGAATGTGCCCATGGGCCAACTCCAACACCAACTTCCTGTAAGGTTTGGGCACCACAAGCTGCTCAACGGTTTCTTCTGCCCTTTTTGCCACCCGATACAGTAGGTCCTTCTCTACGCTGAAGTATGGGTAAGTGCAGGTATTATCTGGGTTCACTAACTCGCCATCTATTTTCACTACGTTTTCCCGTGCCTTTATTAGGGCGGGGTCTTTCAACTGTTCTGTGGCAAAGTTTTCCCTGTGAACCTCAAGATCAGAAAACTCCACAGACGGTAGGTTTTCGTCTGAGGAGGTGGGCTCCTCTCCAGTTTCTTGAGTCTCCCCTGCCAATACTGATAAGGGAAATTCCGGAGAGTCCTCACCACTCTCAGGGGAGTTCTGGCTATCCCATTCCTGGTACATAGGGGCACCAGTGGGGGGCTCAGGATCATCCCACAGTTCCCAGAACTTCGGAAAATCCCTTCCCACAATGGCGTCATGCGGTAACTGAGATACTAAGCCCACTGGATGAGAGAGGGTACCTTTGGGGGTCTCGAAACACACTGTAGTCACTGGATACTCTCGGGTGTCCCCATGCACACAAATAACAGCTACCTTGCTATTCCCAGAGACCTCTGTTTTAACTAACTCAGCCTTTATCAGGGTCACAAGGCTACCTGAATCCAGCAATACCACAACATTTCTACCATTAACACACATTTTGCATAAATGTTTCTCAGTTCCTCGAATGGCAGTGCATGCGACTGTCGCACACAGCGACTGACGTCTGCCCATCAGAAAGTCACACTGCATGGGTTCCTCCACAACCGGGCAATTGGCTGCAATATGTCCCGCTTGCCGGCAGCGGTAGCAAACGATCCTTCTTGCCGCCTCTTGAGCCGCTGACTTCCCAGGCTGCCCTCGCCAAACTTGGGGCAGAGCTCCCACCCTCTCACTCTCTCCACCCTCACCCCTTGGAATCCTCTCATCCGCCCCTGGGGATGGTCTGGTCTTAGGGTGGAAAGTCCGAGTGTCTCTGGAAGAGGCCGTCAGGTTCTCTGTAGCCAAGTATTTCTCCACACGATCCACAAGACCATCGGCCGTCTCTGGGTCTCCATGGCTTACCCACTGTCATGGATATGCAGTAGTGTTTGTCTGTCAGCTTACCTTCCTTCCCATGTGTTCATCTTAGAGGCCTGAGCCCTTTCACCTGGCTTCCTTTATAATCTCCTCCCAGCCTGACTCCACCCCAGGCCCTATCACTGAACACTATATTAACCTGTGCACTGCAAGCCTGCTTTGCTGATCAACGTGTTTGTTAGGCATTGTGTGTTTGGGTTCCTGCCTGCCGTGTGCTACGTCTGTCTCTCTGTTACGTTATTGGCTTGTCCCCGACCATCCCTGTCTGCTCGTGACCCTTGACCTTCGGCTCGTTCTTCGTTATCCTTGTCTGCTTGTGGCCCCTGACCTTCGGCTTGTTATTCGGTTCTCTCTATCGTGTGCTGCTGCTTCCCCTTATCCTACGGGGCGTGAGCTAGGAAACTCCAGGGGCCGCGACCTGGTCCCAGCCTGCAGCGTAACATCCTCACCACTAGAGGCCCTGGAGAAGACCAGCTGGGTCTTAGACTCCGCGCCCTGGGGAATCTTGGCTCTCGCTTCCGTTGGGATCCCGGTTGTGCTCCTCTGGTCCCGCTTTCCACAACCACCCAGTTTCCTATCCACAGAAGCCAGCCATAGGGTTCACTACCTCGCGGTGCACTCCTGTCCCCCTACGGTGTGCATCTGTCACCTGGCCACAGGTGACCCTGACAGTTTGATCAGCCATGAACCCGGCTGACATCCCGCTACCCGCGGATGATCCATTGCAGGGCATAGTTTGCAGACTTGAAACCCAGGAATCGAATCAGACTCAGGTGATGCGATTCCTCCAGGATCTGGCTTCTCGCTTCGAGCAGCTTCAGGCCTCCTTGGGAACCCTGAATCCACAACCTCAAATACAATCAGCGGCTGCACCTATTGCACCAGTCGCAGCCACACACTCACTACAACTGCCAGCTCCGTCCCGTTTCTCTGGGGACTCCAAGGCTTGCAGGGGGTTCCTTAGCCAATGCACGATTCATTTTGAGCTCCAGCCCCAAAACTTCCTGTCTGATCGGGCTAAGGTAGCCTATATCATTTCCCTCCTCTCTGGTGAAGCTTTAGCCTGGGCAGCCCCTCTGTGGGAACTGAATGATCCAGTGGTTTCTAGCCTGTCTGGCTTCTTGAAACTTTTTCGGAATATCTTCGAAGAACCGGCTCGTGTCTCTTCAGCGGCCAGCGCCCTTTTACGTCTCCGCCAAGAGTCTGCTTCTGTGGGACAGTATGCCCTTCATTTCCGCATACTGTCGGCTGAGTTGAGCTGGAACAATGAGGCCTTAGTCGCAACCTTTTTGCATGGCCTGTCTGATAGAGTGAAGGATGAATTAGCAGGAAGAACCATCCCCACTGATCTGGCCGGCGTTATCTCCTTGTGTAACCAGATCGATATTCGCTTTCAGGAGAGGACCTTAGAAAAGCAACGCCAGCACTCCTTGGTTCTTAGTCAGCCTGAGCTCCCCTCTCTTCGACCCGTAGAGCATCTCCTACCAGCTGAGGAACCCATGCAGCTGGGTCGGACCAGGTTATCCCCCGAGGAACGTGCTAGGCGCAGAACTCTTGGTCTGTGTCTTTACTGTGGGGGCAAAGGTCATTTTCGTGACACTTGCTCTCTTTGTCCAGAAAAACGTTCGGGTCCACTTCATCTGGAAAGTGGAGTATTGGACCCAGAAATATCACCTTCCCCTTCTCGTCTTATGCTTTCTGTGTTCCTTCATGTTGGTGCTTCTTCTCATTCGGTCTCAGCATATCTGGATTCCGGAGCCGCTGGTAATTTCATGGACTGGGAAATCGCATCGTCCATGAGACTTACTCTTTTGCCCCTCACCACGCCATTGGTGGTCTTGGCGATTGATGGTACTGTTCTCCCAGGGGGACCTATCCGCTTCCAGACCCTCCCTGTTAAGATGTCGGTAGGGACACTCCACCAGGAGTGGATATCCTTCCTTATCTTACCCAAGGCCTCAACGCCTATCATTTTGGGTCTCCCATGGTTACAGCTCCATTCTCCTCATGTGGACTGGACTACTGGACAGATCCTGGCTTGGGGTCCCTCCTGTTCCTCGTCCTGCCTACCCAAGGTTGCCCCCTGTGAATCTGAGCCGGTCATTCATTCCAGGTTGCATAACCATTTACATTTCTCTGTCCCTAACCACCCTTGGACGCACAGCCAGGCTAGCTTGTCTACAAGTCCTGCAGTCGCTACGTCTTGCGATGCGATTCAGGTAGTCGCTACACCTGACTCAGCTATTCACTCTGCCTCTGTACTAGTTATGCCAGTCCAGCCCATGCCCAGTGAGCCTCCTACTTTTTCTTGTTTGGGACATTCTGCTTGTCCTTCAGCTATTCAGCTTGACTCCGGCGACATGTCACCTTCTAACCAACCTGACTTCAGGGTTCCACTGACATCTGCCCAGTCTGATGGTCCTGTGCAAGATGACCAGTTCCCCTTTAAGGGTCTAGGGGACCCTCCTCAGATTCCTGTTGATCCTCTCATGCCCTTGCTTATTCCTAGAGAGCCTTTGGTCCTCAATAGATCTTCTTGTCATCTCCCTACCTCGTTTTCGGTCTCTGAGGATAATCTTAAGTACGAGGTTAGACAAGTTCTGGATTCTCGGCTCTGCAGAGGCATTCTTCAGTACCTTGTGCATTGGAGAGGTTTTGGTCCTGAGGAGGCGTCTTGGATCGCTGCATCTGATGTCGCTGCACCTCATCTGTTGAGAAGGTTTTATCAGAGATTTCCCTTTAAGCCTGGGTCCAGGCGGGGGAGGGCCCATAAGAGGGAGGGTACTGTCATGGATATGCAGTAGTGTTTGTCTGTCAGCTTACCTTCCTTCCCATGTGTTCATCTTAGAGGCCTGAGCCCTTTCACCTGGCTTCCTTTATAATCTCCTCCCAGCCTGACTCCACCCCAGGCCCTATCACTGAACACTATATTAACCTGTGCACTGCAAGCCTGCTTTGCTGATCAACGTGTTTGTTAGGCATTGTGTGTTTGGGTTCCTGCCTGCCGTGTGCTACGTCTGTCTCTCTGTTACGTTATTGGCTTGTCCCCGACCATCCCTGTCTGCTCGTGACCCTTGACCTTCGGCTCGTTCTTCGTTATCCTTGTCTGCTTGTGGCCCCTGACCTTCGGCTTGTTATTCGGTTCTCTCTATCGTGTGCTGCTGCTTCCCCTTATCCTACGGGGCGTGAGCTAGGAAACTCCAGGGGCCGCGACCTGGTCCCAGCCTGCAGCGTAACATCCTCACCACTAGAGGCCCTGGAGAAGACCAGCTGGGTCTTAGACTCCGCGCCCTGGGGAATCTTGGCTCTCGCTTCCGTTGGGATCCCGGTTGTGCTCCTCTGGTCCCGCTTTCCACAACCACCCAGTTTCCTATCCACAGAAGCCAGCCATAGGGTTCACTACCTCGCGGTGCACTCCTGTCCCCCTACGGTGTGCATCTGTCACCTGGCCACAGGTGACCCTGACACCCACTTTTGGATGGCAGTAGGAAGAGCTCTCAAAAACCGATCCATTACAACACGTTCCACAATCTTTGGTGCGGACAAAGTCTCTGGCTGTAGCCACTTTCTGCTCAGGTGAATGAGATCATACATTTGAGACCTGGGGGGTTTTCCAAGCTGGAAAGTCCAGTTATGCACACGCTGAGCCCGGACAGCCTGGGTGACACCCAGCCTTGCCAATATTTCAGCTTTTAGCATCACATAGTCTTTTGCTTGGTCAGGCTCTAGGTCATAGTAAGCCTTCTGTGATTCACCAGTTAACAGAGGAGCCACCAGTCCAGCCCACTGCTCCTCAGGCCACTTTTCTCTTTCAGCAGTCCTTTCAAATGTGGTCAAAAATACCTCTGGATCATCCTCTCCAGTCATTTTTGTCAATAAACGACTCACCCCAAAGGACGCGGTATTAGTGGGACGGCTTTCCTCACTGGTCTGCGGACGTTGCTGCATTACTGCTTCCATTTGTTGTAGTCTCTGCTCTTGCTTCTGTAACAGGTCTATGAAGCGGGCCTCAGATTGCTGCTGGGCTCGTTGCTGAGCTTCCAGACTCTGTTGGTGAGCTGCAAGGCTCTTTTGCAAACCTGCATTTGTCTGCTGTTGATTGGCATTTGCTAGAGCCAGCTGCTTCAGTATCTCCTCCATGCTGGCTTAAAAAAAAACTGCCACTGGTTCTCCACCAACTGTGAGGGGGTTAGCTTGGCAGCGGGTGTGTGTGACCCCCGGGATGGGCTCCCCACACAAAAGCAGGCCCAGCAAACGGAGGTTGTGGTTTTCAAAATCAAAAAAAAGGTGCGGTTTATTTTCTATTTACAGTGACAAAACACAGCAAAGCCAAAAGAAACATAAACAAATTAAATCCTGGTCAACTTGACCTCTGACTAAACATACAGGTTTCCTAACTAACAACTGGGATCAGCCTAGTGCTGTCCTAGTCCCTAAGTCCCTGGTTTTAAATGTCCAAGCAAATAGCCACACAGGCTTTGTCTCACCGGACAAGGGTTCACTCTCTCCAGGAAGTCCACACAGGTCTGCTTCCAGGCATGAGCTAACATCTAATGAAGCTGGGAGTTCTTATAGAGGCCTAAATGAGCTGACAAGTTTCAGCTGGTCTCATCAACTCCCTGTCTGTACGACGCCCCACACTCTCCCTAGAGGTATGAGTCATCCATGAGCCCACTAGCCTTAGCTGGGCTTATACAATTCTCCACCTAGTTGTATAAGTCGGCGTAAAGCCTGAATCTGGGCGAAATATATCTACCCCCCTGGATGCAACCAGGTGACTTTACCTTCCTGCTGTCACAGCGGGTTCTGGTGCGAACCGAACCCGGGGGTGTTCGGCTCATCACTACATTCTATATGAAATCCAATCCTGGTACACTTCTAGCAAAAGCATTAAAATCCATCAACAAATCCTTCAAACCTATGAAGCTCAAATTGGCCAATAATATATACACTAGCAATCCACAAAAAATAGTCCAAAAAATTCAGCACCTACTTAAAATCCCAATACAAAGAAACAAATACATTTAACACCTCTGAAGCTGGTTCATTTTTCTCACGAATCAGTCTCCCTCATATGACGGAATCTCAAAGGACATTGTTAGAAAAACCAGTTACAAATTATGAGGTCATCACAGCCATTAAGGAATTAAAAATAAATAAAAGGCCTGGGCCAGATGGTTACTCATCATTATACTACTGAACATATATGGACATTCTTTCCCCCATGCTTGTAGAAGCATATAACGATGTATTGAGAAACAAAACATTTAGGCAAGAATCCTTGATGGCAATCATATGTATGATTCCAAAACCACAAACAGATGATACACTTAGCAGTAATTATCGTCCCATTTCCATGTTAAATGTGGATATTAAATTGCTGACAAAAATATTAGCAACACGTTTAAACACAATTATAGGAACACTTGTACATTGCGACCAGGTAGGATTCATGCCCTCATGCCAAGCAGGTGATAATGTTCGTAGAGCAGTCCTCTTAGCACAAATAGCGAAAAAGCGTGGAATTCCAGCCTGCTTTCTCTCTCTCGATGTTAGAAGGGCATTTGACTCAGTATCCTGGACTTACATGACCTATACATTACAAAAATGGGGATTTGGCCCAAACTTTATGACTTGGATCAAAGCACTTTATGATAAGCCGAAAGCGTATGTAAGATATGCAGGATATAAGTCTGAACCCTTTGATATTGAGTGGGGTACAAGACAAGGCTGTTCGCTCTCACCATTACTATTCGCTTTACTCATAGAACCACTTGCACAGTTAATTAGATTAGAACCCACAATAACAGGAATAGAAGTAGGAGGTTACCAACACAAAATGTGTTTATTTGCAGACGATATCCTCCTATTTCTTTCATCCCCACAAATATCTGGCCCCAATCTTACCCCAATTCTTAATAAGTTTGCCACTCTTTCAGGCCTAGCTATCAATCCCAAGAAAAGTTCAGCAATGAAAATATCTCTATCAAGCATTGAATTATCGGCCGCCAAAATAGGTCTCCCATACACATGGACAGAGGGTGCACTACCATACCTAGGCATTAAGCTTACAGCATCCCTCTCAGATTTATTCTCTCATAACATACCACCGATATTGAAACATCTAACAAACTTAATGAACTCCTGGGCCCACCTCCCAATATCATGGATGGGAAGAATAAATACCGTAAAAATTACGATATTGCCAAAAATACTATACTTGTTCAGAGTCTTGCCAATCCCGATACCAGCATACTATCTAAGGATACTACAGAAAAAATCATCTGTATTCATTTGGGGTTCCACCAAACCGAGAGTACAACAACGTACACTTTTTCTACCCAAAGTACATGGGGGCTTAGGCTGCCCCAATTTTGCAAGCTACTATAGGGCAGCACACATAGCTAGCCTCAGTAAATACCATGCTAAAAAAGAAATCCCACTATGGGTATTAATAGAAGCTGCTGAAAGTGATCCACTTTCAGTCTCAAACTTACTTTGGATCCCCCCAAAATACCGCAAAAACATACAAAATCCCATTACAAAACATTTCATCTCCCTCTGGGATAGATCTAAAATTAAATATCAACTACAATCTCTACACAATCCTCTACTCTCATTTTACAAAAACCCTGCATTTTATTCAGCATGGGTCTCCCCCAAATCTTTTAGAGAATGGACATCTAGGGATATTCTTTATATGTATAAATTTATAACAGCATCATCGTTTATCCCCTTCCCGACCCTTAGTAAAACTTACCACAATCAGAACTATTCAGATACCTCCAAATAAAAAAAAAAAATTCACATCATTTTTAAATTCTTCTACCCCAATATCCCAAATGACCAATTTTGAAACGATATGTAAGAAGGATCCGCACACAAGGGGGGAGCAATATCTACCTTATATTCTCAATTACTGACCCGAGTAGACGCAGACAAACCACAATATGTCCGGAAATGGGAAGAGGACTTACAAAGAGAATTAGAAGACTCAGAATGAAATCAAATATGGACAACAACAAAATCAGCTTCCCCCAATATATTAGCGGTTGAGGCTAATTATAAATTACTAACAAGATGGTACCTCGTTACCAGCAAGGATAGTGAAATATGTTCCAAACTATTCAGCACAATGTTTTCGGGGATGTATAGAGATTAGTGATGAGCCGAACACCCCCGGGTTCGGTTCGCACCAGAACCCGCGAACGGACCGAAAGTTCGCACGAACATTAGAACCCTATTAAATACAATGGATGCGAACGTTCGGATTCTAAAGTGCTAATTATAACGACTATTATCCATGTTATTGTCCGAAACAGAGTTTGGGAGCCCGGCTTCTGCACCAGGGGACATGTATCAATGCAAAAAAAGTTTTAAAAACGGACGTTTTCCGGGAGCAGTCATTTTAATGATGCATAAAGTGAAAAAAAAAAAGTCAAATATTCCTTTAAATATTGTACCTGGGGGGTGTCTAAAGTATGCCTGTGACGTGCCACGTGTTTCCCGTGTTTAGAACTGTCCCTGCACAAAATAACATTTCTAAAGGAAAAAAAGCCATTTAAAACTGCTTGTGGCTTTAATGCAATGTCTGGTCCCGGTAATATGGATGAAAATCTTTAGGAAAAATGGCATAGCTACCCCATCAACCCCCCCCCCCCCTACCCCAGCCCATTACCAGCCCCTTTGGGTCTTGTATGGATATTAAGGTGAACCCCGCACACAAAATAAAAAAGGACCTATATACTCTGAACAGCCGTATACAGGCGGTGCATACAAGACAGGGACTGTAGGTTTGTTCTTATGTAGAATCTGTTTGTAATTTTGAACAGCTGCATTGTTTAAGTGGAGCTCCATGCCAAATTCCTTTTTTTTAGCTTTTTGTAAAACATAGGGAACGGTTATCACCCCTGTCACATTCTTTTTGCTGTCTGTGCCCCTGTTCAGAACATTTCACCTCACTTTGCGTCCCAATGACAACTGTTTTTGAAATGTGGTGTTTTTATTGAAACAAGGATTGGTGATAAAGCATCAGTAGAGAGGAGACACCTTTCTCCCATATTAATTCTTACAGGAGAGAATTTTCCTTCCAAGGGGTAGATTTCCTCTCACTTCCTGTTGTCTTCTTTTCCGTTTGCAAGTAGTAGTAGTTTGTAAGTTGGATGTTTGAAAGTAGGGACCTTCCGTATATACTCTGCAGAAATTGGCCCCTTAGGTGTTGGTGTTGGCACAACACTGAAAGCACTCACAGTTATTTTTGGTGGGTGCTGGAACGCCCTGCTGTCAACTATTATATCAGGAATTGTAATAACATATAATTGTTGATCAGTGGTAGTAAAAATTGGGCCTTTGATGGTGGTGCTGGTGCCACAACACTGTAAGGCCTGACAGTTACTCTTGGTGGGCGCAGCAATGGTCCCTGCTGTGAATTATTAGATCAATAATTATAATTGCATGCCCCTGTTGAACAGGGGCTGAAAAATTGGGCCTTTGGTGGTGGTGGTGGTGGTGATGGTGGTGCTGGTGCCACAACACTGTAAGGCCTGACAGTTACTCTTGGTGGGCGCAGCAATGCTCCCTGCTGTGAATTATTAGATCAATAATTATAATTGCATGCCCCTGTTGAACAGGGGCTGAAAAATTGGGCCTTTGGTGGTGGTGGTGGTGGTGGTGGTGGTGATGGTGGTGCTGGTGCCACAACACTGTAAGGCCTGACAGTTACTCTTGGTGGGCGCAGCAATGGGCCCTGCTGTGAATTATTAGATCAATAATTATAATTGCATGCCCCTGTTGAACAGGGGCAGAAAAATTGGGCCTTTGGTGGTGGTGGTGGTGGTGAGGGTGGTGCTGGTGCCACAACACTGTAAGGCCTGACAGTTACTCTTGGTGGGCGCAGCAATGGGCCCTGCTGTGAATTATTAGATCAATAATTATAATTGCATGCCCCTGTTGAACAGGGGCTGAAAAATTGGGCCTTAGGCACTGGTGGCACAACACTGCAACCCCTCACAGATACTGTACTTGGAGCACAGCAATGAGGCCTGTTGCAAAGTATTGCATCAAAAATTTTAATTACACGCCCCTGTTAAACAGGGGCTGAAAAATTGGGCCTTAGCCACTGGTGGCGTCACCCATAAACCAAAATGATCTTCCAAGCTATCATCGTTAATCGTATCATTGAGGAGGAGGAGGAGGATAGCCAGTCAACATAACAGCACAGCCACTCAGCATCAGCATCAGTCTTGAAGGGATGTGACATTTTAAAATCAATTAGTCTGTTATATCAGCATCTGGTGTGTGGTAGCTGGTGGTGATCCAAGACTGGTTAATCTTGATGAAAGTCAGTCGATCAACCGAGTCGGTGGACAGGCGCACCCTGTGATCCGTGACAAATCCTCCAGCAGCACTGAATGTGCGTTCTGAAAGAACGCTGGATGCAGGACAGGCCAGTAGCTCAATTGCATACTGTGCAAGCTCTGGCCAGTGATCCATCCTCAAGACCCAGTAAGCCAGAGGATTTTCGGTGGGGAAGGTGTCCAAGTCTGACCTTGCCCCTAGGTATTCCTGGACCATGTATATCAGACGCTGGCGATGGTTGCTGGAACCGATCATACTTTGGGGCTGCGGACTAAAGAATTGTCTGAACGCATCGGTCAGACGGCCACCTTCCCCACCGCTCCTTCTTTGACTGCCCGAAGCCTCAGCAACTCGTTGTCCAGGACCAGGAGTTTGTAACCTCCCAGTCTCTGGGAACGCGTTGCACAGACCTTTCTGCAAGGCCTCCCGGAGTTGTCTCATCCTCTGCTCCCTCTGCGACGGTACGATAAGGTCCGCAACCTTACCCTTGTACCGTGGATCAAGGAGAGTGGCCAGCCAGTAATGGTCCCTCTCCTTGATCCGAAGAATACGAGGATCCTTCCGCAGACTTTGAAGGATCAGGGAGGCCATGCAGCGTAGGTTAGCTGAGGCATTCAGTCCAGAGTCCTCTGGGTCACTAAGGACGACATGATCCGCAGCCACCTCCTCCCAGCCACGTACAAGTCCACTGGTTTCTTGGGACTGTAAATCATCCCTAAAAGACTGCTGCTGATGATGCTGAGTGCCAGCCTCCACCTCCATGCTGACACAATCCTCCTCCTCCTCCTCTTCCTGTGCGATGGGTGGGACAGAAGGAACACTGTCTGGGTAAAGGGGGCCTTGAGAGGCAAGGAAGTCCTCCTCTTCCTGCCTCTGTTCTGCCTCAAGTGCCCTGTCCATTATTCCACGCAGCGTGTGCTCCAACAGGTGGACAAGAGGTACAGTGTCACTGATGCATGCACTGTCACTGCTCACCATCCACGTGGCCTCCTCAAATGGTGCCAGGACAGTGCATGCATCCCTGATCATGCCCCACTGGCGTGGTGAAAAAAAACCGAGCTCCCCTGACCCTGTCCTGGTGCCGTAGTCGCACAGGTACTCATTGATGGCCCTCTGCTGCGTGTGCAGCCGCTGCAGCATGGCCAACGTTGAGTTCCACCTGGTGGGCATGTCACATATAAGGCGGTTCTTGGGCAGGTTCAACTCCTTTTGAAGCTCAGCCAGGCGAGCACTGGCATTATAAGATCTGCGGAAATGCACACAGACTTTCCTGGCCTGCCTCAGGACATCCTGTAAGCCCGGGTACCTACCCAAGAACTGCTGCACCACCAGGTTAAGGACGTGAGCCATACAGGGCACATGGGTCAGTTGTCCCTGTCGGAGGGCGGAGAGGAGGTTGGTGCCATTGTCGCAAACCACCATTCCTGGCTTAAGCTGGCGTGGCGTCAACCACCTCTCGGCCTGCCCCTGCAGAGCAGACAGGACCTCTGCCCCAGTGTGGCTCCTGTCCCCCAAACACACCAGCGCAAGCACGGCATGGCATCTTTTTGCCTGCGTACTTGCGTAGCCCCTTGAATGCCTACGGAGCACCGCTGGTTCCGAGGACAAAACACAGGAAGAGGCCATGGAGGAAGAAGAAGAGGAGGGGGTGGAGGAGAGAGGTGTGTCACAACCAGTAGTAGCATTTTGGAGGCGTGGCGGTGGAACAACCTCCAACACTACTGCACATTGTCCTGCATCCTTCCCAGCTGCCAAAAGAGTGACCCAATGGGCCGTGAAAGAAAGGTAACGTCCCTGTCCATGCCTGCTGGACCATGAGTCAGCGGTAATATGCACCTTACCGCTGACCGCCCTGTCCAGCGAGGCCAAGACATTGCCTTCCACATGCCTGTAGAGAGCCGGAATCGCCTTCCGTGCGAAAAAGTGGCGTTTGGGAACCTGCCACTGAGGAACCGCACATTGCACAAACTCACGGAAGGGGGCCGAGTCTACCAACTGAAAAGGCAGCAGTTGAAGCGCTAGCAATTTAGCCAAGCTAGCATTCAACCGCTGGGCATGTGGATGGCTGGGAGTGAACTTCTTTCGACGGTCCAGCAGCTGGGGCAGGGAAATTTGCCTGCTAGAATCGTACGTTGGTGTACTGCTAGCAGAGTGCCCGCAAGTACTTGCCTGTGACACACCTAATTCTACACCTTCATTCCTCTCAGAGCAGGTTTCAGAGAGGAGTGAAGGTATAGTGGGGTTGGAGATCCCAGCTGATGCGGTGCAAGAAGAGGTCAGCTTTGTTCTTTGGTGTGGGTCTTTAAGGTAGGCTTGCCAACGAGCTGCATGGCAGGTCAACATATGTCTGATCAAGCATGTGGTGCCCAAGCGGCTGATGTTTTGGCCACGCGATATACGCTTGAGACATATGTTGCAAACAGCAGCTGTGCGATCTGATGCACTCGCCTCAAAAAAGGCCCACACCAAAGAACTTTTTGAATGACGGGCAGAGGCAGCGCCCTGCACAGGCGGAGCTCTGCGGTGTGATTCCGTCGGTGTGCTGCCCATACGCTGGCCACTCAAGGGCATCCTGCCTCGTTGGAGATGTGCCTCCTCCTCATCCTCCTCCTCCTCTCTCCTATTAGGCACCCACGTGGAGTCAGTGACCTCATCATCCCCTCCCTCCTCATCACTGGAGCCAATCTGGCAGTATGCTGCAGCTGCTGGAGCATGACTGCCAGATTGGTGTCCTTCTTGAGCATCCCCTCTCTCTGCTCTTACGCTGCTGCCTTCCTCTAGCTGGGTATCATCATCAGATCCTTCCAAACGCTGGGCATCCTCCTGGAGCATGTACCCAACACTGTGCTCAAACAGTTCGGGGGACTCCTCAGGAGGAGGGCATGGTGGGTCTAGGGAAGGATTGACTAATGAAGATAATGATACCAGAGAAGAGGACGCTTTGGCAGCTGCTTTGCCAGTACCCTGAGCCTGGGTGAGAGAGGATGAGGAGGATGAGGTGGGCTTGGTCATCCACTCTACCAAGTCTTCGGCATGATGTGGCTCAACATGTCCAGCTGCCGAAAAGAAGGACAAGCGTGTCCCATAGCCATGTGCTGATGACAATGCACCGCGTCCACGACCAGCACTGTTGCCCCCAGACACAGAGCCTGCTTGCCCTCTTTTTTTGCCTCCTGACTGTCTGCCTCTCCTTGTTTGCCTTCCAGACATTTTAATGGATGGCCCTGCGGGGAGATGGGAAAAAGAGCAATAAGGGCTACCTTCAGGTGTATACTGTGCAGGAGGCTTAGCAACAATGACACTGACACTGTCCCCTGCCTATCCTTCTCTGTCCCTAAACACAAGGATTGAAAATATGGTTCAGCAAAATAGTTTTAGAACAGAATATCACACTGACACTTTCCCTCACTGTCCTACTCTGTCCCTCCCTACAAACAAGATTCAGCACAGAATAGCACACTGATAATTTCTACGAGTGTCCTTCTCTGTCCCTAAACTCAAGGATTGAAAATATGGAACAGCAAAATTGGTTTAGAACAGAATAGCACACTG
The DNA here is from genome assembly GCA_029206835.1 of Rana muscosa. NCBI lineage: Eukaryota > Metazoa > Chordata > Amphibia > Anura > Ranidae > Rana > Rana muscosa. The sequence continues at coordinate 73,841,060 of CM055121.1, forward strand.
TCAGTTTCACTCACTGTACCTCTCTGTCCCTAAACTCAAGGATTGAAAATATGGTTCAGCAAAATAGTTTTAGAACAGGATAGCACACTGACACTTTCCCTCACTGTCCTACTCTGTCCCTCCCTGCAAACAAGATTTAGCACAGAATAGCACACTGATAATTTCTACGAGTGTCCTTCTCTGTCCCTAAACTCAAGGATTGAAAATATGGAACAGTAAAATTGGTTTAGAACAGAATAGCACACGGTCAGTTTCACTCACTGTACCTCTCTGTCCCTAAACTCAAGGATTGAAAATATGGTTCAACAAAATAGTTTTAGAACAGAATAGCACACTGACACTTTCCCTCACTGTCCTACTCTGTCCCTCCCTACAAACAAGATTTAGCACAGAATAGCACACTGATAATTTCTACGAGTGTCCTTCTCTGTCCCTAAACTCAAGGATTGAAAATATGGAACAGCAAAATTGGTTTAGAACAGAATAGCACACTGTCAGTTTCACTCGCTGTACCTCTCTGTCCCTAAACTCAAGGATTGAAAATATGGTTCAGCAAAATAGTTTTAGAACAGAATAGCACACTGACACTTTCCCTCACTGTCCTACTCTGTCCCTCCCTACAAACAAGATTTAGCACAGAATAGCACACTGATAATTTCTACGAGTGTCCTTCTCTGTCCCTAAACTCAAGGATTGAAAATATGGAACAGCAAAATTGGTTTAGAACAGAATAGCACACTGTCAGTTTCACTCACTGTACCTCTCTGTCCCTAAACTCAAGGATTGAAAATATGGTTCAGCAAAATAGTTTTAGAACAGAATAGCACACTGACACGTTCCCTCACTGTCCTACTCTGTCCCTCCCTACAAACAAGATTTTGCACAGAATAGCACACTGTTAATTTCTACGAGTGTCCTTCTCTGTCCCTAAACTCAAGGATTGAAAATATGGTTCAGCAAAATTGGTTTAGAACAGAATAGCACACTGTCAGTTTCACTCACTGTACCTCTCTGTCCCTAAACTCAAGGATTGAAAATATGGTTCAGCAAAATAGTTTTAGAACAGAATAGCACACTGACACTTTCCCTCACTGTCCTACTCTGTCCCTCCCTACAAACAAGATTTAGCACAGAATAGCACACTGATAATTTCTACGAGTGTCCTTCTCTGTCCCTAAACTCAAGGATTGAAAATATGGAACAGCAAAATTGGTTTAGAACAGAATAGCACACTGTCAGTTTCACTCACTGTACCGCTCTGTCCCTAAACTCAAGGATTGAAAATATGGTTCAGCAAAATAGTTTTAGAACAGAATAGCACACTGACACTTTCCCTCACTGTACCTCTCTGTCCCTAAACTCAAGGATTGAAAATATGGTTCAGCAAGATTGGTTTAGAACAGAATAGCACACTGACACTTTCCCTCACTGTACCTCTCTGTCCCTACAAACAAGGATTAGCACAGAATAGCACACTGTCACTGACACTCTCCCTACCTATCCTTATTTGTCCCTAAACACAAGGAATCCAGGATTAGTAAAGGAAAAATAATGACACTGTCCCTGCCTATGCTTCTCTTTCCCTGCTCCGGAACACACTACACAAGGCCGCCGCGCTGGCGGCCTTTTATAGTGTGGGGCGTGTACTAAACCCCCTCAGCAATAATTGGCCACAGGCATCCTGCCTGTGGCCAATCATTGCTCTCCTCGCTGCCGGCGCTGTGATTGGCCAAGCATGCGGGGTCACAGTGCATGCTTGGCCAATCACAGCGCCTGGATGACACTGCGATGGCGTAGTGCATTGTGGGCCGTTCGCGTCACTCGAATTTGGCGCGAACGGCCCAAATCGTTCGATCTTCATCGAACGATCGAACAGCCGATGTTCGAGTCGAACGTATGTTCGACTCGAACACGAAGCTCATCCCTAATAGAGATAGGAACACAGTTTCATGTTTGGTGGTCGTGTCCAACAGCACAAAAATTCTGGAAAGAACTCTTTAAAATGGCATCTGAAATGTTGGGTAAGACAATCCCACTTGACCCAGCAATAGCACTACTTAATCTGAAACCAGAAAGCATAACGCACATACAATTCAAACTACTAGTGCAATTCTTTACAACAGCTAAACAAACATTACCAAAAGCTTGGAAATCTCCCCAATTAAACATAAACGAATCTATGACCAGGATGAATAGTGCGATGACTCATGCTAAAATGACAGCAATAGAAATGGACACGATACCCAAATTTGAAAAATTGTGGCAGCCCTGGATTAACTATAACATGCCATCAACCTTTGACACCAAAGTACTCTTACCATGGTAGCTGAGACAAAAGATTCAAATAATTATTGTTCGTAGCAGCGGCGGCTCCGGGCCTGACTCCACGGACTTCTACTCTGCTCTTCTATCTCTTTTTTACTCCTATTCCTTCTATCTCCTATATTTTTCTCTTTCTTATTCACTTTTTCCTTTTCATATTTCACTGGGTATACATAAGAATATCGCTTGATTTTACAACCCATAATCTTATCATAGCATAAATCTTATGGGTTATATGAATTTATTGACAAGTTGAATGTTTTTAGGAAACATATATTACTCGCAATCCTTTTAAATGTATTAATAACATTGCTATATTGCATATTTAGATATACAGCAATTACCTTCAAATTAACAAAATTTGTTCTTGAATAAGTATAATGGAACATTCACACTTGTTAAAACAATACATACTTAAGAATGTCTGTATATTACCCCTTGTATACTCTAATAAATTACTTTGACAAGAAAAAAGAAATTTAGAGGAGAATCCTCTTGCCTCTGGGGACCATACCTGAAAATGTTCAGCTACAGAATGCACTTGGGAACAGGTTAAAACAATTTGTCCCACTATTGTAAAGTGATGCCGTGTACACACGACCGTTTTAAATGATGAGAAAAATGACATTTTTTAAAATGGTCATTAAAAATGATCGTGTGTGGGCTTCAGACCATTTTTCACGACGTGAAAAACGGCCATGAAAAAATTGGAACATGCTCTAATTTTTCACGTCGTTTTTTACATCGTAGTTTTTCCCATCATGAAAAACGGCTGTGTGTGGGCTTTAACGACGTGAAAAAAAATGCGCATGCTCAGAATCAAGCATGAGACTGGAGCGCTCGTTCTGGTAAAACTAGCGTTCGTAATGGAGATAGCACATTCGTCACGCTGTAATGGACTGAAAAGCACGAGGCTGAAAAGCGCAAATCGTCGCTCAACAAACTTTACTAACATGAAGGGTGGCGCCATCCGAATGGAACTTCCCCTTTATAGTGCCGTTGTACGTGTTGTACGTCACCGCGCTTTACTCAAGCATTTTTTTCCACGATAGTGTGTAGGCAAGGCAGGCTTGAGAAGAATCACGTCGAGAAAATTGCAGTTTTTTTCAATGACATTAAAAACGGCTGTGTGTACGCGGCATTAGTTTAGGGATTCCAATAAACATCAAATGGTCCAGTTGCCGGCAGCTCAGAAAATGTATTACCATTATGCAGTGTATAACCAAGGTATGTAGGCCATGCAACACTTTGCTTGCTTCGTTCACCAGCCAGACAGGACTCCAAGGGCAATGTCAGATGGGTGATTCTGCCATTAACTGTACATCACCCACTTCGAATCGCTCTCTCATTGATCTGAAACTGTGCCTGAAGATTTAGGTGAAGAGCCAGCGCAATAAACATTTCTCATTCAATGTTAGTACAGTCCCTTGTGCTGATTAACCACTTGGCCACCGGGCGAATTCCAGCACTCCGCTCCTACATGTAAAAATCATAATTTTTTGCTAGAAAATTACTCAGAACCCCCAAACGTTATATATATATATATATATATATATATATATATATATATATAAAATTATTTTTAGCAGAGACCCTGGGGAATAAAATGGTAGTCATTGCAACCTTTTTTGTCACACGGTACTTGCGCAACAATTTTTTAAACGCAATTTTTTTAGGAAAAAAAAAACACTTTCATGAATAAAAAAAAACCCGAAACAGTAAAGTTAGCAACATTTTTTCGTATAATGTGACAGATGATGATACGCCGAGTAAATAGATACCTCGCATGTCACACTTTAAAATTGCGCACACTTGTGGCATGGCGCAACACTTTAGTATCTAAAAATCTCCATAGGTGATGCTTAAATTTTTTTTACAGGTTACATGTTTGGAGGTACAGAGGTCTATTGCTATAATTATTGCTCTCGCTCTAACGTTCGGTGATACCTCAAGTGAGGTTGGAATGTTGTTTACATATATGGGCACGACCTACGTATGCAATCGCTTCTGCGTGTAAGCTCGAGAGGACGGGGGCGCTTTAATTTTATTAATTTTTTTTTTACAATTTTCCCTTTAAAAAATTTTTTTTATCACTTTTGTTCCTATTCCAAGGAATGTAAACATCCCTTGGAATAGGAATAGTGTGTGACATGTCCTCTTTATGGAGAGATGTGGGGTCAGACCTCACATCTCTCCTCTAGGCAGGAAAGGCTGAGATAAAAAAAATCACGATCCCAGCCTTTCTGGCTTTGTTTACTTCCGACGACCTGGACGTGAGGTCATAACGTTGCGCCTCAAAGAGTCATAGAGATTCCTGGGGACCATCTGTCTCTCGGAAGTCTCTATGGCTAACTTCTGAGGGCAGTGGATTCCGTCTCTGGTTCGCAGATTGTACAGGCGACCCGGGAGAAGCGACGGGGGGGGGCGTCCCCTCCCATTGCCTGTAACAACGTTCAAGCGGCTGAACAGTTCTTACGGTGAAGGGAATCATTCAGCTGCAGGCATCATTTAGATATCCCCTTTGAGAGACCAGGACATCTTTTGGCGGCCGGTGGCTGGCAAGAAGTAAAAAAAAAGTAAACCTCAGCTTAAACCCCTTGCTAACCAAAAATACTACAGCTACAACACCCCTGAAGCAGGGATTAAAGATTGTATCCAATACCGCTTCTGATGATGGCTATATGTTGAAACATGTAAGGAGGATCTTCTGAAGTGACGTCAATTCGTATCAGCCCATGGAGGCTTGCAGTCTTTGGATGCTGCTGGAGTTGGCGGTGCTCGCTGTACTGTACCCATGCTGCTTTCCCCTTGTGTCGGGCATGATTCACAGCAATGTAAGTGTATACAAATCCTTTTAAATAAACAATTGAAGTTTGGTTTTACGCTATGTTGCACTCTGCTAGTGTTCCCTATATACACATCTGAATCATCTAAAATGGAGAAGACTTTAGTACATTTCTATCGATGCTAATTAGAGAGAGGAGGTGTGCACTTTTCAGCTGAAAGATTCCAGGGAGAGGAGGTATCAGTTTTTTGGGGAGGTGAGAAAAGGATTTTTTTTTTATTTACTTGTACATTTGCACCTTGTGGAGATTGCACTTATTGAACATTACTGAGCATTTGTTATTGCAGCAGATATGTATATCATGGGTTATATATTTTTTTGCACACATTTTAAAATAATCACTCATTTTATTTTATTTTATTGATTCAGGGCAGCATTGTCCCTTTATTTAAATTTGAAGGTTCCATAATCATTTTTTACACTTTTACTTTCAAAGTATTTTATTTTTCAAAGAATTAAGAAACAATATACAGACAATAAATTAAAGTACATTTTAGTATAAACTAGTTTCTTCCTGGAGAATAATAAAAGGAAGGAAATAAAAAATAATATCCTAAGAGCGGATATAAAAAGAAAACAGAAACATAAGAAAGTAAGAATCTTGATTATGATAGCCTAAAAATTAATGGAAAAGCTAGTCTACACCAAAGCGGCCTCTAAAATACTGTCCTTTTGAGGAACGAATATCTTTGTCTCTCCGTGGCACCCTTATAGGGATCATGCTGTGCCCGAAGAGAGGACCTCCAATCCTTCACAAGGACTCAAATTATAGCCTTCCTAGCCTCTTTTTTTTAATTTAAAATATATATATATATATATATATATATATCTAATATTACTGAACGATTTTTCTCCTAAAATATTGCATATTAGTTTAATAATATTAAAGGAAAATCCCATAAATAAATTCCTTAAACACATCTCTGGGAGACTTATCAAAGAATGATAATAGAAAAAAAAAAGGAGGTAGAGAAAAAGAAGGAAAAGAAAGAGAAGTAGAGGAAGAGCAGAGAGTACATGCCTAGCTTAATAAAGTTGGGTCGAGGGATAATGGAGAAACATCCTAATTAAGTGATATTCAAATATAATTAGCCCATGGTTCCCATATTTTTCCGAATTTCGCGGTAGTGCTATTTAGAATACTAGCCATTTTTTGTTGAGTCATTATCCAAGACACTTTTCGTATGACATCAGAAAGGAAGGGTTTTGTTTTTTTTCCATGCCTTGTCAACAGGTATTTTGGCCCCTGTGAGGATAAAATGAATAAGGATTTGGGAAAACTTAGGTATATGGGGTATATGGGCGTTTAGGAGAGCAACACACGGGGACCTGGGAACCTGGCAGTCAGTAACCTTAAAGATCAAAATGAAAACTTTTTTCCAAAAGGAACGAACCCTCGGACATTCCCAGCAAATGTGGGCCATTGATCCTGAAAGTTGGCAACCTCTAAAGAAGGTTTTGAGGTAGGGTATATGGCAGCCAATTTAGTGGGAGTAAGATACTAGGCTTGTGCAATTCGTTTCGTAACGAATCGAAATTCGTCCGAATTTAGCAACTTTCGGACATTCGGAAGCATTCGAATTTCCGAACAAAGCAATTACGAATAAAACTGAATCCGAAATAAATTATACCGCAATTAGCGAATGCCCGAATGTCTTCGGCATAATTCGTTATGAAAAAGTTACGAATGTACGAATCCATACGAAGCACAATAACACTCACTCTGCTCTCCTCTCTTATTCTCCTAAACAGTGCTGAACTCCCTCTCAAAATGGTGTACAGGGGCGGAGGCTATAGCCGCATGTAAAAAACAAAAGTAAAATACGAGATTTCGAATCCATTCGAAGCACAATAACACTCTGCTCTGCTCTCTGCTTCTCCCTCACCGTGCTGAACCCTCTCAAAATGGTGTACAGGGACGGAGGCTATAGCCGCATGTAAAAAACAAAAGTAAAATACGAGATTTCGAATCCATTCGAAGCACAATAACACTCTGCTCTGCTCTCTGCTTCTCCCTCACCGTGCTGAACCCTCTCAAAATGGTGTACAGGGGCGGAGGCTATAGCCGCATGTAAAAAACGAAAGTAAAATACGAGATTTCGAATCGTTACAAATAACCGCTATGTATTTAGAAAAGTACAAATCCATTCGAAGCACATTAGGCATAATAGGCAGCGTCGTCGTGAGAGAGACACAGAAAATTACGAATCAACGAACCCAAAAAAAGTTACGAAAGTAGGAGTTGCGTCCAGAATCAACGAAAAACAATGTACTCTACCGAAAGTACAAATTATAAATCAACTAAAAATTCAACGAAAAATGTCGCTTGCGAAAATACGAATTAGTCCGAACACGAAAAATCCCGTCTAGCAAAATTACGAATGATTACGAATCAACAGGACCGAAAAGAAACGAACCGAAACTAAACAAATTTTTCCGTTGTGCACAAGTCTATAAGATACCATCTAGTCAATACCTTAATATTAGCTTCTGTTAAATATATGTTTAGAATACCTTTAAAGGACTTCGAATATGCTCAGTGCCAGGCTTCCAGGTCCTAACTGAACTGAAAATCCGTTTCCCAAGCTGTCATATAGGAGGATTTCATCATAGAGTGAGTGAGGGATGAATAAACTACAGATATTTCTCCCCTTGGCTCCATATTTTGACCACACCACAATTCATATTTAGTAAACTGGAGAGGTAAAGATTTGTCCTTCCAAAGGGTGTTTAGGAATTGTGAGATTTGACGGAAGTGTATTCTTTTGGAGTCTGGGAGTTTTAATCTTTTGACGCAGTAATTGAGAGTTATGGGACTCCCAGAAACCAAAAAATTTCCAATGCAGTATAGTCCTCTGTCCGTCCACCATTTGAATGTTTCTACATTTAAACCCGGGGGAAAATCCAGGTTATTAAATAAAGGAGTTAGAGGATGGCCTGTGGAAATAAGAGCCGAATGACATCTGAATCAGTCCCATAGAGCAAAATATTGAGAGAGGATAGGAGACAATATGGATGGTCGTTTCTTAGGTGACCTCCATAAAAGATAATCAAGGGAGTAGCAGGGTTACTGCTTGATTCTCCATCTTGATCCAATCTGATTTCTCAGACTTTGAGTATATCGAGGATAGTTGTGCTAGTCTTGCTGGTATAAAATATTTGTGTAAGTCTGGAAGGCTTAGACCTCCTTTACATCTATGACGAAATAGTGTGTTTTGTGATATACGAAAACCTGACGTACCCCAGATATATTTGAGGATTTTGCTCTGAAGAGATTTTAAGTGACATTTTTTAATTGGAATGAGGAGTGATCTAAAATAATAAAGAATTCTCAGGAGTAAGGTTATTTTTATTGAGTTTTTTCTTCCTAACCAGGTTAATTCATACTTAGACCAGTTTTTGAGATCATTTTCCAATTTCCTATATAGTGGCGGGTAGTTGTGATCATTGAGAGTTTCTGTACGGGCTGTCAGTGTGATGCCTAAGTAACTGATAGAGGAGTCCTGTCATTCAAATTTAAATGACTGTTTCAGTGAAGAAACACTAGAGAGGGGGAGCGAGACGTCCAGGGCTTGCGATTTAGTATAGTTAACTCTTAGATCTTAGAAAAATTGTTCAAGACCTTACAAATGTTTGGTAGTGAAATCAACGGGGATGTGACAAATAAGAGAATGTCATCTGCAAACAAACCACATTTATGTATTTGATCTTCACAGGTAACCCCCTGAATGTTTGGGTTATGGTGTATAGCAATAGCTAAAGTTTCAATGGCTATCAAATTTTTTTTAGGGGAAAGCGGGCACCCTTGTCTAGTTCCTCTAGCTATGTTAAATGGTTGAGAATAATGCCCTTGTAGGCGAATTTGCGCCTTAGGGTAAGAGTATAGGGAGCGTAAGAGGCCCAAGAAACGATCTCCATGAAACCGAATCAAAAGCCTTCTGGAGATCCAAGGCTAAAAGAAACCCCTGTTGTCTCGCGCCCCCCTCCCAGTTAGATTTGAGTATAGAGATTACATCTATGGCCCTTCTTATTTGGTCAGGACCCTGCCTACCTGGGATGAAGCCTACTTGGTCCTTATGTATGTATGTTTTGATAAAGAAGCTAAGCGGTTGGCCATAATTTTTGTCATGATCTTAACATCATTATTTATTAAAGAGATTGGGCGATAATTGGACATTTCTTCAGGATTTTTATCGGGTTTAGGAATAATTGTTATATATGCTGTATTGAGGTGGATATCTAATGGTTCTCCCGATGTTTTAGCATTAAAAAATTTCGTTAAGTGTGGAGCCAAAATATCAGCAAAGGCCTTGTAATACGGAATGGATAGTCCATCAGGACCCGGAGCTGAGCCTGATTTGAGATTCTTAATAACTTCAGTAACCTCCTCCAAGGTGAACTCCGTATCTAGTAGATCTCTGTGTGAAGTGTTGGAAGGGGAAGGTCATCTAGAAACCTAGAAATTGAGTCCTTATCGATTTGAGTGGAAGAATTGTAAAGGTTAGAAAATAATTCATGGAAAGCTTCAAGAATTTTGACAGGGTTAGCTGTGGGGGGTTGACCTGAAATTCTGATTTTGGGTATAGAGTTGACCCTTATGCGGGGAGAAAGTTAATTGGCGAGCAGCGGCCCTATTTTATTAGCGTGTAAATAAAATTTGTTACTAGACCAACGGATTGGTTTTTCAGTTTGTGTGGTAAGGATCAAATTAAGCTCTAGTTTAGTTTTATCTATGAGAGCAATGGAGACCTTGGAGGGATCTTTTTTGTGGATGGCTCTGAGGGAAGCATATTCCTTCTCCAAACGTTCAATATTAACCTTGTGCTCCCTTTTAATTTGCGTTGCTAACTGAATAAATTTACCTCAAATGAAGGCCTTGTGAGCTGCCCAAAGCATCTCAGCTGAGGTATCCTTGTTATTAAGAGAGAAATAATCTAGCAAGGCTTCATTAATCACCTCAACTTTAACTGGGTCAGAAAGGATGGAATCATTGAGTCTCCAAATTCCTCTTGTTCTGCTAAGAGCATTGAAACGCAATGATACAATTACCAATGTATGATCCGATAGTGTTGTATCCTTGATATGGGCGCTTATGATAAAAGGAAGAACAGGCGTGGGTGTCAAGATATGATCTATTCTGGCATATGTATTATGCGGATGGGAAAAATGTATAAAATCGTGTTTTGAGGGGTTTAATTCCCTCCAGGTGTCTGTAAGATTATATGTAATTTGGCTATTTTAAGGTGTCTGTAAGATTAAAAGTAATTTGGCTATTTTAAGACTCTCTCTAGTTGGTCGAGATAATTGGGCTCTAGGGGGTTTGGATTTATCTAAGGCCTGATCAAAAGCAACATTAGAGTCTCCTCCAAGGATTATCATGCCTTCAAGCATAGGGTTAAATGTATCCATTAAAACTTTAAAAAAGGCAGCTTGTCCCCTATTTGGGGCATAGTAGGACACCAAGGAATAAAGGTGCCCCTCCAAGGTACCCTTTATTAAAATAATTCTTCCCTCAGGATCGATGTACTCAAAAGTCTTCACAAATTTATAATGCTTAGAGAAAAGAATGGCTACTCCCTTGGTTTTAGTTTCAGCATTGGCTAAGTGAAATTGTGGGTAATGCGGGTGTATATATTTGGGACTATACCGCTTTGTAAATTGTGTCTCCTGTAGTAGGAGAACATCTATTTTTGGGGATTTATAGTGGTCTAGGATTTTCCGTCTTTTGGATGGAGAGTTTAGCCCCTGAACATTATGTGAGGCAAGTTTAAGGGTAGATTGTGTGGTGTTAGCCATAAAAGCCAAGAAGGATACACCCATTGCAGTTGTCCCCACCCACCCTCAAAAGTCCTCCATGTGGATTTAGTCTTAGGATCTCCCTCAGCAAGAAAGTAAGTTGCTCCAAGACAAGTGTGAGAATGATAATAGAAAATCTATAATACAGAGACAAGTTAGGCATGTAAAGGAAATGAGATGTACAATAATGGGAGAAGAAAATAGAAAGAATAAAAGAGAAGAGATTGAAAAAGAAAATAAAATCTCCTAGCATATAAACCAGGGTCCAGAAGGGGAGATAACCTCCCGGAGCCTTGTAACCAGAAAAATTTATGTCTGGCCCTAGGGGCACAGACAACCTGTCCCTCAGAGGCCTACTGGTCTCCAAGGCATAGGCCGAAGCACGTGTGCCAGCCCTCCGCAGGGCGCCCTAAAAAGGAAAATTAGAAAGAGGTCAATGAGCAACACAGCTTTGTAATCTTCAAACTATGCATTGAGATGTCCCCCAAAAAAGAAAAAAAAAAGAAAAAATTTCCATCATTTCCTTATTAAAAGCGGTTTTTGCACACATTGAGCTTTTTTGTAGCGCTGTCTTTATTATATTGACATGCGTTTTCACATATATTGTGATATGGTACAAGCTGCAGATCCAAACTAATTAAATCCCATATCTGTGGCACAAATTTATTTTACATTCATTGAACCTTCCAGGTAGTGCCACATCCTCTGACACACCAAGGCTGAAGGGTGAATATTAATGGTAACAACACACAATCAACAGCCAAAAGATGGAAAAGCAATAGCAAACAAGTATACGGAAACAATAAAATAATGTGTGACTCAGTAAATAAAAAGTGGACTAATGATTGATCCCTGGTCCCTGTACTATGGGAGGATAATGGTCCAACAGTCTCTGGCAAACCCTCATTGCATTTGGGCCCAAATCCGGCCTTGGAGTGCTCAAACCTAAGTTCCACTGAACCTGGGTATAGGTGCCAAGCAGTGTCCCTAGTGAACAGCACTGTTCCTTCAAATAGGGTGCAGTAGGGTATGGCCAGTGGCCTCTCATGACACACAGGATGACAACTTGTCTCCTCCTGCTGTCCATTCGGGGGTCAGAGATGCCAGCTGCAATGGTGTCTTCCCATGACCGTATGGCAACACCAGGCTTAAAAATGATGTTCCTACAGACACAGACTTCTCTGCATCCCCAACACTGCAGAAAATTGTCCCATCTGCAGCCTACTGCACTGTGTGTTCCACCACGTCTTCCCAATGACTGCTGAAAGTCCAGGAACTCTGTCTTTTCCTTCTCTTCAGATCTCGTTGGATTCCTTGTTCCTGCTGAGACTTGTAGTTTTAAAACACTCTGCAGTACCAGGTATAGTCTCTTTGGAGACTACATCTCCCAAAAGTCCTTGTTCCTCTCAGCATGCCATGTCCTTTTTTTTTTTCTGGGCGGGAGATGGGGTTTACACAGTCCTGCAGCACAACCTTACAATTTTTCTGTGTCCTCCCTTCTATTCCTTTCCACACTGGCAGGCAAGGAAAAGGAGAATAGCTGCAGCACTAAAGCCGTGTACACACAATCGGTTTTATCATCGGACGAACCGATTGTGTATGGGCCCCAGCGGTCTTTTCTCCATCGGTGTGAAAAAATAGAACATATTTTAAATTTATCCGATGGAAAAAAAAAACGATAGCAAAATCCTATCGTCTGTGTGGAACTCCATCGGAGAAAAAACCCACGCATGCTCAGAATCAAGTCGACGCATGCACAGAAGCATTGAACTTAATTTTTCCATCGGATTAGAATCCATTGGAAATCCGATCGTGTGTACAGGGCTTAAAGTGGTTGTAAACAACGTTTTTTTTTTTTTAAAACAGCCTGCAAAACAAAGACATAATGAGCTACTATGCATAGCATACTAGCTCATTATGAATCGCTTACCTGAGATCGAAGCCCCCGCAGCGGTGCTCGGACACCTCCCTCGCCGATGCCATCTTGCTCCCATCTGCCTTCCGTGTATCGCCGCTCCGGCGCTGTTATTGGCCCAGGAGCGGCGATGACGTCACACGCATGCGTGCTCGGGCCGGCTAACTCCATTCATAAATCCGGCTACTAAGCCGGCCCGCTAGTGCGCATGCGCGTGACGTCAGCAGCGCCCGTTTTAAATGCAAATATCTCCTTAACCGTGTAGGTTAACCACTTAAGGACCGGACCAATACGGACCATAATGACCAGAGGTGATTTCACAATTTGGCACTGCGCTGCTTTAACTGGAAATTGTGCGAACATGCAATGTTGTACCCAAACTAAATTTGCGTCCTTTTCTTCCCACAAATAGAGCTTTCTTTTAATGGTATTTGATTGCCTCTGCGATTTTTTTTTTTTGCGATATAAAGGGAAAAAGCCTGAAAATTTTGAAAAAAAATGATATTTTCTACTTTTTGTTATAAGAAAAATCGAATAAACTCAATTTTAGTCATACATGTAGGCCGAAATGTATTCAGCCACATGTTTTTAGTAAAAAAATGTTAATAAGCGTATATTTATTGGTTTGCGCAAAAGTTATAGCGTCTACAAACTAGGGTACATTTTCTGGAATTTACACAGCTTTTAATTTATGACTGCCTATCTCATTTCTTGAGGTGCTAAAATGGCAGGGAAGTACAAAACCCCCCCAAATGACCCCATTTTGGAAAGTAGACACCCCAAGGAAATTGCTGAGAGGCATGTTGAGCCCATTGAATTTTTTTTTTTTTTTGTCCCAAGTGATTGAATAATGACAAAAGAAAATTACAAAAAGTTGTCACTAAATGATATATTGCTCACACATGCCATGGTTGAATGTGGAATTGCACCCCAAAATACATGCTGCTGCTTCTCCCAAGCATGGGGATACCACATGTGTGGGACTTTTTGGGAGCCTAGCTGCGTACGGGACCCCGAAAACCAATCACCGCCTTCAGGATTTCTAAGGGCGCAAATTTTTGATTTCACTCCTCACTACCTATCACAGTTTTGATGGCCATAAAATGCCAAAATAGCACAAACCCCCCCCCCAAATGACCCCATTTTGGAAAGTAGACACCCCAAGCTATTTGCTGAGAGGCATGTTGAGTCCATGGAATATTTTATATTTTGCCACAAGTTGCGGGAATATGACAAACTTTATTTTTTTTTGCACAAAGTTGTCACTAAATGATATATTGCTCACACATGCCATGGGCATATGTGAAATTACACCCCAAAATACATTCTGCCACTTCTCCTGAGTACAGGGATACCACATGTGTGGGACTTTTTGGGAGCCTAGCCGCTTACGGGAGCCCAAAAACCAAGCACCGTCTTCAAGATTTCTAAGGGCATACATTTTTGATTTCACTCCTCACTACCTATCACAGTTTTGAAGGCCATAAAATGCCAAGATGATAAAAAAAAAACCCAAATGACCCTATTTTGGAAAGTAGACACCCCAAGCTATTTGCTGAGAGGCATGTTGAGCCCATTGAATATTTTTTTTTTGTCCCAAGTGATTGAATAATGACAAAAAGAGGGGGCGTGGCCTGGACATGGCGGAGTGAGAAGTACATAGTATCAGAGCTCCAGGACCCCCGTCGAACCTTCGTCAAAAAACTCGATGGCCTGACGATTGCTGACAGCTAGAAGGTAGAAGGCTGACACTGCAGACACCGCGGACACCACGGTATGAACAACGGCCGTAAGCACGGGACCAGAGCTGCAATAAAAAAGGCCCCCCTAAGCAACTGTAAGTGGGACATCCAGCAGTACTTGATTTCGGCCTCATCCACGCTAAGGCCGTCGAATTTAGCCGGATCAATACGACGGAACTCGGGCGTCTGTACAGGAGTGAAGTCGGATAGACCCCGGAAGTCCTGCGGGTTAGGCTGTGAACAGGAAGCAGAGACACCAACGCAGACTGCAATATACTGCAACATGGAGGTAGGAGATATTAGAGCACTGCTGGAGGCATTACCTACAAGAGAGGACATTGCAGCATTACCAACCCGGCAGGACATAGAATCACTAATCCTGCGGGTAGAGGAAGCACATCGCCAGGACCTCCAGCTGGTAAGGTCTGACATGAAAGGGCTTTCAGAGAGGGTGACTGCGGGAGAGGGCACTATTGCTACATTAGAGCAGCGGGTCAGCTTGATGGAAAAAACACAGTCCCAACAGGCAGATGCAGCAATAGACTTGCTATTACAGATGGAAGTTCTCGAGGACAGAAGCCGCCAGAACAACTTGCGACTTAGGGGACTCCCGGAGGCAACAGATATAGAGGACTTAAATAGCAAAGTGAGTGCGGTGTTCCAGACTATTCTAAAGCTACCGCAGACAAAGTTTGAACTAGATAGAGTACATAGAGCACTAGGCCCCAAATCGCAAAATCTGGATAGGCCCAGGGACGTAATCTGTCGCATACACAGGTACCACCAAAGGGAACAGATTCTCTGAGCGGCATGGGACCTGGGAGATATTCAATTTGAGGGAGCCTACATTAAAATACTACCGGACATATCCCGAGCCACACTTCAGCGTAGAGCTTGTCTGCAACCAATTTTAGATCAAGCGAGGAAACAGGGATTCTCATATAGATGGGGATACCCATTAGCGGTTACGTTCCGAAGGGCATCAACTATGTTTACCCTCCGGACACCAGCAGAACTACCAGAACTTTTTTGTTTTCTAAAAGTTACGCCCCTCGTAATCCCAAATTGGCTCTCCCCCTTTACTTATACGGGGAGCCGATGGGGACTATTAGATATCCCAGGACAACGGAGGAATTCCCAAATAGCCCAAAGACAGCAACGTGGACAGCCCTCCCAGGGAATAGATGGGGGATTGAACCAGGAGCCTACCCCTGCAGCAGGGAACAATGAATAGAGCGGGAGGAGGAGGAGGATGATGGTTTTCTGGGGGTCCCTTAGTACACCGTAGAGCCTTAAGAATTTGAACTTTTTTTTTATTCCTTTTCCGGACTTTTTTTTTTTTCCCAGCTCTCTTTTCTGCATGGAACTTGAGCATATGAAAATATCAAAAAACGAAATTACGAAAGGAAAGGAAAGGAAATAATAAATGGATAGTTGCCTTAGGCAATTTCGGGACACCCCTTTCTCGTTTTGGCCTTGGTTGGGGGTGGGCCACCTGTGCATGCTTATATTTATATTTTTATACTTATATGCTTATATTTACGATTGATCTAAAAGAGAAGGGCACATATAGATTTATACATGAATAAGAGGGATGGAGGTGTCTCGATATTGTGTTTTTTTTTTTTTTTTTACATTTTTTTTTTTGGGGGGGGGGATTGTGCAGCTTCCCCCCCCCCTAATGTTATAGTTGAATGCAAATTGATGTTTATTTTTTTATTTCTTTCCCCCCAAGTATGAGTGGGCATAGAATTTTGATACACAAATACACACAAACACAGATATAGATACATATGATTTTCTTTTTCACCATTATCACACCATCACAGAACCATCATAGAACAGAGTGAAGCCCTGTACACATGATCGGTTTGACTGATGAAAACCGTCCGATGGATGGTTTTCATCAGACCAACCGATCGTGTATGGTACCCATCGGTCTTTTTCCCATCGGTTTTAAAAAATAGAACTTGTTTTAAAATTTTCCGATGGATCAAAAACCGATGGTAATTTCCGATCGTCTATGGGCAAGTCCATCGGTTAAAAAACCCACGCATGCTCAGACTGAATTAGGAGACGGGAGCGCTCGTTCTGGTAAAACTAGCGTTCCTAATGGAGAGAGCACATTCGTCATTCTGCAAGTTATTGCCTCGTTTAATGCAGCGCATGTTTTTTTGCTTTAGAACGGTGTTTAAAATGTCATTTTTGCTGCAGATCTTTATCACGAGTTCTGACAAACTTATGTCTTTCTTCTTTCTTGTGATCTTATGAATAATTAGTTTAATTCTTAAAGGCCGACCTCACAAATTACACCAAACTTTTTTTTTTTGTATTTAAATTTGTTGTGCATTTTTTGGTGTGTCAATTTCTCACAACAACATTTTATATTTTAACGTTTCCTCATGGAGGTTGGTGTCCCTTGTTATTAATTACACCTTGTATTTATGGAATGTTATTGCTACTCCTAAAAAAAAACACATCAGGCATGTATGTTGGCTGAAATCAAATCTCCATTTATTTTGGCAAAAAAGCAAACAAAAAACGAAGGGCAACTATTCAGAAATTAGCACAAAATATGAAGTCATTGGACACCAAATGCAGACATGACTACGATGAACATAAAGAGAAACAACAGCATGAAATCAGGAGCAGCAGCCAAAGACATGCATCATCCCAAGCTGTGGTACTCCATCAACCTGCAACTTCTGGAAGAGCAGCTCGAGGCCAGAGAATCACCTCCTGCTCTTCCCTGTAGCCTACCTTCCACGCTTCCCTGCAGCGTTCTCTCCACGGCCCCGTCCACGCACCCTTGCAGGCTGGGCCACTGTGGGTGGTGATGTGGCAGGAGGAGGAGGAGAAGGAGGAGAGGGATTGGCCTGCTGAGAGATATGGGTGGCCTCAGTCAGCTGCCCCCTCACCCCCATGGGTACGGCCGTGTAGATAAGGTGTTCACAGAGGGCCCGTTGTCCCGCCTCCATTTGGAGCAACTTATCTGACAGATAAGTACTGAAACCCTCTGTAGGGTTGAGGGGGGCCCTCATGATGGCAGCAGCCTCACGGATCATCTTTAGTGACTCCTCCTCCACTTGTGTCATCCGCCGATGTTTTGGCGGTCTGACGTGGAGGGGAGCCACTTGTGAGACTGTACAGCCTGGGGACCTGCTGAGTCCCACTTGGCCCTGCCTCCTCCTGCCTGCCACATTCCTGAGCCTCTTCCTCCTGGCTTGCCTCATCCTGTTTAAAAAAAAAAAAAAAAGTTTGATTATTTGGGGAATCTATCACACACAATTTGGATATCATGACTGGTGCATATTTTTTTGTGGGGGGGGGGGGGATGTTATCATTTTGGGCTAATCCAACAATTTCATCACAATATTACTTAGAGGGCAATAATTATGTGCAAAAATACTATTCCTGGCTGAAGATGCGAAGATCTGGCTCTTCAAGTTCAGGTGGCTCCTCCTCTGCCTCTGCAGGGGTGGAGGGAAGGGTGGAAGGAACGCTGGAGGGAAGGGTGGAAGGAAGGGTTGAGGGAAGGCTGGAAATAGATTCCCTGGCCTTGATCTGGTCATCCAGAAATTGAAGATGTTTGTAGTACCACAGCTTGGGCTGTACTACATCGTCGGCTGCTGCTCCTGATCTCTTCGAGTCGCGCACTTCCTTGTATTTTTTTTTATAGGAATTACGCAGGTTGTTGATTTTATTATTTATCATAGTGTAGTGTGCATCTGGGATCCATGGCTTCATATCCTCTGCTAATTTGGTAATAGTTGCCCGACGTACATCACTCTTGTGGTACGCTGGGTGTTTCAGTTCCCACAGGTTGCGCAGTTCCTTATATTTATCAATAAAAATCAACATGACCTCCGGCTCACGTAGTTTATGCATCTTTTTGGATCAGCAAGTAAAAAAACAAGGATAAAAAAAGACAGATCAGATTTGATTCTCCTCAACTTATCACAATATTGCCCTTTACAATCATAAACCATTATAAGCCACTGCAGGCCCGAGTTCCCTTCTTACCTTAGTTGAGTTCGTTTGTGCACTTCCGGTCGTCCTTACTCCGCGCATCCCTAATAACTTCTTTCCCCTTTTTATACCCTGCGCATGCGTGTAACTCCGCCCTCGTCGCCCGCCCATGACGGTCTTTTTCTGCATTTCCCCGCCCCTTAACGATCGGCGCACAGTGTGAGACGGCGACATGTCGCAGACACAGGTGGCTTTTTTCTTAGAAATTACCGACGAGGAAAGCCCGGAGGCGGAAACGTCCCGATCCAGTAAAAAAAGATACAAGGCGACTAATATGTCATTTGCTGAGATGGCGGAGATGGTGGACATTCTGCGGAGGAAGGATTACGACGGCAAGCATGGCCCATACGACACCCCTAATCTCCGGAAGTCTCAAATTATGGACAAAGTGGCGAAGACTCTCTATAAAAAATATGGTGTCAGGAGATCCAAGGAACAACTCCGTAAAAGGTGGTCTGACCTGAAGCTGAGGGAGCCGGAGCAGTAGAGGAAGCTTCAAAAAAGCATAGAAAAAAGTAAGCTTTTTTTTACTGTGTTCTTTCACATTGTAATATGTATTCTTCCATGTTTTGCAACATGTGCTTGGCTTGACTGGTTTCACATTTTAAAATGTCAACTTTTATGTTAAGTTGAGAGTCCACTTATTTGGTAAATGTGTTGTAAAAAACACTTGATGGTCTTCCCCAAAACATGTTTGTCACATATCCACGTAAACTACATGTGGGCATGCCTCATTTTAATTAAACAATGTTTATCTACACATTTTTGGCTAGATGATGTGTTGTAAGTAAAACTAGAATGTGAATGAAAGGCTAAACTGGATTCTGGGTAAAGGAGATGACACTCCAGCAGTTGTGTACTCAGCTTTTTTTTCTGGATCAAGATACTATAGTCTGGGCCACATGACCAAATTTATAAACGGGGTCACACACAGGTGGTCCAGTGGATACCTTGGTGGTTATCCAAGTGTATTTGTGAGTGTCCTAAAAAATAACATGTTGCTTTGTAGAGTTCGCAAGATCTCATATGTTCATCTTGGAACTCAGGGCCAAATATCAATTGTACCCCACTTCAAAACAATGAATCCATTTTCAGGCCTAAAATCTCTGTGTGCTAAAGGATACATTATTTTTGACATTCCCATAGGGGAGAGGAGACTGGGAGGACACCAAGCTGAGGAGACGAGGAACCAAAGACCACAGAAACTCCCCGAAGATCACAAAGCAGACCAAGATCAGCATGTTCAGGAAGCGGAGGTGGAGGAAGCGGATGTGGAGAAAGGAGAGGTGGAAGAAGGAGAGGTTGAGCTTATCAGCACAACAGGTCAGTGTCTGTCACCACAGCTTCGAGTTAAATACAGATCTAGGCCTGCATAGTTCAAATTTTTTTGTTTTTTTTAGGGACTGAACGTGGTGGTGTGTCAGGAACTCCAAATCCTCCATTCTCGAGTGCTAGCGCCAAAATAATCATTCAGGAAATAATGCAATGTAGTAGCGAAATGGACATTATGCGAACTCGAGTGAATGTGATTGAGCAGAAATATAAAAATATAATCGATATTTTGGGCCGAATAGTCTGAGCCCCCCCCTTTTTAAGTGTGCTATTTGGCATCCAAAATGTGCAACGGTATTTCAACCTGCCCAAATGTGAAGATGCACACAGTGACTCAACATGTGCTATCTGCCGTCACAGGATATCTATGTCCCTGTTTTAGGGGTGCAACCTCTTCCTTCCTACTCAAGTAGGTGAGAGGAAGGGTTTTCACCCCCAAAGCATGTCCATTGACCCCTTATGATGGCAGATAGCACATTTTTACCTTAGCCGTGGGATCATGTTGAAGATACCCATTTGAGCCCCAAAAAGAAAGTGTGGTTCTTCACATTTGGGATGGATCAGGGGTGACATCACCCCATCTCATGTTTGTGTTTTTCACTGTGTTATTTTTTTACTTTTTAAACAAAAAGTTTGGGATTTTGACCCATGCATGTTTCTGCAAAAAAAGCCTCCAAAAAAAAAAAAAAAATGCTTAATATAGAAAACCACCTACAAATGTGGTGCACAAAGTAAAAAGATTCTGGAAGTCTAAAAAAGGTGTGGCTTGTTCTTTCTATGCTCAATAGCAGTTCTGAAGATGCAAAATCAAGGTTTTTACCTGTGAGAATTGAGGCTATTTACTAAGGACAAATACACTTGGCACTACTAGAACCTGGGAGACACATAAACCCAAAATACAAGAATGACAAAACAAGTCTGTAGTAAATCTAAAAAATATTTTTATTATCAAAAAGCTATAAAGGTCAGATGTGGTCTGGCATTGCGATGGCCCCCCTACCCGTGAAGTACTCAACGTATTTCTCACGTACTTCACGGGCACTTTGGGGGGCCAAGCCAGTACGGGCAGTGTTGAGGCCGGTCAGAATGGTCATCTCGGATGGACCGGCCTCAGGCCCAACTGTTGACACATATGTTGTTGAATAATGTCTTAGGAAATTGTGCATTATGCAGCAGCAGTACACAATATTGTTCAGTTTGTATTCCGCCAAATGGATAGCTGTCTGAAATAGGCGGAACCGGCTGGCCATTATCCCAAAGGCATTCTCCACAACTCTCCAGGCTCTGGCCAGCCGGTAATTAAAAACCCTCCTCTCCGGGGTGAGGGTGTGTTGGGGAAACGGCCGCATGAGGTGTGGTCCAAGTCCAAAAGCTTCATCCGCGATGAAAACGAACGGTAGTCCTTCCACGTTGTCTGCATCTGGAGGCAGTGCAAGACCCCCAGCCTGCAGACGGTGAGCGAACTTCGTCTCTGCGAATACTCCGCCATCGGACATCCGGCCGTTCTTCCCCACGTCCACATACAGGAACTCGTACTGTGCCGACACCACTGCCATTAACACTATGCTATTAAAACCTTTATAGTTGAAATAGTATGACCCCGAACGGGGTGGCGGCACTATGTGGACGTGCTTCCCATCAATTGCCCCTTCGCAGTTGGGGAAGTCCCACCGCTGGGCAAATTGATCTGCCACAGTCAGCCATTCCTGTGGTGTGCTAGGTAACTGTGGAGTCAAACAAAAAGAAGACATTAGTACGGTTTATGTTTACAGTGCAAGCAGATTACACACAAAGACATTGTTGACCAACATCATTCTAACATTATTATTTAAGGGAGTATTTCCTACCAATAAACAAAGGCCCACTTAGCAGATGCCTCACCCCCGCTGAGTGGACATTCTAAAATAATCTAAGGGGGTGGGGGGCTTGAGGTGATTGTGGGGGATCCAAATAAAGGCTCTACCACTCTGCTGATCTTGATTGAGAACTAAAACTATTTTTTAATTTTTAGGGGGGGGAGGGAGGGTTGTCAAACTATGAGGGCACTGACCCCAAAAATTTTAAAAGGAAAATAGAAGGCTAGCTGGGTTTGGGCCCAGGATAGCATGCTGGAGAGGTTAGTGAAGGGAAATAGGCATGTAGGGCCCAAAAAAGGCCTTTACAGGTAAAAACATGCATGGTGAAAATGGGGACATTACCAGGATATTACAAACAGGCAAATTTGGGAAGGAGGATAAAAATTTAGAACATTATTAAACAATCCAAACATATAATGTGATGTTAAAGGAGCAAACTTACCTTCATATAGTCCTTCTGCAGGACCTGAATAATGGCTGAACACGTCTCAGGGATAATGATCCCGAGAGCCTGGGGGGAGATGCCTGTTGTGATCTTGAGGTCTTGCAAGCTTCTCCCAGTCGCCAGGTATCTCAACGTGGCAATAAGCCTCTGCTCAGCAGTGATGGCCTGGCGCATCACAGTGTCCTGCCTCGTTATATAGGGGGACAGCAAATCCAACAGACGGTGAAAAACGGGGTCCGTCATCCTAAAATAATTCCTGAAATCATCAGGATTATTCTCATGGATTTCCCACAGCAGAGGCATATGAGAGAATTGGTCCCGCTGGAGCAACCAATTCTTAGTCCATGAACTCCTCCTCACCCTGTTCACAGACTGAACTCGGGTTACAGTGTTAACTGCAACACCAAGTCCAAAGCCAGCACGAGCTCGAGAACGAGAACGCACTTCAAACATGGTCTTAAACCGGTCGGCTGGTCAGAACGAACTCAAACAGAACGCACCGTGGAACAGCAAGGCCTGAGAAGAACGACCTAAAAAACAGAAAACGAACGGCCAAGAAGGCACTGCAAGGCAGTAACGACCTGACTGCAAGCACTGAAGAACAAATACGAACCCACAAGCACAAACTGAACACCAGGAAATGATCTGAAAAGCACGGAGCCTGAAAATCGCGAATCGGCTCTCACCAAACTTTTACTAACACGCGGTAACACGAAATCAGCAAAAGCAGCCCAAGGGGTGGCGCCATTAGATTTGTTCGGCCCTTTTATAGCGCCGTCGTACGTTTTGTGCGTGCCCTCGTTTTCTTGCTGTTGGTTTTTTGACTTATGGTGTGTGGCCAAGACTGATGAAAAACAGTTTCATCGGATTTCCATCGGACGAAAATCCATAGGTTATCCGATCGTGTGTACAGGGCTTGAGGGTTAGGTGTTTTTTTTCTTCTTTTTTTTCCCCCCCTCCTTCACCTTTTGGGGGTTTTCAAAGTTTTTTCTCTTCTCCCCCCTTTTTGGGGTATAGTTTTAGAATCACACTATTAGAAGTTAAGTACAATTAATAAACTAACAAGCTAATCGTGGTACACGTATAATAATACACGTAACTCACATAATAACACACAATAAGATAGGGGAGCTCTCCCCCAATCTCTTTTTTTTTTGGGGGTGTGTTTTTTTTTTTTTTGGGCAACTTTAGAAAGAGGGTTGACCTTAGTCTAGCATAGATGAGGGAAAATATTAGTAATATAGACTCAACGGAATTAGATATATAGTTATTTATTCAAGGGCAGCAAATAGCGAAGGATCCTACCCAGGACTGAGTAGAATGGGAGGGCGATGAATTTGAAGATGCGGGGGAGAGGAAGGCATTGACTTTTATAAGAGATAAATATAAGATAGTTAGGCTCAGTAGTTATATGAGATATATATGTCTAGTAGAGGTGACTGGGTATAGGCTGAATGTTTAAGTAGGAGAGAGAATGCATAAACAGGACCTTTTGATATTTTATTTTATTATATTATCCAGTATGAAATTGAAGAACAGGTATATATATATGTGTGTATATATATATATATATATATATATATATATATATATATATGTATATGTATGTATTGTGACAGCAGGAAGGTAAAGTCACCTGGTTGCATCCAGGGGGGTAAATATATTTCGCCCAGATTCAGGCTTTACGCCGACTTATACAACTAGGTGGAGAGTTGTATAAGGCTAGTGGGCTCATGGATGACTCATACCTCTAGGGAGAGGGCTGGGCGTCGTGCAGACAGGGAGTTGATGAGACCAGCTGAAGCTTGTCAGCTCATTTAGGCCTCTATAAGAACTCCCAGCTTCATTAGATGTTAGCTCATGCCTGGAACCAGACCTGTGTGGACTGTCTAGGGAGAGTGAACCCCTGTGCGGTGAGACAAAGCCTGTGTGGCTATTTGCTTGGACATTTAAAACCAGGGACTTAGGGACTAGGACAGCACTAGGCTGATCCCAGTTGTTAGTTAGGAAACCTGTATGTTTAGTCAGAGGTCAACTTGACCAGGATTTATTTTGGTTATGTTTCTTTTGCTTTGCTGTGTTTTGTCACTGTAAATAGAAAATAAACCGCACCTTTTTGATTTTGAAAACCACAACCTCCGTTTGCTGGGCCTGTTTTGTGTGGGGAGCCCATCCCGGGGGTCACACACACCCGCTGCCGAGCTAACCCCCTCACAGTTGGTGGAGAATGCGGGCAGTTTTTTTTTAAGCCAGCATGGAGGAGATACTGAAACAGCTGGCTCTAGCAAATGCCAATCAACAGCAGACAAATGCAGGTTTGCAAAGGAGCCTTGCAGCCCAGCAGCAAGCTCATCAACAGAGCCTTGCAGCCCAGCAGCAAGCTCACCAACAGAGTCTGGAAGCTCAGCAACAAGCCCAGCAGCAATCTGAGGCCCGCTTCATAGACCTGTTACAGAAGCAAGAGCAGAGACTACAAGAAATGGAAGCAGTAATGCAGCAACGTCCGCAGACCAGTGAGGAAAGCCGTCCCACTAATACCGCGTCCTTTGGGGTGAGTCGTTTATTGACAAAAATGACTGGAGAGGATGATCCAGAGGTATTTTTGACCACATTTGAAAGGACCGCTGAAAGAGAAAAGTGGCCTGAGGAGCAGTGGGCTGGACTGGTGGCTCCTCTGTTAACTGGTGAATCGCAGAAAGCTTACTATGACCTAGAGCCTAACCAAGCAAAAGACTATGTGATGCTAAAAGCTGAAATTTTGGCAAGGCTGGGTGTCACCCAGGCTGTCCGGGCTCAGCGTGTGCATAACTGGACTTTCCAGCTTGGAAAACCCCCCAGGTCTCAAATGTATGATCTCATTCACCTGAGCAGAAAGTGGCTACAGCCAGAGACTTTGTCCGCACCAAAGATTGTGGAACGTGTTGTAATGGATCGGTTTTTGAGAGCCCTTCCTACTGCCATCCAAAAGTGGGTAAGCCATGGAGACCCAGAGACGGCCGATGGTCTTGTGGATCGTGTGGAGAAATACTTGGCTACAGAGAACCTGACGGCCTCTTCCAGAGACACTCGGACTTTCCACCCTAAGACCAGACCATCCCCAGGGGCGGATAAGAGGATTCCAAGGGGTGAGGGTGGAGAGAGTGAGAGGGTGGGAGCTCTACCCCAAGTTTGGCGAGAACAGCCTGGGAAATCAGCGGCTCAAGAGGCGGCAAGAAGGATCGTTTGCTACCGCTGCCGGCAAGCGGGACATATTGCAGCCAATTGCCCGGTTGTGGAGGAACCCATGCAGTGTGACTTTCTGACGGGCAGACGTCAGTCGCTGTGTGCGACAGTCGCATGCACTGCCATTCGAGGAACTGAGAAACATTTATGCAAAATGTGTGTTAATGGTAGAAATGTTGTGGTATTGCTGGATTCAGGTAGCCTTGTGACCCTGATAAAGGCTGAGTTAGTTAAAACAGAGGTCTCTGGGAATAGCAAGGTAGCTGTTATTTGTGTGCATGGGGACACCCGAGAGTATCCAGTGACTACAGTGTGTTTCGAGACCCCCAAAGGTACCCTCTCTCATCCAGTGGGCTTAGTATCTCAGTTACCGCATGACGCCATTGTGGGAAGGGATTTTCCGAAGTTCTGGGAACTGTGGGATGATCCTGAGCCCCTCACTGGTGCCCCTATGTACCAGGAATGTGATAGCCAGAACTCCCCTGAGAGTGGTGAGGACTCTCCGGAATTTCCCTTATCAGTATTGGCAGGGGAGACTCAAGAAACTGGAGAGGAGCCCACCTCCTCAGACGAAAACCTACCGTCTGTGGAGTTTTCTGATCTTGAGGTTCACAGGGAAAACTTTGCCACAGAACAGTTGAAAGACCCCGCCCTAATAAAGGCACGGGAAAACGTAGTGAAAATAGATGGCGAGTTAGTGAACCCAGATAATACCTGCACTTACCCATACTTCAGCGTAGAGAAGGACCTACTGTATCGGGTGGCAAAAAGGGCAGAAGAAACCGTTGAGCAGCTTGTGGTGCCCAAACCTTACAGGAAGTTGGTGTTGGAGTTGGCCCATGGGCACATTCTTGGAGGTCATCTGGGGACAGAGAAAACCCGAGAGAGGGTATTACAGAGATTCTATTGGCCGGGGGTGATGAAGGACGTAGAAAATTATTGTTCCTCCTGCCCTGTGTGTCAGAGGTTGGCCCCGATGCCACATTTCCGTAGCCCGCTGGTCCCTCTACCCATCATTGAGGTCCCGTTTGAGAGGATCGCCATGGATTTGGTAGGTCCTATAATCAAGTCCGCTAGGGGGCACCAGTACATATTAGTTATAATGGACTATGCCACCCGTTATCCAGAAGCGATCCCTCTCCGAAATACCTCGGCCAAAACCATAGCCAAAGAGCTATCTCTTGTTTTTAGCCGGGTGGGTATTTGTAAAGAACTGCTTACGGACCAAGGTACACCCTTTATGTCCCGGGTTATGAAAGAGCTGTGTAAATTGTTCAAAGTGACGCAATTGCGTACGTCTGTGTATCACCCCCAAACCGATGGGCTGGTTGAAAGATTCAACAAAACCCTAAAACAAATGTTGAAGAAAGTGGTGGATAGAGATGGAAAGGATTGGGACTGTTTACTTCCTTATTTGATGTTTGCTATTAGGGAGGTGCCCCAATCCTCTACGGGATTCTCCCCCTTTGAGTTACTGTATGGGAGACACCCAAGAGGGCTGTTGGATATTGCCAAGGAAACTTGGGAAAGTGAGAGTTCTCCCCACAGGAGTGTGATTGAGCATGTCGCCCTGATGCAAGATCGAATTGCACAGGTAATGCCCATCGTGAAGGAACATTTGGCCCAAGCGCAGTTGGCACAGCAGTGAGTGTACAACCGTGGAGCCAAGACCCGTACCTTTTCCCCGGGGGATAGGATATTGGTACTTGTCCCTACGGTTGAAAGTAAATTCCTTGCCAAATGGCAAGGCCCCTACGAGATAATGGAAAAAGTGAGCGAAGTGAATTACAAGGTCAGACAACCAGGAAGGCGAAAGCCCGAACAGATCTATCACGTTAATCTGTTGAAAGCCTGGAGGGATAGAGAGTCCCTAGTCGCAGACACTTGGTCACCAGCTCAAACTGGTTGCGTGATTCCTGAGGTTGGAATAGCAGCCACCTTGTCACAACCCCAACAACAGGAGGTTAAGGAGTTTGTGCTTCGCAACAAGGAGGTATTCTCTGAGCTGCCGGGACAAACATCTGGGGTAGAGCATGACATCATTACCCCGCCCGGTGAAAGGGTGAAGTTAAAACCCTATCGGATCCCAGAGGCTCGACGGGAGGCAATACGGGAGGAAGTACAGAAAATGCTGAACTTAGGGGTGATAGAGGAGTCCCAAAGTGATTGGTCTAGTCCCATCGTGTTGGTGCCTAAACCGGATGGGAGCTGGCGATTTTGTAACGATTTTCGTCAGTTGAACAAAGTTACAAAATTTGACACCTACCCCATGCCACGTATAGATGAGTTGATCGACCGGCTGGGAACAGCCCGATACATGACGACTCTTGACCTCACAAAAGGGTATTGGCAAATCCCCCTGGCCAAGTCGGCCAAAGAGAAAACCGCATTTGTAACCCCAGACGGGGCGTTCCAATATAAAAGAATGCCGTTCGGGTTACAGATGACGTAATTGTCCATAGCACAGATTGGGCCTCACATCTGCCAAAAGTGCAAGCAGTCCTGGACTCTGTTCGGGAAGCGGGGTTTACGGCTAACCCCAAGAAGTGTACCATTGGGCAGGAGGAGGCCAAATATCTTGGGTACACCATTGGGAGGGGAGTAATAAAACCCCAACTCAACAAAGTCGAGGCCATCCAGAGTTGGCCACGTCCCAACAGCAAGAAGCAGGTACGAGCCTTTCTGGGAATCGCTGGGTATTATCGGCGATTCATTCCCCACTTTGCTTCTAAGGCTGTGCCCCTAACCAACCTGACGAAGGGGAAAGGGTCGGTCATGATTAAATGGACCCCCGAGGCTGAGGCAGCATTCCAATTCTTGAAACAAGCCTTATGTAGCCAGCCAGTGTTGTACTCACCCGACTTCTCTAAAGACTTTGTCGTACAAAGTGATGCGTCAGATGTGGGGTTAGGAGCAGTATTGTCCCAGGTCTGGAACGGGGAAGAGCACCCAGTCATTTACCTCAGCAGGAAGTTGAAGTCCCATGAGGTAAATTACGCCACCGTTGAAAAGGAGTGTTTAGCGGTGAAGTGGGCTCTAGATTCCCTTCGGTACTACCTGCTAGGTAGGCACTTTGACATGGTTACGGATCACGCTCCGTTAAAGTGGATGGCTCAAAACAAGGAAACAAATAGAAGAGTGAATAGGTGGTTCCTGGCCCTCCAGGAATTCAACTTCACAGTAAAGCATCGCCCTGGCGTTCAAATGGGGAATGTGGATGCTTTGTCTCGAGTACATGAATGCCTGATTGCTGGTGTTCCAACCCCGAGGTTAAAACAAGAGGGGGGGGTATGTGACAGCAGGAAGGTAAAGTCACCTGGTTGCATCCAGGGGGGTAGATATATTTCGGCCAGATTCAGGCTTTACGCCGACTTATACAACTAGGTGGAGAGTTGTATAAGGCTAGTGGGCTCATGGATGACTCATACCTCTAGGGAGAGGGCTGGGCGTCGTGCAGACAGGGAGTTGATGAGACCAGCTGAAGCTTGTCAGCTCATTTAGGCCTCTATAAGAACTCCCAGCTTCATTAGATGTTAGCTCATGCCTGGAACCAGACCTGTGTGGACTGTCTAGGGAGAGTGAACCCCTGTGCGGTGAGACAAAGCCTGTGTGGCTATTTGCTTGGACATTTAAAACCAGGGACTTAGGGACTAGGACAGCACTAGGCTGATCCCAGTTGTTAGTTAGGAAACCTGTATGTTTAGTCAGAGGTCAACTTGACCAGGATTTATTTTGGTTATGTTTCTTTTGCTTTGCTGTGTTTTGTCACTGTAAATAGAAAATAAACCGCACCTTTTTGATTTTGAAAACCACAACCTCCGTTTGCTGGGCCTGTTTTGTGTGGGGAGCCCATCCCGGGGGTCACACACACCCGCTGCCGAGCTAACCCCCTCACAGTATGTATATGTATATATATATATGTATATATATATATATATATATATATATATATATATATATATATATGATATGATATGATATGATATGATATGACATTGGGTTATGCTTTTTCTTCTCTGCTCTTTTTTTTTTTTTCCCCTGTCTTTTCCTGTCTCCCCCTCTCTCCGTAGTCTATTAGGAGGAGGAGGAGGAAGAGAACTGGGTTTAGCCTTACTAGACCTACCAATCAGAACAGGGAGACACAGAGGGTAGGCAGGAGGAGGGAAGAAGTGTCCTATAGCTATATGATCTTTATAGATGGGGTAAAGTGGAAGAGCCTCAACATAAATGAATGTGATGAATAATGAATAACACATGAGTAATATGTATATTATATCGCCCTATTTTGTTTTTTCAGTTTTTTGGCTGGCTTTTCTATGTTACCTTTTGATGGCTATCTGAGGTTAAGAGGCTAAGAGAGGGTATACATATGTATATAAGGAGATATATAAGGATATATATAAGGAGATATATGTAATATATATGTAATTTTAGGGCGTATGGTGTTATATGGTGTGTGTATATATATATATATATATATATATATATATATATATATATATATATATATTAGGGTTGTCCCGATACCACTTTTTTAAGACCGAGTACAAGTACCGATACTTTTTTCCAAGTACTCGCCGATACCGAATACCGATACTTTTTTTTTTATCTCTTTTAAAAAAAAAAATATATTATTTTTTTACAATTTTTTTTTTTTTTTTTTTACAATTTTTTTTATTTATTTATTGATAGATTTTTTATAATGTTTTCTTTTTTTAAGGGGTGGGGGGTGGACAGTGTCAGTGTGTTTTTTCTTCTATTTTATTTTATTTATTTTTTACAATTCATTTCTTTATTATTTATTTTTTTATTAAATTTTTTATTTTTTTATCAGCCCTGTTGGGGGGCTTTGGTGAGATATCAGGGGTCTTAACAGACCTCTGACATCTCCCCTTTGAGACAGAGAAAGGGACTAGGGACAGATTCCCCAGTCCCTTTCTCAGCAGCCTCTGCTGCGCTGAAAATGAATGGAGAGAAGAACGCGGCTTCTCTTCATTCATAAACTAAAACATTGTAAACACAGTTTACGATGTTTCAGTTATGTGAATGGACAGAGTCAGTGATCACTGACTCTGTACATTCCGAACAGTAAGGAGCCAGATTTACCGGCTCCTACCTCCGCTCTCCATCCTGACAGATGGAGGGGGTGGAGGAGGAGAACAGAGGGGGATGGCAGCACGGAGGGGGACACGGATTGGGACGGCAGCACGGAGGGGGACACGGATTGGGACGGCGGCACGGAGGAGGACACGGATTGGGACGGCAGCACGGAGGGACACACGGATTGGGACGGCAGCACGGAGGGACACACGGATTGGGACGGCAGCACGGAGGGACACACGGATTGGGACGGCAGCACGGAGGGACACACGGATTGGGACAGCAGCATGGAGGGACACACGGATTGGGACAGCAGCAAAACGGAGGGGGCTGGAGGAGGATACGGGGACAATCAGCGGTGATCGTGTGTGGGGGAGCTACAAGCACCGATCACCGCTGATTTTAAAGCAGCTGATACCCGCGCGAGGGGGGGGGAGAGAGAGAGAGAAGTGGACTCGGAGAAACTACTTTTAAATATATACAGCGGTGATCGGTGCTGGTAACTTCCCCCACCGCACTGATCACTGCTGATCACAAGTATCGGGTGAAGCATCGGGAGCATTTGCCCGAGTACAAGTACTCAGGCAAATGCTCGGTATCGGTGCCGATACCGATACTAGTATCGGTATCGGGACATCCCTAATATATATATATATATATATATATATATATATATATATATATATATATATATAGATATAAAGTCAATAAGATAACTAATGACAACTAATGAAATAGGTACGGACTTCGTACAACTCTATCCCCATCCCCTTCTCCCCCTCTCTATCACCCCTAGCTACTCTACTTAAACACATTGCCTCCTGACATTTTTTCTTTCTTTTTCATTTTTTCTTTCTTTTTCATCTCTTTCTCTCTCCCTCTCTTTCTTGCTGGTTTCCTTCTTTTTTTTTTTTTTTACTCAGGCTGTCGGATATAAAGTAAATAAGGGAGTACGGAGGGACATTGAGCTCAGTTTACCGATCCATTCGTCCACTCCAGACACACGCACCCACATAGGTAGACGCCCAAATACCGTTTAACCGGTGAGCGTTTTGTTTTAGCATATAGCTAAATTGCATTAGATAAAGGGGGTCGTTTCCCCCCCCTTTCTTTTTTTTTGCCCACTATATCTCTGTCTTGTCCGTAAAATAAAATGGAGACTTTGAAAATATTATCACTGAATGTTAAAGGGCTAAATACGCCAGAAAAAAGGAGGATACTCCTACATGATATGCAACGTCTGGAAACAGACGTCGCTTTCATACAGGAGACACACTTTAGAGATGACAAAATCCCGATCTTAAAAAATCGTTTATTTCCAATAGCATACCACTCGACTAATCAACTAGCCAAATCAAAAGGGGTCTCTATTCTTCTAGCAGGAAGAATACCATGGACTTATATAGACTCCATGAGAGATCCGACAGGGCGTTATCTGTTTGTGAAGGGTAAAATAGGAAATATAGGGGTCACATTGGCAACACTATATGTACCTAACTATCTTCAAGAGGCGTTTCTAGAGAAAGTAATTAAACATCTGATGGGGTTTACAAAAGGCCAATTGATCTTAGGAGGAGATTTGAATATAGCATTAGTTCCTAAAGAGGACACCTCTCTGGGCGTGTCATCCATTCCCTTTAGTAAAAGAAATCGAGTCGCCCAAATTATGCATAAAAATCAATTGATTGATGTGTGGCGACTTCTTCATCCTAAAGAAAAAGATTTTACGTTCTATTTACCCCCCCATAAAACATATTCCCGGATAGATTTTTTTCTTGTCCCACACGCCGAACTTCACTCTGTTAAATTGGCTAAAATAGGCTCGATTACATGGTCAGACCACACACCTATTTTTTTGACTTATGAACTACAAGATCCTTCTCGAACTAGACATAATCAATGGAGATTAAATGAGAGCCTTCTTCAGGACAAATATGTCTTAGAAGATGTGATCAAAGAGTTAAACTTCTACTTCAATACAAACGATACCCCAGACTGCGACCCAGGAATTATCTGGGAAGCACACAAAGCGGTAATTCGCGGTGTACTGATAAAACATGGAGCAAGAGTAAAAAAGAAACGTACAGAACAGCTAAATCACTTATTAGAGGAGCTAGCCATACTGGAGTTTAAACATAAACAGACACGCTCAATATCTCTGGAGAGAAATCTCATAGACAAACGAACACAAGTTACAGACCTTCTCTATTATAAGGCTAAAGCAGCCCTTCAGATAAGTAGGAAGTTTTCATATGAATCAGGGGATAAATGCAGGAGACTATTGGCCAGAACCTTGAGAGAACAGAAGTCAACTAATTATATACCTCACATTACCGCATCTAACAAACCCAAGGCAACAAAACCACAAGAGATAGTACGAGAATTTCAAGAATTCTACCATACACTCTATAATCTAGAGAGTAGACATCCTACACAAGAACAAATAGACCTATATCTCTTGGCTTCATCTATGCCAAGACTTTCGGAAATAGAAAGAGATAAAATGGAGGTTCCTATAACCAAGGAAGAATTGGAGGATGCTGTAGGTACCATGAAAATGGGGAAAGCTCCAGGACCGGATGGCTTAACGGCCCAATAATATAAAATTTTATTCCCCTACCTTTCTGAGTACATGGTTAAGTTATTTAATGGGTTGGAGTCCTCAGCAACCTTAACAAAAGATACTCTACTAGCTTATATTACAGTGATACTTAAAGAAGGGAAGGACCCAGCCTCTTGTGGAAGTTATCGGCCAATCTCTTTATTAAACTTAGACCTTAAACTTTTCACCAAGGTTCTGGCAAATAGGATCCAACAGTATGTCCCGAAGTTGATACATCTAGACCAGGTGGGATTTGTCCCCACAAGAGAAGCACGTGACAATACCACAAAAGTTATCAATTTGCTACATATAGCGAATAAAATACAGACGCAATGTGTACTCCTTAATACGGATGCTAAGAAGGCCTTTGACAGGGTGAATTGGGAATTTATGAGGGCAGTCCTACACCATGGAGGGTTTGGTAACAGGATACTATAGTGGATCTTTTCCATTTACTCTTGCCCAACTGCCCAGGTACAGGCAAATGGAATACTATCAGAGCCCTTCCCCATTACAAATGGGACGCGACAGGGATGCCCTCTGTCACCTCTTCTCTTTGCCCTGTCACTGGAACCGTTTCTCTGCACACTGCGACTCAATCATGACATTTCAGGGATTCAAATAGGGAAGATTCAATGTAAAATTTCGGCCTACGCTGATGATATGCTGTTCACCCTTACTAAGCCTCTGATCACGATACCGAATCTGATGAGGGAATTTGAGAAATATGGCGTACTCTCGAATCTTTGTATTACTTTAAAAAATCAGAGGCAATGGGGGTGAACTTACCATATACATCGATAACACAGCTGAAACAAGATTTTAAGTTTAAATGGACAGATAGAGCCCTGACGTATTCAGGTACTTCACTCCCAAGCAACATAGCCAAGATCTATGAGTTAAATTTTCCTCCTTTATTGCAAGTCAAGACCTTATTAGACAAATGGAGTTCTGGCTTTCATACCTGGCTAGGACGTTGTAATTTTATTAAGATAAGCATACTCCCTAAATTCCTATATTTAATACAGGCATTACCTTATATATCCCTTTAAGTTTTTTTAAAAAGTGTCAGAAGTTAATATTTGAATTTATATGGGCACACAAACAGCCCAGGATACAACGGAAACAACTAATGCTCACTAAGAGGCAGGGAGGACTGGCTGTCCCGGATATACGGAAGTACTACCAAGCAGCTCACCTGAATAGAGTTATTGATTGGAATAGACATAAAGAGACTAAATTGTGGGTACAAATCGAAAATGCTCAGTCACCAGTGCCTCTGAACAGAGCACCTTGGTGTTATGCAGCACTTCCTAGGGAGGTGACTACAAACCTGGTACTAGGCAATACGGCCAGAATTTGTTCAACCCTGTTTACCACTTTGGGTATAGAGCCTAGGAGTTCCCCTCTATATCCGATACTAGGCAATCCTCTCTTCCAGCCAGGATGTGAAGATAGTGCATTTCGACATTTAGTGAGCATGGGATACACTCAAGCATCTAACTACAGCCAGACAGGAACATGGCTTACAATAAGGGAATTGATGGCACAAGAAAATATCTTTAGATTAAAATTTTGGAATGCCCTACAGATCACCCATTTTCTCGGTACTCTTCCGAATCCGGGACAGCTCGACAGACCCCTTACTACATTCGAGAAACTTTGTAATGGGAAGGGAGTAATATCGCATACATTATTCTTAAGTTATGGACTGTTAATCTTACAGCCGGAACCTTACTCCCTGAAATGCGTTCAGGAATGGGAAAAGGAATTGGGCAGGACATTTAGTTTGGAGCAGCGACAGAAGATGCTTATGCTTACACATGAAACATCAATTTGTGTTAAAACACAAGAAACCAACTATAAGATCTTTACTAGGTGGTATAGAACACCAGAGAAACTGGGGAAAATGTTTCCCGATGTCTCAGACCGATGCTGGAGATGTCAGAAAGATAAAGGTACTATGTTACACATTTTCTGGAACTGCTCCAAGCTAAGAGGTTTTTGGCAGGGGATTAAACAGAGTCTCCAACTTTGCACAGAGTTAATAATACCAGAAGATCTGGCGTTCTTCCTCTTACATGTTAATCAGATACCTGACAGGAGATATAGGGAATCATGTATTCCCCATCTCTTAGATGCCGCAAAGGCATGTATCCCCCTAAAATGGAAATCACCACCGACGATGGAGATGTGGATTCGTAAGGTACAAGAGTAGTGATGAGCTGAACACCCCCCGGGTTTGGTTCGCACCAGAACCCGCGAACGGACCGAAAGTTCGCACGAACTTTAGAACCCTATTAAATACAATGGATGCGAACGTTCGAAATCTAAAGTGCTAATTATAACGACTATTATGCATGTTATTGTCCTAAAAAGGGTTTGGGAACCCGGGTTCTGCACCAGGGGACATGTATCAATGCAAAAAGAAGTTTTAAAAAACGGCCGTTTTTCTGGAGCAGTCATTTTAATGATGCATAAAGTGAAAAAAAAAAAGTCAAATATTCCTTTAAATATCGTACCTGGGGGGTGTCTAAAGTATGCCTGTGAAGTGCCACGTGTTTCCCGTGTTTAGAACTGTCCCTGCACAAAATTACATTTCTAAAGGAAAAAAAGCCATTTAAAACTGCTTGTGGCTTTAATGTAATGTCTGGTCCCGGTAATATGGATGAAAATCTTTAAGAAAAATGGCATAGCTACCCCATCACACCCCCCCCCCCCCACCCCAGCCCATTACCAGCCCCTTTGGGTCTTGTATGGATATTAACCACTTAACGACCGCCCACCGCCGATTTACGTCAGCAGAATGGCACAGACAGGCAGAATCACGTAGATCTACGTGATCGCCTTTGTGCAGTTGGGGGGTCCATCCAGACCCCCCTTCACTGCAGTGAGCGGCCGTTAAGTGTTCGGGAGCGATCAGGCATGAGGGGGCAGCCGCTCGATTCCGCCCCCCCCCCTCGCGATCGCTCCCGGCGAATGAAATTGCTTCCTCCTGCCTGAAATGTAAATACAGGCTGGAGGAAGTGATGTCATCTCCCTCGCTGCGGTCTTTTCGTTCCCGGCGCCGAGGACAGAAGAAGCAGGTTAGTGCACCAACAGTCCACTGACACGTAGGTACACATAGGCACACAAATCACCCCCCAGTCACCCCCAGATCACCCCCCAGGTCACCCCAAAGCCCCCAATCACAGTGTCACTGATTGCAGTGATCATTTATTTTACTGATCACTGCATTTAGTGTCATCTGTGATTGTAAAAAGTTGCAGGGCAGTTAGGATTAGGCCCCTTTAGGTCCAGGGTAGCCCCCTAACCCCCCCCAATGAAGGTTTAACCCCTTGATCACCCCCCAGGTAACCCTTTCACCCCCTAACTTCAGCGTCACTAAGCGATTGTTTTTCCGATCGCTGTATTCGTGTCGCTGGTGTTTTAGATAGGCAGTTTTTTTTTTTTAGGTTCGCCGCAGGTTTTTATTAGTGTCAGGTACCCCCATATATTATTTTAACCCCCTGATTGCCCCTAGAGTTAACCCTTTCACCAGTGATCGCCGTATAAGTGTCACTGGTTAGCCAGTAAGTTATTTAGTTATTTAGGTTACCCGTCAGGTTTTTATATAGTGTCAGGTACCCCCATATTTAACCTAATAAAGGTTTTAACCCCCTGATTGCCCCTAGTTAACCCTTTCACCAGTGATCACCATATAAAGGTTACGGGTGACGCTGGTTGATTAGTTTGCTTTTTATAGCATCAGGGCACCCGCCGTATATAACCCAATAAAGGTTTAACCCCCCTGATCGCCCGGCGGGTGAGATCAATTAGGTTTTAGCGCCAGAGAGGGTCTGCGTCGCCCCAGGCAGTGTTAGGTTAGTGCCAGTAACGCTAACACCCACGCGCAAAGCATACACCCCCCTTAGTGGTATAGTATCTGATCAGATCTATACTAGCATCCCCAGCGGTTTAGGGTTCCCAAAAACGCAGTGTTAGCGGGATCAGCCCAGATACCTGCTAGCGCCTGCGTTTAGCCCCTCCGCCCAGCCCACCCAAGTGCAGTATCGATCGATCACTGTCACTTACCAAACACAACACACATAACTGCAGCGTTCGCAGAGACAGGCCTGATCCATATCAACCAGTCCATAGCAAACATCCATAGCAACCAGTCCATAGCAACCGTCCATAGCAACCATCCATAGCAACCAGTCTATAGCAACTGTCCATAGCAACCATCCATTGCAACCAGTCCATAGCAACCGTCCATAGCAACTGTCCATAGCAACCATCCATAGCAACTATCCATAGCATCCAGTCCATAGCAACTGTCCATGGCAACCAATCCATAGCAACCGTCCATAACAACCAATCCGTAGCAACCGTCCATAGCAACTGTCCATAGCAACCGTCCATAGCAACCAGTCCATAGCAACCATCAATATCAACCAGTCCAAGGTGAATGTTTTGAACGCTACCACTCAAAAGTGAAGTTTTAGCGTAGGGTACAGCATTTCACAGACAAGGACACACTTACACAGGGTCTCCCAAGATGCCATTACATTTTGAGAGACCCAAACCATTACAGTTGTAAAGTTACAAAAAAAAGTGTAAAAAAGAAAAAAAAATACGTAAAAAACAAAACACAAAAAAAATATAAAAGAAAAAAACCAAAAATAGTTGTCGTTTTATTGTTCTCTCTCTCTCTATTTTCTCTCTATTGTTCTGCTCTTTTTTACTGTATTCTATTCTGCAATGTTTTATCATGCTTGCTTTTCAGGTATGTAATTTTTTGTTTTCAGGTGCGCCATTCAACTGCAGCGCGGAATTATTTATCTTGACAGCAACAGCGTTTGCTCCCACGATACATAAAGCCGTGACTCCAGTGCTGTAGGAGGTGATTTCACCACCACAGTTAAAAAAAAGAGCATATATGCCGAAGCATGGGGGCAGCAGGGTCGGAGGAGCGATTTTGCTCCTAATGCCGCGTACATACGGTCGAAATTCCGACGGAGGCCTGCCCGTGGAAAATTCCGACCGTGTGTACGCGGCATAACTTTTTTGCGGGAGGATGCCCCCATGCTTCGGCATATATATATTTTAGGCACAGGTTGCGTTAAAACATTTTTTTATTTTTTACTAGGTTTTGTTTTGGTATTTGCTTTGCAGGTATGGCATGGTAAGGTCTTACTGTTGTACTGTAATGTTACTTTGTTTTAATGTTAACCACCATTTGCTTAGCAGGTACGCCATTCAGTTGCAGCGCGGATCTATTTATCTTGACAGCC
Organism: Rana muscosa; assembly: GCA_029206835.1. Lineage (NCBI taxonomy): Eukaryota > Metazoa > Chordata > Amphibia > Anura > Ranidae > Rana > Rana muscosa. The sequence continues at coordinate 73,879,542 of CM055121.1, forward strand.
GTGACTCCAACGCTGTAGGAGGTGATTTCACCACCACAGTTAAAAAAAAGAGCATATATGCCGAAGCATGGGGGCAGCAGGGGCGGAGGAGCGATTTTGCTCCTAATGCCGCGTATATACGGTCGAAATTCCAACGGAGGCTTGCCCGTGGAAAAGTCCGACCGTGTGTACGCGGCATAACCTTTTATGCCGCGTACATACGGTCGAAATTCCGACGAAGGCTTGACCGTGTGTACGCGGCATAACTTTTTTGCGGGAGGATGCCCCCATGCTTCGGCATATATGCCCATCATTAGAAGTGGGTGGATGAAGGGAGGTATTCTAATGGTGGGCATACCCACCAATCAATCTCTTTTTTTCGTTCAGCCAATAGGCTGTATGAAAAAAAAGATTACAATACATGTCCAACAAGGACCAGCAACGTACTGGTTAGGGATGAGCTTCGTGTTCGAGTCGAACATACGTTCGACTCGAACATCGGCTGTTCGATCGTTCGACGAAGATCGAACGATTTGGGCCGTTCGCGCCAAATTCGAGTGACGCGAACGGCCCACAATGCACTACGCCATCGCAGTGTCATCCAGGCGCTGTGATTGGCCAAGCATGCACTGTGACCCCGCATGCTTGGCCAATCACAGCGCCGGCAGCGAGGAGAGCAATGATTGGCCACAGGCAGGATGCCTGTGGCCAATTATTGCTGAGGGTGTTTAGTACACGCCCCACACTATAAAAGGCCGCCAGCACGGCGGCCTAGTGTAGTGTGTTCCGGAGCAGGGATAGAGCAGCATAGGCAGGGACAGTGACTGTTATTTCTTTCTTGCTTAACCTGGATTCCTTTAGTTTAGGGAAAGAGAAGGATAGGTAGGGAGAGTGTCAGTGTGTTTTGTGCTTGTGCTATAGTGTGCTTAAAAAAAACATTTATTCTAGGGACAGAAAACTGTAGGTAGGGACAGTGTCAGTTTCTTTCACTCTGCAAGTCCTTGTTTCCAGGGACCTGGAAGGACAGTGAGTGAATTGTCCTTGTGCTATATTGTGCTTAAAAAACATTTATTCTAGGGACAGAAAACTGTAGGTAGGGAGAGTGTCAGTTTCTTTCACTCTGCAAGTCCTTGTTTCCAGGGACCTGTAAGGACAGTGAGTGAATTGTCCTTGTGCTATATTTTGCTTAAAAAAAACATTTATTCTAGGGACAGAAAACTGTAGGTAGGGAGAGTGTCAGTTTATTTCACTCTGCAAGTCCTTGTTTCCAGGGACCTGGAAGGACAGTGAGTGAATTCTCCTTGTGCTATATTGTGCTTAAAAAAAACATTTATTCTAGGGACAGAAAACTGTAGGTAGGGACAGTGTCAGTTTCTTTCACTCTGCAAGTCCTTGTTTCCAGGGACCTGTAAGGACAGTGAGTGAATTGTCCTTGTGCTATATTGTGATTAAAAAAAACATTTTTTCTAGGGACAGAAAACTGTAGGTAGGGAGAGTGTTTTTTTTCTTTCACTCTGCAAGTCCTTGTTTCCAGGGACCTGTAAGGACAGTGAGTGAATTGTCCTTGTGCTATATTGTGCTTAAAAAAAACATTTATTCTAGGGACAGAAAACTGTAGGTAGGGAGAGTGTCAGTTTATTTCACTCTGCAAGTCCTTGTTTCCAGGGACCTGGAAGGACAGTGAGTGAATTGTCCTTGTGTTATATTGTGATTAAAAAAAACATTTTTTCTAGGGACAGAAAACTGTAGGTAGGGAGAGTGTTTTTTTTCTTTCACTCTGCAAGTCCTTGTTTCCAGGGACCTGGAAGGACAGTGAGTGAATTCTCCTTGTGCTATATTGTGCTTAAAAAAAACATTTATTCTAGGGACAGAAAACTGTAGGTAGGGAGAGTGTCAGTTTATTTCACTCTGCAAGTCCTTGTTTCCAGGGACCTGTAAGGACAGTGAGTGAATTGTCCTTGTGCTATATTGTGATTAAAAAAAACATTTTTTCTAGGGACAGAAAACTGTAGGTAGGGAGAGTGTTTTTTTTCTTTCACTCTGCAAGTCCTTGTTTCCAGGGACCTGTAAGGACAGTGAGTGAATTGTCCTTGTGCTATATTGTGATTAAAAAAAACATTTTTTCTAGGGACAGAAAACTGTAGGTAGGGAGAGTGTTTTTTTTCTTTCACTCTGCAAGTCCTTGTTTCCAGGGACCTGTAAGGACAGTGAGTGAATTGTCCTTGTGCTATATTGTGCTTAAAAAAAACATTTATTCTAGGGACAGAAAACTGTAGGTAGGGAGAGTGTCAGTTTATTTCACTCTGCAAGTCCTTGTTTCCAGGGACCTGGAAGGACAGTGAGTGAATTGTCCTTGTGTTATATTGTGATTAAAAAAAAACATTTTTTCTAGGGACAGAAAACTGTAGGTAGGGAGAGTGTTTTTTTTCTTTCACTCTGCAAGTCCTTGTTTCCAGGGACCTGTAAGGACAGTGAGTGAATTGTCCTTGTGCTATATTGTGCTTAAAAAAAACATTTATTCTAGGGACAGAAAACTGTAGGTAGGGAGAGTGTCAGTTTATTTCACTCTGCAAGTCCTTGTTTCCAGGGACCTGGAAGGACAGTGAGTGAATTGTCCTTGTGTTATATTGTGATTAAAAAAAACATTTTTTCTAGGGACAGAAAACTGTAGGTAGGGAGAGTGTTTTTTTTCTTTCACTCTGCAAGTCCTTGTTTCCAGGGACCTGGAAGGACAGTGAGTGAATTCTCCTTGTGCTATATTGTGCTTAAAAAAAACATTTATTCTAGGGACAGAAAACTGTAGGTAGGGAGAGTGTCAGTTTATTTCACTCTGCAAGTCCTTGTTTCCAGGGACCTGTAAGGACAGTGAGTGAATTGTCCTTGTGCTATATTGTGATTAAAAAAAACCTTTTTTCTAGGGACAGAAAACTGTAGGTAGGGAGAGTGTTTTTTTTCTTTCACTCTGCAAGTCCTTGTTTCCAGGGACCTGTAAGGACAGTGAGTGAATTGTCCTTGTGCTATATTGTGATTAAAAAAAACATTTTTTCTAGGGACAGAAAACTGTAGGTAGGGAGAGTGTTTTTTTTCTTTCACTCTGCAAGTCCTTGTTTCCAGGGACCTGTAAGGACAGTGAGTGAATTGTCCTTGTGCTATATTGTGCTTAAAAAAAACATTTATTCTAGGGACAGAAAACTGTAGGTAGGGAGAGTGTCAGTTTATTTCACTCTGCAAGTCCTCGTTTCCAGGGACCTGGAAGGACAGTGAGTGAATTGTCCTTGTGCTATATTGTGATTAAAAAAAACATTTTTTCTAGGGACAGAAAACTGTAGGTAGGGAGAGTGTTTTTTTTCTTTCACTCTGCAAGTCCTTGTTTCCAGGGACCTGTAAGGACAGTGAGTGAATTGTCCTTGTGCTATATTGTGCTTAAAAAAAACATTTATTCTAGGGACAGAAAACTGTAGGTAGGGAGAGTGTCAGTTTATTTCACTCTGCAAGTCCTTGTTTCCAGGGACCTGGAAGGACAGTGAGTGAATTGTCCTTGTGTTATATTGTGATTAAAAAAAACATTTTTTCTAGGGACAGAAAACTGTAGGTAGGGAGAGTGTTTTTTTTTCTTTCACTCTGCAAGTCCTTGTTTCCAGGGACCTGGAAGGACAGTGAGTGAATTCTCCTTGTGCTATATTGTGCTTAAAAAAAACATTTATTCTAGGGACAGAAAACTGTAGGTAGGGAGAGTGTCAGTTTATTTCACTCTGCAAGTCCTTGTTTCCAGGGACCTGGAAGGACAGTGAGTGAATTGTCCTTGTGCTATATTGTGATTAAAAAAAACATTTTTTCTAGGGACAGAAAACTGTAGGTAGGGAGAGTGTTTTTTTTCTTTCACTCTGCAAGTCCTTGTTTCCAGGGACCTGGAAGGACAGTGAGTGAATTCTCCTTGTGCTATATTGTGATTAAAAAAAACATTTTTTCTAGGGACAGAAAACTGTAGGTAGGGAGAGTGTTTTTTTTCTTTCACTCTGCAAGTCCTTGTTTCCAGGGACCTGTAAGGACAGTGAGTGAATTGTCCTTGTGCTATATTGTGATTAAAAAAAACATTTTTTCTAGGGACAGAAAACTGTAGGTAGGGAGAGTGTCAGTTTCTTTCACTGTGAAAGTCCTTGTTTCAAGGGACAGAGAAGGACACCTGAAGGTAGCCCTTATTGCTTTTTTCCCATCTCCCTGCAGGCCATCTATTAGAATGTCTGGAAGGCAAACAAGGAGAGGCAGACAGTCAGGAGGCAATAAAAGAGGGCAAGCAGGCTCTGTGTCTGGGGGCAACAGTGCTGGTCGTGGACGCGGTGCATTGTCATCAGCACATGGCCATGGGACACGCTTGTCCTTCTTTTCGGCAGCTGGACATGTTGAGCCACATCATGCCGAAGACTTGGTAGAGTGGATGACCAAGCCCTCCTCCTCCTCCTCATCCTCTCTCACCCAGGCTCAGGGTACTGGAAAAGCAGCTGCCAAAGCGTCGTCTTCCCTGGTATCAATGTCAGACAAATCATCAGTCACTCCTTCCCTAGACCCACCATGTCCTCCTCCTGAGGAGTCCCCCGAACTGTTTCAGCACAGTGTTGGGTACATGCTCCAGGAGGATGCCCAGCGTTTCGAAGGGTCTGATGATGAAACCCAGCTAGAGGAAGGCAGTAGCGTGAGAGCAGACAGAGGGGATGCTCAAGAAGGACACCAATCTGGCAGTCATGTTCCAGCAGCTGCAGCATACTGCCAGATTGGCTCCAGTGAAGAGGAGGGAGGGGATGATGAGGTCACTGACTCCACGTGGGTGCCTAATAGGAGAGAGGAGGAGGAGGAGGATGAGGAGGAGGCACATCTCCAACGAGGCAGGATGCCCTTTGGTGGCCAGCGTAAGGGCAGTACACCGACGGAATCACACCGCAGAGCTCCGCCTGTGCAGGGCGCTGCCTCTGCCCGTCATTCAAAAAGTTCTTTGGTGTGGGCCTTTTTTGAGGCTAGTGCATCAGATCGCACAGCTGCAGTTTGCAACATATGTCTCAAGCGTATATCGCGTGGCCAAAACATCAGCCGCTTGGGTACCACATGCCTGACCAGACATATGTTGACCTGCCATGCAGCTCGTTGGCAAGCCTACCTCAAAGACACACACCAAAGAACAAAGCGGACCTCTCCTTGCACCGCATCAGCTGGGATCTCCAACCCCACTATAACTTCAGTCCTCTCTGAAACATGCACTGAGAGGAATGAAGGTGTAGAATTAGGTGTGTCACAGCCAAGTACTTGCGCCCACTCTGCTAGCAGTACACCGACGTCCGATTCTAGCAGGCAAATTTCCCTGCCCCAGCTGCTGGACCGTCGAAAGAAGTTCACTCCCAGCCATCCACATGCCCAGCGGTTGAATGCTAGCTTGGCTAAATTGCTAGCGCTTCAACTGCTGCCTTTTCAGTTGGTAGACTCGGCCCCCTTCCGTGAGTTTGTGCAATGTGCAGTTCCTCAGTGGCAGGTTCCCAAACGCCACTTTTTCTCACGGAAGGCTATTCCGGCTCTCTACCGGCATGTGGAAGGCAATGTCTTGGCCTCGCTGGACAGGGCGGTCAGCGGTAAGGTGCATATTACCGCTGACTCATGGTCCAGCAGGCATGGACAGGGACGTTACCTTTCTTTCACGGCCCATTGGGTCACTCTTTTGGCAGCTGGGAAGGATTCAGGACAAGGTGCAGTAGTGTTGGAGGTTGTCCCACCGCCACGCCTCCAAAATGCTACTACTGGTTGTGACACACCTCTCTCCTCCACCCCCTCCTCTTCTTCTTCCTCCATGGCCTCTTCCTGTGGTTTGTCCTATGAACCAGCGGTGCTCCGTAGCCGTTCACGGGGCTACGCAAGTACGCAGGCAAAAAGATGCCATGCCGTGCTTGCGCTGGTGTGTTTGGGGGACAGAAGCCACACTGGGGCAGAGGTCCTGTCTGCTCTGCAGGGCCAGGCCGAGAGGTGGTTGACGCCACGCCAGCTTAAGCCAGGAATGGTGGTTTGCGACAATGGCACCAACCTCCTCTCCGCCCTCCGACAGGGACAACTGACCCATGTGCCCTGTGTGGCTCACGTCCTTAACCTGGTGGTGCAGCGCTTCTTGGGCAGGTACCCGGGCTTACAGGATGTCCTGAGGCAGGCCAGGAAAGTCTGTGTGCATTTCCGCAGATCTTATAATGCCAGTGCTCGCCTGGCTGAGCTGCAAAAGGAGTTGAACCTGCCCAAGAACCGCCTTATATGTGACATGCCCACCAGGTGGAACTCAACGTTGGCCATGCTGCAGCGGCTGCACACGCAGCAGAGGGCCATCAATGAGTACCTGTGCGACTACGGCACCAGGACAGGGTCAGGGGAGCTTGGTTTTTTTTCTCCACGCCAGTGGGGCATGATCAGGGATGCATGCACTGTCCTGGCACCATTTGAGGAGGCCACGAGGATGGTGAGCAGTGACAGTGCATGCATCAGTGACACTGTACCTCTTGTCCACCTGTTGGAGCACACGCTGCGTGGAATAATGGACAGGGCACTTGAGGCAGAACAGAGGCAGGAAGAGGAGGACTTCCTTGCCTCTCAAGGCCCCCTTTACCCAGACAGTGTTCCTTCTGTCCCACCCATCGCACAGGAAGAGGAGGAGGAGGAGGAGGAGGAGGAGGAGGAGGAGGATTGTGTCAGCATGGAGGTGGAGGCTGGCACTCAGCATCATCAGCAGCAGTCTTTTAGGGATGATTTACAGTCCCACGAAACCAGTGGACTTGTACGTGGCTGGGAGGAGGTGGCTGCGGATCATGTCGTCCTTAGTGACCCAGAGGACTCCGGAGCGAATGCCTCAGCAAACCTACGCTGCATGGCCTCCCTGATCCTGCAAAGTCTGCGGAAGGATCCTCGTATTCTTCGGATCAAGGAGAGGGACCATTACTGGCTGGCCACTCTCCTTGATCCACGGTACAAGGGTAAGGTTGCGGACCTTATGTTACCGTCGCAGAGGGAGCAGAGGATGAGACAACTCCGGGAGGCCTTGCAGAAAGGTCTGTGCAACGCGTTCCCAGAGACTGGGAGGTTGCAAACTCCTGGTCCTGGACAACGAGTTGCTGAGGCTTCGGCCAGTCAAAGAAGGAGCGGTGGGGAAGGTGGCCGTCTGACCGATGCGTTCAGACAATTCTTTAGTCCGCAGCCCCAAAGTATGATCGGTTCCAGCAACCATCGCCAGCGTCTGATAAACATGGTGCAGGAATATCTAGGGGCAAGGTCAGACTTGGACACCTTCCCCACCGAAAATCCTCTGGCTTACTGGGTCTTGAGGATGGATCACTGGCCAGAGCTTGCACAGTATGCAATTGAGCTACTGGCCTGTCCTGCATCCAGCGTTCTTTCGGAACGCACATTCAGTGCTGCTGGAGGATTTGTCACGGATCACAGGGTGCGCCTGTCCACCGACTCGGTTGATCGACTGACTTTCATCAAGATGAACCAGTCTTGGATCACCACCAGCTACCACACACCTGATGCTGATATAACAGACTAATTGATTTTAACATGTCACATCCCTTCAAGACTGATGCTGATGCTGAGTGCCTGTGCTGTTATGTTGACTGGCTATCCTCCTCCTCCGAGTCCTCAATGATACGATTGATGATGATAGCTTGTAAGATCATTTTTGTTTATGGGTGCCGCCACCAGTGCCTAACGCCCAATTTTTCAGCCCCTGTTTAACAGGGGCGTGTAATTACAATTTTTGAAGCAATACTTTGCAACAGGGCTCATTGCTGTGCTCCAAGTACAGTATCTGTGAGGAGTTGCAGTGTTGTGCCACCAGTGCCTAAGGCCCAATTTTTCAGCCCCTGTTTAACAGGGGCGTGTCATTACAATTTTTGAAGCAATACTTTGCAACAGGGCTCATTGCTGTGCTCCAAGTACAGTATCTGTGAGGGGTTGCAGTGTTGTGCCACCAGTGCCTAAGGCCCAATTTTTCAGCCCCTGTTCAACAGGGGCATGTAATTACAATTCTTGATCTAATAATTCACAGCAGGGCCCATTGCTGCACCCACCAAGAGTAACTGTCAGGGCTTACAGTGTTGTGGCACCAGCACCACCATCAAAGGCCCAATTTTTACTACCACTGTTCAACAATTATATGTAATTAAAATTCCTGATATAATAGTTGACAGCAGGGCGTTCCAGCACCAACCAAGAGTAACTGTGAGTGCTTACAGTGTTGTGCCAACACCAACAACTAAGGGGCCTATTTCTGCAGAGTATATACGGCAGGTCCCTACTTTCAAACATCCAACTTACAAACGACTCCTACTTGCAAACGCAAGAAGACAACAGGAAGTGAGAGGAAATCTACCACTAGGAAGGAAAATTCTCTCCTGTAAGAATAAATATGGGAGAAAGGTGTCTCCTCTGTACTGATGCTTTATCAGCAATCCTTGTTTCAAGAAAAACACCACATTTCAAAAACAGTTGTCATTGGGACGGAAAGTGAGGTGAAATGTTCTGAACAGGGGCACAGACAGCAAAACAAATGTTACAGGGGTGATAACCCTTACCTATGTTTTCCAAAAAGTTTAAAAATAGATTTTTGGTCTGGAGCTACACTTCAACAATGTACCTGTTCAAAATTACAAACAGACTCTACATAAGAACAAACCTACAGTCCCTGTCTTGTATGCACCGCCTGTATAGGGCTGTTCAGAGTATATAGGGCCTTTTTTATTTTATGTGCGGGGTTCCCCTTAATATCCATACAAGACCCAAAGGGGCTGGTAATGGGCTGGGGTAGGGGGGGGGTCATGGGGTAGCTATGCCATTTTTCTTAAAGAATTTCATCCATATTACCGGGACCAGACATTACATTAAAGCCGCAAGCAGTTTTAAATGGCTTTTTTTTCCTTTAGAAGTGTCATTTTGTGCAGGGACAGTTCTAAACACGGGAAACACGTGGCACTTCACAGGCATACTTTAGACACCCCCCAGGTACGATATTTAAAGGAATATTTGACTTTTTTTTTTCACTTTATGCATCATTAAAATGACTGCTCCCGAAAAACGACCGTTTTTAAAACTTCTTTTTGCATTGATACATGTCCCCTGGTGCAGAACCCGGGTTCCCAAACCCTTTTTAGGACAATAACATGCATAATAGTTGTTATAATTAGCACTTTAGAATTCGAACGTTCGCATCCATTGTATTTAATAGGGTTCTAATGTTCGTTCGAACTTTCGGTCCGTTCGCGGGTTCTGGTGCGAACCGAACCCGGGGGTGTTCGGCTCATCACTAGTACTGGTATGTTGCTGGACTTTGAATGTTTATACCAGAATGATGCCTGCGGGTTTAGGTATCATCTTGGTATCATTCTTTTCAGCCAGCAGCCGGCTTTCATGTAAAAGCAATTCTAGCAGATAATTAGCCTCTAGACTGCTTTTACAAGCAGTGGGAGGGAATGTCCCCCCCCCCCGGATATAAAAAGCGCCATTGGGAAATTGGGAAAGCATTTTATCACACCGATCTTGGTGTGGTCAGATGCTTTGAGGGCAGAGGAAAGATCTAGGGTCTAACCCCCCAATTTTTTTCAAAAAAAGAGTACCTGTCACTACTTATTGCTATCATAGGGGATATTTACATTCCCTGAGATAACGATAAAATGGTAAAAAAATAAAATATGGAAGGCACAGTTTAAAAATAAAATAAAAAAGCCAAATAAATAATAAATAAAAAAAAAAAAAGCACCGCTGTCCCCCCCTGCTCTTGCGCAAAGGCGAACGCAAGCGTCGGTCTAGCGTCATATGTAAACAGCAATTGCATCATGCATGTGAGGTATCACCGCGAAGGTCAGATCGAGGGCAGTCATTTTAGCAGTAGACCTCCTCTGTAAATCTAACGTGGTAACCTGTAAAGGCTTTTAAATGCTTTTAAAAATGAATGTAGTTTGTCGCCGCTGCGCGTTTGTGCGCAATTTTAAAGCATGTCGTGTTTGGTATCCATGTACTCGGCCTATGATCATCTTTTTTATTTCATCAAACATTTGGGCAATATAGTGTTTTTTAGTGCATTAAAAATAAAAAAAGTGTGTTTTTCCCCCAAAAAATGCGTTTGAAAAATCGCTGCGCAAATACTGTGTGGAAAAAAAAATGCAACACCCACTATTTTAATCTGTAGGGCCTTTGCTTTAAAAAAATATATAATGTTTGGGGGTTCAACATAATTTTCATGTAAACAAAAAGTGTCAGAAAGGGCTTTGTCTTCAAGTGGTTAGAAGAGTGGATGATGTGTGACATAAGCTTCCTAATGTTGTGCATAAAATGCCAGGACAGTTCAAAACCCCCCCCAAATGACCCCATTTTGTAAAGTAGACACCTCAAGCTATTTGCTGAGAGGCATGTTGAGCCCATTGAATATTTTTTTTTTTTGTCCCAAGTGATTGAATAATGACCAAAAAAAATAAAAAATGTACAAAAAGTTGTCACTAAATTATATATTGCTCAAACATGCCATGGGCATATGTGGAATTACACCCCAAAATACATTCTGTTCCTTCTCCTGAGTACGGGGATACCACATGTGTGGGATTTTTTGGGAGCCTAGTCGCGTACGGGACCCCAAAAACCAAGCACCGCCTTCAGGATTTCTATGGGTGTAAATTTTTGATTTCACTCCTCACTGCCTATCACAGTTTCGGAGGCCATGGAATGCCCAGATGGCACAAAACCCCCCCAAATGACCCCATTTTGGAAAGTAGACACCCCAAGCTATTTGCTGAGAGGTATGTTGAGTATTTTGCAGATCTCGCTTTTTGTCACAAAGTTTTGAAAATGTAAAAAAAGAAAAAAAAAAAGAAAAAAAAATGTCTTTCTTAATTTTCAAAAACAAATGAGAGCTGTAAAATACTCACCATGCCTCTCAGCAAATAGCTTGGGGTGTTTACTTTCCAAAATGGGGTCATTTGTGGGGGTTTTGGGCTATTTTGACATTTTATGGCCTTCAAAACTGTGATAGGTAGTGAGGAGTGAAATCAAAAATTTATGCCCTTAGAAACCTTGAAGGCGGTGCTTGGTTTTTGGGGTCCCGTACGCGGCTAGGCTCCCAAAAAGTCCCACACATGTGGTATCCCCGTACTCAGGAGAAGCAGCAGAATGTATTTTGGGGTGTAATTTCACATATAACCATGGCATGTGTGAGCAATATATCATTTAGTGACAACTTTTTGTACATTTTTTTTTTCTTTTTGTCATTATTCAATCATTTGGGACAAAAAAAAAATATTCAATGGGCTCAACATGCCTCTCAGCAAATAGCTTGGGGTGTCTACTTTCCAAAATGGGGTCATTTGGGGGGGTTTTGTGCCATCTTGTCATTTTATGGCCTTCAAAACTGTGATAGGTAGTGAGGAGCGAAATCAAAAATTTATGCCCTTAGAAACCTTGAAGGCGGTGCTTGGTTTTTGGGGTCCCGTACGCGGCTAGGCTCCCAAAAAGTCCCACACATGTGGTATCCCCGTACTCAGGAGAAGCAGCAGAATGTATTTTGGGGTGTAATTTCACATATGCCCATGGCATGTGTGAGCAATATATCATTTAGTGACAACTTTGTGCAAAAAAAAAAAAGTTTGTCATATTCCCGCAACCTGTGGCAAAATATAAAATATTCCATGGACTCAACATGCCTCTCAGCAAATAGCTTGGGGTGTCTACTTTCCAAAATGGGGTCATTTGGGGGGGTTTTGTGCTATTTTGGCATTTTATGGCCTTCGAAACTGTGATAGGTAGTGAGGAGTGAAATCAAAAATTTGCGCCCTTAGAAATCCTGAAGGCGGTGCTTGGTTTCCGGGGTCCCGTACGTGGCTAGGCTTCTAAAAAGTCCCACACATGTGGTATCCCCGTACTCAGGAGAAGCAGCAGAATGTATTTTGGGGTGCAATTCCACATATAACCATGGCATGTGTGAGCAATATATCATTTAGTGACAACTTTTTGTAATTTTTTTTTTTTTGTCATTATTCAATCACTTGGGACAAAAAAAAAAAATATTCAATGGGCTCAACATGCCTCTCAGCAATTTCCTTGGGGTGTCTACGTTCCAAAATGGGGTCATTTGGGGGGGTTTTGTACTGCCCTGCCATTTTAGCACCTCAAGAAATGAGATAGGCAGTCATAAATTTAAAGCTGTGTAAATTTCAGAAAATGTACCCTAGTTTGTAAACGCTATAACTTTTGCGCAAACCAATAAATATACGCTTATTGACATTTTTTTTACTAAAGACATGTGGCTGAATACATTTTGGCCTAAATGTATGACTAAAATTGAGTTTATTCGATTTTTCTTATAACAAAAAGTAGAAAATATCATTTTTTTTCAAAATTTTCGGTCTTTTTCTGTTTATATCGCAAAAAATAAAAATCGCAGAGGCAATCAAATACCATTAAAAGAAAGCTCTATTTGTGGGAAGAAAAGGACGCAAATTTCATTTGGGTACAACATTGCATGTCCGCACAATTTACAGTTAAAGCAGCGCAGTGCCGAATCCCAAAAACAGGCCTGGTCCTAATGGCCCGAAATGGTCCGGGGCTTAAGTGGTTAAGGGGAACCCCGCACACAAAATAAAAAAGGCCCTATATACTCTGAACAGCCGTATACAGGCGGTGCATACAAGACATGGACTGTAGGTTTGTTCTTATGTAGAATCTGTTTGTAATTTTGAACAGGTACATTGTTTAAGTGTAGCTCCAGCCCAAAAATATATTTTTAAGCTTTTTGGAAAACATAGGGAAGGGTTATCACCCCTGTAACATTTGTTTTGCTGTCTGTGCAGTGTGCACCTGTTCAGAACAGTTCACCTCACTTTCCGTCCTAATGACAAATGTTTTTTGAAAATGTGGGGTTTTTATTGAAACAAGAATTGGTGATAAAGAATCAGTGTAGAGGAGACACTTTTTTCCCATATTAACTCTTACAGGAGAGAATTTGCCTTCCTAGGAGTAGATTTCCTCTCACTTCCTGTTGTATCCTTCCGTTTGCAAGGAGGAGTCGTTTGTAAGTTGGATGTTTGAAAGTAGGGGCCTGCCGTATATACTCAGCTGAAATTTGTCCCTTACATGTTGGTGTTGCCACAACACTGTGAGCCCTCACAGTTACTCTTGGTGGGCGCATGAATGGGCCCTGCTGTGAATTATTAGATCAAGAATTGTAATTGCATGCCCCTGTTGAACAGGGGCTGAAAAATTGGGCCTTTGGTGGTGGTGGTGGTGGTGGTGTTGACACAACACTGTAAGTCCTCACAGATAGTCTTGGTGGGCGCAGGAATGGGCCCTGCTGTGAATTATTAGATCAATAATTGTAATTACATGCCCCTGTTAAACAGGGGCAGAAAAATTGGGCCTTAGGCACTGGTGCCACAACACTGCAACCCCTCACAGATACTGTACTTGGAGCACAGCAATGAGCCCTGTTGCAAAGTATTGCATCAAAAATTGTAATTACACGCCCCTGTTAAACAGGGGCTGAAAAATTGGGCCTTAGCCACTGGTGCTGGTGCCACGACACTGCAACCTCTCCCAGATACTCTAGTTGGAGTGCAGGAATGAGCCCTGCTGCAAAGCATTGCATAAAAAAATTGTAATTACATGCCCCTGTTAAACAGGGGCTGAAAAATTGGGCCTTAGCCACTGGTGGCGGCACCCAGAAACAAAAATGTTCTTCCAAGCTATCATCATCATGGGAGAAAAAGAAACCCTGGACTGCCGCACTCTGTATAGACAGTTATTTATTCCAAAATTTCAGGTAAAAAATCCAAATTCAAAATAAATCCATAAATCCAAAACAACAAATGCAGATGGTGTGCATGCAGGGAAGGGTGGCTAACGCGTTTCACGTCACGAATTGACGCTTACTCATAGCTCTGAGTAAGCGTCAATTCGTGACGTGAAACGCGTTAGCCACCCTTCCCTGCATGCACACCATCTGCATTTGTTGTTTTGGATTTATGGATTTATTTTGAATTTGGATTTTTTACCTGAAATTTTGGAATAAATAACTGTCTATACAGAGTGCGGCAGTCCAGGGTTTCTTTTTCTCCCATGATGATGATAGCTTGGAAGAACATTTTTTCTTCTTTTTCTCCCATGCATCAGTGCAGAGCCAGCACCTGTGTGAGTGACCGGGCGGAAGCAGCTATTTGGTGAATTCTCAAGCTTTTGAGCGGTACGTTTTTCCTTTCCTCTGAAGCTATCATCATCAATCGGATCATTGAGGAGGAGGATAGTCAGTCAACATAACAGGACAGTCTCTCAGCATCAGCATGCAGCGTAGGTTAGCTGAGGCATTTGGTCCGGAGTCCTCTGGGTCACTAAGGACGACATGATCCGCAGCCACCTCCTCCCAGCCACGTACAAGTCCACTGGTTTCTTGGGACTGTAAATCATCCCTAAAAGACTGCTGCTGATGATGCTGAGTGCCAGGCTCCACCTCCATGCTGACACAATCCTCCTCCTCCTCCTCCTCTTCTTCCTGTGCGATGGGTGGGACAGAAGGAACACTGTCTGGGTAAAGGGGGCCTTGAGAGGCAAGGAAGTCCTCCTCTTCCTGCCTCTGTTCTGCCTCAAGTGCCCTGTCCATTATTCCACGCAGCGTATGTTCCAACAGGTGGACAAGAGGTACAGTGTCACTGATGCATGCACTGTCACTGCTCACCATCCTCGTGGCCTCCTCAAATGGTGCCAGGACAGTGCATGCATCCCTGATCATGCCCCACTGGCATGGTGAAAAAAACCCAAGCTCCTCTGACCCTGTCCTGGTGCCGTAGTCGCACAGGTACTCATTGATGGCCCTCTGCTGCGTGTGCAGCCACTGCAGCATGGCCAACGTTGAGTTCCACCTGGTGGGCATGTCACATATAAGGCGGTTCTTGGGCAGGTTCAACTCCTTTTGCAGCTCAGCCAGGCGAGCACTGGCATTATAAGATCTGCGGAAATGCACACAGACTTTCCTGGCCTGCCTCAGGACATCCTGTAAGCCCGGGTACCTGCCCAAGAACCGCTGCACCACCAGGTTAAGGACGTGAGCCACACAGGGCACATGGGTCAGTTGTCCCTGTCGGAGAGCGGAGAGGAGGTTGGTGCCATTGTCGCAAACTACCATTCCTGGCTTAAGCTGGCGTGGCGTCAACCACCTCTCGGCCTGCCCCTGCAGAGCAGACAGAACCTCTGCCCCAGTGTGGCTCCTGTCCCCCAAACACACCAGCGCAAGCACGGCATGGCATCTTTTTGCCTGCGTACTTGCGTAGCCCCTTGAACGCCTACGGAGCACCGCTGGTTCCGAGGACAAAGCACAGGAAGAGGCCACGGAGGAAGAAGAAGAGGAGGGGGTGGAGGACAGAGGTGTGTCACAACCAGTAGTAGCATTTTGGAGGCGTGGCGGTGGAACAACCTCCAACACTACTGCACCTTGTCCTGCATCCTTCCCAGCTGCCAAAAGAGTGACCCAATGGGCCATGAAAGAAAGGTAACGTCCCTGTCCATGCCTGCTGGACCATGAGTCAGCGATAATATGCACCTTACCGCTGACCGCCCTGTCCAGCGAGGCCAAGACATTGCCTTCCACATGCCGGTAGAGAGCCGGAATCGCCTTCCGTGAGAAAAAGTGGCGTTTGGGAACCTGCCACTGAGGAACCGCACATTGCACAAACTCACGGAAGGGGGCCGAGTTTACCAACTGAAAAGGCAGCAGTTGAAGCGCTAGCAATTTAGCCAAGCTAGCATTTAACCGCTGGGCATGTGGATGGCTAGGAGTGAACTTCTTTCGACGGTCCAGCAGCTGGGGCAGGGAAATTTGCCTGCTAGAATCGGACGTCAGTGTACTGCTAGTAGAGTGCCCGCAAGTACTTGGCTGTGACACACCTAATTCTACACCTTCATTCCTCTCAGAGCAGGTTTCAGAGAGGACTGAAGGTATAGTGGAGTTGGAGATCCCAGCTAATGCGGTGCAAGAAGAGGTCAGCTTTGTTCTTTGGTGTGGGTCTTTAAGGTAGGCTTGCCAACGAGCTGCATGGCAGGTCAACATATGTCTGGTCAAGCATGTGGTGCCCAAGCGGGTGATGTTTTGGCCACGCGATATACGCTTGAGACATATGTTGCAAACAGCCGCTGTGCGATCTGATGCACTCGACTCAAAAAAGGCCCACACCAAAGAACTTTTTGAATAACGGGCAGAGGCAGCGCTCTGCACAGGCGGAGGGAGCTCTGCGGTGTGATTCCGTCGGTGTGCTGCCCTTACGCTGGCCCCCCAGAGGGCATCCTGCCTCGTTGGAGATGTGCCTCCTCCTCATCCTCCTCCTCCTCCTCCTTTCTCCTATTAGGCACCCACGTGGAGTCAGTGACCTCATCATCCCCTCCCTCCTCATCACTGGAGCCAATCTGGCAGTATGCTGCAGCTGCTGGAACATGACTGCCAGATTGGTGTCCTTCTTGAGCATCCCCTCTCTCTGCTCTCACACTACTGCCTTCCTCTAGCTGGGTATCATCATCAGACCCTTCGAAACGCTGGGTATCCTCCTGGAGCATGTACCCAACACTGTGCTCAAACAGTTCGGGGGACTCCTCAGGAGGACATGGTTGGTCTAGGGAAGGAGTGACTGATGATGACATTGATACCAGGGAAGAGGACGCTTTGGCAGCTGCTTTGCCAGTACCCTGAGCCTGGGTGAGAGAGAATGAGGAGGATGAGGAGGGCTTGGTCATCCACTCTACCAAGTCTTCGGCATGATGCGGATCAACACGTCCAGCTGCCGAAAAGGACAAGCGTGTCCCATGGCCACGTGCTGATGGCGATGCACCGCGTCCACAACCAGCACTGTTGTCTCTAGACACAGAGCCTGCTTGCCCTCTTTTATTGGCTCCTGACTGTCTGCCTCTCCTTGTTTGCCTTCCAGACATTCTAATGGCCTGCAGGGAAATGGGAAAAGCAGCAATACAGGCTAAGTTAAGGTGTAATATGGTCAGGAGGCACACTCCGCCCGCTGTAAGTGCCGCAAAATCCTGTTGGTGTAACACACCAGGAAAAAGCAGCAATACAGGCTAAGTTAAGGTGTAATATGGTCAGGAGGCACACTCCGCCCGCTGTAAGTGCCGCAAAATCCTGTTGGTGTAACACACCAGGAAAAAGCAGCAATACAGGCTAAGTTAAGGTGTAATATGGTCAGGAGGCACACTCCGCCCGCTGTAAGTGCCGCAAAATCCTGTTGGTGTAACACACCAGGAAAAAGCAGCAATACAGGCTAAGTTAAGGTGTAATATGGTCAGGAGGCACACTCCGCCCGCTGTAAGTGCCGCAAAATCCTGTTGGTGTAACACACCAGGAAAAAGCAGCAATACAGGCTAAGTTAAGGTGTAATATGGTCAGGAGGCACACTCCGCCCGCTGTAAGTGCCGCAAAATCCTGTTGGTGTAACACACCAGGAAAAAGCAGCAATACGGGCTAACTTCAGGTGTATAATGTGCAGGAGGCTTAGCAACAATGACACTGACACTGTCCCCTGCCTATCCTTCTCTCTCCCTGCACACAAGGTTTATCAAAGTATATGACACTGACACTCTCCCTGCCTATCCTTCTCTCTCCCTGCACACAAGGTTTAGCAAAGAATATGACACTGACACTGTCCCCTGCCTATCCTTCTCTCTCCCTGCACACAAGGTTTATCAAAGTATATGACACTGACACTCTCCCTGCCTATCCTTCTCTCTCCCTACACACAAGGTTTAGCAAAGAAAATTACACTGACACTCTCCCTGCCTATCCTTCTCTGTCCCTACACACAAGATTTAGCAAAGAATAGATTTGACAAGATTTGACACTGTCCCTGCCTATCCTTCACTTTCCCTGCTTCGGAACACACTACACAAGGCCGCCGCGCTGGCGGCCTTTTATAGTGTGGGGCTGTACTAAACCCCGTCAGCTATAATTGGCCACAGGCATCCTGCCTGTGGCCAATCATTGCTCTCCTCGCTGCCGGCGCTGTGATTGGCCAAGCATGCAGGGTCACAGTGCATGCTTGGCCAATCACAGCGCCGAGATTGCACTGCAATGGCGCAGTGTATTGTGGGCCGTTCGCGTCACTCGAATTTGGCGCGAACGCCCAAATCGTTCGTTGTTCGCCGAACGCTCGCGAACAGCGGATGTTCGAGTCGAACACCGAGCTCATCCCTATACAAGAGATTAGTAAACTAGAATACCTAGTTCTTTCTGCACACCAACAGCATAGAAGGTATTCCGAGACCTGGTTTGCTTGGAACACCTTCCTGGCTTCGGATGAGGGGAAAACCCTCTCCGAAAATGAAATGATGGTGGGAAGGACTAATGAATACTAAGCCCATTAATTGATATAATCCAGAGAAGGGAAAGTCGGCCATTTTTCTAGTGGTCATAGAGAGACAGAATAGGGGGGTGGATTCCCCTTAACCCTTCTTTTTTTTTTTTTTTTACGTTTTTGTTGCTTAGAATATGAGGTCATGTTTTAGATACTTCTATTGGCTTGGTGTTTGAAATAATTAATGTGGAGCTGGATGTATCTTCTGGATATTGTATGTTTGTATAATTTGATGTTGTATTTCCTTGTATCAAAAAGAATAAATAGATATAATTTGAATAATGACAAAAATAAAAAATAAAAATGTACAAAAAGTTGTCACTAAATGATATATTGTTCACACATGCCATGGTTATATGTGAAATTACACCCCAAAAATAGACCATAGACCGACACAGCTTCTCTATTGACAAAGTGGGTATTATCCATTAATTAGGAGTGACTAGGCAGAAAACTTGTAAAAAGTGTTGCATCACACCTTCTACAGTACCGCCCAGGGGGCGGACCCTCTGGGTATATCCCCTCAGTCTGCATCTCACAGATCAGTTTGTCAAAAAGCAGTACAAACTTAAAAGGAGGGGAGGGTGCTGTGTCGGTCCATGGACTCAGAGAAAAGGATTTTACGGTGAGTAAAAAATCCTATTTACTCTTTCGTCCATGGACCGACACAGCTTCTCTATTGACAAAGTGGGACGTCCCAAAGCAGTGTCAGAGAAAAAACGAGGGGTGGTAACAGCATAAAAATAAACTTTCACCTCAAACACAAAATAGCACTCCTCCAACGGAGGAGTTGCAACTCTAAACAGCCGCTTGCAAAACCTTGCAGCCGAAAGAGGCATCCGAAGATGCACCTACATTAACTTTGTAGAATTTTGTGAAAGTGTGAGCGGACAACCAAGTCGCCGCTTTACATTAATGGGAAACAGACGCTTGATGTCGGAAAGCCCAAGAGGCACCTATTGCCCTGGTCGAATGCGCCGTGACCGGAAAGGGGGGCGCTTGACCCTTTAAGGCGTAAGCCTGGATTACTATCTGTCGGATCCACCTAGAGATGGTGGTCGACGAGACTGCTTGGCCCTTCTTGGGACCAGCCACCGAAACAAACAGTGAGTCTGACTTCCGGAACAGGGAAGTAGCAGATAGTGTGACAGCAGGAAGGTAAAGTCACCTGGTTGCATCCAGGGGGGTAGATATATTTCGCCCAGATTCAGGCTTTACGCCGACTTATACAACTAGGTGGAGAGTTGTATAAGCCCAGCTGAGGCTAGTGGGCTCATGGATGACTCATACCTCTAGGGAGAGTGTGGGGCGTCGTGCAGACAGGGAGTTGATGAGACCAGCTGAAGCTTGTCAGCTCATTTAGGCCTCTATAAGAACTCCCAGATTCATTAGGTGTTTGCTCATGCCTGGAACCAGACCTGTGTGGACTGTCTAGGGAGAGTGAACCCCTGTGCGGTGAGACAAAGCCTGTGTGGCTATTTGCTTGGACATTTAAAACCAGGGACTTAGGGACTAGGACAGCACTAGGCTGATCCCAGTTGTTAGTTAGGAAACCTGTATGTTTACTCAGAGGTCAAGTTGACCAGGATTTATTTTATTTATGTTTCTTTTGCTTTGCTGTGTTTTGTCACTGTAAATAGAAAATAAACCGCACCTTTTTGATTTTGAAAACCACAACCTCCGTTTGCTGGGCCTGTTTTTGTGTGGGGAGCCCATCCCGGGGGTCACACACACCCGCTGCCGAGCTAACCCCCTCACAGTTGGTGGAGAACCAGTGGCAGTTGTTTTTTAAGCCAGCATGGAGGAGATACTGAAACAGCTGGCTCTAGCAAATGCCAATCAACAGCAGACAAATGCAGGTTTGCAAAGGAGCCTTGCAGCCCAGCAGCAAGCTCATCAACAGAGCCTTGCAGCCCAGCAGCAAGCTCACCAACAGAGTCTGGAAGCTCAGCAACAAGCCCAGCAGCAATCTGAGGCCCGCTTCATAGACCTGTTACAGAAGCAAGAGCAGAGACTACAACAAATGGAAGCAGTAATGCAGCAACGTCCGCAGACCAGTGAGGAAAGCCGTCCCACTAATACCGCGTCCTTTGGGGTGAGTCGTTTATTGACAAAAATGACTGGAGAGGATGATCCAGAGGTATTTTTGACCACATTTGAAAGGACCGCTGAAAGAGAAAAGTGGCCTGAGGAGCAGTGGGCTGGACTGGTGACTCCTCTGTTAACTGGTGAATCGCAGAAAGCTTACTATGACCTAGAGCCTAACCAAGCAAAAGACTATGTGATGCTAAAAGCTGAAATTTTGGCAAGGCTGGGTGTCACCCAGGCTGTCCGGGCTCAGCGTGTGCATAACTGGACTTTCCAGCTTGGAAAACCCCCCAGGTCTCAAATGTATGATCTCATTCACCTGAGCAGAAAGTGGCTACAGCCAGAGACTTTGTCCGCACCAAAGATTGTGGAACGTGTTGTGATGGATCGGTTTTTGAGAGCTCTTCCTACTGCCATCCAGGAGTGGGTAAGCCATGGAGACCCAGAGACGGCCGATGATCTTGTGGATCGTGTGGAGAGATACTTGGCTGCAGAGAACCTGACGGCCTCTTCCAGAGACACTCGGACTTTCCACCCTAAGACCAGACCATCCCCAGGGGCGGATAAGAAGATTCCAAGGGGTGAGGGTGGAGAGAGTGAGAGGGTGGGAGCTCTGCCCCAAGTTTGGCGAGAACAGCCTGGGAAATCAGCGGCTCAAGAGGCGGCAAGAAGGATCGTTTGCTACCGCTGCCAGCAAGCGGGACATATTGCAGCCAATTGCCCGGTTGTGGAGGAACCCATGCAGTGTGACTTTCTGACGGGCAGACGTCAGTCGCTGTGTGCGACAGTCGCATGCACTGCCATTCGAGGAACTGAGAAACATTTATGCAAAATGTGTGTTAATGGTAGAAATGTTGTGGTATTGCTGGATTCAGGTAGCCTTGTGACCCTGATAAAGGCTGAGTTAGTTAAAACAGAGGTCTTTGGGAATAGCAAGGTAGCTGTTATTTGTGTGCATGGGGACACCCGAGAGTATCCAGTGACTACAGTGTGTTTCGAGACCCCCAAAGGTACCCTCTCTCATCCAGTGGGCTTAGTATCTCAGTTACCGCATGACGCCATTGTGGGAAGGGATTTTCCGAAGTTCTGGGAACTGTGGGATGATCCTGAGCCCCCCACTGGTGCCCCTATGTACCAGGAATGTGATAGCCCGAACTCCCCTGAGAGTGGTGAGGACTCTCCGGAATTTCCCTTATCAGTATTGGCAGGGGAGACTCAAGAAACTGGAGAGGAGCCCACCTCCTCAGACGAAAACCTACCGTCTGTGGAGTTTTCTGATCTTGAGGTTCACAGGGAAAACTTTGCCACAGAACAGTTGAAAGACCCCGCCCTAATAAAGGCACGGGAAAACGTAGTGAAAATAGATGGCGAGTTAGTGAACCCAGATAATACCTGCACTTACCCATACTTCAGCGTAGAGAAGGACCTACTGTATCGGGTGGCAAAAAGGGCAGAAGAAACCGTTGAGCAGCTTGTGGTGCCCAAACCTTACAGGAAGTTGGTGTTGGAGTTGGCCCATGGGCACATTCTTGGAGGTCATCTGGGGACAGAGAAAACCCGAGAGAGGGTATTACAGAGATTCTATTGGCCGGGGGTGATGAAGGACATAGAAAATTATTGTTCCTCCTGCCCTGTGTGTCAGAGGTCAGCCCCGATGCCACATTTCCGTAGCCCGCTGGTCCCTCTACCCATCATTGAGGTCCCGTTTGAGAGGATCGCCATGGATTTGGTAGGGCCTATAATCAAGTCCGCTAGGGGGCACCAGTACATATTAGTTATAATGGACTATGCCACCCGTTATCCAGAAGCGATCCCTCTCCGAAATACCTCGGCCAAAACCATAGCCAAAGAGCTATCTCTTGTGTTTAGCCGGGTGGGTATTTGTAAAGAACTGCTTACGGACCAAGGTACACCCTTTATGTCCCGGGTTATGAAGGAGCTGTGTAAATTGTTCAAAGTGACGCAATTACGTACATCTGTGTATCACCCCCAAACCGATGGGCTGGTTGAAAGATTCAACAAAACCCTAAAACAAATGTTGAAGAAAGTGGTGGATAGAGATGGAAAGGATTGGGACTGTCTACTTCCTTATCTGATGTTTGCTATTAGGGAGGTGCCCCAATCCTCTACGGGATTCTCCCCCTTTGAGTTACTGTATGGGAGACACCCAAGAGGGCTGTTGGATATTGCCAAGGAAACTTGGGAAAGTGAGAGTTCTCCCCACAGGAGTGTGATTGAGCATGTCGCCCTGATGCAAGACCAAATTGCACAGGTAATGCCCATCGTGAAGGAACATTTGGCCCAAGCGCAGTTAGCACAGCAGAGAGTGTACAACCGTGGAGCCAAGACCCGTACCTTTTCCCCGGGGGATAGGATACTGGTACTTGTCCCTACGGTTGAAAGTAAATTCCTTGCCAAATGGCAAGGCCCCTATGAGATAATGGAAAAAGTGAGCGAAGTGAATTACAAGGTCAGACAACCAGGAAGGCGAAAGCCCGAACAGATCTATCACGTTAATCTGTTGAAAGCCTGGAGGGATAGAAAGTCCCTAGTCGCAGACACTTGGTCACCAGCTCAAACTGGTTGCGTGATTCCTGAGGTTGGAATAGCAGCCACCTTGTCACAACCCCAACAACAGGAGGTTAAGGAGTTTGTGCTTCGCAACAAGGAGGTATTCTCTGAGCTGCCGGGACAAACATCTGGGGTAGAGCATGACATCATTACCCCGCCCGGTGAAAGGGTGAAGTTAAAACCCTATCGGATCCCAGAGGCCCGACGGGAGGCAATACGGGAGGAAGTACAGAAAATGCTGAACTTAGGAGTGATAGAGGAGTCCCAAAGTGATTGGTCTAGTCCCATTGTGTTGGTGCCTAAACCGGATGGGAGCTGGCGATTTTGTAACGATTTTCGTCAGTTGAACAAAGTTACAAAATTTGACACCTACCCCATGCCACGTATAGATGAGTTGATCGACCGGCTGGGAACAGCCCGATACATGACGACTCTTGACCTCACAAAAGGGTATTGGCAAATCCCCCTGGCCAAGTCGGCCAAAGAGAAAACCGCATTTGTAACCCCAGATGGGGCGTTCCAATATAAAAGAATGCCGTTCGGGTTACAGAATGCGCCGGCCACATTCCAGCGGAAAATGGACCAGATGCTGAGGCCCCATCGGAAGTATGCTGCGGCTTACCTGGATGACGTAATTGTCCATAGCACAGATTGGGCCTCACATCTGCCAAAAGTGCAAGCAGTCCTGGACTCTGTTCGGGAAGCGGGGTTTACGGCTAACCCCAAGAAGTGTACCATTGGGCAGGAGGAGGCCAAATATCTTGGGTACACCATTGGGAGGGGAGTAATAAAACCCCAACTCAACAAAGTCGAGGCCATCCAGAGTTGGCCACGTCCCAACAGCAAGAAGCAGGTACGAGCCTTTCTGGGAATCGCTGGGTATTATCGGCGATTCATTCCCCACTTTGCTTCTAAGGCTGTGCCCCTAACCAACCTGACGAAGGGGAAAGGGTCGGTCATGATTAAATGGACCCCCGAGGCTGAGGCAGCATTCCAATTCTTGAAACAAGCCTTATGTAGCCAGCCAGTGTTGTACTCACCCGACTTCTCTAAAGACTTTGTCGTACAAAGTGATGCGTCAGATGTGGGGTTAGGAGAAGTATTGTCCCAGGTCTGGAACGGGGAAGAGCACCCAGTCATTTACCTCAGCAGGAAGTTGAAGTCCCATGAGGTAAATTACGCCACCGTTGAAAAGGAGTGTTTAGCGGTGAAGTGGGCTCTAGATTCCCTTCGGTACTACCTGCTAGGTAGGCACTTTGACATGGTTACGGATCACGCTCCGTTAAAGTGGATGGCTCAAAACAAGGAAACAAATAGAAGAGTGAATAGGTGGTTCCTGGCCCTCCAGGAATTCAACTTCACAGTAAAGCATCGCCCTGGCGTTCAAATGGGGAATGTGGATGCTTTGTCTCGAGTACATGAATGCCTGATTTCTGGTGTTCCAACCCCGAGGTTAAAACAAGAGGGGGGGGGTATGTGACAGCAGGAAGGTAAAGTCACCTGGTTGCATCCAGGGGGGTAGATATATTTTGCCCAGATTCAGGCTTTACGCCGACTTATACAACTAGGTGGAGAGTTGTATAAGCCCAGCTGAGGCTAGTGGGCTCATGGATGACTCATACCTCTAGGGAGATTGTGGGGCGTCGTGCAGACAGGGAGTTGATGAGACCAGCTGAAGCTTGTCAGCTCATTTAGGCCTCTATAAGAACTCCCAGATTCATTAGGTGTTTGCTCATGCCTCGAACCAGACCTGTGTGGACTGTCTAGGGAGAGTGAACCCCTGTGCGGTGAGACAAAGCCTGTGTGGCTATTTGCTTGGACATTTAAAACCAGGGACTTAGGGACTAGGACAGCACTAGGCTGATCCCAGTTGTTAGTTAGGAAACCTGTATGTTTACTCAGAGGTCAAGTTGACCAGGATTTATTTTATTTATGTTTCTTTTGCTTTGCTGTGTTTTGTCACTGTAAATAGAAAATAAACCGCACCTTTTTGATTTTGAAAACCACAACCTCCGTTTGCTGGGCCTGTTTTTGTGTGGGGAGCCCATCCCGGGGGTCACACACACCCGCTGCCGAGCTAACCCCCCTCACAATAGGTATACTCTCAAAGCTCGGACAATGTCCAAGGAATGCAACGCCGACTCCTTAGGATTTGACAGATGAGGACACAAGAATGGAAGTACAATGTCTTTGTTGAGATGAAAAGCCGAAACAACCTTCGGAAGAAAGGAAGGCTGCAGCCGCAGCACCACCTTATCCTTGTGGAAAATCAAATAGGGAGCCTTGCAGGACAAGGCTGCCAGCTCAGAGACTCGTCGAACTGACGTAACAGTCACCAAAAAGACCACTTTTTGAGAAAGTGTCAACAGGGGAATATCTCTAATATTGTCAAACGGTGCCTTCTGAAGCACCGAGATGACCAGGTTCAAGTCCCACGGAGGTAGCGGGGGACGGACCGGAGGGGCCACATGTCGAACCCCCTGCACAAATGTACTCACGAGAGAGTGAGTCGGCAGGGGTCGCTGAAAAAAGACAGCCAGGGCAGATATCTGTCCCTTAATCGTACTTAGGGCAAGCCTTTGGTCCACCCCATGCTGTAAAAACAGCAGGATTCTGGAAACCAAATAAGTACGCGGATGCCATTTCATTTCCTCACACATGGAGATGTAGGCCTTCCAAGTGCGGTGATAAACCTTCCTAGAGGACGGTTTCCGAGCACTTCTCATAGTAGAGATTACTGAATCTGACAGGCCCCGGTCTCTCAGTACCTGGTTCTCAACAGCCATGCCGTTAAAGCCAGTGACCGTAAAGCAGGATGGAGTATGGGACCTTGCGATAGCAGGTCCTTCCGTAGTGGTAGGTGCCAGGGGACGTCTGCTACCAGACGTACTAGATCTGCGTACCAAGGACGCTGAGGCCAATCAGCGATTAGGATCATTGGAATTCCCTCTGCCTCCACTCTGCGGAGCAGAAGAGGAAGAAGCCTTAAGGGAGGGAAGGCATAGATTAGCCGATACTGACCCCAGGATGCCACCAACGCGTCCGTTGCGTCTGCCCATGGGTCTCTTGACCGGGCCACAAACCTCAATACCTTCCCATTGAGTCGGGAAGCCAGAAGATCTACGTCTGGTGTGCCCCATCTTTGGCAGAGGAGTTGGAACACCTCCGGGTGTAAGGACCATTCTCCCTGGTCCAGCATCTGGCGGCTCAGGTAGTCCGCCTGCCAGTTTTCCACACCCGGAATGTACACGACCGATAGTGCCGGTACGCTCCTCTCTGCCCACTTCAGGATGCGAGCGACCTCCGATGCTGCAGCTGAGCTTCTTGTTCCTCCTTGATGATTGACATATGCCACTGCTGTGGCATTGTCTGACTGGATCCTGACTGGATGCCCTTGCAGCCTCTGAGACCATTTGAAGAGGCACAGCCTGATCGCCCGGATTTCCAGGACATTGATCGACAGGAGGGCTTCCTCTGGGGTCCAGCGACCTTGCGCCGACTGAACACCCCAGACTCCCCCCCAACCTGTAAGGCTGGCGTCCGTCGTGATCACTATCCAGTAAACAGGAAGAAATGACTTCCCGGCCATTAGAGCCGGTGCTGTCAGCCACCATACCAGGGATCTCCTGACTAGGTGGCTCACTTGGATTTGATAATCCAGAGATGATGGACATCTGTTCCATCTGGACAGAACTTCCTTCTGTAACACTCGAGTGTGGTATTGAGCATATGGGACCGCCTCGAAGGAGGCTACAATGAGGCCTAACACTCGCATGCAAAAACGGAGTGACGACCAATTCCTGGAAGTCAGCTGCCGTACTGCAGCTCGGAGGGTCTGCAACTTCTCCACAGGAAGGAATACCTTTGCCTCTGAGGAATCCAGAATCAACCCCAGGTACACTAGGCGTTGAGTGGGCACCAATACTGACTTTTGCGTGTTTAGTATCCAACCACAGTCTCGAAGAGTCTGACAGGTAATGGACACGCTTACCTCTAATTATGAGCTTGAAGGGGCCTTCAGTAGAAGGTCGTCCAAGTAGCCCATGATAGCGATACGCCGCTGTCTTAGAAGTGCTAGAATCGGAGCGAGCACCTTGGTGAACGTCCTGGGTGCTGAGGCAAGGCCAAACGGGAGGGCCACAAACTGGTAGTGGTTCTTCCCGATAGCAAATCGCAGAAACCTCTGGTGTCTGGAGTATATGGGGACATGCAGGTATGTGTCCTTAATGTCCAAGGAGGCCAGAAAGTCCCCCGGATGGAAAGCCGTGACTACAGAACGAACCGACTCCATCCGAAATCTTTGTACCTTCACAAAGCAATTGAGGGCTCTGAGATCCAAGATTGGACGAACCCCCTCCTTCTTCGGCACAATGAACAGATTTGAGTAAAAATCCTGACCCCATTCCTGTTCTGGAACTGGAATAACTACCCTGCCTTCAAGTAGACCCTGGACCGCCCCATACAGGACCTCCCGACGGGTCAGTAGTAGCTGGAGATTGGAGGTGACGAATCTGTCCGGTGGACAAGATAGAAATTCTATCTTGTAGCCTGAGGAGATAACTTCGCAAACCCACCTGTCGGAGACTAGAGCTGTCCACTGAGTCGCGAATTTGCGAAGACATCCCCCCACCCGAGAGCTGGGTGGGGGCGGACCTTCATGCGGACGCAGATCTGTCCGCAGGCTTGTTGGGTCTGCGGGACCAAGGACGCTTTTGTCCTTGGGCAGGCGCCTTGTCGGCCTGGGGTATTTTCCCTGTCGCCTTAGGGGGACGAAAAAAACGCTTGCGTGCAGTAAAGGAGGACCCTTGCCCTTGGCGTGGCCCCTTACCCTTGCTAGTTTGGGGAAGCAAAGTGCTTTTACCTCCTGTGGCATCCTTGATGATGTCATCCAGAGAAGCTACAAAAAGTCTGTCACCCTTAAAAGGCAGATCCAACAGGGCTTTCTTGGAAGTCTGGTCCGCAGACCAGCCCTTTAGCCAGATCAGGCGGCGTATTGCTACTGCATAAACCAAAGCTTTTGACAGCAGGGGAATAGTATCCATGTCTGACTCGCAGACAAACCTAAGGCCCTGGACCAACTGGTCGGCCAAAGTTATCTCATCAGGAGGAGCATCTCGCTCTTTTAACCCCTGGAGTAGCAATTTTGCCCATTCAGTAAGTGTCTGAGACACTAGGGCTCCCGCCAATGCCAGGCGTACTGCCAAGTCTACCACCTGAGTATAGGAAGCGAGCGAGTGCTTCAGCCTTCTTATCCACAGGGTCCTTGAAAACAGGAGCCCCTTCTACTGGAATAGTGGTAGCTCTATTAAGTCTGGACACTGGAGGGTCTACTATAGGGGGATAGGTCCATTTCTTCAGAAAACTCTCCTCAAAGGGGTACCGTACCGCAAACCTCTTGGGGGCTGTAAAGACCCTCAGTGTGTTCTCCCATTCCTTGTATAAGAGTTTATCAAAATAAGACACACAAGGGAACACTTTAGCAGTGCTGGCAGGTTTACGAAACCCAAAGGGGACTGGAGTCTCTGCTGCTTCTGCAGTATTTTCCAACTTTAGCGTATCCCGCACTTTCGTAAAAAGGTCAGATATTAAAGCTGTCTCGCGTACTGACCTGGACTTGGAGTCATCCTCACTTTCCGAACGGTCACGGTCTGCAGTCTCTGATGCGAAAGAATCTGGGCCATGAGCCGTAGCTGGACCTGGTTCTGTCTCAGAAATATCCTCAGAAGATTGCAGGGGACGGGGGCGTTTACTACCCCCTGTATTCCCGTGTGCTACTTCCACCCTGGCAGCAAACGCCTCTAGGATTGCCGACATAGCGTCCATAGACACCTCAGGGGCACCAGCTGCTAAATCTGGTGTTTCAGGGGAGAAGACATCTGGCTCAGATGCCATGCTGACCACACTCTAACACCCACAGGGCTCCAGGCAAGATATCGATAGGCCACCCTCCTGTGCTGCAGAGATGCTGGGTCACCCAGAGGACTCACCACCCTGGACCGGTACTGCTATGCTGCCGTGTGCTGCGCCTGTGATGCTGTCTCACCGCTGCTGTGTCAGTCTGCTTCTTTTATCAGCGCTTCCTGAGTGAATTTTTCGCGCCAGTGTAATGCACCCTAGAGGCCGGAGACTCTCGCAAAATGGCCGCCAAAACGTCTGTATGGAAGATAATGTGGGCTCTAAGAAAATGGCAGCCGAGCCGAAGATAGAGGCCAAAGCAGCCGTAGACCACAAAAAGATGGCCGCCGAACGGCAAGATATACATACAACGTGGATCATTACAAACATGGCCGCCGATCAGTCGATAGAGGCCAGTGGGTGTGGAACTACAAGAAAATGGCGCCAAAACCACAGGAAGATGGCCACCGGGCAGTCACTAGAGGCCAAACCTGGCATGGACCACCGCAAAATGGCCGCCGACAGCATGGAGGAGGAAGCACATACAGGTAAGCAGAAATTACATTTCTTTTAAATGTTAGTTACAGCCAGCCCCGCTCCAGTGGAACCCCTTAGGTGACCCCCAGCACCCAGCAACCTTTAGCTAGAAGCCCAGGGAGGAGGGAAAGGCAGGGAGAGAGGGAAGAAAGGGGCCACAACCACTTACTTGGTCTCTCCAGGAATGTCCAGCCAAATCACCCAGCCAAGGCAGGGGAGTTTACTTACCTATCCTGCATGTATTATGCTGGAAGACATTCCAAACAGATCATCGTCCGTGCACGGAAGGTGACTGTTGGCCTGGCATGCTGTGATTGGACCCAAGGGGACGATCATATGTATACCCTGGAGCGCGACGCTCACCGGACAGGCATGCTGCGACTTGGCCGTAAGGTCAGCCGAAGCTGAGCGGTCCGATGCAAGCCTTGGAGCGTAAGCTCACCAGCCAGGCTGCTGCGACTCGGCCGTAAGGTCAGCCGAAGCTGAGCAGGCCCTGGAGCGTAGGCTCACCGGCCACCCGTGGAGCGACGGGTATGTCGTGGAAAACCCAGCGTGTAGCTAGGGTCGGTACACGCTCGATGGCCGAAACTGGGGAGACTACAAAGATCGAGGATCCAGCCTGTTACCCAGTCGGCAATTGATCGAAGATCGCAGGAAACAAAAAAATGTAGCAAAAAAAATATTTTTCCCCCGGACCAATGGGCCCGAAGGGAGCCATGTCCTACTCCTTGCTAGACAGAAAAAAACTGATCTGTGAAATGCAGACTGAGGGGATATACCCAGAGGGTCTGCCCCCTGGGCGGTACTGTACAAGGTGTGATGCAACACTTTTTACAAGTTTTCTGCCTAGTCACTCCTAATTAACGGATAATACCCACTTTGTCAATAGAGAAGTGTTTCAGTCCATGGACAAAATAGTAATACATTTTGCTGCTTCTCCTGAGTACGGGGATACCACATGTGTGGGACTTTTTGGGAGCCTAGCCGCGTACAGGACCCCGAAAACCAAGCACCGCCTTCAGGATTTCTAAGGGCGTAAATTTTTGATTTCACTCCTCACTACCTATCACAGTTTTGAAGGCTAGTGATGAGCCGAACACCCCCGGGTTCGGTTCGCACCAGAACTGGCGAACGGACCGAAAGTTCGCACGAACTTTAGAACCCTATTAAATACAATGGATGCGAACGTTCGAAATCTAAAGTGCTAATTATAATGACTATTATGCATGTTATTGTCCTAAAAAGGGTTTGGGAACCCGGGTTCTGCACCAGGGGACATGTATCAATGCAAAAAGACGTTTTAAAAACTGCCGTTTTTCTGGAGCAGTCATTTTAATGATGCATAAAGTGAAAAAAAAAAGTCAAATATTACTTTAAATATCGTACCTGGGGGGTGTCTAAAATATGCCTGTGAAGTGCCACGTGTTTCCCGTGTTTAGAACTGTCCCTGCACAAAATTACATTTCTAAAGGAAAAAAAGCTATTTAAAACTGCTTGCGGCTTTAATGTAATGTCTGGTCCCGGTAATATGGATGAAAATCTTTAAGAAAAATGACATAGCTACCCCATCACACCCCCCCCCCCCCCCTTACCCCAGCCCATTACCAGCCCCTTTGGGTCTTGTATGGATATTAAGGGGAACCCCGCACACAAAATAAAAAAGGCCCTATATACTCTGAACAGCCGTATACAGGCGGTGCATACAAGACAGGGACTGTAGGTTTGTTCTTATGTAGAATCTGTTTGTAATTTTGAACAGGTACATTGTTTAAGTGTAGCTCCAGCCCAAAAATATATTTTTAAGCTTTTTGGAAAACATAGGGAAGGGTTATCACCCCTGTAACATTTGTTTTGCTGTCTGTGCAGTGTGCACCTGTTCAGAACAGTTCACCTCACTTTCCGTCCTAATGACAAATGTTTTTTGAAAATGTGGGGTTTTTATTGAAACAAGAATTGGTGATAAAGAATCAGTGTAGAGGAGACACTTTTTTCCCATATTAACTCTTACAGGAGAGAATTTGCCTTCCTAGGAGTAGATTTCTTCTCACTTCCTGTTGTATCCTTCCATTTGCAAGGAGGAGTCATTTGTAAATTGGATGTTTGAAAGTAGGGGCCTGCCGTATATACTCAGCTGAAATTTGCCCCTTACATGTTGGTGTTGCCACAACACTGTGAGCCCTCACAGTTACTCTTGGTGGGCGCATGAATGGGCCCTGCTGTGAATTATTAGATCAAGAATTGTAATTGCATGCCCCTGTTGAACAGGGGCTGAAAAATTTGGCTTTTGGTGGTGGTGGTGGTGTTGACACAACACTGTAAGGCCTCACAGTTAGTCTTGGTGGGCGCAGGAATGGGCCCTGCTGTGAATTATTAGATCAAGAATTGTAATTACATGCCCCTGTTAAACAGGGGCAGAAAAATTGAGCCTTAGGCACTGGTGCCACAACACTGCAACCCCTCACAGATACTGTACTTGGAGCACAGCAATGAGCCCTGTTGCAAAGTATTGCATCAAAAATTGTAATTACACGCCCCTGTTAAACAGGGGCTGAAAAATTGGGCCTTAGCCACTGGTGCTGGTGCCACAACACTGCAACCCCTCACAGATACTGTACTTGGAGCACAGCAATGAGCCCTGTTGCAAAGCATTGCATAAAAAATTGTAATAACACACCCCTGTTAAACAGGGGCTGAAAAATTGGGCCTTAGCCACTGGTGGCGGCACCCAGAAACAAAAATGTTCTTCCAAGCTATCATCGTCAATCGGATCATTGAGGAGGAGGAGGATAGTCAGTCAACATAACAGGACAAACTCTCAGCATCAGCATCAGTCTTGAAGGGATGTGACATTTGAAAATAAATTAGTCTGTTATATCAGCTTCAGGTGTTTGGTAGCTGGTGGTGATCCAAGACTGGTTCATCTTTATGAAGGTCAGTCGATCAACAGAGTCGGTGGACAGGCGCACCCTGTGATCCGTGACAAATCCTCCAGCAGCACTGAATGTGCGTTCTGAAAGAACGCTGGATGCAGGACAGGCCAGTAGCTCAATTGCATACTGTGCAAGCTCTGGCCAGTGATCCATCCTCAAGACCCAGTAAGCCAGAGGATTTTCGGTGGGGAAGGTGTCCAAGTCTGACCTTGCCCCTAGGTATTCCTGCACCATGTATATCAGACACTGGCGATGGTTGCTGGAACCGATCATACCTTGGGGCTGCGGACTAAAGAATTGTCTGAACGCTTCGGTCAGACGGCCACCTTCCCCACCGCTCCTTCTTTGACTGACCGAAGCCTCAACAACTCGTTGTCCAAGACCAGGAGTTTGTAACCTCCCAGTCTCTGGGAACGCGTTGCACAGACCTTTCTGCAAGGCCTCCCGGAGTTGTCTCATCCTCTGCTCCCTCTGCGACGGTAAGATAAGGTCCGCAACCTTACCCTTGTACCGTGGATCAAAGAGAGTGGCAAGCCAGTAATGGTCCCTCTCCTTGATCTGAAGAATACGAGGATCCTTCCGCAGACTTTGCAGGATCAGGGAGGCCATGCAGCGTAGGTTAGCTGAGGCATTCAGTCCGGAGTCCTCTGGGTCACTAAGGACGACATGATCCGCAGCCACCTCCTCCCAGCCACGTACAAGTCCACTGGTTTCTTGGGACTGTAAATCATCCCTAAAAGACTGCTGCTGATGATGCTGAGTGCCAGGCTCCACCTCCATGCTGACACAATCCTCCTCCTCCTCCTCCTCCTCTTCTTCCTGTGCAATGGGTGGGACAGAAGGAACACTGTCTGGGTAAAGGGGGCCTTGAGAGGCAAGGAAGTCCTCCTCTTCCTGCCTCTGTTCTGCCTCAAGTGCCCTGTCCATTATTCCACGCAGCGTATGTTCCAACAGGTGGACAAAGAGGTACAGTGTCACTGATGCATGCACTGTCACTGCTCACCATCCTCGTGGCCTCCTCAAATGGTGCCAGGACAGTGCATGCATCCCTGATCATGCCCCACTGGCGTATTGAAAAAAAACCGAGCTCCCCCTGACCCTGTCCTGGTGCCGTAGTCGCACAGGTACTCATTGATGGCCCTCTGCTGCGTGTGCAGCCGCTGCAGCATGGCCAACGTTGAGTTCCACCTGGTGGGCATGTCACATATAAGGCGGTTCTTGGGCAGGTTCAACTCCTTTTGCAGCTCAGCCAGCCGAGCACTGGCATTATAAGATCTGCGGAAATGCACACAGACTTTCCTGGCCTGCCTCAGGACATCCTGTAAGCCCGGGTACCTGCCCAAGAACCGCTGCACCACCAGGTTAAGGACGTGAGCCACACAGGGCACATGGGTCAGTTGTCCCTGTCGGAGAGCGGAGAGGAGGTTGGTGCCATTGTCGCAAACTACCATTCCTGGCTTAAGCTGGCGTGGCGTCAACTACCTCTCGGCCTGCCCCTGTAGAGCAGACAGAACCTCTGCCCCAGTGTGGCTCCTGTCCCCCAAACACACCAGCGCAAGCACGGCATGGCATCTTTTTGCCTGCGTACTTGCGTAGCCACTTGAACGCCTACGGAGCACCGCTGGTTCCGAGGACAAAGCACAGGAAGAGGCCACGGAGGAAGAAGAAGAGGAGGGGGTGGAGGACAGAGGTGTGTCACAACCAGTAGTAGCATTTTGGAGGCGTGGCGGTGGAACAACCTCCAACACTACTGCGCCTTGTCCTGCATCCTTCCCAGCTGCCAAAAGAGTGACCCAATGGGCCGTGAAAGAAAGGTAACGTCCCTGTCCATGCCTGCTGGACCATGAGTCAGCGGTAATATGCACCTTACCGCTGACCGCCCTGTCCAGCGAGGCCAAGACATTGCCTTCCACATGCCGGTAGAGAGCCGGAATCGCCTTCCGTGAGAAAAAGTGGCGTTTGGGAACCTGCCACTGAGGAACCGCACATTGCACAAACTCACGGAAGGGGGCCGAGTCTACCAACTGAAAAGGCAGCAGTTGAAGCGCTAGCAATTTAGCCAAGCTAGCATTCAACCGCTGGGCATATGGATGGCTGGGAGTGAACTTCTTTCGACGGTCCAGCAGCTGGGGCAGGGAAATTTGCCTGCTAGAATCGGACGTCGGTGTACTGCTAGCAGAGTGGCCGCAAGTACTTGGCTGTGACACACCTAATTCTACACTTTCATTCCTCTCAGTGCAGGTTTCAGAGAGGACTGAAGGTATAGTGGGGTTGGAGATCCCAGCTGATGCGGTGCAAGGAGAGGTACGCTTTGTTCTTTGGTGTGGGTCTTTAAGGTAGGCTTGCCAACGAGCTGCATGGCAGGTCAACATATGTCTGGTCAAGCATGTGGTGCCCAAGCGGCTGATGTTTTGGCCACGCGATATACGCTTGAGACATATGTTGCAAACAGCAGCTGTGCGATCTGATGCACTCGCCTCAAAAAAGGCCCACACCAAAGAACTTTTTGAATAACGGGCAGAGGCAGCGCCCTGCACAGGCGGAGCTCTGCGGTGTGATTCCGTCGGTGTGCTGCCCTTACGCTGGCCACCCAAGGGCATCCTGCCTCGTTGGAGTTGTGCCTCCTCCTCATCCTCCTCCTCCTCCTCCTTTCTCCTATTAGGCACCCACGTGGAGTCAGTGACCTCATCATCCCCTCCCCCCTCATCACTGGAGCCAATCTGGCAGTATGCTGCAGCTGCTGGAACATGACTGCCAGATTGGTGTCCTTCTTGAGCATCCCCTCTCTCTGCTCTCACGCTACTGCCTTCCTCTAGCTGGGTATCATCATCAGACCCTTCGAAACGCTGGGCATCCTCCTGGAGCATGTACCCAACACTGTGCTCAAACAGTTCGGGGGACTCCTCAGGAGGAGGACATGGTGGGTCTAGGGAAGGAGTGACTGATGATGACATTGATACCAGGGAAGAGGACGCTTTGGCAGCTGCTTTGCCAGTACCCTGAGCCTGGGTGAGAGAGGATGAGGAGGATGAGGAGGGCTTGGTCATCCACTCTACCAAGTCTTCGGCATGATGTGGCTCAACATGTCCAGCTGCCGAAAAGAAGGACAAGCGTGTCCCATGGCCATGTGCTGATGACAATGCACCGCGTCCACGACCAGCACTGTTGCCCCCAGACACAGAGCCTGCTTGCCCTCTTTTATTGGCTCCTGACTGTCTGCCTCTCCTTGTTTGCCTTCCAGACATTCTAATGGCCTGCAGGGTGATGGGAAAACCAGCAATAAGGGGTAGCTTCAGGTGTATACTGTGCAGGAGGCTTAGCAACAATGACACTGACACTGTCCCCTGCCTATCCTTCTCTCTCCCTGCACACAAGGTTTAGCAAAGAATAGGACACTGACACTGTCGACTGCCTATCCTTGTCTGTCCCTACACACAAGGTTTAGCAATATGGTTCAGCACACTAGGTTTAGCAAAGAATATGACACTGACACTCTCCCTGCCTATCCTTGTCTGTCCCTACACACAAGGTTTAGCAATATGGTTCAGCGCACTAGGTTTAGCAAAGATTATGACACTGACACTCTCGACTGCCTATCCTTGTCTGTCCCTACAAACAAGGTTTAGCAAAGAATATGACACTGACACTCTGCCTACCTATCCTTGTCTGTCCCTACACACAAGGTTTAGCAATATGGTTCAGCACACAAGGTTTAGCAAAGAATATGACACTGACACTCTCGACTGCCTATCCTTGTCTGTCCCTACACACAAGGTTTAGCAATATGGTTCAGCACACTAGGTTTAGCAAAGATTATGACACTGACACTCTCGACTGCCTATCCTTGTCTGTCCCTACAAACAAGGTTTAGCAAAGAATATGACACTGACACTCTGCCTACCTATCCTTGTCTGTCCCTACACACAAGGTTTAGCAATATGGTTCAGCACACTAGGTTTAGCAAAGATTATGACACTGACACTCTAGACTGCCTATCCTTGTCTGTCCCTACACACAAGCTTTAGCAATATGGTTCAGCGCACTAGGTTTAGCAAAGATTATGACACTGACACTCTCGACTGCCTATCCTTGTCTGTCCCTACAAACAAGGTTTAGCAAAGAATATGACACTGACACTCTGCCTACCTATCCTTGTCTGTCCCTACACACAAGGTTTAGCAATATGGTTCAGCACACTAGGTTTAGCAAAGATTATGACACTGACACTCTCGACTGCCTATCCTTGTCTGTCCCTACACACAAGCTTTAGCAATATGGTTCAGCGCACTAGGTTTAGCAAAGATTATGACACTGACACTCTCGACTGCCTATCCTTGTCTGTCCCTACAAACAAGGTTTAGCAAAGAATATGACACTGACACTCTGCCTACCTATCCTTGTCTGTCCCTACACACAAGGTTTAGCAATATGGTTCAGCACACAAGGTTTAGCAAAGAATATGACACTGACACTCTCCCTGCCGATCCTTGTCTGTCCCTACACACAAGGTTTAGCAATATGGTTCAGCACACAAGGTTTAGCAAAGAATATGACACTGACACTCTCCCTGCCTATCCTTCTCTGTCCCTACAAACAAGGTTTAGCAAAGAATATGACACTGACACTCTCCCTACCTATCCTTCTCTGTCCCTACACACAAGTTTGAGGTACAAATAGCACTGACACTGTCCCTGCTTATTTAACTCTTTCCCTGCGCCGAAACACACTACACGAGGCCGCCGCGCTGGCGGCCTTTTATAGTGTGGGGCGTGTACTAAACCCCCTCAGCAATAATTGGCCACAGGCATCCTGCCTGTGGCCAATCATTGCTCTCCTCGCTGCCGGCACTGTGATTGGCCAAGCATGCAGGGTCACAGTGCATGCTTGGCCAATCACAGCGCCGGGATTACACTGCGATGGCGCAGTGTATTGTGGGCCGTTCGCGTCACTCGAATTTGGCGCGAACGGCCCAAATCGTTCGTTGTTCGCCGAACGCTGCGAACAGCCGATGTTCAAGTCGAACCTATGTTCGACTCAAACACCGAGCTCATCCCTATTGAAGGCCATAAAATGCCAAGATAGCACAAAACCCCCCCAAATGACCCCGTTTTGGAAAGTAGAGTGAGAGGCATGGTGAGTATTTTACAGCTCTCATTTGTTTTTGAAAATGAAGAAAGAACATTTTTTTTTTTCTTTTTTAAATTTTCAAAACTTTGTGACAAAAAACGAGATCTGCAAAATACTCACCATACCTCTCAGCAAATAGCTTGGGGTGTCTACTTTCCAAAATGGGGTCATTTTGGGGGGTTTGTGCCATCAGGGCATTCCATGGCCTCCGAAACTGTGATAGGCAGTGAGGAGTGAAATCAAAAATTTACACCCTTAGAAAGCCTGAAGGCGGTGCTTGGTTTTCGGGGTCCCGTACGTGGCTAGGCTCCCAAAAAGTCTCACACATGTGGTATCCCTGTACTCAGGAGAGGCAACAGAATGTATTTTGGGGTGCAATTCCACATATAACCATAGCATCTTTGAGCAATACAGTATATCATTTAGTGACAACTTTTTGTACATTTGTTTTTTTCTTTTCTTTTTGTCATTATTCAATCACTTGGGGGAAAAAAAAATATATTCAATGGGCTCAAGATGCCTCTCAGCAAATAGCTTGGGGTGTCTACTTTCCAAAATGGGGTCATTTGGGGGGGTTTTGAACTGTCCTGGCATTTTATGCACAACATTAGGAAGCTTATGTCACACATCATTCACTCTTCTAACCACTTGAAGACAAAGCCCTTTCTGACACTTTTTGTTTACATGAAAAATAGGATTTTTGTACTCACCATAAAATCAGTTTCTCTGATGTCCATGGACTGACACAGCTGGATACTGTAAACGTGTGGGTATATGTCCCTGCTCGCAGGAGAAGATCTAGGCAGAATGTTAGATGTTAGAAACATACATTCTAGAACAAACCAGAGCTGAACAGCCCCGCCCAGGGGGGGCGGTCCCTCCGGACATTGCCCTCCCACCTGCAGTCAGCAGACCTCAGTTCATAACAAAGCAGTACAAACCTTAAAAGGAAGGGTGGGTGCTGTGTCAGTCCATGGACGTCAGAGAAACTGATTTTACGGTGAGTAGAAAAATCCTATTTTCTCTTACCGTCCATGGACTGACACAGCTGGATACTGTAAACGTGTGGGACGTCCCAAAGCAGTATCAGAAGGGTGGGAGCAGTAGTTAAGGAACAACCAAAACTTCACTCCAAACAAGCAGAGCTCCTCAACGGAGGAGTTGCAACATTAAACAGCGGCCTGCAATGCTTTGCGGCCGAAGGGAGCATCCGAAGATGCAGCCACATCAACCTTATAAAATCTTGAAAGGGTATGAACGGACGACCAGGTCGTCGCCTTGCACACTTGTGCAACCGACGCTTGATGTCGGAAGGCCCAGGAAGCACCAATTGCCTTGGTAGAATGCACCGCAACCGGAAAAGGAGGCGCCCACCCCTTAAGGGCATAGGCCCGTATGACGGTCTGCCTGATCCACCTAGAGATGGTGGCAGATGACACCGCTCTGCCCTGTTTTGGACCAGACACAGACTTTCGAATGGAAACAGTAGCAGACAGGTACACTCGTAAGGCTTGTACCCATCCTAATGTATGAAGCGCAAACTCTCAGGGATGCGATGGGTGAGGACACCAGGACAGAAGAACAATGTCCTTCTTAAGGTGAAAGGCCGAGACCATCTTTTGAAAGAAGGACGGTCGTGGGCTCAACACCACTATATCCTTATGGATGACCAAGTAAGGCGACTTGCAGGACAAGGCCGCCAACTCAGACACCCGTCTAACTGAAGCAATGGCCACTAAGAAGGCCACCTTCCGGGACAAGGTCAAGAGAGGAATCTCTCTGATATTCTCAAAGGGATGTACTTGGAGAACTGAGATGCATCAAATTCAAATCCCAAGTAGGGAGAGGAGGCTTGACAGGGGGGATCACATGGCGAACCCCCTGCACAAAAGGTGCTATCAAGGAATGGCCCGGTATCGGTCATTGAAAAAGACAGCCCGGGCCGAAATCCGACCCTCAAAAAGGTATGCAAGGCCAGCTTTTGGGTCACATTATGCTGTAAGAACAGCAAAATCCTGGTAATGGAATACATCCGAGGACGCCACTCAAGTTCCTCACACATAGCGATGTAAGCCTTCCAGGTATGGTGAGATATCTTCCTGGAGGAAGATTCCCGTGTCAACCACATAGAAGAGATGCCTGAATACGAGAGAACTCGGTCCTTCAGCACCTGGCTTTAAACAGCCATGCCATTAAAGACAAGGACTGTAAAGCAGGATGAAGTATGGGATCATGAGACAAAAGGTCCACCCCAATAGGCAGTCGCCAGGAACGTCTGCGACTAGCCGAAGTATATCGGCGTACCAATGTCGCCGTTCCGGAGCAATGAGGATCACTGGAATGGCCTCAGCCCCTACTCTGTGAAGCCGGCGAGGCAACAACAGTAGCGGAGGGTAAGCATATATCAGGCGATACTGCCCCCATGGGCTTTCAACGCGTCTGACACGTCCACCGAGTGAGTCGAGAGACCATAAGGTCCACTTCCGGTGCCCCACCTCCGATAAAGGAGGTGGAAACACCTCCGGATGCAAGGACCCTTCCCTTGCAATGCATACGGCCGACAGGACCGTCTTGCAGCGAGATGTATGAAAATCCCAAAGAGACTCCGCAATGTATCGGAGAAGAGAGGCCCCGGTGTACAGGGTGCCTCAACTGTTGGCCAATAAAGGCAACTTTACAGAGCTTCCCTAGAAACTCGGTCAGAGGACCAGTACCTCAGCCTCCACAGGTGGCGCAAACCCACCCTGGGCACAGAGACCCTAAAGGCTAAAACAGTTGCAGTGCACCTGCTAGACGACTGATGGATGAAGCAAAGGCTTTTGCCCAGTCATTGAGCTACAAAAAACGCCAGAGACGCAGCCACTAACGGGCGTAACGCTAACCTCAGCCTGGCGAACACAGTCCAAGCCAGTGCTTCTGATCACCACTGAAAGCAGGTGAAAAGAGGTACCCCTAAAACCAGGGATCCTTGTGACAATGCTCCATCCTGCAGCTACCCATGGATAAGTGCTGATTGTACAAACACATAGTTTATACTATGTATTGCGTCAAACGCGCAAATAGAGTTTGGGAGGAAACCCACCCAGCCACAAAGAGCATAATACCACCACATACGGCGTATGTAGTTTAGTATGTGTGGATAAACCTATTAAGCACGTTTATACTGTGCCAGCGACGAAGGCGCGCACATCATCGGGGCTTGGATGTAAACCAGATTGCGTACACAACCGTGTAGGTATGTTAGCCTGCGAATAAACAAATTGCACATGTTTATAATGTGCATAGCGCTGAAAATGCGCACACCATTGGAACGCAGGGGAGAAACCTGGGCACCCGGATGTATTTAGTGTAGTGTATAGACATAAAGTGTATGTTTACACCGTGTATTGCACCAAAGGCATGCATGTCATGTAGCGTGGGCGGAAACACATGCAGACTGCATATGCATACCGTGTAGGTATTATAGTGTGTGTGCCAAACATTTTGCACAAGCCCATGTGTGCATAGCACCGAAAGCGCGCACACTGTTGGCGCGTGGGAGGAACCGAAGTACCCCACGCATACTCAGAGAATGCAATACCTACAACTACTGTGAATGTATTTAGTGTAGTGTATAAACATAATGTGTATGTTTACACCGTGTATTGCACCAAAAGCATGCATGTCATGTAGCGTGGGCGGAAACCCACGCAGACTGCACAGACATACCGGGTAGGTATGTTAGTATGTGGATATCCAATCGCACAATTTTAGACTGTGCATAGCGCCGAAGCGCCCATACCAATGGAGTGTGGGAGGGAACCGGAGTACCCGGAGGAAAACCACACAGACTGCCTACACATACCGTCTAGGTATTATAGCATGCGTGATAAACATTGAACATGTTTAAGTGTGCAGAAGGCCAAAGGCGCACATACCGTCAGCACGTGAAAGGAAACCGGAACACCTGGAAGAACTCCACGCAGACAGCACACAAATACCATGTAGGAATGATAGCATGTGAATAAACATATTGCACATGTTTATGCTGTGCATTTCCATTGGAGCGTGGGGGGAAACCGGAGTACCTGGAGGAAACCCGCGCCGACCCAGAGAGTATAATACATACATATACTGTGAATGTATCTGGAGTCGTGCATAAACATATTTTGTACGTTTATATCATGTATGACACTGAAACACAGCATTGGAACGTGGGGGGACACCCACGCAGACACAGAGACCAATAACACATACATACACTGTGAATGTATGCAGTGTAGAGGTATAGGATGAGTTTAAATTATGGCGCAGAGGCGCATAATCTTCTCTGTATCATTCCAACCTGCTTGACTGTGCTGCCGAAGCAGCATGCAGGTAACAGGTAACCTCTGACCCTCAGACCGTGTGTCTGTCAGAGCTCAAAGCGTTCCCCAGGAAATGGTGGGAAATGTTGCCTCAGGATATCAAACAGAAGGCTCACAGGGACTAGAGACATAAATGAATAAAGTCCTCCCCCCCACCATGCTGCACCGACCAGGGGGGAGGGAAACACTGTGTACCACTGTATCATCCATGCTGCTCTTGACGCAGCGTGTGAGGAAAACAGTGAGGAAGCCGTGTAAAAGAAAGGCTTGAAGGAACCAAGGGAAACAGCGTCCCTGAGGTACCTCAGCCACAGTAATTCCAGCTTGAGAGTGTTCCTCACATCATCAATGAGATCACTTACAAGCGCCCTGTCATTCACTGACACAGAACTGGAGTCTTCCTCACAAGGGAATGTCCTGTTCATAAACATTAAATATTCAGATCTAGGGTCCTGAGCACAGTAGCTAGGCCCATATCTGAATAAGACCACTCCTACACTAAAGATTTTTGTGGGGAGAGTGGGCTTATAGCTCCTTTTGTTCGCACACCGCTTCCATTCTGACAGGAATGATTCCAGGACTGCTGACAACTGGTCCATAAGGACCGCAGATGCAGGAAACATATGAATATGTTTAACTGTGCAGCACTGCCAGTTGCCCCAGACAAGTGTGGAGAGCAGGTGTATCAGACTCCATAACGCCACCCTCTGAGACCTTATACACTATACAGTGAATATACAGTCCACCCACTGGCTACGCTGAGGCTGAGGAGGGGATACCCGGAGGACTCACCAACCCTTAAGGACCGCTCAGTCCTGCTGAAGCACGCTGTGAGCCTGAGGAGAGTGAAGAATCTGTGAGGAGATTGTGAGAAGATTTGCGCCGCAGCGCCGCCCCTAGAGGCCGAAAACCGAAAATAAATGCGCGGCGGCCACAAGAAAAATGTCCGCCGGCCACAGCTATAACTGCACAATTGAACCACCCAAGATGGCTGCGGAGCGCGAAATTCAAGCTCTAATGCGCGCTAATGGCGCACGCAATAACCACCTCAAACAGCGCTAATGGCGCACGCAATAAACACCTCACACACCAGAAAAAACTGCCCCTCTCTCTCCAGAACCCACTACAGACATAAGCGCCCAGCCAGGCCAGAGTGACCCCCAAGCACCCCACAGCACAGCACCAGTACAGGGTGCAGAGAGCAGCATAACAGGGGGGAGACGGGGAGAAACCCCCCATATAAAGAAACACAGCCAGCATGTACTCACCTGCAGTAGGAGAGACTACTTACCCGTCCCTTTCGGGGACCCACTGGCTTGTTTCAGACAGACCTATCACAGAGC
Organism: Rana muscosa; assembly: GCA_029206835.1. Taxonomy (NCBI): domain Eukaryota; kingdom Metazoa; phylum Chordata; class Amphibia; order Anura; family Ranidae; genus Rana; species Rana muscosa. Next base: position 73,922,756 of record CM055121.1, read on the forward strand.
AGTACTGTGTAGCTTTCGGCCCGGTCCACCGCGAGAGATACAGTCAGTCAGGTACTGTTCAATCTTGAGAGGACTGCGGGAGCATGAAAGGAACCCGGCCACCCCTGGAGTCATGGGGCATGTCGTGAACGGAGTCTCACGCACACAAGGCGAGGATCAGCATGCTCGATGGTCGGACAGGGAAGACTACGAGGATACCAGTGTACCCAACCTGTTGCCCAGCCGACAGTTGATTGAAGGTCTCAAAAATAAAATAATAAAATTCCCAAAGGAATAAAATTTAAAAGTAAAATCTTCCAGGAGACTGGCTCCTGAGAGAGCCACGTCTTCTCCTTCTGCTAGGCAGAAAAAAACTGAGGTCTGCTGACTGCAGGTGGGAGGGTAATGTCCGGAGGGACCGCCCCCCTGGGCGGGGCTGTTCAGCTCTGGTTTGTTCTAGAATGTATGTTTCTAACATCTAACATTCTGCCTAGATCTTCTCCTGCGAGCAGGGACATATACCCACACGTTTACAGTATCCAGCTGTGTCAGTCCATGGACGGTAAGAGAAACATATTTTTTTTTTGCAAGAAAATTACGTTGAACCCCCAACCATTATATATGTTTTTAAAGCAAAGGCCCTACAGATTAAAATAGTGGGCGTGGCATTTTTTTTCCACACAGTATTTGCGCAGCAATTTTTCGAATGCATTTTTTGGGGGAAAAACACACTTTTTTTTATTTTTAATGCACTAAAACACACTATATTGCCCAAATGTTTGATGAAATAAAAAAGATGATCTTAGGCCGAGTACATGGATATCAAACACGACATGCTTTAAAATTGCGCACAAACGCGCAGCGGCGACAAACAACATACATTTTTAAAAGCCTTTAAAAGCCTTTACAGGTTACCACATTAGATTTACAGAGGAGGTCTACTGCTAAAATGACTGCCCTCGATCTGACCTTCGCGGTGAAACCTCACATGCATGGTGCAATTGCTGTTTACATATGACGCTAGACCGACGCCTGCGTTCGCCTTTGCGCAAGAGCAGGGGTGGACAGGGGTGCTATTATTTTTATTTTTTATTTTTTTATTATTTATTTTGCTTTTTTATTTTATTTTTAAACTGTTCCTTCCATTTTTTTTTTTTTTTACCATTTTTATTCAGGGAATGTAAATAGCCCCTATGATAGCAATAGGTAGTGACAGGTACTCTTTTTTTGAAAAAAATTGGGGGGGTTGGACCCTAGATCTTTCCTCTGCCCTCAAAGCATCTGACCACACCAAGATCGGTGTGATAAAATGCTTTCCCGATTTCCCAATGGCGCTGTTTATATCCGGGGGGGGAGGACATTCCCTCCCACTGCTTGTAAAAGCAGTCTAGAGGCTAATTATCTGCTAGGATTGCTTTTACATGAAAGCCGACCGCTGGCTGAAAAGAATGATACCAAGATGATACCTAAAACCCGCAGGCATCATTCTGGTATAACCATTCAAAGTCCAGCAACATACCAGTACGTTGCTGGTCCTTGTTGGACATGTATTGTAATCTTTTTTTTCATGCAGCCTGTTGGCTGAACGAAAAAAGAGATTGATCGGTGGGTATGCCCACCATTAGAATACCGCCCTTCATCCACCCACTTCTAATGATGGGCATACACGCACCATTTATATATGCTGAAGCATGGGGGCATCCTCCCGCAAAAAAGTTATGCCGCACACACATGGTCGGACTTTTCCACGGGCAAGCCTCCGTCGGAATTTCGCCCGTATATATGCGGCATTAGGAGCAAAATTGCTCCTCTGCCCCTGCTGCCCCCATGCTTCAGCATATATGTTCTTTTTTTTAACAGTGGTGGTCAAATCACCTCCTACAGCGTTGCAGTCACGGCTTTATGTATCGTGGGAGCAAACGCTGTTTCTGTCAAGATAAATAAATCTGCGCTGCAACTGAATGGCGTACCTGCTAAGCAAATGATGGTTACTATTAAAACAAAGTAACATTGCAGTATAACAGTAAGACCATACCATACCATACCTGCAAAGCAAATACCAAAAAAAAACCTAGTAAAAAATTAAAACATTTTTTTAACGCAACCTGTGCCTAAAATACATATATGCCAAAGCATGGGGGCATCCTCCCGCAAAAAAAGTTATGCCGCGTACACACGGTCGGACTTTTCCACGGGCAAGCCTCCGTCGGAATTTTGACCGTATGTACGCGGCATAAAAGGTTATGCCGCGTACATACGGTCAGACTTTTCCACAGGCAAGCCTCCGTCGGAATTTTGACCGTATGTACGCGGCATTAGTAGCAAAATCGCTCCCCTGTCCCTGCTGCCCCATGCTTCGACATATATGCTCTTTTTTTTTACTGTGGTGGTGAAATCACCTCCTACAGCACTGGAGTCACGGCTTTATGTATCGTGGGAGCAAACGCTGTTGCTTTCAAGATAAATAAATCCGCGCTGCAGCTGAATGGCGCACCTGAAAACAAAAAGTTACATACCTGGAAAGCAAGCATGATAAAACATTGCAGAATAGAATACAGTAAAAAAGAGCAGAACAATATAGAGAGAGAGAGAGAACAATAAAACGACAACTATTTTTATTTATTTTTTTAGTGTTTTTTTTTTACACTTTTTTTTTTGTTTTTTACACAACTGTAACGGTTCGGGTCTCTCAAAATGCGATGGCATCTTGAGAGACCCTGTGTAAGTGTGTCCTAGTCTGTGAAATGCTGTACCCTATGCTAAAACTTCACTTTTGTGTGGTAGCGTTCAAAACATTTACCAATGCACAGACCAGGATTGTCAGGACAGAGTGGACAAAAATAACGGGTGTCATGCCTAAATCCACGCTTGCTACAGACACAACATCTTTTTTGGGGGGCTCGTTGGGTAGGGGTACTCTCGAGGACATAAGGAAAATGCCTCTCATGCAGCCGGCTTACTGCATTTGGTAGGGGATAGTGAGGTGCAGAACCGCCTGGATACAGGAGTTCTGTGACTATCTCATCCTGGAATTTTAGGAGAGATGAAGTCCCGCCTGAAGCTCTGTATAGCACATGAGCGTTCAGCAAAGCCAATTGGAATAAGGATAGAGACACTTTTTTGTACCAGCGTCTCGCCTTACGGGCAATGTGATACGGCGCCAACTTCTGGTCGTTGAGGTCCACCCCTCTCATATTTTGGTTATATTCATGGACACAGAAGGGTTTCTCCACAACACCAGTCGCCATACGAATTTGGACTGTCGTGTCTGCATGAAGGGAGGTAAGAAGGAAAACACATCTTATTATCCCTCCACTTCACAGCGAGCAAATTATTACACTTCAAGCAGGCTCTCTCCCCCAGCCTAAGACGGGAATCTACAAGCCCCTGGAGAAAGCCCCGGCGATTAGGTCGCACGGAGCCACATGCTCCAATCTGATGATCAAACAAGTGAGTAAACAGTGGCACGCTCGTGTAATAATTGTCCACATACAAGTGGTACCCCTTTCCGAATAAGAGTGACACCAAGTTCCACACTATCTTGCCAGCGCTCCCTATGTAATCTGGGCAGTTCACCGGCTCTACCTGACTATCTTTTCCCTCATAAACCGTAAAGCTCCATACATAGCCTGTTGCCCTGTCACGGAACTTATAGAGCTTGACCCTGTATCTGGCATGCTTGCTGGGAAGGTAATGCTTGAAGGACAAGCAGCCAGAAAATTTAATCAGGGACTCATCAACACAGACAACTTGATCAGGAATAAACAAGGCTGCAAAGCGTTCGTTGAAGTGGTTTATGAGGGGCCGAATTTTGTAGAGCCGGTCGTATTCAGGGTCTCCACGTGGACGACAAAGTTCATTGTCGTTGAAGTGCATGAACCGCAAGATCTGCTCGTATCGTTTCCTGGGCATGGAGGCAGAGAACACGGGCATGTGGTCATTTGGGTGCGTGGACCAATAAGCACGCATTGACGAAAATTTATGTGTGCCCATGTTGAGGGAAAGGCCCAGAAAGGTCTTAAATTCGTAAACCGTAATTCGTTTCCAATCTCTGGCAATGGAAGGCAACTGGGGATTAGCGGCGATGAATTGACCAGCAAATAATTTACTCTGGTCCACAATAGATCTATAGAGATCTTCCGTGAAAAACAGCAAATAAAAATCAAGTGGCATAAAATCAGCTGTTTCCACCTGAATACCGGGTTGGGCAGTGAATGGGGGAAGTACGGGTTCTGCAGAAGTGGTGGGGACCCAATCAGGATAGGCAAATTCTGCAGGAAGGGTACTGTGGGCTCGACGGGCCTGCCTTTGTCTTCTTCTTGGTGGCAGCGGGACACTACTTGGGCTTACCACCTCGCCAGCTTGAACTGCACTTATGGGACTCGCCACATCACCAAGTGATACTGCAGTGCTGGATGTACGCCCAGGCTATACTAGGCCGCTGGTGCTTGCCAGTTCACCAGAAGGAATAGCGGCGCTAGTACTACTCTGCTCCATGATACGAGAGCCCTGCGGTTCTTGCTCCTCAACAACCTCAGAAGATCGGGATCGGGTGCGCCTGACCTTAGCAGGGACCTCATCATCTTCGTTGTCTGTGCTATCTGACATGGAGCCGCTGTCTTCTACGGGAAGGTATTCTGAGCCTGAATCTGACAGATACGTGACCTCCTCTTCACTATCTGTCATGCTCAGAATCTCGTAGGCCTCTTTACTAGTGTACCTTCGATTTGCCATTTTGGGCTCTAAATTTAGGGGTACACTAGTAAGATTCACAGGTAAAAAAGCACCTGACTGTCGTCAGCAAATATATCAAACGCTACAAAAAAAACTGTTAGCGATCGCAGGGATCGCTGCGAACGCTGCAGTTATGTGTGTTGTGTTTGGTAAGTGACAGTGATCGATCGATCGATACTGCACTTGGGTAGGCTGGGCTGGGCTGGGCGGAGGGGCTAAACGCAAGTGCTAGCAGGTATCTGGGCTGATCCCGCTAACACTGCGTTTTTGGGAACCCTAAACCGCTGGGGACGCTAGTATAGATCTGATCAGATCAGATATTGATCTGTTCAGATACTATACCACTAAGGGAGGTGTATGCTTTGCGCGTGGGTGTTAGCGTTACTGGCACTAACCTAACGCTGCCTGAGGCGACGCAGACCCTCTCTGGCACTAAAACCTAATTGATATCACCCGCCGGGTGATCAGGGGGTTAAACCTTTATTGGGTTATATACAGCGGGTGCCCTGATGCTATAAAAAGCAAACTAACCAACCAGTGTCACCCGTAACACTTATACGGTGATCACTGGTGAAAGGGTTAACTAGGGGCAATCAGGGGGTTAAAACCTTTATAAGGTAATATATGGGGGTACCTGACGCTATATAAAAACCTGACGGGTAACCTAAATAACTAAATAACTAACTGGCTAACAAGTGACATTTATACAGTGATCACTGGTGAAAGAGTTAACTCTAGGGGCGATCAAGGGGTTAAACCTTTATTAGATGATATATGGGGGTACCTGACGCTTTAAAAACCTGCGGCGAACCTAAAAAAATAACTTGCTACCTAGGGGCACCACCGACACTAATACAGCGATTGGAAAAACGATTGCTTAGTGACGCTGGCGATAAGGGGTGAAAGGGTTACCTGGGGGGCGATCAAGGGGTTAAACCTTTATTGGGGGGGGGGGGTTAGGGGGCTACCCTGGACCTAAAGGGGCCTAAACCTAACTGCCCTGCAACTTTTTACTGTCACAGATGACACTAAATGCAGCTTCAACTGCTGCCTTTTCAGTTGGTAGACTCGGCCCCCTTCCGTGAGTTTGTGCAATGTGCGGTTCCTCAGTGGCAGGTTCCCAAACGCCACTTTTTCTCACAGAAGGCGATTCCGGCTCTCTACCGGCATGTGGAAGTCAATGTATTGGCCTCGCTGGACAGGGCAGTCAGCGGTAAGGTGCATATTACCGCTGACTCATGGTCCAGCAGGCATGGACAGGGACGTTACCTTTCTTTCACGGCCCATTGGGTCACTCTTTTGGCAGCTGGGAAGGATGCAGGACAAGGTGCAGTAGTGTTGGAGGTTGTTCCACCGCCACGCCTCCAAAATGCTACTACTGGTTGTGACACACCTCTCTCCTCCACCCCCTCCTCTTCTTCCTCCGTGGCCTCTTCCTGTGCTTTGTCCTCGGAACCAGCGGTGCTCCGTAGGCGTTCAAGGGGCTACGCAAGTACGCAGGCAAAAAGATGCCATGCCGTGCTTGCGCTGGTGTGTTTGGGGGACAGGAGCCACACTGGGGCAGAGGTTTTGTCTGCTCTGCAGGGGCAGGCCGAGAGGTGGTTGAAGCCACGCCAGCTTAAGCCAGGAATGGTGGTTTGCGGCAATGGCATCAACCTCCTCTCCGCCCTCCGACAGGGACAACTGACCCATGTGCTCTGCGTGGCTCACGTCCTTAACCTGGTGGTGCAGCGGTTCTTGGGCAGGTACCCGGGCTTACAGGATGTCCTGAGGCAGGCCAGGAAAGTCTGTGTGCATTCCCGCAGATCTTATAATGCCAGTGCTTGCCTGGCTGAGGTGCAAAAGGAGTTGAACCTGCCCAAGAACCGCCTTATATGTGACATGCCCACCAGGTGGAACTCAACGTTGGCCATGCTGCAGTGGCTGCACATGCAGCAGAGGGCCATCAATGAGTACCTGTGCGACTATGGCACCAGGACAGGGTCAGGGGAGCTCGGTTTTTTTTCACCACGCCAGTGGGGCATGAACAGGGATGCATGCACTGTCCTGGCACCATTTGAGGAGGCCACGAGGATCGTGAGCAGTGACAGTGCATGCATCAGTGACACTGTACCTCTTGTCCACCTGTTGGAACATACGCTGCATGGAATAATGGACAGGGCACTTGAGGCAGAACAGAGGCAGGAAGAGGAGGACTTCCTTGCCTCTCAATGCCCCCTTTACCCAGACAGTGTTCCTTCTGTCCCACCCATCGTACAGGAAGAGGAGGAGGAGGAGGAGGAGGAGGATTGTGTCAGCATGGAGGTGGAGCCTGGCACTCAGCATCATCAGCAGCAGTCTTTTAGGGATGATTTACAGTCCCAAGAAACCAGTGGACTTGTACGTGGCTGGGAGGAGGTGGCTGCGGATCATGTCGTCCTTAGTGACCCAGAGGACTCCGGACCGAATGCCTCAGCTAACCTACGCTGCATGGCCTCCCTGATCCGTCTGCGGAAAGATCCTCGTATTCTTCGGATCAAGGAGAGGGACCATTACTGGCTGGCCACTCTCCTTGATCCACGGTACAAGGGTAAGGTTGCGGACCTTATCTTACCGTCGCAGAGGGAGCAGAGGATGAGACATCTCCGGGAGGCCTTGCAGAAAGGTCTGTGCAACGCGTTCCCAGAGACTGGGAGGTTACAAACTCCTGGTCCTGGACAACGAGTTGCTGAGGCTTCGGTCAGTCAAAGAAGGAGCGGTGGGGAAGGTGGCCATCTGACCGATGCGTTCAGACAATTCTTTAGTCCGCAGCCCCAAGGTATGATCGGTTCCAGCAACCATCGCCAGCGTCTGATATACATGGTGCAGGAATACCTAGGGGCAAGGTCAGACTTGGACACCTTCCCCACCGAAAATCCTCTGGCTTACTGGGTCTGGAGGATGGATCACTGGCCAGAGCTTGCACAGTATGCAATTGAGCTACTGGCCTGTCCTGCATCCAGTGTTCTTTCAGAACACACATTCAGTGCTGCTGGAGGATTTGTCACGGATCACAGGGTGCGCCTGTCCACCGACTCTGTTGATCGACTGACCTTCATAAAGATGAACCAGTCTTGGATCACCACCAGCTACCAAACACCTGAAGCTGATATAACAGACTAATTTATTTTCAAATGTCACATCCCTTCAAGACTGATGCTGATGCTGAGTGACTGTCCTGTTATGTTGACTGACTATCCTCCTCCTCCTCAATGATCCGATTGATGATGATAGCTTGGAAGAACATTTTTGTTTCTGGGTGGTGTGACAGCAGGAAGGTAAAGTCACCTGGTTGCATCCAGGGGGGTAGATATATTTCGCCCAGATTCAGGCTTTACGCCGATTTATACAGCTAGGTGGAGAGTTGTATAAGCCCAGCTGAGACTAGTGGGCTCATTGATGACTCATACCTCTAGGGAGAGGGCTGGGCGTCGTGCAGACAGGGAGTTGATGAGGCCAGCTGAAGCTTGTCAGCTCATTTAGGCCTCTATAAAAAACTCCCAGCTTCATTAGATGTTAGCTCATGCCTGGAAGCAGACCTGTGTGGACTGTCTAGGGAGAGTGAACCCCTGTGCGGTGAGAGAAAGCCTGTGTGGCTATATTTTGCTTGGACATTTAAAACCAGGGACTAGGACAGCACTAGGCTGATCCCAGTTGTTAGTTAGGAAACCTGTATGTTTAGTCAGAGGTCAAGTTGACCAGGATTTATTTTGTTTTGTTTTTTTTGCTTTGCTGTGTTTTTGTCACTGTAAATAGAAAATAAACGGCACCTTTTTGATTTTGAAAACCACAACCTCCGTCTGCTGGGCCTGTTTTTGTGTGGGGAGCCCATCCCGGGGGTCACACACACCCGCTGCCGAGCTAACCCCCTCACAGTTGGTGGAGAACCAGTGGCAGTTTTTTTTTAAGCCAGCATGGAGGAGATACTGAAGCAGCTGGCTCTAGCAAATGCCAATCAACAGCAGACAAATGCAGGTTTGCAAAAGAGCCTTGCAGCTCATCAACAGAGCCTTGCAGCTCAACAACAGAACTTCGCAGCCCAGCAGCAAGCTCATCAACAGAGCCTTGCAGCCCAGCAGCAAGCTCACCAACAGAGTCTGGAAGCTCAGCAACAAGCCCAGCAGCAATCTGAGGCCCGCTTCATAGACCTGTTACAGAAGCAAGAGCAGAGACTACAACAAATGGAAGCAGTAATGCAGCAACGTCCGCAGACCAGTGAGGAAAGCCGTCCCACTAATACCGCGTCCTTTGGGGTGAGTCGTTTATTGACAAAAATGACTGGAGAGGATGATCCAGAGGTATTTTTGACCACGTTTGAAAGGACTGCTGAAAGAGAAAAGTGGCCTGAGGAGCAGTGGGCTGGACTGGTGGCTCCTCTGTTAACGGGTGAATCGCAGAAAGCTTACTATGACCTAGAGCCTGACCAAGCAAAAGACTATGTGATGCTAAAAGCTGAAATATTGGCAAGGCTGGGTGTCACCCTGGCTGTCCGGGCTCAGCGTGTGCATAACTGGACTTTCCAGCTTGGAAAACCCCCCAGGTCTCAAATGTATGATCTCATTCACCTGAGCAGAAAGTGGCTACAGCCAGAGACTTTGTCCGCACCAAAGATTGTGGAACGTGTTGTAATGGATCGGTTTTTGAGAGCTCTTCCTACTGCCATCCAAAAGTGGGTAAGCCATGGAGACCCAGAGACGGCCGATGGTCTTGTGGATCGTGTGGAGAAATACTTGGCTACAGAGAACCTGACGGCCTCTTCCAGAGACACTCGGACTTTCCACCCTAAGACCAGACCATCCCCAGGGGCGGATAAGATGATTCCAAGGGGTAAGGGTGGAGAGAGTGAGAGGGTGGGAGCTCTACCCCAAGTTTGGCGAGAACAGCCTGGGAAATCAGCGGCTCAAGAGGCGGCAAGAAGGATCATTTGCTACCGCTGCCGGCAAGCGGGACATATTGCAGCAAATTGCCCGGTTTTGGAGGAACCCATGCAGTGTGACTTTCTGACGGGCAGACGTCAGTCGCTGTGTGCGACAGTCGCATGCACTGCCATTCGGGGAACTGAGAAACATTTATGCAAAATGTGTATTAATGGTAGAAATGTTGTGGTATTGCTGGATTCAGGTAGCCTTGTGACCCTGATAAAGGCTGAATTAGTTAAAACAGAGGTCTCTGGGAATAGCAAGGTAGCTGTTATTTGTGTGCATGGGGACACCCGAGAGTATCCAGTGACTACAGTGTGTTTCGAGACCCCCAAAGGTACCCTTTCTCATCCAGTGGGCTTAGTGTCTCAGTTACCGCATGACGCCATTGTGGGAAGGGATTTTCCGAAGTTCTGGGAACTGTGGGATGATCCTGAGCCCCCCACTGGTGCCCCTATGTACCAGGAATATGATAGCCAGAACTCCTCTGAGAGTGGTGAGGACTCTCCCGAATTTCCCTTGTCAGTATTGGCAGGGGAGACTCAAGAAACTGGAGAGGAGCCCACCTCCTCAGACGAAAACCTACCGTCTGTGGAGTTTTCTGATCTTGAGGTTCACAGGGAAAACTTTGCCACAGAACAGTTGAAAGACCCCGCCCTAATAAAGGCACGGGAAAACGTAGTGAAAATAGATGGCGAGTTAGTGAACCCAGATAATACCTGCACTTACCCATACTTCAGCGTAGAGAAGGACCTACTGTATCGGGTGGCAAAAAGGGCAGAAGAAACCGTTGAGCAGCTTGTGGTGCCCAAACCTTACAGGAAGTTGGTGTTGGAGTTGGCCCATGGGCACATTCTTGGAGGTCATCTGGGGACAGAGAAAACCCGAGAGAGGGTATTACAGAGATTCTATTGGCCTGGGGTGATGAAGGACATAGAAAATTATTGTTCCTCCTGCCCTGTGTGTCAGAGGTCGGCCCCGATGCCACACTTCCGTAGCCCGCTGGTCCCTCTACCCATCATTGAGGTCCCGTTTGAGAGAATCGCAATGGATTTGGTAGGTCCTATAATCAAGTCCGCTAGGGGGCACCAGTACATATTGGTTATAATGGACTATGCCACCCGTTATCCAGAAGCGATCCCTCTCAGAAATACCTCGGCCAAAACCATAGCCAAAGAGCTATCTCTTGTTTTTAGCCGGGTGGGTATTTGTAAAGAACTGCTTACGGACCAAGGTACACCCTTTATGTCCCGGGTTATGAAGGAGCTGTGTAAATTGTTCAAAGTGACGCAATTACGTACATCTGTGTATCACCCCCAAACCGATGGGCTGGTTGAAAGATTCAACAAAACCCTAAAACAAATGTTGAAGAAAGTGGTGGATAGGGATGGAAAGGATTGGGACTGTCTACTTCCTTATTTGATGTTTGCTATTAGGGAGGTGCCCCAATCCTCTACGGGATTCTCCCCCTTTGAGTTACTGTATGGGAGACACCCAAGAGGGCTGTTGGATATTGCCAAGGAAACTTGGGAAAGTGAGAGTTCTCCCCACAGGAGTGTGATTGAGCATGTCGCCCTGATGCAAGATCGAATTGCACAGGTAATGCCCATCGTGAAGGAACATTTGGCCCAAGCGCAGTTGGCACAGCAGAGAGTGTACAACCGTGGAGCCAAGACCCGTACCTTTTCCCCGGGGGATAGGATATTGGTACTTGTCCCTACGGTTGAAAGTAAATTCCTTGCCAAATGGCAAGGCCCCTACGAGATAATGGAAAAAGTGAGCGAAGTGAATTACAAGGTCAGACAACCAGGAAGGCGAAAGCCCGAACAGATCTATCACGTTAATCTGTTGAAAGCCTGGAGGGATAGAGAGTCCCTAGTCGCAGACACTTGGTCACCAGCTCAAACTGGTTGCGTGATTCCTGAGGTTGGAATCGCAGCCACCTTGTCACAACCCCAACAACAGGAGGTTAAGGAGTTTGTGCTTCGCAACAAGGAGGTATTCTCTGAGCTGCCGGGACAAACATCTGGGGTAGAGCATGACATTATTACCCCGCCCGGTGAAAGGGTGAAGTTAAAACCCTATCGGATCCCAGAGGCCCGACGGGAGGCAATACGGGAGGAAGTACAGAAAATGCTGAACTTAGGGGTGATAGAGGAGTCCCAAAGTGATTGGTCTAGTCCCATTGTGTTGGTGCCTAAACCGGATGGGAGCTGGCGATTTTGTAACGATTTTCGTCAGTTGAACAAAGTTACAAAATTTGACACCTACCCCATGCCACGTATAGATGAGTTGATCGACCGGCTGGGAACAGCCCGATACATGACGACTCTTGACCTCACAAAAGGGTATTGGCAAATCCCCCTGGCCAAGTCAGCCAAAGAGAAAACCGCATTTGTAACCCCAGACGGGGCGTTCCAATATAAAAGAATGCCGTTCGGGTTACAGAATGCGCCGGCCACATTCCAGCGGAAAATGGACCAGATGCTGAGGCCCCATCGGAAGTATGCTGCGGCTTACCTGGATGACGTAATTGTCCATAGCACAGATTGGGCCTCACATCTGCCAAAAGTGCAAGCAGTCCTGGACTCTGTTCGGGAAGCAGGGTTTACGGCTAACCCCAAGAAGTGTACCATTGGGCAGGAGGAGGCCAAATATCTTGGGTACACCATTGGGAGGGGAGTAATAAAACCCCAACTCAACAAAGTCGAGGCCATCCAGAGTTGGCCACGTCCCAACAGCAAGAAGCAGGTACGAGCCTTTCTGGGAATCGCTGGGTATTATCGGCGATTCATTCCCCACTTTGCTTCTAAGGCTGTGCCCCTAACCAACCTGACGAAGGGGAAAGGGTCGGTCATGATTAAATGGACCCCCGAGGCTGAGGCAGCATTCCAATTCTTGAAACAAGCCTTATGTAGCCAGCCAGTGTTGTACTCACCCGACTTCTCTAGAGACTTTGTCGTACAAAGTGATGCGTCAGATGTGGGGTTAGGAGCAGTATTGTCCCAGGTCTGGAACGGGGAAGAGCACCCAGTCATTTACCTCAGCAGGAAGTTGAAGTCCCATGAGGTAAATTACGCCACCGTTGAAAAGGAGTGTTTAGCGGTGAAGTGGGCTCTAGATTCCCTTCGGTACTACCTGCTAGGTAGGCACTTTGACATGGTTACGGATCACGCTCCGTTAAAGTGGATGGCTCAAAACAAGGAAACAAATAGAAGAGTGAATAGGTGGTTCCTGGCCCTCCAGGAATTCAACTTCACAGTAAAGCATCGCCCTGGCGTTCAAATGGGGAATGTGGATGCTTTGTCTCGAGTACATGAATGCCTGATTGCTGGTGTTCCAACCCCGAGGTTAAAACAAGAGGGGGGGGTATGTGACAGCAGGAAGGTAAAGTCACCTGGTTGCATCCAGGGGGGTAGATATATTTCGCCCAGATTCAGGCTTTACGCCGATTTATACAGCTAGGTGGAGAGTTGTATAAGCCCAGCTGAGACTAGTGGGCTCATTGATGACTCATACCTCTAGGGAGAGGGCTGGGCGTCGTGCAGACAGGGAGTTGATGAGGCCAGCTGAAGCTTGTCAGCTCATTTAGGCCTCTATAAAAAACTCCCAGCTTCATTAGATGTTAGCTCATGCCTGGAAGCAGACCTGTGTGGACTGTCTAGGGAGAGTGAACCCCTGTGCGGTGAGAGAAAGCCTGTGTGGCTATATTTTGCTTGGACATTTAAAACCAGGGACTAGGACAGCACTAGGCTGATCCCAGTTGTTAGTTAGGAAACCTGTATGTTTAGTCAGAGGTCAAGTTGACCAGGATTTATTTTGTTTTGTTTTTTTTGCTTTGCTGTGTTTTTGTCACTGTAAATAGAAAATAAACGGCACCTTTTTGATTTTGAAAACCACAACCTCCGTCTGCTGGGCCTGTTTTTGTGTGGGGAGCCCATCCCGGGGGTCACACACACCCGCTGCCGAGCTAACCCCCTCACAGTGGCTAAGGTCCAATTTTTCAGCCCCTGTTTAACAGGGGCATGTAATTACAATTTTTTATGCAATGCTTTGCAGCAGGGCTCATTCCTGCACTCCAACTAGAGTATCTGGGAGAGGTTGCAGTGTCGTGGCACCAGCACCAGTGGCTAAGGCCCAATTTTTCAGCCCCTGTTTAACAGGGGCATGTAATTACAATTTTTTATGCAATGCTTTGCAGCAGGGCTCATTCCTGCACTCCAACTAGAGTATCTGGGAGAGGTTGCAGTGTCGTGGCACCAGCACCAGTGCCTAAGGCCCAATTTTTCAGCCCCTGTTTAACAGGGGCGTGTAATTAAAATTTTTGATGCAATACTTTGCCACAGGGCTCATTGCTGTGCTCCAAGTACAGTATCTGTGAGGGGTTGCAGTGTTGTGGCACCAGTGCCTAAGGCCCAATTTTTCTGCACCAGTTTAACAGGGGCATGTAATTACAATTCTTGATCTAATAATTCACAGCAGGGTCCATTCCTGCGCCCACCAAGAGTAACTGTGAGGCCTTACAGTGTTGTGTCAACACCACCACCACCAAAGGCCCAATTTTTCAGCCCCTGTTCAACAGGGGCATGCAATTACAATTCTTGATCTAATAATTCACAGCAGGGCCCATTCATGCGCCCACCAAGAGTAACTGTGAGGGCTTACAGTGTTGTGGCAACACCAACACCTAAGGGGCAAATTTCTGCAGAGTATATACGGCAGGCCCCTACTTTCAAACATCCAACTTACAAACGACTCCTCCTTGCAAACGGAAGGATACAACACGAAGTGAGAGGAAATCTACCCCTAGGAAGGCAAATTCTCTCCTGTAAGAGTTAATATGGGAAAAAAAAGTGTCTCCTCTCCACTGATGCTTTATCACCAATTCTTGTTTCAATAAAAAACCCAAATTTTCAAAAAACATTTGTCATTAGGACGGAAAGTGAGGTGAACTGTTCTGAACAGGTTCACACTGCACAAAATGTTCCCTGTCATCCCTGTCATCAGCAAAACAAATGTTCCCTGTCATCAGGAACAGCGATCAGTGACGTGTCATGGCAAGTGACGCCCCCTAACAGTTAGAATCACTCCCTAGGTCACACTTAATAACCCCTTCAGCACCCCCTACAGGTTAACCCCTTCACTGCCAGTGTCATTTTTACAGTAATCAGTGCATTTTTATAGCAGTGATTGCTGTGAAAATGACAATGGTCCCAAAATGGTGTCAAAAGTGTCCGATATGTCCGCCATAATGTCACAGTCACGATAAAAATCGCTGATTGCCGCCATTACTAGTAAAAAAAAACATTATTAATAAAAATGCCATAAAACTATCCCCTATTTTGTAGACGCTATAACTTTTGCGCAAACCAATCAATAAACGCTTATTGCGATTTTTTACCAAAAATATGTAGAAGAATACGCATCGGCCTAAACTGAGGAAAAAAAATGCTTTTTTTTATATTTTTTGGGGATATTTTTTATAGCAAAAAGTAAAAAATATTGAATTTTTTTCAAAATTGTCGCGCTATTTTTGTTTATAGCGCAAAAAAATAAAAACCGCAGAGGTGATCAAATACCACCAAAAGAAAGCTACATTTGTGGGAAAAAAAGGACGTCAATTTTGTTTGGGAGCCACATGCAATTGTCAGTTAAAGTGACGGAGTGCCGAATTGCAAAAAGTGGCCTGGTCTTTGGCCAGCCAAATTGTCCGGGGCTGAAGTGGTTAATACTGTCACCAGTGCAGTACAGTGTTATCATATAATGTGTGTGGCGGTGATCAGGGACACTGACTCGTGACAGTACGGGAAAAAAAATTAAGATTTTTTTTTTCTATGACTTTTTGTTTTAACACACTTTGACCAGAGCAATATAAGGTTACCATCTTTTTTTTTTACATATTATGTTTGCTTATAGCAATGAATTTCATTGTTATATGCAAGCATTTTACTGAATGAAATGTATGCATTTGGTTTGTTTTGTTCTGAATAACTGTGATTGGCCACAGCTGATCACATGGCACAGATGGCCTGGGATTGGCCCAGTCGGTACCATGTGATCATTGTGACCAATCACAGCTAACAACACAATTGTACACAATGGATGGCTTGAAAGGAAGCCATCCATTGTTTACAACTGTCATGTGACCTGCTGTGATTGGTTACAATAGTCACATGGTACCGACAGCGGGCCGGTACAGTGATCAGTCATCGGCTGTAGTGACGGACGTCAAATGACGTCCACCCGGATCGACAAGAGGCTGGCCCTGGTGTCATTTGCCCATAGGCCAGGCGGGAACCGTTTAATGACTATTTCCTACAAGCACAAGTTTTGAGAAGTAGATTTTTAGAAAGGGGTTATGGCCCTGATAAGGTTGATGCGACCGGAAATCAGGTGGGGAATATGGATCATAACTTAACGTTAGGTTATTATTCTATACAGCATTATGCAGTTGAGAATATTATCTGGAAACTTTGGTCCATACTTAAGAATGACCCAATTTTGAGTACAGTGCTTCCCAACTGTCCATGTGCTATTTATAGGGGGTTACCCGCCTTACGAGATAAGATTGCACGTATTGTCTTGGACCCTCCATTGAGACACACTTCTTTTTTTGGATCTCTTGTGAGCTTTTACCTTTGTGGAAAATGGGCCACGTGCCAGGTGAATAATCTTTCTAGTAGGAAAATAACCTCTTTTTAATCACATGCAACTGGGAAACAGTATGATATTACATATTTTTTAACGTGCTCCACAAAAAATGTCGTCTACCTCATATGGTGTCCATGTGGCATGCAATACGTGGGGCGCACTCTTTGTGCATTACAAGTGTGCCTCAACGAGCATGTGGCAAATATTAGACGTAGATTCACTGGCCATTACCTGTCAAGACAGTATGCTAAATGCCATAATAGGAATCCTGAAGGGACCTTGTTGTTTATGGCTATTGACAGGTACTTGCCACATTGGAGAGGGAGTTCCACCAGGAGGGAAATATAAAAACTTGAGACACGTTGGATTTATAGTCTCATTATAGACCGCATGGTTTAAATGTTGACTGGGGTTAATAATAATAGTTGATTTTCTGACTTAATTTAAATTTTTTCTCTTTTATTTTTTTAATTAATATTTTTTTCAGTGATTTATTTTTCATATTTTTTTTATTGTTTATTTCATTTTTTATTTCTTATATTTCATTTTTCCCTATTCTTCATTTTTGTATCGCTTTTTATATTGGTCTCTTTTCTCGTGCTGCCTCTTTCCCATTTTGGTTCCTATACTGTGTAATTTGTATTTTTGAACATTGATAATATCTCACCGCCTTTTATATGTATTTTTCATTTCCAAACACAACATGGTGATGTTAATGCTCTGACGTTTTTCTCTTGCGTACTCTTATTATTGATCAGCTGTAGCTGATGCTGGTGTGTTGCCATGCTACCTTTAATTGGTAACATGCGCACGGATATTCCCTCGTTCCCAGTGACTATTTAAGGCTCAGTGCGTGACACCGACTCATAGTTACATAGTTACATAGTTAGAAAGGTTGAAAAAAGACACCAGTCTATCCAGTTCAACCTGTGGTGTGTGTGTTTATGTCAATAGTACATTGTATATCCCTGTATGTTGTGATCATTGAGGTGCCCATCTAATAATTTTTTTAAGCTATCGACGCTCCCTGCTGATACCACTACTGGAAAATAATTAAACCGTTTCTTTTCCAATTTCAGTGAATGACGCGTGTCTTTTTAAATTCCCTTTGGCCCCTTTCACACCTGCGGACCGTTCAGATCCGCCTGTCAGTTTTTTCAGGCGGATCTGAATGGCCGCTCCATGTATCTCTATGGAGCGTCAGATGTCAGCGGTGACATGTCCGCTGACACCCGATCAGCCCGATCCGATCCTCTCTGCTAAAATGTGATGGATGCAAACCCTATTTTGCAGCCGTCTGGCGGACCGTATCGGATGAAAATGAACAGACAGTTTGTTTTCATCTGATCCCCCATAGAGGAGAGCGGAGATCTGACAGGGCGGGCCCTGCACAGTTTGCAGAGACAGACCTGTCATCTGCCGGCTCAGTGGGGATCAATGGAGAGATCCCCACTATGCAAGCGGATGTTTAAAAACAGATGCCCCCCGGTTTTGCAGGTGTGAAAGGGGCCTTTCACTGAAAAGTTATTTTCCCTATGCTAGGGTCACCAGTACGGTATTTGTATATCGCTATCAAATCCCTTCTCAAGCATCTCCTCTCCAGAGAGAATACGTTCAATGCTTGTTTCCCTATAGCTGAGATCCACTAGTCCCTTTATTAGCTTTGTTGCCCTTCTCTGGACTCACTCCAATTCCAGCACATCCTTCCGGAGGACTGGTGCCAAGAACTGGATGGCATACTCAAGATGCGGCCAGGCCAGAGTCTTGTAGAATAGGAGAATTATCGTTTTAACCTTGGAGTGAATCCCCTTTTTAATGCATGCCAATATTCTGTTGGCTTTGCTTGCAGCAGCTTGGCATTGCATGCCATTGCTGAGTCTGTCATCTACTAGAAACCCTGGCTCATCGACACTTCGCCTGATAATGTCTGCTGTGATGAAGCGTGTCAGTTGGGGCCAACGTTGGTGGTGTGAACACACAAGCCGGGACCCAGAAGTGGGCTGTAGCACAGCACAAGAAAAGAATAGGATGTTTGTACCAAGATGCACATTAGATTAGGCAGATTTTACCTTGTCATTTTGTGAGTAGTTTTAATCCTTTTAAATAAATTGGTATACATACTTACTACATTATGAGAGTTTCTTCTACCCATTTATGATTTTTGGTGAACGCTTTTTTGAACAATATGCATATGGAAGGTTCCATGGAGATCTCATAATGCCCCAGCATTGATCACATTAGAGGATGGCACCACTTCCTCACGCAAGCCGTGGTCCACAGGCTAGAGCAGTATACAGAGATGCTAACTGTGTAACTGCCTGTCTGTATGAGCTACAGATACACTGACAATGTTTTACAGGCTCCTAGTAAAAATAATAAATGCACATTTTTTTGACCTGCAAAAAGATCTGCATTTATTTTATTTTTTTACAAAAGTGGATTTGAACCTTCACACACCTCAGATCACCCCCATTTCTGTATTTTCAGGTCTCAGCAGATCACTACAATTCTTCCACCTTCACACCTCAGATCACCCCATCACTGTATTATCCTGAATGCCTGTTCCCCTCTGTACCCCCCTGCACATCTGCCCCCCCCACACACACACCAGTTCCCCCTCTGTACCCCCCTGCACATCTGCCCCCACACACACACCAGTTACCCCTCTGCCCCCCCACACACACACACATATCTGTTCCCCCTCTGTTCCCCCCTGCACATCTGCCCCCCCCGCCCAAACACACAAGTTCCCCCTCTGCCCCCCGCACATCTCTCCCCCCCACCCACACACACACACCAGTTCCCCCTCTTCCCCCCTGCACATCTGCCCCCCCAAACACACCAGTTCCCCCTCTGCCCCCCGCACATCTCTTCCCCCCCACACACATATATATCTTTTCCCCCTCTGTACCCCCACATACACCAGTTCCCCCTCTGCACATCTGTCCCCCCACACATACCAGTTCCCCCTCTGCCCCCCCACACACACACACACACCAGTTCCCCCTCTGCCCCCCACACATCTGCCCCCCCACACACACCAGTTCCCCCTCTGTACCCCCTCTGCACATCTGCCCCCCACACACATACCAGTTCCCCCTCTTTAACCCCCCTGCACATCTCCCCCTCACACACACATATATCTTTTCCCCCTCTGTACACAGTGCAATGTATGTACTATAAACTTGACAGCAGAGTACATTTTTTAATTTCTTGTGACTGGGTGCAGACTGCAGCACTGAACCTGCGCTTCCACTATATACCGGAGTCAGCGGCGGTGAAGGCTTTATTCAAGGAGAGCGACGCTGCTGCCTGTCTGTCCACTCCTCTCACAACAGATCCCGGGTGACCAGGAGGAGGGCGGGGGGATCGGATATCACGGCTAGCCCAGACTTACATGCTGCTGCAGCAGGGCTTCCATCTCACCCGCCCTGGCCGGTTCATCCATGGATCATGCAGCACTTCCGGCCGGCTGCTCTTTTTCCCGGCTCTCTCCCCTCATCTTCTCACTGCCGCTGCTAGGGTGGCATTGCAGGCGCATCACAGGCGCAACCGCCCCCTAGCCTGTCGGCTGGCGCCATAAGGCATGTTTTTAAAAAATGCCGGTCCTGGATTTTAATACTCCGAATCCCCAGCGAGTGGCTGGGGATCCGGATTTTGCCGCCCCCCCTACCCTGGCGCTCTAGGCAGCCGCCTGACTTGCCTATTGCTGGCGCCGGCCCTGATTGAAGGATGCAGCTCTGCTTTAGATTATCACCTACTGGATATAGTGCCACCTGCAAGAGCAGGACACTAGTTTTGTAGAAAAATCCAAACCACTGTTGTGTGCAGTGAAAATATAATCTAAGTTTAATGTACTGTGACAGCAGGAAGGTAAAGTCACCTGGTTGCATCCAGGGGGGTAGATATATTTCGCCCAGATTCAGGCTTTACGCCGACTTATACAACTAGGTGGAGAGTTGTATAAGGCTAGTGGGCTCATGGATGACTCATACCTCTAGGGAGAGTGTGGGGCGTCGTGCAGACAGAGATGAGGAGACCAGCTGAACCTTGTCAGCTCATTTAGGCCTCTATAAGAACTCCCAGATTCATTAGGTGTTAGCTCATGCCTGGAACCAGACCTGTGTGGACTGTCTAGGGAGAGTGAACCCCTGTGCGGTGAGGCAAAGCCTGTGTGGCTATTTGTTTGGACTTTTAAAACCAGGGACTTAGGGACTAGGACAGCACTAGGCTGATCCCAGTTGTTAGTTAGGAAACCTGTATGTTTAGTCAGAGGTCAAGTTGACCAGGATTTATTTTGTTTATGTTTCTTTTGGCTTTGCTGTGTTTTGTCACTGTAAATAGAAAATAAACCGCACCTTTTTTTTGATTTTGAAAACCACAACCTCCGTTTGCTGGGCCTGTTTTTGTGTGGGGAGCCCATCCCGGGGGTCACACACACCCGCTGCCGAGCTAACCCCCTCACAGTTGGTGGAGAATGCGGGCAGTTTTTTTTAAGCCAGCATGGAGGAGATACTGAAGCAGCTGGCTCTAGCAAATGCCAATCAACAGCAGACAAATGCAGGTTTGCAAAAGAGCCTTGCAGCTCATCAACAGAGCCTTGCAGCTCAACAACAGAACTTTGCAGCCCAGCAGCAAGCTCATCAACAGAGCCTTGCAGCCCAGCAGCAAGCTCACCAACAGAGTCTGGAAGCTCAGCAACAAGCCCAGCAGCAATCTGAGGCCCGCTTCATAGACCTGTTACAGAAGCAAGAGCAGAGACTACAACAAATGGAAGCAGTAATGCAGCAACGTCCGCAGACCAGTGAGGAAAGCCGTCCCACTAATACCGCGTCCTTTGGGGTGAGTCGTTTATTGACAAAAATGACTGGAGAGGATGATCCAGAGGTATTTTTGACCACATTTGAAAGGACTGCTGAAAGAGAAAAGTGGCCTGAGGAGCAGTGGGCTGGACTGGTGGCTCCTCTGTTAACTGGTGAATCGCAGAAGGCTTACTATGACCTGGAGCCTGACCAAGCAAAAGACTATGTGATGCTAAAAGCTGAGATATTGGCAAGGCTGGGTGTCACCCAGGCTGTCCGGGCTCAGCGTGTGCATAACTGGACTTTCCAGCTTGGAAAACCCCCCAGGTCTCAAATGTATGATCTCATTCACCTGAGCAGAAAGTGGCTACAGCCAGAGACTTTGTCCGCACCAAAGATTGTGGAACGTGTTGTAATGGATCGGTTTTTGAGAGCTCTTCCTACTGCCATCCAAAAGTGGGTAAGCCATGGAGACCCAGAGACGGCCGATGGTCTTGTGGATCGTGTGGAGAAATACTTGGCTACAGAGAACCTGACGGCCTCTTCCAGAGACACTCGGACTTTCCACCCTAAGACCAGACCATCCCCAGGGGCGGATAAGAGGATTCCAAGGGGTGAGGGTGGAGAGAGTGAGAGGGTGGGAGCTCTACCCCAAGTTTGGCGAGAACAGCCTGGGAAATCAGCGGCTCAAGAGGCGGCAAGAAGGATCGTTTGCTACCGCTGCCGGCAAGCGGGACATATTGCAGCCAATTGCCCGGTTGTGGAGGAACCCATGCAGTGTGACTTTCTGACGGGCAGACGTCAGTCGCTGTGTGCGACAGTCGCATGCACTGCCATTCGAGAAACTGAGAAACATTTATGCAAAATGTGTGTTAATGGTAGAAATGTTGTGGTATTGCTGGATTCAGGTAGCCTTGTGACCCTGATAAAGGCTGAGTTAGTTAAAACAGAGGTCTCTGGGAATAGCAAGGTAGCTGTTATTTGTGTGCATGGGGACACCCGAGAGTATCCAGTGACTACAGTGTGTTTCGAGACCCCCAAAGGTACCCTCTCTCATCCAGTGGGCTTAGTATCTCAGTTACCGTATGACGCCATTGTGGGAAGGGATTTTCCGAAGTTCTGGGAACTGTGGGATGATCCTGAGCCCCCCACTGGTGCCCCTATGTACCAGGAATGTGATAGCCAGAACTCCCCTGAGAGTGGTGAGGACTCTCCGGAATTTCCCTTATCAGTATTGGCAGGGGAGACTCAAGAAACTGGAGAGGAGCCCACCTCCTCAGACGAAAACCTACCGTCTGTGGAGTTTTCTGATCTTGAGGTTCACAGGGAAAACTTTGCCACAGAACAGTTGAAAGACCCCGCCCTAATAAAGGCACGGGAAAACGTAGTGAAAATAGATGGCGAGTTAGTGAACCCAGATAATACCTGCACTTACCCATACTTCAGCGTAGAGAAGGACCTACTGTATCGGGTGGCAAAAAGGGCAGAAGAAACCGTTGAGCAGCTTGTGGTGCCCAAACCTTACAGGAAGTTGGTGTTGGAGTTGGCCCATGGGCACATTCTTGGAGGTCATCTGGGGACAGAGAAAACCCGAGAGAGGGTATTACAGAGATTCTATTGGCCGGGGGTGATGAAGGACATAGAAAATTATTGTTCCTCCTGCCCTGTGTGTCAGAGGTCGGCCCCGATGCCACATTTCCGTAGCCCGCTGGTCCCTCTACCCATCATTGAGGTCCCGTTTGAGAGGATCGCCATGGATTTGGTAGGTCCTATAATCAAGTCCGCTAGGGGGCACCAGTACATATTAGTTATAATGGACTATGCCACCCGTTATCCAGAAGCGATCCCTCTCCGAAATACCTCGGCCAAAACCATAGCCAAAGAGCTATCTCTTGTGTTTAGCCGGGTGGGTATTTGTAAAGAACTGCTTACGGACCAAGGTACACCCTTTATGTCCCGGGTTATGAAGGAGCTGTGTAAATTGTTCAAAGTGACGCAATTACGTACATCTGTGTATCACCCCCAAACCGATGGGCTGGTTGAAAGATTCAACAAAACCCTAAAACAAATGTTGAAGAAAGTGGTGGATAGAGATGGAAAGGATTGGGACTGTCTACTTCCTTATCTGATGTTTGCTATTAGGGAGGTGCCCCAATCCTCTACGGGATTCTCCCCTTTTGAGTTACTGTATGGGAGACACCCAAGAGGGCTGTTGGATATTGCCAAGGAAACTTGGGAAAGTGAGAGTTCTCCCCACAGGAGTGTGATTGAGCATGTCGCCCTGATGCAAGACCGAATTGCACAGGTAATGCCCATCGTGAAGGAACATTTGGCCCAAGCGCAGTTAGCACAGCAGAGAGTGTACAACCGTGGAGCCAAGACCCGTACCTTTTCCCCGGGGGATAGGATACTGGTACTTGTCCCTACGGTTGAAAGTAAATTCCTTGCCAAATGGCAAGGCCCCTACGAGATAATGGAAAAAGTGAGCGAAGTGAATTACAAGGTCAGACAACCAGGAAGGCGAAAGCCCGAACAGATCTATCACGTTAATCTGTTGAAAGCCTGGAGGGATAGAGAGTCCCTAGTCGCAGACACTTGGTCACCAGCTCAAACTGGTTGCGTGATTCCTGAGGTTGGAATAGCAGCCACCTTGTCACAACCCCAACAACAGGAGGTTAAGGAGTTTGTGCTTCGCAACAAGGAGGTATTCTCTGAGCTGCCGGGACAAACATCTGGGGTAGAGCATGACATCATTACCCCGCCCGGTGAAAGGGTGAAGTTAAAACCCTATCGGATCCCAGAGGCCCGACGGGAGGCAATACGGGAGGAAGTACAGAAAATGCTGAACTTAGGGGTGATAGAGGAGTCCCAAAGTGATTGGTCTAGTCCCATTGTGTTGGTGCCTAAACCGGATGGGAGCTGGCGATTTTGTAACGATTTTCGTCAGTTGAACAAAGTTACAAAATTTGACACCTACCCCATGCCACGTATAGATGAGTTGATCGACCGGCTGGGAACAGCCCGATACATGACGACTCTTGACCTCACAAAAGGGTATTGGCAAATCCCCCTGGCCAAATTGGCCAAAGAGAAAACCGCATTTGTAACCCCAGACGGGGCGTTCCAATATAAAAGAATGCCGTTCGGGTTACAGAATGCGCCGGCCACATTCCAGCGGAAAATAGACCAGATGCTGAGGCCCCATCGGAAGTATGCTGCGGCTTACCTGGATGACGTAATTGTCCATAGCACAGATTGGGCCTCACATCTGCCAAAAGTGCAAGCAGTCCTGGACTCTGTTCGGGAAGCGGGGTTTACGGCTAACCCCAAGAAGTGTACCATTGGGCAGGAGGAGGCCAAATATCTTGGGTACACCATTGGGAGGGGAGTAATAAAACCCCAACTCAACAAAGTCGAGGCCATCCAGAGTTGGCCACGTCCCAACAGCAAGAAGCAGGTACGAGCCTTTCTGGGAATCGCTGGGTATTATCGGCGATTCATTCCCCACTTTGCTTCTAAGGCTGTGCCCCTAACCAACCTAACGAAGGGGAAAGGGTCGGTCATGATTAAATGGACCCCCGAGGCTGAGGCAGCATTCCAATTCTTGAAACAAGCCTTATGTAGCCAGCCAGTGTTGTACTCACCCGACTTCTCTAAAGACTTTGTCGTACAAAGTGATGCGTCAGATGTGGGGTTAGGAGCAGTATTGTCCCAGGTCTGGAACGGGGAAGAGCACCCAGTCATTTACCTCAGCAGGAAGTTGAAGTCCCATGAGGTAAATTACGCCACCGTTGAAAAGGAGTGTTTAGCGGTGAAGTGGGCTCTAGATTCCCTTCGGTACTACCTGCTAGGTAGGCACTTTGACATGGTTACGGATCACGCTCCGTTAAAGTGGATGGCTCAAAACAAGGAAACAAATAGAAGAGTGAATAGGTGGTTCCTGGCCCTCCAGGAATTCAACTTCACAGTAAAGCATCGCCCTGGCGTTCAAATGGGGAATGTGGATGCTTTGTCTCGAGTACATGAATGCCTGATTGCTGGTGTTCCAACCCCGAGGTTAAAACAAGAGGGGGGGGGTATGTGACAGCAGGAAGGTAAAGTCACCTGGTTGCATCCAGGGGGGTAGATATATTTCGCCCAGATTCAGGCTTTACGCCGACTTATACAACTAGGTGGAGAGTTGTATAAGGCTAGTGGGCTCATGGATGACTCATACCTCTAGGGAGAGTGTGGGGCGTCGTGCAGACAGAGATGAGGAGACCAGCTGAACCTTGTCAGCTCATTTAGGCCTCTATAAGAACTCCCAGATTCATTAGGTGTTAGCTCATGCCTGGAACCAGACCTGTGTGGACTGTCTAGGGAGAGTGAACCCCTGTGCGGTGAGGCAAAGCCTGTGTGGCTATTTGTTTGGACTTTTAAAACCAGGGACTTAGGGACTAGGACAGCACTAGGCTGATCCCAGTTGTTAGTTAGGAAACCTGTATGTTTAGTCAGAGGTCAAGTTGACCAGGATTTATTTTGTTTATGTTTCTTTTGGCTTTGCTGTGTTTTGTCACTGTAAATAGAAAATAAACCGCACCTTTTTTTTGATTTTGAAAACCACAACCTCCGTTTGCTGGGCCTGTTTTTGTGTGGGGAGCCCATCCCGGGGGTCACACACACCCGCTGCCGAGCTAACCCCCTCACAGTACATACATATGTGGTACTTTGTGTATAGTGATGATCTTGCGCCTAGTAAAATTAATTAAATTAATGAATAATTAAGCTGCAAACCCCAAAATTTCAAAACATTGAAACCGTAAGTAAAAGTGATTATATGTGCTGAAAGAGCAAATATGGTGAGGGCGCTAAACAATACTAATATTAATTAGTTTATATTAAATTATATTGGTAATAAGTGGAAAATATGTTAGACACCAGCCTGCCTGTACGGACCAAAAACAATAGTCTTAGTCTATCCAAAAATAGTAAACAGCCTGGAAACCGTACCCTTAGTATATAAGATGGCTGACAGCCCCTAGCTGCCAACTATATTATAATACACGTGAAAGTAAAAATATTGAATGACAACAATACTAATAGCATACAGTGATAATGGTAGTAGAATGTCCCAAGATTTAAATGAATATAATCAAAGAGAACAAGAAATAGTCCATGTAGTGAAACCAATGGATATAATCCTGGATGATATCTGCATTCAACAGGAGAAATAGATTGAAGGAAATTGCTTGAAGTGATAGCCTTCACCACCTTAGTGCAAATCACCCGATAGTGCTCGTGTTGAACCCATACCCAATATTACATAATGCAATAGATGTATAATAATGCAAAGACATATCATAAACAGGGTATAGAGATTAAAATAAAAAAGGAAATATATTGGAATACTTAAAATTAGATTGATAAATCTATGCACCTGTTGGACCCCCAATTTGTTGTATCAATTGTGGAATTATATAATTATTCATTGGTGAGGAAGCAATTCAGGTCCAAATCTATATTGAGGCCCAGTGGCTGCATTGTGGACAATCTAAACAGCCACTGGGTCTCATTCTGGGAGACAGCCTTAGTAAGGTCTGTCCCTCTCCAGTTGTAACTGGAGGGGGAACCAGAAAGAAAAAGACCAAGGGACAGCTAAATGAAGGTATATTTAATCTAGCAGGTGCATCGTTTTCAGATAACGAATTACAGGTTTTATCGCAAGGTTTAAAATTTGCACCTGATAAGAATCTCAACAAGTTTGAATTGTTCATTGATGTGGAAAAATATGTCAGGAAGTTAAACATTAAAAAATTCTTTGCCATACAAAGGGACACATGTCCCCCTGTTGTGGAAACAGACAAGTATAAACATAGTGGGTTAAGAAACAACTCTATATTTAACCCTCAAAAGGGTACACACCATCATATAGAGGTGCTTAAGCATATGGTGCAGGATGAAATTAAGTCTCTAGAAATCAAGAAGGCCAGAACCAAACGGTCTTTAGTTGAGGGAATCAAGCAATTAGAAAAAAAACAAAAATATAGTAGTCCGACCAGCGGACAAAGGGGGGGGAGTAGTCATACATACTAAGGAGGACTACTATGGAGAAATCCAAAGGCTATTAAAGGACACCAGTACGTATAAACCATTAGCATCTAATCCATTGAATAAACTCAAAATTGAACTCCACAATTGGATTGACAAAGGGGTCAACCAAAAGATATTGGATGTAAAGGAAGCACAGTACCTTTTACCAAAAGTACCCCGCACACCGGTGCTCTATGTGGTACCAAAAATTCATAAAAATAAGGATAAACCCTCAGGCCGCCCCATTATAAGCGGGATAGGTTCACTCTACTCTGGGGTAGGGGAATATCTGGATATGTTTTTGCAACCCTTGGTCAAACAAGGCAAATCATATCTCAAAGATAGTCGTGAATTAATTAAATCCCTCTCAAATATCCAGGTAACCGATGCAACTATTATGGTTACAGTGGAGATAGAGTCCCTTTACACAAACATTAGACAGGACGATGCATTGGTTGCAGTTCAGGGTGCACTAACTGCTGATTCACATCTAAAAAAAGCCCAAATCAACTTCCTAGTAGAGGGACTCAAAATTGCAATGGGGAATAATTATTTTTGGGCACAGGGGGTGTTCTATAATCAAATTAAAGGGGCGGCAATGGGGGCTCGTTATGCCCCAAGTGTAGCCAATATGGTACTGAATAAGTGGGAGGGAGAAACCATTTATAAAGATAAACCATTACCCCTACTCTATTATAAAAGGTACATCGACGATGTAGTATTGTTGTGGGAGAGATCCCAGATCACACTACATAGCTTCTTACAAAATCTAAACTCCAACCAGTATGGGTTAAGGTTTACGGCTGAGTTTAGTCTGACAACTATAAACTATTTGGATCTCACCTTGGTTAAACAGAAAGACAGGATTGGCACAAAGACGTTCTTTAAGGTAACAGACAGTAACGCGTTTGTGCCAACTAATAGCTGCCACCATCCCCAATGGCTCGGGGCTATACCCAAGGGCCAGTTTATGCGCATCCGAAGGAATTGCGCTGAGGAGAGTGATTACATCACACAGGCCTCAATTCTCACAGAACGGTTTCGTGAAAAGGGGTATTGTGAGGTTGAACTGACCTGAGCTAAGAATGTAGTAGCAGCTATGGACAGACATTCCCTTTTAGAGTCTAAAAAGAAAACTACTATGACAATGGGGACGGTGCCATTCATTACAGGATTTAACAGACAATATAAAAGTATCGAAAAGATATTTAAAAAGTTCTGGCCTATACTTCAGAAAGACAGAGATCTGGTATCGGTAATATCCTCCAAACCCAGATTCATTTATAGAAAGGCACCAGGCCTGAGAAATATTATTGCGCCTAATGTTCCAGATCCACCCGAAAAACCCCCTACTTTCTTGGATGGTTCTGGATTTCATTACTGCACCAGATGCAAAGCTTGTCGTACCACAATACGACGCACAAGGAAAGTAACCAAATTTAAATCATCAGTGACACAAGAAGAATTTAATATCAAACCCTTGATCACTTGCTACTCCAAACATGTGACATACGTCTTGGAGTGTCCCTGCTCTCTTCAGTATGTGGGGCGCACCACAAGAGAGCTTAGAATTAGAATCAACGAGCATGTAGCTAATATAGAAAAGGGTTTCCCAAATCATAGTGTGTCGCGACACTTTCTTCTACACCATAACAGAGACCCTCGCCAGCTGGTCTTCTATGGCATAGATAGGGTCACATACAACTGGAGAGGGACAGACCTTACTAAGGCTGTCTCCCAGAATGAGACCCAGTGGCTGTTTAGATTGTCCACAATGCAGCCACTGGGCCTCAATAAAGATTTGGACCTGAATTGCTTCCTCACCAATGAATAATTATATAATTCCACAATTGATACAACAAATTGGGGGTCCAACAGGTGCATAGATTTATCAATCTAATTTTAAGTATTCTAATATATTTCCTTTTTTATTTTAATCTCTAATACCCTGTTTATGATATGTCTTTGCATTATTATACATCTATTGCATTATGTAATATTGGGTATGGGTTAGTGCCGTATTCACCCACTAGGGGGTGCGAGCGGAACTCATCATTTAATAATGTACATTGACAGGGTTGAGTTATGGGTATTTTAGATAATGTTTTATTATAAGCCATGTTATAGGTGGGATGTAGGCAGTGGATTGATTTTCTACAACGTACATTGTACAATTAGTTACAGATTTCCATTGTGCTGTATTTGTATTATGCGGCGAGACGGCATTGAGGCTGGATTTCAGTCCGGTAACCCCTCCCCCTATTGTGATTGACATCCGTATTTAACAGTCAGATCTACGTGGTCTAGTACGCTTCCTGACGACGTGCAACACACGAAACAGCTGTCGAGGCGCTAGACTACGATCTGACGACACTTCTGGTCCCGCTGGTCCATCGTTTGCCATAGGTGGAACGCACGCCGGCTCACCTTTCCATGAGACATCAGCCATATCAGCCCACGCTCTTCAGCCTCAGTGCCGGGCTCAAGGCACCAACCAAGTGAGGGGGCATTTGGCTATTTTAATTTGATATTTTAAATAAACGGGATTACACTATTTTTCGTTTTATTTCTTTCTTGTGGTCCGCACTGCTCCATCCGAGCCTCCGTGAGGCAGGGATCCTTCATGCCTGCTCTTTTGATACCATTATCCATACCAGCAAGTGGTACTTGCACAAAGCGTATTTGACTTCTTTTTTAATTAAAAGAGTCAACATTATCTGGTAAGCAGCCAATTTTTCAACACGAGCACTATCGGGTGATTTGCACTAAGGTGGTGAAGGCTATCACTTCAAGCAATTTCCTTCAATCTATTTCTCCTGTTGAATGCAGATATCATCCAGGATTATATCCATTGGTTTCACTACATGGACTATTTCTTGTTCTCTTTGATTATATTCATTTAAATCTTGGGACATTCTACTACCATTATCACTGTATGCTATTAGTATTGTTGTCATTCAATATTTTTACTTTCACGTGTATTATAATATAGTTGGCAGCTAGGGGCTGTCAGCCATCTTATATACTAAGGGTACGGTTTCCAGGCTGTTTACTATTTTTGGATAGACTAAGACTATTGTTTTTGGTCCGTCCAGGCAGGCTGGTGTCTAACATATTTTCCACTTATTACCAATATAATTTAATATAAACTAATTAATATTAGTATTGTTT
Organism: Rana muscosa; assembly: GCA_029206835.1. Lineage (NCBI taxonomy): Eukaryota > Metazoa > Chordata > Amphibia > Anura > Ranidae > Rana > Rana muscosa. The sequence goes on from CM055121.1 coordinate 73,953,099, forward strand.
AGCGCCCTCACCATATTTGCTCTTTCAGCACATATATGTGGTACTTTAACCACAAAGTGGAAAGCGCTAAATTGTTTATCCTACAGAATATATTTATACCATTTTGACCATGTAACATTTGACATACCCTTCATTAATACTAACCAAGTCCAATTATATAACCCTAATGCCCCGTACACACGACTGGTTTTCCCATCGGAAAAACTGCGATGAGAGCTTTTGGCCGGGAATCCCGACCGTGTATATGCTCCATCTGACTTTTTCCCACAGGAAAACTGCCGGAAAAAAAAGAGGATCTCTTTTTTCCCATAAGGAAAAAATCCTAGCTGGAAAACCGTTCGTCTGTGTGCTTTTCCGACTGGAAAAAAAACGTGCATGCTCGGAAACAATTCGGCGCATGTTCGGAAGCATAGAACTTAACTTTGTCGGCTCGTCGTAGTCTTTTACGTCACCACGTTCTTGGCAGTCAAAAATTCACCAGACTTTTGTGTGACCGTGTGTATGCAAGGCAGGCTTGAGAGGAATTCCGTCGGGAAAACCATCGTTTTTTTTCCGAAGGGGAAAACCGGTAGTGTGTATGGGGCATTAGAAATATAAACTCTGAATCTCCAGAAGATACTCATTATTAAGCCATAACAAGCTCTCTAAGAGCAAGATAATCCAGAGTCTCTGACCCTTAGAAATATGACTGACTATGGGACAAGCTAGCATTTCCCAGTGTTCACAGGCTCCACCCATCCTGTCGTGTCTATGAAGAGCTTGCTACATAGAACACAAACACTCTTGAAAATATGTTCCTCTTAGCTCAAAGGCCAGGTCAACATTGGAAGACATTAAGGCTTTCCCTTATACATACAGTATATGGCAATTATGAAAAACAGTTAATGGAATTCAAAGGGAACTATTTTAAGGTGCATCTTCCACATAGGAAATAAATGTTATTTGTATGGGCCAAGGATCTAAACAGTCTGAAAGTTTAGGAAGCTATCAAATTCTCTAGTCTTTTTGTCAAGGGCACTCACATTATTAGCAAAGCAAGTGAAACTCCCATTTTCCCAAAACGTCTTTCAGGACAGCACCTGAGAGAGTGGCTCCACCAACTAGGAAACAGGAAACGCCAACTCCACCAAATTTTAAAAGGAGGCTTCTCCCCACAGCTCGTCAGTTTTTGGGTTTCCTCCAGCAAGGGAACACCTAGTGGGAGTCAAGGTCTCTGAGGTGCTGTCCTGAGAGGCCAGACTGCCTACCCCACATACCTTTTTTGCCTCCAGAGAGTCCACCCCTCCAACGCCGCACCAAAGGTAGCTGGTAAGTGGGCTCCTTCTTCCTCTTCAACTCAAAGAGAGAGCTCGACTGATTCTGGGGCTGCTCCTAGGCAGCGGCGGCAGCCGTTCGTGGGGTTCCCCAGAATGTCCGCACAGAGGGAGAGGGGAGGAGCGGTCCTGGTGCCTATATTCCGGTCTGGCGCAGCGGCGCTGACGGACTCCGGAACCGGCGTTCTAAGCCACAACAAACGCAGCACCATGATGGACTCTGTGGAAGTGGCTAGTGGGGAAAGGGTGTTACCGCTCCAGGTGAATATGCTGCAGAAATCAATGTTCTCTCAGGAAACTGTGGGTGCTGGCAATGCACGAAGCAAACAATGAAAAGATAATATCGACAGCCGCACACCAAAAAAACCTTGATGGTTGCCTTTATTTGTAAAAAGGATAAAAAGCACTACAAATCACAGCAAGATAGGGACGAACAGCCGACGCGTTTTGCACTATAATCTAGTGCTTACTCATAGCTCAAAGTGGCTGGTGGGACAGGCAACAGCAAGGCCCAGGTAAGAGGGTATGGGGGGTCTGCCCTGTATACTGTGGTGCCTCTCTCCTCTCTCCCCATTTTTTCCCCCTGGTGGCTGGGGCATGTCTGGGCAGAGGGAGTTGGCTGTTGTACTCACTGGTTTGACTCACTGGGATGCTCTGGTGTTCTTTTTTTGTCGTTTTTTTGCAGGCTAAGAGCTCTGATCCAACAATCAAAAAGAGATGTCCCTCATGTAAAACAAAGTTACCTGACGGTTGGAAGAAGACTTTGTGTCAAATTTGCATCGACTCCTTAGTTAAGGAAGAAGCTTCTTCTGCATGCAGCGATTTAATCACCTCGGTTAAGAAAGAGCTAGATGCTACTATACCATCTTTTCGCCTTTCTCTTACAACACCATCCTTGAGTCAGCCAGCTACCTCAGGATCCTCTCAGGGCTCACAATTAATCCCAGTGGTAGAGGCTGAAGCTGAAGGTCCTCCTACTCAAGGGGAGCATCCCCCCTCTCACGCCAGGGTAGAGGAGGAGGAAGGGGCAGAAGATGTACCTTTAAGATACAAACTGTCCTTAGAACAAGTAGACAGTCTGTTGAATGCAGTCTATGCAACATTGGGTTTAGGTGAAGAAAAGAGAATTATCGCTGCATGACTGAATGTATTCAGGGCTTAGTGAAACAAAAAGTCACACTTTCCCCATGCATTCAATAACCTCTGAGGCCATCAAAAAGGAATGGGCGGATCCAGAGAATTTTTTTTCCCCAAGAGCGCATAAAAGACACTTCCCGTTCAATGAAGACCCTTAGGACGCGGCATTTTCACAAGTTTCCAGATCGACCGACTTGGCATTCAAAGTCATGGGAATATTAAATAATACCATGGACAAAAGGATGGATCAACAGCTTAAAAAGGCTTGGCAATCCATCATGGGCAATCTCAAACCGGCTATGGCTACTACCTGTTTTTCTAGAAACATGGAGTTCTGGCTAAATCAGCTAAAAGCCCACATTATAGCAAATTCACCCAAGCAAGAGATACTTGATTATTTTTCAACCCTAGCAGCAGCTGTGGCTTACATTTCTGACGCATCTGCAGAATCAATAAGGATGTTGGCAAGATCCGTGGCCTTAACTAATTCAGCCAGGAGAGCCCTATGGCTGAAGACCTGGCCAGGAGACGCAGTGTCCAAAAGTAAATTGTGTGGAACCCCATTTATAAGAGATCTCTTATTCGGTCCTGATCTAGATTCAGTTTTACATAGGACAGCTGATAGAAATAAAACTTTTCCTGTTTGAAAGAAAAAGCAGCCAGTCAAGTGGCTTTTTCCATCTCAGAAAACTCAGGAACAAGGCAATAAGCCCCAAGAGAAGAGAAGGAATTAGTCGGCACAAAGGTGCAAAGGCAGAGGGAATGTCCTTTTCCATCCTCCTGTGTCAACCAATAAATTGCAATGACTCGTCATTGCCAGTGGGAGGAAGGCTTCAGAAATTCCATCCTCACTGGGCAAGCATGACAGAAAACCCATTTATTCTAGACATGCAGGCCCAGGGATACAAAATATAGCTTTCAGATCTTCCTCCAGAAAGATACTTTGTAAGAAACCTGCCAAGGGACACAACAAAGGCCCTAGCCAACAAGAACCTGTTAGGGGATCTGATGCAACAGGGAGTTGTGATTCAGGTATCTCCAAAGGAACGTTATCGGGGTTTCCATTTCCATGTTTTCCTGGTAAAGAAACCGTCTGGAAGCTTTCTTCTCAACTTAAAACCTTTAAACAGGTCAGTCTGATACAGGAGATTCCGCATGGACTCCATCTTTACGGTCAGAAATCTCTTAATCAAGGCATGCTTCATGGCATCAATTAATATAAGAGGTGCGTACCTGCATGTGCCTATAGCCTCTCAGTCTCTAAGGTTCCTCAGGCTGGCAATAAATATGGGGAAGGAGGTGATGCATCTACAATTCAAGACCCTCCCTTTTGGTCTTTTCCCACAAATTTTTACAAAAGTAATGGCGGAAGCTCTTGCTCCTTTCCATCTGCAGGGAATTACGGTAATTCCTTATCTGGACAACCTCTTTTTCTTTGCTCCTTCCAGAGAAAAATTGCAGGTAGACCTGGCCAAGGCCTGCGGTCATTTGAAAGCCTTGGGCTGGATTGTGAACCTTCAAAAATCAAATTTCAATACAGCTCGGCAAGCTCAGTTTCTAGGTTATCAAAGAGATTCTGTAGAACAAAGGTTTTTTTCTTCCAGAAGAAAAGAAAAGCAAAGTAATGAGTGTAGTAGCCAGGCTACAAACAAACCAGGAGATATCAATTAGAAAGGTTATGTCAGCCCTGGGAACCTTAACTTCGTCAATGCCGGCCATTCAATGGGCGAGGCTCCATTTCAGGCCCCTCCAGAGTTTTCTCTTAAAGGTTTGGGCTCACAGCCCAGAAACCTTAGACACAAAGGTAAAGCTTCCCACCAAGGTCAAGAGGACCCTTTGGTGGTGGAGAAGTCAGTCAGTTTTGTCAAAGGGCTTACTATGGTCTTTCCAGACCGAAAAAAGAGTCACGACAGACGCCAGCAGTTGGGGATGGGGGGCCCACTGGGATCAAAGTATAGCACAGGGAATTTGGTCCCAATCCGAAGCAGGAAGGTCCTCAAACTGAAGGGAGTTAAAAGCAGTTGCCCTAGCATTGGCTGCCTTCTCTACAAACCTCCAGGGGTCCCATGTGCAGATTCTGTTAGACGATGCCACTGCCGTGGCATACCTGAACAGCAGAAAATCATTTACTCTCCCTGTCAGCAGTGCATCTCAAAGGCATGCTAAACGAAGTAGCAGACTTCTTGAGCAGACGAAAAATTTAGGAAGCAGAATGGAGCTTGAATCCAGAAATATTTTCATTGATCACCAGGATGTGGGGGCATCCACAAGTGGACTTGTTTGCATCAAAAGAAAGCGCTTGGCTCCCTCAGATGCCTTGGCACATCCCTGGAACTTTCAACTGGGCTATTCCTTCCACCCTTTTCAGCTAATTCCACTGGTATTAAGAAAAATACAAAAGGAAAAAGTGTCAGTAATTCTGATCACTCCATTCTGGCTGAAAAGAGCCTGGTTTTCCTCCATTCTACAAATGACAGTCAAACCATTCTGGCAGCTTCCTCTCAGACAGGACTTACTACTTTAAGGCCCAGTATACCACCCGGATATAGCCAGACTAAGCCTCATCACCTGGTATCTGAGAAGCAGCTGTTAAGGAACAAAGGATTGTCAGAACCTCTAGTATCCACTTTACTCGCCAGTAGAAAGAAAGTAACTAGAGATATTTACGCTAAAGTTTGGAGAGTCTACAACTTTTGGTGTCGTTCATCAAACCAAACCGTAGAGGACATTGTGTCAGTTTTGGAATTTCTACAAAGGTCTTGCGATTAGCATTAGGGATGAGCTGAACACTATCCCCAGTTCGGTTCGCACCAGAACCTGCGAACGGACCAAAAATTTGCGCGAACTTTAGAACCCTATTGAATACAATGGACGCAAACGTTCAAAATCAAAAGTGCTAATTATCACTGCAAGTTATTGTCCTAAAAAGTGTCTGGGGACCCGGGTCCTGCCCCCGGGGACGTGTATCAATGCAAAAAAAGTTTTAAAAACAGACGTTTTTTCGGGAGCAGTGATTTTAATGATGCTTAAAGTGAAAAAAAAAGGGAAATATTCCTTTAAACACTTAACGACCGCCCCATGTACATATACATCGGCAAAATGGCACGGACAGGCACAATCACGTACCTGTACGTGACTGCCTTCATATGGGTGGGGGGTCCGGTCGGTACCCCCATATATTACCTAATAAAGGTTTAACCCCTTGATCGCCCCCCAGGTAACCCTTTCAGTCACTTTTTGGGAGCCTAGCCGCGTACAGGACCCCAAAAACCAAGCACCGCCTTCAGGCTTTTTAAGGGTGTAAATTTTTGATTTCACTCCTCACTGCTTATCACTAGGGATGAGCCGAACACCCCCGGGTGTTCGAACGGACCGAAAGTTCGCACGAACGTTAGAACCCTATTAAATACAATGGATGCGAACGTTCGAAATCTAAAGTGCTAATTATAACGACTAATATGCATGTTATTGTCCTAAAAAGGGTTTAGGAACCTGGGTTCTGCACCAGGGGACATGTATCAATGCAAAACGAAGTTTTAAAAACGGCCGTTTTTCGGGAGCAGTCCATTTTAATGATGCATAAAGTAAAAAAAAAAGTCAAATATTCCTTTAAATATCGTACCTGGGGGGTGTCTAAAGTATGCCTGTGAAGTGCCACGTGTTTCCCGTGTTTAGAACTGTCCCTGCACAAAATGACATTTCTAAAGGGAAAAAAAGCCATTTAAAACTGCTTGCGGCTTTAATGTAATGTCTGGTCCCGGTAATATGGATGAAAATCTTTGAGAAAAATGGCATAGCTAGCCCCTTTGGGTCTTGTATGGATATTAAGGGGAACCCCGCACACAAAATAAAAAAGGCCCTATATACTCTGAACAGCAGTATACAGGCGGTGCAAACAAGACAGGGACTGTAGGTTTGTTCTTAAGTAGAATCTGTTTGTAATTTTGAACAGGTACATTGTTTAAGTGTAGCTTCAGCCCAAAAATCTATTTTTAAGCTTTTTGGAAAACATAGGGAAGGGTTATCACCCCTGTAACATTTGTTTTTCTGTCTGTGCCCCTGTTCAGAACATTTCACCTCACTTTCCGTCCCAATGACAAATGTTTTTGAAAAGTGGTGCTTTTATTGAAACAAGGATTGGTGATAAAGCATCAGTAGAGGGGAGACACCTTTTTCTCATATTAACTCTTACAGGAGAGAATTTCCCTTCCTAGGGGTAGATTTCCTCTCACTTCCTGTTGTCTCCTTCCGTTTGCAAGTAGGAGTCGTTTGTAAGTTGGATGTTTGAAAGTAGGGGCCTGCCGTATATACTCTGCTGAAATTTGCCCCTTACATGTTGGTGTTGCCACAACACTGTGAGCCCTCACAGTTACTCTTGGTGGGCGCTGGAACGCCCTGCTGTGAACTATTATATCAGGAATTGTATTTACATGCCATTGTTGAACAGTGGTAGGAAAAATTGGGCCTTTGGTGGTGGTGCTGGTGCCACAACACTGTAAGCCCTCACAGTTACTCTTGGTGGGCGCATGAATGGGCCCTGCTGTGAATTATTAGATCAAGAATTGTAATTGCATGCCCCTGCTGAACAGGGGCTGAAAAATTGGGCCTTTGGTGGTGGTGGTGTTGTCACAACACTGTAAGCCCTCACAGTTACTCTTGGTGGGCGCATGAATGGGCCCTGCTGTGAATTATTAGTTTAAGAATTGTAATTGCATGCCCCTGTTGAACAGGGGCTGAAAAATTGGGCCTTTGGTGGTGGTGGTGGTGTTGCCACAACACTGTAAGCCCTCACAGTTACTCTTGGTGGGCGCATGAATGGGCCCTGCTGTGAATTATTAGATCAAGAATTGTAATTGCATGCCCCTGTTGAACAGGGACTGAAAAATTGGGCCTTTGGTGGTGGTGGTGTTGCCACAACACTGTAAGCCCTCACAGTTACTCTTGGTGGGCGCATGAATGGGCCCTGCTGTGAATTATTAGATCAAGAATTGTAATTGCATTCCCCTGTTGAACAGGGGCTGAAAAATTGGGCCTTTGGTGGTGGTGGTGGTGTTGCCACAACACTGTAAGGCCTCACAGTTACTCTTGGTGGGCGCAGGAATGGGTCCTGCTGTGAATTATTAGATCAAGAATTGTAATTACATGCCCCTGTTGAACAGGGGCAGAAAAATTGGGCCTTAGGCACTGGTGCCACAACACTGCAACCCCTCACAGATACTGTACTTGGAGCACAGCAATGAGCCCTGTTGCAAAGTATTGCATCAAAATTTTTTATTACACGCCCCTGTTAAACAGGGGCTGAAAAATTGGTCCTTAGGCACTGGTGCCACAACACTGCAACCCCTCACAGATACTGTACTTGGAGCACAGCAATGAGCCCTGTTGCAAAGTATTTCATCAAAAATTTTAATTACACACCCCTGTTAAACAGGGGCTGAAAAATTGGGCCTTAGGCACTGGTGCTGGTGCCACGACACTGCAACCTCTCCCAAGATACTCTAGTTGGAGTGCAGGAATGAGCCCTGCTGCAAAGCATTGCAAAAAAATTGTAATTACATGCCCCTGTTAAACAGGGGCTGAAAAATTGGGCCTTAGCCACTGGTGGCGGCACCCAGAAACAAAAATGTTCTTCCAAGCTATCATCATCAATCGGCTCATTGAGGAGGAGGAGGATAGTCAGTCAACATAACAGGACAGTCACTCAGCATCAGCATCAGTCTTGAAGGGATGTGACATTTGAAAATAAATTAGTCTGTTATATCAGCTTCAGGTGCTTGGTAGCTGGTGGTGATCCAAGACTGGTGCTGCAGATGCCTGCCTGTGTTACACAACAGGAAAACACAGCAATAAGGGCTAGCTTCAGGTGTATATTTTTCAGGAATCACACTACGCCTGCTTTAAGTGCTGCAGATGCCTGTTAGTGTAACACAAAAGAAAAAAAACTACGAGCAATAAGGGCTAGCTTCAGGTGTATATTTTGCAGGAATCACACTACGCCTGCTTTAAGTGCTGCAGATGCCTGCCTGTGTTACACAACAGGAAAACACAGCAATAAGGGCTAGCTTCAGGTGTATATTTTTCAGGAATCACACTATGCCTGCTTTAAGTGCTGCAGATGCCTGCCTGTGTTACACAACAGGAAATCACAGCAATAAGGGCTAGCTTCAGGTGTATACTGTGCAGGAGGCTTAGCAAAAATATCAATGACACTGTCCCTACCTATCCTTCTCTCTCCCTGCACACAAGGTTTAGCAGAATATCACTGACACTGTCCCTACCTATCCTTCTCTCTCCCTACACACAAGGTTTAGCAGAATATCACAGACACTGTCCCTACCTATCCTTCTCTCTCCCTACACACAAGGTTTAGCAGAATATCACTGACACTGTCCCTACCTATCCTTCTCTCTCACTACACACAAGGTTTAGCAGAATATCAGTGACACTGTCCCTACCTATCCTTCTCTCTCCCTACACACAAGGTAAAAGTACAAATAGCACTGACACTGTCCCTGCCTATGTCACTCTTTCCCTGCATGCCAAAACACACTACACAAGGCCTTTTATAGTGTGGGGCGTGTACTAAACCCCCCTGAGCTATAATTGGCCACAGGCATCCTGCCTGTGGCCAATTATGTCTCTCCTCGCTGCCGGCGCTGTGATTGGCCAAGCATGCGGGGTCACAGTGCATGCTTAGCCAATCACAGCGCCGGGATTTTGGGCCGTTCGCGTCACTTGAATTTGGCGCGAATGACCCAAAACGTTTGATCTTCGTCGAACGATCGAACACACGATGTTCGAGTCGAACGTATGTTCGACTCGAACGCTGAGCTCATCCCTACCTATCACAGTTTCGGAGGCCATGGAATGCCCAGATGGCACAAAACCCCCCCAAATGACCCCATTTTGGAAAGTAGACACCCCAAGCTATTTGCTGAGAGGTATGGTGAGTATTTTGCAGATCTCGCTTTTTGTCTCAAAGTTTTGAAAATTGAAAAAAAAAATAAATAAAAAAAATTATTTACTTTCTTCATTTTCAAAAACAAAGGAGAGCTGTAAAATACTCACCATGCCTCTCAGCAAATAGCTTGGGGTGTCTACTTTCCAAAATGGGGTCATTTGGGGGGGGGGTTTGTGCTATTTTGGCATTTTATGGCCTTCGAAACTGTGATAGGTAGTGAGGAGTGAAATCAAAAATTTGCGCCCTTAGAAATCCTGAAGGCGGTGCTTGGTTTTTGGGGTCCCTTGGTTTTCGGGGTCCCATACGCGGCTAGGCTCCTAAAAAGTCCCACACATGTGGTATGCCCGTACTCAGGAGAAGCAGAAAAATGTATTTTGAGGTGCAATTCCACATATAACCATGGCATGTGTGAGCAATATATCATTTAGTGACAACTTTTTGCAATTATTTTTTTTTTGTCATTATTCAATCACTTGGGACAAAAAAAAATATTCAATGGGCTCAACATGCCTCTCAGCAATTTCCTTGGGGTGTCTACTTTCCAAAATGGGGTCATTATGTAGGGGTTTGTACTGCCCTGCCATTTTAGCACCTCAAGAAATGAGATAGGCAGTCATAAATTAAAAGCTGTGAAAATTTCAGAAAATGTACCCTAGTTTGTAGACGCTATAACTTTTGAGCAAACCAATAAATATACGCTTATTGACATTTTTTTTACTAAAGACGTGGCTGAATACATTTTGGCCTAAATGTATGACTAAAATTGAGTTTTTTTCGATTTTTCTTATAACAAAAAGTAGAAAATATCTTTTTTGTTTTTAATTTTTGGTCTTTTTCCGTTTATATCACAAAAAAATAAAAAATCACAGAGGCAATCAAATACCATTAAAAGAAAGCTCTATTTGTGGGAAGAAAAGGACGCAAATTTTGTTTGGGTACAACATTGCATGTCCGCACAACTTCCAGTTAAAGCAGCGCAGTGCCAAATTGTAAAATCACCCTTGGTCTTTATGCTGCCTATTGGTCCGGGGCTTAAGTGGTTAAAAATCATATCTGGGGGGTGTCTACAGTATGCCTGTGAAGTGGCACGTTTTTTCCGTGTTTAGAACTGTCCCTGCACAAAATAACATTTCTAAAGGAAAAAACGTTTTAAAACTGCTTGCGGCTTTAATGTAATTTCTGGTCCCGGCAATATGGATGAAAACCATTGAGAAAAATGGCATGGGTACCCCCCCCCCCCAGCCCACTACCAGCCCCTTTGGGTGTTGTATGGATATTAAGGGGAACCCCGCACCCAAATTTAAAAAAGGCCCTATATACTCTGAACAGCAGTATACAGGTGGTGCAAACAAGACAGGGACTGTAGGTTTGTTCTTAAGTAGAATCTGTTTGTAATTTGGAACAGGTAGATTTTTTAAGTGTAGCTCCAGCCCAAAAATCTATTTTTAAGCTTTTGAAAAACATAGGGAAGGGTTATCACTAGTGATGAGCCGAACACCCCCGGGTTCGGTTCGCACCAGAACCCGCGAACGGACCGAAAGTTCGCACGAACATTAGAACCCTATTAACCACTTAAGCCCCGGACCATTTCGGGCCATTAGGACCAGGCCTGTTTTTGGGATTCGGCACTGCGTTGCTTTAACTGTAAATTGTGCGGACATGCAATGTTGTACCCAAATGAAATTTGCGTCCTTTTCTTCCCACAAATAGAGCTTTCTTTTAATGGTATTTGATTGCCTCTGCGATTTTTATTTTTTGCGATATAAACAGAAAAAGACCGAAAATTTTGAAAAAAAATGATATTTTCTACTTTTTGTTATAAGAAAAATCGAATAAACTCAATTTTAGTCATACATTTAGGCCAAAATGTATTCAGCCACATGTCTTTAGTAAAAAAAATGTCAATAAGCGTATATTTATTGGTTTGCGCAAAAGTTATAGCGTTTACAAACTAGGGTACATTTTCTGAAATTTACACAGCTTTAAATTTATGACTGCCTATCTCATTTCTTGAGGTGCTAAAATGGCAGGGCAGTACAAAACCCCCCCAAATGACCCCATTTTGGAAAGTAGACACCCGAAGGAAATTGCTGAGAGGCATGTTGAGCCCATTGAATATTTTTTTTTTTTTGTCCCAAGTGATTGAATAATGACAAAAAAAAAAAAAATTACAAAAAGTTGTCACTAAATGATATATTGCTCACACATGCCATGGTTATATGTGGAATTGCACCCCAAAATACATTCTGCTGCTTCTCCTGAGTACGGGGATACCACATGTGTGGGACTTTTTAGGAGCCTAGCCACGTACGGGACCCCGGAAACCAAGCACCGCCTTCAGGATTTCTAAGGGCGCAAATTTTTGATTTCACTCCTCACTACCTATCACAGTTTCGAAGGCCATAAAATGCCAAAATAGCACAAAACCCCCCCAAATGACCCCATTTTGGAAAGTAGACACCCCAAGCTATTTGCTGAGAGGCATGTTGAGTCCATGGAATATTTTATATTTTGCCACAGGTTGCGGGAATATGACAAACTTTTTTTTTTTTGCACAAAGTTGTCACTAAATGATATATTGCTCACACATGCCATGGGCATATGTGAAATTACACCCCAAAATACATTCTGCTGCTTCTCCTGAGTACGGGGATACCACATGTGTGGGACTTTTTGGGAGCCTAGCCGCGTACGGGACCCCAAAAACCAAGCACCGCCTTCAAGGTTTCTAAGGGCATAAATTTTTGATTTCGCTCCTCACTACCTATCACAGTTTTGAAGGCCATAAAATGCCAAGATGGCACAAAATCCCCCCAAATGACCCCATTTTGGAAAGTAGACACCCCAAGCTATTTGCTGAGAGGCATGTTGAGCCCATTGAATATTTTTTTTTTTGTCCCAAATGATTGAATAATGACAAAAAGAAAAAAAAAAAAAATGTACAAAAAGTTGTCACTAAATGATATATTGCTCACACATGCCATGGTTATATGTGAAATTACACCCCAAAATACATTCTGCTGCTTCTCCTGAGTACGGGGATACCACATGTGTGGGACTTTTTGGGAGCCTAGCCGCGTACGGGACCCCAAAAACCAAGCACCGCCTTCAAGGTTTCTAAGGGCATAAATTTTTGATTTCACTCCTCACTACCTATCACAGTTTTGAAGGCCATAAAATGTCAAAATAGCCCAAAACCCCCACAAATGACCCCATTTTGGAAAGTAGACACCCCAAGCTATTTGCTGAGAGGCATGGTGAGTATTTTACAGCTCTCATTTGTTTTTGAAAATTAAGAAAGACATTTTTTTTTCTTTTTTTTTTCTTTTTTTACATTTTCAAAACTTTGTGACAAAAAGCGAGATCTGCAAAATACTCAACATACCTCTCAGCAAATAGCTTGGGGTGTCTACTTTCCAAAATGGGGTCATTTGGGGGGGTTTTGTGCCATCTGGGCATTCCATGGCCTCCGAAACTGTGATAGGCAGTGAGGAGTGAAATCAAAAATTTACACCCATAGAAATCCTGAAGGCGGTGCTTGGTTTTTGGGGTCCCGTACGCGACTAGGCTCCCAAAAAGTCCCACACATGTGGTATCCCCGTACTCAGGAGAAGCAACAGAATGTATTTTGGGGTGTAATTCCACATATGCCCATGGCATGTTTGAGCAATATATAATTTAGTGACAACTTTTTGTACATTTTTTTTTTTTTTTTTGGTCATTATTCAATCACTTGGGACAAAAAAAAAATATTCAATGGGCTCAACATGCCTCTCAGCAAATAGCTTGAGGTGTCTACTTTACAAAATGGGGTCATTGGGGGGGGGGGGGTTTGAACTGTCCTGGCATTTTATGCACAACATTAGGAAGCTTATGTCACACATCATCCACTCTTCTAACCACTTGAAGACAAAGCCCTTTCTGACACTTTTTGTTTACATGAAAAAAAAATTTTTTTTGCAAGAAAATTATGTTGAACCCCCAAACATTATATATTTTTTTAAAGCAAAGGCCCTACAGATTAAAATAGTGGGTGTTGCATTTTTTTTTTCCACACAGTATTTGCGCAGCGATTTTTCAAACACATTTTTTGGGGAAAAAACACACTTTTTTTATTTTTAATGCACTAAAAAACACTATATTGCCCAAATGTTTGATGAAATAAAAAAGATGATCATAGGCCGAGTACATGGATACCAAACACGACATGCTTTAAAATTGCGCACAAACGCGCAGCGGCGACAAACTACATTCATTTTTAAAAGCATTTAAAAGCCTTTACAGGTTACCACGTTAGATTTACAGAGGAGGTCTACTGCTAAAATGACTGCCCTCGATCTGACCTTCGCGGTGATACCTCACATGCATGATGCAATTGCTGTTTACATATGACGCTAGACCGACGCTTGCGGCCTTTGCGCAAGAGCAGGGGGGGACAGCGGTGCTTTTTTTTTTTTTTTTATTATTTATTTGGCTTTTTTATTTTATTTTTAAACTGTGCCTTCCATATTTTATTTTTTTACCATTTTTATCGTTATCTCAGGGAATGTAAATATCCCCTATGATAGCAATAAGTAGTGACAGGTACTCTTTTTTTGAAAAAAATTGGGGGGTTAGACCCTAGATCTTTCCTCTGCCCTCAAAGCATCTGACCACACCAAGATCGGTGTGATAAAATGCTTTCCCAATTTCCCAATGGCGCTTTTTATATCCGGGGGGGGGGGGACATTCCCTCCCACTGCTTGTAAAAGCAGTCTAGAGGCTAATTATCTGCTAGAATTGCTTTTACATGAAAGCCGGCTGCTGGCTGAAAAGAATGATACCAAGATGATACCTAAACCCGCAGGCATCATTCTGGTATAAACATTCAAAGTCCAGCAACATACCAGTACGTTGCTGGTCCTTGTTGGACATGTATTGTAATCTTTTTTTTCATACAGCCTATTGGCTGAACGAAAAAAAGAGATTGATTGGTGGGTATGCCCACCATTAGAATACCTCCCTTCATCCACCCACTTCTAATGATGGGCATATATGCCGAAGCATGGGGGCATCCTCCCGCAAAAAAGTTATGCCGCGTACACACGGTCAAGCCTTCGTCGGAATTTCGACCGTATGTACGCGGCATAAAAGGTTATGCCGCGTACACACGGTCGGACTTTTCCACGGGCAAGCCTCCGTTGGAATTTCGACCGTATATACGCGGCATTAGGAGCAAAATCGCTCCTCCGCCCCTGCTGCCCCCATGCTTCGGCATATATGCTCTTTTTTTTAACTGTGGTGGTGAAATCACCTCCTACAGCGTTGGAGTCACGGCTGTCAAGATAAATAGATCCGCGCTGCAACTGAATGGCGTACCTGCTAAGCAAATGGTGGTTAACATTAAAACAAAGTAACATTACAGTACAACAGTAAGACCTTACCATGCCATACCTGCAAAGCAAATACCAAAACAAAACCTAGTAAAAAATAAAAAAATGTTTTAACGCAACCTGTGCCTAAAATATATATATGCCGAAGCATGGGGGCATCCTCCCGCAAAAAAGTTATGCCGCGTACACACGGTCGGAATTTTCCACGGGCAGGTCTCCGTCGGAATTTCGACCGTATGTACGCGGCATTAGGAGCAAAATCGCTCCTCCGCCCCTGCTGCCCCCATGCTTCGGCATATATGCTCTTTTTTTTAACTGTGGTGTCACGGCTTTATGTATCGTGGGAGCAAACGCTGTTGCTGTCAAGATAAATAATTCCGCGCTGCAGTTGAATGGCGCACCTGAAAACAAAAAATTACATACCTGAAAAGCAAGCATGATAAAACATTGCAGAATAGAATACAGTAAAAAAGAGCAGAACAATAGAGAGAAAATAGAGAGAGAGAGAACAATAAAACGACAACTATTTTTGGTTTTTTTATTTTATATTTTTTTTGTGTTTTGTTTTTTACGTTTTTTTTTTCTTTTTTACACTTTTTTTGTAACTTTACAACTGTAATGGTTCGGGTCTCTCAAAATGTAATGGCATCTTGGGAGACCCTGTGTAAGTGTGTCCTTGTCTGTGAAATGCTGTACCCTACGCTAAAACTTCACTTTTGAGTGGTAGCGTTCAAAACATTCACCTTGGACTGGTTGATATTGATGGTTGCTATGGACTGGTTGCTATGGACGGTTGCTATGAACAGTTGCTATGGACGGTTGCTACGGATTGGTTGTTATGGACGGTTGCTATGGATTGGTTGCCATGGACAGTTGCTATGGACTGGATGCTATGGATAGTTGCTATGGATGGTTGCTATGGACAGTTGCTATGGACGGTTGCTATGGACTGGTTGCAATGGATGGTTGCTATGGACAGTTGCTATAGACTGGTTGCTATGGATGGTTGCTATGGACGGTTGCTATGGACTGGTTGCTATGGACGTTTGCTATGGACTGGTTGATATGGATCAGGCCTGTCTCTGCGAACGCTGCAGTTATGTGTGTTGTGTGTGGTAAGTGACAGTGATCGATCGATACTGCACTTGGGTGGGCTGGGCTGGGCTGGGCTGGGCGGAGGGGCTAAACGCAGGCGCTAGCAGGTATCTGGGCTGATCCCGCTAACACTGTGTTTTTGGGAACCCTAAACCGCTGGGGATGCTAGTATAGATCTGATCAGATACTATACCACTAAGGGGGGTGTATGCTTTGCGCGTGGGTGTTAGCGTTACTGGCACTAACCTAACACTGCCTGGGGCGACGCAGACCCTCTCTGGCGCTAAAACCTAATTGATCTCACCCGCCGGGCGATCAGGGGGGTTAAACCTTTATTGGGTTATATACGGCGGGTGCCCTGATGCTATAAAAAGCAAACTAATCAACCAGCGTCACCCGTAACCTTTATATGGTGATCACTGGTGAAAGGGTTAACTAGGGGCAATCAGGGGGTTAAAACCTTTATTAGGTTAAATATGGGGGTACCTGACACTATATAAAAACCTGACGGGTAACCTAAATAACTAAATAACTTACTGGCTAACCAGTGACACCAGTGACGCTTATACGGCGATCACTGGTGAAAGGGTTAACTCTAGGGGCAATCAGGGGGTTAAAATAATATATGGGGGTACCTGACACTAATAAAAACCTGCGGCGAACCTAAAAAAAAATAACTAATAATCTAAAACACCAGCGACACAAATACAGCGATCGGAAAAACAATCGCTTAGTGACGCTGAAGTTAGGGGGTGAAAGGGTTACCTGGGGGGTGATCAAGGGGTTAAACCTTTATTAGGGGGGGGTTAGGGGGCTACCCTGGACCTAAAGGGGCCTAATCCTAACTGCCCTGCAACTTTTTACTATCACAGATGACACTAAATGCAGTGATCAGTAAAATAAATGATCACTGCAATCAGTGACACTGTGATTGGGGGATTTGGGGTGACCTGGGGGGTGATCTGGGGGTGACTGGGGGGTGATTTGTGTGCCTATGTGTACCTACGTGTCAGTGGACTGTTGGTGCACTAACCTGCTTCTTCTCTGCTCGGCGCCGGGAACGAAAAGACCGCAGCGAGGGAGATGACATCACTTCCTCCAGCCTTGTTTACATCACATGGCGGAGGAAGCATTTTCATTGGCCGGGAGCGATCGCGAGGGGGGGGCGGAATCGAGCGGCCGCCCCCTCATGCCTGATCGCTCCCGAACACTTAACGGCCGCTCACTGCAGTGAAGGGGGGTCCGGATGGACCCCCCAACTGCACAAAGGCGATCACGTAGATCTACGTGATTCTGCCTGTCCGTGCCATTCTGCCGACGTAAATCGGCGGTGGGCGGTCGTTAAGTGGTTAAATACAATGGATGCGAACGTTCGGATTCTAAAGTGCTAATTATAACGACTATTATCCATGTTATTGTCCTAAACAGAAGTTGGGAACCCGGGTTCTGCACCAGGGGACATGTATCAATGCAAAAATAAGTTTTAAAAACTGACGTTTTCCGGGAGCAGTCATTTTAATGATGCATAAAGTGAAAAAAAAAAAAGTCAAATATTCCTTTAAATATTGTACCTGGGGGGTGTCTAAAGTATGCCTGTGAAGTGCCACATGTTTCCCGTGTTTAGAACTGTCCCTGCACAAAATAACATTTCTAAAGGAAAAAAAAGCCATTTAAAACTGCTTGCGGCCTTAATGTAATGTCTGGTCCCGGTAATATGGATGAAAATCTTTAAGAAAAATGGCATAGCTACCCCATGACCCCCCCCCCCCCCCTACCCCAGCCCATTACCAGCCGCTTTGGGTCTTGTATGGATATTAAGGGGAACCCCGCACACAAAATAAAAAAGGCCCTATATACTCTGAACAGCAGTATACAGGTGGTGCAAAAAAGACAGGGACTGTAAGTTTGTTCTTATGTAGAATCTGTTTGTAATTTTGAACAGCTACATTGTTTAAGTGTAGCTCCAGCCCAAATACCTATTTTTAAGCTTTTTGGAAAACATAGGGAAGGGTTATCACCCCTGTAACATTTGTTTTGCTGTCTGTGCCCCTGTTCAGAACATTTCACCTCACTTTGCGTCCCAATGACAACTGTTTTTGAAATGTGGTGTTTTTATTGAAACAAGGATTGGTGATAAAGCATCAGTAGAGAGGAGACACCTTTCTCCCATATTAATTCTTACAGGAGAGAATTTTCCTTCCAAGGGGTAGATTTCCTCTCACTTCCTGTTGTCTTCTTCCGTTTGCAAGTAGTAGTCGTTTGTAAGTTGGATGTTTGAAAGTAGGGACCTGCCGTATATACTCTGCAGAAATTGGCCCCTTAGGTGTTGGTGTTGGCACAACACTGTAAGCACTCACAGTTACTCTTGGTGGGTGCTGGAACGCCCTGCTGTCAACTATTATATCAGGAATTGTAATAACATATAATTGTTGATCAGTGGTAGTAAAATTTGGGCCTTTGATGGTGGTGCTGGTGCCACAACACTGTAAGGCCTGACAGTTACTCTTGGTGGGCGCAGCAATGGGCCCTGCTGTGAATTATTAGATCAATAATTATAATTGCATGCCCCTGTTGAACAGGGGCTGAAAAATTCGGCCTTTGGTGGTGGTGATGGTGGTGCTGGTGCCACAACACTGTAAGGCCTGACAGTTACTCTTGGTGGGCGCAGCAATGGGCCCTGCTGTGAATTATTAGATCAATAATTATAATTGCATGCCCCTGTTGAACAGGGGCTGAAAAATTGGGCCTTAGGCACTGGTGGCACAACACTGCAACCCCTCACAGATACTGTACTTGGAGCACAGCAATGAGGCCTGTTGCAAAGTATTGCATCAAAAATTGTAATTACACGTCCCTGTTAAACAGGGGCTGAAAATTGGGCCTTAGCCACTGGTGGCGTCACCCATAAACCAAAATGATCTTCCAAGCTATCATCACTAATCGTATCATTGAGGAGGAGGAGGATAGCCAGTCAACATAACAGCACAGGCACTCAGCATCAGCATCAGTCTTGAAGGGATGTGACATTTTAAAATCAATTAGTCTGTTATATCAGCATCAGGTGTGTGGTAGCTGGTGGTGATCCAAGACTGGTTCATCTTGATGAAAGTCAGTCGATCAACCGAGTCGGTGGAAAGGCGCACCCTGTGATCCGTGACAAATCCTCCAGCAGCACTGAATGTGCGTTCTGAAAGAACGCTGGATGCAGGACAGGCCAGTAGCTCAATTGCATACTGTGCAAGCTCTGGCCAGTGATCCATCCTCAAGACCCAGTAAGCCAGAGGATTTTCAGTGGGGAAGGTGTCCAAGTCTGACCTTGCCCCTAGGTATTCCTGCACCATGTATATCAGACGCTGGCGATGGTTGCTGGAACCGATCATACTTTGGGGCTGCGGACTAAAGAATTGTCTGAACGCATCGGTCAGACGGCCACCTTCCCCACCGCTCCTTCTTTGACTGCCCGAAGCCTCAGCAACTCGTTGTCCAGGACCAGGAGTTTGTAACCTCCCAGTCTCTGGGAACGCGTTGCACAGACCTTTCTGCAAGGCCTCCCGGAGTTGTCTCATCCTCTGCTCCCTCTGTGACGGTAACATAAGGTCCGCAACCTTACCCTTGTACCATGGATCAAGGAGAGTGGCCAGCCAGTAATGGTCCCTCTCCTTGATCCGAAGAATACGAGGATCCTTCTGCAGACTTTGCAGGATCAGGGAGGCCATGCAGCGTAGGTTAGCTGAGGCATTCAGTCCGGAGTCCTCTGGGTCACTAAGGACGACATGATCCGCAGCCACCTCCTCCCAGCCACGTACAAGTCCACTGGTTTCTTGGGACTGTAAATCATCCCTAGAAGACTGCTGCTGATGATGCTGAGTGCCAGCCTCCACCTCCATGCTGACACAATCCTCCTCCTCCTCCTCCTCCTCCTCCTCTTCCTGTGCGATGGGTGGGACAGAAGGAACACTGTCTGGGTAAAGGGGGCCTTGAGAGGCAAGGAAGTCCTCCTCTTCCTGCCTCTGTTCTGCCTCAAGTGCCCTGTCCATTATTCCACGCAGCGTGTGCTCCAACAGGTGGACAAGAGGTACAGTGTCACTGATGCATGCACTGTCACTGCTCACCATCCTCGTGGCCTCCTCAAATGGTGCCAGGACAGTGCATGCATCCCTGATCATGCCCCACTGGCGTGGTGAAAAAAAACCGAGCTCCCCTGACCCTGTCCTGGTGCCGTAGTCGCACAGGTAGTCATTGATGGCCCTCTGCTGCGTGTGCAGCCGCTGCAGCATGGCCAACGTTGAGTTCCACCTGGTGGGCATGTCTCATATAAGGCGGTTCTTGGGCAGGTTCAACTCCTTTTGCAGCTCAGCCAGGCGAGTACTGGCATTATAAGATCTGCGGAAATGCACACAGACTTTCCTGGCCTGCCTCAGGACATCCTGTAAGCCCGGGTACCTGCCCAAGAACCGCTGCACCACCAGGTTAAGGACGTGAGCCATACAGGGCACATGGGTCAGTTGTCCCTGTCGGAGGGCGGAGAGGAGGTTGGTGCCATTGTCGCAAACCACCATTCCTGGCTTAAGCTGGCATGGCGTCAACCACCTCTCGGCCTGCCCCTGCAGAGCAGACAGGACCTCTGCCCCAGTGTGGCTCCTGTCCCCCAAACACACCAGCGCAAGCACGGCATGGCATCTTTTTGCCTGCGTACTTGCGTAGCCCCTTGAACGCCTACGGAGCACCGCTGGTTCCGAGGACAAACCACAGGAAGAGGCCATGGAGGAAGAAGAAGAGGAGGGGGTGGAGGAGAGAGGTGTGTCACAACCAGTAGTAGCATTTTGGAGGCGTGGCGGCGGAACAACCTCCAACACTACTGCACCTTGTCCTGCATCCTTCCCAGCTGCCAAAAGAGTGACCCAATGGGCCGTGAAAGAAAGGTAACGTCCTTGTCCATGCCTGCTGGACCATGAGTCAGCGGTAATATGCACCTTACCGCTGACCGCCCTGTCCAGCGAGGCCAAGACATTGCCTTCCACATGCCTGTAGAGAGCCGGAATCGCCTTCCGTGAGAAAAAGTGGCGTTTGGGAACCTGCCACTGAGGAACCGCACATTGCACAAACTCATGGAAGGGGGCCGAGTCTACCAACTGAAAAGGCAGCAGTTGAAGCGCTAGCAATTTAGCCAAGCTAGCATTCAACCGCTGGGCATGTGGATGGCTGGGAGTGAACTTCTTTCGACGGTCCAGCAGCTGGGGCAGGGAAATTTGCCTGCTAGAATCGGACGTCGGTGTACTGCTAGCAGAGTGGCCGCAAGTACTGGGCTGTGACACACCTAATTCTACACCTTCATTCCTCTCAGTGCAGGTTTCAGAGAGGACTGAAGGTATAGTGGGGTTGGAGATCCCAGCTGATGCGGTGCAAGGAGAGGTCCGCTTTGTTCTTTGGTGTGGGTCTTTAAGGTAGGCTTGCCAACGAGCTGCATGGCAGGTCAACATATGTCTGATCAAGCATGTGGTGCCCAAGCGGCTGATGTTTTGGCCACGCGATATACGCTTGAGACATATGTTGCAAACAGCAGCTGTGCGATCTGATGCACTCGCGTCAAAAAAGGCCCACACCAAAGAACTTTTTGAATGACGGGCAGAGGCAGCGCCCTGCACAGGCGGAGCTTTGCGTTGTGATTCCGTCGGTGTGCTGCCCATACGCTGGCCACCCAAGGGCATCCTGCCTCGTTGGAGATGTGCCTCCTCCTCATCCTCCTCCTCATCCTCTCTCCTATTAGGCACCCACGTGGAGTCAGTGACCTCATCATCCCCTCCCTCCTCATCACTGGAGCCAATCTGGCAGTATGCTGCAGCTGCTGGAGCATGACTGCCAGATTGGTGTCCTTCTTGAGCATCCCCTCTCTCTGCTCTCACGCTACTGCCTTCCTCTATCTGGGTATCATCATCAGATCCTTCGAAACGCTGGGCATCCTCCTGGAGCATGTACCCAACACTGTGCTCAAACAGTTCGGGGGACTCCTCAGGAGGAGGACATGGTGGGTCTAGGGAAGGATTGACTAATGAAGATAATGATACCAGAGAAGAGGACGCTTTGGCAGCTGCTTTGCCAGTACCCTGAGCCTGGGTGAGAGAGGATGAGGAGGATGAGGTGGGCTTGGTCATCCACTCTACCAAGTCTTCGGCATGATGTGGCTCAACATGTCCAGCTGCCGAAAAGAAGGACAAGCGTGTCCCATGGCCATGTGCTGATGACAATGCACCGCGTCCACGACCAGCACTGTTGCCCCCAGACACAGAGCCTGCTTGCCCTCTTTTTTTGCCTCCTGACTGTCTGCCTCTCCTTGTTTGCCTTCCAGACATTTTAATGGATGGCCTGCAGGGAGATGGGAAAAAGAGCAATAAGGGCTACCTTCAGGTGTATACTGTGCAGGAGGCTTAGCAACAATGACACTGACACTGTCCCCTGCCTATCCTTCTCTGTCCCTAAACACAAGGATTTGCAATATGCTTCAGCAAGATTGGTTTAGAACAGAATAGCTCACTGACACTTTCCCTCACTGTACCTCTCTGTCCCTAAACTCAAGGATTTCAAATATGGTTCAGCAAGATTGGTTTAGAACAGAATAGCACACTGTCAGTTTCACTCACTATCCTTCTCTCTCCCTACAAACAAGATTTAGCACAGAATAGCACACTGATAGTTTCCACGAGTGTCCTTCTCTGTCCCTAAACTCAAGGATTTCAAATATGGTTCAGCAAGATTGGTTTAGAACAGAATAGCACACTGACACTTTCCCTCACTGTACCTCTCTGTCCCTAAACTCAAGGATTTCAAATATGGTTCAGCAAGATTGGTTTAGAACAGAATAGCACACTGACACTTTCCCTCACTGTCCTTCTCTGTCCCTACAAACAAGATTTAGCACAGAATAGCACACTGATAGTTTCCACGAGTGTCCTTCTCTGTCCCTAAACTCAAGGATTTCAAATATGGTTCAGCAAGATTGGTTTAGAACAGAATAGCTCACTGACACTTTCCCTCACTGTACCTCTCTGTCCCTAAACTCAAGGATTTCAAATATGGTTCAGCAAGATTGGTTTAGAACAGAATAGCACACTGTCAGTTTCACTCACTGTCCTTCTCTGTCCCTACAAACAAGATTTAGCACAGAATAGCACACTGATAGTTTCCACGAGTGTCCTTCTCTGTCCCTAAACTCAAGGATTTCAAATATGGTTCAGCAAGATTGGTTTAGAACAGAATAGCTCACTGACACTTTCCCTCACTGTACCTCTCTGTCCCTAAACTCAAGGATTTCAAATATGGTTCAGCAAGATTGGTTTAGAACAGAATAGCACACTGTCAGTTTCACTCACTGTCCTTCTCTATCCCTACAAACAAGATTTAGCACAGAATAGCACACTGATAGTTTCCACGAGTGTCCTTCTCTGTCCCTAAACTCAAGGATTTCAAATATGGTTCAGCAAGATTGGTTTAGAACAGAATAGCACACTGTCAGTTTCACTCACTGTCCTTCTCTGTCCCTACAAACAAGATTTAGCACAGAATAGCACACTGATAGTTTCCACGAGTGTCCTTCTCTGTCCCTAAACTCAAGGATTTCAAATATGGTTCAGCAAGATTGGTTTAGAACAGAATAGCTCACTGACACTTTCCCTCACTGTACCTCTCTGTCCCTAAACTCAAGGATTTCAAATATGGTTCAGCAAGATTGGTTTAGAACAGAATAGCACACTGTCAGTTTCACTCACTATCCTTCTCTGTCCCTACAAACAAGATTTAGCACAGAATAGCACACTGATAGTTTCCACGAGTGTCCTTCTCTGTCCCTAAACTCAAGGATTTCAAATATGGTTCAGCAAGATTGGTTTAGAACAGAATAGCACACTGACACTTTCCCTCACTGTACCTCTCTGTCCCTAAACTCAAGGATTTCAAATATGGTTCAGCAAGATTGGTTTAGAACAGAATAGCACACTGACACTTTCCCTCACTGTACCTCTCTGTCCCTAAACTCAAGGATTTCAAATATGGTTCAGCAAGATTGGTTTAGAACAGAATAGCACACTGTCAGTTTCACTCACTGTCCTTCTCTGTCCCTACAAACAAGATTTAGCACAGAATAGCACACTGATAGTTTCCACGAGTGTTCTTCTCTGTCCCTAAACTCAAGGATTTCAAATATGGTTCAGCAAGATTGGTTTAGAACAGAATAGCACACTGACACTTTCCCTCACTGTACCTCTCTGTCCCTAAACTCAAGGATTTCAAATATGGTTCAGCAAGATTGGTTTAGAACAGAATAGCACACTGACACTTTCCCTCACTGTACCTCTCTGTCCCTAAACTCAAGGATTTCAAATATGGTTCAGCAAGATTGGTTTAGAACAGAATAGCACACTGTCAGTTTCACTCACTGTCCTTCTCTGTCCCTACAAACAAGATTTAGCACAGAATAGCACACTGATAGTTTCCACGAGTGTCCTTCTCTGTCCCTAAACTCAAGGATTTCAAATATGGTTCAGCAAGATTGGTTTAGAACAGAATAGCACACTGACACTTTCCCTCACTGTACCTCTCTGTCCCTAAACTCAAGGATTTCAAATATGGTTCAGCAAGATTGGTTTAGAACAGAATAGCACACTGACACTTTCCCTCCTTGTACCTCTCTGTCCCTAAACTCAAGGATTTCAAATATGGTTCAGCAAGATTGGTTTAGAACAGAATAGCACACTGTCAGTTTCACTCACTGTCCTTCTCTGTCCCTACAAACAAGATTTAGCACAGAATAGCACACTGATAGTTTCCACGAGTGTGCTTCTCTGTCCCTAAACTCAAGGATTTCAAATATGGTTCAGCAAGATTGGTTTAGAACAGAATAGCACACTGACACTTTCCCTCACTGTACCTCTCTGTCCCTAAACTCAAGGATTTCAAATATGGTTCAGCAAGATTAGTTTAGAACAGAATAGCACACTGAGACTTTCCCTCACTGTACCTCTCTGTCCCTAAACTCAAGGATTTCAAATATGGTTCAGCAAGATTGGTTTAGAACAGAATAGCACACTGTCAGTTTCACTCACTGTCCTTCTCTGTCCCTACAAACAAGATTTAGCACAGAATAGCACACTGATAGTTTCCACGAGTGTCCTTCTCTGTCCCTAAACTCAAGGATTTCAAATATGGTTCAGCAAGATTGGTTTAGAACAGAATAGCACACTGACACTTTCCCTCACTGTACCTCTCTGTCCCTAAACTCAAGGATTTCAAATATGGTTCAGCAAGATTGGTTTAGAACAGAATAGCACACTGACACTTTCCCTCATTGTACCTCTCTGTCCCTAAACTCAAGGATTTCAAATATGGTTCAGCAAGATTGGTTTAGAACAGAATAGCACACTGTCAGTTTCACTCACTGTCCTTCTCTGTCCCTACAAACAAGATTTAGCACAGAATAGGACACTGATAGTTTCCACTAGTGCCCTTCTCTGTCCCTAAACTCAAGGATTTCAAATATGGTTCAGCAAGATTGGTTTAGAACAGAATAGCTCACTGACACTTTCCCTCACTGTACCTCTCTGTCCCTAAACTTAAGGATTTCAAATATGGTTCAGCAAGATTGGTTTAGAACAGAATAGCACACTGACACTTTCCCTCACTGTACCTCTCTGTCCCTACAAACAAGGTTTAGCACAGAATAACACACTGACACTCTCCCTACCTATCCTTATTTGTCCCTAAACACAAGGAATCCAGGATTAGTAAAGGAAAAAAAATGACACTGTCCCTGCCTATGCTTCTCTTTCCCTGCTCCGGAACACACTACACAAGGCCGCCGTGCTGGCGGCCTTTTATAGTGTGGGGCGTGTACTAAACCCCCTCAGCAATAATTGGCCACAGGCATCCTGCCTGTGGCCAATCATTGCTCTCCTTGCTGCCGGCGCTGTGATTGGCCAAGCATGCGGGGTCACAGTGCATGCTTGGCCAATCAGAGCGCCTGGATGACACTGCAATGGCGTAGTGCATTGTGGGCCGTTCGCGTCACTTGAATTTGGCGCGAATGGCCCAAATCATTCGATCTTCGTCGAACGATCGAACAGCCGATGTTCGAGTCGAACGTATGTTCGACTCGAACACGAAGCTCATCCCTAGTTATCACCACTGTAACATTTGTTTTGCTGTCTGTGCACCTGTTCAGAACATTTCACCTCACTTTTCGTCCCAATGACAAATGTTTTTTGAAAATTAGGGGTTTTTATTGAAACAAGGTTTGGTGATAAAGCATCAGTGGAGAGGAGACACTTTTTTCCCATATTACCTCCTACAGGACAGAATTTCCCTTCCTAGGGGTAGATTTCCTCTCACTTCCTGTTGTCTCCTTCCGTTTGCAAGTAGGAGTCGTTTGTAAATTGGATGTTTGAAAGTAGGGGCCTGCCGTATATACTCTGCAGAAATTTGGCCCTTAGGTGTTGGTGTTGCCACAACACTGTAAGCCCTCACTGTTACTCTTGGTGGGTGCTGGAACGCCCTGCTGTGAACTATTATATCAAGAATTGTAATTACATGCCATTGTTAAACAGTGGTAGGAAAAATTGGGCCTTTGGTGGTGGTGTTGGTGCCACAACACTGTAAGTCCTCACAGTTACTCTTGGTGGGCGCAAGAATGGGCCCAGCTGTGAAAAATTAGATCAAGAGTTGTAATTACATGCCCCTGTTGAACAAAAGCAGAAAAATTGGGCCTTTGGTGGTGGTGGTGTTGCCACAACACTGTAAGCCCTCGCAGTTACTCTTGGTGGGTGCAGGAATGGTCCCTGCTGTGAATTATTAGATCAAAAATTTTAATTACATGCCTCTGTTAAACAGGGGCATACAAATTGGGCCTTAGGCACTGGTGCCACAACACTGCAACCCCTCACAGATACTGTACTTGGAGCGCAGCAATGAGCCCTGCTGCAAAGTATTGCATCAAAAATTGTAATTACACGCCCCTGTTAAACAGGAGCAGAAAAATTGGGCCTTAGCCACTGGTGGTGGTGCTCAGAACCAAAAATGTTCTTACAAGCTATCAGCAGGATCATTGAGGAGGATGAGGATAGTCACTCAGCATAACAGGATATATAGAAAAGCCCACCAGGGAGAGACTAAAGAAATTGGACTCCCCCTGGATAAAGAAGCCACAGGTGGACCACGCCGCTTATGAAAAAAATGACTTTTATTAGTACAAAAAAATTAAAAATCAATACACAATTTACTGATGCTCAGAAAACCTATACCAGCACCCACAGACAATTAAAATTAATATGATGACATCATCAATATTAAAACTACAAACTACTAAGTGCGGACGCATGCATGCAGTCTAACAGGGTGACCAACTGGAAAGAAAATCCAAGTAATATCCCTGTATGTAATAGGGTCAGCCAATGGGGCTAAACCAGTTCCAAAAGAACATAGAAAATGCAAAGATGGCTGTGCGGTAAAAAACTGGAACTAAGATGAAAACAGGTGACAAAATGCAAAAATACAGTTCTAACCGAGTAAATAGGTATGGGAGAGCAATGGTAAATGGTTGGATAGGTCACATTGAGTCAATCTGTTCACTGATTAAAGCAAGCAAATAGCAAAAAAGCAAAAGCAAAAAACGCAGGTCATGTGCAGGGTAACAAGATAGACAAGAGGGTCAGTGTCACTGATGCATGCACTGTCACTGCTCACCATCCTCGTGGCCTCCTCAAATGGTGCCAGGACAGTGCATGCATCCCTGATCATGGCCCACTGGCGTGGGGAAAAAAATCCAAGCTCCCCTGACCCTGTCATGGTGCCATATTGCAACAGATACTCATTGATGGCCCTCTGCTGCATGTGCAGCCGCTGCAGCATGGCCAATGTAGAGTTCCACCTGGTGGGCATGTCACAGATTAGGCGGTTCTTGGGCAGGTTGGATTCCTTTTGCAGGTCAGCCAGCCAAGCACTGGCATTATATGACCGGCGGAAATGCCCACAGAGTTTCCTGACCTGCTTCAGGACCTCCTGTAAGCCCGGGTACCTGCCCAAGAACAGCTGCACCACCAAGTTAAGGACGTGAGCCAAACAGGGCACATGGGTCAGTTGTCCCTGTCGGAGGGCGGAGAGGAGGTTGGTGCCATTGTCGCAAACCACCTTTCCTGGCTTAAGCTGGAGTGGCGTCAACCACCTCTGGGCCTGCCCCTGCAGAGCTGACAGAATCTCTGCCCCAGTGTGGCTCCTGTCCCCCAAGCACACCAGCTCAAGCACCACATGGCATCTTTTTGCCTGCGTACTTGCGTAGCCTATTGAACGCCTATGGAGCACTGCTGGTTCCGAGGACAAAGCACAGGTAGAGGCCATGGAGGAAGAAGAAGAGGAGAGGGTGGAGGAGAGAGGTGTGTCAGAATCAGTAGTGACATTTTGGAGGTGTGGTGGCAGAACAACCTCCAACACTACTGCACCTTGTCCTGCATCCTTCCCAGCTGCCAGCAGAGTCACCCAATGCGCTGTGAAAGATAGGTAATGTCCCTGTCCATGCCTGCTGAATCATGAGTCAGCGGTAATATGTACCTTACCGCTGACCGCCCTGTCCAGCGAGGCCAAGACATTGCCTTCCACATGCCGGTAGAGAGCCGGAATCGCCTTCTGTGAGAAAAAGTGGCGTTTGGCAACCTGTCACTGAGGAACCACACATTCCACAAACTCACGGAAGGGGGCAGAGTCTACCAACTGAAAAGGCAGCAGTTGAAGTGCTAGCAATTCAGCCAAGCTAGCATTCAACCGCTGGGCATGTGGATGGCTGGGAGCAAACTTATTTTGGCGGTGCAGCAGCTGGGTGTCAGGAACCATGAATCAGACAGAGACAGAAGTGCAGTTAAATCACACTAGTTTAATAATAAATAATAAAAGGGTAAATAGAGTAAGCATAGTCAAAAACATAGCCAGAGTCCAGTAACCGGATCAGGTAGTCAGCCAAGCCAAAGTCCAAGAGCCAGCGATGAAGTTACCTTCATCGCTAGGACAGCAAGCAGGATCCGTAGCCAGAAGGAACAGCAGTCAAGCAGGTCTTCAGCTGGAACGCAGGAGAAAGTCTGTAGTGATGTTAACACAGGCGAAGGCGAAGAGCAAATGAACTGGAAGTCCTTAAGTAGGTAGCTGACGAGCAGATCCTCAACAGGTGAATCACTGGAGAGATGGAAGCTGGCAATTAACTGACAGCTGGGCTGCCAGCACAGAGAAGGAAGGGCTGAGCCCTGACAGTACCCCCTCCTCAATGACCCCTCCCCCTCGGAGGACCACCGGGCTTGAGGGGAAAACGTCTATGGAAATCACGGAGGAGGACAGGGGCGTGTACGTCCAAGGATGTGACCCAAGAGCGTTCCTCCGGACCGTAACCCCTCCAATGCACCAGGTACTGTATGCGCCCACGGAACCTATGGGAGTCAACAATGGACTGTACTTCATACTCCTCATGGTTCTCAACCAGTACAGGGTGAGGACGTGGCACAGAGGTGGTAAAACGGTTGCAGACCAAAGGTTTCAATAAGGAGACATGAAACACATTAGAGCTATGCATACTTGAAGGAAGGTCCAACGTGTAAGCAACTGGGTTTATCCTGCGAAGGATACGAAAAGGCCCAATAAACCAAGGTGCGAGCTTCAGGGAAGGAACACGAAGTCGCAGGTTGCGAGATGACAGCCAGATTCTGTCCCCGACCTGGTAGGAAGGCGCAGGCAGGCGTCTGCGGTCAGCATGGAGTCTGTACCTCTCCTTAGCCTGACGCAAAGCCTCCTGGACTTGTACCCAAGTGGAACGAAGAACACAGAGATGTTCCTCTAACGCAGGAATACTCTGAGGAACAAATGAGTCAGGCAACATGGAAGGTTGGAAACCATAATTCGCCATAAACAGGGACAACCGGGAAGCAGAATACAGAGCGCTATTGTGAGCAAACTCCGCCCATGGTAAGAGGTCTGACCAGTTGTTGTGATGGTCAGAAATATAGCAACGCAGGAATAGCTCCAAGGACTGATTGGCTCGTTCTGCTGCCCCATTAGACTGTGGGTGATACGCAGAGGAGAAAGTAAGCTGAATTCCCAACTGTGCACAAAAGGCTCGCCAGAACCGGGACACAAACTGACTTCCCCTGTCTGAGACAATGACCTTGGGTAGGCCATGTAAGCAAAAGATCTCCCGGGCAAAAATGGAAGCCAGTTCCTTAGTCGTAGGCAACTTCTTAAGTGGAATACAGTGAGACATTTTCGAGAACCGGTCTACCACCATAAGGATAACTGTGTTGCCCTGGGAGTTGGGTAACTCCACAATGAAATCCATAGACAGGTGGGTCCAGGGCCTCTCACCATAGGGTATGGGTTGTAGGAGGCCCACTGGAAGGTGCCGTGGAGTCTTACACTGAGCACACACGGAACAGGCAGCTACGAAGGCGGCTACATCGGAAGGTAGACTAGGCCACCAGAATTGTTGGGAAATGGCCCAAAAGAGTTGATTCTTTTCAGGGTGACCAGCAGCCTTGGGAGAATGGTAAGTCTGGAGCACGGCAGTGCGGAGACTCTCAGGAACAAAACAGCGGTCACAAGGTTTCTCAGGAGGGGCATCGACCTGAGCAGCCAGAATTCTGTCACCCAAAGGAGAAGTGAGGCTGGTGCGAACCGTAGCCAGAATACGATCAGGAGGAATCACAGGAACCGGAACCGACTTCATCTTGGAAGTGGAGGAAAATTGTCGTGACAAAGCGTCAGCCCTTACATTCTTAGTACCGGGGTAGGAACGAGACAATGTAATTGAAACTCGACAAGAAAAGAGACCATCGTGCCCTTCTGGGAGAGAGGCGCTTAGCTTCAGACAAGAATGTGAGATTCTTATGGTCAGTAAGAATGAGAACCGGCACAGTGGTACCTTCGAGGAGATGTCTCCATTCTTTCAGGGCTAAAATGATCTCCAAAAGCTCCCTGTCACCAATCTCGTAATTGCACTCCGCAGGTGACAATCTCTTGGAAAAGTAGCCACACGGATGCATAGCGCTATCAGAGCTAGGACGTTGAGACAGAAGAGCGCCTACTCCAGTCTCAGAAGCATCGACTTCAAGGATAAAAGGCAACGTGGGATCAGGATGTGCCAACACAGGAGCAGAAACAAAGGTAGTCTTAAGACTCTCAAAAGCCTTAATGGACTCTGGAGACCAACTCTGTGGGTTACCGTCCTTTCTGGTCATATCAGTCAGGGGCTTGACCAGAGACGAGAAGTGACGAATAAACTTCCGATAATAGTTGGCAAAGCCAAGAAAGTGCTGCAGAGGACATAAACCCATGGGTCGAGGCCACTGTAGCACTGCAGAAAGTTTCTCTGGGTCCATCGAAAAACCAGCAGTGGAAATTACATAACCCAGGAACTTAACCTGTTCACAATGGAATTCGCACTTCTCCAGTTTACAATAGAGATTGTTGTCTCTTAATTTCTGAAGCACTCGACAGACATCTGTGTGGTGGCTCTCCAGGGACTTGGAAAATATGAGGATATCTTTGAGATAAACCACCACACATAACTGCAACAAGTCTCGGAGGACATCGTTAATGAACTCCTGGAAAACCGCCAGAGCGTTACAGAGGCCAAAAGGCATTACGAGGTACTCATAATGACCTGTTCTGGTATTAAACGCAGTTTTCCAGTTTGCCCTCCTTACTCCTGACAAGATTGTATGCCCCTCTCAAATCAAGCTTCGTGAAGACCGTTGCTCCCTTGAGGTGGTCAAATAACTCTGTAATCAATGGGATCGGATAGGCATTCTTAATTGTAAAATGATTGAGACCCCTATAATCGATACAAGGTCTAAGTTCACCACTCTTCTTCTTCACGAAAAAGAAGCCAGCTTCAGCAGGAGATAAGGATTTGCGGATGAAACCTTGATAAAGTGTGTCTGCAACATACTCCTCCATGGCCTTATCTTCCAAGACCGACAAAGGGTAAACCCGGCCACGAGGGGGTATGGCACCAGGTTGAAGGTCAATTGCGCAATCATACGACCGGTGTGGAGGCAGGGAGGAAAGTGAAGAGGTGCACAGGACCTTGGCTACCTTCTGGAAGCATCTCTCACTGCACTGTGGCGACCAGGACAGAACCTCAGCACGGAGCCAATCAAAAGACGGGTTGTGCCTCTGTAACCAAGGATAACCAATAACCAGCGGAAACTTAGGTGAGGAAATAACCTGGAATTGGATTATCTCATGGTGAAGAGCCCCTATGGCCATAGACAACGGAACAGTCTCATGAGTCACATGGGCAGGCTGTAGAGGTCTCCCGTCAAGAGCCTCAATAGCAAGTGGAGTGTCACGCAGCTGCAGAGGAATCGAGTGCTTAGACACAAAGGCAGCATCAATGAACAGGCCTGCAGCCCCGGAGTCGATTAGAGCCTGTATCTCGATGGACGACTCAGCCCAAGACAGGGTAACCGAAACCAGGGGCTTATCCTTCTGGGCAACAGGAGACGAAAAAACGTCACCTAAGGTCTGTCCATGACAGGACCTCAAGGTTTGGGCGTTCCCTGGACGGGTAGGACAAGACTTCAAAAAGTGATCGGCCTGGCCACAATAAAGGCACAATCTCTCCCTCCTCCTCAAGGCTCTCTCATCCGCAGAGAGACGCGTGAAGCCCAAGTGCATGGGTTCATCTTCACAGACCGACTCGGTACCAGGAGGCATGGGAGGTGAGGGAGGCAAGGGTGGGACTGCAAAGCTTGGAGACAAACATACAGGAGGCTTCCACAAGCGCTCCTTAACAGAGGGTCTTTCTCTGAGTCTGGAGTCAATGAGGATGACAAATGTGACCAACTTCTCCAGCTCAGTGGATGTATCTCGGGCTGCTATTTCATCCTTAATGTTATCCGAGAGACCATGAAAAAAAGCAGCCACAAGGGCCTCATTGTTCCACGCAACCTCTGCTGCCAGAGTACGGAATTCAATGGCGTAATCGGCAACCGTCCTCGTACTCTGTTTGATAGACATGAGGCTCTTGGCAGCAGAAGTGGAGCGTGCGGGAACGTCAAATACCCTTTTGAAGGAAGCCACAAATTCTGGGTAACTCAGGACCACGGGTTTTTGCATCTCCCATAGAGGGTTTGCCCAGGCCAAGGCTCTGTCAGAAAGCAAAGATATCACGAAACCTACTTTGCTTCTGTCCGTTGAAAACTCCTGGGACAGCATCTCAAAATATATCTTAACCTGGTTAAGAAAACCTCTGCATTGGACTGGATCGCCCCCAAATCGCTGGGGAAGTGGGGCAGAACCAGACATACCTCTAATAGAGGTAATACTCGAGGCGGGTGCCTGCACAGAGACTACCGGAGCTGCCACAGTGGGAGACTCTAGACGAGCCGTGCGACTCAGGAGCGCCTGTATTGCCGTGGCAACCTGATCCATGCGATGATCCAGGTCATCCAATCTGGAAAAAATATTATTGACAAGTGGATTGGCTGCACATTCTGAATTCATGGCCTTCGCCTACTGTCAGGAACCATGAATCAGACGGAGACAGAAGTGCAGTTAAATCACACTAGTTTAATAATAAATAATAAAAGGGTAAATAGAGTAAGCATAGTCAAAAACATAGCCAGAGTCCAATAACTGGATTAGGTAGTCAGCAAAGCCAAAGTCCAAGAGCCAGCGATGAAGGTAAAGGACAGCAAGCAGGATCCGTAGCCAGAAGGAACAGCAGTCAAGCAGGTCTTCAGCTGGAACACAGGAGAAAGTCTGTAGTGATGTTAACACAGGCGAAGGCGAAGAGCAAATGAACTGGAAGTCCTTAAGTAGGCAGCTGACGAGCAGATCCTCAACAGGTGAATCACTGGAGAGATGGAAGCTGGCAATTAACTGACAGCTGGGCTGCCAGCACAGAGAAGGAAGGGCTGAGCCCTGACACTGGGGCAGGGAAATTTGCCTGGTACAATCTGACGTCGGTGTACCAATAGCAGATTGCCCGCAAGTACTTGGCTGTGACACACCTAATTCTACACCTTCATTCCCCTCAGTGCAGGTTTCAGAGAGGACTGAAGGTATAGTGGGGTTGGAGATCCCAGCTGATGAGGAGCAAGGAGAGGTCTGCTTTGTTCTTTGGTGTGGGTTTTTTAGGTAGGCTTGCCAACGAACTGCATGGCAGGTCGACATATGTCTGGTCAAGCACGTGGTGCCCAAGCAGCTGATGTTTTGGCCACGTGAGATACGCCTGAGACATATGTTGCAAATGGCAATGGTGCGATCTGCTGCACACGTCTGAAAAAAGGCCCACACCCAAAAACCTTTGGAATAACGCGCAGAGACAGCAGCACCCTGCACATGCGGAGCTCTGCGGTGAGATGCAGTCGGTGTGCTGCCCTTAAGCTGGCCCCTGGAGGGCATCCTGCCTCGTTTGGAGATGTGCCCCCTCCTTCTCCTCTCTCCTATCAGGCACCCACATGGAGTCAGTGACCTCATCATCCCCTCCCTCCTCATCACTGGACCAAATCTGGCAGTATGCTGCAGCTGGGGGAACATGACTGCCAGATAGCTGTCTTTGTTCGTCACCCCCTCTCTCTGGGCTCACGTTACTACCCCCTCTCTCTGGGCTCACATTACTGCCTTCCTCTAGCTGGGTTCCATCATCGGAGCCTTCAAAACGCTGGGCATCCTCCTGGAGCATGTACCCAACACTGTGGTCAAACAGTTCAGGGGACTCCTCAGGAGGACATGGTGGGGCTAGGGAAGGAGTGACTGATCCTATTGAGCCGAGGGAAGAGGCCGCTTTGGCAGCTGCTTTGCCAGACAAAGTACCCTAAGCCTGGGTGAGAGAGGATGAGGAGGAGGAGGACGGCTTGGTCATCCACTCTACCAAGTCTTGGGCATGTTGCGGCTCAACATGGCCCGCTGCCGAAAAGAAGGACAAGCGTGTCCCACGGCCACGTGCTGATGAGGATGCACCGTGTCCACGACCAGCACTGTTGCCTCTAGACACAGAGCCTGCTTGCCCCCTTTTATTGCCTCGTGACTGTCTGCCTCTCCTTGTTTGCCTTCCACACATACTAATGGCCTGCAGTGATATGTAGCTGCACAAAGGTGGGATGTGTATATATATATATATATATATATATATATATATATATATATACTGTGAGGGGGTTAGTTTAGCAGCGGGTGTGTGTGTGACCCCCTGGTTGGGTTCACCACACAAAAAACAGGCACAGCAGACGGAGTTGTAGGTGAAAAACAAAAAGGTGCGGTTTATTTAAACTATATACAGTGTAAAATATAACAGCAAAACAAAAAGAAACATGAAAAGAAATCCTGGTCAGCTTGACCGCTTACTACACACATAGTTTCCCTATCTAACAACTAGGTGCAGCCTTGTGCTGCCCCAGCCCCTATCTCCCTGTTTTAGAAGTTTTAGCCACACAGGCTTTGTCTCACCGCACAGGACAGAAAGCAGACTCCCCAGTCCACACAACACAGAACTGGTTCCAGGATGGAGCATCTCCCTTAGCATGCTGGGAGTTCTTGTAGAGGCCCTAATGAGCCCACTTGCTTCAGCTGGGCTCATTAACTCTTCCCCTGCAAGACTCCCAGCACTCCCCCTAGTGGTATAAATTGGCATAAAGCCTGAATCTAGGACATATATATCTCCCATCCTGGATGCAACCTGGTGATTTTACCTGTCTGCTGTCACATACCCCCCCCCCCCTCTTGTTTTAACCTTGGGGTTGGAACACAAGCAATCAGGCATGCATGTACTCAAGACAAAGAATCCACATTCCCCATTTGAACGCCAGGGCGATGCTTTACTGTAAAGTTGAATTCCTGTAGGGCCAGGAACCACCTATTTACTCTTCTATTTGTCTCTTTGTTTTGAGCCATCCACTTTAAAGGAGCGTGATCAGTAATCATGTCAAAGTGCCTACCTAGCAGATAGTACCGAAGGGAATCTAGAGCCCTCTTCACCGCTAAACACTCCTTCTCAATTGGGGCGTAATTTACCTCATGGGACTTCAATTTCCTGCTGAGGTAAATGACTGGGTGCTCTTCCCCGTTCCAGACCTGGGACAATACTGCTCCTAACCCAATGTCTGATGCATCAGTTTGTACGACAAAGTCCCTAGAGAAGTCTGGTGAGTACAACACTGGCTGGCTACATAAGGCTTTTTTTAAGAATTGGAATGCTGCCTCAGCCTCTGGGGTCCATTTAACCATGACAGACTCTTTCCCTTTTGTCAGGTTGGTTAGGGGCACAGCCTGAGAAGCAAAGTGGGGAATTAATCGCCGATAATAACCAGCGATTCCCAGAAAGGCTCATACCTGCTTCTTGCTGTTGGGACGTGGCCAATTCTGTATGGCCTCGACTTTATTGACCTGGGGTTTTATTACTCCCTCTCCCAACGGTGTACCCAAGATATTTGGCCTTCTTTTGTCCAATGGTACACTTCTTGGGGTTGGCCATAAACCCAGCTTCCCGGATAGAGTCTAGGACTGCTTGCACTTTTGGCAGATGTGAGGCCCAATCTGTGCTATAGATAATTACATCATCCAGGTAAGCCGCAGCATACTTCTGATGGGGCCTCAGTATCTGGTCCATTTTCCGCTGGAATGTTGCCGGTGCATTCTGTAATCCAAACGGCATTCTTTTATATTAGAACGCCCCGTCTGGGGTTATGAACGCGGTTTTCTCCTTGGCCGATTTGGCCAGTGGAATTTGCCAATACCCTTTTGTGAGATCAAGAGTTGTCATGTATCGGGCTGTTCCCAGCCGGTCGATCAACTCATCTATACGTGGCATGGGGTATGTGTCAAATTTTGTAACTTTGTTCAGTTGTCGAAAATCGTTACAAAATCGCCAGCTCCCATCAGGTTTAGGCACTAACACTATGGGACTGGACCAATCACTTTGGGATTCCTCTATCACCCCCAACTTAAGCATTTTCTGTACTTCCTCACGTATTGCCTCCCATCGGGCCTCTGGGATCCGATAGGGTTTTAGCTTCAGCCTTTCACCGGGCGGGGTAATAATATCATGCTCTACCCCAGACGTTTGTCCCGGCAGCTCAGAGAAAACCTCTTAGTTGCAAAGCACAAACTCCTTAACCTCCTGTTGTTGGGGGTTTGACAAGGTGACTGCTATTCCAACCTCAGGAATCACGCAATCAGTCTGAGCTGGTGACAAAGTTTCTGCAACTAGGGATTCCCTATCCCTCCAGGCTTTCAACAGATTAATGTGATAGATCTGTTCGGGCTTTCGCCTTCCTGGTTGTCTGACCTTGTAATTCACTTCGCTCACTTTTTCCATTATCTCGTAGGGGCCTTGCCATTTGGCGAGGAATTTGCTTTCAACTGTAGGGACAAGTACCAATACCTTATCCCCCGGGGAAAAGGTACGGGTCTTGGCCCCACGGTTGTACACTCTCTGCTGTGCCAACTGCGCTTGGGCCAAATGTTCCTTTACGATTGGCATTACCTGTGCAATTCTATCTTGCATCAGGGCGACATGCTCAATCACACTCCTGTGGGGAGAACTCTCACTCTCCCAAGTTTCCTTGGCGATATCCAACAGCCCTCTTGGGTGTCTCCCATAGAGTAACTCAAAGAGTGAGAAACCCGTAGAGGATTGGGGTACCTCCCTAATGGCAAACATTAAATAGGGAATTAGACAGTCCCAATCCTTTCCATCTCTATCCACCACCTTCTTTAACATTTGTTTTAGGGTTTTGTTGAATCTTTCAACCAACCCATCTGTTTGGGGGTGATACACAGATGTACGCAATTGTGTCACTTTGAACAACTTGCACAGCTCTTTCATAACCCGGGACATAAAGGGTGTACCTTGGTCCGTAAGCAGTTCCTTACAAATACCCACACGGCTAAAAACAAGAGATAGCTCTTTGGCTATGGTTTTGGCCGAGGTATTTCGGAGAGGAATCGCTTCCGGATAACGGGTGGCATAGTCCAATATAACCAAAATGTACTGATGCCCCCTAACGGACTTCATTATCGGACCTACCAAATCCATTGCGATCCTCTCAAAGGGGACCTCAATGATGGGAAGAGGTACCAGCGGGTTACGGAAATGTGGCATCGGTGCCGACCTCTGACACACAGGGAAGGAGGAACAATAATTTTCTGTTTCCTTCATGACCCCAGGCCAATAGAATCTTTGCAATGCTCTCTCTCGGCTTTTCTCTGTCCCCAGATGACCTCCAAGAATGTGCCCATGGGCCAACTCTAACACCAACTTCCTGTAAGGTTTGGGGACCACAAGCTGCTCAATTGTTTCTTCTGCCCTTTTAGCCACCCGATACAGTAGGTCCTTTTCCACGATGAAGTACGGGTAAGTGCAGGTCTCATCTGGGTTCACTAACTCGCCATCTATTTTCACTACGTTTTCCCGTGCCTTTATTAGGGTGAGGTCTTTTAACTGTTCTGTGGCAAAATTTTACTTGTGAACCTCGAGATCAGAAAACTCCACAGACGGCACGTTTTCGTTTGAGGATGTTGGCTCCTCCCCAGTTTCTCGAGTCTCCTCTGCCAATACCGACAAGGGGAATTCTGGAGAGTCCTCACCACTCTCAGAGGAATTCTGGCTATCACTTTCCTGGTATATAGGGGCACCTGTGGGGGGCTCAGGACAATCCCAGAGTTCCCAAAACTTTGAAAAATCCCTTCCCACAATGAAATCATGTGGTAACTGAGACACTAACCCCACCTGATGAGAGAGGTCACCTTTGGAGGTCTCAAAACACACTGTAGTCACAGGATACTCTTGGGTGTCCCCATGCACACAAATAACAGCTACCTTGTTATTCCCTAAGACCTCTGTAGTGACTAATTCAGCTTTTATCAGTGTCACCAGGCTACCTGAATCCAGCAACACAACAACATTTTTACCATTAATACACATTTTGCATAAATGTTTCTCAGTTCCCCGAATGGCAGTGCATGCAACTGTCGCAAACAGCGACTGACGTCTGTCCCTTAGAAAGTCACATTATATGGGTTCATCCACAACCGGGCAATTTGCTGCAATATGTCCCTCTTGCCGGCAGCGGTAGCAAACAATCCTCTTTGCTGCCTCTTGAGCCCCTGACTTCCCAGGCTGTTCTCGCCAGACATTAGGTAGAACTCTCACCCTCTCATTCTCTCCACCCTCACCCCTTGGAATCGTCTTACCCGCCACTGGGAATGGTCTGGTCTTAGGGTGGAAAGTCCGTGAGTCTCTAGAAGAGGCAGTCAGGTTCTCTGTAGCCAAGTACTTCTCTACACGATCCACAAGATTATCATCCGTTTCTGGGTCTCCATGGCTTACCCACTTTTGGATGGCAGTAGGAAGAGCTCTCAGGAAACGATCTATCACAACACCTTCCACAATCTTTGGTGCGGACAAAGTCTCTGGCTGTAGCCACTTCCTGCTCAGGTGAATGAGATCATACATTTGAGACCTGGGGGGTTTTCCAAGCCGGAAAGTCCAGTTATGCACACGCTGAGCCCGGACGGCCAGGGTGACACCCAGCCGTGCCAATATTTCATTTTTTAGCATCACATAGTCTTTTGCTTGGTCAGGCTCTAGGTCATAGTAAGCTTTCTGCGATTCACCAGTTAACAAAGGGGCCACCAGTCCATCCCACTGCTCCTTAGGCCACTTTTCCCTTTCAGCAGTCCTTTCAAATGTGGTCAAAAGCACCTCTGGATCATCCTCTCCAGTCATTTTTGT
The DNA here is from genome assembly GCA_029206835.1 of Rana muscosa. NCBI lineage: Eukaryota > Metazoa > Chordata > Amphibia > Anura > Ranidae > Rana > Rana muscosa. Next base: position 73,992,732 of record CM055121.1, read on the forward strand.
CAGTAAACGACTCACCCCAAAGGACGCAGTATTAGTGGAACTTCTTGCCTCACTGGTCTGCGGACGTTGCTGCATTAATGTCTCCATTTGTTGCTGTAGTCTCTGTTCTTGCTTCTGCAACAGGTCTATGAAGCGGGCCTCAGATTGCTGCTGCGCTTGTTGCTGGGCTGCCAGACTCTGTTGATGAGCTTGCTACTGGGCTGCGAGGCTCTGTTGCAAATTTGCATTTGTCTGTTGTTGAGCTGCAAGGCTCTTTTGCAAACCTGCATTTGTCTGCTGCTGATTGGCATTTGCTAGATCCAGCTGTTTCAGTATCTCCTCCATGCTGGCCTTTAAAAAAAACTGCCACTGGTTCTCCACCAACTGTGAGGGCGTTAGCTCAGCAGCGGGTGTGTGTGACCCCCTGGATGGGTTCACCACACAAAAAACAGGCACAGCAGACGGAGTTGTAGGTGAAAAACAAAAAGGTGCAGTTTATTAAAACTATATACAGTGTAAAATATAACAGCAAAACAAAAAGAAACATGAAAAGAAATCCTGGTCAGCTTGACCGCTTACTACACACGTAGTTTCCCTATCTAACAACTAGGTGCAGCCTTGTGCTGCCCCAGCCCCTATCTCCCTGTTTTAGAAGTTTTAGCCACACAGGCTTTGTTTCACCTCACAGGACAGAAAGCAGACTCCCCAGTCTACACAACACAGAACTGGTTCCAGGATGGAGCATCTCCCTTAGCATGCTGGGAGTTCTTGTAGAGGCCCTAATGAGCCCACTTGCTTCAGCTGGGCTAATTAACTCTTCCCCTGCAAGACTCCCAGCATTCCCCCTAGTGGTATAAATTGGCATAAAGCCTGAATCTAGGACATATATCTCCCATCCTGGATGCAACCTGGTGATTTTACCTGCCTGCTGTCACAATATATATATATATATATATATATATATATATATATATATATATATATATAGAATCAACTGCCTGCTGTGTTATTAGTATGGGAAAAGCAGCAATTGTCTTCAGTTAGTTTTAGGTGAAAACTGTGCAGAGGCCACAGTACACTGACTGAAAATACTTGCAGCTCTCTGCCTGTGGTTTTATTATGAGAACACCACTATTAGTCACTAACTGTATTCAGGTAAGCTTTAGGTGAACGCTATGCAAAGCACACAGTACACTAAGTGAAACACTGACTGCAGCTAGCACAATCACCTGCCTGCTTGTCACAGTATAGAGAATAACAGGAACGGATCTAGCTAAACTGAATATAGTGTATAAATATGAATACAACACCTGGGATGCATATATATCCTCTACACACTGTAACTGTAGCTAACTGACACGCCTGCCTGCTCTATCTAACTCAATATAAATGACACTGTCTCTCTCTCTCTGTAAGCTCTCTCTTTAACCAACACCGCAACACACTACACAAGGCCGCCACGGAGGTGGCCTTATATAGTGTGGGGCGTGTACTAAATCCCCTGAGCCATAATTGGCCAAAGCCATTTTATTACATTACTTGGAAGTAACAAGGGACTTTAGGTCTTCGGACTCCTTATTTGTTCTTTTTTCTAGCAACAGAAAGGGCCGCCAAGCATCAAAGGGGTCAATTGCTAGATGGCTAAAATCAGCTAATTCGGAAGCCTATTTCCAGATGGGTTTTTCTCCCCCGCCGAAAATATGAGCACACTCTACTAGAGCTCTGGCCACTACATGGCCAGAAAAAGCTGGTGCCATCCCAGATCAAATTTGTAAGGTGGTTATATGGTCAAGTTACCTAAAGTTTGTCTGTCATTACAGTCTGGATCTTCTGTCAGACGGTGATCAGGCATTTGGCAGCAAGGTCCTGCAGACTGTGGCTCCTCCCTAGTTGGTAAGTCTCAATCATCCTCTCAGGTGCTGTCCTGAAAGACGTTTAGGGAAAATTCTAATTATACTTCCTGATAACTTGTTTTCCAAGAGTCTTTTAGGACAGCAACGACCTGCCCTTTTCTTGTTTATATATGCTGTGACTAACCATATTCTGATTATGTGCTCTGCTACAACTGACAAGCTGTGGGAAGAAGCCTCCTTTTAAAATTTGGTGGAGTTGGTGTTTCCTGTTTCCTAGTGGGTGGAGCCACTCTCTCAGGTGCTGTCCTGAAAGACTCTTGGAAAACAAGCTACTGGTAAGTCTAACTTGAATAATCAGTGTTATTAGTGTAGTTCAAGAAACCATGTGAATTATTTTTTTCCTAAAATCAAAAAGGCGTACCCTCTGGGTAAGTACATGTCCTAATGTGAATTTGTACCCCCCCTACTACAGCAGCTCTTTGGGCAACCATTTTTACCTCAACAGCGAGTGTTAGGACAGTAACTATCAGGCTCACTTTATGATGTTTCCATGGCTGAGAAGTTTACTGGAAAGAAATCAGTCTATGTGCAGTCCTTGAAGGAAACCCCAAATAGGGTGGGTCCCCAAACAAAAACAGTTGCAGGAATATGGCCACACTGTCAGGGCTGGGCCCCTGCTATTTACTAGCAGTTCTTTTCTTTCAGTGCACAGAGGTTGCTCAGCTGTCGGTTAATTACCAGCCACAGTGACACACCTGGTTACCATTACCTGCCTCATTAGTCCAGCCTACAGCCATCCCCTTTTGGCTATTTAACCACTTAACGACCGCCCACTGTAAATATACGTCAGCAGAATGGCACCGACAGGCAGAATCACGTATATGTACGTGATTGCCTTTGTATACTTGGGGGGTCCGATCGGACCCCCCTTCTTTACAGTGAGCGGTCGTTTTACCTTCGGGAGCGATCCGGCATGAGGGGACGGCCGTTCGATTCCGGCCACCCCCTCTCGATCGCTCCCGGCGAATGAGAGAGCTTCCCCTGCCTGCCAGGAAGGAGGAAGTGATGTCATCTCTCCTGGGGCGCTCACATATACCGAGCGCCGTACAGGAGAAGATGCAGGTTAGTACACAAAACAGCACACTGACACCAGGACACATAGGCACATAAATCGCCCCCCCAGGCCCCCCCAGATCACCCCCCAGCCCCCCCAGCCCCCAGTCACAGTGTCACTGATTGCAGTAACCATTTATTTAGTGATCACTGCAATCAGTGACATTTGTGACTGTAAAAGTGTCACTACATTTAGTTTTAGGTCCAGTGTAGCCCCCTAACCCCCCCTAATAAAGGTTTAACCCCCTGATCACCCCCCAGATAACCCTTTCACCCCCTATCACCACTGTCACTAAGCAATCATTTTTCTGATCGATGTCTTAGCGTCGGTGATGCTGATCGGTAGCCAGTAATTTTTTTTAGGTTCGCCGCAGGTTTTTATAGCGTTGGGTACCCCCATATATTACCTAATGAAGGTTTAACCCCCTTGATCGCCCCCCAGGTAACCCTTTCACCCCCTATCACCACTGTCACTAAGTTATAATTTTTCTGATCGATGTCTTAGCGTCAGCGATGCTGATCGGTAGCCAGTAATTTTTTTTAGGTTCGCCGCAGGTTTTTATAGCATCGGGTACCCCCATATATTACCTAATAAAGGTTTAACCCGCTTGATCACCCCCCAGGTAACCCTTTCACCCCCTAGCACCGCCGTGGCTATGCGATCATTTTTCTGATCGATGTCTTAGCGTCGGTGATGCTGATCGGTAGCCAGTAATTTTTTTTAGGTTCGCCGCAGGTTTTTATAGCGTCGGGTACCCCCATATATTACCTAATAAAGGTTTAACCCCCTTGATCGCCCCCCCAGGGTAACCCTTTCACCCCCTATCACCACTGTCACTAAGCGATAATTTTTCTGATCGATGTCTTAGCGTCGGCGATGCTGATCGGTAGGCAGTAATTTTTTTTAGGTTCGCCGCAGGTTTTTATAGCGTCGGGTACCCCCATATATTACCTAATAAAGGTGTAACCCCCTTGATCACCCCCCAGGTAACCCTTTCACCCCCTAGCACCGCCGTCACTATGCGATTATTTTTCTGATCGATGTCTTAGCGTCGGTGATGCTGATCGGTAGCCAGTAATTTTTTTTAGGTTCGCCACAGGTTTTTATAGCGTCAGGTACCCCCATATATTATCTAATAAAGGTTTAACCCCCTTATCGCCCCCCAGGTAACCCTTTCACCCCCTATCACCACTGTCGCTAAGCAATCGTTTTTATGATCGTTGTCTTAGTGTCGGTGATGCCGATAGGTAGCCAGTAATTTTTTTTTAGGTTCGCCGTCAGGTTTTTATATAGCGTCAGGTACCCCCATATATTACCTAATAAAGGTTTTAACCCCCTAATTGCCCCTAGTTAACCCTTTCACCAGTGATCATCATATAAGTGTTACGGGTGACGCTGGTTAGTTAGTTTGCTTTTTATAGTGTCAGGGCACCCGCCGTATATAACCCAATAAAGGTTTAACCCCCTGATCGCCCGGCGGGTGATATCAGTTAGGTTTTAGCGTCAGAGAGGGTCTGCGTCACACCCCAGGCAGCGTCAGGTTAGTGCCAGTAGCGCTAACACCCACACGTGAAGCATACACCCCCCTTAGTGGTATAGTATCTGATCAGCTCAATATCTGATCTGATCAGATCTATACTAGCGTCCCCAGCAGTTTAGGGTTCCCAAAAACGCAGTGTTAGCGGGATCAGCCCAGATACCTGCTGGCACCTGCGTTTTGCCCCTCCGTCCAGCCCAGGCCACCGAAGTGCAGTATCGATCGATCACTGTCACTTGCAAAACACAACACACATAACTGCAGCGTTCGCAGAGACAGGCCTGATCCCTGCGACTCCAGTGCTGTAGGAGGTAATTTCACCACCACAGTTAAAAAAAAAAAGCATATATGCCGAAGCATTGGGGCAGCAGGAGCGGAGGAGCGATTTTGCTCCTAATACCGCGTATATACGGTCAAAATTCCGACGGAGGCTTGCCCGTGGAAAAGTCTGACCATGTGTACGCGGCATAACTTTTGCGAGAAGATGCCCCCATGCTTCGGCATATATAAATGGTGCATGTATGCCCATCATTAGAAGTGGGTGGATGAAGGGCGGTATTCTAATGGTGGGCATACCCACCGATCAATCTTTTTTTTTCGTTCAGCCAACAGGCTGCATGAAAAAAAAGATTACAATACATGTCCAACAAGGACCAGCAACGTACTGGTATGTTGCTGGACTTTGAATGTTTATACCAGAATGATGCCTGCGGGTTTAGGTATCATCTTGGTATCATTCTTTTCAGCCAGCGGCCGGCTTTCATGTAAAAGCAATCCTAGTGGCTAATTAGCCTCTGGACTGCTTTTACAAGCAGTGGGAGGGAATGTCCCCCCCCCCGGATATAAAAAGCGCCATTGGGAAATTGGGAAAGCATTTTATCACACCGATCTTGGTGTGGTCAGATGCTTTGAGGGCAGAGGAAAGATCTAGGGTCCAATAGACCCCAGTTTTTTCAAAAAAGAGTACCTGTCATTACCTATTGCTATCATAGGGGATATTTACATTCCCTGAGATAACAATAAAAGTGATAAAAATAAATAAATATGGAAGCAACAGTTTAAAAATAAAATAAAAAAGCAAAATTAATAATAAAAAAAAAAAAAAAAAAAAAAAAAGCACCCCTGTCCTGCCCTGCTCTTGCCCAATGGCGAACGCAAGCGTCGGTCTGGCGTCATATGTAAACAGCAATTGCACCATGCATGTGAGGTATCACCGCAAAGGTCAGATCAAGGGCAGTAATTTTAGCAGTAGACCTCCTCTGTAAATCTAACGGGGTAACCTGTAAATGCTTTTAAAGGCTTTTAAAAATGTATGTAGTTTGTCGCCAATGCGCGTTTGTGCGAAATTTTAAAGCATGTCGTGTTTGGTATCTATGTACTCGGCCTAAGATCATCTTTTTTATTTCATCAAACATTTGGGCAATATAGTGTGTTTTAGTGCATTAAAATTAAAAAAAGTGTATTTTTTCCCCAAAAAATGCGTTTGAAAAATCGCTGCGCAAATACTGTGTAGAAAAAAAAAATGCAACACCCACCATTTTATTCTGTAGGGCCTTTGCTTTAAAAATATATATAATGTTTGGGGGTTCAACATAATTTTCTTGCAAAAAAAAAAATGTTTTCATGTAAACAAAAAGTGTCAAAAAGGGCTTTGTCTTCAAGTGGTTAGAAGAGTGGATGTAAGCTTCCTAATGTTGTGTATAAAATGCCAGAACAGTTCAAAACCCCCCCAAATGACCCCATTTTGGAAAGTAGACACCCCAAGCTATATACTGAGAGGCATGTCGAGTCCATGGAATATTTTATATGTTGACACAAGTTGCGGAAAAAATACAATTTTTTTTTTTTTTTTGCACAAAGTTGTCACTAAATGATATATTGCTCAAACATGCCATGGGCATATGTGGAATTACACCCCAAAATACATTCTGTTGCTTCTCCTGAGTACGGGGATACCACATGTGTGAGACTTTTTGGGAGCCTAGCCGCGTACTGGACCCCAAAAACCAAGCACCGCCTTCAGGCTTTCTAAGGGTGTCAATTTTTGATTTCACTTCTCACTGCCTATCACAGTTTCGGAGGCCATGGAATGCCCAGATGGCACAAAACCCCCCCAAATGACCCCATTTTGGAAAGTAGACACCCCAAGCTGTTTGCTGAGAGGTATTGTGAGTATTTTGCAGATCTCGCTTTTTGTCACAAAGTTTTGAAAATTGAAAAAAAAAAGAAAAAAAAAAAATGTTCTTTCTTCATTTTCAAAAACAAATGAGAGCTGTAAAATACTCACCATGCCTCTCAGCAAACAGCTTGGGGTGTCTACTTTCCAAAATGGGGTCATTTGGGGGGGTTTTGTGCTATTTTGGCATTTTATGGCCTTCAAAACTGTGATAGGTAGTGAGGAGTGAAATCAAAAATTTGCGCCCTTAGAAATCCTGAAGGCGGTGCTTGGTTTCCGGGGTCCCGTACGTGGCTAGGCTCCTAAAAAGTCCCACACATGTGGTATCCCCGTACTCAGGAGAAGCAGCAGAATGTATTTTGGGGTGCAATTCCACATATAACCATGGCATGTGTGAGCAATATATCATTTAGTGACAACTTTTTGTAATTTTTTTTTTTTTTTGTCATTATTCAATCACTTGGGACAAAAAAAAAATATTCAATGGGCTCAACATGCCTCTCAGCAATTTCCTTGGGGTGTCTACTTTCTAAAATGGGGTCATTTGGGGGGGTTTTGTACTGCCCTGTCATTTTAGCACCTCAAGAAATGAGATAGGCAGTCATAAATTAAAAGCTTTGTAAATTCCAGAAAATGTACCCTAGTTTGTAAACGCTATAACTTTTGCGCAAACCGATAAATATACGCTTATTGACATTTTTTTTACTAAAGACATGTGGCTGAATACATTTTGGCCTAAATGTATGACTAAAATTGAGTTTATTCGATTTTTCTTATAACAAAAATTAGAAAATATCATTTTTTTTCAAAATTTTCGGTCTTTTTCCGTTTATATCGCAAAAAATAAAAATCGCAGAGGCAATCAAATACCATTAAAAGAAAGCTCTATTTGTGGGAAGAAAAGGACGCAAATTTCGTTTGGGTACAACATTGCATGTCCGCACAATTTACAGTTAAAGCAGCGCAGTGCAAAATTCTGAATTCACCTCTGGTCCTTTAGCTACCAAATGGTCCGGGGCTTAAGTGGTTAAACAGCTTAGCTCATTCCCTCCGTGCCCTTGTGTGGTCAATACCTGCAGTGTGTTCCTGCTTGTTTTCCTGTTATGACTCTGCATGGCTGGCTTCTCTCCGTAACCTGTTCCTGATTTTGCTCTTCACTTCGCTGACTTCAGGCTTCCTTCTAACGACTCGTCTGATTACCCGCTCTGGCTACCATTCCCTAGCATCTGTTGTTGACTATGTTCCTGAACTGTGTTATTTTCGCTATTTCATTAAAGGTGTGATTTTAATTACATTTTCGGTCTCCGTCTGGTTTATAGTTCCTGACATACACACCCAGAAGTTCAAGTTCAGGTAACACTATGTAGCAGCAAAGCATTGTCATTTTATGGTGCTTTAGCATTAGATGGAAACGGAAACATATTAACAAAGACATCCATTATTCACCTGATGGAAGGCTTACTTGAGAAAGTTGAGTTCCAGATAAAAAAACAAATGGCCAGCTGGGGTTTAGTGACACTTGTAAGGCAGCACTTAGACAGCAGCAAACACCAAACAACATACTGTTGGAAGGCTCCACCTGGCATAGGGAATGGTTCTTTTGCTATACAGTGACTCCTCCTTGGCTGGTATCCCAATTGCAGAACCACCTTGAGCACTGACCACAAAGAAAGGATGGTAATGATTAGGGGTAAGCTTCGTGTTCGCGTCGAACACACTTTCGACTCGAACATCGGCCGTTCGATCGTTCGACGAATAACAAACTTTATGTTCCGTTCGCGCTAAATTCGTGTTGCGCGACACGGCCCATAATTCACTGCGGCATCGCAGTGCATTGCTGGCTAATGATTGGCCAAGCATGCACTATGACCCGTGTAGCAGGTATTTCAATTTAGGGGAAGCGTCTGGGTGGTAGTATGACCCAGATTCATTGATTGTTAGGGAATGTGGGACCCTTTTTTATTCGTGGAGGACTCCAGTGGTGTTCAGTTCCCTGCAGCCCCCGGGTGGCGCTGTCGCCCTGGGCCGGGGTTGAACCATCACTGCAGTGCTGTTCCCTTTTTGTCCTGTTACGACAGCCGTACGGCGGGGCGGGGAACCTGCTGTGCCTGTCGGGAGAGGAGATAAAGGGGAGAGACGCCCTCACCACAAGGTTCAGAGTCGGAGGTCACAGCCGCGCCCAGGCACCTTTAGCCTGGGTGCCGGTGTTCCGGAGTTCCGGGCCCAGGTGCCCTTGGCCTGGCCGGAGCAGGAGATGGAGTCCATCCCAGGCACCTTCAGCCTGCGGTGAGGTACTACGGAGGAGGCCCGGGGCCCAGTACCTTTGACTGGGTTCCACAGGGGTGGAGGAGTCCGAGGGGCCCTAAGGTGTTGGGCGCCCGAATCTGAGACAAGGAGACCAGGGAGCGTAACCCCTCCGAACAGTCCGGTGCAGCATTTGCCGGTGACGGCGGGGCCTCTGGTAACTCTTGGAAGGATGTCTTCCCCCTAACAGGGGCTGCACTTAGCGAAGGTAATTCTGTTCCTGTTCTACACGGTCGGTGGCAGCGGCTGTGTGTAATAACCATTGGTGACACTTCAATGGTTAGTTCTATTTGAGGATTGGGCCTTGACCTACTCCCCACTTATACTGAACTGTTCTTTGGGTCACAACCTGTCTGCTGTTAAAGGACGATTTATTGCTGTCAGAGAATAAATAAGAGTTGGACCTTTTCAGTGGTGTGGAACTTCAGTTACTGGGAGCAAGGGGGGTCATCTGCAGAACGGACTTGGCTCTGGGTTATGCACACAGCCCGAAGGTAAACAGGTGTTGGCTTTCACCTCTACACATTAGAGGACATAGGCCGTAGTATACCGCATCCCTCCTCCCTGATCCCCCTAGACAAGACAACAAGCCGAGAAGAAGAAGGGGTGAGAGGGGTGAGGCCGCTACACCCGCATGCTTGGCCAATCACAGCGTGGAAAAAACGGAGAGCCGTAATTGGCCAAAGCCAGGGTGGCTTTGGCCAATTATGGCTCAGGGGGTTTAGTACACGTCCCACACTATATAAGGCCGCCTGGAAGTCGGCCTTGTGTAGTGTGTTGGCATTTGTGAAAGAAGCAGTTTCAGAGAGATAGACAGTGTCATTTATATTGAATTAGATAGAGCAGGCAGGCAAATCAGTTAGCTGCTGTTACAGTGTGTAGAGGATATATATGCATCCTAGGTGTTGTATATATATTTATACACTGTATTGAGTTTAGATAGATCCGTTCCTGTTAGTCTCTATACTGTGACAGGCAGGCAGGTGATTGTGCTAGCTGCAGACAGTCAGGCCCCTTTTACACTTGGGCGGTTTGCAGGCGCTATTGTGCTAAAACCAAGCCTAAACAGCGGCTGCCGTCTCTCCAATGTACGCATTGCCGGCGGTATTAACCCTTTTTCGCCCGCTAGCGGCCGAATACCTCCGCAATTCTGCCGATATAGTGCCGCTAAAAATAGTGGCGCTATACCGCCACCGCACCCATTGCCCCAGTGTGAAACCAGCCTCAGTGTTTCACTGAGGCTGGTTTCACACTGGGGCAGTGGGTGCGGTGGTGGTATAGCGCCGCTATTTTTAGCGGCGCTATACTGTCGGAATTGCGGAGGTATTCGGCCGCTAGCGGTGCGGTTTTAACCCCCGCTAGCGGCTGAAAAAGGGTTAATACCGCCCGCAATGCGCCTCTGTAGAGGCGCATTGCCGCTGGTATTACCGTGGTTTCCCCATTGCTTTCAATAGGAAGGAGCGGTGTAGGAGCGGTAAACACACCGCTCCTCTCACCGCTCCAAAGATGCGGCTAGCAGGACTTTTTTCACGTCCTGTTAGTGCACCGCTCCTGTGTGAAAGCCCTTGGGCTTTCACATTGGAGAGACAGCAGACGCTGTTTAGGCTCGGTTTGCAGGCGCTATTTTTAGCACAATAGCGCCTGAAAACCGCCCCAGTGTGAAAGGGGCCTTAGTGTACTACTGTGTGCTTTGCATAGCGATCACCTAAAGCTCACCTGGATACAGTTATTCTCTATACTGTGACAGGCAGGCCGGTGATTGTGCTAGCTGCAGACAGTCAGTGTTTCACTTAGTGTACTACTGTGTGCTTTGCATAGCGATCACCTAAAGCTCACCTGGATACAGTTATTCTCTATACTGTGAAAGGCAGGCCGGTGATTGTGCTAGCTGCAGACAGTCAGTGTTTCACTTAGGGCTCTTTCACACGGACGGACCGTTAAGGTCTGCCTGTCAGTTTTTTAGGCGGACCTAAACGGATGCTCCATGTACCCCTATGGAGCCACGGATGTCAGCGGTGACATGTCCGCTGACATCCGACCCACTCCTATCCGCCAAAGTGTGACGGAGGAAAACCCTACTTTTCCATCCGTCTGCGGATCAGATCAGATGACAACCGACTCTACGGTCTGTCATCATCCGATCCCCCAAAGGGGAGAGCGGCGCTCTGACAGGTCGGTCGCTGCACAGTGTGCGGAGACAGACCTGTCATCTGCCTGCTCAGTGGGGATCGACGGAGCGATCCCCGCTGAGCAAAGCGGAGCGCGCACACGGACACGGATAGTGTGAAAGGGGCCTTAGTGTACTACTGTGTGCTTTGCATAGCATTCACATAAAGCTCACCTGGATACAGTTATTCTCTATACTGTGACAGGCAGGCCGGTGATTGTGCTAGCTGCAGACAGTTAGTGTTTCACTTAGGGCTCTTTCACACGGACGGACCGTTAAGGTCTGCCTGTCAGTTTTTTAGGCGGACCTGAACGGATGCTCCATGTACCCCTATGGAGCCACGGATGTCAGCGGTGACATGTCCGCTGACATCCAACCCACTCCGATCCGCCAAAGTGTGACGGAGGAAAACCCTACTTTTCCATCCGTCTGCGGATCGGATCAGATGACAACCAACTCTACGGTCTGTCATCATCCGATCCCCCAAAGGGGAGAGCGGCGCTCTGACAGGTCGGTCCCTGCACAGTGTGCGGAGACAGACCTGTCATCTGCCTGCTCAGTGGGGATCGACGGAGCGATCCCCGCTGAGCAAAGCGGAGCCCGCACACGGACACGGATAGTGTGAAAGGGGCCTTAGTGTACTACTGTGTGCTTTGCATAGCATTCACCTAAAGCTCACCTGGATACAGTCATTCTCTATACTGTGACAGGCAGGCCGGTGATTGTGCTAGCTGCAGACAGTCAGTGTTTCACTTAGTGTACTACTGTGTGCTTTGCATAGCATTCACCTAAAGCCTAAATTTTTGATGCAATACTTTGCAACAGGGCTCATTGCTGTGCTTTAAGTACACTATCTGTGAGGGGTTGCAGTGTTGTGGCACCAGCACCAGTGCCTAAGGCCCAATTTTTCAGCCCCTGTTCAACAGGGGCATGCAATTACAATTCTTGATCTAATAATTCACAGCAGGGCCCATTCCTGCACCCACCAAGAGTAACTGTGAGGGCTTACAGTGTTGTGGCACCAGCACCACCACCAAAGGCCCAATTTTTCATACCACTGTTCAACAGTGGCATGTAAATACAATTCCTGATATAATAGTTGACAGCAGGGCGTTCCAGCGCCCACCAAGAGTAACTGTGAGGGCTCACTGTGTTGTGGCAACACTAACACCTAAGGGGCAAATTTCTGCAGACTATAAATGGCAGGCCCCTACTTTCAAACATCCAACTTACAAACGACTCCTACTTGCAAACGGGAGGAGACAACAGGAAGTGAGAGGAAATCTACTCCATGGAAGGCAAATTCTCTCCTGTAAGAGTTAATATGTGAAAAAGGTGTCTCCTCTCCACTGATTCTTTATCACCAATCCGTGTTTCAATAAAAAAAACAAATTTTCCAAAAACATTTGTCATTGGGATGGAAAGTGAGGTGAAATGTTCTGAACAGGTGCACAGTCAGCAAAACAAATGTTACAGGGGTGATAACCCTTCCCTATGTTCTCCAAAAAGCTTAAAAATAGATTTTTTGGCTGGAGCTGCACTTAAAAAATGTACCTGTTCCAAATTACAAACAGATTGTACTTAAGAACAAACCTACAGTCCCTGTCTTTTTTGCACCACCTGTATACTGCTGTTCAGAGTATATAGGGCCTTTTTTTATTTTGGGTGCGGGGTTCCTGTTAATATCCATACAAGACCCAAAGGGGCTGGTAATGGGCTGGGGTAGGGTGGGGGGGGGGGGTGATGGGGTAGCCATGCCATTTTTCTCAATGATTTTCATCCATATTACCGGTACCAGACATTACATTAAAGCCGCAAGCAGTTTTAAATGGCTTTTTTTCCTTTAGAAATGTCATTTTGTGCAGGGACAGTTCTAAACAAGGGAAACACGTGCCCCTTCACCGGCATACTTTAGACAACCCCCAGGTACGATATTAAGGCCTCATGCCCACGGGCGTTTTTTCAGCTGCGTTTTTGAGCGTTTTTTACAGCTTAAAAACGCCTGTCCATGTTAGTCTATAGCTTCATGCCCACCTAGGCGTTTTTGAGCTGTAAAGAGCATAGGCGTTTGTAAGCTGTAAAAAAAACCCAGGGCCAGTGCGTTCCTCAGCGTCAGAACTAGGCAGGAAAAAACGCGAGCGTCAAAAAACGCGCAAAAACGCGCACTAACGCGCACTAACGCGCAAAAAACGCGCACTAACGCGCGGTCGCGTTTTTAGCTCCGACGTTTTTTTTTTTTTTTTTTTTTTTTTTTTTTTTCAAAAAAAAAAATAAAAAAAAAAAAAAAAAATATTTACAATAACATGGACAGGCGTTTTTAAGCTGTAAAAAACGCTCAAAAACGCAGCTGTAAAAACGCCAGTGGGCATGAGGCCTTAAAAGGAATATTTCACTTTTTTTTTCACTTTATGAAATCACTTCTCCCGAAAAAACCCCCGTTTTAAAAGATTATTTTTACATTGATGCATGTCCCCTCGCGCAGGATCCGGGTCCCCAAACCCTTTTTAGGACAATAACATGCATATTAGGCATTATAATTAGCACTTTAGATTTCGAACATTTGCGTCCATTGTATTTAATAGGGTTCTAAAGTTCGTGCGAACGTTCAGTCCGTTCGAAGGTTCTGGTGCGAACTGAACGGGGGGGTGTTCGGCTCATCCCTAGTAATGATAGGCATGAACCAGGTGGGTTTACTCTTAAGCTTGACTGATGAAGCAGTAGTCTGTAAAGCCTGGATGGTTCATCCTAAAAATGCTGCAATGGCTTTGCACAGTGCCGTTTGACCATCCCCGGTCTCTGTTATTGAAAACACTTGGGAACCCAGGTCATTTAGTGTGTGCATTGTATGTAATTCATAGAGGTGGAATTTTCAAAGATCTCCTATGTGCCTAATTGATATACGCACTGAACTCCATGCATCAGTTAATTTCATTCCTGTAACTCACCACATTAATAAGTTCATTTTTCAAAGTAGCATTATACCTTTTCACTTTGCCAGTAGTTTGTGGAGCAGATGAAAGGGGAGTAAAACTGCTTGGCTGCTATCCATTTAACTGTCTAAAACTCCTACTTATCTCAGCTACTTCCATACATACTCAAAGAGATTGCACTTTAGTCATTGAATGTAAAACATTATTAACTTCTGCAAAGGATAAATTGTCCTCAGCGACCATCTCTTATCCACTCATCATTAGATTTCATAAACAATACCCCTTCTTTGTAACATCTACATGTAACAGCTTTAGTCTTATGCCGCGTACACACGACCGCTTTTCTCGATGAGAAAAACGGAATTTTTTTTTCTGCCGAGAAAAACGATCGTCTGTGGGTTTTATGTCGTTTTTCTCGTCTAGAAAAACGGCATAAAAAAACGACGAGAAAATTTAGAACATGTTCTAAATTTTCTCATCGTTTTTTCCATCATTTTTTTCCGCGGCAGTTTTCCCATAGGGAGACACTGCCGCGGCGGAGCCCACAGACGGTCGTTTTTCTCGTCAAGAGAAAAAATGACAGGAAAAACAACCGTGTGTAGGGAACCAAGCGGTTCCCTCCTTTTTCCTGTCATTATTCACGGCGGTTTTTTAACCGCCGTGAATAATGATCGTGTGTACGCGGCATTATGCCGCGTACACACGACCGCTTTTCTCGACGAGAAAAACTGCATTTTTTTTTTTCGCCGAGAAAAACGATCGTCTGTGGGCTTTATGTCGTTTTTCTCGTCGAGAAAAACGGCATAAAAAACAACGAGAAAATTTAGAACATGTTCTAAATTTTCTCATCGTTTTTTCCATCATTTTTTTCCGCGGCAGTTTTCCCATAGGGAGACACTGCCGCGGAGCCCACAGACGGTCGTTTTTCTCATCAAGAGAAAAAATGACAGGAAAAACGACCGTGTGTAGGGAACCAAGCGGTTCCCTCGTTTTTCCTGTCATTATTCACGGCGGTTTTTTAACCGCCGTGAATAATGATCGTGTGTACGCGGCATTATGCCGCATACACACGACCGCTTTTCTCGACGAGAAAAACTGCATTTTTTTTTTTCGCCGAGAAAAACGATCGTCTGTGGGCTTTATGTCGTTTTTCTCGTCGAGAAAAACGGCATAAAAAACGACGAGAAAAATTAGAACATGTTCTAAATTTTCTCATCGTTTTTTCCAGCATTTTTTTCCGCGGCAGTTTTCCCATAGGGAGACACTGCCGCGGAGCCCACAGACGGTCGTTTTTCTCGTCAAGAGAAAAAATGACGGGAAAAACGACCGTGTGTAGGGAACCAAGCGGTTCCCTCGTTTTTCCTGTCATTATTCACGGCGGTTTTTTAACCGCCGTGAATAATGATCGTGTGTACGCGGCATTAGTTTATGACCTCTTATTCGTCATTCACATTTTTAAGTAAATTAACTAACCTAACTTTCCTTTGCATAGTTACAATAAACTGTCTCCTGACTCGCAAAATCAGAAAACAAACTAACATGTCAGCTCCAGGTCTGACTCAAACACATAGGTGTGCGTAGCCTGTTGCATTAGGCTGTGCACCTGAAAGCTCAAAAACACGGTACCGATCTCTCACTGTGTTCATTCAGAAAGGGAAGGGGCCGGTTAATGCAGTAGCCAATGGGAGAGGAGGGAAGCCAGCCATGCTGTGGGAGGGGACACCAGACAGCAGGGGAAATCTGTGCTGCAGGGAGTGATAAGTGTGTTCCTGGGCACACCTGGCACACCCTGTGCGCACACCTATGCTCAAACACCAGTACTATATTCTGTCTCGTTGGGCACTAACTTACATTTTTACTTTGCAGGTTAACTTTAACTTGTTTTGTTCTGGCAGTTCTTTACAACTGCTGCACACTATCACTAAATATTTACAACAGTTATCAGCATGTGGTTTATTGACTTTGAGAAATTCACTAAAATCCAACAGATTTAAACTATCTGCAACACACACCATTTATGATATCTTTTTATTCAATTGACATAGCAAATACGGAATAGTCTCATCATTCCCCACCTCCTGCTTGAAACACAGATGAACCAATGCAACAAAGCCAGAAAGTAATAAAAAGAACCAGGTACAATTTAATCTGCCATTTCCACAATGTCTCACGCACACATGGCACCCTAGAATGATTTATTAGAAATAGACACCTTTCCCCTTCTCCCAGAATCTCCTCTCTGCAGCCAAAGCTGAAGATTGGATTTTTTGAGCCAGAAGCTTTTGTGGGAGTATAGTTTTGCTAAAAAAAAAAGCTAAAAAACGATACAGCTGAAAAACGCTACTGCAATAAAGCTGAAAAACTCATTATACAGCTATAACTTTCTACAGCCTTAAACTCAAGAAACAGGAGAGAATTTCACGATCTCTCAACACCAATAATATATCACTTCTAAAAGAAACAAGAACCATGATTTCAGAATTGTACCATCATGGCTTAAAGTATGCAGTATCTGACAAAAGTGAGTACACCCCTCACATTTTTGTAAATATTTTATTATATCTTTTCATGTGACAACACTGAAGAAATAACACTTTGCTACAATGTAAAGTAGTGAGTGTATAACTTGTATAACAGTGAAAATTTTCTGTCCCCTCAAAATAACTCAACACACAGCCATTAATGTCTAAACTGCTGGCAACAAAAGTGAGTACACCCCTTGGTGAAAATGTCCGAATTGGACCCAAAGTGTCAATATTTTGTGTGGCCGCCATTATTTTCCAGCACTGCCTTAACCCTCTTGGGCATGGAGTTCATCAGCGCTTCACAGGTTGCCACTGGAGTCCTCTTATACTCCTCCATGATGACATCACGGAGATGGTGGAAGTTAGAGACCTTGCGCTCCTCCACCGTCCGTTTGAGGATGCCTCACAGATGTTTTAAAGGGTTTAGGTCTGGAGACATGCTTGGCCAGTTTATCACCTTTACCCTCAGCTTTTTTTTTAGCGGCCGGAAGAAGATAGCGGAGGGGCCGGCAGAAGGCAGAAAGCACCGGAGAAGGCACCGGAGAGTCGGAAGAAAAGCCCCAAAGTAGGAAGAGACCCCCGAAGTCGGAAGAAGACCCCCGAAGTCGGAAGAAGACCCCCGGAGCTGCCTAATAAATTACTTTAAAAAGCTGTCTAGTGTGTTTTTTTTATTGAGACTTTTCCCCCAGGTGAATGGGTAGGGGTACGATGTACCCCATACTCATTCACATAGGGTGGGGGCCGAGATCTGGGGGCCCCCTTATTAAAGGGGGCCCCCGGATTCCGATAAGCCCCCCGCCCGCAGACCCCGACAACCAACGGCCAGGGTTGTCGGAAAGAGGCCCTGTCCTCATCAACATGGGGGCAGGGTGCTTTGGGGTGGGGGGGCCGCAGGGCGCCCCCCTGCCCCAAAACACCCACCCCCCCATGTTGAGGGCATGCAGCCTGGTACGGTTCAGGAGGGGGGGCGCTCGCTCGTCCCCACCCCCTTTCTTGACCGGCCAGGCTGCGTGCTCGGATAGGGGTCTGGTATGGATTTTGGAGGGACCCCCACACCGTTTTTTTCGGCGTAGGGGGTTCCTCTTAAAATACATACCAGACCTAAGGGCCTGGTATGCTCTTGGAGGGGAACCCATGCCATTTTTTTATTTAAAATTTGGCGTGGAGTTCCCCCTCATGATTCATACCAAACACAGGGGGCAGCCTGTCCTGGAGGCGACTTCAAGTCGCTCCAGGTCACGCTGTGGTTCAGGCTCAAGTCATGTCCAAGTTGCCTCGCAGAGTCGCGCTCAAAGTCGTGTTGCCCCTGTGTGAACCGGCTCTAACTATATAAAGGAAAAAGGGACAAAAATCTTAACAATGTCTCCCTTAGTTTCTGCTATAAAGCTTTGCAAATACACCCCTATAAAAATGCCAGGTTTTTGAGATGTAAAAAAAAAAAAACAGACCAAGATAAATCACTTTAGATTTTTTTTTACCTTTAACGTGGCCTATAATATGTCACAGGGGGGGAAATAGAAATAAAAAACCTACGATGATGTGGTTGCACAAATATGCACACCTCAATACCAGAAAATTTTACCCCCCTTCCTGCCCAGGCCAATTTTCTGATTTCAGTGCTGTCACACTTTGAATGACAATTACTCAGTCATGCAACACTTTACCCAAATTTATTTATTTTTTATAATTTTTTGAGACAGATTGAGCTTTCTTTTGGTGGAATTTAATCACCACTGGATTTTTTTTTGCAATATAAACGGAAAACAAACAATATATTTTGTGAATTTTTTTAAATAAATTTACATTATAAAATGTTGCAAATAAATAATCTTATTTTCTAAATGTAGACTAAAATGCTATATTTCCTTGGTAAAAAAAAAAAAAAACCTAAATCAGTGTATATTATTTACACTATCTGGAAGTTATAGAATCTACAAAATATGGTATATATATTTGGAAATTCATAAGTCCTGATGTACTGACTGCTTATTACATTTTGATGCCCTATGGTCGGCCATAGACAGAGCAAATTTCTTTACTGGAAAGAAATTCACTTGATTCCCCCATCAACACAGAGAGTGTTGATGCGGGAACCCCTCCTGACAAGCGAGCAAGACATTATTGCTAGCGGCTATAAGGCCTCATGCCCATGGACGTTTTTAAAAACGGTCTGTAAATCTAGTACAGACGCCAGGAAAAAAACAGCGTTTTTAATGCAATTTTTTCTGCGTTTTGCATTGAATTCAATGCACGTTTCCCCTCGCTAGCTTTCAGCAGCGTTTTTCTTTCTCTATTCCAAATCAATGGTTCCCTATGGGAGCCCATTGATTTGAAAAGAGGTCGCACCAGAAGTCGGATCAAGATGATCCGACTTGCGGGGCGACTCGTGTGCGGAGAATCTCGGAGTTTGCCCCCTGCCAATCCAAGTTGGGGATTGGTCAGGGCTCCCTAAAACACCCCAGGCAGCTCCACCTCTCCTCCCCTCCTCTCTTTCCAGATCTTTATAGTGTTGTGGAGATTTTTATGGCAATGTATTTAATATGTATTGTCATAGTGTCACCCAGTGTTAGTACTTCCGCAACCCGCTCTAAAAGAGCTGATTGGGGTAGTCTGAGGCTGGTTGAATCCCGTCTGATAGGGGAAAACGTCTTGAGGTTGGAGTGTGATGTTTGCAGGGTGCGGATATGTCCACCGACGGGGGCCCTCTGTGCATTAGCACGGACGATCATTGAGGAGGGGATGTCCTCGCTCTGCAACAACATCATTGGTTATGAGCAGATGCGTGCTCTTATCTCTGCTGTGTCTGATCAACATTGATTGGGATTCGTAGTGCGCGTCTGCAGATAGCCTCCCTCCCCCATTCAATAATAGTATAATCTTAATATGCGTTATTCTATGGAATAGCGCAGAATAAGAATTCCTATCAACGGTAACTTTAGCCATCATACGTTATTGTATTCATTGTATGTATTATTGTATTGAATCCTTTAATCTATATTTCTTGAGTGGGATTCATGTATGGAACCTGTTGGAAGGGATGTCCTTGTATTGCCATTTTCCTGTGTGGAAGGGACATCCTGTGATGTCCCCGCCCATGGGGGAGGGGATTGGTTGCTGCAGCCAATCACCTCCTGTGTGAGATCTTTTGAGTTTAATAAAAGCCTATGATTAGGCGTCGGCTTGGCAGTCATGCTGGTCTGCTGAGAGATGAGAACATAAGCTGTGTGATGCTGCCTTTTTGGGATGAATGATGGGACGAATGGACGGTGAGTGGATCTTAGCAAACTTAGCTAAAGATAGCATTATTGCAAAAAGATGAATCTAAAGTGTGTGCTTAATTAGCACAGGAAATATGGGCTGTGTGCTCTGCAGACAACCAATAATTCCACGACAATAGCAAGCTTTAGAAAGAAGAGGGAAGTCTCAGTGATGCTGCCTGTGAGTCACCAGCTGCTACCCTTAGCCACTCCTAGCCCAAAATGAAAACAAACAGGCCTAGCCACCAGCAGGGATGAGCTTCGAGTTCGAGTCGAACTCATGTTCGACTCGAACATTGCCTGTTCGCCTGTTCGCCGAACAGCGAACAAATTGGGGTGTTTGCGGCAAATTCGAAAAATCTATGGGAGAAATCTAAAGTGCTAATTATAAAGGCTTATATGCAAGTTATTGTCCTAAAAAGTGTTTGGGGACCGGGGTCCTGCCCCAGGGGACATGTATCAATGCAAAAAGAAGTTTTAAAAACGGCCGTTTTTTCGGGAGCAGTGATTTTAATAATGCTTAAAATGAAAAAATAAAAGTGAAATATTCCTTTAAATTTCATACCTGGGGGGTGTGTATGATATGCATGTGAAGTGGTGCATGTTTCCCGTGCTTAGAACTGTCCCTGCAAAAAATGTCATTTTTGAAAGAAAAAAAGTCTTTTAAAACTGACTCACGGCTATTAATGAATTGTCGGCTCCCGGCAATACATACAAAAGTCATTGATAAAAAAAAAAAAATATTCAATTACCAGGCCCTTCAGGTCTGGAATGGATATTAAGGGGAACCCCGCCGCAAATGAAAAAAAAATTTGACGTGGGGTTCCCCCAAATATCCATTCCAGGCCCTTCAGATCTGGCATGGATTTTAAGGGGAACTCCACCCCAAATTTAAAAAAAATGGCGTGGAGTCCCCCTAAAAATCCATACCAGACCCCTTATCCGAGCACGCAACCTGGCCGGCCGCAGGAGAAAAGGGGGGGACGAGAGAGCGGCCCCCCTCCCTCCTGAACCGTACCAAGCCACATGCCCTCAACATGGGGAGGATGTCCCCATGTTGATGGGGACAAGGGCCTCATCCCCACAACCCTTGCCCGGTGGTTGTGGGGGTCTGCGGGCGGGGGGCTTATCGGAATCTGGAAGACTGCTTTAACAAAGGGGACCCCCAGATCCAGGCCCCCCCCCTATGTGAATTGGTAAGGGGTACATTGTACCCCTACCATTTCACGAAGAAAGCGTAAAAAAATGTTTAAAAAAAACACAAACACCTTGAAAAAGTCCTTTATTTAAAATAATAAAAAAAAAAAAACATTCCAGCGCTGAAATCCAGTGTCCCGCGGCGATCCCGATGTCCAGCGCTGTCCTTCATTGGTTGTGCCTGAGCGGACCTGATGGGGAACTCCCTCTCAGTATTTTAAATGTATAGACCCGCCCCTTCTAAAGTTCCCCATCAGGTCCGCTCCCTCGGTATGTCGGACCCGCCTACATCATTGGCTTGAGCGGGGAACTTCCTTCACTGTGTAATTTAAATTTACATAGTGAAGGAAGTTCCCCGCTCAAGCCAATGACGTAGGCGGGTCCGACATACCGAGGGGGCGGACCTGATGGGGAACTGCTCTCACTTTGGCAATACATGTATAGACCCGCCCCTTCTCATGTTCCGCATCTGGTCCGCTGAGCGGACCTGATGGGGAACTTTAGAAGGGGCGGGTCTATACATTTAAAATACTGAGAGGGAGTTCCCCATCAGGTCCGCTCAGGCACAACCAATAAAGGACAGCGCTGGACATCGGGATCGCCGCGGGACACTGGATTTCACCGCTGGAATGTTTTTTGTTTTTTTTTAAATAAAGGACTTTTTCAAGGTGTTTGTGTGTTTTTTTAAAAAAAAAATTACGCTTTCTTCGTGAAATGGTAGGGGTACAATGTACCCCTTACCAATTCACATAGGGGGGGGCCGGGATCTGGGGGTCCCCTTTGTTAAAGGGGTCTTCCAGATTCCGATAAGCCCCCCGCCCGCAGACCCCCACAACCACCGGGCAAGGGTTGTGGGGATGAGGCCCTTGTCCCCATCAACATGGGGACATCCTCCCCATGTTGAGGGCATGTGGCTTGGTACGGTTCAGGAGGGAGGGGGTGCCGCTCTCTCGTCCCCCCCTTTTCCCCTGCGGCCGGCCAGGTTGCGTGCTCGGATAAGGGGTCTGGTATGGATTTTTAGGGGGACTCCACGCTATTTTTTTAAAATTTGGGGTGGAGTTCCCCTTAAAATCCATGCCAGATCTGAAGGGCCTGGAATGGATATTTGGGGGAACCCCACGTCAAATTTTTTTTTAATTTGCGGCGGGGTTCCCCTTAATATCCATTCCAGACCTGAAGGGCCTGGTAATTGAATTCTGGGGAACCCCCACGCTTTTTTTTTTTTTTATCAATGACGTTTGTATGTATTGCCGGGAGCCGACAATTCATTAATAGCCGCAAGTCAGTTTTAAAAGACTTTTTTTCTTTCAAAAATGAAATTTTTTGCAGGGACAGTTCTAAGCACGGGAAACATGCGCCACTTCACATGCATATCATACACACCCCCCAGGTACGAAATTTAAAGGAATATTTCACTTTTATTTTTTCATTTTAAGCATTATTAAAATCACTGCTCCCGAAAAAACGGCCGTTTTTAAAACTTTTTTTTGCATTGATACATGTCCCCTGGGGCAGGACCCGGGTCCCCAAACACTTTTTAGGACAATAACTTGCATATCAGCCTTTATAATTAACACTTTAGATTTCGAACGTTCGAGTCCATTGTATTTAATAGGGTTCCAAAGTTTACACAAACATTTTGTCTGTTCGCAGGTTCTGGTGCGAACCGAACAGGGGGGTGTTCGGCTCATCCCTGGCCACCAGCTACGCCTGCCTAAATTTTCCTACCCTCCAGAAAAATCCTCACTCTAGCACCTACCTAACTAGAGGGTGCTACACTCGGATTGACTACCCCTGTCATTATTAGCTCTATTTGCTATATTTTGTGTATTTAGAGCCCTTACACCAGGCATGTCCAAAGTCCGGCCCGTGTTCCGGTTTCGGATGGCCCCTCTGGTCATTTTGACATGTATATCTTTTGTGGCCCCCAACGAATCCCAAAGCGCCGGGGGCCACAACAGAAATACATGCTGGCTGCCGGGGAGGAGGCGGGATGAGCGCCGTGCATACAGGAGTTCATGGCGACCTCTGTAAAAGAAAGTCCCGTCTCCTGCGCTGCCATTGGACGACTGTTCTGTCCATCACAGGAGGCGGGACTTTCTATTAAAGAGGCCGTCGATAAAACAGGAGTTTCTCCTGTATGTCTGTCGGCGCTCGTCCCGCCCCCTCCCTGTCTCCTCCAATGCTGCAGATGGGCATGAATCAGGCTGCAATGGTGAGTCTGCATTTATGTCAAGGGGGGTTCTGCATTCAGGGCAAGGGAGTTCTGCATTCAGGGCAAGGAGGTGCTGCATTCATGTCAAGGGGGGTGCTGCATTCAGGACAACAGGGGTGCTGCATTCATGGGAAGGGGGTGCTGCATTCATGGCAAGGGGGTGCTGCATTCATGGCAAGGGGGGTGCTGCATTCATGGAAAGGTGGTGCTGCATTCATGGCAAGGGGGTGCTGCATTCATGGCAAGGGGGTGCTGCATTCATGGCAAGGGGGTGCTGCATTCATAGCAAGGGGGTGCTGCATTCAGGACAATGGGGTGCTGCATTCATGGCAAGGGGGTGCTGCATTCATGTCAAGGGGGTGCTGCATTCATGGCAAGGGGGTGCTGCATTCATGGCAAGGGGGTGCTGCATTCATAGCAAGGGGGTGCTGCATTCAGGACAATGGGGTGCTGCATTCATGGCAAGGGGGTGCTGCATTCATGTCAAGGGGGTGCTGCATTCAGGGCAAGGGGGGTGCTGCATTCAGGGCAAGGGGGTGCTGCATACAGGACAGTGGGGGTGCTGCATTCATGGGAAGGAGGGTGCTGCATTAATGGCAAGGGGGGTGCTGCATTCATGGAAAGGTGGTGCTGCATTCATGGCAAGGGGGGTGCTGCATTCATGGCAAGGGGGTGCTGCATTCATGGCAAGGGGGTGCTGCATTCATGGCAAGGGGGTGCTGCATTCAGGACAACGGGGTGCTGCATTCATGGCAAGGGGGTGCTGCATTCATGTCAAGGGGGTGCTGCATTCAGGGCAAGGGGGGTGCTGCATTCATGGCAAGGGGGTGCTGCATTCAGGGCAAGGGGGTGCTGCATACAGGACAGTGGGGGTTTCATTCAGGGCAACGGGGGTGCTGAGTTTAGGGCAACGGGGGTGCTGCATTCAGGACAACAGGGGTGCTGCATTCAGGACAACAGGGGTGCTGCATTCAGGACAACGGGGGTGCTGCATTCAGGACAACGGGGTGCTGCATTCAGGACAACGGGGTGCTGCATTCAGGACAACGGGGGTGCTGCATTCAGGACAACGGGGGTGCTGCATTCAGGACAACGGGGGTGTTGCATTCAGGGCAACGGCGGTGCTGCATTCAGGGCAATGGGGGTGCTGCATTCAGGACAACGGGGGCGCTGCATTTATGGCACTTGTGAGGCTGCATTGATGGGCGGTGACACTTATTTCTTTATCGTACATCACGGGACACAGAGGCTTAATCATTACATAATGGGTTATATCCACCGTCACGTGCTGGATACGGGTGTAATCAATTAGACAGGAAGTTTCCTCCCTATATAACACCTCCCCTACTGGGAGCTCCTCTGTTTTTTCGCCAGTGTCTAAGGTGTTGGTCACGTTTAAGGATGTGCTAAGAAGAAGCTCTATTAAGAATCCCTCCGGGGGTTAGGGAGCTTCACACAGATCCATCCAAACCGCTTATTAATTACACCAAATGGATGGTACCCGGGCCTCGCAGAAGACTGAGGTGTTGCCTGTAATGTCTCTCTTCGGAGGACTGGGCTCTGGGATCCAGTACTTTCGCTATACACAAAAAGCTCAAAAGTTTCTGGCAGAGTCTTTTACAAGGTCCAGGGAAGAGGTCTCCTTTAAGTAGGAACCCATACCCCTGAAGGTTGGCACAACATTTCCGCCGTGATGGGTGAAGATTGGTACTGTCTGGTTTTCAGCAGACCTGCGACGGGGATAAGGTAAGCCTGGGAAAGGTCCTAAACAAGTATCTTAAGGACTTTCCTTTTGAGTGGGATGTCTTGTCTGTATCCACCACTAGAGGGAGTAAAGAGTTGAGTTTTCACTCACCATCCTCCAAAAATAGTGTCAGCTCCTCCTCGGACAGCACACTTCTTACGCTGCAAGCTCTGCCATGGGTAAGCTTCTCTATGTGGTTGGATTCAGGCACTCCTGGACCGCTACTCAGCATCCAACTGTGTGATTAATTGCATACTTTATGTAGATTGCTAAACTAGCACAGTAGTATATGCATTGTTAGTACCTCTGCTTTTGCATTGGACTATGTCAGCCTGTAAAAAAAGGTTATGGGGCAGGAAAGCATGATACCATCCTCCCCTGAGAGACTTGAGGCATTGCAGCCTCTCCCAACATTGCAGCCACTCGGCATATGTCATTTTGGACTCTTTTTGCATTTGTTAGTCCATAAGAGAGGTTAAACTGCTATAAATCACAGCGTCTTCACAGAGAGCAGAAAGATGGGTGTGTCCCTTCCCCTGCTCTGAAACCTCAAACGAGAGGATTAAAGTTCTGAGAAGGTGAGTTCACTGTCAGAGGATAAGGGAACAGGTGCAATTTGACGAGGTCGAGGTATTAGAAACCTCACAAGCTCTGAAGTTTCAGCTACAATCTTTTACAGAGATTCTTGCTGCGTATAATTTCCCCTCAGCCTAACAGCCGAAAGCCTCTGTCTTATCCTTGTGGTTTAAAAAAATAAAAAAAATCCATAGGTTGCTTGTACCTTCCCACTCCCTGACTGCAACAGTTTATACCTGCTGGTTGGGCACCCGCATAAGCTGTTTTCTCCTCCTAAAGATGTGGGGGTGTAGAGTTGCTGGTGCACATTGTTGCTAAAAAGCGAAATTGCATGTTTGCAGAGGATCTTCTTTTACCAGCCCACATGTTTACATGTTTTTGTGTTGATGGATTGACATGCCTTACCTAAAAACGCATAAAGATGCTTGTTTGCATATAGATGTGGGGTCGCACAAAAGTGCTTGGTCTCACAAAGTCCTTGGTTACCCATGAGTGCTTAATCGCACAAACATGTGGGGTAAAAACAAGAACATGTTTATGATTAATCACATAAAGATACATGTTTGCTGGTATGGATATTTATGTTTTTTACATAAAAACGCATGAGGATCCTTGGTCACATTTGAGTGCTTAGTCACATTAAGATGTTTGACCGCATAGACATGCTTGGTCGCAGAAGAGTCCTTGATACTCAGGGATACTTGATCACACAGAGAGGCTTGTTTTCACAAAGATGCCTGAAAATCGCATAAAATTGCTTGACTGCATAAAAATGCTGGATCACACAGGGGTGTTTGATCACACAAGAGTCCTTGGACACACAAGGGTTCTTAGCCGCACAGTAGTTCTTAAAATGCATAAGATGTTTGATCGCATAAAAAATGCAGAATCGCATAAGGATGCATGATCGCCTAAAGTTGCATGTTCCCCTAGATTTTGCATGGTTGCATAATGGGGCCTTGGTTCTTGGTTACCCAAGAGTACTTAATCGCACGAAGAGGCTTGTTCCACAGAGATGCCTGAAATTGCTTTAACCACTTGACAACTGGGCACATAACCCCCTTCCTGCCCAGGCAAAATTTCAGGTTTCAGCACTGTCACGCTTTAATTGACAATTGCGCGGTCGTGCGACGTGGCTCCCAAACAAAATTGACGTCCTTTTTTTCCCACAAATAGAGCTTTCTTTTGGTGGTATTTGATCATTTCTGCGTTTTTTTTTTTTTTTTTTTTTTTTTTTTTTGCACTATAAACAGAAATAGAGAGACAATTTTGAAAAAAACACAATATTTTTTAATTTTTGCTATAATAAATATCCCAATTTTTTTTTAAAAGACTATTTTTTTTCTCAGTTTAGGCCGATACGTATTCTTCTACATATTTTAGGTAAAAAAAAATGCAATAAGCGTATAGTGATTGGTTTGCGCAAACGTTATAGCGCCTACAAAATAGGGAATAGAATAATTTTTTTTTTTATTATAATTTTTTTTTTTTACTAGTAATGGCGGCGATCTGCGATTTTTATTGTGACTGATAAGTGTATGATAATTGGTTTGTGTGAAAAGTTATAGAGTCTACAAACTAAGCTACGCATTATTGCAAATTGATCAATCCTAATGCACTGATGGCCTATCTCATTTCTTGAGGCCCTAAAATGTCAGGATAGTACAAATATCCCCCAAATGACCCCTTTTTGGAAAGAAGACAGTCGGAGGTATTTAGTAAGAGGCATCGTGAATTTTTTGAAGTTGCAATTTTTTCCCATAATGCCTTGGAAAATTAAGAAATATATATATATATATATATATTTTTTTTTTCTTCACAAAGTTGTCAATTTAGAAGATCTTTCTAACACAGTATGTACATAGCAAAAATAACACCCCAAAATACATTCTGCTACTCGTCCTGAGTATGGCGATACCCCATGTGTGAGACGTTTCCACAACCTGGCCACATACGGAGGCCAAACATCCAAGTAGCACCTTCAGGCGCTCTAAAGGCATAAATTACATGTAGCGGACTCACCCCTCTCTCTTTATCGGTTATGCGGTTGTTGTCTAGGGGTACTTGAGAGAGAGATGAGATACACCACGGCCCATGTCCTCCAGCTAAGAGGTGAAAGCCAGCAAATTGGGTCTTGTGTAGGTGTCCTAGAGTCAAGTCCAGTACTTTGTCTCTGACTCCTTTACTCCTAGTAACCAGAGTTCCACACAGTGAATAGGTCCAACTCAGTTTTATTCTTCTTGCCAAGCAATAAAACAGTTTCTTACTTTGGAAAATGGGGACAGATCGAGGCACAATCCTTTCCCTTCTGTTGCCGACCACTGTGCTGTCACCAGTGGTGAATAGTCACTAGGGATGAGCTCGGTGTTCGAGTCGAACGTACGTTTGACTCGAACATCGGCTGTTCGATCGTTCGGCGAACAACGAACGATTTGGGTCGTTCGCGCCAAATTCGAGTGACGCGAACGGCCCACAATGCACTACGCCATCGCAGTGTCATCCAGGCGCTGTGATTGGCCAAGCATGCACTGTGACCCCGCATGCTTGGCCAATCACAGCGCCGGCAGCGAGGAGAGCAATGATTGGCCACAGGCAGGATGCCTGTGGCCAATTATTGATGAGGGGATTTAGTACACGCCCCACACTATAAAAGGCCGCCAGCGCGGCGGCCTTGTGTAGTGTGTTCCGGAGCAGGGAAAGAGAAGCATAGGCAGGGACAGTGTCATTTTTTTCTTTACTAATCCTGGATTCCTTGTGTTTAGGGACAGAGAAGGATAGGTAGGGAGAGTGTCAGTGTGTTATTCTGTGCTAAACCTTGTTTGTAGGGACAGAGAAGGACAGTGAGGGAAAGTGTCAGTGTACTATTCTGTGCTAAACCAATCTTGCTGAAGCATATTGCAAATCCTTGTGTTTAGGGACAGAGAGGGACACTCAGTGAGGGAAAGTGTCAGTGTACCATTCTGTGCTAAACCAATCTTGCTGAAGCATATTGCAAATCCTTGTGTTTAGGGACAGAGAGGGACACTCAGTGAGGGAAAGTGTCAGTGTACCATTCTGTGCTAAACCAATCTTGCTGAAGCATATTGCAAATCCTTGTGTTTAGGGACAGAGAGGGACACTCAGTGAGGGAAAGTGTCAGTGTACCATTCTGTGCTAAACCAATCTTGCTGAAGCATATTGCAAATCCTTGTGTTTAGGGACAGAGAGGGACACTCAGTGAGGGAAAGTGTCAGTGTACCATTCTGTGCTAAACCAATCTTGCTGAAGCATATTGCAAATCCTTGTGTTTAGGGACAGAGAGGGACACTCAGTGAGGGAAAGTGTCAGTGTACCATTCTGTGCTAAACCAATCTTGCTGAAGCATATTGCAAATCCTTGTGTTTAGGGACACAGAAGGATAGGCAGGGGACAGTGTCAGTGTCATTGTTGCTAAGCCTCCTGCACAGTATACACCTGAAGCTAGCCCTTATTGCTGTTTTTCCCATCTCCCTGCAGGCCATCCATTAGAATGTCTGGAAGGCAAACAAGGAGAGGCAGACAGTCAGGAGCCAATAAAAGAGGGCAAGCAGGCTCTGTGTCTGGGGGCAACAGTGCTGGTCGTGGACGCGGTGCATTGTCATCAGCACATGGCCATGGGACACGCTTGTCCTTCTTTTCGGCAGCTGGACATGTTGAGCCACATCATGCCGAAGACTTGGCAGAGTGGATGACCAAGCCCTCCTCATCCTCCTCATCCTCTCTCACCCATGCTCAGGGTACTGGCAAAGCAGCTGCCAAAGCGTCCTCTTCCCTGGTATCAATGTCATCATCAGTCACTCCTTCCCTAGACCCACCATGTCCTCCTCCTGAGGAGTCCCCCGAACTGTTTGAGCACAGTGTTGGGTACATGCTCCAGGAGGATGCCCAGCGTTTCGAAGGATCTGATGATGATACCCAGCTAGAGGAAGGCAGTAGCGTGAGAGCAGAGAGAGGGGATGCTCAAGAAGGACACCAATCTGGCAGTCATGTTCCAGCAGCTGCAGCATACTGCCAGATTGGCTCCAGTGATGAGGAGGGAGGGGATGATGAGGTCACTGACTCCACGTGGGTGCCTAATAGGAGAGAGGAGGAGGAGGAGGAGGATGAGGAGGAGGCACATCTCCAACGAGGTAGGATGCCCTTGGGTGGCCAGCGTAAGGGCAGCACACCAATGGAATCACACCGCAGAGCTCCGCCTGTGCAGGGCGCTGCCTCTGCCCGTCATTCAAAAAGTTCTTTGGTGTGGGCCTTTTTTGAGGCGAGTGCATCAGATCGCACAGCTGCTGTTTGCAACATATGTCTCAAGCGTATATCGCGTGGCCAAAACATCAGCCGCTTGGGCACCACATGTTTGACCAGACATATGTTGACCTGCCATGCAGCTCGTTGGCAAGCCTACCTTAAAGACCCACACCAAAGAACAAAGCGGACCTCTCCTTGCTCCTCATCAGCTGGGATCTCCAACCCCACTATACCTTCAGTCCTCTCTTAAACCTGCACTGAGAGGAATGAAGGTGTAGAATTAGGTGTGTCACAGCCAAGTACTTGCGGCCACTCTGCTAGCAGTACACCGACGTCCGATTCTAGCAGGCAAATTTCCCTGCCCCAGCTGCTGGACCGTCGAAAGAAGTTCACTCCCAGCCATCCACATGCCCAGCGGTTGAATGCTAGCTTGACTAAATTGCTAGCGCTTCAACTGCTGCCTTTTCAGTTGGTAGACTCGGCCCCCTTCCGTGAGTTTGTGCAATGTGCGGTTCCTCAGTGGCAGGTTCCCAAACGCCACTTTTTCTCACGGAAGGCGATTCCGGCTCTCTACCGGCATGTGGAAGGCAATGTCTTGGCCTCGCTGGACAGGGCGGTCAGTGGTAAGGTGCATATTACCGCTGACTCATGGTCCAGCAGGCATGGACAGGGACGTTACCTTTCTTTCACGGCCCATTGGATCACTCTTTTGGCAGCTGGGAAGGATGCAGGACAAGGTGCAGTAGTGTTGGAGGTTGTTCCACCGCCACGCCTCCAAAATGCTACTACTGGTTGTGACACACCTCTCTCCTCCACCCCCTCCTCTTCTTCTTCTTCCTCCATGGCCTCTTCCTGTGCTTTGTCCTCGGAACCAGCGGTGCTCCGTAGGCGTTCAAGGGGCTACGCAAGTACGCAGGCAAAAAGATGCCATGCCGTGCTTGCGCTGGTGTGTTTGGGGGACAGGAGCCACACTGGGGCAGAGGTCCTGTCTGCTCTGCAGGGGCAGGCCGAGAGGTGGTTGACGCCACGCCAGTTTAAGCCAGGAATGGTGGTTTGCGACAATGGCACCAACCTCCTCTCCGCCCTCCGACAGGGACAACTGACCCATGTGCCCTGTGTGGCTCACGTCCTTAACCTGGTGGTGCAGCGCTTCTTGGGCAGGTACCCGGGCTTACAGGATGTCCTGAGGCAGGCCAGGAAAGTCTGTGTGCATTTCCGCAGATCTTATGATGCCAGTGCTCGCCTGGCTGAGCTGCAAAAGGAGTTGAACCTGCCCAAGAACCGCCTTATATGTGACATGCCCACCAGGTGGAACTCAACGTTGGCCATGCTGCAGCGGCTGCACACGCAGCAGAGGGCCATCAATGAGTACCTGTGCGACTACGGCACCAGGACAGGGTCAGGGGAGCTTGGTTTTTTTTCACCACGCCAGTGGGGCATGATCAGGGATGCATGCACTGTCCTGGCACCATTTGAGGAGGCCACGAGGATGGTGAGCAGTGACAGTGCATGCATCAGTGACACTGTACCTCTTGTCCACCTGTTGGAGCACACACTGCGTGGAATAATGGACAGGGCACTTGAGGCAGAACAGAGGCAGGAAGAGGAGGACTTCCTTGCCTCTCAAGGCCCCCTTTACCCAGACAGTGTTCCTTCTGTCCCACCCATCGCACAGGAAGAGGAGGAGGAGGAGGAGGAGGAGGATTGTGTCAGCATGGAGGTGAAGCCTGGCACTCAGCATCATCAGCAGCAGTCTTTTAGGGATGATTTACAGTCCCAAGAAACCAGTGGACTTGTACGTGGCTGGGAGGAGGTGGCTGCGGATCATGTCGTCCTTAGTGACCCAGAGGACTCCGGACTGAATGCCTCAGCTAACCTACGCTGCATGGCCTCCCTGATTCTGCAAAGTCTGCGGAAGGATTCTCGTATTCTTCGGATCAAGGAGAGGGACCATTACTGGCTGGCCACTCTCCTTGATCCACGGTACAAGGGTAAGGTTGCGGACCTTATGTTACCGTCGCAGAGGGAGCAGAGGATGAGACAACTCCGGGAGGCCTTGCAGAAAGGTCTGTGCAACGCGTTCCCAGAGACTGGGAGGTTACAAACTCCTGGTCCTGGACAACAAGTTGCTGAGGCTTCGGTCAGTCAAAGAAGGAGCGGTGGGGAAGGTGGCCGTCTGACCGATGCGTTCAGACAATTCTTTTGTCCGCAGCCCCAAAGTATGATCGGTTCCAGCAACCATCGCCAGCGTCTGATATACATGGTGCAGGAATACCTAGGGGCAAGGTCAGACTTGGACACCTTCCCCACCGAAAATCCTCTGGCTTACTGGGTCTTGAGGATGGATCACTGGCCAGAGCTTGCACAGTATGCAATTGAGCTACTGGCCTGTCCTGCATCCAGCGTTCTTTCAGAACGCACATTCAGTGCTGCTGGAGGATTTGTCACGGATCACAGGGTGCGCCTTTCCACCGACTCGGTTGATCGACTGACTTTCATCAAGATGAACCAGTCTTGGATCACCACCAGCTACCACACACCTGATGCTGATATAACAGACTAATTGATTTTAAAATGTCACATCCCTTCAAGACTGATGCTGATGCTGAGTGCCTGTGCTGTTATGTTGACTGGCTATCCTCCTCCTCCTCAATGATCCGATTGATGATGATGATAGCTTGGAAGAACATTTTTGTTTCTGGGTTCCGCCACCAGTGCCTAAGGCCCAATTTTTCAGCCCCTGTTTAACAGGGGCGTGTAATTACAATTTTTGATGCAATACTTTGCAACAGGGCTCATTGCTGTGCTCCAAGTACAGTATCTGTGAGGGGTTGCAGTGTTGTGCCGCCAGTGCCTAAGGCCCAATTTTTCAGCCCCTGTTCAACAGGGGCATGCAATTATAAATATTAATCTAATAATTCACAGCAGGGCCCATTGCTGTGCCCACCAAGAGTAACTGTGAGGCCTTACAGTGTTGTGGCACCAGCACCACCATCAAAGGCCCAATGTTTCCTACCACTGTTCAACAATTATATGTAATTACAATTCCTGATATAATAGTTGACAGCAGGGCGTTCCAGCACCCACCAAGAGTAACTGTGAGTGCTTACAGTGTTGTGCCAACACCAACACCTAAGGGGCCAATTTCTGCAGAGTATATACGGCAGGTCCCTACTTTCAAACATCCAACTTTCAAACGACTCCTACTTGCAAACGGAAGAAGACAACAGGAAGTGAGAGGAAATCTACCCCTAGGAAGGAAAATTTCTCTCCTGTAAGAATTAATATGGGAGAAAGGTGTCTCCTCTCTACTGATGCTTTATCACCAATCCTTGTTTCAATAAAAACACCACATTTCAAAAACAGTTGTCATTGGGACGGAAAGTGAGGTGAAATGTTCTGAACAGGGGCACAGACAGCAAAACAAATGTTACAGGGGTGATAACCCTTCCCTATGTTTTCCAAAAAGCTTAAAAATATATTTTTTGGCTGGAGCTACACTTAAACA
Organism: Rana muscosa; assembly: GCA_029206835.1. Lineage (NCBI taxonomy): Eukaryota > Metazoa > Chordata > Amphibia > Anura > Ranidae > Rana > Rana muscosa. The sequence goes on from CM055121.1 coordinate 74,026,074, forward strand.
ATGTACCAGTTCAAAATTACAAACAGATTCTACATAAGAACAAACCTACAGTCCCTGTCTTGTATGCACCGCCTGTATACGGCTGTTCAGAGTATATAGGGCTTTTTTTATTTTGTGGGGTTCCCCTTAATATCCATACAAGACCCAAAGGGGCTGGTAATGGGCTGGGGTAGGGGGGGGGGCTGTGATGATGGGGTAGCTATGCCATTTTTCTTAAAGATTTTTATCCATATTACCGGGACCAGACATTACATTAAAGCCGCAAGCAGTTTTAAATGGCTTTTTTTTTCCTTTAGAAATGTCATTTTGTGCAGGGACAGTTCTAAACACGGGAAACACGTGGCACTTCACAGGCATACTTTAGACACCCCCCAGGTACGATATTTAAAGGAATATTTGTTTTTTTTTTTTTCACTTAATGCATCATTAAAATGACTGCTCCCGAAAAACGGCCGTTTTTAAAACTTTTTTTTGCATTGATACATGTCCCCTGGTGCAGAACCAGGGTTCCGAAACCCTTTTTAGGACAATAACATGCATAATAGTCGTTATAATTAGCACTTTAGAATTCGAACGTTCGCATCCATTGTATTTAATAGGGTTCTAATGTTCGTGTGCGAACTTTCGGTCCGTTCGCGGGTTCTGGTGCGAACCGAACCCGGGGGTGTTCGGCTCATCACTAATAGTCACTGCCACTGACTAGGTGATGTAGAACGTGAACTATCTTCGCTCGCTTTGCCCCTGTCAGGAAAAGAAATCCGTCCAAGGGAGAAATGGAGGCCTCTCCGTCACCAGCGATGCTGCGCCAGACTCTTCAGAGAAGTTACTGCACACCAGTCCTCACAAACTCAGATACGGGCACCCAAGGAGTTAGGGCCCCCTCGGATTCCTCCACCCTCGCGGAACTCAGTCGAAGGTACTGAGCCCCAGGCATCCACCATAGTATCTAACCCCAGGCTAAAGGTGCCTGAGATGGACTCCATCTCTGCTCCGGTAGGTCAAGGGCACCTAGGCCTGGAACACCGGAACGCGAGCACCCAGGCTGAAGGTGCCTGGGTGCGGCCGCATCTTCTGGCTCCGGACTCTAACTCCCGTGATCAGGGCGTCCGCCCCTTTTATGACCTCTCCCTTCACGCCACAGCGGGTTCCCCGCCCTGCTGTACCAGCTCCAGGGGAGGACAAAAAGGCACAGTCTTGCGGTGCGAGCCCAACCCCAGTCCAAGGCAACAATGCCACCTATAGGCCGGCGGGAACTTCACACCACCAGAGTCCTCCAAGATTCACAAAGGGAACCTTGAATTTCCTAACAATCAAGACATCTGGGTTACACTACCACCCAGATGCTTCCCCTAAATTCAAGTACCCGCTACATACACATTTCATTTCCTGAGTGCCTATCACATTTTTGAAGGCCCTGGAGAACCAGGTCAATGGAATTACCCACAAAATGACCCCATTTTGGAAAGAAAACAACCCAATGTATATTCTATGAAGCACAATAAGTCTTTTGAACATGTCATTTCTTTCCAAAAGTTTTTGGAAAATGTGGAAAAAAAATTAAAACTTTTTTTTTTTTTCACAAAGTTGTCAATTTATAAGATCTTTCTAACACATAGTATGTACATAGCAAAAATAACACCCCAAAATACATTCTGCTACTCGTTCTGAGTATGGTGATACCCCATGTGTGAGACTTTTCCACAGCCTGGCCACATACAGAGGCCCAACATTCAAGTAGCACCTTCAGGCTTCTAACACATAGCATGTACACACCAAGAATTACACCCCAAAATACATTCTGCTGAGCAAAAGGTAATAAAAAAAAGGCTCACCTATGGTTTTAGCAGGCAGGAATACCGTCCCAGAGCAGTCAAAGCATTGGTCCAGACAGCCAAAGGAAATGTCCAGGAATTGTCCAGGCAGCAGACAGAGATATGGAAACGTATGAACATGGTTTAGCAGGCAGTTCAGGTAACAGGCAGAGGCATGGCCAGTTTAGGTGGCAGGCAGAGGCATGGCCAGTTTAGGTGGCAGGCAGAGGCATGGCCAGTTTAGGTGGCAGGCAGAGGCATGGCCAGTTTAGGTGGCAGGCAGAGGCATGGCCAGTTTAGGTGGCAGGCAGAGGCATGGCCAGTTTAGGTGGCAGGCAGAGGCATGGCCAGTTTAGGTGGCAGGCAGAGGCATGGCCAGTTCAGGTGGCAGGCAGAGGCATGGCCAGTTCAGGTGGCAGGCAGAGGCATGGCCAGTTCAGGTGGCAGGCAGAGGCATGGCCAGTTCAGGTGGCAGGCAGAGGCATGGCCAGTTCAGGTGGCAGGCAGAGGCATGGCCAGTTCAGGTGGCAGGCAGAGGCATGGCCAGTTCAGGTGGCAGGCAGAGGCATGGCCAGTTCAGGTGGCAGGCAGAGGCATGGCCAGTTCAGGTGGCAGGCAGAGGCATGGCCAGTTCAGATGGCAGCACTATAACATTTAGGCCTTGGTCAGGTAAGACCTAAGGACATGGGTAGAGGCTTCTTCCCACCCAAATCTCTACGAAGCCTCAGAGTCTCCAGACCCTAATCCGAGAAAACCAAAACCCAGAGAAAAACATTTTCTCCACTCGGAAAATCTTTTCTGGAGCCCCTCAAATATGTGAGACCCCTGTGCTGTACTCAAATGATCAGTTTAGGAGACAGGCAAAAAGCATGGTCATTTAACAGGCCAAGGTCAATTCACGTTGAAGGCAGAAACATGGTTGGCAGAGGCATAGTCGAAAACAGTCCGGGTCATTCACAGAAATGGCAGATGGTGGAAACTGGAAAAAAAATCATCTTCACTTTACTAATAGTTTAGTAAAGTATGATAGCTCTGAAAGCACTTTAAAAAACAGAGGCCTGGCTGGGAGGGACATTGGGGACAGTAGTATCGGGTGTCACGACAAATTCCTCTACTTGAACACACACAACATTTTTTTGGTGGTTTGTGACCTGTTTGGGTAAGAGGGAGGATTTCGGGAAAGTGCCTTTCGTGGAGTCTGGCTACTGCATCGGAGCGAATTAGTTGAGGGGCTTGGCCATGGGGATAGAGAAGGGCTTCGATCACGTCTTCTTGGAATTTTAGATAGGTTAGGGAACTTTGGGTGCACTTAGAAAAAATTATATAAGAATTGAACAGGGCTAGTTGCATCAAATAAATGGCAACTTTTTTGTACCAAAACAGTGATTTCCTGGTGGCCAAGTAGGGCTGCATCATCTGGTCATTCATATCCACCCCCTCCCCATGTAAAGATTATAGTCATGCACACATTTTGGCTTCTGGACGGGGCCTCTTCTTCTCTGCAGTTCCACCAAGGTGTCATCATGCATTGTGGAAAGGATGTAGACATCTCTTTTTTTATCTCTCCACTTCAATGCTAGTACCTCTTCAGTCCGCATACTGGTTATTTCCCCCTGTTTCAATTTCTTGGCAACCAATCTCTGTGGGAAGCCTTTACGATTGGTCCGTGCTGTCCCACAGGCCACAGTTTTCTTTTGGTACAGATGGCGGAAAAGTGGGAGACTTGTATAGAAATTGTCTACGTATAGGTGGTAACCTTTCCCAAGCAATGGTTCAATCAGCTGCCAGACAATTTTGCCACTTGTTCCCATGTAGGTAGGGCATCCAGGGGGGTTTAGCTGTCTGTCTTTTCCCTCATAAATTATAAAATCATATGTGTAACCCGTGGCCATGTCACATGCCTTATAAAATTTGGAATAAATAAAAATTGCTTTATTCCAAGTCTTCCTGTGAAGTGTAATAGTGATTCATCTACACATATATTTACATCAGGGGTAAACATCTGCTTGAAGCTGGCGCCAAAAAATTGATTAGGGGCTGAATTTTGAATAGTTTATCATAATTGGGATGATTTAGAGAGAGGCATTGGGCATTGTCGTTGAAGTGTAGAAACCTCATAATCATCTCGTAACGGGTTATTTTCATAAAAGATGAATAGATTGGCATGTGGTAGATAGGTCGGGTAGACCAGTAGGAATGGAGTTCATTTTTTTTTTGTCAGCCCCATGTTGAGGGTTAGGCCAAGGAAAATATTTAATTCTTCCACGGTGAGGGGTTTCCAAACAAAAGGATGGGCATAAGAAGAATTTGGATCATTGGCTATATGTTGGCTGGCATATAGATTACACTGCTCCACAATGTAGGTTAGGATATCATCAGTAAAAAATGTCAAAATAATAAATCGGGGTAGCATTTTCCGATTGTATCTGAGGGCCTGGCTGGGCTGTAAAAGGGGGAATAACAGGTTCTACTGATGTATCGGGCAGCCATGTTGGATACAGTAGAAGATGGGGGGGGGGCTAGTATGGGCCCTGCCTCGTTGTTGATGGGACGCCCCATTGCTAGCATCTGGCCTATCCTCTAGGAAAGTTGCAGAACTGCTGGTGGATGCCTGCCTATCCTGGCGTGCTGCGCTGCTGGTGGATGCCTGCCTATCCTGGCGTGCTGCGCTGCTGGTGGATGCCTGCATATCATCATGGAGTGCTGTGCTGCTGGTGGATGCCTGCTGGTTGATGTCCTGGAGTGCTTCGCTGCTGGTGGATGTCTGCGCCTGCTCATAACTCCTGATCCCACTTGTTAGGATTCTATCCTCAGTTTCTATTTCAGAACCACTACTTTCCTCTGGATAATATTCACTATCCGATTCTGACAGAGAGAGTTCCCCCGCTACTCTCGTCCAACATACCCTGGAGTATCTGGAGAGCCTCCTCGCTGCTGTAGAATCGTTTAGCCATGTGGGCAGATGTGCCAGATGTTGGCGGGCAGATGTGCCAGATGTTGGCAGACAGATGTGCCAGATGTTGGCAGGGCAGATGTTGGCGGGCAGATGTGCCAGATGTTGGCGGGCAGATGTGCCAGATGTTGGCGGGCAGATGTGCCAAATGTTGGCGGGCAGATGTGCCAGATGTTGGCGGGCAGCTGTTGGCGGTCAGATGTTGGCGCTCAGATGTTCCAGATGTTGGCGGGCAGATGTTCCAGATGTTGGCGGGCAGATGTGGCAGCTGTAGGCGGGCAGATGTTTACTGCCTGATGTTGGGGGTCAGATGTGCCAGATGTTGGCAGGGCAGATGTTGGCGGGCAGATGTGCCAGCTGTTGGCGGGCAGATGTGCCAGCTGTTGGCGGTCAGATGTTGGCGGGCAGATGTGCCAGATGTTGGCGGGCAGCTGTTGGCGGTCAGATGTTGGCGGGCAGATGTGCCAGATGTTGGCGGGCAGATGTTTACTGGTATGACAGGTGTTTTCACTGTTTTGGGGACACTGTGTTTTGGGGACACTAGCTGGGTGATCAGTGGGTAAACAGCAGAGAAACAGCTAAAAACTCACTGATCTCCCGGCTGCAGCACAGATTGTCTCTTCCTCTCCTCACTGACAGGCTCTGTGTGAGGAGAGGAAGAGATGAGAGCAGTTACAACTGCTCTGTGTTTACATTACATGACGGCTGTGATTGGACAGCCGTCATGTCATCAGGAGGGCCAATCACATGGCCCTCCTGTCGTGCACACCTTTCCTGTCTCTGGGGTGCACAGGCAGATTGGGATCGCGCCGCTGCGCGGGCACGTGGCAGCGCGATCCCTTCACAAACACCAGCCCCCCTCTCTCTGTTGTCTGTGTTTCGCAGGGGGACAGCACCTCTTCCGATTGGTGGTTTCGCTCTTTGGGTTAGCCACTGTGCCCGGATTTACAAGGTGCTAGGGCCCGCCTCTAGCAGGACTAAAAGCCCAGGGTATAGCAGTAATGCCATACCGAGGCAATCTGCTGTTGATAGATCAGTCAGTAGCATGGCTGTACCTAAGTTTGTCCGGCATGGTCAAGTATCTGGAACTCCTGGGACAGGATCCCAGTCTAATGGTACATTCGTACTTTTGATAAATAGCTTGGAGCGTTTGGGACACAGCCCAAAAAAGGAGAGTTTTTTTTTTTTTTTTTCTTGCTTCAGACAGTCAGCGTTATAAGAAAGCTGGTCTATGTGGTCAAGGCAAGGAAGAGTTCCTTACATTCACATTTTTCTTAAGGTGCTAGGGATTGTGGCTTCATTAAAAAGATTCATTTTGCTCAGCTTCATTCTAGGCTACTAGATCCTAACCTGGCATTATCCAAAGGATCTGATCCCACGGATAAGATGGAGTCTCAGTTGGTGGTTCCTAACCAAAAAGTTTGGCAGAAAAGAAGCTCCTTCATGCCAATTACCTGAGAGGTAGTGGCTACGAAGGCTGGCCTCTAGGGATGGAGACCAGTCCTGGAAGAAACCACTGCCCAGGAGAGGTGGTCTATCTCCAAGAGAACCTTGTCCGTCAACTTTTCTTGCCGTCAAGGGTCGAAACCTTCGGCTGGCACGTCTGACTTAATCATCGCCTGGGCGTTTAGGTTGCAGCTTTGTTCTGTCAGAGTACAATCCGATTATGCCGCACCACTGGTTGACTTTGCTTACCAAGGAGATGCTAGACGTCACGCAGCCAGAAGGAAATTAAGCCATGTTCTGGCTTAGGCAGAGGGATTTTGTGCCTTGCCTATCGTCAGTCTTCATTTCATGGAATTGAGAATTGGCAGGCGGTTCTCAGGAATTGTCAACATATGTTCCAGGGTGTATGGCCTCTACTCCCTGATCTTCTTTCTTATCAGAGGCGGGAGAAAGGGTACCCCGGGCAAGAGATTTATGGGCGTACAGGTTCAACAAGAAGTTGAACAGCTTTATGTCTAGGACAAAGGATCCACTCGCACACAGGACAGAATGCATTGTAACCCCGTGGGACCAGTTGTCACTGGTTTATGCGTTCTCTTCCCCCAGCGCCGCGACTACCGCGGCCTATAGGCTACATCAGAGGAGAACGGAAGCCAGCTTAATAGCTCCGGCATGACCCAGATGACCTTACTGTGCAGGGATCTTAAGGGTGGTAGTGGAGGACCCAGGGTCCCTTACATCTTGCCTAGATCTACCTTGTGAGGGCCGGTATTCCATCCTATCTTGCAAACATGGGAATTAATGGTTTACTTGGTTTAGCCCGCATTCTTGAAGATCACGGCTTTCAGAATCAGGGACAACTACCCTGATTCATACAGGAGAGCGGGCCTCCAGGACCATGTATTATAGGATCTGAAAGGCCCATATTCCTGGTGTGAAACCAAGGGATGGCATCCTCGGAAGTATGTCATAGGTAGAATTCTTACCTTCCTACACTAAGAAAGGGATGGAGCTAGCCTTAAGTTCCATCAAGAGTCGAGTCTCGGCCTTGTCGGCGTTTTCAAGGTCGCTTGCTTCGCACTCTTTGATCCAGGCTTTTCTACAAGAGGTAACGCATATAAGTCGGCCAGTTAGTTGGTCCTTGTGCCCGGGGGATTTGAGTCTGGTTTGTCGGCTTGCAGGGACAGCTCCTTGGGCCATATTTCCCTTCATCCTCCTTCAAGGGAGTTGGTGTTCTTGGTTGCGGTAGCCTCCGCAAGAGATTTTCAGTATTGGCAACTTTCTTTGTATAGAGCCATACTTATTTATTAGGGTGAGGTTGAAACCTCACCCAGCCTTTTTTTTCCTAAGGATCTAGTTTCTCTTTTAATCAAAACACTTCTTGCCTCCTCCTTTTTTTCCAGAAACTTGGTTTACGGAAGGAAAATTATTACTTTTCTCTAAATATAGATGAGAACAGTTGAGGTCTATCTGAAAGTTTCAAATACAGGAAACTGACGTTTTGTTATGCTGCCAGAAGACCCTAGAAAGGGGTAGGCAGCATTCTAACCAGCTATTATAATGATTGCTCTCTTGTTGGATTGAGAGCAGTCAAGGCCTATCTGAAGCGGTTGCTCAGATACGGAAAACTGATGTTTGTTGCGCTACCAGGAGGCCCCGGAAAGTGCAGGCAGCGTCTAGATCAACTGTTTCAATGTTGATTCATCAGGCTATTATTCAGGCTTGTGGTTAAAGAGAGGGTTCGCCTGTTTCTTTTAGAATGCACTCTACCAGAACAGTAAGTGCTTCTTGCGCGGTGCATTACCAAGCCTTTATGACTCAGATTTGCTAGGCCGCAACTTGGTCATTTATGCTTGCGTTCACTAATCTTTATCAGGTGAATGTAACATGGTTAGAGGATGCCACTTTTTTGCGCAGTATGCTGCAGGCAGAAGTATAGGTCCTCATGTCTGGCGGTCTGCGTTATTTGTGTCTCCCTCCCCTCAAGTTGAGCATTTCTCTGGGACGTCCCATTATGTAATGATTAAGCCTCTGTGTCCCATGATGTACGATAAAGAAAATAGGATTTTTTATTACAGATTACCTGTAAAATCCTTTTCTTGGAGTACATCACGGGACACAGAGCTCCCGCCCCTCTTATTTGGGGATATTGGGACACTTATTGCTTTGCTACAAAAACGGAGGAGCTCCCAGTAGGGGAGGGGTTATATAGGGAGGAAACTTCCTGTCAAATTGATTACACCAGTGTCCAGCACCTGACGGTGGATATAACCCATTATGTAATGATTAAGCCTCTGTGTACCGTGATGTACTCCAAGAAAAGGATTTTACAGGTAATCTGTAATAAAAAATCCTATTTTTGCTTCACAGTTCTTTATTTAAAATGTAAGATTTTTTAAAGTGAGGGTGCGTGTTATACGCCGATAAATACGGTATATACAAATAATACACCCAAGCTCATCTCTTCATCACACACAGCCACAAAGGCAGGGGAATTCTTGTTGGGCAGTGTTATAGTGCTCGGACGAACACACTTAGACCGAATTTTAATGGTTCACAGAATCTCAGGCAAAATGGTCGGCCCTCACGCATGTTCACTTCATCAAATCTTTGAAAAAAGTTTGGACACCCCTGCCTTACACAGCACACACTGCCAGTGGGGGGGGGGGGGGCGTCGGCGGTAAAGCCTGTAGAAAGCATGGCGGTAAGCCTGTAGAATAAGGTGACCAGATTTTTAAAATGAAATCCGGGGACATATTTTTTTTTTTTACTAGTAATGGCACCAATCAGCGACTCTCTGCCCGTCGCCGCCGCCCGCCTCACGGCCTGTCAAGTCTTACTCTCCGGGCCCCGGCTACTACTGGGTGGGGAGCGGAGGAAGATCACTCCACCAGGGAAGGCAAGGAGATAAGCAGGCAGGCAGCTGGCCGGGACTTGAGCCAAGGCAGAAGAAAATGCGATGGGCATGCACCCGAAACTGAAGAAATATTCCCTCTGCTCCGACCAGCACATGATCATCAGAAAGGGGCACAGATAATGGAAAAAAATACACCCCCTAAGCTAGTAGGAGCGGGGGGGTGTAATTCAGATTTTTTTTTTTATTCTGCAATGACTGTCTTTAAAATTGCCCCAGCCCCTGTTCAAATCCAATCCGGGGACAAAACCGGGGACAGACTTGGTCCAGGGACAGTGTCCTCAATCCGGGGACTGTCACCTGAAACTGGGGATGTCTGGTCACCCTACTGTAGAAAGCACTCGGACTTTCACACTGGGATTGCAGATGAGGCATTTTTCAGGCGCTTTTTTTCTTGCTTCCTGATGATGCGCGCACAGCGTGAAATGCATAGAAGAGGGGCTTGAGATGCATACACATAGGAGCCCTTCAGTTCCGCCGGGTCATTGGAACGCACGCTTCTAGTAAGTCAGCGGTGTGGGAGTGTTTTTTTATAGACCTCAGAGCTGCTAATGTGCCGATTTTCATCGTATTATACACATGTAAGTGAAGCCTTTTTTATACAATAAAAAACTATACTACACTATACCTGCCTTCTGTTTTATCTTTTGGCAGAGCTAATTTTACAGAGCATTTTGATGGCAGAAGGAGACTGATACTGATTACTGTGGATGATATATCAAATTGAGGAGTTTTGACTCATATATACATGCCTGTTGGTGATCTGGTTGTGGCCGTCTCCATCCATATACCATATGAGGAGAAGAGGGGGAGTGTTCTCTCTATATTTATAATAGCTATTTATATGACTAACACTCTTTACATTCACATCAGTCCCTGCCCTCAAGGAGCTTACAATTTCAAGTTTTAGGTAATTTCATTTTAATCCAGTGGTAACTCAACACTTCATTAACTACTTGGCGATCGCCCACCCTCGCAATGTACTGTAGGCAAAGCCCATATGTCGCTGCCAACCTCTGGGTTTAGGGTGCGCACATGCGAACCCCCCGCCCAGCACCCGCTGTCATTGTACACAGCGGGAGCCTGTCAGTAAGTCCAATGATTCATGGTCGGGCCTGGCTGATCAGCTTTGTGCAATCACAGCCCAGAGCTCTGTATTGGTAAACAACACAGAGCTCTGTACAGAGGGAACAACCTGTCAGTTACTCAGAGATCTAGTAGTAAAACCAGCACACTTTACACACATTACACATAGTTGGGCAAACATTTAACCCCTTGATCGCCCTAGATGTTAACCCCTTCCCAGCCAGTCTCATTAGTACAGTGACAGTGTATAGTATTGGCACTGACCACTGTATTAATGTCACTGGTGATGTCAGTGGCAGTTAGTCAGTTCCCCCACAGCGTCAGATTGTCCATCGCACTATCATCGTCATAAGTGGTATATAAAAAATATTCCCGTATATATAACATAGTTTATAGGCACTATAACTTTCACACAAACCAATCAATATACACTTATTTTCAGATTTTATTTTATTTTTTTAATCAAAAAAATGTAGCAAATTAAATTTTTGCCAAAATGTGTTTTTTTAACCATTTGCTGACCGCCCACAGTACATTTACGTCATTATTTTGACGTTAAATCCCGTTGTTATGGCAGCAGCTAGCTGCCATAACCCTGGCTTCATTTTTTACTGTGGGCTATTCTGTACAAGATAAAAGTGGTCCCAGTGGTAGATTTACCGCGGGATCACTTTTAGAGGCGGTGGGAGAGGTGCCCCCCTCCTGCCACTTCTCGTTCATCTTCCAGCTTACCAGAGCCTTCGGTAAGCCCGGAGCCGATTTGATCCCTCTGATCCCTGAGCAGGAAGTCAAGTGAGAGCAAGATAGCCCCCACTCGGCTCTATGCCCTTGGAGGACCAGAGCGACATCTGACATCACTTCTGCCTCTTGGGCTTAAAGGGATTTTTTTTTTGTAAATGAGAGATCCGGGGTCTTTTTGACCCCAGATCTCTCAATAAAGAGGACCTGTCATGTTTATTTCTATGTGTTTACATTCCTTGTAATAGGAATAAAAGTAATCTAAATAAATGAATAAAGGGACAGTGTAAAAATAAAAAGTAAAATAAATAAGAAAAAAAAAGTAAAGCGCTCTGTGCTCATGCGCAGAAGTGAACACATATGTAGGTCGCGCCACATATGTAAACGGTGTTCATACCACACATGTGAGGTGGTATAGCCATGATCGTTAGAGCTAGAGCAATAATTCTAGCACGAGACCTCCTCTGTAAGACCCTTTTCACACTGAGGCGGTTTTCAGGCGCTTTAGGTCTAGAAATAGTGCCTGAAAACCGCCTCCCTTTCACTATTTAGTGTGTGTTTCCACACTGGGGCGGTGCGCTTGTGAGACGTTGGGAAAAGTCCTGCAAGCAGCATCTTTGGGGCAGTTTGGGAGCACTGTGTACAAAACGCCCTGCCCATTGAAATTAATGTGCAGCGATTCCAAAGCGCCTGAAAAGCGCTTCGGAATCGCCGCAACACGGCCGTTTTTAACCCCTTCTTTGGGGTTAAAAGCGTTCCGCTAGCGGCCGAAAAGCACTAAAGCTAAAATGAGCGGCGCTTTAGCGCTAACGCGGCCCCAGTGTGGAAGGGGTCAAACTATAAACAGGTAACCTGTAAAGAAAATTAAAGCGTCGCCTATGAAGATTTTTACGTTTGTCGCCATTCCACAAGCGTGCACAATTTTAAAGCATGACATCTTAGGTATGTATTTACTAACTGTGTAACATAATCTTTCACATTCTACAAAAAAATTGGGCTAACTTTACTGTTTTTTTTTTTTTTCTTTAAATCATAAGTGTATTTTTTCCCCAAAAATTGCATTTGAAAGACCACTGCGCAAATGAAGTGTGACAAAATATTGCAACAATCAACATTTTATTCTTTAGGGTCTCTGCTAAAAATATACTGTATATACTCGAGTATAAGCCGAGTTTTTCAGCACATTTTTTTGTGCTGAAAATGCCCCCCTCGGCTTATACTCGAGTCACCTTTTTGCGCCTGATCTCCCGGACTTTGGGGACCCGGAACCGGCCGGCCGTAGGTTCCCTGGAACCCAAACTTGGCACACATGTAGCCCCACTCTTCCTCTACAAGTATGCAAAGTTGTCCGGGGGACCTACGGCCGGGAAGCAACGATTTTTCAAAGCCGGGCACCCATTCCATGGACTCCCATGTTAAACGTCAGTCTAGTCATGGACACAGTGAGGCATGCAGATGGACACCCTAGGCTTATACTCGAGTAAATACGTTTTCCCATTTTTTTGTGGTAAAATTAGAGGCCTCGGCTTATGTTCAGGTCGGCTTATACTCAAGTATATACGGTGTGTGTGTATATATATATATATATATATATATATATATATATACACACACACAGTGGGGAGAACAAGTATTTGATACACTGCCGATTTTTCAGGTTTTCCTACTTACAAAGCATGTAGAGGTCTGTAATTTTTATCATAGGTAGGTACTCTTCAACTGTGAGAGACAGAATCTAAAATAAAAATCCAGAAAATCACATTGTATGATTTTTAAGTAATTAATTTGCATTTTATTGCATGATATAAGTATTTGATACATCAGAAAAGCAGAACTTAATATTTGGTACAGAAAACTTTGTTTGCAATTACAGAGATCATATGTTTCCTGTAGTTCTTGACCAGGTTTTCACACACTGCAGCAGGGATTTTGGCCCACTCCTCCATACAGAGCTTCTCCAGATCCTTCAGGTTTTGGGGCTGTCGCTGGGAAATACGGACTTTCAGCTCCCTCCAAAGATTTTCTATTGGGTTCAGGTCTGGAGACTGGCTAGGCCACTCCAGAACCTTGAGATGCTTCTTACAGAGCCACTCCTTAGTTGCCCTGGCTGTGTGTTTTGGGTCGTTGTCATGCTGGAAGACCCAGCCACGACCCATCTTCAATGCTCTTACTGAGGGAAGGAGGTTGTTGGCCAAGATCTCGCGATACATGGCCCCATCCATCCTCCCCTCAATACGGTGCAGTCGTCCTGTCCCCTTTGCAGAAAGGCATCCCCAAAGAATGATGTTTCCACCTCCATGCTTCACGGTTGGGATGGTGTTCTTCGGGTTGTACTCATCCTTCTTCTTCCTCCAAACACGACGAGTGGAGTTTAGACCAAAAAGCTCTATTTTTTTCTCATCAGACCACATGACCTTCTCCCATTCCTCCTCTGGATCATCCAGATGGTCATTGGCAAACTTCAGACGGGCCTGGACATGCGCTGGCTTGAGCAGGGGGACCTTGCCTGCACTTCAGGATTTTAATCCATGATGGCGTAGTGTGTTAATAATGGTTTTCTTTGAGACTGTGGACCCAGCTCTCTTCAGGTCATTGACCAGGTCCTGCCGTGTAGTTCTGGGCTGATCCCCCACGTTCTTCATGATCATTGATGCCCCACGAGGTGAGATCTTGCATGGAGCCCCAGACCGAGGGAGATTGACTGTCATCTTGAACTTCTTCCATTTTCTAATAATTGCGTCAACAGTTGTTGCCTTCTCACCAAGCTGCTCACCTATTGTCATGTAGCCCATCCCAGCCTTGTGCAGGTCTACAATTTTATCCCTGATGTCCTTACACAGCTCTCTGGTCTTGGCCATTGTGGAGAGGTTGGAGTCTGTTTGTTTGAGTGTGTGGACAGGTGACTTTTATACAGGTAATGAGTTCAAACAGGTGCAGTTAATACAGGTAATGGATGGAGAACAGGAGGGCTTCCTAACCACTTAACGACCGCCCACTGTAAATATACGTCGGCAGAATGGCACCGACAGGCAGAATCACGTTTATCTACGTGATCACCTTTGTATAGTTGGGGGGTCGGATCGGACCCCCCTTCTTTACAGTGAGCAGTGGTTAAGTGTTCGGGAGCGATCCAGGATGAGGGGACGGCCGTTCGATTCCGGCCACCCCCTCGCGATCGCTCCCGGCGAATGATATGCTTCCTCTGCCTGTGTAATGTAAACACAGGCAGAGGAAGTGATGTCATCTCTCCTGCGGCGCTCACATATACCGAGCGCCGCACAAGAGAAGATGCCAGGTTAGTGCACAAAACACTACACTGACACCAGGACACATAGGCACATAAATCGCCCCCCCAGGCCCCCCCAGATCACCCCCCAGCCCCCAGTCACAGTGTCACTGATTGCAGTGACCATTTATTTACTGATCACTGCAATCAGTGACATTTGTGACTGTAAAAGTGTCACTAAAGTTAGTTTTAGGTCCAGTGTAGCCCCCTAACCCCCCCTAATAAAGGTTTAACCCCCTGATCGCCCCCAGATAACCCTTTCACCCCCTATCACCACTGTCGCTAAGCGATCATTTTTCTGATCGCAGTCTTAGCGTCTGTGATGCCGATCGGTAGCCAGTAATTTTTTTTAGGTTCGCCGCAGGTTTTTATAGCGTCAGGTACCCCCATATATTATCTAATAAAGGTTTAACCCCCTTGATCGCCCCCCAGGTAACCCTTTCATCCCCTATCACCACTGTCGCTAAGCAATCGTTTTTTCTGATCGCTGTCTTAGCGTCGGTGATGCAGATCGGTAGCCAGTAATTTTTTTTAGGTTCGCCGTAGGTTTTTATAGCGTCAGGTACCCCCATATATTACCTAATAAAGGTTTTAACCCCCTAATTGCCCCTAGTTAACTCTTTCACCAGTGATCACCATATAAGTCTTACGGGTGACGCTGGTTAGTTAGTTTGCTTTTTATAGTGTCAGGGCACCCGCCGTATATAACCCAATAAAGGTTTAACCCCCTGATCGCCCGGCGGGTGATATCAATTAGGTTTTAGCATCAGAGAGGGTCTGCGTCACACCCCAGGCAGCGTCAGGTTAGTGCCAGTAGCGCTAATACCCACGCGTGAAGCATACACCTCCCTTAGTGGTATAGTATCTGAACAGATCAATATCTGATCTGATCAGATCTATACTAGCGTCCCCAGCAGTTTAGGGTTCCCAAAAATGCAGTGTTAGCGGGATCAGCCCAGATAGCTGCTAGCACCTGCGTTTTGCCCCTCCGTCCAGCCCAGGCCACCCAAGTGCAGTATCGATTGATCGCTGTCACTTACAAAACACAACACACATAACTGCAGCGTTCGCAGAGACAGGCCCGATCCCTGCGACTCCAGTGCTGTAAGAGGAGATTTCACCACCACAGTTAAAAAAAAAAAGAGCATATATGCCGAAGCATGGGGGCAGCAGGGGCGGAGGAGCGATTTTGTTCCTAATGCCGCGTACATACGGTCGAAATTCCGACAGAGGCTTGCCCGTGGAAAAGTCCGACCAAGTGTGTGCGGCATAACTTTTTTGCGGGAGGATGCCCCCATGCTTCAGCATATATAAATGGTGCGTGTATGCCCATCATTAGAAGTGGGTGGATGAAGGGCGGTATTCTAATGGTGGGCATACCCACCGATCAATCTCTTTTTTTCGTTCAGCCAACAGGCTGCATGAAAAAAAAAGATTACAATACATGTCCAACAAGGACCAGCAACGTACTGGTATGTTGCTGGACTTTGAATGTTTATACCAGAATGATGCCTGCGGGTTTAGGTATCATCTTGGTATCATTCTTTTCAGCCAGCGGCCGGCTTTCATGTAAAAGCAATCCTAGTGGCTAATTAGCCTCTGGACTGCTTTTACAAGCAGTGGGAGGGAATGCCCCCCCCGGATATAAAAAGCGCCATTGGGAAATCGGGAAAGCATTTTATCACACCGATCTTGGTGTGGTCAGATGCTTTGAGGGCAGAGGAAAGATCTAGGGTCTAGAAGACCCCAGTTTTTTCAAAAAAAGAGTACCTGTCACTACCTAATGCTATCATAGGGGATATTTACATTCCCTGAGATAACAATAAAAATGATAAAAAAAAATAAAAATATGGAAGGAACAGTTTAAAAATAAAATAAAAAAGCAAAATTAATAAAAAAAAAAAAAAAAAAAAAAAGCACCCCTGTCCTGCCCTGCTCTTGCCCAATGGCGAACGCAGGCGTCGGTCTGGCGTCATATGTAAACAGCAATTGCACCATGCATGTGAGGTATCACCGCGAAGGTCAGATCGGGGGCAGTAATTTTAGCAGTAGACCTCCTCTGTAAATCTAACGGGGTAACCTGTAAAGGCTTTTAAAGGCTTTTAAAAATGTATGTAGTTTGTCGCCAATGCGCGTTTGTGCGAAATTTTAAAGCATGTCGTGTTTGGTATCTATGTACTCGGCCTAAGA
The DNA here is from genome assembly GCA_029206835.1 of Rana muscosa. Taxonomy (NCBI): domain Eukaryota; kingdom Metazoa; phylum Chordata; class Amphibia; order Anura; family Ranidae; genus Rana; species Rana muscosa. The sequence continues at coordinate 74,042,498 of CM055121.1, forward strand.
TCATCTTTTTTATTTCATCACACATTTGAGCAATATAGTGTGTTTAAGTGCATTAAAATTAAAAAAAGTGTATTTTTTCCCCAAAAAATGCGTTTGAAAAATCGCTGCGCAAATACTGTATAGAAAAAAAAATGCAACACCCACCATTTTAATCTGTAGGGCCTTTGCTTTAAAAATATATATAATGTTTGGGGGTTCAACATAATTTTCTTGCAAAAAAAATAAATATGTTTTCATGTAAACAAAAAGTGTCAGAAAGGGCTTTGTCTTCAAGTGGTTAGAAGAGTGGATGTAAGCTTCCTAATGTTGTGTATAAAATGCCAGAACAGTTTTGGAAAGTAGACACCCCAAGCTATATACTGAGAGGCATGTCGAGTCCATGGAATATTTTATATGTTGACACAAGTTGCGGAAAATTTTTTTTTTTTTTTTTTTTTTTTATGCACAAAGTTGTCACTAATTGATATATTGCTCAAACATGCCATGGGCATATGTGGAATTACACCCCAAAATACATTCTGTTGCTTCTCCTGAGTATGGAGATACCACATGTGTGAGACTTTTTGGGAGCCTAGCCGCGTACGGGACCCCAAAAACCAAGCACCGCCTTCAGGCTTTCTAAGGGTGTAAATTTTTGATTTCACTTCTCACTGCCTATCACAGTTTCGGAGGCCATGGAATGCCCAGATGGCACAACCCCCCCCCCCCCCCCAAATGACCCTATTTTGGAAAGTAGACACCCCAAGCTATTTGCTGAGAGGTATTGTGAGTATTTTGCAGATCTCGCTTTTTGTCACAAAGTTTTGAAAATTTAAAAAAAATATATATATTTTCTTCATTTTCAAAAACAAATGAGAGCTGTAAAATACTCGCCATGCCTCTCAGCAAATAGCTTGGGGTGTCTACTTTCCAAAATGGGGTCATTTGGGGGGGTTTTGTGCTATTTTGGCATTTTATGACCTTCGAAACTGTGATAGGTAGTGAGGAGTGAAATCAAAAATTTGTGCCTAGAAATCCTGAAGGCGGTGCTTGGTTTTCGGGGTCCCGTACGCGGCTAGGCTCCTAAAAAGTCCCACACATGTGGTATCTCCGTACTCAGGAGAAGCAGAAAAATTTATTTTGGGGTGTAATTCCACATATAACCATGGCATGTGTGAGCAATATATCATTTAGTGACAACTTTTTGTAATTTTTTTTTTTTTTTTTTTTTTAGTCATTATTCAATCACTTGAGACAAAAAAAAAAAATATTCAATGGGCTCAACATGCCTCTCAGCAATTTCCTTGGGATGTCTACTTTCCAAAATGGGGTCATTTGGGGAGGTTTTGTACTGCCCTGCCATTTTAGCACCTCAAGAAATGAGATAGGCAGTCATAAATTAAAAGCTGTGTAAATTCCAGAAAATGTACCCTAGTTTGTAGACGCTATAAAATTTGCGCAAACCAATAAATATACGCTTATTGACATTTTTTTTTTACTAAAGACATGTGGCTGAATACATTTTGGCCTAAATGTATGACTAAAATTGAGTTTATTCGATTTTTCTTATAACAAAAAGTAGAAAATATCATTTTTTTTCAAAATTTTCGGTCTTTTTCCATTTATATCGCAAAAAATAAAAATTGCAGAGGCAATCAAATACCATTAAAAGAAAGCTCTATTTGTGGGAAGAAAAGGACGCAAATTTCGTTTGGGTACAACATTGCATGTCCGCACAATTTACAGTTCAAGCAGCGCAGTGCAAAATTCTGAAAACAGCTCTGGTCCTTTAGCTACCAAATGGTCCGGGGCTTAAGTGGTTAAAGAAAAAATAACAGGTCTGCGAGAGCCGGTCTTCTTACTGGTTGGTAGGTGATCAAATACTTATGTCATGCAATAAAATGCAAATTAATTATTTAAAAATTATGCAATGTGATTTTCTGGATTTTTGTTTTAGATTCCGTCTCTCACAGTTGAAGAGTACCTATGATAAAAATTACAGACCTCTACATGCTTTGTAAGTAGGAAAACCTGCAAAATCGGCAATGTATTAAATACTTGTTCTCCCCACTGTGTGTGTGTGTATGTGTGTGTGTGTGTGTGTATATGTGTGTGTATATATATATATATATATATATATATATATATATATACATACACAGTGGGGCAAAAAAGTATTTAGTCAGCCACCAATTGTGCAAGTTCTCCCACTTAAAAAGATGAGAGAATCCTGTAATTGTCATCATAGGTATACCTCAACTATGAGAGACAAAATGTGGAAACAAATCATTCCAGACAATCACATTGTCTGATTTGGAAAGAATATTTTTTGCAAATTATGGTGGAAAATAAGTATTTGGTCAATATCAAAAGTTCATCTCAATACTTTGTTATATATCCTTTGTTGGCAATGACAGAGGTCAAACGTTTTCTGTAAGTCTTCACAAGGTTGTCACACACTGTTGCTGGTATGTTGGCCCATTCCTCCATGCAGATCTCCTCTAGAGCAGTGATGTTTTGGGGCTTTCGCTGGGCAACACAGACTTTCAACTCCCTCCAAAGGTTTTCTATGGGGTTGAGATCTGGAGACTGGCTAGGCCACTCCAGGACCTTGAAATGCTTCTTACGAAGCCGCTCCTTCGTTGCCCGGGCGGTGTGTTTGGGATCATTGTCATGCTAAAAGACCCAGCCACGTTTCATCTTCAATGCCCTTGCTGTTGGAAGGAGGTTTGCACTCAAAATCTCACGATACATGGCCCCATTCATTCTTTCATGTACACGGATCAGTCGTCCTGTTCCCTTTGCAGAGAAACAGCCCCAAAGCATGATGTTGCCACCCCCATGCTTCACAGTAGGTATGGTGTTCTTTGGTTGCAACTCAGCATTCTCTCTCCTCCAAACACGACGAGTTGTGTTTCTACCAAACAGTTCTACTTTGGTTTCATCTGACCATATGACATTCTCCCAATCCTCTTCTGGATCATCCAAATGCTCTCTAGCAAGCCTCAGATGGGCCCGGACATGTACTGGCTTAAGCAGGGGGACACGTCTGGCACTGCAGGATCTGAGTCCCTGGCGGCGTAGTGTGTTACTGATGGTAGCCTTTGTTACGTTGGTCCCAGCTCTCTGCAGGTCATTCACTAGGTCCCCCCGTGTGGTTCTGGGATTTTTGCTTACCGTTCTTGTGATCATTTTGACCCCACGGGGTGAGATCTTGCGTGGAGCCCCAGATCGAGGGATATTATCAGTGGTCTTGTATGTCTTCCATTTTCTAATTATTGCTCCCACAGTTGATTTCTTCACACCAAGCTCATTGCCTATTGCTGATTCAGTCTTCCCAGCCTGGTGCAGGTCTACAATTTTGTTTCTGGTGTCCTTCGACAGCTCTTTGGTCTTCACCATAGTGGAGTTTGGAGTGTGACTGTTTGAGGTTGTGGACAGTTGTCTTTTATACTGATAACAAGTTCAAACAGGTGCCATTAATACAGGTATTGAGTTGAGGACAGAGGAGCCTCTTAAAGAAGAAGATACAGGTCTGTGAGAGCCAGAAATCTTGCTTGTTTGTAGGTGACCAAATACTTATTTTCCACCATAATTTGCAAAAAAAAATATTTCCAAATCGGACAATATGATTGTCTGGATTTGTTTCCACATTTTGTCTCTCATAGTTGAGGTATACCTATGATGACAATTACAGGCCTCTCTCATCTTTTTAAGTGGGAGAACTTGCACAATTGGTGGCTGACTAAATACTTTTTTTCCCCACTGTATATACAGGTCCTTCTCAAAAAATTAGCATATTGTGATAAAGTTCATTATTTTCTGCAATGTACTGATAAACATTAGACTTTCATATATTTTAGATTCATTACACACAACTGAAGTAGTTCAAGCCTTTTCTTGTTTTAATATTGATAATTTTGGCATACAGCTCATGAAAACCCAAAAATCCTATCTCAAAAAATTAGCATATCATGAAAAGGTTCTCTAAACGAGCTATTAACCTAATCATCTCAATCAACTAATTAACTCTAAACACCTGCAAAAGATTCCTGAGGCTTTTAAAAACTCCCAGCCTGGTTCATTACTCAAAACCGCAATCATGGGTAAGACTGCCGACCTGACTGCTGTCCAGAAGGCCATCATTGACACCCTCAAGCAAGAGGGTAAGACACAGAAAGAAATTTCTGAACGAATAGGCTGTTCCCAGAGTGCTGTATCAAGGCACCTCAGTGGGAAGTCTGTGGGAAGGAAAAAGTGTGGCAGAAAACGCTGCACAACGAGAAGAGGTGACCGGACCCTGAAGAAGATTGTGGAGAAGGACCGATTCCAGACCTTGGAGGACCTGCGGAAGCAGTGGACTGAGTCTGGAGTAGAAACATCCAGAGCCACCGTGAACAGGCGTGTGCAGGAAATGGGCTACAGGTGCCGCATTCCCCAGGTCAAGCCACTTTTGAACCAGAAACGGCGGCAGAAGCGCCTGACCTGGGCTACAGAGAAGCAGCACTGGACTGTTGCTCAGTGGTCCAAAGTACATTCGGAAATCAAGGTGCCAGAGTCTGGAGGAAGACTGGGGAGAGGGAAATGCCAAAATGCCTGAAGTCCAGTGTCAAGTACCCACAGTCAGTGATGGTCTGGGGTGCCATGTCAGCTGCTGGTGTTGGTCCACTGTGTTTTATCAAGGGCAGGGTCAATGCAGCTAGCTATCAGGAGATTTTGGAGCACTTCATGCTTCCATCTGCTGAAAAGCTTTATGGAGATGAAGATTTCATTTTTCAGCACGACCTGGCACCTGCTCACAGTGCCAAAACCACTGGTAAATGGTTTACTGACCATGGTATTACTGTGCTCAATTGGCCTGCCAACTCTCCTGACCTGAACCCCATAGAGAATCTGTGGGACATTGGGAAGAGAAAGTTGAGAGACGCAAGACCCAACACTCTGGATGAGCTTAAGGCCGCTATCGAAGCATCCTGGGCCTCCATAACACCTCAGCAGTGCCACAGGCTGGTTGCCTCCATGCCACGCCGCATTGAAGCAGTCATTTCTGCAAAAGGATTCCCGACCAAGTATTGAGTGCATAACTGAACATAATTATTTGAAGGTTGACTTTTCTTGTATTAAAAACACTTTTCTTTTATTGGTCGGATGAAATATGCTAATTTTTTGAGATAGGATTTTTGGGTTTTCATGAGCTGTATGCCAAAATCATCAATATTAAAACAAGAAAAGGCTTGAACTACTTCAGTTGTGTGTAATGAATCTAAAATATATGAAAGTCTAATGTTTATCAGTACATTACAGAAAATAATGAACTTTATCACAATATGCTAATTTTTTGAGAAGGACCTGTATGTATATATATATAATGTATATATAATGTTCTAAGTAATTTCTAGCAAAAAAATACTCATTTAAACTTGTAAACAAAAGGTTCCAGAAAAGGTCTGGTCAGCAAGTGGTTACATTTTTTTCATCGGATATGTTTTATAGCAGAAAATAAAAGATATATTTTCTTTTTTCAAAATTTTCTTTTTTTTTTTTTTTATATCGCAAAAAATAAAAAAGCTCAGTGGTGATCAAATATCACCAAAAGAAAGCTCTATTTGTGTAAAACAAATGTCCACAGAATTACCAGTTGAATTAGGGCAGTGCCGAATAGCAAAAAAATGGCCTGGTCATGAAAGGGGGTAAAATCTTCCCGAGCTCAAATGGTTAACCGCTTAAGGACCAGCCGCCGCAGTTATACTGCCGTAATGTGGCTCAATCCGGCAAATCGGCATAGGTGTACGAATTGTGGGCGCGCGCGCTGCCGGAGGCTCACGCACGTGCCCACTGGCCAGCGGGGGAGCCAATTAGCGGGTGGGGCGGACTCGATGTCCTCCGGCCACCCGCAATTGTTACCCGCAGTGACAGAACAGGGATCTGCCTGTGTAAACAAGAGAAATCTCCGTTCTGACAGGGGAGATCACACAGATCCTGTCTTTCTGCTATGCAAGAAGACGGATGTGTGTGTTTTCCCCAGTCACACAGTCCCCCATACAGTTAGAACACACAGTGAGGGAACACATTAGGGCCCGGTTCACACTAGTACGATGCCAGACATCGCATGTGATTTGCACCGCATTGCTGTTCACCTCACATGCGATGTCTGTGAGATGCGATTCCAGCATACAAACTGTATGGCTAAAATCGCATCGCATTTGCACCAAAATGGTGCAGGACCCTTTTTTTTGGTCCGCACTGGAATCGGATCACATGGGTGTTCACACTTATGCGATCTGATTCCTGCACCATTTTACAGTTCGCACTGCAATCTGCAAACCAATCTGGGGGTGTCGTTAACTTTACATTGACACCCTCAGCGGTTCGCAGATCTCAGTGTGAACCACTGTGCTATACGGGAACCCGCACTGTATTCGCAGGGTTCTCACATCGCACTAGTGTGAACCGGCACTTAACCCCTTGATCGCCCCTGATGTTAACCCCTTCCCTGCCAATGTTATTAGTACAGTAACAGTGCATATTTTTAGCACTAATTACTGTAATAATGTCACTTGTTCCCAAAAAAAGTGTCAAAAATATCAGTTAGGTGTCCGATCTGTCCGCCGCAATGTCCCTGATCGCCGCCATTACTAGCATAAAAATTAATAAATAATGAAAATGCCATAAATGTATCCCCTATTTTGTAGATGCAATAGCTTTTGCGCAAACCAATCAATATACGCTTATTGCGTTTTTTGTTTTTTTTTACCAAAAATATGTAGAAGAATACATATTGGCCTAAACTGATAAAGAAATGCTTTTATTTTTTTGGATGTTTATTATAGCAAAAAGTAAAAAAATATTGTTTTTTTTTTCAAAATTTTCGCTTTTTTAGTTATAGTATAAAAAATAAGAACTGCAGAGGTGATCAAATACCACCAAAAGAAAGCTCTAGTTGTGTGTGAAAAAAAGGACGTCAATTTTGTTTGGGTACAATGTTGCACGACCGCGCAATTTCAGTTAGGCCTCATGCCCACGGACGTTTTTACAGCCGCGTTTTTGAGCGTTTTTTACAGCTGAAAAACGCCTGTCGATGTTGTTGTATAAATTTTTCGACCATATTTAAAAAAAAAACAAAAAAAAAAAACGCCGGAGCTCAAAAACGCAATCGCTGCATTTTTACGTGTTTTTGATGCTTCACGTTTTTTGATGCCTAACGCCGCCGCCGCAGAACGCACTGGTCCTGGGTTTTTTTTACAGCTTAAAAACGCCTATGCTATTTGCAGCTCAAAAACGCCTAGGTGGGCATGAAGCTATAGACTAACATGGACAGGCGTTTTTAAGCTGTAAAAAACACTCAAAAACACGGCTGTAAAAACGTCCGTGGGCATAAAGCGATCGCAAAAAAATGGCCTGGTCATTAACCACTAGAGGCCCGCGCTATTGTCAAATGACAGCTACAGCGCGGGCCTGAAAATCCAGGACAACGTCAATAGACGTCTGCCCCTTTGCACGTGCAACCCCGGCGCACGCTGTGATCACGAGTCGCTGAGACTCGGTGGATCAAAGATCCGTGTAAGGGGCCAGTCCCGGCCCCTACCACGTGATCAGCTGTCAGCCAATGACAGCTGATCACATGATGTAAACAAAGGATCGGTAATGGGGTTTTTTTCTCCTCACGCTGACAGCGTGAGGAGGAAAAAAAGCCAATCACCGGCTTGTTTACAAGGGACATTGGTCCCGAGGAGGAAGGAGGCACATCTGCCTCCTCTGTGCCCAAAAATATCACCTGCCGGTGCCACCTGCCATTGCCACCTATCAATGCCCACAAGTGCCACCTATCAATGCCCACCTGTGATGCCAATCAGTGCCACCTAGTAATGCTGCCTAGCAGTGTAACTGATCAGTGCCCATTATTGCCACTCATCAGTGCCCATCACTGCCACCTATCAGTGCCCATCACTGCCACCTATTAGTGCCACTTCTCAGTGCCCACCAGTGCCACCTATCAATGCCCTTCAGTGCCGCCTATCAGTGCCCACCAGTGCCGCCTATGAGTGCCCACCAGTGCTGCCTTATCGGTGCCCATGAATGCAGCCCATCGGAGCCCATCAGTGCCCATCAGTGCAACCCATCAGTGCCCATCAGTACAGCCTAATCAGCGTACATAAATGAAGGAGAAAAATTATCCGTTTGCAAAATGTTATAACAAAATATAAAGAACATTTTTTTTTTTATTTGTCTTTTTCATTTTTTTTTTAACAAAAAAGACAAACCACAGATACCACCAAAAGAAAGCTCTATTTGTGGAAAAAAAAATGATAAAAATTAAATTTGGGTACAACGTCCCATGACCGCGCAATTGTCATTCAAAGTGTGACAGCGCTGAAAGCTGAAAATTGGTCTGGGCAGGTGCCCAGTAGGCAAGTGGTTAAGGGGGTAAATACTTCCGGAGCTCGAATGGTTAAATAAAATATGGCTTGACATCTCAGCAGCAGCCTACATGTCATGTCAGGACAAGTTTCCTGTTGCTGTAGGAAGTGTAGATGAGACCAGCATTAGGAGAAATTGATAACAAAACATTATATTATTATATATTTGGGAAACAAAGTCTGTTAGATCATGTGATCACACGACGAGGCGCGTTCCCGATCCTCAGCGCACATACACAGGAGGCGCGTAACAGTCGTTTCCTAGCAACCCGAGGACGCGTTGTTCCCGGTGCTGAGTGATTGAAGTACGGAGAGCGATCAGGAGTGTCGGAGATCCATATAGCCGCCGTCATGTCGTCCAAACAAGGCAAGAAGAAGGAATCTGCCCGCCTGAGCTCTGCGATGGGTCAAACTCCGAGAGAGTGAGTGGATCCGGTGTAATAAGATGTAGTGTTGTGCCCGTTCATGTCCCCTTTCCTACTCTAGGCTTTATGGAGAGAGCTGATTCGTTTTTTATTTACTATAAATGCAGCATGGTTACATTTTATTCTTGTGATGTGCACACTCGTTACTATCAGCGCACGTTCACATTTGTGTAGTGTGCTCAGATTGTACGATTTTATGAACTGTGAAAACCAAAAAACGCATGTTGCGCTTGCGTTGCCATACATACGTAATGGCATCCCGAGCGCAGCAAGCAAGAAGCGTGGTTTTGCACGCAAGCAGGGCTGCTGTTAGAAATCACGGGGCTATAGCCTATCTGACAGGTCCCCCCCCCCCCCCAAAAAAAATATATAAAATTATATTTTCATAAAAAAAAAAAACCCACTAAAATCAATAGAATGTAAGCTCTACGAGCAAGGCCCTCCTGTACCTTCTGTAATGTACTGTAATTGTGCTGTCCCCCCTCTACATTGTAAAGCGCTGCATAAACTGTTGGCGTTATATAAATCGTGTATAATAATTATTAGCGGGCAGCAGCAGGAATAAAATCCTGGACAGGGAAGAGGATTGGTGAGGCGTGGGCAATTACAGGAACCGATCCCCAGAGCGTTTCTTTCTGCTTTACCAATCACCCCCTTTACTGCCTATATGCAATTCCCCTGATTCCCGGGGCCCCCCCTGCTGGCCTGGGCCCTGTACAGGAGAACTGGTGCTACTCCCTTATCAGCGGCCCTGCACGCAAGAGAATGCACTTCCTAAAATGGGGAGGGGGGGGGGGGGCTACTGGCATTTGTGGACGTCTCAGATGCCTAGGTGTGAGAAGTGCTCTGCTCAGCCTCTGCCCTACTTCATGCTGTCTCTGCCCCAAAACAATATTTTTGCTAAAATACACTAAAATCATTGTTAAAGGACACAAACATACCTTAAAGCAGAGGTCGGCCTAGATTTTTTTTATTAAAAGCCAGCAGCTACAAATACTGCAGCTGCTGACTTTTAATAAATGGACACTTAACTGTCCAGGGTGCCCGCAATGTCGGCAGCCGAAGCGCCGAAGCCGAGCAATCGCTCGGCTCTCGGCTGCCCCCGCCGCCATCCTCGGTGAGGGAATCAGGAAATGAAGCGTTGCGGCTTCACTTCCCGGTTCCCTACTGCGCATGCGCGAGTCACGCAGCGCGTCCTAACTGGTCCCGCTATCTTCTGGGACCTGTGTGTTTCCCAGAAGACAGCGGGGGGGGGGGGGTGAGAAGTGACGTAAACCCCCGCAGATTCTGCGGGGGTCTATGCCCGGAAGTGGGTGCAAATACCTGTTTTATACAGGTATCTGCACCCCCCTCCCCCCTGAAAGGTGCCAAATGTGACACCGGAGGGGGGGACGGTTCCGAAAAGCGGAGGTTCAGTTTTTGTGTGGACCTCCACTTTAACCTACAAAATCCTGCTAACTATAAAATATAAAACTGGATTAATTAAATAAAGCTCTGTGTGTAAATAAGATCTTTTTTAACATGGGTTCCTATGGAACATGTTCGCATCAATGCATTTTTGTGCTTCTGCGTTTCTGGAAAGGGTCAGGGACTTTTTTTCCTGCAAAATGCAGCGTTTTGCATGTAATAGACTTCAATGGACCCGCATCCAAAACGCAAGTACCGCGATTTTTCCGCAATTGCGTTTTTTTACACTGTATATAGCTGGTTGCTAAGGAGGGGGACGGGAAGTCGGCCGCCATGTCCTTAACAACCGATGAGTCATCAGCTGTCAGCGGGCTTCCCACTCAATGTAAAAAAAAAGAATTGCCAGCTAAAAAACAGCGTGGGGTCCCCCCCAGGTCCATACCAGGCCCTTGGGTCTAGTATGGATTTGGAGGGGACCCCCCATGCCAAAAAAAAATGGCGTGGGGGTCCCCCCCAAAATCCATACCAGACCCTTATCTGAGCATGCAGCCCGGCAGGTCAGCAAAGCGAGGGGACGATCGAGCAATTCTGTTTTTTTTTTTTTTTTTTTACATTCAGCGGGAAGCCCGCTGACAGCTGATGACTCATTGGTTGTTAAGGATGCGGCGGCCGGCTTCCTGGCCCCCTCCTTAGCAACCAGCTATATACAGTGTAAAAAAAATTGCAAATCGCGGTAAAAACGCGTGTCCAAAAACGCGGCAAGCACTGCAAAAAGCACAGCAGAAACACTGAAAAGCAACATGCATAGATGTGAATCAAGCCTTAGAAGGCATAGACGCAAACTGTCTGTGTATAGGGTCGCTTACCTGTCCCTAACTGTATATAAACGGTCTTGAGCAGCTAAATATGAACGGTCGTAGACAATGTCAACCTATCATTGATTTATATAGCTTACAATCAACATCCAATTACAAAACGCCCACCCATACCCACCACAGAAATATGCTAATCAGGGCGGTGTATAGCCCTGGATGGCTTTGTCAATGAGGCCTTAAGCGCACACTAATGTATGGGCTATGGTATGGTGGGCTATGGTGTATACAAGCACAATTAATCAAAGGTTCTCTTTTTGCTTATCATGTTTGTTCTCAGCACCTATTTTAGCTGTGAAGGGAAGAGTTTAAAATGTAACACCGATACAGTGGCTGTCAAAGGAACCAAGTGCAACTCGTCTGTTTTGTTTTGCCAATGAATAGCTGAATAAAAACCTTAGCTCCCTTTCACACTATGTAGCGCATCGCATGTCGATTAATGTCATGCTTCGCGCATAGGGCAGCATTTTCATTTCAATGAGCTGTTCTACATGTGAAAATACAAAAAAGAAGGTCAATCATCCCTTTAAATTTTGAGCCTTGCGCCTTTTGTAGCCGTGTGTTCTGCCGTAGTTGTTATGTGTTTTTCCGTGTGCGAAGCCGCGCATCTTGCTTCCTGCTTTTGGAATGTCATTAACAATGAATGTTACCATTAGGGTTGCCACCTAATCCCTTTAAGGCAGGGGTGCCCAACCTTTTGAAGCACGGGGGCCACTTAAGCAACTTGGTAACCGGTCGCGGGCCACAGCCCACTAAACTCCTTTTTTTTTTTTTCAGCGGATCAGATTGGAGGTAGGACACAAGTCGGTTTACATCTGCCACTCCTTAAGCCTCATACACACGGCCGAAACTTGTCCCGGCCGAGTGTACACACGCTCAATTCAAAGAACCCGCGGTTCTTTGAATGGAGCAAACGCGGTGACGTCATCGAATACGACGAGCGTGCGCTCGTCACATTCGATGCCGTCGCCGCCATCTTGCTACACCCTATCTATGCCTAGGAAGCTACCGCGCATGCGTCAAAGTCATTTCGAGCATGCACGGGCTTCCCGGAGGACAGGTAAGTGTACACACACACAATTTTCTCGTCGAGAAACAGGCTAACGAGAATCTCGACGAGAAAATAGAGAGCAGGTTCTCTATATTTCTCGTTGAGATTCTTGTCGGTTTTCTTGACAAGAAACCATACACACGAACGATTGTCTCGGCAGTTTTCTTGTCGTTTGTTGCCGAGAAACTCGTTCGTGTGTACGAGGCTTAAGAGTTGAATGGAGGGTCCAATTGGGTCGGACTGACCACGTGTAAGGGGCCCAAGACTGCTTTCACACTGCTGCAGTTTACCAACGCACTGTACCTTTGACTTTCCTGCACTTTGCAATAGACTTCTATTATATTCTGCAGGTTTGGTGCACTTTTAGAAAGCTCACCAAACTTGCAGGTAATAACAGAAGTCTATGGCTCAATGCAGGTAACCTGCAGGTGCACTGCTCTGCATGTCAGTTTGAAAGCAGCCCAGTAACCACTGCAGAACAGATATGCCCATATATACACTGTGATTTTAGTAATAAACTGACCTTTAATAACAGTATTCTAGTCTAAACCATCCCAGAGCAGGAGGTCGCGGGCCACATCAGAGGGCTCCGTGGGCCACATGTGGCCCCTGGGCCACTGGTTGGGCACCCCTGCTTTAGGGGATACAGACACAGACCCCTCTGTGTTTTGGTTTGCTCCTAAGTACTGCTTTTCTACAAAATTGAGACATGCGCAAAGTTATAACTGGCTCACAAACGGCTTTTTGTTGTCAGTGTCCAATTTTTATTTATTTTTTCTATGGTTTTAGTTCACACTGCTGCATTGGTGTGGACTGAAAAAAATAAAATAAGACAGGTTGCATTCTTGTGTAGCAAGTTGTGACATATTACAGTGTGACATGATCAGGCTCCCAACCATAAACTGAGCCCAAGAGCTGTCTGTTGATGCTTGGCCATCATGTACACACACATGCGGCATGTCACCACATTTATGTCTTATGTGGTCAGCAGGAGGTTAACCCCTTATTACACTTAAATAGCTTTGATTGCTATTTTATTTTGTTACTGTCCATTAGCAGTGTGGTTGTGCACCTGTCCCCGTGTACCTGTCAAGCTTAGATGTACAGGTGAGTCTGAAGAGCCGCTGCATCGCCACTGACTTGCACAGGCTGCCTGCCTCTGACAAACAGCTCTTCATACTCTACAGCAGGGATATGCAATTAGCAGACCTCAAGCTGTTGCAGAACTACAAGTCCCATGAGGCATAGCAAGACTCTGACAGCCACAAGCATGACACCCAGAGGCAGAGGCATGATGGGACTTGTCATTTTGCAACAGCTGGAGGTCCGCTAATTACATATCCTTGCTCTACAGGCCTCTGCGACCATGTGAATGGACCTTAAAAAGCAAATATGTTACCAGGATTTAGGTTATAAATAACTTTATCCTTTGTAGTAGAAACATCATTTTGGCGTCTGATCATGAAGGGCAAATTATTGCAGAAAACATTAGCACTTTATAGTTACACTTGTTTTGTTAAACTGATTACTGGTCCAAGTGAAATATTGTACTTCGTTCGATTTCTTACTGTTTACCTTTAACCCGCTCTCTCCCGCCAGCCAGTAAAATGATGGCGGGGCGGGACCGCTCTTGTTTTGGGAGCACGGTGATCTGTGTTGCGGCGTATCCCCCAGAAACGGTGCATCACCGATTGTGGTAAAGAGCCAATGACAGCAGCTCTTTACAATGTGATCGGCTGTTTCCATTCACAGATGTAAAAAAACAGACCAGTAACTGTCTGTTAACGGCTCTCCTCTCCTCACACACAGTTTCCATTGTGAGGAGAGCCAGGGAACAGTGAGTTGTGTCTGTCAGTGTATTGCACCAAGCACCACACAAAGAGAACCTGTCACATCACCCATCAGCAGTGTTACAGTCCTCATCAGTGCCCATTAGCAGTGTTACTGTCACCCCCCAGTGCACCTGTCACCCATCAGTGCCTATAAAGAGCACCTGTCACCCATCAGCAGTGTACCTGACGCCCATCAGTGACCATCAGCAGTGTACCTGATGCCCATCAGTGACCATCAGAAGTGGTAATCGCCTATCAGTGCTTAAGTCCACAGTATACCCGTCACACAGCCGCCCATCACCAGAGTGCCCGTCACACAGCCGCCCATCACCAGAGTGCCCGTCACACAGCCGCCCATCACCAGAGTGCCCGTCACACAGCCGCCCATCACCAGAGTGCCCGTCACACAGCCGCCCATCACCAGAGTGCCCGTCACACAGCCGCCCATCACCAGAGTGCCGGTCTCACAGCCGCCCATCACCAGAGTGCCGGTCTCACAGCCGCCCATCACCAGAGTGCCGGTCTCACAGCCGCCCATCACCAGAGTGCCGGTCTCACAGCCGCCCATCACCAGAGTGCCGGTCTCACAGCCGCCCATCACCAGAGTGCCGGTCTCACAGCCGCCCATCACCAGAGTGCCGGTCTCACAGCCGCCCATCACCAGAGTGCCGGTCTCACAGCCGCCCATCACCAGAGTGCCGGTCTCACAGCCGCCCATCACCAGAGTGCCGGTCTCACAGCCGCCCATCACCAGAGTGCCGGTCTCACAGCCGCCCATCACCAGAGTGCCGGTCTCACAGCCGCCCATCACCAGAGTGCCGGTCTCACAGCCGCCCATCACCAGAGTGCCGGTCTCACAGCCGCCCATCACCAGAGTGCCGGTCTCACAGCCGCCCATCACCAGAGTGCCGGTCTCACAGCCGCCCATCACCAGGCTTCCAGTCCCAGTGTCACCAGAGCCAGTCATGTCCAAAAAAGTTTACACAAGTGAGGAGGCATTTCAGATCTTTATCATGACTGATGAGAGCAGTAGGGAGTTCTCACAGTTAAATTCTGATTCAAAATGTATGAACCCATCGAAAGCAGTGGATTGGCAACTGAATCGGAGGAAGAAAGGGTCCCTCCTAAAAGGATACAGCTCTCTGAAAACCAGGCAGCCACCAGCAGCGCCATACACCCCATTGGTCAATCAGCAAACACCAATGGCACTAGACCCCAGGATGAAAGGCCCAGGCCCAGTACCAGGGCTGGAGTATCACATCCCTCAAGAATCAGGGCCCATACATACCCCTAGAGCTGCATGATCAATCGTTAAAGAATCAAGACCATGATTCAACCCTCCTCGCGATCTTAACCACTTCAATACAGGACATTTTCACCCCTTCCTGTCCAGGCCAATTTTTAGTTTTTAGCGCTGTCGCACTTTGAATTTGCGCAGTCATGCAACACTGTACCCAAATGATTTTTTTCCCCACAAATAGAGCTTTCTTTTGGTGGTATTTGATCACCTCTGCGGTTTTTATTTGTGAAAAAAACACAATATTTTTAACTTTTTGCTATAATAAATATCCCATTTTTTTTTTTAAGAAATATTTTTTTTCCCTCAGTTTAGGCCGATATGTATTCTTCTACATATTTTTGGTAAAAAAAATTGCAATAAGCGTATATTGATTTATTTGCGCAAAAGTTATAGCGTCTACAAAATGGGGGATAGATTTATGGCATTTTTATAAAAAATTTATTTTTTTACTAGTAATGGCGGCGATCTGCGATTTTTATTGCGACTGTGACATTGCGGCGGACATATTGGACACTTTTGACACTATTTTGGGACCATTCACATTTATACAGCGATCAGTGCTATAAAAATGCACCGATTACTGTATAAATGTGACTGGCAGGGAAGGGGTTAACACTAGGGGGCGATCAAGGGGTTAAATGTGTATCGTAGTACGTGATTCTAACACCATCGGTCTCCTCTCCTCTGACAGGACGTGGATCTGTGTGTTTTTTTTTTTAACATAAAGTTTATTTATTTTGGAAAAGAAAAAACCCAAAAAAGCACAGCAAAATACTCGACGGTCATTATCTATCGTGGATCTGTGTGTTTACACACACAGATCCACGTCCTTGGCTGTATTACCGGCAATTGCGGGTGCCCGGCGGGCATCGCGGCCGCCGGGCACGAAGACCAGCTCCCGAGCAACGCGGTGGGTGCGCACCCCCTAGATGGCAGCGAAGCCCAGGACGTCATATAATGCCCGTCCAGGATGGGAGATCCCTCCTGCGGACGTCATATGACTATAGCTGGGATGCGAAGTCGTTAAAACAGCATTTACCCGATTCAGTGCAGAGAGTTCTCTGCTCACTTCTGACAGCTGACAAAAAAACAAACAAAACAGGCAGCCTGCCAAGTTCCTCACAACATCGTTTAGGCGGTGATAAAGAGAAACATTGTAACATTTAGTCATTTTAGATCAAAGGAATGAACTCCGGTCTGTAAACTAGGTTAGTTTAACCACTTAAAGGAGTTATAAAGGCAGAAGATTTTTTATCTTAATGCATTCTATGCATTAAGACCCAAAGACCCCATGACCCAAAAAGAACAATCTTGCTTTTATCAGTCCAAAAAATGTTGCACCATTTAGGCCAGTCATTGGGGGTTATTTACGAAAGGCAAATCCACTTTGCACTACAAGTGCAAATTACAAGTGCAAAGTGCACTTGGAAGTGCAGTCGCTGTAGATCCGAGGGAAACATGCAAGAAAATAAAAAACTGCATTTTAGCTTGCATGTGATTGGATGATAAAATCAGCAGAGCTTCCCCTAATTTCAGATCTACCCCTCAGATTTACAGCGACTGCACTTCCAAGTGCACTTTCAGTACAATTTCAAGTGCACTTTGCACTTGTAGTTTGCACTTGTAGTGCAAAGTGGATTTGCCTTTCGTAAATAACCCCCAGTGTGTTCTTTGGCAAATTGTAACCTCTTCACCACATGTAATTTTTTCAACAATGAGACTTTGCAGGGGCTTCTTGTCAATAGCTTGGCTTCACATAAGCGTCTTCTAATTGTTACAGTACTCACAGGTAACTTTAGACCTTCACCCTGGAGCTGATCATTGGCTGAGTCTTTGCCATTTTGGCCATTCGAATGGTAGTTTTCCATTTTCTCCACGTCTTTTGGTTTTGGTTGCCATTTTAAAGCATTTGAGATCATTTAAGATGACCAGCCCATCAGTTTCTGCATTTCTTTATATGTTTTCCCCTCGCCAATCAACTTTTTAATCAAAGTATGCTGTTCTTAAACAGTGTTTGGAACGACCCATTTTACTGAGAGATTTTCAGAGAGAACTGCACTATACTCAGCATGTACAACATTTTCTGCCTCCGTCCTTAACCACTTGCTTACTGGGCACTTAAACCCCCCTCCTGCCCAGACCAATTTTCAGCTTTCAGTGCTGATGCACTTTGAATGACAATTGCACGGTCATACAACGCTGTACCTAAATGAAGTTTTTATTATTTTTTTTTTCACAAATAGAGCTTTCTGGGGTTTTTATTTTTTGCTAAACAAACAAAAAAAAAATCATGTTTTATATTTTGTTAAAAATTCTTGTAACCAGATCATTTTTCTCCTTCATTGATATGCGCTGATGAGGCGGCACTGATAGGGACAGATAAGGCGGCACTGATGGGGACAGATAAGGCGGCACTGATGGGCACTGGTAGGTGACACTGATGGGCACTGGTAGGTGACACTGATGGGCACTGGTAGGTGTCAATGATGGGCACTGGTAGGTGACAATGATGGGCAGCACTGTTGATGGGGCAGATTAGTGACTTTGAGAGGGGGCAATGATAGGTGGCACTGTGGGCACTGGTAGGTGGCACTGTAGGCGCTGGTGGGCACTGGTAGGTGGAACTGACAGGTGGCACACATGGGCACAGATGAGCTGTCCGCAGCTCTCCCTGATCGGGACCAATGTCCCGCTGTCTTCTGCCGGTGATCAGCTTTTTTTTTCCTCCTCACGCTATAAGCGTGAGGTGAAAAAATAGCCGATTACCAGCTCTGTTTACGTCACATGATCAGCTGTCATTTGCAACGTAGAAATATAATTTATACCAAAAATAGTGAGAAAAATATCAAAACTGCGCAACCACATACAATAAAAATCTGATGCAATTAAACCATGTTAGCCTTCAAAGTCCATATAATGTTTCAAATAAAATAGTGATATTAAACATTCAGGTTGTAGCTTGAGACTTCTTTTTCGATGTTAATGATAAGAGGGGCCGCTTTCCAGATAAGGTGGATCTCAGGTTATAGAGATCAAACTTTCTCAATTAAAAATATTGCATAAAAACAGCAGTCCGCTGTATCAGGAGGGATATCGGCTCTGGAGGAGTCCTATGAGAAATATTGATTGTTTGACCGACCCATTGCTGAGCGAGTTTGATCTCTATAACCTGAGATCTAGCTTATCCGGTAAGCGGCCCCTCTTATCATTATCATCGAAAAATAAGTCTCGAGCTACAACCTGAATGTTTCACTATATGGACTTAAAAGCTAACATGGTTTAATTGTATCAGATTTTTATTGTATGTGGTTGCGCAATTTTGTTCTTTTTCCCATAACTTATGAGCTGTATATTCAGGCTAATTAAGTTGCAGCACCTAAACACTCACATCAATTTCATGGTTAAGGAATTAACCCTTTTTTGTATCCTAATTGTTTTTCACAATTTTTTCATAATTTTTGCACGTTAAGAGTAGGAGGCAGCGCAGATTCTCTACCATACACATACCGAAAATAGTGATTGATCTGTTTAGTGATGTTGGACTGTTATACTTTTAAACACAACTGTAATGCATTACTAGTGAGTGAGATTCTACTGCATTCGGGTGAGCGACATCATGCTTTGTGTGACTACAGAGGAAGCAATTCCATAGACACACAAGCAGCCTTTTTAGTGACCCTGCCTCTGGTAATTTTTTGCTATTCATGTTTCTGTTTCAGTGTTTGTATTAAATTTTGCAAGGAAATAGTCTAACATTGTACAACAACAACAAAAATGCATGATGGTTAAATTGCATGTAAAGCTATGTGTAATGCCAATGTTATGTTGTATGCCAATAAAACAGTAGAAAATAGAAGCTTTATATAATCATTAATAGGGATAATCTGCAACTGCCATGATGCTACAGATGTGATCAGTTATGACACCAGCCATTTGATGGTTTGACAGTTTGGTTGAGGATTCGTTTTTCCTGACGAGATTCTTGACAAGAATCTTGTCCCGGCCGAGTGTACACATACTCCATTCAAAAGAACCGTCGGAATGAACGCGGTGACATCATCTTGCTACACCCTACCTATGCCTAGGAAGCTACCGTGCATGCGTCAAAGTCATTTCGAGCATGCACGGGTTTCCATGGCGACAGGTAAGTATACACACTCTCGGCTTTCTCGTCGAGGCTTTCAGGTTTCTCGTCGAGAAACAGGCCGACAAGAATCCCGACGAGAAAATAGAGAGCAGGTTCTCTATTTTTCTCTTCGAGATTCTGGGCAGTTTTCTTGAAAAACCTGAAAGCCTCGTACACACGCACGGTTTTCTTGGCAAGAAAGCTCTGCCAGCAGTTTTCTTGTCATTTCTTGCCGAGAAAACCGGTCGTGTGTACGAGGCCTGACAGTTAGCAATCCCTGCATTCCAGGAATGTAAGACCCCTTTCACACTGGGGCGGTTTGCAGGTGCTATTGCGCTAAAAATAGCGCCTGCAAACCGACCTGAAACAGCAGCTTCTGTTTCTCCAGTGTGAAAGCCTGAGGGCTTTCACACTGGAGCGGTGCGCTAGCAGGACCGCTCCAAAAGTCCTGCTAGTCGCATCTTTGTAGCGGTGAAGGAGCGGTGTGTTTACCGCTCCTCCACCACTCCTGCCCATTGAAAGCAATGGGACACCGCGGCTATACCGCCCGCAATGCACCTCTGCAGAGGCGCATTGCGGGCGGTATTAACCCTTTTTCCCTTATTAACCCTTTTTCGGCCGCTAGCGGGGGTTAAAACCGCACTGCTAGCGGCCGAATACCGCAGCAATTCCGATGGTAAAGTGCCGCTAAAAATAGCGGCGCTTTATCGCCAGCGCACCTCCCGCCCCATTGTGAAAGAGGCCTTAGACCCCTTTCACACTGGGGCGGTTTGCAGGCGCTATTGTGCTAAAAATAGGACCTGCAAACCGACCTTTAACAGCGGCTGCGCTAGCAGGACCGCTCCAAAAGTCCTGCTAGCCGCATCTTGGAGCGGTGAAGGAGCGGTGTGTGTATACCGCTTCTGCCCATTGAAATCAATGGGACACCGCAGCTATACCACTGACATAGCGTCTCTGCAGAGACATACCTCTTTAGACCCAGTCTGTGTGGAGCTTTTTCGGCCTCTAGCAGGGGGGTAAAACCGCACCGCTAGCGGTCGAATACCGCCGCAATTCCGACGGTATAGTGCCACTAAAAATAGCGGTGCTATACCGCCAGCGCACCTTCCGCTCCAGTGTGAAAGGGGCCTAACTTTTTGAAACCGTTAAATCAATAGGTTTAGTTCCGCTTTATGATTTACTGCTTTTAGGGGTAAAGGTGTGTGTATAATATATATATATGTGTATATGTATATATGTAGCGGGTACTTGAATTTAGGGAAGCATCTGGGTGCTAGTGTAACCCAGGTGCCTTGATTGTTAGGAAATTCAAGGTTCCCTTTGTGAGTCTTGGAGGACTCTGGTGGTGTGAAGTTCTCGCCGGCCTAAAGGTGGCGTTGTTGCCTTGGACCGGGGCTGGGCTTGCACCGCAAGACTGTGCCTTTTTGTCCTCCCCTGGAGCTGGTACAGTGGGGCGGGGACCTGCTGTGGCGCGAAGGGAGAGGTCATAAAAGGGGCGGACACCCTGACCTTGGGTCAGAGTTGGAGGACGCGGCCGCACCAAGGCACCTTCAGCTTGGGTGTTGGCGTTCCGGTGCTCCAGGCCTAGGTGCCCTTGGCCTAGCTGGAGCGGAGATGGAGTCCATCTCAGGCAACTTTAGCCTGGGGTGAGGTACTATGGTGGATGCCTGGGGCTCAGTACCTTTGACTGAGTTCCGCGAGGGTGGAGGAATCCGGGGGGGCCCCTAACTCCTTGGGTGCCCGTGTCTGAGTTCGTGAGGACTGGTGTGCAGTAACTTCTCCAAAGAGTCCGGCGCTGCATCGCTGGTGACGGAGAGGCCTCCACTTCTCCCTTGGACGGATTTCTTCCTCTGACAGGGGCAAAGGGAGCAAAGGTAATTCACGTTCTATATCACTTAGTCAGTGGCAGTGACTATTCACCACTGGTGACAGCACAGTGGGCAGCAGCAGAAGGGAAAGGATTGTGCCTCGATTTTGTCCCCATTGTTCAAAGAAAAGAGATTGTTTTATTCTTCTTGCCAAGCAATAAAACAGAGTTGGACCTATTCACTGTGTGGAACTCGGGTTACTAAAGCAAAGGAGTCAGGGACGAAGGACTGGACTTGACTCTAGGACACCTACACAAAACCCAATTTGCTGGCTTTCACCTCTTAGCTATGGAGGACATGGGCCGTGGTGTATCTCATCTCTCTCTCCCAGGTACCCCTAGACAACAGCCGCATAACCGATAAAGATAGAGAGAGGGGTGAGTCCGCTATATATATATATATATATATATATATATATATATATATATATATATATATATATATATATATATATATATATACATATACTGTATATACATAGAAATATTTTACTATTGGGTCAAGGAAGATGAAAAACAAAAAAAGAGAAAGGAAAGGGAGGGAAGAGAAAAACGAAGAAGGGAAAGGGGAGAAAGATCGGTCCATTGTTGTAATCCATTTAAGTTGATTGGGTAGATGGGTCTGAATGTAACTGCATGAGAAGTGGATCAATCAAAACGTAGTGCTTCCCCCCAACTTCACAGACTGATTCAAAGTTATTGCAGAGTGTTAAGGCCCGTACACACGATCGGATTTTCCAACAACAATTGTGTGATGTGCAAAAAATTAGATATGGGATATACTGCGCTGTGCAATGAGTGAACACAAAAATTAGCTGCCAACACAGCTGAGACAAAGCAAAAACTGGTGAATATGAAAAAGTGTAGCGCTTATTTTTGTGAAAGAGTCTGTTACCAACACATAACAAATGTTGCAAACATGCATATATATTAATTTCAGTGACACCAAGTGACTGAGTGTGATCCGTGAAAAAAAATATTATGTGTAAATAAATCAGAACGAAACAGTCCTCTATTGTGACCACACACAAATAACAGTCCAAAAGTGTAGAAAAAACTGCAAGGTTGAAAAAAAGAGTCCCACATGGATATGACCCTCTCTGTGAAAGGATAGAGACACCACCACCGATATAAGGAGGAGGCTTACCAGATGGTATTGACACCCCAGATGATGACTTTTTAGTTGAAACGCGTCGGGTGGACCCATTTACACACATCGCTCTTGCATTTTGTGATATGCCTATGATGTTCTTCCAAATGTGAGTGTACATTTTTTAATCTTTTTTTAAATAAATACTTCCTTGTACGGTATCACACTATGTGAGTTTTTTTCCCCATTACGCATGTTATGTGGTTACCGTATCTCTGGCTCCAACAAGACTATATGTATTCACACTTCCTGGTGTTTACGGGAATTTGCGGTGCCGACTGATATGCGGATTCAGGACCAGCTGGATACACCTTGCTGACTGATTATTTAAGCCTGTTTTGACTTGGGTGGTATACACCTTACCAAGTCAATACCATCTGGTAAGCCTCCTCCTTATATTGGTGGTGGTGTCTCTATCCTTTCACAGAGAGGGTCATATCCATGTGGGACTCTTTTTTTCAACCTTGCAGTTTTTTCTACACTTTTGGACTGTTATTTGTGTGTGGTCACAATAGAGGACTGTTTCGTTCTGATTTATTTACATATAATATTTTTTTTCACGGATCACACTCAGTCACTTGGTGTCACTGAAATTAATATATATGCATGTTTGCAACATTTGTTATGTGTTGGTAACTGACTCTTTCACAAAAATAAGCGCTACACTTTTTTTCATATTCAACAATTGTGTGATGGCAGGGTTTTTGTCCGACAGTTTGTACGCCCCATCGGACAATTGTTGTCGGAATTTCCGACAAATGTGGGATAGCATGCTCTCAAATTTTCCGACAACAAATGTGTGCCGTCGGATTATCCGATCGTGTGAACTAAAATCCAAAGTACAAACACGCATGCTCCGAACCAATGCTAACCATAACACAACATTGGCAGAAGTTGCCCAATGGGTGGCGGTAAAGAGCAGAAAAAACACTAAGTTTCGTGTATGTTGGCTGAAAAAGTTCTGCCGTCTGTATGCAGAACAAGTTCACGACCAACGCCCTTCGCACAGAATTCTACAGATTTGTCCGATGGAAATCCGATCGTGTGTACGAGGCTTAAGCATCCATTCCAGGATGAAAAAGTTGTAATCGTCAACCATGATGTCATCTACTCTGTTTGCACTTCAGGAAAGTTTTTTAATTTTATTTTTTTTTTATTTCTAGCAAAGGTTTATATTCTGCCCCACTTTTTCACTTAATTTCTAGCAAAGGTTAATATTTTGAGACACTTTCACGTAATTTTTTTGGGTTGTATTGAACTGCATTAGGTTATTTCATGTTTTGTAGTATTCTGGCATCAAGTGGTGGTTGACTATAACTTGTTCCATGCTCTCTCAGTCAGTGTTGGTTATTCACAGAGACAGGGCTCAGGAAAGTCATTGTCTTCTTACACTTCAAGAAACTGGAAAAACATACTGTCCACACAGACTGGGTCTAAAGAGGTATGTCAATGCATAAAGCAGCATTCAATTTCAGGACAGTCAACTGAGCTGCTAATAGAATATGACAGGCAGGGCTGCTGATACAAATCGCAGGGTGACCGTACAGACTACCTGACAGGGCCCCCTCCCCCCAAAGAAAATATTAAAGCTATATTTTGCTAAAAATACAATATAATCATTATTAGCAGACACAAATACAACATAACTCACAGAATTCCTGCTAAATCTAAAATATGAAACTGTGTAAATAAATAAAGCTCTTTGTGGATAAGGTCTTGGGGGTCCTGCAATGGGTGCTGTGGTCTGTACATTGTGAATCGGGGGTTCATTTACTGTATGTGGCTTGAGCCACCTTGAGCTGTACTAATACAGCTGCAGGTCCTAATTTTACAGTCATGGGATGCAGGTGTACAGCCGCACACAGACAGTGTGCATTCGGGGGCCACTTACCTGCACACCTGTCAAATTAGGGCCTGCGGCTGTGTTCATACAGGCATTGCATCCCCATAGTAGAATGACAGGTGGCTCCAGCCCAAACCCCTTCTTCACACAGCCAGAGTACCTGTGTATATGAGCCCTTAATTATATTTTTCTAAAAAAAAAGTTTAACTACCATGTTGGGAAGGGGGGATGGGCTTTGGTGAAATATTATTATGACAGACTTACCTAAAAAAAAAAAAAAACGATCTCTCCAGCGGCGTGCTGTCACTACTGAGAGGGATTTCATCTTCGTCTGGTCTTCTCTCTGGGTTCTTGGGCTCCAGTCATTTGGCCAAACTGCAATGATGTAACTATCACGCATGCGTGTGGGAGTCATGGTCACAGAACAGCTCTCCTAATGGAAGGTATGCCGTTCATTGAGAGCGCTGTGCACATAAGCCGGTGCTATCAGCGGCTGCTACGTTTAGGAGATATTCACTGTACCTACATGTAAGCCCTGTTATAGGCTTACAGTGCCTTGAAAAATATTCAGACCCCTTGAAATTTTCTACATTTTGTCATGTTCCAACCAAAAATGTAAATGTATTTTATTGGGATTTTATGTGATAGACCAACACAAAGTGTCACATAATTGTGAAGTGGAAGGAAAATGATAAATGGTTTTCAATTTATTTTACAAATTAATATGTTTAAAGTGTGGCTTGCATTTGTATTCAGTCCCCTTTACTCTGATACCCCTAACTAAAATCTAGTGGAACCAATTGCCTTTTAGAAGTCACCTGATTAATAGAGTAAATCAAAAGGAGGAGAGAGAAGCGCCAAGCCAATCCTTTAAACAGCATAGGAATTTATTCAGTATATAGGTATAAAACACCACTAAAAACTTGCGTGAACAATGTTGGAGCACTTGCAGAGTGCTAGAGCGGGTGGGAGCTTCCACGTGCGGTGCCACAGGAGCACAGTTTTTAGTGGTGTTTTATACCTATATACTGAATAAATTCCTATGCTGTTTAAAGGATTGACTTGGCACTTCTCTCTCCTCCTTTTGCTTTCCTTTTGTTCACAGTGATCGGGTTGTCCAGCCCACGCCTGAAGCAGCCTCTCTCCCTTTACAGCCTCCATTTAGAGACTGTTTAATTTTAGGGGTTCATCCCCCAGAACTTTCAATCCACTCACCATTGTTGTGGAATTCCTAGGCTGTTTGCAGAGCACACAGCCTATAATTCCTGTGCTATCTAAGCACACATCAGATTTCATCTTTTTGCAATATTGCTATCTTTAGCCTAAGTTTGCTAAAGATCCACTCACCGTTCATTCCCATTCATCCAAGAAAGGCAGCACCACAAAAGCTTATCTTCTCATCAGGCCATTCCAGCATAGACTGTTCAGCCGACGCCTAATCATAGGCTTTTATTAAACTCAAAAGATCTCAAGACAGGAGGTGACTGGTTGCAGCAACCAGTCACCTCCCCCCATGGGCGGGGACATCACAGGATGTTCCTTCCACAGGAGAATGACCATACAAGGACATCCTTCCAAACAGATACAATGTTCATTCAAATTGACTAACAGTGACATACACTGTTACCAAATGATGGAAACTACATAACAATTATGCCTCAAATGGACCACAATTATTTTATAGTTATGCTACTGTTCCTGTGGACACAGATATGTGCGCTCGGAGTCATTCAACGCCCCCCGCCAGGGGCTGGCCAGTTCCCCCAACGGGGGCAAAACAACATCTCTAAATGCAGCAAACATCGCTGTTTCCATTGGAAGATTTTCCCGCCACCGATCTTCCACCAACGTCTGTATGTGCAAATACGCTCAGATGAGCGCATTGCAGCAAAACTGACACTGGGGGGACATCTGACAACATACATTAATACATTTCCATAAAAATCTCCACAACAGTCCTCCCTTTTTTGTCATATGCACCCCATGTGTCCATCGATGAGAGTTGATCTGCTTCTTACACCTGGAAATGAATCAGTCCTTAGTCCATAAAAAGGAAAACACGGCTTGACATGTAGACTCTACTCTTCAGGGGCATGACTTATAAAGGAGGACACGACATGGTGAGCTGTAGTAATCGCCGATCCGTCTGTGACCCTCTGTGTCTTGTATGTGGGTCCGGCTTCGGGGCGTCTCATCAAGGAAACTCTGGTCACGCGTCAAATCAGGCAACAGGAGCACCTCGTCACGACATAGAAAGAATAGAAATAAAACGACATGAGTATATATATTCCCACTTCCTTTAACCACGATCCGCTGTAAAATAAAAATTAGATTCCCAGACCCTTAAAATAGACTCCCAACCTTCACTTAGCTACAGCTCTGGCTTCAACAATTACATGAAGAACCCTATCCTTAACGGATGAGAATTGTTCAATCGTATCCCAAGCCCCCCCCACCTTGTACATGCAGGACACCATGCCCAGACCTGGTCGGGGTTGGTGAACAAATCCCTTCTAGCTGTCCCTGCCATTCTTAATTTCCTGCGCCATCAGATCCTCGCGATCGGCCGCGACATAAGATGTTGGGACAGCTTCACCATCATGCATTGAACATCTTGCTTTGGGGGAATTACCTTTTATAAGCTGCAGATCCGCATAAACACCAAACTAAAGTTCAAACACACTTGTGGGCTGCCTAGATACCCAAACCGACAAGAGGCAGAGCCATTAAAACTAAAACCAATTTTACCCTCTAAATATACATCGTTAGGTTCCATTGACAAGTGTCTGTCTGGAGTCTTCACTAGTTTGTCAAAACTCCTCATACCCATAATAACATCATAAATGGCATGTACCTCTGTCATCGCTGGGGACTAAAACTTGGTGAAGACTCGGAACAGACCATCGGTCCTGTTCGCTTTCTGAGCTAGTCAGGACATACACTTTAAATAATAACTTGGGATGCTTTTCACCGTTACCCTCGCTAAAATTTACTAAACAACAAAAATATAAATAAACAAAGATACTCCTCATTCTTTGGTGTGGTTGAGCCGCTTCTTGCAGTGGCTGGCGTGGTCATATCCCTCAAGCTTCTTTACAACGACCCAGTCACCTGGTTGGAAAGAATGTAAACTGATTAAGTCAGGGTCCAGGAGGGACTCGTGAAAACCTTTTGGTGGACATTTTGAAGTTCATGTCACAACGATCGCACCTCCCCCATCAGCCGAGAATATAAGTGACAGCTAATGAGGAGAGTACGACCCTGATTTTGATTGACCTCCAAACAACCCTCATATGACAATAACCCAGACATCGGGACTGTGGTCACTGCATACCCTGTGCGTGGCTTACAATACCTGGAACCACTGACAAAAGATTCTTAGCCTCTGGGATGGGAACCTACTTCACCAGACTGCTGCTTGCCGATTCAAATTCTATCAAAGAAAGACAGTCTTGGCACAAACTTGGTTAGAATTACAGAGGTTATTATTAGTTTGAAAAAAAAAACTGTCACTCTTACATTTATCACTTCTCCCCCCTTTTCTTCCTCATTACAGACTGAAGGAAGAAATGCGTGGTGCAGGAAAAAAGAAACAATGAAATAGCCTATGATACTTTTACCTCCCTTAGACTCATATTTATCCATATGTACCGCTGTCTACATACACCTGTTCTCTGTGTACAAACTCCTTGGACCTGAAAAATACTTATAAGCAAAATCATTACTCTATCCTTCATATTTAACCTGCAAAGAATGGAAAATAATAATGACATTCCTGTACATTGGTAAATTGTCAATGACATTCTTTCAAAACTGATTCAAACAAAACCCTCTGTAACCCTTACTTTTCCCGTTCCTACAAAAATACAGCAGCCGCGACGCATCGAAGGATCGCCGCGGTAAGTTCGAACATATTCACGTTACTACATACAAACATTCCGATACAAACATGGGGGAAATACTTCCCAGTTTCCAAAACCACAAATGAAAAAAACAAAAACAGCCAGAATTCTACCTTCACTCTTTCAGCAATAGGAAAAAATACAATGGGAATATGAGAGCAGCTCGAGAAGCTTGCATGGACCAGCCATACAAAGTTCAAACAAACGGGCATGAGACTACACCTCCATCAACACTCATCATTACAGATTTCTGAAGCCGCAGCTCAACTACATCCATTCCAGAGGGATACCCAAAATAGTATCCTTGGACCACCTATGTTAATCTTTTTGGGGTTCAAAGGCCTTTGCCCCAAAACTAGGCTTCGTGCACTGTGTGACCGTCTGAATGTGGGAAGCCTCCATTCCTTCCCTTTGCACAGACCTCCTTGTGTCCATGGCGATTCGAATCGGCTTATCGTCTTAAACCTGCGTCCAGGTTAAACCGTTGCACCCATTTCGGAGATCACCGCCCGGTGTCTTCTTATACGGTGAATTGCAGAACTACAACCACTATATGGTCAAGTCCTCCAACTAGAAACCCTAACCGAGGCGTCAACTCTATGGCTTGTTGTCCCAACACTTTTGGAACTACAGAACAACCACAGATCAACCCCCGAATTAGGCCTCTACCCCTCACAGTGCATGCATACGCAAGCGTTTTCCGCTATACACCCATACACTGCGTTGTCAGACTAAACCACACAGAACACTTACGCCAGTTTACCACCTGCAGAACAATGTGGCTTCTCTCTGTATCTAGATGATAAAATAATGGTGATTCCCCCTGTTTGCTCTCTACCCAAAACTGTATTTCAGTACAAAACTTCACAAAACTGGAACGAAATATAAAACGCTTTTAAACTCCAAAATGCTTTCCATTTTCCTTCCAGACACAAATCTCATTGCTCACCTTTAAAAACCCCAAGCTCCTCCCACTAACTTTCTGCTGATATATAAATGCTGAAAAGAAACTTCCGGTTATGCTCAGCTCTTAAAAAACCAAACTGGTTTATTTACATATCAATTGTTCAGGAAGAGGGAGGGGGAGGGGAGGCGTTAGCCATAATCGCCTTGTCTATCAAGACTCCAAAAAATACATGGCTACACATTATATATTTCAACCATTTAAAACCTTGTCAAGGAAATGATGGAGTAAACCCCCCTTTGCAAATGGGAGGGAATCCCCCCTGACCCACATTCCCTGGAAGTCAGACCATAAGTTGGGACTCAAAATACAAACTCCTGCCAAAAGATGGCTATACAGTACAAGTTCCAAAAAAATGAATTGCTCTCTGGGAAACTCCCAAATATTTAAACATAAAAACACATCATTGTACAAAAACTCAGATTGTAAGACTAACAATCAAAATTCAGTGTAAAGTGAAGTTTTTCTTAAAACCAAAATCCAATGCAAAAAAAACCGCTGCGCATATACTGCAAAGTCAGCTGACCCTGCAATAGCTTACATTCACTTAAATGAAAACAGAGAAACCTTCCTCCTAACACCATCTGCATGGAGTTTGCATGTTGTCCCTGTCTCTGCGTTGGCCTCCTCCCACACTCCAACTGCTGGTAGGTCAGCCAGATCCCATCCATAAATAGGCCCCAGCATGTGCGTGTGTCCGCAAGCACGTTGTGGCCCCTCGGGGTAAGACCGCGCTATTTCAAGATACCACTCTACTCAACTCAAAAGGCGATTCTTAGAAAAACAATTTAAACCAGCGAATTCATTAAACAAAAACCAGTCTCTCAGTATGTCACCCTGGTGTCTCACTACTCTTCCCAGCAGTGCACAGGTCAAACTGTAAACGCATAAAACATAAGAAAACTGCGCCGATCAACAAATGCCAATACAGCATATTCAGGAGCAGTGTTTGCTAAACTGGAACTTCCTATCTCAAACTGTAAACGTCTCTCAAAATGGCCGACAAGCCAGGACAGCAAAATGGTGGATGAAAACCGCACACCTCATGGACAACAATGGCGCTATTAACGCATGCAATTTTTCCCGCCAAAACCAGCATGGGACGTCACAATGAACACCACATTGGTTCCCCTACACAAAGAAAAACACAAATTGCCTCTACCAGGTTCCAACGCAGGAAAGATCGCACTATATTCGCACCAAACATCAAAATCTGCCCCAAAGGCTGAGAAATTCCATCAGCGAAATGGCAGACGAATGCCACATGGTATAGTACCCAAAAGAAAGGTGGCTGCCCCTTCCCTTTATAGGATACCCACAGGCTAAGACAAAACTGCGCCTCAAAATGGCAGGCAGACCGCAAGGTTAACAAAAGCCAAGAATGGCGCCATTACTTTTTCCCGCCAAAACCAGGATCTCTTCACTAGAGAACCAAAAATGCTTTTCTCCACAAAGACTGACCACCATTGAAACTTTTCTAAATTATCATCAAAATCCACTGAAAAAGGTGTCAGCTACACTCTACAAGGACCACATGTACACTTACAAACTTAGCCTCCCTTTTGCCAACTAAACAGCACATTCAATAAATGTTAGAGAAATGAACATGTTTTTAATATTGTTCATGTAACTAAGTCCATATACTCTGAGATATTCACCACTTTTCTCTACCTAAAGTTCACAGACACAGTGGCCTCAGCTTCCATAACAAGCCATTGCAGAGACATACTATGTCTGCCTTCTAGCAATGCCTGGCCACTTGGATATGCGGCGGGAACTTTCAACTCAAAACCCAAACACTTTCGTTAAAATATTTTTCCACTTATGGGGACATGTGTCTTTGTCCCCTATAAAGGCAAAAATCACAATCTAACCATTTCTATTTTTCATAGAAATCACAAACACTACACACATACAGTATATTGTTGCTTGTAACATCAGATCATCTCTCAGGGCCCGTCCACTACAAAACTCCTGCATGCTATTTACAGAAAGTCACCAACTTTCACCCTTGTAACTGAGATGCTGCCTGCCCCTCCCCCACTAAACCTCATGGGGGCAGCCATTTTCAGCTTCTCTCACGCAGGGACTAGAACAATGCAGCAGCCATGGCTGGCTGCAAACTGCTCAATACATCGCACAAACAGTCTATATATTTCTCGCTTAGTTACACAATTTCAATCGCACTCATGGGTACACATGTCCTACATCACACAAACAATCTAATCACACAGGCACATGCAGGCATACCCACACACAATCAAATTCACAGGCATACGATCCATGACAAAATCACACACACACATACGATTCGCAGACATACACACGCACACATACACACGCTGCAAACTTAAAGCATTATTTCAAAAAGACAAAAAAAGTTCTTTTTAAAGAGTAGAGCCCCCCACATCGGAACGTAGATCCACTCTTCCCCCCCATCTCGATCCGATGTCCAAAGGGACTCCATCTATTCCCAAAAATCCTGGCCTGCCATAAACTGTTGTGGAAATATGGGTTGTTTGCAGAGCACACAGCCCATAATTCCTGTGCTCTATAAGCACACACTTTAGATTTATCTTTTTGCAATAATGCTATCTTTAAGTTTGCTAAAATCCACTCACCGTTCATTCCATCATTCATCCAAGAAGCAAGGCTCACACATAGACCTTATCGTCAGGCCATC
Source organism: Rana muscosa (assembly GCA_029206835.1). Taxonomy (NCBI): domain Eukaryota; kingdom Metazoa; phylum Chordata; class Amphibia; order Anura; family Ranidae; genus Rana; species Rana muscosa. The sequence goes on from CM055121.1 coordinate 74,074,316, forward strand.
CCAGCATAGACTGTTCAGCCGACGCCTAATCATAGGCTTTTATTAAACTCAAAAGATCTTAAGACAGGAGGTGACTGGTTGCAGCAACCAGTCACCTCCCCCCATGGGCGGAGACATCACAGGATGTTCCTTCCACAGGAGAATGACCATACAAGGACATCCTTCCAAACAGATACAATGTTCATTCAAATTGACTAACAGTGACATACACTGTTACCAAATGACGGAAACTACATAACAATTATGCCTCAAATGGACCACAATTATTTTATAGTTATACTACTGTTCCTGTGGACACAGATATGTGCGCTCGGAGTCATTCAACGCCCCCCGCCAGGGGCTGGCCAGTTCCCCCAACGGGGGCAAAACAACATCTCTAAATGCAGCAAACATCGCTGTTTCCATAGGAAGATTTTCCCGCCACCGATCTTCCACCAACATCTGTATGTGCAAATACGCTCAGATGAGCGCATTACAGCAAAACTGACACTGGGGGGACATCTGACAACATACATTAATACATTTCCATAAAAATCTCCACAACACCATTCACATAGTTGCACCTTCATGTATCAGCATGCAGATGCATGCCTTTTCATTTAAATTTTAAACTCTAATCTTTTTCATCAGATGGTTTATAGCTGAACATTAAACCAATATTGTGTATGTGTTTCTTCCTTGGTAAATAGAGTCCATCTGTGTATAATCAAATCTCTGTATAAATACAGCGGTTCTGCGAAGCCCTCAGAGGTTTGTTAGAGAACCTTAGTCAACAAACCGCATCATGAAGGCAAAGAACACACCAGACAGGTCACGGAAAAAGTTGTGGAGAAGTTTAAAGCAGGGTTCCATTATAAAAAAAATATTCCAAGCTTTGAACATCTCACGGAGCACTGTTCAAATCCATCAATCGAGAATGGAAAGAGTATGGCACAACTGCCAACCTACCAAGACATGGTCGCCCACCTAAACTGACAGGCTGTGCAAGTAGAGCATTAATCAGAGAAGCAGCCAAGAGGCCCATGGTAACTCTGAAGGAGCTGCAGAGGTCCACGGCTCAGGTTTGGGAATCTGTCCACAGGACAACTATTAGTTGTGCACTCCACAAATCTTGCCTTTATGGAAGATTGGCAAGAAGAAAGCCATTGTAGAAAGAAAGCCATAAGAAGTCCTGTTTGCAGTTTGCGAGAAGCTATGTGGGAGATACAGCAAACATGTGGAAGAAGGTGCTTTGGTCAGATGAACTTTTTGGCCTAAAAGCAAAACGCAATGTGTGGCGGAAATCTAACACTGCACATCACCCTGAACACACCATCCCCCACCGTAAAACGTGGTGGCAGCATCATGTTGTGGGGGTGCCTGTTTGTCGTGATATATGTAGAGAGACAGCACAAACCATTACTGTACATAAGCCATGTTTACTGAAAGAACCAACAGGAAACACCACACAGGAAGAAGTACAACAGAGATGCACCATAGAGTTGCATTTAAAGAAACATGTCATCCATAACATCTCCCCCTTTTAGTGTTAATAAATGAACATTGTGAAATTTAAAAGAGACAAAGCAATAACACATTCTACAGGTTAAGTCTCATAGGTGGTTTTGAACATCTACCACTACGGGTGAAGACTGGCCCTTGTACAAGGATTCCTTTAGCCCTTTCTGAAGTTACTGGGCTCCTCTCATCACGTACTGGCATGCTCTGCGCTTGACAGCTGTCGGGTATACTTGGTTGCCCAGAACTGTCATTGCCGTTGGTATGAGGCATTCCCTCTGTACATGCCTCACTGTCAATGGGTGAGTCTGAGCTATCAACGGGATACTGAGAATCAGTCTGCTCTGCCACTCTCAAATCCACTCGATTGCGGCGATAGAGAGTTCCTTTAACGTCCACAAGATAGGAGCGTGGTGCAACCTTTTGCAGACAAGTACCTATTCTCCAACGGCCTGTTCGATCTCCAGGTAATGGTTTTATACGGATTCGTTCTCCAATATTTAATTCTGGCAAATCTCTGGCCGATGTGTCATATCGTGCCTTTGACACTTGTCTCTTAATCCTTATCTTTTCTGGAACACCTTGTATAACAGAGGGTTCAAGCAGCCTATTTGATACTGGTAAGGAGGTCTTTAATCTCCTTGACATCAGTCTTTGTGCCGGGCTACTATCCATGCCTTCAGTCGGAGTGTTTCTCCAATGTAAAATGGCCTTCCATGGGTCTTTACCATCACTTTGTGCTTTCTTGCATAAATTTTTAACAATCTTTACAGCTGATTCTGCTTTGCCATTAGCCTGTGGATGACGTGGTGAGGAAGTAACATGCTCAAACTCCCATTCAGTGGCAAATTTTCTGAACTGTAGGCTTGCAAACTGAGGGCCATTGTCGGAGATCACTGTATCTGGTTGGCCATGACGTGCAAACTGAGCCTTGCACCTCTTAATTGTAGCTTCAGTGGATAAGTCGGGAAGAAGGTCTATTTCCCAGAAGTCTGAATAATGATTGACTAAAAGCAGGTATTCCTTGCCTGCGTAGTTGAATAAGTCCATACTGATAATCTGCCACAGACGTGTAGGTATCTCATGTGACATCATGGTTTCTTTCTGTTGCAAATGGGCATATTCATTGCAGGTGGGACAATTACTGACAAAGTCTTTGATTTCACCATGCATGTTGGGCCAGTAAAGAGTATCACGAGCTTGTCTGTAGCATGCTTCACCACCAATATGGCTGGAGTGTATGCGTAATAACATCTCTGCTCTCAGTGACTTCGGCACGATGACCCTTGGACCTTTGTACAAGATACCATTTTGTATGCTGATCTCATCTCTAAAGGACCAGTATTCCCTTACAATTCCAGGTACTGCATCTTTTTCATCTGGCCACCCACTCAAAACAATAGACTTCAAAGCTTGTAAAGTTGCATCACTGTCAGTGTGCTGTATGAGTTGATGTAGTCGTTGATCTGTGACATTAAGATAGTCTGCTTGATTGATATCGGCAAATAAATTTTGTTCCTGTTCCAGCAGACAAATTGTACGATGCTCATGCTCACCTCCAGGTGCCACATTATCTGACGTAGCTCTGCTCAGGGTATCGCTGATATACATTTCACATCCTGGCTTGTAGACAACATTGAGGTTGTAATGCTGCAATGTAAGCATCATGCTCTGCAAACGCTTGGGAGCACACAAAAGGGGCTTTTTGAATATGGCTATCAAAGGTTTGTGATCAGTTTCAGCTGTAATTGAATCCCGTCCATAAAGATAATGATGGAAACGCTGGCAAGCAAATACAATACTTAAACATTCCTTCTCAATTTGAGCATAATTTTGCTCAGCTGATGAAAGAGCTCTGGACGCATATGCAACTGGCTGACCTTTCTGCAAAAGGCAACAGCCTAGACCATTTTTACTGGAGTCACTTTGTATGGTAACAGGCTTTGTGACATCATAGTATTTCAACACTGGGGCAGAGGTGACCAAGTGTTTTATATCCTCTACTGCCCGGTCATGCTTGGGAAGCCAGTGCCAAACTGCATCTTTGTCCAGAAGTCGTCTTAGTGGCTCACACACCTCAGATAAGTGTGGCAGGAATTTTGCTAGGTATGTAACAAAGCCAATAAATCTCTGTACCGCTTTGGCATCAGCAAGTTGTGGCATGTCCACAATGGCTTTAATCTTATCCGGGTCAGCTTTTAAGCCTTGTGAAGACAGGATATGTCCATGGAAACAGACTTCTTCCACCTTGAACTGCAATTTCTTCACATTAAGCCTCAGCATCACCTGCCTACAACGATCCAGTAGCGCTATTAACTTTTCATCATGGTCTTGCTCAGCCTCCTCATCTGTATTGCCGCAGCCAACTATAAGAATGTCATCAGCTATTGGCTCAATTCCGTCAAGACCACCTAATAGTTCATGCTGCTTTCGCTGGTATACCTCCGGTGCTACAGAGACTCCAAATGGTAGTTTGAGCCATCTCTTTCTGCCCCAAGGAGTCCAGAACGTGGTCATGTAGCTACTCTTTTCATCCAGTTTGCACTGTAAAAAGGCATCTCTAGCATCCACAAGTGTGAAGACACATGCTTTAGGTAGTTTGTGCAAAATATCATCGAGTGTTGGCATTAAGTAGTGTGACCGTTTCAGAGCCATATTCAGAAACTTGGGATCAATGCATATTCTGATCTTCTCAGGCTTTCTGATAACAACCATGTTACTGATCCAATCTGTAGGCTCTGTTACTGAAGTTAGATGTCCTTCAGCTTCATATTTATCTAGTTGAGCTTTAACCAGTGGCTTAATGGCGATAGGCACATTGCGCGGGGCACATTGTACAGGTTGAATGGTAGGATCAAGTTCAAAACGAACCTCTCCTGGAACAGAGACTATCGGGCCCTCAAACACAGCATTGTAGGTGTGAAGAATTTGCTGTTTTGTCAGTGGCCTAGTCAGAGATTTTGCAGGCTGATTATCAACATTATGTAGCTCAGCAGGAATGGTGAACAGCATCAGTCCAAGGCACTCACATGTTGAACCTGATAATAGCGGTTTCTGATCGGCATCAACAATCTCAAAGTTCAGTTTGTGTATACAATCACGTATGCTGCATTCTGTTTGGAATAGCCCCAATGATTCCATTAGTTCCCCTGAATACAACTTTAGTTTGGTGCTACTAGGGGTGCTACTAGGGGTGCTCTGGGTGCCAGTTTCATTTTGTCCTTTATACTCATGACATCACACGTTGCACCCGAGTCCAGCTGGCAGGGTTGGATTATATTGTTTAATCTGAGGTTTACAAACCATTTTTTGCCCTTTGTGTTTACAGCACCAATGCATTCTGAGGAGTAAACCATATCAGTGCTAAGCAGGTTTGTATTCTCCGGATCTGACATTTGCTCAATTGTGTGCAGCTTCCTTGCTTCCATTTTACTGGAGAGACACACTCTTGCAAAGTGATTCGGTTTACCACATGCAGTACAGATTTTCCCATATGCAGGACACTTTTCTTTCTCTCGTACATGCACATTGCCGCAATACTTGCATGATGCAGGCTTCCTCCAGGTGAGTTGTGTAGGTGACCCTTGTCCTGAAACTTATGCTGGTGGTTTTTGAAGTTTTGCTGTTGTTTAGAGGCTGCATTGATATTGTCAATCAGTTTATCCTGCTCCATAGCTTTCATATGTTTGTCAGTAAGTTCATCAGTGCGACATATCTCAATTGCTGTTTGTAGATCTAAGTCATGTTTCCTCAATAGGTGGCGGCGTGTGCTTTCACTGGTGATACCCAAAACTATTTTATCGCGAATAAGTTCATCTCTCAGAGAGCCATACTCACAGCTTGCAGCTTTTGCTCTTAGCCGTGTGACAAACCTGTCTATTGATTCACAGTCTTCTTGCTTACAGCAGCCAAATATATATCTTTCATAGATTACATTTTTAGAAGGTCTGAAGTAAGCTTCTAATGCATCCAGAATGGTTTTGGTGTCACTCTTTTGCTCCTCTGTGAGGTTCAGATTATGCTTGTAAACATGGAGGCATTCACTGCCCATTATCCTTCTCAGCGTGGCTGCTTGCACTGCTGCAGACTTCTCATTTAACCCTGTGGCTAGGGAATAGTCCTGAAACTCAGCCCTGAAATTGTCCCAGTTACTGCCAACATCTCAACTCACCCTCATTGCCTCAGGCAGTGGAATGCTGTTAGCTGCCATGATGCTGTTTTCCTTGCTGCAAACACTCAGCATCCAGGACAGGACTGCAATTGTCAGGAGGCACAATCAGTTCCAAGAACACTCACATGAAGGCTGGCAGGCTCTCGGCATCAAATGTGTAGAAAGAGCATGGATCCAAATCTTCTGACACCATGTTTGTCGTGATATATGTAGAGAGACAGCACAAACCATTACTGTACATAAGCCATGTTTACTGAAAGAACCAGCAGGAAACAGGAAACACCACACAGGAAGAAGTACAACAGAGATGCACCATAGAGTTGCATTTAAAGAAACATGTCATCCATAACAGTGCCTTTCTTCAGCAGGGACGTGGAAGCTGGTCAGAGTTGATGGGAAGATGGATGGAACCAAATACAGGGCAATCTTAGAAGTAAACCTGTTACAGTCTGCAAAAGATTTGAGACTGGGGCGGAGTTTCATCTTCCAGCAGGATAATGACCCTAAACAAACAGCCAGAGCTACAATGGAATGGTTTAGATCAGGGGTGTCAAACTCAATTTCTTCGTGGGCCACATCAGCATTATGTATCTGTAAGATTAGATGTCCAGCGCATCCCCTCCCCATATATTTGATGTCAAGAGCCACCCCACCATCACAAGTTGAGTCCCCCACTCTCCCTTACATCACAGTGCACCCCCCTTTCCTTATGCTGCTGCTGGGAAGAAGCTGCATGCATTGCTTGAAAGCAGAAAGTAAGGGTCTGGAGGAGGACCAGAGGAGGACTGGAGCTCTCCTGCAGCTGCAGGAGAGGTGCTAGGCCCACATGAAATAACCTGGAGGGCCGGATTCGGCCCACGGGCCTTGTGTTTGACACCTGTGGTTTAGATCAAAGTTTATTCATGTGTTAGAATGGCCCAGTCAAATTTCAGACCTAAATCCAATTGAGAATCTGTGGCAAGACTTGAAAATTGCTGCCCACAGACGCTCTCCATCCAATCTGACAGAGCTTGAGATATTTTGCAAAGAATGGGCAAAAATGTCTCTTTAGATGTGCCAAGCTGGTAGAGAGATACCCAAAAAGACTTGCAGCTGTAATTGCAGAGAAAGGTGGTTCTACAAAATATTGACTCAGGGGGCTGAATACAAATGCACACCACACTTTTCACATATTTATTTGTAAACAATTTTGAAAACCATTTGTCATTTTCCTTCCATTTCGCAATTATGTGCCACTATGTGCTGGTCTATCACATACAATTCCAATAAAATGCATGCAAGTTTTTTTGGTTGTAACATTTTAAGGGGTATGAATACTTTTTCAAGGCACTGTACATGTAGATACAAGATAAAAAATAGAGTTTACTACTGCCGGTTCAGTTAGTACATGGTTAAATAAAAGGAGTAGGGATGAGCCGAACACCCCCCTGGTTCGGTTCGCACCAGAACCTGCGAACAGACCGAAAGTTTGCGCAAACTTTAGAACCCTATTAAATACTATGGGACTCGAACGTTCAAAATCAAAAGTGCTAATTATGAAGGCTAATATGTAAGTTATTGTCCTAAAAAGGGTTTGGGGACCCGGGTCCTGCCCCAGGAGACATGTATCAATGCAAAAAAAAGTTTTAAAAACGAACGTTTTTTCGGGAGCAGTGATTTTAATGATGCTTAACCACTTAACGACCGCCCACCGCCGATTTATGTTGGCAGAATGGCACGGACAGGCAGAATCACGTAGATCTACGTGATCGCCTTTGTGCAGTTGGGGGGTCCATCCGGACCCCCCTTCACTGCAGTGAGCGGCCGTTAAGTGTTCGGGAGCGATCAGGCATGAGGGGACGGCCGCTCGATTCCGCCCCCCCCTCGCGATCGCTCCCGGCCAATGAAAATGCTTCCTCCGCCATGTGATGTAAACAAGGCTGGAGGAAGTGATGTCATCTCCCTCGCCGCGGTCTTTCCGTTCCCGGCGCCGAGCAGAGAAGAAGCAGGTTAGTGCACCAACAGTCCACTGACACGTAGGTACACATAGGCACACAAATCACCCCCCAGGTCACCCCAAAGCCCCCAATCACAGTGTCACTGATTGCAGTGATCATTTATTTTACTGATCACTGCATTTAGTGTCATCTGTGATTGTAAAAAGTTGCAGGGCAGTTAGGATTAGGCCCCTTTAGGTCCAGGGTAGCCCCCTTACCCCCCTAATAAAGGTTTAACCCCTTGATCACCCCCCAGGTAACCCTTTCACCCCCTAACTTCAGCGTCACTAAGCGATTGTTTTTCCGATCGCTGTATTCGTGTCGCTGGTGTTTTAGATAGGCAGTTATTTTTTTTTTAGGTTCGCCGCAGGTTTTTATTAGTGTCAGGTACCCCCATATATTATTTTAACCCCCTGATTGCCCCTAGAGTTAACCCTTTCACCAGTGATCGCCGTATAAGTGTCACTGGTGTCACTGGTTAGCCAGTAAGTTATTTAGTTATTTAGGTTACCCGTCAGGTTTTTATATAGTGTCAGGTACCCCCATATTTAACCTAATAAAGGTTTTAACCCCCTGATTGCCCCTAGTTAACCCTTTCACCAGTGATCACCATATAAAGGTTACGGGTGACGCTGGTTGATTAGTTTGCTTTTTATAGCATCAGGGCACCCGCCGTATATAACCCAATAAAGGTTTAACCTCCCTGATCGCCCGGCGGGTGAGATCAATTAGGTTTTAGCGCCAGAGAGGGTCTGCGTCGCCCCAGGCAGTGTTAGGTTAGTGACAGTAACGCTAACACCCACGCGCAAAGCATACACCCCCCTTAGTGGTATAGTATCTGATCAGATCTGATCAGATCTATACTAGCATCCCCAGCGGTTTAGGGTTCCCAAAAACGCAGTGTTAGCGGGATCAGCCCAGATACCTGCTAGCGCCTGCGTTTAGCCCCTCCGCCCAGCCCAGCCCACCCAAGTGCAGTATCGATCGATCACTGTCACTTACCAAACACAACACACATAACTGCAGCGTTCGCAGTGCTTGGTTTTTGGGGCCCTGTACGCGGCTAGGCTCCCAAAAAGTCCCACACATGTGGTATCCCCGTACTCAGGAAAAGCAGCAGAATGTATTTTGGGGTGCAATTCCACATATAACCATGGCATGTGTGAGCAATATATCATTTAGTGACAACTTTTTGTACATTTTTTTTTTTTTTCTTTTTGTCATTATTCAATCATTTGGGACAAAAAAAAAAAAATATTCAATGGGGTCAACATGCCTCTCAGCAAATAGCTTGGGGTGTCTACTTTCCAAAATGGGGTCATTTGGGGGGGGTTTGTGCCATCTTGGCATTTTATGGCCTTCAAAACTGTGATAGGTAGTGAGGAGTGAAATCAAAAATTTATGCCCTTAGAAACCTTGAAGGCGGTGCTTGGTTTTTGGGGTCCCGTACGCGGCTAGGCTCCCAAAAAGTCCCACACATGTGGTATCCCCGTACTCAGGAGAAGCAGCAGAATGTATTTTGGGGTGTAATTTCACATATGCCCATGGCATGTGTGAGCAATATATAATTTAGTGACAACTTTGTGCAAAAAAAAAAAAGTTTGTCATATTCCCGCAACTTGTGGCAAAATATAAAATATTCCATGGACTGAACATGCCTCTCAGTAAATAGCTTGGGGTGTCTACTTTCCAAAATGGGGTCATTTGGGGGGGTTTTGTGCTATTTTGGCATTTTATGGCCTTCGAAACTGTGATAGGTAGTGAGGAGTGAAATCAAAAATTTGCGCCCTTAGAAATCCTGAAGGCGGTGCTTGGTTTCCGGGGTCCCGTACGTGGCTAGGCTCCTAAAAAGTCCCACACATGTGGTATCCCCGTACTCAGGAGAAGCAGCAGAATGTATTTTGGGGTGCAATTCCACATATAACCATGGCATGTGTGAGCAATATATCATTTAGTGACAACTTTTTGTAATTTTTTTTTTTTTTTTTTGTCATTATTCAATCACTTGGGACAAAAAAAAAAATATTCAATGGGCTCAACATGCCTCTCAGCAATTTCCTTGGGGTGTCTACTTTCCAAAATGGGGTCATTTGGGGGGGTTTTGTACTGCCCTGCCATTTTAGCACCTCAAGAAATGAGATAGGCAGTCATAAATTTAAAGCTGTGTAAATTTCAGAAAATGTACCCTAGTTTGTAAACGCTATAACTTTTGCGCAAACCAATAAATATACGCTTATTGACATTTTTTTTACTAAAGACATGTGGCTGAATACATTTTGGCCTAAATGTATGACTAAAATTGAGTTTATTCGATTTTTCTTATAACAAAAAGTAGAAAATATCTTTTTTTTTCAAAATTTTCGTTCTTTTTCCATTTATATCGCAAAAAATAAAAATCGCAGAGGCAATCAAATACCATTAAAAGAAAGCTCTATTTGTGGGAAGAAAAGGACGCAAATTTCATTTGGGTACAACATTGCATGTCCGCACAATTTACAGTTAAAGCAGCGCAGTGCCGAATCCCAAAAACAGGCCTGGTCCTAATGGTCCGAAATGGTCCGGGGCTTAAGTGGTTAAAGTAAAAAAATTTAAAAATATGAAATATTCCTTTAAATATCATACCTGGGGGGTGTCTATAGTATGCCTGTGAAGTGGCACATGTTTTCCGTGTTTAGAACTGTCCCTGAACAAAATTACATTTCTAAAGGAAATAAAGTCATTTAAAACTGCTTGCGGCTTTAATGTAATGTCTGGTCCCGGCAATATGGATGAAAATCATTGAGAAAAATGGCATGGGTACCCCCCCCCCCAGCCCACTACCAGCCCACTATCAGCCCACTACTAGCCCCTTTGGTATGGATATTAAGAGGAACCCCGCACCCAAATTAAAAAAAGGCCTTATATACTCTGAACAGCAGTATGCAGGTGGTGCAAACAAGACAGGGACTGTAGGTTTGTTCTTAAGTAGAATCTGTTTGTAATTTGGAACAGGTACATTTTTTTAAGTGTAGCTCCAGCCAAAAAATCTATTTTTAAGTTTTTTGGAAAACATAGGGAAGGGTTATCACCCCTGTAACATTTGTTTTGCTGTCTGTGCCCCTGTTCAGAACATTTCACCTCACTTTCCGTCCAAATGACAAATGTTTTTTGAAAATTAGTTTTTTTTATTGAAAGAAGGATTGGTGATAAAGCATCAATGGAGAGGAGACACCTTTTTCCCATATTGACTCTTACAGGAGAGAATTTCCCTTCCTAGGGGTAGATTTCCTCTCACTTCCTGTTGTCTCCTTCCGTTTGCAAGTAGGAGTCGTTTGTAAGTTGGATGTTTGAAAGTAGGGGCCTGCCGTATATACTCTGCAGAAATTTGGCCCTTAGGTGTTGGTGTTTCCACAATACTGTAAGCCCTCACAGTTACTCTTGGTGGGCGCTGGAACGCCCTGCTGTGAACTATTATATCAAGAATTGTAATTACATGCCATTGTTGAACAGTGGTAGGAAAAATTGGGCCTTTGGTGGTGGTGCTGGTGCCACAACACTGTAAGACCTCACAGTTACTCTTGGTGGGCGCAGGAATCGGCCCAGCTGTGAAATATTAGATCAAGAATTGTAATTACATGTCCCTGTTGAACAGGGGCAGAAAAATTAGGCCTTTGGTGGTGTTGCCACAACACTGTAAGCCCTCACAGTTACTCTTGTTGGGCGCAGGAATGGGCCCTGCTGTGAATTATTAGATCAAGAATTGTAATTACATGCCCCTGTTAAACAGGGGCAGAAAAATTGGGCCTTAGGCACTGGTGCTGGTGCCACAACACTGCAACCCCTCACAGATACTCTAGTTGGAGCGCAGCAATGAGCCCTGCTGCAAAGTATTGCATTAAAAATTGTAATTACACGCCCCTGTTAAACAGGGGCGGAAAAATTGGGCCTTAGCCACTGGTGGCGGTGCCCAGAAACAAAAAATTTCTTACATGCTATCAGCATGATCATTGAGGAGGAAGAGGATAGTCACTCAGCATAACAGGATAGTCACTCTGCATCAGCATAGGCAGTCTTGAAGGGATCTGACATTTCAAAGAAAATTATTCTGTTACATCAGCATCAGGTGCTTGGTAGCTGGGGGTGATCCAAGACTGATTCATTTTTATGAAGGTCAGTCTATCGACCGAGTCGGTGGACAGGCGCACCCTGTGATCGGTTACAAAGCCTCCAGCAGCACTGAATGTGCGTTCCGAAAGAACGCTGGATGCAGGACAGGCCAGTAGCTCAATTGCATACTGTGCAAGCTCTGGCCAGTGATCCATCCTCAAGACCCAGTAACCCAGAGGATTTTTGGTGGGAAAGGTGTCCAAGTCTGATCTTGCCCCTAGGTATTCCTGCACCATGTAAACCAGACGCTGGCGATGGTTGCTGAAACTGATCATACCTTGGGGCTGCGGACTAAAAAATTGTCTGAACGCATCGGTCAGACGGCCACCTTCTCTACCGCTCCTTCTTTGACTGACCGAAGCCTCAGCAACACGTTGTCTAGGACCAGGAATTTGTAACCTCCCAGTCTCTGGGAACGCGTTGCACAGACCTTTCTGCAAGGCCTCCTGAAGATGCTTCATCCTCTGCTCCCTCTGCGACGGCAAAATAAGGTCCGCAACCTTACTCTTGTACCGTGGATCAAGGAGGGTTGCCAGCCAGTAATGATCCCTCTCCTTGATAGCACGAATACGAGGATCCTTCCGCAGGCTTTGCAGGATCAGGGAGGCCATGTAGCATAGGTTTGCTGAGGCATTCGGTCCAGAGTCCTCTGGGTCACTCAGGACGACATGATCCGCAGCCACCTCCTCCCAGCCACGTACAAGTCCATGGGTGTCTTTGACTGCAATTGATCCCTAAAAGACTGCTGCAGATGCTCAGTGCTAGGCTCCACCTCCATGCTGACACAATCCTCCTCCTCCTCCTGTGTGATAGGCGGGCCAGCAGGAACACTGTCTGGGTAAAGGGGGCCTTGAGAGGTAAGGAAGTCCTTCTCTTCCTCCCTCTGTTCTGCCTCAAGTGCCCTGTCCATTATTCCACGCAACGTGTGCTCCAACAGGTGGACAAGAGGGACAGTGTCACTGATGCATGCACTCTCACTGCTCACCATCCTTGTGGCCTCCTCAAATGGTGCCAGGAAAGTGCATGCATCCCTGATCATGGCCCACTGGCGTTGGGGAAAAAAATACCCCTGACCCTGTCCTGGTGCCATATTGCAACAGATACTCATTGATGGCCCTCTGCTGCGTGTGCAGCCGCTGCAGCATGGCCAACGTGGAGTTCCACCTGGTGGGCATGTCACAGATTAGGCGGTTCTTGGGCAGGTTGTATTCCTTTTGCAAGTCAGCCAGCCGAGCACTGGCATTATATGACCGGCGAAAATGCCCACAGAGTTTCCTGGCCTGCTTCAGGACCTCCTGTAAGCCCAGGTACCTGCCCAAGAACCGCTGCACCACCAAGTTAAGGACGTGAACCAAACAGGGCACATGAGTCAGTTGTCCCTGTCGGAGGGTGATGAGGAGGTTGGTGCCATTGTCAGAAACCACCATTCCTGGCTTAAGCTGGCGTGGCGTCAACCACCTCTGAGCCTGCCCCTGCAGAGCTGACAGAATCTCTGCTCCAGTGTGGCTTCTGTCCCCTAAGCACACCAGCTCAAGCACTGCATGGCATTTTTTTGCCTGCGTACTTGCGTAGCCCCTTGAATGCCTACGGAGCACCGCTGGTTCTGAGGACAAAGCACAGGAAGAGGCCATGGAGGAAGAAGAAGAGGAGGGGGTGGAGGAGAGAGGTGTGTCAGAATCACCAGTAGTAGCATTTTGGAGGTGTGGTGGCGGAACAACCTCCAACAATACTGCACCTTGTTCTGCATCCTTCCCAGCTGCCAGCAGAGTCACCCAATGCGCTGTGAAAGGTAACGTCCCTGTCCATGCCTGCATGTCACCTGTCCAGTGAGGCCAAGACATTGCCTTCCACATGCCGGTAGAGAGCCGGAATCGCCATCTGTGAGAAAAAGTGGCGTTTGGAAACCTGCCACTGATGAACCGCACATCCCACAAACTCACGGAAGGGGACAGAGTCTACCAACTGAAAAGGCAGCAGTTGAAGTGCTGGCAAATTAGCCAAGCTAGCATTCAACCGCTGGGCATGTGGATGGCTGGGAGTGAACTTCTTTCGGCAGTGCAGCAGCTGGGGCAGGGAAATTTGCCTGGTACAATCTGACGTCGGTGTACCGAGAGCAGATTGGCTGCAAGTACTTGGCTATGACACACCTAATTCTACACCTTCATTCCTCGCAGTGCAGATTTCAGAGAGGACTGAAGATATAGTGGGGTTGGAGATCTCAGCTGATGAGGAGCAAGGAGAGGTCCTCTTTGTTCTTTGGTGTGGGTCTTTTTTGTATGCTTGCCAACAGACTGCATGGCAGGTCGACATATGTCTGGTCAAGCACGTGGTGCCCAAGCGGCTCATGTTTTGGCCACGCGAGATACGCTTCAGACATATGGTGCAATCTGCTGCACACGTCTCAAAAAAGGCCCACGCCAAAGAACTTTTGGAATAACGCGCAGAGACAGCAGCACCCTGAACATGCGGAACACTGCAGTGTGATGCAGTCGGTTGGCTGCCCTTAAGCTGGCCCCTGGAGATGTGCCTCCTCCTCCTCCTCCCCTCTCCTATTAGGCACCCACGTGGAGTCAGTGACCTCATCATCCCCTCCCTCCTCATCACTGGAGCAAATCTGGCTGTATGCTCGGCTGGGGGAACATGACTGCCAGATTGCTGTCCTTGTTGGGCACCTCCTCTCTCTGGGCTCACGTTACTGCCTTCCTCTAGCTGGGTACCATCATTGGAGCCTTCAAAATGCTGGGCATCCTCCTGGAGCATGTACCCAACACTGTGGTCAAACAGTTCGGGGGACTCCTCAGGAGGACATGGTGGGGCTAGGGAAGGAGTGACTGATGCCATTGAGCCGAAGTAAGAGGCCTCTTTGGCAGCTGCTTTGCCAAACAAAGTACCCTGAGCCTGGATGAGAGAGGATGAGGAGGATGAGGATGGCTTGGTCATCCACTCTACCAAGTCTTCTGCACGTTGCGGCTCAACATGGCCAGCTGCCGAAAAGAAGGACAAGCGTGTCCCACGGCCATGTGCTGATGAGGATGCACCGTGTCCACGACCAGCACTGTTGCCTCTAGACACAGAGCCTGCTTGCCCTCTTTTATTGGCTCGTGACTGTCTGCCTCTCCTTGTTTGCCTTCCAGACATACTAATGGCCTGCATTGAGATGTAGCCGCACAAAGTGGGATGTGTGTGTGTGTATGTGTATGTGTGTGTATGTATATGTATATGTATATGTATATGTATGTGTGTATATGTGTGTGTATATATATATATATATATATATATATATATATATATATATATATATATATATATAGATCTATAGTGATTATACTGCAGCTAGCACAATCAACTGCCTGCTGTGGTATTAGTATGAGAAAAGCAGCAATTGTCTTCAGTTAGTTTTAGGTGCACACTGTGCAGAGGACACAGTACACTAACTGAAAATACAGCAGCTCCCTACCTGTGGTATTGAAATTAGAACACCACCAATTGTATTCAGGTACCCTTAGGTGAACGTTGTGCAAAGGACAGAGTACACTAAGTGAAAATAAAGCAGATCCCTGCCTGTGGTATTGGTATGAGAACACCACCAATTGTATTCAGGTACCTTTAGGTGAACGCTGTGCAAAGGACACAGTGACCGTACACTAAATGAAATCAATAAAGCTCCATGCCTGTGGTTTTAGTATGAGAACACCACTAATTGTATTGAGGTACCTTTTAGGTGAACGCTGTGCAAAGGACAGAAGAACACTAAATGAAATTAATGCAGCACCCTGCCTGTGGTATTGGTATGAGAACACCACCAATTGTATTCAGGTACACGCTGTGCAAAGGACACTAAGTGAAACACTGCATCTAGCACACTGCCTGTCAGTATAAAGAATAACAGGAACGGATCTAGCTAAACTGAATACAGAGTGTAAATTTATATACAACACTGCCTGTCAGTATAGAGAATAACAGGAACGGATCTAGCTAAACTGAATACATTGTGTAAATTTATATACAACACCTAGGATGCATATATATCCTCTACACGCTGTAACTGCAGCTAACTGATTCGCCTGCCTGCTCTATCTAACTCAAAATAAATGACACTGTGGCCTCGTACACACGGCCGATTTTCTCGGCAAGAACCAGCAAGAAACTTGCTGGCAGAGAGGTCTTGCCGAGTAAATCGGTCGTGTGTACGCGGCTATCGGGTTTCTCGTCGAGAAAACCGACAAGAAACCTCGACGAGAAAATAGAGAACCTGCTCTCTATTTTCTCGTCGAGATTCTCCTCGGCATGTTTCTCGACGAGAAAAGTGAGTGTGTGTACACTTACCTGTCCTCCCGGAAGCCCGCGCATGTTCGAAATGAATTCGTCGCATGCGCGGTAGCTTCCTAGGCATACGTAGGGTATACCAAGATGGCGGCGACGGCATCGAATGTGACGAGCGCATGCTCGTCGTAGTCGATGACATCACCGCGTACGCTCCATTCAAAGAACCGCGGGTTCTTTGAAACAAGCGTGTGTACACTCGGCCGGGACAAGTTTCTTGTCCAAGAATCTCGTCGAAAAAAACGACATGTTTTTTTCAACGAGAATCTCGGCCGTGTGTACAAGGCCTGACTCTCTCTTTAACCTCTCTCTTTAACCACCGCAACACACTACACAAGGCCGCCACGCCGGCGGCCTTATATAGTGTGGGGCATGTACTAAACCCCCTGAGACATAATTGGCCAAAGCCACCCTGGCTTTGGCCAATTATGGCTCTCTGTTATTTCCGCACTGTGATTGGCCAAAGCACGCGGGTTAGAGTGCATGCTTGGCCAATCATCAGCCAGCAATGCACTGCGATGCCGCAGTGAATTATGGACCGTGACGCGCCACTCGAATTTGGAGCGAACCGCCCATAATGTTCGAAATTCGGCGAACAGCCGATGTTCGAGTCGAACTCGAAGCTCATCCCTAAAAAGGAGTTAATACATGGGTTTGCAGAAGGAACTGACAGTGTAGGGGAGAAGAAGCAACATTGCATAGGTAAGGAAACTCTGGGGAAGAGGAGTGGGAAGCCCAGCTACATAAAGCACACAGGAAGGGGAAATAGTGAGGGACGATAATTTTGTCTCTCTCTTCCTCCAGTAGCTGAAAGCTGGCAGCAGGGACAGGGGGAGAAACCAGCTTTCAACTGCTGGAGAAAGAAAAACACAAATGTCATCCCTTACTAATCATCCTCCCTTGTTTGGGCCCCCCTGTGTGCTCAGGCCCCGTACAAGAGGACCGGGGGACCCCCCCATCAGCAGCCCTGATGACAGGTTAGTGACTACTATTGCTTGGCCAAGGCTTCAATCCTACTGTGTAACAGAGCTACAGTTTTTGGGGAATTTGTTTGTGAAACAGGGATCTTTTACTAGTACATCAGGACAAAAGGGCAGGACCAGTAGATATGTTGCATATCTCTTTTGGACAGTGAATCATTTGAAGCTGTGTTTATTGATGGGATTATTTCTGTAGGTCTGTGATGTAGTGGGAGTGAAGGGAAAGTAATTGGGTGACAATTGAGAATTTCCAGAAGTGTCCAGAGGGGCACCATTGGTTTTATGAATAGTAATTAAAGATAGAAGTTGGGAAGCATGATGGTTCTGTATTATGTTTGGCAGGCCTCTGCCTTTTTTTTTTTTTTGTTTGTACTTGTGGCCCTTGGGATTTGGTGGTATATCAAATGAAAGAGTTTATTTTCATTTTGGTGTGATCAAAGGGCAAAGTGGGGAATAGCTACAGGAAGGGTTCTAATATAATATAGGAATTTAGCAAGCAGTGTAATTTTAAAACTATGAGAGAGAATGGAAGGACCAAGTATGTAGTAGAGATTTTAGGGTGCCAAACAGGGGGATATATCTGGCAGTGTAAACACTTGCCCTTATTGCGTCGCCTATGGAGATTTTCAAGGGTAAAAGTTTGTCGCCATTCCACGAGCACACGCAATTTTTAAGCGTGACATGTTGGGTATCAATTTACTCGGCGTAACATTATCTTTCACAATATAAAAAAAAATTGGGCTAACTTTACTGTTGTCTTATTTTTTAATTAAAAAAAGTGTATTTTTTTCCCAAAAAAGTGCGCTTGTAGGACCGCTGAGCAAATACGGTGTGACAGAAAGTATTGCAACGACCGCCATTTTATTATCTAGGGCGTTAGAATAAAAAATATATATAATGCTTGGGGGTTATAATTAGAGGGAAGGAGATGGCAGTGAAAACAGACAGGGGATCTCCATTAGCATTGCTGGTTGTCTTGTCATACCGACGGCCACCACTAGATCACAGAAGGAAGCATAGGCCTGCAGAAGGCCGCAAAGCCGCAGCCTCAATTACCGGCCGGCGCGGCCTGGCGCGATCGCACGGCGGGGGGGGGCGGCGCACGGAGACACAGGATACCCCAGCTGTGCCGCCCCAGGCGCCAGGTCGCTAATTCTAGTCGCAATGGCGACCTGGCGCCCGTGGTTTGTCGAACCCTGCCTTATTGTATTTGCGTATGGCGGAACTGAAAAACTCTCACTAGTGATCAGGGTTGTCATTGTTCTCTTTTTAATTTTATTTAGAAAAGTCTATAAAAAAAAATCTGCTTGCTCCCAATAGAGGGCTGGGTGGGGTAACAAATGGTCACGCCGCAGCATAGCAGTGCAGTCAAAATATGAGACTATGTGGTTTCTTGTAATGGGCATGTTAAAAAAGAAGCATGTCTGTCAACATTTTGGCCTCATTCATTAAGCCGTGCCAGTTTATCCATGTTCAGGTCCTAATCCAAAGCCACCTGTGCTATCCCACCAGAAAGCTGTCACTGCACAAATCCAATTGTGAGCGGCCAAGGCATTTCCTGCCATGCAGTCAGCCACACAAATACAAAGGGCATGTATATGTGCAGTTGTGGGTCAGGGAATACCTCATCCCTTAGGACTGGCTATGTTCAGAGACCGCTTCCTGAGGGCAGAGTTCAGGTGGGTTTGGACTCTACAGTGGAACCTCGGATTACAAGCATAATCCGTTTCAGGAGAATGCTCGTAATCCAAAGTACTCGCATATCAAAGAGAATTTCCCCATTGAAGTCAATGGAAACTAAAATATTTTTTTCCGCATTGACGTCAATGGCATGCAATACCGCATGTGGCCAGAGGTGGGGGGTGCCGGAGAGCCTCGGAAATACACGGAAAGGCCCGAGGACAGCTTGGCTGACCTTGGAAACCTCGGAATGGCTCGGGAACTGAATATTTCCAAGTCTTTCTGAGCATTTCCGATCGGCTCCGGTGCACCCCCACCTCAGGCCAAACGCGGTACTGCACACTGCTGTGGCTTGAATCCTGCTCGTTTTGCGAGACAACACTTGCAAACCGAGTCAGGATTTTTAAAAATACCATGCTCGTATTGCGAACCGCACGTTAACCGCGTTACCATGCTCGTATTGCGAACCGCACGTTAACCGCGTTACTCGCAATCCGAGGTTCCACTGTAATCCAAACATACTGTTTATGATGTTCAAATATTGATTTTTTACTATGTACAAGCAGTTTCTTTTCTTTTTTTTTTTTTGTCCGTAAAAGAAGTGATGGGGGGTTGACAACCCTGTTAATGATTTGTAGTGTTGGCGTATACCACAGTGCTGCGGAAAGACAGGGTGAAGAGTCAGATATACAGTGAGGGACCAATTAAGATACAATGCATTCTACTGTTTGAAGGCCCTACTCTGTATCTCTGTGGGTATCTCTGGGTTCCAGTGCTGGAAAACACGCATTTGAAAAAATAAATAAAGATCAAATTATCTACAAAATAATTTATCACAACTAAAACTTGGCAGTGATCTTTTCCACTCTGTTGCAAGCGGCAATTTCTAATTTGCTTCTTAAAATATTATTACCACACTTTCATTTAACAGTTGAAGTGGAACATTTTTTTTCTTTGAGCAGTGCTAGAATTACTCAAGAGTAAAATATTGATTTCTGCGTGTGTGGAATATTAACAACAACTATAAATCATGCAATACTGATTTCATTGTGGTTTTGTATCCTGTATAAAGAGATGAACGTCTGCTGTTTCCTGTCTGTGGATTTCCTGCACCATATAGATATACACCAGTGAACATCCTTCATCTCTCTTTTCGATTCCCCCCTTTGCAAAGGGGTATTGCCTGGGTCCTTTTCTTTATCGTACACCACGGGACACAGAGCTAGTCATTACATAATGGGTTAAGGGTCACCAGCGGTGATTGGACACTGGCACAACCAATGGAAGACAGTTCCCCTCCATATAACCCCTCCCATCAGGGAAGTACCTCAGTTTTTTCGCCAGTGTCGAAAGGTGTTGGACGCGTTAGGAGGTGCTAAAGGAAAGCTCTACCAAAGAGACCCTCTGGGGGTAAAAGAGCTATGCTTTCGGATCCATCCAAGACGCCTACAAATGAGCTGAATCTGGATGGGATCCGGGCCTCATCCATGAGGCGTCGCCTGTAATGTCTCTCTTCGGAGGACTGGGCTCTAAGATCCAGCACTTTCGCTATTTCGCTATAAAGTCCTGGTAAGAGTCTTGTACAAGGCCCAGGGGAGAGGTATCCTTTAAATAGGAACCCATATCCCTGAAGGTTGGCACACATAGCCCACCGTGAAGGGTGAAGTTTGGTATCTGTCTGAAATCTTTCAGCAGAAAAACCTGCGGCGTGGATAAGGTGAGATTAGAAGGTCCATAACTAGGTTGGGACCTTTTTCAAAAAGTGGATGTCTTCTTTTTTTCCACCACTGGGGGGAGTAAAGAGCTGAATATACTCACCTCACTCTGTTCAGTGTCGGCTTCGGCGAAGTACACTGCTCGTCACCTCCGCTGCTGAGCTTGCTGGGGCACCCCGATCCTCCTTTCGGTGGCCGACCAGACACCTGCAGATGCAGGTAAGTGGGAACAAGGGCTGATGAGAGTCCTCTCTCACTATGGCCACCGCCATAGCGCTAAGGGCCGCGCGCGGGAGCGCGCTTTATCGGAGGGGGGGGGGGGGGGGCGAAGGCGTGCGCGGGCACGTGGCGCGCGCAGGCACAGAAACGGCGCCAAATTTAAAAGACTGTCAGTGTGAGAAGCACTGCAGCAGCAAGCAAGCTCGTTAGTTCTCTTATTCCTGGCAGAGAAACACAGCAGCTATACAGGGACGTAAGACTCCATGTGGTTGGATTGGGTACTTCCTAGAAGACATCCATGTTATGCATAGTTATGTGTTAAAAGTTGCATACTTAATGTATTTGCTAAACTGAACACGGTAGTATATGCATTTAGGTACCTTGTATTTTGTCTAAACAGTAAGCCTTCCAGGGGAAGTAATACGGACAAAAAGAGATAAGAAAGCACCACCGCCTGAGAGGAGGCTCTAACTGTGCTGACTCGGTACCTTTCTCTCCTGTGTTGCTAAATGCACCTGTTCAGGATGAGCCATTACCTCTGTCAGGTATGGCGGCTTCCCCAGTGAAGCCTGGGCCTGTATATGTCACTGAGGACACTTTATCAGCTGCCCTAAATAATCTGGAGGAAAAAATTGCTACCTTAATCGCTAAGTCCTCTAAAAAGGGACAATAAGCGAAGCAGGTCTCTTCCAGTATTGGACCTCCCTTCAGAAGTACCTGAGGGAGGAGGAGGAGGCTACATCAGCAGAGGATGAGGAGCCAGATTTTAAGGTCACAGGTACAATGCTATAGCAGTGCATTTAAGTTAACCTCTGCGGAGGTAACGGAATTACCTGTCTCCTCCCTAGGGTCATTAAGATCCCTGCAAGGTGCATGCTCCTTCCCGGTTCATCCGTTACTAGAGGATCTAATATACGCAAACTGGCAACATCCAGATAAGCGTTTCTCACCTCCAAAAAGGTTTAACATTCTTTATCCTATGGGGGAATTTTTTTTTTTAAAGAGATGGAGCCTGCCTGCGGTAGTTGCGGCTATTTCTTGTGTAAATAAAAACCTGACATGTCCGGTGGATAATGTACAAGGGTTTAAAAGATCCTTCTGAGAGGAAGTTGAAATCCTCCTTCCTTTTGGCCGGCTCAATTACCCAACCTGCAGTAGCAGCAGTCGGTATGTGTCAGGTCATCAGCCAACAGGTAAAGCAGGGGCTGAAGGAACTGCCTTCAGAGCAGGCTAGAAATTGGGAAAATTTGCCTAAAGCCTTATGCTTCACAGTGGATGCCATGAGAGATTCTATCATACAGGCATCACGCCTTACACTCCAGCTGGTACAGATGCGCAGAGTACTTTGGCTTAAGCATTGGTCAGCGGAGACCCCATGCAAAAAGCTGTTGGCAAGTTCCCGTTCCATGGCGAACGCCTATTTGGGGAAGATTTAGAAAAATATATACAGAAGATCAAGTGGTAAAACGACTTTTACCTGAGAGAGAAAAACAAGAGATCTTGTTTTAAACGCTCTCTCCCCAGCTCCCGGGAAATCTGACTCCAACCAGTGGCGGCGGCCTGTTTTAGCCGCCCACAAAAGCCAAGGGGCAAGCTCAGAAGAACAAGAAGCCGTGGGGTGCAAGAGCTAATAAGCAAGCCCCCAAAGCCTCTCAGTGAAGGGGCGCCCCCGCTCGGCCGACAGGGAGGAAGGCTTTGTCAGTTCTGAGCGACTTGGTGGTCAGAAATCCAGGACAATTGGGTAGTATCCACAATATCCTCAGGGTACAAACTGGAATTTCGAGAGATCCCATCTTCTCAATTCCGAGGTTCAAGACTCTCCAAGGATCCACAAAAAAGAGAATCCTTCTTCAAAGGTTTGAATCACTTAATGGCTCAAGGGGTAGTTACAGACGTACCCCAAAAAGAGCGAGGTTCAGGTTTTTACTCAAACCTCTTTGTGATTCCAAAGCCAAATGGAGATGTCAGACCCATCCTGGATCTAAAATCCCTAAATCGGTTCCTGAACGATCGCCATTTTCGAATGGAAACGATCCGATCCGTGGCCGCCACTTTAAAGGGCGGAAAATTCATGGCGCCCATAGATATCAAGGACGCACATTTACACATACCCATCCTCCCCGCTCACCAAAGATTCCTAAGGTTTGCGGTAGAAGATCGCCACTTTCAATTTGTGGCTCTGCCGTTTGGTGTAGCCACCGCGCCCATAGTATTCACAAAGGTGCTAGCTCCTCTGTTGGCAAACCTAAGAACACGGGGCATTGCGGTAACAGCCTATCTGGACGATCTACTAGTAATAGATCAGTCAAAGGACGGATTGGGTCACGCTGTACACACTACAGTAGGATACCTGGAGCATTTAGGATGGATTATAAATTTACAAAAATCCTCTCTCCAGGCCCAAAGAAGGATAGGGTACCTGGGCATGATCATAGATACAGCCCAAAACGGGGTATACCTGCCAGAACCGAAGATACAGTCTCTGAAAGACCTGATCCACAAGGTCAAAGCAAACAAGAGGCCGTCTATTCGCCTTTGCATGAGACTATTGGGAAAGATGGTAGCCTCCTTCGAGGCGGTCCCTTACGCCCAGTTTCATTCGAGACTACTTCAAGGCAATATTTTAGCTTCCTGGAACAGGAAGAGCCAAGCTCTGGATATACCCATGCGCCTGTCCTCACAAGTACGCCACAGCTTCGATGGGTGGCTAGAAGCCAGGAATTTACGGAAGGGAAAGTCCTTCCTCCCAGTGGCCTGGAAGGTGGTATCTAGGGATGCCAGCCTATCGGGCTGGGGTGCAGTATTCGAGGAGGCTTCTACCCAGGGAACCTGGGCCAAGACTCAGGGGATCCTGCCCATCAATGTACTAGAGATCCGGGCGGTATATCTAGCCCTCAAAACCTGGACATACAGGTTACAGGGCTACCCAGTTCGGGTTCAATCCGACAATGCTACTGCAGTAGCTTACATCAATCACCAAGGAGGCACCCGCAGTCGGGCAGCCCAAAGAGAGGTGAACCGGATCCTGGCATGGGCAGAAGAGCATGTACCTTGCCTTTCTGCAATCTTCATTCCAGGGATGGAAAATTGGCAAGCAGACTACCTGAGTCGTCAGCAGCTGCTACCAGGGAGTGGTCTCTTCACCCCGAGATCTTTCAGGCCATATGTCTGAGATGGGGAAACCCAGATGTAGACCTGCTAGCTGCCAGGTTCAACAAGAAATTGGACAACTTTGTGTCCAGAACGAGAGATCCTCTAGCCTACGGGACAGACGCTCTAATAATACAGACGCTCTAATAACTCCATGGAATCAGTTCTCACTGATCTAGGCATTCCCTCCGATCCCTCTTCTACAAAGACTGCTTCGCAGGATCAAGGAGGAGGGAATACCAGTAATCCTAGTGGCCCCAAACTGGCCCAGGAGGCCTTGGTACGCCGAGATTGTAAAAACGGCGATAGGAAGGCCCTGGAAGTTTCCACTCCGACACGACCTGCTGTCACAGGGTCCAGTATTCCACCCTTCCTTACAAAGGCTAAAGTTGACGGCCTGGCTGCTGAGACCCACATTTTTAAAAAGAGAGGGGTCTCTGGTCCGGCTCTTTCTACGCTCATTAATGCTAGAAAGCCAGCCTCCAGACTCATCTATCAGAGAGTCTGGAGAGCATACGTTTCCTGGTGTGAATCCAGATGTTGGAATCCTCAGAAGTATGAAATAAGTAGGATTCTTGCTTTTTGCCAGTTAGGAGTGGATATGAATTTAGCCCTTAGCACCATCAAAGGGCAAATATCGGCTCTATCAGTCTTCTTTCAGAGACCATTGGCATCTCACTCCCTAGTTCGGACATTCATTAAGGGGGTACTGAGGATAAATCCTCCAGTTAGGACTCCCTTGTGTCCATGGGATTTGAATTTGGTATTGTCAGTGTTGCAAAAGCAACCTTTTGAACCTATTCGCCATATTCCTTTAATTATATTAAGTAGGAAGTTGGCCTTTCTGATTGCTATAGCTTCTGCTAGGAGAGTATCAGAGCTAGCAGCTCTTTCTTGTAAAGAGCCTTATCTAATTTGTCACAAGGACAAAATCGTACTACGACCCCATCCGGCTTTTCTACCTAAGGTGGTGTCGGCTTTTCACTTGAATCAAGACATTGTTCTGCCTTCCTTTTTTCCAAACCCGCGGACGGCGGGGGAAAAATTATTACACTCTCTAGATCTAGTGAGAGCGGTAAAGGTGTATCTGCAAGCAACCGCTCAGATACGTAAAACAGATGTTTTGTTTATTTTACCAGATGGGCCCAAGAAGGGCCAAGCGGTATCAAAATCCACCATTTCCAGGTGGATTAGACAAGTAATTATTCAAGCTTATGGTTTAAAGAACAGGACTCCTCCTTTTCCTGTTAAGGCGCACTCTACCAGGGCGATAGGTGCTTCATGGGCAGTGCACCACCAGGCTTCGATGGCTCAGATCTGTAAAGCTGCAACTTGGTCTTCAGTCCATACATTTTCCAAATTCTATCAAATAGATGTGAAAGGACATGAGGATTCCGCCTTTGGGCGAAGTGTGCTGCAGGCAGCAGTATAGGGCTTCTGGTCCGCAAGCGGCCTGTGTTGATCTGTGTCTCCCCCCCTTCATATGAGCATTGCTCTGGGACGTCCCATTATGTAATGACTAGCTCTGTGTCCCGTGGTGTACGATAAAGAAAATAGGATTTTTATAACAGCTTACCTGTAAAATCCTTTTCTTGGAGTACACCACGGGACACAGAGGTCCCCCCCTTCTTATGGGAACCTTACTGCTTTGCTACAAAACTGAGGTACTTCCCTGATGGGAGGGGTTATATGGAGGGGAACTGTCTTCCATTGGTTGTGCCAGTGTCCAATCACCGCTGGTGACCCTTAACCCATTATGTAATGACTAGCTCTGTGTCCCGTGGTGTACTCCAAGAAAAGGATTTTACAGGTAAGCTGTTATAAAAATCCTATTTTTTCAGTAATGGGCAATCCCTCTTTCCAGGGTTAAATTTTGCCGTAGGCTCCTAGGCCATGGCCTAGGGCACTACAGTCACTAGAGTAAGGTGACCAGATTTTTAAAATGAAATCCGGGGACATTTTTTTTATTATTGGAAAATGGTGTATGTGGTATGTGTTTATGGAATGATTGTATGATATATATATATATATATATGTTATTTCTCACATTTCCTTCATTAGATAAATAAAAGATGCTTCTTAGAATTTTTTGAGATAGGACTACTAAATGCTAAGAAAATAAGAAACTTGGAGGGAGGGATGGGGCGGAAAAATTCAAATCTAATCCAGGAAGGGGTGGCTCCAGACCATTTTTTTGGGGGTACTATGGTGGTGCTTGAGTTAAAAGTGAGGGTGCTAATGCAGCGGGCTACCACACACCTGTGGATGTGGCCAAAAAGTTGGTGTGTCCAGCAACTGGGCGCGGCCTGAAAGCAGAGGTTTCTTCATGGCGTACAATAGTGATCAGTATGTCCTGGCCTCTGTATACCAATACACAACTCTACACTTCCTTTATACAATTCTACAAATGGACTTATAAGTGCAATGGTAAAACCTATAAATGAATATCCAGTGCAAATCAACCAATGTATTGCAATATAGTAGTGATGGTGTCACCCCCACTGCAAAAATATTTAGAGAAATTGCAGCGCTTCAATGTGCAAATAATGGTGAAACCCCCTGCATACAATAATAATAACAGAGATGCAAATCAAGCCATGTATTAGGACATAGTAGTGATAGTGTCAAAAGGTAGGACTTATTGCAGAGCTGCAATGTGCAAAATCATAATAAAATGTACAATTGATGTACATATTTTATATTTTATTAGGATTATATATATAGGGGGTTTCACCACTATTTGCACATTGCAGCTCTGCAATATATGCTGGTGGTCAGTTCCCCCCCCCTGTATGCTGGTGGTCAGTGTCCCCCCCCCCCTGTATGCTGGTGGTCAGTGTCCCCCCCCCCCCCTGTATGCTGGTGGTCAGTGTTCCCCCCCCCTGTATGCTGGTGGTCAGTGTTCCCCCCCTGTATGCTGGTGGTCAGTGTTCCCCCCCCCCTGTATGCTGGTGGTCAGTGTCCCCCCCCCCCTGTATGCTGGTGGTCAGTGTTCCCCCCCCCCCTGTATGCTGGTGGTCAGTGTTCCCCCCCCTGTATGCTGGTGGTCAGTGTTCCCCCCCCTGTATGCTGGTGGTCAGTGTTTCCCCCCCCTGTATGCTGGTGGTCAGTGTTTCCCCCCTCTGTATGCTGGTGGTCAGTGTTTCCCCCCTATGTATGCTGGTGGTCAGTGTTCCCCCCCTATGTATGCTGGTGGTCAGTGTTTCCCCCCCTTTGTATGCTGGTGGTCAGATTCCCCCCCCTGTATGCTGGTGGTCAATGTGCCCCCCTCTGTATGCTGGTGGTCAGTGTTGCCCCCCCTCTGTATGCTGGTGGTCAGTGTCCCCCCCCCTCTGTATGCTGGTGGTCAGTGTCCCCCCCCCCTCTGTATGCTGGTGGTCAGTGTCCCCCCCCCTCTGTATGCTGGTGGTCAGTGTCCCCCCCCTCTGTATGCTGGTGGTCAGTGTTGCCCCCTGTATGCTGGTGGTCAGTGTTGCCCCCTCTGTATGCTGGTGGTCAGTGTTGCCCCCTCTGTATGCTGGTGGTCAGTGTTGCCCCCTCTGTATGCTGGTGGTCAGTGTTGCCCCCTGTATGCTGGTGGTCAGTGTTGCCCCCTGTATGCTGGTGGTCAGTGTTGCCCCCTGTATGCTGGTGGTCAGTGTGCCCCCTGTATGCTGGTGGTCAGTGTGCCCCCTGTATGCTGGTGCTACGTGCAGGAGGATTCTACGTGCAGGGCTCAGGAGCATGCTAGGCGCAGAGTGCAGGGCTCAGGAGCATGCTAGGCGCAGAGTGCAGGGCTCAGGAGCATGCTAGGCGCAGAGTGCAGGGCTCAGGAGCATGCTAGGCGCAGAGTGCAGGGCTCAGGAGCATGCTAGGCGCAGAGTGCAGGGCTCAGGAGCATGCTAGGCGCAGAGTGCAGGGCTCAGGAGCATGCTAGGCGCAGAGTGCAGGGCTCAGGAGCATGCTAGGCGCAGAGTGCAAGGTTCAGGAATGCATTACACAGAGTGCAAGGTTCAGGAATTGGTTAAACTGCAAAGATCCCAATTAATTAAACATAGCACACTTTTCTTCTAAAATCTTGATTAGCAGCATACAAGAGCCGAGGCAAGAATGGCAGCATCAGATGGATCCCCCCACAGAAAATATTGAAGCAATATTTTGCTAAAAATACATTAAATGCATTATTAGCTGACACAAACATAACTTACAACATTTCTGCTACCCCCCACAGATTAATGATTATTCAGCCTAGGTTCGCATTGAAGCGATTTGGCATGTGATTTGACATGTTAAATTGCATGCCAAATCGGCAGCAATGGCACCGTCCGAATCGTTGCGATGCCGCATTTGCGGCGCTGCACCGATTCCTAAAAGTAGTTTCTTTACTTTTGCTGACTTCGGGGTGCAATTTCCATAGACATCTGTGCCGCAACCCACACAGATGTCTCTTAAATCGCCTCTGAAGTCGGGACTGACCTATGGGAATGAAATCGTGCGAGTTCAGCTGAACTCGCACAATTTAATTCCTCCTGTCAGTGTGAACCTGGGCTCAATATTCATTAAAAAAATGTTTTAAAAATTCTGAAAAAATAGAAATATAGTGAAATGATTAAGGCTGGGTTCACACTGGTGTGATGTGAGAAACCCTGCGAATCCCGCATCGCACCTGACTCAGACGGTTCACACTGACATCTGTGAATTGCTGCGGGTGTCAATAGAAAGCCAATGACACCCCCAGATCGGTTCTCAGATCGCAGTGTGAACTGTAAAATGGTGCAGGAATCGGATCGCATGGATATTCACATCCAGAAGTGTTCACACCCGTAGTGCGGACCAAAAGGAGTCCTGCACCATTCTGGTGTAAATGCGATGCGATTTCAGCCATACAGTTTGTATACAGTTTGTATGGCTGAATTTGCATCGCACAGACATCGCATGTGATGTGCACAGCAATGCGGTGCGGAACACATGCGATGTCTGTGATCACACAAGTGTGAATCCAGCCAGAAGGTTATTATAGGTGAGGAAATAAGACTGACCTGGAGTTATGGATACAATTGGACTATTGCTCAGATTCTATTAAGAATCCTATAATGACAGATCTAAGCTATGGGGGAAAGAAAATGACACATTAACCAGATCAGTCAGTAAAGGGTTACATAGTGGTGTCTGTGCAGTGTGATACATGGATTTGTAGAAGGGAATGGAGTGTGTAAGGGGTGATGATTGTGTAGAGGGGGAGTAGAAGTTACATTAGATAGGGGGATGGGAGATTTGTATCAGAACTGAGGAAGAATGACACTAGAAGAGAGGAGTGAGAAGCCATGCTGGAGAAAGATAGGCTGGGTCAGGGGGAGAGCAAAAAAGAATACACAGGCTGGGGCAGTGAGTTGGAGGAATGAGATCTACTGTGAGACAGAAGGAGAGAACAGGGGTAATTGCATGGAGACTGACCTGGGCACTATCAGTGGGACAAAGAAGGAAGAATGTAAGCAGGACAAGTATCTGGAAAGGGGGAGGAGTAACAAAACTTACGAGGTAAATAGAAGATCATGCAGGGAAGGAGAGCTGACATCAGAGCACTGAGCTGAGTGCAGGGAGAGAATACCAGGAGACTGGGGGTCGGCTGCTATTGTAGCAGAAAGGCAGAAGGAGAGAGACGCTTGTCAGCTGCAGTGCTGGGCCCCTTTACTTCCTGTTCTTCTCGCTCACTATGCTCTGGGTTGTCCAACAAAGGGGGCGGAGCTGCGGATATTGGCCCCGCCCATCCCGACATCAGACCTTCAATCTGACAGGTCCACTCACTCTCCCTGCATCCATACGCCCCCGGCTTACCCCCCAATCACTGGATCGCTGGATCCATGGTCATTGGTCACACTGCTGCATGTCCTGCTAGCTAGCTAGATAATGTCAGCAATGGGCTTGGGTGCCACCAATGAATCCGGGGACAAATCCGGTGACACTCAGGCTCAGGGGACAGTGTCCTCAATCCGGGGACTGTCCCCGGAAATCGGGGATGTCTGGTCACCCTACACTAGAGACAGTGCAGAACATTCACCCTTGGCTGCCACTAATATTTATTTATATGCTGCTTACATGTTTAGACCAAAAGGAGAAGAAAAGTTATAAATCTGTCCCTGACCATCTGCAGAACACAAACTTAAAGTCTCGTACACACGCATGGTTTTCTCGGCAAGAAAGCTGCTGGGAGAGCTTTTTGCTGTGAAAACCCTGCGTGTGTATGCTCTCTAGGCGAGAAAACTGCCAGGAATCCCGATGAGAAAAATAGAGAACCTGCTATTTTCCCGTCTGGATTCTCGGCAGAGTGTTTCCTGCCGAGAAAACCGTGAGTGTGTATGCTTGCCTGTCCCCAGGTAAACCCGCGCATGCTCGAAAAGACTTTGACGCATGCGCGGTAGCATACAAGGGTAGTGTAGGGTGTAGCAAGATGGCAGCGACGGCATCGAATGTGACGAGCGCAGGCTCGTCGTAGTCAATGACGTCACCGCGTTCTTGCCATTCAAAAGAACGGTGGTTCTTTTGAATAGCCGTCTGTATGCACGGCTTGGCAAGGAAAGTTTTTTTTTCCTGACGGGATTCCCGGCAGTGTGTACGAGGCTTAAGAGTAAAAACTTGGTTTGAAAGTGAAGACTGTGGAGCACACTTACTGCACACGCAGAGTCAGAATCTTTATTTTCTAAAAATTGTGACAAAAAATTACAACTTTAGAAAACTCGCCATGTCTCTTACGAAATACGTTTATTTATTAAAATGCTTAACTTGCGCAGTCTTACCCGAAGGCCTCGATGCGCAAAATAAAAACATTGACATTAAAAGACCTTAGAAAAACAACGCACAGAGTAAAAACCTGGGGGTCTGTCCGTCACACCCCATTAAAACCTGGGGGTCTGTCCGCACCCGCCCCTTAAGGGCAAAGGCCTGGATGACGGTCTGCCTGACCCACCTAGAAAATGGTGGCTGACGAGACCGCCAGGCCCTTCTGTGGACCAGACACCGACACGAACAGTGAGTCAGAACTCCAGGACGGAGCAGTAGTAGACAGGTACACCCGTAGGGCACGTACCACGTCCAAGGTATGTAGCGCAGCCTCCTTGGGATGTGACGGCCGAGGACACAAGGATGGAAGGACAAAGTCCTCGTGTAGGTGAAAAGCCGAAACTACCTTGGGAAGGAATGAAGGCTGCGAGCGTAGTACCACTTTATCCTTATGGAGGACCAAGTAAGGTGACTTGCAAGACAAGGCCACCAATTCAGAAACCCTCCTGACCGATGTAATGGCAACTACAAAGGCATCTTTCTGAGAAAGTGTTGAGAGGAATCTCCCTGATGCTCTCAAAGGGAGGCTCCTGGAGTACCTAGAGCGCCAGATTCAAGTCCCACGGAGGAAGCGATGGTCCAATCGGGGGAACCACGTGCCGGACCCCCTGTACAAACATACTTTCTAGTGAGTGAGCCGCCAGGGATCGTTGGAAGAAGACAGCCAAGGCTGAAATCTGTCCCCTAATAGTGCTTAAGGCAAGTTTCAGATCCACTCCGCGCTGTAAGAACAGCAGGATCCGAGAAACCGAATATGCCCGTGGGCGCCAAGCCATCTCTACACACATAGAGATGTAAGCCTTCCAAGTGCGATGGTAGATCTTCTGGGAAGAAGATTTCCAAGGCCCTCAACATGGTGGAAATGACTGAATCTGACAGACCACAGTCCCTTAGTACCTGGCTTTCAATAGCCATGCCGGTAAAGCCAGCGACTGTAAAGCAGGATGAAGTATGGGACCTTGAGACAGAAGGTCCCCCCACATTGGCAGCCGCCAGTGAGCATAAGCTACCAGTCTCACAAGGTCGGCGTACCAGGGACACCGGAGCCAGGCTGGGGCGATTAGAATCACCAGAATCCCCTCGGCCTCCATTCTGCGGAGCAGACGAGGAAGCAATTTCATTGGGAGAAAGGCATACATTTACCTGATACTGACCCCATAGAGCCACCAACGCGTCTGCCCAGGGATCCCTGGACCTGGCCACAAACCTCGACACCTTGCGATTGAGTCGAGAGACCAGGAGATCCACAACTGGTGTGCCCCATTTCTGACAAAGGAGTTGAAACTCCTCTGGGTGTAACGACCATTCCCCTTGGTCCAGCATCTGGCGACTCAGTCCGCCTGCCAGTTTCTACGCCCGGAATGTAAACAGCCGATAGAGCCGGCACGCTCCTTTCGGCCCATCTTAGGATGTGAGCTACTTCTGACGCTGCGGCCGAGCTCCTTGTTCCTCCCTGATGGTTGATAGAAGCCACCACCGTGGCGTTGTCCGACTGGATCCTGACCGGATGCCCTTGAAGTCTCTGCGACCACTTGAAGAGGCACAGTCTGATCGTTTGAAGTTCGAGGACATTGATCGGCAGGCGAAATTCGTCCGGAGTCCAGCAACCCTGGGCCGACTGGACCCCCCAGACTCCCCCCCCCCAACCTGTGAGGCTGGCATCTGTTGTGATCACAGTTCAATGGAAAGGAAGGAACGACCTCCCGGACTGAAGAGCCAGGGATCTCAGCCACCCTCTCAGGGAAGCCTTGACCAGATGACTTACCTGAATCCAGAGACAATGGAGATCTGTTCCATTTGGACAGGATCTCCTCCTGCAATACTCGAGTGTGGAATTGGGCATACGGTACTGCGTCGAAGGAGGCCACCATGAGGCCCAGAACTCGCATGCAAAAACGGCGAGACGACCATTTGCAGGATGCTAACAATTTCACCGCTGACCGGAGCGTCTGCAACTGTTCCAAAGGAAGGAAGACCTTTGCCTCCAAGGAGTCCAGGATCAAACCTAGGTACTCCAGACACTAAGTCGGTACCAACACCTACTTCTGTATGTTCAGTACCCAACCAATTTCCCAGAGGGTCTGACTGTCTATAGACATGTCCTCCTCTAATTATGAGCCAGAAGCAGCTCCCAGAAGAAGATTGTCCAAGTAGCCCACGATAGCAATGCCTCGCTGTCTCAGCTAAGCCCAGATTGGGCGAACACCTTGTTAAAAACTTTTGGTTCTGACGCTATACCAAACCGCAAAGCGCAGAAACCTCTGATGGCCGTTGCAGATGGGGACATGCAAGTATGTGTCCTTGGGACGCCAGAAAACTTTCGCACCCTCACAAAAGTATTGAGGGCCCTGAGGTCCAAGATTGGACTGACACCTTCCTTCTGTGGGACTGCCAACAGATTCAAATAGAATCCCTGAAACCTTTCCTCCAGGGGCACAGGTAAAATTACTCTGCAACTGAGCAAGTCTCGTACTGCTCCCATCAAAGCAGACCGACGAGCCGGAAGTAGAGGAAGATTTGAGGGAAAGATCTGTTTGGTGGACAAGAAAGAAACTCTATCTTGTACCCCGAAGTGACCACCTCGCAGACCCACTGGTCAGAGAATAGGGAGGTCCACGGAGCTGTAAACTCGCTAAGTCGTCCCCCCACCCTTGAGTCGGACGGGGGCAAAATTTCATGCAGTAGCAGGTTTGTTAGCCGGCTTGTTCGGCTTCCGCACCCAGGGACGCTTCTGTCCCCCAGCTGGAGCCTTGTCAGTCTGGGAGGATCTCTGACTGACGAAAATACCGCTTCTGCGCGGAATAGGAGGGCCCCGGCCAACGGCGCTGCTCCTTTCCCTTTAGAGGACTGCGGGAGAAGTGTGCCCTTACCTCCAGTGACATCCTTAATAATGTCGTCCAGCGAGGTTCCAAAAAGCCTCTAAAAGACCATCTGCCAGAGCTCTCTTGGATGCTTGGTCAGCGGACCAGTATTCCAGCCAAATCAGGCGGTGCAGTACCACCGCAGATACAGAGGCTCTGGAAACCATTTTACATACACACACTGAGTATGTATTAGTGTATACGTTTTTACTGTGGCGCCGAAGGCGCGCATGTCTTTGGAGTGTTGGAGGAAACCGGAGTACCCAAAGAAAACCCACGCAGACACAGGGAGAACATGCAAACTCAAGGCAGATGGTGACGGGGTCCGGATGCGAACCAGTGACCCCCTTGCTGCCAGGTGAGGGAGATAACAACCACTACACCACTGTGCTGCCCTCCATTCAGTGAATGTCTGAGACACCAAAGTCGCAGCCAATATAGGTCACAACGCTGACCCCAGAATGGTGAACCTGGAGCGGGTCACTGCTTCGGACCTCCTATCAGTAGGGTCCTTAAGAATAACGGACCCCCATGCGCTGGGGGACCACAAAGGATCTCTGCGGTCATCTCCATTCCTTATCTATGAACTTGTCAAAGAAAGTAACAAAAGAAAAGTGTCACAAAGCGGTCAGATTTGTGTGACCCAAAGGAGACAGACTCCTCTGCAGAAGTTGGATATAAAAAAGTAGCGCTATACAGTGAAAGTGAAAACAAATCAATGTCTCTCTGAATAGGTAAAACCTGAGTGAAAAAATATTGATAAAGATCTAATCATAAAGTGTATGCATTAATATAAAGTCCATGATATCTGCCTGTCGATGACAGCAGATCCACGGGCTCTGGTAAGAGTATTTCATCTTATTTTATAGAGCTGGAAGATGTCTTTTCCCTGATGACCCTGACGACCTATAAGGCCTACATGTCCTTCTTTCCATCACCATTGATACATTTTTTGAATGGACACTTTATATTTAGTTGTATGATTTCCCATGTTAGATATCATGGACTTTATATTAATGCATACACTTTATGATTAGATATTTATCAATATTTTTTCACTCAGGTTTTACCTATTCAGAGAGACATTGATTTGTTTTCACTTTCACTGTATAGCGCTACTTTTTTATATCCAATTTCGTTCACAATTTTAGTCACATTGTTGTGTAGCAGCTTTCTTTGATTATTTTGTTGGGTTTTTTATTTTTTCACATTAGCGCAATATTTATTCTTATTTCCTCTGCAGAAGTCCCAGCTGCATCTACCAGCTGGAGAGTGTCCCGCACAGCATCAGAAGTGCACTTATAAGTACCCTGTCTAGCATTCCCCAGAAGATGGCGGGGGGGAGGGGGTGCTTTTTTACCCCCCCTTACGCCCGCACGCCATTTCTACCCTGGCAACAAATGATTCCAGGACTGTCGACAGCGTAACCATGGAAATCGCAGGTGCAGGGGCACCATTAGCTGCCTCTAGCAATTCAGGGGAAGGAAGGATATTATAGATCATAGATTTTACTGAGTCCATGAACTCCATTTTATTATAGATATTACTGACTCCATGAACACCCACTGAAAGCCCTCAGGGACCCAGTGAAAACAACTTAAGAGTCCACCCTCCTTGCTGCACTAACCCAGGGGACACACCACCCAGAGGGAGACCGCTCAGCACCGCTGCCCGCCTTGTATACACAGCGTGTGTGGGATGAAAAAACTGTGAGGAGAATGAACCGTGCACCGTTCAGAAAGCCAGTGCTAGAGACCAAAACCCACTCCAAAATGGCCGCCAGACGACCCAGATAAAAAGGGCGCGGACCACAAGAAAATGGCCGCCCGCAATACCGACCTGCGCCACAGCGCAGCCACGACAAAATGGGCACCAATGGGAATTTTAATAGAGAAAAACGCACACTAAAAATGGCATCGGCGCAGCAAAAAATGGTGCCGAGCCCCGGAATGTGAACGAGAAGGCCGTGCAGAGACTTCCCAGGAGACATACCCCCCTCACAGAAGTGGACCCCAGTGCCCCACGGTCCCCCACAGGGACCCGGAGCCCCCCCACAGGTACACCCTGGTCGCAGCGGGCCCCAGGGCAGGAGGGGAAAGGGCGACAGAGAGCAGGGAAAGGGAGGACAGGAGAACCCCTTAATCCTGGGAATGCCCAGCTGTTCCATCCTGCCGAGACAGGAGGAACCGTACTTACCCATCCTTGCGATGACATGCTGGCACGTCCCTGACAGACCCACAACCGATGGTATGGAGTAGCTGTCGGCCCGGTCCTCTGTGAGTGAGACAGCAAGCAGCCCAGTCATATGTGGACCCCAGGGCATGTGCTCACCGGCCACCCCTGGAGCCATGGGGTACGTCGTGGCAGAACCAGCGCGAAGCTAAGGACTGGCACGCTCGATGACCGGAACTGGGAAGACTACAAGGATCTATAATATCCAACTTGTCGCCCAGCCGGCAGTTGATAGAAGATATCACAAAAAAATAAAATAAAAAATTCTTCATGACTCTGGGCCCAAAGGGAGCCACGTCCTTCTCCTCTGCTAGGCAGAAAAAAACTGAGGCTGCTGACTGCAGGGTGGAGGGTTATGTACGGAGGGACCGCCCCCTGGGCGGGGCTGTTCAACTCTGTTAAAGTTACATGTTTTAAGATAACTAACATGTTCTGCATAGTCCTCTCCTATGAACAGAAACATAACCCACATGTCAAGATTTATGGAGCTGTGTCCGTCCATGGACAAAAAGAGAAAAGAATATTCATTACAGCTCAGCCTTGTTGTAAATCTCATACTGGCCTGTGTTTCCGATGACACCTACTGGCAACAGTGAGAATTGCACAACTCAGCCAAGTTTAGAACATTGGCTAATAACTATTTCTTTCTCGTACATCACGGGACACAGAGCGACATAGTCATTACTAATGGGTTATATAGATACCGTCAGGTGCTGGCACTGGCAACTTCCAAAACCGGAAGTACCCTCCCCTATATAAGCCCCTCCCATCCGGGAGCACCTCAGTTTTTTGCCAGTGTCTAAGGTGTTGGCCAAGAAGAAACATGTGTTTTTCACTGAGCTTGCGTACAGGTTCTTTTGGGCCTCAGTAAGCTATTCCGGATCCGACCAAAAAAGCTTCATAGCTAAACGGTCGGTACCCGGGCCTTGCAGAGAAGAGCAAGGTTTTGCCTGTAATGCTTCTCTTAGGAGAGCTGGACCCTGGGATCCAGAGCTCTGGTCATACCCACGACCAAGATGTTTTCTGTGCAGGGTGCTATACAGGTCCAGGGGAGTGGAATCCTTGGGAACCCGGTCCCTGAAGGTTTGATTACAATGCCTGCCGTGATAGGTGAAGTTTGGGCTTTTGTGGACCAAACAAAGTCCTGCGGCGGGGAACAGGTAAGTGGGGGCCCCCAGGAACTTGGTTCTATTGGGGGACCCCCAAGCCTAATTTGTCTTTCTGTCTGTTACCTAATGGTATTCCCGCAAAATTCTGTGCATGCCTGTAACTACTAAAAAAATGTAATAATTTTTAATGGTGGTCAAGAAAAAAAAAAAAAAAATTTTTTTTTATATATATTTAATATATTAGACTGCGGTACCTGTGTTTGTCCACTAGAGGCCGCTGTGGAATGGTTTCTTGTCATGTGGACTAGCTTCTTCTCAGCAGAGCAAAGTCCAGGCAGATGGTGAGTTCTCTTATAGGAAACTGCTTCCTCTGCCATGTTGCAGTGCTCGTCCATCCCCCGGCCTGCGGCAAAGAGGGGCCCTGGCTCCTGTCCCTTGTTACCATATTTGAAATTAGCGCCGAAGGCGCACGTGCCCGCGCGCGTGCGCGTGCACGCGCCTCTATATATAGAGGTGAGCCGGGAAAGGGGGCGGAGCCTGGGGGATGACGCTCTGTGCGCGCCGCAGCGCTTCCGCGCATGTGCGGGCGTCCCAGCAGTTTAAAAAAACCACAATATTGTAGTGAGCTGGCTATGAAGTACAGAGACAGAGCTGGCAACATTTAAAGGCATACAGCAAGCGGTTGATACAGGCATCCCCTAGAAAGGCACATTAGTAGACACCAACTGTGATATAGCAGCAATTGTGCTAGACTATTCTCAGTAAAAGTGGTGTATTACGGCTGGAATACCTCAGCTTTAGGCTTAGGAATATGCCGTCCAGAAGCTCCGGAACTGAATCTTCCAGGAAGCGAAGGGGGTCTCATCGGGCTCGGAGGATCTTGGGCATACTCCTGCTGCACCAGTCTCCCCTGAAGTTCAGAGGTAAGTGACCGTAGAGACCCCGCAGGGTACTTGGTACTGTGGCTGTCCTCAGTTCACCTGCTCCTGTGTATGTAACAGAGGAGGTTTTTTCCTCAGCTCTGGGAGGATTAGAGAGAGATTGTCAACATTTATCGCTGCCTCCCTGTCAGGGAAAGCACGCCCGATCTCCGTCTCCTCCTTCAGAGTGCCTGTTAGCAGAGCAACAGTCCCATACAGGGATCGACCTGCCTGAAGGGGATCAGGATGAGGTTGATTCTGTTATAGAGGAATCAACAGTGGGGGAACCTTTTCTCAGCATCTTAAGCTGAAAGATTATGGGTTCAGTCTCTGACTAACATGGTCCGATCAGCATTTAAAAATGCACCTTGCGGAACCATCAACCACTACTGTATCCTCGTTGGGGTCGCTAGAAGCCCCCAGACTGTTTGTTCTTTTCCACTTCACCCTTTACTGAAAGGGCTCATTTACCAGGATTGGGAACGTCCTGAGAAAATATTTATTTCCCCCAAGAGATTTCCGGTGGTCTATCCCATGGAGGATAAGTTCATCAAAAAAAAAAAATGGAAGGTCCCTACAGTGGACGCAGCCATCTCTTGTATGTATAAATCACTGACATGTCCAGTGGATAATGTCCAAATGTTCAAGAACCCAATAGATAAAAGATTGGAGTCCTTATGAAAATCTGCTTGGTGATACAACCAGCAGTAGCAGCTATTGGGGTCTGCTAAGCAGTGAAGGATCAGTTGAAACAGGTCTTGAGGGACTTGACAGATCAGCAGGCTTTGCCCTAGCTGATCTACCTAGAGCCTTAGGCTTTGCGGTTGACGCCATAGAGGATTCTCCGACGGCCTCCTCGGTCAAATCCCGGGGGTAAAAAACAGGGACAGTAGCAGGGTAATGAGAAACCCTGGGTCAGGGGAGGTACAAAACCTCCCCCAAAGTTAAATTCATTGAAGCCCCCACTCAGTCGGGTGGGGGGAGGACTCCAGTTGTTCGCAAGAGACCTGGCGGGACACGATCAAGACAGATAGGTGCTCTCCGCAGTAGGTTTGGGATACAGTTTGGAGTTAAAAGACTCTCCTCCTTCCCATTTTTGAGGTCAAACGTGCCAAGGGATCCCCGGAAGAGAGAGTCCCTCCTGTTGGCACTAGAACAACTATTGCTCCAAGGAGTAATTATGGAGGTTCCCCTGGAAGAATGAGGGTTCGAGTTTTACTCAAACCTCTTTACAGTCCCGAAGCAAACGCGGTCGGGAGGCCCATATTAATTCTAAAAGGGCTATACAAATTCCTGTATATCAGGACTTTCCGATGGAGTCGATCCGATCGGTGGCCACTGCCCTACAAGGGGAGGATTGGTTAGCCACGATCGACATCAAAGATGCTTATTTGCACATTCCCATCTTTCCAGTCCACCAAAAATTTCTACGCTTTGCAGTAGAAGGGCGCCATTTTCAGTTCAGAGCCTTACCCTTCGGTTTGGCCACAGCACCACGAGTGTTTACAAAAATTCTGGCCCTTTATTGGCCAATCTAAGAACACAAGGTGTAATGATAATGGCATATCTGGATGACTTGTTGCTGATAGACCACTCAGTGAAAAAACTAGACGTGGTCGTTCACAAGACGATCAAGTATCTGGAATCTCACGGTTGGATTATCAACCGAGACAAGTCAGCCCTAAAAACCAGTCAAAAGTCTGGAATACTTGGGGCTAAGGTTGGATTCAGGCCAGAGAAAAATATTCTTGCCTCGAGGAAAGGTGTTGTCTTTGAAAGATTTGATCCACTTAGTGGGTACAAAAAAGACAGCCGTCCATACGCCTGTATATGAGGCTGCTGGGAAAAATGGTGGCATCATTCGAAGCAGTACCCTACGGTCAATTCCATTCAAGGAATTTGCAAGGGGCCATACTGTCAGCCTGGAACAAAAAAGTTCAGGCCCTAGACTTACAATGTCCTTGTCCCCTTCCGTTCGCAAGAGCCTCCGTTGGTGGTGGGTTCCCCAGAATCTGGAAAAAAGGAAATCCTTCAGTCCGATTTCTTGGAAGGTGGTCACTACAGATGCCAGCCTTATAGGCTGGGGAGCAGTACTGGAGCAATAGTCTCTCCAGGGCAGATGGTCGGATGCAGAAAAGGCCCTGCCCATCAATCTCTTAGAGATACGAGCAGCCCGGTATGCCCTAGTAGCATGGACATCCAAACTCCAAGGGTCCCCTGTCAGAATTCAATCAGACAATGCCACAGCAGTGGCATATATCAATCATCAGGGGGGCACCAGGAGTCGTGCAGCCCAGAGGGAAGTAAATTACATCCTGAAATGGGCAGGAAAAATATGTCCCAGCCATATCTGCGGTATTCATTCCAGGAGTGGAGAATTGGAAGGCGGACTTTCTAAGTCGCCAGCAATTAGGCCCAGAGGAAGGGTCCCTTCACCCCGAGGTTTTCTGGACAATATGTCAGCGGTGGGGAACATCGGATGTAGATCTTCTAGCATCCAGATTCAACGCAAAGGGGGATAGGTTTGTCTCTCGGACAAGGGATCCCCTAGCTTGCGGCTCGGATGCCCTAGTGTTCCCTGGGGATCAGTTCAAGCTGATATATGCATTCACACCGCCACAATGGTTACCTCGATTACTCCGCAGAATCAGGGTAGAAAAGAAACCAGTGATTCCGGTGGCTCCAGCGTGGCCCCGAAGAGCGTGGTACGCGGAGATTGTAAAATTTCAGTGGGGAGTCCTTGGACTCTCCCACGTCGTCCGGCTTTCGCAAGGACCGATATACCACCCTTCCTTACCAGCCCTAGGTTTGACGGCCTGGCTATTGAAGCCCACATTCTAAAAAAGAGAGGGCTCTCTAATGCTGTGGTATCTACCATGATCAATGCCAGGAAGCCGGTATCCAGGCAGATCTACTATAGAATCTGGAAGGCGTACATCGCGTGGTGTGAGGCCAAGAAATGGCATCCACATAAGTACGTAATAGGTAGGATTCTGGACTTCCTACAGTGGGCTGTAGATAGGAAGCTTGCCTTGAGTACTATCAAGGGTCAGATTTCGGCCTTGTCAATATTTTTTCAAAGGCCCTTGGCTTCGCATTCACTAGTCAAAGCCTTTATACAAGGAGTGATGCGTATTAGGCCTCCGGTTAATATTCCCATATGTCCATGGGATCTAAACTTGGTTCTGTCGGTTCTACAGAAACAACCATTTGAACCATTACAGCATATTTCCTTGGTGCTTCTCACCAGGAAATTGATTTTTCTAGTAGCCA
Organism: Rana muscosa; assembly: GCA_029206835.1. Lineage (NCBI taxonomy): Eukaryota > Metazoa > Chordata > Amphibia > Anura > Ranidae > Rana > Rana muscosa. The sequence goes on from CM055121.1 coordinate 74,115,384, forward strand.
TTTGTTCGGCTAAAAGAGTATCGGAATTAGCAGCTATGTCCTGTAAGGAGCCATATCTGGTTATCCATAAGGACAGAGTAGTGTTACGTCCTCATCCAGCCTTTCTTCCTAAGGTGGTATCGAGGTTTCATTTGAACCAAGATGTGGTTCTTCCTTCTTTTTTCCCCAAACCTACTTCGGTAGAGGAAAAGTTATTGCATTCTTTGGATGTAGTAAGAGCAGTTAAAGCTTATCTAAAAGCCACTGCTCAGATTCGCAGGACGGATACTTTGTTTATTCTGCCGGAAGGCCCCAGAAAGGGTCAGGCAGCGTCAAAGTCTACTTTAGCCAAGTGGATTCGACAGGTCATTATGCAAGCTTATGGCTTGAGAAGGAGACCGCCTCCGTTCAAAGTTAGAGCGCACTCCACGAGAGCAGTTGGAACTTCATGGGCAGTGCATCACCAGGCCTCCCTGGCTCAAATCTGTAAGGCCGCAACATGGTCTTCGGTACACACGTTTACTAGGTCCTACCAGGTGGATGTTAGAAGTCAGGAGGATGTCGCCTTTGGGCGCAGTGTGTTGCAGGCCGCAAAAGATCCTCATGTCTGATAGCGCTCAGCTTATATATGGTGTATCCCCCCCCTCATTTGGCATTGCTTTAGGACATCCCATTAGTAATGACTATGTCGCTCTGTGTCCCGTGATGTACGAGAAAGAAAATAGGATTTTTATAACAGCTTACCTGTAAAATCCTTTTCTTGGAGTACATCACGGGACACAGAGCTCCCGCCCCTCTTTAGGGACACTTATTGCTTTGCTACAAAACTGAGGTGCTCCCGGATGGGAGGGGCTTATATAGGGGAGGGTACTTCCGGTTTTGGAAGTTGCCAGTGCCAGCACCTGACGGTATCTATATAACCCATTAGTAATGACTATGTCGCTCTGTGTCCCGTGATGTACTCCAAGAAAAGGATTTTACAGGTAAGCTGTTATAAAAATCCTATTATACAATCAATCTGAGCTGTTTACAGCTCAGCCAAAAACAAAATTTACATTAAAGCCCTATTTTTTGGAACTGGGAGCTACATTAGATTAGTAAAATTGCAGTATACACAGACTGAAGTGGTATTGTCGAAAACAAAGAAAGAAAAGTGCAAAGCAGCCAAATATGTGTTTTTTCTGTTTCAGCATGCAGTAAAATATTCATTGATCTCTTCGCTTTCAATAGCATCCTCTTGACAGCATTTCACTCTTCGTTACCTCAATTTTTTTTTTTTATAAAGTATACAATTACAGTCTATGTATAATAATAATAAAAATAATAATCATGATTTAATTCTGTATACTGTATCTATTTTTTTTAGCCTTTTTTGTTACGAGTTCTTTTGTGGCCTACAATAATGTGATATTTAGTGCTGTTAATCTTATTATAGTTGTCCTAGTTTTATTGCTGCTTTGTTGCTTTTTTATTGAAGGTTACAATGTCTGACCAAACAGCCTACTTATTTTGCAGTAAATACATATCCTTAGTCCTGTCATGTGGATCGTGGTTCCTCATAGATGTATTGATTGACCTAAAAGCTAGTCTATTTGTAGCTTTCTTTAACTTGTTGTGGATGCTAACAAACATTTTCCCTGTAAATATGCCACTGGAATTTTAATAGCAATGTTACAATACCAGGTAAAGGCCTGAAACCTCTGCACCACTTTAATTGGAAATAGTGAACTTCTGCCAAGCTGTAATATACTACATTAAAGCAATGCAGATTTGACATTTATGAGGTCTGACAGGGAGCATCTTCTTATGTACCCAACTCCAAAAGCATTTCTAATGAGCATTGTCAGTCTGTGAGGTTTAATTTTTGGGGGGAAATTGTGTATAATAATATTATCTCTTCATGACAGCATGCAGTATTTTTTATCTGTGGTGACAACATGCTGTCACAATACTTGATATGCTTACAGATACCAAATGACAAAATAAATTAATTTTATTTCGTCTTTAGGGATTGAGCCACTTTACATTGACCAAAGATGCCCATTGCCAATAGGGCATTACGGAATTCATGGGCACTGTGTTTGACATTGACATTCAAAAACACCCAGCCATATTTTGTGCTACAAACTAGTTCTGGAGCAGTAAAGCTAAACCTGTTTACTGCCCTGGAACTAGTATGTGGCACATGAGTTAGAAAATAGCTTTCTAACAAAGCCTTCCATGTGGGTGCTTTGGGTGAGACTATCGGAATGTCTAGCCGTTTCTATTAAAGCCTTACTGTGTGCATGCTTTGGTCGAGACTAGTGAAATGTCTAATTTAATATTTATGGTTTGTGGTATGTAACTGTGGATTTAGTGCTATCAAAATGCTGCTGTAAAATGTATGGTAACAGTTTTTCTTGAGGGAATTCCCATTGAAAGTTATTTGAAAACGAAGTGGCCACTCATCTGCATAGCAAGCACCATATGATGACAAACAGTGGCTTCTATTTTCCTGCATGATGCCCAATCCACAAAATATTCACATATCGGTCACATCGCTTCGCTCAACTTACCATACTCCTTAACATAATACAGTGCTTGGAGCCTGAGAAACCAATACAACTATCATATGAGATAGAGCATACCTAGTCAATATCAACTTTCATCAAGTCGATTTTGATTAATTTCAATCTGTGACAAATTGTATGGTAATCAAAGAGGGTTATCTGAAGCTACTAAAATTAAAATAAAAACACATAGAGTTCACACAAAAGTTGCCATAATCGCATTCTACCCAAAAATAAATAATCTTTGTTGGACGTAATGCTCGTTAAGCAGTGAATTCTTTGCATAAGCCTAAAGGCAATTATTTGTAAGCTATTTTCTGGACACCGGTAAAACAGAGTGAAAAAGAAACTCAATGGAAGCCCATGAACAACAACATAACAGTACAATTTGAGGGGATTTTTTCTTAGGCCATTAGTCTACTTATAATGTATTTTTTGGGCAAAGTTGGTGAGTAAATTGTTTTGAGCAGTTCGTCCTTCTGTAACTCACTGGAATGTAATGCCCATATTCACTCTATTTATAATAGGATACATTTGTCCCAGCTGAATGTAGACAGTTAGAAAATTCCACATTACAGTGTTATAAAACAGTTGTCAAAATATGGCACACAGATTTGCCAACCTTGGCTGAAATCAGAGCATAGGAGCGTCTTAGTCATACCACGCATGTACACATCCTTATAACCATAATGGTCAGTAATACAAGTCCTCTAAAGTCACCACCAATTGCCATATGCCGTGAGACTGCCATTAAATAGTACCATGATCAACTTTCCTTCCTGGGGGATGCAACAAAATGTGGGTCTGTTTTTTTTTATACCAGGGGTCCCAAAACTCTCTAAACAAACGGGCCAGTTCATAGTCCAGCCCCATCAAAGGTTGAAGGACAATGGCCAGTGGTAGTGAAAATTATTCTGACATTGGTGAGAGTAAACATCACCACACTTGGCACTGGGGGGGGTAGTGCCCCGTTGCTGGTATGCTTGGGAAGAATACTGCCCTGTGGTTGGTATCAGTGGAAGGAATAGTGCCCCATTGTTGGTATCATTGGGAGGAATAGTGCCCCATTTTTGGTGTCAATTTAAGAATTGGTGCCCCATTGTTGGTGTCAATTGGCATAATAACGTCTCTTGTCAGTGGTAGAATAGTGCCCCAAGGGCCAAATAAAAGCAAGCAAAGGGCCACATCTGGCCCCGGTCTGCAGTTTGGAGACCACTTGTTTAGAACGTTGAGGTATGTGGACTGGCCATGAACATGGCATTTCTTAGACCATTTTTACCATCTAAAATGCACTGCGAACTGCAAAAACAACTTATAATAATCACCAGAAACAAAGCAATCAGCCAACCATTGACCAATGATTTTGAAATTAATACTAGGTTGTATTGGCCAAATGCCCCTTTTTTGATGTGTGGAATTCTATGTGCAATCAAATTGAAATAGAAGAACAAATGGGACAAAGCTATAGCAATAATTTCAGTCTCATCTCCTTGCTATGAATCAAAACCATTATTTCTCTTTCGTTCATGGACAGACACAGCCTTAATCTTGACAAAGTGGGTATTAGCCTTCATTCAGGAGTGACTAGGCAGAAACTTCTAGAAAGTGTTAAACACATCACACACCATACAGTCCCGCCCAGGGGGCGGTCCCTCTGGGTATAACCCCTCTCTGCATCTCGCAGATCAGTTTTTTTCTGCCTAGCTAAGGAGAAGACATGGCTCCCTTCGGGCCCATAGGCCTGGAGGTTTTTTTGTTTTGTTCCTGTGATCTTCGATCAACTGTCGACTGGGCGACAGGCTGGATCCCAGATCCTTGTAGTCTCCCCAGTTTCGGCCATCGAGCGTGTGCCGACCATAGCTACGCGCTGGGTTGTCCACGACATGCCCGTTGCTCTACGGGTGGCCGGTGAGCTATACGCTCCAGGGCATGCATATGACTGGTCTATAGGGCCGTGTCGCAGCAGCCGGGCTGACAGTCACCTCTGTCAGCATGCGGAAGATGGTCTGTCTGGGATGCTTCCAGCACAATCCACGAAGGAAGGGTAAGTAGTAATCCCCTGCTTCGGCAGGAAGACATAGCTGGGCATTCCTGGAGAAGTGAGTAAGGGGTTCTATCCTTCCCTTCCTCTCTCCCTTCCTCCCCTCCTCCCTAGGCTCTCTGAGCTAGGCTGGCTGCTGGGGCTGGGGGTTCACCTGGGGGGGGGCTCCACCTGTGTGGGAATTGTGCATGTACGTCCGCTAAACAAATGTTATAAGCTGCCATGAAAAGTTTGCTTACCTGTGTGTTCTGCTCCATGCTGTCGGCGGACATTTTGCTTGTGATCCATGCTGTATTTGGCCTCTATCTGCACTCGGCGCCCATGTTTTTGTGGTCCGCACTGTTTGGCCTCTATCTGCCGCTCGGCGGGCATTTTTCTTGTGATCCACACCGTGTTGGCCTCTATCTGCCGCTCGGCGGCCAAGGTATTGTGGCCCCTGGCGTTTTTGGCCTCTATCTGCCGCACGGCGGCCATTTTCTCACGGTCCACGACGATCAAACAGCATTTAAACGGCGCACGTTTACAGACACACGCTGCAGAGTGGTCAGACTGACATAGCTGACAAGGAATCAGCTCTATTAGGAAGTGGACAGCAGCGTACTATCTGTTCAAGGGTGGTGAGTCCTCTGGGGGGGAACCCCTCGTCTCTGTCACAGCTAGGAGGGTGGGTTGTTGTACCTTGCCTTGGAGTCCCTGTGGGTGTCAGGTGCGTGGTCAGCATGACGTCAGAAGCAGGCGCCTTTTCCCCTGAAACATCTGAGCTAACAATTGATGCCCCTGCACCCAATGTATCGGACGCTATGTCGGCATTCCTAGATGCTTTTGTTGCCAAGGTGGAAGCAGCGCGTGGGAACACGGGGGTTAGAAAGCGCCCCCTCCCCCGCCATCTTCTGGGGACAACTCTGATGCGGAGCCGGGTCCAGCTACGGCTCATGACCCTGGCTCTGATGTATCTGAGGATGCGGACCGAGATCGGCCAGACAGTGAGGAAGACTCCGGATCCGGGTCAGCGCGCGATAGGGCTTTGGTAAGTGACCTTATCACCGCAGTGCGAGATACTCTAAAAATAGAGGGGTCTGCAGAAGCAACAGAGGCGCCGATCCCTTTTGGGTTCCGTAAGCCGTCCCGCACTGCTAAGGTGTTTCCTTGTGTGTCTTATTTAGACAAACTTTTATACAAGGAGTGGGACAACCCACAGAAGGTTTTTTCAGTCCCTAAAAATTTGGCGGTGCGTTATCCTCTTGAGGAGAGTTTCTTAAAAAAATGGACCTCGCCCCCAATAGTGGACCATCCGGTGTCCAGACTAAACAAGGTAACCACAATTCTGGTGGAAGGGGCTCCTGCCTTCAAGGACCCTGCGGACAAGAAGGCTGAGGCGGTCACCTGCAACCTATGCACGTGGTGGGCTCAGCTGTGCGCCCAACGATAGTTGGGGCCCTGGTGTCTCAGACACTCGCTGAATGGGCAAAGATGCTGCACAATGGGTTAAAAGCACGTCAGGCTCCCCCGGACGAGGTAGCGCTGGCCGACCAGTTGGTACAGGGCCTAAAATTTGTTTGCGAGTCAGCCTTGGGCACTATTCCTCTGCTGGCCAGAGCCTAAAACTATGCAGTGGTGTTACGCCGTCTACTTTGGCTAAAAGTTTGGTCTGCAGACCAATCTTCCAAGAAGGCCCTGATGGATTTGCCCTTTAAGGGCGACAGACTTTTTGGAGCGTCCCTGGATGACATTATTAAAGATGCCACAGGAGGTAAGAGCACACTGCTCCCACAATACAAGAAGGGGAAGGAGCCATGCCGTAGGCAAGGGACCTTCTTCACCGTGCACAAGCAGCCTTACCGGTTGGGGGGGAGTCTGGGGGGTTCAGTCGACCCAGGGTCGCTGGTCCCCGGAGGAATCCCACTTGCCGATCAATGTCCTGGAACTTCGGGCAATCTGGCTTTGCCTCTCCACATGGTCTCAGAGGCTACAGGGGCGTCCAGTCAGGATCCAGTCGGACAACGCCACAGCGGTGGCATATGTCAACCATCAAGGAGGAACAAGTAGCTTAGCTGCAGCATCGGAGGTCGCCCACATCCTAAGGTGGGCAGAAAGGAGCGTACCGGCCCTGTTGGCCGTATACATTCCGGGTGTGGAAAATTGGCAGGCGGACTACCTGAGTCGCCAGATGATGGACCGAGGAGAATGGTCCCTACACCCCGATGTGTTTCAGCTCCTTTGCCAAAGATGGGGCACGCCAGACGTAGATCTCCTGGCGGAAGGTATAGGAAGGTATTGAGGTTTGTGGCCAGGTCAAGAGACCCATGGGCAGACGCGACAGATGCGTTAGTGGCACCGTGGAGTCAGTACCGGCTAATCTATGCCTTCCCTGCTCTAAAACTCCTTCCTCATCTGCTTTGCAGAGTGGAGGCAGAGGGGATTCCAATGATCCTAATTGCTCCTAATTGGCCTTGGCGTCCTTGGTACACCGACCTAGTGCGTCTAGTAGCAGACGTCTCTTGGCGTCTATCGCTGAGAGAGGACCTGCTGTCGCAAGGTCCCATACTTCATCCTGCTTTGCAGTCAAAGGCTTTAACGGCATGGCTATTGAAAGACAGGTGCTAAGAGACCGGAGCCTGTCGGATTCTGCGATTCCTACCATGAGGATGGCTAGGAAGTTATCCTCTAGGAAGATTTACCATTGCACTTGAAAGGCCTACATAGCCTTTTGTGAGGAAATGAGGTGGAATCTGCGGACTTATTTGGTTTCCAGAGTCCTGCTATTCTTACAGCGCGGGGTGGACCAAAAGCTTGCTTTAAGAACGATTTAAGGGGCAGATATCTGCCCTGGCTGTATTTTTTCAGCGACCCCTTTGGCGGTTCTATCTTTGGTGAGTACGTTTGTGCATGGGGTTCGGCATGTGTCCCCTCCGGTCCGTCCCCCACTACCTCCGTGGGACTTGAATCTGGTCCTCTCGGTGCTTCAGAAGCCACCGTTTGAGAACATTAGGGAAATTCCCTTGTTAACACTTTCTCAGAAAGTGGTCTTTTTGGTGACTGTTACGTCAGTTAGATGGGTTTCTGAGCTGGCAGCCTTGTCATGCAAGGCTCCTTATCTGATCTTCCACAAGTATAAGGTGGTGCTGCGTCTGCAGCCTTCTTTTCTACCTAAGGTCGTTTCGACTTTCCATCTCAATGAGGACATTGCACTTCCATCCTTGTGTCCTCATCCGTCGTATTCTAAAGAGGCAGCGTTACATTCCTTGGACGTTGTCCGAGCTCTGAGAGTATACTTATCTGCTACTGCTCTGTTCCGGAGGTCAGATTCACTGTTTGTTTCAGTGGCTGGTCCCAAGAAGGGCCTAGCGGTCTCGTCGGCCACCATCTCGAGTTGGATCCGACAGATAGTGATTCAGGCTTACGCCATAAAGGGTCGGGCGCCCCCCTTTCCTGTCACGGCGCTTTCGACCAGGGTAATAGGTGCCTCTTGGGATTTCCGACATCAAGCGTCTGTTTCCCAGGGGTGTAAGGCGGCGACCTGGTCGTCCGTTCACACTTTCACTAAATTCTACAAGGTTGATGTGAGTGCATCTTCGGATGCTTCTTTCGGCCGCAAAGTTTTGCAGGCGGCTGTTTAGAGTTGCAACTCCTCGGTTGAGGAGCTCTGTTTTGTTTTGGGGTGAAGTTTAATTTTATACTGTTACCACCCCTCGTTTTTTGACACTGCTTTGGGACGTCCCACTTTGTCAAGATTAAGGCTGTGTCCATCCATGAACGAAAGAGAAAGTTCATGGACGGACACAGCACCCACCCCTCCTTTTTATGTTTGTACTGCTTTTTAAAGAACTGATCTGCGAGATGCAGAGAGAGGGGTTATACCCAGAGGGACCGCCCCCTGGGCGGGACTGTATGATGTGTGATGTGTTTAACACTTTCTATATGTTTCTGCCTAGTCACTCCTGAATGAAGGCTAATACCCACTTTGTCAAGATTAAGGCTGGGTCCGTCCATGAACTCAGAGAAAAGGATTTTACGGTGATTATAAAAAGCCTATTTTATGTCTTTATTGCTATGTAATTTCAACAAAAAATATAATCAAAAGTTCAATCAAGATGTGTTTAAAAGAGTAGATTCAGAGGATCCGCAAATAGACCCATAGGGGGTTATGTACTAAAGGCAAATCCACTTTGCACTACAAGTGCAAAGTGCATTTGAAATTGCACTTTAAGTGCACTTGGAAGTGCAGTCGCTGTAGATCTGAGGGGGTCATGCAAGGAAAATAAAAAACTGAATTTTATTTTTCACATGATTGGATGATAAAATCAGTAGAGCTTCCCCTCATTTCAGATCTACCCCTCAGATTTACAGCGACTGCACTTCCAAATGCACTTTCAGTGCAATTTCGAATGCTCTTTGCACTTGCAGTTTGCACTTGTAGTGATAAGTGGATTTGCCTTTCGTAAATAACCCCCATAGTATTTAGATCACAGATTTTACTAATGAGTCCAGGGAAGAAAAAAAATGAGTAATACGTTCAGTTTGTTGTAAGGACTTCTTATATATGGTATATTTTATAGTAGAAAATCCTGGGTTGTTAATATGGGCAAAAGCTAAACTGTGGTTGCAGAGCCCGGCAAAATGTACATAGTATACTTTTTAATTTCATTATATAAGCTTGTATGTAAAATTTTATCTACCCATCAAGGATTTTCCATTTTCCACAATTTAATATGGATCACAACAGGGATGCCATTTTGAAAATGAAAATAAATACAAAGGTGTCAAGAATGCCAGATTGAAAGACTGTCATGCTGCCAACAGATCCTACAACAACAGATGGGAGGACAAGGCAGCATTCTTAAATCTGAAAACCCAAATTTCCTCCAAGAATTATTGTTTTCAGGATAATTGTGTACAACTATTAATTGTAGTCGTGTAGCATAACTGCTCTGCCAAGAAGAAAACAGCACCTCTTTGAAGTCTAAATAACCAATCTCATGCTGTATGTTGCAGGCATACTAATGACATAATTATATAGTGACAGTTGTCTTGCTGAATGTAAAATTACATGACTGTGGGAGTGATTCTGTGAGTGGTTCAAAAGATATAAAGAAGTATATTTCAGATGAAATATGTTAGTTTGACCCATTTGAAATCATTTAATACATTTTAAGACTTTCTTTTGTACGGATAAAACCTTTGAACATAGCAGTATTTTGACAAAGTTACATAATAGATCTGTAATCAGCATTGCCACGTGGCAGCCAATCAGATTCAAATTGTAATTTTCCTCGCAGGGAATTGGATTGATTATTTTAAGCAGCATAAACTTAGACAATTCTTGCCGGAACTTTGATATATTTTTGGTGCTGTAGAAAAGTTTTGAGATTTTGCTCTGGCAAGAAAGTAGAACTGTAGGCAAAACTTTTTTTTTTCATTATGTCTAGAGCACGGCGTGTTATAACCCCTGTCAGAGTTTTTTTCACTATCTGTGTGCCATTGGGGAGATTTCCTTTTCACTTCCTGTCCCATAGCCAAACAGAAGTGAAAGGAAATTCCTGCAAATTAAGGGAATTCCTTGTGGACCCTCAGGTCACAAGAACTAGTGTCCTCATTGGAAGATTTCTCCTCTAATGCCCCGTACACACGACCGGTTTCCCGAAGAGAAAACCACCATTTTTTAGATTTGGTCAGGAAAACTGGTCGTGTGTATGCTCCATAGCAGTTTTCCCGACGAGAAAACTGCCCGCAAAATTTTTAGAACCTGCTTTATTTTTTCCCGTCGTGTTTCCCGTCAGTCTTTTTCTCGTTGCGAAAACCGCTCGTGTGTATGCTTTTCCGAGGGGAAAAAAAACACGCATGCTCAGAATCAAGTATGAGACGGGATTGCTCATTCAGGTAAAACTAGCGTTCATAATGGCGATAGCACATTCATCACGCTGTAACGGACTGAAAAGCACGAGGCTGAAAAGCGCAAATTGTCTCTCACCAAACTTTTACTAACACAAGATCAGCAAAAGCAAGCCCAAAGGGTGGCGCCATTTGAATGGAGCGTCCCCTTTATAGTGCCGTCGTACGTGTTGGACGTCACCGCGCTTTGGTCGAGCATTTTTTTTAATGAACGTGTGTATGCAAGGCAGGCTTGAGAGGAATCACGTCGGAAAAAACATCAGTTTTTGACATGTCGGGAAAACCGGTCGTGTGTACGGGGCATAATACTTTTCTGGACACAACTCCAAAATTTGGGATTTTCTTTACTTTCACTTTCAATGATAATGGTAAACAGGACATTTAGAGAGAGTGAATCTCCTTAACGGGGGCACATACAGCAATAAAAACTGGCAAGCGTTCTGATCCCTCTGCACTCTATCCAAAACCAAAAAAAAAAACTGCCTTTAGTTATACTTCAACATAAATGAAATGGCCCTAGTATGTGTATGTATCATTTTTGAGTTGGGGACCTTAGTTTGTAAGCTCCTTTGAGGGCAGGGACTGATGTGAATGTACAATACATATGTAAAGTGCTGTGTAAATTGTTGGTACTATATAAATGCCTGTGTAGCGGGTGATTACATTTAGGGGGAAGCATCTGAGTGGTAGCCAGGCTCAGATGTACCAATTGTTAGGTCTCATTGACCATTTCTATCCCTGGGAGATAGTACTGGTGGTTAAGTTCACTGGGGCCTATAGGTGGCGCTGTTGCCGTGGGTCCCGGGTTGAACTGCAGTATGAGGTTGTGTCCTTTTTGTCCCCTCTCGGCAGCGGTGCGGCGGGGTGGGGAACCTGCTGTGCCTGTCGGGAGAGGAGATAAAAGGGGGTGGCCATCTTCCAGAGGGGTCGTTGGTTCTGCGCTCAGGCACCTTAAGCCTGGGTGCGGGGGTGTCGCCTCCAGGTGCCTGCCGGGTGGTCTCTGGGTGCTCTAGGCCCAAAGACGGAGCTGCTGTTCCATCTCAGACACCTTCAGTCTGGGGTGAGGTACTTCGAGAGAGGCCCGGGGCCCAGTACCTTCGACTGGGTCCCGCGAGGGATCAAGGGATCCTAGGGTGCCCCCTGGAAGTGGGTGCCCAAATCTAGGACGAGGAGGCCAGGTAGGTGACCCTTGCCGAAGACCCGGCGTGGTATCGCTGGTGACGGTGGGGCCTCTGCTAACTCTCCGGATGGATGTCCTTTCCCTGACAGGGGTCAATACTTTTAGAAGGTAATCCACATTCTCATGGTCTGTGGCAGAGGCCCATTGTGAATTTGGTCGGTGGCAGAGACCCAACAACCGGTGGCAGAGGCCTTATTCACCTGGTCTGTGGCAGAGACCCCTCATGGTCGGTGGTAGCGACCATGCGCCAAGCCTGTTAGTGCTATTCAGAACAGGAGAAACCCATATTTAAGTTTGTGCCTGGAATTCCACCTACCTTATCTGACCCGTATTTGTCTCAACCCGTCTGCTCTAAAAGAGACTGTTTATTGTGCAAGAAGGAATAAACAAGTGTTGGACCTTTCAGTTGGTGTGGACAGTTGCTTACTGTGGAAAGTTAACGACTTGTTCTGATTACTGCAGAAACGAGGTCAGCACTGGAGGCCTTTTTACACCAGTCGCAAGCAAGCCAGAGAAACTAACACTGCTCAACCTCCCTATTCAGGGGGGTACGGGCTTGTGGTGTGGTGTGCCTCATTCTTTTCCTGCGGAGGAGCCAAGCAGAAGAAAAGCAGGTAAAGTCTGGGGTTGGTGCGCTACACCTGTAATTAAAAAAAAATGCATATACGGTAGGTAGAGCACTATACTTTCTAGGGTTATGTACTGCATATACTTGTGTGTACAAGTAAAGCAGCTTAAAATAATTTTGTAGTGGCTGTACTGTGCCTTTTATATGAGCAAATGTAATAAAAAATTATTGTAAATGATACTTTTAGACTTTATTACTAATCAAGCTGTTAATTCTTTCTAGCTTGGCATCAGTGGTCGCTAGCACAGTGACTGCATCAGTCGAGTTTAAAAAAGGAAGACTTTCTATATGGCCAGAGTGGAATGAAGCCGATATAAACTCTGAGAAATGGGATACAGGAAAACCCGGCAAAGAGAAGGAGAAAGGTGGAAAAGGTCCAGCACTTGTAAGTACAGTGTAAGAAATTATTACGGTACTTTCAGCTATAATTCATGGTTTATGATTATAGGTTCTAAACTACCGATTACATCATCCTAGCAAAAAGAGTTCAAGGGGTCTGCAAAGCCTGTCCCTAAAGCTGGTCATAGATGGATCTTTTTTTTTTTTTGTGCATCCAGCAGGCTGAATAAAACAAAAATGTATCCCTCCATCCAAATAAGCGAGGTTGCTGAAGAAATTTCCCCCACTTGCACTTGACATTATATTGTGACGGGACTCTTGCAGTCTCTGATTAAAAAAGCTTTTCCAACATTACTGCTCAAAAGTCAATCTTAAGATTGACTTCTGTTGAACAGGGATGTCCACATGTGGATCGAAATTCAGCTGATCCTTGTTGAACTGTCCAAATTTTGATTCATCTGTATACTAAGATTATGAACCTAATTTACAGTACCTTTCTGTATACATTAAGGTGATTGTAAACGATCACCTTGTAATACAACCCACTCAGTTTAAAATTGAAATGAAAGGCAAAACATTTGTGTATAGATATAAAAAAAACCACATTATAAATACCCTCTTTTCAATTCTTTGTAAGTGATCACATTCCCTCTGTTTTCAGCTGCATAAGAGATGGGGGAGGAGAAGCAACAGCACACTGAATTTCCCAGTAAATGGCTATGTGTGGGGGGGGGGGTTAGGACAAGTCTGATCATTGGAGGAGAGCAGGCCGAGTTCCCAGGATGGCTAGAGAACTGACCACGATGTGTTCTTCTGCTTAGTGTGGTCAGTTTTTAATAGGAAAGCAGAGGAACTGGCAGGAACACCAGGGATTTTACAGAGAGAGGGAGCAAACAAACAGAACAGCATACTTTTTTCATACAAGTACATGGTACAGCAGGCAGATGTGAGGAATATGAAATGTTTGGGGTAACAAACACTTTAAGGTACCTTTAGACATAAGGTGAGATGATGATCTCATAGAGAGCACCCCACCTGACTGATTAGAAAATCACTTAAAGCGGAGTTCCACCCAAAAATGGAACTTGCACTTTTCGGAACCCTCCCCCCTCCGGTGTCACATTTGGCATCTTTCAGGGGGGAGGGGGGTGCAGATACCTGTATAATACAGGTATTTGCACCCACTTCCAGGCAGTGACTTCCATGGGAGTCACGCCCCCCCCCCCCCCCCGCTGGGTTCTGGGAAACACACAGCTCCCAGAACACAGAGGGGACCAGTAGGATAGCGTAGCGCGGCTCGGGCATGCGCAGTAGGGAACCTGGCAGTGAAGCCGCAACGCTTCACTTCCCGATTCCTTCACCGAGGATGGCGGCAGGGGTAGCCGAGAGGCCTTTGGCTGTCGACATCGCTGGACTCCAGGACAGGTAAGTGTCCATTTTTTTAAAATCAGCAGCTGCAGTATTTGTAGCTGCTGACTTTTAAAAAAAATTTTTTCGGTGGCCCTCCTCTTTAATGACCAAACACTCTCGCTCCACAATACTATAATTTCTTTCTGCTGGGGTCAGCTTCCGACTCAAATAGACCACCGGGTGTTCTTCTCTGCCTACTAGGGATGGGCGAACGGTTCGGCCCGAGCATAAGTCGTTCGACCGTTTGTTCGCCCCCCGGAACTGACTATAATGCATTGTGGTGCTGAACAGTGCATTGCAAGCCCTGATTGGCTGAAGCAGTGAAAGCTTCAGCCAATCAGGGTACAGAGCACTGTCATCATGACTTTATCCAATCATGGCTCATTCCCACCCCATAATTTGAAAGTATTTCAATGGCAGTAATTTTCAGTGTGATTTTGGCGTAGAGAGAAATAGAACAGGGCTCTGTTCAGTGCTATTAGTTAGTTAGTGTACTATACTGTGCTATTTTGCTTCAATTGTCAGTGTAGAATATTAGTTTAGTGTCAGTCTAGGGATAGTGTGAGTGTAGTGAGGAGGACCATCATTCAGCTTTGCATAGTGTGCTGCTAGTAGTGATGAGCCGAACACCTCCAGGTTCGGTTCGCACCAGAACCCGCGAACGGACCGAAAGTTCGCAAGAACTTTAGAACCCTATTAAATACAATGGATGCGAACGTTCGAAATCTAAAGTGCTAATTATAACGACTATTATGCATGTTATTGACCTAAAAAGGGTTTGGGAACCCGGGTTCTGCACCAGGGGACATGTATCAATGCAAAAAAAAGTTTTAAAAACGGCCGTTTTTCGGGAGCAGTCATTTTAATGATGCATAAAGTGAAAAAAAAAAAGTCAAATATTCCTTTAAATATCGTACCTGGGGGGTGTCTAAAGTATGCCTGTGAAGTGCCACGTGTTTCCCATGTTTAGAACTATCCCTGCACAAAATTAAATTTCTAAAGGAAAAAAAGCCATTTAAAACTGCTTGCGGCTTTAATGTAATGTCTGGTCCCGGTAATATGGATGAAAATCTTTAAGAAACATGGCATAGCTACCCCATCACCCCCCACCCCATACCCCAGCCCATTACCAGCCCCTTTGGGTCTTGTATGGATATTAAGGGGAACCCCGCACACAAAATAAAAAAGGCCCTATATACTCTGAAGAGCCGTATACAGGCGGTGCATACAAGACAGGGACTGTAGGTTTGTTCTTATGTAGAATCTGTTTGTAATTTTGAACAGGTACATTGTTTAAGTGTAGCTCCAGCCCAAAAATCTATTTTTAAGCTTTTTGGAAAACATAAGGAAGGGTTATCACCCCTGTAACATTTGTTTTGCTGTCTGTGCAGTGTGCACCTGTTCAGAACAGTTCACCTCACTTTCCGTCCTAATGACAAATGTTTTTTGAAAATTTGGGGTTTTTATTGAAACAAGAATTGGTGATAAAGCATCAGTAGAGAGGAGACACTTTTTTTCCCATATTAACTCTTACAGGAGAGAATTTGCCTTCCTAGGGGTAGATTTCCTCTCACTCCCTGTTGTATCCTTCCATTTGCAAGGAGGAGTCGTTTGTAAGTTGGATGTTTGAAAGTAGGGGCCTGCCGTATATACTCAGCTGAAATCTGCCCCTTACATGTTGTTGTTGCCACAACACTGTGAGCCCTCACAGTTACTCTTGGTGGGCGCATGAATGGGCCCTGCTGTGAATTATTAGATCAATAATTGTAATTTCATGCCCCTGTTGAACAGGGGCTGAAAAATTGGGCCTTTGGTGGTGGTGGTGGTGGTGTTGACACAACACTGTAAGGCCTCACAGTTACTCTTGGTGGGCGCATGAACAGGGGCAGAAAAATTGGGCCTTAGGCACTGGTGCCACAACACTGTAACCCCTCACAGATACTGTACTTGGAGCACAGCAATGAGCCCTGTTGCAAAGTATTGCATCAAAAATTATAATTACACGCCCCTGTTAAACAGGGGCAGAAAAATTGGGCCTTAGCCACTGGTGCTGGTGCCACGACACTGCAACCTCTCCCAGATACTCTAGTTGGAGTGCAGGAATGAGCCCTGCTGCAAAGCATTGCATAAACATTTTTAATTACATGCCCCTATTAAACAGGGGCTGAAAAATTGGGCCTTAGCCACTGGTGGCGGCACCCAGAAACAAAAATGTTCTTCCAAGCTATCATCATCATCAATCGGATCATTGAGGAGGAGGAGGATAGTCAGTCAACATAACAGGACAGTCTATCAGCATCAGTCTTGAAGGGATGTGACATTTGAAAATAAATTAGTCTGTTATATCAGCTTCAGGTGTTTGGTAGCTGGTGGTGATCCAAGACTGGTTCATCTTTATGAAGGTCAGTCGATCAACCGAGTCGGTGGACAGGCGCACCCTGTGATCCGTGACAAATCCTCCAGCAGCACTGAATGTGCATTCTGAAAGAACGACGGATGCAGGACAGGCCAGTAGCTCAATTGCATACTGTGCAAGCTCTGGCCAGTGATCCATCCTCAAGACCCAGTAAGCCAGAGGATTTTCGGTGGGGAAGGTGTCCAAGTCTGACCTTGCCCCTAGGTATTCCTGCACCATGTATATCAGACGCTGGCAATGGTTGCTGGAACCGATCATACCTTGGGGCTGCGGACTAAAGAATTGTCTGAACGCATCGATCAGACGGCCACCTTCCCCACCGCTCCTTCTTTGACTGACCGAAGCCTCAGCAACTCGTTGTCCAGGACCAGGGGTTTGTAACCTCCCAGTCTCTGGGAACGCGTTGCACAGACCTTTCTGCAAGGCCTCCCGGAGTTGTCTCATCCTCTGCTCCCTCTGCAAAGGTAAGATAAGGTCCGCAACCTTACCCTTGTACCGTGGATCAAGAAAAGTGGCCAGCCAGTAATGGTCCCTCTCCTTGATCCGAAGAATACGAGGATCCTTCCGCAGACTTTGCAGGATCAGGGAGGCCATGCAGCGTAGGTTAGCTGAGGCATTCGGTCCGGAGTCCTCTGGGTCACTAAGGACGACATGATCCACAGCCACCTCCTCTCAGCCACGTACAAGTCCACTGGTTTCTTGGGACTGTAAATCATCCCTAAAAGACTGCTGCTGATGATGCTGAGTGCCAGGATCCACCTCCATGCTGACACAATCCTCCTCCTCCTCCTCCTCTTCCTGTGCGATGGGTGGGACAGAAGGAACACTGTCTGGGTAAAGGGGGCCTTCAGAGGCAAGGAATTCCTCCTCTTCCTGCCTCTGTTCTGCCTCAAGTGCCCTGTCCATTATTCCACGCAGCGTATGTTCCAACAGGTGGACAAGAGGTACAGTGTCACTGATGCATGCACTGTCACTGCTCACCATCCTCGTGGCCTCCTCAAATGGTGCCAGGACAGTGCATGCATCCCTGATCATGCCCCACTGGCGTGGTGAAAAAAACCCGAGCTCCCCTGACCCTGTCCTGGTGCCGTAGTCACACAGGTACTCATTGATGGCCCTCTGCTGCGTGTGCAGCCGCTGCAGCATGGCCAACGTTGCGTTCCACCTGGTGGGCATGTCACATATAAGGCGGTTCTTTGGCAGGTTCAACTCCTTTTGCAGCTCAGCCAGGCAAGCACTGGCATTCTAAGATCTGCGGAAATGCACACAGACTTTCCTGGCCTGCCTCAGGACATCCTGTAAGCCCGGGTACCTGCCCAAGAACCGCTGCACCACCAGGTTAAGGACGTGAGCCACACAGGGCACATGGGTCAGTTGTCCCTGTCGGAGGGCGGAGAGGAGGTTGGTGCCATTGTCGCAAACCACCATTCCTGGCTTAAGCTGGCGTGGCGTCAACCACCTCTTGGCCTGCCCCTGCAGAGCAGACAGAACCTCTGCCCCAGTGTGGCTCCTGTCCCCCAAACACACCAGCGCAAGCACGGCATGGCATCTTTTTGCCTGCGTACTTGCGTAGCCCCTTGAACGCCTACGGAGCACCGCTGGTTCCGAGGACAAAGCACAGGAAGAGGCCATGGAGGAAGAAGAAGAAGAGGGGGTGGAGGAGAGAGGTGTGTCACAACCAGTAGTAGCATTTTGGAGGCGTGGCGGCGGAACAACCTCCAACACTACTGCACCTTGTCCTGCATCCTTCCCAGCTGCCAAAAGAGTGACCCAATGGGCCGTGAAAGAAAGGTAACGTCCCTGTCCATGCCTGCTGGACCATGAGTCAGCGGTAATATGCACCTTACCGCTGACCGCCCTGTCCAGCGAGGCCAAGACATTGCCTTCCATATGCCGGTAGAGAGCCGGAATCGCCTTCCGTGAGAAAAAGTGGTGTTTGGGAACCTGCCACTGAGGAACCGCACATTGCACAAATTCACGGAAGGGGGCCGAGTCTACCAACTGAAAAGGCAGCAGTTGAAGCGCTAGCAATTTAGCCAAGCTAGCATTCAACCGCTGGGCATGTGGATGGCTGGGAGTGAACTTCTTTCGACGGTCCAGCAGCTGGGGCAGGGAAATTTGCCTGCTAGAATCGGACGTCGGTGTACTGCTAGCAGAGTGCCCGCAAGTACTTGGCTGTGACACACCTAATTCTACACCTTCATTCCTCTCAGTGCAGGTTTCAGAGAGGACTGAAGGTATAGTGGGGTTGGAGATCCCAGCTGATGCCGTGCAAGGAGAGGTCCGCTTTGTTCTTTGGTGTGGGTCTTTAAGGTAGGCTTGCCAACGAGCTGCATGGCAGCTGCATGGCAGGTCAACATATGTCTGGTCAAGCATGTGGTGCCCAAGCGGCTGATGTTTTGGCCACGCGATATACGCTTGAGACATATGTTGCAAACAGCAGCTGTGCGATCTGATGCACTTGACTCAAAAAAGGCCCACACCAAAGAACTTGGAATAACGGGCAGAGGCAGCACCCTGCACAGGCGGAGCTCTGCGGTGTGATTCCATCGGTGTGCTGCCCTTACGCTGGCCCCCCTAGGGCATCCTGCCTCGTTGGAGATGTGCCTCCTCCTCATCCTCCTCCTCCTCTCTCCTATTAGGCACCCACGTGGAGTCAGTGACCTCATCATCCCCTCCCTCCTCATCACTGGAGCCAATCTGGCAGTATGCTGCAGCTGCTGGAACATGACTGCCAGATTGGTGTCCTTCTTGAGCATCCCCTCTCTCTGCTCTCACGCTACTGCCTTCCTCTAGCTGGGTATCATCATCAGACCCTTCGAAACGCTGGGCATCCTCCTGGAGCATGTACCCAACACTGTGCTCAAACAGTTCGGGGGACTCCTCAGGAGGACATGGTTGGTCTAGGGAAGGAGTGACTGATGATAACATTGATACCAGGGAAGAGGACGCTTTGGCAGCTGCTTTGCCAGTACCCTGAGCCTGGGTGAGAGAGGATGAGGAAGGTGAGGAGGGCTTGGTCATCCACTCTACCAAGTCTTCGGCATGATGCGGCTCAACGCGTCCAGCTGCCGAAAAGAAGGACAAGCGTGTCCCATGGCCACGTGCTGATGGCGATGCACCGCGTCCACGACCAGCACTGTTTTCTCTAGACACAGAGCCTGCTTGCCCTCTTTTATTGGCTCCTGACTGTCTGCCTCTCCTTGTTTGCCTTCCAGACATTCTAATGGCCTGCAGGGAGATGGGAAAACCAGCAATAAGGCCTAGCTTCACACTACGCCTGCTGTAAGTGCTGCAAATGCCTGTTGGTGTAACACACCAGGAAAACACAGCAATACAGGCTAACTTCAGGTGTAATATGATCAGGAGGCACACTCCGCCCGCTGTAAGTGCTGCAAATGCCTGTTGGTGTAACACCAGGAAAACACAGCAATACAGGCTAACTTCAGGTGTATAATGTGCAGGAGGCACACTCCGCCCGCTGTAAGTGCTGCAAATGCCTGTTGGTGTAACACACGAGGAAAACACAGCAATACAGGCTAACTTCAGGTGTATAATGTGCAGGAGGCACACTCCGCCCGCTGTAAGTGCTGCAAATGCCTGTTGGTGTAACACACCAGGAAAACACAGCAATACGGGCTAACTTCAGGTGTATAATGTGCAGGAGGCACACTCCGCCCGCTGTAAGTGCTGCAAATGCCTGTTGGTGTAACACACCATGAAAACACAGCAATACGGGCTAACTTCAGGTGTATAATGTGCAGGAGGCACACTCCGCCCGCTGTAAGTGCTGCAAATGCCTGTTGGTGTAACACACCAGGAAAACACAGCAATACGGGCTAACTTCAGGTGTATAATGTGCAGGAGGCACACTCCGCCCGCTGTAAGTGCTGCAAATGCCTGTTGGTGTAACACAACAGGAAAACACAGCAATACGGGCTAACTTCAGGTGTATAATGTGCAGGAGGCTTAGAAACAATGACACTGACAATGTCCCCTGCCTATCCTTCTCTCTCCCTGCACACAAGGTTTATCAAAGAATATGACACTGACACTCTCCCTGCCTATCCTTCTCTCTCCCTGCACACAAGGTTTAGCAAACAATGTGACACTGACACTGTCCCCTGCCTATCCTTCTCTCTCCCTGCACACAAGGTTTAGCAAAGAATATGACACTGACACTCTCCCTGCCTATCCTTCTCTCTCCCTACACACAAGTTTGAGGTACAAATAGCACTGACACTGTCCCTGCCTATGTAACTCTTTCCCTGCGCCGGAACACACTACACAAGGCCGCCGCGCTGGCGGCCTTTTATAGTGTGGGGCGTGTGCTAAACCCCCTGAGCTATAATTGGCCACAGGCAACCTGCCTGTGGCCAATTATGGCTCTCCTAGCTGCCGGCGCTGTGATTGGCCAAGCATGCGGGGTCACAGTGCATGCTTGGCCAATCACAGCGCCGGGATTGCACTGCGATGGCGCAGTGTATTGTGGGCCGTTCGCGTCACTCGAATTTGGCGCCAACGGCCCAAATCGTTCGATGTTCGCCGAACGGTCGAACAGCCGATGTTCGAGTCGAACTTATGTTCGACTCGAACACCGAGCTCATCCCTAGCAGCTAGAATAGGGACAGCTCAGATAGTTTCAGTGTAGTGTAGTGAGACCGTGTCATTCATACATACATTAGTGTAGAGTAGGGACAGCTCAGATAGTTTCAGTGTAGTGTAGTGAGACCGTGTCAGTAATCTTTACATTTGTGTATAGCTAGAGTAGGGACAGTTCAGATCGCGTCAGTGTAGTGACCGTTGAACACGTCTATTTGATTGCGTTACTGCCAGTTTAACGCCATTTACTTCTGTGTGCATTACTACCAGTTTAAAGCCATATCGTTTTTTGTGCGTTACTGCCAGTTTAAACGCCATATCATTTTTTGTGCATTACTGCCAGTTTAATGCCATATAGTTCTGTGTGCTTTATGCCTTGTACACACGATCGGAATTTCCAATGAAAAAAATCAGATGGACTTTTTTACTCGGAAATTCCGATCGTGTGTGGGCACCATCTGACTTTTTTTCCGTCTGTGTTTATAAATATGTAGCGCCCACCCCAATTCTGGGGCGCTATATACGTAAGTTTATGGGTGGTCTGAGCTAGTAGTTGAGGTCAGACCTATTGATTGTGTACAAATTTGCTTCTGCCTGGGTGTGATGCTACCTGGCAGTACAGTTCCCTGTGGCCTGTGGGTGGCACTGTCGCCTCAGGCCCAGGTTGAACCACGGGTGACGTTGCAACACCATTGGGTGTCCTCTCTCGGCAGTTGTGCGGTGGGCGTGGTCTACCCACTGTGCATGCTGGGAGAGGGTACTTAAGGGGCAGACGCCATTATTCGGGGAGCAGTTCGCGCCTCCCGGCCCTCCAGGCCAGGGGTGCGTGTGTGTGTACCAGCTCCAGGCACCTTTAGCCTGAGGCTGCATGTAGGCTTAGCACCTTTAGCTGAGGCCTACACCCGAAGAGGAGTCCCAGGGTACCCAAGTGAGGGGTGACCCACTCTGAAGGAGAGGAAGCCAGGGGAGGATCGGTCCCAAGGGGATTAGTGAAGAAGTCACTGTCTCGGGAGAGGCCTGGTTACCTATCAGATTGAAGGATTCCTATCCATTAAAAGCCTTTTAACGTGCCCCATTGGCACCTAGGTTCTAGTTGTTACTAGGCCGGGAAGTTCGGGAATTGAAGGTTCTGTGGCAGAGGATCTCCTGATCGTAGCCCAGGAAAATCACAAGTAGCTGTTTCGTGCTCCACACCGGCTGCTAGGACCATTCATAACGGGACTATCCGGGTGAGCAAAAACCCACTCAGGCCTGAGTGGCGACAAGAGTGTTCTTCAGGGTGTTGCGTGCCTGAACCTTCCCCTACTCTATTCCTCCTACTCTCTCTTCTTCCAACTTCCACCCCAAGCAAAGAATAAAACCTAACTGCTTAGGTTTTTACTCATGTGTGGACATTGGCTTTATTCAAGTGGATGACTTACTACCTTAGAGAACGGAGGGCGGGGATTCATTCGTGAGGGGTAACTTGCCGCAAGGCCCAAAAAAATCTAACACCGCTCGCCGCTCCATTTCTGGAGTTGGACAACGGGCAAGTAGCAGGTGTGCCTTACTGCTAAAAATGGATGTAGCGGAAAGGTCTGTGTGCTACAAATAGAACATGTTTTATTTTTTTCCGATGGGGAAAAAAAACGATAGGAAATTCCTATCGTCTGTGTGGAACTCCGACGGAGAAAAAAAACCACGCATGCTCAGAATCAAGTCGACGCATGCTCGGAAGCATTTAACGTAATTTTTCTCGGCTCGTCGTAGAGTTTTACGTCACCGCGTTTTGGACGGTCGGAATTTGGTCTGACAGTGTGTATGCAAGACAGCTTGAACGGAATTCCGACGGAAAATTCCATCTGATTTTATCCCATCGGAAATTCCGATCGTGTGTACAGGTCATTACTGTCAGTTTAACGCCATTTACTTTTGTGTGAGTTACGGACAGTTTAACGCTTTATAGTTCTGTGTGCGTTACTGCCAGTTTAACGCCAAATAGTTTTTTGTGCCATACTGCCAGTTTTATGCCATATAGTTTTTTGTGTGTTACTGCCAGTTTAAACGCCATATAGTTCTGTGCGTTACTGCAAGTTTAATGCCATTTACTTTTGTGTGTAACACTCCATCAATAACTGACAGGGGTTGTTTGTCACACTATCTAATGCACCTGTAGGCAACCTGACTATACTTTCAGCCTTTTACAATGAAACTGCAGCACCCTGCTTCACAGGCTCACCCCGTGGCCTCTCAATAGGAGCTATCCTGGCACACCACACTCTCTCACTCCTCTGAAACCAAGATTCCCTCCGTCCCCTCAATTTGCCTAGTCGTCTCAGCTCTCCCAGTCCTCCAGACACGCCTAGACCTCCTGACTTCCTCAGTCCTATGGCCAAGGAATCTCTCCTCCAGCATGGAGTGCTGTCTCTTGAGAAGAGCACTCCTGTCTCCTAACAGGAACCCTAAACCATACCCATGTCCTTCATTATATGGGCTGTGTACACATGCACTCACAGCCTGCCAGTCTCCTGCAAGACCTGAACACTGGTTTGAAGATTTCTTCCCCCTCAAAACTCCTTGAGGGTGGAACACATGAGTACGTATTTTTGATTGCGACACCTCTGTGCCAGCTGTCAGCCACATAGGCCCAACCTTTTTTGTGGGGTACATTTTCAGACACACTCTTCCCTAAATAAAAATCTCACTGGTCTTTGTAATAAGCCTTCTCCCTCTTCTCTTGGGGTTTCTGGGGAAACTCTGACTTCCCTGGCACTTCTGTCCAACTCACTTGTTCAAACACCATCAATGGTCTTTTAGGTTCATCAACCTTTTTGCAGTTACCTTTGCAACCAAATCATCATTCAACATAACATTCAATAACAGATTACACTCTTCCCTGTTATGGTTACCAATACCATAAGTATTCTCCTTCGCAGTGTCTTCGGATACCTTAACCCATACCACTTTGTGGGTGTCGGACAGGATCTCTGCCTATGTCATGTTCATTCTGGGCCCTTCCATTTCTTGAAGTCTTGTGATTGATGCAAATACAAAAAATTCTGCGCTGCTAGAGAAAGTGAGCAGCTACAAACCAATAGACAAAAAGGTGCAAACAAAATAACAAATAAATTGTAGCGCTAGTAAATATGAATGAATGTTGAATAACACCCTGTGAAAAAGTGATAACAATCCAGGAATCAGATGTCAATAGTCCATCATAATAAGAACCATATCAAAAGTCTCTGGTAAATAAAAATCAACAAGTTTGTGGTAGTTAAATGATACTTCCAAAATCTTGAATAAATTGTGAAATAGGTGTGACCACCACCGATACAAAGGAGGCTTACCGGAGTCTGTGGACCCTAGTAGACATACGTCTAGAGGGTCGACTCAAGCTTTGGATATATATCACTGAAGAATCCTCGTTTGGTAATTCCCCAAAGGACGTCACTCACGGCAACCAATGGTGGGAGGATGGAGAAACTTGAAAGATGGTGACCCAATTATGGTTTAACCAAAATGAAAGCCAGTAGCCATATAGAGGAAAAAGGAATGGCACATAGCATAATACTATTTGGGAATATAATATGATACCCCAGACGATGCAACTTCTTGTGAAACGCGTCGGGACATTCCACTGTTGCCATTGATACTATCTGAAAGTGCTTGTTTGATCATCTTGATGTAAGTGTATCTACCTACATTAAATTATATTCCCAAACAGTATTATGCTATGTGCCTTTCCTTTTTCCTCTATATGGCTACGGACTTTCATTTTGGTTAAACCATCATTGGGTCACCATCTTTCAAGTTTCTCCATCCTCCCACCATTGGTTGCCGTGAGTGACATCCTTTGGGGAATTACCAGTTGAGGATTCTACAGTGATATATATCCAAAGCTTGAGTCGACCCTCTAGACGTATGTCTACTAGGGTCCACAGATTCCGGTAAGCCTCCTTTGTATCGGTGGTGGTCACACCTATTTCACAATTTATTCAAGATTTTGGAAGTATCATTTAACTACCACGAACTTGTTGATTTTTATTTACCAGAGACTTTTGATATGGTTCTTATGATGGACTATTGACATCTGATTCCTGGATTGTTATCACTTTTTCACAGGGTGTTCTTCAACATTCATTCATATTTACTAGCGCTACAATTTATTTGTTATTGTGATTGATGCAGTATGTGCTCAGCTGCACCTTGCACCGCAGCAGTAAAAATGCACCTTGTCACGCCATCATTTTGGAGAGACCTCTGACATAAATGTCATCTCTGCTTTTTCTGACCGTCCACCTGCAGTATCCAGAAGCAGGGAATTGTTATTCGGGATGTGGAGGCCGAGACATTTAAAGGAACCTCCTCCCCTCTGGAGGCAGCCGACACCACAGCCTGGTGCTCTTCCTGTCCTACACTCGTCCTCTCTGGTTCAGCATCAGTGAGCCATTCAACGTCATTATCAACAACAACGTTATTTTGACAAAAAATGCCTGCCACGCACTCACCCTTTTGCAGTCCTTCCATCTGGAGAGGATTAACCTATGCAACAGCCAATACGCCCTCAGCTACTGCCAGTTCTGCAGTCCCTCCATTTGGCGCAATAGCAGTAATGTCCACCCCACTGTTTCACATAGACCCTTTATCCTGTATTGCTAGCAATCTTTTGTGCCAACTATCCCAGTCCATTGTGGTCCAGTCATGGGTGCTGTGCAGCACCACATCATCTGTCCAATGAGACACAGATGGATCATGGGTCTCAACTGATTTTATCATCCAATCATGTACAAGCAAAAATGCTGTTTTTTATTTTCCTTGCATGTCCCTCTCAGATCTACAGCGACTGCACTTCCAAGTGCACTTGCAGTGCAAAGTGGATTTGCCTTTAGTAAATAAACCCCTTTATGTTAATAGACTGTAGCCACACACTCTCAGTGTATGGTGCAGATCCACCTTGTTCCACAAGAGTAGCATCAAAGCTGTCCTAGACCTAGACAACCTCCAGGCCCAAACACACAGAGTTCTTGCTAGATTTTCAGGGACATCGATGCTGCTTTGTGAATGGTTGCTATGGGAGACATTCCACCTTTATCACCGCTAATTTAAAAAAAAACACTGGCAATGGGGTTGATTTACTAAAACTGGAAAGTGCAAAATATGGTGCAGCTCTGCCTAGCAACCAATTGGCTTCCAAATTTTTGTCAAAGCTTAATTGAACAGGCTGAAGTTAGAAACTGATTGGCTACCATGCACAGCTGCACCAGATTCTGCACTTTCCAGTTTTAGTAAACCAACCCCAGTACCATTATCTTTAGTGGGTTGCTCTTCCCCAATACCAACTGAAGCCTGTGACCTGCTTATCACACAACCTTTTTTCTTTAAAGGGATACTTTTGTCTGTTAGGGCAGCTTACCAATTGTCCTGGGAAACCTCAAGCTCAGACACTGTGGGCTCCTGGGAGGTTTCCAGGGACACCTCTGTCGCACCTGACGCTGTCACTAGGGAAATTTCCCATATACCTTTGTGGTCACCCCCAGTACATCTGTCCCAGCACTCTGCTGGATTATCTCAGGTACGCACAGAGAACACATGTCCTTCTTAGTCCTCCACCTCTTTGCGGGTTTACCTTTCACCCATACCTCTCCATTACACAGGGTACTACACAGCAGCAAGTCTTACTTCCCACAATCAGCGGGTCTCCCACCCGGGTTCACTCACTTCACCAGGTTTAATCCCATAGCCAGTCTCTCGCATTTACAATGTATAATTTCAACAATTGTATCCTTTCTCTTGGCAGGTGTTGCAATCTTCAAATGAGAGCGTTGTCTTTCTGCTGCTGCCTGCGCAACCACAGGGCAACCTCTTCTATAAGCCAAACAGGATTCCTTTTGCCAGTGGTAACAAAAGACCTTGGTCTTACCCCTTGCAAGATGCTTGATGCTGTGCCACCACTTCTTGGCAGCTCCTAAATGACAAGCTTTCTCCTGTTGTCATGGGATACTGCTCTCTTTCAGATGAAGTTTGCTGGCTTTTCCACATGGTTCAAATCCCCTCTCGATTACACCACTTGCCACAATCCTCAGCAGGCAGTCTCCATTGGTTCACAGGACTGACATAGCTGGCATTGCTACTGGCAGCCTCTTTTCACTGTTGCTGCCGATCAGCCCCTTGCTCTCCCCTGACATTTGGAGCAGACTTTCCAAGGGCAGCAATGGATTTCTGTTGCACCCTTCTACTCTGCGCAGTTTCCAGGGACAAAGGGCACATGATGAGAGTACCGCATCACAGGTAATGGGCAGGGCCTCCTTGCCTCACCCAGGCCTTTCATGCCAGTTCCTCCTATCCCATGCTGTGGCACATCTGAAACCATTTTGCGAAGGACAACACCCAGCATATCCTTTTCAGACAGGGTTTTTTGCATCCAGATCCTGCATGCACTAGTCCATGAAAACTTCAAACTCTAGTGGGCTCTCTGGCCTGGCTATTAGGCCATCACAGGTGGACACATCTGTGACATACATGTAAGGGTAGGATAGTTTTGTCTTAACAAGATGTGATGTGACTTTTAGAAGAAGTAGTGCAATTGTAGATGTAGTTTAATGTTGGGGTATTAAAAATATTGTATTCAATAGCAGTCATGCACATATGGTCTGTCATTAGCATGTGGAAAGGACAGAACCAGCTTCTAAGCCAGAGTGACACCTAGATGCCAATAAAAGTTCAATTTACAAGTAAACATAGATGGCCACCAGGGATGAGCCGAACACCCCCCTGTTCGGTTCGCACCAGAACCTGCAAACAGACAGAATGTTCGCGTGAACTTTAGAACCCTATTAAATACAATGGACTCGAACGTTCGAAATCTAAAGTGCTAATTATAAAGGCTAATATGCAAGTTATTGTCCTAAAAAGTGTTTGGGGACCCGGGTCCTGCCCCAGGGGACATGTATTAATGCAAAAATAAGTTTTAAAAACAGACGTTTTTTCGGGAGCAGTGATTTTAATAATGCTTAAAATGAAAAAATAAAAGTGAAATATTCCTTTAAATTTCGTACCTAGGGGGTGTGTATGATATATGTATGTAAAGTGGCGCATGTTTCCCATGCTTAGAACTGTCCCTGCATAAAATGTCATTTTTGAAGGAAAAAAAGTAATTTAAAACTCACTCGCGGCTATTAATGAATTGTCGGCTCCCGGCAATACATACAAAAGTCATTAATAAAAAATAAAAAAAAAGCGTGGGGGTCCCCCAGAATTCAATTACCAGGCCCTTCAGGTCTGGTATAGATATTAAGGGGAACCCCGCTGCAAATTAAAAAAAAAAATGCGTGTGGTTCCCCCAAATATCCATACCAGGCCCTTCAGATCTGGCATGGATTATAAGGGGAACTCCACCCCAAATTTAAAAAAAATGGCGTGGAGTCCCCCCAAAAATCCATACCAGACCCTTATCGGAGCACGCAACCTGGCAGGCTGCAGGAAAAGAGGGGGGGACGAGAGAGCGCCCCCCCCCTCCTGAACCGTACCAGGCCACATGCCCTCAACATGGGGAGGATGTGGTTGTGGGGGTCTGCGGACGGGGGGCTTATCGGAATCTGGAAGACCCCTTTAACAAAGGGGACCCCCAGATCCCGCCCCCCCTATGTGAATTGGTAAGGGGTACATTGTACCCCTACCATTTCACGAAGAAAGTGTCAAAAAATGTAAAAAAAAACACACAAACACCATGGAAAAGTCCTTTATTAAAAAAAAAAAAAACATTCCAGCGGTGAAATCCAGTGTCCCGCGGCGATCCGATGTCCAGCGCTGTCCGTCATTGGCTGAGCCTGAGCGGACCTGATGGGGAACTTCCTCCGCAGTCTATTACATGTATAGACCCGCCCCTTCTAAAGTTCCCCATCAGGTCCGCTCAGCCAATGACTAGGTGTAAGGCTGAGGACCTGATGCGGAACATGAGAAGAGGTGGGTCTATACATGTATTACACAGTGAAGGAAGTTCCCCATCAGGTCCGCTCAGGCCAATGACGTAGGCGCGGTCTGACATACCGAGGGGGCGGACCTGATGGGGAACTTCCTTCACTGTGTAATACATGTATAGACCCGCCCCTTCTCATGTTCCGCATCAGGTCCTCAGCCCTACACCTAGTCATTGGCTGAGCGGACCTGATGGGGAACTTTAGAAGGGGCGGGTCTATACATGTAATAGACTGCGGAGGAAGTTCCCCATCAGGTCCGCTCAGGCTCAGCCAATGACGGACAGCGCTGGACATCGGATCGCCGCGGGACACTGGATTTCACCGCTGGAATGTTTTTTTTTGTTTTTTTTTTTTAATAAAGGACTTTTCCAAGGTGTTTGTGTGTTTTTTTTTTTTTTTTTTTTTTTTTTTTGACACTTTCTTCGTGAAATGGTAGGGGTACAATGTACCCCTTACCAATTCACATGGGGGGGCGGGATCTGGGGGTCCCCTTTGTTAAAGGGGTCTTCCAGATTCTGATAAGCCCCCCGCCCGCAGACCCCCACAACCACCGGGCAAGGGTTGTGGGGATGAGGCCCTTGTCCCCATCAACATGGGGACATCCTCCCCATGTTGAGGGCATGTGGCCTGGTACGGTTCAGGAGGGGGGGCGCTCTCTCGTCCCCCCCTCTTTTCCTGCGGCCTGCCAGGTTGCGTGCTCGGATAAGGGTCTGGTATGGATTTTTGGGGGGACTCCACGCCATTTTTTTTTTTAAATTTGAGGTGTAGTTCCCCTTAAAATCCATGCCAGATCTGAAGGGCCTGGTATGGATATTTGTGGGAACCGCACACATTTTTTTTTTTAAATTTGCGACTGGGTTCCCCTTAATATCTATACCAGACCTGAAGGGCCTGGTAATTGAATTCTGGGGGACCCCCACGCTTTTTTTTTTTTTATATCAATGACTTTTCTATGTATTGCCGGGAGCCGACAATTCATTAATAGCCGCGAGTGAGTTTTAAATGACTTTTTTTCCTTCAAAAATGACATTTTATGCAGGCACAGTTCTAAGCACGGGAAACATGTGCCACTTTACATGCATATCATACACACCCCTAGGTACGAAATTTAGAGGAATATTTCACTTTTATTGTTTCACTTTAAGCATTATTAAAATCACTGCTCCCGAAAAAACGGCAGTTTTTACAACTTTTTTTGCATTGATACATGTCCCCTGGGGCAGGACCCGGGTCCCCAAACACTTTTTATGACAATAACTTGCATATAAGCCTTTATAATTAGCACTTTGGATTTCTCCCATAGACTTTTCGAATTTGCCACGAACACCCCAATTTGTTCGCTGTTCGGCGAACGGGCGAACAGGCAATGTTCGAGTCGAACATGAGTTCGACTCGAACTCGAAGCTCATCCCTAATGGCCACCTTCCTGAAGCCTTCAAAGGGAATCCTAGCCAGAGTGGCAACACAGATCCACAGGGGGCATACACAAGGCCCCGGCTGGTCTAAAAACTGTGATTTATATCACCAGATCTGAAGAATATATTTGATGTCTCATAAAAGCTAAAATATTAGCTGCAGAGAGATGAAAATAATCCCTTTTGATCGTACACGTGATGTGTTACGTGTACATGTAAATCTGTATTTGTAGCGTGTGTAGAAACCTAGAAAAATACACAAAACTGTTATATTGCGCCGGACTGCGACAGGCAGGCGGTGATTGGTATTGTCGTGATCGGGCTGATGCGCTGGTATCGGAAATCATATACATGACCCAGCAATCAGTGCCGTTCTGGGCCAATTCAACTCTAGTAGTTTCAGAACACAAAACCTCTGGTGGGCTGAGACCGGAACACCCCCCAGGGTTGATTGGCCAAGGTCCAGCCCACATCCATATTTCAATAAATTGGGTAGCCAGAGATATGGACATCGTTCTTCCACAAAGCCTGTTCGAGACTGGGGAGTTCCCACATGTTCCAGTATGCTTCTACTAACGGATAGACTTCGGTAAAGTTTTATTTTCTGTTTTTATCCCTTTTTTTTTCATAGCAAATTGCCAATTGTGTGTCTTTCTGCTTTTTTGTATCTCTTTTGGTAACTCTTATTCTTTGTATGCATTGCCCACTTTCGGGATATTAAATGATAAAATTAATAAGTGACTTCTGTGTACTAAGCTGGGACTCATATCTCTGGAGAGGTTGTTGTTTTAGTGCCTAAATGCTAAGTCTAAGTTACGTGCCAGTCTGTATGCAATTCCACTGTGTGTTGGCAGATTGCATGCAGATTGTAAGCTGACAGATCTGCCAGATCTGACGGAGATCTGTGTGTGTGTGGTGGCTCAGCAGACCAGTCTGCGGACAAACTGTTGGGTGGTGGCAGGCTATCGTTTATTGTGTATCTGGTGTGTGGGTGTGGGGACAGCGGGAAGAGTGATTAACACCGGGGTTCAAGCTTACAGGATAGCTGGAGGAACCCTAGAAGTGTGTAGTAATTGCTAGACTGCTCCCCAACTCTAAAGCCCCGTACACACGATCGGTTTAACTGATGAAAACCGTCCGATGGATTGTTTTCATCAGACAAACCGATCGTGTATGGGACCCAGCGGTCTTTTTTCCATCGGTTTTAAAAAATAGAACATGTTTTAAAATTATCCGATGGATAAAAAACCGATAGCAAATTCCGATCGTTTGTGGGCAAGTCCATCGGATAAAAAACCCACGCATGCTCAGAATCAAGTCGACGCATGCTCAGAAGCATTGAACTTCCTTTTTCTCGGCTCATCGGAGTGTTTTACGTCACCGCGTTTGGGACGGTCGGTTTTTTGACTGATGGTGTGTAGGCAAGACTGATGGAAGTCAGCTTCATCGGATTTCCGATGGACAAAACCATCGGATTAGAATCCATAGGATATCCGATCGTGTGTACAGGGCTTTAGAGTGCACCAGATTGCATGTAAGATTCGTATCTGCCTGTGTGTGGTCAGCTAGCTGGATTGGAGTGGAGTCTCCCTCTAGTGGTGGCCAAAGGTAATGCATGCTGTGAAATTACCACAGCCAGTCTTACATGTCAGTAGAAGTTCCCCCTTATTCCCTTAGTTCCTCATATACCCCAGTCACGGAACGCCCGTCGCGGTTAGCTAGTCGCCGTAGGTGGGCGTAATTCGTGACAACATCCTCTCAGTCACAGACGCTGAGCTTTTTCCTTTCACAAGAACACCACCTGCTGCACGCAGTGTCTGTTTTCTGGCTTCTCTGCACAGGACACAAACCATTCCTGATAGGTGCTCACTGTGCGAAGATCCAGGTGGTTCCAACGCTTTCTTTTGCTCACATCTGAGCAACACTTGTGATCTGGGGGGATTATTAGCTCAGTGGTAAAAGCGTTTGTAGCGAGTTCAAGCCAGTCTGAATTGTGATTTTAAGGCTTGCCAGCCCACTTTAATTAAATAAACAAACGTAAAGGTTCACAACAGAACAGTTCCCCACGTAGGAGATTGCTATCCAGTAACTCTCCAGATCCAGCAATAAGCCTCTCTGCACAGATTTACACAGGAAGGCTCTATTTTGATTTTTGCAAAGGTAGGTAGAAAAAAACCTTTTGAAAAAAAATAAAAAATAATTGTAGCTGCTTAGGAATGCTTATTGGAATCAGGCATTTGTCACTTTGTCTGCCCAGACTGCTGCAAAAAGAGATAATCTTCCTTCCTTTGGAGCAGTCAGAATGGGCACAACTTCTCGGGAGATCTGAAATCCTATCGGCTTGGTCTATAGACCAAGATTTCACTTCCTCATCTCTGGGCCTCTTGTTTTAATGAATTGGCTGCTGCTGATAATTTCTGTCTTGAGGTGTGGGACTGTATATGCCCCCAGAAACTCTAGTGGTTTGCCAAATAACATTTTCCTTGCGAATGCAATAGTGCTTTATCATGCTAGATGATAACTGAATGAACTTGGTTTATGGCCTTTTCAGACAGGAAATCTAAGGATATCTTTAAATGAGGAAATAATCAAGCTCCTGTAAACTGTAGACTCCTTTTGTATGTAAGGAAGATTCTAAATTGCTTGTCCAGCTCTTCGAAGTATAGAACTTACCCTTAGAAGTAGGCCTTGACCCAGACGTGGTGGAATTATTCAGCCGGCTGGGACATTCTGTAGTACTGTCCCTTTTTATATCCGCATATCCTACCCAAACAGAAAGTCATAGTGTACAGATCTATTTAAAATGCCACACAACAGTACTGCCACCTGCACACTAACCCCCATTAGATCTTAGCATCTCCCTGCTGCTTCCCCTCTCCAAACCTAATTCTTGTTGACTTGATTCCTGGGCTTCAGTGGAGGCCATTCACAAGTCCTGGTATCACAGATCAGATTACCCTTGAGTAGGGATGAGCCGAACACCCCCCGGGTTCGGTTCGCACCAGAACCTTCGAACGGACCGAAAGTTCGCACGAACGTTGGAACCCTATTAAATACAATGGACGCGAACGTTCGAAATCTAAAGTGCTAATTATAACGACTAATATGCATGTTATTGTCCTAAAAATGGTTTGGGGACCCAGGTTCTGCCCCAGGGGACATGTATCAATGCAAAACAAAGTTTTAAAAACAGCCGTTTTTCGGGAGCAGTAATTTTAATGATGCATAAAGTGAAAGAAAAAGAAAAGTGAAATATTCCTTTAAATATCGTACCTGGGGGGTGTCTAAAGTATGCCAGTGAAGTGGCATGTGTTTGCCGTGTTTAGAACTGTCCCTGCACAAAATGACATTTGTAAAGGAAAAAAAGCCATTTAAAACTGCTTGCGGCTTTAATGTAATGTCTGGTCCCGGTAATATGGATGAAAATCTTTGAGAAAAATGGCATGGCTACCCCATCACCCCCCCCCTTCCCACCCCAGCCTATTACCAGCCCCTTTGGGTCTTGTATGGATATTAAGGGGAACCCCGCACCCAAAATAAAAAAAGGCCCTATATACTCTGAACAGCAGTATACAGGCGGTGCAAACAAGACAGGGACTGTAGGTTTGTCCTTAAGTAGAATCTGTTTGTAATTTTAAACAGGTACATTATTTAAGTGTAGCTCCAGCCAAAAAATCTATTTTTAAGCTTTTTGGAAAACATAGGGAAGGGCTATCACCCCTGTAACATTTGTTTGCTGTCTGTGCACCTGTTCAGAACATTTCACCTCACTTTCCGTCCCAATGACAAATGTTTTTGAAAAGTGGGGTTTTTATTGAAACAAGGATTGGTGATAAAGCATCAGTAGAGAGGAGACACCTTTTTCCCATATTAACTCTTACAGGAGAGAATTTCCCTTCCTAGGGGTAGATTTCCTCTCACTTCCTGTTGTCTCCTTCCGTTTGTAAGTTGGATGTTTGAAAGTAGGGGCCTGCCGTATATACTCTGCTGAAATTTGCCCCTTAGATGTTGGTGTTGCCACAACACTGTGAGCCCTCACAGTTACTCTTGGTGGGCACTGGCCCTGCTGTGAACTATTATATCAGGAATTGTAATTACATGCCATTGTTGAACAGTGGTAGGAAAAATTGGGCCTTTGGTGGTGGTGCTGGTGCTACAACACTGTCAGCCCTCACAGTTACTCTTGGTGGGCGCATGAATGGGTCCTACTGTAAATTATTAGATCAAGAATTGTAATTGCATGCCCCTGTTGAAGAGGGGCAGAAAAATTGGGCCTTTGGTGGTGGTGTTGCCACAACACTGTAAGCCCTCACAGTTACTCTTGGTGGGCGCAAGAATGGGCCCTGCTGTGAATTATTAGATCAAGAATTGTAATTGCATGCCCCTGTTGAACAGGGGCAGAAAAATTGGGCCTTAGGCACTGGTGCCACAACACTGCAACCCCTCACAGATACTGTACTTGGAGCACAGCAATGAGCCCTGTTGCAAAGTATTGCATCAAAAATTGTAATTACACGCCCCTGTTAAACAGGGGCTGAAAAATTGGGCCTTAGGCACTGGTGCTGGTGCCACGACACTGCAACCTCTCCCAGATACTCTAGTTAAACAGGGGCTGAAAAATTGGGCCTTAGCCACTGGTGGCGGCACCCAGAAACAAAAAAGTTCTTCCAAGCTATCATCAAGAATCGGATCATTGAGGAGGAGGAGGATAGTCAGTCAACATAACAGGACAGTCACTCAGCATCAGCATCAGTCTTGAAGGGATGTGACATTTGAAAATAAATTATTCTGTTATATCAGCTTCAGGTGCTTGGTAGCTGGTGGTGATCCAAGACTGGTTCATCTTTATGAAGGTCAGTCGATCAACCGAGTCGGTGGACAGGCGCACCCTGTGATCCGTGACAAAGCCTCCAGCAGCACTGAATGTGCGTTCCGAAAGAACGCTGGATGCAGGACAGGCCAGTAGCTCAATTGCATACTGTGCAAGCTCTGGCCAGTGATCCATCCTCAAGACCCAGTAAGCCAGAGGATCCTTCTTTGACTGACCGAAGCCTCAGCAACTCGTTGTCCAGGACCAGGAGTTTGTAACCTCCCAGTCTCTGGGAACGCGTTGCACAGACCTTTCTGCAAGGCCTCCCGGAGTTGTCTCATCCTCTGCTCCCTCTGCGATGGTAAGATAAGGTCCGCAACCTTACCGTTGTACTGTGGATCAAGGAGAGTGGCCAGCCAGTAATGGTCCCTCTCCTTGATCCAAAGAATACGAGGAGCCTTCCGCAGACTTTGCAGGATCAGGGAGGCCATGCAGCGTAGGTTAGCTGAGGCATTCGGTCCGGAGTCCTCTGGGTCACTAAGGACGACAAGATCCTCAGCCACCTCCTCCCAGCCACGTACAAGTCCACGGATTTCTTGGGACTGTAAATCATCCCTAAAAGACTGCTGCTGTTGATGCTGAGTGCCAGGCTCCACCTCCATGCTGACACAATCCTCCTCCTCCTCCTCCTCG
Organism: Rana muscosa; assembly: GCA_029206835.1. Lineage (NCBI taxonomy): Eukaryota > Metazoa > Chordata > Amphibia > Anura > Ranidae > Rana > Rana muscosa. Next base: position 74,151,290 of record CM055121.1, read on the forward strand.
TCCTCTTCCTGTGCGATGGGTGGGACAGAAGGAACACTGTCTGGGTAAAGGGGGCCTTGAGAGGCAAGGAAGTCCTCCTCTTCCTGCCTCTGTTCTGCCTCAAGTGCCCTGTCCATTATTCTATGCAGCGTATGCTCCAACAGGTGGACAATCGGTACACTGTCACTGCTCACCATCCTCGTGGCCTCCTCAAATGGTGCCAGGACAGTGCATGCATCCCTGATTATGCCCCACTGGCGTGATGAAAAAAACCCGAGCTCCCCTGACCCTGTCCTGGTGCCGTAGTCGCACAGGTACTCATTGATGGCCCTCTGCTGCGTGTGCAGCCGCTGCAGCATAGCCAACGTTGAGTTCCACCTGGTGGGCATGTCACATATAAGGCGGTTCTTGGGCAGGTTCAACTCCTTTTGCAGCTCAGCCAGCCGAGCACTGGCATTATATGATCTGCGGAAATGCACACAGACTTTCCTGGCCTGCCTCAGGACATCCTGTAAGCCCGGGTACCTGCTCAAGAACCGCTGCACCACCAGGTTAAGGACGTGAGCCACACAGGGCACATGGGTCAGTTGTCCCTGTCGGAAGGCGGAGAGGAGGTTGGTGCCATTGTCGCAAACCACCATTCCTGGCTTAAGCTGGCGTGGCGTCAACCACCTCTCGGCCTGCCCCTGCAGAGTTGACAGAACCTCTGCCCCAGTGTGGCTCCTGTCCCCCAAACACACCAGCGCAATCACGGCATGGCATCTTTTTGCCTGCGTACTTCCGTATCCCCTTGAACTCCTACGGAGCACCGCTGGTTCCGAGGACAAAGCACAGGAAGAGGCCATGGAGGAAGAAGAAGAGGAGGGGGTGGAGGAGAGAGGTGTGTCACAACCAGTAGTAGCATTTTGGAGGCGTGGCGGCGGAACAACCTCCAACACTACTGCACCTTGTCCTGCATCCTTCCCAGCTGCCAAAAGAGTGACCCAATGGGCCTTGAAAGAAAGGTAACGTCCCTGTCCATGCCTGCTGGACCATGAGTCAGTGGTAATATGCACCTTACCGCTGACCGCCTTGTCCAGCGAGGCATGGACACTGCCTTCCACATGCCGGTAGAGAGCCGGAATCCCCTTCCGTGAGAAAAAGTGGCGTTTGGGAACCTGCCACTGAGGAACTGCACATTGCACAAACTCACGGAAGGGGGCCGAGTCTACCAACTGAAAAGGCAGCAGTTAAAGTGCTAGCAATTTAGCCAAGCTAGCATTCAACCGCTGGGCATGTGGATGGCTGGGAGTGAACTTCTTTAGACGGTCCAGCAGCTGGGGCAGGGAAATTTGCCTGCTAGAATCGGACGTCAGTGTACTGCTAGCAGAATGCCCGCAAGTACTTGGCTGTGACACACCTAATTCTACACCTTCATTCCTCTCAGTGCAGGTTTAAGAAAGGACTGAAGGTATAGTGGGGTTGGAGATCCCAGCTGATGCGGAGCAAGGAGAGGTCCGCTTTGTTCTTTGGTGTGGGTCTTTAAGGTAGGCTTGCCAACGAGCTGCATGGCAGGTCAACATATGTCTGGTCAAGCATGTGGTGCCCAAGCGGCTGATGTTTTGGCCACGCGAGATACGCTTGAGACATATGTTGCAAACAGCAGCAGTGCGATATGATGCACTCGACTCAAAAAAGGCCCACACCAAAGAACTTTTGGAATAACGGGCAGAGGCAGCGCCCTGCACAGACGGAGCTCTGCTGTGTGATTCAGTCGGTGTGCTGCCCTTACGCTGGCCCCCAGAGGGCATCCTGCCTCGTTGGAGATGTGCCTCCTCCTCATCCTCCTCCTCCTCCTCTTTCCTATCAGGCACCCACGTGGAGTCAGTGACCTCATCATCCCCTCCCTCCTCATCACTGGAGCCAATCTGGCAGTATGCTGCAGCTGCTGGAACATGACTGCCAGATTGCTGTCCTTCTTGAGCATCCCCTCTCTCTGCTCACACGCTACTGCCTTCCTCTAGCTGGGTATCATCATCAGACCCTTCGAAACGCTGGGCATCCTCCTGGAGCATGTACCCAACACTGTGCTCAAACAGTTCGGGGGACTCCTCAGGAGGACATGGTGGGTCTAGGGAAGGAGTGACTGATGATGACATTGATACGAGGGAAGAGTACGCTTTGGCAGCTGCTTTGCCAGTACCCTGAGCCTGGGTGAGAGAGGATGAGGAGGATGAGGAGGGCTTGGTCATCCACTCTACCAAGTCTTCGGCATGATGCGGCTCAACACATCCACCTGCCGAAAAGAAGGACAAGCGTGTCACATGGCCACGTGCTGATGACGATGCACCGCATCCACGACCAGCACTGTTGTCTCTAGACACAGAGCCTGCTTGCCCTCTTTTATTGGCTTGTTACTGTCTGCCTCTCCTTGTTGGCCTTCCAGACATTCTAATGGCCTGCAGGGAGATTGGAAAACCAGCAATAAGGGGTAGCTTCAGGTGTATACTGTGCTGTGCAGGAGGCACACTACACCCGTTGTAAGTGCTGCAGATGCCTGCCTGTGTTACACAACAGGAAAACACAGCAATAAGGGGTAGCTTCAGGTGTATACTGTGCAGGAGGCACACTACGCCTAATGTAAGTGCTGCAGATGCCTGCCTGTGTTAAACAACAGGAAAACACAGCAATAAGGGCTAGCTTCAGGTGTATACTGTGCAGGAGGCTTAGCAAAAATGACACTGACACTGTCCCCTGCCTATCCTTCTCTGTCCCTGCACGCCAACACACTGTAAATGCACAAGGTTTAGCAAAGAATATCACTAACGCTGTTCCTGCCTAGCCTTCTCTCTCCCTGCACACAAGGTTTAGCAAAGAATATCACGGACACTGTCCCTGCCTATCCTTCTCTCTCCCTGCACACAAGGTTTAGCAAAGAATATCACTGACACTGTCCCTGCCTATCCTTCTCTCTCCCTGCACACAAGGTTAATGAATAAATAGCAAAGACACTGTCCCTGCCTATCCTTCTCTCTCCCTGCACGCAAGGCTAATGAATAAATAGCAAAGACACTGTCCCTGCTTATCCTTCTCTCTCCCTGCACGCCGGAACACACTACACAAGGCCGCCGCGCTGGCGGCCTTTTATAGTGTGGGGCGTGTACTAAACCCCCCTGAGCTATAACTGGCCACAGGCATCCTGCCTGTGGCCAATTATGGCTCTCCTCGCTGCCGGCGCTATGATTGGCCAAGCATGCGGGGTCACAGTGCATGCTTGGCCAATCACAGTGCTGGCATTGCACTGCGATGGCGCAGTGTATTGTGGGCCGTTTGCGTCACTCGAATTTGGCAAACGGCCCAAATCGTTCGATCTTCATCAAACAGCCGATGTTCGAGTCAAACGTATGTTCGACTCGAACACAAAGCTCATCCCTACCCTTGAGAACTACAGTCTCAAGTGACAGGCGTAGCTTCATCTGAAAGTGCCTCTTCCTAAATTGAATCCCCAGTGTGTGTATTGAGTGCACAGTGGGCCCCATCCCCTTTTGCACCCATGTGCACTATGCACACTAATAAATTAGGGATATGTCTCTGGCTTTGAGCCACATGTGGTTTCCATGCTACAGTTTAAGGATCGCTGAGGTAGTAGAAAATTTATTGTATTTAAAACACATTTCTTCAATGTTGGATAATAAATGAAATTGTGAAATCTGCAGTTAAATTATTTGTGAGAGTAGATATCCAAAGACGGTAACTACCCAATAGGAAACACATAAATTAGTTCTAAATATATGGGTTAGACTTTATTATCTTGCTAGGTAGCTTTTCAAGCTTCTCCTGCTACACCACTGATACAGCATGATAAATCTTTTAAGCTGCTAAAAATATACAGTAATATAATCTGAAATTTCAGCATGAGGAAAGATTAAATGAAGACAGAATATAATGATTTTGCTTATGCAAGTATTGTAAGTCTGTCTAAATTAAGACCCTGTGCTGTGATATGCCCTAGTACAGAGCATATTCTTTGTCTAAAAAATATATACATATTTCCCCCACAGTAATTATACCCTTTTTTTTCAGCATTTCTTTGATGATCCTGAAGGAAAGATTGAATTGCCGGCTAATTTAAAAGTTCATTGCTGGAAGCGTCCTCACGAGTTTATAACAAACACGGTAAGAACTGTTGATGTTGAAGACCCATAATGAACATAAAGGCTCGTACACATGACCGGTTTTCTCGGCAAGAAACAACCAGAAAACTGCTGGCAGGTTTTTTTGGCAAGAAAACCGTTTGTGTTTATGGTTTCTCGTTGAGAAAACTGCCAGGAATCTCGACAAGAAAAATGGAGAACCTGCTCTCTATTTTCTCGTCAGGATTCTCGTTTTTCGACCGAGAAACAGGCCGACGAGAATCCCGACGAGAAAACCGGTCGTGTGTATGCTTTTCTGAGTCTAAAAAAACCATGCATGCTCAGAATCAAGTATGAGACGGGAGCGCTCCTGGTCAAACTAGCGTTCGTAATGGAGATGGCAAATTCGTCACGCTGTAACGAACTGAAAGCACGAAGACTGAAAAGCGCGAATTGTCTCTCACCAAACTTTTACTAACACGCGGTAACACAAGATCAGCAAAAGCAAAATCGAACTTCCCCTTTATACTGCCGGTGTACGTCGTTGTAAAGCGCGGTGACGTACAACACGTACGACGGCAGTATAAAGGGGAAGTTCGATTTTTGATTGACAGTGTGTATGCAAGGAAAGCTTGACAAGAATCCCGTCAAGCTTGACAAGAATCTCTTCGAGAAAATCAACGTTTTTTTTACAATGGGATTCTCGGCCGTGTGTACGAGGCTTAAGTCGCATATGTTAAAGTGATTTTCCAGAGTTACCAAAAAATACCTAAAGCTGCTGACAGGTATAAAGTGCAGACACTTGGATTAATTCACACCAGTGCGTTGCAGGAACATGTGCAATATGGTGCACTTTCCCACAATGCACAAAAATGTGCTTCCCATTTGCAGATGTGTGGTGCATATTTTTATCTCCCAAAAGCATTACTTTACCTTTTGCTACATTGAACATCATCTCCCATATTGCTGCCCACCCCTCTATTTTAACTAGGTCTTCTTGTAACGTTGTTATATCCTGCTGTGAAGTTATTGCCCTACTTAGTTTTGTATCGTTGGCAAACACTGAGATTGAACTTTTTTTTCCAACCTCTATACCATTTATGAACAAGGTAAGCAAAATTGGTCCCAGGACAGAGCGCTGGGGCACTCCACTCACAACTCCAGATCATTCAGAAAATATGCAATTTTTCGCCACTCTCTGGATACGCTCCCGCAACCTGTTTTCTATCCAGGAATCATGTCTTCAATGCCAAAATTCTTTTGACCTGAATACCTTAACAAATGATTAACTAATCATTTGTGGGGGTACAGGATTAAATGCCTTAGCAAAATCTGCATACACTACATCCACATGCCTTCCGTTATCCAAATTAAAGCTCACCTCCCGATAGAATGGCTGTCTGGAAAGTCTAGCCATTTGTATTTGTACTGGTGGCATAGATCTAGAAAGTTATAGGAAATTTATATTTTACAGTTGTTACTGAGACAGGAGGTGAGGGGGAATCTTCTGCTGAGGACACCTGTTCTGAAGACTGTTGTCTAAGGAGGAATTGCCCATCTTATCCTGTTGCGTCTCTTGGCCAAAAAATAAAGGGAAATCTCCCTGATGTCGCATAGAACGTAAAAGAAAAACAACAGATGTCTCATCACCTTTCCATATAATATTCAAAAGTTATAGGATTCATGCACACAGGGATTTTACAGAAATTTTATATGCCTATCATAATTTCCAGGCACTTTTCTTTGCCTAGGGAGCGGCACATGCTGTGTACAGCCTTCCATATAAGTACTGTATGCAGCCATACTTTTGTAAATGTCAATGCTTATTTCAAACATATTTTCCAAATGTGAAAGCAGAAAAGCGCTGGAAAAAATATGCTAGGCATATAAATGCCTATAAAATCCCTGTGTGCATAAACTTCAATTTTTTTTAATAAATGCATTTTAAAGGTATTATTGTATTTCAATTTTGAAAGGTATCACTTTTAGCAACATGTGTTCTTTCTGCTCCCTGTCGGTTTGCCTGGAGTATTTTCCTGCTTGGAAGACCATGCTAATTTCTCATCAGAAGTCATATAAACTTGTCAATAAAGCCAATGGAAAGGCTTCCAGCAGTGAAACCAACACAGAAAGCAACAATATGTAAAATTCAATAGTGAAGAATGTGTCGTATTTGTTTTCTGAAATCAGAAAGGTGATGATTAGTTGCTGCAGAATACTGCATGTTGCCCATGGGTAATTGCTTAACTGAATAAGCCTAAATTTATATTTTTTAATGGTAAAATTGAGAGAACAGAGCTGCAGGTTTATGTATTTTTTGAGCATTTATAGAAGTATTCCCTCTTGGAACGTCACTAAATTTTAGGCACAGGTTCAGACATGCTGTGTTAGGGCAGATAATTCAGTTTTAAAACAACGGGAAGCCCAAGTTATTGTACTGAAAAATGGACATGCACAATTTTTTATTAACACAACCCACTGCAATGCACAAATGTACATCTGTGTATTGTGGTGCTATGCTGCCTAGGTACATGGCATGGCACCACAACGTACTTCACTGTGTGCAAACACACTTTACCACAAGCTGATATTGTAAATGGGCTCCTTATGCTTGAATATAATAAACCTTTTATTTTCTTTAAAGTGTAACTCCACTTTTGTTGAGAAAAAAAATAAAATAAAAAAATCCAATCTGGGTGATCTGTCTACAATGCAAGGATTTTAATAAACTTTGTAGCAGGTTCCTACCTTTTTTCTGTTCTGACAAAAAAAAAGCTGTTTGTTCCACTATACCCGTGCAAGACTGCTAGCTGAAAGGAAGGGTCTGCATTCATTATTATCACCTGGTGCACTTTCAGTGTTTTGATGAGGAAAGCTAGTGTCTGCATCCATTTAGTTGACCTTTAGGGAGAAAATAAAAAAATGAAATTCCTATTGCAAAGGATGCCTAAAAAAAAATAATTTTTTTTTTATATTTTTTTGTGCGGACGTCTGATGAAATCAGTGAGCCAATCACACAGGCAGAACATTACATTTCTAAAAGCATTCTGTATACCAGCAGTGTACAGAATGCCTCCAGGTTGCAATACTGCTAAAACTACAATCATTTTAGAAAATTTACAGCTGCTTCAGATCGAAACGGGGAAAAAAAAAACTTTAACCCCTTCCCACCCGCGCTATAGCCGAAAGACAGCTACAGTGTGGGCTTAAAATGCCGGAAGGGTGTCCATGGACATCGTCCTGTGCTCGTGCTGCCTGTGTGCCCCCTGCAGCGGGGGGGCGGTGCCCTCTGTAAGCACCAAGTCCTTGGGACTCAGCTGATCACAGATTGGGGTAGAGGGTCAATAAAAGCTAATCACCAAAGTAAACAGAAGCCATTTATCATTTTTTTTTTCTCACACTGATAGCATGAGGAAAGCCGTTAAAGTGGTTGTAAACCCACTTTTTGGACTTCTACCTATAGGTAATCCTAGAATAAGGCTTACCTATAGGTAGTGGAAATATCTCCTAAACGTGCACAGTTTAGGAGATTATTCACTTGTAGTCCGCTGAAAATTCCAACGGCGCATGCGCAGGGAAGAAACAAAACTAAGTGCCATTTCTTCCCTAGCCTGTGCCATAAATCGCGGCTCGCATGCGCGGGAGTGACATCACGTGGCTCCGGCGAATCACAGAGCCGGAGTCCGTGGCCCGGAAGGAAGAGGGGCCAGAAGATGGACGCTGCCTACTCTGGGGACATCACTGGATTCTTTTGCAGGTAAGTGGCCCATAATGGGCTAGTATGCGATGCATACTAGCCCATTATGCTTTTCATTTGCAGGCTTTGCAGCGGGCTAAAGAGGAAGTAAAACCCATCACAGTTTACTTCCTCTTTAACCGGCTTCTGTTACATTAGTCCCCACCAGTGATGCTAATTAGTGCCCACCAGTGCCCACCATATATATGCCCACCATATATCAGTGCCCACCAGTGCCACCTATTATTTTCCATCAGTGCCCCATCAGGGTCACTAATCGGTGTTAACTGATACAAAGACAGAGCTGTGCCGCTCCAGGTGGGAAGGATTGCTCCCTTCAACCTTGTGTTGCAGGTTCAGTTCGCAGCCTGAATAAGAGCCAATAGTTCAAGAAAGGTTGACTGCACTGCCAGGTATGAAGTAGCGATGATTATTTTATTGAAGATAAAAATCCATCCAGATACATCATGAGACATCATGAGACCTCTATGGCAAGATTAACGTGTTTCACGAATCAAGGTTCGCTTAGTAATAATCTTGATTCATGAAATGCGTTAATCTTGCTATGCCTGCATAGAGGTCTAATGATGTCTTATGAAGTATTTTGATGGATTTGTATCTTCAATAAAGTAATCAGCACTGCTTCATACCTGGGAGTGCGGTCAACCTTTCTTGAACCATTGGCACTTATCAGTGTTGCCTGATAGCTGACATCGTGAGGAAAAAAGAAGAAAGCCGTTACCCGTCTTCTGTTTCACAGACATCGGTCCCCTTAGTGCCCACCAGTGCCGCTAATCAGTGCCCACCAGTGCCATATATCAGTGCCCATCAATGCTGCCAATCAGTGCCTCATCATCAGTGTCACTTATCAGTGTTGCATATCAGTGCCGCCTATCAATACCCATCAGTGCCGCCTATCAGTGCCCTTCAGTGCCACCTCATCAGTGCCACCTATCAGTGCCCATCAGTGCCGCCCCATCCATGCCTATTAGTGCAGCCTATCAGTGCCCATCAGTACAGCCTATTGGCGCCCATCAATGAAAAAGGAAAAATACCTGTTTGCAAAATTTTATTACAATCTTTAAAAAAACGTTTCTTTATCGTACACCACGGGACACAGAGCTAGTCATTACATAATGGGTTAAGGGTCACCAGCGGTGATTGGACACTGGCACAACCAATGGAAGACAGTTCCCCTCCATATAACCCCTCCCATCAGGGAAGTACCTCAGTTTTTTCGCCAGTGTCGAAAGGTGTTGGACGTGTTAGGAGGTGCTAAAGGAAAGCTCTACCAAAGAGACCCTCTGGGGGTAAAAGAGCTATGCTTTCGGATCCATCCAAGACGCCTACAAATGAGCTGAATCTGGATGGGATCCGGGCCTCATCCATGAGGCGTCGCCTGTAATGTCTCTCTTCGGAGGACTGGGCTCTAAGATCCAGCACTTTCGCTATTTCGCTATAAAGTCCTGGTAAGAGTCTTGTACAAGGCCCAGGGGAGAGGTATCCTTTAAATAGGAACCCATATACCTGAAGGTTGGCACACATAGCCCACCGTGAAGGGTGAAGTTTGGTATCTGTCTGAAATCTTTCAGCAGAAAAACCTGCGGCGTGGATAAGGTGAGATTAGAAGGTCCATAACTAGGTTGGGACCTTTTTCAAAAAGTGGATGTCTTCTTTTTTTCCACCACTGGGGGGAGTAAAGAGCTGAATATACTCACCTCACTCTGTTCAGTGTCGGCTTCGGCGAAGTACACTGCTTGTCACCTCCGCTGCTGAGCTTGCTGGGGCACCCCGATCCTCCTTTCGGTGGCCGACCAGACACCTGCAGATGCAGGTAAGTGGGAACAAGGGCTGATGAGAGTCCTCTCTCACTATGGCCACCGCCATAGCGCTAAGGGCCGCGCGCGCGGGAGCGCGCTTTATCGGAGGGGGGGGGCGAAGGCGTGCGCGGGCACGTGGCGCGCGCAGGCACAGAAACGGCGCCAAATTTAAAAGACTGTCAGTGTGAGAAGCACTGCAGCAGCAAGCAAGCTCGTTAGTTCTCTTGTTCCTGGCAGAGAAACACAGCAGCTATACAGGGACGTAAGACTCCATGTGGTTGGATTGGGTACTTCCTAGAAGACATCCATGTTATGCATAGTTATGTGTTAAAAGTTGCATACTTAATGTATTTGCTAAACTGAACACGGTAGTATATGCATTTAGGTACCTTGTATTTTGTCTAAACGGTAAGCCTTCCAGGGGAAGTAATGCGGACAAAAAGAGATAAGAAAGCACCGCCGCCTGAGAGGAGGCTCTAACTGTGCTGACTCTGTACCTTTCTCTCCTGTGTTGCTAAATGCACCTGTTCAGGATGAGCCATTACCTCTGTCAGGTATGGCGGCTTCCCCAGTGAAGCCTGGGCCTGTATATGTCACTGAGGACACTTTATCAGCTGCCCTAAATAATCTGGAGGAAAAAATTGCTACCTTAATCGCTAAATCCTTTAAAAAGGACAATAAGCGAAGCAGGTCTCTTCCAGTATTGGACCTCCCTTCAGAAGTACCTGAGGGAGGAGGATGAGGAGGAGGAGGCTACATCAGCAGAGGATGAGGAGCCAGATTTTAAGGCCACAGGTACAATGCTATAGCAGTGCATTTAAGTTAACCTCTGCGGAGGTAACGGAATTACCTGTCTCCTCCCTAGGGTCATTAAGATCCCTGCAAGGTGCATGCTCCTTCCCGGTTCATCCGTTACTAGAGGATCTAATATACGCAAACTGGCAATATCCAGATAAGCGTTTCTCACCTCCAAAAAGGTTTAACATTCTTTATCCTATGGGGGAATTTTTTTTTTTAAAGAAATGGAGCCTGCCTGCGGTAGATGCGGCTATTTCTTGTGTAAATAAAAACCTGACATGTCCGGTGGATAATGTACAAGGGTTTAAAAGATCCTTCTGAGAAGAAGTTGAAATCCTCCTTCCTTTTGGCCGGCTCAATTACCCAACCTGCAGTAGCAGCAGTCGGTATGTGTCAGGTCATCAGCCAACAGGTAAAGCAGGGGCTGAAGGAACTGCCTTCAGAGCAGGCTAGAAATTGGGAAAATTTGCCTAAAGCCTTATGCTTCACAGTGGATGCCATGAGAGATTCTATCATACAGGCATCACGCCTTACACTCCAGCTGGTACAGGTGCGCAGAGTACTTTGGCTTAAGCATTGGTCAGCGGAAACCCCATGCAAAAAGCTGTTGGCAAGTTCGTTCCATGGCGAACGCCTATTTGGGGAAGATTTAAAAGATATATACAGAAGATATCAAGTGGTAAAACGACTTTTACCTGAGAGAAAAACAAGAGACCTTGTTTTAAACGCTCTCTCTCCCCAGCTCCCGGGAAATCTGACTCCAACCAGTGGCGGTGGCCTGTTTTAGCCGCCCACAAAAGCCAAGGGGCAAGCTCAGAAGAACAAGAAGCCGTGGGGTGCAAGAGCTAATAAGCAAGCCCCCAAAACCTCTCAGTGAAGGGGCGCCCCGGCTCGGCCGAGTGGGAGGAAGGCTTTGTCAGTTCTCAGCGACTTGGCGGTCAGAAATCCAGGACAATTGGGTGGTATCCACAATATCTTCAGGGTACAAACTGGAATTTCGAGAGATCCCATCTTCTCAATTCCGAGGTTCAAGACTCTCCAAGGATCCACAAAAAAGAGATCCTTCTTCAAAGGTTTGAATCACTTAATGGCTCAAGGGGTAGTTACAGACGTACCCCAAAAAGAGCGAGGTTCAGGTTTTTACTCAAACCTCTTTGTGATTCCAAAGCCAAATGGAGATGTCAGACCCATCCTGGATCTAAAATCCCTAAATCGGTTCCTGAACGTTCGCTATTTTCGAATGGAAACGATCCGATCCGTGGCCGCCACTTTAAAGGGCGGAGAATTCATGGCGCCCATAGATATCAAGGACGCACATTTACACATACCCATCCTCCCCGCTCACCAAAGATTCCTAAGGTTTGCGGTAGAAGATCGCCACTTTCAATTTGTGGCTCTGCCGTTTGGTGTAGCCACCGCGCCCATAGTGTTCACAAAGGTGCTAGCTCCTCTGTTAGCAAACCTAAGAACACGGGGCATTGCGGTAACAGCCTATCTGGACGATCTACTGGTAATAGATCAGTCAAAGGAGGGATTGGGTCACGCTGTACACACTACAGTAGGATACCTGGAGCATTTAGGATGGATTATAAATTTACAAAAATCCTCTCTCCAGGCCCAAAGAAGGATAGTGTACCTGGGCATGATCATAGATACAGCCCAAAACAGGGTATACCTGCCAGAACCGAAGATACAGTCTCTGAAAGACCTGATCCACAAGGTCAAAGCAAACAAGAGGCCGTCTATTCACCTTTGCATGAGACTATTGGGAAAGATGGTAGCCTCCTTCGAGGCGGTCCCTTACGCCCAGTTTCATTCGAGACTACTTCAAGGCAATATTTTAGCTTCCTGGAACAGGAAGAGCCAAGCTCTGGATATACCCATGCGCCTGTCCTCACAAGGACGCCACAGCTTCGATTGGTGGCTAGAAGCCAGGAATTTACGGAAGGGAAAGTCCTTCCTCCCAGTGGCCTGGAAGGTGGTATCTACGGATGCCAGCCTATCGGGCTGGGGTGCAGTATTCGAGGAGGCTTCTACCCAGGGAACCTGGGCCAAGACTCAGGGGATCCTGCCCATCAATGTGCTAGAGATCCGGGCGGTATATCTAGCCCTCAAAACCTGGACATACAGGTTACAGGGCTACCCAGTTCGGGTTCAATCCGACAATGCTACTGCAGTAGCTTACATCAATCACCAAGGAGGCACCCGCAGTCGGGCAGCCCAAAGAGAGGTGAACCGGATCCTGGCATGGGCAGAAGAGCATGTACCTTGCCTTTCTGCAATCTTCATTCCAGGGATAGAAAATTGGCAAGCAGACTACCTGAGTCGTCAGCAGCTGCTACCAGGAGAGTGGTCTCTTCACCCCGAGATCTTTCAGGCCATATGTCTGAGATGGGGAAACCCAGATGTAGACCTGCTAGCTGCCAGGTTCAACAAGAAATTGGACAACTTTGTGTCCAGAACGAGAGATCCTCTAGCCTACGGGACAGACGCTGTAATAATACAGACGCTCTAATAACTCCATGGAATCAGTTCTCACTGATCTATGCATTCCCTCCGATCCCTCTTCTACAAAGACTGCTTCGCAGGATCAAGGAGGAGGGAATACCAGTAATCCTAGTGGCCCCAAACTGGCCCAGGAGGCCTTGGTACGCCGAGATTGTAAAAATGGCGATAGGAAGGCCCTGGAAGTTTCCACTTCGACACGACCTGCTGTCACAGGGTCCAGTATTCCACCCTTCCTTACAAAGGCTAAAGTTGACGGCCTGGCTGCTGAGACCCACATTTTTAAAAAGAGAGGGGTCTCTGGTCCGGCTCTTTCTACGCTCATTAATGCTAGAAAGCCAGCCTCCAGACTCATCTATCAGAGAGTCTGGAGAGCATACGTTTCCTGGTGTGAATCCAGATGTTGGAATCCTCAGAAATATGTAGGATTCTTGCTTTTTGCCAGTTAGGAGTGGATATGAATTTAGCCCTTAGCACCATCAAAGGGCAAATATCGGCTCTATCAGTCTTCTTTCAGAGACCATTGGCATCTCACTCCCTAGTTCGGACATTCATTAAGGGGGTACTGAGGATAAATCCTCCAGTTAGGACTCCCTTGTGTCCATGGGATTTGAATTTGGTATTGTCAGTGTTGCAAAAGCAACCTTTTGAACCTATTCGCCATATTCCTTTAATTATATTGAGTAGGAAGTTGGCCTTTCTGATTGCTATAGCTTCTGCTAGGAGAGTATCAGAGCTAGCAGCTCTTTCTTGTAAAGAGCCTTATCTAATTTGTCACAAGGACAAAATCGTACTACGACCCCATCCGGCTTTTCTACCTAAGGTGGTGTCGGCTTTTCACTTGAATCAAGACATTGTTCTGCCTTCCTTTTTTCCAAACCCGCGGACGGCGGGGGAAAAATTATTACACTCTCTAGATCTAGTGAGAGCGGTAAAGGTGTATCTGCAAGCAACCGCTCAGATACGTAAAACAGATGTTTTGTTTATTTTACCAGATGGGCCCAAGAAGGGCCAGGCGGTATCAAAATCCACCATTTCCAGGTGGATTAGACAAGTAATTATTCAAGCTTATGGTTTAAAGAACAGGACTCCTCCTTTTCCTGTTAAGGCGCACTCTACCAGGGCGATAGGTGCTTCATGGGCAGTGCACCACCAGGCTTCGATGGCTCAGATCTGTAAAGCTGCAACTTGGTCTTCAGTCCATACATTTTCCAAATTCTATCAAATAGATGTGAAAGGACATGAGGATTCCGCCTTTGGGCGAAGTGTGCTGCAGGCAGCAGTATAGGGCTTCTGGTCCGCAAGCGGCCTGTTTTGATCTGTGTCTCCCCCCCTTCATATGAGCATTGCTCTGGGACGTCCCATTATGTAATGACTAGCTCTGTGTCCCGTGGTGTACGATAAAGAAAATAGGATTTTTATAACAGCTTACCTGTAAAATCCTTTTCTTGGAGTACACCACGGGACACAGAGGTCCCCCCCTTCTTATGGGAACCTTACTGCTTTGCTACAAAACTGAGGTACTTCCCTGATGGGAGGGGTTATATGGAGGGGAACTGTCTTCCATTGGTTGTGCCTGTGTCCAATCACCGCTGGTGACCCTTAACCCATTATGTAATGACTAGCTCTGTGTCCCGTGGTGTACTCCAAGAAAAGGATTTTACAGGTAAGCTGTTATAAAAATCCTATTTTTGTTTGTTTTTTCAAAATTTTCAGTCTTTTTTTGTTTGTTTAGCAAAAAATAAAAAACCCAGTGTTGATTAAACAGCACCAAAAGAAAGCTCTATTTGTGTGAAAAAAATGCTAAAAATATCAAATGGGTCCAGTGTTGCATTTCCTCGCAATCGTCATTCAAAGTGCGACAGCGCTGAAGGCTGAAAATTGGCCTGGGCAGAAATGGGGTAAAAATGCCCAGTAGGCAAGTGGTTAAAAACATTTAAATTGCAATATGGCCCGTGTGGCCATTTAATATGCTACCGTATATATATATATATATATATATATATATATATATATATATATATATATATATATATTTTTAACAAAAGTGGAATTCCCCTTTAAAGAGATACTAAAGACTACTTTTGTTTTTGGCAAAAAATGTAAAAAGATGTCATACTTACCTGCTCTGTACAATGGTATTGCAACGAATGGTCCCTTACCTCCATTTTGGAAGTCCCCCACCGGTGCTCTCTGCTCCTCCTTCCTGCGGGTGCCCCCTTAGCAAGCCGACTAGTAAGGGGGCACCTATTTGTGCTCCTGAACCAGGCTGTGTGGGTGCATAGACACACACACAGCACAGCTCAGACATGCCCCACTCCCTTCTCACAGCATTTGACTGACAGCAGCAGGAGCAAATGGCTCCAACTGCTCTGAGTCTCTTATGAAACTAAGAAGAGGGAGCAGCGGTGCTGTGGACTGGACAGTGCTGGATTGGTGGAGGAATCAGATAAGCGTTTGGAAGGGTGCGTGGCACAAGTAGTCGAACATTTTTTATCTTAATGCAATTGTCTTTAGAACCACCAAGTACAGTAGGTGCCGCCGACATTGTATATTCATTGCGATCCTATCGCGGAGATTCTCGGCGACAGACATCTCGCGCTCGCTGCAATGGCGAGGAGACGCGGCACTGTATTGAACGGGGATCCGACGTGGATTCCCGCCAATACCAGCCACTGTTTGGTATGAATCCTGAGCGGGAACTCCACGCCAATTTTTAAAGAAAAAACCGGCATGGGTTCCCCCTCCAGGGGAATACCAGGCCCTTGGGTCTGGTTTGGATTTGAAGGGGAAACCCTACGCCGAAAAAACGGCGTGGGGGTCCCCCTCAAAATCCAAACCAGACCCTTATCCGAGCACGCAACCTGGCAGGCCGCAGGGGAAGAGGGGGGACGAGAGAGCGGCCCCCCTCCCTCCTGAACCGTACTAGGCCGCATGCCCTTAACATGGGGGGTTTGGTACTCTGGGGCAGGGGGGCGACCTGCGGCCCCCCCCAACCCCAAAGCACCCTGCCCCCATGTTGATGAGGACAGGGCCTCTTCCCGACAACCCTGGCCGTTGGTTGTCCGGGTCTGCGGGCGGGGGGCTTATCGGAATCCGGGAGCCCCCTTTCATAAGGGGGCCCCCAGATCCCGGCCCCCCCACCCTATGTGAATGAGTATGGGGTACATCATACCCCTACCCATTCACCTGGTGGAAAAAAATGGCAATAAAAAAAACACACAGCTTTTTAAAGTATTTTATTGCACAGCTCCGGGGGTCTTCTTCCAACTTCGGGGGTCTCCGGTGTCGTCGCCGCGCTCTCCGGTTCTTTCTTCTGCCGGGCCACCGCTATCTTCTTCCCGCTCTTTTGCTAGTGGGGCCCGGTCTTCTCCGTCGCCTTCTTCCCTCTTCTTCTCTCCGGTTCTTTCTTTCTTTTGCCGGGCCTCCGCTATCTTCTTCCAGCTCTTTTGCTAGCGGAGGCCCGGTTTTCCCGTCATCTCGTCCGGCTCTCCGTTGTCCTTCTGCCGGCCCCTCCACTATCTTCTTCCAGCTCTTTTGCTAGTGGAGGGGCCGGTCTTCCCGTCATCGCCGTCGGCGTCTTCTTCCCTCTTCTCCTCCTCGATGTTGACTCGTCGCTTCCTCTCGCAGTAATGCTAAATCTTCGGTCCGTAGAGATTTATATAGGCTTCTCATGATGTCACAGTCACATGTTCCCATGACGTCACAGTCACATGCTCCAGGGCCACCCGGAGCATGTGACTGTGACGTCATGAGAAGCCTATATAAATCGCTGCGGACCGAAGATTTAGCATTACTGCGAGAGGAAGCGACGAGTCAACATCGAGGAGGAGAAGAGGGAAGAAGACGACGACGGGAAGACCGGCCCCTCCACTAGCAAAAGAGCTGGAAGAAGATAGTGGAGGGGCCGGCAGAAGGACAACGGACAACCGGACGAGACGACGGGGAAGACCGGGCCTCCTCTAGCAAAAGAGCTGGAAGAAGATAGCGGAGGCCCGGCAGAAGAAAGAGAGAACCGGAGAGGAGAAGAGGGAAGAAGGCGACGGAGAAGACCGGGCCCCGCTAGCAAAAGAGCTGGAAGAAGATAGTGGAAGCCCGGCAGAAGAAAGAACTGGAGACCCCCGAAGTCGGAACAAGACCCCAGGAGCTGTGCAATAAAATACTTTAAAAAGCTGTGTGTGTTTTTTATTGACATTTTTTTTCCACCAGGTGAATGGATAGGGGTACGATGTACCCCATACTCATTCACATAGGGTGGGGGGGCCGGGATCTGGGGGCCCCCTTATTAAAGGGGGCTCCCGGATTCCGATAAGCCCCCCGCCCGCAGATGCCGACAACCAACGGCCAGGGTTGTCGGGAAGAGGCCCTGTCCTCATCAACATGGGGATAGGGTGCTTTGGGGTTGGGGGGCCGCAGGTCGCCCCCCTGCTCCAGAGCACCAAACCCCCCATGTTGAGGGCATGCGGCCTGGTACGGTTCAGGAGGGAGGGGGGGCCGCTCTCTTGTCCCCCCCCCCTTCCCCTGCGGCCTGCCAGGTTGCGTGCTCGGATAAGGGTCTGGTTTGGATTTTGAGGGGGACTCCCACGCCGTTTTTTCGGCGTAGGGTTTCCCCTTCAAATCCAGACCAGACACAAGGGCCTGGTATGCTCCTGGAGGGGGAACCCATGCCGTTTATTTCTTTAAAAATTGGCGTGGAGTTCCCGCTCAGGATTCATACCAAACGCAGTGCCTGGTATTGGCGGGAATCCACGTCGGATCTCCGTCTACCGGCAATGCGTGTCGCTCATCGTGAAAGGAATACTTTTCCTTTCCCGATGACATGACAGCTCGGGGCTAGAGGCGGCGAGGTTGACACAATATCGGCGGCACCTACTGTATACACACTAATTAAAACAACTTTCCAACTACCTGTTTTTAGATACCGGTATATTGTGTAATATATAAAAAAAAAAAAAAAAAGTGATTGCTTAATATTGTGTGTGTGTGTGTGTGTGTGTGTGTGTGTGTGTATATATATATATATATATATTGTGAGGGGGTTAGCTCGGCAGCGGGTGTGTGTGAACCCCGGGATGGGCTCCCCACACAAAACAGGCCCAGCAAACGGAGGTTGTGGTTTTCAAAATCAAAAAGGTGCGGTTTATTTTCTATTTACAGTGACAAAACACAGCAAAGCAAAAGAAACATAAACACAATAAATCCTGGTCAACTTGACCTCTGACTAAACATACAGGTTTCCTAACTAACAACTGGGATCAGCCTAGTGCTGTCCTAGTCCCTAAGTCCCTGGTTTTAAATGTCCAAGCAAATAGCCACACAGGCTTTGTCTCACCGCACAGGGGTTCACTCTCCCTAGACAGTCCACTCCACACAGGTCTGGTTCCAGGCATGAGCATACACCTAATGAATCTGGGAGTTCTTATAGAGGCCTAAATGAGCTGACAAGCTTCAGCTGGTCTCATCAACTCCCTGTCTGCACGACGCCCCACACTCTCCCTAGAGGTATGAGTCATCCATGAGCCCACTAGCCTCAGCTGGGCTTATACAACTCTCCACCTAGTTGTATAAGTCGGCGTAAAGCCTGAATCTGGGCGAAATATATCTACCCCCCTGGATGCAACCAGGTGACTTTACCTTCCTGCTGTCACAATATATATAGTTGAATTGCTTTATTTTCTATGCAATCTAAAAATAAAAACACATAACAAAACACAAGTTGACCAGTGTTTAAAAAGTTTTCATTTTATTCTATGATTTGCCATTTACAGTCACACCAAAAATACATTAGTAAGACCGGCCTTAATGAAAAAACCAACAAACAAAACAAAAAAACAAAAAACAAATGGTACTATGTGAACAAGGAGATAATTATGGCTGATTAGAGTTAGGCCTCGTACACACGGCCGAGATTCTCGTCGAAAAAAACATGTCGTTTTTTTCGACGAGATTCTTGGACAAGAAAATTGTCCCGGCCGAGTGTACACACGCTCGATTCAAAGAACCCGCGGTTCTTTGAATGGAGCGTACGCGGTGACGTCATCGACTACGACGAGCATGCGCTCGTCACATTCAATGTCGTCGCCGCCATCTTGGTATACCCTACGTATGCCTAGGAAGCTACCGCGCATGCGTCAAATTCATTTCGAACATGCGCGGGCTTCCGGGAGGACAGGTAAGTGTACACACACTCACTTTTCTCGTCGAGAAACATGCCGACGAGAATCTCGACGAGAAAATAGAGAGCAGGTTCTCTATTTTCTCGTCGAGATACTTGTCGATATTCTTGACGAGAAACCATACACACGAACAAGTTTCTCGGCAAAAAAATCTCTGCCAGCAAGTTTCTTGCTGGTTTTTGCCGAGAAACTCGTTCGTGTGTACAAGGCCTGAGTGTTACTAAACCCACAAAAGTAAAATCAGTCTGTATATGCAGTAAAGCATGCTTGTTATACTCGCTGTGGAACGGGTTAATCCTCTGCATTGTGTAAAAAAAGTTGTTTGATCCTGTCTTCTCTGATCCTCCTCTTCTTCCACAGTCCCCAAACCATCTCCTGATAGAACAGAGCCTTGAGAGCAAACTGCGCATGCTCAGTTTGGTGTGTATTGCTAGAGGGTCAGGGGTCCTGCAGCCTCATAGGACAATCGGTGGAGAATGAAAACTCCTCCTACAATCTTTATTTAGACACTGATAGAAGTCTAGAAGACTGCTCTAACTGCTGATGAGAAACGGTATTTAGCAGTCTATATTTACTTAACCACTCCCCGCCTGCCGTATGCAGAATTTCGTCCGGGAAGTGGTTCTGTTATCCTGACTGGGCGTCATATGACGTCCAGCAGGATAACATGCCAGCGCGTGCCTGTGGGGGCGCACAGCGCGGCGATCGCATTTGCAGCGTGTCAGCCTCATCTCCGCATCTCCAATCGTGATAAGAAGCCTCTGTCAGAGGCTTCTTACCACGTGATCAGCTGTGACCAATCACGTGAACCAGGAAGTGCCGGTAAACGGCATTCCTCGGTTCGCGCTGACAGGGAGAGCCGATCGTCAGGTCTCCCTGTCAGAGGGGGTGGGGGCTGTGCTGATAATCGGCACATTGATTATGAGCTCAGCCCCCTTAGTTGTGCCAATCACCTGCCAATCAGTGCCCAGCAGTGTCCCAACAATAAAGTCTGCCAGTGCCCACCACAGTGCCAATCAGTGCCCACCACAGTGCCAATCAGTGCCCAGCAATAACACCTGTCAGTCATCTATCAGTACCTCATCAGTGCTGCCCATCAGTGCCACCTGTCAGTGCCAATCAGTACCGCCTATCAGTGCCCATCAGTACTGCATATCAGTGCCTATTGGTGTTCATCAGTACTGCATATCAGTGCCACCTATTGGTGCCCATCAGCGTCACCTATCAGTGCCACTTTATCAGTGCCAACTCATCAGTGCCGCCTCATCAGTGGCCGTCAGTGAAGGGGAAAACAAAATTTTATGACAGAAACTAAGAAAATTTTTATTTTTGTACTCACCGTAAAATCCGTTTCTCGGATTTCCATGGACTGACACAACTGGATACTGTAAACATGTGGGTTTATGTCCCTGCTTGCAGGAGAAGATCTAGGCAGAATGTTAGATGTTAGAAACATACATTCTAGAACAAACCAGAGCTGAACAGCTCCGCCCAGGGGGCGGTCCCTCCGGACATTACCCTCCCACCTGCAGCTAGCAGCCTCAGTTCGAAAACAAAGCAGTACAAACCTTAAAAGAAGGGTGGGTGCTGTGTCAGTCCATGGACGTCAGAGAAACGGATTTTACGGTGAGTACAAAAATCCTATTTTCTCTTATCGTCCATGGACTGGCACAGCTGGATACTGTAAACGTGTGGGACGTCCCAAAGCAGTATCAGAAGGGTGGGAACAGTAGTAAAGGAACAACCAAAACTTCACTCCAAACCAGCAGAGCTCCTCAACGGAGGAGTTGCAACATTAAACAGCGGCCTGCAACACTTTAGTGCCGAAGGAAGCATCCGAAGATGCAGCCACATCAACCTTATAGAACTTAGAAAAGGTATGAACGGACGACCAGGTCGCCGCCTTGCACACTTGTGCAACCGACGCTTGATGTCAGAAAGCCCAGGAAGCACCAATTGCCCTAGTGGAATGCGCCGTAACCGGAAAGGGAGGCGCCTGCCCCTTAATGGCATAGGCCTGTATAACGGTCTGTCTGATCCACCTAGAAATGGTGGCAGACGAAAACCACTTGGCCCTGTTTTGGACCAGAGACAGACACAAACAGTGAGTCAGACTTCCGAATGGAAGCAGTAGCAGACAGGTACACCCGTAAGGCTCGTACCACATCCAAATTGTGAAGCGCAAACTCTCTAGGATGCAATGGATGAGGGCACAAGGATGGAAGGACAATGTCCTCATTAAGGTGAAAGGCCGAAACCACCTTTGGAAGGAAAGACGGTCGCGGGCGCAACACCGCCTTATCCTTATGGAGGACCAGGTAAGGCGACTTGCATGACAGAGCCGCCAACTCAGGGACCGTCTAACAGAAGTGATGGCCACTAAGAAAGCCACCTTCTGAGACAAGGTTAAAAGAGGAATATCTCTGATATTTTCAAAAGGAGGTTCCTGAAGAACCGAGAGCACCAAGTTCAGATCCCAAGGAGGGAGCGGAGGCTTGGCAGGGGGAACCACATGGCGAACCCCCTGCACAAAAGTGCTAACTAAACAATGACCTTCTAGGGGTCGTTGAAAGAAAACGGCCAAGGCCGAAATCTGGCCCTTAATAGTGCCAAAGCCAGCCTTTGGGCTACACCACGCTGCAAGAACCGCAGGATTCTGGGGACAGAGTACGTCCATGGACGCCAGTCTAGCTCTTGGCACATAGCGATGTAAGCTCTCCAGGTACGGTGATAGATCTTTCTAGAAGAAGACTTCCGTGCCCTAAGCATGGTTGAAATCACAGAATCCGACAGGCCTCGGTCCTTCAGCACCTGGCTCTCAATAGCCATGCCGTTAAAACCAGAGACTGTAAAGCAGGATGAAAGATAGGACCTTGAGACAGAAGGTCCTCCCTCATGGGCAGTCGCCAAGGGACGTCCGTGATGAGACGTACCAGATCGGCGTACCAATGACGCCGAGGCCAATCCGGGGGGCAATGAGGATCACCGGAATGCCCTCGGCCGCTACCCTGCGCAGCAGACGAGGAATCAACTGCAGTGGAGGGTAAGCGTATATCAAGCGATACTGACCCGAGGCGGCCACCAACGTGTCCGAGGCATCTGCCCAGGGGTCCCTGGACCTGGCCACAAACCTCGACACCTTGCGATTGAGTCGAGATGCCATCAGGTCCACATCCGGTGTGCCCCACCGCCGACAAAGGAGTTGAAACACCTCCGGATACAAGGGCCACTCCCCCTGGTCCAAGGACTGGCGACTCAGATAGTCCGCCTGCCAGTTTTCTACGCCTGGAATGTAGAGGGCCGACAGCGCCGGCACGCTTCTTTCCGCCCATCTTAGGATGTGGGCAACCTCGGATGCCGCAGCCGAGCTCCGAGTGCCCCCCTGATGGTTGACATATGCCACGGCTGTGGCGTTGTCTGACTGAATTCTGATCGAGCGGCCCTGTAGTCTCTTCGACCACGCGGAGAGACATAGTCTAATCGCTCGCTGACAGGACTCCCCAAACTCCTCCCCAGCCCGTCAGGCTGGCATCCGTCGTGACCACCATCCACTGGATGGGGAGGAACGACTTCCCAGCCCGAAGAGCCGGGAATCTCAGCCACCACGTCAGGGATGCAAATGGATTCCATCCGGAATTTTTGTACCTTCACATAGGCATTCAAAGCCTTGAGGTCCAGGATTGGCCGTACCCTGTCCTTCTTCGGAAGAACAAACTGGTTCGAGTAAAACCCCTGAAACCTCTCCTGTGATGGAACCGGCACAATCACTCCGCACCCGAGCAAATCCTGTACGGCCCCCAAGAGGGCCGCCCGGCGGGCAGGAAGGAGAGGGAGGTTTGAGGGGAAGAACCTGTTTGGGGGCCATGAGCGGAACTCTATCCTGTATCCGGAGGTGACCACCTCGCACACCCACCGGTCAGAGATCTGGGAGGTCCCAGAGAACCGTGAAGACGTCCCCCCACCCCAGAGTCGGACAGGGGCAAGACTTAATGCGGTGGCGGGCTTGGGAGCTGGCTTGGTAGGCTTACGCACCCAGGGACGCTTGTGTCCCCCGTCGCACTTTTTTCAGTCGTGGATTCTGACTGACGAAAAACTTGCGGAGGGGCTCCTTTCCCTTAACAGACTGAGGGAGGAAAGTGCTCTTACCCCCTGTGACATCCTTATTAATGTCATCCAGGGTGGCCCCAAACAGTCTATTGCCCTTAAAAGGGCAGGTCAGCCAGGAGCTTTTTGGAAGCTAGGTCGGCCGACCAGCATTTTAGCCAGATAAGGCGACGCAGCACCACAGCAGAGATAGAGGCCCCAGATATTAGAGGGGCCGCATCCAAAGTGGCATCGCATACATAGACCAGACCCTGCACAAGTTGATGAGCCAGGGCAATGGTCTCAGGAGGGAGATTATGCTCCTGTACCGTCTGGTGCAAAATCTTTGCCCATCCTGTGAGTGTCTGAGACACAAGTGTCGCCGCCACTATAGGGCGTAAGGCAGACCCCAATAAGGCAAACCTAGTTCTACTCACCACCTCAGACCTCCTGTCAGTGGGATCCTTAAATGCAGGAGTCCCTCCCATTGGGAGCGTGGTAGCCTTATTCAAACGGGCGACCAGGGGGTCGACCACTGGGAGGAGAGCCCACTTCTTAACCAGGTCCTCCTCAAAGGGGTACCTTATGGCTAGGCGCAGCGGGACCGTCAAAGTCTTCTGCGGCTTATCCCAGACTTGGTCAATGAATGTATTAAAAAAAGGCACATATGGAAAGACCTTTTTTGAAGAGACGGCTTTAAAGGAACCAAAGGAGACAGTTCCCACCTGGGGTTCCTCAGTCTCAACATTCAGCTTGAGAGTGTCCCTCACAGCATCAATGAGTTCACTTACAAGCACCCTGTCAGTTATTCAGAACTGGGATCTTCCTCACAGGGAATATCCTGTTCAAAAACATGAACATCCTCAAAGCTAGGGTCCTGAGCGGCAGTAGCTAGGCCCATATCTGAGACAGAGCACTCCCCTACAGGAGAATGTGTGGGGAGGGGGCACTTTACAGCTCCCTTGCGCCCACACACTGCTTCCATTCTGACAAGGAATGATTCCAGGACTGCCGACAACTGGTCCATAGGGACCGCAGGTGCAGGAGCACTGCCAGTTGCCTCAGTCAAGTGTGGAGAAGCACGTGTACCAGACTCCATATCGCCACCCTCTGAGACCTTATACACTACTACAGTGAATATACAGTCCACCCACTGGCTACGCTGAGGCTGAGGAGGGGATACCCGGAGGACTCGCCAACCCTTAAGGACCACTCAGCTCTGCTGAAGAAACCGCGCTGTGAAGCCTGAGGAGAGTGAAGAATTTGTGAGGAGATTCGTGCCGCAGCGCCGCCGCTAGAGGCCGAAACCAAAAGTAAAAGCGCCGCAGCTTCAAGAAAATGGCCGCCGGCCGCAGAGATAACTGCGCCATTAAACCATGGCAAGATGGCCGCCGAGCGCATTATTCAAAAAAACATCCAGCGCTAATGCCCGCGCTAATGGCGCACGCAATAAGTCCCCACCTCACACACCAGAACACTGCTCCTCTTCCCAGAGTCCACTAACATACATGAGCGCCCAGCCAGGCCAGAGTGACCCCCAAGCACCCCCACAGCACAGCACCAGTACAGGGTGCAGAGAGCAGCATAACAGGGGGGAGACAGGGAGAAACCCCCCCATATAAAGAAACACAGCCAGCATGTACTCACCTGCAGCAGGAGAGACTACTTACCCGTCCCAGAGGGACCCACTGGCTTGTTTCAGACAGACCTATCACAGAGCAGTACTGCGTAGCTGTCGGCCCGGTCCACCGTGAAAGATACAGTCAGTCAGGTACTGTTCAATCTTGAGAGGACCGCTGGAGCATAAAAGCAACCCGGCCACCCCTGGAGTCATGGGGCATGTCGTGAACCGAGTCTCACACACACAAGGCGAGGACCAGCACGCTCAATGGTCGGACAGGGAAGACTACGAGGATACCAGTTTACCCAACCTGTTGCCCAGCCGACAGTTGATTGAAGGTCTCAAAAAGAAAATAATAAAATTCCCAAAGGAATACATTTTAAAAGTAAAATCTTCCAGGAGACTGGCTCCTGAGAGAGCCACGTCTTCTCCTTCTGCTAGGCAGAAAAAAACTGAGGCTGCTGGCTGCAGGTGGGAGGGTAATGTCCGGATGGACCGCCCCCTGGGCGGGGCTGTTCAGCTCCGGTTTGTTCTAGAATGTATGTTTCTAACATCTAACATTCTGCCTAGATCTTCTCCTGCAAGCAGGGACATATACCCACACGTTTACAGTATCCAGCTGTGTCAGTCCATGGACGATAAGAGAAACTTTTTATTTCCAAAAATGTTGGTCTTTGTTAGTTTGTTTAGCAAAAAATTAAAAATCCCAGAGGTGATCAAATACCACCAAAAGAAAGCTCTATTTGTGGGAAGAAAATTATAAAAATTTAGTTTGGGTACAGTGTTGCATGACCACGTATTTGTCATTCAAAGTGTGACAGCGCTGAAAGCTCAAAATTGTCCTGGGCAGGAATGGCCGAAAGTGCCTGTTATTGAAGTGGTTAAACAATTGCATTTCCATGTTCTGTGTATGGTGGGAGACCAGATATAGTGAATGCAGGGTCCTGGGTTTAGTAAAATGTTAAAGGGGTTGTAAAGGTTCGTTTTTTATTTTCTAAATAGGTTCCTTTAAGCTAGTGCATTGTTGGTTCACTTACCTTTTCCTTAGATTTCCCTTCTAAATATTTTTTTTCTTTGTTTTCTTTGTCTGAATTTCTCACTTCCTGTTCCTCCTCAGTAAGTTGTTCAGTAAGCTGTTCTGGCTGACTCCACACCACTCGGATGATGGTGTGAAGTTTAGTGAGGAGAAACAGGAAGTGAGAAATTCAAACAAAGAAAAAAAATATTTAGAAGGGAAATCTAAGGAAAAGGCAAGTGAACCAACAATGCACTAGCTTAAAGTGGTTGTAAACCCACTTTTTTAACTTGCACCTACAGGTAAGCCTAGATTAAGGCTTACCTGTAGGTGCAAGAAATATCTCCTAAATCTACACGGTTTAGGAGATATTTAGTAAAAATGACATTGCTCCGTGTCTACAGCGCATGCGCGCCGTAGAGAACGGCGCATTCATGGGGTTAATCCCATTCACAAAATCGGCTACTTCCCAGCAATAGCTGGGCGTAGCCGAATGTGACGGCTCTTGCGCGCATGCGCAGAGTGACGTCACCGCCGCTCCGGCCAATCACAGCGCCGGAGCGGCGCTGTGATTGGCTGCAGCGGCGATACCCGGAAGTAACCTTCCGGCTATCGCCGCAGCGATGGATGCGGCTAGATGGAGGGACGCGGACGGCTTCGGGGGCCCCGATCTAAGGTAAGTGGTACATAATGAGCTAATATGCTAGTCATACTAGCTCATTATGCCTTTCTCTTACAGGTGGGGGGGGGGAAACTAAATGTGGGTTTACAACCACTTTAAAGGAACCTATTTAGAAAAGAAAAAACAAACCTTTACAACCCCTTTAACTAAGGCATTAAAAGGGTTTTTCTTAATTAAAAAAAAATCTTTATTAAAATGTTTTTCCCACTTACTTGAACCACAGATCATTTGATCTATACATAAAATAATGTCTAAATATATTGTAAAAATATTGGTACAACATATTTATTAATGAAGGGGGTGCCATTGTAAATTACATTTTGGGGTGTGCCCTCAAGGTCCTGAAGTGGTTAATGCATATTTATATTGTTCTGTGAATCATAGAGACTGAATAATTACAATAATGGTTTGTATTGCTTCTGGATTTCTAAATTGTGAAATTATTGAACTGTATCTCTCAAGGCTGAAGTGTGTGGGCGGACACTGCCATTCATACTTGGATGTGTTTGCTTTTAGACGAAAAGAATTGCATTCCGTCTCCACTACAATTTTTCAAACCATACTGGGTTATTAACTTTATGGGTGTCCTGCAAATCACTTTGCCTCTTTGACATTTCAAACACATTGTCTGTCCGTTCATGCTGACAGTGTATTAAATCAGGCTGTCTTGGCATACAAATCAGATTAAATTAAAGACATTTCCGTTAGACATTTCTTTTACTTGTTATTTCATTGTCCGTTTATTTCTATTCATAACATTCTTATATACTCTTCAAGTGAGCATTCATTGTCCTAGTCCTCTCATTACAAAACATGGCCGAAACCACTCTCAGCTTCATCCTTTCATTTTTAAAGAGAAGGTTAGAGAAGTGAAGGAAGAAAGTGATCGGTTTCTAGGGGTAACCATTGTAGTCATGCTGCTTTACTTTCTCAGTGTGGAAGTGACAGCATGGCCGCGGAAAGCTGGCACATCCTCATTTACACATCCACGTCTTATCCTGGGTTCTGTTAGTAGAAGCATTACAGAAGCATAGCAAAAAGTACCATCCTGTTAATAGTTTAGTGAAAAAAAAAAAAAAATGTACAAAGTAGATCTTTTTAAATCCTAGTTAGCTAGTCTTCAATCACTTAAATCATATTCTCAGTTTCAGTGAGGGTTGAGGACTATATGGCAATTCAAAGTTTGTTGAGCTTTCATAACCTACTTAAGGATAGCTATCCAAATTATTTACAGAATATCCTTATCAGGTAGATCCTTAAGCTGGCAAGAGATGGATCAATATTATTGATATTTTGAGCCATCTATGGCCGTTCCTATTCAACTTCTGTCAAACGGGACTGTTGGACAACATTTGCCGATCAGTGGCTGCAGCCACTGATCAGTGTATTCTGAGAGCGGAGGGGTTTTGCTGTCATAACACAATGGAACAGTGGGGAGGATTTCTACATCCACCTGGCTTGTGTGGATGGAGGAAACCCGTTCATTTTTATTTTTTTCTGATCGATCAGTCTATGGCCAGCCTTAGGCTCCATTTACACCTATTCATCTTTTACCCAGGATTTTTTGAGGGGGCATTAAGATGCATTTTGTTAAGGCAGTCTATTAACTGTAACAAATAAATTGTAGCGCTAGTGAATATGAATGAATGTTGAATAACACCCTGTGAAAAAGTGATAACAATCCAGGAATCAGATGTCAATAGTCCATTATAATAAGAACCATATCAAAAGTCTCTGGTAATTAAAAATCAACAAGTTTGTGGTGGTTAAATGATACTTCCAAAATCTTGAATAAATTGTCAAATAAGAGTGACCACCACCAATACAAAGGAGGCTTACCGGAATCTGTGGACCCTAGTAGACATACGTCTAGAGGGTCGACTCAAGCTTTGGATATATATCACTGAAGAATCCTCGGCTGATAATTCCCCAAAGGACGCCATTCACGGCAACCAATGGTGGAAGGATGGAAAAACTTGAAAGATGGTGACCCAATGATGGTTTAACCAAAATTAAGGTTTGAAATGCAGGGAAGAGTATTATGCTATGTGCCCTTCCTTTTTCCTCTATATGGTTACTGGCTTTCATTTTGGTTAAACCATCATTGCGTCACCATCTTTCAAGTTTTTCCATCCTCCCACCATGGTTGCCGTGAGTGACGTCCTTTGGGAATTATCAGCCGAGGATTCTTCAGTGATATATATCCAAAGCTTGAGTCGACCCTCTAGACGTATGTCTACTAGGGTCCACAGATTCCGGTAAGCCTTCTTTGTATCGGTGGTGGTCACTCTTATTTGACAATTTATTCAAGATTTTGGAAGTATAATTTCTTTCTCGTACATCACGGGACACAGAGCGGCATAGTCATTACTATGTGGGTTATATAGATACCTTCAGGTGCTGGCACTGGCAACTTCCAAAACCGGAAGTACCCTCCCCTATATAAGCCCCTCCCATCCGGGAGCACCTCAGTTTTTTGCCAGTGTCTAAGGTGTTGGCCAAGAAGTAACATGTGTTTTTCACTGAGCTTGCGTACAGGTTCTTTTGGGCCTCAGTAAGCTATTCCGGATCCGACCAAAAAAAGCTTCATAGCTAAGCGGTCGGTACCCGGGCCTTGCAGAGAAGAGCAAGGTTTTGCCTGTAATGCTTCTCTTAGGAGAGCTGGACCCTGGGATCCAGAGCTCTGGTCATACCCACGACCAAGATGTTTTCTGTGCAGGGTGCTATACAGGTCCAGGGGAGTGGAATCCTTGGGAACCCGGTCCCTAAAGGTTTAATTACAATGCCTGCCGTGATAGGTGAAGTTTGGGCTTCTGTGGACCAAACAGAGTCCTGCGGCGGGGAAAAGGTAAGTGGGGGCCCCTCAGGAACTTGGTTCTATTGAGGGGACCCCCAAGCCTAATATGTCTTTCTGCCTGTTACCTAACGGTATTCCCGCTAAATATTTATGCATGCCTGTAACTACTAAAAAATTTAATTTTTAATAGTGGTCGAGAAAAAAATATATATATAGACTGCGGTACCTGTGTTAATCCACTAGAGGCCACTGTGGAACGTTTCTTGTCATGTGGACTAGTTTCTTTTTATCAGAGCAAGTCCAGGCAGATGGTGAGTTCTCTTGTGGGAAACTGCTTCCTCTGCCATGTTGCAATGCTCGTCCATCCCCCGGCCTGCGGCAAAAGGGGCCCTGGCTCTTGTCCCTAGTTTCCCTTTTCAAAAAAGAGCGCCGAAGGCGCATGTGCCCGTGCGCGTGCACGTGCCTCTATATATAGAGGTGAGCTGGTAAAGGGGGCGGAGCTTGGGGGATGACGCTCTGTGCGCGCCGCAGCGCTTCTGCGCATGTGCGGGCGTCCCAGCATGTTAAAAAACACAATTATGTGTTGTGAGCTGGCTACGGAGTGCAGAGACAGAGCTGGCAACATTTAAAAAAAGGCATACAGCAAGCGGTTGATGCAGGCATCCCCATAGAAAGGCACATTAGTAGACACCAACCTTGGCAGTCAAAAATTCACCGGACTTTTGTCTGAGCGTGTGTATGCAAGGCAGGATTGAGAGGAATTCTGTCGGGAAAACCGTCAGTTTTTTATCCGACGGAAGAACCGGTCATGTGTACTAGGCATAAGAGCACAAAAAAGTTTACCTGCACTAATCATTGCCAATGCAGTGTGCCACAATGTACAGTGTGTTGTGATATGCTGAAGGGCAAATTCATTTGTTTACACTGTGGATCTAGCTTGGGGTGCCATTCAGAATCAACAGTAACACACCCCAATATGAATACGTAAACAGAGATGTCCATTGGTCTTACAGATCAAATCTAAAGCAAAACTTGCCTTTGTTGGCCCAGCATAAGCCAAGCTTGCATGAGTCTGAAACGCAATGTACCCGTTTAAAGGGGTTGTAAAGGTTTGTTTTTTATTTTCTAAATAGGTTCCTTTAATCTAGTGCATTGTTGGTTCACTTACCTTTTCCTTCGATTTCCCTTCTAAATATTTGTTTTCTTTGTTTTCTTTGTGTGAATTTCTCACTTCCTGTTCCTCCTCAGTAAGCTGTTCAGTAAGCTGTTCTGGGTGACTCCACACCACTCGGATGATGGTGTGAAGTTTAGTGAGGAGAAACAGGAAGTGAGAAATTCAGACAAAGAAAAAAAACATTTAGAAGGGAAATCAAAGGAAAAGTTAAGTGAACCAACAATGCACTAGCTTAAAGGAACTTATTTAGAAAATAAAAAACGAACCTTTACAACCCCTTTAAGTGAAAAGTCTGGAATTACCATGCTTTTTCGATTTTTCCAAGCAAACTAGGATTCCCCAAGGGTTAAATCTCAGATGGGACATATGATTTTTCACATAAATGAATCATTGCTTTATGCATGAATGGTTAATTTGTAATTTCTATGTGAACAGCTGTTATGATGATGGTGATGATTATTATTATTTGGATCTATTTGTGTATTTACTTTTATATGCAGGGAAGGATTACTTACTGCTTATGCTTTATTTTTGGCTTTGTTTTAATGTTTTTTTCACATTGTTTTTGATCATTTTCTCAGTTGTTTATTTTCTATTTGTATCCTGTTTTATACTTTATATGTTTTTGGCTCATTGGGTGGTATGAGATCAGAGAAGCAGCTGTCCATTGTTGTAATGCTTAGTTAAGTCATCTACAGCCAAGGATCTGTGCGGTCTGAAGTGCATCAAGCTGGGTCCTCACTGATGCCTGTCTTCTAGCAGAGATTTCATTTTTATGGCTTGCAGCGGGCAGTATCTTGTTAGGGATCTTTGAGCATAGAAGTTTGCTTTGCCTTATATTGAATTATGGCTGCTTCTAGGGTGCTAAGTAGAAAAGTTAGCTTTTTTGGTATCCAACAAACATAATGGGAAAATAGAATAGGTGATGTCACTAAATGGTAGAAAAGTCATGAGCTTTTTTTCAGAAAGTATATTATCATTTTGTTGCCATTGTATAGTAAAGTGAAGCAAAAAATAAAATAATTCCCAAGGCATTTATATAAAAACTAGCAATATTTGTGTTTAAGGTTTTTTTTTTTTTTTATCTCTACACCTAGCACATTACACAGCTATATCACAGTGGTATTTTTATTGCTTATTTCATTAGCCTATTGAAGAACAACATTTGCAATACCAGTGAGCAGTGAGCTATCTGTAAAACATACCATCATTCTAAGAAACATAATTTAAAGTTTTAAAAAGCCACTACTTCCATGTCGCTTTGATGTCCACTTTCATATCCTTGTTCATTAGACCACAAGATGGTGGATGGCGATTTTCTTCTAGGCAACCTTGAAATCTACCAGAACATTTCTGATTCAATGAGTACTTTAGCTTGAACATGTCCCCAGATATGAAACCAGAAACCAATTGGTGTGCTTAAAGTGGTTGTAAACCTTAAGCCCTGTACACACGTATAGTTTTCCCGGCGGTAAAAAGTCCGCCGAGGGAAAAATCAGAGGGGAAAGCCAAGAACCTGCTCGGTAGCTTTTTCCCCCTACACACGGCCAGGTTTCCGGGCAGGAAAACTGCCATGAGAGCTTTGGCCGAGAATCCCGGCCGTGTGTATGCTCCATCAGCACTGCTTCACAGTGTTTCCCATAGGAAAGCAGTAGTAAATCTGGTGGAAAGAAAAAAAACGCTGGGAATCCAGACGGGAAAATAGAGAGCAGGTTCTCTATATTTTCCCGCCGGGATTCCTGGCTGTTTTCCTGTCAGGAAAACTGCGAGGAAGCATACACACGTCCGGTTTTCCCATCCAAAAGCTCTCTTGGCAGTTTTCCTGGCAGGAAAACTGGTCGTGTGTACAGGGCTTAAGACATGAAATATGAGGTTGTCAAAATATGCAGGCTGTCAAAATAGGACAGTGGATGACTTCTTCCTCAGCAGCTTGTTCCAAAACTCTGAGGTTGGTTAAGGCTGCTGCTTCCTTTCTTTCCTTCTAAAGGACTATCTAGCTGGAGAGACAGGCACCAAAATTCCTTTTATATGTGGAACGATAGTAAAAAGATCTAGGGAGTGGTATAGAGCAGGAGGATTGGAAATACATTTGGCAAACCATGGCCCACTTCTCCATCAATGTGTTTGCAAAAAATACAGCTACAAAATTAAAAATTTTAGAGCAGTGGTACATTCTCCCACAATGACTGATGAAGCCTATACCCACTTCCTCTGATAAGTGCTTGCGGGGATTCAAATTCCCTGGCACTCTCATACACATTTGGTGGGGAATGCCCCAAAATCAGAAGACACTTGACCAATGTATGCGGTGAGACAATCAACTGAGTAAGGAATAAGATTTCTGTGGCTTTTTGTACACAGATTACTGTTACCATGGCTACAAGTCTAAATGATGTGGTCATTTTTGATGCTCATTTTTGGTTACAGATTGAAATAGAAAGATAATATTTATTATTTTAAAGGGCTCTGTCGTAGATAATACCTGTAAAAGATGGTACTACATAGCATACTGACCATTCCTGCTGAACTCCACTTGAATGCTGAAAAATCTTCTGCTGAATCCACTCGGAAAATGACACTTCCAGGAGTGTCAATCACCTGGATTCACTGCAGCTCTAAAGGCTTCCACTTTCTGATATCCATGTCATTATTGTATTTTGCAATGGGTAGAGATCAGAGGGCGGAACAAGTGAGAGCTGCAGGAATTTCAGGCAACTGATGTTTCCTGAAGTGTGGCTTTCCCTGCATCCTTCAGAGGAGGATTTCTACTAAGCAAAATGGTGGTCTGGCAACACGGACAGCAGGAATGGTAAGAATTCTTGACTGCTGAGAAGCTTAGGCTTGTCTTAACTCCCACTTATTTAACCTCTTCCCATCCGGGCCATTGTACATTGACGGCCACAAGGTGGCTCTACAATGCCGGGAGGCCGTCTATTGACGGCCTCGGGCCGCGCAGCGCTGGAGGTCACTCAGGTGCCGATGCGCGTGCCTGGCGGCTGCGATGCCCGCCAGGCATCCGCGATCGGCAGTTACAGAGCCAGGACCGTGGATCTGTGTGTGTAAACACACAGATCCACGTCCTGTCAGGGAGAGGGGACGGATGGTGTGTCCCTTCTACATAGGGACAACCATCGGTCCCCTCCTCCCCCCACAGTAAGAATCACCTAGCAGGGCACACATTTAACCCCTTGATCCCCCCTAGTGTTAACCCCTTCCCTGCCAGTCACATTTATACAGTAACCAATGCATATTTATAGCACTAATCGCTGTATAAATGTGAATGGTCCCAAAAATGTGTCAAAAGTGTCCGATGTGTCCGCTGTAATATCGTAGTCCTGACAAAAATCGCAGATAACCGCCATTACTAGTAGAAAAAAAAAAATAGAAAAAAATGTCATAAATCTATCCCCTATTTTGTAGACGCTATAACTTTTGCGCAAACCATTCACTATACCCTTTTTGCGTTTTTTTTTTTTTTTTTTTTTTCTTACCAAAAATATGTAGAAGTATACGTATCGGCCTAAACTGAGAAAAAAATTATATATATTTTTTTTTAAATTGGGATATTTATTATAGCAAAAAGTAAAAAATATTGTGTTTTTTAAAAATTGTCGCTCTTTTTTTGTTTATAGCACAAAAAATAAAAACCGCAGAGGTGATCAAATACCACCAAAAGAAAGCTCTATTTGTGGGAAAAAAAGGACGTAAATTTTGTTTGGGAGCCACGTCGCACGACCGCGCAATTGTCAGTTAAAGCGTGACAGTGCCGAAAGCTGAAATTTCGCCTGGGCAGGAAGGGGGTATATGTGCCCAGTAAGCAAGTGGTTAAACCACAACAAACCTTGACCCCCCCCCTCCCCAAAAAGACACATAGACCAGTTGTGACATCAAATACTCTCGAAAGTAGTGGGACATGCCTCCACGTAGCCTTTTCCATAGTTCCGGCTCCACCCAGTCACCTTGTGCCATTGTAGCCAATCCCAAAGGAACCATTCCGACTCACTGATTAGTTTGACACCCCGCTTAGTTGTAAAGCATCCAGCAATCAAGGCTCCCTTTCCTTAGAGCGGGGCGGCTCAAGGGGCCTTCACTCTCTTGTTTTACAGATACACTTTTATGCAATGACAGGGTCACTTTATTAGAATAATAAAATTATGAAGAAGGAAGAAGGTCAAAAAGTAAAAAGCATCAAAATTTACTTAGATGAACATTTCAGTGCTAACTTAAATACTGTATGTTTACTGAAAATATAGTATTCTTCTCACTCAATAAATGTAACTTAACTGAGCTTAAATGTTGATAAAAAGCTACCAGAAGGCTTTATCCAATTTGCTCTTAACCCTTTTATTCCATCACCAAAAATGGTAATTTAGTTTGGCCCTTGGGTCAATTTTTATTGAATCTGCTTAATTTAATTACATGTTGTCAGCAGATTGATTAAGTAAAGAAACCCATATGTCTCAGAGCTATTGTGGTGTCCCTTTGATGCTTTAAAAAGCTTTAATGTGTTCAGTTTTAAATTAGCCAAATAACTTTCTCTTTGTTTTTTGTTTACGAAAGAAAAATGATCTGTAACAGGATTTCTTTGTACAATATTTTACAAAGGCTGGATATTATTATAATGAGGAGCCATTAAAACAAATGAATACAATCTATAAGTGAATAAGGATATGACATCCCAAATATATTGAAAACCACCAAATATTATTCTATCTGTATGTATAGATTTTTAACGTATCCAAAGATTACACCAATATGTTCAAAAAAATAGGATTTTCTCTTATCGTCCATGGACCGACGCAGCTCTGATACTGATTACATGTGGGTATATGTCCCTGCTCGCAGGAGAAGACCTAGGCAGAATGTTAGAGGTTAAAACATTCTAGAACAAGCCAGAGCTGAACAGCCCCGCCCAGGGGGGCGGTCCCTCCGGACATTACCCTCCCACCTGCAGCTAGCAGTCTCAGTTTTTTTCTGCCTAGCAGAAGGAGAAGACGTGGCTCTCAGGAGCCAGTCTCCTGGAAGATTTTACTTTTGATTTTTATTCCTTTGGGAATTTTATTATTTTATTTTTGAGACCTTCAATCAACTGTCGGCTGGGCAACAGGTTGGGTACACTAGTATCCTCGTAGTCTTCCCTGTCCGACCATCGAGCGTGCTGATCCTCGCCTTGCGTGCGTGAGACTCAGTTCACGACATACCCCATGGCTCCAGGGGTGGCTGGGTTGCTTTCATGCTCCCGCGGTCCTCAAGATTGAACAGTACTTGACTGACTGTATCTCTCGCGGTGGACCGGGCCGACAGCTACGCAGTACGACTCTGTGATAGGTCTGTCTGAAACAAGCCAGTGGGTCCCTAAAAGGGACGGGTAAGTAGTCTCTCCTACTGCAGGTGAGTACATGCTGGCTGTGTTTCTGTATGTGGGGGTTTCTCCCTGTCTCCCCCCCCTGTTATGCTGCTCTCTGCACCCTGTACTGGTGCTGTGCTGTGCTGTGGGGTGCTTGGAGGTCACTCTGGCCTGGCTGGGCGCTCATGTCAGCAGTTTTTTTCTGGTGTGTGAGGTGATTATTGCGTGCGCCATTGGCGCTGTTTGAGGTGGTTATTGCGTGCGCCATTGGCGCGCATTAGAGCTTTGAATTTTGTGCTCGGCGGCCATCTTGGCATTCAGTGGCGCAGTTATAGCTGCGGGCGGTGGCCATTTTCTTGTGGCCGCCGCGCATTTATTTCTGGCGGCGGCGCGAATCCCCTCACAGACTGAGCTGTCCTTAAGGGTTGGTGGGTCCTCCCGGGTATCCCCTCCTCAGCCTCAGCGTAGCCAGTGGGTGGACTGTATATTCACTGTATAGTGTATAAGGTCTCAGAGGGTGGCGTTATGGAGTCTGATACACCTGCTCTCCACACTTGCCTAGGGCAACTGGCAGTGCTGCACAGTTAAACATGTTCATATGTTTCCTGCACCTGCGGTCCTTATGGACCAGTTGTCAGCAGTCCTGGAATCATTCCTGTCAGAATGGAAGCGGTGTGTGAGCAAAAGGAGCTATAAGCCCCCTCCCCCCACAAAAATCTTTAGTGAAGGAGTGTCAGATATGGGCCTAGCTACTATGCTCAGGACCCTACCTCTGAATATTTAATGTTTATGAACAGGACATTCCCTTGTGAGGAAGACTCCAGTTCTGTGTCAGTGAATGACAGGGTGCTTGTAAGTGATCTCATTGATGATGTGAGAAACACTCTCAGGCTGGAATTGCTGTGACAAGCTTTTCTTTTACACAGTTTCCTCACTGTTTTCCTCACACGCTGCATCAAGAGCAGCATGGATGAGGGAGGACTTTATTCATTTATGTATCTAGTCCCTGTGAGCCTTCTGTGTGATACCTGAGGTAACATTTCCCGCCATTTCCTGGGGAATGATTTGAGCTCTGACAGACACACGGTCTGAGGATCAGAGGTTACCTGTTACCTGCATGCTGCTTCAGCAGCACAGTTAAGCAGGTTGGAATGATACTGAGAAGATTATGCGCCTCTGCACCATAATTTACACTCATCCTATACCTCTACACTGCATACATTCACAGTGTATGTATGTGTTATTGGTCTCTGTGTCTGCGTGGCTGTCCCCACGTTCCAATGCTGTGTTTCAGTGCCATACATGATATAAACGCACAAAATATGTTTATGCACGACTCCAGATACATTCACAGTATATGTATGTATTATACTCTCTGGGTTGGCGGGGGCTCCGGTGTCCTCCCGCACTCTCATGGAATGTGCACTTCGGCTCTCTGCACAGTATAGACATGTTCAATATGTTTATTGCACATATTATACATGTTTACAGTATGGGTATACTGTTTGCGTGGGGTTCCTCCGGGTACTCCGGTTTCCCCCCACGCTCCAATGGAAATGCACAGCATAAACATGTGCAATATGTTGATTCACATGCTATCATTCCTACACGGTATCTGTGTGCTGTCTGCGTGGAGTTCTTCCGAGTGTTCCGGTTTCCTCCCACGCGCTGACGGTATGTGCGCCTTTGGCCGTCTGCACAGTTAAACATGTTCAATGTTTATCACGCATGCTATAATACCTACACGGTATGTGTAGGCAGTCTGTGTGGTTTTCCTCCGGGTACTCCGGTTCCCTCCCACACTCCATTGGTATGAGCGCTTCGGCGCTATGCACAGTCTAAATTTGTGCGATTGGATATCCACATACTAACATACCTACCCGGTATGTCTTTGCAGTCTGCGTGGGTTTCCGCCCACGCTACATGACATGCATGCCTTTGGTGCAATACACGATGTAAACATACACATTATGTTTATACACTACACTAAATACATTCACAGTAGTTGTAGGTATTGCATTCTCTGAGTATGCGTGGGGTACTTCGGTTCCTCCCACGCGCCAACAGTGTGCGCGCCTTCGGTGCTATGCACACATGAGCTTGTGCAAAAGGTTTAGCACACACACTATAATACCTACACGGTATGCGTATGCAGTCTGCGTGGGTTTCTGCCCATGCTACATGACATGCATGCCTTTAGTGCAATACACGGTGTAAACATACACATTATGTCTATACACTACACTAAATACATTTACAGTAGCTGTAGGTATTGCATTCTCTGAGTATGCGTGGGGTACTTCGGTTCCTCCCACGCGCCAACAGTGTGCGCGCCTTCGGTGCTATGCACACATGGGCTTGTGCAAAATGTTTAGCACACATACTATAATACCATACACGGTATGCGTATGCAGTCTGCATGGGTTTCATCCAGGTGCTCAGGTTTCTCCCCTGTGTTCCAATGGTGTGCGCATTCTCAGCGCTATGCACAGTATAAACATGTGCAATTTGTTTATTCGCAGGCTAACATACCTACACTGTTGTGTACGCAATCTGCGTGGCTGGTTTATGTCCAGGCCCCGATGATGTGCGCGCCTTCGTCGCTGGCACAGTATATACGCGTTTAATAGGTTTATCCACAAATACTAAACTACATACGCCGTATGTGGTGGTATTATGCTCTTTGTGGCTGGGTGGGTTTCCTCCCACACTCTCCATTTGTGCGTTTGACGCAATACATAGTATAAACTATGTGTTTGCACAATCAGCACCTATCCATGGGTAGCTGCTGGATGGAGCATTGTCACAAGGATCCCTGGTTTCAGGGGTATCACTTTCCACCTGCTTTCAGTGGTGATCAGAAGTGCTGGCTTGGACTGTGTTCGCCAGGCTGGGGTTAGCGTTACGCCCGTTAGTGGCTGCGTCTCTGCCATTTTTTGTAGCTCAATGACTGGGCAAAAGCCTCTGCTTCATCCATCAGTCGTCTAGCAGGTGCACTACAACTAATTTAGCCTTTAGGGTCTCTGTGCCCGGGGTGGGTTTGCGCCACCTGTGGAGGCTGAGGTACTAGTCCTCTGACCGAGTTTCTAGGGAAGTTCCGTCAAGTTGCCTTTATTGGCCAACATTTGAGGCACCCTGTACACTGGGGCCTCCCTTCTCCGATACATTGCGGAGTCTCTTTGGGATTTTCATACATCTCACTGCAAGACGGTCCTGTCGGCCGTGTGCACTGCAGGCCAAGGGTCCTTGCATCCGGAGGTGTTTCCACCTTCTTTACCGGAGGTGGGGCACCGGA
Organism: Rana muscosa; assembly: GCA_029206835.1. NCBI lineage: Eukaryota > Metazoa > Chordata > Amphibia > Anura > Ranidae > Rana > Rana muscosa. Next base: position 74,190,430 of record CM055121.1, read on the forward strand.
AGTGGACCTTGTGGCCTCTCGACTCACTCGCAAGGTGGCAAGATCGTGGTCAGGTCCAGCGACCCCTGGGCGGATGCGTCAGACACGTTGGAAGCCCGTGGGGGCAGTATCGCCTGATATATGCTTACCCTCTGCTACTGTTGTTGCCTCGCCGGCTTCACAGAGCATACTTCATCCTGCTTTACAGTCCTTGGCTTTAATGGCATGGCTGTTTAAAGCCAGGTGCTAAAGGACCGAGTTCTCTCGTATTCGGTCATCTCTTCTATGTTGTTGACACGGGAATCTTCCTTCAGAAAGATATCTCACCGTACCTGGAAGGCTTACATCGCTATGTGCGAGGAACTTGAGTGGCATCCTTGGATGTATTCCGTTCCCAGGATTTTGCTGTTCTTACAGCATGGTGTGACCCAAAAGCTGGCCTTGCATACCTTTTTTGAGGGTCGGATTTCGGCCCGGGCTGTCTTTTTCAACGACCGCTACCGGGCCATTCCTTGATTAGCACCTTTTGTGCAGGGGGTTTGCCATGTGATCCCCCCTGTCAAGCCTCCTCTCCCTACTTGGGATCTGATTTTGATGCATCTCGGTTCTCCAAGAACATCCCTTTGAGAATATCAGAGAGATTCCTCTCTTGACCTTGTCCCGGAAGTTGGCCTTAGTGGCCATTGCTTCGGTTAGACGGGTGTCTGAGTTGGCGGCCTTGTCCGGCAAGTCGCCTTACTTGGTCCTCCATAAGGATATGTTGGTGTTGCGCCCACGACCATCCTTCTTTTCTAAGGATGGTCTTGGCCTTTCACCTTAAGAAGGACATTGTTTTTCCGTCCTTGTGTCCTCACCCATCGCATCCCTGAGAGTTTGCGCTTCATACATTAAGATGGGTACAAGCCTTACGAGTGTACCTGTCTGCTACTGTTTCCATTCGGAAATCTGTGTCTGGTCCAAAACAGGGCCGAGCGGTGTCGTCTGCCCCCGTCTTTAGGTGGATCAGGCAGACCGTCATACAGGCCTATGCCCTTAAGGGGCGGGCGCCTCCCTTTCCGGTTGTGGCGCATTCCACCAAGGCAATTGGGGCTTCCCGGGCCTTCCGACATCAAGCGTCGGTTGCACAAGTGTGCAAGGCGACGACCTGGTCGTCCGTTCATACCTTTTCAAAGTTCTACAAGGTTGATGTGGCTGCATCTTCGGATGCTTCCTTCAGCTGCAAAGTGTTGCAGGCCGCTGTCTAATGTTGCAACTCAACCAAATGTTTGGAGTGAAGTTTTGGTTGTTCCTTGATTTTTTTGCTCCCACCCTTTTCTTATACTGCTTTGGGACGTCCCACATGTAATCAGTATGAGAGCTGCGTCTGTCCATGGACGATAAGAGAAAATAGGATTTTTGTACTCACCGTAAAATCCGTTTCTCTGACGTCCATGGACCGACGCAGCACCCACCCTTCCTTTTAAATTTGTACTGCTTTGTTACGAACTGAGGCTGCTAGCTGCAGGTGGGAGGGTAATGTCCGGAGGGACTGCCCCCTGGGTGGGGCTGTTCAGCTCTGGCTTGTTCTAGAATGTTTTAACCTCTAACATTCTGCCTAGGTCTTCATATAGACATATACCCACATGTAATCAGTATGAGAGCTGTGTCGGTCCATGGACATCAGAGAAACGGATTTTACGGTGAGTACAAAAATCCTATTTTTGTACTCACCGTAAAATCCGTTTCTCTGACGTCCATGGACTGACACAGCTGGATACTGTAAACGTGTGGGTATATGTCCCTGCTCGCAGGAGAAAATCTAGGCAGAATGTTAGCTGTTAGAAACATACATTCTAGAACAAAAGCAGAGCTGAAAAGCCCCGCCCAGGGGGGCGGTCCCTCCAGACATAACCCTCCTACCTGCAGCCAGCAGCCTCAGTTCGTAACAAGCAGTACAAACCTTAAAAGAAGGGTGGGTGCTGTGTCAGTCCATGGACGTCAGAGAAACTGATTTTACGGTGAGTACAAAAATCCTATTTTCTCTTATCGTCCATGGACTGACACAGCTCTCATACTGTTTACGTGTGGGACGTCTCAAAGCAGTTTAAGAAAAGGGTGGGAGAAAATAGTAAAGGAACAACCAAAACTTCACTCCAAACCAGCAGAGCTCCTCAACGGAGGAGTTGCAACATTAAACAGCAGCCTGCAACACTTTGCGGCCGAAGGAAGCATCCAACGATGCAGCCACATCAACCTTATAGAATTTTGAAAAGGCATGAACGGACGACCAGGTCGCCGCCTTGCACACTTGTGCAACCGACGCTTGATGTCGGAAAGCCCAGGAAGCACCAATTGCCCTGGTGGAATGTGCCATAACCGGAAAGGGAGGCGCCCGCCCCTTAATGGCATAGGCCTGTATAGCAGTCTGACTGATCCACCTAGAAATGGTGGCAGACGATACCGCTCGGCCCTGTTTCGGACCAGAGACAGACACAACTAGTGAGTCATAGCACGTACCACATCCAATGTGTGAAGCGCAAACCCCCTGGGATGCGATGGGTGAGGACACAAGGACGGGGGACAATGTCCACATTTAGGTGAAAGGCCGAGAACACCTTTGGCAAAAGGAAGGTCGTGGACGCAACACCGCCTTATCCTTATGGATGACCAAATAGGGCAACTTGCAGGACAAGGCCGCCAACTCAGACACCCGTCTGACAGAAGTAATGGCCACTAAGAAGGCCACCTTCGGAGACAAGGTCAAGAGGGGAATATCTCTGATATTTTCAAAGTGAGGTTCCTGGAGAACCGAGAGCACCAAATTCAGATCCCGAGGAGGGAGAGGAGGTTTAACAGGAGGGAGCACATGGCGAACCCCCTGCACAAAGGTGCTAACCAAGGAATGACCCGCTAGCGGTCGCTGAAAGAAGACGGCCAAGGCCGAAATCGGACCCCTAATGGTACTTAAAGCAAGCATTTGGGTCACGCCACGCTGCAAGGACCGCAGGACACTGGGGACGGAATATGTCCGTGGACGCTAGTCCAGCTGTTCGCACATAGCGATGTAAGCTTCCCAGGTATGGTGATATATCTTTCTAGCGGAAGACTTCCGCCTAACATGGTCGAAATGACCGAATCAAAGAGACCACGGACTCTCAGCACCTGGCTTTAAATAGCTATGCCGTTAAAGCCAGAGACTGTAAAACAGGATGAAAAATAGGACCTTGAGACAGAAGGTCCTCCCTCATTGGCGACCGCCAAGGAACGTCCGCGATGAGACGTACCAGATCAGCGTACCAATGACGCCGAGGCCCATCCGGCACAAGGAGGATCACCGGAATCCCCTCGGCCACAACCCTGCGCAGCAGGCGAGGAAGCAGCTGCAGCGGAGGATAACAGATATCAGGTGATAATGACCCCATGGGGCCACCAACGGATCCGAGGCATCCGCCCAAGGATCCCTGGACCTGGCCACAAACCTCAACACCTTACGATTTGAGTCAAGAGGCCATCAGGTCCACATCCGGCATGCCCCACCGCCGGCACAGAATTTGAAAAACCTCCGGGTGTAAGGACCACTCTCCCTGGTCCAGCGTCTGGCGACTCCGATAGTCCGCCTGCCAATTGTCTACGCTCAAATGTAGACAACCGACAGAGACCACGAAGAGAGGCACAGACTGATTGCCCGTATTTCCAGAACATCGATCGGTAAACGGGCTTCGTCCGGAGTCCAAAGCCCTTGGGCTGACAGGACTCCCCAGACTCCACCCCAGCCCGTCAGGCTGGTGTCCGTCATGATCACCGTCCACTGGATGGGGAGGAACGATTTCCCGGACTGAAGAGCCGCGGACCCCAACCACCACGCCAGGGTCGCCCTGATTGGGTGACTCATCTGGATCTGAAGATCCAAGGACAACGGGGATTTGTCCCAAGTGGACAGGATCTCTTACTGCAATGCCCGTGTGTGTGATTGGGCATACGAGGCCCCCATGAGTCCCAGGACTCTCATGCAAAAACGGGTTGATGACCATTTTTGGGACATCAGGACCCGCACTGCAGACTGGAATGCAGAACTGCAGACTGGAATGCCAGTAACTTCTCCAGGGGTAGGAATACCTACGCCTCCAAGGAGTCCAGGATCAGAACGAGATACTCCTAATGCTGAGCCGGGACCAGGACCAACTTCTGAATGTTCAGGAGCCACCCGAAGTCCCTAAGGGTCTGACTGATAGTCACACTTCTAATTCTGAGCCATTGTCTGCTCTTAGAAGAAGATCGTCCAGATAGCCCATGATAGCAATGCCTTGCTGTCACAGCAAAGCTAGAACCGGAGCAAGCACCTTGGTAAACACCCTTGGTGCCGAGGCTAGGCCGAAGGGAAGAGCCACAAATTGATCGTGGACTTCGCTGATCGCAAGCGCAGAAACTACTGGTGACTTGCGCAGATCAGAACATGGAAGTAGGCGTCCTTGATGTCCAAGGACGCCAGAAAATCCCCTTGATGGAGTGTAGCGAACACCGTGCAAATGGATTCCATGCGTAACTATTTGCACCATCACCAAGGCATTCAGGCCTTGAGGCCCAGGATTGGCCGAACTCCGTTCCTTTTGTGGGACTACAAACAGATTCGAGTAGAAACCTTGAAACCTCTCCTGTGACGGAACCGGCACAATCACTCCAGACCTGATCAATCCTGTACGGCCCCTAAGAGGGCCGCCCGACGGGCAGGAAGGAGAGGGAGGATTGAGGGAAAGAATCTGTCTGGGGGCCAGGAACGGAACTCTATCCTGTATCCTGAGGTGACCACCTCGCACACCCTCCGGTCGGAGATCCGGGAGCTCCACCGAACCGTGAACCTGCAAGGACGTCCCCCCACCCCAGAGTCGGGCAGGGGTAAGACTTCATGCGGTAGCTTGTTTGGTAGGCTTACGCACCCAGGGAAGCTTATGTCCCCCAGCCGCACTTTTTTCAATCTGGACGGGCTTACCCGTGGATTCTGACTGACGAAAAAACTCCTTCTTCTTTGCCGGAAAGGAAGGGCCCGGCCTTCAGTGGGGCTCTTTTTCCATAACAGACTGAGGAAGGAAGGTGCTCTTACCCCCTGTGACATCCACAATAATGTCATCCAGGGCGGCCCCAAACAGTCTACCGCCCTTAAAGGGCAAGTCAGCCAGGAGCTATTTGGAAGCTAGGTCGGCCGATCAGCATTTCAGCCAGATAAGGTGACACAGCACCACAGCAGAGATAGAGGCCCCAGATATTAAAGGGGCCGCATCCAAAGTGGCATCGCACACAGAGACTAAACCCTGCGCAAGTTGGTGAGCCAGGGCAATGGTCTCAGGAGGGAGATTATGCTCCTGTACCATCTGGTGCAAAATCTTTGCCCATCCTGTGAGTGTCTGAGACACAAGTGTCGCTGCCACTATAGGGCGTAAGGCAGACCCCAATAAGGTAAACATAGTTCTACTCACCACTTCTGAACTCCTGTCAGTGGGATCCTTAAATGCAGGAGTCCCTTCCATTGGGAGCGTGGTAGCCTTATTCAAACGGTCGACCACTGGGGGGAGTTAATCAGGTCCTCCTCAAAGGTGTACCTCATGGCTAGGCGCCGCGGGACCATCAAAGTCTTCTGCGGCTTATCCCAGACTTGGTCAATGAATGTATCAAAAAAAGGCACATATGGAAAAACCTTTTTTGAATAAACGGCTTTAAAGGAACCAAAGGAGACCGCTTCCACCTGAGGTTCCTCAGCCTCAACATTCAGCTTGAGAGTGTCCCTCACAGCAGTAATGAGTTCACTTACAAGCACCCTGTCAGTTATTCAGAACTGGGGTCTTCCTCACAAGGAATATCCTGTTTAAAACCATGAAAATCCTCAAAGCTAGGGTCCTGAGCAGCAGTAGCTAGGCCCATATCTGAGACAGAGCACTCCCCTACAGGAGAATGTGTGGGGAGGGGGCACTTTACAGCTCCCTTGCATTCTCACACCGCTTCCATCCTGACAAGGATGATTCCAGGACTGCCGACAACTAGTCGCTAGGGACCGCAGGTGCAGGAGCACTGCCAGTTGCCTCAGACAAGTGTGGAGAAGCAGGTGAACTAGACTCCATACTGCCACCCTCTGAGACCTTTAGACACTATTATAGTGAATAATACAGCCCACCCACTGGCTGCGCTGAAGCTGAGGAGGGTGGCAGTATGGAGTCTAGTTCAGGACCGCTCAGTTCCGCTGTATGAAACCGCGCTGCAGCGCGATGAAGAGTGTGAGGAGATTTGTGAGGAGATGTGAGGAGATTGAGATTCGCGCCGATAGAGGCCGAAACCGAAAGTAAAAGTGCCGTGGCTTCAAGAAAATGGCCGCCGGCCGCATGCATTACTGCACCATTGATCCACGGCAAGATGGCCGCTGAGAGCGGTTTTCAAAATCACCTCACAGCGCTAATGGCGCACACATTAAAGTAAAATACCCACACACCAAAACACTGCTCCTTTCCCAGAGTCCACTAAAACAGACATGAGCGCCCCCAGCCAGGCCAGAGTGATCCCCAAGCACCCCCATACAGCACAGCACCAGTACAGGGTGCAGAGAGCAGCATAACAGGGGGGAGACAGGGAGAAACCCCCCATATAAAGAAACACAGCCAGCATGTACTCACCTGCAGCAGGAGAGACTACTTACCCGTCCCAGAGGGACCCACTGGCTTGTTTCAGACAGACCTATCACAGAGTAGTACTGCGTAGCTGTCGGCCCGGTCCACCACGAAAGATACAGACAGGTACTGTTCAATCTTGAGAGGACCGCGGGAGCATAAAAGCAACCCGGCCACCCTTGGAGTCATGGGGCATGTCGTGAACTGAGTCTCACGCACACAAGGCGAGGATTAGCACGCTCGATGGTCGGACAGGGAAGACTACGAGGATACCAGTGTACCCAACCTGTTGCCCAGCCGACAGTTGATTGAAGGTCTCAAAAATAAAATAATAAAATCCCCAAAGGAATAAAAGTTGAAAGTAAAATCTTCCAGGAGACTGGCTCCTGAGAGAGCCACGTCTTCTCCTTCTGCTAGGCAGAAAAAAACTGGGGCTGCTGGCTGCAGGTAGGAGGGTTATGTCCGGAGGGACCCCCCCTGGGCGGGGATGTTCAGCTCTGGTTTTGTTCTAGAATGTATGTTTCTAACATCTAACATTATGCATAGATCTTCTCCTGCCAGCAGGGACATATACCCACACGTAAACAGTATGAGAGCTGTGTCAGTCCATGGACGATAAGAGAAATTACTAATTTTTATTTAAATATACATGCATACAAATTGCAATTGCAAGCCCGCTTTAATAATGGACCAATGCAGTATCCAAGAAATACAGTATAAATTCAGTGCATGATGTAGCCCATCAGGCTCCTCCTATATTTAAAAAATCCCATTTAATTGACTTCACTGGGTTGCAAGAGTTGCTTAACTCATGCCAGACCATGTGGTCCCAATATATTGTTACCCATACACTTTAGCAATATTTTCAGTCAAGTTGTCTTTTTAACCACTTGTCCACCGCCCACCGTCAATTGACGGCGGGCGGAAGACTCTATTGTTCTGATGTCGTGCCTTTAATAACAACTAGGGGGTGCGCGCGCGCCCGCCGCGTCACTGGGGACCCGATGTGCGTGCCAGGCGGCCTCGATGGCCGCCGGGCACCCGCGATTGCTCAGTAACCGAGCAGGACCGTGGCTCTGTGTGTGTAAACACACAGATCCACGTCCTGTCAGGGAGAGGAGACCGATGGTGTGTCCCTTGTACATAGGGACAACCATCGGTCACCTCCCCCCAGTCAATCCCCTCCCCCAACAGTAAAAATCACTTCCAGGGAATACATTTAACCCCTTCCCTGCCAGTCATGTTTATACAGTAATCAATGCATTTTTATAGCACCGATCGCTGTATAAATGTGATTGGTCCCAAAAACGTGTCAAAAGTGTCCGATGTGTCTGCCGCAATATCGCAGTCATGATAAAAATCCCTGATCGCCGCCATTACTAGGAAAAAAATATAAAAATAAAAAAATGATATAAATCTATCCCCTATTTTGTATCTGCTATAACTTTTGCGCAAACCAATCAATATACGCTTATTGCGTTTTTTTTTTAACCAAAAATATGTAGAAGAATACATATCGGCCTAAACTGAGGAAAATTAAAAAACTAAATAAAAAAAAATGGATATTTATTATAGCAAAAAGTACAAAATATTGTGTTTTTTTTTTTTCAAACTTGACGCTTTTCTTTTGTTTATAGCGCAAAAAATAAAAACCGCAGAGGTGATCAAATACCACCAAAAGAAAGCTCTATTTGTGGGGAAAAAAGGACGCAAATTTTGTTTGGGTACAGCGTCGCACGACCGCGCAATTGTCATTCAAATTGTGACAGCGCTGAAAGCTGAAAAATGGCTTGGGCAGGGAGGGGGTGAAAGTGCCCAGTAGGCAGGTGGTTAAATTACTTATTTAACTTATGATGTTTTTTTATTGAAAAAGATGTTGGGACCAGAATGAATATTTTTATGTTTCTATTTAGTGTTACATATCCTAATGTGATATTTTACTAATGGGAACAAAGCCATCATTTCACTTTGATGTGTCCAGGATTTCACACTCCCAGTGGTTCCCTAGAGCAAAAAGTAAGAACTTCTGTCTCTTCAAGTAATTGCCAGTAATGTTCATGCTCATTTTTACCCACGCAACCTAAATCTAAAGCTTTGTCCTTAATACTTTGAGTCAATAGTACAGAACCAAGTACAGAGATTAGGAATTTTGGGGTGAGTTCACTAATGCCCTGTATACACAATCGTTTTTTCCGATGAAAAAAGTCTGATGGATTTTTTTCATCGGAAAAACCGATCGTGTGTGGGCCCCATCTGACTTTTTTCCATCGGTTTCAAAAAATAGAACATGTTTTAAATTTTTCCGATGGAAAAAAAAACGATAGGAAATTCCGATTGTCTGTGGGGAACTCCATCGGAGAAAAATCACACGCATGCTCAGAATCAATTCGATGCATGCTCAGAAGCACTGAACTTCATTATTCTCGGCTCGTCTGAGTGTTTTACATCACGGTGTTTTGGACGGTCGGAATTTTGTCTGATGGTGTGTAGGCAAGACTGATGAAAGTCAGCTTCATCGGAATTCCGACGGAAAAATCCATCGGATTTTATTCCATTGGAAATCCGATCGTGTGCGCAGGGCACATGAGTTGAATATCGACTAAAAAAAGGCTGTAAAAAACGAATGCGGAACAATTGTACAAATGTTAAATTCACGAACAATTTGCAGGTAAATAGCTCATGTGGTAGAATAAAGGTAATGCGGTAATTACCACATATTTTCATGCAGTAATTTATTGTACGGTAGCTGGTTGTTAAAGAGGAACTGCAGTCTGCTCACATAATTTGTAATAAAAACATCTTTGCCATTCTGAAGCTTCTCTCCAACCACTTTGCATATTATTTTATATATACTGGGATTCTGTACTTGCCAAATATGCTGCAGAAATCTCCCTCCACTAAGTCTGGCTGCAACCATTTTAACTGTGGGTAGCTGAAGCTGCTTTCTGCTCACTTCCTTAATTTACACAAACACAGAGGCACACCTCCATCTCTGAAGCCCTGCAGCTCTCATTGGCCCTCTTATGACTCATCCCCTCTCCTGTCCTGGCAAACTCTCATGAGCTAGCTCTCATTGGGAGCACACACTGACATATCAGCCCCATATATACTACTGGAACGGCTCTGTGCCGGCCTCCAGGCACTGGAATTTGTGAGTGCAATATTTTTTACCTTATTTTATCAAAAAACAGCAGATATATTGCGCAATGATGGCTATTTATTTTTATATGAGATCCTGAGATAAGCCAGCATGGATGTTTAAGAAGTAATTATTGGTATACCGATTGGAAAGAGTTTCAGATTGATCAGCTTAGCATCACAGGACAGAGTATACAGCTCCGTATTACAGATCAGGGTATATAGCTCAGCCTCACAGATCAGGGTATATAGCTCAGTTTCACAGAGCAGGGTATATAGCTCAGCCTCACAAATCAGGGTATATAGCTCAGCCTCACAAATCAGGGTATATAGCTCAGCCTCACAAATCAGGGTATATAGCTCAGCCTCACAAATCAGGGTATATAGCTCAGCATTACAGATCATGGTATACAGCTCAGCATTACAGATCAGGGTATACAGCTCAGCATTACAGATCAGGGTATACAGCTCAGCATTACAGATCAGGGTATATAGCTCAGCCTCACAGATCAGGGTATATAGCTCAGCCTTACAGATCAAGGTATACAACTCAGCATTACAGATCAGGGTATATAGCTCAGCATTACAGATCAGGGTATACAGCTCAGACTCACAGATCAGGGTATAAAACTTAGCCTCACAGCCTCACAGATCAGGGTATATAGCTCAGCCTCACAGATCAGGTTATACAGCTCAGCTTTACAGATCAGGGTATATAGCTCAGCATTACAGATCAGGGTATACAGCTCAGCATTACAGATCAGGGTATACAGCTCAGCATTACAGATCAGGGTATACAGCTCAGCATTACAGATCAGGGTGCACTACTGTAGATGGGCACAGCACTGGATCGAGAGAGGGTTCAGGTAAGTATATGGGGGGGGGGGGGAGAGGGGACCATACAAATACTGGAACGTTTTTTTACCTTAATGTAGGGAATGGATTAAGCTAAAAAAAATTCTGCCTTTACAACCACGTTAAACAAGAACACTCATACAGCTCAAGTAGCAAGTAAACCTTGAACTGGGACATAGCAAGATTATGATTGCACCTTTAGTTACACTCAGCTTTCAATAGGTAGAAACAGTGCCATATCCTACATTTACAGTAGGCTGTGTTTTCACTAAACCGATGAGGTGCATTACGTTAACGCCTGCACATTTTTTCACGTGTTAACATAAGCTGCATTAGGCTGAAAATGCACCTCAACAGCCCAAAAACATACCTGCACCTTTTCTGGTAGTGAGTGAGTGAGTGAATAACTTGTATAGCGCTACAAATGCGAACTGAATCGCCTCAAGGCGCTTGCATCCAGTGACGTCCTGATCCATCAGAAGAGGTGGGTCTTACGTTTTTTCCTGAAGGCCCAATGGTTTTCTTCCATGCGGATATCCGTGGGTAGAGCGTTCCATAGCCGTGGTCCTTGGACTGCAAATCTTCGTTCTCCCTTTGTTTTGTAGCGGGACTTGGGGATGTGAAGGAGGTTTTGGTTTGTTGATGGGAGAGTGCGATTGGGGGTGTAGTGTTTTATCTTCCCGCATAGATATTGAGGAGCGTTTCCTTGTGTGCACTTGTGAGTGAGGCAGAGGGTCTTGAATGTGATCCGATCCTTTTGGGTAGTCCGAGGTAGAGGGCGTTTGCGTAGTCGAGTCGCGAGTTGATAATTGTTCCAACTGCTACTGCTTTGTCCTCTTCCGGGATAAAGGGGATGAGTCTACGCAGCAGGGGGAGGAGATGGTGAGATCCGCTGACTACTGATCCTATTTGTACATCCATCGACATCTCCGAATCAAAGATGACTCCGAGGCTTTTGGCTTTGGTGCTTGGGGTAATTGTCTGTCCAATGTCCAGTGCACCACAACGCGTGTTGTTGTGCAGGAACACAGGTCGGTTGTCAAGATGCGTTAGAGTGCCATTCAAAATGAGTGGCACTGCATTGCACCAATGAATGAAGCATGCAGCCTAGGCATCGTGGTAATGTGCATAGGGGCGCACACATTCCTGCATTGAACACAGTCTGTGTTTTCATATCCAATGCCACATCCCATGGCAATGCAAACAACATACATTTTTATTTTTTCAGTTAAAGAGTAACTCCACTTTTGTTGAGAAAAAAACATTCCCCCCTGGGTGATCTATGTACATTGCAAGGATTATAACAAACTTTGCGGCAGATTCCTACCTTTTGTTATTCTGAAAAAATCCCTGTTAGTTCCTCTGTGCCGAGTGGTTTCATATTTATCCATCAGCTGTGCAGCTGCAGAGCACTGATGAGGAAATCTGCTGGGCCTGCATCCTTTTAGACATGCTCCTATTGAAAGTATCTCACCAAAAATGAAATTTTTGTTGCAAGGGATGCCAGAAATCTGACTTGTATCTTAGGCAGACTTCTGGGAAAATTGGTGAGCCAATAACACAAGCAGGAAAAGATGCTTCTGGGGAGTGGTCAGTACACATTTTGTGTACAGAACAACTCCAGGTAGCCATATTGCATTGCATCTTCAGAAAATTACAGCGGCTGCAGATTCAAAAGGAAAGGTAATTTCTAATAACATTCAATTACAATATGACTTGTGTTGCAATTGTATACGCTATATTATTTTTTCGTTATTTCCTATTTTATTTCCCCACGAAAGTGGAGTTACCCTTTAACCGTTTCAGTCCCAAAGATTTGGCTGCCCAATGACCGGGCTATTTTTTGCGACACGGCACTGCGTCGTTTTAACTGCAATGTTGTACCCAAACAAAATTGACGTCCTTTTTTTCCCACAAATAGAGCTTTCTTTTGGTGGTACAGTGGAACCTCGGATTGCGAGTAACGCGGTTAACGAGCGTTTCACAATACGAGCACTGTATTTTAAAAAATCGGGACTCGGTTTGCGAGTTTTGTCTTGCAAAACGAGCACGATTCAGGCCAAAGCAGTGTGCGGTACCGCTTTTGGCCTGAGGTGGGGGGGCGCCGGAGCCAAGCAGAGCCGAACGTCGCCCATCGGCACCGTTCGGAAATGCACGAGAACGCCCGAGGACAGCACAGCTGACCTCGGCAAATCTCGTGAACGAAGTCTTTCCTGAGGTTTGTCAAGATCAGCCGACGTGTCCTCGGGCCTTTTCGGCCGTTTCTGAGGCTCTCCAGCGCCCCCCGCTTCTGGCCGCATGTGGTATTGCATACCATTGAAGTCAATGCAGGACAAATTATTTTCGTTTCCATTGACTTCAATGGGGAAACTTGCTTTGATATGCGAGTACTTTGGATTACGAGCATTCTCCTGGAACGGATTATGCTCGTAATACGAGGTTCCACTGTATTTGATCACCTCTGCGGTTTTTACTCCTTGCGCTATAGTTATAACGTCTACAAACTATGGGAAAGATTTATGACATTTATATGGCGTTTTATTTTTTATTTTTTACTTACTAGTAATGGTGGTGATCTGTGTTTTTTTGCGGTATTGCGACGTTGCGGCGGACAGGTCGGACACTTTTGACACATTTTTGAGACCATTGACATTCACAGAGCGATCAGTGCTATAAATATGCACTGATTACTATGTAAATGTCACTGGCAGGGAAGGGGTTAACACGAGGGGGCGATCAAGGGGTTAACTGTGTTCCCTATTGTGTGTTCTAACTGGGGGGGATGGGTACTGGCTATAGGAGATGACAGATCGTGTTTTCTACTTTGTAGAAAGACACGATCTGTCCTTCTGTCCTCAAACCACCGTGCTCCCGCTCATGCACGCGATCACGCGTGGCCGGCAGCGATCGCACCCGCCGGCAACGCGCATCGGGTTACCTGCCTGCAGGGGCACGTGCGCCTCTGGCGGCGCTCTGGTGGGTCTCCTGGGCGACGCCGTATATGTATGGGATTTCAACCAGGAGAGCCATTCTGCCACAGTATATGTGCGTGAGCCGGTCGGGAATCGGTTAATGAATACTACCAAAGTTGACCTAAAAACATTATTTCTAGTGGCTTATCTTCTAGTTACCACCAGAACATATGCTGCACAACTCAATAGATATCATAAAGACTACAACTACTTTTTAGGGTAGAGGGAAAACATTGAAAAAATATTAGTAAAATTATAGTTTTTGTAAAGCAAATTAAAATTGCAGATACTGTGGGGTTAAGGATTGTTCTGTTGTCTCCTAAATGATGTAAAAGTGAATAATGACATCTAGTGGTTATTTGCGTGTTACATACTGTATATGCAGACAGAAGTACATCTAGTGCCATTCCATGGACTGTATCAGAAGTGATGTGTCATGTCATGGCAACATCCCTTACCATCTACATATTAAAGTGCACAGAGTGGGACTTTTTAGACGTAAAAAATAACACAATCATATTTAAAATCAATGTTAGTTATATTATATATGAAACAAATTTGAAAAAAAACAGTGCTTGTACATAAAAAATTATGGCTGATGTATATTACTAATATTATTATTATTATTATACAGGATTTATATAGCGCCAACAGTTTGCGCAGCACTTTACAGCAGGGGGGGAAGACAGTACAGTTACAATACAATTCAATACAGGAGGGATCAGAGGGCCCTGTTCGTTAGAGCTTACAATCTAGAACAATATGTCACCATGTTCTATCTACTACCCCATATTCCCATATGTACTCTTGACCTAATTAGATAAACCGTCAATTTTCAATTCCTTATCAGCCACATGAACTTTAAAAATCACAGGCTGGCAAAGGGGTCACTTTGAAAATAAAAAGAATTACAGCGCTCACAAAATAAATACATTTAACATGTGACAACATCCATATGAATTGTGAAATCATGCTCCGAGCTTCTAGGTGCATCACACACCCCTCCTGAGTCCCCACTCAATGAAAAGGGTTCACTTTAGCCTGTGCCAAACTTGCATATCATCCGCAGGATTGTCATGTGTTCTCTCATGAAAATACAGAAAATGAGCCAATGTGTCTCAACATGGTATGTGCTTTCAACAGATGATACAAGAGATTATAAGCAAAGATTAAATTGATTAAGGACGTTTTAGAGGTTATTTACCAAAACTGGATGGTGCAAAACCTGGTGCAACTCTGCATATAAACAAATCAGCTTCCAGGTTTTATTGCCATAGCTTAAAGGGGTTGTAAAGGTTCGTTTTTTTTTTTTTCTAAATAGGTTCCTTTAAGCTAGTGCATTGTTGGTTCACTTAACTTTTCCTTCGATTTCCCTTCTAAATGTTTTTTTTTTCTTTGTTTTCTTTGTCTGAATTTCTCACTTCCTGTTCCTCCTCAGTAAGCTGTTCTGGCTGACTTACCCCCAGCCAGAATGGCTCGGATGATGGGGGCAAGCTTACTGAGGAGAAACAGGAAGTGAGAAATTCAGACAAAGAAAAAAAACATTTAGAAGGGAAATCAAAGGAAAAGGTAAGTGAACCAACAAGGCACTAGCTTAAAGGGACCTATTTAGAAAATAAAAAACAAACCTTTACAACCCCTTTAATTGAACCAACTGAAGTTAGAAGCTGGTTGGCTTCCATACACAGCTAGCTGCACCAGATTCTGAGGGCACCAGGTTTAGTAAATCCTCCCCTTTGTGTTGTGACCTGTCATTATTTGAAGAGCAGTAGTAGTATGATGATCAGCAAAGAGAGGAGAAATGAGAACAGGAAGGAAAAGGGGAGATGGGAGGAGAGGAAACAAATATATCGGGGGGAGGGTACTTAGGGTTGAGAGATCAGGGGAAAGGGTGTAGGGTTGCACATCAGAGCTTAACATGATCTTTGGACAAACTGAAAATTTAAGGAATCTTTGGAAATGATCTTGGAAGTCCAGATAGCTTACAAGATTTCCTGTAATTGTCTTGTGCCAAGAGTTGTTCAAATCTTACAATGTCTTTTGGGCCTCGGCTCAACCAGCTAAGGAGGGGACATCCGGTGAGTTCCATAGTTCAGAATAACTCATCTAACTGCTATTAGAAAGACTGCCAGATGGTGATGGTATTGTGTGATGGAATTATGGAAAGCAACGTAGTGGGGGAAATGAAAGTGTTAGCAAGATAACACTCGTTGAGGATAGCAAGGATTTTGTCCCAGAAAGAATTAATAGAATTATAACACCACTACACGTGGATGTAGGTGTCAACTGTCAGTGATGAAAGGAAAGATCTTGCGGAGATGTGAGGGATAGTAGTACCATCTAATTCTGTTCTTAAAGGGGAGTTCCAGACTTTTTTATGTTTATTAAAAGTCAGCAGCTACAAAAAGTGTAGCTGCTGACTTTTAATAAACAGACACTTACCTGTTCCACTGTCCAACGACGTGGTCGCCCTCTCCGCCGGCGCCTCCATTCTAACTGTGGGCACCCGGCCGTCACAGCTTTCAGCTTCACGGCCGGGCACTCACTGCGCATGCGCGAGCGACGCTTGCGCTCCCTGAGTGGACAGGCGATCGCCTGGGACCTGTCCGTGTCCCAGGTGATCGCCTACAGCAGTGGTTCTCAACCTTTCTAGTCCCGTGACCCCTTAATAAAATTTCCCAAGTTGTGGGGACCCCTAACAGTAAAATTATGTTTGTAGCGTGGGTTGTCAGCACCCAAGGCAAGACAAGTAATTTGCGCCCCTAACCCATGGACATTTAGCTCTCCTTGAGACCCTTCCACTCGTACAGTATTAAAACCCCTTATGGTACATTTTAGGATGTACCACTCTTTCTCTTTGTTCTTCTTTTCTTTCCCTTTTATCTCTCTCTATCCTAATTTCTTGTTTTTTCCCCCCATCCCTCTCTCTAGTCGTCTTTCTTGTTCCCTTTCTTGTTCTCCCCCTCTTTTCCTCTCCCTTCCATGTATTTTCTATTTGTATTACTTCTCTTACTCCTTGGTGGGGGGAATGGGATGAGTGGCAATGCTGGGGGGGAGTTCTGATCAGCCAACTTAGGTACTCTTGATCAAGGTCACCTGCTGAATGGAGAACTGTAGTGGGGACTTTTAATGGCAACTATAATCACAGGTAGTGTTGCGCACTGTGTCTCTGGCTTCACTGTGTCTCCAACTTTGTGGTGTCTCGTCGCAGTGACACCTATGCCAAAATCAGGAGATAGGGTCTCCTCCAGCCCCTCTCACTTCACATTCCTCACCAGTCAGCTGACCTCTAGTCTCTGCCCCCCAGCCATGCCGTGAACTAAATGGATGGCTGCGAAGAGGCTGAGTGGGCAGTTGTGGGCTCCAGGAACAACCCAGCTGGGCAGCCACAGGTTCCAAGGACAGCCCTGCTGGGCAGCCGCAAAAAGGCTGGGAGAGCAGTACGGGCTCCAGGAACAGCCCAGCTGGGCAGCCACAGGCTTCAGGGACAGCACTGCTGGGCGGCCGCAAAAAGGCTGGGAGAGTGGTTCGGGCTTCAGGAACAGCCCAGGATTCGGTGACCCCTGGCAAATCATCATTCGACCCCCGAGGGGGTCCCGACCCCCAGGTTGAGAACCACTGGCCTACAGGGAGGGGCCGCCTTAGGCGCTATGACGAGTCGCCTAAGCGGTCCCTGTGCGGAAGGAGGAAGTGGGACAGGAAGTCCCACTCCTACTGAAGCCCCCACTCCCCCCCCCCAAAAAAATTACATGCCAAATGTTGCATGTAAGGGGGCGAGGAGTGGTTTAAGCGGAAGTTCCACGTTTGGGTGGAACTCCGCTTTAAGCTTTACAAGAGATAAAAAGAGTAAACGTGAAGAGGTTGTTTATTTTAACATTGTGCTGTGCTGGGTAAACACATAGGTATTTAGCAGGGTCAAAAACATTCTGCCATGTATAATGCCGCGTACACACGACCGTTTTTCATGACGAATAAAAATGTAATTTTTTTATTTGGTCATTAAAAACGATCGTGTGTGGGCTCCAGAGCATTTTTCACGACGTGAAAAATGGGCATTAAAAATTTGGAACATGCTCTAATTTTTCTCGTCGTTTTTCACGTCGTCGTTTTTCTCGTCATGAAAAACGGCCGTGTGTAGGCTTTAACGACGTGAAAAAACCGCGTATGCTCAGAAGCAAGTGATGAGATGGGAGCGATCGTTCTGTTAAAACTAGCGTTCGTAATGGAGATAGCACATTCGTCACGCTGTAACGGACTGAAGAGCACGAGGCTGAAAAGCGCAAATCGTCTCTCACCAAACTTTACTAACACGAGGATCAGCAAAAGCAGCCCAAAGGGTGGCGCCATCCGAATGGAACTTCCCCTTTATAGTGCCGTCGTACATTTCGTACGTCACCGCGCTTTGCGCAAGCATTTTTTTTCATGATAGTGTGTAGGCAAGGCAGGCTTGAGAAGAATCACGTCGAGAAAAACTTTTTTTCAATGACATTAAAAACGGTCGTGTGTACGCGGCATTAGGATTAGCTTGGCAGATGTAAGGCACACATATCTTTTTTGGAGCCTGTATGAAAGGACAAAAAAATCTTACTTTAAAGCCAAACTCTGGGTAGGAAAGTTTCATTTAAATAGCCACATAAATCCACTTTGTGTGTACTAAATGCCTTTGCAAACCCAGTCACCACCATGTAAAGGTCGCAGTGATATTATCCCTGTGCTGTACATAGCCTGTGCAGACAGCACAGCTGTGGGAGGAACCCAGCAGGCTCCACCCTCGACAGGCTGCCTGCAGAAAAATAGAGAAGGGCACTGTACAAGGAGAGAGAGCAGCAGTGACTTGCCTTTATTACAGGAAACCCCTGCATAAAGGCATAGTTTACTGCTGGAATACTGCACAGATCTGGAAGAAATACAGAAAGTACACCAAGATTCAAGTAAAAATACATATCTCTTGTATTTAGATAATATTTACTTATACCATAGTTCAGCTATAAGTCCACTGTAAAGAGGACAAAGCATGATGCAGAATCTACTCTTATTTTTGGCACTCTGATGGGAACACCTGATGTAAGGGGGCACTCTGATGGGAACACCTGATGTAAGGGGGCACTCTGATGGGAACACCTGATGTAAGGGGGCACTCTGATGGGAACACCTGATGTAAGGGGGCACTCTGATGGGAACACCTGATGTAAGGGGGCACTCTGATGGGAACACCTGATGTAAGGAGATACTCAGATGAGGACCCTGATGAGGGAGCTGATGTAAGAGGGACTCTGATGAGGACTCCTGATTTAAGGGGGGACTCTGATAGGTACCCTTCATATGGGACACAGGTTATGTTTATTCATCCTAATCTAATGACAGCCTTATACATACTAGAATTCCCTGTTCACTCCTAATTCTCTGTACAATACACACGTTACTTCAAGGTTGTGACTTATGGTACAGAAGCATGTGAGTGAACAGAAAATACTGGTTCCTAGCATCTCTGTCACACTGTTACTGCACCCCCAGATCAGTCTAGATCTGGCCATGTCTCTTGGTAGTACAAGCTATCAACGTGCAGTTTATATTCCTTCCTTTTACATTTTAAAAGAGAAGCATGGGCTTTGTAAAAAAAAAAAGCAAACATTTATACTCACCTATGTGGGCGCAGCATCAAACCAATTCTGCATCTGTCCCCTGTTGGCTCTGCAGTGAGAACTGAGCGATCAAACACCGCCGATAGCTCAGTTCTCCCCCTCCGCTCTGAGCAGGGAGCCAGGACTGCCAGTCTCCGGCTCTCTGCTCTGCCCCTCCAGCACTAGCTTGAGAAAATTGGCTGTGGAGGGGCAGGAAAGGCTGGCTCAGGCTCTCAGCGGGTCACTGAGAGGCTGAGATATGTGCCGGTCCAAGCTGTTGGGTGGATCCCGACCATATGATCAGGATCTTTTCAAAGCCTGGACTGGCTCAGTGATGTCAGCCAACAGCAGATTTTAGCCCACTGTCTGCTGAAAACCGGTCACAGGATTGCAGACCAAACTGCACACCTGTGATCTATAGGAGAAGTATACCCAAAAAAGCTTTGACTATATTGCTCTTTTAAGCTCTCTCACGAGCAGGGCCTTCTTAATCCTCCTGTCTTGGATAGTATTATAGCTGAACTTTATATTGTAAAGCATTGCACAACCTGTCAGCACTATATAAATCCTGTATTATAATAATAATAATAATAATAATAATAATAATAATGTCAGAGCTGCTACCTGATGACTGTTGGCAAGGATGAATACGCATCAAGAGAGGTGAAGGAAGCACAGGTCCACAGAACATGAGAGATCCTTGCACTGCAATTCTCAGGTGCAGCTTCCATCAGAGCAGGCCATCAGAAGAACAATGAGCATTACAGTAGAGACATTACCAATCTGAATCTAAATCAGAAGCAGTAGTATACATGATTTGTGTTAGATGATCTCACACTGCAGAGATTACTAGAAACGGCATACCTAGGTACCGTCACATGTCAGGAAATAGAATGCTATTTACTCTTTCGTTCATGGACGGACACAGCTTCCTATTGACAAGTGGGTATTATCCTTCATTTAGGAGTGACTAGGCAGAAAACTTGTAGAAAGTGTTAACATATCACACCTTATACAGTACCGCCCAGGTATTTTTTCTGCCTAGCATAGGAGAAGGACATGGCTCCCTTCGGGCCCATTTGTCCGGGTTTTTTTTTTTCGACGTTTCTACGTTTTTTGTTCCTGCGATCTTCGATCAACTGCCGACTGGGTGACAGGCTGGATCCCAGATCCTTGTAGTCTCCCCAGTTTCGGCCATCGAGCGTGTGCCCACCCTAGCTACGCGCTGGGTTTTCCACGACATGCGCGTCGCTCCACGGGTGGCCGGTGAGCTTTGCGCTCCAGGGCATGCATATGATCGGTCTCTTTGGCACAATCACAGCATGCCAGGCTTACAGTCACCTCCGTGCGTGGATGATGATCTGTCCGGAATGTCTTCCAGCATAATCCACGCAGGAAAGGTAAGTAGCTCCCCTGCTTCGGCAAGGAAGATTTGGCTGGACATTCCTGGAGAGATCAAGTAAGTGGTTTTTGCCCATTCCTCTCTCCCTGCCTTCCCTCCTCCCTGGGCTCTGCAAGCTAAAGGCTGGTTGCTGGATACTGGTGGTTACCTGGGGGGCTCCATCTGGAGCGGGACTGTACTATAGGCTGTCATTAAGAATGTTAATTTGCTGCTTATTTGTGTGTGTTTTCTCCCTCCATGCTGTCGACGGACATTTTTTTTTGTGGTTCACGCCTGTTTGGCCTCTGTCGACTGTCCGGCGGCCATTTTCTTGTGGTTTGTGCCTGTATAGATCTACCGCCGCTCGGCGGCCATTTTCTTGTGGTCCGCGGCCGCTTTGGCCTCTGTCGACTGCTCGGCGCCCATTTTCTTATGGTCCACACTGTTCTTCAGCACGGCCGCTCGGCAGCCATTTTGTGGAAGTCTTCGGCCTCTAGGGTGCATTCCACAGGCGTGAAAGTATACAGAGACACGCTGATGAGGATCAGACTGACACAGGCATCGGTGGGAGAGCATCTCAGGCGGGAGCAGACGGCAGCAATAGCGGTACCGTTCTAAGGGTGGTGAGTCCTCTGGGAGACCCTGCATCTCTGTAGCAGCTAGGAGGGTGGCCTATTGATACCTTGCCTGGAGTCCCTGTGGGTGTCAGGCACGTGGGTCAGCATGGCATCTGAAGCAGACGTTTTTCCCCCTGAAATACCTGAGTTAGCAGCTGGTGCCCCTGATGTATCTGTGGACGCTATGTCGGCAATCCTGGAGGCTTTTGTTGCCAAGGTGGAAGCGGCGCGTGGGAACACGGGGGGTAGGAAACGCCCCCTTCCCCCGCCATCATCCTGTGGATAATTCTGATGCAGAACCAGGCCCGGCTGTGGCTCATAGCCCGGATTCTGATGCATCAGACTGCGGACCATTACCGGTCGGACAGTGAGAATGACTCCAGGTCAGCACGCGAAAAGTTTTTGGTATCTGACCTTATCACTGCAGTGCGGGATACGCTGAAATTGGAAAATGCTGCAGAAACAGCAGAGACTGTGGTCCCCTTTGGGTTCTGTAAACCAGCCCGCACTGCTAAGGTGTTTCCTTGTGTGTCTTATCTTGATAAGCTTTTATACAAGGAGTGGGAAAACCCACTGAAGGTTTTTGCAGCCTCAATTTTTTTTTCGGTCCGGTACCCCTTTGAGGAGAGTTTCCAGAAAAAATGGTCCTCTCCCCCGGTAGTGGACCCCCCTGTGTCCAGACTTAACAAAGTTACCACGATTCCAGTTGAAGGGGCTCCGTGGACAAGAAGGCTGAGGCACTCGCTCGCTACCTATACATAGTGGTGGGCTCAGTGGTGCGTCCAGCATTGGCTGGGGCTTTGGTGTCTCAGACACTTACTGAGTGGGCAAAGATGCTACTCCAGGGGTTAAAGGCATGGGAGGCTCCTCCGAATGAGGTAGCTTTGGCCGACCAGTTGGTATTGGGCCTTAAGTTTGTCTGCGAGTCAGACATAGATACTATCCCCTTGCTGTCCAGGGCCTCGGTTTATGCAGTGGCATTACGCCGCCTGATCTGGCTAAAGTGCTGGTCTGCGGACCAATCTTCCAAGAAGGCCCTGCTGGATCTGCCCTTTAAGGGTGACAGGCTTTTTGAGGCCTCTCTGGATGATATCATTAAAGATGCCACAGGAGGTAAGAGCACGTTGCTTCCGCAATCCAAAAAGGGTAAGGAGCCACGCCATAGGCAAGGGCCCTCCTTTACTACACCCAAGTGTTTTTTTCATCCGCCCAGGGCGACAGGTAAAAGATCCCAGGCCGGTAAAGCGCCTGCTCAGGGACAAAAGCGTCCTTGGTTTCGCAAGCCCAACAAGCCTGCAGACAAATCTACGTCCGCATGAAGGTCTGCCCCCACCCATCTCTCAGGTGGGGGGACGTCTTTGCGAATTCGCGACTCAGTAGACATCTCTGATCTCCGACTGGTGGGTTTGCAAAGTAATCTCCTCTGGCTACAAGATAGAGTTTCTCTCTTGTCCGCCGAACAGATGTTTTCCCTCCAACCTCCAGCTTCAGCCGGCCCGTCGGGAGGCCCTGTATGGGGCAGTCCAGGATCTGCTGGTACGCGGGGTGATCCTTCCTGTCCCAGTGCAGGAACGATTTCAGGGGTTTTACTCGAATCTGTTTGTAGCGCCAAGAAGGATGGAGTTCGTCCAATCCTGGATCTCAAGGCCCTCAATTGTTTTGTAAAAGTACAAAGATTCCGGATGGAGTCTGTTCGATCTGTAGTCACTGCTCTCCATCCAGGGGACTTTCTGGCATCCTTGGACATCAAGGACGCATACCTGCATGTTCCCAAATGCTCCAGGCATCAGAGATTTCTGTGCTTCGCAGTCAGGGAGGACCACTATCAATTTGTGGCCCTCCCGTTTGGCTTGGCATCGGCACCCAGGGTGTTCACCAATGTGCTCGCCCCGATTCTGGCCCTTCTAAGACAGTGGGGCATCGCTATTGTGGGCTATTTGGGCGACCTTCTTCTGAGGGCTACATCAAGCTCAGAATTAGAGGTGAGCGTGTCTATAATCTGTCAGACTCTCCGAGACTGTGGTTGGGTGCTAAACACGCAAAAGTCAGTTTTGGTGCCGACTCAACGCCTAGTGTATCTGGAGTTGATTCTGGATTCCTCAGAGGCAAAGGTGTTCCTTCCTGTGAAAAAATTGCAGACCCTTCGGGCTGCGGTGCGGCAGCTGACATCCAAGAAATGGTCGTCACTCCGTTTTTGCATGCGAGTCTTAGGCCTCATGGTAGCCTCCTTCGAGGCGGTTCCATATGCTCAATATCACACTCGAATGTTGCAGAAGGAAATTCTGTCCAGATGGGACAAATGCCCATCATCCCTCGATTATCAAATCCGGGTAAGCCACCTAGTCAGGACCTCCCTGGTATGGTGGCTGACATCCCCGGAACTTCTGTCTGGGAAGTCATTCCTTCCTGTTCACTGGATGGTGATCACGACGGACGCCAGCCTTACCGGTTGGGGGGGTGAGTCTGGGGTATTCAGTCGACGCAAGGTCGCTGGACCCCGCAGGAATCCTGTCTGCCGATTAATGTCCTGGAACTCCGGGCGATCAGGCAGTGCCTCTCCACGTGGTCTCAGAGGCTGCAAGGGCGTCCAGTCAGGATCCAGTCAGACAACGCCATGGCGGTGGCATATGTCAATCATCAAGGAGGAACAAGAAGCTCAGCTGCAGCCTCGGAGGTCGCTTGCATCCGGAGGTTGGCAGAAAGGAGCGTACTGGCACTGTTGGCCATGTACATTCCGGGTGTGGAGAACTGGCAGGCGGACTACCTGAGTCGCCAAATGCTGGACCAAGGAGAGTGGTCCTTACACCCGGATGTGTTCCAGCTCCTCTGCCAAAGATGGGGCACGCCAGACGACGATCTCCTGGTGTCCCGACTCAATCGTAAAGTATTGAGGTTTGTGGCCCGGTCAAAGGACCCATGGGCAGACACGACGGACGCGTTAGTGGCATCGTGGGGTCAGTATCAGCTAGTCTATGCCTTCCCTCCCATGAAGCTCCTTCCTCATCTGCTTCGCAGAGTGCAGGCAGTGGGGGTTCCAATGATCCTGATCACTCCAGATTGGCCTCAGCGTCCTTGGTACGCCGATCTAGTACGTCTGGTAGCAGACGTGCTCTGGCACCTACCACCACAGGAGGTCCTGCTGTCGCAAGGTCCTATACTCCATCCTGCTTTACAGTCACTGGCTTTAACGGCATGGCTATTGAGAGCCAGGTTCTGAGGGACCGGGGCCTGTCAGATTCAGTAATCTCTACCATGAGAAGTGCTCGGAAGCCGTCCTCTAGGAAGGTTTACCATTGCACTTAGAAGGCCTACATTTCCATGTGTGAGGAAATTAAGTGGCATCCGCATACTTATTTGGTCTCCAGAATCCTGTGTGGGGTGGACCAAAGGCTTGCCTTAAGTACGATTAAGGGGCAGATATCTGCCCTGGCTGTCTTTTTCAGCGACCCCTGGCGGCTCACTCTCTCGTGAGTACGTTTGTGCAGGGGGTTCGACATGTGGCTCCTCCGGTCCGTCCCCCACTACCTCCGTGGGACTTGAACCTGGTTCTCTCGGTGCTTCAGAAGTCACCGTTTGAGAACATTAGGGAAATTCCCTTGTTGACACTTTCTCAAAAAGTGGTCTTTTTGGTGGTGGTTACGTCAGTTAGACAGTTTCAGAGCTGGCAGCCTTGTCATGCAAGGCCCCTTATCTGATCTTCCACAAGGATAAGGTGGTGCTGCGTCCGCAGCCTTCCTTTCTTCCGAAAGTCGTTTCGGCTTTTCATCTCAGGGAAGATGCTGTACTTCCATCCTTGTGTCCTCATCCATCGAATCCTAAGGAGTCGGCGTTACATTCTTTGGACGTTGTCCGAGCTCTGAGAGTATACTTATCTGCTACTGCTCCGTTCCGGAGGTCAGACTCACTGTTTGTTTCGGTGGCTGGTCCCAAAAGGGACTAGCGGTCTCGTCGGCCACCATCTCGAGGTGAATCCGACAGATAGGGATTCAGGCTTACGCCATAAAGGGTCGGATGGCACATTCGACCAGGGCAATAGGTGTCTCTTGGGCTTTTCGACATCAAGCGTCTGTTTCCCAATTATGTAAGGCGGCGACTTGGTTGTCCGCTCACACTTTCACAAAATTCTACAATGTTGATGTAGGTGCATCTTCGGATGCCTCCTTCGGCCGCAAAGTTTTGCAGGCGGCCGTTTAGAGTTGCAACTCCTCAGTGAGGAGCTCCGTTTTGTTTTGGGGTGAAGTTGTTTTAATGCTGTTCCCACCCCTCGTTTTTTGGCACTGCTTTGGGACGTCCCACTTGTCAATAGGAAGCTGTGTCCGTCCATGAACAAAAGAGTAAATAGGATTTTTGTACTCGCCGTGAAATCCATTTCTCTGAGTTCATTGACGGACACAGCACCCACCCCTCCTTTTTAAGTTTGCACTGCTTTTTGACGAACTGATCTGCAAGGTGCAGAGAGAGGGGTTATACCCAGAGGATCCGCCCCCTGGGCTGTACTGTATAAGGTGTGATGTGTTAACACTTTCTACAAGTTTTCTGCCTAGTCACTCCTAGATGAAGGATAATACCCACTTGTCAATAGGAAGCTGTGTCCGTCCATGAACTCAGAGAAATGGATTTTACGGTGAGTACAAAAATCCTATTTTTCAGGAGGAATGCAAAAGGTAGATATTTCAGGGTACTGAATACATGTAAAGCTCTAATAATTGTGTATAGATTCAAAAATAATAGGATAGAGAGGTTCTCTATTAAATCAAATCTTCACTTTTTTTTATGTATACAGTAGATACTCTTTTAGAATGTGATTTTTACTGTTAAACTATTCATATATTCCTCCTTAATACTTCCCCTAAGATGGTACATTGTGGGAGAAACCTGAAAATGTTTCCTGGGGTACATGTACTATCCCTGATATGGCTGATCCAGGAATGGTGCAAGATCTTACCAACTGCGTCACAAAGGCCAACTGAAATCCCACTTCACCTAAAACTGAAGACACATTTGAAATGAGTTCTGCTATAAGTGGAGACGTCTACTTTGTAATTCAAGATCTTTGCTAAAGTTAAACTGCACTCCAATCACCATGCATCTCCCCCACTTGGCCCTAAAATATAACTTTTATTTCAAAACTCAAAATATATATATATAATGTGTATGTATATGTGTGTGTGTGTGTGTATGTATATATATATATATGTATGTGTATATATATATATATATATATATATATATATATACATTTTACAAACATAGCTTGATACTAACAGGGGGAGCATTCAGAGGAATCTATCCTCACTAGCTGAAGCAATAAGTGCTCTAATCTGAGCTCACTCAGATCTATTCTTACTGACTGTTCAAACAAAAGGTAAGTACTGTATTCTGAGCTCCCTCAACTTTTTAAATTACCATTTTTAATGGTGGTAATAAAACCTACACTGAGCTCCCCTTAACTACCACAATTGGGAAACGTAGTGCTCCCCAATTAATAGCAACTTAAAAGGTGCTCAAAACATTCCCCAAGTAACCCTGAAACCCAACATGTTTTAGCTCAAGAATAGAGGCATCGTCAGGGGTGATTAATGTGAACAAAATAAAGTAACAAAAGTAAGTGAATTTCAAGATCACCACATGGCAAATAATAATTTGACATGTGGCGATTTTAATTATCGTTTACTTGGGGAATGTTTTGCGCACCCTTTAAGCTGTTATTCATTGGGGAGCACTACATTTCCTAATTTTGGTAGTTAAGTGGAACTCAAAGTAGGTTTTAATACCATGCATTTACGGAGAGCACCACACTTCAACCGGGGACACGCTTACGCAAAGGGCCATTTAGAAATTCTGAGAAGGTGCTTTTTGGTAAATATAGGGGATGGTTCAAATTATATTAAGTGTGGGTTCTGATGATTGTGGACTCCACAAATAGGTTACCTGTTTACTACTGTTGCAGGTCTCCCCACAGGCTGGAGAGAGTTGATGACCTATTTGGGCTGCAAATTCCTGGGTTATCTTGGTGGAGGATAACTGGCAATTTGATCGGAGCTACACACAAGCTTCAGCTTATGGAGTCATTGGGGGAGATTTACAAAATCTGGTGCACACAAAATCTGGTGAAGCTGTGCCTGGTAACCATGGTAACCTCTGACTTCTAGGTTTTATTGCCAAAGCTTAATTGAACAAGCTGAAGCTGATTGGTTACTATGCACAGTAGCACCAGAATCTGTATGCACCAGCTTTAGTAAATCTCCCCCATTGTGTCTTCTGCTTCCTTCCTCTTTTGTTTTCCCGATCTGTTTGGCATTTATGGTTTGGTATGTGTCCCTCAGAAGGAACCACAGATGTTATGGACAAGTTGAATCTCATGAAAACCCCTTGAGACATTGTACTATCTTATATGTATGGGGCTGAATAACTGGACTTGCAGATAGTCATTATATGCCCCAGTCCTGAGGAAGCACTATATCCACAAAATGCATCAACGTTAGACTCTATATAGGACATGTGTTGATAAAGTGCACTCTTCCTTGATATGTATTTTATATGCTTTGATATTATTGTGTCCTTTATTCAAAGACAATTTTATTTATGCGTGTATAATAAAAATAAACCTTTTTTTATGGGAATTTTGTCTATTTGAATCCTTACATTTTCCTGGTAGCACAATTAAAGTATGACTTTTTTTGACATAGTTTCCTTTAAATTGAACATAGAACAGTAAGGTAGAAAAGTAGTGCCACTAACTTAATAATGTACAGTAAGCTAATGCAAAAAAAAAATTGTCATGGGCCAATGCAATCCCCTTTCCTAAAGCCTCGTACACACGGTCAGACTTCCATCAGACTTTTCTGTGGATTTTTGTCCGAACGGAGTTGGCCGGGCACACCCGTAGCAGGACTTTTCTGCAAACTTTCCCAAAACTTTTTGCAACATCACGTGGTTTTTCAGCTCTTTTCTGCTCTTTACCGCCACCCTTTGGTCAACTTCTGCTATTGTTGGTTGATTTTAACATTAGTTGTTTTGTCCATCGGACAAAAGTCTTATGGTTTTCTGTACATACGGTCGGACTTTGCTCCATCGGACTTTTGTTGGCCAAAAGTTTGTCCGTTTGCAGACCCAACATTTGTCCGATGACAACAAAAAAAAAAAGTTTGTCCGATGGAGCGTACACACGGTCGGATTGTTGGTCCAACTTGCTCAAAATGAAGTTTGTTGGCCAAAAGTCTGACCGTGTGTACGGGGCTTAACTCTCCTCTTTCATACATTTTAGGTGTACAATAAAAAAAAAGGCTAGTTCTGGCTGTTGGACCAATATTTTTTTTTCTAGGTTATGCAATTTAGATGTGCATTTGTTTCTCAGCATACGTAACCATAATTATAAAATGATAAATTATTTCACACCTTTGGGAGCTATATGATTACATAGTTAATTGACCTAAAGGGAAAATGACAAATAATTAGATTTAATTAGTTTCATAAAATGTTCTTTGCTACAATGTTTGAGATTAAAGAGAATAAAGTCTAGTTTCACTTGTTACCAAGAAGATATATATAGCCCGATATAGAATAATACATTATTTTTAAGGAATAAGGATATTTGGAGAACTTTTTTTATAGGAAAACCGTTTTTAAGAAAATATCTGGGTAAAAAGTGTTAGGAGGTACTGTAACCCATGCCTCCATTGCAGTGATATAACTTTAAAGTCTCACAAGTACGGTTCTTTTCAAAATTGACCATGTGTAAATATAAATATCTCTATATAACTTTATTGGAAAATCTTTAGACTCATGTTTCATATAAATAGCGGTAAATAATATCTGCACATCAATTGCCTAGTTTTATTTATTAGCACAATGCAAGGATGAATTTTGCTGAAGTGAGTTGTTACATCTTTATTTTTTTTTATTTTTTTTTAAATTAATGTAAGTTTTAATATATATTAGTTTAGGTATAAATGTTCTAAGCAGAATCTCATTTTATAAAACTGGGCTATGATGTGGAGAGATAACAGGTATTGTTCAAGCCTGTTCCTTGCCCATGCAGCAGCCTATACCTAGTTACATCTCTTTGCTCTCCTGACACTCAATTCATTTGTTGGGAGGGATAATAAATATCTATATATTCTAGGATCGGAAAAGCTTAGGAGTGGATCCCTACAGAGTGGCACCATAGAGATCCAATATCATAAAAATAGGTACAGGTGCCACATCCTATTGACTAAGAGCGGGGGTCAGCAACCTGTAGATCATGATCTTCCAGTAGATCGCGGCCAAGTGACTGGTTGATCCCGGTCTGGGCTTTCTGACCCACCATCCCAGAGCATCAAACAGAGTGCAATGCAGAGGGACTACTTGTAAAGTTGGAGCTGTAGTAGCAAGCAAGAGCCACATAAGCCGATTCCTCCTCTGTAGTGCTGGCTGCTGTCTTATGCGGAATGATACCAACTGCCCTCCATCTCTTATCCTGGCTAGGTGTCTCCAAAGTTGTGCCAGCAGCAGGAAAGAAGAACGCTTCAGCTCTACAATGGGCATAATAGCAGAATTGTGTTGCTTTCTCGCCCCCTGCTTTAACCCCTTGGACCCCACAGTAGAATGTACCAAAAGCAACAGGGGGTTTAATTCCTGCTGCAGCATGTGTACTCCTTTATCTGCTGCCTCAGCAGCTAAAGGGGTATAGATTGGGTCCGGTAAAACTATGACTCAGCCGCAGGGTTTTACCACCCCTCAACTTTACGTGTGAACAAGCCTTAAGGGTGCCGCTGCCAAAAAAAGGCTCATTCACAAGTGCAGCAGGCACTGCTGCTCCTCTGAATAGCATCTGAGTGAGTTTGACAGGTGGTGAGGAGGTGATATGTTGTCTCCTCCCCACCTGATAAATCATAACCCATGATTGCCATGCAATCCACACGATTGCGACACAGTAGTACTGCAATGCGAGGTTTAAATCAGGTGTGAGGAGGCGACACTGTGCCTGGTGATCTTTGACTTCTCTCATGTTGTTCAGGTAGATCTCCACCTCTTTCAGGTTGCCTACCCCTGAATTAGAGAAATTAATATATGGAATTTATAGGCATCCCAGGGATCACAATATTTGTATAAAATGTACAACTTTTATTACACACTGCATATAAAGCCAATTAAAACAATTGCATAGTGATAACACTTCACATAGTTGTGGAAGGAAGAACCCCCCCTCTGTATAATACAGGAAAAACTTTATGGTGAATATCCAAAATAATAAGCACTCAGGGGGTTCCACCATTATTATACCAATGCTCTACATGTTTTGTGGTAATGTGCTTCCTTGGAAGCAAGTGAATATTACTAGTCACTCTTCATCTAGATACAAATATGAAAATATATGAAATCCGGTTGTACACTATTTTGTATGCCATTTGGCTCAAAAGTGACATGTATTTTTAGTTCTCTTGATGCTGGTTATCAAGCTTTTTGAACAAGAAAAGATATGAAATCCAAATATATACATTTTAAAAATGATAATAATGACACAATGTAGTACCCAGGGCTTTTTTCAGGGGGGGGGGCGCAGTTCCGGAACCCCCAGCACTAAATGCATGTATGTAATGGCAAGGGATGGTGAGGTGTGCTGTAGGGTCTATTGCTGCTGGGGGATCTATTTTTGCCAGAGGGGATCTATTTTTGTGTTGTTGCTGGGGAGATCTGTTGTTACTGTTAAGGGGTCTAATGATGCTGGGGGGGTCAATTGTTGCTGGAAGAGATCTACTGTTGAGTGAGGGGTTTAATTGTGGCTACTGGAAGATCTCTTGTTGCTGCTGGGGGTATTTTGTTGCAGGGGTCCATTGCTGCTGAGGGAATCTATTGTTGCGGGGGGGGGGCTATTGTTACTGGCTGCAGGGGATTTATTTTACTGCTTTTCTTGTTATCTTTAACCACTTAAGCCCCGGACCAATACGCAGCATAAAGACCAGAGGTGTTTTTACAATTTGGCACTGCGCTGCTTTAACTGGTAATTGCGCGGTCATGCAATGTTGTACCCAAACAAAATTTGCGTCCTTTTTTTCCCACAAATAGAGATTTCTTTTAGTGGTATTTGATTGTCTCTGCTATTTTTATTTTTTGCGATATAAATGGAAAAAGACAGAAAATTTTGAAAAAAATTCTATTTTCTACTTTTTGTTATAAGAAAAATCAAATAAACTACATTTTAGTCATACATTTAGGCCAAAATGTATTCAGCCACATGTCTTTAGTAAAAAAAATGTCAATAAGCGTATATTTATTGGTTTGCGCAAAAGTTATAGCGTCTACAAACTAGGGTACATTTTCTGGAATTTACACAGCTTTTAATTTATGACTGCCTATCTCATTTCTTGAGGTGCTAAAATGGCAGGGCAGTAGAAATGACCCAAGTTTGGAAAGTAGACACCCCAAGGAAATTGCTGAGAGGCATGTTGAGCCCATTGAATATATTTTTTTTTGTCCCAAGTGATTGAATGACAAAAAAAAATTACAAAATGTTGTCACTAAATGATATATTGCTCACACATGCCATGGTTATATGTGGAATTACACCCCAAAATACATTTTGCTGCTTCTCCTGAGTACGAGGATACCACATGTGTGGGACTTTTTGGGAGCCTAGCTGCGTACGGGACCCCGAAAACCAAGCACCGCCTTCAGGATTTCTAAGGGCGCAAATTTTTGATTTCACTCCTCACTACCTATCACAGTTTTGAAGGCCATAAAATGCCAAGATGGCACAAAACCCCCCCAAATGACCCCATTTTTGAAACTAGACATCCCAATCTATTTTCTGAGAGGCATGGTGAGTATTTTACAGCTCTCATTTGTTTTTGAAAATTAAGAAAGGAAAGAAAACTTTTTTTTTTTCTTTTTTAAATTTTCAAATGTTTGATGAAATAAAAAAGATGATCTTAGGCCGAGTACATGGATACCAAACAAGACATGCTTTAAAATTTCGCACAAACGCGCAGTGGCGACAAACTACATACATTTTTAAAAGCCTTTAAAAGCCTTTACAGGTTACCACATTAGATTTACAGAGCAGGTCTACTGCTAAAATTTCTGCCCTCGATCCGACCTTCGCGGTGATACCTCACATGCATGGTGCAATTGCTGTTTACATATGACGCCAGACTGACGCTTGCGTTCGCCTTTGCGCAAGAGCAGGGCGGGACAGGGGTGTTTTTTTTATTATTATTTATTTTGCTTTTTTATTTTATTTTTGAACTGTTCCTTCCATTTTTTTTTAATCATTTTTATTGTTATCTCAGGGAGTGTAAATATCCCCTATGATAGCAATAGATAGTGACAGGTACTCTTTTAAAAAAAAAAAAATTGGGGTCTATTAGACCCTAGATCTTTCCTCTGCCCTCAAAGCATCTGACCACACCAAGATCGGTGTGATAAAATGCTTTCCCAATTTCCCAATGGCGCTTTTTATATCCGGGGGGGGGGGGGGACATTCCCTCCCACTGCTTGTAAAAGCAGTCCAGAGGCTAATTAGCTGCTAGAATTGCTTTTACATGAAAGCCGGCCGCTGGCTGAAAATAATGATACCAAGATGATACCTAAACCCGCAGGCATCATTCTGGTATAACCATTCAAAGTCTAGCAACATACCAGTACGTTGCTGGTCCTTGTTGGACATGTATTGTAATCTTTTTTTTCATGCAGCCTGTTGGCTGAACGAAAAAAGAGATTGATCGGTGGGTATGCCCACCATTAGAATACCGCCCTTCATCCACCCACTTCTAATGATGGACATATATGCACCATTTATATATGCCGAAGCATGGGGGCATCTTCCCGCAAAAGTTATGCCGCGTACACATGGTCGGACTTTTCCACGGGCAAGCCTCCGTTGGAATTTCGACCGTATGTACGCGGCATTAGGAGCAAAGTCGCTCCTCCGCCCCTGCTGCCCCCATGCTTCGCCATATATGCTCTTTTTTTTTAACTGTGGTGGTGAAATCACCTCCTACAGCACTGGAGTCGCAGGGATCAGGCCTGTCTCTGCGAACGCTGCAGTTATGTGTGTTGTGTTTTGTAAGTGACAGTGATCGATCGAT
The DNA here is from genome assembly GCA_029206835.1 of Rana muscosa. Classification (NCBI taxonomy): domain Eukaryota; kingdom Metazoa; phylum Chordata; class Amphibia; order Anura; family Ranidae; genus Rana; species Rana muscosa. The sequence continues at coordinate 74,223,693 of CM055121.1, forward strand.
ACTGCACTTGGGTGGCCTGGGCTGGACGGAGGGGCAAAACGCAGGTGCTAGCAGGTATCTGGGCTGATCCCGCTAACACTGTGTTTTTGGGAACCCTAAACTGCTGGGGACGCTAGTATAGATCTGATCAGATCAGATATTGATCTGTTCAGATACTATACCACTAAGGGAGGTGTATGCTTCACGCGTGGGTGTTAGCGTTACTGGCACTAACCTGACGCTGCGTGGGGCGACGCAGGCCCTATCTGACCCTAAAACCTAATTGATACGGTTTAGGAGATATCCCCTGTCCCCTGCATGTGCCGATATCATCGGTACATGCGCACTGGGGCAAACTGAAGCAATGGCACCTATGTGCCGTTGCTTCAGTCCGCGTGCTGTTACCGGCGGCTCCCACGCACAAGCGCGGGAGTGACGTCATCGTGGCTCTGGCCAATCACAGCGCCGGAGCCGCGATACCCGGAAGTTACTCCGGGAGAGATGTCGGCGGCCGGAGGGGGAGACGAGGACCGCTGCGGGGGCTTCGATCTGAGGTAAGTAATACTTAATGAGCTAGCATGCTATGCATACTAGGTCATTATGCCTTTGTCTTGCAAGGTTTTTTTTTTTGTTTTTTTTTACATTAGGGTTTACAACAACTTTAAGCTGTCCACACAGTGCAATAGAATTTTGTGGAAAAATTTAATTGTTTTTGGGCTCTAATTTATTAGTAAAACTTGGTAAATATATGTCACAGTAATTGGATAAATTGGATTTCTTGGAAAGCGCGCACACCTAGTGCATTACCAAAGACATTTAATAAAAATCATAAAAAGTGGTTATTCACAAACAGCAACTCAAATAAGCCATAAAAACAGATGGTGTGAAACCATGTGCCATATACCATCACAGGGTATAAACTAACGTGTTTCGGGGGCAGCACCCACTTCCTCAGAGCTATGATTTTTATTATTTTATGTCATTATATCCATTTTTTTGTCTTTTTTATATTTTCTATCGGGTCACCCCATCTAAGGAAGGCAGCATCCACCCAGTCCTGAGATACTAATGTCCCTGTTGCCCTTTACTTTAGAAAACCCCTTAGCGCTGGAACTGACTGTCTTTCTAAATTGGATTTCTTTATTATACCCAAGCAGATTTTAAAGACGTTCTTATTTCATTAAGCTTTTAGTGCACTTATCTTTTTTGGCTCTCCCTTCTTCAGCACATTTTTGGTAAAAGGCATTCAGCATGTACCCAGAGCACAAAAAAAAAGAGAGAAAACTTGTACAATGTAAATCCCTCTCCAAGTCACCACCTGCTGTACAGGCTTTCTCAGAAAAAGTAGCGTTTTTTAAAGCATTTCAATCTTTTCTGTCCAAGGGCCAGGCTGCAATAAAAATACATTTTCTAGTAGAGTGAGGAATATGTAGCTCTACTGTAAAGATTTTATTGCTGTCTGCATCCCCATGAGGCAGATTGCTCCTCGCTTCCTGTCCAGATGATTTGTGTCAGAACAGGAAGAGAAGAGAAATCTCCTCTTTGGGGACAGAGAAAGTTTTGAGAGTTCAGCAGTTCTGACTCTTCCTGTGCTACCTAAACCTAAAAAGAGGTTTTGGCTGGAGTTTTGCTTTATTAAAGCAGACAGCAATGTGCACAATGCAGTAACAAATTGGAGCTAGCCATTATTCATACTTCCTTACTCTGACTATTCTAACTCAATGAAAGGTGAAATCTGGTCAGTTGCTATGGGTTTTCATACGTTGTCATATTAAAAAAAAAAAAAAAGTTATTTTTCTTTTCTTCCCACGTCTGTTTATTGAGAAAGAATTCTCTATGGTAATGCATCACCTTCTACTTTAGCTCCAAATGATAAAATGTATGTATGATATAGCAAACTAACCCTTATGATCAAGAGATCATTCCCTGTCTTTTCCGTTTTTTTTCTTTTAGACTCCTGTAGTTGTGAAGGATGAAGCCTCCTGTGATTTAATGTCAGCAAATGAACATTTAATGGAGAGTGAAGTATGTCATGGTTTTTAAAGCAAACATGTTTTTACAACCTATTCTGTTTTAATTCGTTTTTATTTCATTTAAAATAATGTTTTTTCTTATTTTTGTTCTTCTTTTCTTGACAGCTTATGAGATGTATAATTAGTGAGGTCAGTGCTGTCTGGAGAATTTATAATGAAAATCTGACAGATAATAAAGCTGTGTCAGCAGAACCACCAACACTGGCGTGGAAACCATGGGAACACGTTTATGCCCTTTGCAAAGCTGTAAAAGGGCATATGCCACTCTACAACAACTATGGGAAATACATTGTGAAACTGTACTGGATGGTAAGCAGTTTTTTTTTTTTTCATAAGTTTATTAATATGAACCTAAAATGCATGTGATTAGGTCACCGTCTTCCATGTGTTATTATTAATTATTATAACTAGCTTAATATTAATTAAAGGGTTCTTCAATCTTAACTAGTTCTCCATTAGATTACACCAGTAGTGCCCACACTCTGTAACAGGATTACTTGCAGCAACTTTCACACAGGAGGTCCAATGCCGCGTACACACGACCGTTTTTCCTGTCATGCAAAAAACCAATGTTTTTCTCGACGTGATTCGTCGTGATTCCTCTCAAGCCTGCCTTGCATACACACGTTCAGGAAAAAAAAAACGCTCGAGCAAAGCGTGGTGACGTACAACACGTACGACGGCACTATAAAGGGGAAGTTCCGTTCGAATGGCGCCACCCTTTGGGCTGCTTTTGCTGATCTCGTGTTAGTAAAGTTTGGTGAGAGGCGATTCGCGCTTCTCAGCCTTATGCTTTTCAGTCCGTTACAGCGTGACGAATGTGCTATCTCCATTACAAGCGCTAGTTTTACCAGAACGAGCGCTCCCGTCTCACACTTGATTCTGAGCACGTGCGTTTTTTTTCCCCTCGGAAAAGCATACAGACGAGCAGTTTTCGCAACGAGAAAAAGAACTACGAGAAAAAATAGAGCAGATTCAAATTTTTTTGCGGACAGTTTTCTCGTCGAGAAAACTGCTATGGAGCATACACACGACCAGTTTTCACGACCAATCTAAAAAATGGCAATTTTCTCGTCATGAAAAACGGTCGTGTGTACGCGGCATAAGCTTTTTACATAAATCAATCATAACAATATATTTACATTGCATTATTTGTTTGTGCCATTGTGCAAATCGAAAAGCAAATTTTTCTTTATTCTGGACACAATAGGGCTGGTTTACTAAAGACAAATAGATTATCCACTTTGCAAAAGAAGGTTGTACTTTGCAAGAAAATTTCCCAGAGAGATTAGCGAATGTGGTGAAATTTCACTTTGAAAACAATAAATATTTTGGCTTCAGCTATGCTTTGACAGTCATGCAACTACTATACCCCCACCCTGTTCGGTTTATCTTGGATTATGAATGGACCTCTTTAAGCCCAAAACAGATTTTAGGCATACAGGATTAATTGTCAAAACCAGTCAGGTGGTAAATGCTGGGTTAAGGTGTATACTGGTGAGACTACTGCTGGCAGCACTGAGCTGAAATAATGCAGCATATGGTAATGGTAAACTTCCATTTTGGAAGCATACCACCTCCCTGGACATAGCTGCTGGGATTGATTATAGATGGGCGAGAGACCTCTATGGATTTGTTCCTTTGTTGGATGTGGTGCATATACTTTTCATGCTTTATGGAACCATTATTAGGGGCTATTCATGACCGTTAAAAGTGGCCCTTCATCTATGTTGATAATCTATGTACATTGAAAATATGAGCTTTTTCGGCAGATTGACATGAGTGTACATGAGGGGTGTCTCAGTAACCAATTTTCCTACCATCCAGTGTGTTTTATGTACCATGGTATGTGATTTTAACTTTGTATAAATCGGCAGACCTTTTATGGGATTTATGCTTCAGCTTTATATTTTGGTTGTTATATTGATTGTTTTGCATATTTGTTTGTTATATTTGTTAGTTATATTGGGTTTGTAGAAGTTCATGAAGGCAGGTCTTATTTTTGGAGTTTATAGTATAGTTATTCCAATGACTCCAGACCCTGATGGGGTTTATCTAATGTGAAGTGGAGAATCTAGCTGCTTAAGGACCAGCGCATGCAGATTTACGTTGACAGAATGTCATGGACAGACAAATGGGCGTATATATACGTCCCCTTTAATTTGCCGCTGTGTGCTCGAGTGTGGTTGAGAACTGCCTTATGGGAGAATATATCTGTAGTGCAACTCACAGTACATTAGCTTAAAGCGGAGTTCCACCCAAAAATGGAACTTCCGCTTTTCGGATTCCTCCCCCTCCGGTGTCACATTTGGCACCTTTCAGGGGGGAGCAGATACCTGTCTAATACAGGTATTTTGCTCCCACTTCCGGGCATAGATACCCGAGCCACCCGCGGGTATCTACGCCACTTTCGGCGCCTTCTCCGCCCCCCCCCCCCCCGCTGTCTGCTGGGAGACACACAGTTCCCAGAAGACAGCAGGGACCAGTGGGATCGCGTAGCGTGAGTCGCGCATGCGCAGTAGGGAACCAGGAAGGCCACAAGGCTTCACTTCCTGATTGCCTTACTGAAGATGGCGGCGGCAGCACCGGAGAGCCGAGGGATAGATCGGCTTCGGGTGCCAACATCACGGGCGCCCTGGACAGGTAAGTGTCCTTATTTTAAAAGTCAGCAGCTGCAGTATTTGTAGCTGCTGACTTTAAAAAAAAAAAAAATTGCCGGAACTCTGCTTTAATAGAAACAATAATAATAATACATAGAATAGAATAAACAATGTAACATACCTAATGTATTTGACACCCAGGGTAGATATTTTTTTTATAAACCCATCTGGACAGGTCACATCAGCGCCCATTTGCTCAGTAAGCAGCAGAAGGCAGATCAGCTCTGAAGCCTCGTACACACGGCCGAAAATCTCGTCAAGAAAAAACACGCTGTTTTTCTTGACGAGATTCTTGGACAATAAACTTGTCCCAGCCGAGTGTACACACACTCGATTCAAAGAACCCGCGGTTCTTTGAATGGAGCGAACGCGGTGATGTCATCGACACATTCAATGCCGTCGCCGCCATCTTGCTACACCCTATCTATGCCTAGGAAGCTACCGCGCATGCGGCAAAGTCATTTCGAACATGCGGGCTTCCCGGCGGACAGGTAAGTGTACACACACACAATTTTCTCGTCGAGAAACAGGCTAACGAGAATCTCAACGAGAAAATAGAGAGCAGGTTCTCTATATTTCTCGTCGAGATTCTTGTCGGTTTTCTCGATGAGAAACCATACACACAAACAAATTTCTCGGCAAGAAAGCTCTCTCTGCAGTTTTCTTGTCGTTTCTTGCTGAGAAACTCGTTCGTGTGTACGAGGCTTGAGGCTGCTGGTTCCTTCATGCTGCTTCTACAGTTAGTGAGAGGGCAGGTGGGGGGAAGCTTTGCAAAAACAAGAACCTGAGATAAAGAGATGTCTCCCAAAAGATGGCAATAACGGGGGTCAACCACGGTATGTCAAAAGAATATTTATAGAAAAACAACCTTTATTAAACAGTTCAGCGATATGAACAATAGCATAGGGGTGAGATTCCACCATGCTAGTGGGACAACCCCCCCAGAATACCCTATTAAAAACACTCTACTAATAAAATGTTGACAACATTGTCACATTAAGGCGCCAAACACCAGGCCCCACACACACACCTGCATAACCAACTGGAAATGACTGGAGCTGTTGGAGTGATTTGAACAATTAAGTAGTCCACACAGAGCATATCCAAATCTGGACCGTTGCAATAATTGTGTAGAGAAATTCAAATGAACAGCTGTATTAATCACTCAAGATAACATGGTACTGTATTCGGGAACCAATGACATTGACTGCATAGATCAGCATATAGCTGAAAAGCTGGGTTATACATATACAGAGAACCATGCAGTGATCGGAGAGATAAATCCCTCAATGTGTGGGTAAGCTGCAGCCCCCCCCCCCCATGCTTGTGGGGCCCCTCGACAGTGCCTAGGGGTGCCTGTGTTTTAAGATGGCCCTGTCCGACGGTCCCGATGCAAGAGTTGCAGTGACACAAGTGTGCAGCTGTAGAGATAGGAGAGCACTGCGCACCTCCCGGATCTCTCCTTTCTGGTAGCCTAATTTAGCGGGGGGAGGCACATGCGTTTTATAAGAAATAACCCCCCTGTAGAAATGCCAATGCTAATAGGCAAGGCTTTTGTCAAGCTAAAAGCTTGGGGAGGGAGGCTTGGACCATGCCCTGGGGGAACAAGTACCAAAGCAAAAAAAAAAAAAAAACTAATTCTGTTTGGTGAGGCGCAGTATGTTTAGCAATGATTAAAGGGCAACATTACAAGTGCTAAATTTCTTTATACAACATGCTGGAGGGATACCCTTATCCTGTCTGTCAAGTGCTGTATCTTTATCATCTATACAACCCACTGTAGCAAAATTGACATACAGACCCTTATTCTTGATGAAGATTTGGTGTGGATGTCAAGGGGGCATCCTACATAAAAAAACAGCATGCGGAGCCCCAAGTTATCATGGATTTAAAAGAGGGAAGCCAACAAAAAAACAAGAAAAAAGTGGGGTCTTCCTCAGAATCCATACTAGATCCTTATCCAAACATACAGCCTGGCTGGCCAGGGAAGGAGGGATGAGAGTGTGCCCCCTTTCTGCAAACCATACCAGGCTACATGTCCTGGTGGAGGCACATTGCCAGGGAACACCCCTTGCAAAGCACCTTGTTTCTATGTTGATGAGGACAATTGCAATGTCATGTCACTCACAATAAACGAGACCTGCCGAAAGAAAAAGACCCCCCCCCGACACGATCCACTCCTGAAACTGACCTCTCCAAATGCCATCTCCTGGTCCCGCAGCTAAAAACAAACAAAAATGCGGGGTCTTTTGGGTGTGGTCAATGTCATTGCCCACATAAGGCCATATTTGGACAGCCATATCAGTGCTATTGCTGCCCCTCTGTTTCCATGGCAAGGGATTACTGACCAGAAAATGAATAGGGCTGGTGACATCACAGGTTGTGGTGAGTGTTGGCCCCTGTTGCTTCCTTAACAACTATTGCCAAAAAGCTGTAATTTACAATAGTGAAAGAAAAACTGCTACTACATATGATGTTTGGCTTTGGCCAAGTTTGGACTGAACCAAAAGCTCATCCTAATGCCGCGTACACACGATCATTATTCACGGCGGTTAAAAAACTGCCGTGAATAATGACATTAAAAACGAGGGAACGGCTTGTTCCCCACACACGGTCGTTTTTCACGTCATTTTTTCTTTTGACGAGAAAAACGACCGTCTGTGGGCTCCGCGGCAGTGTTTCCCTATGGGAAAACTGCCGCGGGAAACATGTCGAAAAAAACGACGAGAAAAATTAGAACATGTTTAGAGTTGAGCGGACACCTGGATGTTCGGGTTCGACGGGTTCGGCCGAACTTTGGAAAAAAGTTCGGGTTCGGGACCGAACTTTAACCCGGACCCGAACCCGAACCCCATTGAAGTCAATGGGGACCCGGACTTCTAAGGACTAAAAAGGCTCTAAAAAAGTAATGGAAAAGGCTAGAGGGCTGCAAATGGCAGCAAAATGTTGTTAAGAGCATGGCAAGTGCTCTGCAAACAAATGTGGATAGGGAAATAACTTAAAATAACATAAAAAAAATTAAAATAAAAAATAATAATCTTGACCTAGGAGGACGAGGTCCATATAGAGTAGGAGGTTGAGGTGGCGGTGGATGTGGCTGTGTAGGTGGAAGCGGCGGTGGAGGAGGACGAGGTAGCCAACACTGGTTCAAAAATACAACAATGGCTGGGTAAGGCCGGTGATGTGTCGAATTCTGTCCCCCGTCAAATAGTGTGCACCCTGTACTGCGCTTGCTCAGTATGTAGGACAAGGGGATTTCGAAAATCTCCCAAGATGAACGGCGCCTGCGTGGTGAGTTCAGGTGAAGGCCACACCATCCGTGGTTCAAGCCGAGCCAAGTGAGGCCGTGCCCGAAGCATGGCGATCGAACCGAGCCCGTGAGGGGCCCTGTTACTATGTGCTACCGTATGTCCACTTGGATGGTGGGGCTTGAACCTGCACTCACAGCGCAGGCGCCGTTCATCTTCGGAGATTTTGTGAATCTCCTTGTCCTCTGTACTGCGCAAGCGCTGCGCCTTCGCAGTATGGGCCGGACACAATCCGATGGCCGGACAGTTTTTGTCACAACACCGGTATACATGTCTATTCTGCACAAGGTACGGACAAGTCCTGTGGGATCCATGCCTGGTTCATTTTAATGAACGTGAGCTTGTCCACATTGGCTCTGGACAGGCGGCTGCACTTGTCTGTGATAACGCCCCCTGCCGTGCTAAATACACGTTCAGATAATACACTGGCTGCAGGGCAGGCCAGCACCTCCAAGGCATAAAGGGCAAGCTCAGGCCATGTGCCCAATTTGGAGACCCAGAAGTTAAAGGGGGCAGACCCATCATCCAGTACGTGTAGGCCTGTGGACACATACTGCTCAACCATGTTGGTGAAATGCTGCCTCCTGCTAAGACGTTCCATCTCAGCTGGTGGTGCTGGTTGTTGTGGCGTGCTGAGAAAGCTTTTCCACATTTCAGCCATGCTAACCCTGCCTTCTGAGGTGCTGCCGGTGCCCCGGCTGCGTTGGCGACCTCTTCCTCCTCCTCTGCCTTCGCCTTGTGCTTCCACCATACGCCCGCTGTCAGGTGGGAATGCCACCAGCAGCGCGTCTACCAGCGTGCGCTTGTACTCGCGCATCTTACGATCCCGCTCTAGTGAGGGAATTAAGGACGGTACGTTGTCCTTGTAACGGGGATCCAGCAGGGTGGCCACCCAGTAATCAGCACCAGTTAAAATGTGGGCAACTCGGCGGTCATTGCGGAAACACTGCAGCATGTAATCGCTCATGTGTGCCAGGCTGCCCAGAGGCAAAGAAAAGCTGTCCTCTGTGGGAGGTGTATCGTCTGTGTCCTCTGTATCCCCCCAGCCACGCACCAGTGATGGCCACGAGCTGGTCTGGGTGCCACCCTGCTGTGAAAATGGCTCCTCCTCCTCCTCCTCCACCTCGTCATCCTCCAGAACTGTGCCCTTTCTGCCGGACAATTGTGTACCTGGCGTTTGTTGGTGCAGGAACCCACCCTCGTAGCCACTTGTGAAAGACTGCCCTGAAAGCCTTTGAAATGATCCCGCTTCCTCATCCTCCTGTGCCACATCCTCTTCCATCATCGCCCGAAGCGTTTTTTCAAGGAGGCATAGAACTGGGATAGTAACGCTAAGAACGGCGTCATTGGCACTGGACATGTTGGTGGAGTACTCGAAACAGCGCAACAAGGCACACAGGTCTCGCATGGAGGCCCAGTTATTGGTGGTGAAGTGGTGCTGTTCCGCAGAGCGACTCACGCGTGATTGCTGCAGCTGAAACTCCACTATCGCCTGCTGCTGCTCGCACAGTCTGGCCAGCATGTGCAAGGTGGAGTTCCACCTTGTGGGCACGTCACATATGAGGCGGTGAGCGGGAAGGCCGAAGTTACGCTGCAGCGCTGACAAGCGAGCAGCAGCAGGGTGAGAACGCCGAAAGTGCGCACACACAGCCCGCACTTTCTGCAGCAGCTCTGGCATATTGGGGTAATTTTTAAGGAACCTCTGGACCACCAAGTTCAGCACATGCGCCAGGCAAGGGATGTGCGTCAAACCGGCTAGGCCCAGAGATGCTACGAGATTTCGCCCATTATCGCACACCACCAGGCCGGGCTTGAGGCTCACTGACAGCAACTACTCATTGGTCTGTTGTTCCATGTCCCTCCACAACTTCTGCGCGGTGTGGGGTTTTTCCCCCAAACAGGAAAGTTTTAAAACTGCCTGCTGTCGTTTACCCCTGGCTGTGCTGAAGTTGGTGGTGAAGGTGTTACGCTGACCGGATGAGGAGGCGGTAGAGGATGAGGAAGCGGAGTAGGAGGAGTTAGCAACAGGAGGCAAACTGAAGCGCCCTGCAATCCTCGGTGGTGGAAGGACATGCGCCAAACTGCTATCTGCCTCAGGCCCAGCCGCCACTGCATTTACCCAGTGTGCTGTTAGAGAGATATAACGTCCCTGACCGTGCTTACTGGTTCACGCATCCGTAGTTAGGTGGACCTTGCCAAAGATGGCGTTGCGCAGTGTACACCTGATTTTGTCCCCCACTTGGTTGTGCAGGGAAGGGATGGCTCGCCTGGAAAAATAGTGGCGGCTGGGCACGACGTACTGTGGGACAGCCAATGCCATCAGGCTTTTAAAACTCTGCGTCTCCACCATACGGAATGACAGCATTTCAAAGGCCAGGAGTTTTGAAATGCTGGCATTCAGGGCCAGGGATCGCGGGTGGCTAGGGGGGTACTTCCTCTTCCGCTCCAATGTTTGGGAGATAGAGAGCTGAACGCTTCCATGGGACATTGTGGAGATGGTCGGTGACCCAGGTGGTAGTGTTGCTGGCAGATCCTCTGTTTGCGGGGTGGCAGGTGCCACTGTCACTACAGAGGTGGATGAAGAGGCCGAGACTGCAGCAGAAGAGGAAGCAGGAGGAGCCAGAGACCTTTCTTGGTTTTTGAGGTGTCTACTCCACTGCAGCTCGTGCTTTGCACTTAGATGCCTGGTCATGCAGGTTGTGCTCAGGTTGAGAACGTTTATGCCTCGCTTCAGCCTCTGATTGCACAGCCTGCAAACCACTTGTGTCTTGTCATCAGCACATTGTGTGAAGAACTGCCATGCTAGGGAACTCCTTGGACCTGGCTTTGGTGTGCTCGGACCCTTGCTGCGTTGGGCAGTAGCAGACATACTGTCTAGGGGATGGACACTCCGCTTTTGCACCCTGCTCCCTCTTCTGCTGTGCTGGTGGCTCTGTGCGACCACCGCCTCTTCCTCCAAACTACACTGGTCACCTGCATAACGTTCATTCCATGTGGGGTCGAGGACCTCATCGTCCTCCACATCATCTTCCACCCAGTCTTCACCCCTGCTCTCCTTGTCTGTCTGCACAATTGCGAAAGCAGCAGCAGTTGGCACCTGTGTTTCGTCATCATCCGAGACGTACTGCGATGGTCCTCCCATGTACTCATCATGAAACATAAGTGGTTGGGCATTGGTGCACTCAATCTCTTCCACTTCTGGGGCAGGGCTAGGTGGATGGCCCTGGGAAACCCTGCTAACAGAGTCATCGAAAAGCAGAAGAGACTGCTGCATGATTTGGGGCTCAGACTGCTTGGCTGATTTGCAAGGGGGTGAGGTGAAAGACTGATGGACATGGGTTTCAGGTGCCAACTCTGATCTTTCATCAGAAGAGTGGGTGGGAGACAATGTGAAGAAACCCGAGGCACTGTCAGCAACCCAATCTACTATTGCCTGTACTTGTCCTGGCCTAAACATTCATACAGCCTCATTAGGCGCGACAAAATACCGCCGCAGGCTCGGTCGCCTACTCGCACCTGAGGAAGGTGTTTCACTTGTGCGTGTATCTGGCACAGATCCACCACGTCCTCTCCCTGCAACAGGAGCTCCACCAGCAGCACCACGACCGGGGCCACCACGTCCCTTTGACCTTCTCCTCATATTTTCCAAATTTAGGATGTTTCCCTAAATGGGTGTTTTTGGAAGAGCAGAACACACCCACAGTATGTAACCGCTGAATCGCACAGCTACAGAACTGCAGAAAATGCTATTAAAAAAAAAATGATTTTTTTTTAGTATAGCACAGTAGAAGAAAACTATTTAGAAATTGTTTATTTCACACACCTCCAAATATGTATAACACACTGCAAACTATTTTTTGTGTCCCTAAAAGGCGTTTTTTGGAAGAGAAGAACACACCCACAGTACGTAACCGCTGAATCGCACAGCTACAGAACTGCAGAAAATGCTATTCAAAAAAAATGTTTTGTTTTTTAGTATAGCACAGTAGGAGAAAACTATATAGAAATTGTTTATTTCACACAACTCCACATATGTATAACACACTGCAAACTATTTTTTGTGGCCCTGAATGGCTCTTTTTGCAAGCGTACATTAAAGTGCAAATTTTTTTTTTTTTTTTTTTCCCTAAACGGGTCTTTTTTTGCACGAGAAAAATAAAATGCAAACAACAACAGGTAAACCTATGCAGATCGCTGATTTTAATCTCTGAATCTGGACTCCTATATAATATTCTCTCTCCCTGAAAGCACCAACAGGAACCTGGCCCTACACTACACTATCTCTATCTTTTCCCTCAGATTGCAGAATCAGGACTACCTCATGTATTTTTCTATCTCTCCCTAAAAGCAGCAGCAGCAGACTAGATCCTCTCCCTATCTATTCTGAAGCAGAGTGACGTGTGTCCTGTGTGCCTCTAGCTTATATAGAAGCTGGGTCACATGTTGCACTGACCAATCACAGCCATGCCATTAGTAGGCATGGCTATGATGGCCTCTAAGGGCACACCAGCTAATCAAAAGGTGATTGGCTGGCCCCTGAAGCATTTCTAAATGCGTAATTAGATTGCCGAACCCGAACCCGGACTTTTGCGCAAAGTCCGGGTTCGGGTTCGGGAAAAAGCTAAAGTTCGGTACGGACCCGAACTTTACAGTTCGGGTTCGCTCAACACTAAACATGTTCTAATTTTTCTCGTCGTTTTTAATGCCATTTTTCTCGTCGAAAAAAACGGCAAAAAGCCCACAGACGATCGTTTTTCTCGTCGAAAGGAAAACATTTTGTTTTTCTCGACGAGAAAAACAGCCGTGTGTACGCGGCATTAGTTTATGACTCTGAGTGTTAACAAAGTATAGCCATTTAACATCCTTTTGAGGGGGGAGGGGGGGGTGAGGATATAGTGTGTCTGAACTGTATGTTTTAGGGAAAGAAGAAGTGCATTTAAAACAACTAATGGAGCATAATTTAAAGGCTACAATTATGTTGAACTCCTAGGAGAATGGAAAAGATTCACTTTAAAGCTCTAATTATGTATTTTTAAGATCCTGAAAAAAGGGATTTTTATACAGGGGTTGATCCCCTAACAGTATTCAGAGCAGTCTTCCTTAAATAAATAGGTATTTGGCCGAAGTATTTTATCATAAGCATAGTACTAGAGATGTATGGTAAAAAAATAACTGGAAAATAAGGAGAAGTTTCCCTATGTAATGATACAGTAGATTGTCTCTTCCACCCACTTCTCTCCAGCATTATTGTTTAGTTTGTTTTGCTGACATTTTGCTTCTGTGTTGGCATGCCATATTAAATTTGTGAATGGCCAATTTTAATAATATATGATGCAGATGTTTTCAAAGACAAATTAAAGCTTTGGAGCAGTTGTTTAGAATAAATGGCACGTTGCAACTTCACTTGGCAATGATATTTATATACACATATACCAGTGAAAGGAACCAAGTTGGAAGTGAATTACGCGGGCTTCCAAATTAGTACAGATTATTAGTGGCTGTCACACAAAGTGTGCATGCGGGGTGCTAAGCTACAATTTTGGTGACTTCTGTTCATTTAAGCCTTCAATAATTTCACCCGTCCCACCGCAGGAAAGCAGTGGGAGGGTTTTGTGTAGGAGAGTTAGATAACTTGCTCTGAATCACAGTTTCTGTTCCTGTGCATGTATTTTATTTTACGTCTTTCTGTTGTTTCTTTTTTCGCAGGGGTGCTGGAGAAAGATTGTAGTGGATGACACTCTTCCATTTGGCGAAGATGGCAAGTTGCTTCTTCCAACAACAATATGTGAAGCTGAACTGTGGCCAATGTTATTGTCCAAAGCTATCATTAAGATTGCAAGTATAGAGTATGTCTAATTTTATATTGTTTCAAACTATTTTTTAGTATCCTTGTATTTTAAAGGAGTCTGCTTAAAGAGACACTGTAACTTTGCTTATTTAGGGTAAATTCAAAATGGTGTCAAATGGTGTCAGAACACTACCTGGATTGACGATGACACTTCCACCACCAAATGACAGTGTTCAGGCCTGGCAATCGGCCACGCAGGCCCAAGCACTGTCACACAGGGGAAGTCACTTGCTTTCCCATACCTAGAAACCTGTCTGTTAGAGCAACAGGGTACAGGCTCTGAGTGAGCATTGAGGCACCTAAAGAGAAAAACTTAGAGAGTATAACTATAATACACCCCAATGGGGGAGATTTATTAAAACTGGAGCATTCAGAATCTGGTGCAGCTGGGCATGGTAGCCAGACAGCTTTTAACTTCAGTTTGTTCAATTAATCTTTTGACAATACAATCTGGAAGCTGATTGGTTTCCAGTTTTAGTGAATCTCCCCTATAAATATTAAAGTATTTATTTTTAAATATAACTAATATACTGTAACTGCTGATAGGGAGGATCGGCATTTTAACCACTTCAGCCCCGGAAGGATTTGCCCTCTTAATGACCAGGCCATTTTTGTGCTACGACACTGCGTCGCTTTAACTGACAATTGCATGGTCGTTCGACGTTGTACCCAAACAAAATTGATCTCCTTTTTTTTCCCACAAATAAAGCTTTCTTTTGGTGGTATTTGATCACCTCCGCAGTTTTTATTTTTTGAGCTATAAACAAAAGAGTAACCGTATATTTTTTATACTTTCTGCTATAATACATACCCCCAAAAAAATATATAAAAAAACAAATTTATCTATCAGTTTAGGCCAATATGTATTCGTCTACATATTTTTGGTAAAAAAAATCGCAATAGGTGCGTATTGATTGGTTGGCGCAAAAGTTATCACGTCTACAAACTATGGAATAGATTTAGGAACTTTTATTTATTTTTTATTGTTTTTCCTGGTAATGGCGGCAATCTGCGATTTTTAGCTGTGGACAAATCTGACCCCAAACTACACTTTTTGGGGACCAGTGACATTATTACATTGATCAGTGCTATAAAAATGCACTGAACAATGTATAAATGACACTGGCAGGGAATAGGTTAACACTAAGGGCGATAAAGGGGTTAAATGTGTTTCCTCAGCATGTTCTAACTGTAGGGGGGATTTTCTGCCTGGGACATGATAGAGATCGCTGCTCCCGATCACTGGGAACAGCAGATCTCTCTCTGAGATGTTCTCTGTCAGATTAGGGATCCGTCTTGTTTACAAAGGCAGATCCCCGTTCTGCCTCTGTGTACAGCGATCGTGGGCGGTGGACATCGAGTTTGCCTGACCCGTAGGCGCTCTCCCGCGGCGCAGCGGGTGAGCGCGCGTAATCTCACATGCACTGACCAACGTACGGGCCAAACCATTACTTCCAGGACTTCTTGTTCTTTTTTAGACTGAAGATGGATCTTAATGACATTGGCTGTATGTTTGGGGTCGTCGTTCTGCTGCAGAATAAATTTGGGGCCAATCACTCACCTCCCTGATGGTATGGCATGATGGATAAGTACAGTGCCTTGAAAAAGTATTCACACCCCTTGAAATTTTCCACATATTGTTATGTTATTACCAAAATAGTAAATGTAGTTTATGTGATAGACCAACACAAAGTAGCACATATTTGTGAAGTGAAACTGAAATGATACAGTAAATGGTTTTCAAAATTTTTGACAAATATCTGAAAAGTGTGGCATGCATTTGTATTCAGCCCCCTGAGTCAATACTTTGTAGAACCACCTTTCGCTGCAATTGCAGCTGCAAGTCTTTTTAGGTATATCTCTACCAGCATTGCACATTTAGAGAGTGAAATTTTTGCCCATTTTCAAGTCAGCAATTTTCAAGTCTGGCCACAGATTCTCAATTGGATATAGATCTGGACTTTGACTGGGCCATTCTAACACATGAATATGCTTTGATATAAACCATTCCATTGTAGGTCTGGCTGTGTGTTTCGGGTCATTGTCCTGCTGGAAGGTGAACCTCTGCCCCAGTCTCAAGTCTTTTGCAGATTTTAATAGGTTTCCTTCCATGATTGCTCTGTATTTGGCTCCATCCATCTTCCCATCAACTCTAACCAGCTTCCCTGTCCCCGTGAAGAAAAGCATCCTCACAACATGATGGTGCCACCACCATGTTTTACGGCGCAGATGGTGTGTTCAGGGTGATGTGCAGTGTTGGTTTTTCACAACACGCGTTTTGCTTTTAGGCTAAAATGTTCAATTTTAGTCTCATCTGGATGAGGTCTTTGACCAAAGCAATCCAGAAATGGATGGGATTCGGGGGATTTTCATGCGACTTAAAAATGTCCTCATAGCTGAATTGCATGCCTCCTGGGACATAGTTTTTCTCGAACGGTATTTGAACGGTATTTGAAAGAAAAAATGATCCCCAGGAGCCTTCGGTGGAATGTGTATCCAGATAGAGGGGATGCAGAACTTAGTGAATGGTTTCTCTATTTTAACAATGCTGGTTTGGCTTTTTTGGAGTTTTTGGTTTCTCGTAAGAGAGCCAAGGTGGTCAGGTTACGGCAGGAGATCAATGATATCAAAGAAAGATTAGGCCCTATGAGTAAAGAGGGACTATATCAGATCTACACTAAGGAACTTCGGGATATCATAATAGAGGAAGAAGAAGAACAGCGTATTAAAAAGCGGAAGAAGTATTTAAGGGACGTAGAAGACTACAAAACGCACAATGTGTTCAAATGGCAGGAGAGTCATCGCGAAAGCTTCAACAAACCTCCTGAGAGTACCAGTATGGAGGAGGAAGCTAGTGGGGATAGTGAGGTAATACCACCCCCCAACGAAAATCAGAGAATACAAATAGCTCCACCACCCAATACCCCTGGATATCGTGATTATGGACCAATCAAGACGGGAGGTAACAGGACACCACAACATCTTAAAAAGAAGGGGAATCATAGTGGAAATAGACCTTCTAATAATGGATCTAATCCCTATTATCCCCCGCCCACTCAGCATCCAAGAAACCAAGGAAGGTTCCCTAACCCTGGAGGAAATAGGGGGAATCGACACCCCCAAGGACAGAATCAATATCAGTCTCAAATTCACCACTATCCCCCAGCTAGATCTCCATATATGGACCATTATGGCCAATATGAGGACCCAAACTACAGGAATGTAGATGGTTACAGAGAGAGTGCTTCAAATTCTCCGCGGGTGCCATGGAGACAAGATATCCCGACAAGGAACCAATACGGACCTTTGCAGGGATATTATGATAGGGAGGAAGAAGAACAATATAGTAGTGGAGGGAGAACATTTGGTAATTCCCAGACACGTGGCCTAGATGGTCCGCCAGGAGCGGCCCCCCTAAGGAACAAAACGGATAATTTTTTAGGAAAAGGCCAAGGAAAGAAGGGAAGACCAAGAGAGGATGTAGAGGAGGCCAATGGAGTAACCCCGAAAAAACTCAAAAGGAGGTAGTGTGTCAAGGAGTTTTTAATCTGAGTGGAGAAGAACTCACTAGGTCAGAGAAGCTGACATTAAACCAGGGATTGAAATATGCCCCCAGAAAGCCTTTAAACAAATTCCAGATGTTTTTAGACATCCAGAGATACACAAGGAAACTGAGCATCAAACGGCATTTCCTATCGAATCCTATCATTAGTAATAGCACCTCAGGGGAGGGAGAAAATACAATAGGAACAGGGCTCAGAAATGCATCTCTTTTTAAGCCCCCGGGGAAACCAGCCCCGAGTATTACAGTTTTTAAGGAATTGGTCCTACAAGATTTATCACAGGCTAAATTTAAAATGGAAAGACAGAAGAACGTGGAAGAGGGCATTGCATCATTGTGTCAAAGGAAAAATTTGGTCATTAGACCGGCAGACAAGGGGGGGGGCATCGTGATCTTGAAGAAAATCGATTACCTAAATGAAATGGAAACTTTGCTATCCGATAGGGACACTTATACCATCCTTAAGAATAACCCCATGGAGAAATATAAGAAAAATCTTAAATGCATTGTATCCAATGGACACAGGAAAGGGATTATTAATGATAAAGAATTGGACTTTCTTGTCCCTCTGGCCCTACGCACGCCAATAATATACTATATCCCTAAGGTACACAAAAACCCTATTCGACCTCCTGGCCGCCCTATAGTAAGCGGATTGGATTCCGTTACATCTAGGGTAGGTAAGTTTGTGGACGTTTTTCTACAACCAGTAGTGTCCAAAACACCAGCGTTTTTGAAAGATTTGATGCAAATCATTCAGGAGTTATCTCAGCTTACAGTGGAGGATAATTTTTTATTAGTAACAGCGGACGTCTCCTCCCTGTATACTATTATTCCCCATGACCTGGGATATAAGGCAGAGGAATTTTTTCTGAAAAAGGATTTGTCTATAAAATCTTCAACACTGGATTTTGTAATGCACCTTCTATGTTTTGCCATGGAACATAATTACTTTTACTATGGTGGTCAGTTTTATTTACAGAGTACTGGTGTTGCAATGGGGGCTAAATTTGCCCCCAGCCTTGCGGGCCTGTTCATGGCCCTATGGGAAAACGACAAACTTTTCTCCTTGGAAGAGCCCCGCCTCCTTTTTTGGCGAAGATACATAGATGACGCGTTTTTTCTATGGAAGGGAGACGTGGAGTCTCTAAATGAGTTTATGATTAAACTTAATACCAATGATTGGGGGATCCTTTTCACATATGAATGCAGCGCACTTTCTGTCAATTTTTTAGATCTGGTGATATTTAAGGATCAAGGCATACTTCTTACCAAAACCCATTTCAAGGGGACTGATAGAAATGGGTATATCCCAATGGACAGTGGACATCACCCTAATTGGCTCAAGGCTGTTCCCAAGGGCCAATTTCAGAGGGTGAGACGTAACTGTTCACGACTTGAAGACTATGCAGCTCAAGCCACAATCTTGAAGAATCGGTTTGTGGATAAGGGTTATAAACCGGCTATCCTGGACAGAGCTATACACGATGTCGCAATCATGGATAGAGAAGGCCTTTTGGTTCCCAAAAATAAGGAAATAAAGAAAATGAATATAGAAATACAGTGGTCCTTTTTGACCACTTTTTCCTCTCATTTTTGGTGGGTCAACAAAACCATACGAAAACACTGGCAGGTACTCAGGTGCGATAAAGTTCTGGGACCTGAGCTCCCAAAATATCCGAAAGTCCTATATCGAAGGAATCAGAATCTGAAGGACTTGGTAGCCCCCAGTGTCGTTGACCCCCCTCCAAGAATTCGTTTATTTGGGAATTTGAAGGGCTTTTTTCCATGTCGACGGTGTAAAGTATGCTCTTCCTCTAAAACTATCCGGACCTCCACCTTTACTTCTAACACTACCTCCAAGGAATATTCTATATCGGAACTGATCACGTGTGGGACTGTGGGGGTGATATACTTCCTAAGTTGTCCCTGCGGGCTCCAGTATATTGGGAGGACTACCCGCGCTCTGAAGGTCAGGATAGGCGAGCATCTTTCAAATATCCGTAGGGGCTTCATTGGACACAGTGTTTCCTTACATTTCCGTCAATTCCATGATCGTAACCCATCCCTACTTGGGGTCATAGGGATAGAGAAGCATGTTCCCCACTGGAGAGGAGATAATTTGAAACGTTGTATATCCCGTAGGGAAACGAGATGGATTTATGACATGGCCTGTTACAGCCCTTTGGGCTTTAATATAGAATGGGACATCAATTGTTATATTAATAACAGTTGATGTCCCAGAAGGGAGTTGGAGCCCCCTTTTTTTTTTTTTTTTTTGATGCAGTTCTCTGATTGGTTTTGTGAGATCAGGGGATTTCGGAAACTTGGTAACTAATATACTGTGAATGTTTTTCTAGTTTGTTGGGTCCCTTCTCCTCCCATAAAAAGTTTTTTCCACTTACAAGTGGCCCTCCTTTCTTCTTTTTTCCTTGGTGAAACAAATAATATTCATATGTTAAATAAGAATTAATAAATTTAAAAGTGCCCCTAATATGCCAATATTTTGAGGAAAGGGCAGAGAAGTGTGTTGTTTTGAAAATATATGCCTGTACGCCTTGGGTTAATGGCACATGTGTAGCTAAATGGCTGCACTAGAAATATATCATAATCATCATGTATTTTTATATATTTCATATTCTCCCTTTCCTCATCAGATATTGATATATATTAATTTTTATCAATTTTAAATTTTTATTAAGTTATAAATATTTCATATATATTTCTTTATCGTACACCACGGGACACAGAGCTAGTCATTACATAATGGGTTAAGGGTCACCAGCGGTGATTGGACACTGGCACAACCAATGGAAGACAGTTCCCCTCCATATAACCCCTCCCATCAGGGAAGTACCTCAGTTTTTTCGCCAGTGTCGAAAGGTGTTGGACGCGTTAGGAGGTGCTAAAGGAAAGCTCTACCAAAGAGACCCTCTGGGGGTAAAAGAGCTATGCTTTCGGATCCATCCAAGACGCCTACAAATGAGCTGAATCTGGATGGGATCCGGGCCTCATCCATGAGGCGTCGCCTGTAATGTCTCTCTTCGGAGGACTGGGCTCTAAGATCCAGCACTTTCGCTATTTCGCTATAAAGTCCTGGTAAGAGTCTTGCACAAGGCCCAGGGGAGAGGTATCCTTTAAATAGGAACCCATATCCCTGACGGTTGGCACACATAGCCCACCGTGAAGGGTGAAGTTTGGTATCTGTCTGAAATCTTTCAGCAGAAAAACCTGCGGCGTGGATAAGGTGAGATTAGAAGGTCCATAACTAGGTTGGGACCTTTTTCAAAAAGTGGATGTCTTCTTTTTTTCCACCACTGGGGGGAGTAAAGAGCTGAATATACTCACCTCACTCTGTTCAGTGTCGGCTTCGGCGAAGTACACTGCTCGTCACCTCCGCTGCTGAGCTTGCGGGGGCGAGGGCCGCGCGCGCGCGGGAGCGCGCTTTATCGGAGGGGGGGGGGGGGCGAAGGCGTGCGCGGGCACGTGGCGCGCGCAGGCACAGAAACGGCGCCAATTTTAAAAGACTGTCAGTGTGAGAAGCACTGCAGCAGCAAGCAAGCTCGTTAGTTCTCTTATTCCTGGCAGAGAAACACAGCAGCTATACAGGGACGTAAGGCTCCATGTGGTTGGATTGGGTACTTCCTAGAAGACATCCATGTTATGCATAGTTATGTGTTAAAAGTTGCATACTTAATGTATTTGCTAAACTGAACACGGTAGTATATGCATTTAGGTACCTTGTATTTTGTCTAAACGGTAAGCCTTCCAGGGGAAGTAATACGGACAAAAAGAGATAAGAAAGCACCACCGCCTGAGAGGAGGCTCTAACTGTGCTGACTCGGTACCTTTCTCTCCTGGGTTGCTAAATGCACCTGTTCAGGATGAGCCATTACCTCTGTCAGGTATGGCGGCTTCCCCAGTGGAGCCTGGGCCTGTATATGTCACTGAGGACACTTTATCAGCTGCCCTAAATAATCTGGAGGAAAAAATTGCTACCTTAATCGCTAAGTCCTCTAAAAAGGAACAATAAGCGAAGCAGGTCTCTTCCAGTATTGGACCTCCCTTCAGAAGTACCTGAGGGAGGAGGATGAGGAGGAGGAGGCTACATCAGCAGAGGATGAGGAGCCAGATTTTAAGGTCACAGGTACAATGCTATAGCAGTGCATTTAAGTTAACCTCTGCGGAGGTAACGGAATTACCTGTCTCCTCCCTAGGGTCATTAAGATCCCTGCAAGGTGCATGCTCCTTCCCGGTTCATCCGTTACTAGAGGATCTAATATACGCAAACTGGCAACATCCAGATAAGCGTTTCTCACCTCCAAAAAGGTTTAACATTCTTTATCCTATGGGGGAAAAATTTTTTTTTTAAGAAATGGAGCCTGCCTGCGGTAGTTGCGGCTATTTCTTGTGTAAATAAAAACCTGACATGTCCGGTGGATAATGTACAAGGGTTTAAAAGATCCTTCTGAGAGGAAGTTGAAATCCTCCTTCCTTTTGGCCGGCTCAATTACCCAACCTGCAGTAGCAGCAGTCGGTATGGGTCAGGTCATCAGCCAACAGGTAAAGCAGGGGCTGAAGGAACTGCCTTCAGAGCAGGCTAGAAATTGGGAAAAATTTGCCTAAAAGCCTTATGCTTCACAGTGGATGCCATGAGAGATTCTATCATACAGGCATCACGCCTTACACTCCAGCTGGTACAGATGCGCAGAGTACTTTGGCTTAAGCATTGGTCAGCGGAGACCCCATGCAAAAAGCTGTTGGCAAGTTCCCGTTCCATGGCGAACGCCTATTTGGGGAAGATTTAGAAAAATATATACAGAAGATCAAGTGGTAAAATGACTTTTACCTGAGAGAAAGAAAAACAAGAGATCTTGTTTTAAACGCTCTCTCCCCAGCTCCCGGGAAATCTGACTCCAACCAGTGGCGGCGGCCTGTTTTAGCCGCCCACAAAAGCCAAGGGGCAAGCTCAGAAGAACAAGAAGCCGTGGGGTGCAAGAGCTAATAAGCAAGCCCCCAAAGCCTCTCAGTGAAGGGGCGCCCCCGCTCGGCCGAGTGGGAGGAAGGCTTTGTCAGTTCTGAGCAACTTGGTGGTCAGAAATCCAGGACAATTGGGTAGTATCCACAATATCCTCAGGGTACAAACTGGAATTTCGAGAGATCCCATCTTCTCAATTCCGAGGTTCAAGACTCTCCAAGGATCCACAAAAAAGAGAATCCTTCTTCAAAGGTTTGAATCACTTAATGGCTCAAGGGGTAGTTACAGACGTACCCCAAAAAGAGCGAGGTTCAGGTTTTTACTCAAACCTCTTTGTGATTCCAAAGCCAAATGGAGATGTCAGACCCATCCTGGATCTAAAATCCCTAAATCGGTTCCTGAACGATCGCCATTTTCGAATGGAAACGATCCGATCCGTGGCCGCCACTTTAAAGGGCGGAAAATTCATGGCGTCCATAGATATCAAGGACGCACATTTACACATACCCATCCTCCCCGCTCACCAAAGATTCCTAAGGTTTGCGGTAGAAGATCGCCACTTTCAATTTGTGGCTCTGCCGTTTGGTGTAGCCACCGCGCCCATAGTATTCACAAAGGTGCTAGCTCCTCTGTTGGCAAACCTAAGAACACGGGGCATTGCGGTAACAGCCTATCTGGACGATCTACTAGTAATAGATCAGTCAAAGGACGGATTGGGTCACGCTGTACACACTACAGTAGGATACCTGGAGCATTTAGGATGGATTATAAATTTACAAAAATCCTCTCTCCAGGCCCAAAGAAGGATAGGGTACCTGGGCATGATCATAGATACAGCCCAAAACGAGGTATACCTGCCAGAACCGAAGATACAGTCTCTGAAAGACCTGATCCACAAGGTCAAAGCAAACAAGAGGCCGTCTATTCGCCTTTGCATGAGACTATTGGGAAAGATGGTAGCCTCCTTCGAGGCGGTCCCTTACGCCCAGTTTCATTCGAGACTACTTCAAGGCAATATTTTAGCTTCCTGAAACAGGAAGAGCCAAGCTCTGGATATACCCATGCGCCTGTCCTCACAAGTACGCCACAACTTCGATTGGTGGCTAGAAGCCAGGAATTTACG
Source organism: Rana muscosa (assembly GCA_029206835.1). NCBI lineage: Eukaryota > Metazoa > Chordata > Amphibia > Anura > Ranidae > Rana > Rana muscosa. Next base: position 74,247,184 of record CM055121.1, read on the forward strand.
GAAGGGAAAGTCCTTCCTCCCAGTGGCCTGGAAGGTGGTATCTAGGAATACCAGCCTATCGGACTGGGGTGCAGTATTCGAGGAGGCTTCTACCCAGGGAACCTGGGCCAAGACTCAGGGGATCCTGCCCATCAATGTGCTAGAGATCCGGGCGGTATATCTAGCCCTCAAAACCTGGACATACAGGTTACAGGGCTACCCAGTTCGGGTTCAATCCGACAATGCTACTGCAGTAGCTTACATCAATCACCAAGGAGGCACCCGCAGTCGGGCAGCCCAAAGAGAGGTGAACCGGATCCTGGCATGGGCAGAAGAGCATGTACCTTGCCTTTCTGCAATCTTCATTCCAGGGATGGAAAATTGGCAAGCAGACTACCTGAGTCGTCAGCAGCTGCTACCAGGGAGTGGTCTCTTCACCCCGAGATCTTTCAGGCCATATGTCTGAGATGGGGAAACCCAGATGTAGACCTGCTAGCTGCCAGGTTCAACAAGAAATTGGACAACTTTGTGTCCAGAACGAGGGATCCTCTAGCCTACGGGACAGACGCTCTAATAATACAGACGCTCTAATAACTCCATGGAATCAGTTCTCACTGATCTAGGCATTCCCTCCGATCCCTCTTCTACAAAGACTGCTTCGCAGGATCAAGGAGGAGGGAATACCAGTAATCCTAGTGGCCCCAAACTGGCCCAGGAGGCCTTGGTATGCCGAGATTGTAAAAACGGCGATAGGAAGGCCCTGGAAGTTTCCACTCCGACACGACCTGCTGTCACAGGGTCCAGTATTCCACCCTTCCTTACAAAGGCTAAAGTTGACGGCCTGGCTGCTGAGACCCACGTTTTTAAAAAGAGAGGGGTCTCTGGTCCGGCTCTTTCTACGCTCATTAATGCTAGAAAGCCAGCCTCCAGACTCATCTATCAGAGAGTCTGGAGAGCATACGTTTCCTGGTGTGAATCCAGAAGTTGGAATCCTCAGAAATATGAAATAAGCAGGATTCTTGCTTTTTGCCAGTTAGGAGTGGATATGAATTTAGCCCTTAGCACCATCAAAGGGCAAATATCGGCTCTATCAGTCTTCTTTCAGAGACCATTGGCATCTCACTCCATAGTTCGGACATTCATTAAGGGGGTACTGAGGATAAATCCTCCAGTTAGGACTCCCTTGTGTCCATGGGATTTGAATTTGGTATTGTCAGTGTTGCAAAAGCAACCTTTTGAACCTATTCGCCATATTCCTTTAATTATATTAAGTAGGAAGTTTGCTTTTCTGATTGCTATAGCTTCTGCTAGGAGAGTATCAGAGCTAGCAGCTCTTTCTTGTAAAGAGCCTTGTCTAATTTGTCACAAGGACAAAATCGTACTACGACCCCATCCGGCTTTTCTACCTAAGGTGGTGTCGGCTTTTCACTTGAATCAAGACATTGTTCTGCCTTCCTTTTTTCCAAACCCGCGGACGGCGGGGGAAAAATTATTACACTCTCTAGATCTAGGGAGAGCGGTAAAGGTGTATCTGCAAGCAACCGCTCAGATACGTAAAACAGATGTTTTGTTTATTTTACCAGATGGGCCCAAGAAGGGCCAAGCGGTATCAAGATCCACCATTTCCAGGTGGATTAGACAAGTAATTATTCAAGCTTATGGTTTAAAGAACAGGACTCCTCCTTTTCCTGTTAAGGCGCACTCTACCAGGGCGATAGGTGCTTCATGGGCAGTGCACCACCAGGCTTCGATGGCTCAGATCTGTAAAGCTGCAACTTGGTCTTCAGTCCATACATTTTCCAAATTCTATCAAATAGATGTGAAAGGACATGAGGATTCCGCCTTTGGGCGAAGTGTGCTGCAGGCAGCAGTATAGGGCTTCTGGTCCGCAAGCGGCCTGTTTTGATCTGTGTCTCCCCCCCTTCATATGAGCATTGCTCTGGGACGTCCCATTATGTAATGACTAGCTCTGTGTCCCGTGGTGTACGATAAAGAAAATAGGATTTTTATAACAGCTTACCTGTAAAATCCTTTTCTTGGAGTACACCACGGGACACAGAGGTCCCCCCCTTCTTATGGGAACCTTACTGCTTTGCTACAAAACTGAGGTACTTCCCTGATGGGAGGGGTTATATGGAGGGGAACTGTCTTCCATTGGTTGTGCCAGTGTCCAATCACCGCTGGTGACCCTTAACCCATTATGTAATGACTAGCTCTGTGTCCCGTGGTGTACTCCAAGAAAAGGATTTTACAGGTAAGCTGTTATAAAAATCCTATTTTTTATTTTTAATTGCATTTGCATTCATTGTCATTTTTATTTTCATTTTTATTATATATGTATTTATGCCAGGATTCCATTTGAGTTTCGTCCATTTCCATGATATATCCTTAAAGCATATTAATTATAAAATGGATTTTCCAGCCAACATGTAAATTCATGTTTGCCTTAAAATACCAATGATTAGGAAAATGCTGTATATGTCATGGGCTGAACGAATGTTGTCGGCAGTATGACTGCATGCAGGGGATTTTATTGGCATAAGAATTTTTGGCTGTCTTTTTTCTAAACACCGGGGACGCGGGGCTTATTCCTGCGCTTCCGGTGTCATTTGATTGTAGTCTTCTATAAAGTGCGTGGAGTGTGACCTCCGAGTATTGCCTCCTTCCCTGTTGATGCCTTGTATAGGAGAAACGCAGCGTCGGGCGGAGCAATCATCTCTGACGTCACCACGCTCCAGCTCAGTGGTCTGAGCCGCGGCTGGTTGTCTTATCTACACCGCGTTTTTTAAAATACTTTTGTTCAGAGACTCTGGATGTTAGCTCCTGTTATTTTAATAAAGGGACCTTTTGTTGATATACTGCACCATGAGTCTCCCCCTATCTCTTTTTTGATATCCATACTGAATCATTGGGGAATCGATCCTGACTATAAGGAAACTGTGTCCCTGAACGATCCAAGGGAGAGGGCGGACCTGCTGCAGGACGGATGTTTTTGATGTGCTGAGCCTGTATGATCTCCGTAATAGAGATCCACCGGAGTCGGTAAGCCCCCACTCTTTCCATTTTTATGTCATCTGGCTGGAAAACTGTCGGAGGAAGATTCCAATCCTTCCCTGCTACAATTTCCTTTTTCATGCAGTTTTGAATGCAGCGAGTCATCTCACAACCTATTTACAGTCACTTCACAGTTTTTACTTGTAGAGGAAGACTTCAACCCTTCCCTGCCACAATTTCTTTTTTATGAAATTTTGAATGCAGCGAGTCACCTCACAACCTATTTGCAGTCACTTCAAAAAAAATGTTTTTCTTTTTGTGTTTATTGGGACACTAATTGATAATTTTTCTTGGGACATTTTTTTGTATTAATTGTATTCCAGTTTGCACTTTGATTTTTGCACATAATTGTTGGTAGCGCATTTTTATTATTTGTGAATATTTTTGTATAGCTGTATATTCCAGCTATTTTTTTAGATGCAGCACCCATCACTTATATTTCATTAGTCTTTTATAAGGATCATATTCCTTTGAAATAACTTTTTATTGGCACCAGAGTTTTCTTTTGAACCTTTGTTTTTTGCAGCACAGGGGATGCGCAAATTTTTCCACGCTTTACAATTTAGTCTCATCTGACCAGATCAACTTCTTCCACATGTTTGCTGTGTCCCCCACATGGCTTCTCGCAAATTTCAAACGGGACTTCTTATGGCTTTCTTTCAACCAAGTCCAAACTTGCAAGGAACCATCATCAGCCCAGAGCACCTGCTGCCATTTTTCTGCACCCCAGTTCCCAAGTTTCTGTGCATAGTTGAGTCACTTAGCCTTGTTTCCATGTTCTATGTCCCTTGAATGCCTCTGCCATTTGTGATTGGCTTTGGTCATTCCTGGTGGGATAGCTCAAGAGGTTTTCCGACTAAGATCCAAACACTTCTGAGCTCATTCCTTGGCTGAAAACAGATTCCTCTATCCACACAATGTGAATGGAGAACCCCCCCCCCCTAACCAAGGCAGTGTATTCTGAGAACTGCACACACAGAGATAAAAGTTTTCCAACACGTCCCTTCGACAGAAGTCAATCAAACAATTGATTTCTGTTCAGCGGGGATAGTCACACACACTGTTCGAAATTTAGTCCCTGCTGAACCGGACAAATTTCAATCAGTGTATGACCAGCTTGAGAGTGAACTACTTTAATTTGTAAATAACACCGTTCTGGATTGATTTCTAAACTACCTGTTCTGATCCTTCAGGTACATTTTCACTGCTAAAGCCATCTACATCCCAATATTACAGTGACAGAAAGTGCTTCTGTAATTTTATATATTCAGAGGCACTAACAGCAGGACAGTAGATATTTGTTGACTAGGTTTCTCACATACACATAGTAAGGGGTGCCAGCATTTATAGCTAATGTGGGGAAAATACACCTTTTTGATTTCTTACAATCCTAATAAGTTTAATTCTGGGTCCTGAGGCCCAGAGGCTTTGTAGAAATCCCAGTTGTCCACAGGCCTTGATATTTATAAGGTGACTACAAGAGCACTACAAAAGCTACAAGTGCTGCACGTTTGTGCTAGGGAACCCATTAGGGGCACCATTTTGGTCAGGAACTGGCCTGAGTTAAGTTAAGGACTTGGACAAGCAGAAAATTGTTGTATGCTATGACTAATTTGTACAAAGCCCTTCTGCACTGAAACTGTGTTTGTTTGCTGCCTTTCTGGAAAAACATGCAGGAGAAACCTGCATGGACTGTTAATGGGTGTTGCTGTCTTCTGCTTGGTTTACCACTAGCACCACCAGTTGAACTGCTTTCCTTACAACTTGGTGCTCTGATGTAGGCAGCCCCCCAAAAGAGACAGATATCTCTGTTGAATAGACACCATGGTAAACAAAATGGAGCATCTTGTAAATAACAGACTACCCTACTGCAGTGCTCTCAGTGGAGACACCCAGTGGAAGAAAAAAAGAATGCCATTGGTGTGATTGGTGTGATTAAAGAGGAGCTCCAGGCTCCCCCAAAAAAATTAAGTCAGCAGCTACAAATACTGTAGCTGCTGACTTTAATATAAGGACACTTTACCTGTCTTGGGATCCAGAGATGTCCTTACCCAAACCGGTTCTTCAATCGGCTTCGGGTGCAGGTGCTGGCATCTCTAGTAAGTCCTATTGTGAATGGTCCCATAGTCTTCTGGGACCTGTGATGTGTCCCAGAAGACTGCAGGAGGGGGGGAGGAAACTTCCCGCAAAACCAGGTACCCGCTCCCCCCTCCCTCCAAAAAAGTGCCAAATGTGGCAGTGGAGTAGGGGAGGTGCAATCAAGTGGAGCTTTCCCTTTTGGGTGGAGCTCCGCTTTGAGGGCTACAAAGTGATTTAATGCCGAGCTGTGATTTTTTCTTTGGGAACTGTTGAGGAAAAACAGGAAAACAGTTCTGAAAATGTATCTGAAAAAAAATATGTTACTTTTTTGTCTGAACTTGAGGAGAATGTTGACGGATCTACTGTATGTCAGAGGTACCCTACAACTTCCCACTAGCAGTCATGGTTGGGAAGTCAGAGGAAATTCCCTCAGTGTCAGAAATAACAGATCTACTGAATTCGCCTCCATACCTGACCCACAGGTCTGGGCGGTGAAGGGCATCAAATACCTGGATCAAATTTGCTCAGGGGGGTGCTTGAAGACATTTTATGTTCTGAAATCACAGTTTGACCTCCCTAATAAGTACTTTTTTTAGATATCTTCAGCTCAGACATGCATTTCGTACTCAATTTGCCACTGACTCGGTTGCCTTCTTTACTTCCACCCTTGAAACGATACTCAGAGAGGATACACTGACTAAACCTCTATCTAATTGATATCAGTCTATGCTTACCTCGGTCCATACAGGCCTCGAGTCGACTAGATCTAACTGGACATCAGAATTCCCAGAGCTAGACGATGAGGACTTGTGGGAATGCCCCTTCATACAGTTAGTATCCGCTAAAATAGACTTAGACTAATACAATTCAAAATATTACATAGAATTTACATCACCCCTGCACGCTTGCATAAAAATGTATCCCTCTATCCCTGCTGTGTGTTGGCGCTGCACGGTAGATCAAGCGGATTTCATACATATCTTCTGGCACTGCCCTCACACCTGCAATTTTTGGGCAGAGGTCATATCATTTATTCGCACAGTAACTACTATTCAGGTACCGCTCTCAGTGGAGGTCTGCCTCTTGGGCCTGGTTGACTCCCTAGCCAACCGTAGAGCCCCCAGAACTCTGAATAGACTGCTATTGTTTTATGCAAGAAAAATCATTGTACTTCACTGGAAGGCCCCAGCTGCCCCTACCCTGGTCGCGTGGAAAAAAATGGTCAACTCTAATCTGCCCTTATACAAGGCCACTTTACCTGTCGAGGGGCTGCCCACAAAAGTTTCACAAAGTGTGGGACATTTGGACTGAAGCCCCCTCCACTAACACTGACCCTGATCTTTCTCCTTAAACATTCCACCCCCTACTTTAAAGTTACGAGACCCAAAGATTGACCCTGACTGGTTTAAACACAAGCACTTTGCAGGTGTACTGTAGATTTGGGAGCACACTTTTAGTCTAAGTGCCAGTTAGGGCACTAATGTTTTTGACTGTTCTAAGTCATGTACTGTTGTGTAAAGGTTCCGAGCCTGGGTATGCCCAATAGGCTCTGTTTTTGTATGTTATTCTTTTTCAAAAACCTCAATAAAAAGATTTTTCAAAAAAAGAAATAACAGATCTACCAGTGACCAGCAAAGATTCTGGGACCCCACGGTTGCTGGATTCCAATTAAGTAAAGGTATGTTAAAATCCAAAAGTGATAAACAATGGCAATTTTTGAGTAGAAAAACCAAAACAAAGGATTAAGCAGCGTTAACCTAAAATTTAGAAAGCAGTCGGGAGTAGTGATAATCTTGCCCTGAGTGTTAAATCATTTCACTCCAACAAAATTTTTGAAGTTTACTGCTATCCTTGCCTATAACTTAGGTCCCTGACCATATTGATGGACCTTGACTATGCCACCTGGTATCAAGATGCAATCTCTCTTAGAAACACATCCTCTGAGGTTACAGTGAATAAGCCGTTTTAAATGTTTTCCCAGACTGGTATTCTTAACCACTTCAGCCCCGGAAGGATTTACCCCCTTAACCACTTGCCTACCATGCCAATTCTAACATTTCTCTCCTACATGTAAAATTCATAATTTTCTTGCTATAAAATTACACAGAACCCCCAAACATTATATATATATTTTTTTTTAGCAGAGACCCTAGAGAATAAAATGGTGGTTATTTGTATTTGTTATTTGCGCAGCAATTTTTCAAATACTTTTTTTGGGGAAAAAAAAAAAAGTTTCATGCATAAAAAAAAACAGTAACGTTAGCCCAATTTGCCCAATGTGAAAGATGATGTTACTCTGAGTAAATAGATACCTAACATGTCACGCCTCAAATTTGCACACGCTCGTGGGATGACGCCAAACTTTGGTACTTAAAAATCCCCATAGGAGATGCTTTAAGTTTTTTTTACAGGTTACATGTTTTGAGTTTTAGTTCTAGAATTATTGCTTTCGCTCTAAGATTCGCGGCGATACCTCACATGTGTGGTTTGAACGTCGTTTACATATGTAGACACGACTTATGTATGCGTTCGTTTCGGCGAGTGAGCACGCGGGGACATGGGTGGTTTAAATGTATTTATTGTTTATTTTACTTTTATTTTTCTAATTTGATGCTTTCTTTTTAAATATTTTTTCGATCACTTTTTTTCCTATTACAAGGAATGTAAATATCCCTTGTAATAGCAATAGTGCATGACAGGTCCTCTTTACAGTGAGATCTGGGGTCAATAAGTCCCCAGATCTCACCTCTAGGCTGGGAAGCCTGAATAAAGAAAAAAAAATATCCTGTCTTCCCAGCCGAGACGGCAGCATTTTTTTTTCAAATGCAGAGGCTGGGCGTGACGTCATAACATCGTGCCCAGCCTCCGAACGATCATAGAGACTCCGGGGACCATCTGGCCCACCGGAAATCTCTATGTTCAACATCTGCCACCAGTCGATTCCTCCTCCATTCGACGATGGCAGGGGCAAGCCAAAAGAAGCACCAGAGGGCGGCGGGAGGGAAGGGAACGATACCTCACATGTGTGATTTGAACACCGTTTACATATGCCGGCGCGGCTTACGTATGCATTTTCTTTGCTGCATAAGCTCACGGGGAAGGGGGAGCGCTTTAAAAAAAAAAAGTCTTATTTTTTTTATTTTTTATATTGTCACTTTAAAAAATAAATAAAATTGATCACTTTTATTGCTGTCACAAGAAATGTAAACATCCCTTGTGACAGTAATAGGTGGTGACAGGTACTCTTTATGGAGGGACTGGGGGTCTAAAAGTCCTCAAATACATGTAGTCTTGTTGGAGCCAGAGATACGGTAACCACATAACATGCATAATAGGAAAAAAAATGATATGCCTATGATGTTCTTCCAAATGTGAGCGTTCATTTTTTAATCTTTTTTAATAAATACTACCTTGTACGGTATCACACTATGTTAGTTTTTTTCCTATTACGCATGTTATGTGGTTACCGTATCTCTGGCTCCAACAAGACTACATGTATTTACACTTCCTGGTGTTTACGGGAATTTGTGGTGCTGACTGATATAGCTGGATACATCTTGCTGACTGATTATATAAGCCTGTTTTGATTTGAGTGGTATATACCTCACCAAGTCAACACCATCTGGTAAGCCTCCTCCTTTCATTGGTGGTGGTGTCTCTATCCTTTCACAGAGAGGGTCATATCCATGTGGGACTTTTCATTTCAACCTTGCAGTTTTTTCTACAACTTTGGGACTGTTATTTGTGTGTGTGGTCACAATAGAGGACTGATTTATTTGTTACACATATATTTTTTTTTTTTTTTCACGGATCACACTCAGTCACTTGGTGTCACTGAAATTAAGATTTCATATATATGCATGTTTGCAACATTTGATATGTGTTGGTAACTGACTTTTTTACAAAAATAAGCGCTACACTTTTTCATATTCATCAGTTTTAGTCTTGACTGAAATTCCCTCCCACAAAAGGTTCAGGCAATTGTAGATACCAATTGTAAGGCTGAGTTACTAACCAATCCAAAAAAGGCACAGTGGATCTGGAAGAAGTCCAGTATCTGCTGGACCCTAAGGGGGTCAAAAAGCCTCTAATGGACAAGACTGAAACAATTAAAAGTTGCCCCCAGCCAGTGTAAAAAGATTAGAACATTTTTAGGGATTGTAGAAAACTACTGGTATTTAGCTGTTGGCTTCCTCTTTATGATAGCTGTTTTCCCCACTAGAGCTTTGTGTGTCTCTAAAAAGTAATGTTATATTTAGTGCTAATTTATAACTTGGAAAATAGTTATTACCATTTCTTGTCTGCAGACATTGATTGGGGGCACTGACCGGAAGAAATAACTTCTAAATATGACTGGTACTTTTGCATGTGCCAACATATGGTGTCATGTTGAGTATATTCATTCAGTAGAATCAGTGATGCAAGTGACAACCCAGACATATTGTACTGCAGCTACATAAGGATCATGAAATGTCAGCCTACATCTATGTAAGAGCAAGATAAACCTGGGATAAATGTCTTGACTGTAGATCTTTGGAGAGAAAGCTAAAATAAAAACAATGAGAAAGAAAAAGCCATGTATTGATTTTGAAAAAGCCTTATTGTTTTTGTTTTTTTTATAGTTCCAAGAAAAGGTATTCTTGAAAAGGAAAGCTATGTCTTAGTATAGATTAAATGGCTAACTTATGCCACCTGTAAAGATGTTCTAAAAGACCTACAGTATCTCTGTTGCATGAGTTGTAAGTAACATAGCAAGACTCCACTGTGAAAAGTGAAGGTATGGTCAAAAGCAGCAGATGGATCACCCTACCTCCTCTTTGCGCTATACATGTGTAGCCCAGTACTTGGCTAAACATAGGGAGTGATTTAGAACACTGTGCTTCAAGCGAAGCTCCACCCAAAAGGGGAAGTTCCACTTGCACTCCCTCCTGGGTAAGATCGCCGATTGGCAACGACATTTCTGGCCCCTTCTCCTTCCGTGGCATACTCAGGTCCCAGAAATTAACGGAACCATTCAGAAAGCACAACGCAACTCGTGCATGTGCAGTAGGAACCCGGCAGTTAAGCCTTTAGGCTAGTTTCTCTTACTTACAATGCCAGAGTCTGCACCCGAAGCCGATTTACAAATCGGCTCGGGGTGCCGACACTGCGCGATCCCTGGACAGGTAAGTGTCATATTAAAATTCAGCAGCTACATTATTTAATTTTATTTTTTTACAGACTGTAGCTTCTCTTTTAGTACTTTTTCTGTCTCCACTGGACATCAGGCTGAATAGGTTAACACTACCTTGCCTCCATCCACCAGGGGGAGATGACAAGCAGAAGGAGCTCAAGAGACTTGATAGTTGGCTTCTTTGAATCATGGGAGATGAAGTTCAGGAAAGAAACATTATTAAAGCAGTCTATGGACCACTGGGTTACATTTCCCAGTGCAAGCTGGGTATAAGGGGAGAGAGAGTTGTATTTTCTCAGACTGAATTCCGAGGAACTCTCTCTTTGCTGCAAGGAAATCAAAGTGTGCTCATTGCTGCACTAACCTGCTAAAAGCGTACGGCCATGTGCTGAGGACTGGAGTCCTTCCAGGCAGTTCCAAAAGTAAGCTGACATCTGAACACCGAGACCCCCTGTTGCTGTATTGCTGGGACTGGTGAGAGGACCCTGTTGCCATTAATTGCTGTTGCTAGCAGTGACTGAGCAAATAGGGACTGGCCATTATTTACTGCATGCAGACTTTACTTAACAACTAGGGCTGAAAACTGCTCACTAGCAGATATCTACTTCACAAGAACTTTGCCCGTTTTCGACAGTTACAGTATGCCTAGTACACACGACCGGGATTCCCGTCAGGAAAAGATCCGTCGGAAATCCCGAGGGGAAAACCGAGAGCCTGCTCTCTACTTTTCCCCCGTACAGACGCTCAGTTTTCCCGTTGGGAAAACTCAGATGAGAGCTTTTCCTCTGGAATCCCGACCGTGTTTTATGCTCCATCTGAGTTTTTCCCCACAGGAAAACTGCCAAAAATGTCCGGTTTCTGCTACACACGGCCGTCGGATAAAAGTCCGCCAGGAAAAAAGAGAGCAGGTTCTCTTTTTTTAGCCGGCCAATTTTGGCAGTTTTCCCGTCGGCAAATTAACCCAATATATTGTCACATGTTGAAGTAAATAGCAGCATGCACATAAATGAGTAAATAAAGGATTCGGTCAATTACAGTTCACTAGACAATTTTAAGAAAGAAAATCTCTCGATTTCCCTATCAACACAGTCAATGTTGATGGGGGAGTCCCTCCTGTTGAGACATTGTGTTTTCTCAGAGTGGGGGCGGATGTTCCCATATTGTCTAGTGAACTGTGATTGACCTAATCCTTTATTTACTCATTTAGGCCAGGTTCACACTTGTGCGACACGACAGCCGTCCTACTTTGGATCCGAATTTGCCCTGCGACATGAAGCCGACATATGTCCGACTTTCAATGAACGGGGATCCGACTTGGATCCCCGCCAATACCAGGCCAAATTTTAAATAAAAAACTGGCATGGGTTCCCCCTCCAGGGGCATACCAGGCCCTTGGGTCTGGTATGGATTTTAAGGGGAACCCCTACGCCGAAAAAACGGCGTGGGGGTCCCCCCAAAATCCAAACCAGACCCTTATCCGAGCACACAACCTGGCAGGCCGCAGGGGAAAAGGGGGGGACGAGAGAGCGGCCCCCCTCCCTACTGAACCGTACCAGGACGCATGCCCTCAACATGCGGGGGGTTTGGTGCTTTGGGGCAGGGGGGCGACCTGCGGCCCCCCCCACCCCAAAGCACCTTGCCCCCATGTTGATGAGGACAGGGCCTCTTCCCGACAACCCTGGCCGTTGGTTGTCGGAGTCTGCGGGCGGGGGCTTATCGGAATCCGGGAGCCCCCCTTTATTAAGGGGGCCCCCAGATCCTCCCCCCCCACCCTATGTGAATGAGTATGGGGTACATCGTACCCCTACCCATTCACCTGGTGGAAAAAAATGTCAATAAAAAAAACACACAAAGGTTTTTAAAGTAATTTATTACACTGCTCCGGGGGTCTTCTTCCGACTCCGGGGGGTCTCTTCCGACTTCGGGGCTCTCCGGTGTCGTCTCCGCGCTCTCCAGTTCTTCCTTCCTTCTGCCGGGCCTCCGCTATCTTCTTCCAGCTCTTTTTTGCTAGCAGAGAGGCCCGGTCTTCCCGTCGTCTCGTTCGGCTCTCTGTTGTCCTTCTGCCGGCCCCTCCACTATCTTCTTCCAGCTCTTTTGCTAGTGGAGGGGCCGGTCTTCCCGTCGCCGTCGCCGTCTTCTTCCCTCTTCTCCTCCTCGATGTTGACTCGTCGCTTCCTCCCGCTGTAATGCTGGCTGTTCGCTCATCAACGATTTATATAGGCTTCTCATGACATCACAGTCACATGCTCCCATGACGTCACAGTCACATGCTCCGGAGCCACCCGGAGCATGTGACTGTGACGTCATGAGAAGCCTATATAAATCGTTGATGAGCGAACAGCCAGCATTACAGCGGGAGGAAGCGACGAGTCAACATCGAGGAGGAGAAGAGGGAAGAAGACGGCGACGGGAAGACCGGCCCCTCCACTAGCAAAAGAGCTGGAAGAAGATAGTGGAGGGGCCGACAGAAGGACAACGGAGAGCCGGACGAGACGACGGGAAGACCGGGCCTCTTCGCTAGCAAAAGAGCCGGAAGAAGATAGCGGAGGCCTGGCAGAAGGAAGGAAGAACCGGAGAGCGCGGAGACGACACCGGAGACCCCCGAAGTCGGAAGAAGACCCCCGGAGATGTGTAATAAATTACTTTAAAAACCTGTGTGTTTTTTTTTATTGACATTTTTTTCCACCGGGTAAATGGGTAGGGGTACGATGTACTCCATACTCATTCACATAGGGTGGGGGGCCGGGATCTGGGGGCCCCCTTATTGAAGGGGGGCTCCCAGATTTCGATAAGCCCCCGCCCGCAGACCCCGACAACCAACGGCCAGGGTTGTCGGGAAGATGCCCTGTCCTCATCAACATGGGGGCAGGGTGCTTTGGGGTGGGGGGGCCGCAGGTCGCCCCCCCTGCCCCAAAGCACCAAACCCCCCCATGTTGAGGGCATGCGGCCTGGTACGGTTCAGGAGGGAGGGGGGCCGCTCTCTCGTCCCCCCCTCTTCCCCTGTGGCCTGCCAGGTTGCGTGCTCGGATAAGGGTCTGGTTTGGATTTTGGGGGGACCCCCATGCCGTTTTTTCGGCGTAGGGGTTCCCCTTAAAATCCATGCCAGACCCAAGGGCCTGGTATGCCCCTGGAGGGGGAACCCATGCTGGTTTTTTATTTAAAATTTGGCCTGGAGTTCCCCCTCAAGAGCAGCAGAGCACAAGTTGCATGCCAAAGTCGGATCATGCAAGACTGCGGTCCGACTTTGATCCGACTTCAATGATAGTCAATGGGCTGAAGTCGGATCAAAGTCGGACGAAAGTAGTACAGGGAGCATTTTCAAAGTCGGACCGACATGTGTTGGACCAGTTAAGATGGCTCCCATAGGGAAACATTGATTTTCACACGTCATGCGACATGAGCTCCCAATGTCGGAGCGTTTGTCGCCCCAGTGTGAACCCGGCCTTATGTGCATGCTGCTATTTACTTCAACATGTGACAATATATTGGGTTAATTTACCACTAACCAGTCTGTTGGGCTCGGAGCCCACCCTTTTGTGAAGCCCATTAGAGCCCCTGGCTCTAATCCGTGGTTAAAAAAAAAACACATTGGAGTCCAGTGCCCCGCATGTAGATTTAGGGGGCTGGATGCATGGATAGGGGGGCGACCCTAATGGAAGGGTCGCCACTGACTTAACCTTAGTTGTGTGGAATGCATCTTATTCTGACTCCAACTGTTGTAATAGTGACTTATCCCTTCATGCCTGGCCTGTATAAGCAGATATTATCTTTATCAGATAGCTTGAACTCACCAGACACCTTTTCTTCCATAAGCATGCAAGCAGGAGATTACAGCAGACAACAAAATGTGGCAAAACAATATATAGTGAAGTCCCAGGCCTTCTTTCACTATCTCGGCAAAATGGAGCTGAAAAATCCTACAACAATAGTATTCCAATGATCACAATATTTCAATGATCAGTAGTAATATAAAAATATTAAAATATCAGCAGCCGCTTAAAAAGCAATAACATGCCAGAAATCACAATTAATACAGATTAGTAAAATGTCCACCAGTACTATAATAAGTACAATGTTTTACTACAGCAGCGCTACCGTCACTACTTTTTGTGACAAGCTTTCTTATGAAAAAACACACATAAGAGGAAATATGGATGACAGGTGGTGGAAAAAGTCAGAAGAAATACAGATGGTGGTCCTAATGTAATGTTGAGGATGTGCACCTCACACCAGACTCATCCCGCTGTGTGCCACACACCCCTTAGGGGTTCTCACTCACCAGACAGTAGAACAAATCGAGCCTTGATATGTTTATCATTAATTGCCATCCACGTCCTGGAGGATGTCACAGTTGTACTGGGTGTTCCATAAGTTCTCGAATAAAAGAAAAACTCACAATAGCGTAATTCCGTTATTTCTTCCTTTATTCTTCACATGACAGGCTCCATAAAAACTGACATTAGAATAATTCCTATCATTATCAGTATAAAATTGGCGCTATTCACTGCACAGGGGAGATGATAAAATCTTGTGTCCCGGGAAGACAGCGTCCACTGCAACTTCCGGTTAACATTTCCTGGCTGTGTAACGCAAAAAACTGCACTTCCGGTTAGGTCCCGTCCTGACGCGTTTCATCCTCACAACTTCCTCTGCCTTACGGTATGGCATCCCGGTTTATATACCAACCCATTGCAGAAGAAGCATTAACCCCACAAGTTCCAAAACCACTCATACCTGCAAAATTTCACTTAGGCGGCCGTCATCACTTAGCTCGGAGGGCAATGCCTGATCTACCTAGGGGTCCACATACTTAAAGTATTTCCAATATGAGGTTATTACATTACTCCATTAGATGCACTTATAACACATCGAACCCATACTGGACTTCATATGTACAGACATACCCCACTTTTAAGTACACAACAGGACCAGTGCATGTATGTAAAACGAAAATGTACTTAAAGTGAAATAATACCTTTTTTCACTTCTAGGGTGTAGTGGGGGGTCAGGGGCTGTAGTGGGGGTGTCAGGAGCTGTAGTTGAGGTCTCAGGGGCTGTAGTGGGGGTGTCAGGGGCACACTGGAACAGGGCGGGCTATGCTCTCGGAGCTACAGCTCCTTCTACTGCGGCTGCAAAATGTCTGTACAGTACTTGTGAGGCACTTTACATACACTCGCGAGTAAGGACATACCCCCGAGTGTATGTAAAGTGAGTGTACTTAAAGCGCGGTATGCCTGTACTCCTGTAATTAAATTTCTAGTGCATTTTTTTAAATACCATCACAGTGATAATAACTATAATAAAAATCACATGATTCATCAAGGTTACAATAGGCATAACTACACGGCATCATAATCAAAATTAGTATCATTAAAAATTCCATATATCTAACCGTACAGACCATTAAATCAAAATTCATGTATAAAAATCCATAAAATAATTGAATTGATATAATTAATATACAAACAAAACCATCTATATACAGGTAAGTAAACATTCAAATCTACCCCAATTTCGGTGTCCAATATTACCAAATTACATTATATTGCATTATAATAACTGGCATGACTAAAATAATTAAAATAATAAATTCGGTGATATGTGTAATCCAATTACTCAAACAGGACTGCTTCAATAATCACTAATAAAGCAGTTTATGTCCAGCTCCACATTTAACCCCTTAGGGGTGAGAGTATCAATTAAGAAAATCCATTGAGTTTCCTGTTTGGAGAGTTTCCTGACCATATTGGACCCTCTCCAAACTGGTTTCACATGGTCTACTCCCCAAAATTTCAAACCAGAGGGGTTCTGATTATGGTGGAGTTTAAAATGTAATGAAACATTATGGTCCTTAAACCCCAATTTAATGTTTTGTATGTGTTCTGCTATCCTGTCCCTTAAAAGCCTTTTTGTGTGACCCACATACATCAACCCACAGGGGCACTCCAAGACATAGACCACATGTGTTATATTGCACGTAATGAATTCCTTAATTGAAAATTCATTATTATTCACAGTCGATGTAAATTTATCTATACCTCTTACTGGCTCTGACACTTCTCTGCATGCCTTACACCTACGACATGCGTAGAAGCCATCTCTGTCCCAAAAAGATGAAGGCCTAGTGGGAGGGTCTAAAACCTTTTTTACTACTACATTAGGGGCCTTTCTATAAATAAATGTAGGCATTACAGGCAATACTGGTTTTAGAGTTTTATCAAGACATAAGATATGCCAATGATTCCTAATAACAGATTAAATTTCCCTGTATTGTGAGTGGAATGATAAAATGAAACCCCATTCATGACTTGCATGGGTTTTAACTTTTACCACATCCTTCAAACATCCCTAACGTGGGATAGCCCTTATCTCCTCCACAATTGTATCCAATTGTTGAGGATTATAGCCTTTTTCCACAAAGCGTTTTTTTAATATTTCTGACTGGATTATATAATTTTCTATTGTCTAGCAATTTCCTTTAACGCGCATCAATTGGCCCTTAGGAATATTCCTTAACCATAAAGGGTGGTATCCACTTTGGAGAGGCAAAAAACTATTCCGATCCGTTGGTTTAAAATAAACCTTGGTCTCCAATTGGTCATCAACCCTATATACGTTTACATCTAAGAAGCTTATTTGTTCCTTACTCCATTGGCTAGTTAACCTAGTGTTATTAGTATTATTATTTAAAAAAGCCAGATAATCTACCAGAGATGATTCTGGCCCTTCCCAAATAAACATCAAATCGTCGATGAAGCGTTTGTAAAACAATAATTCTTCCCTCTTTTTTGCAAAAACATACTTGTCTTCCCAGTCTCCCATAAATAAATTGGCTATGCTGGGCCCAAACTTTGCGCCCATAGCGACACCTTTCTTTTGAGAAAAAAAAATCTGATTGTTGAACCAAAAATAGTTATGGGAAAGACAAAAATCTAGGGCATCTCTCAAAAATATTTTTTGACATTGGGGTAGATCATCCCTCTGGCTAAGGGCCCAATTGAGCAATAAACCTTACGTACTTCACTATGGGAGATTGTTTCTTCCTTATATTGCCTTACTGATGTCCGGAGATTCGGTGGCTTTTGATCCAATTTGCCTTTGGAGCTTTCCTTGCTGAGTTGTTGAGATGAACACCAGGAGTAATCCTTTGTCAATCTGCTGTACATGACTCCTGTAATGGGGGTCTTATAAATTTGGTGAGTAGGCTGTGTGACAGATGTTGGTGGAGGAAGACCCTTAGTCACTTTACTGTTGGATCAATGGAATCTTATGCACCATTGGAAATCATTTGATGGAAACTTTTGGACACGGCACTTTTATACAATATAACAATTTTTTGGACACTGCACTTCTAAATTTTTGAAATCCACTGGAGATATCTGATGGTCTTTTTATGTAGATCTGTTTACAAGCACTTTAGAGTTATTTATATGATTTCACTATATTTTACACGTTAATTTATGCCCCTTAGAGTTTTCACTTATACTGTACTGTAAGGGGGAGCTCTGTGGACTCTAATGTAAAGGGGAACCCTGGTTTAAGGGGGCCCTGATGTAAAGGGGAACGCTGATGTAAGGGGTGTTCTGGGAACTCTGATTTAAGGGGGGGCTCTAATGTAAGGGGGAATTTTGTGGACTCTGGTGTAAAGGTGAATACTGATGTAAGGGGGTTTCTGCTCACCAAAGCCCCCCCCTTGCATCAGAGTCTACAAAGCACCCATTTGCGCTTCCGCCTCCCAGCCCTTTAATAGGTTTCTGATGCCAGGAAGTGGGGCAGGGTTTACTATCAGGTGACTGCTGTAATTAGCTATCACAGCGTACATATGATCGGAAAGCTCCCGATCACAAGCAGTGATCGGGAGCTTTCTATTAGTCACCGGTAATTGTGCCAGGAGCGGGCACAGGACGCGCGCCCTCAGCACAGCCGTGTTTGCAGTGTGGTATGCAAATATGCGGTGGCACAGCGCCAAGGCCCACCCACGAGAGGCCATACATTTCCTTACTGTTGTCGTGAAGGGGTTGAATTTGTTTATACCCTGGGAGGCAGGAGGGAGGGTGAGCTTTCTCATCCCAGAATGACTGCTCAGGCATAGGCTGTCAGCAGCTTTCCTCTTCTAGCTTCAAATTTCCCACCCACACATCCCCCGGGGGGGCACGCACAGAAGGAGAAGGGTAGGAGGAGGAGGAGGAGCAGATGAGCTCTCTCTCCTCTCCCGTCCGTGTGGAGGGAGGAGGGGAGTGGGATTGTCAGTGCTGGCTCTGAGCTCTGTGAGTGAAAGACACTCAGCTCAGCCCTGCAGTCAGCAAACTTGCTGGTAGTTTTGCAGAGGAGACACAGATATAACTGCATATCGGGAAGTGAGTGGCGGGCGCAGTCTGTGTTAGCCCTGTCTGCACCACGGTCGCCGCTTACCTCGCACTGTGCGGCCCGGTCATCAACAGGCCACGGACCGGCGGCCCCGGCCCACCGGGCAAATGCCCAGTCTGTCCTATGGCCAGTCCAAGCCTGCCTCCAATTGAAGATGAAACCATAAGCACAGTTGATCTTCGTAACCTGTAGATGGCTGTGCTACAACAGAGTGTGCACCAACTAAAGCAAGTCTGCTAGCAATCTAGCCATTTTTACACTGAAAAACCACTGTAAATTTGTCATTCATTCTCCTTTCCACCCTTTTAAAAATCTGAGTGAAGGAAAAGAACAAAATGATCTAAAAATAATAATAATGTTTTGGAAAGTTGAAAGTTGCCGTAAGTTGAGGGGAAGAAATGCCATTAGACAACATGCATTTACCGCTGGAGAGAGAAAGACAGAGAGATTACTTTTTTTATGAATTCTTTATTTAAAGTAGACAAAGAGAAAGTACATGTAGCTTTTTATGACACAGACAGTCATTCTCAGCGCAACCAGACCGTTGCATTATAAACTCGCAATGTTGTCATTTGCATATTACAGAACTGTTAAATGTACTGCGGTGCCCTGAACCACTAAAGACCATAGGTAATCTGACATGACAGCTCGGGCTTCCTTGTCATCCTCTCATTTTTTCAATATAGCAGAAAGTGAAAAAAGCAATGTACAATATATGCCATTAATCAGTACATGGCATAAACATACCATTCCCGTATATAAAAGCTAGTAAAGTTTACGATAAATCAGTAAGCTGGAGAGAAAGTAAGGCAACAGTAGAAGGAACAGGGGGGGGGGGGGGTGGAGGTGGAGGATGATGAGGTATGTAGGGAAACAGAGGGAGTGAAGGAAAGGAATGAGAAGAGGTGCGGGATATAGGTAAGGGAGGGAGGACAGGCAGGGGGAAAGGACAGTCAGGATTAAGGAAAGGTGAGTCCTTTAAAGGGTAACTCCACTTTCATGAGAAAAAAATAGAGAAAAATAATATAGCATATACAACTGCGACTCAAGTCATATTGTGTTTGAATGTTATTAAAAATTACCTTTCCTTTAGTCTGCAGTGCTGTAATTTTCTGTAACATGCAATGCAATATGGCTACCTGGACGAGTTCTGTACACAGATGGTGTACAGAACGCCCCCTGAAAATGTAATTTCCTGCTTGTGTGATTGGCTCACTGATTTCCCCAGAAGTCTGCACTAAAATACAAGTCCGATTTTTGGCATCCCATGCAACAAAAATTTCATTTTTGGTGAGATACTCTCAAAGGGAAATCGCATCTAAAGGGATGCAGACCCTTTAACTTTCCACATTAGAGCCCTGCAGGTACAGCAGCTGATTGATAATTATAAAATCACTTCCATACAGTTTCACTGAGGACATGGACACAGACAAATAAACAGCAAATTCTTCAGAATAACAAAAGGTAGGAATCTGCAACAACGTTTTTTTAAATCCCTGCAATGCACATAGATCACCCAGAGAGAATTTATTTTTTTCAACAGAAGTGGAGTTACTCTTTAACTACTTCAATACAAGGCACTTTCACCCCCTTCCTGCCCAGGCCATATTTTAGCTTTCAGCGACGTCACACTTTGAATGACAATTGCGCGGTCATGCTACACTGTACCCAATTTTTTTTTTATCATTTTCTTCACACAAACAGAGCTTTCTTTTAGTGGTATTTAATCACCTCTGGGTTTTTTATTTTTTTATAAAATGAAAAAAGAAATAAAGTGTTTCTTAGTTTCTGTCAGAAAATGTAAATAAGTAATTTTTCTCCTTCGCTGGTGTACGCTGGTGAGGCTGCACTATTAGGCACTGATGAGGAGGCACTAATATGCAGCACTGATGGGCACTGATAGGTGGCACTGATATGCAGCACTGATGAGCACTGATAGGTGGCACTGATAGGCGGCACTGATTGGGCAATGATAGGCAGCACTGATGGGAACTGAAAGGCAGCACTGATTGGCATAACTGATGGTAACAGACTGTTGTCACTAATGGGCACAGAGTGGCATCCCTAATGGGCATTGCTGGGGCTGCATTGATCAGTGCTCTGATTACCTTTACACATCTTCCCTGTGGGGTGATGCCGCTGATTGGCTCTCCTCACCTCACACTCTGTCAGTGTGAGGCGAGAAGAGCCGATAAATGACACCTCCTTGTTTACATGTGATCGGCTGTGATTGGACACAGCCGAATACATGGACAAAGAGCCGCGGCTAGGATCAGGGATCGTGCCGTGTGCCAGGAACTTGGCGCGCCCACGAACGCCAAGCTGCGTGCCCTCAGCTAAGCTGGGCGCTGTCATATGACGTTGTCCCAGAACGAGAGCCGCACCGATCCACCGTCATTTGGCGGTGGGCGGGCAGCAAGTGGTTAAAGAGAGATATGACTTTGATCTTTTAGATATTACTTGAATTGGAATGTTCTTCTATGCTACTGTATTTTTTTCTCATAAATTAAAGTCTGTGGGCCTGCACCTGCGTGCCAAACACCACTATAGCAGGTGTGGCGCAGTATTTCAATGTAATACCTTCCTCGGGTAAAAAAATAAAAAACAGGCATTCGGGAGGCTTGAGTTTTACCTGTGATCTGAAAAGTGATCCACCACAGATTGCTTTTCAAAGCCTGCTGCATATGTAAAAGAAGCCAGAGCTAAAATTAAAGATAAAAGGAAGCAATGCAATCAGGCTGGTGACAATACTTTTACGTTTGTCAAAAGTTACGTAATAGTAATTTTATCCACTTCTCAAGTTATGAGGGATCAGGAGTCAGACACAAAAGTAAACAAATCTATATATAAACGAATGACCTGTAAAGACTTTTAAAGAGTCACCTATGCAAAATTTTGAATACAAAAGTCGTTATTTCTTGCGTGCATGCAATTTTAAGGCTTGAGATTTGGTTAATTTACTTGATACATCCTCATCTTTTAAATTTTACAAAAAAAATTGGGTAATGTGTGGCGTAATGTGTTGCGTTTGTGTGCCCTATAATTAACTTCAGTGTATTTTTTACTAAGATTATGTACTTGATAAACCATTTTGCTAAAATAAAATAAAAAAAGTGGACTTCATAGCCTTTCAAATATGGCCGGCAAGCATAGAAGAACTGTTAAGGTGCTTTTTCTTTGGGCAATTAACCAATTTGCTGCCATTCATTTGTAGTCGTATTAGTTTTTTTTTTTTTTGTCTTTAATCCTCTTGAGATCCGGGCCATATACAAATGACGGCCTCAAGGTGGATCTACAAATCCGGGAGGCCGCCAATAGACGGCCTCGGCTATTCCGGCCACTGGGGGGGCGCGCGAGCCCGGTACGTCACTGAGATGTCGATGCGCGTGCCTGGCGGGCGCGATGTCTGCCAGGCACCCGCGATCGGCCGGTACACAGACAAGGATGTGGATCTCTGTGTGTAAACACAGAGATCCACGTCCTGTCAGGGAGAGGAGACCGATGCTGTGTCACCTGTACATAGGGACACAGATCGGTCACCTCCCCCAGTCAGCCCCCTCCCCCACACAGTAGTAGTCACTCCCAGGGCACACATTTAACCCCTTCCTCGCCCCCTAGTGTTAACCCCTTTCCTGCCAGTGTCATTTTTACAGTAACCAGTGCATTTTTATAGCACTGATCGCTGTAAAAATGACAATGGTCCCAAAATGGTGTCAAAAGTGTCCGATGTGTCCGCCATAATGTCGCAGTCACAATAAAAATCGCTGATCGCCGCCATTACTAGTATAAAAAAAAATATTAATAAAAATGCTATAAAACTATCCCCTATTTTGTAGACGCTATAACTTTTGCGCAAACCAATCAATAAACGCTTATTGCGATTTTTTTTCTACCAAAAATATGTAGAAGAATACGTATCGGACTAAACTGAGGAAAAAAATATTTTTATAAAAAAAAAATTGGGATATTTATTATAGCAAAAAGTAAAAAATATTGTGTTTTTTTCAAAATCGTCGCTTATTTTTTTGTTTATAGCGCAAAAAATAAAAACCGCAGAGATGATCAAATACCACCAAAAGAAAGCTCTATTTGTGGGAAAAAAAGGACGTCAATTTTGTTTGGGAGCCACGTCGCACGACCGCGCAATTTTCATTCAAAGCGTGACAGCGCTGAAAGCTGAAAATTGGCCTGTGCAGGAAGGGGGTTTAAGTGCCCAGTAAGCAAGTGGTTAATTTTATTCTGTGCTTGATTTGAGCCATAGGTCACTTTTAGCTTTTGTCCCATTCATAGCAAGATGGGGATTCATTTCTTTGTTTGCAGCTAGGTTTCCTTTAAAAAAAAAAAAGTGGACTTTTGTTTCGGAGGTATTATTTTAGGTTTTCATTTATTTTCCTGTATATTTTTTTTTATGTTAACAGGACGTTTCTGGATAAACTTATTTTTTGTGCTACAAGGCTTCCCTTTAAAACAATGGGACTTTTTGTTTCAAGGGTGGTCTTTGGGGTTTCCTTTTCCTTTGGAAGTTACTTGATATCTTTTTCTTTTTTTTTTCCTTTTT
This sequence comes from Rana muscosa, assembly GCA_029206835.1. NCBI lineage: Eukaryota > Metazoa > Chordata > Amphibia > Anura > Ranidae > Rana > Rana muscosa. The sequence goes on from CM055121.1 coordinate 74,270,394, forward strand.
AGTAATGGGGGCTCTTTCTATTGGAGTGCTCAAAGTGCAGTATTCTCTTGTTACATACTATCTTTTCTTGGAGCTGCTTTTCGTTTTCAGTACACAGTTGCATTTAATGAGAGAAATCTAAAAGAACAGTGTGTACCTACATTACCTTATCATTATTTCAGCCATATTTACCCCATCCCTCCCCCTCCCATACCGACAGTGAAATAAAAGTTGAATATACATTTGCTAAGCCTATTATCCCTGATTAAAACTGGCTTGCTACTAGCAAATTGTACACTGATGTATACTCTGAAGTGTCTTAGTTATTGTAATAAAACTCCTGCCTGTTTTCCAAACAATGCTTTTTACACCTATATCATAGTTACATAGTAGGCGAGGTTGAAAAAAAGACACAAGTCCAACCTACTGTATGTGTGTGATTTTATGTTGTGGTCGCTCAAGTGCTTATGTAATAATTTTTTGAAATTCTCCCCGCTGAAACCACTGCCTGTGGTAGAGAATTCCACATGCTTACCGCTCTTACAGTAAAGAACCCTCTACGCAGTTTAACCACTAAAGGACCGAGCCTCTTTCTGAGATTTGGTGTACAAGTTAAAAACTGTTTTTTTTTGCTAGAAAATTACATAGAACCCCCAAACATTATATATATTTTTCTTTTTTCTAACACCCTAGAGAATAACATGGCGGTCATTGCAACACTTTTTGTCACACCGTATTTGCGCAGTGGTCTTACAAGCGCACTTTTTTTTGGAAAAAAACCCCACTTTTTTTAATTAAAAAATAACCGTGAAAGATAATGTTACGCCGAGTAAATTGATACCCAATATGTCACGCTTAAAAGTTGTGCCCACTTGTGGAATGGCGACAAACTTTTACCCTTAAAAATTTCCATAGGCGACATTTAAAAAATTCTACAGGTTACATGTTTTGAGTTACAGATACAGTTACAGATACAGGGATAGAATTATTGCTCTCACTCTAATGATCGCGGCGATACCTCACATGTGTGGTTTGAACACAATTTTCATATGCGGGCGCTGCTCAGGTGTGCGTTCGCTCGTCGGGACGGGGCACTTTAAAAAAAAAATCTTATTTATTTTACTTTCATTTTTTTATTTTGACACAAATTTTTGGGTCACTTTTATTCCTAGTACAAGGAATGTTAACATCCCTTGTAATAGAAAAAAGCATGACAGGTCCCCTTAAATAAGAAATCTGGGGTCAAAAAGATCTCGTATTTAGACTAAAATGCAATAATAAAAAAAAAAATTAAAATGTCCCTTTAAGAGCATTGGGCGGAAGTGAAGTTTTGACGTCGCTTCCGCCCTGCAATGATATGGAGACGGGTGGGGGCCATCTTCCCCTCACTCTTCTCCATACCCAGGCAGGGAACAGAGCAGATCGCCTCCGACGGCTCCGGTAAGCAGCGGAGAGCGGCGGGAGGGGGGGCCCTCTCCCGCCACCGATTAAAGTGATCTTGTGGTGTATCCGCCACAGAGACCACTTTTATCTGAAAGAGGACCGCCCGCTGAAGAAGAGGATAGCTGCTATCATAACAACGGTATTCCTCTTCAAAGTACCAACGTATTCCTGCGGCGGGGGTTCCGTAAGTGGTTAAGGGTAAACCGCTTTTCTTCTAATTTTAGTGAATGGCCACGTGTCTTATTAAATTTCCTTTCGCAAAAAAGTTTTATCCCTATTGTGGGGTCACCAGTACGGTATTTTTACATTGAAATCATATCCCCTCTCAAGCGTCTCTTCTCCAGAAAGAATAAGTTCAGTGCTCGTAACTTTTTTCCTCATAACTAATGTCCTCTTTATTAGTTTTGTTGCCATTCTCTGGACTCTCTCCAGTTTCAGCACATCCTTCCTGAGGACTGGTGCCCAGAACTGGACGGCATACCCCAGGTGCAGCCGGACCAGAGTCTTGTAGAGTGAGAGAATTATCGTTTTATCTCTGGAGTTAATCCCCCTTTTAATGCATGCCAATATTCTATTTTCTTTGTTTACAGCATCTTGACATGGAATGCCATTGCTGAGCCTGTCATCTACTAGGACCCCCAGGTTCTTTTCTACCTAGATTCCCCCAGAGGTTCTCGCCCCAGTGAGTAGATTGCATTCATATTTCTGCCACCCAAATGCATTATTTTTCTACATTAACCTCATTTGCCATGTAGTTGCCCACCCCATTAATTTGTTCAGATCTTCTTGCAAGGTTTCCACATCCTGCAGAGAAGTTATTGCCCTGCTTAGCTTAGTATTGCCCGCAAATACAGAGATTGAGCTATTTATCCCATCCTCCAGATCGTTTATGAATTAATTAAATAGGATTGGTCCCAGGACAAAACCCTGGAAGAGCCAACTTTTCACCCTGGACCATTCCATATCTAAGTTAGCCATTCTCTATGGGAGTTCCCTGATAAAACAATGTAAATAAATGCTAATACATGGCAATATATCACCTCTGCTACACCTGCCAAGAAGGGTATCTCTCTGTTTTACAACATCTTAAATAATAAGATCAGAAAGATCAGAAAATCCCAAATGTGAGGTGGACCTTTTCCTTCTCGTACCAAATGTCAATAGACTTTAGCTCTTCAATCTATCTATAAGACATAAAAAAGGTGTTAAACATTGGGAACTAATCCAAAAAAACATATTACGATGGTATCTAAGCATGTACAAACTAGCCAAATGCTACCCTTCTATGTCTCCATTATGCACGGGAGAGGTTGGGGATTCTCTGGCAAGTTAGTGTACGTCTTATGCCAATCAAACACCTCACTAGCTTCTGGAGGAAAATCTTCCAACTAATATTTGAATTCACAGGTTTCCTGACATCTCTGTCCCCAGCTTTAGCTATCCTCTATACCACGCATCAACAATATTCATTGAAGTCCACTTGAGAGTTCATAAAAAGTTAAAACACCAATATATTTCTATGAATATTGGAAAATAGAAATAATAATAAAGTCCGCTGATCCAGTTGGATGAAGGGAAAAAACTGCTGTCACCAGGAAAAATAGAGGAAAGACACCTTCACTCGTGTGCTGCAATCATATAGAGGGGGGTGTGTGTATAGAACCCCCTCCTAGATGGACTCTTACCACAAAGTAATGAAATAACAGCCAATATGCAATCAGAGAGATAGGGCTTCCCAGCAAAGAAATCCACACTCCTGGTCCGTGGTTACAGTTCTCATCAGTCACCGTAGGAAAAACAAAGGTGCAGACATAGTGTAACTCTGTTTTACAAACTTTTATTTAAACTAAAATAAACTCCCTTACAAATTTGCACTCACATGTACAAAAAACATTTCAGGCTTATGTTCTCATTTCATACAGCGCCAGAACCAGGCTCTTTAGCTTTTTTAGCTGTGTAATACTACTTCCTACCGCACTCGCCGCTGTCCGTGCTGTGGGGATGGAAGCAGTGAAGTTTTCACAGCTGACTAGCGGCTCCTCCTGCGTGTCTTGCTCTCTCCCTGACTAGTTTCGTCTGATGACTTCTTCTGAGGGTAGAGGCAAGACACGCTATGCCCCCTATTATCTGCCTGTTGTGTGCTCCCATTGGATGCACTGCATCAGCTGGTCCTAATTTGCGTACCGCGGCTCACTGCTCAGTGAGCCGTAGGTCACATGTAAATCAGACGGAGCTCCGCTCTGCTCAAACGGAGTGTCGCTCAGCTGATTGCTGATGCACCTCCCTTGTATCTCTCGGGTTTACGAGCGTTACCCCGGCAACCACAGCCGGGGCGAGACGCAGGACCCGAGATCTCGCGAGATTTCGGCAAAAAGTGATTCTGTGAGAGAAGATATTAATCCTTAGACACAGAATATACTGGGGATGAAAAACCGAAAGAGATCACAACTACTGTATTACAGTGTGCTCTCAGTGCTCACAAAAAGATATGTTAGTTCGTTTTCCCAACATATGTTGCGCACTCGAGCTATACATAAAAAAAGGAAGACAAAATGGAACAATATACATAAATACAGTACAGTAAAATTACACATAAATAAGATAGATAACTGTGCATATTGAAACAAAAGTAGAAATTAATAAATAATAAATGGACAACGCATAATCCTCCTAAAAAATTCCATAAGGCTCAAACCATTAAATGAATTTAGTATACTTTATAAAACTCATAACAGTTGTTATATAAGGCTTATATAAAAAGACGGATAAATGTATAACAGATACAAAAGTATACCCATATTAAAGTGGTAGTCCCATACAAAGAATTCACCTATGTTTACAATTGTATAGGATCTGGAGTAGTTGAGACAAAACAGTCGAATCTTAATTAACCCATTCGACCCAATTAAAACCCTATCAGATTACCTCTGTTAATGACCCAGTGCAATCCATAATATTGTCTGTGTAACTTTAGAAAGAGTATACAGGGATAACACAGGTATAGAGATTGAAATATATTAGAATCAATGAGACCCATAATTGATGTCAGAATCAGAAGGGCCTAAAAAACACCCTAAAGCAATATATATATACACATATATGCATGGATACATATACATGTATATATGTCCATGTGTCCCACTCTAAGCTATATAGGGTCACCCATTTAAAAAGGTCAAAGGTTAAGTTCCACCGAAACTCCCCATTAGTATAGGAAAAAAAGCATGGGAATTTGTGTCCCCACATATACTACACCCATAAAAAAGACATACCTATATTAAAAAATAAATAAATATAAAATCAAAGTAAGTTAAACAATAATAGTACAAAACTAAAAAAAACAATAATAGTACAAAACTAAAAAATCTAGAACCATGTATGTAAAAGGAGAGAGGTGTTTCTACTAAGAGTTTACCGCAAAAAGGGTTTGATAAAAACCAACTTAGAAAGACTAAAACTGCAATAAATTATGTGTCACTTATAAAACAGTTTACATCTAATTCTATATTTAGTCCTGAAGGCGTTAATGTATTCATTAGATATATCCACCTAGTTTCATTTTTAGATATCTCTCTTACCAGGTTTGCCCCTCGCCAGTTTGGATAAGTCCTATCTATACCCCAGAACTTCAAACCGGATGGGTCCTGGTTGTGATATTTTTTAAAATGGAGAGATACACTATGATATTTAAAACCTATTTCGATGTTATAAATATGTTCTGACACACGTTTCTTCAGGGTCCTTTTAGTACGGCCTACATACATCTGGTTGCATGGGCATTGTAGCACATACACAACATGGGTAGTATTACAGGTAATAAATTATTTGATTTGAAAATTTACATTATTACCACTAGAAGTGAATTCGGTAATACCTCGCATAGGGGTGGAAACTTTGGCACAGGTTTTGCATTTCCTGCATGCATAAAAACCGGCGAAGTTCCAAAACATGGTTGGTCTCTTGGGTGGGTCAAGTACTTTTTTCACCACCTTGTCGCCAAAATTGGGAGCTTTTCTGTATATGAAAGGAGGATTTGGTGGTAAAATGGAAATTAAGGATTTATCCATACACAGTACATTCCAGTGTCGTTTAAAGATCTGTTCAATCTCTCTGTACTGATCATGGAAATTGGAGATAAAGCCCCATTCATGCTTAGAATTTTTTAGACACTTTATCCGTCAGACACACCTCCCTAGGAGTGTTCGCTACTTCAGTAATAATCTGATTCAGGTTATCCTCGGTGTATCCTTTTTGGAGGAATCTAGATTTAAGTATCTTAGACTGGACCTGAAAATCTGCGTCTGTTGTACAGTTCCTCCTCACCCTCATTATTTGGCCTTTAGGAATGTTTTTAAGCCAGTGAGGGTGATGGCCACTAAAAATTGGAAGATAACTGTTTCTATCTGTAGGTTTAAAATATACAGATGTAATCAGTCTATCATCTTGTCTTATAATATTAACGTCAAGGAAGTGGATTTGTTTTTGGCTGAACTCGTAATCCAGCACAATATTATTATTATTAGTATTCAGCTCTTTCATAAAGCCATGTAGGGACTCTTCAGTACCTTCCCATATGAACAGTAGATCATCAATATATCTTCTATAGAAAAGCAACTGATCCCTTTGGGATGAGAAGACAGACTTATCTTCCCATTCCCCCATGAATAGGTTTGCCAGGCTGGGGGCGAATTTAGCCCCCATGGCAACACCCTTCCGTTGAGAGAAAAATTGTTGATCGTACCAAAAATAGTTATGAGACAGGCAGAAATCCAATGCCTGTCTCAAAAACACTTTCTGTTCAAACGGAATATCCTCTCTTTGGCATAATGCCCAATTAAGGGCTAAAAGAGCGTCGTCGTGTTGGATTATTGTGTACAAAGATGAGACGTCAGCTGTTACCAAGAAGACATCTTTTTTATTTGTTAAATCCACCTCATTAATATATTGTAACAAGTTTTTGGTGTCTTTTAGGTAGGCTTTAGTTTTTACAACACTCGTTTGTAAAAAAGTGTCTAGGTACTGTCCTAACCTAGAGGACACTGATCCTATACTATTTACTATAGGACGGCCAGGTGGCACTGTAGGATTCTTATGTACCTTAGGTAGAGTGTAAATCGTGGGTACTCTACAAAAACAGGGAACCAAGTACTTAATCTCCTTTTTATTCAGCACTCTACTTTGTGATCCCAGATCTATGAGTCTCTGTAGATCTTTCTGATATGGACCAGTAGGGTCTGATTGCAATTTTATATATGTGGTATCATCTGCCAGCATAGTTTTTAGCTGCTCCTCATAAAAACTTTTTTCTAAAATAACTCCTCCCCCTTTATCGGCAGGTCTAATAATTAAATTCTTTCTTTCTTCCAGTAGTTTAATGCCGTCATAAACACATCGGTGGTTCACAAATTTCTTTGGGACCACTTGTTCTAGGTCTCTCAATACCAGGTTTTTGAACACTTCTACGTGTTGATTAGCTATATTTAGCGGATTAAATAGAGAACGATTTTTTAAACCGCTATCAGCACCGATTAGATTTGTGTTTGTTATCTTTGGTATCGCTGGACCACTGTTTATGAAATACTTTTTGATGTTGATTTTCCGGATGTACTTGTGGATATCCATATAAATATCAAACTTGTTCATGGCTTTTTTTGGAGCACATTTTAAACCTGATTGTAGAATATTTAATTCTTTTGTAGTCAGTTCAGTATCTGTTAAGTTATAAATGCCTACAGATCCTGATCCAACCTTCTTTTTTTGTTGGGTTCTCCTGCCTGCCCTGCATCCCCTCCTTCCCTTGTTGGGGGGTCTGTGGGCTGGCGTTGTTCTCTCTCTTGTTGTGGAGGTTTCCACCACCGTGGTTGTGGGGGTGGGGGTGGGTATGACCGAGGCAAATCGGGGGGGTAATGCCCGTATTGTCTGTTGCCTTGGTGTCCCCGATTTCCTCTCCTTCCTCTCTCTAAAAAAGGATGCGGGGAACCATAATTATTCCATTCACCCTGTCTTACTAATGGTTCAAATCTGTTGGAGTTTGGCATGTCGGTATAATACTCCTTATACACTTCTGGTGGTGGATATTGTGTGTACTGGGAGTATTGGTTGCCACCTTTATTGCGCCCCCGTGTATCTTTCCCTTTTCCTCGTTTACTTTTACCTTGAGGTGGCATAGGGCCCCAATTCTGGGGAGGGTAGTACGGGGTGGAATGTTTTACCGGAATAGGTTGTCTTTCTGCCTGTCTAATTGTAGGTGTAGTCGGTAGTTCACCTTGATTCTCAATTACTGGTACCGATGTAATTTTATTCTGCCATGTATAGACATTATCGGTGTTAAAATCATTCATATCTCTTTGGAATTTCTTTACTTTTTTCTTCTGTGTGTCTTTATCTAATTTTTTATTGATTATAGTATTAAAGTCTGTCCATTGTTGAGTATCCCTAATGCCGTCTAGTTTCCCATATAACTCTTCAATTAATTTTTCCAGTTTAAGCATTTTTTTCTGCTTCCTTCTCAGTACTAATTGCTGAAGTTTAAAACCGACACCATTAAAAAAATCTGTCCATTCTGACATGGAGGCTTGGTCATCCAGCCCATCCTGGGGGGTGACGTCCCATCTGAGGCTTCTCACTATAATCTTATCTTTCAAATATTGTTCCATGGTGCACACATCCCACCAAGTCCTAACTTGCTTTTCAAGCGCATTGCCCAAAGCTGATAATGTAGTTTTGTGATCATCCTTAATATCCAAAGAGGTAGTTGAAGTAAACAATAAGCCAACATCTATCTGTCTGTTTGCTAAAAACTTAATAGCTTCCATAGCTGCTTGAATAAAACACAGAAAATATCGATCAAAATTTGTACTTGAGGTAGGCCTACCCTCATAAACAAAAACAAGCGCTCCTGGAAAGTTAAAATTAAAATTGCAGACTAGATATAAACAAAGATTTTATACCCACACGGACATATGTGTATAAAATAAGTGGAAAAAAGCTGCTATCTTAAAAGTAAAACTTCTTTAAACTAGAAACTGTTTAAAAAAAGAGGTGAATATAAGCAATATAATAAAATATGGATAAAAACACCCAGATAGCGCTAATGCATAAAAAATCATGCATCAACAATATTCATTGAAGTCCACTTGAGAGTTCATAAAAAGTTAAAACACCAATATATTTCTATGAATATTGGAAAATAGAAATAATAATAAAGTCCGCTCATCCAGTTGGATGAAGGGAAAAAACTGCTGTCACCAGGAAAAATAGAGGAAAGACACCTTCACTCGTGTGCTGCAATCATATAGAGGGGGGTGTGTGTATAGAACCCCCTCCTAGATGGACTCTTACCACAAAGTAATGAAATAACAGCCAATATGCAATCAGAGAGATAGGGCTTCCCAGCAAAGAAATCCACACTCCTGGTCCGTGGTTACAGTTCTCATCAGTCACCGTAGGAAAAACAAAGGTGCAGACATAGTGTAACTCTGTTTTACAAACTTTTATTTAAACTAAAATAAACTCCCTTACAAATTTGCACTCACATGTACAAAAAACATTTCAGGCTTATGTTCTCATTTCATACAGCGCCAGAATCAGGCTCTTTAGCTTTTTTAGCTGTGTAATACTACTTCCTACCGCACTCGCCGCTGTCCGTGCTGTGGGGATGGAAGCAGTGAAGTTTTCACAGCTGACTGGCGGCTCCTCCTGCGTGTCTTGCTCTCTCCCTGACTAGTTTCGTCTGATGACTTCTTCTGAGGGTAGAGGCAAGACACGCTATGCCCCCTATTATCTGCCTGTTGTGTGCTCCCATTGGATGCACTGCATCAGCTGGTCCTAATTTGCGTACCGCGGCTCACTGCTCAGTGAGCCGTAGGTCACATGTAAATCAGACGGAGCTCCGCTCCGCTCAAACGGAGTGTCGCTCAGCTGATTGCTGATGCACCTCCCTTGTATCTCTCGGGTTTACGAGTGTTACCCCGGCAACCACAGCCGGGGCGAGACACAGGACCCGAGATCTCGCGAGATTTCGGCAAAAAGTGATTCTGTGAGAGAAGATATTAATCCTTAGACACAGAATATACTGGGGATGAAAAACCGAAAGAGATCACAACTACTGTATTACAGTGTGCTCTCAGTGCTCACAAAAAACCTTTGAACTTAACCTTTGACCTTTTTAAATGGGTGACCCTATATAGCTTAGAGTGGGACACATGGACATATATACATGTATATGTATCCATGCATATATGTGTATATATATTGCTTTAGGGTGTTTTTTAGGCCCTTCTGATTCTGACATCAATTATGGGTCTCATTGATTCTAATATATTTCAATCTCTATACCTGTGTTATCCCTGTATACTCTTTCTAAAGTTACACAGACAATATTATGGATTGCACTGGGTCATTAACAGAGGTAATCTGATAGGGTTTTAATTGGGTCGAATGGGTTAATTAAGATTCGACTGTTTTGTCTCAACTACTCCAGATCCTATACAATTGTAAACATAGGTGAATTCTTTGTATGGGACTACCACTTTAATATGGGTATACTTTTGTATCTGTTATACATTTATCCGTCTTTTTATATAAGCCTTATATAACAACTGTTATGAGTTTTATAAAGTATACTAAATTCATTTAATGGTTTGAGCCTTATGGAATTTTTTAGGAGGATTATGCGTTGTCCATTTATTATTTATTAATTTCTACTTTTGTTTCAATATGCACAGTTATCTATCTTATTTATGTGTAATTTTACTGTACTGTATTTATGTATATTGTTCCATTTTGTCTTCCTTTTTTTATGTATAGCTCGAGTGCGCAACATATGTTGGGAAAACGAACTAACATATCTTTTTGTGAGCACTGAGAGCACACTGTAATACAGTAGTTGTGATCTCTTTCGGTTTTTCATCCCCAGTATATTCTGTGTCTAAGGATTAATATCTTCTCTCACAGAATCACTTTTTGCCGAAATCTCGCGAGATCTCGGGTCCTGCGTCTCGCCCCGGCTGTGGTTGCCGGGGTAACGCTCGTAAACCCGAGAGATACAAGGGAGGTGCATCAGCAATCAGCTGAGCGACACTCCGTTTGAGCAGAGCGGAGCTCCGTCTGATTTACATGTGACCTACGGCTCACTGAGCAGTGAGCCGCGGTACGCAAATTAGGACCAGCTAATGCAGTGCATCCAATGGGAGCACACAACAGGCAGATAATAGGGGGCATAGCGTGTCTTGCCTCTACCCTCAGAAGAAGTCATCAGACGAAACTAGTCAGGGAGAGAGCAAGACACGCAGGAGGAGCCGCCAGTCAGCTGTGAAAACTTCACTGCTTCCATCCCCACAGCACGGACAGCGGCGAGTGCGGTAGGAAGTAGTATTACACAGCTAAAAAAGCTAAAGAGCCTGGTTCTGGCGCTGTATGAAATGAGAACATAAGCCTGAAATGTTTTTTGTACATGTGAGTGCAAATTTGTAAGGGAGTTTATTTTAGTTTAAATAAAAGTTTGTAAAACAGAGTTACACTATGTCTGCACCTTTGTTTTTCCTACGGTGACTGATGAGAACTGTAACCACGGACCAGGAGTGTGGATTTCTTTGCTGGGAAGCCCTATCTCTCTGATTGCATATTGGCTGTTATTTCATTACTTTGTGGTAAGAGTCCATCTAGGAGGGGGTTCTATACACACACCCCCCTCTATATGATTGCAGCACACGAGTGAAGGTGTCTTTCCTCTATTTTTCCTGGTGACAGCAGTTTTTTCCCTTCATCCAACTGGATCAGCGGACTTTATTATTATTTCTATTTTCCAATATTCATAGAAATATATTGGTGTTTTAACTTTTTATGAACTCTCAAGTGGACTTCAATGAATATTGTTGATGCATGATTTTTTATGCATTAGCGCTATCTGGGTGTTTTTATCCATATTTTATTATATTGCTTATATTCACCTCTTTTTTAAACAGTTTCTAGTTTAAAGTAGTTTTACTTTTAAGATAGCAGCTTTTTTCCACTTATTTTATACACATGTCCGTGTGGGTATAAAATCTTTGTTTATATCTAGTCTGCAATTTTAATTTTAACTTTCCAGGAGCGCTTGTTTTTGTTTATGAGGGTAGGCCTACCTCAAGTACAAATTTTGATCGATATCCTCTATACCCACTTACACCTAATCCTTCAGGAGCTGTTAAACAAATCAAATTCCCTTTCTAATATGAAAAATTATTAGCTATAAGAGATGACACATACCAAACCTGTGTGAAAGCTTGGATTATATGGTTGGAAAAAGTTTAACCTTACCATGTTGACATCTTTCTCCTTATACTGTAGTCCATTTGTTCTGCTCCTAATTCTCCTAATATACTCCTTGTCTTACTTTGTGGTTTTGTGGTTTTCTCTTGTCCTTGCCCCATGGGGGGTGATTCTACCTATCTTACTAAAACTCAATAAAAAGTCAATGTAAAAAACCCTGCCTGTGCTTTTTGACTAGTAGATTTGAGCCTAGCATTGCTTAGTAAAATTGTTCTGGTACTGGCCAAGACAAAAAGGGCGTAAAGCATAGAGGTCATGCCTTTTTGAGTGGGGCCTCTTGTATAAAGGGATTCAAAGCCGGACCAGCAGAAGAGTGTGAACTTTTTCAAACTAGAGATGAGGCAAATTTGTTAGAAAGTCAAATGCAGCGTACACACGATCGGACATTCCGACAACAAAACCGTGGATTTTTTTCCGACAGATGTTCGCTCAAACTTGTCTTGCATACACACGGTCACACAAATGTTGTCGAAAATTCCGAACGTCAAGAACGCGGTGACGTACAACACGTTCGACGAGCCGAGAAAAATGATTTTTGATAGCCAGTGCGGCTCTTCTGCTTGATTCCGAGCATGCGTGGACTTTTGTGCGTCAAATTGTGTACACACGGTCGGAATTTCTGACAACAACTTTTTTGTCGGAAAATTTGAGAACCAGCTCTCAAATTTTTGTTGTCGGAAATTCCGACAGCAAATGTTCAATGGAACCTACACACGGTCGGAATTTCCGAAATCAAGCTCCCATCGAACATTTGTCGTCTGAAATTCCGACCGTGTGTACGTGGCAATACAGTTTCCCCGGAAAAATGTTATACATGTTTTATCCATTGAAATGTAAATACTTTTATAGGTCCATGTGGAAGCGAATAAAGATTGTTGGCTACTAGGAAATAAACAGTTACTTATAGAGAGGGTCAGTAGGTACAAGTTAGGTTGAAAGGTAGGTAAAGGTTTTGTTGCATTGCCTTCAAAGCTCAAGGTTAAACATTAGTGACTTAGGGGGACTTTGCAATAATGCTCTAATTATAGAAATAATACAATAACCATCCAATAGTACATAGTAAAGCAAAGCTAACCATATTGCATTAGGGCGTGCACCTCAAAGCTCAACCAAACATGCATGTGAGTGTATGTATACGTGTCAGTTGAGCAGTGGATGATGTCAGTAGAGTAGAGGATGTGTCAGTAGGGCAGAGGATGCTTTTAGTAGAGCAGTGGACTGTGTCAGTAGGGCAGAGATTGGTGTCGGTAGGGCAGTGGACAGTGTCAGTAGTTTTTTTTTATATTATTTTATTTTTTTACAAAATAATTTTTTTACTGTTTTTTTTAAGAGCCCCATTGGGGGGCTTTGGTGAAATATCAGGGGTCTAAACAGACTCCTAATGTCTCCCTTTTGAGACAGAGAAAGGGATTGAGAACAGAGATTCCCCAGTCCCTTTCTCTGCAGCCTCCACTGCACAGAAAAGTGAATGAATGTGGAATGCTGAGTGGCTTCCTGTTTTATTAACAAACTGAAGTGAAGTAAACACAGTTCAGTACTCACCGTGTTCCTTCAGAAAAAGAAGGGGTCGGTAAATGACATGTGGGGGACATCAGGGAAGCATACTAAAGGAATCAGAACCTGGACAGAAGGGGTAGGAGGGGGTGACATATACTGGAACCGATTCCCTTTATTTTTACCCTGCAGCAGAGATAGAACAGGGTACGGCATAAGTGTGCGCACAGGGTGTGTCAGGTATGCCTGTGCACACCTTAATCCAGGGGGTCGGCAACCCACCGATTGCGATCTACCTGGAACCGATCCCTGTATTTTCCTCCTGCAGCCACTAAAAGACTACTTCTCCTCTTTTTCCTTCTGCCGGCAATCAGCAGCTGCAGGAGGAAAATACAAAGGATCTTTTACAGTAAATGCCGCCCCCACTGCCCCTCCTATCCAGGTTCCGGGGTCGGCAAGGAAGGATCGCGGTCTACCTGTCACCTGTCTGCGATCAACGGGTAGATACTAATTGACGGATTGCCGCCCCCCTGAATTAAGATGTGCCCAGGCACACATGGTACACCCTGTGTGCATGCCTATGCCCATATCCCTGCCTTTTTTCCCCACAGTCTCTCAGCTCTCTACTATTTAATTGTAATGATATAATAATATACTGTATGTGCATGGTGGAGAGGATGGGAATGATGGGGAGAATTAGGTTGCTGTTTTATAATTAGTTTTTTTCATGTCCAGTTAGAGTTTGGTAATAGGTTCATTTAAAGCTTAGTTTCTTGCTTGAAAAAGCAACAGTCGTTTTCTTTTGCAAGCCATAAGCTTCAGTCTGTTACTCTATGTAATTAGATTGCATGTATAGTAGTTTGGAGGAAAGTTCTTTCCTCTGTAAAAATGTTGTCGTGACTATGTTCCATGAAACTTTTTTCAAAAGGCCTTTTATAAACAGTAACTATGGTTAATGCAATCACTACACAATAAAGTTGTTACGCTGTCATAAAAAAAATTCAACCTAGGGAACTTGGTTTAGTAATTCAAAGATGAAAAAAAAAATCAACACATAACCTTACTGGATAATTTTATTGAAATTGTTCTGGCTGCACCTGCTATTTCGTTATAAACATACCTTATTTACTGAACATTAAAATGGCTGCCTTTGCTCTTTTTCTGCATATTTCCATATGCTGACTTTTCTGTAAATTAAATGGGGTTCACCTAAGTGTTACTATTCTCATATCATAAGCAAAATTATTAATGGGAAACTTAATTACAAACAATATGCGCTTATTACTTAGCATGCGTTAGGGTCACATGTGCCAGAGGACTGCATGCAGCTGTAACATCTGAGTTTCATGTTATACATCTGTAGCGGACTCACCCCTCTCTTTATCTTTATCGGTTATGCGGCTGTTGTCTAGGGGTACCTGGGAGAGAGAGATGAGATACACCACGGCCCATGTCCTCCATAGCTGAGAGGTGAAGGCCAGAAGATTGGGTTTTTGTGTAGGTGTCCTAGAGTCAAGTCCAGTCCTTCGTCCCTGACTCCTTTGCTTTAGTAACCCGAGTTCCACACAGTGAATAGGTCAAACTCAGTTTTATTCTTCTTGCCAAGCAATAAAACAATCCCTTTTCTTTGGAAAATGGGGACAGATCGAGGCACAATCCTTTCCCTTCTGTTGCTGCCCACTGTGCTGTCACCAGTGGTGAATAGTCACTGCCACTGACTAAGTTATATAGAACGTGAATTACCTTCGCTCACTTTGCCCCTGTCAGAGGAAGAAATCCGTCCAAGGGAGAAATGGAGGCCTCTCCGTCACCAGCGATGCCGCGCTGGGCTCTTCGGAGAAGTTACTGCGCACCAGTCCTCACAAACTCAGACACGGGCACCCAAAGAGTTAGGGCCCCCTCGGATTCCTCCACCCTCGCAGAACTCAGTCGAAGGTACTGAGCCCCAGGCATCCGCCATAGTACCTCACCCCAGGCTAAAGGTGCCTGCGATGGACTCCATCTCCACTCCAGCTAGGCCAAGGGCTCCTAGGCCTGGAGCACCGGAACGCCAGCATCCAAGCTGAAGGTGCCTGTGTGCGGCCGCGTCCTCCAACTCCGGACTCTAACCCCGTGATCAGGGTGTCCGCCCCTTTTATGAAATCTCCCTTCGCGCCACAGCGGGTTCCCCGCCCCGCTGTACCAGCTCCAGGGGAGGACAAAAAGGCACAGTCTTGCGGTGTGAGCCCAGCCCCGGTCCAAGGCAACAACGCCACCTATAGGCCAGTGGGAACTTCACACCACCAGAGTCCTCCAAGATTCACAAAGGGAACCTTGAATTTCCTAACAATCAAGGCATCTGGGTTACACTACCACCCAGATGCTTCCCCTAAATTCAAGTACCCGCTGCACATCTGTTATTTATGGGGCTTAATCTTTGAAAGGATATGTTAAAAGTAAATTGCCCCACTATTGTACGCAGCTGGCATTGCATGAAGCTTGCACATCTAAGTTGGCATTTATCAAGCAACACAGTTAGACACAAATTAGTCTATAAATGAAATGTATCTAAAAGGAGAGATGCCTTTTGATAAGCTCCTGCTTCAAAAACCATCCAATTGGAGAAAAAAATTGGCACTTTAGCACTTATAGATATGAACAAAAATTCTATTACAATCATTAATTGAAATGTCAGTACTATCCTATAAATGTCTTTATTGTTTGTCCAATATTCCGTCCACTTTCCTTTTATCCTGTTGCTATATAATGAGATAAAGGGGGTTATTTACTAAAAGCAAATACAATTTTCACTACAAGTGCAAAGTGCACTTGAAATTGCAATGAAAGTGCACTTGGAAGTGCAGTCGCTGTAGATCCGAGGGGGACATGCAAGGAAAATAAAAAACAGCATTTTAGCTTTCACATGATTGGATAATAAAATCAGCAGAGATTCCCCTCATTTCAGATCTACCCCTCAGATTTACAGCGACTGGACTTCCAAGTGCACTTTCAGTGCAATTTGTAGTGCAAAGTGGATTTTCCTTTCGTAAATTGGGTACTCTTTTTAGATCAGCCTTTTTTAACCAGGGTGCCTTCTGGGTTCTTCAGGGATGCCTTGGCAAAATGCTTAAAAGTTGTCACAAATTGCCCAAAAAATGGCAACAAACCTGAAAGTGGATCAAGCCTACCTTTTTGTTACACAAAGCCAGATTTTTATTGTGCAGCATTTCCAAATGGGACACTGTGCAAGCCAACCACGTACATCCAAACAGCCAATGATGTCATTGGTTGATAAGGAGAACATCAGGCACATGCAGAACATCCTTGTTTTCCCCTCCCCTGCCCTTCTCTGTCAGCACTGGAGTCACGTTGGCAGAGAGAGGGAAAGAGAAATGCTGGCATACTAGACAGTTCCAGTTTGTAAAGGTGAAGGAATAAATCGCCTATAATGTTGGGTGCCCCATGTGCAGGGATGCTGCGATACAGAATGTAAAACTATTTATTTCGTTTTTTACATTTTAGAGTGGGGTGCTTCGAGATTATGCATGCCTTGAATGAAAGAAGGTTGAAAAAAAAAGGAACATTTCCTATCAAATACTTTTGTAATTTTCCTTTCCTGATAGACTCCAATGCAACATATGTGTGGATTAACCCCACCTCCACTCCTCCTCTATAGGACCCCTCTCCTATAAATCTTTGCTCCAAGCCAGCGGACATGTTCCGTAACTAGCCTACTCCAGACACTTGGGAGGGAACTCCTGCTGCCATGGAGTCTATCAAGAAAGGAAAATTACGGTAAGTATTTGATAGGAGATTTGCCGTTTTCCCGACAGACTCCAAGTCAGCATACGTGTGGGCAATAACTAGCTGTACACACCCAGGTGGGCAAAATGTTCAGCAAACAAAGTTTAACACCGTCAACCGACCGTATTTGTAAACCAAAATTAACCGAAGATAGGATAGAAAGGAAATGGTTAAAGAGCCTAAAAAGAGTACCCAGGTCAGAAAGGAAAGGGTTAAGCCCACCCTCTCATACCTGCTACACCAGGGCTGGCCACATGGTGTGAAACTGCACAGAAAGACCAACAACCTGCACAGGTGAGCAAATCATAGCAGAATCACACAGAGACAGCATACAAGGGTGTTATTGCAGAGCATACCCTGTGATGATTGCACACAGCACTTTGGAAAACTGCTGCAAGCTGCCTACAGAGAAATCCCTACATCAACAGTACTGACCGCCAATTGAATTTCTCCACTAAAATGATGCCCCCACCGCCCATGCACTGGGTCCCTGAGCAGAAACAACACAGGGACGCCCGGGCCAGAAGAGAAAGCAAAACGCAAATGCGCTCCAGCTGCCATAGACTAAAAGACACTAGAGCCAGGGAAGAAACAGACAAACAGAAACACACACACTGCTGCCATGGAATATGTTGATCACACCGGGCTTGGGTCAGATAGGGCCACCCGCTAACAGCTGGGCTATCTGACAAGTGCACCGCTTGCCTGCCAATGGCCAGGCTTTA
Source organism: Rana muscosa (assembly GCA_029206835.1). Lineage (NCBI taxonomy): Eukaryota > Metazoa > Chordata > Amphibia > Anura > Ranidae > Rana > Rana muscosa. The sequence continues at coordinate 74,288,129 of CM055121.1, forward strand.
GCTCTTCCAGCGCCTCCTTCATTTGTACCCACTCCCCTGCTAACAGCCAAGGCTTATCGGAGTATCTTCCCTTTAGCTCACTCCATACCTGCTAAAAGCCAGGGCTTATCGGAGTATCGCGACCTGTCTTCCCAGTGCTCGCCGCTGGCCGGTCTTGATCGCGGAGAGAAAAAACTTCAGGTAGACAAATAACCAAACTGGTCCTTAGAAGGAGGACAAAAAACTAGCACGGCTGCTTGCTTGGAGCAAAGATTTATGGGACCAATAGGGGAGGAGTGGAGGTGGGGTTAACCCATACGTATGCTGCCATGGAGTCTGTCAGGAAACACTGGTTAAGTTAGACAGGTGACCTGGTTCACCAAAAATTCACTGAAGGTGAAGCACTGACTTTAGTTTAAACATGCACCAGAAAGATTTACCTGCGATTAATTTTTGGTGAATGTCACATTTACTGCTTTATAAATATGCCCCTTATGGGCGTCCTTTCTTCTGTTTCTGTGGACAATGTTTGGTGCGTGTGGGTGGAGTAATTGAAAATATGGTTCAGGATAATTGCATATCCAATCTACATCACACTTTGTGTATATAGCAAGGTAGAAATGTGCATGACAGAAAAATTTGTTTTGTTTCTGTTTCATTTGTTAAGCAAATAATTTTGTTTCGTCATGATCATTATGTTTGAATTATTTGTTTTTGGAACATTTTCCTTATTTCGAGAGAGTAAGGCCCCTTTCACACGGACGGTCCGTCTGTCAGTTTTTTAGGCGGACCTGAACGGATGCTCCATGTAGCCCTATGGAGCCACGGATGTCAGCGGTGACATGTCCGCTGACATCTGACCCGCTCCGCTCCGCCAAAGTGTGACGGAGGAAAACCCTATTTTTCCATTCGTCGGCGGAGCGGATCGGATGAACGCGGACAGACGGTCCGTCTTCATCCGATCCCCCCATAGGGGAGAGCGGCGCTCTGACAGGGCGGTCCCTGCACAGTGTGCGGGGACCGCCCAGTCAACCGTCGGCTCAGCGGGGATCAACGGAGCGATCCACGCTGAGCAAGCGGAGCTTCACGGGGCTGATCTTCACGGATCCGTCCCGTGTGAAAGAGCCCTAAATATTTATTGTTCCAAATCAATACGTATTTTCGGAAGTTCTGATATCGACTCGAGTGGCGTGCATCCAACAGTAACGAATAGAACAAAATTAATTTTGGATTAATTGCGTTATGATTTGGAGATTTGGAGATTTGGATTCACCTCCATTTAACCCAAACACAATAAGTAGGAATCATCTTATTTCATTTTTATACCTTACTGTATTTATTGCAACATGTTTCCATTTCATATGTAGTGCATTTTTTATAAAATGTAAAATCTTAATGCAAAAATCGGCTGATTATCCAAGAGTCAAAGACTACCGCACCGCTCTCATCCAAATAAAATAAATTAATCTATTTTAATATATATTCATTAGTTATGTTATTTAAGTTGAGTTAATTTCCCCACTGACTTTGTTTGGCCGTGCACATACAAATTAAACAAATGGTCTCTCAAGTTGAACCACAATACAAAAAGAATCTTATTAGAATATTCATGCTATGCTCATTCGAATAAAAACGAATAGATCCAAATCAATTCGGATCATTCGTTATGTTGTTACGTTATTCTGGATGCTTCAAACATTGACAAAAGGCCCAAACTACCGCCTGAAGAAAACATGTACATTTCCACAACCATTAATGATATGGGGTTGCATGTCAGGTAAAGGTACGGGGCAGATGACTGTCATTAAATCTTCAATAAATGCACAAGTTTATATTGAGATTTTGGACACTTTTCTTATTCCATCAATTGAAAGGATGTTTGGTGATAATGACATCGTTTTCAGGATGTAATCTGATGCAGATGTTTGTTTTAGAACTGCAAAGTACATGGTGATTTCATAATATTTTCCTCAGAATTAAGCAATTCCATATATTTTTCCTCTGTTTGATCTGAAAAAACTGTTGCAACTGCCTACAGTTTTCTTTCTTTTTTTCTTTTTTTAAGTGTTTTCTAAAGCCAGAAGGTTGGAATGTTAAATGAAAATAGTTTTGAGGCATGTCTGTGATTAGTTTTTTTTTCTACACAATTAAACAATTGAAGGAACATTTTCCAAGAGTGGTGATTCCATACTTTTTGCCAGGGGTTGTAGTTTATTACGGATTTGTTGAAATTCGTTACCATTGTGATACATCCGAATCTCTGAATCACGTAAATTTCAGCCGATTTTCGATTTGTAACAAAACGAATAACACATGTCTAATACCTGGTCAGTATGACTGGTAGATCTGCCACTGAATAACCAAAACACTTGTGATGTCCTATTGGTATATGGAGGATTATATACCTGAATCATTGAGAACATTGAGCCCTAAATGGCTGAACTGTCTGAATATCATGTCAGTATCGTTAAAGACCACTTGATTTCTGCATTTTACCATCTAGTAAATGATAAATGAATTGCAATATGATTTTATTGGAAATATGACAATTGGCATTATGACCATAAGTATTTGTACTGTAAAGCCCTGTACACACGATCGGTTTTACAGATGAAAACAGTCCGATGGAAGAGCAAGGTTTTGCCTGTAATGCCTCTCTTAGGAGGGCTGGATCCTGGGATCCAGAGCTCTGGTCATACCCACGACGTTTTCTGTGCAGGGTGCTATACAGGTCCAGGGGAGTGGAATCCTTGGGAACCCGGTCCCTGAAGGTTTAATTACAATGCCTGCCGTGATAGGTGAAGTTTGGGCTTCTGTGGACCAAACGGAGTCCTGCGGCGGGGAACAGGTAAGTGGGGGCCCCCAGGAACTTGGTTCTATTGGGGGACCCCCAAGCCTAATTTGTCTTTCTGTCTGTTACCTAACGGTATTCCCGCTAATATCTGTGTATGCCTATAACTACTGGAAAATGTAAAATTTTAATAGTAGTCAAGAAAAAAAAAAAAAAAAGAGGACCGCGGTACCTGTGTTAAACCACTAGAGGCCGCTGTGGTCCATTTTTCTTGTCATGTGGATCTTTGGTTTTCTCAAGTCAAAAGATCCAGGCAGTTGGTAAGTTTCTCTGTGGGAATCCAGTTCCTCTGCCCTGTTGCTGCGCTCATCCACCGCACAGGCCCTCCGGCAAAAAGGGCCCTGGCTCCTAGTCCCTGCTTGGTTTCAAAAAAGGGCGCCAATGGTGCACGGGCGCGCGCGCGGGCGCGTGCACGCGCCTCCTATGAAAAAAAAGGGGCGGGGCGGGTGGATGACGCTTGATGCGCGCCGTGGCGCTTCTGCGCATGTGCAGGCGTCCCAGCATGTATAAAAGACACAGTACAAGTGTCAGCTGGATGCAAACAGAGCTAGCAACAAAACGGTGGCACACAGAGGCGGTTGATGCAGGCATCCCCATAGAAAGGCACTTTAGTGGACACCAGCTGGTATATAGCAGCAACTGTGTTAGACTATTACCAGCAAAATTGGTGTATGACGACGGGAATACCTCAGCTTTGTGCTTAAAGGATATGTCGTCCAGACGCTCCGGAAATAAGTCTTCCAGGAAGCCAAAGGGGTCTCCATCGGGCTCTGAGGATATTGGGCATGCTTGTACTGCACCAATCTCCCCTGAAAATTCAGAGGTCAGTAGCCGTAGGAACCCCGCAGGAGTGCCTGGTGCTGCGGCTGTCCCCAGTCCACCTGCTCCTGTATATATAACAGAGGAGGTTTTATCCTCAACTCTGGGAGGATTGGAAGAGAGATTAACAGCATTGATCGCTGCTTCCCTGTCACAGGGAAAGGGCGTCCGATCTCCGTCTACTCCTTCAGAGTGCCTGTTAGTGGAGGAACAGCCCCACACAGAGATCGACCTACCTGAAGGGGATCAGGATGAGGTTGATTCAGTTATAGAGGAATCAACAGTGGAAGAACCTTTCTCAGCATCTCAGGCTGAAAGATTATGGGTTCAGTCTCTGACTAACATGGTCCGATCAGCATTTAAAATGCCTCTGGTGGAACCATCAACCACTACGGTTTCCTCGCTGGGGTCGCTGAAAGCTCCCCAGGCTGTCTGTTCCTTCCCAATCCACCCTTTATTGGAAGGGCTTATTTACCAGGATTGGGAGCATCCTGATAAAATATTTACTCCCCCCAAGAGATTTCCAGTGATCTATCCCATGGAGGATAAGTTCATAAAAAAAATGGAGGGTCCCTACAGTGGACACAGCCATCTCTTGTGTAAATAAATCACTGACATGTCCAGTAGATAATGTTCCAATGTTCAAAGACCCAATAGATAAAAAATTGGAGTCTTTACTAAAATCTGCTTTCTCTACAGCAAGCATGGTGACACAACCTGCAGTAGCAGCGATTGGAGTCTGCCAAGCAATGAAAGATCAGTTGAAACAAGTCTTAAGGGACTTACCAGATCAGCAGGCTCTTGCCCTAGCTGACCTACCTAGAGCCTTGTGTTGCAGTGGACGCCATAAAGGATACAATCCAACAGGCATCCCGCTTTACGCTGTCTGTAGACATATGCGTAGGCTTCTATGGCTCAAAAACTGGTCTGCTGAAGCTCCCTGTAAGAAATTGCTGATAAGCGTTCTCCATGAAATGGGAAGCTAATCTGGAGATGATCTGGACAAATATATCCAGAAAACTTCTGCCGGTAAATGTACACTCTTGCCGGTTAAGAACAAGGGTAGAAGTCCTTCTTTTAAGAGGCCTACTTCTCCAGTCCCTGGCACATCGGCTGTGAAACAGTTCCGACGGCCTCCGCGGTCAAATCCAGGGGGCAGAAATCAGGGACAATCACAGGGTAACAAGAAACCCTGGGTCAAGAGAGGTACAAAACCTCCCCCCAAGTCATGAAGGTTGCCCCCACTCAATCGGGTGAGGGGAAGACTTCAGTTGTTCAGAGACCTGGCGGGACACCATCAGAGACAGATGGGTGATCTCCGCAGTAAGTCTGGGATACAGGCTGGAGTTAAAAGACATTCCTCCTGCCCATTTTATAAGGTCAAAACGTGCCAAGCGATCCCCAGAAGAGTGGATCCCTCCTTCTGGCACTAGAACAACTATTGCTCCAAGGGTAATCATGAAGGTTCCCTTGGAAGAAAGCGGGTTCGAGTTTTACTCGAACCTTGTCACAGTCCCCAAACCAAATGGGGACGTGAGGCCCATATTAAATATAAAAGGGCTAAACAAGTTCCTACATATCAGGACTTTTTCGGATGGAGTCGATCCGATCGGTGGCCACCGCCCTACAAGGGTTAGCCTCGATCGACATAAGGGATGCTTATTTGCATATTCCCATCTGTCCGGCCCACCAGAAATTTCTACGCTTTGCAGTAGAAGGGCGCCATTTTCAGTTCAGAGCCTTACCTTTCGGTCTGGCCACAGCACCACGAGTGTTCACAAAAATTCTGGCCCTACGATTGGCCAAACTAGGAACACAAGGTGTAACGATAATGGCATATCTAGACGACTTGTTGCTGATAGACCACTCAGTGAAAAAAACTAGAAGTGGTCGTTCACAAGATAATCAAGTATCTGGAATCTCACGGTTGCATTATCAACCGAGACAAGTCAGCCCTAAAACCAGTCAAAAGTCTGGAATACTTGGGGGCTAAGACTGGATTCAAATCAGAGAAAGATTTTCTTACCTCCAGAGAAGGTGTCGTCTTTGAAAAATTTGACCCACTTAGTGGGTACAAAAAAGAAAACCATCCATACGCCTGTGTATGAGGCTGCTGGGAAAAATGGTGGCTTCATTCGAAGCAGTACCCTACGGTCAATTCCATTCAAGGAACTTGCAGAGGGCCATACTGTCAGCCTGGAACAAAAAAGTTCAGGCTTTAGACTTACCAATGTCCCTGTCCCCTTCCGTTCGCAAGAGCCTCCATTGGTGGTTGGTGCCCCAGAATCTGGAAAAAGGGAAACCCTTCAGTCCGGTTTCTTGGAAGGTGGTCACTACAGATGCCAGCCTCATAGGCTGGGGGGCAGTACTGGAGCAATGGTCTCTCCAGGGCAAGTGGTCAGAAGCAGAGAAGGCCCTGCCCACCAATCTCTTAGAGATACGAGCAGCCCGGTATGCCCTAGTAGCATGGACATCCAAACTCCAAGGGTCACCTGTCAGAATTCAATCAGACAATGCCACAGCAGTGGCATATATCAATCACCAGGGTGGCACCAGGAGTCGTGCAGCCCAGAGTGAAGCGAATTGCATCCTGGAATGGGCAGAAAGATATGTCACAGCCATATCCGCGGTTTTCATCCCAGGAGTGGAAAATTGGAGAGCGGACTTTTTAAGTCGCCAACAATTATGCCCGGGGGAATGGTCTCTTCACCCCAAGGTTTTCCAGGCAATATGCCAGCGGTGGGGAACACCGGATGTAGATCTGCTAGCATCCAGATTCAACGCAAAGGTGGACAGATTTGTGTCTCGCACAAAGGATCCCCTAGCTTGCGGTTCGGATGCCCTGGTGTTCCCTTGGGATCAGTTCAAGCTGATATATGCATTCCCACCGCGATTAATCCGCAGAATCAGGGTAGAAAAGAAACCAGTGATTCTGGTGGCTCCAGCGTGGCCCCGAAGGGCATGGTACGCGGAGATTGTAAAAATGTCAGTGGGAAGTCCTTGGACCCTCCCACATCGTCCGGACCTGCTTTCGCAAGGACCGATATACTACCCTTCCTTACCAGCCCTAGGTTTGACGGCCTGGCTATTGAAGCCCACATTCTAAAAAAGAGAGGGCTCTCTAATCCTGTGGTATCTACCATGATCAATGCCAGGAAGCCGGTATCCAGGCAGATCTATTATAGGATCTAGAAGGCGTACATCACGTGGTGTGAGGCCAAGAAATGGCATCCACGTAAGTACGTAATAGGTAGGATTCTGGACTTCCTACAGTGGGCTGTAGATAGGAAGCTTGCCTTGAGTACTATCAAGGGTCAGACGGCCTTGTCAATATTTTTTCAAAGGCCCTTGGCTTTGCATTCGTTAGTCAAAGCTTTCATACAAGGAGTGATGCGTATTAGCCCTCCGGTTAGTATTCCCATATGTCCATGGGACTTAAACCTGGTTCTGTCGGTTCTACAGAAACAACCATTTGAACCATTGAGGCACATTTCCTTGGTTCTTTTCACCAGGAAATTGATTTTCTTAGTAGCCATTTGTTCGGCTAAAAGAGTATCGGAATTAGCCGCCTTGTCCTGTAAGGAGCCATATCTGGTTGTCCATAAGGACAGAGTAGTATTACGTCCTCATCCAGCCTTCTTCCTAAGGTGGTATCGAGGTTCCATTTGAACCAAGAGGTGGTTCTTCCTTCCTTTTTCCCCAAACCTAGTTCGGTAGAGGAAAAGTTATTGCATTCTTTGGATGTAGTAAGAGCAGTTAAAGCTTATCTTAAAGCCACTGCTCAGATTCGTAGAACGGATACTTTGTTTGTTCTGCCGGAAGGCCCCAGAAAGGGTCAGGCAGCATCAAAAATCTACTTTAGCTAAGTGGATTCGACAGGTCATAATACAAGCCTATGGCTTGAAAAGGAGACCGCCTCCGTTCAAAGTTAGGGCGCACTCCACAAGAGCAGTTGGAACTTCATGGGCAGTGCATCACCAAGCCTCCCTGGCTCAAGTCTGTAAGGCCACAACATGGTCCTTAGTACACACGTTTACTAGATTCTACCAGGTAGACTTCAAAAGTCAGGAGGATGTCGCCTTTGGGCGCAGTGTGTTGCAGGCCGCAAAAGAGCCTCATGCCTGATGGCGCCCAGCTTATGTATAGTGTATCCCTCCCCTCATTTGGCATTGCTTTGGGACGTCCCATTAGTAATGACTAAGTCGCTCTGTGTCCCGTGATGTACGAAAAAGAAAAAGGGATTTTTATAACAGCTTACCTGTAAAATCCTTTTCTTGGAGTACATCACGGGACACAGAGCTCCCACCCCTCTTTTTGGGACACTTATTGCTTTGCTACAAAACTGAGGTGCTCCCGGATGGGAGGGGCTTATATAGGGGAGGGTACTTCCGGTTTGGAAGTTGCCAGTGCCAGCACCTGAAGGTAAACTATATAACCCATTAGTAATGACTAAGTCGCTCTGTGTCCCGTGATGTACTCCAAGAAAAGGATTTTACAGGTAAGCTGTTATAAAAATCCCTTTTTTTTTTTCTTCATTCAGCCAGCAGGCTGAATTAAAAAGACAAAACTGATTCCCCCATCCTCACATTTGAGGTGGATGGAGGAATCCTCCCCACTGTGCTATTTCCCTGCTACTCCCCTGCTGTCAGAATACACAGATCAGTGCTGAAGCCTACTGGCTTCAGCGATGATCAAGCGGCTTTTATTCGAACGTGTGATTTCTGTTCAGCTGCAGTACCCACACATGGATCGAAATTCATCCAATCTCTACTGAGCCAACCGAATGTTGATACATGTATGGCATGATCTTCATGAGAAGGCTTAGGCAGGCCATACATAGATTGAAATTGAGCCGGAACCAGACACATTTCAATCCATGTATGGCTCTTTCCATTTCTGATAAGTAAATCTGTCAATTGACTTCTCATTAACCAGTTGGCTGAATGAAAAAAACGGAACCATGTATGAGCAGTTTAAAGTGGTTGTAAAGTCATCAATTTTTCCTATGCACCACAGCGATCCAGAGCTGTGCTCCACTGCAGGTCTTCTCTCCCCTTATCCACAGGCTTGGCTGACAGCAGCAGGAGCTATTGGCACCTGCTGCTGTCAGTCAAATCCTGTGAGGAGGGATCTGTGTTTGTCAATAGACTCAGGAGTGAGCCCAAACATGTGCACTGGAGAGCGAACCTGCACATGTGCCACCTTAGGAAGTGGCTTCCTATGATGGCACACAGAGTAGAGGAGGAGCCAAGAGTGCTGGCAGGGTACCCCAGAGTAGGAGGTTTGGGGTTGCTCTGTGCAATACCATTTAGTACAAAAAAAAATTACTTTACAACAGCTTCAAAGGTTGTAGCAGAGGACTTGCTGGAAGGATTCCTGGAGACACAGAAGCTATGCAGATCTGAAGCTGAACAATGGCCCTGGAAGCAGACTGTTGGGATAGCCAGTACCATTGAAAAGACAATTGAGCAGGGCTGGTGTGGGTACTGGGAAATATGGAGGGCCATCCAGCCAATCAGGCTTGCATTTCCTGAGCATGACCTTCCTGGATAGTCTTTTTTCCACTTAGATAGTCCAGAATGATGTAAATTATGAACTATTAGTTTTTATTGAAAATATAGTGAGTCAAACAGCATCAATTATAATTGAGTAAAGTTACTGTATGGTCTGTCTCACAGCTGGCAAGTGAAGAATTAATCCAAGTATAATATAGATACTTCACAATGCTCTATTCAAATTACCATTTTTATATTTATATTCTGCAGTACCAATGGATTTGAAAAACGAGAACTAGGAGAATTCACTGTTTTGCATTCACTAACCGGATGGCTTCCAGAGGTCATACCTCTCCAGTAAGTATTAAAATGTACCAATAATTAAACTGCACACTTGGTGTACTCTGTCTACAGTTACAGTGGTTGTAGCAAAGCCATTACAATATGGTGTCTGACTTCTGACTTCATGACTAACTTCTGCCAACTTTCACCCTCCTCTCCTATCAGATTGCTTTTACTGGCCACTGAGGCACTATCAAGGATATGGCAGATAGTGAAGATTAGCAATGAAGTCAATTAAAGCCAGGCCCTAGTAGCAAAGTAAAAACAAAATAACAGAAGAAACCTTTTTCTCTAAAAAGAGTAGGAGCAGTGTACCAACTTACTGCAGCTTCTGACTATGCCAAACCTGCCTCCTCATCGTAATTTATGTACCATCCTCTATGCAGTAGCATTCACTTCCTCGTGTGGGTATCCTGTGCTAACGTGTTCTCTTGCCATTGCTGAAGGGTAGAGCAGTAGAACCTCTTCCAGCCCCCTTATCTTATCCCAGTGAGGAGTGCCTTTACTACTCTAGTCCAGACGGATGTTAGAACTAAACATTTCCATAGTGCCATCCAGTCAAGGAGAGCAGATGTGGCTACAAACTTGGGATCCTTCTTTTATGTGCAAAATCTTTTTTTTTTTTATAGTAGCATTTAACAGGAAGTTTCCCTAAACAAGTGAATGTTTTAGTTGCCTAAAATGTGTTACTCATGCTACACAGTTTAATTTATGTATTTATGCATTTGTATGAATTAAAGTAGAACTGAATTCGAAGAGTGAAGATTTGCTATGTTATAGGGAAAACTTACAAATGTTATTTGTAACCTGTAAAATGTCCTTTTCTCTGTCGTCCATGGATGGACACAGCTCCTTATTTCTTGACAGTTGGGTTATGTTCCTGTTCTATAGGAGAGGACTAGTGATGAGCCGAACACCCCCGGGTTCGGTTCGCACCAGAACCCGCGAACGGACCGAAAGTTTGCGCGAACATTAGAACCCTATTAAATACAATGGATGCGAACGTTCGGATTCTAAAGTGCTAATTATAACGACTATTATCCATGTTATTGTCCGAAACAGAGTTTGGGAACCCGGGTTCTGCACCAGGGGACATGTATCAATGCAAAAAGAAGTTTTAAAAACGGACGCTTTCCGGGAGCAGTCATTTTAATGATGCATAAAGTGAAAAAAAAAAAGTCAAATATTCCTTTAAATATTGTACCTGGGGGGTGTCTAAAGTATGCCTGTGAAGTGCCACGTGTTTCCCGTGTTTAGAACTGTCCCTGCACAAAATAACATTTCTAAAGGAAAAAAAGCCATTTAAAACTGCTTGCGGCTTTAATGCAATGTCTGGTCCCGGTAATATGGATGAAAATCTTTAGGAAAAATGGCATAGCTACCCCATCAACCCCCCCCCCCCCTACCCCAGCCCATTACCAGCCCCTTTGGGTCTTGTATGGATATTAAGAGGAACCCCGCACACAAAATAAAAAAGCCCCTATATACTCTGAACAGCCGTATACAGGCGGTGCATACAAGACAGGGACTGTAGGTTTGTTCTTATGTAGAATCTGTTTGTAATTTTGAACAGCTGCATTGTTTAAGTGTAGCTCCATGCCAAATTCCTTTTTTTTAGCTTTTTGGAAAACATAGGGAACGGTTATCACCCCTGTCACATTTTTTTTGCTGTCTGTGCCCCTGTTCAGAACATTTCACCTCACTTTGCGTCCCAATGACAACTGTTTTTGAAATGTGGTGTTTGTATTGAAACAAGGATTGGTGATAAAGCATCAGTAGAGAGGAGACACCTTTCTCCCATATTAATTCTTACAGGAGAGAATTTTCCTTCCAAGGGGTAGATTTCCTCTCACTTCCTGTTGTCTTCTTCCGTTTGCAAGTAGTAGTAGTTTGTAAGTTGGATGTTTGAAAGTAGGGACCTTCCGTATATACTCTGCAGAAATTGGCCCCTTAGGTGTTGGTGTTGGCACAACACTGAAAGCACTCACAGTTATTCTTGGTGGGTGCTGGAACGCCCTGCTGTCAACTATTATATCAGGAATTGTAATAACATATAATTGTTGATCAGTGGTAGTAAAAATTGGGCCTTTGATGGTGGTGCTGGTGCCACAACACTGTAAGGCCTGACAGTTACTCTTGGTGGGCGCAGCAATGGTCCCTGCTGTGAATTATTAGATCAATAATTATAATTGCATGCCCCTGTTGAACAGGGGCTGAAAAACTGGGCCTTTGGTGGTGGTGGTGGTGGTGATGGTGTTGCTGGTGCCACAACACTGTAAGGCCTGACAGTTACTCTTGGTGGGCGCAGCAATGGTCCCTGCTGTGAATTATTAGATCAATAATTATAATTGCATGCCCCTGTTGAACAGGGGCTGAAAAACTGGGCCTTTGGTGGTGGTGGTGGTGGTGATGGTGTTGCTGGTGGCACAACACTGTAAGGCCTGACAGTTACTCTTGGTGGGCGCAGCAATGGGCCCTGCTGTGAATTATTAGATCAATAATTATAATTGCATGCCCCTGTTGAACAGGGGCTGAAAAATTGGGCCTTAGGCACTGGTGGCACAACACTGCAACCCCTCACAGATACTGTACTTGGAGCACAGCAATGAGGCCTGTTGCAAAGTATTGCATCAAAAATTTTAATTACACGCCCCTGTTAAACAGGGGCTGAAAAATTGGGCCTTAGCCACTGGTGGCGTCACCCATAAACCAAAATGATCTTCCAAGCTATCATCGTTAATCGTATCATTGAGGAGGAGGAGGAGGATAGCCAGACAACATAACAGCACAGGCACTCAGCATCAGTCTTGAAGGGATGTGACATTTTAAAATCAATTAGTCTGTTATATCAGCATCTGGTGTGTGGTAGCTGGTGGTGATCCAAGACTGGTTCATCTTGATGAAAGTCAGTCGATCAACCGAGTCGGTGGACAGGCGCACCCTGTGATCCGTGACAAATCCTCCAGCAGCACTGAATGTGCGTTCTGAAAGAACGCTGGATGCAGGACAGGCCAGTAGCTCAATTGCATACTGTGCAAGCTCTGGCCAGTGATCCATCCTCAAGACCCAGTAAGCCAGAGGATTTTCGGTGGGGAAGGTGTCCAAGTCTGACCTTTCCCCTAGGTATTCCTGCACCATGTATATCAGACGCTGGCGATGGTTGCTGGAAACGATCATACTTTGGGGCTGCGGACTAAAGAATTGTCTGAACGCATCGGTCAGACGGCCACCTTCCCCACCGCTCCTTCTTTGACTGCCCGAAGCCTCAGCAACTCGTTGTCCAGGACCAGGAGTTTGTAACCTCCCAGTCTCTGGGAACGCGTTGCACAGACCTTTCTGCAAGGCCTCCCGGAGTTGTCTCATCCTCTGCTCCCTCTGCGACGGTAACATAAGGTCCGCAACCTTACCCTTGTACCGTGGATCAAGGAGAGTGGCCAGCCAGTAATGGTCCCTCTCCTTGATCCGAAGAATACGAGGATCCTTCCGCAGACTTTGCAGGATCAGGGAGGCCATGCAGCGTAGGTTAGCTGAGGCATTCAGTCCGGAGTCCTCTGGGTCACTAAGGACGACATGATCCGCAGCCACCTCCTCCCAGCCACGTACAAGTCCACTGGTTTCTTGGGACTGTAAATCATCCCTAAAAGACTGCTGCTGATGATGCTGAGTGCCAGCCTCCACCTCCATGCTGACACAATCCTCCTCCTCCTCCTCCTCCTCCTCCTCTTCCTGTGCGATGGGTGGGACAGAAGGAACACTGTCTGGGTAAAGGGGGCCTTGAGAGGCAAGGAAGTCCTCCTCTTCCTGCCTCTGTTCTGCCTCAAGTGCCCTGTCCATTATTCCACGCAGCGTGTGCTCCAACAGGTGGACAAGAGGTACAGTGTCACTGATGCATGCACTGTCACTGCTCACCATCCTCGTGGCCTCCTCAAATGGTGCCAGAACAGTGCATGCATCCCTGATCATGCCCCACTGGCGTGGTGAAAAAAACCGAGCTCCCCTGACCCTGTCCTGGTGCCGTAGTCGCACAGATACTCATTGATGGCCCTCTGCTGCGTGTGCAGCCGCTGCAGCATGGCCAACGTTGAGTTCCACCTGGTGGGCATGTCACATATAAGGCGGTTCTTGGGCAGGTTCAACTCCTTTTGAAGCTCAGCCAGGCGAGCACTGGCATTATAACATCTGCGGAAATGCACACAGACTTTCCTGGCCTGCCTCAGGACATCCTGTAAGCCCGGGTACCTGCCCAAGAACCGCTGCACCACCAGGTTAAGGACGTGAGCCATACAGGGCACATGGGTCAGTTGTCCCTGTCGGAGGGCTGAGAGGAGGTTGGTGCCATTGTCGCAAACCACCATTCCTGGCTTAAGCTGGCGTGGCGTCAACCACCTCTCGGCCTGCCCCTGCAGAGCAGACAGGACCTCTGCCCCAGTGTGGCTCCTGTCCCCCAAACACACCAGCGCAAGCGCGGCATGGCATCTTTTTGCCTGCGTACTTGCGTAGCCCCTTGAACGCCTACGGAGCACCGCTGGTTCCGAGGACAAACCACAGGAAGAGGCCATGGAGGAAGAAGAAGAGGAGGGGGTGGAGGAGAGAGGTGTGTCACAACCAGTAGTAGCATTTTGGAGGCGTGGGGGTGGAACAACCTCCAACACTACTGCACCTTGTCCTGCATCCTTCCCAGCTGCCAAAAGAGTGACCCAATGGGCCGTGAAAGAAAGGTAACGTCCCTGTCCATGCCTGCTGGACCATGAGTCAGCGGTAATATGCACCTTACCGCTGACCGCCCTGTCCAGCGAGGCCAAGACATTGCCTTCCACATGCCTGTAGAGAGCCGGAATAGCCTTCCGTGCGAAAAAGTGTCGTTTGGGAACCTGCCACTGAGGAACCGCACATTGCACAAACTCACGGAAGGGGGCCGAGTCTACCAACTGAAAAGGCAGCAGTTGAAGCGCTAGCAATTTAGCCAAGCTAGCATTCAACCGCTGGGCATGTGGATGGCTGGGAGTGAACTTCTTTCGACGGTCCAGCAGCTGGGGCAGGGAAATTTGCCTGCTAGAATCGGACGTTGGTGTACTGCTAGCAGAGTGCCCGCAAGTACTTGCCTGTGACACACCTAATTCTACACCTTCATTCCTCTCAGAGCAGGTTTCAGAGAGGAGTGAAGGTATAGTGGGGTTGGAGATCCCAGCTGATGCGGTGCAAGAAGAGGTCAGCTTTGTTCTTTGGTGTGGGTCTTTAAGGTAGGCTTGCCAACGAGCTGCATGGCAGGTCAACATATGTCTGATCAAGCATGTGGTGCCCAAGCGGCTGATGTTTTGGCCATGCGATATACGCTTGAGACATATGTTGCAAACAGCAGCTGTGCGATCTGATGCACTCGCCTCAAAAAAGGCCCACACCAAAGAACTTTTTGAATGACGGGCAGAGGCAGCGCCCTGCACAGGCGGAGCTCTGCGGTGTGATTCTGTCGGTGTGCTGCCCATACGCTGGCCACTCAAGGGCATCCTGCCTCGTTGGAGATGTGCCTCCTCCTCATCCTCCTCCTCCTCCTCCTCTCTCCTATTAGGCACCCACGTGGAGTCAGTGACCTCATCATCCCCTCCCTCCTCATCACTGGAGCCAATCTGGCAGTATGCTGCAGCTGCTGGAACATGACTGCCAGATTGGTGTCCTTCTTGAGCATCCCCTCTCTCTGCTCTCACGCTGCTGCCTTCCTCTAGCTGGGTATCATCATCAGATCCTTCCAAACGCTGGGCATCCTCCTGGAGCATGTACCCAACACTGTGCTCAAACAGTTCGGGGGACTCCTCAGGAGGAGGGCATGGTGGGTCTAGGGAAGGATTGACTAATGAAGATAATGATACCAGAGAAGAGGACGCTTTGGCAGCTGCTTTGCCACTACCCTGAGCCTGGGTGAGAGAGGATGAGGAGGATGAGGTGGGCTTGGTCATCCACTCTACCAAGTCTTTGGCATGATGTGGCTCAACATGTCCAGCTGCCGAAAACAAGGACAAGCGTGTCCCATGGCCATGTGCTGATGACAATGCACCGCGTACACGACCAGCACTGTTGCCCCCAGACACAGAGCCTGCTTGCCCTCTTTTTTTGCCTCCTGACTGTCTGCCTCTCCTTGGTTGCCTTCCAGACATTTTAATGGATGGCCTGCAGGGAGATGGGAAAAACAGCAATAAGGGCTACCTTCAGGTGTATATTGTGCAGGAGGCTTAGCAACAATGACACTGACACTGTCCCCTGCCTATCCTTCTCTGTCCCTAAACACAAGGATTGAAAATATGGTTCAGCAAAAAAGTTTTAGAACAGAATAGCACACTGACACTTTCCCTCACTGTCCTACTCTGTCCCTCCCTACAAACAAGATTTAGCACAGAATAGCACACTGATAATTTCTACGAGTGTCCTTCTCTGTCCCTCAACTCAGGGATTGAAAATATGGAACAGCAAAATAGTTTTAGAACAGAATAGCACACTGTCAGTTTCACTCACTGTAGCTCTCTGTCCCTCAACTCAAGGATTGAAAATATGGTTCAGCAAAATAGTTTTAGAACACAATAGCACACTGACACTTTCCCTCACTGTAGCTCTCTGTCCCTCAACTCAAAGATTGAAAATATGGTTCAGCAAAATAGTTTTAGAACACAATAGCACACTGACACTTTCCCTCACTGTAGCTCTCTGTCCCTCAACTCAAGGATTGAAAATATGGTTCAGCAAAATAGTTTTAGAACACAATAGCACACTGACACTTTCCCTCACTGTACCTCTCTGTCCCTACAAACAAGGATTAGCACAGAATAGCACACTGTCACTGACACTCTCCCTACCTATCCTTATTTGTCCCTAAACACAAGGAATCCAGGATTAGTAAAGGAAAAAAAATGACACTGTCCCTGCCTATGCTTCTCTTTCCCTGCTCCGGAACACACTACACAAGGCCGCCGCGCTGGCGGCCTTTTATAGTGTGGGGCGTGTACTAAACCCCATCAGCAATAATTGGCCACAGGCATCCTGCCTGTGGCCAATCATTGCTCTCCTCGCTGCCGGCACTGTGATTGGCCAAGCATGCGGGGTCACAGTGCATGCTTGGCCAATCACAGCGCCTGGATGACACTGCGATGGCATAGTGCATTGTGGGCCGTTCGCGTCACTCGAATTTGGCGCGAACGGCCCAAATCGTTCGATCTTCGTCGAACGATCGAACAGCCGATGTTCGAGTCGAACGTATGTTCGACTCGAACACGAAGCTCATCCCTAGAGAGAACTAGGCAGAACATGTTAGATATTTAAATACATGTTACTTTAACAGAGTTGAACAGCCCCGCCCAGGGGGCGGTCCCTCCGAACATAACCCTCCGCCCTGCAGTCAGCAGCTCAGTTTTTTTCTGCCTAGTATAGGAGAAGGACCTGGCTCCCTTTGGGCCCAGGGTCCGGAAGAAATTTAATTTTTTTATTATTATTTTTTGATTTTTTTTTAAGAAATCTTCTATCAACTGCCGGCTGGGTGACAGGCTTGATATTATAGATCCTTTTAGTCCCCCCAGTCTGGCCATCGAGCATGAGCAGGCCTTGGCTACGTGCGGGGTCGGCCACGACATACCCCATGGCTCCAGGGGTGGACGGTGAGCTTTGCTCCAGGGTTCACATATGACCGGGCTGCTTGCTGTCTCAGTCACAGTGGACCGGGCCAACAGTTACTCCGTACTGCTCGGTTGTAGTTCTGTCAGGAACGCACCAGCAGGTCCTCGCAGGGACGGGTAAGTACAGTTCCTCCTGCCTCGGTGGGATGGAACAGCTGGGCATTCCTAAGGGGTTCATTTGGGGGTTCTCTTGCCATCCCCTCTCTCCCTCTGTCACCCTTTTTTTCCTCCTCCCCTTGCGGGGCTCGCTGCGACCAAGGGTATACCTGTAGGGGGGCTCCAGGTCCCGGCTGGGGGCTGTGAGGGTGTCCAGGCCCGCTCTCTGTGGGGGGGGGTAGTTGTTTCTCACAGAAGCCTCCGCTGCGGCCTTCTCTTCCACCTCGTTGTTTGGCCGCCATTTTGGAAGCGCCGGCGCCATTTTTCAGGTGCCTGGGATTACTATTGAAAAATTCCATTGGTGGCCATTTTGCCGTGGCCGTGCTGTGACGCAGGTCTGCATTGCGGGCGGACATTTTCTTGTGGTCTGCGCTCTTTCTCTGAGGCGCTCGGCGGCCATTTTGAAATGGGTTTTGGCCTCTAGTGCTGGATGGCTTCCTGAAGGGCGCGAGCGGCGCTATTCACCTCGCAGAGTTCCTCAGACACATGCTGTGTGTGGATAGAGAGCGGGCAGCGGCACTGAACAGTCTCTTGCTGGGCGGTGAGTTCCCTGGGTAACCCCCCCGGTCAGTGCAGCAAGGAGGGTGGACAAATTTTGTGTCAGATATCTTGACTAAGTCCCTAAGGGCTGTCAGTGGGCAATATGGAGTCAGAAGCTGGCGTTTTTTTCCCCAAACGTTCCAGAGGTAGCAACCGGTGCTCCTGCACCTGCGGTTACCATGGACGCTTTGTCGGCAGTCCTGGAGTCATTTGTTGCCAGGGTGGAAGCGGCGTGCGGGCACAAGGGGGGTACTAAGCGCCCCCTCCCCCGCCATTTCCTGGGGAATGTTTTTATTCAGACTTGGGCCTGGCTGTGGCTCAGGACCCCGGTTCTGGTGTGTCAGAAGATGTGGACCAGGACCTTCCCAGTGAGGAGGACCCCTCGTCTGGGTCAGCTCAATATAGGGCACTTGGAAGTGTGCTTATCCATGCTGTGAGGGACACTCTCAAGCTGGAAGATAGAGCTGGGACTTCCACAGCAGGGTCTGTCCCTTTTGGGTCGCACAAACCGACCCTCTCTGTTAAGGTCCTTTGCGGTCCCTCAGCGCATGGTGGTCCGTTATCCATTTGAAGAAAGCCTTTTGAAAAAGTGGGCTTCTCCTCCAGTCGTTGATCCCCCGGTCTCTCGGCTAAATAAAGTAACCACTATCCCTGTAGAGGGGACCCTGCCTTTAAGGACCCTACTGATAGGAGGTCCGAAGCGGTGACCCGCTCCATGTTCACCATGCTGGGGTCAGCATTGCGGCCTATATTGGCTGCAACCTTGGTGTCTCAGACACTCACTGAATAGGCTAAAATATTGCACCAGACAGTGGAGGAGTATCAGCTCCCTCCTGAATGTGTGTCACTGGCCAGTTGGTTCAGGGACTTGTGTATGTCTGTGATGCAACCCTGGATGCGGCCCCTTTAATCTCCGGGACTTCCGCATCTGCGGTGGTATTGCGCCGCCTGATATGGCTGAAATGCTGGTCCGCTGACCAAGCTTCCAAGAAAACTCTGGCAGATTTGCCTTTCAAGGGTGGGAGGCTTTTTGGTGCCTCACTGGACGACATCATTAAAGATGTCACTGGAGGTAAGAGCACACTTCTCCCTCAGTCCACTAAAGGAAAAGAGCCGCGCCGTAAGCCGGGGCCCTCCTTTCCCACACAGAAGCGGTATTTTCGTCAGTCTGGACCTGCTGGCAGACCCTGCCAAGCGGAAAAAGGTCCAGCTGGGGGACAGAAGCGTCCCTGGGTGCGCAAGCCCAACAAGCCAGCAAGCAAGCCTGCTTCCACATGAAGTTTTGCCCCCACCCGACTCCTGGGAGGGGGGACGGCTTTGCGGGTTTGCAGCTCGGTGGACCTCCCTGCTCTCCAACCAGTGGGTCTGTGAGGTGGTCACTTTGGGGTACAAGATAGAGTTTCTTTCTTGTCCACCAAACAGATTCTTTCCCTCAAATCTGCCTCTCCTTCCGGCTCATCGGACTGCCCTGCTGGGGGCAGTGCAAGACTTGTTGAGGTGCGGGGTAATCATACCCGTACCACCGCAGGACAGGTTTCAGGGTTTCTACTCGAATCTGTTTGTGGTCCCAAAGAAGGACGGAGTCCATCCAATCTTGAACCTCAAGGCCCTCAATGCCTTTGTAAAGGTTCAAAAGTTCCGGATGGAATCGATTCGTTTGGTGGTTGCTGCGCTCCATCCGTGGGACTTCCTGGCGTCCCTGGATATACTTGCATGTCCCCATCTGCGTCAGGCATCAGAGGTTCCTGCACTTTGCGATCAGCGAAGACCACTATCAATTCGTGGCTCTTCCCTTTGGCCTAGCGTCGGCACCAAGAGTTTTCACCAAGGTGCTCGCCCCGATTTCGGCTTTGCTGAGACAGCGCGGCATTGCTATCGTGGGCTACTTGGACAATCTTCATCTGAGAGCTGCTTCAAGCTCAGAATTAGTGGAGGACGTGTCTATAGCCAGTCAGACCCTCCGGGAGTTTGGTTGGGTACTGAACCTCCAGAAGTCAGTGTTAGTACCGACCCAGCGCCTAGAGTACCTGGGGTTGATTCTGGACTCCTCGGAGGCCAGAGTCCTTCTTCCTTTGGAAAAGTTGCAGACACTCCAGACTGCGGTGAAGTTGTTGATGTCCCGCAAATGGTCGTCTCTCCGTTTTTGCATGCAAGTCCTGGGCCTCATGGTAGCCTCTTTCGAGGCGGTGCAGTTTGCCCAATTCCACACTCGGGTCTTGTAGAAGGAGATTCTCTCCAAATGGAACAAATCTCCATTGTCTCTGGATCATCAGATTCAGATAAGTCATCTTGT
The DNA here is from genome assembly GCA_029206835.1 of Rana muscosa. Classification (NCBI taxonomy): domain Eukaryota; kingdom Metazoa; phylum Chordata; class Amphibia; order Anura; family Ranidae; genus Rana; species Rana muscosa. The sequence continues at coordinate 74,308,259 of CM055121.1, forward strand.
CAGGGCCTCTCTGAGTTGGTGGCTGAGATCCCCGGCTCTTTGGTCCGGGAAGTCATTCCTCCCCTTCCATTGGACTGTGATCACAATGGACGCCAGCCTGACCAGTTGGGGGGGAATCTGGGGGGTTCAGGTGGCCCAGGGCCTCTGGACTCCGGACTAATCCAAACTACCGATCAATGTCCTGGAGTTCCGGGCGATCAGGCTGGGCCTCTCCAAGTTGTCACAGAGGCTAAGAGGGCGTCCAGTCAGGATCCAGTCAGACAAAGCCACGGCAGTGGCATATATTAACCATCAAGGAGGAACAAGAAGCTCGGCTGCAGCGTCGGAGGTCGCACACATCCTGCGGTGGGCGGAAAGGAGTGTGCCGGCTCTATCGGCAGTTTACATTCCTGGCGTGGAAAACTGGCAGACGGACTATCTGAGTCGCCAGATGCTGGACCAAGGGGAATGGTCGTTACATCCGGAGGTTTTTCAACTAGTTTGCCGGAGATTGGGCACGCCAGACGTGGATCTCCTGGCTTCTCGACTCAATCGCAAGGTGTCGAGGTTCGTGGCCAGGTCCAGAGATCCCTGGGCAGACGCGTAAGCCGCGTTGGTGGCACCGTGGGGTCAGTATCGGCTAATTTATGCCTTTCCCCCACTGAAGTTGCTTCTTCGTCTGCTCCACAGAGTAGAGACCGAGGGAATTCCGGTGATTCTCATCACCCCAGATTGGCCCAGGCGTCCCTGGTACGCCGACCTCGTGCGCCTGGTGGCGGATGTACCCTGGCGACTGCCAATGTGGGAGGACCTTCTCTCGCAAGGTCCCATTCTTCATCCTGCTTTACTGTCGCTGGCTTTAATGGCATGGCTATTTGGTCCTCCAAAAGGATAAAGCGGTGCTACGCCCGCAGCCTTCCTTCCTTCCAAAGGTGGTTTCGGCCTTTCACCTGAATGAGGACATTGTACTTCCATCCTTGTGTCCTCGGCCATCGCATTCCAATGAGGTTGCGCTGCATTCTTTAGACGTGGTACGTGCCTTGCGGGTGTTCCTGTCGGCTACGGCTCCGTTCTGGAGGTCTGACTCACTGTTTGTGTCTGTATCTGGTCCGCAGAAGGGCCTGGTGGTCTCGTCGGCCACCATTTCTCAGTGGATCAGGCAGATCATCATCCAGGCCTATGCCCTTAAGGGGCGGGCGCATCCCTTTCCTGTCACAGCACATTCGCTATTGGTGCCTCTTGGGCTTTCTGACATCAAGCGTCTGTCTCGCAAGTGTGTAAGGTGGCGACATGGTCGTCCGTTCACACCTTTTCAAAGTTTTACAAGGTTGATGTGAGTGCATCTTCGGCCACAAAGTTTTGCAGGCGGCTGTTTGAGGTTGCAACTCCTCCGTTGAGGAGCTCTGCTTGTTTGGGGTGAAATTTGTTTTTTGATTGCTGTTCCCACCCCTGTTTTTTTTTTTACACTGCTTTGGGACGTCCCAACTGTCAAGAATTAAGGAGCTGTGTCCGTCCATGGACGAAAAGAGAAAATAGGAATTTTTTGTACTCACCGTAAAATCCTTTTCTCTGTCGTCCATGGACGGACACAGCACCCACCCCTCCTTTTTTGGTTTGTACTGCTTTTTACGAACTGAGCTGCTGACTGCAGGGTGGAGGGTTATGTCCGGAGGGACCGCCCCCTGGGCGGGGCTGTTCAACTCTGTTAAAGTAACATGTATTTAAATATCTAACATATTCTGCCTAGTCCTCTCCTATAGAACAGGAACATAACCCAACTGTCAAGAAATAAGGAGCTGTGTCCGCCCATGGACGACCGAGAAAAGGATTTTACGGTGAGTACAAAAAATCCATATTTTTTCTAGAAATCCTCATGAAAAATAATAGGGCACCTTTTGGTATGTGAGGTTCCCTACAGTCTCATAGCAGTATATCTGCAGTGTGAGATTAGGGCACTGGCTGCTAGTCTTGGAAGATTTTGTGATGTCACTATTGTGCTGCTCACTGTTGTTCTTGTTGAGGCTCTGATGTGAGAAAGCAAAGCTCTGCCCTTACCAAGATGGTCACCTGCCCACAGAGACACAATGCAGAACAAGGCATTGTAAGTCCGTTTTGGTAGGGAGGGATCAGCCTAAGGAGAACAAATAGGCTAATTCTGGGTGTGGAAAAATTGCACCAACAGTGGGAGGGGCTTAGAACTTGAGCTGACTCACTGTGTGATTCAGCACAATCACTTGTAAAAAGTTAAACTCTTCTATTAACCACTTCAATACTGGGTACTTTCACCCCCTTCGTTCCCAGGCCAATTTTCAGCTTTCAGCGCTCTCGCACTTTCAATGACAATTGCGCAGTCATGCAACGCTGTACCCAAATGAAATTTTGATCATTTCATTCGCACAAATAGAGCTTTCTTTTGGTGGTATTTATTCACGACTCCTTTTTTTTTTTTTTTCCGATATAAGCGGAAAAAAGAGCAAAAATTTGGTAAAAAAACAACAATATGTTCTTCTTTCTATTTGAAAAGAAATCCAATAAAATCGAATTTTGGCATAAATTTAAGCCAAAATGTATTCTTCTATATGTCTTTGGTAAAAAAAATCCCGTTAAGTGTATAATAATAATAATTGGTTTGTGTGATCACGGACAGATGTACACAGATGATTATGTACAGATGTGCGCAGGTGATCACAGATATATGTGTGCAGATGATCATTGGGACATATGATTTTACTGTTGCATACTGTATGTGGGGGACAGGTATTTTTACTGTGTAGGGACAGTGTTTTGAGGACACTATTTTGGGGACTTTGTGTGTTTACATTGTGTTGGGACATATGTGGGGACACTGGGAAGGTGATCAGTGTGTAAAAAGCTGTAAAAAACAGCTCATACTCACTGATCACCGGACGACTGCAGAGATCTGCTCTCCTCTCCTCAATGACAACCTCCGTGTGAGGAGAGCCGATCGCCTAGCAACCGGCTCTCTATTTACATCACATGACGGCTGTGATTGGACACAGCCGTCATGTGATCAGGAGGGCCAATCACAGAGCCCTCCTGCCGATCGGAGATGCGCTGTGTCCAGGTGACACGAGCGCATCAGTATCGCGCCGCTGCGTGGGCACGCTCAAGATCCCCCTCCTTCTGTGGGACGTTCCTGAACGTCCATTCAGAGGGAGGAAGCGCCCACTGGCAATATATGTGCAGTGGGAGGTGGTTAAATATGCTTTTCTGAACACAGTCGACACTTCAAGAAGAACGTTGTTAACATAGTGACTACTTAGCAACCAGCAACTGTATAGCATAAAGAGTTTAGGGGTCAGGAGTATATATTCAACCTAGAGTAGAGAGGCCAGGCGTAAGTATGTTATGTACAGCTCAGTGTACAAAGTACAGGGGCCAGGAATGTGTCATATACAGCCCAGCATACAGAGTGCAGTGATCAGTAACCTATTAGAATTATCCATACTGTAATGATTGGTATTTCAGTCATATGATGCACTAGGTATAGAGCAATATGAATGTACATAAAATTGAGAACCTATCCTAGACTTAGCCTGTTCATAATAATAAATATAAGCCTCAGATTGGCACTCGTTTGAGGCAGCCTAGTGCAGTTAATTTAAAGCTTAAGAATGCAAATCTTTCAGCTGGGGCATTCTAGCCTAGCCTCTGCATTTGCACAATACCCAGACGCTCTGGGTTTATGGAGGTCTTGGTGTTGGCCCTCCAGTTCCCCTCTTATTTATGCCCTTGACTAATGGGAAAAGATCATCTACAGGGAACCACAAGCAATGGTGATGACCAGTCCTTTGACCTCAGGCAGCTCTTTTTTTTTTTTTTTTTTTTAGTTTCCTGAGTTGAAGTGTAACTAAAGGCAAAACTTGTTTTAGTTTTGGGTAGAGGGGAGAGGGATTAAACCCCTGTCAGTTTTTATTGCTGTCTGTACCCCTGTTACGCAGATTCAATCTCTGTATTTGTTTACCATTATCATTGAAAGAGGTAGTAAAAGAAAATACCACTCTTTAGGTTGTCCACGGAAAAGTAATAGAGGGAAAATCTTCCAATGGGGACACTATTTTTGGTAACCTGGGGCAAGAGATTCACTTAATTTGCAGGGATTTCCTGTTCTGACTGTGGTACAAAAAGTGAAGATACCGGTAAATCTCCCCAGTGGGACACAGATGGCAAAAATAAACCTTACCGAAATTATAGTCCAACCTTACTGTATCCACAATGAAAAAAAAAGTTTTGCCTATAGTTCTACTTTAAGTTCATAATGTTAAATTTAACTAATATTTTTATTGTCATTTAAATCTAAAACTTTTTTTTATTTTAGAAATGATTTTATCAGTGATGTCTGGGATTTCTTAAAAATAATAGTTCCTGAATTTACACTACCTGCTGATGAACCTCAGGATTCAAAACCTGCTGTGAATGAAGAAAAAAAGAAAGACAGCAAGCTAGCAGAGGCTAAACCTGAGATACCCATACCTGCCATTGTAAAGCCTCCCGAAAAACCCAATAAAGGTAAATTAATTGAAATATTTCATGCACTGCAAACATTTGTACAGTTAGGGTTTGCATACAAAGACATCTGTCTCAAATCTATCCTACTTGTTATATACTTTAAACTGGAATAGTGGGATGGGAGACAACCAAGTGTAGAATATTTATTTCTTTGCAGTGAGGCACTATAATGGCCTGTGTCATTAAAAGCATGTGGCTTTTGTTCACTTCAAGTGGGTTTTGTATTCTCATAAAAGTCTATAGGAATGCAAAACCCATGTGAAGCAGGTCAAATGCAGGTCAGAAGTGGATCAACTGCTCCTCCAGCATCTCATCTCAGCTCTCAGCCGTGCACTGAAAGGCGGGAAAGTTGCTGCAATATTGTTGGTATCCTGTCCAAACTTGTTGTTGCTCTGCCCAATCTGCTATTACTGGGCAATAGCCCATTATCAACTGACTTTGAGTCACAGAAGAACAAAAGCAAATGCACTCCTGTACCATACCTGAAGTATGGTTTGTCCATACTTCTCTTTCAATAACATTTCCTGCCATTCCGGATTGTATTCCTACCAAAATCTCAAAAACTGTACCACACAACTACAAGCCAGTATATTCTGAGCACTGCTCACTCAGACAAAATCATGTGACAAGATGCATACCTGGTTTGAGGCACAGTGAAAACTTTCTGACTTTTGTACATATGCAGATGAATAGTTCATTGATTGATTTTACCAGTTAACAGTGTAGCGGGTATATACTTTTAAATTCTGGTGAAGACACCAGTGATGTGTAGTTCCCTGCGGCCCAGCAGGTGGCGCTGTCACTTTGGGCCAGGGTTGAACCATCGCTGCAGTGCCGTACCCTTTGTGGCCTCTCGCAGCGGTTGTACGGCGGGGCGGGGAACCCGCCGTGCATCCTCGGAGAGGGTATAAAGGGGGCGGACATCTTCGCCACGAGGTTCGAGTCCCAGGCACCTTCAGCCCGAGGGCTGCTGTTCGCGGTCGGGGTCCAGGCGGCCTAGGTCTGGACACCTGGAGTTCGTGTTCCATCCCAGACACTTTCAGTCTGGGGTGAGGTACTCAGCCGGAGGCCTGGGGCCCAGTACCTTCCGCTGGGTCCCGCGAGGGAGGGATTGTCCTAGGGGGCCCCGGGAGTGGGGCACCCGAATCCAGCGGCGTAAGGGACCGGAGGAGGGACTCATTCAAAGACCTGGTGCAGCAGATTGCAAGTGCCGGATGAACCTCTGGAGACCGCCCGGAGGGATATCTTCCCGAACAGGGGCCAAGTTCAGAGAGGAAGGTGGTTAATGTTCTATGACCGGTGGCAGCGGTCCAGCTATTCAACTCAGGTCAGTGGCAGAGGCCTGTTATTAGGCCTGTGGCAGGGGCCTCAACGGTTCATCACGGTCGGTGGCAGAGACCATGTGCCAGGCCTATTCGCTAGCAAAGGAATAGGAGAGTTCAGTTGTGCCTGGGCCTACTCGTATCCACACCCCTGTTTTGTTCATTACTGAAAGTTCAACTGATTGTGTTCACCCTGCAAGAAAATAAATAAAGGAGTGTTGGACTTTCGATTGGTGTGGGGCTCTATGTTATTGGCAGACACATCTCCACAGAACAACTAAGGCTTTGCATGCAGTGAATAGACCCGGAGGTAATTCAAGTAACTCTGCTCAACCCTCATACACATACGAGGGGAGAGCTTGGCGTAGTGTTCCTGCACTCTCCTCTCTCAGGTACCCCTAGACACAAGCCATTCACAATAGGCGAGAGGGGGAGTGAGGCTCTGCTACAACTGTAACAGTAACATTTTGAAGTGGATCATAAATCATAAGTGAGAGATGAAGGCTGCCATTGTTACTTACTGGCTTCAGAACTGATCTTTAAAGGGTAAGTTCACCTTTTCATGAAAAGATAAACTAGTTTAAAATATCCAAACTAACAACAAAATTATTTATATCACCAGATTGGAACGGGCTTTAGGGCTCCAATTTACATAGAAACAAGTGGAAAAAGTTTTTCTGTTCTCTTACAAAACCTCGATCTGTGCTAAAAACCAGGAGGCTGGATTTAAGGTGTTGACCCAGTGGTATCATACACCGGTGAAGATCCATAGAATGTTCCCCCAATGTTCGGATCTTTGTTGGAGATGTGGAGAGAACTCTGGTTCTTTTCTTCACATTTTGTGGTCCTGCCACTTTCTGCAGTTCACCAACCGGGAGTTACCGAGGGATCCTGCGTTTTTCCTCCTGCATCACAATGGGATTCCGAGCAAGGTTTACAGGAGATAAATCCTGCCTCTCCTGCTCACAGCTGCGAAACGCTGCATCCCGCTGTTCTGGAAGCAGACACAGTTGCCGTCTGGCTGAAAAAATAAATCCATGCGATGGAGGACTTGGTGGCCACAGAGAACAGCCTTAGTGAGAAATTTCTTTAAAAATGGTTTTATTGGCAAGAGTTTGTCTATTCTGAGGAGTACGCGGGAACTGGTGACCATAATGCTGGCTCCCCAGGCCTAGAAGGAGTGTCTGGCTGGTGGCACTTTGTCCACCCCCCCTTTTTTTCCCCCTCCTTTCTCCCCCCTTTTTTTTTTACTAGTTTCTCTCTTGCTGAGAGGCCCTTAGGGTCTTTTCTGATCTTTCGTTTTTCATGTTAACCGGTGTACACCATGTAAAATGTCATGCGGGATGCAGAGACTTCCTAGATCCTGACGCTCAAAGTTTGAACCTCATTTAAATGTTCACATCTTTATACGCAGTGGCTTTTTGTGATGTAGACTTAATATTCTTGGAATGGTTCCTTGTTATACACATCATGGTTGTGGTTTCTGTATTTACTGTGTGTTCTCTTTAAATAAAGTATTAAAAATAAATAAATATCCAAACTACTCCTCCTGGACCCTGCTGCACATACGGCCATGATGCCCTGAGCTGCTGGTGTAGCAGTCTGTACATTGCAATACACAGCTCCAGAGTGAGTATCCATCATATTGCTTGCAATTGAAAGCTCTAATTGGTCAGCACAACCATATGACAGCGCTGAACGAATAAAAGCAATTCTTTCTTCTGGGACACCATACCAGAAGAAGAAGCCTGATGTGCTTCTCATTGGTCAGCATGTGGCTGCACTGATCAATAAGTGCTTTCCAGTACAAGCATTATGATGGATACTCCTTCCAGGGCTATGTATTGCAATGTACGGTGAACAGCACAGGCTTACTTTAAGGTGCCGATATTTGTTTTAATCTGGCTGCCAAATATATCCCACATGAGGGTAGACCATTCTAGAATAGATTAAGCCATCAGACGTTAAAGCTCATCTGGATGTTTGAGAGCTTTAGCTACCCGAGAACAATGTGGCTATTGTGCGGCTAAAGTAATCATCCTTACTGTTCATTATCTAATTTACTTAAGAAGTTGAGTATCTTTGCTGCAAAAATTGTGTGAATTGTGTGAATATTCACTTTAATTATTTAATCACGTATAAAGCATCTTCACATGATTGGGTATTCAAAGTTATGAAGAATTTGCTTTATGCATGACTGGATTAATGACATGAAAATTCACACATTTATTTAAGTGAAGAATCTCAGCCACATAAGCCTCAATATGTGTCAGGTCACCTGAATCTAGGTGACAGATGCACACCGTTGGGGTCAGGAGTGCACGGCTAAGGTAGTGAACCCTATAGCTGACTGTTGCGGATGGAACACTGGGTGATTAAGGAAGGCAGGTCCACTGGAGCACTAACAGGGATCCCACAGGGAGCTAGAGCCTAAGATTCCCCAGGGCGCAGAGTCTAAGATCCAGCAAGTGTTCACCAGAGCCTCTAGTGGTGAGGGTGGACTGGGCTGCAACAGGATCCAGGTCGCGGCCCCCAGAGTCCCCCAGCTCACGCTCACAGTAGGCTATAGAGGATAGAGGGGAAGCAGCAGCTCAGGATACAAGAGATAGTGAGGGGATAAGCCAAACGTGGGGGCGACTAGCAGACAAGGATAAACAAAGGACAAGCCAAAGGTCAAGGTCACAAGCAGACAGTGATAGTCGAGAACAAGCCAAGATCGGTAAAACAGAGACAGACGTAGCACACGGCAAGCAGGAACCCAAACACACAATAGATTAACAAACAACGTTGATCAGCACGGCTGGCTTGCAGTGCACAAGTTAATATAGTGTTCCCTGTCAGGGCCTGGGGTGGTGCCTTGCTTGGAGGAGAGATTTTTTAAGCAGCCAGGTGAGAGTGGCTGGCCTCTAATGTAAACACATGGAGAAGGGGTAAGCTGAGAGACAAACTGTCATGGATATGCATTAATGTCTGTCTGCCATCTTACCTTTCCTCCTCATGTGTTCATCTTAGAGGCCAGACTCTCTCTCACCTGGCTTCCTTTATAATCTCCTCCCAGCCTGACTCTACCCCAGGCCCTATCACAGAACACTATATTAACCTGTGCACTGCAAGCCTGCTTTGCTGATCATCATAGTTCAACATTTTTTCACCACAGTCTGGCCTAAATTGAATACGAGGGTTTTTACCCCCCTTTATTGTTTATTGTTTTCTGTCACTTTTACAGTGGCTGGCATATATGCACATGCACTTAGCACTTTAGAAATCACATACTAGCACTAATTCACTGTCTAATATATACCTGGGATAAGGGAGAGGCCATTACTGACCCCCCTATTGTCACTTATTCATTTTGAGTTTTTTATGTTTTTTGGTTTATCGCACTGAGTTCCAACCACTGTGGTATTAACACCCAGGTTCACACGTATCCTTCCCTTGATTTATATAATATACACCCTCCACTGGGAGCGCCACTTACCCCACACACACACTCTGGAGAAGACCTGCTGGGTCTTAGACTCTGCGCCCTGGGGAATCTTGGCTCTAGCTTCCTGTGGGATCCCGGTTGTGCTCATCTGGTCCCGCTTTCCACAACCACCCAGTTTCCTATCCGCAGCAGTCAGCCATAGGGTTCACTATCTTGTGGTGCACTCCTGTCCTCCTATGGTGTGCCCCTGTCATCTGGCCACAGGTGACCTGACAGTTTGATCAGCCATGGACCCGGCTGATATGCCGCTCCCCGCGGATGATCCATTGCGGGGCATAGTCCGCAGACTTGAAACCCAGGAATCGAATCAGACTCAGGTGATGCGATTCCTCCAGGATCTGGCTTCTCGATTCGAGCAGCTTCAGGCCTCCTTGGGAACCCCGAACCTCAACTAGCGGCTGTACCTATCGCACCAGTCGCAGCCACACACTCACTAAACCTGCCAGCTCCGTTCCGTTTCTCTGGGGACTCCAAGGCCTGCAGGAGGTTTCTCAGCCAATGCACGATTCATTTTGAGCTTCAGCCTCAAAACTTCCTGTCTGACTGGGCTATGGTAGCCTATATCATTTCCCTCCTCTCCGGTGAAGCTTTAGCCTGGGCTGCCCCCCTGTGGGAGAGGAATGATCCGGAGGTTTCCAGCCTGTCCGACTTTTTGAAGCTCTTTCGTAATATCTTCGAAGAGCCAGCTCGGGCTTTTTCAGCGGCTAGTGCTGTCTTACGTCTTCGCCAAGAATCTAGTTCAGTGGGACAATATGCTCTTCAGTTCCGTATCCACACAGCTGAATTGAGCTGGAATAATGAGGCCCTGGTCGCTACCTTTTTACATGGCCTCTCTGACTGAGTGAAAGACGAATTAGCGGGAAGAGCCATTCCCGTCGGTCTGGACGATGTAATGTCGTTATGCAATCAGATTGACATTCGTTTTCAAGAGAGGTCCCTAGAAAAAAGACGTCAGCACTCTCTGGGTCCTAGCCAGTCTGAGCTCCCCTCCCTTCGTCCCATGGAGCATCCTCCACCTGCTGAGGAACCTATGCAGCTGGGCCGGACCAGACTAACCCCCGAAGAACGTGCTAGGCGCAGAACTCTGGGCTTGTGCCTCTATTGTGGGGGCAGGGGTCATTTTCGTGACTCCTGCTCGCTTCGTCCGGGAAATGCTCGGGTCTAATACATTTGGAAGGTGGAGTATTGGACCCAGAAACATCACCTTCTTGCCTTCTCTTGCCGGTGTTCCTTCATGTAGGCACTTCTCCTCAGTCAACCCTTGCATATCTGGATTCCGGGGCCGCCGGCAATTTTATGGATTGGTGAACTGCTTCTTCTATGAAGCTTACCCTTTCACCTCTCACTACCCCATTGGTAGTCTCGGCAATTGATGCCACTGTTCTCCCAGGGGGCCCTATTCGCTTCCAGACGCTACCCATTAGGATGTCGGTAGGGATTCTCCACCAGGAGTGGATATCCTTTCTCATTCTACCCAAGGCCTCTACCCCCGTTGTATTGGGCCTCCCTTGGCTACAGCTCCACTCTCCATATGTGGACTGGGTCTCTGGGCAGATCCTGGCCTGGGGTTCCTCTTGTTTCTCGTCGTGTCTTCTCAAGGTGGCCCCCAAGGAGAGTCTTCCGGTTGCTACCACTTCTGTTTCTTCTGATCTTCCTGCTGCATACAGCGATTACCGGGATGTGTTCTGTAAGAAATCAGCTGAGGTGCTTCCTCCCCACAGGTCTTTTGACTGTGCTATTGATCTTGTCCCCGGAGCAACTCTACCCAGGGGTCGTACCTACCCTCTGTCCATCCCAGAGACCCAGGCCATGTCTGAGTATGTCGCAGAGAATCTGGAGAAAGGTTTCATCTGGAAATCCTCATCGCCTGCAGGGGCAGGGTTCTTTTTTGTTGCCAAAAAGGATGGTACCTTAAGACCCTGCATCGATTATCGAGGTTTAAATGCGGTTACTATTAAAAATCGATACCCCTTACCCTTGATATCTGAGCTATTCGATAGGTTGAAGGGTGCCTCCATTTTCACCAAGTTGGATCTCAGAGGCGCGTACAATCTCATTTGAATACGGGAGGGTGACGAATGGAAGACTGCATTCAACACTAGAGACGGGCATTACGAATACCTGGTGATGCCTTTTGGTCTGTGTAATGCTCCAGCCGTGTTTCAAAACTTTGTCAATGAAATCTTCAGAGATCTGCTGTACCAGTTTGTTGTCATCTATCTGGATGACATTCTGATCTTTTCTGAAAATCTGCTTGTCCACAGAAACCATGTCCGCACTGTACTTCAGCGTCTTAGAGAGAACAATCTCTATGCCAAGCTGGAGAAATGTTCCTTTGAATGTTCTGAGGTCCTGTTTCTGGGGTGCTTTGTCTCATGTTCGGGTCTTCGTATGGATCCTGGGAAGGTCTTGGCTATTACCAACTGGCCTCTTCCTGCTAGCCTCAAGGCCACACAGCGCTTTCTTGGCTTCACAAATTATTATAGGCAGTTCATAAGGAATTACTCTTCCATTGCCGCGCCTATTATCGCTTTGACCAAGAAGGGTGTGAATGCCAAAGACTGGCCTCCCGAAGCTGTCTCTGCATTTCACAACCTGAAACAGGCCTTTGTTTCTGGTCCCCTCTTGAGGAGACCAAATCCTGGGAATGCATTTTTTATTGAAGTGGACGCTTCCTCAATGGGGGTGGGAGCTGTGCTTCTTCAAATCTTTGAGAAGAGACGTCAACCATGTGCGTTCTTCTCCAAAAAAAATTCTCAGGCAGAGAGGAATTATTCCATCGGTGATCGGGAACTTCTCGCAATTAAATTGGCGTTAGAGGAGTGGCGTCATCTCTTGGAGGGTTCCCCTCACTCCATAACGATCTTTACTGATCACAAAAATTTACAATATCTACAATATCTACAGAATGCTAAACGTCTGAATCCTAGACAGGCCAGGTGGAGTCCCTTCTTTGCCCGTTTTTTAATTTAACGATTATCTACAAACCTGGTTCCTGTAACGGTCGGGCTGATGCGTTCTCTAGGTCATTTGACACTTTGGACGAGGAGTCCGCCCCTGAACCTGAGCCGATCATTCCAACCTCGTGCATTGTTGCCCACTCTACCACCCTGAAGTAAAAAATTCCGCCTGGTAAGACCTTTGTCCCCACTGAGCTAAGAGCTAAGATCCTTCGGTGGGGACATGATTCCAAGGTGGCAGGTCATTCTGGATTCCTCCGATCCTTCCTAGTCATCAGTCGTCACTACTGGTGTCCTAATCTCCGCTCAGACGTCAAAGACTACGTTAAAGCTTGTCATGTCTGTGCTCAGTCCAAATCCTCCACACAACCTCCTGCTGGTCTCCTCATGCTCTTGCCCATTCCTAAGGAGCCCTGGGCTCATATTGCCATGGATTTTATCACCGACCTCCCACTGTCTGAGAATAATACAGTCATTTGGGTGGTAATCGATCGGTTCTCCAAGATGGCTCATTTTGTTCCTCTTCCTGGTCTTCCTTCTGCCCCTGCCTTGGTTCCCATTTTCATTCGAGAAATTTTCCGCCTTCATGGGGTTCCTTCTCATATTGTTTCCGACAGGGGAGTCCAATTCACGTCTCGTTTTTGGAGAGCCTTTTGCAAATCCCTCAATATTGTCTTGGATTTTTCCTCTTCTTACCATCCCCAGTCCAATGGACAGACTGAGAGGGTTAATCAGGAGTTAGAGGTCTTTCTTCGCACCTTTGTGTCTTCTCACCATGACGATTGGTCCTCTCTACTCCCGTGGGCAGAATTCTCCCATAACAATCATGTGAATACCAGTTCGCAGAAGACACCCTTTTTCACAGTTTATGGAAAACACCCTCAACTTCCTCTTCCCATGATCTGTTCTGCAGATATTCCAGCTTTGGCTTCGGTTCAGGAGTCTCTCAATTCCGTTTGGGGTGACGTTCATGATTCCCTCCGGGCAGCTGCTGAAAAATTCAAAGGCTTTGCCGACCGCCGCAGGCGTAAACCGCCTTCCCTTCAGCCAGGGGACAAAGTCTGGCTCTCTACCAGGAACATCAAGCTCCGAGTTCCTTCTCTGAAGTTTGCTCCACGATTCATTGGTCCATACACTGTAACTGCTAAGCTGAATCCGGTTTGTTTCAAACTCCAGATTCCTAAGAGCCTTAAAATCACTAACTCCTTCCATGTTTCTCTTCTAAAGCCTTTAGTCCTCAATAAATTCTCTCGTCCTCTCCCTACCGTGGCGCCCGTCTCTGAGGATAATCAGGAGTACGAGATCAGTCAAATTCTGGACTCCCGACTCCGTAAAGGCGTTCTTCAGTACCTCGTTCATTGGAAAGGGTTTGGTCCTGAGGAGAGGTCTTGGATCACTGCATCTGAGGTCTTTGCACCTCGTCTGTTAAGAGTTTCATCTGAAGTTTCCCTCTAAACCTGGGCCCAGGCGGGGAAGGGGGAGGCCTCGTAAGAGGGAGGGTACTGTCATAGATATGCATTACTGTCTGTCTGCCATCTTACCTTTCCTCCTCATGTGTTCATCTTAGAGGCCAGACTCTCTCTCACCTGGCTTCCTTTATAATCTCCTCCCAGCCTGACTCCACCCCAGGCCCTATCACAGAACACTATATTAACCTGTGCACTGCAAGCCTGCTTTGCTGATCATCGTGTTTGTTATGCATTGTGTGTTTGGGTTCCTGCCTGCCGTGTGCTACGTCTGTCTCTCTGTTACGTTATTGGCTTGTCTCCGACTATCCCTGTCTGCTTGTGACCCTTGACCTTCGGCTTGTCCTTCGTTATCCTTGTCTGCTTGTGACCCTTGACCTTCGGCTTGTAATTCGTTATTCTTGTATCTTGTGCTGCTGCTTCCCCTCTTCTCCCCTTACCCTACGGGGCGTGAGATAGGAGACTCTACGGGCCGCGACCTGGACCTAGCCTGCAGCGTAACATCCTCACCACTAGAGGCTCTGGAGAAGACCTGCTGGGTCTTAGACTCCGCGCCCTGGGGAATCTTGGCTCTAGCTTCCTGTGGGATCCCGGTTGTGCTCCTCTGGTCCCGCTTTCCACAACCACCCAGTTTCCTATCCGCAGCAGTCAGCCATAGTGTTCACTATCTTGTGGTGCACTCCTGTCCCCCTACGGTGTGCACCTGTCATCTGGCCACAGGTGACCTGACACAAACATTACTGCATAACCATGACAGTACCCCCCCTCTTATGGGCCCCCTCCACCTGGGCCCAGGCTTAAAGGGAAATCTCAGATGAAACCTCCTCAACAGACGAGGTGCAACGACCTCAGATGCAGTGATCCAAGACGCCTTCTTAGGACCAAACCCTCTCCAATGCACAAGGTACTGAAGAATGCCTTTGCAGAGCCGAGAATCCAGAACTTGTCTAACCTCGTACATTAGATTATCCTCAGAGACCGGAACCAAGGTAGGGAGAGGACGAGAGGATTTATTGAGGACCAAAGGCTTTTTAGGAATAAGCAAGGGCATGAGAGGATCACCAGGAATCTGAGGAGGGTCCCCCAGACCATTAAAGATGAACTGGGCATCTAGCACTGGACCATCAGACTGGGCAGATGTCAGTGAAACCCTGAGGTCAGGTTGGTTAGAAGGGGACATGTCACAGGAGTCAAGCTGGATAGCTGAAAGACAAGCAGAATGAGGATGGATTGAACCCCTTAGACAGGTTTGAATGGACGTAACAGTATTAGGGTGAGGCGAGGCTGCAGAAGGTCCTGAATAAGAAAAGGTAGGAGGTTCACTGGGCATGGGCTGGACTGGAATAACTAGTTCAGAGGCTGAATGAATAGCATGGTCAGGTGTAGCAACTACCTGAATCGCATCGCAAGGCATATTGACTGCAGAACTTGCAGACAAGCTAGCCTGGCTGTGCGTCCAAGGGTGTTTAGGGACAGACAAAGGTAAATGGTTATGCAAACTGGAATAAAGGATTGGCTCAGGTTCACAGGTGGGCTCCTCATCCAGAGTGCCACTTGACCTAGAGAGTGCATCAGCCTGACTATTGCAGGACACATCCCAGAAATCACTATGTGCAGTATGAAGAGCAAAAGATATTGGGATGGTGGAAACAGGAAGTTTCTCTTTTGGGACAACCTTGGGTAGGCAGGACGAGGAACAGGCGGAACCCCAAGCCAGGATCTGTCCAGTAGTCCAGTCAACATGTGGAGAATGGAGCCGTAACCAAGGAAGACCCAAAATTATAGGAGTTGAGGCCTTAGGTAAGACAAGGAAGGATATCCACTCCTGGTGGGGTATCCCTAGCGACATCTTAACAGGGAGGGTCTGGAAGCGGATAAGACCCCTGGCAGAACAGTGCCATCAATCGCCAAGACCACCAATGGCGTGGTGAGGGGCAAAAGGGTAAGTCTCATGAACGATGCGATTTCCCAGTCCATGAAATTGCCAGCGGCTCCGGAATCCAGATATGCTGAGACCGAATGAGAAGAAGCACCAAAATGAAGGAACACAGAAAGAAGAAGACGAGAAGGTGAAGGTTATATTTCTGGGTCCAATACTCCACCTTCCAGATGTATTGGACCCAAGCATTTTTCCGGGCGAAGAAGGCAAGTGTCACGAAAATTATCTTTGCCCCCACAGTAGAGACACAGGCCCAGAGTTCTGCACTTAGCACGTTCCTCGGGGGATAGCATAGCCTGGTCCGACCCAGCTGCATGGGTTCCTCAGCTGGCAGGAGATGCTCCACGGGTCGAAGAGAGGGGAGTTCAGGCTGACTAAAGACCAAGGAGTGCCGGCGTCGCTTTTCTGGGGGCCTTTCCTGAAAACGAATATCGATCTGGTTACACAAGGAGATAACTTCGTCCAGATCAGTGGGGATGGTTCTTCCTGCTAATTCATCCTTCACTCTATCAGAAAGGCCATGCAAAAAGGTTGCGACTAAGGCCTCATTGTTCCAGCTCAACTCCAGCCGTCAGTATGCGGAAATGAAGAGCATACTGTCCCACAGAAGTAGACTCTTGGCGAAGACGTAAATGGGCGCTGGCCACTGAAGAGACATGAGCCGGTTCTTTGAAGATATTCCAAAAAAGTTTCAAGAAGTCAGACAGGCTAGAAACCACAGGATCATTCAGTTCCCACAGAGGGGCTGCCCAGGCTAAAGCTTCACCGGAGAGGAGGGAGATGATATAGGCTACCTTTGCCCGATCAGACAGAAAGTTTTGAGGCTGGAGCTCAAAATGAATAGTGCATTGACTGAGGAACCCCCTGCAGGCCTTGGAGTCCCCAGAGAAACGGGATGGAGCTGGCAGTTGTAGTGAATGTGTGTCTGCAACTGCGACTGGAATAGGTGCAGTCGCTGATTGTGCTTGAGGTTGCTGACTCAGGGTTCCCAAGGAGACCTGAAGCTGCTCAAAGCGGGAAGCCAGATCCTGGAGGAATCGCATCACCTGAGTCTGATTCGATTCCTGGGTCTCAAGTCTGCAGACTATGCCTTGTAATGGATCATCTATGGAAAGCGGCACGTCAGCCGGGTCCATCCCCATCAGGTCCGCTCAGGCCAATGACGTAGGCGGGGTCTGACATACGAGGGGGCGGACCTGATGGGGACCTTCCTTCACTGTGTAATACATGAATAGACCCGCCCCTTCTAAAGTTCCCCATCAGGTCCGCTCAGCCAATGACTAGGTGTAAGGCTAAGCGGACCAGATGCGGAACATGAGAAGGGGCGCGTCTATCCATGTATTACACAGTGAAGGAAGTTCCCCATCAGGTCCGCCCCCTTGTATGTCAGACCCCGCCTACGTCATTGGCCTGAGCGGACCTGATGGGGAACTTCCTTCACTGTGTAATACATGAATAGACCCGCCCCTTCTCACGTTCCGCATCTGGTCCGCTTAGCCTTACACCTAGTCATTGGCTGAGCGGACCTGATGGGGAACTTTAGAAGGGGCGGGTCTATACATTTAATAGACTGCGGAGGAAGTTCCCTATCAGGTCCGCTCAGGCTCAGCCAATGACGGACAGCGCTGGACATCGGATCGCCGCGGGACACTGGATTTCATCGCTGGAATGTTTCTTTATTTTTTTTTTAATAAAGGACTTTTCTAAGGTGTTTGTGTGGTTTATTTTTTATTTTTTTTACACTTTCTTCGTGAAATGGTAGGGGTACAATGTACCCCTTACCAATTCACATAGGGGGGGCCGGGATCTGGGGGTCCCCTTTGTTAAAGGGGTCTTCCAGATTCCGATAAGCCCCCTGCCCGCAGACCCCCACAACCACCGGACAAGGGTTGTGGGGATGAGGCCCTTGTCCCCATCAACATGGGGACATCCTCCCCATGTTGAGGGCATGTGGCCTGGTACGGTTCAGGAGGGGGGGCGCTCTCTCGTCCCCCCCTCTTTTCCTGCGGCCTGCCAGGTTGCGTGCTCGGATAAGGGTCTGGTATGGATTTTTGGGGGGACTCCACGTCATTTTTTTGGGGTGGAGTTCCCCTTAAAATCCATGCCAGACCTGAAGGGCCTGGTATGGATATTTGGGGGGAACCGCACACATTTTTTTTTTTAATTTGCGGTGGGGTTCCCCTTAATATCTATACCAGACCTGAAGGGCCTGGTAATTGAATTTGGGGGGACCCCCATACTTTTTTTTTCTTTTTTTTTTCTTTTTTTTTTATCAATGACTTTTCTATGTATTGCCGGGAGCCGATAATTCATTAATAGCCACGAGTGAGTTTTAAATGACTTTTTGTCCTTCAGAAATGACATTTTGTGCATGGACAGTTCTAAGCACGGGAAACAAGTGCGACTTTACATGCATATTATAAACACACCCCCCAGGTACGAAATTTAAAGGAAAATTTCACTTTTATTTTTTCATTTTAAGCATTATTAAAATCACTGCTCCCGAAAAAACGGCAGTTTTTAAAACTTTTTTTTGCATTGATACGTGTCCCCTGGGGCAGGACCTGGGTCCCCAAACACTTTTTAGGACAATAACTTGCATATAAGCCTTTATAATTAGCACTTTGGATTTCGAACGTTCGAGTCCATTGTATTTAATAGGGTGTTCACGCGAACATTCTGTCTGTTCGCAGGTTCTGGTGCGAACCGAACAGGGGGGTGTTCGGCTCATCCCTAATAGGGATAGAGAATCTGTGCTCCGGCTGGCACGGGATCGGGCCAATATACAACACAACGGAGCCAGAGTGTCTTTCTATCCTGACTTCTCGGCTGAGGTGCAAAGACGCAGGGCGATGTTCTTTTCATGTGAAACGCTGGCTCCGGCAGCTGAAACTATCATACACTATGCTATACCCGGCCAAGCTGCGTGTGATCGTGAGGGGTCAGGCGCAATTTTTTGAGTTGGCCAAAGATGCAACTGGCTGGACCGCAATGAGCAAGCCCTGAGGCGGCGGGACCAGGATGGGGAGGAGGACTGATGTGGGTGAGCCAGCCCACCGAGGGTGCCTGATCTAAACATGGCACCTACGGTGCCCTGATCTGATGTGGAGACTTTGTACTGAACCTAAACGGATGAACCCTGGCTGAGGGACATTATATTGCAACAGATCAAGACGAGAGCTTCAGACATCGTTAGCGTGGATTTACAATTTTTGACCTTGAGTGACCCCCTGGGTGTGTTTCCAGGGGCCCGTGGTTGTCCTGCCCAGTTGGCAGGGTACTGTTTTGCGATGTTGAAGAGGACTGCGTCCTCAACTTTTTTCTTTTCCTTTTTCATTTTCTTTGTGGGTGGCTTATCAGCAATGTTTCTACTGTGGGTAGTATGACCAGCCCATGTACATTTTTCAAGGACCTGTGCAACTGTCTAAGGACCACCAGACTATTAGGCTTGGGGAGGTTCATCCTGCTTGTTCATTTGTTTTACTTTATTGAATGGCGGGGATTGCTATAGTATCATGGAATGTGAGGGGGCTTCACTCTCCCCTTAAGAGAACTATGATACGCATGTGCCTTGGAAAATTTCAACCGGGGATATTTTGCTTCCAGGAAACACATTTGACGGGGGAGACTGTGAACTGTTTAAAGTATAATTGGGTGGTCAAAGGTTACCACTGTACTCACACCTCTTACTCAAGGGGAGTGAGTGTCTTGATTCACAGCTCCTTGGATTACCAGGAGTTGGACTGTCTCACTGACCCTGATGGTCGATTTGTGTTTCTCCATTGCAGGTTGGGTGCTTTAACATGTGTTATTGCTGGGGTATACACCCCCCCCCTTTCACGGCGGTGGTGCTGAGGGCCTTGATATCCTATTTGGATGGTAGGCCGGAGGTGCCGCTGCTGGTGATTGGGGACTTTAATTGCTGTTTGGACCTCTCGCTGGATAGACACCCAGCCATAGGAGCCTCTGCCCTCTCTAGGGGTACCCCCCTGGCGTGGTTGTTGCAAGAGGTGGGCTGGGTGGACATCTGGCGACATCGTCACCCGGGGGTACGTCAGTATTCATGTTTTTCTAAGTCGCATGGCAGCCTATCTAGAATAAACTTGGGGGTGGGAAACACACTCATGCTCCAATATGTATCCGCAATGGAATATAGGCCCCGTAGTGTGTCTGATCACTCCCCACTGATAGTGCACCTGGTTGTCTCCCGACCCGCTGCGCTCCCAAAAGCCCCATGGAAATTCAATGCATTTTGGTTGAAATTATTTAAATCCCCTGATGCCATAGAGGAGAGCATGAGTGGGTTTTTCACTACTCGGAACCCTGTCGGTTCCTTATGCAGCAGTGGGAGGCCTTTAAGACATTTCTGAGAAGGGTTTTGACAGCTGAAATGACTAAAGTGAAAAGGGATTCATCTGCTTTAGTGGTGGAGCTGGAGACTAGGGTGAAGGACCTTGAGCAGCGCTTTGTCTTAGATCCCGCTGATTCGGTTAGAGAGGAGTGGCAGGCTGCTCAGTCAGCGTATGTGCGGGTGCTCTCCTCAACTGCTGAGAAAAAACGCTTTTTCACCAAACAGGCATTTTTTGAGGAGGGAGAGAAAACTGGGCGTATGCTGGCTCGAATAGCGAACTCACAACAGAGGTCTCCATCCATAGGGGCCATAAAATCCAAAGCTGGGCCACTTGTCAGGTCCCCTGAACTTATTATGGAGGAGTTAGCAGGGTTTTATGAGGAACTGTACTGCCCCGGAGCTGCCTATGACCGGGCGGATCTGGACCAGTACCTAACGGGATTGACATTCCCTAGACTAACTGCGGGACAGAGGGAGGGGTTGGATGCACCCCTTACAGTGGAGGAATTGCAGGAGGCGGTGGGCTTGTTCCCTAACTGTAAGGCACCGGGGGAGGATGGGATCCCCATGGAAGTTTACAAGCAGCATGCGGATGTTTTGCTGCCACGTCTGCTTCGGGTGTTCAACGCAGCTTTGGAGGCTGGAGAACTTCCACCCTCTATGGCAAAAGCAAACATTATCCTGCTCCTCAAACTGGGTAAGGATCCGGTTGACCCAGGATCTTACAGACCAATTCCATTGTTACAATGTGATATTAAAATTCTGGCGAAAGTGCTAGCAATACTGTTATAGCCTTCCTCATGATCAGGCAGGATTTATGCCGAATAAATCCACTGCCATTAATTTGCTGCGGCTGTTCTTGAATATGCAGTCAGATGTGGATAATGCAGGAAGCAGGGCTCTGCTGTCCTTGGACGTCACTAAGGCGTTTTACAGTATCGACTGGGAGTACTTATGGGCGGTCTTGGAGCGTTTTGGATTTGGTACTACATATATAGCGTGGGTGCGCCTACTGTATAGTGGACCTAAGGCTGCTATTAGGGCCTTCGGTTTTCTATCCCATGACTTTGCGTTGAGGAGGGGGACGAGGCAAGGTTGCCCTCTGTCCCCTCTGCTCTTCGCATTAGCTATTGAACCCCTGGCCATCGAGATAAGGGCGAATGAGCGGATTGTCGGATTTTGTTATGGCCCCATGCAGGAGAAAATAATGCTTTATGCGGACGACACCCTGCTTATGCTGGCAGATACTGACAAGTCCCTGCGGGAGGCCATGGCAACCATTACAAAATTTGGGGTGTACTAGGGGCTGCAGATTAACTGGTCGGAGTCCACCCTATTGCTGCTAGACGGCGATGCCACGCGAACGGTGGCCTCGTCGTGTCCCATCCCAGTGACGACCTCCTTTAAATACCTGGGGATTCAGGTTACTTCTAATCCTAGGGACTTTGGCTGGTTGAACATTTCTCCCCTGCTTCAGAGGTTTAGAGAGAGAGTCAGTACGTGGAACGGTCTCCACATATCGTATAAAACAATATTTAAAGGAACATCCTAAAGGTTATTATAAATAATGTAAAACAATAAAATCGCACACAATAAAATAGTAGACAATTAATACCGTAAAACACTAAAAACATAAACCATATGAATGTTCATAAATAGTGTAGCAGCGCTCTTGTCATAAATGACAAGCTTCTTTATGTGTTAATCTGCACACAAAGGAACTGGTGAGTAGAGGGAGAGTGTGATCTTTATCCCGGTATAAATGGTACAGTTCAAAGGTTCATCCGTCATGTATCGCATTAAAGTAGATAAGTCCCCCTTTGGGGATG
Organism: Rana muscosa; assembly: GCA_029206835.1. Lineage (NCBI taxonomy): Eukaryota > Metazoa > Chordata > Amphibia > Anura > Ranidae > Rana > Rana muscosa. The sequence goes on from CM055121.1 coordinate 74,330,122, forward strand.
CACTCACCAGAATGTAGATATATGTAAGCCTTATCACCAAAACCAGGATCACTTCTTTCCTTTCTTTCTTTCACTCTTCCACCGATATCCAACTATTTGTTTTTATGCTCAGGTGTTCAGGTTGTTCATATGGGAAAAGAATAGTCACATAGCGTGATATTGCTTTAAACATTTATTCCCATAGACATCCCCCCTTACAAGTGGATACGTACAGAATTGCAATTAAAATGGGCAGATAAAGTGTTGTGCCTTGGTAGCTCAGTACACTAAAGGCGCCAGTAGATGGAGATCCACGCTATCTATTAGACAGCGTGTATGGTGTTACCACTTCCTGGTTCCTGGATGTGTTTGGAGCGCAAGCGTCACTTCCGGTACGGCGAGACCACGACCCTTTCTCCACATATCGGTGGCGGGCAAAGTGAACCTGGTATAGATGATTCTTATGCCACAACTACTTTACTGCCTTCACAATGCCCCAGTGGTGATCCCTTTGAAAATCTTTTGAATGGTGAACTCCATCTTTCGTACTCTAATATGGAAAAATGAACCCCCAAGGATAAAACTAGAGCATCTTCAATGGCCTAAGCGGGTTGGCGCTACCCAACCCATGGTTGTACTACCTGGCAGCCCAGCTACAGCACTTGGTGGGGTGCTTTGGGACTGAGCCGGCTGGCTCTTCCCAGGCACTCATGCTCCGCACGGTGGATGTGGGTCCCATTCCCATGGCACTGGAAGCCTTGGCCTTTGCCAGGCCAAATAAGAAATACCCTACGTACAACCTTATCCAGAAAGTCTGGAACAAATGCAAATACATACAACAGGCTAAGGGGTACACTGAATATAGTCCCCTTTGGCATAATGACACTTACACGGAACTGGCCAAAATGCAGGGAGGGGCTAGATTGGTACCCTACAGGATTACACATATAAAACATGTCTTTAAAAATGGCATTCTTAGATCATTCGCAGATCTGCAGACAGAGTTTGGCCTGTCGTCCTCAATGCTCTTCCAATATTTGCATCTTCAGCACGCGGTTAGGGCCCAAGGTAGGTCTTCGGAGTGGCATTTGTCACCGACCCCAGTGTTTGGCCTCATTAGGGATGCTGTGACCTCGAAGGGGTTTATCTCCCAAAGCTATACTATACTTTTACAATACTTCCTGGGGCAGCATCCCTTGAGAGTAAGGGAGAGGTGGGAGAGGGACGTGGGCCAAATGGATGGTGAGCAGTGGGAGGAGGTATTTCAGGGGGTGAGTGTATGTTCACTGAATGTGGCCCAGCGGCTGACGCAACAATACATTATCCTGAGGGTGTACTACACGCCGCATAGATTACAGTTGATGGGGTTACAGTCTGATGATACATGTACTAGATGTAAGCGGGATCATGGGGACCTTATTCAACTCCTGTGGCGCTGCCCCAAATTACATATGTATTGGAACGAGGTGGTGAACAGGGTCAACTCGGTGTTTGGGATATCTTTACCGGTGGATCCCAAAGTTTGCCTCTTGGGGGTGGTGGAGGAGTTTGTGGTGGAAGGACACACCAGGGAGGCAGTTCATGGGGTGCTATTCCAGGCCAGAAGGTTGATTATGTTCTATTGGAAGTCTGCAACACCCCCGACTTCGAGGGAATGGATATGTAAGATAAGGGATATGCTGCGCATGGAAAAACTCATCTACCAGCACAGGGGAAGTACGTGGAAATATGAAAATCTATGGGTGCCATGGCTGGATACACCGGGGCTTGCCCCGGTGGATCTGGTCGTGGACAGGTTGTTGGGATTGAATATGGGGTAGTGAATCTGCATATAGCTGAAATGTAGTATAATGGGTCATATTGTGATAAAGCTAAATTTATCGTGTCATGTGTCAATTGGTCATGTATATGGACATGCTGGTTATTGTTTTGATGTATATGGCTGTGTACCACCTTTGAATCAATAAAAACCTTTTTTGTTGGTAAAAAAAAAAAGGAAGGCAGGTCCACTGGAGCACTAACAGGGATCCCACAGGGAGCTAGAGCCTAAGATTCCCCAGGGCGCGGAGTATAAGATCCAGCAGGTGTTCACCAGAGCCTCTAGTGGTGAGGATGGACTGGGCTGCAACTGGATCCAGGTCGCGGCCCCCAGAGCAGAGTCCCCCAGTTCACGCTCACAGAAGGCTATAGAGGATAGAGGGGAAGCAGGCAGCTCAGGATACAAGAGATAGAGAGGGGATAAGCCAAACGTCGGGGCGACTAGCAGAGAAGGATAAACAAAGGACAAGCCAAAGGTCAAGGTCACAAGCAGACAGGGATAGTCGAGAACAAGCCAAGATCCGTAAAACAGAGACAGACGTAGCACACGGCAAGCAGGAACCCAAACACACAATAACTTAACAAACAACGTTGATCAGCACGGCTGGCTTGCAGTGCACAGGTTAATATAGTGTTCCCTGATAGGGCCTGGGGTGGAGCCATGCTTGGAGGAGAGATTATTTAAGCAGCCAGGTGAGAGTGGCTGGCCTCTAAGGTGAAAACATGGAGAAGGGGTAAGCTGAGAGACAAACATTACTGCATAACCATGACAATGTGCTTGAACTGAGGTACTGGGGAATAAAAAAAGAACTATCATTCATTATCCCCCTGTTCTGTACCCCATGGAAAAGCAGACATGGGAAGCACCAAGCAACAAGGGAGAAGGTCCTACATGTAGTTTGTCCAATTGAGGACTGAACAGGCAAAAAAATACTGATAGCTCTTCTTTAAAGGGCCCCTTTAGTAAATAATGAGTCATAAGACAGCAGTTGCTTGTCCATTTTAATTTTTTATACTTTTGTACTAGAGCCAGTTTATCAATAATGTCAAGTAATCGCCATTACCACTGAGAATTTTTTTTTTTTTTTTTATACTTTTGTACTAGAGCCTTTTGTTGTTTCAGTTTATCAATATTGTTAAGTAATAGCTATTACTACAGATTTTTTTATTTATTTTTTTATAATATGTTAAAATACACCATGTAAAAGCTTTAAAAATAATGCATACACATTGTGGTACAAATATAAAATGCATACGTTTCCTGCACTAGAGCCTCCTTTTTAACAGCTGTCTCATAGTAAATCCCTGCTGGCTCTCTGGTAAAAAGAAACCCTCCCAGAATTGGGATATTAATACAAAAGATCACCCACTTGGTATACTTCACTATTAAAGATATAGATATATATATATATATATATATATATATATATATATATATATATATATATATATATATAATAAAGGTGATCCCCCCAGACCAGTTTTCAGTGGACATCGCCTTCCTGTAACATCAATCTCTAAACTGAATATACCAATAGTAATGCAGCGTACAGACGGCCGTTTTTAATGTCATTGAAAAAAACGAAGTTTTTCTAGACGTGATTTTTTGTGTTTCCTCTCAAGCCTGCCTTGCCTACACACTCTCGTGAAAAAAAATGCTCGAGCAAAGCGCTGTGACGTACAACACGTACGACGGCACTATAAAGGGGAAGTTCTATTCGGATGGCGCCACCCTTTGGGCTGCTTTTGCTGATCCTCGTATTTGTAAAGTTTTGGTGAGAGCCGACTCGCGCTTTTCAGCCTCATGCTCTTCAGTCCGTTACAGCGTGACGAATGTGCTATCTCCATTACGAACGTTAGTTTTGCCAGAAGGAGCGCTCCCGTCTCATACTTGATTCTGAGCATGCGCATTTTTTTCCCCTCGTAAAAGCATACACACTACCGTTTTTCACGACGTGAAAAAATAGAGCAGGTTCTAATTTTTTTTAGGCCATTTTTCACGTCGTTAAAAATGCTCTGGAGCCTACACACGATCGTTTTTATGACCAATTTAAAAAATGGCATTTTTCACGTCATGAAAAACGGTCGTGTGTACGCGGCATCAGTCTCCTACTTTGCTGGTTTCTGGATACTTCAATTTGGAATTATCCCAGCTTCTATGCTGTGCAGTGCACCTATTGACTGAGATTCTTGCCATCTTCATTTTTGGTGTGGATTGCTCAGTCTGGGGCGGGTTTCCCCTTCTTTTTCCCCCCCTTTTGGCCGTCATTCGGGGTGGTCCTGTCTGTCTCATTTCTCCTGGGGCGTTGGTAGGGCCGGTACAGCCTTACTTCCTTGCTTTTTAAAGAATCCTTGATGTGCTATACTAAGACACCTGCCTATACATGATATCATAGATATTCATACCACTTGCTCCTGATGAAAAGGAAAAACACATGACCTTGAAACGCGTTGAGTATCACTCTGTCCAAATGTACAAGAGTGACGTAAATGAGTGGTTTCTGATCTCATTATGAACAATATGTTACATCAGTTTTAACATCATTTTTTAATTTGTTGATATAGCTGAATGCTGTATATATATTTTTAGATTGTGTACTATTAAACATATATTTTACATACACATTTTTTGGAGTCATTGCCCTTTAAAGTCCCACCAGAGGGTCCTTTTCTGTTTGGTGTTCCATATTAGGGATGTGGGCAATTTCTCCTATACCCCACTAGAATTGAACTATTTTATATCTCATAGTAAATGTTCTTTCTACTTTTATGTTCTCCATAATTTTTTTACCTGGTTTACGTGCTGTTTTTTTTTTTTTCAATTATCCCTCCGGCTACTATTACATTTTATTTTACAGAGAAATCAGACTCAAAGGACACTGGGAAGAAGAAAGGAGAGGAAGAAAAAACAAGGTCAGCTGCTCATTCTGCACGATCTCCATCAGAGTCATCAAGTGCTCTGCAAGAATGTAAGTCATCGACCAGAGACATCATTTAATGCATATGCTAATGAAAGCTGTCATGCCAGAACATTGGATATTATCACTGTGTATACACTATTCTATTTTGTGCAGTTACCCTATGGCATGTTTTTGCACATTTTAACTCTGTAGTACAGATGCGATAACTGCAACTGCCTTATTCTACCAGCTAGAAACAATGGGTTCCAATATACTAGCAGAAACCAGCAGAGACATTTTCAGGTCCGTTTTTGGTAGGATATGTACACCTATTGAAAGTATACAAAATATATTTCCCAGAACAATCTAGCCAAAAAAAACTAAAACAAAAAAAAAAGATTTAAGCCGTCTATTAATTTATGTAAAAAAAAGGTTTTAGTATATGTGGAAGCTGCATTGCCTTGTCAAGTGCAGCAGTGCAGTACTTAACCACTTAAGGACTGGTTTTTACAAGTGTTAACAAGTTAAAAAACCTTTTTTTTTGCTAGAAAATTACTTGGAACCCCCAAACATTATATATTTTTTTTCTAACACCCTAGAGAATAAAATGGCGGTCATTGCAATACTTTCTGTCACACCGTATTTGTTCAGCGGTCTTACAAGTGCACTTTTTTTCGAAAAAATACACTTTTTGGAATTAAAAAATAAGACAACAGTAAAGTTAGCCCAATTTTTTTAATATTGTGAAAGATAATGTTACACTGAGTAAATTGATACCCAACATGTCACGCTTCAAAATTGCGCCCGCTCGTGGAATGGCGACAAACTTTTACCCTTAAAAATCTCCATAGGCGGTGTTTAAAAAATTCTACAGGTTGCATGTTTTGAGTTACAGAGAAGGTCTAGTGCTAGAATTATTGCTCTCGCTCTAATGATTGCGAAAATACCACACGTGTGGTTTGAATACAATGTTTATATGCGGGCACTACTCACGTGTGCGTTCACTTCTGCACGTGAGCTCAGCGGGACAGGGCGCGTTTAAAAAATGTTTTTCTTATTTATTTTACCTTTTATTTTTACACTGTTCTTTTTTTAAAAAAAATGTGTCACTTTTATTCTCATTACAAAGAATGTAAACATCCCTTGTAATAGAAAGAAAGCATGACAGGGCCTCTTAAATATGAGATCTGGTTAAAAGAAAAAACAGTGCAGCGCTAAAAACAAAAAATCATAACACTAAAAATACATTAGAATAATATCTGGCAAAAGAGAGCCATATAAATATTGCAATTTACATGCGTACTTATTAGTGCCTCCACCACCGTATATACAGGCCGCTCACCTCAAACTGTAGACCTCTGAGCTAACAGATCGGTCAATCAAGCATTACCCTTGTGGGAAATCAAGGGTGAAAGAATGAAGCCTCATACACACGACCGAGTTTCTCGTCCAAAACCGGCAAGAAAAGTGCCGCGAGAGCTTTTTTGTCGAGAAAACCGTTCGTGTGTATGGTTTTACGACGAGAAAACTGCCGTGAATCTCGACGAGAAAATAGAGAACCTGCTCTCTATTTTCTCATCAGGATTCCAGATTTCCTCGTCGTGTTTCTCGTCGGCCTCTTTTGTGACGAGAAAATGGTTCGTGTGTATGCTTTTACGACTCTTCCAAAAGCGCGCATGCTCACAAGCAACTATGAGACGGGAGCGCATCTTCTGGTAAAACAAGCCTTCGTAATGGAGATAGCACATTCGTCACGCTCCAAATTTTTGCATCGTTTAAATGTTGTGCATTGAAATCTTCGTTAGAATGTGACATTAATCCAAACGAATTAACTTCTTTTGCTGCTGATATTCACACAGAGTTATGACTATCTTTTTTTAACCTTTTTCATGCTGCTCTTAAGAAGATTTATGTGTATTATATCGTGCAAGTTTTTAGGAATATTAAAAAATTAGTTCTTTTTCCAACTCATGTTAATTGTAATTTCGCAATGTTTTGGTAGTGATCTCACATTGAATCTTTTAATATATATGATTTAAATTTACACACTTTTTTGGGAAACGCGATTTAGTTATTTTTTGGGGGGGTTGTTATCTGTCCCTTTTTTGGTCGGTCAAATGTATCTGCTTACTCCAAAGCTAGATTTTACATTTTTACAAATACACATAGTCAAGTATGAACTTAAACAAAAATAACATTTATTCATGTTTCAAATAAAATAAAGAGAAGGCAGCGCTGGAGAAGCTGCTGCCATTTGTGCATCCCAGGGACCCCCGAGCACACAGCAACCCTGTGTGGACAATAAAATTGGGAGCTTGAGAAGGCCAACATTTCTGAACACAATCTGATGCTGGCCTCCCAGAGGTCAGGAACAGCAGCAGGTGATATATATGTCCCAAGTGTGTGGTACTACAACAGGCTGCCTTCTGTCCGACCACAATGAAGCAAGGCCATCACTTCCTCGTCTTCCTGGCAACCTTCCCTGCAACCTTTACTGAAGCCTAGGAGGAGGAGGAGGTGGAGGAGAAGGGGGTGACGCAGAAGAACAAGGTGGAGGTGGAGGAGAAGGGGGTGGGGCGGAAGAACAAGGTGGAGGAGAAGGGGGTGGGGCGGAAGAACAAGGTGGAGGTGAAGGAGAAGGGGGTGGGGCAGAAGAAGAATGTGGAGGTGGAGGTTGAGGTTGGGACAGTTGTGCCACCTCACAAATGGCGGTATTGGGGGTAATTTTTCCCATCACCCCCTTGTTGAGCAAGGTGATGAGCAGGGGCTCGCATAGGAGGCATTGTTCCATGCTCATCACCTTGAACTTTTCCTCCACTAGGCCGCAATGGCCTCTTCAGGGGATGTGGGCTCTTTGAGGGTGGCATGGGCCTCTTTAATAAGGGCCATTGCTGCCTCACTGGTGGTCCTGTCCCTCCTGCCTCTTTTGGGAAGCCGGATGGGAGGCACCTGGGATCTGGTGCTTCTCCTTTGCCCTGCCACCTCCTGGCTGCCACTGGGCCCTGCCACCTCCTGGCTGCCACTGGGCCCTGCCACCTCCTGGCTGCCACTGGGCCCTTCCTCCTCCTGCCTGACAGTTTCCAGACCCTCCTCCTGGCTGATTTCATCCTGTGTATGAAAAAGGGACATAGTTTAATATGTTGTTTTAATCTTTGCATCAAACTTTATAAACATGATTGAAGCAATTAGAATGTAAATCCAGAAATCATTTTTTAGAATTTACACCTACATCAGATTGACTATTTAGCACCCAATTAAGTGCAGACTAATGTCTCGAGATCTTGATTTCACTTGTGGAACCCAAAATATTGTATGTTTCTCATCTTGACATATTTGTCAAACATTAATTTTATCACAATACATTTTCATTTAATACTATACCTGGCTCCAGATGGCCAAATCAGGATCATCCAGGATGGCTGCCTCCTCTTGCTCCAGAGAAGGCTCAGGTTGGCTGCAGGGAAGTCTGGGGGGAAGAGTGGAGAGTGATGGCCTTGCCTCAATGTGGTCATCCAGGAAGGACATCCTGCTGTAGTACCACAAAATCGGGACATACACATCATCTGCTGCTGCTCCTGACCTCTGAGAAGCCAGGACCTTAGAGCGTTCAGTCCTGTAGGTGCCTCTCAAGCTCCCAATTTTAGTGTCCACTTGTTTTGCTGTGGCTGTGGGCACCTTGGTCTGCACAAATGGGAGCAGCTTCTCCAGCGCTGCTTTTCTCACCCCTCTTTTTTTATGGATGGGGTTTTTCGTCTCCCACAGAGCGGGCAGCTCCCTTACCCGGTCAATAAATTCCGCCAGGAACTCTTTGTCGCTAATAAAGACATTCATATTGTATCTGCAAGTTTAAGAAATAATAGATAACTAATGTGAGGCAAACAGTCTAACCTCCTTAACATCGTAGTCACCATATATATCCTACAACATTCTCAAAACAGTATAGGCCAACAATTTTTACAAGTCACAAAATCACATACCTTCGTTCGCACGTCCGTCACTTGAACTCCTCTCCGCACACCGAACGTACTATAGTCACATGTGTGTTTGCTATATACACACCACGCATGCGTCAAAATTCGAACACGTCGCTCCGCACACGTCGCCCGCCCATGACGTTCTAACTAACATCTTTTCCCCGCCCCTTCTCTTTCGGCGCGCAGACAGATATGGCGGAGTTACAGCAGGTGTCTGATAATTCCGCAACTAACGAGGAGGAGACAAGCCCGGAGACCGAGGAAACGTCACGATCAAGGAGGAGATTCAAGGCATCGAATATGTCTTTTGCCGAGATGGCGGAGATGGTGGACATCTTGCTCAAGTCTGATTATGACGCAAAGCATGGGTCGTATAGCAAACCAAATAGAAGGAAGGCCAAAATCCTCACTAAAGTCGTGAAGAGTCTGAAGACGAATTTCGGGGTGAAACGCTCAAATGAGCAGCTCAGAAAGAGGTGGTCAGACCTCAAACTGAGGGAGCCAGAGCAGTTAAGGAGCATTAAGAGAATGCTCGCTAAAAGTAAGTAAAATGTACACTTTTATGCTATTAATCCTTTTCTAAACTGACATGTTGCTGGGTTTTTTTTGTTTTTCTTATTGGACTTCCTTCCAAAATGTTATATTTTGAACTTGGTTGGGCACAGTAATCGTTCATAACGTTACAGACACTTCGTTCAGCCACTATCCGCTGTTTTGGATTCTTTTACAGCCACAAAAGTAATTAGACATCTGCCATTTTTTGTGAAATTTGGGGCACAAAGTTTTAGGCTAGATGATGCGTTTGTAAAGAGAATGAAATGCAAACTTTTGTCAGTGTAAAGGAGAGGACACTCAGCAGCTGCTTCCACATCTGTACTTTGGAGCACTATAGTGTGGGCCACCAGACCCGCCTTTTTTGGGTGTCCCACACAGGTGCTTCAGAGAATTTTTGTGTTGCCTACATGTCTAAAAAATGACAGACAAAGGTGAATACTAAACATATTCTTGGTCAGAAATAATGCATTCATCTTTAACTTCCGCCCAAACACACACTTGTACCCCACTTCCAAGCAATTTAGCCTGTTTTTTGGTTTAACATAGAGAATTTCTGTGTGATAACTCTACCTTTTGTTTGATTCTCATAGGGGAGAGAAGACTGGGAGGAGGACAATCCAGGGAGCACAGGAACCCCACAGCTTCACAACAACCCCAAACTCCCAAAGACCCACAAACGAAGGATGTAGAGGAAGTTGAGGTGGAGGAAGGAGAAGTGCAGGAAGGAGAGGTGGATGACGTTGTGGAACTGGTCACCACAACAGGTCAGTATCTGTCACCACAGCTTCAGGTAAGAGAGGTAGGCCTGCAGAGTTATAATACATTTTTATTTTGTTTTTAGGGGATGTGAATGTTGGGGTGAAGGATAGTACAGATTTCTCTGCTGACAGTGCCCTCCGCCTCATCCAGCAAGTGATGGAATGTAGCACGGAACTGGACAAAATTAAAGAAAGAATACATGTGATGGATCAAACATTTAAAGACATTCTCGATGTATTGGGGAGAATTCAATAAGGCATCCCAACCCCCTTTTTTCTCATGTTTGTTTTGCAACTTCTAAAAAACTTTTTGACAATCAAACCAGCCAAAAATTGAATCTGCACACAGTGTGTCAACATGTGCTATCTGCCATCAGGGGATATCCATGTACGTCTTTTGGGGGTGCAACCCCTTCCTCGTATCTAAAGTAGGTGAACTGAGGAAGGGGTTGCACCCCCAAAACACGTCCATTGATCACCCCTGATGGCAGATAGCACATGTTGACAATAGGGATCAGGAGTCTAAAATCCCTATAGGAAAATAATCCCAATTGTGTGCATATTCAATTTTTGGCTGGGCAAGGGGTGGCAGGACCCCATATTAGGACGGGCACATAGAGACATATAGTTTGTGTAAGTGAATGTCTCAGATTGCTCCGAGGTATCCAATTTTGTAATTTTTGGAATGCAACTGTTGTTTTTGCATTTTCCTAAGAAAACAATTGCCGGTTTGTGGCCAGGCAAACAAAAAATGTAAAAAAAAAAAAAAAAAAAGTGTGTGAATTTGCACATAGTAAAAGATTTGAACACAAACAACGTGTAGCTTCTTTTTCTAATATGCTCTAACCTTATTTGGTACATTTTTTAAGGTTACATAGTGAAATGGTTGGTATTTACTAAAGGAAAATACACTTGGCACTACAAATGCACTAAGACAAACTAGGAGACAGGAAACCAACAAAAGTTAGAAGTTTAAACAAGATTTTTATTTGGATCGTTAGACAGCAATCTTTAGGCATAGCCTGGCATAGGAATTGCCCCCCTACCCGTGAAATAGTCCATGTATTTGTCCCGAACCTCACGGGCATTTTGGGGGGGCAAGCCAGCACGGGCAGATTCCAGGCCGATCAGGGGAAAGTCCAGCCTCTGGCAAAACTGAGGCCATATATGAATTTGATTTGCAGCAAAGAAAATTGTGTAGCACACAGCAGCATAACACTACATAGTTTATTTTGTAGTCCGCCAAGTGGATGGAAGTCATAAAAAGGCGGAACCGGCTGGCCATTATGCCGAAGGCATTTTCAATGACTCTTCGGCCCCTGGCCAGCCGGTAATTGAACACCCTCTTCTCTGGGGTCAGGGTCCTCTGAGGAAATGGCCTCATAAGATGTGGTCTGAGCCCGAAGGCTTCATCAGCCAAAAAAACAAAGGGGAGTCCTTCAATATTCCCTGCATCCGGTGGCAATGCAAGGTCGTCACTCTGGAGACGGAGGGCAAACTCCGTCTGGATGAAGGATCCCCCATCGGACAACCGGCCATTCTTCCCTACATCAACATAGAGGAATTCATACCGTGCTGACACCACCGCCATCAGCACAATGCTATGAAACACCTTGTAGTTGTAGTAGTAGGACCCAGAACGGGGTGGCGGCACGATGCGGACGTGTTTCCCGTCTATAGCACCACCGCAGTTGGGGAAGTCCCACCGCGTGGCAAACTCCGATGCCAAAGTCTGCCATTCCTGTGGCGTGGAAGGAAGCTGTGGAGTCAAACAAGATGAAAAAATATTAGAATACACAAATCAAACATTACAAGTATATTCTACGAAAATACATTAGAGGCCAACATCAAGCAAAGTCTACGTTTATTAAGGTGTTTTAAATAAGTATAATGGAAGGCTCATGTATCATATTCATCACCCCCTATGATGGTCCATTAATAAATTCTAATGGGGAGGGGGGGGAGATGTGTTTGGCCACAGGATAGCATTGCAGTGGCGGTGCGTCCAGAGTGGGCGCTGGAGCACTGCCCCCTCTCTCCTGTGCCCGTCACTCAGAACAATACATAGGTTTATGCCTTGCATTAACCTATGTATTGTCTATGCCGCCCACTATTCAGGTGGATGGCCCCCTGTTAAGCGACCGACATATGAAGAACTGCGGCATTTATGGGCTTAAAATTGCATATCAGAAACAGTAAGGAAAATTGTCTTGCACATTACAGCCTGAGGGATGTAATTGGCTTCAGAAAAGTTAAATAGGGGACGCAGGGGGGGGGGCATTCCTTGGGTAAACACTGACAGGCTGCTCTGCCAATCATGTTCACCAAGTCTGTTTAATGGTAACATGATTGGCTGATGCAACATCAAGGGAAGGAGAAGACATCAAGGACAGAAGAAGGATGGCGCTGACCACAAGAAGGTAAGTGCAGGGCTGGGGGGGAACTGGCTGCATTGGAGGGAACAAAATGGCTGCATTGGAGGGGACAAATGGGGGCGTTTAATAGGCACCAGAGCAAAAAAGGAGGAAGTTTATTTCCTAAATTGGGGTTTGACATTTGGAGCAACAGGCGCCCCTGCTGGAAAGGTTAGTGAAGGAAAATATGCATGGAGGAGAAAAAAGGGGCATTTAAAAACTTCCAACATGCATGGGGACAAAGGGGACATTCTCAGCATATTACAATCATGGTAATTAGGGAAGGATGAAAGAAATACAATACATTAGCATACATGTAATACATAAAATGTGATGTTAATGGAGAAAACTTACCCTAATATAGTCCTCCTGCAGGACTTGGATGATGGCAGAACAGGTGTCTGGGATTATGAGGCCCAGAGCCTGGGGGGAGATGCCTGTCGTGAACTTCAAGTCCTGAAGACTTCTCCCTGTCGCCAGGTACCGTAAGGTGGCGATGAGCCTCTGCTCAGCACTGATGGCTTCCCGCATAACGGTGTCCTTCCTGGTAATATAGGGGGACACCAAAGCCAACAGTTCCTGAAAAATGGGGTCAGACATCCGCAGAAAATTCCTGTAGTCCTCAGGATTATTCTCGACGATCTCCCGCAGCAGAGGCATGTGGCAGAATTGGTCCCGCTAGAGCAACCAATTCTTGGTCCATGAACTCCTCCTCACACCATTCATGGACTGGTCTTGGTCCAAAACAAGCAGACCAACACCAAGCGCACGCACAGCACGAACTCGACGACGAGAACGTCCAGGCGACATGGCTAGGAAACGGTCGTCTTATCAGAACGTACAGAACAGAACGCACTTTAGAACAGCAAGGCCTATGAATAACGATCTGAAAATCAGAAACGAACAGGCAAGAACGCACTGTAAAACAGATACGACCTGCCTAGACGCCCTGAAAGTCAAGATACGAACCCACAAGCACAAACTGAACCGCAGAAAACGATCTGAAAAGTACGAAGACTGAAAAGCGCAAATCGTCTCTTCCCAAACTTTTACTTCACACGAGATCAGCAAAAGCAGCCCAAGGGGTGGTGCCAAGAAAAAAGATCTTCCCCTTTATAGTGCCGTCGTACGTGCTGGACGTGACCGCGGAGAACAACGAGGAAATTTGGGAAATGTCAGTGTGTACGCATGGAAAGCTTGACGAGAAAATCGACAAGCTTAACAAGAATCTCGTCGAAAAAAAGACGTGTTTTTTACGACGAGAAACTCGGTCGTGTGTACGAGGCTTAAAGTGGAGCTCCACCCTAAATAGCAACTTTTGCTATTTGGAACCCTCCCCCCTCCGGTGTCACAATTGACACCTTTCAGGGGGGAGGGGGGTGAAGATACCTGTCTAAGACAGGTATTTTCACCCACATCCGGGAGTCCTCTCTCCGGGAATCTGCGGGAGTTACGTCACTTCCCGCAGACTTCCCTTGGTGTTCTGGGAGACACTCGGCTCCCAGAACACAGGAGCACCAATCAGAACGCCGCAGCGCGACTCGCCGTAGGGAACCGGGCATGAAGCCGCAGGGCTTCACTTCCTGGTTCCCTCAGCGAGGATGGCGGAGGGAGCAGCAGAGCGACGAGCGGTCGCTCGTCCTCTGCTGCGGACGTCGCTGGACTCCAGGACAGGTAAGTGTCCAAATATTAAAAGCCAGCAGCTGCTGTAGCTGCTGGCTTTTTAATAATTTTTTTTCCGGCGGAGCTCCGCTTTAAGGGATCCAAGGATCGAAATCCAGCCCCTTTACAGGAGCAGCAGGATGACACTCTCATAAACAGTAGATAGGAACGTGGTGACCATGTAAAATCAATGAAAAGTACATAGTGCTCTCTGATTGATTAAAAGCATCTTTTATAAATGTTAAAAAAGTTACTCACAAAGTTACTCATCTACTCAAGCTATTATAAAAACCCTTGATTTCCTAGCTCCTTTAAAAAAATCTCTATAATAAGGGAACCTGAGAAAAATCAGCTCTGGTTCTCTCAGGAGACAAGAGAATTAAAATGGCAATGCAGGGCTGCTGAAAGAGCCTGGAGAAAATCTCCAAATTAATTATCAAAATTTAATTATATGACTAATTCAAAAAATTACAAGGAAGGTATCAGAAATGCCAAAAAACATTTTTTCACAAACAAGATAAAAAACGCATCTAATTCATCGGCAGAGATCTTCAGGTTGTCCATGCGATTGGCTAATCCCACGTGTGGTCAACCAGAAGAAAAAAACTCTGTTGAGTTGTGCAAAATTTTATCTCATTATTTTTAAGAGAAAATAGAAATTATCAGAAAAAATAATTAATCAGTGGAGGTGGAAGAAATATGCCCACCATATGCAGGGACCCGCTTCTCTGTATTTTATCCGCTGACTCAAGAAGATATTAAAATCATCCTCAAATCTCTCAGAGCCTCGTCCTCATCACTTGATCCCTGCATTGCGCAGTTGGTGAAGGACTCCTTAGATGCTCTGGCGCCTTTTATTGCAGACATTGTTAGTATGTCATTTGCCACCGGTGTCGTTCCGTGTATTCTGAGGCAGGCGGTGGTTATACCACTGCTAAAGAAAGCTAACGTTGAGTGTACAGTGTTGAGCAACAATCGCCCTATTTCCACCCTGCCGTTTCTGGCAAAGATCATGGAGCAAGCTGCGGTATGGCAATTTCAACCTCACCTGGAGACTAACAAAATTTCTGATGACTTCCAGTCAGGATTCTGACCTGGGAGAGGTCCGGAAACAGCCCTGGTAAAAGTCCAGGACGATCTGCTCTGGGCTTTCGATGAGAATGAAGCTTCGGCCTTGGTACTTGTGGATTTGTCGGCAGCTTTTCATACCATCGACCACTCTATACTTTTGGACAGGTTGAAGGTGGTGGCGGGAATGGATGCTATAGCTCTGGCATGGGTAGCCTCGTTCCTGGGAGACAGGGTTCAGAGGGTAAAGCTGGGACCATTTTATTCCTCTGATAGTTCCCTGTCTTGCAGGGTCCCACAAGGATCGGCTTTATCTCCGATCCTCTTTAACATCCATATGAGGCCGCTGCTATACATCATTCGCCGTCACAACCTCCCGTTCCATGTCTATGCTGACGACACCCAGATCTACTTCAAACTATCCAAGAAAGGGGAGGATCAGGTAATGCTGACCTCCTGCTTGGAGGAAATCCAATCCTGGATGGGTGCCAATTATCGCAAACTAAATGGCACCAAAACTGAATGCATCATTTTCAGTAACCAGGGATATTCCAACTTGTTTCCATCCTGCCGGAATCTTTTAAACCTTTTCTGATTCCGGCCACTCAGGTCAGGTACTTGGGTGTCATCTTTAAATCTAGGTTGAACTTGCGCCCTCAGGTAAATCAGGTGGTGAGCTCATGCCACTTCCACCTGAGACTCCTGAGGTCGACTTTTCGCTATATAGCAGACTCAGATAAGATCGCCATGGTCAATGCCATTATCAGCAGTCGATTGGACTACTGCAATGCTCTGTACCTGGGTTTGCCTGCTTGTACCATCTACAAGCTCCAGGTGATTCAGAATGCCGCAGCGAGGTTACTGACGGGTGTTGGTCGTCGTGACCACATCACTCCATCTCTTAGAGCCCTAAATTGGCCGCCCGTGAAAGAACGGGTTCTGTTTAAAACTGGATGTCTTGTCCATAAGGCATTGCATGGATGTGGCCCAGAGTACCTGAAGGAAAAATTCATCAAGTACAGTGGGGCAAAAAAGTATTTAGTATGAGAGAGGCCTGTAATTGTCATCATAGGTATGCCTCAACTATGAGAGACAAAATGTGGAAACAAATCCAGACAATCACATTGTCTGATTTGGAAATATTTTTTTTTGCAAATTATGGTGGAAAATAAGTATTTGGTCAATATCAAAAGTTCATCTCAATACTTTGTTATATATCCTTTGTTGGCAATGACAGAGGTCAAACGTTTTCTGTAAGTCTTCACAAAGTTGTCACACACTGTTGCTGGTATGTTGGCCCCTCCTCCATGCAGATCTCCTCTAGAGCAGTGATGTTTTGGGGCTGTCGCTGGGCAACACAGACTTTCAACTCCCTCCAAAGGTTTTCTATGGGGTTGAGATCTGGGGACTGGCTAGGCCACTCCAGGACCTTGAAATGCCTTTTACGAAGCCACTCCTTCGATGCCCGGGCGGTGTGTTTAGGATCATTGTCATTGTCATTCTGAAAGACCCAGCCACGTTTCATCTTCAATGCCCTTGCTGATGGGAGGAGGTTTGCACTCAAAATCTCACGATACATGGCCCCATTCATTCTTTCATGTACACGGATCAGTCATCCTGTTCCCTTTGCAGAGAAACAGCCCCAAAGCATGGTGTTGCCACCCCCATGCTTCACAGTAGGTATGGTGTTCTTTGGTTGCAACTCAGCATTCTCTCTCCTCCTAACACAACGAGTTGTGTTTCTACCAAACAGTTCTACTTTGGTTTCATCTGACCATATGACATTCTCCCAATCCTCTTCTGGATCATCCAAATGCTCTCTAGCAAACCTCAGACGGGCCCGGACATGTACTGGCTTAAGCGGGGGGACACGTCTGGCACTGCAGGATCTGAGTCCCTGGCGACGTAGTGTGTTACTGATGGTAGCCTTTGTTACGTTGGTCCCAGCTCTCTGCAGGTCATTCACTAGGTCCCTCCGTGTGGTTCTGGGATTTTTGATCACTGCTCTTGTGATAATTTTGACCCCACGGGGTGAGATCTTGCGTGGAGCCCCAGATCGAGGGAGATTATCAGTGGTCTTGTATGTCTTCCATTTTCTAATTATTGCTCCCACAGTTGATTTCTTCACACCAAGCTGCTTGCCTAATGCAGATTCAGTCTTCCCAGCCTGGTGCAGGTCTACAATTTTGTTTCTGGTGTCCTTTGACAGCTCTTTGGTCTTCACCATAGTGGAGTTTGGAGTGTGACTGTTTGAGGTTGTGGACAGGTGTCTTTTATACTGATAACAAGTTCAAACAGGTGCCATTAATACAGGTAATGAGTGGAGGACAGAGGAGCCTCTTAAAGAAGAAGATACAGGTCTGTGAGAGCCAGAAATCTTGCTTGTTTGTAGGTGACCAAATACTTATTTTCCACCATAATTTGAAAATAAATTCTTTCCAAATCAGACAATGTGATTGTGTGGATTTGTTTCCACATTTTGTCTCTCATAGTTGAGGTATACCTATGATGACAATTACAGGCCTCTCTCATCTTTTTAAGTGGGAGAACTTGCACAATTGGTGGCTGACTAAATACTTTTTTGCCCCACTGTATGTGCCTACCCGATCCTTGAGATCGACAAATCTGGCCAAATTGAAGATTCCAAAATGTAAAAAGGAATAATGCGGAGGGAGAACAAGTGAAGTACAAGGAGCTGAATTTTGGAACTCATTGCCTCTGAAACTGAGACTTGAGAATTACTTTTTGAAATTCCGAAAGGAATTGAAAACTGTACTTTTTGTACAAGCTTTTGGAGTCACCTAATTTTAATGGGGTATGACGGACAGACCCCCAGGTTTTTACTCTGTGTGTTGTCATTCTGGTATGTTGGTTTTTCTAAGGTCTTTTAATGTCAATGTCTTTTATTTTGTGCATCGAGGCCTTCGGGTAAGACTGCGTAGGTTAAGCATTTTAACCACTTCCCGCCCAGTCAATAGCATATTGACGTCCGGGAAGTGGTTGTGTTATCCACACTGGACGTCATATGACGTCCTGCAGGATAACAGCCGCCGCGCGCCCATCGCGGCGATCGGTGGAGCGGTGTGTCAGTCTGACACACCGCTACACTGATCTCGGTAATAAGCCTCCGGCGGAGGCTTTTTACCACGTGATCAGCCGTGTCCAATCACGGCTGATCAGGATGTAAACAGGAAGAGCCGTTGATCGGCTCTTCCTCACTCGCGTCTGACAGACGCGAGTAGAGGAGAGCCGATCGGCGGCTCTCCTGACAGGGGGGGTTTGCGCTGATTGTTTATCAGCGCAGCCCCCCCTCGGATACCCACACTGGACCACCAGGGAAGCCCCCCAGGACCACCAGGGAAGCCCCAAGCATGTGGATGGCCCCCATTGCCATCCACATGTAGTAAAACAAAAAATAAAATAAAAAAAACATAACAAAAATATGCCAATCAGTGCCCACAAATGGCCACTGACTGGCACTACCACAATGTGTGGTGGCTGGCATTGCTGGGCATCAGTGTCCATCAGTGCCACCTACTAGTGTCCATCAGTGCCACCTATCAGTGCCCATCCGTGCCCATCTGTGCCCATAAGTGCCCACCTATCAGTGCCCGTCCGTGCCACCTATCAGTGCCACCCATAAGTGCCCATCAGTGCCGCCTATGAGTGCCCATCAGTGCCGCATACCAGTGCCACATATCAGTGCCCATCAGTGCCGCCTATCAGTGCCCATCATCAGTGCCCATCAGTGCCACCTCATTGGTGCCACCTCATCGGTGCCCATCAGTGTCGCCTTATCAGTGCCCGTCAGTGCCGCCTTATCAGTGCCCGTCATTGAAGTAGAAAAGGTACTTATTTACAAAAAAAATTTACAGAAACAAAGAAAAACATAGTTTTTTTCAAAATCTTCGCTCTTTTTTTATTTGTTGTGCAAAAAATAAAAATCGCAGAGGCGATCAAATACCACCGAAAGAAAGCTCTATTTGTGGGAACCAAATGATAAAAAATTTGTTTGGTTACAGTGTAGCATGACCGCGCAATTGTCATTCAAATTGCGACAGTGCTGAAAGCTCAAAATTGGCTTGGGCAGGAAGCTGTATAAGTGCATGGTATTGAAGTGGTTAATAAATAAAGCACTGTTATCCCAGTGCTAGGATGCAAAGCATATATCAAACGTCTCATCGAGACAGAGAAAGTGGCTACAATGACGTCACGGAGTCCTCTCGGACGTATATCGTCCCTGTGGGTGGGACTTTCTCAGCGATTATGGAGGCTTGTGCATCAACTACCTTTTTATACACGCCACCTTACATAATTACATAATTTGCATCTGGAGCCTGCCCCTGTTGCGTACATTGCTATGACCACAAAGACGCCTAAGAGGTGTGATTAGCAACTGGATCCCGCCTCCTCATTGCATACATTGCCGTAGCAACAGAGATGCCCAAAGGGCCAAAAGCTTTGTCACATGATTAGCACACTAGTCCCGCTCTGCAAAAAGGGCACCAGAGCCAGACGGCCTACTACAAAGTGAACATAGCGTCCTTCTCTGACCAGGCACAGCAATGAAACGGAGGCACAGATATAGTCAGATCATAGCCATGATTAGTTGATTATATAACTATCTAGCTATATAGAAATTAAAATTAAACGTCATGGCAGCAACCTTTCACGAACATACAATATATGCTTATGGAAAAAAAAAAAATATATTACTTAAAAACTTTAAACAGATAATCTATTAAACATAACAATAACAATTTTTTTGTGCAAATCCAATTACTAAAGGGGTTGTAAACCCTCATGTTTTTTCACCTTAATGCATCCAGTAACCGTCCCCCCAGCGTTTTACTCACCTGAGCCCTTCAATCCCTCGGCGGAGACGCGCTCTAGCTCTCTGCCTGGGGTTCTCGGCTCTTGATTGGATAGATTTATAGCAGCGCAGCCATTGTCTCCCGCTGCTGTCAATCAAATCCAACAACAGGGGCGCCGGGGGGGTGGGGCCGAGTCCGGCATTCTGTGTTTATAGACAGACTGGACTCGGAAGCGTGGCCGCAAGGTAACCCCCCCTGATGAGCGCTTCTCCCAGGGGGTTAACCGATGCGAGGAGGAGCCGTGAGAGCCGGCGGGGGACCCCAGAATACGATGATCGGGGCTACACTGTGCAAAACTAACTGCACAGTGGAGGCAAATATGATATTTCTTTATCGTACATCACGGGACACAGAGAGGCATAGTAATTACTATGTGGGTTATAGAGCTTCCCTTCAGGTGATGGACACTGGCACACCCAAGACAGGAAGTCCCCTCCCTATATAACCCCTCCCATATCGGGAGTACCTCAGTTTTGTTGCCAGTGTCTAAAGGTGTTGGTCACGGTTAAGCATGTATTCAAGTTAGCTCTGCGTATGGTCTTTGAGGCCTAAAGGCGAGCTATTCCGGATCCGCCCAAAGTGCTTCAATGCCAAAATGGACGGTACCCGGGCCTCGGGGAAGAAGTGGTGGACCATCTACGAGGTTTGGCCTGTAATGCCTCTCTTAGGAGGTTTGGACCCTGGGATCCAGTACTCTGGTCAGACCCAATACCAAGAGGTTTTCTGGCAGGGTGCTGTATAAGTCCAGGGGAGTGGTGTTCCTTTCAGTAGGACCCCGGTCCCTAAAGGTCAAATGACGTTGCCCGCCAAAGGGGCGAAGTTTGGGCTGTCTGTTCCGAACAGGGTCCTGCGGCGGGGACAGGTAAGTGAGGGTCCCTGATGAACTTGGTTCAGCAGGGACCCTTCAAGACTAATGTGTTTGCCTGTATTTTACCTACATGGTATATTTCCCACTGTACCTGATGCCTAAAATATCTTTGATAAACCTGAAATTTATTTTTCTTATGGTTCTATTGGACATTAGGTAGTACCCCGGTTTGGCCACAGGAGGGAGATACTTGTGAATGTCTATATAGCTGGGCATACCTTCTATAAGTGTAATGCCTAAACAGATGGAGGAGCATTCTTCTATGTACAAGCTCTGCAGTACTCATCTGTAAAAATGTTACCATACCTGCTAGGGGGACCTGGAAACAGCGTTCTTAGACATGGCGCTGTGGTCTCCCTCTATAGTGTCAGCTAGGCTCCAATGTAAAACTGCAGCTCCCGGTGGGAAGCCTATGGAGGAAAAGTTCTCCCCATTCCTTCCAGGGAGCGTTTCTATCTAACGTATTAACGCGCACGCATTGGCGCATGCGCAAGCGCATTATCGCGCACGCATTGTCGCGCGTGCATTGACCCGCACGCGCGCTTCTGCGCATGTGCGGGCGTCCTCTGCTTTAAAAAGACAGCCTCTGCGAGACATGCTGTAAGAGGACGGACACATCAGCAGAGCTCCTTGGTGACATTTATTTTTGATATTATATTGGGCACACTACAGGTGGTGATACAGGCATCCCCAAGGCACATTAGTTTAGTCACCTGACTAGCTCTGATAGCAAGCTTGTACGCTAGACTATAGCTAGTAGTGGGTGCATTTTTGGCTGTATGTCCTTAGCTTGAGCTAGGACTATGCCTTCCAAGGGCTCTGGGAGTAAAAATCCTAGGAGGCTAAAGGGTTCGCCATCGGGCTCTGAGGATCTGGGGCTTGCTCCTACTAATATATACTCCCCTGATAAATCAGAGATAGTTACCCGAGGGGAGCCATCAGGAATGCTAGGTGCTGCGGCTGCCCTCAGTTCACCTGCTACGGTATATGTGACAGAGGAGGCTTTTACCTCTGCTCTGGGAGGATTATAACAAAGATTGGCGGCATTAATCGCTTCCTCCCTGCCGGGAAAAAAGCGCGCCAGATCTCCATCTCCACTGTTAGAGTATCTAACAGCAGAGCAATTGTCTCAGGATGAAATTGATTTTCCTGCAGGGGATCAGGAGGATGATGCAGCCTCGGAGGAATCTACTTTAGAGGAACCGTTTTCAGCCTCTCAGGCTGAAAGATTGTTAGTTCAGTCTTTAACAAACATGGTTCGGTCAGCTTTCAAGCTGCCCCTTTCTGAACCAGCAACTACATCGGTTTCTTCATTGGGCTCTTTGAAAGCCCCGCAGGCTAATGGTTTCTTTCCAATGCATCCATTGCTAGAAAATCTCATCTATAAGGATTGGGAACATCCTGATAAACTGTTCCTTCCTCCCAAAAAGTTTTCTGTGGTATATCCTATGGAGGAAAAGTTCACCAAAAAATGGAGCCTTCCTACTGTGGATGCTGCCATCTCCTCTGTGAACAAATCCCTGACATCTCCAGTGGACAATGTACAGATGTTTAAAGATCCAACAGATAAAAAGTTGGAAACCCTATTAAAGACTGCTTTTTCTACAGCTGGTGCTGTAACTCAGCCTGCAGTGGCAGCCATTGGCATCTGTCAGGCCTTGAAAGACCAGATGAAGCTGGCTTTAAAAGACATGCCAGTTCAGCAGGCGCAGGATTTAGCAGATCTACCTAGGGCTTTATGTTTTGCGGTTGACGCCATTAAAGATTCAATTCATCAGGCCTCCCGCCTTACGCTGGTGTTGGACTCCTATGGCTAAAAAACTGGTCAGCCGAGACGCCCTGTAAAAAGCTCCTGGCTGTATTTCCATTCCATGGGGAGCGGTTATTTGGCGAGGACTTGGATAAATACATCCAGAAAATCTCCAGTGGGAAGAGTACCCTTTTACCTGTTAAAAGGAAATTCAGGGGTCCTGCCTTCAAGCGGCCCACCTCGCCAGTCCCAGGAACTTCAGTCTCTAAGCAGTTCCGACGGCCTCCCCGATCCAATCCTGGAGGGAGAGCTCAGGGACAGCCACAGGGTAATAAAAAACCCTGGAACCGAAGGAATACTAAACCAGCCCCCAAGTCGGCCTTATGAAGGGTCGCCCCCACTCAGACGAGTGGGGGGAAGACTTCTGTTGTTTTCAGGGGCTTGGCGAGAGACGATCCGGGACAGATGGGCTCTCTCCACGGTATCCCTGGGATACAAGTTGGAGTTACAGGAATTTCCTCCTCCTCGGTTTATAACATCAAACGTCTCAAAAGATCCAGTAAGGAGAAGATCTCTCCTTTCGGCGTTAGACTGACTATTATCCCAAGGGGTAATTGTGGAGGTTCCGGTAAAGGAACAGAGGTTGGGATTTTACTCAAACCTCTTTACCGTTCCAAAGCCCAATGGAGATGTAAGACCCATACTAGATCTCAAAGGTCTAAACAAATTCCTAATCGTCAAATCGTTCCGTATGAAATCAATTCGGTCAATAGCCGCCTCCCTACAAGGGGGAGAATGGTTGGCGTCCATCGATATCAGGGACGCTTATTTACATGTTCTTATATTCCCCAGTCATCAAAAGCTTCTACGCTTTGTGGTGGAACAACGCCATTATCAGTTTGTGGCGCTACCCTTCGGGTTGGCCACGGCTCCGCGAGTGTTCACAAAGATCTTGGCCCCTCTGTTGGCCGACTTAAGAACTCTGGGAATATCTATAAGGGCCTACCTGGACAATCTATTGATAATAGATCAGTCGGCTTCCAACCTAAGGGTTGCTGTACACAACACGGTACAATACCTGGAATCCCGGGGCTGGGTCCTAAATCTGGACAAGTCGGCCTTGCAGCCAGCAAGAAGACTCGAATATTTAGGCTTACTCATAGACACAGACCAAGGAAAGGTTTTTCTGCCTCAGGCAAAAATCTCTTCCTTAAGAGAACTAATTCAAGCGATCTGTGCAAAGAGACAGCCATCCATTCGTCTTTGCATGCGGTTGCTGGGAAAGATGGTGGCCTCATTCGAAGCAGTTCCGTATGTACAATTCCATTCAAGGAAATTGCAGAACGCCATCCTATCCGCCTGGAACAAAAAGGTTCAAGCCCTAGACTTCCCAATGTCCCTGGCGTTGTCAGTATGCAGGAGTCTATGTTGGTGGTTGGTACCCCAAAATTTACAAAAGGGAAAGTCGTTCATTCCAATCTCTTGGAGGGTAGTAACTACGGATGCCAGCCTTCTAGGCTGGGGGGCAGTACTGGAGCAATGTTCACTCCAGGGAAAGTGGTCGAATATCGAGAAGACCTTGCCCATCAACCTGCTGGAAATTCGGGCAGCACAGTTGGCCCTGGAAGCATGGACTTCCAAGCTACATGGGTCTCCTGTCAGGATCCAATCAGACAATGCCACAGCTGTGGCATACATCAATCACCAAGGGGACACCAAGAGCGGTGCGGCCCAGAAGGAGGTGAATCATATCCTGATATGGGCAGAAAAACATGTCCCATGCATATCCGCTATCTTTATTCCAGGAATAGAGAATTGGAAAGCAGACTTCCTGAGTCGGCAGCAGTTATCCCCAGGGGAATGGTCTCTTCACCCCGACATCTTTCAGACAATATGTCAGAGATGGGGGACACCAGATGTAGATCTATTTGCATCCAGGTTCAACAAGAAATTGAACAGCTTTGTGTCCAGGACGAGAGACCCGCTCGCTTGCGGATCGGATGCGCTGGTGTTCCCATGGGATCAGTTCGCACTAATATATGCGTTCCCTCCGCTGCAGCTTCTACCTCGACTCCTCCACAGAGTCAGGATGGAAAGGAGGCCGGTGATTCTGGTAGCCCCAGCATGGCCTCGGAGATCCTGGTACGCGGAAATTGTAAGAATGTCTGTAGGCAAGCCTTGGACCCTTCCGCTTTGGCCAGACCTGCTCACGCAGGGTCCGATATACCACCCTTCTTTACAAACTCTAAATTTAACGGTCTGGCTATTGAATCCCACATTCTAAGAGAGAGAGGTCTCTCTAACACAGTGGTGTCTACAATAATCAATGCTAGAAAGCCAGTATCTAGACATATATATTATAGAGTTTGGAAGGCGTATGTGGCATGGTGTGAAGCCAGGAAATGGCATCCTCGGAAGTACGTCATAGGCAGAATACTTGACTTCCTACAGTGGGCTGTTGTCAAAAACCTAGCCTTAAGTACTATTAAGGGACAGGTTTTGGCCTTATCGATATTTTTTCAAAGACCACTAGCTACACATTCGCTAGTAAAAACCTTCTTGCAGGGTGTGACTCGTATCAACCCACCAGTGAGGTCTCCCATATGTCCATGGGACTTAAACTTGGTTCTATCAGTTCTTCAAAGACAACCTTTTGAGCCATTACTCCACATTCCTTTAGTGCTCCTCACCAGGAAACTCGTGTTCTTGGTAGCTATATCCTCAGCCAGGAGGTTATCGGAATTAGCAGCTTTATCTTGCAAGGAGCCATATTTGATTATCCATAAGGATATAGTGGTTTTACGTACACATCCAGCCTTTCTTCCGAAGGCCGTGTCAAGTTTTCATTTGAACCAAGATATGGTTCTTCCTTCCTTTTTTCCCAAACCTAGTTCGGTGGAAGAGAAATTATTACATTCTTTGGATGTAGTAAGAGCAGTTAAAGCCTATCTTGAAGCTACTGCTATGATTCGAAAAACTGATGTTTTATTTATTCTGCCAGAAGGCCCCAGAAGGGGCCAGGCAGTGTCGAAATCTACTATTTCTAAGTGGATTCGGCAGGTTATTATTCAAGCCTATGGTCTGAGAAAGAAGGTGCCTCCATTTAAAATTTCAGCACATTCTACTAGAGTGGTTGGTGCTTCTTGGGCAGTGCATCACCAGGCCTCCTTGGCTCAAATCTGTAAGGCCGCAACTTGGTCTTCAGTCCACACATTCACAAAATTTTATAAGGTGGATGTAAGAGGTCATGAGGATATCGCCTTTGGGCGTAGTGTGCTGCAGGCTGCAGTATAGATCCTCATGCCTGATGGCGCCCAGCTTGTTATGGTGTCTCCCTCCCCTCATTTTGGCATTGCTTTGGGACATCCCACATAGTAATTACTATGCCGCTCTGTGTCCCGTGATGTACGATAAAGAAAATAGGATTTATATAACAGCTTACCTGTAAAATCCTTTTCTTGGAGTACATCACGGGACACAGAGCTCCCACCCTCTTTTGGGGACACTTATTGCTTTGCTACAAAACTGAGGTACTCCCGATATGGGAGGGGTTATATAGGGTATGGGACTTCCTGTCTTGGGTGTGCCAGTGTCCATCACCTGAAGGTAAGCTCTATAACCCACATAGTAATTACTATGCCGCTCTGTGTCCCGTGATGTACTCCATGAAAAGGATTTTACAGGTAAGCTGTTATAAAAATCCTATTGTTTGTTATTTAAAAAAAAAACAAAAAAAACAGGTTTACAAACCCTTTAACCCTTACTGAATATCATCTATAAGTGATACTTGAAAAATTTGAATATCGTGAAAAAAGTTAATTTATTTCACTAATGTAACTTAAAAGGTGAAACTAATATATGAGATAGACTCATTACATGCAAAGCAAGATAGTTCAAGCCGTGATTTGTCATAAGTGTGATGATTATAGCTTACAGCTCATGAAAACCCCAAATCCACAATCTCAGAAAATTTGAATATTGCATGCAATCAATAAAACAAGGATTGGACATAGAACAATATCGGACCTCTGAAAGGTATAAGCATGCATATGTACTCAGTGCTTGGTTTGGGCCCCTTTTGCAGCAATTACTGCCTCAATGCGGCGTGGCATGGAAGCTATCAGCCTGTGGCACTACTGAGGTGTTATGGAAGACCAGGATGCTTCAATAGCGGCCTTCAGCTCTTCTGCATTGTTCGGTCTCATGTCTCTCATCTTTCTCTTGGCAATGCCCCATAGATTCTTTATGGGGTTCAGGTCAGGCGAGTTTGCTGGCCAATCAAGCACAGTAATCCCACGGTCATGGAACCAGGTTTTGGTGCTTTTGGCAGTGTGGGCATGTGCCAAGTCCTGCTGTAAAATGAAGTCAGCATCCCGATATAGCTCGTCTGCGGAAGGAAGCATGAAGTGCTCCAAAATCTCCTGGTAGACTGCTGCGTTGACCCTGGACTTAATGAAGCACAGTGGACCAACACCAGCAGATGACATGGCTCCCCAAATCAACACAGACTGTGGAAACTTCACACTGGACTTCAAGTATCTTGCAGTGTGTGCCTCTCCATTTTTCCTCCACACTCTGGGTCCTTGGTTTCCAAATGAGATGCAAAATTTGCTCTCATCAGAAAAAAGGACTTTGGACCACTGAGCAACAGACCAGGTCTGTTTTTCTTTAGCCCAGGTAAGCCGCTTCTGACGTTTGTTGTTCAGGGGTGGCTTGACAAGAGCAATACGACATTTGAAGCCCATGTCCAGGATCCGTCTGTGTGTGGTGGCTCTTGATGCACTGACTCCAGCCTCAGTCCACTGCTTGTGAAAGTCCCCAACACTTTTGAATGACCTTTTCCTGACAATCCTCTCCAGGCTGTGGTCATCCCTGCTGCTTGTGCACCTTTTTCTTCCACACTTTTCCCTTCCACATAACTTTCTATTAAAGTGCTTTGATACAGCACTTTGGGAACATCCAACTTCTTTTGCAATTACCTTTTGAGGCTTTCCCTCCTTATGGAGAGTGTCAATGATGGTTTTCTGCACAACTGTCATGTCAGCAATCTTTACCATGATTGTGATTCCTACTGAACCAGACTGAGAGACAATTTAAAGGCTCAGGAACCCTTTGCAGGTGTTTTGGCTTAATTCGCTGATTAGAGTGGGACACTTTGAGCCTAGAATATTGCACCTTTTCACAATATTCAAATTTTCTGAGATTGTGGATTTGGTGTTTTCATGAGCTGTAAGCCATAATCATCACAATTATGACAAATCACGGCTTGAACTATCTTGCTTTGCATGTAATGAGTCTATCTCATATATATTAGTGTCACCTCTTAAGTTGCATTAGTGAAATACATGAACTTTTGCACGATATTCAAATTTTTCGAGTATCACCTCTATATTTAACGATCTAAGATGAAGCAATTGAGGTCCAATTCGACATTCAACCCTGTAGGCACCCCTACCTTGATTTTATACACCTAAAAGGATTCACGGTGGCTCAGTTGCTGAATATAGTTGCCTCCCCTCCAATGATTGGTCCCTTTCTCAACCCCTCAAAATTTTAACTTTGTGGGGTTGCCATTGTGAAACAATCGGAAATCTTTAGAAACATCATGGGATATAAGACCCTTTTTAACATTTCACGTTTATTGAAGCACAGCATAAAGTTGACAAGTGTGAGCCATCATATGCAGGTGCAACTGCAGATGTAAGTAACATAGGAACTCATACAAAGTATCGCATAGCAGGCATTTTAGCAGACTAGAACGTTTAGATCGGGCCATCAGCTTCTAACCATAAAAATGCGGTCTATACCGCTGGAAGTCCTTCTCTGCCCGGTGGTAGTACACATTGATTACATCAATTCTTTACTGTCACCCCCATAGGGGTGATCCATAACGTGAAATTACTAAATACATAACGGCGACTTGCAACTGTAAACAAAACTGTAGAGAATAATTAGAATATAGATAATGATAAAGAAAAAGAACAGTCTAGATACCTGGAAAGTTAGAGTCAAGTTCTAAAGAAAAGAGAAGAGAAAGCAGTAATAGAAGGTGCCCAATCCATGGCTGCTCGCGCCCGAGCCTCCCATTATATCGAGGGATGATCCCTAAGGCACTATGTCTGTGTAGGCAGCTGAGTATTTAAAAAGCATCCAAGGTTGCCATGTTTTGTGGAATTTGTCCACAATGTCATTCGTTTGAGTCAGGGTCTCTTCCATTTTATGCATTTCTGAGACCCTGTTCAGCCAATCCGCAACGGATGGAACCCTCTGGGACCTCCAGTGTAGTGGGATAAGGGACTTGGCCGCGTTCAGTAGATGTCTTGTCAAGGATCCCTTATAGGTCCCCATCGAGACATCAGTGATGTGGAGCAAGCAGGCAGCAGCATTCAGAGAAACCACTTTGTCCCAAAATCCAGTAATTAGTGGGCACTGCCACCAAATGTGGAATAGAGTGCCCCCATCTCCCTGGCATCGCCAGCAAGTGTCAGGTATCGAGGGGTTCCAGCCGTGTATCTTGGCTGGGGTATTGTACCAATGCGTCATGAGTTTGTAGGCCGTTTCCTGTGTTTTAGTGCTTATGGAGCATTTATGTGCCAGGGTACATGCCTGTCTCCATTGTTTAGTAGTGATCTCCATCTGTAGCTCCTCCGACCACCTCACTCTGAGTCCATCCGATTCCCGACCCCCAGAGTCCTGCAGCCACCCATAAGCCATGGAGGTGGTTTTAAGACAACGCGTGCCCTCCAAACAAATAGATTCCAGAGCCGTGAGGGGTCTGTGAAGGGTGTCCCTATCAGTCTGTCTCCCCAGGTAACTGCATATTTGGAAGTAGGTCCAAAAGGGTAAGTGTAAATCGCTAATTTGGTTCCTGAGAGTAGACCATTCCATTACCCTCCCGTCAGAGAAACAGTCTCTCACCAGAAGCGGGCCTGGGTGGTTCCCAGATTGAAGGCTACGGTTACGCATACCGGGTGTAAAGTCCGGATTGTCTCTCAGTGGCGTCAGAGGGCCTGGTTGGGAAGAGATATTTGTGGACCTTGAGAGTTTGTGGAAGATTTCTAGCGTACACCCAGTTATGTGTTGCCGTCTAAGGCTGGATGGGTGACTCCCCCAGGGAATCCAGGGGGCAAACCTCAGGGGGATTGGGCTCATAGCTTCCTCTAGAAAGACCCAGTCTTTCGCTGTGCCATGGCAGTGCCAGTCCACCATTCTGGTCAGGTGAGTAGCTTGATAATAGGCTTTAAAGTCTGGTATCCCCATACCTCCTAGTTCCTTAGGCTTCATCAAGAGGGAATACCTAATCCTGGGTTTTTGTTCGTTCCAAAGGAACTTAAGTAGGATTGATTTAAGCGTAGTGAAAAAGGATGCAGGGATTTTAATGGGAAGAGCATGTAGTAGGTAAAGCAATCTAGGTAGAAGTGTCATTTTGATTATGGCTGCACGGCCGAACCAGGAGAAATAGCCTGAACGCCTCCTGGCCAGGTCCTCCCTGACAGTCGTGAGGAATCTGGGGAAGTTGCAAGCGAATATATCTGAAAGTCTCGGTGTGAGCCAAACTCCCAGGTACGTTAAGGCTTTAGGCTCCCATCTAAATGAAGTGGTCACTTTAACCTGGTCAAGAAGTGTCTCTGGCAAAGAGACATTCAGGGCTTCCGACTTGGTGTAGTTTATCTTTAGGTTAGACATATATCCATAAAGGTCAAATTCCCTCATCAGGTTGGGTAATGAGATAATTGGGTTAGTCAGGAAAAAAAGCAAGCCATCTGCATAAGCAGCAACTTTGTATTCCTTGTTGGATACCATGAAGCCCCGAATGTCTGTGTTCGCCTTGACAATCCTAATGAAGGGTTCTAGGGATAGGATGAACAGGAGGGGGGACAGTGGACATCCCTGTCTCGTGCCGTTGGCTATCAGGACCTTTTCCGATAGTGTACCATTAATCTTTAGGTTCGCTGTGGGTGACTGGTATAGTACGGATATCCTGGCTAACATGTGCGGACCCAATCCCACCTTGGCGCAGACAGCCATCATGTAGTCCCATGCCACCCTGTCGAAGGCCTTCTCCGCATCCGTGGAGAGGAGAAGGCCTTCCAAGTTCCCCATGTTAGCCGCCTGAGATAGCAACAAGGCCTTTATGACATTATCCTTTGCTTCACGACCCGGCATAAAACCTACCTGGTCCGGTCCGATCAGGTCCGACAACAAGGGACTCAATCTGGACGCCAGTATCTTAGCATAGATCTTGGCGTCCAGGTTCAATAGGGAGATGGGGCAGTAACTGGCACAATCAGTGGGGTCTTTTCCCTCTTTGTGTATTACCGTAATATGAGCAGACAGAAAGTCTGGGGTGACCTTCCTGGGTACTGACATGGAATCCAATGCAACTCTGAGGGGGTCTGCCAGAATGTGGGCAAATGTCTTATAATAGATGGAGGTATAACCATCGGGGCCTGGGCTCTTCCCAGATTTGAGTTGTTTAATGGCCAATTTAATTTCTGCACTAGTCAACGGTTCCTCCAGAAGCAAAGCATCTGAGTCCGACAGGGCAGGCAAACCGCTTCTGTTAAGGTAGTCTCGTATGATCTGCGACCTCTCGCCTCCCATATCCGCCAACTTGTGGCGGGGTGGAAGGTTATAGAGTTTTGTGTAAAATTCATGGAAATGTTTAGAAATTGCTTCTACCGAGACCTCTATCTTGCCATCTGCCCCCCTGATGCCATGAATAAAAATTTTTGCTGAATGTTCCTTCAGGGCCCTGGCTAGTAGTTTACCAGTCTTATTGCCGGATTCATAATAAATCCTTTTCTTAAAAAACAAAAGCCTCCTTGATTTATCCTCAAAGAGCTGTTGAAGGGCCTTCCTTTTTTCTATAAGTTCAGTTGCCGTTTGAACGCTGAGGGATTGTTTATGTAGGTTTTCTAGGTATCTTATTCGTTCCGAAAGGTTTTTAATACTTTTGTCCCTTTCCCTCTTGCGATGGGCACCCATTCTGAGAAGTTCTCCCCTCAATGTACATTTATGTGCCTCCCAAGTTGCCATAGGGTCTACATCTGGGGCCGTGTTGCGTTGGAAGAAGTCGGTCAGGGAGGAGGTCAAGGTCGGCAGCAGTGCGGGATCAGTCAGGAGTGACGCATTCAGTCTCCAGGATCCAGTGTAAGATCTAGGAGGGGTGACTTTCAGGGATAGGGAGATCGGGGTGTGGTCCGAGAAGGATTGGATGCCTATGTGAGTCTCAGTGACAAACGTCAGGTCTCGTTGCGAGATAAATAGGTAGTCAATGCGGGAGTGCCTGTTATGCGGAGGTGAGAAGAAAGTATAGTCTCGGCCCTCAGGGTGTTTGAACCGCCATGTATCTATCACTTGCAGGGAGTGGAGCATGGATTTAAGTTTTTTCAGTATCCTATACGTCAGGCAAGTCTTCCCATTAGAAGTATCAGCTATGGGGTTCAGGGGTACGTTGAAGTCCCCCCCAAGGATCAGGCATCCTGATGCGAAACCCATTAATTCCTGAGTCATACGTTGGCAGAAGGATATGTGGGCTCTATTGGGAAAGTAGACGTTGGCCAATGTCAGTGGGGTATCATGGTACATGCCTTTCAAAAAAACAAATCTGCCCTTAGGATCGAAAAGTTTCTCCTGCAGAACAAAAGGAGCGTCTTTGCTGATTAAAGTGGACACCCCCCTAGCTCTGGAATCATCACAGGTTACATGGTGGGCCTCTGTAAAGAAGGCGTCTGTCAACTTAGGTACGTGGTGTGTCTTAAAGTGGGTTTCCTGTAGGAACACAAAGTGCGGCCTACCTTTTTTTAATTCTCTCAACAGCGTTGAGCGTCTTTCAGGTACGTTCAGACCCCTGACATTATGGGAGATCACGGAGGGACCCCGGCCGAGGTCTGAATAAGCCATGGTAAGGACTCAGAGTGAGATGATCCAGAGGGCACCTATAAAACAAAACTGTTCAAAGGACATGAGAATCAAATCGACTACAACCACAGGAGGGCACTCGAGAATATAAAGAGAAAAAGATAGGTAAAGATAAAGGGTAAATGATAACGGAGACAACAATAGAAATCCCTTACCAGGTACAACTATTTATCCTGGTTAAGGAGTAGTTCCGTGTATCCACCCCCAATGAATAGGGACGGATGCACTAATCGGTGGGGGTAGAGGGAGGCGACTAACAACCGGTAAACAGATAGTCACTAGCCTCTTCCAAATGTAATTAGTAGTGAAGTGCAACACAGCACACACACAGCCTGCACTCGGAAGCCTATGTAATCTGAACAGATAGACATCCTAACTTATATTAACTCGTAAGTAGGCCCCTGATGTACAATTACTTTGATAGACATGACCTTTTCTTCTACAGGAAGGGTATCTCCCTTCCCCTCCAGATCCCTGTTTAGGAGGTACGGGAGGAAAATCCTCCAACCAGCGCATGTTCCCAACCTCTCCTAATAACATCTCATAATAACATGTCCCTCATTCAGAGTCCATTCTCTTGGTGGGATTTTTATCACACTTTCGTCCACGCCCTTCAATGCTTCCACTGTCCAATGCTGTTAAGAGCTAAGAGGCACATTTTGTAAAAGCTAGTCAACCACCATAAAGTCTTGGGGAGGATATTCAGTCACATGGTATGCCCTGAGTGCGCCAAAAAAGTGGAAGGGTGTGAAGGAGAGCTGAGGAGAGTGTATCTCTCATCTAGGGTCATAGAAACCTCCTTTAGATCATTAGGGCTGAAGGAGGGGGGGAGTGGGAAGGGAGGGGGGGGAAGGCAAGACAGGAAGGTGGGGGGGGATGAGACGGGGTAGGGAGGTGGAATGGGAAAGGTGGAGGGGAGTACGGGTAAGTAGGGGGGAAAGGAAAGGTAGGGGATTGGGGGAGTGGAGGAGGGGGGAAGGGGGGGTTGTGTAACGGCGAACATGGGTGACCCCGGTTCACAGCAGAGTTGGAGCGATATGACCCCAAAGATCCTGTCATAACTATCACAAACCCAATCCAAAACTGATCGGGCCTAACAGGTCATTACAAAAAAAAAATAAAAAAACATAGACGGAACCAAAAATGGATAGTAGAAAAATGCAACAGTTAAGTCAGCAACTTAGCCGGTCTTTTTAGATCCAGGTTAATCTGCAGCTGGTCCTCTGCGGTCATCTCTGGCGGATCGTGGTGTTCCCGCTTTTGAACCTCCTGCGCGGTATGGCTTTTGTTTCTTGGAAAGTCTTTTATCAGGAGTGGAGAAAGGGGAATCCGGGGGTGATCCATCTCTCGGTGGGTCTTGGAATTCTGCGTACCAATCCGGAACAAGAACACGCTCAAGGTCTAGGGCATCACAGAAGTCTGGAAGATCATCAGGTTCACGCAGTACGTGCTGGCGTCCATTGTGTGTCACCGTCAGCGCAAAGGGGAATCTCCAGGTGTATCGCAGCTCCCTTTCCCTTAGTTTGTCCAGCAGGGGGCGCAAGGCCCTGCGATTCTTCAATGTGATTTGGGAAAGATCCTGAAAGAGCATAATGATAGCTCCATTGAAAACAATCTGATCGTTTCCCCTTGCTCTGCGCATAATGTCTTCCTTGAGTGGGAAGCTCTGAAGGCAGCATATAATGTCCCGTGGGGGTGCATTGTCGGGTCCCTTCGGTCTGAGTGCTCTATGAGCCCTGACAAATTCTTTCTCCATATCCTCCTGTCATTCAAGTAGGGTGTTAAACAGCCTCCCCAGGGCCGGGATGATCTGGACGGGCTCGACCGACTCAGGGATACCCCTCACACGTATATTGTTCCTCCTCCCCCTGTTATCCAAATCTTCCAGACGTCGATTCACTTCAATAAAGTGGCGGCTATGCGACACACTTGCAGTCTCGAGTCTGCGGATGGCTTTATCCCTATTCCTGCCCGCTGCCTCTGTCGCCGCCATCTTTTCATTAAGGGCCAGCAGATTAGATTTTAAGTCCGTAATGGCGTGGAGAACGTGGATTTAATGTCCGCCGCTATCACCGACATGCCCGCAAATGTAAGGGGATGGTCAGCTCGGTCTTTCCCCTTACCTGAGTCCTCCGGGGCAGATTGGGAGTCCTCACTGTATTCCTCCTCGTGGTGTATCGGCGCCATCTTAGATTTCTCCCCGCTGCCGCGGCTTCCTGATTTAGTGTTAAAGAGGTCAGCTATATTCCTCGAGGAGGCAGCAATGGATCCTCTCCTCGTACGCGGGTGTGGGGTGTTATATAGCTGTTTGCCCGGCATCTGAGATCGCTGAGTCGGATGTTTAGGCAGGTGCAGGCCGTTTGTGTCTCAGAGCTCACTCAGTAAGCGTCCATACCCGTTGCGCGCCAAGCCACGCCCCAAGACCCTTTTTAATGTTGTTCACATGTTCTCCAATCCTCACATGCAAGGGTCTGGAGGTCCTCCCTACATACTGCAGGCCACATTCGCATTCTAACATGTACACGACTCCTGCCATACAACATGTTATCAGCTCTCTAATTTGATAGCATTTGTTGGTGGCAGAGGCAACAAACTCTTTCTGTTTTTTAATAGTGCCCCTGGCCTGCTTGCATGCAGGGCAACGGCCACATGTGTGAAAACCTGTTAGAAAGTTGAATATCCTATTCTCAAAATTAACCTGGGGGTCAATAATTTCTGGGGCTAATTTGTCACTTAGAAAAGGGGCTTTCCTATATGTGCAGTACTAATGCTAACCAATGAGAGTCTCCATGTTGGAGCATACACAGCAATTTATAAATTAAGGGCTAATATGCCTGGAAGCAGTGCATTCCTCCTTAAATGCCCAGGGATACACCAAAAGCCTAGCACAGCAATGGCAGCCGAAGCCATCCAATGTGTGTGCCCTACGGCAGTGTTTCTTAACTCCAGTCCTCAAGGTGCCAAAACAGGTCATGTTTTCAGGATATCCCTCAGATGAAACAACTGTGGTAATAGGGCAGTGAAACTGATCAAATCACCTGTGCAAAATAATGGAAATCCTGAAAACATGACCTGTTGGGGTGCCTTGAGGACTGGAATTGAGAAACACTGCCCTACGGCAACTCTAGGCTAAACAAGAATGGAAACCCTCCAATTTAGAGCTAGCGTTACTCAATTTAGAATAAGGTGCATATGGAAGGGCTTTGGACAGAGCAAACAAAACAAAAGAGCAAACAAAAAAATAAATGATTTTTTAGCACACTTACCAGCTAGCCATCAAAATAAAAAAGAAATTACGTCTAACATTCTGTGTTAAAAACAGGTTTTAGTTGCACAACATTTGCAAACATATGTGGAAGCCATACACTGTTTCATCAAGGCCCCTCTTCATACTGCAGTGTTACCTTTGCTTCTGCCCAGTGTTAAGCTCTGAGAGCTTTCATGTTGGACCCTTAAAAGCAATGGATACAATAAGGAGGAAGTAAACCTTAAAGGGTTTTACTTCCTCTTTGTTTCCCTGCAAAGGTAAAGCATAATGGGCTACTATGCATCGCATAGTAGCCTATTATGTGTCACTTACCTAAAACCGAAGCCTGCGATGTCCCCGATTTCCTTGCCTCCACGAAGTGTCCATCTTTCACCCTCTTCCTTCCCGGTATCGTGGCTTCGTCGCTGTGATTGGCCAGAGCTGCGAGGACGTCACTCCCGATGATGCATGCGCCGTAGACATCGGCGTCCGTCTCTTTTGCAAATATCTCCTAAACCGTGGAGGTTTAGGAGATATTTCGAGCACCTACAGGTAAGCCTTAATCTAGGCTTACCTGTAGGTAAAAGTGGTTGTAAAGGGTTTACAACCATTTTAAGGGCAGGTATGCCTGGAGGCAGCCCTGGAGACAGAGACACATCAGAAAGCCACATCAAAAGCTAGTCAGTGGGATGCTATTTTTTTTGGGGGGGGGGGGGCAGTTCAAAGGGCCAGTCAGAATAAGGTGAGAGCACAGTGACAGAGAGATGAGCTCATCAGTCTCGTGCTTAACTTTTAACTGTCCAGTCACAAGGTGGGGATGGTGAGGAGACCTGTAAGTTTAACTGAAGTACAACAGTAAAAAATCAGATCCCCCCTCTGCCAGACAAAGCTGTGTGCTGTGGCGGAGCTATGAAAATCTTAGATCTGGAGGGACAGGAAAAAAAATCAGTTGGTAGAGAAAACAGCTTCTTTATATGTAATTTTATCTGTGTTTTTTATATGCTTATATGGAGTTCATCTTTAAACTTTATTAAGTCCTAATATGCTCTTCTTATAGACCAGCATCAAAAAACTGTATATCAAATTCTAGCAGGGAGATTTTGCTGAACAAACTAAAAACTGCACTGTAATGACTTGCCAGTAGAGACAGAATCATAATTCATAAATGTGGACCATTACATTGTAGAAATCAATAACTAAAACCAAATCCGGATTCAAAAAAGAGGCTTTAATTAACCCCTTTCAGTTAAGGAGTGGATGAGCTATGTGAGCGGTGAATAAATGCCAGGTCTTGTTGAAGGACTATAAGTGGAATTTAGCATTAGCTTACAAACAAGTATTTAATTTACTTACATTTTTTTCACAGGTTGTCTGGTTTATATTGGTTATTCAAGTGTGTTTGCATATTATTTGAAGCCTTTATACCATCTGGAGCTGATGTTACTTACATTTAAGTACTGCAGTGACTGCTGCTGTAACATATCCTGGCATGGCATTGCATTTCCAGCAAACCCATTTGTCTTCAATGTCCTATTATAAAGCTTAAAAGGACATTTCCTTCTTAAGTGTCCAAATCAACAGCTGTGCTGTTGTTTTTTTTAAAAAAGGACGCTGCTGTATAACGAGCCAGCTGTATGGATGTATGTTGTAGCTGTTTACTTAATTTGCAACTGTGATAAATTACAGTAGCTTGATTTTTGGAGAAAGGGCTTTAATCGTGACACTTCAGGAAGTAAGTACAGTTTTTCTAGGCGTTTTAAAAAGCAAGAATTTTTTTTCAGTGATTTAGGTTAAAAAGTATGTTGTTTACTATACTTGGGCAGCAACTACCCAGAACAGCATGAATAAAAGACAATAGGGCTGATTCAGTAAAGCATTTGCATCCTTTTTCTGGCATTATATAAAGGTGACTAGATTTTTAAAATGAAATCCGGGGACATTTTTTATTTATTTTTCTACTAGTAATGACGGCAATCAGCGACTCTCTGCCCGTCGCTGCCGCCCGCCTCACAGCCTGTCAAGTCTTACTCTCCAGGCCCCGGCTACTACTGGGTGGGGAGTGGAGGAAGATCACTCAGCCAGGGAAGACAAGGAGATAAGCAGGCAGTCAGGCGGCTGGCCGGGACTTGAGCCAAGGCAGAAGAACATGCGAGCGGAGCAGAATGGGCATGCGCCCAAAACTGAAGAAATATTCACTCCGCTCCGACCAGCACATGATCATCAGAAAGGGGCACAGATTTTCGAAAAAAATACACCCCCCTAAGCTAATAGGAGCGGGGGTGTGTAATTCAGATTATTTTTTTTTTATTCTGCACTGACTGTCTTTGAAATTGCCATAGCCCCTGTTCAAATCCAATCCGGGGACAAAACCGGGGACAGACATTGTCTGGGGACAGTGTCCTCAATCCAGGGACTGTCCCCTGAAACCGGGGATGTCTGGTCACCCTATATTATAATCATATTAAAAAGTCTTGTTCCAGATTTATGAAAACTCTTGCTATTTCCGATGTATGCAACAAATTTCAGGTACCGTATTTTTCGCTCCATAAGACGCACCTGACCATATGACGCACCTAGGTTTTAGAGGAGGAAAACAAGAAAAAAAATACTCTGAACCAAATGGTGTACTAAAATATTTAACAGTGCCCATGAAATGCAGCCTGACCTGTGCCATACAATGCAGCCTGACCTGTGCCATACAATGCAGCCTGACCTGTGCCATACAACGCAGACTGACCTGTGCCATACAACGCAGACTGACCTGTGTCATACAACGCAGACTGACCTGTGTCATACAACGCAGACTGACCTGTGCCATACAACACAGACTGACCTGTGCCATACAATGCAGCCCGCCTGTGCCATACAATGCAGCCCGCCTGTGCCATACAATGCAGCCCGCCTGTGCCATACAATGCAGCCCGCCTGTGCCATACAATGCAGCCCGCCTGTGCCGTACAATGCAGCCCGCCTGTGCCGTACAATGCAACCTGCCTGTGCCGTACAAGCTGCCTGTCTGTACCATACAATGCAGCCTTACCTGTGCCTGGCGAGGACGTCATCTCATCTGACAGCAGCCCGAACTGCCACTGCGGCCGCACTCCATTTGGCCTGCTCTGTCTTCTGTCTGTGACAGTCATAGCCGAGTACATGGTGACAGGATCGCCCGGCGCTCGCAGGCCACTCGGTATTCTAACATGGTGGTGTCTAGAGCCCTGCCACTGACCAGCAATGCAAGGTGTGTGTGTGTGTGTGTGTGTTCACGTGGTGGAGAGTTACCAGCACTGCCCCTTACCACTAGTAAAGGTAGGGGTTAATAGTGCAGACTACAATGCTGGGGGGTACATTGCAAATAATGCTGCACGACCCAAAAAATTTTGTGAGCTACAATTATGAAATGATGTAATGCACCTCAATGCATGAAAGCTGCTATTGTGCACTCCACCCACCCCAGAAGTTTCAGAGGCTGCACATAAGGCCCTCTATAAGGCAGGCTTTGTGAATTCTGTGACACAGTAGTACCTATCAGGGTATAGTTAATACGTGTCACAGAGCTGGTTCACACTGGGGCAGCTTCATACAGCGTGACTTTAGCGCGGCTTGCAAAACAACTTCTGTATAGAATGTCAATGCAAGCCACTCTGAAGTCACCCCAAAGTAGTACAGGAACTTTTGTCTAAGTCAGAGCGACTTGAGTGGCTCCTATTAGAATTGTTCCATTGTACAGAATGGAGCGCAACTTGTCAGGTGGCTAAGTCATCTGAAAGGTTGCCCCTGTGCGAACCGGGTCTAAGCAAGTACGTTTACAAACTTTAAGATCATTCAGATTGATAGGAGTAGGCTAGAATTAATTGCAATACAATGTGAAATTTATGTATGATTTTACATTTTTACCATCGATAAACTTTAAGCAACGTGTTACAAAATAAAGAGAAAATAATTGCCTTTGGCAGCTCTTATTATCTGTATTTTCTGTATAATAGAAGTACAGGGGACAAATGGTCGGACAGCAGTCATTTTGTTTAAATCTCAGACCCCTTTGTGCATTTTAGAAGCCCAACTCCAGCTTGAACAAAGATTAAAAACATTCAGTCTTTGTCAGTACCAAAAAAGGAAAAAAGCAGCTCTATGCTTGCCTTGTCTCCAGCGCGATCTCCTGCACACTGAGCGATCCAGTAATGCCATGCTTCTTCTCTTCCAGGTGAAATTATCAATTTTCTTTGAGCCCAGGGGGTCAAGGCTCTGCCTTCCACCCTGGGATCACAAGATAATGCTGCAGAGTGTAGTATGCACATAATTATGTGTAATTTCTTGCAGCAGTACCCCCTACCAGAGATAGAGGATGGTGGTCCTGGGTCCGCAGGTAGGACAGTGAAGCCCAGGATAAATTCCAGGGGCAGTCAGGTGAGAGGGCGTACCTTCAGCAGACTGTGCAAGCGATCAGGCAACTTTACATCCACCCAAATCAATTTCACATGAAAGCCCATCACTCGCTGAATACATTTAGAAATACTGTTTGCATTTAAATTCCAGGTCTACAAGCCACTGCTTGTAAATGAGGCTGGCGATCAAGTGGTTAATAACTCTACAGGTACAGAAAAATACTTGTTGATCTGACAGAAATGCACTAAGCTTCTGAGGCCTGCTGTGAGTTGACAATACACAGAATTTTGTTAACTGAATGGTGCCAGTCTTGCCCAGTTTTTTTTTTGTGAAAATACTAAATAATTGTCCTTCTTTCCACAACATAGGGCTAATTGATCTGTAGTTCCAAGATAGGAACTGAGGTGGTTAATTAGGCTCCTAAAGCTAACACGTGAAGTATAACCAAGACACAGGACAAGTTCTGAATTTCTAACATGATCATTTTTTTTTTTTTTTATTGAGCAGATATAACAAAACACTTATTTACCAGAGCAAAAGGGCGCAAATTAAAGAAGTTTATAGTTGAGTTTACATACAAACTCAAAACAGAAAAGCATACAATTATTCAGAATATGGGATTTATTTGGGCAAGATCATGACAAAAGTAAAATAAATAAATTGTTTACAATAAAGAGCGCACAGCCATATCTCCTGTGCTAATAAGCCAATGATATAATGCATCTTACCCACATCTCTATTTCCTGTATATATAAAACCCAGCAATCCAAGTAAACAGACATCACCATAGTTTATGTCTCAGCTCCATCAGCATCACTCCCCAGGGAGCAGTGGGCCTGGCTCTTTTATTCATAAAAGACAAAAGCTATGACAAACAGGAAGTGATCGCCACAATAGCCAATCGCTTCCTCAATACAAAATGACATCACAGGAAATTACAAACAGTAAAGGGGAGGGCACACACAGGAAGGGAAAGGGGCGGGGGGAAGTGCACACGACATCCTTCCAACAGGATGAGTTAATACAAATGTAGTGGGGTGCTCCATTTAAGGGTAGTGTCTGAGTGGTAATTAGGCTCAGACACACTGATTGTTAGGGTTAATGGACCATTTCTGTTCATGGGAGATAGTGTTGGTGCACAGTTCCCTGTGGCCTACGGGTGGCGCTGTCGCCATGGGCCAGGGTTGACCAACCAATCCAGGGCTGCGCCTTTTGTGTCCCCTCTCGTCAGTAGTACGGCGGGGCGGGGAACCTGCTGTGCCTGTCGGGAGAGGGTATAAAAGGGGCGGACATCTTCCGTGAGGGGTTTGTTTTTGTTCACGCCCAGGCACCTTCAGCCTGGGTGTGTGTGTGGTCCGTGCCCAGGCGCCTTTGGCCTGGGCGTGAGGAGGGTCGTCTCCGGGTGCCTTAGGCCCGGAGGTGGAGTTCCTGTTCCATCCCAGACACCTTCAGTCTGGAGTGAGGTACTATTTTGAAGGCCTGGGGCCCAGCAACCTTTGGCTGGGGTCCGCTAGGGATCGAGGACTCCCAGGGTGCCGCCTTGTGAGGGGACCCGTATCTGAGATGAGGAGGCCAGGGAGGTAACCCTTTCCGAAGACCCAGCGCAGAGTCATGGTGATGGTGAGGGCCTCTGGTAACTCTCCGGAGGGATGTTTACTCCTTGACATGGGCCAAATACTTTAAGAAGGTGGTTCATCAGGTCAGTGGCAGTGACCCTACATGTTCAGGTCAGTGGCAGTGACCCTACTCGTTCAAGTCAGTGTCAGTGACTTCATAGGGCAAGGCCCTATTCACCAGGTCAGTGGCAGTGACCCTACGCTTCAAGTCAGTTGCAGTGACTTTATTCACCCAGTCTGTGGCAGAGACCAACCTCACGGTCTGTGGCAGAGATCGTGCGCCAAAGCTGTTTGAGAAACCTAAAGAGTTAAGCTACGTTTGTGCCTGGACCTCCTCCACACCTAAGCTGTCCTGTATCTTCGCTCCAACCTGTCTGCTCTCAAAGGGGCTGTTTATTATCCTGTGTGAAATAAATGTTGAGTTGGACTTTCAGCCAGTGTGGACATTTACATTCCTGGGGAAAACGAGGACTTACATCTATCTAAGGTAGAGGTGAGATCATTCTTGGGAGGACTTTGACTCTGGCCGCAGACAAGGCCCAAAACTAACACCGCTCAACCTCTTTACTCAGGAGGGTACAGGCTTGTGGTGCAGTGTGCCTCTCTCTGCCTGAGAGTAGCTAAAGTTAAATGCAGATCCATGCTGATCAGACACAGCAGAGACAAGAGCGTGCATCCACCTATAACCGATAATGTCCTTGCAGAGTGAACATATCCCCTCCAGACGATCGTTCTGTGCTAATGCACAGGGGCCCTTCGCCGGCGGACATATCCCCACTCTGCAAACACCTCTTTTCAACCCGAGGAAGTTTTCCACTACCAGACGGGACTCAACCAGCGTCAGTCTGCCTCAGTCAGGAGGGTACAGGCTTGTGGTGCAGTGTGCCTCTCTCTGCCTGCGAGGAGCTTAAGTTAAATGCAGGTTGGGGAGAGGTGGGTGCGCTACACAAACAACCAATGAATAATGGCTAAAGGATTTCCTATGGGTGTGTCTGAGCAGAGACAGGGTGCATGAAAGCTAAACAAAGAAGCCGCATGGCTGAACAAACATGGACTCCGTCTCTGATCATAACAACCCAAAAGTTCCTGTATTACCTGATAGGAATCCTTATTCTGCGCTGTTCCAGAGAACAACGCATATCCGGATTATACTACCGTTCCTTGTGGATGGGAGGCTATATCTGCAGGTGTACGCTACGAATCCAGACCCATGCTGATCAGACACAGCAGAGACAAGAGCGTACATCTGCCTATAACCGATAATGTTCTTGCAGAGTGAACATATCCCCTCCAGACGATCGTTCTGTGCTAATGCACAGGGGCCCTTCGCCGGCGGACATATCCCCACTCTGCAAACACCTCTCTCCAACCCCAGGAAGTTTTCCACTACCAGACGGGACTCAACCAGCGTCAGTCTGCCCCAGTCAGCTCTTTAGAGCGGGCTGCGGGAGTACTAACACTGGGCGACACTTTGACAATACATATTAAATACATCTTTATATAATTTTCACAACAATACATAAAACAGTTACGAAAAGAAAACCCAACTGACTTAAATTAATGATCAATACAGGCATGAAATTTTTTACAAATTTTATTCTGTCGTCTAGGCAGGTCTATGTATAGTTCATGCTGCTTTGGGCATGTGTCAGCGATGACCTCTTTATATGGCTGGAATAGGGTAAACATTTGAAAACAACATACTTCCAAACCAATCACCAAGTGCCTTCAGAGGCAAATAGTAATGCATTGCATTGGTCCGTTACTTTTTCTTATAACAAAATAATTTTTTTGGTGGTGACCATAATGAATTCTTCATATATATGAATTCCATGGTTCCATGTAATATGTATGCATAATACTTTGAGAAAAGTATTGATCAAGTGGATGTGGCTCACAATGAAGTCAATGCATGGCAAATGTAGCTATGAAGCATTAACATCAAGGAAAAAGTGTGTATGCATATAATAATGATTCTATGGATAATCTAGGCCATCAGAACCTCAAGTTTGATGCCGCGTACACACGACCGTTTTTCATGATGAGAAAACTGCCATTTTTTAGATTGGTCATGAAAACCGGTCGTGTGTATGCTCCATAGCAGTTTTCCCGACGAGAAAACTGCCCGCAAAAAAATTAGAACCTGCTCTATTTTTTCTCATAGTTTTTTCCATCGTTCTTTTTCTCGTCACGAAAACCGCTCGTGTGTATGCTTTTCCGAGGGGAAAAAAAACGCTCATGCTCAGAATCAAGTTTGAGACGGGAGCGCTCATTCTGGTAAAACTAGCTTTTGTAATGGAGATAGCACATTCATCACGCTGTTACGGACTGAAAAGCACAAGGCTGAAAAGCACGAATCGTCTCTCACCAAACTTTACTAACACGAGATCAGCAAGAGCAGCCCAAAGTGTGGCGCCATTCGAATGGAACTTCCCCTTTATAGTGCCGTCGTACGTGTTGTCGTACGTGTTGTATGTCACCGCGCTTTGCTCGAGCGTTTTTTCTCATGAACGTGTGTATGCAAGGCATGCTTGAGAAGAATCACGTCAAGAAAAACTTTGTTTTTTTGCATGACAGGAAAAACGGTTGTGTGTTTGCGGCATTAGAATTTATTGGTATCCAAAACATAAACTCAATGACATACCTTCAAGTTGTAACAGTATAGTCTCTAAATGACTGAATACAATTGCATACTGCCCAGTTACTTGTATCTGCATGTGAGATTCCTACTAATGAATGATCACAGCAGATAGTACAGAGCCATCTGAATAAGACTGTCTGCAGTGCCCTAATGGATGGCAAACTGCAGACTGAAAAAGGATGAGTGTA
Source organism: Rana muscosa (assembly GCA_029206835.1). Classification (NCBI taxonomy): domain Eukaryota; kingdom Metazoa; phylum Chordata; class Amphibia; order Anura; family Ranidae; genus Rana; species Rana muscosa. The sequence continues at coordinate 74,374,741 of CM055121.1, forward strand.
AATCTCCATACATATTTCACAATCTGCCCAAGGAAACCACATAATGAAAACGAAAATGCCTCCTTCTTTTATCCCTTTAGCGGTATAGTACATTTCTATATGGATGATTGTTTCTGTTTACGGATAGGCGTCTACTCTATCAGACATATGGAATTATACTGTCATGCCTTCAGTAATAAGGCTTGAATTTATCATATTTTTTTGGTTTAATAACATTAATCTATGTTGCCATCTAGTGGCCGTTTTGTATAACTGCACTATTTTTATAAAGCAATTTAATATAGTTAGCTAGTTTGTCACACGCAAGCCTCCGTACTTTCAATCCCATCAGGCCTTGCATCACCTTCTTCAGCCATTTCGTTTTTCTCCCTGGAAGCATGCACATGGACTGCTAAGATATAAGCCAGCTTCCAGATTCATCTCCGGTATGTCTACTATTTATGTACTCAGCTAGGTAGATAGATAGGGAGGCACTAATTGTACTATCTTTTACTAATTGCATTTGTCTGTATCTGTTACAGTTTTACTCTATCTTGTATTAATAGAAGTTCAAAAGGATTCTAAGCCTACCGGAATGCATTGGTATGAGAGGAGTTATCAGTGTGCCCAAATACACCTCAGCCACGTGTAGTGAGGGGCATAACATATACCTTATAGCAGCTGTGATGTAGAGGGTACAATACTTTCCCCTTTCTCTTCAAAACTTAGCTACACAGTTCCACACAGAAAGAACTTTCAATTTTAAAACTACATGGAGTCTTATCTCCATGTACAGTATAAGAGCTTGGCATGTGACAGTAAGAGAGAGAGGATTGGTTTGGTGGCTGGCTGGCAGACCATTACAGTTGTTTACTTTATTTACCACATTAGAAGTAGACAGTCTTCTTGTCTCTGTATATTTGGTAGTGTAAAAGTGACTGTCACAAAAAAAAATAAATAACTGTTATAATGTATAAAGTGCTTAAATGTCTTCCTGCATGTCCAAAGGTCCAATACTTCTTTGTTGTGGCTGAGCTTTTACCCCCCCCCCTGTTGCCGACCCCGTGGCCAATAAGGCAGCCAATCACTGTGATGGGCCAGTAAGAATGTGTGGGGACTGGAAGGAAAGGGCAAGCTCCAACCCTTGTTGAGCATGAAATAAGGTGCCAGCGCTTTAAAGCTTTAAATTGTCTGCATTTATCAGTGCCAAATTGTGGTTTTACCTATTTACTAATAAGGTTGAATATACCTGCTTAAATTACTATTTTATTATCTGCACAGTGTCCCCTTCTTGTTTGGTAGTTATTTCTGTGCATTGCAATCCTGTCCTCTGACTGAGCCAACATCTAATGAAGGCACCTTTCTCAAACACAGCCAACATGTGGGCATGTTTCACATCTTTGTGGGGTTACATCCCTGACAGCATCAGTCTGTGGCCCATTCATTTTTACTTGACAAGCTAAACAGCTGAGTGGGATGTACTTGAGGGTGTGCACCCGATGAGAGCTAGAGGTACAGGGAAAGAGGCAAATTTAGAGCACCACAGCTACTGATTCCACAAAGTGTGGACAATGTTCAATGGTTAAGTTACTCACTTTTCCAGTTTTCACAATGCTTACTTTTTCACAGCCCACAGCCCTCTCCAGTGTCTTTAAGCTCACTTCAGCGCTAGAGCTCCCCAGCATCCTACAGAACCCCCCCCCCCATTCACACACACTTACACATGGGGAATTATTTCCTCCAAAGCCAGAGCATTTTGTTACTCCCACCTACTGTACCATGTCGGGGGATTTTTTTCCATTCTCTGACAACAGATACTGAGACATTTTTTCTTACACAGATCACTGACATCATGGCAATCTTTCTCCCACTACCCACCAACTCAGGGCTTCTTTCCGCTTGCCCCTGATGTTGGGGCAGCTTTTCCTCCCACTGAAACTGATGGTTTTTCCTGCTGAAATTTTTTTTCAGAATTTTATTTATGGGTTTAGGAATTTAAGCTTTAACCACTGGGTCCTGTACATTGTTCTGCATATTACATGTAGCGGGATTCCCATATGCTATGTAGGTTTTGACATTTAAAAGAAGGAATCCAGCTCCCTCCGGTGGTATAAGTGTTACAATGCAACTAATGCACATGTTATAGTTTAATGCACCCTGGAACAAATAGCAGCAAGGACAAAAGACTCCGTTACTTTTAGTAGAAGACAGACTACATTACCCAGAGTACAGCTGTGTTACCAGGTTGCACTGCCACGCCGCAAAGCCTTCTGGGCAGACTACTTAAACCAAGGGAGGGGCCATCTTCTCTCTCTCTGGATCCAGCTCTCAACCAAGCAGGAATGTGGCACGGAGGCCTGCTTCCTGAGTGTTAGGCCAGAAGCCTAGGCCTAAATTACGCGAGTGCCCTGAGTGATTTCCAGTAGAGGATCGTCCACGGTGTCCTGTGATTGCCCAGCAGAGACCGAAATCGTCCATCATCATCACCTTATGCTGTTAGTGACGGAGGCCGGAGACTGCAGCAGAAGCAGAAGCGTGGAGATCGAGTGTCCAGGACAAGCTAGAGGAGACTATCCTAAAGTCGGGTCTGTTTGGTGAGAAGGGCACCTGCCCAGAATTGACTACTACCTTAGAGGAAAGTGACTTAGTTAGTGCCAGCCACACTTCACCTATCACGCCACAGCTTGCGGCCTAGTGTATCTTACGGGAGACTATGTGACTAGAGATTGGCGCATTCGCTATTAGTGGGTGGCAGGCACACGAGTACTCAGGAATATTGTGGATAACTACAGCATCTTGTTGAAACCTTGTGGATTACAAATTAACTTGTGCACCAACGGTGGCTATCGAAGACTCCATTTGGGAAAGGAACTTTGAGCGGGACTCAGATAGGCTTTGCTTGCCTGTTATAGTGACTGAACACGTGCAGGGTATTACAAGATAGGGGGAGCTCCCGAGCAATCCGTTAGCTGTGCAGAGACACATATAGATATATATACATTTATAAGCTGTTGTTGTTTCCTGTTATTACCTAATCTCACTGATACCCATCCTCTTTGATTTATTGACTCTGCAATGCGCATGCAGAGTCAACTGTGTGTATTAATGTGATTCTTTACCCTTCCCTTTTATACTGAGTAAAGGTACCTTTGATTAAGCATATAACTTGTGTGGAGTATCTCTGTCACTTAGAAGGACTAGTGACCAGCAAAGGTAATAACATTTACAGGTTATTGTGTGATGCATGCAGGATTGTGTCTCCTAATACTCAATAGGTCTCACAATCCTTATTCATATCAGTTGTGCTAAGGGAGGGTTTGAGCCACTTCCAGGGGTTGATAGGCAGGACATAGACCCAAATCAAACAGCAGCTCCTACGGGGGTAGTGCTACATACATATTGCTACGCGCTGTCTGCTGTTTTGTATGTTAAATACTGTATAGCAAACTACATTTGCTGCTGTTCAATATTCTAAGCCCTGCAAAAACAAGCAACAGCTCTGTGTAAGAGGTGATCCCAGCAACAGGGTGTTGTTTTGACTGCTTGTGTCATTTCATTATTGATTTTTCATTGTGGAAAGGTTTCTGCATGTGCCAGTACGGTACATGTTGTTTCTCTGTGGGCAGTTTTCTGCTTTTGTCATTAGGGTAATAAGTGAGTCTGAGTGGATATATTTCTAGCTGTTTTTAGTATGGTACTGATTGTGCCTCTGTGAACAAGTTCCTAGTTGTAACATCTTGATCCCACAGCACCGCTCCAGACCTGCTCCTCTGTCTTGTCCATGGGCCTATCACCAAAAAGAAAATAGAAGCAGTCCAAACCTGGCACCTCCTTGAAGTGTTTCACCACAAAGGGCTTGATCACAAGGACCTTTGTGACCTTCGTGGTGGTACACATCAAGGAGGTGCTGGATTTGGGTAGAAACACTTTGGCTGCAGCTATCATATGGATGCTTAAATAAGTTCCTGGTTATGCCAGTATTGTACTGATTGGGTCTGTACAAAGTCTTCTGCTTGGGTAATTACAGAACTGATTCTGCCTTGGTTGATATGGCTCTGCTTTGGCTTCTGGTTGTATCAGTGTAGTAATTTTTTGTCCCTTCTGACAGGTTACTGGCTGTGATGGCATTCATTTGGGTTTGATACAACTTGCATATGATGAATTACAGTACTGTGCAAAAGTTTTAGACAGGTGTGCAGAAATGCTGCAAAGTAAGAATGCTTGTCAAACTATACCTTTTGTAAATTGGTAAAAATAAACATTTAAAATATAAAGTGAGCAAACAGAAGACAAATATAAATCAAATCAATATTTGAGACACAATCATTAACTGAAACAGAAACAGCTGTGGAGGAGGTTTAAAACTGGGTGAGGAACAGTCAAACTCTGCTACTAAGGTCAGGTTGTGGAAGACAGATTCATGTCAGGTCATTCACCATGGCAAAACTGAGCACAGCAACAAAACACAAGATAGTTATACTGCATCAGCAAGGTCTCTCCCAGGCGAAGATTTCAAAGCAGACTGGGGTTTCAAGATGTGCTGTTTTAAGCTTTTTTGAAAAAGCACAAAGAAATGGGCAACATTGAGGACCGTAGATGCAGTGGCCGGCCAAGGAAACTTAAAGTGATATTAAAGGCAATTTTTTACATAACAGACATTATATACTTACCTATTCTGTGCAGCAGTTTTGCATTGAGCAGCCCAATTCTCCTAGGGTCCCCTGCAAGCGCTTCTGGTCCCACCCCCTTCTGCCCAGAGCGAGCAGCTTGCAATGGGGGCACCCAAGCAGGCCTGCTCCCGAGCTGCTGCTCTGAGTGTTCATTCACACACAGAGCCGTGTATTGGCCACGCCCCCTCTCTTCTCATTGGCTCACTGGCTGTGATTGACAGCTGCGGGAGCCGATGGCCAATGTCTCAGCCATTGAGGAGGAAGAGTCCCCAGAGAGCCAAGGCTCTCATGCACATCGCTGGGTTTTCGATGGGGCTCAGGTAAGTATTAGTGGGTCTGGGGGGCTGCTGCACAGAAAATATTTTTTACTTTCATGCACAGAATGCATGAAGGTAAAAAACCTTGAGCCTTTAGAATTTCACTTTAATGCAGCAGATGGAAGACACATAATGCTTTCTTCACTTCAACATATCGGAAGATGTCCAGCAGTGTCATCAGCACAGAACCAGCGGAAACCAGTGGGACCCAGGTATACCCATCTACTGTCTGGAGAAGTCTGGCCAAAAGTGGTCTTCATGGCAGAATCGTGGCCAAAAAAGCCTTACCGTCAACGTAGAAACAAAGCTAAGTGACTCAACTAAGCACAAAAACATAGGAACTTGGGTGCCGAAAAATGGTGCTCTGGACCGATGAGTCAAAATTTCAAATATATGGCTGTAGCAGGAGGCAGTTTGTTGAAAACAGTACAATAATATGTGTATGCAGGCAACCGTGAATCATGGTGGGGGTTCCTTACCAGTTTGGGGCTGCATTTCTGCAAATGAAGTTGGAGAATTATTCAGGATCACTACTCACTACTCGGGCAGATGCTTCTCCATCATGCCCTACCATCAGAGAGGCATGTTATTAACCCCAAATTTATTCTGCAGCAAGACAACGACCCCCAAACATACAGCCAATGTCATTAAGAACTATCTTCAGCATAAAGAAAAACAAGGAGTCCTTGAATTGATGTTTTGGCCCCCATAGAGCACTGATCTACAACATCATTGAGTCTGTATGGGACTACATGATGAGACAAAAGGATTTTAGGTAGCCTACATCCACAGAAGATCTGTGGTTAGTTCTCCAAGATGTTTGGAACTACCTACCTGCTGAGTTCCTTCAAAAACTATGTGCAAGTCAACCTAGAAGAATTGATGCTGGTTTGAAGGCAAATGGTGGTCACACAAAAAATTGATTTCTTTTGGATTTCTCTTCTGTTCATTTTGCTTTCCATTTTGTCAATTTACAAAAATAAACTATTAACACTTCTATTTCTGAAAACATTCTTGATTTACGGCATTTTTTAACACCTTGTGTTTTTGCTCTGGGAAGGGGGTAGTTTAGCTTAGAGCAGATAAACCTATAAGTTTGGTCCTACTTATTGATGTTGGTTAGGTGTGTGTCTTAAAAAAAGGGCCAGGTTAAGAGCATCATAGGCCTGGTGTTGAAGAACTCCCACCACTTCTGCACTGATTTTCTGGGTCTGCAAACTTGATGCCCCCATCATGAGGGGCTCCAAGCATTCTGCACTCAATTCCTGGCTCAGCACATTAGCTGTGCCCATCATGAAGGGGGGTCCCCACCATCTCTACACTGAGGTCCTGCATCTACACACCTAATGCACCCATTACGAAGTGCTTCCACCACCCCTGCCAAATTATTTATATAATGGTGATTGTAGGAGCTGAAACACACAATGGTGGGAACACCCAAAACAAGCAGAGGAACACTGGGAATTATAGCAGAGTGATCTCATTGATGGAAAACTCAAGACATAAGAAGTCAGGGACTGACTCAGCCCATCCCTATGTGAACTATCCCATTTCAGGTGAACTGACCATTTAATTGACCAGTGCACATGAGTTTGATTTTTATTTTTTATTTTCAGCTCCTCTATGCACAGATAGCAGCAATACATCAACCCTCTAGAATGCAAAAAGAGCATCCTCTTACCTTCAGGACCTTTGGGCCCTCCCTGGGCTGGGAGGCTGGGGACCCTAGTGCTAACTCCTCTTCCTCCTTCAGGTTACAGTCTTGGTGAAATGTGGGATAGGCCTAGTAGGAGGACTCTGTTTCTCAGCTGCAGTGATGAAGGGTGCTCCTGTACAATGGCAGGGCCCCCAGGCTTTTGTAAGAGCCCTGCATCGGTGTGCGCAGTGCAGCCTGAGATGAGGTGAAGGGGCGCAACCACGCAGGCCTAACACAACACTACGGAAGCCGAAATACCAGGCTTCTGGTAGGACTGCCACCCGGCCCAGGCGGTGCATGCAGAATGCAGGGCCAGTCAGGGGAGGTCTCTCCCCATCAGTCCATTGCTTTCCGTGCCTGGCCTTTTCTTTTTGGGCCAAAATTAAGGTAGGGACTGGGAAATGCAGGTGCAATAGCTCCTATGTAAATCCAGCCCTGCTTACAAAGCCCCACCACCTGAGGCTTTACCATATGGATCGCTATCAATAAAACAACCTAAACATATGAGACATGTTCACAATTTTCAAGCATAGGTTTGCCTGAAACAGATGCATATACAGAATGACATACATTCAATGCAAAATTATGCAAATGTGGCCATCTGTATCACAACAAGATTTTCAAAACAGCGGTAACAGTATTGTCAGATGCTTCTTAAGCAATTGGCAAAACACAGATTGACACAATGCCAGTGGCAGTACACTGTGTATATTTGGAAGAAGAAGGCAGATGGCATACTTGTAGCCAAATCATTCAACAGGATAGCTACATGTTAACAGAGCAATATATCATGCACAAACAAGCAAAGGGTCACGGGGTAGACAGTGTTACATATTTTGTATTGTAGCTTTATTACCTAAGTAAGAACACAGCCACAACCTTTTTAAGATGTTGCAGTGATTTAGTTATCCTTACTTCCTACGGTTTTTTTTTGTTTTTTTTTTGTTTGTTTTTTCTGTTTTGTATGGCCACAGAGATATGGAGTGTGAATGCTTCACCCAAAATGAATATTCCAGTTTTAACATATCCTGCAGAATTAAACTACTAACCAGTTTCTTATATCCAGGGCTTTTTTTCAGGGGGAACTTGGTGGAACTCGGTTCCACCACCTCTGCCTCAGACCCTTGGGGGGGGGGGGGGGGCTGCTCACCACAATCACTTGTAAACACAGAAGTCTGGTTTCTGTGTTTACAAGTGACAGCTCTGCACTCTGTGTGTAACCCCACCCTGAACTCTGCACTTTGTATGTAATGCCATCCTGGTATTTAATGCCCCTTTAAGACCCTCCTACTGTTTGTGAAATTTGACTGACCACACCCACTATTTGATGTGCTTTGGAGGGTGTGAGTAGGGGAGGTTTTTTTTCCCACAAATAGAGCTTTCTTTTGGTGGTATTTAATCATCTCTGCGGTTTTTATTTTTTGCGCTATAAACAAAAATAAATTCCTCAGTTTAGGCCGATACGTATTCTTCTACATGTTTTTGGTAAAAAAAAAATCGCAATTGGTGTTTATTGATTGGTTTGCGCAAAAGTTATAGCGTTTACAAAATAGGGGATAGTTTTATGGCATTTTTATAATTTTTTTTTTTTACTAGTAATGGCGGCGATCAGTGATTTTTTTTTGTGACTGCGACATTATGGCGGACACATCGGACACTTTTGACACATTTTTGGGACCATTGTCATTTTCACAGCGATCAGTGCTATAAAAATGCACTGGTTCTGTGAAAATGACACTGGCGGTGAAGGGGTTAACCAATAGGTGGCGCTGTAGGGGTTAAGTGTGCCCTGATGTGTGTTTCTAACTAAGGGAGGGTTGGGCTCTGTGTGACATGACACCGATCTCCGCTCCGAGTACACAGAGCCGAGATCCGTGTCATTGTCACTAGGCAGAGCAGGGAGATGCTGGTTTACACAAGCCATCTCCCTGCTCTATGCCTCCGTGAGACGATCGCTGGGATCCCCGTGGCGATCGAGTCCACGGGACCCGCGGTCCGACTCACGGGGAAGGCAGCAGGGTCCCGAGCGTGCCGCCGCCAGTGCGCGACCCCCACGTCAGGCAGTTAAAGGGGACGTACAGGTACGTTGATGTGCCTGTACGTGCCATTCTGACGATGTATATCTACAGGAGGCAGTCGGCAAGTGGTTAAAGCCCATCTCTTGCCAGCATGCTGCAGAGAAGGAGCTTTGCTCTTTGTATGAATGCAAGGGTCTCTCTGCAGATTTGGACTTACCCCCTGCTGAATTAGACCTATAGCTCTCCAATCAGCAGGGAGTGAGAGCTCTGCTGATTGCATTGCTATAGGTATGACTCAGTAAGGGATGTGTTGGACCTCTGCAAAGATACCACTGCTTCCCCTCATAGATCAGAGGTCCTTTTCTACAGCATGGACAGGATTGAACTAAAACACTTGTTTCGATGATCCTAGAAGGTATTAACTAAAATGGACTAAAATTGACTTGGGCTTTAAGGAAAATGCACCAGGAGAAGAGTGGGAGCACCTCTGAAGTTACCTGAAAAGTGGATGAAAATAACCAAAAACTATAGAGGCCCTGTACACACGATCGGATAACCTATGGATTTTCGTCCGATGGATTTGTCCATCGGAAATCTGATGAAACTGTTTTTCATCAGTCTTGCCCACACACCATCAGTCCAAAAACCGACCGTTCCAAACGCGGTGACGTAAAACACTCCGAAGAGCCGAGAAAAATTAAGTTTAATGCTTCTGAGCATGCGTCGACTTGATTCTGAGCATGCGTGGGTTTTTGATCCGATGGACTTGCCCATAGACGATCGGAGTTTTCGATCGTTTTTTTATCCATCGAAAAAATTTAAAACATGTTCTATTTTTTAAAACCGATGGAAAAAAGACCGATGCGTACCATACACGATCGGTTGGTCTGATGAAAACCATCTATCGGACGGTTTTCATCAGTCAAACCGATCGTGTGTACAGGGCTTCACTCCTCCTGTAACTAAAATATCCCTTTTAAATATTTAGTACAATTCTAATATTACTATTAGTCATTATTAGAGTTGGGCCGAACACCCTCTGGTTTGGTTCGCACCAGAACTCTCGAACATCGCAAAAGTTCAGACCCAAACTCTAAAGTCGGGTCCCTATCAAAGTCTATGGGACCCAAACTTGAAAAATGAAAAGTGCCCATTTTGAAGGCTTATTTGCAAGTTATTGGCCATAAAAAGGGTATGGGTGTCTGGGTACTGCCCTGGGGGGACATATATAAATGCAAACATATTTTTTTTTAAAGGTTCGTTTTTACAGGAGCAGTGATTTTAATGATGCTTAAAGTGAAACAATAAAAATGTAAAAAATTCCTTTAACCACTTGCTTACTGGGCACATATACCCCCTTCCTGCCCAAGCAAAATTTCAGCTTTTGGCACTGTCACGCTTTGAATGACAATTGTGCGGTCGTGCGACGTGGCTCCCAAACAAAATTGACATCCTTTTTTTCCCACAAATAGAGCTTTCTTTTGGTGGTATTTGATCATCTCTGCGGTTTTTCTTATTTGCACTATAAACAAAAAAAGAGCGACAATTTTAAAAAAAACGCAATATTTTTAACTTTTTGCTATAATATCCCAATTTAAAAAAAAAAATGTCTTTCTCAGTTTAGGCCGATACGTATTCTTCTACATATTTTTGGTAAAAAAAAATTGCAATAAGCGTATATTGATTGGTTTGCGCAAAATTTATAGCGCCTAGAAAATAGGGGATAGAATTATGATTTTTATTTTTTTTTTTTTTTTTTTTACTAGTAATGGCGGTTATCTGTGATTTTTGTCAGGAATGCGACATTATGTCGGAAACATTGGACACTTTTGACACATTTTTGGGACCATTCACATTTATACAGCGAACAGTGCTATAAATATGCACTGATTAATGTATAAATGTGACTGGCAGGCAAGGGGTTAACACTAGGGGCAATCAAGGGGTTAAATGTGTTCCCTATTAGTGATTCCGACTGTGGGGGGAGGGGAGTGACTGGGGGAGGTGACCGATCTGTGTCCCTATGTACAAGGGACACACCATCAGTCTCCTCTCCATGACAGGACGTGGATCTGTGTGTTTACACACACAGATCCACATCCTTGTCTGTGTAACAGCCGATCGCGGGTACCTGAGGGACATCTCGGCCGCCAGTCACGTGCATCGGCACCTCAGTGACGCGGCGGGCACGCGTGCCGCCGGCGGCGCTTGTGCGTGCCCCAGTGGCCGGAGGAGCCGAGGCCATCAATAGACGGCCTCCCGGCCCTGAGGAGCCGCCTTGTGGCCGTCATTTGACAATGGCCCGGGCTCCAAGCGGTTAAATATAGTGCCTGGGGGGTTCCCGTAGTCTGCATGTAAAGTGGCGCATCTGTACCGTTTATACAACCTGCTCAGCAAAACTGATATTTATAAAGAAAAAAAAGGACATTTAAATTGCCGGCAATAGGAAAATGTAATAAAATCAGCATGGGGGTCCCCCTTAATTCATACCAGGCCCTTCGGGTCTGGTATGGATTTTGAGGGGACCCCCACGCCAATTTTTTTTTTTAAAAGTGCCGTGGGGTCCCCCCCAAAATCCATACCAGACCCTTATCCGAGCATGCAGCCTGGCAGCGCTTGCTCGTCTCCCTCACCCCCCTTTCTTGGCCTTTCAGGCTGCATGCGTGGATAAGGGTCTGGTATGAATTTTGGGGGGAACCACAACGTTTTTTTTTTATTTTGGCATTGGGTTCCCTTTAAAATCCATACCAGACCCAAAGGACCTTGTATGGATTTTTTTTAACATTTTTGTATTGCTGGTAATGTTTTTTGTTTTTTCGTTCAGCTGTCAGTGAGTCAGTCGGCTTGTTTCCTGGCATGCTACTTAACAACCAGCTGTTCACTTTGCCCTTCTGATTAGTGGCGTAGCGTGGGTTGTCAGCGACCGGGGCAAGGCAAGTAATTTCGCCCCCTAAGCTGCGGACTTTTAGCACTCCTTGAGTCGCTTCCTTTCCTACAATAGTACTGACCAACCCGATTCCTATCCTGCCCACCCCACTACACTACACTGTCCACTAAACTCCACTACACTACACCACACTGCCCACCCCACCACACTACACTGTCCACTAAACTCCACTCCACTGCCCACTAAACTCCACTACACTGCCCACTAAACTCCACTACACTACACTGCCCACTAAACTCCACTACACTACACTGCCCACTAAACTCCACTACACTGCCCACTAAACTCCACTACACTGCCCACTAAACTCCACTCCACTACACTGCCCACTAAACTCCACTCCACTGCCCACTAAACTCCACTACACTACACTGCCCACTAAACTCCACTACACTACACTGCCCACTAAACTCCACTACACTGCCCACCCCATCACACTACACTGCCCACCCCACCACACTACACTGCCCACTAAACTCCACTACACTGCCCACTAAACTCCACTACACTGCCCACTACACTACACTGCCCACCCCACCACACTACACTGCCCACCCCACCACACTACACTGCCCACTAAACTCCACTACACTACACTAAACTGCCCACCACACTACACTGCCTACTAAACTCCACTCCACTCCACTGCTCACCCCACCACACTACACTTCCCACTAAACTCCACTACAGTGCCCACTAAACTCCACTACACTGCACTGACCACAAAACTCCACTACACTGTCCACCACACTACACTGCCCACTAAACTCCACTACACTACACTGCACACCCCACTACACTGTCCACTAAACTCCACTACACTGCCTACCCCACCCCACTACACTGCCCACCCAACCCTACTACACTGCCCACCCCACTATACTGCCCACTAAACTCCACTACACTACACTGCACTGCCCACTAAACTACACTACACTACACTGCCCACCCCACCACACTACACTGCCCACTAAACTCCACTAAACTACACTGCCCACCCCACCACACTACACTTCCCACTACACTTCCCACTAAATTCCACCACACTGCCCACTAAAGTCCACTACACTACACTGCCCACTAAACTCCACTACACTACACTGCCCACTCCACTACACTACACCACACTGCCCACTACACTAAACTCCACTACACTGCCCACTAAACTCCACTACACTACACTGCCCACTAAACTTTACTACACTACACTACACTACACTGCCCATCCCACCACACTACACTGCCCACTAAACTCCACTACACTACACTGCCCACCCCACCACACTACACTACACTACACTGCCCACTGAATTCCATCACACTACACTGTCCACTAAACTCCACTACACTGCCCACCCCACTACACTACACTGCCCACCCCACTACACTACACTGCCTACCCCACTACACTGTCCACTAAACTCCACTACACTGCCTACCCCACCCCACTACACTACAATGCCCCACTACACTGCCCAGCCCACTACACTGCCCACTAAACTCCACTACACTGCCTACCCCAGTACACTGCCCACCCCACTACACTGCCCACCCCACTACACTGCCCACTAAACTCCACTACACTGCCGACCCCTCTACACTGCCAACCCCACTACACTACACTGCCAACTAAACTCCACTACACTGCCTACTACACTACACTGTCCACCCCTCTACACTGTTCACCAAACTCCACTACACTGCCTACCCCGCTAAACTACACTGCCCACCCCACTACACTGTCCACTAAACTCCACTACACTGTCCTCTAAACTCCACTACACTGCCTACCCCACCCCACTACACTACAATGCCCACCCTACTACACTACAATGCCCCACTACACTGCCCACCCACTACACTGCCCACTAAACTCCACTACACTACACTGGCCACTAAACCCCACTACACTACACTGCCCACCCCACTACACTGCCCACTACACTGTCCACTAAACTCCACTACACTACACTGCCTACCCCACTACACTTCCCACCCCACTACACTGTCCACTAAACTTCACTACTCTACTCTGCCCATCCCACTACACTACTCTGCCCATCCCACTACACTACACTGCCCATCCCACTACACTACACTGCCCACCCCACTACACTACATTGCCCACCCCACTACACTACACTGCCCACTGCACTACACTGTCCACTAAACTCCACTACACTGCCTACCCTACTACACTACAATGCCCACCCCACTACACTGCCTACCCCACTTACACTACAATGCCCACCAAACCTTACATTACAATGCCCACCCCACTACACTACACTGCCCACCCCACTACACTACACTTCCCACCCCACTACACTGTCCACTAAACTTCACTACTCTACACTGCCCACCCCACTACACTACAATGCCCACCCCACTACACTGCCTTCCCCACCCCACTACACTGCCTTCCCCATCCCACTGCCTACCCCACTACACTACACTGCCTCCCCCACTACACTACACTGCCTCCCCCACTACACTACACTGCCTCCCCCACTACACTACACTGCCTCCCCCACTACACTACACTGCCTACCCCACTACACTACAATGCCCACCCCACTACACTACAATGCCCACCGCACTACACTGCCTATCTCACTACACATCCCACTTATACTACAATGCCCACCCCACTTACACTACAATGCCCACCAAACCTTACATTACACTGCTTACCCCACTACACTGCCTACCCCACTACACTACAATGCCCACCCCACTACACTGCCTACCCCACTACACACCACACTTACACTACAATGCCCACCAAACCTTACATTACAATGCTCACCCCACTACACTACACTACCCACCCCAATGCACTACAATGCTCACCCCACTACACTACAATGCCCACCCCACTACACTGCCTACCCCACTACACTGCCTATCTCACTACACTACACACCCCACTTACACTACAATGCCCACCCCACTACACTACACTGCCTACCCCACTACACTGCTATGCCCACCCCACTACACTGCCTACCCCACTACACTACAATGCCCACCCCACTACACTGCCTATCTCACTACACACCCTACTTATACTACAATGCCTACCCCACTTACACTACAATGCCCACTCCACCACACTCCACTGCCCACCCCACTACACTGCCTACCCCACTACACACCCCACTTACACTACAATGCCCACCCCACTTACACTACAATGCCCACCAAACCTTACATTACAATGCCCACCCCAATACACTACAATGCCTACCCCACTACACTACAATGCCCACCCCACTACGCACCCCACTTACACTACAATGTCCACCCTACTTACACTACAATGCCCACCAAACCTTACATTACAATGCCCACCCCACTACACTGCCCACCCCACTACACTACACTGCCCACCCCACCCCACTACAATGCCCACCCCACTACAATGCCCACCCCACTACACTGCCCACCCCACTACACTACAATGCCCACCCCACTACACTGCCTATCTTACAACACTACACACCCCAGCCCACTTACACTACAATGCCCACCCCACTACACTCTCAGGCATGCTGCATGTCTGCTCGCTGGCTGAAATGAATGCAGGGATCTGGATGTGGCGTGACTAGTCTCCCTAATTGTGCGCTGGGTGGCGGCTGCTCCCTCCTCAGAGACGACTCACTCACCTGCTTTTTTTCATCGATCAGTCGCAGTTCCAGATCAGGTGTGTGTCCTATTGAGATGGGTCCCCCATCGGATAGTGCCCGGGCTGGACTGTGCAGGTGCAGCAATCAGAGCCAACGGAAATCTCAGAGAATGATAGAACACCGGGCGCGGTCAGTCGGAGAGTAGGAGGAGATGGCGGCGGCTCAAATAAGGAGGCGGGACGGAACTCCGGGAACAGCCTTCACGCATGCGCCGCCCGCGATCATGGACAGGCCAGGCCCGCCACAGCATATGACCCCATATGACCAAATTCGCCTTTTGAGTCTGGTGTGCTCCGCCCTACGTCCGTTTCGTAAAAAACTTACTTCTTCCAGGGCCCCTGGAAGAAGTAAGTTTTTTACGAAACGGACGTAGGGCGGAGCGACGCGCTGACGTCACCTCTAACACTTCCGACAAGGACGGGTGTCTGACGAATGTGCAACGGCCGGCACACCAGACTCAAAAGGCGAATTTTAAACTGCATGTTTGTAAGTGCAATTTATTTTTAATGGAATAAATCTTTTTAATGTTTAATGCACTATGTGGAGTGTGTTCCATCTTTTACATACCGCATGTGCCCATTGATGACCATTGGAGGCCGGTGCTCTAGGAATCTTATGTGCTGTGTGCTGCGGTGATTCGTGGGAGAAATTGTTTGATTTCTGCATACACTGACCCTCTGTCACGGGGGGTCGTGCACAGCTGGTAAGGAGAAATCCTGCTATTTGGTGGTGGAACGTCACAAATGAATGTGGACACAACACGTTACTTTATATGATTTCTACACGGAGCACTGGTGTTATTTATTGGACTTCGTTTAACGACTTTTCTCATGGACTATTTTTTATTTTTAATGTAGATCACAGTACACTTTTATATTTACTATTGCTTAAAGCCTGACACTACAAAAATAATTTTCTTGGTTTGCAATACAGGAAGGATTATAACCTCTGTCCTGTTTTTATTGCTCTCGTGTTCCCACTGGGGACATTTCCTGTTCTTTTTTAAAATGCAGCTTCCTTTTGTTGTTCATGTTTATCATAAAAACAGATAATGGTAATTGTGAAATAAGCATGCTATTTGCATAAAGATTATTTTATATTTTTATAAGTCGTGATGAACTGAATGTCCCGGGATGTCGAATCCAATCCCTATTGAAGTCAATGGTAGTCGAATCTTTAAAACCGATTTGGGCCATTTGCAAGACTAATAGGCAAGGCATAAAAAAAAAAAAAAAAATGGATAGCTGGACACTACCCTGGGGGACACCAATGTACCATCGCAATAAAACTATTTTTTAAATACTGTTCAACAGGAAACAGCATTTATAATATTGTTTATAGCAGAAGAATAAAACTGCAAAGTTCCTTTAAAAAAACATGCTGGTGGGGGAGGAGGTGCCCTAAACCTGCCTGTGCAGGGGTGAATCTGTACAAGTTAGATATTTAAGTGGACTAATCTCTGCGCTACGAAGTGAAAATGAAACCCTACAAACAAATTAAAAACAAACACAAGAAGATTCCTTTTTGGGGAAAAGCGCACTGTGACCAATTGTAGGTCCTATTGAAATTGTGATCACATATACCGGTAGGTCACAAGAGAAAGGTGGGCGCATGGTGTGACTGGTGGTGATGTTCACGGGGTGTTACTATATACAGTATAAGAATCACGCAAACACACAGAAGGAATTTCAAAATAAAGACTTTATTTTTTGTGCACTGCTATGTAATAAAGGGATTTTTATAACAGCTTACCTGTAAAATCCTTTTCTTGGAGTACATCACGGGACACAGAGCGACATAGTCATTACTATGTGGGTTATATAGATTACCTTCAGGTGCTGGCACTGGCAACTTCCAAACAGGAAGTACCCTCCCCTATATAAGCCCCTCCCATCCGGGAGTACCTCAGTTTTGTAGCAAAGCAATACGTGTCCCCAAAAAGAGGGGTGGGAGCTCTGTGTCCCGTGATGTACTCCAAGAAAAGGATTTTACAGGTAAGCTGTTATAAAAATCCCTTTTTCTTTTTCGTACATCACGGGACACAGAGCGACATAGTCATTACTATGTGGGACGTCCCAAAGCAATGCCAAATGAGGGGGGGGGGGATACACCATACATAAGCTGGGCGCCATCAGACATGAGGATCTTTTGCGGCCTGCAACACACTGCGCCCAAAGGCGATATCCTCCTGACTTCTAACGTCCACCTGGTAGAACCTAGTAAACGTGTGTACTGAAGACCATGTTGCGGCCTTACAGATTTGAGCCAGGGAGGCCTGGTGATGCACTGCCCATGAAGTTCCAACTGCTCTCGTGGAGAGCGCCCTAACTTTGAACGGAGGCGGTCTCCTTCTCAAACCATAGGCTTGCATTATGACCTGTCGAATCCACTTGGCTAAAGTCGATTTTGACGCTGCCTGACCCTTTCTGGGGCCTTCCGGCAGAATAAACAAAGTATCCGTTCTGCGAATCTGAGCAGTGGCTTTTAGATAAGCTTTAACTGCTCTTACTACATCCAAAGAATGTAATAACTTTTCCTCTACCGAACTAGGTTTGGGGTAAAAAGAAGGAAGAACCACATCTTGGTTCAAATGAAACCTCGATACCACCTTAGGAAGAAAAGCTGGATGAGGACGTAACACTACTCTGTCCTTATAAATGACTAGATATGGCTCTTTACAGGACATGGCGGCTAATTCCGATACTCTTCTAGCCGAACATATGGCTACTAAAAAGATCAATTTCCTGGTGAGTAAAACCAAGGAAATGTGCCGCAAAGGTTCAAATGGCTGCTTTAGATCCCATGGGCATATGGGAGCTTTAACCGGTGGAATAATACGAGTCACCCCTTGTACAAAGGATTTGACAAGTGAATGCATAGCCAGGGGCCTTTGAAATAGTATTGACAAGGCCGAAACCTGACCCTTGATAGTACTTAAGGCAAACTTCCTGTCTACAGCCCACTGCAGGAAGTCCAGAATTCTGCCTATAATGTACTTACGTGGATGCCATTTTCTGGCCTCACACCAAGTGATATACGCCTTCCAAACTCCATAGTAGATCTGCCTGGATACAGGCTTCCTGGCATTGATTATAGTCGATACCACAGAGTTAGAGAGACCTCTCTTTTTTTAGGATGTGGGATTCAATAGCCAGGCCGTTAAACCTAGAGTTAGTAAGGAAGGGTGGTATATCGGTCCTTGCGAAAGCAGGTCCGAACGACGTGGAAGGGTCCAAGGACTCCCCACAGACATTTTTACAATCTCCGCGTGCCAGGCCCTTCGGGGCCACGCTGGAGCCACCAGGATCACCGGCTTCTTTTCCAACCTGACTCTGCGAAGGAGTCGAGGCAACAATTGTAGCGGAGGGAAAGCATATATCAGTTTGAACTGATCCCAAGGAAACACCAGAGCATCCGAGCCGCAAGCGAGGGGATCCCTTGTCCGGGAGACAAATCTGTCCACCTTTGCGTTGAATCTGGATGCTAGCAGATCTACATCCGGTGTTCCCAACCGCTGACATATTGCTCGGAAGACCTCGGGATGAAGGGACCATTCCCCTGGGCATAACTGTTGGCGACTCAGAAAGTCCGCCTTCCAATTCTCCACCCCTGGAATGAAGACAGCTGATATGCATGGGACATGCTTTTCTGCCCATTCCAGGATGTGACTTACTTCCCTCTGGGCTGCACGACTCCTGGTGCCCCCTTGATGATTGATATATGCCACTGCCGTGGCATTGTCTGATTGAATTCTGACAGGGGACCCTAGGAGTTTGGATGTCCATGCTACTAGGGCATACCGGGCTGCTCGTATCTCTAAGAGATTGATGGGCAGGGTCTTTTCTGTATCTGACCATCTGCCCTGGAGAGACCATTGCTCCAGTACTGCCCCCCAGCCTATAAGGCTGGCATCTGTAGTGACCACCTTCCAGGAAATCGGACTGAAGGATTTTCCCTTCTGGAGATTCTGGGGGATCAACCACCAGCAGAGACTCTTCCGAACGGAAGGGGATAAGGACATCGGGAAGTCTAGAGCCTGAACCTTTCTGTTCCAGGCTGACAGTATGGCCCTCTGTAAATTCCTTGAGTGGAATTGGGCGTATGGCACAGCTTCGAATGATGCTACCATCTTTCCCAGCAGCCTCATGCACAGGCGTATGGACGGCTGTCTTTTTGCACAAAGTAGGCGGACCAAGTCCCTCAAAGAGGATACTTTGTCTTGAGGTAGGAAAATCTTCCTCTGGTCTGAATCCAGCCGTAGCCCTAAGTACACCAGACTTTTGACTGGCTGCAGGGCTGACTTGTCCAGGTTGATGATCCAACCGTGAGATTCTAGATACCTGATCGTATCGAGAATTACCACCTCTAGTTTGGCAACTGAGTGGTCCATCAACAACAGGTCGTCTAGGTATGCCATTATCGTTACACCTCGTGTTCTTAGCTCGGCCAACAGTGGGGCCAGAATTTTTGTGAACACCCGTGGTGCTGTGGCCAGACCGAAAGGTAAGGCTCTGAACTGAAAATGGCGCCCTTCTACCGCAAAGCGTAGAAATCTTTGATGACCTGGAAAGATGGGAACATGCAAGTAAGCATCTTTGATGTCGATCGAGGCTAACCATTCCTCCCCTTGTAGGGCAGCGGCTACCGACCGGATCGACTCAATCCGAAAGGATCGGATGTTCAGGAATTTGTTTAGACCCTTTAGATCCAATATGGGTCTTATGTCCCCGTTTGGTTTCGGGACTGTGAAAAGGTTTGAGTAGAAACCCAACCCCCACTCTTCCATAGGAACCTCCATAATTACTCCTTGGAGCAATAGTTGTTCTAACGCCAACAGGAGAGACCTTCTTTTTAGAGGGTCTTTTGGCATGCCTGACCACATAAAATGGGAAGGAGGAGATTCTTTTAACTCCAACTTGTATCCCAGAGTTACAGTGGAGAGCACCCATCTGTCTCTGATCGTCTCCCGCCAGGTCTCTGCGAACAACCGAAGTCTTCCCCCTACCCGTTTGAGTGGGGGCAGCCCTTCATAGGCTTGACTTGGAGGCTGGTTTAGTACCTCTTCAGATCCAGGGTTTCTTGTTACCCTGTGATTGTCCCTGATTTTTACCTCCGGAGTTTGACCGAGGAGGCCGTCGGAACTGCTTAGTAGCAGATGTCCCAGGGATTGGAGAGGTAGGCCTCTTAAAAGATGGACCTCTCTTTTTAACCGGTAAGAGAGTACTTTTACCACTGGAAATCTTCTGGATATACTTATCCAGGTCTTCGCCAAATAGGCGTTCACCATGAAATGGGAAGCTAACTAGGAGCTTCTTACAGGGAGCTTCAGCAGACCAGTTCTTAAGCCACAGAAGTCTACGCATATGTACTACAGACAGCGTAAGGCGGGAGGCCTGATGGATAGAATCCTTGATGGCGTCAACCGCAAAGCATAACGCCCTAGGCAGATCAGCCAGAGCCTGGGCCTGCTGGTCTGGCAAATCCCTTAAGACCAGTTTCATCTGATCCTTAAAAGCTTGGCAAACCCCAATGGCTGCCACTGCTGGCTGTGTAACAGCCCCTGCTGTGGAAAAAGCAGATTTTAACAAAGACTCCAATTTCTTATCTATTGGATCCTTGAACATTTGAACATTATCTACTTGACATGTCAGTGATTTGTTCACGGAAGAGATGGCTTCGTCCACCGTAGGAACACTCCATTTTTGGGTGAACTTATCCTCCATGGGATAGATCACCTGAAATCTCTTAGGTGGAACAAATAGTTTATCAGGATGTTCCCAGTCCTGGTATATAAGTCCTTCCAGTAACGGATGAATTGGAAAGGAACAATTAGTCTGGGGAGCTTTTAGCGACCCCAATGAGGAGACAGAAGTAGTTGATGGTTCAACAAGAGGCATTTTAAATGCTGATCGAACCATGTCAGTTAGGGTCTGAACCCACAATCTTTCAGCTTGTGATGCTGAGAATGGTTCTTCTACTGTCGATTCCTCAAAGACAGAGTCAACCTCATCCTGATCCCCTTCAGGTAGGTCAATCCCTTCCTGGGACAGTTGTTCTGCCAACAGGTACTCTGATGGAGGAGACAGAGATCTAGCGCGCTTTCTTTCCTGTAGAGAAGAAGCGATCAATGCTGCCAGTCTTTGCTCCAATCCTCCCAGAGTTGAGGCAAAAACCTCCTCTGTTACATACACAGGAGCAGGTGAACTGAGGGCAGCCGCAGTACCTGGCACTCCTGGGGGTTCTCTACGGGTACTAACCTCTGATTTCTCAGGGGAGGCAGGTGCAGATGCATGCTCCAGATCCTCAGAGCCCGACGGAGATCCCCTATGCTTCCTGGGTGGTAAGTCCCGGAGCTTTTTGGGCGGCATATTCCTAAGTCCAAAGCTGAGGTATTCCAGCCGCAATACACCCTTAACTGAAATAGTCTAACGTACTTGCTGCTATATGTATCAGTTGGTGTCTACTAATGTACCTTTCTAGGGGATGCCTGTATCAACCGCCTGCTGTAAGCCAGGTTATAACATGTTACCAGCCCTTTTTTGCTCTGTCCTCCACAGCTAGTTCATAGAAACAGCGTCCCTTTACTTAGCTGGGACGCCCGCACATGCGCAGAAGCGTCCGGCGCACAGAGCACATCATCCACTAGGCTCCGCCCCTTTTTTCGGCCTATTCTTATAAAAGAAAGCGGGTGCGCACGCGCGCCCACGTGTGCGCCATCTGCGTCTACCCAGAGGGGGGAGCCAGGGTCTCTGTTTTCACCAGGGCCCGGGGATGGAAGAGCGTTTAAGGCAACATGACAGAGGGATGCAGCTTCCCTTACAAGAGAGCCCACCATCTGCCTGGACCTTTACCATGGAAGGAATAGTCCAAGAGAAAAAAGACGTTCCACAGCGGACTCTAGTGGCTAAACACAGGTACCGCACTTTGTCTTTTTTTTTTTTTTTTTTTAAACTTCCTCTATGAAAAAACATTTTCTAGGATTAGCAGTTTAGGCATATACAGACATTAGCGGGAATACCGTTGAGGTAACAGGCAAAAAGACATATTAGGCTTGGGGGTCCCCTCAATAGAACCAAGTTCCTGAGAGGCCCCCACTTACCTTTTCCCCGCCACAGGACTCTGTTTGGTCCACAGAAGCCCAAACTTCACCTCTCACGGCAGGCATTGTACTTAAACCTTCAGGGACCGGGTTCCCAAGGATTCCACTCCCCTGGACCTGTATAGCACCCTGCACAGAAAACATCTTGGTTGTGGGTATGACCAGAGCTCTGGATCCCAGGGTCCAGCCCTCCTAAGAGAGGCATTACAGGCAAAACCTTGCTCTTCTCTGCAAGGCCCGGGTACCGACCGTTTAGCTATGAAGCTTTTTTGGTCGGATCCGGAATAGCTTGCTGAGGCCCAAAAGAACCTGTACGCAAGCCCAGTGAAAAACACATGTTACTCTTTGGCCAACACCTTAGACACTGGCAAAAAACTGAGGTACTCCCGGATGGGAGGGGCTTATATAGGGGAGGGTACTTCCTGTTTGGAAGTTGCCAGTGCCAGCACCTGAAGGTAATCTATATAACCCACATAGTAATGACTATGTCGCTCTGTGTCCCGTGATGTACGAAAAAGAAAATTGGCTAAGCCCAGCCAATTATTACATAGCAGTGCACAAAAAATAAAGTCTTTATTTTGAAATTCCTTCTGTGCGAACATTTTATGATTATTGGAGTACATATTTTTGTGATATTTGAATCACAGAGGTTTCCACCACTATTCATCATCATTATTTGGTATTGCTAAAATGTTGCATATGGATGAAAATATTTTTGCTTCTGTGAGCTTAATATGTACCATATACATGAGCAGATATTTTTATTTGAGGGGTTTTCACCAACATTCATAAATGATCATTTGGGGAAATTTCACTGCAGTTATTTGTATTATGATGTTTAGAAGAATGGCAAAATAAATGTTTTTTTGACTGAGGAGGGATTCGCCATTATTTATAAGTGAAATATATTTAATATTTAAGGTTGTTCAGGTGGTGCTGCACTTTTTTGTTAAGAATCTGTGCAAGTGTAAAAGGTACTGCAGCAAAAATTACTTTTAGAATGAAGAAAAGTCATTTAGCTATTGTGGCTTTTTTTTTTTAACGGCATTGAAACCTCTGGGCTACCCCAACAATACATACCAAACCCAGGTCTCTGTGCTGTTTAAAAAAAATAAGAAGGCAGCAGGGAAATTTCAGTTATCACAATATTCTTTTTAAATGTCACTTTTACTGCAGTACACTTTAAAAAAAAAAAAAAGGAAGTGGGATTCCCCCCCAAAATCCACAACCAAACCCTTCACATCCGATATAGATTTAAAGGGGAAGTCCACTCCAAGAGAAAAAAAACAAAAAAACACGAGCCATTTCACCACAAACCTGACCTGGCAGATGGACTTATCGGAATGTGGATGCCCCCTTTGAAATAAGGGGGCCTCCATATATTGGCCCTTCACATAAATAACAGGTACACAGTACTCCTGGTTACTCACTGAAAAAAACAATGAAAAGTAAATTAACACATCATAGAACAATGTATTTAGTGAAGAAAAAACCACAACCTCTGTCTTTGTCCTTTTAGTTAAAGTGATATTAAAGTTTTTTTTTTTTTTTTTTTTGTTTCAAAAAAACAAACATGTTTTACTTACCTGCTCTGTGCAGTGGTTTTGCACAGAGCAACCTGGATCCTCCTCTTCTCGGGTCCCTCTTTGGCATTCCTGACCCTCCCTCCTGCGAGTGCCCCCACAGCAAGCAGCTTGCTATGGGGGCACCCGAACTTAGCTGCTGCTCTGTGTGTCCATTCAGACACTGAGCCGCAGCTCCGCCCCGCCCCCTCTCTCCTCATTGGCTCACTAATTTATTGACAGCAGCGGGAGTAAATGGCGCCCGCTGCTGTGTCTCAGCCAATCAGGAGAGAAAGTCCCCGGACTTTGTCTCTTGTGCAACATGGCTGGATTGATGGGGCTCAGGTAAGTATTAGGGGGCTGCTGCACACAGAAGGTTTTTCTATCTTAATGCATAGAATGCATTAAGATAAAAAAAAATTCTGCCTTTACAACCACTTTAATTAAAAAAAAAAGTCCCTCGTTTAGATCCATCTTCAATCATGTCCTGCAGTGGTGCGGATACATGTCGCGATAAACAATGCCTGCTGATCCGCCAAAATAAAAAATACACCGACTACTGTCTACAACGCATATAGCTATATTTAGTCATTACTATTGCTCATATAGGACCATGTAACCATATTTGGGTGATGATATCAGCCACTATCCTTGTCCCTTTGTTTACATTCCAGATGGCAGCTTGGGGTGCGGTCAATAGCGTGTGGTAGTCAGCGAGTAGAGTCAATATATTTTGTGTTTCCTCTTATAAGCTACTAAATGTTTAAACTACTGCTATAATGGATTACCTTGTTGACCAGGAAAAATATGTGTAATGAAGGACAAGCTGCTTGTTACTGACGGAGCTTTGACCGCTCAAGCCTCGTACATACGGCCAGCTTTCTCGGCAAGAAAACTGCTGGGAGAGCTTTTTGCCAAGAAAACCGGTCGTGTGTATGGTTTCTCATCGGGAAAACTGCCTGGAATCTCGACGAGAAAAATAGAGAACCTGCTCTCTATTTTCTCGTTGGGTTTCTGATCGGCCTGTTTCCCGACGAGAAAACCGTGCGTGTGTATGCTTACCTGTCTCCAGGTAGACCTGCGCATGCTCGAAAAGACTTCAACGCATGCGTGGTAGCATACAAGGGTAGTGTAGGGTGTAGCAAGATGGCAGCGACGGCATAGAATGTGACGAGCGCATTCTCGTCGTAGTCGATGACGTCACCGCGTTCTTGCCATTCAAAAGAACGGCGGTTCTTTTGAATGTGTGTGTGTAAGACAAGCTTGCCAGGAAATCCCGTAGAGAAAACGTTTTTTTTTTCGACGGGATTCTTGCCCGTCTGTACGAGGCTTTCGAATGGCCCAACATTTGGCCTACCTGCTGGTAGAATTATTTTGAAATGACAGTTGCTTTAAAAATGTATTCCATTCAGACAGGTCATTTTATATTTTCTCACAAAAATATTTTTCATTTATTTTATTGTATTAATAATTCACTATATAATTTTTCACCATTTGAAGTGTGGAGAAGGTAATATATCATTTATATTTTGCACAGTTCAAAACAGAAAATTTGAGAGATTAACATTTTCAGAAATTACTTTTTTTTTTATACTAAACTAACGCAAGTAAAATATAAGTTAATCATGCTTAGGTTTGCATCGATCTATTCACAAGTGTAATTCATCAATGTTTTGTTCCTTTTCTACGGTAACTTTGTTATATATATAAATTCTCAAACTGTTGCTTTAGGTCTACAACAAACAATCCTTTCTTTTACTTGGGAACCTGTCTTTTTCATTTTTATTTTGATAGTTTGTTGATTATGTGGGCTCCGAAGCATAAAAACCATTATAGACGTATCGACCCAGCATGCTATAACTCTTCCCTAAATAAGAAATAAATTCACCTTCCTCCAGCTGAGGAAAAGCTAATATGCAGGTCTTGCTGCAAGTCATTGTTAAAAAAAAAAAGGAATAGAAACTGCACATAACCTGTTTCTACGTAAGCCTACTTGTACTTTTTCACCCCGTCCCAAGTTCTCCTTTCACCAGATGACCACAGAAAACTGGTACGTTCTGTACCTTCCTTTTTCCCTGAACTAAAATGCCTTTGACCCAATTATATCTTTTGTTCCCAACTCAACGAAAATAGAACATACTGAAATAAACCTTGGGGATTTTGTTATTATCACAGCCTAACAATAAGCATGCATTGCCTTTTTTTTATATGACCCTCCTTAGAGGGTTTATCTACAAAATGCAATTATCTTTTTTACACATTCCTAAATTACTTTGGCCTTAGCCGCTGTGTCACTGGGACAAGCCGCTACAAGTCTCCAAACACCAGTTGGTTCTCATTTGTATCAAATACTGCAGCACTAAATGGCTCAGAATACTTGTGTGAGTTACTTACATTTAACATATTTACTTTGGGTACTTTAATTTGTTCAGTTAGTATGAATCTAATGTAGCTGATCATGCTTTGGTTTGTATTTTGGTATTTGTATTTTTGTACTAGCTTTTAGGATGAAAGAAGTGTATGAAGATTTATATATATATATATATATAAACTTTTAACACATATATTTTTTTTTTAACAGCCGCTTCTGTAACGCCAGTGCCCCAGATGGTTGTGTATGCCAGCTACTTACCACTCCATTTGAGTGAGCAGAAGATTTCCATACTTGGGCAGATGGTGAGGACTTTTAAAATCATTCAGCCGTTATAAGACAAGATTGTGTAGAACTTTTATAAATTATTTATTTGTTTACCGGAGCTCAATTTGTATCCAAAAGCGTAACTACTCCATAGAATTATACTGTATATAACTTTGAATACAGTACTGCATAGTCATACATATTCTAGTATGATATCAAATAAGATCAAATTTAATCGTAAAAGCTACAGCTATGATTTCATCTCAGTTCATTGTCATTATAGGCCCAAAGGGTCATTTATCAGCAGATAGTTGTAATGGTCATACACAATACAATATTTTTGCCATGATTTATCCTGTCAGCACCACCCTGCAAAACAAATTTTGATCGGAAAATTGCAGGAGCTGGGTTAAAAAATTCTCTGCCGGACAGTGAATGCAGCCAGTCTGTTTAGGTATTCTGGCAGCCGCTGGAGCACTGCATCTGAGATTACAATAGCTGGCAGGGGAGATTCCTTCTTCCACACTGTTGAGCGTGGATGGGAGAATCTACTGAAATCTTAACCACTTCAGCCCCGGACCATTTGGCTGGCCAAAGACCAGAGGACTTTTTGCAATTCGGCACTGCATCGCTTTAATTGACAATTGCTCGGTCGTGCGGCATGGCTCCCAAACAAAATTGACGTCCTTTTTTTCCCCACAAATAGAGCTTTCTTTTGGTGGTATTTGATTACCTCTGCGGTTTTTATTTTTAGCGCTATAAACAAAAATAGAGCGACAATTTTGAAAAAAATTCTATATTTTTTACTTTTGCTATAATATATATCCCCTAAAAATATCTATAATTTTTTTTTTTCCTCAGTTTAGGCCAATACGTATTCTTCTACATATTTTTGGTAAAAAAAATCGCAATAAGCGTTTATTGATTGGGCTGCGTAAAGGTTATAGCGTCTACAAAATAGGGGATAGTTTTACGACATTTTTATTAATATATTTTTTTTATACTAGTAATGGCAGCGATCAGGGATTTTTATCGTGACTGCGACATTATGGCGGACACATCGGACACTTTTGACACCATTTTGGGACCATTGTCATTTTTACAGTGATCAGTGCTATAAAAATGCACTGATTACTGTAAAAATTACACTGGCAGTGAAGGAGTTAACCTGTAGGGAGTTCTGAAGGAGTTAAGTGTGTCCTAGGGAGTAATTCTAACTGTTAGGGGGTGTGGCTACGAGTGACATGTCACTGGTCGCTGCTCCCGATGAGAGGGAGCAGACGATCAGTGACAGTGTCCCTAGGCAGAACGGGGAGATGCTTGTTTACACTTGCCTCTCCCCGTTCTGCAGCTCTGTGACCCAATTGCGGGACACCAGTGGACATCGAGTCCACGGGTCCCGCGGGCACGGTGATGGAGCTTGCGGCAGGACTTTTAAAGTGACATATATATACGTTACTCTGCCTAGCCGTGCCATTCTGCCGACGTTAATGTACAGGAGACGGTCGTTAACCGATTAACTTGTATGACTAGCCTTAGATTCACAGGTAAGTAACCTAATTTCTTTTCTAATTTCTGGTAACTTAATTTTCCTAATTTCTGGGATTCTATGGAAATAAAAAAATCCTACTTCTTAAACAGAACACGTACATCTAGTGCAAGCTGATTCAAAGCTAAAATTAAAAATACATTTACAGGGCAAAGTCCATTTTGTACGGCAATGTACTGTATGTGTCCAAGACCTTAACCACTTGAGTACCAGCCTGTATTATCAGTCCCTATCAGGTAATTTTCAGTTTTAGTGCTGTGATACTTTGACCGGTATTTGGTCATGTAACCCCAAATTAATTCTATTTCTTCTTTTTGAGACAGATAGAGCTTTCTTATGGTGGTAATTTAGTAACCATCGTTTTTTTTTTTTTTTATGTTTACTAAATAAAAGGAAAAATGTTTATATAAAAAAAAAAAAAAATCCCTTCCTATTAAAATAAAAATGCTGGGACAGTACGAACACCCCAAAATTACTCATTTTTTTGGACTGTAGATAACCCAAGGTGATCTTGTCTTTTGCCACATTTTTTGGAAAATTAAAAAAACATATCGATATAAAGGGGGTTAAAACATGGAGCTTGGTAACAGTGCACTAGATACAGCGCATGTCTCATACACAGAGGGAGGAGGTGAAGGGGCTAATGTACAGGTTACATACAGTGGGAGGATGGAGATGAAGGGAATAATGTGCAGTTGTGCAGAATAACCAAAGATGACTCGGTTCACAGGCATTAACAAGGAAAGCGACCCAACTGTGCTTTATCCAGTGCCATTTGTAGTCATGTGATGTACATAAATAAAGGTATTGATTTTTTTTTTCTTTTAGGCTGACTCATCACAGAAATTGAGACACTATGGATTATCTCACAGTTATAATCATCCAGTACTTGTGTCTAGGACTAGGTCATGTCCACTGGTGGCTCCACCAGTAACATCTCCTGTTCCACGATGGAACCTCATACAGCAAAAAAAAGAAATTAATATAACAGATGAAGCCAAAGGTAATATTATGAAGTTGCACGATAGCTTCACATTTAAAAAAATGGCAGCCTCTTTTATTAAGGCGAATTTGTGAGAATAGCCAATTCTACTGTATAAGAGCTAAACCCACGACTGACAGAATAAGCTAGCAGGTCATAGTTTTGTTTTTTTGTTTTTTTGCAGATTTTCCAGTGCTCCCCCTATGGAAATAACTACTTTATTAAAATTGCTACTTGTAGATTCATAAACATGTGACCTCAGGTCTGTTAGTTAATGGGTCAGTCTTCCCCCGGGATGGGGAAAGTGGATGTTAATATTTTCCACTATATTCAAGACACACTGATTTATTATAACAGTGCAAGTGATCGCCACGTTCAAATAAAAACTTGCCATTGCTGCAACAGTTCTCAAGGTTGCAGAACCACTGGTGGCAAGAAGCAAGCTATTTCAAAATTGTGAAAGCATAACATTTTTTGTTTGTGCAGTGATATGATGTGGAAAATGTTTGTAAAATACATGTATAATGTCTTCGATTCCCTATATGTATTTAGTTTGCTTTAGACAATGTTACCAACAAATCTTTCATTATGGTTTTAGTCGTAATAGAAAATATATTTGAAAGCCAAGTACCCTTATGCCTAACTGTTGCTATTGTTTACCATCTTTTTCAGCATCAAAGTTAGTTAGATATTTTTGAAAATTGGTTCTTTATTTAGATTAAGTTATTATCTGGAAGAATGAACATTACATTTACTTTTCCTGGGAAATTTTAACATTAATATATTTCTCTACAGTGACTCAAAGGACATGTCATTGATCATAACAAGACACGACAAAGAGCCCAATTTTATCTGCACAGCCTCCATTTGTCATGTTCCATTTGTTGTATCTGGAAAATTGATACTGTATGTTCCTTCTAGAGAGTTAGACAATTTTAGACCCAGCATACAAAACAGCCTTCGCAAACGGCAATCAATTTTGTATTCCATAACAGATCCCAACTTTTACATCAAGGTTGTTTTTGGTAATTTACTAGATAAATGAGCTGTATCTTGACCAAAAATAGCTTACTAAATTTTGCAATTTCTAGGCGATGTATTTTGTGCTGTATTTTACACACTATGTGACATATTACTTTTAGTATTTGGCTAAGTAGAAGCAGGTTAAAGAATTGTACCATTTAACATGTATGTGAACTGAAAGTGGACAGTATAAACTGTAGTTTTAAAAAAAAAATACTGAATGGAACGGAAGTAGAAACTAAAATATGTTGAAGTACACAGCAGACCTATATACAGTTTTCATCCCCCATGCCTTATGTACAATTATCTGACCCTCTTTGCAACTATATTTACTGTATATTATTATTTTAAGCTACACTTAGAGCAGTCATATAACTAAGTGTTTTAGGCCCCATCCTATTAAAGCCATACATGTAACCTCCATCCCCCCTGTATGTACTAGTAAATAACTATGACCGCGCAATTGTCATTCAAAGTGTGACAGCGCTGAAAGCTGAAAATGGCCTGGGCAGGAAGGGGGTGTAAGTGCCCTGTATTGAAGTGGTTAAAATCACTGCTTGTAAAACGATCTTTAAATAAAATAAAATTGCATTGGTTCATGTTCCCCAGGGCAGTGCCTGGGCCCCCATACCCTTTTCATGACCAATAACTTGCACATAAGCCTTCAAAATGGGGACTTTTGATTCTTCAAGTTCGATTCCCATAGACTTCAATGGGGTACGCCACTCAGGTTCAAACTTTTGCCATGTTTGAGATTTCTGGCGCAAACCAAACTGGGGGGTTTGCAGCCCATCTCTACTGATCAAATATGTAACACAATGGCAACTGCAGATCTAAATAGAGGCTAAAGATAGGAGGGGTTGGTTTTGCTTGAAAGAAATCCCAAAACCTATGCAATGAATCATCAGCTGGTACCCTTAAGGATGATACATCTGATCTTACTTTTGCAGGAGTTTCACCTTCCATGTTGAATGCGTATGTGTCCAAGTGAGCATTGCCTTCAAATCTCTCTACTAGGCAGGTGGTCCAGTGGGAGGATTTTTATTACCTTGACCCCACTTGTTTTATAGTGTAGCGGCCTCACCCCTCTCTCCCCTTCTCATTCTCGGCTTGTCTTTCTTTGTCTAGGGGTGTTAGTGCTGGGGGGAGGGATGAGATACACCACGGCCCATGTCCTCCAGAGTGAAGAGGTGAAGGCCAGAAAGATCGGGCTTTGTGTAGGTGTCCTAGAGTCAAGTCCTGTCCTTCGTCCTTGACTCCTTTGCTCCTAGTAACCAGGGTTCAACACAGTGAATAGGTCCAACACAGTTTTTTTCTTCTCCGCGAATAAACACACAGCACGGTTAAGTTGGATTCTTTTGCAACAACTTGGTAGTAATGGGAATAGGTCGAGGCAAAATCCTTTCCCTTCTCTTGCCAACCACTGTGGTATCACCAGTGGCGAATAGTCACTGCCACTGACTATGTGAAGTAGAACGTGAATTACCTTCGCTAGCACGGCCCCTGTCAGGGGAAGGATATCCGTCCAAGGGAGATACCGGAGGCCTCTCTGTCACCAGCGATGCTGCGCCGGACTCTCCAGAGAAGTTCTGCTCACCAGACCTTACAAACTCAGACACGGGCACCCAAGGAGTTAGGGCCCCCTCGGATTCCTCCACCCTCGCGGAACTCAGTCGAAGGTACTGAGCCCCAGGCATCTACCATAGTACCTCACCCCAGGCTAAAGGTGCCTGAGATGGACTCCATCTCCGCTCCGGCCAGGTCAATGGCACCTGGGCCTGGAACACGGGAATGCCAGCACCCAAGCTGAAGGTGCCTGGGTGCGGCCACGTCCTCCAACTCTGAACTCTGAACCCAGTGGAAAGGGCGTCCGCCCCTTTTATCCCCTCTCCCTTTGCGTCACAGCGGGTTCCCCGCCCCGCTGTACCAGCTCCAGGGGAGGACATAAGGCACAGTCTTGCAGTGTGAGTTCACCTCCGGCCCCCAGCAACAACGCCACCTATAGGCCCAGGAAACCTCACACCACCAGAGTCCTCCAAGAACCGTAAAAGGGTCTCAGATTCCCTAGCAATCAGTGCATCTGGGCCACACCACCACCCAGATGCTTCCCCTAAATTCAAATACCCGCTACAATAGGAAATACTAGTCCTAAGTTAGGATGTACTCTTACCAGAGAGTGTTGACCACCTAATACGGGTGGTCAAAAGGGGCTCATAAATCTCATATGCTCCATCCACGGGTGTTACTTGGCATACAAAGAGCAGGATGGATCATCCAACTGTCACAGGGAAAACAATATGCCTCTGGTCTCAGATCGTAGTATCCAGTGAAATGTGTCAGCAAAGAGATATTATTTTTTTTATTTATATATATATATATATATATATATATATATATATATATATATATACTCATCAGTAACATTTCTCTGTTCCCTTTTGTCCATTGATTATACCACAGTATGTACAAGTTCATTTGATAACCCTTTTGTTCTTTCTGAAGATGACTTGTACAACTTCTTCCTCATGATGTATGTGATGCAGCCCATTTCTAAATAAAGAATGCTAAAACTAATAAACAATATCCCTACTAGTGCCATGTAATCTAATTTATGTTTTGTTCAGTTTATACAATGATTAATGCAGAAGGAAGGATGAGACTACAATTAGACAGAGACCTAGGAGATGAGGAAGTTTTGTTGAGGGAGTCCTTGAAAGACAGAAGAAGCAGATGTGTTATTCAGTCTGCTAGCATCTATCCATGAATAAATATTATGTTTGGATGGACTGACCTGTTAAAGGAGTTGTAAAGTTAGAAGGTTTTTTATCTTAATATGTTCTATGCATTAAAAAGCCTTCTGTGTGCAGCAGCTGCCCTAGCACCCCCTAATACTTACCTGAGCCCCCTCTCTGTCCAGTAATCTCCATGACTGTCTCGGTCGTCCGAGACTCTCCCTCCTGATTTGCTGAGACACAGAAGTGGCGCCGCCATTGGCTCCCGCTGCTGTCAAAGTCAGTCAGCCAATCAGGGGAGAGAGGGGGCAGGACCGTGTCTGAATGGGCACACGGAGCTCTGACTTGGCTCGGGTGCCCCCATAGCAAACTGCTTGCTGTGGGGGCACTCGACAGGGAGGGGCTAGGAGCACAGACAAAGCCCCCGAGAACAGGAGGATCTGGGCTGCTCTGTGCAAATCTACTACACAGGGCAGGTAAGTGTAACATGTTTGTTATTTTTATTGAAAAAAAAAAACGAGACTTTACAATCACTTTAATCTAAAGCCTGGTTCACACCTATACAGGTTGCAGTTTGCATATTCCAGGTGCATTTTGTGTTTTTCAATACACATTTTTGATCAATTAAAGTCTATGGAACCAAAAACTAGAAAAAAAAATCCCTGGCCCTTTCCATAAAATGCACAGATGTGAACATGATCCATAGAAAACCATGTTAAATAGACTGTAGTGTGTTTCTGACAAACTGAAAACACACAAAAAAATGCATAGGTGAGAACCAGGCCTCAAAGAGTTTCTCATACATGTGTAATAACATTAAAAAAAGCCCCTTCCTGTGCATTGTTCTAGTAAGCATTTATATTTTTGCCTTTAGAGGAATTAATTGTTGTTCTATTTTTAATGACAGTGCAAGTAGAAAAGAAACCTGACCAGTTTGTAGAAATCAGCACACCTTTTCTGAACTTTCGACTAAATCCACTTACTGTGCCCTCTGAAAGGTAGGTATAAAAAATACAAGCATTATATGAGTAAAAAAAGAAAAGAAGCACACTACTTCTGTTATTCAAACAACTGTTCTCCAACAAACTAGGTGAACACAGGCACAATTCTCTTTTGGTTTTAGTTATTTATGTTGGTACAGCCTTAAATGTAGATTGAGTTGCATTACAGATAGCAGCCAGGTCATAAATATGTATGGCTTTGTTATTTATAGATAATGCTTTTTCAGAAAGAGCTTGTATCACTGTAACATGTTTTGACAGACCTAACAAGGACAGAGACTTTTGGAGAGGACTAGGGGCAAGCCTCTTACCCACTTACTATGGGCCCTGGCTTTTGGGGAAGCACTGCTCTTTGGGAGGTATGTGCATGGGGGATCCTGATTCGGGTTCTTGTCTCCCCAGAACACACATACTCTGTGAGTCTTGGCCTGGGATCCATGTTTAGGGCCTAGATGCCACATTACCAACAATTACTGCTCCACACTGTGGCACTCATAGCACCTGTCTGGTGTTTCCTGCTATAATGTGTTTATTGTAAGTAGATCCCTCCCCTTGTTAATTAACTCACCTATTGTCTACTAGCAAACTATTGTGGGATGTGATGTGTAATGTACTTTGTTGTGATCTTGGGGCCAAGAAGTCTGACCTGGAGTGGGATATCTAAATAATCACAACATTGTTTAGGTGGCTAGTTGTTTAATCAACGTAATGTTTATAGTATATGTTGGTTGTTGTTTAGCTATGTTAAGTATATTCCTGACTGTGTACAGTTTGTATTGTTAGGGTAATATGACCAGGAGGGGACTGTCCTCCTGTGGGGTATAAAGTATGTGTCTGAGTTTCAATAAACAGTCATTCCTTTGGATTTTACCTCACAGCTTGTCTGTGTACAGGGATTGGGGTAAAAAGGACTGGTATTAGCTCTCGGTCTGCTGGAATGGGTTGGAGCGCAGGAGGAACTGTTATTGGCGGAAGCACCTAATCTGGGTGGCAAGCGGGTTCCATCACACATGTTGTAGTTGAATTCTGGGTATGGCTATTTTTGCATAGCAACATTGGTCCAGCTTGAACCAATGTATGTATGTATGTGCCATACGTGGCTGATCCTGATGGAAGATGGAAATCACTGTAGTAGGCATCACTACTATGGTAATCACTGCTATCTTCTGGGTCCAGAGCAGCTGCCCAGCTGCATAGTGTGCACAAGAGGTCACTCACTCAGCATGGGCACCATTCAGAGAACACTGCATTTTTCTAAGAGAGGCGGGCAATCATTTTCTCCACCTTGTCCAATCAAAGATGGCTTTGCATTGATTGTGAAAATGTAACGTTTTCTGTGAATGGGCCCGTGCCGAGTGAGCAAACTACTGTGTTCACTAAGCAGTAGGACAGCCGCTTGGCATGGGACCTGGAAGCCCGGGGCAATCACTGTTTTAGTGGTGCCTACTACAGTGATTTACCACTTACACATGGATTGGCCAGGTATGACACATGCATAGATACATTGGTCCAAGCTGGACCAATGTAACTCTGAAAATATAGTCATACCTGAAATTCAGCTTTAAGGAATACATAAAAAATATTAACCAAATATATAGCTAATTTGGGGGTGTTTGTTTTATTGCTTAGAAATATTGTTGGCACTTCCAGGAGAAGCTCCCTTCTGATGTCCAGTCTAGTGTCTCTGAGTGAGGCTGAAGAGAATGTCCAGGAAAGCAGTACAGTTGTGAAAGAAAATTTACAACTAAGTTTTGAAGAAGATCCTCAGGTAACAGGAAAATAGTATGAGAATATTTGTGGGAGTAGGATGTGCATCAGACCAAAATCAGTACTCAAATAGTACAGAAACATATACACACACACACACAAAAACATTTGCTGCCCCTCACGATTAAATCTTTATTTCTACACGCTAATGCCCCCTCCCACATCCTCATTTAGTCCCAAGTACTGTCCAAGTGGACTCTTATCATGTTTGTTCCTCAGTATTCTACCACAGACATTTCTACCTCCTGAGATCCAAAGGTTGATCATGGTGATCAACTTCCTTAAACTGTTTTGCCACGTACCAATTCAGGGCCTGTGTGTCCAAGCCACTGCTGCATGCCAATTGACATGAATGGGACTTCCTGCATGGGAATGCATGACCCTCACTTTGTGAACAGGACCTTAGTGGGATTCACAGGAAAAAAAGACTGCAGTTGTTGACCTGGCATCAATACTTTTTTGCAAAAGGGAGAAAAAATATCTTTTGGATCTTTAGGATGAATACAAGAATACTATAGGTCTTAACTGTGAGTGGGACATTACCCACTATTATGAATGTGTGTCTCATCATATAGTTGTGACCGCCTACTCATATATTTACATATTCAGCACATCGTTATGTATAAGATCTATATACGATTTACTCCTGCACAACATTGAGTGTCTTTTGGAACTATTAGGGAATCCATTCCCCCTCTCTTTCTACATGAAACTGTACACAATACCAAAAAACATTATTTTACAAACATAGTTTTAACTATGAACATGAATCAAAAACAATGAATTTTTTTTATTGCATAGATTTTTTTTTTTAATTCAGTAATTTTTTTATTGTTTTCTTCTGCAACAAATATAAATTTGAACATTTCACATTCATAAAATCCAGATACAGTTGGCATACACATATTACCTCTTTGTCCCCCCCAGCAAAAAAAAAAAAAAAAGGTTCTCCTTTGATATTTTGGTGATTCTCTCTCCTTCCCCTGCACTCACCCCCCTCCCTTTTGTCTCCCCGCACCCTCGTTTAGCAAAGTCGCTCATCGCTCAAGGTCCATAGATTTTAATAAAATGTGTTTGTTTTTTTGCTTATTGGTCCAATTGGGAGTATAAATGCTTATATATTTTTTTCGCACTCACAATAGTTTACATTGCACAGAGGGTAGCACTCTAGGCTAAATTGCACTGATAGATCCTTTCCTCCACATTAACACCAATCAAAATTCAATTACACACACCTGCTACCTTTTTGCATCTAACGAGTGACTACTGATGATGCTTAATTACTCCCCATACGCATGAGTTCCCTTTCACCATGATTAAGCTCTGGGGGGTGGAGTGAAATGTTTTGGGGGGGTGGTCTGGTTGGAGTCCAGGCTGAAGTTGCCACTCTATTCATTGCAGTAGGACACCATAGATGTGCAACTTGCAGGGGTTACCCTTCCTTTCTTAAACCTTTGCAGGAGCCAAGGGCGGGCTCCATCCCCTGTCAGCACTTTAGCAGCAGCTGCGGATGCACTGTCCACATATTTACTCCCTATTGAGCATGAACAGCCCACACACTTTTCCTAGGTCACCAATACCTTTTGTCCTTGTCCTAGAACAGGTAAACAGTCACAAGAAAGTCATAACTTTGGATTTGCATACAGTATGTGAGTACACCCCTTACCTTTTTGTAAATATTTTATTACATCTTTTCATGTGACAACACTGAAGAAATTACACTTTGCTGCAATGTAAAGTAGTAAGTGTACAGCTTGTATAACAGTGTAAATTTGCTGTCCCCTCAAAATAACTCAACACACAGCCATTAATGTCTAAACCGCTGACAACAAAAGTGAGTACACCCCTAAGTAAAAATGTACAAATTGGACCCAAAGTGTCAATATTTTTTGAGGCCACCATTATTTTCCAGCACTGCCTTAACCTTCTTGGGCACGGAGTTCACCAGAGCTACACAAGTTGCCACTGGAGTCCTCTTCCCCTCCTCCATGACAAAGCTGGTGGATGTTAGAGACCTTGCGCTTGTCCACCTTCTGTTTGAGGATGCCCCACAGATGCTCAATAGGGTTTAGGTCTGGAGACATGTTTGGCCAGTCCATCACCTTTACCCTCAGCTTCTTTAGCAGGGCAGTGGTCATCTTGGAGGTGTGTCTGGGGTCATTATCATGTTGGAATACTGCCCAGTCTCCGAAGGGAGGGGATCATGCTCTGCTTCAGTGTATTACAGAACATGTTGGCATTCATGGTTCCCTCAATGAACTGTAGCTCCCAGTGCCAGCAGCACTCATGCAGCCCCAGACCATGACACTCCCACCACCATGCATGACTGTAGGCAAGACACACTTGTCTTTGTATTTCTCACCTGGTTGCCGCCACACACGCTCAACACCATCCGAACCAAATAAGTTCATCTTGGTCTAATCAGACCACAGGACATGGTTTCAGTAATCCGTGTCCTTAGTCTGCTTGTCTTCAGCAAACTGTTTGTGGGCTTTCTTGTGCATCATCTTTAGAAGAGGCTTCCCTCTGGGTCGACAGCCAAGCAGACCATTTTGATGCAGTGTGCGGCGTATGGTCTGAGCACTGACAGGCTGACCCCCCTCACCCCTTCAACCTCTACAGGAATGCTGACAGCACTTATACGTCTATTTCCCAAAGACAACCTCTGGATATGATGCTGATCATGTGCACTCAACTTCTTTGGTCGACCATGGCGAGGCCTGTTCTGAGTGGAACTTGTTCTGTTAAACCACTATATGGTCTTGGCCACCGTGCTGCAGCTCAGTTTCAGGGTCTTGGCAATCTTCTTATAGGCTAGGCAATCTTTATGTAGAGCAACAATTATTTTTTTCAGATCCTCAGAGAGTTCTTTGCCATGTTGAACTTCCAGTGACAAGTATGAGAGAGTGAGAGCGATAACACCAAATTTAACATACCTGCTCCCCATTCACACCTGAGACCTTGTAACACTAACGAGTCACATGACACCGGGAAGGGAAGATGGCTAATTGGGCCTAATTTGGACATTTTCACTTAGAGGTGTACTCACTTTTGTTGCCAGCGGTGTATTCATTAATGGCTGTGTGTTGAGTTATTTTGAGGGGGTTATACAAGCTGTACACTCACTACTTTACATTGTAGCAAAGTGTAATTTCTTCAGCGTTGTCAAATGGAATGTTATAATAAAATATTTACAAAAATGTGAGGGGTGTACTCACTTTTGTGAGATACTGTAGCTAGTGGCTCAGAAAGTATTAATTCTGGAGGGTCAACAAGACAGCCAGGCAGCAAGAATTTTCAATAAATAAATATATACACATACACACAGTGTGTGTGTGTATATATATATATATATATATATATATATATATATATATATATATATATACATATATATATATATATATATACACACACACACACACACACACACATTTTATCTTTAATTGTTCTATTTTAAACTGAATGGATGGGTTGTTTGGCATCTTTGTATATGAAAGCTATCTGTTTGTAAAAATTAGTTTCTTGTAAATTTATTTGGGACATGGAATTACAGTGTTTTCAGATCACACAGGGTTTTAGTCTTTTTTTTCTAGGATATTAAGGCCCTGACATTAAGAGAAATAATCTCAATCTTGGCTATTGGGAGGACGGGGGGGGGCACTGTAGCTGCACCAGGTGCAGGAGAGCAATGGTGGTGGTAAGCAGGGCTAAGAATAGTAGGGAGAGGTGTACAGATGAGAATAGTAAAGAAGGGGCTAGTTAAGATGAAAAGAAAAAGGGTAGGTTGCAGAGGTAGGGTAAAGGCCCGTACACACGATTGGATTTTCCAGCGGGAATTGTGTGATGGCAGGCTGTTGTCGAAAAATCCGACCATTTGTATGCTCCATCGGACAATTGTTGTCGGATTTTCCGCCAACAAATGTTGGATAGCATGCTTTTAAATTTTCCACCAACAAAAAGTTGCAGCGGAAAATCCGATCGTGTGTACCAGGCTTTAGTATAGGTGCATAAGGTGGTTTTGTGTCTGGTGTATAGGTAGGAGTTGGCTAAAGCCTGGTACACACGATCAGATTTTCCGTGGACAAAGCATAGGACTTTTGTCCGAAGGGCGTTGGCCATGAACTTGTCTTGCATACAAATGGCAAAGAATTGTCGGCCAACAAACACAAAATTACGTATTTTTTCAGCTCCTTAGCGCCAACCCTTTGGGCAACTTATGCTAATGTTGTGTTATGGTTAGCATTGCTTCTGACCATGCGTGTGTGTACTTTGGAGTTTTGTCAAAAGGACTATTGTACACACGATCAGATAATCCGAAAACACACATTTGTTGTCGGACAATTTTAAAACATGCTATCCAACATTTGTTGGCGGAAAATCAGACAACAATTGTCCGATGGAGCATCAATTGTCCAATGGAGCATACGAACGGTCGGACTTTCCGACAACAGCCTGCCATCAAACAATTCCCATCGGAAAATCTGATCGTGTGTACGGGCCTTAAATCTAGCCTTCTGATATCTGACGCCTATTATCAAGTGGGGGTGACAAGTGTCCAAACCTAAGTTACATAGTAGGTGAGGTTGAAAAAAGACACAAGTCCAACCTATGGGGGTAGAGGTACGCAACAACAGGGCTATACAAGGTGCAGAAGCAAAATTTGTGTGTATTA
This sequence comes from Rana muscosa, assembly GCA_029206835.1. Lineage (NCBI taxonomy): Eukaryota > Metazoa > Chordata > Amphibia > Anura > Ranidae > Rana > Rana muscosa. Next base: position 74,415,085 of record CM055121.1, read on the forward strand.
ATAGGTAGTATGAGTGTCAATTGCAAGTTAGAGAGGGGATATCATAGACCACAATATACTAAAATTTTTGTTATATAGTTGGTTTGTATCCAAGAAAAGGGAGATTATGGAGTTTTGTAGAAATGTGGATGTATTGTGGATGTATTTATACAGGCAACAACAAGTATAACAATTGTGTAAAGCAGAGTAGTTTCTAGGAGCTTCCACAGGAAAGGGGACCCCAGTTCTCCCAGCAATGTGGAGGAATGCTATCAGTTTGGTGTACATCCCAACACTGATAATGGGTCTGGGCAGTGGACATTTTGAGTATGTATAACAATTTAAAATGATTGAAGGACAGAGGCCTCTCATGCTGCGTACACACGACCGTTTTTAATGTCATTGAAAAAAACAACCTTTTTCTCGACGTGATTCTTCTCAAGCATTTGGTACAGTCTTGAGGAAAGAGCAGGAACATGAAGTGACGCATTTTGGAGGGATTGCCGCTGCCGTGTCTGAGTTTAGGGAGTATATGACACAATCAAGTTAAAGCATTGAAGTGACGTAGTAGAAAATAAATGAAACACAAAATAGTGTGGAATATTGGCAACTGGATGATGGTATATGGGCTATCTGGGAGCATCAATCGAGATCTACTACATGCGGTTTGAAGACTGGTGGTTTTGTTTAAGATATATTACACGCTGTTTAAGGTCCTCTGTGATAGGGGACCAACCTTTTCTGGTAAGCAGGATTACTCACTGTTGATGGTGGATTGTCACGATTGACATCTTTCAATGAAGATTGGATTCATTTTCTTTATCCGGACACTATCACGGGTGTTTTTGTTATAACACATGAACTTTGATGAATTTTTATGAGATTGGTGGACTATTCATAATTATCTTTTCAATCTTTAATTTTTAATTAATTAATTATTTTTTTTCATATTGATTTTATATCATTATACAGATGTAGTTTGCTTTGGCTTTTATCGAGCAATGTATAACTTCATTTGTCACTGTTCACTTATCACTGGTGTATTCATTTAGATTTACAATCTCTGGTGTTTATGATTCATTTCACCACTAGCGCAACTATATATATTTCTTGTTCATACATCACGGGACACAGAGCAGCATAGTCATTACTATGTGGGTTATATAGAATTACCTTCAGGTGCTGGCACTGGCAACTTCCAAAACAGGAAGTACCCTCCCCTATATAAGCCCCTCCCATCCGGGAGTACCTCAGTTTTTTGCCAGTGTCTAAGGTGTTGGCCAAGGTTAACATGTATTCATCTGGGCTTGTGTACAGGTTCTCTGGGCCTTAGCAAGCTATTCCGGATCCGACCAAAAAAGCTTCATAGCTAAACGGTCGGTACCCGGGCCTTGCAGAGAAGAGCAAGGTTTTGCCTGTAATGCCTCTCTTAGGAGGGCTGGACCCTGGGATCCAGAGCTCTGGTCATACCCAAAACCAAGAGGCTATCTGTGCAGGGTGCTATACAGGTCCAGGGGAGTGGAATCCTTGGGAACCCGGTCCCTGAAGGTCTAGTACAATGCCTGCCGTGAAAGGTGAAGTTTGGGCTTCTGTGGACCAAACAAAGTCCTGCGGCGGGGAAAAGGTAAGTGGGGGCCCCTCAGGAACTTGGTTCTATTGAGGGGACCCCCAAGCCTAATATGTCTTTCTGCCTGTTACCTAAAAGGTATTCCCGCTAATAGCTGTATATGCCTAAGAAATCCTAGAAATGTTTTTTCATAAAGGAAGTTTTAAAAACTGTAAACCTGGAAATGTTTTTCATAAAGGAGGTAAAAAAAAAAAAAAAAAAGACAAAAGTGTGGTACCTGTGTTTGTCCACTAGAGGCCGCTGTGGAACGTCTTTTTTTCTTGGGACTATTCCTTCCATGGTGAAAGTCCAGGCAGATGAGTGAGCTCTCTATCAGGGAAGCTGCATTCCTCTGTCATGCTGCCAAGTAGTTTCCTTCCATCCCCGAGTCCTGGTGAAACAGGGACCCTGGCTCCTCTCCCTACAGGGCGCCAAGAGCGCACACACGCTTTCTTTTTATAGATTTAGCTTCAAAAAGTGGGCGGAGCCTGGCGGATGACGCGCTCTGTGCGCCCAGCGCTTCTGCGCATGTGCGGGTGTCCCAGCAAGATAAAAGGACTCAGTCCACGCTGCTTGCTATGGACACAGAGCATGAAAAGGAGCTGGTAGCATGGTATAGGGGCTTACAGCGGGCGGTTGATACAGGCATCCCCAGAAAGACGCATTAGTAGACACCCACTGATGTACATAGCAGCAGATTGCATTAGACTATTTCAGTAAGGGGTGTATTGCGGCTGGAATACCTCAGCTTTGAACTAAGGAATATGCCGCCTAAAAAACTCCGAGATATACCTCTCAGGAAGTGTAGGGGGTCTCCATCGGGCTCTGAGGATCTGGAGCAGTCATCTGCAGCCTCCTCCCCTGAGAAATCAGAGGTTAATACCCATAAGGAACCCCCGGGAGTGCCAGGTACTGCGGCTGTCCTCAGTCCACCTGCTCCTGCATATATAACAGAGGAGGTTTTTTCCTCAACTCTGGAGGGATTGGAGCAGAGATTGGCAGCATTGATCGCTTCTTCTCTACAGGAAAGAAAGCGCGCCAGATCTCCATCACCTCCATTAGAGTGCCTGTTGGCAGAGCAACAGTCCCAGGAAGGGACCGACCTACCTGAAGGGGATCAGGAGGAGGTTAACTCTGTTTTTGAGGAATCGACAGTAGATGAACCATTTTCAGCATCACAGACTGAAAGATTGTGGGTCCAGACCCTAACTGACATGGTTCGATCTGCATTTAAAATGCCTCTTGTTGAACCATCAACTACTGCTGTCTCCTCATTGGGGTCGCTAAAAGCTCCCCAGGTTAATTGCTCCTTTCCAATACATCCATTATTGGAAGGACTTATATACCAGGACTGGGAACATCCTGATAAACTATTTGTTCCGCCTAAGAAATTTCCGGTGATCTATCCCATGGAGGAAAAGTTCACCCAGAGATGGAATGTTCCTACGGTGGATGCAGCCATCTCTTCTGTGAACAAATCACTGACATGTCCAGTAGATAATGTTCAAATGTTCAAAGATCCAGTAGTTAAAAAATTGGAATCTTTATTAAAATCTGCTTTTTCCACAGCAGGGGCTGTTACACAGCCAGCAGTGGCAGCTATTGGGGTCTGCCAAGCTTTAAAGGATCAAATGAAAATGGTCCTGAGGGATTTGCCAGACCAGCAGGCCCAGGCTCTGGCTGATCTGCCTAGAGCATTATGCTTTGCGGTTGACGCCATCAAGGATTCTATCCATCAGGCCTCCCGCCTCAAGCTGTCTTTGGTACATATGCGTAGGCTTCTGTGGCTCAAAAACTGGTCTGCTGAAGCTCCCTGTAAGAAGCTCTTAGTTAGCTTCCCATTTCATGGGGAACGCCTTTTTGGCGAGGACCTGGATAAGTATATCCAGAAGATTTCCAGTGGTAAAAGTACTCTCTTACCGAGTAAGAAGAGGTCTAGGGGTCCATCTTTTAAGAGGACTACCTCTCCTATCCCTGCGACGTCTACTACTAAGCAGTTCCGACGGCCTCCTCGGTCAAACTCAGGGGGTAAAAATCAGGGACAGTCACAGGGTAATAAGAAACCCTGGATCCGAAGGGGTACTAAACCAGCCTCCAAGTCAAGCCTATGAAGGGCTGCCCCCACTCAAACGGGTGGGGGGAAGACTTCAGTTGTTCGCAGAGACCTGGCGGGAGACGATCAAAGACAGATGGGTGCTCTCCGCAGTAACTCTGGGATACAAGTTGGAGTTAAAAGAGTCTCCTCCTTCCCGTTTTATGTGGTCAGGCATGCCAAGAGACCCTCTGAAAAGAGGGTCTCTCCTATTGGCGTTAGAACAACTATTGCTCCAAGGAGTAATTATGGAGGTTCCTATGGAAGAGTGGGGGTTGGGTTTCTACTCAAACCTTTTCACAGTCCCGAAGCCAAACGGGGACATAAGACCCATATTGGACCTAAAGAGTCTAAACAAATTTCTAAACGTCCGGTCTTTCCGGATGGAGTCGATCCGATCGGTCACCGCTGCCCTACAAGGGGAGGAATGGTTAGCCTCGATCGACATCAAAGATGCTTACTTGCATGTTCCCATCTTTCCAGGTCATCAAAAATTTCTACGCTTTGCAGTAGAAGGGCGCCATTTTCAGTTCAGAGCCTTACCATTCGGTCTGGCCACAGCACCACGAGTGTTCACAAAAATTCTGGCCCCACTGTTGGCCGATCTAAGAACACGAGGTGTAACGATAATGGCATACCTAGACGACCTGTTGTTGATGGACCACTCTGTTGCCAAGCTAGAAGTGGTAATTGTCGATACAATCAAGTATCTAGAATCTCACGGTTGGGTCATCAACCTGGACAAGTCAGCCCTACAGCCAGTGAAAAACCTGGTATATCTAGGGCTACGGCTGGATTCAGACCAGAGGAAGATTTTCTTACCTCTAGACTAGGGATGAGCTTCGTGTTCGAGTCGAACATACGTTCGACTCGAACATCGGCTGTTCGATCGTTCGACGAAGATCGAACGATTTGGGCCGTTCGCGCCAAATTCGAGTGACGCGAACGGCCCACAATGCACTACGCCATCGCAGTGTCATCCAGGCGCTGTGATTGGCCAAGCATGCACTGTGACCCCGCATGCTTGGCCAATCACAGCGCCGGCAGCGAGGAGAGCAATGATTGGCCACAGGCAGGATGCCTGTGGCCAATTATTGCTGAGGGTGTTTAGTACACGCCCCACACTATAAAAGGCCGCCAGCACGGCGGCCTAGTGTAGTGTGTTCCGGAGCAGGGATAGAGCAGCATAGGCAGGGACAGTGACTTTTATTTCTTTCTTGCTTAACCTGGATTCCTTTAGTTTAGGGAAAGAGAAGGATAGGTAGGGAGAGTGTCAGTGTGTTTTGTGCTTGTGCTAGAGTGTGCTTAAAAAAAACATTTTTTCTAGGGACAGAAAACTGTAGGTAGGGAGAGTGTCAGTTTCTTTCACTGTGCGAGTCCTTGTTTCTAGGGACCTGGAAGGACAGTGAGTGAATTCTCCTTGTGCTATATTGTGCTTAAAAAAAACATTTTTTCTAGGGACAGAAAACTGTAGGTAGGGAGAGTGTCAGTTTCTTTCACTGTGCAAGTCCTTGTTTCCAGGGACCTGGAAGGACAGTGAGTGAATTCTCCTTGTGCTATATTGTGCTTAAAAAAAACATTTTTTCTAGGGACAGAAAACTGTAGGTAGGGAGAGTGTCAGTTTCTTTCACTGTGCAAGTCCTTGTTTCCAGGGACCTGGAAGGACAGTGAGTGAATTCTCCTTGTGCTATATTGTGCTTAAAAAAACATTTTTTCTAGGGACAGAAAACTGTAGGTAGGGAGAGTGTCAGTTTCTTTCACTGTGCAAGTCCTTGTTTCCAGGGACCTGGAAGGACAGTGAGTGAATTCTCCTTGTGCTATATTGTGCTTAAAAAAAAACATTTTTTCTAGGGACAGAAAACTGTAGGTAGGGAGAGTGTCAGTTTCTTTCACTGTGCAAGTCCTTGTTTCCAGGGACCTGGAAGGACAGTGAGTGAATTCTCCTTGTGCTATATTGTGCTTAAAAAAAACATTTTTTCTAGGGACAGAAAACTGTAGGTAGGGAGAGTGTCAGTTTCTTTCACTGTGCAAGTCCTTGTTTCAAGGGACAGAGAAGGACACCTGAAGGTAGCCCTTATTGCTTTTTTCCCATCTCCCTGCAGGCCATCTATTAGAATGTCTGGAAGGCAAACAAGGAGAGGCAGACAGTCAGGAGGCAATAAAAGAGGGCAAGCAGGCTCTGTGTCTGGGGGCAACAGTGCTGGTCGTGGACGCGGTGCATTGTCATCAGCACATGGCCATGGGACACGCTTGTCCTTCTTTTCGGCAGCTGGACATGTTGAGCCACATCATGCCGAAGACTTGGTAGAGTGGATGACCAAGCCCTCCTCCTCCTCCTCATCCTCTCTCACCCAGGCTCAGGGTACTGGCAAAGCAGCTGCCAAAGCGTCCTCTTCCCTGGTATCAATGTCAGACTCATCATCAGTCACTCCTTCCCTAGACCCACCATGTCCTCCTCCTGAGGAGTCCCCCGAACTGTTTGAGCACAGTGTTGGGTACATGCTCCAGGAGGATGCCCAGCGTTTCGAAGGGTCTGGTGATGAAACCCAGCTACAGGAAGGCAGTAGGGTGAGAGCAGACAGAGGGGATGCTCAAGAAGGACACCAATCTGGCAGTCATGTTCCAGCAGCTGCAGCATACTGCCAGATTGGCTCCAGTGATGAGGAGGGAGGGGATGATGAGGTCACTGACTCCACGTGGGTGCCTAATAGGAGAGAGGAGGAGGATGAGGAGGAGGCACATCTCCAACGAGACAGGATGCCCTTTGGTGGCCAGCGTAAGGGCAGTACACCGACGGAATCACACCGCAGAGCTCCGCCTGTGCAGGGCGCTGCCTCTGCCCGTCATTCAAAAAGTTCCTTGGTGTGGGCCTTTTTTGAGGCTAGTGCATCAGATCGCACAGCTGCTGTTTGCAACATATGTCTCAAGCGTATATCGCGTGGCCAAAACATCAGCCGCTTGGGTACCACATGCCTGACCAGACATATGTTGACCTGCCATGCAGCTCGTTGGCAAGCCTACCTCAAAGACCCACACCAAAGAACAAAGCGGACCTCTCCTTGCACCGCATCAGCTGGGATCTCCAACCCCACTATAACTTCAGTCCTCTCTGAAACATGCACTGAGAGGAATGAAGGTGTAGAATTAGGCGTGTCACAGCCAAGTACTTGCGGCCACTCTGCTAGCAGTACACCGACGTCCGATTCTAGCAGGCAAATTTCCCTGCCCCAGCTGCTGGACCGTCGAAAGAAGTTCACTCCCAGCCATCCACATGCCCAGCGGTTGAATGCTAGCTTGGCTAAATTGCTAGCGCTTCAACTGCTGCCTTTTCAGTTGGTAGACTCGGCCCCCTTCCGTGAGTTTGTGCAATGTGCGGTTCCTCAGTGGCAGGTTCCCAAACGCCACTTTTTCTCACGGAAGGCTATTCCGGCTCTCTACCGGCATGTGGAAGGCAATGTCTTGGCCTCGCTGGACAGGGCGGTCAGCGGTAAGGTGCATATTACCGCTGACTCATGGTCCAGCAGGCATGGACAGGGACGTTACCTTTCTTTCACGGCCCATTGGGTCACTCTTTTGGCAGCTGGGAAGGATGCAGGACAAGGTGCAGTAGTGTTGGAGGTTGTCCCACCGCCACGCCTCCAAAATGCTACTACTGGTTGTGACACACCTCTCTCCTCCACCCCCTCCTCTTCTTCTTCCTCCATGGCCTCTTCCTGTGGTTTGTCCTATGAACCAGCGGTGCTCCGTAGCCGTTCACGGGGCTACGCAAGTACGCAGGCAAAAAGATGCCATGCCGTGCTTGCGCTGGTGTGTTTGGGGGACAGAAGCCACACTGGGGCAGAGGTCCTGTCTGCTCTGCAGGGCCAGGCCGAGAGGTGGTTGACGCCACGCCAGCTTAAGCCAGGAATGGTGGTTTGCGACAATGGCACCAACCTCCTCTCCGCCCTCCGACAGGGACAACTGACCCATGTGCCCTGTGTGGCTCACGTCCTTAACCTGGTGGTGCAGCGGTTCTTGGGCAGGTACCCGGGCTTACAGGATGTCCTGAGGCAGGCCAGGAAAGTCTGTGTGCATTTCCGCAGATCTTATAATGCCAGTGCTCGCCTGGCTGAGCTGCAAAAGGAGTTGAACCTGCCCAAGAACCGCCTTATATGTGACATGCCCACCAGGTGGAACTCAACGTTGGCCATGCTGCAGCGGCTGCACATGCAGCAGAGGGCCATCAATGAGTACCTGTGCGACTACGGCACCAGGACAGGGTCAGGGGAGCTTGGTTTTTTTTCTCCACGCCAGTGGGGCATGATCAGGGATGCATGCACTGTCCTGGCACCATTTGAGGAGGCCACGAGGATGGTGAGCAGTGACAGTGCATGCATCAGTGACACTGTACCTCTTGTCCACCTGTTGGAGCACACGCTGCGTGGAATAATGGACAGGGCACTTGAGGCAGAACAGAGGCAGGAAGAGGAGGACTTCCTTGCCTCTCAAGGCCCCCTTTACCCAGACAGTGTTCCTTCTGTCCCACCCATCACACAGGAAGAGGAAGAGGAGGAGGAGGAGGAGGAGGAGGAGGAGGATTGTGTCAGCATGGAGGTGGAGGCTGGCACTCAGCATCATCAGCAGCAGTCTTTTAGGGATGATTTACAGTCCCAAGAAACCAGTGGACTTGTACGTGGCTGGGAGGAGGTGACTGCGGATCATGTCGTCCTTAGTGACCCAGAGGACTCCGGAGCGAATGCCTCAGCAAACCTACGCTGCATGGCCTCGCTGATCCTGCAAAGTCTGCGGAAGGATCCTCGTATTCTTCGGATCAAGGAGAGGGACCATTACTGGCTGGCCACTCTCCTTGATCCACGGTACAAGGGTAAGGTTGCGGACCTTATGTTACCGTCGCAGAGGGAGCAGAGGATGAGACAACTCCGGGAGGCCTTGCAGAAAGGTCTGTGCAACGCGTTCCCAGAGACTGGGAGGTTACAAACTCCTGGTCCAGGACAACGAGTTGCTGAGGCTTCGGCCAGTCAAAGAAGGAGCGGTGGGGAAGGTGGCCGTCTGACCGATGCGTTCAGACAATTCTTTAGTCCGCAGCCCCAAAGTATGATTGGTTCCAGCAACCATCGCCAGCGTCTGATAAACATGGTGCAGGAATATCTAGGGGCAAGGTCAGACTTGGACACCTTCCCCACCGAAAATCCTCTGGCTTACTGGGTCTTGAGGATGGATCACTGGCCAGAGCTTGCACAGTATGCAATTGAGCTACTGGCCTGTCCTGCATCCAGCGTTCTTTCGGAACGCACATTCAGTGCTGCTGGAGGATTTGTCACGGATCACAGGGTGCGCCTGTCCACCGACTCGGTTGATCGACTGACTTTCATCAAGATGAACCAGTCTTGGATCACCACCAGCTACCACACACCTGATGCTGATATAACAGACTAATTGATTTTAACATGTCACGTCCCTTCAAGACTGATGCTGATGCTGAGTGCCTGTGCTGTTATGTTGACTGGCTATCCTCCTCCTCCGAGTCCTCAATGATACGATTGATGATGATAGCTTGGAAGATCATTTTTGTTTATGGGTGCCACCACCAGTGGCTAAGGCCCAATTTTTCAGCCCCTGTTTTACAGGGGCGTGTACTTACAATTTTTTTAGCAATAATTTGCCATAGGGCTCATTGCTGTGCTCCAAGTACAGTATCTGTGAGGGGTTGTAGTGTTGTGCCACCAGTGCCTAAGGCCCAATTTTTCAGCCCCTGTTTAACAGGGGCGTGTCATTACAATTTTTGAAGCAATACTTTGCAACAGGGCTCATTGCTGTGCTCCAAGTACAGTATCTGTGAGGGGTTGTAGTGTTGTGCCACCAGTGCCTAAGGCCCAATTTTTCAGCCCCTGTTCAACAGGGGCATGCAATTACAATTCTTGATGTAATAATTCACAGCAGGGCCCATTCCTGCACCCACCAAGAGTAAGTCTGAGGGCTTACAGTGTTGTGGCAACGCCACCACCACCACCACCACGAAAGGCCCAATTTTTCAGCCCCTGTTCAAAAGGGGCATGTAATTACAATTCTTGATCTAATAATTCACAGCAGGGCCCATTCCTGCACCCACCAAGAGTAACTCTGAGGGCTTACAGTGTTGTGGCAACACCACCACCACCACCACCACCACGAAAAGCCCAATTTTTCAGCCCCTGTTCAACAGGGGCATGCAATTACAATTCTTGATCTAATAATTCACAGCAGGGCCCATTGCTGCACCCACCAAGAGTAACTGTCAGGGCTTACAGTGTTGTGGCACCAGCACCACCATCAAAGCCCCAATTTTTACTACCACTGTTCAAGAATTATATGTAATTAAAATTCCTGATATAATAGTTGACAGCAGGGCGTTCCAGCACCAACCAAGAGTAACTGTGAGTGCTTACAGTGTTGTGCCAACACCAACAACTAAGGGGCCTATTTCTGCAGAGTATATACGGCAGGTCCCTACTTTCAAACATCCAACTTACAAACGACTCCTACTTGCAAACGAAAGAAGACAACAGGAAGTGAGAGGAAATCTACCCCTAGGAAGGAAAATTCTCTCCTGTAAGAATAAATATGGGAGAAAGGTGTCTCCTCTGTACTGATGCTTTATCAGCAATCCTTGTTTCAAGAAAAACACCACATTTCAAAAACAGTTGTCATTGGGACGGAAAGTGAGGTGAAATGTTCTGAACAGGGGCACAGACAGCAAAACAAATGTTACAGGGGTGATAACCTTTACCTATGTTTCCCAAAAAGTTTAAAAATAGATTTTTGGGCTGGAGCTACACTTCAACAATGTACCTGTTCAAAATTACAAACACATTCTACATAAGAACAAACCTACAGTCCCTGTCTTGTATGCACCGCCTGTATACGGCTGTTCAGAGTATATAGGGCCTTTTTTATTTTATGTGCGGGGTTCCCCTTAATATCCATACAAGACCCAAAGGGGCTGGTAATGGGCTGGGGTAGGGGGGGGGGTCATGGGGTAGCTATGCCATTTTTCTTAAAGATTTTCATCCATATTACCGGGACCAGACATTACATTAAAGCCGCAAGAAGTTTTAAATGGCTTTTTTTTCCTTTAGAAGTGTCATTTTGTGCAGGGACAGTTCTAAACACGGGAAACACGTGGCACTTCACAGGCATACTTTAGACACCCCCCAGGTACGATATTTAAAGGAATATTTGACTTTTTTTTTTCACTTTATGCATCATTAAAATGACTGCTCCCGAAAAACGACCGTTTTTAAAACTTCTTTTTGCATTGATACATGTCCCCTGGTGCAGAACCCGGGTTCCCAAACCCTTTTTAGGACAATAACATGCATAATACTTGTTATAATTAGCACTTTAGAATTCGAACGTTCGCATCCATTGTATTTAATAGGGTTCTAATGTTCGTACGAACTTTCGGTCCGTTCGCGGGTTCTGGTGCGAACCGAACCCGGGGGTGTTCGGCTCATCACTACTCTAGACAAGGTATCCTCTTTGAGGGGCTTGGTCCGTCTGCTTTGTGCAAAAAGACAGCCGTCCATACGCCTGTGCATGAGGCTGCTAGGAAAGATGGTAGCATCATTCGAAGCTGTGCCATACGCCCAATTCCACTCAAGGAATTTACAGAGGGCCATATTGTCAGCCTGGAACGGAAAAATTCAGGCTCTAGACTTCCCGATGGCTTTGTCCCCTTCCGTTCGGAAGAGTCTCTGCTGGTGGTTGATCCCCCAGAATCTCCAGAAGGGAAAACCCTTCAGTCCGATATCTTGGAAGGTGGTCACTACAGATGTCAGCCTTATAGGCTGGGGGGCAGTACTGGAGCAATGGTCTCTCCAGGGCAGATGGTCAAATGTAGTAAAAACCCTGCCCATCAATCTCTTAGAGATACGAGCAGCCCGGTATGCCCTAGTAGCCTGGACATCCAGACTCCAAGGGTCCCCTGTCAGAATTCAATCAGACAATGCCACAGCAGTGGCATATATCAATCATCAGGGAGGCACCAGGAGTCGTGCAGCCCAGAGGGAAGTAAGTCACATCCTGGAATGGGCAGAAAAGCATGTCACATGTATATCAGCTGTCTTCATTCCAGGGGTGGAGAATTGGAAGGCGGACTTTCTGAGTCGCCAACAGTTATGCCCAGGGGAATGGTCCCTTCATCCCGAGGTCTTCCGAGCAATATGTCAGCGGTGGGGAACACCGGATGTAGATCTGCTAGCATCCAGATTCAACGCAAAGGTGGACAGATTTGTCTCCCGGACAAGGGATCCCCTCGCTTGCGGCTCGGATGCTCTGGTGTTCCCTTGGGATCAGTTCAGACTGATATATGCATTCCCTCCGCTACAATTGTTGCCTCGACTCCTTCGCAGAGTCAGGTTGGAGAAGAAGCCGGTGATCCTGGTGGCTCCAGCGTGGCCCCGAAGGGCCTGGTACGCGGAGATCATCAAAATGTCTGTGGGGAGTCCTTGGACCCTTCCACGTCGTCCGGACCTGCTTTCGCAAGGACCGATATACCACCCTTCCTTACTAACTCTAAGTTTAACGGCCTGGCTATTGAATCCCACATCCTAAAGAAGAGAGGTCTCTCTAACTCTGTGGTATCAACTATAATCAATGCCAGGAAGCCTGTATCCAGGCAGATCTACTATAGAGTTTGGAAGGCGTACATCACTTGGTGCGAGGCCAGAAAATGGCATCCACGTAAGTACGTTATAGGCAGAATTCTGGACTTCCTGCAGTGGGCTGTAGACAGGAAGTTTGCCTTAAGTACTATCAAGGGCCAGGTTTCGGCCTTATCAATACTATTTCAAAGGCCCCTGGCTATGCATTCACTTGTCAAATCCTTTATGCAAGGGGTGACTCGTATTATTCCACCGATTAAAGCTCCCATATGCCCATGGGATCTAAATTTGGTTCTGTCGGTTCTGCAGAAGCAGCCGTTTGAACCTTTGCGGCACATTTCCTTGGTTCTACTCACCAGAAAATTGATATTTTTAGTAGCCATATGCTCGGCTAGAAGAGTGTCGGAATTAGCCGCCATGTCCTGTAAAGAGCCATATCTGGTTATCCATAAGGACAGAGTAGTATTACGCCCTCACCCAGCCTTTCTTCCTAAGGTGGTATCGAGGTTTCACTTGAACCAGGATGTGGTTCTTCCTTCTTTTTTCCCCAAACCAAGCTTGGTAGAGGAAAAGTTATTGCATTCTTTGGATGTAGTAAGAGCAGTTAAAGCTTATCTAAAAGCCACTGCTCAGATTCGTAGAACGGATTCTTTGTTTGTTCTGCCGGAAGGCCCCAGAAAGGGTCAGGCAGCATCAAAATCTACTTTAGCCAAGTGGATTCGACAGGTCATAATACAAGCCTATGGCTTGAGAAGTAGACCGCCTCCGTTCAAAGTTAGGGCGCACTCCACGAGAGCAGTTGGAACTTCATGGGCAGTGCATCACCAGGCCTCCCTGGCTCAAATTTGTAAGGCCGCAACATGGTCTTCAGTACACACGTTTACTAGGTTCTACCAGGTGGACGTTAGAAGTCAGGAGGATGTCGCCTTTGGGCGCAGTGTGTTGCAGGCCGCAAAAGATCCTCATGCCTGATGGCGCCCAGCTTATGTATGGTGTATCCCCCCCCTCATTTGGCATTGCTTTGGGACGTCCCACATAGTAATGACTATGCTGCTCTGTGTCCCGTGATGTATGAACAAGAAAGTAGGATTTTTAAAACAGCTTACCTGTAAAATCCTTTTCTTGGAGTACATCACGGGACACAGAGCTCCCACCCCTCTTTTGGGGACACGTATTGCTTTGCTACAAAACTGAGGTACTCCCGGATGGGAGGGGCTTATATAGGGGAGGGTACTTCCTGTTTTGGAAGTTGCCAGTGCCAGCACCTGAAGGTAATTCTATATAACCCACATAGTAATGACTATGCTGCTCTGTGTCCCGTGATGTACTCCAAGAAAAGGATTTTACAGGTAAGCTGTTTTAAAAATCCTACTTTTTCCAATTTGTTTCACTGATGATTGTTTTCAGATTAGTTGCTGCTTTCTTTATTTAGAAATTGTTTACAATATCCTAGCGCAGTTTCTTTTTTCACCAATTTTCCAAAGTGATTCTTCTCAAGCCTGCCTTGCCTACACACTATCATGAAAAAAAATGCTCGAGCAAAGCGCAGTGACATACAAAATGTACGACGGCACTATAAAGGGGAAGTTCCATTCGGATGGCGCCACCCTTTGGGCTGCTTTTGCTGATCCTTGTGTTAGTAAAGTTTGGTGAGAGACGATTCGTGCTTTTCAGCCTCGTGCTCTTCGGTCCGTTACAGCATGACGACTGTGCTATCTCCATTACAAACGCTAGTTTTACCAGAACGAGCGCTCCCGTCTCATGACTTGCTTCTGAGCATGCATGTTTTTTTCACGTCGTTAAAGCCTACACACGGCCGTTTTTCATGATGTGAAAAACGACGAGAAAAATGTGAGCATGTTCCAAATTTTTAATGCCCATCTTTCACGTCGTGAAAAATGCTCTGGAGCCTACACACAATCGTTTTTAATGACCAAATAAAAAAATGGCATTTTTCTCATCATGAAAAACGGTCGTGTGTACGCAGCATCAGAGTTTGGATGGTAAAGGATTGTGCACATTAAACCCCTTCTACCCACATCAATACTGGGCACTTTCGCCCCCTTCCTTCCTAGGCCAATTTTCAGCTTTCAGCACCCTTGCATTTTCAATGACAATTGCGCGGTCATACTACGCTGTGCCCAAATGAAATTTTTATCATTTTGTTTGCAGAAATAGAGCTTTTTTTTGGTGCTATTTATTCACGACTGTTTTTTATTTTTTGCGATATAAGCGAAAAAAGAGCGGAAATTTGGAAAAAAAACAATATTTTCTTTATTCTATTTTAAAAGAAATTCATAGATTTAAGCCAAAATGTATTCTGCTACATGTCTTTGGTAAAAAAAAAAATCCGGTTAAGTGTATAATAATTGGTTCGTGTGATCACGGACATATGTATGCAAATTATCATGTACAGATGTGCACAGGTGATCACGGAGATATGTGTGCAGATAATCATTGGGACATTTTACTGTTACATATGTGGGGGACAGGTGTTTTTACTGTGTGGGGGGACATGTGTTTTGGGGACATTGTGTGGAGACATGTGAGTTTTACGTGCGCGCGATCCCCCTCCTTCTGAGGGACGTCCACTCAGAAGGAGAGAGTGCCCAGTGGCTACAGAGCAAACTCCGCTATTAGAATGTGCATTATCAGCTCTGCACTCTGCAATGAAATTAGTTATATACAGTATATGATTGTCTTGTATGATTGCAGTAGAGATCAGCACCTCTGGTATTAAAGTCTTAGCCCGCTCGCTATAGGGCTGTCTTTGGAATAGACACTAATTTATTGTCTTGGAAGGGCTATAAAAGGGGCCATGGAGGTGAATGTATGTGATTGCTGTACTAGGCAAAGCCTGTGTGCTTGTTTGCGTGTAAGTGGTGTTGCAGGGTCCACAGAACAGTGCCAAACAGTAACAGTCAAACCTAACAACTGTGCACACAGCAAACAGCAAGTGTCTCGTTAACTATGCTCTGTTGAGTGCTAGTTATTTTAATGTGTCATCCATTATTGTAATAGAAGCAAGTAATACCTTTGCTCAAATCTCTACAGCTTCTACATATATATAATCCATTAGATGCTAAAGGGGTGTGGCCACATGTTAGCACTAGAAATACTAGACGAGCCATCTGCACACTGCTATATACCCTTTCTAGCAAACTTAGCAAAAAAACAGGGGTTTTTACTCCACATTAGCTCACATCCAGTCATAGAACTCTAAAAACAGCTCTGTATGGAAAATCTCAATCCCAGGGACATGGTGACACACTTCCAGTTTTGATTGATGATGACATGATGTTTCTCTGCCTTACACGTTTCAACACGACTGAAGTCATCAGGGGCATCCTGTGTTCTAACATCCCTTTACAGTGAATAATAAAGGATCTGGGACACTGTGTAGTCTGTGCTGCTACATCATTATCTTGTCTTGCTGCTCTATTAGGTTTCATTGGTTACTGGGTCCTGAGATCTGATTCTAAGTCTGAATCAAGACCGCTGGGTTCTGCGGATGCACTGTGGTTCTGTGGATGTCCAAGTCTGTAAGCTAAAACAGACTCTGGAGTTGTCTTGAATGTTGGAGGGAGTCATTTATTAAGACTGGAGCAGCTGTGTAGGGCAACCAGTCAGCTTCTAACTTTCATTTTCAAATTGTAACTGAACAAGCTGAAGCTAACGGGGATTTGTTACTATTCACAGGTGCTCCCGCCGTTATGTTTCGCCACTTGTAGGCTAAATGAGTGGCCCCAGGTATATGTGTGGCCAGATTGTTGGATGGCATCCAGTAGGTGCTTGGGGTGTCATCCCATTAATGGCATTCTGAGAGAGAGAGAAAGAGAGAGAGAGAGAGAGAGAGAGGTCTGGCAGAAGCTGATCTCAATTCAATTGAAAAAAATAATACCTTTGGACAATGCCTTATGTATTATTTCTTCTTTGAATGTGCAAATATGAACTCTGCACAATACATATCTGGGGAAAGACCTCACTTCACCTCCAGGTACGTTGATCCTGTGCACCCAATCACTTTTAATTAGTTAAAAGGGAGGTTTGTCCCTTGTTGATCCCTGGTACCATAGCCTTAAGATCTATATTTGCTGTTGCTTGAGGCATACCTTGAATCTTTATGCTATTCCTCCTGTTATGATTCTCAAGGTGATTGTGGTGTAGGAGGGATAGATTTTGATCTTGCTAAGATCACTTGTGTTCGATGTTGGTGAGGCACTGCACAATGGCATTTCTGTCTGCTATGACAGTTGAGACTCGAGGTGGGTACCAGATTGCCAAATTGCTTCTATATCTTTATGCACCCCATTCACAATTCAAGATGCCAGGGATTCAAAATCTTGTCTTGAGGTAGAGATAGAAGTAGGTCAGACAGCTCATCACTGGCAAGTAGGTGGAGTTGAAGCCTTAACCGGTGGCACTCTGAACTCATGCTATTGAGACATTGCTTTCAGTGCTCAACCCTGAAGGTGAGGGAGAGAGTTTGGGTCCCTGATGTAACACTGCTGGGAGGCCATATATTCTAGAGAACTAACTGTGATCACCGCTTCTACTGTTCAAATGGTACAGGTGGTTGGAGCCTGTGAGTTGAAGAAGAGTTATAGATCAGTGTTTGTCTGTCCTCTGCTCTCTCTGAAATGTTTTCCCCCTTAATTAGTTAATGATTTGGCTCAACTCACCATCATGTAGATTTGCTTGTGCAGAATCTCTCTCTAGAGTGCCTTTGCCCCATTGCTAGACACCCCCCCCCCCCCATTGAAATTATGTTACGATTTCATATATCTGTGGGGATAAGTAGCGAGGATAATGCTGCCTGGGGTGAGCAACTGTGATGGGAGGGCCTGTGGAACCCAGAATCCCTTGGAAAGTATGGAATACCCTTGTTTCAGCTCCCCATTCACCTCTTATGTCTAAGACACCCTGTGTCTATTAGGGGCACAGGGTGAGCAAGAAAATAATGGACATTAAGAATGTGGCTTGGGTTACTTAAAATGGAACCCCCCTGTATATGCCATATTAGAAAGACTGACTGATTCCTACTGTTAGGAGGTGCTGATGTCAACTCCAGCCACCTGGCCACCTGTCTGCCTGTTGTCTGTTATAATGTATATGAGTTTCAGCCATTGTTGTCTGGGCTAATTAACCACTTCAATACCATGCACTTATGCACCTTCCCGCCCAGACCAATTTTCAGCTTTCAGTACTCTCACACTTTGAATGACAATTACTTAGTCATGCTACACTGTATCCAAGCAAATTTTTTAGCATTTTCTTCTCACAAATAGAGCTTTCTTTTGGTGGTATTTAATCGCCACTGGGTTTTTTATTTTTTGCGATATAAGCAAAAAAACAGCAATTTAAAAAAAAAAAAAAACACTTTTTTTTAGTTTCTATTGTAAAATTTTGCAAATAAGTAATTTTTCTTCATAAATTTGTGCCAAAATGTATACTGCTACATATCTTTGGTAAAATGAACCCAAATTAGTGTATATTATTTGGTCTTTGTGAAAGTTATAGAGTCTACAAACTATGGTGGCAATCACTGAAAATTTATCACATCTGATCACGCCTGATGTACTGAAGGGATATCTCATTTCTTGAGACACTAACAAGCGAGGAAAGTACAAATACCCCAAAATTACCCCTTTTTGGAAAGTAGACAGTCCAAGGTATTTACTAAGAGGCGTGGTGAGTTTTTTGAAGTTGTATTTTTTTCCCACAATTCTTGGGAAAATTTAATTTTTTTTTTTTTTTTTACACAAACTGGTCATATTAACAGTTTTTTTCTCTCACACAGCATATGCATAATTGCAACTACACCCCAAAATACATTCTGCTACTCCTCCTGAGTGTAGCGATACCACATGTGTGAGACTTTTACACAGCCTGGCCATATACAGAGGCCCAACATTGAAGTAGCACTTTCAGGCGTTCTACAAGCATAAATCGCACATATCCTTTCTCAACCACCTATTACACTTTTGAAGGCCCTGGAGCACCAGGACAATGGAATTTTCTACAAAATGACCCCATTTTGGAAAGCACACACCCCAACGTATAATCTATGAAGCATTATGAGTCTTTTGAACGGTTCATTTTTTTCCAGAAGGTTTTGGAAAATGTGGAGAAAAAATGAAAATGCATTTTTTTTACACAAAGTTGTCCATTTATAAGATATTTCTAACGCATAGCATATACATAGCAAAAATGACACCCCAAAATGCATTCTGCTACTCCTCCTGAGTATAGCGATACCACATGTGTGAGACTTTTACACAGCCTGGCCATATACAGAGGCCCAACATTGAAGTAGCACTTTCAGGCGTTCTACAAGCATAAATCGCACATATCCTTTCTCAACCACCTATTAGACTTTTGAAGGCCCTGGAGCACCAGGACAATGGAATTTTCCACAAAATGACCCCATTTTGGAAAGCACACACCCCAACGTATAATCTATGAAGCATTATGAGTCTTTTGAACGGTTAATTTTTTTCCAGGAGGTTTTGGAAAATGTGGAGAAAAAATGAAAATGGATTTTTTTTACACAAAGTTGTCCATTTATAAGATATTTCTAACGCATAGCATATACATAGCAAAAATAACACCCCAAAATGCATTCTTCTACTCCTCCTGAGTATAGCGATACCACATGTGTGAGACTTTTACACAGCCTGGCCATATACAGAGGCCCAACATTGAAGTAGCACTTTCAGGCGTTCTACAAGCATAAATCGCACATATCCTTTCTCAACCACCTATTAGACTTTTGAAGGCCCTGGAGCACCAGGACAATGGAATTTTCCACAAAATGACCCCATTTTGGAAAGCACACACCCCAACGTATAATCTATGAAGCATTATGAGTCTTTTGAACGGTTAATTTTTTTCCAGGAGGTTTTGGAAAATGTGGAGAAAAAAATGAAAATGGATTTTTTTTACACAAAGTTGTCCATTTATAAGATATTTCTAACGCATAGCATATACATAGCAAAAATAACACCCCAAAATGCATTCTTCTACTCCTCCTGAGTATAGCGATACCACATGTGTGAGACTTTTACACAGCCTGGCCATATACAGAGGCCCAACATTGAAGTAGCACTTTCAGGCGTTCTACAAGCATAAATCGCACATATCCTTTCTCAACCACCTATTACAATTTTGAAGGCCCTGGAGCACCAGGACAATAGAATTTTCCACAAAATGACCCCATTTTTGAAAGCACACACCCCAACGTATAATCTATGAGGCATTATGAGTCTTTTGAACGGTTCATTTTTTTCCAGAAGGTTTTGGAAAATGTGGAGAAAAAATTAAAATGCATTTTTTTTACACAAAGTTGTCAATTTATAAGATATTTCTAACACATAATATGTACATAGCAAAAATTACACCCAAAAATGCATTCTGCTACTCCTCCTGAGTATGGCGATACCACATGTTTGAGACTTTTACACAGCCTGGCCACATACAGAGGCCCAACATCCAAGTAGCACCTCCAGGCATTCTAGCAGCATTAATTGCACATATCATTTTCTGACTACCGATCACATTTTTGAAGACCCTTCATATATCTAACACATAGCAGGTACATACCAAATAACAAAAGATTACCTGTGGTTTTAGAAGTGCAGTGGTCCACAGAGGAGAGCATCGGTCCAGGCAGCAGGCAGGGATGAGTTCAGCGACAGCAAAAGCAATCATCCAGGCAGCAGGCAGGAATACTGTCCATAGTTCGCACAGGCAGAGATACTGTCAGCACAGCCAGAGCACAGCCAAAGCACAGGTCCAGGTAGCAGGCAGAGGTGTCCTATCCTATCCTATCGATGATATCTTCGATATATTGGAGGTAGTGGAGTCGGTGATTTTGAGTTGCTTTTTGGTAGCAGACAAACGAATTAAAAAGGGCCATGTGAAACAGGTGAAACGCAACTTTTTTGTGCCAATAATGGGACTTTCTGGTTGATAAGTAGGGCTGTAGCATCTGGTCGTTTAAATCCACCCCCCCCCCCATGTACAAATTGTAGTCGTGGACACATTCAGGCTTTACAATGGAGCCGCGTCTTCTTGGGATCTCCACCATGGTGTCATTGTGGATCGTAGAGAGGATGTGGACATCTTTCTTGTCCCTCCACTTCATGGCCAACACCTCCCCGTTCCTCATGGATGCCGATTCTCCAGGTCGCAATTTTTTTGTCAATAAATTTTGTGGGAATCCCTTCCGGTTTTTTTTTGAAGGTACCGCAGGCCGGGGTTTGTTTACTGTAAAGGTGGCGAAAAAGGGGCAGGCTGGTATAATAATTATCAACATATAAATGGTAACCTTTTCCGAACAGGGGGTATGCCAACTCCCAGACAATTTTCCCACTGGTTCCAATATATGTGGGGCAATCACGGGGCTGGAGCTGGGAGTCTTTGCCTTCGTAGATCCTGAATTTGCAGACGTATCCAGTGGCTCGATCACATAATTTATTTAATTTTAACCCATACCTGGCTCTCTTGCTTGGTATGTACTGCTTGAACTGCAGTCGGCCGGTGAAATGTACGAGGGACTCGTCCACACAAATTTTTTGGTCTGGGATGAAAACGTCTTCAAATCGCTGGGAAAAGGCATTGATTAGGGGGCGTATCTTGTACAATTTGTCGTAGTTGGGATGATCTCGGGGAGGGCACTGTGAATTGTCATTGAAGTGGAGAAAGCGCATAATCATGTCGTATCTTTTCCTGGACATGACAGCGGAATATATGGGCATGCGTTGGATGGGGCGTTTGGACCAATATGAATGGACTTCGTTCTTTTTTGTAAGCCCCATATTGAACATAAGGCCCAAAAATAATTTAAATTCCTCCAATGTTAGACGCCGCCACTGGAACATGCGGGCGTAGGAAGAATTGGGGTTGGCAGCAATAAATTGGGATGCATACAGATTCGTTTGATCCACTATATTCTGCAGCAAATCTTGTGGGAAAAATAAACAAAAATAATCAAATTTAGAAAAATTTGTAGTGTCGGGCTGCACACCTGGCTGTGCGGTGAAAGGGGGGATGATAGCGGATCCTGAGTTGGCAGGCAACCATAAGGGGTTTGCCAGGGCATCGGGAAGGTAGGATTGGGGCTGGATTCTTCGGGTTGGGCGTGCATTTCCATTGCTTGTACTGGGCTCCTCTTCCTGGGGTATGGCGCTGCTGGTGGTGGGCAGTTCTCCTGATCTTGGTGCTGATCTTGGTGCCGATCGCATTCTTTTGGGAGGGACGGTTTCCTCCGGGGACTCGGACTCTGAGCCACTATCCTCCACTGGCTCGTATTCCGAACCAGAATCGGATAATGGGAGCTCCCCGCTGCTCTCATCATCCGACGTGGCAAGAATGGCATATGCCTCCTCAGGTGTGTAAACCCTTTGGGACATTATGGCAGTGCTTATTGGTGGGCCTGTGTAATGGTACTGCTGGTGGTAGTGGTGGCGGTCTGTGTGGTAGTACCGATGGAGGTATTAGTGGTGGGCCTGTGTGGTGGTATGGGTGGTGGTGGTACCAATGGCGGTACAGGTGGTGGTGGTACCGATGGCGGTACGGGTGGTGGTGGTGGCGGCGGTACCGGTGGCGGTACGGGTGGTGGTGGTAGCGATGGCGGTATGGGTGGTGGTGGTGGTACCGATGGCGGTACAGGTGGTGGTGGTACGGGTGGTGATGGTACCGATGGCGGTACAGGTGGTGGTGGCACTACCGACGGTGGTACGGGTGGTGGTACTGGTGGTGGTACCGATGGCGGCACTAGTGGTGATACTGGTAGCGGGCCTGTGTGGCAGTATAGATGCTGGGCCTGGTGGCGGTACTGGTGGTGGTACTGGTACCGATGGCGGTACTGGTAGCCTGTGTGGCAGTGCCAATGGCGGTACCGATGGAGGTGGGCCTGTGACAGATGATTGACAGATGGGCTGATTGATTGACAGATGGGCTGATTGATTGATTGACAGATGGGTTGATTGATTGACAGATGGGGTGATTGATTGACAGGTGGGGTGATTGATTGACAGATGGGCTGATTGATTGACAGATGGGCTGATTGATTGACAGATGGGCTGATTGATTGACAGATGGGCTGATTGGCTGGGCTGATTGATGTGCTGGGCTGTGTGTCAGGTCCTCTTTATGGGGGGGGGGGCGTGTTGTGCACTGTAAACTTATGTAGACAAACTACACTGAGCTAACTTACTGATCTCTTCTCTCTCCTCACAGATCGGTGTGTGAGGAGAGAGCAGGGATCAGGTAGTAACTCCTGTGGAGTTTGTTTACATTTGTGACCGGCTGTGATTGGACACAGCCGGTCACGTGGTAAACAGCTAATTCATTGGCTGTTTACTCTGATCGGGGACGCGCTGTGTCCAAGGGACACTCGCCTTCCCCGATCCCCGCTCTGCAAGCCTGTGGCGGCGCGCACGGAGCGCGCCGCCGAGTTTGTTTTGACAGGTGATCGGCTGTGACTTTGACACAGCCGATCACATGGTAAAAAGCCAATGAAATTGGCTGTTTACCGTGATCGGGGTAGCGCTGTGTCCGAGGGACACATGCCATCCCCGATCACCGCGCTGCGCGCCCCCGCGGGCGCGCGCAAGGCAATATCCTGCAGGACGTCATATGACGTCCAGTATCGATATTGCAACCACTTCCCGGACGTCAATTCGCTATTGACTGGGCGGGAAGTGGTTAACCCTGCAATTGTATGAAGGAGTTCTGTGTTGATATGTATGATAATGTATCATCTACTGTGTGAAGCTCGGTGACAACAAGTCTGACCTGTAGTGAAATCCTGATTTATCATAACTGTAAGAGAACCATCTGTTTTCGTCCAATGCGCATGCGCACGGGTGCACCAATGCGCGTGCGCAACAGATTGTGTGCACGCGCAGGAGCGCGTCCCTAGCGCCAATTGGCGCCAGACAGCCTATTTAAAGAAGTGCCCTGACCCCAGACCCTTGCTGACTGGTCTTCAGCTGTTACCCAATATCCTGAACCCTGTTGTGATCCTGCTTGATACCTGTTGCTGAACCTGGCCTGCCTTGACCCTGCTTCTGGACTCTGCTCTGTTCTGATTTATGGCTCCTGAACCTGGTTATCCATTTGACCCTGCATTTGCCTGCTGCCTTGTACTTTGCTGCCTGCCTGTTACCTGACCCGGCTACCCTTGTGACCTTGCATCTGCTTCCTGTGTCACTCCTCTTCAACCTCCGAGTGTCTGCGACTTCAGTCCTGCGACTCTCTGCAACTTCCTGCTGCAAGTCTTCCAGGGACTTAACATCATCGGACGTCCCAGTGCCACTGTTCCAGTGGAGTGCATCTTTACTCCCGGCTGATCCTTGGTGCACAGCGGCCTTCCGTGATCTGATGATCCTCCTGCTCATCCAGGGTCGCACCCCCTGCTACTGGTTTACGGGCCTACATCTGCAGGCACTCGTGTTCCTCCTGTCCCTCAGTTCCCTCTGTTCCACCTCCAGAAAGACCAGGGCTGGAGATACAAGAGAGGCTGACCTCGTCACTTCAGTCTCCCTTCAGGTACGTGACAATAACAATGACCAGGCTGCTTAAAGGGATTAGTTAATGAGCTCATGTTAATTAGGTTTCTGGTCACAGGTGTATTTCCAGAGTAATATGAGCAGGAGGTATGTGTATGCACCTCCTCTTTTGACTGTGTATAAAACTTGTATTGCTTTCAATAAAGATTCATTCCTGCTTGACCCTCAACACAGAGCTTTGTCTCGTATTTGGGGGAGAATTATTTGTATGGGTTTCTTGTTTGGCTGGTTGGAGTGTCCGGTAGCTGCCTTTGTGTTCGGGAATGGATTGTCCTAATTTAAACTATTTTAACCCCTTACATACTCGGGGTGTCGTTACAGCAACCTTTTCACGTACAGATACCAGTCCAGTATTATGGTATTAGTGGTGTGTTTATTTGGGCTATCTACAGGCTATATACAGGTGCTGTACAATGCTCCCAAAATAAACAGTTAAAACATTTCAAAAACAAAATCCTAGTCGTGTCCCAGCACTAACTACACAATGGGCAATCCTAACTATCAGGCTGTCCAAGCCCACCACTTGTCAGCCTCTACAAACACAGTTTTGCAGTTTTTCACCAACCTTTAGCTCTAACACCCATGACCTGTCTGCTCCCCAGGCTGCAGAGCACTAACTGTGTGTCAAGGTGAGTTTAAATGGCCTACATAGGAGAGGTGCAACACATGTGGAGTAGGTCAGAGGTCCTGGAAGGTATATGCAAAGAGCCTGGGAGATGTGTAAATCCTGAACAGAACTTTTTCCAGCTCCCCTTGAGACACTCTGCTACAATGGATTATGTTCCCCTATTACAGCAAATGCAAGACATTTATTACATGACGTTTTCTGTGCAACCATGCTTTTGCCTTCCTAGAGCACCAATGCATATGATTTGTACTGCACAACAGACTGTACATTACAATCTTGACCTATTACAGAGTTTTCAGATGCCTCTTTCCCCATATGATTTCCATGTTTTCCAAAATGGAGATATGATTTGATGTATCCAGCAAATGCAAATATGTTCTTAGTGCCTGGTGGAATTAGAGATGACTCATGTGCCGTATCGAATTTGTGACTCATATGTGGTGACACTTTGTTTTGTAAATGACAAGCTGCTCCTGCTTCATTATTTCACATATTAATTATATATGAGAGCTTAATATGATATTATAAAATTGTTAATTTCCCTAATATCACTGAAGGCTAATCTTTACGTTATTGGTAATATAATTCAACCCTGAACCCTGAATTTTCATTAAATTAAACTGTTGAATTCACACAGAATACTCAGTTAATTAAAAAAACAAATATGTAATATTCTTTGATTAAATTGATAGCTTCAAGGTGCAAATTTTCATTTCTCAAAGGGGCTTTTTACCTTTCACTGATCATTCATTCTTTCTTTCTTAGGTTTCATTTTCGTAGAGAACTAGGGTTTTTGTAGGAATGGCATTTCTTTATCTTTTTGTAGCATAGTGGTGAGAGGGCAGCCTCTGCCGGCAAAGAAAAAAGAAGCTAGACATGTTTTAGGGCTCTTTCTCACTATGTGTGGTGACCTGTACTTTTCTGCACTTTATAAAAGCAGGTCACAGCTAGGACACATAGAAAACCAATGTCCCCTGTGTGCCCTGTTCACACCACACCACCCTGATGTAAAGTGCGATGCAGTATAGAAAAATGCAACATGTTTTAATTTTTCTGAAGTGCACTGTTTGGCATCGCATGACACCATGTGCTGTGTGACACTTGAAATATAATAAAAAAAAAAAAATTACTCCATACTGCTCATAAAAACAGTGTAATACATTGGAAATGCGTGTGAGTTGATGGGCACTTGGCATACAGTACATTTTTATGTGCATTGCACTTTGCATTTGGCATGCATTTTCGTGTCATCTATTGTAAAGTGGCAGGTCCTTGGAAGAGTCAAAATACTGTTAATTTATTTGTTGTATATTTACTTTATTTGCACTATGTTGCATTTACATGCGTTCATATGCATTGTGTTAACGCAATGCACATGTACACAAAGTGTGGACAAGGCACATAGAAAACCATTGTTGTTTATGTTCCCCTGCAATGACCTGCATTTATCCAGGGTGGAAAAGTACAGGCCACTGCACATGATCAGGGATGAGCCGAACACCCCCCTGTTCGGTTCGCACCAGAACCTGCGAACAGACAAAATGTTCGTGTAAACTTTAGAACCCTATTAAATACAATGGACTCGAACGTTCGAAATCTAAAGTGTTAATTATAAAGGCTAATATGCAAGTTATTGTCCTAAAAAGTGTTTGGGGACCGGGGTCCTGCCCCAGGGGACATGTATCAATGCAAAAAGAAGTTTTAAAAACGGACGTTTTTTCGGGAGCAGTGATTTTAATAATGCTTAAAATGAAAAAATAAAAGTGAAATATTCCTTTAAATTTCGTACCTGGGGGGTGTGTATGATATGCATGTGAAGTGGCGCATGTTTCCCGTGCTTAGAACTGTCCCTGCAAAAAATGTCATTTTTGAAAGAAAAAAATGCATTTAAAACTGACTCGCGGCTATTAATGAATTGTCGGCTCCCGGCAAAACATACAAAAGTCATTGATAAAAAAAAAAAAAAAAAAGCGTGGGGGTTCCCCAGAATTCAATTACCAGGCCCTTCAGGTCTGGAATGGATATTAAGGGGAACCCCGCCGCAAATTTAAAAAAAAATTGACGTGGGGTTCCCCCAAATATCCATTCCAGGCCCTTCAGATCTGGCATGGATTTTAAGGGGAACTCCACCCCAAATTTAAAAAAAAATGGCGTGGAGTCCCCCTAAAAATCCATACCAGACCCCTTATCCGAGCACACAACCTGGCCGGCCGCAGGGGAAAAGGGGGGGACGAGAGAGCGGCCCCCCCTCCCTCCTGAACCGTACCAAGCCACATGCCCTCAACATGGGGAGGATGTCCCCATGTTGATGGGAACAAGGGCCTCATCCCCACAACCCTTGCCCGGTGGTTGTGGGGGTCTGCGGGCGGGGGGCTTATCGGAATCTGGAAGACCCCTTTAACAAAGGGGACCCCCAGATCCCGGCCCCCCCCTATGTGAATTGGTAAGGGGTACATTGTACCCCTACCATTTCACGAAGAAAGCGTAAAAAAATGTTTAAAAAAAACACACAAACACCTTGAAAAAGTCCTTTATTAAAAAAAAAAAAAAAACATTCCAGCGGTGAAATCCAGTGTCCCGCGGCGATCCCGATGTCCAGCGCTGTCCTTCATTGGTTGTGCCTGAGCAGACCTGATGGGGAACTCCCTCTCAGTATTTTAAATGTATAGACCCGCCCCTTCTAAAGTTCCCCATCAGGTCCGCTCAGCGGACCAGATGCGGAACATGAGAAGGGGCGGGTCTATACATGTATTACCAAAGTGAGAGCAGTTCCCCATCAGGTCCGCCCCCTCGGTATGTCGGACCCGCCTACGTCATTGGCTTGAGCGGGGAACTTCCTTCACTATGTAAATTTAAATTACACAGTGAAGGAAGTTCCCCGCTCAAGCCAATGACGTAGGTGGGTCCGACATACCGAGGGGGCGGACCTGATGGGGAACTTCTCTCACTGTGGTAATACATGTATAGACCCGCCCCTTCTCATGTTCCGCATCTGGTCCGCTGAGCGGACCTGATGGGGAACTTTAGAAGGGGCGGGTCTATACATTTAAAATACTGAGAGGGAGTTCCCCATCAGGTCCGCTCAGGCACAACCAATGAAGGACAGCGCTGGACATCGGGATCGCCGCGGGACACTGGATTTCACCGCTGGAATGTTTTTTTTTTGTTTGTTTTTTTTAAATAAAGGACTTTTTCAAGGTGTTTGTGTGTTTTTTTTAAACATTTTTTTACGCTTTCTTCGTGAAATGGTAGGGGTACAATGTACCCCTTACCAGTTCACATAGGGGGGGTAGGATCTGGGGGTCCCCTTTGTTAAAGGGGTCTTCCAGATTCCGATAAGCCCCCCGCCCGCAGACCCCCACAACCACCGGGCAAGGGTTGTGGGGATGAGGCCCTTGTCCCCATCAACATGGGGACATCCTCCCCATGTTGAGGGCATGTGGCTTGGTACGGTTCAGGAGGGAGGGGGCCGCTCTCTCGTCCCCCCCTTTTCCCCTGCGGCCGGCCAGGTTGCGTGCTCGGATAAGGGGTCTGGTATGGATTTTTAGGGGGACTCCACGCCATTTTTTTTTAAATTTGGGGTGGAGTTCCCCTTAAAATCCATGCCAGATCTGAAGGGCCTGGAATGGATATTTGGGGGAACCCCACGTCAATTTTTTTTTACATTTGCGGCGGGGTTCCCCTTAATATCCATTCCAGACCTGAAGGGCCTGGTAATTGAATTCTGGGGAACCCCCACGCTTTTTTTTTTTTTTTATCAATGACTTTTGTATGTATTGCCGGGAGCCGACAATTCATTAATAGCCGCGAGTCAGTTTTAATGCATTTTTTTCTTTCAAAAATGACATTTTTTGCAGGGACAGTTCTAAGCACGGGAAACATGCGCCACTTTACATGCATATCATACACACCCCCCAGGTACGAAATTTAAAGGAATATTTTGCTTTTATTTTTTCATTTTAAGCAATATTAAAATCACTGCTCCCGAAAAAACGTCCGTTTTTAAAACTTCTTTTTGCATTGATACATGTCCCCTGGGGCAGGACCCCGGTCCCCAAACACTTTTTAGGACAATAACTTTCATATAAGCCTTTATAATTAGCACTTTAGATTTCTCCCATAGATTTTTCGAATTTGCCGCGAACACCCCAATTTGTTCGCTGTTCGGCGAACAGGCAATGTTCGAGTCGAACATGAGTTTGACTCGAACTCAAAGCTCATCCCTACACATGATGTTAACAAGCTCTTAGCTTGAGGGAAGCTGTCAGTTTTGCCCTGCTGCGAAGGGGAAAATAGGATTTTTATAACAGCTTACCTGTAAAATCCTTTTCTTGGAGTACATCACGGGACACAGAGCGACATAGTCATTACTAATGGGTTATATAGATACCGTCAGGTGCTGGCACTGGCAACTTCCAAAACCGGAAGTACCCTCCCCTATATAAGCCCCTCCCATCCGGGAGCACCTCAGTTTTGTAGCAAAGCAATAAGTGTCCCCAAAGAGGGGCGGGAGCTCTGTGTCCCGTGATGTACTCCAAGAAAAGGATTTTACAGGTAAGCTGTTATAAAAATCCTATTTTCTTTCTCGTACATCACGGGACACAGAGCGACATAGTCATTACTAATGGGATGTCCTAAAGCAATGCCAAATGAGGGGGGGGGGATACACCATATATAAGCTGAGCGCTATCAGACATGAGGATCTTTTGCGGCCTGCAACACACTACGCCCAAAGGCGACATCCTCCTGACTTCTAACGTCCACCTGGTAGAACCTAGTAAACGTGTGTACTGAAGACCATGTTGCGGCCTTACAGATTTGAGCCAGGGAGGCCTGGTGATGCACTGCCCATGAAGTTCCAACTGCTCTCGTGGAGTGCGCTCTAACTTTGAACGGAGGCGGTCTCCTTCTCAAGCCATAAGCTTGCATAATGACCTGTCGAATCCACTTGGCTAAAGTAGATTTTGACGCTGCCTGACCCTTTCTGGGGCCTTCCGGCAGAATAAACAAAGTATCCGTTCTGCGAATCTGAGCAGTGGCTTTTAGATAAGCTTTAACTGCTCTTACTACATCCAAAGAATGCAATAACTTTTCCTCTACCGAAGTAGGTTTGGGGAAAAAAGAAGGAAGAACCACATCTTGGTTCAAATGAAACCTCGATACCACCTTAGGAAGAAAGGCTGGATGAGGACGTAACACTACTCTGTCCTTATGGATAACCAGATATGGCTCCTTACAGGACATAGCTGCTAATTCCGATACTCTCTTAGCCGAACAAATGGCTACTAGAAAAATCTATTTCCTGGTGAGAAGCACCAAGGAAATATGCTGTAATGGTTCAAATGGTTGTTTCTGTAGCACCGACAGAACCAAGTTTAGATCCCATGGACATATGGGAATATTAACCGGAGGACTAATACGCATCACTCCTTGTATAAAGGCTTTGACTAGTGAATGCGAAGCCAAGGGCCTTTGAAAAAAATATTGACAAGGCCGAAATCTGACCCTTGATAGTACTCAAGGCAAGCTTCCTATCTACAGCCCATTGTAGGAAGTCCAGAATCCTACCTATTACGTATTTACGTGGATGCCATTTCTTGGCCTCACACCAGGCGATGTACGCCTTCCAGATTCTATAGTAGATCTGCCTGGATACCGGCTTCCTGGCATTGATCATGGTAGATACCACAGCATTAGAGAGCCCTCTCTTTTTTAGAATGTGGGCTTCAATAGCCAGGCCGTCAAACCTAGGGCTGGTAAGGAAGGGTGGTATATCGGTCCTTGCGAAAGCAGGTCCGGACGATGTGGGAGGGTCCAAGGACTCCCCACAGACATTTTTACAATCTCCGCGTACCATGCTCTTCGGGGCCACGCTGGAGCCAACAGAATCACTGGTTTCTTTTCTACCCTGATTCTGCGGAGTAATCGAGGTAACAATTGTGGCGGTGGGAATGCATATATCAGCTTGAACTGATCCCAAGGGAACACTAGGGCATCCGAGCCGCACGCTAGGGGATCCCTTGTCCAAGAGACAAACCTGTCCACTTTTGTGTTGAATCTGGATGCTAGCAGATCTACATCCGGTGTTCCCCACCGCTGACATATTGTCCGGAAAACCTCGGGATGAAGGGACCATTCCCCTGGGCATAATTGTTGGCGACTTAGAAAGTCCGCCTTCCAATTCTCCACCCCTGGAATGAATACCGCAGATATGGCTGGGACATATCTTTCTGCCCATCTCAGGATGTAATTTACTTCCCTTTGGGCTGCACGACTCCTGGTGCCCCCCTGACGATTGATATATGCCACTGCTGTGGCATTGTCTGATTGAACTCTGACAGGGGACCCTTGGAGTTTGGATGTCCATGCTACTAGGGCATACCGGGCTGCTCGTATCTCTAAGAGATTGATGGGCAGGGCCTTTTCTGCTTCTGACCACTTGCCCTGGAGAGACCATTGCTCCAGTACTGCTCCCCAGCCTATAAGGCTGGCATCTGTAGTGACCACCTTCCAGGAAATCGGACTGAAGGATTTCCCTCTTTCCAGATTCTGGGGAACCAACCACCAGCGGAGGCTCTTGCGAACGGAAGGGGACAAGGACATTGGTAAGTCCAGAGCCTGAACTTTTTTGTTCCAGGCTGACAGTATGGCCCTTTGCAACTTCCTTGAATGGAATTGACCGTAGGGTACTGCTTCGAATGATGCCACCATTTTTCCCAGCAGCCTCATGCACAGGCGTATGGGTGGCTTTCTTTTTGAACCCACTAAGTGGATCAAATTTCTCAAAGACGACCCCTTTTCTTGAGGCAAGAAAATTTTTCTCTGGTCTGAATCCAGCCTTAGCCCCAAGTATTCCAGACTTTTGACTGGTTTTAGGGCTGACTTGTCTCGGTTGATAATCCAACCGTGATATTCCAGAAACTTGATTGTCTCGTGAACAAACACTTCTAGTTTTTCCACTGAGTGGTCTATCAGCAACAAGTCGTCTAGATATGCCATTATCGTTACACCTCGTGTTCTTAGATTGGCCAATAATGGGGCCAGAATTTTTGTGAACACTCTTGGTGCTGTGGCCAGACCGAAGGGTAAGGCTCTGAACTGAAAATGGCGCCCTTCTACCGCAAAGCGTAGAAATTTTTGGTGGGCTGGAAAGATGGGAATGTGCAAATAAGCATCTTTGATGTCGATCGAGGCTAACCATTCCTCCCCTTGTAGGGCAGTGGCTACCGATCGGATCGACTCCATCCGGAAAGTCCTGATATGTAGGAATTTGTTTAGCCCTTTTAGATTTAATATGGGCCTCACGTCCCCGTTTGGCTTCGGAACTGTAAAGAGGTTTGAGTAAAACCCGAACCCCCATTCTTCCAGGGGAACCTCTATAATTACTGCTTGGAGCAATAATTGTTCCAGTGCCAACAGGAGGGATCCTCTCTTCTGGGGATCCCTTGGCACGTTTGACCTTATAAAGCGGGAAGGAGGGGAGTTTTTTAACTCCAATTTGTATCCCAGATTTACTGCGGAGAGCACCCATCTGTCTCGGATCGTGTCCCGCCAGGTTTCTGTGAACAACTGAAGTCTTCCCCCCACCCGATTGGGTGGGGGCAACCCTTCATGCATTTGACTTTGGGGGAGGTTTTGTACCTCTCCTGCTCCAGGGCTTCTTGTTACCCTGCAACTGTCCCTGATTTTTACCTCCGGGATTTGACCGAGGAGGCCGTCGGAACTGTTTCACAGCCGATGCCCTAGGGACTGGAGAAGCCGGCCTCTTAAAAGAGGGACCTCTAACCCTATTTTTAACCGGCAAAAGTGTACTTTTACCGCTGGAAATTCTCTGGATATACTTGTCCAGGTCTTCCCCGAATAAGCGCTCACCATGAAATGGGAAGCTGACCAGCAATTTTTTACAGGGAGCTTCAGCAGACCAGTTTTTGAGCCATAGAAGCCTGCGCATATGTACTACAGACAGCGTAAGGCGGGAGGCCTGATGGATTGAATCCTTTATGGCGTCCACCGCAAAGCATAAAGCTCTAGGTAGATCAGCTAGGGCAAGAGCCTGCTGATCTGGAAAGTCCCTTAAGACCTGTTTCAACTGATCCTTCACTGCTTGGCAGACCCCAATAGCTGCCACTGCTGGTTGTGTCACCAATCCTGCTGTAGAAAAAGCAGATTTTAATAAGGACTCCAATTTTTTATCTATTGGGTCCTTGAACATTTGGACATTATCCACCGGACATGTCAGTGATTTATTCACACAAGAGATGGCTGCGTCCACTGTAGGGACCCTCCATTTCCTGATGAACTTATCCTCCATGGGATAGACCACCGGAAATCTCTTAGGGGGAGTAAATATTTTGTCAGGATGCTCCCAATCCTGGTAAATGAGCCCTTCCAGTAAAGGATGGATCGGAAAGGAACAAACAGTCTGGGGAGCTTTTAGCGACCCCAACGAGGAGACAGAAGTGGATGATGGCTCCGCAAGTGGCATTTTAAATGCTGATCGGACCATATTAGTCAGGGACTGAACCCATAACCTTTCAGCATGTGATGCTGAGAACGGCTCTTCCACTGTTGATTCCTCTACAACCGAATCGACCTCATCCTGATCCCCTTCAGGTAGGTCGATCCCTGTATGGGACTGTTGCTCTGTTAACAGGCACTCTGAGGGAGGAGACAGAGATCGGGCGCTTTTCTCCTGTGACAGGGAAGCCGCGATCAATGCTGACAATCTCTCTTCCAGCCCTCCCAGAGCTGAGGAAAAAACCTCCTCTGTTACATACACAGGAGCAGGTGAACTGAGGACAGCCACAGTACCAGGTACTCCTGAGGGTGCTCTACGGTCACTAACCTCTGATTCTTCAGGGGAGACTGGTGCAGCCAAAGCATGCCCAAGATCCTCAGAGCCCGATGGAGACCCCCTATTCCTCCTGGAATTTCTAGTCCCGGAGTTTTTAGACGGCATATTCCTAAGCCACAAAGCTGAGGTATTCCAGCCGAAATACACCAGTTACTGACAATAGTCTAGCATAAATGCTGCTATGAGAAACAGTTGGTGTCTACTAATGTGCCTTTCTAGGGGATGCCTGTATCAACCGCTTGCTGTATGCCCTTTTTTAAATGTTGCCAGCTCTGTCTCTGTACTTCATAGCCAGCTCACCACACAAAAATTGTGGTTTTTAACATGCTGGGACGCCCGCACATGCGCAGAAGCGCTGCGGCGCGCACAGAGCGTCATCCCCCAGGCTCCGCCCCCTTTCCCGGCTCACCTCTATATATAGAGGCGCGTGCACGCGCGCGGCCACGTGCACCTTCGGCGCTAATTTTGAAAAAATGGAAACTAGGGACAAGAGCCAGGGCCCCTCTTTGCCGCAGGCCGGGGGATGGACGAGCATTGCAACATGGCAGAGGAAGCAGTTTCTGATAAGAGAACTCACCATCTGCCTGGACTTGCTCTGCTGAGAAGAAACTAGTCCACATGACAAGAAAACATTCCACAGCGGCCTCTAGTGGACAAACACAGGTACCGCAGTCTAATATATTAAATATATAAAATAATTTTTTTTTTTTTTCTTGACCACCATTAAAAATTATTACATTTTTTTAGTAGTTACAGGCATGCACAGAATTTTGCGGGAATACCATTAGGTAACAGACAGAAAGACAAATTAGGCTTGGGGGTCCCCCAATAGAACCAAGTTCCTGGGGGGCCCCACTTACCTGTTCCCCGCCGCAGGACTTTGTTTGGTCCACAAAAGCCCAAACTTCACCTATCACGGCAGGCATTGTAATCAAACCTTCAGGGACCGGGTTCCCAAGGATTCCACTCCCCTGGACCTGTATAGCACCCTGCACAGAAAACATCTTGGTCGTGGGTATGACCAGAGCTCTGGATCCCAGGGTCCAGCTCTCCTAAGAGAAGCATTACAGGCAAAACCTTGCTCTTCTCTGCAAGGCCCGGGTACCGACCGTTTAGCTATGAAGCTTTTTTGGTCGGATCCGGAATAGCTTACTGAGGCCCAAAAGAACCTGTACGCAAGCTCAGTGAAAAACACATGTTTCTTCTTGGCCAACACCTTAGACACTGGCAAAAAACTGAGGTGCTCCCGGATGGGAGGGGCTTATATAGGGGAGGGTACTTCCGGTTTTGGAAGTTGCCAGTGCCAGCACCTGACGGTATCTATATAACCCATTAGTAATGACTATGTCGCTCTGTGTCCCGTGATGTACGAGAAAGAAATGTGATACTTCATTTATGTTTCCACACTGCAGCGTGGAGTAGTGCGTTGTGTTGCAGTGCGCTGACATTTGGTGCCATCCAGTGCTCAGTAAAAAAGTACTGCACTGCACAACACATCACACCAACATTTTGTTGTGAACAGGGCACACTGGTCTGACACTAATATATTGGTTGGAAACAACTTGGTATCAGCTGGAACTCAACTTTAAATGGATTACAGCATACCTCCAACAAACATTTTTTTCTAGTCTTGGGTAGAGTGAGTGTCATTTCTCAGAGATGCAAAGAGAGTGCTAGCAGTTCACAAATTGTATTTATACATAACAGATTGAGCACCTCCTTGTCTCCTTCCGGAAGTCTGCTAAGCTGAAACATTTTTTTCTAATTTAGGATAGAGGAAAAATCTGTAACAGGGGCACAAACAAAAATCACACGGGCCTAGCCTTCCCCTACTCAACTAAAGAAAAGCATTTTTATTTCTGCTTGCATTGCTAATGGAGAGATCCCCCTACTTCCACAAAATTGATCAGCAGGACAGAAAGTGAGGGTAAATCTCTAAAGCCAGCCATAGATGGATCGAATCTCGGCCGGTTCAGCAGAGACAGGCCAAGATTCGATCCGTGTATGGGAAGGCTGGTTGTACTGAAGTCAATCCATCGATTAACTTCAGTACAACCAGCCTGTCAAATTTTTGGCATGCGATTACTGCCATCAGCTATAGCCGCTATAATCATTGTGTTCTGCCGGAAGGTAAGGCTCCCCATGCCCCCCTGCCAGCAGAACACTGCTACCTTGCCTTAAGAGAATATTAAATAAGGGCATTAGCCAATGCATCCCATTGTGTAATACATTTAAAAGAGCGAATAAAAGTCCTGGATGGCTTAACTCCAATGTAAAAATGCATATAAAAGCAAAGGAGAAGGCCTTCACAAAGTACAAGGTTGAGGAATCATCATCAGCATTCAGACTTTATAAAGAATGCAACAAGAAATGTAAGATTGCAATTAGGGCGGCTAAGATAGAACATGAAAGACACAAAGCGGAGGAGAGCAAAAAAAATCTGAAGAAATTCTTTAAGTATGTAAACAGTAAAAAAGAGAGGACAGACCATATTAGCCCCATAAAGAATGAGGAAGGACATCTGGTTACAAAGGATGGGGAGATGGCGAAGGTATTGAATTTATTCTTCTCCTCAGGCTTTCTCGACGGAATTGGGGGGCTTCAGTAACCAAAACTGCAGTGTTTATCCTCATGACACATCACAGGAAGCACCTCCATGGTTAACAGAGGACAGAATTAAAATTAGACTTGGGAAACTTAACATTAATAAATCACCGGGACCAGATGGCTTTCACCCGAGGGTACATAGGGAACTCTGTCAAGTAATTGCCAGACCATTGTTCCTAATTTTTTACTGACATTCTACTGACTGGAATGGTACCAGCTGATTGGAGAAAAGCCAATGTAGCACCAATATTTAAAAGGGGCCCAAAATACATCCCTGGGAATTACAGACCAGTTAGCCTAGCATTAATAGTATGTAAGCTCTTGGAGGGGATGATAAGGGACTATATACAAGATTTTAGTAATGAGAATGGTATTATTAGCAGTAATCAGCATGGATTCATGAAGAATCGTTCTGGCCAAACAAATCTATTAACCTTCTATGAGGAGGTGAGTTGCCATATAGATAAAGGAAGGCCCGTAGATGTGGTGTATCTGGATTTTGCAAAAGCATTTGACACAGTTCCCCATAAACGTTTACTGTACAAAATAAGGTCCGTTGGCATGGACCATACGGTGAGTACATGGATTGAAAACTGGCTACAAGGGCGAGTTCAGAGGGTGGTAATAAATGGGGAGTACTCGGAATGGTCAGGGGTGGATAGTGGGGTCCCCCAGGGTTCTGTGCTGGGACCAATGCTGTTTAATTTGTTCATAAACGATCTGGAGGATGGGGTAAACTGTTCAATCTAAGTATTTGCAGACGATACTAAGCTAAGCAGGGCAATAACTTGCAAAAAGATCTGAACAATTTAATGGGGTGGGCAACTACATGGCAAATGAGGTTCAATGTAGAAAAATTTAAAATAATGCATTTGGGTGGCAAAAATACAAATGCAATCTATACACTGGGTGGAGAATAGGGATGAGCTTCGTGTTTGAGTCAAACCCATGTTCGACTCGAACATCGGCTGTTCGCCGAATTGCAAACATTATGGGGCGTTCGCGGCAAATTCAAGTGGCGCATCATGGCCCATAATTCACTGTGGCATCGCAGTGCATTGCTGGCTGATGATTGGCCAAGCATGCACTATGACCCGCATGCTTTGGCCAATCACAGCGCGCAAAAAAACAGAGAGCCATAATTGGCCAAAGCCAGGGTGGCTTTGGCCAATTATGTCTCAGGGGATTTAGTACACGCCCCACACTATATAAGGCGGCCTGGAAGTCGGCCTTGTGTAGTGTGTTGCGGTGTTGGTTAAAATACAGATGGAGAGAGAGAGACAGTGTATTTTGATTTGAGTTAGATAGAGCAGTCAGTTAGCTGCAGTTACAGTGTGTAGAGGATATATATGCATCCTAGGTGTTGTATGTATATTTATACACTGTATTCAGTTTAGCTAGATGCGTCCCTGTTATTCTCTATACTGTGACAGGCAGGCAGGTGATTGTGCTAGCTGCAGTGTTTCACTTAGTGTACTGTGTCCTTTGCATAGTGTTCACCTAAAGCTTACCTGAATACAATTAGTGGTGTACTCATAACAAAACTACAGGCAAGGAGCTGCATTAATTTTATTTAGTGTACTGCAGTACTTCCGTCCTTTGCACAGCGTTCACTTAAAGGAACCTGAATACAATTTGTGGTGTTCTCATAATAAAACCACAGGCAGAGAGCTGCAAGTATTTTCAGTTAGTGTACTGTGTCCTCTGCACAGTGTTCACTTAAAACTAACTGAAGACAATTGCTGCTTTTCTCATACTAATACCACAGCAGGCAGTTGATTCTGATAGCTGCATTATAATCAGTACATATATATATATTACGTGACAGCAGGCAGGTAAAATCACCAGGTTGCATCCAGGATGGAAGGTATATATGTCCTAGATTCAGGCTTTATGCTGATTTATACCACTAGGGGGGAGTGCTGGGAGTCTTGCAGGGGAAGAGTTAATGAGCCCAGCTGAAGTAAGTGGGCTCATTAGGGCCTCTACAAGAACTCCCAGCATGCTAAGGGAGATGCCTGGAACCAGATCTGTGTGGATAGTCTGGGGAGTGTGATCTCTGTGCGGTGAGCCAAAGCCTGTGTGGTTATTGCTAAGAACTTCTACAAGCAGGGAGCCAGGGACTGGGACAGCACAAGGGTGTACCCAGTTGTTAGTTAGGGACACCAACGTGTGTAGTGAGCGGTCAAGTTGACCAGGATTTATTTTCCTGTTTCTTTTGTTTTTGCTGTATTTTTTTGTCTGTATATAGTTCAAATAAAACCACACCCTTTTGTTTTCTCCTACCACTGTCTGCTGTGCCTGTTTTTGTGTGGTGAACCCATCCAGGGGGTCACACACACCCGCTGCTGAGTTAACCCCCTCACAATGTATATATATATACATCCCACCTTTGTGCAGCTACATCTCACTGCAGGCCATTAGTATGTCTGGAAGGCAAACAAGGAGAGGCAGACAGTCACGAGGCAATAAAAGAGGGCAAGCAGGCTCTGTGTCTAGAGGCAACAGTGCTGGTCATGGACACTGTGCATCCTCATCAGCACGTGGCCATGGGACACGCTTGTCCTTCTTTTCAGCAGCTGGCCATGTTGAGCTGCAACATGCCTAAGACTTGGTAGAGTGGATGACCAAGCCGTCCTCATCCTCCTCATCCTCTCTCACCCAGGCTCAAGGTACTTTGTCTGGCAAAGCAGCTGCCAAAGCGGCCTCTTCCCTTGGCTCAATGGCATCAGTCACTCCTTCCCTAGCCCCACCATGTCCTCCTGAGGAGTCCCCCGAACTGTTTGACCACAGTGTTGGGTACATGCTCCAGGAGGATGCCCAGCATTTTGAAGGCTCCGATGATGGAACCCAGCTAGAGGAAGGCAGTAACATGAGCTCAGAGAGAGGGGGTAGTAACGTGAGCCCAGAGAGAGGGGGTGCGCAACAAGGACAGCTATCTGGCAGTCACGTTCCCCCAGCTGCAGCATACTGCCAGATTTGCTCCAGTGATGAGGAAGGAGAGGATGATGAGGAGGAGTAGGAGGAGGAGGCACATCTCCAACGAGGCCGGATGCCCTCCAGGGGCCAGCTTAAGGGCAGCACACTGACTGCATCACACCGCAGAGCTCCGCATGTGCAGGGCGCTGCTGTCTCTGCGCGTTATTCCAAAAGTTCTTTGGTGTGGGCCTTTTTTCAGACGTGTGCAGCAGATCGCACCATTGCCATTAGCAACATATGTCTGAAGCGTATCTCGCGTGGCCAAAACATCAGCCGCTTGGGCACCACGTGCTTGACCAGACATATGTCGACCTGCCATGCAGTTCGTTGGCAAGCGTACCTAAAAGACCCACACCAAAGAACAAAGTGAACCTCTCCTTGCTCCTCATCAGCTGGGATCTCCAACCCCACTATACCTTCAGTCCTCTCTGAAACCTGCACTGAGAGGAATGAAGGTGTAGAATTAGGTGTGTCACAGCCAAGTACTTGCGGGCAATCTGCTATTAGTACACCGACGTCAGATTGTACCAGGCAAATTTCCCTGCCCCAGCTGCTGCACCGCCGAAAGAAGTTCGCTCCCAGCCATCCACATGCCCAGCGGTTGAATGCTAGCTTGGCTAAATTGCTAGCACTTCAACTGCTGCCTTTTCAGTTGGTAGACTCTGCCCCCTTCTGTGAGTTTGTGGAATGTGCGGTTCCTCATTGGCAGGTTCCCAAACACCACTTTTTCTCACAGAAGGAGATTCCGGCTCTCTACCGGCATGTGGAAGGCAATGTCTTGGCCTCGCTGGACAGGGCGGTCAGCGGTAAGGTGCATATTACCGCTGACTCTTGGTCCAGCAGGCATGGACAGGGACGTTGCCTATCTTTCACGGCGCATTAGGTGATTCTGCTGGCAGCTGGGAAGGATGCAGGACAAGGTGCAGTAGTGTTGGAGGTTGTTCCGCCACCACGTCTCCAAAATGTTACTACTGGTGATTCTGACAAACCTCTCTCCTCCACCCCCTCCTCTTCTTCTTCCTCCATGGCCTCTACCTGTGCTTTGTCCTCGGAACCAGCGGTACTCAATAGGCGTTCAAGGGGCTACGCAAGTACGCAGGCAAAAAGATGCCATGCGGTGCTTGAGCTGGTGTGCTTGGTGGGACAGGAGCCACACTGAGGCAGAGATTCTGTCAGCTCTGCAGGGGTAGGCTCAGAGGTGGTTGACGCCATGCCAGCTTAAGCCAGGAAAGGTGGTTTGCGACAATGGCACCAACCTCCTCTCCGCCCTCTGACAGGGACAACTGACCCATTTGCCCTGTTTGGCTCACGTCCTTAACTTGGTGGTGCAGTGGTTCTTGGGCAGGTACCCAGGCTTACAGGAGGTCCTGAAGCAGGCCAGGAAACTCTGTGGGCATTTCTGCCAGTCATATAATGCCAGTGCTCGGCTGGCTGACCTGCAAATGGATTACAACCTGCCCAAGAACTGCCTAATCTGTGACATGCCCACCAGGTGGAACTCTACGTTGGCCATGCTGCAGTGGCTGCACACGCAGCAGAGGGCCATCAATGAGTATCTGTTGCAATATGGCACCAGGACAGGGTCAGGGGAGCTTGGATTTTTTTCCCCACGCCATTGGGCCATGATTAGGGATGCATGTACTGTCCTGACAACATTTGAGGAGGCCACGAAGATGGCGAGCAGTGACAGTGCATGTCTTAGTGACACTGTCCCTCTTGTCCACCTGTTGGAGCACACGCTGCATGGAATAATGGACAGGGCACTTGAGGCAGAACAGAGGCAGGAAGAGGAGGACTTCCTTACCTCTCAAGGCCCCCTTTATCCAGACAGTGTTCCTGCTGGCCCGGCTATCACACAGGAAGAGGACGAGGAGGAGGAGGATTGTGTCAGCATGGAGGTGGAGCCTAGCACTCAGCATCAGCAGCAGTCTTCAAGGGATCAATTACAGTCCCAAGACACCCATGGACTGGTACGTGGCTGGGAGGAGGTGGCTGCGGATCATGTCGTCCAGAGTGACCCAGAGGACTCCGGACCAAATGCCTCAGCAAACCCTATGCTGCATGGCCTCCCTGATCCTGCAAAGCCTG
The DNA here is from genome assembly GCA_029206835.1 of Rana muscosa. Taxonomy (NCBI): domain Eukaryota; kingdom Metazoa; phylum Chordata; class Amphibia; order Anura; family Ranidae; genus Rana; species Rana muscosa. Next base: position 74,456,136 of record CM055121.1, read on the forward strand.
CGGAGGGATCCTCGTATTCGTGCGATCAAGGAGAGGGATCATTACTGGCTGGCAACCCTCCTTGATCCACGTTACAAGGGTAAGGTTGCGGACCTTATCTTGCCATCGCAGAGGGAGCAGAGGATGAAGCATCTTCGGGAGGCCTTGAAGAAAGGTCTGTGCAATGCGTTCCCAGAGACTGGGAGGTTACAAATTCCTGGTCCTGGACAACGTTTTGCTGAGGCTTCGGTCAGTCAAAGAAGGAGCGGTGGAGAAGGTGGCCGTCTGACCGATGCGTTCAGACAATTTTTTAGTACGCAGCCCCAAGGTATGATCGGTTTCAGCAACTATCGCCAGCGTCTGGTTTACATGGTGCAGGAATACCTAGGGGCAAGATCAGACTTGGACACTTTTCCCACCGAAAATCCTCTGGGTTACTGGGTCTTGAGGATGGATCACTGGCCAGAGCTTGCACAGTATGCAATTGAGCTACTGGCCTGTCCTGCATCCAGCGTTCTTTCGGAACGCACATTCAGTGCTGCTGGAGGCTTTGTAACCGATCACAGGGTGCGCCTGGCCATCGACTCGGTCGATCGACTGACCTTCATAAAAATGAATCAGTCTTGGATCACCACCAGCTACCAAGCACCTGATGCTGATGTAACCGAATAATTTTTTTTGAAATGTCAGATCCCTCCAAGACTGCCTATGCTGACGCTGAGTGACTATCTTGTTTTTTTTTTTATATATTTTTATTGAGAAGCTATGTAGATACAACAATAGAAACAGATACAAAGAAAATGGTACGTCGGGTTAGCAAACAAAGAAGAGTCAACCCGTTTTACAATGAAAAACATCTTGAGTAACCCGAGTACAATGAAATGAACAATAGCTTGATTAACAGATAGGAAAGAGAGGGGGAAGAGGAAGAAGAAAAAGGAAGGCAGGAGGGGGCTAGGAGAGAGGGGGGTAAGGGAGGAGGGAGCAGGAAGGGGAAAGGGGAAACTGGCATACCTGGCAGTAACAATGAGCAGATATCAAATGCGTTTAGAGTAGGGAGGTCTTAGAGGGAGGTTAGTGCCTCCACAGTCAATATAAATGTAACAAAAACGGTACCAGGAATAGCGGTCAAGTTATGCAAGAAGCTTGGGTAGCTTAAGTGGACGAGGAGATAATGTCTTTGTAGCATTGGATGGAGAGGAAGGAGGACCAAGGTGCCCAGGTTAGGGTATGCTGTTTAGTAGTGTCTCTCGCAATGTGGGTGAGTTCCTCCATGAGACATACTTCCGAAACTTTTTGTATCCAGGACTTTATGGTTGGAGTTGTGGGTTGGCCCCAGAGGGTAGGTATGAGGGCTTTAGCAGTATTAAGGAGATGTGGCGTGAGTGAACGTTTATATCTACCTATGGACATCAAGGTAGCGTGAAAGAGGACTATCCACGGATCCATAGGCAATCTAACATTGGTGACTTGGTGAATCAGGTCTAGCACTTTAGACCAGTAAGGGCGAATAAGGGGGCAAGACCACCATATGTGGGCATGAATGGCATTTTGACCACAATTCCTCCAGCATAGCGGGGAGTTAACAGGGAACATGCCGTGAAGTTTGACAGGCGTGTGGTGCCATCTAGTAAGAAGTTTAAAGTTAGACTCAGCCATGGAAGATGCCAAAGAGGAGACATGAGTAAGTTGGAGAATTTTGTCTTTTGTCTTGTCCGTGATAGTAACATCCAGGTCGGTCTCCCATCTGGGCAGGTAGTTTGGGTACGCAGGACTCTGCAAATTTATGATCGCTTTGTAGAACTGGGAGATACTGTGTAGAGGGGGGTCTTTATGGAGAAAGAGCTGTTCAATACCATTTAGATCTTGAATTCCCCGTAATGGCTGGGGGAGAGTCTGAAGGAAGCGTTTCAGTTGATTATATCTCCATGTCTCCATAAATGTAATTGGTTTATGGCCCAAAATTTCTGGCAAAGGTTTAAGGGCATTGGGGGATAGGACATGGTGTAGCAGGAGAGGGCCACCGGGTGACCAGGATTGAAATCCTGGGTCAATGGAGCCTGGCATGAAGTATTTATGATGCAGCAGGGGGGTCAGTGGAGAGTCATAAGACCATGCAAATTTTCTATGGAGACCATCCCATACGCCCAATGAGGATGTGGTGAGAGGCGAGGTGTTGTGGGAGAGTTTTCTAGAAGAACGTGGAATCCACGGGGCCGTGGAGAGATCTGAGCCGCTTAAGGAGTATTCTATTTGTACCCAGAGTTTAGTAGCAACGGCATACTTCCAGTCTGCTATACGTGATAGAATAACAGTGTTATAGTAGGCTTTAAAGTTAGGAAGAGACAGTCCCCCAGAACGCTTGGCTCTATAGAGGACTTCCCGAGAGATCCTGGGGTGGCCGTCCCTCCAAACAAAGCGGGTGATCATGGTCTGCAGTAGAGTAAAGAAGCCTATGGGGACCTTCAAGGGGATCATTTGAAGAATAAAGAGGATACGGGGGAGTATGTTCATTTTGATTATATTAACCTTGCCTAGCCATGAATGTGAGGGGGAAGACCACTTCCTGAGATCAGCTCTGATATTATTGAGGAGAGGGATGTAATTATGCCTAAAAAGGGAATGCAGGGGGCGCATGCGCGAGGCTCTGTATGGCGGACGTGTTCCACTAGAGCTCTGCACCTCCCGCCGCAACATCGGGATCATACACCGCGCCTGAGCCGCCCTGCAACCCCGCTTTTGCTGAATACAGCCTCCGGAACGGCCACAGCATCGTCTGGGATGGTTTTAACCGGCCATCGCGGTAGATCCAAATCTAAACCGATCAAAGACGCCCTGGCCCGCGCCTCGTCCAAGATGGCGGCGAAGGCCCTGACTAAACAGCACGTTGCCTCACCAGACAAGCCAGAACAAGCCACCGCCGACAGCGGGGATGAGTCCACCATCAGCGGTCCTTCCTTCCTGCCCTCCTCAGGTATGTCCCAGGGTGATTTTCTACAGTTTATGGAAGCCATGCTGCAAAAGGCCTTAAAAACAACATCTGATCAGATAACAAGCAGGCTGTCACGTGAGATCAGGGAGCTAGGCCAGCGCACGGCAGACCTGGAAACCAGGGTAGATGATATAGAGCTTACACTCCAAGAGCAGGTTCAAGAACAGGCAGCCCTCCGTGATGAGAACAACATGCTACTCTCACGTCTCGAGGACGCTGAAAATCGCTCCCGTAGATCAAATCTACGCCTGAGAGGTATCCCAGAAAATGTGGAAGACCTACAATCTTTCTCAACGGCCCTATTCCAAGAACTATCACCTGCTATACCAATAGAACGCCTGGAATTCGATAGAATACACAGGGCCCTGACCCGCCGACAGCAAGACGGGCCTCCGCGAGATATTATCATTAAACTGCACTTTTTCCGTACAAAGGAACAACTCCTAGCTGCTGCTCGCAATAAGGACACTCTCCTGTTCCAGGGTCACACGTATCAATTGTTCTCTGACCTAGCTCCATCTACAATTGCTAAACGCCGTGCCATGAAACCACAACTCCAGATTCTCTTGCAGCACCAACTTAAATACACCTGGCGCTTCCCTTTTGCTTTGCAATTTTCCTACCAGGGCCAGCAACACTCCTCCACATCACCGGAATCCCTCCAACGTCTTCTTGAGGCCCTGCACCTAACTACCCCGGAGCAACCTGCGGAGACGACACTGCCTCGCACCCCCGCCCGGGCAGCAACGCATCCCTATAATACCACTCCAAGGAGATCTAATCCTGGCCCTTCATCCATCCGTAGGGGTACACCAGCTCGCCCACCCAGGGACATCTCCCGGGACCGAAAAGTCTACTCTCCACGTTGAATTTACTTTTGCTCCTTTCACAACCACTTTTTGCCACCGGAGGCCCCTTGATTGAAGCTAACCTATACTTTATGACGTGATGATAACTCTTCAATCAAGTTAAAGGGGGACTGTCCTGTGATAGACACCCCCTAATGGTATGGGGGATGTCTGTGCAGTCCACCTACCCCCCTCTTCCCGGGGTTGCGGGGGCTCAGGCCCCATGAATCTTTTATATTCCCTTTCTCATCAACAAGTGTTATACACTTTTCTCCCCTCTTTTTTCATTATTATTATTGTTTTATTTTTTTACCTTACTACTCAGGAAAAGGAAGGTTATATATATATATTTTTTTTCTTCCTTTTCCTACGGTGTCCCCTTTTTGGGGAAAATGTACTATGATTCTTGCACAACATTCACTACATAACATTTTGGTTGGCGCCTGTTTTCTGGCTCGCCGCATGTGCTCGGGGCACTCCCTGGGCGCATGCGGCGACCCGGACACTGCCGCCTATTCTTTGTCTGTTAGTGCTTGACCTTGGTAAATTGAAATGTTATGAACAGTAACTTGTTTTCTTTCTCTGTTTCTCACTTTAAATGCTTATGGGAGGATATATGTATACGGATACACCCTACCTGAGTATTTGTGTGTCCCTGTACCGTGTCTCCACAGAGTCAATCAGGAGGTCCGTGTGCCTCCAGACAAACATAGGTTACATAGCAATACCTGCATAACCACTGTCTTTCCTGTTACTTCTTGTTGGTTTAACTTTTAAAAACTTTAACCACAATCCCCCTTTAGCGGCGGGAGGCTGTCATTGCCCCCCCCTCTGCATGGTGTGCACACTCGCGAGTCGGCTGGCCGACTGGCGAGTCTGTCCACTACCTGGTCGGGCGACCAAACCCCATTGCCACTTCCTATATCTATTCATCCATTTGCCTTACAACTACTACCCTCTCCTTTTCCCCTTTCTTCCCTCCCTTCTCCCTTGTATCTTCTCTTTTCCTGATCCTTGTCGGCGGGGCTGCGGGGCCCTTGGGGCCCTTCTGCCTAATATCTCCTCTCCTTCCCCATGGCCCCCCTGAACATTCTTTCCCTTAATGTAAAGGGACTCAACTCACCGCATAAGAGAGTTAAGGCCTTCCAAACATTCATAGCATTAAAAGCTAGTATTGTAGCCCTCCAGGAAACTCATTACACGACGCAAGCGACACCAAAATTCTTTAGCCCCCGATACCCTCAAGTGTATACTGCCTCGGCTAATGTGAAAAAGCGCGGTGTACTCATAGCCCTTCACCAATCCCTCCCTTTCGTATTAATCTCAGAAATCAAAGATCCGGAAGGTCGCTATATAATCCTTGTAGGCATGCTTCAAGAAGTGGAAACTACCTTGGTCTCCTATTATGCCCCAAATGATAACCCAAACCCCTTCTTTTCTCACCTCCTACAAGTCATCCGGACACATTGCAGGGGCACGGTGATCCTTTGCGGCGACTCTAACTCAGTACTTCAGCCACATATGGATAAATCCCCATATGCTCCAGACCAGTATGCCTCTTCCACACGCTTTAGAAAATTACTGCAACAAGCCTCATTGCTTGACACTTGGCGAGAATGCAACCCAACGAAGAAGAACTACACGTTCTACTCATATCCCCATAAATCCTTTTCTAGGATCGATCACATATTCCTCTCGGTTGCGTCCTCCCCAACACTTGTCAACTCCTCTATACAACCTATACCATGGTCGGACCACTGTGCAGTCCTTACCACGGTTTCCTCTCTGATTCCCCAAACCAGCGACCGCTCCTGGTGTATTAATGAAGCTCATCTTACTAATCCGTCATACTGCCTTGACATTCAGGTGGCCCTTGGAGATTACCTGCGTCATAATAATACTCCTGATATCTCTCCAGTTCTCCTCTGGGAGGCACACAAACCGGTAATCCGAGGCACATGCATATCAGTATCTACACATCTTAAACGAGATAAGAAGCTCCAACTAGCCAACCTTGAGAAGGAGTACCACCAGAACTTTCTTCAGTTCCAGAAAACCCAGACTGAGCCCCATAGGATAGCAATGGAAAAATCCAGAACTGAACTGGATCTGCTGCTGGCTGAATCGGCTGATAAGGCCATCCGCAGATCCAGCCATACCATTTACACTAAGGCCAACAAACCCGATACTTTCCTAGCCATGCGTCTCCGTCGACCAGAACGGAACCATGTTCCCGTCAGATTACGGATCGAGAAAAATACATACGCTAGTAACCCTATCAAAATTCTAAAGGAATTCCGCAAGCGTCTAGAAGACCTCTATAAAGCTAAATCTACCTTTTCCCACTCTGCCGCTGACTCACTCCTTCACGACACCCCTTTGCCTGCTCTCTCGGACTCAGACCGTGAACCCTTAGAGGCACCCATTTCTACAGAAGTCCTTGCAGCGATAAAAACCCTCAAACCCCATAAGAGGCCAGGCCCAGATGGACTATCAGCCACATACTTCAAAAAAATTGCTACAACTCTAGCCCCCCTCTTAAGTAAAACGTTCAACTCCCTACTTCAGAATCAGGTCTTTGGCCGAGACACACTGACAGCTATTATAGCAATGATACCCAAACCTAACACTGATAATTCCCTTTGGTCTAATTTTAGACCCATCTCCCTACTTAACCTGGACATCAAACTCCTGGCTAAAATATTGGCACTTCGCCTCAACCCTCTTATCGGCAAACTAATAAACAAAGACCAGGTAGGCTTTATACCCCGTAGGCAAGCCAGCGATAACATCAGACGAGTGATACTCCTCCAGCATATTGCAAAAACCCGTCATATCCCAATGCATTTATTATCTCTTGATATAAGGAAGGCGTTTGACACGGTGTCCTGGCCATACCTAGACTACATTCTTAAACGCTGGGGCTTTGGCCCACACTTTCTACAGTGGATAAACTCCCTCTATAACCAGCCGCAAGCTTATATTGGGTACTCGGGATTTCGCTCGGACAGTTTTCTTATAGCAAGAGGTACTAGACAGGGATGCCCCCTTTCCCCTTTACTTTTTGCATTAGCTATCGAACCAGTGGCAGCTCTGATTAGAACAAACATTAATATTAAAGGACTAGAAATCGCTTCCACCTCGCATAAAATCTGCCTCTTTGCAGATGATGCACTTTTATTTGTGACCTCACCCCGCACCACTCTCCCTAACCTTATTCAAACCCTGGATAAATTTGCCTCCATTTCAGGTTTGGAGGTTAATCAAACAAAGTCTAAAGCTCTTAATGTGTCTCTCCCACCCCACAAAGTCACCCATTTACAACTAAACTTCCCCTTTACTTGGTCTGCTACCTCTCTCCCGTACCTTGGCATAAAACTGACCGGAAACCCAACCTCTTTATACCAAGCTAACTATCTCCCCATGCTGGCACAATTGTCATCTATCTTGGACACCTGGAAACCTTTGTGTGTTTCCTGGCTGGGGCGGGTGGCCGCTGTTAAGATGTCCTTGCTTCCCAAACTATTATATCTATATAGAGTCCTCCCGATCGATGTTCCTTCTTACTTCCACCGGATTATTCAATCTAGAGTCTTTAAATATATATGGGGCCTCACCAAACCCAGAATCCCGAAAATTATCCTTCTTCGCCATAAACTACACGGGGGCCTGGGCATCCCGAACTTTGCCAAATATTACCAGGCAGCCCAACTAGCCCAACTAGCTCTATTACATGCACTTACTGAAACCCCGAAATGGGTCTCCCTTGAAGCTATAGACCTTTACCCACTAACAGTTAATAACATTCTATGGCTACCCCCTCCTGTCCGTGGTCATATTACCAACCCCATCACCTACCACTCCTTAAAGCTATGGGACAGGCTACGCGACCCCTTCAAACTGATCTCTCCGCATAACCCTTTATTATCCTTCTTACACCACCCTTCATTCTACCCTGCCTACACTCAACCCAGCACCTTTTCTCGCTGGTCGCAAGCGGGCATAACTAAAATATGCGATCTTACTGCCAACTCCACCTTTTAAATCTTTTTCAGATCTCCAATCCAGTGCCTCACTCCCAACCTCTGAATCTTTCCATTATCTTCAAGTACTCCACTTTGCCAAATCAATAGTCGGCCCGTGCACTAGTCTGACCACCCAATCTATATACGAGAAAATCTGCGCAGCAGACCCTCATGCCCCAGGCATTATATCTAGCCTATATAGCCACTTCTCCACCCTATCAGCTGACCTCCCTCTATACGCTGCACAGTGGTCCAAGGACCTAAATATTTCTCTCTCTCCTGAAGAATGGTCTGCTATATGGGCCACCACCAAATCTTCTTCCCAAAATGTGGTAGCGCTTGAAACAAACTATAAAGTTTTAATGCGCTGGTACCTGGTTCCAGCAAGAATATCTAAATTTGTACCGAATTATCCCTCAACCTGTTTCCGAGGTTGCAGTGACCAGGGTACCCATCTTCATATCTGGTGGTCTTGTGAGATAGCACAACAATTCTGGAAGGTTATCTTTCAAATGGTTTCCACAATACTGCATGAAACAGTGATCCCTGACCCTGCCCTGGCACTCCTAAACCACATACAGGGAGAATATACCAGAAATCAAATCAGTCTTCTCCTCCAGCTGACCACTGCTGCCAAGCAAACTATTGCCAAAGCCTGGAAAACTCCGAAACTCTACATAGCAGAAACAAAGAATAGAGTAACCCAAGCCATGATACACAGCAAAATTGAGGCCACATTGTTAGACCGTGTCCCTCGACACACTAGCATATGGACCCCTTGGGTGGATAACTTTCTACCCCCAGACTTTGATCCCAACCTCCTTATCCCATGATCTTCCACCTTCCTCTACCACTGCGCGTGGTGGCCCCCCTGGCCACACCGCGGCTCCGCCGACAACGTTCCCTCTCCCCCTTCTCTCTTCTCTCTCTTTCTCTTTTTCCCCTATGTGCCCCCCCCTCTCCTCACGCGCCTATCCCTCATCTGTGAACCCCGCTTGTACCCAGGTTCCCTTACTTCCTCAACAAGAACAGGCCTCTGAGGCTATGATTTCACATTTTCTGATACCCCATGAACCTGATGTAAACGCATAACATTACCCGTTGTCGAAGTTCTGGGGACCACCCCCGCTGATACACACTGATGCCACCGTGTCAACACCCTCCCTAATATTGATCAGCGACAAATGATAGCACTTAATCCACTAATTTTCTGATGTTCTGTAATAGTTATGCTTTATATGTAACGTGAACGATATACATTCACCATTTCTGACTACTTCTTGTTGTACTCTATATTATGCTCTAATAAAAAACTTTTGAAACAAAAAAAAAAAAAAAAAGGGAATGCAGGCGAGGGGTAAGGTACATGCCCAGATATTTCATTCGTGAGGATTCCCAACGGAAGGGGAATAAGGGTTTCAATTGATCAGCTATTGATTGGGGTACTGTGATGTTTAAAATTTCAGACTTAGCTAGATTGATTTTAAAGTTAGATAAGGTTTGGAAGGTGGAGAATTCAGACATTAAATTCGGCAGTGAAATGCGCGGTTGTTGAATGTAAAACAAAACAAAATATCGTCAGCGTATGCTGCATATTTATGAAGTCTATTACCGACTTGGATGCCATGAATATTCCTATTGTGCCTAATGGTAGCTAGAAAGGGTTCAAGGGAAATGGCAAATAAGAGAGGAGATAAAGGGCAGCCCTGTCTGGTTCCGTTATGTAATGTGAAGGGGTCGCTCAAGGAGCCGTTTATGCGTATTTTTGCGGTGGGGTTATAGTAGAGAGAGGAAATACGGTGGAACATTTTAGGACCAAGGCCAAAATACCTAAGGGTAGTTTTAAGGTAGTCCCAGTCCACCCTATCAAACGCCTTCTCCGCATCAGTAGAGAGAAGGAGGGTGGACTGGGAGCACCTGCGGACATAGTGGATCAAGGACAGAGTGCGGAGAGAATTATCTCTGGCCTCTCTATTAGGAATGAACCCAGTTTGGTCAGCCGAGACCCACTTAGGTAGAAGGGGGAGCAGTCTATTTGCCATTACCTTGGCATATAATTTGGTGTCGTTTAGGAGAGATATGGGTCTATAGCTATCACATAGTGTGGGGTCCTTGTCAAGTTTGGGAATAACGGTAATGTGGGCAGATAAGGATTCCGGACGGAGGCCAGATTTGTGGGAGATTGAATTTGCATAAGTTGTGAGATGGGGGAGTAAAATGTCGCTGAAGGTTTTATAATATAAAAGGGTGAAACCGCCCGGGCCAGGAGCCTTACCGGAAGGAGAGGATTTTAGCGCGCATTGGAATTCTTCTACGGAGAAATCTGCTTCTAGGTCATTAGGGGCCGATTTTGACCGTTTTGGGAGGCCGGCGTCTCTAAGATATTTGAGGATACGCTTACTTTTTTCTGGTACTGATAGAGAAGCCAAACCTCCCTCCACATTATATAAATCAGCATAAAATTCCCTGAAGGCCTTTGAGATTTGCGGGGTAGTGTGCACTAGGTCCCCTGATGGCAATTTGATTTTGGGTATAAAGGATAAAGTTTTCTTAGCTGTAAGGGATCTAGCCAATTGTTTACCCGGTTTGTTACCCCATTCATACACTTTCTGAGATACGTAGTGAAATTTCCGCTTAGTTTCTAGGGCGAGGAGAGTTTTAAGTTCTTCTCTTTTAAGGGTGAGCGCTTCGAGGTGAGAAACGTGCAACGAGAGCTTGTGCTTTTTATCTAATTCAGCAATTTGTTGTAGGACCTGTTTAAGCTGCTGGCCATGTTCTCTCTTTCTCCTTGCACCCAATTCGATAAGGCTACCTCTCATTAAGGCCTTATAGAACAGAGGGGGAGGTGTCCGAGGCAGAGTTTTCTTTAAAGTATTGGGATAAAGTAGTAGAGAGGATGGAAACCTCTGTTGAGTTAGTGATGAGAGAGTCATTAAGCTTCCAGCTGTTGGGGCGGGGAAATAAATCGGGCACGGTCAAGCTGACAGAAACAGGTGCATGATCAGAGAGAGTAGCCTTCCCTATGTTGGCTGAGCTCAGGAGAGGAAGGTGGAAGTGATCTAGGAAAATGTTGTCTATTCTGGAGTATGAGTTGTGCGCTTTTGAAAAGTGGGAGTAGTCTCTTCCTTTAGGGTGTAGGAGGCGCCAAGCGTCTATAAGTTGTAGATCTAGTAGTTTTTTTTTCACTTGTGCTAATCTTTTAAATGGGATACTGGAGCGGCCGTGGGAAGTATCTATAGTGGGATCTAGAGGCATATTTATATCCCCCGCAAGGAGTAACATTCCCTCAGCGAATTGTGAAAGTTTTGTGAGGGTTTGAGTAAAAAAAGTAGGCTGATTTCGATTGGGACAGTAAACATTAGCTAGGGTGCAACAAGTATTGCCAATATATCCTTTAACCACTTAAGCCCCGGACCATTTCGGGCCATTAGGACCAGGCCTGTTTTTGGGATTCGGCACTGCGCTGCTTTAACTGTAAATTGTGCGGACATGCAATGTTGTACCCAAATGAAATTTGCGTCCTTTTCTTCCCACAAATAGAGCTTTCTTTTAATGGTATTTAATTGCCTCTGCGATTTTTATTTTTTGCGATATAAACAGAAAAAGACCGAAAATGTTGAAAAAAAATGATATTTTCTACTTTTTGTTATAAGAAAAATCGAATAAACTCAATTTTAGTCATACATTTAGGCCAAAATGTATTCAGCCACATGTCTTTAGTAAAAAAAATGTCAATAAGCGTATATTACAATAATAAATTACAGTGTGTCCTGTATCTTCATAAGACAGAAAATGGAGCAGGAGTGAAGCAATAAAAAATAGAAGAGAGAAGTGGAAACATTTAAGCTGAATTAATAAAGGAGTTGATGTCCCACTCGACGTTCATTCCGAACGGCGTGTAGGTAAGCAACTCAAAAATCCAGTAGGTTTCTAAACGAGAGACACCCCGTAGCCGAGATTCTCCTCTCCAGTGTGGAACAAACTGATCTATGACCAAGAATTGTGTCCCTGTAGGGTCACGATTGTGACATTGCAGGTAATGTCTAGGAACACTATGATTGATTTTTCCTTTCTTGATCTTAGCAATGTGTTCGTTCACACGAATGGAGAAAGTTCTAATGGTACATCCTACATATTGTTGTTTACAAGGACATGTAAGAAGATACACAATATATTGACTGGCGCAGGTGGTAAAATGCTTCATCTGGTAAATACGTAAGGTAACAGATGATTGAAAAGTGACACTTGCGTTTCCCACTGATGTTGTGTAAACATACCTTGCATTTGCGGCAAGGGAAAAAACCTTTCCACTCCGGAAAGAAGGAGGGCTTTTTGGGTGGATCCATCACATAAGGGGCTATCTGTCTCTGGATAGATCTTGCTCCTCTGAAAATCACACCCGCCCTCTCAGGAAGTGCAGGTCCCAGGAGTCTATCATTTTGAAGTACACCCCAATGTTTCTTCAAAATCTCCTTTTTGCCCTGGACCCTCCAACCCCCTCTGGTGCCTCTCTTCTTCCCTGGTTTCTTGGGTATTCCAATGAAGCCCTGTGAAAACCCAGATGGTAAGGGACACCTGAATGTCCATAGTTGTAATTATATGGGGATTGATTGCATATATCCTCATCTCTATCCTGATAACCATAGAGGTCGCGATGAAACTCACCCATACAGCTATCTGGCGGTGGAGGGTATCTATTGGAAGTACGGATGGGCGTCCTGTATCCGTTCTCGTAACCCTCGTGATAGAAATCGCGATGGTCATGCCAACCACCAACCGGTCCCCTCGGACTTCCATATGGAATGGGGGCCCTTTCCTCCATTTCTGAAACCTCCACCTCTGACAGTAGGAGGATGAATAGTATGTGATATCTGAGCCTGAGGTTTACCCCGAGGTTCAGGGATCCTAGGTGGTGCACCCCTAGGTGGCTGTGAGGAATTTTGAGGCCGTGTAGAGGCTTCCTTGGGTTCAAAAGTAAGCCTCCTATCAACAATCGAAGTTGCAGGCTGTGAGACTTCCATCCCCAATATATCGTCCTCGGCTGGTCCCGATATATTAATTTTCTTTTGCCAGCCAAAAACGAGATTGGTTTTGTAGTCCGTAACATCTCTGTTATACTTCTTTTGTTTTTTGATTTTTTGTTCTTTCTCTTCCTTCTCAAGATGACTCTTGAGATTTGTTGAAAGAGCAATGTATTCAGGAGAATTTTTATTAGGAGTAAGTTTCCTACTGATCAAAAAGGCTAAGAGTTTGATGCCAACATCATTGAAATATCTGAACCATGACACGGTATCAGGATCACCCTGCTGTGTCCCACTGGAGGTGTATCTCTGTGGTCATCAAATTCTTTAGTCTCAAAAACATACCACTGATTTCAGTGTCAGGGGTAGTTGCAGTAAACACACCGTCCGCGTTGAAAGATCGGAACATTCTGTACTCAAACACATCCATGTTGGAATGTGAAAAAGAAACAAGGGTTGCAGCAAATAAAAAGTGTAAATAAAAGGCAATAGTAAAAAGGAAAATAAATGCGCTACCCAAAAAAACATGTGAATAATAATCACCCTACAGAGGGAAGTGAAGCATCTACACTGGAATGTGACAAATTCAAACAAAATGGAGGATAAATAAACACAATGAAGGGGCAGGCTGGAAATGCCAAACCCAATGCACAAAATGTCCAAATATGTGAACCACTAAACAAAGTGATAAGTGTCCAAAAAGAAAATGAGTGAATAACATGGAATGGATAGGGAAATCCCGGCACAATTCTTCATGTGAAGGATGACATACATGTGCGCTTACCAAAAATGTTGGACCCGAATGTCGTACGACAGCGGATCAATCAGGCTTAAGGGTATCCCAAACGACTGTTCAACAGGAACATCACCGAATCTCTGATGAGTGATGAGGTGTGCCCACTAGGCAGTCAGATGTCCTCGATCCAGATGAAGCAGATGGGTCCGATATTCATCAGCCACCAATTACCTCAACACTGAAGGTCTTACCCGAGAGTTGGTATTCTGGATCTTGGTGCTCCACCGGACGGTGGGATTTAATTAAGCTCAAATCGATGGATACCCCTGACAATGGTATTGCAAAAGGACAAGTTGGAGAAAACTGAAAAAACTTTTCTTCACAGAATTCATGCAAATTCATCCTGACATGAAGGGAGGTTAAGAACAAATCTACAGTCCCTGTCTTGTTTGCCTGTATACTGCTGTTCAGATTATATATGGCCTTTTTTTTATTTGGGTGCGGGGTTACCCTTAATATCCATACAAGACCCAAAGGGGCTGGTAATGGGCTCAATGATTTTTATCCATATTGCCGGGACCACACATTACATTAAAGCCGCAAGCAGTTTTAAATTACTTTTTTTCCTTTTAGAAATGTCATTTTGTGCAGGGACAGTTTTAAACACAGGAAACACGTGCCACTTCACAGGCATACTTTAGACACCCCCCAGGTACGATATTTAAAGGAATATTTCCCTTTTTTTTTTCCACTTTAAGCATCATTAAAATCACTGCTCCCGAAAAAACATCAGTTTTTAAAACTTTTTTTTGCATTGATACATGTCCCCTGGGGCAGGACCCGGGTCCCCAAACCCTTTTTAGGACAATAATTTGCATATTAGCCATGATAATTAGCACTTTTGATTTCGAACGTTCAAGTCCATTGTATTTAATAGGGTTCTAAAGTTCACGCAAACTTTCGGTCCATTCGCAGGTTCTGGTGCGAACCGAACCAGGGGGCATTTGGCTCATCCCTAGTGGCGAACCTCTGGGGGAATCTAGGATGGAAAAGGACCTGGGGGCCCTAGTAGATGATAGGCTCAGCAATGGCATGCAATGCCAAGCTGCTGCTAACAAAGCAAACAGAATATTGGCATGCATTAAAAAGGGGAAGCTACTTACCTTACTCCAGAGATAAAACGATAATTCTCCCGCTCCACAAGACTCTGGTTCAGCCACACCTAGAGTATGCTGTCCAGTTCTGGGCACCAGTCCTCGGGAAAGATGTACTGGAAATGGAGCGATTATAAAGAAGGGAAACAAAGCTTATAAAGGGTCTGGAGGATATTAGTTATGAGGAAAGGTTGCGAGCACTGAACTTATTCTCTCTGGGGAAGAGGGGATATGATTTCAATTTACAAATACCGTACTGGTGACCCCACAATAGGAATAAAACTTTTTTGTGGAAGGGAGTTTAACAAGACACGTGGCCACTCATTAAAATTAGAAGAAAAGAGGTTTAACCTTAAACTACGTAGAGATTTCTTTACTGTAAGAGCGGCAAGGATGTGGAATTCCCTTCCACATGTGGTGGTCTCAGCGGGGGGGCATCAATGGTTTCAAGAAACTATTAGATAAGCACCTTAATGACCACAACATACAGGGATATACAAGGTAATACTATGTAACTATGTAACACAATAACACGCAGGAGAGATTGAGGAATCTCTCCTGCACGTTATTGTGTTGATAATTGAGGTGTTGATAGAGGTATCAACACAGACCGGTGGTTGCGGGAAAGAAAATCAAATCTTCTATGGCATGCCTAACAATAAATGGCAGTAAAAACCTGTGAAATCAGCATCACCACAATAGAACATAAATTCTTCCTCCTGGCTATCATAACACTGCCCACCTTGGGCTCCACAGGCTCTTGACTAGTTCCACAAAATTACTTAAAACCTCTCTCAGGCACAGGCCTAGTCGGATGGTCTCCCCTTGAGGCCATAACACACTCTTCCAGTGCCCGTGCAGTAACTTGTGTCAAGGGAAGGAGCCCTGGACCAGAGGTGGCATTTTGCCTAAGAAGACGTTTTTTTCCTTCACTGATGTGCGCTGATGAGGCGGCACTGATATTCTGCACTGATGAGGGGGCACTTATGGGCACTGGTTAGGTGGCACTGAGGAGGAGGCACTATTATGCCGCACTGATGGGCACTGATGTGGCACTGATAGGTGGCACTGATAGGTGGCACTAGTGGGCACAAATAGGCAACACTGATGGGCGGCACTGATGGGCAGCACTGATGAGTAGTGTTGAGCGAACCCGAACTGTAAAGTTCGGGTCCGTACCGAACTTTAGCTTTTTCCCGAACCCGAACCCGGACTTTGCGCAAAAGTCCGGGTTCGGGTTCGGCAATCTAATTACGCATTTAGAAATGCTTCAGGGGCCAGCCAATCACCTTTTGATTAGCTGGTGTGCCCTTAGAGGCCATCATAGCCATGCCTACTAATGGCATGGCTGTGATTGGTCAGTGCAACATGTGACCCAGCTTCTATATAAGCTAGAGGCACACAGCACACACGTCACTCTGCTTCAGAATAGATAGGGAGAGGATCTTGGCTGCTGCTGTTGCTAATAGGGAGAGATTGTAAAATACATGAGGTAGTCCTGATTCTGCAATCTGAGGGAAAAGATAGAGAGATAGTGTAGTGTAGGGCCAGGTTCCTGTTGGTGCTTTCAGGGAGAGAGAATATTATATAGGAGTCCAGATTCAGAGATTAAAATCAGCGATCTGCATAGGTTTACCTGTTTGTGTTGCAGTGCACAGTCTTTTTACACTGCTATGAGCCCAGTGTCAGAGAAAATCTAACTTTTATCTGCAAGCTCAGTGCACCAGCACTGCATATATTACGTTGAGAGATACACCGTTTCCATACTGTGGGTGTATTCTGCTCTTGGAAAAAGATCAATTTAGGGGGAAAAAAAAGGCACTTTATTGTGCTCTTCTCCAAAAGACCCATAGGGCAAAAAAAAATAAAAAAATTGCATTTTATTTTGCTCGTGCAAAAAAAGACCCGTTTAGGGCAAAAAAAAATAAAAAATTTGCACTTTAATGTACGCTTGCAAAAAGAGCCATTCAGGGCCACAAAAAATTGTTTGCAGTGTGTTATACATATGTGGAGGCGTGTGAAATAAACAATTTCTATATCGTTTTCTCCTACTGTGCTATACTAAAAAAACAAAAATTTTTTTGAATAGCATTTTCTGCAGTTCTGTAGCTGTGCGATTCAGCGGTTACTTACTGTGGGTGTGTTCTGCTCTTCCAAAAAACGCAGTTTAGGGGCACAAAACATAGTTTGCAGTGTGTTATACATATTTGGAGGTGTGTGAAATAAACAATTGCTATATAGTTTTCTTCTACTGTGCTATACTAAAAAACAACATGGTTGAGCAGTATGTGTCCACAGGCCTACACGTACTGGATGACGGGTCTGCCCCCTTTAACTTCTGGGTCTCCAAATTGGGCACATGGCCTGAGCTTGCCCTTTATGCCTTGGAGGTGCTGGCCTGCCCTGCAGCCAGTGTATTATCTGAACGTGTATTTAGCACGGCAGGGGGCGTTATCACAGACAAGCGCAGCCGCCTGTCCAGAGCCAATGTGGACAAGCTCACGTTCATTAAAATGGCATGGATCCCACAGGACTTGTCCGTGCCTTGTGCAGAATAGACATGTATACCGGTGTTGTGACAAAAACTGTCCGGCCATCGGATTGTGTCCGGCCCATACTGCGAAGGCGCAGCGCTTGCGCAGTACAGAGGACAAGGAGATTCACAAAATCTCCGAAGATGAACGGCGCCTGCGCAGTGAGTGCAGGTTCAAGCCCCACCATCCAAGTGGACATACGGTAGCACATAGTAACAGGGCCCCTCACGGGCTCAGTTCAATCGCCACGCTTCGGGCACGGCCTCACTTGGCTCGGCTTGAACCACGGATGGTGTGGCCTTCACCTGAACTCACCACGCAGGCGCCGTTCGTCTTGGGAGATTTTCTAAATCCCCTTGTCCTACATACTGAGCAAGCGCAGTACAGGGTGGACACTATTTGACGGGGGACAGAATTCGACACATCACCGGCCTTACCCAGCCATTGTTGTATTTTTGAACCAGTGTTGGCTACCTCGTCCTCCTCCACCGCCGCTTCCACCTACACAGCCACATCCACTGCCACCTCAACCTCCTACTCCATATGGACCTCGTCCTCCTAGGTCAAGATTATAATTTTTATTTTATTTTTTTGTAGCGCACAGATCCTTTCCCCCTTGCCTGCCTTTATGTTGTTGGCTCCTCGCAGGAGGGAGAAAGGCACACCGCACTACCAGCCCATACCCTCCTATATAAAGAGGTTGAGCGGTGTACTTGACGGGCCGTGTCCACAGCCGGAGTCAAAACTCCTCCAGAGGATGATTCTCACCTCTACTGTAGGTAGAGGCAAGTCCTTTAATTCCCAGTAAAGTCAATGTCCACACCAGCTGAAATTACAACTCTTATTCTCTCATGGCAAAATAAACTCTACTCGGATAGAAAAGGTTAGAGCAAAGAAACAGGACAGCTTAAGGTGTGGAGGAGGTCCAGGCACAAACGTAGCACATTCACTTCACTGCTTAGGTTTCTCAAACAGTTTTAGGTGCACGGTCTCTGCCATAGACCTTGAGGTTGGTCTCTGCCACAGACCGGGTGTACAAGGCCCCTGCCACGGACCTGGAGAACTTTGGTCTCTGCCACAGACCAGGGTGTATAAGGCCCCTGCCACGGGCCGGGTGAATAAGGCCTCTGATACAGTCAAGATGACCTTGAGCTTCTCCTTCTACGAACCTAGCCCATATCAAGGGGCAGACATCTCTCCAGGGAGTCAACAGACCCTTCCTTCACCGTGACTCCCGCATCGGTCCATCAGAATGATCCTCTCTTCCCTGGAACATGGTCCCCTACACGAGGCGGCACCCTAAGACTCCTCGACCCTTAGCAGACTCCAGACGAAGGCTCTGGACTCCAGGCTTTACTCCCGCACCTAGGCCTCCATACCCAGGGCAGCAGGAACTCCAGGATAGTACCTCACCCTGGGCTAAAGGTACCCGAGATGGAACAGGAACACATGCACCCAGGCCGAAGGCACCTGGGCGTGGACCCCACTGGACATCAGCCCCCAGGCCAAAGGTCTGCCCCTTTTATATGCTCTCCCGGCATGCACAGCAGGTTCCCCGCCCCGCTGTACTACTGCCAAGAGGGGACACAAAAGGCACAGCACTGTATCGGCGGTTCAACCCTAGCTTACCATGGCAGCGCCACCTGTAGGCCGCAGGGAACTGCACACCAATACTGTTCCCCGAGGACAAAATGGTCCATGAATCCTACAGAATTAGGGTGTTTGAGCCTATTTACCACTCAAACACTTCCCTTAAATTTAGCACCCCGCTACATTTTTATTTCAAAATATTTTATTTTCCCACTAGCTTATCCATTAAATTGAATAATTTATTCCAGAAAGGCCGTATTCTGGGGCATTTCCACCATATGTGTGGCATCGTGTCATTGAGTTTCTGAGGTTCTTAATGACTTCCTGTACCTCTTCTGCTGAAAAGGGGGCCTCCAGCATATTTTTTTATTTTTTTATTTTTTTTATGTTATTTTAAGTTATTTCCCTATCCACATTTGTTTGCAGAGCACTTGCCATGCTCTTAACAACATTTTGCTGCCATTTGCAGCCCTCTAGCCCTTTCCATTACTTTTTTAGAGCCTTTTTAGTCCTTAGAAGTCCGGGTCCCCATTGACTTCAATGGGGTTCGGGTTCGGGTCCGGGTTCGGGTTAAAGTTCGGTCCCGAACCCGAACTTTTTTCCGAAGTTCGGCCGAACCCGAACATCCAGGTGTCCGCTCAACTCTACTGATGAGCAAGCGCACTGATGGGCACTAAAAGGCAGCACTGACTGGCACCAGTAATGGGCACTGATTTTTGTCACTGACGGCCACTGATTTTTGTCACTGACGGGCACTGATTTGTGTCACTGATGGGCGCTCATGGCCACTGATTGGTGGCACTCATGAGCACTGATTGGTGACACTGCTGGGGCTTTACTGTAATCAGGGCACTAATGATCAGTGCCCTGATTACCTGCCCTGTTCTCCCCTGAAAAGAGATGCTGCTCATCGGCTCTCCTCGCCACACACTGTCAGTGTGAAGCGATGAGAGACGATTCCTGGCACTTTCACATTTACACGTGACCGGCTGTGATTGCACACAGCTGATCACATGGTTAAAGAGCCGCGTCAGCCGTTCTTTACAGAGATCGGGGTTTGCACCGTGTCCTAGCAACACGCCGCGTCCGTGTTCGCCGCGCTGCCCACCCCCACGGGCGCGTGTGAGCGGCTATTCGAGTGCGTTATCATATGATGTCCACCCAGAATGAGAGTCACACCAGCCCTCCATCATTTGACGGTGGGCGGCAAGTGGTTAATGGGTGCCATCTTAATTAATACGACTCAAGTAGCAGCAACAACAAAAAAGGTTCCTGCACCACTTTTCTGCAACTTTTGTGCGATTTGAGTGCCATAGACTGCAATGTTAAATCAAAAAAGTCACAAGCAGGTCCCACGGAAATCGCAAGCAAGGCACAATACTTTGGGGTTGCAGCCTTACAGTCCCACAGCGGGCACCCCTGCGGTGGTGGAATGCCAGGGCCCAGCCACAAGTGTGACTTTTATGACCCTGGTAGTTCTGCCACTGCTTCTGATCCTCCTATCCAGCAGCTATTGCTACTCGCTTATGGGGGTAGCGTGGAGTAGCATTTTCCCCAGTAACAAGTATGTTAAAGTGAAACTTTAGAAGGGTAGCTTGGATACTCTAATGCCGCGTACACACGACCGTTTTTCATGATGAGAAAAATGCAATTTTTTTATTTGGTCATTAAAAACGATTGTGTATAGGCTCCAGAGCATTTTTCGTGACGTGAAAAATGACCATTAAAAATTTGGAACATGCTCTATTTTTTCTCATCGTTTTTCACGTCGTTGTTTTTCACGTCGTTGTTTTTCACGTCGTCATTTTTCTCGTCGTGAAAAACGGCCGTGTGTAGGCTTTAGCGACGTGAAAAAAATGCACATGCTCAAAAGCAAGTTATGAGACGGGAGCACTCGTTCTGGTAAAACTAGCGTTCATAATGGAGATAGCACATTCGTCACGCTGTAACGGACTGAAGAGCACGAGGCTGAAAAGCGCGAATCATCTCTCACCAAACTTTACTAACACGAGGATCAGCAAAATCAGCCCAAAGGGTGGCGCCATCCGAATTGAACTTCCCCTTTATAGTGCCGTCGTACGTTTCGTACGTCATCGTGCTTTGCTCAAGCATTTTTTTTCACGATAGTGTGTAGGCAATGCAGGCTTGAGAAGAATCACATCGAGAAAAACGTCGTTTTTTTTAATGACATTAAAAACGGTTGTGTGTACGCGGCATTACAGTGATATCTGCTCCCACAAATACTGACTTTGTTCATGTCAGTCTGGTGTGTGGTGATTCCGGCCCGCCTGTTATGTGTTCTAGCTTCTCCTGTCCCATTCCCTATGCAAGTCTCAACCCAAACGTAATCGCAACCTAAACCACTGATATGCATTATGGGATCTAAGCATGCAATGTACATGATTTCAAGTGATATTGAAAGTCTTTAATTATGCACAGCCTTTAAAAGACCCTTGTTTTAATGTCTACAGGTAACCTCTACTAGTCAAGACAAAATACCCACACCAACCAACTTGACAGGTAACATTTTATTATGATTCAAGTAATTATTAGATATAAGTCTTGAAATTTAGTGAAATGTGTGTTTTACTAGAAAAGAACAGCTCAATAAAATAACAGCTAAAGGATTTTCTTTCTCGTACATCACGGGACACAGAGCGACATAGTCATTACTAATGGGTTATATAGTTACCGTCAGGTGCTGGCACTGGCAACTTCCAAAACCGGAAGTACCCTCCCCTATATAAGCCCCTCCCATCCGGGAGCACCTCAGTTTTTTGCCAGTGTCTAAGGTGTTGGCCAAGAAGAAACATGTGTTTTTCACTGAGCTTGCGTACAGGTTCTTTTGGGCCTCAGTAAGCTATTCCGGATCCGACCAAAAAAGCTTCATAGCTAAACGGTCGGTACCCGGGCCTTGCAGAGAAGAGCAAGGTTCTGCCTGTAATGCTTCTCTTAGGAGAGCTGGACCCTGGGATCCAGAGCTCTGGTCATACCCACGACCAAGATGTTTTCTGTGCAGGGTGCTATACAGGTCCAGGGGAGTGGAATCCTTGGGAACCCGGTCCCTGAAGGTTTGATTACAATGCCTGCCGTGATAGGTGAAGTTTGGGCTTTTGTGGACCAAACAAAGTCCTGCGGCGGGGAACAGGTAAGTGGGGGCCCCCAGGAACTTGGTTCTATTGGGGGACCCCCAAGCCTAATTTGTCTTTCTGTCTGTTACCTAACGGTATTCCCGCTAATATCTGTGCATGCCTGTAACTACTAAAAAAAAATGTAATAATTTTTAATGGTGGTCAAGAAAAAAAAAAAAAAAAAAGAATGTTTTTTTTATATATGTTTAGTATATTAAACTGCGGTACCTGTGTTTGTCCACTAGAGGCCGCTGTGGAATGTTTTTCTTGTCATATGGACTAGTTTCTTCTCAGAGAGCAAAGTCCAGGCAGCTGGTGAGTTCTCCTACAGGAAACTGTTTCCTCTGCCATGTTGCAGTGTTCGTCTATCCCCCGGCCTGCGGCAAAGGGGGCCCTGGCTCCTGTCCCTGGTTTCCATGTTTGAAAATTAGCGCCGAGGCGCACGTGGCCGCGCGCGTGCGCGTGCACGCGCCTCTATATATAGAGGTGGCCGGAAAAAGGGGCGGGGCCTGGGGGATGACGCTCTGTGCGCGCCGCAGCGCTTCTGCGCATGTGCGGGCGTCCCAGCAGGTTTTTAAAAAGCCACATTATTGCAGTAAGCTGGCTATGAAGTACAGAGACAGAGCTGGCAACATTTAAAGGCATACAGCAAGCGGTTGATACAGGCATCCCCTAGAAAGGCACATTAGTAGACACCAACTGTGATATAGCAGCAATTGTGCTAGACTATTCTCAGTAAAAGTGGTGTATTACGGCTGGAATACCTCAGCTTTAGGCTTAGGAATATGCCGTCCAGTAGCTCCGGAACTGAATCTTCCAGGAAGCGAAGGGGGTCTCATCGGGCTCTGAGGATCTTGGGCATACTCCTGCTGCACCAGTCTCCCCTGAAGTTCAGAGGTAAGTGACCGTAGAGACCCCGCAGGGGTACTTGGTACTGTGGCTGTCCTCAGTCACCTGCTCCTGTGTATGTAACAGAGGAGGTTTTTTCCTCAGCTCTGGGAGGATTAGAGAGAGATTGTCAAAATTTATCGCTGCCTCCCTGTCAGGGAAAGCACGCCCGATCTCCGTCTCCTCCTTCAGAGTGCCTGTTAGCAGAGCAACAGTCCCATACAGGGATCGACCTGCCTGAAGGGGATCAGGATAAGGTTGATTCTGTTATAGAGGAATCAACAGTGGGGGAACCTTTTCTCAGCATCTCAAGCTGAAAGATTATGGGTTCAGTCTCTGACTAACATGGTCCGATCAGCATTTAAAAATGCACCTTGCGGAACCATCAACCACTACTGTATCCTCGTTGGGGTCGCTAGAAGCCCCCAGACTGTTTGTTCTTTTCCACTTCACCCTTTACTGAAAGGGCTCATTTACCAGGATTGGGAACGTCCTGAGAAAATATTTATTCCCCCAAGAGATTTCCGGTGGTCTATCCCATGGAGGATAAGTTCATCAAAAAAAAAAAAAAAAAAAAAAAAAAAATGGAAGGTCCCTACTGTGGACGCAGCCATCTCTTGTATGTATAAATCACTGACATGTCCAGTGGATAATGTCCAAATGTTCAAGAACCCAATAGATAAAAGATTGGAGTCCTTATGAAAATCTGCTTGGTGATACAACCAGCAGTAGCAGCTATTGGGGTCTGCTAAGCAGTGAAGGATCAGTTGAAACAGGTCTTGAGGGACTTGACAGATCAGCAGGCTTTGCCCTAGCTGATCTACCTAGAGCCTTAGGCTTTGCGGTTGACGCCATAGAGGATTCAGTCCATCAGGCCTCCCGCCTTACGCTGTCTATAGTACATATGCGTAGGCTCCTATGGCTCAGAAACTGGTCTGCTGAAGCTCCCTGTAAAGAATGGCTGGTTAGCGTCCCATTTCATGGTGAACGCTTATTCAGGGAAAACCTGGACAAATATATCCAGAAAATTTCCAGCGGTAAAAATACGCTCTTGCCGGTTAAAAACAGAGTTAGAGGTCCCTCTTTAAGAGGCCTGCTTCTCCAGTCCCTGGGGCATCGGCTGTGTAACAGTTCCGACGGCCTCCTCGGTCAAATCCCGGGGGTAAAAAACAGGGACAGTAGCAGGGTAATGAGAAACCCTGGGTCAGGGGAGGTACAAAACCTCCCCCAAAGTTAAATTCATTGAAGCCCCCACTCAGTCGGGTGGGGGGAGGACTCCAGTTGTTCGCAAGAGACCTGGCGGGACACGATCAAGACAGATAGGTGCTCTCCGCAGTAGGTTTGGGATACAGTTTGGAGTTAAAAGACTCTCCTCCTTCCCATTTTTGAGGTCAAACGTGCCAAGGTATCCCCGGAAGAGAGAGTCCCTCCTGTTGGCACTAGAACAACTATTGCTCCAAGGAGTAATTATGGAGGTTCCCCTGGAAGAATGAGGGTTCGGGTTTTACTCAAACCTCTTTACAGTCCCGAAGCAAACGCGGACGGGAGGCCCATATTAATTCTAAAAGGGCTATACAAATTCCTGTATATCAGGACTTTCCGATGGAGTCGATCCGATCGGTGGCCACTGCCCTACAAGGGGAGGATTGGTTAGCCACGATCGACATCAAAGATGCTTATTTGCACATTCCCATCTTTCCAGTCCACCAAAAATTTCTACGCTTTGCAGTAGAAGGGCGCCATTTTCAGTTCAGAGCCTTACCCTTCGGTCTGGCCACAGCACCAAGAGTGTTCACAAAAATTCTGGCCCCATTATTGGCCAATCTAAGAACACGAGGTGTAACGATAATGGCATATCTAGACGACTTGTTGCTGATAGACCACTCAGTGGAAAAACTAGAAGTGGTTGTTCACGAGACAATCAAGTATCTGGAATATCACGGTTGGATTATCAACCGAGACAAGTCAGCCCTAAAACCAGTCAAAAGTCTGGAATACTTGGGGCTAAGGCTGGATTCAGACCAGAGAAAAATTTTCTTGTCTCGAGAAAAGGGGTCGTCTTTGAGAGATTTGATCCACTTAGTGGGTTCAAAAAGACAGCCATCCATACGCCTGTGCATGAGGCTGCTGGGAAAAATGGTGGCATCATTCGAAGCAGTACCCTACGGTCAATTCCATTCAAGGAAGTTGCAAAGGGCCATACTGTCAGCCTGGAACAAAAAAGTTCAGGCTCTGGACGTACCAATGTCCTTGTCCCCTTCCGTTCGCAGAAGCCTCCGTTGGTGGTTGGTTCCCCGGAATCTGGAAAGAGGGAAATCCTTCAGTCCGATTTCTTGGAAGGTGGTCACTACAGATGCCAGCCTTTTAGGCTGGGGAGCAGTACTGGAGCAATGGTCTCTCCAGGGCAGATGGTCGGATGCGGAAAAAGCCCTGCCCATCAATCTCTTAGAGATACGAGCAGCCCGGTATGCCCTAGTAGCATGGACATCCAAACTCCAAGGGTCCCCTGTCAGAGTTCAGTCAGACAATGCCACAGCAGTGGCATATATCAATCGTCAGGGGGGCACCAGGAGTCGTGCAGCCCAAAGGGAAGTAAATTACATCCTGAGATGGGCAGAAAGATATGTCCCAGCCATATCTGCGGTATTCATTCCAGGGGTGGAGAATTGGAAGGCGGACTTTCTAAGTCGCCAACAATTATGCCCAGGGGAATGGTCCCTTCATCCCGAGGTTTTCCGGACAATATGTCAGCGGTGGGGAACACCGGATGTAGATCTGCTAGCATCCAGGTTCAACACGAAAGTGGACAGGTTTGTCTCTTGGACAAGGGATCCCCTAGCGTGCGGCTCGGATGCCCTAGTGTTCCCTTGGGATCAGTTCAAGCTGATATATGCATTCCCACCGCCACAATTGTTACCTCGATTACTCCGCAGAATCAGGGTAGAAAAGAAACCAGTGATTCTGGTGGCTCCAGCGTGGCCCCGAAGAGCATGGTACGCGGAGATTGTAAAAATGTCTGTGGGGAGTCCTTGGACCCTCCCACATCGTCCGGACCTGCTTTCGCAGGGACCGATATACCACCCTTCCTTACCAGCCCTAGGTTTGACGGCCTGGCTATTGAAGCCCACATTCTAAAAAGGAGAGGGCTCTCTAATGCTGTGGTGTCTACCATGATCAATGCCAGGAAACCGGTATCCAGGCAGATCTACTATAGAATCTGGAAGGCGTACATCGCCTGGTGTGAGGCCAGGAAATGGCATCCACGTAAATACGTAATAGGTAGAATTCTGGACTTCCTACAATGGGCTGTAGATAGGAAGCTTGCCTTGAGTACTATCAAAGGTCAGATTTCGGCCTTGTCAATATTTTTTCAAAGGCCCTTGGCTTCGCATTCACTAGTCAAAGCCTTTATACAAGGAGTGATGCGTATTAGTCCTCCGGTTAATATTCCCATATGTCCATGGGATTTAAACTTGGTTCTGTCGGTTCTACAGAAACAACCATTTGAACCATTACAGCATATTTCCTTAGTGCTTCTCACCAGGAAATTGTTTTTTCTAGTAGCCATTTGTTCGGCTAAAAGAGTATCGGAATTAGCAGCTATGTCCTGTAAGGAGCCATATCTGGTTATCCATAAGGACAGAGTAGTGTTACGTCCTCATCCAGCCTTTCTTCCTAAGGTGGTATCGAGTTTTCATTTGAACCAAGATGTGGTTCTTCCTTCTTTTTTCCCCAAGCCTACTTCGGTAGAGGAAAAGTTATTGCATTCTTTGGATGTAGTAAGAGCAGTTAAAGCTTATCTAAAAGCCACTGCTCAGATTCGCAGAACGGATACTTTGTTTATTCTGCCGGAAGGCCCCAGAAAGGGTCAGGCAGCGTCAAAATCTACTTTAGCCAAGTGGATTCGACAGGTCATAATACAAGCCTATAGCTTGAGAAGTAGACCGCCTCCGTTCAAAGTTAGGGCGCACTCCACGAGAGCAGTTGGAACTTCATGGGCAGTGCATCACCAGGCCTCCCTGGCTCAAGTCTGTAAGGCCGCAACATGGTCTTCAGTACACACGTTTACTAGGTTCTACCAGGTGGACGTTAGAAGTCAGGAGGATGTCGCCTTTGGGCGCAGTGTGTTGCAGGCCGCAAAAGATCCTCATGTCTGATAGCGCTCAGCTTATATATGGTGTATCCCCCCCCCTCATTTGGCATTGCTTTAGGACATCCCATTAGTAATGACTATGTCGCTCTGTGTCCCGTGATGTACGAGAAAGAAAATAGGATTTTTATAACAGCTTACCTGTAAAATCCTTTTCTTGGAGTACATCACGGGACACAGAGCTCCCGCCCCTCTTTGGGGACACTTATTGCTTTGCTACAAAACTGAGGTGCTCCCGGATGGGAGGGGCTTATATAGGGGAGGGTACTTCCGGTTTTGGAAGTTGCCAGTGCCAGCACCTGACGGTAACTATATAACCCATTAGTAATGACTATGTCGCTCTGTGTCCCGTGATGTACTCCAAGAAAAGGATTTTACAGGTAAGCTGTTATAAAAATCCTATTATTAGCAGCCTGTCAGCGCCAATGACATAGGTCAGTGATGGCGAACCTTGGCACCCCAGATGTTTTGGAACTTGATTTTCCATGATGCTCATGCACTCTGCAGTGTAGTTGAGCCTCGTGGGAAATGTAGTTCCAAAACATCTGGGGTGCCAAGGTTCGCCATCAATAACATAGGTGTTCTAATCATTCTTCCCCTCTCTGTCTAGTGAACCATTTCACCCTGGATCAGGATAGTGAGTCAGAGAATAAATGGTATGAATGGTATGATTTGCTAATATAAACTGGGCTGGTATCACAGTTTTCATTCAGTAGATAAGTATCTTTTCAGAAAATAATACATTTTTGTAATATCCCTTATTTATATAGCGATACCCCCAGTTAAGAGGGCTGCTGGTATATTTTGGGCCCTGTAATACACCGCTGTCAACCCCTGGCAATCGGCTCTTCCCTCCCATGGCACAGTTAGTAGGGGATGATAGGATTGTGTGGCCTGCAACTCACGGTGACACAATCCTATGACAAAAACACACAGCAATAAGTTAAAACTATATTTAACCGGAACTTCTGCTGAGTAAATGACACCAACACCAGTATACTTGACCCTTATGTATTTACTCAAATTAGTGGGTAAGCAAAAGAACAACAGTGTACATGTCATGTGCAGAGCCCTGCAATAAAATTGTATTTAAATGAGCAGACAAGTATACAGTACTATACAACCCTAACTGTCCCCGCTGCAGCTATTCTCCCTCGTGGACAAGATGGCGCCCCGCAATGTCTACGCTACCCAGTCAGGCCTGACTGAACTAAGTGAAAGTCTTGCAGAGAAATCTTCGCTAGCAAACGGTGGTGCACTTTGAACAACAAATTGTAATCCACAAGAGTAACAGGGATACTGTACCTGCCTCTGAGCAGGTGCTCTCTCACCCAACCGGACCAGTCCGTGTCCATTTCTTCCGCTGCTGTGTCTAGGTCCACAGGTCTCTCGACATCCGGGTCTTCGGTCCTCCTGGCAACGATGCAGCAACAATGGAGAGACGTCCCTCAGGTTCCTCGGAGAGAGCGGAAGGCTCTTTGGAGAAGGGCCCAGGCTTCGGGCCTAACGTCACAGCAAACTCAGACAGGAGTTCCACTTGCTGGGCAGGCGGTGTCC
Source organism: Rana muscosa (assembly GCA_029206835.1). Classification (NCBI taxonomy): domain Eukaryota; kingdom Metazoa; phylum Chordata; class Amphibia; order Anura; family Ranidae; genus Rana; species Rana muscosa. Next base: position 74,484,741 of record CM055121.1, read on the forward strand.
AAAGAGAAAGATTTCCGCTCCGCCTCCTCTTTTAAAGTCCACCCCAGCAGGCCCTGCGCGGGGCAATGCACCCTGGGTGTCCCAATGTCTACTGGGTAATGTAGTCTCTGCGGGGTTGAAGATCAATACCCCGCTACACACTCCCCCCACTTAAAATCTTTGGTCCCCAAAGATAACACAAACATTATCTGACAGTAATGCAATTTATAGTGGCAAAAGAACTTGGCAGGGGAACCTCCCACCAAAATTGGTATGGGGGGTTGCTCTGACCACAGGCCACATTAACAGAAGTGACCTGCCTAACTGTGCCAGAGAGCGAGCTGAGGTTGTCCTCCACCAAATGTACAGTGGAGGGGCTAGTTTCTTGTATTGTCCTTCTGGCTGTCGTCACAGTATCCTCAGAGCTTTCTCCCATTTGAGTGTATGTCAACCTCTGAGGAGGGCGGATAAGTCTCTTCACTCTTTGCTCCCTGGGAGTTACTGGCCTCGGTAGTGTAGGTATTTCTACTAAGGCAGGTGTGGGAAGATTTTCTGCTTCTAGGGCATCTGACTCAGGTACAGGAAGGTACAGAGAGTTCCTTGGATCTTCATCTGGGACAAATTCCAATGCGTCTTCCCACTCATCACTCGGAACACTGGATGGGACAAACTCAGCAGCTTCTGCATTCAAAGTGTCACTTATGGAGAAGTCAGGGGATGAAGGATCCACCATCAGGGGTTCAGGTGCCTGGGACGACCACAGCCAACTGGAATCTACTTCTTCCTCTTTACTGTGGTCAGAAGTTTCTTCCTCCCTTGGTAGAGTTGTTTGAGACCTAGTGTTGGGTCTAGGAGTATGGGGGGTGGAAAGTAACTCAGGGGAATCCAGAGTAGGAGGCATCCTGATGGCCTCAGAGAGGGGTAGCAGATGGTTCATGTGCCAGGTCTTTAGTGGGTCCTCTCTTCCTTCAGGCTTCAGCTGGTACACTGGCAGGTCAGGTAGCTTCTTGAGGATTACATAGGGCTCTGACTTACATTTGTCTGCCAGCTTGTGTTTCCCTGGAACACCTAGATTTCTCAGCAACACTCTGTCTCCAGGCTGCAAATCTTGGATCCGGACCTTGAGGTCAAAGTTTTGTTTATTCCTGGCTCCCCTCTGGGCAGAAGTTGATTGGGCCATCTCATAGGCCAACCTTAAGCTCTTCCGCAGCCTGTCCATGTATCCCTTGTGTGAGGCAGCTGATGTATGGTCTGTTGAGATGCCAAAGGCCAGATCTACAGGTAGTCTTGCTTCCCTGCCAAACATAAGTCTATAGGGGGAATATCCTGTGACATCACTGGTTGTGCTATTGTATGCGTGTACGATGGCAGCTATGTGCTTCCCCCAATGTGGCTTTTCCTCGCTGTTCAGAGTCCCTAACATATTTAGTAAAGTCCTGTTGAATCTTTCTGGTTGGGTATCACCTTGGGGGTGATAAGGGCTAGTACGAGTCTTCTTTATACCCAAAGCGTCTAACAACTTTCGGATCAGTCAGCTCTCAAAGTCTCTCCCTTGATCCGAGTGAAGGCGTTGAGGTAACCCGTAATGCACAAAGTACTTCTCTACCAGTATTTTGGCTACAGTGGAAGCTTTCTGGTCTTTGGTTGGAAAGGCCTGGGCATAACGGGTGAAATGGTCGGTTATCACCAGAACATTTCCATGTCCACTCAAGTCAGGCTCCAGGCAAAGAAAGTCAATGCATACCAAGTCCAAGGGTCCTTGACTCTGCAGGTGGCCCATTGGGGCAGCTTGACGTGGCAATGTCTTCCTCTGAATGCAGCGAGCGCGTGAGTGACAATATTCCTCCACTTCAGCTCGCATGCAAGGCCAGTAAAATCTACTTCTCACAAGCTGGAAGGTTCTTTCGGCTCCCAAGTAGCCATGGTTGTCATGTAGGGCAGCTAAGACAGTCTTTCGATGTTTTTCCGGCAAGAACAGCTGCCACTTATCCTCCAGGTCATCAGAGGGGCCCCTTCGGTAGACCACCCCTTGATGCACCTGTAACTTGTCCCATTCTTTGTGGACTAATCGAGTCTCCTTTGAGGGATCCTGTAAGAGCCTGGCCGAATCCTGATCTTCCAGAGCTTCCAAGGCTAATCTTCCCCAAGGGTCTTCCAGTTGGTCCTTTTTGGACAGTTTTGGCAAGTTGTCTTCGCCAATCTGGGTCACGTCACAATAGCATCTGGGCAACCCCACCACCGAAACTCCAATCTCTTCTGCCCTGGAGCTGCCACTAGCTTGAAGCTGTGCTCCCTGACACAAAGCCCGCACCCCATCTGGGGCCACCTGGGTCCAATCTTCCTCAGGGCAAGTGGGGGTATGGGACCTTCTGGACAACGCATCAGCATCTCAGTTCCCGGCTCCCGGCCTATACATGAGGCTAAAGTTAAATCCAGAGAGGGCTGCCATCCAAAAGTGGCCAGTGGCATCCAGCTTGGCTGTGGTGAAAAGATAAGTAAGTGGGTTATTGTCTGTCTTTACAGTAAAGTCAGCTCCATACAGGTAGTCTTTGAGCTTGTCCACCACTGCCCACTTTAGGGCCAGGAACTCCAACTTGTGAGTGGGATAATTATTTTCCGCTGGTGTTAGACTCCTTCTCACATAGGCGACTGGCTTCAACTGTCCTTCATATTCATGGTATAGCACGCCTCCCAGACCATCATGGCTGGCATCCACATGTAGTTAGTATGGTCTATTGGTATCAGCATAGGCCAAGACCGGGGCAGTGGTCAGACTTTTCTTCAGCATCTTGAATGCCTCTTCACACTTCTCTGTCCACTGATCTTCCATGGACTCTCCGGGCTTCCTGGGGCCAGTGTCATCCTCCTCTCCTTCTGTCTTCAGTAGCTCGTTCAGAGGTCTGGCAATTCTTGCAAACCCTTCCACGAATCTGGGGTAGTAAGAGCAGAACCTCAGGAAGGATCTGAGCTCAGTCACTGTAGTTGGTCGGGGCCAGGAGGTAACTGCTTCCAGCTTGTCAGGGTCTGTAGACACTCCCTCTTCAGACACTGTGTGTCCCAGATAGTGGACTGAGGACTGATAGAACTGACACTTCTCCCTGGAGAGTTTGAGTCCCTCTTCGCTGAGCCTCTTCAGGACTTTCTCCAGCTTCTCTTCGTGCTCCTCCAGAGTCTTCCCAAAGACCATGTCGTCTAGGTACACCAGGACTTCAATGAGATTCATGTCCCCCACTGTCTTCTCCATCAGTCTCTGGAAAGTGGCAGGAGCCCCCGACAAGCCTTGAGGCATCCTGTTAAACTCGTAGAATCCCACTGGGGTGATGAATGCCGTCTTCTCCCTGTCCTCTGGATGCATTGGGATCTGGTAATACCCACTCTTCAGGTCCATTACACTGAACCACTTGGCTCCAGACAGACTCTGTGAGGCATCGTCTATCCTGGGGGTAGTATACTGATCGGGTATGGTCCTCCTATTGAGAGTCCTGTACTCTATGCAAAGTCTCAGTGACCCGTTCTTCTTCCTGACTACCACAATAGGGGAGGCATATGGGCTTCTGGATTCTCGAATAACTCCAGTTCTCTTTAACTCCGCCAGTTGTTCACGCAGGTCTTCTAAGTCAGCCAGGGGGACTCGCCGGACTCTCTCCCAGAAAGGTTTGTCTTCCTGCAGACGGAACTTATGGGTGGCATTCCTTGCACACCCTAGGTCGAATTCATCCTTTGAGGAAATTTTTCTCCATCTGGTCAGTTGCGCCTTGGCTCTCTCCTTCCACACCGGTGGTAGGGTGGTGTTCTTCAGGCAGAGCTTGTCCAGGGTGGGTTCCCCTCCTTCAGTCTTCTCTAGGTCAGACAGGGTCAATGGGGTAGCAGGGTTTACTCTTCCCAACAACATCCGGGCCGGAATCTTCACAGGGGAACCGCTGATATTCCTGATGCTCACTGGGATCTGCCCCTTCGCCTTCTTCAAAGCCCTTAACGGGACCACTTCGAGGGACCACTTCCAACTCTGGGTGGGTGTCTAGAGGGTCTGGTTCCAGAACCACAAAAGGGCCAGGTTGTTTCCATGAGAGCTTCACAGTAGCCTTCAGGCAGGTCATCTCGCCAGGCTGCAACACTGTCTCCTTCTTGGACAATTTCCTGACTTTCCCCACCCCCTTTTGGGCCCTCTGTTCTAGGACCAATCTTCGGTAGGCCTGCTGCAACATGGGGTGGATCCTGGCTTCTGAAGTACCCTGCTCCTGTGCTAGGGGAGCCAGTAGTCTCCTGACCAGGTCAGTGTTGGTCCCTATAATCAGGGAACTCTTGTTGGCTCCTGGTGGGCGGGGGCAGACTACTGCCAAGGTGTCAAAAACGTCCGCACTTCTGGTCACTGAGGGGTCGAAGGCCAGCCTGATTGAGACATAACCGTCATAGGGAAACCTTTGAGTACCAATTCCCCATATTTCTAGGTCTTCCAACTTCTGTAAGGGCACGTGGCTCAGGTGTTTTTGATAAAAGTCTCAGTGTAAAAGGGTCACTTGGGCTCCTGTGTCCAGGATGGCCCTTGTGTAGACTCCCTCCACTTGAATAGGGACCACAGGGAAGGGTCCCACCAACTTGGCTGGAAAACTCTCCTGGGGGGCCTTCTTCTTTGAACTTAGGGCTTTTCCCTTTGGGGGTTTCTTTTTTTTCCATTTCTTTCTGGATCTCAACCCCTGTTGGGCCTGGTATGCACTGACTTCCTGCAGATTGTTAGATTTTAACTCCTGACAAGAGGTATTGAGTATTTTAGGAGGGGTATTGTTTCCCTTCTCCCTCTTCACTTCCGGCTTTAGGATCTGGTTGGAGCTTTCTGTAAACAATGAGCGCCCAGCTGACTCCTTCACCGGGGCCCTCTGAAGTTTTCCGCCGGCTGGTGGTAAGTGCCTCGGTTCTTCCTTGGACTGGGGCACACTCTTTTAAAGTGGCCGACTCCTCCACAGTTGAAACAGACAGTTCCTCTTCTCCCCTGCGGGGAGGTTGGAGTTGAGACACTCTGGCGTGGTTCATTTCTGGTCTCCTCTTGCTCTTTGGCTCCTGAGTTCTTAGCCAGTAGAGAGGTCAAAAGGTCCAGCACTTGAGTCACCTGGGACTTCAGGGTCTCCACTTCTGAGTCCCGTTCAGTGGCTGTTGCTGATCTGACTCCCACAGAGGGGAGGGGAGTAGTCTTCTCAGCCGCCTGTTGGTCCTTCAACAGGGCTTCTTCATCCCTTATGATCCGCACAAGGTCCGGGTAACTCAAATCCATGACTCCTTCAGAGGTCTTCAAGTGGAGCCAGACTGGATCCGAACGCAAGGCTCTTCTCAGGATCTGCTTCATCCTAGCCGCGTCTATGACTTTAGGCAGCATTCCCTTTTTAAGGACAATTTGGCACAACATCCTATTCAGCCTCCGGACATATTCGGATAATTTTTCTCCAGCTTGTTGAAGGGTATGTTCGAACTGGTACATCCGTTCAGTCACCTTTTCTAGCTGGCCAAATTCCTCCTGCAACATAGCCAGATAATCCATTGCAGTACAAGCAGCATTGCTGAACCTAAGATTCTTCACCGCTTCAGCAGCAGCACCCCTCAAGCTTTCACTTATGCGCTGCTTCTTCTGCGCTTCGGGTACTTCCCATCCTTCTACAGCCTGCATTGCCTGCTCAATCCAGGTGTCGAAATCTTCTTCCCCGACTGGCACAGGTTGCTTCCCTGAGAAGATCCGGAGCTTCCGGTACCCGGCTTCTATGTGCACCGTTTTGCTCTTCTGGCACTTAGTAACGAAATCTCCCAGAGCATTCAGTAATTCCGGTCCTATAGCAGCCAGAGGCGTCCCCAGGGTCATCATTTCCTGGGAGCTTTCTACTTTGGGGGAAAGCAGTGGGGATGATGGCGGGGAGATCTGTGGAGAATCCTTCTTCACGGGCTGCGTATGAACTAAACGGTATATCTGGTTATCTATGGCCCGTATGTTCCGACCTCTAAAGTCTTCCGGGACTTCTCCTCTCCATTCCACTAGTGCGTATGTACACAAGATATCTGGCTTTATATCCATCACCCATGCTTTCTGGCTCGAAGACAGCGACATTATGAGCTGTTTTATCTCTTCTTCTTGCCAGATCCCCCCTGGGAGTTCAACAACTACCGCCTCGGTTGAATGGGCGCCAACCGCTGCGCACCACTGTGTCATTGCTAGCGGGTCAATGCTGGTACTTCTGACTGGCTTGATTGCAGCGTGCAGTATACAGGGATCCCGGACTCGAGCCCCCACATATAGCGATACCCCCAGTTAAGAGGGCTGCTGGTATATTTTGGGCCCTGTAATTCACCGCTGTCAACCCCTGGCAATCGGCTCTACCCTCCCTTGGCACAGTTAGTAGGGGATGATAGGATTGTGTGGCCTGTAACTCACGGTGACACAATCTTATGACAAAAACACACAGCAATAAGTTAAAACTATATTTAACCGGCACTTCTGCTGAGTAAATGACACCAACACCAGTATACTTGGCCCTTATGTATTTACTCAAATTAGTGGGTAAGCAAAAGAACAAGAGTGTACATGTCATGTGCAGAGCCCTGCAATAAAACGGTATTTAAATGAGCAGACTAGTATACAGTACTATACAACACTAACTGTCCCCGCTGCAGCTATTCTTCCTCGTGGACAAGATGGCGCCCCGCAATGTCTACGCTACCCAGTCAGGCCTGACTGAACTAAGTGAAAGTCTTGCAGAGAAATCTTCGCTAGCAAACGGTGGTGCACTTTGAAGAACAAATTGTAATCCACAAGAGTAACAGGGAATACTGTATCTGCCTCTGAGCAGGTGCTCTCTCACCCAACCGGACCAGTCCGTGTCCGTTTCTTCCGCTGCTGTGTCTAGGTACACAGGTCTCTCGACATCCGGGTCTTCGGTCCTCCTGGCAACGATGCAGCAACAATGGAGAGACGTCCATCAGGTTCCTCGGAGAGAGAGCGGAAGGCTCTTTGGAGAAGGGCCCAGGTTTCGGGCCTAACGTCACAGCAAACTCAGACACAAGTTCCACTTGCTGGGCGGGCGGTGTCCAAAGAGAAAGATTTCCGCTCCGCCTCCTCTTTTAAAGTCCACCCCAGCAGTCCCTGCGCGGGGCAATGCACCCTGGGTGTCCCAATGTCTACTGGGTAATGTAGTCTCTGCGGGGTTGAAGAGCAATACCCCGCTACATTTATATAGCACTGAACCACATGAGGTGCTGTATACTGCACACCTAAACATGTGCATTGGTCCCTACTGTTGGGAACTCTAGTGAAGACACCTTTCCTGTTAAAGCACTGTCAAAAAAATGATTTTACCTAACTTCTTCTGGTGACCTGATGCTAGACCGGAAGAGGTAGTGAGGGGATCTCTCTCCACAAAACATGCAGATACTTCTTAAATTGGACATTTACAGCAAATGGCTCATAAAAAGTTTCTGAAGAAATAAGACTTCTAGACCTCAGAAATAGGACTGATTACCAAAAATTATCCCATATTGTTGATGGCAAACATTAAGGCTAGTGCATTTCCTTTTTAAAAACACGCAGCATTGCATTTCTTTTGACCAGAATGTTCTCACCTTGCATCTGTTATTCTCATAGAAAGTGAAATTGTTGCTGGTGATATTCAAACAGACATGTCAAGCCAGCCACTACTCTTCACAAAGAAGGAAGGAGGCTCTGTGGAAGTAAAGGAAGTCCCAAAACAAATTTGGATGGATTTTTCTGACTTTTGTAAATGTTTTCAGTGAGTATGATTATTATTATTATTATAATTATTATTTTTTTTTTTTTTTTTTGCTGATGTCAACCTAATTCACAAATCTATAATATATGTAAATCTGATAAAACTATGGTTAGCGGCTATTTTTTTCACCCGCAATTAACAAAGTCTCTGTAGGTTTTTAAACTCCCTCAGCTAAAAAGATTTTTCTGAATAAAAAAAAAGTAGCTTTAGGTGAATTTAATGTCAAATGTAATTTCTCTTTCGTCCATGGACAGACACAGCTCTTTTAGTCTTGACAAGTGGGTTATGTTCCGTCTATTAGGGTTATGTTCCGTCTATTAGGGGAGGACTAGCCAGACATGTTGGATATACAAAAACATGTAATTATACCAAAGCTGAACAGCCCCGCCTAGGGGGCTGTCCCTCTGGTCATAACCCCTCACCCTGCACTCAGTAGCTCAGTTTTTTCTGCCTAGTGTAGAAGGACCTGGCTCCCTAGGGGCCCATTGGCCCTGAAGAACTTTTTTTTTTTTTTTTTTCAATTTTGGATCCTGAGATCTACTATCAACTGCCGGCTGGGTGACAGGCTGGATAATATAGATCCTTGTAGTCTCCCCAGTCCGGCAATCAAGCGTGAGCAGGCCTTTAGCTACATGATGGGTCGGCCACGACATACCCCGTTTGCTCCAGGGGTGGCCGGTGAGCTATATGTTCCGGGGCCCACATATAACCGGACTACTGCTGCCCAGTCACAGTGGGCCGTGGCCGACAGCCACTCCGTACTGCTCGGTGATGGGTCTGTCAGGAATGCGTCCAGCAGTCCTCGCAGGGACGGGTAAGTAAGGTTCCTCCTGTCTTGGCAGGATGGAACAGCTGGTTGTTCCTGGGGTGGTCGATTAGGGGGTCTCTAGTCCTCCCTTTTCTCTCTCCCCGTCCATCCCTCCTCCCCATGCTTTGCTGGGCCTGCTGTATACCTCACCGGGGGGTCCCTGAGGGGGGCTCCGGGTCCTGGCTGGGGGCTGCGCTGTGTGTCCGGGTCCACTCTAGTGTGGGTGGTCTGCCTTGTGGGGGGGCCTCTGCTCCGAGGGCCAGTGTTTTTGCGGCCTTTTATTTTTACCTCAGAAAGCCACGCTGTTCCAAATGCTAATACAGCTGGCGGCCATTTTTTTGTAGCCGCGCTGTTTCTATAGCTAATACAGCGGTCGGCCATTTTCTTGTAGCTTGCGCTCTTTTTTCCTGAGGTAACGGACGGCCATCTTTGTGGGGATTTTTACATTGGCTGGACCTCTAGCGCTGGTTTGTCATTCTGAACGGCGCGAACGGCAGATCACCTCAGAGACACCTCAGGCACACACTGTGCAGGAGTTTAGAGCAGACGGCAGCGCTGAAGCAGTGCCTGGGTCAGGGCGGTGAGTCCTCTGGGAATACCCCTCAGTCTGGGCAGCTAGGAGGGTGGGCCTTTTCTTGTACCTTGACTTGTTCCCTGAGTGGCTGTCAAGTGTGTGAATCATCATGGCGTCAGAAGCTGGGGTTTCTTCCCCAGACATTCCGGTGGTAGCAACCGGTGCCCCTGCACCTGCGGTACCTGTGGACGCTTTGTCGGCGGTCCTGGAATCATTTGTTGCCAGGGTGGAAGCGGTGTGCGGGCGCAAGGGGGATAAAAATGCCCCCTCCCCCCACCATCTTCTGGGGAAAGCTCTGACTTCGACTCGGGCCTGGCTGTGAAACAGGACCCCTGTTCTGAAGGATCAGAGTATGCAGACCAGGACCATTCGGACAGTGAGGAAGACTCCGTGTCCGGGTCAGCGCAGGACAAGGCGCTTTTTGGAGCACTTATCACCGCAGTGCGGGAAACCCTCAAACTGGAGGATGCGGCTGGGACATCTGCTGAGGTGTCGGTACCTTTTGGGTCCCACAAGCCAACCCGCACTACTAAGGTGTTTCCTTTATGTAACTTATTTTAATAAGTTTATAGACAAGGAATGGGAACGACCGCAGAGGACCTTTTTGGTCCCAAAATGCATGGCGGTCCGTTACCCTTTTAAAGAGAGCCTTCTGAAAAAATGGGAATCTCCCCCCGGTTGTGGACCCCCCAGTATCCAGGTTAAACAAAGTAACCACTATTCCACTTAAGGGGACCCCTGCATTTAAGGACCGTGCGGATAGGAGGTACAAGGCGGTTGCCCGGTCCATGTTTACCATGATGGGATCTGCATTATGGCTAGTTTTGGCTGCGGCTCTGGTGTCACAGACACTTACAGAATGGGCTAAAATTTTGCACCAGGAGTTGGAAAGACAACAGGTTTCCCCGGTCTGTGTAGAAATGGCTGACCAGTTGGTGCATGGCCTCAAATATGTCTGCCATGCAGCCCTGGACACAGCTCCCCTGCTTTCTAAAGCCTCAGTATCTGCTGTGGTACTGCGTCGCCTGATTTATCTAAAATGCTGGTCCGCGGACCAGACTTCCAAGAAGGCTCTGGCTGATTTGCCTTTCCGGGGTGGAAGGCTATTTGGAGCCTTGCTGGATGACATTATTAAGGATGTCACTGGGGGTAAGAGCACACTGCTCCCACAATCCATAAAAGGTAAGGAGCCACGCCGCAGGCCTGGGCCCTCCTTTTCCGCTCAGAAGCGTTTTTTTCGTCAGTCCGGGCCGCAGGTAAGCATTCCCAGGCCGACAAGGAGGCAGCTGAGGGACAAAAGCGTCTGTGGTTCGCAAGCCAAACAAGCCCGCAAACAAATCTGCTAATGCATGAAGGTTTGCCCCCGCCCGACTCTCAGGTGGGGGGTCGCCTACGCGAGTTTGCAGCTCGGTGGACCTCCCTGCTTTCCGACTAGTGGGTTTGTGAAGTGGTTTCATCAGGGTACAAGATTAGAATTTCTTTCTTGTCCACCTAAAAGATTTTTTCCCTCAAACCTTCATCTTCCTCCAGCTTGTCGGAACGCCCTGTTTGGGGCAGTGCAGGACCTGCTAAAGTGCAGGGTGATAGTACCTGTGCCGCTGCTGGAAAGGTTTCAGGGATTTTTCCCCAATCTGTTTGTAGTCCCAAAGAAGGACGGGGTCTGTCCAATCCTGGATCTCAAGGCCCTCAACACCCTTGTAAAGGTGCGAAGGTTCAGGATGGAATCAGTTCGCTCTGTGGTAGCTGCACTCCATCCGGGGGATTTTCTAGCGTCCTTGGACATCAAGGACGCATACTTGCATGTCCCCATATGCATCAGGCATCAGAGATTTCTGTGTTTTGCAGTCGGGGACGATCACTACCAATTTGTGGCTCTCCCTTTTGGCTTGGCATCGGCACCAAGGGTTTTCACCAAGGTGCTCGCCCCGATTCTGGCCATGCTGAGACAGCGAGGTATCGCTATCGTGGGGTACCTGGACGACCTCCTTCTGAGAGCTGCTTCAAACTCAGAATTAGAAGAGGATGTAGCGATTGCCAGTCAGACCCTTCAAGAATTTGGTTGGGTACTGAACCTCCAGAAGTCGGTGTTGGTGCTGACTCCGCGCCTGGAATACCTGGGCTTGATCCTGGACTCCTCGGAGGCAAAGGTTTTTCTCCCTTTAGAAAAATTGCAGGCTCTTCAGGTGGCGGTGAAGCTGTTGGCATCCCGCAGGTGGTCGTCGCTGCGCTTTTGCATGCGAGTCCTGGGTTTCATGGTGGCCTCCTTCAAAGCGGTACCGTATGCTCAATTCCACACTCGAGTCTTGCAGAAGGAGATCCTGTCGAAGTGGTTCAAGTCTCCGTTGCCCTGGATTGTCAAATCTGGGTGAGCCAACTAGTCAGGACTTCCCTGGTCTAGTGGCTGACCGGTTGGGGGGGTGTTTGGGGGGTCCAGTCGACACAAGGTCGCTGGACAAAGGAAGAATCCCACCTGCTGATCAATGTACTGGAACTTCGGGCAATCAGGCCGTGCCTCTCCACATGGTCACAGAGGCTACAGGGGCATCCAGTCAGGATCCAGTCAGACAACGCCACGGCGGTGGCATATGTCAACCATCAAGGAGGAACAAGGAGCTTGGCTGCAGCATCGGAGGTCGATCATATCCTGCAGTGGGCAGAAAAGAGCGTGCTGGCTCTATCGGCCGTATACATTCCGGGCGTAGAAAATTGGCAGGTGGACTACCTAAGTCGCCAGATGCTGGACCAAGGAGAATGGTCGCTACACCCGGATGTGTTTCAACTCCTTTGCCTAAAATGGGGCACACCAGACGTGGATCACCTGGCTTCTCGACTCAATCGGAAGGTATTGAGGTTTGTGGCCAGGTCTAAAGATCCCTGGGCGGACGCAACGGACGCGTTTTATGGCCCCGTGGGGACAGTATCGGCTGATCTATGCTTTTCCCCCACTGAAACTTCTTCCTCATCTGCTCCGCAGAGTGGAGACCGAGAGGATTCCGGTAATCCTAATTGCCCCAGATTGGCCTCGGCGTCCCTGGTACGCCGACCTGGTGCGCCTGGTGGCGGATGCCCCTTGGCGACTGCCGATGCGGGAGGACCTTCTGTCGCAAGGTCCCATACTTCATCCTGCTTTACAGTTGCTGGCTATAACGGCATGGCTATTGAAAGCCAGGTACTAAGGGACAGAGGCCTGTCGGATTCAGTAATTTCCACTATGCTGAGGGCACAGAAGTCATCTTCTCTGAAGATCTACCATCGCACGTGGAAGGCATACATCTCTATGTGTGAGGAGATGGAGTGGCATCCACGGGCATATTCGGTTTCCAGGATCCTGCTGTTTCTACAGCGTGGAGTGGATCAGAAACTTGCCTTAAGCACCATTAAGGGGCAGATTTCAGCCTTGGCTGTTTTCTTTCAACGACCCCTGGCGGCTCATTCACTGGTGAGTACGTTTGTGCAAGGGGTCCAACATGTGGCTCCTCCGGTTCGACCACCACTACCTCCGTGGGATTTAAATCTGGTGCTCTCGGTACTTCAGAAACCTCCCTTTGAGAACATCAGAGAGATTCCTCTTTTGACACTCTCTGAGAAAGTTGCCTTTCTGGTGGCCATTACATCCGTCAGAAGTGTTTCTGAGTTGGCGGCCTTGTCTTGCAAGTCCCCCTACTTGATCTTCCATAAGGATAAAGCGGTGCTACGCCCACAGCCTTAGTTTCTTCCGAAGGTGGTTTTGGCTTTTCATCTGAATGAAGACATTGTACTTCCATCCTTGTGTCCTCGGCCGTCGCATCCCAAAGAGGTTGCGTTACATTCCTTAGACATGGTACGTGCTCTGCGGGTGTATCAGTCTGCTACGGCTCCGTTTCGGAGGTCAGACTCACTGTGTGTCGGTGACTGGTCCAAAGAAAGGCCTGGTGGTCTCGTCGACCACCATTTCTTAGTGGATCAGACAGATTGTGATTCAGGCTTATGCCCTTAAAGGGCGGGCGCCTCCCTTTCCTGTCACGGCGCATTCGACCGGGGCGCTTGGTGCCTCCTTGGCTTTTTGACATCAAGCGTCTGTCTCACAGGTGTGTAAGGCGGCGACCTGGTCGTCCAGTCACACCTTCACTAAATTTTACAAGGTTGACGTGCATGCATCTACGGATGCTTGCTTCGGCCGCAAGGTTTTGCAGGCGGCTGTTTAAGGTTGCAACTCCTCCATTGAGGAGCTCTGTTTGTTTGGGGTGAAGTTTGTTTGCTTGCTGTTCCCACCCTCGTTTTTTTGACACTGCTTGTGGACGTCCCATTTGTCAAGACTAAAGGAGCTGTGTCCGTCCATGGACGAAAGAGAAAATATAATTTTTGTACTCACCGTAAAATCCTTTTCTCTGAAGTCCATGGACGGACACAGCACCCACCCCTCTTGTTTGAGTTTGTACTGCTTTTTGACGAACTGAGCTGCTGAGTGCAGGGTGAGGAGTTATGACCAGAGGAACCGCCCCCTGGGCTAGGCTGTTCAGCTTTGGTATAATTACATGTTTTTGTATATCTAACATGTCTGCCTAGTCCTCTCCTAATAGACAGAACATAACCCTAATAGACGGAACATAATCCACTTGTCAAGACTAAAGGAGCTGTGTCCGTCCATGGACTTCAGAGAAAAGGATTTTACGGTGAGTACAAAAATCCTATTTCTTCTCAAATTTTTATTTCTTTGGCACGCTGGACATTTTACTATCTCTCCTAGACTCCATTCCTTCTGGCAGCAGAGTTTTGGCAGATAAAAACTGTAACAAATGTAGGCGCTTCAAGAGCTTGGGCGTTAATTAATTTCATTGGCCAGATTAATAATTTTTGACCACTGAAATTATTTACCGCTCAAGTGCTAAACACGCCTAGTGCTTAGGTGCATTTGGGAGTGTTTACACACATTTTGACACGTCAAGTTTTTTTTTTTTTTTTGTCTCTAAACGCCCCCGGCTCTAAACTCCTCTAAACACCTATGTGTGCATGGACACATTCCGCTAACATGCAGGGGCCTTTAGAGGCAGGACAAAAAAAACTCCAAACGCCCATAGGAGCAGCAGAAAAAAAAACATCCAGTGTGCATGATGCCTTATGTAAACCATATTCTGACCATTGCACCTCGGAAGCAAACACAAGCAGATTCCTGTCCTATGAGAAAGGGAAGGCTGTGATTCTGACATAGTTAATGCTGTACAGGTGATTTTATCTGCTTTATTTGATTGTTAATTACCAAAGCTTCCCGAATGTAGGGGCTCTAAAAGATATGCTGGAGGACTGGAGTTAAGGGGCAAGTAAAATTTGGTTTGGGGGTCAATTTAAATTAGTTTGTGAGCAGGTGCTTATTGAGATGTTGCTGTGTGGGTTTTGCTCATTATATTCTGGGTTAAATTTAATTTCTACTGTGTGAGCAGCACTGTTTAGTTAATGTTGCCAAGCAGAAATTGTCCTGTTTGGGCAGGGGTAAAGGTTAACTCTGCTGGCCAGGTTTTCCAGCGCATTTCAGAAGAGTGCCACCCCCTGCTGGACAAAGCATATAAAAGGGGAACTCTATCTAGGTCAGGGGATTGAGGCTTCTCTCACATGGGAAGAGAAGGAGGTTGCTGCTGACGATGTAGTCACCACTTTGCTACTTTTACCATCACTTGTGCGAGCCCAGTTGGGGTTCTAATGGATATGGACTTTGCTGCTAAATGGACTAATGGATTTGCTCTCCTGTGTAAGGTATGACCACCTCAAGGGTCACAAGGGAGCACAGGAATGTGCATGAAAGATGTTTTGGAAAACTGTTCATGTGTTACATTTAACTACTTAAGGCTCGGTTCACATATGAGCCGCGTGCAGCTCACAGTAGGGGTCTGGTGCGTGTTGGTTCACCGTTTTCAGGTCCAATTTCATCCCGAATTTTGGGCTGAAATGGACCAAAAGACACACAGCGTTTTTGTGCAAAACACACTGGACCCGCTGCGGAGATATGTGAACCAGCTCCATAGAGAGCTATTGCGAATTTGATGCGGGGATCCAATGCACAATGGGGTGAACCCAGCCTAAAAGAACTTTGTTGTTTTGTTGTATATGGCCCCCTTAGCTATCTGTGCCCCACATACAGGGACCAATATCACGTTATTCCATGTACGTAGCCTGAGGTGTCATGGAAGGGAAGTAGAGAGAGTGAGAGGTCTTGGGAATGGAGAAGCTCAGGGACCTGTGAAAAGATGATCGGTTGTGTCAGGGAGAGGTCTTGTAATGTTACTGGAAGTGAGGTGACATGTCAGGCTGTGCTGGTGGAGTGTGGTACAGGCTCAGTGGTACCTGCCCGTTATTGCTGCATCTATTGGGAGAAGTTACAGGGCAGACAGATATGAGGTGTGCGCAATAAAGAAGATGAACGTAGAGGAAGGGTTAAAGGGGTTGTAAAGGTTATTTTATTTTTATTTTTTAAATAACAAACATGTCATACTTACTCCCCCTGTGCAGCTCGTTTTGCACAGAGTGACCCAGATCCTCGTCTTCTGGGGTCCCTCGGCGGCTGTCTCGGCTCCTCCCCGCAAGAGCTAACCACCATTCTGTGAAGCTCTCTCCCAAGGGGGTCAGCTTGCGGGCGCGCTCCTTTGTGATACAGTGGCGGCCATAGCCGCCAAGTGTATAACTCGGCCCCGCCGCGTCATTGATTAGATTGACAGCAGCGGGAGCCAATGGCTGCGCTGCTATCAATCTCCAATAAAGAGCCGAGAAGACAGGGGCGAGAAGCCAGCACGTTCACGACGCGGGACTTTTGAGGGCTCAGGTAAGTAAACGGGGGGAGTGGGGGGCTTGTAAGCATCGGATGTTTTTTCACCTTAATGCATAGGATGCATTAAGGTGAAAAAACGTGAAGCTTTACAACCCCTTTAACTGTGCGTATAAAGTGTACTCTCTTCTAAGTTGGAGTGCCACCTTAACGATGATTTCACAAGACAGCGACCTCCGCCCGTGAGTACAGGTATTAGGGTGCTTGAGTGAGCCCCCACTTGGGCATGTTAAACCCCCCCCCCCCAAAAAAAATATTTTTAGTTAAATACTTTTAATTTTAAACTATGTCATGTTCTTTGATATACAATTTATAGTAAAGTAACTGTTCTGCCTCATTCACTCAGGTGTGTGTGTATACATTTCTGCTAGATCTGTTCAGCTCTGTAAAGAGACTTTTTTTCCAGTAAGTGCTAAGAAGACACTGGAAAACGTAAACAGGAGCCTAAGGGCGAATTCACACTATAGCGCAGAGCCGCCAGAGTGATTCAGAGCTCCGACAGCTCTGTGTTCCAGCTGCGGTAGGAGGGAGTGTGGTGCGTGATTCAGCGCATAACACAGCTTCCTTTTTTTTTTTTGGGGGATTAAACTATTTGAAACATACAAAATGTACACTGATGTGCTGCGTTGCCTTACATTGCAATGCGATTCAGCATGGTGCCCTGCAATAAAATGCAGCATGTCTGCATTTTAGCACAGCACGCTGCAGCGCAGCACTAGGCTGCAATGTAGTGTGCATGGTACACATGGGAAACAGTTGTTTCCAGTGTGTCCCTGCGGTGACAGATGTTTTACGCTGCGGTAAAATGCCTGTCACTGCAAATAGAATGAATTAGCCCTCAAACTCTTTCTGCTAGTTGAAAATGAGACTACAAACAATGCATATTCAATAATTAATAAAAACCTGAGACTCCTTTCACACTGGGGCAGTTTTCAGGTGCTTTAGCGCTGGAAATCGCCTTTGCTAAGTGTCTGAAAACTGCCTCTCATTCATTCCAGTGCGTCTTTTCACATTGGGGCGGTGTGCTTGCGCAACGTTCTGAAAAGTCCTGCAAGCAGCATCTTTGGGGCGGTTTGGGAGCGCTGTATTTAGCGCTCCCAAAACGCCCTGCCCACAGCGCTTCGGAAGTGCCACAACATGGGAGTTTTTAACCCTTTCTTTGGGGTTAAAAGCACCCCGCTAGTGGCCAAAAAGCACCATTTAAACAGCGCTACAGCCCCACTAAAACTAACAGCGCTTTAGCGCTAACGCAGCCGCTGCCCCAATGTGAAAGGGATCTGAATAAAAAGCCTATTTATTTTTATTTTTTATTTTTTATTTTTTTAGTCCATACTATTGTAATTAAAAAAGAAGAGAGTATAGAGGCATCCACTGCTAATCACTTCTCTTTCTCTTGAAAATGTCCTGTCTATTATTAGATTATCATATAATGTGGCTTCAATATTTTCAGTTACTGGCCTGAATCAAGTGTAGCGGGGTCCTCAATTTAGTGAGATACACCTGGGGGGTAGTGTGACCCAAGTGTGTAATTGTGTTAGGGTTCAGACCCCTTTTTGTTATTCGTGGAGGATTGGGTGGTGTAATATTCTCCTTGACCAGTGGGTGTCAGTGTACCTACTGGCTCAGGGTAGAATCACTACCGGAGTGCTACCCTTCTTTGTCCCTTCCTGGAGATGGTGCGGCCGGGGCGGGGAACCCGCCGTGGTATCGTCGGGAGGAGATAAAAGGGGGAGACGCCCTGGCCACGAGGTCTTTTTCGGGGGATCATCTCTTCACGCACCCAGGCACCTTAGGCCTGGGTGCGGGCGGTTCAAGGTTCCGGCCTAGGCGCCCTAGGCCTGGCCGGAATGAAGATGGAGTCCATTCCAGGCACCTTCAGCCTGGGGTGAGGTACTATTGAGGAGGCCTGGGACCCGGTGACTCCGACTGGGTCCCGCGAGGGTGAAGTTGCTCCAGGGCGCCCCTTGCGAGGGGACCCGCATCTGAGGTGAGGAGGCTGGGGAGGTCACTCGTTCGAAGACCCGGTGTAGTGTCAACCCGGTGACGGATGGGCCTTCGGTAACTCTCTTGGAGGACATCTTCCCCTGATAGAGGCCGCAACGCAACGGAGGTATTCATGTCAAGACTCCTACAACCCTTGGTCATAGCATAGGGGGTGTAGGGACCCAGATCAGTATAGTGCCTCGACCTGCTCATCTCACCGTATCATGCCATCGCATTGCCTGTATGTGGAGATACGAAATAAACCAACAGTTGGACTGTGATCGGTGTATGGACTCTGTTAATGGGAGCAAAGGGTGGTTCGGTGGTTTCTGCACGACAGACTCGGTACATGCTCAGGACACACCGGCCCGAGGAAACATCAGGTATTGGCCTTCACCTCACCCGCCGTTATGGGGAGGACATGGGCCGTAGCGCACCTCACTCTGTCGCGTGACATACCCCTAGCTAAAGAGGACGGGGTGAGGGGGTGGCTACACGTGGGGGCTCGTCCGGGATTGTGTGTGTCTTGGCGATGGAACTGAGAACGTCTGTGTTTGAACTTTGCTGCCCGGAGGAGTTCCGAACAGGTCGGCCATGTGATTGGCCAAAGTGCATCCCTGCTCGGAGTTGTGGACATGACCCTAAGTCGGGAAAGGCCCACGCAGAGGAGCGTAAAAAGGGAGAGGTCCAGCCGTGTGAAGTACTACATGTGGGGACTGTTAATGCACTGCGCCACGAGGCACCCCATGACTGTACAATTCGTGGGCGGAGGCTGGCGGAAGCCCGCGAAAACGTACAAGTTGTGGTAGGAGTCTGGCCACGTGTGGAGATACACGTGGAGACTCCAGGGCGTGGTCAGCGCGTGATGGAACAGCAAGTGGTCGGAATGAATTCAAGCTCTCCGTGGATGCCGGTATCTTACCCTACGAAGATGACTGCATTTGCTGCTCCCCTGACAGACACGGGGATAAGACTTAGGCCCCGAGGACAGTTGGCTCTGTATTCATGCAGAGACACGGAGGCTCTCGGTGTGATCTGTCCCGGATGCTCGGGACTGGTGGTCCAACTAAAGCCATTCGGGCGATGTGAGGCATGCAAGGAGTTCCTTTTTGAGGTTGAACCATACACGGAAAGGCCCCGGGCCCTACGCCTCAACTGCATCACAGGAACCGCCACTCCGGAGGGAGAGATCCAGGCCTCTGTGGAGGTCCCCGTACGCGCTGACCAGGGCGAAGTGACTGCCCAACCAGAGATTGAGAGAGAAAAATCCGAAGACACTGCTTCGGTCACCACAGACTCCCTGCTGCCACCCCCGAAGAGGAAAATAGGCCTGGTGCAGGCATCCTATGGTCGTGGTCGAGCTTCACCCCGCCGCTTGCCTGGCCTGGATGGCGCCGGTAGAGAAGAGAGTCCCGGACATCCCAGTTCTTCAGTAGGTCCAGGTGAGCTAGGGGCTGGGACTGTGGTGTTGGTTGGAGGTGTCGGGAGTTCACAGCCGGTGGAGCCCGAAAGGGAGGGTAGCCTTCCGTCTACTAGAGACTACCTTCCCGCCGAGATGTATGACACCTCCGACCTAGAGTCGTTGTCAGACTGTGGTGATGATGGAGAAATAGACGAGTTTGTATGGGAAAAGCTTAAAGTACCCCATGCCCGGCGATACCTGTCATGTTCGCCGCCTGTGTCTAAGAAGTTCAAGGACTGCAGAGCTGATTGGAGACTTGGGCGCCATATTCATGCCGATAAGGTGCTCATCTGTAGGAAAGAAGGAGAGGATGTCGAGTATTCGGTGGAAGTGTTTGACGGGCACCTGAAGCCTTTTGTTTCTGCCGGATCCAAGGTTCTACTTATAGGAGAAGTGAGCTCCTATCTTGTTTCTGTTGAAACTTTCTGGAAGAGACATTCCCAGACGCCTAGAACTGTGCCCTACTTTTGTTTTGATTTGGGTTTTTCTTTTACTCACTGGAGACTTGGGAGCTGTTGTTTTTTTTTCTCCCTTTTCTTCATGTGCCAAAGGCAGAGACTTTTGGGGTAGAGTCAGAGTAGGAAAGCAGGAAGAATGAAGACTTTGGCAAGTGTCATTACCGCAGCTCTGTCACCAGATGGCAGTCTTGTGCAACGATTGTTCGAAATGCTACACATGCATTACTTACTTATTGGAGTGAGCGGGTCTCTCGGCTGACGGACCCACTCATGCCAAGTTAACACTGAGTGTTAGGATGTGTTTTCTTTTTGTTGTTTCCCTTCTGCAGGAGATTCATCGGTCAAGACTACTGAGAGTGGGGTGGTTCTTAGACAGCGATGGGAGGGATTGTACATGTGTACAGAATAGATGTCTTATACAAATGTTTATCGTTTTATATTTCCCCTTTCCCTTTTGAGCAGGTCTTGGCACACTTAGTATCCAAAAATTTGAGGGATAGCCTCTGGGGCCCACTTCATGTCGCCACTCCTTGGGAGACATGGGTGTGCACCTGACGCTGGAGACCAGCGTCAAATCACAGGGGGGAGTGTGTAGCGGGGTCCTCAATTTAGTGGGATACACCTGGGGGTAGTGTGACCCAAGTGTGTAATTGTGTTAGGGTTCAGACCCCTTTTTGTTATTCGTGGAGGATTGGGTGGTGTAATATTCTCCTTGACCAATGGGTGTCAGTGTACCTACTGGCTCAGGGTAGAATCACTACCGGAGTGCTACCCTTCTTTGTCCCTTCCTGGAGATGGTGCGGCCGAGGCGGGGAACCCGCCGTGGTATCGTCGGGAGGAGATAAAAGGGGGAGACGCCCTCGCCACAAGGTCTTTTTCGGGGGATCATCTCTTCACGCACCCAGGCACCTTAGGCCTGGGTTCGGGCGGTTCAAGGTTCCGGCCTAGGCGCCCTAGGCCTGGCCGGAATGAAGATGGAGTCCATCCCAGGCACCTTCAGCCTGGGGTGAGGTACTATTGAGGAGGCCTGGGACCCGGTGACTCCGACTGGGTCCCGCGAGGGTGAAGTTGCTCCAGGGCGCCCCTTGCGAGGGGACCCGCATCTGAGGTGAGGAGGCTGGGGAGGTCACTCGTTCGAAGACCCGGTGTAGTGTCAACCCGGTGACGGATGGGCCTTCGGTAACTCTCTTGGAGGACATCTTCCCCTGATAGAGGCCGCAACGCAACGGAGGTATTCATGTCAAGACTCCTACAACCCTTGGTCATAGCATAGGGGGTGTAGGGACCCAGATCAGTATAGTGCCTCGACCTGCTCATCTCACCGTATCATGCCATCGCATTGCCTGTATGTGGAGATACGAAATAAACCAACAGTTGGACTGTGATCGGTGTATGGACTCTGTTAATGGGAGCAAAGGGTGGTTCGGTGGTTTCTGCACGACAGACTCGGTACATGCTCAGGACACACCGGCCCGAGGAAACATCAGGTATTGGCCTTCACCTCACCCGCCGTTATGGGGAGGACATGGGCCGTAGCGCACCTCACTCTGTCGCGTGACATACCCCTAGCTAAAGAGGACGGGGTGAGGGGGTGGCTACACAGGTAAGTTTAAAGATGTGGAATGTAGACCTTTCTCAAACTATATTTTACAGCATGCTTGTTCCTGCTGTGCTTAGAAGTATGTCAGTGAAACACAGCTAAGCTACTATAATTTGTCATAGAAGGATGGTCAGTAGTGTCAGCCCACGTGTTTTTTTCCATAACAGACGTATTTTAGGAAATCAAACAATTGCTATTCAATTCCCCGAGTTATTTCTGGGACTCCGGAGCTGTTAGATTTAAAGGAGAAGTGTGGGACTAAAGAAAAAAAAAAAAGCATACATACTCTATAGCTGCAGCATCGGTTTGATGCTGCAGCTGTCCTCCGCTCTAAGCCTAAGAACTGAGCGATCACCATGCCGCTTATCGCTCAGTTCTCAGTCTGCTCTGAAGAGAGAATGGTGACTGTCAGTCAGTGCACTCTGCTCTGCCCCTCCAGCGCTCACTGCTACATTGAGCTGGAGAGGGGGCAGGGGTAGCTGGCTTGGGCTCTCAGCAGTGCACTGGGAGGCTAAGCCAGCTGTTGACCAGGCATCTGGGTGGATCCCAATATTATTGTCGGGATCCATCCAGAGCCTGGAGCGGCTCTGTGACATCAACTGAGAGGGAGCTTTAGCCCTCTGTTGAGTAATACTGGGTCACAAAAGTACAAAAGCAAGTGTGTTCCTGTAACCCAGACCTAAAAAGCTTTGCCCATTTTTCTCTTTTTAGTTCAGCTGAACTCGCATAATTTCACTCCCGCTTGTCAGTCCCGATTTCGGCTGCGATTTCAGAGACATCTGTGCAGGTTTCTGCACAGATGTCAATGTAAATCGCGGCCCGAAATCGCAAAAAGTAGTGCAGAAACTACTATTTGAAATCGGTGCAGCGCCGCAGATGCGGCGTTGCACCGATTAGGATGGTGTCATTGCCGGCAAATGCATGTCAAATTGCATGTCAAATCATACCAATGTGAACCAGGGCTTAAGCAACAGTATCCCATTAGGGGTCTGATTTATTGAAAGAAGGGTGCACATTTTAATATGCAGATATATACATAGGACATTGAGGGGCATTTGCTAAAGCTTGTGCACTCAGAATCTGGGACAGCTGTGCATGGTAGCAAATCAGATTCTAATCTCAGCTTGTTCAATTAAGCTTTGGCAATAAGGCTGGGTTCACACTGGTACGACAAACGCTCCGACATTGGGAGCTCATGTCGCATGCTCCCTGCACTACTTTGGTCTGACTTTGATCCTACTTCCGACTTCAATGATATTCAATGGACGATCAAAGTCGGATCGCCGTCTTGCCAGATCTGACTTTGGCATGCGACTTGTGCTCTGATGATCTTGAAGGGGAACTCCACACCAAAAAAAAAAAAACGGCATGGGTTCCCCCTCCAAGAGCATACCAGGCCTTTCGGTCTGGTATGTATTTTAAGGGGAACCCCCTATGCTGAAAAAACGGCGTGGGGGTCCCCCCAAAATCCATACCAGACCCTTATCCGAGCACGCAGCCCAGCCGGTCAAGAAAGGGGTGGGGATGAGGGAGCGCCCCCTCCAGAACCCTACCAGGCCGCAGGCCCCCAACATTGGGGGTGGGTCCAAAATTCGGACAAAAATGCATTCGGACGAAAACGAATGCACATGTCTAATAATTAACATACTCTTAGTTGGCCTTACAGACACTTTTTTCCCCAGACACTTTCGTCACACTTTAGCTAATACAATCTAAAAATTGGTTGTTACAAGAAATATTAGAGCGTTTTTCCTTTTTTTGATTTTTTTTTTTATCGTTTATAAATCAACACCCTAAAGAAAAATATAACGCATTACATATCTGCTAGTTTTTATGGCAGCATATACTTATGAAATTCTGTTAATTTGTATGTCACTGGTGCAACTAAAGTATTAAAGCATCGTAAGAAAAAAATGTGTGATGCTACCTGAAATGAAAAGACATAACAGCATACTTCACCTCTTTTTGAAGAGTGTTAACAGTGTGAAATATTAATCTGTTTAATTAAGCAATGAAAGTACTGTATGCAACTTTGGTTTTATTTCTTATTTCATGTTCACGTTTTTTAATCCTAAGAAGAGAATTTTATTTTCTAAAAGAAAAGAATTGACCTTCAATGTTACCTACACTCAGGCTCTCTGGAAATAATACATGTAAAATTAAAGTATTTTGTAAATACTGTAAATAGTAACTAGGACAAAGTATTGGAATAAAGAAAGATTTGGAATGGGACTTTTTAGGTGCATGAAAAACACAAAATATATATCAAAAATAGGTTTTATTTATACAGAAATAGAATAATATAGATAGAATATAAAATCCATCATACAATAAAATAGGGTTTTAGGTAAGCATACAGACAAGTTTATCAACATGTTTCACCATTTCATTTGGCTTCTTCAGGAGTTTTTGTCGAGCACTACTGAAACAAAAAAGAAAATAAACAAAAACAAGAAAATACAAAAGTAATACACAAATATGAAACAAAATATCACAAAACATTGATCACAAATGACTGGAAAAGAGTCTACACCATATACAAAAAGCTCAGAATGTATAACATAAAAATAATCAAAAATAGAAAAGCAGGGGGAAATTACCTGTAAATAATGATGGAAGCGCCTAAAAATTATTTAAAGGCCGCATCAGGAAGAACACCTCAAAGATGGAGTCATGTGGTGTACCATAGAGGGGAGGATACTGTCAACAAGCGCAAATACAGAAAATTCACGTTTTGGAGATGCTAGCAAAGGGCAGAAGACCATCTAAAGAGGCAAAGAAGATATATCATAAATAAACAGACAAACAGAGTTGGTGTCTCTAGAAAAAAGCGCATAAGGCAGCATGGAGATTTACCTGGCCCCAACTATTTCCGAACCAATGGACATAAAAATAGAAACAGGAATGTCTCAAAATTTTCATAGAATGTGTCCACTCTAAAACAGAAAGACACATAATGGAATGTCAATCAGAAAAATCCCCTCAACAATTTAAGCACAAATCAAGATAGCCACAACTATAGGATCAATACCTGATAAGTGCTGCTAAGGTAATAATTAGGTCCAGAATAGGACATCCAGAGCCGTAAAGACGACGTTCATCTGTCAGCAATCTGGGGAAGTGAATGTATACACCATGAGGTACAAACAAGACAACCCCTAGAGATAAACCCTGAGCCAGTCCAGGAGCATAAATACCTTTTAACTTGTTTGATAGAGACAATCCTCTCCTCAAGACGCCGGCCATGCCACTGACACAAACAAACTGCATCTCCTATAAACCCCCCTCCTCCTTCCCATTGGGTGCACATTGGTGCCAAACAATGGGCGGAGCGGGCGCATCAGTTCCGACTTCGGATCCCGCCAACATCAAACCGGAAGTGACGATTGTTATTCCAGATAACCAGAAGTGTCAGGAAGCGCGTCAACCCGTGCGCCGGAAGTGATGAATGTCCATCCTGATCGGCAGAATCTGACGCAATGGAGGCCAAAACTGGTAAGGGCGGAACTGGCCAGCAGATACAAAGTAAATGCGAGCCACCAAAATTTTACACCTGAAGAAGCCAAATTAAATGGCGAAACATGTTGAGAAACTTGTCTGTATGCTTACCTGAAACCCTATTTTATTGTATGATGGATTTTATATTCTATCTATATTTTTCTATTTCTGTATAAATGTAGCGGGGTGTTTCCCCTTTAATTAGGAGAAAGAACTACGGTTCCCAGAGCTCCACTGTTCACCGGATGTTTTGGGTTATGCCCCAAAGACTCATGGGGGAAGTGATATAAGGAAGGGGCGAGGCCGGACTCGCTCTCTTTGGACACGGGACGGCTGAGACTGATCGACCTGTGCGGGGCTGTGCTGTGTGAGGGCCTGAAGCCTGGGGACTACTTACAGCGAACCAAAGAGCCTTCCACCCTTTGCGAGCCTGGGTGGCATCCAACATCTCCTGCCTGCAGCCTAGATTGGATGGGAGACCCGATGGCAGCAACCGCTGTGTGCGAGTGACGACACAGCCGGTGGAAGTCCCGGACGGGTCGCGTCCGGAGGGTGAGCTGAGCGAAAGCTCATCCAATAACCTGTTTATAGTACTGTGCCTATAGACTGCCGAGGCCTACCACCTCACTTTAAGACTCTCACTGGAGATCCGCAGCAGGACTGATCCAGAGGATCTCTAGTGAAGTACGGTCAGTTGTTCAGATTCTCCCTGTTGGATTACAAAGTGTTTATTATTCTTATGTGCACCACCTCTACAGCAAGCCGGTGAAGAATCCATTATTCTTACAGGACTAAGTTTTAGAGTAAGGGATCAGGCCTGATCCGTTAGGTATACATTTAGCTGTTGTACCATAGGGTACCTAGTTAACGGTCGCCCCACGTGGCGTTCCTTTACCCCCCCCTTTATCCTTATGGTGTAATGTGACTGTCATTGCAGGGCTCTGCATACAAGTTAAAAATCATATTGTCATTGCTGTGTGTTTTCTTTGCATAACAAGAAGTAAAATCCGTTATCCTTTTATTACTGTTCTATGTTTGAATCTCTCTCTTAAAATATAAGGATATATGTGTGTATCCTTTAGACTAGCTGTGCCAGAGTGGGTAGAGCCGATTGCCGGTGGGTTGGAGAGCTGTACTCAGGGCCCAAATCAAACCTTGCGGCCCGCTTAAGCTGAGGGTATCGCTACACGTGGGGGCTCGTACATCCGGGATTACTGAGACAGCGGTGAAACCGCCAGAAGCTACCGGCATGGACCCGATAGAGGTGGGACAGTGGTACAAGAGATGGGGCGTAGACCCAGCCAGGACGGCAGTTATAGAACTCCCGGGGATATGGCAGACACAAGCAATGATACAACTCATAATGTCCCTATCACCGATTCACAAACCATGGGTGATAGATGTGAAAACTAGTGGTGGACTTTCACATGTCTTACTGGAATGGCAGGCATAAATTCCTGAACAGTTTAGAGGCAACAGCATACAAGATGAGGACGATCAGGTCTATCATTTGCTGCATGCGCTGCCGCGCACAAGAGACAGCCCTCAGACAAAAATAACACTGTCACCGCAGCCATCTTCCCCGTCATCCCCACAGAAGGACACAAAGAGTCCCAGGACAAGCCCAGGCACCCTTAGTGCAGAATTATGCGCTGTTCTGGGGGAGATTGTAGCTCAGTGCAAGAAAGAGCCCACAGATTACCCGATGTCGGGGTACAGGAAACTCCGGATGTTTTCAGGGAGGAAACCAGTACCTTTGGAAGAAGAGGGATTTGAGGAGTGGCTAGACAGCGCAACTCAGGCACTAGAGGAATGGGAAGTTCCGGACCGCAGAAAGAAACAGAGGGTTGTGGAAAGTTTGAAAGGGCCTGCTCTAGAGGCCGTACGCAACCTGAAGATGAGCAAGGCAGATTGTACTGCACAAGAGTGCCTCGATGTGTTACAGAATGTGTTTGGTGGGACAGAGAAAGTCAAGGAGCTTGCTTATCAGCTGGAGCATTGCTACCAGAAGGAAGGTGAGAAACTATCAGACTATATGGGACGCCTGGACAAAATACTGCATAGGATGATCCTAAAGAAGGGGATCAGCCCAGAGAAAGTAGATGAGGCCCGTGCTCAACAGGTAGTGAGGGGAGCTCAACCCATGGATCCAATTGCATGGACACTGCGTGCCCGGCAGGATGGGAGGAATCTGGAGTACCCTGACCTCATCCGAATGATTAGAGAGGAAGAGGCTATATTGGAAGAAAAAA
Organism: Rana muscosa; assembly: GCA_029206835.1. Classification (NCBI taxonomy): domain Eukaryota; kingdom Metazoa; phylum Chordata; class Amphibia; order Anura; family Ranidae; genus Rana; species Rana muscosa. Next base: position 74,511,911 of record CM055121.1, read on the forward strand.
AAAAAGAACGCCTGATAGAGCCCGTCAAACAGCCGGTAGCAATAGTTACACCGGCCATGACTCCCGATAGGGGAGCGGAGGTGGACACTTTGAAGTTGCAGATGTCCCAGATGATGGAGATGATGACTGCTATAATGGCGAAAGGTCAAGGTGGAGCAGAGAAACCAAGCCCCAGAAAGGAGTTGTTCCCAGATACGTCAATACCGAGTCCCACTCGGGACCGAGAAGAGATGTTATGCTACAACTGCGGAGGCAGTGGCCACTTTGCCAGTAGGTGTTCCAGTCCTAAGAAGAAGAAAATGGATAATCGCCAGCCGGCGGGAAACGCCAGAGGGCCCCGGTGAGGGAGTCAACCGGGTGCCCATCTCTTTCAGTGAGCTCCAAACTGAATAGAAGGAAGAGGAAGAGAGAAAACACGACCCCTGAGAAGGAATTTAGGGTCTCTCAACCAAGATCCACACCAGAGAGAGGGGACAAGACCCCTCAGAAGAAATTTAGCACTCCCAAGAAGGAATGCCTACAACCAAGAGACAATAACATCCCTCAGCGGGTTTGTAACCCCATTAGGGTGGCGAGGGTCAATGCATACCAGGCTCAGGGGAGAACAAAGTCAAAAACCAACTGGATGAAGACAAGTTCTCAGAAGAGAGTGACCTCAACCCGGCCGTACCCAGAAGAATTGGTCGGCCCGTCCCCCACGGTATCTATCCAGGTGGAAGGAGTATATACAAAGGCCCTTCTGGATACTGGAGCTCAAGTGACTTTATTGTATAGAGACTTCTATGATAGGCACTTAAGCCATTTGCCTATACGGAAGATAGAAGAGCTGGAGATATGGGGCCTGGGAACGCAGAGTTTCCCTTATGATGGTTATCTAACCATAAAGCTGACATTCGACCCCTCTGTGGCTGGGAAGACAGAAGTATTCGACACCCTGGCGGTTGTGTGTCCTAGACCACCCGGGGCCAACCAGATGTCCCTCATCATAGGCACCAATACGGATCTAGTGAGAAGACTTCTGACCCCCCTGGTGAAGATGAGGAGCCATCAAGATCCAAACATCCATCCCATGCTGAAGACAGCCTACCAACGGTTAGTGTTGGAGCAGAAGACCCCAGGAGAGGGGATAGGCAAGGTGTGGAGACTGGGGAGAGAAGGAGTGGTGCTGCAGCCCGGACAGGTGGCTTGCCTCAAGGCCACTGTGAAGCTCACCTGGGAGCAGCCTGGCCCCTTTGTCATGCTGGAATCCGACCCAAGGGAAGATCACTCAGGCCTGGAAGTGATACCGGAAGTGATTCCAATCAAGGCCTTGAAGAAAGCCAGGGGAAGAGTCCCGGTGAGTGTAAGGAACTCTACAGGAAGGGCCATAGAGATACCTGCCCGGATGTTGCTGGGACAGGTGAGTCCTGCTGTCCCAGTCAGCTGGTCAGAAGTGAAGCAAGCGGGTGAAGAAGGAGATGTTTGGGAAAAACTTTCCATTGAGAACCCGAACTTACCTGGGGCCTGGAAGGAGAGAGCCAAGGCCCAGCTGACTAGATGGGAGAAGATTTTCTCAAAAGATGAATTCGATGTGGGGCGTGCGAGGAGTGCTACCCACCGCATCCGCCTGCAAGAAGACAAACCGTTCAGGGAGAGAGTCAGGCGGGTTCCGCTGGCAGATCTGGAGGATCTGAGAGAACAGCTTGCAGAACTGAAAAAGACTGGGGTGATTCGAGAGTCCCGAAGCCCTTATGCCTCTCCAATAGTGGTGGTCAGGAAGAAGAATGGGTCACTGAGGCTCTGCATTGACTACAGAACTCTCAACAGGAGGACCACCCCTGATCAGTACACCACGCCAAGGATAGAGGACGCCTTACAGAGTTTGTCTGGAGCTAAGTGGTTCAGCGTGATGGACCTCAAGAGCGGGTACTATCAAATTCCCATGCACCCAAAGGATAGGGAAAAGACCGCTTTCATAACTCCTGTGGGATTCTTTGAGTTTAACAGAATGCCCCAGGGCCTATCTGGAGCCCCAGCTACTTTCCAACGACTCATGGAGAAGACTGTCGGAGACATGAACCTCATAGAAGTCCTAGTGTACCTGGACGATGTCATTGTTTTCGGGAGAACTCTGGAGGAACATGAGGCCCGATTGGAGAAAGTGTTGAGGAGACTTAGTGAAGAGGGGTTGAAGCTTTCCCCCGAGAAGTGTCGGTTCTACCAGTCTTCGGTGAATTATCTGGGACACGTAGTGTCTGAAAAAGGGGTGGCGACTGATCCTGAGAAGTTGGAGGCGGTTACCTCCTGGCCAAGACCCACAACAGTCACCGAACTTAGATCTTTCCTGGGGTTCTGCTCCTATTATAGGAGGTTTGTGGATGGGTTTGCCCGTATTGCCAAGCCTTTAAATGAACTGCTCCGGACTGAAGGGGAAGAGGATGGCTTGGGCCCTAGAAGACCCGGGGAGTCGGTTCAAGATCAGTGGACCCCCAGGTGTGAAGAGGCCTTCAGAACCTTGAAGAGGAGCTTCACCACAGCCCCAGTATTGGCCTATGCTGATCCCACCAGACCCTACGAGTTACATGTTGATGCTAGTCCTGAAGGCCTAGGGGGAGTGCTCTATCAGGAGCATGAAGAGCAAATGCGACCAGTGGCTTATGTGAGTCGAAGTCTGACCCCCTCGGAGAAAAACTACCCCACCCATAAGTTGGAGTTCTTGGCCCTCAAATGGGCAGTTGTGGACAAACTAAGAGACTACCTTTATGGAGCAGAGTTTACAGTGAAAACAGATAACAACCCCCTGACCTACCTGTTCACCACTGCCAAGTTGGATGCCACAGGACACAGGTGGCTAGCTGCATTATCTGGGTTCAACTTCAGTCTGAAGTACAGACCAGGGGCTGGAAATAGGGATGCAGATGCCCTGTCCCGAAGATCTCATGCCATGGCTGATGACTGGGAGGACTGGACTCAGGTAGCACCGGACGGGGTGCGGGCCCTTTGTCAAGGAGCTGAATTCCAAGCCCGAGGAGGCTCCAGAGCAGAGGAAATAGGAGTTACCACAGTGGGAGTTCCAAAACACTACTGTGGGGTGACTCAACTTGAAGAGGAAGGCTTGTCGAAGCTGTCTAAGAAGGAACTGAGGTGCGACCAATTGGAAGACCCCATAGGGAGATTGGTCTTTGAAGCATTGGAAAACGAGAGTCCAGAGAAACTTCGACATCACCCCTCCAAGGAGGCTTGTCTGCTATGGAGGGAGCTAGACAAGCTACAGGTCCATCAGGGAGTGGTCTACCGAAGGGGCCCCTCTGATGACTCCGAGGATAAATGGCAGGTGTTTCTCCCAGAGAAGCACCGAGAGACTGTGCTGGTTGCCTTACATGACCAGCATGGTCACCTGGGAGCTGAAAGAACCTTCCAACTTGTCAGAAGCCGGTTCTATTGGCCCTGTATGAGGGCTGAAGTGGAGGAATATTGCCACTCCTGTGCACGATGCATCCAGAGGAAGACTCTACCCCATCAAGCTGCCCCAATGGGCCACCTACAGAGTCAAGGCCCAATGGATCTGGTATGCATTGACTTTCTCTGCCTCGAACCCGATTTGAGTGGATTGGGAAATGTTCTGGTGGTAACCGATCATTTCACCCGTTATGCACAGGCGTTCCCCACCAGAGACCAGAAGGCTTCCACTGTAGCTAAGGTGCTTCTAGAAAAATACTTCGTCCACTATGGATTACCACAGAGAATCCACTCCGACCAAGGAAGGGACTTTGAGAGTCGCCTGATCCAGAACCTACTGGACTCCCTGGGAGTGGAAAAGACCAGGACTACCCCTTATCATCCACAAGGAGATGCCCAGCCTGAGAGGTTTAATCGGACTTTGTTAAACATGCTGGGGACTCTGGAGACAGAGAAGACGCAGCATTGGAGTCAACACATATCCACTTTGGTGCATGCCTACAATTGCACCACCAGTGATGTGACGGGTTACTCTCCCTACCGCCTCATGTTTGGGAGAGAAGCAAGATTGCCAGTGGATCTGGCCTTTGGCATTTCCCTAGACTATACCTCTGCTACCTCCCACAAAGGATATGTGGACCGACTTAGGTATAAACTGAAAGCGGCCTATGAACAAGCCCAAGCGGCCTCAGACCGGAGAGGGGTCAGAAATAAAAGGAACTTTGACCTGAAGGTTCGAGTGCAAGACCTGCAGCCTGGAGACCGTGTGCTGCTACGCAACCTAGGGATCCCAGGGAAGCATAAACTTGCTGATAGATGGAGGTCCGAGCCTTATGTCATTTGTAGAAAACTTCCTGGACTACCGGTGTATAAGTTAAAGCCAGAGGGGAGAGTGGGACCCTTGAAAACCTGGCACAGAAATCACTTACTCCCACTTAAAGAGGCAGTCAGGATACCTTCAGTGAAGAACCTGCCGGAATCTGTTTCCATCTTGGATACCCCCAGACCCAACACTCGGTCTCAGACCCTCCGAGCTAGGGATGGACAGGCTTCCCAACCAAGTGAAGATGGGAGGGGAGAACTTGAGTGGCTATGGCCCTCCTCAACTCCAGGGAGTTCCGCCATAGACCTTCCACCCACTGAAGATACACAGGATGGGACCCTGAACCCAGAGGCTACAGAGTTCATTCCATCCAGTGATGTGCCTGAATGCTGGGAAGATATTCCGGGCCTTTACTCAGAAGCAGAGGAGGAAGAGGCCCCAGAATCAGTGATGGTGTCAGAAAGTGTTCCTGACGCAGAGCCTGTGGTACCTGAGCCTGAAGTCCCAAGGGAGCAAAGAACTTACAGAGTCGTGAGGCCTCCCAGGAGATTAACCTACCCTCAATTGGGAAAAAGCTCAGAGGACTCTGTTGCCACTGCCAGAAGAAGTACTGAGTGCTCAGATCCTTCCACTGTTCATTTGGTGGAAGGCAACCCCAGCTCACTCTCTGGCACAGTTAGACAGGCCACCCATGCTAGTGTGACCTGTGGTATAGGGAACCCCACCTCTGAGTTTTGGTGGAAATTCCCTGTACCAACATCATACTCCGCATTCAGTAAATTGGTTCAGAATTGTTGTTAAATTGTTTATCTTTGGGGACCAAAGAGTTTTAGTGGGGGGAGTGTGTAGCGGGGTGTTTCCCCTTTAATTAGGAGAAAGAACTACGGTTCCCAGAGCTCCACTGTTCACCGGATGTTTTGGGTTATGCCCCAAAGACTCATGGGGGAAGTGATATAAGGAAGGGGCGAGGCCGGACTCGCTCTCTTTGGACACGGGACGGCTGAGACTGATCGACCTGTGCGGGGCTGTGCTGTGTGAGGGCCTGAAGCCTGGGGACTTCTTACAGCGAACCAAATAGCCTTCCACCCTTTGCGAGCCTGGGTGGCATCCAACATCTCCTGCCTGCAGCCTAGATTGGATGGGAGACCCGATGGCAGCAACCGCTGTGTGCGAGTGACGACACAGCCGGTGGAAGTCCCGGACGGGTCGCGTCCGGAGGGTGAGCTGAGCGAAAGCTCATCCAATAACCTGTTTATAGTACTGTGCCTATAGACTGCCGAGGCCTACCACCTCACTTTAAGACTCTCACTGGAGATCCGCAGCAGGACTGATCCAGAGGATCTCTAGTGAAGTACGGTCAGTTGTTCAGATTCTCCCTGTTGGATTACAAAGTGTTTATTATTCTTATGTGCACCACCTCTACAGCAAGCCGGTGAAGAATCCATTATTCTTACAGGACTAAGTTTTAGAGTAAGGGATCAGGCCTGATCCGTTAGGTATACATTTAGCTGTTGTACCATAGGGTACCTAGTTAACGGTCGCCCCACGTGGCGTTCCTTTACCCCCCCCTTTATCCTTATGGTGTAATGTGACTGTCATTGCAGGGCTCTGCATACAAGTTAAAAATCATATTGTCATTGCTGTGTGTTTTCTTTGCATAACAAGAAGTAAAATCCGTTATCCTTTTATTACTGTTCTATGTTTGAATCTCTCTCTTAAAATATAAGGATATATGTGTGTATCCTTTAGACTAGCTGTGCCAGAGTGGGTAGAGCCGATTGCCGGTGGGTTGGAGAGCTGTACTCAGGGCCCAAATCAAACCTTGCGGCCCGCTTAAGCTGAGGGTATCGCTACATAAATAAAACCTATTTTTGATCTATTTTGTGTTTTTCATACACCTAAAAAGTCCCATTCCAAATCTTTCTTTATTCTTCTACCATTAAGGGATGTGGTGCCTTTGATGTACAGGTAACAGGTATTATTCAAATTTTCTCCGTAGGACAAAGTATTAATCTTCTTACAAAATTCACAGTCAGAAAATCATTTTTATTAACTGCTGCTTTTGGGATGCTACATTGAATCAGCCATGTGGTATCTATTTTAGGGTCTTCATAAACTCCCAAGCTTAGGTATAGTGTATCAGTGTCAGATGCAGCATATGTTGCAAAAAAAAAAACTGCCCTTGAAGAATCAATGCAACTCTAATTCAAGTTTATGATACCTAATAATACTATATAGTCAATCTGAAAGACCTCTCAGGAAAGAGTTGAATTATTATTATTATTATTTTAATAAGAAAACTAAGGGCCTGTTTTCACTGGTGCATGGTGGCAATAGTCAATAAAGTAACTGTGTTATAAAATACACTATATTGTCACAAGTTTTTGGAGTATTTAGTTGGCAACCCAGTCTTTTTTTTTTTTTAAATCAAATCGTCTTTTTATTGTTTTCTTTCCTTTACATACAAACAACAAAAACATCAAATACAACATACAACCCATGCCCGCATTGAGAGGAAAAAATAAATAAAAAATTACATCCCCCTTACCCCTAGCTCACATAATCTCCCCCCTCCCTCGACTCCCCTCCCCCAACCCCCTTCCCCTCATACCTCCAAAATTTCACACCACCCTCTCCATATTTTTTCAAATTTCTCTGGGGAACCTCTGCGTAAGAAAATATACTTTTCTTTAATTACCGTTTCCCTTACTTGTATTTTCCACTCTTCTACAGTGGGTGGGTATGGTGAAAGCCACTTTTGCGCAATAAGCTTACGAGCCTGGAAAAGACTTCTATTTATTGAAACAATATATTCCACTGGGATTGTCGATTCATCCAGTATACCCAGAAGACATCCCCCAGGCTCCATGAGCATGCCAGTCTCAAATACCCTATTAATCATAGATACCACCCCCGACCAATAGCGATGAAGTTTGGGGCATCTCCACATCATGTGTATTAGATTGGCTACTCTCCCTTTACATCTAGGGCATCGGTCTGTATCTCTACATTTCCATTTAAATAACTTCTGTGGTGTGTAGTGTGCCCTATGTAGGATAAATAGTTGTGTTAGATTTTGTGTTGGAGATAAAGAGGCCTGGGGTATTACTGATAATGCCTGTGCCCACTGTTGATCTGAAATTGTCCCAATATCCCATGACCAAGCTAATCTTGCTGGTATATCCACAGTTTGTTTTAAATTTATCAAATAATATATCATATAATTGTGATATCAGGCCCTTTTTTTTTTGCCCTGTCCTATCCAACAAGGCTATCACCACTGACTTATTAAACTTCAATTCGGGGGCGTGGCCAAGACCAGCATGTGAGAGGACGCACTTCTCACAGCTCCTGCCTGATCCGTCCATTGATCCTACCCCGGCATCTCTTATCCTGCTCTCTTTGGCTCCCCAGCTGGCTACCGAACCCCTGCACTGCCCGGACCCACCGCCGGCCCTCTGTACACGGGGGAAGACCCGTTGCGGTCTGCTGGAGATGGCGGGACCGGACTCCCAAGATGGCGCCGCCGCAGCACAGCGCTCATCGTGGCTGACAGACAAGCCTAAGGAAACTGGCAGTAGGAAAGCTCCAAAGGCTCAGACGAGGGACATGCTCTACTACACCCAGAAGGTACAGGGCCCTGTACTTTCTGACGTTGGGGGGACAGTGGATGATGGGGATGGAAGAAACCAGGCCACGCAGGCAGACTGGGGCCATGATATGGAGGACACCCCCCACCGCTCTGAGGCTGATGCTGTTCAGCCCCCCTCCTCCCCCCCTTCGGAAGACACACCAGAGCCTACATTAGCAGACATACTGAGGGCTGTGCAGATGGGCAATGCTGACATGAAGGCACAGTTTGGGGGTCTGAGGGAAGAGGTGTACCTTCTGAGGCAAGATCTTCAAAAGGTCAGGGAAAGGGCGACAGCTGTGGAGAGCAGAGTGAGCGATTTAGAGGACAAGTTACCCCCATTAGCAAGTGAGGCCAGGGCAGCACACCGCATGGCCCAAGACACATTTAACAGAGCAGAGGACACAGAAAATCGTTTGCGCAGGAACAACGTACGTATTGTCGGTCTCCCAGAGAAATCAGAGGGCAGAGACCCCACCATGTTTGTGGAGAACTGGCTTATTGAGGTGTTTGGAAGGGAAGCTTTTTCCCCATTTTTTACAGTGGAACAAGCTCATAGAGTGCCGGGCCTCCCCCCCCCCCACAGGGGGCCCCTCCCCGTTCAATGCTGGCCAAGCTCCTACATTACCGTGACAGAGAGACAGTTCTTCGCTGCGTGCGGGAGCGGGGCAATGTCACATTTAACTGTGTCAGAGTGTCATTCTACCCCGATTTCTCTGCTGAGGTGCAGAGGAGTAGAGCAAAGTTTGGTGACGTAAAGAAACGCCTGAGAGCCCTGCAACTGCCATATGCAATGCTCTACCCAGCTAAACTGCGAGTGACGGCGGATGGCCAGGCGCAGTTCTTTGAGTCGGCCAGGGACGCGGCGGTCTGGCTGGATCACAATGAGCAGGCCTTACGTCGTCGCAGGGTGGATGCTGGAGGAGACTGACCCTGACAACTCGTGTAACACAAACTGTGCATTTATACCTGGATTGTTGATCTCCTTGCATTGATGGGATGCTGTTCTGGCTTCAAGGACACCCTTTCATCTTATCCGGTTCCTCTTCTTGTGCCGGGGGGAAAACTTAATTTCCAAATGTGCTAGGACAAGAACTGTGAATTCAACTTAGGTTTAATCTTGAATCTAGTAGAAATACATCGACCTTCAGTTAGCCCACTGTTGGGCTGGGTTGCGGTTCCAGGAGTTGCCCTGTTGGCGATGTTACTGTGGCTGACTGTATATTTCAGCCCCGTCCAGGCGCTTCCTACTGTGAGGATTCTCCACCGGACTGGGGACTACCTATCAACAACTGCTCTACTGTTTGTTGGCACCGTTGTGCCTTGTTGTGTTCTACAGTGTACGCTACCTTACATTCCAAAGATGTACTTTTTTCTGGTCACCTATCGTTTTGTTGCTACCGTAGTTCTTCATCGCCCCACTAACTTTGACTCACTGGAACAGTCCGAGCTGGGGGTGCCCAAGGGCCCCACCCTGTCACTATTTCTGCCTCTGCAATGGAGGGTACCCCCTTGATCTCCTGGAATGTTAGGGGCCTGAACTCCCCCCTTAAGCGGACTATGGTGTTTACTTGTATGAAAAAGTTCTACCCTGCTATCTTTTGTTTTCAGGAAACGCATCTGACACCTGACACTAAAGGATGTATGAAATACTCCTGGGTGGGCTGGGCGTACCACTCCACTCACACCTCCTTCTCCCGGGGGGTGAGCGTGGTGGTGCACAGGTCTCTGGACTACCAGGAGTATGCCTCTAGGGTTGATTCTGAGGGCAGGTTTGTGTTTTTACATTGCCGCATTGGTATTTTGAACTGTATATTAGCCTGTGTTTATATACCTCCCCTGTTTGATGCTCGGGTGCTGCGGCTTCTCCTGGAGTTTTTGGGGGTAGGCCGGAGCTCCCGATGCTTCTGGTGGGAGACTTTAACAGCTGGTTGGATCCGGGGATGGACAAGCATCCGATACCGGGGGCGAGCTCTTGTAGGCCTACTCCTCTGGCTAGACTGTTTCAGGAGGTGGGCTGGCTAGACATATGGAGGCACCGAAACCCTACAGTTAAACAATTTTCTTGTTTCTCTAAGTCCCATGGGTCACTATCTAGAATAGACTTGGCGGTGGGTAACCCTGCGATGCTCCCCTCGGTTTTGGAGGTCTCATACAAACCTAGATGTATTTCTGATCACTCTTACATGGTGATCGGTCTTACGATGACTCATTTATCTACACTCTCCAGAGCACCCTGGAAATTTAACGCCTTTTGGCTTAAGCTATTTACTGCCCCAGAGGAACTAGAGGGGAGCGTTCAGAGGTTTTTCTCCGACCAGCCTGATCCAGGGTCTCTCCTTGATGAATGGGAGGCATTTAAAGTTTACCTTCGACGTTTACTTAGCAATGAGGTCAATAAGGTCAAGAGGCGCTCTGAGGCCTTCAGGGAAGCTCTGGAGAGGCAAGTCCATTCTCTGGAGGCTCAGTACGTGCAGGATCCCACTGACTCGGCTAAGGGGGCGTGGCAGTCGGCTCAATCTGCGTATGAGCACCTGCTCGCCTCTTCGGCGGAAAAAAAGAGGTTCTTTACCAAAACAGCATTTTTTGAGGAGGGGGAGACGACGGGCCGTCTCTTGGCTAGGATAGCTAATTCAGAACAGAAATCCCCAGTTATTGGTACCCTGCGAACCACGGAGGGGCGACTGGTTAACTCCCCTGATCTCATAATAAAGACATTGGCAGACTTCTATGAATCACTGTATCGCCCAGCCTCGGAGTATAGCTCGGGGGAGCTGTCTGGCTACCTGGACGAAATTACGTTCCCGCGTCTCTCCCCTACTCGGAGCATGGAGTTAGATTCTCCATTGAGTTTGGAGGAGATGCAGGTGGCGGTGGCGGCCTTCCCTAACGGTAAGGCTCCAGGGGGGATGGAATCCCCATGGAGATTTACAGACAGTACTCTGAGGTCCTGTTGCCTAAGCTGTTGGGGGTCTTTAATGCTGCAAGGGAGTCTGGCGTCCTCTCGCCCTCTATGGCAAAGGCACATATTGTGTTGATCCTCAAACCAGGAAAGGACCCAGTGGACCCGGCCTTGTATAGGCCGATTTCGCTATTACAAACAGACATAAAGATCTTGGCAAAGGTACTGGCCCTCAGGCTAAATAAAGTGATTACCTCTGTCATACACCCAGATCAGGCGGGATTTATGCCCAACAAATCCACAGCAATAAACCTCAGGAGACTATTTCTTAATATGCAATCCCAGGCTGATAACATGGGTAAGAGAGCTCTGCTGTCGCTTGACGCTATGAAAGCTTTTGATAGCGTTGAGTGGCCGTACCTTTGGGAGGTGTTGAGGCGATTTGGTTTCGGGGAGGTGTTCATTTCTTGGGTGCGTTTGCTGTACCACTGCCCCCAGGCGGTTATTAGAGAGGCGGGGAGAGTGTCGCCGGCCTTTGCTCTGGGCCGGGGTACGCGGCAGGGGTGTCCATTGTCCCCCCTGCTGTTTGCCTTGGCTATAGAGCCATTGGCGATTCGGATTAGAGACCATAGGGGTATCACTGGCTTCTGCTATGGGGACAGACAGGAGAAAGTGATGCTTTATGCAGACGATACAATGATTCTGCTGGGTGATACAGAGCAATCCCTGAGCGAGACGATGGAGACGGTGGCTCGGTTTGGGGAGTTCTCGGGCCTTAAAATAAATTGGACCAAGTCAGCCTTAATGCCACTGGATGATGTCCTGTTACATCACGGAGACCGGGTGGGGGGTATTCCTGTAGCCACCTCCTTCAAATATCTGGGGATACAAGTGACGCCGCATATCAGGGAATACAGTCAGCTCAATATCTCCCCGCTGCTGGCCAGATTCCGATCTCGGGTTAAAACGTGGAACACTCTGTGTATGTCGGTTGCGGGCAGAGTGAATCTAATTAAAATGATTCTTATGCCCCAACTGCTGTACATGCTCCACAATTCCCCGGTAGTGATCCCACTGAAGATCTTCAGAATAGTGAATACCATATTTCGCGAACTGATCTGGAAAAATCGCCCCCCCAGGATAAAATTAGAGCACTTGCAACGCCCCAAGGGTGAAGGTGGCCTTGCCTTGCCGAATCCGTGGTTGTACTATCTGGCGTCGCAATTGCAGCATCTGATAGGTACCATGGTTTTGGAGGGTGACACGGCGGGTAGAAGCCATGGCGCCTCTGAACATATTATGCTTTGGACAGTGGGGGGAAAGTCAGTTCCGACAGCGCTTGAGGCCCTAGCTTTTGGAAGGCCTCTCAAAAGCTTCCCTACGTACAGTTTAATACAGAAGATATGGAATAAAACTAAATATCTACAGGGGGCCTCAGGTATTACGGAGTTCAGCCCTATCTGGGCAAATGATTCCTATCCCGAGCTAGCCAAATTACAGCATGGGGACAGGTGGAAGAGGTATGGAGTCTGCTACCTGACACAAATTATTGGGAACGGCAAGTTACTGCCCTTTGAGACTTTAAGGGAGGCATATCATTTGCCTGCGAACATGCTTTTCTACTATCTGCAGCTTCGGCATGCATTTACAGCTCAGTCAAGGGTCTCAGAGTGGCATGTAGATTCCCCTCCGCTTCTCTTGCAGCTTAGGGGTGCAGAGACATCTAAGGGCTTCATTTCCCAGAGCTACGGCACGCTGCTTTGTAAATTTCTCACAAAACACCCCCTGACTGTTAAAGGGAAATGGGAAACGGATGTAGGACCCCTGGATGAGGATTAGTGGGAGGAGGCCCTGCAGTCGGTTACCGTATGCTCCCTCAATGTGACACAGCGGCTGACGCAACTATATACACTCCTGAGAGTATACTACATGCCTCACAGACTATATGGTATGGGACTGCTGCCCGCACCGACCTGTACGAGATGTAAAAGAGACCATGGGGACCTGATACACATGCTCTGGCGCTGCCCCAAGTTGCATACCTATTGGAAGGGGGTGACAGACACGCTGAACACAGTATTCCAGGTGTCAGTCCCATTAGATCCGAAACAATGTCTTCTGAATCTGCTAGATGAGCTGGAATGGGAACCCCATATTAGGGAAGCCCTCACTAGGGCCCTTTTCATGGCCCGCAAAATGATTATGCAACATTGGAAGTCTGAATCACCCCCCACAGTCAAGGAGTGGATTAATGCACTTGGTAACGCACTGAGAATGGAAAAGGTTATATACCAGCATAGGGGATGCTCTGGAAAGTTTGAAAAATTATGGGACCTGTGGTTGGGAACACCGGGGCTAGCTCCGGACGACCTAATTATGGACAGACTTTTGAGACTAAATGTGGGTTGATATGCTACTTAAGTGCGTAGGCACGGGAGTATAATGGGCAGATTGTCCGGGCACAGACAGTGACTTGGGGGAGGTGCGGTGGCCGCTCATGGCAGTATGAATACTCAGGATGGTGACAATTGTGTTTAAAATTCATTGCATGTATTGTAAGTAGTACGGTCATGTTGACTGTATTTGAAGAGATTATGGTACTTTGGACTGTAAGTGTCAAACTTGAATCAATAAACTTGTTTTTTTTTTTCTGGAAAAAAAAAAAATCAATTCCTGTGTGCGCCCCTGTGTTTTTATCGCATGCCTAAGCTGAAGGAATTGAAAAAATCTTTGATTTGGAAAAATATATTCTTTGCTTAATTCACTAAAGGTTTTCATCACATCTTCCTCAAATAGCTGTGACATATACCTTATTCCCTTCTGTCTCCAAAACTCAAACCCCTCCAATTTCCCCAATTCCACATATCTACTATTATTCCAAATAGGCGTATATGAAGTAAATCCCTTTACTTCAGTAATTTTCCTAATTTCCTGCCATACCATGTCAAATAATTTACCCGTGTGGAAACGTTTATCACGCAATTGATTTCTCGATTCTAATAAAGAAATTAGTGGATAAACCTCATATACTGATAATAGCAAATTCTGTATATGGTCAGAGAGTAATACTTTTGTCCACCACTAAAATGTTGAATTTGTGAGGCTAATAAGTAATTTTTAGGATGGGGGACTGCAAGACCTCCCTCTTCCTTATTTAACATTAAGGTTGTTAACTTTATACGTGGTCGTTTATTCCTCCAAATCTACTCTCTAAAGAGAGATTCTAATTTTCTAAACCAAAAGGCTGTAATCCAAACCGGTGAGTTATTAAACACGTAAAGTAATTGCGGGGCCCAAATCATTTTGATAAGATTTGCTCTTCCTATCACCGTCAGAGGTAACTTCCACTAACTTCGACATTTATCTTTAAATTTTTCTAATAATGGTTTCAAATTCAAATTAATATAGTCTTTTACATCCCGAGAAATCTCTATCCCCAAATATTTCACAGTGTCCTTAATTTGGATTTTAGAAGCTTGATTTAATAATGGGGTTTTTAACTCATCTAATGGTAAAAGTATGGATTTGTCCCAATTGATCTGGAAGCCCGAAAATGACCCATATATGGAGATAAGGCTCATAAGTTCCGATAATGAGTTGGAGGTATCCCCTAGGAAAATAAGAGTGTCATCTGCATACAGGGCCACTTTATCCTCTCTACCTGCCTGACAAAACCCAACTATTTTAGTTGATTGTCTAATGGCAAGGGCTAGGGGCTCTACTGCTATAACGAACAGTAATGGCGATAAAGGACAACCCTGTCTTGTCCCTCTAGATAAGGTAAACGGGCTAGATAGTGTATTATTAATTCTTACCCTTGCTTTAGGGTCCCTATATAATATTTTCACCCATTTCAGAAAACCCTTACCTATTCCAAAAGCCTCCAATACAGTCCATAAATATTCCCACTCCACCATGTCGAAGGCTTTTTGGGCATCTAAACATAGTATTGCTCTAGATCCCCTATTTTCCATAGGCAATTGCATATTCAAAAATAGTCTACGAATATTTGTTGCAGCTGCTCTCTTTGGAATAAAACCTGTTTGATCTTCCTGTATCAAACTACTAATATATTTTGATAACCTATTTGCAAGAACCCTGGCCAAAATCTTTACATCTGAGGTAAGGAGGGATATAGGACGATATGATTCCAGGAACATTGGGTCCTTACCCTGTTTTGGAATCACTATTACTATTGTTTCCTGCATTGATTTTGGAAGTGTTTGTTTTTCATACACCTCATTTAGTACCTCTAAAAATTCTGGTAATAAAATGTTTTCAAATTTTTTATATATCTCAGTCGGTAGTCCGTCCAACCCTGGTGCTTTATTATTATGAGTTTGTGAGACGGCTAAGCTCAATTCTTTCAGGGATATGGGACTATCGAGTGCTTCTCTATCCTCTAATTTAAGTTTTGGGAGAACCAATTTATCCAAAAATTGTTTAGCTTGGCTAGTAGGGTTCGACACCTTAAGCCTCGTACACACGAACGAGTTTCTCGGCAAAAACCAGCAAGAAACTTGCTGGCAGAGATTTTTTGCCGAGAAATTCGTTCGTGTGTATGGTTTCTCGTCAAGAAAAGCGACAAGAATCTCAACGAGAAAATAGAGATCCTGCTCTCTATTTTCTCGTCGAGATTCTCGTCGGCATGTTTCTCGACGAGAAAAGTGAGTGTGTGTACACTTACCTGTCCTCCCGGAAGCCCGCGCATGTTCGAAATGAATTTGACGCATGCGCGGTAGCTTCCTAGGCATAGGTAGGGTATACCAAGATGGCGGCGACGGCATCGAATGTGACGAGCGCATGCTCGTCGTAGTCGATGACGTCACCGCGTACGCTCCATTCAAAGAACCGCGGGTTCTTTGAATCGAGCGTGTGTACACTCGGCCGGGACAAGTTTCTTGTCCAAGAATCTCGTCGAAAAAAACGACATGTTTTTTCCGACGAGAATCTCGGCCGTGTGTACGAGGCTTTAGACTCATAAAGTGAGGCGTAGAACTCAACAAATATCTTCTGGATGCTACTTGTATCATACTTCACCTCCCCTTCAAAAATTTTAACTGCTGTAACAGTGTTTGGGCCTTCTTGGGCCTGAGCTATAATTGCCAACATACGTCCCACCTGTTCCCCCATCTCATAATGTTTTTGTTTTTGAAAAAATCTACTATTTTCTGCTTGAGTTAAAGCCAAACTTTTATGAGCTGCCTGTGCCTCTTGCCAAGCCAGACGCTTTTCTTCTATGGGATCCCTGATATAATCCTGTTCAGTTTGAGTCAACCAAGTCTTAGTTTGTAGGGTTCAATATTGAGTTGGCACACCCTTTGCAGCTATAACAGCTTCAACTCTTCTGGGAAGGCTGTCCACCAGGTTTAGGAGTGTGTCTATGGGAATGTTTCACCATTCTTACAGAAGCGCATTTGTGAGGTCAGGCACTGATGTTGGACAAGAAGACCTGGCTTGCAGTCTCAGCCTTCCTAGAAGAGTTGAAGCTGTTATAGCTGCAAAGGGTGGGTCGACTCAATATTGAACCCTACGGACCAAGACAGGAATGACATTAAAGTTCATATGCGTGTAAAGGCAGGTGTCCCAATACTTTTGCTAATATAGTGTAAGTCGACAACACCTGCTCTGTGTGTGGTGCAATGCGGTAGCATTCATTGTGAGAGGCACCTCAATGCACTGCAGCGTACCACAACACACATATCATAGCCGTGTTGCTAAAAAAAAGAAGGGTCATAAACCTTTTTTACTTCATTGCATACATTAAAAACTGTCTCTTTACAGGCTTACAGGCTTGCTTAACACAGTGCTGATATTTCAGTCTTGGAATATATGTTTCATGTTAGATGCATGCATGTCAAGTAATTTGAAAGGGTAACACTTATGCCGCGTACACACGACCGTTTTTCATGACGAGAAAAATGCCATTTTTTAATTTGGTCATTAAAACCGATCGCGTGTAGGCTCCAGAGCATTTTTCGCGAGATCTGAAAAATGGGCATTAAAAATTTGGAACATGCTCTATTTTTTCTCGTCATTTTTCACGTCGTTGTTTTTCTCGTCATGAAAAACGGCCGTGTGTAGGCTTTAATGACGTGAAAAAAACGTGCATGCTCACAAGCAAGTTATGAGACGGGAGCGCTCGTTCTGATAAAACTAGCGTTCATAATGGAGATAGCACATTCTTCACGCTGTAACGGTCTGAAGAGCACGAGGCTGAAAAGCGCGAATCGTCTCTCACCAAACTTTACTAACACGAGGATCAGCAAAAGCAGCCCAAAGGGTGGCACCATCCGAATGGAACTTCCCCTTTATAGTGCCGTCATACGTTTCGTACGTCACCGCGCTTTGCTCGAGCATTTTTTTTCACAATAGTGTGTAGGCAAGGCAGGCTTGAGAAAAATCACGTCGAGAAAAACTTTGTTTTTTTCAATGACATTAAAAACGGTCGTGTGTACGCGGCAGAGCAAAGAGCGGTGACGTACGAAATGTACGACGGCACTATAAAAGGGAAGTTCCATTCGGATGGCGCCACCCTTTGGGCTGCTTTTGCTGATCCTTGTGTTAGTAAAGTTTGGTGAGAGACGATTCGTGATTTTCAGCCTTGTGCTCTTCAGTCCGTTACAGCGTGACGAATGTGTTATCTCCATTACGAACGCTAGTTTTACCAGAACGAGCGCTCCCGTCTCATCACTTGCTTCTGAGCATGCGCGTTATTTTTTTCACATCGTTAAAGACGAGAAAAACGAGGACGTGAAAAAAGACGGGAAAAATTAGAGCATGTACCAAATTTTTAATGGCCATTTTTCACGTCGTGAAAAATGCTCTGGAGCCCACACACGGTCGTTTTTAATGACCAAATAAAAAAATTGCATTTTTCTTGTCAAGAAAAACGGTTGTGTGTACGCGGCGTCATAGTCGAACTACTGTCCAAACAAAAGGCATGTAAAGCTGGGCACTGCCAAATACTGTATAGCAAGTCGTGTGTACGCGGCATCATAGTCGAACTACTGTCCAAACAAAAGGCATGTAAAGCTGGGCACTGCCAAATACTGTATAGCAGGGAGAGGGTCTTTTAAAGCAGCTTCAAAGAAAATATTAAAAATACACAAATCCTTTATATAAAATGCTTGGGTGGTGCCTAAAGCCTTACATGATGTTACAGAGCAGTACAGTTTTTATGGGCAATCTCAGCAACAACATAAACTGGCAGAGCACACCTGACTGTAAATTCTGCTTTTTTCATGGAGCAGTAATACGCTTTCTTTGACCAGGAAATAGAAATTACACAGTAACATGTCAATTTCTATTAAACTCTCATTAGGAGTCCATTCACCCTTGTGTGACTTAAAAATCCAGCAATTTTGATGCGACTTTACCCCGCAACTTGACGCAACTTTAATGCGACTTTGGATGCCTGTGACTTTATGACTTTGGCTTTGACCAATGTAAACGTTTTGTTTATGCTCTACAAAGTCATTAGACATGTGCAGATCAGAAAAATTTGTTTTGCTTGGTCTCTTTATTTTCTAATGAATTCCAAATTTTCAGAACAATTTGAATTAGTATTGGTCAAAAAGTGATTGACCAATTCTAATTCTGTGTGAAGAATAGCTGGTTATTAAGGAGCGGGCTGGGAAGTCGACTGCCTCGTCCTTAAAGCGGAGTTCCAGGCTTGTTTTTTTTTTTTTATTAAAAGTCAGCAGCTACAAAAAGTTTAGCTTCTGACTTTTAATAAACAGACACTTACCTGTCCCACAGTCCAGCGACGCGGCCGCCCGGAGCGACGCTCCTCTCCCCCTCCTCTCCGCCGGCACTGTCATAGCCACTGTGAGCACCCGGCCGTGACAGCTTTCGGCTTCACGGTCGGGCACGCACTGCGCATGCGCGAGTCGCACTGCGCTCTCCCAGTGGACAGGCAATCTTCTGGGACCTGTCATGTGTCCCAGAAGATTGCAGAGAGGGAGGGGCCGCTTGGGGGAAGGGAAGAGTCGCCTAGGTGGCCCGTAGGTGGAGGGAGGAAGTTGGACAGGAAGTCCCCTTCAAAACAAAGCACCCACTCCCCCTTCAGAAAAAATTACATGCCAAATGTGGCATGTAAGGGGGCGAGGAGTGCTTAAAGTGGAAGTTCCACTTTTGGGTGGAACTCCGCTTTAAGAAACGATGACTCATCTGCCCCCCCTCCCCCCAAAGTACCTTGTCCCCATGTTGATGGGGACAAGGGCCTCTTCCCCACAACCCTGGCCGGTGGTTGTGGGGGTCTGCGGGTGAGGGTTTATCAGAATCTGGAAGCCCACAATGTTTTTTTCCTTTTTTTTTTTAATGCCGGCATTCTTTTCACAAGTCACACACAAATCACATCTATATCATGCGGGTGTGATTTTCATGTGACTTTTGAGGGTTTACATTGAGGTCTATGGACCTCATGTCACCTGCAACTTGGACCAAAGTAGTGCAGGAACTACTTTGAAGTTGTGACTTATAGACACACAGATTTGAACAGTTAGCATAGGGATACATGGGGTCCAACTTGTCAAGCGACTTTGGGTTCCAAAGTCGCATGAAAAGTCGCACAAGTGTGAATGGGGCCTAATGCCTCGTACACACGACCGGTTTTCCTGGCAGGAAAACTGCCATGACAGCTTTTCGGCAGGAAAAACGGCCATGTGTATGCTCCATGGCAGTTTTCCTGGCAGGAAAACTGCGGGAAAAATAATGGGAACTTGTTCTCTATTTTTCTGTCAGGAAAAATACCGGGCGAGAAAACCGGTCGCCTATATAGTTTCCTGAGGGGAAAAATGCCACACATGGTCGTAAACAATTCGACACATGCGCGGAAGCATAGAACGTCATTTTATCGGCTCGGAGTCTTTGACGTCACTGCGTTCTTAAAATTCAAAAGTTCAGCGGTATTTGGCCTGAACGTGTGTATGCAAGGCAGGCCTGACAGGAATCCCGGCAGGAAAAATTAGTTTTTTTCCTGCTGGGAAAAATGGTCGTGTGTGTACGAGGCATAAGAATTAAGAAACCACAGATTATACAGCAAGGTAAAGTTGGCCATCAGCAGGAGATTTTTAAAGTGATTGTTAAAGTCTTGTTTTTTTTTTGTTTTTTTTTATTTTAAATAACAAACATGTTATACTTACCTGCCCTGTGTAATGGTTTTGCATCTTCTCAGGTCCCTCTTTGCTGCTCCTGGCCCCTTCCTCCTGTCGAGTGCCCCCATAGCAAGCAGCTTGCTATGGGGGCACCTGAGCTCGTCTGCAGCTCCGTGTGTCCATTCAGACACTGAACTGCCATTCGGCCCCGCCCCTCTCTCTCCTGAATGGCTAACTGACTTTGATAGAAAGCCGTGGAAGCCAATGGCGCCGCTGCTGTGTCTCAGCCAATCAGGAGGGAGACTTCCAGATGGCCGAGGGACTGGTGGACAGAGATGGGGCTCAGGTAAGTATTAGGGGGTACTGGATGGACTTTATGCCTTTACAATTCCTTTAATGAGAGAGACTTGGCTTAATTGTACTGGAACAGAGAGTACATGCAAGTTAAGAGACCACAGATGATACAGCAGTGTAAAATTGGACAGCAGTAGGACAGTATTATTCACAGATAATAGGCCAAACCCATGAATGCCTAACTTTTTTATTATTTTTACTATGGGGATGGGATGAAGATGGGGGTGGTTGGTAAATAGGGGTGATATATTTTAAAGTTGTTTGTTGCACTGTTTTTGCACTTTTTTTTTCCTTGTCAAAATATTTTATTAAATACACAGCAATTAACAGGTTTGTCAATTACACTTAAAGAAATAGAGATAATGAAGCTCTTTTCTATACAATGTTATATAAACATTAGCAATTAAATAAAATATATTTTAAGTGGTATGTATCTAAATACAACCTGAGGAGTGGGTTAGAAGTCATGTGACAATATATTTGTAGGAAAAAGTTGCGCTACTAGTGACATTTGTGGTAGCTGCTAGCATCAACAATAGGACATATTGTGAACAGAAAACGAAAAAATAAACAGATGCAGCACTTTAAAGTGAATATAACCCCAGCGACGGTGAGTCAAAAAGGCAACGATTAAACCTCTCTGATAGGTTGGAATTCCTGTGAAGGACGACTTCCTGTGTCCACACCACACACAATGGATGTTGAGGACAGCGGTGTCACGGATTCGGAAACAGCAGTACTTCGGAAATCCAAACTCAGATGTAAATCATAAAAAAAGGAAAGAAGGACGCTACATAGTGCAGATAAATCCGATGGTTTGTTGTAAAAAAAATAATATTTATTCTAATAAAAGCAAAATAATAAGATACAGGCGTCATAAAAATGCTTGTAAGAGATCTCAAAAAAAGTTTGGTCAAGGAGTAGTATACAGAGCTTAAAGCAGGCTATGCACCCGACATGTTTCGCACAAACGTGCATCAACTGGGGCATAAAAGGGGGCTTTTATGCCCCAGTTGATGCACGTTCGTGCGAAACATGGCGGGTACATAGCCTGCTTTAAGCTCTGTATACTACGCCCTGACCAAACTTTCTTTGAGATCTCTTACAAGCATTTTTATGACGCCTGTATCTTATCATTTTGGTTTTATTGGAATAAATACCATTTTTTTACAACAAACCATGAGATTTATCTGCACTATGTAGATGCCTTCTTTCCTTTTTCTATGATTTACATCTGCGTTTGGATTTCCGAAGTACTGCTGTTTCCGAATCTGTGACACCGCTGTCCTCAACATCCATTGTGTGTGGTGTGGACACAGGAAGTCGTCCTTCACAGGAACTCCAACCTACCAGAGAGGTTTAATCGTTGCCTTTTTGACTCACCGCCGCTGGCGTGTGAGTCCACGTCATGGGATAAGAGTATTCAATCTCCCCCCCCCCCCTGGTGTTGGAGTCACTATCCTGGGTGTCGCATTCGTGGAATATCTCCCATGTTCGCAGGAATGTTAACATCTTCGTGTCCCACATGAGTTATTTGGAGCACCGAATATTCTAATGAACATATGCACTGAGTCCACTCCCTTTGGATTTTATGATCTGTGTTACACAACATTGTTCCACGGACTATATACACAGCATATTTTGTATTATTTATGACATGGTGTACACACGTTTCATATTTTTTGTATGCATCTCCTAGGTGCCTTGATTCTTTGTTTGGGATGAGAGCACAAGGTTTAATGTTATAGTTTTATTGCATATTGATGTATGGTCTATATCAGGCACACCTGTTCATTCACCCTTTCCCCATCATTAGGATTTTGGGGTTATGTTCACTTTTGCATTTAAGGTCGTATGCATTTAAGAAGTTAGCTGTAAAATTAAGGTAAGAGGGGAGAAAAAGTAGAAGAGAAAGAGGGTAGAAATTTGGAGAAGTCCACAAGGTCGACTCAAGCGGCACTTGTTTGGTTGACTAAATGAGTGAAACGGCTACCATGGCAGGAGGACCGATTCATCAAAGGTTGGCGGTAGGTAGTATTTTTTCCATGGGTACCATATCTTTTCAAATGTGGGGATTTGGTCTTGTTTAGGGTTGAGCGGACCCCTGGATGTTCGGGTTCGATGGGTGCGGCGAAACTTCGGAAAAAAGTTCGAGTTCGGGACCCGAACTTGACCCTGAACCTGAACCCCATTGAAGTCAATGGGGACCCAAACTTTTGAGGACTAAAATGGCTCTAAAAACGTAATGGAAAGGGCTAGAGAGCTGCAAATGGCAGCAAAATGTTGTTAAGAGCATGGCAAGTGCTCTGCAAGCAAATGTGGATAGGGAAATAACTTAAAATAACATGGGTGGGAGACAATGTGAAGAAACTGGAGGCACTGTCAGCAACCCAATCTACTATCGCCTGTACTTGTCCTGGGCCTGGCCTCAACATTCGTAGAGCCGCATTAGGCCTGACCAAATACCGCTGCAGGCTCTGTCGCATACTCGCACCTGAGGAAGGTGTTTCACTTGTGCGTGTAGCTGGCACAGATCGACCACGTCCTCTCCCTGCAACAGGAGCTCCACCAGCAGCACCACGACCGGGGCCACGTCCCTTATTTGACGGTCTCCTCATATTTTTCAAATTTAGGATCTTGCCCTAAATGAGTGTTTTTTGAATAGCAAAATAGAGCAACAGTATCTAAAGGGTGTATCTCACAGGTACAGATATGCAGAAAACGCAGCAACATTTTTTTTTTGCCCTAAATTATTCTTTTTTTGAAGATCAGAATAGGAGAACAGTATCTAAAGTGTGTATCTCACACGTACAGATATGCAGAAAATGCACCAATTTTTTATTTATTTTTTTGCCAGAAAATGCACCCAAAAACATTTTTTTGCCCTAAATTACTGTATTTATTGGCGTATAACACTCACTTTTTTACTCTGCAAATAGAGGGTAAACTGTGCCTGCGTGTTATACGTAGGGGGCTGTGGAAAGTTTTTTTCCTGAAACTTACCTCTTAAAGTTAGGGTGCGTGTTATATGCCTGTGCATGTTATACGCCGATAAATACGGTATTATTTTTTTGAAGAGCAGAATAGGAGAACAGTATCTAAAGTGTGTATCTCACACGTACAGATATGCAGAAAATGCACCAAAATAAATTTTTATGGCAGAAAACGCACCAAAAAAATTTTTTTGCCCTAAATTATTTTGGTTTTGAAGAGCAGAATAGAAGAACAGTATCTAAAACGTACAGATATGCAGAAAATGCACAAAATACATTTTTATGGCAGAAAATGTTTTTTTGCCCTAAATTTTTTTTTTTTTGAAGAGCAGAATAGGAGAACAGTATTCTAAAGTGTGTATCTCACACGTACAGGTATGCAGAAAATGCACCAAAAATTTTTTTTTTGCCCTAAATTATTATTTTTTTGAAGAGCAGAATAGGAGACCAGTATTCCAAAGTGTGTATCTAACACGTACAGATATGCAGAAAATGCACCAAAAATTTATTTTTCCCTAAATTATTATTTCTCTTATCGTCCATGGACTGACACAGCTGGATACTGTAAACGCGTGGGTATATGTCCCTGCTTGCAGGAGAAGATCTAGGCAGAATGTTAGATGTTAGAAACATTCTAGAACAAACCAGAGCTGAACAGCCCTGCTCAGGGGGGCGGTCTTTCCGGACATTACCCTCCCACCTGCAGTCAGCAGACCTCAGTTTTTTTCTGCCTAGCAGAAGGAGAAGACGTGGCTCTCTCAGGAGCCAGTCTCCTGGAAGATTTTACTTTTAAATTTTATTCCTTTGGGAATTGTATTATTTTATTTTTGAGACCTTCAATCAACTGTCGGCTGGGCAACAGGTTGGGTACACTTGTATCCTCGTAGTCTTCCCTGTCCGACCATCAAACGTGCTGATCCTCGCCTTGTGTGCGTGAGACTCAGTTCACGACATGCCCCATGACTCCAGGGGTGGCCGGGTTGCTTTTATGCTCCCGCGGTCCTCTCAAGATTGAACAGTACCTACTGTATCTTTCGCAGTGGACCGGGCCGACAGCTACGCAGTACGACTCTGTGATAGGTCTGTCTTAAACAAGCCAGTGGGTCCCTCTAGGGACGGGTAAGTAGTCTCTCCTGCTGCAAGGTGAGTACATACTGGCTGTGTTTCTGTGTGTGGGGGGTTCTCCCTGTCTCCCCCCTGTTATGCTGCTCTCTGCACCCTGTACTGGTGCTGTGCTGTGGGGTGCTTGGGGGTCACTCTGGCCTGGCTGGGCGCTCATGTCTGCATTTTTTTCTGGTGTGTGAGGTGATTATTGCATGCGCCGTTAGCGCGCGCATTAGCGGGAGCTTTGAATTTTGCGCTCGGCGGCCATCTTGGCGTTCAATGGCGCAGTTGTAGCTGCGGCCGGCGCCCATTTTCTTGTGGCCGCCGCGCATTTATTTTCGATTCTAGCGGCGGCGCGAATCCCCTCACAATCTCCTCACAAACTGAGCGGTCCTTAAGGGTTGGTGGGTCCTCCGGATATTACCTCCTCAGCCTCAGCGTAGCCAGTGGGTGGACTGTATATTCACTGTATAGTGTATAAGGTCTCAGAGGGTGGCGTTATGGAGTCTGATACACCTGCTCTCCACACTTGCCTGGGGCAACTGGCAGTGCTGCACAGTTAAACATGTTCATATGTTTCCTGGACCTGCGGTCCTTATGGACCAGTTGTCAGCAGTCCTGGAATTATTCCTTGTCAGAATGGAAGCGGTGTGTGAGCAAAAGGAGCTATAAGCCCCCTCCCCCCACAAAAATCTTTAGTGAAGGAGTGCTCGGAGTCAGATATGGGCCTAGCTATTGTGCTCAAGACCCTAGCTCTGAATATTTAATATTTATGAACAGGACATTCCCTTGTAAGGAAGACTCCAGTTCTGTGTCAGTGAATGACAGGGCGCTTGTAAGTGATCTCATTGATGATCTGAGGAACACTCTCAAGCTGGAATTGCCGTGACAAGCCTTTCTTTTACACAGCTTCCTCACTGTTTTCCACACACGCTGCCTCAGAGCAGCATGGATGATACATGGTGGGGGGGGAGCACTTTATTCATTTATGTCTCTTGTCCCTGTGAGCCCTCTGTGTGATATCCTGAGGCAACATTTCCCGCCATTTCCTGGGGAACGCTTGAGCTCTGACACACGGTCTGAGGATCAGAGGCTACCTGTTACCTGCATGCTGCTTCGGCAGCACAGTCAAGCAGGTTGGAATGATAGAGAAGATTATGCGCCTCTGCGCCATAATTTAAACTCATCCTATACCTCTACACTGCATACATTCACAGTGTATGTATGTGTTATTGGTCTCTGTGTCTGCGTGAGTGTTCCCCCACGTTCCAATGCTGTGTTTCAGTGCCATGCATGATATAAACGTACAAAATATGTTTATGCATGACTCCAGATACATTCACAGTATATGTATATATTATACTTTCTGTGTCGACGGGGGCTCTGGTGTCCTCCCGCGCTCTCATGGTATGTGCGCTTCGGCTCTCCGCACAGTATAGACATGTTCAATATGTTTATTGCACATACTATACATGTTTACAGTATGGGTATACTGTTTGCGTGGGGTTCCTTCGGGTACTCCGGTTTCTCCCCACGCTCCAATGGAAATGCACAGCATAAACATGTGCAATATGTTGATTCACATGCTATCATTCCTACACGGTATCTGTGTTCTGTCTGCGTGGAGTTCTTCCGGGTGTTCCGGTTTCCTCCCACGCACTGACAGTATGTGCGCCTTTTGGCCTTCTGCACAGTTAAACATGTTCAATGTTTATCACGCATGCTATAATACCTACACGGTATGTGTAGGCAGTCTGTGTGTTTTTCCTCCCGGTACTCCGGTTCCCTCCCACACTCCATTGGTATGGGCGCTTCGGCGCTATGTCTAAATTTGTGCGATTGGATATCCACATACTAACATACCTACCTGGTATGTCTGTGCAGTCTGCGTGGGTTTCCGCCCATGCTACATGACATGCATGTCTTTGGTGCAATACACGGTGTAAACATACACATTATGTTTATACACTACACTAAATACATTCACAGTAGTTGTAGGTATTGCATTCTCTGAGTATGCGTGGGGTACTTCGGTTCCTCCCACGCGCCAACGGTGTGCGCGCCTTCGGTGCTATGCACACATGAGCTTGTGCAAAATGTTTAGCACACACACTATAATACCTACACGGTATGCGTATGCAGTCTGCGTGGGTTTCCGCCCACGCTACATGACATGCATGCCTTTGGTGCAATACACGGTGTAAACACACACATTATGTCTATACACTACACTAAATACATTCACAGTAGTTGTAGGTATTGTGTTCTCTGAGTATGCGTGGGGTACTTCGGTTCCTCCAACGCTCCAACAGTGTGCGCGCCTTCGGTGCTATGCACACATGAGCTTGTGCAAAATGTTTAGCACACATACTATAATACCTACACGGTATGCGTATGCAGTCTGCATGGGTTTCATCCGGGTGCTCAGGTTTCTCCCCTGCGTTCCAATGGTGTGCGCATTGTCAGCGCTATGCACAGTATAAACATGTGCAATTTGTTTATTCACAGGCTAACATACCTACACGATTGTGTATGCAATCAGCGTGGCTGGTTTACGTCCAAGCCCCGATGATGTGCGCGCCTTCGTCGCTGGCACAGTATATACGTGTTTAGTAGGTTTATCCACACATACTAAACTACATACGCCGTATGTGGTGGTATTATGCTCTTTGTGGCTGGGTGGGTTTCCTCCCACACTCTATTTGCGCGTTTGACGCAATACATAGTGTAAACTATGTGTTTATACAATCAGCACTTATCCATGGGTATCTGCTGGATGGAGTATTGTAACAAGGATCCCTGGTTTCAGGGGTATCACTTTCCACCTGCTTTCAGTGGTGATTAGAAGCGCTGGCTTGGACTGTGTTTGCCAGGCCGAGGTTAGTGTTACGCCCGTTAGTCTCTGGCATTTTTTGTAGCTCAATGACTGGGCAAAAGCCTCTGCTTCATCCATCAGTCATCTAGCAGGTGCACTGCAACTGCTTTAGTCTTTAGGGTCTCTGTGACCGAGTTTCTAGAGAAGTTCCGTCAAGTTGCCTTTATTGGCCAACAGTTGAGACACCCTGTACACTGGGGCCTCCCTTCTCCGATACATTGCGGAGTCTCTTTGGGATTTTCATACATCTCGCTGCAAGATGGTCCTGTCGGCCGTGTGCATTGCAGGGGAAGGGTCCTTGCATCCGGAGGTGTTTCCACCTCCTTTACCGGAGGTGGGGCACCGGAAGTGGACCTTATGGCCTCTCGACTCACTCGCAAGGTGGCAAGATCGTGTTCAGGTCCATGGACCCCTGGGCGGACGCGTCAAACGCGTTGGAAGCCCGTGGGGGCAGTATCGCCTGATATATGCTTACCCTCCGCTACTGTTTGTTGCCTCGCCGGCTTCGCAGAGTAGGGGCTGAGGCCATTCCAGTGCTCCGGAACGGCGACATTGGTACGCCGATCTACTTTGGCTAGTCGCAGACGTTCCTGGCGACTGCCTATTGGGGTGGACCTTCTGTCTCATGATCCCATACTTCATCCTGCTTTAACAATCCTTGGCTTTAATGGCATGGCTGTTTAAAGCCAGGTGCTGAAGGACCGAGTTCTCTCGTATTCGGTCATCTCTTCTATGTTGTTGACACGGGAATCTTCCTCCAGAAAGATATCTCACTGTACCTGGAAGGCTTACATCGCTATGTGCGAGGAACTTGAGTGACGTCCTCGGATGTATTCCGTTCCCAGGATTTTGCTGTTCTTACAGCGTGGTGTGACTCAAAAGCTGGCCTTGCATACCTTTTTTTTGAGGGTCGTATTTCGGCCCGGGCTGTCTTTTTCAACGACCGCTACCGGGCCATTCCTTGATTAGCACCTTTTTGTGCAGGGGGTTCTCCATGTGATCCCCCCTGTCAAGCCTCCTCTCCCTACTTGGGATCTGAATTTGATGCATCTTGGTTCTCCAAGAACATCCCTTTGAGAATATAAGAGAGATTCCTCTCTTGACCTTGTCCCAGAAGTTGGCCTTCTTAGTGGCCAGTGCTTCGGTTAGACGGGTGTCTGAGTTGGCGGCCTTGTCTGGCAAGTCGCCTTACTTGGTCCTCCATAAGGATATGGCGGTGTTGTGCCCACGACCGTCCTTCTTTTCTAAGGATGGTCTCGGCCCTTCACCTTAAGAAGGACATTGTTCTTCCGTTCTTGTGTCCTCACCCATCGCATCCCTGAGAGTTTGCGCTTCATACATTAAGATGGGTACAAGCCTTACGAGTGTACCTGTCTGCTACTGTTTTCATTCGGAAATCTGGTTCTGGTCCAAAACAGGGCCGAGCGGTGTCGTCTGCCACCGTCTCTAGGTGGACCAGGCAGACCGTCATACAGGCATATGCCCTTAAAGGGCGGGCGCCTCCCTTTCCGGTTGCGGCGCATTCCACCAAGGCAATTGGTGCTTCCTGGACCTTCCGACATCAAGCGTCGGTTGCACAAGCGTGCAAGGCGACGACCTGGTCGTCCGTTCATACCTTTTCAAGATTTTATAAGGTTGATGTTGCTGCATCTTTGGATGCTCCCTTCGGCCGCAAAGCATTGCAGGCCGCTGTTTAATGTTGCAACTCCTCCGTTCAGGAGCTCTGCTTGTTTGGAGTGAAGTTTTGGTTGTTCCTTTCATACAGCTCCCACCCTTCTGATACTGCTTTGGGACATCCCACGCGTTTACAGTATCCAGCTGTGTCAGTCCATGGACGATAAGAGAAAATAGGATTTTTGTACTCACCGTAAAATCCATTTCTCTGACGTCCATGGACTGACACAGCACCCACCCTTCCTTTTAAGGTTTGTACTGCTTTGTTACGAACTGAGGTCTGCTGACTGCAGGTGGGAGGGTAATGTCCGGAGGGACCGCCCCCCGGGCGGGGCTGTTCAGCTCTGGTTTGTTCTAGAATGTTTCTAACATCTAACATTCTGCCTAGATCTTCTCCTGCGAGCAGGGACATATACCCACGTGTTTACAGTATCCAGCTGTGTCAGTCCATGGACGTCAGAGAAATGGATTTTACGGTGAGTACAAAAATCCAATTTTTTTTGAATAGCAGAATAGGAGAACAGTATCTAAAGTGTGTATCTCACAGTAACATATGCAGTGCTGGTGCACTTAGCTTGCATAAAATGCCCGCCGAAGCCAACCCTAACTAAAAGTTGGATAAAAGGTATTTTTTCTCTGGCACTGGGCTCAGGGCAGGATAAAAAGATTGTGCACTGCACCCACACAACAAAAGCAAGGTAGATCGCTGAGTAATTTGATTTCTGAATCAGGACTCCTATCTAATTCTCTCCCTCAAAGCAGCAGCAGCAACAACCTTTCCCCACACTAACTGAAGCAGAGTGACATGCTGTGCTATGTACCTCTATCTTATATAGAGGCTGGGTCACATGCTGCACTGGCCAATCACAGCCATGCCATTAGTAGGCATGGCTGTGATGGCTTCTAAGGGCACACAAGTTAAACAAATGTTGATTGGCTGCCCTGCAGCTTTTTAAAATGCGCCATTACATTGCCGAACACCGAACCCAAACCAGAACATACAGTACATTGTTCGGGTTCGAGTCCGGGTACCAAAAACCCAAAAGTCCGGTACGAACCCGAACTTTACAGTTCGGGTTCGCTCACCCCTAGTCTTGTTCCATAGCCATCATTTTGGCGTAGGACATGGTGGCATTCATTCTATGCTTCGTCTCAGCCATCACCAATGCAGGGGACTTCCATGCCTTTGTCATCGTTTGTTTTGTGGCCGTAAGGAGTTAAACAAAAAGTTTGAATTGGGAATGTGTTAAGCAATCTGGTTTCAAATTAAGTAGTGCAGTGAACGGGTCTGGTCATACCAATATGAGAAACATTTTGGAGGCAATTTCAAAGATCTCTTTCCAAAAGGTTTGGGCTATCGGACATGTCCATCAAATATGTAGGTGCGTACCTACTTCCGAGCAACCCCGAAAGCAAAGAGCAGAGTAATTAGGCGCGTATTTGGCTACTCTGGAAGGTACAAGGTACCATTGGGTTAGGACTTTATAATTAGTTTCCACCGCTATAATGTTAGGTGAGGCTGATTTAGTTATCGACCAGATCCCCGACCAATCTGCAGTTTCAAGGGTTTGCCCCAGGTCCTCCTCCCATTTCTAGACGTAGGTTGGTTTATCTAGATTGGGGTTGACTAGAAGTTAAGTGTAGAGGGATGAAATCATACCTCTAGAATGGGGGTCTTTCTTGCATATGGATTTGAAAATTGGAAAGATGGGTTAATGGAGTTTCAACATTTATAAAAGTTGTGAAGTTTTTAATTTGACGGTATCTGAATAATTCTGATTGTGGTACGTCATAGCTCTCACTGAGAGTTGGGAAGGAAAGAAAGGATTTAGGAGAGACAAATTGGTGAAGACTCCAAGGATGTCCAAACTTTAAATGATTTGGGGTAGATCCATGCAGGATAAAAAGCAGGTTTTTTTAAGAAGGATAGGAGGGGGTTGTGTGGTGATTGCAGATGATGTTTAAATTTGAGTTTATCCCAAAGGGATATAAAGTGTTTAGTGATGGGGTTATGTAAGCCCCGGAGGTCTTTGGGTTGAAGCCATAAGAAGTTAGAAATCGATAATGGGTCGCATTCTGATGCCTCTATTATTACCCATAAGGGAGTTTCCTGTGTTGCGTGGTATTTAGAAAGATTGGCAAGATGAGCGGCTTTATAGTTGGTTGCAAAATTGGGATTGCACTTTTTTTTTCAATGCAGCTGTGTGAGGTGAACAAGACATAGCTCTAACAACAGATGGTCAGTTACTATTGAATGCTGTGCTTTAAACAACCTAAAGGAGTTTACTATAGATAGGACAGCAGCTGGAAGAAACCAAACCGCTAAAGAAACCAACAATCACAAAATAAATTTAAAGACAAAAAAAAAAAGCCCACAATAATAAAAAAAGAAAAGGCAGCTAAGGGGTGATTGCTGAAATTGATAGCAATCATAATTAAAGTACAATTCCATAGCTGCGCCATTGGCACTGGATAAATCAAGGGTAGGTAAGCCAAGAGACAGCTCATTCATTGTTAAAGGCACAGGAACACACCAGATGCACAGCAAAGCACAATTGCAGCTGAAGGTGTCCAGTTTATCCTTTTGCCAATTTCAGCAAGCTAAACAAAAATTTAAACCAGCCAAATTTAGAAGTAACTGTTAGGTTAGGATGCACATGGAAGAGCTTTACACAGAGCAGACAAAAATATATTACTCTTTCGTCCATGGACCGACACAGCTTCTCTATTGACAAAGTGGGTATTATCCGTTAATTAGGAGTGACTAGGCAGAAAAACTTGTAAAAAGTGTTGCATCACACCTTCTACACTACCGCCCAGGGGGCGGACCCTCTGGGTATACCCTCTCAGTCTGCATCTTCGCAGATCAGTTTTTTTCTGTCTAGCAAGGAGTAGGACATGGCTCCCTTCGGGCCCATTGGTCCGGGGAAAAAAGATATATATATATATTTTTATTTTTTTTGCTACATTTGTTGTTTCCTGCGATCTTCGATCAACTGCCGACTGGGTGACAGGCTGGATCCTCGATCCTTGTAGTCTCCCCAGTTTCGGCCATCGAGCGTGTGCCGACCCTAGCTACGCGCTGGGTTTTCCACGACATGCCCGTCGCTCCACGGGTGGCCTGTGAGCTTAAGCTCCAGGGCCTGCATCGGACCGCTCAGCTTCGGCTGACCTTACGGCCGAGTCGCAGCAGCCTGTCCGGTGAGCGTCATGCTCCAGGGCATACATATGATCGTCCCTTCTGGGTCCAATCACAGCATGCCTGGCCAACAGTCACCTTCCGTGCGCGGACGATGATCTGTTTGGAATGTCTTCTAGCAGAATACATGCAGGATAGGTAAGTAAAACTCCCCTGCCTCGGCTGGGTGATTTAGCTGGACATTCCTGGAGAGATCAAGTAAGTGGTTGTGGCCCCTTTCTTCCCTCTCTCCCTGCCTTTCCCTCCTCCCTGGGCTTTTAGCTAAAGGTTGCTGGGTGCTGGGGGTCACCTAGGGGGTCCCACTGGAGCGGGGCTGGCTGTAACTAACATTTAAAAGAAATGTCATTTTTTCTTACCTGTGTTTGTGTCCTTCCTCCTCCATGCTGTCGGTGGACATTTTGAGGTGGTCCATGCCAAGTTTGGCCTCTTGTGACTGCCCGGCGGCCATCTTCCTGTGGTTCGGCCACACCCACTGGCCCCTATCAGCTGATCGGCGGCCATGTTTGTCCACCCTGTATGCAGATATTGCCGTTCGGCGGCCATCTTTTTGTGGGCTATGGCTGCTTGACCTCTATCTTCTGTCGGCGGCCATTTTCTTAGAGCCCACATTATCTTCCATACAGACGTTTTTGGCAACCATTTTTCGAGAGCCTCCGGCCTCTAGGGTGCATTACACTGGCGCGAAAATTCACACAGGAAGTGCTGATAAAAGAAGCAGACTGACACAGCAGCAGGGGACAGCTTCACAGGCGCAGCATAGCAGTACCTATCCAGGGTGGTGAGTCCTCTGGGTGACCCGGCCTCTCTGCAGCACAGGAGGGTGGCCTATTGATATCTTGCCTGGAGCCCTGTGAGTATCAGCGTGTGGTCAGCATGGCATCTGAGCCAGATGTCTTCTCCCCTGAAACACCAGATTTAGCAGCTGGTGCCCCTGAGGTGTCTATGAATGCTATGACTGCAATCCTAGAGGCGTTTGCTGCCAGGGTGGAAGCAGCACACGGGAATACAGGGGGTAGTAAACGCCCCATCCCCTGCAAGCTTCTGGGGATAATTCTGGTGCAGAACCAGGTCCAGCTACGGCTCGGGGCCCAGATTCTGACGCATCAGAGACTGCAGACCGTGACCGGACAGTGAGAATGACTCCAAGTCCAGGTCAGTATGCGAGACGGCTTTGGTATCTGACCTTATTACTGCAGTGCGGGATATGCTAAAATTGGAAAATACTGCAGAAGCAGCAGAGACTCCGGTCCACTTGGGTTTCATAGACCTGCCCGCACTGCTAAGGTGTTTCCTTGTGGGTCTTTTGATAAACTCTTATACAAGGAATGGGAGAACCCACTGAGGGTCTTTACAGCCCCAAAGAGGTTTGCGGTACGGTACCCCTTTTGAGGAGAGTTTTCTGAAGAAATGGACCTCTCCCCCCTATAGTGGACCCTCCGGTGTCCAGACTTAATAGAGCCACCACAATTCCTGTAGAAGGGGCTCCTGTTTTCAAGGACCCTGTGGATAAAAAGGCTGAAGCACTCGCTTTCTACCTATACTCAGTGGTAGGCTCGGCAGTACGCCCGGCATTGGCGGGGGCCCTAGTGTCTCACACACTTACTGAATGGGCAAGATTGCTACTCCAGGGGTTAAGGAGCGAGATGCTCCTCCTGATGAGATAACATTGGCCGACCTGTTGGTCCAGGGCCTTAGGTTTGTCTGCGAGTCAGACATGAATACTATTCCCCTGCTGTCTAAAACTTCGGTTTATGCAGTAGCAATACGCCGCCTGATCTGGCTAAAAGGCTGGTCTGCGGACCAGACTTCCAAGAAAGCCCTGTTGGATCTGCCTTTTAAGGGCGACAGACTTTTTGGGGCTTCTCTGGATGACATCATCAAGGATGCCACAGGAAGTAAAAGCACTTTGCTTCCCCAAATTAGCAAGGATAAGGGGCCACGCCAAGGGCAAGGGCCCTCCTTTACTGCACACAAGTGTTTTTTTCGTCCCCCTAGGGCGACAGGGAAAAGACCCCAGGCCAATAAAGCGCCTGCCCAAGGACAAAAGCGTCCCTGGTCCCGCATACTCAATAAGCCTGCGGACAAATTTGCGTCCGCATGAAGGTCCACCCCCACCCAGCTCTCGGGTGGGGAGACGTCTTCGCAAATTCGCGACTCAGTGGACAGCACTAATCTCCGACGGGTGGGTTTGCGAAGTAATCTCCTCAGGCTACAAGATAGAGTTTCTCTCTTGTCCACCGGACAGATTCAACACCTCCAATCTCCAGCTACTACCGACCCGTCGGGAGGCCCTGTATGGGGCGGTCCAGGGTCTACTGGAACGCGGGGTAGTTATTCCAGTTCCAGAACTGGAACGGGGTTTTTACTCAAATCTGTTCATTGTGCCGAAGAAGGAGGGGGTTCGTCCAAGCTTGGATCTCAGAGCCCTCAATTGCTTTGTGAAGGTACAAAGTTTTCGGATGGAGTCGGTTCGATCTGTAGTCACGGCTCTCCATCCGGGGGACTTTCTGGCCTCCTTGGACATCAAGGACGCATACCTGCATGTCCCCATATACTCCAGACACCAGAGGTTTCTGCGATTTGCTATCGGGAAGGACCACTACCAGTTTGTGGCCCTCCCGTTGGGCCTTGCCTCAGCACCCAGGACGTTCACCAAGGTGCTCGCTCCGATTCTGGCACTTCTAAGACAGCGGGGTATCGCTATCACAGGCTACTTATACGACCTTCTGCTGAAGGCCCCTTCAAGCTCAGAATTAGAGGTAAGCGTGTCCATTACCTGTCAGACTCTTCGAGACTGTGGTTGGATACTAAACACGCAAAAGTCAGTATTGGTGCCCACTCAACGCCTAGGGTACCTGGGGTTGATTCTGGATTCTTCAGAGGCAAAGGTATTCCTCCCTGTGGAGAAGTTGCAGACCCTCCGGGCTGCAGTACAGCAGCTGACTTCCAGGAATTGGTCGTCACTCCGTTTTTTGCATGCGAGTGTTGGGCCTCAGAGTAGCCTCCTTCGAGGCGGTTCCATATGCTCAATACCACACTCGAGTGTTACAGAAGGAAGTTCTGTCCAGATGGAACAGATGTCCATCATCTCTGGATTATCAAATCCGAGTGAGCCACATAGTCAGGAGATCCCTGGTATGGTGGCTGACAGCACCGGCTCTAATGGCCGGGAAGTCATTTCTTCCGGTTTACTGGATAGTGATCACGACGGACGCCAGCCTTACAGGTTGGGGGGGAGTCTGGGGTGTTCAGTCGGCGCAAGGTCGCTGGACCCCAGAGGAAGCCCTCCTGCCGATCAATGTCCTGGTAATCCGGGCGATCAGGCTGTGCCTCTTCAAATGGTCTCAGAGGCTGCAAGGGCGTCCAGTCAGGATCCAGTCAGACAACGCCACAGCAATGGCATATGTCAATCATCAAGGAGGAACAAGAAGCTCAGCTGCAACATCGGAGATCGCTTGCATCCTGAAGTGGGCAGAGAGGAGCGTACCGGCACTGTCGGCCGTGTACATTCCGGGTGTGGAAAACTGGCAGGTGGACTACCTGAGCCGCCAGATGCTGGACCAGGGAGAAGGGTCCTTACACCCGGAGGTGTTCCAACTCCTCTGCCAAAGATGGGGCACACCAGACGTAGATCTTCTGGCTTCCCGACTCAATCGGAAGGTATTGAGATTTGTGGCCCGGTCAAGAGACCCATGGGCAGACGCAACGGACGCGTTGGTAGCATCGTGGGGTCAGTATCGGCTAATCTATGCCTTCCCTCCCTTAAGGCTTCTTCCTCTTCTGCTCCGCAGAGTGGAGGCAGAGGGAATTCCAATGATCCTAATCGCTCCAGATTGGCCTCAGCGTCCTTGGTACGCCGATCTAGTACGTCTGGTAGCAGACGTCCCCTGGCGCCTACCACTACGGAAGGACCTGCTATCGCAAGGTCCCATATTCCATCCTGCTTTACAGTCATTGGCTTTAACGGCATGGCTGTTGAGAACCAGGTACTGAGAGACCGGGGCCTGTCAGACTCAGTAATCTCTACTATGAGAAGTGCTCGAAAACCGTCCTCTAGGAAGGTCTATCACCGCACTTGGAGGGCCTACATCTCCATGTGTGAGGAAATGAAATGGCATCCGCGTACCTATTTGGTTTCCAGAATCCTGCTGTTTTTACAGCATGGGGTGGACCAAGGGCTTGCCCTAAGTACGATTTAAGGGACAGATATCTGCCCTGGCTGTCTTTTTTCAGCGACCCCTGGCGACTCACTCTCTCGTGAGTACATTTGTGCAGGGGGTCCGACATGTGGCCCCTCCGGTCCGTCCCCCGTTACCTCCGTGGGACTTGAACCTGGTCTTCTCGGTGCTTCAGAAGGCACTGTTTGAGAATATTAGAGATATTCCCCTGTTGACACTTTCTCAGAAAGTGGTCTTTTTGGTGGCTGTTACGTCAGTTAGACGAGTCTCTGAGCTGGCAGCCTTGTCCTGCAAGGCTCCCTATTTGATTTTCCACAAGGATAAGGTGGTGCTGCGGCCGCAGCCTTCCTTTCTTCCGAAAGTCGTTTCGGCTTTTAATCTCAACGAAGACATTGTACTTCCATCCTTGTGTCCTCAGCCGTCGAATCCTAAGGAGTCGGCGTTGCATTCCTTGGACGTTGTCCGAGCTTTGAGAGTATACCTATCTGCTACTTCCCTGCTCCGGAAGTCAGACTCACTGTTTGTTTCGGTGGCTGGTCCCAAGAAGGGCCAAGCAGTCTCATCGGCCACCATCTCTAGGTGGATCCGACAGATAGTAATCCAGGCTTACGCCTTAAAGGGTCAGGCGTCCCCCTTTCCTGTCACGGCGCATTCGACCAGGGCAATAGGTGCCTCTTGGGCTTTCCGACATCAAGCGTCTGTTTCCCAATTATGTAAAGCGGCGACTTGGTCGTCTGCACACACTTTCACAAAATTCTACAAAATTGATGTAGGTGCATCTTCGGATGCCTCTTTTGGCCGCAAGGTTTTGCAAGCGGCTGTTTAGAGTTGCAACTCCTCCGTTGGAGGAGTGCTGTTTTGTGTTTGGGGTGAAGTTTATTTTTATGCTGTTACCACCCCTCGTTTTTTCTCTGACACTGCTTTGGGACGTCCCACTTTGTCAATAGAGAAGCTGTGTCGGTCCATGGATGAAAGAGTAAATAGGATTTTTTACTCACCGTAAAATCCATTTCTCTGAGTCCATGGACCGACACAGCACCCACCCCTCCTTTTAAGTTTGTACTGCTTTTTGACGAACTGATCTGCGAAGATGCAGACTGAGAGGGTATACCCAGAGGATCCGCCCCCTGGGCGGTACTGTAGAAGGTGTGATGCAACACTTTTTACAAGTTTTTCTGCCTAGTCACTCCTAATTAACGGATAATACCCACTTTGTCAATAGAGAAGCTGTGTCGGTCCATGGACTCAGAGAAAAGGATTTTACGGTGAGTAAAAAATCCTATTTTCCCAGCACTCTTACCAGCTAGCCTGCATAAAAACAAATGACACTATCTAACAATTTGCAATAAAAATAGGGTTTTAGTTGCACAACATTTGCAAGTATATGTGAAAGCCACACTGCTCCATTGAGGCCCCTCTATATAATGCAGTCCTAACTTTAGTCTATGAGACTCCATGTTGGTGCATATAAAGCAAAGGATAAATGTAAACTGGTAACCAATGTAATTTACCTGGCTAGCTGGTAAGTGTTCAGTGAAATATGTGTTTGTTTTGTTCTGTGCAAAGCCCTTTCATGTGCACCTTATCCTACAGTTACTTAAAAATTGTGTCAGTTGCCATTTTTGTTTAGCTTGCATGAATTTTGTCACAGACCCATTCAATGCCTTTAGCTGTTGAGTTTCTAGTGTGTACCTTTAAGGAGATATGGGCTGCCTCCAGGCATACCTCCCTTTAATTTATTCAGTGCTTTATATGCTCCTACATTGAGGCTCTCAAAAACGAATGTTGGGACCGCACTACACATAGAAGTTAAAGCCTTTGTTTTTAATGCAAATTGTGTAATTAGATTTTTCTGCTGGCTAGCTGATAAGTATGCTGGGCAGTGGCGGCTGGTGCTCAAATTTTTTTGGGGGGAGCAAACAAAGGAAAAAAAAAAAGAACATCAATTGCAGCTTCACTGTGCCCATCAATTTGTGCCACTGTGCCCATCAATTTGTGCCAATGTGCCCATCAATTTGTGCCACTGTGCCCATCAAACGCAGCCACTGTGTCCATCAAACGCAGCCACTGTGACCATCAAATTGTCGCCACTGTGCCATAAAATTGTCGCCACTGTGCCATGCCATCAAACGCAGCCACTGTGCCATGCCATCAAACGCAGCCACTGTGCCCATCAATTGTCGCCACTGTGCCAAGCCATCAGACGTAGCCACTGTGCCATCAATTGTCGCCACTGTGCCATGCCATCAAACACAGCCACTGTGCCCATCAATTGTCGCCACTGTGCCATGCCATTGTCGCCACTGTGCCCATCAATTGTCGCCACTGTGCCATGCCAAACGCAGCCACTGTGCCATCAATTGTCGCCACTGTGCCATGCCAAACGCAGCCACTGTGCCATGCCATTGCCACCACTGTGCCAATCAATTGACGCCACTGTGCCATGCCAAACGCAGCCACTGTGCCATGCCATTGTTGCCACTGTGCCCATCAATTCTCGCCACTGTGCCATGCCAAACGCAGCTACTGTGCCATGCCATTGTCGCCACTGTGCCCATCAATTGTCGCCACTGTGCCATGCCAAACGCAGCCACTGTGCCCATCAATTGCCACCAGTTTGCCCCTAAAATGCCGCCAGATTGCACCCCCCCGCCTGGCACTTACCTTTATCGGTCAGCCATCCTCGGATCCTCCTCCACGATCCCTCAATGTAGTCCCGCCCTCGATGTCACTTCAGCCAATCAGGTTACCGGTTAACCAGATCCGGTGAACCTGATTGGCTGAGATGCGTGTCAGTGTTAACCAAGGAACGCACCCCCCGTGCGTCCCCTGGTTAACTATTTGGAAGCCAATTACAGCCCTCAGGCTGTAATCGGAAAGCCTATCAGAGCCACTGGCTCTGATAGACACTTCCACAGCCAACCAGCTGCCGTTATTCAGATGGCCGGCGCTCGCCAGGGGGGCGGCCATCTGAATAGTGGGCGGCAGCGGCGACAATACATACATTCATGCAATGCATGAATGTATGTATTGTTTTTCAGTGGCGATGCAGGAGCGAGAGGAGGCGGCGCTCCGGCGCCCTCTATGGACGCACCGCCACTGATTGCTGGGAAATACATTTTGTATTGTATGCATTGTGGGGATCAATTGCAAGAACTCAGACCTTATTCCACGATTTAAAAAAAATATACAGTTTTAATTGAATACTTTACCTAGCATGTAACTATATTAAGTCAGCCAGCTCAGCATGCTTTATACTACATGAAAGTAAAAAGTAAAATTAAGCTTTGTGATTCTTGACTTTGGGAACTACTTCTTTTTTTCTCTCTCTTTTTTAGTTTTTTTTGAACATGTAAGAATATATCAAGGAAATGTGAGAAATTGTTCTTTTAGATAAAGCAATTTGCAGATTGAGGCAATGCTAAAGTTTTAGGTCTTCCTATCTTTAGCTTCAAGAGGAAGTCATGTAATTGGCACTTTTATATTTATTCATGTGCAGATTCTGTCAGTATACTGATTAATAAACTTGAAAGAGTCCCAATTCTGTCACTGCTTCCAAGGTGTAAAGTATTGTGTGCAACATTTTGTATGAGACAGCTTTTGTATGAGACAAGGTGAATTAAATAGTCAGAGGTAATTTTACTTGACCTTACAGAATTTTTTGTATTGAAGATGTTTTTTTTTTCTGTACTTGATTTACAGGATGTTATATATCTTCCACAAGCCAAATACATACCCATATACATTCCAGAAATCTGATTTCAAGGTAAATATGTATATTTTCGATAGACATGTGCATTTCTGAAGACTATAGAAAAGTGCAAGCTACAAGATTATAATTCATGTGTAATGTAAACTAAATAAACAGTACAGTTCTAGTTCTTCAGAAGTCCTGTGGTTGGTGACACTGTATGCTGGTGTTGGTCAGGATTTTAGGCTTATCAAGCTCAGCAGGGACTACAAGAAAATGGCACCAAGCCCACACAAGACCAGCAGACTAAACCTAAAATAGTAAAAGATGATAATAAACTTCAGCTGAGCTCTCCGCCCATAGAAGAACCCCTCAATGCATTTTGCCCATGTAGGGCTTAATCATAGATGCCTCTATGATTAGGCCCTGCAAGTCCAATTCTCATCATCTTTAACTATCTTAGTTTTACAGTCTGTTGATTCTATGTGTGGCCAGGCACCATTTTCTTGTAGTCCCTATCAGGTATTATCTTTATTTTAACCACTTCAGCCCCGGAAGAATTTACCCCCTTCCTTACAAGAGCACTTTTTGCGATTCGGCACTGCGTCGCTTTAACTGACAATTGCGCGGTAAAGCCACATTGTACCCAAACAAAATTGACTCCCTTTTTTTCCCACAAATAGAGCTTTCTTTTGGTGGTATTTGATCACCTCTGCGGTTTTTATTTTTTGCGCTATAAACAAAAATAGAGTGACAATTTTGAAAAAAATGCATTATTTTTTACTTTTTGCTATAATAAATATCCCCAAAAAATCTAAAAAAAAAATGTTTCTTCAACAGTTTAGGACGATACGTATTCTTCTACATATTTTTGGTAGAAAAAAAAATCGCAATAAGCGTATATTGATTGGTTTGCACAAAAGTTATAGCGTCTACAAACTAGGGGATAGATTTATGGCATTTTTATTTATTTTCATTTTTTTACTAGTAATGGCGGTGATCTGCGATTTTTATTGTTACCATGACATTGCAACGGACATATCGGACACTTTTGACACATTTTTGGGACCATTCACATTTATACAGCGATTAGTGCTATAAAACTGCACTAATTGCTGTGTAAATGTGACTGGCAGGGAAGGGGTTAACACTAGGGGGTGCTGAAGGGGTTAAATATGTTCCCTAGTGAGTGATTCTAACTGTAGGGGGAGGGGACTCACAAGGGGAGGAGACCGATGTGTGTTCCTCTGTACTGAGAACACACATCGGTCTCCTCACCGCTGACAGGACATGGATCTGTGTGTGTTTACACACACAGACCCACGGTCCTGCCATGATTGCGGGCAATCGCGGGTGCCCGGCGGACATCGCGGCCGCCGGGCACGCGCACGGGTCCCGAGCAATGCCGTGCGCGCCCCCTAGACGGCCGGGAAGCCCAGGACGTCATATGATGTCCACCCAGGATGGGAGATCCCATCTGTGGACGTCATATGTCTATGGGCGGGTAGGGAAGTGGTTAAACAAGAAGACTGTATGAATGATAGAGACAGTGGGTTTTGTTGTTTTACGAAAGGCAAATAGACTGTTAATTTTTTAAGGAAATTTTACCCAGAGCTTAGTGAATCTGGTAAAATGTCACTTTTCAAAGAAAACTAAATCATGTTCATGGAAAATTAAAAAAAAAAAATCTTTCACGTGATTGGATAATGGAAGTCGGTAGAGCTTCATCTTTTTCACTAAGCACTAGGGAAAATTCCCTTAAATTGTGACGTCTACTTGGTATAAGTAAATCAGCTCCACTTTCATAAATCATACACAATTAATTGACTTATCTATTACATCAGTTCTCTGTCTTATACTGAGTGATTAAAGTCCATATTTGTTTTGTGCCTGCAGTCTGACAGCAGAGGCACAATTACTAGCACATATCTAAGTATAGAGGCGAACTTGGAAACTGTGCTGTGGGCATTGAGCAAAAATTAGGAGCTTCCCTGTCTTTGCCAGTGCCTAATATCCTGCAGAATCATTCTATACTGGTGTGTAGGCAGAAAGTGGGCAGAACTAGGCAGAAGCAAAGCTGGGCAGGACAGAAGCAGCTTAATTCAAGTTGAAAAAAGACTATGCACTGAGTGGTACAGTCTTTTTTCATCTTAACTATAAAAAAGTTTAACTGAGCTTTGAGTACTGCAGCTGCTTAAATGTCATAGGCAAGCGGACACTTGATTTTGCACTGACTTGTTTGCCTCAGAGCGATTGCAAAGAAAATATGTGGGGGGCGCTCATGGGACCCTTCACCAGGTTCACATAGAGCAGGTACAAGTGTTGCATCCCCTGCATAGGAAATTGGACAAACTGTATTTTGCCTTCTTTGAAGCATAAGTAGAGAAGACTGCTTGTAATTTACCGGAGTACATCAGATAAAAAGTTATGCTTTTACCTACTTAATTCTGATTTTGCCTGTAGATGAGCTTTAAACCTCAGATATCTAGTGGCCCATGTTTTATTTTGCTGTTGACATGTGTGGTGTCATCATTCCAAGATTCATAGACCACTTTAAGGCCCTCAGCAAGAAGGTTGTGGATGTCTATGAGTATGACAAGGGTTTTAGAAAGATTGCCAAAGAATTTGAAATCAATAATTCACTTTATTAAGGATTTTATTGTGGGATCTGCAGATAACTATTGCAACAGTTTGTGTAAAAATGCTTACATCTATAGTCAGAAAGAAATTGTACCAATTTAACTGCTTCCTGTCCAGCTTAGGCATATAAATGTCCTGGGCAAGAAGCGGTTATACCAGGATCGTTCCTGCTGCTTCTGTCTATTTCTTTTTCGTACATCACGGGACACAGAGCGGCATAGTAATAACTATGTGGGTTATAGGCCTACCTTCAGGTGATGAACACTGGCACACCCAAGACAGGAAGTCCCCTCCCCTATATAACACCTCCCATACCGGGAGTACCTCGGTTTTTTTCACCAGTGTCTATTTTTTAATCAAATAAAATGTGATCTTTTTTTACTTACAGTGCTCTATAAAGCTATGTTTTCTTTTTGAAAGTTTATTTTACCTTACCATTTCATTTAAATTAAAATTGGTAAAGTTAAGCAGACAGTTTCTATAAAAACCTTTTCCATCTGTTGAGTGAATACAATAGTATAGCATGAAAGGGCTATAAATAACTAAATAGTTTGAATTATTGATTCAAGGTGATGAAGGACAGGATAAGAGGACAAAACAGAGTGAAAACAGTGTTGCTCAGGAGACTTTCTAAAACTTTTTGACCTCAGATTCTTTCATCTCTTATGTTGACACACAGCATTCACATAATTAATTATTTAGTGTTAAGTAGGCTCTTGACTTACTGCTCATTGTACATGCAATTTTAAGTTTGTACTTAACACCTTCCGACATTTACATTAATTACAAATGAAGAGCACTTCAGAAATTATCATCCATGGACAGATTGTAAAACATAAATGTAGCATCAATGTGTAATAGTACTTTCTTTAATTATATCCTGCTTGACCTTGGGTAAATTTGTATGTTATTGTTATGGGTAGCAGAAGATAAAGATTCTGTAAATATTACAATCTTTAACAATAGATGTAAGATTTTGATGTTTTGTTTTTTAGGTGTAGCGATATCCCCAAACTAAGAGAGCCGCTGGTTTTGTTTCGGGCCCTGTACACAGCACAGCCAACCCCCGGCAATATACTCAACCCTTCTCTGGCACAGCTAGTCTAGGGGTGGTATATCTGCATAACTTTATACCAGTTCATGTACAATCCCTCAATACATTAAAACAGTGGTAGTATGTAGTAATAGACTCCAATACCAGAGTGATCAACTGTAAAATGGTTTACTTGTATATGGAGGTTAACGATCAATATCACATATAACACATGCATGCAGAGCCCTGCAGTAATACTAACACTAATCAACTATAGTGCACAAATAGTTCTATCACACACTGACATATAGCTAGAGTCCCCATTAGCAATATGGCGCCCAGCAATGCTACAAGC
Source organism: Rana muscosa (assembly GCA_029206835.1). NCBI lineage: Eukaryota > Metazoa > Chordata > Amphibia > Anura > Ranidae > Rana > Rana muscosa. Next base: position 74,555,899 of record CM055121.1, read on the forward strand.
TCCCAGTCAGGCCTGACTCAGTTAAAGCTCAGTCTTTAAAGGAGGAATCTTCGCATGCAAGATGATCGGTGGTGCACATACAGGAACAATATTTGTAATCCAATAATGGTCAGAAACAATGGAAACAACTCCCCGGTGACTATGTAACTCAGTTCTGCAACTAGTCTCCTGACAGGAAAAGGGAAAGTATAACCCGATGGGCCAAGGCAGTCAATAGGCCTAATAAAGTACTCGGTTATAGTTGTGAGCAGGTGCTCCCTCACCCCTCCGGACTCGATCCCAGTCCGGGACTCCCACCGCTGTGTTCACAAACACACGATTCGCCACCGCCTGGTCTCCGGTTCCCTGACGTCCCCAAAGCAGGTAGATGTCTGCAGCCGCACTGGCTCCGCAGCGAGGTGGAAGGCTCTCTGGAAGTGCGCAAGGCCCAGGCCTCGGGCCTTGCACTCGCAGCAGGTCCGCGCGGTGTCCAAAGAGGCCGGGCTTAGCCTCGCCCTAACCTTTTATACGCCACCCATGGGTCTCTGTGGCAGCCCAATGCACCCTGGGTGCCAAACGGGGTTCTGGGTAACGTAGTCCATGGGGCTTCAACGGAGACCCCGCTACACACCCCCCCACTTAAACTCTTTGGTCCCCAAAGATAATTGTCAACATACACTACGCACGACATTAGACAAAGCTGCGTATGATGTCAGCAGAGGAAGTTCCCACCAAAAATGAGAGGGTGAACTTCCCTGCCCACAGGTCACACTGTCATAGGTGGCCTGCCTAACTGTGCCAGAGGGTGAGTTGGGGTTTCCCTCCACCAAATGAACAGTGGAGGGATCAGGGCTTTCTGCACTCCTCCTAGCAGTTGCCACAGTGTCCTCCGAACTCTTCCCCATTTGTGGGTAAGTCAGCTTTCGGGGAGGCCTTATGGCCCTCTTCGCCCTCCGCTCCCTTGGGATTTCTGGTTCAGACACCGTAGGTTCCTCTTCTGGAACAGACATGGCAGCTTCCACTGTTTCTGAAACATTCAACTCAGGAGCAGGGGAATACACAGAACATCCTGGATCCTCCTCTGGAAGTGAGTCGAGAGCATCTTCCCATGAGTCTGATAGAGGGCTGGACGGGACGAATTCAGTAGCTTCTGCATTCAGTGTACTGTCTAAAGGTGGGAGATCTATAGCAGAAGTCACTGGGGCCTGGGAGGGCCATAGCCATTCTAGTTCTTCCCTTTCATCCTCACTAGGTTCAGAGACACCTGTTTCTTCGGACCGAGATGCCTGAACCGGGTATTTGGCCTAGGGGTACCCAGGATGGACGTTGGCTCAGAGGAATCCTTCACAGGGGGTATCCGGACTGCTTCGGCCAGTGGAAGTATGTGGTTCCGGTGCCAAGTCTTCAAAGGCCCCACCTTTCCCTCTGGCTTCAGCTGGTAGACTGGTAGGTCGGGTAACTTCTTGCAAATAACGTATGGCTCTGGTCTCCATCTGTCTGCAAGCTTGTGCTTCCCAGGGACTCCCAAGTTTCGTAACAACACTCTGTCCCCTGGTTGCAGATCCTGAATTCGGACCTTCAGGTTGAAGTTTCTCTTGTTGCGGGCTCCCCTTTGATCGGAAGCCGCTTGGGCCTGCTCATAGGCCAACTGTAAACTGTGCCTCAGCCGGCCCACATAGCCTTTGTGAGAAGTGGCTGAGGAATGGTCTATGGAGGTGCCAAAGGCCAGGTCTACGGGTAGTCTTGCTTCTCTCCCGAACATGAGTCGGTAGGGAGAGTACCCTGTAGCATCACTTGTTGTACTGTTGTAAGCATGCACAATTGCTGCTATGTGCCTGCTCCAATGCTGCTTTTTTTCACTTTCTAGAGTTCCCAGCATGTTGAGTAGGGTTCGGTTGAACCTCTCTGGCTGGGCATCCCCTTGCGGATGGTAGGGAGTGGTTTGGGTCTTCTTGATCCCTAAGGAGTCCAAGAGCTTCCGGATCAGCTGACTTTCAAAGTCCCTCCCTTGATCCGAGTGGAGTCGCTGTGGTCGGTTATCACCAGAACATTTCCTAGTCCACTCAAGTCGGGTTTGAGGCAGAGAAAATCAATGCACACCAAATCCATTGGGCCTTGACTTTGCAGGTGGCCCATTGGGGCAGCTTGATGGGGTAGGGTTTTCCGCTGAATGCAGCGTGCGCATGAATGGCAGTATTTCTCCACTTCAGCTCTCATGCAGGGCCAATAGAACCGACAAGTTGGAAGGTCCTTTCAGCTCCTAAATGACCATGATGGTCGTGTAAGGCGGCCAAGACAGTCTCTCGGTGCTTCTCAGGTAAGAACAATTGCCATTTGTCTTCCAGGTCATCAGAGGGGCCCCTTTGGTAGACCACCCCTTGATGCACCTGCAACCTGTCCCACTCCATCCGCAGCAGACGAGCTTCCTTTGAAGGGTGATGCAAGAGCCTATCTGGATCCTGATTCTCCAGAGCCTCTAGGGCCAATTTCCCCAAAGGGTCTTCCAATTGGTCACACCTCAATTCTTTTTTTGACAGCTTGGGTAAATCATCTTCCTCTATCTGAGTTACCCCCCACTACTGTGACCCCTATCTCTTCCGCTCTGGACCCCCCACTGGCTTGGAGTTCAGCCCCTTGACAGAGGGCCCGCACCCCGTCTGGTGCCACCTGGGTCCAGTCTTCTGTGCGGCTAGTGGGAGCATGAGACCTTCTGGACAGGGCATCCGCATCTCGATTTCCAGCCCCAGGTCTGTATTTCAGGCTGAAGTTGAATCCAGACAGTGCAGCCAGCCATCGATGGCCTGTGGCATCCAGTTTTGCGGTGGTGAACAGATAAGTAAGGGGATTGTGGTCAGTTTTCACAGTGAATTCTGCCCCATATAGATAGTCTTTAAGTTTATCAACTACAGCCCACTTGAGAGCCAGGAACTCCAACTTGTGAGTGGGGTAGTTTTTTTCAGAGGGGGTCAAACTTCTGCTCACATATGCGACGGGTCGCAGTTGCCCCTCATGCTCCTGGTAGAGCACTCCTCCCAGACCGTCATGACTGGCATCTACAATGGAGTTCATAGGGTTTCTTTGGGTCTGCATAGGCCAAGACAGGGGCAGTGGTTAAGCTCTTCTTCAGCATGTGGAAGGCCTCTTCGCATTTTCCATTCCACTGGTCTTCGACTGACTCTCCCGGCTTCCTGGGACCCGAGTCATCCTCATCCCCTTCTATCTTTAAGAGTTCATTCAGGGGTCTGGCAATCTGTGCGAACCCCTCTACGAACCTCCTATAGTAGGAGCAGAAACCCAAAAAGGACCTGAGTTCTGTCACCGTGGTGGGCCGGGGCCAGGAGGTAACTGCCTCCATCTTCCCGGGGTCTGTGGCTACCCCTTCTTCAGACACTATGTGCCCTAGATAGTTGACTGATGACTGGTAGAACTGGCATTTCTCTGGCGAAAGCTTGAGTCCCTCTTCGCTGAGCCTTCTCAGGACTTTTTCCAGTCTTTCCTCATGTTCTTCTAGAGTCTTCCCAAAGACGATGATATCATCCAAGTACACGAGAACTTAGATCAGGTTCATGTCTCCTACGGTTTTCTCCATGAGGCGTTGAAAGGTGGCAGGGGCTCCAGACAGACCTTGGGGCATCCGGTCAAATTCAAAAAATCCCACGGGGGTTATAAAAGCTGTCTTCTCCTTGTCTTCTAGATGCATAGGGATCTGATAGTATCCACTCTTTAGGTCCATGACACTGAACCACCTGGCTCCAGACAGACTCTGTAGGGCATCCTCTATCCTCGGGGTGGTATACTGGTCGGGTATCGTCCTCCTGTTGAGAGTTCTGTAGTCTATACACAACCTCAACGACCCATTCTTCTTCCTGACCACCACTATTGGGGAGGCATAGGGGCTCCTAGATTCCCGGATAACACCGGTTCGCTTGAGCTCGGCGAGCTGTTCTCTCAGGTCTTCAAGGTCGGCTAGAGGAACTCGCCGGACCCTCTCCCTGAAAGGCTTGTCTTCCTGGAGGCGGATTCGATGGGTGGCACTCTTCACACACCCTACATCGAACTCATCTTTAGAGAAAATCTTCCTCCATCTGGTCAACTGGGCCTTTGCCCTCTCTTTCCAGGCCCTTGGCAGGTTTGGGTTCTCCATGCAGAGCTTCTCCCAAACAGTCCTGTCTCCCTCTGTCTGCTCCACATCTGATAAGACAATTGGGGCAGCAGGGCTCACCTGGCCCAGCAACATCCTGGCGGGGATCTCCATGGGGACACCCGTGGTATTCCTGATGCTCACCGGCACCTTACAGTGTGCCTTCTTCAAAGCTCTCACCGGAACCATTTCTGGGATTACTTCTAAGCCTGAATATTCTTCCCGGGGGTCTGGTTCCAACATGACAAAGGGGCCAGGTTGCTCCCAAGTAAGCTTCACAGTGGCTCTGAGACAGGTCACCTCACTGGGCTGCAATACTATTCCTTTCTTCGCCAGTCTCCAGACTTTACCCACCCCCTCTTCTGGGGCCTTCTGTTCTAAGACTAGTCACTGATAGGCTGTCTTTAACATTGGGTGGATTATGGTGACTGGGATTCTTTCCTCCTGCTAGAGGGGCCAAAAGCCTCCAGACCAGGTCCGTGTTTGTCCCTATTATTAAGAAGTTCTTGTTGGCTCCAGGTGGTCGGGGGCACACCACTGCCAGGGTATCGAACACTTCAGCCTTCCCGGCTACTGAGGGGTCGAAGGTCAGTTTTATGGGCAAGTAACCATCGTAGGGGAAACTCTGTGTTCTGATTCCCCATATTTCCAAATCTTCAATTTTCTGGATGGGTAGGTGACTCAGGTGTTTATCATAGAAGTCCCGGTATAACAAGGTTACCTGCGCCCCAGTATCTAAGATGGCTCTCGTGTAGACTCCCTCCACTTGAATAGGTACTATGGGGGAGGGGCCTACCAGTTCTTCCGGATACGACTTCAAAGGGGTCTCTTTCTGTTGATCCCTACATTTTCCTTTGAAGTTTTCCTCTTTGTGTTTGGCTGTTGGCTTTTGTCCCTCTTGGGCTCGGTATGCATTGATCCCCCTCCTCTGTTTAGGTGTATATTCCCGCTGAGGGACACTGTTCTTCTTCCAAGGGGGTTTGCCCCCTTTTCTTCTGGGCTTCTCATTCAGTTTGGGTCCAATGGAGCTCACTGGAGATGATGGGCACCCGGTTGATTCCTTCACCGGGCCCTCTGGAGTTTTCCGCCGGCTTGCGATTATTTATCTTCTTTTTCTTGGGGCTGGAACATAATTTTGCTATATGGTCCACTCCTCCGCAGTTAAAACAGACCACATCCCCCCAATCTTGTAGGGAAGTGGGTGCTGAGTTATCTGGGAACAACTCCTTCTTTGGTCCCCCATTTTCTGTGACCCTTGGATTCTTTGCCATTAAAGAGGTCAGCATCTCCAACACCTGAGACATCTGCGACTTCAGGGTATCTACTTCTGAGTCTCTTTCAGGGGTCATGGCTGACCTGACCATTACCGGTGTAGAAGAGGTACGCGCCTTAATCGCTTGCTGATCTTTCTGCAGGGCCTCTTCATCTCTAATGATCTTTACCAGATCAGGGTAATTCAGTGACATGCCTCCTCCAGAGGTTTTCAGGTGAAGCCAGACCGGATCCGAGCGCAGCGTTCCCTTTAAGATCTGCTTCATCCTTGCCGCATCTATGGCTTGGGGTACCATCCCTTTTTTTAGCACGATTTGGCAAAGCATCTTATTCAGTCTTCTGACATACTCAGACAGCTTTTCTCCTGGCTGCTGAAAGGTGTGTTCGAACTGATACACCAGTTCTGTTACTTTCTCCAACTGACCGAACTCTTCTTGTAGCATGGCTAAACAGTCATAAGCCGTGCAGGCAGCATTTCCAAACTGGAGACTTTTTACAGCTTCCGCAGCCGCGCCTTTCAGACTTTCCATCACATGCTGCATCTTCTGCGCTTCAGGCACCTCCCATGCCTCTACTGCTAACAAGGCCTGTTCGATCCAGGTATCGAAGTCTTCCTCCCCCACAGGGACGGGCAGCCTCCCCGAAAATGTTCTCAGCTTCCGGTAGCTGGCCTCTATGTGTACCGTGTTTGCTTTCTGACACTTTGTGAGCAGATCCCCCAAGGCATTTGAAAGCTCTGGCCCTATGGCTGTAATGGGTGTCACCGGAGGTGTCATCCTTCTCTGCCTCTCTGCTGCATGGGGTATTCCTGGTGGTGATCCCGTTGGGGCCGGCGGAGGTGACTCCGTCTTCACAGTTATTGCGTGTGCCAGACCATAATTTTTTTTATCCAGCGTCTGCACACTTTGCCCTTTAAAGTTCCCCGGTACTCCATCCATCCACTCTATCAGTGCATACTGAAACGAGGTGTCTGGGGCTGATTTCAGGTCTATCACCCATAGTGTATTATTTGGGGATAGCGACACTGCGAGTCGCTCTGCCGCACTTACTGACCATTCTTCTCCCGGGAGACTAATGACCACTGACATGTCTGGGTTTGTTTTGGCTGCTTCGCACCACGCTTTCACTTCTAGCGGGTCCATGCCGGTACTTTTGGCGTGTTTGCTTGCCGTATACAGGATCCCGGACCAATGCCCCCACGTGTAGCGATACCCCCAAACTAAGAGAGCCGCTGGTTTTGTTTCTCGCCCTGTACACACCAAAGCCAACCCCCGGCAATATACTCAACCCTTCTCTGGCACAGCTAGTCTAGGGGTGGTATATCTGCATAACTTTATACCAGTTCATGTACAATCCCTCAATACATTTAAACAGTGGTAGAATGTAGTAATAGACTCCAATACCAGAGTGATCAACTGTAAAATGGTTTACTTGTATATGGAGGTTAACGATCAATATCACATATAACACATGCATGCAGAGCCCTGCAGTAATACTAACACTAATCAACTGTAGTGCACAAATAGTTCTATATCACACTGACATATAGCTAGCGTCCCCGTTAGCAATATGGCGCCCAGAAATGCTATAAACTCCCAGTCAGGCCTGACTCAGTTAAAGCTCAGTCTTTAAAGGAGGAATCTTCGCATGCAAGATGATCGGTGGTGCACATACAGGAACAATATTTTTAATCCAATAATGGTCAAACAATGGAAACAACTCCCCGGAGACTATGTAACTCAGTTCTGCAACTAGTCTCCTGACAGGAAAAGGGAAAGTATAACCCGATGGGCCAAGGCAGTCAATAGGCCTAATAAAGTACTCGGTTATAGTAGTGAGCAGGTGCTCTCTCACCCCCCCGGACTCGATCCCAGTATGGGACTCCCACCGCTGTGTTCACACACACAGGATCTGCCACCGCCTGGTCTCCGGTTCACTGACGTCCCCAAAGCAGGTAGATGTCTGGCTCCGCAGCGAGGTGGAAGGCTCTCTGGAAGTGCGCAAGGCACAGGCCTCAGGCCTTGCACTCGCAGCAGGTCCGCACAGGAAGTCCTCTTGCCAGCCGCGCGGTGTCCAAAGAGGCCGGGCTTAGCCTCGCCCTCCCCTTTTATACCCCACCCATGAGTCTCTGCGGCAGCCCAATGCACCCTGGGTGCCAAACGGGGCCTCAACGGAGACCCCGCTACATAGGTATTGACTATCCAGCTTGGAATTGGAACACTGAAAGTTTATAATTACTTAAATTACTACAGTGTATGTACCGTATTTATCGGCGTATAACACACACTTTTTTCCCCTTAAAATCAGGGGAAAATCGTGGGTGCGTGTTATACGCCGATACTCCGTCGAATTCCCCTGCTGAAAACGAGCGAGAGGAGCGAGCGGAGCCGAAGCCGAAGTACAATCGGCTTTACTCGGCTCCTCTCGCAGTCCCGCCCATCTCTGACTGTGCCGCTGACATAGAGAAAGCCGAGTGTACTTCGGCTAGTCTTGGCTCCTCTCGCAGTCCTGCCTGTGACTGTGAGCAGAGCCGAGTCTAGCCGAAGTACACTCGGCTTTCTCCGTCAGCGGCGCAGTCAGTGGAGATGGGCGGAACTGCGAGAGGAGCCGAGTCTAGCCGAAGTACACTCGGCCCCGCTCGCTCCTCTCCACAGAAATCGGCGCCAAATTTTAAAAACCGCCGGGACTGACACGATCGCAAAGGCACTGGGCAAGGCTGCAGATGGACAGATGGACACTGGGCACGGCTGCAGATGGACAGATGGACACTGGGCACGGCTGCAGATGGACAGATGGACACTGGGCAAGGCTGCAGATGGACAGATGGACACTGGGCACGGCTGCAGATGGACAGATGGACACTGGGCAAGGCTGCAGATGGACAGATGGACACTGGGCACGGCTGCAGATGGACAGATGGACACTGGGCAAGGCTGCAGATGGACACTGGGCAAGGCTGCATGCTGCATTTAAATGTAAGTTTTTTTCCTTGAATTTCCCTCCTAAAAGTTTTTTTCCTTAAAATTCCCTCCTAAACTTGGGGTGCGTGTTATACGCTAGTGCGTGTTATACGCCGATAAATACGGTATATATATATATATATACATATATATATATATATATATATATATATATATATATATATATATATATATATATATACATATACAGTATCTCAGAAAAGTGAGTACACTCCTCGCATTTTTGTAAATATTTTATTATATCTTTTCATGTGACAACACTGAAGAAATTACACTTTGCTACAATGTAAAGTAGTGAGTGTACAGCTTGTATAACAGTGTCAATTTGCTGTCCCCTCAAAATAACTCAACACACAGCCATTAATGTCTAAACCGCTAGCAACAAAAGTGAGTACACCCCTAAGTGAAAATGTCCAAATTCGCCCAGTGTGTCAATATTTTGTGTGGCCACCATTATTTTCTAGCACTGCTTTAACCCTCTTGGGCATGGCGTTCACCAGAGCTTTACAGGTTGCTCTTGGAGTCCTCTTCCACTCCTCCATGATGACATCACACAGCTGGTGGATGTTGGAGACCTTGAGCTCCTACACCTTCCGTTTAAGGATGCCCCACAGATGCTCAATAGGGTTTAGGTCTGGAGACCCACTTGGTCAGTCCCTTACCTTTACCTTCAGCTTCTTTAGCAAGGCAGTGGTCGTCTTGGAGGTGCCAGACTACGACACTCCCACCACCATGCTTGACTATAGGCAAGACACACTTGTCTTTGTAAACCTCACTTGGATGCCGCACACACGCTTAAAACCATCTGAACCAAATATGTTTATCTTGGTCTCATCAGACCACAGGACATGGTTCCAGTAATCCATGTCCTTAATTTGCTTGTCTTCAGCAAACTGTTTGTGGGCTTTCTTGTGCATCATCTTTAGAAGAGGCTTCCTTCTGGGACAACAGCCATGCAGACCAATTTGATGCAGTGTGCAGCGTATGGTCTAAGCTCTGACAGGCTGACCTCCCCACAAATTCAACCTCTGCAGCAATGCTGGCAGCACTCGTACATCTATTTCCCAAAAAAAACCTCTGGATATGACGCTGAGCACGTGCACTCAACTTCTTTGGTCGACCATGGCAAGGCCTGTTCTGAGTGGAACCTGTCCTGTAAAACCGCTGTATGCTGCAGCTCAGTTTCAGGGTTTTGGCAAACTTCTTATAGCCTAGTCCATCTTTATGTAGAGCAACAATTCTTTTTTTCAGATAATCAAAGCGTTCTTTGCCATGAGGGGCCATGTTGAACTTCCAGTGACCAGTGTGAGAGAGTGAGAGTGATGACACCAAATTTAACACACCTGCTCCTCATTCACACCTGAGACCTTGTAACACTAATGAGTCATATGACACCGGGTAGGAAAAATGGCTAATTGGGCCCAATTTGGACATTTTCACTTAGGGGTGTACTCACTTTTGTTGCCAGAGGCTTAGACATGAATGGCTGTGTGTTGAGTTATTTTGAGGGGACCGCAAATGTACACTGTTATACAAGCTGTACACTTACTACTTTACATTGTAGCAAAGTGTAATTTCTTCAGTGTTGTCACATGAAAAGATATAATACAATATTTACAAAAATGTGAGGAGTGTACTTACTTTTGTGAGATACTGTGTGTGTATGTACATATATATATATATATATATATATATATATATATATATATATATTGTATACAGTGCTGTGAAAAACTATTTGCCCCCTTCCTGATTTTTCATTTTTTTCTCACACTTAAATCATTCAGATCATCAAACAAATGTTAATATTACACAAAAATAACCCGATTAAATCCAAGATGCAATTTTTAAATTAGTATTTCATTTATTAAGGGAAAAAAGCAGTTCAAACCTGCCTGGCCCTATGTATAAAAGTAATTGCCCCCTCTCATGCTGAATCATGAATGAACTGTGATAAACCACAATTTTTTGGAAAGCGGAGTTAAATTTCACTTGCCACACCCATGCCTGATTACTGCCAGACCTGTTGAATCAAAATCACATAAATAGAAGCTGTCTTACAAAGTGAAGCACACTAATGCCACGTACACATGCTAAGAATTTCCGACAACAAATGTTCGATGGGAGCTTTTGGTTTGGAAATTCCGACCATGTGTAGGCCCCATCGGACATTATCTGTCGGAATTTCCGACAACAAAAATTTGAGAGCTGGTTCTCAAATTTTCCGACAACAAAACTTGTTGTCGCAAATTCCGACCGTGTGTACACAATTCCGACGCATAAAATTCCACGCATGCTCAGAATCATGCAGAAGAGCCACACTGGCTATTGAACGTCATTTTTCTCTGCTCGTCGTACGTGTTGTACGTCACCGCGTTCTTGACGTTCGGAATTTCCGACAACATTTGTGTGACCGTGTGTATGCAAGACAAGTTTGAGCCAACATCCGTCGGAAATAAATTCACGGTTATGTTGTTGGAATGTCCGATCGTCTGTACGCGGCATAACAGATCACAAAAAGCCACACATCGTGCCACAATCTAAAAAAAATCAAGAACAGATTCATATTCAAGAACAGATTAGAAATTGGTCTAGGAAGGGTTTCAAAGCCATTTCTTAGGAAGTGATATAATGTGTTGTAGTGTATTTGTATTGTATTTTCAGGCGAAAACTGTACTGATTAAACGAAAAATCATATGATCCGGTATCGAACGGGAACATTTTTCGTGTTTGCCCCTTCAGAAAATTTTGAATGACAGCTGTTTACTAGAGATCAGATTATCGTATGATCGATTCGCAAGCGGTAATTTTTATTAAGGGAGAGGCAGGGTGTGTCTAAGATTTCAGCTTGTGTTTACAATAATGCATGGGTAATAGTAAATGTATTTAATGGAATGTGTAAGATCTTGTGGTCACTGATTTTTAGATTTTCTAAAACATTATCTTTCTCTGTCTCTTATATGATAAAACTCCCATATTATTACAAACTCTAAATTACCCCCTACCCCCACCCCTCCCCTTATTTTGTGTTTCTCATAAATAGCGGTGATTGGCTATGTGACATATCGCGGATACCCCAGATGGGCACATCTGCCAGACCTGTGTCTCCTGTCCTCCAAACGCACCCGCAGCCTGCAGATTCACCATAACCAGCCCTTAACCCCTCAATCACGAGAAAATCCACACAGGTGTTGAGGGTTAAAGATGCAGAGCATCAACTATTTATTAAATACAAAACATACACTTTTACACACAGTTAGGGACACTCCCCTTAGCCTTGTCATAGAGGGGGGGGGGGTAGGGGACAAGGAAGAACCAATGGGAACTGAACACTTGTACATTGCAACAGAGACTACAGTTAAACATAAAGGGATTATGGTAAGCAGGCAGCCTTTCAATACACATCCCCTGCGGAGAGATGTCTCCAGTCCAGACCCAACACAATTAAACACAGCAACAAGAGGGGAGGGGATGGGGGAGAAGGGATGTAGCATTACATTACATTATCTCAATGCCAGCTTGTCCCCAAGTCTCTCAGTCTCTTCTGGGCCATAATCTGTGGGTAAGAGGCCAGCCCACAGTCCCTTCCAAAACACACAGTGACAGTGGGTTCTGTCACAGGCTATATTGAGTGAATTAAGATGTGCTGTGCTAGATTACAATTCTTGTGTTTTCTGCAAAGGAGCAGAGGCGTATATATAGGAGTTAAATTACCATTAGAAAAAAATAGGTTTGCTACATAAACCTCATCAGAATTGGAGGAAAGTAAAACCGCTCTCAAATTATCATGAACCGCTTGAAAAAAACTGGAGTGGAAATTTTATCCTTTTAGTACATCAGTCCAATTTTCTATGCTACCTTTATCCAATACTAAATGGTAGTTTTCCCACTGTATAGTTTTGAAACAACACATTGTAAACTAACATTTATGTTTAAAAAACAAACTCCTTATTCCTCCAATAAGCCTTTAGAAGTGCATTGGTTAGTGTACTCAAGCATCTACGTTAGGAGCAAGACAAGTGTTAAAACAAATTGGACTGTATTTGAGATGTGCTTCAGAGGCATTCACATTGCTTTGCAATTGACTTGTTCAGAGGTGTAAAAGTGAAAAGGTAATGCATGGCAAGTCCAATGTAAGATTCAATTGCTGCAGTCCAGGTCCTTAACAAATGTATGTCAGAAACAAAACATGTTCACTAACCATATGTTGTGTTTTGTATAGTCCATACACTCACTTACAAAAAATGTTTTAATGAAACAATGTATTGTTCATTTATAATGGCATACAAACTTGATGCTTGTAATATTTTTCTGAAATGATTAGCCGTTTGCAAATGACCTGTTAATTTATTAATATCTTATTGCTACTTCATTTGTGTTGCATTTATAAATGTATTATGTACTTTATTAATAATGAAAAACAGTCTCTGATTTGTGCACCTATATTATGTTGCACTTTGTGCCTTTGTAAACTTTATTCTAAACAATGAAATGCATATGGTAGCAGTATCTTAAAAACCTTTAAATGCTAAGATTAATAATAAATGCTTGTTTTGCATTTTCAGACAACAGATGATCGAGATTGTGGATCTTATTTTCTATTTGTGGACAATGTGAAGCCTACAGAAATATTGATTAGCTTTTCCGCCCTGGTGCGCTGGGGTGATTTGCATTGTAAGTGTATAAAAAAAAATGTTAAAAACTAAATCCGAATGACATACCTAGATATAACATACAGTAGATGATACTTTCAGGCTTATTTAATAAAGGATAACAAACTACAAAGAGCAGATTTCATTCTCCAGGCTGCAGTAAACTAAAATCAGATTTTGTTTTAGATACACATGTGCAATCTAATATTAACCTAACAAGTATATGGAACAAAAAAAAAAAAAAAACCTAACAAAGAAAACTCAGTAACATAGATATAAATGAACTGTGACACATTGTATTATATTACAGCTGATTTTGCAGTTTAACCCTTAACACCTCAGGTGGCCAGAGTCAGACCATATTTGCTATTTTCACAGACACCTTAAATATTCAAAAGTTTCCATAAGCCTACCCATGCTACATATTTTCTGACAAGACATACAGAAATTAAAGATGGTGCTATTCTGTACTTTGCATGATAGTGGACATATGAACTATCAGTTATCTAAAAGATACAAACAAGCTTTACTTTAGTCATAAATACTGTAATTATGTATAAATGTAATAGTGTGTGTTTTAGTGAAATAGTAAAAAAATTGCATATATGCGTATCTTTTAAGGCCCCAAACAGATCTTGCATTGCGGGAACAAGTGTTCCCGCTTGCAATTTTAAAAGTGACATTTACATGCATTTCCACATGTGGTGCATAGGGCATCCCATTCACTACGATAGTTTGCCCTATGCACGTTTGTCACCTAAAGGAAGCTCCTGTTCATTTATGGACATCAAGTTTAGCGTGATTCTCAAATGCACATTTTGCTGCCCGATTCTGTCACGCAACAGAATTGCACTGCCTGAAAGTGACGAGAGGCTTCAGATATTAAAAGATGATGTAGCTCGGTGAAAGTGAGCCATATGATTAAGGGAAAGAAAATACTGTTGTACAAGTGCCCTTCCACAACTTTATTGCCAAACAAAAAAAGGGCTTTGTAATTTTTTTAATTTTTTATTATTATTATTATTATTATTGTTTATTGTATCCTAATGTTTTTTTTTTTTTTTTTTTTACAGTGAAACAGTATTCTGGAATACAAAAAGGTCTTCTAATAGCAGAGAAGTTTTCTTGGAAAAGCCTCTTGTATGGACCAGTTGTGCTAAAGCTAAATACTTATGGAACCAAAGCATCTGTTATAAGTCTTCCTCCTGGGTTAGTATCAATATATACTGTATATGTGTGTGTGTGTGTATATAACTTCTGAAAAACATGTATCTGTCTGTGTACCTGCAGGAGAGATTTCCCATCATTTCAAGCTCTGACAGGAATAGAGAGGAAATCTCCCCAGTAGGGACAAAGTAATCCTCCAGGATCTCTCATTTTTAGTATAGTTTCAGGGCACTGAAGGACCAATACTTTAGTGAATGCATCAGCAGTAGGGATGGGTCGAATGACCCCCCTGTTCGGTCCGCACCAGAACTTTCGAGCATCGGGAAAGTTTGGAACCAAATAGTGAACCCCTTTGAAGTCTATGGGACCCGAAAGTGAAAAATCAAAAGTGCCCATTTTGAAGGCTTATATGCAAGTCATTGGGGATACAATGGTTATGGGGTTCTGGGTACTGCCCTGGGGGACATGTATCAATGAAAAAAATGTTTGTTAAAAACATCATTTTTAAATGAGCAGTGATTTACTGATGCTTAAAGTGAAAGCAAAAAAATCTTTTCAATATATAGTGCCTGGGGGGGGGGGGTGCCCTTAGTCCACCTGTATAGTGACACATCTGTACTGTGTATAGAAGCTCCTGCAGCAATAATTGCATTTATAAAGGCCAAAAAATGTATTTCGTTCATGGACGGACACAGCATCTTATTCTTGACATTAGGGTATTAGCCTTCTATCAGGAGAGGACTAGGCAGAAAAGCATGTTAAGTGTTAAACACACATAAAAACTGTACAGTACCGCCCTGGGTGCGGTCCCACTAGGTACAACCCCTCTCCCTGCATCATGCAGCTCAGTTTTTTTCTGCCTAGCATAGGAGAAGGACCTGGCTCCCGGTGGGCCCCTGCTCCTGTGCATTTTTTCTATTTTGTTCTACTTTTTGATCCTGAGATCTACTATCAACTGCCGACTGGGTCACAGGCTGGATCCCAGATCCTTGTAGTCCCCCAGTTTCGGCCATCGAGCGTGTGCCGAAATTTAGCTACACGCTGGGTCGTCCACGACATGCCCAGTTGCTCCAGGGGTGGCCGGTGAGCTATATGCTCCGGGGCACACATATGACCGGGCTATATGTCCGTGTCACAGTGTGCCGGGCCGACAGCCATGCCATAACTGCGCGGACGTTGGGTCTGTCAGGAATGCCTTCAGCTGGTCCATGCAGGATGGGTAAGTAGCAGTCCCCCTGCTCTGGCAGGGTGGCACGGCTGGGCATTCCCGGGGAGGTTGATTAGGGGGTTCCCACCCTCCCTTTCCTCTCTCCCTGTCCTTTCCCTCCTTCCCATGCCCTGTTGGGCTGGGCCTGCTGTACTGACCGGGGGCCCTCCGGGGGGGGCTCCGTGTCCTGGCTGGGGGCTGTGCGGGGTGCCAAGGGTCCACTCTCCGTGGGGGGTGTTGTTTGGTGCCATGGGGGAGGCCTAGCGTGTTCTCTTTTTACCTCAGAAGTGCTTGGTGGCGGCGTCCGGCGCCATTTTCTTGTAGTCTCGGCTGGGTTTTTGCCTCTAGCGGTGAAAACGTCCCTTCTGAATGGCGCGAACGGCGCAAAACACCTCAGGCACAAGAATACACCACAGCCATGCCTGTTAGGAGGCATACGGGGAGAGCGGACAGCGGTGCTGGCAGCACCTGGATCAGAGCGGTGAGTCCCCTGGAGTCTCTCATTCTAAGCAGCTTGGGGGGTGGATTTTGTTTTTGCTGCCTTGCCTTGGTCCCTATGGGTGTCAGGCAAGTGCAGGTTGCATGGCGTCAGAAGCTGGCGTTTTCTTTCCCTGACATCCCTGTGGTGGCAACCGGTGCCCTGTACCTGGGGTGCGTATGGACGCCTTGTCGGTGGTCCCGGAGTCCCTTATTACCAGGGTAGAAGTGGAAAAACAGAAAAAAAAACCTTGGAGGTGGGACTTTAAAAGTGACTGCAAACAAACAAGAGTATATGTAAGTAGTATACATTTAATCAGTAAGTTCCAGGGTAGAAGCGGTGTGCGGGCGCAAGGGAGGTAAAAACGCCCCCTTCCCCCACCATCTTCGGGGTAGAGTTCTGATTCAGACTTGGACCTTGCTGTGGCAGATGTCCCCTGCTCTGACCTGTCAGAGGATGCAACCCAGGACCTTCGGACTGTGCGGAACTGCGTTCTCGCTTGCTTCCGTGTCCGGGTCAGCGATAGACGGCGCTTTTTGGAGCACTTATCACCGCGTGCGGGCTTCCCAATAAAATGGAGGTTACGGCGAGTGCATCTATTATGGTGTCGGTCCCTTCTGGGCCCCACAAGCTGGCCCGCACAGCTGGGAGGTTTTCCCTACATCGCTTATTGGATAAGTTTACGTGTTGAAAATGGGAACGGCCGCAGCATTTCAAGAAATCGCATGGCTGTGCGTTGTCCCTTTGCGGAATGTTTCCTGATAAAGGACATCTCCCCCGATGGGGCCCCCTGGTATCCATGGCCCGGCCCTTGTTCAGGGTATGGGGGTCAGCATTGCGGCCACTGTTGGCCACAATCCTGGGGTCACTGATACGTCCTTAAAGTGGAGGTTCACCGGAAAATACAAATACTGCAGCTGCTGACTTTTAAAAAATTGACACTTACCTGTCCAGGTCGCCCGCGACGTCGGCAGCCGAAGCCGAGCTACCGCTCGGCTCTCGGCTTCCCCCGCCGCCATCCTCGGTGAGAGAATTGGGAAGTGAAGTGCTGCGGCTTCACTGCCCGGTTCCCTACTGCACATGCGTGAGTCGCGCTGCGCCGTCCTCACTGGTCCCCGCTGTGTTCTGGGAGCCGTGTGTTTCCCAGAACACAACAGGGGGGGGGTGACGCGAAGCGGAGGTTCACTTTTGGGTGAACCTCCGCTTTAATGGACAAGATTTGCTGCACCGTGATTTGGATAGCAACTGGCTTCCCCGGTCTGCATGATAGCGGTCCAGGTGGTGCATGGCATTAAGTATGTCTGCAATGCAGCCTTAGATACTGCTTCCTGGCTGTCAAGTACGATCAGTATCTGCGGTGGGGTTACACTGCATGATTTGACTGGGATGCTGGTCTGCGGACCAGACGTCCAGGAAGGCTCTGGCAGGTTTGCTTTGCCGGGGTTAAAGGTTTTTGGAACCTCGCTGGATGACATTATTAAAAATGTTGTTTGGGGTGAGAGCACAGTGCTCCCATAAACTCTGAAAAGGTAAGGAGCCACGCCGTAGGCCAGGGCCCTCCTTTTTTCCCGCTCTCAAACATTTTTTTCCTTCCGCCGGGCCCGCAGGTAAGCGTTCCCAGGCCGACAGGGCGCCCGCTAAGGGACTAAAAAAGTATCCCTGGTTCTCGCAAGCAAGACATGCCTGCAAGCAAATCTGCGGCGATGTGGAGGTTTTCGCCCCCGCCCGACTACGGGGTGGGGGGTCGCCCTCGTGAGTTGGCAGCTTGGTGGACCTCCCTTCTTTTGACCAGTGGTACAAGATGGAGTTTTTCTTCTCTTATCCACCAAAAACAGATTTTTTTTCCTCCAACCTTCATCCCCTTCTGGTTTGCCAGGCCGCCTTGTTTGGGGCAGTGCAGGACCTGCTCATGCGCAGGGGATAGTACCTGTGCCGGCGCTGGAAAGGTTTTCAAGGAATCTACAATCTGTTTTAGTCCCAGAGAAGGGAGGGGCGGTCCGGTCCTGGATCTCAAGACCCTCAACAGCTTTGTGTTAGCACAAAGGTTCAGGATGGCAGCTTGTCACTCTGTGGTCGCTGCACTACATCCGGGGAATTTTTTTGCTGCCATCCTTGGACATCAAGGACGCATTTTATTTCAGCCCCCATAGGCGTCAGGCATCAGAGGTTTCTGCGGTTTGCAGTCTGGGATGAGCACTACTAGATGGTGGCTCTCCCTTTTTGGCCTGGTGTTGGCATCTGGAGTTTCTTCAGGGTGCTCGCCCCGATCCTGGCCTTGCTGAGGCAACGAGGGATCGCAATCAAGGGCTTTTTGGTCGATCTCTGTCTGAGAGCAGCTCCGCCTCCTAATTCAGGGTGGATTTGGCGATCGCCAGTCTGACTCTTTGGGAGTTTTGGTTGGGTACTGAACCTCCAGAAGTCGGTGTTGGTGCCGACTCCACACCTGGAATACCTGGGTTCGATCTGGACTCCTCAAATGCGAGAGTCTTTTTCTCCCTTCGCAAGTTGCAGACTCTTCAGGCTGCGGTACAGTGGTGGGCGTCACGCTGGTGGTGGTCGCTGCGCTTTTACATGCGAGTCCTGGGGTTTCATGGTAGCCACCTTCGAGGCGGTCCCGTGTTTTTATTTCCACACTCGAGTCTTGCAAACGGAGATCCTGTCGACATAGGACACATCTCCATTGTCCCTGGATTGTCAAATCCGGGTGAGCCGGCTAGTCAGGGATCCCTGATCCAGTGGCTGAGGTCTCCGGCCTTTCAGGGAGGGAAGTCATTTCCTTTTTGTTGGACGACACAGGGTCGCTGGACGCAGGAAGAACCCCGCCTGCCGATCAGGGTTCTCCTTCGGACGTTCAGGCGGTGGCCCTCCACTTGGTCACGGAGGCTGCGGGAACGTCCAGTCAGGATCCAGTTGGACAACGCCATGGCGGTGGCATATGTCACCCATCGAGGGGGGACAAGTCGCTCGGCTGCTGCATGCTGTCGCTCACGTCCTGCGGGAGCAGGGCAAAGATGTGCTGGCTCTATCGCCCGCTTACAGTCTGGGCGTAGAACTCTAGCAGGCAGACTCCCTGAGTCGGCAGTTGCTGGGCCATGAACTATGGTCTCTACACCCGGAGGTGTTTCAACTCCTCTACCGGAGATGGGGGTCGCCTGATGGAGATCTCCTGGTTTCTCGACTCAATCGGAAGGTTTTGAGGTTGTGGCCAGGATCGCAGATTCCTGGGAGGACGCGTCAGATGTTTTTGTGGTCCTGTGGGGACATTATCGGCTATGTATGCCTTCCTCCTGAAAATACTCTTCCTCATCTGCTCACAGAGTAGAGGCCGAGGGGATTCCGAGTAGTCTACTTGCCCCAGATTGATTCCGGCATCCCTGGTACGCCGCTGTAGTGCGACTGGTGGTGGATGTTCCTTGGCGGCTGCCAATGCGAGAGGACCTTTTATCGCAAGGTCATACATTTCATCCTGCTTGCAGTCGCTGGCCGTCACGACATGGCTGTTGACAGTCGGATACTGAGTGACCGTAGCCCGTCGGTTTCGGTGCTTCCACTATGCTGAGGGCACAGAAGTCATCTTTTCGGATGATTTACCATCGCACTTGGAGGGCCTACATCTCTAGGTGTGGAGATGGAGTGGCATTCACGTACATATTCGTCTTCCAGGATCCTGCTGTTTTTAACAGCGTAGAGTGGTTAAGACTTGCTTTTCGCTCCATTGAGGGGCGGATATCAGCCTGGCTGTTTTCTTCCAGTGGCTCATTCACTGGTGGGTACGTTTGTCCAAGGGGTTCCACATGTGGCCCCTCCGGTTCAATTACTACTGCCTTTGTTGGATTAAATCTGGCACCCTGTGTGTTTTCAGAAACCACATTTTTTTAAAAGTACATAGAGAGATTTCCCTGTTGGCACTCTCTTGGTAAGTAGCTTTCGGGTGGCTGTCACCTCTACCAGGGGGTTTTTGAGTTGGTGGCCTGGTCTTGCAAGTCTCCCTACTTACTCATCCAAAAGGATAAGGCGGTGCTGCGTCCGCAGCCTTTGTCTCTACCTAAAGTTTGTTTCGGCCTTTTTATCAAAATGTGGACATTGTGCTTCATCCTTGTGTCCTCGGCCGTCACATTCCAAGAGGTTGCTTGCTTTCCTTGGGCTTGGTACAAGCTCTGCGGGTGTATCTGTCTGCTATGACTCCATTTCGGAGTACAGACTCACTGTTTGTGTCAGTGACTGGTCCAAAGAAAGGCCTGGCGGTCTCGTCGGCCACCGTGTCTTGGTGGATCAGACAGATTGTAATTCAGGCTTATGCCCTTAAAGTGCGGGCTCCTCCCTTTCCTGTCACGGCGCATTCAACCAGCGCAATAGGTGCCTCCTGGGCTTTCCGACATCAAACGTCGGCCTCACAGGTGTGTAAGGCGGCGACCTGGTTGTCCGTTCACACTTTCACTAAGTTTTACAAGGTTGACCAGCATGCGTCTGCGGATGCCTGCTTCGGCCGCAAGGTTTTGCAGGCGACTGTTTAAGGTTGCAACTCCTCCGTTGAGGAGCTCTGTTTGTTTGGGGTGAAGTTGGTTTATTTGCTGTTCCCACCCCTCGTTTTTGACACTGCTTGGGGACGTCCCTAATGTCAAGAATAAGATGCTGTGTCCAACCATGAACGAAAGAGAAAATGGGATTTTTGTACTCACCGTAAAATCATTTTCTCTGAGTTCATGGACGGACACAGCACCCACCCCTCCTTTTATATGTTTGTACTGCTTTTTGACGAACTGAGCTGCATGTTGCAGGGAGAGGGGTTGTACCTAGTGGAACCACCCCCAGGGTTGTACTGTACAGTTTTTATGTGTGTTTAACACTTAACATGCTTTTCTGCCTAGTCCTCTCCTGATAGAAGGCTAATACCCTAATGTCAAGAATAAGATGCTGTGTCCGTCCATGAACTCAGAGAAAAGGATTTTACGGTGAGTACAAAAATCCAATTTTTTCCTGCAAGCTTTCTTTGTTTTGCAAGCAACGGCTTGGGGAGCCAGTCTGTATGATGAGGCCACAATGTACTGCACAGGGGACAAGATTAGAGATTTTTTGGATACATTCTGGTGTCTCTACCACAGACTTTGGATTTCTACTTCTGTACCGGGTGCGAAAAAATTGTTCTTTGGGTGTCGGTGGCGCCTTCACACCGTAACCCTATAGGAGTACTCTTGATTAACCACTTAAGCCCCGGACCATTTGGCTGGCCTTAGACCAGAGGACTTTTTGTGATTCGGCACTGCGTCGCTTTAACTGACAATTGAGCGGTCGTGCGAGGTGGCTCCTAAACAAAATTGACGTCCTTTTTTTTCCACAAATAGAGCTTTCTTTTGGTGGTATTTTATCACATCTGCGGTTTTTATTTTTTGCGCTATAAACAAAAATAGAGCGACAATTTTGAAAAAAAACACAATATTTTTTACTTTTTGCTATAATAAATATCCCCAAAAAATCTATTAAAAAAAAACGAAATTTTTGCACAGTTTAGGCAGATACGTATTCTTCTAAATATTTTTGGTAAAAAAATCGCAATAAGCGCATATTGATTGGTTTGCGCAAAAGTTATAGCGTCTACAAAATAGGGGTAGTTTTATGGCATTTTTATTATTTATTTATTTTCTACTTATTATGGCGACGATCTGCGATTTTTATCGCGACTGCCACATTATGGTGGACACATCGGACACTTTTTTCGCTATTTTGGGACCATTCACATTTATACAGCAATCAGTGCTATAAATATGCACTGATTACTGTATAAATGTCACTGGCAGTGAAGGGGTTAACCACTAGGGGGCTAGGAAGCTGTTAAGTGTGTCCTAGGGAGTGATTCTAACTGTTAGGGGGCGTGGCTACGAGTGACACATCACTGATTTCTGCTCCCGATGAGAGGGAGCAGACGATCAGTGAGAGTGTCACTAGGCAGAACGGGGACAGGCTTGTTTACACTTGCCTCTCCCCATTCTGCAGCTCTGTGACCCAATCGCGGGACACCGGGTCCCGCGGGCATGGTCACGGAGCTTGCGGCAGGGGTGCGCCCGCACGGTGGGGCTTTTAAAGTGATGTAAATATATGTTACTCTGCCCAGCCGTGCCATTCTGCCGACGTATATGTGCAGGAGTCGGTCGTTAACCGGTTAAAGCAAAAATTGGCCTTGCTGTCAAACAGGTGCAGAAAAATAATTTGACAGTACATGCCCAGCATCTAAATGCAAGCTTGTCAAAGCTGCTGGCTCTACAACTTCTGCCTTTCTGCCTGGTGGATTCTGCCCCTTCCATGAATTTGCAGAATGTGCTGTACCACAATGGCAGGTTCACAGTCGCTATTTCTTTTTATGTAAGGCCATTCCAGCTCTCTACCATCACGTGGAAGGCAATGTTGTGGCATCATTGGGCAAGGCAGTGGGCCACAAAGTCTATGTGACTGCTGAAATGTGGTCCAGCAAGCATGGGCAGGGATGATATATTTAGTTTACAGCACATTGGGTAACTCTGCTTGCAACTCGGAATTCTGCAGGACAGGGCTCAGTGCTGCAGCTTGTTGTGCCCCGAACTTTCCATACAGCTGGTGGTGATGCTAGATTTGTCAGCTCTACCCTCTCTTCCTCCTCCTCCTTCTCCTCCTTAATGCTTTCCTCTGCTGAATTGTCCTATGAACCTCAAGTACCCCCTAAGCGTTCAATGGGCTATTCAATAAGTCAGGCTAAAAGGTGCCATGCAGTGCTTCAGCTGGTGTGTCTAGGGGACAGGAACCACACCAGAGCAGAGAATCTTGCAGCTCTGCAGAGACAGGCCCAGAGGTGGTTCACGCCACACCAGCTGGAGCCAGGAATGGTGGTGTGTGATAATGGCACAAACCTCCTTTGACAGGGAAAGTTGACACATGTGCCATGCCTGGCACATGTCCTCAATTTGGTGGTGCAGCGTTTCCTAAATAGGTACCCAAGATCTATTTCCTAAGATCTACTAAAACAGGTCAGAAGAGTCTTTAGCCATTTTAGGTGATCATACACAGCCAGTGCTCGGTTGGCTGGAATTCACCAGAGAATTCCACCTGCCCATAAACTTGTGACATGTCCACCAGGTAGAACTCTGCTGAAAAGGCTGCACATGAAGCAGAGGGCTGTCAACGAGTACCTGTGTGAATATGGCACAAAGAGAGGCTCAGGCCAGCTCGGCTTTTTTCCCCCACGCCAATGGCTGCTCATAAAGGATGCAGGCACTCTACTGTCACTATTTGAGGAGGCCACAAGGATGGTGAGCAGTGGCAATGCATGCATCAGTGACAAAATCCCTGTTGTGTTCCTGCTGGAGCAGACTCTGCGTGTCATTATGGAAAGGGCACTTGAGGCAGAGCAGCGGGACGAAGAAAGGACTTCCTTTCCTCTCAAGGCCCACTTAATGCAGACACCATTGTTCCTATGCCACACAACACACAAGAGGAGAGAGAGGAGGAGGAGGAGGATTCTGGAAGTTTCTGGCAGTTTCGGAGGCATTGAAGCAGAGGAAGACATACGTCAAACAGTAAGAGATGTTTTTCAATCCCCAGAACCTTTGGGTGTAGTACGTGGCTGGGAGGAGGCAGTTCCAGATACTGTAATCATCAGTGACCCCAAGGAGTCTGCTTTTCATGCCTCCGCAAATTTGCGGTGCATGGGTTCCCTCATTTTTAAAAGCCTGCAAAAGGACCCAAGTATACGTGGCATAAAGAGAAAGGATCACTATTGGTTGGCAACCCTCCTTGACCACCGTTATAAGGGGAAAGTCTCAGAACTCATCCCGTCCCCACAGAGAGTGCAGAAGATGAAATCTCTTGAGGACAGCTTAAAGAGGAGTTTATCAAATGTTTTTCCTGACTCTGGTAGGTTACAGTGTTGTGGAAAACGTAGTTTTGAGTCTTCTGTTGGTCAAGAGAGGAGCGGTGGAGAAGGCAGCTGCCTTAGTGATGCATTTCTGAATTTCTTTAGTCCTCGTCGCCTAGGGCTGTCAGCTTCCACATAGGCAGCGTCTGCATCACATGGTGGACGATTATCTAGGGGTGAAAACAGAGATGGGGAGCTTTCCATTCGACGATCCATTGGGTCATGAGAATAGACCACTGGCCAAAAGTATGCTATTGAGCTGCTGGGCTGCCCTACATCCAGCGTGCTTTCCAAACGGGCATTCAGTGCTGCTGGAGGTTTTGTTACTGATCATTAGTGATGAGCCGAACACCCCCGGGTTCGGTTCGCACCAGAACCCGCGAACGGACCGAAAGTTCGTACGAACATTAGAACCCTATTAAATACAATGGATGCGAACGTTCGAATTCTAAAGTGCTAATTATAACAACTATTATGCATGTTATTGTCCTAAAAAGGGTTTGGGAACCCGGGTTCTGCACCAGGGGACATGTATCAATGCAAAAAGAAGTTTTAAAAACGGTCGTTTTTCGGGAGCAGTCATTTTAATGATGCATAAAGTGAAAAAAAAAAAGTCAAATATTCCTTTAAATATCGTACCTGGGGGGTGTTTAAAGTATGCCTGTGAAGTGCCACGTGTTTCCCGTGTTTAGAACTGTCCCTGCACAAAATGACACTTCTAAAGGAAAAAAAAGCCATTTAAAACTGCTTGCGGCTTTAATGTAATGTCTGGTCCCGGTAATATGGATGAAAATCTTTAAGAAAAATGGCATAGCTACCCCATGACCCCCCCCCCCCTACCCCAGCCCATTACCAGCCCCTTTGGGTCTTGTATGGATATTAAGGGGAACCCCGCACATAAAATAAAAAAGGCCCTATATACTCTGAACAGCCGTATACAGGCGGTGCATACAAGACAGGGACTGTAGGTTTGTTCTTATGTAGAATCTGTTTGTAATTTTGAACAGGTACATTGTTTAAGTGTAGCTCCAGCCCAAAAATCTATTTTTAAACTTTTTGGAAAACATAGGTAAGGGTTATCACCCCTGTAACATTTGTTTTGCTGTCTGTGCCCCTGTTCAGAACATTTCACCTCACTTTCCGTCCCAATGACAACTGTTTTTGAAATGTGGTGTTTTTCTTGAAACAAGGATTGCTGATAAAGCATCAGTACAGAGGAGACACCTTTCTCCCATATTAATTCTTACAGGAGAGAATTTTCCTTCCTAGGGGTAGATTTCCTCTCACTTCCTGTTGTCTTCTTGCGTTTGCAAGTAGGAGTCGTTTGTAAGTTGGATGTTTGAAAGTAGGGACCTGCCGTAGATACTCTGCAGAAATAGGCCCCTTAGTTGTTGGTGTTGGCACAACACTGTAAGCACTCACAGTTACTCTTGGTTGGTGCTGGAACGCCCTGCTGTCAACTATTATATCAGGAATTGTAATTACATATAATTGTTGAACAGTGGTAGTAAAAATTGAGCCTTTGATGGTGGTGCTGGTGCCACAACACTGTAAGCCCTGACAGTTACTCTTGGTGGGTGCAGCAATGGGCCCTGCTGTGAATTATTAGATCAAGAATTGTAATTGCATGCCCCTGTTGAACAGGGGCTGAAAAATTGGGCCTTTGGTGGTGGTGGTGGTGTTGACACAACACTGTAAGCCCTCAGAGTTACTCTTGGTGGGTGCAGGAATGGGCCCTGCTGTGAATTATTAGATCAAGAATTGTAATTACATGCCCCTGTTGAACAGGGGCTGAAAAATTGGGCCTTAGGCACTGGTGGCACAACACTACAACCCCTCACAGATACTGTACTTGGAGCACAGCAATGAGCCCTGTTGCAAAGTATTGCTTCAAAAATTGTAATGACACGCCCCTGTTAAACAGGGGCTGAAAAATTGGGCCTTAGGCACTGGTGCCACAACACTCCAACCCCTCACAGATACTGTACTTGGAGCACAGCAATGAGCCCTATGGCAAATTATTGCTAAAAAAATTGTAATTACACGCCCCTGTAAAACAGGGGCTGAAAAATTGGGCCTTAGCCACTGGTGGCGGCACCCATAAACAAAAATGATCTTCCAAGCTATCATCATCAATCGTATCATTGAGGACTCGGAGGAGGAGGATAGCCAGTCAACATAACAGCACAGACACTCAGCATCAGCATCAGTCTTGAAGGGATGTGACATGTTAAAATCAATTAGTCTGTTATATCAGCATCAGGTGTGTGGTAGCTGGTGGTGATCCAAGACTGGTTCATCTTGATGAAAGTCAGTCGATCAACCGAGTCGGTGGACAGGCGCACCCTGTGATCCGTGACAAATCCTCCAGCAGCACTGAATGTGCGTTCCGAAAGAACGCTGGATGCAGGACAGGCCAGTAGCTCAATTGCATACTGTGCAAGCTCTGGCCAGTGATCCATCCTCAAGACCCAGTAAGCCAGAGGATTTTCGGTGGGGAAGGTGTCCAAGTCTGACCTTGCCCCTAGATATTCCTGCACCATGTTTATCAGACGCTGGCGATGGTTGCTGGAACCAATCATACTTTGGGGCTGCGGACTAAAGAATTGTCTGAACGCATCGGTCAGACGGCCACCTTCCCCACCGCTCCTTCTTTGACTGGCCGAAGCCTCAGCAACTCGTTGTCCTGGACCAGGAGTTTGTAACCTCCCAGTCTCTGGGAACGCGTTGCACAGACCTTTCTGCAAGGCCTCCCGGAGTTGTCTCATCCTCTGCTCCCTCTGCGACGGTAACATAAGGTCCGCAACCTTACCCTTGTACCGTGGATCAAGGAGAGTGGCCAGCCAGTAATGGTCCCTCTCCTTGATCCGAAGAATACGAGGATCCTTCCGCAGACTTTGCAGGATCAGGGAGGCCATGCAGCGTAGGTTTGCTGAGGCATTCGCTCCGGAGTCCTCTGGGTCACTAAGGACGACATGATCCGCAGTCACCTCCTCCCAGCCACGTACAAGTCCACTGGTTTCTTGGGACTGTAAATCATCCCTAAAAGACTGCTGCTGATGATGCTGAGTGCCAGCCTCCACCTCCATGCTGACACAATCCTCCTCCTCCTCCTCCTCCTCCTCCTCTTCCTCTTCCTGTGCGATGGGTGGGACAGAAGGAACACTGTCTGGGTAAAGGGGGCCTTGAGAGGCAAGGAAGTCCTCCTCTTCCTGCCTCTGTTCTGCCTCAAGTGCCCTGTCCATTATTCCACGCAGCGTGTGCTCCAACAGGTGGACAAGAGGTACAGTGTCACTGATGCATGCACTGTCACTGCTCACCATCCTCGTGGCCTCCTCAAATGGTGCCAGGACAGTGCATGCATCCCTGATCATGCCCCACTGGCGTGGAGAAAAAAAACCAAGCTCCCCTGACCCTGTCCTGGTGCCGTAGTCGCACAGGTACTCATTGATGGCCCTCTGCTGCGTGTGCAGCCGCTGCAGCATGGCCAACGTTGAGTTCCACCTGGTGGGCATGTCACATATAAGGCGGTTCTTGGGCAGGTTCAACTCCTTTTGCAGCTCAGCCAGGCGAGCACTGGCATTATAAGATCTGCGGAAATGCACACAGACTTTCCTGGCCTGCCTCAGGACATCCTGTAAGCCCGGGTACCTGCCCAAGAACCGCTGCACCACCAGGTTAAGGACGTGAGCCACACAGGGCACATGGGTCAGTTGTCCCTGTCGGAGGGCGGAGAGGAGGTTGGTGCCATTGTCGCAAACCACCATTCCTGGCTTAAGCTGGCGTGGCGTCAACCACCTCTCGGCCTGGCCCTGCAGAGCAGACAGGACCTCTGCCCCAGTGTGGCTTCTGTCCCCCAAACACACCAGCGCAAGCACGGCATGGCATCTTTTTGCCTGCGTACTTGCGTAGCCCCGTGAACGGCTACGGAGCACCGCTGGTTCATAGGACAAACCACAGGAAGAGGCCATGGAGGAAGAAGAAGAGGAGGGGGTGGAGGAGAGAGGTGTGTCACAACCAGTAGTAGCATTTTGGAGGCGTGGCGGTGGGACAACCTCCAACACTACTGCACCTTGTCCTGCATCCTTCCCAGCTGCCAAAAGAGTGACCCAATGGGCCGTGAAAGAAAGGTAACGTCCCTGTCCATGCCTGCTGGACCATGAGTCAGCGGTAATATGCACCTTACCGCTGACCGCCCTGTCCAGCGAGGCCAAGACATTGCCTTCCACATGCCGGTAGAGAGCCGGAATAGCCTTCCGTGAGAAAAAGTGGCGTTTGGGAACCTGCCACTGAGGAACCGCACATTGCACAAACTCACGGAAGGGGGCCGAGTCTACCAACTGAAAAGGCAGCAGTTGAAGCGCTAGCAATTTAGCCAAGCTAGCATTCAACCGCTGGGCATGTGGATGGCTGGGAGTGAACTTCTTTCGACGGTCCAGCAGCTGGGGCAGGGAAATTTGCCTGCTAGAATCGGACGTCGGTGTACTGCTAGCAGAGTGGCCGCAAGTACTTGGCTGTGACACACCTAATTCTACACCTTCATTCCTCTCAGTGCATGTTTCAGAGAGGACTGAAGTTATAGTGGGGTTGGAAATCCCAGCTGATGCGGTGCAAGGAGAGGTCCGCTTTGTTCTTTGGTGTGGGTCTTTGAGGTAGGCTTGCCAACGAGCTGCATGGCAGGTCAACATATGTCTGGTCAGGCATGTGGTACCCAAGCGGCTGATGTTTTGGCCACGCGATATACGCTTGAGACATATGTTGCAAACAGCAGCTGTGCGATCTGATGCACTAGCCTCAAAAAAGGCCCACACCAAGGAACTTTTTGAATGACGGGCAGAGGCAGCGCCCTGCACAGGCGGAGCTCTGCGGTGTGATTCCGTCGGTGTACTGCCCTTACGCTGGCCACCAAAGGGCATCCTGTCTCGTTGGAGATGTGCCTCCTCCTCATCCTCCTCCTCCTCTCTCCTATTAGGCACCCACGTGGAGTCAGTGACCTCATCATCCCCTCCCTCCTCATCACTGGAGCCAATCTGGCAGTATGCTGCAGCTGCTGGAACATGACTGCCAGATTGGTGTCCTTCTTGAGCATCCCCTCTGTCTGCTCTCACCCTACTGCCTTCCTGTAGCTGGGTTTCATCATCAGACCCTTCGAAACGCTGGGCATCCTCCTGGAGCATGTACCCAACACTGTGCTCAAACAGTTCGGGGGACTCCTCAGGAGGAGGACATGGTGGGTCTAGGGAAGGAGTGACTGATGATGAGTCTGACATTGATACCAGGGAAGAGGACGCTTTGGCAGCAGCTTTGCCAGTACCCTGAGCCTGGGTGAGAGAGGATGAGGAGGAGGAGGGCTTGGTCATCCACTCTACCAAGTCTTCGGCATGATGTGGCTCAACATGTCCAGCTGCGGAAAAGAAGGACAAGCGTGTCCCATGGCCATGTGCTGATGACAATGCACCGCGTCCACGACCAGCACTGTTGCCCCCAGACACAGAGCCTGCTTGCCCTCTTTTATTGCCTCCTGACTGTCTGCCTCTCCTTGTTTGCCTTCCAGACATTCTAATAGATGGCCTGCAGGGAGATGGGAAAAAAGCAATAAGGGCTACCTTCAGGTGTCCTTCTCTGCCCCTTGAAACAAGGACTTGCACAGTGAAAGAAACTGACACTCTCCCTACCTACAGTTTTCTGTCCCTAGAAAAAATGTTTTTTTTAAGCACACTATAGCACAAGGAGAATTCACTCACTGTCCTTCCAGGTCCCTAGAAACAAGGACTTGCACAGTGAAAGAAACTGACACTCTCCCTACCTACAGTTTTCTGTCCCTAGAAAAAATGTTTTTTTTAAGCACACTATAGCACAAGGAGAATTCACTCACTGTCCTTCCCAGTCCCTAGAAACAAGGACTTGCACAGTGAAAGAAACTGACACTCTCCCTACCTACAGTTTTCTGTCCCTAGAAAAAATGTTTTTTTTAAGCACAATATAGCACAAGGAGAATTCACTCACTGTCCTTCCAGGTCCCTAGAAACAAGGACTTACACAGTGAAAGAAACGGACACTCTCCCTACCTACAGTTTTCTGTCCCTAGAAAAAATGTTTTTTTTAAGCACAATATAGCACAAGGAGAATTCACTCACTGTCCTTCCAGGTCCCTAGAAACAAGGACTTGCACAGTGAAAGAAACTGACACTCTCCCTACCTACAGTTTTCTGTCCCTAGAAAAAATGTTTGTTTTAAGCACAATATAGCACAAGGAGAATTCACTCACTGTCCTTCCAGGTCCCTAGAAACAAGGACTTGCACAGTGAAAGAAACTGACACTCTCCCTACCTACAGTTTTCTGTCCCTAGAAAAAATGTTTTTTTTAAGCACAATATAGCACAAGGAGAATTCACTCACTGTCCTTCCAGGTCCCTAGAAACAAGGACTTGCACAGTGAAAGAAACTGACACTCTCCCTACCTACAGTTTTCTGTCCCTAGAAAAAATGTTTTTTTTAAGCACAATATAGCACAAGGAGAATTCACTCACTGTCCTTCCAGGTCCCTAGAAACAAGGACTTGCACAGTGAAAGAAACTGACACTCTCCCTACCTACAGTTTTCTGTCCTTAGAAAAAATGTTTTTTTAAGCACACTATAGCACAAGGAGAATTCACTCACTGTCCTTCCCAGTCCCTAGAAACAAGGACTTGCACAGTGAAAGAAACTGACACTCTCCCTACCTACAGTTTTCTGTCCCTAGAAAAAATGTTTTTTTTAAGCACACTATAGCACAAGCACAAAACACACTGACACTCTCCCTACCTATCCTTCTCTTTCCCTAAACTAAAGGAATCCAGGTTAAGCAAGAAAGAAATAAAAGTCACTGTCCCTGCCTATGCTGCTCTATCCCTGCTCCGGAACACACTACACTAGGCCGCCGTGCTGGCGGCCTTTTATAGTGTGGGGCGTGTACTAAACACCCTCAGCAATAATTGGCCACAGGCATCCTGCCTGTGGCCAATCATTGCTCTCCTCGCTGCCGGCGCTGTGATTGGCCAAGCATGCGGGGTCACAGTGCATGCTTGGCCAATCACAGCGCCTGGATGACACTGCGATGGCGTAGTGCATTGTGGGCCGTTCGCGTCACTCGAATTTGGCGCGAACGGCCCAAATCGTTCGATCTTCGTCGAACGATCGAACAGCCGATGTTCGAGTCGAACGTATGTTCGATTCGAACACGAAGCTCATCCCTACTGATCATAGAACATGTCTGTCTACAGACTCTGTGGACCGTATGACTTTTTTTATAAAAATTAATCAGTCCTGGATTACCAGCAGCTGTGAAGCCCCTGATGCCGATGTCGCAGATTAAGTGTTTTTGGGATGTGGAATCTCTGCAAGGCTTCTAGGCTGCCTAGTGTTGTGGGTGTTGATTTCATCTGGAAGAATATTTTTGGTGTAGGTTTCATGGGCACAATTTAACACCCAAAGAACAACTTTTCCACACCTGTTTGACAGGGACTGTATTTTTTTTCCCGTTGCAGCAGATGGGGCGGAGAAATTTGCTGGCTATAGTCTACAGCTGGTGGTATGCTGCTGGCAAATGTGCTGCAAGGACCTGGGACACCTTGTGTTATACCATCATCCCTGTCAGTGGAGACTGCTGAGAGGTCATGAGGTATAGCAGGGACAGACTGAGGTGAGTAAGGAGGAGGGAAAGATTTGTGCCCCTTTTGTGCGGCTTTTAGGTGCTCTTGCCAATGGGCTGAGTGGTGGGAGGTTAAATGCCTTGTCAAGCATGTGATACCCAAATGGTTGGTGTTTTTTTCCACACTTGATGCGCTTGAGACAAAGTTTGCAAACAGCAAAAGGCCCAGAGAGCTGAGCTGTGGCAAGTGGGCCGGGAGATAACAGCTCCACAATGTGATGGAATTGGGTGGCTGTTTTCTACTCTTTCATGATGGCTGCCTCGTTGGGGTTGTGCGTCACCCTCACTTTCCTCCTCTGCTCTATCTGGAACCCAAGTCGAGTCAGTGACCTCATCATCATCATCTCTTCCATCCTCATTACCACTGGAGACAATTTTGGCAATTCGCTGAGGCTGGGGGAACATGACTGCCAATTTGTGTACCAGTATTCTCCCCTCTCTGTAGGCTCATGTTCCTGCCTTTCTCAACCTCAGAGTCAGAACCAACATCTGAATTGAGTAAAGGCTGTGCATCATTAAGGAGCAAGTGACTGACCCTGTGTTCAAATAACTCTGCTTACTCCTCCATGCCTGATGCTGAGACTATGGCAGGAATAGCTGTGGACAAGGAGGCAGGTTTTGCCACTCTGGCAGCTGCAGGGGACTACGAAATAGTCTCTGCTTGGGTGACAGAGAATGAGGAGGATGAGGACAGTTTAGTAAGCCAGTCCACCACCTCCTCTGCATGCTGTGGCTGGATAGCACGGGCAACATCACTAAACAGAGGAAATTATGCCCTGCTTGAGGACTGACCACGTCCACCTTTGCTTGTGGACACATACACTGCTGGCCCCCTTACAGTGCCATGGGAATGTCTGCCTCTCCTTGCTGTCCTCCCAGACATGATGGGGAGAGTTGTGGGTGCTTATTAGTGATGAGCCGAACACCCCCGGGTTCGGTTCGCACCAGAACCCGCGAACGGACCGAAAGTTCGAACGAACATTAGAACCCTATTAAATACAATGGATGCGAACGTTCGAATTCTAAAGTGCTAATTATAACAACTATTATGCATGTTATTGTCCTAAAAAGGGTTTGGGAACCCGGGTTCTGCACCAGGGGACATGTATCAATGCAAAAAGAAGTTTTAAAAACGGTCGTTTTTCGGGAGCAGTCATTTTAATGATGCATATTAACAGATTTAGAAGGAACCGGGGCCCTCCCCTTTATAGGAAAATGGGAACAAGACCTTGGGATAAAACTAGATGAAAAACAAATGATTGGAGCAGTACATGACTATGCGACAGATATTGTAACGGTAGAAGCGAACTATAAGAGTTTGGTGAGGTGGCATCTAACCCCGGTGAGAATCAATCAATTTCAGCCAGGTAGATCATCACAGTGTTGGAGGGAATGTGGGCAAAGGGGAACAACAATGCATATTTGGTGGGAGTGTCAAAAAATAAAAGAATATTGGCATATTATATTGGAGTATATAAATGAAATCACTGGGGAAAAGATACCCCAAAATGCCTGGAATGTTCTGTTCCATGGGACAAATAAAACCAAAAAACAATATAAAGAAACATTAGTCCCTTCCCTACTCAATGCTGCAAAGGCCTTGATTCCCAAAAAATGGTTGCAAGTGGAGAGCCCATCCATAAAAGAATGGATACAGAGAGTAGACTACGTGCATGAGATGGAGTACCTGAGCAGCAGAGAGCAGGGATTTGAAAGTAGACATAGAAGTACCTGGCTGAAATGGAGTGAGTTTAAGTGTTCAGAGAAATATGTAATAGGAATGACAGAAACGGAAAAAAAAAATTTTTTTTGAGATAACTTAAGATGGCGAAAAGGGCGGACCTTGGGGGCGGGGGGTGGGCGGGTAGGGCGTGGGAAAAATATAAATAGGAGATATGTTAGATTTAAAAAGGTTATGATATGTGTACTTTGTATAACGCATTTTATCTCAAATAAAATAAAGATTAAAAAAAAAAAAAAAATAGAACTGTCCCTGCACAAAATGACACTTCTAAAGGAAAAAAAAGCCATTTAAAACTGCTTGCGGCTTTAATGTAATGTCTGGTCCCGGTAATATGGATGAAATTCTTTAAGAAAAATGGCATAGCTACCCCATGACCCCCCCCCTACCCCAGCCCATTACCAGCCCCTTTGGGTCTTGTATGGATATTAAGGGGAACCCCGCACATAAAATAAAAAAGGCCCTATATACTCTGAACAGCCCTATACAGGCGGTGCATACAAGACAGGGACTGTAGGTTTGTTCTTATGTAGAGTCTGTTTGTAATTTTGAACAGGTACATTGTTGAAGTGTAGCTCCAGACCAAAAATCTATTTTTAAACTTTTTGGAAAACATAGGTAAGGGTTATCACCCCTGTAACATTTGTTTTGCTGTCTGTGCCCCTGTTCAGAACATTTCACCTCACTTTCCGTCCCAATGACAACTCTTTTTGAAATGTGGTCTTTTTCTTGAAACAAGGATTGCTGATAAAGCATCAGTACAGAGGAGACACCTTTCTCCCATATTTATTCTTACAGGAGAGAATTTTCCTTCCTAGTGGTAGATTTCCTCTCACTTCCTGTTGTCTTCTTGCGTTTGCAAGTAGGAGTCGTTTGTAAGTTGGATGTTTGAAAGTAGGGACCTGCCGTATATACTCTGCAGAAATAGGCCCCTTAGTTGTTGGTGTTGGCACAACACTGTAAGCACTCACAGTTACTCTTGGTTGGTGCTGGAACGCCCTGCTGTCAACTATTATATCAGGAATTTTAATTACATATAATTGTTGAACAGTGGTAGTAAAAATTGGGCCTTTGATGGTGGTGCTGGTGCCACAACACTGTAAGCCCTGACAGTTACTCTTGGTGGGTGCAGCAATGGGCCCTGCTGTGAATTATTAGATCAAGAATTGTAATTACATGCCCCTGTTGAACAGGGGCTGAAAAATTGGGCCTTAGGCACTGGTGGCACAACACTGCAACCCCTCACAGATACTGTACTTGGAGCACAGCAATGAGCCCTGTTGCAAAGTATTGCTTCAAAAATTGTAATGACACGCCCCTGTTAAACAGGGGCTGAAAAATTGGGCCTTAGGCACTGGTGGCACAACACTGCAACTCCTCACAGATACTGTACTTGGAGCACACCAATGAGCCCTGTTGCAAAGTATTGCTTCAAAAATTGTAATGACACGCCCCTGTTAAACAGGGGCTGAAAAATTGGGCCTTAGGCACTGGTGGCACAACACTGCAACTCCTCACAGATACTGTACTTGGAGCACAGCAATGAGCCCTGTTGCAAAGTATTGCTTCAAAAATTGTAATTACACGCCCCTGTTAAACAGGGGCTGAAAAATTGGGCGTTAGGCACTGGTGGCGGCACCCATAAACAAAAATGATCTTACAAGCTATCATCATCAATCGTATCATTGAGGACTCGGAGGAGGAGGATAGCCAGTCAACATAACAGCACAGGCACTCAGCATCAGCATCAGTCTTGAAGGGATGTGACATGTTAAAATCAATTAGTCTGTTATATCAGCATCAGGTGTGTGGTAGCTGGTGGTGATCCAAGACTGGTTCATCTTGATGAAAGTCAGTCGATCAACCGAGTCGGTGGACAGGCGCACCCTGTGATCCGTGACAAATCCTCCAGCAGCACTGAATGTGCGTTCCGAAAGAACGCTGGATGCAGGACAGGCCAGTAGCTCAATTGCATACTGTGCAAGCTCTGGCCAGTGATCCATCCTCAAGACCCAGTAAGCCAGAGGATTTTCGGTGGGGAAGGTGTCCAAGTCTGACCTTGCCCCTAGATATTCCTGCACCATGTTTATCAGACGCTGGCGATGGTTGCTGGAACCGATCATACTTTGGGGCTGCGGACTAAAGAATTGTCTGAACGCATCGGTCAGACGGCCACCTTCCCCACCGCTCCTTCTTTGACTGGCCGAAGCCTCAGCAACTCGTTGTCCAGGACCAGGAGTTTGCAACCTCCCAGTCTCTGGGAACGCGTTGCACAGACCTTTCTGCAAGGCCTCCCGGAGTTGTCTCATCCTCTGCTCCCTCTGCGACGGTAACATAAGGTCCGCAACCTTACCCTTGTACCGTGGATCAAGGAGAGTGGCCAGCCAGTAATGGTCCCTCTCCTTGATCCGAAGAATACGAGGATCCTTCCGCAGACTTTGCAGGATCAGGGAGGCCATGCAGCGTAGGTTTGCTGAGGCATTCGCTCCGGAGTCTTCTGGGTCACTAAGGACGACATGATCCGCAGCCACCTCCTCCCAGCCACGTACAAGTCCACTGGTTTCTTGGGACTGTAAATCATCCCTAAAAGACTGCTGCTGATGATGCTGAGTGCCAGCCTCCACCTCCATGCTGACACAATCCTCCTCCTCCTCCTCCTCCTCCTCCTCCTCCTCCTCTTCCTGTGCGATGGGTGGGACAGAAGGAACACTGTCTGGGTAAAGGGGGCCTTGAGAGGCAAGGAAGTCCTCCTCTTCCTGCCTCTGTTCTGCCTCAAGTGCCCTGTCCATTATTCCACGCAGCGTGTGCTCCAACAGGTGGACAAGAGGTACAGTGTCACTGATGCATGCACTGTCACTGCTCACCATCCTCGTGGCCTCCTCAAATGGTGCCAGGACAGTGCATGCATCCCTGATCATGCCCCACTGGCGTGGAGAAAAAAAACCAAGCTCCCCTGACCCTGTCCTGGTGCCGTAGTCGCACAGGTACTCATTGATGGCCCTCTGCTGCGTGTGCAGCCGCTGCAGCATGGCCAACGTTGAGTTCCACCTGGTGGGCATGTCACATATAAGGCGGTTCTTGGGCAGGTTCAACTCCTTTTGCAGCTCAGCCAGGCGAGCACTGGCATTATAAGATCTGCGGAAATGCACACAGACTTTCCTGGCCTGCCTCAGGACATCCTGTAAGCCCGGGTACCTGCCCAAGAAGCGCTGCACCACCAGGTTAAGGACGTGAGCCACACAGGGCACATGGGTCAGTTGTCCCTGTCGGAGGGCGGAGAGGAGGTTGGTGCCATTGTCGCAAACCACCATTCCTGGCTTAAGCTGGCGTGGCGTCAACCACCTCTCGGCCTGGCCCTGCAGAGCAGACAGGACCTCTGCCCCAGTGTGGCTTCTGTCCCCCAAACACACCAGCGCAAGCACGGCATGGCATCTTTTTGCCTGCGTACTTGCGTAGCCCCGTGAACGGCTACGGAGCACCGCTGGTTCATAGGACAAACCACAGGAAGAGGCCATGGAGGAAGAAGAAGAGGAGGGGGTGGAGGAGAGAGGTGTGTCACAACCAGTAGTAGCATTTTGGAGGCGTGGCGGTGGGACAACCTCCAACACTACTGCACCTTGTCCTGAATCCTTCCCAGCTGCCAAAAGAGTGACCCAATGGGCCGTGAAAGAAAGGTAACGTCCCTGTCCATGCCTGCTGGACCATGAGTCAGCGGTAATATGCACCTTACCGCTGACCGCCCTGTCCAGCGAGGCCAAGACATTGCCTTCCACATGCCGGTAGAGAGCCGGAATAGCCTTCCGTGAGAAAAAGTGGCGTTTGGGAACCTGCCACTGAGGAACTGCACATTGCACAAACTCACGGAAGGGGGCCGAGTCTACCAACTGAAAAGGCAGCAGTTGAAGCGCTAGCAATTTAGCCAAGCTAGCATTCAACCGCTGGGCATGTGGATGGCTGGGAGTGAACTTCTTTCGACGGTCCAGCAGCTGGGGCAGGGAAATTTGCCTGCTAGAATCGGACGTCGGTGTACTGCTAGCAGAGTGGGCGCAAGTACTTGGCTGTGACACACCTAATTCTACACCTTCATTCCTCTCAGTGCATGTTTCAGAGAGGACTGAAGTTATAGTGGGGTTGGAGATCCCAGCTGATGCGGTGCAAGGAGAGGTCCGCTTTGTTCTTTGGTGTGGGTCTTTGAGGTAGGCTTGCCAACGAGCTGCATGGCAGGTCAACATATGTCTGGTCAGGCATGTGGTACCCAAGCGGCTGATGTTTTGGCCACGCGATATACGCTTGAGACATATGTTGCAAACAGCAGCTGTGCGATCTGATGCACTAGCCTCAAAAAAGGCCCACACCAAAGAACTTTTTGAATGACGGGCAGAGGCAGCGCCCTGCACAGGCGGAGCTCTGCGGTGTGATTCCGTCGGTGTACTGCCCTTACGCTGGCCACCAAAGGGCATCCTGCCTCGTTGGAGATGTGCCTCCTCCTCATCCTCCTCCTCCTCCTCTCTCCTATTAGGCACCCACGTGGAGTCAGTGACCTCATCATCCCCTCCCTCCTCATCACTGGAGCCAATCTGGCAGTATGCTGCAGCTGCTGGAACATGACTGCCAGATTGGTGTCCTTCTTGAGCATCCCCTCTGTCTGCTCTCACGCTACTGCCTTCCTCTAGCTGGGTTTCATCATCAGACCCTTCGAAACGCTGGGCATCCTCCTGGAGCATGTACCCAACACTGTGCTGAAACAGTTCGGGGGACTCCTCAGGAGGAGGACATGGTGGGTCTAGGGAAGGAGTGACTGATGATTTGTCTGACATTGATACCAGGGAAGACGACGCTTTGGCAGCTGCTTTTCCAGTACCCTGAGCCTGGGTGAGAGAGGATGAGGAGGAGGAGGAGGGCTTGGTCATCCACTCTACCAAGTCTTCGGCATGATGTGGCTCAACATGTCCAGCTGCCGAAAAGAAGGACAAGCGTGTCCCATGGCCATGTGCTGATGACAATGCACCGCGTCCACGACCAGCACTGTTGCCCCCAGACACAGAGCCTGCTTGCCCTCTTTTATTGCCTCCTGACTGTCTGCCTCTCCTTGTTTGCCTTCCAGACATTCTAATAGATGGCCTGCAGGGAGATGGGAAAAAAGCAATAAGGGCTACCTTCAGGTGTCCTTCTCTGTCCCTTGAAACAAGGACTTTCACAGTGAAAGAAACTGACACTCTCCCTACCTACAGTTTTCTGTCCCTAGAAAAAATGTTTTTTTTAATCACAATATAGCACAAGGACAATTCACTCACTGTCCTTACAGGTCCCTGGAAACAAGGACTTGCAGAGTGAAAGAAAAAAAACACTCTCCCTACCTACAGTTTTCTGTCCCTAGAAAAAATGTTTTTTTTAATCACAATATAACACAAGGACAATTCACTCACTGTCCTTCCAGGTCCCTGGAAACAAGGACTTGCAGAGTGAAATAAACTGACACTCTCCCTACCTACAGTTTTCTGTCCCTAGAATAAATGTTTTTTTTAAGCACAATATAGCACAAGGACAATTCACTCACTGTCCTTCCAGGTCCCTGGAAACAAGGACTTGCAGAGTGAAAGAAAAAAAACACTCTCCCTACCTACAGTTTTCTGTCCCTAGAAAAAATGTTTTTTTTAATCACAATATAGCACAAGGACAATTCACTCACTGTCCTTACAGGTCCCTGGAAACAAGGACTTGCAGAGTGAAAGAAAAAAAACACTCTCCCTACCTACAGTTTTCTGTCCCTAGAAAAAATGTTTTTTTTAATCACAATATAACACAAGGACAATTCACTCACTGTCCTTCCAGGTCCCTGGAAACAAGGACTTGCAGAGTGAAATAAACTGACACTCTCCCTACCTACAGTTTTCTGTCCCTAGAATAAATGTTTTTTTTAAGCACAATATAGCACAAGGACAATTCACTCACTGTCCTTCCAGGTCCCTGGAAACAAGGACTTGCAGAGTGAAATAAACTGACACTCTCCCTACCTACAGTTTTCTGTCCCTAGAAAAAATGTTTTTTTTAATCACAATATAGCACAAGGACAATTCACTCACTGTCCTTACAGGTCCCTGGAAACAAGGACTTGCAGAGTGAAAGAAAAAAAAACACTCTCCCTACCTACAGTTTTCTGTCCCTAGAAAAAATGTTTTTTTTAATCACAATATAGCACAAGGACAATTCACTCACTGTCCTTACAGGTCCCTGGAAACAAGGACTTGCAGAGTGAAAGAAAAAAAACACTCTCCCTACCTACAGTTTTCTGTCCCTAGAAAAAATGTTTTTTTTAATCACAATATAACACAAGGACAATTCACTCACTGTCCTTACAGGTCCCTGGAAACAAGGACTTGCAGAGTGAAAGAAACTGACACTCTCCCTACCTACAGTTTTCTGTCCCTAGAATAAATGTTTTTTTTAAGCACAATATAGCACAAGGACAATTCACTCACTGTCCTTACAGGTCCCTGGAAACAAGGACTTGCAGAGTGAAAGAAACTGACACTCTCCCTACCTACAGTTTTCTGTCCCTAGAAAAAATGTTTTTTTTAATCACAATATAGCACAAGGACAATTCACTCACTGTCCTTACAGGTCCCTGGAAACAAGGACTTGCAGAGTGAAATAAACTGACACTCTCCCTACCTACAGTTTTCTGTCCCTAGAATAAATGTTTTTTTTAATCACAATATAGCACAAGGACAATTCACTCACTGTCCTTCCAGGTCCCTGGAAACAAGGACTTGCAGAGTGAAATAAACTGCCACTCTCCCTACCTACAGTTTTCTGTCCCTAGAATAAATGTTTTTTTTAAGCACAATATAGCACAAGGACAATTCACTCACTGTCCTTACAGGTCCCTGGAAACAAGGACTTGCAGAGTGAAAGAAAAAAAACACTCTCCCTACCTACAGTTTTCTGTCCCTAGAAAAAATGTTTTTTTTAATCACAATATAGCACAAGGACAATTCACTCACTGTCCTTACAGGTCCCTGGAAACAAGGACTTGCAGAGTGAAAGAAAAAAAACACTCTCCCTACCTACAGTTTTCTGTCCCTAGAAAAAATGTTTTTTTTAATCACAATATAACACAAGGACAATTCACTCACTGTCCTTCCAGGTCCCTGGAAACAAGGACTTGCAGAGTGAAAGAAAAAAAACACTCTCCCTACCTACAGTTTTCTGTCCCTAGAAAAAATGTTTTTTTTAATCACAATATAACACAAGGACAATTCACTCACTGTCCTTCCAGGTCCCTGGAAACAAGGACTTGCAGAGTGAAATAAACTGACACTCTCCCTACCTACAGTTTTCTGTCCCTAGAATAAATGTTTTTTTTAAGCACAATATAGCACAAGGACAATTCACTCACTGTCCTTACAGGTCCCTGGAAACAAGGACTTGCAGAGTGAAAGAAAAAAAACACTCTCCCTACCTACAGTTTTCTGTCCCTAGAAAAAATGTTTTTTTTAATCACAATATAGCACAAGGACAATTCACTCACTGTCCTTACAGGTCCCTGGAAACAAGGACTTGCAGAGTGAAAGAAAAAAAACACTCTCCCTACCTACAGTTTTCTGTCCCTAGAAAAAATGTTTTTTTTAATCACAATATAACACAAGGACAATTCACTCACTGTCCTTCCAGGTCCCTGGAAACAAGGACTTGCAGAGTGAAATAAACTGACACTCTCCCTACCTACAGTTTTCTGTCCCTAGAATAAATGTTTTTTTTAAGCACAATATAGCACAAGGACAATTCACTCACTGTCCTTACAGGTCCCTGGAAACAAGGACTTGCAGAGTGAAAGAAACTGACACTCTCCCTACCTACAGTTTTCTGTCCCTAGAAAAAATGTTTTTTTTAATCACAATATAGCACAAGGACAATTCACTCACTGTCCTTACAGGTCCCTGGAAACAAGGACTTGCAGAGTGAAATAAACTGACACTCTCCCTACCTACAGTTTTCTGTCCCTAGAATAAATGTTTTTTTTAATCACAATATAGCACAAGGACAATTCACTCACTGTCCTTCCAGGTCCCTGGAAACAAGGACTTGCAGAGTGAAATAAACTGACACTCTCCCTACCTACAGTTTTCTGTCCCTAGAATAAATGTTTTTTTTAAGCACAATATAGCACAAGGACAATTCACTCACTGTCCTTACAGGTCCCTGGAAACAAGGACTTGCAGAGTGAAAGAAAAAAAACACTCTCCCTACCTACAGTTTTCTGTCCCTAGAAAAAATGTTTTTTTTAATCACAATATAGCACAAGGACAATTCACTCACTGTCCTTACAGGTCCCTGGAAACAAGGACTTGCAGAGTGAAAGAAAAAAAACACTCTCCCTACCTACAGTTTTCTGTCCCTAGAAAAAATGTTTTTTTTAATCACAATATAACACAAGGACAATTCACTCACTGTCCTTCCAGGTCCCTGGAAACAAGGACTTGCAGAGTGAAATAAACTGACACTCTCCCTACCTACAGTTTTCTGTCCCTAGAATAAATGTTTTTTTTAAGCACAATATAGCACAAGGACAATTCACTCACTGTCCTTCCAGGTCCCTGGAAACAAGGACTTGCAGAGTGAAAGAAACTGACACTGTCCCTACCTACAGTTTTCTGTCCCTAGAATAAATGTTTTTTTTAAGCACACTATAGCACAAGCACAAAACACACTGACACTCTCCCTACCTATCCTTCTCTTTCCCTAAACTAAAGGAATCCAGGTTAAGCAAGAAAGAAATAACAGTCACTGTCCCTGCCTATGCTGCTCTATCCCTGCTCCGGAACACACTACACTAGGCCGCCGTGCTGGCGGCCTTTTATAGTGTGGGGCGTGTACTAAACACCATCAGCAATAATTGGCCACAGGCATCCTGCCTGTGGCCAATCATTGCTCTCCTCGCTGCCGGCGCTGTGATTGGCCAAGCATGCGGGGTCACAGTGCATGCTTGGCCAATCACAGCGCCTGGATGACACTGCGATGGCGTAGTGCATTGTGGGCCGTTCGCGTCACTCGAATTTGGCGCGAACGGCCCAAATCGTTCGATCTTCGTCGAACGATCGAACAGCCGATGTTCGAGTCGAACGTATGTTCGACTCGAACACGAAGCTCATCCCTAGTGCTTATTAACAAAATGTAATAAAGATGTGTAAATGTTTACGTGGATGCATTTTAATCAATGTAAAGTGGTGTTTGGTGCACTTTAATTTGAGTATTCACGACACAAAAACACTTCATGGATACACTATAATATATGGCGTTAAACTTGCAGTAACGCAATGAAATATACAGCGTTAAACTTGCAGTAACGCACAGAACTATACGGCATTAAACTTGCAGTAACGCAATGAAATATATGGCGTTAAAATTGCAGTAACGCAATGAAATATACGGCGTTAAACTTGCAGTAGTGCAATAAAATATACGGAGTTAAACTTACAGTAACACACAGAACTATATGGTGTTAAACTTGCAGCAATGCACAGAACTATCTGACGTTAAAATTGCAGTAACGCAATGAAATATAAGGCGTTAAACTTGCAGTAACGCAATGAAATATATGCCATTACACTTGCAGTAATGCACAGAACTATATGGTGTTAAACTTGCAGAAATGCACAGAACTATCTGACGTTAAAATTGCAGTAACACAATGAAATATACGGCGTTAAGCTTACAGTAATGCACAGAACTACAGTATATGGTGGTGAATAGACAATCTCGCGCTCAAAATTAAATAATAGATATAAATATAAGCTGCTACCCCAAATTCCAAAAAATTGAAACAAAAGTGTAAAAAAATGTATGCGTGCACCCAGTGCATGTATAGTGGGGGCGCTAACCACTGTGTTAAAAATTTTAAATTAGAAATTAAAAATCAAATAACACCTGTGAATATATAATACAAATACCTGCAATATACAAAAAAAAACAGAAGTATAACACCAACCCAAAAGAAATGCAATCAGGTACTACTCACTGCAGCTCTCCTGCTAGAGCTCAGTTAGTCTGAAAAGCACCTAAAAAATTAACAAACCCACTGATGTGTGTCAAAAAAGTTGTTGTGACAATGTCCATAAAATGTCCTCATTCAATGTCCATATGAATATACAATATTATTTCCAATTGTTCATGTTATTCAATGATGCAATAAAACTGTGGTAAACTTGATCCAAACCAGAAGTGACTTGTAGTGACAGCCTTCACCAAATCTTAATATGTAACACCCAATAGTGCTAAAGGGAGATTGTCCGCTTACCAGATCATGTTGACTCATTTAATTAACCACTTCAGCCCTGGAAGAATTTACCCCCTTCCTGACCAGAGCACTTTTTGCGATGCAGCACTGCGTCGCTTTAACTGACAATTGCGCGGTCGTGCGACGTTGAACCTAACCAAAATTGACGTCCTTTTTCCCCCACAAATAGAGCTTTCTTTTGGTGGTATTTGATCACCTCTGCGGTTTTTATTTTTTGTGCTATAAACAAAAGAAGAGCGACATATTTGAAAAAAATGCAATATTTTTTACTTTTTGATTTAATAAATATCACAATTTTTTTTTTTAAAACAATTTTTTTTCTAAGTTTAGACCGATACGTATTCTACATATTTTTGGTAATTTTTTTTTGCAATAAGCGTATATTGATTGGTTTGCGCAAAAGTTATAGCGTCTACATAATAGGGGATAGATTTATGGCATTTTTATTTTTTTTATTTTTTTTACTAGTAATAGCGGCGATCTGCGATTTTTATTGTGACCGTGACATTGCGGCAGACACATCGGACACTATTGGCGCGTTTTTGGGACCATTCACATTTATACAGCGATTAGTGCTATAAAACTGCACTAATTACTGTGTAAATGTGACTGGCAGGGAAAGGGTTAACACTAGGGGGCGATCAAGGGGTTAATATGTTCCCTATTGAGTGATTGTAACTGTAGGGGGAGGGGACTCACAAGGGGAGGAGACCGATCTGTGTTCCTCTGTACTGGGAACACACATCGGTCTCCTCACCTCTGACAGGAGGTGGATCTGTGTGTTTACACACACAGATCCACACTTCTGCCGTGATCGTGGGCAATCG
Organism: Rana muscosa; assembly: GCA_029206835.1. Taxonomy (NCBI): domain Eukaryota; kingdom Metazoa; phylum Chordata; class Amphibia; order Anura; family Ranidae; genus Rana; species Rana muscosa. Next base: position 74,600,213 of record CM055121.1, read on the forward strand.
CGGGTGCCCAGCGGACATCGCGACCGCCGGGCACACTCACCGGGTCACGAGCGTTGCCGCGGGTGCGCGCGCGCCGCCGGCGGCGCGCGCGCGCCCCATAGACGGCCGGGAAAAAAGGACGTCATATGACGTCCGCCCGGAGGGAGGGAGGGTTCCTGCCGGCGTCATATGTCTATGACCCGGTAGGAAGTGGTTAAAAAGGAGTCAATAATGCTTGTTGCAAGTACCACTTGCTATATGGATAGAGATGTCATAGGTGGAACTGATAATTCCTGCCTCCTGGAGACTCAGGCATAGATGTGCGGAACATATAGGAGAGAAATCGGCAATAGTGTAATACCGTTTATTAAAATATAAATAAAAAGTGGACAGACAAATGCCCCCTTACTTGATACAGTGCCACAGACCCGGCACTGAGGCTAGATAGCTTTGTACAAGCGGGGCGTGATGGATCCGATCGGGAGAAACGATCCGGAAAATCGATCGGAAGAACCGATCCGGCGTGCGTTCAACCTTCCTCGAGGAGAGAACCAACGGGACCGCAGGAAGTAGCGTCAGGAGCGTAGCCTAGCGTCGCCTCGACAGCTCGACAAAATAAATATGCTAAATATGTTATAATATTTTTAATTTTACAATAACAATTTATTATGGATTTAATTTCATTAATTATCATCTATTTTCTAATACTCAATTTATTTAACTAGTGCAACCACTATTATTAACCAGGCAGTATGTGGCACCCACCGCATTATTAATGAGTTAGGGTATGGGGCGGGATTTATACATCATGCGGGTTTCTTTTGGTTGTGCTAATTACTACAAGTTGGTTTTAAGTTCATTAACAATTAATAATGTGTAATGGTCTTACTATTTTATTATTGTATGTATGTAACATGTAAGAACCGGAACTGAGGCTGTGCTAGATTTGGTACGTCCCCTTTCCTCTGTTGTGATTGACTGACACTTACATAAATAGTCAAAGTTACGTAGCTCTGCACGCTTCCTGATAACGTGCATTACGAAACAGCTGTCGAGGCGACGCTAGGCTACGCTCCTGGCGCTACTTCCGGTCCCGTTGGTTCTCTCCTCGAGGAAGGTGGAACGCACGCCGGATCGGTTCTTCCGATCGATCTTCCGGATCGTTTCTCCCGATCGGATCCATCACGCCCCGCTTGTACAAAGCTATCCAGTCTCAGTGCCGGGTCTGTGGCACTGTATCAAGTAAGGGGGCATTTGCTGTCCGCTTTTTATTTATATTTTAATAAACGGTATTACACTATTGCCGATTTCTCTCCTATATGTTCCGCACATCTATGCCTGAGTCTCCAGGAGGCAGGGATTATCAGTTCCACCTATGACATCTCTATCCATATAGCAAGTGGTACTTGCAACAAGCGTTATTGACTCCTTTTTAATTAAATGAGTCAACATGATCTGGTAAGCGGCCAATCTCCCTTTAGCACTATTGGGTGTTACATATTAAGATTTGGTGAAGGCTGTCACTACAAGTCACTTCTGGTTTGGATCAAGATTACCACAGTTTTATTGCATCATTGAATAACATGAACATTTGGAAATAATATTGTATATTCATATGGACATTGAATGAGGACATTTTATGGACATTGTCACAACAACTTTGTATTATATATTCACAGGTGTTATTTAATTTTTAATTTCTAATCTTTAATTTTTAACACAGTGGTTAGCGCCCCCACTATACATGCACTGGGTGCACGCATACATTTTTTTACACGGTATATGGTGTTACACTTGCAGTAACACAATGAAATATATGGCGTTAAAGTTGCAGTACCGCAATGAAATATACAGAGTTAAACTTGCAGTAATGCACAGAACTATATGGCGTTAAACTTGCAGTAACGCACAGAACTATATGGCGTCAAACCTGCAGTAACGCAATGAAATGTACAACAGTAAGCTTGCAGTAACGCACAGAACTATATGACGTTAAACTTGCAGTAACGCAATGAAATATACAGCGTTAAGCTTGCAGTAATGCACAGAACTACAGTATATGGCGTTACACTTGCAGTAACGCAATGAAATATATGGCGTTAAACTTGTAGTAACGCAATGAAATATACAGCGTTAAACTTGCAGTAATGCACAGAACTATATGGCGTTAAACTTGCAGTAACGCTCAGAACTATATGACGTTAAACTTGTTGTAACGCACAGAACTATATGGCATTAAACTTGCAGTAACGCACAGAACTGTATGGCGTTAAACTTGCAGTAACGCAATGAAATATACAACATTAAACTTGCAGTAACGCACAGAATTATATTACGTTAAACTTGCAGTGACGCACGGAACTTTATGGCGTTAAACTTGCAGTAACGCACAGAACTATATGCCTTTAAACTTGTAGTAACGCGATGAAATATACAGCGTTAAACTTGCAGTAACGCACATAACTATATGACGTTAAACTTGTAGTAACGCACATAACTATATGGCGTTAAACTTGCAGTAACGCAATGAAATATAAAACATTAAACTTGCAGTAACACACAGAACTTTATGGTGTTAAACTTGCAGTAACACACATAACTATATGCCTTTAAACTTGCAGTAACGCAATGAGATTATACAGCAATAAACTTGCAGTAACGCACAGAACTATATGGCGTTAAACTTGCAGTAAAGCACAAAACTATATGGCGTTAAACTTGCAGTAACGCAATGAAATATACAACATTAAACTTGCAGTAACGCACACAACTATATGGCGTTAAACCTGCGGTAACGCACATAACTATATGGCGTTAAACTTGCAGTAAAGCACAAAACTATATGGCGTTAAACTTGCAGTAACGCAATGAAATATACAACATTAAACTTGCAGTAACGCACAGAACTATATGGCGTTAAACTTGCAGTAACCCAATAAAATATACGGCGTTAAAATTGCAGTAATGCACAGAACTATATGGTGTTAAACTTGCAGTAACACACAGAACTATATGGTGCTAAACTTGCAGTAACACACAGAACTATATGGCGTTAAGCTTGCAGTAACGCAAGGAAATATATGGCGTTAAACTTGCAGTAATGCAATGAAATATACAGAGTTAAACTTGCAGTAATGCACAGAACTATATGGCGTCATACTTGCAGTAACGCAATAAAATATATGGCGTTAAACTTGCAGTAACGCACAGAACTATATGGCGTTAAACTTGCAGTAACGCAATGAAATATCTAGCGTTAAACTTGCAGTAACGCACAGAACTATATGGCGTTAAACTTGCAGTAATGCACATAACTATTTGGTGTTAAACTTTCAGTAATGCACATAACTATATGGTGTTACACTTGCAGTAATGCAATGAAATATACAGAGTTAAACTTGGAGTAATGCACAGAACTGTATGGCCTTAAACTTGCAGTAATGCACAGAACTGTATAGCGTTAAACTTGCAGTAACGCAATGAAATATACAACATTAACCTCCCTGGCGGTAATCCCGAGTCTGACTCGTGGTGAGTTTTTCATGCTAAGAGCGGTAACCCCGAGCCAGACTCGGGATTGCATTGCAGGATACAGGGAAGTTACTTACCTTGTTCCCTGGATCCTGTGATGTCCTCCCGCAGTGTGTGTGAGCTGACTCCTCGCTCGATCCACACTGCCAAGCTCCGTTCCCTGCGAGGTTGCGGCGCACGGGGACGGAGTTCGGCGCCAAATTCAAAAAGTGAAAAACACAGTATAGATACAGTATACTGTAATCTTACAGATTACAGTACTGTATCAAATAATTACACACCCCCTTTGTCCCTAGTGGTCTGTCCAGTGTCCTGCATGTAGTTTTATATTATAAAAACTGTTCTTTCTGCCTGGAAACTGGAGATTGTCCATAGCAACCAAAAAGTGTCCCTTTATGTCAAAAGTGGTTTTAGACCGGCTAGAAAACAGCGATAATAAATTAGAATCACTCGCAGAATTGAGCGATAGCGATTTGTGGGGAAATTCGTAATCAAACACTAAATCTAATGACAGCGACAATTCTGTAACTGAGCAAATTTCTGTGTTTTTGATTTGATTACATTATTGAATAATTTTTATTATAATTACATTACTATTTGTCATAATTATTTATAGTTATACTAAGAATTGCAGGCCTACAATACATAACACCAAGTTTCCATGCAAAATAATTGTACCGCTTTTGGTACATAATTCCAAACAGAATCATACCGCCAGGGAGATTAAGCTTGCAGTAATGCACAGAACTACAGTATATGGCGTTACACTTGCAGTAACGCAATGAAATATACAACGTTAAACTTGCAGTAATGCACAGAACTATATGACGTTCTAATTGCAGTAACGCAATGAAATATATGGCGTTAAACTTGCAGTAATGCTATGAAATATACAGAGTTAAACTTGCAGTAATGCACAGAACTATATGGCATTAAACTTGCAGTATCGCAATGAAATATATGCCGTTAAACTTGCAGTAACACACAGAACTATATGGTGTTAAACTTGCAGCAACGCACAGAACTATCTGACGATCTGAGATTGAAGTAACGCAATGAAATATACAGCGTTAAGCTTGCAGTAATGCACAGAACTACAGTATATGGCGTTACACTTGCAGTAACGCAATAAAATATATGGCGTTAAACTTGCAGTAACGCAATGAAATATACAGCGTTAAACTTGCAGTAATGCACAGAACTATATGGCGTTAAACTTGCAGTAACGCTCAGAACTATACGCCGCTATCACACTACAAATAGTCGCTATAGAAGGAATACTTTTATAGTGTGGGGTGGGATTAAGAGCAATGAGCCATGATTGTATACAGTCATCATGACAACGTACAATCATGGCTCTGACAGTTCTCTGTGCCCTGATTGGGCGAAGATTTAATTGCTTCAGCCTTGCCAGTGCTTTGAATGCACTTCGGCCCGAACTCTTTCTCAGGCTGAGCCGTTCGCCCATCCTTATTCAGCAGTCAGCAATAGCTTTGCAGCCAGAAAACTATTAGGGAGGCTGAATACCTCTGTTCAGGAAAAACTGTTCTTGTTGATGTTCCAGAGGTCAGTTCTCAACTGTACAGTTTCACATGTTTACTTCTGTGTAATTTGAACAAGATAGCAGTTGGGCTCCGTATATGGGCCCTTTAAAAAAGGGATAAAGTTATACTAATTTGATGCATACAGTAAGTATATTGTTTGTTGATTTACTTTTGCAGTGCTACAGTTCACTTGTTTTAAAGGAGCTAACTGTCCAAATTATTTATCCCAAAAGCAACCTGCCTCTTTAATATATACAGTTGTGCTCATAAGTTTACATACCCTAGAAGAATTTATGATTTCTTGGCCATTTTTCAGAGAATATGAATAACACAAAAACATTTCTTTCACTCATGATTAGTGTTTGGCTGAAGCCATTTATTATCAATCAATTGTGTTTACTCACATAAACTACCCAAATGACCCTGATCAAAAGTTTACATACCCTGGTGATTTTGACCTGATAACATGCACACAAGTTGACACAAAGGGGTTTTAATGGCTATTAAAGTTAACCATCCTCACCTGTGATCTGTTTGCTTGTAATTAGTGTGTGTGTATAAAAGGTCAATGAATTTCTGGACTCCTGACAGACCCTTGCATCTTTCATCCAGTGTTGCACTGACGTTTCTGGATTCTGAGTCACGGGGAAAGCAAAAGAATTGTCAAAGGATCTTTGGGAAAAGGTAGTTGAACTGTATAAAAAAAGAAAGGGATATAAAACGATAGCCAATGAATTGAGAATGCCAATCAGCAGTGTTCAAACTCTAATCAAGAAGTGGAAAATGAGGGGTTCTGTTGAAACCAAACCACGGTATAACCCACAAATAACTTCTGGTGAAATATAGGACTGTCTTAAAACATGTGGTGTGGCTGTTTCAAAGTGCACAATATGGGCGTGTCCGGAAGCCGGCCGAGGAGGACGTGCAGACATTGAGCTCTACAACTACATCTCTAATCTGCAGCCATCCTCGCTGCTAACTCACTGGAGGATACTCCAAATCTACCCCTCTTGTCCCTGGGGATCCCATACCCTCAATCCGGCCTAAATTGTGACTCCAGGCCAGCCGATTAGAACCCTCTAGGTCCGCTCCCCGCAGCCCAGGCCCAACGCCATCTTGGGGCCTACGGAGCCTCCAATGCTCCTCTGATGGTCTACGAATATCCCACAGACATCTTATGCTTCCATCGAGGCTTGGATGGAGATGTCTGACCAGTAGGGAGCCCCCTCGTTCTTCTTCCCGGCCCGTGGTCGGCTCCGGAGCCTGGTCACCATCTTGCGGCCTACGGGAACATCAGCATCCTCCGGCCTAAAGTACCGCGATCGGCGGGGTATACGGCGGGAGGCTCAGCCGCACTTGTGCCTACACTGGACTGATCTCGGTAACTGTGGGACCTCGGGAGGGATCCCGGAACATTCGGCCTCACACACCCGCGGCGGCCAGCTCTGGGAAAGTCCGCGGCTTCGGCCTACCCCTGGAAGTCGGCGGCCATCTTGCTGCTCCCAGTACACCCATTGCCGCATTCAGCACAAAATATCATCTCCCCTGTATCCACCTGTGGGAGACCGCAGGAAGATCTCTGAGGATCAGATACCCGGATGCTTAGAGGCTTACGGAACCCACCTCTTTCAGGTACTGCGCTCTATAAGACACCCAGATGTCTCATACTCCTGCCCCTGTGCCTTTACCCTTGGGGGAGAACTGTTTACTCCTACGGCAGCTGGGGACTGTAGAAGGGGAGACACCCGGGGCCCATTCCTACAAGTTGTCCATACCCCCCGGACATCTGGCTCTCCCCTCACAGGACACAAAAAGCTGCTTGTCCTTAACCCCCGCAGCATTCCCATTGCAAACTTGCCCTGTAGACTCTGACCATAACAATTACATAAGGGCCATTTTGTTACATCCAGAAGGTCACCCTAAGTCTACTCGCCTCTCCCTCATTTGACCCACACCTCCCCTGGTCACCGGAGATCTTCAATCTGTTTATACACCTCCCCCTGTTGAATAGATGCTGTTGACCGGGTCCTTCCAGGACAACTGATTTACACCAGGTGCAAAAATACTCACCTGTTAATTACTTGACATGAGTTTTGTTAGAAGGCGCATGCACGGCTTCTGATCATGGCGGAGGTGTGAGGCCCCCGCCACCTCCCTGTGACTCCCACTGAACGTTACACAGCTTTGATTTCTACGGGAGTCGTCTCTTCAGCTTCACGCGACAGCCGCACACCCCATGGGCAAAATTGGGGATCAAAGACACAACTACACCACGGTATTCAGATCTCAGACTTCAGCCACGATGGACCGTTTCCTGAGTAAGCCTTCATCCGCAGCCTCAAATAATCATGATGGCACACAGAACGGATTGGAACAACCAGACCTGGACACAGGTACTCTTTTTACCATTACCCCCACCCCCATACCAGGGCCATCCCCCCCGCTGACAGAAGAAGTTTTAGATGCCAAATTACATTCCCTGCTCCAGGCTATTACCCATAACATTGCACAGGAAGTCGGGAAGTTAGCGAAAGAATTACGGGGGGAAATTGACCAGCTGGGAGAGCGCACTGATTCCCTAGAATACAAATTCGACGAGATGGTTCAGTATGTACAGGTGCTTGAGGAAGACAATGCTGCCATAAAAAACACAGTTACTCAGCTCCAAGCCCAACAAGAAGACCTAGAAAACAGAGAACGCAGGCAAAACTTGAGAATCAGAGGTATCCCTGAAGCTGTAGAGGACAGAGATCTCCGCTCCTACCTTCTAAGCTTATTCAATGTGATTGCTCCAAACATCCCTGACATAGACTGGCGTTTAGACAGGGCTCACAGGTCACTGGCCCCGAAACCCCCAGCTGGTGCTAACCCAAGAGATGTGATTGTCAGATTTCATTACTATGATAGTAAAGAAGCTCTAACCATTGCAACCCGTAACCAATCTAGGATCGAGTTCAAAGGATCCAAGATTCAAATCTTTAGTGACCTCTCCCCTATTACTCTAGCTAGAAGGAGGAACCTTCGCCCGCTGACGCTTCATCTCCAATCTCACAAAGTCATATACCGCTGGGGGTTCCCCTTCCGCCTTTCTGCATCTTGAGATGGCATACAATACTCTTTACGTGATCTTCAAGAGAGCGACACCTTTCTACGCAACTTAGGCATACCTCCTCTTCCTGATGAAGATCCGGCACCGCTTCCTGCTACTCCCAAACCATTGACGGCTCCAAATCGCATCTGGACCCGATACGCCAGAAACCATCCAAGTCCAATCTCACGCCCCAGAGGCGCCCTGCTTCAAGATTCCCAACCTGAATATCCTTTCAAATACCTGAGGTTATGTATACCAAATTTAATTGGCCCCCAGTTGTTGTTTTTGTTTTCTTTTTGTTTTTGAGTGGCCAATGACCCCTTAGCGGGTTCTCTCATCCCCTGATCCGGGGGATGCGTGGCTTGTTGCTCTACAGCCACCCTGGTTTATCGGTCCTATATATTTACTTCCTCAGTTTTATACTCCAGGACTCTCTGCTCTGGGGAGGGGCGGGGGTTCTCCCGTCTCCATGTTTGGGGGTTCTCATGCTCCTGTCACTGACCCAAGGCTCGGTCCTGGGTTTCCTGGAGGCGTTCGGCCTTCCAGGTTTCTATCTGGTAGACGTTGGAATTTTTTTTCCTGTTTTTTTCTTCTTTTTGTTTTTTCATCTATTTTTTTCTCTCAGGTCTTTTTTTTTTTGACCTGCGGTTACTGATTCTGATAGACTTAAGACATTCCCATTGCATTACTGCCACTGTTTTGTTTATACCTGTGATATTTTCTTTTCCTTATCTACACAATGCACCATGGTATTCCTCATCCATTATACACTGTAAGATATGTCTGTTGCTTTTTTCCCAGATTGAATTGTTATGGCTCTAAAAATTTTGACATGTAATGTTAAAGGTTTAAACTCTATTCAAAAGAGATGGCTGGCTTTGAAAGAGTTTAAAGCTTCTAGAGCAGATGTAATCCTGATCCAGGAGACTCATTTCCGCACTGGGGGATCCCTTAAATTTGCTAGTAAACATTTTCCTAAGTCCTTTATAGCATCTGACCCATCCGGGAAAGCAGGCGTAGCTATCTTGATTAATAAAGCATGCCCTTTACGAGTCAAATCTACCAACCTGGACCCCCACGGCAGATTTATTGTTCTAGACTGCTCATTTCTCAATCAATCCCTTACTATTGTTAATGTATATGCTCCCAATACAGGTCAAATCAAATTTTTATCCTCTATGTTTGAGGTCCTGGACAAATTCTCCCAACCCTTCATAGTCATTGGGGGGGGGGGGATTTTAATGTTACCATGTCCCCTGGCAAAGACAGACACGTATTATTTCCATCCTCTTCCCCTCCCAGACCTGATCGCCTCTCTAAATCCTTCCGTAAGCTCATTAGAGCTAAAAATCTTTTAGATATTTGGAGGATTAAGCATCCAACACACAAACCATACACGTTTTATTCACATTCCCACAAACTCTACTCCAGACTAGATATTTTTTTTATCTCTACTCCTCTCCTGACATCCACGATAACCTCTGATATCAATCCCATACCCTGGTCGGACCACTCGTCTGTAAACCTTGACATTCTCCTCTCTTCGGCGTCCCCTAAAACTTGCCACTGGAGACTCAATGAGACGTTTCTCCGTATCCCTGACACTAAAGATCACCTGTCTACTAGCCTAACTGAATATTTTCAACTTAACGCTGGTTCAGTCTCGGAGCCCTCCACTTTGTGGGAGGCGCATAATGCCGTCTTCCGGGGACATTGCATTGCTACAGGTTCATGTCTAAAAAAAGATGCTGCATTTCAATATTCATCTATTATGTCTGAACTCCGTTCGGCGGAGAGGTTCTTGTTGTCATCCCCCACGGTGTCTGGGCTCCGGACTGTTGTCTCCTTACGGAATCAACTTAAAGCATTGAAAATGGACAAAATCGATAAAGCTCTTTTATGGTCTAAACAAAAATTTTATGAATACTCAAATAAACCTCACAAAATGCTGGTAAATAGGCTGAAGCCCCGCCCCTTTCAAACCTCCCCTGACTTTCTTAGGCAAACAGACGGAACACCCACATATTGCCCCCTCACTATGTCCAAAATCTTTGGTGAATTTTATCATCAATTGTACAACTGTCTACGTACGGATTCCAGATATGAATTTACACAAGAGAAATTTGATTCATTCTTCGAATCCCTACAACTACCTAAACTTTCACCCGCTCACTTAGCCTCCTTGAACTCTGCAGTTACACCCGAGGAATTATAAGACGTAGTAAAACATCTCCCACCCAGAAATCTCCTGGCCCTGATGGTCTGCCGTATTCCTACTATAAGACCTTTCTACCTATTTTAAGCCCTCATTTGCTTTCCTTGTATGCTTCGCTATTTAAGGGTACCATTCCACATCCACACTTTCTACATGCCCATATTTCTGTGATCCCGAAACCTGGTAAAGACCCCTCCATCCCTGATAACTATAGGCCCATTGCATTACTTAACTCTGATTACAAGGTATTCACGAAAATACTGGCCAATCGATTATCCCATTTCCTTCCCAGCCTCATACACAAAGACCAGGTAGGCTTTGTGAAGACCAGACACGCCGGTGATAATACGAGACGCACGGTGGATCTAATAGACCTATTGAACAAAACTTCCCGTCCAGCCCTGATACTGAGCCTTAATGCACAAAAGGCTTTTGACCGGCTCAGCTGGCCGTTTATGTTTGCTACCCTCTCCAACTATGGATTTGGAGGTTCCTTTATTGCAGCCTTACACGCCCTATACTCATGTCCTTCATCCCAAGTACAACTATCCTCTTATAGGTCGTCATCCTTCTCATTGAGTAACGGTACCAGACAAGGTTGCCCATTATCTCGTTACTCTTCATCCTGTGTCTTGAACCCTTAGCCGCGGCTATTCGCAATCATTCTGATATCCGTGGGGTCTCACTACGCCAAAAGGAGTATAAATTGTCCCTGTTTGCAGACGATATTCTACTAACTTTGACTAGACCCCATACCTCTGTTCCAAACCTCATAGCCCTACTGAATGACTTTAGTTCTATCTCGGGTTATAAAATTAACACCAGTAAAACCGAAGCCTTACCTATACACATTCCACCCTCAGAACTCACAGCTCTCACACAAAATTATTCATTTCATTGGTATCCGGACTCCCTTACATATTTAGGGGTAAATTTAACCTCCTCATACTCAACTTTATACCTGGCTAATTACCCTCCACTCTTCCGAGACATTGATCGGCTCTTGCGACAATGGGATACGTATCCCATTTCTCTCTTGGGCCGCATCAATGTCCTGAAGATGTCTATTATGCCTAGACTTCTATATTTATTTGACACTCTCCCGATTCCCATTCCTATGTCCCAACTCAAAGCTACACAAAGAGCATTTCTTAACTTAATCTGGCACTATAGAGCTCACAGGATTGCGAGCTCCGTAGTACTGGCCCCTAGGGCAAGAGGTGGGATGGGGGCCCCAGATCTCATTAAATATTTTTACGCCACCCATCTTAAACCGATCATTACTTGGTCCTCCAGAATGGCGCCTAGTGTGTGGGCAGAGATCGAGATGAGCGTCACCAGACCAGTACACACCTGCGCTATGGTCTGGGCTAACCTAGATTCGTCTATAGGTCAACTTCTAAGTATTTGCTTGGAGCCTATGTTGTTCTCCCTCTCTATATGGAAAAAATGTTCACGCCAATTCTCTCTTACATCCCCATGTCCACCGCTACTAAACATATTGTTTAACCCTGACATCCCAGATAGCTTGTCTTATAATCGCATGATTCCGTGGACACAAGCTGGAATCTTTCAACTTCGAAACATTGTACACCCCCTCACTCGTACACTTTTGCCCTTTGCTGACCTACAGAGGAAATATCAGATCCCTAAACAACTGTTATACTCCTACCTCCAGATTAAACATTATTTTGCTTCTAAATCAGCTACCCTGACTCTTGATAAACCTACCCCATTCAAACTTCTATGTGCTCAGGGACCATACCAGACTCATCTTATCTCTGATATCTACAAATATTTACATGACGCTTCCTCACTTACTGACACATCTCACTTATATATGCACAAATGGTCCCAATTAATAGGCCGTCCCATCCCCCTTCCTCAATGGCGGAGGATTTGGGAGGCTATTTCCAGGTCTTCACGTTGAGTGGAACAAAGGGAGACGGCATACAAAATTTTATATTTTTGGTATAGAACACCTGAAATACTACATAAATATGATCCCTCAACCCCCCGCGTATGTTGGAGATGCCGGGGCGAAGTTGGCTCTCATTTCCACATTTTTTGGGAATGTCCCTTGATTCGCCCATTTTGGTCTTCTATCCAGATCTTTATACAGCAGTTGTTAGACGTCACTCCCCCGTTAGATCCGATTAATTTCCTCCTGGGCCTGCCGATACCTGGCATCTCCAAACATTCCCAAAAATTGGCTACCTATATCCTTTTGGCAGCGAAACGGGCTATACCCTCGCAGTGGTTGTCCCCTTCCCCACCCACACTTCCACAGGTCCTCCAAATATTGGGACTGATCTGTAAAATGGAACGCCTCACTGCAATGGTGCACGACACTCTTCCTCAATTTTTGAAAGTGTGGGATATCTGGGAACATTCCTGTGTAGTGCCCTCAATTTCTGGGGGGGCACCCTGGGAATCTCACTGTCACCAGACCCAGTGAATACAGTCTCGCTTACATGTGTTATATGGTATATTGTTTTTGTCTTACCCATTCACTGACTATCCACTCACTTGCTCAATTCCCTTTGTACGGCTAATATCCCATGTTAATTGTATGTTGGCAGTATTGTGAATTTATTGATGCACTTTTATTATGTGCTGTATGCTTTTTTTCTACTCTGACAATTTTTCATATCTGTTTCTGTATACATGAAAAATTTCAATAAAATAATAATAAAAAAAAAAAGTGCACAATATGGAGGCACTTGAAAAAATTGGGCTGCATGGTCAAGTCGCCAGAAGAAAGCCATTACTACGCAAATGCCACAAAGTATCCATCTTACAATACGCCAAACAGCACAGAAACAAGCCTCAACCCTTCTGGCACAAAGTCATTTGGAGTGATGAGACCAAAATTGAGCTTTTTGGCCACAACCATAAACGCTACATTTGGAGAGGAGTCAACAAGGCCTATGATGAAAGGTACAGAGGTGGATCGCTGATGTTTTGGGGATGTGTGAGCTACAAAGGCACAGGAAATTTGGTCAAAATTGTTGGCAGGATGAATGCAGTATGTTATCAAAAAATACTGGAGGAACATTTGCATTCATCAGCCAGGAAGCTGCGCATGGGACGTACTTGTACATTCCAACATGACAATGATCCAAAAGACAAAGCCAAGTCAACCTGTCCTTGGCTACAGCAGAATAAAGTAAAGGTTCTGGAGTGGCCATCTCAGTCTCCTGACCTCAATATCATTGAGCCACTCTGGGGAGAGCTCAAATGTGCAGTTCAGGCAAGACAGCCCAAGAATTTACAGGAACTGGAGGCTTTTTGCCAATACACGGTATTAAGAACTGTAAACTTTTGATCAGGGTCATTTGGGTAGTTTCTGTTGCCATTATGATTTAAAAAGAGTAAGAACAGTTGATTGATAATAAATGGCTTTAGCCAAACACTAACCACGAGTTAAAGTAAAGTTTTTGTGTTATCATTCATATTCTTTAACCCCTTCGCGCCCAGCATACGAGATTACACGGCCACAATGTGGCTCTACAATGCCGGGAGGCCGTTATTATACGGCCTCCCCTTTCCTCGTTCCCCGCGCGCACTCCCGAGCGCGCATCGGGGAACTTCTGTGCTGGCCGCGTCCCTTGGACACAGCCATTCACAGATCGCGGTAAATAGCCAATCACAGCGGCTATTTACAGCACGATCGAGGAGACCAATGAGAGATGATCTCAAATGTAAACATATGAGATCATCTCTCAGTGCCTGCTCTCCCTCCTCACACAGACACCGCGTGTGAGGAGAGAAAGCGATCTGTCATTGTGTCAGTGAGTCTGAGCTTCTGTCAGCTTCCATCAGTGCCCAATCAGTGCCCAATCAGTGCCCATAACACAGTATAAACACAGTGAATACAGTATAAACACAGTGAAAACACAGTGCCCACCTGTGCCATCTGTGCCCACCTGTAGCCATCTGTGCCACCTGTAGCCACCTGTGCCACCTGTGCCACCTGTGATCAGTGCACATCTGTGCTCATCAGTGCCCACCTGTACCACCTCATCGGTGCCCACCTGTGCCACCTCATCCGTGCCCACCTGTGCCACCTCATCCGTGCCCACCTGTGCCACCTCATTCGTGCCCACCTGTGCCACCTCATCCGTGCCCACCTGTGCCACCTCATCCGTGCCCACCTGTGCAATCAGTGCACATCTGTTCCACCTCATCTGTGCCGCCTCATTAGTGCCATCTTTGCCGCATCATTAGTGCCATCTGTGCTGCCTCATTAGTGCCATCTGTGCCGCCTCATTAGTGCCATCTGTGCCACCTCAGTGCCATCTTTGCCATCAATAAGTGCACATCTGTGCTGCCTCATCAGTGTACATCTGTTCCACCACCTCAGTACCCATCTGTGCCACCTCAGTACCCATCTGTGCCACCTCAGTACCCATCTGTGCCGCCTTATTAGTGCACATCTGTGCAATCAATCAGGGCCCATCTGCGCCACACACCTGTGAAGTTGCATCACCACCGCCAGCAACCAAAAGATGACAAAAAGGTGTTTTACCGCCGAGGAGGCATACCAAATTCTTTCCACGCCTGAGAGCGACGGGGAGCTCTCTTTTTCAGATTCCGATTCAGGTTCTGAGTCGGACGTAAACTATGAGCCAGTCTTTAGTAGTGGAACAGAGACAGCCTCAGAGGAGGAAGATAGTCGGCCCGCCAAAAGAAGGCGCTCTGCTGAGGCAGCAGTAGCATCCACCAGCACCGCAGTGCCATCCACCAGCACCGCAGTGCCATCCACCAGCACCGCAGTGCCATCCACCAGCACCGCAGTGCCTCAGCAAGAAAGGCCAAGGACCCATGCCGGCCTTCCATATGCCCTCCAGAACCCCTTGTGGCTTCCTCCTAATTCAGGAGAAGCCAACATTCCCCCTTTCACTGCCCAGCCAGGAGTCCAGGTGAATACGGACAATTTTTCCCCCATCAATTTTTTCAATCTAATTTTTACCGAGGACATGCTAGCCAACATTGTCACCCAGTGCAACCTATATGCCCAGCAATTTATTGCAAGTAATCCTACATCCTATTATGCCCGTCCCTTCGAGTGGAGAGACCTAACGGTGGAGGAGTTGAAGTTTTTTTTAGGCCTCACATTTTGCATGGGACTCAACCCAAAAAACACTTTTCGTTCCTTTTGGTCCAAACGCCCCATCTATCACATGCCAATATTCTCCAGCGTAATGCCCAGAACCAGGTACCTCATGATCATGAGGTTTCTCGACTTCAACGATAACACCCAGTGCCTTCCCCGAAATCACCCAAATTATGACAGGCTTTTCAAAATTCGGCCCTTACTAAATTATTTTTCAGAAGTATTCCCCCAGTTATATACCCCGGACCAACACATATGTGTGGATGAGTCCCTTGTAAAATTTAAAGGCAGGCTTCAACTAAAGCAATTTATCCCCAGCAAAAGGGCCCGCTATGGGGTGAAGGTGTACAAACTCTGTGACCTAGTCACAGGGTACCTGTATGGCTTCCTAGTGTATGAAGGGAAGGACACCCAGCTGCATCCCCCCAATTGCCCAGACTACTTGGGAACAAGCGGGAAAGTTGTTTGGCAACTCATCAGCCCCCTACTGGAAAAAGGCTACCACTTATATGTAGATAACTTTTATACATCCCTTCCCCTGTTTCGCAACCTGCACCTGAAGAATACGCCAGCATGTGGCACGGTCAGAAATAACCGGAAGGGCTTTCCTCAAAGTCTTGTGAATAAGAGGTTGAGAAGAGGAGAGTCGGCAAGTCTGCGAAACCAGGAGGTTCTGGCAGTGAAGTGGAAGGACAGAAGGGATGTATATATGTTATCTTCCATCCACAACGATACCTTCGTGGAAAACCCCAGAAGGAATGGCACCACCATCCAAAAGCCCAAATGCATCCAGGACTACAATTCGTTCATGGGGGGAGTCGACTTGAACGACCAAATGCTGGAACCATATCTTTCCACAAGACTAACATACCATTGGTATAAAAAAGTAGCAATTTATTTTTTTCATTTGGCCATATATAACTCTTATATTATTTATCGCAAGTCCACCCAAAACCCCCTACCCTTTCTTGGCTACCAGGAGGAAATCACCACTGCCCTGATATTAAAGAATGGCCCACCCCAAAACATCCGATCTGATGTTATGAGTCGACAATCCGAACGTCACTTTCCTGATAAAGTCCCTCCCACAGCAACAGGCCGACAACGTCAAAAAAAATGTAAGGTGTGTGCCAGTGGAGGAGTCAGACGAGACACAGTTTATTATTGTGCTGAGTGTCCTTCCCAACCAGGCCTCTGTGTAATTGGCTGCTTTCGCCGTTACCATACTTCACTAAATTATTAGTAAAGTATGGTAAACGTAATCCTCATTGCCTGCCTTCACACCCCTTATGCTACTGCCTGCTTTGTAACTGACCCTGGCTTGTTATTCGACCACGCTTCTGCCTAACGATTCTATACTACCTCTGCCTGATCTGGAACTGACCCTGGACTGTTATTCGACCACGCTTCTGCCTAACGATTCTGTACTACCTCTGCCTGATCTGGAACTGACCTTGGACTGTTTGACCATGCTTTTTGCCTGCCTCTTGGATTGATCTTGTACCCTGCTACTGGACTAGTGGGATTCAACACAGGGGTCTCACATATGTGAGGGGCTCCAGAAAAGTTTTTCTGGATGAAGAAAACAATTTTTTTGGTTTTCTCATCCGAGATTAGGGTCTGGAGACTCGGAGGCTTCAAAGAGATTTGGGTGGGAGAAGCCTCTACCCCTGTCCCCATTCTGTCCTGAACAAGGCCCTACTTCTGCCTGCTGCCTGTAGGACCTATGCCATCATGCCTCTGCCTGTCGCATGAACTGACCACACCAAATGGATCTGCCTACTACCAGGACTAATATCTTTGGCACTGCTGACAATATTTCTGCCTGCACTGACCCAGGACTGTTTATGGACAGTATCCCTGCCTGCTGCCTGGACAATTGTGTATGCCGTTGCTGACGAAGTCCCTGCCTGCTGCCTGGACCAGTGCTATCCTGCTGTGTAGAACTGCGCTACTAAAACCACAGGTAATCTTTTGTTTACGCTTTGCTCAGCATAATGTATTTTGGGGTGTAATTCTTGGTATGTGCATGCTATGTGTCCTTAGAACATCTGATGGTGTTCCTTGCATGTTGGGCCTCTGTATGTGGACAGGCTGTGTAAAAGTCCTACACATTTGGTATCGCCATACTCAGGAGGAGTAGCAGAATGTATTTTGGGGTGTCATTTTTGCTATGTAAATGCTATGTGTTGGAGATATCTTATGAACTGACAACTTTGTGTAAAAAAAATGCATTTTCATTTTTTTCCCACATTTTCCAAATACTTCTGCAAAAAAATGAACCGTTCAAAAGACTCATTATGCCTCATAGATTATACGTTGGGGTGTTAGCTTTCCAAAATGGGGTCATTTTGTGGGTGTTTCCATTGTCCTGGTGCTCCAGGGCCTTCAAAACTATAGTAGGTGGTTGAGAAATGAGATGTGTAATTTATGCGCCTAGAATGCCTGAAGGTGCTACTTCAATGTAGGTCCTCTTTTTGTGGACAGGCTGTGTAAAAGTCCCACACATGTGGTATCGCCATACTCAGGAGGAGTAGTAGAATGTATTTTGGGGTGTCATTTTTGCAATGTAAATGCTATGTGTTGGAGATGTCTTATAAACTGACAACTTAGTGTAAATAAAATGCGTTTTCATTTTTTTCCCACATTTTCCAAAAACTTCTGGAAAAAAATGAACCGTTCAAAAGACTCATTATGCCTCATAGATTATACTTTGGGGTGTTAGCTTTCCAAAATGGGGTCATTTTGTGGGTGTTTCCATTGTCCTGGTGCTCCAGGGCCTTCAAAACTATAATAGGTGGTTGAGAAATGAGATGTGTAATTTATGCGCCTAGAATGCCTGAAGGTGCTACTTCAATGTAGGTCCTCTGTATGTGGACAGGCTGTGTAAAAGTCCCACACATGGGGTATTGCCATACTCAGGAGGAGTAACAGAATGTATTTTGGGGTGTTATTTTTGCTATGTAAATGCTATGTGTTGGAAATATCTTATAAATGGACAACTTTGCGTAAAAAAAACGCTTTTTCATTTTTTTTCCACATATTCCAAAAACTTCTGGAAAAAAATGAACCGTTCAAAAGACTCATTATGCCTCACAGATTATACGTTGGGGTGTTAGCTTTCCAAAATGGGGTCATTTTGTGGGTTTTTCCATTGTCCTGGTGCTCCAGGGCCTTCAAAAGTGTAATAGGTAGTCAACTAGTTAGATGTGTAATTTATGCTCATAGAACACCTGATGGTGCTCCCTGCATGTTGGGCCTCTGTATGTGGCCAGGCAGTAAAAAAGTCCCACACATGTGGTATCGTAATACTCAGGAGGAGTAGCAGAATGTATTTTGGGGTGTCATTAGTGGTATGCACATGCCATGTGAGAGGAATAAGCTATTACAATGAAAATTTTGAGGAAAAAAAAAACAAAAAAAAAAACAAAATCGTAATTTTGCAAAGAATCGTGGGAAAAAATTACAACTTCAAATAACTCACCATGCCTCTTACTAAATATCTTGGAATGTCTACTTTCCAAAAAGGGGTTATTTGGGGGGCATTTGTACTTTCTTGGCATTTTAGGGTCTCAAGAAATTAGATAGGCCGCCAGTACATCAGATGTGATAATTTTTTTATGATTTGCACTATAGCTTGTAGACTCTAAAACTTTCACACAGACCAAATAATTTCCAAAAATTTGGGGTTATTTTTATCAAAGATATGTAGCAGTATAAATTGTGGCCAAAATTTATGAAGAAAAATTTATAATTTGCAAAATTTTATCACAGAAACTAAGAAAAATGGGGGTTTTTTTTCAAAATTTTCGGTCTTTTTTCATTTATAGCGCAAAAAATAAAAACCCCAGAGGTGATCAAATACCACCAAAAGAAAGCTCTATTTGTATGAAAAAAAGGAAAAGAAAATCATTTGGGTACAGTGTTGCATGACTGAGTAATTGTCATTCAAAGTGTGAGAGCACCGAAAGCTGAAAATTGGTCTGGGCAGGAGGGGTGTTTAAGTGCCCAGTAAGCAAGTGGTTAAAAAAAAATGGCCAAGAAATCATAAATTCTGCCAGGGTATGTAAACTTATGAGCACAGCTGTAGCATGCATACGCTCCCAAACTTGAAAACCTTAAAATCTATGTAAAAGATAGCTATGTTCTGTATGAATATAAAAATATGACTGTAGAAGGAACGATACATCTGTAACAACAAATGTCATATATGTTCACTTATTTCCTCTATATTCATCTATAGGTCTCTTCAGTTCTGTGTAGATTGTTGTTGGTACCCTTCAAATTTATACAGTATTGGCAATCTTGAAAAAGCACCTTTGTACAGAAAATGACTTATTACAGAAAATACATCCTGTTAGATTACACATTCATTTGATAAAGCCATTCAAGCCGCAGTGATTGTGTGCTAAGTAAATACATCCAGAGCAAAAAATCAAATCAGTGAAAAAATTCTGATTAATTGCTATAGGTTATTGCATTTAGAACACTGCATTGTTGCAGAATACATTACCTTGTAAGCTCATTTATTTTCCATATGTGATATTCAGCAGTAGTTTGTTAATATTCTCACATGATTAAAATGTAGCATAATAGTAGTACTGTATACCTAAAGGTTAACACTACTTAGTACCATTATCCTTATTAGGCTCCAACGCCACCCCCTCCAATTCTTATGCCGCGTACACACTATAGGAAATTACGACAAGAAAAGTCAGATGTGAGCTTTTTGAAGGAAATTCCGACCGTGTGTAGGCTCCATCTGACTTTTTCTGTCGGAATTTCCGCCAACAAAAGATTGAGAGCAGGTTCTCTATTTTTCCGACGGAAAACGTTTCTATCGGAAAATTCGCTCATCTGTATGCAATTCCGACGCGCAAAAAAAACACGCATGCTCAGAATCAAGCAGAAGAGCCGAACTGCCTATTGAACTTTATTGATCTCGGCTCGTCGTACGTCTTGTACGTCACCGCGTTCTTGACGGTCGGAATTTCCGACAAGATTTGTGTGACCGTGTGTATGCAACACAAGTTTGAGCCAAAATTCCGTCAGAAAAAATCCACGGTTTTCTTGTCGGAATTTCCGATCGTGTGTACGCGGCATTATAATTACTTTTCCCCACTCTACCACGATTTTTGCTGTGCGGCCTGTTCGGCACCTTGCAGCCTCTTCTTCAAAATTCTCTCAGCTGGGTTTTGCTCCTCCTGGGCAAACGCACTGCTCTACCCATTACTATGCAAAGGTTTGTCTTTGCGGTGCATGTTTTTTCCATGGGAATAAATGGAATAGAGTAGCTGTGTGGCGCCAGCAAAGATCTGGGCAGAGTGGGGACAGGTAAGTAGAAAAAATTAAAAGGGCACCTAATAAGAATAATTGTACTTAAAATACAGGTATCGTTTAAGATAAAGTAAGAACTGCAGTTTCTGTGAAAACGATACAATAAATAGTACAAACACCTATGGGGTTGGTTTACTAAAGGCAAATAGACTGTGCAGTTGTTCCAGAGCTTAGAACATGAGACAAAGCTTAATTTTGCAAAGAATACCCTATAAAATGCAAAGAAAATAAAAAACAAAAAACACAGCATTTTTGCTTGCAAATGATTGGATAATAGAAGTCAATGGAGCTTTACCTTATTTACTAAACCCTGGAGCAACGGCACTTGCAAAGTGCACAGTCTATTTGCCTTTAGGAAATCAACCCCTATGTATATCTATAAAATTACTAATAGAACAACAAGATATTTTGCCTTATAGCAATCCTTTTTAAGTTGTGAGTGAAAAGTCTTAAAATTTTTCCATAACTAATATTTTTATATCTTTATTGTAGGCGTCATGTCTTACACTTCACTGCAAGTTCACCCTTAGGGCACCATATCCACCTATGCAGTACAGTGCCATTTGTCTTTGGTGATGAGGAAACTATTATGCCATATCTTGACAAGGTACATGTTTCCATAGAAACTAGGGAGTTACTAGGTCACTGTACATGATTTATGGTATTTTTATTGTATTTCACGTTATGTTTTAGGAAAAGACAACAATGTAAATGTTTTATGAAGAATGGTACATAGTTCATTATGGTCGCACTCACTTAAAACAAGATCCCCAATTAGCAGCAAATATTGAATTTAAAGAATAACTAATCCAAAACGGATGTTTCACCTCAGAGCAGATGCCAACTGATCTAACTACTTTTAGGGACTTTGGTAACACAATCGCTGACCTAAATTGCCAAGTGTTCTCAGTTACTGCAGCCGTTATATGATTGGGTCTATTTATTGTTGGTTTTCACCTAAAAATGTCATACAGATCATGGAAACAACTCTGCTGATGAAATGTTTTTAGGTGTAAGGTGACCATTGTTATTGTGTTAGGAAATGCGTTGGTATAAAATGATATGCAAAGCTTCATCCATGTACAAGTTTGTATTGAAGAAAGTGTATTATCATCCTTCATATGAGAGATTTGGAAACTGGAGAAAAATAACCCATGTTTCTCCAAGCAATTAGTATAACTATTACTTCAAACTTCTAAGCAATCTTATTAGTTGCAAAGAATAGTGTAAACCCTTTTTTTTTTTTTTTCATACATAGGGTCAGGGCTTTTTTCAGCGGGAATGTTGGGGAACGCAGTTCTGGCACCTCCAGCACTGAATGTATGTAATGGCAAAGTGTGCTGGAAGATCTATTGTTTCTGATGGGGTCTGTTGTTGATGGGGTGGATCTACTGTTGCTTGGGAGTATTTTGTTGCTGGCTGCAGGGGATCCATTTTACTGCCTTTCTTGTTATCATTAACAAATTCCATACAAATGACCTAACATCACAAAATGATACTTGGTTCTGTATTTTCTAAAAGGGGCAGTATTGGACAGTAGGTAGGGGGTTGAACCGAGGAACAGTGCTCAGAGGGGGGTAGGGGGCGGTAATAAGGGGGGACTTGAAAAAGGGGAGTACCTGCACCTTTCCCCCAGAGAAAATTAGCCCTGCATAGGGTCAAAGCTTGCATGCCATATTGGGAACTGACGATAAACAAAACGATCTGTGTATCAGCTAAAGAAAGTTTAGATCTAATACTTTGCAGGTAAATTGTAATTTTCTGGTTCATTTGTTCCCAAGTTTCAAATCCAAAACTCTTGTCAGATTGTGCAAATCATCAGTCCTATTTGATGATAACGGTTAGTATGAACCTTTGTGTAACAATTTACAGATTTACAATTTGCCTGCACAGGATTTTTCTATTCATCAGTGTCCATTGTGCCTTTTACATGTTTGTCAGTCATCTGAAAGCCTGTACTACTAAGTATCTGTGTCCATTAAAATCTATAGTTTTTCAGACCGTTGTAAGTATGAGTTTCCATGCATTATAAGAGATGGCATATCCACTTTTATAAATGTTTAAAAAACAAATGTATTTAAAAAAAAATCTATATTTGTATCATACCTATAAAACAAAAGGTGTTAATAGTTGAAAATGTGTATTTTGGTTTTCCAGCTAGCAGTTGAGACTTTAGACTGATTTTCAAAGATGGCCTGTTGATGCAAGCCTGTTGTTTACAGAGGCCAATAGCTCAAACTGAATTTTACTCACATGAATAAGCTAGAGGAGAGACCCCCACCCTTACTCCTTCATACCCTTCCTTGCATGCTCTATCCAGGCCTATAATGTTTTAATGAGAGATATAGGGGTTGATTTACTAAAGGCAAATCCACTCCGCATTACTTGGAAGTGCAGTCGCTGTAACTCTGAGGGGAAGATCTGAAATCAGGGGAAGCTCTGCTGGTTTTATCATCCAATCATGTAAACAAATGCTGTTTTTTATTTTCCTTGCATGTCCCTCTCAGATCGACAGTGAGTGCATTTCCAAGTGAACTTTTAACTAAAACCTCCAGTGTCAGGACGTGGGTCTGAAACTTTACTGTGTCTGACAGTGTCTCTTCTTGCTGAGCCATCTGGGATACTGGAGAGCTCCCTAGACAATTCCTTGAACTATCTTATCATGAACCTTGTTTCCCTTGAACGTTAAACTGTTTGTTCCTCCCATGAACATCCTATTTTAGCCATGCCTTTGCACTTCCTGTTAGTCAGATTATTATGCTCTCTCCAGCCATTATCTCACTCTTGTCACTTCTGCTGCCATCCGTATCTTCGCTACCACTCGACATGCAATCACTTATTATCGACTTTTAGCTTGTTAACTGACTATAATACTTCTGCTTGATCTCTACCTGCTATATCTGCTGCTGGACCCCAGCTTGCTCCATTTTTGGTGTGGCAATCCTGATGACCGTGACCTGGTACTAACATGCCTCAAAACCCATCGCCACCATCAGGAGCTCTGGTGAACACCGGTTAGTACTCTGCACCTCGGTTGTGCCAATGTCATCTGCCAGGGTGACCTGCTTCTGTTCTTATCCAGCTGGTCAGTGGGAGACTCTCTACTGCTATAGCTATTGGTCTTTGAGCCAGACCCCTGATCGTGACATATCCACTTGCGTTCCGGAAGGTTTTACCCCCTTCATGACCTGGGCATTTTTTGCTATTTAGCGCTGCACTACTTTAACTGTCATTCCGCAGTTTTGCAATACTCTATGCAAATTAGCTTTTCTCTTATCGTCCATGGACTGACACAGCTCTAATACTGAAACACGTGGTATATGTCCCTGCTCGCAGAAGAAGATCTAGGCAGAATGTTAGATGTTAGAAACATACATTCTAGAAAAAAACAGAGCTGAACAGCCCCGCCCAGGGGGGCGGTCCCTCCAGACATAACCCTCCCACCTACAGCTAGCAGCCTCAGTTTTTTTCTGCCTAGCAGAAGGAGAAGACGTGGCTCTCTCAGGAGCCAGTCTCCTGGAAGATTTTATTTTTATTCCTTTGGGAATTTTATTATTTTATTTTTGAGACCTTCAATCAACTGTCGGCTGGGCAACAGGTTGGGTACACTGGTATCCTCGTAAGCTTCCCTGTCTGACCATCGAGCGTGCTGATCCTCGCCTTGTGCGCGTGAGACTCAGTTCACGACATGCCCCATGACTCCAGGGGTGGCCGGGCGGCTTTTATGCTCCCGCGGTCCTCACAAGATTGAACAGTACCTGCTGTATCTTTTGCGGTGGACCGGGCCAACAGCTACTCAGTACTACTCTGTGATAGGTCTGTCTGAAACAAGCCAGTGGGTCCCTATGGGACGGGTAAGTAGTCTCTCCTGCTTCAGGTGAGTACATGCTGGCTGTGTTTCTCTGTCTGGGGGGTTTCTCCCTGTCTCCCCCCTGCTATGCTGCTCTCTGCACCCTGTACTGGCACTGTGCTGTGTGGGGGTACTTGGGGGTCACTCTGGCCTGGCGGGGGGCGCTCATATCTGTGTGCTGGGTCTGTGAGGTGTGAGTGTTTGGAGAAGCCACTAGCTGGCATGGCTATTGCTGTTTAAGCTGCGCTCAGCGGCCATCTTGCCGCGGATCAATGGCGTTGCTTACACGCGGCCGGCGGCCATTTTCTTGAAGCCGCGCCGCTTTCACTTTCGGTTTTGGCCTCTATCGCCGCTGCTGCGGCGCAAATTTCCTCACACTCTCCTCAGACTTCACTCGCGCTGGCAGCGCGGTGACATATAGCAGACCTGAGCGGTCCTTGCAGTGGTTGGTGGGTCCTCTGGGTATCCCCTCCTCAGCCTGTGGGTGAACTGTATTATTCACTTTTTAGTGTATAAGGTCTCAGAGGGTGGCAAATATGGAGTCTGGTTCACCTGCTTCCCCACTCTTGTCAGAGGCAACTGGCAGTGCTCCAGCACCTGCGGTCCCTATGGACCAGTTGTCGGCAGTCCTGGAAAAATGTATTGTCAGGATGGAAGCGGTGTGCGAGCACAAGGGAGCTATAAAGTGCCCTCTCCCCACACAATCTCACACATGGGGAGTGCTCTGATTCAGATATGGGCCTAGCTGCTGCTGCTATGGACCCTAGCTCTGAATATTTTAATGTTTTTGAACAGGACATTCCTTGTGAGGAAGACTCCAGTTCTGAGTCAGTAAATGACAGGGCGCTTGTAAGTGAACTCATTGATGCTGTGAGGGACACTCTCAAGCTGGATGCTGTGGCTGAGGTGCCTCAGGCGGACACTTTCTCCTTTTGGTTCTTTTCAAGCTTTTCTTTTACACAGCTTCCTCACTGTTTCCTCACACGCTGCGTCGAGAGCAGCATGGATGATACAGTGGTACACAGTGCCCCCCCGGTTGGTGCAGCATGGTGGGGTGGGGGGACTTTATTCATTTATTTCTATAGTCCCTGTGAGCCTTCTGTGTGATGTCTGAGGCAACAATAGGGTCTCTGCACCTGTGGTTTCCCGCCATTTCCTGGGGAACGCTCTGAGCTCTGACAGGACCACGGTCTGCCATGTCAGAGGTCACCTTTTACCTGCAGGCTGCTTCGGCAGCACATTTAAGCAGGTTGGAATGATACAGAGAAGATTATGCGCCTCGGCGCCATAATTAAAACTTATCTTATAACTCTACACTGGATACATTCACAGTGTATGTATGGGTTATTGATCTCTGTGTCTGCGTATGTTTCCTCCCACGTTCCAATGCTGTGTCTTCAGTGCCATACACGATATAAACATACACAATATGTTTATACATGACTCTAAATACATTCACAGTATATCTATGTATTATACTCTCTGGGTCGGCGTGGGTGTCCTCCGGGTGCTCCGGTGTCCTCTCACGCTCTCACGCCTTTTGGCTTTCTGCACAGTTTAAACATGTTCCATATGTTTATCACGCATACTATAATACCTACGCGATATGTGTATGCAGTCTGAAACTTGTGCGATTTGATTATCCACATGCTAACATACCTACACGGTATGTGTGTGCAGTCTGCGTGGGTTTCCTCCGGGTACTCCGGTTTCCTCCCGGTTTATCCACACATACTAAACTACATACGCCGTATGTGGTTGTACTATGCTCTTTGTGGCTGAGGGGGTTTCCTCCCACGCTCTAATTGCGGGTTTTGACACAATACACAGTATAAACTATGTGTTTTTGCAATCAGCACTTATCAATGGAGTAGCTGCTGGATGGAGCATTGTCATAGGGATCCCTGGTATCAGGGGTACCACCTTCCACCTGCCCTTCAGTGGTGATCAGCAGCGCTGGCTTGGACTGTGTTTGCCAAGCTGAGGTTAGCGTTACGCCCGGTAGTGGCTGCGTCTCTGGCGTTCCTGAAGCTCAATGACTGGGCAAAAGCCTCTGCTTCATCTATCAGTCGACCAGCAGGTGCACTGCAACTGCTTTAGCCTCTAGGGTCTCTGTGTCCGGGGTGGGTCTGCGCCACCTGTAGAGGCTGAGTTACTGGTCCACTGACCGAGTTCCTAGGAAAGCTCTGTCAGGTTGCCTTTCTTAGCCAACAATTGAGGCACCCCGTAAGCCGGGGCCTCCCTTCTCCGATACATTGCGGGGTCTCCTTGGGTTTATCATACCCATCCCGCTGCAGGACAGTCCTGTCGGCCGTGTGCATTCCAGGGGAAGGGTCCTTACATCCAGAGGTGTTTTCACCTCCTTTACTGGAGGTGGGGCACCGGATGTGGACCTTTTGGCTTCTCGACTCACTCGCAAGATGTAGAGATTCGTGGCCAGGTCCAGGGATCCCTGGGCAGACACGTTGGTGGCCCGTGGGGGCAGTATCGCCTGATGTATGCTTACCCTCCGCTACTGTTGTTGCCTCGCCTGCTTCACAGAGTAGTGGTCGAGGCCATTCTGGTGATCCTCATTGCTCCGGGACGGCGACCTTGGTATGCCGATCTAGTTCACCTAGTCGCAGACGTTCCTTGGTGACTGCCTATTTGGGTGGACCTTCTGTCTCATGGTCCCATACTTCATCTTGCTTTACAGTCCTTGGCTTTGGCACGGCTGTTAAAGCCAGGTGCTGAGGGACCGAGGTCTCTCAGATTCGGTCATCTCATCTATGCTGTGGGCACGGAAATCTTCCTCCAGAAAGATCTATCACCGTACCTGGAAGGCTTACATTGCTATGTGCGAGGAGCTTGATGGCGTCCATGGACGTATTCCGTTCCCAAGATTTTGCTGTTCTTACAGCGTGGTGTGACCCAAAAGCTGGCCTTGCGTACCATCGAGGGTCGGATTTCGGCCCGGGCTGTCTTTTTCAACGACCGCTAGCGGGCAATTCCTTGATTAGCACCTTTGTGCAGGGGGTTCGCCATGTGATCCCCCCTGTCAAGCCTCCTCCCCCTCCTTGGGATCTGAATTTGGTGCTCTCGGTTCTCCAAGAACATCCCTTTGAAAATATCAGGGAGATTCCTCTCTTGACCTTGTCCCAGAAGGTGGCTTTCTTAGTGGCCATTACTTCTGTTCAACGGGTGTCTGAGTTGGCAGCCTTGTCCCGCAAGTCGCCTTACTTGGTCATTCAAAAGGATAAGGCGGTGTTGCGCCCACGACCGTCTTCCTTTCAAAGGTGGTCTCGGCCTTTCACCTTAATGAGGACATTGTTCTTCCATCCTTGTGTCCTCACCCATCGCATCCCTGAGAGTTTAAGCTTCATACATTGGATGTGGTACGAGCCTTACGGGTGTACCTGTCTGCTTCTGTTTCCATTCGGAAGTCTGACTCACTGTTTGTGTCTGTCTCTGGTCCAAAACAGGGCCAAGCGGTGTCGTCTGCCACCTTTTCTAGGTGGATCAGACAGACCGTTATACAGGCCTATGCCCTTAAGGGGCGGGCGCCCCCCTTTGCGGTTACGGCGCATTCCACCAGGGCAATTCGTGCTTCCTGGGCTTTCCGACATCAAGCATCGGTTGCACATGTGTGCAAGGCGGCGACCTGGTCGTCCGTTCATACCTTTTCTAAGTTCTATAAGGTTGATGTGGCTGCATCTTCGGATGCTTCCTTCGGCCGCAAGGGTTTCAGGCCGCTGTTTAAAGTTGCAACTCCTCCGTTGAGGAGTTCTGCTTGTTTGGAGTGGAGTTTGGTTTTTCCTTTACTACTGCTCCCACCCTTTTCTGATACTGCTTTGGGACGTCCCACGTGTTTCAGTATTAGAGCTGTGTCAGTCCATGGACGATAAGAGAAAATAGGATTTTTGTACTTACCGTAAAATCCTTTTCTCTGACGTCCATGGACTGACACAGCACCCACCCTTCTTTAAGGTTTGTACTGCTTTGTTACGAACTGAGGCTGCTAGCTGCAGGTAGGAGGGTTATGTCTGGAGGGACCGCCCCCCTGGGCGGGGCTGTTCAGCTCTTGTTTTTTCTAGAATGTATGTTTCTAACATCTAACATTCTGCCTAGATCTCCTCCTGCGAGCAGGGACATATACCACGTGTTTCAGTATTAGAGCTGTGTCAGTCCATGGACGTCAGAGAAAAGGATTTTACGGTGAGTACAAAAATCCTATTTCTCTTACCATCCATGGACTCACACGGTGTCTCTTTACACTTTACACGTGGGTTATGTCCCTGCTTGCAGGAGAAGACCTAGGCAGAATGTGAAATGTTATACATACATTCTAAAAGCCAGAGCTGAACAGCCCCACCCAGGGGGCGGTCCCTCTGGACATAACCCTCCCACTACAGTCAGCAGACTTCAGTTTTTTTCTGCCTAGCAGAAGGAGAAGACGTGGCTCTCTCAGGAGCCAGTCTCCTGACCTATTTTTATTCCTTTTCTGGAATTCTTTTTTATTTTATTTTTGAGAATTTTCTATCAACTGTCGGCTGGGCAACAGGTTGGGTACAAGATATCCTCGTAGTCTTCCCTGTCCGACCATCAAGCGTGCTGATCCTCGCCTTGTGTGCGTGAGACTCAGTTCACGACAGGCCCCATGACTCCAGGGGTGGCCGGGTTGCTTTCATGCTCCCACGGTCCTCTCAAGACTGAACAGTTCCTGACTGACTGTATCTTTCGTGGTGGACCGGGCCGACAGCTACTCAGTACTGCACTGTGATAGTCCTGTCAGAAACACACCAGTGGGTCCCTCAGGGGACGGGTAAGTAGTCTCTCCTGCCTGCAGGTGAGTACAAAAGGCTGTGTGTTTCTCTGTGGGGGATTTTCCCTGTCTCCCCCTGTATTTCATTGTCACTCTCTGTCACCATTGCTGGCGCTGTGCTGTGTGGGGTGCCTGGGGGTCACACTGTTCTTGGAGGGGCTAATGCTGGTCTGCAGATATGCTTGGGGTCTTTTTTTGTGTGTTTTGGGGCCTGAGCGCCGAGTGGCGCTGTGTGTGTGCTGTTTTTTTCACTTTTGCTGAGTCATGGCGACCATCTTGCCGCGGATCGCCTCAGTGAAGTGCGGTGGCCATTTTCTTGTAGCCCGCACGCTCTCCAGCACTAGTTTTGGCCTCTAGCGCTGCTGTAACAGCGTGAATCTCCTCACAATCTCCTCACAGCTCACCAGCGCTGACACAGCGCGGTACAGACAGCGGAACTGAGCGGTCCCTGGTCCAGTTTGGTGAGTCCCCTGGGCGCCCCCTCCTCAGTCAGCACAGCCTGTGGGTGGACTTTTTATCTGAGGAGTCTCAGAGGGGGGCAATATGGAGTCTCTGTCACCAGCTTCCCCTAAATGTCAGTGGACAACAGGCAGTGCTTCAGCACCTGCGGTCCCTAGGGACCAGTTGTGGGCAGTCCTGGAATCATTTCTGACCAGGATGGGAGCTGTGTGCAAGCGCAAGGGAGCAAAAAAAAAAAAAAAGCACCCTCTCCCCACTTTTCTTCATGAGGGCAGTGCGCTGATTCAGATATGGGCCTAGCCACTACCGCTCAGGACCCTAGTTCTGAATGTATTGGATGGTTTTGAACAGGACATTCCTTATGAGGAAAACTCCAGTTCTGAGTCAGTAAATGACAGGGCGCTTGTTAGTGTACTCATGACTGCGGTGAGGGACACTCTCAAGCTAAAATGCTGCGGATGCAGAACCTCAGGCGGATACAGTCTCCTTTGGTTCTTTTAAGGCCAGGCCTTCTAAAGAGATTTTTCCATATGTACTTTCTTTGACCAGCTCATTGATAAGGTCTGGGAAAAGCCGCAGAATAATTTTTTTATGGTCCCGCGGCGTTTGTCTATCAGATACCCCTTGAAGATGCCCTACTTAAAAAGTGGGCTTCTCCCCCAGGGTCGACCCTCCAGTCGCCCGGTTGAACAAGGCCATCACTATCCCGATGGAGGGGACTCCTGCATTTGAGGACCCCACTGACAGGAGGTCAGAAGTGGTGAGCAGAGCCATGTTTGCCTTGTTGGGATCCGCCTTACGGCCTGTGGTAGCGGCGACCCTTGTGTCTTAAACACCTACAGGTTGGGCAAAAATGTTGCACCTAGCTGTACAGGAGCATAATCTTCCTCCAGACACAGTTGCTTTGGCCCACCAACTGGTTCAGGGCCTGGTTTATGTGTGCGACGCCACGTTGGGCGCGGCCCCTTTAATATCCAGGGCCTCTGTCTCGGCAGTGGTATTGCGTCGTCTTATCTGGTTGAAGTGCTGGTCTGCTGACCTAGCCTTAGGAAGCTCCTGACGGATCTACCATTTAAAGGTGGTAGACCTTTTGGTGCTGCTCTGGATGACATCGTCATGGATGGCATGGGAGGTAAAAGCACTCTTCTTCCTTAGACTAGCAAGGGTGAGGAGGCCCGCCGCAAACAGGGGCCTTCCTTTCCAGCAAAACGGGGTTTTTTCGTCAGTCAGAGTCCACGGGTAGGCCCTCTCAGACTGACGGCAGTGCGGCTGGTGGACACAAGTGCCCCTGGGTGCGTAAGCCGAACAAGCGGCTCCCAAGCCCGCCTCCACGTGAAGTCTTGCCTCCGCCCGACTCTGGGGTGGGGGGACGACTTTGCAGGTCACGAATCGGTGGTCCTCCCGAATCTCCGACTGGTGGGTGTGCGAGGTGGTCACCTCAGGATACAGGATAGTATTCCGATCCTGGCCCCCAGACAGATTCTTTCCCTCAAATCTTCCTCTCCTTCCTACCTGTCGGGCAGCCCTCTTGGGGGCTGTACAAGATTTGATCAGGTCCGGAGTGATTGTGCCGGTTCCGTCACAGGAGAGTTTTCAGGGATTCTACTCGAATCTGTTTGTCGTCCCAAAAATAGGACGTGGTTCGACCTATCCTGGACCTCAAGGCCCTGAATGCCTTCGAGAAGGTGCAGAAATTCCGCATGGAATCCATTCGCACGGTGATCGCTACACTCCACCAAAGGGTTTTTCTTCTGGCGTCCTTGGACTTCAAGGACGCCTACTTGCATGTTCCGATCTGCGCAAGTCACCAGAAGTTTCTGCACTTTGCGATCAGCGAAGTCCACTATCGATTGTGGCTCTTCCTTTCGGCCTAGCCTCGGCACCAAGGGTGTTCACCAAGGTGCTTGCTCCGGTTCTAGCCTTCTGTTACAGCGAGGTATTGCTGTCGTGGGCTATCTGGACGATCTTCTGCTAAGAGCAGAAAGTGGATCAGACTTAGAGGAAAGGTGACTATCGTCAATTAGACCCTTTAGGGACTCGGGTGGTTCCTGAACATTCAGGAGTCAGTCCTGGTCCCGACTCAGTGTCTGGAGTATCTAGTTCTGATTCTGGACTCCTTGGAGGCAAAGGTATCCTACCTCGGGAGAAGTTGCTGACACTTCAGTCTGCGGTGCGGGTGCTGACATCCCAAAAATGGTTGTCAATCCGTTTTTTGCATGAGAGTCCCGAGACTCGTGGTGGCCTCCTTCGCGGCCGTTCCGTATGCCCAATCACACACCAGGGCATTGCAGAAGGAGATCTTGTCCACCTGGGACAAATCCCAGTTGTCCTTGGATCTTCAGATCCAGGTGATTCACCTGGTCAGGGCGCCCCTGACATGGTGGTTGGGATCCTCGGCTCTTCGGTCTGGAAAGTCGTTCCCCTCCCATCCAATGGACGGTACTCACGACGGACACCAGCCTGACGGGCTGGGGTGGAGTTTGGGGAGTCCTGTCGGCTCAGGCCTTGGACTCCGGACGAGCCCGTTTACCAATCACTCTTCTGGAAATACGGGCCATCGGACTGTGTCTCTCCTCAGGTCGAGAGAGTACGGGGTCGCTCCATCAGGAGCCAGTCGGACACCGCCACGGCGGTGGCGTATGTAAACCATCAAGGGGGAACTCGGAGCTCAGATGTGGCTTCCGAGGTAGTCCGTATCCTGAAGTGGGCCGGAAGAAACGTGCCGGCTCTGTAGGCCATTTTACATTCTGGGCATAGACAATGGGCAGGCGGACTATCTGAGTCGCCAATCGCCAGACACCGGACCAAGTAGAGTGGTCCTTGCATATTTCAACTCCTTTACCGACGGTGGGGCACGCCGGATGTGGACCTGATGGCCTCTCGACTCAATCGCAAGGGTCGAGGTTGTGGCCAGATCCAGGGATCCTTGGGCGATGCCTCGGATGCGTTGGTGGCCCCATAGGGTCCTTATCGCCTGATATAAACTCCGGCAATCCTAATTGTTCCGGATTGGCCTCAGCATCACTGGTACGCTGATTTGGTACATCTCGTCGCGGACGTTCCCTGGCCGTTGCCGATGAGGGAGGACCTTCAGTCTCAAGGTCCTATGTTTCATCCGGCTTACAGTCTCTGGCTTTAACGGCAGGGCTGTTAAAAGCCAGGTGTTGAGGGACCGAGGTCTCTCGGACTCTTTCATTTAGACCATGTTAAGGACACGGAAGTCTTCCTCCAGGCAGATCTATCACCGTGCCTGGAAAGCTTATATCGCCATGTGCGAAGCGCTGGACTGGCGTCCTCAGACGTATTCCGTCCCCAGAATCCTGCGTCCTCTGCAGTGTGGAGTGACCCAAAAGCTTGCTTTGAGTACCATCAAGGATCAAATTTCGGCCTTGGCCGTCTTCTTTCAGCGACCTCTAGCGGGTCATTTTCTTGGTTAGCACCTTGTGTTGGGGGTTTGCCATGTGCTCCCTCTTGTCAAGCCTCCTCTCCCACCGTGGGATCTGAATTTGGTGCTCTCGGTCCTCCAGGAACCTCCTTTTGGGAATATCTGGGATATTCCCCTCTTGTCTTAGAAGGTGGCCTTTTTAGTGGCAATCACTTCTGTTTGACGAGTGTCTGAGTTGGCGGCTTTGTCCTGCAAGTCGCCATATTTAGTCATCCATAAGGATAAGGCGGTGTTGCATCCGCGACCTTCCTTTTTTGCCAAAGGTGGTGTCGACCTTTCACCTACATGAGGACATTGCCCTCCCGTCCTTGTGTCCTCACCCATCGCATCCCAGAGAGTTTGCGCTGCACATATTGGAGGTGGTACGAGCCTTACGGGTGTACCTGTCTGCTACTGCTTCTATTCGGAAGTCCGACTCACTGTTTGTGACTGTCTCTGGTCCATAACAGGGCCAAGCGGTTTCGTCTGCCATCATTTTTAGGGGAATCAGACAAAACAGTCATTCAAGCCTATGCTCTCAAAGGGCGGGCGCCTCCCTTTCCGGTTACGGCGCATTCCACCAGGGCAATTGGTGCTTCCTGGGTTTCCCGACATCAAGCGTCGGTTGCACAAGTGTGCAAGGTGGCGACCTGGTCGTCTGTTCATGCCTTTTAAGTTTTATAAGGTTAATGTGGCTGCATCTTCGGATGCTTCCTTCGGCCGCAGGGTGCTGCAGGCCGCTGTTTAAAATTGCGACTCCTCCGTTGAGGAGCTCTGCCTTATTGGAGTGAAGTTTTGGTTTTTCCATTTATACTGCTCCCATCCCTCTTGACACTGCTTTGGGACATCCCACGTGTAAAGTGTAAAGAGACACCGTGTCAGTCCATGGATGGTAAGAGAAAATAGGATTTTTTGTACTCACCGTAAAATCCTTTTCTCTGACATCCATGGACTGACACGGCACCCACCCTTCCTTTTAAGTTTGTACTGCTTTGTTATGAACTGAAGTCTGCTGACTGTAGTGGGAGGGTTATGTCCGGAGGGACCGCCCCCTGGGTGGGGCTGTTCAGCTCTGGCTTTTAGAATGTATGTATAACATTTCACATTCTGCCTAGGTCTTCTCCTGCAAGCAGGGACATAACCCACGTGTAAAGTGTAAAGAGACACCGTGTCAGTCCATGGATGTCAGAGAAAAGGATTTTACGGTGAGTACAAAAAATCCAATTTTTTAGCCTTTTATTTTCAAACAAATAGAGTTTTCTTTTGGTGGTATTTGATCACCACTGTTTTTTTATTTTTGCAAAACAGTATACCGTATATACTCGAGTATAAGCCGACCCGAATATAAGCCGAGGCACCTAATTTTACCACAAAAACTGGGAAAACTTATTGACTCAAGTATAAGCCTAGGGTGTGCCTCACTTTGCCTCACTCTGTCCATGCCTCACTCTGTCCATGACTAGTCTGACGTTTAACATGGGAGTCTATGGAGGCGGTGCCCGGGTTTGAAAAATCGG
Source organism: Rana muscosa (assembly GCA_029206835.1). Classification (NCBI taxonomy): domain Eukaryota; kingdom Metazoa; phylum Chordata; class Amphibia; order Anura; family Ranidae; genus Rana; species Rana muscosa. The sequence continues at coordinate 74,635,080 of CM055121.1, forward strand.
TGCTCCCCGGTCGTAAGTCCCTCGGACAAGAAACTTTGCAAACTTGTAGAGGAAGGGTGGGGCTACATGTGTGCCAAGTTTGGGGTTCAGAGGACCTACGACCGGCCAGTACCTGGTCCCCAAATTTACCAGAGAAATGACCGTTTAACATGGGAGTCTATGGAAGGGGTGCCCGGTTTTGAAAAATCGGTGCTTCCCGGCCGTAGGTCCTCCGGACAAGAAACTTTGCACACTTATAGAGGAAGTGTGGGGCTATATGTGTGCCAAATTTAGGGTCCAGAGAACATACGGCCGGCTGGTACCGGCTCCCCAAAGTCCGGGAGATCAGGCGCAAAAAGGTGACTCAAGTATAAGCCGAGGGGGCATTTTCAGCACAAAAAATTGTGCTTAAAAACTCGGCTTATGCTCGAGTATATACAGTAAACAAAAAAAGACCGAACATTTTGAAGAAAAAAAAATATTTACTAATTTCTATAATAAAACATATTCAATAAAATCAAATTTCAGCATTAACAACATGTATGTATGTATGTATGTATTTTGCTACATGCCTTTGGTAAAAAAAAATCCAGATTAGGCCCCTTTCACACATACGGGGACCGTTCAGGTTTTTCAGGCAGACCAGAACGAACACTCCATTCACCTCTATGGATCGACGGGTGTCAGCGGTGACATTTCCGCCAACATCCAATCCACTCCTATGAGCTAAATGCAGACGGATGGAAACCCTATTTTCCATCCGTCTGGTGGATTGGATCAGATGAAGACGGACACGTGGTCCGTTTTCATCCGATCCCCCATAGAGAAGAGCGGGGCTCTAGCAGGTCCATCTCTGCACAGTGTGCAGAGACGGACCTGTCATTCGCCGGCTCAGCAGGGATCAACGGATCGATCCCTGCTGAGCAAGCAGAGTCCGTCAAAAAGAACATATATGTGCGAAAGGGGCCTAAGTGTATTTTAATTGGCTTGTGTGAAAGTTATAGCATCTACGGTCTACACTGTACATATGGTGTATATATTTGACAATGTATTAATTCTGATGTGCTGAAGGCCTGTTATGAAATAATTCATAACAGCTTTGTTGACATTATGTTAATGTGGACACAGCAATTGCGCGGGGGGGGGCATTGCGCCCCTAAACCAGAGTAGGCAGAATTACGTAAATGTATATAGATCCAGCCACAGTATATGTATTGTGGTTGAACGGCAAGTGGAGTCTGAAGGCAAACTGTTCCTGCGTTGTTTACCCTTTCTCACAGATCCACCACATAAATCCTTTCGGTAAAGCCGCTTCTTCTGTGTGGAAATCCTACAGTATATCCAATAACGAGAAGAAGTAGTTTCCAGCCGAACCAACAGCCTCTGTTGATAGGGGAAAGAATACGGCCTGGCTGTCTTGTGCCCAATTAGAAGCTAGTACTGTCCCCAGTAGATGGGGTACCTTTGCCTACACTACCCACTCGCATAGAGCACCCCAAACCCAGGGGTCAGCGTCTTAAATAGACTCTGCCTACCTAAGATGGCCACCAGAGTCACATGGGTGGCCAGCATCCAATCAGATCACTGCCCCAGTAACTCAGGAAACCATAGAACAACCCTGTTCCTCATGACTTCCTCTCCCTCTGCATTGCCGCTGCGATTCAGTGCCACCTGCAGTGTAGACAGCAGGCTGTACCTGCCTACAACCAGGGTTGCTCAGTAAGGCATAAAAGTCATGTGCACCAAAAAAATCACTTCTAAAAAAGCTTTGCTGTTGTACATATAAGGCCTGCCCAACTCCACTATTCAAATAAGGCATACTACAGCTTCTATGAATGGAACATGGTCTCTAAATGGAGTGGGCTCCCATTCTTAGATCCTGTTCCATTCATTGAAGCTGTAGTGCAGCTTCTGTGAATAGTATAGCTGGGCGAAAAGGATGTGCTTTATCAACTCTCTTGATAAGTGCCTGTGATAGCTTTGTAGTTGTCTTTACCCTCACTGCACCGGAAGATTACAATAGGGGCAAGGCTTGACCGAGGAGGATTTCTACAAATAGAAGAGCAATCAATACAAGGGACACATCCTACTGACTGTAAGTTATGTCCCTTGCACTGATTTTAGCTTTAATTCACAATTTAAGTTTTCTCCAGAAAACTCACAACTAAATTAAATAAAAATGTCAGTATATATACCGTTGGTATAGTTATACATACACACCGTGCATGTATAGTGGGGGCGCTAACCACAGTGCTGTATTAAAAACCTGTGAAACAATAATTAAGATACCTGCATATATACCACACTATGAAAGTGTGGAAAAATAACAAATTACAAAGTGTATCACCAACCCAAGTGTGTAATCAAAAAACCATAGGAGCTGTGACTCATCAAACAGAGCTATGTGAAATTGAAATGCACTTAAATGAATTGACACCACTGCTGGTCAGTGACAAATTTGAAAAACACAAAAAACAACATAAGTGTCCTTGATAATAGTCCAAATGAATAGTGAACAGTGATATTCCAACAGTTCATAACATTCAGTAATAGGATGAAACTTGAATGTACTTGATCCAAAAATCAGAAATATATCTTGATGTGATAGCCTCCACCAACTTAGTATGTGACACCCAATAGTGCTCAAAGAAGATTGGCCGCTTACCAGATCATGTTGACTCGTTTAATTAAAAAGGAGTCAAAAACGCTTGTTGCAAGTAGCACTTGCTAATATGAGTAGAGATTTCATACATGGAACTGAGATTCCCTGCCTCCTGGAGGCTCGATCATGCATATGCGGGACACAAAAGAGAGAAAACAACAAATAGTGCAATCTCGTTTAATAAAAAATAGTAAAAAAAATGGACCGACAAATGCCCCCTTACTTGAATAGTGCCACAGACCCGGCACTGAGGCTGGATAGCTTAAACAAGCGGGGCGCAATGAATCTGAGTGGAAGAACGATCCGGCGTGCGTTGCACCTTCTGCCAAGAGCGAACCAGCGGGACCGGAAGTAACATCAGAAACGTAGCCTAGCGTCGCCTCGACAGCTGTTTCGTATTGCATGTCATCAGGATGATGTATATATGCAGGTAACTTAATTATTATTTCACAGGTTTTTATTACAGCACTGTGGTTAGCGCCCCCACTATACATGCACGGTGTGTATGTATAACTATACCAATTGTTCTGTTTCAAGATTTATCCATTTTTGAAATTTGGGGATAGCAGCTTTATTTTTGACTATTGATTATTAGCGCGAGATTGCCCATTTACCCTAGTATATATACCGTACCATAGTTTGTAGATGCTATAACTTTTTTTTTTTTATGAAAAATATGTAGCAGAATACATATTGGCCTAAGTTTATGAAGACATTTAAAAAAAAAAAAAAATTATTGGATATGTTTTATAGCAAAAAGTAAAAAATATTGTTTTATTTTGTCAAAATTATTTGTCTTTTTTTGTTTATAGTGCAAAAAATAAAAAACCCAGTGATGATCAAATGGCACCAAAAGAAAGCTCTGTGGAGGGGGGGAATTACATAAATTTAATTGGGTACAGTTTAGCATGATCGCGCAATTGTCAGTTAAAGTATTGGAGTGTCACATCGCAAAAAATGGCCTGGTCATGAAGGGGGTAAATCTTCCGGAGGTCAAGTGGATATAAATTTCCTTCTTCTTTTGATTACATTCCCAGTTGTACTCAAAAGTCTCAGTTCAAAAATGTACTTATTTACACCCACACCAAGACACAATACAAGGTGAATATTTAAACTCCATGTAGATCGGGGTTTTGAATTAAGGACCCTGGTATTTTAAGGCTATAGTGCTAATCTATGCATTGGCATGCTGCCTGAGTATTGTTTATTTGTCATTGTACAGAAAATGTCCCTTGTTCAAAAAGATTTATCTTTTGTTTTTTATTACAGGAAAGCTACCGCTTTATGGGGACGGCAATAAGTATAATAAAAGCTATAATAAATGTGATGCATAACTTTAGCAATGAAAATGAACTAGCCGGAACCTTTAAAGAATTGAAGTTCGCCCACTATCCTTGGCAAACCAAATCAAAGCTCTTAGGAAAAACTGAAGAACACTTCAAGGTAAATATATTTATCTTTTTATTATAACCCTGTAAACACAGGAAACGTGCAAAAATGTTTCCAGCCCAAGGCAGAAAACAGGGAGCCTTTGTGGCTAAAAAGGTTTCCACAGTGGACTTTTGTTTTAAAGTCGAGAGTTATGCCGTGTACACACGATCGGATTCTCCGTCGGAAAAACCTTGCATGGTTTTTCTGACGGAATTCCGCTCAAGCTTGGCTTGCATACACACGGTCACACAAAACTTCTCGGAACTTTCGACCGTCAAGAACGTGGTGACGTACAACACTACGACGAGCCAGAGAAAATTAAGTTCAATGCTTCCGAGCATGCGTTGGAATTGCTACAGACGATCGGATTTTCCAGCTCTCAATCTTTTGCTGGCGGAAATTACGACAGCAAAAGTCCGATGGAGCATACACACGGTCGGAATTTCCGACCAAAAGCTCACATCGGACTTTTGCTGGCGGAATTTCCAACCGTCATCACAGTTATAGGAATTTTCAAAGTAACTTCAGTTTTTTTCCCAGATAAATTTGAACTTGAATTTAAGTCTTTAGAAGCACATGCTAAAAAAAAATTCAAACATCCCTTAAATATTTAGTAATGAGGGGAAAAACTGGCCATATAAAGTAAAAAGCCCAACTAAAGTCACAAGCCTCGTACACACGACCGAGATTTTCGTCAGGAAAAAACTTGTCGTTTTTCTTGAAGAGATTCTTGGACAAGAAACTTGTCCCGGCTGAGTGTACACACGCTCGATTCAAAGAACCCTTGCTACACCCTACCTATACCTAGGAAGCTACCGCGCATGCGTCAAAGTCATTTCGAGCATGCGCGGGTTTCCACGGCGACAGGTAAGTGTATACACACACACACTTTTCTCGTCGAGAAACATGCTGACGAGAATCTCAACAAGAAAATCGAGAATCCTGATGAGAAAATAGAGAGCAGGTTCTCTATTTTTCTCGTTGAGATTCTTGTCGGTTTTCTTGACGAGAAACCTGATAGCCGCGTACACACGACCGATTTACTCGGCAAGAAAGCTCTGCCAGCAAGTTTCTTGTCGTTTTTTGACGAGAAACTCGGTCGTGTGTACGAGGCTACAGAATTAGACATTGACAGAAATTGTATTACCAACCTCTATTTTAACAGCCTTACCATCACCTTCCTATTACAGCAGGTGCACAGGTTGTCTCAATATCACTGAGCATCTGTGTAGGCAACAGTTTGACTGAGTGCACTTATTAATCTAAACCTGGCCAAACATAGTTAGTTTTCTTCAATCAGCCAAAAGCGAGGTATATTAAGGAATTCTCCCCTGCTGGGACATTGTATTCTGACAACAGCATCCACCTCCTTCACAATACATTGATCTTCACTTGCTGCAGACACTGATCAATTACATTTTTTCCAAACTGTCCCTTCAACAGAAGTAGATTAAACAACTGACTTCTGTTGGGCAGAGGAGCCCACACACTCATCAAAAACAAGGACCAGATGAATTTCTATTAGTGTATGGCCAGCTTAACAGACCTAGTCAGATGCACCCCTTCTCTTTCTCTGTGTGAGGGAAACTGTTTTGAGCGGTGTGACTGTTACTCAGCTCTTCCAGCAAAGAACACTGGAGAAAAAGAATCACAAATCGTAACTTGCAGGGGCAAGGATTTATTCTCTATGGCAGACCTTGCCATCATCCTGTTGCGTGTACCGGGTAAGTGATTAGGGCTGGGTTCGCAAATGTGCGGCCGCGGGTTTGTGACTGGGATCCTGTGTGAACCAGCTTCATTGAGAGCTGACCACACTCGCCGGTCATCTGAATTGGATGCAGGGAAACCTGCATCCAATTCACATATATGTGAACCCAAGCTGAAACAATGCACAGACTGCCACATCTTTAGCTAGCCCTCTCTGTAAAAATGTTGAAAATAACAAGCATCTTATGTATGGGGAAATATAAAATGTATTTTGATGGGGCTATTGGGAGGCCATACACTTACCATTTAAAAAGGTTTCAATATATGTTCATTATATGAATAACAGATTCTTTCTCTGTTTATCTAAGTTGTTCTGAACTTACTTGGACTTTATTTTAGGCTTTTAACATTGCTTTGTGGAAACTTATGATTGAAGCTGTGGGAAACAAAATTTTGCTTGACTTGGTATTTGCATTCCGAGCCTTCACATTGGATTTTTCCACTAATTTGTCGCCAGAATCTCATTCCATGCAAGGTATTTTATTAACGTGTACTAAATCCAACCCTGGGTAAATCAGTTTGCAATTTCCCACACAACTTCTAATAATGCTTAATCAAGTATTGTCAAAACATCACATATAATAATGTATCACAATCAAGGAAATTATTACTCAGAATGCAGAATGCAAAGCAATATATCTATGTTGGGACAGCTTCTGCCACTAAGAAAATAATATGAAATGTCTTGTCATGCAATTAATAATAGCAAATACATGCTAGGAAAAATCATAGAAAACATTTGCTCATCGTTCCCTGGCCTAGCATGCACTCCCTTCATTAACAGAGGGAACTGAGAGAGACTAAAAACTAGTAGTAAGAACAATTTTTTGTCTAACTGGATGTCAGAACATTCTTGATCAGAAAAGTAATCTCAGGTAGCAGGCTGCTCTATTGGATACATTATTCTTAAAGGGGTTGTAAAGGTTTGCTTTTTATTTTCTAAATATGTTCCTTTAAGCTAGTGCATTGTTGGTTCACTTACCTTTGCCTTTGATTTCCCTTCTAAATGTTTTTTTGCTTTGTCTGAATTTCTCACTTCCGGTTCCTCCTCAGTAAGCTTGCCCCCATCATCCGAGCCGTTCTGGCTGGGGGTTAGTCAGCGTGCTCGCCCCCTCCCTTGGGACTACATCCCTGCGGACACATCCCACGTCTCCCCGCAGGGATGTAGTCCCAAGGGAGGGGGCGAGCACGCTGACTAACCCCCAGCCAGAACGGCTCGGATGATGGGGCAAGCTTACTGAGGAGGAACCGGAAGTGAGAAATTCAGACAAAGAAAAAAAACATTTAGAAGGGAAATCAAAGGAAAGGGTAAGTAAACCAACAATGCACTAGCTTAAAGGAACCTATTTAGAAAATAAAAAACAAACCTTTACAACCCCTTTAAAGTATATTTAAACCCTAATTAAAGGACAGTTTGCAAAAGCACTGTCTATCATAAAAATGTTTATGCCATGTTTTCTTCTTTTAAAAAAATGCTATTTTCACAGCTTTTGCATCTCAGCACAGCTGATCTATTCTAACCTGTGCAGCCACTTCCCCCCTACCTGCATGCACTCCAGTGGTGACTGCATATCATATCTTAGGGGGCTCTTTTTAATGGTGACAGTGATGGACCACGCCTGTGCTTTTAGTCTTCACTGGTAGTGAATGTGAGGGGTGGCAACACAGGAGAGCAATTGGGAAACAGGGACAAAACATTGTCAACCTATAACAGGAAGTAAGGATCTTCATTGCAGGATTACTAGATAATATTTAAAAAGATTGAAGATGACTTTTGAAACTGCATTGCATGTTAAAGATTATATGAGATTTCAGCGGTTGAGTTTAGATCTACTAAGGTAATTTATGCAGAAAATGAGAGTGAGAGTCAAAGGGAGAGACACTGGTAAAAAAATAAACACATCAAAGTGAAAAGTGAATACACTGGAAAAATAATCCAATGTATAAAAAAAAAAATGTTCCACGAAATGGGTAGATTTGGTTTGAATTTTGAAGATGCAACTTAACATCAACCATAAAATGAAATCTCAGATACGTGCATGCCACTGTAGGTTTAGCCTAAAAGAGAATCACCTCTCACTTCTTAAAGTAGAAATGAATGCAGATTTTATTTATTTTGTATAGAGTAAGGGAGGGTTATATCCCCTGTCAGTTTTTTTTTTTTTTTTAGCCAGCTCCCATTGGGGAGCATTCCATTTCCTACCTGTCCCATAGCCATAGTTAGAAGTGAGAGGAAATCCATCCAAACTGAGGGAAATTCCTAATATTCACCAGGGTCACTAGAACTAGTGTTTCCATTGAAAAATATACCCATTATTCTTGTTTTGGTGGCCACTCAAGATTTGTGTTTTCTTTCAGTTTCTGTGATAATCACCAGCACAAATAGAAAGAATGAATTTCCCTCCCACAGACAGCAAATACAGCTTGGCAGGTGCTCTAATCCCTCTCCACTTTCTAAAACACATTTTTTTTGCCTTAAATTATACTTTAACCCCAGAATATGGTTTTATTGGGGTAAAGTTTGCACCCGTTGTATGTCCATTTTATGGGCAGATTGGGAACACATTTCCAGCACACTGTATATATTTACGTCATCAAAAGCTGGGTATCCCCTTCCTACTTAATGCTGTGATAATACAATAAACATATTTAAGTTCCTTGAAAAAAATTATTTGAATAGTACTGTATATTTTAGATACAAAATCAGAAATTCCTGCTTCCTGGCAAAATAGAACAGTCACAGCTGTTGAGGAAACTGCTGCAATTAAGCTGCAAGCTTGGTGGAGAGAACGGTTTGTTATGAAGTGTTGGGATGCCAGAAAATCAGGTATGTTGAAATATAAATTTAAGAGGGCCTACGATCTTTTTAGTAATACTTCTGTGGTCCAAACTAGCTTCCAGTTCAGTGCTTCAAAATATAAATTTGTTAATCAGATTAACCAATTAATTAACCAACAGGTTAATTTTGTTTTTAATGACAAGATATCTCATCTGCAAATCGTGTTTAGGGAGTGGTAAATGATGTGTAGCAGGCAATCAGAAAAGTGTACTGTCTACTCTCAATAGTAATAGTATATAACGTGTAGACTCATAAAGGAGGATAATTAGAAGTATTTGGAGCAAAGGGAATTTTTAATTATTGACCAATTTGCTCACGGGCACACAGGAAATTAACCTTATGGGGAATAAATTCCTAGCCCTTCGTTGGCCCTGGGTACAGCAAGCATTCCATGCTACATATTCAAGTTACGCAGGGAGGGAGTAGCCATTCTCTTAAACAAATCCCTAAACAAATTGCATATAAGGTTCTTCATCTAATTACTGACCAAAAGGGGAGATATATTATCCTTTATTCTAGAAATTAAAGCAGGGGTGTATGCTTTTGTCAATGTGTATGTCCTTCCTCCCTTTAACCTGATGGTCCTGTATACTGTATATGAAAAACTCCCCTCTCCCCCCCCCCTGCAATTCTTGAGAGTTTACATAGCTGGGGATTTTAACTCCATTCTGGATCCACAGCTGAACTCGCCCAACCCCCTTAGGGCCTATTTGACGGATCTGCTCCATTGGGCCCAGGCCTTTGGATTTACAGAACTGTGGCAGTGGAACCGCCCATCGGCCAGACCTTACTCCTTTGTGTCTGTCACTCATAAATCTGGCTCTCGGATAGACCTGGCCTTTGGTAACACCCGAGCTTTATCAGCTGTGAAGGAGGAATACTATTTGTCTGGTCTTTCCAATCATGCTCTCCTTGACTTGGGAGGTAGTAGACACCTGAGTTTCTGTCAGCTTGTGCCTAAATGGATACAGGACCAAAAGGTCAGGGAACTTATTTCTCCTAAACTGGCACAATGCTGTGAGTTTAATGAGGGTTCTGCATCCATATCTATGGTATTGGATGCTTCTGAACTTTCCTCCCATGTTCAGCAGTTTGAGGATTGTGAGATGACTATAGACAATTTCAGCTAAGTTGTACAGGCGAGGCATGATTTGTCTTTCCATCTTTGCCAGATCTGCTGCATTGGGCCCAGGCCTTTAGATTTACAGAACAAACTTCTGCCAGCCATACTATGTCCTTAGACCTGTCCTTAATAACCTAAAGTAAAAATGTAGTCTCCCAAACACATATTTGTTTCGGTACAACAGCGGCATGTCTTCTAGACACAATTTGGTACACAGCCTTTAGACCTAACTAGTTCAGATTTTTAAACTCTTCTAAGCAAACCATTATCTAATATTTATAAAGCATTACTTCCTTCGGTACATACAGGGCTTGAGGTCCTTCCAGCTAAATGGCTGACTGATTTCCCAGAGTTGGCTGGAGAGGACTGGGAATAGATGTGGGAATGCTCCTTTCTTCAACTAGTGTTAACCAGAGATAGGCTGATAGAATTTAGGATCCTACACAGGATTTATCTTAGCCCTGTGAGGTTATATAAAAATATACTCTGCTGTCCCTTCTGATTGTGGGAGGTGTGCAGCAGCCTGAGCAGACTACATCCATATTTTTGGCGGTGTTCTCACATCCAGACTTTCTGGGCGGTTGTATCGTCTTTTGTTTCCTCCATTACCACTGTACAGGCACTGCTGTCTGTTGATGTTTGTCTGCTGGTCTTGGTGGGCCTTCTGGCTTTCCATAGACCATCTAGAACCCTCCTGGGTTTGTTATTGTTTTATGCCAGAAAAGCAAATGAAAATGGAAATGCCCTTTTGCTCCCACCCTGAATTTTTGGGAACCGGTCGTTTACTCTGCCCTCCCACTGTATAGGGCCACCTATTTTGCAAGAGGTTGTCCCAAAAAAGGTGTGGGACATATGGGTGGAATCACCATTCACCAACTCTGACCCTGATACCTCTGAGTAACACCTTTTCATTTGCTATGGATATGATATGATGTAAGCTTAGTGGCTCTAGCTTGAGCTGTATACAGTGCCTTGAAAAAGTATTCATACCCCTTGAAATTTTCCATATTTTGTCATGTTACAACCAAAAACGTAAATGTATTTTATTGGGATTTTTATGTGATAGACCAACACAAAGTGGCACATAATTGTGAAGTGAAAGTAAAATGATAAATGGTTTTCAACATTTTATACAAATAAGTATCTGAAAAGTGTGGCATGCATTTGTGTTCAGCCCCGCAGAGTCAATACTTTGTAGAACCACCTTTCGCTGCAATTACAGCTGCAAGTCTTTTGGGGTATGTCTCTACCAGCTTTGCATATCTAGAGAAAGAAATTTTTGCCCATTGTTCCTTGCAAAATAACCCAAGCTCTGTCAGATTGAATAGAGCGCATCTGTGAACAGCAGTTTAAGTCTTGCCACAGACTCTAAATTGGATTTAGGTCTGGACATTGACTGGGCTACTCTAGCACATGAATATGCTTGGATCTAAACCATTCTATTGCAGCTCTGGCTGTATGTTTAGGGTCATTGTCCTGCTGGAAGGTGAACCTCCAGCCACAGTCTCAAGTCTTTTGCAGACTATAAGAGGTTTTCTTCTAATATTACCCTGTATTTGGCTCCATCCATTTTCCTATCAACTCTGACCAGCTTCCCTGTCCCTGCTGAAGAAAAGCTTTCCTACAACATGATGCTTCCACCACCATGTTTTACGGTGGAAATGGAGTGATCAGGGTCATGTGCAGTGTTCGTTTTTCCCCACACATAGCATTTTGCTTTTGGGCCAAATAGTTCCCAAGTTCCCTGCGTGACTTCAAAACGTTGCACTCTTCTTGTGTTGTGATCATGCAATAAACTATCTGTTTGGACGCTACTTTGTGTCAATCCATGGTGTGCTGGCAAATATCTACTTTGAGTAAGAGCAATGACTCACTTTCCCCCATTTTCCTTTTATCTTTTAGATATTCCTGTACAAGTAAATAGCCAAAGAGCTCCTGCTGTATTCTCCTTTTAGAAAACTCACAGTGCTCTGGGAATCCTTGTTTGAAGCCAATGACATGGGTTTTTTTCTATATTTAAAATGTATTGTAAAACAAATATCCTACATACATACTGTAGTTAAAACATCATTTTACAAAAACGTATAATTTTACAAAGAAAATTTACATAAAATCTTTAGCTGGCTTCACATCTATATATTGTGTCAATACAGAGTAAAATGCTTTGTTATTATGCTTACTAATGCATTGCATGTTACCACATGCCACTGTGCGGTGTACTGAGGTGCCATTCATTCCAAATAGAACCCCAACACATACATTCGATAAGAACCACAATTTCAGCTCATGTATTGCCTTAAAATATTGCTGCAGGTCCAGCTTTTCCTGTGTTGTGGTGTGTTGGCAGCGTTAACACAAAGCTAAAGTATGAATGAGCCCTTACAGGTTCCTAAAGAGCATAATTTACCATTGTCATGTGGCATCTGTGTTACAGACAGTGAAGAACATCATATATATGCAGAAGTACCCATGCTATAACCATCCTCAATAGAGCTGAATTCAGAAGAGAGATTAAACATACCTTTACCTTCACCGAGAAACCTAGATTGAGTCCTCATGCATGAATTTGTACATTCACTTAGGGTATGATTGGAAGTTTTGAGGGCAGTTTGGGCTTTTCAGAACATGATTCAATTATTGATTACAGAACATAACAATGCATCAACGTTTTTTTGAAAGTGTCTCTTTATTATAAAATCACAATATTTTATCCGGCATTCTGCTTTTTCCTTGGATTATTCATGTCAGTTTATCAGAAGTGGCATCTCTCTGCCACACACAGCTTTCTATAAATTGTCAGATTTATCTGTTCTCCTCTTAATATGATGTGGCACAGCAAGAGCCTAGCAATTAAGTATAAGATCTGAAAAGTAGTCTCATAGTGCTTGGAAGCATTGACAGATGAAACATGAGAGGTGTTTACTTGTAAGACAGGTAGACTAAATTCAGTTTCCAAGCAACAGGACTTTAAATGCATTACTAAGGTTTAAATGCAAAAAGAAAAAATGTTTTTTTTTTTTTTTTTAAACGTCTTTGAACTCAGCAAATATAGCAAACAGCATTCAGATTTATTTGCACAGATGAGCAAAATAATCAAAATCAGATTGTGTCTTGTAACTCAAATTCATTCAAAGTATCCATAAATCAATCATATCCAGCCCTAAGCGAAAAATATATCTGCTTACAGGTCTGAAAACCTGAATTAAGTGCATGTAAGGCGCACTAAAGGTACCTTTTGCACCTTGGACGCTATCTAAATGTCTGTCATCCAAGCTCGTATACCCTTGGTCTGTGAACTGGAATGATTTGGAGTTATTTAAGATTTCTGAAATTTATTTTGCTAAAAAATGTTAATTAACATACAATCTTCTTTAAAAATCCAAGGGAAAAAGCAAAACTTCCACAAAATGGCTGGACAAAATAATAAACATATATTGCATTTTACTATTTGTAATAATTTTTTTAGTATATCTTGCTTATTATACATTTTTATATGTTTTTGGTTTATTAGCTGGTTGGTCAGACCGAGGCCTACGCCACACTAATAAACAATTGTTCACTTTTGGGGGTTTTCAACATTCAGGTACCTTGAGGATACTCATGTTTATAGGGCAGATACTGCCATACACACATTATATGGATTTGATATGTTTTAATTGTTTTTTGGGGGTTATAGTGTTTTATATTTGCTACAGTAATCTGTATATTTTTATGCATTCTTTATTAAAAAAAATATTAAATGATACTGTAGCCACCCCCTCACCCCGTCCTCTTTAGCTAGGGGTATGTCACGCGACAGGGTGAGGTGCGCTACGGCCCATGTCCTCCCCACAACGGCGGGCGAGGTGAAGGCCAATACCTGATGTTTCCTCGGGCCGGTGTGTCCTGAGCATGTACCGAGTCTATCGTGCAGAAACCACCGAACCACCCTTTGCTCCCATTAACAGAGTCCATACACCGATCACAGTCCAACTGTTGGTTTATTTCGTATCTCCACATACAGGCAATGCGATGGCATGATACGGTGGGATGAGCAGGTCGAGGCACTATACTGATCTGGGTCCCTACACCCCCTGTGCTATGACCAAGGGTTGTAGGAGTCTTGACATGAATACCTCCGTTGCGTTGCGGCCCCTATCAGGGGAAGATGTCCTCCAAGGGAGTTACCGAAGGCCCATCCGTCACCGGGTTGACACTACACCGGGTCTTCGAACGGGTGACCTCCTCACCTCAGATGCGGGCCCCCTCGCAAGGGGCGCCCTGGAGCAACTCCACCCTCGCGGGACCCAGTCGGAGTCACCGGGTCCTAGGCCTCCTCAATAGTACCTCACCCCAGGCTGGAGGTGCCTGGGATGGACTCCATCTTCATTCCGGCCAGGCCTAGGGCACCTAGGCCGGAACCTTGAACCGCCCGCACCCAGGCCTAAGGTGCCTGGGTGCGTGAAGAGATGATCCCCCGAAAAAGACCTCGTGGCGAGGGCGTCTCCCCCTTTTATCTCCTCCCGTCGACACCACGGCGGGTTCCCCGCCCCGGCCGTACCATCTCCAGGAAGGGACAAAGAAGGGTAGCACTCCGGTAGTGATTCTACCCTGAGCCAGTAGGTACACTGACACCCAATGGTCAAGGAGAATATTACACCACCCAATCCTCCACGAATAACAAAAAGGGGTCTGAACCCTAACACAATTACACACTTGGGTCACACTACCCCCAAGTGTATCCCACTAAATTGAGGACCCCGCTACAATACAAAAAATATACTGTAGATCAATATGATCAGAACATGGAAAGGTTACAGTACAACATTACAATCATGGAACAAGAAACACAATCAGATATAATCTAGGAATCTTTTTAATATTTATATATTATTTGTGTGGTGCAGCCATTTTATAGACGACATGCTTTTTTCTTGAGCAAAGAGGGAAGAAGCATATATATATACATATACAAAATATGTATTTTGATTAAATCACTATGTATTATGACACATATGTATTTGTTTTCTGTATTTTGTAGAAGGCTTGTACCACCATTTTGGACAGTTTTCCCTTTGAAGAAGCCCGAACTATAGGGAAAACATGTCGGGAATATATTCCATCAGACTGTCCTTCTAAACTGTATTGTTGTACTACCACTCTCCAAATTTTTTTACTGATTTTATTTTATTAAAAATATAAATATTTTACTATAATTTACTTGATATATTGTATTTGTGCACCTCCAAAAATCCCACGTCTTCCGTCTTTGCTCATATACCATTGGGGATTTGGTGCTATATATACTAGTTGTTGGGTTATCCACAACCACAAAAAAAAGCTTTTTTCTTGTTTCTTTGTTTGCATGTTTTCTGTTTCTAATGCCTGGCTAACACACCAAGGTGGTGAGGTCCTAAAATGTTATAGCATTTAAAAAAAAAACTGGCTAAAAGAACTAGGGCATACTTAAATTTGTATAGATTGCTTTATCCATCTTTGCCTATCATAAAATTACTAATCCATGGTCTTACTTTCGATATTCCTCCACATTTAACTAATTTGTCTCTACACCACTGTGAGACACAGCCAACTTCAAAGTCCTCCCTTGTTTTGGCGTTCCTTATTTCTCCCCTCCCCTTCTTGTGTGTGTGTGTGTGTGTGTGTGTGTGTGTGTTTTTTTTCTCTTCTTTTGGTGTCTTCTCTTCTATTTTTTATTTTTTTATTTTGTTCTTTAATTATCAATACTTGTTGGGTATCAGGCCATCTTGGTCTGGCTTGAAAGACAATCGTCTTTACCTACCTACTATTATCATTGTTTGGTTTGAACAGAATACGCTATGTTTGCTATTCTATATACCTATGACTGGTCCTGTCTCAGGACTAGTGGGTTTCATATGCTGATAATTAAGGCTTAATTTAATGACGCCATTGTTATCCACTATTTCTGTTTAATTTGTGTGACTCATTTTTCATGTTTCTGTGCTATGTACGCTATGATATAATTTACTATGATCTTAGATGTTTGTCATCTTTGTAAACTTTCAATAAGCGACAGGACATTGGGAATGCTCTTGTGTAAGAGCTGGGATTTTTTAGGTGGCAATAACTCAAGTCATAGTCTTACTATAAAATTCAATATATTTATTTATATATCTCATGTTAAAAATAAAGAAAAAATATAAAAAAACATGGAAATAATTAATGTTTGATATCCATAAGGTAAATTCATTACAGTTGCTTGACATGGTGTAGCAATCCCGACATGTTTCACCATTTGATAGGCTTCCTCAGGGGATGTATGACAACACACCTGGACAGGTAGATCAAATTCAGAGGTAAGTATATGTACAGGAAAATTGTGTATCCACGTCAATATGTAAAATAAATTGTATTCATATGATAGTTTGACAGGTTTAACTAAGTTTAATTATACAGGGTGTGAGGGGGCTAGCTCGGCAGCGGGTATGTGTGACCCCCGGGATGGGCTCCCCACCCAAAAACAGGCCCAGCAGACGGAGGTTGTGGTTTTCAAAATCAAAAAAAGGTGCGGTTTATTTTCTATTTACAGTGACAAAAACACAGCAAGGCAAAAAAAAAACAAACACAAAATAAATCCTGGTCAACTTGACCTCTGACTAAACTTACAGGTTTCCTAACTAACGACTGGGATCAGCCTAGTGCTGTCCTAGTCCCTGGTTTTAAATGTCCAAGCAAAATATAGCCACACAGGCTTTCTCTCACCGCACAGGGGTTCACTCTCCCTAGACAGTCCACACAGGTCTGCTTCCAGGCATGAGCTAACACCTAATGAATCTGGGCTTTCTTATAGAGGCCTAAATGAGCTGACAAGGTTCAGCTGGACTCATCAACTCCCTGTCTGCACGACGCCCAGCCCTCTCCCTAGAGGTATGAGTCATCAATGAGCCCACTAGTCTCAGCTGGGCTTATACAACTCTCCACCTAGCTGTATAAATCGGCGTAAAGCCTGAATCTGGGCGAAATATATCTACCCCCCTGGATGCAACCAGGTGACTTTACCTTCCTGCTGTCACATACCCCCCCCTCTTGTTTTAACCTCGGGGTTGGAACACCAGCAATCAGGCATTCATGTACTCGAGACAAAGCATCCACATTCCCCATTTGAACGCCAGGGCGATGCTTTACTGTGAAGTTGAATTCCTGGAGGGCCAGGAACCACCTATTCACTCTTCTATTTGTTTCCTTGTTTTGAGCCATCCACTTTAACGGAGCGTGATCCGTAACCATGTCAAAGTGCCTACCTAGCAGGTAGTACCGAAGGGAATCTAGAGCCCACTTCACCGCTAAACACTCCTTTTCAACGGTGGCGTAATTTACCTCATGGGACTTCAACTTCCTGCTGAGGTAAATGACTGGGTGCTCTTCCCCGTTCCAGACCTGGGACAATACTGCTCCTAACCCCACATCTGACGCATCACTTTGTACGACAAAGTCTTTAGAGAAGTCGGGTGAGTACAACACTGGCTGGCTACATAAGGCTTGTTTCAAGAATTGGAATGCTGCCTCAGCCTCGGGGGTCCATTTAATCATGACCGACCCTTTCCCCTTCGTCAGGTTGGTTAGGGGCACAGCCTTAGAAGCAAAGTGGGGAATGAATCGCCGATAATACCCAGCGATTCCCAGAAAGGCTCGTACCTGCTTCTTGCTGTTGGGACGTGGCCAACTCTGGATGGCCTCGACTTTGTTGAGTTGGGGTTTTATTACTCCCCTCCCAATGGTGTACCCAAGATATTTGGCCTCCTCCTGCCCAATGGTACACTTCTTGGGGTTAGCCGTAAACCCTGCTTCCCGAACAGAGTCCAGGACTGCTTGCACTTTTGGCAGATGTGAGGCCCAATCTGTGCTATGGACAATTACGTCATCCAGGTAAGCCGCAGCATACTTCCGATGGGGCCTCAGCATCTGGTCCATTTTCCGCTGGAATGTGGCCGGCGCATTCTGTAACCCGAACGGCATTCTTTTATATTGGAACGCCCCGTCTGGGGTTACAAATGCGGTTTTCTCTTTGGCTGACTTGGCCAGGGGGATTTGCCAATACCCTTTTGTGAGGTCAAGAGTCGTCATGTATCGGGCTGTTCCCAGCCGGTCGATCAACTCATCTATACGTGGCATGGGGTAGGTGTCAAATTTTGTAACTTTGTTCAACTGACGAAAATCGTTACAAAATCGCCAGCTCCCATCCGGTTTAGGCACCAACACAATGGGACTAGACCAATCACTTTGGGACTCCTCTATCACCCCTAAGTTCAGCATTTTCTGTACTTCCTCCCGTATTGCCTCCCGTCGGGCCTCTGGGATCCGATAGGGTTTTAACTTCACCCTTTCACCGGGCGGGGTAATAATGTCATGCTCTACCCCAGATGTTTGTCCCGGCAGCTCAGAGAATACCTCCTTGTTGCGAAGCACAAACTCCTTAACCTCCTGTTGTTGGGGTTGTGACAAGGTGGCTGCGATTCCAACCTCAGGAATCACGCAACCAGTTTGAGCTGGTGACCAAGTGTCTGCGACTAGGGACTCTCTATCCCTCCAGGCTTTCAACAGATTAACGTGATAGATCTGTTCGGGCTTTCGCCTTCCTGGTTGTCTGACCTTGTAATTCACTTCGCTCACTTTTTCCATTATCTCGTAGGGGCCTTGCCATTTGGCAAGGAATTTACTTTCAACCGTAGGGACAAGTACCAATATCCTATCCCCCGGGGAAAAGGTACGGGTCTTGGCTCCACGGTTGTACACTCTCTGCTGTGCCAACTGCGCTTGGGCCAAATGTTCCTTCACGATGGGCATTACCTGTGCAATTCGATCTTGCATCAGGGCGACATGCTCAATCACACTCCTGTGGGGAGAACTCTCACTTTCCCAAGTTTCCTTGGCAATATCCAACAGCCCTCTTGGGTGTCTCCCATACAGTAACTCAAAGGGGGAGAATCCCGTAGAGGATTGGGGCACCTCCCTAATAGCAAACATCAAATAAGGAAGTAGACAGTCCCAATCCTTTCCATCCCTATCCACCACTTTCTTCAACATTTGTTTTAGGGTTTTGTTGAATCTTTCAACCAGCCCATCGGTTTGGGGGTGATACACAGATGTACGTAATTGCGTCACTTTGAACAATTTACACAGCTCCTTCATAACCCGGGACATAAAGGGTGTACCTTGGTCCGTAAGCAGTTCTTTACAAATACCCACCCGGCTAAAAACAAGAGATAGCTCTTTGGCTATGGTTTTGGCCGAGGTATTTCTGAGAGGGATCGCTTCTGGATAACGGGTGGCATAGTCCATTATAACCAATATGTACTGGTGCCCCCTAGCGGACTTGATTATAGGACCTACCAAATCCATTGCGATTCTCTCAAACGGGACCTCAATGATGGGTAGAGGGACCAGCGGGCTACGGAAGTGTGGCATCGGGGCCGACCTCTGACACACAGGGCAGGAGGAACAATAATTTTCTATGTCCTTCATCACCCCAGGCCAATAGAATCTCTGTAATACCCTCTCTCGGGTTTTCTCTGTCCCCAGATGACCTCCAAGAATGTGCCCATGGGCCAACTCCAACACCAACTTCCTGTAAGGTTTGGGCACCACCAGCTGCTCAACGGTTTCTTCTGCCCTTTTTGCCACCCGATACAGTAGGTCCTTCTCTACGCTGAAGTATGGGTAAGTGCAGGTATTATCTGGGTTCACTAACTCGCCATCTATTTTCACTACGTTTTCCCGTGCCTTTATTAGGGCGGGGTCTTTCAACTGTTCTGTGGCAAAGTTTTCCCTGTGAACCTCAAGATCAGAAAACTCCACAGACGGTAGGTTTTCGTCTGAGGAGGTGGGCTCCTCTCCAGTTTCTTGAGTCTCCCCTGCCAATACTGACAAGGGAAATTCGGGAGAGTCCTCACCACTCTCAGAGGAGTTCTGGCTATCATATTCCTGGTACATAGGGGCACCAGTGGGGGGCTCATGATCATCCCACAGTTCCCAGAACTTCGGAAAATCCCTTCCCACAATGGCGTCATGCGGTAACTGAGACACTAAGCCCACTGGATGAGAAAGGGTACCTTTGGGGGTCTCGAAACACACTGTAGTCACTGGATACTCTCGGGTGTCCCCATGCACACAAATAACGGCTACCTTGCTATTCCCAGAGACCTCTGTTTTAACTAACTCAGCCTTTATCAGGGTCACAAGGCTACCTGAATCCAGCAATACCACAACATTTCTACCATTAATACACATTTTGCATAAATGTTTCTCAGTTCCCCGAATGGCAGTGCATGCGACTGTCGCACACAGCGACTGACGTCTGCCCGTCAGAAAGTCACACTGCATGGGTTCCTCCAAAACCGGGCAATTTGCTGCAATATGTCCCGCTTGCCGGCAGCTGTAGCAAATGATCCTTCTTGCCGCCTCTTGAGCCGCTGATTTCCCAGGCTGTTCTCGCCAAACTTGGGGTAGAGCTCCCACCCTCTCACTCTCTCCACCCTTACCCCTTGGAATCATCTTATCCGCCCCTGGGGATGGTCTGGTCTTAGGGTGGAAAGTCCGAGTGTCTCTGGAAGAGGCCGTCAGGTTCTCTGTAGCCAAGTATTTCTCCACACGATCCACAAGACCATCGGCCGTCTCTGGGTCTCCATGGCTTACCCACTTTTGGATGGCAGTAGGAAGAGCTCTCAAAAACCGATCCATTACAACACGTTCCACAATCTTTGGTGCGGACAAAGTCTCTGGCTGTAGCCACTTTCTGCTCAGGTGAATGAGATCATACATTTGAGACCTGGGGGGTTTTCCAAGCTGGAAAGTCCAGTTATGCACACGCTGAGCCCGGACAGCCAGGGTGACACCCAGCCTTGCCAATATTTCAGCTTTTAGCATCACATAGTCTTTTGCTTGGTCAGGCTCTAGGTCATAGTAAGCTTTCTGCGATTCACCCGTTAACAGAGGAGCCACCAGTCCAGCCCACTGCTCCTCAGGCCACTTTTCTCTTTCAGCGGTCCTTTCAAATGTGGTCAAAAATACCTCTGGATCATCCTCTCCAGTCATTTTTGTCAATAAACGACTCACCCCAAAGGACGCGGTATTAGTGGGACGGCTTTCCTCACCGGTCTGCGGACGTTGCTGCATTACTGCTTCCATCTGTTGTTGTAGTCTCTGCTCTTGCTTCTGCAACAGGTCTATGAAGCGGGCCTCAGATTGCTGTTGGGCTTGTTGCTGAGCCTCCAGACTCTGTTGTAAAGTTGCAAGGCTCTGTTGATGAGCTTGCTGCTGGGCTGCAAGGCTCCTTTGCAAACCTGCATTTGTCTGCTGTTGATTGGCATTTGCTAGAGCCAGCTGTTTCAGTATCTCCTCCATGCTGGCTTAAAAAAAAACTGCCCGCATTCTCCACCAACTGTGAGGGGGCTAGCTCGGCAGCGGGTATGTGTGACCCCCGGGATGGGCTCCCCACCCAAAAACAGGCCCAGCAGACGGAGGTTGTGGTTTTCAAAATCAAAAAAAGGTGCGGTTTATTTTCTATTTACAGTGACAAAAACACAGCAAGGCAAAAAAAAAACAAACACAAAATAAATCCTGGTCAACTTGACCTCTGACTAAACTTACAGGTTTCCTAACTAACGACTGGGATCAGCCTAGTGCTGTCCTAGTCCCTGGTTTTAAATGTCCAAGCAAAATATAGCCACACAGGCTTTCTCTCACCGCACAGGGGTTCACTCTCCCTAGACAGTCCACACAGGTCTGCTTCCAGGCATGAGCTAACACCTAATGAATCTGGGCTTTCTTATAGAGGCCTAAATGAGCTGACAAGGTTCAGCTGGACTCATCAACTCCCTGTCTGCACGACGCCCAGCCCTCTCCCTAGAGGTATGAGTCATCAATGAGCCCACTAGTCTCAGCTGGGCTTATACAACTCTCCACCTAGCTGTATAAATCGGCGTAAAGCCTGAATCTGGGCGAAATATATCTACCCCCCTGGATGCAACCAGGTGACTTTACCTTCCTGCTGTCACAAGGGATATCAAGATCCACAAAAATCAGCAATAAATCAACATTCAATAATGTAAACACAAAGATTGTTGAATGACATCTTACCAAGGTTGGCAATGGTTGCAACAACACTGAATCCACAAGGATTGTTCAAACAAGGGTTAAAATCCAAATTATACACCGGGGAGGAGGGAGGAGAAATGGTAGCCCTCCATAAACAAATTCAATAAACAAGTTTTTAACATAAAATTACTATGCCCTTTACAACCCTAATCATAAAATTATACAGGATTACACTCTAAAATGGCTAATGATACCTAAGTCAGTTGAACATCTGCAGCAAAAATAGCAATCCATCTGTCTGATTAATTTACCACAGCAATGCAACTGATAGCACAACTCGATTTGGTACACTGGTATATTGAACATTTCTGTTTTTGTTCAAAATTTAGGAACCAAAGAAAATACAATGGTTAAGACAACGCTGGACAGAATTTCTATTGCCGTTGAATCAAATGCTGAACACTATGGTATTGGGCTTCTGAGGTATGTATGAACTGCACAGATTTGCTGGATATAATATATGTGTGGTTGTTGACATGGGCATTGTAGATATTGCAGTCAAAGGCCAGTTAAATGCTATGCAGAGTAGATAACAGAAAAAACAATACTAAATATTTTTCAAATACTGTCTAAACTGAGCACTTAAAAATCAGGCACATTTAAAAATATATATTCATTTTGTACAGCGACTCTTTTCCTAAACCAGTAGATCAGATTTACTGAACGAGTATAGTATGTTCAATTTTAAAATGAACCTTTGTGAAACAAAATAGAATTTTACTTTACAAAGAATACCCGCAGTTGCAAGTATATAAAAAAAAAAAAAAAAAACAGGATTTTAAACTTGATGATAGAAGTCAGTGCAACTTTCCTGCATTCACTAAGCTAACTAAAAAGGTACTCTGCAAAGATAAAATTCACTTAGCTTAGTGAATGAAGCAAACTTTTGCAATATCAGTCATACAATCTTTTGCAAGCAAAAATACTGGTTTTCAATTTTCCCTGCACACCATTGGTTATTCTTTGCCAAGTAAATTTTCACATTATTTCACCCAGTTCACTATATTTGTGAATACAGTTTTGAAGTAAACTACTCTTTTTTTTTTTTAATCAAGCCCACTGTATACATTAGGTGCCAAAAGTTTGCAATAACCGAACTAACCAAGCAAGAAACTAATATCACAGCCCTTATTTTTTAAAGATATTTTATTTTTTATTTTTTTAAAGAGCCTATTGGGGTTCTTAATAAGCTTAATGAGCTTCTGAAAATAAGTGCAAAAATCCAACAACTGTACACATCAGAGCTTACAAAATGCTGATTGTAGTGACCGGCTCAAATGAATCTATCACACAGAGATAACAAGGATACTTTCTTTGCTTGTCTCAGCTCCCACAGCCACTGACGCTTACATGAGTACTTATAAGAGATTATTGATTTAAAAAAATCCTGCTTGTTAGAACAGAACGTACCTACCATTTTTAGCCAAATAATTATCAAGAAATTGAATATGTCCTCCAACAAAGCTTTCAGTATTAGCAGTGTGCAAGCAGTCGTGATTGTGTTTACCAGCCCCAAAGTGCTTTTCAGGAATGCAGCTTCATACCTCCAAACTAGTAGTAATGAAGGTTTATCAATAATCCATCAGTGTGCAAAGTGCTGAGGAGGCCAGGTTCTGTACCCTCTGTTTGAGAAGCTCTGCTCCCCTTTGGTCTAACTGCTCAAAGTCTGTGGGCTGCCCAAAAAATCCAGGTCTAAAAAGCTGTAGAAGTGTTTTCTGGAAGGAAGGCTATGAAGAAGCAGCACCTAGAGGTGCCCGCAGCAATCCTCCAAATCTTCCTGTTATGGCTGAATTTCATGACGTTCTTCAACACTAGTGTCAGAGCTTGCAACAATGCCTGCCTTCACACATCCCCATTGGTCCATTACTATGATGAACATCCTTATTGGTCAACAGGAATGTGCAGGTAGGCGCAGAGAGGCAAGCTTCTTGAATGAGTACCAAAGCTTTGACTATCAGAAATATTAGATTCATGTGTAACAGGAAGGCTGATGTGTGTATGAAATGTGGACAGTTAAAGTTATTTATCGGCACATACCTGCTACAGTTGCCCCCCTACTTACTTCAGTGACAGAATAAAGGAAAACCCAATCATGTATTCCGTATCTAATTATAGCAAATATTATTTTATAGGTACTTGCTCAGACACAGCCCTGTTTCACATGATTATCCCTGCTATGAAGATGAGAAATACAGGATAGAATTCACTGATTATTCAGCTGCCTACACAGATCAGCCCGCAAACTCATGGTTTGTGGTGTTCAGGTAAAATAGAGCACTATGGTGTCACATTTATTTAGCTGGTAATACAATATTTTGTTTTTAAGAAGGAACTTTTCTTTTTTTCTAGGGAAGTATTTCATGTCTCAGACGATATGCTTGTTGTTCCCAAGATGTATACTAGCATCCCGGTCTGTGCACTCCATGTTGTAAACAATGATACACTGGAGGAAATCCCCTGGCTGTTTAACAAAGTAGTACCTCACCATTATACCAAAAACAAGGTGAGCGATCAGCAGAAATTCATATGACATTATTATTATTGTTCATTTCTATTGTGCCAGAGGAGAACAGCTCTTTTGTTAGAATGCACTAAATTATTTACTTTGTTGCTGCCTCAGTGGAACAGTTTACACTGAAACCAATTAGAAATGTTCTGTTTATAAGGTTAATGTGTTTGTTCAGTAATATGGTACAAACAGTGCTTTTGGATTAGCCAGTAGCAACCCACCAGCAGCATGCAGAAGGGAGATTATTGAAAATGCATGCAATTAAAATATATACCGTATATACTCGAGTATAAGCAGACCCGAATATAAGCCGAGACACCTAATTTTACCACAAAAAACTGGGAAAACGTATTGACGAGAGTATAAGCCTAGGGTGTCCATCTGCATGCCTCACTGTGCCTCACTTTGCCTCACTGTGTCCATGTGCATGCCTCACTGTGCCTTACTGTGTCCATGCCTCCCTGTGTCCATGCCTCCCTGTGTCCATGCCTCCCTGTGTCCATGCCTCCCTGTGTCCATGCCTCCCTGTGTCCATGCCTCCCTGTGCCCATGCCTCCCTGTGCTCATGCCTCCCTGTGCCCATGCCTCGCTGTGCCCAATCTCCCTACCTGATCTCCGGCGCTGTGTGACTAGACTGACTTTTAACATGGGAGTTTATGGAAGGAGTGCTCCCTGGCCGTAGGTCCCCTGGACAACAACCTTTGCACACTTGTAGATGAAGAGTGTGGCTACATGTGTGCAAAGTTTGGGGTCCAGGGAACCTAGGGCTGGCCGGTACCGGGTCCCCCAAATCACCAGAGAAATGACCGATTAACATTGGAGTCTATGGAAGGGGTGCCCGGCTTTGAAAAATCAGTGCTTCCCAGCCGTAGGTCCCCCGGACACCAAACTTTACACAATTGTAGAGGAAGGGCTATATGTGTGCCAAGTTGGGGTCCAGGGGACCTACGGCTGGCCAGGATCAGGCGCACAAAGTTGAAGTCGGACACAGACTTGAGTATAAGCCGAGGGGGGCATTTTCAGCACAAAAAAATGTGCTGAAAAACTTGGCTTATACTCGAGTATATACGGTACTTATTTTTGTCATTGAAGTGTATGTCAATCAAACATGTTTTCTTGTTTTGAATAGAGTGGGGAAGGATTCAACCCCCTGTCAGATTTATACTGCTATCTAGGGCTCCTTAATGGTGGCCCTACACACTTTTTTTTTATTCCAATCAAACGCTGATAGAGCAATCTAGAGTCAACAACCCTTTCAACCAATATAGCACACACAGGAAAGTGGGTTTAGATTAATAGTTAAGATACGATTGCATCTCTGATTCCGCTATGTAATCTCATATTCTCCTCAGTTTCCAGTGGAGCAATATAAAATTCAGGTGTCCTGCTTGAACCTTCACCATTAAAATGGATAACACCTGCCATGATAGTCGTTCACCATATAGAAAAAATATGTATTCACCACAACGATATGCTGGAGAGCTCTGTGAAGATGCTACATAGTCATGGCCGCTTAAAAAAGTAAACTGAAGCTCCTGAAGACGTGCAATAGCGCGAAATGCATTGAACTTAGTTGTATACTGCCCAAGGTCATGCCACCATCCTCTGCAGAATTGGTAGCCCCTGATGTAAGTGTTATAAGCGGCATCTGTAACATAATCCTGGATGTTTTTACACTGTATTTACATTTCAAATCACCATTAAATTACTGCACTATGAGAGTTTCTTTTATGGTTGGTGATTCTTTGTGGATGCAAATACACTTATGCCGCGTACACACGGTCGGAATTTCCGTCGGAATAAACTCAGACAGGTTTTTCCGACGGAATTCCGTTCAAGCTGTCTTGCATACACACTTTCATCCAAATTCCGACCATCAAGAACGCGGTGACGTACAACACTACGACGAGCCGTGAAAAATTTGGTTCAATGCTTCCGAGCATGCGTCGACTTGATTCTGAGCATGCGTGTTTTTTTTCTCTGTTGGAGTTCCATACAGACGAACAGAATTTCCGCTAGAATTTTTTTTCCGTCTGAAAAAAAGAGAACATGTGTGTATGTCCGATGGGGCTTACACACGGTCGGAATATCCGCTGAAAAAATTCCATCTGACTTTTTTCCTCGGAAATTCCGACCGTGTGTACGCGGCATTACTGACCCCTGGTGAAAGTGGAGGAGACTGGTTGTACCATACCATCTGCGGAGAGAGGGCGAGACCTTGATGGGTACATGTAACAAGTGTTTTTATCACTATATCTAGACAGCATATCCTTGTGGCGAGTGCGCATTTTTACTGTACAGTAAAGGACTATCACTGAGGGTGTTATGCATTGTTATAATGAATGTTCAAGCAGGACACCTGGATCTTATATTGTATCACTGGAAACTGAGGAGTGATGTTCACATATTATGATATGACACTTTGGTAGAAAGATATATTCAAACATTTAGTGACACTTATTATATTTCATTATATTTATGTATTGAGCAGTGCAATCATTTTTTTTATTGGTGTGTTTACCTATTGCATGTGGCCTTTTCTTATTCTTATTTTATTTTAATAATGCTGACTTTATTATTAATCTCATATTCTGATGGCTTGAAATGCAATTGTATTCATATCTCAGTGCTGCTGCTTGATGAAAAACAATTGAAATTTTCCACCCTGGTCAACTGAGTTTGATTGAATCTGATCTAAAGGGAGTCAAAATCGAAGGGAAGTTCTGACTGTTCCAGTTGTTTGTGGATGTGATCATTTTAATCAAATTGCACATTCATCGGATAATAAAATCAAAAAGTGTGAAGCAACCATTAGATAGATTTACTCACAACCTGCTGTGCTAAAAATTTTCAAGACAAGTGAGGAGAACTCTCTAACAGTAACCCAGACATAAATAAAAATGTAAGTAGGGAGAAGGCTAGAACCACAGTTTTTGTTAATTTTTTGTCCCTGTTGCAGATTTTCACTTACATTTTGTCTGGTAAAACTGTTGTCAGCAGGACAGGAAGTGAGGTTAACTCTCCCCAACGAGTCCCCAATAACAGTAAAAACCAACATGAGTTCTTATCCTTCCCCTCCCTATCCAAAACTAAACAAGTGAGCCTTACTGTATTGCAGCTTAAAAGGTCACCTGTACTTTTGTACAGAAGCAGGACAGAAAAGGTAGACGTTACCCTTTATTTATTTGATTCTTGTGTATTTTAGAAAAGTATTTTTAAACTGGAACTATTATTAATATTCACACTTCTTACAGCTCAGTATTACACATAATGACATCACCCAAGCACAATAAATATTTTGAGTAAAAAAAGTATATCTTTCTTCCCATGAAGTAAAAAAAAACATGACTCCTAAGTTACCTCATATGACCTAAAACTTTGATAAAAATTACTTGCACTCTGTCCATCATATCTTTGTGGATGTTTCACATCATTAGAGGTTACAGAGAGAAAAATTAGAAAGTGGGTGCTGCTTTATGAGTAAATTATAAATCAACTGATACTGTGTTTGCAAAGGTGTATGTGTACAAATATATATATATATATATATATATATATATATATATACAAATGTGTATGTGTAAAAAATATATATAGTATCTCACAAAAGTGAGTACACCCCTCACATTTTTGTAAATATGTTATTATATCTTTTAATGTGACAACACTGAAGAAATTACACTTTGCTACAATGTAAAGTAGTGAGTGTACAGCTTGTATAACTGTAAATTTGCTGTCCCCCCAAAATAAGTCAACACAGCCATTAATGTCTATACCGCTGACAACAAAAGTAAGTACACCCCCAAGTACACCCCCAAGTGAAAATTTCCAAATTGGCCCCAATTAGCCATTTTCCCTCCCTCAAGTCATGTGACTTGTTAGTGTTACAATGTCTCAGGTGTGAATGGGGAGCAGGTGTGTTAAATTTGATGTGAACGCTCTCACTCTTTCATACTGGTCACTGGAAGTTCAACATGGCACCTTATGACAAAGAACTCTCTGAGCATCTGAAAAAAAAAGAATTGTTACTCTACATATAGATGGCCTAGGCTATAAGAAGATTTCCAAGACCCTGAAACTGAGCTGCAGCACGGTGACCAAGACCATACAGCGGTTTAACAGGACAGGTCACCATGGTCATCATATCCAGAGGTTGTCTTTGGGAAACAGACGTATGAGTGCTGCCAGCATTGCTGCAGAGGTTGAAGGGCTGGGGGGGGTCAGTCTGTCAGTTCTCAGACCATATGCTGCACACTGCATCAAATTGGTCTGCATGGCTGTCATCCCAGAAGGAAGCCTTTTCTAAAGATGATGCACAAGAAAGCCTGCAAACAGTTTGCTGAAGACAAGCAGACTACTGGAACCATGTCCTGTGGTCTGATGAGACCAAGATAAACTTATTTGTTTCAGATGATGTCAAGCATGTGTGGCAGCAACCAGGTGAGGAGTACAAAGACAAGTGTGTCTTGCCTACAGTCAAGCATGGTGGTGGGAGTGTCATGGTCTGGGGCTGCATGAGTGCTGCCTGAACTGGGGAGCTACAGTTCATTGAGGGAACCATGACTGCCAATATGTACTGTGACATACTGAAGCAGAGCATGATCCTTCCCTTCGGTGACTGGGCAGTATTCCAACATTATAACAGCCCCAAACACACCTCCAAGATGACCACTGCCTTGCCTAAGAAGCTAAGTGTAAAGGTGATGGACTGGCCCTGCATGTCTCCAGACCTAAATCCTATTGATTATCTGTGGGACATCCTCAAATGGAAGGTGGAGGAGTGCAAAGTCTCTAACATCCACCAGCTCGGTGATGTCGTCATGGAGGAGTGGAAGAGGACTCCAGTGGCAACCTGTGAAGCTCTGGTGAACTCCATGCCCAAAAGGGTTAAGGCAATGCTGGAAAATAATGGTGGCCACACAAAATATTGACACTATGGGCACAATTTGGACATTTTCACTTAGGGGTGTACTCACTTTTGTTGCCAGTGGTTTAGACATTAATGGCTGTGTGTTGAGTTATTTTGCGGGGACAGGAAATTTACACTGTTATACAACTGTACACTCACTACTTTACATTGTAGCAAAGTGTTATTTCTTCCCATGAAGTTAAAAACACATGGCTCTTCAGTGTTGTCACATAAAAAAATAAAATAAAATATTTACAAAAATGTGAGGGGTGTACTCACATTTGTGAGATACTGTATATACTCACCAGATACCAGTTAGGTACTAACAAAGTGCCAAGGGTTTTAACCTTACCTAATTAAATAAATACATAAAAATATTAGCAGATATAGATGCAAAAGTGAGATAAATTCATAAAACTGTAAAAGGTGCTAAGTACAGTGCCTTGAAAAAGTATTCAAATTTTCCACATTTTGTTATGTTACAACCAAAAACATAAATGTATTTTATTGGGATTTTATGTGATAGACCAACACAAACTGACACATAATTGTGAAATGGAAGAAAAATGATAAATGTTTTTCAAAATCGTTTACAAATAAATATCTGAAAAATTAGGTGTGCATTTGTATTCAGCCCCCTGAGTCAATACTTTGTAGAACCACCTTTCGCTGCAATTACAGATGCAAGTTTTTTGGGTATGTCTCTACCAGCTTTACACATCTAGAGTGACATTTTTGCCCATTCTTCTTTGCAAAATACAGTCAGGTCCATAAATATTGGGACATCGACACAATTCTAATCTTTTTGGCTCTATACACCACCACAATGGATTTGAAATGAAACAAACAAGATGTGCTTTAACTGCAGACTTTCAGCTTTAATTTGAGGGTATTTACATCCAAATCAGGTGAACAGTGTAGGAACTACAACAGTTTGTATATGTGCCTCCCACTTTTTAAGGGACCAAAAGTAATGGGACAATTGGCTGCTCAGCTGTTCCATGGCCAGGTGTGTGTTATTCCCTCATTATCCCATTTTACAAGGAGCAGATAAAAGGTCCAGAGTTAATTTCAAGTGTGCTATTTGCATTTGGAATCTGTTGCTGTCAACTCTCAATATGAGATCCAAAGAGCTGTCACTAGGCAAGCCATCATTAGGCAAAAAACAAAACAAACCCATCAGAGAGATAGCAAAAACATTAGGTGTGGCCAAATCAACTGTTTGGAACATCCTTAAAAAGAGAGAACGCACCAGTGAGCTCAGCAACACCAAAAGACCCGGAAGACCACTGAAAACAACTGTGGTGGGTGCCTGAAGAATTATTTCCCTGGTGAAGGAAACACCCTTCACAACAGTTGGCCAGATCAAGAACACTCTCCAGGAGGTAGGTGTATGTGTGTCAAAGTCAACAATCAAGATAAGACTTCACTCGAGTGAATACAGAGGGTTCACCACAAGATGTAAACCATTGGTGAGCCTTAAAAACAGGAAGGCCAGATTAGAGTTTGCCAAACAACATCTAAAAAAGCCTTCACAGTTCTGGAACAACATCCTATGGACAGATGAGACCAAGATCAACTTGTACCAGAGTGATGGGAAGAGAAGAGTATGGAGAAGGAAAATAACTGCTCATGATCCAAAGCATACCACCTCATCAGTGAAGCATGGTGGTGGTAGTGTCATGGTGTAGGCATTTATGGCTGCCAATGGAACTGGTTCTCTTGTATTTATTGATGATGTGACTGCTGACAAAAGCAGCAGGATGAATTCTGAAGTGTTTTGGGCAATATTATCTGCTCATATTCAGCCAAATGCTTCAGAACTCATTGGACGGCGCTTCACAGTGCAGATGGACAATGACTCGAAGCATACTGCGAAAGGAACCAAAGAGTTTTTTTTAAGGGAAAGTGTCACGTACCTGGATCATGAGCCTGACGTGTAGAGGAGAGCCTCTCTTGCCGCACTGGCTTGCGGGCCCCTGAGGTTGAGACAGCAGCCACAGAAGCACGGTGACGCAGGAGTGCCTAGGATCATTCCAAAATAGTGTCTGAATGCTCGTAGCTGGAGATGCAGCAGGCAATCAGTTGGCTGGGTAGACCAGGACGGTGGCAGACTGGATCGCAGATGGAAGCAGGAACTGGTGCGATTTGCAGAGCAGAACTGCAGCAGACTGGAGGAACAGGTGCAGAGTCAGGCAGGCTGGATCGAAGACGTACTGGTGGAACAGGCAGAGCAGCAGGCAGAAGAGAAGTCCAAAACAAGCCGAAATCAGGGTATCAAGCAGACAAGGTTAGTGAGGGAAAGCCGGGTCAAGGATCAGAAGTCAGCACAGATAATGAGTTTCAGGACACACAGAAGCTGCAGACCAAACAGCAAGGAGTCTTTGGTGCACTCACTTTAAATAGCCCCTCTGGCGCCAATGTTGGTGACAGGCGCACGTGTACATGCTCGCGCCGATGCGCCGTGAATGTGCGTGTCTGCCGTGCGATTCCTATTCCAAGGCCATGCCTTCTCTGACAAAAAGAAGTACAATGTTATGCAATGGCCAAGTCAATCACCCGACCTGAATCCGTTTGAGCATGCATTTCACTTGCTGAAAACAAAACTGAAGGGAAAATGCCCCAAGAACAAGCAGGAACTGAAGACAGGCCTGGAAGAGCATCCCCAGGGATGAAACCCAGCATCTGGTGATGTCTATGCAGTCCAGACTTCAGGCTGTAATTGACTGCAAAGGATTTGCAACTAAGTATTAAAAAGTGAAAGTTTGATTTATGATTGTTAATCTGTCCCATTACTTTTGGTACCTTAAAAAGTGGGAGGCACATATACAAACTGTTGTAATTCCTACACCGTTCACCTGATTTGGATGTAAATACCCTCAAATTAAAGCTGAAAGTCTGCAGTTAAAGCACATCTTGTTTGTTTCATTTCAAATCCATTGTGGTGGTGTATAGAGCCAAAAATATTAGAATTGTGTCGTTGTCCCAAAATTTATGGCCTGACTGTAGCTCAAGCTCTGTCTGATTGGATGGAGAGTGTCTGTGAACAGCTGTTTTCAAGTCTTGCCACAGATTCTTAATTGGATTTAGGTATGAACTTTGACTGGGCCATTCTAACACATGAATATGCTTTTACCTAAACCCATCCATATTAGCTCTGGCTGTATGTTTAGGGTTATTGCCCTGCTGGAAGGTGAACCTCTGCCCCAGTCTCAAATCTTTTGCAGACTTTAACAGGTTTTCTTCAAAGACTGTCCTGTATTTGGCACCATCCCTCTTTCTATCAACTCTGACCAGCTTCCCTCTCCCTGCTGAAGAAAAGCATCCCCACAACATGATGCTGCCACCACCATGTTTCACAGTGAGAATGGTGTGTTCAGGGTGATGAGCAGTGTTAGTCTTCCACCACACATAGCGTTTTGCTTTAAGGCAAAAAAGTTTAATTTTGGTTTCATCTGACCAGAGCACCTTCTTGACATGTTTGCTGTGTCCCCCACATGGCTTCTGCAAATGGCAAACGGAACTTCTTATGGCTTTCTTTTAACAATGGCTTTCTTCCTGCCACTCTTCCATAAAGGCCAGATTTGTGGAGTGCACGACTAATAGTTGTCCTTTGGACAGATTCTCCCACCTGAGCCGTGGATCTCTGCAGCTCCTCCAGAGTTATCATCGGCCTTTTTGCTGCTTCTCTGATTAATGCTCTCCTTGCCTGGCCTGTCAGTTTAGGTAGACAGACATGTCTTGGTAGGTTTGTGGTTGTGCCATACTCTTTCCATTTTTGGATGATGAATTGAACAGTGTTCCGTGAGATGTTCAGAGATTTATAACCTAACCCTGCTTTAAACTTCCCCACAACTTTATCCCTGACCTGTCTAGTGTGTTGCCTGGCCTATATGGTGCTGTTCACTAAGGTTCTCTAACAAACCTCTGAGGGCTTCACAGAACAGCTGTATTTATACTGAGATCAAATTACACACAGGTGGACTCTATTTACTAATTAAGTGACTTCTGAAGGCAATTGGTTCCACTATATTTTAGTTAGGGGTATCAGAGAAAAGGGGGCTGAATACAAATGCACGCCACGCTTTTCAGATATTTATTTGTTAAAAAATTGAAAAAACATTTAAAGTTTTCTTTCCACTTTTACAATTATATGCCTCTTTGTGTTGGTCACATAAAATCCCAATACAATCCATTTATGTTTTTGGTTGTAACATGACAAAATAAGAAACATTTAAAGGGGTATGAATACCTTTTCAAGGCACTGTATATAGGTTTACCAATATAATATGTCCATATGTAATTAATTTGCAACATAAAGTGACAGGTGCTTCAATAGCCTTGTATATTCATAATTTCATGCGTTGTGCTAGTGCTTCAATCATGCGCCCCCTTTTTTGCCGCACTCACCATAGAGCTCTCCCCACAAAGGGATAACCAGCATTCACAGCACACACTGGCTGAAACAGTGGATCCCAGATCCACAGTTGGTATATTTCTCCTTCCTTTTTCAGTTCCTCTGCCCCATCACCTCATACACATGTAAAAATAATAAAGGTAGACCCATAGTGTAATATGTTTTGGGAGGAAGAAGAATAAGGGGGGACTCGTGACGTCACCAGGCCAGCCAGAGGCCCCTTGGAAATAAAGATATTTATTCTTCTTCTTTTAAAGTGTGGGGGGCCTTTAACCTTGTCACTGCCAGTGGCTGCAAGATTTTATTTAAGATCTTCTGATCTCGTCAAATAACAGCCTGCTTCTTTTAGAGGTTTTGTTAATATGTTTCATTTAAAGTGAACCTTTTAAATCACAGAATACCACTGACTCCGGTGAATTCCAAACATCTGCTGTTGGTACCAAGTATACAAATTTCTTACACTGGAGACTTTCTCTATGCTCTAGGCAAGTTTGGGGTCACCATAATCCACGTTTCATTGTCATCTTCCGGAAATCTCCTGACATTTTTCGATCTTGAAATTAAAGGAACCAGTTCCCTTTGTTCCTTTGGCTCCTTTGATTTTCAGATCGATGAACATCAGAGGTTACAGAGAGTCTGTTGTTTTTTATGAGCCAGGCCTTGGCTGGTGGAAAAGCAAGAATTACAGCAAGATAAGAGGATCAGAGAGGCACAAGCATTGTGAAGTACTACAAATAGGAAGCAGAACCAACTTATATAATAAACAAATATGACTGCCCTATGTATATATTTGTAATTACAAATTGTACATAAAATACGGTTCTCTTTCAACATATGTGTAAATCTTCAAAGAAGTGTAATTGGAATTTCCCAGAATTTTTTTTGTTTCAGTTGACATATTTTGTACAGCTGTAAGATCAATAAAATTGTTGAGTAAAAAATTACCATCCTCCCAATCTTTTGAATTCATCATTATATTTATGTTCTTTTTGAAACTTGATTTTCTTAAAAAAAAAAAAAAAAAAGGATTATTTTCTATTTTTGAATAGAGTGTCTATTTCTGTCAAGTTTTCTTTTCTGACTTTCCCTCACTTCCTGTCGCTGTGGGTGAGTGTGCAGTTCTCACCAGAACAGGAAGACACAGGCATCAATAAAAACCTTCACTCTACTAAAATGTTTTGCCTTTGTCTATGCCCATGCTGGAGAATTTTTCTGTTACTCGCTATATCCTGACAAGAAATCTACTCAATAGGGAAAGACATGCATTAAAATCCTAAAAGTGGCTCTATGTTTTACTGTAGCTGGTGCTGCGCTTTTGAATTTTAGATAAAATACAATAATTCTCTTTTATTTAAAAGTGTTGGATAAACATCAGCGTTGCTTTATTTAAAAGCATAGAATAGTACATGCATGTACTTTCAAAAGCTGTCACTCTCTGGGGGCACTGAGTAAAGGCATATCTAAGAATTCCCTGTTGTGAATACATTACATTTATTCATCCATAGTTTTTAGCAAAAGAAACAAGGCACCCTAAAGCTTCTATCCTGCGGAAAGCACACATTGCTATTCTGTAGATGTGGGAAATGTACCTTCAGATGCAATGCCTCTGCTTCATATCTGTTCTTATATTAGAAATATTATTGTGATAAATTTATATATTTTTTTGAATAAGATGAAATTAACCGTAATTTGTTCTGTAAAGTTCATATACATTGAATTTGTGTAGAGTTCTATTCACCAGAGTCTAAATGAACTCATTTAGCATTGCAAATACATACCATTTCAATACAAATGCGAATCCACATTTATCTTTTGCTGATGTACTTTATAGTGCATGTAAAACCATAAACCATAGTTTTATCACATGGAATAGTTATTGACCTTATTGAATTTTTGTGTGTGTGTTCCATCGGGCAGATTTCCCTTCACTTCCTGTTCAAGAGACACAACTGAAAGTAAGAGTAGATCTCCCCCAAGTGAGGAGAAATCCCCCTTATACTTTGTTGTCATTTTAATATGTGTCCCCATTGGAATCTTTCCCCCTCACCCCTTGCACAAGTTTTAATTTCCTATCACTTTCTGGTCCAATGACATTGGTCACCAAAACCTATAATGAGAGTCAATCTCCCCAGCATGGCAGAAACAGCAATTAATACCTGACAATGTTGCAACAATAGAGCAAAGTTTACTGCATTGTCTAAACCCTGATACCATATATTTACAGCAATTTTAAGTCTAACTCCATTACATTTTTTTTACATTTTAGATAGAGTGCAAGAGTTAAAATTCCTCAAGTTTTTGTTTTTTTCTGCTCAAATATCTTCCTTGGCTGTAAAGAATAGGAGTGTTTAGTTCCACCTTAATACACTTTTAAAATTAAATAGACCCAAAACTAATATAGTTTCCCTTTCAGGCACTACCAGCAAAATAAAAAAAAGGCAGGAGCAAAAAGTCAAGAAACATAAGAGCAAGGGTCCTTTCACACGGGGCGGATCAGTCATGATCCGCCCCGTGAAGCTCCGCTTGCTCAGCGGGGATCGCTCCGTTGATCCCCGCTGAGCCGACGGATGACTGGGCTGTCCCCGCACACTGTGCAGGGACCGCCCTGTCAGAGCGCCACTCTCCCCTATGGGGAATCGGATGACGACGGACCGTAGAGTCCGTTGTCATCCGATCTTCTCCGCCGACGGAAGGAAAAATAGGGTTTTCCTCCGTCACACTTTGGCGGAGCGGATGTCAGCGGACATGTCTCCGCTGACATCCGTGCCTCCATAGGGGTACATGGAGGATCCGTTTCAGGTCCGCCTAAAAAACTGACAAGCGGACCTGAACGGACCTCCGTGTGAAAGAGCCCCAAGGCCTACATACAGTGCCTTGAAATTTTCCACATTTTGTCATGTTACAACCAAAAATGTAAATGTATTTTATTGGGATTTTATGTGATAGACCAACACAAAGTGGCACATAATTGTGAAGTTGAAGGAATATGATAAATGATTTTCAATTTGTTTTTACAACTAAATATCTGAAAAGTGTAGAGTGCATTTGTATTCAGCCCCCTTTACCCTTGTATCCCTAACTAAAATCTAGTGGAACCAATTGCCTTCAGAAGTCGCCTAATTAGTAAATAGAGTCCACCTGTGTGTAATTTAATTTCAGTATAAATACAGCTGTTCTGTGAAGCCCTCAGAGGTTTATTAAAGAACCTTAGTTGACAGACAGCATTATGAAGGCAAAGGAGGACACCAGACAGGTCAGGGATAAAGTTGAGATGTTTAAAGCAGGGTTAGGTGGAGCACTGCTCAATCCATCATGGAAAATGGAAAGAGTATGGCACAACTGCAAACCTACCAAGACATGGCCGTTCACCTAAACTGACAGGCTGGGCAAGGAGAGCATTAATTAGTACACTCACTATTCTACATTGTAGCAAAGTGTAATTTTGTCACATGAAAAGATATACCGTATATACTCGAGTATAAGCCGACCCGAGTATAAGCTGAGGTACCTAATTTTACCACAAAAAAACTGGGAAAACATATTGACTCGAGTTTAAGCCGAGGGTGAGAATGCAGCAGCTACTGTGAGAATGCAGCAGCTACTGTGAGAATGCAGCAGCTACTGTAAGTGGAAGAGGGTCAACAATGCCCATTTGCATGCCTCATTGTGCCCATTGCAACCTCACTGTGCCAATTGTCACTGTGCCCAACTTCACTCTGCCCATTGCCACCTCACTGTGCCCATCCTTACTCTGCCAATCCTCACTGTGCCCGTTGTCAGTGTACCTGAAATTGAGAGGCTGCGGAAGTCCATTCATTGTTTAAAACTCGCGGTCTCCTCCTGGTCCCTTCCGTGATAGGCGTTTCTCAGCAGACACAGTTCCGCCTATCACGAACATTCTCTCATCATCGGACTCAGTTTCCCAGCAGACACTGTGTTCAGTGTTCCGCCAATCATGGACGTCCTCTTGTCCGAGGATGAAAAGGCGTCTGTGATTGGCGGAACACTGAACACAGTGTCTGCTGGGATAGGTGAGGATGAGAGAACGTTCGTGATAGGCGTTTCTCAGCAGACACAGTTCCGCCTATCACGGAAGGGACCAGGAGCAGAACACAAGTTTTAAACAATGGACGTCCTCAGCCTCTCAATATTTTCAGGTACACTGACTCGAGTATAAGCCAAGGGGGGCATTTTCAGCCCAAAAAAAAGGGCTGAAAATCTCGTCTTATACTCGAGTATATACGGTAATAAAATATTTACAAACATGTGAGGGGTGTATACACTCTTGTGCGATACTGTATATATGAAATCTGATTAGTTGCTATGAATTATAACTATTTGCTCATAGTCATTGCACTAAGTAAATAGGTGTAGGTGTATTTTCCATTTATGATGCCTACATTAATTATGGGGATAACAATCAGAAACCCTTTTGGGTAGGTAAGTTGTGACTTATCTGTGTACTCCATACTACTATTCCCCCCTCCAGTAAAATAAAAGTAGTTCAAGTGGAAAAAAATACATTGATTTAACTGTTTACCAAGACAGTAACATTCAAGACATTCAGTGAATATCTGTCACAGCTGCTTGTGCTCTAAACTGAACTATCAAGTCTTTAAATGGATGGTGTTATAATTGATCACATGCAGAAACATGGCAACTGCAGATCCAACTGAGGCCAAGATAGCAGCTTCCTTGGCTGCAAAGATAAAAGGGTTTAGTTGTGCTCTAAGTAGTAAGCAATTACCTCTCCTCTGTCAGTGGAAGATACTGTAAATTTGGTTGGAAAATAATGAATGTTGATTGGCTGCTGTACTTTCTACCCTACTAATTATACAGGGGATACTCGAAAAATGTAAATATCGTGCAAAAGTTCATTTATTTCACTAATACAACTTAAAAGGTGAAACTAATATATGAGATAGACTCATTACATGCAAAGCAAGATAGCTCAAGCCGTGATTTGTCATAATTGTGATGATTATGGCTAATGCCGCGTACACACGTTCATTATTCACGGCGGTTAAAAAACCGCCGTGAATAATGACATTAAACACGAGGGATAGGCTTGTTCCCCACACACGGTCGTTTTTCACGTCATTTTTTCTCTTGTCGAGAAAAATGACCGTCTGTGGGCTCCGCGGCAGTGTTTCCCTATGGGAAAACTGCTGCGGAAAAAAATGTCGAGAAAAATTAGAGCGTGTTCTAATTTTTCTCGTCGTTTTTAATTCCGTTTTTCCCGTCTGGAAAAATGACAAAATGCCCACAGACGATCGTTTTTCTCGTCAAAAGGAAAAAAAATTATTTTTCTTGACGAGAAAAACGGTCGTGTGTACACGGCATTACAGCTCATGAAAACCCCAAATCCACAATCTCAGAAAATTTGAATATTACATGCAATCAATAAAACAAGGATTGTACATAGAACAATATCAGACCTCTGAAAAGTATAAGCATGCATATGTACTCAGTACTTGGTTTGGGCCCCTTTTGCAGCAATTACTGCCTCAATGCGGAGTGGCATGGAAGCTATCAGTCTGTGGCACTGCTGAGGTGTTATGGAAGACCAGGATGCTTCAATAGCGGCCTTCCGCTCTTCTGCATTATTCGGTCTCATGTCTCTCATCTTTCTCTTGGCAATGCCCCATAGATTCTCTATGGGGTTCAGGTCACGCGAGTTTGCTGGCCAATCAAGCACAGTAATCCCATGGTCATTGAACCAGGTTTTGGTGCTTTTGGCAGTGTGGGCAGGTGCCAAATACTGCTGAAAAATAAAGTCAGCATCCCCATGAAGTGCTCCAAAATCTCTTGGTAGACGGCTGCGTTGACCCTGGACTTAATGAAGCACAGTGGACCAACACCAGCAGATGACATGGCTCCCCAAATCAACACAGACTGTGGAAACTTCACACTGGACTTCAAGCATCTTGCAGTGTGTGCCTCTCCATTCTTCCTCCATACTCTGGGTCCTTTGGTTTCCAAATGAGATGAAAAATTAGCTCTCATCAGAAAAGAGGTCTTTGGACCACTGAGCAACAGACCAGGTCTGTTTTTCTTTAGCCCAGGTAAGACGCTTCTGATGTTGTTTGTTGTTCAGGAGTGGCTTGACAAGAGGAATACGACATTTGAAGCCCATGTCCAGGATCCGTCTGTGTGTGGTGGCTCTTGATGCACTGACTCCAGCCTCAGACCACACCTTGTGAAAGTCCCCAACATTTTTGAATGGCCTTTTGCTGACAATCCTCTCCAGGCTGCGGTCATCCCTGCTGCTTGTGCACCTTTTTCTTCCACACTTTTCCTGTCCACATAACTTTCTATTAATGTGCTTTGATACAGCACTTTGGGAACATCCAAATTATTTTGCAATTACCTTTTGAGGCTTTCCCTCCTTGTGGAGGGTGTCAATGATGGTTTTCTGCACAACTGTCAGGTCAGCAGTCTTTCCCATTAATGTGATTCTTACTGAACCAGACTGAGAGACCATTTAAAGGCTCAGGAACCCTTTGCAGGTGTTATGGCTTAATTGGCTGATTAGAGTGGGACACTTTGAGCCTAGAATATTGCACCTTTTCACAATATTCTAATTTTCTGAGATTGTGGATTTGGGGTTTTCATAAGCTGTAAGCCATAATCATCACAATTATGACAAATCATGGCTTGAACTATCTTGCTTTGCGTGTAATGAGTCTATCTCATATATTGGTTTCACCTTTTAAGTTGCATTAGTGAAATAAATGAACTTGTGCACGATTTTCTATAGTATCGCCTGTATATTGATCCACATCATATGCATCACATACCTGTTAGTAGAGCCTGATATAATGTGGAAGGCCTCTCTTAAACCGCTGACTCTGGGACCCCTAATAGTATAGACATGTGCAGGAATACAAAGTGGCAAGAGTGCCTGCAGGTCTTGCTAGCAGTAGGGCAGGTGTCCACGCTGGGCAGAAAAAGTCATCAGATGTTTTTGGCGAGCAGGCAGGCAGCTGGTAGTGGTGACAGCAGACATAGTAGCAGAGTCAGGCAGGCCAGATCATTCACAGACAGGATGGATCGGGTACAGGGCACAGACATGAGCATGGTCAAGAAATAAGCTGTGTCTGAAACTGATCAGTGAATTAGGAGCCAAAGGAGACGATAGAAGCAGAGGTCAGGGGAAAAGCCGAGGTCAATGCAAGTGGGGTTCAGCGAATGGTCAAGACAAGCTGCGTCAGCAACTTGAAGTGGGGTACAGATTAACAGGATCACAGGTTACTCAGGAGGCTGAAGACAAATCAGCACTGGTCCTGAGCACTGGCTGAGTTTAAATAGCCCATTTGGTGGCAGCATCTATCACTGGAATGCACAATGGCTCATGTGCGTGCTTGAGTCCGCCCGTGCAGAGAGTTGTAATATGCATTAGCCAGTGCCTAATTCTTGCAAGCACGAAAGGAAATATGTTTTAGCATGTGCACAGAAGTCCGCCCAGAGAAGTTATCTTTTCTACTGGCATGCCCATCCTGACAAAATGTCATCACAAAGTCCTTCCACCTATAGCAGTTTACCAGTATAAAGTAAATAAGTGATTTTCACAGCATTTTTTTCATTCTACCAGCATAAGTATACTATAGTTTAAAAAAAAAAAAAACACTCTGTGAATCAGCAATACTATTTCTACTTAATTTCTTTTGTATTTAGAGTAAAACAATGTTTATGTTCATGTTACAGAAGGGATACACATTTATGGCAGAGGCACATACTGGGGACTTTGCCTTATCAGCTGGGAAATGGAGATTAAGGCTTATTGGTGCCTGTTGCCCTCTTCCTTCACTGTCCCGTGACATGGTAAACAATTATTTTTCTACAAGAGAAATCAGAGACTACTACCTACCTCAAAGCAAAGATGTGATATTTAGGTAAGTCTAAATGGGATTTTCATTAGATGAATGTTTGGGAACCACCACGTGAAAGGTTAAATATCCTAACTCCTCACATTCACCGCTTTTTAAATGTCCCCCAGTTGTTCAGATGATGACCTGTTATATCACATTTTACTGTGAAGCCAATCATTTTTTTATTGCCCAGTGACCTGGCCTGTGATTTAGTAACAAGCAGTCACTTGGTATCTGCAATTATTTCAATTTATTCAGTACTTATTCTTAAATGCCAATTTCCAGATGCTGATTGGTTGTAATGGGTTACTACACAGAAGGACAAGAACTCTCTTTTGGATAAGACTTTTTGTTATCAATGAAAGTGAAGATGTGATGTGATGAAAGTTGTAAATGCTGAAATCAGCCATGTACTCAATTTTTCTTTCTTTTTCAATGTCATATTTTGTTACCGTACTTGGTCTTTTTTGTACTGAAGAGATTTATACAAGAATACTTTCAGTTTAGACTAGACAATTATGCAAAGTATTCTGTTTCATCTTTAGATAAAATTCTCAACACATGGGTTATTCATTCTTTGTACAAAGCCATAAATCTCCTGTCAAAATCTGTCAGAAGGACACTTCCTGTCTGTGCTGTTTCTGTAACTTAATGAATTCTGTGTTCTGCCCTTCTGATAAAAGGTACACCGTAAAAGCAGCAATAGAGCATATTGCAACAGTTCACGTACATACCTCAAAGTCAGATGTATTCATCAAGGTGCAGATCTTTGATAATGATGAAGAAGTTGCAAGTGTCACCGGCAAAGGTCAAGCAGTGATTCCTGCATTTTGTTTTTTGTCCAATGAAAGACCTTTAAGTTCTTATTGTAAGTAATTTTCTACCAGCTTAAATTTTACAATATGCAAGACATTTAAATGTGTAAATTATTCATTTGTGCTTATGAATTGTGAAAAAAAAATTAACTGAGAAAAAAAATAAGTTCTGTGAATATCTGTAGCTAAAGAAAGATATATTTAATGTTAACAAGTAAGTGTAGGCAAACGGCTAAATACATAGTTGAATAATCTCTAGAACTTTAACATTTGCTTTTTTCTACTGCGGTCTAAGCATTAGAACATGAACAAATTGTGATCACTTTAATGAAAGAGAAGCAACCCCATGCAAGAAGTTATCTCTGTGTCTTGCCTCTTATCTGGAAGATTTACTTTTTTGATTCATAGCACTGTGCAATGCCTCTTCCTGTACTATGCCGAATACTGATATTAAAAATGCCAAAAATTAGGATTGTAGAGTATTGAAAGAATGAGAGCACCACAAATCTTGCATAAGTCCAGTAAAAGTTTTATTTGTCATGACACAGATAAAACAAAAAGCTAAAGTATTTCAAGTGTTCAAAACTCCCTCTTTATCATAACTGAGAAAGAAGAAAAAATAGAATAGTATAATCTGAGTATCTAAGATCGCAAGGTTCTTACGCCTCTGACTGGCAGGGAGTACAGAAAGTTATCAGCTCACAAGATTTCTGAAAGGATCGGCATGTATTTTTGCACTTATCGAACATGTTTAACCACTTCAGCCCCGGAAGGTTTTACCCCCTTAATGATCAGGCCATTTTTTGCGACATGGCACTGCGTTACTTTACCTGACAATTGCGCGGTCGTGTGATGCTGTACCTAAATAAAATTGATGTCCTCTTTTCCCACAAATAGGGCTTTCTTTTGGTGGTATTTGATGACCTCAGTTTTTTTTTTTTCGCTATTAACAAAAAAAGAGCGCCAATTTTGAAAACAAATAACAATATTTTTTACTTTCTGCTATAAAACACATCCAATAAAAAAAAAAAAAAAAATCAAATTTCTTCATCAATTTAGGCCAATATATATTCTGCTTCATATTTTTGGTAATAAAATCCCAACAAGCGTATATTGATTGGTTTGTGCAAAGGTTATCGCA
Source organism: Rana muscosa (assembly GCA_029206835.1). NCBI lineage: Eukaryota > Metazoa > Chordata > Amphibia > Anura > Ranidae > Rana > Rana muscosa. The sequence goes on from CM055121.1 coordinate 74,678,654, forward strand.
TCTACAAACTATGGGATATCTTTACGGCATTTGTTTTTTTTTTTTACTAGTAATGGCGGCGATCAGCGATTTTTAGCGGGACTTCAACATTGCGGCGGACATATCCAAAACCTAACTGACACTTTTGACACTTTTTTGGGAACCAGTGACAATATTACAGTGATCTGTGCTAAAAATATGCACTGTTACTGTACTAATGACACTGGCAGGGAAGGGGTTAACATCAGGGGCGATCAAAGAGTGTGTCCCTAGGGGGTGCTTGCTAACTGTGTGGGGGATGGTCTGACTGGATGAAGACAGAGATTCATGTTCCTTCTTAGCAGGAACACAAGATCTCTATCTTCTTTCCTGTCAGAACAGCGATCTGCCTTGTTTACATAGGCAGAACGGCGTACTGCCTCTCTGGGCAACAATCGCGGGTGGCCGGCGGAGAACAGGTTCGCCGAACCAACTGATTGGCTCCCCCTCTGTCCAATCAGTCCACGCCCCCCAGTGTCTATTGCACAAAATTACGTACAGGTACGTCTTTTTGCATAATAAGCTGACCTGCCGCAGTACATCTGCAGTAGGCAGTCAGGAAGTAGTTAATAAAACACTTTCATTAGTAAATTTAACCACTTAACGACCGCCCACTGTAAATATACGTCAGCAGAATGGCACCGACAGGCAGAATCACGTACATATACGTGATTGCCTTTGTATAGTTGGGGGGTCCGATCGGACCCCCTTCTTTACAGTGGGTGGTCGTTTTACCTTCGGGAGCGATCCGGCATGAGGGGACGGCCGTTCGATTCTGACCACCCCCTCTCGATCGCTCCCGGCGAATGAGAGAGCTTCCCCTGCCTGCCAGGAAGGAGGAAGTGATGTCATCTCTCCTGGGGCGCTCACATATACCGAGCGCCGTACAGGAGAAGATGCAGGTTAGTACACAAAACAGCACACTGACACCAGGACACATAGGCACATAAATCGCCCCCCCAGACACCCCCAGATCACCCCCCAGCCCCCCCCAGCCCCCAGTCACAGTGTCACTGATTGCAGTGACCATTTATTTAGTGATCACTTCAATCAGTGACATTTGTGACTGTAAAAGTGTCACTACATTTAGTTTTAGGTCCAGTGTAGCCCCCTAACCCCCCCTAATAAAGGTTTAACCCCCTGATCACCCCCCAGATAACCCTTTCACCCCCTAGCACCGCCGTCACTAAGCAATCATTTTTCTGATCGATGTCTTAGCGTCGGTGATGCTGATCGGTAGCCAGTAATTTTTTTTAGGTTCGCCGCAGGTTTTTATAGCGTCGGGTACCCCCATATATTACCTAATGAAGGTTTAACCCCCTTGATCGCCCCCCAGGTAACCCTTTCACCCCCTATCACCACTGTCACTAAGTTATAATTTTTCTGATCGATGTCTTAGCGTCGGCGATGCTGATCGGTAGCCAGTAATTTTTTTTAGGTTGGCCGCAGGTTTTTATAGCGTCGGGTACCCCCATATATTACCTAATAAAGGTTTAACCCCCTTGATCACCCCCCAGGTAACCCTTTCACCCCCTAGCACCGCCGTCGCTATGCGATCATTTTTCTGATCGATGTCTTAGCGTCGGTGATGCTGATCGGTAGCCAGTAATTTGTTTTAGGTTCGCCGCAGGTTTTTATAGCGTCGGGTACCCCCATATATTACCTAATAAAGGTTTAACCCCCTGATCGCCCCCCAGGTAACCCTTTCACCCCCTATCACCACTGTCGCTAAGCAATCGTTTTTATGATCGTTGTCTTAGTGTCGGTGATGCCGATAGGTAGCCAGTAATTTTTTTTTAGGTTCGCCGTCAGGTTTTTATATAGCGTCAGGTACCCCCATATATTACCTAATAAAGGTTTTAACCCCCTAATTGCCCCTAGTTAACCCTTTCACCAGTGATCATCATATAAGTGTTACGGGTGACGCTGGTTAGTTAGTTTGCTTTTTATAGTGTCAGGGCACCCGCCGTATATAACCCAATAAAGGTTTAACCCCCTGATCGCCCGGCGGGTGATATCAGTTAGGTTTTAGCGTCAGAGAGGGTCTGCGTCACACCCCAGGCAGCGTCAGGTTAGTGCCAGTAGCGCTAACACCCACACGTGAAGCATACACCCCCCTTAGTGGTATAGTATCTGATCAGCTCAATATCTGATCTGATCAGATCTATACTAGCGTCCCCAGCAGTTTAGGGTTCCCAAAAATGCACTGTTAGTGGGATCAGCCCAGATACCTGCTAGCACCTGCATTTTGCCCCTCCGTCCAGCCCAGGCCACCGAAGTGCAGTATCGATCGATCACTGTCACTTACAAAACACAACACACATAACTGCAGCGTTCGCAGAGACAGGCCTGATCCCTGCGACTCCAGTGCTGTAGGAGGTGATTTCACCACCACAGTTAAAAAAAAAAGCATATATGCCGAAGCATTGGGGCAGCAGGAGCGGAGGAGCGATTTTGCTCCTAATGCCGCGTATATACGGTCGAAATTCCGATGGAGGCTTGCCCGTGGAAAAGTCTGACCATGTGTACGCGGCATAACTTTTGCGAGAAGATGCCCCCATGCTTCGGCATATATAAATGGTGCATGTATGCCCATCATTAGAAGTGGGTGGATGAAGGGCGGTATTCTAATGGTGGGCATACCCACCGATCAATCTTTTTTTTTCGTTCAGCCAACAGGCTGCATGAAAAAAAAGATTACAATACATGTCCAACAAGGACCAGCAACGTACTGGTATGTTGCTGGACTTTGAATGTTTATACCAGAATGATGCCTGCGGGTTTAGGTATCATCTTGGTATCATTCTTTTCAGACAGCGACCGGCTTTCATGTAAAAGCAATCCTAGTGGCTAATTAGCCTCTGGACTGCTTTTACAAGCAGTGGGAGGGAATGTCCCCCCCGGATATAAAAAGCGCCATTGGGAAATTGGGAAAGCATTTTATCACACCGATCTTGGTGTGGTCAGATGCTTTGAGGGCAGAGGAAAGATCTAGGGTCCAATAGACCCCAGTTTTTTCAAAAAAGAGTACCTGTCATTACCTATTGCTATCATAGGGGATATTTACATTCCCTGAGATAACAATAAAAGTGATAAAAATAAATAAATATGGAAGCAACAGTTTAAAAATAAAATAAAAAAGCAAAATTAATAATAATAAAAAAAAAAAAGCACCCCTGTCCTGCCCTGCTCTTGCCCAATGGCGAACGCAAGCGTCGGTCTGGCGTCATATGTAAACAGCAATTGCACCATGCATGTGAGGTATCACCGCGAAGGTCAGATCGAGGGCAGTAATTTTAGCAGTAGACCTCCTCTGTAAATCTAACGGGGTAACCTGTAAATGCTTTTAAAGGCTTTTAAAAATGTATGTAGTTTGTCGCCAATGCGCGTTTGTGCGAAATTTTAAAGCATGTCGTGTTTGGTATCTATGTACTCGGCCTAAGATCATCTTTTTTATTTCATCAAACATTTGGGCAATATAGTGTGTTTTAGTGCATTAAAATTTAAAAAAAGTGTATTTTTTCCCAAAAAAATGCGTTTGAAAAATCGCTGCGCAAATACTGTGTAGAAAAAAAAAATGCAACACCCACCATTTTATTCTGTAGGGCCTTTGCTTTAAAAATATATATAATGTTTGGGGGTTCAACATAATTTTCTTGCAAAAAAAAATATGTTTTCATGTAAACAAAAAGTGTCAAAAAGGGCTTTGTCTTCAAGTGGATGTAAGCTTCCTAATGTTGTGTATAAAATGCCAGAACAGTTCAAAACCCCCCCAAATGACCCCATTTTGGAAAGTAGACACCCCAAGCTATATACTGAGAGGCATGTCGAGTCCATGGAATATTTTATATGTTGACACAAGTTGCGGAAAAAATACAATTTTTTTTTTTTTTGCACAAAGTTGTCACTAAATGATATATTGCTCAAACATGCCATGGGCATATGTGGAATTACACCCCAAAATACATTCTGTTGCTTCTCCTGAGTACGGGGATACCACATGTGTGAGACTTTTTGGGAGCCTAGCCGCGTACGGGACCCCAAAAACCAAGCACCGCCTTCAGGCTTTCTAAGGGTGTCAATTTTTGATTTCACTTCTCACTGCCTATCACAGTTTCGGAGGCCATGGGATGCCCAGATGGCACAAAACCCCCCCAAATGACCCCATTTTGGAAAGTAGACACCCCAAGCTATTTGCTGAGAGGTATTGTGAGTATTTTGCAGATCTCGCTTTTTGTCACAAAGTTTTGAAAATTGAAAAAAAAAAAGAAAAAAAAAAAATGTTCTTTCTTCATTTTCAAAAACAAATGAGAGCTGTAAAATACTCACCATGCCTCTCAGCAAACAGCTTGGGGTGTCTACTTTCCAAAATGGGGTCATTTGGGGGGGTTTTGTGCTATTTTGGCATTTTATGGCCTTCAAAACTGTGATAGGTAGTGAGGAGTGAAATCAAAAATTTGCGCCCTTAGAAATCCTGGAGGCGGTGCTTGGTTTCCGGGGTCCCGTACGTGGCTAGGCTCCTAAAAAGTCCCACACATGTGGTATCCCCGTACTCAGGAGAAGCAGCAGAATGTATTTTGGGGTGCAATTCCACATATAACCATGGCATGTGTGAGCAATATATCATTTAGTGACAACTTTTTGTAATTTTTTATTTTTTTTTGTCATTATTCAATCACTTGGGACAAAAAAAAAATATTCAATGGGCTCAACAGGCCTCTCAGCAATTTCCTTGGGGTGTCTACTTTCTAAAATGGGGTCATTTGGGGGGGGGGTTGTACTGCCCTGTCATTTTAGCACCTCAAGAAATGAGATAGGCAGTCATAAATTAAAAGCTGTGTAAATTCCAGAAAATGTACCCTAGTTTGTAAACGCTATAACTTTTGCGCAAACCGATAAATATACGCTTATTGACATTTTTTTTACTAAAGACATGTGGCTGAATACATTTTGGCCTAAATGTATGACTAAAATTGAGTTTATTCGATTTTTCTTATAACAAAAATTAGAAAATATCATTTTTTTTCAAAATTTTCGGTCTTTTTCCGTTTATATCGCAAAAAATAAAAATCGCAGAGGCAATCAAATACCATTAAAAGAAAGCTCTATTTGTGGGAAGAAAAGGACGCAAATTTTGTTTGGGTACAACATTGCATGTCCGCACAATTTACAGTTAAAGCAGCGCAGTGCAAAATTCTGAATTCACCTCTGGTCCTTTAGCTACCAAATGGTCCGGGGCTTAAGTGGTTAACCAAGCAAAAAGGAACATGCCAGAGAAGCTTAGCATTGAGATTTAAATAACCTTCAAATATATAAAAGGCAGCCATCAATTGAATTAAAAATAACATAAATGATGATTAGGGGCCCTGTGACACTGATCAGATTCTGATCAGTATTTCCGTAAAAAAAAAGCGGAAGAAAAATGCATAAAAAATACATTCCTTTAAATCCTATGAAACTCTCCGTACCGGTCAGTTGCATTTTTAAAAGTCCTGCTTGCTGCATTTTTGCTGCATGCTAGGGCCCTTTTGCACTGATTAATTTTTGATAATTTTTCAGTTAAGAAAAGGGGACCATTCTGCATTTTTGCAACGGAGCAGTGTTAAAGCAGCTAAAAACATAACTGAAACGAATCACTGCGAAAGGGCTCTAAAAGATAGTAATCAGCCATTACAAAATTTAAAGTGGTTGTAAAGGCTGTTTTTTTTTCTTAGAAATAACAAACATGGTATACTTACCTGCTCTGTTTAATGGTATTGGACAAAGCAGCCCCAAACCTCCTCTTCTGGTGTCCCCCACCAGCACTACATGCTCCTCTCCTCTTCTGTGTCTGCCCCATAGCAAGCCTGTTGCTATGGTGCAGAAGTGCTGCCTCGCTCCCAAGCCAGGCTGTGTGCACCCATAGACACACAGCTAGGCTTGCCCTGCCCACTGCTCACTTCTCATATGATTTGACTGACAGAAAAGCTTTTGAGAGAAGGAAGAGGTGAGAGAAGAACTGAAGCCGGGCACAGTGCTGGAGTCATGCAGGACTCGGGTAAGTGTTTAATGGGGGTGGGTGGGGGGTTGCTGCTATTGTTTTTCTTACCTTAAGTCAAAGAATGCATTTACAACTACTTGAACACTTACTGAGCAGTTAGCTTAGGAACTATTGGCTGCTATAGAAGACCTAATGCCCCATACACACGATCATTTTTAATGTCATTTTTAAAACTGACGTTTTTCTCGTCATTTTTTTTCTTGTTTCCTCTCAAGCCTGTCTTGCGTACACACCATCATTTTAAAAAATGTTCAAGAAAAGCGCAGTGACGTACACCACGTACGACGGCACTATAAAGGGGAAGTTCCGTTCGAATGGCGCCACCCTTCATGTTAGTAAAGTTTGTTGAGTGACGATTCGCTCTTTTCAGTCTAGTGCTTTTCAGTCCGTTACAGCATGACGAATGTGCTATCTCCATTACGAACGCTAGTTTTACCAGAACGAGCGCTCCCGTCTCATACTTGATTCTGAGCATGCGCATTTTTTTTCACGTCGTTAAAGCATACACACTATCGTTTTTCACGTCGTTAAAAAAAACGACATGAAAAACGACGTGAAAAAAGAGAGCATGTTCGAAATTTTTAATGCCCGTTTTTCACGTCGTTAAAAATGCTCTGGAGCATACACACGATCATTTTTAATGGCCATTTTTTTAAATGGCATTTTTAACGGCATGAAAAATGATCGTGTGTATGGGGCATCAGACTTAAATGAAGTCTGATAGAACCCTTTACATATATATGCAATGTCATTGATATCCTGCATAAAGAAAGTCTGTGCCCAGCACTTTTAGACATGGGAGTGATGTTGATTGCTCAAACTGCTGACTTCTCCCCACATACTGACATTTTTATAAATGAATATCTCTTATAACAGCAAGCAAAAGCCAGGTTTTGTCAAATGGAACAAAGAAAGGGAGGAATGGCTCAGGTGGAAGCCAGAGAAACAGCAAGCCTTCATCAAGACCTGGCAGTACAGCTGCAACACAACGTATAGAAGAGAATGAAAGCAATGAAGAGAAAACACCCACCCCACAGCCGGTGAGAATTGATGGCGCTGTTTATTCTGTTGATTTTGACCACTTCATTCTGAATTAATTAAACCATGGTAGTAATAATCACAGCAGTGGAAGGCTAGGAAAAACAATTTGGGAGCACCAGAAATGAATAGAAGCCTGGCATATTTCTTAAGACTACTCTCTATCCAATACTTAACTTAAAAAAAAAGTAACTGCAGAAAGTAAGTTGATATTGCAGAGAAAATCATTTTTATTTCCTGTATAAATACTTTGTAGACCCTCAATTTTTGCAGAAGAAAAAACATAGTCAACTTTCAATGTGCATAAATCTAATAAAATGCTAATGATTTTTACAAGAATGGGTTGCTAGCCCCATATCCAAATCCCAGCCTGGAGGACAAAGGCATCCCTTTTTTGTCCCTGTCCTAATCAGAGACTGAATATTTGACTGCGCAACACCAGTTTTAACTATGGCAAATTATGGATACCTGTGACAGACCCAACCAGGACAGGGGCTTTTGGAGAGGACTAGGGACAAGCCTGCTCCCCACTGATTATGGGATTATGGCCCATGGAGAGAGCAGATTATTCTCCAATGATGGACAACAATGTAATGAACACTGAGAGCGTGGTTAGGATTACTTCTCTGAATATGGACAATAAAGCTTACCTTCTGGAGTAGATGGAAAGAGGTAATATTAATCTTGTACAGGGTAATGGTTATAGGGAATATGGTGGCGCTCCTGCAGACTGGGTTGGAGAAGCCCCTCCACTTGAGACAGAAATATTTATATACAATATTCCTTAAAGCGGAGGTTCCACGACCATTCTTTAAATTTTTTTGTATTAAATTAGTGGATTTATATATCGCAATTGAGTACTAACTTTTTAGGTGTCTTGCAGCATCACCCGTCCGTTTTCATAGTAAAGATAAACTTATATTATTTTATCTATGCATTTGCCATTTTGCTTGTGGGCATTGTGAAGCCAACAAGCAATTGCTTCCTGGATGCGGTGAATGCTCGGCTCCCGGAATTCACTGCTCTATTTCGGGGATGCGCACTCTCTACGGCGACCTGCGCTGTAAGCATTATGGTTGTCATAGCAACGGGTGGCGTCATCCCCAGTACACACAGCGGGAGCTCCCATAGATCACTGCGGCTCTATCTCGGGGATGCGCACTCTCTACACGGCATACACAGCGACCCATAGCACAGCAAAGGACATGCCTACTCCCGCGGGAGGAAATCCCGGAAGTAGGAATGAAGAAAGAAGATTAATGAAAACTGCACAGCAAAAAAAAAAAAGGTTAGTCTTTTGTTTATATTCATGCTAAGAGGGACTGTTGACAGCAATCTTTAAAATGTGGGTGAACATCCGCTTTAAGAAATCTACTAAGATAAATTAATTCCACCTTTTTAGACTGCTGTAATATTGTAGGTGTTTGTCTCATAGACTGTTGACCGGATATTCTGAGGTAGGGTGGGGTTTGTTATTAGGGATGGGCGAACGGTTCGGCCCGAGCATAAGTTATGCTCGGGCTGAACTTTCGCTGTTCAGACGTTCGGGAAACAGGCGAACTTTCGGGATGTTCAACCGTTTGTTCCGCCCCAATGCATTGCGGCGCTGAACAGTGTATTGCAAGCCCTGACTGGCTGAAGCAGTGAAAGCTTCAGCCAATCAGGGCACAGAGCACTGTCAGAGTCATGATTGGACACTGTCATCATGACTTTATCCAATCATGGCTCATTCCCGCCCCACAGTATAAAAGTATTCTTTCAATGGCAGCCATTTTTAGTGTGATTTTGGCATGGAGAGAGATAGAACAGGGCTCTGTTCAGTGCTATTATAGTTAGTGTGCTATGCTATACTGTGCTATTTTGCTTCAATTGTCCGTGTCAGTGTAGAATATTAGTTTACTTTCAGACTAGGGATAGTGTGAGTGTAGTGAGGAGGACCATCATTCAGCTTTGCATAGTGTGCAGCTAGAATAGGGACAGCTCAGATAGTTTCACTGTAGTGTAGTGAGACCGTGTCATTTATACATACATTAGTGTAGAGTAGGGATAGCTCAGATAGTTTCACGGTAGTGTAGTGTAGTGAGACCGTGTCAGTAATCTTGACATTAGTGTATAGCTAGAGTAGGGACAGTTCAGATAGCGTCAGTGTAGTGACGGTTGAACACCGTCTATTTGATTGCGTTACTGCCAGTTTAACGCCATATAGTTCTGTGTGCGTTACTGCCAGTTTAACGCCATATAGTTTTCCGTGCGTTACTGCCAGTTTAACACCATATCGTTTTGCGTGCGTTACTGCCAGTTTAACGCCATATAGTTTTGTGTGCGTTACTGCCAGTTTGGCGCATTATATTGCAGCATATTATATTTGTATCCGTGGCGTGTGTCTGTGTAGTGTGAGTACTCAAATTAAAGGGCACCAAACACCTCTTTACATTGATTAAAGTGCGTCCACGTACAGATTTCGCCTTTACATTTGCTTATAAGCACCGCCCCCTCCCTCCCAATAATGTCTGGGAGGACAACAAGGAGAGGCAGACGTTCCATTGGCACTGTAAGGGGGCCAGCAACAAATGTGTCCACAGGCAAAGGTGGACGTGGTGGTCAGTCCTCAGGCAGGGCATCATTTCCCCTGTTTAGTGAGTTTGCCCATGCTATCCAGCCACAGCATGCAGAGGAGGTGGTGGACTGGCTTACTAAACCTTCCTCATCCTCTGTCACACAAGCAGAGACAAGTGTGCAATCCCCTGCAGTTGCCAGAGTGGATAAACCTGCCTCCTTGTCCACATCTATTCCTGCCATAGCCCTAACATCAGCCATTGAGGAGTCAGCTGAGTTATTTGACCACAGCATCAGACACTTGCTCCTTGATTATGCCCAGCCATTACTGTATTCAGATGCTGGTTCTGAGGTTGAGGATGACAGGAACATGAGCCTAGAGAGAGGGAGGAACACTGGTAGACAAATTGGCATTCATGTTCCCCAAGCCGCAGCGTTTTGCCAAGTTGTCTCCAGTGGTAATGATGAAGATGGAGGAGATGGAGATGATGATGATGATGAGGTCACTGATGCGACTTGGGTACCAGATAGAGCAGAGGAGGAAACTGAAGGTGAGGTGGCACAGCCCCAAGGAGGTCGACATCAAGAAATAGTAGAGAGCAGCCACCCTATTCCATCACGTTCTGTAGCTGTTATCTCCTGGCCCACTCCCCACAGATCAGCTGTCTGGGCCTTTTTCAGCACATCTGCAGCAGATCGCACTGTTGCTATCTGCAAACTGTGTCACAGTCACATCAAACGTGGCAAAAACACCAACCATTTGGGTACCACATGCCTAACAAGGCATTTAATGTCCAACCACTTAGCCCGTTGGCAAGAGCACCTAAAAGCCACACAAAAGGGGCACAAATCTGTCCCTCCTCCTCCTCCTTACCCACTTCAGTCTGCCCCTGCCATACCGAGTCATTACCTTTCAGCAGCCTCCACTGACAGGGATGATGGTGTATAGCACAGGGTGTCCAAGGGCCTAGCAGCTCATCTGCCAGCAGCACACTAGTATCTGTAGACTGTAGCCGGCAAATTTCTCTGCCCCATCTTCTGCAGCGGAAAAAAAAATACAGTCCCTGCCACCCACATGCCCAGCGCCTGAATGCAAGCTTGTCAAAGCTGTTGGCTCTCCAACTTCTGCCTTTCAGCCTGGTGGATTCTGCCCCCTTCCGTGAATTCGCACAATGTGCTGTACCACAATGGCAGGTTCCCAGTCTATACTACTTTTCACGTAAGGCCATTCCATCTCTCTATCATCACGTGGAAGGGAATGTTCTGGCATCATTGGGCAAGGCAGTCAGCCATAAAAACCACCTTACTGCTGACACGTGGTCCAGCAAGCATGGGCAGGGACGATATATTTTGTTCACAGCACACTGGGTAACGCTGTTTGCAACTCGAAAGGATGCAGGACAGGGCTCAGTGCTGCAGCTTGTTGTGCCCCCACGTCTCCATACAGCTGGTGGTGATGATGCCAGACCTGTGAGCTCTACCCCCTCCTCCGCCACCTCCATGCCCTCCTCTGCAGAATTGTCCTATGAACAGCAGGTACCCCCTAAGCGTTCAAAGGGCTTTTCCCAGAGTCAGGCTAAAAGGTGCCATGCAGTGCTTCAGCTGGTGTGTTTAGGGGACAGGAACCACATCGGAGCAGAGATTCTTGCAGCTCTGCAAGGACAGGCCCAGAGGTGGTTCACACCACATCAGCTGGAGCCACGAATGGTGGTGTCCGATAATGGTTCAAACCTCCTGTCCCCCCTTAGACAGGGAAAGTTGACACATGTGCCATGCCTGGCACATGTCCTCAATTTGGTGGTGCAGTGTTTCCTAAGTACGTACCCAGGGTTGCAAGATGTACTAAAGCAGACCAGAAGAGTCTGTAGCCATTTCAGGCGGTCATACACAGCCAGTGCTAGGTTGGCTGAAATTCAGCGGGAATTCCATCTGCCTGTAAACCACCTTGTGACATGCCCACCAGGTAGAACTCAACTTTGGGAATGCTGCAGCAGCTATACATGCAGCAGAGGGCCGTCAATGAGTACTTGTGTCAGTACGGCACAAGACAGGCTCAGGCCGCCTCGGCTTTTTTTCCCACGCCAATGGCTTATCATTAAGATTGCATGCACTGTATTGTCACCATTTGAGGAGGCCACAAGGATGGTGAGCAGTGACAGTGCATGCATCAGTGACACAATCCCTGTTGTGTTCCTGCTGGAGCACACTCTGCGTGGCATTATGGACAGGGCACTGGAGGCAGAGCAGCAGGAGGAAGAGGAGGACTTCCTTTCCTCTCAAGGCCCACTTTATCCAGACACCATCATTCCTATGTCACAGAACACACAGGAGGAGAGAGGGGAGGAGGAGGATTCTGGCACTTTCATAGGCTTTGAAGAAGAGGAAGACATGCGTCAATCTGTAAGCGATGGCTTTCCAACCCCAGGACCCTTGGGAGTAGTATGTGGCTGGGAGGAGGAAGTTCCAGATGCTGTCATCCTGAGTGACCCCGAGGAGTCTGCTTCTCAAGCCTCTGCAAATTTGAGGTGCATGGGCAACCTCATGCTTCAAAGCCTTAGAAAGGACCCAAGAATACGTGGCATAAAGGAGAAGGATGATTACTTGTTAGCAACCCTCCTTGACCACCGTTATAAGGGGAAGGTCTCTGAACTCATCCCCTCCCCACAGAGAGTGCAGAGGATAAAATCTCTTGAGGACACATTAAAGAGGATTTTATTGAACATTTTTCCTGACTCTAGCTGGTTACAGTGTGGTGGAAAACGTTGTTTTGAGTCTTCTGTTGGTCAAGAAAGGAGCGTTGGAGAAGGTGTGCGCCTAAGTGAGGCATTTCGGAATTCTTTTAGTCCTCGCCACCCAGGGCTGTCAGCTTCCACATCCCATTGGCAACGTCTGCATCACATGGTGGACGATTACCTCTGGGCCAAATCAGAGATGGAGAGCTTTCCAGCTGACGATCCACTGCCTTACTGGGTCATGAGATTAGACCACTGGCCAGAACTTGCCCAGTATGCTATTGAGTTGTTGAGCTGCCCTGCATCCAGTGTGCTTTCAGAACGGGCATTCAGTGCTGCAGGTTTCGTTACTGATCATAGAACGCGTCTGTCCACAGACGCCGTGGACCGTTTGACTTTTATAAAAATGAATCAGTCCTGGATTACCAGCTATGAAGCCCCTGATGCTGATGTCACTGATTAAGTCTTTTTGGGATGTGGAATCTCTGCAGAACTTTGAGGCTGCCTAGCTTTGAGGGTGTTCAATCATTTCATCTGGAAGAATGTTTTTGGTATAGGTTTCATGGGCACAATGAACACCCAAAGACCAATTTTTCAGCCCCTGTTTGACAGGTGCATATCATTGCAATTTTTTACAGCAAGGCAAATTCTTGCTTACATCAAGATTATCATTATAGGGTTACGGTGGGAAGGCGCCACGACACCCAAAGACCAATTTTTCTGCACCTGTCTGACAGGTACATATCATTGCAATTTTTTACAGCAAGCCAAATTCTTGCTAACATCAAGATTATCTCTATAGGGTTACAGTGGGAAGGCGTCACGACACCGAAAGACCAATTTTTCTGCACCTGTCTGACAGGTGCATATCATTGCAATTTTTTACAGCAAGCCAAATTCTTGCCAACATCAAGATTATCTCTATAGGGTTACGGTGGGAAGGCGCCACGACACCCAAAGACCAATTTTAACGCAACCGTTACTTCTATCCAAAGTCAAAGTGACACCAGAATGTATCCAAAAAATCTCTAAACTTGTTCCCAGTGCACTACATTGTGGCCTCATCATACACACTGGCTCCCCCAGCTGTTGCTGAGCAAAATAAAGGCAGCTTGCAGGAAAAAATTCATTTTTTTGGGCTTTATAAATTCAGCAGCAGATTCTACACATGGTACAGATCTGCCACTTTACAGTTAGACTAAGGGGACCCCCCAGGCACTATATTGGAAAGAATTTTTCATTTTTAGGCTTTCACTTTAAAATTCTAAAAATCACTGCTCATTTAAAAGTTTTTCACCAATTTTTTTTTTTATTGATACATGTCCCCCAGGGCAGGACCCGGACCCATATAACCATTGTATGCCCAATTACTTGCATTTAAGCCTTCAAAATGGGCATTTTTGATATTTGACTTTCAGGTCCAAACTTTTGCGGTGTTCGAAAGTTCGTGTGCGAACCGAACAGGGGTCCGTTCGGCCCATTCCTATTTGTTATGTGTTTATTGTTAAGTAGGTCTTTGTGTTATTGTTTCTGTCTGTCTGATCATCTCTTTAAGATGAGATTAATCTGGTGACCACTTTAACTTGTTACCAAATTATTGTGGGATGTTATATGTTTGTTGATTAACTTACTGTTTAATTAACTTACTGTTTAATTAATTTACAGTTTAATTAAGATCATCGTTAGCTGTTAATTATATTCCTGTTTACAGTTTGCATTGTTAGGGTAATATGATCAGGAGGGGGATGTCTTCCTGTGGGGTATAAAGTATGTGTCTGAGCTTCAATAAACAGTCATTCTTTTGGAGTTTACTTTAACACCTTGTCTGTGTATGATGATAGGGGTAAAAGGCTGGTACATCTTGGTCTGCTCAGAACAGTTTGGAGGGCAGGAGGCACTGTTTGACGGAAGGAAGCACCAAAGTAGGGTGCCAAAGTATGGATACCTTTTAAGAAAATATATTAAATTATGGAACTTTAATTTCATATAGAATGCTTTGGCAGTGTCAAAACCAAGCTAAACAAAGGGAATATTGGTAAAAATAAGTTCAGTTATTGCATTATCTTTGCAACCTAAAAACTTTTTAAATGACCTCTGAACATTATGTGTGAACTTTTTTCTTTTGGTAATGAAACACTATGAAATTATTTGTATGCCTATTATTGATTGCAATTATACTGTTAAAGAAACTGGGCTGTTATGGTAATGGTTTCTAGTACTTAATAGGAACCTTGAAATGGATTGACATAATATGAATCAGTTTTCAGATTTCATTTGATAGGAATAATCCTTTCTTTTCTGTAATGGCCATGATCTTATTAAATGTGATTTAATGCACAGTGCAATGGAAGTTATCCCTGCTAGTTTAACAACATCATCCATTTGGACAGATTATAAAGATTATAAAAGTATAAGACTGGGTCCAATTATACTAGAGGAGCAATCAAGTGTTAACCGTTTTACTTGAATAGCCACATCTAAAGCATTAAAGTGATTGGGACCCAGCAAAGTCAATTACTGCATAAAGGGGCAAGCAATGTATGGGTTTACATAGTTTAGATTGCAGACAACTGTGAAAGCTAAAACTATTCTGTGTTGCATGGAGAATTATTTATAGGGTACAATATGTTTTGTCTCTAGGCTGTAATTGTTGCAAATACTTTTTAGTCAGCTCTGTAACGGACTTTAAGTTACTCCATTGTAGGGTGACCACATTTCCAAACTACCATTCAGGGACATCCTCCCTTCCCTCCCTTCCCAAAAATCAGCTTGTGCTGTAACGAATCGCAGCACAGTGATTGGACACAAGAGACGAGATTTATGATTTCTCCAATCACAAGCAGGGGACGGGATTGTGCTCCTCCAGGAATTCCCAGCCAGGACAAGTACTGTCCGTTGCTATTTTTTAAAGCAGCCTGTAAAACAAGAGTAATAAACTTAGCAGTCCTACCACAAGTGACACCAGTGTTGCTCTCTTGCAAAGCTACACCAATCACTGGAGTCTTTGGCATCTAACAATTTCAAGTGTTTTCAGATGGTCCTCTGCTGCAGACTGACTGTAGCTGCCCTGCTGGTTTCAATGTTGCTAGTCTGTCTCTGCAGTGATTTAGCAGCCAGTGGGTATCATAGGAATGCACAGGCTTCTAACACACCTGCAACGACCAATGATCTGTAAGAAACCAAAGATTTGAGTCACCAGTAATAAGACTAATAAATATTAGAACAATTCTTTTACAAACCGTCTTTTATTTTGCAACAGAGTTTCTTTAAGCCTGTACTAATAAAAATATGTAATGTAACGTGGCATAACTTACCTTCTTTTAAAAATGCTAGTTCCCTGGCAGCTTTTGGCTTCAATAGTTGACCTATGGATTTAGAACAACAATGAACCAAGCGAAGTCAAGTGTAGTCAAAGCATCTGATCTATATACTTGTTCAAGGCCAATGACTTGGAAAGTATTAAATACATGCATGGCAGCCAAGTCAGGAATTGTAACCTAAATATTTCTCTCAGATTTCCTTAAAATAGTATACTCTTGTTGAAGAAAACAAGGTATTGCAATGCAATACTGCCTCCTATGTACAGAAGGCATATTCTGAAACTTTATGTACGAACAGGATTGTCCTAGTACAATAGTCAGGATAAAGCAACAGCATTCAGTGTTTTTATATATATATATATATACTGTATGTGTATATATATATATATATATATATATATATATACACTGTATGTGTATGTATGTGTATATATATATATATATATATATATATATACTGTATGTGTATATATATATATATATATATACTGTATGTGTGTATATATATATATATATATATATATATACTGTATGTGTATATATATATATATATAGATAGATAGATAGATATGTATATCTTGATATATATATAATCTTTTTTTTAAATCTCACAAATTTGAAAAAATTATTTTGTCAAATAAAAGAACTTAAAAGTTTGAGTTATCTTTGATTCCTTCTATTTCTGCAGGCACACAAGTACATTATACAAGCTACAGTATTATATAAAAGCTGGATGCTTACAGAGAGCCAGGCTGCCTTTGTTCAATCTATTAAAGAAATGGAAAAACAGGAAATGAAAGGTAAAGTTTTATTTATTTTTTCTTTTTTGTGTGTGATTTCAGTAAAAAAGAACTGTCAATGTTGACTTACATTGTTGATAGCTGGTCTGGCTGAAATTGTATTCAACAACTTGTATTCAACACTGAAACTTTTGAAAACAAGTTTTGCATAGTTACATACGTTGAACTCCTTAAAGGCCGAGTTCAAGTAATGTCTGATATACTGTAGATAGAAAATCTGAGGGCGGAGTTTTTCTATTTCCTTCTTAATCTAGATTGACTTCTCTACAACCATAGTGCCCATTAAAGTATCTGAATTTGGCCAGTCCCTGCTGAACCGGTCGGATTTCAATCCATGTATGAGTGGCTTAAAAATAACATTAATTCAGGCATGTCAAATATAAAACAGTAGGCTGAACTGAGAGAACTAAACCTTTAAGAGGCAATGTTTTGTCTGCTGTCCAGAAAAATAATATGACATTTAAGAATTTCAGAGTAAAACAATAAGTTATCTATCAACTGCATTAAAGATTGGGGTGCATTCTTTTTCTCTGGAACTTGAACCACAGAGGGCCACATGTGACCCATAAAACACCAGTTTGACATGCATGCAATAATTGTTACAAAGCTTGCAGAATACATTGGTAAAATGGTAGTGTGGCAAAACTCTGATGCCTCGTACACACAACCATTTTTTCTGACGGGAAAACTGGTATGAGAGCTTTTGGTTGGCAATCCCGGCCGTGTGTATGCTCCATCGCAGTTTTTCCGATGGGAAAACTGCCGGACAAAAAAAGAGATCAGGATCTCTTTTTTCCCGTCAGGCCAAAAATCCGAGCGGGAAATCCGTCCGTCTGTATGGTTTTCCGACGGGCAGAACACCGCGCATGCTCAGAATCAAGTATGAGACGGGAGCGCTCTTTCTGGTAAAACTAGCGTTTATAATGGAGATAGCACATTCATCACGCTGTACCGGACTGAAAAGCGCAAATCGTCTCTCACCAAACTTTTGCTAACTTGAGGATCAGCAAAAGCAGCCCAAAGGGTGGCGGCGTTGGAATGGAACTTCCCCTTTATAGTGCTGTTGTACGTGTTGTACGTCACCGCGCTTTGGACGGCAGACTTTTGTCTGAGCGTGTGTATGCAAGGCAGCCTGAGAGGAATTCTGTTGGGAAAACCATTGGTTTTTTATCCGTCGGAAAAACTGCAAGTGTGTACTAGGCATAAGACTATAGCAAGAATTATGTAGTACTTTTATAGCACCCAGCATGGGCATGTCAGATTCCACCAAACCATAATGTGTATTCCTGCATGACTGAAACTATCTAGCACCCCTAGAGGCTATAACCCCTCACACTTGTTCAGTTGCACTTAGTGTCCTCAGAGGACTGGATGTCCCCTTACTCTCTATTTTTACTTGAAATGGAAAATGTTCTACTATCAACAGCTCCTGGTAGATTTATGTTGGATATTAAAAACCCTGAAGGTATCTCCAGCTATTGGGTGCAGAGTTTCCCAGTTGATTTGGCATACTGGTGTTCTCTCTGTGACAGTCTTGTGTTTAGCAGTGACATCCTATCTGTGTTCCAGTTGGCACAGGATTCCATTATTCAAGTCAGGCCAGACATCATTGCTAAGTGACGGGACCAGAGCTGTGGCAGTTCACCAGTTCACCCGCCAGTTTCCATACATGTGCTGAGGATTCTTCATGATCGTGGGACATTGTTGGGGAACAGTGCCTTCGTTATTTAAAATCCAAACTGGCTGGACATTGTTTTAGAGTGTGGGAAACCCCTCCGTTGTGTGCTTTTCTTGGTGGCTGGGCACTGTTTTTGCCTAAATCATGGTTTTAAACTTCATGCTTCAATTTGTGGAAGTTCTTTCACTTTTCAGTTTTGGTTGGAGCACATATATTCGTCACTGATATAGATTTATTTCTCAACATATTGATTTGTGAATTGTTGATTAATAATTACAATGTATGTTGGCTTCCCTTTTCAGTTTTGGGCAGAGCATGTATTTAATTTTTGTAGTAGCGCAACACGTTTAAGATTTTCAGATTCATATTATGTGGATTAGGTCCTTATACTTAGCACGTAAACTTATTCTACAAAAGTGGACTTCTTCTATACCTCTGACTTATAAACAGTGGTGTGAGAAACGTAATTATATACTAAAAAAGGAGGAGTAGACGTATAAACATAGGGGATCACCCCAAAAAATTGAAAAAATATGGTCTTATTGGATAGATCCTAGTAATCTATTATATAATGCTCAAATTAATGTTACAGTAGAATGAAGTTGAAAAACTAAGTGAACCAGTTAAGAGTGACATTTTTGGTGAAGTAAAATTTGTTTATTAGAGAGGGATAGTGGGTGCCGTTTTGGGAGAATTGCTATAACTCGGTTCTGTAGACTATAAGGTGTAAATCCCTATTAACTGAGGTTTATACAGTACATTTTTAAATATATGTTTAGGTTCTTATGTATGATTATATTTTGTTTTTTGTTTTTTTACGTTATTTATTGATTCTGAGATGTACCATGATTGTTTGTTTTAGTTTTGTTTTGTAATATTAATTTGATCTGAAGCATGTAAGTTAATGCATTTTGTGGATAGCCTCTTTTGGGGCTGTCCTTGCAATTATTTATATGTGTTTTATGTAATGTCTAATAATAAATACATAAAAAAATCTTGAATTAAAAAAAAAGATTTTCAGCTTCTGAGGAATGTGGGAACACATTTAGTGTTTGCAGCTGCTTCTAATTAGGTTGATTTAAGTGTGGTGGCAGCGCACCAGATTTTTTTGGGGGGTTTTCATTTGCTTCAAATTTTTATTTAAACTTGTTTACAGTTCTGAGAACCAAAGGAGGCCTTCACCATCTTGAATTTAAAGGCTTCATGCCCTTGTATATCCTCAAAAGTTTCAGAATTAATCTGCTTGGTCAGTTATTGTCTCCCTTGACCACAGAGACTTCTTAGCATACATCGACATATACAGTGCCTTGAAAAAGTATTCATTCCCCTTAAAGTTTTCGACATTTTGTCATGTTACAACCAAAAGCATAAATGTATTATATTGAGATTTTATTTGATAGACCAACACAAAGTGGCACATGATTGTGAAGTGGAAGGAAAATGATAAATGGTTTTTATTTATTTTTTTACAAATAAATATTTGAAAAGTGTGGCGTGCATTTGTATTCAGTCCCCCCTGAGTCAATTCTTTGTAGAAACACCTTTCCATGCAATTACAGCTACAAGTCTTTTTGAGTATGTCTCTACCAGCTTTGCACATCTAGAGAGTGACATTTTTGCCAATTCTTCTTTGCAAAATAACTCAATCTCTGTCAGATTTGATGGAGAGCATCTGTGAACAGCAATTTTCAAGTCTTGCCACAGATCTTCTATTGGATTTAGGTCTGGACTTTGACTGGGACATTCTAGCACATGAATATATTTTGATCTAAACCAGGGATATGCAATTAGCAGACCTCCAGCTGTTGCAAAACTACAAGTCCCATCATGCCTCTGCCTCTGGGTGACATGCTTGTGGCTGTCAGAGTGTTGCTATGCTTCATGGGACTTGTAGTTCTGCAACATCTGGAGGTCTGCTAATTGCATATTCCTGATCTAAACCATTTCATTGTAGCTCTGGCTGTATGTTTAGGGTCATTGTCCTGCTGAAAGGTGAACCTCCACCCCATTCTTTTGCAGACTCTAAAGGGTTTTCTAAGATTGCCCTGTATTTGGCTCCATCCATCTTCCCATCAACTCGGATCAGTTTCCCTGTCCCTGCTGAAGAAAAGCATCCCCACTTCATGATGTGGCACCACCATGTTACACGGTGGGAATGGTGGGTTCAGGGTGATGTGCAGTGTAATGCCCCATACACACGATCATTTTTCATGCCATTTTTTAAACCGTTTTTCTTGTCGTTTTTTTTTCATGCTTCCTCTCAAGCCTGTCTTGCGTACACACGATCATTAAAAAAAACGCTCAAGCAAAGCGCAGTGACATACAGCACGTACGACGGCACTATAAAGGGGAAGTTCCGTTCGAATGGCGCCACCCTTCATGTTAGTAAAGTTTGTTGAGCGACGATTCGCGCTTTTCAGCCTCGTGCTTTTCAGTCCGTTACTGTGTGATGAATGTGCTATCTCCATTACGAACGCTAGTTTTACCAGAACGAGCGCTCCCGTCTCATACTTGATTCTGAGCATGCGCGTTTTTTTTCACGTCGTTAAAGCATACACACTATCGTTTTTCACGTCGTTAAAAAAAACGACATGAAAAACGACGTGAAAAAATAGAGCATGTTCGAAATTTTTAATGGCCGTTTTTCACGTCGTTAAAAATGCTCTGGAGCATACACACGATCGGTTTTAATGCCCATTTTTAAAAATGCCATTTTTAACGGCAAGGTTGTTGGTCTGTGGAGAAATCCAAATTTCCATTTGACATTCTGGATTTTCAAAGGATTTGTCTGACATTACTTCACAGGAGTGTTGCAACGGCGATGGAAATTGAGTCTATTCTGTCTTGGGTGGAGCTTCATGTTCTACTGATCTCTGCGGTGCATATTCCTGAGGTGGAGAACTGGCAGGCAGATGCTGGATGTGGAACTATTAGCATCTTGTTTCAACATGAAGCTGGACAGATTTGCCTCTAGGGTGAGGGATTCAACAGTGGATGCCCTGATAGCATCGTTGGATCAGTATGCTCTGATCTATATCTTTCCTTGCCTGAAGCAATTACTTCATCTACTTCAAATGATCGAAAGCGAGAGCATTCCAGTCACTCTTTTTTTGCTGGTGTGAGATTTTGGAGGCTTCCCTACATGCCTTTTCAGTAAATCATGTTCCTTCTTTCCGATGCCCCTGTGATAGTAGATTTGGGTGATCTAGTGGCAGCGCGTTGGTGAGAAGGTGAACGAGATCTGTTTACTATAACCTGCCTGGCCAGTTTGGGGCAAGGAGTAGGACTAGAATTCCTTCTGCCTTGATTCTGTGAAGCAGTCTAGAAAGCAAATTCAGGAGAGAGAATGCATATATTAGATTAGAATGATTCCAATGAGCTGCAAAAGTAGATTGGATTGGAGGTTTTTAGAAAAATTGACTTTGTAGGCACGTATAAAAAAATTTAAGTTCACATCATCATATATAATATGCACAAAATACATCTAAAGATAGAAATACAAAAATACAAAAGGCCAGATGTTTTTTCCGGGAGAAAAATACTTGATGGATACAGTATATACTTGCTGCGGGGCTGTATCAAGAAACAAAGCCCACACTGAAAAAAGAGTATCTCCTGGGTATTTCCAAACGGTCCTTGAAGAGTTAAAACGGCTCTACATTTTTCGCGACTAGAAATGTCGCTACTTCAGGAGCTGCAAAAGTATTCACTGTCTCTGCATTCAGATCTTGCAACCAGGAAACAAACTTGCCAGCTCTCCACTCCAGGGATGTAAACTGCTAAACGAGCTGGGACACATTGCTTCTTCCAGGTCAGAATGAACCACACCTCCTTTGCAGCTGCAGAACTTATTGTTTCCCCCTTGTGATCCACTGCCTTGGCATTGTCTCATTATACTGGAAAGGATGACCTACCAGAAGATCCATCCACTGCAAGAGGCTAAGATTAATTGCACATAGATTCAGAATGTTCTTCGGTAACAGGGACTCCTCTGTGATCAACATACCCGTACTGACAGTGTGCCCAACCTCCTCCATAAAAACACCTATTATGTGGAGGTTAGTGACAGAAACACCAGAGATGGGCAAAGAGGGTACAGATGTGAAAGGTGAAAATGAGCATTAAATCTAAGCATACTGACCCAGCGTACGCTGTCATGGAGAATAATACACCCCCTCCTGATCTTCAGGTGCTCACAAGTCACTTAGAGCATAGGTTTGGACCGAACCGTTGGCTCATCCCTAGCTACAATTTCCAGACTGTGTATCTCAGATCATATTTTAACAAGTCTGATAAATTTGCTTTAAAATAAATTTTACTCTTTGAACATCACTTAAATATGCAAATATAACAATTTTGACTTCCATGTTAATTGACAATTTTTTTTTAGATGTTTCAAAGAATCCATACAAAAGTATAATTTTGGTTATAATTGGAGTATGGCGGCCTGAGTTATCCTCTTGCCTTTTATATGTTGAGACCTACATGCCATAATTGCTGACTTTGTTCCTGTCTACTGGAGAGCTTTGTGTGCTAATTATCATTTTTGTTTAAAAGAAGATCTTTTTTTCTAACTAAATATTATTTTGCTGTTTCTTTTTCAGCTGTTTTTTTAATTTATCCAGTAAACCCAAAAAAACAACCCAGTAGTATATTAATGTGCTGTTACTAAACAAGAATGAAAATTTTAAGAAAACTACATACAGTTACAGGAAAACAATACACGAAATAAAGTGTTGCAAATATGCATACATACACCCATGCACAAGCTATTTGTTCTGTCCTAGCAAATGAACATTGGCAGTAGTCTGTATGCAATAGGGATATGCTAAAGGTCACTTAGCTTCCATTAGAGCTGGTCCACGATTTCCTTAGCAAACAGAACTCCAGGCAGGCATCCTGGAAGTTTCTCTCTATCTTGTAGTGCAGGCTTAGGTTTGTCATATATACAGTAAATACAGTATACCGGTACATATATTCGCACAACGTTCAGTAATAACTTATTAATCATGAAATGCAACATCTATTTGACCTGTGGAGGATAATGCAATCTATACAACTCTTATTTACAGTATGTATTGCATGTTCAACCAAAGACTGAACAAACTTATTCATATAATCAGGAAAATCAAACAATTCTCCAGTGCACCTGATTTGCAAACAGATTTGTTCATGACTAATAATGTTTGTAGTCTTGGTTCACAGATGTATTCAAATGTATTATTTGTAAAGTGCTGAAGAAGTGTTTAATCAAGGATACACTTCGGAAATGTTTTATAAGACAGAATGAAATAGTGCGAATGTTGGCCAATAAAACCATTTTGTTCCTTTTCTCCGTTTTTTTCTACTTCATCCCCTTGGTAAGCAGAATACTGGTTACTAAGGGAAATACAAATGTTCAATAGGATTGGCTAGGAGAGGGTGTAGTGCATAATTTTTTGACAATTGACTGTGTGGTGTAGTCGGCGATATCTTGCTAGAGCTGGGGCAGCATAGTATAAGACTTGCAGAGGGGTTGAGGGGAGATCGGGGGACTACAACATTATGTGTAACTGCATCAAAGGTGTATTAGCCATCATGTTGCTTACCTGAAACATGCTCTGTTTTCTTCAGTAGTGCCAACAATGATCATAGATCCAGTCATTATTGTAGGTTCAATATTGCCCCTGACCCTGCATTACTTTTTCTTAAGAAAAGCTCTCACCCTTGTGCAGGGCTACCAGTTGTGTAACTGGCTATTGTAGTCCTCAATCTACATGGCTAATGTCATGCATAGAGTAGGTGTACCTTTCTATGTCTTTTTCTGCTCATAAATGCTCATATAATTTGATGAGCAGTGCATGAAAATTACCGCCTTGTCCTGCTTTGCTGCACCTTACAATGTTTCGGAGTCACGCAGGACCCCTTCGTCAGGCACGTGATGTCATCACATGTCTGACGAAGGGGTCCAGCGTGACGTTGCACTCTCTTGCTTGTAATATGATCATGCTTCAATAAAAAAAGTCTGGACTGAAGATCCATGGTTTACTGGCAAATATATTCATTATCGCATGAGCACCCCTCACAGCTCATCACCCCTTTACCACAGCAGATTTCTAACACATCTCTTTTCCCCACCCTGCCCTGCACGTCCAACACGTACCATTATCCCAGATCAGTACACACACATATTCTGAGTGCTCACAGCCCATCCCCATCCTGCCCCTGCTCAGAGTGGGCATAGCGCATCTTCATCCTATGCACCCCCTACCCCCAAATTACACTCATTCCCTACTTAGAGCAAATGCATTCCTCCCAGCCACCTTAACAGCACACCCCACCCGCTTCCTAGCCAGTAAACCTCTACTCACGACAGATCTCTATCACATCCCCTAAGCCCTCCTACCCCCAGGTCACAATGCATTCCAATTCTAAACCTCCTCTGCCCTTATCATACTCTTTACTACTCTACTGCCGATACACCCCTCTCCCTCAAATGCTTCACTTCACTTATGTCCTCCACATATCTGCCAACTTACATACCCTCTGCACTCTTC
The DNA here is from genome assembly GCA_029206835.1 of Rana muscosa. Lineage (NCBI taxonomy): Eukaryota > Metazoa > Chordata > Amphibia > Anura > Ranidae > Rana > Rana muscosa. The sequence continues at coordinate 74,703,372 of CM055121.1, forward strand.
TACTGTACATACCACCCAACTCTGTACCCTCTGCACTCCTCTCCTGCACATGCTGCCTGCTGTCATATCCCCCACATACTACCCATTGTCATAATCTCCACAGTCCTGTACTGCACACCTGTAATAACCTTCAAGCTCCCATTCTGTAAATACTGCCACTCTCATACCCTCCACACTCCTCTCCTGTACATACTGCCTGCATACCCCCCTAACTGCTCTTTTGCACATTCTGTCTGCTATCTATTATCATACCCTCTGTACTACTCTCATGCACATACTGCACTGTGTTATACCCTCAGCTATTATCCTGCACATACTACCCACTGTCATATGCTCCACATCCTTTTCCTGTACTTGTAGCCATTTGTCATACCCTCCACACTCCTCTGCTGCACATATATCCATCTGTCATACCGTCCACACTGCTTTCCTGTTTATTCTTCCAGTTGTCATACCTTCAGCACTCCCCTCCTACACATACTGCCCACTGTAATACCTTTTACACTCTTCACCTGCATATACTGCTTACTGTCACACCATCTACACTTCTCTCCTGCACATGCTGCCTGCTGTCATACCCTCAGCACTCCTCTCCTCCACATACTGCACCCTGTCATACCCTCCACACTCCTTTCCTACACATACTGCACACTGTCATACCATCTATACTCCTCTCTTTCACATACTGCCTGCTGTCATACCTTCAGCACTGCTTTCCTGCACATACAGCCTGCTTTCATACTCACACTGCTTTCCTGCCCATCTTACCAACGATAACAATTGTTCGCTGATATACTAGTAATATATTGTAATATACCCGACTTTGTCCATTCTGTAACGGGAACACTTTTTCTAGTTGATGATAATTCACATCTTTCAGCTTTTACATTGGGGAAACATGTATGACAGTAATGTTAACAAAGTGCAAACATTGTCTGTGCCAACTTCAAATAAAACAACTTGGTCAAATGTAGAACCTGGTGCTGAAAAAATAAATGCTTCTTTTTTTACACAAGATATTTTTTTTTTTATAAGAACCTGTGAACACAACTCAAGTTACAAATTAACATATTTTTGTTTTCTTGATTGTAAGCTTTGCATTGATTTACCTACTTATGCAATATTTACAACAATTGTAGGATAATATAATTTTCAATGTGCTCTCAGTATAATTATATGAACTGCAAGAAAGAACTGTAGGTGAACTTTTTTTTATGGTTATTCTGCCATTTGTGAAAAAGGTAATGTAACAGTGCCACCTACTGTGCCATTTACACTTAATGCATTTTTATTAAGCAAAATGTTAGGGCTAAGAGCACATGCAGACTGGCAATCTAGTTGTCATACTGAATGGTGACTATGGGACTTAAATATACATATAGGCATCCCTGTGTTTTATTGCATATTGAAAAGGATTGTCAGTGCATGCTGTGATTAAAAAAAGAGCAGTTCTAAACAGTGGCGGCTGGTGCTCAAAATTTTTAGGGGGGGGGGGGGCGCAAACAAATTGAAAAAAAAAACATCAATTGCAGACACTGTGCCCATCAAACGCAGCTACTGTGCCCATCAATTGTGAATATACAAATAAATGATGCGCTAATCACCAACCAACTAATATGTGCACACTTAAAGATATTCAGATCCTCCGTGCTGAATAAAATAGTGATATGCCTTACTACCACAAAAAATCAAAATGACCCTATCCACAAGTAGCATAGATAGTATTGTGGAGTAACTTCTTGACCCTTAATATGCAAAAATCCCCAGATCCATATGCAAATGTATCACTGAACAATACAAATCTTCATAAAAAGAACCATAAACACTATAGTTTATGCAAAATTATTCCTGTGAACGGCCTTCTCCTTCTTATAAACACTCCGGTTTTCAAGGTGTTTCCATATACATGTGAATAGAAGAAAGGAAACGCTTGCAGCAGCAGTCTGAGTGAGGAGCACACTGAAAACTGAGCTGATCAATGCTGATTATCTTTGGAGGTTATGTGAGTACGGGCTGCAGCTGTGAAAGGTTGAGCCTGTGTTAATCATATTGCGCAATGATCTGTTTCCTTTCTTCTATTCACATGTATATAGAAACACCTTGAAAACCGGAGTGTTTATAAGAAGGAGAAGGCCGTTCACAGGAATAATTTTGCATAAACTATAGTGTTTATGGTTCTTTTTATGAAGATTTGTATTGTTCAGTGATACATTTGCATATGGACCTGGGGATTTTTGCATATTAAGGGTCAAGAAGTTACTCCACAATACTATCTATGCTACTTGTGGATAGGGTAATTTTGATTTTTTGTGGTAGTAAGGCATATCACTATTTTATTCAGCACGGAGGATCTGAATATCTTTAAGTGTGCACATATTAGTTGGTTGGTGATTAGCGCATCATTTATTTGTGTATTCACTTTTCCACGGACACAGGAATCCTTTGTGTGATTGCAGCTTTCACTATTTGGTTATCAATTTATTTGTTTTTTTCACTATTTATTTCATTAGCGCTTTAGTACACAATATTTTCATGTGCCCATCAATTGCCACCACTGTGACCATAAAACACAGCCACTGTACCCATCAAACGCAGCCATTGTGCCCATCAAACGCAGCCACTGTGCCATCAAACGCAGCCACTGTGCCCATCAAACGCAGCCACTGTGCCATAAAACGCAGTTACTGTACCCATCAATTGCTGCCACTGTGCCCATCAAACACTGCCACTGTGCCTATCAGTTGCCGCCACTGTGCCCATCAAATGCTGGCACTGTGTCCATAAATGGCTGCCACAGTGCCCATCAATTGCTGCCAGTGTGCCCATCAATTGCCGCTACCGTGCCCATCAATTTCTGCCAGTGTGCCCATCAATTGCTGCCACTGTGCCCATCAATTGCTGCCACTGTGCCCATCAATTGCTGCCACTGTGCCCATCAATTGCTGCCAGTGTGCCCATCAATTGCCGCTACTGTGCCCATCAATTGCTGCCAGTGTGCTCATCCATTGCTGCTACTGTGCCCATCAAATGCGGCCAGTGTACATCTCTCCCATCCTCTCTTCCCGTCCTCTGCTATGATTGGACGCCTGATAGGCGTTCAATCACAGCGCCTGTCGTTTCAGCCAATCAGGTGACAGGTAACAGACCCGAGCACCTGATTTGTGGAGAGGCGGTTCAGTGTTAGGAAAGTGAATATTTATTCGCTTTCCTAACACACAGCTAAGTGAACTGCGAGCGCCCAGCATGGCGCTCGCTGTTCACCTTTTTTGACGCCTATTAGAGCCTACGGCTCTAATCAGGTGCTTCAAAAAATACCTTGCTGCTTTAATTCAGGCTCCTGGTGCCCGAATAGGGGGTGGCAGCTGCGACCATAGATAGTTTCATGCATTGCATGAATCTATCTATTTGTGATAGAGCGGTGGCAGGAGAGAGAGGGGACGGCGCCCGTGCGCCACTTATGGACGCACCGCCACTGGTTCTAAACAACAACTAAAATCATGTAATGAACAAGGAATTCTATCCTGAAAAACTGCACATGTGCTATTCAGAAGAAATTCCATCTGTAATCTGCAAACAAACACACTATCAGCGTTAGTGTTAGAGGGGATATATGAGAAATGCTAAGCTAAAATACTTTCTCTAATATTTTTCTCCATTTCTTATGATGTACATGAATTCTTCATGGCCTTGCAGATTTTATCCGGGGAAATCTTCAATACTGAAATCACAAAAAAGAGAGAGTGCAATGGCTTAGTGCAACACCTTCAGACCTCAATTTAATATAAACGTTTTTGAGCTTTGAGGAAGAGAGTATGTCCCTCGAAACGTGTTAGAAGACTTGTAGCTACTGCATCCTGGAGGGCCAAGTGTGGAATAGGATGATATGCCTGTGATGTTATACCTTTTGTAAGTATTTTAATACTTTAAGGTGTTGCACTAGGTAGGTTTGTTCTCTCTTTTTTTGTGAACTGAAATTTGCAATTTGAACTATCTACTGCAGCTAAATTCAACAGGTTCTTGCCATTGCTCCTGTGCAGCACGTGATTCTGTGTTTTGCAGTCTCTCACAGTGTAAACTGCACAAGGGGGTATTTAGAAATATGAATCACGTGAGCTACATTTTACAGACCTAAAGTGGTTCTAAAGTTAAAATGTTTTTTTTTTTTACCTTAAAGTGTTTGTAAACCTTAGTTTAAAAAATAAATAAATAATAACTAACATGTCATGCTTACCTGGATAAAATAAACCTGTGCCGCGCTATGTATACCTGTGTGCAAATAATATTATCCAATGTGTCAATACATAAAGTGCAAATGCTAAATAAATCTATAATATATAATAACTCACTCTAAAACAACCTATATATTATCAAATAAAGGTGTGGACATCAATTTGGACCTGGGTAGTTGCCAACATCCCTGAGATAAGAATAAAGAGAGAAAACCCCCCACATAGGACGGGACTTTAACGGCAACGAATTTGGAATAAATTTTAAATTTTATTGTACAAAAAATACATATCAAAACACGACAAAATTTTACAATATTAAAATCATAAAAATTGGATAATGCTTGGGTGATTCCAATAGCTGAGTCCGCTTGTCTCCCAACGCGTTTCGGGATGTATCATATCCCTTCATCAGGGGCTGTAATACGGACGAAATCACACTGTGCAAGATACAAAAAATGAATTTAAACACAAAGTTAAAATGATATATATATATATCAACATCTGCTGGACAGAACGACTAAACCTCAAAACTGTATATTGCAAAGCATGGTTTCACATACCTACTAGGAAGAGCAAACTCATAAGAGACCGGCAAGTAAGACCCCTACAGCGGTAACACAGCGGCATCTCCAGCGCAAAAAGCGCCAAATTTGGGTTGATACCCTCACCTCCCAGCGAATCCCAAGGGGCACCACTGACACAAGCATAAGGGTCTGAAAATACAATAGTATTTTATTGACATATCTGGTTCACAGTATGTCAACATATACACCAATCCCATATTCAAGCATATTGTGAAACAACACATCTGTCACAAAAAAGAGAGAAAGACTGGGCCATACCTGGTGACAACCACCTACGGAAAGCACCCAGATCCTTTTTATATAAAGACTTTAATCATCCCAGGATGCCCTGATTATCCCTTACAACGGGGAGGGAGACGATAACTCTACCATCTGTGGATAGAGATAAAAAGCCTTCCATAAGAAACACAGGCATGATTATATGGCTGCTATACATGCAATCATGACCGTATAATGGTGTACATGAGAGAGGAGAAAGATACACATGGAGGTTAAAACCTACCTCATGCAGAAACATACTAAGTTTGTATAGATGGGTAGTCAAATAAAGAGCTTCCCTATTGAACTCCACAGGTGACTGCACAAGATGGTATGTGCAAAGTGTGGAAACGAGTAGGAAGCCCAATCTGTGGAGTAACATAATAGTGACACTTAAAATCTAATGCCAATTAATCAAAAGATTAGCTCTGCTCAATAGAACTGTACAGAGCCTTACCTTGTATTATTGCCGCCACGTTTGTCCGTATGCTTGCCGCTCAGTTTGTCAACATATTGACACTGAGTTTCATGCTTTATAAAGGGGGAGCTGCGGACGGTATCACCTGACATCATGACGCAATTGCGTCTGGTGCCGTGTACCCCGCCTGTCTCCCTGTCATGGAAACCCTGTCAGGAACAGACGCCCTGGACTTCCTGGTTCCCGCCCCCGCAGGTGACGCCCGAAGGGCTATTTAAACTCCTCACTTGCAGACAGTCCCTGCTGTCTGCTCTACAGCGTTTATCCCAAGTGACCTGATCTGCCTTGTTTACCTGTATCTGACCCGGCTTCCTGTGACCCTCCTGCTATCTGCCTGTACCTGACCATCGGCCTGTTTTCTGACTTCGGTATTGCCTGATCCTTTTGTGCCTCGCTGCCTGCCAGTTTACCCGACCCCGGCTTGTCTGACGATCCTGCCTGACCTTGGCTCTTGTTCACCTGCTGCTGCCTAGTGGTTCCAGTTTACCTGCTGTGCCTCCCGGTCCGGGTCATCTTCTGCAGTTCCTGGTTCCTGTCTGCTCATCTGCTGGTTCCTGTCTGCTCATCTGCTGGTTCCTGTTCATCTGCTGCTGCCCAGTGGTTCCAGTCTACCTGCTGTGCCTCCCGGTCCGGGTCATCTTCTGAGTTCCTGGTTCCTGTCTACTCACCTGCTGTAGTTCCTGGTTCCTGTCCACTCACCTGCTGTAGTTCCTGGTTCCTGCCTCCTCACCTGCTGGTTCCTGATCACCTGCGGTAGTTCTTGATCCTGCCAGGCACTCGTACCCCTTCCACCTCCGTGCTTCCTGTTATACCACCAGGGGCCGCCGGTGGGAGCCGTAAGGGAGGCCTCCCTCTGCTAACCGGGCTCGTCACCGTCAGGTACGTGACAGTAGCAGACAGCCATGTCTGAGCCCGAGCAGGGAGCCTCACCTATGGAGGAACTATGCCGACACCTGGCGGGACTGACCGAGGCCGTTGAGAGCCTCCAGCAAGGCTACACTCACCTGGAAGGACAAGTGCGGGCCCTCACCAACCCCGATGGAGCTCAAGGGGGTCCACGTGCCTCCACTTCTTCCGCCGGGGCAGGAGCTGCGCCCACGGTGGTCATGCTTCCCCCTGAACCCAGGGTCCCTACACCCGAAAGATTCTCTGGGGACCGGAGCAAGTTCAGGGCTTTCCGGAACTCTTGTGAGTTGTACTTTGCCTTACAGCCCCGCACCTTTTCCTTAGAAGCTACCAAGGTGGGCTTTGTAATTTTGCTGCTTTCCGGAGACCCACAGAACTGGGCCCACCGCCTGCTAGAACGCAAAGATGCGTCCTTGGACAGCCTTACACTTTTTTTTGACGCCATTGCCCAATTGTACGAGGACCCTCAGCTCTCGGTCACTGCAGAGAACGCCCTGCGGACCCTTCAGCAGGGACGCAGAGCAGCGGAAGACTATGTAGCTGAATTCAGGCACTGGAGCGCAGACACCAGCTGGAATGACGCTGCCCTCCGTCACCAGTTTCGTATAGGCCTTTCTGACCCCCTGAAGGACGAACTGGCTAGGGTAGGAATACCAGAAAATTTGAACCTACTGATCGATCTGACAATTCAGATCGAACGACGCCTGAGGGAACGGAGGGTTGAGAGGGCCACGGGCTTCACCCGGCCAACCTGGATGCTTCCCCGGGTCCCCAGTCATCCGCACCCAGCTTCTGCAGCACCCTTGACCCCCTCGTACGATGCTCCTGAACCCATGCAGCTTGGGGTCCTCCGCCCTTCCCTTACTCCGGAGGAACGCCAACGCCGACGCGCGCACAACCTGTGCCTGTACTGCGGGGAGCCCGGTCACTTCGTTAGGAACTGTCCCCTGAAGTTCCGTAAGTGCTTGTCAGTATTCCCTGCTGTGATCAACCCTCAGACTAAATCCTCCTCTCACTTCGCTCTTTCTATCTCCCTGCAGCTCCCAGGAAGGACCCTGCAAGTCGTCGCAATTATTGACTCTGGGGCTTGTAGTTGCTTCATGGACTCAACTTTTGCCCGTACTCAACTTATTCCTCTACTTCCCAAGACCCATGGACTACGGGTTCACCTGGCTGATGGGTCCCTTATCAAGTCGGGGCCCGTGGTCGAAGAGACGGCTCCCCTACCTGTCACTGTCTTCTCCTCTACCGGGGTGCACCGAGAATATCTACGGCTGGATATTATCTCCTCTCCACTGTTCCCCATAATTCTCGGTATGCCCTGGCTACAAGCCCATAATCCTACCATTAACTGGGTCACGGGGGTGATCACGTTTCCTTCCTCCTACTGCCAACAGTCCTGTGGCTCACACGAACCCCCTGGGCCTGCCACCTTAATGTGTACCGACACTGAGGCCGGAATACGTCAGGCCATCCCTGACGCTTACCTGGACTTTCTCGATGTGTTTAGTAAACAGGGGGCAGAGACACTACCACCCCACCGAGCCTACGACTGCCCCATTGATCTACTTCCCGGAGCAGCTATTCCTTTCGGTAGGATTTTCCCTTTAACGGAGGTGGAACAGGGGGCCCTGAAGGACTACATCGATGAGAACCTTTTAAAGGGGTTCATTCGCCCCTCTACGTCGCCAGCAGGCGCAGGCATTTTCTTTGTAGAAAAGAAGGACCATACCCTCAGGCCATGTGTGGACTACCGTTAACTAAATAAGGTCACCATTAAAAATCGTTATCCTCTTCCTCTGGTACCAGAGTTGTTCCAAAGATTGGGAGCTGCCGTTATTTTTACTAAGCTTGACCTCCGGGGAGCCTATAACCTGGTCCGAATCAAGGAGGGCGATGAGTGGAAAACCACCTTCCGCTCCTGGTTCGGACATTTCGAATATTTAGTGATGCCCTTCGGGCTGTGCAATGCCCCTGCCACCTTCCAGTATTTAATTAATGATGTTCTTCAGGACTTTTTAGATCTCTTTGTGATTGCTTATTTAGATGACATACTAATCTTCTCTTCCTCCCTTGACTCTCATCGCAGGCATGTCAGAAGTGTGTTAGACCGGCTTCGGCAGCATAAACTATATGTGAAGGCTGAGAAATGCGAGTTTGAGCGGGAGAGCATAGCATTTCTGGGATTAATCATCTCTGGCGAAGGCATCAGGATGGACCCACAGAAGATCACCGCAATCTTGGACTGGCCAGCGCCAGTGGATAAGAAGGGAATCCAACGGTTCGTTGGATTCGCCAACTTTTATCGTAAATTCATCCGGGGGTTCTCCGCCATCATTGCACCCATTACTCAGCTAACCAAGCAAGGTACCCGCTTCCACTGGTCCCCTGAGGCCCAAAAGGCCTTTGAGGATCTCAAAGGGCTCTTCACCTCTGCATCCATCTTAAAACACCCAGATTCCTCCCTACCATTTGTACTTGAGGTAGATGCTTCTGAGGTTGCAGTAGGGGCAATATTGTCACAGAGGCAAGGAACCAAGGCTTTGCTTCATCCGGTGGCTTTCTTTTCTCGCAAATTATCTGCGGCAGAAAAGAACTATGACGTGGGAGACCGGGAACTCTTGGCGATTAAGTCCGCCCTGGAAGAATGGAGGTACTTACTTGAAGGTGCTGCTCACCCGATCTTAGTATTCACCGACCATAAGAACTTAGAGTACCTGAAAACTGCAAAAAGACTAAAACCACGACAAGCCAGATGGGCCCTGTTTTTTTCCCGGTTCTCCTTCCATGTGACATACCGCCCCGGTGCCAAGAACACTAAACCTGACGCCTTGTCCCGAATGTTTCATGGATCCAAAGAACTCTCCTCACCCGATACAATCCTCGCTCCTGGGAATTTTCTCCTACTTCAGGAGGACCTACTCTCCCGGATCAGACAAGCCACCACTAGACAGGAACCCTCTCCTGAACTGGATCTGCAAACCAAGGATGGATTACTCTGGCACCAAGACAGGATATTCATACCAGAAGAACTAAAGATAACCGTGCTAGAGCTCTGCCACGATCATGCCCTTGCTGGGCACTTTGGCGTGGCTAAGACCACTGAGTTGGTACAACGTACCTTCTGGTGGCCTCGCGAGGATTGCAGGAGGTTCGTGGAGTCCTGTACTACATGTACCCGGAATAAAGGGTCCAGATCCAAAGCCTGGGGACTACTGAAGCCCTTACCCGTTCCAGAGAGACCGTGGAAAATGCTTTCTATCGACTTCATAGTTGAACTCCCCCCGGCTGAGAATCACACCACCATCTTTGTGATTGTGGACCGTCTGTCCAAGATGGCACATTTTGTTCCTATGAGAGGGACCCCCTCGGCCTCGGAAACTGCACAAATGTTCATTAAAGAAGTCGTCAGGCTCCACGGGGTACCTGCTAATATAGTCTCCGATCGGGGGGTACAATTTACCTCCCGGTTCTGGAGGTCCCTCTGCAAGACTCTGGGAATAGAGCTATCATTCTCTTCGGCTTACCACCCTCAAACCAACGGACAGACTGAGAGAACAAATCAGACCCTCGAGCAATATTTGCGTTGTTTCTCCTCCTTTGCTCAGAATGACTGGCTCTCCCTGCTTCCGCTAGCGGAGTTCTCCTACAATAACTCCATCCACTCCGCAACTAACCAGACCCCATTTTTTGCGAACTTCGGGTTTCACCCCACATTTCTGCCCAACTCTCTTCCTGAGTGCTCAGTGCCCGCAGTTCTGGAAAAAGTGAATTTCTTCTCCTCTAACAACCAGCTTCTACGCGAAGCCATGGCAAGAACTCAGGAGTATAACAAGACGGTCTACGACAGGAGGAGACGGGGTGAATTAGCGCTGGCACCGGGCGACCAAGTATGGCTTTCCACCATCAATCTAAGATTGGCTTGCCCGTCCAAGAAATTGGGCCCCAAGTTTCTAGGGCCTTTTCCTATCAAAAGGAAAATCAACGAGGTGGCCTACGAGCTGGAGCTCCCCGACTCCCTGAGGGTCCACCCTGTTTTTCATGTTTCGCTATTGAAACCGTCAGTCTCCAACCCATTCCCAGGTCGGACCCCGACTCGCCCTGATCCCGTCATCATAGACGGGGAACAGGAATTGGAGGTAGAAGCTATTTTAGACGCACGAAGAAGAAATAGCCAGAGTCAATTTTTAATAAAATGGAAGGGTTACGGACCAGAGGAGAACTCCTGGGAACCCGAAGAGAACATTCACGCCAAAGACCTGATACAAGCCTTCAGGAGGTCTCACCCCGAGAAGTTTGCTCCTAGGGGCATCCAGAGGCTGCCCCTTGGGGGGGGGCAATGTCATGGAAACCCTGTCAGGAACAGACGCCCTGGACTTCCTGGTTCCCGCCCCCGCAGGTGACGCCCGAAGGGCTATTTAAACTCCTCACTTGCAGACAGTCCCTGCTGTCTGCTCTACAGCGTTTATCCCAAGTGACCTGATCTTCCTTGTTTACCTGTATCTGACCCGGCTTCCTGTGACCCTCCTGCTATCTGCCTGTGCCTGACCATCGGCCTGTTTTCTGACTTCGGTATTGCCTGATCCTTTTGTGCCTCGCTGCCTGCCAGTTTACCCGACCCCGGCTTGTCTGACGATCCTGCCTGACCTTGGCTCTTGTTCACCTGCTGCTGCCTAGTGGTTCCAGTTTACCTGCTGTGCCTCCCGGTCCGGGTCATCTGCTGCAGTTCCTGGTTCCTGTCTGCTCATCTGCTGGTTCCTGTCTGCTCATCTGCTGGTTCCTGTTCATCTGCTGCTGCCCAGTGGTTCCAGTCTACCTGCTGTGCCTCCCGGTCCAGGTCATCTTCTGAGTTCCTGGTTCCTGTCTACTCACCTGCTGTAGTTCCTGGTTCCTGTCCACTCACCTGCTGTAGTTCCTGGTTCCTGCCTCCTCACCTGCTGGTTCCTGATCACCTGCGGTAGTTCTTGATCCTGCCAGGCACTCGTACCCCTTCCACCTCCGTGCTTCCTGTTATACCACCAGGGGCCGCCGGTGGGAGCCGTAAGAGAGGCCTCCCTCTGCTAACCGGGCTCGTCACCGTCAGGTACGTGACACTCCTATTCATCAAGTCGGACGAATAATGCGATACGGCATCACGTGACGTCATGACGTAACCACGTCCAGCGTCATGCGTTCCAGCGTGCTTTCATGTGACCACAGTTGGAACGCAGGAAATAAGGCCGAGTGCAGGGGCGTGCCTATTCACCAGGAGAGCTCGCAGATTGTGCAATCAAGGCCCTGGCAGGGAAAAAAGCCTAACTGCACTGAGCAAGGTCCTATGCTGATATGGTAAAAAATGTATGGCATAGAATAAAATGAGGATATAGATACAAAACAAAATATCCCATGTATACAAACCACAGAAAATTATATACCGCTATGAGCGATCACATATACCGCTATAAGCTCGTTATTGGGCATTGGTGTATATAGTAATTATTTTATTTGCTTGTTCTTGGGCATTGGTGTATATAGTAAATAAGAATATCAAACCCATAATACAAAGTGCCAACATAGCCCAGGATCCCGGGTGAAGGGCGCGAGGGTGCCCCCCACACCAAAGCACCCCAGACAGACTATTGTCTAGGGGGTCAGGAGGCGATGAGGGCATCCCGCGCCACAACAACCACCGACGCATACGTAGCCCCCACATCCCCGGCCAAAGCCAGGTGAGAGGGCCAATGGCCACCTAGGTGGCCTGGGTGCGCCGGGTGGGGGGTGAGAACAGCGCACCCAAAAGGAGACGCAACCATTCACCACCCGAGGGGCCAACCCCGACAAGTCAATCAGAGCAGCTCAATCTCAGGACAGATATAAACATGTAGGGGAAGGGAGATGTACAAAAGGACAAAAAAGGAAGACAAAAAAGGGGAACAAAAAAGCAGGACCATATTGAAAGGAAATCTCACTCTTGTATAGGGAGAGACCTCTATTCTTTCTCACACCCTCCGGATGCGAATCCTTCCAAAAATGGTCTAAAACTTAGCTGCTCATTTAGGCCGGGAGGTATAGTTGCCCCAAGGTCCGCGATCCAGCGGGTTTCCCTTTGGAGTAACAATTTATTCCAGTCTCCTCCCCGTGAATTGGAGTGGACACGATCCAAGATTAGAAATTGAATCTTTGGAAATTTGCCGTTATGTTCTAAAATAACGTGTCTCCCAAGGGGTAGATCTGGATTTGCCATTTTCATGGAACTTATATGTCTAGATGCTCTCTTATAAAACTGGAGCTTTGTTTTACCTATATAGAAACGAGAGCAGTGGCATGTTAGGAGGTATATCACACCCTCCGTCTTGCAATTAAAGAAATGGCGAGGCTTGTATGGACCGCCGTTTGGTAACACGTTGCCTTTTTTGGTGTTCATGTATTGGCATATCTGGCATCCTCCACAAGTGAAGGTGCCAAGTCTCTTGCATGGATCCTTCCGGAATTCACCTCGGAATTCGCTTTGGACTAGGTGGTCTCGGAGTGATGGTGCTCATCGATAAGTGATGAGTGGTACATCGGAGACAAACGGACTTAAGTTCGGGTCTATGCGAAGCAAATGCCAGAACTTAGAGATGATTTTTTTCACAATGAGATGTTGGTTATGATATCTTGTGATGATTCTTACGTTTTGAGAATCATCACTTGTATCCTTCCGGGCAAATAGGAGCTTATGTCTCTCCTGCCCATTCGCACGTCTGAAAGCTTTTTTCAGGCATGTATGGGAATAGCCCCTAAGGAGGAGTCTATCTCTCAATGAGTTGGCTTCCTTAATAAAAGTCTCATGCCTAGAGCAATTTCGTTTTAGCCGTAAATACTGGCTGTATGGAATAGAATTAACCAGGGCAGGAGGGTGAGAACTGGCTGCATGTAAAATTGTATTCCCAGCCGTGGCTTTACGAAATAGCTCACTGGATATGCTCCCATCGACGTTTTTCTTGATGGTTACATCCAGGAAGGGTATACCAACAGAACTAGAAGTCATTGTGAATCTCAAGTTAAAATCATTGGAATTCATGATAGACATGAATTCATCCAATTCCACTATAGACCCTTTCCAAATCATGAAGATGTCATCAATGTAGCGGAACCAAGCCGCCACATTGTGACAGTACATTTGTGTAGTGGTCCGAAGGGATTCCTCCCATTCCCCCAGGTACAAGTTGGCGTACGATGGGGCACAAGATGTCCCCATCGCTACCCCTTGCACCTGGAGGAAATAGGATCCATCAAAGGAAAAAGTATTGTGCCCCAATATAAATTCCAAGGCCATCACAATGAACTCACCCAGTTTATGATCAGCCTCATAGATAGGGGAGATTACATGTCTGATGGTCGCTACACCCAAATGGTGAGGGATGGAACTATATAATGCCTCAACGTCAATGGCTACTAATAAGGCATGCTCAGGCAGAACAAGGCCATCAAGTTTTTGCAAGACATGAATAGTATCTCTAATGTACGATGGTAATTCAACTACAAATGACCGAAGGTGAGTATCCACAAAGATACTCAAATTTTCAGTGATGGCCCCTTTACCTGAAATGATCGGTCTGCCAGGTGGCTCTAATAGATTCTTACTTGCCGGTCTCTTATGAGTTTGCTCTTCCTAGTAGGTATGTGAAACCATGCTTTGCAATATAGAGTTTTGAGGTTTAGTCGTTCTGTCCAGCAGATGTTGATATATATATATATATATCATTTTAACTTTGTGCTTAAATTCATTTTTTGTATCTTGCACAGTGTGATTTCGTCCGTATTACAAACCCTGACGAAGGGATATGATACATCCCGAAACGCGTTGGGCGACAAGCGGACTCAGCTATTGGAATCACCCAAGCATTATCCAATTTTTATGATTTTAATATTGTAAAATTTTGTCGTGTTTTGATATGTATTTTTTGTACAATAAAATTTAAAATGTATTCCAAATCTTCCAAATTCGTTGCCGTTAAAGTCCCATCCTATGTGGGGGGTTTTCTCTCTTTATATATTATCAAAAGTGCAAATGCTAAACCAGACATGTGTCTATGCACCCATATAAATGATTGAATATATTGCAAGTGTTAAAAATCTTGGTACACATCAAACGATCTTGTACTGTGCACTCAACCGCAATACACAATCTGCAATATAAGAGCTATTAGAAGACACTCATTCAGTGATATATAAACCATAAATGAATAATTAAATATAATTAATGCTAATATCATAGATGTAAATAAAGTCCAAATAGGTGTAATATATATCCAGTGCTCCAAAATAGAATCGGCAGTGATATGTGACTGTCCTTCACAGATGGAAATTTTCAGTGACTTTCAGACTTTCCACACACGTGCTCCCCCCCCCCCCCCCCTGTGTGTCTGCGCTCACCTCGAAGATTTTGACCGCACACCTAAGTTTGGTCAAGATATTGTGACAGCAGGAAGGTAAAGTCACCTGGTTGCATCCAGGGGGGTAGATATATTTCTCCCAGATTCAGGCTTTATGCCGACTTATACAACTAGGGAGTTGATGAAGCCCAGCTGAGGCTAGTGGGCTCATGAATGGCTCATGCCTGGAACCAGACCTGTGTGGACTGTCTAGGGAGAGTGAACCCCTGTGCGGTGAGGCAAAGCCTGTGTGGCTATTTGTTTGGACTTTTACTAAACCAGGGACTTAGGGACTAGGACAGCACCAGGCTGATCCCAGTTGTTAGTTTAGGAAACCTGCATGTTTAGTCAGAGGTCAAACTGACCAGGATTTATTTTGTTTGTTTCTTTTTGGCTTTGCTGTGTTTTTGTCACTGTACATAGAGAAATAAACCGCACCTTTTGATTTTGAAAACCACAACCTCCGTCTGCTGGCCCTGTTTTTGTGTGGGGAGCCCAACCAGGGGGTCACACACACCCGCTACCGAGTTAACCCCCTCACAGTTGGTGGAGAACCAGTGGCAGTTTTTTTTAAGCCAGCATGGAGGAGATACTGAAACAGCTGGCTCTAGCAAATGCCAATCAACAGCAGACAAATGCAGGTTTGCAAAGGAGCCTTGCAGCCCAGCAGCAAGCTCATCAACAAGCCCAGCAGCAATCTGAGGCCCGCTTCATAGACCTGTTACAGAAGCAAGAGCAGAGACTACAACAAATGGAAGCAGTAATGCAGCAACGTCCGCAGACCAGTGAGGAAAGCCGTCCCACTAATACCGCGTCCTTTGGGGTGAGTCGTTTATTGACAAAAATGACTGGAGAGGATGATCCAGAGGTATTTTTGACCACATTTGAAAGGACTGCTGAAAGAGAAAAGTGGCCTGAGGAGCAGTGGGCTGGACTGGTGGCTCCTCTGTTAACTGGTGAATCGCAGAAGGCTTACTATGACCTAGAGCCTGACCAAGCAAAAGACTATGCTAAAAGCTGAAATATTGGCAAGGCTGGGTGTCACCCTGGCTGTCCGGGCTCAGCGTGTGCATAACTGGACTTTCCAGCTTGGAAAACCCCCCAGGTCTCAAATGTATGATCTCATTCACCTGAGCAGGAAGTGGCTACAGCCAGAGACTTTGTCCGCACCAGAGATTGTGGAACGTGTTGTAATGGATCGGTTTTTGAGAGCTCTTCCTACTGCCATCCAAAAGTGGGTAAGCCATGGAGACCCAGAGACGGCCGGTGGTCTTGTGGATCGTGTAGAGAAATACTTGGCTACAGAGAACCTGACGGCCTCTTCCAGAGACACTCGGACTTTCCACCCTAAGACCAGACCATCCCCAGGGGCGGATAAGAGGATTCCAAGGGGTGACGGTGGAGAGAGTGAGAGGGTGGGAGCTCTACCCCAAGTTTGGCGAGAACAGCCTGGGAAATCAGCGGCTCAAGAGGCCGCAAGAAGGATCGTTTGCTACCGCTGCCGGCAAGCGGGACATATTGCAGCCAATTGCCCGGTTGTGGAGGAACCCATGCAGTGTGACTTTCTGACGGGCAGACGTCAGTCGCTGTGTGCGACAGTCGCATGCACTGCCATTCGAGGAACTGAGAAACATTTATGCAAAATGTGTATTAATGGTAGAAATGTTGTGGTATTACTGGATTCAGGTAGCCTTGTGACCCTGATAAAGGCTGAATTAGTTAAAACAGAGGTCTCTGGGAATAGCAAGGTAGCTGTTATTTGTGTGCATGGGGACACCCGAGAGTATCCAGTGACTACAGTGTGTTTCGAGACCCCCAAAGGTACCCTCTCTCATCCAGTGGGCTTAGTATCTCAGTTACCGCATGACGCCATTGTGGGAAGGGATTTTCCGAAGTTCTGGGAACTGTGGGATGATCCTGAGCCCCCCACTGGTGCCCCTATGTACCAGGAATGTGATAGCCAGAACTCCTCTGAGAGTGGTGAGGACTCTCCAGAATTTCCCTTGTCAGTATTTGCAGGGGAGACTCAAGAAACTGGAGAGGAGCCCACCTCCTCAGACGAAAACCTACCGTCTGTGGAGTTTTCTGATCTGGAGGTTCACAGGGAAAATTTTGCCACAGAACAGTTAAAAGACCCCGCCCTAATAAAGGCACGGGAAAACGTAGTGGAAATAGATGGCGAGTTAGTGAACCCAGATAATACCTGCACTTACCCATACTTCAGCGTAGAGAAGGACCTACTGTATCGGGTGGCAAAAAGGGCAGAAGAAACCGTTGAGCAGCTGGTGGTGCCCAAACCTTACAGGAAGTTGGTGTTGGAGTTGGCCCATGGGCAAATTCTTGGAGGTCATCTGGGGACAGAGAAAACCCGAGAGAGGGTATTACAGAGATTCTATTGGCCTGGGGTGATGAAGGACATAGAAAATTATTGTTCCTCCTGCCCTGTGTGTCAGAGGTCGGCCCCGATGCCACATTTCCGTAGCGCGCTGGTCCCTCTACCCATCATTGAGGTCCCGTTTGAGAGAATCGCAATGGATTTGGTAGGTCCTATAATCAAGTCCGCTAGGGGGCACCAGTACATATTGGTTATAATGGACTATGCCACCCGTTATCCAGAAGCGATCCCTCTCAGAAATACCTCGGCCAAAACCATAGCCAAAGAGCTATCTCTTGTTTTTAGCCGGGTGGGTATTTGTAAAGAACTGCTTACGGACCAAGGTACACCCTTTATGTCCCGGGTTATGAAAGAGCTGTGTAAATTGCTCAAAGTGACGCAATTGCGTACATCTGTGTATCACCCCCAAACCGATGGGCTGGTTGAAAGATTCAACAAAACCCTAAAACAAATGTTGAAGAAAGTGGTGGATAGAGATGGAAAGGATTGGGACTGTCTACTTCCTTATTTGATGTTTGCTATTAGGGAGGTGCCCCAATCCTCTACGGGATTCTCCCCCTTTGAGTTACTGTATGGGAGACACCCAAGAGGGCTGTTGGATATTGCCAAGGAAACTTGGGAAAGTGAGAGTTCTCCCCACAGGAGTGTGATTGAGCATGTCGCCCTGATGCAAGATCGAATTGCACAGGTAATGCCCATCGTGAAGGAACATTTGGCCCAAGCGCAGTTGGCACAGCAGAGAGTGTACAACCGTGGAGCAAAGACCCGTACCTTTTCCCCGGGGGATAGGATATTGGTACTTGTCCCTACGGTTGAAAGTAAATTCCTTGCCAAATGGCAAGGCCCCTACGAGATAATGGAAAAAGTGAGCGAAGTGAATTACAAGGTCAGACAACCAGGAAGGCGAAAGCCCGAACAGATATATCACGTTAATCTGTTGAAAGCCTGGAGGGATAGAGAGTCCCTAGTCGCAGAAACTTGGTCACCAGCTCAAACTGGTTGCGTGATTCCGGAGGTTGGAATAGCAGCCACCTTGTCACAACCCCAACAACAGGAGGTTAAGGAGTTTGTGCTTCGCAACAAGGAGGTGTTCTCTGAGCTGCCGGGACAAACATCTGGGGTAGAGCATGATATTATTACCCCGCCCGGTGAAAGGGTGAAGTTAAAACCCTATCGGATCCCAGAGGCCCGACGGGAGGCAATACGGGAGGAAGTACAGAAAATGCTGAACTTAGGGGTGATAGAGGAGTCCCAAAGTGATTGGTCTAGTCCCATTGTGTTGGTGCCTAAACCGGATGGGAGCTGGCGATTTTGTAACGATTTTCGTCAGTTGAACAAAGTTACAAAATTTGACACCTACCCCATGCCACGTATAGATGAGTTGATCGACCGGCTGGGAACAGCCCGATACATGACGACTCTTGACCTCACAAAAGGGTATTGGCAAATTCCCCTGGCCAAGTCGGCCAAAGAGAAAACCGCATTTGTAACCCCAGACGGGGCGTTCCAATATAAGAGAATGCCGTTCGGGTTACAGAATGCGCCGGCCACATTCCAGCGGAAAATGGACCAGATACTGAGGCCCCATCGGAAGTATGCTGCGGCTTACCTGGATGACGTAATTGTCCATAGCACAGATTGGGCCTCACATCTGCCAAAAGTGCAAGCAGTCCTAGACTCTATCCGGGAAGCGGGGTTTACGGCTAACCCCAAGAAGTGTACCATTGGGCAGGAGGAGGCCAAATATCTTGGGTACACCATTGGCAGGGGAGTAATAAAACCCCAACTCAACAAAGTCGAGGCCATCCAGAGTTGGCCACGTCCCAACAGCAAGAAGCAGGTACGAGCCTTTCTGGGAATCGCGGGTTATTATCGGCGCTTCATTCCCCACTTTGCTTCTAAGGCTGTGCCCCTAACCAACCTGACGAAAGGGAAAGGGTCGGTCATGATTAAATGGACCCCCGAGGCTGAGGCAGCATTCCAATTCTTGAAACAAGCTTTATGTAGCCAGCCAGTGTTGTACTCACCCGACTTTTCTAAAGACTTTGTCGTACAAAGTGATGCGTCAGATGTGGGGTTAGGAGCAGTATTGTCCCAGGTCTGGAACGGGGAAGAGCACCCAGTCATTTACCTCAGCAGGAAGTTGAAGTCCCATGAGGTAAATTACGCCACGGTTGAAAAGGAGTGTTTAGCGGTGAAGTGGGCTCTAGATTCCCTTCGGTACTATCTGCTAGGTAGGCACTTTGACATGGTTACAGATCACGCTCCGTTAAAGTGGATGGCTCAAAACAAGGAGACAAATAGAAGAGTGAATAGGTGGTTCCTGGCCCTACAGGAATTCAACTTCACAGTAAAGCATCGCCCTGGCGTTCAAATGGGGAATGTGGATGCTTTGTCTCGAGTACATGAATGCCTGATTGCTGGTGTTCCAACCCCGAGGTTAAAACAAGAGGGGGGGTATGTGACAGCAGGAAGGTAAAGTCACCTGGTTGCATCCAGGGGGGTAGATATATTTCTCCCAGATTCAGGCTTTATGCCGACTTATACAACTAGGGAGTTGATGAAGCCCAGCTGAGGCTAGTGGGCTCATGAATGGCTCATGCCTGGAACCAGACCTGTGTGGACTGTCTAGGGAGAGTGAACCCCTGTGCGGTGAGGCAAAGCCTGTGTGGCTATTTGTTTGGACTTTTACTAAACCAGGGACTTAGGGACTAGGACAGCACCAGGCTGATCCCAGTTGTTAGTTTAGGAAACCTGCATGTTTAGTCAGAGGTCAAACTGACCAGGATTTATTTTGTTTGTTTCTTTTTGGCTTTGCTGTGTTTTTGTCACTGTACATAGAGAAATAAACCGCACCTTTTGATTTTGAAAACCACAACCTCCGTCTGCTGGCCCTGTTTTTGTGTGGGGAGCCCAACCAGGGGGTCACACACACCCGCTACCGAGTTAACCCCCTCACAATATATATATGCAAAGAAAAGCTCCAATAGTGTGATACTGTTTAAACTTCAATTTATTAAAATAATTTTAGAATCGTACTCACATCATAGAGGTGCTACCAGCGCATAAACTACTCTATACATAACATGAACAATCCCAATCCGATTGGTGTATTGTTTATGCCACAAATCGCCTTCTAGAGAGCAGCATCTCTGCAGGATTCTCCTCCGTCCTGGCCGCTCCCCAATGCATATTCGACACTGGGCTTGTCACGTGTCTTTATGAGGGGGATTCCGAAGAACAATACACCGATCGGATTGGGATTTTCATGTTATGTATAGAGTGGTGCGCTGGTAGCACCTCTAAGATGTGAGTATGATTCTTAAACTATTTTATTAAATTGAAGTTTAAATGGTATCACATTATTGGAGCTTTTCTTCGTATATATATATATATATATATATATATATATATATCTCTCTCGAGGAAATCCACAGTGGAGAGATTGGCGTTCCACAGAATCCATTACCCTGAACCTAGTGTTGGTTCTACTGCATATTTTGACCAAACTTAGGTGTGCGGTCAAAATCTTTGAGGTGAGCGCAGACACACAAGGGGAGAGCACATGTGTGGAATCACTGAAAGTCAATGAAAATTTCCAACTGTGAAGTAAAGTCACATATCACTGCGGATTCTGTTTTGGAACACTGGATATATATTACACCTATATGGACTTTATTTACATCTATGATATTAGCATTAATTATATTTAATTATTCATTTATGGTTTATATATCACTGCATAAGTGTCTACTAATAGCTCTTATATTGCAGATTGTGTATTACGGTTGAGTGCACAGTACAAGATCGTTTGATGTGTACTAAGATTTTTAACACTTGCAATATATTCAATCATTTATATGGGTGCATAGACACATGTCTGGTTCAGCATTTACACTTTTACACAGTTTATATGAGTGTGTTTGGTGCTAGCAGCTGAAAATAATCAAGACACCTCCTCACACATGAGGGAAGCTCTTTCTGGATCCTTAGGTTATTGAATTGGTAGCTTGAAAGATCTCTCATTGATTATGTCATGCTTACCTGCTCTGTGCAAGGGTTTTGCACAGAGAATCCCTGCCGGCGCTCCTGGCTACTTTCCTTCATCGGGTGCTACCCAATGAGGAGAGAGATAGCGGTTGGAGCCGCTGCTCTTGTGCACATCACTGGATCAGACCGGGCTCAGGAAAGCAAAAGTGGGGGCCTGGGGGGGCTGCTGCAGCACAGAAGGTTGTTCACCTTAATGTATAGAATGCATTAAGGTGAAAAGCCTTGAGCCTTTACAACCACTTTAATGCATTCCCTGCATTAGGATAAACAAGGTTCTACCATTTGTTGTGTTCTCCCACCCTAAACACTTACCTGAGTCCTCTCACCATCCAGTGCTGTCCTGTCTGCAACGCCACTACTCCCTCTTCCTGGTTTTGCCATAGGCTCTTGCTGCTGTCAGTAATGCATTCTATGGATTAGGATAAAAAGCCTTCTGTGTGCAGCAGCCCCCCTAATATGTCTCGGCCATCCAAGACTCTCCCTCCTGATTGGCTGAGACATAGCAGCAGCGCCATTGGCTTCCGCTGCTGTCAATCAAAGTCAGTTTGCCAATCAGAAGAGAGAGGGGGCGAGGCCGGGCTTTGGCTCCGTGTCTGAATGAACACAGGGAGCTGTGACTCGGCTTGAGTGCCCCCATAGCAAGCTGTTAGCTATTGGGGCACTGAACAGGAGGGAGGGGCCAGGAGCAACAAGGAGGGACCCGAGAAGAGTGGGATCTGGGCTACTCTGTGCAAAACCACTACACAGGGTAGATAAGTATAACATGTTTGTTATTTTTATAGAAAAAAAAAAACAAGACTGTACAATCACTTTAAGGACAGTTAAAAAAAAACACCCAAACTCAGAAAAATGTGAGTTTAACAGAAGCAGTGTTAGTGGGGCCAAAACGATGTTTGTTTTTGACTGCAGGGATGAGTAAATTTTAAGGAGCAGGACTAAAAAAAAAATCTAGAATTTATTTCTTACAGTGTACAGTATGTGATTTTCGTTTTGGGCAGTTCCATTCATTTAAACATCGAATGGTAAAGGCAAAGAAAATTTTAAAGTGTGACTGTCACTTCAAGTCATCAGAATTTTCGTACAATTGGTCTTTCAAATGAGAATCATACTAGAACTAGTGTATGGCCAGTTTTAAAATTTAGATCGAAATAATTACATCTGCAGATATGGAGATTTTAATAGCAATAAAGTCAGCTACACAAGATAAATGACAAGGTGAAAATTAAAGCCACTCAGCAGGTGTTCCTTAAGTGTGTATGAATGTAAAATGTGATTGGAGTTTATTTTTTACAAGGCTTGGGAAAAATATTACATTCTGGGGACAGATTAATAAAATCATGTAATTCTAAAGGAAAGATCTAACAGCAACCTTGTCATCCCTTTTTGTTGGCTCTTATGGATGTAAACCCACTCTCATCCTTTCTAAACTACTGCCATAGTGCTGATCTATAAGGATATAGATGCCTCCTGCATGTATCCTTACCTGTCAAATGTCTCCCTCTGTCTGTTATGAGACCTGAAAAACTGCAGATTCTGTGGGTGGATCTGTTGTCTGGAGCTCGGTGGGTGGAGTCGTGATGTCAGTAGACTCCCCGCCCACCTCTACACTCCCCTTGTCAACATGCATTTTCTCATGTGTATTTCTTACACTGAACTTCTGCTATGATCACTAACATCCAGTCAAAATACAGAAAAGTAACCACGCGACTTCAGAAAAGGAGTGGGGGTGGGAATTAAAAAAATAATGCCTGTCTCAGGCATAGTGCATAACCTGTCATTCACAGCAAGGGGGCGGAACAGACAAAAGTTCTCCTGTTTGTCCGTTTATCTTACTGAAAAAAGAAAAGAGGATTGCTCAGAGCTGGATTAACTCTTTGTGGCAAGACCTGGCACAAATGATAGGAAATCTTATACTCTACATTGTGACAGCAAAAAAATAAAAAATTTGCGTTTACATCCACTTTAAGGTAAATAAATAGATCTAAGCACAAACATATTTGACATTAAGTGGTTGATGTTCGAAATTTGCTCTGATGCTTAGTAAATCAGGTGAAGTTTCACTCTGCAAACAATACCCAATCGCATGCGAGGAAAATAAAATGGCATGTTTGCTTAGGGTTACCACACACTCCTTATGGACACTCCTGCCCTATACTCTGGAACCTATTCCGTGAGTACCCCACAGGGAAATACCCTCACCTGTAGCTATAGTGCAGACTGGGTGAAAAGAATGCAATGTAGGCAAACTTTCACTCCGTTGAAGGCCTGCACAACACTCAACTTCAGAATGGTGATTTATCCCTTGCATCGGAACAAGAGCCTGTTCTAACACTGGTCTCAGCATCTGAGTCTAGCTCTATAACAGGCACACATCAAGCTGAAACAGAGTTTTCTGCAGCTATGACAGACACAGAAGAGAAGAAGATATTGAGGAAATATTAGAGGAAGCTGCAGAAGGTTTTTCTACCCCAGATTGTCAATATATTGAAGATGGAGCTTCACACAACATGCTTGTTTGTGTTAAAAAGCTAATTTCCACTGTCTGCAAAAGCTTTGGCATTGTGCAAGCTGACTCTTATGATGCCGCTTTGGGTATAAAGAGACCTACAAAACCCTGCAAAACATTCCCTGTTCATAAACTGACTGAATTTGCAGTCTATGACAACAGAGTCACTCCTGACAGGATTTTCCTTCCTCCTAAAATCTTTACTGAACTCTATCCAAAGGAAAAAGAGTTCACAAAGAAGTGGGCCATTGATGTAGTTGATCGTGCCATCTCTGTTGTAAACAAACATCTCACTATACCTATTGAAGATGTTCCTTCTTTCAAAGATTCTGCAGATAGAATGTTTGATGTCATGAAACAAATGAAGCAGCTGAAGCGGCCTGCAAAAGGCGACCCACACGTATGCCTTTTTAAGGAAGACATCTATTTGGTGAGGCATTTTGCCAGTTTATCAAAGAGGTCACAGGTGGGAAGGTTTTACTCCCACAGCGTAAGGTCTCAAAGAGTGGTAAGTGTCTAGTACAGTTTTCGTCTCTCTGGGTCTGTAAGGTACCTGTGATAGGTAGTGTTCGAAGTGGAGCTTGTGTGCTGAGGATTCAGGCGAAAACTTTGTCAGGCAGATTAGGTTGGCAACAGATCAGGCAAAGTGGTACACAATCGAAATCCAGAGATTGGTCAGGCAGGCAAAGATCATACACGAGCTGGCGGAAAAGTACAAAATCAGCAGGCTAGAGAGTAGTCAGGAATTCAGGCAGAAGTTTAACACGATAATCAAGGTCACAAAGCAGTCACAACACCCAGGGAGCTAGTCCACTCAAATCGTGCTGAGAGATAGGAAGTGCTGCTATTTATGGGCTGCTTTGATTGTAAATTGTCCACAGCTGACAGCAGGTGGGGCTAGTGAGTCCAAGGTAATGCTTAATACTGAGAGGACATTTCCATAACTCCAGAGCTCCTCCGTAGCACAACAGGTAAGGTTGCAGCTGTGGGACCAGGAAGATCCTGGTTCAAATACACCCAGGTACATGACAGGGTCACAGGTTTCCTAGAGTTCAATCTGTGGTTTCAAAATGGCACACATCATAGTTCAAAACTCTGCCACGTCACCGCTTTTTTCTTTCAAATCAACCAAAAATGCCCAAGGACAGTTAGATTTGCAAAATGCCCTAAACCACCTTTTGTCCCAGGGAGTCATTGTGCCAGTATCACCACAAGATAAGATACCCCTTGAACCTATAGGATCTCTCATGCAAAGTAGCCTTTTTGGTCACCATCACATCAAGACATGTTTCTGAACTGGCAGCCCTTTTCTGTAAACAAGGTTTTTTTATTCTTCACAATGACAAGTTTGTCTTATGCCCAAGATTACCGCATTCTTGCAAAAGTTGTCTTAGTGTTCCACCTCACAGAGAACATTGCCCTCCCTTTTTTATGCCCCGCTCCTAACCATCCAAAGGAAATATCTCTACATTACCTGGACATAGAGAGTATACCTCAAGGTTACTGCTTTGATCAGATAGATGGATTCCCTCTTTGTCCTGTTTTTTTTTTTTGTACCTTGCCAGGGATACCCTGCGTCCACCATTGCAAAATGAATAAAAAAATCTCCTCATGCGCCTCTATGCACCCATTTGACCAGGTCGGTGGTTTCATGGGCATTTTGGCACCAATTCTCAGAACTTGAAGCCGAATTGTAAAAGACTGCCATCTGGTCATCTCCAAGCAGATCTCTGAGGTTGGGTCTTTTGCTCCTTGTTGTTAGGCCTGTTGGCACAGTTCTGTTTGCCTCATTGTTGCCCATGCTTCCTATTAATTGCTTGGAGATGTCTTATGGTGTATGAATATTCTGCCTTTGTCCAGTACTGTACAATTAACATAACAGGAATTTTGACTTACCTGTAAACTCCATATTGTAAATGGGTCCTTAAAATTATTTGTACATTGCACACGTGGATATACAATGCACTCTCTTAATTAACACATTTTCTACCCCGGCTGTCCCATATATAGTTACATAGTTGGTGAAGTTGAAAAAAGACACAAGTCTATCAAGTCCAGCCTATGTGTGTCCTTTTATGTCAGTATTACATTGTATATCCCTGTTAAGGTGCCTATATAATAGTTTTTTTAAATTATCTATGCTCCCTGCTGAAACCACTGCTTGTGAAAGAGAATTCCACATTCTTACAGTAAAGAACCCTCTACGCAGTTTAAGGTTAAACTGCTTTTCTTCTAATAGTGAATGGCTGCGTGTCTTTTTAAATTCCCTTTTGCGGAAATGTTTTATCCCTATTGTGGGGTCACCAGCATATAACACCCACAGGAGTATAACACGCACAGGAGTATAACACGCACCTTCATTTTAAGAGGGAAGTTTCAGGAAAAAAACTTAAATTTTAAATAAAGAACTTTGAAGCAAAATAAGGGTCAGTGCCCCATCAATGCAGCCTGATCACTGCCCATCTGCAGCCTCAAAATTGCCCATCACTGCAGCTTGATCAATGCCCATCTGCAGCTTCACCATTTACCATCAATGTAGCCTGATCAATGCCCATCTGCAGCCTCCCCATTGCCATGAATGCAGCCTGATCAATGACCATCTTTGGGAGATTGCGGGATGAGCGCCGTCAGATTACATACAGCGAGAATCTCCTGTTTACTCGGCGTCCTAATTAATACAAAGTCCCGCCTCCTGGACCGGCTTCTATGATAGACAGAACACTGGTCCAATGCCAGCCCAGGAGACGGGACTTTCTTTTACAGAGGCCGCTGAGTAAACAGGAGATTATCGCTGTATGTAATCTGACGGCGCTCGTCCCGCCCCCTCCCCGTTCTCTCTGAGGCAGCCCTAATTGCAGTATCGTATTATAACACGCACATACTGTTTGCAACCGATTTGCAGGGTGAAAAAGTCAGTGTTATACGCCAATAAATACAGTATATCCCCTCTAAAAAGTCTCATCTCCAGAGAGAATACGTATAATGCTTGTAACCTTTCCTCATAACTTAGGTCCTCCAGTCCATTTATTAGCTTTGTTGCCCTTCTCTGGACTCTTTCCAGTTCCAGAACATCCTTCCCAAGGACTGGTGCCCAGAACTGGACGGCATACTCTAGGTGCGGCTGGACCAGAGTCTTTTAGAGTGGGAGAATTATCCTTTTTTCTCTGGAGTTAATCCCTTTTCTAATGCGTGCCAATATTCTGTTGGCTTTGCTTGCAGCAGCCTGGCATTGCATGCCATTGCTGAGCCTGTCATCTACTAGGACCCCCAGGTCCTTTTCCATCCTAGATTCCCCGATAGGTTCTCCCCATAATGAGTAGATTGCATTCATATTTTTGCCACCCATATGCATTGTTTTACATTTTTCAACATAAAACCTCATTTGCCATGTAGTTGCCCACCCCATTAATTTGCTCAGATCTTCTTGCAAGGTTTCCACATCCTGCAGAGAAATTATTGCCCTGCTTAGCTTGGTATCGTCCGCAAATACAGCGATTGAACTGTTTATCCCATCCTCCAGGTCGTTTATTAATAAATTAAATAGGATTGGTCCCAGGACAGAACCACTTTAAAATAATCATAAAAGCAGGTACTGACCTTTCTTTAATGCTAGTTGCCTCACTGTCATGCTATCATTAGAATAAATATGCAGTTCAGGATTGCTGACTTTGTTCCGACTTTCCTGAGCTGTTCTTTGACCTACTAAATTGACATAGAATGCTAGGCAATTTGATTCAACAGCTGCAACCCCAATATTACTCTTATTACAGGCTTATTTTAAAAACACAACATATAACGGTTTAATCAACACAATGTATGCAAGAGCAATTTGTTTTCTCAGAATAAGAAATAAGGTAAAATAATCTACTGTCTTACAAAAGGAAATTGCTAGCTGTATTTGTTCTCAAGGTTGTTATTTGAACTTGCTGGAGTAAACCTTGAGAGATTTCTGCATAAAGCCTGTGTAGCTGATATTTCCCTTCCCTGTACATTTATTATATAAAAAAAAAAAGAATGATAATGTAACAAAGTTAGATATCAAATGCAAGTCTCTGTTAATTAAAAAATATATTTTACAAAAATTAGCATTACATTTTTAGGTTAGAAAAATTAAATTTAACCACTTTAGCCCCGGAAGGTTTTACCCCCTTCATGACCAGAGCATTTGGCACTGCGCTACTTTAACTGGTAATTGCGCGGTCATGTAATGCTGTACACAAACAAAATTTGCGCCCTTTTTTCCCATAAATGGAGCTTTCTTTTGGTGGTATTTGATTACCTCTGGAATTAAATTTTTTTGCGATATAAATGAAAAAAGACCGAAAATTTTGAAAGAAATTACATTTTCTACTTTTGGTTATAAAAAAAATCCAATGAACTCAATTTTAGTCATACAATTAGGACAAAATGTATTCAGCCACATGTTTTTAGTAAAAAAAAAAAAAAAAAAATAAGCGTACATTTATTGGTTTGCACAAAAGTTATAGCGTCTACAAACTATGGTACATTTTCTGGAATTTACGCAGCTTTTAGTTTATAACTGCCCATCTTATTTCTTGAGGTGCTAAAATGGCAGGGCAGCACAAACCCCCCCCCCAAATTACCCATTTTTTAGATTGTAGGCACCCCAACGAATTTGCTGAGAGGCATGTTGAGCCCATTTAACATTAAATTTTTTGTCACAAGGGATTAAAAATTTGTAAAACTATTTTTTTTTTGCTGCTTCTAAGTACAGGGATACCACATGTGTGAGACTTTTTGGGAGCCTAGCCGCGTACAGGACCCCGAAAACCAATCACCACCTTCATATTTTCAAGGGCGTAAATTGTTGATTTCATACCTCACTACCTATCACAGTTTCAGAGGCCATGGTGTAAACGAAAAAAAAAAGAACCTAACAGATTCCTCCATCCCCATTGATCGATATGGATGGAGAAATCTCTGCCAAGAAAAGTAAATAAAAATATATGCCGAAGCATAGGGGTGATCCGCCCCCATGTCCACCCCTGCCCATATGCTTCGGCATATATGCTCTTTTTTTAACTGGGATGGTGAAATCACCTCCTACAGTGCTGGAGTCACAAATTTACGTATCGTGAGAGCAAACCCTGTTGCTGTCAAAATAAATAAATTAGTGCTGCAGCTGAATGGCGTACCTGCAAAGCAAACAATGGTTAACAAGAAAAACACAGTTATGCCACGTACACACGGTCGGAATTTCCGACAACAAATGTTAGATGTGAGCTTGTTGTCGGAAAATCCGACTGTGTGTATGCTCCATCGGACATTTGCTGTCGGAATTTCCGACCACAAAAATTTGAGAGCTGGTTCTCAAATGTTCCAACAGCAAAAGTTGTTGTCGGAAATTCCGACCGTGTGTACACAATTCAACACACAAAAATTATACGAATGCTCGTAACCAATTCGACGCATGCTCAGAATCATTAAACTTAATTTTTCTCGGTTCGTCGTGGTGTTGTACGCCACCACGTTCTTGACGTTCGCAATTTCCGACAACATTTGTGTGACCGTGTGTATGCAAGACAAGTTTGAGCGAACATCCGTCGGAAAAAAATACACGGTTTTGTTGTCGGAATGTCCGATCGTGTGTACACGGCATAACAGTACAGTAAAACAGTAGAATGACCTACCTGCAAAGCAAACACAATAAAACACAGTAACAATAAAACATTACAGTATAGCATAAAATACAGTAAAACAGTAAGAACAATAAAATGACAACTATTTGGGCTTTAGTTATTATTATTTTTTACATTTTTTATTTTATTAAAAAATTTTTACACTTTTTTATAACTTTGAACATTCCAGGTTAGGGTCTCTCAAAATTCGATGGCCATCTAACCTGTTTCGAGACCCTGTGTGAATATGTGCCCTATGACTCTTCCGTGCTGTACCCAATGCTAATACTCCACTATTGTGTGGTAGCGACGGAAACAGTCCCTGATGGGAGAGACCAGGTTGGAGGTTGGTCAGGACAGGAGGGACAATAATAGCGGGTGTCACACCTATGTCTGCATTTTCTACAGACACGACATCTTCTTTGGGGTGCTCTTTGGGTAGAGATACCAGGGAGGACATCCAGAAAATGCCTCTCATGCACCTGGCTCACTGCAATTGGATTGGGAAATTTGGCCACAGCACCTTCTGGATACAGATGGGCTGTGATGATCTCTTCCTGGAATTTTAGGAAGGATCCAGTTCGTCCAGCCGCTATATCTATAGTACATAAGTGTTGAACAGAGCCAATTGGAATAGGTATACAGACACTTTTTTGTACCAGTGTCTGGCCTTACGGACAATTAAGTACGGTGCCATCACCTGGTCGTTGAAGTACACCCCTCCCATTTTAAGGTTTGTATTCGTGGACACAGAAGGGCTTCTCAACAACACCAGTCGCCATAGTAGTTTTGACTGCCATGTCCACGTGAAGACTTTGGGTCCCATAAGATGGCTATAAATGTCAAAAGTGGTGTTTTTCTTATAATACTAATTGTAAAAAGAAAATATTGTGACTTTTGTCTAGCTGAAACTCTTATGCTGCGTACACACGATCATTATTCACGGCGGTTAAAAAAGCGCCGTGAATAATGTCATTTAAAACGGGGGAACAGCTTGTTCCCCACACACGGTCATTTTTCACGTAATTTTTTCTCTTGACGAGAAAAACGACCGTCTATGGGCTCCGCGGCAGTGTTTCCCTATGGGAAACACTGCCGCGGAAAACATGTAGAAAAAAATGACGAGAAGAATTAGAACATGTTCTAATGTTTCTCGTCGTTTTTAATGCCGTTTTTCTCGTCGAAAAAAACGACAGAAAGCCCACAGACTATCGTTTTTCTCGTCGAATGGGAAAAATTTCGTTTTTTTCAACGAGAAAAACGGCCGTGTGTACGCGGCATAAAGATTAAAAATTGCTATATTTTTCTTCATGGTAATGATTTTATGCAAAAGTCACGTTCACTCTTACAATTACAATCTTACTAGATGTGCATATAATTTCTTAGAACTAGAACTTTAAAAAGTTGAAAATATGACTGCTATTGTTGTGACTTGACATTTTTAAGTTCTGTTCCTTGATGTAATAATGAGCCAGAGAAGTCAAAAATATGTACGAGGGGTCTTCATAAAGTTTTGACACTTTTTTTATTCAATAGAGTTTTAAAAAGTGTGGACATTTTTTGAAGAACCCTCATACATTGAATGTCAGAACTGATTTTTTTCCACAAAACTTTAACTAAAAATTGTGTTTAAAAAGTGAAAAATCCAGTTACATTAAGTCTCTCAAGAGCTATTCCATACATTATAGTAATTTTGCCGGGATATATATAAAAAAAAAAAGCATATATGTTATTTTAAGGAAGTCAACTCTTTTGGAAAGGGGATAAAGCTGTCTAATGTTTTGACATCCAATAACAAATTGAAAATGTGATCATCATCAGTGAAAACACTAAATAGGGTAGTTGTTAGAATAAAAGAAGGGGGGGGGTTAATGGCGCTTGCTACAAACGAATTCTTTAAAATATAGTATAGCGCACCCACACCAGGCTTTACCTGCTTTTCTTAAATTTGGCTCCTCCGTAGGAAAGACTGAGGCACACCGCACCACAAGCCCGCACCCCCCTGGATGGGGAGGTCGAGCGGTGTTAGTTTTCTTGGGCCTGCCTGCGGCTGGTGTTAGAATCCTCCCGAGCTGATCTCGCTTCTGCCTTGGCCAGAAACAAGTACGTAATTCTCCCCAGTAAAGTAACTGTCCACACCAACTGAAAGTCCAACTTCTGTATTTATTTCACATGGATAATAAATAGTTCCTTTAAGAGCAGACAGGTTGAGATGAGACACAGGTCAGATAAAGTGGGAGGGAGGTCCAGGCACAAACTTAATTTTGGTTCTCTTACTGTTCTGATATGCACGAACAGGTTTGGCGTACGATCTTTGTCACAGACCTAGTGAATATGAAAGTCACTGCCACTGACTTGGAGTGCGTAGAGTCACTGCCACTATGACCTACAGAACATGCACTGCCTTCTTGGAGAACTTGGCCCATGTCAAGGAGAAAAACGTCCCTCCGGAGAGTTACCAGAGCCCCTCACTGTCATCACGACTCTGCGCTGGGTCTTCAGAAAGGGTCACCTCCCTGGCCTCCTCGATCCAAGATATGGGTCCCCTCGCAAGGCGGTACCCTGGGAGCTCTCGATCCTTAGCGAACCCCAGCCGAAGATTGCTGGGCCCCAGTCCTCCTATTTAGTACCTCACCCCAGACTGAAGGTGTCTGGGATGGAACAGCAACTCCGCCTCCGGGCCTAGGGAAACCGGAGGCGGCACACCCAGGCCTAAGGTGCCTGGGCGCGGAGCCACCACGACCACGACAACGACGACCCCGACCGACCGACCACCACCGACCGACCCCTCTGGAA
Organism: Rana muscosa; assembly: GCA_029206835.1. Classification (NCBI taxonomy): domain Eukaryota; kingdom Metazoa; phylum Chordata; class Amphibia; order Anura; family Ranidae; genus Rana; species Rana muscosa. The sequence continues at coordinate 74,735,609 of CM055121.1, forward strand.
GATGGCCGCCCCTTTTTATACCCTCTCCCAACAGGCACAGCAGGTTCCCTGCCCCGCCGCACTGCTGTCAAGAGGGGATAAGAAAAGGCACAACCCTGTACTGTGGTTCAACCCAGGCCTATGGCAACAGCGCCACCTATAGGCCCCAGGGAACTGTACATCAATACTATCTCCCAGGGACAGAAATGGTCCATGAATCCTAACAATTTGTGTATCTGAGCCTTATTACCACTCAGATACTTCCCTTAAATATAGCACCCCGCTACACATTCCCCCTCCAAATAGACACTGGTCCCCAGTGTCTGGAGTAAACCCATGCCTATCAGGTCTGAGTCAGCATAAGTCTAATCCAGACAGACTACCAAAAAAAATGACAATTTAGAAAAACTGTTTGTTTGTGCCGGAACCTAACACGGGGGAAAAGAAATGAAACACAGAAGGGAAAAAGGAGAAATACACATGTGTATAAAACATTTAAGATCACATAAAATTTTCAATCAAATTTACATTTCCCTCCCACTGCACTAGCTAAGACCCACCCTCAGCAGTCTTGCTTGGGGTTCACCTGCAGGGGAAAGAAAAACACACCTGAAATAACAGTAGTTGGAATAAAGAGGCTCTCCCCTAGAGAAGAATCCCTTCCTTCCAACAAGTAAAACTGCATACCGTATATACTCGAGTATAAGCCGACCCAAATATAAGCCGAGGCACCTAATTTTACGTCAAAAAACTGGGAAAACTTATTGACTCGAGTATAAGCCTAGTGTGAGAATGCAGCAGCTACTGTAAGCGGAAAAGAGGGTCAACAATGCCCATTTGCAGCATCACTGTGCCCATGGATGAAACAGTAAAAAACAAACAAGATAGTCCAGCGCTCAATGGGTTAGAAAAGCAGACAGCTTGCAACAGGACATGAAATATGCTGACAGTTTATTGGCTATAAAACACCACTCCTGTGAGTAAGCAAATAACGAATGGGGAAAGAATGAAATTAAATTGGTGACACAGTAAGATTTTTCATTTCATTCCTGCATTTACATTTTTTAAGTAGATAGTGAGTATTAGTGGGTATTAACAAAAAAAAAGCAGAGTGAATAGCCACAAGATTTTTTGTGTGACTAACAGGCAATGGCAAAGATTAGGTGACATACATGGCCTCCACATGATAGGTAACCCTTGGGGATGGATGAAGCCTTACAGGTGTCTGTACAGCCACAACTATCTGGTTATTACGCTATTCCAGCCATATGAATGACTCCTCACAGCTTACAACATCTAACATCCTTTTTTTTTTATACTGTGCAAATTGCAGCCTCGGTGTGCCATACCTGATGAGTAGGGATGAGCTCGGTGTTCGAGTCGAACATACGTTCGACTCGAACATCGGCTGTTCGATCGTTCGACGAAGATCGAACGATTTGGGCCGTTCGCGCCAAATTCGAGTGACGCGAACGGCCCACAATGCACTACGCCATCGCAGTGCAATCCAGGCGCTGTGATTGGCCAAGCATGCACTGTGACCCCGCATGTTTGGCCAATCACAGCGCCGGCAGCGAGGAGAGCCATAATTGGCCACAGGCAGGATGCCTGTGGCCAATTATAGCTCAGGGGGATTTAGTACACACCCCACACTAAAAAAGGCCGCCAGCGCGGCGGCCTTGTGTAGTGTGTTCCGGTTCAGGGAGAGAGAAGTATAGGCAGGGACAGTGTCAGTGCTATTTGTTCATTTAACTTGTGTGCAGGGAGAGAGAAGGATAGGCAGGGACAGTGTCAGTGATATTCTTTGCTAAACCTTGTGTGCAGGGAGAGAGAAGGATAGGCAGGGACAGTGTCAGTGATATTCTTTGCTAAACCTTGTGTGCAGGGAGAGAGAAGGATAGGCAGGGGACAGTATCAGTGTCATTTTTGCTAAGCCTCCTGCACAGTATACACCTGAAGCTAGCCCTTATTGCTGTGTTTTCCTGTTGTGTAACACAGGCAGGCATCTGCAGCACTTACAGCGGGCGTAGTGTGCCTCCTGCACAGTATACACCTGAAGCTACCCCTTATTGCTGGTTTTCCCATCTCCCTGCAGGTCATTAGAATGTCTGGAAGGCAAACAAGGAGAGGCAGACAGTCAGGAGCCAATAAAAGAGGGCAAGCAGGCTCTGTGTCTAGAGACAACAGTGCTGGTCGTGGATGCGGTGCATTGTCATCAGCACGTGGCCATGGGACACGCTTGTCCTTATTTTCGGCAGCTGGACGTGTTGAGCCGCATCATGCCGAAGACTTGGTAGAGTGGATGACCAAGCCCTCCTCATCCTCCTCATCCTCTCTCACCCAGGCTCAGGGTACTGGCAAAGCAGCTGCCAAAACATCCTCTTCCCTCGTATCAATGTCATCATCAATCACTCCTTCCCTAGACCCACAGTGTCCTCCTGAGGAGTCCGCCGAACTGTTTGAGCACAGTGTTGGGTACATGCTCCAGGAGGATGCCCAGCGTTTCGAAGGGTCTGATGATGATACCCAGCTAGAGGAAGGCAGTAGCGTGAGAGCAGAGAGAGGGGATGCTTAAGAAGGACAGCCATCTGGCAGTCATGTTCCAGCAGCTGCAGCATACTGCCAGATTGGCTCCAGTGATGAGGAGGGAGGGGATGATGAGGTCACTGACTCCACGTGGGTGCCTGATAGGAGAGAGGAGGAGGAGGAGGATGAGGAGGAGGCACATCTCCAACTAGGCAGGATGCCCTCGGGGGGCCAGCGTAAGGGCAGCACACCGACTGAATCACACCGCAGAGCTCCGCCTGTGCAGGGCGCTGCCTCTGCCCGTTATTCCAAAAGTTCTTTGGTGTGGGCCTTTTTTAAGTCGAGTGCATCAGATCGCACCGCTGCTGTTTGCAACATATGTCTGAAGCGTATCTCGCGTGGCCAAAACATCAGCCGCTTGGGCACCACATGCTTGACCAGACATATGTTGACCTGCCATGCAGTTCGTTGGCAAGCGTATCTTAAAGACCCACACCAAAGAACAAAGCGGACCTCTCCTTGCTCCTCATCAGCTGGGATCTCCAACCCCACTGTACCTTCAGTTCTCTCTGAAACCTGCACTGAGAGGAATGAAGGTGTAGAATTAAGTGTGTCACAGCCAAGTACTTGCGGGCACTCTGCTAGCAGTACACAGACGTCCGATTCTAGCAGGCAAATTTCCCTGCCCCAGCTGCTGGACCATCGAAAGAAGTTCACTCCCAGCCATCCACATGCCCAGCGGTTGAATGCTAGCTTGGCTAAATTGCTAGCAATTCAATTGCTGCCTTTTCAGTTGGTAGACTCGGTCCCCTTCCGTGAGTTTGTGCAATGCGCTGTTCCTCAGTGGCAGGTTCCCAAACGCCACTTTTTCTCACGGAAGGCGATTCCGGCTCTCTACCGGCATGTGGAAGGCAATGTCCATGCCTCGCTGGTCAGCGGTAAGGTGCATATTACCGCTGACTCATGGTCTAGCAGGCATGGACAGGGACGTTACCTTTCTTTCACGGCCCATTGGGTCACTCTTTTGGCCGCTGGGAAGGATGCAGGACAAGGTGCAGTAGTGTTGGAGGTTGTTCCGCTGCCACGCCTCCAAAATGCTACTACTGCTTGTTGTGACACACCTCTCTCCTCCACCCCCTCCTCTTCTTCTTCCTCCATGGCCTCTTCCTGTGCTTTGTCCTCGGAACCAGCGGTGCTCCGTAGGCGTTCAAGGGGCTACGCAAGTACGCAGGCAAAAAGATGCCATGCCGTGCTTGCGCTGGTGTGTTTGGGGGACAGGAGCCACACTGGGGCAGAGGTTCTGTCTGCTCTGCAGGGGCAGGCTGAGAGGTGGTTGATGCCACACCAGCTTAAGCCAGGAATGGTGGTTTGCGACAATGGCACCAACCTCCTCTCCGCCCTCCGACAGGGACAACTGACCCATGTGCCCTGTGTGGCTCACGTTCCTTAACCTGGTGGTGCAGCGGTTCTTGGGCAGGTACCCAGGCTTACAGGATGTCCTGAGGCAGGCCAGGAAAGTCTGTGTGCATTTCCGCAGATCATATAATGTCAGTGCTCGGCTGGCTGAGCTGTAAAAGGAGTTGAACCTGCCCAAGAACCGCCTTATATGTGACATGCCCACCAGGTGGAACTCAACGTTGGCCATGCTGCAGCGGCTGCACACGCAGCAGAGGGCCATCAATGAGTACCTGTGTGACTACGGCACCAGGACAGGGTCAGGGGAGCTCGGGTTTTTTTCACCACGCCAGTGGGGCATGATCAGGGATGCATGCACTGTTCTGGCACCATTTGAGGAGGCCACGAGGATGGTGAGTAGTGACAGTGCATGCATCAGTGACACTGTACCTCTTGTCCACCTGTTGGAGCATACGGGAATAATGGACAGGGCACTTGAGGCAGAACAAAGGCAGGAAGAGGAGGACTTCCTTGCCTCTCAAGGCCCCCTTTACCCAGACAGTGTTCCTTCTGTCCCACCCATCACACAGGACGAGGAGGAGGACGAGGAGGGGGAGGAGGAGGATTGTGTCAGCATGGAGGTGGAGCATGGCACTCAGCATCAACAGCAGCAGTCTTTTAGGGATGATTTACAGTCCCAACAAACCCGTGGACTTGTACGTGGCTGGGAGGAGGTGGCTGCAGATCATGTCGTCCTTAGTGACCCAGAGGACTCCGGACCAAATGCCTCAGCTAACCTACACTGCATGGCCTCCCTGATCCTGCAAAGTCTGCGGAAGGATCCTCGTATTCTACGGATCAAGGAGAGGGACCATTACTGGCTGGCCACTCTCCTTGATCCACGGTACAAGGGTAAGGTTGCGGACCTTATCTTGCCGTCGCAGAGGGAGCAGAGGATGAGACATCTCCGGGAGGCCTTGCAGAAAGGTCTGTGCAACGCGTTCCGAGAGACTGGGAGGTTACAAACTCCTGGTCCTGGACAACGAGTTGCTGAGGCTTCGGTCAGTAGCAGAAGGAGCGGTGGAGAAGGTGGCCATCTGACCGATGCGTTCAGACAATTTTTTAGTCCGCAGCCCCAAGGTATGATCGGTTCCAGCAACCATCGCCAGCGTCTGATATACATGGTGCAGGAATACCTAGGGGCAAGGTCAGACTTGGACACCTTTCCCACTGAAAATCCTCTGGCTTACTGGGTCTTGAGGATGGATCACTGGCCAGAGCTTGCACAGTATGCAATTGAGCTATTGGCCTGTTCTGCATCCAGCGTTCTTTCGGAACGCACATTCAGTGCTGCTGGAGGCTTTGTCACAGATCACAGGGTGCGCCTGTCCACCAAATCGGTTGATCGACTGACCTTCATAAAGATGAACCAGTCTTGGATCACCACCAGCTACCAAGCACCTGAAGCTGATATAACAGAATAATTTATTTTCAAATGTCACATCCCTTCAAGACTGATGCTGATGCTGAGTGACTGTCCTGCTATGTTGACTGACTATCCTCCTCCTCCTCAATGATCCGATTCTTGATGATAGCTTGGAAGAACTTTTTTGTTTCTGGGTGCCGCCACCAGTGGCTAAGGCCCAATTTTTTATGCCCCTGTTTAACAGGGGCATGTAATTACAATTTTTGATGCAATGCTTTGCAGCAGGGGCTCATTCCTGCACTCCAACTAGAGTATCTGGGAGAGGTTGCAGTGTTGTGGCACCAGCACCAGTGCCTAAGGCCCAATTTTTCTGCCCCTGTTTAACAGGGGCGTGTAATTACAATTTTTGATGCAATACTTTGCAACAGGGCTCATTGCTGTGCTCCAAGTTCAGTATCTGTGAGGGGTTGCAGTGTTGTGGCACCAGTGCCTAAGGCCCAATTTTTCTGCCCCTGTTTAACAGGGGCATGTAATTACAATTCTTGATCTACTAATTCACAGCAGGGCCCATTCATGCGCCCACCAAGAGTAACTGTGAGGGCTTACAGTGTTGTGGCACCAGCACCACCACCAAAGGCCCAATTTTTCCTACCACTGTTCAACAATGGCATGTAAATACAATTCCTGATATAATAGTTCACAGCAGGGTGTTCCAGCGCCCACCAAGAATAACTGTGGCAACACCAACATGTAAGGTGCAAATTTCAGCAGAGTATATACGGCAGGCTCCTACTTTCAAACATCCAACTTACAAACGACTCCTACTTGCAAACGGAAGGAGACAACAGGAAGTGAGAGGAAATCTACCCCTAGGAAGGGAAATTCTCTCCTGTAAGAGTTAATATGGGAAAAGGGTGTCTCCTCTCTACTGATGCTTTATCACCAATCCTTGTTTCAATAAAAACCCCACTTTTCAAAAACATTTGTCATTGGGACGGAAAGTGAGGTGAAATGTTCTGAACAAGGGGCACAGACAGCAAAACAAATGTTACAGGGGTGATAACCATTCCCTATGTTTTCCAAAAAGCTTAAAAATAGATTTTTTTGGCTGGAGCTACACTTAAACAATGTACGTGTTCAAAATTACAAACAGATTCTACTTAAGAACAAACCTACAGTCCCTGTCTTGTTTGCACCGCCTGTATACTGCTGTTCAGAGTATATAGGGCCGTTTTTATTTTGTGTGCGGGGTTCCCCTTAATATGCATACAAGACCCAAAGGGGCTGGTAATGGGCTGGGGTAGGGGGGGGGGGGCTGGTGGGGTAGCCATGCCATTTTTCTCAAAGATTTTCATCCATATTACCGGGACCAGACATGACATTAAAGCCGCAAGCAGTTTTAAATGGCTTTTTTTCCTTTACAAATGTCATTTTGTGCAGGGACAGTTCTAAACACGGGAAACACATGCCACTTCACAGGCATACTTTAGACACCCCCCAGGTACAATATTTAAAGGAATATTTCACTTTTTTTTTCACTTTATGCATCATTAAAATGACTGCTCCAGAAAAAATTACAGTTTTTAAAACTTCTTTTTGCATTGATACATGTCCCCTGGGGCAGAACCCGGGTCCCCAAACCCTTTTTAGGACAATAACATGCATATTAGTCATTATAATTAGCACTTTAGATTTCGAACGTTCGCGTCCATTGTATTTAATAGGGTTTTAATGTTTGCGTGAACGTTCGGTCCGTTCGAAGGTTCTGGTGCGAACCGAACCGGGGGGTGTTCGGCTCATCCCTACTGATGAGCCATGTGCAGTCAGACGGCGGCCATCCATTCCAGTCAGTATACAAAAGCCACGCCTCCTCCTCGTTCTCGTCCGTGATAGGGGAACACTCAGTTTCCCTGCAGTGAGTCAGTGTACAGTGTTCCATCTATCACGGACATCCTCTCATCCTCGTCCGTAGGATGAGGAGTCGTCTGTGATAGGCGAAACACTGAACACAGTCTCTGCTTGGGAAACTGAGTGTTCCCCTATCATGGACGAGAACAAGGAGGAGGCGCGGCTTTTGTATACTGACTGGAATGGATGGCTGCCGTCTGACTACAATGCATGACACGGCTCATCAGGTATGCAGACACTGACTCGAGTATAAGCCGAGGGGGGCATTTTCAGCACAAAAAATTGTGCTGAAAAACTCGGCTTATACTCGAGTATATACAGTAATATCTCATTGTCTTTGCAATAGTTACGTAACACCGCCACCTAGTGGTAGTGCCAATGTCAGAACACTCATCCCAACAGAAACTTTTCTTCTGTCCTGCGGGGTAAAATGTCCTCTTATTCTTGAACTGTGACCCTGAACTGTCTACCTTGTTATCTTTGCGGTAGGGAGAGAGGGAAGAACAACAAAACAGCAACAGCTCCCGCTCCTTTAAAGAGTAGACTACCCTTTAACTTAGGGCAAAAGTTCCTGAGTTTTCAAGGAGAATGCACTCAAAAAAAAAAAATCAAGCAAAAACAAAGAGTCTTGTCTCTCACAGGTAGTAGTGTGGGTCAGGCAACACCAACGGCTTCCAATGTCTATCAAAGGTGTCTATGTGATGCTCAACATCATCCTTGTCTTTCCTACAAATGAGTATCTTGTCTGCATGGATGTGCCGACCCAACATCCAGGCAGCTTTACAGTCCTTAAACCGCAGAGTGGCCGCGGGTGAACATGAAAATTATCTCCTGGCCTGGGGTACTTTGATGTGTGTCCACACAAATTCCTTGTACCACCGGTGTCTACAGGCCTCCACTTCAAATAAAAGTTCCTTTGGTAGGTACGGGTACTCCCACCCATACTCGCTGGCAACTCTTTGATTGAAAAGTCTCTGCAACCGGGACAGTGGCGGCATGGTAGCACGGTCTCCCGCGCCAGGCAAGACGATGGCTTCAGGGTGCCGAGGTACTTTAACTACCTCCGGACCAGTTGCAGGGGCCCGCAGCGACACCCGACTCGTCTCAGCTGTTGAAACTGGTGCTTCCAATGATGGAGGAGTAGGCAAAGGGACAGATCCCTCCTCAGGCTCGGAAGCCACCACCCGGGGTGTATTTTCCCCAATGGACATGGGTGAGTCCCTAGCACTATGGGACAAGGACAGGGGCATCTTATCCCATCCCTTTCTCTCGAACAGTTCATCAATGGCGGTGTCATCACCCGCATCAGAGATGGACTCCAGATCGGAGGTGTCATATTCCTCCGCAGGAAGGTAACTCCTGGCACAGGACAAATCACCCCCTCTAGCTGATTCACTGACATGTGAATCCGCAGGGCTAGGGGCCTTTAACAGAGTCTCTTCCCTCGGCTTACCTCGGCTTGAAGAAGAACCAGGACGTCCGGGACTTTTCCCTTCGGAGGCATCTGTTCCGAGTAAGCGATGGGGCATTGCTCCACCAAGGCCGTGGGAAGCTTTCACGAACCCGATCTTCCTCTTGGGCAGTGGGAGAAAGGACTCCGTACTAACCGAAGCAGCATCCTCCGGTCTCTCACTCTCTACAACAAGCTCCTTTGTGACTTCCTCCGAAGTCCCGTCAGTGTGCGCAGGGGTGGCTGTATAAGCTCTGATTCCTCCTTCTAGAGTGGTGGCGCTCGTAAGGCAATTGAGGTGGAAGGCCCAAGGCTTTTCCGTAGGTTGCTCGACCTCAAATAGAAACTCCTTACAGTTCTCACATCGCCCGAATGGCTTTAGATGAACCACCAGTCCTGAGCAGCCGGGACAAATTTACTCTAAGGGCCTCCACATCTTTGCAAACGTAGAGGGCAAATCTTCCCCAGGGCTTGAGCCGAATCCCTGTATCCATTAAAGCAGCAGCGAATGAAGTCATCTTCATGGTAGTAGTAGCCGGAACCCATGAGACATGAGACGCCATGTTATCCATCCGCTGCTCCATTGCGCACTGACCTTTTCGCGCCAAAGTCCCCACGTGCTGCTCCACACATGGCCAGACTCCTCCCATCTCCTGCACCGTTCACGGGCTTTCTGTATAGGTACGCCCATGAACTACACAGTCAGGGTTCTCCTCGTGGTGCAGTTCACAATATGGCCGACCTCCACGGGACTTCACTGGGGAATAAACTCAATCTTCTGGGGGGGGTTTTCAGACTTTCAACCACAGACACATCCCGGACTCCCGGACTTTTCTTAAATTTGGCTCCTCCGCAGGAAAGACTGAGGCACACCGCGCCACAAGCCCGCACACCCCTGGATGGGGAGGTCGAGCGGTGTTAGTTTTCTCGGGCCTGCCTGCGGCTGGTGTTAGAATCCTCCCGAGCTGATCTCGCTTCTGCCTTGGCCAGAAACAAGTCCGTAATTCTCCCCAATAAAGTAAATGCCCACACCAACTGAAAGTCCAACTTCTGTATTTATTTCACATGGATAATAAATAGTCCCTTTAAGAGCAGACAGGTTGAGACGAGACACAGGTCAGATAAAGTGGGAGGGAGGTCCGGGCACAAACTTAATCTTGGTTCTCTTACTGTTCTGATATGCATGAACAGGTTTGGCGTACGATCTTTGTCACAGACCTAGTGAATATGAAAGTCACTGCCACTGACTTGGAGTGCGTAGAGTCACTGCCACTATGACCTACAGAACATGCACTGCCTTCTTGGAGAACTTGGCCCATGTCAAGAAGAAAAACGTCCCTCCGGAGAGTTACCAGAGGCCCTCACTGTCACCACGACTCTGCACTGGGTCTTCAGAAAGGGTCACCTCCCTGGCCTCCCCGATCCAAAATACGGGTCCCCTCGCAAGGCGGTACCCTGGGAGCTCTTGATCCTTAGCGGACCCCAGCCGAAGGTTGCTTGGCCCCTGGGACATTATGTTGGTGTGTGAACACCTTTTGTTGTGGCAGCTGCTTTGTTATTTTGTTAGTTAATAGTTTATTTGGGTTATTATTTTGGTTTGCGTGTCAGTACCCCCCATTTTACATTAGTTGTTAGAATACCTCCTAAATATGGCCTACTTTCTGAACAAAGCTTAGTTGTACTTTGGACAAAAACCTGTAACTTAAAGGGGTTGTAAAGGTTCATTTTTTATTTTCTAAATAGGTTTCTTTAAGCTAGTGCATTGTTGGTTCACTTACCTTTTCCTTCGATTTCCCTTCTAAATGTTTTTTTTCTTTGTCTGAATTTCTCACTTCCTGTTCCTCCTCAGTAAGCTTGCCCCCATCATCTGAGCCGTTCTGGCTGGGAGTTAGTCAGCATGTTCGCCCCCTCCCTTGGGACTACATCCCTGCGGGGAGACGCTGTGAACGTTTACAGCATCTCCCCGCAGGCATGTAGTCTTACAAAACCATGGGCATTAATGTGGAGTTGCCTCCCCTTTGTGGCTATAGCAGGTTCCACATGTTTGTGAAGGATTTAGAAAGATTTTTAAATGTGTATCTTTACAGTGTAAAGAGATAATACATATATATATGTATTGTGAGGGGGTTGGCTCGGCAGCGGGTGTGTGTGACCCCCGAGATGGGCTCCCCACACAAAAACAGGCCCAGCAAACGGAGGTTGTGGTTTTCAAAATCAAAAAGGTGCGGTTTATTTTCTATTTACAGTGACAAAACACAGCAAAGAAAAAGAAACATAAACAAAATAAATCCTGGTCAACTTGACCTCTGACTAAACATACAGGTTTCCTAACTAACAACTGGGATCAGCCTAGTGCTGTCCTAGTCCCTAAGTCCCTGGTTTTAAATGTCCAAGCAAATAGCCACACAGGCTTTGTCTCACCGCACAGGGGTTCACTCTCCCTAGACAGTCCACACAGGTCTGGTTCCAGGCATGAGCTAACATCTAATGAAGCTGGGAGTTCTTATAGAGGCCTAAATGAGCTGACAAGCTTCAGCTGGTCTCATCAACTCCCTGTCTGCACGACGCCCCACACTCTCCCTAGAGGTATGAGTCATCCATGAGCCCACTAGCCTTATACAACTCTCCACCTAGTTGTATAAGTTGGCGTAAAGCCTGAATCTGGGCGAAATATATCTACCCCCCCTGGATGCAACCAGGTGACTTTACCTTCCTGCTGTCACATACCCCCCCCCTCTTGTTTTAACCTCGGGGTTGGAACACCAGCAATCAGGCATTCATGTACTCGAGACAAAGCATCCACATTCCCCATTTGAACGCCAGGGCGATGCTTTACTGTGAAGTTGAATTCCTGGAGGGCCAGGAACCACCTATTCACTCTTCTATTTGTTTCCTTGTTTTGAGCCATCCACTTTAACGGAGCGTGATCCGTAACCAAGTCAAAGTGCCTACCTAGCAGGTAGTACCGAAGGGAATCTAGAGCCCACTTCACCGCTAAACACTCCTTTTCAACGGTGGCGTAATTTACCTCATGGGACTTCAACTTCCTGCTGAGGTAAATGACTGGGTGCTCTTCCCCGTTCCAGACCTGGGACAATACTGCTCCTAACCCCACATCTGACGCATCACTTTGTACGACAAAGTTTTTAGAGAAGTCGGGTGAGTACAACACTGGCTGGCTACATAAGGCTTGTTTCAAGAATTGGAATGCTGCCTCAGCCTCGGGGGTCCATTTAATCATGACCGACCCTTTCCCCTTCGTCAGGTTGGTTAGGGGCACAGCCTTAGAAGCAAAGTGGGGAATGAATCGCCGATAATACCCAGCGATTCCCAGAAAGGCTCGTACCTGCTTCTTGCTGTTGGGACGTGGCCAACTCTGGATGGCCTCGACTTTGTTGAGTTGGGGTTTTATTACTCCCCTCCCAATGGTGTACCCAAGATATTTGGCCTCCTCCTGCCCAATGGTACACTTCTTGGGGTTAGCCGTAAACCCCGCTTCCCGAACAGAGTCCAGGACTGCTTGCACTTTTGGCAGATGTGAGGCCCAATCTGTGCTATGGACAATTACGTCATCCAGGTAAGCCGCAGCATACTTCCGATGGGGCCTCAGCATCTGGTCCATTTTCCGCTGGAATGTGGCCGGCGCATTCTGTAACCCGAACGGCATTCTTTTATATTGGAACGCCCCGTCTGGGGTTACAAATGCGGTTTTCTCTTTGGCCGACTTGGCCAGGGGGATTTGCCAATACCCTTTTGTGAGGTCAAGAGTCGTCATGTATCGGGCTGTTCCCAGCCGGTCGATCAACTCATCTATACGTGGCATGGGGTAGGTGTCAAATTTTGTAACTTTGTTCAACTGACGAAAATCGTTACAAAATCGCCAGCTCCCATCCGGTTTAGGCACCAACACAATGGGACTAGACCAATCACTTTGGGACTCCTCTATCACCCCTAAGTTCAGCATTTTCTGTACTTCCTCCCGTATTGCCTCCCGTCGGGCCTCTGGGATCCGATAGGGTTTTAACTTCACCCTTTCACCGGGCGGGGTAATGATGTCATGCTCTACCCCAGATGTTTGTCCTGGCAGCTCAGAGAATACCTCCTTGTTGCGAAGCACAAACTCCTTAACCTCCTGTTGTTGGGGTTGTGACAAGGTGGCTGCTATTCCAACCTCAGGAATCACGCAACCAGTTTGAGCTGGTGACCAAGTGTCTGCGACTAGGGACTCTCTATCCCTCCAGGCTTTCAACAGATTAACGTGATAGATCTGTTCGGGCTTTCGCCTTCCTGGTTGTCTGACCTTGTAATTCACTTCGCTCACTTTTTCCATTATCTCGTAGGGGCCTTGCCATTTGGCAAGGAATTTACTTTCAACCGTAGGGACAAGTACCAGTATCCTATCCCCCGGGGAAAAGGTACGGGTCTTGGCTCCACGGTTGTACACTCTCTGCTGTGCTAACTGCGCTTGGGCCAAATGTTCCTTCACGATGGGCATTACCTGTGCAATTCGGTCTTGCATCAGGGCGACATGCTCAATCACACTCCTGTGGGGAGAACTCTCACTTTCCCAAGTTTCCTTGGCAATATCCAACAGCCCTCTTGGGTGTCTCCCATACAGTAACTCAAAGGGGGAGAATCCCGTAGAGGATTGGGGCACCTCCCTAATAGCAAACATCAGATAAGGAAGTAGACAGTCCCAATCCTTTCCATCTCTATCCACCACTTTCTTCAACATTTGTTTTAGGGTTTTGTTGAATCTTTCAACCAGCCCATCGGTTTGGGGGTGATACACAGATGTACGTAATTGCGTCACTTTGAACAATTTACACAGCTCCTTCATAACCCGGGACATAAAGGGTGTACCTTGGTCCGTAAGCAGTTCTTTACAAATACCCACCCGGCTAAACACAAGAGATAGCTCTTTGGCTATGGTTTTGGCCGAGGTATTTCGGAGAGGGATCGCTTCTGGATAACGGGTGGCATAGTCCATTATAACTAATATGTACTGGTGCCCCCTAGCGGACTTGATTATAGGACCTACCAAATCCATTGCGATCCTCTCAAACGGGACCTCAATGATGGGTAGAGGGACCAGCGGGCTACGGAAATGTGGCATCGGGGCCGACCTCTGACACACAGGGCAGGAGGAACAATAATTTTCTATGTCCTTCATTACCCCAGGCCAATAGAATCTCTGTAATACCCTCTCTCGGGTTTTCTCTGTCCCCAGATGACCTCCAAGAATGTGCCCATGGGCCAACTCCAACACCAACTTCCTGTAAGGTTTGGGCACCACAAGCTGCTCAACGGTTTCTTCTGCCCTTTTTGCCACCCGATACAGTAGGTCCTTCTCTACGCTGAAGAATGGGTAAGTGCAGGTATTATCTGGGTTCACTAACTCGCCATCTATTTTCACTACGTTTTCCCGTGCCTTTATTAGGGCGGGGTCTTTCAACTGTTCTGTGGCAAAGTTTTCCCTGTGAACCTCAAGATCAGAAAACTCCACAGACGGTAGGTTTTCGTCTGAGGAGGTGGGCTCCTCTCCAGTTTCTTGAGTCTCCCCTGCCAATACTGATAAGGGAAATTCCGGAGAGTCCTCACCACTCTCAGGGGAGTTCTGGCTATCACATTCCTGGTACATAGGGGCACCAGTGGGGGGCTCAGGATCATCCCACAGTTCCCAGAACTTCGGAAAATCCCTTCCCACAATGGCGTCATGCGGTAACTGAGATACTAAGCCCACTGGATGAGAGAGGGTACCTTTGGGGGTCTCGAAACACACTGTAGTTACTGGATACTCTCGGGTGTCCCCATGCACACAAATAACAGCTACCTTGCTATTCCCAAAGACACACTGCATGGGTTCCTCCACAACCGGGCAATTGGCTGCAATATGTCCCGCTTGCCGGCAGCGGTAGCAAACGATCCTTCTTGCGGCCTCTTGAGCCGCTGATTTCCCAGGCTGTTCTCGCCAAACTTGGGGTAGAGCTCCCACCCTCTCACTCTCTCCACCCTCACCCCTTGGAATCCTCTTATCCGCCCCTGGGGATGGTCTGGTCTTAGGGTGGAAAGTCCGAGTGTCTCTGGAAGAGGCCGTCAGGTTCTCTGTAGCCAAGTATTTCTCCACACGATCCACAAGACCATCGGCCGTCTCTGGGTCTCCATGGCTTACCCACTTTTGGATGGCAGTAGGAAGAGCTCTCAAAAACCGATCCATTACAACACGTTCCACAATCTTTGGTGCGGACAAAGTCTCTGGCTGTAGCCACTTTCTGCTCAGGTGAATGAGATCATACATTTGAGACCTGGGGGGTTTTCCAAGCTGGAAAGTCCAGTTATGCACACGCTGAGCCCGGACAGCCTGGGTGACACCCAGCCTTGCCAATATTTCAGCTTTTAGCATCACATAGTCTTTTGCTTGGTTAGGCTCTAGGTCATAGTAAGCTTTCTGCGATTCACCAGTTAACAGAGGAGCCACCAGTCCAGCCCACTGCTCCTCAGGCCACTTTTCTCTTTCAGCGGTCCTTTCAAATGTGGTCAAAAATACCTCTGGATCATCCTCTCCAGTCATTTTTGTCAATAAACGACTCACCCCAAAGGACGCGGTATTAGTGGGACGGCTTTCCTCACTGGTCTGCGGACGTTGCTGCATTACTGCTTCCATCTGTTGTTGTAGTCTCTGCTCTTGCTTCTGCAACAGGTCTATGAAGCGGGCCTCAGATTGCTGCTGGGCTTGTTGCTGAGCCTCCAGACTCTGTTGCAAAGTTGCGTTTGTCTGCTGCTGGGCTGCAAGGCTCTGTTGATGAGCTTGCTGCTGGGCTGCGAAGTTCTTTTGCAAACCTGCATTTGTCTGCTGTTGATTGGCATTTGCTAGAGCCAGCTGCTTCAGTATCTCCTCCATGCTGGCTTAAAAAAAAACTGCCACTGGTTCTCCACCAACTGTGAGGGGGTTGGCTCGGCAGCGGGTGTGTGTGACCCCCGAGATGGGCTCCCCACACAAAAACAGGCCCAGCAAACGGAGGTTGTGGTTTTCAAAATCAAAAAGGTGCGGTTTATTTTCTATTTACAGTGACAAAACACAGCAAAGAAAAAGAAACATAAACAAAATAAATCCTGGTCAACTTGACCTCTGACTAAACATACAGGTTTCCTAACTAACAACTGGGATCAGCCTAGTGCTGTCCTAGTCCCTAAGTCCCTGGTTTTAAATGTCCAAGCAAATAGCCACACAGGCTTTGTCTCACCGCACAGGGGTTCACTCTCCCTAGACAGTCCACACAGGTCTGGTTCCAGGCATGAGCTAACATCTAATGAAGCTGGGAGTTCTTATAGAGGCCTAAATGAGCTGACAAGCTTCAGCTGGTCTCATCAACTCCCTGTCTGCACGACGCCCCACACTCTCCCTAGAGGTATGAGTCATCCATGAGCCCACTAGCCTTATACAACTCTCCACCTAGTTGTATAAGTCGGCGTAAAGCCTGAATCTGGGCAAAATATATCTACCCCCCTGGATGCAACCAGGTGACTTTACCTTCCTGCTGTCACAGTATATATATATGTATATATATAAAATAGCATTAAACAAACCACATCTGCTCTTCTGAACTAACTAAACTCAGGGCCTAACAGAAGAATGAGAGCACTGAGCACATCTGTAAAAGCCTGTGGACAGCTGAGACTAATAATAAGGCCTGGCTACCAGGTAAAATGTGGACTCAAAAAGCTCTACAAAGTCTCTGGGCTCCAAGACCCAGTGGAGGACTTATTAAGATACTGAAAAAACAGGTTTGTTTTATCCATATCAGTCATCAACTCTGGAGCCCCTCACCTATGTGTAGGTGAAAAAGCTCCCATACCCTCTTCTTCTGCTTAGAAATATGGGGAGGAGCACATCCAACTTAAAGTGAATGCAGTCCATCAATATTTACCTGCTGGCTCTCGCAGAGTCAGAAACAATCTTGTGGCTCTTGCATGCTTCCCTGTGTTTCAAGCTACCACTGTACTGGAGCATGGTCTGTAATCATTCAGAACTGTCTACTTAAAAGGTAATACCTTAATACCTTGAGTTTCCCTAAGTGGGAATTCCAGCCAAGGCTAAAAATTACAATATCATCTAGATATGCCAAAGCATATATTTTCTGGAGCTTTAGAATGTGGTCCGTAATTCTTTGGGCCTCATGAAATTCATAGAGGAGGACCACACACAGGTATAGCCCATCTGGTGTCGCAAATCCTTTCATTTCCTTTGCCCTGTCTGTTAAGGGAAAAACAATGCTCCTTAGTAAGATCGAGGTGGTAATGTATCTGGTAGGACCCAACCTTTCTATCAACTCATCAACCCAGGGTATGGGATAAACATCAAATATGTAAGCTTTGCTTTGTTTCCCGAAGTTATTGCAGAATCTCCGGCTGCTATCCAACTTAGGGATCAGCCACATGGCATTTCACCACTCCTTATATTCTTCTGTGACCCCAATGGCTTCTAAATTGTCTTTTCTCTGAGCCAGTAAAGTTTTAACTTCACTTTGACTTAAGAGACAGTCAGAATTTCATTGTAAATTGCATTACAGTGCCTTGAAAAAGTATTCATACCTTTTTCCACATTTTCTCATGTTACAACCAAAAACGTAAAAGTATTTTATTGGGATTTTATGTGATAGAACAGCATAAAGTGGCACATAACTGTGAAGTGAAAGGAAAATTCTTGACAAAATAAATATCTGAAAATTGTGGCGTGCATTTTTATTTAGCGCCCCCCCCCCCCCCACCAGATTTGCACGTCTAGAAAGTGACATTTTTGCACATTCTTTGCAAAATAGCTCAAGTTCTGTCAGATTGGATGGAGAGCGTCTGTGAACAGCAATTTTCAAGTCTTGGCACAGATTCTTAATTTGATTTAGGTCTGGACTTTGACTAGGCCATTCTAGCACATGAAAATGATTTGATCTAAACCATTTCATTGAAGCTCTGGCTGTATGTTTAGGGTTGGCCTGCTGGAAGGTGAACCTCTGCCTCAGTCTCAAGTCTTTTGCAGACTCTAACAGGCTTCTTCTAAGATTGCCCAGTATTTGGCTTCATCCATTTTCCCATTAACTCTGACAAGCTTCCCTGTCCCTGTTGAAGAAAAGGATCCCCGCAACATGATTGTCACGAGCCGGACTGACGGCTAGTGGGGATACAGGAGGTGGATCCTCTGTACCAGAGAGGGGATGGCACGGGTCGTACTGAGGGACCGGTTCTAAGCAGCTACCGGTTTTCACCAGAGCCCGCCGCAAAGCGGGATGGACTTGCTGCGGTGGTAGCAACCAGGTCTTGTCCTCCAGTAGCGACTCCACCTCTCTGGCGGCTGAGATAGGCGCGGTACAGAAGGACTAGGCAGAGGCAAGGTCAGACGTAGCAGAGGGTCAGGGCAGGCGGCAATGGTTCGTAGTCTGAGACAATGGCAGCAGGTCAGATACACAGGCAAGGCAACTCACAAAACGCTTCCACAGGGTACTAAGACAACAAGATCCGGCAAGGACAGGAAGGGGAAGTGGGTTTATATCAGATTAGGGTGTGCACACAGTAATTGGGCCAGGCACCAATCAATGGTGTGCTGGCCCTTTAAATCTCAGAAGGCCGGCGCGCGCGCGCCCTAGAGCGCAGCGAGGCCGCGCGCGCCGGGAAGGAGCAGGAGGGGGATGGTGAGTAGGATGGGATGCGATCCGTGGACGGAGATGTGCCGCCGCGTGGATCGCATCCCCGCCGGTAACAGAGCAGCGCCCACGGCCAGGGGGGCTGACCGGAGCGCTGCAGGGGGACCGACGCCGCGAGCGCTCCGGGAAGGATGGGACACCCGGAGCGCTCGGCGTTACAGTACCCCCCCTTTAGGTCTCCCCCTTTTCTTGGAACCCAAGAATCTACGGATGAGCTCCTTGTCTAAAATGTTGGTCTCAGACTCCCAGAATCTCTCTTCAGGACCACAGTTCTCCCAATCAATTAAAAAAAATATTTTACCTCGGATGACCTTGGAGGCGAGGATTTCTTTCACCAAGAAGACATCGGAAGAACCAGAGACAGGAGCAGGAGTAGTGACCTTGGGAGAAAATCGGTTAAGAATGAGGGGTTTGAGAAGAGACACATGAAAAGAATTGGGGATACGAAGAGAAGGAGGAAGATGGAGTTTGTAAGAGACAGAATTGATTTGGTTTTTGATTTTAAAAGGTCCACGGTAACGAGGGCCCAGCTTGTAGCTAGGTACCCGAAGCCGAACATATTTGGAGGAGAGCCACACTTTGTCACCAGGGACATAGACAGGAGGAATTCTTCTTTTTTTATCTGCATGTCTCTTCATGCGGGCAGAGGCCAGTGATAGCGACTTTTGAGTCTCTTTCCAGATAGAGGTGAAGTCTTGAGTTAATTCATCCACGGCAGGAACTCCAGAAGAAGTGGGGATGGGGAGGGGGGGCAATGGGTGACGGCCGTAGACCACAAAGAAAGGTGATTTGGAGGACGATTCAGAGTTCTTGAAATTGTATGAGAATTCTGCCCAGGGCAATAGGACGACCCAATCGTCTTGACGGGCGGAGACAAAATGTCGTAAGTAGTCACCAAGGACCTGATTAACTCTCTCCACCTGTCCATTGGATTGCGGGTGATAAGCGGAAGAAAAATTCAACTTAATCTTTAGTTGAGTACAGAGAGCTCTCCAAAATTTTGAGATGAATTGAACGCCTCTATCAGAGACGATATGTGAGGGTAGCCCATGGAGACGGAAAATTTGAAGAAAAAAATGCTTCGCCAACTGAGGTGCAGTAGGCAGACCAGGAAGCGGGACAAAATGAGCCATTTTCGAAAAGCGGTCAACGGCCACCCAGATGACAGTGTTACTATGAGACAAAGGAAGGTCCGTGATGAAATCCATGGCAATGTGGGACCATGGTTGTTCAGGCACAGGTAGAGGAAGGAGAAGACCTGCAGGCTTCTGGCGTGGAGTTTTGTCACGTGCACAGATAGTGCAGGCCCGTACAAAGTCAGTCATATCTTTTTCCTGGGTAGGCCACCAATAGTGTCTGGCCATCAATTGTATGGATTTTTTGATCCCAGCGTGACCGGCTAGATGGGAGGAATGGCCCCACCTGAGTATCTGGAGACTAAGGCATGGAGGAACAAAAGTTTTTCCTGGAGGAACTGGCACCAGAGAAGCAGGAGCAGAGGAAATCAGACACTCAGGGGGTACGATGTGTTGAGGGGGAGTCCCGGTTTCAGAGGCATTGGAGGAACGGGACAAGGCATCAGCCCTGACATTCTTGTCTGCGGGACAAAATTGGATCTGGAAATTGAACCGGGCAAAGAACAATGACCACCTGGCCTGGCGAGGATTTAAGCGCTGAGCGGACTGAAGGTAGGACAAAATTTTATGGTCAGTGTAGATGGAGATAGGGTGAAGGGATCCTTCCAGGAGATGTCTCCACTCTTCTAATGCCAGCTTGATGGCCAACAGTTCACGGTCACCTATGGAATAGTTTTTTTCAGGAGGGGAGAAGGTTTTAGAGAAAAAACCACACGTGACGTTTCCTCCTTTAGCGTTTTTTTGAAGAAGAACAGCTCCGGCTCCTACCGAGGAGGCGTCAACTTCAAGGAAGAACGGCTTTATGGGGTCTGGTCGAGACAGGACAGGTGCAGAGGAGAAGGCGGTCTTAAGGCGAGTAAAGGCTTCTTCCGCTTGAGGCGGCCAGGACCTTGGATTCGCGTTTTTCTTAGTCAGTGCCCCTATAGGAGCAACGATGGTGGAGAAGTGGGGTATGAACTGACGATAGTAGTTGGCGAATCCAAGGAAGCCTTGGATAGCGCGGAGTCCAGAGGGGCGTGGCCAATCCAAGACTGCGGAGAGCTTGTCAGGGTCCATTTGAAGGCCTTGTCCTGAGACCAGATAACCTAGGAAAGGAAGGCTGCTGCGCTCAAAAAGGCATTTTTCAAATTTAGCGTAAAGATGATTTACGCGGAGGCGCTGGAGCACTTGACGGACATGGAGCCGATGTTCCTCAAGGTTGGTAGAGAAGATTAGGATGTCGTCAAGATAGACAACCACACAGGTATACAGTACGTCCCGAAAGATTTCATTGACAAAATCCTGAAAGACTGCAGGAGCGTTGCAAAGTCCAAATGGCATGACGAGATATTCAAAGTGACCATCTCTGGTGTTAAATGCGGTTTTCCATTCATCTCCTTCACGGATTCTGATGAGGTTATAAGCGCCCCTGAGGTCCAATTTCGAAAAAACTTTTGCTCCGCGCAGACGGTCAAAGTGCTCCGAGATGAGAGGCAGAGGGTAGCGATTTTTAATAGTGATTTTATTGAGACCACGATAGTCTATGCAAGGGCGTAGTGATCCGTCCTTCTTGGCAACGAAGAAGAACCCCGCTCCGGCTGGAGAAGATGATTTCCTAATAAAACCTCTCTTGAGGTTCTCCTGTATGTAATCCGTCATGACCTTGGTTTCAGGAGAGGAGAGAGGGTAAATTCTGCCACGGGGTGGTGTAGTACCTGGGAGCAAGTCAATGGGGCAGTCGTAGGGTCTATGTGGTGGTAAGACCTCCGCCTGTTTTTTGCAAAAGACATCAGAAAAGTCCTGATAGGCCTTGGGAAGGCTGGGCAAAGGAGTAGCGATGGGAACTTGACTGGTGGATACAGACTTAAGACAATGCTTGTGGCAGGAGTAGCCCCAGGATTTGATGTCCCCAGTGGTCCAGTCGAGGGTAGGAGAATGGCGCTGGAGCCAGGGTAGGCCAAGAAGGATGTCAGAAGTACAGTTCGGCAAAACAAAGAATTGAATTTTTTCTTGGTGAAGAACACCAACGGACATGAGCAGGGGTTCGGTGTGGTAACGCACGGTACAATCCAGATTCTCTCCATTTACAGAGGAAATGAAGAAGGGTTTGATGAGACGGATAACAGGAACGTTGAACCTGTTGATGAAAGAGGCTTCAATAAAGTTTCCTGTAGAACCAGAGTCCAGGAAGGCCACCGCAGAGAAGGGGGAGCCAGCAGAAGGGGAAATCCGCACAGGAATAGTCAGACGTGGAGAGGAAGAATTCACACGTAGTAACGCCTCTCCCACATTCACTAGGTGCGGGCGTTTCCCTGACGTAGAGGACGAATAGGGCAGTCCTTTAGGAAATGTTCAGAGCTCGCACAATAAAGGCATAAGTTCTCATTCCTACGGCGAGTCCTCTCTTGTAGGGTCAGGCGAGATCGGTCCACCTGCATGGCCTCCTCGACGGAAGGCATAGTATCAGGATGCAGTGGATTCAGGAAGAGAGGAGCCAGGCGCGGATAACGCCTGGTGCGAACAAGATCTTTCTCCTGGCGAAGCTCTTGGCGTCTTTCAACGTAGCGTATGTCAATGCGGGTAGCTAAGTGGATGAGCCCCATCAGGGAGGAGGGTATCTCTCGTGCGGCCAGACAATCCTTGATGTGGCTGGATAAACCTTTCTTGAAGGTCGCGCAGAGAGCCTCATTATTCCAGGCTAGCTCTGAGGCCAGTGTGCGGAACTGTATGGCATATTCGCCCACAGAGGAGTTTCCTTGGACAAGGTTAAGCAGGGCGGTTTCAGCGGATGAGGCTCGGGCTGGTTCCTCAAAAACGCTGCGAACCTCAGCAAGGAAGGACTGAACGGTGGCTGTAGCAGGGTCATTGCGGTCCCAGAGTGGCGTGGCCCAGGCCAAGGCCTTCCCAGACAACAGACAGACCACGAATGCCACCTTAGACCGTTCTGTGGAAAACTGGTCTGACATCTCAAGATGCAGGGAACATTGGGACAAGAATCCCTGGCACAACCTAGGATCCCCGTCAAATTTCTCCGGAAGAGACAAGCGGATCTTCGAGGTAGTAGCGGCAGCTCGGAGAGGGGAAGATGCTGGAGCTTGTGGCGGCAGACGCTGCTGGATCATGGCGGTCAACTGCGACAGCTGCTGTCCTTGTTGGGCAATCAATTGCGACTGCTGGGCAACCACGGTAGTGAGATCAGCGAGACTAGGCAGCGGCACGTCAGCGGGATCCATGGCCGGATCTACTGTCACGAGCCGGACTGACGGCTAGTGGGGATACAGGAGGTGGATCCTCTGTACCAGAGAGGGGATGGCACGGGTCGTACTGAGGGACCGGTTCTAAGCAGCTACCGGTTTTCACCAGAGCCCGCCGCAAAGCGGGATGGACTTGCTGCGGCGGTAGCAACCAGGTCGTGTCCTCCAGTAGCGACTCCACCTCTCTGGCGGCTGAGATAGGCGCGGTACAGAAGGACTAGGCAGAGGCAAGGTCAGACGTAGCAGAGGGTCAGGGCAGGCGGCAATGGTTCGTAGTCTGAGACAATGGCAGCAGGTCAGATACACAGGCAAGGCAACTCACAAAATGCTTCCACAGGGTACTAAGACAACAAGATCCGGCAAGGACAGGAAGGGGAAGTGGGTTTATATCAGATTAGGGTGTGCACACAGTAATTGGGCCAGGCACCAATCAATGGTGTGCTGGCCCTTTAAATCTCAGAAGGCCGGCGCGCGCGCCCTAGAGCGCAGCGGGGCCGCGCGCGCCGGGAAGGAGCAGGATGGGGATGGTGAGTAGGATGGGATGCGATCCGCGGACGGAGATGTGCCGCCGCGTGGATCGCATCCCCGCCGGTAACAGAGCAGCGCCCACGGCCAGGGGGGCTGACCGGAGCGCTGCAGGGGGACCGACGCCGCGAGCGCTCCGGGAAGGATGGGACACCCGGAGCGCTCGGCGTTACAATGATGCTACCACCACCATGTTTCACGGTGGGGATGGTGTGTTCAGGGTGATGTGCAGTGTTAGTTTTCTGCCAGGACAGATTTGTGGAGTGCACGACTAATAGATGTCATATGGACAAATTCTCCCACCTGAGCTGTGGATCTCTGCCTCTCCTTCAGAGTTACCATGGGCCTCTTGGCTGCGTCTCTGATTAATGCTCTCCTTGGAGTTATGCCATACTGTTTCCATTTTCAGATGATAGATTGAACAGTGCTCTGTGAGATGTTCAAAGCTTGGGATATTTTTTTATAACCTAACCCTGCTTTAATCTTCTCCACAACTTTATCCCTGACCTGGCTGGTGTGTTCCTTGGCCTTCATGATGCTGTTTGTTAATTAAGGTTCTCTAGCAAACCTCTGAGAGCTCCACAGAACAGCTGTATTTATACTGAGATTAAATTACACGCAGGTGAATTATTTTTACTAATTAGGTGACTTCCACTAGATTTTAGTTGGGGGTATTAGAGTAAACGGGGCTGAATACGAATGAATGCCACAGTTTTCAGATATTTATTTGTAAAAAATTTTGAAAACCATTTATCATTTTCCTTCCACTTCACAATTATGTGCCACTTTGTGTTGGTCTATCACAAAAAATCCCAATAAAATACATTTACGTTTTTGGTTGTAACATGACAAAATGTAGAAAATTTCAAGGGGTATGAATACTCTTTTATGGCACTGTAGGTAATTCTGAAGTCACCTATCAATTTTTTGGCAAAAACTCTCTAACCTCATGCATCTGAGTATCAGTAAAGGTCTCTGACATCCTAACCTCTGGTATATTATTTGGTGGTAACACTTTAAGTTCACTTCCTGCTGAAATTAAGAGTTTTATTCGATTACCAGGGTATGTTTGGAGTGGCTTTCTCTTTCCGTGCAGATATACTGTACCTGGTAGCTGACATCACTGCTTCTCTCTTATCTCATAGGGAAATGTACTCTCTAAAGTAGGCACCAAAACAAATACTCTGTCTTCAAGATTAAAAGTTCTAATTTGAATCAACTGTATATAAACTTTGTATATAAATTGAGGATGATAACGGGATGCTGAGCCCAAAGAAGCAGTAATTAACAGCTGTACTGAAGACAAGTAGTACTGTAGTTGTGGGACTTCTGCAGATGGAAACCAGATGACGAGGGCAGCTCGTCTTTCAGGAGAATATTGGATCATAAAGTCATGCACAGCAGAAGGCAAATCACAGCAAGCAGGTCACAGCAGGTAGGGCAAGACAGGAGACAAAGTTAGAAACGAGTGCCAGGGTCAGAACACCATAGTCAGCAGAGGAGAGATTGGGAGCATAGTCAGGGGCTAGCCAAGGTCATACACAGTAAGCAGGCTGGGGTAGAGCCAGGAGAGAAGCAATGGTAGTCTATGCAAACGAACGTGCACTGGTTCATTTCCATTATGTCTGTGTGCATACCTGCGCAGTCAGGAGCAGCCATGCTGGGTATTAGCAAGCGTGCCAGGTCTTAGAGCCAATCTTCTCTGGCTTATCCCCTGACAGGTGTGTTACACTTTGGCTCTGTTTCTTTTTAACATGATACAGTAAGCCATGGCTTTTCCCAGGATAGATGTATATCTTGCCTTTCAGGAACAGACTCCTTGCTACAGAAGTTAAAGCTTCAGTTAACTAATTTGTGACAAAGATGAAATGTGGCCATTCAGGAAGCCTTTTTATATCAAGAACCCATGGAAATGTCACCCCTTTCCTTGGATTAAACAGTCTTACCCGAGGTTGATGTTTTTCTGTTACTAGGAGTTACTGGCTTGAAGAACAGTTCTTGGAGATGCTGCTCCCCAAGGGACACCAGCTCATTCACACTCTTGGGGTCTTTATGCCAAAATACGCCACTGTATCTTATCCAACAATGCCCAACAATGCCCTAATGTTTCAGGCTACTCACTTTACACTTTGAGCAGAATTGAACATCTCCGGTTTTACCCAAAAGTTTGTAAGGTGGAACACATTTTCTATCTGGGACCTCACAGGTTTCTAAGGGTCATATTCCCAAATGAATATGAATACATGTCAAGCTTGATGGGCCATGGAAACCCTGAGCCTCCCTAGGATTTCACCTATGGGTTTAGGATACTCCGTGGCATTCTGAGGTTGTAAATCAAATAACCCTTTTGGAGCTTCCCTATTAAAGAATATGCAAGCACATGAGCTTCTCGGTACAGTACAACTCTCTAAAAGATGCCAAGATAGATCTCTGCATCATCCTTCAGGGACAATTTCCAAGCATCAAGTTGAGAGGGGGAAAGGCTCAACTAGTAGTATTAGTGGTAAACAATTCATGAGACAGGGGCACCCAGGAATAGCCGAGGCAGGTTTGTCCTGTACTTTTCATCAGCAAGGCAGCAAACAGTTTCAATACAGAAGGGTTTGATATATCAAGTCTAACACACAAATAAACAAAATATCTTCTCATCTAAGCAAATACCGTATATACTCGAGTATAAGCTGAGTTTTTCAGCACATTTTTTTGTGCTGAAAATGCCCCCCTCGGCTTATACTTGAGTCTGTGTCCATCTTCACCTTTGTGTGCCTAATCCTGGCCAGCCAAACTTGGCACACATGTAGCCCCACTCTTCCTCTACAAGTGTGCAAAGTTTGTTGTCCAGGGGACCTACGGCCGGGGAGCACTGATTTTTCAAAGCCGGGCACCCCTTCCATAGACTCCTATGTTAAACGTCAATCTAGTCACACAGCGCCGGAGATCAGGTAGGGAGAACGGGCACAGTGACAGTGAGGCATGGGCACAGTGAGGCATGGACACAGTGAGGCATGGGCACAGTAAGGCACATGGAGGCATGCACGTGGACACAGTGAGGCATGCAGATGGACACCCTAGGCTTATACTCGAGTCAATACGTTTTCCCAGTTTTTTGTGGTAAAATTAGGTACCTCGGCTTATATTCGGGTCAGCTTATACTCGAGTATATACGGCAACTAAATTCAGGTCAGTTCCTGACCAGCAAGATCCCCCCTAATGAATTCGCTAAAATACACAGGTAGAACACATACTTATTTTGTGTTCTGTGAGCACTCAGCCTTTTTATGCAACAGCAGGCTCCCACAGCAGAGAGAACAGCAGAGAAATAGAGCCCCAAGCAATAGTCAGTTAACATGTATAAAAGTCTGTGCACTTGTACACTGCTGAGACTAATGTCAAGGTCTGGCTACCATATCTGGTTCCAGGAATGTAAGCTTTTTCCCACCCAACTTTCTATAAAGCTTCTGGGCTTCAGGAACCACAGAAGCACTAATAAGATTGTAAGAATAATATTTTTTACTCCATATCAGTCATAATCCATGGAGCCCCTCATGGGTGTCCGCTGAACTTTTTTCAGGGGGGGGCAATACATTGCAATACAAAAAGATGTACACAGTGGTGTCGTGGCACAGGCACTGCTGTTACCTGTAGTTCTTCAGTGATAGAGCAGGCACTGGCAGCATATTCAGTCTCTTGTCTCGGCCACTGCACGCCACACACCTGTGGGAGGAGCCGGCGCCGCGTCGGCCAGGTCGGCATAGGCACATTTACACAGGCAGAGACAGGTTGAGGTAGCAGCCAATCACGGAACAGCCGGGTCAGAGTCACGGTGATGTAAAGCGGAGGCGGAGCCAATCCGATGCTCGGGCCGGGGGTGAGGAGGGAGGGATGGATAGTCGGAAAAGACTGAGAGCAGCCCCAGCCCCCAGGCCAGCAGTAGTCTGCAGACTTAGAAAAAAAGTCCACGGCTGCCGCGGCGGCCATTGCAGCACAGGGGGCAAGTGTGTGTCTTCACTCTGACTTCCGGGGGGGCAATTGACCCCCCTTGCCCTATGGAGCGGACACCCATGGAGCCCCTTACCATGTGTAGGTGAGAAACCTCAGCAACACAAATACACCATTCACAATCCTGTCAGCCAGTGCCTTACAATATATATAACATGTTTAAACATGAACAAACTTTGGTAATATTTTTTACATTTAGCTGAACCTTTTCTGTGTACTGTATATCTAAAAAAATAAATAAATAAAGCTTATAGGTCCTTCTTAAGAAACATGGTATTCTATTTTAAACATTTTTTTTTTTTTTTTCTTTTTACAGAGAGATTTAAGACATAATTTAGGACCAAAATCCATTATAATGAGCTGTAAAATAAAGTAGCGCAGCTGTGATAAAAGTATTCCACAAAGATTGAAATGCAGTCACTATGGCAGCTGACAGGGCAGTAAAGGTCATTTGGTGGAGCTGATCTCTACAAAAGCTGAAGGGAAAATTAAAGCAGTGCATTTTCTTTTAGATAACAAATCTCAATCATAAAATTTGAACCTTGACTGATTTTTTTTTAAAATTAAACATTGCTTATTGCGAATATATTTACATGTGTCATGTACACATAAGTTTCTTCTTTTCTACAAAACTATTTAGACAGGAGTCAATTAACCTACCAGCATATATGTGTAGTGCAGGAGGAAACCCATGCAAGGACAGGGAGAACATGCAAACTGTATTAAAAAAAAAAAGTGTCACGCAATGTCCATCCATCTTAAATCACACTACCCGATGGGCCTGAAAGATAGAAAAAAATTAAAAAGCTCCGCCTCGATGGGAGGCCATCCCGGTGACTGCTGTCTCTTGGTTTTGACAGCTGTTTTATAGGCAAGGGCGGGGCCACCTGGTGACATAGCCGAGTGACCTGCTCCCTTCTGACGTCATGTGATGTCAGAGGAGGCAGGGTCATCCAGTTACGTCAGCAGGTGGCCCCACCCTTACCTGTATAAGAGCCGTCAAAGCGAAAAGACAGCAGTTGCCGGGAGGCCTCCCATGGACCTGAAGCGCCGAGCTGTATGTTGTCTACCAGGCGCTCGGGTTCTGCACATCAAAAATCTGGTGGACAGATTACTGAAGGGGGGGTGCTGGGGAAGACCCAGATATCATGATGCACGTTGGCACCAATGAAAAAGTCAGAGGAAGATGGAGTGTCCTAAAAAAGGGATTTACGAGCTAAATTGAGGAATAGAACCTCCAAGGTAGTATTTTCAGAAATACTACCGGTACCTTGTGCTACACCAGAAAGGCAGCGGGAGATTAGGGCAGTAAACCAGTGGCTAAGGAGCTGGTGTAGAAAGGAGGGGTTTGGGTTCCTGGAGAACTGGGCCAACTTTTCAGTCGGCTACCAGCTCTATAGAAGGGACGGACTGCACCTAAATGAGGAGGGTGCAGATCTGCTGGGAGTGAAGATGGCCGAAAAGTTAGAGGGGCTTTTAAACTAGGCGACGGGGGGGAGGGTCCAGACATAGAGATAGCCAGTGTGGAACATATTTCAGTGGGTAGTATTGGGGGCAACCATTCAAGGGTATTCCCTATATCACAGGGACAGGGAGGGTAAAAAAGGGGAAGGGGTATGCCTGTATATATCAAAAATGATATACAGATAAATGTGAGGGATGACATCACTAATGGAGCAAGGGAAGAGATGGAATCCTTATGGGTAAAGTTACAAACGGAGGAAACCAAAGAAAAAGTTATACTGGGAGTATGCTATAGGCCCCCTAACATGAGGGAGGAGGGGGGAGACTGACCTCCTATCACAGTTTGGAATGGTGGCAAGGATGGGAAGTGTCATTATAATGGGGGATTTTAATTATCCAGACATAGACTGGGCAGAAGGAACCGCGCATTCATCTAAGGCTCGCCATTTCCTAAATGTGTTACAGGATAATTTCATGGGTCAGGATGGTAACTGCACCAACAAGAAACACTGGGTGTGATTTACTAAGAACACTGTGCTGCGCCGGTTCATACCTTAATTGGTGCGCCGGATAAATCATTGATTGGGCGTGTGAACCGGCGGCGCAATGTAATAGTAAATAAAAATAGCGGGGTTTCTCTGTCTCTATTCAAAATCAATGGTTCCCTATGGGAGCCCATTAATTTGAATAGAGGTCGCACCAGAAGTCGGATCAAGATGATCCGACTTGCGGGGCGACTCGTGTGCCGATTCACACAGGGGCAGCGCGACTTTGCGAGGCAACTTGGACACGACTTGAGCGTGAACCACAGCGCGACTTTGAGCGACTTGAAGTCGCCTCCAGGACAGGCTTCTTTGCCAGTTCCTGCCCGCGAGAATGTTTCCAGCGCGATCCCATCATGCTAGTTCTCGGCGACAGGATACTGCACACCTCGCGCTCGCTGTCCCCTGTGTTTGGTATGAATCATGAGGGAGAACTCGCCAAATGTAAAAAAAAAACAGCATGGGTTCCCCTCCAAGAGAATACCAGGCCCTTAGGTCTGGTATGGATTTCAAGGGGAACACCCTACACCGAAAAAATGGCGTGGGGGTCCCCCCAAAATCCATACCAGATACCTAGCCGAGCACGCAGCCCGGCCGGTCAGGAAGGGGGTGGGGACGAGCGATGTTGACTCAATGCTCTCTGCCGCTATAATGCCGTGTGCGCGGAGCACAACGACTTATATAGGCATGGGGCGTGGTCACCGGGTGATGCCACCCGGTGACCCCGCCCACGTATGACGTCACAGTCCCGGGGAATGATGGGAATGTGACATCAAACAGGGGCGGTGACCACACCCCATGCCTATATAAGTCATTGCGCTCCGCGCACACGGCATTATAGCAGCAGAGAGCATCGAGTCAACATCGGGAGGAGAGAAGAGGAAAGAAGACGACGATGAAGACTGCTAGCAAAAGAGCTGGAATAAGATAGCAGAGGCGCCCGGCAGAAGGCAGAAAGCACCAGAGAGCGCGGAGACGACACCGGAGAGCAGAAGAAGAGTCCCCCGAAGTTGGAAGAAGACCCCCTAAGTTGGAAGAAGACCCCCGGAGCTGCCTAATAAATTACTTTAAAAACCTGTGTAGTGTGGTTTTTTATTGACATTTTTTTTCCACCAGGTGAATGGGTAGGGGTACGATGTACCCCATACTCATTCACATAGGGTGGGGGGCCAGGATCTGGGGGCCCCCATATTAAAAGGGGCTCGCAGATTCCGATAAGCCCCACGCCCGCAGACCCCGACAACCAACGGCCAGAGTTGTCGGGAAGAGGCCCTTGTCCCTATCAACATGGGGACAAGGTGCTTTGGGGTGGGGGGGCAGTGCCCCCTGCCCCAAAGCACCCACCCCCCATGTTGAGGGCATGTGGCTTGGTATGGTCTAGGAGGGGGGGCACTCGCTCGCCCCCCTTTCCTGACCTGCCGGGCTGCGTGCTCGGATAAGGGTCTGGTATGGATCCTGGGGGAACCCCCACGCCATTTTATTTTGGTGTGGGGGGCTTCCCCTCAAGATCCATACCAGACTGAAGGGTCTGGTATCGTCCTGGGGGAAACCTCACGCAAATTTTTGTAAAAATTTTTGTGGGGTTTCCCTTTAAGGTTCTCCGCACACGAGTCACCCCGCAAGTCGGATCATCTTGATCCGACTTCTGGTGCGACCTCTATTCAAATCAATGGGCTCCCATAGGGAACCATTCATTTTGAATAGAGAAAGAAAAACACGGCTGAAAGTTAGCGCGGGAAACATGCATTGAATTCAATGCAAAACGCGAAGAAAAATCGCGGAAAAAATGCCGCTTTTTTTCCTGGCGTCTGTACTAGCTTTACAGCCCGTTTTTTAAAACGTCCGTGGGCATGAGGCCTAAGAAAAAAGGGGGAAAAAAGCACTGGACTGCATCAAAAACGCGCATGCAGAAAAGCACCTGGAACGCATCCGGACTGCGTTTCCAAGGTGTGAACTGGTCCAGTTGCGTTTAACCTCGTTTTTCAGAAAGCAAAAAAATGGGTTCAGACGCCAAAGATTTCCACGTTTCAGACGCCAAACGGGGCTAAACGCGATACTCGCGTTTAGCTGCGTTTTCGTTTGTAAGCGTTTTTAAAGGTGACCTTTTTTTTTACATTGAAAAACTCAAAAATGATGGCAAATGATGAAAAACCATTAAAAATATATTTAAAAAACTGTAATTGCTTGCATTGCAAACAATCCACAACTTGTGGCAGGTGACATGGCAAGTGGACAATCCACAACTTGTGGCAGGTGATGTGGCCAGGTGACATGGCAAGTGGACAATCCACAACTTGTGGCAGATGACGTGGCAAGTGGACAATCCACAACTTGTGGCAAGTGACACGCTAAATACGAGTACACTACTGCTCTCTCAGCTGCTACTACTCTCTCTGGTCTCACAAAATGCCTGAAATGGTTAATAATACTGTTTTTTGAGCTTAGGGAGGGTCCTTATGATGTTTCCTAACTAAACGCTTATAGATGCAAACGCAGCATGCAAACACGGCAAAACGCGAGTTTATAAACGCCTCTTTCAACCTTAGTTCAGAAGACTTTGCACCAGCGTCCCATGTACATGGGGCCTAAAAACGGCTATGCCATTTACAGCTCAAAAACGCCATGGTGGGCATGAGGCCATAGGCTAACATGGAGAGGCATTTTTAAGCTGCAAAAAACGCTCAAACAAGCGGCTGTAAAAATGTCAGTGTGCATGTATATTAACCACTTGCTTACTGGGCACTTAAACCCCCTTCCTGCCCAGACCAATTTTCAACTT
Source organism: Rana muscosa (assembly GCA_029206835.1). NCBI lineage: Eukaryota > Metazoa > Chordata > Amphibia > Anura > Ranidae > Rana > Rana muscosa. The sequence continues at coordinate 74,767,666 of CM055121.1, forward strand.
TCAGCGCCGATGCACTTTGAATGACAATTGCGCGATCATACAACACTGTAACCAAATGAAATTTTAAACATTTTTTTCACACAAATAGAGCTTTCTTTTGGTGCTATTTGATCACCTCTGCGTTTGTTTTTTCTTTTTTTCTATAAATACAAAAGACCAAAAAAAATAAAAAATTAGGATATGTTAATATTTAGTTTGAAGATTTAGAAAAAAGGTAATTTTTCTCCTTCATTGATGTACACTGATGAGACTGGACTGATGGGCACTGATAAGGCGGCAAGGGTGGCACAGAGGTGGCATTGCTAGTTGGCACTGGTGGGCACTGAGAAGTTGCACTGCTAGGTGGCAATGATAGTTGGCAGTGATGGGCAATGATAGTTGGCAGTGATGGGCACTGATAGGCAGCACTGCTAGGTGGCACTGATTGGCACCAGTGGTGGGCATTGATAGGTGGCACTGGCAGTGGCTACTGATTGTCACAGATGACGCAGAATTGCCTCTTCCTCTTCAGGCCCGATGTCCCTTGCACATAAGCCGGTGACTGCCTTTTTTTTATGCTCACGCTGTCAGCGCAAGGAGAAAACAAAAACCATTACCGAGCTTTTGTTTACATCACGTGATCAGCTGTCATTGGCTGACAGCTGATCACGTGGTAAGGGGCAGGGATCGGCCCCTTACTCGGATCTGTGATCACCCGAGTCTCAGTGACTCGGTGACCACAGCCCGCGCGCGAAGGGGAGGACGTCTATTGACGGACTCCCGGCAATTGAGGACCGTGCTGTGGCCATCGATCAGCTATAGGGATGAGCCGAAAACCCCCCGGTTTGGTTCGCACCAAAACCTGCGAACGGACCGAAGTTTTGCTCGAAATTTAGAACCCTATTAAATACAATGGACGCGAACGCTTGAAATCAAAAGTGCTAATTATAACGGCTAATATGCAAGTTATTGTCCTAAAAAGGGTTTGGGGACCCGGGTCCTGCCCCAGGGGACATGTATCGATGCAAAAATACGTTTTAAAAACGGCCATTTTTTCAGGAGGAGTGATTTTAATTATGCATAAAGTGGAAAAAAAGTGAAATATTCCTTTAAATATCATACCTGGGAGGTGTCTAAAGTATGCCTGTGAAGTGGCACGTGTTTCCCGTGTTTAGAACTGTCCCTGCACAAAATGACATTTCTAAAGGAAAAAAAGCCATTTAAAACTGCTTGCGGCTTTAATGTCATGTCTGGTCCCGGCAATATGGATGAAAATCATCAAAATGGGTACCCTCCCACCCCCAGCCCACTACCAGCCCCTTTGGGTCTTTTATGGATATTAAGGGGAACCCCGCACCCAAATTAAAAAAAGGCCCTATATACTCTGAACAGCAGTATACAGGCGGTGCAAACAAGACAATAGGTTTGTTCTTAAGTAGAATCTGTTTATAATTTGGAACAGGTAAATTTTTTTAATGTAGCTCCAGCCAAAAAATCTATTTTTAAGCTTTTTGGAAAATATAGGGAAGGGTTATCACCCCTGTAACATTTGTTTTGCTGTCTGTGCACCTGTTCAGAACATTTCACCTCACTTTCCGTCCCAATGACAAATGTTTTTTGAAGATTTGGGGTTTTTATTGAAACAAGGATTGATAAAGCATCAGTGGAGAGGAGACACCCTTTTCCCATATTAACCCTTACAGGAGAGAATTTCCCTTCCTAGGGGTAGATTTCCTCTCACTTCCTGTTGTCTCCTTCCGTTTGCAAGTAGGAGTCGTTTGTAAGTTGAATGTTTGAAAGTAGGGGCCTGCCGTATATACTCTGCAGAAATTTGGCCCTTAGGTGTTGGTGTTGCCACAACACTGTAAGCCCTCACAGTTACTCTTGGTGGGCGCTGGAACACCCTGCTGTGAACTATTATATCAAGAATTGTAATTACATGACATTGAACAGTGGTAGGAAAAATTGGGCCTTTGGTGGTGGTGGTGGTGGTGCTGGTGCCACAACACTGTAAGTCCTCACAGTTACTCTTGGTGGGAGCAGGAATGGGCCCAGCTGTGAAATATTAGATCAAGAATTGTAATTACATGCCCCTGTTGAACAGGGGCAGAAAAATTGGGCCTTTGCTGGTGGTGGTGGTGGTGTTGTCGCAACACTGTAAGCCCTCACAGTTACTCTTGGTGGGCGCAGGAATGGGCCCTGCTGTGAAATATTAGATCAAGAATTGTAATTACATGCCCCTGTTGAACAGGGGCAGAAAAATTGGGCCTTTGCTGGTGGTGGTGGTGGTGGTGTTGCCGCAACACTGTAAGCCCTCACAGTTACTCTTGGTGGGCGCAGGAATGGGCCCTGCTGTGAATTATTAGATCAATAATTGTAATTACATGCCCCTGTTGAACAGGGGCATAAAAATTGTGCCACAACACTGCAACCCCTCACAGATACTGTACTTGGAGCGCAGCAATGAGCCCTGTTGCAAAGTATTGCATCAAAAATTGTAATTACACGCCCCTGTTAAACAGGGGAAGAAAAATTGGGCCTTAGGCACTGGTGCTGGTGCCACAACACTGCAACCCCTCACAGATACAGTACTTGGAGCACAGCAATTAGCCCTGCTGCAAAGCATTGCATCAAAAATTGTAAGTACACGCCCCTGTTAAACAGGGGCTGAAAAATTGGGCCTTAGCCACTGGTGGCGGTGCCCAGAACCAAAAATGTTCTTTCAAGCTATCAGCATGATTATTGAGGAGGAAGAGGATAGTCACTCAGCATAACAGGATAGTCACTCAGCATCAGCATAGGCAGTCTTGAAGGGATCTGAAATTTCCAAAACAATTATTCGGTTACATCAGCATCAGGTGCTTGGTAGCTGGTGGTGATCCAAGACTGATTCATTTTTATGAAGGTCAGTCGATCGACCGAGTCGGTGGACAGGCACACCCTGTGATCGGTTACAAAGCCTCCAGCAGCACTGAATGTGCGTTCCGAAAGAATGCTGGATGCAGGACAGGCCAGTAGCTCAATTGCATACTGTGCAAGCTCTGGCCAGTGATCCATCCTCAAGTAACCCAGAGGATTTTCGGTGGGAAAGGTGTCCAAGTCTGATCTTGCCCCTAGGTATTCCTGCACCATGTAAACCAGACGCTGGCGATGGTTGCTGGAAGCGATCATACCTTGGGGCTGCGTGCTAAAAAATTATCTGAACGCATGGGTCAGACGGCCACCTTCTCCACGCTCTTTCTTTGACTGACCGGAGCCTCAGCAACACGTTGTCCAGGACCAGGAATTTGTAACCTCCCAGTCTCTGGGAACGCGTCGCACAGACCTTTCTGCAAGGCCTCCCGAAGATGTTTCATCCTCTGCTCCCTCTGCGACGGCAAGATAAGATCCGCAACCTTACCCTTGTAACGTGGATCAAGGAGGGTTGCCAGCCAGTAATGATCCCTCTCCTTGATCGCACGAATACGAGGATCCTTCTGGAGGCTTTGCAGGATCAGGGAGGCCATGCAGCGTAGGTTTGCTGAGGCATTCGGTTCAGAGTCCTCTGGGTCACTGAGGACGACATGATCCGCAGCCACCTCCTCCCAGCCATGTACAAGTCCATGGGTGTCTTGGGACTGTAATTGATCCCTTGAAGACTGCTGCTGATGCTGAGTGCTAGGCTCCACCTCCATGCTGACACAATAATCCTCCTCCTCCTCCTCCTCCTCCTCATCCTCTTCCGGTGTGATAGCCGGGCCAGCAGGAACACTGTCTGGAAAAAGGGGGCCTTGAGAGGTAAGGAAGTCTTCCTCTTCCTGCCTCTGTTCTGCCTCAAGTGCCCTGTCTATTATTCCATGCAGCGTGTGCTCCAACAGGTGGAAAAGAGGGACAGTGTCACTGATGCATGCACTGTCACTGCTCACCACCCTCGTGGCCTCCTCAAATTGTGCCAGGACAGTGCATGCATCCCTGATCATGGCCCACTGGCATGGGGAAAAAAATCCAAGCTCCCCTGACACTGTCCTGGTGCCATATTACAACAGATACTCATTGATGGCCCTCTGCTGCATGTGCAGGCGCTGCAGCATGGCCAACGTAGAGTTCCACCTGGTGGGCATGTCACAGATTAGGCGGTTCTTGGGCAGGTTGTAATCCTTTTGCAGGTCAGCCAGCCGAGCACTGGCATTATATGACCGGCGGAAATGCCCACAGAGTTTCCTGGCCTGCTTCAGGACCTCCTGTAAGCCCGGGTACCTGCCCAAGTACCGCTGCACCACCAAGTTAAGGACGTGAGCCAAACAGGGCACATGGGTCAGTTGTCCCTGTCAGAGGGCAGAGAGGAGGTTGGTGCCATTGTCGGAAACCACCTTTCCTGGCTTAAGCTGGCGTGGCGTCAACCACCTCTGAGCCGGCCCCTGCAGAGCTGACAGAATCTCTGCTCCAGTGTGGCTCCTGTCCCCCAAGCACACCAGCTCAAGCACCGCATGGCATCTTTTTGCCTGCGTACTTGCGTAGCCCCTTGAACGCCTACGGAGCACCACTGGTTCCGAGGACAAAGCACAGGTAGAGGCCATGGAGGAACAAGAAGAGGAGGGGGTGGAGGAGAGAGGTGTGTCAGAATCACCAGTAGTAACATTTTGGAGGCGTGGTGGCGGAACAACCTCCAATACTACTGCACCTTGTCCTGCATCCTTCCCAGCTGCCAGCAGAGTCACCTAATGCGCCGTGAAAGATAGGTAACATCCCTGTCCATGCCTGCTGGACCATGAGTCAGCGGTAATATGCACCTTACCGCTGACCGCCCTGTCCAGTGAGGCCAAGACATTGCCTTTCACATGCTGGTAGAGAGCCGGAATCGCCTTCCGTGAGAAAAGTGGCATTTGGGAACCTGCCACTGAGGAACCGCACATTCAACAAACTCACGGAAGGGGGCAGAGTCTACCAACTGAAAAGGCAGCAGTTGAAGTGCTAGCAATTTAGCCAAGCTAGCATTCAACCACTGGGCATGTGGATGGCTGGGAGCGAACTTCTTTCGGCGGTGCAGAAGCTGGAGCAGGGAAATTTGCCTGGTACAATCGGACGTCGGTGTACCGATAGCAGATTGTCTGCAAGTACTTGGCTGTGACACACCAAATTCTACACCTTCATTCCTCTCAGTGCAGGTTTCAGAGAGGACTGAAGGTATAGTGGGGTTGTAGATCCAAGCTTATGAGGAGCAGGGAGAGGTCTGCTTTGTTCTTTGGTGCGGGTATTTTAGGTACGCTTGCCAACGGACTGCATGGCAGGTCGACATATGTCTGGTCAAGCACGTGTTGCCCAAGCGGCTGATGTTTTGGCCACGCGAGATACGCTTTAGACATATGTTGCAAATGGCAACGGTGCGACCTGCTGCACACGTATGAAAAAAGGCCCACACCAAAGAACTTTTGGAATAACGCGCAGAGACAGCAGCGCCCTGCACATGCGGAGCTCTGCGGTGTGATGCGGTCGGTGTGATGCCCTCAAGCTGGCCCCTGGAGGGCATCCTGCCTCGTTGGAGATGTGCCTCCTCCTCCTCTTTCCTATCAGGCACCCACGTGGAGTCAGTGACCTCATCATCCCCTCCCTCCTCATCACTGGAGCCAATCTGGCAGTATGCTGCATCTGGGGGAACATGACTGCCAGATAGCTGTCCTTGTTGGGCACCCCCTCCCTCTGGGTTCACGTTACTACCCCCTCTCTCTGAGCTCACGTTACTGCCTTCCTCCAGCTGGGTTCCATCATCGGAGCCTTCAAAACGCTGGGCATCCTCCTGGAGCATGTACCCAACACTGTGGTCGAACAGTTCGGGGGGCTCCTCCTTGCATGATGGTGGGGCTAGGGAAGGAGTAACTGATGATGACCTTGAGCCAATGGAATAGGCCACATTGGCAGCCAAGGTAGCCTGGGTGACAGAGGATGAGGAGGATGAGGACGGCTTGGTCATCCACTCTACCAACTCTTCTGCAGTTCGTGGGACTCCTCAAGAGGACATGGTGGGGCTAGGGAAGGAGTGACTAATGCCATTGAGCCGAGGGAAGAGGTCGCTTTGGCAGCTGCTTTGCCAGACAAAGTACCCTGAGCCTGGGTAAGAGAGGATGAGGAGAAGGAGGACGGCTTGGTCATCCACTTTACCAAGTCTTGGGTATGTTGCGGCTCAACATGGCCAGCTGCCGAAAAGAAAGACAAGCGTGTCCCACGGCCACGTGCTGATGAGGATGCACCGTGTCCACGACCAGCAGCACTGTTACCTCTAGACACAGAGCCTGCTTGCCCTCTTTTATTGCCTCGTGACTGTCTGCCTCTCCTTGTTTGCCTTCCAGACATACTAATGGCCTGCAGTAAGATGTAGCTGCACAAAGGTGGGATGTATGTATGTGTATATATATATATATATTGTGAGGGGGTTAACTCGGTAGCGGGTGTGTGTGACCCCCTGGTTGGGCTCCCCACACAAAAACAGGGCCAGCAGACGGAGGTTGTGGTTTTCAAAATCAAAAGGTGCGGTTTATTTCTCTATGTACAGTGACAAAAACACAACAAAGCCAAAAAGAAACATAAACAAAATAAATCCTGGTCAGCTTGACCTCTGACTAAACATGCAGGTTTCCTAACTAACAACTGGGATCAGCCTGGTGCTGTCCTAGTCCCTAAGTCCCTGGTTTAGTCAATGTCCAAACAAATAGCCACACAGGCTTTGTCTCACCGCACAGGGGTTCACTCTCCCTAGACAGTCCACACAGGTCTGGTTCCAGGCATGAGCAAACACCTAATGAAGCTGGGAGTTTTTATAGAGGCCTTAAACGAGCTGACAAGCTTCAGCTGATCTCATCAACTCCCTGCCTGCACGACGCCCAGCCCTCTCCCTAGAGGTATGAATCATCCATGAGCCCACTAGCCTCAGCTGGGCTTCATCAACTCCCTCCCTAGTTGTATAAGTCGGCATAAAGCCTGAATCTGGGAGAAATATATCTACCCCCCTGGATGCAACCAGGTGACTTTACCTTCCTGCTGTCACATACCCCCCCCTCTTGTTTTAACCTTGGGGTTGGAACACCAGCAATCAGGCATTCATGTACTCGAGACAAAGCATCCACATTCCCCATTTGAACGCCAGGGCGATGCTTTACTGTGAAGTTGAATTCCTGTAGGGCCAGGAACCACCTATTCACTCTTCTATTTGTCTCCTTGTTTTGAGCCATCCACTTTAACGGAGCGTGATCCGTAACCATGTCAAAGTGCCTACCTAGCAGATAGTACCGAAGGGAATCTAGAGCCCACTTCACCGCTAAACACTCCTTTTCAACCGTGGCGTAATTTACCTCATGGGACTTCAACTTCCTGCTGAGGTAAATGACTGGGTGCTCTTCCCCGTTCCAGACCTGGGACAATACTGCTCCTAACCCCACATCTGACGCATCACTTTGTACGACAAAGTCTTTAGAGAAGTCGGGTGAGTACAACACTGGCTGGCTACATAAGGCTTGTTTCAAGAATTGGAATGCTGCCTCAGCCTCGGGGGTCCATTTAATCATGACCGACCCTTTCCCTTTCGTCAGGTTGATTAGGGGCACAGCCTTAGAAGCAAAGTGGGGAATGAAGCGCCGATAATAACCCGCGATTCCCAGAAAGGCCCGTACCTGCTTCTTGCTGTTGGGACGTGGCCAACTCTGGATGGCCTCGACTTTGTTGAGTTGGGGTTTTATCACTCCCCTGCCAATGGTGTACCCAAGATATTTGGCCTCCTCCTGCCCAATGGTACACTTCTTGGGGTTAGCCGTAAACCCCGCTTCCCGGATAGAGTCTAGGACTGCTTGCACTTTTGGCAGATGTGAGGCCCAATCTGTGCTATGGACAATTACGTCATCCAGGTAAGCCGCAGCATACTTCCGATGGGGCCTCAGTATCTGGTCCATTTTCCGCTGGAATGTGGCCGGCGCATTCTGTAACCCGAACGGCATTCTCTTATATTGGAACGCCCCGTCTGGGGTTACAAATGCGGTTTTCTCTTTGGCCGACTTGGCCAGGGGAATTTGCCAATACCCTTTTGTGAGGTCAAGAGTCGTCATGTATCGGGCTGTTCCCAGCCGGTCGATCAACTCATCTATACGTGGCATGGGGTAGGTGTCAAATTTTGTAACTTTGTTCAACTGACGAAAATCGTTACAAAATCGCCAGCTCCCATCCGGTTTAGGCACCAACACAATGGGACTAGACCAATCACTTTGGGACTCCTCTATCACCCCTAAGTTCAGCATTTTCTGTACTTCCTCCCGTATTGCCTCCCGTCGGGCCTCTGGGATCCGATAGGGTTTTAACTTCACCCTTTCACCGGGCGGGGTAATAATATCATGCTCTACCCCAGATGTTTGTCCCGGCAGCTCAGAGAACACCTCCTTGTTGCGAAGCACAAACTCCTTAACCTCCTGTTGTTGGGGTTGTGACAAGGTGGCTGCTATTCCAACCTCCGGAATCACGCAACCAGTTTGAGCTGGTGACCAAGTTTCTGCGACTAGGGACTCTCTATCCCTCCAGGCTTTCAACAGATTAACGTGATATATCTGTTCGGGCTTTCGCCTTCCTGGTTGTCTGACCTTGTAATTCACTTCGCTCACTTTTTCCATTATCTCGTAGGGGCCTTGCCATTTGGCAAGGAATTTACTTTCAACCGTAGGGACAAGTACCAATATCCTATCCCCCGGGGAAAAGGTACGGGTCTTGGCTCCACGGTTGTACACTCTCTGCTGTGCCAACTGCGCTTGGGCCAAATGTTCCTTCACGATGGGCATTACCTGTGCAATTCGATCTTGCATCAGGGCGACATGCTCAATCACACTCCTGTGGGGAGAACTCTCACTTTCCCAAGTTTCCTTGGCAATATCCAACAGCCCTCTTGGGTGTCTCCCATACAGTAACTCAAAGGGGGAGAATCCCGTAGAGGATTGGGGCACCTCCCTAATAGCAAACATCAAATAAGGAAGTAGACAGTCCCAATCCTTTCCATCTCTATCCACCACTTTCTTCAACATTTGTTTTAGGGTTTTGTTGAATCTTTCAACCAGCCCATCGGTTTGGGGGTGATACACAGATGTACGCAATTGCGTCACTTTGAACAATTTACACAGCTGTTTCATAACCCGGGACATAAAGGGTGTACCTTGGTCCGTAAGCAGTTCTTTACAAATACCCACCCGGCTAAAAACAAGAGATAGCTCTTTGGCTATGGTTTTGGCCGAGGTATTTCTGAGAGGGATCGCTTCTGGAAAAGTCCATTATAACCAATATGTACTGGTGCCCCCTAGCGGACTTGATTATAGGACCTACCAAATCCATTGCGATTCTCTCAAACGGGACCTCAATGATGGGTAGAGGGACCAGCGGGCTACGGAAATGTGGCATCGGGGCCGACCTCTGACACACAGGGCAGGAGGAACATTAATTTTCGATGTCCTTCATCACCCCAGGCCAATAGAATCTCTGTAATACCCTCTCTCGGGTTTTCTCTGTCCCCAGATGACCTCCAAGAATGTGCCCATGGGCCAACTCCAACACCAACTTCCTGTAAGGTTTGGGCACCACAAGCTGCTCAACGGTTTCTTCTGCCCTTTTTGCCACCCGATACAGTAGGTCCTTCTCTACGCTGAAGTATGGGTAAGTGCAGGTATTATCTGGGTTCACTAACTCGCCATCTATTTCCACTACGTTTTCCCGTGCCTTTATTAGGGCGGGGTCTTTTAACTGTTCTGTGGCAAAATTTTCCCTGTGAACCTCCAGATCAGAAAACTCCACAGACGGTAGGTTTTCGTCTGAGGAGGTGGGCTCCTCTCCTGTTTCTTGAGTCTCCCCTGCCAATACTGACAAGGGAAATTCTGGAGAGTCCTCACCACTCTCAGAGGAGTTCTGGCTATCCCATTCCTGGTACATAGGGGCACCAGTGGCGGGCTCAGGATCATCCCACAGTTCCCAGAACTTCGGAAAATCCCTTCCCACAATGGCATCACATAGTCTTTTGCTTGGTCAGGCTCTAGGTCATAGTAAGCCTTCTGCGATTCACCAGTTAACAGAGGAGCCACCAGTCCAGCCCACTGCTCCTCAGGCCACTTTTCTCTTTCAGCAGTCCTTTCAAATGTGGTCAAAAATACCTCTGGATCATCCTCTCCAGTCATTTTTGTCAATAAACGACTCACCCCAAAGGACGCGGTATTAGTGGGACGGCTTTCCTCACTGGTCTGCGGACGTTGCTGCATTACTGCTTCCATTTGTTGTAGTCTCTGCTCTTGCTTCTGTAACAGGTCTATGAAGCGGGCCTCAGATTGCTGCTGGGCTTGTTGCTGAGCTTCCAGACTCTGTTGGTGAGCTTGCTGCTGGGCTGCAAGGCTCTGTTGATGAGCTTGCTGCTGGGCTGCAAGACTCCTTTGCAAACCTGCATTTGTCTGCTGTTGATTGGCATTTGCTAGAGCCAGCTGTTTCAGTATCTCCTCCATGCTGGCTTAAAAAAAATGCCACTGGTTCTCCACCAACTGTGAGGGGGTTAACTCGGTAGCGGGTGTGTGTGACCCCCTGGTTGGGCTCCCCACACAAAAACAGGGCCAGCAGACGGAGGTTGTGGTTTTCAAAATCAAAAGGTGCGGTTTATTTCTCTATGTACAGTGACAAAAACACAACAAAGCCAAAAAGAAACATAAACAAAATAAATCCTGGTCAGCTTGACCTCTGACTAAACATGCAGGTTTCCTAACTAACAACTGGGATCAGCCTGGTGCTGTCCTAGTCCCTAAGTCCCTGGTTTAGTCAATGTCCAAACAAATAGCCACACAGGCTTTGTCTCACCGCACAGGGGTTCACTCTCCCTAGACAGTCCACACAGGTCTGGTTCCAGGCATGAGCAAACACCTAATGAAGCTGGGAGTTTTTATAGAGGCCTTAAACGAGCTGACAAGCTTCAGCTGATCTCATCAACTCCCTGCCTGCACGACGCCCAGCCCTCTCCCTAGAGGTATGAATCATCCATGAGCCCACTAGCCTCAGCTGGGCTTCATCAACTCCCTCCCTAGTTGTATAAGTCGGCATAAAGCCTGAATCTGGGAGAAATATATCTACCCCCCTGGATGCAACCAGGTGACTTTACCTTCCTGCTGTCACAATATATATATATATATATATATATATATATATATTTGTCTGTACTGATAATGCAGCTATCAGAATCAACTGCCTGCTGTGGTATTAGTATGGGAAAAGCAGCAGCAGCAGTTAGTTTTAGGTGAAAACTGTGCAGAGGACACAGTACACTGAAAATACTTGCAGCTCTCTGCTTGTGGTTTTATTATGAGAACACCACTATAATAGTCACTAACTGTATTCAGGTAAGCTTTAAGTGAATGCTATGCAAAGCACACAGTGCACTACAGGCATACCCCACTTTTAAGTACACAGTGGGACCAGAGCATGTACAGTAGGTGCCGCCGATATTGTATATCTATCGCGCTCCCATCGCCGAGATTCTCGGCGACAGGAGTGCCGAGATCTCGGCAGCAGGGTGGCGACACGTGTCGCGCTCGCTGCAATAGCAAGGAGACGCGACACTGTATTGAGCGGGGATCCAACGCGGATTCCCGCCAATACCAGGCACTGCGTTTGGTATGAATCCTGAGCGGGAACTCCATGCCAATTTTTAAAGAAAAAAACGGCGTGGGTTCCCCCTCCAGGAGAATACCAGGCCTTTGGGTCTGGTCTGGATTTGAAGGGGAACCCTACGCCGAAAAAACGGCGTGGGGGTCCCCCTCAAGATCCAAACCAGACCCTTATCCGAGCACGCAACCTGGCAGGCCGCAGGGGAAGAGGGGGACGAGAGCGCCCCCCCCCTCCTGAACCGTACCAGGCCACATGCCCTCAACATGGGGGGTTTGGTGCTCTGGGGCAGGGGGGCGACCTGCGGCCCCCCCACCCCAGAGCACCCTGCCCCCATGTTGATGAGGACAGGGCCTCTTCCCGACAACCCTGGCCGTTGGGGTCTGCGGGCGGGGGGCTTATCGGAATCCGGGAGCCCCCTTTAATAATGTCTACTGTCTACTTCGTACCCCTACCCATTCACCTGGTGGAAAAAAAATGGTAATAAAAACACAACACAGTTTTTAAAAGTATTTTATTGCACCGCTCCGAAGGTCTTCTTCCGACTTCGGGGGCTCCGTTTTTTCGGCGTAGGGTTCCCCTTCAAATCCAGACCAGACCCAAGGGCCTGGTATGCTCCTGGAGGGGGAACCCACGCCGTTTTTTTCTTTAAAAATTGGCGTGGAGTTCCGGCTCAGGATTCATACCAAATACAGTGCCTGGTATTGGCGGGAATCCGCGTCGGATTCCCGCCTATCGGCAATGCATGTCGCTCATCGTGAAAGGAACATTTTTTCCTTTCCCGATGATGAGACAGCTCAGCGCTGGCTCTCGCGACGGAGCTCATAGGGTGTCAATATCGGCGGCACCTACTGTATGTAAAACGAAAATGTACTTAAAGTGAAACAATACCTTTTTTCAGTTCTAGGCTGTAGTGGAGGGTCAGGGGCTGTAGTTGCGGTCTCAGAGGCTGTAGAGGGGGTGTCAGGAGCACACTGGAACAGGGCGTGCTATGCTCTCGGAGCTTCAGCTCCTTCTACTGCAGCTGCAAAATGTCTGTACAGTACTTGTGAGGCACTTTACATACACTCGTGGGTATGTCCTTACTCGCGAGTGTATGTAAAGTGAGTGTACTTAAAGCGGGGTATGCCTGTAAGTGAAACACTGACTGTCTGCAGCTAGCACAATCACCTGCTTGCCTGTCACAGTATAGAGAAAACCAGGAATGGGTCTAGCTAAACTGAATACAGTGTATAAATTCATATACAACACCTAGGATGCATATATATCCTCTACACACTGTAACTGCAGCTAACTGACTCGCCTGCCTCAATATAAATGACACTGTCTGTCTCTGTAAATGCTCTCTTTTCACAACTCCAACACACTACACAAGGCCGCCGAGCCAGCTATAGCGCTGATCTCAAGTGGTTATAGAGGGTCTAAATGGGCCATTGACATGCATCACACTTGAACTTAGGAATGTGTCTTTGCAAAGTTAAACTAAATGAAATCCTTTCTTATTTTTGCTTGGCGATAGAGTGCAGAGGGATTAGACGTCTGGACAGTTTTTGGGGATGTCTGCACCCCTGATAGGGTGAAGACAACTCCCAAATTTGGCCACGTTATCCTACCAAATCATTCACTTCCTGTCACATAGCCACACAGGAAGTGAGGGTAAATCCCTACCAATGTCTTTCCTTGGGGACACACAGGTCAATCTAAATGGTTTCCCCATTCGGTAAACTGAACTCCCGCATTTTGCTGGGTACACCCCAAATTATTAGGTATCTTGGACTTTGGGGTTTATTTACTAAAGGCAAATCCACTTTGCACTACAAGTGCTGGATATCCGAGGGGACATGCAAAGAAACAAAAAAAAAACACCATCCTTGCTTCTACATGATTGGATGTTAAAATCACCAGTGCTTCCCCTCAGATTTTTAGCAACTACACTTGTACTGCAGAGTGGATTTGTCATTACTAAACCCCAATCTACCTAATGATTTGGGATGTACACGACAAAGTGCTAGAGTGCAATTTGCTTAAAGTGGTTGCAAACTCTGTAATTTTTTTTCTTTTTTAAAAACACCTGCAAGACAAAGCCATAATGAGCTAGTATGACTAGCATACTAGCTCATTATGCATTACTTACCTTAGATCAAAGCCCCCCTCATCTCCCCCTCCAGGCGCAGTCATCTCTCCACTGATACCCAGAAGGTTACTTCCAGGTATCGCAGCTCCGGCCAATCACAGCGCCGCTCCGGCGCTGTGATTGGCCGGAGCGGCGAAGACGTCACTCCGTGCATGCACGTGGGAGCCGGCAAAGCCGGATTTGTGAATGGGGATTCTCACTGTAAATGCACCGTTGTCTATGCCGCGCATGCGCCGTAGACATTGGTGTACTATTTTTGGCAAATATCTCCTAAACCATGTAGGTTTAGGAGATATTGCAAACACCTACAGGTAAGCCTTAATCTAGGCTTACCTGTAGGTGTAACTTCCGGGAGAGGGTTTACAACCACTTTAATGGGGACACTAGTTAGATTGATCTGTGTGTCCCCAAGAAAAGACATTGGTAGGGCTTTACCTTCACTTCCTGTTTAGCTGTGTGACAGGAAGTGAAGCCAATTTTACTAAAAGGGACACAAAGCCCAACCTAAAAAAACACAAGCAGGGGTTCTAACACTTGGTTTCCCTCAAAATGCCCACAATTAGAATCGTATTGCCTTGAGCTATTTTTAAGTGCAGTGCTCTAAATCAGTGCTTCTCAAGTACCCCCAACAGGCCATGTTTGCAGGTTTTCCTTCATCTTGCACATGTGCTTTAAATCACAGTCAATGGTTTGGTATTTTGGACAGCAATTATCGATAAGATAAATTCACAAAACATGTCCTGTTGGAGGTACTTGAGGACTGAGGCTGAGAACCACTGCAGTAAAAAGGAAAATGTAATACTTACCGCTCTGTATTTTTCATTTCCTGGTGACTATCCGTGGCAGGACACAATCCATGCATATGCTACCATGAAGACACCAGGTTAGACAAATGACACCTGTTTTGTTTTGACATGCCAATCAGCATGGTTAAGCTGCAGCGGTCACATTTGTTGCATAGAAAACAAAAAACAAAACATCAAACTTTGCATCAAATTTTATTGGTCAACAAAACAGGACTTGGAAAAAACAAAGGGAAGCAAAAAAAAACATGTATGTAAATTTTAAACATTAGTCACAACATCTTGAGAAAGATTTAGCAAAATAATGCAGCACAGACAATTAAATCAAAGTGAACAAATTACACACATTACCAACATCAAAAATATTTCAGGGGAACATATCCCCCACACAAAAAAATACAATCAACAAAAGTAAGTCAAACATCTGTTTTGCAAAGACATAACAAATAAAATACATGTGTTACAAACTCGATAAGGACACCAAAATTTACTTTTTGCCGGCCACACACACATAATCTTGCCTCTTTTCAGGGCAAGGGAGAGAATGCTATCTTCAAGCTTTATATAACATAGGTTTGTGTGCTAATGAGGCAATTGAAAACACATGCACAGTCCATGAAACACCCAAAATGCAAGATCACCCAATGTAGAGACTGAACTTCAAAGTGGGTACACCTGTTAAGGATGTCCTTCAATTACTAACCCAAAAAACACACTCTGAGCACGCCCAGAAACATCCAGGTGCTGTTCACACACAAAAAGCACCAAAAAAAAAAACTAAGTCCCTGAGCATGCTCAAAACAACAGAAATGCAGCTAGCACATCATCCAGCATGCTACTAAATTAGAGATGGGACAAACACCCCCCGGTCCAGGGGGCAACCAAAGAGCCTAACATGGGCAAAAGTTATACAACAAATACCATTGCAGTCTATGGGAACTGACTTGTTAATTTTGCTAGTCCCCACTTGGCTGGCTTATCTTCTAGTTATTGGCCTTAAAATGGGTATGGGGGCCCAGGTTCTACCCTAAGGGACATATATCAATGTCACCAATTTGGACAACACCAAAAACGAAACAAGGAGAAGTGCCTTTATATATGCCAAATTGCTTAGGGGCCATTTCACACCACATGCAGTCCATTGCGTTTTTTATGCATCAAAAATGCATGGAAAGTTGGTTATATGGTTCTAAATGGCAGTGTTTGTTCCGGTGCATTCCAGTTCCACAAAAAAAGTAGAAAATGCTGCATTTTACCTGCACTGGACTGTACTGGAACACTGCAAAACGCATCAAAAAAACGCACCGGAACGCACCTAAATGCACCAAAAACGCACTGGAACACACTGGTCCTTATCTATGGTTAATAAAAAAGAGGAGTGAAAAAAAAAAACAGTGGACTGCATCAAAAACGCACAGGAACACATCAAAAACGCGCATGCAAAAAAGAACCTGGAACGCATCCGGATTGCGTTTCTATGGTGTGAACTGGCCTTAAGGGCCAGTTCACACCATAGAAACGCGGTCTGGATGCATTCCAGGTGCTTTTCTGCATGCGCGTTTTTGATGCGTTCCAGTGCATTTTTGATGCGTTTCTGGTGTGTTTTTGATGCAGTCCAGTGCTTTCCCCCCCCCCTTTTCACTTAACCTTGAGGGCCAGTTCACACCAGACGCAGTTCCGTTCAGTTTCGTGCACATTTTTTATGCACTAAAAATGCATGCACAGTGTTTTCCATGTATTCCAATGGCTCTTGTTGACTCTAGTTCACACCATGCAGTCAGTTTCCGGTGCAGAAACTGACTGGAAACTGACTGCATGGTGTGAACTAGAGCCAACTAGAGCCATTGGAATACATGGAAAATAATGTGCATGCATTTTGTGCAGAAAAAAAGCAAACGGAACTGCGTCTGGTGTGAACTAGCCCTAATAAGGACAAGTGTGTTGCAGTGCGTTTTTGGTGCGTTCCGGTGCGTTGCAGTGTGTTTTTGGTACATTCCAGTGCATTTTTGATGCATTTTACTGTGGTCCCGTACAGTTCTGTACATAAAAAATGCAGCATACCAATTCGCGTATGCTTTGGATACTTCAATATTACAGCAAAGCCTATGGGATTTCTTTCCATTTACCAACCATGATGGTTCCACATATACGCCTTTTTTCCACACATTAGGTAACCTAATATTCACTCTCTCTCAACCTTGTATTAGTTTTCATCCATTGTCACACTTCTTTACTCTTTCAGTTCAAATATTTTTATTTTAACAGAATCACAGTGTACAGAAAAAGACAATCTCAGTGAAAGCTGTACAGCATAACAAGTGATGTATCTGAAGAGAATTATATTAACCACTTAACAACCACCTGCCGACAAATAACGTCGACAAGGTGGTTGCTTAACTCTGGGAGGACGTTATATAACGTCCTCCCAGAATCGCGCTCCCGTGCGCCCCCTGGGGCGCGCACACGGGAATCGCGGTAAATCGCCGCTGATAGCGGCCGTTTACCACGTGATCGCTCCGTCAAATGACGGAGCAATCACTTGTAAACAGACCGGCGTCATTTGATGACGCCGGTTCCTCCCTCCCCTCTCTGTACCGATCGGTACAGTGTGAGAGGAGAGGGGAGGGTGCAGATCAAGGCAGCAGCCCTGTGGGCTGGATCTGTGACAATTGCAGTCACAGATCCAGCCATCCATCCATCCCTGCTCAGCCATCCCTGTGCTATACCCTGCCAATACTCTGCAAAATACCCTGCCAATACTCTGCAAAATACCCTGCCAATACCCTGGTGCAATACTCTGCAATACCCTGGTGCAATACTCTGCAATACCCTGGTGCAATACTCTGCAATACCCTGCAAAATACTCTGCAATACTCTGCAATACCCTGCGCAATACTCTGCAATACCCTGCGCAATACCCTGCAAAATACTCTGCAATACCCTGGTGCAATACTCTGCAATACTCTGGTGCAATACTCTGCAATACCCTGCGCAATACTCTGCAATACCCTGCGCAATACTCTGCAATATCCTGCGCAATACTCTGCAAAATACTCTGCAATACCCTGCACAATACTCTGCAATACCCTGCACAATACTCTGCAATACCCTGCACAATACTCTGCAATACCCTCCACAATACTCTGCAATACCCTCCACAATACTCTGCAATACCCTCCACAATACCCTGTGCAATACCCCGTGCAATACCCTGCCATACACCGCAATACCCTGCCATAGTCCGCAATACTCCGCAATGCCCAGCAATACTCCGCAATGCCCAGCAATACTCCGCAATGCCCAGCAATACTCCGCAATGCCCGGCAATACTCTGCAATAACCACTTCCCGCCCTCCGGCCGTCATATGACGTCCTTGACTTTGTGCGGGATATCTGAATGATGGGAGCAGCTACAGGCATCATTCAGATATTAGCTTTTTCAGCCGGCGATTCCCTACACCATAACAACAATCATAGTGGCTGTTCCGCCGCTTGATCATTCTTACGGGAGGCGAGAGGGGATGTCCCCCCCCCCCGCCGCCCTCCGGTGCTTCTACCGACTCACCGCTACGATCAAAGCCAGGATTGTTGGTTTTTTTTTTGTATTTTTTTCAGGCTTCCCAGCCTAGAGGTGAGATGTGGGGTCTTATTGACACCCCCCCCCCCCCCCATATCTCACTGTAAAGAGGACCTGTCATGCCATATTCCTATTACAAGGGATGTTTACGTTCCTTGTAATAGGTATAAAAGTGATCAAAAAAATGTTTGGGGCGGAAAAACATGTCAAACTAAAATAAATAAAGTAAAATGAAGAATACAGTTTTTTTTTTTTTTTTTAAAGCGCCCCTGTCCCCGTGAGCTCGCATACAGAAGCGAACGCATACGTAAGTCCCGCCCACATATGAAAACGGTTTTCAAACCACACATGTGAGGTATCTCTGCAAACGTTAGAGCGAGAGCAATCATTTTGGCCCTAGACCTCCTCTGTAACTCAAAACATGTAACCAGTAAAAATATTTAAAGCGTCGCCTATGGGGATTTTTTAAGTAGCGAAGTTTGGCGCCATTCCACGAGTGTGTGCAATTTTTAAGGGTGACATGTTAGGTATCTATTTACTCGGCGTAACTTCATCTTTCACATTATGCAAAAACATTGGGCTAACTTTACTGTTTTTTTTTTTTTTTAAGCACAAAACATTTTTTTTCCGTAAAAAACACGTTAAAAAAATTGCTGCGCAAATATCGTGTGAGATAAAAAGTTGCAACAACCACCATTGTATTCTCTAAGGTCTTTGCTAAAAAAACATATATAATGTTTTGGGGTTCTATGTAATTTTCTAGCAAACAAATGATGATTTTTACATGTAGGAGAGAAATGTCAGAATTGGCCTGGGTGCTCCAGAACGCCTGATGGTGCTCCCTGCATGTTGGGCCTCTGTATGTGGCCACGCTGTGTAAAAGTCTCACACATGTGGTATCACCATACTCGGGAGGAATAGCAGAATGTGTTTTGGGGTGTAATTTGTGGTATGCATATGCTGTGTGTGAGAAATAACCTGCTAATATGACAATTTTGTGAAAAAAAAAAAAGAGAAAAAAAAAATCTTGATTTTGCAAAGAATTGTGGGAAAAAATGACAACTTCAAAAAACTCACAATGCCTCTTTCTGAATACCTTGGAATGTCTTCTTTCCAAAAAGGGGTCATTTGGGGGGTATTTGTACTTTTCTGGCATGCTAGGGTCTCAAGAATTGAGATAGGCCGTCAGTACTTCAGGTGTGATCAATTTTCAGATATTGGCACCATAGCTTGTGGACTCTATAACTTTCACAAAGACCAAATAATATGCACCAATTTGTACTTATTTTTACCAAAGATATGTAGCAGTATAAATTTTGGCCAAAATTTATGAAGAAAAAATAGTAATTTGCAAAATTTTATAACAGAAACGAAAAAAAAAATCATTTTTTTACAAAATTTTCAGTCTTTTTTCTCTTATAGCGCAAAAAATAAAAAACCCAACAGTGATTAAATACCACCAAAAGAAAGCTCTATTTGTGTGAAAAAAAGGACAAAAAATTCATATGGGTACAGTGTTGTATGACTGAGTAATTGTCATTCAAAATGTGAGAGCACCGAAAGCTGAAAATTGGTCTGGTTATTAAGGGGGTTTAAGTGCCCAGTTGTCAAGTGGTTAAGGCTTAAACAACCAAACCGGAATAATGTCCATGAAAGCGAAGCAGGACTTAGATTAGGTAGAGTCTATCGCTACAACATCCATGGTTTGGGAGTAATTGTGATGGGACAGAGAGAAAAGAAAAACAAAACAGAAACAACGATCAAATATATATCTTAAAAAAAACATAAAAAGTAAAAAGTCCAGTCCAGAGATAGCACCAAACATAACTTGTCATCTGCAGGATCAGAATATACAATCTGCAGAGAGATCCAGGTATTAAGTCCCATCTTTGTTGTAGAGATTATGAGAGGAACATTTCAATTGGGAAGGAAAAAGAAGAGAAAGTCTAAGCCCTCGTACACACGGCCGAGATTCTCGTTGAAAAAAACATGTCGTTTTTTTCGACGAGATTCTTGGACAAGAAACTTGTCCCGGCCGAGTGTACACACGCTTGTTTCAAAGAACCCGTGGTTCTTTGAATGGAGCGTAGGCGGTGACGTCATCGACTACGACGAGCATGCGCTCGTCACATTCGATGCCGTCGCCGCCATCTTGGTATACCCTACGTATGCCTAGGAAGCTACCGCGCATGCGTCAAATTCATTTTGAACATGCGCGGGCTTCCGGGAGGACAGGTAAGTGTACACACACTCACTTTTCTCGTCGAGAAACATGCCGAGGAGAATCTCGACGAGAAAATAGAGAGCAGGTTCTCTATTTTCTCGTCGAGGTTTCTTGTCGGTTTTCTCGACGAGAAACCCGATAGCCGCGTACACACGACCGATTTACTCGGCAAGACCTCTCTGCCAGCAAGTTTCTTGCTGGTTCTTGCCGAGAAAATCGGCCGTGTGTACGAGGCCTAAGAGAAGAAGAGAGCAGTGGGAAGAGGAAGAGAAAAGAAGAGCGTAAGAGAGGTGCGAGAGGGAAGGGAAGTGTCGGCGGGGGGACACGAGTCCCCAGTGGGCACCGTAGCAAGCATGGACAATCCATGATATATCACAGCTTAAGCAGGTCAGCGTCATAATCCGGGGGGAGGAAGTTCTCCACCCAGGGTGTCCAGATTTTGCAGTGTTGGGGAAGACGGTCTAGGATGGTGGCTTCAATCTTACTGTGAATCATTGCTTGAGTTACTCTATTTTTCACTTCTGCAATATGTAGAAGTGGGGTTTTCCAGGCCCTAGCTATTGTCTGCTTAGCTGCTGTAGTTAATTGAAGGAGGATGCGGCGCTGGGCCCTAGTGTAGTCACCCTGTATATGGTTTAACAGAGCCAGAGAGGGGTCAGGAGTCAAGGTGTCATGAAGTAGGGTGGAAGCTATCTGAAATACCATTGCCCAAAATCGTTGCACAATGGGACAAGACCACCAGATGTGGACATGAGTACCCCTCTCCCTACAGCCTCTGAAACATTCAGGTGGATAGGACGGGAGAAATTTCGAGATTCTAGCGGGAACAAGATACCACCGCATGAGGACCTTGTAATTTGCCTCCAACGCCACTACATTCTGCGTAGAGGACTTTGTGTTAGCCCATATGTTTGTCCAGTCATCCGCATCTAGTCCCAATTGTAGGTCCTTGGACCACTGTGTAGCATAAAGGGGGAGGCCGGCTGAGGTAGAAGTTAAGTGGGTATAGATACGTGAGATGATACCAGGGGCATGCGGGTCCGACTTACAGATATCTTCAAAAAGGGATAAGCTATCTAAAGAGGAGCTAGTTGCTATTGTTGCTCTGACAAAATGGGCTATTTGGAGGTAACGAAAACATTCTCCAGGAGGTAAATGAGCTTGGGATTGAAGTGCTGGGAATGTTTTAATAGCGGTTTTAGTGAGAAGGTCGCAGACTCGGGTTAGTCCTTTCTGACACCAAAGCCGGAAAGAACCAGGTTCAGTGAAGGCAGGATAAAAAAGCGGGTGGCCTATAAAGGAAAGTAAGGGGGTATGGGATGAGATCAAGTTAAAGCGACCACGTAGGCTATCCCAAGTGAGTGGCGAGTGACCGGGTTGGATATGGGGCCTCTAGTGGAAGCGGGCAGCCACAGCAAATTGGAGATTATTAAGGGGGAAATGTCTATTGCTTCCAGACTGACCCACAGCGGGATTTCATGTGATGCGTGGTACAGGGTTATTTGAGCCAGCCGAGCAGCGTGGTAGTAGCGGGCAAAGTTAGGGAGTCCTAGGCCCCCACTAAGTTTATGGAGAAGGAGGATGGACCTGGACACTCTAGGTTTTGTGGAGCCCCAAATATACTTAAATACACGAGTCTGAACGATTCTGTGAAAGTAAGAAGGGATTGCTATCGGAAGGACTCTATAAAGGTACAACAATTTAGGGAGTAGAGACATTTTAACAGCCGCAACCCGCCCAAGCCAAGAAACGCACAGTGGTTTCCAGGTGTCTAACATGGAGGAGAGGTGGGATAGCATCGGGAGATAATTGGCCTGGTAAAGAGAACCTGGATCACTGGTTAGTTTTATACCTAGGTATGGGAGAGGGGTCGTGGACCAGTGGAAAGGGAAGTGGTCTCGTAGGTGGAGAAATTCCTGGTGTGGAAGAGACACGTTGAGGGCTCTGGATTTGGATTGGTTAACCTCTAAGCCAGATACATTCGCAAACTTTTCTAAGATCTGAAGAAGATTTGGAAGAGTTGCACGGGGGGAAGTTACAAACAGGAGCGCATCATCAGCAAACAAGCAAATTTTGTGAGAGGTGGATGCAATTTCTAGTCCTTTAATGTTCGGGTTCACTCTGATCAAAGCGGCTAGGGGTTCTATTGCTAAAGCAAAAATTAGGGGAGAGAGGGGGCACCCCTGTCTAGTCCCTCTTCGTATATCAAAGCTATCAGACCTGAACCCTGAGGACTTGACATAAGCTTGAGGGTAGTTATAAAGGGAACTAATCCATTGTAAGAAATGGGGGCCAAAACCCCAACGGGAAAGTACATAGTTCAGGTAGGGCCATGAGACCGTATCGAATGCTTTCCTAATGTCAAGAGATAACAGGTGCATAGGAATATTACGTTTCCTGGCCAAATGTTGAAGCAGGACTATTCGGCGGACATTATCACTAGCTTGTCGACGCGGCATAAACCCCACCTGGTCTTTATGGATCAGTCACCCTATAATAGGATTAAGGCGTAATGCCATAATTTTGGCTAAAAGCTTGATGTCAAGGTTGAGCAGGGAAATGGGTCTGAAGTTGGACCAGAGGGAGCTGTCTGTATTGGGCTTAGGTATCATGGCTATAATGGCTGTCAACGTGTCTCGACCAAAGGAATGTTGTTGGAGTAGTGCATTAAAGGAGTTGGAAAGAAGTGGGGCTAAGGTGGTAGCAAATTTTTTAAAATAGGTACCGGAGAGTCCATCAGGGCCTGGTCGTTTATGGGATTTAAGAGTTTTGATAGCCAGGAGGACCTCTTCGATTGTAACGGGCTGTTCCAGAGACTCACGACCAGAATCTGATAACGTGGGTAGAGGAATGTCCCTGAATAGTGCTTCGGCCTGGGAGGGAGAGAAAGAGGATTTTGCCTCATATAACTCTTTGAGGCGTTTACGAAATTCAGATAAGATTTTAACAGGATTGCTAGTGTAGGTATTCTTATCTATTCGCAGTCTGATGGGTGCATTGTTTCTTTCCGGATGCCGGAGGCGCATGGCTAGAAACGTGTCTGGCTTGTTGGCCTTAGTGTAGATGGTGTGATTTGACCTGCGGATGGCCTTATCGGCCGATTCAGCCAACAGCAGGTCCAACTCAGTTTTGGCTTTTTCCAGCGCAGTTCTATGTGAATCAGTGGGACAAGATTGAAACTGAAGGAAACAGTGGTGAAAGTCCCGTTCTAACTTAGCCAATTGGATTTTCTTGTCTCGTTTCAGGTGAGTAGATACCGAGATGCACGTACCCCTAATAACCGGTTTATGTGCCTCCCAGAGAAGGACAGGAGAGATACCCGGGGTAGAGTTGTGTTGTAAATAATCTTTAAGAGCGACCTGGATATCAAGACAGTAGGATTGGTCAGCGAGGTGAGCTTCATTAATACACCATGTACGGTCTTTAGAATGCGGGATTAAGGAGGAGATAGTGGTGAGTACTGCACAGTGGTCCGACCAAGTAATGGGTTGGATAGTAGAGCTGAGTAAAGTTGGGGAGGATGCGACTGAAACAAAAATATGGTCGATTCTGGAAAAGGATCTATGGGGATAAGAGTAGAAAGTATAGTTCTTTTTAGTCAGGTTGCACTCGCGCCAAGTGTCGAGTAGAGAGGCTTGCTGGATTAATTTCCGAAAACGTATGGAGGGGGAATATTGCTCAGGAGTGTATGGGGATTTATCTAGATGTGGTTGCATCACAAGATTGGAGTCGCCACATAAGATAAGTGTGCCTTTACAGTGGGTGCGCAAAACCTGGAACAAGTGAGAGAAAAATGGGTTTGGATTATTGTTCGGGGCATAGTATGAAACTAGGGTGGTTTCAACATCCTGTAGCAAGCCAATAAGTATAATGTAGCGACCTTCTGGGTCTTTAATCACAGAAGATACTAAAAAAGGGAGGGAGCGGTGTAGAGCTATCAAAACGCCTCGCTGTTTCGTGGAGGCGGAGGCAGTAAACACCTGGGGGTATTGAGGGCTGAAAAATGTTGGGGTTGAACGAGTCGAAAAATGTGTTTCCTGAAGAGCTACTATCCCCGCCTTCAGGGAAGTAAAAGATTGGAAGGCTTTAACTCTTTTATTGGGAGAATTAAGACCCTTAACGTTTAACCACTTAACGACCGCCCACTGTAAATATACGTCAGCAGAATGGCACCGACAGGCAGAATCACGTACATATACGTGATTGCCTTTGTATAGTTGGGGGGTCCGATCGGACCCCCCTTCTTTACAGTGGGTGGTCGTTTTACCTTCGGGAGCGATCCGGCATGAGGGGACGGCCGTTCGATTCCGGCCACCCCCTCTCGATCGCTCCCGGCGAATGAGAGAGCTTCCCCTGCCTGCCAGGAAGGAGGAAGTGATGTCATCTCTCCTGGGGCGCTCACATATACCGAGCGCCGTACAGGAGAAGATGCAGGTTAGTACACAAAACAGCACACTGACACCAGGACACATAGGCACATAAATCGCCCCCCCAGGCCCCCCCAGACACCCCCAGATCACCCCCCAGCCCCCAGTCACAGTGTCACTGATTGCAGTGACCATTTATTTAGTGATCACTGCAATCAGTGACATTTGTGACTGTAAAAGTGTCACTACATTTAGTTTTAGGTCCAGTGTAGCCCCCTAACCCCCCCTAATAAAGGTTTAACCCCCTGATCACCCCCCAGATAACCCTTTCACCCCCTAGCACCGCCGTCACTAAGCAATCATTTTTCTGATCGATGTCTTAGCGTCGGTGATGCTGATCGGTAGCCAGTAATTTTTTTTAGGTTCGCCGCAGGTTTTTATAGCGTCGGGTACCCCCATATATTACCTAATGAAGGTTTAACCCCCTTGATCGCCCCCCAGGTAACCCTTTCACCCCCTATCACCACTGTCACTAAGTTATAATTTTTCTGATCGATGTCTTAGCGTCGGCGATGCTGATCGGTAGCCAGTAATTTTTTTTAGGTTCGCCGCAGGTTTTTATAGCGTCGGGTACCCCTATATATTACCTAATAAAGGTGTAACCCCCTTGATCACCCCCCAGGTAACCCTTTCACCCCCTAGCACCGCCGTCACTATGCGATCATTTTTCTGATCGATGTCTTAGCGTCGGTGATGCTGATCGGTAGCCAGTAATTTTTTTTAGGTTCGCCGCAGGTTTTTATAGCGTCAGGTACCCCCATATATTATCTAATAAAGGTTTATCCCCCTGATCGCCCCCCAGGTAACCCTTTCACCCCCTATCACCACTGTCGCTAAGCAATCATTTTTATGATCGTTGTCTTAGTGTCGGTGATGCCGATAGGTAGCCAGTAATTTTTTTTTAGGTTCACCGTCAGGTTTTTATATAGCGTCAGGTACCCCCATATATTACCTAATAAAGGTTTTAACCCCCTAATTGCCCCTAGTTAACCCTTTCACCAGTGATCATCATATAAGTGTTACGGGTGACTCTGGTTAGTTAGTTTGCTTTTTTTAGTGTCAGGGCACCCGCCGTATATAACCCAATAAAGGTTTAACCCCCTGATCGCCCGGCGGGTGATATCAGTTAGGTTTTAGCGTCAGAGAGGGTCTGCGTCACACCCCAGGCAGCGTCAGGTTAGTGCCAGTAGCGCTAACACCCACACGTGAAGCATACACCCCCCTTAGTGGTATAGTATCTGATCAGCTCAATATCTGATCTGATCAGATCTATACTAGCGTCCCCAGCAGTTTAGGGTTCCCAAAAACGCACTGTTAGTGGGATCAGCCCAGATACCTGCTAGCACCTGCGTTTTGCCCCTCCGTCCAGCCCAGGCCACGAAGTGCAGTATCGATCGATCACTGTCACTTGCAAAACACAACACACATAACTGCAGCGTTCGCAGAGACAGGCCTGATCCCTGCGACTCCAGTGCTGTAGGAGGTGATTTCACCACCACAGTTAAAAAAAAAAAGCATATATGCCGAAGCACTGGGGCAGCAGGAGCGGAGGAGCGATTTTGCTCCTAATGCCGCGTATATACGGTCGAAATTCCGACGGAGGCTTGCCCGTGGAAAAGTCTGACCATGTGTACGCGGCATAACTTTTGCGAGAAGATGCCCCCATGCTTCGGCATATATAAATGGTGCATGTATGCCCATCATTAGAAGTGGGTGGATGAAGGGCGGTATTCTAATGGTGGGCATACCCACCGATCAATCTTTTTTTTTCATTCAGCCAACAGGCTGCATGAAAAAAAAGATTACAATACATGTCCAACAAGGACCAGCAACGTACTGGTATGTTGCTGGACTTTGAATGTTTATACCAGAATGATGCCTGCGGGTTTAGGTATCATCTTGGTATCATTCTTTTCAGCCAGCGGCCGGCTTTCATGTAAAAGCAATCCTAGTGGCTAATTAGCCTCTGGACTGCTTTTACAAGCAGTGGGAGGGAATGTCCCCCCCCCGGATATAAAAAGCGCCATTGGGAAATTGGGAAAGCATTTTATCACACCGATCTTGGTGTGGTCAGATGCTTTGAGGGCAGAGGAAAGATCTAGGGTCCAATAGACCCCAGTTTTTTCAAAAAAGAGTACCTGTCATTACCTATTGCTATCATAGGGGATATTTACATTCCCTGAGATAACAATAAAAGTGATAAAAATAAATAAATATGGAAGCAACAGTTTAAAAATAAAATAAAAAAGCAAAATTAATAATAAAAAAATAAAAAAAGCACCCCTGTCCTGCCCTGCTCTTGCCCAATGGCGAACGCAAGCGTCGGTCTGGCGTCATATTTAACAGCAATTGCACCATGCATGTGAGGTATCACCGCGAAGGTCAGATCAAGGGCAGTAATTTTAGCAGTAGACCTCCTCTGTAAATCTAACGGAGTAACCTGTAAATGCTTTTAAAGGCTTTTAAAAATGTATGTAGTTTGTCGCCAATGCGCGTTTGTGCGAAATTTTAAAGCATGTCGTGTTTGGTATCTATGTACTCGGCCTAAGATCATCTTTTTTATTTCATCAAACATTTGGGCAATATAGTGTGTTTTAGTGCATTAAAATTAAAAAAAGTGTATTTTTTCCCAAAAAAATGCGTTTGAAAAATCGCTGCGCAAATACTGTGTAGAAAAAAAAAATGCAACACCCACCATTTTATTCTGTAGGGCCTTTGCTTTAAAAATATATATAATGTTTGGGGGTTCAACATAATTTTCTTGCAAAAAAAAAATATATTTTCATGTAAACAAAAAGTGTCAAAAATTGCTTTGTCTTCAAGTGGTTAGAAGAGTGGATGTAAGCTTCCTAATGTTGTGTATAAAATGCCAGAACAGTTCAAAACCCCCCCAAATGACCCCATTTTGGAAAGTAAACACCCCAAGCTATATACTGAGAGGCATGTCGAGTCCATGGAATATTTTATATGTTGACACAAGTTGCGGAAAAAATAATTTTTTTTTTTTTTTTTTTGCACAAAGTTGTCACTAAATGATATATTGCTCAAACATGCCATGGGCATATGTGGAATTACACCCCAAAATACATTCTGTTGCTTCTCCTGAGTACGGGGATACCACATGTGTGAGACTTTTTGGGAGCCTAGCCGCGTACGGGACCCCAAAAACCAAGCACCGCCTTCAGGCTTTCTAAGGGTGTCAATTTTTGATTTCACTTCTCACTGCCTATCACAGTTTCGGAGGCCATGGAATGCCCAGATGGCACAAAACCCCCCCAAATGACCCCATTTTGGAAAGTAGACACCCCAAGCTATTTGCTGAGAGGTATTGTGAGTATTTTGCAGATCTCGCTTTTTGTCACAAAGTTTTGAAAATTGAAAAAAAAAAGAAAAAAAAAAAAATGTTCTTTCTTCATTTTCAAAAACAAATGAGAGCTGTAAAATACTCACCATGCCTCTCAGCAAACAGCTTGGGGTGTCTACTTTCCAAAATGGTGTCATTTGGGGGGGTTTTGTGCTATTTTGGCATTTTATGGCCTTCAAAACTGTGATAGGTAGTGAGGAGTGAAATCAAAAATTTGCGCCCTTAGAAATCCTGGAGGCGGTGCTTGGTTTCCGGGGTCCCGTACATGGCTAGGCTCCTAAAAAGTCCCACACATGTGGTATCCCCGTACTCAGGAGAAGCAGCAGAATGTATTTTGGGGTGCAATTCCACATATAACCATGGCATGTGTGAGCAATATATCATTTAGTGACAACTTTTTGTAATTTTTTTTTTTTGTCATTATTCAATCACTTGGGACAAAAAAAAAATATTCAATGGGCTCAACAGGCCTCTCAGCAATTTCCTTGGGGTGTCTACTTTCTAAAATGGGGTCATTTGGGGGGGGGGGGTTTGTGCTATTTTGGCATTTTATGGCCTTCAAAACTGTGATAGGTAGTGAGGAGTGAAATCAAAAATTTGCGCCCTTAGAAATCCTGAAGGCGGTGCTTGGTTTCCGGGGTCCCGTACGTGGCTAGGCTCCTAAAAAGTCCCACACATGTGGTATCCCCGTACTCAGGAGAAGCAGCAGAATGTATTTTGGGGTGCAATTCCACATATAACCATGGCATGTGTGAGCAATATATCATTTAGTGACAACTTTTTGTAATTTTTTTTTTTTTTGTCATTATTCAATCACTTGGGACAAAAAAAAAAATATTCAATGGGCTCAACATGCCTCTCAGCAATTTCCTTGGGGTGTCTACTTTCTAAAATGGGGTCATTTGGGGGGGTTTTGTACGCTATAACTTTTGCGCAAACCGATAAATATACGCTTATTGACATTTTTTTTACTAAAGACATGTGGCTGAATACATTTTGGCCTAAATGTATGACTAAAATTGAGTTTATTCGATTTTTCTTATAACAAAAAGTAGAAAATATCATTTTTTTTCAAAATTTTCGGTCTTTTTCCGTTTATATCGCAAAAAATAAAAATCGCAGAGGCAATCAAATACCATTAAAAATAGGATTTTTATAACAGCTTACCTGTAAAATCCTTTTCTTGGAGTACATCACGGGACACAGAGCGACATAGTCATTACTAATGGGTTATATAGTTACCGTCAGGTGCTGGCACTGGCAACTTCCAAAACCGGAAGTACCCTCCCCTATATAAGCCCCTCCCATCCGGGAGCACCTCAGTTTTGTAGCAAAGCAATAAGTGTCCCCAAAGAGGGGCGGGAGCTCTGTGTCCCGTGATGTACTCCAAGAAAAGGATTTTACAGGTAAGCTGTTATAAAAATCCTATTTTCTTTTTCGTACATCACGGGACACAGAGCGACATAGTCATTACTAATGGGATGTCCTAAAGCAATGCCAAATGAGGGGGGGGATACACCATATATAAGCTGAGCGCTATCAGACATGAGGATCTTTTGCGGCCTGCAACACACTGCGCCCAAAGGCGACATCCTCCTGACTTCTAACGTCCACCTGGTAGAACCTAGTAAACGTGTGTACTGAAGACCATGTTGCGGCCTTACAGATTTGAGCCAGGGAGGCCTGGTGATGCACTGCCCATGAAGTTCCAACTGCTCTCGTGGAGTGCGCTCTAACTTCGAACGGAGGCGGTCTCCTTCTCAAGCCATAAGCTTGCATAATGACCTGTCGAATCCACTTGGCTAAAGTAGATTTTGACGCTGCCTGACCCTTTCTGGGGCCTTCCGGCAGAATAAACAAAGTATCCGTTCTGCGAATCTGAGCAGTGGCTTTTAGATAAGCTTTAACTGCTCTTACTACATCCAAAGAATGCAATAACTTTTCCTCTACCGAAGTAGGCTTGGGGAAAAAAGAAGGAAGAACCACATCTTGGTTCAAATGAAACCTCGATACCACCCTAGGAAGAAAGGCTGGATGAGGACGTAACACTACTCTGTCCTTATGGATAACCAGATATGGCTCCTTACAGGACATAGCTGCTAATTCCGATACTCTTTTAGCCGAACAAATGGCTACTAAAAAAATCAATTTCCTGGTGAGAAGCACTAAGGAAATATGCTATAATGGTTCAAATGGTTGTTTCTGTAGAACCGACAGAACCAAGTTTAGATCCCATGGACATATGGGAATATTAACCGGAGGACTAATACGCATCACTCCTTGTATAAAGGCTTTGACTAGTGAATGCGAAGCCAAGGGCCTTTGAAAAAATATTGACAAGGCCGAAATCTGACCCTTGATAGTACTCAAGGCAAGCTTCCTATCTACAGCCCATTGTAGGAAGTCCAGAATCCTACCTATTACGTACTTATGTGGATGCCATTTCTTGGCCTCACACCACGCGATGTACGCCTTCCAGATTCTATAGTAGATCTGCCTGGATACCGGCTTCCTGGCATTGATCATGGTAGATACCACAGCATTAGAGAGCCCTCTCTTTTTTAGAATGTGGGCTTCAATAGCCAGGCCGTCAAACCTAGGGCTGGTAAGGAAGGGTGGTATATCAGTCCTTGCGAAAGCCGGACGACGTGGGAGAGTCCAAGGACTCCCCACTGAAATTTTACAATCTCCGCGTACCACGCTCTTCGGGGCCACGCTGGAGCCACCGGAATCACTGGTTTCTTTTCTACCCTGATTCTGCGGAGTAATCGAGGTAACCATTGGCGGTGTGAATGCATATATCAGCTTGAACTGATCCCAAGGGAACACTAGGGCATCCGAGCCGCAAGCTAGGGGATCCCTTGTCCGAGAGACAAACCTGTCCCCCTTTGCGTTGAATCTGGATGCTAGAAGATCTACATCCGATGTTCCCCACCGCTGACATATTGTCCAGAAAACCTCGGGGTGAAGGGACCCTTCCTCTGGGCCTAATTGCTGGCGACTTAGAAAGTCCGCCTTCCAATTCTCCACTCCTGGAATGAATACCGCAGATATGGCTGGGACATATTTTTCTGCCCATTTCAGGATGTAATTTACTTCCCTCTGGGCTGCACGACTCCTGGTGCCCCCCTGATGATTGATATATGCCACTGCTGTGGCATTGTCTGATTGAATTCTGACAGGGGACCCTTGGAGTTTGGATGTCCATGCTACTAGGGCATACCGCTCGTATCTCTAAGAGATTGATGGGCAGGGCCTTTTCTGCATCCGACCATCTGCCCTGGAGAGACTATTGCTCCAATACTGCTCCCCAGCCTATAAGGCTGGCATCTGTAGTGACCACCTTCCAAGAAATCGGACTGAAGGATTTCCTTTTTTCCAGATTCTGGGGAACCAACCACCAACGGAGGCTCTTGCGAACGGAAGGGGACAAGGACATTGTAAGTCTAGGGCCTGAACTTTTTTGTTCCAGGCTGACAGTATGGCCCCTTGCAAATTCCTTGAATGGAATTGACCGTAGGGTACTGCTTCGAATGATGCCACCATTTTTCCCAGCAGCCTCATATACAGGCGTATGGACGGCTGTCTTTTTTGTACCCACTAAGTGGATCAAATCTTTCAAAGACAACACCTTTCCTCGAGGCAAGAATATTTTTCTCTGGCCTGAATCCAACCTTAGCCCCAAGTATTCCAGACTTTTGACTGGTTTCTAGGGCTGACTTGTCTCGGTTGATAATCCAACCGTGAGATTCCAGATACTTGAACGTCTTGTGAACGACCACGTCTAGTTTTTTCACTGAGTGGTCTATCAGCAACAAGTCATCCAGATATGCCATTATCATTACACCTTGTGTTCTTAGATTGGCCAATAAAGGGCCAGAATTTTTGTAAACACTCGTGGTGCTGTGGCCAAACCGAAGGGTAAGGCTCTGAACTGAAAATGGCGCCCTTCTACTGCAAAGCGTAGAAATTTTTGGTGGACTGGAAAGATGGGAATGTGCAAATAAGCATCTTTGATGTCGATCGTGGCTAACCAATCCTCCCCTTGTAGGGCAGTGGCCACCGATCGGATCGACTCCATCGGGAAGTCCTGATATACAGGAATTTGTATAGCCCTTTTAGAATTAATATGGGCCTCCCGACCGCGTTTGCTTCGGGACTGTAAAGAGGTTTGAGTAAAACTCGAACCCTCATTCTTCCAGGGGAACCTCCATAATTACTCCTTGGAGCAATAGTTGTTCTAGTGCCAACAGGAGGGACTCTCTCTTCCGGGGATCCCTTGGCACGTTTGACCTCAAAAAATGGGAAGGAGGAGAGTCTTTTAACTCCAAACTGTATCCCAAACCTACTGCGGAGAGCACCTATCTGTCTTGATCGTGTCCCGCCAGGTCTCTTGCGAACAACTGGAGTCCTCCCCCCACCCGACTGAGTGGGGGCTTCAATGAATTTCACTTTGGGGGAGGTTTTGTACCTCCCCTGACCCAGGGTTTCTTATTACCCTGCTACTGTCCCTGTTTTTTACCCCCGGGATTTGACCGAGGAGGCCGTCGGAACTGTTACACAGCCGATGCCCCAGGGACTGGAGAAGCAGGCCTCTTAAAGAGGGACCTCTAACTCTGCTTTTAACCGGCAAGAGCGTATTTTTACCGCTGGAAATTTTCTGGATATATTTGTCCAGGTTTTCCCTGAATAAGCGTTCACCATGAAATGGGACGCTAACCAGCCATTCTTTACAGGGAGCTTCAGCAGACCAGTTTCTGAGCCATAGGAGCCTACGCATATGTACTATAGACAGCGTAAGGCGGGAGGCCTGATGGACTGAATCCTCTATGGCATCAACCGCAAAGCCTAAGGCTCTAGGTAGATCAGCTAGGGCAAAGCCTGCTGATCTGTCAAGTCCCTCAAGACCTGTTTCAACTGATCCTTCACTGCTTAGCAGACCCCAATAGCTGCTACTGCTGGTTGTATCACCAAGCAGATTTTCATAAGGACTCCAATCTTTTATCTATTGGGTTCTTGAACATTTGGACATTATCCACTGGACATGTCAGTGATTTATACATACAAGAGATGGCTGCGTCCACTGTAGGGACCTTCCATTTTTTTTTTTTTTTTTTTTTTGATGAACTTATCCTCCATGGGATAGACCACCGGAAATCTCTTGGGGGAATATATATTTTCTCAGGACGTTCCCAATCCTGGTAAATGAGCCCTTTCAGTAAAGGGTGAAGTGGAAAAGAACAAACAGTCTGGGGGCTTCTAGCGACCCCAACGAGGATACAGTAGTGGTTGATGGTTCCGCAAGGTGCATTTTTAAATGCTGATCGGACCATGTTAGTCAGAGACTGAACCCATAATCTTTCAGCTTGAGATGCTGAGAAAAGGTTCCCCCACTGTTGATTCCTCTATAACAGAATCAACCTTATCCTGATCCCCTTCAGGCAGGTCGATCCCTGTATGGGACTGTTGCTCTGCTAACAGGCACTCTGAAGGAGGAGACGGAGATCGGGCGTGCTTTCCCTGACAGGGAGGCAGCGATAAATTTTGACAATCTCTCTCTAATCCTCCCAGAGCTGAGGAAAAAACCTCCTCTGTTACATACACAGGAGCAGGTGACTGAGGACAGCCACAGTACCAAGTACCCCTGCGGGGTCTCTACGGTCACTTACCTCTGAACTTCAGGGGAGACTGGTGCAGCAGGAGTATGCCCAAGATCCTCAGAGCCCGATGAGACCCCCTTCGCTTCCTGGAAGATTCAGTTCCGGAGCTACTGGACGGCATATTCCTAAGCCTAAAGCTGAGGTATTCCAGCCGTAATACACCACTTTTACTGAGAATAGTCTAGCACAATTGCTGCTATATCACAGTTGGTGTCTACTAATGTGCCTTTCTAGGGGATGCCTGTATCAACCGCTATGCTGTATGCCTTTAAATGTTGCCAGCTCTGTCTCTGTACTTCATAACCAGCTTATCTGCAATAATGTGGCTTTTTAAAAACCTGCTGGGACGCCCGCACATGCGCAGAAGCGCTGCGGCGCGCACAGAGCGTCATCCCCCAGGCCCCGCCCCTTTTTCCGGCCACCTCTATATATAGAGGCGCGTGCACGCGCACGCGCGCGGCCACGTGCGCCTCGGCGCTAATTTTCAAACATGGAAACCAGGGACAGGAGCCAGGGCCCCCTTTGCCGCAGGCCGGGGGATAGACGAACACTGCAACATGGCAGAGGAAACAGTTTCCTGTAGGAGAACTCACCAGCTGCCTGGACTTTGCTCTCTGAGAAGAAACTAGTCCATATGACAAGAAAAACATTGCACAGCGGCCTCTAGTGGACAAACACAGGTACCGCAGTTTAATATACTAAACATATATAAAAAAACATTCTTTTTTTTTTTTCTTGACCACCATTAAAAATTATTACATTTTTTTAGTAGTTACAGGCATGCACAGATATTAGCGGGAATACCGTTAGGTAACAGACAGAAAGACAAATTAGGCTTGGGGGTCCCCCAATAGAACCAAGTTCCTGGGGGCCCCCACTTACCTGTTCCCCGCCGCAGGACTTTGTTTGGTCCACAAAAGCCCAAACTTCACCTATCACGGCAGGCATTGTAATCAAACCTTCAGGGACCGGGTTCCCAAGGATTCCACTCCCCTGGACCTGTATAGCACCCTGCACAGAAAACATCTTGGTCGTGGGTATGACCAGAGCTCTGGATCCCAGGGTCCAGCTCTCCTAAGAGAAGCATTACAGGCAGAACCTTGCTCTTCTCTGCAAGGCCCGGGTACCGACCGTTTAGCTATGAAGCTTTTTTGGTCGGATCCGGAATAGCTTACTGAGGCCCAAAAGAACCTGTACGCAAGCTCAGTGAAAAACACATGTTTCTTCTTGGCCAACACCTTAGACACTGGCAAAAAACTGAGGTGCTCCCGGATGGGAGGGGCTTATATAGGGGAGGGTACTTCCGGTTTTGGAAGTTGCCAGTGCCAGCACCTGACGGTAACTATATAACCCATTAGTAATGACTATGTCGCTCTGTGTCCCGTGATGTACGAAAAAGAAAGAAAGCTCTATTTGTGGGAAGAAAAGGACGCAAATTTCGTTTGGGTACAACATTGCATGTCCGCACAATTTACAGTTAAAGCAGCGCAGTGCAAAATTCTGAATTCACCTCTGGTCCTTTAGCTACCAAATGGTCCGGGGCTTAAGTGGTTAAAGAAAGTACGCTCAGGGGGGCCATCCGAGGTCATGGGGGGGCTTCATAGAAGGTGCCATCAGGGTCGCGTCCCCCAGCCGACTGGAGAGGGAGAAAGGGAAAAAGGGGAGAAGATACAGAGAAAGAAAAGAAGACGAAAGAAAAAAAACATTGTAGGGCAAACCGATGGTCATGAAAAGGGGGAAGAGTGAAACTCTGTCGCCCGACCAAATAGCGCACAGACTCACCAGCCAGCCAGCTCGAGAGTGTGTGCACCGTAGAGGGGGGGAGCAATGACAGCTCCCCGCTGCAAACGGGATATAGTAATTTTATCTAAGAGTGTACATCATTAAGGAATATAACAGTCTGAAAACTCGTAAGCCAAGACCCAAAAAAAAAGAAAAAACAATTTACAGTAAGCATAGCGCTACCAATATATCGACAGGATATAGATTAAGGCAAATACCTGGGGAGGGGGAGTTATAAACAGATATAGCGGATAACTCAGTATGACAGGGCAGGGAGGGAAACCGTGGGAAGGGGGAACAGGCGAAGGTATGGGGATGGGTGGATGGGGGGGGGGGGTACGTGGGAAGGTTAAAGGATGGGGAGGGGGGTAGGGATGAGGAAATAGGGAAGGGTAGGTAGGTGGGGATACAAAAATAATCCTAAAGTGAGTCTTGGCCCATGGTGGGAAAATCCCCCCACGGGACAAGATAACATCATTTCAAAGTTCAATAGCAGCATTATTAAAAATAACAGGGTGGAAGGCTATACGACAGCCAGACACTTGTGTAAAAAAATTAATACATTTTTTTTAAATGTCAAGCTGTGTGTACAAACGGTAACACATTGTAAAAACAAATAGGAGAAAATAAACTGAACCTGTGCAACCCCAGAAGGGTATTGGGGTGCTGCATGTGTCTCCCCAAGTCATTGGGGGTGACCCAGCCTCTGGCAGACCCCTTTCGCCTTGATTGAAGAGTCAGCTGCAAAAGAAGTGGGCAGTCTCTGGAGCTCCAAACAAGGTCTTCAGTAGGCACAGGGGAAAAAAAAACAGAGAGCAGAGAAAGTTATGCAAACATTATCAGCGGGGCACAAACAGCTGCTGGCTAGATGAGCCACCCTGAGGTGAACGGGAGGGGGTCCCCTTCCGAATGGAGGATGGGCCCGGCTGGGAATTCTTTGGGGTGGTAGTGTAAGGGTGAGCAGTGGTACGTGCTGGGGTGCGAGGCAACATAGTCTCTGATGACTGAGCCGGAGCGGTCAGGTGAAGGGTTTCCAGGAGGTGCTGAAGTGATTCAGGCGATGTGCAGGAGTGTTGGTGACCTTGATAGGAGAACTGCAACGCAAAAGGGAAGCGCCATGTGTATTTCAGCTGGTGCTGTATGAGAATTTGTAGTTGTGGCTTCATTGCGCGGCGTTTGGCTATTGTGAGGGGAACCAGGTCGGAAAACAATTGGTATGTGTGGCCCTGGAACAGGAGGGTGTCTTTGTTGCGAGCAGCAGCAAGCAGTTGTTCCTTTGTGCGGAAGAAGTGCAGCTTAATAATGATATCTCGTGGGGGGCCATCCTGTTGACGGCGGGTGAGAGCCCTGTGGATTCGATCGAATTCCAAACGCTCGATCGGTATGGAGTGCGATAGTTCTTGGAACAGGGCAGTGGAGAAAGATTGCAGGTCATCCACACTTTTGGGTATACCGCGTAAACGCAGGTTGGATCTGCGGGAGCGGTTCTCTGCATCCTCTAAACGTGAGAGAAGAGTGATATTCTCATCACGGAGGGCTGCCTGTTCTTGGGCCTGCTCTTGAAGTGTAAGCTCTATATCATCCACTCTAGTCTCCAGGTCAGCAGTGCGCTGGCCTAGCTCCCTAATCTCTCGGGACAGCCTGCTTGTTATTTGGTCTGAGGTGGTTTTAAGGGCCTTCTGCAGCATCACTTCCATGTATTTAAGAAAGTCAGCCTGGGACATACCTGAGGGTGGTAAGGCAGGGGCCCGCCGATATGCAGAGCAGTTTCTTCCTCCCCATCACTGTCAGCATGTCCCGGTCTGTCCAGAGAGGCAGCCTGCTGCATGGCTAAGGCCTTCGCCGCCATTTTAGAGGAGGCGCGGGCCAGAGCGTCTTTGATCGGTTTTGGCTTGTTCCTGCCACGGTGACCGGTCAGGACCATCCCGGGTAAGGCTATAGTGTGCCGACAAGTGATCGCTGGAGTAGCGGGGTTGCAGGGAGGTTCAGGTGCGCTTCAGATTCCCGATAGTGCAGCGGGGAGTGCGGAGCTCTAATGGGACACGTCCTCCATGTCGAGCCTCGCGCATGCGCCCCCCACACTTCTTTACTCTTTACACATTTCACATTTATATTTTAAAATTGTGTTCTGTAGTTTCACCAATCACTTCTCATCCTTTACACATATCACGCTGTTCATTTTGACACACTCACTTCCCAGTCACTCATTTTGCACACACTTTTTTATTTTCACACATTACACAACATTTTTCTGCTCTCCCCCTTTCTTTTCCTCTTTTTTCTTTTCTTATTCCACGTCCACACACCTATTCACATATGTCTGTTTGTTTTTACACAGACCCTTTTTTGTTTTTCTTCTTCCAACCAGTTTTTCCACACCCAACACATTTCCTTTCTTCACTCACATTTGTCCCATACACAACACAGTCATATAGTTTCTCTTGTTTCTTTCAGGCATTTTACTATCATCACATTCTCACCATGCAAGTTTTTCTTTTCCCTTTTTTTCCCCCTTTTTTCCTTTTTTACATTTTCTTTTCTTCTCATAGGGATAACCAACTATTAAAATAAATGCTTCTTTTAGAAATCATTATATTATACTAATTTTACCTTTTTGGATATCTCTCGTAGGGTCTTTTCCTGATTGGTCAGTGGGGTTCCTTCCCCACCAGTCCCTCCCCCATTCCCCTCTGCCTATTTTGGGCAGGCAGGGTGTGCACAGGACCCACTGTCCCACACCCCATGGGCCCCTCCCTTGGTCCTCCCGCAACCCCCATCACCCCTCAGGGGTGGCAGGATTGCAAGTCGTGACCTCTCGTAGGCCTGTGTGGTTCTCCCAGGCTGCTTACTGTATGCCCTCCAGGGTATTCCATCTGATCCCCTCCCCTCGCTAGTCCAGGAGAGTTCCCGCTGGTGTTTCTTGACGGTGGGGCCACCTGGTCGATCACCAGTCCAGGCTGTCGATGTCCACTTGGGTATGTACTCAATGATTTTAAACATCATAAATATCTGAAACGTTCATATCCAGTATTACATACGCACCAGTAATGCATCTAATAGGTGTCTTTGCAAGGTGGTTGTTTTTTATTGGTGGTTCCTTTGTATTTTACTGACATACATATGCTTTATTATAGAAATTAAGTGCGCAAAACGTATTCCCCCTGAAGAAGACCGCTACTATTGTCAAGGTCGAAACGCGCTGGGGCCATTGCGTTTCTTTCACCCATTAATTTCCCATGTGGTATTACACCCAATTGGATGTTTTAGATTATGTGTATATTTTACCAATATGTAATTTGGAGCTTATGTCCTGATTCCTATTAACCATGTTTATATCTAAATAAAATTTATATTTTTATAAACAATTTCAATTTCCTATTCTTAGCTGCAACACAAAACCCCTAGGGGTATTTTCATTCTTTCTCAAAGTCCTATCAGGGGTGTGCAGCACTTGTATCCACAATAGGCATCGCCTTCCCTTTGCTAAAAAATGCAGCATGACCAATTTTTCTTTTCCTTTCTGAAACGCACTGGAATGTGATCAACTTTCCTTGCGTTTTTCATGCATAAAAAAACGCACTGCATCTGGTGTGAACTGGCCCTAAATATCGTACCTGGGGGGTGTCTATAGTATGCCTGTAAAGTAGCACATGTTTTCCATGTTTATAACAGTCCGAGAG
This sequence comes from Rana muscosa, assembly GCA_029206835.1. NCBI lineage: Eukaryota > Metazoa > Chordata > Amphibia > Anura > Ranidae > Rana > Rana muscosa. Next base: position 74,806,927 of record CM055121.1, read on the forward strand.
CAAAATGATATTTCTAAAGTAAAAAAAAAGTAATTTAAAAGTACTCGCGGCTGTAATGAATTGCCGGTTCCCGTCAATACAGATAGAAGGCATTGAAAGTCTTTGGAAAAAATAAATAAATGCGTGGGGGTCCCCCAAAATTCCATTACCAGGCCCTTCAGGTCTGGTATGGATATTAAGGGGAACTCCGCGCCAAATTTTAAAAAAAATGGCGTGGGGGTCCTCCTCAAAATCTGTACCAGGCCCTTCAGGTCTGGTATGGATTTTAAGGAGACCCCCGCGCCAAACTTAAAAAAAATGGCGTAGGGGTCCCCCTAAAAATCCACACCAGACCCTTATCCGAGCACGCAACCTGGCAGGCCGCAGGAAAAGAGGGGGGATGAGAGAGCGCCCCCTCCTCTTGAACCGTACCAGGCCACATGCCCTCAACATGGGGAGGATGCTTTGGGGGTCTGGACCCCAAAGCACCATGTCCCTATGTTGATGGGGACAAGGGCCTCATCCCCACAACCCTTGCCCGGTGGTTGTGGGGATTTGCGGGCGGGGGTCTTATCGGAATCTGGAAGCCCCCTTTATCAAAGGGGACCCCCAGATCCCGGCCCCCCGTGTGAAATGATAATGGGGTACAAATGGAGCCCTACCATTTCACAAAAAAAAGTGTCAAGAATGTTAAAAATTACAATAGCCGGTTTTTGACAATTCCTTTATTAATGTCTTCTCCTTTCCCCGCTTCTTCTTCCATCTTCCTCTTTTCTCCATTCGGGTTTCTTCCTCCATCTTGTTCTTCCTCTGCTTCTTCCATCGGTGTTCTCGTCCGCATCTTACTCCGGCTTCTTCTTCCCCACTTCTTTCTCCGGACGATCCGCTTGCATAGGAGGTTTCCGCTATGTGACGCTTCTGTTCTTCTGACAGTTCTTCTGAGTGCGGGGCCACCTGGTGACCCTGCCCCCCTCTGACGCACATGGACTTCACGGGGACTTCCCTATGGCTTTCCCCATGGTGTCAGAGGGGGCGGGCCCCCCGATGACCCCCGCCCCCCTTTGGCGCACATGGACTTCACGAGGACTTCCCTATGGCTTTCCCCGTGGTGTCAGAGGGAGGCGGGGTCACTGGGTGGCCCCGCACTCAAAGAAGAACTGTCAGAAGAACAGAAGCGTCACACAGCGAGAACCTCCAATGGAAGCGGATTGTCCGGAGAATGAATCGGGGAAGAAGCCGGAGCAAGATGCGGAGGAGAACACCGATGGAAGAAGCAGAGGAAGAACAAGATGGAGGAAGAAACCTGAATGGAGAAAAGAAGAAGATGGAAGAAGAAGCGGGGAAAGGAGAAGGCATTAATAAAGGAAATGTCAAAAACCAGCTATTGTCATTTTTAACATTTTTGACACTTTTTTTTGTGAAATGTTAGGGGTACAATTGTACCCCATTACCATTTCACACAGGGGGGGCGGGATCTGGGGGTCCCTTTTGTTAAAGGGGGCTTCCAGATTCCGTTAAGCCCCCCGCCCGCAGACCCCCACGACCACCGGACAAGGGTTGTGGGGATGAGGCCCTTGTCCCCATCAACATGGGGACATGGTGCTTTGGGGTCCAGACCCCAAAGCATCCTCCCCATGTTGAGGGCATGTGGCCTGGTACTGTTCAGGAGGGGGGGCGCTCTCTCGTCCCCCCTCTTTTCCTGCGACATGCCAGGTTGCGTGCTCGGATAAGGGTCTGGTGCGGATTTTTAGGGGAACCCCACACCATTTTTTTTTTAAGTTTGGCGCGGGGGTCCCCTTAAAATCCATACCAGACCTGAAGCGCCTGGCACGGATTTTGAGGGGGACCCCTACTCCATTTTTTTTTTAAATTTGGCTCGGAGTTCCCCTTAATATCCATACCAGACCTTAAGGGCCTGGTAATGGAATTTTGGGGGACCCTCATGCATTTTTTTTTTTTTAAAGACTTTCAATGACTTTTCTCTGTATTGACGGGAATCGGCAATTCATTATAGCCGCGAGTACTTTTAAATTACTTTTTTTTTCCTTTAGAAATGTCATTTTGTGCAGAGACTGTTATAAAATGGCAAGTTTAGAGGTGCGCCTGTTCAACTTATGCAAATGCATTTACTAAGATTTTGCCGGCGCAGTGAGCCGGCGCATTTGAACGAGCGCAAATGCCGCGCAGTGCACAAATAGACCTCTCGCAGTTATAAACGTACTTGCAGGCGCAGCAGGCTGGTTCAGAAAAAGTTACTTTCTCATTCTATTTTGGGCATATTTGTTACTTGGGCAGTTGTCGCTATACTTCCTCACATCACCCCACATCACCCCATTATATTGGCACTTCCAGATTCTTTATATTTTGATTTGAAGATGCCATGCGCCAGGTCCATAGTGGCGCACTGAGCACCTCCTTCCGTGCGCCGAGAACACTATAGTAAATGGGGAATCGCGCTGCGTTACCGGAGCAAATGTTTCGTAAATACCAAAACTGCCGTTGCGCGCGCCGATACTCATGGCGCAAACGGTTCGTAAATCAGCCCCAATGTGTCTTTTTTCAACCTTACCAACTATGTAACTTTAAGCCTTATTAAAATCACTGCTCCTGAAAAAAACAATCATTTTAAAACTTTTTTTGCATTGATACATGTCCCCTAGGGCAGTACCCGGGTCCCCATACACTTTTTATGGCATTAACTTGCATATAAGCCTTTAAAATTAGGACTTTTAATTTTTCATGTTCGTGTCCCATAGACTTTAATAGGGTTTGCCTGTTCGCTAGAACTTTTTACCAGTTCGAGGTGTTCTGGTGCAAGCCGAACCGGGGGGTGTTTGTCCCATCCCTAGTGCTCATCAGTGCCACATCAGTTCCATCACAGTGCTCATCAATGCCATCACAGTGCTCATCAGTGCCATCACAGTGCTCATCAGTACCCATCAGTGCCATTGCAGTGCTCATCAGTGCCATCATAGTGCTCATCAAAGCCACATCAGTGCCCTCATAGTGCTCATTTGAGCCACATCAGTGCCACTACAGTGCTCATCAGTGCCCTACAGTGCCTCACAAATGTGTGATCGGTAGTCAAGAAGTTAAATATGTAATGTATGTCCTTAGAACACCTGATGATGCTCCCTGCATGTGGCCAGGCTGTGTAAAAGTCTCACACATGTGGTATCGCCAGAATGTATTTTGGGGTATAATTTCTGGTATGTACATGCTGTATGTTAGAAATATCTTATAAATGAACAAATTGTTTTACATTTTTTTTCACATTTTCCAAAAACTTGTGGAAAAAAAAGGACATGTTCAAAAGACTCATTATGCCTCATAGTAATATTAATTGTCAATGAAAGTCACAGCAAAATATATGGTGCCTTTAACCACTTGCTGACCATGCTATAGCCGAATGACGGCTGCAGCGCAGCTGACTAGGTTTGGGAAGCCGTCATTTGACGGCCTCCTGTGCCTATGCTTCTCACGTGCCCCCTGGGGCATGCATCCGGAAGCGTCCATGAACGCAAGGTCCCCTGGACCCGGCGCATCAAAGATTGGGGTAAAGGGACAATCACAGCGGCCCTTTACCATGTGATCACTCCATCCAATGATAGAGCAATCACTTTGTCAACAAACCCGTGTCATATCCAGTTCAGCTTTCTCTTCTCCTCACACTGATACAGCGTGTGAGGAGAGGAGAAAGACACCCCGCAGCAGCGTGAGACGGCTGCATTTAGTTTGCTTCACAGTGCTCATCCGTGCCACATCAGTTTTGTGAAAAAGAAAATCTACATTTTGCAAAGAATAGTGGGTAAATAGGAAACTTCAAACAAACTCACCACGCCTCTTACTAAATACCTCTGAATGTCTACTTGTCAAAAAGGGGTCATTTGGGTTATTTTTGCCAAAGATATGTAGCAGTATAAACTTTTGGCCAAAATGTATGAAGAAAAAATACTAATTTGCTAAATTTTATAACAGAAACGAAGAAACATGCATTTTTTTTACAAAATTTTCAGTCTTTTTTCATTTATAGCGCAAAGAAAAAGAAACCTAGTGGTGAAAAAATACTACCAAAAGAAATCTATACATTTGGGTAAAAAAAAGGACACACATTTCATATGGGTACAGTGTTGCATGATTGAGTAATTGTTATTCAAAATGTGAGAGCACCGAAAGCTGAAAATTGGCCTGGTTAGGAAGAGGGTATAAGTGCCATTGGGCAAGTGGTTAATTATATAAATTGTTCCATGTTTTCAACTATGACTTTTAATTTTCCTAGTACATGCAGATAAGCAAGAAGAAACAGTATCGGAGACATACAGCAGCTCAGAAAACCAGAAACTAGCAAGCACCCCAAAGGCTGCAAGAAAGGGAAAAGACAAAATGACAGAGAAACCTGAAAAAGAAAAATCTGCCAAAGAGAGGGAAAAAGACAGAGAGAGGCTTCAATCAACTCCCACATTCAGACCAGAATCTCAGGTAAACAATAAAAATAAATGAATTGACTCACACAAACTCATCTGATCTAAATCAAGACATTGCTGGAGATTGGATTTTCATAGTTAAAAACTCTGATTGATGTATCCAATCCGATCCACAGTCTTTCCTTTTTTTATTTTACAATGCAAGTTCCCACTTCCAGTTTGACACCACCCTGCTACTACTAAAATTGCAGCTATTATATGTAGAGCTATTGCTATGCGCATTATGTAAATCTGGAGGTGTGAATTTATACTGACACAAGTTAATCAGTGTCAGCCAGGCTAGTATCGTTATGAAGGCATAAGCTTACAAATATCCCCACATAAACACCAGTCCATCTTTTTTATTTATTCATTCATTATTTTGCTACATTACTAGTAATAGTAATTTAAAAATGCAAGTGCTCCCACGGCATATGCAGAAACTGCACATATGCGAACCTAGCCTAATATTGAGCTTGTTTTTGTTGCAGTCATTAACCAGTTAGATTGTGGATATAACCAGGGCCGTCGCCAGCATAAGGCAGCTCAGGCAGCTGCCTTAAGGTGTCAGGATGGGGGGGGGGGGATAAAATGCACCTTCACCAAGCCCCATGCCAGAAATCCTTGAATGCAGTGCGGCTCTTCCGCCAGGGGGATGAAATGTGATCAGGTGCCAGTTTATAGTCAGGTGCCACCCCACTGCAGAAAGGGTATCAATGAGAAGAGTGTTTTCCTTGGTGTGAGGATCATTGTGGGAAATGAATGCAAAAGGTAATCAAGGAGAAAAAATTAAGACTACAGCTGCTGTGAGATGTTATCAGGTGCAAGCAGGGCCAGCTCCAGCATAAAGCTGCTTAGGCAGTTGCCTTAGGATGCCAGGATGGGGGGCAGTGAAATATACCTTCACCTGTATAGTCAAAAATCCTTGCATCGGCCCTGGATACAACAATTGGATCCCATACTCTGAATGGATAAAATAATTATGATAATATAATGGTGATATTTAAAATAGTAATGGATGAATATGCCTGGGTCGAATTTGCCAAGGGTTCGGTGAATCTTGTTTGAAGTTTGGCAAACTCAAATTTACTGGCAAATACTATTGTAGTCTATGGGGGTGAATTTTGTTGGTAAATCCTGGTCATTTTTAGGGCCAATAGGCAAACTACTGTAAAAAATTTAATAAAAAATGCATTGGAAACTGGGTACTGCCATGGCTGGGAGACATGTGCCAATACAGACAAAAAAAATTAAAAATACCATACAACAGAGAGACTTAAAAGACAGCATTGAAAATACACAATTACTTTAAATAACAAGTTGGCCTTAAAGCTATCGGTGGTGTTATGGAACAGTATGATTTTCATGGACTGTCTCAGTGACCATTTATATTGGCAACACATATTTGGCTGTGAAATTGTTGGAGGAATATGTGGAGTGACTCTAAACTGCTAGAACATATAAAAGGAGGAGAATAATTACCAAACCGTGAAATATAGAATAAATGCAATATAACACATGAATACCAAGTAGAACAACAGCTGTCAAAGTGGGAAAAACATAATAAAATCATAAAAAGAGAGCGTTTGCCAGGGAAATTACCTCCTCTCTTGGCCTTTGTCAATTATGTAATAACTGTGAAGTGCCGCTGGGATGAGTTAAGTCCTGCTTCTGCAAAATTTCTTGTAACAGCAGATGCAAACTGATAGAGATGTTGCACCTATGTTTGCTAATGCTTGCCTGCACCCGCTGTGTGGTCTGGCCAACATAGCCAAGACCGCGTGTACATCTGTGCAGATCACATCAGTGTTACTACATTTGCAGAAGCCAGAAATGGAGTCCCTGGCTGTCTGTTTACTCTAGGATCTGTCCTTTAGTAACAGTAGTGTGACGTGTAAAGATTGTCAGGTGATGGGTCATCATAATTAACATGGATTTATATCACATTGTGGCCGATGTTGGGTTATATCAGGATTCATGAATAGTGTTTGGGTTTTATTTCAATTAAATAATTTTTTCAAGGCGTGAGTGTGTTCATTTACTTTTAATTGTTTTAAGGAATGGGTAAAGCATGCTAATGTACCCCTGTACTCATTTTCCTGGGAAGAGGCAGATATCTAGGGCCTCTCTTGTTATAAAGCAAGAAAAGCCGGCACTCCAGTGTGACATTGGCCCTCTTATGACTCACCCCCCCCCTCCCTTCCTGGCAAACTCTCAAGAGAGTGAGAGAGAGAGCTGTGCATGATGTCATAAGCCTAGGCTAATGACCAGACAAGAAACAGGAAGTGGGCTGTATAAGGTATTTACTGGCAAAAAAAAATAAAAATGTTTTACTATCCAAAGTTAAAACAACAAGGGCAGAAGATTTAATAGATGGAAAGTTGAAAAAATTACTGAAGTTCAGCTTTAAAACCAAAATACAAAACAGACAAATGCTGGAAGTGTCATATATATGCAAGAACAAGAAACAAGAAATGTGCAGCAGTACTAATTTAAAGCGGAGTTCTGCCGAAAAAAAATAAAAAATAAAAGTCAGCAGCTACAAATACTGCAGCTGCTGATTTTAATATTAGACACCCGCGATGTCCTCACCCGAAGACGTTCTGTCTTCGGTAAGGGAATCAGGAAGTGAAGCCTTGTGGCTTCACTTCCTGGTTCCCTACTGCGAATGCGCAAGCCGCGCTGCGCTATCTCACTGGTCCCTGCTGTCTTCTGGGACCTGTGTGTCTCCCAAAAGACAGCGGGGGGAGAAGGGTACAGACATGGTGTAGATTGCAGCGGATACTGTGGCGATCTATGCCCGGCAGCGGGAGCAAATACCTGTATTAGACAGGTTTCTGCTCCCCCCTGAAAGGTGCCAAATGTGACACCAGAGGGGGGGAGGAATCCGAAAAGCAGAATTTCCATTTTTGGGTGGAACTCCGCTTTAATGTATCCATTTAAGTTGCATGTATTGTAACTAAAAATAATACTGACATCCCAATGGTGATTTAAACCAAGAGGTGCTCTAGAATGCAATTTAAAAATCCAACAAAACCTCCTGATCGAGCAACCTCCAGTGTACAAGGCATCCGGAATGTATTCACAGTGCTTCACTTTTTCCACATTTTGTTATGTTACAGCCTTATTCCAAAATGGATTAAATTAATTATTTTCTTCAAAATTTTACAAACAATACCCCATAATGACAACATGAAAGAAGTTTGTTTGAAATCTGCGAGTTTATTAAAAATAAAAAATGAAAAAAGCACATGTACATAAGTATTCACAGCCTTTGCCGTGACACTCAAAATTTAGCTCAGTTTCCACTGATCATCCTTGAGTCATTTCTACAACTTGATTGGAGTCCATCTGTGGTAAATTCAGTTGATTGGACATGATTTGGAAAGGCACACAACTGGTCCCACAGTTAACAGTGCATGTCAGAGCACAAACCAAGCCATGAAGTCCACGGAATTGTCTGTAGACCTCTGAGACAGGATTGTTTCGAGGTACAGATCTGGGGAAGGGTACAGAAAAATTTCTGCAGCATTGAAGGTCCCAATGGGCACAGTGGCCTCCATCATCTGTAAATGGAAGAAGTTTGCATGCACCAGGACTTTTCCTAGAGTGGGCCGCCCGGCCAAACTGAGCAATCGGGGGAGAAGGGCCTTAGTCGGAGAGGTGACAAAGAACCTGATGGTTACTCTGACAGAACTCCAGCATTTCTCTGTGGAGAAAGGAGAACCTTCCAGAAGAACAACCATCTCTGCAGCACTCCACTAATCAGGCCTGCATGGTAGAGTGGCCAGACAAAAGCCACTCCACAGTAAAAGGCCCATGACAGCCCGCCTGGAGTTTGCCAAAAGGCACCTGAAGGACTCTCAGACCACGAGAAACAAAATTCTCTGGTCTGATGAAACAAAGAGTGAACTCTTTGGCCTTAATGGCAAGCGTCATGTCTGGAGAAAACCAGGCACCGCTCATCACCTGCCCAAATCCATCCCTACAGTGAAGCATGGTGGTGGCAGCATAATGCTGTGGGGATGTTTTTACAGCGGGAGGAACTGGAAGACTAGTCAGGATTGAGGGAAAGGTTAATGCAGCAATGTACAGAGACATCCTTGATGAAAACCTGCTCCAGGGCATTCTGGACCTCAGACTGGGGTGAAGGTTCATCTTCCAACAGGACAACGACCCAAAGCAGACAGCCAAGATAACAAAGGAGTGGCTACGGAACAACTCTGTGAATGTCCTTGAGTGACCCAGGCTTAAACACAATTCAACATCTTTGGAGAGATCTAAAAATGGCTGTGCACCGACACTCCCCATTCAAGCTGATGGAGCTTGAGAGTTCCTGTGAAGAAGAATGGGAGAAACTGCCCAAAAATAGGTGTGCCAAGCTTGTAGCATCATACTGAAAAAGACTTGAGTCTGTAATTGGTACCAAAGGTGCTTCAACAAAGTATTGAGCAAAGGATGTGAATACTTATGTACATGTATTTTTTTTCATTTTTTTATCTTTATTAAATTTGCAAAGATGTCAAACAAACTTCTTTCACATTGTCATTATGGAGTACTGTTTGTAGAATGTTGAGGAAAATAATTAATTTAATCCGTTTTGGACTATGGCTGTAACATAACAAAATGTGGAAAAGTGAATACTTTCTGGATGCACTGTAAATCACCACCTCTACCCATAAGGTACATTCTCTCCATACTACAAAAAGAAAATGAGGTCATATCGCCCCCCATGGACCTCCATAAAATGTCTAGAGAGAAATGAAAGACGGTCATTTGGCTTTTGAGTTTATTCCATCACAGAAATGTTTGCTTACCCGCACACATAAGGGTCTAATAGTACAGGGAACATACTGGAAGGAACACCTCCCACACTCAATATCATAAACTACATTGTAGGTATTGCAATTAATGTATTGTTTGATAGGAAATTTTTACCCAGTTACTATAGGAGGGCTCCTAGTTTGGGATCATAAATGTCTCCCAGCCATTATGGATCGGAAGAAATGGTCAAAAAAACAAGCTGTTGGTCCAAAGTTCATAATATTGGTGGTTTAATGCATGCAGTTATTGCAAAGTTCATAATAAAAGTAGAGATTGCATCTTTAATTACTTGGGAAAAATTCCCAGTTAATCAATACATTAATTATTGGGTATCCACCCAATGGTGAAAGGCATGTGGCCTGGTCTGGTACAGCAAGGGGAATGTGCACGATCGCTACACTATTTTTTACCCCTTTTTTTTCTATTTCTACTGTCCACAAAAATTATACTGTTCCGTAACATCTCATGTAACCTTAACCACTTAAGCCCCGGACCAATACGGGCCATTATGACCAGGCCCCTTTTTGCGATTCGGCACTGCGTCGCTTTAACTGACAATTGCGCGGTCGTGCGACGTGGCTCCCAAACAAAATGGGCGTCCTTTTTTTTCCACAAATAGAGCTTTCTTTTGGTGGTATTTGATCACCTCTGGTTTTTATTTTTTGCGCTATAAACAAAAATAGAGCGAAATTTTTAAAAAAAATTACATATTTTTTACTTTTTTCTATAATAAATATCCCCAAAAAATATATAAAAAAAAATTTTTTTCCTCAGTTTAGGCCGATACGTATTCTTCTACATATTTTTTGTAAAAAAAAATCGCAATCAGCGTTTATTGATTGGTTTGCGCAAAAATTATAGCGTTAACAAAATAGAGTATCGTTTTAAGAATATTTTTATGAATTTTTTTTTTTTACTAGTAATGGCGGCGATCAGCGATTTTTTTCGTGACTGCAACATTATGGCCGACACTTTTGACACATTTTTGGGACCATTGTCATTTTCACAACGATCAGTGCAATAAAAATGCACTGGTTACTGTGAAAATGACACTGGCAGTGAAGGGGTTAACCACTAGGGGCGCTGAAGGGGTTAAGTGTGCCTAGGGTCGTGTTACTAACTGAGGGGGGGCATGGCTATGACTGACACATCACCGATCTCCGCTCTGATTACACAGAGCGGAGATCGCTGACATTGTCAGTAGAGGAGCGGGGAGATGTTGTGTTTACACACACATCTCCCCGCTCCGAGCCTCCGTGAGACGATCGCGGGGATCCCTGCGGCGATCAAGTCAGCGGGACCCGCGTTCCCACTCACGGGGAAGGCAGGGGGTCGCGAGCGCGCCGCGCGTGCGACCCCGACGTCGGCAGTTAAAGGGCCACATACAGGTACGTGATTGTGCCTGTGCAAGCCATTCTGCCGACGTATATATACCGTGAGCGGTCGGCAAGTGGTTAAAGTGTTACTAAACCCAGGACCCTACAATCACTATATCTAGACTCTCACAGTACACAGGGAATGCAATTGTTTTAGTAAATATAAAATAACTTTTCTTATCAGCAGTATTTAGCAGTTTTGCAACTTCTGCCAGTGTCCGGCTGAGCACTGGTTAAAGCTTGTAGGATACGTTTTTATTCTCCTCTGACTGTCCTATGAGGTTGCATGGCTCCTGACCCTCTGTCTGAAAAAATGGTGATTGGCCCTGTGCCAATCACATGCACCCTCTCCCAAAAACTAAACTTTCTAGCAATACACGCTAAACTAAGCACATGCAGAGTGCCCCCAAGACTCTGTACTATCAGCAGTTGGATTGGGGACAGTGGAAGAAGGGGAGGATCAGAGAAATCAGGATCAAACAGCCTTCTTGCACAATGTGGATGATTAACCTCTTAGGTTTCACATTGGGTTTAACAAGCATGCTTTACTACATATACAGACCGATTTTACTGTTGTGGGTTTGTAACACTTTAAGCCATCCACCAAAGCATGTTATTTAAAGGATTTGTGTGTTTTCAATATTGCCCTCTTAGCTACATTAAAAGACCTTCTGCCCACTGTGCGGTATTTGATGTTTTTTTTTCTTTCTTTCATTAAAGTGGTTGTAAAGGCAGAAGGTTTTTTATCTAAATGCATTCTATGCATTAAGATAAAAAGCCTTCTGTGTGCAGCAGTCCCCCTAATACTTACCTGAAGTCTATCTAAATCCAGCGATGTTGCACGAGAGACTCGGCTGTCCGGGACTCCCCTCCTCTTTGGCTGAGACAGCAGCGCAGCGCCATTGACTCCTGCTGCGGTCAATCAAAGTCAGTGAACCAATGAGGAGAGAAAGGGGGCCGGGCTGGGCACGGCTCTGTGCCTGAATGGACACAGAGAGCTGCAGCTCGGCTTGGGTGCCCCCACAGCAAGCTGCTTGCTGTGGGGGCACTCAACAGGAGGGAGGGGCCAGGAGCACCAAAGAGGGACCCAAGAAGAGGAGGATCTGTGCTGCTCTGTCCAAAACCACTAAAACAGAGCAGGTAAGTAAAATATGTTTGTTATTTTTATAGCAGGGTCCTGTTCCCTATGCCCTTTTAAAAAGAAATAGGGACTTCCGGTTCCGGCGCCGTATGGAGTAGCTGCCTCCCTCACTAGCTCCGCAGCTCGACCCCAAAAAATCGGCATATAAATCAGCAGGACGCCTACCCTTATCACCCGCCCACCCCCCTGGTCATTCACGGCCACGCCATGGACCGTTTCGTCGAAAAAAACGGCATTCGACCGCACGCGACCGCGGCGGCTCCACAAGCGCACCCGCAAATCGAGTCCGCGGCTTCGGCCTACTCGGCTCCCTTCTCGGAAACGGTGCCTGCAATGGAGGTAAGCAGTGATTCGCTCACCTCCCCACCACAGCCTTCTCCTCCTTCACCTCCTGCTGGGGACGACACCACAGAAAGGATTGCACAGGCTGTAGCAGCTCTCCTCACCCCCATGATAGCTGCCTCTGTGGAGAAAGCTGTCAGTGCAGGCATGCAACAGCTCAAGGCTCAATTAGGAGAACATTCCACTAGGCTCAATGAGGCAGAACACCGCATATCTACCTTGGAGGATGAATTGTACCAAGCCCAGGCCCTGGAACATGCTCAGGATAAAACCAATCAGTTCATATTAGACAAGCTGGACGATTTGGAAAATAGGTCCAGGAGGTGCAATCTGCGCTTTATTGGTATACCAGAATCTCTGCAACCATCAGCCCTCACGGATCTATGTGCAAGACGTATTCCAGAGTCCTTAGGCCTCCCCGGCCCCTGCACAGTGGAAAGGGCACACCGCATGGGTCTTTTTAACTCAGAGCGCAAGTCGCCACGACCGATTATTGCCAAATATCTAAACTACACAGACAAAGCCTCCATTCTGCAAAACTTCCGGCAATCCAGATCTCTCCAGATAGATGGAATGCAGATCTTAATTTTTGCGGACTACTCCATAGAAGTGTCAAAAAAAAGGAAGGCTTTCCAGCAAGTCTGCACGGAACTACACCGCCAACAAATAAAATTCACCTTGGCCTTCCCCACCACCCTGCGGCTCAAAGCTCCCAATGGCGACCAGCTATCATTCCAAAACCCATCTGAAGCGGAAGCCTTCCTACGCTCTCTTCACTCGGGACCTCACATCAGCCCCTCACCCAGGACGCCTCCAATCAACCGTGGTCTCGACCAAAGAAGCCCGCGTAAGGACTCTCCAAAAAGATTCAGGCCCTCGAAACCAGACCTACACCAACCCATGCTCAGCTGAATCGACTAATACTCTTCTTCCATCTTCTCGGCTATAGCCACGCCTGACCCAACTGAACTGATCAGCCCTACCCCTGAGGCGAGGTACCTCACCGGTCTCTCCTACAGACTTTGAAAACCAGACTTGCATTTTGATGGTAGGCCAGTCCTTTCCTTTTTTTTTTTTTCCCTTTTCTCTCCTTGCTCTCTACATGTTTATGAAAATCTTTTTTTTCTCTCTCTCGCTTTTAAATTGCTGGTACAAATGTTTGTTCCCTCTGGCCTCTCTGCGTAGAGCCTTTATATCTCTCCGTACACGATCCGAATCTGCTCCATTGACCACCCCTGAAAACGTGGGTTTTCCTTTTGTCAAGGCTGCATTATTCGGGTCTTGCAATGGGAGCTGGACTACACAGCGACTCCATGCGGAAAAAAGTGAAGTCCATACGATATATTTTTTTGTTCTTATTTTCACAACCCCTCCCCCGCTATCCTTCTTTTCTTCTACCTCACCCAAGCCAAGTTATGCTTCCAACACTGATCACTTCATCACCACCTCCCTATACCGTAGACACCTCATTGTCCCATACTACTCTCATAGCTCGCTTCCGTTACCTACGTCAATCCAATCCTGTCATACCGGCCCAACTCCTCTCGATTGACCCCTTATTATGAGAATAGTCTCCTGGAATGTTAAAGGCCTTCGCTCCCCTAATAAGAGACTGAAGATTCTCCGTCATCTAAAAAGACTCAAAACAGACATTGCCCTCCTTCAGGAATCCCACCTCTCCACTTCAGATTTCCCACGCATGAAAAAACTATGGGTGGGCTCAGTCCTCGGCTCCGGATCTCAGGGGCGCAGGGCAGGGGTCCTAATACTCATTCACAAAAATCTTCCATGCACGGTGGTCTCTACCCACTCAGATACACAAGGACGTCTCCTATTGATTCATGTTCAGTTAGGGGTAAAAGACTTCATTATCTCTAACATTTACGCCCCTAATAACCCCCCCCAAACTTTTTTTTAGCGAACTGTCTACTTGGCTCCTTCGAGATCCGCTTATCCCACATATTATCGGCGGAGATTTTAACACTATCCTTCACCCTATTGACGACAGGTCTTGCTCCAGAAGCCCCCGATCTCTAGTTGTCCCCAGAGACGCGACCCTCTTTGCCTCCATGATTGACTCCCTTCAACTTCATGACGTTTGGCGTCTCAGGCACCCAGCTGACAGAGAATTCACTTTCTACTCCAACCCCCACAACATTTTCACCAGGATTGACTACATTTTCTGCTCTGACGACATAGTCCCCATGATATCGGAATCTGACATTCATGACATTGTCATCTCAGACCATGCTCCTGTTTCGGTATCACTCGACATCCCCGACCTTCACCCAAACCCCAGACTATGGCGATTCCCCACATACCTACATAATAACTCTGATTTTTTACAGTACATAGAAAAATCATGGTCCGAATACGCCTCGGCCAATGCTCTGCACCTAGATAACCCTAATTTGTTTTGGGAAGCTGGAAAATCCTTCCTGAGAGGTCGGATCATATCCTATGCCGCCTCTTTCAAAAGGAATGCCGTGGCAAATTACAAATTGGCTAGCTCCCGGCTACACCACACCCAACGATCCCTGTACTTAAAGGACTCCCCTGAAAATAGGAAGGCTTGGCAGGTAGCTAAACGACCCTTTGAATCATGGGCAGACACCCTTGAACTGACGAAAAAAGTGCACATTGACGCCTCCCTACATAAATTTGGGAACAAAGCAGGGAAACTACTGTCCAGACTTTGCAGGGGTCCTCAACGCCCGACATGTATCTCCTCCCTCCGAGACGCTACAGGTTCTATCAGAACCTCACAGCGAGACATCAACGAAGCTATGCTCCAATACTACTCATCCCTATACGCTGCCGATCCCATAGATAAACCATTGGCACTCTCATTCCTTGAAAAAATATCCCTCACCAAAATCACTACCTCACAATTGGAAAGCCTGAACCTGCCCATATCCCTCTCTGAGATATCATTGGCCATCCGGAACCTAGCCCCTTCTAAAGCCCCTGGCCCTGATGGTTTCACAGGCGAATTTTACAAGTCCCTAAGATCACTATTGGAACCCACCCTATGTAAGGTATATCAACATATATGGTCTGGTGGCCCGTACTTACCCACAGGGAACCAAGCCACCATAAAATTGCTGTCCAAAAAAGGCAAAGACCCCCTAGACCCAGGTTCATATCGGCCTATCTCACTTCTAAATCTAGATGTCAAGATTCTCTCAAAAATTATTGCCACCAGGTTAGCATCCATCATTCCTTCTTTGATCCACTCCGCTCAATCGGGTTTTGTTAAAGGCAGGACTGCCACTCTAAATATCAGGAAAGTGATGCTGGCCCTGGATCATGCCAAAAATAATCTGAGGGGTGATTTTGCAATCATTACTCTAGATGCGGAGAAAGCCTTCGATAACGTTAGTTTCGAATGGCTTTCTTTAGTAATGTCCTCAATGGGATTCACCGGCCCCTTCTACCGCCTCATAGAGTCCATGTATACTGCTCCAGCAGCTAGGCTGGTGGCAGCGGGCCTTCTTTCAGAGGAATTTCGTCTTCATAAAGGCACCAGGCAGGGATGTCCTTTGTCCCCGCTCCTGTTCAATATAGCATTAGAACCCTTATCGCGATTTTTAAACCAAACGGCCCCACTACATGGCATTCACATTGGTGATCACGAACTACGTACTTCCCTCTTTGCCGACGATGTCCTTATTTTCTCTTCTAACCCATCTTCGGATATGCCCACGATCAAATCAGTATTCGATGAATTCAGAACATGTTCGGGCCTTCGTATAAATTATAGCAAAAGTGAAATCCTTCCCATAGGCTCACGCCCTGACCCTCCATGGATGCATCACTCTATCTTCAAGGTAGCACATTCACATATCACATACCTAGGGATCAAAATAGGGAAAACACCTGTCTCTCTCTATCATCTCAACTATCCCCCTCTACTCACGAAAATAACTCAGGAACTTGATAATTGGATAGATCTGCCTCTCTCGCTCTTGGGAAGATGTCACCTGGTGAAAATGGTCAGCTTTGCTCGTTTACTTTACCCACTCCAAACTATACCACTGCTTCTACACCATAAGCATACAAAAGCTCTCAATGCAGCTATCTCTAAATTCCTTTGGAAAAGTAGGCGACCGCGTATAGCCCTCCAGAAACTATATCTTCCCAGGCGCGAAGGGGGTATTAGTCTTCCCAATATTAGAACCTATAACCTAGCCTGCCTACTACGGACAGGTCTAGACTGGATAGCCCAAGCGTCCCGCTACTCCAATTATGCCTTGGAAACTCAAATGGCACACCCATACTCCCTAGTAGCTCTCCTCCACTGCAAGTGGAAATCTGTTCCAATACCATTCCAACATAACCTTTTACTAAGAGACACGGCCATTGCTTGGAGAGAAGTCAGAAAAAGCCTACATCTTTCGCCCTTCATATCCGGCCACCTTCCAATTCAAGGCCACCCGAGTTTCATCCCAGGCCTAGAGCAACATCCCTTTGCCTCCTGGCATCGGAAAGGTCTCACGAAATTTTCACAACTCTGTGACCCGGAGACAGGTCGTCCCATAAATTTCAAATCCCTAGCCGACACATTCTCACTTCCACATTCCCAAGCTTTTCACTATGGACAATGTGTCAGTTTCCTAAAGAATGCATGTAGACACGATAACACACGGTTCAAAAATTCTATAACGGAAGTCCTTCTTTCGGAAGGTTCGTATAAGATCTCAGATATATATCGCCCTCTTCTACTAAAAACAACGTCATCCCTAGCCTCCTCATCAGTGGCCAACTGGACCAAAGACTTCCCAGACACAGAACTGGTCAACAAACTATTACAGGGTCTTAATACTATACATAAACTGATCCCCAATGAAATTTGGAGGGAAACTCAGCTGAAAATTATGCATCGTGCTCACATTCCCTTTCTCTATGCCAATCAATCACAAACCTCCTCTTCATGCCCTCTCTGCCGTCAACTCAAACCTTCCCTGACGCATCGCTTCTGGTCGTGCCCCCACATATCCGTCTTCTGGGATAAAGTCCTGGCTTACATCTTCAAAGTGACCCTGATGAAACTACCTAAGGACCCACTCCTCCTCATCTTTGGTTATTGGGACCCGTTGTTGCTGCCATGGTCCCCGAAGGCCCCCCCTTCACATAAAGATTGGTCTTTGATATGCCTACTACTCGCCAGGAGAGCCATCTTGAAAAATTGGATATCCAATATACCCCCGAATACATCACAAGTCAAAAAGGAACTTCTGCTGCTTCTTTTCAAAGACAGACTAAATACAGACTTCTCGCTTGACACTGCTAAGCATCGTTTCTACCACAGATGGCAAGCATACTTGGTCTATGCGCACTCCCCTGAAGACCGGGCAAACCTCGAGCTGTTTTCATTCTCCTATTACGGGACACCCCTCCCATCACCTCCAGTGACTCTACTCTCCCCCCCCCCCCAGGTGACCTATCTTGATGGGACAAATTCTAATTCTAAATCTGGATCTGAATCTATATGGTGTGATGCACTCTAGATATTTCCAGTGTAATTTGATGTCTACCTCCTTGTTACCTCTCATAATGGTAGCTTGGTGTCTACTTCCACCCCCCTTCCCCCCCCCCCCCCATCATCTCCCATTCTTTCTCCGTAGGTTTTTTTTCAGTTTTTGTTTTGTTCTGTTCTCTGCTCTCCAGTTTTCCTAGGGTCCTCCCCAGTTCCAGGATCCATTCATTTATCCTCCCCCCTTACATAGGGATGTTTAGTTTTGAAAGCTCTTACCTCCTACATTGTTTATGCATCCCTTGCATGGGACCTTATTCTTTTATCTCCTTTATCTCCTAGGATGCGTATTGTTATCTATGCATTATTGTCTTCTTTTACCATATTTACTGGTTTGACACAACTATTGATATGTTAAAATAGAATTACTTCTATTGCTGTAGTAATCTGTATGACTTATGCCTTCAATAAAATCTATTTAAAAAAAAAAAAAAAAAAAAGAAATAGGTTGCATTTTTTCTGTTAAGATGGTTAGAAAAAATAACCCACATAAACTTCAGTGGGGTAGTGGAGCTTGGCACTGAGATCAGGGTTCACTGACTTCATGGTTGGTTTGCTGAATGTCCTGCAAACTGAACTTGGGCAATTGCAAAACTAACCTGCCCTCTTGGACATTTCTGCAAACATTTTGTTTTTTGGAGGCAGGTTGAATTACATTTAAAATAGCTATCCTACCCTATCATTATAAAAACAAAAAATAATAATTAATTTGTCCTTTAGGTTTTCTGATTGGAGCTATGAGAGCTAGACCTAAAATAGCTCTGCTTGTATTGCATATAATGCTTACATTTATTTGCATGTATATATTTTTTAAGCAAATGCTGCCACCAAGTGTTGTAAAAGAATTATTGCATCACATTACAATACAATTCTACCACATTTAACACAGACTTTACTCCCTTGTTAAATGCTGTATAAATGCTAGTTTAGTATATAATATATGTATATTCATATAATGATTATACATAAACATATGATGTAATCTATGTATAATCAGTAACAGGTGACATTTTACAAGGTTAGGTAAGTACTGTACACAATATTTCAGATACCAAGAGTTACTAACTAACCTTGGGATGTGGATCATAATTAACATTCGCCTTCTACCTATTTAATACGTTTCAGATACCAAGAGTAATTTATTTTTTTAAGATGTTTGTTTTGATTTTATTTTTCTGCATTATACATTTGCAGGGATAAAATCTGGGTTTTCCATTTGTGATAATTATCTAAACACTTAAAAAAAAAAAAAAAAGTGATTGCTGCCCATTTGATTTGATAACAACCTGACAGTGGCTCTAGCCCTTTCTCATTCTATCCAGAGCTAAAAAAAATATATTAAAAAGACAAAATGTAAAAGTTTTGATTTTAAGCATGGAGATCTCCCCTAAAATAATCAATTTTTCGACAGACTGACTGTTGTTTGTAATTTTGTAGACCCAGCAGCAGATTGACATTAACAAGCCATTCTGGACCCTGAGACTGGTCAGTGAGACAAACGAGGCAGAGACACTGGAAGTCAAGAAAGACACAGAGCGCATAGATGAAATAAGAGCCATGAAACAAGCATGGGAGGCAGCAGAGCCAGGTCGTGCTGTCAAGGTAACCTCTCATTAAGATACAAAAATGGCTAGAATAATTGCAGAAGACATTCTGTTTAATATAGCATGCTTCTTTCATCATTAAATAATCTAACCTCACTGTGTCTGCAGGCCTTGCAGTCACGCTTGCAGTATGTGAACAAATACATACAGAAACCCAGCACTGAAGCTGCAGAAGATGTTGTTCAGGACAGCCAAAATGTTACTGTACAGGAAGGTAAGCCCCACACCACCCAATATTACCAGCAATTATAAACAGGCTTCAAATGTGTGATTTTTTTTTCTAAAGTCTAGTATTTTTAACACTCTGTTGTTTCCAAACGGCCCTATAAGGACTGGTTCCTATGTGCCTATAGTGCCTTGAAAAAGTATTCATACCCCTTGAAATTTTCCACGTTTTGTCATGTTACAACCAAAAACGTAAATGGGATATTATGTGATAAACTAACACACAGTGGCACATAATTGTGAAGTGGAAGGAAAATTATAAATGGTTTTCAACATTTTTTACAAATAAATGTGTGAAAAGTGTGGCGTGCATTTGTATTAAGCCCCCCATAGTCAATATTTTGTAGAACCACCTTTCACTGCAAATACAGCTGCAAGTCTTTTTGGGTATGTCTCTACCAGCTTTGCAAATCTAGAGAGTGAAATTTAGGTCTGGACTTTGGGGAATTCTAACACATGAATATGCTTTGATCTAAACCATTCCATTGTAGCTCTGGCTGTATGTTTAGGGTGGTTGTCATGCTAGAAGGTTGTCAGGAAAGGGTTCACCCGTTGGTGGTGCAGTCGGTCTCTTGGATCGCAGTACCAGTGTCCACCAGCGGGTGTCTTCCAACACTCAGGACCTGTAGTGAGAGGACTCACCTGCTGGTGGCACTGTTGGATCCTTGGGCCGTAGTACCGGTGTCCACCAGCGGGTGTATCCCGGCAGTGTGGAGCAGACAGCACCTCCTGCGCTCAGGTGTTACTTGCAGCCAATTACAGGCATTCATATAAATACCCGGCTGATGAGTGCTCTCATCGCCTTGGTATTGTCCTTGCTTCCTGACCTGTTAGCCTGTTATTTGATCCTGATCATGTACCTGTTCCTGTAACCTGAGCCTGTTTCCTGTGTACCTGATCCTGTCTCCCTGTCCTGATCCCCATCCGGTCCCACCTGTTCCCTTGTATTCCTCCCATGCAGTCTGATCCATCCATCATCTCCCTGTCTTGTTTGTTCCCTGTCCTCATCTGCTGACTCTCTGTGTATGACCTTGGCCTGGCTAACGTTTATGTTTCTGGAACATCCCTTTGTCCATCTGCTGATCTGCTGTGTATGACCCTGGCCTGGCTTACGTTTATGATTACGGTATTCCCCATCTACTGTATATAGTTATTTGTGGGTCACTGTTGGTTATTGTCACTGTTTGGTATTGGAGGTGTTTGTGTATTTATATATCACTAATCTTAATAAACATTTATTTTCACTTTTACATGCGTTTTGCTTCTCTCTTTGCAATCCACACAGTCTGGTCACACCTGATACGTGACAAAGGAGAACCTCTACCCCAGTCTCAAGTCTTTTGCAGACTCTAACAGGTTTTCTTCTAAGATTGCCCTGTATTTGGCTCCATCCATATTCCCATCAACTCTGACCAGCTTCCCTGTCCCTGTCGAAGAAAAGCATCCCCATGCTGCCACCACCATGTTTCACGGTGGGGATTGTGTGTTCAGGGTTATGTGCAGTGTTTTCCACCACACATGGGGTTTTGCTTTTAGGCCAAAAAGTTCAACTTTGGTCTCATCTGACCTTCAGACCTTCTTCAACATGTTTGCTGTGTCCCGCACATGGCTTCTCGCAAACTGCAAACGGGACTTCTTATGGCTTTCTTTCAACAATGGCTTTCTTCTTGCCACTCTTCCATAAAGGCCAGATTTGTGGAGTGAATGACTAATAGTTGTCCTGTGGACAGATTCTCCCACCTGAGCTGTGGATCTCTGCAGCTCCTCCAGAGTTACCATGGGCCTCTTGGCTGCTTCTCTGATTAATGCTCTCCTTGCCCGGCCTGTCAGTTTAGGTGGACGGCCATGTCTTGGTAGGTTTGCAGTTGTGCCATACTCTTTCCATTTTCGGATGATGACTGCCCCGTGAGATGTTCAAAGCGTGGGATATTTGTTTATAACCTACCCCTGCTTTAAACTTCTCCACAACTTTATCCCTGACCTGTCTGGTGTGTTCCTTGGCCTTCATGATGCTGTTTGTTCACTAAAGTTATCTAAAAAAACCTCTGAGGGCTTCACAAAACAGCTGTATTTATACTGAGATTAAATTACACAAAGGTGGATTCTATTTACTAATTAGGTGACTTCTGAAGACAATTGGTTCCACTAGATTTTAGTTAGGGGCATCAGAGTAAAGGGGGCTGAATACAAATGCATGCCACACTTTTAACATATTTATTTGTAAAAAAAAATGAAAACCATTTATCATTTTCCCTCTACTTCACAATTATGTGCCACTTTGTGTTGGTCTATCACATAAAATCCCAATAAAATAAATTTAAGTTTTTGATTGTAACATGACAAAATGTGGAAAATTTAAAGGGATATGAATAATTTTTCAAGGCACTGTATATTCTGTATTCATGTTTCCACCATTGGCTTTATATATTTTAACTTTGTTGCATCAATGTGGCTAAAAGTAAACATGGAAGAAGGACCTGGTAAAACTATTTGGATTAAACCAGTAATGTTGTGAAAGAAATATCGTCAAAAAATAAATAAAAAGTGTTGACTTTGCTTACATGTGAAAATGATAGTTTGCTTACTGCTGTTCAGTTCATTGCCCTTAAAACTTTGACCTAAAAGAAGTTTTCAGACAGGGACTTCACATATCTTTATGAGAATACTAATACCAGGTAATTTTCTCAAAAAGCTTTTGAGCCAGTGGGCCAGAATAAAATGGCAATTAGCATTTATATTTCTGTTATAACGGGTTTAACCACTTGAGTTTTCAGTGCTGTCATAGCTTGATTGACATCTACTTGGCCATGCAGTAGTACACCCAAAGGAATTTTACATTAGAGGAAGTTTTCTTTTGGTGGTATTTAACAAACACTGTTCATATGAAGTAAAATACCATATTTATCGGTGTATAACACATGCCGGCGTATAACACGCACCCCAATTTAAGAGGGAAGTTTCAAATAAACCACTTTGAAGCAAAATAATGGTCAGTGCCAATCAATGCAACCTGATTAGTGCCCATCTGCAGCCTCAATGCAGCCTGATGCCCACCTGCAGCCTCTGTGCCCATCTGCAGCCTGATCTGCACCCATCAAATGCAGCCTGATGCCCATCTACAGCCTCAATGCAGCCTCTGTGCCCATCTGCAGCCTGATCTGCGCCCATCCAATGCAGCCTGATGTCCATCTGCAGCCTCAATGCAGCCACTGTACCCATCTGCAGCCTGATCTGCGCCCATCCAATGCAGCCTGATGCCCATCTGCAGCCTCAATGCAGCCTCTGTGCCCATCTGCAGCCTGATCTGCGCCCATCCAATGCAGCCTGATGCCTATCTGCAGCCTCACCATCTCTCATGCAGTGCAGGAAATCAGGAGGGGGACAAGCGCCGCCGGAATCACTGAGCCGTCATCTTCTGTTTACAGTACTCGGCTCTGTCGGCATTCACATACACAGTCCCGTCTCCACCATCGCCATTGGACCAGCTCCTGTGATTGACAGAACACTGGTCCCCGCGGAGGCGGGGACGTGTGTGACATCAGAGCCGAGTAAACAGGACACGACAGCTCTGTGATTCCAGTGGGGTGCATTACCCGGGACCCTGTCTGAACCAAAAGGATGCTAATGTCACCCTCTACACACCATGGAAGTCAAGGGAAAGTATTTTCACTAACTCTTTTTCTCCCCACAGATTTTTTTTTCTTTACTTTTTGCAACGTATTTATAGGGCGTAAGGGTCCAATACCTGTTAAGCGGATCTTTAAGTCTACACAATTCACAAGGTGTCCTTATTACCCTATGATATTCATTTTCTATAGTTGGTAAAGAGAAATTATATTTTTTACTCTTTTTTTATACCTGCCTATAATGCAGATATACATTCTTGTGACTTGGGCTACTTAAACTTGTGTGGAAATGTCTTATTTTTTTTTAAACCTGAAAAGAACGCATTTCATAGTTTAGATTGCCTCCTGGTATAAGGGGATTTTCTGGCCTCTGCAGCTTTGAAGACTGCAAGGAAATCAATGGAATTTGTCACAGGACAACACAGCTCTTATATAGATTTTTAAAGACTGTGACTCATTGTTGGGATGATTTCAAACATAACTTACCTTGCTATTTATATCATTGTATACATTAAGGCCCCTTTCACACTGGGGCGGTGGGTGCGTCCTTTTCACTGTGCTATTCGGCCGCTAGTGGGATGCTTTTAACCCCCGCTAGCGGCCGAAAAAGGGTTAAAACTAACCGCAAATCGCTGCTGTATCGGCGGTTTGTCCGCGCTGCCCATTGATTTCAATGGGCAGGAGCCGTGTATACACATCGCTCCTTCACCGGTCGTTCGGTGTAGTGGCTGCATTATTCTTCTTTTTATAGTTTTTTTCCCCTCTGTTTTAACTTGGTGATCTGGCCATCAAAATGGCCCCATCATATTGCCCCATCAAAACTGCCCCATCATAATGCCACCATCAAAACTGCCCCATCAAAAGTGCCCCATCATACTGCTGCATCATACTGCCCCCATCAAAATTGCCCCATAAAATTGCCCAATCGTACTGCCACCATCAAAATTGCCCCCATCATACTGCCACTATCTAAATTGCCCCCATCAAAACTGTCCCCCATCAAACTGCCCCCATCAAATTGCCCCATCATACTGCCACCATCAAAATTGCCCATCATACTGCCCTATCAAAATTGCCCATCATACTGCCCTATCAAAATTGCCCCATCATACTGCCCATCAAAACTGCCCTATCAAAATTTACCCATCATACTACCACCATCAAAATTGCCCCATCAAAACTGCCCCATCAAAACTGCCACCATCAAAATTGCCCCATAATACTGCCCCTATCAAATTTGCCCCATCATCCTGCCCCATCAAAACTGCCCCATCAAAATTGCCCCATCATACTGCCACCATCAAAATTGCCGGGGCAATTTGATGGGGGCAGTTTGATGGGGGACAGTTTTGATGGGGGCAATTTAGATAGTGGCAGTATGATGGGGGCAATTTTGATGGTGGCAGTGCGATTGGGCAATTTTGATGGGGGCAGTATGATGCAGCAGTATGATGCAGCAGTATGATGGGGCAGTTTTGATGGTGGCATTATGATGGGGCAATATGATGGGGCCATTTTGATGGCCAGATCACCAAGTTAAAACAGAGGGGAAAAAACTATAAAAAGAAGAATAATGCAGCCACTACACCGAATGATTGGTAAGCTGTAATATATAATATTTTTGGTTTTGCGTTTTAATACAGCTTTAAAAGAGAAGTATGGTTTCCTTTTTTTCCTGAAGCATACTTGCCTAAGTGGATGCTGCATCTGTCCCCCGGTGCTTCTGCACTGAGAACTGAGTGATCGAACACTGCCGATCACTCGGTTTTCAGAGCTCCATGAGCTGCCAGTCACAGCTCTCTGCTCTTCTCTCTCCGTGCTCATTGGAGCGCTGGGCTGTGGAGGGGCAGGGAGCGGCCGTCTCATGCTTTCAGTGGCTCGCTGAGAGGCTGAGCCGGGTGTCAGTCCAGGCACCTGGTGAATTCCGACTTCCATTGTCGGGAGGACGTGGTGCCTAGACTGATATCCATGACAGGACACAGCCCCCCATCCATGCATCTGGCCCCTTAATCTACATGCAGGGGGCAGTGCTGGGCGATCACCACCTTTTGTTCTCCTGTGTGGGGGGTTAGTATGTCTCCTTCCCCCCCCAACTTTTGAGCACAAGCCGCCACTGAGTAGTGCCAAAATCTCCGCTCATAGAAAATGCACAATCTGACTTTATAAACATAAACAAGCACAGTTGGCACATTTTTAAAGGTTTGCTCAGATTTATTGCTGCATGTCTTACAGCTGTAGTCCAATGCAGACACTCCTAAAAACACAATAGGCTATGGCCCGGGGGCGCGGTCTATGATCCGGGTGTTCGAATTTAGAAATTTTGGAAATTCGAAAATTCGAAATTAGGAAATTCGAAGTTAAGAAATTCGATATTTCAGAAATTCTAATTTCGGAAATTCTAATTTCGAAATTTCGGAAATTCGAAAATTCAAATTTCAGAATATCGAAAATCCAAAATTAGAAAATTCGAAAATCCAAAATTTCAAATTCGAAAAATGGAAAATCGGAAATTCGAAAATTCAAAGTTCTAAAATTCGAAATTCCAAAATCGCAAATTCGATAACTCAGAATTCGAAAATTCAAAAATTTGGAAATTAGAAAATCTGAAAATTTTGATTTTCGAATTACCGAATTCCGAATTTTCAAATTTCCGAATTCCGAACTCTGGTGCGCAATCTATGGTCCGGGGGCATGGTCTATGCTCCGGAGGTGCGGTCTATGGCCTGGGCGTGCGATCTTTGGTCCGGATGTTCGAAAATTCAAAATTCGAAAATTCAACATTCTGGAAATACGAAAATTCGAAATTAGGAAATTCGAAGTTAGGAAATTCGATATTTCTGAAAATCGAAAATTAAAATTTAGAAATTTTAGAAATTCGAAAATTCTAATTTCGGAATATCGAAATTTCTGAAATTCGAAGATTCGGAAAATTCAAAAAGCGGAAATTCGAAAATCGGAAATTCGAAAATTCGAAGCTCAGTAATTTGAAAATTCAAAGTTCGGTAATTCGAAAATCCGAAAATTAGGAAATTTTAAAATTAGAAATTCCAAAATCGGAAATTCGAAAACTCAGATTTCAAAAATTAAAAAATTTGGAAATTTGAAAATCTGAAAATTTTGATTTTCGAAATTCCGAATTCCGAATTTTTGAATTTACGAATTTACGAAAAAAGCAAAAAACAAATTTAACGAAAACAAACACATTTTTCAGCAGTGCACATGTCTAATAGACAGTGCAAATTTCTTGCAACCATGGGTTGCAGGAAAGAAATTTGCATGATTAGATACACGCCCCAAATTATATAAGGCTGCCTGCGCGTCGGCCTTGTGTAGTGTGTTCAGGCGGCGTTCAGAGAGAGAGAGATTGTCATTTTATTTCAGTTAGCTAGATTGAGCAGGCAGTTGATTTAGCTTGTTAGATCCAGTATATTTAGTATATATATATGCATTGCACACTTTTTATATATAAATATATATACTGTATACAGTATATATATATATATATATATATATATATATATATACTGTATACAGTTTAGCTAGATCTCACTGCAGAACGTTCCTGTTATTCTCTTCCTAATAATACTACAGGCAGGCAGTTGATTCAGCTAGCTGCAGTATATTAAGTCAGTGTACTGTATACTGGGCACAGTGTGCAGCTAAAACTCACTGCAGACAATTCCTGTTATTCTCTTCCTAATATACTACAGGCAGTTGATTCAGTTAGCTGCAGTATAATCAGTATATATATACATCCCAGCTTTGTGCAGCTACATCTCACTGTAGGCCATTCCTTGTGTAGGAGAGGCAGACACTCACAGGCCAATAAAAGAGGGCAATCAGGCTCTGTGTCTAGAGGCAACAGTGCTGGTCATGGACACGGTGCATCCTCATCAGCACGTGGCCGTGGGGCACGCTTGTCCTTTTTTCCGGCAGCTGGCCCTGTTGAGCCACAACATGCAGAAGAGTTGGTAGAGTGGATGACCAAGCCGTCCTCATCCTACTCATCCTCTGTCACCCAGGCTACCTTGGCTGCCAATGCAGGTGCCAAAGCGGCCTATTCCATCGGCTCAAGGTCATCATCAGTTACTCCTTCCCTAGCCCCACCATCATGCAAGGAGGAGCCCCCCGAACTGTTCGACCACAGTGTCGGGTACATGCTGCAGGAGGATGCGCAGCGTTTTGAAGGCTCCGATGATGGTACCCAGCTTGAGGAAGGCAGTAACGTGAGCCCAGAGAGAGGGGGTGCCCAAGAAGGACAACAAACTGGCAGTCATGTTCCCCCAGCTGCAGCATACTGCCAGGTTTGCTCCAGTGACGAGGAGGGAGGGGATGATGAGGTCACTGACTCTACGTGGGTGCCTGATAGGAGAGAGGAGGTGGAGGAGGAGGCACATCTCCAACGAGGCAGGATGCCCTCCAGGGGCCAGCTTAAGGGCAGCCAACCGACTGCATCACACCGCAGAGCTCCGCATGTGCAGGGCGCTGCTATTTGCAACATATGTCTGAAGCGTATCAAGTGTGGCCAAAACAGCAGCCGCTTGGGCACCACATGCTTGACCAGACATATGTCGAACTGCCATGCAGTCCGTTGGCAAGCGTACATAAAAGACTCACACCAAAGAACAAAGCGGACCTCTCCTTGCTCCTCATCAGCTGGGATTTCCAACCCCACTATACCTTCAGTCCTTTCAGAAACCTGCACTGAGAGGAATGAAGGTGTAGAATTAGGTGTGCCACTGCCAAGTACTTGCAGGCAATCTGCTATCGGTACACCAACATCTGATTGTAGCAGGCAAATTTCCCTGCCCCAGTTGCTACACCGGCGAAAGAAATTCGCTCCCAGCCATCCACATGCCCAGCGGTTGAATGCTAGCTTGGCTAAATTGCTAGCACTTCAACTGCTGCCTTTTCAGTTGCTAGACTCTGCCCCCTTCCGTGAATTTGTGGAATGTGCAGTACCTCAGTGGCAGGTTCCCAAACACCACTTTTTTTCACGGAAGGCGATTTCGGCTCTCTATCGGTATGTGGAAGGCAATGTCTTGGCCTCGCTGGACAGGGCGGTCAGCGGTAAGGTGCATATTACCGCTGACTCATGGTCCAGCAGGCATGGACAGGGACGTTACCTTTCTTTCGGGAAGGATGCAGGACAGGGTGCAGTAGTGGTAGAGGTTGTTCCGCCACCACGCCTCCAAAATGCTACTAGTCGTGATTCTGACACACCTCTCTCCTCCACCCCCTCCTCTTCTTCTTCCTCCATGGCCTCTTCCTCTGCTGATTTGTCCTCGGAACCAGCGGTGCTCCGTAGGCGTTCAAGGGGCTACGCAAGCACGCAGGCAAAGCAATGCCATGCAATGCTTGAGCTGGTGTGCTTGGGGGACAGGAGCCACACTGGGGCAGAGATTCTGTCAGCTCTGCAGGGGCAGGCTCAGAGGTGGTTGATGCCACACCAGCCAGGAATGGTGGTTTGCGACTATGGCACCAACCTCCTCTCCGCCCTCCGACAGGGACACCTGATCCATGTGCCCTGTTTGGCTCACGTCCTTAACTTGGTTTTGCAGCGGTTCTTGGGCAGGTACCCGGGCTTACAGGATCTCCTGAGGCAGGCCAGGAAAGTCTGTGTTAATTTCCGCCGGTCATATAATGCCAGTGCTCGGCTGGCTGACCTCCAAAAGGAATTTAACCTGCCCAAGGACTGCCTAATCTGTGACATGCCCACCAGGTGAAACTCAACATTGGCCATGCTGCAGTGGCTGCACACGCAGCAGAGGGCCATCAATGAGTACCTGTGCGACTATGGCACCAGGACAGGGTCAGGGGAGCTTGTTTTTTTTCGCCATGCCAGTGGGTCATGATCAGGGATGCATGCACTGTCCTGTCACCATTTGAGGAGGCCACGAGGATGGTGAGCAGTGACAGTACATGCATCAGTGATACTGTCCCTCTTGTCCACCTGTTGGAGCACACACTGCTGGAGGCTTTGTAACCGATCACAGGGTGCACCTGTCCACCGACTCGGTCGATCGGCTGACCTTTATAAAAATGAATCAGTCTTGGATCACCAGCTACCAAGCACCTGATGCTGATGTAACCGAATAATTTGTTTTTGAATGTGAGATCCCTTCAAGACTGCCTATGCTGATGCTGAGTGACTATCCTGTTATGCTGAGTGACTGTCCTCTTCCTCCTCAATGTTCATGTTGATAACTTGTAAGAACATTTTTGGTTCTGGGCACCGCCACCAGTGGCTAAGGCCCAATTTTTCGGCCCCTGTTTAACAGGGGCGTGTAATTATAATTTTTCCTGCAATACTTTGCAGCAGGGCTCATTCCTGCGCTCCAACTAGAGTATCTGTGAGGGGTTGCAGTGTTGTGGCACCAGCACCAGTGCCTAAGGCCCAATTTTTCTGCCCCTGTTTAACAGGGGCATGTAATTACAATTCTTGAGCTAATATTTCACAGCAGGGCCCGTTCCTGCGCCCACCAAGAGTAACTGTGAGGGCTTACAGTGTTGTGGCAACACCTAAGGTCCGTTCGCATGTTCTGGATGCGAACCGAACCGGCGGGTGTTCGGCTCATCCCTACTCACCATAGGTATTAGAGAGCAGATAGATGTGTAATCACAATCCAACTATCTTACAATGATTGCGCTAATACTTCAGCCCTAAACAGGGATTCTGGGGTTGCTTTATTTAGACCCCTTTCACACTAAGCAGCCCATAGCATCGGCGATAAAACGCCGCTATTTTTACCGCCGACGCTATGGGCGGATTTGTGGCGCATTTCGGCCACTAACAGGGCGGTTTTACCCCCGCTAGTGGCCGAGAAAGGGTTAAAACCGCCCGCAATGCGCTGCTGAAGCAGCGCATTGCGGGCGGTATAGCTGCGCTGTCCCATTGATTTCAATGGGCAGGAGTGGTGGAGGAGCGGTAAACACACCGCTCCTTCACCGCTCCAAAGTTGCGGCTAGCAGGACTTTTTTTACCGTCCTGCTAGCGCAACGCTATAGTGTGAAAGCCCTCGGGCATTCACACTGGAGACAATGGAGCAGCTGTTTGAGGGTGGATTGCAGGCGCTATTTTTAACGCTTTAGCGCCTGCAATACGCCCTCAGTGTGAAAGGGGTCTAAAGGCTGAGTTTACTTTGCAAGGGAATTTGCCCCAGAGCTTGTTGAATGTGGTAAAAATGCATTTTTCAAAGAATACACAGTCATGTGCACCTGTTGTATAAAATAAGATTGATAATCTGCTCAACAATAGCTGCTGTGGGTAGAAGTTTGAAGACACCTAGTAAAGCAAATGGTAACTGTGTTATAATGCTATCAATATGTAGCAGGTATTTGATTTTAGGGGAGGCATCTGGGTGGTAGTGTAACCCAGATGCATTGATTGTCAGGGAATCTGAGACCCTTTTGTGGTTCTTGGAGGACTCTGGTGGTGTGAGGTCCCCTGCGGCCTGCAGGTGGCGTTGTCGCCATGGGCTGGAGTTAAACACTCACCGCAAGACTGTTTCCTTTTTGTCCTTTTCTGGCGCTGGTACAGCGGGGCGGGGAACCTGCTGTGACGCAAAGGGCGAGGGGATAAAAGGGGGCGGACGCCCTGACCTTGGGGTTCAGAGTCGGAGGACGCAGCCGCACCCAGGCACCTTCAGCTTGGGTGCTGGCGTTCCGGAGTTCCGGGCCCAGGTGCCCTTGACCTGGCCGGAGTGAGAGATGGAGTCCATCTCAGGCACCTTTAGCCTGGAGCTCAGTACCTTCGACTGAGTTCCGCGAGGGTGGAGGAATCCGAGGGGGCCCTAACTCCTTGGGTGCCCGTGTCTGAGACGAGGAGGCCGGTGAGCGGAACTTCTCCGGAGAGTCCAGCGCAGCATTGCTGGTGACGGAGAGGCCTCTGGTAACTGTCTTGGACGGATGTCCTTCCCCTGATAGGGGCTACAATAGTGAAGGTAATTCATGTTCTGTTCAATATAGTCAGTGGCAGCAACGCTGTATCCTGGCCTAGGCCAACAAGGCCTAGGCCTAGGGGGGCAGCACGGAAAGAGTCCCCGCCGGCTTGCGCTACACTGTTAGTGTAACGCCAGTCTTATAGTGTGGACTGGGCTAAGAGGGGCAAATTAGTCTAGCACCCCCATAAAGCAGCCGCACTGCTTCCTGTATGCGGGCGGCCGGCATTCTGCAACTGTGGGGGGAGGACGGCTGTTTTGACGTCCTATCATCCTGCACCACAAACCTTCCTCACTGTGCTATATGTTTTCTGCTGCACCATTGGCATGGTTATATCTTCTTATGCCGTGTACACACGATCGGTTTTACCGATGAAAACAGTCCGATGGACTTTTCTCATCGGACAAACCGATCGTGTATGGGCCCCATCGGTCTTTTTTCTATGGGTGAGAAAAAATAGAACATGTTTTAAATTTATCCGATGGGAAAGAAAACGATAGCAAATTCCGATCGTCTGTGTGGAACTCCATCAGACAAAAAACCCACGCATGCTCAGAATCAAGTCGACGCATGCTCAGAAGCATTGAACTTCAATTTTCTCAGCTTGTCGGAGTGTTTTACGTCACGGCGTTTGGGACGGTCGGATTTTTGACTGATGGTGTGTAGGCAAGACTGATGGAAGTCAGCTTCATCGGATTTCCGATGGAAAAATACATCGGATTAGAATCCATAGGAAATCCGATCGTGTGTACAGGGCTTTAGTCCTCTCCATAAAATTAAAGTAGAACTATAGGCAACACTTTTTTTTTCATTTTGGATAGAGTAAGGGAGGGTTATAGCCTCTGTCAGTTTATTTTTTACTATCCCTGTCCCATGGCAGAGATTTCCCTTCACTTCTTGCCCCATAGCCAAACAGGAAGTGAGAGGAAATCTATGCAAATTAAGGGAATCCATTGCCCCCCAGGCCTTAAACAGAAAGGTGTGGCATTGACAGGAAAGGGTGTGTCATATTTAAATTAGGGGGTGCACGAGTTTAGTCAGGCCAGGGGCAGCACAAAACCTAAATACACTACTGAGTGGCAGTGACTATTCGCCACTGGTGATACTACAGTGGTTAGCTTTATCTAGAAGGATTGTGCCTCGGCCTACTCCCCACAAATACTGAAGTGTTACATGAGTCTCAACCTGTCTGTGCTGTATGACTATTTATTGAGAAGAAGAAATACGAGTTTGACCTATTCAGTGTGTGGAACTCTGGTTACTAGGAGCAAAGGGGAGTCAATCCGAGGAGAGGATTGAACTCTGGGACACATACACAAACCCGATAGTTCTGGCCTTCACCTCTACACCTTGGAGGACATGGGCCGTGGTGTATCTCATCCCTCCCCCCAGTGTTAACCCCTAGACGAGACAGACAAGCCGTGAATGAGAAGGGGTGAGAGGGGTGAGGTTGCTACAAATACAAAAATGTGAGTTCAAATTCAGCTCAGCATGAAGTAAATCAACATTTAGGTGTGAGTTAAAAAAAAAATTGGCCTGAAAACAATAAAACTAAGCTGACCCAAAAACGAAAGCATGGCTATGGAGTTACTGTGGTCATACCACTGCTTAAAAAAAACACATTTATATAGCACAACAACGTGTCAAAATCATGTTACCAGCCACAGCCTGTATTTTATGAATGGGCTGTAAAATGCAGGCCGCAATGTGCAGAGTACAGATGAAAGTGATATCTGTTTACCATTATAAATGTCCCTCTTAGTACCCATGTGTTATGATGCCCTGGGGTACCAGACTAGCAAACTTTCATATTTCTATATAATAATTATAATATATTATCCAATTTAATAAAAGGGTAAAGCATTATTATTTGCAATCTATAATGGGTGTAAAGTTTTTATTTTATTTTTTAGTTCCTTGTGTCAAACACTAAAGAAGCCATTGTAAAATATGAATTCTTCTTACTATTTGCAGTGCTTCCGAATTTAAAAGCACAGGAGAACGTGTTGTCAAATCCACTCGCTCCCAATAAACAAGAACCCTTTGATTTAACACCTTTTATTAGGTAAGTTATAGAAATTATTTATACAACCTAAATATTAAATCTTGTAAATAGAGGTGACCCTTCCAGACAGTAATATATGATCTTTCGCTTTGCGTTTGCCATCCTAACGATGGTAACAACTGATAAATCTACTGCTACAGATCTGTAAGAAGTATTCTAAAAACAGATATTCTCAGAACTAGCAAGGGGAAGTTCAAAGAATGTAGGCAATTAAAGCCCACTACAAGCAAAAAAAAAAAAGGTTTCCCTAGCAGTGGAGCAGTGCCCATGCTGTGCCCATAAGTTAAGAGCTTGTTTTGTCTAGGGAAGAGGAGAATGTCATATACCCAGCTGATCCTCTGCTCCACTAAATGTTCCTTTCATCCTCACGTCCAGGGCAGGTCTATGGAGCCTGCTCTGGGCTTGATGACATCAGAAACTGTCCATCACTCAAGACCAGTAAAGCGCAGGGGTGCAGAAGCTGCAGGGACCGGTGTTGTAGGGGGAGAATCATAGGATCAGGTAAGTATATCTCCCTTCATCTCTCCAGTAGGCAAAAATTTGCAATTAACGCTTGCAGCGTGGGCACAGCACCACTGCAGGGGAGAGCTTTTTTTTTTTGCCTGGAGTTTGGCTATAAATGCAGTGTGCAAATTGTACTTGCACTAAAAAAAACTAAATGTGGACCTATCATTAAAAATCTCACTTTACAAAAATCAATAGGTCACAGGTTAGTATTATTAGCTTACACTATTATCTGGGGTAAAAGTAACTATTACTCTTTCGTCCATGGACCGACACAGCTTCTCTATTGACAAAGTGGGTATTATCCGTTAATTAGGAGTGACTAGGCAGAAAAACTTGTAAAAAGTGTTGCATCACACCTTCTACAGTACCGCCCACGGGGCGGACCCTCTGGGTATACCCTCTCAGTCTGCATCTTCGCAGATCAGTTTTTTTCTGTCTAGCAAGGAGTAGGACATGGCTCCCTTCGGGCCCATTGGTCCGGGGAAAAAAGATATATATATATATATATTTTTTATTTTTATTTTTTTTGCTACATTTGTTGTTTCCTGCGATCTTCGATCAACTGCCGACTGGGTGACAGGCTGGATCCTCGATCCTTGTAGTCTCCCCAGTTTCGGCCATCGAGCGTGTGCCGACCCTAGCTACGCGCTGGGTTTTCCACGACATGCCCGTCGCTCCACGGGTGGCCGGTGAGCCTACGCTCCGGGGCCTGCATCGGACCGCTCAGCTTCGGCTGACCTTACGGCCGAGTCGCAACAGCCTGTCCGGTGAGCGTCATGCTCCAGGGCATACATATGATCGTCCCTTCTGGGTCCAATCACAGCATGCCTGGCCAACAGTCACCTTCCGTGCGCGGACGATGATCTGTTTGGAATGTCTTCCAGCAGAATACATGCAGGATAGGTAAGTAAAACTCCCCTGCCTCGGCTGGGTGATTTAGCTGGACATTCCTGGAGAGATCAAGTAAGTGGTTGTGGCCCCTTTCTTCCCTCTCTCCCTGCCTTTCCCTCCTCCTTGGGCTTCTAGCTAAAGGTTGCTGGGTGCTGGGGGTCACCTAGGGGGTCCCACTGGAGCGGGGCTGGCTGTAACTAACATTTAAAAGAAATGTCATTTTTTGCTTACCTGTGTTTCTGTGTCTCCATGCTGTCGGCGGCCATTTTGAGGTGGTCCATGCCAAGTTTGGCCTCTTGTAACTGCCTGGCGGCCATCTTCCTGTGGTTCGGCCACACCCACTGGCCCCTATCAGCTGATCGGCGGCCATGTTTGTCCACCCTGTATGCAGATATTGCCGTTCGGCGGCCATCTTTTTGTGGGCTATGGCTGCCTGACCTCTATCTTCTGTCGGCGGCCATTTTCTTAGAGCCCACATTATCTTCCATACAGACGTTTTTGACAACCATTTTGCGAGAGCCTCCGGCCTCTAGGGTGCATTACACTGGCGCGAAAATTCACACAGGAAGTGCTGATAAAAGAAGCAGACTGACACAGCAGCAAGGGGACAGCATCACAGGCGCAGCATAGCAGTACCTATCCAGGGTGGTGAGTCCTCTGGGTAACCCAGCATCTCTGCAGCACAGGAGGGTGGCCTATTGATATCTTGCCTGGAGCCCTGTGAGTGTCAGCGTGTGGTCAGCATGGCATCTGAGCCAGAGGTCTTCTCCCCTGAAACACCAGATTTAGCAGCTGGTGTCCCTGAGGTGTCTATGGACGCTATGTCGGCAATCCTAGAGGCGTTTGCTGCCAGGGTGGAAGCAGCACACGGGAATACAGGGGGTAATAAATGCCCCCGTCCCCTGCAATCTTCTGGGGATATTTCTGATGCAGAACCAGGTCCAGCTACGGCTCATGGCCCAGATTCTGATGCATCAGAGACTGCAGACCGTGACCGATCGGACAGTGAGGAGGACTCCAAGTCCAGGTCAGTACGCGAGACGGCTTTGGTATCTGACCTTATTACTGCAGTGCGGGATACACTAAAGTTGGAAAGGACTGAAGAAGTAGCAGATACTCCAGTCCCCTTTGGGTTTCGTAAACCTGCCCGCACTGCTAAGGTGTTCCCTTGTGTGTCTTATTTTGATAAACTCTTATACAAGGAATGGGAGAACCCACTGAGGGTCTTTACAGCCCCAAAGAGGTTTGCAGTACGGTACCCCTTTGAGGAGAGTTTTCTGAAGATATGGACCTCTCCCCCTATAGTGGACCCTTCGGTGTCCAGACTTAATAGAGCCACCACTATTCCAGTAGAAGGGGCTCCTGTTTTCAAGGACCCTGTGGATAAGAAGGCTGAAGCACTCGCTCGCTACCTATACTCAGTGGTAGGCTCGGCAGTACGCCCGGCATTGGCGGGGGCCCTAGTGTCTCAGACACTTACTGAATGGGCAAAATTGCTACTCCAGGGGTTAAAGGAGCGAGATGCTCCTCCTAATGAGATAACTTTGGCCGACCAGTTGGTCCAGGGCCTTAAGTTTGTCTGCGAGTCAGACATGGATACTATTCCCCTGCTGTCAAGAGCTTCGGTTTATGCAGTAGCAATACGCCGCCTGATCTGGCTAAAGGGCTGGTCTGCGGACCAGACTTCCAAGAAAGCCCTATTGGATCTGCCTTTTAAGGGCGACAGACTTTTTGGGGCTTCTCTGGATGACATCATCAAGGATGCCACAGGAGGTAAAAGCACTTTGCTTCCCCAAACTAGCAAGGGTAAGGGACCACGCCAAGGGTAAGCGGTTTTTTCGCCCCCTTAAGGCGACAGGGAAAAGACCCCAGGCCGATAAAGCTCCTGCCCAAGGACAAAAGCGTCCTTGGTCCCGCAGACCCAACAAGCCTGCGGACAAATCTGCGTCCACATGAAGGTCCGCCCCCACCCAGCTCTCGGGTGGGGGGACGTCTTCGCAAATTCGCGACTCAGTGGACTGCTCTAGTCTCCGACAGGTGGGTTTGCAAAGTAATCTCCTCAGGCTACAAGATAGAATTTCTCTCTTGTCCACCAGACAGATTCATCACCTCCAATCTCCAGCTACTACCGACCCGTCGGGAGGCCCTGTATGGGGCGGTCCAGGGTCTACTGGAACGCGGGGTAGTTATTCCAGTTCCAGAACAGGAACGGGGTCAGGGTTTTTACTCAAATCTGTTCATTGTGCCAAAGAAGGAGGGGGTTCGTCCAATCTTGGATCTCAGAGCCCTCAATTGCTTTGTGAAGGTACAAAGATTTCGGATGGAGTCGGTTCGATCCGTAGTCACGGCTCTCCATCCGGGGGACTTTCTGGCCTCCTTGGACATCAGGACGCATACCTGCATGTCCCCATATACTCCAGACACCAGAGGTTTCTGCGATTTGCTATCGGGAAGAACCACTACCAGTTTGTGGCCCTCCCGTTTGGCCTTGCCTCAGCACCCAGGACGTTCACCAAGGTGCTCGCTCCGATTCTGGCACTTCTAAGACAGCGGGGTATCGCTATCACAGGTTACTTGGACGACCTTCTGCTGAAGGCCCCTTCAAGCTCAGAATTAGAGGTAAGCGTGTCCATTACCTGTCAGACTCTTCGAGACTGTGGTTGGATACTAAACACGCAAAAGTCAGTATTGGTGCCCACTCAACGCCTAGTGTACCTGGGGTTGATTCTGGATTCCTCAGAGGCAAAGGTATTCCTCCCGGTGGAGAAGTTGCAGACCCTCCGGGCTGCAGTACGGCAGCTGACTTCCAGGAATTGGTCGTCACTCCGTTTTTGCATGCGAGTGTTGGGCCTCATGGTAGCCTCCTTCGAGGCGGTCCCATATGCTCAATACCACACTCGAGTGTTACAGAAGGAAGTTCTGTCCAGATGGAACAGATGCCCTTCATCTCTGGATTATCAAATCCGAGTGAGCCACCTAGTCAGGAGATCCCTGGTATGGTGGCTGACAGCACCGGCTCTAATGGCCGGGAAGTCATTTCTTCCGGTTTACTGGATAGTGATCACGACGGACGCCAGCCTTACAGGTTGGGGGGGAGTCTGGGGTGTCCAGTCGGCGCAAGGTCGCTGGACCCCAGAGGAAGCCCTCCTGCCAATCAATGTCCTGGAGATCCGGGCGATCAAGCTGTGCCTCTTCAAATGGTCTCAGAGACTGCAAGGGCGTCCAGTCAGGATCCAGTCAGACAACGCCACAGCAGTGGCATATGTCAATCATCAAGGAGGAACAAGAAGCTCAGCTGCAGCATCGGAGATCGCTCGCATCCTGAAGTGGGCAGAGAGGAGCGTACCGGCACTGTCGGCCGTGTACATTCCGGGTGTGGAAAACTGGCAGGCGGACTACCTGAGCCGCCAGATGCTGGACCAGGGAGAATGGTCCTTACACCCGGAGGTGTTCCAACTCCTCTGCCAAAGATGGGGCACACCAGACGTAGATCTTCTGGCTTCCCGACTCAATCGGAAGGTATTGAGGTTTGTGGCCCGGTCAAGAGACCCATGGGCAGACGCAACGGACGCGTTGGTAGCATCGTGGGGTCAGTATCGGCTAATCTATGCCTTCCCTCCCTTAAGGCTTCTTCCTCTTCTGCTCCGTAGAGTGGAGGCAGAGGGAATTCCAATGATCCTAATCGCTCCAGATTGGCCTCAGCGTCCTTGGTACGCCGATCTAGTACGTCTGGTAGCAGACGTCCCCTGGCGCCTACCACTACGGAAGGACCTGCTATCGCAAGGTCCCATATTCCATCCTGCTTTACAGTCATTGGCTTTAACGGCATGGCTGTTGAGAACCAGATACTGAGAGATCGGGGCCTGTCAGACTCAGTAATCTCTACTATGAGAAGTGCTCGGAAACCGTCCTCTAGGAAGGTCTATCACCGCACTTGGAGGGCCTACATCTCCATGTGTGAGGAAATGAAATGGCATCCACGTACCTATTTGGTTTCCAGAATCCTGCTGTTTTTACAGCATG
The DNA here is from genome assembly GCA_029206835.1 of Rana muscosa. Taxonomy (NCBI): domain Eukaryota; kingdom Metazoa; phylum Chordata; class Amphibia; order Anura; family Ranidae; genus Rana; species Rana muscosa. The sequence continues at coordinate 74,845,470 of CM055121.1, forward strand.
GGGTAGACCAAAGGCTTGCCCTAAGTACGATTAAGGGACAGATATCTGCCCTGGCTGTCTTTTTTCAGCGACCCCTGGCGACTCACTCTCTCGTGAGTACATTTGTGCAGGGGGTTCGACATGTGGCCCCTCCGGTCCGGCCCCCGTTACCTCCGTGGGACTTGAACCTGGTCCTCTCGGTGCTTCAGAAGGCACCGTTTGAGAATATTAGAGATATTCCCCTGTTGACACTTTCTCAGAAGGTGGTCTTTTTGGTGGCTGTTACGTCAGTTAGACGAGTCTCTGAGCTGTCCTGCAAGGCTCCCTATTTGATTTTCCACAAGGATAAGGTGGTGCTGCGGCCGCAGCCTTCCTTTCTTCCGAAAGTCGTTTCGGCTTTTCATCTCAACGAAGACATTGTACTTCCATCCTTGTGTCCTCAGCCGTCGAATCCTAAGGAGTCGGCGTTGCATTCCTTGGACGTTGCCCGAGCTTTGAGAGTATACATATCTGCTACTTCCCTGTTCCGGAAGTCAGACTCACTGTTTGTTTCGGTGGCTGGTCCCAAGAAGGGCCAAGCAGTCTCATCGGCCACCATCTCTAGGTGGATCCGACAGATAGTAATCCAGGCTTACGCCTTAAAGGGTCAGGCGCCCCCCCTTTCCTGTCACGGCGCATTAGACCAGGGCAATAGGTGCCTCTTGGGCTTTCCGACATCAAGCGTCTGTTTCCCAACTATGTAAAGCGGCGACTTGGTCGTCCGCTCACACTTTCACAAAATTCTACAAAGTTGATGTAGGTGCATCTTCGGATGCCTCTTTCGGCCGCAAGGTTTTGCAGGCGGCTGTTTAGAGTTGCAACTCCTCCGTTGGAGGAGTGCTGTTTTGTGTTTTGGGGTGAAGTTTGTTTTTATGCTGTTACCACCCCTCGTTTTTTCTCTGACACTGCTTTGGGACGTCCCACTTTGTCAATAGAAAAGCTGTGTCGGTCCATGGACGAAAGAGTAAATAGGATTTTTTACTCACCGTAAAATCCTTTTTTCTGAGTCCATGGACCGACACAGCACCCACCCCTCCTTTTAAGTTTGTACTGCTTTTTGACGAACTGATCTGCGAAGATGCAGACTGAGAGGGTATACCCAGAGGGTCCGCCCCCTGGGCGGTACTGTAGAAGGTGTGATGCAACACTTTTTACAAGTTTTTCTGCCTAGTCACTCCTAATTAACGGATAATACCCACTTTGTCAATAGAGAAGCTGTGTCGGTCCATGGACTCAGAGAAAAGGATTTTACGGTGAGTAAAAAATCCTATTTTTTTTAACCTTGCAAGAGTAAGGCCCCATGCACACGAGACACTGTTATTTGCTGTTAAACGCGCGTTCAGAGGCAGTTGGACACTTTTTTCAACTGCTCCTGAACCCATTCAATGTTATCCTATGTGTCCATGCACACAGTCTCGTTTATTGCCGTTTTTAGGCAGTTGCGTTTAACCTCGTTTTTCCAGAAGCAAAAAAATGGGTTCAGACGCAAAAGTTTTCCACGTTTCAGACGCTAAACGCCGCTAAACGCGGCAAAACGCGGGTACCGGCGTTTTGCCGCGATTTCGTTTATTAGCGTTTTTAAAGGTGACCTATTTTTTTACATTAGAAATCTCAAAAATGATGGCAAATGATGAAAAACCATCAAAAAAATATGAAAAAAAACTGTAATTGCTTGCATTGCACTGTAGACAATCCACAACTTGTGGCAGGTGACGTGGCAAGGTGACATGGCAGGTGATGTGGCAGGTGACGTGGCAAGTGGACAATCCACAACTTGTGGCCAGGTGACGTGGCAGGTGGAAATCCACAAATTGTGGCAGGTGACGTGGCCAGGTGACGTGGCAGGTGATGTGGCCAGGTGACGTGGCAAGTGGACAATGCACAACTTGTGGCAGGTGACGTGGCCAGGTGACGTGGCCAGGTGACGTGGCAGGTGACGTGGCAAGTGAACATTCCACAACTTGTGGCAGGTGACGTGGCAGGTGACATGGCCAGGTGACGTGGCCAGGTGATGTGGCAAATGGACAATCCACAACTTGTGGCAGGTGACATGGCCAGGTGACGTGGCAGGTGACGTGGCAAGTGGACAATTCACAACTTGTGGCAGGTGACGTGGCAGGTGACATGGCCAGGTGACGTGGCCAGGTGATGTGGCAAGTGGACAATCCACAACTTGTGGCAGGTGACATGGCCAGGTGACGTGGCAGGTGACGTGGCAAGTGGACAATTCACAACTTGTGGCAGGTGACGTGGCAGGTGATGTGGCCAGGTGACGTGGCAAGTGGACAATGCACAACTTGTGGCAGGTGACGTGGCCAGGTGACGTGGCCAGGTGACGTGGCAAGTGAACATTCCACAACTTGTGGCAGGTGACATGGCCAGGTGATGTGGCCAGTGGACAATCCACAACTTGTGGCCAGGTGATGTGGCAGGTGACGTGGCAAGTGGACAATTCACAACTTGTGGCAGGTGACGTGGCCAGGTGACGTATCAGGTGACGTGGCAAGTGGACAATCCACAGCTTGTGGCAGATGATGTGGCAAGTGATACGCTAAATACAAGTACACTGCTGCTCTCTCAGCTGCTGGTCTCCCAAAATGGCTGAAATGGTTAAATAATAATGTTTTTTGAGCTTAGGGAGGGTCTTATGATGTTTCTTAACTAAACGCCTATAGACGCAAACGCGGTAAAACGCCGCTAAAATTGCGGCAAAACGGGCGTTTTTAAACGCCGGTTTAAGCCTTTAAAAACGTGTGTTCAGCAGAGTTTGCACCGGCGTCTCGTGTGCATGGGGCCTAAGGCCTTATGTACACTGCTGCTGGTAAACGGACGTTTAGGAGCAGTTGGGCATTTTTTTCAACTGTTCCTGAACTCTCCTCTGTTATCTTATCAGTACATGTACACAGGGTCGTTTATAGTCGTTTCTATCTAGGCAGTCGAGTTTAGAGGCTTTTTCTGGAGCCCAAAAAAAATGCATTCAGAAGCTGTGTTTAGAGGCATTTCAAGCGGCAAATGCGGTAACTCGCATTTAGCAGTGTTTCGTTTACAGACATTTTTCATTTTAACAAAAAATAAATAAAACATTTTTTTTAAATGCTTCTAGACGCAAACACGGCTAAACGCAGCATGTAAATGCGGCGAAGCGGCCGTTTTTAGACGCAGGTTTCTAGCTGTCAAGTTAAATCGTTCAGGAGAGGTTGAACAAGGTACCGTGTACATGAAGCCTAACTAAGTCCAAGCACCTTCATGTTATCCTAAGCCTAGGCAAGAGATCCCGTGGTCTTCAGCTTCCAGGAGCCTTGTAAGTCTCTTGGTTGGAAATATATACACTGTGTCTAGTAGACCTGTAGTGAGATGAGGGAATTCTAAAGATATCATAGCTGTACTGCACTAGTAAGAAGGAAGCAAAGTGTATGTAATGATTAAATATGGCTGTTCAATGTACATATTTATTTACAAACTATACTTAAAGACAAGCTGGGGAATTAACTAAACCCCCTGCATCATTATAATAGAGCAGGAAACTGTCAGAAGTGGCTTGCACCAAAGATTCCAACTAGGTGCGACCTGTCAGGATGTAAACTGTTAGTAGACAGCTCACGTCCCTCTCTCTGCCTGTGCAGTGATCACACTACACAAGCAGAGCCTGAAGGGTTAGCGAGCCTCCTTCTAACCTTCTGCTCTGATTTGGGTGGGGGCAGAGAGATCAGAGCATGCAGCTCCTGCTCTCTGTTCTCTGTGCTACCTGTCACAGAAATGGCAGATCAGAGAACAGATCACAATTTTTTTATGTTTGGAAGAGTTCTTTGTTAATTTCCCCCAACGTTTCTAAAGAATGAACACACTTTGTAATATTATTTACATGAAAGGGAACCTGTACTAAGAGAAATACATAGGCATTCAATTATGATATCTTTTTGAAAATGCTAATTACTTGACTGTTCCCAGCTTCACTGACCTTGAGCAAGCATGCCAATCAGAAATGTCAGCACGTGCAGGGCCGGATTAACATAGGGGCTATTGGAGCTGCAGCTCCAGGCCCCTTCCTCAAGATAGGCCCATTTGCCCAAAAAAAAAAAAAAAAATCTAAAAAAAAAAAAAAAAAAAGATCGGCTTCGAGGATTGTAGCTCGGCGACCAGGGGCCACAGAGACCCCATATTTGGGGGTATGCAGCTGGTCAAAATATGGGGCTGCTATCATGTACGGTTCCGGAGATACGGGGCTGCTTGCGCAGCCTGTCAGAAGCTATATACAGAAAGGCCAGTTTAAATACAAGCTGACACACTCTGCAGCAGAGAGGATGAGCTCATAGTGCTTATCATAATTATTTGTATATCACTAAGACTGCTTTCACACTATGCCGCCCGGAGCGTTGGCGGTAAAATAGCGGTAAAACGCTGCTATTTTACCGTCGGATTTGCGGCACATTTCTGCCACTAGCAGGGCGCTTTTAACCCCCGCCAGCGACCGAGAAAGGGTAAAAAAACGCCCGAGATGTGCCGCTACAGCGGCGTATTTCCAGCATACGGTGGTGCTGCCCATTGATTTTAATGGGCAGGAGCGCATTAGGAGCGGTGAGTTCACCGCTCCTAATGCACTCTAAAGAAGTTGCTGGCAGGACTTTTTCTGACGCCCTGCCAGCGCACCGCTCCAGTGTGAATAGAGCACCTGTTTAAGGGCGGATTGCAGGCGCTATTTTTAACGCTATAGCGCTTGCAAAACGCCCTCAGTGTGAAAGGGGTCTTATAGTAATTAACCCCTTGCCACCCAGGCCAATTCTGAAACTTCTCTCCTACATGTAAAAATCATCATTTGTTTTTTGCTAGAAAATTACTCAGAACCCTCAAACATTATATATTGTTTTAGCAGAGACCCTATGGAATAAAATGGTGGTCTTTGCAACTTTTTATGTTACACGGTATTTGCGCAGAAATTTTTCAAACCTGTTTTTTTTTTTTTTAAAGAGACTGTTTGTTTGATTCATAAAAAAAAAAAAAAAAAAAAACCACTAAAGTTATCACGATTTATTTTGTTGTATACTAAGCGATGCTTTAATTTTTTTTACAGGTTACATGTTGAGAGTTACAGAGGGGGTCTAGTGCTAGAATTATTGTTCTCGCTCTAACGATTGTGGCGTATGTAACCTGTGTGTATCTGGCTCTGATACTAGCCAGGGCCTACCCAGCCACTGACTAGTATCTCTCCCCAGCCTGTCCCCACACACCCTCTCACCTGCTGACCTGTGGATGGGGGAATCACTCCTGCAGTGTTATTGTGTTCTGCCTGCGAATACAATGATTAGTGTTGCTAACTATAGCTGGCAGCACTGATTGTTTTGGGAAAAACCTGACAGGCTGGTTGTACTCAAGTCAGATAATAGATTGACTTGTGTAAAACCAGCTAGCCCATACATAGATCGACTATGGCTGGTCTCTGCTTAAGTGGCGTAATTTCAATCCATGTATGGCCCGCTTAACCACTACGCAGTCCCTAAACATCCTTCCACAAACCTTTACATTTTTCCTTCCCAGATTCCCTTTATCCTCTCTTCACCTGTAAATACTCTCCACACTTCTCTCCTGTACATACTGCTCACTGTCATACCCTCCACACTTCTCTCCTATACATAGTGCCCACTGTCATACCCTACACACTCCTCTCCTGTACATAGTGCCCGCTGTCATACACTTCTCTCCTGTACATAGTGCCCACTGTCGTACTCTCCACACTCCTCTCCTGTACATACAGCTCACTGTCATACCCTCCACACTCCTCTCCTATACATAGTGCCTACTGTCATACCCTCCACACTCCTCTCCTATACATAGTGCCCACCGTCATACCCTCCACACTCCTCTCCTGTGCATACTGCTCACTGTCATACCCTCCACGCTCCTTCCCTATACATACTGTTCACTGTCATACCCTCCACACTTCTCTCCTATACATAGGGCCCACTGTCATACCCTCCACACCTCTATCCTGTACATACTGCCCATTGTCATATCCTCCCCACTCTTCACTGTCATACCCTCCACACTTCTCTCCTATACATAGTGCCCGCTGTCATACCCTCCACACTCCTCTCCTGTACATACTGTTCACTGTCATACCCTCCACACTTCTCTCCTATACATAGTGCCCACTGTCATACCCTCCACACCTCTATCCTGTACATACTGCCCATTGTCATATCCTCCCCACTCTTCACCGTCATACCCTCCACACTCCTTTCCTGTGCATACTGCTCACTGTCATACCCTCCACGCTCCTTCCCTATACATAGTGCCCACTGTCATACCCTACACACTCCTCTCCTGTACATAGTGCCCGCTGTCATACACTTCTCTCCTGTACATAGTGCCCACTGTCGTACTCTCCACACTCCTCTCCTGTACATACAGCTCACTGTCATACCCTCCACACTCCTCTCCTATACATAGTGCCCACTGTCAAACCCTTTACACTCCTCTCCTATACATAGTACCCACTGTCATACCCTCCACACTTCTCTCCTATACATAGTGCCCACCGTCATACCCTCCAAACTCCTCTCCTGTGCATACTGCTCACTGTCATACCCTCCACGCTCCTTCCCTATACATAGTGTCCACTGTCATACCCTCCACACTTCTCTCCTATACATAGTGCCCACCATCATACCCTCCACACTCCTCTCCTGTACATACTGTTCACTGTCATACCCTCCACACTTCTCTCCTATACATAGTGCCCACTGTCATACCCTCCACACCTCTATCCTGTACATACTACCCATTGTCATAGCCTCCCCACTCTTCACTGTCATACCCTCCACACTTCTCTCCTATACATAGTGCCCACTGTCATACCCTCTACACTTCTCTTCTGTACATACTGCTCACTGTCTTACCCTCCACACTCATCTCATGTACATACTGCTCAGTATCATACTGTCCACACTCCTCTCCTGTACATACTGACCACTTTCATAAACTCCTCTATTGTACATAGTGCCGGCTGTCATACCCTCCACACTCCTCTCCTTTACATACTGCTCGCTCTCATACCCTCCACATTCCTTTCCTGTACATACTGCCTATTGTCATACCCTCCTCACCTGTACATACTGCCCACTGTCATTCCCTCCACACTCTTCTCCTGTACATACTGCTCACTGTCTTACCCTCCACACACATTTAATGTACATACTGCTCAGTATCATACCGTCTACACTCCTCTCCTGTACATACTGCTCACTGTCATACCCTCCACACTCCTCTCCTGTACATACTGCCCACATTCATAAACTCCTCTATTGTACATAGTGCCGACTGTCATACCCTCCACACTCCTCTCCTGTGCATACTGCCCACTATCATACCCTCCACACTCCTCTCCTGTACATACTGCCCCCATTATACCCTCCACACCCCTCTCCTGTACATACTGCCCGCTATCATACCATCCACACTCCTCTCCTGTACATACTGTAACCCAACCTTACCCTCCACACTCCTCTCCTGTACATACTGTAACCTAACCTTACCCTTCACACTCCTTTCCTGTACATACTGCCAACTATCTTTCTCTCCACATTTCTCTCCTGTACATACTGCCCCCATCATACCCTCCACATTCCTTTCCTGTACATACTGCCCACTGTCATACTCTCCACACTGCTCTTCTGTACATACTGCCCACTTTCATACACTCCACACTCCTCTCCAGTACATACCACCCTCTGTCATACCCTCCACACTCCTCTGCTGTGAATGCTGCCCACTGTCATACCCTTCAAACTCCTCTCCTGTACATAGTGCCTTCTGCCATACCCTCCACACTACTCTCCTGTACATAGTGCCCACTGTTAGACCCTCCACATTCCTCTCCATTACCTGCACATACTTCCCAGTTTTATACCGTCCATACTCCTCCCCTAAGCCTCTTACCCACAAAAAACAGTTATTTAAAATTATACAGAATATCCTCAATGTTACCAGATCTAGAATAGGCACAATTTTGTTAGTTCAACTGAAGGAAATCTTCTCAGTCCTCATATTTGTTCTGCCCCATTATTAGTACTCATTTCATTTTGTGATTACTATTGTGATGTATAGAGGAACATAGGGGATCTCAGCTACTCTAAATATAGCACTGGTGAAAAAAGTGCCCCTTAAAAATATTTTTGAAATGTTGGCAACTATGCACTTAGGCACTGACCAAAGGCCACCGGGTCAGTAGGGGCCCCATGAGAGGCTCCTGGGATCCTGTGATAATAAAGCGGTAGTAAACTTCGCTAACATTACTACTTTTTAGAGGCCCTGAGGTAGGTTTTGCCATAATGTACAAGTATGCACAGCATATTAGCACATTAGGGTACATTTAAATTGTCAGACTGAGCCCTCCAGCGCTGTGATCAATCCGGCGGGTCCTGAGCGCTTCCATTTTCACCCGGTCTTCCTTCTGGGCTCTGTGCCTTCGGTCACTTGCCTTGGCCAGGCTGCGTTGATGTCATTCCCACGCATGCTCATGCGCATCCTCTCTTTCTCATCCCCCCTTTCTTCCTCATCCTCCCTCCCTTACCCCTCACCCCTCTCTCACCCTCTCTCTCTCTCTCTCTCTCTCTTTCTCATCCTCCCTCTCTCTCTCTAATTTAATTTGTTATAACAAAAAATTGTTTGCATATTTATTTATTTATTATTTAGAAAAGGCCCACCAAAATCCTCAGCACCAGGCCCATGATGTTCTTAATCTGGCCCTGAGCACGTGGCTGGTCTGCATACTTGCTACCAGTGTCTCAGCATGCCGATCAGAAAAGTCCATAAACGCCTGGTTTGCATACTTTTTCCAAGTGTCTCAGAAATCAGTGAAGCCATTGGCTCAGCATGACAACCAGGTAGTGTAGCTAGTGTTTGAGGAGGGAAGTCAGTAATGCAGCTTCCACACTACCTCACTGCAGGTTTGTTATATATAAGGATGTTGTGTAGAATTACGGGGGGTGTGCCTGATTGGTTATTACAGATACAGGGTCAGATGCATCAGCCATTTGAGTCATGTAGATCCTGGCTTCAATAGTTAGGGCATTACAGACCTGAAACATATATTGAGCCAGTAAAGCCTAAAATATCAGAACTCCTTTTATACTTACTATAGCCTACTACAGTACAGAAGTAAGAGGTGGTAGCCTAGGTTCTTTCCACCCGTGCTGTTGCATTTGCAATATGTCTGCCTGTTTGTGTAAGCATTGTTTTAATACATTCTGTACAAAATATAATTCCTTCTCTTATTTCAGAAAAACAAAGCCAGAACCAATGTTAAGAGATGATTTTATCATTCAGCAACAAGTATTGCAAAAAGCAGAGGAAATCCGACAATTCAGGCAGCTAAGGGAAGAGGTTTTACAGCAGAGGGATCAAGAGAAAAATGCACGAAATTTGCTGAAGCACAAAGCGTTGCAAATGTATGAAGAGTTACAGGTAACGCACAATGTATTTCAATTAACCTAGGCTCACTTTTGAATATTTTATGACAGATCAATGTTAATTGTTAAAGGAAAGCTCCAAAACAAGGAACACACAAAACTCAGTAATAATTATTTACCTCGGTCTGCTCTTTTTTGCTGTGTACACACTGGTGGAGATTTACTAAAACTGAAGCACTTAGAATCTGAGGCAGCTGTGCATGGTAGCCAATTAGCTTCTAAATTCAGCTTGTTCAGTTAAGCTTTGAAAATAAAACCTGAAAGCTGGTTTCTATGCAGAGCTGCACCAGATGTTGCACTCTCCAGTTTTAGTAAATCCCCCACTGTATTTAGCACAGCAAACCAAGAATTACACATACAGTGGAACCTTGGTTTACGAGTAACGTGATTAACGAGCATTTTGAGATACAAGCAACTTTTAAAAAAAAATTCTGACTCAGTTTGCGAGTGTTGTCTCGCAAAACGAGCAGAATTCAAGCTAATGGGGTGTGCAGTACCGCATTTGGCCAGCGGTGCGGGGGCGCCGGAGCCGATCGGAGCCGTTCAGAGCCGTTCGTAAATACTCCGTTACCGGGTGTTTCCGAGCCTTTCCGAGGGTTTCCGAGGTCAGCCGAGCTGTCATTTCCGAGGCTCTCCAGCGCCCCTCACCTCTGGCCACTTGCGGTATTGCATGCCATTGAAGTCAATGCGGAACAAATTATTTTAGTTTCCATTGACTTCTATGGGGAAACTCGCTTTGATATGCGAGTGCTTTAGATTACGAGAATTCTCCTGGAACAGATTATGCTCGTAATCCAAGGTTCCACTGTAATACAGTTTATTCTAATAGAAGTAATTTTCCATCTTAGCATGCAAACCTGCCCAACAGCTCAAGTTAAAACCTATTTGGTGAAGTTTAACCACTTCAATAACAGGCACTTTCCCCCCTTGCTGCCCAGGATAATTTTTAGTTTTGAGCGCTGTTGCAATTTGAATGACAATTGTGCGGTTATGCGACACTGTACCCAAACTAAAGTTTTATCATTTTCTTCTCACAAATGGAACTTTCTTTTGGTGGTATTTGAGCACCTCTGTGGTTTAAAATTTTTGCGCTATAAATGAAAAAGATCGACAATTAAAAAAAAACTGATGGGCACTGATAGGCGGCACTGATGGGCAGCACTGGCGGCACTGGTAGGCGGCACTGATGGCACTGATAGGCAGCATTGAAAGGCGCACTGGATAGGCAGCACTGATGAGGGGCTACTGACAGGCATTACTGAGTGGCGCTGATTGGCACTTTGATGGGGCACTGACAGGCATTAAAGATGAGGCACTGATTGGCACTTTGATGGGGCACTGTTGTGGGCATTGGTGTGGGCACTGATCAGTACTGACATCCATTTTTTATGGGGACAGGCTGGCAGGTGTTGGGCACTGATTGGCATCTGATGGGCACCTTTTGATGGGGGCTGTGCTGATAATCAATGTGCTGATTATCAGCACAGACCCCCCCTTGGACAGGGAGAGCCGCCGATCGGCTCTCCCTGTCAGCGTGAACCGAGGAGAGCCGTTTACCGGCACTTCCTGGTTCACACGATGATCAGCTGTGATTGGTCGCAGCTGATCACGTGGTAATAAGCCTCTGCCAGAGGCTTCATACCACAATTGGAGTTGCGGTGTGTAAGACTGACACACAGCACCTTTGATCGGCGTGCACCGGCTCTGTAACCCTAATCACGTCATTTGACGTCCGATCAGGATAACTAAACCACTTTGCCGACGTCATTCTGCTATATGGCGGGCGGCAAATGGTTAAAAAAATAAAAATCCAAGAAACTATCATTGCAGCGTGTTTTACAGCTACTTCACTAGAATTACATAAAAACTGTTGGACTTTTGACAATATAGTGGATATGTATTAAAAGTATTGGGCTGCCTGCCTTTACACGCACATGAGCTTTAATGGCATCCCAGTCTTAGTCCGTAGGGTTCAATATTGAGTTGGCCCTCCCTTTGCAGCTCTAACAGCTTCAACTCTTCTGGTAAGGCTGTCCACAGGGTTTAGGAGTGTGTCTATGGGAATGTTTGACCATTCTTCCAGAAGCGCATTTGTAAGATCAGGCAGTGATGTTGGACGAGAAGGCCTGGCTCGCAGTCTCCGCTCTAATTCATCCCAAAGGTGTTCTATCGCGGTAAGGTCAGGACTCCAACCCCTAAAAAACAACTCCACACCATGTCCCCCTTCACCAAATGATTTGAACCAGTGGACAAGGCAAGGTGAATAAAGACATGGATAAGCGAGTTTGGGGTAGAGGAACTTGACTGGCCTGACCTCAACCCAATAGAACACCTTTGGAATGAATTAGAGCGGAGACTGCGAGCCAGGCCTTCTCGTCCAACATCAGTGCCTGACCTCACAAATGGGCTTCTGGAAGAATGGTCAAACATTCCCATAGACACACTCCTAAACCTTGTGGACAGCCTTCCCAGAAGAGTTGAAGCTGTTATAGCTGCAAGGGATGGATGGGCCAACTCAGTATTGAACCCTACTGACTGGGATGCCATTAAAGTTCATGTAAAGGCAGATGTCCCAATACTTTTGACAATATAGTGTATTTTAATAGATGTATCATCCTAAACTATACCTGTAATTTAGTATTAGGCATAGTAGGTAGGAAGGTAGAGACAGTAGGCACGATACTTAGTTCTTTCAATGATTTAGGTCTTATGCTGGCCATACACTATACAAAAAATTGTTCAAACCCATTTTCGAAAAACGAACATTCGGCCATGAGAGCAAACGATAGTGCCATATCATGTAATGACGATAAATCGTTCAATGGACCTAAATGAATCATTTTTTTGTTTGTTTTTCACATATACCTAGTGCAAACAGTTTGGACGGAAAACACATTAACCTTTAAATTTATCGTTGTTTCGGCAGAAAATTTCCAAACTTGTCCTTCGTTTTTTTGGCTTACAAACTTACCAACCGATTACCGATTTGTGCCCATTAACTGGCCGAAAAACAAACAAACTGTCTAAATGACCGATTTTCATATAGTGTATGGCCAGCATTAGTTTGAACTATGATGTTAGAGGTCTGCTTAAGTCTTGCTACATTCTTTTCCATATTCTGGTGCCATAGTAGAAGATGCTGGCTAGGATGAGCTTGGTTGAGAGGTTTGATATACAGGCATGTAATATGCAAATGCCTTGCTAAAATGGAGGTTTAAGAAATCTGATTGCTCAGCTCCGTAGTGGTTGGCATGGTGGTCTGGATTTTTTTATTTTTTTAGATCAGATTTTAAGGTTGTAATTAGACCCGCAGTGTGCTTGCCATGTGACTCAGTATTGTCATTTTGACTTGCTGACAGAAGATATTTTCAATCATGAGCCATCCTGCCTGACATGTCAACTCTTTTTTTCTTTAAAGCTTTTGTTTACAAATTTTTGTAAACTAAAAACCAAATAAAAGGAAAATAAAAAATAATTAAAAGAACAGCAATTTTAAATCCAGCAAACAGTATTGTAGGATCACATCATCAGGTGAACTGCTGGTGGAGCAGTTTTTTCTTTAATTCACCTGCTTCTGCTGCTCTCCTTTACTAACTGATCTTCCAGTAGAGGGCCATGCTTAGTGTATGTCTTTTTAAATGCAGCCAAATGGTGCCAGTGCCGACGATACTGTGATCCAATATATTTGTCAAGCCCTGATAAATGCATATGTGAGAATTAGAAGTACCGTATATACTCGAGTATAAGCCGAGTTTTTCAGCACATTTTTTTGTGCTGAAAATGCCCCCCTCGGCTTATACTCGAGTCTGTGCCCGACTTCAACTTTGTGCGCCTCTTCCCAGCCAGCCGTAGGTCCCCTGGACCCCAAACTTGGCACACATGTAGCCCCACTCTTCCTCTAGAAGTGTGGTGTCCGGGGGACCTACGGCCGGGGAGCACCGATTTTTCAAAGCCGGGCACCCCTTCCATAGACTCCAATGTTAAACTGTAATTTCTCCAGTGATTTTGGGGACCCGGTACCGGCCGGCCCTAGGTCCCCTGGACCCCAAATTTGGCACACATGTAGCACCACTCTTCATATACAAGTGTGCAATTATTGATGTCCAGGGGACCTACGGTCGGGGAGCACTGATTTTTCAAACTCGGGCACCCCTTCCACTCCCATGTTAAAAGTCAGTCTAGTCACACAGCGCCGGAGATGAGGTAGGGAGATTGGGCACAGTGAGGCATGGGCACAGTGAGGCATGGGCACAGTGAGGCATGGGCACAGTGAGGCATGGGCACAGTGAGGCACAGTGAGGCATGGGCACAGTGAGGCATGCACATGGACACAGTGAGGCACAGTGAGGCACAGTGAGGCATGCAGCTGGACACCCTAGGCTTATACTCAAGTCAATAAGTTTTCCCAGTTTTTGTGGTAAAATTAGGTGCCTCGGCTTATAGTCGGGTCGGCTTATACTCAAGTATATACGGTATCTAGTATCTGCCCCTCTGTAGTTCTCTGCAGGCAAACTGTAGTGTGTGCACCTTCTGGGAGACTCTCACAGGTCTGCTCACAGTAATGATGTTACTGCAGTTTTTGCAAGGGAATGACTGAGTTTGCAAATGTATCTGGTGCACACAAAGTGGATTGATATAATTTGTGGGTATTGAGCAATGTATTAAAATTAAATGTTTATGCTTGGAGTTTAGCTTTAACATTACTCTTTTAAATTCTCTAAAATTGTCATTACTGCAAAACCGATACATGGTCTACAATCAACTGTGTAACTATATGTAACTATAGTAAGACAGCTGGGGCAGCTGCTCCGTGGTCCTTGCACAGCCATGTTCTGTACAGCAAAATAGCAGCCCAGCTTACAAACAACTCCCAAGTGCCCTCTCTGAGTTCCAAAGCGTCTTCATCATGAACCTTCAAGTTCTTGACAAGCAGTAATAGAGCTGTGTAGTGTCTGTGTCGCTGTCAAATTACTCTTTGTAAGGCTGTGTAGGAAAGCTTAAGCATCGGTTTTAACTGAAAAAATTAGAGCCTCTTTTTTTGGAAAATAAACCAAATTGTTTCTGCGCTTAAAGTTTATCTATAGGCATTCATTTAACTTTCATACAGGGCTCCCTACAAAATGTATTAAATATGAAAATGTACAAAAACATCCACCAATAACACATAAACATGTGATAAATATAAAGGTCCATAAACCAATTTCAAAAAGACTGCAATATGTGTAAAATAAATGCTGAATTGAACCATACACATGTAAAGCAATGTGAAGTCAGATGGCTCATGGTGCACCACTCTGAAATGCTAGGTGAGCACTTGGTTTTGTAACTACTTTCGAGTCCCCAGACCTTTTTTTGCCTAAAGCCCCGTACACACGATCGGTTTGACTGATGAAAACCGTCCGATGGATGGTTTTCATCAGACCAACCGATCGTGTATAGTACCCATCGGTCTTTTTTCCATCGGTTGTAAAAAATAGAACTTGTTTTAAAATTTTCCGATGGATAAAAAACCGATGGGAATTTCCGATCGTCTATGGGCAAGTCCATCGGTTAAAAAACCCACGCATGCTCAGAATCAAGTCGACGCATGCTCAGAAGCATTAAACTTCATTTTTCTCGGCTCATCGGAATGTTTTACGTCACCGCGTTTGGAACGGTCGGTTTTTTGACTGATGGTGTGTGGCCAAGACTGATGAAAAACAGTTTCATCGGATTTCCGATGGACAAATCCATCGGACGAAAATCCATAGGTTATCCGATCGTGTGTACGGGGCTTTAATCTCTTTGAGTCCCAGAACATTTTTTTTTGCGATGTCTTGGTTCTACACATTCTGTACAATATACCTTTTAGCTATTGTAGTCTACCCTATTGTGTTATACATTGTTTATTTTGGGACAGATGTAGCTTTCATTTGGCATTAAATATTGATACATATTTTTTTATTTCCTTGAATTTTATTGAGAACAATAGTATAATAGTAAAAAGAAAATAAATGTGTTACCGTGTTTTCTATATTTTCACACTGTTTGTTTTTTTCTGGATAGAATGTTAATGCACTATTAATTTTAAGTATATGTGAACCCTTACCTTAAACAGCCCATTCAGTTTAAAAGAGAAATTAAAGGCAAAACATTGCCTTTAATTTCTATGTTAAACTGAATGGGATGTATGCAGGGCTTTTTTTCAGCGGGAACGCCGGGGAACGCAGTTCTGCAACCTACAGCAATTACTGTATGTAATGGCAAGGAGTGCTGGGGTGTGCTGGAGGGTCTATTGATGCTGGCTGCTGGGGGAACTATTGTCAACGGTTGGGATCTATTTTTTTGTGGAGGTCTATTGTTGCTAGGTAGATCTATTGTTGCTAGTGGGGGGTCTTATGTTTCTGGGGGGGGATCTACTGTTGAGGGAGAATTCTATTGTTGCTGCCTCCTGGAGGGTCTATTGATGCAGTCTGCTGGGACATTTGTTGATGCTGCCGAGGTCTATTGTTGCTGGGGTGGTATTTTGTTGCTGGGGGGGTCTTCTATTGTTGTGTGGGGGCTCTATTTTTGCTGGGGTAAGGGTCTACTGTTGCTGGTGTAGGGTTAATTGTTGCTCACTGCATGGGGATCTATTTTACTGTTTTTCTTTGTTATCATTAACAAATTCCGTGCAAATCATTTAGTAAAAAAACTGATACTTGGTTCTGTATTCTCTAAAATGGGCAGCACTGGAAGGTCGGTAGGAGGTGGAACTAAGGAACGGTGCTCAGGGGTGGGTAGGGAGCAGAAATGAAGGGTGAAGGTCGGAGTTCCTGCACCTATTCTCTGAGAAAAAAAAGCCCTGGATGTATGTGTGTGTGTGTGTATATATATATATATATATATATATATATATATATATATATAAATGCAAATACCTTTTATAAGTGATCACATAATCTCTATTCTCAGCTGCATAAAGCCCCTTTCACACTGAGGCGTTTTTAAGGCGTTTTAGCGCTAAAAATAGCGCTGTAATAACGCCTGAAATAATCTTGCCCCAGCATTCTCAATGTGAAAGCCCTGAGGGCTTTCACACTGAGGCATTGTGCTGGGCTGGCTGTACGTTGGAAAAAATCCTGCAAACAGCTTTTTTGGAGCATCTTTGGGGCGCATAAAATAGTGCTGTAAAAACACCTATGCCCATTGAAATGAATAAGTACCGCTGTAAAAACACGGTAAAAACGCCCAGAAGATGTGGGAAGGTCACATGACCGCAGTAGAGTGGAGGATTGTGGGATACCAAATAATCCTTTTCACCGCAAAAAAGCATAGGCGTTAGCGCTATTTTTAGCGGTAATAACGCTAATCATTTTTAGCGCGTTATTGCAACACCTCACTGTGAAAGGGGCCTAAGGGACTTGGAGAGGTAGGGGTGGAAAAACAGCGGTACACATATCCTCCAAATATATGCCTGCGGAGGTGGGAATGTCAGCACAAGCCTGACCATTGGTGCTCCCAGCACAGCCAGAAAACTGCCCACACTGGGATGGGTGGAGAAAAGCAGGGGCAATGGCAGGATCATCAGGAATTTCCCACAAATGAAGCAATACAAAGAGAACAGGATACTTTAAAACACAAGTACATGGACAACAGACACATTTCAGGAATATGAAATGCTGGGGAAACATACACTTTAATTTTGTAGGGGGAGCTGTATTATTATTTAAGAATGTTTATAAGAATGCTTTCTATACAACTGCATTCTTTTCATGTGGAGTTTTTCTAATATAGTTATAAAGTGCTAGTGCCTTAGCTTTTAACTTTTCAGCCCGATTTTTCCTTTTTTTTCAATTGCAGTCTTACTTGTCCTTGCATTCATTTTAAAGTGTGCTTGAACTAGATTTGCTGTGTTATCCAGGAACATTTAGAAATGCTAATTGTGCCCAAACAGTACTCCAAAAATGTACGTTTTGACCAGAATCCTCCCTGAAAAATAGAAGTGCGCTTCTTGGCATGTGAGAGGGCCTAAGCACTCCTCAGCCTACTGCCTCTTAATTGTATCCCCGCCTCTGACTGCTAGTCTTGCAAGATTTGGAGTGAGATTGGGTCATATCACCAAAATGCTGCTCATTTTTCTTGCTTGGAGGCTCTGACATGAGGATATCCTGCCAGTACCAAAATGGCCACCTCCACACAAATACACAAGGCAGAGCAATGCATGATAATTCAGTAATGAAGAAAAGATAAGTTACAGAGAAACTACAAGCAATACTGTTGACTAGCCTACTATTTTTTTGGGTACAGCTTTCAGAGCTTGGTTCCTCTTAAACAGAGACCACAATGATGTGACACTTAGCAGAGCAGATAAAGGGAGAGTGGGTTTTTGAACGTATAATATCCTGATTTGTAACCCAAGTTGTTTTGGGTTAAATAATACATGCCAATCTGCTGGCAATTTAGCTGGTTTGCCCTGATCAGGAATTGGTATTATGCTCCACAGAATTTCAGATATAGGACAGTCACATGTCACAATTCTGAGACATATTACTGATTTACCGGTAACCACATTTTTTTATTTTAGCCAAAATGTTATGACCGGGTTATTGCATCATGGTTTGCTGAGATAAAATCTTAAAGTGGCGTAAAAGGTTACAATGTTGTGTTTACATGAATAATTAACAAAGAGACTTAAGCAAAAAAAAAAAGGGAATAAAGAAAACCACAAATGATGCGAAACTGAAGTAGAGACGATATGAACGAATAAAAACACGACCAAGTCTCTTGCTATGGTTAAGTCTGAGGTGGTTGAAAAAAAAATAAAAAAATCTTAAAGTGGAGGTCCACACAAAAAGTGAACCTCCGCTTTTCGGAACCCTCCCCCCCTCCGGTGTCACATTTGGCACCTTTCAGGGGGGAGGGGGGTGCAGATACCTGTATAATACAGGTATTTGCACCCACTTCCAGGCATAGATAGCTGCAGAATCTGCGGGTATCTACGCCACTTCCCGTCCCCCCCGCTGTGTTCTGGAAAATACAGTTCCCAGAACACAGCGGGGACCAGTGAAAGATGCGCAGCGCGACTCACGCATGCGCAGTAGGGAACCGAGCAGTGAAGCCGCAATGCTTCACTTCCTGATTTCCTCACCGAGGATGGCGATGGGGGCAGCCGAGAGACAAGCAATTGCTTGTTTTCTGCTGCCGTCATCGCGGGCACCCTGGACAGGTAAGTGTCCATTTATTAAAAGTCAGCAGCTGTAGTATTTGTAGCTGCTGGCTTTTAATAATTTTATTTTAGGTAGACCTACCTCCGCTTTAAGCTCACCATACACCATACATATATCATGCAAGCTCCCTTCTTGTTGGATAATAATTCATTGGAATTTTTATGGGAAGTCCTCACATTATATAGTGGTTGGTGAACTTGGTGAATAGGCTGTCAAAGCGCATGAATTGACACAAAAATTTATACATATAATATATTTTACAACAATGTTGGAGCCACTTTGCCCTAATACATTGGGATGTCATTCAAAATGAATGATACCAGAACATGCTGAAGCATGTAATGTGTTACTACAGTGCACCACAGGAAGAGAGTAAAAGGAAAATCTGAAACAATGACAGAAAGAAAAATGCTTTTTTGGTTGAGAAAGGCTTTTTATTGCTGCTTATGTTGCGGTTGCAGATTTTCTCTCACTTCATTTTTGGTGAAGCCATTGTCACCCTGACATAAAGTGTGGAAGAATCCCTGCAATGGAACCCTGGATAACAATAAATATCTGATGAAGGTTCTAGGGAATAAACTTTCCCCACTCTATTACAAAAAAGTTTTGCCCACATTTACCTAGCAACTATGATAGTAGAAGACTGGAAGCGTTGATGTGAGAATTTCAAAGGGATAGCTATAAAGTGTATGGCAAAAATAATTATTTGATCCCCTGCAGATTTTGTACGTTTCTGCACTTACAAAGAAATGAAGAGTCTATCATTGTTATCATAGATGTATTTTAAAGTGGTTGTAAACCCATATAACTTTTTTTTTTTTCCGCCCACCTGCAAGACAAAGCTATAATGAGCTAGTATGACTAGCATACTAGCTCATTATGTACCACTTATCTTAGATCGGGGCCCCCGAAGCCGTCCGTGTCCCTCTCTCCAGCCGCAGCCATCGCTGCGGAATGTAGCCGGAATGTAGCCGGAATGTTACTTCCGGGTATCGCCGCTCCAGCCAATCACAACGCCGCTCCGGCGCTGTGATTTGCCGGTGCGGCGAAGACGTGACTCCGCGCATGCGCGCGGGAGCCGTCAAATTCGGCTAAGCCCAAGCATTGCTGAATGGGATTAACCCCATGAATGCGCCGTTGTCTACGGCGCGCATGCGCCGTAGACAGCGGCGCCTGTGATTTTAGTAAATATCTCCTAAACCGTACAGGTTTAGGAGATATTTTTTGCACCTACAGGTAAGCCTTAATCTAGGCTTACCTGTAGGTGCAAGTTGCAAAAGTGGGTATACAACCACTTTAAATGATAAAGACAGACTATCAACCAAAAATCCAGAAAAAAACACTTAATACAAATGTTATAAATTGAGTTGCAGTTCAATGAGTAAAATAAGTACCGTATTTTTCCGTGTATAAGACGCTACTTTTTGCTAAAATAATTTGACGGCAAATCAAGCAGCGTCTTATACACGGTCAGTCAGCCTTGGAGAGAGACGCGCGGGTGCGTAGCGGGTCATAGGTCGTCGAACGGCCGTCGAACGGCTTCCTGCACTCACGAGCTTTGTGTTAGTGACGTCAGCTGGAGTTGGAGGAGGAGGTGGAGAGTGTGGATAGTGTGCAGATGCGATCCTATTGGAGGTGGAGAGTGCGCAGATCAGGGACCGGAGCATATTGAGCCCAAGATGTCACAGAATAATAAAAGTACCGGTAAGCGATTGTCTTATTCTGCAAAATTCAAACTGAATGTTGTCAGCTATGCAAAAGAGCATGGAAATAGAGCTGCAGAGAGACAGTTTGGACCTCCCCCCACTGAGAGTATGATCAGACAGTGGAGAAAACAGGAAGAACAACTCCTTAAGATGCCAAAAAAGAAGAAGGCCCTAAGAGGAAAACCAGCAAAATGGCCAAATTTGGAGCAGAGGCTTAAGACTTGGATTTTGGAGCAGCGCCAGAGTGGCTTATGTGTGTCAACCAAGCTTATTCAATGTCAGGCAAGAATGTTTGCAAGCGAAATGAACATTGTTGATTTTACAGGGAAGGCAAAATGGTGCTTCAATTTCATGAGGAGAGAAGGGTTGGCCATGAGAACACGAACAAAGTTAGCTCAGAAAATGCCACCAGTTTATGAGGATAAAATCCAACAGTTTCACTCCTATGTCATACAACTTAGGAAAAAATATGATTTTGAACCAAGTCAGATTGCAAACATGGATGAGGTCCCTCTCAATTTTGATGTGCCTTCCAACAGAACTGTTGATGTGAAAGGAATAAAAACAGTGGCAATCAAAACAAGTGGCCATGAAAAGACACACTATACTGCTGTGCTTGCATGCTGTGCAGATGGTACTAAACTGCCTCCTATCCTAAAGAGACCATACCACCTGGCATTATTGTGCAAGTTCAAGAGAAGGGATGGATGAATGAAGACATTATGGCCATTTGGTTTGCAAAGGTTTGGTCCAGAAGACCTGGAGGGCTCTTAAAGAAGCCAGCTCTGCTTGTCTATGATCAATTCCGAGCACATTTAACAGAAAAGACTAAAAGGGTTGCATCGGATTTGCGAACATACCTAGCAGTTATTCCTGGTGGCCTTACAGGGCAGCTACAGCCACTAGATGTTTCAATAAATAAGCCATTTAAGGTCCTGATGAGAGAAGAATGGAGTAGATGGATGCAAAAAGCAGGTGATAACTTGACACCGGCGGGAAGAGTGAAAAAACCAACCATTACTGAGGTCTGCAATTGGGTCCTAAACTCATGGCATGGCGTCAAACAAGAGGTGATTGTGAAGTCCTTCAAGAAATGTGGAATCAGCAATGCCATGGACGGAACTGAGGATGATCTCACATATATAAACAGTGATTCAGAAGACAGCAGTGATGCAAAAGAAGTTGAAGAAATTCTGTCTGGAACTAGTGATGAAGAAGAGAACATTGATGCAACAGAGGCTGAATAAAGTGATATTCTGCATAATATACTGGTATGTAAACATTACTAAATAAAAATGTGTTCTGTTTTACCTATGTTTAAAACATTGATTTCTTGATTTTGGGTTGGAAAAGTGGGGGGCGTCTTATACACGGAAAAATACGGTATTTGATCCCCTACCAACCAACAATAATTCTGGCTCCCACAGACTGCTACAGTATGTGCTCATGTGGTACACAATTTTAAGAAGGTACTCCTAACAACAACTCATTATGTGTATAAAAGACACCTGTCAACAGAATCTTCCTTCTATTCAAACCTCACCATCATGGGCACGACCAAAGAGCTGTCAAATTGAAAAAACAGACATCCCCCTAGGGGCGGGACTTTAAAGGCACTAAACACAAGTGGTATTTAAATTCGAGTTGATATTCTGTCTATCATTTAACCCCTTGCTGACCAGCCACCTTCATTATACTGCGGCAAATAGGCACGATCCCGCGAGCTGTCGTAGCTGTACGCTCCTTTAAGCAGGATAGCAGGCGGGGGTGCCGATGCTCGTGACCGGCAGAAGAGGGACGTGTGTGTGTAAACACACACATCCCAGTTCTGTGAGGAGAGGAGAGGAGATGCAGATCATAAGTTCCTAATAGCTAGGAACCACGATCTGTCATCTCCTATAGTCAGTCCCCACCCCCCACAGCTAGAACACACACTAGGAAACACAGTTAACCCCTTGATCGGCCCCTAGTGTTAACCCCTTCCCTGCCAGTGACATTTATACAGTAATCAGTGCATTTTTATAGCACCGATGGTTGTACAATTGTCAATCGTCCCAAAAATGTGTCAAAAGTGTCCGATGTGTCCACCATAATGTCACAGTCCAGATCGCCGCCATTACTAGTAAAAATAATAATAATAATAAAAATGCCATAAATCTATCCCCTATTTTGTAGATGCTATAACTTTTGCGCAAACCAATTAATGTACGCTTAATTAGGGATATTTATTATAGCAAAAAGTACAAAATATTGTGGGTTTTTTTCAACATTGTTGCTGTTTTTTTTGTTTATAGCGCAAAAAATAAAAATCGCAGAGATGATCAAATACCACCAAAAGAAAACTCTATTTGTGGGGAAAAAATAACGTAAATTTTGTGTGGGTACAGCGTCGCACGACCACACAATTGTCAATTAAAGCGACGCTGTCCCGTATCGCAAAAAATGGCCTGGTCATTGAGCTGCCAAATCTTCCGGGGTTGAAGTGGTTAAAATACACCTATTGTATGATAAAAATTATAGACCCTTCATTTCTTTGTAAGTGGGCAAACTTACAAAATCTGCAGGGGATCAAACAATTATTTCCCCCACTGTATATATTTATTATCATTAGCTTTGGCATATTAGTTGCAGTAAGTAGTGGGTGCAAATGATTTGAGCGTGGTGGTAATAACAGAGTGGGTTTTTTTTATATACCAGGGATAATTACCTTAAAGGAAGCTCCATCCTCATGGACCCCTACACTGACCTGTCTAATGCCACTGTATATTCCTCTCACACCAGCCTGTAGGTTATCAGTACTTCTTATTGCTAGAGTTTAATGTAAAAAAAAATAATTATTTAATTGAAATATGCATTATCCAATAAAAGTAAAAAAATCTAATTTTCTTGCAGATGTCACTTGATAATGCCCGTGAGAGCATTCTCAATGCCCGAGAGCAATACCGAAATAAATTGCTGGAAGCCGAGAAAAGAAAGGAAGAAAATCAGACACCTGGCGATGCTGTTGCTACTGCAGAAAAGGAGAAAAGTCCATCAGCCCAGAAAAGAAAAAGTGCAAAAAGTGCTAAAAAGAAGAAATAGCTTTTCCATTGCCTCTCTTTCCATATATATATATATATATATATATATATATATATATATATATATATATTATAGTTTACCTTCAGCCAACATTCTTATAGTTATCAATAGAAAAAGTGGGTTAAAATTCTTCACTTCCCTTTTCTAACTCTGTGACACCAATGCATATAATGAGGCTAATAAGTGAACTAGGACAGAAAGAAAAATGTAGCAAAAAAAGTTGACAGAGGTCCTAACCCTTCTCTACCCTTAAACTTAAAGGAAACCTGTCATGAGAACATTATGGAGGCTGCCATTGCTGATCATGCCTACTGAAAATGCTAGTTGCAATACTATTATACTGATGCATTGGCTTCAATACTGCCTCTATTGGTGCCAGAGACATCCAGGTAGCCAGCACTTTTAGAAGTAGATCAGCAATAGCAGCTCCTATGCGATTTCCATACTGTTTCCTTTTAAAAATTAGGTTTGTCTGATTTTGGACTTTAAAGCTGATGTCCGGGTTTGCTTTCACATTAAATAGTTTGTCTGGGCCAAGCTAGCCCAAACAAACTATTTCCTTCACTAACATTTGTGCCCACTGGGCGCACTGTATAAACTGTATGTAGTCTTAGCTACATACAGTGTACAGCACTGTGTTTCGGGTGGGGACCAAGACCTTCCTATCTCACGCCCACAGCAAAATAGCATTGGACTGGCCGGCACTCAGCCATTCATAGGCAACTTTGTTTTCTATCAATGAATAGAAAGCTTCCTCTGACTGGCCGAGTCAGAGATCCTGATGCCATCAGCCCACTTCTCTGACTTGGCCAATCAGGGAAAGCTACAAAAAGTTTATACACATGTTGGTGAAAGAAATAGTTCATTTAGGCCAGCTTGGCACGGACAGACAATTTAAAATGAAAAGTAAAACTGGACGTCAGCTTTAAAATACATTTAAAGGCAAAACATTTATTTATTTAATTTTGGAGTAAGTATTAAAGCCCTGTCCGACTTTATTATTGACTTTGTCCCTACTGTTGAAAGTTTTCATAAGTGCCAGTGACCACTCACAGTTGGAGATA
Organism: Rana muscosa; assembly: GCA_029206835.1. Taxonomy (NCBI): domain Eukaryota; kingdom Metazoa; phylum Chordata; class Amphibia; order Anura; family Ranidae; genus Rana; species Rana muscosa. Next base: position 74,869,991 of record CM055121.1, read on the forward strand.
GAGGGATCGGAAATCTAAAATTGTAATAGGAATAGAGGGGAAATTTTCCAGTAGGGACAACTGTTCCAGTGACATCTAATGCCCTGTACAAACGATCGGATTTCCGATGGAATAAAATCCGATGGATTTTTCCATCGGAAATCCGATGAAGCTGACTTCCATCAGTCATGCCTACACACCATCAGTCAAAAATCCGACCGTCCCAAACGCCGTGACGTAAAACACTCCGAAGAGCCGAGAAAAATGAAGTTCAATGCTTCTGAGCATGCGTCGACTTGATTCTGAGCATGCGTGGGTTTTTTCTCCGATGGAGTTCCTCACAGACGATCGGAATTTGCTATCGGTTTTTTTTCCATCTGTAAAATTTAAAACATGTTCTATTTTTTTATATCGATGGAAAAACAGAAAAACCGATCATGTGTACGCGACATTAGAGGATATTTCCTACCCTTTAGAGAGATTTTTTTGTATTGATGTGTCTCTAGGATAGGACGTAAAGGGAAACCCCACTTACTGGACACAGAAAACCCCCCCAAAAAAAAGAAAGCTATTTTACAACTTCCCTACACTATTCACAACCTAATAAAGCATTTTTGTTTTAGTTACCCTTAAATGTTTAACACTACCTCTGTGGTAATTTTGATTCTGTAAGTTGGGACAGTGAAATATTTTAAGCTGTAAGGGCCCATTTACATCTTGTCTTTACAGTTCATTGTTTTAACACCGCTCATCCAAATGAATGGACTGGCAATGCACACAAACTTGCAAGGAAATGCACTATTTTTTTGTAGTGTATCATATAGCCATGACATGCATTACTGTGCACTGTGGCACACTGTGGTGCACGTACATTGGAGTTGCAATGCCTTTAGTGCATTAGGGTGCCATTCAAAATAGATGGCACCCCATTATGTAACTTACTTCGATGGTGTGTATCGGCCCTAAATAGTATTAATTATATACTGTATTTATTTTGTACCATTAGGCCTGCACATACTCTTGTAGTAATCATTAAAGCCCCGTACACACGATCGGTTTGACTGATGAAAACCGTCCGATGGATGGTTTTCATCAGACCAACCGATCGTGTATGTTACCCATCGGTCTTTTTTCCATCGGTTGTAAAAAATAGAACTTGTTTTAAAATTTTCCGATGGATAAAAAACCGATGGGAATTTCCGATCGTCTATGGGCAAGTCCATCGATTAAAAAACCCACGCATGCTCAGAATCAAGTCGATGCATGCTCAGAAGCATTAAACTTCATTTTTCTCGGCTCATCGGAGTGTTTTACGTCACCGCGCTTGGAACGGTCGGTTTTTTGACTGATGGTGTGTGGCCAAGACTGATGAAAAACAGTTTCATCGGATTTCCGATGGACAAATCCATCGGACGAAAATCCATAGGTTATCCGATCGTGTGTACAGGGCTTTAGTGTGTAATAGCACAGTTGGGGTTTTGCTCATTGTCATGTGTGCCTGCTTACATTCTTCTACACTTTGTAGGATGTCTTTTCACAGCTCTACTATTGCAATCAGTGTTGAGTGGGAACTTTAAGAGGCTGTAATAGCATCACAAATAGATTTTTTTTTATTTCAAATGCCGATTTAAATTAAAATATATTTTTATATAACCTTTACACCAATTGTCGTTTTAATCTTCTTTTTTTTTTTTGTCCTTTGAAGGAAACCTGTGCTGAAGGATCATAGAGGCTATCATTGCTGACTTCTACTGAAAATACTACCTGCTTAACCATCATGCTGATCCAGTGGCGTTAGTGCTTTTTGAATGACTGACCTAAACCAAATAATATACTATGCTTTTTTTAAGATGGAGTCTCAAAAAGTACTGAAGCCATATCAGTAAGGTAACTAATATTTTAGATGAAAATCAGCCATAGAAGCCCTCTTATTTCTCTCAGTAAAGGATTCCCACCTAATATTATAAAGCAACTGATGTGGAAAATGAAAGTGTTATAGCATGCTTGAGTCAGATTGTAATAAACAAACATAAATATTTATTGTGCTAGTCACATTTTTAGTTCAGTAATGAACTGTGGACAACTGATTAGATTAAAGTGATTGTAAAGCCTAATTTTTTTTTTCCATTAATATAATAAACATGTTATACTTACCTGCTCTGTGCAGTGGTTTTGCACAGAGTGGCCCAGATCCTCCTTTTCTTGGGTGCCACGCCAGCGCTCCTGGTTCCTCCCTCCTGTCGGGTGCCTCCATAGCAAGCAGGTTGGTATGGGTGCATCCAAGCTGGGCTGCTGCTCTGTGTGTCCACACACGGAGCTCCAGCTTGGCCCTGCCCCTTTGTACTCCTGATTGGCTCACTGGCTGTGATTGACAGCAGCGGGAGCTAGTGTATTTTACTGCTGCCTATAGGCAATCAGGAGTGCGAGTCCCCAGAGAGGTAAGGCTCTCGTGAACATTGTTGGATCAAGAGGGGGCTCAGATAAGTATTTGGGGGGGCTGCTGCACACAGAAATTAAATAATGCATGAAGGTAAAAAAACTTGTGCATTTACATCCTCTTTAAGCACTTTATTTTAATGGGTGTTTTCTCACATATTTTACATATGCTAGTAATTCCATTTTCATTGCATTGTGTATATGGAAAAAATAAAAAAGAAACTGCGCTAGGATCGTTAAAGATGGCAATGAGTTGTTGGCACAAAACAGTTGCCTGTGTTCTAGGTTATAAGCAGCTACTAACCTGAAAACATAATCAGTGAAACCACAATAAAAAATATATATAATAGCGCTAAACTCAGAACAAGAAAATTAATATATGGTATATCAGAAAAAAGTTTTGGGTCACGGTAAGCTCCACACCGTGAGCAAATGTGCAGAGATCCACTGATGGAGTCAGATGGATTGGTAATGGTTATGGGCAAACCTATGACATGTAATAAAACATATACCAGAAATGACACGTGTATACAAAATATTTAAATTTAGATATAAAGTGCCATCTGATGATGACGCACTGAAAGCATCAATCCATAAGATGGAAGAAATTCTTGGTGATAAAGTCCAAACATATTCTGTGATGAAAAACACCCGTGCAGTAACAAAGTCCAAATCTCCACTGAATTTGACTGAAGACCGGAGTGAAACCACCACCATAGGCAAGTAAACTGCTTACCAGAACCAGTTGGTCACCTGTCACGGGGGACCTAAAAACGTATGTAAACAATCCCAGCTGGATGGTAATAACTTCTCTGACCAACTCTTCATTCAGCGCTTCCACAGCATATAGACAATATGAGTGCGGTTGACATGCAAAAGAAACAGGATGCCTCGCTGGTGTAAAATCTTTGGGTTTTAATGGACTGTTTCTGCTCTGGAGGAATAGCTCTTTGTTAGACCATGTCCAGTGCCAATAGGCACTGGACATGGTCTAACAAAGAGCTATTCCTCCAGAGCAGAAACAGTCACTGGACATGGTCTAACAAAGAGCTATTCCTCCAGAGCAGAAACAGTCCATTAAAACCCAAAGATTTTACACCAGCGAGGCGGCACTGGACATGGTCTAACAAAGAGCTATTCCTCCAGAGCAGAAACAGTCCATTAAAACCCAAAGATTTTACACCAGCGAGGCATCCTGTTTCTTTTGCATGTCAACCGCACTCACAGAACGATGGATTCTGGATGACGAGGTACTTTCACTTCCTCTGTTGATTTGGGCTTAGGAGCCCGCAGTGATGCACGTCACACTCCCACAACAGGAGCAGGTGAAACATCTGATGATTCAGGAAGTGGAAGGGCAGACGGGACCAGATTCCTCCCTAGGCTCCGAGGCGTCCACCCGGGGTGTACTATCCCCAATGGACATAGGTGGGTCCCTTGTTACATGGGACGAGGGTAGCGGCATCCTGTCCCATCCCTTCTTATGAAAGATCTCATCGATCTCCCTGTCATCACCGACATCAGATAATGACTCCAGGTCGGAGGTGTCATAAAACTCCACGGGCAGATAATTCCCAGTAGACACGGAATCACTCCCCCTGAACGGCCCCCACCGACTGTGGGCTGCCGACACCTCCAACCACACACACAGTCCCAACCCCTGGCTCACTTGGGCCTTTAGTAGAACAGGGACGTCCAGGGCTCTTCCCTCCGGATCCATCCAGGCCAGGCAAGCAACGGGGCGAAGCTCTTCCACGACCATAGGATGCCATCACCAGGCCAACTTTCCTCTTCGGTGGTGGGAGCAGGGAGCTTGTAGTGACCGAGGCAGCATCATCGGATTTCTCTCTTTCAGTCTCCGCTGGGGCCTTCACTTCGCCCTGGTCAGTGCGCACAGGAATGCCCACATAGGCTTCGATCTCTCCCTCCGGAGTGGCAGTACCTGTGAGGTAGTTGAGGTGGTAGGCGCGAGGCCTTTCTGTGGATGGCTCCACCTCAAAAAGGAATTTCTTGCAAGCCTCACATCGCCCGAACAGCTTCAAGTGGACCACCAGTCCTGAACAGCCGGGACAGATCACACCGAGGGCCTCTATGTCTCTGCATGTGTACAGAGCCAAACGTCCTCGGGGCCTTAGCCTTATTCCTGTGTCCATAATCGGAGCAGCAAAAGAAGTCATCTCCACGGTAGAAGGAACAGAAATCCACGGAGTATTTGAGGTCATCCTGACTGTCTGCTGCTCCATTGCGCACTGCCCAATCCGCGCCGGAATCTCCACGTGTGTCCTTCCACATGGCCAGACTCCTCCCATACTCTGCACTTGTTCACAGGCTTTCTCTTCTCCCCGCCCAGGAACTGCGCAGCTATGGTGTGCCTCGTGGCGCATTGGCCAATATGGCCGACCTACTCGGAACTCCTCCGGGCAGCAAAGTTCAAATTCAGACGGTATAACACACATCCCGGACACGATGCCCCCACACGTAGCGGGCACACCCCTCTCACCCCTTCTTCTTCTCGGCTTGCTGTCTTGTCTAGGGGAACCTAGGAGGAGGGATGAGATCCACCACGGCCCATGTCCTCTTCTGGGTAGAGGTGAAGGCCCGAACGTATTTTACCATCGGATCGTGTATATAACCCAGGGTCACGTTTTTCCTCTAACTGACCCCCCTTTGCTCCCAGTAACCAGAGTTCCACACCACTGAAAAGGTCCAACTCTTATTTATTCTTCAACAGCAATAAATCGTCACTTAGTGCAGACAGGTTGTGACCAACGAACAGTTCAGTATAGGTGGGGAGTAGGTCAAGGCACAATCCTTAATCAAACTAAACCATTGAGATATCACCAACGGTTGTGGCGCACAGTCGCTGTGAATGTACTTCTTTCCTTTCCTGAGTCTCTACCAGCAACTCTGACGAACATGAAACAGGAGTTACCTTCTTTAAGCTGTGGCCTCAGTCAGAGGGAAGACATCCTTCCGAGAGAGTTACCGGAGGCCCCACCGTCACTGGCAAATGCTGCACCGGGCTGTTCGGAAGGGTTACACTCCCCGGCCTCCTCGTCTCAGATTCGGGCGCCCAACACCTTAGGGCCCCTCGGACTCCTCCACCCTTGCGGAACCCAGTTGAAAGTACTGGGTCCCAGGCCTCCTCAATAGTACCTCACCCCAGGGCTAAAGGTGCCTGGGATGAACTCCATCTCCCGCTCCGGCCAGTCTTGCAGTGAGGGTTCAACCCCCGGCCCAGGGCAACAGCGCCACCCTCGGAACCTCAGGGAACCTTACACCACCAGAGTCCTCCATCAACAATAACCAGTGCATCTGGGTTACACTACCACCCAGATGCTTGCCTTAAATTTAAATACCCGCTACACAACATTTAGACAAACCTGTAATATACTGGGAGAATATAGTCTGGCCAAAATTGAACTTTTTGGATGCCATAATACACACCATGTTTGGAGGTCAAATGATACTGCACATCACCCCAAAAACACCATACCAGCAGTGAAGTTTGGAGGTGGGAACATCATGGTTTGGGGCTGTTTTTCAGCATACTGGCAAACTTCATATCATTGAAGGAAGGATGAATGGAAAAATGTACCAAAACATTCTTGATAAAAATCTGCTGCCATCTACCAGGATGATAAAGATAAAACGAGGGTGGACATTTTAGCAAGACGAAAACACACACAAAGCCAAGGAAACTCTCAATTGGTTTCAAATAAAGAAAATAAAGCTGCTAGAATGTCCCATCCAATCACCTGACTTGAATCCAATAGAAATCTATGGAAATAACTAAAGATCCGAGTTCATAGAAGAGGCCCATGGAACCTTTAAGATTTGAAGACTGTGTGGAAGAATGGGCCAAAATCACACCAGAGCAATGCATGTGACTAGATTCTCCATACAGGAGGCATCTTGAAGCTGTCATTACCAACAAAGCATTTTGTAAAAAGTAATAAATACTTTTCAGTTAGCGTGTTTGATACTTTTTCCCCTGTGTCATTCCATTTTATTACACATAACTGAATTTCTGAATTTATTGCTTTTGTTTTTTTTTGTATGTATGGATTGTATGGGTTGTTTCTGACATGTGGTGAATATTTCATGTCAATAGCACCTTTAGAAATATATTTTGTGATGTGTTCAATACTTTTTGTACCTGCTGTATGTGTGTATATATATATATATATCTATATATATATACACACAGTATATATATACACAGTATATATATATATATATATATATATATATATATATATATTATGGGTAGTAGGGATGAGCTCAGTGTTCGAGTTGAACATAGGTTCGACTCGAACATCGGCTGTTCGCGCGTTCGGCGAACAACGAACGATTTGGGCCGTTCGCGCCAAATTCGAGTGACGCGAACGGCCCACAATACACTGCGCCATCGCAGTGTAATCCCGGCGCTGTGATTGGCCAAGCATGCACTGTGACCCTGCATGCTTGGCCAATCACAGCGCCGGCAGCGAGGAGAGCAATGATTGGCCACAGGCAGGATGCCTGTGGCCAATTATAGCTGAGGGGGTTTACTACACGCCCCACACTATAAAAGGCCGCCAGCGCGGCGGCCTTGTGTAGTGTGTTCCGGAGCAGGGAAAGTGAAGGATAGGCAGGGACAGTGTCAAATCTTGTCAAATCTATTCTTTGCTAAACCTTGTGTGTAGGGACAGAGAAGGATAGGCAGGGAGAGTGTCAGTGCCATATTCTTTGCTAAAACTTGTGTGTAGGGAGAGAGAAGGATAGGCAGGGAGAGTGTCAGTGTCATATACTTTGATAAACCTTGTGTACAGGGAGAGAGAAGGATAGGCAGGGGACAGTGTCAGTGTCATATTCTTTGCTAAACCTTGTGTGCAGGGAGAGAGAAGGATAGGCAGGGAGAGTGTCAGTGTCATATACTTTGATAAACCTTGTGTACAGGGAGAGAGAAGGATAGGCAGGGGACAGTGTCAGTGTCATATTCTTTGCTAAACCTTGTGTGCAGGGAGAGAGAAGGATAGGCAGGGGACAGTGTCAGTGTCATATTCTTTGCTAAACCTTGTGTGCAGGGAGAGAGAAGGATAGGCAGGGAGAGTGTCAGTGTCATATACTTTGATAAACCTTGTGTGCAGGGAGAGAGGATAGGCAGGGGACAGTGTCAGTGTCATTGTTGCTAAGCCTCCTGCACATTATACACCTGAAGTTAGCCCGTATTGCTGCTCTTTCCTGGTGTGTTACACAAACAGGATTTTGCGGCACTTACAGTGGGCGGAGTGTGCCTCCTGACCATATTACACCTTAACTTAGCCTGTATTGCTGCTTTTTCCTGGTGTGTTACACAAACAGGATTTTGCGGCACTTACAGCGGGCGGAGTGAGCCTCCTGACCATATTACACCTTAACTTAGCCTGTATTGCTGCTTTTTCCTGGTGTGTTACACAAACAGGATTTTGCGGCACTTACAGCGGGCGGAGTGTGCCTCCTGACCATATTACACCTTAACTTAGCCTGTATTGCTGCTTTTTCCTGGTGTGTTACACAAACAGGATTTTGCGGCACTTACAGCGGGCGGAGTGTGCCTCCTGACCATATTACACCTTAACTTAGCCTGTATTGCTGCTTTTTCCTGGTGTGTTACACAAACAGGATTTTGCGGCACTTACAGCGGGCGGAGTGTGCCTCCTGACCATATTACACCTTAACTTAGCCTGTATTGCTGCTTTTCCCATTTCCCTGCAGGCCATTAGAATGTCTGGAAGGCAAACAAGGAGAGGCAGACAGTCAGGAGCCAAAAAAAGAGGGCAAGCAGGCTCTGTGTCTAGAGACAGTGCTGGTCGTGGACGCGGTGCATCGCCATCAGCACGTGGCCATGGGATACGCTTGTCCTTCTTTTCGGCAGCTGGACGTGTTGAGCCGCATCATGCCGAAGACTTGGTAGAGTGGATGACCAAGCCCTCCTCATCCTCCTCATCCTCTCTCACCCAGGCTCAGGGTACTGGCAAAGCAGCTGCCAAAGCGTCCTCTTCCCTGGTATCAATGTCATCATCAGTCACTCCTTCCCTAGACCAACCATGTCCTCCTGAGGAGTCCGCCGAACTGTTTGAGCACAGTGTTGGGTACATGCTCCAGGAGGATGCCCAGCGTTTCGAAGGGTCTGATGATGATACCCAGCTAGAGGAAGGCAGTAGCGTGAGAGCAGAGAGAGGGGATGCTCAAGAAGGACACCAATCTGGCAGTCATGTTCCAGCAGCTGCAGCATACTGCCAGATTGGCTCCAGTGATGAGGAGGGAGGGGATGATGAGGTCACTGACTCCACGTGGGTGCCTAATAGGAGAGAGGAGGAGGAGGAGGATGAGGAGGAGGCACATCTCCAACGAGGCAGGATGCCCTCGGGGGGCCAGCGTAAGGGCAGCACACCGACGGAATGCGCTGCCTCTGCCCGTTATTCAAAAAGTTCTTTGGTGTGGGCCTTTTTTGAGTCGAGTGCATCAGATCGCACAGCTGCTGTTTGCAACATATGTCTCAAGCGTATATCGCGTGGCCAAAACATCACCCGCTTGGGCACCACATGCTTGACCAGACATATGTTGACCTGCCATGCAGCTCGTTGGCAAGCCTACCTTAAAGACCCACACCAAAGAACAAAGCTGACCTCTTCTTGCACCGCATCAGCTGGGATCTCCAACCCCACTATACCTTCAGTCCTCTCTGAAACCTGCTCTGAGAGGAATGAAGGTGTAGAATTAGGTGTGTCACAGCCAAGTACTTGCGGGCACTCTGCTAGCAATACACCAACGTCCGATTCTAGCAGGCAAATTTCCCTGCCCCAGCTGCTGGACCGTCGAAAGAAGTTCACTCCCAGCCATCCACGTGCCCAGCGGTTGAATGCTAGCTTGGCTAAATTGCTAGCGCTTCATCTGCTCCCTTTTCAGTTGGTAGACTCGGCCCCCTTCCGTGAGTTTGTGCAATGTGCGGTTCCTCAGTGGCAGGTTCCCAAACGCCGCTTTTTCTCACGGAAGGCGATTCCGGCTCTCTACCGGCATGTGGAAGGCAATGTCTTGGCCTCGCTGGACAGGGCGGTCAGCGGTAAGGTGCATATTACCGCTGACTCATGGTCCAGCAGGCATGGACAGGGACGTTACCTTTCTTTCACGGCCCATTGGGTCACTCTTTTGGCAGCTGGGAAGGATGCAAGACAAGGTGCAGTAGTGTTGGAGGTTGTTCCACCGCCACGCCTCCAAAATGCTACTACTGGTTGTGACACACCTCTGTCCTCCACCCCCTCCTCTTCTTCTTCCTCCGTGGCCTCTTCCTGTGCTTTGTCCTCGGAACCAGCGGTGCTCCGTAGGCGTTCAAGGGGCTACGCAAGTACGCAGGCAAAAAGATGCCATGCCGTGCTTGCGCTGGTGTGTTTGGGGGACAGGAGCCACACTGGGGCAGAGGTTCTGTCTGCTCTGCAGGGGCAGGTCGAGAGGTGGTTGACGCCACGCCAGCTTAAGCCAGGAATGGTAGTTTGCGACAATGGCACCAACCTCCTCTCCGCTCTCCGACAGGGACAACTGACCCATGTGCCCTGTGTGGCTCACGTCCTTAACCTGGTGGTGCAGCGGTTCTTGGGCAGGTACCCGGGCTTACAGGATGTCCTGAGGCAGGCCAGGAATGTCTGTGTGCATTTCCGCAGATCTTATAATGCCAGTGCTCGCCTGGCTGAGCTACAAAAGGAGTTGAACCTGCCCAAGAACCGCCTTATATGTGACATGCCCACCAGGTGGAACTCAACGTTGGCCATGCTGCAGCGGCTGCACACGCAGCAGAGGGCCATCAATGAGTACCTGTGCGACTACGGCACCAGGACAGGGTCAGGGGAGCTCTGGGTTTTTTCACCACGCCAGTGGGGCATGATCAGGGATGCATGCACTGTCCTGGCACCATTTGAGGAGGCCACGAGGATGGTGAGCAGTGACAGTGCATGCATCAGTGACACTGTACCTCTTGTCCACCTGTTGGAACATACGCTGCGTGGAATAATGGACAGGGCACTTGAGGCAGAACAGAGGCAGGAAGAGGAGGACTTCCTTGCCTCTCAAGGCCCCCTTTACCCAGACAGTGTTCCTTCTGTCCCACCCATCGCACAGGAAGAAGAGGAGGAGGAGGAGGAGGATTGTGTCAGCATGGAGGTGGAGCCTGGCACTCAGCATCATCAGCAGCAGTCTTTTAGGGATGATTTACAGTCCCAAGAAACCAGTGGACTTGTACGTGGCTGGGAGGAGGTGGCTGCGGATCATGTCGTCCTTAGTGACCCAGAGGACTCCGGACTGAATGCCTCAGCTAACCTACGCTGCATGGCCTCCCTGATCCTGCAAAGTCTGCGGAAGGATCCTCGTATTCTTCGGATCAAGGAGAGGGACCATTACTGGCTGGCCACTCTCCTTGATCCACGGTACAAGGGTAAGGTTGCGGACCTTATCTTACCGTCACAGAGGGAGCAGAGGATGAGACAACTCCGGGAAGCCTTGCAGAAAGGTCTGTGCAATGCGTTCCCAGAGACTGGGAGGTTACAAACTCCTGGTCTTGGACAACGAGTTGCTGAGGCTTCGGTCAGTCAAAGAAGGAGCGGTGGGGAAGGTGGCCGTCTGACCGAAGCGTTCAGACAATTCTTTAGTCCGCAGCCCCAAGGTATGATCGGTTCCAGCAACCATCGCCAGCGTCTGATATACATGGTGCAGGAATACCTAGGGGCAAGGTCAGACTTGGACACCTTCCCCACTGAAAATCCTCTGGCTTACTGGGTCTTGAGGATGGATCACTGGCCAGAGCTTGCACAGTATGCAATTGAGCTACTGGCCTGTCCTGCATCCAGCGTTCTTTCAGAACGCACATTCAGTGCTGCTGGAGGATTTGTCACGGATCACAGGGTGCGCCTGTCCACCGACTCTGTTGATCGACTGACCTTCATAAAGATGAACCAGTCTTGGATCACCACCAGCTACCAAACACCTGAAGCTGATATAACAGACTAATTTATTTTCAAATGTCACATCCCTTCAAGACTGATGCTGATGCTGAGAGACTGTCCTGTTATGTTGACTGACTATCCTCCTCCTCCTCAATGATCCGATTGACGATGATAGCTTGGAAGAACATTTTTGTTTCTGGGTGCCGCCACCAGTGGCTAAGGCCCAATTTTTCAGCCCCTGTTTAACAGGGGTGTGTTATTACAATTTTTTATGCAATGCTTTGCAGCAGGGCTCATTCCTGCACTCCAACTAGAGTATCTGGGAGTGGTTGCAGTGTCGTGGCACCAGCACCAGTGGCTAAGGCCCAATTTTTCAGCCCCTGTTTAACAGGGGTGTGTTATTACAATTTTTTATGCAATGCTTTGCAGCAGGGCTCATTCCTGCACTCCAACTAGAGTATCTGGGAGTGGTTGCAGTGTCGTGGCACCAGCACCAGTGGCTAAGGCCCAATTTTTCAGCCCCTGTTTAACAGGGGCGTGTAATTACAATTTTTGATGCAATACTTTGCAACAGGGCTCATTGCTGTGCTCCAAGTACAGTATCTGTGAGGGGTTGCAATGTTGTGGCACCAGTGCCTAAGGCTACATTTTTCTGCCCCTGTTTAACAGGGGCATGTAATTACAATTCTTGATCTAATAATTCACAGCAGGGCCCATTCCTGCGCCCACCAAGACTAACTGTGAGGCCTTACAGTGTTGTGTCAACACCACCACCACCACCAAAGGCCCAATTTTTCAGCCCCTGTTCAACAGGGGCATGCAATTACAATTCTTGATCTAATAATTCACAGCAGGGCCCATTCCTGCGCCCACCAAGACTAACTGTGAGGCCTTACAGTGTTGTGTCAACACCACCACCACCACCAAAGGCCCAATTTTTCAGCCCCTGTTCAACAGGGGCATGCAATTACAATTCTTGATCTAATAATTCACAGCAGGGCCCATTCATGCGCCCACCAAGAGTAACTGTGAGGGCTCACAGTGTTGTGGCAACACCAACATGTAAGGGGCAAATTTCAGCTGAGTATATACGGCAGGCCCCTACTTTCAAACATCCAACTTACAAACGACTCCTCCTTGCAAACGGAAGGATACAACAGGAAGTGAGAGGAAATCTACCCCTAGGAAGGCAAATTCTCTCCTGTAAGAGTTAATATGGGAAAAAAAGTGTCTCCTCTCCACTGATTCTTTATCACCAATTCTTGTTTCAATAAAAAACCCAAATTTTCCAAAAACATTTGTCATTAGGACGGAAAGTGAGGTGAACTGTTCTGAACAGGTGCACACTGCACAGACAGCAAAACAAATGTTACAGGGGTGATAACCCTTCCCTATGTTTTCCAAAAAGCTTAAAAATAGATTTTTTGGCTGGAGCTACACTTAAACAATGTACCTGTTCAAAATTACAAACAGATTCTACATAAGAACAAACCTACAGTCCCTGTCTTGTATGCACCGCCTGTATACGGCTGTTCAGAGTATATAGGGCCTTTTTTATTTTGTGTGCAGGGTTCCCCTTAATATCCATACAAGACCCAAAGGGGCTGGTAATGGGCTGGGGGGGGGGGGGGTGTGTGATGGGGTAGCTATGCCATTTTTCTTAAAGATTTTCATCCATATTACCGGGACCAGACATTACATTAATGCCGCAAGCAGTTTTAAATGGCTTTTTTTCCTTTAGAAATGTAATTTTGTGCAGGGACAGTTCTAAACACGGGAAACACGTGGCACTTCACAGGCATACTTTAGACTCCCCCCAGGTACGATATTTAAAGGAATATTTGACTTTTTTTTTTTCACTTTATGCATCATTAAAATGACTGCTCCAGAAAAACGGCCGTTTTTAAAACTTCTTTTTGCATTGATACATGTCCCCTGGTGCAGAACCCGGGTTCCCAAACCCTTTTTAGGACAATAACATGCATAATAGTCGTTATAATTAGCACTTTAGATTTCAAACGTTCGCATCCATTGTATTTAATAGGGTTCTAAAGTTCGTGCAAATTTTCGGTCCGTTCACGGGTTCTGTTGCGAACCGAACCCGGGGGTGTTCGGCTCATCACTAATGGGTAGCATTATGCATTGCACTGTATTGATCTGAGTCCTCTGTAACATAGCTTATTTAGAGATCTTTGTTCTAATCAGTATTGGTTTCTGGAACGTCCAAGGAATTGTCTGTAGATCTCCAAGACAGGATTTTATCAAGGCACAGATCTGGGGAAGGGTACAGAAAATTGTCTGCAGAATCAAAGGTCTCAATGAGCACAGTGGCCTCCATCATCCATAAATCGAAGAAGTTTGGAACCACTAGCAGGCCGCCCAGCCAAATTGAGCTATTGAGGGAGAAGGGCCTTAGTCAGGGAGGTGACCAAGAACCCGATGGTCACTCTGACAGATCTCCAGCATTTCTATGCGGCAGCACCCCACCAATCAGACCTGTATGGTAGAGTGGCCAGACGAAAGCCACTCCTCAGTTAAAGGCACATGGCAGCCACCTGGAGTTTGCCAAAAAGCACCCAAAGGACTCTCAGACTGAGAAACAAAATTCTCTGGTCTGGTGAAACAAAGATTGAGCTCTTTGGCCTGAATGGCAAGCGTCATGTTTTGAGGAAACCAGGCACCGCTCTACACCTGGCCAATACCATCCCTACAGTGAAACGTGTACGTGGCAGCATCATGCTGTGGGGATGTTTTCAGCAGCAGGAACTGGGAGACTAGTCAGGATCGAGGGAAAGATGAATGCAGCAATGTACAGAGACATCCTACATGAAAACCTGCTTCAGCGCACTCTGGACCTCAGACTGGGGCAAAGGTTCATCTTCCAACAGGAAAACGACCCTAAGCACACAGCCAAGATAACAAAGGAGTGGCTATGGGACAACTCTGTAAATGTCCTTGAGTGGCCCAGCCAGAGCCGAGACTTGAACCCGATTGAACATCTCTGGAGAGATCTGAAAATGTCTGTGCACCGACGCTCCCCATCCAACCTGATGGAGCTTGAGAGGTCCTGCAAAGAAGAATGGGAGAAACTGCCCAAAAATAGGTGTGCCAAGCTTGCAGCATCATACTGAAAAAGACTTGAGGCTGTAATTGGTGCCAAAGGTGCTTCAACAAAGTATTGAGCAAAGGCTGTGAATACTTATGTACATGTGATTTTTGTTTAGTTTTTTATTTTTAATAAATTTGCAAAGATTTTAATTAAACTTCTTTCATGTTGTCATTATGATGGGGTATTGTTTGTCGAATTTTGAGGAAAATAATGAATTTAATCCATTTTGGAATAAGGCTGTAACATAACAAAATGTGGAAAAAGTGAAGCACTGTGAATACTTTCCGAGTGCACTGTATAATATGTGTTACATTAGTGAATTAACTTTCAATCTATAGAAATTGCTGGCAGCCTCCCTGGTCAGACTCTGTGCCTCCGAGCTTGCACTTTTGCATGCTCGGAACGCCAGCGTTTTACCTTCTTGCATTCTAAACGTTTTTTGTTAATTATTTGTTTAATAATGACTCTCATTTTCTCTTTCTTTCTCAACATTCTGTCTAGGGATGAGCTTCGTGTTCGAGTCGAACCTACGTTCGACTCGAACATCGGCTGTTCGATCGTTCGACGAAGATCGAACGATTTGGGCCGTTCGCGCCAAATTCGAGTGACGCGAACGGCCCACAATGCACTACGCCATCGCAGTGTCATCCAGGCGCTGTGATTGGCCAAGCATGCACTGTGACCCCGCATGCTTGGCCAATCACAGCGCCGGCAGCGAGGAGAGCAATGATTGGCCACAGGCAGGATGCCTGTGGCCAATTATTGCTGAGGGTGTTTAGTACACGCCCCACACTATAAAAGGCCGCCAGCACGGCGGCCTAGTGTAGTGTGTTCCGGAGCAGGGATAGAGCAGCATAGGCAGGGACAGTGACTTTTATTTCTTTCTTGCTTAACCTGGATTCCTTTAGTTTAGGGAAAGAGAAGGATAGGTAGGGAGAGTGTCAGTGTGTTTTGTGCTTGTGCTATATTGTGCTTAAAAAAAACATTTTTTCTAGGGACAGAAAACTGTAGGTAGGGAGAGTGTCAGTTTCTTTCACTGTCAAAGTCCTTGTTTCCAGGGACCTGGAAGGACAGTGAGTGAATTCTCCTTGTGCTAAATTGTGCTTAAAAAAAACATTTTTTCTAGGGACAGAAAACTGTAGGTAGGGAGAGTGTCAGTTTCTTTCACTGTCAAAGTCCTTGTTTCCAGGGACCTGGAAGGACAGTGAGTGAATTCTCCTTGTGCTAAATAGTGCTTAAAAAAAAAATTTTTCTAGGGACAGAAAACTGTAGGTAGGGAGAGTGTCAGTTTCTTTCACTGTCAAAGTCCTTGTTTCCAGGGACCTGGAAGGACAGTGAGTGAATTCTCCTTGTGCTAAATTGTGCTTAAAAAAAACATTTTTTCTAGGGACAGAAAACTGTAGGTAGGGAGAGTGTCAGTTTCTTTCACTGTCAAAGTCCTTGTTTCCAGGGACCTGGAAGGACAGTGAGTGAATTCTCCTTGTGCTAAATTGTGCTTAAAAAAAACATTTTTTCTAGGGACAGAAAACTGTAGGTAGGGAGAGTGTCAGTTTCTTTCACTGTCAAAGTCCTTGTTTCCAGGGACCTGGAAGGACAGTGAGTGAATTCTCCTTGTGCTAAATTGTGCTTAAAAAAAACATTTTTTCTAGGGACAGAAAACTGTAGGTAGGGAGAGTGTCAGTTTCTTTCACTGTCAAAGTCCTTGTTTCCAGGGACCTGGAAGGACAGTGAGTGAATTCTCCTTGTGCTAAATTGTGCTTAAAAAAAACATTTTTTCTAGGGACAGAAAACTGTAGGTAGGGAGAGTGTCAGTTTCTTTCACTGTGAAAGTCCTTGTTTCCAGGGACCTGGAAGGACAGTGAGTGAATTCTCCTTGTGCTAAATTGTGCTTAAAAAAAACATTTTTTCTAGGGACAGAAAACTGTAGGTAGGGAGAGTGTCAGTTTCTTTCACTGTGAAAGTCCTTGTTTCCAGGGACCTGGAAGGACAGTGAGTGAATTCTCCTTGTGCTAAATTGTGCTTAAAAAAAACATTTTTTCTAGGGACAGAAAACTGTAGGTAGGGAGAGTGTCAGTTTCTTTCACTGTGAAAGTCCTTGTTTCCAGGGACCTGGAAGGACAGTGAGTGAATTCTCCTTGTGCTAAATTGTGCTTAAAAAAAACATTTTTTCTAGGGACAGAAAACTGTAGGTAGGGAGAGTGTCAGTTTCTTTCACTGTCAAAGTCCTTGTTTCCAGGGACCTGGAAGGACAGTGAGTGAATTCTCCTTGTGCTAAATTGTGCTTAAAAAAAACATTTTTTCTAGGGACAGAAAACTGTAGGTAGGGAGAGTGTCAGTTTCTTTCACTGTGAAAGTCCTTGTTTCCAGGGACCTGGAAGGACAGTGAGTGAATTCTCCTTGTGCTAAATTGTGCTTAAAAAAAACATTTTTTCTAGGGACAGAAAACTGTAGGTAGGGAGAGTGTCAGTTTCTTTCACTGTCAAAGTCCTTGTTTCCAGGGACCTGGAAGGACAGTGAGTGAATTCTCCTTGTGCTAAATTGTGCTTAAAAAAAACATTTTTTCTAGGGACAGAAAACTGTAGGTAGGGAGAGTGTCAGTTTCTTTCACTGTGCAAGTCCTTGTTTCAAGGGACAGAGAAGGACACCTGAAGGTAGCCCTTATTGCTTTTTTCCCATCTCCCTGCAGGCCATCTATTAGAATGTCTGGAAGGCAAACAAGGAGAGGCAGACAGTCAGGAGGCAATAAAAGAGGGCAAGCAGGCTCTGTGTCTGGGGGCAACAGTGCTGGTCGTGGACGCGGTGCATTGTCATCAGCACATGGCCATGGGACACGCTTGTCCTTCTTTTCGGCAGCTGGACATGTTGAGCCACATCATGCCGAAGACTTGGTAGAGTGGATGACCAAGCCCTCCTCCTCCTCCTCATCCTCTCTCACCCAGGCTCAGGGTACTGGAAAAGCAGCTGCCAAAGCGTCCTCTTCCCTGGTATCAATGTCAGACTCATCATCAGTCACTCCTTCCCTAGACCCACCATGTCCTCCTCCTGAGGAGTCCCCCGAACTGTTTCAGCACAGTGTTGGGTACATGCTCCAGGAGGATGCCCAGCGTTTCGAAGGGTCTGATGATGAAACCCAGCTAGAGGAAGGCAGTAGCGTGAGAGCAGACAGAGGGGATGCTCAAGAAGGACACCAATCTGGCAGTCATGTTCCAGCAGCTGCAGCATACTGCCAGATTGGCTCCAGTGATGAGGAGGGAGGTGATGATGAGGTCACTGACTCCACGTGGGTGCCTAATAGGAGAGAGGAGGAGGAGGAGGATGAGGAGGAGGCACATCTCCAACGAGGCAGGATGCCCTTTGGTGGCCAGCGTAAGGGCAGTACACCGACGGAATCACACCGCAGAGCTCCGCCTGTGCAGGGCGCTGCCTCTGCCCGTCATTCAAAAAGTTCTTTGGTGTGGGCCTTTTTTGAGGCTAGTGCATCAGATCGCACAGCTGCTGTTTGCAACATATGTCTCAAGCGTATATCGCGTGGCCAAAACATCAGCCGCTTGGGTACCACATGCCTGACCAGACATATGTTGACCTGCCATGCAGCTCGTTGGCAAGCCTACCTCAAAGACCCACACCAAAGAACAAAGCGGACCTCTCCTTGCACCGCATCAGCTGGGATCTCCAACCCCACTATAACTTCAGTCCTCTCTGAAACATGCACTGAGAGGAATGAAGGTGTAGAATTAGGTGTGTCACAGCCAAGTACTTGCGGCCACTCTGCTAGCAGTACACCGACGTCCGATTCTAGCAGGCAAATTTCCCTGCCCCAGCTGCTGGACCGTCGAAAGAAGTTCACTCCCAGCCATCCACATGCCCAGCGGTTGAATGCTAGCTTGGCTAAATTGCTAGCGCTTCAACTGCTGCCTTTTCAGTTGGTAGACTCGGCCCCCTTCCGTGAGTTTGTGCAATGTGCGGTTCCTCAGTGGCAGGTTCCCAAACGCCACTTTTTCTCACGGAAGGCTATTCCGGCTCTCTACCGGCATGTGGAAGGCAATGTCTTGGCCTCGCTGGACAGGGCGGTCAGCGGTAAGGTGCATATTACCGCTGACTCATGGTCCAGCAGGCATGGACAGGGACGTTACCTTTCTTTCACGGCCCATTGGGTCACTCTTTTGGCAGCTGGGAAGGATGCAGGACAAGGTGCAGTAGTGTTGGAGGTTGTCCCACCGCCACGCCTCCAAAATGCTACTACTGGTTGTGACACACCTCTCTCCTCCACCCCCTCCTCTTCTTCTTCCTCCATGGCCTCTTCCTGTGGTTTGTCCTATGAACCAGCGGTGCTCCGTAGCCGTTCACGGGGCTACGCAAGTACGCAGGCAAAAAGATGCCATGCCGTGCTTGCGCTGGTGTGTTTGGGGGACAGAAGCCACACTGGGGCAGAGGTCCTGTCTGCTCTGCAGGGCCAGGCCGAGAGGTGGTTGACGCCACGCCAGCTTAAGCCAGGAATGGTGGTTTGCGACAATGGCACCAACCTCCTCTCCGCCCTCCGACAGGGACAACTGACCCATGTGCCCTGTGTGGCTCACGTCCTTAACCTGGTGGTGCAGCGGTTCTTGGGCAGGTACCCGGGCTTACAGGATGTCCTGAGGCAGGCCAGGAAAGTCTGTGTGCATTTCCGCAGATCTTATAATGCCAGTGCTCGCCTGGCTGAGCTGCAAAAGGAGTTGAACCTGCCCAAGAACCGCCTTATATGTGACATGCCCACCAGGTGGAACTCAACGTTGGCCATGCTGCAGCGGCTGCACACGCAGCAGAGGGCCATCAATGAGTACCTGTGCGACTACGGCACCAGGACAGGGTCAGGGGAGCTTGGTTTTTTTTCTCCACGCCAGTGGGGCATGATCAGGGATGCATGCACTGTCCTGGCACCATTTGAGGAGGCCACGAGGATGGTGAGCAGTGACAGTGCATGCATCAGTGACACTGTACCTCTTGTCCACCTGTTGGAGCACACGCTGCGTGGAATAATGGACAGGGCACTTGAGGCAGAACAGAGGCAGGAAGAGGAGGACTTCCTTGCCTCTCAAGGCCCCCTTTACCCAGACAGTGTTCCTTCTGTCCCACCCATCGCACAGGAAGAGGAGGAGGAGGAGGAGGAGGAGGAGGATTGTGTCAGCATGGAGGTGGAGCCTGGCACTCAGCATCATCAGCAGCAGTCTTTTAGGGATGATTTACAGTCCCAAGAAACCAGTGGACTTGTACGTGGCTGGGAGGAGGTGGCTGCGGATCATGTCGTCCTTAGTGACCCAGAGGACTCCGGAGCGAATGCCTCAGCAAACCTACGCTGCATGGCCTCCCTGATCCTGCAAAGTCTGCGGAAGGATCCTCGTATTCTTCGGATCAAGGAGAGGGACCATTACTGGCTGGCCACTCTCCTTGATCCACGGTACAAGGGTAAGGTTGCGGACCTTATGTTACCGTCGCAGAGGGAGCAGAGGATGAGACAACTCCGGGAGGCCTTGCAGAAAGGTCTGTGCAACGCGTTCCCAGAGACTGGGAGGTTACAAACTCCTGGTCCTGGACAACGAGTTGCTGAGGCTTCGGCCAGTCAAAGAAGGAGCGGTGGGGAAGGTGGCCGTCTGACCGATGCGTTCAGACAATTCTTTAGTCCGCAGCCCCAAAGTATGATCGGTTCCAGCAACCATCGCCAGCGTCTGATAAACATGGTGCAGGAATATCTAGGGGCAAGGTCAGACTTGGACACCTTCCCCACCGAAAATCCTCTGGCTTACTGGGTCTTGAGGATGGATCACTGGCCAGAGCTTGCACAGTATGCAATTGAGCTACTGGCCTGTCCTGCATCCAGCGTTCTTTCGGAACGCACATTCAGTGCTGCTGGAGGATTTGTCACGGATCACAGGGTGCGCCTGTCCACCGACTCGGTTGATCGACTGACTTTCATCAAGATGAACCAGTCTTGGATCACCACCAGCTACCACACACCTGATGCTGATATAACAGACTAATTGATTTTAACATGTCACATCCCTTCAAGACTGATGCTGATGCTGAGTGCCTGTGCTGTTATGTTGACTGGCTATCCTCCTCCTCCGAGTCCTCAATGATACGATTGATGATGATAGCTTGGAAGATCATTTTTGTTTATGGGTGCCGCCACCAGTGGCTAAGGCCCAATTTTTCAGCCCCTGTTTTACAGGGGCGTGTAATTAAAAATTTTTTAGCAATAATTTGCCATAGGGCTCATTGCTGTGCTCCAAGTACAGTATCTGTGAGGGGTTGGAGTGTTGTGGCACCAGTGCCTAAGGCCCAATTTTTCAGCCCCTGTTTAACAGGGGCGTGTCATTACAATTTTTGAAGCAATACTTTGCAACAGGGCTCATTGCTGTGCTCCAAGTACAGTATCTGTGAGGGGTTGTAGTGTTGTGCCACCAGTGCCTAAGGCCCAATTTTTCAGCCCCTGTTCAACAGGGGCATGCAATTACAATTCTTGATCTAATAATTCACAGCAGGGTCCATTGCTGCACCCACCAAGAGTAACTCTGAGGGCTTACAGTCTTGTGGCAACGCCACCACCACCACCACCACGAAAGGCCCAATTTTTCAGCCCCTGTTCAAAAGGGGCATGTAATTACAATTCTTGATCTAATAATTCACAGCAGGGCCCATTGCTGCACCCACCAAGAGTAACTGTCAGGGCTTACAGTGTTGTGGCACCAGCACCACCATCAAAGCCCCAATTTTTACTACCACTGTTCAACAATTATATGTAATTAAAATTCCTGATATAATAGTTGACAGCAGGGCGTTCCAGCACCAACCAAGAGTAACTGAGTGCTTACAGTGTTGTGCCAACACCAACAACTAAGGGGCCTATTTCTGCAGAGTATATACGGCAGGTCCCTACTTTCAAACATCCAACTTACAAACGACTCCTACTTGCAAACGAAAGAAGACAACAGGAAGTGAGAGGAAATCTACCCCTAGAAAGGAAAATTCTCTCCTGTAAGAATAAATATGGGAGAAAGGGGTCTCATCTGTACTGATGCTTTATCAGCAATCCTTGTTTCAAGAAAAACACCACATTTCAAAAACAGTTGTCATTGGGACGGAAAGTGAGGTGAAATGTTCTGAACAGGGGCACAGACAGCAAAACAAATGTTACAGGGGTGATAACCCTTACCTATGTTTCCCAAAAAGTTTAAAAATAGATTTTTGGGCTGGAGCTACACTTCAACAATGTACCTGTTCAAAATTACAAACACATTCTACATAAGAACAAACCTACAGTCCCTGTCTTGTATGCACCGCCTGTATACGGCTGTTCAGAGTATACAGGGCCTTTTTTATTTTATGTGCGGGGTTCCCCTTAATATCCATACAAGACCCAAAGGGGCTGGTAATGGGCTGGGGTAGGGGGGGGGGTGTTGATGGGGTAGCTATGCCATTTTTCCTAAAGATTTTCATCCATATTACCGGGACCAGACATTGCATTAAAGCCGCAAGCAGTTTTAAATGACTTTTTTCCCTTTAGAAATGTTATTTTGTGCAGGGACAGTTCTAAACACGGGAAACACGTGGCACTTCACAGGCATACTTTAGACACCCCCCAGGTACGATATTTAAAGGAATATTTGACTTTTTTTTTTCACTTTATGCATCATTAAAATGACTGCTCCCGAAAAACGACCGTTTTTAAAACTTCTTTTTGCATTGATACATGTCCCCTGGTGCAGAACCCGGGTTCCCAAACCCTTTTTAGGACAATAACATGCATAATAGTTGTTATAATTAGCACTTTAGAATTCGAACGTTCGCATCCATTGTATTTAATAGGGTTCTAATGTTCGTTCGAACTTTCGGTCC
This sequence comes from Rana muscosa, assembly GCA_029206835.1. Lineage (NCBI taxonomy): Eukaryota > Metazoa > Chordata > Amphibia > Anura > Ranidae > Rana > Rana muscosa. The sequence continues at coordinate 74,892,347 of CM055121.1, forward strand.
GTTCGCGGGTTCTGGTGCGAACCGAACCCGGGGGTGTTCGGCTCATCACTAATTCTGTCTCCACTCTCCCTTTTCTCTTTGCTCCTCCCCGGGGTAAGTATGGATTTTCAATTGTTTTTAGGTATGTCTTATAATATTTTCTATAAAATTTCATGATGGCTCCTTTAAATATTCTTACCTTAAATGTCCAAGGTCTAAATGTTCCACAAAAATGAACCAAAGTTTTTAGATCATTATCTTCTTCAAAGGCGCATATAATTTGCCTCCAAGAAACCCATTTCACTGAAACCTCGACACCTAAATATTTTGGTACAGCTTATCCCCAAGTTTTTACTGCTTCAGCTAAAACTAAACGTAGGGGAGTGCTAATTGCATTTCATAGAGCTACACCCTTCTCTCTTCTGACAGAAACCAAAGACCCAGAAGGTCGCTATCTCATTATTACAGGGCATCTATGTGATACGCTAATCACAGTAGTATCCTATTATGCTCCTAATAAAAATCCGACAGCATTCCTCTCCCATTTGTTCCAGGTAATAGAGACTCATAAAATGGGCACACTTTTGATCTGTGGAGATTCGAACCAAGTTCTATACCCTTATTTAGATAAGTCCCCAATTCCTACCACTTCCAATTCTCAATCTCGTAGGTTCCAAAGACTTCTACAACAACATTCCTTGCTAGATTCCTGGCGAGAAATCAATCCCACGAAACGTCAATATTCCTTCTATTCCCATCCACATAAGTCTTTTTCCCGTATCGACCATATACTAATCTCTATTAGTATGTCCCCGGAAATGCTCACATCATCTGTAATACCCTTTACATGGACTGATCATTGTGCAATACTTTCTACTTTCACTTCCCTCATACCCAAACATCAAGACCCCACATGGTACATAAATGATTCAACCCTATCCCATCCATCACACTCTACTGACTTAGAAATAGCCATAAAAGACTATCTGAAAAATAATAAAACCCCTGATATTTCTCCATTAACATTATGGGAGGCACACAAACCCGTCCTTCGAGGAATCTGCTTACGCCAAGCATCATATCTTAAAAAAGAAAAAAAGAAGCTACAACTAATATTAGAAACAAAATTTAACACTTGCCACGCAAATTTTCAAGCGAATCCTACCCCTGTGACAAAAAATCAACTAGATGAAGCTAGCCTAAATCTTGATCTTTTCCTATCTGAATCCGCAGATAAAACCATACGCAAATCCAAGCATAAATTTTATATTAAAGCTAACAAGCCTGGCACTCTTCTCGCTCGAGCACTTAAAAAATTAAACAACCCATACAAACCGATTCGATTAAAATTACCTCATAATACTTACACCAGTAATCCAGAAAAAATCCTACAAACCTTCCACAAACACCTTACATCTTTATACAACAATCAGGGATTTTTTGACCGATCCGCTGCAGAATTATTTTTTTCACAAACCAAACTTCCAAAGATTCCTTTAACTCAACATGAACATCTTGAAAGTCCCATTACAACTGCAGAGGTTGAATTAGCCAATAAATCCCTTAAACCAAATAAACGCCCGGGTCCTGACGGCTTCTCTGCCCTATATTATAAAAAATTTACTCATCTTCTTGCGCCATTGCTGACAGATGCTTTCAATTCACTTCTGAACAACCAATCCTTTCGTCCTGAAAACTTAACAGCAATAATCACAATGATCCCCAAACCTCATTCAGATGATTCATCTTGTGCTAATTACAGGCCCATATCCCTGCTTAATCTTGATATCAAACTACTAGCGAAAATTCTAGCAACTCGTTTGAACAATATTATTGGTTCATTAATAAATAAAGACCAAGTTGGTTTTATTCCTTTTCGCCAAGCAGCTGATAACGTACGCAGGGCAACTTTATTAATCCAAGCAGCTAATACGCGGCGAATACCTATGTGTCTTCTGTCGTTAGATATTAAAAAAGCATTCGACACAGTATCATGGCCCTATCTACATTTTGCTTTACAAAAATGGGGGTTCGGTCCTCACTTTCTTAACTGGGTTTCATCACTATATAATAATCCCAAAGCCTATATTAAATATGCTGGATATAAATCTGGTTGCTTTAACATAAATAGAGGTACACGTCAGGGTTGTCCACTCTCCCCACTTTTATTTGCCCTACTTATTGAACCCCTAGCTCAGGCTATACGATCTGACCCTTCAATCAAAGGGATAGACTTAGCTGGTCATCAGCACAAATTATGTTTGTTTGCTGACGATATACTAATATTTATGTCTTCCCCTCATATTTCTGCTCCCAACCTTATAAGTAAGCTAGATCATTTTGCACAGATATCTGGACTAATTATCAACTCTCAAAAATCTACAGCCTTAAATATCTCCTTACCTCCCCATACTTTACAACAAGCACAAACTTCCCTCCCATTCTCCTGGTCTACATCGCACCTGACCTACCTAGGAATTACTTACTCCCAATTTAACTGAATTCTTCTCAGCTAACTTTCCGCCATTACTAAAGCAAATTACCAATCTCCTTAAACAATGGTCTTCTTTACCAATCTCATGGATTGGTAAAATAAACGTAATAAAGATGACTATTTTACCCAAGATACTATATCTATTTCGGGTTTTGCCCATTCCAGTTCCAGCATACTTTCTTAGAAATCTTCAACGCAAAACACTAGCGTTCATCTGGGGCTCTTTAAAACATTGTTTATCTAAACACACACTCTACCTTCCCAAACTTAAAGGTGGACTAGGATTCCCCAATTTCGCCTCTTACTACCATGCAGCTCAAATAGCATGCATCCCCAAATATCACGCAAAATACGAAACCCCACTCTGGGTTGCAATTGAAGCAATTGACTGTGATCCATTTTCTATAACAAATTTAATTAGGTCCAAACCCTCAGATCATAAAAATATAAAAAATAAGATTACCAAACACACAGTTACTATCTGGGATAAATTTAAACTTATCAAAGGACTACAATCTCCTCATGTTCCCCTTCTATCATTTATTAGAAACCCACTATTCTACCCAGCCTGCACATTCCCTAATTCATTTAAAAAATGGATCTCCTCTGACATAACACAACTCTGTGATTTATCGACATCTACCTCACTTATAACATTTCCTGAACTATGTGATAGGCATCAACTCCCCCAATCAGAACTTTTCCGATATCTGCAGATCAAAAAAAATTTCATGCCATATATACAAAATATGAGTAAGCTCAACGAACTCACACAATTTGAACGTATATGTAAACGCGAACCTCACTCTAAGGGTCTCATATCAATAATATATAAACACCTTATTACTTTGCCTACTGCAGACCCACCATCATACGTGGCAAAATGGGAGAGAGACCTTGGACTTCAGTTGGAACCATCCGATTGGGATAAAATTTGGACCACAACAAAATCATCTTCACAAAATATAATAGCTCTAGAGACAAATTATAAAGTACTTTTGCGCTGGTATTTGGTTCCTGTCAGAATCGCGAAATATATTCCGCAATACTCCCCACTCTGCTTCCGTGGCTGTGGTGAACTAGGATCACACATACACATATTTTGGGATTGTCCCGTTACAAAATGTTTTTGGAAAGAGGTTTTTCTTATCCTCTCTACCTTATTGAAAAAAAACAATCAAACCTGACCCTTCAATTGCACTACTAAATCTAAAACCGACTTCTATTTCCCACACTCAATTCAAACTCCTTCTACAAATCACTACTGCAGCAAAGCAGACAATCGCCAAAGCGTGGAAAACCCCAACATTAATGATCTCAGAAACCAAAACCAGAATAAACCAAGCCATGACCCACTCAAAAACGGAAGCCATTACCAATGATAATATTGGAAAATTTGAAAAAATCTGGAATCCTTGGGTGACTAATTTTTTCCCTCCCAACTTTGACATCACATTATTAAGACCTTGGTAATATAACTACTAATAGCTATTTAATATACTAATATTATCAGACCAACATTATAAGATACCCCGGGGACCTTTTCGACCTTTTCTATCTTTTCTACCTACTATCTTTATTTTTTTTCTCTTCTTCTTCTTACCCTTCCCTCTCTTCTATCTTCGCTCTTTAGCTCTTTTTTTGTTGTTTTTTCTTTCTTAGCATATATTGTTATTATATGCAAAAATGGTAGCAACATTTTTATTTTTTTTTAAGTTTTTTTATTTATCAGTATATTTCAGCTTTAGAGCTCCTTTGAAACAATACAAACCTTATATATTACAATAACATTATATGAGGTCGAGAAATTATGACCCTTCATTTTTTCTTTATAAATCCTTATATTACCTTACATGTTATATATTATTACTAAATCTGGTTTGTAATTACTAAATTCAACACTAAGCATATATTTTAGCAAGTCTCCAGATAATGGTCAACATATGTTAAACTTAAATTACTGTTTTTTTTCTCCTCTTCTGTTGTTGTTGCCTTCAAAAATCACTGGAGCTTGACATAAATATCTAATTTGTGTTCTCCTTAACTGCTACTATTTATAGTGACTATGTTTATTGACAATATATGCTTGTAATTTTGAAAATTTAATAAACAAATTTGACAAGAGAAATTGCTGGCAACAAGTGAAGGCATTCAGTGAGCTTCTAATGCCGTCCTGTAAACACATCAGTAATAAAATAAAAAAAATGTTTACTATATTCATCTTAATTTGTATTCCCTGCAGAATAAGAGCACCCAAATCCACAGAGTAGGGCAATAAGTGTGCTTTCTGGCACTTGTGCTGTCTATCTTGTCTCTGCTTTCCACATCATAATTCAAACAAAAGGTCAAATTTAAATCTTGTGGCAAATGACAGGCACCTTTTTTTCACACCAATTCCAGAGGAAAAAAAAGTTGTAGCTGTTTAAACAATGTTAGCTGGAGATGGATTTTTTTATTTATTTCTGAACTGCAAAGTAAAGCCATAATGTGCTAGTATGCAACACATACTAGCATATTATGTGAAAAGCACCTCCAAATGAAGCCTTCCATCGATGCGTTGTCACCGCCGGAGGCTGCATCCATCTGCACTTGTCTTCCTTCCGGGTCTGCGGACTTCGGCTGTGTGACTGGTCAGAGCCGCAGCATGGCACAGGACTCTGAAGGAACAACACGAGTGCCCGTTTCTTCAGAGCCCATGCGCCGATGACATCATTGGCTGCATATAACAAAATTGGCTGTATATGAAAAAAAAAAAAAGAAAATCTTTGTTGCAGATTCCTTCCTTTTTTCTGCACTAGAGAAATTACTGTCTTTTACAGACTGATTCTACCGAAAAGCAGGGTCAGCCTCTATTATAACCACCTGGTGCACAGTGTTGTAATGTGGAAAACTGTAATGTGCCTGTATCCCTTTAATATAGAAGCCTTAAAGTGATTGTAAAGTCTTGTTTTTTTCCTATAAAAATAACAAACATGTTATATTTACCTGCTCTGTGCAGTGGTTTTGCACAGAGAAGCCCAGATCCTCTTCTTCTCAGGTCCCTCTTGGGCTCTCCTGGCACTTCCCTCCTATTGGGTGCCCCCCACAGCAAGCAGCTTGCTATGGGGGGCACCCGAGCCATGTCACAGCTCCCTGTGTCCAATCATACACTGAGCCCTGACTCGGCCTCCTCTTTTCCCTAATTCGCTAGCTGACTTTGATTGACAGGAGTGACAGCTGCTGTGTCTCAGCCAATCAGGAGGGAGAATCTCAAATGGTCGAGACACTTGTGGACATCGCTGGACAGAGAGGGACCTCAGGTAAGTGTTAGGGGGGCTGTTTCAGGGCTGGGCTCAGCCCTTCCTTCTCTGAGCTGGCCACTCAGCTGTCGGTTAATTGCCAGCTCCTATCTCTCCACAGTGACTCACCTGTTGATGATATCCTGCTCGTCAGTCCTGCTTACTTAAGCTGTCCAACCTAGACGATCTCTGCCTTCGCTTGGTCAACATCACAGAGACTCTGTCCTGTTAAAGACTTGCTTGGCTGACGTTCTTTCTGGCACCAGATCCTGCTTGCTGTTCCACTACGCTGATCCCTGGCTTCCTGACTTTCTTACTTTTATTATTATTAAACAAGTGTGATTTAACTGTACTTCTGTCTCGGTCTGATTCATGGTTTCTGACAGGCTGCTTCACACAGAAGGCATTTTATCTTAAAATAGATGTAAACCCAAATCATGAAATTTGAACTGGGCACATATATCTGCAGTGTTTTCTTATCTCTCTTCAAAGCACTATATCCCGTGGCTTTCTCCTGCATCTGTTCTTCTGTTATCAGCATGAGAACTTCTGACAAGTTCTCTGTCAACTGTGATAAAACCAGCCCGAAATTTGTGTCAGGGCGGGTGCTATAAATAGTTTAGCAGACAGCTTGTCAATTCACAGCACAGCCCTGCTCGTCTCTGCCTATGGGGGGTGTGTGCCTTTCCTCCAATCAGCTGTCTGACCGTGTATGGCAAGTCTCCCCTCCCCCTGTTGGAACAGGAAGAGAAAATATTAACAGGATGTGTGCTTTCTAAACAGTATATAAAGCTAAAGACAGCAGATATGCATGTAAAACTTAAGTAGGAAGATTTGTTTCATCTCTGTGTATCATCTGAGGCTGTTCACTTCATAGGGTTTACATCCATTTTAATGTAATGCATTAGGATAAAAAAAAAACCTTCTGCCTTTGCAACTACTTTAAGGGGTATCTCGCCAAAATTAAATTTATATTGCAGGGGATGTCTAAAAAAAAAAAAAAAAAAATCACCACACCCCTGGCTTGCCATACCGCAATATTTTTTTTACACTTTTTTAAAATACAATGGTTGCGGAAAATAATGGAAAGATTTTTCTTATTAGTATTAAATCAAAAATGGCTTGTGTAGCATTTCTATATGCTATGCAAATTTTGTAATGAAAGTAGAGTTTTCCTTTAATTAAAATCCATCTAAAACAGGGGTCTCAAACTGGTGGCCCTCCAGCTGTTGTGGAACTACTGGTCCCATCATGCCTCTGTCTGAGGGAGTCATGCTTGTAACTGTCAGGCTTGCAGTGCCTCATGGGACTTTTTGCAACAGCTGGAGGGCCACCAGTTTGAGACCTCTGATCTAAAACAACCTGTTCATCTAGGACAGGGGTCTCCAAACTTTTCAAAGGGCCACTTTATTGTCCTTCATGTTTTAGGAGGGCCGGATTGTGGCCAGCAGGGGCAGAAAATGTCACGGGCCCAGCATCAGTGATAATAAATATGGCTTTGGGGTTGGTAGTCAGTAGTAGGAGGAGTATTATCCCCTATTAGTAGGAGGGATAGTATCCCATCATTGGTATCGGTGGAAGATATATAGTGCCCCATTGTTGGTGTCAGTGGGAGGAATTGTACCCCAAGGGCCAGATAGAGGCTAGAAAAGGGCCACATCTGACTCTCGGGCCGCAGTTTGGAGACCCCTGATCTAGGACTACCCTGTTCAAGAGGGACAGCATTGTCAGCCTATTAAAGAAAGTAAAAAAAAAAAAAAAAAAAATTCTACTAGCAGATTCAACAGGTTAAAAACTTGTTACAGTTGGGACAAAAAAAAAATAAAACTGCTGTGTTAAGGTTAGTGACAGACTATGTATTACAGTATATTACCTGCATCCGGCGTCGAGGACACAATAAGGTCCCTATTGCTTGTTAGCCATATAATAATATTAGTAGTGTATCTATTTATGCATTAGCAGTGTAGCTATTTGAAATTGTTTGTAACAAGGTTAAGCTAAATACATTTGAGTAGATCTTAACATTCCTGCCAGTACATCCTAATTCAATTTCCCATATACTGCGCATTTTGCCAAGTATATCATGCACTTTTCTAGTTTGTCACTAAAGTAAATATGGATTGTCTTCATTAAATGCTTGTTTTAAACATGATGCAATAGCGTCTATATAAATAGAGATTCACCACAAGTTTGCATGATGTGGATCCTGCTGGCAATCTTAGAGACAGCAAACATAGCCAAGTTCATCCCTTGAGACACGGCCACAATTTAATTAGCTGGGAGTACATGAGCTCTAAGTAAGCAGTGGTTGGAGGCACTGAGCTTCGCAGGTTGCCTTTCATAATAACAAAGACAGGTTTTGCAAATGGATCGCATGTCTGCTAATCATACATTTAATTCCAAAGTGTTTGAAAGGAAGCTAAAAATAACAAAGATTTTTTTTTTATTTTGTTCTGTTTTAGCTTACATTTATAAGAAGCTGCACATAATAATTGTAGCAGTAACTAGTATGTGTGTATACAGTAGTAATAAGGGTATATGGCGCAATAAGTGTCATGTCTACATAAATGTCTATGCAGAAAAAAAAAGGGCATATAGTCCAAACGGAGCGTTCAGGATAACTTCCTGCTGATCTCAATTCACTAGATGCAGCATCTCTGAAGATACTGAAGTATCTCTGGGCAAACAGAAAAAGAACCGCAGGGCGCAGTCTGAGTGTCATATAATACCATATTTATTGTGATAAATAGACACATGACAACTTACTTTGTGATAGGTTCATCGCATAGTAAGGGCTTCCAGTGGACAGTCACAACAGGGAACCTCAGACCAGGACAGAAACACTGGGTGGATGATGGATACACCTGCAGGACCGAGAGAATACACTAGGGGGCGCCAAACTAAGTGCATCATTAAATGTACTGCAAAAAACGATGTAAATTGGCAACTCACGTAAGAAGAAGAAACTGCACTTTTGTATGTAATCCATGAGTGATCGGCTCATGCATCTAGGATGGGAAGCCTCTCCCTAACTGTTGCAGCCTGGAAAGTTCAGAAGTCAGGCTGGATAAGAGCTTAGATGAGGAAGTGGATACCAAAAAGATGGCAGGCAAGTTCTCTGGAATGCAAAGCAGACTGGAAGTGACGTCATCAGCATGGAGCAGAGGAGGGCAGAGCTATGCATTTCAAGGCTGCCCAAGCCTTTTTCTCAGGCTTAAGTTGTGAGACTGCCCACTGGAAGCCCTTACTATGTGATCAGCCTGATTGTTAAATTTTTCTGTTCACTGCAATAAATTAAGATGATTAATATACTACACTCAGATTGCGCCCTGCCGTTTTTCTTCTGTTAGTATGTGTGCCTATTGTGCATAGGCAGCCCTATCCTCGCCACCTGTCACTTAACACAGAAGGCAGTAGAGGAAGTTTCTGCACTGCTCACTCCTAACAGATTGGTGTCAGCTGCGTTTCTGAAGAGGTAGGAGAGCTGTAGAGGGGTGGAATGGGGGGCTTTATGAAGAGGTGAGAAAGCTGTGGATGAGGATTTGTGAAGAAGAGAGAGTGCTGTGGGGGAAGGGCAATTTGTGAAGAGGTGAGAGAGCTGTGGGGAGGGAGATTTGTGAAGAGGTGGGAGAGCTGGGGGGAGGCGGTATTTGTGTAGAGGTGAGAGAGGTGTGGGGGTCGGGGGATTTGTGATGAGGTGCGAGAGCTATGGGGGGATTTCTGAAGAAGTTAGAGAGTTTTGAGTGGGAAGGGGGGATTTGTAAAGAGGGGGTGGTTATCATGGGCGTCCGCTCCATAGGGCAAGGGAGGTCAATTGCCCCCCCCCCCCGGAGACACACTATATTTATATGGACATGGAGTGAAGCGGAATTATCTTCAAGAGCTATTTCACACTGCCAGCTGGCCACGTTATCGGTAAAGCGCCGCTAGTTTTAGCGGTGCTTTACCATCGTTTTAGTGGCTCTATTCGGCCGCTAGAGGGGTTGGGGTGTTTAAAAAAAAAATAGAAATTGCTAATCAGACAATGGCAGCTTGATCCTTCTATTAAGCTTTTCCATCAGGTTTCTCAAACCTTTGCATGCCTGCGCTTTATGTCATAATGACTAAGCCCCTCCACTTCATGACATTGTCAAAAAGGGACCGAGCATGGATGACCTTAAAATTATGCCCACCCCCCTGAAAAAAGTTCAGCGGACGCCCATGGTGGTTATACTCAGAAGCAACGGTGGAAAGCTTGAAGGTTGAAACACATTAAATGTGTGATTGATCTTTAACTCTGTTGTGCTGTTTTTAATTAATACAATAAATTTCGAATTTTATCTAACAACACAAATTGTTGATCATGTTGTGAACGTTTGTCATAGTCTAGCATCAGGCTCAGGGCCAGTGGCTATAGCAACATAAAGGTTCATGAGTAGAGTTGAGCGGGTAGCTGGATATTCGGGTCCGGCGGGTTCGGCCGAACTTCGGAAAAAAGTTCGGATTCGGGACCGAACTTCAACCCGAACCCGGACCCGGACCCCATTGAAGTCAATGGGGACCCGGACTTCTGACGACTAAAAAGGCTCTAAAAAAGTAATGGAAAGGGCTAGAGGGCTGCAAATGGCAGCAAAATGTTAAGAACATGGCAAGTGCTCTGCAAACAAATGTGGATAGGAAATAACTTAAAAGAACATAAAAAAAATTAAAAAATAAAAAAATATGCTGGAGGCCCCCTTTTCAGCAGAAGAGGTACAGGAAGTCATTAAGAACCTCAGAAACTCAACGGCACAATGCCACACATATGGTGGGAATGCCCCAGAATATGCCCTTTCTGGAATAAATTATTTAATGGATAAGCTAGTGGGAAAATAAAATACTTTGAAATAAAAATGTAGCGGGGTGCTAAATTTAAGGAAAGTGTTTGAGTGGTAAATAGGCTCAAATACCCTAATTCTGTAGGATTCATGGACCATTTTGTCCTCGGGGGACAGTATTGGTGTGCAGTTCCCTGCGGCCTACAGGTGGCGCCTTTTGTGTCCCCTCTTGGCAGTAGTACAGCGGGGCGGGGAACCTGCTGTGCATGCCGGGAGAGCATATAAAAGGGGCAGACCTTTGGCCTGGGGGCTGATGTCCAGTGGGGTCCGCGCCCAGGTGCCTTCGGCCTGGGTGCATGTGTTCCTGTTCCATCTCGGGCACCTTTAGCCCGGGGTGAGGTACTATCCTGGAGTTCTTGCTGCCCTGGGTATGGAGGCCTAGGGGCGGGAGTAAAGCCTGGAGTCCAGAGCCGCCTCGTGTAGGGGACCCTGTTCCAGGGAAGGGAGGATCATTCTGATGGACCGATGCGGGAGTCACGGTGAAGGAATGGTCTGTTGACTCCCTGGAGAGATGTCTTCCCCTTGATATGGGCTAGGTTCGTAGAAGGAGAAGCTCAAGGTCACCTTGACTGTATCAGAGGCCTTATTCAACCGGCCCGTGGCAGGGGCCTTATACACCCTGGTCTGTGGCTGAGACCAAAGTTCTCCAGGCCCGTGGCAGGGGCCTTGTACACCCGGTCTGTGGCAGAGACCAACCTCAATGTCTGTGGCAGAGACCGTGCGCCAAAAACTGTTTGAGAAACCTAAGCAGTGAAGTGAATGTGCTACGTTTGTGCCTGGACCTCCTCCACACCTTAAGCTGTCCTGTTTCTTTGCTCTAACCTTTTCTATCTGAGTACAGTTTATTTTGCCATGAGAGAATAAGAGTTGGAGTTTCAGCTGGTGTGGACATTGACTTTACTGGCAATTAAAGGACTTGCCTCTACCTACAGTAGAGGTGAGAATCATCCTCTGGAGGAGTTTTGACTCCGGCTGTGGACACGGCCCGTCAAGTACACCGCTCAACCTCTTTATATAGGATGATACGGGCTGGTAGTGCGGTGTGCCTTTCTCCCTCCTGCGAAGAGCCAACAACATAAAGGCAGGTAAGGGGGAAAGGATCTGTGCGCTACAAAAAAATAAAATAAAAATTTTAATCTTGGCCTAGCAGGACGAGGTCCATATGGAGTAGGAGGTTGAGGTGGCGGTGGATGTGGCTGTGTAGGTGGAAGCGGCGGTGGAGGAGGACGAGGTAGCCAACACTGGTTCAAAAATACAACAATGGCTGGGTAAGGCCGGTGATGTGTCGAATTCTGTCCCCTGTCGAATAGTGTCCGCCCTGTACTGCGCTTGCTGAGTATGTAGGACAAGGGGATTTCAAAAATCTCCCAAGACTAACGGCGCCTGCGTGTTGAGTTCAGGTGAAGGCCACACCATCCGTGGTTCAAGCCGAGCCAAGCAAGGCCGCGATCGAAGCGAGCCCGTGAGGGGCCCTGTTACTATGTGCTACCGTATGTCCTCTTGGATGGTGGGGCTTGAACCTGCACTCACAGCGCAGGCGCCGTTCATCTTCGGAGATTTTGTGAATCTCCTTGTCCTCTGTACTGCGCAAGCGCTGCGCCTGCGCAGTACGGGCCGGGCACAATCCGATGGCCGGACAGTTTTTGTCACAACACCGGTATACATGTCTATTCTGCACAAGGTACGGACAAGTCCTGTGGGATCCATGCCTGGTTCATTTTAATGAACGTGAGCTTGTCCACATTGGCTCTGGACAGGCGGCTGCGCTTGTCTGTGATAACGCCCCCTGCCGTGCTAAATACACGTTCAGATAATACACTGGCTGCAGGGCAGGCCAGCACCTCCAAGGCATAAACGGCAAGCTCAGGCCATGTGCCCAATTTGGAGACCCAGAAGTTAAAGGGGGCAGACCCGTCATCCAGTACGTGTAGGCCTGTGGACACATACTGCTCAACCATGTTGGTGAAATGCTGCCTCCTGCTAAGACGTTCCATCTCAGCTGGTGGTGCTGGTTGTTGTGGCGTGCTGACAAAGCTTTTCCACATTTCGGCCATGCTAACCCTGCCTTCTGAGGTGCTGCCGGTGCCCCGGCTGCGTTGGCGACCTCTTCCTCCTCCTCTGCCTTCGCCTTGTGCTTCCACCGTACGCCCGCTGTCAGGTGGGAATGCCACCAGCAGCGCGTCTACCAGCGTGCGCTTGTACTCGCGCATCTTACGATCCCGCTCCAGTGAGGGAATTAAGGACGGTACGTTGTCCTTGTAACGGGGATCCAGCAGGGTGGCCACCCAGTAATCAGCACCAGTTAAAATGTGGGCAACTCGGCTGTCGTTGCGGAAACACTGCAGCATGTAATCGCTCATGTGTGCCAGGCTGCCCAGAGGCAAAGAAAAGCTGTCCTCTGTGGGAGGTGTATCGTCTGTGTCCTCTGTATCCCCCCAGCCACGCACCAGTAATGGCCACGAGCTGGTCTGAGTGCCACCCTGCTGTGAACATGGCTCCTCCTCCTCCTCCTCCTCCTCCTCCTCCTCCACCTCGTCATCCTCCAGAACTGTGCCCTTTCTGCCGGACAATTGTGTACCTGGCGTTTGTTGGTGCAGGAACCCACCCTCGTAGCCACTTGTGAAAGACTGCCCTGAAAGCCTTTGAAATGATCCCGCTTCCTCCTCCTCCTCCTCATCCTCCTGTGCCACATCCTCTTCCATCATCGCACGAAGCGTTTTTTCAAGGAGGCATAGAACTGGGATAGTAACGCTGAGAATGGCGTCATTGGCACTGGCCATGTTGGTGGAGTACTCGAAACAGCGCAACAAGGCACACAGGTCTCGCATGGAGGCCCAGTTATTGGTGGTGAAGTGGTGCTGTTCCGCAGAGCGACTCACGCGTGATTGCTGCAGCTGAAACTCCACTATTGCCTGCTGCTGCTCGCACAGTCTGGCCAGCATGTGCAAGGTGGAGTTCCACCTTGTGGGCACGTCACATATGAGGCGGTGAGCTGGAAGGCCGAAGTTACGCTGCAGCGCTGACAGGCGAGCAGCAGCAGGGTGAGAACGCCGAAAGTGCGCACACACAGCCCGCACTTTCTGCAGCAGCTCTGGCATATTGGGGTAATTTTTAAGGAACCTCTGGACCACCAAGTTCAGCACATGCGCCAGGCAAGGGATGTGCGTCAAACCGGCTAGACCCAGAGCTGCTACGAGATTTCGCCCATTATCGCACACCACCAGGCCGGGCTTGAGGCTCACTGACAGCAACCACTCATCGGTCTGTTGTTCCATGTCCCTCCACAACTCCTGCGCGGTGTGGGGATTTTCCCCCAAACAGGAAAGTTTTAAAACTGCCTGCTGTCGTTTACCCCTGGCTGTGCTGAAGTTGGTGGTGAAGGTGTTACGCTGAATGGATGAGGAGGCGGTAGAGGATGAGGAAGCGGAGAAGGAGGAGTTAGCAACAGGAGGCAAACTGAAGCGCCCTGCAATCCTCGGTGGTGGAAGGACATGCGCCAAACCGCTATCTGCCTCAGGCCCAGCAGCCACTGCATTTACCCAGTGTGCTGTTAGGGAGATATAACGTCCCTGACCGTGCTTACTGGTCCACGCATCCGTAGTTAGGTGGACCTTGCCACAGATGGCGTTGCGCAGTGCACACCTGATTTTGTCCCCCACCTGGTTGTGCAGGGAAGGGATGGCTCGCCTGGAAAAGTAGTGGCGGCTGGGCACGACGTACTGCGGGACAGCCAATGCCATCAGGCTTTTAAAACTCTGCGTCTCCACCAGACGGAATGACAGCATTTCAAAGGCCAGGAATTTTGAAATGCTGGCATTCAGGGCCAGGGATCGTGGGTGGCTAGGGGGGTACTTCCTCTTCCGCTCCAATGTTTGGGAGATAGAGAGCTGAACGCTTCCATGGGACATTGTGGAGATGGTCGGTGACCCAGGTGGTAGTGTTGCTGGCAGATCCTCTGTTTGCGGGGTGACAGGTGCCACTGTCACTACAGAGGTGGATGAAGAGGCCGAGACTGCAGCAGAAGAGGAAGCAGGAGGAGCCAGAGACCTTTCTTGGTTTCTGAGGTGTCTACTCCACTGCAGCTCGTGCTTTGCACTTAGATGCCTGGTCATGCAGCTTGTGCTCAGGTTGAGAACGTTTATGCCTCGCTTCAGGCTCTGATTGCACAGCGTGCAAACCACTCGTGTCTTGTCATCAACACACTGTGTGAAGAACTGCCACGCTAGGGAAGTCCTTGGACCTGGCTTTGGTGTGCTCGGTCCCTTGCTGCGTTGGGCAGTAGCAGATGTACTGTCTAGGGGACGAATGCTCCGTTTTTGCACCCTGCTCCCTCTTCTGCTGTGCTGGTGGCTCTGTGCGACCACCGCCTCTTCCTCCGAACTACACTGGTCACCTGCATAACGTTGATTCCATGTGGGGTCGAGGACCTCATCGTCCTCCACATCATCTTCCACCCAGTCTTCACCCCTGCCCTCCATGTCTGTCTGCACAATTGCGAAAGCAGCAGCAGTTGGCACCTGTGTTTCGTCATCATCCGAGACGTGCTGCGATGGTCCTCCCATGTACCCATCATGAAACATAAGTGGTTGGGCATCGGTGCACTCAATCTCTTCCACTTCTGGGGCAGGGCTAGGTGGATGGCCCTGGGAAACCCTGCTAACAGAGTCATCGAAAAGCAGAAGAGACTGCTGTATGATTTGGGGCTCAGACTGCTTGGCTGATTTGCAAGGGGGTGAGGTGAAAGACTGATGGACATGGGCTTCAGGTGCCAACTCTGATCTTTCAGCAGAAGAGTGGGTGGGAGACAATGTGAAGGAACCCGAGGCACTGTCAGCAACCCAATCTACTATCGCCTGTACTTGTCCTGGCCTAAACATTGGTACAGCCTCATTAGGCGTGACAAAATACCGCCGCAGGCTCGGTCGCCTACTCGCACCTGAGGAAGGTGTTTCACTTGTGCGTGTAGCTGGCACAGATCCACCACGTCCTCTCCCTGCAACAGGAGCTCCACCAGCAGCACCACGACCGGGGCCACCACGTCCCTTTGACCTTCCCCTCATATTTTCCAAATTTAGGATCTTGCCCTAAATGGCGTTTTTTGGAAGACCACAACACACCCACAGTACGTAATGGCTGAAACGCACAGCTACAGAACTGCAGAAAATGCTATTCAAAAAAAAAAGGTTGTTTTTTTTAGTATAGCACAGTACAAGGAAAATATATATAAATTGTTTTTTTACACACACCTCCAGATGTGTATTTCACACTGCAAAATATTTTCTGTGGCCCTAAATGGCATTTTTTGCCAGACCACAACACACCCACAGCACGTAACCGCTGAATCGCACAGCTACAGAAAATGCTATTCAAAAAAAAAGGTTGTTTTTTTTAGTATAGCACAGTACAAGGAAAATATATAGAAATTGTTTATTTTACACACCTCCACATGTGTATTTCACACTGCAATTTATTTTCTGTGGCCCTAAATGGCGTTTTTTGAAAGAGCACAACACAACCACAGTATTTAACCACTGAATCGCACAGCTATAGAAGTGCAGAGAATGCTATTCAAAAAAAATGTTGTTTTTTTTAGTATAGCACTGTACAATATATAGAAATTGTTTATTTTACACACCTCCACATGTGTATTTCACACTGCAAAATATTTTCTGTGGCCCTAAATGGCGTTTTTTGAAAGAGCACAACACAACCACAGTATTTAACCACTGAATCGCACAGCTATAGAAGTGCAGAGAATGCTATTCAAAAAAAATGTTGTTTTTTTTAGTATAGCACTGTACAATATATAGAAATTGTTTATTTTACACACCTCCACATGTGTATTTCACACTGCAAAATATTTTCTGTGGCCCTAAATGGCATTTTTTGCCAGACCACAACACACCCACAGCACGTAACCGCTGAATCGCACAGCTACAGAAAATGCTATTCAAAAAAAAAGGTTGTTTTTTTTAGTATAGCACAGTACAAGGAAAATATATAGAAATTGTTTATTTTACACACCTCCACATGTGTATTTCACACTGCAATTTATTTTCTGTGGCCCTAAATGGCGTTTTTTGCAAGAGCACAACACAACCACAGTATTTAACCACTGAATCGCACAGCTATAGAAGTGCAGAGAATGCTATTCAAAAAAAATGTTGTTTTTTTTAGTATAGCACTGTACAATATATAGAAATTGTTTATTTTACACACCTCCACATGTGTATTTCACACTGCAAAATATTTTCTGTGGCCCTAAATGGCGTTTTTTGAAAGAGCACAACACAACCACAGTATTTAACCACTGAATCGCACAGCTATAGAAGTGCAGAGAATGCTATTCAAAAAAAATGTTGTTTTTTTTAGTATAGCACTGTACAATATATAGAAATTGTTTATTTTACACACCTCCACATGTGTATTTCACACTGCAAAATATTTTCTGTGGCCCTAAATGGCGTTTTTTGAAAGAGCACAACACAACCACAGTATTTAACCACTGAATCGCACAGCTATAGAAGTGCAGAGAATGCTATTCAAAAAAAATGTTGTTTTTTTTAGTATAGCACTGTACAATATATAGAAATTGTTTATTTTACACACCTCCACATGTGTATTTCACACTGCAAAATATTTTCTGTGGCCCTAAATGGCGTTTTTTGAAAGAGCACAACACAACCACAGTATTTAACCACTGAATCACACAGCTATAGAAGTGCAGAGAATGCTATTCAAAAAAAATGTTGTTTTTTTTAGTATAGCACTGTACAATATATAGAAATTGTTTATTTTACACACCTCCACATGTGTATTTCACACTGCAAAATATTTTCTGTGGCCCTAAATGGCGTTTTTTGAAAGAGCACAACACAACCACAGTATTTAACCACTGAATCGCACAGCTATAGAAGTGCAGAGAATGCTATTCAAAAAAAATTTTGTTTTTTTTAAGTATAGCACTGTACAATATATAGAAATTGTTTATTTTACACACCTCCACATGTGTATTTCACACTGCAAAATATTTTCTGTGGCCCTAAATGGCGTTTTTTGAAAGAGCACAATACAACCACAGTATTTAACCACTGAATCGCACAGCTATAGAAGTGCAGAGAATGCTACTCAAAAAAAATGTTGTTTTTTTTAGTATAGCACTGTACAATATATAGAAATTGTTTATTTTACACACCTCCACATGTGTATTTCACACTGCAAAATATTTTCTGTGGCCCTAAATGGCGTTTTTTGAAAGAGCACAACACAACCACAGTATTTAACCACTGAATCGCACAGCTATAGAAGTGCAGAGAATGCTATTCAAAAAAAATGTTGTTTTTTTTAGTATAGCACTGTACAATATATAGAAATTGTTTATTTTACACACCTCCACATGTGTATTTCACACTGCAAAATATTTTCTGTGGCCCTAAATGGCGTTTTTTGAAAGAGCACAACACAACCACAGTATTTAACCACTGAATCGCACAGCTATAGAAGTGCAGAGAATGCTATTCAAAAAAAATGTTGTTTTTTTTAGTATAGCACTGTACAATATATAGAAATTGTTTATTTTACACACCTCCACATGTGTATTTCACACTGCAAAATATTTTCTGTGGCCCTAAATGGCGTTTTTTGAAAGAGCACAACACAACCACAGTATTTAACCACTGAATCGCACAGCTATAGAAGTGCAGAGAATGCTATTCAAAAAAAATGTTTTTTTTTTTAGTATAGCACTGTACAATATATAGAAATTGTTTATTTTACACACCTCCACATGTGTATTTCACACTGCAAAATATTTTCTGTGGCCCTAAATGGCGTTTTTTGAAAGAGCACAACACAACCACAGTATTTAACCACTGAATCGCACAGCTATAGAAGTGCAGAGAATGCTATTCAAAAAAAATGTTGGTTTTTTTAGTATAGCACTGTACAATATATAGAAATTGTTTATTTTACACACCTCCACATGTGTATTTCACACTGCAAAATATTTTCTGTGGCCCTAAATGGCGTTTTTTGAAAGAGCACAACACAACCACAGTATATAACCGCTGAATCGCACAGCTGCAGAGAATGCTATTCAAAAAAAAGTTTTTTTTTTTTTTTTTAGTATAGCATAGTACAAGAAAAATATATAGAAATTGGTTATTTCACACAACTAGAGATATACACTGCAAAATATTTTTTTTGCCCAAAAATAGGTATTTTTTGCGCACAACAAAGTGCCTTTTTTTTTTTTGCAACAGCACAATAAAGTGCCTTTTTTTTTTTTGGGGGGCCCAAAAATGGGTCTTTTTAGCAAAAGCACAATAAAGTGCCTTTTTTTTATTTATTTATTTATTTATTTCTGACCAAAATAGGTCTTTTAGCAAGAGCACAATACAGCCACAGTATGGAATAGGTGTATCACTCAACGTAATGCAGTGCTGGTGCACTGAGCTTGCAACACAAACAGATAAACCTATGCAGATCGCTGAGCTATTATATCTCTCAATCTGGACTCCTATCTAAATCTCTCTCCCTGAAAGCACAAACAGGATCCTGCCCCTACACTACACTACACTACACTACACTGTCTCCCTATCTTTTCTATCAGTAGATTGCAGAATCAGGACTAACTCCTATTCTCTCCCTCACAGCAACAGCAGCCAGGATCCTTTCCCTACACTGTCTAAAAGCAGAGTGACGATCTGTGCTGTGTGCCTCTTTCTTATATAGAAGCTGGTCACATGCTGGGTCACATGTTGCACTGACCAATTACAGCCATGCCATTAGTAGGCATGGCTATGATGGCTTCTAAGGGCACACCAGCTAATCAAATGGTGATTGGCTGGCCCCTGAAGCATTTCTAACTGCGCCATTAAATTCCCGAATCCGAACCCGAACCCGGACTTTAGCGCAAAATCCGGGTCCGGGTCCGGGGTCGGGAAAACGCCAAAATTCGGTACGGACCCGAACTTTACAGTTCGGGTCCGCTCAACACTATTCATGAGTAATCAGCTGGAAATATACAAGCAGATCCCCCTAGCAGATGACTTGGCTCTAAGCTCTAATCCAGGGGTCTTCAAACTACGGCCCTCCAGGTGTTCAGGAACTACAATTCCCATCATGCCTAGTCATGTCTGTGAATGTCAGAGTTTTACAATGCCTCATAGGATTTGTAGTTCCGCAACAGCTGGAGGGCCCTAGTTTGAGGATCCCTGCTCTAATCTGACTTCACCAGAGCTGCTGATGGTGGAGATGGGTTTTGCTGTGTGTTAATTCCAGGGTTGATAACAAGTGGTAGCGAAGTAAAGAACAGCAGCAAGTAGGCAAGGAGCAAGATATGAGCTGGAGAGAGCACAATAATCTGGCAAACAGGAAGTGCAGAGACATGGCTTAAATCAGGAAGCTCATGAGATAAGCAAAGAAATTAAGGTTCACCAGAAACAAGATATAAAGCAAGGTTGTACAAGGGAGCTGTCTAGCATCTCAGGTGGCACAGCGAGTAGAGCTATAGCCAGACACTGCAGATGTCCAAAGTTCGTCAACACCCAAAATACACTCAGCACACCTAATTATGCCCCCTTATCCCTTAGCACTCCACAGCATGCACTCCATTACAAACAACACTCTGCAGCATTGACCTTATTGCACTCAACATTTTAATGAATAAATCCCATTACAAAACACATACAGCTTACCCCAGACCCTGCACAACCTATATACAAACAACACATCCCATCACACACCTCAAACGCATTCAGCATAAACCAAATGAACCACACTTTTCACACAATGTGGTGTAGCAATTGGTACAATGAATGTAACACATTGCTAACCAAAGAAAGATGCCTGGGGCTTCCCCAAACATTCCCCAGGCAAAAATGGAGAGGATTGGACATTTTTGGTACCCAAGGATTAGGCAAAAGGTATGATAAAATATAACAATTTATTAATAGAAAAACATGATTAAAATAAGGAAAGAGGACAATTTACAGAAGGGGTTATGTACAAACAATAGTTACAGCCGTGCATTGTTCATTCAAGAGATTTTAAAGGGTCGATGAGCCCCAAGGCTCAGAAGGGGCACCGAAATGTAGATCTTTACTACTTCAGGCCCACAAGACGTCATATGACGTCCTCGGGTTTGTGGGGCTATATCTGAATGATGCCTGCAGCTACAGGCATCATTCAGATATTGCCAGTTTCAGCCGGCGATTCCCTACACCATGAGAATGATCATAGCGGCTGTTCCGCCGCTTGTTCGTTCTTACGGGCAGCGGAAGGGGACGTCCGCCGCCCTCCGGTGCTTTTACCGACTCACCTGTTGGATCGGTGAGTCAGTGACAGGATCCGCCGGCCCTGGATGTAGATCAGAGATTTTCCCGGCGGACCAGATGGTCGCCGGAGTCTCTATGATCGTCGGAGGCCGGGCGCGATGTTATGACGTCACGCCCGGCCTCTGCATTAAAAAAAATGGCGCCGCTTCGGCTTTAAAGCATTGATCTTTTTTTTTTTTTTTAGGCTTCCAAGCCTAGAGGTGAGATGTGGGGTCTTATTGACCCCATATCTCACTGTAAAGAGGACCTGTCATGTCATATTCCTATTACAAGGGATGTTTACATTCCTTGTAATAGGAATAGAAGTGATCAAATTATTATTATTTTTTTTTTAAGTGTCAAAATAAAAAAAAAGGAAAATTAACAATAAAAAAAAAAAAAATTGGGGGCACATGCGTGGCACCGAACGGGATGGACGCCTGAGAGACTAGCTCCCCTCTGTCCGGGCTGATTACGACTCTTGGAGGGCTAATAACACTTATGATCCTCACTCTTTTAACACCCCTTGAGTCCTACTAGTGTGGTGCATGCCTTCAGCTAAGAAGAAAGGCCGGGGCTCTGCTCAAAAGTCGCTTACTCACTACCTTCTTCGTATGAGGGAGCTGTACGGCATGGAACAAGATGGCGCCGGCGGCGGAACTCACTCTCCAGCTCCTGCCCCCTCCCCGGGTCCCTCTGAGGCACATAATCGTGAGTACCCTACGCTCTCTAAAGCGGACCTGGATGCCAGTTTGGAGGACATCTATACTAAGATAGCCGCCAAATTTCAAACTGAGCTGCACAAGACTTCCCAGACCCTGTCTTCAGAAATTGCAGCGCTAGGCACCAGGACCGACAAACTCGAGACAAAACACGACGAACTTGCTCTAGCCTACAACGACCTAAGCCGCGAACATGATTCCCTGGCTATGGCTTTCACGCAGATCCAAGCCCAGGTCGAGGATCTCGACAATCGCAACTTGCGCTAACGGGGGGTCCCTCAAACAGAGACGGACCTCATCCCCACTGTCATCCGGCTTTTCAAGTCCCTCCTGCCCGACTGTGATTCCGCAGCCTTTACCTGTGACAGGATCCACAGGGCCCTTAGGCCCAAACCGCCAGCAGATAAGCCACCTAGGGACATTGTCCTCTGCATGAAGGATTTCCTAACTAAAGAAGAGATCCTGAGAGCCGCGCGGAATCAGCCGAGGATCACCCTGGACGAACACATCATCCAGATATATCCGGACATCTCCCCTGCTACCCTGGAGAGACATCGAGGCCTGAAGGAAGTTACCTTGGTTCTCCAATCGGCACGGATTCGCTACCGCTGGGGGTTCCCCTTCAAACTGGTGATCCCGCACAATGGCTCCACATACACAGCCACCTCCCTGCTGGAAGGACAGGAGATTCTAGTTAAGTTGGGCCTCCTGGATCCGGAGGTCATCCGCCGACCCCCGCTGACCCCCAGACCGTCTCCAATATGGCAAAAACCTCCCCCTCGCTCGAACCGTAGAAGGATCAGATACGACACTGGGGACCGAGGTATGGACTGACACCCTTCTCTTGTAAGCTTTACTGCACCCCCGTGCCTGCTGAAACTGCCACGAGTTTTTTCTTTTTTGATCCCTTTTTTTTTTTTGCCCGGACATTTTGGAGTTCTCCCACCGAGGCCGTTGTATGAACTCCCCAACCAGCCTCCAGTGTTTTTTTTTCTCTGCTGCTCTTTGGATGACTGTTTCCTCTGCTGAGCCCATCTCCTCCGGTTACTTTTCAGGAGAGAGATCAGACACTACTCTTTTGCTGGGTTTGAGACGAATATGTCTCATAAATCTGTTCTTTTTTTCAGGTTATGTCTTTTTACCTGAACCATTTCATTTTCTTTGGCTCTTATTTTATTTAATTTTGAATTCTGTGTTATTTTTTTTTGTTTTATTTTTCTTTGATCAGTACTTTTCTCACAAATATATGTTCCTCTGCCAATATGATCTTGTGATTTTACTAACACTTATTTTGCATAGCCGTTTAGTCAGGTTAGGTCATCTCTGCTCTGATAAGGTTTCATCTTGCTGCATGTGGGCGACCCCTGTGGTTCCTGCAGGGTACTACAGGTTTCAATGTAATGCACTTCTCCCTGTTGATTTTTATCACATTGCTCTATTGATAGTCCTTATTCTAAAGCACAATGGCCCTTAAATGTATATCTCACAATGTAAAGGGATTTAACTCCCCTGTTAAACGGAAAAAAGCGTTTGCCTTCTATAAAAATTGAAATGCTAAAATCCTTCTACTCCAGGAAACGCATTTCTCTCAAGCATCCCACCCCAACTTTTTCCATAGGCACTTTCCCCATTCTTTTTACACGCTTCACTCTACCAAGAGCAGGGGGGCTGCAATATTTCTGCATGCCTCCCTCTCCATGGATGTGAAGAAGGTGTACAGCATGGATATGCAATTAGCGGACCTCCAGCTGTTGCAAAACTACAAGTCCCATCATGCCTCTGCCTCTGGGTGTCATGCTTGCTGCTGTCAGAGTCTCGCTATGCCTCATGGGACTTGTAGTTTGGCAACAGCTGGAGGTCCGCTAATTGCATATCCCTGGTGTACAGGGACAAAGAAAGCAGGTTTGTTACAGGGTAATTTGAATAATAAGGAACTAACTATCGCAAGTATCTATGCACCCAATGACTCCCCTGCTTCATTTTTTGTATAATTTTTTGAATGTCTCCAACTATACCAGTCCCCACACATGATTGTAGGGGGGGATTTTAATTTGGTGGCCAACCCGGTACTTGATAGGTGTTCGGTTGCCACCTCCTATAGGAGTTTTCCCAGATCACTGACCAGGAGTTTGCGGGATTGTCAACTGGTGGACTCCTGGAGAGTGCACAATATTGGAGCTAGGGAGTACACTTTTTACTCCCACCCTCACAACAGCTACACTAGGCTTGATTATATTTTTATCACTCCAATTACTCTGGCCAACTCCACAGCCGCCTCCATACACCCCTGTGTTTGGTCTGATCACCAGGTTACATCCTTTGAGACTAAGTTCATTGGGTTAGCTCCTATCCCCTTCACCTGGCGCCTAAATGAGTCTCTTCTGTCAGACTTGGCCATCGAATCTGAGGTATCACGGGCCATAGACCAATATTTTACCCTCAATGCCATCCCCGAGACACCCATACCTGTGGTCTGGACTAGTGATGAGCCGAACACCCCCGGGTTCGGTTCGCACCAGAACCCGCGAACGGACCGAAAGTTCGTACGAACATTAGAACCCTATTAAATACAATGGATGCGAACGTTCGAATTCTAAAGTGCTAATTATAATAACTATTATGCATGTTATTGTCCTAAAAAGGGTTTGGGAACCCGGGTTCTGCACCAGGGGACATGTATCAATGCAAAAAGAAGTTTTAAAAACGGTCGTTTTTCGGGAGCAGTCATTTTAATGATGCATAAAGTGAAAAAAAAAAAGTCAAATATTCCTTTAAATATCGTACCTGGGGGGTGTCTAAAGTATGCCTGTGAAGTGCCACGTGTTTCCCGTGTTTAGAACTGTCCCTGCACAAAATGACACTTCTAAAGGAAAAAAAAGCCATTTAAAACTGCTTGCGGCTTTAATGTAATGTCTGGTCCCGGTAATATGGATGAAAATCTTTAAGAAAAATGGCATAGCTACCCCATGACCCCCCCCTACCCCAGCCCATTACCAGCCCCTTTGGGTCTTGTATGGATATTAAGGGGAACCCCGCACATAAAATAAAAAAGGCCCTATATTCTCTGAACAGCCGTATACAGGCGGTGCATACAAGACAGGGACTGTAGGTTTGTTCTTATGTAGAATGTGTTTGTAATTTTGAACAGGTACATTGTTGAAGTGTAGCTCCAGCCCAAAAATCTATTTTTAAACTTTTTGGAAAACATAGGTAAGGGTTATCACCCCTGTAACATTTGTTTTGCTGTCTGTGCCCCTGTTCAGAACATTTCACCTCACTTTCCGTCCCAATGACAACTGTTTTTGAAATGTGGTGTTTTTCTTGAAACAAGGATTGCTGATAAAGCATCAGTACAGAGGAGACACCTTTCTCCCATATTTATTCTTACAGGAGAGAATTTTCCTTCCTAGGGGTAGATTTCCTCTCACTTCCTGTTGTCTTCTTGCGTTTGCAAGTAGGAGTCGTTTGTAAGTTGGATGTTTGAAAGTAGGGACCTGCCGTATATACTCTGCAGAAATAGGCCCCTTAGTTGTTGGTGTTGGCACAACACTGTAAGCACTCACAGTTACTCTTGGTTGGTGCTGGAACGCCCTGCTGTCAACTATTATATCAGGAATTTTAATTACATATAATTGTTGAACAGTGGTAGTAAAAATTGGGGCTTTGATGGTGGTGCTGGTGCCACAACACTGTAAGCCCTGACAGTTACTCTTGGTGGGTGCAGCAATGGGCCCTGCTGTGAATTATTAGATCAAGAATTGTAATTACATGCCCCTTTTGAACAGGGGCTGAAAAATTGGGCCTTTCGTGGTGGTGGTGGCGTTGCCACAACACTGTAAGCCCTCAGACTTACTCTTGGTGGGTGCAGGAATGGGCCCTGCTGTGAATTATTACATCAAGAATTGTAATTGCATGCCCCTGTTGAACAGGGGCTGAAAAATTGGGCCTTAGGCACTGGTGGCACAACACTACAACCCCTCACAGATACTGTACTTGGAGCACAGCAATGAGCCCTGTTGCAAAGTATTGCTTCAAAAATTGTAATGACACGCCCCTGTTAAACAGGGGCTGAAAAATTGGGCCTTAGGCACTGGTGGCACAACACTACAACCCCTCACAGATACTGTACTTGGAGCACAGCAATGAGCCCTGTTGCAAAGTATTGCTTCAAAAATTGTAATGACACGCCCCTGTTAAACAGGGGCTGAAAAATTGGGCCTTAGGCACTGGTGCCACAGCACTCCAACCCCTCACAGATACTGTACTTGGAGCACAGCAATGAGCCCTATGGCAAATTATTGCTAAAAAAATTGTAAGTACACGCCCCTGTAAAACAGGGGCTGAAAAATTGGGCCTTAGCCACTGGTGGCGGCACCCATAAACAAAAATGATCTTCCAAGCTATCATCATCAATCGTATCATTGAGGACTCGGAGGAGGAGGATAGCCAGTCAACATAACAGCACAGGCACTCAGCATCAGCATCAGTCTTGAAGGGATGTGACATGTTAAAATCAATTAGTCTGTTATATCAGCATCAGGTGTGTGGTAGCTGGTGGTGATCCAAGACTGGTTCATCTTGATGAAAGTCAGTCGATCAACCGAGTCGGTGGACAGGCGCACCCTGTGATCCGTGACAAATCCTCCAGCAGCACTGAATGTGCGTTCCGAAAGAACGCTGGATGCAGGACAGGCCAGTAGCTCAATTGCATACTGTGCAAGCTCTGGCCAGTGATCCATCCTCAAGACCCAGTAAGCCAGAGGATTTTCGGTGGGGAAGGTGTCCAAGTCTGACCTTGCCCCTAGATATTCCTGCACCATGTTTATCAGAAGCTGGCGATGGTTGCTGGAACCGATCATACTTTGGGGCTGTGGACTAAAGAATTGTCTGAACGCATCGGTCAGACGGCCACCTTCCCCACCGCTCCTTCTTTGACTGGCCGAAGCCTCAGCAACTCGTTGTCCAGGACCAGGAGTTTGTAACCTCCCAGTCTCTGGGAACGCGTTGCACAGACCTTTCTGCAAGGCCTCCCGGAGTTGTCTCATCCTCTGCTCCCTCTGCGACGGTAACATAAAGTCCGCAACCTTACCCTTGTACCGTGGATCAAGGAGAGTGGCCAGCCAGTAATGGTCCCTCTCCTTGATCCGAAGAATACGAGGATCCTTCCGCAGACTTTGCAGGATCAGGGAGGCCATGCAGCGTAGGTTTGCTGAGGCATTCGCTCCGGAGTCCTCTGGATCACTAAGGACGACATGATCCGCAGTCACCTCCTCCCAGCCACGTACAAGTCCACTGGTTTCTTGGGACTGTAAATCATCCCTAAAAGACTGCTGCTGATGATGATGCTGAGTGCCAGCCTCCACCTCCATGCTGACACAATCCTCCTCCTCCTCCTCCTCCTCTTCCTCTTCCTGTGCGATGGGTGGGACAGAAGCAACACTGTCTGGGTAAAGGGGGCCTTGAGAGGCAAGGAAGTCCTCCTCTTCCTGCCTCTGTTCTGCCTCAAGTGCCCTGTCCATTATTCCACGCAGCGTGTGCTCCAACAGGTGGACAAGAGGTACAGTGTCACTGATGCATGCACTGTCACTGCTCACCATCCTCGTGGCCTCCTCAAATGGTGCCAGGACAGTGCATGCATCCCTGATCATGCCCCACTGGCGTGGAGAAAAAAAACCAAGCTCCCCTGACCCTGTCCTGGTGCCGTAGTCGCACAGGTACTCATTGATGGCCCTCTGCTGCGTGTGCAGCCGCTGCAGCATGGCCAACGTTGAGTTCCACCTGGTGGGCATGTCACATATAAGGCGGTTCTTGGGCAGGTTCAACTCCTTTTGCAGCTCAGCCAGGCGAGCACTGGCATTATAAGATCTGCGGAAATGCACACAGACTTTCCTGGCCTGCCTCAGGACATCCTGTAAGCCCGGGTACCTGCCCAAGAACCGCTGCACCACCAGGTTAAGGACGTGAGCCACACAGGGCACATGGGTCAGTTGTCCCTGTCGAAGGGCGGAGAGGAGGTTGGTGCCATTGTCGCAAACCACCATTCCTGGCTTAAGCTGGCGTGGCGTCAACCACCTCTCGGCCTGGCCCTGCAGAGCAGACAGGACCTCTGCCCCAGTGTGGCTTCTGTCCCCCAAACACACCAGCGCAAGCACGGCATGGCATCTTTTTGCCTGCGTACTTGCGTAGCCCCGTGAACGGCTACGGAGCACCGCTGGTTCATAGGACAAACCACAGGAAGAGGCCATGGAGGAAGAAGAAGAGGAGGGGGTGGAGGAGAGAGGTGTGTCACAACCAGTAGTAGCATTTTGGAGGCGTGGCGGTGGGACAACCTCCAACACTACTGCACCTTGTCCTGCATCCTTCCCAGCTGCCAAAAGAGTGACCCAATGGGCCGTGAAAGAAAGGTAACGTCCCTGTCCATGCCTGCTGGACCATGAGTCAGCGGTAATATGCACCTTACCACTGACCGCCCTGTCCAGCGAGGCCAAGACATTGCCTTCCACATGCCGGTAGAGAGCCGGAATAGCCTTCCGTGAGAAAAAGTGGCGTTTGGGAACCTGCCACTGAGGAACCACACATTGCACAAACTCACGGAAGGGGGCCGAGTCTACCAACTGAAAAGGCAGCAGTTGAAGCGCTAGCAATTTAGCCAAGCTAGCATTCAACCGCTGGGCATGTGGATGGCTGGGAGTGAACTTCTTTCGACGGTCCAGCAGCTGGGGCAGGGAAATTTGCCTGCTAGAATCGGACGTCGGTGTACTGCTAGCAGAGTGGCCGCAAGTACTTGGCTGTGACACACCTAATTCTACACCTTCATTCCTCTCAGTGCATGTTTCAGAGAGGACTGAAGTTATAGTGGGGTTGGAGATCCCAGCTGATGCGGTGCAAGGAGAGGTCCGCTTTGTTCTTTGGTGTGGGTCTTTGAGGTAGGCTTGCCAACGAGCTGCATGGCAGGTCAACATATGTCTGGTCAGGCATGTGGTACCCAAGCGGCTGATGTTTTGGCCACGCGATATACGCTTGAGACATATGTTGCAAACATCAGCTGTGCGATCTGATGCACTAGCCTCAAAAAAGGCCCACACCAAGGAACTTTTTGAATGACGGGCAGAGGCAGCGCCCTGCACAGGCGGAGCTCTGCGGTGTGATTCCGTCGGTGTACTGCCCTTACGCTGGCCACCAAAGGGCATCCTGCCTCGTTGGAGATGTGCCTCCTCCTCATCCTCCTCCTCCTCTCTCCTATTAGGCACCCACGTGGAGTCAGTGACCTCATCATCCCCTCCCTCCTCATCACTGGAGCCAATCTGGCAGTATGCTGCAGCTGCTGGAACATGACTGCCAGATTGGTGTCCTTCTTGAGCATCCTCTCTGTCTGCTCTCACCCTACTGCCTTCCTGTAGCTGGGTTTCATCATCAGACCCTTCGAAACGCTGGGCATCCTCCTGGAGCATGTACCCAACACTGTGCTCAAACAGTTCGGGGGACTCCTCAGGAGGAGGACATGGTGGGTCTAGGGAAGGAGTGACTGATGATGAGTCTGACATTGATACCAGGGAAGAGGACGCTTTGGCAGCTGCTTTGCCAGTACCCTGAGCCTGGGTGAGAGAGTATGAGGAGGAGGAGGAGGGCTTGGTCATCCACTCTACCAAGTCTTCGGCATGATGTGGCTCAACATGTCCAGCTGCCGAAAAGAAGGACAAGCGTGTCCCATGGCCATGTGCTGATGACAATGCACCGCGTCCACGACCAGCACTGTTGCCCCCAGACACAGAGCCTGCTTGCCCTCTTTTATTGCCTCCTGACTGTCTGCCTCTCCTTGTTTGCCTTCCAGACATTCTAATAGATGGCCTGCAGGGAGATGGGAAAAAAGCAATAAGGGCTACCTTCAGGTGTCCTTCTCTGTCCCTTTACTTAAGGATTTCTAAATATGGTTGAGGATGATTGCTTTTGCACAGAATAGCACAACGACAATTTCCCTGACTGTCCAAAAATCAAGGATTTCAAAGATGGTTGATGAGGAATGCTTTAGCACACTATAGCACAAGGAGAATTCACTCACTGTCCTTCCCTGTCCCTGGAAACAAGGACTTGCACAGTGAAAGAAACTGACACTCTCCCTACCTAGAGTTTTCTGTCCCTAGAAAAAATGTTTTTTTTAAGCACACTATAGCACAAGGAGAATTCACTCACTGTCCTTCCCTGTCCCTGGAAACAAGGACTTGCACAGTGAAAGAAACTGACACTCTCCCTACCTAGAGTTTTCTGTCCCTAGAAAAAATGTTTTTTTTTAAGCACACTATAGCACAAGGAGAATTCACTCACTGTCCTTCCCTGTCCCTGGAAACAAGGACTTGCACAGTGAAAGAAACTGACACTCTCCCTACCTAGAGTTTTCTGTCCCTAGAAAAAATGTTTTTTTTAAGCACACTATAGCACAAGCACAAAACACACTGACACTCTCCCTACCTATCCTTCTCTTTCCCTAAACTAAAGGAATCCAGGTTAAGCAAGAAAGAAATAAAAGTCACTGTCCCTGCCTATGCTGCTCTTTCCCTGCTCCGGAACACACTACACTAGGCCGCCGTGCTGGCGGCCTTTTATAGTGTGGGGCGTGTACTAAACACCCTCAGCAATAATTGGCCACAGGCATCCTGCCTGTGGCCAATCATTGCTCTCCTCGCTGCCGGCGCTGTGATTGGCCAAGCATGCAGAGTCACAGTGCATGCTTGGCCAATCACAGCGCCTGGATGACACTGCGATGGCGTAGTGCATTGTGGGCCGTTCGCGTCACTCGAATTTGGCGCGAACGGCCCAAATCGTTCGATCTTCGTCGAACGATCGAACACGAAGCTCATCCCTAGTCTGGACGGCCCATAAGGCTGTTATCAGAGGCAAACTCATTGAAATTGCCTCTGCCCGTAATAGGGAAAACAGAGTTGAACCAGGAGTCCACCAGAGGGTTGATTGAACAGAACCGCCTCAAACTGGATTTCTTGCTTACCTCTAAGGTGGAGAAGGCACTCAGATGGTCTAAGGCCAGATTCTTGCTCCATAGTAATACCGCGTCAACCATGTTCGCCAGGCGACTGAACCAGTCTGCTAGGCCTACTCATGTGTATAAACTGATGACTGACTCGGGACAGACTACATCACACCCACAAGAGGTTCTTAAGATTTTTAATCAATTTTACTCCACTCTCTTAGCTCCCTCTCAATCTAGGCCCTCCGCTGAGAATGCTGCCTGGTTTGATTCGATCCCCCTTCCCTCACTCTCCCCCTCCCAAGTAGACAAACTCAACGCACCTATCTCACAGTCTGAAGTCTTGAACGTTATCAAGTCACTAAAATCTGGCTCGGCCCCGGCCCAGACGGTTTCACAGCCGTTTACTACAAGAAATTCGCCCCTGCATTATCTGGTAGGGTGGCTCTTTCCCAGCTGAGATGCTGATGGCAAACATGTCGCTCATTCCTAAACCGAACAAAAATCACACCCTCCCCCAGAATTATAGACCTATATCGGTTATCAATAATGATCTAAAGATATTTAGCAGGATCCTAGCTGACAGGTTGGCCCGCACCATCTCTTCCCTAATTTCCCCTTATAAGGCTGGTTTCATTCCCCATAGGCTTATTACTGATAACATCCGTTTAACCACTAATATTATACAGGATGCCAACCGGTTTACTAAAAAAGTGCTTCTTTTGAGCCTGGATATACAGAAGGCATTTGATAGTGTGTCTTGGGGTTACTTGTTCACCTTGTTACAACGCATGGGCTTTCAGGGGGAATTCCTGTATGCCTTCCAGGCTTTGTATAGTGATCCTCAGACCAGGATTAAAATACCAGGTTGTAGTTCCGAATTTTTCAAGTTAGGCAGAGGCACGAGACAGGGGTGCCCGCTTTCCCCTCTGATCTTTGCCCTAGCCCTGGAACCCCTAGCCGTGGAGCTTCTGGGGAATCCGGACATATCTGGTTATCGCAGAGGCTATACGGACTATAAATTCTGCATGTATGCGAATGACGTTTTGATGTTTATCACCAACCCATTGATCTCCTTGCCCAATCTGTTCCAATCCCTGTCTAGATTCGCTGAGATCTCGGGCCTCTCTGTGAACGCCGCAAAATCCTTGGCCCTCCCCATAGGCTACACTCAATCCGAGTTGGAACACCTCAAACAGTCCTTCAGATTCTCATGGGCTGGCCTGACCCTCCCATACCTAGGGGTCAATTTGACGGTTGATTTTACCAAGTTGTTTGAAGCTAATTACCCCCCTATGATCTCTAAACTCAAACAACTCCTTAAACTCTGGTCCCCACTTCACATCTCTTTTCTGGGCAGGGTAACTGCACTCAAAATGACCTGCCTGCCCAAATTACTTTACCTGTTCCGTTCCCTGCCGATTGCGCTTACCAAATCCTATTTGCTCAAAATTCAAATAATCTTTAATAAATTTATATGGAAGAGTAGGCCCCCTAGATTTGCGAAAGCGACCCTTTACCGTTCAGCTAAACAGGGGGGTCTGGGTGTCCCACAGGTATGGCTCTACTACTAGTCTAGCAGGTTTTCACAACAAGCACAATGGAACATTCCTCATTCCAAAGTCCCTTGGGTTAAATTTGAACAAGACTCAATTTCCCCTGCTTACCTCCCGGGCATTATGTGGTCCTCTAATCCTTTACGCTCCCTAGGCCCCCCCAATAATGGTTTAGTGACAGCGAGCTTGAAGCTTTGGGATAGGTACAAACTGAAGTTCAATCTTATCTCGGGGTTCCCCTTGGGCGCTTCATATCTGGGTGACTCGAGTTTTCCCCCAGCCTTTGCTCACCCAGAGGAGTTTCGACTCTGGACGGGCCTAGGACTGGTTAAGTTGGAAGACTTTCTACAGGGAGAGAGATTTGAGTCTTTCCCTAATTTATTGACTAAACACCCGACCCTTACTGGCGAATTTTATTACTATCTCCAAATTATACACTTTTTTCTGAGTCACTATACAGGCCCCCTTTCAGACTCTAAAACTTTCTACGAGAAGATATGTCTTACAGCACCTAGACAAAAAGGCCTTATGTCAATTTTGTATAGGGCCTTTGAGTCGGCTCTGGAGGGTCCGATGCCCAAATACAGGGCCCAATGGGAGAGGGAGCTCGCTCTTACAGCAGAAGACTTGGACTGGAATGCTGGCTGGACCAATATGAGAAAATGCACTCTCTCTCTCACAATTGGAGAGACAGCGGTTAAGTTGCTGACCCGCTGGTATTACACTCCCCTGCGCCTCAACAAGATTTACCCTCAGGTATCGTCCTCTTGTTTTAGAGGCTGCGATCTCCCGGGCTCCCTCATTCATTTGTTCTGGGAGTGTGACAGGCTGCGGCCCACATGGTCGGCGGCTCTGGAGCTGATTGATAACCTTGCAGGTGGGCGGGTGACTCTGACACACACTCAATGCCTCCTCTTTCAAAATGTGCCGGACACCCCCAAGCCCCTCATGAGACTGATTCATTCGGTCTGTTTAGCTGTACAATGGGCTATAGCTCTCTCCTGGAAATCGGTCTCGGTTCCTTTTTCACTGGTCATATCCAGAATAGATCAAGTGATGCTGACTGACAAAATACACCACACATTGAGGGATTCCATGCCTCTGTATGACACTAAGTGGAACCCCTGGTCCATCTTTAGACTGCAGCACTGACCTCTCATTCATTCTTTTCTTTTTTAGTATATTATTTAATTGATAGTTTCTCCTTTTTCGCATTTTATATTTTATGATATTCCTATTTTTTTTTTTTTTCTCTTCCTTCTCTCTCTCTTACTTACTATTCTTTGCTCTCTAGATTGCTATTCTTATCTATTTATTGTGTACTACCATTGTTGCTTTATTGCACGGTTCAGCATAGCTAGGTCCTTTATTGTATTATTCAGATCAACCCATTCAAACGGTTCTAGAACCCTAGGACATAGGCCTTGTTTTCTCTTCTTTTTGTTCATCCACGGGATATGTGATCTGGCTATGTCAATTTGCACTTTTTTTCCTTTACTTGGTATGTATACAGTAAGTTTTTGCTTTGTTTATAATAATAAAATCCTTTTGAAAATGAAAAAAATAATTTTTTTTACACTGCCCTCGACCCCGTGTGCTCGCATGCAGAAGCGAACGCATACGCAAGTCCCGCCCACACATTCAAACCACATATGTGAGGTGTTGCCGCGAACGTTGGAGCGAGAGCAATAATTCTAGCCCTAGACCTCCTCTGTAACTCAAAAATTGTAGCCAGTAAAAATTTTGAAAGCATCGCCTATGGGAATTTTTAAGTACCGAAGTTTGGCGCCATTCCATGAGCGTGTGCAAATTTGAAGCGTGACATGTTAGGTATCTATTTACTCGGCGTAAATTCATCTTTCACATTATACAAAAAAATTGGGCTAACTTTACTGGGTTTTTTTTGTTTTTTTTTAAAGCATGAAACAGTTTTTTTCCCAAAAAAAACGCGTTTGAAAAATTGCTGCGCAAATACCGTGCGAGATAAAAAGTTGCAATGACCACCATTGTATTCTCTAGGGTCTTTGCTAAAAAAACATATATAGTGTTTGGGGGTTCGAAGTAATTTTCTTGCAAAAAAATGATGATTTTTACATGTAGGAGCGAAGTGTCAGAATTGGCCCGGGCCCGAAGTGGTTAAAACAGTCCTCTATTTGATTTGTGGCATAAGCCGCTTCCTCAGGAGTCAGGAGAAGTGAATCATTGTCACCCGAAGAAACCAATGGAACGCAAAGCAGCAAACTACAGGCACCCAAAGGGCTAGTCCCCCCACGGTGGACACAGAAGACACTGGAGAGCGCTGAGTTTTAATACATCTGGATGTTCAATGTAGCAACCCGGGGGGCCAGGGGCAAAAGTATGAAGGCAATTTAATCTCGTGGATATGGAAGTTTTTAAAAGTAGATTTTTCAAAGTGTTGCTTGCAGATGGGGACTGTTATGCCTTGTACACACAGCCGGATTTTCCGATGGAAAAAGTCAGATAAGCTCTTTTTATCGAATATTCCGACCGTGTGTGTGCCCCATCGGACTTTTTCCATCGGGAATTCCGACGGACTTGGATAGAGAACATGTTCTCAATCTATCCGTCGGACTTCTGACGGACTTTTGGCGGACTTTTGCACAGTCCAAAGTCCGGCCATGTGTACAGGGCATTAGAAGACTTTCAAGGGAATCAATAACAACAGAATCGCAGCCCCATGCAGTGGCATAGCGTGGGGGGGGGCAAGGGGGAGGTCGCCCCGGGCGCAAAATTTAGAGGGGCGCAGCGGCAGGAGGCAGGTTACCTGCAGCTCTTCTCCTGTGCTGTGCAGTCTAGGAGACTGTGAGCTCTTCCGCTTCACTATGAGGAAGAAGTTGCGGTGCAGTCCCGGCTTAGGCTCCAGCAGTGAGTAAATGAACACTGAAGACCATCCATGATTATCCAAGGGATTGTGACTGTGCGGAGACTGGGGGGAGGGAGGAGGGCAGGCGACTGACGAGACATCCTCTCCATTACACGCCACTCCCCACACACAAGGTCCACGTGCAACATGCTGTCCGTCCACTTAGCCCGCCCCACAGCCCAGACTTCTGACCACTGCCGCTTCTCCTGAGTCCTGCCTGTGCCTGTCAGTGTGGCCCCGGCACTCTGACCCTGCACCCCAGAACTGGAGCCAGGAGGAAGAGGATGAGGCATCCACACAGATAGAAGCCCCTCCTTACCGACAGCTGCACGGACATTGTGAGTACTCCTCTGCAGAGGAAAGCTCTGTACGGGATGATGGCAGCCGGAGGGGGGGCTGGGGCTGAGCTCTGAACTGGAATCTGTGGGAAAGAGAGCTTTGTATTTGGGGGGGGAGATGTACACAGCGCGCCCCCCTAAACCCTGCACGCCGCACACCCCCCTCAACCCTGCAAGCCACACACGGCGCATCCCCCTCAACCCTGCAAGCCACACACAGCGCACCCCCTCATCCCTGCAAGCCACACACAGCGCATCCCCTCAACCCTGAACGCCACACAAAGTGCACCCCCTTAACCCTGCACGCCAAACACAGTGCACCCCCTTAACCCTGCACACCACACACAGCGCACCCCCCTCAACCCTGCACACTGCGTGCCCCCCTCAACGATGCACACAGCACACCCCCTCAACCCTGCACTCTGTACACAGCGCACCTCTGAACCCTGCATTCCGTACAAAGCGCATCTCTCAACCTTGCACTCCATACACAGCGCACCCCTCAACCCTCAACCCTGCTAATAATTAGTTCTAGTTCTTCTTTTCT
Organism: Rana muscosa; assembly: GCA_029206835.1. Taxonomy (NCBI): domain Eukaryota; kingdom Metazoa; phylum Chordata; class Amphibia; order Anura; family Ranidae; genus Rana; species Rana muscosa. Next base: position 74,928,297 of record CM055121.1, read on the forward strand.
TTCTATTGGTGGGTCCTGTCACTTCTGCAGTCTGTGGTGTGCAGGCAGTGTGTGCAGGCAGTGAGATGATGTGCCTGCACTTAAGCAACAAATCAGTGGGTTATAATGATGTGCTGTAACCTCTAGCAACCAATCAGTGAGCCGTAATCATGTGCTGCAATGTCTAGCAGCCAATTAGGGAGCATTAATATGCAGTAACCTCTAGCAACCAGTGAGTGTTAATGATGTGCAGTAACCTTCAGCAACCAATCAGTGTACAGTAATGATCTGCTGTAATCTCTAGCAAGCAATCAGTGAGTAATAATAACTTGCAGTAACCTATAGCAACCAATCCGTTTGTAGTAATGATGTGCAGTAACCTCTAGCAAACAATGGGTAATCGGTAATTATGTGCAGTATCATCTAGCAACCAATAGCAACCAATCAGCGAGCAATAATAATGTGTGTAGTGGACAGTGTAGGAACCAGGTGGGTCAGTGTAGTGGTCAGTATAGCAATCAGATAGGTCAGTTTAGTGGTCAGTGTAGGAATCAGGCAGGCCAGTATAGGAATCAGGTAGGTTAGTATAGTGGTCAGGTAGGTCGGTGTAGGAATCAGGTTGGTCAGTACTACTGTACTAGCAGAAGGGACTCTTTTAGAGTGCTAAAAATCCCCGGGTTAGGGGGCGCGAATCTCTTGCCCTGCCCCGGGCGCTGACAAAACCCATGCTACGCCACTGGCCCCATGTATTGCCTTAAGCGCCGTTTGGCCGGGGAAGCAACATTCCTTGGTCCGTATCTGTAGTTGGGTACCAGAACCAATTGTGTAAATCAGTTTTTTGGTGTTACCCACTTTACGCTGTTCTTTTCAATCAGTACTATGAAGTCTGTGTCACGAATCATAACAGGCAGAGTGTCTGTCTCAAAAAAGTAAGTGCGATAAGACATTCAGAATCAGACATAGCTCCTATATTCACTAACGTGCTTTACTTTATAGTGTAGCGATACCTTCAGCTAAGAGGGCCGCAGATTTAGTTTGGGCCCTGAAGACAGCTCCGCCAACCCCCAGCAATTTAATCGACCCCCTTCTGGCACAGTTAGTCTAGGGTAATATATATCTTATGCTCTATGGTTAAATTCAGACACCAATGCAATGATAGAGGAATAACGAGTTTACTTCTACTGGCAATAAAATCAACAGTTATAACAAATCACAGGAATATATCTGCAGAGCCCTGCAGCAATAGACACACTACAACTAGTAAGATATGGCGCACATGCGCCACGTGTAACAGTACTTCACTATGCGCCCAATGGCGCAGCAACTAAATAATCTATCTAGATGGCCAGGCCTGACCATATAAAACTCAGTCTCTAGGGGGGTAAAATTCTTTGCATGCAAGTCTTTAAACGGTGGTGCACATTTCAGGAACACATTTGTAATCCAAGGGGGGGGTAAAAATGCCAACACAGTACACTCGACTAGAGATCCGTTTGACTCATTTCTGCTATGGATCTCCAGTGGACTGGGAACTTCCACCTGCTGTGTCTCCACACACAGCGTCTGCAGCGGTAGGGTCTCCGGCTCAGCAGCGGTTGAAGAAACCGAGTCAGATGCCACCCAGGCTCGCGATGGGGTGGAAGGCACTTTTGGGTATCAGCGCAAGGCCCCAGGCTTCAGGTCTTGCACCACAGCGGATCCGCACAGGAAGATCTCTCCACTGAAGTCTCGTGTCCCAAAGAGACCGAGCTCCGCCTCGCCTCCTCCTTATATAACCCCTCCCATGAGTCTCTGGGGTGGAAACATTGCCGAAAGGGTTTCTGGGTAAGGTAGTCCTGGGAGTCTTAAAGGAGACCCCGCTACACACTCCCCCCACTTAAACTCTTTGGTCCCCAAAGATAATTCTAACATACACTGTGTACAACCCTAGACAACGTTGCGTATGATGTTGGCATAGGGAATTCCCACCAAAACAAAGGGGTTGAATTCCCTTGCCCACAGGTCACACTATCATGAGTGGCCTGCCTAACTGTGCCAGAGAGTGAGTGGGGGTTGCCCTCCACCAAATGAACAGTGGAGGGATCCGGATTCTCTGCACTCCTCCTGGCAGTGACCACAGAATCTTCTGAGCTCTTCCCCATTTGTGGGTAGGTCAACTGTTTGGGAGGCCTTATGACTCTTCGAGCCCTTTGCTCTCTTGGGGTTTCTGGCTCTGGCGCCTCAGGCTCTTCTTCCGTAACAGGCTCGGGCAACACGGCGGGCTCTGGAACATCTGCTTCAGGAGCCGAGGGATATACATAGAGTCTCCAGGGTCCCTTTCAGAGTAAGTATCACAGGCATCTTCCCATTAATCTGATGAAGGACTAGATGGGATGAACTCAGTGGCTTCTGCATTCAGTTTGGAGCTCACTGAAGATGATGGGCACCCGGTTGACTCCTTCACCGGGGCCCTCTGGAGTTTCCCGCCGGCTTGCGGTTATCTGTTTTCTTTTTTTTGGGACTGGAACATGTAGCTGCAATGTGGCCAACTCCCCCACAGTTAAAACAGATTATGTCCCCCCAGTTTTGCAGCGATGCGGGTGCCGAAACAGCTGGGAACAGTTCCTTTCTCGCTACCTCTTTCTCTGGACCCTGTGTGTCTTTCGCCATCAGAGAGGTTAGCATCTCTAACACCTGAGACATTTGTGATTCATGAGCGAGTTGACCATCACTGGTGTAGGGGCATGACTTGTCTTTATCATTGCCTGATCCTTCTGCAGTGCCTCCTCATCTCTGATGATTTTTATCAAATCAGAGTAAGTCAGTGACGTTCCTCCTCCTGAGGTTTTCAGGTGCAACCAGACTGGATCCGAGCGCAACGCTCCCTTTAAGACTTGCTTCATTCTTGCCGCATCTGTATCTTGGGGCATCATACCCTTCTTCAATACAATCTTACACAGCAACCTGTTCAGTCTTCTGACATACTCTGAAAGCTTTTCATTCGGCTGTTGGAAAGTATGTTCAAATTGGTAGACCATCTCTGTCACCTTTTCTAGCTGACGAAACTCTTCCTGTAGCATAGCTAGACAGTCTTGAGCCGTGCAGTCTGTATTTCCGAACCGGAAACTTTTCACCGCTTCTGCTGCTGCGCCTTTAAGGCTTTCTATCACTCGTTGCCTCTTCTGCGCTTCGGGCACCTCCCATGCCTCCACTGCCTGTAATGCCTGCTCCACCCAAGTATCGAAGTCTTCCTCCCCTGCAGGGACAGGGAGCTTCCCTGAGAATGTCTTTAGTCTCCGGTAGCTAGTCTCTACATGCACCGTGCTTGTCTTCTGACATTTGGTTAGCAGATCCCCTATTGCCTTTATCAATTCTGGTGATATAGCAGTGGCAGGTGCAGGTGCCACCAGGGGCGTCACCCCGTCTCCTCTTTCTGGTGAGGTACGGGCCGCAGCCTGCGGTGATCCCGTTGGTGATGGTTCCTTCTTTACAGTTACTGCGTGCGCCAACCTATAGGTTCTGTTGTCTGGCGTCCGCACACACTTGCGCTTGCAAGCCTCTGGCATCCCGTCCCCGTACTCCACTAGTGCATACTGATATGAGGTGTCTGGGTCTGACTTTATCTCCGTCACTCACGGTGTGAGATCTGGGGACACTGACTTCATTAACTCCTCTACCATCTCAGTCGACCATTCCTCCCCAGGGAGGCTGATGACTATCGAGTTGTTTGGCTCTGCCCTAGAGGCTTTGCACCACTCTTCTATTGCTTGTGGGTCCATGCCGGCACCTCTGGCGTTCACCTGCTGTATCAGGATCCCGGACGAGAACCCCCACGTGTAGCGATACCTTCAGCTAAGAGGGCCGCAGATTTAGTTTGGGCCCTGAAGACAGCTCCGCCAACCCCCAGCAATTTACTCGACCCCCTTCTGGCACAGTTAGTCTAGGGTAATATATATCTTATGCTCTATGGTCAAATTCAGACACCAATGCAATGATAGAAGAATAACGAGTTTACTTCTACTGGCAATAAAATCAACAGTTATAACAAATCACAGGAATATATCTGCAGAGCCCTGCCGCAATAGACACTACAACTAGTAAGATATGGCGCACACGCGCCACGTGTAACAGTACTTCACTATGCGCCCTATGACGCAGCAACTAAATAATCTATCTAGATGGCCAGGCCTGACCATATAACTCAGTCTCTAGGGGGGGGTAAAATTCTTTGCATGCAAGTCTTTAAACGGTTGTGCACATTTCAGGAACACATTTGTAATCCAAGGGGGGGGGGGGGTAAAAATGCCAACACAGTACACTCCACTAGAGATCCGTTTGACTCAGTTCTGCTATGGATCTCCAGTGGGGGAAAAGAACTGAAATAGGAACTGGTGGGCCACGGCAGTCTGTAGGCCTAACAATGATATACAGTATTTGTGGATTGAGCATGTGCTCGCTCACCCCTCCGGACGCGATCCCAGTCCGGGAACTTCCATCTGCTGTGTCTCCACACACAGCGTCTGCAGCGATAGGGTCTCCGGCTCAGCAGTGGTTGAAGAAACCGAGTCAGATGCCACTCAGGCTCTCGATGGGGTGGAAGGCTCTTTTGGGTAGCAGCGCAAGGCCCCAGGCTTCAGGCCTTGCACCACAGCGGATCCACACAGGAAGATCTCTCCACTGAAGTCTCGTGTCCCAAAGAGACCGAGCTCCGCCTCGCCTCCTCCTTATATAACCCCTCCCATGAGTCTCTAGGGTGGAAACATTGCCGAAAGGGGTTCTGGGTAAGGTAGTCCTGGGAGTCTTAAAGGAGACCCCGCTACAATAGCATTATCTGATATCAGTGACTAGTGATTGTCAGAGATTTTGCTGTGGTAAATTGCTACAAATTGACTAATTTTGCCGTGGGCAATAGCTAAAAAAATTACTTATTTCACACATACGATAACAGCTGTAGAGTAGCTCTAGCAGATCGATTGCTTTTGGGTTTCCTCTTATTGTAAGCAGGTTTGAAGATTGCATTAACTGATGCTTTGTTGTCAAATCCGGAAACTCAGACAATTTAACACCCTTTGCAATCTCTTGGAAAGTACTAAATGCTAGATATGGTTTGCTAAGCAGTCTCAATGTGAGTTGCTGAGAGGTTAATTTCTCAATAGTTTGATTATTTTTTTCTTCTGCCATAGCCGCAAGAATTTGACATTCTAACCACATAACTTTGAATTGTTTCCCCTACATCTTATGCAGCTTGTCTAAGATTATTTAAAGCAGAATTTAATTTCAAAAAATTATTTTGTACCTTTCAAACCCTCCTTCCTCCACCATCGCAAATGGTTTTTTTGTTTTTTTCAGTTTATAATTTTTTTATTCAGGTCCCTGCCCCCTGATGCCATTCTGGCCTAGGTCAGAAGGTCCTGTAGTTTCCTGGGATACCTACGTCACATCTCCTAGAAGGCTGCAGGACCAGGGACACAGAGGGGCCAGGGCCAGGCAAGAGGGCAGACCCAGCATGTCATTGAGAGCTGGCTGCCTGAACCCAGAAGAGGCAGCCAGCTGAAGAAGACCAAGATGGTGGCGTGGTACCAAGGCTATATCACCCAAACAGCACTGTGTGGAAGAGTATGTATTTTAAAGGTAACCCATCAATAAAGGTAAAAGGGGAAAAACATGGGGGTAGTTAAGTACTGCTAATAAGTAAAGATTTTTCTTTGGTTCAAAGTACTCAGTTTGTATATATTTTCAAAAATGTAATTTAGGTCACCCCAATCTGCAACAGAAGAGTTCTCTTATGTGAAGGTTAAGTCACTCTTGGTACTACATAATAGAAATTAAACCTTTTTTTTACTTGTTTTTGTAAAATACTTTTTGGACAACATACAGTCCAATTGCAGGCAGATGTAGAGATTTTGCCATTCTCATCACCAATATTTAGTCTGGGCCGGTACTAACACTAGGCAAACTAGGCAGCCGTCTAGGGCGCCCAGCCACTGGTGTTCCTACACTTTTCTCTCTGCAGCAAGCAACTAAGTCTCAGAATCAGCAGGCAGTCGCCACTCCATTCACACATAGTGTCAGAGGCGCAGCGGCGGTAGAGGACTGTGTCTGTGTTCCGACTCCTGAACGAATGAAAGCAAGCAAACATTCATTGATGGGCGCTGGTAGGCTGCATTTAATGGGCGCTGGTAGGCTGCATTTAATGGGCGCTGGTGAGGCTGCTTTTGATGGGCGCTGGTGAGGCTGCTTTTGATGGGCGCTGGTGAGGCTGCATTTGATGGGCGCTGTTGAGGCTGCATTTGATGGGCGCTGGTGAGGCTGCATTTAATGGGCGCTGGTGAGGCTGCATTTAATGTGCGCTGATGAGGCTGCATTTGATGGGTGCTGGTGGGCTGCATTTGATGGGCGCGTCAGTAAAAAGGTGGGGTATACATGGGCAGGGCAAAGGGGGTGGAGTCAGGGGTGGAACCCGGGGGGGGGGGTGGCAAAATTAGGTTTCGCCTAGGGTGTCAAAAATCCTTGCACCAGCCCTGTATTTAGTGCATATCTACAGAGTAATAAAACCATAGACATCAGGTTACTTGCTTTATTCACCAGCTACACAAGATTAACTGAAAAGCTTTTTGTACAAACTGGGATAAATCAAGAAAATGAAGCAATTGGTGCTGTTTAGAATCTAAATACATTGCCAACCATGAAATGCTACATTTGTGTGGGAAAATAAAAGCAAAACACAATACAAAAAATATTTTGAAAGAAATACTCCTGTAACAAGCACAAAGAAAAATAGCTTTGCAAGTCAGAGGCCTAGTAGTTAGGCCACTTTGGACCTAGCTGCTGACTTGTGATTAGGGATGAGCTTCGAGTTCGAGTCGAACTCATGTTCGACTCGAACATTGCCTGTTCGCCCGTTCGCCGAACAGCGAACAAATTGGGGTGTTCGCGGCAAATTCGAAAAATCTATGGGAGAAATCTAAAGTGCTAATTATAAAGGCTAATATGCAAGTTATTGTCCTAAAAAGTGTTTGGGGACCTGGGTCCTGCCCCAGGGGACATGTATCAATGCAAAAAGAAGTTTTAAAAACGGCCGTTTTTTCGGGAGCAGTGATTTTAATAATGCTTAAAATGAAACAATAAAAGTGAAATATTCCTTTAAATTTCGTACCTGGGGGGTGTGTATGATATGCATGTGAAGTGGCGCTTGTTTCCCGTGCTTAGAACTGTCCCTGCAAAAAATGTCATTTTTGAAAGAAAAAAAATGCATTTAAAACTGACTCGCGGCTATTAATGAATTGTCGGCTCCCGGCAATACAATAAAAAGTCATTGATAAAAAAAAAAAAAAAAGCGTGGGGGTTCCCCAGAATTCAATTACCAGGCCCTTCAGGTCTGGAATGGATATTAAGGGGAACCCCGCCGCAAATTAAAAAAAAAAATGGCGTGGAGTCCCCCTAAAAATCCATACCAGACCCCTTATCTGAGCACGCAACCTGGCCGGCCGCAGGGGAAAAGGGGGGGACGAGAGAGCGGCCCCCCCTCCCTCCTGAACCGTATTGAATTGTGTAATTTAAATTTACATAGTGAAGGAAGTTCCCCGCTCAAGCCAATGACGTAGGCGGGTCCGACATACCGAGGGGGCGGACCTGATGGGGAACTGCTCTCACTTTGGTAATACATGTATAGACCCGCCCCTTCTCATGTTCCGCATCTGGTCCGCTGAGCGGACCTGATGGGGAACTTCAGAAGGGGCGGGTCTATACATTTAAAATACTGAGAGGGAGTTCCCCATCAGGTCCGCTCAGGCACAACCAATGAAGGACAGCGCTGGACATTGGGATCGCCACGGGACACTGGATTTCACCGCTGGAATGTTTTTTTTTTTTTTTTTTTTTTAAATAAAGGACTTTTTCAATGTGTTTGTGTGTTTTTTTAAACATTTTGTTACGCTTTCTTCGTGAAATGGTAGGGGTACAACGTACCCCTTACCAATTCACATAGGGGGGGGCCGGGATCTGGGGGTCCCCTTTGTTAAAGCAGTCTTCCAGATTCCGATAAGCCCCCCGCCCGCAGACCCCCACAACCACCGGGCAAGGGTTGTGGGGATGAGGCCCTTGTCCCCATCAACATGGGGACATCCTCCCCATGTTGAGGGCATGTGGCTTGGTACGGTTCAGGAGGGAGGGGGGGCCGCTCTCTCGTCCCCCCCTTTTCCCCTGCGGCCGGCCAGGTTGCGTGCTCGGATAAGGGGTCTGGTATGGATTTTTAGGGGGACTCCACGCCATTTTCTTTTTAAATTTGGGGTGGAGTTCCCCTTAAAATCCATGCCAGATCTGAAGGGCCTGGAATGGATATTTGGGGGAACCCCACGTCAATTTTTTTTTTAATTTGCGGCGGGGTTCCCCTTAATATCCATTCCAGACCTAAAGGGCCTGGTAATTGAATTCTGGGGAACCCCCACGCTTTTTTTTTTTTTTTTTTATCAATGACTTTTGTATGTATTGCCGGGAGCCGACAATTCATTAATAGCCGCGAGTCAGTTTTAAATGCATTTTTTTCTTTCAAAAATGACATTTTTTGCAGGGACAGTTCTAAGCACGGGAAACATGCGCCACTTTACATGCATATCATACACACCCCCCAGGTACGAAATTTAAAGGAATATTTCACTTTTATTTTTTCATTTTAAGCATTATTAAAATCACTGCTCCCGAAAAAACGGCCGTTTTTAAAACTTATTTTTGCATTGATACATGTCCCCTGGGGCAGGACCCAGGTCCCCAAACACTATTTAGGACAATAACTTGCATATTAGCCTTTATAATTAACACTTTAGATTTCGAACGTTTGAGTCCATTGTATTTAATAGGGTTCTAAAGTTTATACGAACATTTTGTCTGTTCGCAGGTTCTGGTGCGAACCGAACAGGGGGGTGTTCGGCTCATCCCTGCTTGTGATTCACAATTTGGTTGGCCACAGTTGCCTCCTGCATGCCTGTTTGAAGAGGGATTATAAACTGAAATCCTTCTTCAACATGTAGCAATCGTCTCTCCATTCACCACTATGGGGCACAGTGGCAGGTGGTAGCACCTGCCGAATGGGACACATCCTACTTTTTTGCAGCTGCAATCGGTATAGGGCTGTCCAGCAGCATTTGCCAGGTTTTGACAGGTGAATGAAGCAGGTTAAAAACATGCAGCCTAACTGTGCTATATGAAAGAGGGCTTAAGTTGTAAAAGGGACCTTTATCTTGCAAGGAAAACGAACCAGGAGTACAACTACAACAGAAAATGTCATAATCATCAGGCCTTAAGAAAATGAATCAGCCTTTTGCAAAGTTTTTTCCAAATTTATTTCCTCCTTTAATCTGCGTGTGCTCAAATAAAAAACAATTTACACTGCTTATGAACATGTACAGTGTAAAAATAGTCTTAGCAAAACACTGGTCAGCTACCAATTTTGTGGCAATATCAATATAGTATGTGTTCCCCAAGTTGTAATGGTACTGTAGGTCAGGGGTTCTCAACCTCAGTTCTCAAGTACCCCCAACAGGCCATGTTTGCAGGTTTTCCTTTATCTTGCACAGGTGCTTTAAATCAGAGTCAATGGCTTGGTATTTTGGACAGCTATTTTATCTAAGAGAAATTCCCAAAACATGGGGGTATTTGAGGACTGAGGTTGAGGACCACTGCTGTAGATAAAGCTCCAATGAGAAACACCACAAGAAAGAAGGCAAAAAATATTTTGGTCTTTATAGGTCTCTGGAGGTTGTCCGTCCAGGAAAGGAGTACCTGGTCGAGGGTCCAGGTATCTAAAACATTAGGGTTCTTGGTGTGTTGGGGGGGGGGGGGTATTTGAGGGTGAAGAACTTTTGTGTGCACTTGCTGTACTCATGCAATAGAAATGTTTGCTATTATGTGTTTGATAAAGAAAAGAGGCTATGGAAACCCTTAAACCAGGACTAAACTGCAAAAGGAAGTGGGAGCCCCAGAAGCTTTTGCCTTATGCCCTGTACACACGATAGGATTTTCCGTCAAAAAAAGTTGGATGTGAGCTTTTGGTCGGATATTCCGACCGTGTGTATGCTCCATCCACATCCAACATTTTCTGTCAGAATTTCTGCCAGCAAAAGATTGAGAGCAAGTTCTTGTCGGAAATTCCGCTCGTCTGTATGCAATTCCGACACGCAAAAAAAACACGCATGCTCAGAATCAAGCAGAAGAGCCGAACTGCCTATTGAACTTCATTGATCTCGGCTTGTCATACGTCTTGTACGTCACCACGTTCTTGACGGTCGGAATTTCAGACAAGATTTGTGCGACAGTGTGTATGCAACACAAGTTTGAGCCAACATTCCGTCAGAAAAAATCCACGGTTTTCTTGTCGGAATTTCCGATCGTGTGTACGGGGCATGATTGTACAAGTACTCATATCATATTTGCATGTTATGGCCCATTTACCTTGAAAAAAACACTCTCCCCCACCTTCCAGCAATGTGACATCCATACTTTCCCTCATTACCAGAGCTTCTATCTTCTCCTAGTCTTCTTCTGGGTTCAGAGTCTTGATTTTGTCGCTTGGGAAAAAAAATTAAGAAACTTGTAATGCAGCTTGCAATGGTCACTACTTGCTTGTTAGAAAGAAACAGAATGTTTGCCACACAGGTGTCAGGTTTCTAAAAGAAAATGGAATTCAGGTGGCAGCTTTGGCCCAGACTACAGGTTGTAGTGACTACATTGGCAAACTTTAAAAAAGGTGATACCCCAGATTGTTGCCTGGACCCATGATGTCTCATCAGTTGCTCCTAACAACACTGGTTTAATCAGGACAAGCCACTATTTAAAAAAATATTGCATCATGATTATATTAGGGGGATTACATAAAGATAAGAGGCATGGCCTAAAGCATAGTGGGTAGCATTTTGTGTAAGAAGCTATATACAAAAACTCTCTGATGTCTTGGGATTACATCAAAGTTACCCCACTCATAAATTATTAAACTAGCCAACCTTGTAAAAAATGGTTGCAACCAGAGGTACCTGCAGTTCCTCCAATTGCCGTAAAGGTCACAATGGTCTGTTTTCCAGAGGCTCTGCCTCAGGTCCTTCAGAGGTGGAAGAACCAAGCAGACCTAGAGCTAGCAGACCAGTTGGTCAAAATGGTTGAATAAAACCAAGCAGTTTGGGACTACTCTCCCCATCTTCGACCTCATGATCCCAGGTTAAAAAATGTGATCTCCTATAGCAACATACAAAGAAAAAGAGCTGCTGTTTAAGGTGTATGATGATAACCTGAGGTGGAATGTCTCGTAGAGTGCCAGCCCCGGCCCTCCTCCGTGGGGAACTTGTAAGAAAAGAAATGGCTGCACATCCAGGAATTCCGATTGCCTTTTATTGTTCAAAGTGATAACACCAAAGACCAACACGAGGTCACGTAGACGCGTTTCACACAAACATCTTGTGCTTAATCATTACCTAATGATTAAGCACAAGATGTTTGTGTGAAACGCGTCGACGTGACCTCGTGTTGGTGTCTTTGGTGTTATCACTTTGAACAATAAAAGGCAATGGGATTTCCTGGATGTGCAGCCATTTCTTTTCTTACAAGTTTCCTCTAGCAACAGGCAGGACTGTTTGTTGGGAAAACAAAAACCTTAAAGGGAATGCTACCATGAGAATGCAGAAAACCACAGAATGACCTCAGTAAGCTTCAACTGGGAAGCACATGACCTCAGGGTGCTTCTCCTATGAAGCATCAGGGAAGACATGGGTGCTTTAGAATGTGACGCTGTCAGGCAGATGACTTTGTTGTATATACTATCATTACAGGTTAGCTGATATGATATGTGTTGAAGGAGGCAGTACATGTGTCTTGGCTCTACAGGACCCCGGAAGTCTGATGATTTAGTCTATGCCAGTCTGGTGGACCCAGATAAACTGAACCAAAGCCAAACTCTAGTAATCTGTATCCACGGATATTGTAAAGCTATTCCACTGCCTTAGTTACTGCTGAAATGTATGTTTAAATGAACTAGACCGATTTTTGCTCTTCCACACAGAACGTTTCTGTAATAAGCTTTGAAGTTCCTAAATATTAATATAGGAAAATATAATATTGCGCATATTGGCTTTGAAAAGGTCTTCTTTTTTAACTTGTTCCTGTGGGTGAGGACTGAGGGTAAACTGTCTTTTTGATTCCATTTAACTTGTCATGACATAATTAGCTCTGCGCATAATCAATGACATTTACAAGGAGAAGAAGGAAAAACTATGACTCACATCTTGCTTTGCACTTAACAGATGGAGGATGTGGTTCTGAAGTATTAATTCAATTCTTCCCTGCATATCAAATACATGTAGTAAAAAACTAGAACAGCTTCTCAATAAATGACATTTAACACATTCACAATAATCAATGTGATAAATGGTCAGGATGTTTGTAGAGAAAATGGCAACATGCATCTATACTTGTACTGAAAATTAATAAATGTTGCCAAATTAAATAAAACAATAACAATATATAAATGCTAGTTTGTAGCTGTCTCTTTAGATGATATATGCCAGTGGAGAAACAAAGATAAACTAGAAAAAAATAGACTTTTGGCGGCACATGGATAAATGTTTGTAAAAAAACTAGGGGGTATTTATTTTTAAATAGAGTAATGAAAGTGAGTTTTACAAACATTTATCCATGTGCCGCCAAAAGTAAATTTTTTCTAGTTTATCTTTGTTTCTCCTATGATATTGGGACGTTGGCACATTTGTATATGTGCATCCACAGTGTCACCCTGTGAGGATGCACGTTTAAGCAATTGTTTTGAAAAAGATATATGCAAGTGGATCTAGGCACTTGGCCTAAGAAAAAATTGGTAATTATTATTGGTTAGGTACCTATATAGTGCCGTCAATTTACGCAGTGCTTTACATTATACATTCACATCGGTCCCTACCTTCAAGGAGCTTACAATCTAAGGTCCCTAACTCACATTCATATACTAGGGCCAATTTAGACAGAAGCCAATTAATCTATCAGCATGTCTTTGGATTGTGGGAGGAAACCCACGCAGGCACAGGGAGAACATGCAAACTCCAGGCAGGTAGTGTCGTGGTTTGAACCAGTGACCCTTGTTACTGCTAGGCGAGAGTGCTACCCACTACACCACTGTGCCGCCCGTCATGCATATAAACAACTGAGCCCATCTCAAATCTGGACCGTAGGGGGGGAGTAGTAAAGAATATATGATGCACATATGTTTCATTTCACCTATAGCAGTATTTGCACCTCTTTCAGTATTCCTTTATTGTAAATTAATTAAACACTTCAATAATTAAATAAATACATATGTATGTTGTAGAAGGATCCAGTTTATTAAATATATACACATACACAAATCCAAAATAGAGACGATATTAAGAAATAAAACCATGAGAAAGTCTCTCGTTGTGATGAAGTCTGAGTGGTAAAAAAATTAAATTAAATTAAATATATACACTAGGAACTTTTACAGCAAGAGGAAAGCACTATATTATTGCTTTTCAATTATATATTTATACAATTTTGACCAAAAAAAAAAATCTAGTTAAAGTGATTGTAAATCTGTACTGAATACAACCCATTCAATTTAAAATAGAAATGAAAGGCACAACATTTGTGTATAGGTATGAAAAACATTGCAAATACCTTTTTTCCCCTCTTTTATAAGTGATCACATAATCTCTGTTCTCGGCTGCATAGGAGCTAGGGGAGAAGAAACAGAAGGACACTGAACTTTACAGTGAAAGGCTATACAGGGCAAGGAGTGGGGGGCATGTCAACACAAGTCTGATCATTGGAGGAGAGCAGGCTGAGTTTCCAGCATTGCTAGAGAACTGACCACGATGTGTTCTCCTGCTTAGTGTGGTCCATTTTTTGGGGGGAAATGAGAGGGATTGAACAGGAGACAGGCCGTGGTCCAGGAAGAAGGCAGATTAGGAATTCTGCCTAGCAACAGGGATTTCCAAGCATGTAATTTTTTTTTCTTTTACAGAACTTGTTTAATCATATTTTTTTTAGATAAATTCTTTTTATTTGGTTTTTATACAATACAAATAAAACATAAACACACAAACATACATATCCCGCGCAGGCAACATACCCGCCCAGCAGCGGCCATGTTAGGCCCAAACTACTAGACTAACATAGTCCATCTACAACTACAAACGCCCCCTCCCCCCTCCCCCCCCATCTCGCCCAAAGCCCGGTAGTTGACAATCAAACTAAAAGATATATGCACCAAACAGAGTAACCATTATAGTAATAGTTATGCTCTATCCCCCCTCGATATCAGATACATACTTTCAGAGGACACTTTCATTAACTAGGATACCCTGTGAAAGATGTATGGCAGATGACCAGTAATAGAACTACTGATATGTAAACGCCGTCCAGCCACCAATATCCAGTAGGTAATCAACCCTCTGTTGCCAATGAATCCAGCCACGTCCGCCAAACCTTCATAAATTTTTTTGCACAACCCCTAGTCCTGTAGGTGGCCTTATACAAATGGATAACTGAATTGACCAAGCCCTTCCAGAAAGAGAATGTGGGGGCGCTAGAGTTCTTCCACTTTAACAAAATAGCCTTCCTGCCATAAAATAGCCCAATATTTAGCAGCGTACGGTGTGCCAAGGACGGAACCACCTCCTCCACCAATCCTATGAGGCAAACCCTGGGTGACAGAGGGACCGGAGCTTTGAGCACCTCCAACAGGCAACCCACCACTCCAGACCAGAAAGCTTGAATTTGGGGGCAGGTCCAAAAAATATGTTCCGAATCCACTGGGGTGTGTGAACACCTCCAGCATTGACCGCTAGATGATGGATATATACGAGAAAGCCTGGCAGGGGTGAGGTAGACGCGGTGTAAAAATTTTAACTGGATCAAACGGTCCCTAGACGAAACCAAATGTTTGAAGGGGTGATCCCACATATCCTCCCAATCCTCCCCCTGAATCTCTGGGATTTCTCTTTTCCACCTCTCTCTACACCTAGAGACCCCCAGGGGCGTCTTTTTAAATAGGGATTTATAAACCGTGGATAGGGGTTTGGCCAGGTCCTCATCCTTCAAGAGGGTCTCCAGCGCTGATGGAAGGAACTCAACTCTTCAGCCACTAAACCGCGCCTGAAAAGCATGGCGCAGTTGCAGATAGCGGAAGAAGAAGGAATTCGGCAGGTCATATCTAGCTTTCAATTGATTAAACTAAATAAGCTCCCCTTCCCCAGTGACATCCTCCAATAGTTTAACCCCCCTACATGCCCATATCATGGGATCAGGGAGAGAGCAAAAGTCCGGTAGGCTTGGGTTCAGCCACAAGGGGGCCGAGGGCGATACTCCTGTATAAGATGGTGACATCAGGGAGGTGGTGACCTCCCATGCCTTAATGGTGGCTTTCATTGATACAGTTAAGGGTAGACTAGATTTAGAGCCCCTGTTGAGGGCCAACCTCAGGCTTTCGTACGACCCTAAGTGTGCCGCTTCCAGGACTGTGGCAGAATCTCCTTCATCAGCCAGCAGCCAGCGCCTGGCAAACACCATCTGGCTGGCCAGATAATACTTTTGCCAGTCCGGAAGTGCCAACCCTCCCTGCTCCCAAGGCTCCTGCAGGACTGTAATACTGATACGAGGTGATTGTGGGGACCAGAGAAAGGATCCCACTATACCATTTAGTGTGTTAAAGAAATTCTTGGGGACCCACATTGGGGAGTGACGCAAGTAATATAGAAGTACAGGCAGGAAATTAATTTTAATGAGACTGATTCTCCCCAGTAAGGAGAGAGGCAGTTTCCGCCAAACCTGGGTTCTCTGTTTGAGACTAGATACCAGCGGGAGAAGGTTTAGAGGCATGAAATCTCTAATATCGGCAGTTACCTTGACACCCAGATAGGTAATAGAGGACACCCACTGTAATGGCAACTCGCTGTCTCTTAGTGTCTGAGCTTCTGGACCCAGCGGCAAAATAGAGGACTTGCCCCAGTTCACACACAGGCCTGAAAAGGAGGCAAACTGGTCCATGATTCGTAAGGCAGCTCTCAGAGAAGGTCCCGGGTCCCTAAGGAACAGGAGCAAATCATCAACGTATAGCGCCACACATTCTTTAATGGAGCCAACCTGTATACCCCCCACCCCATCGGACTGTCTAAGGGCTCTGGCAATGGGTTCCATCATAAGCGCAAAGATAAACTGAGACAGCGGACACCCCTGTCTGGTACCCCTGCCCAAGGGAAAAAACTCAGAGACTGCCGTACCAAGCTGGATCGCCGTCCGAGGATCCCTATACAACAAAGCGATCCACTGACGGAAACCAGGCCCAAACCCATTACTTCCAATACTTTGTGCATGTAACGCCAGTCCACAGAATCAAAAGCCTTTTCTATATCGATTGTAACAATTACCCTGGTCGGGGCATCTGCAGTATCAAGTTGGAGATGAGTAAACAATCTCTTCAAATTGGTATCTGTCGACATGCCAGGAATAAAGCCCGTTTGGTCAATGTCCACAAGGGTCGAAATTACCCTGGCCAACCTTGATGACGCCAGCACCTTGGCAAGGATCTTCAGATCCATATTCAAACAATGCTATAGGGCGATACGACGAGCACTCCAAGGGGTCCTTCCCCGGCTTCAGAAGGAGGACCATATAAGCCTTCACCATTAACGCCGGTAAGGAATAGGCGAATATAGGGTTGATTAAAATTGAACAAATTCCTCCAGAATATCCTTGGGGTCTGTAACCAAGGACCCCCCCTTATTCCGCACCACCAGTATACTGACCAGTGTCTTATGGTCAGCATCAGCAGCGAGGTTGGCCAACAACTTGCCATTTTTGTCCCCCTCAGCAAACACAGTTTCTACCCTCTGTCGTACCTCGGTGTGTGCCAAGTTCGTAAAGTGTAATGCAACCGAGCTTCTAGCGTCTAGCTTCTAATAAGGAAACAGTTGGCCTCCGAGGGAGAGTCTGCATGTATTTTAGCACTCTCTCGCTCGTGGGCCATGAGAAGCTCTGTCAGGAAAGGTTCCACTCGCTGGTAATACCATCTAATATTTGGCGTGCAGTACTGATGTCCACCAACAGGTGTCTCCTGGCAGTTTGAAACTGTCAGGAGAGCCTTTCCCTGCTGGTGTTATGTGATCCTTGGGCCACAGTACTGGCGTCCACCAGCGGGTGGATCCTGGAGGGATGGAGCAGGTATCTCCTCCTGCAATTAGGAATCACCTGAGCCTGTTAGCAGGTATAAATACCCGGCAGGTGCATACACACACTGCCCTGGTATTGTCCTCGTGCCCTGAACTGTTGCCTGACACCTGTTACCTGATACCTGTTACCTTGATACCTGAGCCCTGATCCCTGAACCTGTTGTTCTGCTCCCCATTCCTGGATCCTTGGATCCTTGCTCTGCTCCCTGTCTGTCCACTCCTAGCCCCCCATCTGCTGACCCCCCGTTTATGATTCTGGCCTGGCTTGACTACGATTCTGGTTCCCCCTTTTACTACTTATGCTGGTTAGTTATCATCACTGTTTGACTATTTGATTGTTCATTTATACTGGCGGTGTGTTCACTTTTATATTTATTTATATTAATAAACCATTTTACTTTATCTATTTCTGTTTGCGGTTTCCTCTGTTGCAGTCCACACAGTTCTGGTCATACCTGATTCCTGACAGAATACCAGGGCCATTCCTGATCAGAAGTGGCTGCACAGGGGAACCATTTGTTTGCAAACATGAATACTGATGAGGTTATTTATTTTTCTCTGCTGGCAACTGAAAGTGGTGATTATTGCCGTCAGGCTTTGGAAGGATGGTCTAGGGACCACTTGTTTGCGGCTATCCGATCGGCTCACCTCCTGGTCGATCAGGGGTATATACTGTTTGGGGAGGTGCAGCCTCTGATTAAAATCTGTACTGAGCTGGCCCTGCCCTGTATTCCTGAGGGCCATGATGATTTCACTCCTCCTTTCACTATAAATCAGGTTGTATCCCTAGTATGGCTGTTTGAAGACGATCCCGCTGATTTTTGTGAGCACTACTCAGCCAGTTCCCCACAGGTGATTGCTGAGTGCATTAAGTCTGGTCAGTCCTTTGTTAAACAGGGAGATTTAAAACCACAGTTTGTACAACCAATACTCTCGGCATGGTCTGATATTCTCCCAGTAGGCGGCCATCGAAGCTTGAACATGAGCAATCACTTGATCTTCCAGTAACCATCCTGGCGATAGTCTCCAACCCCCCTTTCTACCCCCCATAGGAAAGGCTAAGGTGACCAGAAGTGGATTGTGGTCCGACGCTCCCCCAGGTAAGTAGGCAGACTCAGACACAAACTGCAAGCATTACCAAACGCCAAATCAATCCTGGCGGAGGATTTGTGTGTAGAAGACAAATGAGAATATGACACAGAGTCTGGATGCTTCCACCTCCACAATTCAGTCAGACCCGCCATAGACGCCCAGGAGCCGAGGTCCACCGAGGCTGACCTACCAGCATTGGAGGAGTCCAGCACCGGGTCCAAAATGGCATTATAATCCCCCAAGAAAATCATTGGGAGATGGAGATGAGGAGCCAGCGTTACCAACAAATCACATAGTAAAGTTACC
The DNA here is from genome assembly GCA_029206835.1 of Rana muscosa. Lineage (NCBI taxonomy): Eukaryota > Metazoa > Chordata > Amphibia > Anura > Ranidae > Rana > Rana muscosa. The sequence goes on from CM055121.1 coordinate 74,946,869, forward strand.
TTAAATAGAGGGGGTAGATATATGTTGAAAAAATACATCTAAGAGGACTGCCACATAGCGACCTCCCGGGTCCGTAAATACCTGTTGTATTGTGCACGGAATTGCCTTACTTATCAAAATAGAAACCCCTCTAGCGTAGGTAGAGTAAGTAGAATGGACTGCCCGTTGAATCCAGGGCCTGCGCAAAGACAATATTTTACTGCCCTCCAAGTGTGTCTCCTGCAGGAGGACGATATGTGGTTTGACCTGCTTGAGGTACTGGAACACCGCCGCCCTCTTAAATGTGTTGTTTAAACCCCGGACATTCCAGGAAAGTATCTTGAGTCTATTATCCATTAAAGAAACCAAAAAAAGTTGAAAACCTCATAAATACATGTACTAGAGGAAGGACAAGTGAGGGTATCACATAAGAGGACATATACAGTACAGTAAAAAACAAAAAACATCCCTACTGTTATACCAGAAACCTCTAGGCTACTAAAAAACTTGAACACAAAAACAAAAATTGTCCGGTATGCAGCTTGATCCCTGAAACAAACAAACCCGAAGGAGTTCAACCTGAAGTGTCGACAGTTCGGCATTGGAAGATGAAAAAAGTGTTCGTGTCCGTCACACCAGACTCCCTCGGCTGTCTATGACAGGAGTTGAACAGCTGACCATGCACATATAACCTGGGGATAACCTGAGTTGAGGAGTGTAGTATACACCAGTGTTTCTCAACTCCAGTCCTCAAGGCGCCCCAACAGGTCATGTTTTCAGGCTCTCCATTGTTTTGCACAGGTTATTTGATCAGTTTAACTGCCTTAGTAATTCCCACAGCTGTTTCATCTGAGGGAAATCTTGAAAACATGACCTGTTGGGGCGCCTTGAGGACTGGAGTTGAGAAACACTGGTATACACTACAAAGCACCACACAACGAGTCATGGGTTAGCTAACCATTGAAAAAGCAAAGCACTCCCAAAAATAAAAGTTAATTGTGGCAGCACAGAAAGAGAGAACCCCCCCCCCGCTTCCAGACTGAAAGGGGAAAAATAAATAAAAATTCAACAAGAATAAACCCCCTCAGCAAAACAGTAGAACAAAAGGGAAAAGTAGACCTTGCGTGCGAAGCAACATCACTGAGCTTGATCCAGCCAATCACAGGCATCTTGCGGTGTTTCGAAGAACTTCACACATCCCTTGTATTGCACGCGGAGACGGCTGGGGTACAACATACTGTATTTCAGCTCTTTCTCACGGAGCCTTCTTTTTACATCTGTAAAGGAGCGACGCCTCCTCTGAGTCCCCGCCGAGAAATCTGGGAATAGCATGATGCGGGCATTCTCATATTTCAGATCCTTATGTTTTATTGCTTCCGCCAGCAGCATGTCACTGTCCCTGTAATTTAGGAACCGGACTAGAAAGGGGTCTTACACAGCTTCAGGTATGGGCCCCCTGGAGCCGAGGAGAACCGGGGGATGGGGGTGCTGCCGCCGCAAATTGAGAAGCGGGGGGGTGCCACGAATTGAGAAGCAGGGGGTTTGGGTGCTGACGAACACAAAATAAAACAGAAGAACAAAAAAAATAAAAAAGGGGGGTTGCCATCCAGGGCCCTGGGGACCTCTTGGCCCCTTACAAAAAATAAAAAATAAATAAATAAATAAAATGTTATAAAAAAAGGGAGGTTTCCATCCGGGGCCCTGGGGACCTCCGGGCCTCTGGGGACCTCTGGGCCCCTTACAAAAAAAAATAAAAAATTAAATAGAAAAATTAATAATAAAAAAATAAATAAAAAAAGGGAGGTTTCCATCTGGGACCCTGGGGACCTCCAGGCCTCTGGGGACCTCTGGGCCCCTTACAATTTTTTTTTAAATAAAATAAATAAATTAAAAAAACTAATTAAATAAAAAAAATTAATTATAATTTTTTTTTAAAAAAAAGGGGGGTTGACATTCGGGGCCCTTGGGAACTCCGGGCCCCTGGGGACCTCTTGGCCCCTTACAAAAAAATAAATAAATAAATAAAATTAAAAAAAAAGAGGTTTCCATCCGGGGCCCTGGGGACCTCCGGGCCTCTGGGGACCTCTGGGCCCCTTACAAAAAAATAAAATAAATGAATAAATAAAATAAATAACAAAAACAAATTAAATAAAAAAAGAATAATAAAAAAAAAAAAAGGGGGGTTGACATTCGGGGGCCCTGGGGAACTCCGGGCCCCTGGGGACCTCTGGGCCCCTTACAAAAAAAAAATTATAAAAAAAATAAAAAAAGGGGGGCCATCCGGGCCCCTGGGGACCTCCGGGCCCCTTACAGGTGTACTGCCTGTACCCCCCTGATGGCGGCCCTGCCTTCAGCTCAGCAAGTTGGGAGCCCTGGGCGTGTGAGGTGTCTTCCACCCCAGAGATACGATCCTCTGCTGTAGTCAGCCGGACTCTGATCTTGTCCAGATCATGCCGGATAAGATTACACTCCGACACCAGACAGTCAATACGCGTCATGAGCTCCGACTTGGACGCCGCAATGGCCTCGAGGATCGGGCCCATTATAGCCGCTGTGTCCACCTCGATTTCCTGCAAGAGGAGTGAAGGGGCCTCTGGGACCTGTGGTGCTGCACCCACCGACTGCGCCATCTTGGATGTCAGTGATTTGGCGTGCAAAGCAACAGGAATCAATATGGCATGGGCGGAGCCAGCCGCCATGCTGCCCTGGGAGCGGAGCTGCCTCTGCTCCAACGGCAGCTGGTTAAGTTGCTTTAATTGCTTCTTGGAAGCCGAGGATGGCATCGTTGTGTGCCCCGTCAGTTCCCCCAATCCCGGTATAAAGTGCAGCGGGTGAAAGGCAGTTAGTCAGCTGCTAACAGAATGATAGGATGGAGAAGAGTCGGAGCTCCGGGAAGACACGTCCTGCCGCGATCACATCTGGCCCTGCCCCTGTTTAATCATATTTAAAGGAAGCTAGTGAAGTACATTTTTATTTTAGGGTGGAGCTCCGCTTTAAGTACATTTGTTTATTCATTTATTCAGCTGGTGTTGTTATAAAGTGATTATTGAAACTATAATAGCATCTATTGGGTTTATTATAAATATATATGTTTAGCAATAACTGGAAAACAATAAGATAATTTTTTTTCACCTGCTGGAAGGCTTACTTGAGACAGTTCCAGAAAAAACAGAAATGGCCAGCCAGCTGGGCTTAAGTGACACTTCTAAATGCAACACATAAACAGCAGCAAATGGCTCCCTGTTATAAGGACCCATCTAGCTAAGGGAATAGCTTTTCTCAGGGACTCCTGCTTGGTTGATAACCTATCTGTCAACTTGAAAAAGAGGGTCACCGCTTTTGAAAAATTGGTGTCACTTTTTTTGCCGATATGGTACTTGATTAAATTCAGCTTCAGAATTCACTTCTCTGTGTGTTGATTTTTCTCTTCATTGTTGGCTAATAATCCAGTCACAGTAACCACATGTAGTACTAATGTCACCGAGGGAAGTCATAGACCAGGCTGGCTTACCCTTAAAGGGGTTGTCAAGGTTTGTTTTTTATTTTCTAAATAGGTTCCTTTAAGCTAGTGCATTGTTGGTTCACTCACCTTTTCCTTCGATTTCCCTTCTAAAAATAGTTTTCTTTGTCTGAATTTCTCACTTCCTGTTTCTCCTCAGTAAACTTCACACCATCATCCGAGTGGTGTTTAGTCAGCCAGAACAGCTTACTGAACAGCTTACTGAGGAGGAACAGGAAGTGAGAAATTCAGACAAAGAAAAAAAACATTTAGAAGGAAATTGGAAGGAAAAGGTAAGTGAACCAACAATGCACTAGCTCAGGGCTTAAAATTTCAAGTCTAGACCTACTAGTCAGGCAAAAACCTTACTCTCCACCAGTTGCCCCACCAAACCTTTCCCAGGTCCGTCCCCCAACCCCGCTCCCTTAAAGCCCCGCCCCCTTAAAGCTTATGAAATTACATTTTTCTTAAGAATAAAGAATCCAAAATATAAAAAAATGCAATTATAACATAGCTTTATTAAATTTAAACATAACAGCAATAGCGATTGCTGGGTCTACAAAAGATCTCGGGCTAGAGCCCATAGCAGCGAAGTAAAGAAAATCATACACTTGGGCGGGCATACACGTGTGTGTGTGTATGATAGATCCCCCGCTTAAATCAGTGTCCCCAGAGAGCCTCCCCTTACCTCAGTGTCCCCAGAGAGCCTCCCCTTACATCAGGGTCCCCAGAGAGCCCCCCTTTAAATCAGTGTCCCCAGAGAGCACCCCCATACATCAGGGTCCCCAGAGAGCCCCCCTTTATATCAGTGTCCCCAGAGAGCCCCCCTTTATATCAGTGTCCCCAGAGAGCACCCCCATACATCAGTGTCCCCAGAGAGCCTCCCCTTACCTCAGTGTCCCCAGAGAGCCTCCCCTTACCTCAGTGTCCCCAGAGAGGCCCCCCCATACATTAGGGTCCCCAGAGAGCACCCCCATACATCAGGGTCCCCAGAGAGCCCCCCCATACATCAGGGTCCCCAGAGAGTCCCCCATACATCAGTGTCCCCAGAGAGCCTCCCCTTACATTAGGGTCCCCAGAGAGCCTCCCCTTACATCAGGGTCCCCAGAGAGCCTCCCCTTACATCAGGGTCCCCAGAGAGCCCCCCTTTACATCAGTGTCCCAAAAGAGCACCCCCATACAGTGTCCCCAGAGAGCCTACCCTTACCTCAGGGTCCCCAGAGAGCCCCCCATACATCAGGGTCCCCAGAGAGCCCCCCCATACATCAGGGTCCCCAGAGAGCCCCCTCATGCATCAGGGTCCCCAGAGAGCACCCCCATACATCAGGGTCCCCAGAGAGCCTCACCTTACATCAGGGTCCCCAGAGAGCCTCACCTTACATCAGGGTCCCCAGAGAGCACCCCCATAAATCAGTGTCCCCAGAGAGCCCCCCTTTACATCAGTGTCCCCAGAGAGCACCCCCATACAGTGTCCCCAGAGAGCCTACCCTTACCTCAGGGTCCCCAGAGAGCCCCCCATACATCAGGGTCCCCAGAGAGCCCCCCCATACATCAGGGTCCCCAGAGAGCCCCCTCATGCATCAGGGTCCCCAGAGAGCACCCCCATACATCAGGGTCCCCAGAGAGCCTCACCTTACATCAGGGTCCCCAGAGAGCCTCACCTTACATCAGGGTCCCCAGAGAGCACCCCCATAAATCAGTGTCCCCAGAGAGCACCCCCATACCTCAGTGTCCCCAGAGAGCCCCCCCATACATCAGTGTCCCCAGAGAGCCCCCCCATACATCAGTGTCCCCAGAGAGCCCCCCCATACATCAGTGTCCCCAGAGAGCCCCCCCATACATCAGTGTCCCCAGAGAGCCCCCCATACATCAGTGTCCCCAGAGAGCCCCCCATTACCTCAGTGTCCCCAGAGAGCCTCCCCTTACCTCAGTGTCCCCAGAGAGCCTCCCCTTACCTCAGTGTCCCCAGAGAGGCCCCCCCATACATTAGGGTCCCCAGAGAGCACCCCCATACATCAGGGTCCCCAGAGAGCCCCCCCATACATCAGGGTCCCCAGAGAGTCCCCCATACATCAGTGTCCCCAGAGAGCCTCCCCTTACATTAGGGTCCCCAGAGAGCCTCCCCTTACATCAGGGTCCCCAGAGAGCCTCCCCTTACATCAGGGTCCCCAGAGAGCCTCCCCTTACATCAGGGTCCCCAGAGAGCCCCCCTTTACATCAGGGTCCCCAGAGAGCCCCCCTTTACATCAGGGTCCCCAGAGAGCCCCCCTTTACATCAGTGTCCCAAAAGAGCACCCCCATACAGTGTCCCCAGAGAGCCTACCCTTACCTCAGGGTCCCCAGAGAGCCCCCCATACATCAGGGTCCCCAGAGAGCCCCCCCATACATCAGGGTCCCCAGAGAGCCCCCTCATGCATCAGGGTCCCCAGAGAGCACCCCCATACATCAGGGTCCCCAGAGAGCCTCACCTTACATCAGGGTCCCCAGAGAGCCTCACCTTACATCAGGGTCCCCAGAGAGCACCCCCATAAATCAGTGTCCCCAGAGAGCCCCCCTTTACATCAGTGTCCCCAGAGAGCACCCCCATACCTCAGTGTCCCCAGAGAGCCCCCCCATACCTCAGTGTCCCCAGAGAGCCCCCCCATACCTCAGTGTCCCCAGAGAGCCCCCCCATACATCAGTGTCCCCAGAGAGCCCCCCCATACATCAGTGTCCCCAGAGAGCACCCCCATACATCAGTGTCCCCAGAGAGCACCCCCATACATCAGTGTCCCCAGAGAGCCCCCCCTTACATTAGTGTCTCCCAGAGGGCCTCCCTCTAAATAAGTAACCTCAGATGGCTCCCCATCTTACCTTTAGCTGGTGGGTGTAGGCAGCCTCTTCTTGGGTCCCCCACGGCGGTGGAGAGCGGACCTCTCCTTGTGCCCCCCGCGGTGGTGGAGAGCGGACCTCTCCTTGTTTCTCCCTCAGCAGTCGAAAGCGGAACACTCCTGCACCTGTCCCCTGTAATGGCGCTGCCGAAGAAGAAGCCGGAAACCGGAAGTCGTCTTCAAAATGAGGCTTGGAGCGCAGGTCCACAGCAAATCTATCCCCGGGGCCTGGGGATCACATTGCGCTTTGTTACTGCACTCGCCAAACTGCAATTTATGCTCGCATTTGGCGAGCGGGCGAGTGCATTTTTCAAGCCCTGCACTAGCTTAAAGGAACCTATTTAGAAAATAAAAAATTAACCTTTACAGCCCCTTTAAGCTTGCTTGAAGTAGCAGTAGTTAACAGAACCTGGGGAGGTCCCTCTCACAAAGACTGTAGAGTTTGGCAAAGTGCTGCTTAACCACTCTCCAGTCTATTACTGAGACAATGAAAATGAAAAAAGAAAATGGGCTGTGGGACTTTAAATGAGGCATGGATGGGCGTAAGAAAAAAGTCTAGGATATCAAAAATGAGTAAACATCACTGTCCCGTTGGGGAATAGTCTGTAGCCATGTATACATGCTGCATAGTCAGTCTGAAGAATGGAGATCAAGGCATGGATATAAATATAAAAATGTATTTGTATCATGGTAAAAGTACACATGGATCATGCAAACAAAGGCATAATGTAAATAGGGGTTATCACAGACATGATCAAAATTCACTGTTGAGACATGGCTGAAGCAAGTAATGAAAGTTAAATGGACATACAGAAACAGTGAAAATGATTATCCAGTTGAAAAGTCAAGAATACACTTAATAGATTCATAGTTGGGCAAGCTTTACTTGGCATCCCAGAGCATGGACTCATGGATGGGCGTGGGGAAAAGGTCTAAGATATCAAAAATTGGTAAACATCACTGTCCCGTTGGGGAGTGGTCTGTAGCCAGGTATACATGCTGCATAGTCAGTCTAAAGAATGGAAATCAAGGCATGGATATAAATAAAAATATATTGTATCATGGTAAAAGTACACATAGATCATGCAAACAAAGGCATAATGTAAATAGAGGTTATCACATAGACATAATCAAAATTCATTGTTGAGACATGGCTGAAGCAAGTAGTGACAGTTAAATGGACATACAGAAACAGTGAAATTAATTATCCAATTGAAAAGTCAAGAATACACTTTGTAGATTCGTAGTTGGGCAGGCTTTACTTGGCATCCCTGAGCATGGACTCAACGCGTTTCTTGGCGTTTAAAGCCAGTCATCAGGAGTGGGGTGCATGTCATTTGACTAAAAGGGGAGATGGATAGACAGGTCAAATAAAGTCTTGAAAAAATGATGTCATGTTTGAAACAAAATAACAGAATCAGGTGGTCTGATACGTTACCAATGGCAAAGCCCGGAATGGGGTTGTCCCAAGCACTTGAAATATGGCGTAGAGTGGTGGTTCTGGATGCACTGTCTCACCCGGGGCTGAGGCGGGGAAGGCCCCCCAATAAACACTTCAACGGCCACTCAATCAAGAGGAGAGCCAAGGAGAAGATGGCATGGGACATCCATCAAGGAGGAACCCGGACAGCCACGGCACAGCACCAAACTGATGGAGAGGCACAGACAGGGTGCAAGGGCAGAATGCTGGTGGAGAGATGAAGAAATGCAAATGAGCAATGAGTGAAAAAGAAGGTTGAATGGTTTGAGAACCAAAATTGAAGTGTGAGTGGGGGAGGGGAGGGGAAGGAAAAACAAAAGGGAGCAAAGGAAGAGGGGAGTGAATATGTAAATGATGTGCTGGTGGATCCTAATGGGAATAATGTGTGATGGGTGCTGGGAGAAATTGAACAAAAAAAGGGGTTAATGATAAAACATGACTGAAAGGATTAACAGCCAAAGTTGGCAAATCAGCTGAGTGTTGGTGTAAATGAATCTGGTTTGAGAAGAAGCCAAACCAAATCCCCAAAAATGCTAAATATCGATGAAATACAATGTGTGTTTGAAGCAGTGTGAGCAAGGTGCAAGGCAAAGGTTGAGAAAGGCAGGTAAAAAGAGTATATATGTAATGAATACTATGTGAATCCTGAAATAAAGATTGGAAATTACCTTGAAGTGTGGAGAAAGAGAGAAACAGGAACCTCTCGTCAGATGGATGTCTGTGAAGTGAAGCTCCCCAGGTGGCTACCGGATAAATGTCCACAGCAAGGGGCGTATCCCCGCCAGCATCATGTGACGCATGAGCCAGGTGTGGGGACGGAAAGAACCCCGCCCGAGATGCAAATGATCTCGGCGGGGTCCCTCCCATCCCCCTGGGCCATGCGAGATGGAAAAGACTATGATGAAAACGCAGGCGTCCCAATGGGCGCCGTTGCGTGCAACATACTGACATGATGCCGATGCACCAAGGATCATGCCCCGCCCCCCCGCCAAGGAAAGGCAGGTGGGGAGGGGGAACTGGGCGCATCGCAACCCCGGGCGAAAGAGACCAAAGAACAGGGACCCACCAATGCTTGGGTTGGGTGAGCCATGGGGATGGATGAATCATTGAAAATCACGATTAGGACTGTTATAATCAGAACAGGGGGATAAACGATAATGGCCTGTTGTCAAATGAAGTCTGGGGAAGGATATCAATGGTCAAAAATGGGTAAAAAGGATGCCAACATATGAGTAGTCTCAGAGAATTAATCACTGAGCAAATAAGAAAAGGAAATAGGGTTCAATAGGTCACCAAAGGGAAATGGGTGTCTTCCACCCTGGTAATTTATAAAGAAAAGGCAGGTGACCCATTGAGACCCATAGATGCCATAACCATGCCTCCATCCCTGGTACATTAAAAATGAAAAAAGAAAATGGGCTGTGGGACTTTAAATGAGGCATGGATGGGCGTAAGAAAAAAGTCTAGGATATCAAAAATGAGTAAACATCACTGTCCCGTTGGGGAATAGTCTGTAGCCATGTATACATGCTGCATAGTCAGTCTGAAGAATGGAGATCAAGGCATGGATATAAATATAAAAATGTATTTGTATCATGGTAAAAGTACACATGGATCATGCAAACAAAGGCATAATGTAAATAGGGGTTATCACATAGACATGATCAAAATTCACTGTTGAGACATGGCTGAAGCAAGTAATGAAAGTTAAATGGACATACAGAAACAGTGAAAATGATTATCCAGTTGAAAAGTCAAGAATACACTTAATAGATTCATAGTTGGGCAAGCTTTACTTGGCATCCCAGAGCATGGACTCATGGATGGGCGTGGGGAAAAGGTCTAAGATATCAAAAATTGAGACAATGTTTAGTGCCCTTAGTTCAGGATCTTGCAATAAAAAACAAACACCTGGAAACACACATAAGTTAGTGCAGGGGTCTCCAAACCTTTTAAACAAAGGGCCAGTTTACTGTCATGTGGCCAGTGAGAGTAGAAAAGGCCCCAGCGTCAATGGAAGTAAACAATGCCCCATCATTGGTGTCAGTGAGAGGAATAGTGCCCCATCATTGGTGTCAGTGGGAGGAATAGTGCCCCGCCCATCATTGGAGCACAGGTGTGTCAGGAGAAAGGTGCCTCTGAAGCTGCTCTGTGAGAGGGGAGTGGTGGTGAAATCTCTCCCAGCTCCCTGGCCCCCTTTCTTGGGAGGCCATGGAGGCCAGCAGGGCCTCTCCTGCTGGAGGCTCCCAGCCATCTCCTGGGCCATCGTGTGAACTGCCTGCCTCTGCACAAGCTGATCTCTCTACCCCTGGTGAGGATGAAGGCTCGGAGGCCATTCGAGAACGAGTGGTGGCCGGGATTAAGGTACTGAATAGGGAGAGAGACAAGCTGAGAGCGGAGTTGAAGCGCCTGCGAAGGCAACGTGAGGGCTTACACAGCCAGAAACGGGGATCCATGGATCCCGAAATCCAGCTGGCCAAGGTCCGTGTGGATCATCAGGAGACCATCGTGGCCATGATGGAAGGCAGAGATGGGCCCTTTAAAGAAAAATTTTGCAACGACAAGAGGTTTGCAAGGGTGACAAAGATGGAGGTGGAGGAGGAGGAGACCCCCAGTTCTGCCCCCCCAGGGAGAGGTAAGCAGCCCCATGCCTTCCCAGGACTCAGGAGGCATGCTGAGTGCCATCCAGGTAATGGAGTCTCCTATGCGGGGGGATCAGATGGTGTTTAACGAGGAGGACATTACTGATGATGTACCTGATAAAGTAAAGCCTGCTAAATCCCATGTTGTGGATAAAACTGTTTTTGTACCATCTAGCACCATGACTGATAATGTGCCTAATGACAATCAGGCTGCTAGTCCTGTGTGCAGCAATGTTGTGCCTGCTGAGGCTGCAATGCAGCAAGACTTATGCCTCGTACACACGGCCGAGAATCTCGTCATTAAAAACATGTAGTTTTTTTCGACGAGATCCTTGGACAAGAAACTTGTCCCGGCCGAGTGTACACACGCTCATTTCAAAGAACCCGCGGTTCTTTGAATGGAGCGTACGTGGTGACGTCATCGAATACGACGAGCATGCGCTCGTCACATTCGATGCCGTCGCCGCCATCTTGGTTCACCCTACCTATGCCTAGGAAGCTACCGCGCATGCGTCAAAGTCATTTCGAGCATGCACGGGCTTCCCGGCGAACAGGTAAGTGTACACACACACAATTTTCTCGTCGAGAAACAGGCTGCCGAGAATCTCGATGAGAAAATAGAGAGCAGGTTCTCTATTTTCTCGTCGAGATTCTTGTCGCTTTTCTTGACGAGAAACCATACACACGATTGAATTTCTCGGCAAGAAATCTCTGCCAGCAAGTTTCTTGCTGGTTTTTGCAGAGAAACTCGGTCGTGTGTACGAGGCTTTACATTTAAAAAATTTCATTTCTGTGGATGGACTACAGGTGTCAGAACAGCCCATTAACCTTTCTTTGGCTGAGTCCAAAGCTGTTTGCCCCACTGCTGCTGAGGACTCTACAGTGCAGCATCAGGAGACAGCTGGTATTGCAGCAACTGTGACCATTCCTGATGGGAATTTGAATAGTTCTGTGACTGATAACAATCACCCCAGTACCAGTGTGATGAACAATCGTCCTGCTACAGATCCTGCAATTTCAGTTCATACAGTTGATGATAATAATAATAATATACAGAGTGATGTGACTTCAGTGTGGGCTCTTGGCCCTGATAAACCTACATTTGCACAGGCGGTACACTCTGCTCCTGGTAGTCCCGCTCCCAAGCGGGGTTTTCTCCTACAAGCTGCCACCTTGAGCACCCCAAGATCTGGTCTTGGGTCTCTGGCTTCTGCTGGGGGTCCCAGGCGGAATGTAGTTATTCTGAAATGGGAAGGTGGTGCCATCCCTCCAGCACAGCGTGCGGTGGTGGATTTGATATTAGAGATGGGTTTTGGTGCAAATTACCTGTATGCCTTTATACACATAGCTGGGACACGGGATTATACGGTTAGCTTCACCAGGCCAGAGGGTCTTGACCTGTTCTGGGAGCGATATGAGGCTCGGTGCAGGTCAAGATCTGAATGGGAAGGTCTGGTCCCAGTTGCGGTGTCTCAGAGGTCAACAGTGAAAAAAATTACCATTATTCTCACCAATGAGAGTATTCCTGCTCGGGATCTAGAGGTCTGGTTAAGGAACTATGGGGAGGTTTTGACAAAGCCCAATAAAATCCATGATGAGCGTAACATCTGGACTGGGGGTTGGTCGGTAACAGTCAGGTTGGCCAGGGATGGGAATGTTGTCCGTCACCTGCCCTCCTCAGCTTTCATAGGGAGGGATAGGATGACTGTTTTCTACCCTGGTCAGCCAAAGCTGTGTCACCGCTGTGGAGAAAAGGGGCACTTGAGCTCCTCCTGTTCAGCCTTGATGTGTTCAGTGTGTCGGGGTCAGGGTCATATGGCTAAGGACTGCACCAAGATGATCAGGTGCAACCTGTGCCTGCGCCTTGGCCACCCCTGCAGCAGGTGTCCTGAAGCCTGGCACAATATGGAGAAGGAGGTAGTAGAGGACATGTCAAGGCTGGACAGGATGGAGGGTGAGACCCCTGGTGTACCATCCTCCTCTGCGGTGACCACCATCCCCGGTCCTGCTCAGGATCCCTCTCCAGTTCCTGTGGCCACCCCTCCTGTGTCTGTAAGTACTCCTTCTGTATCTGTCTCTGTGTCCCCCCAGCCTACTGTACCTTCTCCTCTTGTGTCAGAACCTTCCAAGTCTGTGCCCCCCGAGTCAGTTACCCCCCAGGAGTCTACCCCTCCTGAGTCTGACTTAAAGGGATCACCCCCCCACCAGCGTGTACTAAAAAGGTTGCTTCTTCCTCTGTAAAGAAGTCTTGTGGAAAGACTTTAAAGAAAAAAGTAAGAGATGAGGGCTTCTGAGGCTGACCTGCGGTACCTGGATTAGAGAAGGAAGGTTGGGAGTCGGAAGAGGCAGGCGGTGAGGACGGAATGGGGACGGGAAGCTCCGGTTCCTGTCTCCAGCCGTCATAGGTCCTCTAAGTGGGATATTTCTTCATCTGGAGCTTCTTCTGAGAGAAGTTCCGATTCCGAAATGGACTTTGAGGCGGCCTCTAGAAAGAGAGAGGCTTCTGGTGACGAGCAGCAGAGGGGAGCTAAGAAGCAATCCACCCAATAACCCAAATGGCGGTTCCCCCTCCGTTAAAAGTGGTGACAATTAATGTCGCCAGCATTAAGTCAGTAAGAGCTCGTTCTATGGCCTTCTTTTTGTTCAGCCAATTATATGCTGAAATTTTATTTTTGCAAGAGACTAGGCTCACCTCCTTGGCAGATATTCATATGGCCAAGAGAGAGTGGAGGTATGGTCCATCTTACTGGTCTCTTGCGGCCGAGCCTTACGGCGGTGTGGCGGTGTTGTTTAAAACCGGCATGGTAACTGTCCGGCGGGTTATTGAGGTGGAGATTGGGAGATGTATGGTCTTAGACCCCCTTGTGGGAGAGCAGGACCTGCGCCTAATCAATGTTTATGGACCGCACACAAAGTGGGACAGGAAATGCCTTTTTACAAGGATCAAGCCATTTCTTTTTACATCCCGGCAAGTGGTCTTTGGAGGTGACTTTAATACAGTAACTAGGCCCAAGGACAGGAAGGACTTCAAGGACAGGCTGGGATATGATAGCGTTTTTTTAAATAGTATGGTTAGGGATGCTGGTCTTGTGGATGTGCACATTAAGCACCTCCCGGATGACACAGGGTTCACCTTTCATCGTGGTAATAGTCAGAGTAGGATAGATAGTTTTTTTTTTTAAGGAGGCCTCTGCTTTCTCGCCCCCAGTGGTGCAGGCAGTAGAGTTCTCTGATCACTATGCTATCTGTGGTACTGAATGCTTCAGACGCCCCTCAGAGGGGCAAGGGCATCTGGAGATTGAATTTGACTCTACTCAAGGAAGAACATGTTAGACAATCCTTTGAGGAATTCTTTCAGGCACAGGTGACCATCCTGGACTTTTGTAGTAGCAAGGCTGAGTGGTGGGAGCTGACCAAAAAGAGGATCGCTGGATTCTTAAGGGGCCTAGCCAATAGAAATCAGTTTAATAAATACATGACCTACCAACGTTTACGGAGGAAGCTGGATATTCTTGTCTCGAGAGGAGGAGATCCTGGGGCAATCTCCGAAGTGAAACTCCTTCTCAGGAAGTGTCAATATGACCGGCATGCCTCTTTGGTTCTGGAGAGGGACTATGGGAAGTACCACTCGCCTGACCCTTACCAGAACTGCAAACAAGGTGTAGCTGTTAAAACGGTCGTTGGCCTTAAGGACAGTACAGGTTCCTTAACAAAGTCCAGGTCAGGGATTCTGGAGGTCGTGAGGTCCTTTTATGCCGACCTTCTTGGGAGGAAAGAGCTTGACCGTGACAAGATGGAAAGCTTTTTGGACTCTACTCCAGGTCTAAATGGTGGAGATGTTCCATTGATGAATTTGACAGAGGAGATCACAGTCGAAGAGGTGATGAGGGCAATTGAACAGCTTGCCATCAAAAAGTCGCCTGGACCGGATGGCTTGACGGCTGAGTTTTACAAAGCCTTTAAGTCTATTCTGGCCCCGCATTCGGTAGAGGTTTTTAACAGTTGCCTTGCTGAGGGGGTGCTTTCCCCTTCCATGAGGCACTCGGCTGTGATTCTTCTTTCAAAGGGTAAAGATCCTTCGATGATTGAGAATTGGCGCCCCATCAGCCTTCTTAATGTCGATAGAAAGATACTGGCAAAGATATTTTTCTGGCGCCTATCGTCAGTGGCAGAGTCTTTGCTTTCTCGCCATCAGCACTGTTCGGTCCAGGGTAGGAGCACCTTCACAGCGGTTTTAGCTGTCCGGGAGGCCTTGGAGTGGTGCAGGGCTGCAGGCTGGGGAAAGTATTTGCTGACATTGGATCAGGCAAAGGCTTTTGATCGTGTTAACCATGAGTACCTGTGGTTGCTCCTTAGTAAGTACGGTCTGCCGGGTAGTTTTGTCGATTGGCTGAAAGTCTTGTATAAGGGGGCAGAAAGCTTCCCTCTTGTTAATGGTTGGGTTGGACAGTCCTTTGAGGTTGGCTCCGGGGTCCGCCAGGGTTGTCCCCTGAGTCCCCTGCTCTATGTGTTTGCAATCGACCCCTTCATCAGGAGGCTAGAGAGCGGCATGTTGTGTGGGGTACCAGTGGGGCTCCCGGGTGAGCCACCATTGAGGGTTGTTGCTTATGCAGACGATGTGTCGGTGATTGTCACTGGGACGGATGAAGCGGAGGAGGTGGTCTCTCTGACATCACGGTATTCTGAAGCATCAGGCTCCAAGATCAATCAGGAAAAGACTGAAGTTTTCTGGATGGGAAAGGAAGGTGAGGGGTTTGATCTCCCGGACACCTTTCCAGTTCCCCCAGGAAAGAATTAAGATACTAGGCATTGAATTTGGACCCGGCGATTATGGCCTCAAAAACTGGGAAGGCAGACTGGAAGTTGCCAATACTAAGGTGGTCAGCTGGAAGAGATGGAAGTTATCTATGAGGGAAAGGGTTGATCTGATTAAGACTTACCTGATTCCGATCTTCTTGTAAGTCAGCTTTGTCTGCATCTTGCCAGTGTCTCTCTATGCTAGGGTCAGTAGTGTGTTCTTCCAGATGCTGTGGGGGAACAGACTGAACTCCATCAAGAGGAATGTCACCTACCTATCCAGGACGGAGGGTGGCTTAGGTATGGTCAACCCAGTTCTTTTCTTTTCACTGCTATTTCTAAAGTTTAACATTGGTAATATGCTTGCAGTGGAACCTCCTGGATGGGTAGGCATATTTAGATCTTGGTTTAGGCCTTTTCTACGACTTTGGGAAGAAGGTGGCCAAGTGAAGAATCACAGGGGTCATCGTGGTCAGCTACCAGCCTATGTCGCTCCGTGCCTGAAGTTACTGCGGCAGTGGCGATTGTCGGCTGAAGATCTCAGATCGGTTCCAAGGAAAGTCCTTATGAGTCGAGTCTTGAGCGAAGTCTTTCATGACCCACTGGCCTTAAGGGATTGCCAGAGCCCAGTTTTGAGGGCGGGGTTAAGACTGATTAATTTGGATAGAGTACCCCCTAAATTTAGGGATGTGGCCTAGTTATGCTTCCATGGGAAGCTCTATGTTCGGGGCAGTTTGAAATTCCGCAGTGGGATGGATCGTAGCTGTCCTCGGGAGGAGTGTGCGGATGAGGAGGAGACTATGGACCATTTTCTGCTTCATTGCCCTTATAACATAGAGGTGTACAAACAGGTGGGGCGGGCCCTCGGTGTTTCTTTCCTCTCCAGGCTGGGTTATGCTGAGTGGGTGTACGGAGCATTCAATACTGGTGGAGTTTTTTGTTTGGATACACCTTTTTTTAGTTAGCCTAGTAGTCCGTTATTTCACCTGGAACGCACGGTGTCAGGTCAGCATTTGGCAAAAACTCCTTCCTGTTGAGGTGGTGGTGTATGACATTTTGCATGAGGTGGGGAAGATTCAGGAGTTTGAGTGAGACAACCGGGGTCAGGGGGCGTGGTTGAAGGCGTGGAGGGGTTTCAAGCCTCCCTGACTGCCAGGAGTCTCTTTCCCGGGTGTGGCTGTCTGTCTCTTATCACCCTAGAATATCAGTATTTTTGATAAATTTTTGATAAATGGCTGCGTACATAGGTGATGGGTTGTGCCTCTTAGGCCCTCTCTGCTGCTTTATGTAGATAGTTTTCTAAAATGTTTTTGGTAGTGGATTATGTATATATTGTATATATTCTGAACATGGATGTGTATTCCTTTGTTTTCTGTTGAAGTTTTGTACCATGGTTTTGTTTTTTACTTTTGTATAAAATTGGTTGCTTGATTCTTTTCAATAAAAGATCAATAGTGCCCCATCATTTGTGTCAGTAGGAGGAATAGTGCCCCATCATTGGTGTCAGGAGGAGGAATAGTGCCCCACCATTGCTATCAGAGGAAGGAATAGTGCCCCATCCTTGGTCTCAGTAGGTGGAATAGTATCCCACCATTGCTATCAGAGGAAGGAATAGTGCCCCATCATTGGTGTCAGGAGGAGGAATAGTGCCCCATCATTGGTCTCAGTAGGTGGAATAGTGCCCCACCATTGCTATCAGAGGAAGGAATAGTGCCCCATCCTTGGTCTCAGTAGGTGGAATAGTACCCCACCATTGCTATCAGAGGAAGGAATAGTGCCCCATCATTGGTGTCAGTAGGAGGAATAGAGCCCCATCATTGGTGTCAGTGGAATGAATAGTGCCCCATCATTGGTGTCAGTGGAATGAATAGTGCCCTATCGTTGGTATTAGTGACAGGAATTATGCCCCGTTGTTGGTGTCAGTGAGAGAGGAATTGTGCACCAAGGGCCAGATAAAGGCAAGCAAAGGCCCACATCTGGCCCCCGGGTTGCAGTTTGGAGACCACTGAGTTTGTGTATGATTTAAACATAGTGAGTTCAGTCAAAGCTACATAAGCAAAAGAAAAATGAGCATCGTGAAGAAAACAAAGTTCAATTGTTTGGTGCATGTTCGAAAAGTACTGTTGACAATATTGTTCATAATGTATCTAACAGAACCAAAAACTTCTCATGTATTGTAATGACTTGAACTCAGGCTTCATTCACAAAGCAAACATATGTGCAAGGTACGGCAAGAATCCAGCAGATTTCTCAGCTGGATGTACAGGTAGATGCAGACAAAACAAGCAGTGACAGGCTGATATGCCAGTGTTCAGATGTAATCACACATGGAACAATTATTTGATGTCACCTTCACTTCCTTTCCCTCCAAAGTGAAGGAATTCTTGGTTGTCACCTGCATCCCCAGTGCTAATGTTCCGGTTGGAAAATTACCCATCTAATGCTTTTCTGGGGACAACCCAAATGTTTTTATTCACTTTCACTTTTGGTGATCATAGTAAATATGGGGAATAGTGATGAGCCGAACACCCCCGGGTTCGGTTCGCACCAGTACCCGCAAACGGACCTAAAGTTTGCACGAACTTTAGAACCCTATTAAATACAATGGATGCGAACGTTCGAAATCTAAAGTGCTAATTATAACGACTATTATGCATGTTATTGTCCTAAAAAGGGTTTGGGAACCCGGGTTCTACACCAGGGGACATGTATCAATGCAAAAATAAGTTTTAAAAACGGCCCTTTTTCTGGAGCAGTCATTTTAATGATGCATGAAGTGAAAAAAAATAGTCAAATATTCCTTTAAATATCGTACCTGGGGGGTGTCTAAAGTATGCCTGTGAAGTGCCACGTGTTTCCCGTGTTTAGAACTGTCCCTGCACAAAATTACATTTCTAAAGGAAAAAAAGCCATTTAAAACTGCTTGCGGCTTTAATGTAATGTCTGGTCCCGGTAATATGGATGAAAATCTTTAAGAAAAATGGCATAGCTACCCCATCACACCCCCCCCCCCCCACCCCAGCCCATTACCAGCCCCTTTGGGTCTTGTATGGATATTAAGGGGAACCCCGCACACAAAATAAAAAAGGCCCTATATACTCTGAACAGCCGTATACAGGCGGTGCATACAAGACAGGGACTGTAGGTTTGTTCTTATGTAGAATCTGTTTGTAATTTTAAACAGGTACATTGTTTAAGTGTAGCTCCAGGCCAAAAATCTATTTTTAAGCTTTTTGGAAAACATAGGGAAGGGTTATCACCCCTGTAACATTTGTTTTGCTGTCTGTGCAGTGTGCACCTGTTCAGAACAGTTCACCTCACTTTCCGTCCTAATGACAAATGTTTTTTGAAAATTTGGGGTTTTTATTGAAACAAGAATTGGTGATAAAGCATCAGTGGAGAGGAGACACTTTTTTTCCCATATTAACTCTTACAGGAGAGAATTTGCCTTCCATGGGGTAGATTTCCTCTCACTTCCTGTTGTATCCTTCCGCTTGCAAGTAGGAGTCGTTTGTAAGTTGGATGTTTGAAAGTAGGGGCCTGCCGTATATACTCAGCTGAAATTTGCCCCTTACATGTTGGTGTTGCCACAACACTGTGAGCCCTCACAGTTACTCTTGGTGGGCGCATGAATGGGCCCTGCTGTGAATTATTAGATCAAGAATTGTAATTGCATGCCCCTGTTGAACAGGGGCTGAAAAATTGGGCCTTTGGTGGTGGTGGTGGTGTTGACACAACACTGTAAGGCCTCACAGTTGGTCTTGGTGGGCGCAGGAATGGGCCCTGCTGTGAATTATTAGATCAAGAATTGTAATTACATGCCCCTGTTAAACAGGGGCAGAAAATTTGGGCCTTAGCCACTGGTGCCACAACACTGCAACCCCTCACAGATACTATACTTGGAGCACAGCAATGAGCCCTGTTGCAAAGTATTGCATCAAAAATTGTAATTACACGCCCCTGTTAAACAGGGGCTGAAAAATTGTGCCTTAGCCACTGGTGCTGGTGCCACGAGACTGCAGCCACTCCCAGATACTCTAGTTGGAGTGCAGGAATGAGCCCTGCTGCAAAGCATTGCATAAAAAATTGTAATAACACACCCCTGTTAAACCGGGGCTGAAAAATTGGGCCTTAGCCACTGGTGGCGGCACCCAGAAACAAAAATGTTCTTCCAAGCTATCATCGTCAATCGGATCATTGAGGAGGAGGAGGATAGTCAGTCAACATAACAGGACAGTCTCTCAGCATCAGTCTTGAAGGGATGTGACATTTGAAAATAAATTAGTCTGTTATATCAGCTTCAGGTGTTTGGTAGCTGGTGGTGATCCAAGACTGGTTCATCTTTATGAAGGTCAGTCGATCAACAGAGTCGGTGGACAGGCGCACCCTGTGATCCGTAACAAATCCTCCAGCAGCACTGAATGTGCGTTCTGAAAGAACGCTGGATGCAGGACAGGCCAGTAGCTCAATTGCATACTGTGCAAGCTCTGGCCAGTGATCCATCCTCAAGACCCAGTAAGCCAGAGGATTTTCGTTGGGGAAGGTGTCCAAGTCTGACCTTGCCCCTAGGTATTCCTGCACCATGTATATCAGACGCTGGCGATGGTTGCTGGAACCGATCATACCTTGGGGCTGCGGACTAAAGGATTGTCTGAACTCTTCGGTCAGACGGCCACCTTCCCCACCGCTCCTTCTTTGACTGACCGAAGCCTCAGCAACTCGTTGTCCAGCACCAGGAGTTTGTAACCTCCCAGTCTCTGGGAACGCGTTGCACAGACCTTTCTGCAAGGCCTCCCGGAGTTGTCTCATCCTCTGCTCCCTTTGCGACGGTAAGATAAGGTCCGCAACCTTACCCTTGTACCATGGATCAAGGAGAGTGGCCAGCCAGTAATGGTCCCTCTCCTTGATCCGAAGAATACGAGGATCCTTCCGCAGACTTTGCAGGATCAGGGAGGCCATGCAGCGTAGGTTAGCTGAGGCATTCGGTCCGGAGTCCTCTGGGTCACTAAGGACGACATGATCCGCAGCCACCTCCTCCCAGCCACGTACAAGTCCACTGGTTTCTTGGGACTGTAAATCATCCCTAAAAGACTGCTGCTGATGATGCTGAGTGCCAGGCTCCACCTCCATGCTGACACAATCCTCCTCCTCCTCCTCCTCTTCTTCCTGTGCGATGGGTGGGACAGAAGGAACACTGTCTGGGTAAAGGGGACCTTGAGAGGCAAGGAAGTCCTCCTCTTCCTGCCTCTGTTCTGCCTCAAGTGCCCTGTCCATTATTCCACGCAGCGTATGTTCCAACAGGTGGACAAGAGGTACAGTATCACTGATGCATGCACTGTCACTGCTCACCATCCTCGTGGCCTCCTCAAATGGTGCCAGGACAGTGCATGCATCCCTGATCATGCCCCACTGGCGTGGTGAAAAAAAAACAAGCTCCCCTGACCCTGTCCTGATGCCGTAGTCGCACAGGTACTTATTGATGGCCCTCTGCTGCGTGTGCAGCCGCTGCAGCATGGCCAACGTTGAGTTCCACCTGGTGGGCATGTCACATATAAGGCGGTTCTTGGGCAGGTTCAACTCCTTTTGCAGCTCAGCCAGGCGAGCACTGGCATTATAAGATCTGCGGAAATGCACACAGACTTTCCTGGCCTGCCTCAGGACATCCTGTAAGCCCGGGTACCTGCCCAAGAACCGCTGCACCACCAGGTTAAGGACGTGAGCCACACAGGGCACATGGGTCAGTTGTCCCTGTCGGAGAGCGGAGAGGAGGTTGGTGCCATTGTCGCAAACTACCATTCCTGGCTTAAGCTGGCGTGGCGTAAACCACCTCTCGGCCTGCCCCTGCAGAGCAGACAGAACCTCTGCCCCAGTGTGGCTCCTGTCCCCCAAACACACCAGCGCAAGCACGGCATGGCATCTTTTTGCCTGCGTACTTGCGTAGCCCCTTGAACGCCTACGGAGCACCGCTGGTTCCGAGGACAAAGCACAGGAAGAGGCCACGGAGGAAGAAGAAGAGGAGGGGGTGGAGGACAGAGGTGTGTCACAACTAGTAGTAGCATTTTGGAGGCGTGGCGATGGAACAACCTCCAACACTACTGCACCTTGTCCTGCATCCTTCCCAGCTGCCAAAAGAGTGACCCAATGGGCCGTGAAAGAAAGGTAACGTCCCTGTCCATGCCTGCTGGACCATGAGTCAGCGGTAATATGCACCTTACCGCTGACCGCCCTGTCCAGCGAGGCCAAGACATTGCCTTCCACATGCCGGTAGAGAGCCGGAATAGCCTTCCGTGAGAAAAAGTGGCGTTTGGGAACCTGCCACTGAGGAACCGCACATTGCACAAACTCACGGAAGGGGGCCGAGTCTACCAACTGAAAAGGCAGCAGTTGAAGCGCTAGCAATTTAGCCAAGCTAGCATTCAACCGCTGGGCATGTGGATGGCTGGGAGTGAACTTCTTTCGACGGTCCAGCAGCTGGGGCAGGGAAATTTGCCTGCTAGAATCGGACGTCGGTGTACTGCTAGCAGAGTGCCCGCAAGTACTTGGCTGTGACACACCTAATTCTACACCTTCATTCCTCTCAGAGCAGGTTTCAGAGAGGACTGAAGGTATAGTTGGGTTGGAGATCCCAGCTGATGCGGTGCAAGAAGAGGTCAGCTTTGTTCTTTGGTGTGGGTCTTTAAGGTAGGCTTGCCAACGAGCTGCATGGCAGGTCAACATATGTCTGGTCAAGCATGTGGTGCCCAAGCGGGTGATGTTTTGGCCACGCGATATACGTTTGAGACATATGTTGCTAACAGCGATCTGATGCACTCGACTCAAAAAAGGCCCACACCAAAGAACTTTTTGAATAATGGGCAGAGGCAGCGCCCTGCACAGGCGGAGCTCTGCGGTGTGATTCCGTCGGTGTGCTGCCCTTACGCTGGCCCCCCGAGGGCATCCTGGCTCGTTGGAGATGTGCCTCCTCCTCCTCATCCTCCTCCTCTCTCCTATTAGGCACCCACGTGGAGTCAGTGACCACATCATCCCCTCCCTCCTCATCACTGGAGCCAATCTGGCAGTATGCTGCAGCTGCTGGAACATGACTGCCAGATTGGTGTCCTTCTTGAGCATCCCCTCTCTCTGCTCTCACGCTAGTGCCTTCCTCTAGCTGGGTATCATCATCAGACCCTTCGAAACGCTGGGCATCCTCCTGGAGCATATACCCAACACTGTGCTCAAACAGTTCGGGGGACTCCTCAGGAGGACATGGTTGGTCTAGGGAAGGAGTGACTGATGATGACATTGATACCAGGGAAGAGGACGCTTTGGCAGCTGCTTTGCCAGTACCCTGAGCCTGGGTGAGAGAGGATGAGGAAGATGAGGAGGGCTTGGTCATCCACTCTACCAAGTCTTCGGCATGATGCGGCTCAACACGTCCAGCTGCCGAAAAGAAGGACAAGCGTGTCCCATGGCCACGTGCTGATGGCGATGCACCTCGTCCTCGACCAGCACTGTTGTCTCTAGACACAGAGCCTGCTTGCCCTCTTTTATTGGCTCCTGACTGTCTGCCTCTCCTTGTTTGCCTTCCAGACATTCTAATGGCCTGCAGGGGAATGGGAAAAGCAGCAATACAGGCTAAGTTAAGGTGTAATATGGTCAGGAGGCACACTCCGCCCGCTGTAAGTGCCGCAAAATTCTCTTGGTGTAACACACCAGGAAAAAGCAGCAATACAGGCTAAGTTAAGGTGTAATATGGTCAGGAGGTACACTCCGCCCGCTGTAAGTGCCGCAAAATCCTGTTGGTGTAACACACCAGGAAAAAGCAGCAATACAGGCTAAGTTAAGGTGTAATATGGTCAGGAGGCACACTCCGCCCGCTGTAAGTGCCGCAAAATCCTGTTGGTGTAACACACCAGAAAAAAAGCAGCAATACAGGCTAAGTTAAGGTGTAATATGGTCAGGAGGCACACTCCGCCCGCTGTAAGTGCCGCAAAATCCTGTTGGTGTAACACACCAGGAAAAAGCAGCAATACAGGCTAAGTTAAGGTGTAATATGGTCAGGAGGCACACTCCGCCCGCTGCAAGTGCCGCAAAATCCTGTTGGTGTAACACACCAGGAAAAAGCAGCAATACAGGCTAAGTTAAGGTGTAATATGGTCAGGAGGTACACTCCGCCCGCTGTAAGTGCCGCAAAATCCTGTTGGTGTAACACACCAGGAAAAAACAGCAATACAGGCTAAGTTAAGGTGTATAATGTGCAGGAGGCTTAGCAACACTGACACTGACACTGTCCCCTGCCTATCCTTCTCTCTCCCTGCACACAAGGTTTAGCAAAGTATATGACACTGACACTCTCCCTGCCTATCCTTCTCTCTCCCTACACACAAGGTTTAGCAAAGAATATGACACTGACACTCTCCCTGCCTATCCTTCTCTGTCCCTACACACAAGGCTTAGCAAAGAATAGATTTGACAAGATTTGACACTGTCCCTGCCTATCCTTCACTTTCCCTGCTCTGGAACACACTACACAAGGCCGCCACGCTGGCGGCCTTTTATAGTGTGGGGCGTGTACTAAACCCCCTCAGCTATAATTGGCCACAGGCATCCTGCCTGTGGCCAATCATTGCTCTCCTCGCTGCCGGCGCTGTGATTGGCCAAGCATGCAGGGTCACAGTGCATGCTTGGCCAATCACAGCGCTGGGATTACACTGCGATGGCGCAGTGTATTGTGGGCCATTCGCGTCACTCGAATTTGGCGCGAACGGCCCAAATCGTTCGTTGTTCGCCGAACGCGCGAACCTATGTTCGACTCGAACACCGAGCTCATCCCTAATGGGGAATAGAAAGGGCAAATCTCCCTAATTGGGGTGCAAACAACAATAAAAACCTGACAGATCTGCACTCTAAAGTTTTGCCTTTAGTTATACCTTAAAGTGTTACTAAACCCAGCATTCACTATATCTGGTCTCCCACAGTACTAGGAATCAGCCGAACACCCCCCGGTTCGTTTCTCACCAGAACATGCGAACAGACATAAAATTTGTGTGAACATGCGAACACTGTTAAAGTCTATGGGACACTAACATAAAAAATCAAAAGTGCTCGTTTTTAAAGGCTTATATGCAAGTTAACCAAACTAAATCTAATATTTTCCAGCCAGATGCAGTAACGTGTTGCCAACCAATGTGTAACATAAATAGTACCGTATATACTCGAGTATAAGCCAACTCGAGTATAAGCCGAGGTACCTAATGTTGCCACAAAAAACTGGGAAAACTTACTGACTCGAGTATAAGCCGAGGGTCAACAATGCCTCACTGTTCCCATCCTCACTGTTTCCTATCCTCACTGTTTCCTATCCTCACTGTTTCCTATCCTATAATTTTACATTGTAAATAGTACCTGTAAAGAAGTTGCGGCTGCGGCATCCATCGTTCAAATTCCGCGGTCTCTTCCTGTTCCTTCCGTGATAGGCGATTCTCATCAGACACTCTCCGCCTATCACGAACGTTCTCTCATCCTCAGTTTCCCAGCAGACACTGTGTTGGGTGTTCCGCCAATCACAGACATCTGCTGGGAAACTGAGGATGAGAGAACGTTCGTGATAGGCGGAGAGTGTCTGATGAGAATCGCCTATCACGGAAGGAACAGGAAGAGACCGCGGAATTTGAACGATGGACGCTGCAGCCGCAACTTCTTTACAGGTACTATTTCCAATGTAAAAATTTCGCTGACTCGAGTATAAGCCGAGGGGCGGACTTTCAGCCCAAAAAAAGGGCTGAAAATCTCGGCTTATACTCGAGTATATACTGTATGTGCATAAACTAAATAAGTCACACCTGTGCGCATAGAAGGTATATAACCAGCAGTGGAAACGTAATGATGTATGCCAAAACGTGTATCACTCTGAATGATAAACCTGTGCATATAGTATATAACCAAACACTATAACTCTATGTTATCAACAGTGAAATAAAATACCAATATGTAATAAAGGTGTATGACACACAACTGGAAGCGGTGAAAAAAAAAAAAATATATATATAATGACAGTATATGATGGGGTGTAAAAAACACAAAACTATAACAGTGAAATCCTCCAGGAGATGATATCAAAAGTCCATTGTATAGCAAGTCCCGTCACCCATACAGTGCTTGAAAGAAAAAACTGCAGTGCAAATCCACCCAGTGTTCACTCACTAGCAGCTTACCTCCCTGCTGGGAAGAGACAGCATGCACTGGGACTTCAAATGTGGACAGCGATGCAACAATCTTGCATGGATGTATGCTCTCACTCACATGGATGCCTAGGAATACACAAACAAAAAAAGGAAATTTATAGCATAACTCTGTGGGTCCAGAAAACAAGTAACCAAAAGATGTAATCTCACACTCACATGAAACTAGTGAGCATGGACATCAATCCTACGAACGCCGAGCTCGTATATATATCGCAGGATATGGTGATTCCAATCATGCGGTCCTTAAGCTTGCAGCAACCCCAGAGTGCCAGTAGAACATGTATAAAAAACATACAAGGTGCACATAGTGTGGGTCTGTAACCACTGGGGTATTTATTATAAAAAAGGTAAAACACTCACATTTCATAAGTGGGGGAATGACAATCTAAAACGAGCGCTGAGCTCCTCTCCTCTCCTGCAGCTGTCGGTGTATCTGTGCTGATCCTAACGCGCGTGTCGTCATGTCACATGACTTCTTCAGAAGATAACACTAGATACACAATATGGGATTTAAATAGTCTGCGTGCGGTGGCCATTTTGTTATAGTCCAGTATATCAATGTCAATGGATGCCAGCGCGGCCATGTTTGCTGTGAGATTCCAACAGCAAAGCATAGGGGGAATGATGCAGACCCGGCCATGTTTGTTGTGGTCATGGGCCAACAGACATAGGGAAAGAGATTGGCAATATATGATTAAGAATATCACCAAACAATCCATAAGTAATTATAAACGAGGAAGGGGAGAGGGAGAAGGGGAGAGGGAGGGGGGAGAAGGGTAAGGGAAATGTATCCTGAAAGGGAATATGTATATGACAAGGCTAAACAGGGCTATAGTCAGACTGCCTGTGCCGTGATATGTATACTGTCATACATATAAACAAATATGCAATGAGCGAGAGGCTCAAAGCTGGATGCTGGGCCATACATAATAAAAATAATGTGGCGGCAACTCGCAGATACACCGCAACTGCTGGTGAAGGAGAAATACGCAAATATAAAAAAATATATAAAAAAATGCATATATCTTTGGATAACAAAACATGCAATAAAAAATATATAAATGAATAGAATTAAAAAGTATATGTATATATGTGGAATATACATATGCATATGCAAATACATAATGACATTGAAAGTGTTAAAAATTATTATAAGAATCATTATAGTATATGAAATGTGATATGTACACAAATCCCCAAACAATAAATAGAAAAATGCAAAAACCACGATAAAATGTATAAGCAATGGAAACGCACAAGTCACATATATCCATTGCATAGGCTATTACGCCATGGAGTAGCCAAAAAGACACAGCATTAACGACTAGTATACATCAAGGCAGGTAATACATGCCAGGGAAACCAATGTCAGCCAACATAAGAGAGAAGGGTGGGCCAGGGGTCAGCCCATATCACGAGTATATGTATATATGTGGAATATACATATGCAAATACATAATGACATTGAAAGTGTTAAAAATTATAAGAATCATTATGGTATATGAAATGTGATATGTACACAAATCCCCAAACAATAGATAGAGAAATGCAAAAACCACGATAGAATGTAAAAGCAATGGAAACGCACAAGTCGCATATATCCATTGCATAAGCTATTACACCATGGAGTAGCCAAAAGGACACAGCATTAACAACTAGTATACATCAAGGCAGGTAATACATGCCAGGGAAACCAATGTCAGCCAACATAAGAGAGAAGGGTGGGCCAGGGGTCAGCCCAAAATCTGAGTCTGATGCAGTTGTGTCAGCTCAGACGAAAACTAATGCCCCGTACACACGATCGTTTTTAATGTCATTTTTTAAACCAACGTTTTTCTCCTCGTTTTTTTTCATGTTTCCTCTCAAGCCTGCCTTGCGTACACACTATCATTAAAAAAAACGATCAAGCAAAGCGCAGTGACTTTCAACACGTACGACGGCACTATAAAGGGGAAGTTCCGTTCGAATGGCGCCACCCTTCATGTTAGTAAAGTTTGTTGAGCGACGATTCGCGCTTTTCAGTCCGTTACTGTGTAATGAATGTGCTATCTCCATTACGAACGCTAGTTTTACCAGAACGAGCGCTCCCGTCTCATACTTGATTCTGAGCATGCGCGTTTTTTTTCACGTCGTGAAAGCATACACACTATCGTTTTTCACGTCGTTAAAAAAAACGACATGAAAAACGACGTGAAAAAAGAGAGCATGTCCGGAATTTTTAATGGCCGTTTTTCACGTTGTTAAAAATGCTCTGGAGCCTACACACGATCATTTTTAATAGCCATTTTTTAAAATGGCATTTTTAACGGCATGAAAAACGATCGTGTGTATGGGGCATAATAGTCGCTTAGAAAGCAATTTAGGTCAAACTAATAGTCGCTTAAAAAACAATTTAAGTCAAACTCAATATTTAAACCCTTTGGCGCAAAACTATCTAGAGAGAAGATCCAGTGGGACTCGATTTGGCTCAGTGTCCGTACTTTGTGGCCTCCTCTCCACGGTCTAGAATATGGAACTATGCCCCAGAATTTTAAATGAGAAGGGTCTCTGTTATGTGATTCTGCAAAATGCCTAGAGACACTATGTTTGACAAAGCCGCGTTGAATGTTTTGCACATGTTCTTTCACGCGGATTCTCAGCAATTTTTTAGTGTGGCCTACGTATTGCAGGCCGCAACTGCATTCAAGGACATAAACGGCCCCTTCTGTGTTGCATCCAATGAATTCTTTAATTTCATATTTTTTCCCATTGCTACTTGACTGGAACTCAGATCTCTTTTCATTCGGACGTTTAGTACGTTTACATGCGTAACACCTCTTGCATGGATAGAACCCTTTACCAGTAAAAAAGGTTAATGCCTTCTTTGGTGGATTCACTACACTTTTCACTAGTTGATCACGCAACGTAGGTGCACGTTTGTAGATGAATTGAGGTCTGACGGGTAATATATCTTTCAGACTCTTATCCGCCTTGAGAATGTGCCTGAAAGATACTCTCGATTTTCTTGTATTGTGTGTTATATTCAAGAATAACCGGCACTTGGTCCAATTTAGAGGTATTCTTATTTTGCAATAAGTCACTCCTTGGGATGTGTGCTACTTCTTCTATTTTGTTCCTGATGAATCTCTCCTCATATCCTTTCTGGACAAACCTCTCCCCTATCATATTGGCCTGTGTATGGAAGTCTGCAATATTCGTGCAGTTTCGTCGCAGGCGTAGCAACTGGCCCTTGGGAATGTTGAAGAGCCAGATTTAGTATCATGTGACAATGGTCTCACCATACAGGAAGGAAATATGCAACAGGCATACAGACCGCCATAAAAAGTTACTAAAGGTAGCCTTTTCCTATGCTACTAAAACAAATATATATGTGTGTTGGCCCACCCTTTGCAGCTATGACAGGTTCAACTCTTCTGGGATGGCTGTCCACAAGGTTTAGCAGTGTGTCTATGGGAATGTTTGACAATTCTTCCAGAAGCGCATTTGTGAGGTCAGGCACTGATGTTGGACAAGAAGGCCTGGCTCACAGTCTCCACTCTAATTCATCCTAAAGATGTTCTATAAGGTTAAAGTCAGGACTCTGTGCAGGCCAGTCAATTTCCTCCACCCCAAACTCGATCATCCACACTATATTGCCAAAAGTATTGGGCCACCCCTCCAAATAATTTGGGAGGAGGGATTATGGTGTGGGGTTGTCTTTTAGGGGTTGGGCTTGGCCCCTTAGTGAAGGGAAATCTTAAGACAACAGCATACCAGTACATTTTGGACACTTTCATACTCCCAACTTTGTGGGAACAGTTTGGGGATGGCCCCTTCCTGTTCCAACATGCACAAAGCAAGGTCCATAAAGACATGAATAAGTGAGTTTGGGGTGGAGGAACTTGACTAGCCTGCATAGAGTCCTGACCTTACCCCAAAAGAATACCTTTGAGATGAACTAGAGTGGAGACTGTGAGCCAGGCCTTCTTGTCCACATCAGTGCCTGACCTCACAAATGTGCTTCTGGAAGAATGGTCAAACATTCCCATAGACACACTCGTAATCCTTATGGACAGCCTTCCCAGAAGAGTTGAAGCTGTTATAGCTGCAAAGGGTGGGCCAACTCAATATTGAACCCTACGGACTAAGACTGGGGTGCCATTAAAGTTCATGTGCGTGTAAAGGCAGGCACCCTAATACTTTTGACAATATAGTGCCAGAAGATTTGAGGCTTGTCTCTGTGCTGTTTGGCATATTGTAAGTGGGATACTTTGTGGCATTTGCGTAGTAATGGCTTTCTTCTGGCGACTCGACCATGCAGCCCATCTTTCCTCATGTCTCTTTATTGTGCATCTTGAAACAGCCACACCACATGTTTTCAGAGAGTCCTGTATTTCACCTGAAATTTGTGGGTTTTTCTTTGCATCCCGAACAATTTTCCTGTTGTGCCAAAAATTTTAGTTCGTCTACCTGACCGTGGTTTGGTTTCAACATGACCCCTCATTTTTCACTTCTTGATTAGAGTTTGAACACTGATTGGCATTCTCAATTCCTTGGATATCTTTTTATTTACCTTTCCTGTTTTATACAGTTCAACTACCTTTTCTCGCAGATCTTTTGACAATTCTTTTGCTTTCCCCATGACTCCGAATACAGAAACGTCAGTGCAGCACTAGATGAAAGATGCCAGGGTCTGCAAGCCAGGAGTACAGAAACTCATTGACCTTTTAGGCTGGGTTCACACTAGTGCGACACGACACTCGTCCTACTTTGGATCCGACTTTGCCCTGCGACTTGAAGCCGACATACGTCTGACTTTCAATGAACGGGGATCCGACTTGGATCCCAGCCAATACCAGGCACTGTGTTTGGTATGAATCTTAAGGGGGAACTCCACGCCAAATTTAAAAAAACGGCATGGGTCCCCCTCCAAGAGCATACCAGGCCCTTTGGTCTGGTATGGATTTAAAGGGGAACCCCCTACGCCGAAAAAACAGCATGGGGGTCCCCCCAAAATCCATACCAGACCCTTATCCGAGCACGCAGCCCGGCGGGTCAGGAAAAGGGGTGGGGGCGAGTGAGCGCCACCCCCTCCTGAATCGTACCAGGCCACATGCCCTCAACATGGGGGGTGGGTGCTTTGGGTCAGGGGGCGCCCTGCGGCCCCCCACCCCAAAACACCCTGTCCCCATGTTGATGAGGACAAGGGCCTCTTCCTGACAACCCTGGCCATTGGTTGTCGGGGTCTGCGGGCAGGGGGCTTATCGGAATCCGGGAGCCCACTTTAATAAGGGGGCCCCCAGATCCCGGCCCCCCCACCCTATGTGAATGAGTATGGGGTACACCGTACCCCTACCCATTTACCTGGGGGGGGGAAAGTGTCAATAAAAAAAACCACACTAGACAGGTTTTTAAAGTAATTTATTAGGCAGCTCCGGGGGTCTTCTTCCGTCTTCTCCGCTCTCTCCGGCCCCTTCTCCCGCTCTCCGTTGCCTTCTCCGTGCTATCACGTTCTTCTCCCACTCTCCGGTGCCTTCTGACTTCTGCCAGGCTCCTCCGCTATCTTCTTCCAGCTCTTTTACTAGCGTTGGCCCGATCTTCTCTGTCGTCTTCTTCCCTCTTCTCACGATGTTGACTCAACGCTCTCTCGCTATAATGCCGTGTGCGCGGTGCGCAATGACTTATATAGGCATGGGGCGGGGTCACCGGGTGATGACACCCGGTGACCCCGCCCCCTTATGACGTCACAGTCCCATCATTCCCCCGGTACTGTGACGTCATAAGGGGGCGGGGTCACCAGGTGACATAACCCGGTCACCCCGCTCCATGCTTATTTAAGTCATTGTGCACCGTGCACACGGCATTATAGCGAGAGAGAGCGTTGAGTCAACATCGGAAGAAAAGAAGAGGGAAGAAGACAAGGGAGAAGACCGGGCCAACGCTAGTAAAACAGCTGGAAGAAGATAGCGGAGGAGCCCGGCAGAAGTCAGAAGGCACCGGAGGGCGGGAGAAGAAGCGGAGGAGGCCCAGGAGAGTGGGAGAAGGGGCCGGAGAGAGCGGAGAAGACGGAAGAGACCCCCAAATTTGGAAGAAGACCCCCGGAGCTGCCAAATAAATTACTTTAAAAACCTGTCTAGTATGTTTTTTTTTATTGACCCTTTTTACCCCCAGGTGAATGGGTAGGGGTACGATGTACCCCATACTCATTCACATAGGGTGGGGGCCAGGATCTGGGGCCCCCCTTATTAAAGAGGGGCTCCCGGATTTCAATAAGCCCCCCGCCCGCAGACCCAGACAAACACCACCCATGTTGAGGGCATGTGGCCTGGTACGTTAAAAAGTGGCAGAAAAACAACAAACAATCCTGCGCGGTCTGGTATGGATTTTGGGGGGACCCCCACACTGTTTTTTCGGCGTAGGGGGTTCCTCTTAAAATCCATACCAGACTGAAGGGCCTGGTATGCTCTTGGAGGGGGAAGCCATGCCATTTTTTAATTAAAATTTTAAAATTTGGCGTGGAGTTCCCCCTCAAGATCAGCAGAGCACAAGTCGGAGCATGCAAGACGGCGTTCCGACTTTGATCCGACTTCAATGATATTCAATGGGCTGAAGTAGGATAAAAGTCGGACCAAAGTAGCACAGGGAGCATTTTCAAAGTCGGACCGACTTGTGTCGGACCAGTTAAGACGGAAAACATTGATTTTCACACGTCATGCGACATGAGCTCCCAATGTCGGAGCGTTTGTCGTACCAGTGTGAACCCAGCCTCATACACACACACTAATTACAAGCAAACAGATCACAGGTGAGGATGGTTACCTTTAGGCCTGGTTCACACTGGGGCGACAAACGCTCCGACATTGGGAGCTCATGTCGCATGACGTGTGAAAATCAATGTTTCCCTATGGGAGCCGTCTTAACTGGTCCGACACATGTCGGTCCGACTTTGAAAATGCTCCCTGTACTACTTCGGTCCGACTTTGATCCGACTTCAGCCCATTGACTATCATTGAAGTCGGATCAAAGTCGGACCGCAGTCTTGCATGATCCGACTTTGGCATGCGACTTGTGCTGTACTGCTCTTGAGGGGGAACTCCAGGCCAAATTTTAAATAAAAAACCGGCATGGGTTCCCCCTCCAGAGGCATACCAAGCCCTTGGGTCTGGTCTGGATTTGAAGGGGAACCCCCTATGCCGAAAAAACGGCGTGGGGGTCCCCCCCAAAATCCAAACCAGACCCTTATCCGAGCACACAACCTGGCAGGCCGCAGGGGAAGAGGGGGGGACGAGAGAGCGGCCCCCCCTCCCTCCTGAACCATACCAGGCCGCATGCCCTCAACATGGGGGTTTGGTGCTCTGGGGCAGGGGGGCGACCTGCGGCCCCCCCACCCCAGAGCACCCTGCCCCCATGTTGATGAGGACAGGGCCTCTTCCCGACAACCCTGGCCATTGGTTGTCGGGGTCTGTGGGCGGGGGGCTTATCAGAATCCGGGAGCCCCCTTTAATAAAGGGGCCCCTGGATCCCGGCCCCCCACCCTATGTGAATGAGTATGGGGTACATCGTACCCCTACCCATTCACCTGGTGGAAAAAAATTGCAATAAAAAAAACACACAGCTTTTTAAAGTATTTTATTGCACAGCTCCGGGGGTCTTCTTCCGACTTCGGGGGTCTCCGGTGTCGTCGCCGCGCTCTCCGGTTCTTTCTTCTGCCGGGCCTCCGCTAACTTCTTTTTAGCTCTTTTGCTAGCGGGGCCCAGTCTTCTCCGTCGCCTTCTTCTTCTCCCGCTCTCCGGTTCTTCTCCCGCTCTCCGGTTCTTTCTTCCGCCGGGCCTCCGCTAACTTCTTTTTAGCTCTTTTGCTAGCGGAGGCCCGGTCTTCTCCGTCGTCTCGTCCGGCTCTCCGTTGTCCTTCTGCCGGCCCCTCCACTAACTTCTTTAGCTCTTTTGCTAGTGGAGGAGCCGGTCTTCCCGTCGTCGCCATCGGCGTCTTCTTCCCTCTTCTCCTTCTCGATGTTGACGCGTCGCTTCCTCCCGCTGTAATACTGGCTCTCCGCTCCGCTCCGCATTAATATAGGCTTCTCATGACGTCACAGTCACATGTTCCGGGGCACATGGCCCCGGAGCATGTGACTGTGACGTCATGGGAACATGTGACTGTGACGTCATGAGAAGCCTATATTAATGCGGAGCGGAGCGGAGAGCCAGTATTACAGCGGGAGGAAGCGACGCGTCAACATCAAGAAGGAGAAGAGGGAAGAAGACGCCGACGGTGACGACGGGAAGACCGGCCCCTCCACTAGCGAAAGAGCTAAAGAAGTTAGTGGAGGGACCGGCAGAAGGACAACGGAGAGCCGGACGAGACGACGGAGAAGACCGGGCCTCCGTTAGCAAAAGAGCTAAAAAGAAGTTAGCGGAGGCCCGGCGGAAGAAAGAACCGGAGAGCGGGAGAAGAACCGGAGAGCGGGAGAAGAAGAAGGCGACGGAGAAGACCGGGCCCCGCTAGCAAAAGAGCTAAAAAGAAGTTAGCGGAGGCCCGGCAGAAGAAAGAACCGGAGAGCGCGGCGACGACACCGGAGACCCCCGAAGTCGGAAGAAGACCCCCGGAGCTGTGCAATAAAATACTTTAAAAAGCTGTGTGGTTTTTTTTATTGCAATTTTTTTCCACCAGGTGAATGGGTAGGGGTACGATGTACCCCATACTCATTCACATAGGGTGGGGGGGCCGGGATCCAGGGGCCCCTTTATTAAAGGTGGCTCCCGGATTCCGATAAGCCCCCCGCCTGCAGACCCCGACAACCAACGGCCAGGGTTGTTGGGAAGAGGCCCTGTCCTCATCAACATGGGGGCAGGGTGCTCTGGGGTGGGGGGGCCGCAGGTCGCCCCCCTGCCCCAGAGCACCAAACCCCCCATGTTGAGGGCATGCGGCCTGATACGGTTCAGGAGGGAGGGGGGGCCGCTCTCTCGTCCCCCCCTTTTCCCCTGCGGCCTGCCAGGTTGTGTGCTCGGATAAGGGTCTGGTTTGGATTTTGGGGGGACCCCCACGCCGTTTTTTCGGCGTAGGGGCGCCCCTTCAAATCCAGACCAGACCCAAGGGCCTGGTATGCCTCTGGAGGGGGAACCCATGCTGGTTTTTTATTTAAAATTTGGCCTGGAGTTCCCCCTCAAGATTCATACCAAACACAGTGCCTGATATTGGCGGGGATCCAAGTCGGATCCCCGTTCATTGAAAGTCGGACATATGTCGGCTTCATGTCGCAGGGCAAAGTCGGATCCAAAGTAGGACAGATGTTGTGTCGCACTAGTGTGAACCCAGCCTCAATATCCATTCAAACCCCTTTGTTATCACCAAGGTATGTAAACTTTTGATCAGGGTCATTTGGGTAGTTTCTGTTGTCATTATGATTTAAAAAAGAGTAAACACAGTTTATTAATAATAAATGGCTTCAGCCAAACACTAAACATCAGTGTTGCCAACCGTCAGTATCTTTACTGGCAGCCAGTAAAAAACAGGCATTTTTCTTCTGCCAGTAAATGCCAGTGAAAGCAAAAGGTTGCCAGTAAAAAATATGGCTGTGACGCTCGGCTTGGTCCAGAGCTGAGACCATCTGAGTGCCTACTACAGTGTGATCGGGTGGCTCTGGCGGAGGCGGTGCCTGAGCATGTCGTGTGATGTCATGGTGCAATGGAGCCAAGCAGAGCGGCCAGAGCCTCGTGGGCGGGTCTGCGGTATAGGAGCAAGGCAGGCTGGGACCGGGACCGTCAGTGCTGTTTAGACTTGAGTGGACTGGAGGGATCACTTGGCTTGGAGAGAGACTGTCACTGTGACTCAGCATGGGATATGTTGTGTCAGTAAGATCTCATCATCATCTGTGCTACTGCACACTGCTGTCAGTGTCACTGTGAGAGTCATGTTTATGTGTGTGTGCCGCCCATTCTAATTTATTGCCCTCCTAAAGCCTGTCCCTGAGCTACTTACTTACTATATCGAAAATAAAATAGGAAATATGTTTTTTGCCTTATTATCTACCTTAAATCATATTGCTAATTACATATTGTATTTGTTTGTAGCCTAATTACTCTAATTTGCACTTAAAACTGTAATTTAATAACTTTTTGAAATTCCAGAATAACTTTGATGTGCCGGTAAATTTTGGGTGTTGTGTCAGTAAATTTCAATCTGGTAGGTTGGCAACACTGCTAACCATGAGTGAAAGAAATGTTTTTGTGTTATCATTCATACTCTGAAACATGTCCAAGAAATTATAAATGCTGCCAGGGTATGTAAACTTATGAGCACAACTCTATATATATATATATATATATATACAGTTTCACACAAAAGTAAGTACACCCCTCACATTTCTGTAAATATTTTATTATATCTTTTCATGTGACAACACTTTGCTACAATGTAAAATAGTGAGTGTACAGCTTGTATAACAGTGTAAATATTCCCCTCAAAATTACTCAACACACAGCCATTAATGTCTAAACCGCACGCAACAAAAGTAAATACAATCCTAAGTGAAAATGTCCAAACTGGGCAAAATTTGCCATTTCCCCTCCCCAGTGTCATGTGACCCGTTGGTGTTACAAGGTCTCAGGTGTGAATGGGGAGCAGGTGTGTTAAATTTGGTGTTATTGCTCATTCATTCATACTGGTCACTGGAAGTTGAACATGGCACCTCATGGCAAAGAACTCTCAAAGGACCTGAAAAAAAGAATTGTTGCTCTACATAAAGATGGCATAGGCTATAAGAAGATTGCCAAGCCCATACAGTGGTTTAACTGGACAGGTTCCAATCAGAAGAGGCCTTACCATGGTCAACCACAGAAGTTGAGTGCACGTGCTCAGCGTCATATCCAGAGGTTGTCTTTGGGAAATAGATGTATGAATGCTGCTAGCATTGCTGCAGAGGTTGAAGGGGTGGGGGGGTCAGCCTGTCAGTGCTCAGACCATACGCCACACACTGCATCAAATTGGTCTGCATGGCTGTCGTCCCAGAAGGAAGCCTCTTCTAAAGATGATGCACAAGAAAGCCCGCAAACAGTTTGCTGAAGACAAGCAGACTAGGGACATGGATTACTGGAACCATGTCCTGTGGTCTGATGAGACCAAGATAAACTTATTTGGTTCAGATGGTGTGCGTGCTGGTGTGGTGGCCACCAGGCGAGGCGTACAAAAACAAGCGTGTCTTGCTTACAGTCAAGCATGGTGGGGGAGGTTCATGGTCTGGGGCTGCATGAGTGCTGCCGACACTGGGGAGCTACAGTTCATTGAGGGAACCATGAATGCCAACATGTACTGTGACATACTGAAGCAGAGCATGATCCCATCCCTTTGGAGACTGAGCCACAGGGCAGTATTCCAACATGATAACAACCACAAACACACCTCTAATATGACCACTGCCTTGCTAAAGAAGCTGAGGGTAAATGTGATGGACTGGCCAAGCATATCTCCAGCTATAAACCCTATTGAGCATCTGTGGGGCATCCTCAAATGAAATGTGGAGGAGCACAAGGTCTCCAACATCCACCAGCTCCATGATGTCCTCATGGAGGAGTGGAAGAGGACTCCAGTAGTAACCTGTGAAACTCTGGTGAACTCCATGCCCAAGAGGGTTAAAGTGGAAGTAAACCCTCCTATCATTTTCAGGCAAGGAAGCTGCCATCTTGGCCTCTGTTTAATCTTCAACTGCCATGATGCTGCACATGTGATCAGTTATGACACCAGCCATTGGATGGTTTGACAGTTTGGTTGAGACAACAACCAATGTGACAGTTGGCATTCCTGGCATGCCAGGAATGTAAGTGCTTTTTGAAACTGTTAAATCGATGGGTTTACTTCCACTTTAAGGCAGTGCTGGAAAATAATGGTGGCCACACAAAATATTGAAACTTTGGGCTCAATTTGGACATTTTCACTTGGGGATGTACTCACTTCTGTTGCCAGCAGTTCAGACATTAATGGCTGTGTGTTGAGTAATTTTGAGGGGACAGCAAATTTACACTGTTATACAAGCTATACTGTACATTCACTACTTATATTATAGCAGAGTGTTTCTTCAGCGTTGTCACATGAAAAGATATAATAAAATATTTACAAAAATGTGAGGGATGTACTCACTTTTGTGAGATACTTTATATATATATATATATATATATATATATATATATATATATATATATATGTAGCGACCTCACCCCATCTCTTTTGTCTAGGGGTATGTCACACGACAGGGTGAGATGCGCTACCGGCCCATAGCTGTGGGTGAGGTGAAGGCCAGTACCAGATATTTCCTCGGGCCTATGTGCTTCTGTAAAGGAGTAAGTCCCGTTGTGCCAACACTTCCCTTTGCTCCCATTAACCAGAGTTCCACACACCGATCACAGTCCAACTCTTTTTTTATTGCATTTCTCACAATAAACAGTGCTTCAGTAGCCAACTGGTTGCGACTTGTTAACATTTGGATACAGGGGATGAGCAGGCCGAGGCACTATCCTAATTCTCAGCTAAACCACTGCGATCTCGCCCGCGGTTAATATAGCCATAGCTTGAAAGGACTTAGAGCTTGAGAGTCTCTACCAGCGACTCAAGAGAACATAGATAAGGAGTACCTTCGATGCGTTGCGGCCCCTATCAGGGGAAGATGTCCCTCCAAGGGAGTTACCAGAGGCCCATCCGTCACTGGGTTGATGCTGCTCCAGGCTCTCCGAATGGGTAACCTCCCCGGCCTCCTCACCTCAGACATGGGCCCCATCCACTTCAGGGACCCTCGGACTTCTCCACCCTCGCGGGACCCAGTCGAAGTCACTGGGCCCCAGGCCTCCTGGTTTAGTACCTCACCCCAGGCTGAAGGTGCCTGGGATGGACTCCAACTCCATTCCGGTCAGGCCTAGGGCACCTGAGCCGGAATCCGGAACCGCCCGCACCCAGGCCTAAGGTGCCTGGGCGCGTGATGAAGAACCTCCAGAAGAGCAAAACCTCGTGACCAGGGCGTCTCCCCCTTTTATCCCCTCCCATGACGCCACGGCATGTTCCCCGCCCTCGCCGCACCGTCTCCGAGAAGGAACAAAAAGGGACAGCACTATGGCAGTGAATCTACCTTGAGCCTGCGGGCACTCACCACCCACTGGCCAAGGAGATTATTACACCGCCCAATCCTCCACGAATACAAATAGTCATTACTCCCATACCTACACACCTGAACTTCCACCTAGGTGTACCCCACCTAAATTTAAAGACCCCGCTACATACTCCCCCCTGTGATTTGACGCTGGTCCCCAGCGTCTGGTGCGAACCCATGTCTTCCAAAGGTGGTGACATAAGTCTGACCCCAGAGGCATCCCTAAAATTTGAACCTCAATCATACCAAGACCTGCTCAATGGGAAGGGGAACAGAAAACAATAAACTTTTTTTTTTCTCTTTAAAACCCTCTAAACATGTACACATATACAATCCCTCCCTTTACTGCCTAAGAACCACCCCATACTCAGTAGTCTTGACAGACAAATCTCCTACAGAGGGAAGAAAAAAAAACAACACGCAAGGAAAACCACATCCTGACATTCTGTGTTAACTTGGAATGAATGGGTCTATCAGCCGAGAGACCCACTCGCTCCAATAAGTAAAGCAATACAAATGTACAAGCAACAGCCGTTGCGCAACACCGCCACCTGGTGACGATGCCACGGTAATGACACTTGGTGAAATCTTCAATCTTCCTGCTTTCCTACTCTGACTCTACCCCCAAAGTCTCTGTCTTTGAACTGTGAAGAAGAGAGAACAAACAAACAGCTCTCATTCCTCCAAAGAGTAGAAAAAAAAAAAAAACCCAAATAAAAAACTAGGGTACAGTTCGATGCTCCAGCAAGAACACCTCCGGAAACTTTTCACAGGAAACAAGTGAGTCTCTTCTCACAAATAGAACCTCGGGTCAGGCAAAAACAAAGGCTTCAGATGCTTATCGAAAACCTCAATCGAATAGTCTGTGTCCTCTCCATCTTTCCTGCAGATGCGCACCTTGTCTGCATGGATATGGCGGCCCCACATCCAGTCCACTCTGCAGTCTCTAAACTTTTTCGACACTGGTGGCGAACAGGATAAGTATAGCCGGGCATGAGGCACTTTAAGCTTCTCCCAAACGAACTCATCGTACCATCGCTGTCGCAGAACTTCAACCTCAAACAACAAGTCTCTGGGCAAGTACGGATATTCCCACCCATACTCATGAGCGACCCTCTGAGAAAAGAGTCGTTGCAATCGGCTAAAGGAGGCATTGTGGCCCGCTCACCTTCTCCTGGCTGAACGATGGCCTCCGGGTGCCGAGGTACTTTCACTACCTCTGATGGCTTCTCTTTTGGTGCCCGTAATGATGCTCGCTGTTTCCCCGCCAACAAAACGGGTGATACTGTGGACTGTGGAAGAGCAACCAGAGGACTAGGCTTCCTCGTAGACTTCGGAGCTTCCGCCCGGGGCGTGCTATCTCCTATGGACATAGGCGAATCCTGGGATGCACGTAGCATAGGCAATGGGCGTTTGTCCCAGCCCTTTTGGTGAAACAGTTCATCGATCTCACCGTCATCTCCACAATCCGACAGTGACTCTAGGTCGGAGGTGTCATACATCTCCGCGGGAAGGTAGTCTCTGGTAGACGTGGTACTACCCTCCCTAGCGGGCTCCACCGACTGTGAACCCCCAACACCTCCAACCACCACCACAGTCCCAGCCCCTGGCTCACCTTGACCTTTTGTAGAACTGGGATGTCCAGGACTCTTCCAACCGGATCCATCCAGGCCAGGCAAGCGACGGGGTGAAGCTCTTCCACGACCATAGGAGGCCTGCACCAGGCCGACTTTCCTCTTCGGAGGTGGGAGCAGAGAATCTGTGGTGACCGAAGCAGCATCCTCGGATTTTTCCTTCTCAGTCTCTGATTGGGCAGTCACATCGCCCTGGTCAGTGCGTACGGGAACCTCCGCAAAGGCCTGGATCTCCCCTTCCGGAGTAGCGGTACCTGTGAGGCTGTTGAGGCGAAGGGCCCGGGGCCTTACTGTGGATGGCTCCATCTCGAACAAGAACTCTTTGCATGCTTCGCAACGCCCGAATGGCTTCAGTTGAACCACCAGTCCCGAGCATCCGGGACTGATCACACCGAGGGCCTCCGTGTCTCTGCAGGTGTACAGAGCCAACTGTCCTCTGGGCCTGAGTCTTATCCCCGTGTCTGTAAGGGGAGCAGTGAACGTAGTCATCTTCGTGGGGTAGGGAACCGAAATCCACGGGGAGCTTGAGGCCATCCCGACTGTCTGCTGCTCCATCACGCACTGACCACGCGCCAAAGTCTGCACGTGAGTTTCTCCACATGGCCAGACTCCTCCCACGACTTGCACGTTTTCGCAGGCTTCCATCAAGCTCCGCCCACGATCTGTGTAGTCACGGGGTGCCTCATGGCGCAGTGCAGTAAAAGCCCCCACATGTAGTACGTCACACGGCTGGACTTCTCCCTCTTCTCGCTCCTCCGCATGGGCCTTTCCCGTCTTGGGGTCATTTCCACGACTTTGAGCAGGGATGCACTTTGGCCGATCACATGGCCGACCTGCTCGGAACTCCTCCGGGCAGCAAAGTCTAGACACAGCCATTCTTACTTCCAAAGTCAAAACACATATCATCCCGGACTCACGAGCCCCCACGTGTAGCGACCTCACCCCATCTCTTTTGTCTAGGGGTATGTCACACGACAGGGTGAGATGCGCTATGGCCCATGTCCTCCCCATAGCTGTGGGTGAGGTGAGGGCCAGTACCAGATATTTCCTCGGGCCTATGTGCTTCTGTAAAGGAGTAAGTCCCGTTGTGCCAACACTTCCCTTTGCTCCCATTAACCAGAGTTCCACACACCGATCACAGTCCAACTCTTGTTTTATTGCATTTCTCACAATAAACAGTGCTTCAGTAGCCAACTGGTTGTGACTTGTTAACATTTGGATACAGGGGATGAGCAGGCCGAGGCACTATCCTAATTCTCAGCTAAACCACTGCGATCTCGCCAGCGGTTACTATAGCCATAGCTTGAAAGGACTTAGAGCTTGAGAGTCTCTACCAGCGACTCAAGAGAACATAGATAGGAGTACCTTCGATGCATTGCGGCCCCTATTAGGGGAAGATGTCCCTCCAAGGGAGTTACC
This sequence comes from Rana muscosa, assembly GCA_029206835.1. Taxonomy (NCBI): domain Eukaryota; kingdom Metazoa; phylum Chordata; class Amphibia; order Anura; family Ranidae; genus Rana; species Rana muscosa. Next base: position 74,988,520 of record CM055121.1, read on the forward strand.
AGAGGCCCATCCGTCACTGGGTTGATGCTGCTCCAGGCTCTCCGAATGGGTAACCTCCCCGGCCTCCTCACCTCAGACATGGGCCCCGTCCACTTCAGGGACCCTCGGACTTCTCCACCCTCGTGGGACCCAGTCGAAGTCACTGGGCCCCAGGCCTCCTGGTTTAGTACCTCACCCCAGGCTGCAGGTGCCTGGGATGTACTCCAACTTCATTCCGGTCAGGCCTAGGGCACCTGAGCCGGAATCCGGAACCGCCCGCACCCAGGCCTAAGGTGCCTGGGCGCATGATGAAGAACCTCCAGAAGAGCAAAACCTCGTGACCAGGGCGTCTCCCCCTTTTATCCCCTCCCATGACGCCACGGCAGGTTCCCCGCCCTCGCCGCACCGTCTCCGAGACGGAACAAAAAAGGACAGCACTATGGCAGTGAATCTACCTTGAGCCTGCGGGCACTCCCCACCCACTGGCCAAGGAGATTATTACACCGCCCAATCCTCCACGAATACAAATAGTCATTACTCCTATACCTACACACCTGAACTTCCACCCAGGTGTACCCCACCTAAATTTAAAGACCCCGCTACATATATATATATATATATATATATATATATATATACACAGTTGTAGCGGCCTCACCCTCTCTCTCTTCTTCAGCGGTTACTTTGGCTTCGGTCTAGGGGTACCTTGAAGGGGAGAGCGAGGTGCGCCACGGCCCATGTCCTCTAGATTACAGCATGTAGAGGTGAAGGCAAGCATCTGATTACATTCGGGCTGTGTATACGCTCAGAGCCAAGTCTGTTCTGCTGATAACCCCATTTTCTCCCAGTAATTGGAGTACCACACACTAAAAAGGTCCAACACTTATTTATTCCATAACGGCAAACAAATAGTCCTTTGCGAGCAGACAGTTTGAGACCCATAGAACAGTTCAGTATTGGTGGGGAGTAGGTCAAGGCACAATCCTCAAAGAAAACTAAACCGTTGAGGTTTCACCAACGGTTGCTAAGCACAGTGGCTGTAAAATGTACTTTTTGGCTTCAGAGTCTCTTCCAGCGACTCTAGTGAACAGGAACTGCAGTTACCTTCGCTACGTTGCAGCCCCTGTCAGGGGGAAGACATCCCTCCAAGAGAGTTACCGGAGGCCCCGCCGTCACCGGATTAATGCTGTCTCGGGCTATTCGGAAGGGTTACCCTCCCCGGCCTCCTCACCTCAGATATGGGTCCCAACACCTTAGGGCCCCTCGGACTCCTTCACCCTCGCAGAACCCAGTTAAAGTTACTGGGCCCCAGGCCTTGGTCATAGTACCTCACCCCAGGCTTAAGGTGCCTGGGATGGACTCCATCCCTCGCTCTGGCCAGGTCAAGGGCACCTGGGCCCCGAACTCCGGAACGCCAGCACCCAGGCTGAAGGTGCCTGGGTGCGCCTGCGTCCTCCAACTCTGAACCCCGAGGTCAGGGCGTCCGCCCCTTTTATCTCCTCTCCCTTTGCGTCACAGCGGGTTCCCCGCCCCGCTGTACCGGCGCCAGGAAAGGACAAAAAGGAACAGTCTTGCGGTGCAGGTTCAACTCCGGCCCAGGGTCGACAATGCCACCTGCAGGCCACAGGGAACCTTACACCAACAGAGTCCTCCAAGAACCACAAAAGGGATTCTCAGATTCCCTAACAATTAGTACATCTGGGTTGAAAAACCCAGATGCTCCCCCCCAAATTTAAATGCCCGCTACACTCACCCGTCTGGTCCCCAGTGTCTGGTCCGAACTCACATCCCACAAAAGTGGTGACATAAGCTCCGCCTAGAAACGAAACCATACAATTTAGCCCTGAATTGTGCCAAGACCTAGAATGGGAAAGGGAAAACATAAAACAGTAAAACTATAAAACTTTCAATAAAACACTTCTGACATTTACACATGCACAATCCTCCCCCCTGTCTATCTAAGGACCACCCATTCTCAGCAACCTTGACAGACAAATCTCCTGCAGAAGGGAAAAAACAAACATCCTACCACAATGTGTGTTTTCTTGGAATGAACGGGCCTGTCCTTGAAAAGGCCCATTCGCTCCAATGAGTATGGTGATGCAAGTGTAAGAAAACAAACAGTCGTTGCGCAGCACTGCCACCTGGTGACAGTGCCACGGTAATGACACTTGGCCGAATCCTCCAGACAACTTTCCTTCTTCATTCACTGTGTCTACACTAACTTCACCCCAAAGTCATTATCCTCTTTGCAGTGCAGGGAGAAGAGGGAGAACAAACAGTATCAGCTCCCATTTCTCCAAAGAGTGAAATGCCCAAATTAGAAAAAACTAGGGCACAGTCCTTATGTTCCGGCAAGTTCAGCAATGAACAATAAACAGAGCATACAGGAGTCTTTTCCTCCTAAAGGTAGAACTTTAAGTGCGGCAGGAACAGGGGCTTCAAGTGCTTATCGAAAGTCTCCACATTATATTCAATGTTCTCTCCGTCTTTGCGACAAACAAGCACCCTGTCCGCATGGACTTGCCGACCCAACATCCACTCCGCCTTACAGTCCTTGAACTTCTTGGACACGTGGGATGAGCACGAAGGGTATCGGCGAGCATGGGGCACTTTGAGCTTTTCCCAGACAAACTCATCTTACCATCGCTGCCGCAGGACCTCCACTTCAAAAAGCAAGTCCCGGGGTAGGTACGGGTACTCCCACCCATACTCACGGGCAACTCTCTGACAGAAGAGCTGCTGCAGCTGGGCCAGAGGTGGCATTGTGGCACGGTCTCCTTCTCCAGACTGGACAATGGACTCAGGGTGCCGAGGTACTTTAACTACCTCCATTGGCTTGGACCTAGGAGCCTGCAGTAATGAACGTTGCGTTCCCGTCACCGGAACGGATGAAGCAGTAGGTGATTCAGAGGAAGGAAGGGTAGGCAGGAGACCAGATTTCTCCCCGGGCTCCGGGACCTCCACCCGGGGTGTACTATCCCCTGTAGACATGGGCAGATCCCTTGGCGCACGGAGCGCGGGTAATGGCATCCTGTCCCAACCCTTGCGGTGAAAGACCTCATCAATCTCGCCATCATCGCCGGCATCTGACAGCGATTCTAGGTCGGAGGTGTCGTACATTTCCGCGGGCAGGTAATTCCCAGTAGATAAGGAATCGCCCTCCCTTGCAGGCTCCACCGACAATGGACTCCCGACACCTCCAACCACACTCACAGTCCCAACCCCTGGCTCACCTGGGCCTTCAGTAGAACAGGGATGTCCAGGGCTCTTCCCTCCGGATCCATCCAGGCCAGGCAAGCGGCGGGTTGAAGCTCTTCCACGACCATAGGATGCCTGTACAAGGCCGACTTTCCTCTTCAGAGCTGGGAGCAGGGAGCTTGTGGTGACCGAAGCAGCATCCTATGATTTTTCTCTCTCAGTCTCTGGTTGGGCACTCTCTTTACCCTGGTCAGCGCGCACAGAAATCTCCGCAAAGGCCTGGATCTCCCCTTCCGGAGTGGCGGTACCTGTGAGGCAGTTGAGGTGGAAGGCTCGGGCCTTTCTGTGAATGGCTCCACCTCCGCTGGCTTTCTCTTCTCCCTGCCCACGAACTGCGCAGCTATGGTGTGCCTCGTGGCGCGCTCGCCAACATGGCTGACCTACTCGGAACTCCACCGGGCAGCAAAGTCCAAACACAGATGTTCCCAGCTCCATACACGAAACACACATCCTGGACTTACGAGCCCCCACGTGCAGCGGCCTCACCCTCTCTCTCTTATTTAGCGGTTACTTTGGCTTCGGTCTAGGGGTACCTTGAAGGGGAGAGCGAGGTGCGCCACGGCCCATGTCCTCTAGATTACAGCATGTAGAGGTGAAGGCCAGCATCTGATTACATTCGGGCTGTGTATACGCTCAGAGCCAAGTCTGTTCTGCTGATAACCCCATTTGCTCTCCCAGTAATTGGAGTACCACACACTGAAAAGGTCCAACACTTATTTATTCCATAACGGCAAACAAATAGTCCTTTGCAAGCAGACAGTTTGAGACCCATAGAACAGTTCAGTATTGGTGGGGAGTAGGTCAAGGCACAATCCTCAAAGAAAACTAAACCGTTGAGGTTTCACCAATGGTTGCTAAGCACAGTGGCTGTAAAATGTACTTTTTGGCTTCAGAGTCTCTTCCAGCGACTCTAGTGAACAGGAACTGGAGTTACCTTCGCTATGACATCCCTCCAAGAGAGTTACCGGAGGCCCCGCCGTCACCGGATTAATGCTGTACCGGGCTATTCGGAAGGGTTACCCTCCCCGGCCTCCTCACCTCAGATACGGGTCCCAACACCTTAGGGCCCCTCGGACTCCTCCACCCTTGCGGAACCCAGTCGAAGTTACTGGGCCCCAGGCCTTGGTCATAGTACCTCACCCCAGGCTTAAGGTGCCTGGGATGGACTCCATCCCTCGCTCTGGCCAGGTCAAGGGCACCTGGGCCCCGAACTCCAGAACGCCAGCACCCAGGCTGAAGGTGCCTGGGTGCGGCCGCATCCTCCAACTCTGAACCCCGAGGTCAGGGCGTCCGCCCCTTTTATCTCCTCTCCCTTTGCGTCACAGCGGGTTCCCCGCCCCGCTGTACCGGCACCAGGAAAGGACAAAAAGGAACAGTCTTGCGGTGCAGGTTCAACTCCGGCCCAGGGTCGACAATGCCACCTGCAGGCCACAGGGAACCTTACACCACCAGAGTCCTCCAAGAACCACAAAAGGGATTCTCAGATTCCCTAACAATTAGTACATCTGGGTTGAACAACCCAGATGCTCCCCCCCAAATTTAAATGCCCGCTACACAGTATATTATAACTTGTCCCTCTTTTTTGTCTGGTCTCACTAATAGAATCTTGGATAGCAGTCTACGTCCAACAATGGCTGTGATTCTTTCCTATACTATACAAAACTGAAAAGATAAGCTTTTGCTGGACATATACCGTATTTATCGGCGTATAACACGCACCCTAACTTTAGGAGGGTAGTTTCAGGAAAAAAACTTTCCACAGCCCCCTGCGTATAACACATCTATTTTCAGGGTAAAAAAGTGAGTGTTATACGCCAATAAATACAGTACTTTAATTACAAGCGACAACTTAAACATTAGCCACCAATGCACTTCCTATGAAGCCCAGCATACTGGGAAAATAAATCACGGATACATTTTATAGTTTATCTGCTTTCATTACAGCAATGCCATATATAAAATAGTTGAAGAAAAATGTTGATATTTCTACTGTACATGTCTCTTTCAAACGAAGATAAAAATTATCATAGGAAGCCAAATGGTTTTAGTGACTGTCTTGAAAATAAAGAATGAAGAGTGTGTAGGCCAGGGGTCTCCAAACTTTTCAAACAAAGGGCCAGTTTATTGTCCTTAGGACTTTAGGAGGGCCGGATTGTGGCCAGTGGGAGCAGAAAATGTCTTGGTCCCAGCATCAGTGAGATGAAATATTGCCTCAAGGTTGGTGGTCAGTAGGAGGAGGAGTATTGCTCCTATTAGTAGGAGGAATAGTATCCTATAATTGGTATCAGTGGAAGAAATAGTGCCCCCTTGATGGTGTCAGTGGGAGGAATAGTGACTCATATCAGTGGGAGGAATAGTGCCCCAAGGGCTGGATAAAGGCTAGTAAAGGGACACATCTGGCCATCGGGCCGCAGTTTGGAGACCCCTGGTGTAGGCTGAAGATGGAGAAAGAAGAGTAAGTAGGCCTTATATCATCCTTATATGAGTCTTGGTCACTTATGGCTACACTTCAATTTTCTTTTTCTCAGCACATATGACATAGAGCATTAACCTTTCAAATTGTTTTAAATGTTCCCTTTTACAAGAAAAAAGTCCAAAGCATTCCATGCAGTAAAGCTACACTATTTCTTGCATTTAGTTATTGGGAAATCGCCACAAGAGGGCGATAAATTAACATCTATTCACAGTCAATTCACTGCTAAAACACTCATTTAAAACTCCTTTTAACAAACCTCCTCTTTATATGTAAATATTATACTCTACCTGCATGTGAATGAACCCTTAGTGGATCTGCTAATCACTGAGGCAATTTATCGTTTGAAAACACTGTTTAAACATGATTGGGCCTTAATTTTTAATCAGCAAAAGAAATACACTGTTGATGTGCCAGGAGGAGATGTTAGCAAGCCCTCGCACAATAAACGATTTCCCACAGTAGTCTTCCAGCCCGCTATAGTTTGGCACTGGAAAATAAAGAGTCCCCTTATGAAATCTTTTAAGGAGAGAAGGCTAATGCAGGCAAGTGAATTTAGTCTGATAAGGACATGGTTGGTCCTGTACATTGCAGAAAACAAAAGCCCTATCTCTTCTTAGAAAACCTGTTGGTTTTTTAGAGATATAATTTAAAAGGGGAATACTTTAAATATACAATGGATCCCAGCAAACATTTTTTTTGTGTTTTGGATAAAGTATTGGAAATGAAAATACAAAAAAATATAATGATACTAAATGGCGCTTTATAAAGCATGTGATTTTTTTTTTATGAACAACATATGGGACTTGCATAGTTCAATTCCACTTTTGTTACAAAAACAGAGCATAATAAACTAATCACGCAAAAAAGAAAAAAATATATATTGTGTACCAGGGTAAAAGAAGGCAAGAAAGAAAAAAAATGGTTGTTTGATTGCTTTCATGTACTGCATATCTATAGAGTTCCAATAAGTCCAGGAGAGTATCCCCCAAAAATATAATCATCTGCTAAAGTTAGTGGTCCTAAAATGAAACACTGGGCACTTACTAAGTTATAAAAATATGGCCCCCTCAACTTATGCACAGTATATTACTGATTTTGTCTAAGGGATGACCTAAAAGTCAAACTCATCTTACCGTATGGTCCTGCAACAGCTGGTGCACCAGTCTTTCCCACTCCCTCCCCAGAATGTTGACGGGCACTCCAGCATCACCATGTACAATGCAGAACTGGCACGCACTGGTCCTGAATTGCAAGTGATGGAGGTCAGTCAGAATGGTGGTGACAAAACCAGTTGGACAAAAAGGAGAAACTATTTGAGACCGCTCCCGATAACCAGGACCACTGTGTGGGAAAGGTTTAGGTATTACATGCTCCACTTGACAAAATGATCAGTATATTGTGTATTAGCTGGGGGGGAAAGGGGGGATGCCCAATTTTTGTACTTTATCAGCTGCCTGGATTTGGCTTTTAACCACTTAAGCCCCGGACCATTTTGTAGCTAAAGGACCAGGCCACTTTTTGCGATTCGGCACTGCGTTGCTTTAACTGACAATAGCGCGGTCGTGCGACGTGGCTCCCAAACAAAATTGGCATCCTTTTTTCCCACAAATAGAGCTTTCTTTTGGTGGTATTTGATCAACTTTGCATTTTTTATTTTTTGCGCTATAAACAAAAATAGAGCGACAATTTTGAAAAAAAATCAATATTTTTCTCTTTTTGCTATAATAAATATCCCCAAAAAATATATAAAAAAACATATTTTTTCCTCAGTTTAGGCCAATAAGTATTCTTCTACATGTTTTTGGTAAAAAAAATTGCAATAAGAGTTTATTGATTGGTTTGCGCAAAAGTTATAGCGTCTACAAAATAGGGGATAGTTTTATGGCATTTTTATTAATATTTTTTTTTACTAGTAATGGCGGCGATCAACGATTTTTATCATGACTGCGACATTATGGCAGACACATCGGACACTTTTGACACTATTTTAGGACCATGCTATAAAAATGCACTGATTACTGTAAAAATGACACTGGCAGTGAAGGGGTTAACCTGTAGGGGGCGCTGAAGGTGTTAAGTGTGACCTAATGTGTGATTCTTACTGTGTGGGGGCGTGGATTGGCGTGTGACGTCACTGATCGTCATTTCCCTATGATAGGGAACAGACGATCAGTGACAGCCTCACTAGGAAGCACGGGGAGAGGTTTGTTCACACTTACCTCTCCCCGTTCTTCAGCTCTGTGACCCGATCATGGGACACCGTCGGCGATCGGGTCCGCGGGTCCCCCGGGCACGGCAGCGCGCGCGCGACCAACCCACGGCTGGGCATCTTAAAGAGGACCTGTACGTGCTTGTGCCCAGCCATGCCATTCTGCCGACGTACATCGGCGTGAGGCGGTCCTTAAGTGGTTAACCACTTCAGCCCGTGAGGATTTGGCTGCCCAATGACCAGGGCATTTATTTTGCGATTCGGCACTGCGTCGCTTTAACTGACAATTGCGTGGTCGTGCGACACTGTACCCAAACAAAATTGGCTTCCTTTTTTTCCCACTTTTGGCGGTATTTGATCACCTCTGCGGTTTTTATTTTTTGGGCTATAAACAAAAAAAGAGCACAAATTTTGAATAAAAAGCAATATTTTTTACATTTTGCTATAATAAATATCCCCAAAAAATATATAAATATAAAATATATAAAAAAAAAAAAATTTTTCCTGAGTTTAGGCCGATATGTATTCTTCTACATATTTTTGGTAAAAAAAAATTTCACTAAGCGTACATTGATTGGTTTGCGCAAAAGTTATAGCATCTATAAAAATGCACTGATTACTGTGTAAATGACACTGGCAGGGAAGGGGTTAACCACTAGCAGGCGAGGAAGGGGTTAAGTGTGTCCTAGGGAGTGTTTTTCTAACTGTGAGGGGGAGGAGCTACCAGTGACATGACATTGATTACTGCTCCCGATGACAGGGAGCAGTAGATCAGTGTCCTGTCACAAGGCAGAATAGGGAAATGCCTTGTTTACACAGGCATCCCCCTGTTCTGCAGCTCTGTGACCAGGGCCGTTTGAAGGAATTTGGGGGCCCCTAGCACAAGCGGGGGGGGGATTTGCTACCGCGGGACATTGGCATTTTTTTTCAGGACACCAAGTTGTTGAAGGGGGGGGGGTGCTACCACGGGACATTGACGCCGTTCGCGAGAGGGGGCACCGATCGCACGATATTACAGTGGATATGCGGGGGGGAATGTCTTACCTCCTCCTCCCGTGCTGCCTCCTTGAGTCCTCTGGCTCCTCTTTCTGCTGTGATGCCCTTTGCTGGGGCCCCAGGACAGCTTAGGGCCCTGTTTTGCTTTACGTCTATCTATTAAAGTTCTTGTGGTAAAATCAAGGAAACTTAAACTTCTGTAGTGTATCAATGCTTTACTAAACAAGGAAAAAATCTGCACACACAACTGTAGGATGCACAATACAACACAACTTATAGCTTACAAAATATATGCCTACAAATATATATATAAGCATGTACAACATGTACCGTATACATTAAGTAAACTAAATAATTACTCAACTTGGAGGTCAAGATGTAATGTCCATAGTTCCTTGCTCAGTCCAACTCCCAAAAGCGTCTTCAAAGTTATCCAGCTTCAGGCAGGCATGCCTTCTTCCTTTCTCCTTCCAAACACCAACCCTTGCTTTGTCCTTCCAAACACCAACTGTTGTTCAAAACATGTCTCTCCACCAAACACCTTTTCAAACCCCCCTTTCCTGTTTCCTGATCAATGGAGGGGGAGGGGCCCCTCCCACCTATTTCCAGCAAAGAACTTCCAGTCAATGGAGGGGGAGGGAAGGGGCTCTTTACACATCCTGTTACTACCTAAACTCTATATTATTATTATAAAGTCACCATAGAAATTGCCATAGCAACACATACCACCTCTTGACTTTACAGAATAATATAGAAAACGTCTTAAAGCCTTTTGTCCAGAAAAGGGCGAAAACCCCCCTAAACGGGAGGAAAAAAATTCCCTTTTGACCCCCATCTGTGCGATCAGACTTTTGCTTCGTCCCTGGAAGGCTGCAACGTTACTTTTGAACAGGGTTAATGTCTTTGGCAGTTTGTGTAAAGAAAGTCCCAGATGAAAGTCTGTTGTCCTCTTGGTCATAAGGAAATGCTCAGATGAAAGTCCACTCCAATTCAGCCACCTTTAGGACATCATCTGCATCTTCATCAAGCTCTCTTCTGGTCTTCCTCCTCCCACCCAGCATGGTCGTCTGCTCTGCCTGCTCCACCTCTCGATGCTCAATATCTGAAAAGTGTAACAGACAAAAGCAGATTATATGTTCATTTCCAACTGTGCCAAAAACATAGCTCACTGCTCACATTTCTCTATCTGCCCATTTCTAACTGCAAAACTATTTTAGGGTGCCCACTGTTGCCTTGAAACACTTTCACGGAAAGGCATTGACTTCCAACGTAACGAATAAACTTGCATGTCTCTCCGTGCCGTCCTTGGAAGAACAGAGGCCTGCTGCTTCACAATATGGCACATTTTTGCAAAATGCCCCATTTTGTGGCAACAGAAACACTTAATGTGACTGAATCTACCATTCCCAACCATTTGCTTCCACTTCTTAAACAATGCTGGTGTAGGAATCCCTTCTATTTCCTCTCTAGGGACCCCCACCTTAAGTAAATCAATCCACATGTGTCTCCTGGAGATCATAGGCCTTGTCTTCCTTGTATCTGAATCAACTCTGTAATTTGAGCTGATCAAATCCTCTGCTTCCCGCTTATGGGAAGTAACAGTAGCACATGTCCTACTTTTGCTTACAGGCTTTGGGCCTTTGTCCTTTGTTAAACCATCATTAGACTTGGTCATGAGGGCTGCACACCGCTCATTCAAATCTTCAGCTTGGCCTACAGTGGTTTGAACACACTTGGAAGCCACTGCAGGTTTAACTTTGATTACCCTACTTTCTAAATCTTTTGCCCTGCTTGCAGTTTCTTCCAAACACTTGGATGCTACTGCAAGCTGCTCCTTCATTAAATCTCTTTCTAATTCTGCCTTTTCCCTCTTTTCAGATTCAATATGTAGAGCATGCAGGAAATGCAAACCAAACACAGCAACTGCCCGCATCTCTCCCTTACTGAACCCAAAACTTTTGAGACTAATATCTGAGGAAAGATCAGAGACTCTATCCCCCCAAGCTCTGTTCAAAGGAGAAGGATATCCAGCCAGTTCCTTTGCAACAGACATCCACTGACTATTTCTGGCCCAGATAGGAAGGGTGCACCCCTTCAAATCCTCCTGGACACCAGAAACCTTTGCAGCTTTACTCTTCCTAAACAGTGTACGCAGCATTTTTCCCCCAGTACAAGCAACAAAACACACCACAGAAAACAGGTCAGCACTTCTGTTGAAATTTTAGCACAAATTCCGGCTACGAGCCCCCATTGTTTTGCTTTACGTCTATCTATTAAAGTTCTTGTGGTAAAATCAAGGAAACTTAAACTTCTGTAGTGTATCAATGCTTTACTAAGCAAGGAAAAAATCTGCACATACAACTGTAGGATGCACAATACAACACAACTTATAGCTTACAAAATATATGCCTACAAATATATATATAAGCATGTACAACATGTACCGTATACATTAAGTAAACTAAATAATTACTCAACTTGGAGGTCAAGATGTAATGTCCATAGTTCCTTGCTCAGTCCAACTCCCAAAAGCGTCTTCAAAGTTATCCAGCTTCAGGCAGGCATGCCTTCTTCCTTTCTCCTTCCAAACACCAACCCTTGCTTTGTCCTTCCAAACACCAACTGTTGTTCAAAACACCTTTTCAAACTCCCCCTTTCCTGTTTCCTGATCAATGGAGGGGGAGGGGCCCCTCCCACCTATTTCCAGCAAAGAACTTCCAGTCAATGGAGGGGGAGGGAAGGGGCTCTTTACACATCCTGTTACTACCTAAACTCTATATTATTATTATAAAGTCACCATAGAAATTGCCATAGCAACACAGGCCCCAAGCAGCTGCTTGGTTTGCCTGTCCTGTTCCAACGCCCCTGTCCGTGACACAAACGCGGGAAACCGGTGGCCATCGAGTCCGTGGATCCCGCGGGCACGGAGCTCGCGGCAGGTGCAAGCGCACGTGCCAGCATGGCGGCAAATTCAAAACGACGTACAGGTACGTCCCTTTGCGCAGCCGTGCCATTCTGCCGATGTAAATGTTTGTTCGACGGTCGGCAAGCGGTTAACCACTTGCCGATCGCCTAAAATACTTTTACTGCGGCAGGTCGGCTCTATTGTGTGAAATAACGTACCTTTATGTCATTTTGTGAATTAGACACTTTGGGGTCGCGTACTGATTAGACAAAAGGGGAGCCATTTAGCGGGTCCGGCAGACCCGATGTCCGTTGGCCACCCACGATCGTTCCCGAGAGGCGCAGATCTGCCTTGTTTACATAGTTCATGTTCTGACAGGGGAGAAGATAGAGATCTTGTGTAAAAACCATCCCCCGCACTGTTAGCAAGCACCAGCTAGGCACATAGCTAACCCTTTGAGCGCTCCTTACATAGTAGTAATCTACTGCTCCTGATGTTAAACCCTTCTCTGCTAGTGTCATTAGTACAGTAACAGTGCATATTTTTAGTACTGATCACTGTAATAATGTCAAAAAAGTTTAAAACGTGTCAGCTGTCCGATTTGTCCACCGCGATGTTGCAGTCCCGCTAAAAATCGCTGATCGCTGCCATTACTAGTAAAAAATAAATAAATAAAAATGCCATAAAAATATCCCATAGTTCGTAGACACAATAACTTTTGCGCAAACCAATCAATATACACTTATTGGGATTTTTTTTACCAAAAATATGTAGCAGAATACATATTGGCATAAATTGATTATAAAATTCGATTTTTTACATCTTTTTTTTTTTTTTTTTATTGGATGTGTTTTGTAGCAGAAAGTAAAAAAATATGATTTTTAAAACAGCTTACCTGTAAAATCCTTTTCTTGGAGTACATCACGGGACACAGAGCGGCATAGTCATTACTATGTGGGTTATATAGAATTACCTTCAGGAGCTGGCACTGGCAACTTCCAAAACAGGAAGTACCCTTCCCTATATAAGCCCCTCCCATCCAGGAGTACCTCAGTTTTGTAGCAAAGCAATACGTGTCCCCAAAAGAGGGGTGGGAGCTCTGTGTCCCGTGATGTACTCCAAGAAAAGGATTTTACAGGTAAGCTGTTTTAAAAATCCTATTTTCTTGTTCATATATCACGGGACACAGAGCGGCATAGTCATTACTATGTGGGACATCCCAAAGCAATGCCAAATGAGGGGGGGGGGATACACCATACATAAGCTGGGCGCCGTCAGGCATGAGGATCTTTTGTGGCCTGCAACACACTGCGCCCAAAGGCTACATCCTCCTGACTTCTAACGTCCACCTGGTAGAACCTACTAAACGTGTGTACTGAAGACCATGTTGTGGCCTTACAAATTTGAGCCAGGGAGGCCTGGTGATGCACTGCCCATGAAGTTCCAACTGCTCTCGTGGAGTGCGCCCTAACTTTGAACGGAGGCGGTCTACTTCTCAAGCCATAGGCTTGTATTATGACCTGTCAAATCCACTTGGCTAAAGTAGATTTTGATGCTGCCTGACCCTTTCTGGGGCCTTCCGGCAGAACAAACAAAGAATCCGTTCTACGAATCTGAGCAGTGGCTTTTAGATAAGTTTTAACTGCTCTTACTACATCCAAAGAATGCAATAACTTTTCCTCTACCGAGCTTGGTTTGGGGAAAAAAGAAGGAAGAACCACATCCTGGTTCAAGTGAAACCTCGATACCACCTTAGGAAGAAAGGCTGGGTGAGGACGTAATACTACTCTGTCCTTATGAATAACCAGATATGGCTCTTTACAGGACATGGCGGCTAATTCCGACACTCTTCTAGCCGAGCATATGGCTACTAAAAATATCAATTTTCTGGTGAGTAGAACCAAGGAAATGTGCCGCAAAGGTTCAAATGGCTGCTTCTGCAGAACCGACAGAACCAAATTTAGATCCCATGGGCATATGGGAGCTTTAATCGGTGGAATAATACGAGTCACCCCTTGCATAAAGGACTTGACAAGTGAATGCATAGCCAGGGGCCTTTGAAATAGTATTGATAAGGCCGAAACCTGACCCCTGATAGTACTTAAGGCAAACTTCCTGTCTACAGCCCACTGTAGGAAGTCCAGAATTCTGCCTATAACGTACTTACGTGGATGCCATTTTCTGGCCTCGCACCAAGTGATGTACGCCTTCCAAACTCTATAGTAGATCTGCCTGGATACAGGCTTCCTGGCATTGATTATCGTTGATACCACAGAGTTAGAGAGACCTCTCTTCTTTAGGATGTGGGATTCAATAGCCAGGCCGTTAAACTTAGAGTTAGTAAGGAAGGGTGGTATATCGGTCCTTGCGAAAGCAGGTCCGGACGATGTGGAAGGGTCCAAGGACTCCCCACAGATATTTTGATGATCTCCGCGTACCAGGCCCTTCGGGGCTACGCTGGAGCCACCAGGATCACCGGCTTCTCTTCCAACCTGACTCTGCGAAGGAGTCGAGGCAACAATTGTAGCGGAGGGAATACATATATCAGTCTGAACTGATCCCAAGGGAACACCAGAGCATCCGAGCCGCAAGCGAGGGGATCCCTTGTCCGGGAGACAAACCTGTCCACCTTTGCGTTGAATCTGGATGCTAGTAGATCCCATCGCTGACATATTGCTCGGAAGACCTCGGGATGAAGGGACCATTCCCCTGGGCATAACTGTTGGTGACTCAAAAAGTCCGCCTTCCAATTCTCCACCCCTGGAATGAAGACAGCTGATATACATGGGACATGCTTTTCTGCCCATTCCAGGATGTGACTTACTTCCCTCTGGGCTGCACGACTCCTGGTGCCTCCCTGATGATTGATATATGCCACTGCTGTGGCATTGTCTGATTGAATTCTGACAGGGGACCCTTGGAGTTTGGATGTCCAGGCCACTAGGGCATACCGGGCTGCTCGTATCTCTAAGAGATTGATGGGCAGGGTCTTTACTACATTTGACCCTCTGCCCTGGAGAGACCATTGCTCCAGTACTGCCCTCCAGCCTATAAGGCTGGCATCTGTAGTGACCACCTTCCAGGATATCGGACTGAAGGGTTTTCCCTTCTGGAGATTCTGGGGGATTAACCACCAGCAGAGACTCTTCCGAACGGAAGGGGACAAAGCCATCGGGAAGTCTAGAGCCTGAACTTTTCCATTCCAGGCTGACAATATGGCCCTCTGCAAATTCCTTGCGTGGAATTGGGCGTATGGCACAGCTTCGAATGATGCTACCATCTTTCCTAGCAGCCTCATGCACAGGCGTATGGACGGCTGTCTTTTTGCACAAAGCAGACGGACCAAGCCCCTCAAGGAGGATACCTTGTCTAGAGGTAAGAAAATCTTCCTCTGGTCTGAATCCAGCCGTAGCCTTAGATATACCAGGCTTTTTACTGGCTGTAGGGCTGACTTGTCCAGGTTGATGATCCAACCGTGAGATTCTAGATACTTGATTGTATCGACAATTACCACTTCTAGCTTGGCAACTGAGTGGTCCATCAACAACAGGTCGTCTAGGTATGCCATTATCGTTACACCTCGTGTTCTTAGATCGGCCAACAGTGGGGCCAGAATTTTTGTGAACACTCGTGGTGCTGTGGCCAGACCGAATGGTAAGGCTCTGACCTGAAAATGGCGCCCTTCTACTGCAAAGCGTAGAAATTTTTGATGACCTGGAAAGATGGGAACATGCAAGTAAGCATCTTTGATGTCGATCGAGGCTAACCATTCCTCCCCCTGTAGGGCAGCGGTGACCGATCGGATCGACTCCATCCGGAAGGACCGGATGTTTAGAAATTTGTTTAGACCCAATATGGGTCTTATGTCCCCGTTTGGTTTCGGGACTGTGAAAAGGTTTGAGTAGAAACCCAACCCCCACTCTTCCATAGGAACCTCCATAATTACTCCTTGGAGCAATAGTTGTTCTAACGCCACTAGGAGACACCTTCTATTCAGATGGTCTTTTGGCATGCCTGACCACATAAAATGGGAAGGAGGAGACTCTTTTAACTCCAACTTGTATCCCAGAGTTACTGCGGAGAGCACCCATCTGTCTTTGATCGTCTCCCGCCAGGTCTCTGCGAACAACTGAAGTCTTCCCCCCACCCGTTTGAGTGGGGGCAGCCCTTCATAGGCTTGACTTGGAGGCTGGTTTAGTACCTCTTCGGATCCAGGGTTTCTTATTACCCTGTGACTGTCCCTGATTTTTACCTCCTGAGTTTGACCGAGGAGGCCGTCGGAACTGCTTAGTAGCAGACGTCCCAGGGATAGGAGAGGTAGTCCTCTTAAAAGATGGACCCCTAGACCTCTTTTTAATCGGTAAGAGAGTACTTTTACCACTGGAAATCTTCTGGATATATTTATCCAGGTCTTCGCCAAAAAGGCGTTCTCCATGAAATGGGAAGCTAACTAAGAGCTTCTTACAGGGAGCCTCAGCAGACCAGTTCTTGAGCCACAGAAGCCTACGCATATGTACCAAAGACAGCGTGAGGCGGGAGGCCTGATGGATAGAATCCTTGATGGCGTCAACCGCAAAGCATAATGCTCTAGGCAGATCAGCCAGAGCCTGGGCCTGCTGGTCTGGCAAATCCCTCAGGACCATTTTCATTTGATCCTTTAAAGCTTGGCAGACCCCAATAGCTGCCACTGCTGGCTGTGTAACAGCCCCTGCTGTGGAAAAAGCAGATTTTAATAAAGATTCCAATTTTTTATCTACTGGATCCTTGAACATTTGAACATTATCTACTGGACATGTCTGTGATTTGTTCACAGAAGAGATGGCTGCGTCCACCGTAGGAACATTCCATCTCTGGGTGAATTTTTCCTCCATGGGATAGATCACCTGAAATTTCTTAGGTGGAACAAATAGTTTATCAGGATGTTCCCAGTCCTGGTATATAAGTCCTTCCAATAACGGATGAATTGGAAAGGAGCAATTAATCTGAGGAGCTTTTAGCGACCCCAATGAGGAGACAGCAGTAGTTGATGGTTCAACAAGAGGCATTTTAAATGCAGATCGAACCATGTCAGTTAGGGTCTGAACCCACAATCTTTCAGTCTGTGATGCTGAAAATGGTTCATCTACTGTCGATTCCTCAAAAACAGAGTTAACCTCCTCCTGATCCCCTTCAGGCAGGTCAATCCCTTCCTGGGACTGTTGCTCTGCAAACAGGCACTCTGATGGAGGTGATGGAGATCTGGCGCGCTTTCTTTCCTGTAGAGAAAGAAGCGATCAATGCTGCCAATCTCTGCTCCAATCCCTCCAGAGTTGAGGCAAAAACCTCCTCTGTTATATATGCAGGAGCAGGTGGACTGAGGACAGCCGCAGCACCTGGCACTCCCGGGGGTTCCTTATGGGCATTAACCTCTGATTTTTCAGGGGAGGAAGGTGCAGATGACTGCTCTAGATCCTCAGAGCCCGATGGAGACCCCCTACACTTCCTGAGAGGTATATCTCGGAGTTTTTTAGGCGGCATATTCCTTAGTTCAAAGCTGAGGTATTCCAGCCGCAATACACCCTTTTACTGAAATAGTCTAATGCAATTTGCTGCTATGTACATCAGTGGGTGTCTACCAATGCGTCTTTCTGGGGATGCCTGTATCAACCGCCCGCTGTAAGCCCCTATACCATGCTACCAGCTCCTTTTTTATGCCCTGTGTCCATAGCAAGCAGCGTGGACTGAGTCCTTTTATCTTGCTGGAACGCCTGCACATGCGCAGAAGCGCCTGGCGCACAGAGCGCGTCATCCGCCAGGCTCCGCCCCCTTTTTTTGAAGCTAAATCTATAAAAGAAAGCGTGTGCGTGCGCGCGCGTGCACGTGTGCGCTCTTGGCGCTATGTAGGGAGAGGAGCCAGGGTCCTTGTCTCACCAGGACCCGGGGATGGAAGAGGATGGAAGAGGAATGCAGCTTCCCTAATAGAGAGCTCACTCATCTGCCTGGACTTTCACCATGGAAGGAATAGTCCCAAGAAAAAAGACGTTCCACAGCGGCCTCCAGTGGACAAACATAGGTACCGCACTTTTGTCTTTTTTTTTTTTTTTTCAAAACCTCCTTTATGAAAAACATTTCCAGGTTTACAAAAAAACTTCCTTTATGAAAAGACATTTCTAGGATTTTTTAGGCATATACAGCTATTAGCGGGAATACCTTTAGGTAACAGGCAGAAAGACATATTAGGCTTGGGGGTCCCCTCAATAGAACCAAGTTCCTGAGGGGCCCCCACTTACCTTTTCCTCGCCGCAGGACTTTGTTTGGTCCACAGAAGCCCAAACTTCACCTCTCACGGCAGGCATTGTACTAGACCTTCAGGGACCGGGTTCCCAAGGATTCCACTCCCCTGGACCTGTATAGCACCCTGCACAGATAGCCTCTTGGTTTTGGGTATGACCAGAGCTCTGGGTCCCAGGGTCCAGCCCTCCTAAGAGAGGCATTACAGGCAAAACCTTGCTCTTCTCTGCAGGGCCCGGATACCGACCGTTTAGCTATGAAGCTTTTTTGGTCGGATCCGGAATAGCTTGCTAAGGCCCAGAGAACCTGTACACAAGCCCAGATGAATACATGTTAACCTTGGCCAACACCTTAGACACTGGCAAAAAACTGAGGTACTCCCGGATGGGAGGGGCTTATATAGGGAAGGGTACTTCCTGTTTTGGAAGTTGCCAGTGCCAGCACCTGAAGGTAATTCTATATAACCCACATAGTAATGACTATGCCGCTCTGTGTCCCGTGATGTATGAACAAGAAATATTGTTTTGTAGGGTTTTTTTTGGTGATCAAATACCACCAAAAGAAAGCTCTATTTGTGAAAAAAAAAAAAAGGACATTGATTTTATTTGGGTACATCATCGCACGACCGCACAATTGTCAGTTAAAGTAAAGCAGTGCCGTATAGCAAAAAATTGCCTGGTCCCACAATTCACAAATTACGAGATGTGGTGTGAAAGAGCTGAGGGACAGAAGGGGGGTATTTTGGGTATATATTCGTGCCTCACTCACCCTACAGTGAAAGCTTCTTATATGGAGACATGGGAAAATGATCTTCAAATCAGTTGTGACCTAGACACCTGGCATAGATCATTTACAAAGTCCTTTAAGGCCCCTTTCACACGATCCGTGTTTGTGTGCGGGCTCCGCTTTGCTCAGCGGGGATCGCTCCGTTGATCCCCGCTGAGTAGGCAGATGACAGGTCTGTCTCCGCACACTGTGCAGGGACCGACCTGTCAGAGCACCGCTCTCCCCTATGGAGGATCGGATGACGACGGACCGTAGAGTCCGTTGTCATCCGATCCGATCCGCAGACGGATGGAAAAGTAGGGTTTTCCTCCGTCACACTTTGGCGGATCGGAGCGGGTCGGATGTCAGCGGACATGTCACCGCTGACATCCGTGGCTCCATAGGGGTACATGGAGCATCCATTCAGGTCCGCCTAAAAATCTGACAGGCGGACCTGAACGGCTTGTCCGTGTGAAAGAGCCCTAAGGGGATTCTAAACGTTTCATTGATGGAGGCCAACATTAAGGTTATAACCAGGTGGTATTTAACTCCCTCTAAACTAGCTTCTATCTTTCCTACAGTAGATCCGAATTGTTTCAGGGGATGCCAACTCCTGGGAACTACGACTCATATCTGGTGGGAATGTCCCAGAATTAGATCATTTTGGAACAAAAAAATTTCAAGGTAACCGGTTGCCAGGTCTAGAGGTCCCTACCAATAGCTCTCCTGAATGCGCATATACCTCAAATTTAAAAAAAAAATCAAAAAGGTATTCACTTTATTCTTACAGGAGCTAAGCTTACAATTGCCAAAAATTTGAAGAAACCTAAGCCCTCTTTTTCGGAAGCTAAAAAATTAATCTCATGGATAATGACTGAAGAAAAGTTGGCTAGCATTTTGAATGATACTGTTTTGAAATTTGAAAAGTTCTGGGAACCTTGGGCCAGATATATAGGTATTTCTCTTACTCAGGGTGCCTCTTTGGTTCCCGTGAACACTGTAAATTAGGTATGTACAGGGCCGGCCCTACCATGGGACCCGGTGGGACCATGGTCCCAGGCGGCACTTTAAGAGGGGCGGCAACAGGGGCGCACTGCCTGAGGACCTGGGTTTCCCTCCATCTAGTGTGCAGTGTCATACTTGTACTGCATCGCCGGCGCCGCTGTCACTGGCCGCAGTGGCAAGACCCACTTCAAGGGTCTCTCCAGCGGCCCCTGCTTCACTGCCCAAACTGGTTGCTAGCTGCGGACCGCTTTGTGTCTAGCAACCAGTGACGTAAGGAGAGAGAGGCCCATCATTCATTGCAGAGAGTATTTCACTTCCTCCTCCTCCGCTAGCTCCATCCACCTCCTCCCTGTATGTAACAGCATGAGATCGGAGCGGCTGTGTGTGTGTGTGTGTGGAGAGAGAGCAGCTGCGGGCTCTTCTCCCCCCTCCTTCTCCTCCTCATGCTGCTGTTCCTAGGACAGCCACCGCTATGTTTCTTCCTATGTTTCTTCCCCCTTTTCCTCCCATTGGCCAGGGAAAAAAACTAAAAGGAGAAAAGAGGATTATGGGATGTGTAGTGCAAATGGCTGGCCCATTGCAATTCTAGGGGGGAAACTGCAGCCCCCAGCATGCCCATCTGAAGGGGAGGGAGAGAGAGCCAGGCTGAGTGACAGGCTGCATCTGGTGACAGGCATCAGTGACAAGTGACAGGCTGCATCTGGTGACAGGCATCGGTGACAAGTGACAGGCTGCATCTGGTGACAGGCAATGGTGACAAGTGACAGGCTGCATCTGTTGACAGGCATCAGTGACAAGTGACAGGCTGCATCTGGTGACAGGCAATGGTGACAAGTGACAGGCTGCATCTGGTGACAGGCAATGGTGACAAGTGACAGGCTGCATCTGGTGACAGGCAATGGTGACAAGTGACAGGCTGCATCTGTTGACAGGCATCAGTGACAAGTGACAGGCTGCATCTGGTGACAGGCATTGGTGACAAGTGACAGGCTGCATCTGTTGACAGGCATCAGTGACAAGTGACAGGCTGCATCTGGTGACAGGCTGCATCTGGTGACAGTCAATGGTGACAAGTGACAGGCTGCATCTGGTGACAGGCATTGGTGACAAGTGACACGCTGCATCTGGTGACAGACATTGGTGACAAGTGACAGGCTGCATCTGGTGACAGTCAATGGTGACAAGTGACAGGCTGCATCTGGTGACAGGCATTGGTGACAAGTGACACGCTGCATCTGGTGACAGACATTGGTGACAAGTGACAGGCTGCATCTGGTGACAGGCATCGGTGACAAGTGACAGGCTGCATCTGGTGACAGGCAATGGTGACAAGTGACAGGCTGCATCTGGTGACAGGCAATGGTAACAAGTGACAGGCTGCATCTGGTGACAGGCAATGGTGACAAGTGACAGGCTGCATCTGTTGACAGGCATCAGTGACAAGTGACAGGCTGCATCTGGTGACAGGCAATGGTGACAAGTGACAGGCTGCATCTGGTGACAGGCAATGGTGACAAGTGACAGGCTGCATCTGTTGACAGGCAATGGTGACAAGTGACAGGCTGCATCTGGTGACAGGCAATGGTGACAAGTGACAGGCTGCATCTGGTGACAGGCATCGGTGACAAGTGACAGGCTGCATCTGGTGATAGGCAATGGTGACAAGTGACAGGCTGCATCTGTTGACAGGCATCAGTGACAAGTGACAGGCTGCATCTGGTGACAGGCTGCATCTGGTGACAGGCATTGGTGACAAGTGACAGGCTGCATCTGGTGACAGGCATTGGTGACAAGTGACAGGCTGCATCTGGTGACAGGCATTGGTGACAAGTGACTGGCTGCATCTGGTGACAGGCATTGGTGACAAGTGACAGGCTGCATCTGGTGACAGGCAATGGTGACAAGTGACAGGCTGCATCTGGTGACAGGCATTGGTGACAAGTGACAGGCTGCATGTTGTGGCAGGCTATGGGTGGCAAGTGGCACAGCTGCATCTGGTGGCAGGCAACGGTGGCAAGCAATAAGCTACATCTGGTGGCAAGCAATGGTGGCAAATGACAAGCTCAGGGTTCCCACTGATTCGGCATTATGGTGAGTTAAACTATTTCATTATATATTACAATGTAGTAATAGAAATAATGTGATTTGATCATCCTGACACCATATCAATCATAATGTTAGGATGATTTAAGTGCTAACACCAGCCATTCGCCCGACAAATCACCCGCTGCCGAATTCCCTGTCAGCGAGACTACACCCCCCCCCTCATCTTTTTTTGGGAAGGAAGGGCGGTATCCCTGAATGGCAGTTTGGAAATGTGGTCAATGCAGCGCTGTTGTTGCAGCATGTTGCATTACTGAGCTGGGATCAGAGCGTAGCTGGTCGGTGGCAGTGGAGAGAAAGGGGGGAGCAATACTCTTTGCAGGAAGGGGCTAGGGTGACCACATTTTTAAACTACTATTCACGGACACCCCCCTTCCCAAACATCAGCTTGTTCTGTAACGAATCACAGCACAGTGATTGGACACAAGAGGTGGGATTTATGATTTCTCCAATCACATGCAGGGGGCGGGGATTGTGCTCCTCCAGGCATTCCCGGCCAGGACAAGTACTGTCAGTGAGTAAAAGCGGTGATGTGGCGGCCTTTTTTGGGGGCATCAGATTGGCCTAGGGGGGTGGCTGTGTCAGTTTCATTCCGGGACACTGTATTGTCCTGGAATGAATGTGCCCGGGACAGACCTGCAAAATGTGTGGTCACCCTAGAAGGGGCATGTCTCTTTGCTGAATATATGGGATGTCTCTTGCTGAATATATTGGGCTGTCTCTTTGCTTTATGGAAACGTCTCTTTGCTGGATGGGCATAGGATTTTTTTTTTGGGAGGGGGCAGCATTTCATTCTTGGGCCCAGGCAGCACAATGTCTTGGGCCAGCCCTGGGTATGTAGCTTATCTTATCCCCTTACCTTCCTCTTTTTTTGTCCCTTTTTCTCTCCAACTTTTCCCCGCTTTCTTTTTATTTTTTCTCCCCTTCTTTAGGGGAGCCTTGTGATGTTTTGAAGGAGATTTATAAAATTTTTACTCTCATTATTATATAGATATTTTTTAGGGCTAGAAATAATAACCTTTGTTTTTAAATAATAAGGCCAGTTTATTTTATCCTAGCAACCTAGGGTTTGGTTCAGAGTGTATTTAAGTTTGTCGAGAGGTTTCCGCTCCTGGTGCAGTTTGAACCCGATAGGGGCACCAGGAGATAATAAGTGTCCTTATTTATATTAAGTTAGCTTATATAAGGAGTCCTCTCTCTCTCATACATCAAATATTTTAATTGTTTAACTTTTGATACTCACATAACTCATTGTAATGTATGATCTTTGTATTTCGTTTCTCCTTCTCAAATTTGAAGGGGGGGGGGGAATATTCCCCCTCCCTCTGAAAGTCCTTTTCTTTGTTCCTGCTGACATCTACTAGGTTATGTCTATATAGATATGTATTGTGATTTATTGTAATCTTTTTATTTCTGAAAATAAAATGATTTGAAATAAAAAAATAAAAAATTGCCTGGTTACCTGAACTTGATCCCAGACCACACCAGGAAACACTTTAGGCCCATACACACGATCAGACTTTTTGACAATTGTTTTCGGTTTTTCAACGGACAAATGTTCACTGTAAATGCACTCAAACTTTCCGGCAACAAATGTCCGATGGCGGATAATTCTATCGTGTGTACACAAGTCCATCGGACTAAAGTCCAAAGTACAAACACGCATGCTCAGAACCAATGCTAAAGATCAGACAACAATAGCAGAAGTTGCCCAAAGGGTGGCGGTAAAGAGCTGAAAAACCATGTGATTTGGTAAAAGTTGGCTGAAAATTTTCTGCTGTGTGTATGCAGGACAAGTTCACGGCCAACGCCCATTCGGACAAAAATCCACAGAAAAGTCTGATGGAAGTCCAATCGTGTGTATGAGGCTTTTGTTTGCCAACAGCAACAAAGTACAAAAGAAGCAGGAAATTAATTTGTGAATGCTTGTAAGCAGGGCCGTTGATAGGGGGGACCACCGGTCCTTCTGTACGGCCCGCACACACACAGGGGCCCGCACAGGGAGGCAGAGCTGAAAGCCAATTTCTCTCCCTCCTGTCAGTTTTCAGCTGCTAGATGCATCTGAAAGCAGCGCTGCCTGTTTTCCTCTGGTGCAAAATAGAGAGATGTGTTACTGTTAGGACACTGAGAGCGGGGGAAGTGCCGGTTGATATGTCATTTACGGCCCCTTCCTAAGACTGTCTTAATACTCAGGCACCTCTGAGAACTGCCCAGGGGTCCTTGGTGCTTGGGGGGGCCTAGAAGTTTCCTCCCACTGCTCCCAGCAGTACTCTGGTAACAAGTTCCCCTCACTTTGGCCGGCTCTTTTCGTACAGGTCAGTTCTGTAATGTATCTTGTGTCCAGCTTCCTAATGTCTGTCTCTCTCCCTCCCCGGCATCTTCCTCCCCACCTCAGCCCTCATCTCCTCCTGCTTTCCTTTCATCCTCACACAGGTCACCCATCAGTCTCTGCCTGTCACAGTGCTCTTCTCCCAGATGTTAACCCTCGCTGCTCACTCCCTGCTAATTTTCAGCCTCTTCTCCTGCCATTCTTTTCCTGACACTTTACAAACAATAGTCCCTCACTCCCCTCCCAGTCTTTTCTGCAGACACTTCACCTTCACACAGGTGTGTGCCCCCCCCCCCCATACACAAACACTGCAACTGGCTGGAATCCCTCACCCAGCACACTGAATTTTTACTAGTTAATGGAATCTCCCCCTCTCCCCCTCCCTGACAGAAAGCCTATTTGCTTTTATTATACTGTGGCTATTCCTCACCAGCCAACAGTATTCCCCATGCCCATCACTGACCATCCCTCTCCAGTCCCCTCCACCCCCATCTATATCCCCCCCCTTCCCTCATTTTATCACAAATCCTCCTCCTTCTTTTTATTTTTTATCCCGATACAGACCAGAATTCACCCAGTCTCACTCCAGTTCTTCTCTACCCATCCCTTATCTCCTACCCACCTCCGCCCCCTCCTCCTTCTCCCTTACCCCATGGTTCCCATCTCCATCCCACCATCCTATTACTGCTGCTGCTTGTGTGGGTGGGATGTGTATTGCGCCAATCCCTGCTGACCCTCCTCTCCTGTTCATCTCATCTCATGTGTACACATCTCACCCACACAAGCAGCAGCAGTAATAAGATATTCTGCAGGGGTTAAGGAATAACCCCAAGGCGAAGTGCCAGAAGAGACCCAGAAACTCTGGAGGGGAAGGTAGAGGGGGAGTTGTTCTTCCATTTGTAGATTTAGCCCAGTGGCAGCCTGCCAAAATCTAAGATGTCAGCTTCCCTGCACAGCTCTTCTTCAGGAGTGCATCTCGGTATAATACGTTATTGCCCCTATACTGTACCCTCCTGCCCCCTGTACTGTGTCCACTTACCCTCCCCTGTACTGTACCCTCCTAACCACTGTACTGTGCCCTCCTCCCCACCCATACTGTGCCCTCCTGCCCCCCCAGGACTGTACCTTCCTGTCCCCCTTCTGTGGCCCCCTGTACTGTACCCTCCCAACTGCTGTACTGTGCCATCCTGCCCCCCCTGAATGTACCCTGAATGTACCCTCCTGTTCCCCCCATAAGTTTGTAGGTTATGTTGTGTTTGTGTCCACTAATGATGATTTCTTTCTCGTACATCACGGGACACAGAGCGACATAGTCATTACTAATGGGTTATGTAGATACCTTCAGGTGCTGGCACTGGCAACTTCCAAAACCGGAAGTACCCTCCCCTATATAAGCCCCTCCCATCCGGGAGCACCTCAGTTTTTTGCCAGTGTCTAAGGTGTTGGCCAAGAAGTAACATGTGTTTTTCACTGAGCTTGCGTACAGGTTCTTTTGGGCCTCAGTAAGCTATTCCGGATCTGACCAAAAAAGCTTCATAGCTAAACGGTTGGTACCCGGGCCTTGCAAGAGAAGAGCAAGGTTTTGCCTGTAATGCCTCTCTTAGGAGGGCTGGACCCTGGGATCCAGAGCTCTGGTCATACCCACGACCAAGATGTTTTCTGTGCAGGGTGCTATACAGGTCCAGGGGAGTGGAATCCTTGGGAACCCGGTCCCTGAAGGTTTGATTACAATGCCTGCCGTGATAGGTGAAGTTTGGGCTTCTGTGGACCAAACAGAGTCCTGCGGCGAGGAAAAGGTAAGTGGGGGCCCTCGGGAACTTGGTTCTATTGAGGGACCCCCAAGCCTATTTTGTCTTTCTGCCTGTTACCTAAGGTATTCCCGCTAATATTCTGTGTATGCCTGTTACTACTGAGAAAATGTAAAAATTTTAATAGTAGGCAAGAAAAAAAAAAATAAAAAATGTAAGACCGCGGTACCTGTGTCAGACACTAGAGGCCGCTATGGTTCTTTTTCTTGTAATGTGGATTTTTTTCTTCCAAAATCAAATCCAGGCAGTTGGTAAGTTCTCTGCTGGGAAGCTGTCTCCTCTGCCCTGTTGCTGCGCTCATCCATCCCCGGGCCCTGCGGCAGAGACCCTGGCTCCCATCTAGCTCCTTATTTTTTTTTCAAAAAAGGCGGCGAAGGCGCACGTGCCCGCGCGCGGGCACGCGCCTCTATATATAGAGGCGATCTGGAAAAAGGGGCGGAGCGGGTGGATGAAGCTCGGTGTGCGCCGCGGCGCTACTGCGCATGTGCGGGCGTCCAGCGTGTTTTAAAGCACAATCATAGCTGGCTATTGAAGTGCACAGACAGAGCTAGCAACAGTATAAAGGCACACAGAGGCGGTTGATGCAGGCATCCCCTAGAAAGGCACTTTAGTAGACACCAACTGTTATATAGCAGCAATTGTGCTAGACTATTCTCAGTAAAAGTGGTGTATTACGGCTGGAATACCTCAGCTTTAGGCTTAGGAATATGCCGTCCAGAAGCTCCGGAACTGAATCTTCCAGGAAGCAAAGGGGGTCTCATCGGGCTCTGAGGATCTTGGGCATGATTCTGCTGCACCAGTCTCCCCTGAAGTTCAGAGGTAAGTGACCGTAGAGACCCCGCAGGGGTACTTGGTACTGTGGCTGTCCTCAGTTCACCTGCTCCTGTGTATGTAACAGAGGAGGTTTTTTCCTCAGCTCTGGGAGGATTAGAGAGAGATTGTCAACTTTGATCGCTGCCTTCCTGTCAGGGAAAGCACGCCTGATCTCCGTCTCCTCCTTCAGAGTGCCTGTTAGCAGAGCAACAGTCCCATACAGGGATCGACCTGCCTGAAGGGGATCAGGATGAGGTTGATTCTGTTATAGAGGAATCAACAGTGGGGGAACCTTTTCTCAGCATCTCAAGCTGAAAGATTATGGGTTCAGTCTCTGACTAACATGGTCCAATCAGCATTTAAAAATGCACCTTGCGGAACCATCAACCACTACTGTATCCTCGTTGGGGTCGCTAGAAGCCCCCAGACTGTCTGTTCTTTTCCACTTCACCCTTTACTGAAAGGGCTCATTTACCAGGATTGGGAACATCCTGAGAAAATATTATTCCCCCAAGAGATTTCCGGTGGTCTATCCCATGGAGGATAAGTTCATCAAAAAATGGAAGGTCCCTACAGTGGACGCAGCCATCTCTTGTGTGTATAAATCACTGACATGTCCAGTGGATAATGTCCAAATGTTCAAGAACCCAATAGATAAAAGATTGGAGTCCTTATGAAAGTCTGCTTCTTTCTACAGCAAGCTTGGTGACACAACCAGCAGTGGGGTCTGCTAAGCAGTGAAGGATCAGTTGAAACAGGTCTTGAGGGACTTGACAGATCAGCAGGCCTTGCCCTAGCTGATCTACCTAGAGCCTTAGGCTTTGCGGTTGACGCCATAAAGGATTCAGTCCATCAGGCCTCCCGCCTTACGCTGTCTATAGTACATATGCGTAGGCTTCTATGGCTCAAAAACTGGTCTGCTGAAGCTCCCTGTAAAGAATGGCTGGTTAGCGTCCCATTTCATGGTGAACGCTTATTCAGGGAAGACCTGGACAAATATATCCAGAAAATTTCCAGCGGTAAAAATACGCTCTTGCCGGTTAAAAACAGAGTTAGAGGTCCCTCTTTAAGAGGCCTGCTTCTCCAGTCCCTGGGGCATCGGCTGTGTAACAGTTCCGACGGCCTCCTCGGTCAATTCCCGGGGGTAAAAAACAGGGACAATCGCAGGGTAATGAGAAACCCTGGGTCAGGGGAGGTACAAAACCTCCCCCAAAGTTAAATTCATTGAAGGGTTGCCCCCACTCAGTCGGGTGGGGGGAGGACTCCAGTTGTTCGCAAGAGACCTGGCGGGACACGATCAAAACAGATAGGTGCTCTCCGCAGTATGTTTGGGATACAGATTGGAGTTAAAAGACTCTCCTCCTTCCCATTTTTGAGGTCAAACGTGCCAAGGGATCCCCGGAAGAGAGAGTCCCTCCTGTTGGCACTAGAACAACTATTGCTCCAAGGAGTAATTATGGAGGTTCCCCTGGAAGAATGAGGGTTCGGGTTTTACTCAAACCTCTTTACAGTCCCGAAGCAAACGGGGACGGGAGGCCCATATTAATTCTAAAAGGGCTGAACAAATTCCTGTATATCAGGACTTTCCGATGGAGTCGATCCGATCGGTGGCCACTGCCCTACAAGGGGAGGATTGGTTAGCCGCGATCGACATCAAAGATGCTTATTTGCACATTCCCATCTTTCCAGTCCACCAAAAATTTCTACGCTTTGCAGTAGAAGGGCGCCATTTTCAGTTCAGAGCCTTACCCTTCGGTCTGGCCACAGCACCAAGAGTGTTTACAAAAATTCTGGCCCTTTATTGGCCAATCTAAGAACACAAGGTGTAATGATAATGGCATATCTAGATGACTTGTTGCTGATAGACCACTCAGTGAAAAAACTAGACGTGGTCGTTCACAAGACAATCAAGTATCTGGAATCTCACGGTTGGATTATCAACCGAGACAAGTCAGCCCTAAAACCAGTCAAAAGTCTGGAATACTTGGGGCTAAGGTTGGATTCAGGCCAGAGAAAAATATTCTTGCCTCGAGGAAAGGTGTTGTCTTTGAAAGATTTGATCCACTTAGTGGGTACAAAAAAAGACAGCCGTCCATACGCCTGTGCATGAGGCTGCTGGGAAAAATGGTGGCATCATTCGAAGCAGTACCCTACGGTCAATTCCATTCAAGGAATTTGCAAGGGGCCATACTGTCAGCCTGGAACAAAAAAGTTCAGGCCCTAGACTTACAATATCCTTGTCCCCTTCCGTTCGCAAGAGCCTCCGTTGGTGGTTGGTTCCCCAGAATCTGGAAAAAGGGAAAGCCTTTAGTCCGATTTGTTGGAAGGTGGTCACTACAGATGCCAGCCTTATAGGCTGGGGAGCAGTACTGGAGCAATGGTCTCTCCAAGGCAGATGGTCGGATGCAGAAAAGGCCCTGCCCATCAATCTCTTAGAGATACGAGCAGCCCGGTATGCCCTAGTAGCATGGACATCCAAACTCCAAGGGTCCCCTGTCAGAATTCAATCAGACAATGCCACAGCAGTGGCATATATCAATCATCAGGGGGGCACCAGGAGTCGTGCAGCCCAGAGGGAAGTAAATTACATCCTGAAATGGGCAGAAAGATATGTCCCAGCCATATCTGCGGTATTCATTCCAGAAGTGGAGAATTGGAAGGCGGACTTTCTAAGTCGCCAGCAATTATGCTCAGAGGAATGGTCCCTTCACCCCGAGGTTTTCTGGACAATATGTCAGCGGTGGGGAACGCCGGATGTAGATCTTCTAGCATCCAGATTCAACGCAAAGGTGGACAGGTTTGTCTCTCGGACAAGGGATCCCCTAGCTTGCGGCTCGGATGCCCTAGTGTTCCCTTGGGATCAGTTCAAGCTGATATATGTATCACACCGCCACAATGGTTACCTCGATTACTCCGCAGAATCAGGGTAGAAAAGAAACCAGTGATTCTGGTGGCTCCAGCGTGGCCCCGAAGAGCATGGTACGTGGAGATTGTAAAAATGTCAGTGGGGAGTCCTTGGACTCTCCCACATCGTCCGGACCTGCTTTCGCAAGGACCGATATACCACCCTTCCTTACCAGCCCTAGGTTTGACGGCCTGGCTATTGAAGCCCACATTCTAAAAAAGAGAGGGCTCTCTAATCCTGTGGTATCTACCATGATCAATGCCAGGAAGCCGGTATCCAGGCAGATCTACTATAGAATCTGGAAGGCGTACATCGCGTGGTGTGAGGCCAAGAAATGGCATCCACATAAGTACGTAATAGGTAGGATTCTGGACTTCCTACAGTGGGCTGTAGATAGGAAGCTTGCCTTGAGTACTATCAAAGGTCAGTTTTCGGCCTTGTCAATATTTTTTCAAAGGCCCTTGGCTTCGCATTCACTAGTCAAAGCCTTTAGATAAGGAGTGATGCGTATTAGTCCTCCGGTTAATATTCCCATATGTCCATGGGATCTAAACCTGGTTCTGTCGGTTCTACAGAAACAACCATTTGAACCATTACAGCATATTTCTTTGGTTCTTCTCACCAGGAAATTGATTTTTCTAGTAGCCATTTGTTCGGCTAAAAGAGTGTCGGAATTAGCCGCTATGTCCTGTAAAGAGCCATATCTGGTTATCCATAAGGACAGAGTAGTGTTACGTCCTCATCCAGCCTTTCTTCCTAAGGTGGTATCGAGGTTTCATTTGAACCAAGATGTGGTTCTTCCTTCTTTTTTCCCCAAACCAAGCTCGGTAGAGGAAAAGTTATTACATTCTTTGGATGTAGTAAGAGCAGTTAAAACTTATCTAAAAGCCACTGCTCAGATTCGCAGAACGGATACTTTGTTTATTCTGCCGGAAGGCCCCAGAAAGGGTCAGGCAGCGTCAAAATCTACTTTAGCCAAGTGGATTCGACAGGTCATAATGCAAGCCTATGGCTTGAGAAGGAGACCACCTCCGTTCAAAGTTAGAGCGCACTCCACGAGAGCAGTTGGAACTTCATGGGCAGTGCATCACCAGGCCTCCCTGGCTCAAATTTGTAAGGCCGCAACATGGTCTTCAGTACACACGTTTACTAGGTTCTACCAGGTGGACGTTAGAAGTCAGGAGGATGTCGCCTTTGGGCGCAGTGTGTTGCAGGCCGCAAAAGATCCTCATGTCTGATAGCGCTCAGCTTATGTATGGTGTATCCCCCCCCCTCATTGGGCATTGCTTTAGGACATCCCATTAGTAATGACTATGTCGCTCTGTGTCCCGTGATGTACGAGAAAGAAAATAGGATTTTTATAACAGCTTACCTGTAAAATCCTTTTTTTGGAGTACATCACGGGACACAGAGCTCCCACCCCTCTTTAGGGACACTTATTGCTTTGCTACAAAACTGAGGTGCTCCCGGATGGGAGGGGCTTATATAGGGGAGGGTACTTCCGGTTTTGGAAGTTGCCAGTGCCAGCACCTGAAGGTATCTATATAACCCATTAGTAATGACTATGTCGCTCTGTGTCCCGTGATGTACTCCAAGAAAAGGATTTTACAGGTAAGCTGTTATAAAAATCCTATTTTTTGTGTATTTTTTGCGAAATATTGTTTTGATATTTTTTAGGAGGGCCCTGTCAGGTAAGCTGTACGGGGCCCCATGATTTCTAACAGCAGCCCTGCTTGTAAGCAGCATTCTAGTGTCACCTATAGGCGGTTTGGTATTTTTTTTTGTTTTATTGGATTTTCATTGGGAAATTATCTTGTTATAACATGGCAAATAACATTATACCCATTAAGAACATGACATTTCAGGTTCAGGATGACTGAAGTCTTTTCCTCAGTGTTCATAAATGCATCAGTTAGTATTGTCACTCAAAAATACAGTTGAAGAGGTCACAACTTTTTCTCTAGAGAAGTTATACAGTCATGAATGCATATCTTGTCAATAGAGGTTTCACAATTAGGTCCTGGCAACATGCCCGATAGATAGTTATCATTAATGTGTTTGTAGTTACCACCAGAGGTCCAGGAATGACAACCAGGGATGAGCCGAACACCCCCCTGTTCGGTTCGCACCAGAACCTGCGAACAGACAGAATGTTCGTGTGAACTTTAGAACCCTATTAAATACAATGGACTTGAACGTTCAAAATCTAAAGTGCTAATAAAGGCTAATATGCAATGCAAAAAAAGGTTTAAAAAATAGACGTTTTTACGGGAGCGGTGATTTTAATAATGCTTAAAATGAAAAAATAAAAGTGAAATATTCCTTTAAATTTCGTACCTAGGGGGTGTGCATGATATGCATGTAAAGTGGCGCATGTTTCCCGTGTTTAGAACTGTCCCTGCACAAAGTGTCATTTTTGAAGGAAAAAAAGTCATTTAAAACTCACTCGTGGCTATTAATGAATTGTCGGCTTTTATCAATACATAGAAAAGTCATTGATAAAAAAAAAAAGCGTGGGGGTTCCCCTAAATTCAATTACCAGGCCCTTCAGGTCTGGAATGGATATTAAGGGGAACCCTGCCGCAAATTTAAAAAAAAAATGGTGTGCAGTTCCCCCTAAATATCCATACCAGGCCCTTCAGATCTGGCATGGATTTTAAGGGGAACTCCACCCCAAATTAAAAAAAATAATGGCGTGGAGTCCCCCCAAAAATCCATACCAGACCCTTATCCGAGCACGCAACCTGGCCGGCTGCAGGGGAAGAGGGGGGGACGAGAGAGCGGCCCACCCTCCCTCCTGAACCGTACCAGGCCACATGCCCTCAACATGGGGAGGATGTCCCCATGTTGATGGGGACAAGGGCCTCATCCCCACAACCCTTGCCCAGTGGTTGTGGGGGTCTGCGGGCGGGGGGCTTATCGGAATCTGGAAGACCCCTTTAACAAAGGGGACCCCCAGATCCCGGCCCCCCCTATGTGAATTGGTAAGGGGTACATTGTACCCCTACCATTTCACGAAGAAAGTGTCAAAAAATGTAAATAAAAACACACAAACACCTTGGAAAAGTCCTTTATTAAAAAAAAAAAAAAATTCCAGCGGTGAAATCCAGTGTCCCGCTGCGATCCGATTTCCAGCTTTTCTTGATGACTTTTCTATGTATTGATAAAAGCCGCAATTCATTAATAGCCGCGAGTGAGTTTTAAATGACTTTTTTTCCTTAAAAAATGACACCTTTTGCAGGGACAGTTCTAAGCACGGGAAACATGCGCGACTTTACATGCATATCATACACACCCCCCAGGTACGAAATTTAAAGGAATATTTCACTTTTATTGTTTCACTTTAAGCATTATTAAAATCACTGCTCCTAAAAAAACTGCAGTTTTTAAAACTTTTTTTTGCATTGATACATGTCCCCTGGGGCAAGACCCAGGTCCCCAAACACTTTTTAGGACAATAACTTGCATATAAGCCTTTATAATTAGCACTTTAGATTTCTCCCATAGACTTTTCGAATTTGCCGCGAACACCCCAAATTGTTCGTTGTTCGGCGAACAGGCAA
The DNA here is from genome assembly GCA_029206835.1 of Rana muscosa. Classification (NCBI taxonomy): domain Eukaryota; kingdom Metazoa; phylum Chordata; class Amphibia; order Anura; family Ranidae; genus Rana; species Rana muscosa. Next base: position 75,021,907 of record CM055121.1, read on the forward strand.
TGTTCGAGTCGAACATGAGTTCGACTCGAACTCGAAGCTCATCCCTAATGACAACACAGGAGCACAATAGGATGACAGTTGTCATCCTAAAATATAAAGTGCTTGAACAGGGCTCTTTGTGGCAGGATTACCAGATATTCTATTAATGAAAGTTGCAAATTTTAAATGATTAAAACAACTTCTGAAGTGCAATTAACCTGTTAAAGCATATATAAGATTTTGATAATCTGGTTTGGATATCTATAAAATTGCAAAGCATGTTATGGTGTGATTTTATAATATCCTTAAAGCCTCATACACACGATCAGACTTCCATCTGAATTTTTCGTGGATTTTTGTCCGAAGGGTGTTGGCTGTGAACTTGGTATGCATACACACGGCAGGACTTTTTCAGCCAACTTTCACTAAATCACGTGTTTTTTCTGCTCTTTACCGCCACCCTTTGGGCAACTTCTGCTATTGTCTGATCTTTAGCATTGGTTCTGAGCATGCGTGTTTGTACTTTGGACTTTAGTCCGATTGACTTGTGTACACACGATCGGATTTTGCTTCATCGGACATTTGTTGCCAGAAAGTTTGTCTGTTTTCACAGCGAACATTTGTCCGATGAAAAAGCGAAAAAGTTTGTCCGATGGAGTGTACACGCGGTCGGATTGTCCGCTAAAACAGGTCCGTCGGACATTTGTTGTCAAAAAGTCAGATCGTGTGTATGGGTCTTTAGAATTACTAATAATCATCTAGTGTGAAGGTCTATCCTACTAAAGAAAAACTGAATGCATTGTTTAAGCCCTCACACTACATAGATGTTGGAACACAGACATGTGTAGGTATTTTATGTGCCTAGCATAAATTTTCCTGTGCTGTCCTCTGCCTGGGGAGCCGCAGGTGCCACATACAACCTGCTTTACAAATGAATGGCTATATGCGGTCTTATTTTTGCAAACACCAATGCTTCTTTGCATCGGCATTTACGTTAGGGTGACCAGACATCCCCGGTTTCTGGGGACAGTCCCCGGATTGAGGACACTGTCCCCGGACCAAGTCTGTCCCCGGTTTTGTCCCCGGGTTGGATTTGAACAGGGGCTGGGGAAATTTCAAAGACAGTCAGTGCAGAATTAATTTAAAAAAAATCTGAATTACACATCCCCGCTCTGCCGCTCCTACTAGCTTAGGGGGGGGGGGGGGGTCTATTTCTTCCCATTATCTGTGCCCCTTTCTAATGATCATGTGCTGGTCGGAGTGGAGGGAATATTTCTTCAGTTTTGGGTGCATGCCCATCCAGCTCCACTAGCATTTTCTTCTGCCTTGGCTCAAGTCCCGGCCAGCCACCTGCCTGCTTATCTCCTTGCCTTCCCTGGTGGAGTGATCTTCCTCCGCTCCCCACCCAGTAGTAGCCGGAGCCCGGAGAGTAAGACTTGACAGGCTGTGAGGCGGGCGGCAGCGGCGACGGGCAGAGAGTAGTAAAAAAAAGAAATATGTCCCCGGATTTAATTAAAAAAAACTGGTCACCTTAATTTACGTGCATATGTGCTTTTAATTTATTTTACAACTGCAAAACTTCAAAACTCAGGAAATACATCAAATGTGTACGTGTGGGTACACGTCCATGCAGGAAAGTGACATAGCACTGCACAGGCACCTTGTTATAAAAAGGCAGTGTTTCCAGTAGCCATATTGACAATGTGTTTAACTGCGATAAGGAAAGCATAGAGTGTGCTGTAGTGTAGATAATGTGCATAGAGACAGATTAGTGCAGGACTTGTAGGCACTGGTCTGTTAAAGAGGATGCAAACCCTTGACTGAATGTCCTTTAGGTAGCAAAATGGTGTGTACATTTAGAAATCAAGGCACGGAGAATGGAAGGTTTTTTACATGTTAATGCTGCCTATGTGTGTCCTTCAGCCTCCTTGCAACCTCTTCACATGTACTGTCTACACTCATAACACGCTGAAGGTCTGCTTTTAAAAAGGCCTATTTCCTATTTTGCTGGCTGCTTTTTTTCACAGCCTGTACCTAAGTCCATGCACTTTACTGCCAATCAACTGTATGTATTTTTTCACAGGTATATTTCCTGATTGTTGCTTGCTACATTTTTTGTATAGGCCTTTTGCTTGTAAAAACAGTGTTGTATTCCTGGACATTGTGCATGAGCGCATAAGCTTGTTTTTTTCTTTAGGAGATTGTGGAAGATAGGCAGAGCTTTGTTATCCCATAACAAAGTGCCCAAAAAAGGACTTTTATATCAGTATCACCATCTGCTTAAGTTGAACTCCAGACACAAACTTTTGCACAATTACAGGGTTCAAGCTTGGGCCAATGTATGTATGCGTTGGAATACAGAATTGTATTTTACATACATACATAGTAGGTGAGGTTTAAAAAAGACACAAGTCCATCAAATCCAACCTATGTGTGTGATTATATGTCAGTATTACATTGTACTGTATATCCCTGTATGTAGTGGTCGCAGGGGCGGATCCAGAGTCTTTTCTCGGGAGGGGCACTGCCAAAAAATATGTTTTTTTTGTGGGAAATTTATCGGGGAAATGACTGGTGTCGGCGCTTCAATCATCCCGGGAACCATGGTTGTTATGGTGTCAGGATGATTGAAGCACATTATTTCTGTTATTACATTGTAATATAAAATTAAATAGTTCAATGCAGAATCAGTGGGAGCCCCGAGTGTGTCACTTGCCACCGTCGCCTGCAATTAGTGGGAGCCCTGAGCGTGTCACTTGCCACACGTTGCGGATTGTCACTTGCTTCGTCACCTGCCACACCTTGTACAATGGCGTCCCTAGGGGGGACCAGAGGGGGCCCTGCCCCCCCCCCCCAACATTATGCTGTGCCCCACCATGTGCCCCTCCCCAAAAATTTTATTTTTTATTTTTTTTGTATTTCGCTTGGGCTGCTGCTGGGGTAACATAGTCTCTCCTGAAAGGGAGAGTGTCCCCAGTCAGCTCCTGCAGGGGATTCCTCCCCCTCCCTCTGCTCACTGACACTGCATAATGCGAGCGCTCATACAACCACAGCTGCCCGATCTGCTCCTTCCCCTGCATCCTCATTGGCACGGAGAAGAGTGAGTTGCAGGAAGGACTCCACGAGCACTGTGGGGGGAGGGGAGGGGGGCCCAAGCATTCATCTCTGTTACTGAAAAAACAGACTGATTTCTCCCGTCCTTAGGACAGGAGAACCAGCCTGTAAATTCCGAGAGTGGTGATTGCAAGCTGAGCCGAGTGTCAGTCTATGACACTCTTTCACAGCCCAGCGAGTCCAGCCACCCCCCCACTCCTTACATACGAGCAGGGAGGAATACAGCTCCTCCTCCTCCTTCCAGTCCCGCCCACACTATTCCGGCGTGCTGTATCTGAAGAGAGGGGATGATCATAAGAGAATCTGCTCATTAATGGTTCAAATCTCAGCCAGTTCCTGCTGAACCAGCTGAGATTTAAATTGTCTATGACTGGTCTTAGCTCTTAGGCAGCCCATACATTCATCACTTTTTTCATTCAACTATTAGGTTGAATGAAAAAAAAAAAGAAATGATCCAATTCCCCCATCTACACATTATAGGTGGATGGGGGAATCCTCCCAGTGTGGACCAGTGCTGGAACAACCACAGTTGCTGTCCTGTCCCGACTATTTACAGCGATGGTCTTGGTTTTCAAGGCTAGCGGCGGCAGCACATTGGAACCCAGTGCTGGTTATTTTATGGGGCTGATGTACAGGAGGGCCAGCACAATTTGTTGTTAGATATGGGCTGGGCATGTTCAAAATTCCACATGCCAGAGCCTGCCAGGAAGCCCACACTGCACAGCGCTAATGCCAGGCAGTGAGACATTTCCCGTTCCGCAGCTGCACAGATCAGGAAATGTCTCACTGGCTGTGATTAGCACTGTGGAGTGTTGGCTTCCTGGCGGGATCGGGCATGTGGGATTTCAAACACACCCGAGCCCATCTCTATTGGTTGTAGACAGTTGAGCTCCCTGCAGGTTGCTTAGCAGCAGTGGAGCCTTCTCTGACATGCTGATTGTGATGCAATACAGGTGATGCTCCTAGTCAAATCCTAGTGTTAAATATCAGTGATTTTATTGATCAAAGCCCATACTTTACAGGCATAGAGCCCACCTGGCTGCTGAACATACGGTTGATTATATATAAAAATGTGGTTGTACTCTTGATGCTAATAAATACTGTGTTTATTAGATCTGACTGGGAGCATCACCAGGATCACATGCCGATCAGCATGTCAACAGAGAAGGTTATACAGCATTACTGCTGCTAGGTGACCAGCTGGGGTCTCGGCTCTCTATAACCAATAGTGCCAGCCTTCCCCTGCATGCACCCTTAATGTCACCAGCACTAGGTCCAAATAGACTGCCGCCGCTGCCAACGAGACAGATGCCAGACCAGTGTTGTCAATAGCATGGACAGGACAGCTGGGGAACCCCACAGTGGCAGAACACCAGGGCCCGGTGGCAAGACAACCTTTGCAACCCTGATAGTTCTCCCACTGCTTTGGACCCTTATATTTTCTTGGTGTGCTGGTGACATATATCTCTTGTTTTCTGCCACCCTGGGGGGCCCCAGTATAGTAGGAAGGGAGCTCACTGCAGAACATGTGAAAGGGCCCGTTGTAGGATCCTAGTAAAGGGCCCCAGGATATATATATATATATATATACAGTCATAGCCGAAATTGTTGGCACCCCAGAAATTTTTCCAGAAAATCAAGTATTTCTTACAGAAAAGTATTGCCATAACACATGTTTTGCTATACACATGTTTATTCCCTTTGTGTGTATTGGAACAAAACAAAAAAGGAGGAAAAAAAGCAAATTGGACATAATGTCACACAAAACTCCAAAAATGGGCTGGTCAAAATTCTTGGCACCCTTTCAAAATTGTGGATAAATAAGATTGTTTCAAGCATGTGATGCTCCTTTAAACTCACCTGGGGCAAGTAACAGGTGTGGGCAATATAAATATCACACCTGAAAGCAGATAAAAAGGAGAGAAATTCACTTAGTCTTTGCATTGTGTGTCTGTGTGTGCCACACTAAGCATGGACAACAGAAAGAGGAGAAGAGAACTGTCTGAGGACTTGAGAACCCAAATTGTGGAAAAATATCAACAATCTCAAGGTTACAAGTCCATCTCCAGAGATCTAGATTTGCCTTTGTCCACAGTGCGCAACATTATCAAGAAGTTTGCAACCCATGGCACTGTAGCTAATCTCTCTGGGCGTGGACGGAAGAGAAAAATTGATGAAAGGTTGCAACGCAGGATAGTCGGGATGGTGGATAAGCAGTCCCAAACAAGTTCCAAAGAAATTCAAGCTGTCCTGCAGGCTCAGGGAGCATCAGTGTCAGCGCGAACTATCCGTCAACATTTAAATGAAATTAAACGCTATGGCAGGAGACCCAGGAGGACCCCACTGCTGACACAGACATAAAAAAGCAAGACTACAGTTTGCCAAAATGTACTTGCGTAAGCCAAAATCCTTCTGGGAAAACGTCTTGCTGATGAGACCAAGATAGAGCTTTTTGGTAAAGCAAATCATTCTACTGTTTACCGAAAACGGAATGAGGCCTACAAAGAAAATAACACAGTACCTACAGTGAAATGTGGTGGAGGTTCAATGATGTTTTGGGGTTGTTTTGCTGCCTCTGGCGCTGGGTGCCTTGAATGTATTCAAGGCATCATGAAATCTGAGGATTACCAAAGAATTTTGGGTCACACTGTAGAGCCCAGTGTCAGAAAGCTGGGTTTGCGTCCGAGATCTTGGGTCTTCCAGCAAGACAATGACCCCAAACATACGTAAAAAAGCACCCAGAAATGGATGGCAACAAAGCGCTGGAGAGTTCTAAAGTGGCCAGCAATGAGTCCAGATCTAAATCCCATTGAACACCTGTGGAGAGATCTTAAAATTGCTGTTGGGAAAAGGTGCCCTTCCAATAAGAGAGACCTGGAGCAGTTTGCAAAGGAAGAGTGGTCCAAAATTCCGGGTGAGTGGTGTAAGAAGTTTATTGATGGTTATAGGAAGCGACTGATTTCAGTTATTTTTTCCAAAATGTATTTGCTTTTTTTCCTCCCTTTTTTTGATTTGTTCCAATACACACAAAAGGGAATAAACATGTGTATAGCAAAACATGTGTTACTGCAATACTTTTCTGTGAGAAATACTTGATTTTCTGGAAAAATTTCTGGGGTGCCAACAATTTCGGCCATGACTGTGTGTGTGTGTGTATATATATATATATATATATATATATATATATATATATATATATAAAATTGCATTTTATAGTTGGCCCCTCTACTTTTGTCCCTGTCCCCCCATGTGCCCCCCATATGAAAGCTGGAGACGCCACTGCTTGTGGATTGTCACTTGCCACACCTTCTGGATTGTCACTTGCCACGTCACCTGCCACACCTTGCTGATTGTCACTTGCCACATCACCTGCCACATCTGCTGCCTGCACAGTGAGGGCGGAAGTCACTGCAGGAATGCAGGGCAGGCACAGGCGGTAAGAGATGATCTCATCTCTCTGCTCCCCGCCTCCCGGCTAGCTGATTGGCCAGCTGCCACACTGAGCCTGCTCTCTCACCTGCGCTGCCAACACACTGAGCAGCACGGTCTGCCCACGAACCGCGCCGCCCGCCCACAAACCGCGCCGCAAGCGGAGCCGTCTGCTTTCTTACCCGTCTGTGGAGCCGCACGCTATCGCACCTGCCCACAGAGCGGCCCAACGTGACTCACTGACGTCACTCGTTGCTAGATGCCAAGCGGCCCACCCACCTCCTCCTCCGCTCCTGGTATCGTGTCAGTGCGCCGCGTAACTACATTAGACGAGTTTCTCTCTCTGCGCCGCTGATCGGCTGATGTGAGAAACTGAGAGAGACACTCAGAGAGGCAGCGGCAGCCGCAGAACAAGTACTGTATATACTCGAGTATAAGCCAAACCCGAATATAAGCCGAGGCACCTAATTTTACCCCAAAAAACTGGGAAAACGTATTGACTCGAATATAAGCCTAGGGTGTCCATCTGCATGCCTCACTGTGTCCATGCCTCACTTTGCCTCACTGTGCCCATGCTTCACTGTGCCCATGACTAGACTGATGTTTAACATAGGAGTTTATGGAAGGAGTGCCCGGCTTTGAAAAATCGGTTCTCCCCGGCAGTAGGTCTTCCAGACACCAATCTTTGCACACTTGTAGAGGAGACATGGGGCTACATGTGTGCTAAGGTTGGGGTCCAGGGGACCTACGACCGGCCGGTACCGGGTCCGCAAAGTCACCGGAGAAATGACCGTTTAACATTGGAGTCTATGGAAGGAGTTCCCGGCTTTAAAAAATTAGTGCTCCCCGGACGTAGGTCCCCCAGACACCAAACTTTGCACACTTGTAGAGGAGGAGACATAGGGCTACATGTGTGCCAAGTTTGAGGTCCAGGGGACCTATGGCCGGCCGGTACCGGGTCCCCAAAGTTCGGGAGATCAGGCGCAAAAAAAACAAACAGAGCAAGCAAGTGAGTGTGACAGATGGTCTCGGGGGGGGGGGCAATTGCCCTGTTGTCCCCCCCTGGATCCGCCCCTGTGTGGTCATTCAGGTGCTTATCTAATAGTTTTTTGAAACTATCGATGCTCCCGGCTGATACCACCGCCTGTGGAAGGGAATTCCACATTCTTGCCGCTCTTACAGTAAAGAACCCTCTATGTCAAGGATATGCAATTAGCAGACCTCTAGCTGTTGCAAAACTACAAGTCCCATCATGCCTCTGCCTCTGGATGTCATGCTTGTGGCTGTCAGATTCTTGCTATGCCTCATGGGACTTGTAGTTCTGCAACAGCTGGAGGCCTGCTACCTGCATATCCGTGCTCTGCCTAGTTTAAGGTTAAATCTCTTTTCTTCTAGTGGCCACGTGTTTTGTTAAACTCCATTCCGTGAAAAAGTTTTATCCCTATTGTGGGGTCACCAGTACGGTATTTGTTAATTGAAATCATATCTCCTCTCAAGCGTCTCTTCTCCAGTGAGAATAAGTTCAGTGCTCGCAACCTTTCCTCATAACTAAAATCCTCCAGACTCTTTATTAGCTTTGTTGCTCTTCTTTGTACTCTCTCCATTTCCAGTACATCCTTCCTTTTGTGTAACATCTACTGTACATCAGTATTTAGTAAATATATATTTGTTAACCAATAGATGACAGTGTTTATAAGTTTGTAGCTGCATCTATGGTATGTTCTATGTCTTATCCCTGAATAAAGTTCCTGTTTCCTGTCTGTAGTTAAGCAGCAAAGCCCATGTGGACTGTGCACTGTCTGTCTGTTCTGTAGGGCTATATACAAAGTTTCTAACAGTATGCATATTTCATAATTGAAATACCACCAAAGAAGCTGACAATCACTATAGTAGTTGGTGCTACTACAGTGATATTTGCATTCTTCCAGGGCCTGTGCCAAGTGATTCCCCTCTGCACACTTACCACACATAGTGGTCACATGTTCAGTATTGACACCATTTACAGGACGTCTTGCTTTATTTTAAACAAGGCATTCCCCGATAGGATGAAGTTGAAAGGAGGGGTGGTGACATCACATGCATAGCATTGTGTAAGCAAAGCCAACATGTGAATTCTCTTTAACCTCTTCAACTTTTTCAGGGAAGGGAGTAATGCCTGCTCTGGCAATCAGAAATGTTCATGAGCTTTTATCTGTTTGGCCTCTATGTGATTGCTACAACAAAGTAAGCTGAATACAATACCTCTTGCTTTGGAATCCACATCAATCTTCTTTAAAAGATTTTTATTAAAACAATCTCATTCATGCTATACCAAAAAAAAAAAAGAAAGTACAAAGTACTGTACAAGAACAGTAAACCCCCCCCCCCCCCAACCCCAACACCATATGTCTCTGGCTTAACTGTGTCTCTGGGGACCATCATGGCATATACTGTATCAGGATAGAGAGGACAGGAGACCAGCAAACATCCCCTGTGACGTATTACCCCAGAAGCACTCAGGTCTGAGCACAAAAATGTGGCCTAGCGTTTATTTGCACCACATCCTCAGAGTGGGTAATTTGCTGACACCGTTCACAGAACGTCTTCCGTTTTTCTTAATGAATGCAAAGCGTCCCCTGATCAGACAAGGTGGAGTTTGTGGCGTCGCCATCCCACTTTGTTCAATCAGATAATGTTTTACATTCTGGGGAGGAGGATATACCGCGCTTAAATGGATAAAGAGTATTAAAATGATTGAATGAATGGATTGATGAACCCTAAAAATGCAGCAAACTCACACGTGTAGACCAAACACCAATATGCAGAAAAAAAAGAAAAAAAGAGCTGTGCAAACCTGTATACAGTGAATATACAATCTAACAATAATCTTGAAATATTGTGCGATAACTATAACTTAATATAGTGACCAAAAAAAAATACATAGTGACAAAAAATATTATTTTATATATAATGTATGGTATGATATGATAAACCGACACAATAATCGAGTTTGACCCCAAAGAAATAACGGTTAATCATATAAATGTCCATATAAGAGTCCATATAAATTCTGGACATAAACGAATTGCAATGCAAATTGGAAGAAGGGTGAAATCCTAAATTGCACCAAAAAAAATGCACACGTGCACCACCACCAAAATAATGTGCTTACCAGAGGCAAGCTATTGGAATGCCAAACTATGAATCACTCGCTTCCTTGCAGTATGGATATCCAAGGATGGAGAGGAACTCTTGCGATATTGGAACTCAGTATTCACCAGTCATAAAAATGAGAAGGGGAAACCACATAGTGTATATCGTCCAAACAGCATTTATTCAAATAAAAAGGTGGTAACTTACATCAAGTTTGCATAAAAACATAGGAAGAGCCGGCGGGCATGCAGTCTCTCGTTCAGCGATGACATCAGCGCATCAACCTCCCAATGTACGTTTCGCTATAGGTAGCGTCGTCTGGGGAACGGGCGACGCACTGACGCATCGCAAATTTATACACTTGGAACCACGCCTTTGTCTGAGTCACAGGCAGCCCCACGACACGGAACAAAAAATTGTGAAGGTCACAAAGTGGAACCATAATAAATACAATACAAAGCACATAAAATACTAATTTAAATGCTGGTTGTTATTTACAAAAATGTTCATTTATATAATTAAAAAATAATTGAACATGAATTAAAATATCTAAAAGACACTGCTGGGAGGAAGTGTAACGGGAACAGAGAACAAAATAATCCCAGATAATCAGGAAATCCCAAATAATCAGGACGAAAAACAGCACCATCTTGTGGCCAAAAAGCAGAACAGCCACAGATTAAATTAATTAGTCACCAACAACATCTCACTCCTAAATAAAAACAAGGAGATGTGTATAAACTCAATAAATAATCATAGGGCTCAATCTAAAGACCCAAAACAGATGGCAAAAACCTTATATGCTGACCGGATGTCAAAATCTGAAAAAGGCAATACTATTCCGTTCATTACAACCTTTTCCATCCAGCACCAGGACGTTAAGAACCTTATAGCCAAGCATTGGCATATTCTTACTAACGACTTAGTCTTGGGTTCCACCATTCCGGAAAGGCCTTCGGGTCATTTATAAGGGGGCTCCATCGCTTAGAGGGAGAGTGGCTCCTAATATTCTGGATCCTCCCCCCTATTAGGAGAGGTTTCTTTGAATATCTGTTAGGTTTCTATCAGTGCAGGAAATGTAGGGTGTGCTCTTTGAGTGGCTGTTTACATAGACGCACCCACACATTTATATCCACCAGCACTAGGTCTGAATTTGCTATTAAGTCCTTTATAACGTGTTCCACTCAGGGGGTCGTTTATCTCCTGCAGTGCCCATGTGGGCTCCAATATGTGGGCAGGAATAAGCGACCCCTAAAAGTGAGACTCAATGAACAATTTACGAACATTTTGACAGGGTTCCCCAAGCACCCTGTGTCTCGCCACTACCTGGAGGTACATAACAAAAACCCTGCCAAGACCTTGTTTCTTGGCATTGATAGATACACCCCTCAGTGGAGGGGGGATTCCCTAGTGCGGAGTATCTCTAGGTTAGAGATGTCTTGGATACATAGAATAAAATGCTATGCCCCTTTCGGGTTAAATGTGGATACAGATTTAAATGCTTTTATAGATAATTCCTGATTGATATCTTTTATTATCTATTCTGCATTGTGGAATTTTTTATTCCTTTTGTGTTTTTTCTTTATTTCTTATTTTTATTTTTGTTTCTCGGTTGATCCGGGAATCTAGTTCAATTCACACTTATATGAGTAATGTTAGTATTGCCTTTTTCAGATTTTGACATCCGGTCTGAGTCCTGGGCAGCATATAAGGTTTTTGCCATCTGTTTTTGGTCTTTAGATTGAGCCCTATTAATATTTATTGAGTTTATACACATCTCCTTGTTTTTATTTAGGAGTGAGATGTTGGTGACTAATTAATTTAATCTGTGGCTGTTCTGCTTTTTGGCCACAAGATGGTGCTGTTTTTCATCCTGATTATTTGGGATTTCCTGATTATCTGGGATTATTTTGTTCTCTGTTCCCGTGACACTTCCTCCCAGCAGTGTCTTTTAGATATTTTAATTCATGTTCAATTATTTTCTAATTATATAAATGAACATTTTTGTAAATAACAACCAGCATTTAAATTAGTATTTTATGTGCTTTGTATTGTATTTATTATGGTTCCACTTCGTGACCTTCCCAAGTTCCTGTTGCGGGTCGTGGGGCTGCCCGTGACTCAGACAGAGGCGTGGTTCCAAGTGTATAAATTTGCGATGAGTCAGTGCGTCGCCCGTTCCCCAGACGACGCTACCTATAGCGAAACGTACGTCGGGAGGTTGATGCGCTGATGTCATCGCTGAACGGGAGACTGCATGCCGGCCGGCTCTTCCAATGTTTTACATTCTCTAGGAAAAATACATGGCATTCTGTGAATGGCCAACATGCCAAATGAGTGCCTGCCCCCCCTTATGTTCACTGCACAGCAGGACACCCACTTGGCACTGGACCCAGAAAATAGCAGAGACTGCTACAGTGATTGTAACATCCATAAGGATCCCACAGCGATGGCATATACTTACTTGAGTCCAAAGTGGATCAGTGTAACTAGGCAAAGAAAGTCACACTTGGAATTCAGTTTTAATGATACAGTTGTGGATATGTGTTATCTTCACATGCACACATATTTCCTATGTTTCATTTATCTCAAAAACCTTCCAAGTGAAGCCTAGTCACTACCCTGAGGCTGATGTGAATTGGATGCAGGTTTCCCTGCATCCAATTCGCATGACAGGAGAATGTGACCGGCTCTCAATGGAGCCGGTTCACACAGCTCCATGGCAGCTGCAGAGCAGATTGCACAAGGGCCCTGTGCATCTTTGGCTCAGTTTTAGGTCCGAATTCAGGTAAAAATTCAGGCCCAATTCATCCCTGAAACAAAGAACGGGGACGCACCAGACCCCTGCTGTGAGCCGCATTCGAAGACAGTGTGAACCCAGCCTAAAACAAGCATGCAGTACATACGTTCAGCTTTTCTGACATCACTGACTGCATTATTTTTTCTTTTCAATTAGTCACTAGGTAGCAAAGACAGCATCAGTATGACAGCAAGGACAGCTTTAATAATTGCATTCTCACAGGTTTTCTTTCAATAATATGCAATTCTCCTACTCATGGTATAACAAGGCCATAGCAAGCAAAGGAAGAGTAGTCCAGTAATTACCTCAGACAGTAATAGGATTAAATAAAGGTGAAGTCTTTGACCTGCTTTCTTCTCTTGTTTGTGCATTAATATCCAGATTATAGGATTACTTATTCGTCACTAGTTATGCACTGGTAATCCAGCTTTAACTTTAGCAAAGATCTGTGTAACTGTTTATAGGGAACTAAAGAAAAGCAAGCTTATCTATGGGACTACCTGATTGTGGAATGTACAGTAAAAAGAATTACACTGTTAAGAGTCTGTCCAATGCCAGGCTATATATAAAAAAAGAAAAAACCCTTGACACATAAACCCCACCACAGTACTGTACACCTCTCAATTTGTTACACCTAGCGAAACAATACTTTAACCACTTTTGGTTCAGACTTCAACTGTTGGCCTGGGCCAATCTAAAATATCTTGATTAGGTGGCTACTGATGGTAAGTATGTCAGGATCTATTTGCCAAAATTGTTGTAGGTAAAAAAAAAAAAAAAAAAAAAAAGGTATTTAAAATATAAATCCAGTCGCTGCACGAGATCAGCGCAATGATGATGCACTGAGCTTGGTGGATCACACTGTTTCCTTTCATTTTTTCTTAAATTAACTTTAATGAGATGTCATTGACATTACATAAAGTTCAATTACCGGCCGTGTGGTGCGATGCAGTGGATTGCCTCGCACTGTGCTGTACTGATAAAAAGTACTGCATGCATTACTTTATTTTTAGCGCACCATGCCTACACACCACAGCAATGCAGTGGGGTGAACCAGGCACATAGGAGACGAGACATTTTGCATTGTCCATGCGGTAAGACTGCGTCGGAATAGCTACCCAACGCAGTCCCACCACATCTGGTGTGAATCTACCCTGAAGGGGTTGCTAGAGGCTCACAAGAGTATGTGATAGAAAAAATATTATTAGTAACAGCTAACCTGGATTTCTAAAAAGATTTTGTAATAAAAAATTTAATTTTTTTGTGAAGAGGTAAGCAAAAAATGTGGATGTGTGCCTGTGGATATAATATATTTGGCAAGGAAGATTTAGTGTGAATAAATATAAACTTATAAGCAAGCAACATACATTCTAACAAGTAAGTAAAAAACAATCTAAGGAAAGAGGGGGGAATTAAACAAATTGGTCATGGTGAAAGATCAGAGCATTCCTGTGGACCAAAGACTTGTATGAACTTAAATGCGCTTGTAACTATATACTGTGTAAGTGTGTATACTAATACAATTCCATAAAAGGACAGTGTATGAAAAAGAACATCTATAAACACATATTTTACCTTTGTATTTTAATACCTACTAAACATGCACATTATAACCAGAGTATTATATTATGTATTATACAGAATTTACAGTATATAGCACCAACAGTTTACACAAATGAAAGCAGACAGTACAGTTACAATACGATTCAACACAAGTGAAATCAGAGGGTCCTGGTCGTTCAAGCTTACAAACTCATGCCTCGTACACACGGCCGGGTTTCCCGATGGGAAAACAGCGAGGAGAGCTTTTGGCTGGGAATCCCAGCCGTGTGTATGCTCCCTTGCAGTTTTTCTGACGGGAAAACTGCCAAAATCGGCTGGCTAAAAAATGAGAACCTGCTCTCTTTTTTCCCGGTAGGTTTCCAGACAGAGTTTTATCCGTCAGAAAACCTGGCCGTGTGTAGCAGAAACCGGCCATTTTTGGCAGTTTTCCTGTGGGGAAAATCTCAGATGGAGCATAAAACACGGTTGGGATTCCCGAGGAAAAGCTCTCATCTGAGTTTTCCCGAGGGGAAAACCGAGCATCTGTACGGGGGGAAAAGTAGAGAGCAGGCTCTCGGTTTTTCCCTCGGGATTTCCGACTGAATTTTTCCTGTCAGGTCGTGTGTACTAGGCATAAGAGATCAAATATGAGAAGTGTGTTAGCAATTTCAGCACTCAGTACCACATTACCAAAGCAAAAAACACTGTCCATGGTGCTGACTAGGGGGATACAAAGTTAAAGTGTACGTTTAGCCAGAAATGGTTTTCTAGTTTTTGAACAGAGTGGGAAAGGACTGGATCTCCAGTTGTTTTTTGCTTTTTTCAGTGGCTCCATTACAGAGATTTACATTCTCATCCTATCCTGTCAATAGTGTCACAAAGCAGGGAGTGCTTCCACTGTTTTACTAAAGAAAATCAGTTTTGTCTGCCTGTATTGTTGGAGATTTCCCCTCACTTCCTGACGAATAAAACATTGTCAGCACGAGAAAAAGTGGGGCTGGAAATGAGCCTCAGATAGCAGAAGAGTTGTGAAGAGGTGTGCCTGTGGATATAATATATTTGGCAAGGAAGATTTAGTGTGAATAAATATAAACTTAGAATGTATGCTGCTTGCTTATAATTATAACAAGCAGGTAACAAACAATCTAAGGAAAGAGGGGGGAATTAAAAAAAAATGGTCATGTTGAAAGATCAGAGCATTCATTTGGACCAAAGACTTGTATGAACTTCAATGCACTTGTAACTATATACTGGGCCAATCTACTACTTCTAAAGCAAGCAAATAATTACTTGATATAGAGAATGGAGAGTTTTACCCCTCTACAAAGCCTTCATAAGTTGGTGATCAGTTTCGGGTACCAGTTTACAAAGATGTCCTAGAATTAAGAATGTAATTATTAAAGACATTTATATGATATGATATAACATAATATATATGATATAAATATATAAATGGTCTATATAGAAAATTCAGTGGAAAGTTGTTCACTTTAAAGTGTATGTAAACCCTCCATACACCCAGTGAAGTGAACAGCCTCAGATGATACACAGGGATGAACTAAATCTCCCTACATAGGTTTTACATGTATATCTGCTGTCTTCACATTTATATACTGATTAGGAAGTTGAGATCGTGTTAGGAGATTTTCTTTTCCTGGTTAACACAGAGTGTGATGTCTGGGCATACAGCCAAGATAGCTAACATTGCTGATTGGAGGAAAGGCACACCCCCCCTCTCATCATAGGTAGAGACTCTCAGAGGTGTTTTGTAATAGGACCTGCTCCCTGCTAATCTATTTTAGCAACCTCCCCAGACTGAAGATTCAGGCTGCTTTTGTCTAAAGTGTCCAAGAATTTGTCAGGAGTTATCAGGCTGATAACAGAGGAACAGGTCAAGAGAGAGCTATGGGACTTAGCTCATTAACCACTTCCTGCCCAGTCAATAGCATATTGACGTCCGGGAAGTGGTTGTGTTATCCACACTGGACGTCATATGACGTCCTGCAGGATAACAGCCGCCGTGCGCCCGGGGGGGCGCGCATCGCGGCGATCGGTGGAGCGGTGTGTCAGTCTGACACACCGCTACACTGATCTTGGTAAAAAGCCTCCGGCGGAGGCTTTTTACCACGTGATCAGCCGTGTCCAATCACGGCTGATCAGGATGTAAACAGGAAGAGCCGTTGATCGGCTCTTCCTCACTCGCGTCTGACAGATGCGAGTAGAGGAGAGCCGATCGGCAGGGGGGGGGTTTGCGCTGATTGTTTATCAGCACAGCCCCCCCTCGGATACCCACACTAGACCACCAGGGAAGCCCCCCAGGACCACCAGGGAACCCCAAAGCATGTGGATGGCCAGGTAAGTACCCCATGGCCATCCACATGTAAAATTTCTCAAAAAACATATGCCAATCAGTGCCCACAAATGGGCACTGACTGACACACTACAATGTGCAATGCCCAGTAATGCCACCTACCAGTGTCAACAGTGCCACCTACAAGTGTCAACAGTGCCACCTACCAGTGCCCATAAGTGCCACCTATCAGTGCCCATCCGTGCCCATCTGTGCCCATAAGTGCCCACCTATCAGTGCCCGTCTGTGCCACCTATCAGTGCCACCCATAAGTGCTCATCAGTGCTGCCTATAAGTGCCCATCAGTGCCGCCTATGAGTGCCCATCAGTGCCGCCTATGAGTGCCCATCAGTGCCGCATACCAGTGCCACATATCAGTGCCCATCATCAGTGCCCATCAGTGCCACCTCATCAGTGCCACCTCATTGGTGCCACCTCATCAGTGCCCATCAGTGTCGCCTTATCAGTGCCCATCATTGAAGTAGAAAAGGTACTTATTTACCAAAAAAATTGACAGAAACAAAGAAAAACGTATTTTTTTTCAAAATGTTCGCTCTTTTTTTATATGGCGTTCAAATACCACCGAAAGAAAACTCTATTTGTGGGAACAAAATGATAAAAAAATTGTTTGGGTACAGTGTTGCATGACCGCGCAATTGTCATTCAATTTGCGACAGCGCTGAAAGCTCAAAATTGGCTTGGGCAGGAAAGTGTATAAGTGCATGGTATTGAAGTGGTTAAAGAGAGATAACAAAATACTGCAGATATATGTGCCCAGCTCAAATTTCATGAATCGGGTTTACATCCACTTAAAGGATACTTCTTGCAACTGTAAGATAAATAAATGTAATTTCTGCAAACATGTAGGGTTCTTCAATGTAACAGGGCTGGATTTACTGTATAAACTAAAGAAAAATAATATAAATGAATACTTCTGTAGGGAACAGTCATCAAACAGTTTAATGACTGTTCCCTACAGAAGTATTCATTTATATTAGGTTTTAAATGTAGGGCACAGGCACTTTTTATTTAGTTTTTTTGGAAAAGTCTCTGTCAGATTGTTATGCCCTGGAGTTTGTTACATCATCTGCCAGCCTCTGTTGAGAGGGACTCAGGGTGCCATATCAGAAATGTAGCTTGGGTGTTTGTTAGATGGCCAATCTCTGGAGAGTTTGTTTGACCAGCTTTAACAGAAATGCTGAGCAAGTCCGAAGGGTTCTTTGCCTGCGAGCTATTGCCTGCAGGATGATGAGCTGGAAACCAGGCACTTAGGACCCCTTGCCCTCTGGGACTGAGAAAGAAATTGTTAGATTCTGAAGGCGCTGTAAGGTAATCTAGGAAAAGTTAGTCAGGAGTCCCTCAATGAGTTACTCAAGGCCCAATTGAGCAAAGATCTGACATTGTAATATTCAAGTCCCCACGTATGAGGAGGCTCAGTTACTTAGATGACCCAGTTGCAAAGTGAGTTGGTAGCCAGACGGAGAGAAATTATCGAATCCAGTAAAAATAAGGCTACTTTTCTACAGTGTCTCGCAAAAGTATTCACCCCCTTGGCTTTTTACTTATTTTGTTTTACAGCCTTCAGTTCAATATTTTTTTAATCTGAATTATATGTGATGGATCAGAACACAAAAGTCTAAGTTAGTGAAGTAAAATTTGAAAAATATATACATAAAACAAATTTTCAGAGATAAAAAAATGATAATTGGCATGTGCGTATGTATTCACCCCCTTTGTTATGAAGCCCATAAAAAGCTCTGGTGCAACCAATTACCTTCAGAAGTCACATAATTAGTGAAAT
This sequence comes from Rana muscosa, assembly GCA_029206835.1. Classification (NCBI taxonomy): domain Eukaryota; kingdom Metazoa; phylum Chordata; class Amphibia; order Anura; family Ranidae; genus Rana; species Rana muscosa. The sequence goes on from CM055121.1 coordinate 75,040,054, forward strand.
GAAGTCCACCTGTGTGCAATCTAAGTGTCACATGATCTGTCATTACATATACACCCCTTTTTGAAAGGCCCCAGGGGCTGCAACACCTAAGCAACAGGCACCACTAACTAAACACTGTAATGAAGACCAAGGAACTCTCCAAACAAGTAAGGGACAATGTTGTTGAGAAATACTAGTCAGGGTTAGGTTTATAAAAAAAATCAAAATATTTGATGATCCCTAGGAGCACCATCAAATCTATCATAACCAAATGGAAAGAACATGGCACAACAGCAAACCTGCCAAGAGACGGCCGCACACCAAAACGCACGGACTGGGCAAGGAGAGCATTAATCAGAGAGGCAGCACATTCTGAAAATTCTGGAGGAGCTGCAGAGTTCCACAGCAGAGACTGGAGTATCTGTACATAGGACGACAATAAGCCGTACGCTCCATAGAGTTGGGCTTTATGACAGAGTGGCCAGAAGAAAGCCATTACTTTCAGCAAAAAACAAAATGGCATGTTTTGAGTTTGCGAAAAGGCATGTGGGAGACTCCCAAAATGTATGGGGGAAGGTGCTCTGGTCTGATGAGACTAAAATTTAACTTTTTGGCCATCAAAGAAAACGTTATGTCTGAAGCAAACCCAGTACATCACATCACCCAAAGAACACCATCCCCGTGTTTTTCAGCAGTCGGGACTGGGAAACTGGTCTGAGTTGAGGGAAATATGGATGGTGCTAAATACAGGGATATTGAGCAAAACCTGTACCACTCTGTGTGTAATTTGAGGCTAGGACGGAGGTTCACCTTCCAGCAGGACAATGACCCCAAACACACTGCTAAAGCAACACTTTAGTGGTTTAAGGGGAAACATGTAAATGTGTTGAAATGGCCTAGTCAAAGCCCAGACATCAATCCAATAGAAAATCTGTGGTCAGACTTAAAGATTGCTGTTCACAAGCGCACACCATCCAACTTTAAGGAGCTGGAGCAGTTTTGCAAGAAGGAATGGGCAAAAATCCCAGTGGTAAGATGTGGCAAGCTCATAGAGACTTATCCAAAGCGACTTGGAGCTGTGATAGCCGCAAAAGGTGGCTCTACAAAGTATTGACTTTAGGGGGGTGAATAGTTGTGCACGTTGACTTTTTCTGTTATTTTGTCCTATTTGTTGTTTGCTTCACAATAAAAAAAAATCATCTTCAAAGTTGTGGGCATGTTCTGTAAATTAAATGATGCAAATCCTCAAACAGTCCATGTTAATTCTAGGTTGTGAGGCAACAAAACATGTAAAATGCCAAGGGGGGAGAATACTTTTGCAAGGCACTGTATGTATAAGTAACGCAGAGTAGTATATCATTCCAGTTTCCCTTATTGGAGCTAATTGAATCACACCTTGATTTAATCTTTTTTGCAGTCCTTTGGTTTAACTAGAAGTTTTGAGGATACAAATTTCCTTTTTACCTATTTATTTTTTCATATACAGTGGAACCTCGGATTATGAGCATAATCCATTCCAGGAGAATGCTCGTAATCCAAAGTACTCGCATATCAAAGCGAGTTTCCCCATTGAAGTCAATGGAAACAAAAATAATTAGTTCCGCATTGACTTCAATGGCATGCAATACCGCATGTGGCCAGAGGTGGGGGGGGCACCGGAGAGCCTCGGAAACACACAGAAAGGCCCGAGGACAGCTCGGCTGACCTCGGCAAACCATGGAAAGGCTCGGGATTGGAGTATTTCTGAGTCTTTCTGAGCATTTCCGAACGGCTCCAAACAGCGCCGTTCAGCTCCGCTCGGCTCCGGTGCCCCCCACCTCAGGCCAAACGCAGTACTGCACACCGTTTTGGCTTGAATCCTGCTCGTTTTGCGAGACAACACTCGCAAACCGAGTTAGGATTTTTTTAAATACAGCGCTCTTATTGCGAAACGCTCGTTAACCGTGTTACTCCCAATCCGAGGTTCCACTGTAGTTGAAACCAATGGGATTTAACCCTGATGGAAGGTGTATTTTCTTAAACTAGCTCACTACTTTATGACCAAATTAATCTGAAATTGAACTGTATAAATGTTTAAAATATCCAATTTTACCATCTTTTCAGTGTCATTGTATACAAATTAAGGGACATGGTTATCCAAATAAATACATGAAAAAATAATAAATACTATTCCTTTATATAAAAATGCTGCTTTGCCTCATTTGCATGGCCTTTGTAACTTCAACTAGGAGGGGAAGGGTATTTGTTATTGGGGAATTATCTCTGTACCTTTTGTGGCTATGACAATGGAGTAGCCCTTATTGAAGCAATTTGTAATACAATAGTATATTTCTAAAAAAGACTAGCATGGTTGCTTTCAAAATATATAAATATAACTGGGGACAATTTATATTTATTTTTTTACTTTGTAAATTATTTATATTTTTTTAAAACTAAGAAACCATTGCAATGAAACAAAGAATGCTTGTTGCATGCCATGTCTGAGATAACATTAATAATAATAATTTTACCCCAGCATAATACATTAAGAAAACAGCCTGAAATCAGGCTGTTGTCTATATTTTCTGATGTCCGGCTGCTTGTTTTTGGCTATATCACCCTGTCATATTTTAATTATTCCCACGTTGCACAAGGTAATTTTAACAAATGTGTTGGATTGTGGAAGTCAGGGAAAAAAGCAGTGCAGCTGGATTTTATGAGAGATGGGTCTATATTAGTTTAAGTCTGAAGCCTCGTACACACGACCGATTTTCTCGTCGTAAAAAACACGTCGTTTTTTTCGACGACATTTTTGTTAAGCTTGTCGATTTTCTCGTCAAGCTTTCTATGCATACACACTGACATTTCCCAATTTCCTCGTTTTTCTCCGCGCTCACGTCCAGCACGTACGACGGCACTATAAAGGGGAAGATCTTTTTTCTTGGCGCCACCCCTTGGGCTGCTTTTGCTGATCTCGTGTTACCGCGTGTGAAGTAAAAGTTTGGGAAGAGACGATTCGATACTTTTCAGATCGTTTTCTGCGGTTCAGTTTGTGCTTGTGGGTTTGTATCTTGACTTTCAGGGCGTCTAGGCAGGTCGTATCTGTTTTACAGTGCGTTCTTGCCTGTTCGTTTCTGTTTTTCAGTTCGTTATTCATAGGCCTTGCTGTTCTAAAGTGCGTTCTGTTCTGTACGTTCTGGTAAGACGACCGTTTCTTATTAGCCATGTCGCCTGGACGTTCTCGTCGTCGAGTTCGTGCTGTGCGTGCGCTTGGTGTTGGTCTGCTTGTTTTGGACCAAGACCAGTCCATGAATGGTGTGAGGAGGAGTTCATGGACCAAGAATTGGTTGCTCCAGCGGGACCAATTCTGCCATATGCCTCTGCTGCGGGAGATCGTCGAGAATAATCCTGAGGACTACAGGAATTTTCTGCGGATGTCTGACCCCGTATTTCAGGAACTGTTGGCTTTGGTGTCCCCCTATATTACCAGGCAGGACACCATTATGCGGGAAGCCATCAGTGCTGAGCAGAGGCTCATCGCCACGTTACGTTACCTGGCGACAGGGAGAAGTCTTCAGGACTTGAAGTTCACCACAGGCATCTCCCCCCAGGCTCTGGGCCTCATAATCCCAGACACCTGTTCTGCTGTTATACAAGTCCTGCAGGAGGACTATATTAGGGTAAGTTTTCTCCATTAACATCACATTTTATGTATTACATGTATGCTAATGTATTGTATTTCTTTCATCCTTCCCTAATTACCATGATTGTAATATGCTGAGAATGTCCCCTTTGTCCCCATGCATGCTGGAAGCTTTAGATTGCCCCTTTTTTCTCCTCCATAAATATTTCCCTTCACTAACTTTTCCAGCAGGGGCGCCTGTTGCTCCAAATGTTTGGGGGTCCCACCCTAATTTATGAACTAAACTTCCTCCTTTTCTTGTTCATACATCACGGGACACAGAGCAGCATAGTCATTACTATGTGGGTTATATAGAATTACCTTCAGGTGCTGGCACTGGCAACTTCCAAAACAGGAAGTACCCTCCCCTATATAAGCCCCTCCCATCCGGGAGTACCTCAGTTTTTTGCCAGTGTCTAAGGTGTTGGCCAAGGTTAACATGTATTCATCTGGGCTTGTGTACAGGTTCTCTGGGCCTTAGCAAGCTATTCCGGATCCGACCAAAAAAAGCTTCATAGCTAAATGGTCGGTACCCGGGCCTTGCAGAGAAGAGCAGGGTTTTGCCTGTAATGCCTCTCTTAGGAGGGCTGGACCCTGGGATCCAGAGCTCTGGTCATACCCAAAACCAAGAGGCTATCTGTGCAGGGTGCTATACAGGTCCAGGGGAGTGGAATCCTTGGGAACCCGGTCCCTGAAGGTCTAGTACAATGCCTGCCGTGAGAGGTGAAGTTTGGGCTTCTGTGGACCAAACAAAGTCCTGCGGCGGGGAAAAGGTAAGTGGGGGCCCCTCAGGAACTTGGTTCTATTGAGGGGACCCCCAAGCCTAATATGTCTTTCTGCCTGTTACCTAAAGGGTATTCCCGCTAATAGCTGTATATGCCTAAGAAATCCTAGAAATGTTTTTTCATAAGGGAAGTTTTAAAAAAAAAACTGTAAACCTGGAAATGTTTTTCATAAAGGAGGTTTTAAAAAAAAAAAAAAAGACAAAAGTGCGGTACCTGTGTTTGTCCACTAGAGGCCGCTGTGGAACGTCTTTTTTCTTGGGACTATTCCTTCCATGGTGAAAGTCCAGGCAGATGAGTGAGCTCTCTATCAGGGAAGCTGCATTCCTCTGTCATGCTGCCAAGTAGTTTCCTTCCATCCCCGAGTCCTGGTGAAACAGGGACCCTGGCTCCTCTCCCTACATGGCGCCAAGAGCGCACACGTGCACGCGCGCGCGCACACACATGCTTTCTTTTTATAAGGTTTAGCTTCAAAAAAGGGGGCGGAGCCTGGCGGATGACGCGCTCTGTGCGCCCAGCGCTTCTGCGCATGTGCGGGCGTCCCAGCAAGATAAAAGGACTCAGTCCACGCTGCTTGCTATGGACACAGAGCATGAAAAGGAGCTGGTAGCATGGTATAGGGGCTTACAGCGGGCGGTTGATACAGGCATCCCCAGAAAGACGCATTAGTAGACACCCACTGATGTACATAGCAGCAAATTGCATTAGACTATTTAAGTAAGGGGTGTATTGCGGCTGGAATACCTCAGCTTTGAACTAAGGAATATGCCGCCTAAAAAACTCCGAGATATACCTCTCAGGAAGTGTAGGGGGTCTCCATCGGGCTCTGAGGATCTGGAGCAGTCATCTGCACCCTCCTCCCCTGAGAAATCAGAGGTTAATACCCATAAGGAACCCCCGGGAGTGCCAGGTACTGCGGCTGTCCTCAGTCCACCTGCTCCTGCATATATAACAGAGGAGGTTTTTTCCTCAACTCTGGAGGGATTGGAGCAGAGATTGGCTGCATTGATCGCTTCTTCTCTACAGGAAAGAAAGCGCGCCAGATCTCCATCACCTCCATTAGAGTGCCTTTTGGCAGAGCAACAGTCCCAGGAAGGGACCGACCTACCTGAAGGGGATCAGGAGGAGGTTAGCTCTGTTTTTGAGGAATCGACAGTAGATGAACCATTTTCAGCATCACAGACTGAAAGATTGTGGGTCCAGACCCTAACTGACATGGTTCGATCTGCATTTACAATGCCTCTTGTTGAACCATCAACTACTGCTGTCTCCTCATTGGGGTCGCTAAAAGCTCCCCAGGTTAATTGCTCCTTTCCAATACATCCATTATTGGAAGGACTTATATACCAGGATTGGGAACATCCTGATAAACTATTTGTTCCGCCTAAAAGGTTTCCGGTGATCTATCCCATGGAGGAAAAGTTCACCCAGAGATGGAATGTTCCTACGGTGGACGCAGCCATTTCTTCTGTGAACAAATCACTGACATGTCCAGTAGATAATGTTCAAATGTTCAAAGATCCAGTGGATAAAAAATTGGAATCTTTATTAAAATCTGCTTTTTCCACAGCAGGGGCTGTTACACAGCCAGCAGTGGCAGCTATTGGAGTCTGCCAAGCTTTAAAGGATCAAATGAAAATGGTCCTGAGGGATTTGCCAGACCAACAGGCCCAGGCTCTGGCTGATCTGCCTAGAGCATTATGCTTTGCGGTTGACGCCATCAAGGATTCTATCCATCAGGCCTCCCGCCTCACGCTGTCTTTGGTACATATGCGTAGGCTTCTGTGGCTCAAAAACTGGTCTGCTGAAGCTCCCTGTAAGAAGCTCTTAGTTAGCTTCCCATTTCATGGGGAACGCCTTTTTGGCGAAGACCTGGATAAGTATATCCAGAAGATTTCCAGTGGTAAAAGTACTCTCTTACCGAGTAAGAAGAGGTCTAGGGGTCCATCTTTTAAGAGGACTACCTCTCCTATCCCTGCGACGTCTGCTACTAAGCAGTTCCGACGGCCTCCTCGGTCAAACTCAGGAGGTAAAAATCAGGGACAGCCACAGGGTAATAAAAAGCCCTGGATCCGAAGAGGTACTAAACCAGCCTCCAAGTCAAGCCTATGAAGGGCTGCCCCCACTCAAACGGGTGGGGGGAAGACTTCAGTTGTTCGCAGAGACCTGGCGGGAGACGATCAAAGACAGATGGGTGCTCTCCGCAGTAACTCTGGGATACAAGTTGGAGTTAAAAGAGTCTCCTCCGTCCCATTTTATGTGGTCAGGCATGCCAAGAGACCCTCTGAAAAGACGGTCTCTCCTATTGGCGTTAGAACAACTATTGCTCCAAGGAGTAATTATGGAGGTTCCTATGGAAGAGTGGGGGTTGGGTTTCTACTCAAACCTTTTCACAGTCCCGAAGCCAAACGGGGACATAAGACCCATATTGGACCTAAAGAGTCTAAACAAATTTCTAAACGTCCGGTCTTTCCGGATGGAGTCGATCCGATCGGTCACCGCTGCCCTACAGGGGGAGGAATGGTTAGCCTCGATCGACATCAAAGATGCTTACTTGCATGTTCCCATCTTTCCAGGTCATCAAAAATTCCTACGCTTTGCAGTAGAAGGGCGCCATTTTCAGTTCAGAGCCTTACCATTTGGTCTGGCCACAGCACCACAAGTGTTCACAAAAATTCTGGCCCCACTGTTGGCCGATCTAAGAACACGGGGTGTAACGATAATGGCATACCTAGACGACCTGTTGTTGATGGACCACTCAGTTGCCAAGCTAGAAGTGGTAATTGTCGATACAATCAAGTATCTAGAATCTCACGGTTGGGTCATCAACCTGGACAAGTCAGCCCTACAGCCAGTGAAAAACCTGGTATATCTAGGGCTACGGCTGGATTCAGACCAGAGGAAGATTTTCTTACCTCTAGACAAGGTATCCTCTTTGAGGGGCTTGGTCCGTCTGCTTTGTGCAAAAAGACAGCCGTCCATACGCCTGTGCATGAGGCTGCTAGGAAAGATGGTAGCATCATTCGAAGCTGTGCCATACGCCCAATTCCACTCAAGGAATTTACAAAGGGCCATATTGTCAGCCTGGAACGGAAAAGTTCAGGCTCTAGACTTCCCGATGGCTTTGTCCCCTTCCGTTCGGAAGAGTCTCTGCTGGTGGTTGATCCCCCAGAATCTCCAGAAGGGAAAACCCTTCAGCCCGATATCTTGGAAGGTGGTCACTACAGATGCCAGCCTTACAGGCTGGGGGGCAGTACTGGAGCAATGGTCTCTCCAGGGCAGATGGTCAAATGTAGTAAAAACCCTGCCCATCAATCTCTTAGAGATACGAGCAGCCCGGTACGCCCTAGTAGCCTGGACATCCAGACTCCAAGGGTCCCCTGTCAGAATTCAATCAGACAATGCCACAGCAGTGGCATATATCAATCATCAGGGAGGCACCAGGAGTCGTGCAGCCCAGAGGGAAGTAAGTCACATCCTGGAATGGGCAGAAAAGCATGTCCCATGTATATCAGCTGTCTTCATTCCAGGGGTGGAGAATTGGAAGGCGGACTTTCTGAGTCGCCAACAGTTATGCCCAGGGGAATGGTCCCTTCATCCCGAGGTCTTCCGAGCAATATGTCAGCTGTGGGGAACACCGGATGTAGATCTGCTAGCATCCAGATTCAACGCAAAGGTGGACAGATTTGTCTCCCGGACAAGGGATCCCCTCGCTTGCGGCTCGGATGCTCTGGTGTTCCCTTGGGATCAGTTCAGACTGATATATGCATTCCCTCCGCTACAATTGTTGCCTCGACTCCTTCGCAGAGTCAGGTTGGAGAAGAAGCCGGTGATCCTGGTGGCTCCAGCGTGGCCCCGAAGGGCCTGGTACGCGGAGATCATCAAAATGTCTGTGGGGAGTCCTTGGACCCTTCCACGTCGTCCGGACCTGCTTTCGCAAGGACCGATATACCACCCTTCCTTACTAACTCTAAGTTTAACGGCCTGGCTATTGAGTCCCACATCCTAAAGAAGAGAGGTCTCTCTAACTCTGTGGTATCAACTATAATCAATGCCAGGAAGCCTGTATCCAGGCAGATCTACTATAGAGTTTGGAAGGCGTACATCACTTGGTGCGAGGCCAGAAAATGGCATCCACGTAAGTACGTTATAGGCAGAATTCTGGACTTCCTGCAGTGGGCTGTAGACAGGAAGTTTGCCTTAAGTACTATCAAGGGCCAGGTTTCGGCCTTGTCAATACTATTTCAAAGGCCCCTGGCTATGCATTCACTTGTCAAATCCTTTATGCAAGGTGTGACTCGTGTTATTCCACCGATTAAGGCTCCCATATGCCCATGGGATCTAAATTTGGTTCTGTCGGTTCTGCAGAAGCAGCCATTTGAACCTTTGCGGCACATTTCCTTGGTTCTACTCACCAGGAAATTGATATTTTTAGTAGCCATATGCTCGGCTAGAAGAGTGTCGGAATTAGCCGCCATGTCCTGTAAAGAGCCATATCTGGTTATCCATAAGGACAGAGTAGTATTACGTCCTCACCCAGCCTTTCTTCCTAAGGTGGTATCGAGGTTTCACTTGAACCAGGATGTGGTTCTTCCTTCTTTTTTCCCCAAACCAAGCTCGGTAGAGGAAAAGTTATTGCATTCTTTGGATGTAGTAAGAGCAGTTAAAGCTTATCTAAAAGCCACTGCTCAGATTCGTAGAACGGATTCTCTGTTTGTTCTGCCGGAAGGCCCCAGAAAGGGTCAGGCAGCATCAAAATCTACTTTAGCCAAGTGGATTCGACAGGTCATAATACAAGCCTATGGCTTGAAAAGTAGACCGCCTCCGTTCAAAGTTAGGGCGCACTCCACGAGAGCAGTTGGAACTTCATGGGCAGTGCATCACCAGGCCTCCCTGGCGCAAATTTGTAAGGCCGCAACATGGTCTTCAGTACACACGTTTACTAGGTTCTACCAGGTGGACGTGAGAAGTCAGGAGGATGTCGCCTTTGGGCGCAGTGTGTTGCAGGCCGCAAAAGATCCTCATGCCTGATGACGCCCAGCTTATGTATGGTGTATCCCCCCCCTCATGTGGCATTGCTTTGGGACGTCCCACATAGTAATGACTATGCTGCTCTGTGTCCCGTGATGTATGAACAAGAAAGTAGGATTTTTAAAACAGCTTACCTGTAAAATCCTTTTCTTGGAGTACATCACGGGACACAGAGCTCCCACCCCTCTTTTGGGGACACGTATTGCTTTGCTACAAAACTGAGGTACTCCCGGATGGGAGGGGCTTATATAGGGGAGGGTACTTCCTGTTTTGGAAGTTGCCAGTGCCAGCACCTGAAGGTAATTCTATATAACCCACATAGTAATGACTATGCTGCTCTGTGTCCCGTGATGTACTCCAAGAAAAGGATTTTGCAGGTAAGCTGTTTTAAAAATCCTACTTTTTGCTCAGGTGCCTATTAAACGCCCCCAGTTGTCCCCTCTAATGCAGCCATTTGGTTCCCTCCAATGCAGCCATTTTCCCCCCAGCCCTGCACTTACCTTCTTGTGGTCAGCGCCATCCTTCTTCTGTCCTTGATGTCTTCTCCTTCCCTTGATGTTGCATCAGCCAATCATGTTACCATTAAACAGACATGGTGAACATGATTGGTAGAGCAGCCTGCCAGTGTTTCCCCAAGGAATGCGCCCCCCCCCCCCCTGCGTCCCCTATTTTACTTTTCGGAAGCCAATTACATCCCTCAGGTTGTAATGTGCAAGACTATTTTACTACCTCTTTCTGCTATGCAATTTGAACCCCCTAAATGCCGCAATTATTCATATGTCGGTCGCTAAACAAGAGGCCATCCACCTGAATAGTGGGTGGCATAGACAATACATAGGTTAATGCAACGCATGAACCTATGTATTGTTCTGAGTGATGGGCACAGGAGAGAGGGGGCAGTGCTCCAGCGCCCACTCTGGACGCACCGCCACTGCAATGCTATCCTGTGGCCAAACACATTTCCCCTTCCCAAAATAATTTAGTAATGGCCCATCAGAGGGGGTGATGAATCTGATAAATGAGCCTTCCCTTATACTTATTTTAAACACCTTAATAAACGTAGAATTTGATTGATGTTGGCCTTGATTTTTTTTTAATCAAATTTCCTTGTAATGTCTGACTTTGGTATTCTAATATTATTTCATCTTGTTTCACTCCACAGCTTCCTTCCACGCCACAGGAATGGCAGACTGTGGCATCGGAGTTTGCCACGCGGTGGGACTTCCCCAACTGCGGTGGTGCCATAGACGGGAAGCACGTCCGCATCGTGCCGCCACCCCGTTCTGGGTCCTACTACTACAATTACAAGGGGTTTCATAGCATTGTGCTGATGGCGGTGGTGTCAGCACGGTATGAATTCCTCTATGTTGATGTAGGGAAGAATGGCCGGATGTCCGATGGGGGATCCTTCATACAGACGGAGTTTGCCCTCCGTCTCCAGAGTGACGACCTTGCATTGTCACCGGATGCAGGAAATATTGAAGGACTCCCCTTTGTTTTCTTGGCTGATGAAGCCTTCGGACTCGGACGGCATCTTATGAGGCCATTTCCACAGAGGACCCTGACCCCAGAGAAGAGGGTGTTCAATTACCGGCTGGCCAGGGGCCGAAGAGTTGTCGAAAATGCCTTTGGCATAATGGCCAGCCGGTTCCGCCTTTTTATGACTTCAATACACTTGGCGGACTACAAAATAAACTATGTCGTATTATGCTGCTGTGTGCTACACAACTTTCTGAGCCAAAAATCAAATTCCTATATGGCCTCAGTTTTGCCAGAGGCTGGACTTTCCCCTGCAAATCCCCTGCCGGGCCTGGAATCTGCCCGTCCTGGCTTGCCCTCCCAAAATGCCCGTGAGGTTCGGGACAAATACATGGAGTATTTCACGGGTAGGGGGGCAATTCCTATGCCAGCCTATGTTTAAGGATCCCAATAAAAAGCTTGTTTAAACCTTTAATTATTTGTTCTTTCCTGTCTCCTAGTTTGTCTTTGTGCATTTGTAGTGCCAAGTGTATTTTACTTTAGTAAATAACAACCATTTCACTATGTAACCTTACAAAATAACCAAATAAGCTTAGAGGGTATTATAAAAAGAAGCTAAACGTTGTTTGTGGTCAAATATTTTACTCTGTGCACATTCTCACCATTTTTAGTTTTTTCAGGTTTTTTGGGTTGGCCTGGCCCCAACCCAGCAATTTTTTGCTTATGAAAATACAAAAATAACAGTTGCATTCCAAAAATTACAACATTGGATACCTCTGAGCAATCTGAGACATTCACTTACACAAACTATGTCTCTATGTGCCCGTCCTAATATGGGGTCCTGCCACCCCTTGCCCAGGCAAAAATTGAATATGCACACATTTGGGATTTTTTACATCTATGAAGTTTACAATCCTGATCCCTATTGTCAACATGTGCTATCTGCCATCAGGGGTGATCAATGGACGTGTTTTGGGGGTGCAACCCCTTCCTCAGTTCACCGACTTTAGATACGAGGAAGGGGTTGCACCCACAAAAGACGTACATGGATATCCCCTGATGGCAGATAGCACATGTTGACACACTGTGTGCAGATTCAATTTTTGGCTGGTTTGATTGTCAAAAAAATTCGAAAAGTTGCAAAAACAAACATGTAAAAACAAATGTGTTTGGATGGCTTATTGAATTCTCCCCAAAACATCGAGATTGTCTTTAAATGTTTGTTCCATAACATGGATTCTTTGTTTAATAAGGTCCAGTTCCGTGCTACATTCCATCACTTGCTGGATGAGGCGGAGGGCACTGTCAGCAGAGAACCGTGTACTATCCTTCACAACATTTATATCCCCTAAAAACAAAAAACAAAAGGTATTATAACTCTGCAGGCCTACATCTCTTACCTGAAGCTGTGGTGACAGATACTGACCTGTTGTGGTGACCAGATCCACAACGTCATCCACCTCTCCTTCCTGCACTTCTCCTTCCTCCACCTCAACTTCCTGCACATCTTTCGGTTGTGGGTCTTTGGGAGTTTGGGGTTGCTTGAAAGTTGTGGGGTGCATGTGCTCCCTGGAGTGTCCTCCTCCCAGTCTTCTCTCCCCTATGAGAAGCAAACAAAAGGTCAATTTATCACACTGTAAATCTCAATGTTAAAATAAAAACAGGCTAAATTGATTGGAAGTGTGGTACAAGTGTGTGTTTGGGCGGAATTTAAAGAAGAATGCATTATTTATGACCAAGAATATGCTTAGTATTCACCTTTGGATGTAATTTATTTGACATGGAGGCACCACAAAAATTCTCGTATGCACCTGTGTGGGACACCCAAAAAAGGCGGGTCTGGTGGCCCACACTATAGTGCTCCAAAGTACAGATGTGGAAGCAGCTGCTGAGTGTCCTCTCCTTTACACTGATAAAAGTTTGCATTTCATTCTCTTTACAAACACATCATCTAGACGAAAAAATACGCCACAATTTTGGAGCAAAAATGGCAGATGTATAATTACTTTTGTGGCTCTAAAATAAGCCAAAACCGCGGATAGTGGCAGAACGAAGTGTCGGTAACGTAACGAACGATTACTGTGCCCAACCAAGTTCAAAATATTACATTTTGGAAGCGAGTCCAATATGAGAAACCAAAATAAAGAGCAACATGTCAGTTTAGAAAAAGATTAATATCAGAAAAGTCTACATTTTACTTACTTTTAGCGAGCATTCTCTTTATGCTCCTCAACTGCTCTGGCTCCCTCAGTTTGAGGTCTGACCACCTCTTTCTGAGCTGCTCATTTGAGCGTTTCACCCCGAAATTCGCCTTCAGACTCTTCACGACTTTAGTGAGGATTTTGGCCTTCCTTCTATTTGGTTTGCTATACGGCCCATGCTTGGCATCATAATCAGCCTTGAGCAAGATGTCCACCATCTCCGCCATCTCCGCCAAAGACATATTCGATGCCTTGAATCTCCTCCTTGATCGTGACGTTTCCTCGGTCTCCGGGCTTGTCTCCTCCTCGTTAGTTGCGGAATTATCAGACACCTGCTGTAACTCCGCCATATCTGTCTGCGCGCCGAAAGAGAAGGGGCAGGGAAAAGATGTTAGTTAGAACGTCATGGGCGGGCGACGTGTGCGGAGCGACGTGTTCGTATTTTGACGAATGCGTGGTGTGTATATAGCAAACACACATGTGACTATAGTACGTTCGGTGTGCGGAGAGAGGAGTTCAAGTGACGGACGTGCGAACGAAGGTATGTGATTTTGTGACTTGTACAAATTGTTGGCCTATACTGTCTTGAGAATGTTGGAGGATATATATGGTGACTAGCATGTTAAGGAGGTTAGACTGTTTGCCTCACATTAGTTATATATAATTTATTTAACTTGCAGATACAATATGAATGTCTTTATAAGCGACAAGGATTTCCTGGCGGAATTTATTGACCGGGTAAGGGAGCTGCCCGCTCTGTGGGAGACGAAAAACCCCATCCACAAAAAAAGAGAGGTGAGAAAAGCAGCGCTGGAGAAGCTGCTCCCATTTGTGCATACCAAGGTGCCCACAGCCACAGCAAAAAAAGTGGACACTAAAATTGGGAGCTTGAGAGGTACCTACAGGACTGAACGCTCTAAGGTGCTGGCTTCTCAGAGGTCAGGAGCAGCAGCAGATGATGTGTATGTCCCGATTTTGTGGTACTACAACAGGATGTCCTTCCTGGATGACCACATTGACACAAGGCCATCACTCTCCACTCTTCCCCCCAGACTTCCCTGCAGCCAACCTGAGCCTTCTCTGGAGCAAGAGGAGGCAGCCATCCTGGATGATCCTGATTTGGCCATCTGGAGCCAGGTATAGTATTTTTCGAAAATGTATTGGGATAAACTTAATGTTTGACAAATATGTCAAGATGACAAACATAAACTATTTTGGATTGCACAAGTGAAATCCAGATCTGTAGACATTATTCTGCACTTAATTGGGTGCTAAATAGTCAATCTGATGTAGTGGTAAATTTAAAGCAAGGATTTATGGATTTACATTCTAATTGCTTCAATCAGGATTACAAAGTTTGATGCAAAGATTAAACGAACATATTAAACTATGTCCCTTTTTCATACACAGGATGAAATCAGCCAGGAGGAGGGTCTGGAAACTGTCAGGCAGGAGGAGGAAGGGCCCAGTGGCAGCCAGGAGGTGGCAGGGCCCAGTGGCAGACAGGAGGTGGCAGGGCAAAGGAGAAGCACCAGATCCCAGGTGCCTCCCATCCGGCTTCACAAAAGAGGCAGGAGGGACAGGAGCACGAGTGAGGCAGCAATGGCCCTTATTCGTGAGGCCCATGCCATCCTCCAGGAGCCCACATCCCCTGAAGAGGCCATTGCCGGCCTAGTGGAGGCTAAGTTCAAGGTGATGAGCATGGAGCAACGCCTCCTATGCGAGCCCCTGCTCATCACCTTGCTCAACAAGGGGGTGATGGAGAAAATTACCCCCAATACCGCCATATGTGAGGTGGCACAACTGACCCAACCTCAACCTCCACCTCCCCCTTCTTCTTCTGCCCCACCCCCTTCTGCTACACCTCCCCCTTCTTCTTCTGCCCCACCCCCTTCTGCTACACCTCCCCCTTCTTCTTCTGCCCCACCCCCTTCTGCTACACCTCCACCTTCTTCTTCTGCCCCACCCCCTTCTGCTACACCTCCCCCTTCTTCTTCTGCCCCACCCCCTTCTGCTACACCTCCACCTTCTTCTTCTGCCCCACCCCCTTCTGCTACACCTCCACCTTCTTCTTCTGCCCCACCCCCTTCTGCTACACCTCCACCTTCTTCTTCTGCCCCACCCCCTTCTGCTACATCTCCTCCTCCTCCTCCTGACAGGAGTACCCCTCCAGTGGGCCAGCCTCCAGCCAAACGAAGAAGGAAGGCTGCAGGGAAGGCTTCAGGGAAGATTGCAGGGAAGGTTGCCAGGAAGAAGAGGAAGTGATGGCCTTGCTTCATTGTGGTCGGACAGAAGGCAGCCTGTTGTAGTACCACAGACTTGGGACATATATCTCACCTGCTGCTGTTCCTGACCTCTGGGAGGCCAGCATCAGATTGTGTTCAGAAATGTTGGCCTTCTCAAGCTCCCAATTTTAGTGTCCACACAGGGTTGCTGTGTGCTCTGGGGTCCCTGGGATGCACAAATGGCAGAAGGTTCTCCAGCGCTGCCTTCTCTTTATTTTATTTTTAAACATGAATAAATGTGATTTTTGTTTACGTTCATACTTGACTATGTGTATTTGTAAAAATTAAAAATCTAGCTTTGGAGTAAGCAGATACATTTGACTGACAAAAAAAGGGACAGATAACAACCCCCCAAAAGAATAACTAAATCTGATTATCAAAAAAACATGGTGAGAAATTTAACTAATATAGAGTCCAAAATTAAATGGGAGATCACTACCAAAACATTGCGAAATTATAATTAACATCATTTTTAAAAATATTACCATTTAAATTATTCCTAAAAACTTGCACGATATAATACACATAAATCTTCTTAAGAGCAGCATGAAAATGGTTAAAAAATAAGTCATAACTCTGTGTGAATATCAGCAGCAAAAGAAGGTCACTCGTTTTGATTAATGTAACATTCTAACGAAGATTTCAAGGCAGAACATTTAAACAATGCAATATTTTTGAGCGTGACGAATGTGCTCTCTCCATTACGAAGGCTTGTTTTACCAGAAGATGCGCTCCCGTCTCATAGTTGCTTGTGAGCATGCGCGCTTTTGGAAGAGTCGTAAAAGCATACACACGAACCATTTTCTCGTCACAAAACAGCCCGACGAGAAACACGACGAGGAAATCTGGAATCCTGACGAGAAAATAGAGAGCAGGTTCTCTATTTTCTCGTCGAGATTCTCGGCAAATTTATCGTCGTAAAACCATACACACGAACGTTTTTCTCGACAAAAAAGCTCTCGCGGCACATTTCTTGCCGGTTTTGGACGAGAAACTCGGTCGTGTGTACGAGGCCTGTGACAGGGATATCAGACAAAGACATTCATCTGATCGGGGCCCTCATGCTAAACCACTGGTAAATATCAGGACATCTCCTAGCAGTTATATGTATACATGCTTGTCCTATTTGTTGTCTATCTTGCTGTTTGTATAATATTGTTTTGAGTATTATACTCGGTATTACTTAATTTAACCTATGATTATTTTCCCTTTTTCTGCACAATAGATAGATTGCTGTGTATTAGTTTAGACCTTCCTACTACTTGCCAATAATTTTTTTTGTTGTGTTAAAGCTTTCACTCATGGTCAAAAAACTCTTATTAACCCAAATCATATGTGAGATATATTAAATCTTAAAAGATAAACAAGAGGGGGTGGGGACAAAGGGACAGTGACTGATGCTGACCCTATAGCATTCCCTCCCCATGAATTGATGGACTATCTCAGTACTGATAACCAACGACATACATACAGTCATAGCCGAAATTGTTGGCACCCCAGAAGTTTTTCCAGAAAATCAAGTATTTCTCACAGAATAGTATTGCAGTAACACATGTTTTGCTATACACATGTTTATTCCCTTTGTGTGTATTGGAACAAAACAAAAAAAGGGAGGAAAAAAAGCAAATTGGACATAATGTCACACAAAACTCCAAAAATGGGCTGGTCAAAATTTCTCCACAGGTGTTTAATGGGACTTAGATCTGGACTCATTGCTGGCCACTTTAGAACTCTCCAGTGCTTTGTTGCCATCCATTTCTGGGTGCTTTTTGACGTATGTTTGGGATCATTGTCCTGCTGGAAGACCCAAGATTTCGGAAGGCAAACCCAGCTTTCTGACACTGGGCTCTACAGTGCGACCCAAAATCCTTTGGTAATCCTCGAGTTTTAATGATGCCTTGCACACATGCAAGGCAACCAGTCCCAGAGGCAGCAAAGCAACCCCAAAACATCATTGAACCTCCACCATATTTCACTGTAGGTGCTGTGTTCTTTTCTTTGTAGGCCTCATTCCATTTTCGGTCAACAGTAGAATGATGTGCTTTACCAAAAAGCTCTATCTTTGTCTCATCTGTCCACAAGACGTTTTCCCAGAAGGATTTTGGCTTACTCAAGTACATTTTGGCAAACTGTAGTCTTGCTTTTTTATGTCTCTGTGTCAGCAGTGGGGTCCTCCTGGGTCTCCTGCCATAGCGTTTCATTTCATTTAAATGTCGACGGATAGTTTGCGCTATGACTGTATTATGTAAAAAGAAGGTTTATTGCATATAGAAAAATATACTGTATAATGTACATTTTAAAATTGAAAAAACAGAAACTCAGGATTCCCCCAAGGGATATCTGTTATTACAACATATAGAATGGTCTGGGTCTCGACTAGTTTTGCAGTGTTACCGCTTCCCCAGGAGGACCAATCCATGGAACAAATAATACAGTAAAACACAAACATATTATGGTTTGACAATAGTAATACTGCAACGTATGTAAAAAGATAATAATAATGATGAAATAGCTTACCCAGTGAAAAGGTGGTCAGGTGCGGCACCCTTCCTTCTTCTGTTGCTTTTGATAATATGAGTAGAGTTGAGCGGACACCTGGATGTTCGGGTTCGGCCGAACTTCGGAAAAAAGTTTGGGTTCGGGACCGAACTTTAACCCGAACCCGAACCCGAACCCCATTGAAGTCAATGGGGACCCGGACTTCTAAGGACTAAAAAGGCTTTAAAAAAGTAATGGAAAGGGCTAGAGGGCTGCAAATGGCAGCAAAATGTTGTTAAGAGCATGGCAAGTGCTCTGCAAACAAATGTGGATAGGGAAATAACTTAAAATAACATAAAAAAAAATAGGGTACGGGAAGTCATTAAGAACCTCAGAAACTCAACGGCACGATGCCACACATATGGTGGGAATGCCCCAGAATACGCCCTTTCTGGAATAAATTATTCAATTTAATGGATAAGCTAGTGGGAAAATAAAATACTTTGAAATAAAAATGTAGCGGGGTGCTAAATTTAAGGGAAGTGTTTGAGTGGTAAATAGGCTCAAACACCCTAATTCTGTAGGATTCATGGACCATTTTGTCCTCGGGGGACAGTATTGGTGTGCAGTTCCCTGCGGCCTACAGCTGGCGCTGCCATGGTAGGCTAGGGTTGAACCGCCGATACAGTGCTGTGCCTTTTGTGTCCCCTCTTGGCAGTAGTACAGCGGGGCGGGGAACCTGCTGTGCATGCCGGGAGAGCATATAAAAGGGGCAGACCTTTGGCCTGGGGGCTGATGTCCAGTGGGGTCCACGCCCAGGTGCCTTCGGCCTGGGTGCATGTGTTCCTGTTCCATCTCGGGTACCTTTCGCCCAGGGTGAGGTACTATCCTGGAGTTCCTGCTGCCCTGGGTATGGAGGCCTAGGTGCGGGAGTAAAGCCTGGAGTCCAGAGCCTTCGTCTGGAGTCCGCTAAGGGTCGAGGAGTCTTAGGGTGCCGCCTCGTGTAGGGGACCATGTTCCAGGGAAGGGAGGATCATTCTGATGGACCGATGCGGGAGTCACGGTGAAGGAAGGGTCTGTTGACTCCCTGGAGAGATGTCTTCCCCTTGATATGGGCTAGGTTCGTAGAAGGAGAAGCTCAAGGTCATCTTGACTGTATCAGAGGCCTTATTCACCCGGCCCATGGCAGGGGCCTTATACACCCTGGTCTGTGGCAGAGACCAAAGTTCTCCAGGTCCGTGGCAGGGGCCTTGTACACCCTGTCTGTGGCAGAGCCAACCTCAAGGTCTGTGGCAGAGACCGTGCACCTAAAACTGTTTGAGAAACCTAACCAGTGAAGTGAATGTGCTACGTTTGTGCCTGGACCTCCTCCACACCTTAAGCTGTCCTGTTTCTTTGCTCTAACCTTTTCTATCCGAGTAGAGTTTATTTTGCCATGAGAGAATAAGAGTTGTAATTTCAGCTGGTGTGGACATTGACTTTACTGGGAATTAAAGGACTTGCCTCTACCTACAGTAGAGGTGATAATCATCCTCTGGAGGAGTTTTGACTCCGGCTGTGGACACGGCCCGTCAAGTACACCGCTCAACCTCTTTATATAGGAGGGTACAGGCTGGTAGTGTGGTGTGCCTTTCTCCCTCCTGCGAGGAGCCAACAACATAAAGGCAGGTAAGGGGGAAAGGATCTGTGCGCTACAAAAAAATAAAATAAAAATTATAATCTTGACCTAGGAGGACGAGGTCCATATGGAGTAGGAGGTTGAGGTGGCGGTGGATGTGGCTGTGTAGGTGGAAGCGGCGGTGAAGGAGGACGGGGTAGCCAACACTGGTTCAAAAATACAACAATGGCTGGGTAAGGCCGGTGATGTGTCGAATTCTGTCCCCCGTCAAATAGTGTCCACCCTGTACTGCGCTTGCTCAGTATGTAGGACAAGGGGATTTCGAAAATCTCCCAAGACGAACTGCGCCTGCGTGGTGAGTTCAGGTGAAGGCCACACCATCCGTGGTTCAAGCCGAGCCAAGTGAGGCCGTGCCCGAAGCGTGGCGATCGAACCGAGCCCGTGAGGGGCCCTGTTACTATGTGCTACCGTATGTCCACTTGGATGGTGGGGTTTGAACCTGCACTCACAGCGCAGGCACCGTTCATCTTCGGAGATTTTGTGAATCTCCTTGTCCTCTGTACTGCGTAAGCGCTGCGCCTTCGCAGTATGGGCCGGACACAATCCGATGGTCGGACAGTTTTTGTCACAACACCGGTATACATGTCTATTCTTCAGAAGGTATGGACAAGTCCTGTGGGATCCATGCCTGGTTCATTTTAATGAACGTGAGCTTGTCCACATTGGCTCTGGACAGGCGGCTGCGCTTGTCTGTGATAATGCCCCCTGCCGTGCTAAATGCACGTTCAGATAATACACTGGCTGCAGGGCAGGCCAGCACCTCCAAGGCATAAAGGGCAAGCTCAGGCCATGTGCCCAATTTGGAGTATAACACACTGCAAAATATTTTTTGTGGCCCTAAATGGCGTTTTTTGGAAGACCACAACACACCCACAGTACGTAACCGCTGAATCGCACAGCTACAGAACTGCAGAAAATGCTATTCAAAAAATTTTTTGTTTTTTTAGTATAGCACAGTAGAAGACAAATATATAGAAATGGTTTATTTCACACGCCTCCACATATGTATAACACACTGCAAAATATTTTTTGTGGCCCTAAATGGGTCTTTTTGCAAGCGTACATTAAAGTGCAAATTTTTTATTTATTTTTTTTGCCCTAAACGGGTCTTTTTTTGCACGAGTAAAATAAAATGCAATTTTTTTATTTTTTTTGCCCTTAATGGGTCTTTTGGAAAAGAGCACAATAAAGTGCCTTTTTTTTTTGCCCTAAATGGATCTTTTTCCAAGAGCAGAATACACCCACAGTATGGAAACGGTGTATCTCTCAACATAATATATGCAGTGCTGGTGCACTGAGCTTAGAGATAAAAGGTAGATTTTCTCTGACACTGGGCTCATGGCAGTGTAAAAAGACTGCACTGCAACACAAACAGGTAAACCTATGCAGATCGCTGAGTTATATCTCTGAATCTGGACTCCTATTCCTATATAATAAATCTCTCTCCCTGAAAGCACCAACAGGAACCTGGCCCTACACTACATTGTCTCTCTATCTTTTCCCTCAGATTCTAGAATCAGGACTAACTCGTGTATTTTTCAATCTCTCCCTAAAAGCAACAGCAGCAGACAAGATCCTCTCCCTATCTATTCTGAAGCAGAGTGACGTGTGCCTCTAGCTTATATAGAAGCTGGGTCACATGTTGCACTGACCAATCACAGCCATGCCATTAGTAGGCATGGCTATGATGGCTTCTAAGGGCACACCAGCTAATCAAAAGGTGATTGGCTGGCCCCTGAAGCATTTCTAACTGCGCCATTAGATTGCCGAACCCGGACTTTTGCGCAAAGTCCGGGTTCGGGTTCGGGAAAAAGCTAAAGTTCGGTACGGACCCGAACTTTACAGTTCGGGTTCGCTCAACCCTAAATATGAGGCTATACTCAAAATCTCAAAAGATAATGTACGGATAACACCCCTGATGTGGGAGCTCTTCTCCACGCACCCGCTGTCGCAATATAAAAAAACGCATCTGTGCAGGGCTCCTCCCACACTACATCATTCAGTTGCTGAGTTCTGTGAATGAGAGAACTACAATGACGACATCCTTTGCGGCTGTCAGCTTGTTGTTCTCAATAAACTACCAGGGCACTGTTGAGCCCTCTAGGTGGTTCATTGATGCTTCCTGTCATTGTGTAACAGCCTGTCTGTCCAAGGTATGAGCAGACAGCTTACACTGACAGCCCTCCAAGACCCCGTCATTGCACCAGTGATCTGCTGATTGCAGGTGAAATGCTTTGCAGGTTCCTAGGGAAAAAATTATAATTGAGCATATTTTTTTTACCTGCAAAAGATGTGCATTTATTTTTTTAAAAGGTGAACTTATCCTTTGATACAATTCCATAAAGGACAGATATAGCAATAAAAGGACAGTGTATAAAAAAACAACATCTATAAGTACATATTTTAATATGTACTAATCGTGCACATTGTAACCAGCGTATTATATTATGTATTATACAGAATTGACAGTATATAGCACCAACAGTTTACAAAAATGAAAGCAGACAGTACAGTTACAATACAATTCAATACAAGTGAAATCAGAGGGTCCTGCTCATTCGGGCTTACAAACTAAAAGATCAAATATGAGAAGGAAGTGTGTTAGCAATTTCAGCACTCAGTACCACATTACCAAAGCAAAAAACACTGTCCATGGTGCTGACTAGGGAGATACAAAGTTAAAGTGTACGTTTAGCCAGAAATGTTTTTCTAGTTATTAAAAATAGTGGGAAAGGACTGGATCTCCAGTTGTTTTTTTTTTTTTCAGTGGCTCCATTACAGAGATTTACCTTCTCCTCCTATCCTATCAAAAGTGTCACAAAGCAGGGCATGCTTCCAATGCTTTACTAAAGAAAAGTTTTGTCTGCCTGTGTTGTTGCTGGAGATTTCCCCTCACTTCCTGTGAAATAAAACATTGTCGGCACGAGAAAAAGTGGGGCTTCAAATGAGCCTTAGATAGCAGAAAAAAACCTGTCTGTCTTCAGTCCATGCCACACTGACTCCTTTCATGGCAAAGAAAGTCAATGGATGCTCAGCTTATGGTGGTACTAATGGACAGAACAAAGAAAAATGATGGTAGCCAGAACTCTGAGTGTTAGCTATCATCATTTTGTTTTAGTAGAATATGCAGTTCTAACACTTTCCAATTTGCCTGACATACACTCTAAAATTGTTTATTCTTACCATTAACAGCTGTATACAAACCCACATCCAGCTTCAAGTTAGACTATAATAATTTTAAATATATATACCGTATTTATCGGCGTATAACATGCACAGGCGTATAACATGCACCCTAACTTTAAGAGGGAAGTTTCATGAAAAAAACTTTCCACAACCCCCTCCGTATAACACGCAGGCACAGTTTACCCTCTATTTTCAGGGTAAAAAAGTGAGTGTTATACGCCAATAAATACAGTATATATATATATATATATATATATATATATATATATATATATATATTTTTTTTTTTTTTTTTTTTACTTTTAAAACTTTTGTGTACGCAAGCATACAAAGAAAACTTTGTTTTATGGATAAACTATTTAACAGATGACAATGATTCCCAGAGAACTATGAGTTAGCTAAAGACACAGCACAACAGAAACAAATTTGGACTAAGCCATCTGGTAAGGGATAAGGTGCCTGCTGTGATGACTGTATAAGCAACCAGCTTCCTGCAGCAAAGCTGAAAATGATATGAAAAGGAGACTAGAGTTACACACCTACTGGCTTTATAGAAGACTGCATGAATATGTGGCATTTATTATTTAGCTGACGAAAACAAATACTTTTTAAATATATATATATATATATATATATATATATTTTTTTTTATTTAGTACTAACTATAATAAAGGAAGAAAGAAATTCAGTCCCACACAGCTGTACATTCCCTTTAAATATGCTGGCATTAAAAAAAAAAATGACTTGGTCTTTGTACCCAACAGTGTATGAACATCAATGGCCTTTACTTATAACAACATATTTTCTTTTGTCAAGCAAATTGGTTACAAACATACAATTTTTGTAGCTTGGAGAACAGGCAGCCAAACATAAAATTATACCCAGACTTATTCTTAAGTATAGATTATAATAAAGTCTTCTGGGAGTAAAATCTGTTGGGGTTTGCTGCTGTTAGTTCTTTTTAATATACAGTATATTGTATATATACAGGCTTATTAAGAAAAGTGAGATCTGTTTTCTGTGAATTACCACACTTCACATGCTTATTGCTCTTTGCTTTTCTCCATCTGTTCCAAGAAAAGAGAGCTTGGAAAGTCAGCAATTCACTAATAAGATTAGTCTGTCCGTGTACAGTTACAAGTCAATGTAACAAACTCATTTCATTAAAAATTATTTTCTATGCAACCCCTAAATTATCTTTTTTTTTTTTTATTACGGATTTATTTAACCTTTTTTTTTTACTGTTTATTATGATAAAAAAATGTAAGTTTGCTTTGTTTTTAATAATTGTTTGTAGTATTGTATTAAAATATACAAAATTTAAAAACACCTTTATTTTATGTGTAAAAAAAAAGAAAAACACCAAATGGTATACCAGCAATAAAAAATAAATGTGACAATTAATACTTATATAGCGATACCCTCAGTTTAAGAGGGCTGCTTGTTTGTTTTGGGCCTTGTAATGCACTGCTCTCAACCCCTGGCAATCGTCTCTAACCTCTCGTGGCACAGTTAGGAAAGGGGGAGGATGATATAACTGTACTATATCTATGCTGTTATATGGCACAACCCCTTTATATCCCAGCGCAGTAATTGACACTGACAACCAAATTACTTAACTATAACTTTTTACTATTGGTAAAAGTATAAAAGGTAATTTGTATACAATATCTCATGCAGATCCCTGCAATATAGGGGTACACATTAAAAGGGTATAACATTCAGCAATGCAATGGTAATATAATAACCCCGCTGCAGCTATCCTCCCTCGTGAGCAAAAAATGGCGCCCAGCAATGTCCTATACTACCCAGTCAGGCCTCACTATAACTTGGGGTATAGTTTATGGAAAAATCTTCGCTAGCAACTCTCGGTGGTGCCCATAAAGAACAAACTGTAATCCAAAGGGGTAGTGAAAATCACTAACTTGGTAAAGCTGGAGAGACTAACAAACTCAGTTCAGCAGACAGTCTCTCTAGAATATAACTGCAATCGCTGATGTGCCTAGGCAAAGTTAGTAGGCAACAAAGTTAATTAGATGCGATTCTGAGCTGGCGCTCTCTCACCAGACCGGACCAACTCCTGTCCGGTACCTCCGCTACTGTGAGTCGCTTCACAGTGCCCACGATGCACCGGGTCTTCGGTCCTCCAGAAGATGGTGGCCCCTCAGGTGGATCGGAAGCTCTGTAGGCTCCTTGGTGGAGCGGAAGGGCTCTCTGGAACAATTGCAAGGCCCAGGCTTCAGTCCTTGCATGCACAGCAGGTGAGTGCAGGGATCCTCTTGCAGGGAGGGCGGCGTCCAAAGAGAAAGAGAGAGGCTCCTCCTTCCCCTTTTAAAGTCCACCCCAGCAGTCCTTGTACGGGGAATTGCACCCTGGGTGCCGCAAAGCATGCTGGGAACTGTAGTCTATGGGTAGGAAACGATACCCCGCTACACTTTACTAGTTTTCTCCTGTAAGACTGGTTGCCTTAAAAGTAAGTAAATCCGGATTTTTCATGCTTATGCACAATAAGGATGACTAGGACAGATTTCAGGTAGGCTTGCTGTTATTTTATATAGTACTATATTACCACTGTCTGTGTGCTCAAAAATCAGGGTAGGGTTGCATGATAAAGATGCAACCTTGAAACTAAGTGAAGCTTTCACATATTTTCAAATACTGTATATGAAACTGAGATTTCTGTTGCTATACAATTAAATCCCAAGTGCCATTTTAAAATGGTGCTGAGATTACATTTGTTTTTCCCAATTAGTTTTTAAAGTAGTACAAAGTCTCAGTAGCTCTGGTAGGTCCCAGTGAGTAAAGATGTAACCACAAGCTGCCAACAGCGATGGTCCAGTACTAACCCCAGTACCAAGCCTCAGGTGATGAATCAATTAGGCCTTGGCCTTGCAATCTTGTTACAGAGCACTACATAAGATTCCTGTAAAACAGCACATTGCAACGCAATGCTTTTATATTTTGGACATCACTTTTATATTCATAGTTACATAGTTAACCAGGTTGAGAAAACACACAAGTTCATCTCGTTCAACCAATAGAAAAATTAAACAAATAGAAAATCTCCACATATACAATCCTATACCCACAGTTGACACATAGGAAGGCAAAAAACAAAACAAAACAAAAAAAACAGTAAAGCATGATCCAATTTGCTCCACCTGGGAAAAGATTTTATTTTCTTCCTGACCCCCAAGAGAAAATCGGATATTGCTGGATCAACAGTCCCTGGTTTTATTTCCTATAGTATCAGTCTAAAGCAACTGAGATAAACCTCTTTAGTTATTAATACATACTTTTCACATTATTATTCTGAACCCAGCATTCCTGAAATAACAGGCTGTTAGCAGGTGCATTTAGCTACTTCACCACTTGGTGGCTCTGTTCCAAAATAGTGTGGTAATAGGGATTTTTGTCAGTGTTAGGTTCCCTTTTAGACAAAACCTTCCTGTAGTGATGTAATGGGTGGGGTTAGTGCCCATATAAATGCCAGGATTGGAGGAGCCTTGTGAGGCGGGACGCGGGAGCAAAACACCCCACAGCCATGTGGATGTAGTCAGCTACTGCCAGGAGCCCTTGACAGGGCTGAAACTTGGGTGCGGTAGTTTAACATCCAGAAGACCAGCTGTAGTTTCCCTGACTCTGGTTACAGTCTGATGTGGACTGTGAGTAGGATTCAAAGGGCCTGTTAGGCCAGGCTAAGTGATATCTGATTTGGGTACAATAAAATCTGAGAGTGAACTTGGGAACTAATTTGGGAACCTTCCCAGCAGAGCTGCAGAGTGGGACAGAGAGAGAGAGAGACTGATATACTATAGAAAATCACCTTGTTAATCTTGGTTTGACAGATGGCAAATGCTGTGGTTCTTATATAGAGTGAGGTTAGTCCTAACCCTGTGGTGTTCCCAGGGAGGAGTAAGGGGAAGATGACTTAATAATTATGTGTTGGCATGCTTCACCTGAGTGACTGCTACAGAAGGTTTTCTCTTGTGTCAGTATGTCAAAGTGATGTTAGATGCCACTGCCGTTTTTGAAGAGTGTTAGTAAATTGTGGAAAATATTCTTCTTGTGTGGACATTCCTTTCTTCGTCAATATAAAATCCTATGCCTGAGGATGTCATTGGTGGCCCTATGGTCAGGATTTGGGCACAATGTGAAGAGGGTTTCTATCTATCAGCAGTGGGTCACTGTCCTTATCCCAGAAGAAGCAGGACAGGGGCTGCAGCAAGTTGTATCCAAAACACAGCCAATGGTAGTTGCCCTTTCAAGGTCCTATGTCTAATGCCTTGTACACACGAGCGAAATTTCCGTCGGAATAAACTCCGGCGGGTTTTTCCGACTGAATTCCGCTCAAGCTGTCTTGCATACACACTTTCATACCAAATATTCCGACCGTGAAGAACGCGGTGACGTACAACACTACGACGAGCCGAGAAAAATGAAGTTCAATGATTCCGAGCATGCTTTGAATTGACTCCGAGCATGCGTGGTTTTTAGTCGTCTGAAAAAAAGAGAACATGTTCTCTATATAAGTCCGTCGGAATTTCCGAGGGAAAAAGTCTGATGGGGCATACACACGGTCGGAATATCCGATGAAAAAATTCCGTCAGACTTTTTCCATCGGAAATTCTGACCGTGTGTACGCGGCATTAATCGTAGTTCTTGTAGTTTAGGCTTAGTGATGGCACAGCACTGCACCTTTCTACCTACTGTATATACTCGAGTATAAGCCGACCCAAATATAAGCCGAGGCACCTAATTTTACCACAAAAAACTGGGAAAACGTATTGACTCGAGTATAAGCCTAGGGTGTCTATCTGCATGCCTCACTGTGTCCATGTGCATGCCTCACTGTGCCTCACTTTGCCTCACTGTGTCCATGTGCATGCCTCACTGTGTCCATGTGCATTCCTCACTGTGTCCATGCCTCACTGTGTCCATGTGCATGCCTCACTGTGTCCATGCCTCACTGTGTCCATTCCTCACTGTGCCTATGCCTCAATGTGCCCATGCCTCACTGTGTCCATGCCTCACTGTGCCCATGCCTCACTGTGTCCATGCCTCACTGTGCCCATGCCTCAATGTGCCCATGCCTCACTGTGTCCATGCCTCACTGTGTCCATGCCTCACTGTGTCCATGCCTCACTGTGTCCATGCCTCACTGTGTCCATGACTAGACTGACGTTTAACATTTGAGTCTATGGAAGGAGTACCCGGCTTTGAAAAATCGGTGCTCCCCGGTCGTAAGTCCCCCAGACAACAAACTTTGCACACTTATAGAAAATAAATGGGGCTACTTGTATGCCAAGATTGGGGTCCAGGGGACCTATGACCGGCCGGTACTGAGTCCCCAAAATCACTGGAGAAATGACCGTTTAAAATGGGAGTCTATGGAAGGAGTGCCCTGGTTTGAAAAATCGGTTCTCCTCGGCCGTGGGTCCTCTGAACAACAAACTTTGCACACTTGTAGAGGAGAAATTGGGCTACTTGTGTGACATTTGGGCCAGTACGGGGTCCCCAAAGTCCAGGAGATCAGGCCCAAAATGGTGACTCGAGTATAAGCAGAGGGGGGCATTTTCAGCACAAAAAAATGTGCTGAAAAACTTGGCTTATACTCGAGTATATACGGTATCTTTCACCTACAGAAACTGATTTACAGCACAGTACCTCAAGTGCCAGGCTTTGCAGAAGGTATATTCCAGTGTTGTGTAACCACTTTTTTTTTCTGGCCTGTATAATCAGAAATCATTTGTGCCACATGCCGCTAGAAAACAAGCAGTTTCAAAAGAAGGTCAGCATTTACAACTCACATGTTTCTCTCAGTACAGGTTCCCTTTAATATCTAACAGATGCCAGGAGTGTACACTGAACCTGTGCATGTGCATCAATGTTTATGTTTGCTAGTAAAAAGGAAAAGAAGAAACAGAGGCCTCCTCTACCAATAGGTTGGACGTGCTTCAAAACCTTGTCATCGTGAAGTTCCTTGTAAATTTATAAACTGATTAGATA
Organism: Rana muscosa; assembly: GCA_029206835.1. NCBI lineage: Eukaryota > Metazoa > Chordata > Amphibia > Anura > Ranidae > Rana > Rana muscosa. The sequence goes on from CM055121.1 coordinate 75,068,823, forward strand.
AGTCCCTTAAGCTTGCATGTAGGGCCAAGTGCATGGGTATTTTGTACTTAATCTACATTGTTGAATTTTGTAAACCTGTGCAACATTCAACATGTGTACTTGTTGAAGCCAGACCAGCAGCCCTATAAGGCGCCAATGCGATTTATGATCTCTTGGAGAACATTGGGATCTGGTAAGCGGCACATTTAATTACATTTGGAAACACAGATTGAAAATATTCTTTGACTGGAAGTGGTTCACTTGATTTTATAGAAAGATTTGAACATGGATTGAAATGAAAACACCAGGACACTTTTATATGTATTTTTTTGATGAAAAAATATAATTTTTATATTTTTTTTGATGAACTTTTACTTTTTTGAATATTATTTTTTGATGAATAATTTTCTGATAAATTTGCTTTCACATTATGTTATTTTGTTCGTTTAATCACATGGTGGTAATTTTTGTGTTTGTTCATAATACTTCACTTTATTGATTCACATCGCATATCTTTTATATTTTGAGCACCGTATCTTCACCTCCTCATATTCAAGGAGTAGCAAAAGTGAAGCAGTCTTACCTATATTTAGCGCATGGTTTTTCTATACTATTTTTCTATAAAGAGCCCAGACTTCGCAAAAAGAGACAACTTACAGTGCTGTAGACTCTCCCTCTCCCCAGCCACTACAGGACTACAGTATGCAGCTGCGAGAGGAGAGGGGAAAGAAGGAGATGAACTGCTATTGGCCACTGCTGCTGTCAGAAGCCCTGCCAACCAGAGACTGAACTGGTGTAGAGGCTACTGTACTGGGGAAGGTAGTCCCCAGAGAAGCACAGCCCTGGCCCTTACAGGAGGAGAGTACTACAACTCTCAGACTGCCCTGTGAGTGTGCTGTCTGGGCTAGCAAATGGAACTGGAAGTCCACACTGGAAAAAAATATGAGGGCTGCATGGGAGAGGACACAAGCTGCTACTTGGGAGAGAGAGCTTACAGAAGAGAGTAATCAAAGACTATGGTTGCTGCTGGTCAAGTGACTGTGTGCCAGGGCTCCAGGGCTACCATTGCTGAACTGAACTGTGTTGCCATCAGCTAGGGTGCTGGATGCTGGATCCAGTTAGAACATGTGGCTGATCCAGTGAGGGACTGTGGTTGTGTTCCAGTGGAGTGAGCGACAGTACCTGAACCAGGGGGGTAGAACTGGCAGGAATTGCTGCGGGACCTTGGCCCAAGAAGGGGACCTTTAGTTGGCCTCCTTTATACTGCTGGAGACTTGGCAACCAATTACAGTGGTTAAAAGACTTTCCCTCTTTGTCTGTTCAGTGAGATAGTGCTGCCCCTTTCGGAGTTTCATTGAACCATTTCTTTGGGTGCAACATAATTTTAATTAGGATTACAAAATACTCAGGTAAAGAGTGCTACTGCGTTTAATATTACTGACCAGGAAGGTAGTTAGAGACTTTGGTATCCTTTAGTTAGGCCTTGTGGTCATTTTAATCGTTCAAATTGTATTTGTGTACAATGATGGTCTTTCTGCATAACTGTGATAGTACTGTGTTATTGCCTTTAATTCATAGTATTATCTGTTGTGGTATTATACTGTATTCCTACTTAACTCGTGTGATAGTGAGTTCTGGGATCAGTTTTGGGTAGGTCATCACTGGAGCAGAACAGAAGAACCTGAACAATGCAGCGGCTCCTTCAGGACTGAGCACTGCATTGTGTTTTAAGTGGTTGTAAAGGCTGAAGGTTTTTTACCTTCATGCGTGCCATGGATGAAGGTAAAAAACCTTTTGCGTGCAGCTCCCCCCACAGCCCCCCTAATTCTCACCTGACCCCCTCTCAATCCAAAGATGTGCACAAGAGCCTCGGATGTCCCGGGACTCCCTCTCCTTATTGACTGAAACAGCAAAGGGAGCCATTGGTTCCCACTGCTGTCAATCACAGCCAGAGAGCCAATAAGGAGAGAGTGGGGGTGTTTTATTTTCATCATAGGGTTTGACAAATCTTTATTGGGATTGTTGGAAGTTGGTGATTCTCAACTTGGAGTCTGCTGGGTGGCCATACAGGTACAGTTCCACACATGAGCATGTTTGACAGTGTGATTTTTATGGTGTTGGAGCACTTAAGTCTCTCGTGCCTGCACTGTGGTTATTTTCAGCACTTGAATCTTCACATCAGTCCTTACATATGGACTTTGTATGCATTTATTAAATGTCAGTGTATTTATTTTTTATCACATAAATCACTTTATTTTCATGTTATATAAAGGCAATAGCACATCTAATTTTAAATTAAAAAATGTCGCGCACAGACATGTGAAAAGAATGGAACACTAATGAGTGTCAATCTACAAATGTGAAAAAAGTATAAATATAGTGACATATATATATAAACACCAAAAAGTGTAAGCAAAAAAGTGGGGAATCAACCTCTCCTCAAATTACTGAGATAGTGTTCAAACCAAAATAAAAAATATAAAATATATAAATATACCTAAACAGTATGTAACTGGTGAGTAATATTTAAATAAAACATAAGGCTCAATGCTGATAACAGTTATAGCTGTAATGGTGCTCTAAATATTGAGAAGGCAGAAGTGGAAAAAGTCTAGTCCTTAAAAGTTCAGAAAAAGTCCAATGTGGCAAACAGTTCCAATACGACAAAAAATTGCTTCAGATGAAAAAGCAAGAGGTTGTGAGGAAATGTTGGAAAAAAGGTAGAGCCCAGGATAGATCCACAGAGATCACAGGAGAACTGCATCCACCATGGTGTATAGGGAATCAAGATGGGTACCTTACCACAAAAGTTGGACCTCCGCTGTGGCAAGGTCAGAAGAGCCTGCAGATATCACTCTCTGCGGGGTATTGGTACTGGTCCTGGGGGTATCGCGACTCCGAAGTCCTTACGCTCTCACTGCCTCTCGTTGCACTCTTTCCTCCACTGGTGGCTGGTGCAGTCCAATTGTTTAAAAAAAAGAACCCACAGACCTGCTAAGCTGATATATAGTGCGGGTTTTTAAGGGAATTCATTCAGCCTCTTTCTTCTTCCCCTTTTTCAAACTCCCAATGTTTCACAAATCTATGCTAGTGAATTGATTCACTAGCATAGATTTGTGAAACATTGGGAGAGGGTAATATCTGCAGGCTCTTCTGACCTTGCCACAGCGGAGGTCCAACTTTTGTGGTAAGGTACCCATCTTGATTCCCTATACACCGTGGTGGATGCAGTTCTTCTGTGATCTCTGTGGATCTATCCTGGGCTCTACCTTTTTTCCAACATTTCCTCACAACCTCTTGCTTTTTCATCTGAAGCAATTTTTTGTCGTATTGGAACTGTTTGCCACATTGGACTTTTTCTGAACTTTTAAGGAATAGACTTTTTCCACTTCTGCCTTCTCAATATTTAGAGCACCATTACAGCTATAACTGTTATCAGCATTGAGCCTTATGTTTTATTTAAATATTACTCACCAGTTACATACTGTTTAGGTATATTTATATATTTTATATTTTTTATTTTGGTTTGAACACTATCTCAGTAATTTGAGGAGAGGTTGATTCCCCACTTTTTTGCTTACACTTTTTGGTGTTTATATATACCATATTTATCGGCGTATAACACGCACAGACGTATAACACGCACCCTAACTTTAAGAGGGAAGTTTCAGGAAAAAAACTTTCCACAGCCCCCTGCGTATAACACGCAGGCACAGGTTACCCTCTATTTTCAGGGTAAAAAAGTGAGTGTTATACGCCAATAAATACAGTATATGTCACTATATTTATACTTTTTTCACATTTGTAGATTGACACTCATTAGTGTTCCATTCTTTTCACATGTCTGTGCGCGACATTTTTTAATTTACTATTTGACTTGATATGGTTTCACATATTTTTTATGTCACAGCCTAGCTGCTAATTAGCACGATATTTTCATTTGTTTACATTAGCGCAGTATTACTTTTATTATTGAGCACATCTAATTTGTTTGCAATTTAGGTTGTTTTCTTTGTCTGTTCCCCCGTATGGGAGATTCATCCTCCTCTATTTTTCCTGTTTACCATTATCATTGAAAGTAAAAGTAAAAGAAAATCCCAAATTTTGGGTTGATGCCAGAACCATAACAGAATGGAAATCTTCCAATGGGGACAATAGTTCTGTTGACTCTGGTGACACCCTGGGATTCCCTCACTTTGGAGGGAATTCCTCTCACTTCCTGTTTTGGCTATATGACAAGAAGTAAAGGGTAATCTCTCCAATGGGACACAGATGGCAAAAAACTGACAAGGGTTATGACACTCTCTTAGGCCCCTTTACACGTGCATCTTCTGTTTTGATCAGCAGGGGATCTGCAGTGTCTGCTAATCCTCTGTTGATCAGACCAGAGCAGTTGGATGACAGAGCTCTGCTCTATGGGCGGTTGGGTGTACACAGATTCCTCTGTCGATTTAGGACTACCTCCCATCCACCTACACAGAGGAAAAAAGAAGCCTTTTCAATTAGGGGACCAGATTGGAACCGAGATAGGTGGGCATAAGTGTGTGGAGGAGAAAGTGGAGCAACCCTTTAATGTTTTACCAGCCTAAATACTGGCCAGTCACAACAAGGGAATAGAACCAATATATAGAAACAAACAACAGAAAATTCCCTATCAAATACTTACCATCATTTTATTTTCCTGATGGACTCCATGGCAGCATATGTATGGGTTAACCACTCCTCCCCTATAGGACCCCACTCCCATAAATCTTTGCTCTGAGCCAGAGGCCGCATTCCATACTAGCCTACTGGGGGGGGGAAACTTCTGCTGCCATAGAGTCCATCAGGAAAGAAAAATGATGGTAAGTATTTGATAGGGAATTTTCCATTTTCCTGACAGACTCCATGGCAGCATACATATGGGAACTAACTCACCATACACCCAATGGGCGGGCAGTGCTATCCCAAAGACTTTAATTTGTACCGTCAACAGATAGGACCTGCAAGCCAAAATAAACAGAGGATAAGGAAGCAAACTCTACACCATAATGAGCCATAAATGTATTGATTGAGGACCACAGGGCTGCCCTACAGACTACTTTAAGAACCACATGCTGTGAAGCTGCCCAAGATGTTGACCACTTCTTCCTGAGTGAGTAGACACTACCTCCAAAGGAGCCAAGCCCTTTTCTCTGTGAGCCTGTTGGATGGCCTAGGCAATCCGTGCCACAATCATCCTAGATGAGGCACTTTTCTCTGTCTTTTCTGGCAAAAGAATGAACAGGCATTCTGAAGCCTGAAGGAAGTTGTAGCTTTGTAGATATAACTTCACAATATCTGAGTGATTCCTAGAACTGAAGGAAGGCACTGCTGGGAGTCAACACAGGATTCCCTGTTTACTAGACATGCCCTTTAACCAACTAAGCCACAGCGTGCCCTCTCCCACGTCTAAAGGACGCAAGTTAGAACTCTAAAGGTTGGCAGAACAATTTCTTGGCTACCATGAAAGACTGATGCACCCTTGAGAATTGAGTCAAGCATAGGTAACAGCACCACTCAAACTGGAAAGAACGTTAAGAAAAGTTCTCCATGGCCAGTGAATCCATCTCTGAGGCTTTTTATGCCAACCTGATAGCCAGGAAAGAGACAAACTTGACGAGAGAACTTTAACGAAGACTGCCTTAGAACTGTCTGCTCCAATTCCCAAGGGGGAGTTGAGAACAAGAGGGAGACTCCATTTGGAAAACCTCTGCTTACTTCGAGGTCTGAGCCTAGCTGCTCCCTTGAAGACTTGTTGGACAGGAAAATATGCCTGTGAAGGCCAATAAAGCTGACACATGAACTCCGAGGGAGCTGACCGATGGTGCCAGATTCATTTTCGACTGGAGGAAGCCTAGAATATTTAAAACTTCTAGATCACTACATGATCTGTCAGCAGCAGACATGTATTGAACAATCTTTGACCAGATTCTCCCGGAAACGTTGTTTGCGTTAATACTTCTAGTATTCAAGAGAGCGGAGATGACTCTGGAGGAGCAGCCGAGGACCTCCAATCTCAAGAACCAGACCGTCAGACGCAACCATGCTGGACATGGATGTAGAATTACACCCAGTGACAGAAGGTCTGGCCTGAGGAGAAGGTGCACTGGGTTCCGGAAGCTAAACTGTGCTAGCAAGGGGAACCATGGTCTAATTACCTCCACAACCTCTGATCAGAGTCTTCATAGAAGTCAGAGGTTGACAAGGACTGGAAGAAATGTACAGGTTCTACTGCATTTCCAATGATCCATCAGGGCATCAGTGCCTGAAAAACCTCCACATGTAGAGACCATTTGTTGTTGTCCAATTGGACTCTGAAAAGAAAGTCTGTTAGAATATTTTGAACTCTGGGGACAAAAGCCGCTGAGATGTAGGCTTGAGCCCAAGACATAATAAGCTCCGCTTCTTGTAATAGGGAACAGGCTGTGAGTCCCCCTTGTCTTTTAACGTAGGAGACTGCCGTAGTATTGACCAACCTAAGAGCACTGACGCGCCCTTTGTTATATGGTGAAAGGCCTGTATTCTTATTCCTGGCTCCCACTGCTGTAGAAACCCCTTCTGGGAGGGCTGCCTTCTCCAGCTTCCACTTGACCCTCGGATCAGTAGACACCATGGTGCCAATCATTTTAGACACTGAAAGGTGCGCAGGTGGGAAGAAGGCAGGGCCAGGAATATTCTGTTCCAGAACATTGGGATTCAGAGTTACGGCAATGGTCCTCTTGATTATATTGAACTGAGCCCAGAGGCACACAGGAGACTGAGTGGACTCCTTTCCAGATTCAGCTGCCATACAAGTTGCAGGCGTATGCTCCTTGTAAAGACCATCACAACCAATTAGGCCCTGAAGATACACAGGGTGATGTTGAAAGCCCGAATGGCTGGAGCTGAAGATAGTCTTGACCTACAGCGAGCCGAAAGAACTTGCAGAAGTCTTCTACAATGGACACATGAAAGTAAGCATATTAAGTCTCAGGTGCACAAGGTCCAAAACCAGCCTTCGCAAGCTGTTCCTCTTCATGACCATAAAGAGGGGCGAGTACCTGCCCTGAAATCTCTCACATTCAGAGACTGGCACAGCAGCACTTTGCAACCCCAGTGACTTATGTAAAGCTTGAGTATATGCTTCCTTTATTTAAGAGTGAGGTAAAAAAAACATGGTAAAGACCATTTTAAAGTCCCAATAGTCCGAGGCCCAAACTCAATAGCTTCTTGGATACCCGAGTTCAAGCTTTTAGCAAATTTATGAGGGGAAATCTGGTCTTTACCCCAGCTCTTCCTAAAATACCAACCTGGTCTGTAAAAATGTGCAAACCTTACACGCTTCGAGCTTTGTTCTCTAGACTGTCGTCTTCCGGCCTATCAGGCGCTGGTCCTGAGGAAGGCCCCAACTTTCCAACTGTGGCTCGTGTTACGATGCTATCCAGCTTGCCAAAAGATGAAGCTTCTTCAAAAGGAATGCTATATTACACCTGTTAGAGGCGGGCTCAGCACACCCAGGCCCCAGCTATAGCACTCACTTGCCGTAACTGACGAGAGCATAACCCGCATCACTGTGCGGATGATGTCAATTGAAACCTCACCATGGAAACCGACATCAGCTTCGGCTGCTGAACTACAGAGTTTCCGAAAATGCTCTTAAATACTACGTCCATAGTCTCCCTCCACATTTTCATCCTTTTTTAACATGGCCACAAGAGCCCAGGCCAACTTTCGGGCTATTCACTGCATCTTCCAAAGAAAAACTACATGCTTGCTCAGAAGGGAGGTATATCTCACGACCTTGCTCCATTCATCCAAAATGATGTCCCCTAGTTCCCTTAGAAATGGGGAGAATAGAATACTCTTTCTAAGGCTACGTCTTTACTATTGTGACCCCAAAGTAGCACGATTTAGAGTGCGACTTTGGAGTTGGACCCTGATATGATTCTGAGTGCAGCCCCGAACCAACTTTACAGTCTGGATCAAAGCTGCATCAAAAGTCGCACCTGAGAAGAGCAGAAACCTTTTTCAGAGTCGCTTCAACTTTAAGTCGAATAAATTGGAACGGGTGCCATTGAAATCAATGGGCTAAAACTCATCCTGTGACCCTATGTGTCCCAAATCGCATCTGGAGGAAAACAAAGCCCAAGGTGCTTACGGAATTTCCTCTTGCTTTGCAGGAGACTCTACATGTTTTATTCATGTAAATGTACCCATCATTGCCTTAACCAAAAGGAGTTACAAGGGTAAAGAGACTCATCTCCCTCTGCCTCACTGTCTGAGGTCTTCATAGATGGATGGTTTGGTTGGGACAGTTCCAGTTCTTCCTGGTCATCCTAGTGGTAGAACACATTGCAATGGCTGTTGAACGTTGCATGTGGCTTGTATCCACTCTTTAAGGGATTCCTGCACCACATGCCTCACTAGAGATTCCATTTGCTGGAAATTGACATCCCCTCTTCCCTGGGCTTAGCATAGCTTACACAGAGACTTCTCCTCTGGGAACAGAGTCCCCCATCCCCAGCAGGCTCCCTCTTTGGAGCGGCTGACATAGTGTTGGGTGCGTAAAGGAGGATTCATAGCTTCTGATGAAGGCTGGACCTTGACGGTGACCTATGCCAAATACATCTGGAAGAAGGGTGACCTAATGAGGTCTTTATCATCCCGTGCCATGTATTGTCAATCTGACCTAGAAGGACTAAAAAAAAAGAAGCAAAATAGGATAGAAAGGAAATGGTTAAAAAACAAAAAGAGTACCCAGGTCAGCAAGGAAAGAAAAGGGTTAGACCCGCCCTCTCATACCTGCTACACAAGGGCTGCCACAAGGGGGGGGGGGCAGTGGAACACCTACAGTGTAAAACTGCAGACAGGCAACCTGCACAGGTGATCAAATCATAGCAGAATCACACAGGCAGCATACAAGGGTGTTAGTGCAGAGAATATACCTGTGATGATTTCAGTATTTAGAGAAACTGCTGCAAGCTGCCCACAGAAAAATCCCAACATCAACAGAACTAACCACTGATTAAATTTCTTCAGTGAAATTATGCCACCGCCGTCCACCATGTGCATTCTCTGAGCCCCTGGGCAGGAGTAACCCAGGGATGCCTGGCCAGAAGAGAAAGCAGCGGCTTGGAACACCAATGCGCTCCAGCTGCCATAGACACTAGAGCCAGGGAAGAAAACAGATAAACGGAAAACACACAAACTGCTGCCATGGAATATGTAATATAAAAGTATACATCACCGCACGCGGCATGAACACAGATCTGCAATTCAATCCTGCTTCCCCAATCAAACCGGACCAGGTAGGCTGATCACGCCGTACTTGGGGCATATAGTGCCACCCGCTAATAGCTAGGCTTTCTGGCCAATGTGCCTCTTGCCTACCAATGGCCAGGCTTCAGCTCTTCAAGCGCCTCTTCCATTTGCCGACTCCATACCTTGCTAGTAGCTAAGGCTTATCAGAGTATCAGGACCTTTTATCCCAGTGGTCGTAAGTACGTTTTCTCCTTCACTGATGGGTACTGATAAGGCGGCACTGACGGGCACTGATAAGGCGGTACCAATGAGGTGGCACTGATGGGCACTGACGGCATTGACGATGGGCACTGATAGGCAGAACTGATGGGTGGCACTGATATGCAGCACTGATGGGCGATGATAGGCGGCACTGATGGGCACTGATAGGCGACACTGATGGGCACTGAATGGCTGCACTGATGAGTACTTATGAGTGGCACTTATAGGCGTAACTGCTGGGCACTGATACTTGGCACTGATGGGCACTGGTATGCGACACTAATAGATGGCACTGATAGGCATCACAGCTGGCACTGGCAGACATTGGGGATGGGCATTGTTTGGCATTTACAAATGTGAAAAAATAAAAAATAAACAGACTAGTACACTCCCTAAAGTTAAGTTAAGGTACAATAGGTGTACATGTTGTTACATGTGTTGCTATCTATTAAATTCAAATGTATGACAAATGTTCAGTAACAGCATTTTATGGTCTTCTATGCATATGTGGTCCGATGCTCACCCACTGTATCAGTTCAATTATATTAATAGATTGAACTATCTTTAGATATTGCATATCAATATGCCAGTTGTGGCAATGAATGTCACAATTGGGTGACCATCGGATCGTGTGCGGATGGACTTCTATAACAACTATAATGGCTATTAGCTTACTGATGAATCTTATGATTGACCCGCTGATTAATGGAAGCAAGGTATAATGCCCTATTAGACAACAGTGTTTATCCACCTGGGGAGCTTTTGCTGCAATGCGATCAAAATTTCTCACCCTTCATCCCTGATAAATAGAATAAATAATTCTTCCTAAAAATTATAACATCTTAATACCGCTAGACGTATGCCTTGTGCTTATGCATAGCTGATAATTATTGTGATGTTTGATATCCATCGGAATTGTATGGGTGAGGATTGGATGGTGTATGTACTACTTATGCCCGTTATAACGATTATCCTGTGACTGACATTGTTTGCCAGTGGAGATCTTTTTCCTCTAGCCTAGATATAAAATACCTTTCATTAATTGATGATGTAATGCAATATATGTTTATATTAAGATACACACTTTAGTGAAGCCTATAATGGATGTTTTTAGTGTATTGTGCAGGGCGGCACACCATTGCAATTTTAATTAGTTTAGAGCACTTGCGGGGTTATCACAGCCAACGGCTAATTAGCGAATAGGTATTAGCACTTGTATTTTATTGAAACAATTAAGGGTGGGTTGTGGCCCCATAAGTAAGCTAGTGTTTGTGAACTATTCCCCAGTTCTGAAGAAGTTCCTAGTAGTAAGGAACAAAACATGTAAACTCTTGGGAGAAGCACCCCCCTCTACACCCCTTACTGAGTCACCTCTACAATGGCTCAGAAAGGCTCATCTTGCAGCCGTAACCACTGTGGTCTGGAGGATATCACATGCAGACTTTAACTGATCAAATATCGGTATAGCCATCAACCTATACAGACCTACCTTATAACAACTTTGGATTGGAGTCTACTTTATTCTACTCAGAGAGATACCAACTATAGCTTCACCTGTATACCATCCTCATCTGTTTTGCTTCTAAGTCGTCTACTCAACACTATAGACATACACGTACCGATCAATGGACAACTATCTCCGTGAGTGACGCCTAGCCACATAAACAGTGAGTAATACTGCATATTCAACTGCTTGAATAAATCGCAGTGAACTCTGCTGTATTTCTAAACCATTTACCAACTAGGATTTTATCCAGTTATGTGGGATGCCTGGCAGGTTCTATCGCAAGTGACTACATGAATTATGAGCCCTTCAACAAATATTATATTTCTCTATAGAAGGTGATTACCCATATAAAGCGGGATACCAATCTATATGGCCATAATGAACATCATGTTGAACTGCAGTCTTTATCCAGGTGATATCTAGCTTTGGATGTATCTCTGAATGTCCCTATATGGAAAGATTATTTCACAGTGATTGACACGCTCCTTATCCATTAACAACTCTGATCACACAGAGATTTGTTTGAGATTATATTTACATCATCAAAGGAGACTTTTATGGTCAAGACATCTCATCAATACTCTTTTTTACCTTTGGAGTTGTGACTGGCTAATTATTATATTTTTCTCCAATTGTCTGATGGCTGATCAAAATACATATTTTCATTACTATTCGTTCATGTGTTCCATCCAGCTCTTGAGTTCCACCTAGGGATAGTGTTATAAATACCTGATTTAGGGATACACTGCCCTACGTAGGAACACTTTAGGGTGTTATATCTAGAATAGTGGCTCAGCATTTATGTAGGTGTATTTGGGGGTGTGTGAATTTGGGGGAGGGTGGGTATGCATGCTGCTTGATTTGTCTTCCTTTCAGGGAGATATATTCCAGCTAGTCATCCATGCATGCCGTCACTGCAATTATTCATGGGGATGTTCTGGTTTTGATTCCCTATATCAGATAGGGGACCAGGTTTTTATGTGTCTATTGGTATTTTTGATATATGCTTAAGCATTTAATAAATATGCAGTTAACTCTTTAGGGAGTGTACTAGTCTGTTTCTTTTTAATTTTTTCACATTTGTAGCTATATTATTGATTACACCCCCCGATATTTTATCGGTGAGTACTGCAGTTGAGCTATAGGTGGGATTCGCATAATCCTTTTTTTTTATCACTGTTTGGAATTTCCCCGGTGGTCTAGAGTGGCATACCTGGTGGTCCAGTGTGATGGCCATCCCTGGTGGTCCTGGCGGCATCCTGGTGGTCCTGGGTGGGCTGCGATGATAAACAATCAGCACAGACCCCCCTGTCAGGAGAGCAGCCGATTGGCTCTCCTCTACTCGCGTCTGTCAGATGCGAGTGAGGAAATGCTGATCAATGGCTCTTCCTGTTTACATTGTGATCAGCCGTGATTGGACACGGCTGATCACGTGGTAAAGAGCCTCCAAGATCGGTGTAGCGGTGTGTCAGACTGACACGCCACACCACCAATCGCTGCAATGCAAGCCCCCACGGGTGCGCGGCAGCTGTTATCCTGCTGGACGTCATATGACGCCCAGTCAGGATAACTGAACCACCGCCCAGCCGTCATTCTGCTATAGGCCAGGCGGGAAGTGGTTAAACAAGGCAGTGGTCGTCTTGGAGTTGTGTTTGGGGTCGTTATCATGTTGGAATACTGCCCTGCAGTCCAGTCTCTGAAGGGAGGGGATCATGCTCTGCTAGTATTTCACAATACATGTTGGCATTCATGGTTCGCTCAAAGAACTGTGCTCCCCAGTGCCGGCAGCACTCATGCAGCTCCACACCATGACACTCCCACCACCATGCTTGACTGTAGGCAAGACACACTTGTCTTTGTACTCCTCACCTGGTTGCCGCCACACATGCTTGACACTATCTGAACCAAATAAGTTTATCTTGGTCTCATCAGACCACAGGACATGGTTACAGTAATCCATGTCCTTAGTCTGCTTGTCTTCAGCAAACTGTTTGCGGGCTTTCTTGTGCATCATCTTTAGAAGAGGCTTCCTTCTGGGATGACAGCCATACAGACCAATTTGATGCAGTGTTCGGCGTATGGTCTGAGCACTGACAGGCTGACCCCCAACCCCTTCAACCTCTGCAGCAATGCTGGCAGCACTCATACATCTATTTCCCAAAGACAACCTCTGGATATGACGCTGAGCATGTACACTCAACTTCTTTGGTCGACCATGGCGAGACCTGTTCTGAGTGGAACCTCTCCTGTCAAAACGCTGAATAGTCTTGGCCACCGTGCTGCAGCTCAGTTTCAGGGCCTTGGCAATCTTCTTATAGCCTAGGCCATCTTTATGTAGAGCAACAATTCCTTTTTTCAGATCCTCAGCTAGTTCTTTGCCATGAGGTGCCATGTTGAACTTCCAGTGACCAGTATGAGAGAGTGAGAGCGATAACACCAAATTTAACACACTTGCTCTCCATTCACACCTGAGACCTTGTAACACTAACAAGTCACATGACACTGGGGAGGAAAAATGGCTAATTGTTCCCAATTTGGACATTTTCACTTAGGGGTGTACTCATTTTTGTTGCCAGCGGTTTAGGCATTAATGGCTGTGTGAGTTATTTTGAGGGGACAGCAAATTTACACTGTTATACAAGCTGTACACTCACTACTTTACATTGTAGCAAAGTGTTATTTCTTCAGTGTTGTCACATGAAAAGATAGAATAAAATATTTACAAAAAAATTATACTGTATATTATATGTTTAATAGATGAAACTCACCAGTATATGGCATTTTAATATATAAAGAAATCTGATGTCCTGAAGAATCGTCATAAGACTGCGAAACACGTTGACATGTTCTAATGAATTCTTGCCACTATATCTTCTGATTTTTATATTGATATGTAATGTTTTTAACTGATGTCTTTGCTAATAAAAAAATGATATTTAAAGTATTCATTATGGTATAATACTGTTGGGTTAGCCTTAAACACTCTGTTTGTTTCTATATATTGAAAGGGGCCTTACACTAACCAAAAAAAAGTTTTGCCTTTAGTTCCACTTTAAATTCTGGAGAAATGGATCTGGGAATGTAAAGTTTGTTTGCCTGTGCCCTTTTGTTTCAATGCACCTGGAATGTATTTAGCCGATATAAACGTAAAGTTTATTTAGAATTTAAAGCGGAGTTCCACCCAAAGGTGGAACTTCCGCTCATCTGTCTCCTCTCCCCCTCCGGTGCCACAACTGTCACCTTTCGGGGGGGGGACAGAATACCTGTCTTTGACAGGTATTCTGTTCCCACTTCCAGGAGTCCGCGCCCATGACGTCACAGAGGCCCAAGACGTCACCCTCCTCCTTCCCCCTGTCACCGGGCCAGTAAGAGAGAGGGGCGGGGTCTCTTGCATGCGCTGTAGGATTCCCGGAATGAAGACGTAAGATTACACTGCAGGGTTCCCTTACACGCAATGGCGGCGGCAGCACCCGACAACTGATGGAAACACCAGCTGCGGTGCCAACATATCTGGACTCCAGGACAGGTAAGTGTGCTATTATTAAAAGCCAGCAGCTGCAGTATGTGTAGCTGCTGGCTTTAATTATTTTTCTTTTTGGGGGGCGGACCTCCGCTTTAATGGCAATGTTCAGAGCACCCTCCACACCCCCCCCCCCCCCCCAGTCCTTGCTGCATTTCTCTGTCATGATTAGTGATGAGCCGAACACCCCCGGGTTCGGTTCGCACCAGAACCCGCGAACGGACCGAAAGTTCGAACGAACATTAGAACCCTATTAAATACAATGGATGCGAACGTTCGAATTCTAAAGTGCTAATTATAACAACTATTATGCATGTTATTGTCATAAATAGGGTTTGGGAACCCGGGTTGTGCACCAGGGGACATGTATCAATGCAAAAAGAAGTTTTAAAAACGGTCGTTTTTCGGGAGCAGTCATTTTAATGATGCATAAAGTGAAAAAAAAAAAGTCAAATATTCCTTTAAATATCGTACCTGGGGGGTGTCTAAAGTATGCCTGTGAAGTGCCATGTGTTTCCCGTGTTTAGAACTGTCCCTGCACAAAATGACACTTCTAAAGGAAAAAAAAGCCATTTAAAACTGCTTGCGGCTTTAATGTAATGTCTGGTCCCGGTAATATGGATGAAATTCTTTAAGAAAAATGGCATAGCTACCCCATGACCCCCCCCCCCCCCTACCCCAGCCCATTACCAGCCCCTTTGGGTCTTGTATGGATATTAAGGGGAACCCCGCACATAAAATAAAAAAGGCCCTATATACTCTGAACAGCCGTATACAGGCGGTGCATACAAGACAGGGACTGTAGGTTTGTTCTTATGTAGAATCTGTTTGTAATTTTGAACAGGTACATTGTTGAAGTGTAGCTCCAGCCCAAAAATCTATTTTTAAACTTTTTGGGAAACATAGGTAAGGGTTATCACCCCTGTAACATTTGTTTTGCTGTCTGTGCCCCTGTTCAGAACATTTCACCTCACTTTCCGTCCCAATGACAACTGTTTTTGAAATGTGGTGTTTTTCTTGAAACAAGGATTGCTGATAAAGCATCAGTACAGATGAGACCCCTTTCTCCCATATTTATTCTTACAGGAGAGAATTTTCCTTTCTAGGGGTAGATTTCCTCTCACTTCCTGTTGTCTTCTTTCGTTTGCAAGTAGGAGTCGTTTGTAAGTTGGATGTTTGAAAGTAGGGACCTGCCGTATATACTCTGCAGAAATAGGCCCCTTAGTTGTTGGTGTTGGCACAACACTGTAAGCACTCAGTTACTCTTGGTTGGTGCTGGAACGCCCTGCTGTCAACTATTATATCAGGAATTTTAATTACATATAATTGTTGAACAGTGGTAGTAAAAATTGGGGCTTTGATGGTGGTGCTGGTGCCACAACACTGTAAGCCCTGACAGTTACTCTTGGTGGGTGCAGCAATGGGCCCTGCTGTGAATTATTAGATCAAGAATTGTAATTACATGCCCCTTTTGAACAGGGGCTGAAAAATTGGGCCTTTCGTGGTGGTGGTGGTGGTGGCGTTGCCACAACACTGTAAGCCCTCAGAGTTACTCTTGGTGGGTGCAGCAATGGACCCTGCTGTGAATTATTAGATCAAGAATTGTAATTGCATGCCCCTGTTGAACAGGGGCTGAAAAATTGGGCCTTAGGCACTGGTGGCACAACACTACAACCCCTCACAGATACTGTACTTGGAGCACAGCAATGAGCCCTGTTGCAAAGTATTGCTTCAAAAATTGTAATGACACGCCCCTGTTAAACAGGGGCTGAAAAATTGGGCCTTAGGCACTGGTGCCACAACACTCCAACCCCTCACAGATACTGTACTTGGAGCACAGCAATGAGCCCTATGGCAAATTATTGCTAAAAAAATTGTAATTACACGCCCCTGTAAAACAGGGGCTGAAAAATTGGGCCTTAGCCACTGGTGGCGGCACCCATAAACAAAAATGATCTTCCAAGCTATCATCATCAATCGTATCATTGAGGACTCGGAGGAGGAGGATAGCCAGTCAACATAACAGCACAGGCACTCAGCATCAGCATCAGTCTTGAAGGGATGTGACATGTTAAAATCAATTAGTCTGTTATATCAGCATCAGGTGTGTGGTAGCTGGTGGTGATCCAAGACTGGTTCATCTTGATGAAAGTCAGTCGATCAACCGAGTCGGTGGACAGGCGCACCCTGTGATCCGTGACAAATCCTCCAGCAGCACTGAATGTGCGTTCCGAAAGAACGCTGGATGCAGGACAGGCCAGTAGCTCAATTGCATACTGTGCAAGCTCTGGCCAGTGATCCATCCTCAAGACCCAGTAAGCCAGAGGATTTTCGGTGGGGAAGGTGTCCAAGTCTGACCTTGCCCCTAGATATTCCTGCACCATGTTTATCAGACGCTGGCGATGGTTGCTGGAACCGATCATACTTTGGGGCTGCGGACTAAAGAATTGTCTGAACGCATCGGTCAGACGGCCACCTTCCCCACCGCTCCTTCTTTGACTGGCCGAAGCCTCAGCAACTCGTTGTCCAGGACCAGGAGTTTGTAACCTCCCAGTCTCTGGGAACGCGTTGCACAGACCTTTCTGCAAGGCCTCCCGGAGTTGTCTCATCCTCTGCTCCCTCTGCGACGGTAACATAAGGTCCGCAACCTTACCCTTGTACCGTGGATCAAGGAGAGTGGCCAGCCAGTAATGGTCCCTCTCCTTGATCCGAAGAATACGAGGATCCTTCCGCAGACTTTGCAGGATCAGGGAGGCCATGCAGCGTAGGTTTGCTGAGGCATTCGCTCCGGAGTCCTCTGGGTCACTAAGGATGACATGATCCGCAGCCACCTCCTCCCAGCCACGTACAAGTCCACTGGTTTCTTGGGACTGTAAATCATCCCTAAAAGACTGCTGCTGATGATGCTGAGTGCCAGCCTCCACCTCCATGCTGACACAATCCTCCTCCTCCTCCTCCTCCTCCTCCTCCTCCTCTTCCTGTGCGATGGGTGGGACAGAAGGAACACTGTCTGGGTAAAGGGGGCCTTGAGAGGCAAGGAAGTCCTCCTCTTCCTGCCTCTGTTCTGCCTCAAGTGCCCTGTCCATTATTCCACGCAGCGTGTGCTCCAACAGGTGGACAAGAGGTACAGTGTCACTGATGCATGCACTGTCACTGCTCACCATCCTCGTGGCCTCCTCAAATGGTGCCAGGACAGTGCATGCATCCCTGATCATGCCCCACTGGCGTGGAGAAAAAAAACCAAGCTCCCCTGACCCTGTCCTGGTGCCGTAGTCGCACAGGTACTCATTGATGGCCCTCTGCTGCGTGTGCAGCCGCTGCAGCATGGCCAACGTTGAGTTCCACCTGGTGGGCATGTCACATATAAGGCGGTTCTTGGGCAGGTTCAACTCCTTTTGCAGCTCAGCCAGGCGAGCACTGGCATTATAAGATCTGCGGAAATGCACACAGACTTTCCTGGCCTGCCTCAGGACATCCTGTAAGCCCGGGTACCTGCCCAAGAACCGCTGCACCACCAGGTTAAGGACGTGAGCCACACAGGGCACATGGGTCAGTTGTCCCTGTCGGAGGGCGGAGAGGAGGTTGGTGCCATTGTCGCAAACCACCATTCCTGGCTTAAGCTGGCGTGGCGTCAACCACCTCTCGGCCTGGCCCTGCAGAGCAGACAGGACCTCTGCCCCAGTGTGGCTTCTGTCCCCCAAACACACCAGCGCAAGCACGGCATGGCATCTTTTTGCCTGCGTACTTGCGTAGCCCCGTGAACGGCTACGGAGCACCGCTGGTTCATAGGACAAACCACAGGAAGAGGCCATGGAGGAAGAAGAAGAGGAGGGGGTGGAGGAGAGAGGTGTGTCACAACCAGTAGTAGCATTTTGGAGGCGTGGCGGTGGGACAACCTCCAACACTACTGCACCTTGTCCTGCATCCTTCCCAGCTGCCAAAAGAGTGACCCAATGGGCCGTGAAAGAAAGGTAACGTCCCTGTCCATGCCTGCTGGACCATGAGTCAGCGGTAATATGCACCTTACCGCTGACCGCCCTGTCCAGCGAGGCCAAGACATTGCCTTCCACATGCCGGTAGAGAGCCGGAATAGCCTTCCGCGAGAAAAAGTGGCGTTTGGGAACCTGCCACTGAGGAACCGCACATTGCACAAACTCACGGAAGGGGGCCGAGTCTACCAACTGAAAAGGCAGCAGTTGAAGCGCTAGCAATTTAGCCAAGCTAGCATTCAACCGCTGGGCATGTGGATGGCTGGGAGTGAACTTCTTTCGACGGTCCAGCAGCTGGGGCAGGGAAATTTGCCTGCTAGAATCGGACGTCGGTGTACTGCTAGCAGAGTGGCCGCAAGTACTTGGCTGTGACACACCTAATTCTACACCTTCATTCCTCTCAGTGCATGTTTCAGAGAGGACTGAAGTTATAGTGGGGTTGGAGATCCCAGCTGATGCAGTGCAAGGAGAGGTCCGCTTTGTTCTTTGGTGTGGGTCTTTGAGGTAGGCTTGCCAACGAGCTGCATGGCAGGTCAACATATGTCTGGTCAGGCATGTGGTACCCAAGCGGCTGATGTTTTGGCCACGCGATATACGCTTGAGACATATGTTGCAAACAGCAGCTGTGCGATCTGATGCACTAGCCTCAAAAAAGGCCCACACCAAAGAACTTTTTGAATGACGGGCAGAGGCAGCGCCCTGCACAGGCGGAGCTCTGCGGTGTGATTCCGTCGGTGTACTGCCCTTACGCTGGCCACCAAAGGGCATCCTGCCTCGTTGGAGATGTGCCTCCTCCTCATCCTCCTCCTCCTCCTCTCTCCTATTAGGCACCCAGGTGGAGTCAGTGACCTCATCATCACCTCCCTCCTCATCACTGGAGGCAATCTGGCAGTATGCTGCAGCTGCTGGAACATGACTGCCAGATTGGTGTCCTTCTTGAGCATCCCCTCTGTCTGCTCTCACGCTACTGCCTTCCTCTAGCTGGGTTTCATCATCAGACCCTTCGAAACGCTGGGCATCCTCCTGGAGCATGTACCCAACACTGTGCTGAAACAGTTCGGGGGACTCCTCAGGAGGAGGACATGGTGGGTCTAGGGAAGGAGTGACTGATGATGAGTCTGACATTGATACCAGGGAAGAGGACGCTTTGGCAGCTGCTTTTCCAGTACCCTGAGCCTGGGTGAGAGAGGATGAGGAGGAGGAGGAGGGCTTGGTCATCCACTCTACCAAGTCTTCGGCATGATGTGGCTCAACATGTCCAGCTGCCGAAAAGAAGGACAAGCGTGTCCCATGGCCATGTGCTGATGACAATGCACCGCGTCCACGACCAGCACTGTTGCCCCCAGACACAGAGCCTGCTTGCCCTCTTTTATTGCCTCCTGACTGTCTGCCTCTCCTTGTTTGCCTTCCAGACATTCTAATAGATGGCCTGCAGGGAGATGGGAAAAAAGCAATAAGGGCTACCTTCAGGTGTCCTTCTCTGTCCCTTGAAACAAGGACTTTGACAGTGAAAGAAACTGACACACTCTCCCTACCTACAGTTTTCTGTCCCTAGAAAAAATGTTTTTTTTAAGCACAATTTAGCACAAGGAGAATTACCTCACTGTCCTTCCAGGTCCCTGGAAACAAGGACTTTGACAGTGAAAGAAACTGACACACTCTCCCTACCTACAGTTTTCTGTCCCTAGAAAAAATGTTTTTTTTAAGCACAATATAGCACAAGGAGAATTCACTCACTGTCCTTCCAGGTCCCTGGAAACAAGGACTTTGACAGTGAAAGAAACTGACACACTCTCCCTACCTACAGTTTTCTGTCCCTAGAAAAAATGTTTTTTTTAAGCACAATTTAGCACAAGGAGAATTACCTCACTGTCCTTCCAGGTCCCTGGAAACAAGGACTTTGACAGTGAAAGAAACTGACACACTCTCCCTACCTACAGTTTTCTGTCCCTAGAAAAAATGTTTTTTTTAAGCACAATTTAGCACAAGGAGAATTACCTCACTGTCCTTCCAGGTCCCTGGAAACAAGGACTTTGACAGTGAAAGAAACTGACACACTCTCCCTACCTACAGTTTTCTGTCCCTAGAAAAAATGTTTTTTTTAAGCACAATTTAGCACAAGGAGAATTACCTCACTGTCCTTCCAGGTCCCTGGAAACAAGGACTTTGACAGTGAAAGAAACTGACACACTCTCCCTACCTACAGTTTTCTGTCCCTAGAAAAAATGTTTTTTTTAAGCACAATATAGCACAAGGAGAATTCACTCACTGTCCTTCCAGGTCCCTGGAAACAAGGACTTTGACAGTGAAAGAAACTGACACACTCTCCCTACCTACAGTTTTCTGTCCCTAGAAAAAATGTTTTTTTTAAGCACAATTTAGCACAAGGAGAATTACCTCACTGTCCTTCCAGGTCCCTGGAAACAAGGACTTTGACAGTGAAAGAAACTGACACACTCTCCCTACCTACAGTTTTCTGTCCCTAGAAAAAATGTTTTTTTTAAGCACAATTTAGCACAAGGAGAATTACCTCACTGTCCTTCCAGGTCCCTGGAAACAAGGACTTTGACAGTGAAAGAAACTGACACACTCTCCCTACCTACAGTTTTCTGTCCCTAGAAAAAATGTTTTTTTTAAGCACAATTTAGCACAAGGAGAATTACCTCACTGTCCTTCCAGGTCCCTGGAAACAAGGACTTTGACAGTGAAAGAAACTGACACACTCTCCCTACCTACAGTTTTCTGTCCCTAGAAAAAATGTTTTTTTTAAGCACAATTTAGCACAAGGAGAATTACCTCACTGTCCTTCCAGGTCCCTGGAAACAAGGACTTTGACAGTGAAAGAAACTGACACACTCTCCCTACCTACAGTTTTCTGTCCCTAGAAAAAATGTTTTTTTTAAGCACAATATAGCACAAGGAGAATTCACTCACTGTCCTTCCAGGTCCCTGGAAACAAGGACTTTGACAGTGAAAGAAACTGACACACTCTCCCTACCTACAGTTTTCTGTCCCTAGAAAAAATGTTTTTTTTAAGCACAATTTAGCACAAGGAGAATTACCTCACTGTCCTTCCAGGTCCCTGGAAACAAGGACTTTGACAGTGAAAGAAACTGACACACTCTCCCTACCTACAGTTTTCTGTCCCTAGAAAAAATGTTTTTTTTAAGCACAATTTAGCACAAGGAGAATTACCTCACTGTCCTTCCAGGTCCCTGGAAACAAGGACTTTGACAGTGAAAGAAACTGACACACTCTCCCTACCTACAGTTTTCTGTCCCTACAAAAAATGTTTTTTTTAAGCACAATATAGCACAAGGAGAATTCACTCACTGTCCTTCCAGGTCCCTGGAAACAAGGACTTTGACAGTGAAAGAAACTGACACACTCTCCCTACCTACAGTTTTCTGTCCCTAGAAAAAATGTTTTTTTTAAGCACAATTTAGCACAAGGAGAATTACCTCACTGTCCTTCCAGGTCCCTGGAAACAAGGACTTTGACAGTGAAAGAAACTGACACACTCTCCCTACCTACAGTTTTCTGTCCCTAGAAAAAATGTTTTTTTTAAGCACAATATAGCACAAGGAGAATTACCTCACTGTCCTTCCAGGTCCCTGGAAACAAGGACTTTGACAGTGAAAGAAACTGACACACTCTCCCTACCTACAGTTTTCTGTCCCTAGAAAAAATGTTTTTTTTAAGCACAATATAGCACAAGGAGAATTCACTCACTGTCCTTCCAGGTCCCTGGAAACAAGGACTTTGACAGTGAAAGAAACTGACACACTCTCCCTACCTACAGTTTTCTGTCCCTAGAAAAAATGTTTTTTTTAAGCACAATTTAGCACAAGGAGAATTACCTCACTGTCCTTCCAGGTCCCTGGAAACAAGGACTTTGACAGTGAAAGAAACTGACACACTCTCCCTACCTACAGTTTTCTGTCCCTAGAAAAAATGTTTTTTTTAAGCACAATTTAGCACAAGGAGAATTACCTCACTGTCCTTCCAGGTCCCTGGAAACAAGGACTTTGACAGTGAAAGAAACTGACACACTCTCCCTACCTACAGTTTTCTGTCCCTAGAAAAAATGTTTTTTTTAAGCACAATTTAGCACAAGGAGAATTACCTCACTGTCCTTCCAGGTCCCTGGAAACAAGGACTTTGACAGTGAAAGAAACTGACACACTCTCCCTACCTACAGTTTTCTGTCCCTAGAAAAAATGTTTTTTTTAAGCACAATATAGCACAAGGAGAATTCACTCACTGTCCTTCCAGGTCCCTGGAAACAAGGACTTTGACAGTGAAAGAAACTGACACACTCTCCCTACCTACAGTTTTCTGTCCCTAGAAAAAATGTTTTTTTTAAGCACAATTTAGCACAAGGAGAATTACCTCACTGTCCTTCCAGGTCCCTGGAAACAAGGACTTTGACAGTGAAAGAAACTGACACACTCTCCCTACCTACAGTTTTCTGTCCCTAGAAAAAATGTTTTTTTTAAGCACAATTTAGCACAAGGAGAATTACCTCACTGTCCTTCCAGGTCCCTGGAAACAAGGACTTTGACAGTGAAAGAAACTGACACACTCTCCCTACCTACAGTTTTCTGTCCCTAGAAAAAATGTTTTTTTTAAGCACAATATAGCACAAGGAGAATTCACTCACTGTCCTTCCAGGTCCCTGGAAACAAGGACTTTGACAGTGAAAGAAACTGACACACTCTCCCTACCTACAGTTTTCTGTCCCTAGAAAAAATGTTTTTTTTAAGCACAATTTAGCACAAGGAGAATTACCTCACTGTCCTTCCAGGTCCCTGGAAACAAGGACTTTGACAGTGAAAGAAACTGACACACTCTCCCTACCTACAGTTTTCTGTCCCTAGAAAAAATGTTTTTTTTAAGCACAATATAGCACAAGGAGAATTACCTCACTGTCCTTCCAGGTCCCTGGAAACAAGGACTTTGACAGTGAAAGAAACTGACACACTCTCCCTACCTACAGTTTTCTGTCCCTAGAAAAAATGTTTTTTTTAAGCACAATATAGCACAAGCACAAAACACACTGACACTCTCCCTACCTATCCTTCTCTTTCCCTAAACTAAAGGAATCCAGGTTAAGCAAGAAAGAAATAAAAGTCACTGTCCCTGCCTATGCTGCTCTATCCCTGCTCCGGAACACACTACACTAGGCCGCCGTGCTGGCGGCCTTTTATAGTGTGGGGCGTGTACTAAACCCCCTCAGCAATAATTGGCCACAGGCATCCTGCCTGTGGCCAATCATTGCTCTCCTCGCTGCCGGCGCTGTGATTGGCCAAGCATGCGGGGTCACAGTGCATGCTTGGCCAATCACAGCGCCTGGATGACACTGCGATGGCGTAGTGCATTGTGGGCCGTTCGCGTCACTCGAATTTGGCGCGAACGGCCCAAATCGTTCGATCTTCGTCGAACGATCGAACAGCCGATGTTCGAGTCGAACGTATGTTCGACTCGAACACGAAGCTCATCCCTAGTCATGATTAGCTTCTCCTGCTACCCACGCCAGCCAGGGTAGCGGTCTGCACAAAGTTTAACTGCAAAGTCGCAGAGGCTGTGTACCATCACAATGTATGCAATGCTACAATCGGTCATCACGACCACATGATCATGCTGACCAATGAAAATTTCTTCTTTCTTCTAGGTTATCATCCCATAAAAATAAGGCTGCCAAGAGATTCACATTTTTTTCATGAAAAGATGAACTTAGCCCCTAGAGATTTTTTTTACTTTATAAACACAAACTATAATAAATACAGACCATTATTCAATACATACCTAGGAACTATACCAGCTCTGCACTGATATATAGCCAAGTATCTGTCATTTTGTGTGAGACAGATAAAAATAGCGGATACCAAATTCAGCATCAAGACATGGAAGAGGCATGATATGTTTTTCCTTTTGGTTGTCATCCATGCTTACATTTTTGGAAACTGTTTAGGAATGCAGTCCTATGAAATCACCTGTCAGCCTCCCTATCTTTGTCTCCTTCTGACTCAGCACAGCTGCATGTGCAGGATTTAATGGGGCGGAAAATGAAAAATGCCATCCTTCCAAATACATTCTCGTTTGGGAAAACTTTCTGGACTACAGATAGTGAGAATAAAACTTTTCACTTTCAAGTCGTTATTTAATTATTATTATTTTATTTTTTTTGCCTGGCAGAAGATCACTTTGTGTCTAAACAAAAATCCAATAGAATAAATGTGTATAAAAGAAAGGTAAATGTGTGTTTTAGAAGAATAACAGCTGTCAATATGAGTAGGTGGAAAGGCTGTTTATTACCGGTAATTATTTCTCACAGTCTGCCAAATAAAATAAAAAAGTAATATCTGTATATTTTGTGTATTCATAGATGATTTAACTGACTACAGTCAGGAGAAGGTAAAGCAGCAAAAATGTTTTCATGTACTGCACTGTAGTGCTATGGTGCTTGATTTCAAAATTGAATGATTTTTTAGATTGTAAGCTCTAATGAGCAGGGCCCTCTGATTCCTCTTGTACCAAATTGTAATGTAACTGTAATGTCTGCCTTCATTTTGTTAAGCGCTGCGCAAACTGTTGGCGCTATATAAATTCTGTATAATAATAATGATAATAATAATAATAATCAGATCTTGAAGTGATCTACAGCTACCCGGAACTGTTCATCTTACAGTGGAACCAGACCCACTGATTTAATTGTTTCCCAGACCACATAACCACATAAGGGTGTATTTATAAACCATTTGTTAGACAAATGGCTTGCCAAATTTTGACCCAATTTACTGTAATAACTAATTAAATCATTTCTATGATTGTTAGCTCCATCTAGTGTCCAAAATGCAGTTTTTTCTCTCATTAAGGAATTTCACAAAACTAAACTGGATTTTTGTCTCTAGTTGGAGCTGAAGATCATAGGCAGGACCAGTGCTCCCACTAGGCGAACTAGGCAGCCGCTTAGGGCGCACTGCTGCCTAGGGGGGTGCAGCCACGGCCTGCTGGCTTCCCTGTTAGCCTGGCCGGGGAACAGGTGGAACACGAGGTGGAGGAGGGGAGGAGGAGGCAGAGACGTAGCTGCAGTCCGGTGAGTCCGCTCTCTGATCCTGTCACCTGCGCGACCCTAGGCAAGACTAACAGCACCCCTGGTGAGTGAGTGGGTGGGAGAGGGGGGGGGTGGAGTGTTGGTTTTGCCTAGGGCACAAAATAGTTAAGCACAGGCCCTGATCATAGGAATTCATTGACTACAGATAAAAACAAGGAAAATGTTGCACAAATGTGTGTGACATTCATCCAATGACTGTTTTATAACTAGACCCCTATAAATAGCCCCCCCTGTCATGGATATGCAGTAGTGTTTGTCTGTCAACTTACCTTCCTTCCCATGTGTTCATCTTAGAGGCCAGAACCCTTTCACCTGGCTTCCTTTATAATCTCCTCCCAGCCTGACTCCACCCCAGGCCCTATCACAGAACACTATATTAACCTGTGCACTGCAAGCCTGCTTTGCTGATCAACGTGTTTGTTAGGCATTGTGTGTTTGGGTTCCTGCCTGCCGTGTGCTACGTCTGTCTCTCTGTTACGTTATTGGCTTGTCCCCGACTATCCCTGTCTGCTTGTGACCCTTGACCTTCGGCTTGTCTTTCGTTATCCTTGTCTGCTTGTGGCCCTTGACTTTCAGCTTGTTATTCGTTACTCTTATATCTCGTGCTGCTGCTTCCCCTCTTGTCCCCTTATCCTACGGGGCGTGAGCTAGGAGACTCTAAGGGCCGCGACCTGGACCCAGCCTGCAGCATAACATCCTCACCACTAGAGGCTCTGGAGAAGACCTGCTGGGTCTTAGACTCCGCGCCCTGGGGAATCTTGGCTCTAGCTTCCCATAGGATCCCGGTTGTGCTCCTCTGGTCCCGCTTTCCACAGCCACCCAGTTTCCTATCCGCAGCAGTCAGCCATAGGGTTCACTACCTTGCGGTGCACTCCTGTCCCCCTACGGTGTGCATCTGTCACCTGGCCACAGGTGACCTGACAGTTTGATCAGCCATGAACCCGGCTGACATCCCGCTCCCCGCGGATGATCCATTGCAGGGCATTGTTTGCAGACTTGAAACCCAGGAATCGAATCAGACTCAGGTGATGCGATTCCTCCAGGATCTGGCTTCTCGCTTCGAGCAGCTTCAGGCCTCCTTGGGAACCCTGAATCCGCAACCTCAAATACAACCAGCGGCTGCACCTATTGCACCAGTCGCAGCCACACACTCACTACAACTGCCAGCTCCGTCCCGTTTCTCTGGGGACTCCAAGGCTTGCAGGGGGTTCCTTAGCCAATGCACGATTCATTTTGAGCTCCAGCCCCAAAACTTCCTGTCTGATCGGGCTAAGGTAGCCTATATCATTTCCCTCCTCTCTGGTGAAGCTTTAGCCTGGGCAGCCCCTCTGTGGGAACTGAATGATCCAGTGGTTTCTAGCCTGTCTGGCTTCTTGAAACTTTTTCGGAATATCTTCGAAGAACCGGCTCGTGTCTCTTCAGCGGCCAGCGCCCTTTTACGTCTCCGCCAAGAGTCTGCTTCTGTGGGACAGTATGCCCTTCATTTCCGCATACTGTCGGCTGAGTTGAGCTGGAACAATGAGGCCTTAGTCGCAACCTTTTTGCATGGCCTGTCTGATAGAGTGAAGGATGAATTAGCAGGAAGAACCATCCCCACTGATCTGGCCGGCGTTATCTCCTTGTGTAACCAGATCGATATTCGCTTTCAGGAGAGGACCTTAGAAAAGCAACGGCAGCACTCCTTGGTTCTTAGTCAGCCTGAGCTCCCCTCTCTTCGACCCGTAGAGCATCTCCTACCAGCTGAGGAACCCATGTAGCTGGGTCGGACCAGGCTATCCCCCGAGGAACGTGCTAGGCGCAGAACTCTTGGTCTGTGTCTTTACTGTGGGGGCAAAGGTCATTTTCGTGACACTTGCTCTCTTTGTCCAGAAAAACGATCGGGTCCACTTCATCTGGAAAGTGGAGTATTGGACCCAGAAATATCACCTTCCCCTTCTCGTCTTCTGCTTTCTGTGTTCCTTCATGTTGGTGCTTCTTCTCATTCGGTCTCAGCATATCTGGATTCCGGAGCCGCTGGTAATTTCATGGACTGGGAAATCGCATCATCCATGAGACTTACTCTTTTGCCCCTCACCACGCCATTGGTGGTCTTGGCGATTGATGGTACTGTTCTCCCAGGGGGACCTATCCGCTTCCAGACCCTCCCTGTTAAGATGTCGGTAGGGACACTCCACCAGGAGTGGATATCCTTCCTTATCTTACCCAAGGCCTCAACGCCTATAATTTTGGGTCTCCCATGATTACAGCTCCATTCTCCTCATGTGGACTGGACTACTGGACAGATCCTGGCTTGGGGTCCCTCCTGTTCCTCGTCCTGCCTACCCAAGGTTGCCCCCTGTGAACCTGAGCCGGTCATTCATTCCAGGTTGCATAACCATTTACATTTCTCTGTCCCTAACCACCCTTGGACGCACAGCCAGGCTAGCTTGTCTACAAGTCCTGCAGTCGCTACGTCTTGCGATGCGATTCAGGTAGTCGCTACACCTGACTCAGCTATTCACTCTGCCTCTGTACTAGTTATGCCAGTCCAGCCCATGCCCAGTGAGCCTCCTACTTTTTCTTGTTCAGGACATTCTGCTTGTCCTTCAGCTATTCAGCTTGACTCCGGCGACATGTCACCTTCTAACCAACCTGGCTTCAGGGTTCCACTGACATCTGCCCAGTCTGATGGTCCTGTGCAAGATGACCAGTTCCCCTTTAAGGGTCTAGGGGACCCTCCTCAGATTCCTGTTGATCCTCTCATGCCCTTGCTTATTCCTAGAGAGCCTTTGGTCCTCAATAGATCTTCTTGTCATCTCCCTACCTCGTTTTCGGTCTCTGAGGATAATCTTAAGTACGAGGTTAGACAAGTTCTGGATTCTTGGCTCTGCAGAGGCATTCTTCAGTACCTTGTGCATTGGAGAGGTTTTGGTCCTGAGGAGGCGTCTTGGATCACTGCATCTGATGTCGCTGCACCTCATCTGTTGAGGAGGTTTCATCAGAGATTTCCCTTTAAGCCTGGGCCCAGGCGGGGGAGGGCCCATAAGAGGGAGGGTACTGTCATGGATATGCAGTAGTGTTTGTCTGTCAGCTTACCTTCCTTCCCATGTGTTCATCTTAGAGGCCAGAACCCTTTCACCTGGCTTCCTTTATAATCTCCTCCCAGCCTGACTCCACCCCAGGCCCTATCACAAAACACTATATTAACCTGTGCACTGCAAGCCTGCTTTGCTGATCAACGTGTTTGTTAGGCATTGTGTGTTTGGGTTCCTGCCTGCCGTGTGCTATGTCTGTCTCTCTGTTACGTTATTGGCTTGTCCCCGACTATCCCTGTCTGCTTGTGACCCTTGACCTTCGGCTTGTCTTTCGTTATCCTTGTCTGCTTGTGGCCCTTGACTTTCAGCTTGTTATTCGTTACTCTTATATCTCGTGCTGCTGCTTCCCCTCTTGTCCCCTTATCCTATGGGGCGTGAGCTAGGAGACTCTAGGGCCGCGACCTGGACCCAGCCTGCAGCATAACATCCTCACCACTAGAGGCTCTGGAGAAGACCTGCTGGGTCTTAGACTCCGCGCCCTGGGGAATCTTGGCTCTAGCTTCCCATAGGATCCCGGTTGTGCTCCTCTGGTCCCGCTTTCCACAACCACCCAGTTTCCTATCCGCAGCAGTCAGCCATAGGGTTCACTACCTTGCGGTGCACTCCTGTCCCCCTACGGTGTGCATCTGTCACCTGGCCACAGGTGACCTGACACCCCCCTTGGTTGGGGCTACACCACAGCTCAGCAATCCATGCATAGATTTAGGTGGAAACAAGAGCTATATCCCCACACTCACCATATATAATTGACCAACTATCTCTAGTATGGTCAATAGCGCTTTTGGGGCAATCCCTCCCCTTGTTCAGGGATCTCCAATCTATGGCCCTCCAGCTGCTGCGGAACTACACTTCCCATGAGGCATTGTAAAACTTTGACATTCACAGACATGGCTAGACATGATGGGAATTGTAGTTCCTAAACACCTGGAGGGCCATAGTTTAGAGACCCCTGCCCTAGTTGATTGACACCATTTGACTTTGTCAGATACTTAGCATGCCCGATAATATCCCTCAGAGGGAAGGATGATAGGAAGAAAATCGCATAGCGTAAAACCACTCAAAAATATTTATTGTTAAAAAGATAAAGATGTACACTCAATTGGTGTTGTGCCTTATAAACCAGCACCTGGTGTAAGCAGCTTTGTGTATGTATGGAAGGATGATGGGTGCCATTCACTTCGCCATCAGAATTAAGGTGCGAGTTCCTGTCCGGAAATGACATCAGCGGAAATTACATCAATATGTATACCAAGCTTCAACGCATTTCAACCTGATTGGTCGTCCTTAGTAAACTCCATCATAACGAGTTCATAAGTAGCACTGACACTTTATTGTATCATCACTTCGGGACTCTTATGTTGGGAAGTTCAATATTGTATGCTAATGTAGCGGTACCCCCGTAGGAGCTGCTGGTTTAGTTTTGGGTCTGCACGTTACCTTACTGTTCCAAATGTTCGGCTCAGGGGTTCTCCTTGAAGAGTTTATCCGGAAGAAATGTTTGTGCCAACACAAAGTCTCTTTCAAGGGTTTTATTGAATAAACTTTCCAGCATAGGGGTAGAGGAATGGGGAGGACTCAGGTATCTTACTTGTCGATCACGGAAATTTCCCACGTCCAGAGGAGCAATTGACACCACGCTGGACTCAGCAACCACCGGATAGGCCCACTCTCACCGGCCTGAAGCTCGATCAAAGATAGTCTCTGCGACAGACTAAGTATTGGAACTTGTTCAATAGTCTCTGGCACAGACTCGTATAACCCCTCACTGGGTTAGCTCCCTCAGAAAGAACACAGCTCTCAATGCCAGGATCTTTCAGCCTCTCTGGCAGCACTGTGAGGTAGATTTTTGGGATCCGGGTACATCCTCCAATTGAGTCCTCAATTGCTCGGTCCCTTCCATCAGGCAAGGCGACACAGGATCATCCCTGGATCAGCAGGCCCCAGTAACTCCTGGGCCTACATCTCAGTTGCGAGGCCTCGGGCCAACGTGGCCCCCGAGACGGGAACTGCCAACACATCCCTGAGGCCAGGAGGATCGAAGAACGAACCCCACAGAATGGCGTCCGTCCCTTAAGTACCCTCTCCCAGCATGCACAGCGGGTTCACCACGCCCCCTGGGCTTCTTCTGGGAAAGAGGTACCCAATACGTCCAGTCTGTTGTTGCCTTTCCAACCCTGACCAGCAGTGACAGCGACACCCACCGCTGGGGGGGGGGGGAATCATGCAACCAGCTGAACTGAAACAGTGCCATAATTTGAATAAAATCTCTCTGGGCCAAACTAATGCCCAGACAACTATAATTTCAACATATAGCACCCACTCATTGGGAGCAGGGCGCTACACTAATTTTTTCTTTTGAGATATCTAATCAGAGTTATGCACCACAATTTGTATGTTTATATTGTTTTTTTTTGTTTGTTTTAAAAAAAAAAAATAGCTCTCAAAGAAAAGACCAAACCTGTAGACATTTCTGCAGACTGCTATGTTTTAATGATCATGATGGCAGTTTTCCCATCTTACAGTCCTCTGACCATGCAGGAGGTAAACTGATTAAATGCAACTAAAACTGGTGACAACAGCTTCTTCTCGGTTTTCCAAATTTGGAAGGCAGTCCAGAAGCTTAATTTATCACTAAGCTAATTGGTCAGAGCAGCTGTTGGTAATTTTGTGGATCTATAGCAGCCTTTATCAACCTTTTAACCCCAGAGGAACCCTTGAAACTTTTTCAGGTCTCAGGGAACCCATAATAAACTCAATCATTGGAAGTCATTGGTATAAATGCCTCTAACATTGGTGGCTACAGACAAAAATGCCCCCCTTTTAATGGTGGTCTGAATGCAGCATAATCTAAGAAGAGGTCGATAAGCCAGAGCTCAATAAACCCTTAGCAACCTCTGCAGGAACCCTAGTTAAGAATGGCTACTTTCTAGTAATTATTTCCCAATTAATTTCCTGGTTTTAGTTTTATCCAAGGTAATGACTAAGGGCTCTTTCACACGGAGGTCCGTTCAGGTCCGCCTGTCAGTTTTTTAGGCGGACCTGAAACGGATCCTCCATGTACCCCTATGGAAGCACGGATGTCAGCGGAGACATGTCCGCTCCGCTCCGCTCCGCCAAAGTGTGACGGAGGAAAACCCTATTTTTCCTTCCGTCGGTGGAGCGGATCGGATGACAACGGACTCTACGGTCCGTCGTCATCCGATTCCCCATAGGGGAGAGCGGCGCTCTGACAGGGCGGTCCCTGCACAGTGTGCGGGGACCGCCCAGTCATCCGTCGGCTCAGCGGGGATCAACGGAGCGATCCCCGCTGAGCAAGCGGAGCTTCACGGGGCGGATCTGCACGGATCCGCCCCGTGTGAAAGGACCCTTAATATAAAGAATATATACTTATCCAACAATGCAACTGTGGTTCCAGGCCTGCTGCCTCTTTAAGTCAACAGGTAGGATGTTGCAGCTCGGCAACAGATTGTTGCTCCCTGCAATGATTGACAGTGCAGGGAGGAAGGGGACCTGAGGAGGACTGTGATTTGGTGCCATTGCAACCTTGAGATGAAAGAAAATTCTGATTTGCTTGGCCATCACCTGGCTGATGAGGGGCTGGGCTCACAGCTGCTTTGAGCCTGGGGACCGGGGCAGAATAGCAGGGAAGCCTTAAGGGTGCAGAGGAGAGAGTCCAGGAGAAGGCTGGCCAGGTAGCTGCTGTGTGCAGGCCCAGAGCTGCAAAGAGTGGGCTGAGTCCCAGACATGGGTAGAACGAAAAAAAAAATGTTTTGTTTTGTTTCAATTCGTTATTTACATAAATTTGTCTAGTTAAATTAGTTTAATCCGTGGAATTCATTTTTGGGATTTGTTTCATTTGCTCGTATTCAAATTGATTTAAATTTTCCAAATTCAAATTTTAATCATTTTTGAATCAATTTCGAATAGTTTTCGATTTCCAAAGAGAATTAAATAGAATAAAAAATAAAGGGATAGAATATAAAAAAATAGAATATAACAGAAATCAAAAGAATAGAATATAATCGAGTAAAACAGAACAAAAAAAAATAGAAAATAAAAGAACAGAATATAATAGATACTAATAGAATCAAATAGAATAAAATGGAAAGAATAAAACCATCTTCTGAAATTTGAATATTAAAGAATAGAATACATAAGAATATAAATTAAAAAGGAATAGAATAGAATGGAAAGAATATAACAATTTCCCAAAATTCTAATGGAATCAATTCGAATTTGAATACAATAAAAAAAATAGAAAACAGAAAAAAAGATAGAAAATAACAGAATAGTATAGAAAAAAACAACAGAATAGAAAAAATATAACCATCTTCCTATTTTAATCTATTCTTTTCTATTTTGTTCAAATTTGAATTGATTCTATTTGAATTTTGGTAAATTGTTATATTCTTTCCATTCTATTCTATTCTATTGTTTTTTGAATCCCATTCTTTTTCTATTTGTTCTATTCTATTATTTTCTGTTCTATTCTTTTCTATTTAAATTCAAATTTATTCTATTCAAAATTAGAATTTCAGAAGATGGTTATATTCTTTCTGTTCATTTCTGTTGGTTTTTTTTCTATACTATTCTGTTATTTCCTATCATATTCTAATCTTTTATTTTCTATTCTCTTCAAATTCTAATTGATTCTATTTGAATTTTGGGAAATAGTCATATTCTTTCCATTCTTTTCTGTTCTATTCAATTTTTTTATTATATTATTTTCTTTTCTATTATAGTCTATTATATTATATTATTATTTTTTTCTCTCTTTTTTTTATTTGAAGTTTTAATTTCAGAAGATTGTAATATTCTTTCTTTTTTATTCTATTTTTTTTATTCTATTCTATGCTATTCTGTTATTTTATTTTGCGTAATATTAATTTCAATTCTATTATATTTTTTCTATTCTATTCCTTTATTTTCCTATTCTATTTTATTCTCTTTGGAAATTAAAAAACAAATCGCAAACTATTCAAAAACTATTTGAAATTGTTTCGAAAACTATTTGAATCGATTCGAATTTTGTCCGAATAATTTTTTGTTGTTTATGATTAATTTAAATTTGGTACTATTGTTTCTTACCCTTATTTATATTATTGATATGCTCCTGTACCCTTACCAATAGGGGTCTAGAAGTATGACCCACATATTGGAATTTACAAGGGCACTCAAGCATATACACCACTCCCTCCTGAAGAGTAATGCACTTTACATTAGTGTGCTGACAGTGTGCTGACACATTCCTCTATACCAGGGATATGCAATTAGCATATTAGCAATTAGCGGACCTCCAGCTGTTGCAAAACTACAAATCCCATCATGCCTCTGCCTCTGGGTGTCATGCTCGTGGCTGGCAGAGTCTTGCTATGCCTCATGGGATTTGTAGTTCTGCAACAGCTGGAGGTCCGCTAATTGCATATCCACGCTCTATACAGCAGTTTGGGTGTGCTTTGCATAGAGTGCTGTGACAGCTCTCATCTATAGACACCTTATTACTATACTAAAACGTTTCAATAAAGCAGGTCTAATAGAGCTACCTAATGAAACCTAAGTGTCAAAAGGTTACAAGCAGATAAAAAATGTCAGCTGCTCCCTCAGTCTTCTCAATTTAAAAATTACATAGGCAGTCCAGTTTTGGGGGTTTGGGGCATTCAATAATTAAAAATTCCCCAGTACACACTTTACCTGTCAGCTAAGACAGACTGGTTTGAAAACAGGAATTAATAGCTTGTGCAGCCTGGCTGGTGGCCTCTTTAGAGAGGCTGTAAACCTCCAAACCCCCCCCCCCCCCACAAAATAAACCTACAGTACAAAAGCATAATGAGCTAGTATGCATCGCATACTGGCTCATTATGAAATACTTACCTCAAAACGATGCCCTGGATCAGCGCCGGCACACCGCTCACAAAGCCGACATGTTTCTTGGAGTTACTTCCGGATTCGCGGGCTCCGGCGTTGTGATTGGCCGGAGCCGCGATTAAGTCACTCCCGCACATACGCGCGGGTGCTGCTGGTCACGGCAAGGGCCCTGAAGAAACGGCACAACCAGGCCGTTCCTTCAGTGTGCGTGCGCTGATGACGTCGGCGGCACCGTATATAGTAAGTATCTCCTAAACGGTGCATGTTTAGGCGATATTTACAGTACCTATAGGTAAGCCTTATTATAGACCACACAGAAAGGGTTAAATTATCTCCAATATCCAGCCGTGAAAATAAATAAGGATCTCTCCACATGTAAATGACAAAGAGTGGTCCAATAGTGTGATAACGTAAAACCAGTTTAATAAAAAATGTGCAATCTTCAACCATTACACTCACATCAATATAATTCAAAGCAAGCAGAAATACCACTTACTTTGAATCATATCTATCTATATTGAATTATTAAAAATAAAAACCACAGAGGTAATTAAATACCACCAAAAGAAATCTAAATTTTTTGGGGTACAGCGTCTCACGGCCACGCAATTGTCAGTTAAGACGACGCAGTGTCGTATCACAAGAAATGGCCTGATCATTAAGGGGGCAAATCCTTCTGGGGCTGAAGTGGTTAGGCAGCAAAAAAAATTTGTGCAATTATAATCTGTTGTTCGCATGTTGTTAGCAAGTTGGTGTCAGGATAACTGAGTTCATGACCATGAGCATGAGCATTAGCATTAGCATGCACATAAATTGAACTGACTTTGGTGCCCAGTTGCCTATGTCTGCAAGACTCAAATCATTGCTGAGTGATATACCCAGTTTCCCCTTTGACTATGCTTGATCTCGATCTCTCCAGTACTTGACCTTTGGCTTGCAATTTGACTCCGGACCTTTTCTAGCCACTCTGCTCATCTTCTGTCCATGCGATACTGACCTCAGCCTGGCTCCTGTTTATGTTTTCGCTATTCGAAAAACACCTGTTGCCACCTTTTGCCTGTCTGACCATGTTCCTGCCTCCTGCTTTTGCAGGCCCTGTTCTTCAGCTTCTACATCATCACAAGATTCTGTTCTTCTGCTGGACAGGACTTACAACAGGCACCCATGCTACTTTGTGTCCTTTCCTACCCTGTCATCAATCCTCAGGAGACAAACAAGACAGGAGGTGGAAGGGAGATCACTTTTATCAGTTTAGTCTCTGCCAGATATGTGACAGTTGTTAAAGGTGACAGCATGCTACATATTAGATATATTAGCACATTTTATTTTGCAAAAAGCCCTGACTTTTCAATGCAAACCTACAGTCAATGTACATTAAAGCGGAGTTCCACCGAAAATAAAATATTAAAAGCCAGCAGCTACAGCTACAGTAGCTACTGACTTTTAATATTAGGACACTTACATGTCCTGGAGTACAGCGATTGCTCGTCACTCTGCTGCCCCCACCGCCATCCTCGGTGAGGGAACCAGGAAGTGAAGCCTTGCGGCTTCACTGCCCGGTTCCCTACAGCGCATGCGCGAGTCGCGCTGCGCCGTTCTGACTGGTCCCCATGTGTTCTGGGAGCCGAGTGTCTCCCAGAACACAATGGGTATTCTGCGGGAAGTGACGTACTTCCCGCAGATTTCCCGCAGAGAGGACTCCCAGAAGTGGGTGCAAATACCTGTCTTAGACAGGTATCTGCATCCCCCTCTCCCCTGAAAGGTGTCAATTGTGACACCGGAGAGGGGGGAGGGTTCCGATGAGCAGAAGTTCCCCTTTAGGGTGGAGCTCCGCTGAGAGCAATGTAGATGCTTCAGCAGCTGTGTGAATCTGCTATATCATGGACCACTGGTGTACACTTCAGCTTTATTCCTGCTTCTTAAAAGTGCAGTCAACCACTTTTATGAAAGCGATATTTACACAGAAGAGTTGGAAACTCCACAAATTGCAGGAAAAGTCATAAAAATGACGGGTGTTGAATGTCATCTTTTGCGTGTGTTCTAAAATCAGACCTCATTAAATAAATTATGTGAATTAATTTAAGATTTTAGTATGTCCATGTTCTCAAATATTAGTTTCTATGACAACAGTACCGTACACTGCTTACCTGTAGATGTGGTTGCCATAGAGACGAAAAAAGCATTTTCTTTTTTTTTTCTGAAGGTTGTCAAAAAAAAAAGTAAAGGCCAGATACAGCTAGATGTTAATTCTACATTTGTAGGTATGTAAAACCAGCTTGCTAGTTTAAATAAAAGTATTATTAAACCCCCAAAAAAAATCTTAGATGTGTTGGCTGCATTTTTTTTTTTATGGCCTTTTTTCCTTTATTTTCACCCGTTGGTCCAGCCAGTAAGTCTGTCTTCCTTTAAGAGATCAGCTGTCCAGTACAAGTGGCAGCTAGAGGGCTGAGACAAACCTTTAACACTAATAAATTACAAATAAACATCAATCATATGCTAGATAGTGTTTCCAACATAAAACAATTTGGGAATATAATTAATGCTACCACAAATAATATAAATTAGTAATAATCAAGTGCTCATCATAATCTATTGACGTCCTCCCGGCAATTGGGGTTCGCGCTGAAGCCGTCATTCGACTATAGTGTGGGCCCCTAGTGGTTAAAAACCCCACAGACCTGGGGGGCACCGCCCTCCCTGATTTTAATCTCTACTATATCGCATCACAATTATCCCAACTGTACCATATCGACAAGACAGACAAGGAGCGGTTTCTCTGCTTTGCCCAAGGTGGGCTCGACGCACGGGAGACTCAATCTACACGCTGGCGATGGGCTCTAGTGGTGTGGGACTGGGGGACGACAGACAGACTCTGCTATACCATTACAGACCCATATGGCACTTAGCTACTACCAAGCTAGGGATACCGATCTATAATGATTATACTCCATTATGGCACAATAAAACATGGTATTCTTTACATGCACCAACTGTTTGCCGACGGAACCCTCAAAACTTTCACCACGCGAATAATTTTCACTCCCCAGATACATGCTCTTTCGATTCTTGCAGGTGAGACACATGGCCCAGGGCTCCGTTTTCGCAGTCCACCCCGCAGTCTGCCCCTAATCCACTTATGGCTGTAATCAAAAGTACTGACCCCCGCAAAATAACATCGGCTTTCTACGGTATGCTCACTACCCCTGTTTCCACCAAATTGGTGTATAAACTCAAACCTCGCTGGGAGAGAGTGATTGGCCCCTTGGAGAATGAGGAGTGGGACGAGGCTTTAGAATCCTGCAAGGCTGTCTCACCCAAGCTCTCCGACAGATTGACTCAAATTTATATTATCCATCAGGCATATCTCACCTCCCTTCGGGTTGCCAGATATAGAAGCACCCAATCTACCCTTTGTCAGATGTGTGGGAGGGAGGTGGGTACGTTCTTTCACTTACTATGGTCATGTCCCAAAATACAAGGTGTGTGGGCGCAAGTTGTAACCTTTCTGCACGATCACATGAGCTCTCCGGTCACGTTAGACCCAAAACAATGCCTACTTGGGGTGCTTCCAGATACTATAGACAAATATACGAAGATGTTCCTGCATGAGACCTTGTTCTCGGTGCGGAAGGTTATTGCCCAGAATTGGATGCGTCCCGTACCCCCTAAGCTGGCAGAGTGGAAGGTGGAGGTCAATATTAATTTATCGTATAAAAAGGTTATGTATATTAACAGGGAATGCCCGAACCAAATACGACAAAATATGGGATCGTTGGCTACAAGACTCTGATACTTGTACGTAAGGCGCCTTGGGTCTGTGTTGCCAGATGGGTGGCTTACTCCTAGCTGGGCGTATTGTTACAGGTCTAGATGACCTACATGGTCGGCACCAGATATTGCTCTCTTTCTTTTTCTGTTATTTTTCCCCTATGTTTGTTATTCATGACACGGGTTTTGAACTGTCTGTATTCTGATTACTGTACACCCTCATGTTATCATTGACACTTTAGGTGTATGTAATAACATGTATGCACTTTTTTTCATAATAAATTTGGTTTAAAAATAGTGCCTCAATATCCGATACACTCTAGTAGTCAGACCTCTGTATGGACCAAAACTTGGGTTGTACAGAACCTGATGGACATCAGTCATTTTTAATCTTATTAACTATTCACGGATACTAACAAGCAACTGTCGAAGGCTGTAGTAAATACAGAGTAAATACAGGCACATTGGAGTGGATATCTGATTGACAAAGAATGACACACAAACACTGACCAAGCCTGACTGTAAGAGCTGGATATAGAGACATAATCGACTAAAGACATGGGCAGACACCGGCTAAAAATTAACCCCAGCTATTCTGCTTCTAAGTGGCAGCCACTGACGATAAAATAAAATAAACTTTTAAATAGAATTAAAGTGGTATTAAATACAAAAGCAAACATTTATTATATTGAAAATAAAATAATAAAAATCAGCGCTAGGGATTTAAATATCTAGGCAGCTAACATCAAGGTTTCACAAAAACCCAAAAGAATGTTCAAAGTAACATGTAGCACTACATTTTCACATTGAAGATTTATTATATTGCAACTTACCAATTCTTAAATGTGATGTCTGCATTAGTCTCCTTTTTTGGGCTTTCTTTCTTCTATTTTCATCTGGTAATCCAGCTGTCAAGTCTGTTGTTTTTCATAAATGCAAGCTCTCCAGTAGATTGTATCAGTTTACATGGATGGGTCAAATCACTTAACATTGGCAGGGTTAATTAAAATTATCAGCTTTTATTTTTTCACGCAAAATCATTATCCCAAATGGAAAAAAAAACAAAAAAACATTTGCTATAGCTGATTTTAAAGTGTGAGTTGGAGTTTGGCTTCAATTTGGTAGTGTATCTAAGTCCCCTAATACATTTAACACTACCCTTTCCCCCAGACTGTCAATGCTGTTGCCTGCTGTGCCTCCTATGCTCATTCATTCAGAGTGTCTCACATGATGTGTGTTACCGGCCAGATCACCAGTTAAAAACAGGTGGAAAATAGCCAAAAAAAAAGAGAACTGATGCAGTAACTACATCTAATGATTGGTAAACTAAAATATATTACATTTTTGTTTTGGGTTTAATGCCACTTCATTTTCTCTCAATGGTACTAACGTGAATACAGTCATTGAGGGCATAAAAACAGCATGTTCTGATATACCCATATAATTTTCCAGAAAATATTATATTAAAAAAAGTTGTGCAAAATAATAATAATAATAATAAATACTACAATCTCATCTTTATTTATCCTCAAATTCTGCAGGGAAAAAGTTAAAATTACAATAAAAAATATATATTGGCGCTAGAGGGATGTATGATAGACAAAAAAATAGCAAGACATCATGATATATTAATTAAGTCCATTTTGGATGTCCATGAGATAAAGAGTAACCAAACAGCACCTGGCGGCAGCACCCTTAGAACAAAGCAAGTGACTCTGTATGGTGAAAACAGGAACAGAGCGGCGCCAGACTAAGTGCAGTATTAAATTAACATTTTAATAAAAGCAAGACAAATAGCAATTCACAAGATATATGAGTAATACATGCTCAAATAGTAGGGACTTTTCAGTTTCCAGGCCTCTCTGAGCCATCTGGGTGTCGTAGCAGCCTCAAGCACTGGCTGTGTCACTGGATGGAAGCAGGAAGCAGCGGATCGCCGCCGCAACCAGCGTGGAATGCAAGATGACGCTGGACATGATGTCATGTCCGGCCCGGCGCCATCTTGCATTCCACGCTGGTTACGGCGGTGATCGGCCGCTTCCTGCTTCCACCCAGACAACTCGGAGAGGCCTGTAAACTGATGAGTCCCTACTATTTGAGACTGTATTACTCATCTATCTTGTGAGTAGCCGTTTGTCTTGCTTTTATAAAAACTTTGAATTTAATATTGCACTTAGTCTGGCGCCGCTCTGTTCCTGTTTTTACCATAAAAAGTTATAATTAAAACAAGAATAAATACATGCCTTCGAGTTTTGGACTGCTCAGCATAAATAAACTAGATTTAAACCGATGCCATTAATATAGATTTATATAGTCAAACAATAATAAGCATAATCCAGAACACTGACACAAGCTTCAATGTGTGTTAAGCTATTTTAAAGCAAACCGCTTTAAGCACTTGTATTTTATGCATGAGATTTCCCTTCTGTATGCAAAGCTAGTTTTTTAAAATTCTTATAGAATTAAATATTTTGATGGTGGAATCAGACATATAGCTGAAAAATCTTTTCAAATACAATAATTGTGCTTTTCTTCAAAATTCAGGCTATTAGGAAATTATACTGGAAAAAGTGTATTTAAATAGAAAGTCTTGAACGCGATTTGAAGATACAGCTGGGTGAAGGAAAGTAGGTGCTCTGATGTCTTTAAATAGCAATTCCTATGAAACAAGTGTCTGCAATTGGTAATTTTTAGCACAAAAGTTCTCTTTAATTGGTAATTTCAGAATTGCTTGTTACTGTTCACGTTTAATACTCAACCATAAGGGACTTTTTTGGTTGTGAGTGATAATTATGTTGTATGAGCACTTGTAATTTATATGCAAATTAAATTATGTTTGAATTGTATTTCAGTTAAAGCAGAAGAAAAAAGAAAAAAATACAATTGCAATAGATTAGTAGACAGCAGAGAAAGAAGGTTTGAATGAAAACATGTATTAGTTTTTGTTCTATAAATTTAATAGAAATTAAGTTATATCTTAATAATTGCTTCTCAACAAAAACAAGCAGAGTAAGTTTCTTTCAAACAACAACATTCAAATGGTTAGTTATGGAAAGTTGTCTCTAGTGTATTGTATTCTTTTTTGATATGATAAAAAAGGCTAACTTCCAGGCAAAGTAATTAATTACCTTTACATTGTTGTAAGTAGAGAAGCATAACAATACTGCTTAGTTGAACTAGAAGGAGTTTGATTTCCTCTTGATGACACAATATTTCATTTTTTAACCACAGAATTAAAATAAAATCTGCACTCGCCCTCCAAATGTCATAGGAAATATGTAATATGTATAATAATAGACTATCAATACAGCTTATCAGGCAGGTATCCTCCTCAACACCTGAACCACAGTATACAGCAGGCTTTTTCAACCAGGGCTCCATGGAACCTAAGGTTCCTCCAGAGTTTGCTAGGGGTTCTTCAAGCAGTGAGAAGTATCAGATGACCACCAATGACCAATGTAAGTGGACAATTTCCCACTGATATCCAATGTAACGGGTCACTTCTAAATTGCTCAGTGTCACGTACCTGGTAGGAGTCTAATATGATGAGGTCGGCCTCTATTGTATCTCCAGCCCAAGCCCCACTGAGAGTGGAACAGATGGTGGCTAGGGTCAGGAGGAACACGAGTGCCTGTAGGTGTTGCTTGCAGATGAAGATGTAGGCTTGGATACACAGGCATGTCAACAGGCACAGAGCACGGGTAATGCTCGGAGGATCAGCCCATGTTAAGGGGAACTCCAACCAACTTGCAGGTTCTGGATTCGCAGCTTGCTGGAACTTCCGGAAGTCAGAGGTCAGAGGAATAGCCGAGTTTGGTAACAGGCGGGCAGCAAAGTACAAAGGCATCAGCAGGAGCAGGGTTAATGGAAGCTGGGATCAGGAGCCAGTAATCAGAGAAGTATCAGAGTCCAGAGGGAGAGTCAGGGAAGGCCAAAGTCAGCAATGGGTATCAAGCAGAACAAAACAGGAATCAGGAAATCAGGACACAGCTGAAGATCAGTCAGCACTGTTTGAGAGTCAGAGCCCCCTTTAAATAGGCAGACTGGCGCCAAGTGAGATTAGGGACGCGCTCCTGCGCGTTCACGCCGTCTGTTGCGCACTAGTGCTCTGGAAGGGCTGCTGCGCGCACGCCAGTGTTCTGGGAAGCCTGCCGTTGTTCTTGAACGTGCGCATGCGCACGAGTGTGTACCAGGGGCGTTCTAGTAGTTCTCTTACACTCAGTGTAAGGGGGGCTTTTCTCCATTGGCTGCTTATGTGAGGGGACATTATTCCATTGACCATCAATGTAAGAGGACATTACAACTTTTACAGTTTGTGTTTATTTTCTGGCCAGTATTTGTTTAATTTAATTATTATGACTGCAGGGAGCAGCAGCCTGTTATAAAATAACCTTCTCTGGGTGTCAAATACCCTAGTTAAGCCAGTTTCTTTATTTCAATTTACAACGTTCTACAACTTTCATGGTAATCTATCAAGACCTGTTGATGTAATAACTTTTTCATCATAGGTTTCCTAAGACCTCAAAATGATTTAAAGGGTTCTTCTAGAGTAAAAAGTTTGAGAAAGACTGGTATAGTATATTATCAATAAAGAGAAGTGTAACGTTCTGTAACAGGTTGTCTAACGGCAGTTTTATGCTGTACACAAATTTTCAAGGTTGATTTTAGGCATGATGTTTATACAAGCTTTGACTTTGGAATTCTAAATAGTATGTAATAGTCTTGCAACTAATAACACCTAGAAGACCAAGATCCTTCCTCCATTCCCTTTCTCTCCTTGTAGTTCTGCTTGTGTTGATAGGCTGGCTGTACTGCTGATCAAATGTAGTGTGTGTACCATGTGTGTATCACGTTAATGTAATATGCCATATCTACTTGACGAGATGTCTGTATTGCTGATATATTGTACTGTATGCTATCTTTCAATAAAGCACTCCTGATTGTTAAAAAAAAAAAATAACACCTAGAAAGATACAGTCTTACTTTTTCTTGCTAGACCAAATTTTCAGAGTAAGTGACACTTTCATTTCCAATATCCTTGCTGTTTTCTCCCTAAATCTTCATTCTTCAAGTCTTTTATTGCTAATCGGTCCTAGTGCTTCTACGTGTTACATGTTACATGTTACATGTTCGGAAATTGCCAGTTTTAAGCCATGTATGCCATTGGAATAGAAGGGCAGACGCTCACATAGTAAAAAGGGCATCCTTTCCAAAGTTGGTCTCCTCGTGCATTCTCATCACAGTTAGCACTTCCTACTGCTACAAGCAACCTAATCTAATGCCTAAAATACTTAAAGCACCTTCCTTTGATACATTTCAAATGCAACCTATACCCTTCTTCAGCATATAATAGTTTTTCTGAAGAAAGGTGTAGAACAGAATAGATCTGTTTGCTAAGTTATATTAGTCAACAGTGCAGTAAAAAACAGCCCACAATATCACACTCTTAAAGTGTAGAAGCAATAATGTAGTCCCACACCCAATACAAATCCTGCCAATCTGATGCAGGTCTTGAGGTGGGATCCTGTGTGAAACCTTCACAGAGGAGGGCTATGGGTAGGCCTACAACATGATGTAAATGGAATGTACTATGCTAAGTTTTCAAAAAAATTGGGATACTCTTGTATATAATTTATTCTATAGTGTAAAACATAAATCACTACGTACCATAACATAGTACACAATGGAATATACTAAAGTGTATCGAAGAAATAAAGCAATATAATCAACAAGCTCATGGTCCTAACTTGATGTTTCTAAATGTGTCCAGATATCACAATAGTTCAGGATGGCATTATCTGCAGTCCTGTGGGTTCTGACATTGGTGTTTGGTTTATATTTTTTCAGTTTTGCCTCCACTATCTACAACAGCACAGACAGGCAATGGAAACAGAGTAAGCAGTATTGCTGGGTGCTGGAGGCAGAGGAGAGGAACAGTACGGGGAGCAGTATAGTCAGTGTTTACCTGGCGCTCCAAATGGAGTAATCTTTAGGGGTATAGTCTGTGGCTGTAATGTCTGGATGGTGATGTATCCATAGGTTTGGGTGCTTGCAAAAGAAAGGGGTATTAAGGGTTAAAAAGAAAGGCAGCCATCCTTCAGAGTGTGTCCGGAACTCTGCAAGTCATGTAAGGAAAAAAACAGGGAGGGGGAGGCGCCAACCTGAGTGTAGTATTAAAATAATGACCTTAATAGGATAAGATTAAAAACACTTACAAGATGATAGAAGATGCATGCTCGTCAAAGTGCAGTCCTGGCATTCCACAAGGCTCTGCAGGTCCCACCGCTGTCTTGGATAGCTGAAAAGGTATTAGGCAGCTGGCTGGAATGGATCACAGTGTTTCTCCAGGATCAAAGAACCAGGAAGCTTCCATCTGACCAGCATGGACTGTGGAACAGGAAGTGATATCTTTTT
Source organism: Rana muscosa (assembly GCA_029206835.1). Classification (NCBI taxonomy): domain Eukaryota; kingdom Metazoa; phylum Chordata; class Amphibia; order Anura; family Ranidae; genus Rana; species Rana muscosa. Next base: position 75,113,578 of record CM055121.1, read on the forward strand.
ATTATTTTATTATATTTTTATCTGATTGAACCAAGGCCTGGCTGGAATCTTGTCAATCAGGGCTGCAGTGGTGAACTCTACGCACTCAGAGCTGGCTGCTCCTTCTATTGGCCTCGGAAACAGAGTAAGCAGTATTGCTGGGTGTTGGAGGGAGAGGAGAGGAGCAGTACAAGGAGGCACTGGAGGTTAATAACAAAATCATTGTAGTGGGGTCACTGGAGGATGAGGAGGAGAGGCAATTATGTGATGGGGTGCAGTGGATCCTCTGTATAATCAGTGTGTGACAACTGACTCTCTAAAAGAACCAGGTGCAGTACAAAAATATGTGTCGGTACTTCAGTTATACATACTGGAGATCAGGGTAGCTGGCACGTTAACAAGGTCAGAAAACAAGTTAAGAGTCAGAGCAAGTGGAAGTTAAAAGCAGAATCACAGAGATGACTGAATCATAAGAAAAGATATCCAAACAAGTGAAACAGCCACACAAAAGTAACAGGCACTTTTGATCAGACACTGACAAAATATTCGGAAGTCAACACTCTCGAGGTCATGAATGCAGCTGGTATGTAACTATGTTGTAGTACAGAGAATCGACTAACAGGAGTTTGTAGTACAAAATCTCACAGTCCATCCCAGACTACAAGACTAATGCTGCTTCTGGCATACTTGATGTCCTCTCCTCTTAGGTTCACACATGTGCAGTTTGTTACATTTCAGCTATTGAGGGACAATCATAAATTTCAGAGCTGCGCTATCAAACAATTAGTTAATTGGACATCAATATCTAGTTATCAGTTGATATAAATTCAAATTTAAACCACAACTATTGTAAAAAAGGAAAAAGCAAAAAAAAACAACACAAGAAAGTCCACGTAAATGAACAGAAGGTCTATCATAGAAGTTCATAAATTTAGTGAATGTCCATCACCGATGATGTATCCCATCCTCATGCAAAAAAACGATACCTCAAATGGACAAAATGCACGCTTACCGATGTAAAAGAACTTCTATCTCTAGAAAGGTCTAAAGGGATCAAAACGTAATCCTCCAAGCGTGGATCATTGGGAGTGGCTCCAAACCCTCCCCATAAGGTGCAAGAAATGTATGGTAATCATCTGCCAGATATCCACTAACAGAACGTGGATGGAAATATACCCTATATATATTTTACTTTAAAACTATAAAATCTCACTTATATGTTTTAAGAAATCATAGCACCATACAGTACACAGGTTCTTCACTGGCAATTCACATAACACATGCACTTCCGGGACCACTAAGACACCATGACCATCCTGGTGATGGACATTTATGAACTTCTATGATAGACCTTCTGTTCATTCACGTGGACTTATTTTTTTGTTGGGCTTTTTCTTTATTACAATATTTGTGGTTTAAATTTGAATTCATATCAACTAATAACTAGATGTTGATGGATGGGGTAAGGAGGATATGGGATGCCCATAGAACATGTTGCTTTGCCATCATATTTAGTGAACATTGGCTGTTTGACTTAGCCTTGAAGAACTGATGTACTTCTAACATTTACAGTCTTTTCCCCTGCATAATCACCATGCAGACTATTGCTCCTCCTCCTCTGCATCAACACCCAGCAGACTATTGCTCCCAGGACTTCTCTCCTCCTGCTCAAAACTTCCACTGTAAAACTATTAGATTCCATCCCATCATCTTCATTATGACAAAAGGGACCACTCTGTATAATCCCAGATTGCTGGCTGTAATTAGTTGTACTTGGTAGTTGACTGTGTAGTTACTAGGCCAGAGGCCTGCAGTACCCCTCCCCGGAGGCCTTGTAAGTTAACAGCTTGTACTGGTTGATGGGAAAAAATATGGTTGCGCTAACCCTAAAAAGTTGGAGTATCACAACTAAGTGCAAATTAATACAAAAACATTGTGAACATCAACATAATGTGAATGAATATAAACACAGTAGTGAACAATTGTGATTGGAAATATCCTAAATGAATAAAATAAATAAACATCCAATATTAACAAAAAAGGAGTGACACAAATAAATTCTCAAAGACGTGTTGAAAAAATTTATAAAAAATGTGCCTCGTGGAATTAGTCCAAAATTATGAATGGTATGTTAACCCTGATCGAAGGGTTAAAGTTCATAGGATAATCAAACCATAAATTGATAACTGTAACACATAAGTAAAAATATGTACACCCATGCAAATGGAAAAAGTCTATAATGAAAATCTTCCGTGAAGAAATCTTCTCATTGAGGGAAAACAGTGAGATCCACTACCAAATAAAGGTAATGCCTGCTTACCAGAGCTCCGTGACCCCCCACTACAGAGGATCAGGAGAAGCTTTGAATGAAAGGCACAATCTGCTCCAGATGAAACCAATGTAGATGCAGTCCCAATCAGCGTGTACCACGACAATTCAATGGATCCCAGACTCATATGTCAGACCATGTAAAAGACATATAACTTGCACATTTTGTAAGGAGCTCTTCACTGCATCAACGCACTTTCCACAAGTAATCCGAACTGCAAATTCCAGCTTTCACATGTCATGATGTCATAAAACGAGACGGGCTTAAACCCCTCGTCAAGGTAGAAACTACGATACACCGAGCAGACACCAGAGGGCCTGTACTGGTTGGTGGATAACTGATCCCAGCTAGCCCGACTTGCAAATCCTGCGCCCTCAGGCGGCATCGATTTGACACATTTCCCCACAATCTACCCTCTGTTCCGGGACTCCTCACCAATGACCATGTAATGATGAAGACTTCATCCATGACCGTGTATGGACGAAGTTCCCTCCCAGACTTCCTGGCATGCCTCTGCACCCAGCACTCCACTGTGGTACACTCACTGACCTTTTCCTGCCCCGAGTCCATGATGGAGAACTTTATCTGGACATACGTTCTGACAGCCTCCAACCCCTCTGATGCAGGAATTCCTCATCAATGACCGTGTAATGATGAGGACTTCAGCAATGACCGTGTAAAGGTGAAGTTTCCTCACAGCTCTCCCGGGCTCCTCCGCTAGGCCTCACACCCCCCCAGATAGGGGTGGTGGTCCCTGCCACTGTCTAGTATTCCATTCTCCACTTCTCCCCGCTGACAACTCCCCCCCAGTGGCATGTTACCTCAGCTTATATAGGAGGCCCGTCCCCTGCCAATGCCAAGTGGGGATTGGTCAGGGCTCCCACATGAGCTGCCTGCCACTCCAGTCCCAGACCCTGCCTCCTTCTCTAGAACAATCTCCCTAGAGACAGGGGAGGCGCCTCAGAACTAGAGCACAGGTGGCCACACCCACTGCTACACTAACCACTCCCTTCCCCCAGATCAAAACAAGCAGGCCTAGCCTAAAACTGGCCTGCCTAAATGTACGTGCGCTGACAGTTTTACCTAGAAAAATCCTATTCTAGCATCTACCTATGGTAGAGGGTGCTACATAATTGTTTGATAGTACAGCTCTGACATTTATGTTTTTTTGCACTGTGTTAAGTATCTCACGGTTAAGTTGCTGCTTTTGCACTCTATTGAAGTTTGCACATATACACAAGCACAGTTTAATTTGCATAAATTCTATTGAGGGACAATGCGTGACAAGATGAAACTCAATATTAATAAAATAATTAAAAAAATGCATCTATTGAACTTTGGAATTGGAGCCTGCAGAGCATTGCAAATATGACTAGTCGGTCGCAAATGTAATGCATAGACTCCTACAGACTCTTTCCCTAGCCTCAGGTCCAAACCAAGATACAGACCTTCAATTATGAAGCTTCAGTTGTTGTAAACAATAGACTACAAGTGTGGTGACACCATTGCACTTTGCTCTATTGAGATCAATGAATCCTCTGGCAAAATGTGACTTTTAAGCCCCGTACACACGATCGGTTTGACTGATGAAAACCGTCCGATGGATGGTTTTCATCAGACCAACTGATCGTGTATGGTACCCATCGGTCTTTTTTCCATCGGTTGTAAAAAATAGAACTTGTTTTAAAATTTTCCGATGGATAAAAAACCGATGGGAATTTCCGATCGTCTATGGGCAAGTCCATCGGTTAAAAAACCCACGCATGCTCAGAATCAAGTCGACGCATGCTCAGAAGCATTAAACTTAATTTTTCTCAGCTCATCTGAGTGTTTTACGTCACCGCGTTTGGAACGGTCGGTTTTTTGACTGATGGTGTGTGGCCAAGACTGATGAAAAACAGTTTCATCGGATTTTCGATGGACAAATCCATCGGACGAAAATCCATAGGTTATCCGATCGTGTGTACGGGGCTAGAGTCTCTCTCTAGTGAATGGATGATGTTGCCTTGCGATGCCAAAGCGAAGCCATGCCACACTCAAATTACGCCCTGTTCCAAATTATTATGTCAATGATATTTTTCTCGCTTACATAAATAATTGATGTAAACAACATTCAGCATAATTCTCATGTTATCAACTATTAAGAGTACAATTCAAATTTTATTGAACAAACCTCCTAATGATAACAGTTTTTTTTTTTCAAAGTAAAAAACTTACAATGCACTGTTCCAAATTATTATGCACAGTAAGTTTCAAAACACTTCATAGGTTGTAAAGAACATTTGTTGTGTTTGCAGCATATTTACTGAAATCAAAAGCTATTTCAATCAAACTTTGAACAACATTTTAACTTTTTAAACATTTTAACAGGTCACGTTACATTTTAACATAGGACCCCTTATTTGATAGCAGCTTCACAAGTCTTGCATCCATTGAACTTGTGAGTTTTTGGACAGTTTCTGCTTGAATTTGTTTGCAAGATGTCAGAATAGCCTCCCAGAGCTGCTGTTTGGATGTAAACTGCCTCCCACCCTCATAGATCTTTTGCTTAAGGATGCTCCAAAGGTTCTCAATAGGATTGAGGTCAGGGGAGGATGGAGACCACACCATGACTTTCTCTCCTTTTATTCCCATAGCAGCCATTAATGCAGGGGTATTATTATTTCCAGCATGATATGGTGCATTGTCATGCATGAAGATGATTTTATTACGGAAAGCATAATTCTTCCTTCTGTACCAGGAAAGGAAGTGGTCAGTCAGGAACTCCACATACTTTGCAGAGGTCACCTTTACACCTCCGGGGACCCTAAAGGTGCTGACCAGCTCTCCTCCCATGATTCTGACCCAAAACATGACTCCACCACTGCCTTGCTGACGTCACAGCCTTGTTGGAATAGGGTGGCCGTCCACCAACCATCCACTACTCCATCCATCTGGACCATCCAGGGTTGCACGGCACTCATCATATTTCGTGAAATATCTAATATTTTCATACCTCGTCCAAGGCATTGAACTATTTCACTCTTTTCGACAGCAGAGAGATCCTTTTTCTTCCCCATATTGCTTGAAAATGGTGCTATACTTAATAATGTGGAACACCCTCCTTTAGTAGTTTTTCCTTTTAATTGGGCTCACCTGGCAACCTAATTATCACAGGTGTCCGAGATTGTTTTCAGTGATCAAAAGAGCCCTGAGACACAATGCCATCCATGTGTTAAACTGAAAAACAAAATTACTCTTTCGTCCATGGACCGACACAGCTTCTCTATTGACAAAGTGGGTATTATCCGTTAATTAGGAGTGACTAGGCAGAAAACTTGTAAAAAGTGTTGCATCACACCTTCTACAGTACCGCCCAGGGGGCGGACCCTCCGGGTATATCACCTCAGTCTGCATCTCGCAGATTAGTTTTTTTCTGTCTAGCAAGGAGGAGGACATGGCTCCCTTTGGGCCCATTGGTCCGGGGGAAAAATATATTTTTTTGCTACATTTTTTGTTTCCTGCGATCTTCGATCAACTGCCGACTGGGTGACAGGCTGGATCCTCGATCCTTGTAGTCTCCCCAGTTTCGGCCATTGAGCATGTGCCGACCCTAGCTACGCGCTGGGTTTTCCACGACATGCCCATCGCTCCACGGGTGGCCGGTAAGCCTACGCTCCAGGGCCTGCATCGGACCGCTCAGCTTCGGCTGATCTTACGGCCGAGTTGCAGCAGCCTGGCCGGTGAGCGTCACGCTCCAGGGCATACATATGATCGTCCCTTTTGGGTCCAATCACAGCATGCCTGGCCAACAGTCACCTTCCGTGCGCGGACGATGGTCTGTTTGGAATGTCTTCCAGCATAATACATGCAGGATAGGTAAGTAAAACTCCCCTGCCTCGGCTGGGTGATTTAGCTGGACATTCCTGGAGAGATCAAGTAAGTGGTTGTGGCCCCTTTCTTCCCTCTCTCCCTGCCTTTCCCTCCTCCCTGGGCTTCTAGCTAAAGGTTGCTGGGTGCTGGGGGTCACCTAAGGGGTTCCACTGGAGCGGGGCTGGCTGTAACTAACATTTAAAATAAATTTAATTTCTGCTTACCTGTGTGTGTGCTTCCTCCTCCAGGCTGTCGGTGGCCATTTTGGGGTGGTCCATGCCGGGTTTGGCCTCTAGTGACTGCCCGGCGGTCATCTTCCTGTGGTTTTGGCGCCATTTTCTTGTAGTCCACACCCACTGGCCCCTATCAACTGATCAGCGGCCATGTTTGTCCACCCTGTATGTATATATTGCCGTTCGGCGGCCATCTTTTTGTGGGCTACGGCTGCTTGACCTCTATCTTCGGCTCGGCGGCCATTTTCTTAGAGCCTACATTTTCTTCCATACAGACGTTTTTGGCGGGCATTTTGCGAGAGCTCCGGCCTCTAGGGTGCATTACACTGGCGCAAAAATTCACACAGGAAGCGCTGAGAAAAGAAGCAGACTGACACAGCAGCAGTGGGACAGCATCACAGGCGCAGCACACGGCAGCATAGCAGTACCGGTCCAGGGTGGTGAGTCCTCTGGGTAACCCAGCATCTCTGCAGCGCAGGAGGGTGGCCTATTGATATCTTGCCTGGAGCCCTGTGGGTGTCAGCGTGTGGTCAGCATGGCATCTGAGCCAGATGTCTTCTCCCCTGAAACACCAGATTTAGCAGCTGGTGCCCCTGAGGTGTCTATGAACGCTATGTCTGCAATCCTAGAGGCGTTTGCTGCCAGGGTGGAAGCAGCACACGGGAATACAGGGGGTAGTAAACGCCCCCGTCCCCTGCAAGCTTCTGGGGATAATTCTGATGCAGAACCAGGTCCAGCTACGGCTCAGGGCCCAGATTCTGACGCATCAGAGACTGCAGACCGTGACCGGACAGTGAGGATGACTCCAGGTCCAGGTCAGTACGCGAGACGGCTTGGTATCTGACCTTATTATTGCAGTGCGGGATACGCTAAAGTTGGAAAATACTGCAGAAGCAGCAGAGACTCCGGTCCACTTGGGTTTCATAAACCTGCCCGCACTGCTAAGGTGTTCCCTTGTGTGTCTTATTTTGATAAACTCTTATACAAGGAATGGGAGAACCCACTGAGGGCCTTTACAGCCCCAAAGAGGTTTGCGGTACGGTACCCCTTTGAGGAGAGTTTTCTGAAGAGACGGACCTCTCCCCCTATAGTGGACCCTCCGGTGTCCAGACTTAATAGAGCCACCACAATTCCAGTAGAAGGGGCTCCTGTTTTCAAGGACCCCGTGGATAAGAAGGCTGAAGCACTCGCTTGCTACCTATACTCAGTGGTAGGCTCGGCAGTACGCCCGGCATTGGCAGGGGCCCTAGTGTCTCAGACACTTACTGAATGGGCAAGATTGCTACTCCAGGGGTTAAGGAGCGGGATGCTCCTCCTGAGGTGATAACATTGGCCGACCAGTTGGTCCAGGGCCTTAGGTTTGTCTGCGAGTCAGACATGGATACTATTCCCCTGCTGTCTAAAGCTTCGGTTTATGCAGTAGCAATACGCCGCCTGATCTGGCTAAAGGGCTGGTCTGCGGACCAGACCTCCAAGAAAGCCCTGTTGGATCTGCCTTTTAAGGGCGACAGACTTTTTGGGGCCTCTATGGATGACATCATCAAGGATGCCACAGGAGGTAAAAGCACTTTGCTTCCCCAAACTAGCAAGGGTAGGGGGCCACGCCAAGGGCAAGGGCCCTACTTTACTGCACGCAGGCGGTTTTTTCGTCCCCCCTAGGGCGACAGGGAAAAGACCCCAGACCGACAAGGCGCCTGCCCAAGGACAAAAGCGTCCTTGGTCCCGCAAACCCAACAAGCCTGCAGACTAATCTGCGTCCGCATGAAGGTCTGCCCCCACCCAGCTCTCGGGTGGGGGGACGTCTTCGCAAATTCGTGACTCAGTGGACAGCTCTAGTCTCCGACAGGTGGGTTTGCGAAGTAATCTCCTCAGGCTACAAGATAGAATTTCTCTCTTGTCCACCGGACAGATTCAATACCTCCAATCTCCAGCTACTACCGACCCGTCGGGAGGCCCTGTATGGGGCGGTCCAGGGTCTACTGGAACGCGAGGTAGTTATTCTAGTTCCAGAACAGGAACGGGGTCAGGGTTTTTACTCAAATCTGTTCATTGTGCCGAGGAAGGATGGGGTTCATCCAATCTTGGATCTCAGAGCCCTCAATTGCTTTGTGAAGGTACAAAGATTTCGGATGGAGTCGGTTCGATCTGTAGTCACGGCTCTCCATCTGGGGGACGTTCTGGCCTCTTTGGACATCAAGGACGCATACCTGCATGTCCCCATATACTCCAGACACCATTTGCTGTCGGGAAGAACCACTACCAGTTTGTGGCCCTCCCGTTTGGCCTTGCCTCAGCACCCAGGACGTTCACCAAGGTGCTCGCTCTGATTCTGGCACTTCTAAGACAGCGGGGTATCGCTATCATGGGCTACTTGGACGACCTTCTACTGAAGGAGCCTTCAAGCTCAGAATTTAGAGGTAAGCGTGTCCATTACCTGTCAGACTCTTCGAGACTGTGGTTGGATACTAAACACGCAAAGGTCAGTATGGTTCCCACTCAACGCCTAGTGTACCTGGGGTTGATTCTGGATTCCTCAGAGGCAAAGGTATTCCTCCCTGTGGAGAAGTTGCAGACCCTGCGGGGCTGCAGTATGGCATCTGACTTCCAGGAATTGGTCGTCACTCCGTTTTGGCATGCGAGTGTTGGGCCTCATGGTAGCCTCCTTCGAGGCGGTCCCATATGCTCAATACCACACTTGAGTGTTACAGAAGGAAGTTCTGTCCAGATGGAACAGATGCCTTTCATCTCTGGATTATCAAATCCGAGTGAGCCACCTAGTCAGGAGATCCCTGGTATGGTGGCTGACAGCACCGGCTCTAATGGCCGGGAAGTAATTTCTTCCGGTTTACTGGATAGTGATCACGACGGACGCCAGCCTTACAGGTTGGGGGGGAGTCTGGGGTGTTCAGTCGGTGCAAGGTCGCTAGACCCCAGAGGAAGCCCTCCTGCCGATCAATGTCCTGGAAATCCGGGCGATCAGGCTGTGCCTCTTCAAATGGTCTCAGAGGCTGCAAGGGTGTCCAGTCAGGATCCAGTCAGACAACGCCACAGCAGTGGCAAATGTCAATCATCAAGGAGGAACAAGAAGCTCAGTTGCAGCATCGGAGGTTGCTTGCATCCTGAAGTGGGCAGAGAGGAGCATACCGGCATTGTCGGCCGTGTACATTCCGGGTGTGAAAAACTGGCAGGCGGACTACCTGAGCCACCAGATGCTGGACCAGGGAGAATGGTCCTTACACCCGGAGGTGTTCCAACTCCTCTGCCAAAGATGGGGCACACCAGACGTAGATCTTCTGGCTTCCCGACTCAATCGGAAGGCATTGAGGTTTGTGGCCCGGTCAAGAGACCCATGGGCAGACGCAACGGACGCCTTGGTGGCATCGTGGGGTCAGTATCGGCTAATCTATGACTTCCCTCCCTTAAGGCTTCTTCCTCTTCTGCTCTGCAGAGTGGAGGCAGAGGGAATTCCAATGATTCTAATCGCTCCAGATTGGCCTCAGCGTCCTTGGTACGCCGATCTAGTACGTCTGGTAGCAGACGTCCCCTGGCGCCTACCACTACGGAAGGACCTGCTATCGCAAGGTCCCATACTCCATCCTGCTTTACAGTCATTGGCTTTAACGGCATGGCTGTTGAGAACCAGGTACTGAGAGACCGGGGCCTGTCAGATTCAGTAATCTCTACTATGAGAAGTGCTCGAAAACTGTCCTCTAGGAAGGTTTATCACCGCACTTGGAAGGCCTACATCTCCATGTGTGAGGAGATGAAATGGCATCCGCGTACCTATTTGGTTTCCAGAATCCTGCTGTTTTTACAGCATGGGGTGGACCAAAGGCTTGCCCTAAGTACGATTAAGGGACAGATATCTGCCCTGGCTGTCTTTTTTCAGCGACCCCTGGCGACTCACTCTCTCGTGAGTACATTTGTGCAGGGGGTTCGACATGTGGCCCCTCCGGTCCGTCCCCCGTTACCTCCATGGGACTTGAACCTGGTCCTCTCGGTGCTTCAGAAGGCACCGTTTGAGAATATTAGAGATATTCCCCTGTTGACACTTTCTCAGAAAGTGGTCTTTTTTGGTGGCTGTTACGTCAGTTAGATGAGTCTCTGAGCTGGCAGCCTTGTCCTGCAAGGCTCCCTATTTGGTTTTCCACAAGGATAAGGTGGTGCTGCGGCCGCAGCCTTCCTTTCTTCCGAAAGTCGTTTCGGCTTTTCATCTCAATGAAGACATTGTACTTCCATCCTTGTGTCCTCATCCGTCGAATCCTAAGGAGTCGGCGTTGCATTCCTTGGATGTTGTCCGAGCTTTGAGAGTATACCTATCTGTTACTTCCCTGTTCCGGAAGTCAGACTCACTGTTTGTTTCGGTGGCTGGTCCCAAGAAGGGCCAAGCAGTCTCGTCGGCCACCATCTCTAGGTGGATCCGACAGATAGTAATCCAGGCTTACGCCTTAAAGAGTCAAGCGCCCCCCCTTTCCTGTCACGGCGCATTCGACCAGGGCAATAGGTGCCTCTTGGGCTTTCCGACATCAAGCGTCTGTTTCCCAATTATGTAAAGTGGCGACTTGGTCGTCCGCTCACACTTTCACAAAATTCTACAAAGTTGATGTAGGTGCATCTTCGGATGCCTCTTTCGGCCGCAAGGTTTTGCAAGCGGCTGTTTAGAGTTGCAACTCCTCCGTTGGAGGAGTGCTGTTTTGTGTTTGGGGTGAAGTTTATTTTTATGCTGTTACCACCCCTCGTTTTTTCTCTGACACTGCTTTGGGACGTCCCACTTTGTCAATAGAGAAGCTGTGTCGGTCCATGGACGAAAGAGTAAATAGGATTTTTTACTCACCGTAAAATCCTTTTCTCTGAGTCCATGGACCGACACAGCACCCACCCCTCCTTTTAAGTTTGTACTGCTTTTTGACAAACTGATCTGCGAGATGCAGACTGAGGTGATATACCTGGAGGGTCCGCCCCCTGGGCGGTACTGTAGAAGGTGTGATGCAACACTTTTTACAAGTTTTCTGCCTAGTCACTCCTAATTAACGGATAATACCCACTTTGTCAATAGAGAAGCTGTGTCGGTCCATGGACTCAGAGAAAAGGATTTTACGGTGAGTAAAAAATCCTATTATTTAATCTTTGTGACACTGAAATAGAATTTGCATAATAATTTGGAACAGGGTGTAAAACAGAAGACAGAAGTGAAAAGAACACTTTTATTGAGTTAAGTGTGGGTCAGATTGAGGTTGGAATCTTAGGGAATGTGACCATGTTTCAATTTACATGCTGAATGTGAATGTAACATGAAACATAGCCAGAAAGATTGAGTATGCTTTTTTATTATTATTGAAGTTTTCAGTTTAGTACAAAGTTATAAAAAATATATACAAAGAAAGAATAACAAAAAAATGAAAAAACACCAAGACTAACTGTGCCAGAGGCAAGTAAGTTGCAGTGCTTCACTCCCTAATCCAAGGTATGGGGGCTTGATCATTCTACTGAAGGACAATAGCTTTTCTAGCATAAAATAACAGAAGGTGAAGCAGAGTCCTGGTTGCTTTTCTATTGGCTAGAGGCTCCACCAAGCCCAAGGGACATACCCCAATATCCAAGGGGACCACAATACTAGTTTGGTTAGTAATATTTTATAGAATCAGACTGCAGTAGACTGTGGTTGCAATACAGGACCAAAAAACTTGTTTGAAATCAGCAGGGGCAGAGGAGCACCTCCAGCAAGCATCAGAATGATTAACAGAGAGCTGTGCTGGTGTGTGGTAACTGCGATGAACTATTTTAAATTTGTATGGACCTGTCCCTGGCTGAAATCAGTCATTGAAATGGGAAATCCCAGACTTCGTTCCAGTCCTCATTGTCCAGAGACACAAGAACTTGAGACCATTTCTGTCTGTATTTGAGTAATGTCGAATGGAAAGGATGATGCCTTGTAGATGTTTGAGTGTGCTTTAGACAGGGACTAATGCCGCGTACACACGGTCGGAAATTGACCTTCATTTTGTCATAGTGTTGTACGTCACCGCGTTCTTGACGGTCGAAAGTTCAGAGAACTTTTGTGTGACCATGTGTATGCAAAAAATATGCACTCAGGCAAACCTACTAGGTGAAAGAGTTGTACAAAAAGGATATAAAGAAGAGTTTATAAAAAGCAAAATAGAAGAAGTCATACACATTCCAAGATGCGAACTACTGCAGAACAAGGAAAAAACTTCCAAGCCCGACAAGGTGCCGGTCATTTTAGACTATAATATTCAATATAAGAAGGTTGAGAGTATTGTCAGACGCCACTGGCATATCTTGAAAGCAGATAAAAGCCTTAAAGATATACTACCTGATAGACCCCAGTTTATCTACAGACGCGCACCTACATTACGAGATCAGCTAGTGAAGAGCGTGGTTAACCCACCCAAAAAGATTTTTACCTTCTTCACTGGCAAAGGGTTTTATCCCTGCAAAAGGTGCTACGCCTGTAGACGCACAAAACTCCCGAATGAAAAAAGATCTTCATTCCAGTCTAATAGTAATGGGAGAGAATACGAAATTAAAGAATTTGTTGGTTGTAATACAGAAGGGGCGGTGTATGTGTTGGAGTGCAGTTGCGGCCTGCAGTATGTAGGCCGCACCAAAAGGCTACTTAGGATCCGCGTTAAGGAACACGTACAAAACATACAACGCAGATTCGTTAAACACAGTGTTTCAAGACACTTTGCAGAAACACATAACCGAGACCCCTCCCACCTAAAATTCTGGGGCATAGTACCTTATTCATGTCCATGGAGAGGAGGGCATAAGGTACGAACATTAAGTCAAATTGAATCCCACTGGATTTTTTCGATGGATACGTTTACACCTAAAAGCCTAAACATAGAATTTGACCTTAATTGCTTTTTGAGTGACTATTAGTACATCTTGTCACATACCCCTCCCTACTCACAACCGACACTAGAACCTTGTCTATTACCATAGATGTTTTGTGCTTTTTGCTTTTTGAGTGACTATTAGTACATCTAGTCACATACCTCTCCCTATTCACAACCGACACTAGATCCTTGTCTGGCACCATAGATGTTTCCACTTAGACTGACATGATGTACTCATTTAAATAGGAACTTTTTTCTGGACGTTGGACTCCATTTTATGTCAACCAAGATTACTTTTCTGCCAAGGCAGGATTTATGCTAGTCTACCACTGTGGTGGGTTGCACCATATACCATACATATAGGCCCATTCCATTCTCTTTTATTATTTTATTATTTCATTATTTCATTTATCTCATATGCTGAGTTAGTGATTTTTATTTTATTTTCCTCCTGTTTATACTTACCATGTCTGTATTTTACTATTTTAAAATGTTTATTCTTATGCCAACATGTCGAGCTATTTAGTTATCTATTTTGGTTTGTTTCCTCTCAGGATCACAGCTGGGGTGTGTCTGAGCTTTATACATTTCATGCATGACATACTGTAGCCCCATAGTATTGGAGCTGTCTACATTTAGACATAAGCTGAGGAACTTTTGACATCCGCTCTAGTTCAAGAGTAGTTTCCATACCTCCCCTCTACATACTTATATTGAATTTACTCTGGGGATAGTAAGTCCCGCTTCATCACTATGTCATGCATGTCTTAAGGTTGTTCCCTCATGCTGCATACCCCTTCGTCCTGCAGCGTCCCTCTCTTCCCCTCCTCATTGTGCACAGTATATTGCTCGCTGACACTGATGTCAGTCAGATGCAAAAGTCACAGTAATCATGGCCGCGTGCATATACACACATTGGTCTACCATAAAATGGCCGCCGCCCGCCCTGTGCTGAGGACTATTTAAACTCCACATCCTGTGTCTAGTGCTAGCCTCTGATGAAGTCATGTGATATGACGACACGCGTCAGGACGGAAGCACAGACACACCGCCAGCAGATCTGAGAGGAGACGAGCTCGCCGCTCGTAAGGATTCAACACCCCGCTCTGACTTTTAAATGGATGCACTGATTGCACCATAGATGCTACACCCTTTTCCCACTGGCACGAGCTCGGCGCTCGTTTGGATTGAGGTCCACGCTCACTTCATCACAAGTGAGTGTGTGAATGTATGCACCAGTGATCCATCTTGCTGCACTCACAAAGTTGCGCTATTGATGTGCTTTTTGTTTGTATTTTTTCATATACACTCCAATGATTAACGGTGCCACAAAGACCAGCCCATAAGGACGCGATACCCTCCCTAACTACAGAGAGTTGCTGCATACCGCCCCCCTCCAATAGGGAGGTAAGCCAGGTGTGATCACAGGGTAGATGCCACAGGACTTTCTCCAAGCATTTGGTGACGGGAACTTATTCACATATATTATCCATTTACCATAAACTTATTAGTTATTTTTGGAAGTATTGGGAAGTCACTACCAGGACTTTTTTTGGGACTGTTTTTTCTTTACCAGTTTAGTTCACGTATGCACTGAGTGTGTTATTCTATTTATCCTATCCACCCTATCCTTTTCAGTTATGGATAATGTTTGTGGATTACTAATATGTTTTAGTGATTTAATTTTTTAACACGTGCTGTACATTTTGATTATTTAGATAGTGGTTGTATATGTCACTTATATTGCCTTACTATTCACTGTGTTATATAGTTTTTTCTTTTGTTGATCTGATTATATTCTGATCAGTCCTCTATTAGTGCACGTACTTTTGTGTCACTGTGCACATTGCACATCGCTGTTAGTTAGCGGAATACCAGCTAATTACTTACTCACTCTGTCTCTCATTTTCCCCCATTTGCCCCTTCCCCTTTCCCTCCCCCTCCCTTTCACCTTTTTTCACCTGTGTTTGTCCTATCCCCATCGTTTTTTTCATTTACACTTCCTCTCCCCTCCCCAATTTTACTTTATCTGACACATTACAGCGCAGTCACCATCACGTTTTTTATACTTTATTGTTCATTTGGACCAGACCCCTCGGTGATTGCTGCAGTATCTCATCCGTTTCCTATCCCTCCCCCTTACCTCCTACCCGTTTCACTACTCAGTTAGCGCAAGGGTTCTTTTTGTTTTATATTTCCTCATGTGTATGCAAGCCAAGCTTGAGCGGGATTCCGTCGGAAAAACCATCCAAGGTTTTTCCGATGGAAAATCCGACTGTGTGTACGCGGCATAAGATCTCAAAAGGGATTTCAACATTGTAACAGAGAGAGAGAGAGGTTCTAGTGCTATCAAATTGAGAAGTACAAGCATTATAAAGCTACAGAAAGCAAAGTACCAGCTGAGTAGTGCGTCTGTATTGTAGGAAACTGTAGAAATGTATCACGATAAAACTAATCCCCCAAAACCTTAATGCCCTTTGACATCCAAATGACTGGCTCCAGGAGTCAAAGTAAAATGTGGAAGATTGGGGTTCTTTCACCAAGGGATATAAGGGGACCATTGATTAGATGAGGTGTTATGAAGAACCAAGGTCCTATTCCATGCCTTGATTGTGGTTTTCATTGTTTGAATAAGGCAGTCAACCCCTATGTGTTAAACTTCACGGCAAGAATAAAAGTGCGTAAGAATACCAAAGCTGTACAGTAATTTACTTGTGGCTGTTGTGTTGAGAATTTTGTCTCTTGCTTATGACATTTGATACTAATTTCATAATATCTACAATATATGATCTAACCATATCTGGATTGCCATTTGAACTTACTATGGCTCTTCTTACAAGCACATTACATATGTTAAATACCAATAGTTAACTTTGGGGCATATTTATAAAGCAGTAAATGTGACTCTTACCAAACATTCACTTTTGGTGAAGAAATCAATGTCATGTAGCCTCCCTGGCAGTATGATTATGTCAGATTTTTGAATCTCAAAGCGGTATATTGTTTTGCATAGAAATTTGGCATTTATATTGTAGTCCTGTAATCCTTAGTAATAACACACTTAAATCTGTCCAAAAAAGAGTTTAGTAGACATCCCGGGTATGATAAAGTTTGAAACACTAAATCATAAATTATAATATAATAAATAATTATAAAAAATAATAATATAATAATAATAAAATTAATTTCCCCACGAATCACTATCGCTCAATTCTGCAAGTGTTCTAATTTACTATCGCTGGTCTAAAAACATTTTTGATGTAAAAGGGACACTTTTTGGTTGCCATGGAAAATCTCAAGTTTCCAGGCAGAAAAAACAGTATATATAATATAAAACTGCATGAAGAGCACTGGACAAAGCATTAGGGACAAAAGGGAGGTTAAATGATTTCATACAGTAATGTACTTTTTGAATTTGCCGCAGAGCTCCGCCCCCATGCGTCGCACTGCTCGCAGGGAACGAAGCCCGGCACACGGAGCATTGGGTGGGGGATCCGGCAGGGGACACAGTGGGGGGACAACCCAAGATCCTGGTGACAAGGTAAGTTACCTGGACCAGGATTCTGCAATGCAATCCCGAGTGTGGCTCAGGGGTTACCGCTAATGGTACTGAAATTTAACCCCGAGCCACACTCGGGATTACTGCCAGGAGGCTTAAAACACATGCAACTATGAGATTCGCCTGCAGTGAATGTTTGGTGGATATCAGTGTAACATCTTTGTAAAATAAAGTGTTTTGAGAGAGCTTTATTTTTAATGTGAACTGTAGGTAAAAAAACATCTATTAATTTTCTCTGTAATAATGTAGACCTTCAATCATTTTGTGTTGCCTAAATCTATACCCTGAAAATTCAATTATAAACAAATAAAATCTGCTAATTAGACCTTCCAAAAATCACACCATCAAAAAACAAACAAACAAGGAGATCAATACGTGCAGAAAAGTGACCCTTCCTGAGAGGCTCTGGAGGCTGTCCATGCCTAAGAGCACTGTCTGAGTACCATCTGTTGTACAGTTTCTATTGATGTATTGACTGGGGTATGCACACAGAACAAAGCCCTCCGCATTAACTACCTGAAACTGGATTGTGACTCTTAAATCTGTGTATTAAAGCTATTCTTTATACTAATTTGTGTTACAATGTCTAAGTACGGTAATTAACTTTTTTTGTGAAAATTATTCTAGATACTGTAAATGAGTACAATGTATAATATAATTTTTCATATTACTTATGCTGTTCCTTTCATTAGGAATGCATGCACAGTATACAGTAAACTACTCCATTTATACAAAAATGGCTCGTACAGTGACTAATTATTTTTCCTAGCAGGTTTGTGATAGGACAACCCTTTATACGAAACCAGTGCTAGCAAAATTATGGGGGCTGAAATTGCTGACTCCTCCTGAATGTGGCATTTGCCTTATCTAGCTGCAATGCTGATCTAATGGCTTTAATCGTTTTTTAATTACCGACCAGAAAGTAATGCCAGCCTCCATATTTTTCTCAGCCTGAGTTTCTTTAATGAAAAGGCATTCATATACTCATTGTAAATGACAGCTCTGTACTTTATGCTGCAGGAAGTCACAAATTTTTGGACTAGTTGCTGAGAAAAGAAGAATGCGCCAAACACAATGGGAAGGCAGAAATTTCAAGGAATTTAAAGAGGGGTTCCAATCACATTTTTCATTTTTTAAAAGCATGTTATTTCAGCATTCAGTACAGTGGTACATATAAGATGACTTACTATTTTAACCACATCAATACCGGGCACTTTAGCCCCCTTCCTTCCCAGACCAATTTTCAGCTTTCAGCACTCTCGCATTTTCAAAAACAATTGCGCGGTCATGCTACACTGTACCCAAATGAAATTTTTATCATTTTGTTCACACAAATAGAGCTTTCTATTGGTGGTATTTATTCACAACTACGGTTTTTATTTTTTGCGATATACGCGAAAAAAGAGCGGAAATTTGGAAAAAAAATATATATTTTCGTCTTTCTATTTTAAAAAAAATCCAATAAAATCAAATTTTGTTATAAATTTAAGCCAAAATGTATTCTACTACATGTTTTTGGTAAAAAAAAATCCGTTAAGTGTATAATAATTGGTTCGTGTGATCACGGACATATGTACACAAATGATCATGTACAGATGTGCGCAGGTGATCACGGACATATGTGTGCAAATGATCATTGGGACATATGATTTTACTGTCACATATGTGGGGGACAGGTGTTTTTACTATGTGGGGACATGTGTGTGTGTGGGGACATGTATTTTGGGGACATGTATTTTGGGGACATGTTTGTGTTTACACTGTGTGGGGACACTAGGCTGGTGATCAGTGAGTAAAAAGCTGAAAAAAACAGCTCATACTCACTGATCACCAGCCAGCTGCAGCGATCCGCTCTCCTCTCCTCACCGACGACTTCTGTGTGAGGAGAGGAGAGCTGATTGCCTAGCAACCGGCTCTCTGTTTACATCACATGACGGCTGTGATTAGACATGGCCGTCATGTGATCAGGAGGGCCAATCACAGAGCCCTCCTGCCGAATCGAGATGCGCTGTGTCCGGGTGACATGCGTGCATCGGGATCGCGCCGCTGCGCGGGAACGCGCGCGCGATCCCCCTCATTCTGAAGGACGTTCCTGAACGTCCACTCAGAAGGAGAGAGCGCCCACCCGGCCATATATATACAGTGGCCGGGTGGGAAGTAGTTAAAAACCGCCGCCGATCTGCCGAGTTACTGTATAAAGAGACTTTAAAAAAATCTTTGAAGTTTTCATTTTGCTTGTGGGCATGTAAAGCTCACAAGCATTTACTTCCTGGATTGTATTGACGAGTGATTCTAGCCATAGGAAAAGCGCACTGCATCCTGGGAAATGATGACACACATTTCCCAGGAGCAGTAGGGAGCTGAGGGAGATGATGTCAGAATCCGAGTTGATTCAGAAGGCAGATTTCGTGGGACCGCATAGCAACATGTACTTCCAGGTGAGTAAAAAAAAATAAAAAATTTCAAATGTTTTTATTTAGGCTATTATATGCACAATAATGCTATTTTGTATTTTTGGTGGAAACTCCACTTTAAGATGCTTAACAGGTAACAGTCCTAATAGTAAGCAGGTATAGTGCATTGTTTTTGAATTATTAGTACAGTACATATACCTCAATGCGTACAAATAATATTTAAAGCAGATCTGTTCATTTTAACCACTTGCCCTCTGAAAGGTTTACCCACCCGTTTCTGACCAGGCCAATTTTTGCGTCACGGCACTGCGTTATTTTAACTGACAATTACGTGGTCATGCGACGCTGTACCCAAATAAAATGCATGTCCTTTTTTTCTCCACAAAATAGAGCTTTCTTTTGGTGGTATTTGATCACAAAAAAAGGCAGACAATTTTGAAAAAAATTGAATTTTTTCCTTTCTGCAAAAAAACATATCCAATAAAAAAATCGAATTTCTTAATCAATTTAGGCTAAATGTTTTTGGTAAAAAAATCCCAATAAGCGCATATTGATTGGTTTGCCTACATGAGATATTTTTATGGAATTTTTATTTATTTTTTACTAGTAATGGCGTCAATCAGCCACTTATAGTGGGACTGTGACATTGCGGTAGACAAATCAGACACTAGGTGACACTTTTGGGGACCAGTGACACCAATACAGTGATCAGTACTAAAAAATATGCACTGTCACTGTACTAATGACACTGGCAGGGTAGGGGTTAACATCAGGGGCAAACAAAGGGTAAATGTGTTCGTAGGGAGTGCTTTCTAACTGTGTGGGGGGTGCTTTACCTGTGGTAAGACAAAGATCCGTTTTCCTGCTTAGCAGAAATTTCAGGATACAGGATACAGGATTTCTGTCTTCCGTAGTAACAGAACGCGATCTGGGGTGTCCTGTGTATATCGGGTCCGCCAGACCCACTGATTGGCTCCCGCTGTGTCCAATTGCAGCGGGAGTGGGTCGCCGGCCACAGACCCGAAAGTGCAAAATCACGTACCTATACGTGATTTTTCACAGAGAAGCTGCCGCCCCAAAGTAAATATACGTGGGATGGTCGGCAAGAGGTTAATAATGGGATTGTCTGAAAAACACTTAAAAGGTAACTTCACTTTCGTGCGCAAAAAAATAGCAAAAAAAAAAATTTAAATAAATAATATAGCATAGACAATTGCATATTGTAATTGAATGCTATTAAAAATTACCTTTCCTTTTCAATCTGCAGCTCTGTAATTTTCTGTGAAATGCAATGCAATATGGCTACCTGGAGGTGTTCTGTACACAGAACGGCCCCCAGAAACATAATTTCTTGCTTGTGTGACTGGCTCACTGATTTTCCCAAAAGTCTGCACTAAGATTGTATATCTTAGTGCAGACTTTTGGCAAAATCAGTGAGCCAGTCACACAAGCAGGAAATTATTTAGATACATCAAAATTTTTCGGTGAGATACTCCTAATAGGAAATCATGTCTAAAGAGATGCAGACTCTGCAATTTTCTTCATTAGAGCCCTGCAAGTGCAACAGCTGATTGATAATTATCAAACCACTCCCATTAGATTCACTTTCCACAGACACATACAAACAGTTATTTCTTCAGAATAACAAAAGGTAGGAATCTGCAACAAAGTTACAGTAGTTAAATTCCTTGTAATGTACATAAATGACCGAGAGGGGAATATTTATTTTAATTACTCTTTAAAAGTTCAACTTCAGCCAGAACCATATGTTTTTATGAATCGGTAATTTTTATTGTGTTTTTTATTTTGTTCCAAAACAAAAACGTATACAAAACCGAAAAAAGTACATTGAATACAAATACAAAATTTAATAGAGTCTACACATGTAATAAAAGGAATTAGTTAAGCAAACATAACACAAAGCAGCCAGCACATCACATGTAAAGTTGCCCTACAATTAAGTGCATAGTATGAAAGTATCCGCAACAAGGTTAAAGGACAAGTACCATCATATTGTATATTACAATAAACCAAAAGTACGAAATAACAAAATGTTGTGTACTGGGTCTTTATTTCCTATTCCCCCAGCTTTGCCCAAAACATGCAGTTACCAAGGGCATTAGTTGGAAACTATCTGGAAGGAAATAGCAACAAAAGAGCGACACGGCTCCAAAAAGTTATTAATCCAGGAGAGAGTACTTACACTATAGTGGGGTGTATTTATATAAATTCCTAAGACCCCTTTCACACTGGGGCGGTTTGCAGGCGCTATTGCGCTAAAAATAGCGCCTGCAAACCGACCTGAAACAGCGGCTGCTGTTTCTCCAGTGTGAAAGCCCGAGGGCTTTCACACTGGAGCGGTGCGCTATCAGGACCGCTCCAAAAGTCCTGCTAGCCGCATCTTTGGAGCGGTGAAGGAGCGGTGTGTTTACCGCTCCTCCACTGCTCCTGCCCATTGAAATCAATGGGACACCACGGCTATACCGCTGGCAAAGCACCTCTGCATAGGCACTTTGCGGTGGTTTTTAACCCTTTTTCGGCCGCTAGCGGGGATTAAAACCGCACCGCTAGCAGCTGAATACCGCCGCAATTCTGACGGTAAAGCGCTGCCCCAGTGTGAAGGGGGCCTAACACCCAGTAGAAGTTTAACAGCATTCCAATTTCTCTCCATAAGATACAGATTCAGCAGGTAGCATACACTTTAGTGCAACTGTTAAGACCCGTACACACGATCGGATATTCCGACAACAATTGTGTGATGGAAGGGTTTTGTCGGATAATCCGACCGTCTGCATGCTCCATCGGACAATTGTTGTCGGAATTTCTGATGGAAATGTTGGATAGCCATGTTCTCAAATTGTCCAACAACAAATGTGTTCCGTTGGATTATCCGATCGTGTGTACACAAGCCTGTCGGACTAAAATCCATAGTACAAACACGCATGCTCCGAACCAATGCTAACCATCAGACAACATTAGCAGAAGTTTCCCAAAGGGTGGCGCTAAAGAGCTGAAAAACAACGTAGTTTCGTGTATGTTGGCTGAAAAAGTTCTGCCGTCTGCATGCAGAACAAGTTCACGGCCAACGCCCTTCGGACAAAATTCCACAGATTTTTTCGATTGAAGTCCGATCGTGTGTATGAGGCTTAAGTTTTCAGTTGGTGCGGTGGCTTTTGACCCTGCAGATAGTGAAAGACTACAGTATATTGTAGGAGGAAGTGAGGCCTTACCCTCCTCCAAATGTTGCCTATGGACACAGGTTCTAACCCTTTCAAACTGGTTCCTAAACTAAAAAAAACAAAAAAAACATTGCCTAGAGTTGAGCTTTAGATAAGATTAAGAAGAAAAGTACATAAGGAATATTCAATTACCGTAAGTTAAGAAACCCTGATATCGTGCAACTTTTATCAAAGTCTGTGACAGCAAATTGCCACAGGATTACTGGTATGTGTTCCCATCTGATTAGGGAAGCCTTAAACTTTCAGTGAGGCTTTCAAATGCCTCTTAACCCTCTGGGTCGGGGCAGTCAAAACACTTTTTGAACATCTCAGTTTTTTTCTCCTTAAACAATAATCATAGCAGCCAACACTGTTTCTAGATTTAAGATGCAGTAGTATGCCACCACACATGCAGTCGGGTTGGCCATTACCAAGCTCAGCATGCACAGCTGTCTCGTTTCTTTCATTACACATACCCAGTTGCTTCCATGTGCACACTCTCAAATCACCTTGGCACACTTTTTACGTCCATTTATAGTACAGGAGGCACCTCTATTGCATGGCAAACATTAAAAGTGCTCTACCTCCTTGTTCCTCTTGGAAAGTGCCAGTGCAGGTACCAATGCTACTGTTGGCCAGTTGACAAATCATCCAAGATAAAAGATTCAGGGGCAAAGCCAGGCATCAGTATCAAAAGTTTATTTATATAAAAAGCAAGATGTCATGTTTTGGAATCACTTGATTTTTATACATGTTGCGGGGTGGTACAATTTAGGGGAGTGTCTGAGTGGTAGTTGGGCTCAGACACACTATTGTTAGGGACAATGGACCATTTGTGTGCCATGGGAGTTGGTATTGGTGTGTAGTTCCCTGGGACCTACAGGTGGCACTGTCGCCCTGGGTCCAGGTTGAACCGCAATACAGAGTTGCGCCTTTTCTTGTCCCCTTTCGGCAGCAGTACGGTGGGAGGGGAACCTGCTGTGCCTGTCGGGAGAGGGTATAAAAAGGGGTGGCCATCTTCCAGTGTGGGTCGTTCGTCCACGCCCAGGCACCTTCGGCCTGGGTGTGTGGGTTGGTTATCTCCGGGTACACTAGGCCCGGAGGCCGAGTTCCTGTTCCATCCCAGACACCTTCAGTCTGGGGTGAGGTACTATTTTGAAGGCCCGGGGCCCAGCAACCTTCGACTGGGGTCCGCTAGGGATTGAGAGCTCCCAGGGTGCCGCCTTGCGAGGGGACCCGTATCTGAGATGAGGAGGCCAGAGAGGTAACTCTTTCCGAAGACCCAGCGCAGAGTCGTGGTGACGGTGAGGGCCTCTGGTAACTCTCCGGAGGGATGGTTTTCTCCTTGACATGGGCCAATACTTTAAGAAGGAAGTTCACCAGGTTAGTGACAGTGACCCTACACGTTCTGGTCAGTGGCAGTGACCCTACTCGCTTCAAGTCAGTGGCAGTGACTTCATAGGGCAAGGCCCTATTCACCCGGTCAGTGGCAGTAACCCGTTCTCCAAGTCAGTGGCAGTGACTTTCTATTCACCTGGTCTGTGGCAGGGACCAACTTCACGGTCTGTGGCAGAGATCGTGCGCCATAACTGTTTGTGAAATCTAAACAGTAAAAGAACCTGATTCAAGTTCGTGCCTGGACCTCCTCCCACCTAAGCTGTCCTGTGTCTTGTCCCAACCTGTCTGCTTTCAAAGAGGCATATTTATTATCCGTGTGAAATAAATATGGAAGTTAGACTTTCAGTTGGTGTGGACAGTTATATTCCTGGGGAAACATAAGGACTTGCATCTATCTAAGGTAGAGGTGAGAATCTTCCTCGGGAGGATTCAACTCCAGCCGCAGGCAGGCCCGTAAAGTAACACCGCTCAACCTCCTTACTCAGGAGGGTACAGGCTTGTGGTGCGTTGTGCCTCTCCCCTCCCTGCGAGGAGCCGAAAACACATACAAAAGGGCAGGTAAGGGGGAGAGGTGAGGGCGCTACATACAAAAAAAAATTTTTTGCAGCGTACACACGGTCGGAATTTCCGATGGAAAAAGTCCGATCGGACTTTTCCCGTCGGAAGTTTCAATGGACTTAGATAGAAAGCAGGTTCTCTATTTTTCCATCGGAAATTCGTGGCAAAGTCCGGCCGTGTGTACGTGGCATTTATCTATCAATATGGCATACATTTAACAATGACCGTTAACAATATAGCCAAAAATAAGTGGAGGAAAATAATTACCATCTTAATAATCTTATACAATGAATGCTCCTAATTGGATTTTAATTTACAACCATTATTCTCTCACAATAATAGAAAGCCTTTTATTACTTTCTGCGGGTGCTGCCTGTACCCAGTTACAAATTTTTACAGAAGTTTTTGAGAACAGTTTTGAACCACAAGAAGAGATATTTAAAGGGTTACAACTTATTATGCTGATGATACATCCAATCTGGTTTGCTTTGTGAATATCCACAGTAGTTTACTAATTTTCGCAACATTTATTTTATAAGGTTACATCTTTTTTCTCCTGAAAAAGCATAGTGAAATGCTACCTGTTGAGTTACCACATGGGATTTATTTTATAATGAACACCTGGAAAAGTGATTAGATGAAAAAAAGAGAAAATTAAACGTTTTATTTTCTGCAATTTATCTATGCAAAGTGCCAGGCCACCAACATGGCAATTGTTAGTTTAAAAGTCCTTCTGAGAACAGAACTGTTGATCAAACAGAGTAGTAGACCATCATGTAATTATCTTTCCACCTTTGTGGAGGGTCTTGGTAAAGTTAGGAGACATTGGGCTCCATTCACTAAAGCAAATATAATGCTGTATTTAGGTGTCTGGACATATTTTCCCCTAAATATCCCAAGCGATCCTGAAACTGTCAATTGTGGTATTTACTGCAAAACGATGAAAACGCTTGGTAAATACCGCATGAAGAGGCGTTAAACTCAATTCACTGAAATAAATAAATAATGAAATGCATGCAGTAATTAGGTAGTGGTCCAGGCATGCAGTATTTAACCTCCCTGGCGGTATGATTCTGTCAGATTTTAGGTGCTGAAAGCGGTACCATTATTCTTCATGGAAATTTGGCGTTTTATATTGTAGGCCTGCAATTCTTAGGAATAACTCACTTAAATCTGTCCAAACAGAAGTCTAGTAGACATCCCGGGTATGATAAAGTAAAAAAAAAAAAATCATAAATTATAATATAATAAATAACTATAAAATAATTATAACAAATAATAATATAATAATAATAAAAGTGTTTTTCAGTGTTTGATGACGAATTTCCCCACAAATCGCTATCGCTTCATTCTGCGAGTGATTCTAATTTATTATCGCTGTTTTCTAGCTGGTCTAAAACCACTTTTGACATAAAGGGACACTTTTTGGTTGCTATGGACAATCTCCAGTTTCCAGGCAGAAAGAACAGTTTTTATTATATAAAAATGCATGCAGGACACTGGGCAGACCACTAGGGACAAAGGGGGTGTGTAATTATTTTATACAGTACTGTAATCTGTAAGATTACAGTGTACTGTATGTGTAGTATGTTTTAACTTTTTTGAATTTGGCACCGATCTCCGTCCCCGTGCGTCGTAACATTGTAACGTCGCAGGGAATGGAGCTCGGCAGCACTCAGGCACTGTGTAAATCGAGCGAGGAGACAGCTCGATCACACAGCGGGGAGACATCGCAGGATCCAGGGGACAAGGTAAGTAACTCCTGCCTGGATTACTGCGATGCAATTCCAAGTCTGGCTCAGGGTTACCGCCTTCAGTGTGTGCGCTCACCTTATAGCATGTGACCTTGCAATTAAGCTTGGTCAAAACACGGATATAAACCTCCTCTGGGTTCAGTGTCTGTGTTGGGATCCTGGGCTGATTTCTGGTGCGTTTTTCTCCTCTGTTACCAGTTGTAACAATCTCTTCCCTCTACATTTCTTCAATCATTGAAGAAATTAATTATTGTGGTCATCACACGTTTGGATCAAGATAGAGCAGCACTCTCCTCTGTATTTTAACAGTAATGCATAGAAACCTAAATATGGAAATATGGAAATCATTGGGGTTGATTTACTTAAAGTATAACTAAAGGGAAAAATTTTTGTTTAGTTTTGGATGTAGTGGAAGTTAGAACACCTGTCAGGTTTATACTGTTGTCTGTGCCCCCATTAGGGAGATTGTCCTGTTTACCATTATCATTGAAATTAAAACTAAAAGAAAATCTTCAATTTTGGGTTGTCCTCAGAAAAGTAATAGATGGGAAATCTTCCAATGGGGACACAGATGGTAAAAAATAAATAAAATAAAAACGGACAGGGGTTATAACCCTCCCTTTACTCTATCCAAAATGTAAAAGTTTTGCCTATAGTTCTACTTTAAGGTAAATAAATTGTGCAATTTTCAAGTTGCTCCAGAGATTAGTGCATGAGGTAAAGGTTCACTTTACAAAGAATACCCAATCATATGTAAGGAAAAAAAACAGCATTTTTGCTTGCACATGATTGGATGATGGAAGTTAGCAGAGCTCCCCCTCATTAACTAAGCTCTGGAGCAACTTCACTTGCAAAGTGCTCAGTCTGCGTGCCTTTATTAAATTCACCCGTATTATATTTAGTAAACTCACCCTATTACATGTAGTAAAATATACTTATTTTCTTCTGTCATTTAAAAAATATTTGTTATAAATTAATTCTGCGTTTGGTGTAAGTATCTTTCAGAACGTGACAATTCTCACCAATTTTGACAGCTGTACTCATTTTATTTAACAATAACAATACAAAACTAATAAAAAGGGAAAGTGCATACAAGTGCCTTCTAATTCATGAGTAAATCCAACAAGAAATATAGTAAATAAATGATCACATAAATAGGTTAATTAACTGTGAAGTATCAAAGTATATAAACATATTAAAACATTCCCGCAATTCATAAAGTGCCTTATAATTCATAAATAAGGATAAAAGAAAAACTAAAATAACTTGGAAAACAATAATCGCAAAATTCATAAAGTCCATGTGCCAATGTCATCCAAAAAAAAAAGAAAAAGAAACAGTCCCAATGTAAGCAGTGATATTTACATGAATTAAAGAATCAAAGTGCTCCACTCGTACGCTTCCTCGTGTAGCGACCTCACCTCTCACTCCCTCCTTCTCTTCTCGGTCAATGGCTCTCGTCTAGGGGACCAGGGAGGAGAGTGTGGCGCACCACCAGCTCGTATCCTCTTATGTGTAGAGGTGTGAGCTATAACTTTCTTTACCTTCGGGCCTGTGTCCCCGTCCAGAGCCAAAACTTCCCTTGAGGATGACTCCCACCCTCCACGCAGGTGGAGGTAGGACCCTTTTTGCTCCCAGAAAGTCAAGTTCCACACCACTGAAAGTCCAACACTTATTAATTCTTTAGAGCAATAAATAGTCCTTTGAGAGCGACTGGTCAGACACAGGACAGTTCAGAACAAAGTGGGGAGGAGGTCCAGGCACAATCCTATCAATGAAACTAAACTGTTAGGATTTCACAACAGATATGGCGCACAGTCGCTGCCACCGACCGTGAGGTTGGTCCCTGCCACGGACCAGGTGAAATAAGGTCCCTGCCACAGACCATGATTGTTGGGTCTCTGCCACCGACCTGATTCACGTTGGGTCCCTGCCACAGACCATGAGAACGTGGACTACCTTCAAGAAGTTAAGACCTCTGTCAGGGAGAAGACATCCATCCTGATGGTCACCAGAGGCCCCACCATCACCAAATTGCTGCAATGGGTCTTCGGGAAGGGTAACCTCTCTGGTCCCCCTCGTCCTAGATTCGGGCTCTCTCACTCGTGGACCCCTATGATTTCTCGATCCCTCGCGGGACCCAGTCGAAGGTACTGGGCCCCAGGTCATCTCAAGCAGTACCTAACCCCAGGCTGAAGGTGCCTGGGATGGCATTCAATCCCCTACACCCAGGCCAAGGGCACCTGGGCACGGACGAACCGGAACAGCAGCCCCAGGCTGAAGGTGCCTGGGACCCGGACCCCGTGTGGAAAATGGCCGCCCCTTTTATACCCCCTCCCAGCAGGCACAGCGGGTTCCCCGCCCCGCTGTACCACCGCCGAGAGGGGACACAAAAAGGCACAACCTTGCAACGATGGTTCAACCCCAGTCTATGGCGACAGCGCCACCTATAGACTGCAGGGAACTAGGCACCATTGATCTCCTCCACAGGAAAATATAGTCCATAGACCCTCACAATAGTGCATCTGAGCATGATTACACTCAGAACCTGCCCCCCCCCTAAATGTAACACCCCGCTATACTAGTATTCTTGTTCTTCAGGAGATCACCCAATTGTGCTCCACCCAGAAAAAATAATAATTTTCCCTCTTACCAAATTTAATACCTCATTACAAGGTCTGACTGTTCATTGGTGAGAACACCCCTCATTCAGGATAAAGCAGCATAGCGCCAACCGAGAATCACTGGGAATTTTAGATAGCGGTATACACTCTCAGTGCACGCTTCCTAGACCACCTTCCACAGCGAGGCAAGAACAACATACTCTTTTCACTTTCAGTCTTTTCAATTCTTGGCAGTACATTCTCTGTACATGATCAGAGGTGCAGGTAAACCTTGATCCAGGTCTTAATATCTGGTAAGAGGCAAAAATTATTATTTTTCCTATTTGGAGCACAATTGGATGATCACCTGAAACACAAGAATTCTAGAAAGCGCGGAGGACTTTGAGTCTTTAATGCATATACTGTAAATATATATTGGGACTGTTTTTTCTTCTTTTTTTCATTTTGGATAGAGTAGGAGGGTTAGAACCCCTGTCAGTTTTTTTATTATTATTTTTTGCAAATTTACACTGTTATACAAGCTGTACACTCACTACTTTACATTTTAGCACAGTGTAATTTCTTCAATGTTGTCACATGAAAAGATACAATGAAGATAGAATAAAATATTTACCAAAATGTGAGGGTTGTACTTTACCTTTTTGTCTTGTTACCAAATCAGGCAGTAAAGCCTCGTACACACGATCGGATATCCTATGGATTCTAATCCAATGGTTTTGTCCATCGGAAATCCGATGAAGCTGACTTCCATCAGTCTTGCCTACACACCATCAGTCAAAAAACCGACCGTTCCAAACGCAGTGACGTAAAACACTCAGATTAGCCGAGGAAAATGAAGTTTAATGCTTCTGAGCATGCGTCAACTTGATTCTGAGCATGCATGGGTTTTTTATCCAATGGACTTGCCCATAGACGATCGAAATTTGCTATCGGTTTTTGATCCATTGGAAAAATTTAAAACATGTTCAATTTCTTAAAACCGATGGAAAAAAGACCGATGTGTCCAATACACGATCGGTTTGTCCGATTAAAAAAGTCCATCGGACTGTTTTCATCGGTAAAACTGATCGTGTGTACAGGGCTTAAGAGGAATTCCTTGCAAATTAAGGGCAAATTAAGGGCATCCATTTGGGGTCCCCCAAGTCACCAGAACTAGTGTCCCCATTGGAAGATTTCCCCTTTCTCACTTTCTGGAGACAACCCAAAATGTGAGATTTTCTTTTCATTTTACTGTCAATGATTATGGTAAACAGGACAAATAGAAAGGGTGAATCTAAGCAGTAAAAACCTAATATGTGTTCCAATACTTCTCCACCCTATCCAAAACAAAAAAAAAAAAAACGTTTTTCCTTTAGTTATACTTTAAGTAAATAACAAATATCTTTATAAATCTCAAATATTGAAAGGTAATAGTATCAAAAATCACACACATATACAGTATCTCAGAAAAGTGAGTACACCCCTCACATTTTGGTAAATATTTTATTCTATCTTTTCATGTGACAACATTGAAGAAATTACACTTTGCTACAATGTAAAGTAGTGAGTGTACAGCTTGAATAACATTGTAAATTTGTTGTAACCTCAAAACAACTCAACACACAGCCATTAATGTCTAAACTGCTGGCAACAAAAGTGAGTACACCCCTAAGTGAAAATGTCCAAATTGGACCCAAAGTGGCAATATTTTGTGTGGCCACCATTATTTTCCAGCACTGCCTTTACCCTCTTGGACATGGAGTTCACCAGAGCTTCACAGGTTGCCACTGGAGTCCTCTTCCTCTCCTCCATGACGACATCACGCTGGTGGATGGTGGATGTTAGAGATCTTGCACTCCTCCACCTTCTGTTTGAGGATGCCCCAAAGATGCTCAATAGGGTTTAGGTCTGGAGACATGCTTGGCCAGTACATCACCTCTACCCTCAGCTTCTTTAGCAAGGCAGTGGTCGTCTTGGAGGTGTGTTTGGGTCGCTATGTTGGAATACTGCCCTGCCGCCCAGGCTCCGAAGGGGGGGGGTCATGCTCTGCTTCAGTATGTCACAGTACATGTTGCCATTCATGGTTCCCTCAATGAACTGTAGCTCCCCAGTGCCATAAGCACTTATACAGCCCCAGACCATGACCCTCCCACCACCATGCTTGACTGTAGGCAAGACACACTTGCCTTTGTACTCTTCACCTGGTTGCCACCACACACACTTGACACCATCTGAACCAAATATAATACGTTTATCTTAGTCTACTCAGACCACAGGACATGTTCCAGTAATCCATGTCCTTAGTCTGCTTGTCTTCAGCAAACTGTGGACTTTCTTGTGCATCATCTTTAGAAGAGGCTTCCTTCTGGAACAACAGCCCTGCAGAGCAATTTGATGCAGCATGTAGCGTATTGTCTGGACACTGACAGGCTTACCCCCCACCCCCCCACCCCTTCAACCTCTGCAGCAATTCTGGCAGCACTCATACGTCTATTTCCCAAAGACAACCTCTGGATATGACGCTGAGCACATGCACTCAACTTCTTTGGTCGACCATGGCGAGGCCTGTTCTGAGTGGAACCTGTACTGTTAAACTGCTGTATGGTCTTGGCCACCTTGCTGCAGCTCAGTTTCAGGGTCTTGGCAATCTTCTTATAGCCTAGGCCATCTTTATGTAGAGCAACAATTCCCTTTTTTCAGATCCTCAGAGAGTTCTTTGCCATGAGGTGCCATGTTGAACTTCCAGTGACCAGTATGAGAGAGTGAGCGTGATAACACCAAATTTAACACACCTGCTCCCCATTTACACCTTGAGACCTTGTAACACTAACAGATCACATGACACCCGGGATGGAAAAAAGCTAATTGGGCCAAATTTGGTGTAGTCGCTTTTGTTGCCAGTGGTTTAGACATTAATGGCTCTGCGTTGAGTTATTTTGAGGGGACAGTAAATTTACACTGTTATACAAGCTGTACACTCACTACTTTACATTGTAGCAAAGTGTAATTTCTTCAGTGTTGTTACATGAAAAGATAGAATAAAATATTTACAGAAAAAAGATACTGTACGATACCCTTATTCCACCAATAACAAAAAGATAATGTTGTAAAAGAAGGCTATTTAAATATAGAAAATTTGATTTTTGATACTAATTTCATTCAATGTTTGGCATTTATAAAAATATTTTGTATTTACTTAGTTGTTACTTAACTTAGTTGTTTTTAATTTGCCAAATGTGTCCTGTGAAAGCAGCTTCCCTTTCACTGGTATTCTAGTCACCTATTTTCTTTTGTATTAATATGCTACAGGGACTGTACTGACTTATAAGCTGGCATATTTCTACGGTTTAAACCAGGAGTGTCAAACTCAATTTCATTGTGGGCCGCATCAGCATTATGATTGACCTCAAAAGGGCCGGTCGTATCTGTAAGATTAGATGTCAAGAGCCACCCCACCATCAGGTTGTTGAGTTGAGTCCCCCACTTTCCCCCCTTTTCTTATGCTGCTGCTGGGAAGAAGCTGGATGCATTGCTTGAAAGCAGAAAGTAAGGGTCTGGAGTAGGACCAGAGGAGGGCTCGAGTTCTCCTGCAGCTGCAGGAGAGGTGCAAGGGCCACATGAAATGGCCTGGAGGGCCGGATTCGGCCCGCGGCCTTGTGTTTGACACCTGTCGTTTAAACCATTTTACCTCTTTATTAGCAATAAAAACTGACAGGGGTTCTAATTCTTCTCCACTGTGTCCATCCCATTGGATATCGCATGAGATAAAATACCACATGGTTTCATGAGATAAATACTGCATATTTCGTAAAAATACCACAGGCGTTATTTTAGAAGCGTTTTTTAGTGAATGCCAAAAACATTTTTGAAAAACACTATGCATTTGTTTTACCTAATTTCTTAAAGCGTTAGGTTCCGCTTTGTGAATGACCCCACTGTATATTGTGTTATGCTTGAGATGGCCTCTGTCTTTACCATGACTGTTGAGGAAGCCATGAGTATGACATACTTAGGACCAGTGGCGGCCCGTCCATAGGGGGCGCCCGGGCGCCGCCCCCCCTCCTATGGTCACCAAAAAAAAAAACGGGCCCTTTAAGAGTCTTTTTTTTTTTTTTTTTATGTCTTTTTTTTTTACACATGGCGGCGCGACCATAGTGGGCGCAGAAGCGCCGCTACCGCTCGCTTCTGCGCCCGGCCGTCACTCACAATACATAGGTTCATGCATTGCATGAACCTATGTATTGCTGCCGCACACTATTCAGATGGCCGGCCCCTTGAGCGCCGGCCATCTGAATCACAGCGTCTGATTGGCCTTTAGAAGTGCCTATCAGAGCCAGCAGGCTCTGATAGTCTTCCCGACTACAGCCTGAGGGCTGTAATCGGCTTCTAAATACCTAATGAGAGGATGCACAGGGGTGCGTTCCCTGGCCAATCAGGTTCACCTGGTCTGGTTACCGGTAACCTGATTGGCTGAAGTGACATCGAGGGCGGGAGAAAACATCGAGGACGGAAGAAGGACGGCGCTGACTCGAGGAAGGTAAGTGCAGGGCTGGGGGGGGGGGGGGACAAGCTGGCTGTATTTGGGGGACAAACTGGCTGCATATGGGGGAGAAACTGGCTGTATTATGGGGGACAAACTGGCTGCATTTGGGGGACAAACTGGCTGCATTTGGGGGACAAACTGGCTGCATTTGGGGGACAAACTGGCTGTATATTGGGGAGAAACTGGCTGCATATGGGGGACAAACTGGCTGTATTATGGGGGAGAAACTGGCTGCATTTGGGGGACAAACTGGCTTTATTATGGGGGAGAAACAGGCTGTATTATGGGGGACAAACTGGCTGCATATGGGGGAGAAACTGGCTGTATTATGGGGGAGAAACTGGCTGCATTTGGGGGACAAACTGGCTGCATTTGAGGGACAAACTGGCTGCATTTGGGGGACAAACTGGCTGTATATTGGGGACAAACTGGCTGCATATGGGGGACAAACTGGCTGTATTATGGGGGAGAAACTGGCTGCATTTGGGGGACAAACTGGCTGCATTTGGGGGAGAAACTGGCTGTATTATGGGGGAGAAACTGGCTGCATTTGGGGGACAAACTGGCTGTATTATGGGGGAGAAACTGGCTGTATTATGGGGGACAAATTGGCTGCATTTGGGGGAGAAACTGGCTGTATTATGGGGGAGAAACTGGCTGTATTATGGGGGAGAAACTGGCTGTATTATTGGGGGACAAACTGGCTGTATATTGGGGGACAAACTGGCTGCATTTGGGAGACAAACTGGCTGTATATTGGGGGACAAACTGGCTGTATTTTGGGGGGAAACTGGCTGTATATGGGGGGGAAACTGGCTGCATTTGGAGACAAACTAGTGGCGTTTGGGCACAGTGGCTGCGTTTAATGGGCATAGTGGCGGCAATTGATGGGTTTTTTTTTCAGTTTGTTTGCGCCCCCCCAAAAAATTTGAGCACCTGCCGCCACTGCTTAGGACAATTTTGTAGTGGGTTTTAAGTTACAGGGCTTGTTTTTCAGACACAGGAAATAATTGATTATTTGCAAAACCCAAACTGGAGATGTAATCCAGTGGAGTAGAACACAATAGTCACAACAATGACTGGGCCTCTAGTTTAACCACTTCAGGTCCCGCCCATAGTCAAATGACGTCCACAGATGGGATCTCCTATCCTGGGTGGACGTCATATGATGTCCTGGGCTTCCAGGCCGTCTAGGGGGCGCGCACGCTCCCGCGGCATCGCTCAGTACCTGGTGCGCGTGCCCGCAATCACGGCAGGACCGTGGATCTGTGTGTGTAAACACATAGATCCGTGTCCTGTCAGAGGTGAGGAGACCGATGTGTGTTCCCAGTACAGAGGAACACACATCGGTCTCCTCCCCTTGTGAGTCCCCTTCCCCATACAGTTAGAATCACTCACTAGGGAACATATTTAACCCCTTCAGCGCCCCCTAGTGTTAACCCCTTCCCTAGCAAACAAAATGAAGGCACGAAGAGCAAGCCAGAAAATACACAGTAGATTATTGGGAATAACTAGAAATATATGATAAGTATGGGATGAGAGCAGCAGCAACAGTAGTACACAATGGCAAAAGTACTGATAAGGAAAGGTATAAAATGAAAAAAATATATATAAAAAATACTAATAATGATAACAATGGTAAAAAAGTCCCAATGGAGAAATAAAGTCCATATGATAATATTGGTAATGATGATGATGATGGCAGGGAGGGAACAAGATAACAAATGCACCGTTGGCAGCACTT
This sequence comes from Rana muscosa, assembly GCA_029206835.1. NCBI lineage: Eukaryota > Metazoa > Chordata > Amphibia > Anura > Ranidae > Rana > Rana muscosa. The sequence continues at coordinate 75,148,625 of CM055121.1, forward strand.
TGAAGAGTGAAGCAACTCTGTAGATAGCAATAGAAAACGAGAAAAATGTGCCTACTAAGTGCAGTATGTAAATAAAAACATTTTAATTAATAAAAATCAGCCAAATGGCTACTCACAAAACAGTGGATAAAACTGCGCATAGAATGATGTACATGGGGTCATACAGGGGACGTCACTCTGTGATCCTATGTCGTCTGTGATCGTATATGCTCCAATAGGGACTGTCCGGTGGAATGGTGTCCGTGGCTGTAGCAAGGAGAGCGTGGTGGATCTCGTATGACAGCTGGCTAGGTCGGAACTCTCCACCACGCTCTCCTTGCTACAGCCACGGACACCATTCCACCGAACAGTCCCTATTGGAGCATATATACGATCACAGACGACTTAGGATCACAGAGTGACGTCCCCTGTATGACCCCATGTACATCATTCTATGCGCAGCTTTATCCACTGTTTTGTGAGTAGCCATTTGGCTGATTTTTATTAATTAAAATGTTTTTATTTACATACTGCACGTAGTAGACGCATTTTTCTCTTTTTCTTAACCCCTTCCCTGCCAGTCACATTTATACAGTAATCAGTGCAGTTTTATAGCACTAATCGCTGTATAAATGTGAATGGTCCCAAAAATGTGTCAAAAGTGTCCGATATGTCCGTTGCAATGTCACGGTCACAATAAAAATCGCAGATCGCCGCCATTACTAGTAAAAATAAAAAAAATTAAATGCAATAAATCTACCCCCTATTTTGTAGGCGCTATAACTTTTGCGCAAACCAATCAATATACGCTTATTGTGATTTTTTTTTACCAAAAATATGAAGAAGAATACGTATCGGCCTAAACTGTGGAAACATTTTTTTATAGATTTTTTGGGGATATTTATTTTAGCAAAAAGTAAAAAATATTGCATTTTTTAAAAAATTGACGCTCTATTTTTAGTTTATAGCGCAAAAAATACAAACCGCAGAGGTGATCAAATACCACCAAAAGAAAGCTCTATTTGTGGGGAAAAAAAGGACGTCAATTTTGTTTGGGAGCCACGTTGCACAACCGCGCAATTGTCAGTTAAAGCTACGCAGTGCCGAATCGCAAAAAGGGCTCTGGTAAGGAAGGGGGTAAATTCTTCCGGTGCTGAAGTGGGTAATGTAGCCCGTCAAGCTTCCACTGCCACCCACATCAGCAGTAACTTTTTCAGAAGATGCTAGTCAAAGAGGTGCTAACTTTTAACATCCCACAGAGCCAATCTTTTTAAAGAACCTTTGAGTTAGCTCAGAGTAAGAGATATTCTAGAATGCATTCTCCTGTGGTTCGCCACGCAAAAAGTACACACAACATGACCAAGAACATACGATGCATGGGGAGCATCACTGTTCTGTTGCTCAAGGTCTAATCCCTGCACAGGTATACATAAGATAACTAACTGATTACTCTATTGCAGTTGATTACATTTTTCTGGCTTCACTACTATATTCGTTACAATAAAGATTCTACATTACCCTACCGTAGGATTTGCCAAAGCGATAACAAGTATAACAATGTGCTTGTACCAACGTACAAAACAAAGTCTGCTTAATGATTGTGCAAATGCATTAAATAAATGATATAAAAGGTAAGTGTGTTCCTTATATAATTTTTATAACATAAACAAGCAGAAGCTAAAAGCTAATGTTTTGCTGAAGAAGATCAGGAACATGGGCAGGCCAGGTGGGCTTATCAGACATCGCTTTCAATTTCTATGTAAATGTATACTTCGACTTAAGAAGGCAGCAATTATAAAAGTTAGAGGAATGGCTTGTATTTCTTCCAGCAAAACGCATACCATGCTGTGCTCTAGAGCATTTCATTTCATTTCACTGTAAATTTCCTGCTATCTATTTTTCAAAGTTCAAAGATTCCAAACCCATCAAAGTATGTCAGAAGAGGTCAGGAGGGAAATGTGGAGGTGCTTAGCATACAAAAGATGTGTGAGTGGACAGAACTGTAAGCTAAAGCAGTCTTCTGAAATCTTATTATTTAATGTTATGAATACTGAAAGCTACAGGATGTTTGTAATTTTTGCAATTTCAAATGTATCAAAATAGGTCATTCTGAACACATTTTCACAAAAAATTCTCTAGCGTGCTTTTATATTTTATGACTTCAATGTAAAGCTAAACTCCAGACAGAAAAAAAAAACACCAGTTAAAAAAAAAAAAAAAATGTTTTAATTCATCTAGTGCAGGGGTGTCCAAACTTTTTTCAAATAGGGCCAGATTTGATGAAGTGAACATGCGTGAGGGCCGACTATTTTGCCTGACATTCTGTGAACCATTAAAATTTGGTCTAAGTGTGTTTGTCCGAGCACTAATACACTGCCCAACACAAATTCTCTTGCCTTTGTGGCTGTGTGTGGTGAAGAGATGAGCATGGGTGTGTTATTAGTTTCAGGAAAAAATCTTAAATTTTATATAAAGAACTGTGAAGCAAAATAAGGGTCAGTGCCCATCAATGCAGCCTCACAAGTGTCCTGAATGCAGCACCCACGTTGTCCCGAATGCAGCACCCCCCTTGTCCCGAATGCAGCACCCCCCTTGTCCTGAATGCAGCACCCCCCTTGTCCCAAATGCAGCACCCCCTTGTCCCGAATGCAGCACCCCCCTTGTCCCGAATGCAGCACCCCCCGTTGTCCCGAATGCAGCACCTACGTTGCCCCGAATGCAGCACCCACGTTGTCCCGAATGCAGCACCCACGTTGCTCCGAATGCAGCACCCACAATGCCTCGAATGCAGCACCCACGTTGCCCCGAATGCAGCACCCACGTTGCCCCGAATGCAGCACCCACGTTGCCCCAAATGCAGCACCCACGTTGCCCCAAATGCAGCACCCACGTTGCTCTGAATGCAGCACCCACCTTGCCCTGAATGCAGCACCCCCCTTGCCCTGAATGCAGCACCCCTCTTGTCCTGAATGCAGCACCCCTCTTGTCCTGAATGCAGCACCCCCTTGTCCTGAATGCAGAACCCCCCTTGTCCTGAATGCAGACTCACCATTTCCATCAGTGCAGCCTTGGAGGAGACAGGGAGGGGGCGGGAGGAGCGCCGACCGACATACAAAACAAACTCCTGTTTTCCCGGCGGCCTCTTTAATAGAAAGTCCCACCTTCTATGATGGACAGAACAGTTGTCCAATGGCAGCGCAGGAGACGGGACTTCCTTTTACAGAGGTCGCCGTGTAAATAGGAAATAATCCTGTATGTACGGCACTCGTCCCGTCCCCTCCCTGTCCCCTCCAAGGCAGCCAGCATATGTATCTTTTGTGGCCCTGTTGGGGGCCACAAAAGATATACATGTCAAAAGGACCAGGCAGGCCGTCCGAAACCGGCCGCGGGCCGCGATTGGCCCACGGGCCGGACTTTGGACATGCCTGATCTGAAGGAAGTACCTGAACTTGACTTTTGGTATTAGGCTTTGTGTGTATAGCAGAACTGGGACAGGGAGGAACACAACTAGGGACACATGTGCTGACAGGGAACACGCTGATAGGAGGAGGGTGCAGTGTGAGAAGATGGATGAAAAGCTTCTGTACTTTCACTGTGCAATCACAGGCTGGGGGCAGAGAAGTCACCTGACATTGTTGCTTTACTGCAAAAGGAAAAAGTCAGGTCGCAAATGTAGTTGTATAGTCTGCCAGGCCTCATTTACACTTGTGTTGCCCTCTGAAGAGCGATCCACAAAGGACATTTGACAGGCGACGAGGAGGCACTATATCTAATATGGTCCCCCCCTCCCACATGGATGACGATTACTGTAGTTTGCTAAAGCACTGTGTATCATGAACTTTTTTTTTATTAAAAAAAACTATTAATTTAACCTGTTTTTATCCTCTGTTACATATCAGCACTGTTGAATTCCTGCAACCTCTCTTCCTGGCTACATGCATGCATTCTAGCGATGGTTGCATAGCATTTCTCATGATTGGTTTCCTAACTGTCACAAGAGTGGACCAGCTCTGCAGAATTTGTATTAAAACGGCACTTATAGTCTCAGTTAGAAGCCCTATTAACATGTTGACATTTAAATGGTTCATATATATATGGGCAATATAATTTTTTATGATTCATGATGATGTTATTTATATATGTTTTTTTGGTTTTATTTGTTATGTAGTATAGATATATGTCAATGTCCCTGGACACGCCCCCTTCTTTTGCTAGGATATTTACCAGACATATTATATATGTATGTAGCGGGGTCCTCAATTTAGTGGGATACACCTGGGGGTAGTGTGACCCAGGTGTGTGATTATGTTAGGGTTCAAGACCCCTTTTTGTTATTCGTGGAGGATTGGGTGGTGCGATATTCTCCTTGACCAGTGGGTGTCAGTGTACCTACTGGCTCAGGGTAGAACCACTACCACAGTACTACCCTCTTTTTGTTCCTTTGCGGAGATGGTACGGCTGGGGCGGGGAACCCGCCGTGGTGTCGATGTGGGGGGATAAAAGGGGGAGACGCCCTCGCCACGAGGTTCGGTCTGTCTTCGGGGATCATCCCTTCACGCACCCAGGCACCTTCAGCCTGGGTGCGGGCGATTCAAGGTTCCCGGCCTAGGCGCCCTAGGCCTAGCCGGGATGAAGTTGGGGTTCCATCCCAGGCACCTTCAGCCTGGGGTGAGGTACTATTGAGGAGGCCTGGGACCCGGTGACTCCGACTGGGTCCCGCGAGGGTGAAGTTGCTCCAGGGCGCCCCTTGCGAGGGGGCCCGCATCTGAGGTGAGGAGGCTGGGGAGGTCACTCGTTCGAAGACCTGGTGTAGTGTCAACCCGGTGACGGATGGGCCTTCGGTAACTCCCTTGGAGGACATCTTCCCCTGATAGGGGCCGCAACGCAACGGAGGTATTCATGTCCAGACTCCTGCAATCCTTGGTCATAGCACAGGGGGTGTAGGGACCCAGATCAGTATAGTGCCTCGACCTGCTCATCCCACCGTATCATGCCATCGCATTGCCTGTATGTGGAGATACGAAATAAACCAACAGTTGGACTGTGATCGGTGTATGGACTCTGTTAATGGGAGCAAAGGGTGGTTTGGTGGCTTCTGCACAGCAGACTCGGTACATGCCCAGGACACACCGGCCCGAGGAAACATCAGGTATTGGCCTTCACCTCACCCACAGTTATGGGGAGGACATGGGCCGTAGCGCACCTCACTCTGTCGCGTGACATACCCCTAGCTAAAGAGGACGGGGTGAGGAGGTTGCTACATGTATATACACCTTGCGATGCGTGTCGGTGTTGCACACATATACATGGCCAACCACTTCGGCCCTGTTGATGTGCGTAACACATTGACTATTTTAACTAATTTTGGCCACTGCTATATCCAAATCACATATTATACCGTCTCATCATACATATTTAAATATTCTATTTGCAGGCAGTCATGCAGGTGAGTGGATTGCAGGTATTACATGTCTGCACTTCTCTTAAGCCCCATACACACGGTAGGACTTTTTGACAACAAACTTCAAATTGAGCAAGTTTTCAAAAAATTCCTACCATGTGTACGCTCCATCGGACAAACTTTTTCGGTTTTCATCGGACAAAAGTTCGCTCTGCAAACGGACAAACTTTTCGGCAACAAAAGTCCTACGGTGCAAAGTCCTATCGTGTGAACAGAAATCCATCAGACTTTTGTCCGAAGTACAAACACGCATGCCCAGAGAACCAATGTTAAAATTAACCAACAATGGCAGAAGTTGACCAAAGGGTGGCGGTAAAGAGCAGAAAAGAGCAGAAAAACCATGTGATGTTGGGAAAGTTTTGGGAAAGTTTGCAGAAAAGTCCTGCCGTGTGTATGCTATGGGTGTGCCCGGCCAACTCCCTTTGGACAAAAATCCACTAAAAGTTTGTTTGAAGTCCGACCGTGTGTAGAAGGCTTTAGTCTCACTGCCCTTTTACTATATATTTTTGGTCCACATCACATGTTTTCCTATATATCTCACTATATATATTTTTTCATTTTTTTTTATGAACTCTATGGACCATAAAAAATGACTGTATTGATATCATTTATTATATGGTTTATTGTGTGTTTGTATGTTTCATTATGTACAGTATCACAGTCATGTCTCACTGCATTGTATGATGAATTGTGAATTTTGAGTTTTGAGATTTTTCAACTCTTATATACACTAACACAATTCCACATACACACGTATATATATATATATATACACCATAATAATAATATTATTTACCACATTCACACAAGTCACTTTTTGTCCTCTGCTCTGCACTTCCCCCCTTTTTTTCGGATTGCTCTGAGAATTTATATTAGGTGTCACCATCAACACGATACCACACTTATCACTAGCATTCAGTGGGTTAATATACTTTTTCTATGTGTTACATGTGTATCCATTATCATATTCACGTTTAAATACTGAATTAATGAGTGGTTTATATACATGTGGATACACTGAACTTCCTATAGGAAACTTTTTTCACTTGAAAAACTATATTGTAGTTTTTCCACCCAATTTATTTATTTTTTGACTCCAATCCATTCACATTAATTTTGTTACGTCTGCACCATTATATGAGTCCAGTGTGTTGGATCACATACACAGCAGGCTTCAATCACCAATCATTCACTTTATAATTAGATTGCATTCACCACTCCTTTTGATCACGTGTTGTTGATAAAGATTGGTATATATATTAGAAGTGTTTTCTGTGATAATCAGCTATGATTAAACACTTAGTATAGTGTGAAACGCGTCAGTTGTCCTGGTTGCTGTGGCTTGTAGTGCTTGTTCCTGATTTTACCAATAAAGGCTACATTTGTTTGGAGTGCAGCTGTCCAAAAAATGTATTTTCCAGTCTCCAACATGTTGACAGCACAGGAACACAATTTGGGGACAGGGACGGAGTGCTATCACCTTATAAGTACTGTAGAAAAAATGAAAAGAGGGCTCACCAACCATGCGCATTACCCAAGTGGTATTTAACCAGCCTCGGAGTTGCGGAGACCACTGGAGCGGCCGGGGACTGTTATATCACCGCTGCCCAGCCGGGCACAAAGGGAGCCCAAAACATTATTTTACACACACACTTGTACGTATTGAAATTGACTATACTACATGCTGCACTCAGAGTGGCGCTGCTCTCTCTCTCTCTTCTTCTCAGAGATCCTAGGTGATATCCACCGCATTCACTTTTAAGCGCAGCAGAATTTTTTGTTATAACAGGAAGTGCCTGAACAAAGACCTTTATGGCAGGAATACCAGGCATTATGTGAACCCATGTCCAGGGGTAATCAAAACTTTTGTGACTAAACTAAATTTTTAAGTTTTTATATACAACAGTTTATCCAACAATAACTTCTTAACTGCTTTGCAAACCAAAATTATTTTCACAATTACCATTTATCACACTTGGAGCAATGTGAGTATTATAACACTGAGTTTTCAACCAATTGCACGTAGTGGAGAATGCAGGTTTTTGGAGGTACAGTAAATAAATTGTGACGTAATGCGTAGTGCATGACCGCAAGTGAGTAGCGGACCGGAAGTGATGTGGGAGGCTTCTGTAATGCCGCTGTTTTAATCTAATGCGCTTTTAACTATTTTTTATGTAAGCTTTCATCTGTCTTTGAATACATTTTTGGGTGTTTAAACAATTTACACTATGGGAGGCATTTATTTCATTCCCACATGCGATCCGGCACCCTGGGAGATTTACTCTCAGGGAGAGCCGGCAGCCGGGAGCCTGGAAGTGGCAGGTCGCCATCACCATTTTTACCCTTAAGGCTGATTCATCACTTTATAAAGGTGAGAGTTTAATGAGCCCTGAGCAGATGTGTGAAGGCACAGGATCACTTATTGTTTGTGGAGTCAAATTTGAAGGACTGTTTACCTATCTACTTATGTTTCGATGAACGTTTTTGGACTTTTTTTATTTCAAGCACTTTTGCACTCTGCACTTAATTTGCTGTGACATCTAGAATTGTGTTATTATTTAATATTTGGACGTTTTGTTTTCAAATATTCACTTGCATTTATATTGATGTTTGGGAAATTGTGCTGACCACGTTCATATTCATATATCACTTTTGTTAGTTGCACGGGGGAATACAAACGGACTTTATATGTTCAAGCGTTTGTTAACTTTAAAAAAAAAAAAGGACCATGTCCATTTAAAACATGTTATACAGCACAGTGATTGTGTAATTTGGTCCCCTGTATCACCTGAAATACCTGGCTGATCCTGCCAGTTTCTGCCCTCCCCTATGTAAACTGACCATGGTGTATTATGGCTACTGAGCCCTGACACAGTGGTCAGTTTATGTGCCTCCATCATCCGCAGCCCTGCTGTCTGCTCTCCCCCCTCCCTCCCTGCCTGTCAGCTCGTGACAATGCCCACCCCTGCCTATCCTGCTGCTCAAATAACATGTACATTCTTATACTATCCTTTCTGTGTCTTAATCCTGTGTCCCCCTGTGTGTGTGATTTATAAAAAAAAAAGCAGATTATACCTAATTTTAGAGCGCTGATCGGCGCTCACATGACTGGCTGGCTCTCTCCTCCTCTCCCGCTTCCATCTGATGTCAACGGGGGAATCTTGGCCCAGCCTGCTGCATCTGTCAGACAGGGAGATGAGAGAGCTGGCCGGTCATGTAAGCATTATGCTGTGATAGTGGAGAACACTATTAGGAATCATTTAAAGGTTATAAAGATAAACTAGTCAAACAAATTTACCCACTTTCCTGTCAATTAAAATGTTTGTTAACCTAAAAAAAAAAGTGCTTGTGCTGTGTAATTTGGCCCCCTGTATAACCTGAAATATCTGGCTTATTCTGTCTGGTTCTGCCCTCCGCTCTGTAAACTGATCCCCATTAATCATGGCTGCTGAGCCCTGACACAGTGGTCAGTTTACATGCCTCCGTCATCTGCTCTCTCCTCTGTCCTCCTCTATGCTCTCCTCTGTTCTCTCTCCCTCCCTTCCTGCTTGTCAGCTCCGTGTCCATGCCCGCCCCTCCCCTCATGCTGTTGAAATTACTCTTACAGTATCCTCTCTGTTTATTAATGTAACCTGCTCCTGTGTCTGTGCCTTATAAAAAATGCAGCTGTATACCTGTTTTCAGGGCGCTCAAATAACCGGTTAGTTCTCTCCTCCTCCCCTCCTGACTGACATCAGCGGGGGATCCTCGGCCCTGCCCACTGCAGCTGTCAGGCCGAGAGAGGAGAGAGGCTGCAGGTCAGGTGAGTGCCGATCGGCGCTCTGAAAACAGGTATATAGCTGCATTTGTTTTAAAAGGCACAGACACAGGAGCAGATTACACTGAATAAACAGAGAGGATACTGTAAATTTTAACAACCACTTTAAGGCCTGAGAAGATAGAAACTATCATCTACTATATCCCAACAATCACCCAACTGTAGGAGGTACAAGATGGAGCCCATAGGCAAACTAAACTGGAGCCTTTCCCCTGCAGTGCCCCCTATTGGCAGACATACATATTTCTCTTGTTTGAGAACTGCATCGAGAAGCACAGTGTTACTTGAACTGTATTCCAGGATTTGCTCGTCTTCAGCAGAGAGAACTTGCAATAATTTAAGACTTTAAATAAAGTCCCAGAAATCTTTAATTAATTTCATGTTTGTATAGCTTGAATACCATGTCATTGATATATTATTTATCATTGTAAAAGATCATATTTCACACTCATAGTTACATAGTAGGTGAGGTTGAAAAAAGACACAAGTCCATCAAGTCCATCAAATGTGTGTGATTATATGTCAGTATTACATTGTATATCCCTGTATGTTGCGGTCGTTCAGGTGCTTATCTAATAGTTTTTTTAAACCATCCATGCCCCCCGCTGAGATTACCGCCTGTGGAAGGGAATTCCACATCCTTGCCGCTCTTGCAGTAAAGAACCCTCTACGTAGTTTAGGGTTAAACCTCTCTTCTTCTAATTTTAATGAGTGGCCACGTGTATTGTTAAACTCCCTTCTGCTCCATTTCCAGTACATCCTTCCTGAAGACTGGTGCCCAGAACTGGACAGCATACTCCAGGTGCGGCCAGACCAGAGTCTTGTAGAGTGGGAGAATTAACAATTTCTCCCTGGTCTTTTTCCATCCTAGATTCCCCCAGAGGTTCTCCCCCTAGTGTATAGATTGCATTCATATTTTTGCCACCTAAATGTATTATTTTACATTTTTCTACATTAAACCTTGATTGCCATGTAGTTGCCCACCCCATTAATTTGTTCAGATCTTCTTTCAAGGTTTCCACATCATGCGGAGAAGTTATTGCCCTGCTTAGCTTAGTATCATCGGCAAATACAGAGATTGAATAGTTTACCCCATCCTCCAGTTTGTTTATGAACAAATTAAATAGGATTGGTACCAGCACAGAACCCTGTGGGACCCCACTACCCACTTCTGACCATTCCGAGTATTCCCCATTTATCACCACCCTCTTTTTTATCACCACTCCTTTTTTTTTTTTATATTTCCTTTTTTGTAAAAAAAAAAATTGCAGGCCTTCCCATCTCTAGTTGGAGCTACACTTTAATGTTAGCAACTTATTTTAAGCTGTGCCACAATGCATTATCAGTGGCAGGAATAAAAGTCTGTGGGTTACCAATTGTCTCTAGAAACAGTGGTTGACAAACACCATTCAACACCAGACATTTTCAAGTCCTATTTTTCACCTTCATGTGTGATTTGATAAAAGCCTATGTCTGTTAATTTAACTGGAATATTTACAACTAATTTGGCATTGGATGGCTCAGAAATAATGAGTTTATTGTCTGTTATAAACTATGCATTCCTGAATTAGATTGCACTCTATCCCTATACCTACAATATACAATGAAAATATAGTTGAATATTTCACTAAAGATGAGCCATTACATTCTAAAAGAAATCTGTTATTAGTTAAAAAAAATAAGGTAAAGACTCATTAGAGAAGACAAGAAAACTATATGTTCTACTTTCTTAACAGATTGTAGTGAGTAGTGATAGACAGGCCTATCATTTGAGAAATTGTATGAAGATGTGATGCATACATACATGGACAGAATCTCCAAAAACAACTTCCGCATGGTCAGAACTCCTTAAACTATGCAGTTACTTTTAATGATCTGCTAAAAATGTGTTTTTATTCATATCGTCTGAGATTGTCATTAAAGCAGCATTAAACCCAAAATCAAACATTTATTAAGCCTCGTACACACGGTCGGACTTCCATCTGACTTTTCCGTGGATTTTTGTCCGAACGGAGTTGGCCGGGCACACCCATAGCATACACACCACAGGACTTTTCTGCAAACTTTCCTAAAACTTTTTCCAACATCACGTGGTTTTTCTTCTCTTTTCTGCTCTTTACCGCCACCCTTTGGTCAACTTCTGCTATTGTTGGTTGATTTTAACATTATTTGTTTTGTCCATCGGACAAAAGTCCGATGACTTTCTGCACACACGGTCGGACTTTGCTCCATCGGACTTTTGTTGGCCAAAAGTTTGTCCGTTTGCAGACCGAACTTTTGTCCGATGAAAACCAAAAAAGTTTGTCCGATGGAGCGTACACATGGTCGGATTTTTTGTCAAACTTGCTCATAATGAAGTTTGTTGGCAAAAAGTCTGACCGTGTGTATGGGGCTTAAGATAGCAGCTCACCAATTCTTAGACGTGATGGCTGCATTTGATTTATTTTTTTAGGCTTTGGCCTGGTAATCTGGTCAGTAAGTCTGTTGTTTTTTTTTCAAACCATTTACCACTGACAGAGGTGCTTACAATAATCAGTTTTATTCATTTATGTAAAACCTTTATCCCAAAAGAAAAAGAAACAGTTTGCTGTAACTGCCTATAAAGTATTAGCTGGAGTTTAGCTTCAATTTGTTTGTTTATTTAAAGCGGAGGTCCACACAAAAATGTGCTCATTAATCCATAGTGGGGGCACTCTAAGGCCCCATGCACACGAGACGCAGGTGCAAACTCTGCTGAACACACGTTTTTAAACGCTGAAACCGGCGTTTATAAACGCGCGTTTTGCCGCGTTTGCGGCCGCGTTTAGCGGCGTTTAACCGCGTTTGCGTGTATAAGCGTTTCATCATAGACCCTCCCTAAGCTCAAAAAACTGTAAATTTTAACCATTTCAGCCAGTTTGTGAGACCAGAGTGAGTAGCAGCAGCTGAGAGAGCAGCAGTGTACATGTATTTAACGTATCACTTGCCACATCATCTGCCACAAGTTGTGGATTGTCCACTTGCCACGTCACCTGCCACGTCACCTGGCCACATCACCTGGCCACGTCACCTGGCCACGTCACCTGCCACAAGTTGTGGATTGTCCACTTGCCACGTCACCTGGCCACATCACGTGCCACGTCACCTGCCACAAGTTGTGGATTGTCCAATTGCCACGTTACCTGGCCACGTCACCTGGCCATGTTACCTGCCACGTCACCTGGCCACGTCAGCTGGCCACGTCACCTGCCACAAGTTGTGGATTGTCCACATGCCACGTCACCTGCCACGTCACCTGGCCACGTCACCTGCCACAAGTTGTGGATTGTCCACTTGCCACGTCACCTGCCACGTCACCTAGCCATGTTACCTGCCCACATTACCTGCCACGTCACCTGCCACAAGTTGTGGATTGTCCACTTTCCACGTCACCTGGCCACATCACGTGCCACGTCACCTGCCACAATTTGTGAATTGTCCACTTGCCACATCACCTGCCACGTCACCTGGCCACGTCACCTGCCACAAGTTGTGGATTGTCCACTTGCCACGTCACCTGGCCACGTCACCTGGCCACGTCACCTGCCACAAGCTGTGGATTGTCCACTTGCCACGTCACCTGGCCACGTCACCTGGCCACATCACCTGACACAAGTTGTTGATTGTCCACTTGCCACGTTACCTGCCACAAGTTGTGGATTGTCCACAATGCAATGCAAGCAATTACAGTTTTCTTTTATATTTTTTAATAGTTTTTCATCATTTGCCATCATTTTTGAGATTTCTAATGTTAAAAAATAGGTCACCTTTAAAAATGCTTATAAACGCAAACGTGGCAAAACGCCGGTACCGCGTTTAGCAGCGTTTAGCGTCTGAAACGTGGAAAACTTTTGCGTCTGAACCCATTTTTTTGCTTCTGGAAAAACGAGGTTAAACGCAACTGCTTGTAAACGCCAAAAAACGAGAGTGTGTGCATGGACACATAGGATAACATTGAATGGGTTCAGGAGCAGTTGAAAAAAGCGTCCAACTGCCTCTGAACGCGCGTTCAACAGCAAATAACAGCGTCTCGTGTGCATGGGGCCTAATAGAGGAGGTGTGCTGCTGGCCAGATCACCAGGTGAAAACAGAGGGAAAAAGCCTAAAAAAGAAAACAAACGCAGCCACCACATCTAAGGATTGCTAAGCCAAAATATATTATATTTTTGGTTTGGAGATTAATACTGCTTTAAATAAGGATCTACAAGGATATTGCAGCAGCCTTTGCAACAAGCGTATTTAACAACCATACACAGTGACCTTTTTTATACCTGTTTGCCTTCTCATTCTGGAACTCTTTTGGGATCGCTACTCTAATTAAATGTATAGTTACATAGGTTGAAAAAAGACACAAAAATAATATTATGAAAGAAAATCTATCATTCTCAGAACCTAGGCACAGCCAAAATGAAAAACAGAAAAATCATCACAAGGAACATTACTTACAGTCAGTTGGATGTGTCCCTTTTGCTGATGTCTGTTTTTGTGGTCAAAATTCTCTTCCACCTATGCCCCTTCCCCCCCAACTTAATCTTCTGGTGCAACGGGACTTCTTTAAGGGCCTATCAACAGTAGGGATGAGCTTCGAGTTAGAATCAAACCCATGTTCGACTCTAACATCGCCTGTTCGGCTGTTCGCCGAATTTCGAACATTATGGGCCGTTCACGCCAAATTCGAGTGGCGCGTCACGGCACATAATTCACTTTTATTGGATTGTCAAAAATAACTATTGTTTGTGTTGCTTTTACAATGCTGATGTTAAAAAAATGCGTATGTTGTCTCATAGAACTCCTTTTACTAAAAGGGCAAACACCTTACCTCATCCCTGGCATCGGGGGACTGTTCAGATAAGCTGTCACTGCAATCAATTGTCTGTGCTGATAGAGGTCTGCATGGGGCCAGGTTCATTCTTCTAAGGTACAAAAAGTATGCGCCATATGCCACGCTGTACATTTCCTATTTCACACCACCTCATTCTGTATACCATGCTGTACATTCCCTATTCCACACCAACTCATTCTTTATGCCATGCTGTATGTTCCCTATTCTGCACTGCATCATTCTACATAGTAAGTTGTATGTTTTCTATTCCACACAGCCTCATTCCATATATCATGCATGTGCGTTCCCTATTCCACACATCCTCATTCCATACATTATTCTGTACCCTATTCTGCATCTCCTCATTCCCTATACCAGTGGCAGCTGGTGCTCAAAATTTTTTGGGGGGGCGCAAATTCTAAAAAAAAAACACCCATCAATTGCAGCCTTACTGTGCCCATCAAACGCAGCCACTGTACCAAACACAGCCACTGCACCATCAAACGCAGCCACTGTGCCATCAAACGCAGCCACTGTGCCATCAAACACAGCCACTGTGCCATCAAACGCTGCTACTGTGCCATCAAACGCAGCCACTGTGCCATCAAACACCGCTACTGTGCCCATCAAACGCAGACACTGTGCCCATCAAACGCAGCCACTGTGCCATCAAACGCAGCCACTTTGCCCATCAAACGCAGCCACTTTGCCCATCAAACGTCGCCACTGTGCTCCAAATGCTGCCACTGTCCCTCAAATGCTGCCACTGTGCCCAAACGTTGCCACTGTGCCCCAAATGCTGCCACTTTGCCCATCAAACGTTGCCACTGTGCCCCAAATGCTGCCACTGTGCCCCAAATGCTGCCACTTTGCCCATCAAACGTTGCCACTGTGCCCCAAATGCTGCCACTGTGCCCCAAATGCTGCCACTGTGCCCAAACGCTGCCACTGTGCCCCAAATGCTGCCACTTTGCCCAATAAACATTGCCACTGTGCCCGAGATGCTGCCACTGTGCCCCCCTGTCTGCCCGGCACTTACCTTGTCTCGAGTGGGCAGCGGGTGACAGCGGCAGGCGGCGAGCGGTGTCCGATGTCCTCCATTTCTTCCCCGACCCGATGTTTTCTCCCGCCCGCTCCTCCTCTGCTATGATTGGACGCCTGATAGGCGTCCAATCACAGCGCTTGTCATTTCAGCCAATCAGGTGACAGGTAACACAGACCCGGCACACCTGATTGGCTGAAAGGGGGTTCAATGTTAGCAAAGCGAATTCCTTTGTTTTGCTAACATACAGCTGAGTGAGAAGCGAACGCGCTTCTCACATTTTTGGACGCCTATTAGAGCCAATAGCTCTAATCAGGTGCTTCCAAAAAACACCCCCATCACTGTAATTCAATGCCCGGTGACCGAAAAGGGGCGAGACACCCGAATAGGGGGTGTGAGCAGCGACCATAGATAGATTCATGCAATGCATGAATCTATCTATGGTAATTAGAGCGGTGCAGGAGAGGGGGGCAGCGCTCCTGCACCCTTTATGGATGCACCGCCGCTGCCATATACCATGCTGTATGCTCCATATTCCATACTGTCTCATTTTGTATTCCATGCTATATGTTTTCTATTCCACATTACCTCATTCTGTACACTGTGTTGTACATTCTTTATTCTGCACCAGCCTTACAGGCCCAACAGCTGTAGTGCATATGCACATGTCTGAGTGTGCTAGAATTGGGGTGTCCGATGTTTGCATAGGGGCACAATTTCATTGTTTGCCAAAGGAGCCATTTATCATAGATGTACCCCCTGTATAGCCATGCAAACTTTTACTCCCTGTTCTGCTCAAGAAAGAAGATCTCGTATCTGGTAAAATCAAGTTAATATGTGAGAGTCCGGAATCCTAATCTCCTTGGTCCTTTACTCTTCTGTTGCCTTATGAGGAGTTTATGTGTAATCTCCATTAGCAACTGTAAATAGATATTTATATATATATATATATATATATATATATATATATATATATATAGTGGTATGAGATATTGGGTTTTGCTTTTTATTGGTTTGATATAGTTATCTATGGGAACAAGGAACTATTTTGGGACCATTCACATTTATACAGAGCGCGCCCCCTAGACGGCAGGGAAACCCAGGACGTCATATGATTATAGCTGGGATGTGAAGTGGTTAAAAAAAGATGTAAGTCTGTCTTCAGGTTAAGAGGAAAGGTGAATCTTAATAATAACTCTTCAGAAAATTGCCTGTATTGCAAGTATATACTGTATGCTATATCAGCATTTCAGTTTAACTTTCTTTGAACAACCTATGGTGTTCAAAACATCCAAAGAGTGTGTATTTAGTATATAGAATTTTTAGAAATGTATTTTGTCCTTTAACCTACTATAACCTTACTAAATCAAATTATGAAAGATGTCTTAAGATTTATTCAGTGCAATGTGGTTTTGGAGGATTGGCATTTGAATTTCGAGAAGAAATGAAATGAGAAATATAGATTTTTCAGTAGAATGTTATAAATTGGATAATAACTGTTCTAAAAAAAAAAAAAAAAAATTACACAATTGAATAAAAGGTCACTTAGGTGGTTCAGAAAAGTTAACCGATATACTGTATATTTAACAGAATGTGTATTTCCACAGACTACTGCTTAACCCTTCCACTGCCAGAGCCATTTTTGATCTCTTATTTTTTTTGGCACACGTTTAATGCAGAACAATACTCACCTGTTCTCTGGCATTGTGATCCCCCGAGCTCCCTGCTGGGGACATCTTCAGCCCTGCGACTTCCGGGTATCAATCTCTGGCTAAACAAAAGATCAAGTCTTCTGGAGAGCAGCACTCCAATAAAAAGCCTTTATTATGTAAAATCTTAAAAAATCCAAATACAGCACAGCAAGTCACAAAATTCTGGTTAGAGCTGACTAGTTTCACACTTTCTTAGTGTTTAATCATAGCTATAGTGCTGCTGTCCAGAAGACTTGATCTTTTGTTTTGCCTGAAATTGCATTGCCTGCACCCTTGGCTGTTGGGAGGAGATACTCACCTGGAGGACGTCCACACCTGAGCGGTTTCTGTTTTTGTTTATCAATCTCTGGCTGTTTCCATTGCCTGGGTCAAAATTATGTCACTTCCATGCATGCACAGGAGTTCAGTTATTTCAGCATTGCCAAAATTCATGCCTTGAGCTGCACGTGCACAGCTTATTGTACAGTCCGAACAGGCAGGAGGTAAGTAACTTGAATACATAAGAGACATAGCATGCTTCTTCTACATTAAAAATCCTGCCTTTTTGCAATTTTTTATAAATAAAGTTCCACTTTAAAAAAATAATTTTAGGCCTGAAGATTAGGTAAACCCCCAAACATTATACGTTTCTTGTTTGTGTGTCCCCATGGGATCCTCTCTTTATCTGAGATTTCAAGGATTTTTTCCATTAAATAAGATTATTGACAGACTAAAACTATATTATTCCTCCCATACTGTGATTATCACAGTTACCGTATATACTCGAGTATAAGCCAAGTTTTTCATCCCATTTTTTTGGGCTGAAAATGACCCCCTCGGCTTATACTCGAGTCAGCGTACCTGAGTCCATTGCCGCCTGACCTCACCGTGCCCATTGCAGAATCCGATCTGTGTACTCGAGTCCGTGACATATTCGGACGGCGGCCGTGCAGTGTTAAAACTCGCGCTCCTCCTTGTGCTGTTCCGTGATAGGCGGAACACTCGGTTTCCCAGCAAACACTGTGTTCAGTGTTCCGCCTATCACGATCGCCCTCTCGTCCGTGATAGACGAGAGGATGAGAGGGCGATCGTGATAGGCGGAACACTGAACACAGTGTTTTCTGGGAAACCGAGTGTTCTGCCTATCACGGAACAGCACAAGGAGGAGCGCAAGTTTTTAAGACTGCATGGCCGCCGTCCGAATATGTCACGGACTCGGGTACACAGATCGGATTCTGCAATGGGCACGGTAAGGTCAGGCTGCAAATTACCATGGTGAGAGGATGGTCGAGTTGAAGAGCTGCAATGGACACAGTGAGGTCAGGCTGCAAATGGGCACAGTTTGGTCAAGCTGCAAATGGGCACAGTGAGGTCAAGCTGCAAATGGGCACAGTGAGGTCAGGCTGCAATGGGCACAGTGAGGTCAGGCTGCAAATGGGCACAGTGAGATCAGGCTGCAAATGGGCACAGTGAGGCTGCAAATGGGCATTGTTGACCCTCTTTTCCGCTTACAGTAGCTGCTGCATTCTCACCCTAGGCTTATACTCAAGTCAATACGTTTTCCCATTTTTTTGTGGTTAAATTAGGTGCCTCGGCTTATACTCGGGTCGGCTTATACTCGAGTATATACGGTATATGTACATAGTAGTATCGGAATCAGTGACATATTTTGCATTACAATATCATTGAAATATATATATATATATATATTGATTATATTTCATTCTTTTCTTTCCGTTTACTCTATGCTATGTAGAACAAACATAGAACAAACACAGAAAAACCAAAAGACAATGGGGCTGATTTACGAAACGTTTGCGCCATGAGTATCAGCGCATCTGCGTGCGCAACAGCAGTTTTGGTATTTACGAAACATTTGCGCCGGTAACGCAGCGCTATTCCCTATTTACTATAGTGTTCTCGGCGCACGGAAGGAGGCGCTCAGTGTGCCACTATGGCCCTGGTGCACGGCATCTTCAAATTAAAATATAAAGAAGCTGGAAGTGCCAATATAATGGGGTGATGTGAGGAAGTATAGTGACAACTGCCCAAGTAACAAATATGCCCAAAATAGAATGAGAAAGTAACTTTTTCTGAACCAGCCTGCTGCGCCTGCAATTACATTTAGAACTGCTAGGGGATTTTTTGTGCACTGCGTGGCAATTTCACTCATTCAAATGCGCCGGCAAAATCTTAGTAAATGTCAAGTCACGTAAATGCATTTGCATAAGTTGAACAGGCGCACTTCCTAAACTTGCCATTATATAACAGTCCCTGCACAAAATGACATTTCTAAAGGAAAAAAAAGGCATTTAAAAGCACTCGCGGCTATAATTGAATTGTCGGCTCCCGGCAATACAGAGAAAAGTTATTGAAAGTCTTTGAAAAAAAAAATGCGTGGGGTCCCCCCAAATTCCATTACCAGGCCGTTCGGGTCTGGTATGGATATTAAGGGGAACTCCGCGTCAAATTTAAAAAAAAAATGACGTGGGGGTTCCCATCAAAATCCGTACCAGGCCCTTCAGGTCTGGTATGGATTTTAAGGGGACCCCGCGCCAAACTTAAAAAAAAATGGTGTGGAGTCCCCTTAAAAATCCACACCAGACCCTTTATCCGAGCACGCAACCTGGCAGGCCGCAGGAAAAGAGGGGGGACGAGAGAGCGCCCCCCCTCCTGAACCGTACCAGGCCATGTGCCCTCAACATTGGGAGGATGCTTTGGGGTCTGTGATCCCAAAGCACCATGTCCCCATGTTGATGGGGACAAGGGCCTCATCCCCACAACCCTTGCCGGTGGTTGTCGGGGTCTGCGGGCAGGGGCCTTATCGGAATCTGGAAGTCCCCTTTAACAAAGGGGACCTCCAGATCCCACCCCCCCTGTGTGAAATGGTAATGGGGTACAAATGTACCCCTACCATTTCACAAAAAAGTGTCACAAATGTTAAAAATGACAATAGCCGGTTTTTGACAATTCCTTTATTAATGTCTTCTCCTTTCTTCCATCTTCTTCCTTCTTCTTCTTCCACCTTCTTCTTCTATCTCCTTCTTTTCTCCATTCGGGTTTCTTCCTCCATCTTGTTCTTCATCTTCATCTTCCTTCTTCCTTCTTCCTTCTTCCTTTGGTGTTCTCATCCGCATCTTGCTCCGGCTTCTTGTTCCCCTCTTCTTTCTCCGGCCGATCCGCTTGAATTCAAGGTTCCCGCTGTGTGATGCTTCAGTTCGTCAGTTCTCCTCTGGGTCCGCTGCCACCCAGTGACCCCGCCCCCCTCTGACGCACATGAATTTCACGGGGACTTTCCCTGTGGTGTCAGAGGGGGGCGGGGTCACCGGGTGGCTGCGGACTTAGAGGAGAACTGACAGAAGAACTGAAGCTTCACACAGCGGGAACCTCGAATTCAAGCGTATCGGCCGGAGAAAGAAGAGGGGAACAAGAAGCCGGAGCAAGATGAAGATGAAGATGGAGATGAAGAACAAGATGGAGGAAGAAACCCAAATGGAGAAAAGAAGAAGATGGAAGAAGAAGAAGGAAGAAGATGGAAGAAAGGAGAAGACATTAATAAAGGAATTGTCAAAAACCGGCTATTGTCATTTTTAACATTTTTGACACTTTTTTTCTGAAATGGTAGGGGTACAATTGTACCCCATTACCATTTCACACAGGGGGGTGGGATCTGGGGGTCCCCTTTGTTAAAGGGGGCTTCCAGATTCCGATAAGCCCCCTGCCCGCAGACCCCCACAACCACCGGCAAGGGTTGTGGGGATGAGGCCCTTGTCCCCATCAACATGGGGACATGGTGCTTTGGGGTCACAGACCTCCCAATGTTGAGGGCCTGGTAATGGAATTTGGGGGGACCCCCACACATTTTTTTTTTTTCAAAGACTTTCAATTACTTTTATCTGTATTGACGGGAACCAGCAATTCATTACAGCCGCGAGTACTTTTAAATTACTATTATTTTACTTTAGAAATGTAATTTTGCTCTCGGACTGTTATAAACATGGAAAACATGCGCTACTTTACAGGCATACTATAGACACCCCCCAGGTATGATATTTTGAGCCAGTTCACACCGGATGCAGTGCAGTGCGTTTTTTTGATGCATGAAAAACGCAATGAAAGTTGATCATATTACTGCCAATGGCATAGTTCACACCACTGCAGTCCGTTCCAGTGCGTTTCAGAAAGGAAAAAAAAATGTGTCATGCTGCATTTTTTATGTACAGAACTGTACTGGACATCAGTAAAACACATCAAAAATGCCCCGGAACGTAGCTGGAACGCACCTAAATGCACCAAAGGCACACTGCAACACACTTGTCCTTATTAGGGCCAGTTCACACCAGACGCAGTTCCGTATGCTTTTTTTCTGCACAAAATGCATGCACAGTATTTTCCATGTATTCCAATGGCTCTAGTTGGCTCTAGTTTACACCATGCAGTCAGTTTCCGGTCAGTTTCTGCACCGGAAACTGACCATAAACTGACTGTATGGTGTGAACTAGAGCCAACAAGAGCCATTGGAATACATGGAAAACACTGTGCATGCATTTTTAGTGCAGAATAAATGTGCACGAAACTGAACGGAAATGCATTTGGTGTGAACTGGCCCTTAAGGTTAAGTGAAAAGAGGGGAAAAAAGCACTGGACTGCATCAAAAACGCATCAAAAATGCACTGGAACGCGTCAAAAACGCGCATGCAGAAAAGCACCTGGAACACATCCAGACTGCGTTTCTACGGGGCCAGCTCACACCATAGAAATGCAATCCGGATGCGGTCCAGGTGCTTTTTTGCATGCGCGTTTTTTATTCGTTCCAGTGCATTTTTGGTACGTTTTTGATGCAGTCCAGTGCTTTTTTTTCACCCCTATTTTTTATTAACCATAGATAAGGACAAGTGTGTTCCAGTGCGTTTTTGGTGCATTTAGGTGTGTTCCAGTGCATTTTTGATGCGTTTTGCAGCGTTCCAGTACAGTCCAGTGCAGGTAAAATGCAGCATGTTCTACTTTTTTTGTGGAACTGGAACGCACTGGAACAAACACTGCCATTTAGAACCATATAACCAACTTTCCATACATTTTTGATGCATAAAAAACGCAATGCACTGCATGTGGTGTGAAATGGCCCTTAAGCAATTTGGCATATTTAAAGGCACTTCTTGTTTTGTTTTTGGTGTTGTCCAAATTGGTGACATTGATATATGTCCCTTAGCCAAGTGGGGACTGGCAAATTAACAAGTCAGTTCCCATAGACTGCAATGGTATTTGTTGTATAACTTTTGCCCATGTTAGGCTCTTTGTTTGCCCCCTGGACCGTTTTTTTTTTGTCCCATCTCTAATTTTGTAGCATGCTGGATGATGTGCTTAATTTTGGACAGGGGAGGGGGGGGGGGGGGTGTATTTCCTGCTAGCTGCATTTGTGTTGGTCTGAGCATGCTCAGGAACTTAGGTTTTTTTTTGGTGCTTTTTGTGTGTGAACAGCACCTGGATATTTGTGGGCATGCTCAAAGAGAGTGTGTTTTTGGGTTAGTATTTGAAGGACATCCTTAACAGGTATACCCACTTTGAAGTTCAGTCTCTACATTGGGTGAACTTGCATTTTGGGTGTTTCATGGACTGTGCATGTGTTTTCAGTTGCCTCATTAGCACACAAACCTATGTTATATAAAGCTTGCAGATAGCATTCTCTCCCTTGCCCTGAAAAGAGGCGTGTGTGTGTGTGTGTGTGTGTGTGTCCCCGGCAAAAAGTACATTTTGGTGTCCTTATCGAGTTTGTAACACATGCATTTTATTTGTTATGTCTTTGCAAAACAGATGTTTGTTTTACTTTTGTTGATTGTTTTTTTTTGTGTGGGGGATATGTTCCCTTGAAATATTTTTATTGTTGTTAATGTGTGTCGTTCACTTTGATTTAATTGTCTGTGCATTATTTTGCTAAATCTTTCTCAAGATGTGACTAATGTTTCAAATTTACCTTCATGTGTTTTTATAAATTTTTTTGCTTCCCTTTGTGTTTTTCAAGTCCTGTTTTGTTGACCAATAAAATTTGATGCAAAGTTTGATGTTTGTGTTTTGTTTTCTATGCAACAAATGTGACAGCTGCAGCTTAACTATGCTTATTGGCATAACAAAACAGGTGTGATTTGTCTAACCTGGTGCCTTCATGGTAGCATATGCATGTATTGTGTGCTGCCATGGATAGACATGGAAATAAAAAATACAGAGCGGTAAGTATTCAATTTTCCTTTTTACTGCAGTGGTTCTCAGCCTCAGTCCTCAAGTACCCCCAACAGGACATGTTTTGTGAATTTATCTTATCGAGAATTGCTGTCCAAAATACCAAACCATTGACTGTGATTTAAAGCACATGTGCAAGATGAAGGAAAACCTGCAAACATGACCTGTTGGGGGTACTTGAGAAGCTCTGATTTAGAGCACTGCACTTAAAAATAGCTCAAGGCAATACTATTCTAATTGTGGGCATTTTGAGGGAAACCAAGTAAGTGTTAGAACCCCTGCTTGTTTTTTTTTTAGGTTGGGCTTTGTGTCCCTTTTAGTAAAATTGGCTTCACTTCCTGTCACACAGCTGAACAGGAAGTGAATGTAAGACCCTACCAATGTCTTTTCTTGGGGACACACAGATCAATCTAACTAGTGTCCCCATTAAGCAAATTGCACTCTAGCACTTTGTTGTGTACACCCCAAATCATTAGGTAGTTTGGGGTTTAGTAAAGGCAAATCCACTCTGCAGTACAAGTGTAGTTGCTGAAAATCTGAGGGGAAGCACTGGTGATTTTTTTTTATAAATTGTGTTTTTATTGAATAAAAAATTCTGTCATGTTAACAATCACAGACATTTCAGGTACAGTAGAGTGGTAAACAGATGCAATGTTTGCATAAACAATACAGAGAATTCGTTTTCATAAAAGGAAAATAATAAAAGAAATTTAATTCAACAAAGGGGGGTAAAAAAATAAAGATAAAATAAAATAAAAAGGTTGGCATACATAATCAACGAAATAGGTTTGGGATGTACTTTGCAGCAATTAGGGTCATAACTACAAAGCTTGTAAAGGTTAGCTGTTTGTCTATCAAAGTGGTGGATGCAAACATATGTGATTATCCTCTCATGGCACGACTTGGACTGAGAAACATACAGTTAAATAAGGGGGAGGGGGGAATCAGGGTGTACAGGGGGAGGGGGTCATCGCAGTGAGGTCTATGAACAGAGTGACGTCGGGACAACAGGAGGTAGAGTGGTCGGAGGAGATAAACCAAAAGTCGAGTTGTCCTAAGGGGCCCAAATCTTGTCAAACCCATCTATCTTATCTTCTACCATAGCCGTTATGTGCTCCATCTTGCGGATATCATTGATGCACTGCACCAGTTGGCTTTGAGTTGGGGGTAGAGAGGATAACCAGTTGGCTGGTATAGTTCTTTTAGCAGCCAGTAAGAGAAAGGAAGCCAATTTGTTTGCCGCCTTCCCTATTGCAGGGAGGGGATGACCAAGGAGGAAGTATAACGGGTCCACTGGGCAGAGGATCGAAAATATCTGTTTCAGCATCAACGATACCATAGACCAGAAGGGGGTGATCAGATCACATTGCCAGAATATGTGGAAATGCGTCCCCCTGGCCTTTCCACATCTCCAACATAGAGGAGACAGGGAAGGGTCATAGCGATGGATGACCTCAGGGGTCCTATACCAAAACATTAAAACTTTATATGCTGTCTCCTTCTGTGCCACACATCTGGATGTTTTAGAAGTGGAGGACCATATTTTGGACCACTGAGGGATCGTAATTCGTTGTTGTATAAGCTGTGACCACTTAAGCATATAGGAGTGAGCATGTGCTGTGGGAGTGGACTGCATTTGGAGTATATGATAGATGCTAGAGATGAGTTGTGTCTGATAGGGACCTTGGGCACAAATAAGTTCAAAGGGCGTTGGTTTAGTGAGTATGAGGGTGGGGGAAAGTCCTGAGAGAAAGTGGAAAATCTGGAGGTACGAATACTGCAGGTGGTTTGGGATTTGGCTTTTGGACTGGAGGGCAATGAAAGGTTTAATTTTACGTGTGACAGGGTGTACAAAGTGACGAAGCTGGAACAGTCCCTCTTTTGCCCAGGGGAACATACGTATGTGTGAGAGACTGTCCGGGATAAGAGGGTTGAACAATACATTAGAAAGGGGTGGGCATGGGGACGAGAGAGTAAATTTGGAGAGGCAGATGCACCATATCCTGAGGGTAAACAGCATGGGGCCTAAACAGAGACCTTGGAGTACGGGGTCAGATGCTACAGTAGGTGACCAGACCAGGGAGCAGGGATGAGTCGGGTAAAGGGAGCCCATCTCAATCTCCGTCCAGCGATTCGGGGGCCTCAGGTTGGACCACGACACCACCGCACACAGATGGGATGCCAAGTAATATTTGTAAACTTCAGGGGCGCCCATACCACCTTGAGCTTTGGGAGCGAAGATAACCGTGCTGGCCACTCTGTGGGCTCGGCCCTTCCAAATAAAGTTGAGGAACCATCTCCTTAGTAGTTTAAACTGGGCCATTGGGATGGGAACAGGGAGGGTTTCAAAAAAATATAATAGTTTCGGCAGAATGGATATCTTCAGTACGTTAATCCTGCCTATCCAGGACAGCGGGAGGGGATTCCAACGTGTCAACATGGCGTTAATAGATTTGAACAGTGGTACTGTAGGTAATTAGTCAAGTAGAGGGAGGAATATGATGTCGTGATTTGTACCCCTAGATATTTGAGGGATGTAGTGCACCATCGATAGGGATAAGAGCTTTTTAATTTTGTGAGATCCTCCGGGCGTAAATGAAGTGGGAGGGCTTCTGTTTTTGAAGTGTTTATCTTATAACCCGATAGGGAGCTAAATCGGGACAATAGAGCGTGTAAGGATGGGAGGGAAGTGTGGGGTTTAGTTAGCGTGAGGAGGACATCGTCCACGAAGAGGGACAACTTGTACTCCCTTTGACGGATGGGGACCCCATTTATGTCAGGGTGGGCTCTAATGGCCTCTGCACGTGGTTCCAGGCAAAGGATAAAGAGGAGAGGGGATAGGGGGCACCCTTGCCTGGTTCCATTTGACATGAAAAAAGATTGGGAAGTGAAAGAGGCTAGACGGACCTGGGAAAATGGGTTGGAATAGAGGGACTCCAGGGCCTTAATGAAGGGGCCGCTAAGCCCGAACTTGGTGAGTGTTGTGAACATGTTGGGCCAGCTTAGTCTATCAAACGCCTTTTGAGCGTCTAGGCTCAGAATCAGGGCGGGGCGTTTGACTCTGTTCAGCATGTCTATTAGATCGATTGTACGCCTTGTGTTGTCCCCAGCATGTCTGGTAGGGATGAAACCCACCTGGTCTCTGTCAATTAGTTTTGTCAGGAATTGGGATAAGCGGTTGGCCAGAATTTTGGTAAACAGTTTATAGTCGGAGTTTAGAAGCGCGATTGGCCTGTAGTTGTCTGGAAGAGTTAGGTCCTTATCCGGTTTCGGAATGACCGAGATGTAGGAATGCAGAAACTGTTGGTGGGGTAGGGTGCCTTGGAGAAGGGAGTTGTACAGGGAGACTAGGTGTGTCGACAGTATGGGGAGGAAGGTTTTATAGTATGAATATGGGAAGCCATCTGGTCCAGGGGATTTGTGGGCTGGAAGGGACTTGACAGTGTCCGACACTTCTTCCTCTGAGATAGGGGCATTTAGCACGTTAACATCTGAGTCCGATAGCTTAGGGAGGTTTAAGTCAGACATAAATCCTTCGAAAGCCGCAAGATCAAGAGGGGGGGTGGAGACTGGGGGAGAGGCAATTGTATAGTTTGTCATAAAATTCACCAAAAACCCGGGGTCATGGTCTGTGGGCAAAAAGTGGGGGTCCCATCAGGTTGTTTGATATGATCTGGAAACGAGTGAAAGGGTCAGGCTGAGTTGAGTTTGGAGACCAACATCCTGTGAGGCTTGTTTGAAAATTCGTAGAATTTTTGTTTAGCCCACAAGAGTGATTTATCTATATTGGATATGTCAAGAGATTTTATTTTGTGTCTAAGAGAGGTTACCGTGCGCAGCCGACCCACCGTGGGAGACCGAACCAAAGCTCTTTCTGCAGTTTGAAGCTCCGACAGTAGGGAGGATTTCAGGAATGCTGAGTCCTTTTTTTGGGCGATCCGACAGCAATACACTGTCCTCGGATAAACGCCTTATGGGCCTCCCAGAGGGTGGACGGGCCGGGCACAGAGCCCCTGTTTAGCTGAAAGAATTCAGTTAGGGCTGCCGCAAGTTTACTTTTAGTGTCGGGATGCTTTATCAGAGATTCATTGATCCTCCAGTGACACCTCCGTGAAAATGCCGCCGAGAGGCCCAAGTCTAGGGTGAGGGGGGCATGGTCCGACCAGGTAATTGGACCCAGATCGGAGGCCACTAAATGTGACATCAGGGGGGCAGTAATGAGAAAGTAATCTAGTCTAGAGAACATTTTATGAGGGGGAGAATAAAATGAGAATTGCCTACCAGAGGGGTGCTTGATTCGCCATGCATCTAGAAGATTGTGCGTTCGGATCAATTTTCGAAAGGAGGCGGCCATGGATTTCGAGGCGGCGGAAGGTGCGGGAGAGAGAACAGCATTAAAGTCCCCTCCTATTACTGTAAATGGGTGGGAGAATTTCTGTAACCTTTCCAGGGCGTCAGTGAGGAACTTAACCTGTCCCGAGTTGGGAGCATATATGTTCACGATCGTTATAGGACTGGACAAGTATGTACCCTGTAAAATTATATAACGACCATGAGGATCCAAATGAGTGGACTTAATCTGGATAGGGCAGGAGCGTCTGATCAATACAGCTACTCCGGCTCTTCCAGAGGGGTCCGATGCCAAATAGGACAACGGAAATTGTTTAGAAGCGAAGTTCAAAGAGCCCCCGGCCCGGAAGTGTGTCTCCTGAACCAGGATCACATCCGCGCCTGAAGCCCTGAATTCCCGTAAAGCTAGCCATCTTTTCTTTATAGAGTTCAGGCCCTTCACATTATAAGACAAAAATTTCAAAGCCATATTGAGTAAGGGTAATTATGCCATGAAGAACTCGTATTAGTGAGCGGAAGTTCCGCCAGTACCTGATGTAGGGGGAGCCACAAGGTATACCATATCTTATATCTTGGTGCAATATGAGTGAGACATTCAGCATTACTGCAAAAAATGATAATGACCATGCATAAAATAAATTTAAAAGTGAACCCATTGACAAGGAAGAGAGAAGTACATATGAGTAAAGGAAAAAGAAAAAAACAATAGTAAAAAAATAAGCAAAATGTAAGAAAAACTTTGACCGTCAGTAAAAAAGGGTCGTGGGATGATCCAAAAAAAGGGCCCACAGGGTGAGCGTAGTGTAACAACAATGAGGCCTGGTTGGCCTAAAAAAAAGAAACAATCAACATGAGAAAACCTGTGAGGAACGTACCTCCCAGGGGTCCCCGGCCTCGGCCTAAGGACATGTGAGGGAGCATGGCAGTCTCCAACATGGGGAGAGGTCCGAGACATCCCATCTCGGTGATCCGGTGCGTTCGGTTACATTGCTGGTGGTCCCTTTTACCTCCCCTTCAAAAAAAAAAAAAGAATAGGAGAGAGAGATGGGGGGAGAGCCAGCGTAAGAAAAATAAAATAAAAACTCGGCATAACCAAAAACAGTTAGAATTAACTAGACCTATCTAGTGGAGTGTCCTTGTAGAAAATGAAGAAGCACATCCTGATGAACAGAAAAAACCGGACGTCATAATTAAACTTAAACTGTCCCCCACGGGGGGGGATCGCCCCAGGAGGCATGACTCCCTATCGGGAGAAACAAGAGAGGGGAAAACCAGATGAGGGATCAGGCAGGTCATCAGGTGGGTGCTCTAGACCATTGGGAACGTTGAGGTGTGGAGTAAGCTCTGGAACCTCTTCCTCTCACTGGGGTCCAGAGTCTGGTAGGAGCCGAGACATGCCGCGGGGTGGTTGGGGGTGCCTGGTCAAGATCTGCAGGGAGAGGGGGTAGGCCCAACTGCTTGAGAAACGAATCCCCTTCCTGAGAATCCCGTAGTGTGTGCTGGACCCCCTCCATGGTGACACTTAGACGGAAGGGAAAGCCCCAGTAATAAGGGACCTTGTGCTCTTGAAGATGAGAGGTGACGGGCCTTAGGGAGCGACGTTTGGCCAAGGTGATGGGAGAGAGGTTGCTGAACAATTGGATTTTGTCCCCCTTGTATTCAATGTGAGGTTTGTTGCGAGTGGCCCTCGTCAGGGCCTCTTTGCTTTCAAAAAAGTGGAAACGAACCACTATATCACGGGGCCTGGCTCCTGCTGGTGGTTTAGGCACCAGGGACCTATGAGCCCGATCAAGACGCCAGTCAATGTCCACTATGTCGGGCGCTAGGGTATTGAAAAGGCCGAGGAGATAAGGCCTTATATTGTTGTCAGCTACCTTTTCAGGGACTTCACGGATCCTGAGGTTTTGGCGCCTTTCTCTGTTCTCGAGGTCCTCCTGTTGCAGTTGTAATTGAGAGACCGAGGATTTAAGGTCTGCGTTTTCCTCTTCAAGAGCCTGCACATACTGTATAGTGTCGTCAAACTTTGTTTCTAGGTGCAGCAGTGCGTTCTCCCAGGGCATCAATTTCCCCTATAAGCTCTCTGGAGATTCTCCCCATCTCCTGCGCAATGTCCCTGGTTACTTGCTGAGCCAGGCCCTGCAGTTTCAGGTCCATCAGCTCTGGGGTGAGAGTCTGCTGTGAGGAGGGAAGCTGCTGCTTTGGGGGTGGTTGTTGTGAGGAATCCTCGGGCATAGGGGCGTTTGCATAATCCTCCGGTTCACCTTGTGTAATTGAGGCCGGGGATGCGGGCCTAGTCAGGAAACGGTCCATAGTGGAAGTAGGCCACGGGGGTTGCGGAGTACGATAGAATGATCGCTGGTCCCCGATTTTTCCCATTTAGGGTCGGGGGAGGTTAGGGATGCTGAGAGGCTTACCCCCGGCTCGAATGTAGTCTGCGTTAGCTGGTGAGGGGTCTCGGATCGTGAGACGGGACCGGGGCTCACTGATCACGCGTCCACCATCTTGGAAAGCCGCGCATGCGCCAGCACTGGTGATTTTAACATCCAATCATGTAGAAGCAAAGATGGTGTTTTTTTTTGTTTCCTTGCATGTCCCCTTCGGATATCCAGCAAGTGCACTTGTAGTGCAAAGTGGATTTGCCTTTAGTAAATAAACCCAATAAAAGTCCAAAATACCTAATAATTTGGGGTGTACCCAGCAAAACGCTGGAGTGCAATGTACATAATGGGGAAAGAATTTAGATTGACCTGTGTGTCCCCAAGGAAGAACATTGGTAGGGATTTACCCTCACTTCCTGTGTGGCTATGTGACAGGAAGTGAATTATTAGGATAAAGTGGCCAAATTTGGGAGTTGTCTTCACCCTATCAGGGGTGCAGACATCCCCAAAAACTGTCTAGACTTGTAATCCCTCTGCACTCTATCCCCAAGCAAAAATAAGAAAGGATTTCATTTAGTTTAACTTTGCAAAGACACATTCCTCAGTTGAATTGTGATGCATGTCAATGGCCCATTTAGACCCTCTTTAATCACTTGAGATCAGCGCTATAGCTGATCGACGGCCACAGCACGGTCCTCAATCCCCCGGGAGTCCGTCAATATACGTCCTCCCCTTTGTGCGCGCGCTGTGGTCACAGAGTCACTGAGACTCGGGTGATGACAGATCCGAGTAAGGGGCCGATCCCTGCCCCTTACCACGTGATCAGCTGTCAGCCAATGACAGCTGATCACGTGATGTAAACAAAAGCTCGGTAATGGTTTTTGTTTTCTCCTTGTGCTGACAGCGTGAGCATAAAAAAAGCCAATCACCGGCTTATGTGCAAGGGACATCGGGCCCGAAGAGGAAGAGGCAATTCTGCTTCATCTGTGACAATCAGTAGCCCCTGCCAGTTCCACCTATCAATGCTCACCAATGGTGCCAATCAGTGCCACTTCTCAATGCCCACCAGTGCCAACTAGCAATGCCACCTCTCAGTGCCCACCCTTGCCAACTTATCGGTGCCCATCAGTGCAGCCTCATCAGTGTACATCAATGAAGGAGAAAAATTACCTTTTTTCTAAATTTTCGAACTAAATATTAAAATATCCAAATTTTTTTTTTTTAGTCGGTCTTTTGTATTTATAGAAAAAAAAAAAAACCCAGAGGTTATCAAATAGCACCAAAAGAAAGCTCTATTTGTGTGCAAAAAATGATTACATTTTCATTGGGTTACAGTGTTGTATGACCACGCTGAAAGTTGAAAATTGGTCTTGGCAGGAAGGGGGTTTAAGTGGCCAGTAAGCAAGTGGTTAATATAAGGCTACATGCACACGGACATTTTTCCAGCCGCTTGTTTGAGCGTTTTTTTGCAGCTTAACCACTTAACGACCGCCCACTGTAAATATACGTCGGCAGAATGGCACCGACAGGCAGAATCACGTACATATACGTGATTGCCTTTGTATAGTTGGGGGGTCCGATCGGACCCCCCTTCTTTACAGTGGGTGGTCGTTTTACCTTCGGGAATCGATCCGGTATGAGGGGACGGCCGTTCGATTCCGGCCACCCCCTCTCGATCGCTCCCGGCGAATGAGAGAGCTTCCCCTGCCTGCCAGGCAGGAGGAAGTGATGTCATCTCTCCTGCGGCGCTCACATATACCGAGCGCCGTACAGGAGAAGATGCCAGGTTAGTGCACACAACACTACACTGACACCAGGACACATAGGCACATAAATCGCCCCCCCAGGCCCCCCCAGACCCCCCCAGATCACCCCCCAGATCACCCCCCAGCCCCCAGTCACAGTGTCACTGATTGCAGTGGCCATTTATTTAGTGATCACTGCAATCAGTGACATTTGTGACTGTAAAAGTGTCACTACATTTAGTTTTAGGTCCAGTGTAGCCCCCTAACCCCCCCTAATAAAGGTTTAACCCCCTGATCACCCCCCAGATAACCCTTTCACCCCCTAGCACCGCCGTCGCTAAGCAATCATTTTTCTGATCGATGTCTTAGCGTCGGTGATGCTGATCGGTAGCCAGTAATTTTTTTTAGGTTCGCCGCAGGTTTTTATAGCGTCGGATACCCCCATATATTACCTAATAAAGGTTTAACCCCCTTGATCGCCCCCCAGGTAACCCTTTCACCCCCTAGCACCGCCGTCGCTATGCGATCATTTTTCTGATCGATGTCTTAGCGTCAGTGATGCTGATCGGTAGCCAGTAATTTTTTTTAGGTTCGCCGCAGGTTTTTATAGCGTCGGGTACCCCCATATATTACCTAATAAAGGTTTAACCCCCTTGATCGCCCCCCAGGTAACCCTTTCACCCCCTATCACCACTGTCACTAAGCGATAATTTTTCTGATCGATGTCTTAGCGTCGGCGATGCTGATCGGTAGCCAGTAATTTTTTTTAGGTTCGCCGCAGGTTTTTATAGTGTCGGGTACCCCCATATATTACCTAATAAAGGTTTAACCCCCTTGATCACCCCCCAGGTAACCCTTTCACCCCCTAGCACCGCCGTCGCTATGTGATAATTTTTCTGATCGATGTCTTAGCGTCGGTGATGCTGATCGGTAGCCAGTATTTTTTTTAGGTTCGCCGCAGGTTTTTATAGCATCAGGTACCCCCATATATTATCCAATAAAGGTTTAACCCCCTGATCGCCCCCCAGGTAACCCTTTCACCCCCTATCACCACTGTCGCTAAGCGATCGTTTTTATGATCGTTGTCTTAGTGTCGGTGATGCCGATAGGTAGCCAGTAATTTTTTTTTAGGTTCGCCGTCAGGTTTTTATATAGCGTCAGGTACCCCCATATATTACCTAATAAAGGTTTTAACCCCCTAATTGCCCCTAGTTAACCCTTTCACCAGTGATCATCATATAAGTGTTACGGGTGACGCTGGTTAGTTAGTTTGCTTTTTATAGTGTCAGGGCACCCGCCGTATATAACCCAATAAAGGTTTAACCCCCTGATCGCCCGGCGGGTGATATCAATTAGGTTTTAGCGTCAGAGAGGGTCTGAGTCACACCCCAGGCAGCGTCAGGTTAGTGCCAGTAGCGCTAACACCCACGCGTGAAGCATACACCCCCCTTAGTGGTATAGTATCTGATCAGCTCAATATCTGATCTGATCAGATCTATACTAGCGTCCCCAGCAGTTTAGGGTTCCCAAAAACGCAGTGTTAGCGGGATCAGCCCAGATACCTGCTAGCACCTGCGTTTTGCCCCTCCGTCCAGCCCAGGCCACCCAAGTGCAGTATCGATCGATCACTGTCACTTGCAAAACACAACACACATAACTGCAGCGTTCGCAGAGACAGGCCTGATCCCTGCGACTCCAGTGCTGTAGGAGGTGATTTCACCACCACAGTTGAAAAAAAAAAAGCATATATGCCGAAGCATTGGGGCAGCAGGAGCGGAGGAGCGATTTTGCTCCTAATGCCACGTACATACGGTCAAAATTCCGACGGAGGCTTGCCCGTGGAAAAGTCTGACCATGTGTACGCGGCATAACTTTTGCGAGAAGATGCCCCCATGCTTCGGCATATATAAATGGTGCATGTATGCCCATCATTAGAAGTGGGTGGATGAAGGGCGGTATTCTAATGGTGGGCATACCCACCGATCAATCTTTTTTTTTCGTTCAGCCAACAGGCTGCATGAAAAAAAAGATTACAATACATGTCCAACAAGGGCCAGCAACGTACTGGTATGTTGCTGGACTTTGAATGT
The DNA here is from genome assembly GCA_029206835.1 of Rana muscosa. Taxonomy (NCBI): domain Eukaryota; kingdom Metazoa; phylum Chordata; class Amphibia; order Anura; family Ranidae; genus Rana; species Rana muscosa. Next base: position 75,182,252 of record CM055121.1, read on the forward strand.
TTATACCAGAATGATGCCTGCGGGTTTAGGTATCATCTTGGTATCATTATTTTCAGCCAGCGGCCGGCTTTCATGTAAAAGCAATCCTAGTGGCTAATTAGCCTCTGGACTGCTTTTACAAGCAGTGGGAGGGAATGACCCCCCCCCCGGATATAAAAAGCGCCATTGGGAAATTGGGAAAGCATTTTATCACACCGATCTTGGTGTGGTCAGATGCTTTGAGGGCAGAGGAAAGATCTAGGGTCCAATAGACCCCAGTTTTTTCAAAAAAGAGTACCTGTCATTACCTATTGCTATCATAGGGGATATTTACATTCCCTGAGATAACAATAAAAGTGATAAAAAAAAAATATGGAAGCAACAGTTTAAAAATAAAATAAAAAAGCAAAATTAATAATAAAAAAATAAAAAAAGCACCCCTGTCCTGCCCTGCTCTTGCGCAATGGCGAACGCAAGCGTCGGTCTGGCGTCATATGTAAACAGCAATTGCACCATGCATGTGAGGTATCACCGCAAAGGTCAGATCGAGGGCAGTAATTTTAGCAGTAGACCTCCTCTGTAAATCTAACGGGCTAACCTGTAAAGGCTTTTAAAGGCTTTTAAAAATGTATGTAGTTTGTCGCCAATGCGCGTTTGTGCGAAATTTTAAAGCATGTCGTGTTTGGTATCTATGTACTCGGCCTAAGATCATCTTTTTAATTTCATCAAACATTTGGGCAATATAGTGTGTTTTAGTGCATTAAAATTAAAAAAAGTGTATTTTTTCCCCAAAAAATGCGTTTGAAAAATCGCTGCGCAAATACTGTGTAGAAAAAAAAATGCAACACCCACCATTTTATTCTGTAGGGCCTTTGCTTTAAAAATATATATAATGTTTGGGGGTTCAACATAATTTTCTTGCAAAAAAAAATATGTTTTCTGTAAACAAAAAGTGTCAAAAAGGGCTTTGTCTTCAAGTGGTTAGAAGAGTGGATGTAAGCTTCCTAATGTTGTGTATAAAATGCCAGAACAGTTCAAAACCCCCCCAAATGACCCCATTTTGGAAAGTAGACACCCCAAGCTATATACTGAGAGGCATGTCGAGTCCATGGAATATTTTATATGTTGACACAAGTTGCGGAACAAATACAAATTTTTTTTTTTTTGCACAAAGTTGTCACTAAATGATATATTGCTCAAACATGCCATGGGCATATGTGGAATTACACCCCAAAATACATTCTGTTGCTTCTCCTGAGTACGGGGATACCACATGTGTGAGACTTTTTGGGAGCCTAGCCGCGTACGGGACCCCAAAAACCAATCACCGCCTTTAGGCTTTCTAAGGGTGTCAATTTTTGATTTCACTTCTCACTGCCTATCACAGTTTCGGAGGCCATGGAATGCCCAGATGGCACAAACCCCCCCCAAATGACCCCATTTTGGAAAGTAGACACCCCAAGCTATTTGCTGAGAGGTATTGTGAGTATTTTGCAGATCTCACTTTTTGTCACAAAGTTTTAAAAATTGAAAAAAAAAAAGAAAAAAAAAAAAATGTTCTTTCTTCATTTTCCAAAACAAATGAGAGCTGTAAAATACTCACCATGCCTCTCAGCAAACAGCTTGGGGTGTCTACTTTCCAAAATGGGGTCATTTGGGGGGGTTTTGTGCTATTTTGGCATTTTATGGCCTTCAAAACTGTGATAGGTAGTGAGGAGTGAAATCAAAAATTTGCGCCCTTAGAAATCCTGAAGGCGGTGCTTGGTTTCCAGGGTCCCGTACGTGGCTAGGCTCCTAAAAAGTCCCACACATGTGGTATCCCCGTACTCAGGAGAAGCAGCAGAATGTATTTTGGGGTGCAATTCCACATATAACCATGGCATGTGTGAGCAATATATCATTTAGTGACAACTTTTTGTAATTTTTTTTTTTTTGTCATTATTCAATCACTTGGGACAAAAAAAAAATATTCAATGGGCTCAACAGGCCTCTCAGCAATTTCCTTGGGGTGTCTACTTTCTAAAATGGGGTCATTTGGGGGGGTTTTGTGCTATTTTGGCATTTTATGGCCTTCAAAACTGTGATAGGTAGTGAGGAGTGAAATCAAAAATTTGCGCCCTTAGAAATCCTGAAGGCGGTGCTTGGTTTCCGGGGTCCCGTACGTGGCTAGGCTCCTAAAAAGTCCCACACATGTAGTATCCCCGTACTCAGGAGAAGCAGCAGAATGTATTTTGGGGTGCAATTCCACATATAACCATGGCATGTGTGAGCAATATATCATTTAGTGACAACTTTTTGTAATTTTTTTTTTTTTCATTATTCAATCACTTGGGACAAAAAAAAAATATTCAATGGGCTCAACATGCCTCTCAGCAATTTCCTTGGGGTGTCTACTTTCTAAAATGGGGTCATTTGGGGGGGTTTTGTACTGCCCTGCCATTTTAGCACCTCAAGAAATGAGATAGGCAGTCATAAATTAAAAGCTGTGTAAATTCCTTAAAATGTACCCTAGTTTGTAAACGCTATAACTTTTGCGCAAACCAATAAATATACGCTTATTGACATTTTTTTTTACTAAAGACATGTGGCTGAATACATTTTGGCCTAAATGTATGACTAAAATTGAGTTTATTCGATTTGTCTTATAACAAAAAGTAGAAAATATCATTTTTTTTCAAAATTTTCGGTCTTTTTCCGTTTATATCGCAAAAAATAAAAATCGCAGAGGCAATCAAATACCATTAAAAGAAAGCTCTATTTGTGGGAAGAAAAGGACGCAAATTTCGTTTGGGTACAACATTGCATGTCCGCACAATTTACAGTTAAAGCAGCGCAGTGCAAAATTCTGAATTCACCTCTGGTCCTTTAGCTACCAAATGGTCCGGGGCTTAAGTGGTTAAGGCTCCATGTACACAGAAGCTCAAAAACGGTCGTTTTTAAAGCAGCAGAAAAAGCTAGCTTTTATCAGCGTTTTTTTACTAGCTTTTATTAGCGTTTTTCAGTGTAGCGTCTTTTCGTTTTAAAAAAATAAAATAATTTTTTTTTCAATGGACCAAAAAACGCTAAAAACGCACGTGGCCAGCGTTTTTGAGCGTTTATGAGTGTTTATGAGCGTTTTTCGGCGTTTTGCGTTTTTTTCTGCCGAAAAATGGCACTTTGAACGTGAATTTCTTGTGTTCAGAAAAAAGCCCATTAACTCCACTGCTCGTTAAAGCTAAAAAACGTTATGTGTACATGAACACATAGGCTAACATAGAGTGCAGTTAATGGGCTTTTAAAAAAAACACCAAAACTCCAATAAACTGCAGTTTATCAGCTTCTGTGTACATGGAGCCTAAAAACGCCTCTCCATGTTAGCCTATGGCCTCATGGCCACCATGGCGTTTTGGAGCTGTAAATGGCATAGCCGTTTTTAGGCCCCATGTACACGGGACGCTGGTGCAAAGTCTTCAGAACTAAGGTTGAAAGCGGAGTTTATAAACGCGCGTTTTGTCGCGTTTGCATGCCGCGTTTTACCGCATTTGCGTCTATAAGCGTTTAGTTAGGAAACATGATAAGGAGCCGCCCTAAGCTCAAAAAACAGTATTATTAACCATTTCAGCTATTTTGTGAGACCAGAGTGAGTAGCAGCAGCTGAGAGAGCAGCAGTGTAGTTGTATTTAGTGTGTCACTTGCCACATCACTTGCCACAAGTTGTGGATTGTCCACTTGCTACGTCACCTGCCACAAGTTGTGGATTGTCCACTTGCCACGTCACCTGCCACAAGTTGTGGATTGTCCACTTGCCATGTCACCTGGCCATATCACCTGGCACAAGTTGTGGATTGTCCACTTGCCACGTCACCTGGCCACGTCACCTGCCACAAGTTGTGGATTGTCCATAATGCAATGGAAGCAATTACATATTTTTTTTGTATATATTATATATTTTTAATGGTTTTTCATCACTTGCCATAATTTTTGAGTTTTTCAATGTAAAAAAATAGGTCACCTTTACAAACGCTTATAAACTAAAACGCGGCTAAATGCCGGTACCGCATCTGAAACGTGGAAATCTTTGGCGTCTGAACGCATTTTTTGGCTTTCTGAAAAACGAGGTTAAACGCAACTGCCTAAGGGCCAGTTCACACCTTGGAAACGCAGTCCAGATGCATTCCAGGTGCTTTTCTGCATGCACGTTTTTGATGCAGTCCAGTGCTTTTTTTCCCCCTCTTTTTTCTTAGGCCTCATGCCCACGGACGGACGTTTTAAAAACCGGTCTGTAAGGCTCGATTCACACTAATGCGTTTTTTGGTGCATTTTGCAGAAATGCAGGGAAATTTTTTAACATGGGTTCCTATGGAACATGTTCACATCAATGCATTTTTGTGCCTCTGTGTTTTTGGAAAGGGTCGGGGACTTTTTTTCCCAGCAAAAAACAGCGTTTTGCATGTAATATAATTCAATGGACCCGCATCCAAAACGCAAGTACCGCGATTTTGCGGCGATTTGCATTTTTTTTAACCTGTTTATAGCTGGTTGTTAAAGGAAATGTAAAAAAAATAAACATTGCTGGCTATAAAAAAATCGAGAAAAAAACAGCGTGGGGTCCCCCCCCAGGTCCATAACAGGCCCTTGGGTCTAGTATGGATTCAGAGGGGAAAATCCATACCAGACCCTTATCCGAGCACGCAGCCCAGCAGGTCAGGAAAGGGGGGCGAGCGAGCCTCCTGAACCGTACCAGGCCGCATGACCCCAAAGCACCCTGCCCCCATGTTGATCTGGACAAGGGCCTCTTCCCGACAACCCTGGACAACCCTGGCCATTGGTTGTCGGAGTCTGCGAGCGGGGGCTTATCGGAATCCGGGAGCCCCCTTTAATAAGGGGGGCCCCCACCCTATGTGAATGAGTATGGGGTACATCGTACCCCTACCCATTCACCTGGTGGCAAAAAAGTCAATAAAAAACACAACACACTTTTTAAAGTAATTTATTAGGCAGCTCCAGGGGTCTTCTTCTGACTTCAGGGGTCTTCTTCCAACTTCAGGGGTCTTCTTCCAACTTCGGGGGTCTCTTCTTCTGCTCTCCGGTGTCGACTCTGCGCACTCTGGTTCTTCTCCCGCTCTCCGGTGCCTTCTCCACAATCTCCGGTTCTTTCTGCCTTCTGCCGGGTGCCCCGCTATCTTCTTCCAGCTCTTTTGCTAGCGGGGGTCCCGGTCTTCATCGTCGTCTTCTTCCGACTTCGGGGGTCTTTCTGCCGGGCGCCCCGCTATCTTCTTCCAGCTCTTTTGCTAGCGGGATCCCGGTCTTCATCGTCGTCTTCTTCCGACTTCGGGGGTCTTTCTGCCGGGCGCCCCGCTATCTTCTTCCAGCTCTTTTGCTAGCGGGGTCCCGGTCTTCATCGTCATCTTCTTCCCTCTTCTCTCCGCCTGATGTTGCCTCGTCGCTGTCTGCCGCTACATTGCTGTGTGCGCGGAGCGCAACGACTTATATTGGCATGGGGCGTGGTCACCAGGTGATGCCACCCGGTGACCCCGCCCCCGTATGACGGCTCAGTCCCATCATACAGGGCGGGGCCACCGAGTGACATCACCCGGTGATCACGCCCCATGCCAATATAAGTCGTTGCGCTCCGCGTACACAGAATTGTAGCGGCAGAAAGCGACGAGGCAACATCGGGCGGAGAGAAGAGGGATGAAGATGACGATGAAGACGGGGACCCCGCTAGCAAAAGAGCCGGAAGAAGATAGCGGGGCGCCCGGCAGAAGGCAGAAAGAACCGGAGACCGTGGAGAAGGCACCGGAGAGCGGGAGAAGAACCAGAGAGCGCAGAGACGACTCCGGAGAGCAGAAGAAGAGACCCCTGAAGTTGGAAGAAGACCCTCAAAGTTGGAAGAAGACCCCCGAAGTCGGAAGAAGACCCCCGGAGCTGCCTAATAAATTACTTTAAAAACGTGTGTTGTGTTTTTTTATTGACTTTTTTTGCCACCAGGTGAATGGGTAGGGGTACGATGTACCCCATAATCATTCACATAGGGTGGGGGGCCTCCCGGATTCCGATAAGCCCCCCGCCCACAGACCCCGACAACCAACGGCCAGGGTTGTCGGGAAGAGGCCCTTGTCCCCATCAACATGGGGGCAGGGTGCTTTGGGGTGGGGGGGCGCAGGGCACCCCCTGCCCCAAAGCACCCAACCCCCCCATGTTGAGGGCATGCGGCCTGGTATGGTTCAGGAGGGGGTGCGCTCGCTCGCCCCCACTTTCCTGACCTGCCGGGCTGCTTGCTCGGATAAGGGTCTGGTATGGATTTTGGGGGGACCCCCACGCCGTTTTTTCGGCGTAGGGGGGTTTCCCTTAAAATCCATACCAGACCTGAAACGGTCATTTCAGGTAGTAACGCATTACAGACATCAATCACATTGTAGGTTAAGAGGGTTCCACCACTATATCGAATAGTGGTGGAACCCTCTTAACCTACAATGTGATTGATGTCTGTAATGCGTTACTACCTGAAATTACCGTTTCAGGAATTGGCACTATTGAATGTGCGTTTTATGTATATGTAATGTATTCTAAGTCTGTGATGCATTACTACCTGAAATTACAGTTTCAGGAGTTGGCACTATCGAATGTGTGTTTTATGTATATGTAATCAATGTATTCTAACATGCATCCTTGTACTAATAAATGCTTTACCACCCACCACTCTATCAATTTGTTACCAAGAGCCTCATGTAAAGTCCCAACTTTCCCCCCCCCCCCTTCGTTGCACTCTGACGCCTATATGGCTGTATTTTTGCTTCGTTTTTTTCTAATTAACAGGGATGGAGGCACATGGCCTTACCAGGCCTATGGCCTCATTCAAAGTCCCAATGGGATGGAGGCATTGGCCTTGCCAGGCCTATGGCCTCATTTAAAGTCCCAACTTCCCCCCCCCCCCCCGCCCATTTTGTACCAATTAAGGTATGAACCGGCGCAGCGCACTGTTGTTAGTAAATCACCCCCAATGTGTTTCAATGTGTTTTATTTTCATAAACACATGTTTTTAAAATTCATTTGTATATATACAGTCAGGTCCATAAATATTGGGATATCGACACAATTCTAATCTTTTTGGCTCTATACACCACCACAATGGATTTTAAATATAACAAACAAGACATGCTTTAACTGCCGACTTTCAGCTTTAATTTGAGGGTATTTACATCTAAATCAGGTGAACGGTGTAGGAATTACAACAGTTTGTATGTATGCCTCCCACTTTTTAAGGGACCAAAAGTAATGGGACAATTGGCTGCTCAGCTGTTCCATGGCCAGGTGTGTGTTATTCCCTCATTATCCCATTTACAAGGAGCAGATAAAAGGTCCAGAGTTCATTTCAAGTGTGCTATTTGCATTTGAAATCTGTTGCTGTCAACTCTCAATATGAGATCCAAAGAGCTGTCACTATCAGTGAAGCAAGCCATTATTAGGCTGAAAAAACAAAACAAACCCATCAGAGAGATAGAAAAAACATTAGGTGTGGCCAAATCAACTGTTTGGAACATCCTTAAAAAGAAAGAATGCACTGGTGAGCTCAGTAACACCAAAAGACCCGGAAGACCACGAAAAACAACTGTGGTGGATGACCGAATAATTCTTTCCCTGGTGAAGAATACACCCTTCACAACAGTTGGCCAGATCAAGAACACTCTCCAGGAGGTAGGTGTATGTGTGTCAAAGTCAACAATCAAGAGAAGACTTCACCAGAGTGAATACAGAGGGTTCACCACAAGATGTAAACCATTGGTTAGCCTCAAAAACAGGAAGGCCAGATTAGAGTTTGCCAAACAACATCTAGAAAAGCCTTCACAGTTCATCAACATCCTATGGACAGATGAGACCAAGATCAACTTCTACCAGAGTGATGGGAAGAGAAGAGTATGGAGAAGGAAAGGAACTACTCATGATCCAAAGCATACCACCTCATCAGTGAAGCATGGTGGTGGTAGTGTCATGGCGTGGGCATGTATGGCTGCCAATGGAACTGGTTCTCTTGTATTTATTGATGATGTGTCTGCTGACAAAAGCAGCAGGATGAATTCTGAAGTGTTTCAGGCAATATTATCTGCTCATATTCAGCCAAATGCTTCAGAACTCATTGGACGGCGCTTCACAGTGCAGATGGACAATGACCGAAGCATACTGTAAAAGCAACCAAAGAGTTTTTTAAGGGAAAGAAGTAGAATGTTATGCAATGGCCAAGTCAATCACCTGACCTGACTCCGATTGAGCATGCATTTCACTTGCTGAAGACATAACTGAAGGGAAAATGCCCCAAGAACAAGCAGGAACTGAAGACAGTTGCAATAGAGGCCTGGCAGAGCATCACCAGGGATGAAACCCAGCGTATGGTGATGTCTATGCATTCCAGACTTCAGGCTGTAATTGGCTGCAAAGGATTTGCAACCAAGTATTAAAAAGTGAAAGTTTGATTTATGATTGTTAATCTGTCCCATTACTTTTGGTCCCTTAAAAATGGGAGGTACATATACAAACTGTTGTAATTACTACACCGTTCACCTGATTTGGATGTAAATACCCTCAAATTAAAAATGAAAGTCTGCAGTTAAAGCACATCTTGTTTGTTTCATTTCAAATCCATTGTGGTGGTGTATAGAGCCAAAAAGATTATAATTGTGTCGATGTCCCAATATTTATGGACCTGACTCTATATGCACAATGGTACTTGGATTTTTAGCTTTTTACTTTTTTCATTGGTGTATTTATTCTTTCATTATTAATTTATTTTCTTTTTAATTTCACTTTCTTCATCTTTTGTTCATTGATTAATTTGTTCTAAATTTTAAGTATGAATATTTACATATTATGTATGTTCATCATGCATTTTTGTGTTGCACGATACATCAGATATGTCTATCAGGTTATTTTTGGAATGTCACGTTTAACCACTTAAGCCCCGGACCATTTCGGGCCATTAGGACCAGGCCTGTTTTTGGGATTCGGCACTGCGCTGCTTTAACTGTAAATTGTGCGGACATGCAATGTTGTACCCAAATGAAATTTGCGTCCTTTTCTTCCCACAAATAGAGCTTTCTTTTAATGGTATTTGATTGCCTCTGCGATTTTTATTTTTTGCGATATAAACAGAAAAAGACTGAAAATTTTGAAAAAAAATTATATTTTCTACTTTTTGTTATAAGAAAAATCTAATAAACTCAATTTTAGTCATACATTTAGGCCAAAATGTATTCAGCCACATGTCTTTAGTAACAAAAATGTCAATAAGCGTATATTTATTGGTTTGCGCAAAAGTTATAGCGTTTACAAACTAGGGTACATTTTCTGAAATTTACACAGCTTTAAATTTATGACTGCCTATCTCATTTCTTGAGGTGCTAAAATGGCAGGGCAGTACAAACCCCCCCCAAATGACCCCATTTTGGAAAGTAGACACCCCAAGGAAATTGCTGAGAGGCATGTTGAGCCCATTGAATATTTTTTTTTTGTCCCAAGTGATTGAATAATGACAAAAAAAAAAATTACAAAAAGTTGTCACTAAATGATATATTGCTCACACATGCCATGGTTATATGTGGAATTGCACCCCAAAATACATTCTGCTGCTTCTCCTGAGTACGGGGATACCACATGTGTGGGACTTTTTAGGAGCCTAGCCACGTACGGGACCCCGGAAACCAAGCACCGCCTTCAGGATTTCTAAGGGCGCAAATTTTTGATTTCACTCCTCACTACCTATCACAGTTTCGAAGGCCATAAAATGCCAAAATAGCACAAAACCCCCCAAATGACCCCATTTTGGAAAGTAGACACCCCAAGCTATTTACTGAGAGGCATGTTCAGTCCATGGAATATTTTATATTTTGCCACAAGTTGCGGGAATATGACAAACTTTTTTTTTTTTGCACAAAGTTGTCACTAAATGATATATTGCTCACACATGCCATGGGCATATGTGAAATTACACCCCAAAATACATTCTGCTGCTTCTCCTGAGTACGGGGATACCACATGTGTGGGACTTTTTGGGAGCCTAGCCGCGTACGGGACCCCAAAAACCAAGCACCGCCTTCAAGGTTTCTAAGGGCATAAATTTTTGATTTCACTCCTCACTACCTATCACAGTTTTGAAGGCCATAAAATGCCAAGATGGCACAAAACCCCCCCAAATGACCCCATTTTGGAAAGTAGACACCCCAAGCTATTTGCTGAGAGGCATGTTGACCCCATTGAATATTTTTATTTTTTTGTCCCAAATGATTGAATAATGACAAAAAGAAAAAAAAAATGTACAAAAAGTTGTCACTAAATGATATATTGCTCACACATGCCATGGTTATATGTGGAATTGCACCCCAAAATACATTCTGCTGCTTTTCCTGAGTACGGGGATACCACATGTGTGGGACTTTTTGGGAGCCTAGCCGCGTACAGGGCCCCAAAAACCAAGCACCACCTTCAGGATTTCTAAGGGCGTAAATTTTTGATTTCACTCCTCACTACCTATCACAGTTTCGAAGGCCATAAAATGCCAAAATAGCACAAAACCCCCCCAAATTACCCCATTTTGGAAAGTAGACACCCCAAGCTATTTGCTGAGAGGCATGTTGAGTCCATGGAATATTTTATATTTTGCCACAGGTTGCGGGAATATGACAAACTTTTTTTTTTTTGCACAAAGTTGTCACTAAATGATATATTGCTCACACATGCCATGGGCATATGTGAAATTACACCCCAAAATACATTCTGCTGCTTCTCCTGAGTACGGGGATACCACATGTGTGGGACTTTTTGGGAGCCTAGCCGCGTACGGGACCCCAAAATCCAAGCACCGCCTTCAAGGTTTCTAAGGGCATACATTTTTGATTTCGCTCCTCACTACCTATCACAGTTTTGAAGGCCATAAAATGCCAAGATGGCACAAAACCCCCCCAAATGACCCCATTTTGGAAAGTAGACACCCCAAGCTATTTGCTGAGAGGCATGTTGAGCCCATTGAATATTTTTTTTTGTCCCAAATGATTGAATAATGACAAAAAGAAAAAAAAATGTACAAAAAGTTGTCACTAAATGATATATTGCTCACACATGCCATGGTTATATGTGAAATTACACCCCAAAATACATTCTGCTGCTTCTCCTGAGTACGGGGATACCACATGTGTGGGACTTTTTGGGAGCCTAGCCGCGTACGGGACCCCAAAAACCAAGCACTGCCTTCAAGGTTTCTAAGGGCATAAATTTTTGATTTCACTCCTCACTACCTATCACAGTTTTGAAGGCCATAAAATGTCAAAATAGCCCAAAACCCCCACAAATGACCCCATTTTGGAAAGTAGACACCCCAAGCTATTTGCTGAGAGGCATGGTGAGTATTTTACAGCTCTCATTTGTTTTTGAAAATTAAGAAAGACATTTTTTTTCTTTTTTTTTTTCTTTTTTTACATTTTCAAAACTTTGTGACAAAAAGCGAGATCTGCAAAATACTCAACATACCTCTCAGCAAATAGCTTGGGGTGTCTACTTTCCAAAATGGGGTCATTTGGGAGGGTTTTGTGCCATCTGGGCATTCCATGGCCTCCGAAACTGTGATAGGCAGTGAGGAGTGAAATCAAAAATTTACACCCATAGAAATCCTGAAGGCGGTGCTTGGTTTTTGGGGTCCCGTACGCGACTAGGCTCCCAAAAAGTCCCACACATGTGGTATCCCCGTACTCAGGAGAAGCAACAGAATGTATTTTGGGGTGTAATTCCACATATGCCCATGGCATGTTTGAGCAATATATAATTTAGTGACAACTTTTTGTACATTTTTTTTTTTTTTGGTCATTATTCAATCACTTGGGACAAAAAAAAAAATATTCAATGGGCTCAACATGCCTCTCAGCAAATAGCTTGAGGTGTCTACTTTACAAAATGGGGTCATTTGGGGGGGTTTTGAACTGTCCTGGCATTTTATGCACAACATTAGGAAGCTTATGTCACACATCATCCACTCTTCTAACCACTTGAAGACAAAGCCCTTTCTGACACTTTTTGTTTACATGAAAAAAAAAAAATTTTTGCAAGAAAATTATGTTGAACCCCCAAACATTATATATTTTTTTAAAGCAAAGGCCCTACATATTAAAATAGTGGGTGTTGCATTTTTTTTTTCCACACAGTATTTGCGCAGCGATTTTTCAAACGCATTTTTTGGGGGAAAAACACACTTTTTTTATTTTTAATGCACTAAAAAACACTATATTGCCCAAATGTTTGATGAAATAAAAAAGATGATCATAGGCCGAGTACATGGATACCAAACACGACATGCTTTAAAATTGCGCACAAACGCGCAGCGGCGACAAACTACATTCATTTTTAAAAGCATTTAAAAGCCTTTACAGGTTACCACGTTAGATTTACAGAGGAGGTCTACTCCTAAAATGACTGCCCTCGATCTGACCTTCGCGGTGATACCTCACATGCATGATGCAATTGCTGTTTACATATGACGCTAGACCGACGCTTGCGTTCGCCTTTGCGCAAGAGCAGGGGGGGACAGCGGTGCTTTTTTTTTTTTTTTTTTTATTATTTATTTGGCTTTTTTATTTTATTTTTAAACTGTGCCTTCCATATTTTATTTTTTTACCATTTTTATCGTTATCTCAGGGAATGTAAATATCCCCTATGATAGCAATAGGTAGTGACAGGTACTCTTTTTTTGAAAAAAATTGGGGGGTTAGACCCTAGATCTTTCCTCTGCCCTCAAAGCATCTGACCACACCAAGATCGGTGTGATAAAATGCTTTCCCAATTTCCCAATGGCGCTTTTTATATCCGGGGGGGGGACATTCCCTCCCACTGCTTGTAAAAGCAGTCTAGAGGCTAATTATCTACTAGAATTGCTTTTACATGAAAGCCGGCCGCTGGCTGAAAAGAATGATACCAAGATGATACCTAAACCCACAGGCATCATTCTGGTATAAACATTCAAAGTCCAGCAACATACCAGTACGTTGCTGGTCCTTGTTGGACATGTATTGTAATCTTTTTTTTCATACAGCCTATTGGCTGAACGAAAAAAAGAGATTGATTGGTGGGTATGCCCACCATTAGAATACCTCCCTTCATCCACCCACTTCTAATGATGGGCATATATGCCAAAGCATGGGGGCATCCTCCCGCAAAAAAGTTATGCCGCGTACACACGGTCAAGCCTTCGTCGGAATTTCGACCGTATGTACGCGGCATAAAAGGTTATGCCGCGTACACATGGTCGGACTTTTCCACGGGCAAGCCTCCGTTGGAATTTCGACCGTATATACGCGGCATTAGGAGCAAAATCGCTCCTCCGCCCCTGCTGCCCCCATGCTTCGGCATATATGCTCTTTTTTTTAACTGTGGTGGTGAAATCACCTCCTACAGCGTTGGAGTCACGGCTTTATGTATCGTGGGAGCAAACGCTGTTGCTGTCAAGATAAATAGATCCGCGCTGCAACTGAATGGCGTACCTGCTAAGCAAATGGTGGTTAACATTAAAACAAAGTAACATTACAGTACAACAGTAAGACCTTACCATGCCATACCTGCAAATCAAATACCAAAACAAAACCTAGTAAAAAATAAAAAAATGTTTTAACGCAACCTGTGCCTAAAATATATATATGCCGAAGCATGGGGGCATCCGCCCGCAAAAAAGTTATGCCGCGTACACACGGTCGGAATTTTCCACGGGCAGGCCTCCGTCGGAATTTCGACCGTATGTACGCGGCATTAGGAGCAAAATCGCTCCTCCGCCCCTGCTGCCCCCATGCTTCGGCATATATGCTCTTTTTTTTAACTGTGGTGGTGAAATCACCTCCTACAGCGTTGCAGTCACGGCTTTATGTATCGTGGGAGCAAACGCTGTTGCTGTCAAGATAAATAGATCCGCACTGCAACTGAATGGCGTACCTGCTAAGCAAATGGTGGTTAACATTAAAACAAAGTAACATTACAGTACAACAGTAAGACCTTACCATGCCATACCTGCAAAGCAAATACCAAAACAAAACCTAGTAAAAAATAAAAAAATGTTTTAACGCAACCTGTGCCTAAAATATATATATGCCGAAGCATGGGGGCATCCTCCCGCAAAAAAGTTATGCCGCGTACACACGGTCGGAATTTTCCACGGGCAGGCCTCCGTCGGAATTTCGACCGTATGTACGCGGCATTAGGAGCAAAATCGCTCCTCCGCCCCTGCTGCCCCCATGCTTCGGCATATATGCTCTTTTTTTTAACTGTGGTGGTGAAATCACCTCCTACAGCTTTGGAGTCACGGCTTTATGTATCGTGGGAGCAAACGCTGTTGCTGTCAAGATAAATAGATCCGCGCTGCAACTGAATGGCGTACCTGCTAAGCAAATGGTGGTTAACATTAAAACAAAGTAACATTACAGTACAACAGTAAGACCTTACCATGCCATACCTGCAAAGCAAATACCAAAACAAAACCTAGTAAAAAATAAAAAAATGTTTTAACGCAACCTGTGCCTAAAATATATATATGCCGAAGCATGGGGGCATCCTCCCGCAAAAAAGTTATGCCGCGTACACACGGTCAGAATTTTCCACGGGCAGGCCTCCGTCGGAATTTCGACCGTATGTACGCGGCATTAGGAGCAAAATCGCTCCTCCGCCCCTGCTGCCCCCATGCTTCGGCATATATGCTCTTTTTTTTAACTGTGGTGGTGAAATCACCTCCTACAGCACTGGAGTCACGGCTTTATGTATCGTGGGAGCAAACGCTTTTGCTGTCAAGATAAATAATTCCGCGCTGCAGTTGAATGGCGCACCTGAAAACAAAAAATTACATACCTGAAAAGCAAGCATGATAAAACATTGCAGAATAGAATACAGTAAAAAAGAGCAGAACAATAGAGAGAAAATAGAGAGAGAGAGAACAATAAAACGACAACTATTTTTGGTTTTTTTATTTTATATTTTTTTTTTGTGTTTTGTTTTTTACGTTTTTTTTTTTCTTTTTTACACTTTTTTTTGTAACTTTACAACTGTAATGGTTCGGGTCTCTCAAAATGTAATGGCATCTTGGGAGACCCTGTGTAAGTGTGTCCTAGTCTGTGAAATGCTGTACCCTACGCTAAAACTTCACTTTTGAGTGGTAGCGTTCAAAACATTCACCTTGGCAAAGACCAGGCTTGTCAGGACAGAGTGGACAAAAACTACGGGTGTCACGCCTAAATCCGCGCTTGCTACAGACACAACATCTTTTTTGGGGGTGGCTTTGGGTAGGGGTACTCGGGAGGACATACGAATAATGCCTCTCATGCAGCCGGCTTACTGCATTTGGTTGGGGATGGTGAGGTGCAGAACCGCCTGGATACAGGAGTTCTGTGACTATCTCATTCTGGAATTTTAGAAGAGATAACGTCCCGCCTGAAGCTCTGTATAGCACATGAGCGTTCAGCAAAGCCAATTGGAATAATGATAGAGACACTTTTTTGTACCAGCGTCTCGCCTTACGGTCAATTAGATACGGCGCCATCAACTGGTCGTTGAGGTCCACCCCTCCCATATTTTGGTTATATTCGTGGACACAGAGGGGTTTCTCCACAACACCAGTCGCCATACGAATTTGGACTGTCGTGTCTGCATGAAGGGAGGTAAGAAGGAAAACATTCTTATTGTCCCTCCACTTCATAGCGAGCAAGTTATTACACTTCAAGCAGGCTCTCTCCCCCAGCCTAAGACGGGCATCTACAAGCCGCTGGGGAAAGCCCCGGCGATTAGGTCGCACGGTGCCACATGCTCCAATCTGATGATCAAACAAGTGACTAAACAGTGGCACGCTCGTGTAATAATTGTCCACATACAAGTGGTACCCCTTTCCGAATAAGGGTGACACCAAGTTCCACACTATCTTGCCAGCGCTCCCTATGTAATCCGGGCAGTTGACCGACTCAATCTGACTGTCTTTTCCCTCATAAACCGTAAAGTTCACTACATAGCCTGTTGCCCTGTCACAGAACTTGTAGAGCTTGACCCCGTATCTGGCACGCTTGCTGGGAAGGTACTGCTTGAAAGACAAGCGGCCAGAAAATTTAATCAGGGAATCATCAACGCAGACAACTTGATCGGGAGTAAACAAGGCTGAAAAACGTTCGTTGAAGTGGTTTATGAGGGGCCGAATTTTATAGAGCCGGTCGTATTCAGGGTCCCCACGTGGACGACAAAGTTCATTGTCGTTGAAGTGCATGAACCGCAAAATCTGCTCGTATCGTGCCCTGGACATGGAGGCAGAGAACACGGGCATGTGGTCAATTGGGTGCGTGGACCAATAAGCACGCAATGACGGAAATTTATGTGTGCCCATGTTGAGGGAAAGGCCCAGAAAGGTCTTAAATTCGGAAACCATAATTGGTTTCCAATTTCTGGCAATTTTAGGCAACTGGGGGTTAGCGGCGATAAATTGACCAGCATATAAATTACTCTGGTCCACAATAGATCTATAGAGATCTTCCGTGAAAAACAGCGAATAAAAATCAATTGGAATAAAATCAGCTGTTTCCACCTGAATACCGGGTTGGGCAGTGAATGGGGGAAGTACGGGTTCTGCAGAAGTGGTGGGGACCCAATCAGGATAGGCAAATTCTGCAGGAAGGGCAGTATGGGCACGACGGGCCTGCCTTTGTCTTCTTGGTGGCAGCGGGACACTACTTGTGCTTGCCACCTCGCCAGCTTGAACTGCACTTATGGGACTCGCCACGTCACCAAGTGTTACTGCAGTGCTGGATGTACGTCCAGGCTGTACTAGGCCGCTGGTGCTTGCCAGTTCACCAGAAGGAATAGCGGCGCTAGTACTACTCTGCTCCATGATACGAGAGACCTGCGGTTCTTGCTCCTCAACAACCTCAGAAGATCGGGATCGGGTACACCTGACCTTAGCAGGGACCTCAACTTCGTCGTCAGAGCTATCTGACGTGGGGCCGCTGACGTCACTGTCTTCTACGGGAAGATATTCTGAGCCTGAATCTGACAGATACGTGACCTCCTCTTCACTATCTGTCATGCTCAGAATCTCGTAGGCCTCTTTACTACTGTACCTTCGTCTTGCCATTTTGGGCTCTAAATTTAGGGGTACACTAGTAAGATTCACAGGAAAAAAAGCACCTGACTGTCGTCAGCAAATATATCAAACGCTACAAACAAACTGTTAGCGATCGCAGGGATCAGGCCTGTCTCTGCGAACGCTGCAGTTATGTGTGTTGTGTTTGGTAAGTGACAGTGATCGATCGATACTGCACTTGGGTGGGCTGGGCTGGGCTGGGCTGGGCGGAGGGGCTAAACGCAGGCGCTAGCAGGTATCTGGGCTGATCCCGCAAACACTGCGTTTTTGGGAACCCTAAACCGCTGGGGATGCTAGTATAGATCTGATCAGATACTATACCACTAAGGGGGGTGTATGCTTTGCGCGTGGGTGTTAGCGTTACTGGCACTAACCTAACACTGCCTGGGGCGACGCAGACCCTCTCTGGCGCTAAAACCTAATTGATCTCACCCGCCAGGCGATCAGGGGGGTTAAACCTTTATTGGGTTATATACGGCGGGTGCCCTGATGCTATAAAAAGCAAACTAATCAACCAGCGTCACCTGTAACCTTTATATGGTGATCACTGGTGAAAGGGTTAACTAGGGGCAATCAGGGGGTTAAAACCTTTATTAGGTTAAATATGGGGGTATCCGACGCTATATAAAAACCTGACGGGTTACCTAAATAACTAGATAACTTACTGGCTAACCAGTGACACCAGTGACGCTTATACGGCGATCACTGGTGAAAGGGTTAACTCTAGGGGCAATCAGGGGGTTAAAATAATATATGGGGGTACCTGACACTAATAAAAACCTCTAAAATCGAAAACACCAGCGACACGAATACAGCGATCGGAAAAACAATTGCTTAGTGACGCTGAAGTTAGGGGGTGAAAGGGTTACCTGGGGGGTGATCAAGGGGTTAAACCTTTATTAGGGGGGGTTAGGGGGCTACCCTGGACCTAAAGGGGCCTAATCCTAACTGCCCTGCAACTTTTTACAATCACAGATGACACTAAATGCAGTGATCAGTAAAATAAATGATCACTGCAATCAGTGACACTGTGATTGGGGGCTTTGGGGTGACCTGGGGGGTGATCTGGGGGTGACTGGGGGGTGATTTGTGTGCCTATGTGTACCTACGTGTCAGTGGACTGTTGGAGCACTAACCTCTGTCTTCTCTCCTCGGCGCCGGGAACGAAAAGACCGCGGCGAGGGAGATGACATCACTTCCTCCAGCCTGTGTTTACATCACATGGCGGAGGAAGCATTTTCATTGGCCGGGAGCGATCGCGGGGGGGGGGGGGCGGAATCGAGCGGCCGCCCCCTCATGCCTGATCGCTCCCGAACACTTAACGGCCGCTCACTGCAGTGAAGGGGGGTCCGGATGGACCCCCCAACTGCACAAAGGCGATCACGTAGATCTACGTGATTCTGCCTGTCCGTGCCATTCTGCCGACGTAAATCGGCGGTGGGCGGTCGTTAAGTGGTTAAAGGGGTTGTAAACCCTCGTGTTTTTTCACCTGGGTCTTCATTGGATAGATTGAAAGCAGCACAGCCATTGGCTCCCGCTGCTGTGAATCAAATCCAATGACACGGCTGGGGGGCGGGCGGGGCCAATTCATACAATCGGCGGCTATGGACGCTGATTGTATGGCACGGGAGCATGCCAGCAAGGTAACCCAGAGGGGGTTAGCTCTTGCGGGGAGGAGCCGCAAGAGTCGCCGTGGGACCCCAAAAGAGGACGATCGGGGCCACTCTGTGCAAAACGAATTGCACAGTGGAGGTAAGTATGACATGTTTGTTATTTAAAAAAATAAAATCAAAGCTTTAGTGTCGCTTTAAGTTCATTGATTAAGATATCACATGTACCTGCATGACTCCAGGTGTTTCGTATGTGTCCAGGAATTTGGACTGACGTATCCATGTGGGTGGCCTATCAGAAGGTTTTCCTGTTTGATCACAGAGAAAAGGTAAGATGGCGCAAAGATCAATCGGGCATAGTCTCTATATAATAGAATAAAAGTCCAATGTTATATGCAGGGCAGGTGGTACAGTCAATATAAGTAAGCACTAGCGGCAGCTACCATGAAAGCAGAAGCAGGCTCTGGAAGATACAAAAGAAAAAGCAAGAAGCGCCACCTCTTATTAGTGGCCACCAGTACATAGGAGCAGTGCCGATCCTAAACCCCCTGGGGCCCTAAGCAATATTCTGCAAAGGGGCCCTCTACCTGACCCGTGAATAATGGGCGTTGTTTAAGCGTAATATTGAACGTGGCTTAAAGGGGCGTAACTCAAAGGGGTGTGGTTAGAATCTGAGATGAACGAGGGATGGAGGGAGAAACAAAGGAAGAAAGAGAGAGAGAGAGGAAGAAAAAAAAGAGGGATGGAGGGACAGCAGGCCCAGATCCTACACCGCAATAGAAATATGAGTATTCCAAAAAGTTTAACAATCAGCAGATCAAGATTCTCCAAACACCTGGTGTTAGCAATTCAATCATCCCGGCACCATGGTTGTTATGGTGTCAGGGTGATTAAAGTGCATTATTTCTATTATTACATTGTAATATAAAATGAAATCATTCAACTCACCATAATGCAGAATCAGTGGGAGCCCTGATGTCACTGTCCCCAGCCAGCGGAGTGCCTCCTTACATTTCAGGTGTCCCCAGCCAGCAGAGTGCCTCCTTACATTTCAGGTGTCCCCAGCCAGTGGAGTGCCTCCTTACATCTCAGCAGTCCCCAGCGGAGTGCCTCCTTACATCTCAGCAGTCCCCAGCGGAGTGCCTCCTTACATCTCTGCAGTCCCCAGCGGAGTGCCTCCTTACATCTCAGGTGTTCCCAGCGGAGTGCCTCCTTACATCTCAGGTGTCCCCAGCGGAGTGCCTCCTTACATCTCAGATGTCCCCAGCGGAGTGCCTCCTTACATTTCAGGTTTCCCCAGCGGAGTGCCTCCTTACATCTCAGGTGTCCCCAGCGGAGTGCCTCCTTACATTTCAGGTGTCCCCAGCAGAGTGCCTCCTTACATTTCAGGTGTCCCCAGCCAGCAGAGTGCCTCCTTACATCTCAGGTGTCCCCAGCGGAGTGCCTCCTTACATTTCAGGTGTCCCCAGCGGAGTGCCTCCTTACATCTCAGGTGTCCCCAGCGGAGTGCCTCCTTACATTTCAAGTGTCCCCAGCGGAGTGCCTCCTTACATTTCAGGTGTCCCCAGCGGAGTGCCTCCTTACATTTCAGGTGTTCCCAGCCAGCAGAGTGCCTCCTTACATTTCAGGTGTCCCCAGCCAGTGGAGTGCCTCCTTACATCTCAGCAGTCCCCAGCGGAGTGCCTCCTTACATTTCAGGTGTCCCCAGCAGAGTGCCTCCTTACATCTCAGGTGTCCCCAGTGGAGTGCCTCCTTACATATCAGGTGTCCCCAGCGGAGTGCCTCCTTACATCTTAGGTGTCCCCAGCGGAGTGCCTCCTTACATTTCAGGTGTCCCCAGCGGAGTGCCTCCTTACATCTCAGGTGTCCCCAGCCAGCGGAGTGCCTCCTTACATTTCAGGTGTCCCCAGCGGAGTGCCTCCTTACATTTCAGGTGTCCCCAGCGGAGTGCCTCCTTACATCTCAGGTGTCCCCAGCCAGCGGAGTGCTTCCTTACATCTCAAGTGTCCCCAGCCAGCGGAGTGCTTCCTTACATCTCAGGTGTCCCCAGCCAGCGGAGTGCCTCCTTACATCTCAGGTGTCCCCAGCCAGCAGAGTGCTTCCTTACATTTCAGGTGTCCCCCCCCAGTGCCGGCCTAAGACATTGTGCTGCCTGGTACCAAGAATTAAATGCTGCCCCCCCCCCAAAAAAAAATTACGCCCACCAAAAGGATATAATTTTATATCATGATAACTTAAGAGGATCTGTCATGGCTCTATACATGCATGTAGCTGTATAAAGAGGACTTGTCATGGCTCTATTCATGTATAAGAGTATAAAGAGGACCTGTCATGGTTCTATACATGTATGTAGGAAAATAAAGAGGACCTGTCATGGCTCTATTCATGTATAGGAGTATAAAGAGGACCTGTCATGGCTCTATACATGTATGTAGGAAAATAAAGAGGACCTGTCATGGCTTTATTCGTGTATAGGAGTATACCGGTCATGCCACTATACGTGTATATGTATATGTATAAATATATATATATATATATATATATATATATATATATATAAGTATAAAGTGGACTTGTCCTGGCTCTATACAGGTATATACGAAAATAAAGAGGACCTGTCATGGCTCTATACATGTATGTAGAAGTATAAAGAGAACCTGTCATGGCTCCATACATGTATATAGGAGTATAAAAGGACCTGTGTGTGGCCGCAATGTCAGCCGGCCACCCGCGATCGCTCCACAGAGAGCCAGAATGGGGATCTGTCAATGTAAACAGACAGATCCCCATTCTGACAGGGGAGGAGAGACAGATCTGCTGTTCTTAGTGATTAGGAACAGAGATCTCTCTCCTCCTTCAATCAGTCCCATCCCCCCAGTTAGAAACACCTCCCAGGGAACACATTTAACCCCTTTCCTGCCAGTGACATTTACACAGTACTCAGTGCATTTTTATAGCACAAATCGCTGTATAAATGTCACTGGTCCTAAAAATGTGTCAAAAGTGTTCGATCTGTTCACCACAATGTCACAGTCTCACTCAAAATCGCAGATCGCCGCCATTACTAGTAAAAAAAAAATATTAATAAAAATGCCATAAGTCTATCCCCTATTTTGTAGACGCTATAACCTTTGTGCAAACTAATCAATATACACTTTTTGTGTTTTTTTTTTTACCAAACATATGTAGAAGAATACATATTGGCCTAAACTGATATAGAAATACCACCAACAGAAAGCTCTATTTGTGGGAAAAAAAGGACGTAAATTTTGTTTGGGTACACTGTCGCACGACCGCACAATTGTCAGTTAAGTCGATGCAGTGCCTTATCGCAAAACAAAATTAGTGAAGTGCATCATTTCTATTATTACATTGTTATATAATATAGAAAATAGTTCAACTCACCATAATGCAGAATCAGTGGGAGCCTGAGCGTGTCTCTTGCCAACGTCACCTGCCACCAGATGCGGATTGTCACTTGCCACATGTTGCGGATTGTCACTTGCCACGACGCCACCTGCCACACATTGCGGGTTGTCACTTGCCACACGTTGCGGATTGTCACTTGCCACAACGTCACACATTGCGTTTTGTCACTTGCCACAACATCACTTGCCACACATTGCGGATTGTCACTTGCCACAACGCTACCTGCCACACATTGCAGATTGTCACTTGCCACTTCACCTGCCACATGTAGCGGATCGTCTCTTGCCACAACGCCACCTGCCACACATTGCGGGTTGTCACTTGCCACACGTTGCGGATTGTCACTTGCTACGACGTCACACATTACGTTTTGTCACTTGCCACAATGTCACTTGCCACACATTGAGGATAGGTCACTTGCCACACATTGCAGATTGTCACTTGCCACACATTGCGGATTGTCACTTGCCACAACGCTACCTGCCACATGTAGCAGATTGCCATTTGCTGTGTCCCAGAGTGAAGGCAGGCAGGAGAGAGATGACAGAGAAGAGGGGGGTCTGACAGAGAGGAGGGGGGGTCTGCTGACAGAGAAGAGGGGGGGCAGCTGACAGAGAGGAGGGGGGCGGCTGACATTGAGGAGGGGGGCGGCTGACATTGAGGGGGGGGCAGCTGACATTGAGGAGGGGGGCGGCTGACATGGAGGAGGGGGGCGGCTGACATGGAGGAGGGGGGCGGCTGACATTGAGGAGGGGGGGCGCCTGACATTGAGGAGGGGGGGGCGGCTGACATTGAGGAGGGGGGGCGGCTGACATTGAGGAGGGGGGGCGGCTTACACTGAGGAGGGGGGGACGGCTGACATTGAGGAGGTGGGGGCGGCTGACATTGAGGGGGGGGCGGCTGACATTGAGGAGGGGGGACGGCTGACATTGAGGAGGGGGGTGGCTGACATTGAGGAGGGGGGGCGGCTGACATGGTGGAGGGGGGGCGGCTGACATTGAGGAGGGGGGGCTGACATTGAGGAGGGGGGGCGGCTGATATTGAGGAGGGGGGGCGGCTGACATGGAGGAGGGGGGGCGGCTGACATTGAGGAGGGGGGGGCGGCTGACATTGAGTAGGGGGGAGGCTGACAGTGAGGAGGGGGGCGGCTGACATTGAAGAGGGAGGGGGCGGCTGACATTGAGGAGGGGGGGTGGCTGACATGGAGGAGGAGGGGGCGGCTGACATTAAGGAGGGGGGGCGGCTGACATTGAGGAGGGGGGGGCAGCTTACATTGAGGAGGGGGGACGGCTGACATTGAGGAGGTGGGGGTGGCTGACATTGAGGAGGGGGGGGCGGCTGACATTGAGGAGAGGGGGACGGCTGACATTGAGGAGGGGGGGCGGCTGACATTGAGGAGGGGGGGCGGCTGACATTGAGGAGGGGGGGCTGACATTGAGGAGGGGGGGCGGCTGATATTGAGGAGGGGGGGTGGCTGATATTGAGGAGGGGGGCGGCTGACATTGAGGAGGGGGGGGCGGCTGACATTGAGGAGGTTGGGCCGGCTGACATTGAGGAGGGGGGGCGGCTGACATTGAGGAGGTGGGGCAGCTGACATTGAGGAGGTGGGGACGGCTGACATTGAGGAGGTGGGGGCGGCTGACATTGAGGAGGGGGGGCAGCTGACATTGAGGAGGGGGGACGGCTGACATTGAGGAGGGGGGGTGGCTGACATTGAGGGGGGGGCTTTTGACATTGAGGAGGGGGGGCTGACATTGAGGAGGGGGGGCGGCTGACATTGAGGAGGGGGGCGGCTGACATGGAGGAGGGGGGGCGGCTGACATTGAAGGGGGGGGGGGGCGGCTGACATTGAGGAGGGGGGGGCGGCTGACATTGAGTAGGGGGGAGGCTGACATTGAGGAGGGGGGCGGCTGACATTGAAGAGGGAGGGGGCGGCTGACATTGAGGAGGGGGGGGCGGCTGACATGGAGGAGAAGGGGGCGGCTGACATTGAGGAGGGGGGGCGGCTGACATTGAGGAGGGGGGGCAGCTTACATTGAGGAGGGGGGGACGGCTGACATTGAGGAGGTGGGGGCGGCTGACATTGAGGAGGGGGGGGCGGCTGACATTGAGGAGAGGGGGACGGCTGACATTGAGGAGGGGGGCGGCTGACATTGAGGAGGGGGGGGCGGCTGACATTGAGGAGGGGGGCTGACATTGAGGAGGGGGGGCGGCTGATATTGAGGAAGGGGGGTGGCTGATATTGAGGAGGGGGGGTGGCTGATATTGAGGAGGGGGGCGGCTGACATTGAGGAGGGGGGGGCTGACATTGAGGAGGTGGGGGCGGCTGACATTGAGGAGGGGGGGCGGCTGACATTGAGGAGGTGGGGCGGCTGACATTGAGGAGGTGGGGACGGCTGACATTGAGGAGGTGGGGGCGGCTGACATTGAGGAGGGGGGGCGGCTGACATTGAGGAGGAGGGACGGCTGACATTGAGGAGGGGGGGCGGCTGACATTGAGGGGAGGCTTTTGACATTGAGGAGGGGGGGCTGACATTGAGGAGGGGGGGCGGCTGACATTGAGGAGGGGGGGCGGCTGACATTGAGGAGGGGGGGCGGCTGACATGGAGGAGGGGGGGCGGCTGACATTGAGGAGGGGGGGTGGGCTGACAGAGAGGATGAGAGAGACGGACCTCAGGAGTTGGTGACACTCAGCGAGTTAGGAGCATGCCTACCCCCCCTTTGAGCCCTTCTATAGCTCAGCAGCGGCGAGGGGGAACAAATTAGAGGCGGAGCCGGCCGGCTACAGTGAGCTGCGGCACCGCCCACCCCTTTCCCCCACAGGTCACAGTCTCAGATGACAGACAGACCGGGGGCGGGGGTGGGCGGCGCCGCAGCGCTATTTCGGCAGGATTCTCATCCTGGTCTTCGGGAAAATGGCGGCCGGTGGAGACATTATCTCCACCGGCCGCGGACCTCTAGCGGCGGCAGCGGCGTTAGGGCCCTGAGTATTACTCGGGGCCCTACGCAGCTTGCGTAGTCCGCGTATAGGGCGGATCGGCCCTGCATAGGAGGAATCCCTTCAGTTCTCCCATATAGAGGAGTTTATCTCCCAAGGTTGAGACACTAGGTTCTTTCATTCTATTAACAGGTTAGGACCCACTAATTTGGGGTACTTTGTCGCAGTAAGTGGGCTTAGCACTATATGACCATATAGTGTGACCAAACCCCCGTATTTTTGAATATGTTCAGGTGTTTTTAAGTAGCCTTGCAGGATAAATGTCATTTTTGCATGTGTGCGCTATAATCTGTTTTGTTTCCGCTGCATCCTGGACACCTGTTTCTTTGTATATAACTTTTAATCAGCAAATTTCTACTGTGATTAAAAATATGTAAGTTTTCTCCCCTTTTTTACAATAAATAGCTCTCCCACACATATATAGGTGTGGATACACCTGTCTGTGAGTGCATCTCTTTCTATGGGTGGTTTTAGTTGCTCATTTTATGTACTATCTGTCTACTTTTGTACTAGTACACTAATGTTGCATGTGTCCCCATAGCTATGGTGTGCTTCTTCTACTCTTGGGCTGTGTGCTCTAGCCTTTTGCCTTTTTTTGTGATGGATAACCAGCATGTTATATATATATATACTGTATATATATATGTTTATAGATATCAATGCCTGTGAGATTTATTGTTCATTTTCTATAAATGTAGATAGAGTACATGCCTAAGCTCCTGAAGAAGCATTCTCACACGTAACATGTAGAGTTGAGCTACAGCACACCAAGTCTGTGGTTACATTATCACTCATGGCTATTAGGCTTGTGCAATTTGTTTCGTAACTAATCAAAATTCGTCCGAATTTAGCAACTTTCAGACATTCGGAAGCATTCGAATTTCCGAACAGAGCAATTACGAATAAAACCGAATCCGAAATAAATTATACCGCAAAATAGCGAATGCCCGAAGGTCTTCGGCATAATTCGTTATGAAAAAAGTTACGAATGTACGAATCCATTCGAAGCACAATAACACTCACTCTGCTCTCTGCTTCTCCCTCACCATGCTGAACTCCCTCTCAAAATGGTGTACAGGGGCGGAGGCTATAGCCGCATGAAAAAACGAAAGTAAAATACGAGATTTCGAATCCATTCGAAGCACAATAACACTCACTCTGCTCTGCTCTCTGCTTCTCCCTCACCGTGCTGAACCCTCTCAAAATGGTGTACAGGGGCGGAGCCTATAGCCGCATGTAAAAAACGAAAGTAAAATACGAGATTTCGAATCGTTACAAATAACCGCTATGTATTTAGAAAAGTACAAATCCATTCGAAGCACATTAGGCATAATAGGCAGCGTCGTTGTGAGAGAGACACGGAAAATTACGAATCAACGAACCCAAAAAAAGTTACGAAAGTAGGAGTTGTGTCCAGAATCAACGAAAAACAACGTACTCTACCGAAAGTACGAATTATAAAGCAACAAAAAAATCAACGAAAAACAACGTACTCTACCGAAAGTACGAATTATAAAGCAACAAAAAATTCAACGAAAAATGTCGCTTGCAAAAATACGAATGAGTCCGAACACGAAAAATCCCGTCTAGCAAAATTACGAATGATTACGAATCAACAGGACCGGAAAGAAACGAACCGAAACGGAACGAATTTTTCCGTTGTGCACAAGTCTAATGGCTATTAGAATTTTTTTCTTTCTCGTACATCACGGGACACAGAGCGACATAGTCATTACTAATGGGTTATATAGATACCGTCAGGTGCTGGCACTGGCAACTTCCAAAACCGGAAGTACCCTCCCCTATATAAGCCCCTCCCATCCGGGAGCACCTCAGTTTTTTGCCAGTGTCTAAGGTGTTGGCCAAGAAGAAACGTGTTTTTCACTGAGCTTGCGTACAGGTTCTTTTGGGCCTCAGTAAGCTATTCCGGATCCGACCAAAAAAGCTTCATAGCTAAACGGTTGGTACCCGGGCCTTGCAGAGAAGAGCAAGGTTTTGCCTGTAATGCTTCTCTTAGGAGAGCTGGACCCTGGGATCCAGAGCTCTGGTCATACCCACGACCAAGATGTTTTCTGTGCAGGGTGCTATACAGGTCCAGGGGAGTGGAATCCTTGGGAACCCGGTCCCTGAAGGTTTGATTACAATGCCTGCCGTGATAGGTGAAGTTTGGGCTTTTGTGGACCAAACAAAGTCCTGCGGCGGGGAACAGGTAAGTGGGGGCCCCCAGGAACTTGGTTCGATTGGGGGACCCCCAAGCCTAATTTGTCTTTCTGTCTGTTACCTAATGGTATTCCCGCAAAATTCTGTGCATGCCTGTAACTACTAAAAAAAACTGTAATAATTTTTAATGGTGGTCAAGAAAAAAAAAAAATTTTTATATATATATTTAATATATTAGACTGCGGTACCTGTGTTTGTCCACTAGAGGCCGCTGTGGAATGTTTTCTTGTCATGTGGACTAGCTTCTTCTCAGCAGAGCAAAGTCCAGGCAGATGGTGAGTTCTCTTATAGGAAACTGCTTCCTCTGCCATGTTGCAGTGCTCGTCCATCCCCCGGCCTGCGGCAAAGAGGGGCCCTGGCTCCTGTCCCTTGTTACCATTTTTTGAAATTAGCGCCGAAGGCGCACGTGGCCACGCGCGTGCGTGTGCACGCGCCTCTATATATAGAGGTGAGCCGGGAAAGGGGGCGGAGCCTAGGGGATGACGCTCTGTGCGCGCCGCAGCGCTTCTGCGCATGTGCGGGCGTCCCAGCAGTTTAAAAAAACCACAATATTGTAGTGAGCTGGCTATGAAGTACAGAGACAGAGCTGGCAACATTTAAAGGCATACAGCAAGCGGTTGATACAGGCATCCCCTAGAAAGGCACATTAGTAGACACCAACTGTTTCTTATAGCAGCATTTATGCTAGACTATTATCAGTAACTGGTGTATTTCGGCTGGAATACCTCAGCTTTGTGGCTTAGGAATATGCCGTCTAAAAACTCCGGGACTAGAAATTCCAGGAGGAATAGGGGGTCTCCATCGGGCTCTGAGGATCTTGGGCATGCTTTGGCTGCACCAGTCTCCCCTGAAGAATCAGAGGTTAGTGACCGTAGAGCACCCTCAGGAGTACCTGGTACTGTGGCTGTCCTCAGTTCACCTGCTCCTGTGTATGTAACAGAGGAGGTTTTTTCCTCAGCTCTGGGAGGGCTGGAAGAGAGATTGTCAGCATTGATCGCTGCTTCCCTGTCACAGGAGAAAAGCGCCCGATCTCCGTCTCCTCCCTCAGAGTGCCTGTTAGCAGAGCAACAGTCCCATACAGAGGTCGACCTACCTGAGGGGGATCAGGATGAGGTCGATTCGGTTGCAGAGGAATCAACAGTGGAAGAGCCGTTCTCAGCATCACATGCTGAAAGGTTATGGGTTCAGTCCATGACTAATATGGTCCGATCAGCATTTAAAATGCCACTTGCGGAGCCATCCTCCACTTCTGTCTCCTCGTTGGGGTCGCTAAAAGCTCCCCAGACTGTTTGTTCCTTTCCGATCCATCCTTTACTGGAGGGGCTCATTTACCAGGATTGGGAGCATCCTGACAAAATATTTACTCCCCCCAAGAGATTTCCGGTGGTCTATCCCATGGAGGATAAGTTCATCAGAAAATGGAGGGTCCCTACAGTGGACGCAGCCATCTCTTGTGTGAATAAATCACTGACATGTCCGGTGGAAAATGTCCAAATGTTCAAGGACCCAATAGATAAAAAATTGGAGTCCTTATTAAAATCTGCTTTTTCTACAGCAGGATTGGTGACACAACCAGCAGTGGCAGCTATTGGGGTCTGCCAAGCAGTGAAGGATCAGTTGAAACAGGTCTTAAGGGACTTGCCGGATCAGCAGGCTCTTGCCCTAGCTGATCTACCTAGAGCCTTATGCTTTGCGGTGGACGCTATAAAGGATTCAATCCATCAGGCCTCCCGCCTTACGCTGTCTGTAGTACATATGCGCAGGCTTCTATGGCTCAAAAACTGGTCTGCTGAAGCTCCCTGTAAAAAATTGCTGGTTAGCTTCCCATTTCATGGGGAGCGCTTATTCGGGGAAGACCTGGACAAGTATATCCAGAGAATTTCCAGCGGTAAAAGTACACTTTTGCCGGTTAAAAATAGAGTTAGAGGTCCCTCTTTTAAGAGGCCGGCTTCTCCAGTCCCTAGGACATCGGCTGTGAAACAGTTCCGACGGCCTCCTCGGTCAAATCCCGGAGGTAGAAATCAGGGACAGTTGCAGGGTAACAAAAAGCCCTGGAGCAGGAGAGGTACAAAACCTCCCCCAAAGTCAAATGCATGAAGGGTTGCCCCCACTCAATCGGGTGGGGGGAAGACTTCAGTTGTTCGCAGAGACCTGGCGGGACACGATCCGAGACAGATGGGTGCTCTCCGCAGTAAATCTGGGATACAAATTGGAGTTAAAAAACTCCCCTTCTTCCCGCTTTATAAGGTCAAACGTGCCAAGGGATCCCCAGAAGAGAGGATCCCTCCTGTTGGCACTAGAACAATTATTGCTTCAAGCAGTAATTATAGAGGTTCCCCTGGAAGAGTGGGGGTTCGGGTTTTACTCAAACCTCTTTACAGTTCCGAAGCCAAACGGGGACGTGAGGCCCATACTAAATCTAAAAGGGCTAAACAAATTCCTGCATATCAGGACTTTCCGGATGGAGTCGATCCGATCGGTAGCCACTGCCCTACAAGGGGAGGAATGGTTAGCCTCGATCGACATCAAGGATGCTTATTTGCACATTCCCATCTTTCCAGCCCACCAAAAATTTCTACGCTTTGCGGTAGAAGGCCGCCATTTTCAGTTCAGAGCCTTACCCTTCGGTCTGGCCACAGCACCAAGAGTGTTCACAAAAATTTTGGCCCCATTATTGGCCAATCTAAGAACACGAGGTGTAACGATAATGGCATATCTAGACGACTTGTTGCTGATAGACCACTCAGTGGAAAAACTAGAAGTGGTTGTTCACGAGACAATCAAGTATCTGGAATATCACGGTTGGATTATCAACCGAGACAAGTCAGCCCTAAAGCCAGTCAAAAGTCTGGAATACTTGGGGCTAAGGCTGGATTCAGACCAGAGAAAAATTTTCTTGCCTCAAGAAAAGGGGTCGTCTTTGAGAGATTTGATCCACTTAGTGGGCTCAAAAAGACAGCCATCCATACGCCTGTGCATGAGGCTGCTGGGAAAGATGGTGGCATCATTCGAAGCAGTACCCTACGGTCAATTCCATTCAAGGAAGTTGCAAAGGGCCATACTGTCAGCCTGGAACAAAAAAGTTCAGGCTCTGGACTTACCAATGTCCTTGTCCCCTTCCGTTCGCAGGAGCCTCCGCTGGTGGTTGGTTCCCCAGAATCTGGAAAGAGGGAAATCCTTCAGTCCGATTTCCTGGAAGGTGGTCACTACAGATGCCAGCCTTGTAGGCTGGGGAGCAGTACTGGAGCAATGGTCTCTCCAGGGCAAGTGGTCAGAAGCAGAAAAGGCCCTGCCCATCAATCTCTTAGAGATACGAGCAGCCCGGTATGCCCTAGTAGCTTGGACATCCAAACTCCAAGGGTCCCCTGTCAGAGTTCAGTCAGACAATGCCACAGCAGTGGCATATATCAATCGTCAGGGGGGCACCAGGAGTCGTGCAGCCCAAAGGGAGGTAAATTACATCCTGAGATGGGCAGAAAGATATGTCCCAGCCATATCTGTGGTATTCATTCCAGGGGTGGAGAATTGGAAGGCAGACTTTCTAAGTCGCCAACAATTATGCCCAGGGGAATGGTCCCTTCATCCCGAGGTTTTCCGGACAATATGTCAGCGGTGGGGAACACCGGATGTAGATCTGCTAGCATCCAGATTCAACGCAAAGGTGGACAGGTTTGTCTCTTGGACAAGGGATCCCCTAGCTTGCGGCTCGGATGCCCTAGTGTTCCCTTGGGATCAGTTCAAGCTGATATATGCATTCCCACCGCTACAATTGTTACCTCGATTACTCCGCAGAATCAGGGTAGAAAAGAAACCAGTGATTCTGGTGGCTCCAGCGTGGCCCCGAAGAGCATGGTACGCGGAGATTGTAAAAATGTCTGTGGGGAGTCCTTGGACCCTCCCACATCGTCCGGACCTGCTTTCGCAGGGACCGATATACCACCCTTCCTTACCAGCCCTAGGTTTGACGGCCTGGCTATTGAAGCCCACATTCTAAAAAAGAGAGGGCTCTCTAATGCTGTGGTGTCTACCATGATCAATGCCAGGAAACCGGTATCCAGGCAGATCTACTATAGAATCTGGAAGGCGTACATCGCCTGGTGTGAGACCAGGAAATGGCATCCACGTAAATACGTAATAGGTAGGATTCTGGACTTCCTACAATGGGCTGTAGATAGGAAGCTTGCCTTGAGTACTATCAAGGGTCAGATTTCGGCCTTGTCAATATTTTTTCAAAGGCCCTTGGCTTCGCATTCACTAGTCAAAGCCTTTATACAAGGAGTGATGCGTATTAGTCCTCCGGTTAATATTCCCATATGTCCATGGGATCTAAACTTGGTTCTGTCGGTTCTACAGAAACAACCATTTGAACCATTACAGCATATTTCCTTGGTTCTTCTCACCAGGAAATTGATTTTTCTAGTAGCCATTTGTTCGGCTAAAAGAGTATCGGAATTAGCAGCTATGTCCTGTAAGGAGCCATATCTGGTTATCCATAAGGACAGAGTAGTGTTACGTCCTCATCCAGCCTTTCTTCCTAAGGTGGTATCGAGTTTTCATTTGAACCAAGATGTGGTTCTTCCTTCTTTTTTCCCCAAACCTACTTCGGTAGAGAAAAAGTTATTGCATTCTTTGGATGTAGTAAGAGCAGTTAAAGCTTATCTAAAAGCCACTGCTCAGATTCGCAGAACGGATACTTTGTTTATTCTGCCGGAAGGCCCCAGAAAGGGTCAGGCAGCGTCAAAATCTACTTTAGCCAAGTGGATTCGACAGGTCATAATACAAGCCTATGGCTTGAGAAGTAGACCGCCTCCGTTCAAAGTTAGGGCGCACTCCACGAGAGCAGTTGGAACTTCATGGGCAGTGCATCACCAGGCCTCCCTGGCTCAAATCTGTAAGGCCGCAACATGGTCTTCGGTACACACGTTTACTAGGTTCTACCAGGTGGACGTTAGAAGTCAGGAGGATGTCGCCTTTGGGCGCAGTGTGTTGCAGGCCGCAAAAGATCCTCATGTCTGATAGCGCTCAGCTTATATATGGTGTATCCCCCCCCCTCATTTGGCATTGCTTTAGGACATCCCATTAGTAATGACTATGTCGCTCTGTGTCCCGTGATGTACGAGAAAGAAAATAGGATTTTTATAACAGCTTACCTGTAAAATCCTTTTCTTGGAGTACATCACGGGACACAGAGCTCCCGCCCCTCTTTAGGGACACTTATTGCTTTGCTACAAAACTGAGGTGCTCCCGGATGGGAGGGGCTTATATAGGGGAGGGTACTTCCGGTTTTGGAAGTTGCCAGTGCCAGCACCTGACGGTATCTATATAACCCATTAGTAATGACTATGTCGCTCTGTGTCCCGTGATGTACTCCAAGAAAAGGATTTTACAGGTAAGCTGTTATAAAAATCCTATTTTTTGATGAATAGACAGTTTACCAATTTTGGTGCAATAGGTGGTGTGTTATGTGCCAATTAGGCAACAATTGCTATATTGTGAATGGAAAAAGTTTTTTGTCAACTTTTATAATATGTAATAAAGATATTTGAATTTCATTAACGTTGTTATTGTGGTGCCTACAAAGTCCATCATCATTTTTTTCATTTAGTCTTCCCCTTCAGCTATTACCTGCATAGAGCAGTCACAGCATTGAGGGATTAGACTGCCGGCTGCACAAGGACCTGTTACAGTAAAGAAATAAATCCCTGCTACAGGGACACTGCACAAATCTAAAGAAGAACGTCATATTGTTAAGAAAAAAATTGTGTACAAAATATTGTACAATTGCTACTCAAGCCATGTAGTATTTAAAAAATAACCTTCCCAATTTAAAATGCAGCTGCTGAAGTTTCCTAAGCTGCCAAATAGTTGTTTCTGTTTGCTTGGTGAGAAAAACCCCTAAAGGGTTAACCACTGCTAAAGGAATACTGACACTGCAGCTTCTCACATCAGAGCAGGCCCGGACTGGCCATAGGGAAGTCCGGGCATTTGCCAGGTGGGCCGGGGCCGCCCGCTCCGTGGCATGTTGATGATCAGGCCGTACAGCGGGAGGTAAGCTGCGACTGTGGCCTGGAGGGTTAACACAGGCCATGGCCACCAGTCGCCTACCACTATGCTGCCATGCCTGCGTCTTCTCCGGCAGAACTAGCGGCAGCATTGGCTGAGCTATGTGTCTCTCATACATAGCTCAGCCTCAGAGCCAACACTGACAGTTCCGCTCTCCGCTCCTACGGACCGCTCTTCCTCCTCCAGCCATGGGCATCCTCATGGTGGTGCAAGGGAGGGGAGGAGCTGTGGGCCGCTGTCAGGATGTTGTCCCCACTCGCCCCACTTTCTCATGTCAGCAGCACGGGAGAAGAGAAAGCTTCTTGCTTGTTCTTCTTCCTTCCCCATTGGCCACAGCGGAGGGCGAATCAGAGGAAATGAGAGGGGCATCATGGGAAATGTAGTCCCAGAGATTGGTGACCCAATTGTTCTCAGCAGGGAGCAGGCTACAGTCCCCAGCATGCACTCTGCTGGGGGAAAAAGAGAAAACCCAGAAACAAGCTGAGGAGTGCTACACTGTAGCAGCTACTACAGGAGACATGGAAAAATAAAGAGAGTACTGTTCTGGGGGAGCTAAAAGCCCCAGCACCACTAGATAGAGCTATGCTGTACCCGCACCACCAGAGAAAGAGAGCCATGCTGTACCCGCACCACCAGAGAGAGCCACGCTGTACCCACACCACCAGAGAGAGAGAGCCACGCTGTACCTGCACCACCAGAGAGAGCCATGAGATCCACGCTGTACCCGCACCACCAGAGAGAGCCACGAGAGCCAAGCTGTACCCACACTACCAGAGAGAGAGCCACGCTGTACCCACATCACCAGAGAGAGAGCTACGATGTACCCGCACCACCAGAGAGAGCCACGAGAGCTACCCTGTACCCACATCACCAGAGGGAGCCAAACTGTACCCACACCATCAGAGAAAGCAATGCTGTACCTGCACCACTAGAGAGAGCAACAAGCGCCACACTGTACATGCACCACCAGAGAGAGCTACGCTGTACACGCACCACCAGAGAGTGCCACGAGAGCCATGCTGTACACGCACTGCCAGAGAGAGAGTGTCATTCTGTCCAGCACCACCAGAGAGAGAGCAGGTCAGTGTCACTGGGCAGTGTGGGCACAAGAGGAGACAGACAGTACTAGCATTGTATGGCCACAATAGGGCTGGGACACTGTAATATAAAGAAGACTGCACTGTAAAGGGGCACTGTAATCATTGCAGTGACCCTTTTACAGTGCAGTCCCCTTTATATCACAGTGTCCCTGCACATTACAGTGTGGGAGACTGACACCAGCCACCCCCGCGAATGTCTACTGACAACACCCACCCCCCAGGGTCCCTGGAAAAGTTGGTTGCTCAGTCTAAAATGCCCGGGCCTATTTTTTGTCCTAATCCGGGCATGCATCAGAGCACCTGATTCCAACAGGTGACTAATGGAACAGACCCTGCTATACAAAAAACAAACCATGCTGAAACAAACAGTTATCTGTTCAGGACAGAAAAAAAGACAAAGATAGGCGAGCGCACCAAACTTTCAAAAAACGCTGCAATATACAATGCTCAAAACAATTAAAGGGACACTTTTGAATTAGAACTCCTGGGAACTCCTGGGATATTGATCTGGTCAGTTAAGTAGCAGAGAGGGTTGTTAATCAGTTTCAGCTGCTTTGCTTTTAATTGAAATTAACAAAAGGTGCACTAGATGGGCAACAATGAGACGACCTCCAAAACAGGAATGGTTTTTCAGGTGGAAATGTCTGCCATTTTTTTCCCCTACTCATCTTTTATGACTGTTTTTCACTAGTTTTGCATTTGGCTAGGGTCATTGTCACTACTGGTAGCACAAGGCGATACTTGGACCCTATAAAGGTTGCACAGGCAGTCCAACTCCTCCAGGATGGCACATCAATACGTGTCATTGCCAGAAGGTTTGCCGTGTCTCCCAGCACAGTCTCAAGAGCATGGAGGAGATTCCAGGAGACAGGCAGTTACTCTAGGAGAGCTGGACAGAGCCGTAGAAGATCCTTAACCCATCAGCAGGACCGGTATCTGCTCCTTTGTGCAAGGAGGAACAGGATGAGCACTGCCAGAGCCCTACAAAATGACCTCCAGCAGGCCACTGGTGTGAATGTCTCTGACCAAACAATCAGAAACAGACTTCATGGGGGTGGCTTGAGGGCCCGACTTCCTTTAGTGTGCTCTGTGCTCACTGCCAGACACTGTGGAGCTCGATTCGCATTTTCCATTGAACACAAGAATTGGCAGGTCCGCCACTGGTGCCCTATGCTTTTCACAGATGAGAGCAGGTTCACCCTGAGCATATGTGACAGACGTGAAAGGGTCTGGAGAAGCCGCTGAGAACTTTATGCTGCCTGTAACATCGTTCAGCATGACCGGTTTGGTGGTGGGTCAGTGATGGTCTGGGGAGGCATATCCATGGAGGGACGCACAGATCTCTACAGGCTACACAATGGCCCCCTGACTGCCATTAGGAATCGGGATGAAATCCTTGGACCCATTGTCAGACCCTATGCTGGTGCAGTGGGTCCTGGGTTCCTCCTGGTGCACAACAATTCCCGGCCTCATGTGGCAAGAGCATGCTGCCAGTTCCTGGAGGATGAAAAAAATGATACCATTGAATGGCCCCCACGCTCACCTGACCTAAATCCAAAAGAACACCTCTGGGACATTATGTTTCGGTCTATCCGGTGCCGCCAGGTTGCACCTCAGTCTGTTCAGGAGCTCAGTGATGCTCTGGTCCAGATCTGGGAGGAAATACCCCAGGACACCATCCGTCGTCTCATTAGGAGCATGCCCTGATGTTGTCAGGCATGCATACAAGCACTTGGGGGCCATACAAACTACTGAGGACCATTTTGAGTTGTTGCATAATTTTTTCACTTTGATTTTCGGGGTGTCTTTGAATTCAGCCCTCTGTAGGTGGATAATTTTAATTTCCATCAAATGATCTGCCATCCTTTCATTTCTAACACATTACCCAGTCCATAGCAGTATAGATATCCAGCATGAGATTTTGCCCTGTTGAGATCTGATGTGTTTTCAAAGTGTTCCTTGAATTTTTTTGAGCAGTGTACATTAATCACCCAGAGCATAGTCATCTCCATATGTTTTCATTCTGGTTATTTTTTTTTTAACACAAGTGGAGTTACTCCCTAACAGCCCGGATGGCATCTGGCTCTTCTGCTGACCTCAAGCCAAACATACTCACATATCCTAGACCTCTTCTGCAGCGCAATTAATGCACCGGCAGGGTGACCCAGATCCCAGAGGCAGGAACACAACTGCTATATCCACGTTGGGCTTACTTTACAACCACCTGCTGATAGCAGGGCTCCCAGCCAATGCAAATGCCCGCAGATGGCAGGGCACACTCTCCAGGCATCAGTCCTCTGCATATGTGTGCCAAACACCATCCCGCTGATAGCTTTGGACTCGTGACCACCCTGGAAGACTTCTGGATGCCACAGAACGCTCCTTATATCCGCACAACTGCTCCTGCACTTAACCTGGCCACTGACATTTCCAAAAGATAGGAAAACTTCAAACAAAATTGGTCCTATGAGTGAGGAGGACAGAAAAGTAATGTGGTCTCTGGCTCAGCCTTAAAATGTATGGGACTGGGGTCTTATTTGGTAGGAACAAGGACAGTGCTGCCATGGAGTCTGTCAGAAAATTACAGTTCTGTTTTTGGGTTTAATACCATTTAAAGCTGGTTAAACACATATAGATGTGCAATAGTGAGGATGGATTATCTGTTGCATTTTGATTATTGTGCTTCTGGCTGGATGATGTCAGCAACTGAATCTGCAGTGTGACATGACCATAGATGGATAAAAATTCAGCCAGTTCAACAGGGACAGGACAAATTTCAATCCATCTATGGGCATTCATGTTCGAGAGGAGTTGATCCAATAATCGACTTCTCTCGAACGGGACTGTTGGTAAGTTTTCGTTCAATCCTGCAGTCAGTAAACAATAGTGCAGTGGTGAGGATCTCCCCATCCATCTCGTTTGTGTGAATGTTGAATCCGTTCAGTTTTTTTTTTTAAATGATCAATGTACGGCCAACTTTATAGACTTTGTCTTGGACCCACTACATACATTTTTGCAACCAATATTTTCTTAACTACTGGTCAATAACATTTGCTAAAAGAATTTCTGTGCTATTCAGATAAATTAATAATTAGTGAATTTTCCCCCCATACAATTAGGTGGTTGTGGGTGTGAGTAGTCTTTATGTATTTATTCAGTGAATATAAAAGAACTGCACAGAAAAATAAATATACCGGTACACCAGCAAACAAATAATATACTGAAACCTTGTCATTCTCCGCTGTATTGAATGGCACCCCCATTAAAGCAAATTAATACTTTTCCAGCACAAATACGTTATTATAGGTAATTAAAAAGTTTCCTAACAATATCACAACACTTTCATTTTAAAGGACCTTTAAGCTAACTAATAGCTTCCTAAGGTAATTATCTTACAGAAATAATGATACATACCCTGATTGTTACAAATTGTTTCCTAAGGCTAAGTAAGCTAATGAGTATTAAAAGACAGGCAGCACATTTTTAGGTTGCCCCGCAGTAATACCTTTTGAACATTTTTACACTCACATTAAAACTATAAAAATTTGCAAGATTTAAGGATCTGTGTATTAATGCGTTCACCCAAGATACACACAACTTTCATCCAAAATGCACCCATTTTTCTAATAGAATCTTATAGGAAAATAAGTTCTGAATGTCTTGAGTGAAAACTAGAGACCTCACTGCAAGAGGGCTTGAGTTTTGTTAAAAAGTCATTAGAAGCAACAGAACCACAATTCTTATCGTATATATAAACACTCACATTGTAAAACAACTTATGCAGTTTAAAATAGAAATGAAATGCAAAACATTTGTATATACCGTGTTTATATAAGGTGTGTATATACAGTGTTTACATATAGATATAAACATTATAGATACCTTTTTTCCCTTTTTTTTTATAAGTGATCACATACTCTCTGTTCTCAGTTGCATCAGAAGCTCTGAGAGATGGGGGAGGAGAAACAGCAATACACTGATCCAGTGAGCGGCTGTGCGGGGGGGGGGGGGGTAGGCAAGTAAGCACAAGCCCCTGATCATTGGAGTAATTTCAAGCACAGCTAAAGAACTGACCATGCTGTGCTATCCTGCCTAGTGTGGTAAGCTTTTTATAAGAATGCAGAGGGGCTGGCAGGATCACCAGGGATTTCACACAAAGAAAGCAATACAAAAGAAAAAGGATACTTTTTCAAACAAATAA
Organism: Rana muscosa; assembly: GCA_029206835.1. Lineage (NCBI taxonomy): Eukaryota > Metazoa > Chordata > Amphibia > Anura > Ranidae > Rana > Rana muscosa. The sequence continues at coordinate 75,220,965 of CM055121.1, forward strand.
ATTGTAAAGCAGGCACATATCAGGAATACGAAATTCTGGGCTTACATATTCTTTAACCACTTCCTTACTGGGCCATAGTAAAATGACACCGGCAGGCCCGCAGCGTGGCGATCGGGGACGAGGCATGTCCCTCGGACACAGCCCATCCCCAATCAGGGTAAAGAGCCAATGAATTTGGCTCTTTACCATGTGACCGGCTGTACCCAATCACAGCCGGTCACTTTGCATAGGTCCGGCGTGCAGGCCGCTCGTGCGCTCCCCCGGGGACGAGGCCCAGCCCCGATCAGGGTAAAAAGCCAATGAAATTTATCTCTTTACCACTTGACCGGCTGTGTCCAATCACAGCCGGTCACAAGTGTAAACAAAAAAGACTGTAACTGCTGTTTCTGGGTTCTCCTCCTCACACACCGATCCTGTGTGAGAAGGAGAAATCGGAACAGTGAGTTACAGTTACAGTGTTACTAATTGTCACTACTACTACTAGTACTGTGCCCAGATTGCCCCCCTCAAATAAAGAGTACCTGTCACCCCCCATCAAAAGTACCTGAGTACCTGTCACCCCCCATCAAAAGCTGTTATAAGTGGAGACTCCATATCCAAATGGTTCAGATAAGAAACAGAAGAAATAGCAGCTTACCGAATCCGGTGGATCTCTATGACAGAGATCTTTAGGGGCTCAAGCTCATATATACTTCCCACCAAGCTGATGACCAAAGAGCACTAGGCTCGGACGGTATCTTCCTCCACTTCCAAGGCTGAAAGAAATCTCCCTCCTGGTATCAGCTGGCGTGCTTATCTCATACGAAAAAATATATTTTTGTTCCACAGCAGAACAAAAAGAAGGCCAATCCCAATCAAGGGTAATCATTACCCACCCCCGTATCAGCAACCACATCATCACCCTAGAAATCAGGGAAGGTTCCCAAATCAGGGGGCGAATAGGGGTAATCGACAACCCTATGGATATAATTCATACAATACCAACACATATGGTTATCCCCAGAATAGACCTGCATATATGGACCATCATGGTCAATATGGAGATCCCAATCACAGGAATAGTTCTGAGGATGTACATAGGGAAAATACATATATTTCTCCACAGGTGCCATGGAGATATGATATTCCAGTGCATAATCAATATGGACCTTTACAACGTACTAATGATGACTTTGAGGAGAATGAACAATATGGTGCTGGATCTAGGTTACAAAACAATACTAAAGGAAGGCCACATGAAGGTCATCCTGGAGCAGCACCTCTTAGGAATAAGACGGATAATTTTTTAGGAAAGGGACGGGGAAAAAAGGGAAGATTAAGAGAGGATGTAGAGGAGGACAGTGGAGCAACGCCAAAAAAACTGAGACAGAACTAACATGCCAGGGAGTTTTTAATCTTAGTGGAGAGGAACTCACCAAATCCGAAAAAATTACATTAAATCAGGGACTTAAATATGCTCCCAAGAAACCTCTGAATAAATTCCAGATGTTTCTGGATGTACAAAAATTTACTAGGAAATTGAGCATAAAATGCAATTTTCTGACCAATCCAGTACTCAGGAATAGTATTCCAATGATAGAGACAAACAAAGGAGGGTCAGGCCTGAAAAATGCGTCAATGTTTAATCCCCCGGGAAAACCAGCTCCGAGCATCACGGTGTTCAAAGATCTTGTCTTACAAGAATTATCATCGGTAAAATTTAAGAAGGTAAAACCTGGGAATGCGGAGGAGGGCATAGCATCCTTATGTGAAAGAAAGAATCTAATAATAAGACCAGCTGACAAGGGGGGGGGGATAGTGGTCTTAAAGAAAGATGACTACATTAAGGAAATGGAATCTTTGTTAGCAGATAGGAAAACTTATACTATCCTACGCAGGGACCCTATGGAGAACTATAGACAAGTGCTGTTTAGCATAGTTCAAGAGGGTCATAGAAAAGGAGTCATTAATGACAAGGAATTTGATTTCCTAATACCTCTAGCCCCGCGTACTCCTATCATCTACTATATTCCCAAAGTCCATAAAAACCCAGTACAACCCCCCGGACGTCCCATTGTCAGCGGGATTGATTCCCTGACCTCAAGAATTGGCAAATTTGTTGATGTATTTTTACAACCGGTAGTAGCAAAAAACCCCGCATTTTTGAAGGATTCAATGCAGATTATTAGGGAAGTGTCTGAATACCAAATCGGAGAAAATGTCCTGCTAGTAACAGCGGACGTCGCTTCTCTTTATACGATTATACCCCATGACTTGGGTTATAAAGCTGCTGAGTTCTTTCTTCGTAAAGATTTGTCCATCAAATCCTCTACACTAGATTTTGTGATGAAATTATTGAATTTCGCCATGGAACACAATTATTTTTAGTATGGTGGTCAATATTATCTCCAAAGTACCGGCGTTGCTATGGGGGCTAAATTTGCCCCAAGCCTTGCAGGTTTGTTTATGGCCCTGTGGGAAAATGACCATCTTTTTTCCCTACATGAGCCCCGCCTACTCATATGGCGGAGATATATTGATGATGCTTTCTGTTTGTGGAGAGGAGATGCGAGGTCTCTATGTGATTTCATGGCTACCCTCAATACCAACAGTTGGGGAATCAGATTCACATATGAATATAGTTCTCTATCGGTCAATTTTTTGGATTTGGTGATATTTAAAGAACAGGATTCCCTCCTAACCAAGACTCACTTTAAATGTACGGATAAAAATGGATATATCCCAATTAACAGTGGGCATCACCCTAACTGGCTTAGGGCCATTCCTAAGGGTCAGTTCCAGCGGGTAAGACGGAATTGTTCCCGTTTGAGTGATTATGAGACTCAGGCCACTGTTTTACAAAAACGATTTGTTGAAAAGGGATATGAGTTCCATACTTTGGAAAAGGATCTCAGAGATGTTGCAAAAATAGAGAGAAAAAATCTATTAACACCTAAAGCCAAGGAAGTGAATGCTACAACGGATTTCCAATGGTCTTTTTTTGACCACCTTCTCTTCACAATTTTGGTGGGTTAATAAGGTTATACGTAAATTTTGGGGAGTGCTTAAGAGTGATCAGGCCTTGGGGCCTACACTCCCTGAGATACCACAGGTCCTTTTTAGGAAAAATCTAAATTTAAAGGACATAATAGCACCTAGTATGGTGGACCCACCTCAACGAATGAGTATGTTTGGAAACCTAAAAGGCTTCTTTCCGTGTAGAAGGTGTAAAGTGTGTAAATCATCTAGAACTTACAAAACTGCCTCTTTCACCTCCCATATCACCTCCAAGGAATATAAAATTACCAGCTTCATTACATGTGCTACAGTGGGGGTGATATATTTACTCCGTTGTCCTTGCGGGTTTCAATACGTTGGAAGAACTACCCGCGCCCTAAAAATTAGGATAGGTGAACATTTGACTAATATCCGTAGGGATTCAAGTACCACAGTGTTTCATGGCATTTCCACCTATGCCACAACAGAGATCCCTCTCCACTTGAGGTAATAGGCATTGAGGCCTATATCCCCCATTGGAGGGGGAGCGATCTGAAACGTACAATATCTCGTAGAGAAACGCGGTGGATTTTTGAGTTAAAATGTTATCGACCCTTAGGCTTGAATATAGAGTGGGATATAAATTGTTTTATAAACAATAGCTAATCCCACTCATTTAGAATGTTTCCCATGTTCCCTCATTTTCTGTCATTCATTAACAATTTTTAATATATTAAATTACCATTGTATTGTTTCATCCTTACATCCAATGTTTGAGGCAATTAGTAACATATGTGGGAAGTCTGGTCGTTTGCATCGTTTTTTCCATATGCATACCTAATCATATGCATATGTAAATACTAATTCCATATATAATGGAGGATAGAGTAGAAGTGAATTTTTTCCTTTTTTCCACTGGGTGGCAGTATTTTCTGACCTAGTGGAATCTATCACCATATGTGCTGAGCCTACAGGCCTTTATGTCTGCATTTAGTTATTTAGATACATAGGTTTTTGTACTAATTTTATATATTTTTGTATTATCATGTGTGTTTGGTAAAATATTTTTAATTATGTTTAACTGACTGTTGTATCAATCAGTTCTTGTCTAGTTAATGACCTCCGGGAGGGGGGGTCATGTTAGAATAATAATTAATGTGTATGTTTTTAAATTAACAGTAGGTAATTACTCTGTAATTTGGGGTTTGATTATGGTTGCATGAGAATCTCGTGCTCCCTTAATTCAAATAATAGGTATTATTTGACCCCATATATACACATATTTTCATTTAGTTTTATATATTTAAAATTTCGTTTGTATTATGCTAATTGTATTCACTAAATTATTGTACGAGGTATGCAATTAGGAGAATATATGTTGTTTCACCTAACAGTCCCTTTAATCGGAGCTGTGAAAGGTGAGGGAACATAACATTTACATTCTGGACGCCGGATGTTTTTTCCTTTAACTTCCGGTGTCATCTCTCCTTGCCATTCATAAGCGTGATGGGTGGCGTCCGTTCTCCAGCCTCCTTTCCCAGTGGACACCTTGTATGCCGAAACGCAGCGTCGGGTGGAGCTGTCGAACGTGACGTCACTACGCAAACAGCTGATTGGCAGAGACCACAGCTGAGTACTTGCAGCGTTTTTTGAAATTGTTGCTCCTTAATGGACTATCTGTTTGATGCTTTTTATCCAGCCTAAATAAAGGATATCTTATCTTTTTAACAAAGAAATACTGCACCATGAGTTCTCCATTTTTTTCTTCCAAAAATATATTTTTTCGTATGAGATAAGCACGCCAGCTGATACCAGGAGGGAGATTTCTTTCAGCCTTGGAAGTGGAAGAAGATACCGTCCGAGCCTAGTGCTCTTTGGTTGTCAGCTTGGTGGGAAGTATATATGAGCTTGAGCCCCTAAAGATCTCTGTCATAGAGATCCACCGGATTCGGTAAGCTGCTATTTCTTCTGTTTCTTATCTGAACCATTTGGATATGGAGTCTCCACTTATAACAGCTTAGAAGATTACATCGCACATACATCAGCAGATGTGATTGTTCGGCTGAATCAACCTCATTTGGAACTTTGCACTTTTTTATATATATATTTTTTATTAATATTTTTTATTAATATTTTTTTTTTTTTTTTGTTCCCATTAACATTATATGTTTAATGATAATTACACGGGATTTTCCTATTGGTGTTATCTGTGTGTGAGAACCCACATGTTCCAATTAGCACTTTGTTTGCTTATTTAAAGGGTAGCGCAGTGTTATTTCCAATTTTTGCACATTTTATGTAGAGGTTATTCCAGCTAATATTTTCACTATAGCAGCACCCATACAATTGTTTATCATATTGACTATCATAATTAATTTTAGTCATTTTTGAAAAGTTAATTCACCATTTTATTTTAAGGTTAGCGCAGATTTTTTCCAATATATCCAAGAGTACCTGAGTACCTGTCTCCCCCATCAAGAGTACCTGAGTACCTGTCACCCCCATCAAGAGTACCTGAGTACCCGTCACCCCCATCAGCAGTACCTGAGTACCCGTCACCCCCATCAGGAGTACCTGAGTACCCGTCGCCCCCATCAGAGGGTACCTGTCGCCTCCATCAGAGTACCTGAGTACCGTCACCTCCATCAGGAGTACCTGAGTACCCGTCACCTCCATCAGGAGTACCTGTCACCTTCATCAGGAGTACCTGAGTACCCGTCACCCCCATCAGGAGTACCTGAGTACCCATCACCCCCATCAGGAGTACCTGAGTACCCGTCACCCCCATCAAGAGTACCTGTCAACTCCATCAGAAGTACCTGTCACCTCCATCAGGAGTACCTGTCACCCCCATCAGGAGTACCTGTCACCCCGTCTGAGTACCTGTCACGTGAGCCCAGCAGTGCCTGACGTGCAGCCAATTTCTAGCTGACGTACAGCCCATTAGTCCTTGTCGTGCAGCCCTGTCATACAGCCACCATGTCCAGAAGATTATACACCCCAGAAGAGGCTTACCAAATGCTAACCCTGACCGATGAGAGCAGCGGGGAGCCCTCACCGCCCCAGTACAGTTCTGATGCCAATACGAGCCCCCGAAGGCAGAACATCCGTATCGGAAGAGGAAGTAGTCCGTCCAAAAAGAAGACGGTCTGAACTCTAGGCAGCTACCAGCAGCGCCAGACACCACAATGGCCAATAAGAAAATGCCAACGGCGCTAGACCCCAGGAGGAGAGGCCCAGGAGGAATTCCACGCCAAAGAAGTAGGGTCCAAACCCATATTTCGGATGCCTTGGCCAACCCATTGTGGCTGCCTTCTAGCACAGTGTCAGTCACAATCCCCCCTTTCACAGCAAAGCCAGGTGTGCAGGCAAACACCGAAGGTTTCTCTGAAATTCTTTTTTTTTTTTTTTTTTTCCCTGATGAGTTACTTCAAAGCATCATGGACCAAACAAATCTTTTTGCCCATCATTACATACAAAACAACCCCAACTTATGCTATACCCACCCTTTTGAATGAAGACCCGTAACAGTGGAGGAGCTTAGATTGTTTTTAGGCCTTACGCTCAACATGGGGCTTACAAAAAAAATTAACTGCATTCATATTGGTCTACCAAGCCCATCCATCATATGCCAATTTTTTCAACTGTGATGTGCAGGTCCCGCTATGACATGATCATGTGGTTCCTGCATTTCAGTGACAACTCGCAGTACCCCCCCCCCCCCCAAAAATCATCCGGACTTTGATAAATTGTATAGAATTCGCCCCTTAATAGATTTTTTTTATAATAGGTTTGCCGAACTTTACATCCCTGACCAGAACATCTCTGTGGACGAATCCCTGGTCCATTTCACAGGCCGGCTGGGAATCAAGCAGTATATTCCCAGTAAAAGGGCGAGGTACGGTTTGACAAGCTCTGTAAAAGCTCCTCCGGATATGTGAATGCCTTTCGTGTGTACGAAGGCAAAGACTCCCAGCTCCAGCCCCCTAAGTGTCCATCGTACATGGGAATATGCGGGAAAATTGTATGGGAGTTGGCATTCCCACTCCTCCAAAAGGGGTATCACATTTACATGGACAACTACTACACAAGTTTGCCCCTTTTTCGACACCTATTCCTGAATAAAACTTTGGCCTGCGGTACTGCAAGAAAAAACAGGAAAGGCTTCCCACAGCGTTTAGTCACCACAAGGCTGCAAAGGGGGTAATCGGCAAGCCTGAGGAACAAGGAAGTGTTGGCCGTGAAGTGGAGGGATAAGAAAGATGTTTACGTCATCTCCACTATCCACAATGACACCTCGGTGGAACTTCGAAGACACGGTACCGTTCAAAAGTCTTGCTGCATCAATGAATACAATAAGTTCATGGGAGGGGGGTGGATTTTAACGATCAAATGCTGCAGCTCTATCTTTCAACACGAAAGTCCGTCTTCTGGTACAAAAAAAGTTGCAATATACAGTAGGTGCCGCCGATTTTGTGTCAATCTCGCCTCTTCTAGCGGCGAGATTGACACCCTACGAGCCCCGTCGCGAGAGCCAGCGCCGAGCTGTCTCGTCATCGGAAAATGAAAATTTTTTTCCTTTCGCAATGAGCGACACGCATTGCTGACATTGAGGCTGGTAGACGGAGATCCGACGTGGATTCCCGCCAATACCAGGCACTGTGTTTGGTATGAATCCTGAGCGGGAACTCCACGCCAAATTTTAAATAAAAAACCGGCATGGGTTCCCCCTCCAGGAGCATACCAGGCCCTTCGGTCTGGTATGGATTTGAAGGGGAATCCCCAAAGCCGAAAAAATCGGCGTGGGGGTCCCCCTCAGAATCCAAACCAGACCCTTATCCGAGCATGCAACCTGGCAGGCCGCAGGAAAAGAGAGGGGGACGAGAGAGCCCCCCCCCTCCCTCCTGAACCGTACCAGGCTGCATGCCCTCAACATGGGGGATTTGGTGCTCTGGGGCAGGGGGGCAATCTGCAGCCCCCCCACCCCAAAGCACCCTGTCCCCATGTTGATGGGGACAAGAGCCTCTTCCCGACAACCCTGGCCGTTGGTTGTCGGGGTCTGCGGGCGGGGGCTGATCGGAATATGGGAGCCCCCTTTAATAAGGCCCGGTCTTCCCGTCGCCGTCTTCTTCCCTCTTCTCCTCCTCGATGTTGACTTGTCTCTTCCTCCCGCTGTAATACTGGCTGTTCGGTCCGCAACGATTTATATAGGCTTCTCATGACGTCATAGTCACATGCTCCGGGTGGCCCGGAAGCATGTGACTGTGACGTCATGGGAGCATTGACTGTGACGTCATGAGAGGCCTATATAAATCATTGCGGATTGAACAGCCAGCATTACAGCGGGAAGAAGCGATGAGTCAACATTGAGGAGGAGAAGAGGGAAGAAGACGCCGACGGCGACGGGAAGACCGGGCCCCTCCACTAGCAAAAGAGCTGGAAAAAGATAGTGGAGGGGCCGGCAGAAGGACAACGGAGAGCCGGACGAGACGACGGGGAGGACTGGGCCTCTCCGCTAGTAAAAGAGCTGGAAGAAGATAGCGGAGGCCCGGCAGAAGGAAGAAAGAACCGGAGAGCGAGAGAAGAACTGGAGAGCGCGGAGACGACACCGGAGACCCCCGAAGTCAGACGAGACCCCCGGAGTCGGAAGAAGACCCCCGGAGCTGTGTAATAAATTACTTTAAAAAGCTGTGTGTGTTCTTTTATTGACATTTTTTTCTACCAGGTGAATGGGTAGGGGTACGATGTACCCCATACTCATTCACATAGGGTGGGGGGCCGGCATCTGGGGGCCCCCTTATTAAAGGGAGCTCCCGGATTCTGCTCAGCCCCCGCCCGCAGACCCCGACAACCAACGGCCAGGGTTGTCGGGAAGAGGCCCTTGTCCCCATCAACATGGGGACAGGGTGCTTTGGGGTGGGGGGGCCGCAGGTCGCCCCCCTGCCCCAGAGCACCAAACCCCCCATGTTGAGGGCATGCGGCCTGGTACGGTTCAGGAGGGAGGGGGGGCTCTCTCGCCCCCCCCTCTTTTCCTGCGGCCTGTCAGGTTGCGTGCTCAGATAAGGGTCTGGTTTGGAGGTTGAGGGGGACCCCCACGCCGATTTTTCGGCTTAGGGGATTCCCCTTCAAATCCATACCAGACCGAAGGGCCTGGTATGCTCCTGGAGGGGGAACCAATGCCGGTTTTTTATTTAAAATTTGGCATGGAGTTCCCGCTCAGGATTCATACCAAACACAGTGCCTGGTATTGGCGGGAATCCACATCGGATCCCGTTCAATACAGTGCCGCGTCTCCTTCTCGCTATTGCAGCGAGCGCGAGATGTCGCCACCCTGTCGCCGAGATGTCGGCACCCTGTCGCCGAGAATCTCCGCGATGGGATCGCGATGAATATACAATGTCGGCAGCACCTACTGTACTTCTTCCATTTGGCCATTTATAATGCATATGTTACTTATCAAAAATCAACGGAAATGCCCAACCCCCTTATCAGATTTATCGAAAATATTGTCACTGCCCTGATCTATCAGCAAGGCTCCCCCCAGAAAGCATTCGCTCTGATTGTGTCAGCAGACTGCATGAGCGCCATTTTCCTGATAATATTCCACCATCAGCAACCGGAAGAAGACGCCAAAAAAAAAGGCGGGTGTGCAGCAAAAGAAGAATTAGGAAAGACACCAGTTTCCATTGTCCCGACTGTCCCTCCCAACCTGGCCTATGCATCGGAGAATGCTTCATGCGATATAACACTCACGAAAACTATTAGCCCAAATTTCTAATAGACTGCCCTTTCCCTGGTTTCAATTTCTGTGCTGATTATTTCCCTGCTGCCTCAACCAACCAACCTAGTGCCTCAACTCAACAGACCCTGGCCTGTTTATCGACTATGCCATCTGCATTGTTTATCCGCCATGTTTCTGCCTTTCACGTGAACTGACCCTAGACTATCGACTATGCCTCTGCCTGCCGTCTGCATTGTTTATCCGCCATGTTTCTACCTTTCACGTGAACTGACCCTGGACTGTATCGACTATGCCTCTGCCTACCGTCTATTTCTGCCTTTTACCTGCACTGACCTCGGCTTGTTGACCATGTTTTTGCCTGCCCCTTGGACTGATCTTTCACCCTGCTACACAGGGGTCTCACATATCTGAGGGGCTCCAGAATAGTGTTCTGAGTTGAGAAAAACTGTTTTTGGTTTTCTGTGTTCCCAGAACATGGTCTGGTTGCCCGGAGGCTTCAAAGCGATTTGGGTGGGAGAAGCCTCTACCCCTGTCCTCATTCTTTCCTGACCGAGGAACTAAACTTGATGGTCCTGCTTGCTGCCTGGACCAATAATTTGGCTGCACTAACCATATCTCTGCCTGCTGCATGTACTATGGACAGTATTCCTGCCTGCTGCATGGACGATCGTTTCGCTACTGCTGACCACATCCCTGCCTGCTACCTGGACCGATGCTCTCCTCTGTGGACCACTGCACTACTAAAACCGCAGGTAATCTTTTGTTTACTCTTTGCTCAGAAGAATGTATTTTGGTTTGTAATTGGTATTTACAGTACATGCTATGGGTTTGAAATATGAATAGCCTTCAACAATATGATACGTTGGCAGGAATTTGTGTGTGTAATTTATGCTTGTAGAACGCCTGAATGTGCTACTTCAATGTTCGGCCTCTGTATGTGGCCAGGCTGTAAAAGTCTCACACATGTTGTATTGTCATACTCAGGAGGAGTAGCAGAATGTATTTTGGGGTGTCATTTTTGCTATGTACATGCTATGTGTTAGAAATATCTTATAAATGGACAACTTTGTGTAAAAAAAATGCGTTTTAATTTTTTTTCCACAAAATGATAATATTTTTAAGATACAGGATCAATCAATATGAACACAGAATAAAACTAGGAGATTTATTTACCAGACATGTATTCATACAAAATAGTTATATATATATATTACATAAAATTAATAATACTAATTGTGCTAAATAAAATTAAGAGTATCAATTGAAACACCCACGGGAGTGTTGTACTTTCTAAATGACACAGAAATGATAAAACTTCCCTGTAGAATCAATAGCTAAGTAAAAATGACAATTAGACAGAACGTCTGTATTTTACTAATTCAACCGTTACTATACTACAGGTAAGTAAAAGATTAATAACGTGAAATAAAATTAGACATTTGCTATGTCAATAGGATGGAAAATATAAAAATGATAATGAAAAATTAAAGCTTAGAGAAAAATCTACAAGGCGGTTATCGACTCGAGAGAATCCAACTGTCTATAATAATCAATAAATCAATATTCAAGATAACACAAATGAATATAGGGTAAAAATCAATACAACATAATTACCCTTTTCCAAAATGGCTAATGGTCTGAAGTGATGGTTACCAGAGTTTTAAAATGGCTGCCGTGTCTTCCAAGATGGCTTCAGCTTAAAGAGGAATTACTTCTTGCGTCCTCAGAGTTTCAAATTATAAGGTGTCAAGGAATCTTCATGAATATGGAGATATGAGTTGATGAATGGAGTGTGTGTGTCTGTGTTCTTTAATGTATGTTTCTAGACCAGCTTCAATAGACAAAAAATTTCTGACATGGTCCATCATTTCAATTTTAGAAACAATTCTCAACATGTCCTGTATTGGTGCCCATTTTAATTGGACATTAATATCACCACTAGGGGCTGATTCTGGACAATCACTAGCATCAAACAATTTGCTTGGACCAGACATTTTGGGGGGGAAATATTTTTTCAAAAAATTTATAAATAATTTTATACAAAATATTATTTATGGCACCACACTAACTATGATTGATCTTGTACAAAATAGGTAGACTCATGAAGAAATATGGCTTAATTCGGGGCTTGTAAGTCTTGTTTGAAAAGGTTCAGAACTCTCGGTATGTAATGTTTAACCCCCTTGGCGATAATCCCGAGTCAGGCTCGGGGTGAGTTTTTCATGCTTAGAGTGGTAACCCCGAGCCAGACTCGGGATTGCATTGCAGGATACAGGGAAGTTACTTACCTTGTTCCCTGGATCCTGCAATGTCCTCCCGCAGTGTCTCCTCGCTCGATTCACACTGCCGGGTGCCGAGCTCCGTTCCCTGCGAAGTTGCGGCGCACGGGGGCGGAGTTCGGCGCCAAATTCAAAAAGTTAAACACACAGCATACATACAGTATACTGTAATCTTACAGATTACAATACTGTATAAAATAATTACACATCCCCTTTGTCCCTAGCAGTGTTGCCAACCTACCAGATTGAAATTTACTGGCACGACACCTGACATTTACTGGCACAGCCACGTTTTTACTGGCATTTCACAAAACTTACTAAAATAAATTTTTAGGTGCAAATTTCAGTATTTAGGCTACAAACAAGTACGCAAGGCAAATAGCAATGTAATTTAAGGTAGATATTAGGATAAAAAAAACATATTTTTGTTATTTTCGATATAAGGGCTAATTATTTAGTCATATCACCCCCTGCCTCCATCCCCCTCTGCCACCAACACCCCCTGCCTTCACCTCCCTCTGCGGTGCCACATCCTCCCCCTGCCTCCAATTTCCCCCTGCCTCCAATCTCCTCCTGCCTCCATGCCCCTCTGCGGTGTCACCATCAACCCCTGTCTCCATCCCCCACCCTCTGCAGTGCCACCATCACCCCCAGCCTCCAATCACCCCCTGCCTCCAATCTCCCCCTGCCTCCAATCTCCCCCAATCACCCCCTGCCTCCAATCACCCCCTGCCTCCATCCCCCTCTGCGGTGCCACCAACAACCCCTGTCTCCATCCCTCACCCTCTGCGATGCCTCCAATCACCCCCTGCCACTAACACCCCCTGCCTCCATTCTCACCCTGCCTCCATCCCCCTGTGCGGTGCCTACCATCACCCCCTGCCTCCAATCACCCCCTGCCTCCATTAACCCCCTGCCTCCATCGTCCCCCTCTGCGGTGCCACCATCACCCCCTGCCTCCATCGGATCCCCCTCTGCCACCATCACATGGTGTCACTGTCGGCTGGGCTGTCTGTCACTCTGGCTGTCCCCAACTCCCGTGAACTTTGTATTGCCTGGATGCAGAAGGCTCCTCCATTCCGCCGCCGCCGCATGCTGCTCAGCCTCCGCTCCGGGTCCTGAATCCTGCTCCAGTGCTGTGCTTCTCCGACCTCCTGGTTAGTTACAGATTTAAAATTCTGGCACGCGCGCGCCTGGCGGGATGTCCTAATACATCACTCGCCGGCGCCGCGCGGCACAGCCTCTGTGAAATCTGCTCCCCACCGGCCAAATACAGCATATGCTCAGCTCAGCAAGCTCCGGAACTGCGAATGCGCAGTTCCAAGCCAAACCGATCTCGCCTATTTTTACTGGCACGTTCCCGCAACTACGGACATTTATGGGCAGGGGTAAAAAGTGAACGTTTTTACGGACTGTCCGTAAAAATACGGACGGTTGGCAACACTGGTCCCTAGTGGTCTGTCCAGTGTCCTGCATGCACTTTTATATTATAAAAACTGTTCTTTCTGCCTGGAAACTGGAGATTGTCCATAGCAACCAAAAAGTGTCCCTTTATGTCAAAAGTGCTTTTAGACCAGCTAGAAAACAGCGATAATAAATTAGAATCACTTGCAGAATTGAGCGATAGCGATTTGTGGGGAAATTCATCATCAAACACTAAATCTAATGACAGCGACAATTCTGAGCAAATTTCTGTGTTTTTGATTTGATTACATTATTGAATAATTTTTATTATAATTACATTACTATTTGTTATAATTATTTATATTTATTTATTATATTATAATTTATGATTTTGTGTTTCAAACTTTATCATACCCGGGATGTCAACTAGACTCTTGTTTGGTCAGGTTTAAGCAAGTAATTACTAAGAATTGCAGGCCTACAATACATAACACCAAATTTCCATGCAAAATAATTGTACCGCTTTTGGTACATAATTCCAGACAGAATCATACCGCCAAGGAGGTTAAAGGGGTGTCGACACCTGTCAATAGGAGAAAGATGGGTTTCCGATGGATGTGTACATCTCAGGGCCATCATTCGTCTGTTGGTGGGAAATGAATCACTCTGGGCACCTTTGGTCTTGGCCATCCTGACGGGTCTGTTCTGGTAGACTGGCCATTAGTGGTGTCCCTGGATCCCCTACATGGTCCCTTCTCTGGATGTTTCACACACATCAGACTCTCGGTTCTGCTGATTGATTCATGGACATCTTAGTCCTTTAAAGGAAAATGGATTCCATGAGAAAAGATATATATGATTTTCACTAACATAACCTGGGAAAAGGAAAACCATGCTAGACAAATAAGCAAGATTTAGGCAGCAGCCTATAGTGGGATACACACATAAACAGATATAAACAAATTTGAGGACTAAAATGGCTCTAAAAAAATAATGGAAAGGGCTAGAGGGCTGCAAATGGCAGAAAAATGTTGATAAGAGCATGGCAAGTGCTCTGCAAACAAATGTGGATAGGGAAATAACTTAAAATAACATAAAATACATAAAAATAAAAAATAATAATCTTGACCTAGGAGGACGAGGACTATATGGAGTAGGAGGTTGAGGTGGCGGTGGATGTGGCGGTGTAGGTGGAAGTGGCGGTGGAGGAGGATGAGATAGCCAACACTGGTTTTTGTTTTTAATTTTATTTATTTTTTAAATTAGGGTACACCCCAAAAGAGTGAGAAAGATCAAAAATACAACAATGGCTGGGTAAGGCCGGTATACATGTCTATTCTGCACAAGGTACGGCAAGTCCTGTAGGATCCATGCCTGGTTCATTTTAACCCCCCTGGTGGTATTCCCGAGTCAGGCTCGGGGTGAAATTTCAGCACCAAAAGCGGTAACCCCGAGCCAGACTCAGGATTGCATCGCAGTAATCCAAGCAGAGTTACTTACCTTGTCCCCTGGATCCTGCAATGCCTCCCCGCTGTTTGATCGAGCTGTCTCCTCGCTCGATTCACACACTGCCGAGTGCCGCCGAGCTCCGTTCCCTGCGACGTTACGACGCACAGGGACGGAGATCGGCACTAAATTCAAAAAAGTTAAAACACAGTACACATACAGTACACTGTAATCTTACAGATTACAGTACTGTATAAAATAATCGCACACCCCCTTTGTCCCTAGTGGTCTGCCCAGTGTCCTGCATGCACTTTTATATAATAAAAACTGTTCTTTCTGCCTGGAATTTGGAGATTGTCCATAGCAACCAAAAAGTGTCCCTTTATGTCAAAAGTGCTTTTAGACCAGTTAGAAAACAGCGATAATAAATTAGAATCACTCGCAGAATTGAGCGATAGTGATTTGATCTGTGGGGAAATTCTTCATCAAACACTAAATCTAATGACAGCGACAATTCTGCAACTGAGCAAATTTCTGTGTTTTTGATTTGATTACATTAGTGAATAATTTTTATTATTATTATATTATTATTTGTTATAATTATTTATAGTTATTTATGTAGCGCTGCCCCCAGCTAAGAGAGCCGCTGGTTTGATTTTTCGGGCCCTGCGTACAGCTCCGCCAACCCCCGGCAATCTACTCAACCCAGGCACAGTTAGTCTGGGGGGGGAAGGGTGTCACCTATCACATTCTATACCTGATAGTACACACACTCCGAATATATTGGATGGTAAGCTCTATGTGCAATGATAACACACTGATAGCAAGTGGTAAAGTATAACTGTTTTACTCTTGGTTACAAGGCATAGGTTGGAACATAACACTTAACTTGCTCACAGAGCCCTGCAGCAAAAGATATAGTATACCCTAATAGCGCAGCGCGGTCATACACCACGTGCAGATATTAGTATCTATGCGCCCTGTGGCGCACCAAACAATATTCTCCCCCCGGTCAGGCCTGACACAGATTTAACTTAGTCCTTAGAATAACACTTTCTTCGCATGCAACTTAAACGGTGGTGCACATACAGGAAACAACACTTGTAATCCACAGAGTAGGCAATCAAAAAAAAACAGTTCACTGGAGACCACTCAACTCAGTTCCGCTACTAGTCTCCAGCAGAATAGCAAATAAAGGCCGGTGGGCCAAGGCAGTCTCTAGGCCCAACAACAGTACAGCCTATTGGATTGAGCAGGTGCTCGCTCACCACTCCGGATGCGATCCCAGTCCGGGACTTCCACCACTGTGTCTCCGCACACAGTGTCTGAACGATCGGGTCCCCGATCCAACGAATGTCGGCAACTTAAAGAAAGTCAGATGCCACCCAGGCTCGAAGTGGGGTGGAAGGCTATTTGGAAGTTGTGCTAGGCCCCAGGCTTCAGGCCTGTTACTCCAGCAAATCCGCACAGGAAGACCGGTTGATAGCCGCGCGGTGTCCAAAGAGGCTGGGCCTATCCTCGCCTCCTCCTTTTATCCCCCTTCCCACAAGTCTCTGCGGTGGCAACAATGCACCCTGGGTGCCAAACGGGGTTCTGGGAAATGCAGTCCATAGAGCCTTAAAGGAGACCCCGCTACATTTATTATATTATAATTTATGATTTTGTGTTTTAAACTTTATCATACCCGGGATGTCTACTAGACCAGTGTTTCTCAACTCCAGTCCTCAAGACGCCCCAACAGGTCATGTTTTCAGGATTTCCCTCAGATGAAACAGCTGTGGGAATTACTAAAGTAGTTAAACTGATCAAATAACCTGTGCAAAACAATGGAGAGCCTGAAAACATGACCTGTTGGGGCGCCTTGAGGACTGGAGTTGAGAAACACTGTACTAGACTCTTGTTTGGACAGATTTAAGTGAGTTATTCCTAAGAATTACAGGCCTACAATATAAAACGCAAAATTTCCATGCAAAATAATGGTACCGCTTTCAGCACCTAAAATCTGAAAGAATCATACCGCCAGGGAGGTTAATGAACGTGAGCCAGTCCACATGGCTCTGGACAGGAGGCTGCGCTTTCTCTGTGATAACGCCCCCTGCCGTGCTAAATACACGTTCAGATAATACACTGGCTGCAGGGCAAGCCAGCACCTCCAAGGCGTAAAGGGCAAGCTCAGGCCATGTGCCCAATTTGGAGACCCAGAAGTTGATTCAGTACGTGTAGGCGTGTGCACACATACTGCTCCACCATGTTGGTGAAATGCTGCCTCCTGCTGAGACGTTCCATATCAGCTGGTGGTGCTGGTTGTTGTGGCGTACTGACAAAGCTTTTCCACATTTCGGCCATGCTAACCCTGCCTTCTGAGGTGCTGGCGGTTCCCCCGGCTGCGTTGAGGACCTCTTCCTCCTCATCTGCCTTCGCCTTGTGCTTCCACTGTGCCCACGCTGTGTGGGAATGCCACCAGCAGCGCGTCTACCAGCGTGCGCTTGTACTCGCGCATCTTACGATCACGCTCCAGTGAGGGAATTAAGGACGGTACGTTGTCCTTGTTATGAGGATCCAGCAGTGTGGCCACCCAGTAGTCAGAACCAGTTAGAATGTGGGCAACTCGGCAGTCGTTGCGGAGACACTGCAGCATGTAATCGCTCATGTGTGCCAGGCTGCCCAGAGGCAACGAAAAGCTGTCCTCTGTGGGAGGTGTATCGTCTGTGTCCTCTGTATCCCCCCAGCCACGCACCAGTGATGGCCATGAGCTGGTCTGGGTGCTACCCTGCTGTGAACATGGTTCCTCCTCCTCCATCTCCTCCTCCTCATCCTCCACCTTGTCATCCTCCAGAACTGTGCCCTTGCAGGACAATTGTGTACCTGGCGTTTGTTGGTGCAGGAACCCACCCTCTGAGCCACTTGTGAATGACTGCCCTGAAAGCCTTGTAAATGATCCCTCTTCCTCCTCCTCCTCCTGTGCCACATCCTCTTCCATCATGACCTGAAGCGTTTTTTCAAGGAGGCATAGAGCTGGGATAGTAACGCTGAGAACGGCGTCATCGGCACTGGCCATGTTGGTGGAGTACTCGAAACAGCGCAACAAGGCACACAGGTCTCGCATGGAGGCCCAGTTATTGGTGGTGAAGTGGTGCTGTTCTGCAGAGTGACTCACACATGCGTGCTGCAGCTGAAACTCCACTATCGCCTGCTGCTGCTCGCACAGTCTGGCCAGCATGTGCAAGGTGGAGTTCCACCTTGTGGGCACGTCACATATGAGACGGTGAGCGGGAAGGCCGAAGTTACGCTGCAGCGCTGACAGGCGAGCAGCAGCAGGGTGAGAACGCCGAAAGTGCGCACAGACGGCCCACACTTTCTGCAGCAGCTCTGGCATATCAGGGTAATTTTTTAGGAGCCTCTGCACCACCAAATTCAGCAAATGCGCCAGGCAAGGGATGTGCGTCAAACCGGCTAGGCCCAGAGCTGCTACGAGATTTCGCCCATTATCGCACACCACCAAGCTGGGCTTGAGGCTCACTGCCACCAACCACTCATCGGTCTGTTGTTCCATGTCCCTCCACTACTCCTGCGCGGTGTGGGGATTTTCCCCCAAACAGGAAAGTTTTAAAACTGCTTGCTGTCGTTTACCCCTGGTTGTTCTGAAGTTGGGGGTGAAGGTGTTACGCTGACCGGAAGAGGAGGTGGTAGAGGATGAGGAAGAGGTGTAGGAGGAGTTAGCAACAGGAGGCAAACTGAAGCGCCCTGCAATCCTCGGTGGTGGAAGGACATGCGCCAAACTGCTATCCGCCTCAGGCCCAACCGCCACTGCATTTTTTTGGAATAGCAGAATAAAACAACAGTATCTAAAGTGTGTATCTCATACGTACAGATATGCAGGAAACACTGTAAAAAAAAAAGTTTTTTTGCCCTAAATGGGTGTTTTTAGAATAGCAGTATAGAGCAACAGTATCTAAAGTGTGTATCTCACACGTACAGATATGCAGAAAATGCACCCAAAACATTTTTTGTTGCCCTAAATTTTTTTTTTTTGGAATAGCAGAATAGGTGAACAGTATCTAAAGTGTGTATCTCACACGTACAGATATGCAGAAAACGTTGCCAAATTTTTTTTTTGTCCTAAATTATTATTTTTGGAATAGCAGAATAAAACAACAGTATCTCTAGTGTTTATCTCACTAAATACAGATGTAGCGGGTATGTACTTTCCCGGGTGTAAATTTGAACCTGACAGAGACATTGGTGATGTGTAATTACCTGCAGCCCAGCAGGTGGCGCTGTCGCCCTGGGCTGGGGTTGAATCATTGCTGTGTGTCGTGCCTCCTTTTTGTCCTCCCTCCGCAGCGGTATGGTGGGGCGGGGAACCCGCCGTGCTTGCTGGGAGAGGGTATAAAGGGGCCGGCCATCTTTGTCACGGAGGAGTCCGAGGCACCTTCAGCCTGTAGACGGTGGTTCGTGTCGGTTCTCTAGGCGGGCCTAGGCCTAGAGGACAGCCGGAGGTCGTGTTCCATCCCAGGCACCTTTAGCCTGGGGTGAGGTACTCAGATGGAGGTCTGGAGCTCAGTGCCCAACACTGAGTTCCGCGAGGGAAGGAGATCCTAGGGAACCCCGGGAGTGGGTACCCGAATCCCGGAAGGCGTAATGGACCGGGGGGAGCTCCTCACTCGAAGACCTGGTGCAGCATATTGCCAGTGACGGGTGAGCCTCTCATCGGAGACCTGGAAGGAAATTCCCCCTCGCTCGGAGACCGCAACCCACTTTCAGGGAGGAAAGTGGGGAATACATTGTGTCTGGGCCTGCTCGCATCCACACCTCCTTTTCTGTTCTGTTTCTACCAAGGGAGTTCAACTGATTGTGTTCATTCAAGAAGAATAAAGGAGTGTTGAACTTTAATGGTGTGGGGCTCATTTCCTGACAGACATTGTTCAAGGTAACTCTCGGTGGAGGCTCCAGGTGCACAACACTGACCCGAAGGTAAAATAACTTTGCTTGTATCACACTGACACCTGTGGTGAAAGCCAGGCGTGGTGTCCCCGCTCCCTTCCCCTCTGAAAGGTACCCCTAGACAAGAGACAGACGAGCTGAAGAAAGAGAGGGGAGTGAGGAGGGTGCTACACAGATATGCAGGAAACGCAGCAAAATAATTTTTTTTGTTGCCCTAAATGGGTGTTTTTAGAATAGCAGAATAGACCAACAGTATCTAAAGGGTGTATCTCACAGTAACATATGCAGTGCGGTGCACTGAGCTTTCATAAAATGCCCGCCGACGCCAACCTAACTAGCAGATGGATAAAAGTTATCTTTTCTCTGGCACTGGGCTCAGGGCAGGGTAAAAAGATTGTGCACTGCACCCACACAACAAAATCAAGGTAGATCGCTGAGTAATTTGATTTCTGAATCAGGACTCCTATCTAATTCTCTCCCTCAAAGCAGCAGCAGCAACCTTTCCCTATACTATCTAAAGCAGAGTGACGTGCTGTCCTCTGTGCCTCTAGCTTATATAGAGGCTGGGTCACATGCTGCACTGGTCAATCACAGCCATGCCATTAGTAGGCATGGCTGTGATGGCTTCTAAGGGCACACGAGTTAAACGAATGTTGATTGGCTGCCATGCAGCTTTTTAAAATGCGCCATTACATTGCCGAACTCCGAACTCAAACCCGAACATACAGTAAATTGTTCGGGTTTGGGTCCGGGTACCAAAAACCCAAAAGTCCGGTACGAACCCGAACTTCACAGTTCGGGTTCGCTCAACCCTATCAGTGACCATAGTATGGATAACTTTTTGTATGCCTTAGCCAAGTATGTTGTTCCTTATCCTCTTTAATAGGGATGAGCTTCGAGTTCGAGTCGAACTCATGTTCGACTCGAACATTGTCTGTTCGCCCGTTCGCCGAACAGCGAACAAATTGGGGTGTTCGCGGCAAATTCGAAAAATCTATGGGAGAAATCTAAAGTGCTAATTATAAAGGCTTATATGCAAGTTATTGTCCTAAAAAGTGTTTGGGGACCGGGGTCCTGCCCCAGGGGACATGTATCAATGCAAAAAGAAGTTTTAAAAACGGCCGTTTTTTCGGGAGCAGTGATTTTAATAATGCTTAAAATGAAAAAATAAAAGTGAAATATTCCTTTAAATTTCGTACCTGGGGGGTGTGTATGATATGCATGTGAAGTGGCACATGTTTCCCGTGCTTAGAACTGTCCCTGCAAAAAATGTCATTTTTGAAAGAAAAAAAGTCATTTAAAACTGATTTGCGGCTATTAATGAATTGTCGGCTCCCGGCAATACATACAAAAGTCATTGATAAAAAAAAAAAAAAAAAAGCGTGGGGGTTCCCCAGAATTCAATTACCAGGCCCTTCAGGTCTGGAATGGATATTAAGGGGAACCCCGCCGCAAATTAAAAAAAAAATTGACGTGGGGTTCCCCCAAATATCCATTCCAGGCCCTTCAGATCTGGCATGGATTTTAAGGGGAACTCCACCCCAAATTTAAAAAATAAATGGTGTGGAGTCCCCCTAAAAATCCATACCAGACCCCTTATCCGAGCACGCAACCTGGCCGGCCGCAGGGGAAAAAGGGGGGACGAGAGAGCGGCCCCCCTCCCTCCTGAACCGTACCAGGCCACATGCCCTCAACATGGGGAGGATGTCCCCATGTTGATGGGGACAAGGGCCTCATCCCCACAACCCTTGCCCGGTGGTTGTGGGGGTCTGCGGGCGGGGGGCTTATCGGAATCTGGAAGACCCCTTTAACAAAGGGGACCCCCAGATCCCGGCCCCCCCCCTATGTGAATTGGTAAGGGGTACATTGTACCCCTACCATTTCAGGAAGAAAGCGTAAAAAAATGTTTAAAAAAACACACAAACACCTTGAAAAAGTCCTTTATTTAAAAAAAAAAAAAAACATTCCAGCGGTGAAATCCAGTGTCCCGCGGCGATCCCGATGTCCAGCGCTGTCCTTCATTGGTTGTGCCTGAGCGGACCTGATGGGGAACTCCCTCTCAGTATTTTAAAATGTATAGACCCGCCCCTTCTAAAGTTCCCCATCAGGTCCGCTAAGCGGACCAGATGCGGAACATGTATTACCAAAGTGAGAGCAGTTCCTTAATTAAAACTTACATAGTGAAGGAAGTTCCCCGCTCAAGCCAATGACGTAGGCGGGTCCGACATACCGAGGGGGCGGACCTGATGGGGAACTGCTCTCACTTTGGTAATACATGTATAGACCCGCCCCTTCTCATGTTCCGCATCTGGTCCGCTGAGCGGACCTGATGGGGAACTTCAGAATGGGCGGGTCTATACATTTAAAATACTGAGAGGGAGTTCCCCATCAGGTCCGCTCAGGCACAACCAATGAAGGACAGCGCTGGACATCGGGATCGCCGCGGGACACTGGATTTCACCGCTGGAATGTTTGTTTGTTTTTTTAAATAAAGGACTTTTTCAAGGTGTTTGTGTGTTTTTTTTTTAAAAAAAATTACGCTTTCTTCGTGAAATGGTAGGGGTACAATGTACCCCTTACCAATTCACATAGGGGGGGGGCGGGATCTGGGGGTCCCCTTTGTTAAAGGGGTCTTCCAGATTCCGATAAGCCCCCCCGCCCGCAGACCCCCACAACCACCGGGCAAGGGTTGTGGGGATGAGGCCCTTGTCCCCATCAACATGGGGACATCCTCCCCATGTTGAGGGCATGTGGCCTGGTACGGTTCAGGAGGGAGGGGGGGCCGCTCTCTCGTCCCCCCTTTTCCCCTGCGGCCGGCCAGGTTGCGTGCTCGGATAAGGGGTCTGGTATGGATTTTTTAGGGGGACTCCACACCATTTTTTTTAAATTTGGGGTGGAGTTCCCCTTAAAATCCATGCCAGATCTGAAGGGCCTGGAATGGATATTTGGGGGAACCCCACGTCAATTTTTTTTTTAATTTGCGGCGGGGTTCCCCTTAATATCCATTCCAGACCTGAAGGGCCTGGTAATTGAATTCTGGGGAACCCCCACGCTTTTTTTTTTTTTTTTTATCAATGACTTTTAAATGTATTGCCGGGAGCCGACAATTCATTAATAGCCGCGAGTCAGTTTTAAATGAATTTTTTTCTTTCAAAAATGACATTTTTTGCAGGGACAGTTCTAAGCACGGGAAACATGCGCCACTTCACATGCATATCATACACACCCCCCAGGTACGAAATTTAAAGGAATATTTCACTTTTATTTTTTCATTTTAAGCATTATTTAAATCACTGCTCCCGAAAAAACAGCCGTTTTTAAAACTTCTTTTTGCATTGATACATGTCCCCTGGGGCAGGACCCAGGTCCCCAAACACTTTTTAGGACAATAACTTGCATATTAGCCTTTATAATTAACACTTTAGATTTCGAACGTTCGAGTCCATTGTATTTAATAGGGTTCTAAAGTTTACACGAACATTTTGTCTGTTCGCAGGTTCTGGTGCGAACCGAACAGGGGAGTGTTCGGCTCATCCCTGCTCTTTAACAGGTCTTCAGGCAAAAATCATCTTGACTGATTCCAAATTGATAAGAGGTACAAAATGCTTGGAGGTGTGGGTGTCCTTCAGCTCTTGCTTCTCCTGGAATCCCACTGTCTCCCCTGCTCCTAGACTGAGTCGGCAACACATAAGCTGTGTGCAGTGTAAGAGAAGAATTACACTGCACACAGGCTTACATTAATTTTTGTGCAGTAATATTTATTTTATGTGATCTTAAGGACTAATGTATGATACTGTTGCTATGGGAGGTATAGCTCCGGGGCTCATTCACATGAGGACATTTATTTATAGCTATGGACACCAGACACTAACAACTGAATTGCACTCTTCAGAATCATTTTAGAGCTTAAATGCAGCGATTCTGGAACAATAAAATCATCAGAACATTTCAGGTTTACATGTGACATACTTACTGTCAGTAATAAAACATTTGACATTATAGTCAACTTTCTACTTGGGAGGAATAAAACAAATAAGATCACCCTCCTTTGGGGTGTCAATACAACTCATTTGAGGCAATCAAACTACCTTATGCTGATGACTCTTCATCTTTTACCAGAATATCAGACCATTTAGGCCTCCTGACATCATTAGTGCCTTTAGGATTCGGTTTCCACTGGATTTACCGTCTTCAGCGACTACTTGGAACTGGCCTGCTTATGTCAGAAGAATGAAGTGAACACTGAAAAATAGGAGGATAATTAATATCTAACGACCAAGATCCCCCGGTAGGGATTTCAGCATCCTTAGTACTGTGACCTGGGGAAAAAATGGTGTTAGAACCTCTGTCCCCTATGCTTTTACTCAGTGCATTCCTTGGATTTATTATTTATTATTAACATGGACGCTTCAAAGGCTCTGTGGCCCTTGGCTGGCCACAGGATTTGCCCCTAAAGAAGGTTTATTTAGGTTCCGTGTAGCAATGAAACTTTTAACATATCAATAATTTGATCCATTATGGTTTCCGTGTTGCTCACAGGCCTACCAGAATTGGGTTGTGGAACCCGGTTTTTGTCATTTCTGGGGATTTCTAACTCAGCCTGATCAGACATATCCCTGTCAGAATCACTGTCTTGGTTCTGGATTGGTGGTCTGGGCCTTAGTTGCTCCCTATCTTCCCAGGGATTTTGGGGTGTCCTAACATGTGGTGTGTCCTTATTTACCTGTGTAGGTCCCCGGGGCAAATTATACCGGTTATAGTGAGGGTTTCCACCCTCAGGGTTAAATCTGGCCCTTTGGGAAAAATCCCTATAGTTTCTCCTAAACCTCGGGTCCGGTTCCCTTGGAGGATACTCCTAAGGTGGCCTTTGTGCTCCCCCTCTGAAGGGTGGTCTCTGCGCCCCCCCTGGGAGTGGGGTATCTGGTCTTCCCTGGGGAAACCATGTGGCATATCTCCTATGACTATATCAGCATGTATTTTTCTTGGTTTCAAAATGTAACGATTGAGGAGCTATATGAGTTTCAGCCACAAATTTTGTTATAGGGTCAGGCCTTTCTTTCTATTCACCTGTCTGTTGGATAGAGTACAAAATGTTACTCTCCCTTACCAAGTATTCCAGTGAACACCCCAACTTGTAGTCCCTTGCTAAACTCATTTTTATGTAGGTAGGTAGGGTCTCGAAGAACAGGGATTTAAACTCAGGGTGATTGTAATCTGGCTTCTTTTTCTGCTAAGTGTATGTTGATTGGCTTCCCTGCAGCTTTTTAAAGTGCTCCATTACATTGCTGAACACCGAACTCGAACCCGAACATACAGTAAATTGTATGCAGCGGGTATGTACTTTCCCGGGTGTAAATTTGAACTTGGCAGAGACATCAGTGATGTGTAAATCCCTGCAGCCCGGTGGGTGGCGCTGTCGCCCTGGGCTGGGGTTGAATCATTGCTGTGTGCTGTGCCTCCTTTTTGTCCTCCCTCGGCAGCGGTCTGGTGGGGCGGGGAACCCGCCGTGCTTGCTGGGAGAGGGTATAAAGGGGCCGGCCATCTTTGTCGCGGGGTCGAAGTCCCAAGCACCTTCAGCTTGTGGACGGTGGTTTGTGTCGGTCCTCTGGGTGGCCTAGGCCTAGAGGACAACCGGAGGTCGTGTTCCATCCCAGGCACCTTTAGCCTGGGGTGAGGTACTCGGATGGAGGTCCAGAGCTCAGTGCCCAACACTGAGTTCCACGAGGGAAGGAGATCCTAGGGAACCCCGGGAGTGGGTACCCAAATCCGGAAGGCGCAATGGACCGGGGGGAGCTCCTCACTTGAAGACCCGGTGCAGCATATTGCCGGTGACAGGTGAGCCTCTCGTCGGAGACCGCCTGGAAGGAAATCCCCCCTTGTGCGGAGACCGTAACCCACTTTCAGGAAGGAAAGTGGAGAACCAAATTGTGTCTGGGCCTATTCGCATCCACACCTCCTTTCCTGTTCTGTTAACCAAGGGAGTTCAACTGATTGTGTTCATTCGCAGAAGAATAAAGGAGTGTTGAACTTTAATGGTGTGGGGCTCATTTCCTAGTAGACATTGTTCAAGGTGACTCTTGGAGGGAGGATCCAGGTGCACAGCAGTGACCCGAAGGTATACAAGAACGTTGCTTAGACTGCACTGACACATGTGGTGGAAGCCAGGCGTGGTGTCCCCGCTCCCTCCCCTCTAAGATACCCCTAGACAAGAGAAAGACGAGACGAGAAAAAGAGGGGAGTGAGGAGGGTGCTACACGTGGGGGCTCGGGTCCGGTATAGTGTTTGTGCACCACGGAATTGAACGTGTCTGCTGGAGGAGTTAAGCGAATAGGCAGGCCTTCATTGGCCGAAGTGCATCCCTGCTCGAAGTCGTGGACATGACCCAAGGAAGGGAAAGGCCCGCGCAGAAGAGTGGAAAAAGGGGGAAGCTCAGCCGTGTGAAGTAGTACACGTGGGGGTTTCTATTGCACTGCGCCACCAGGCACACCCCCATCGCTTAGTTCGTAGGCGTGACTCAGAAACAGAAAAGAAGAAAAGCCCGCGAACTGGAGCAAAGGGGAGGAGTCCAATACGTGTGAAGAACTACACGTGGGACGTTGGCGAAAAAATAGGATTTTTATAACAGCTTACCTGTAAAATCCTTTTCTTGGAGTACATCACGGGACACAGAGCGACATAGTCATTACTAATGGGTTATATAGTTACCGTCAGGTGCTGGCACTGGCAACTTCCAAAACCGGAAGTACCCTCCCCTATATAAGCCCCTCCCATCCGGGAGCACCTCAGTTTTGTAGCAAAGCAATAAGTGTCCCCAAAGAGGGGCGGGAGCTCTGTGTCCCGTGATGTACTCCAAGAAAAGGATTTTACAGGTAAGCTGTTATAAAAATCCTATTTTCTTTCTCGTACATCACGGGACACAGAGCGACATAGTCATTACTAATGGGATGTCCTAAAGCAATGCCAAATGAGGGGGGGGGATACACCATATATAAGCTGAGCGCTATCAGACATGAGGATCTTTTGCGGCCTGCAACACACTGCGCCCAAAGGCGACATCCTCCTGACTTCTAACGTCCACCTGGTAGAACCTAGTAAACGTGTGTACCGAAGACCATGTTGCGGCCTTACAGATTTGAGCCAGGGAGGCCTGGTGATGCACTGCCCATGAAGTTCCAACTGCTCTCGTGGAGTGCGCCCTAACTTTGAACGGAGGCGGTCTACTTCTCAAGCTATAGGCTTGTATTATGACCTGTCGAATCCACTTGGCTAAAGTAGATTTTGACGCTGCCTGACCCTTTCTGGGGCCTTCCGGCAGAATAAACAAAGTATCCGTTCTGCGAATCTGAGCAGTGGCTTTTAGATAAGCTTTAACTGCTCTTACTACATCCAAAGAATGCAATAACTTTTCCTCTACCGAAGTAGGCTTGGGGAAAAAAGAAGGAAGAACCACATCTTGGTTCAAATGAAAACTCGATACCACCTTAGGAAGAAAGGCTGGATGAGGACGTAACACTACTCTGTCCTTATGGATAACCAGATATGGCTCCTTACAGGACATAGCTGCTAATTCCGATACTCTTTTAGCCGAACAAATGGCTACTAGAAAAATCAATTTCCTGGTGAAAAGCACTAAGGAAATATGCTGTAATGGTTCAAATGGTTGTTTCTGTAGAACCGACAGAACCAAGTTTAGATCCCATGGACATATGGGAATATTAACCGGAGGACTAATACGCATCACTCCTTGTATAAAGGCTTTGACTAGTGAATGCGAAGCCAAGGGCCTTTGAAAAAATATTGACAAGGCCGAAATCTGACCCTTGATAGTACTCAAGGCAAGCTTCCTATCTACAGCCCATTGTAGGAAGTCCAGAATCCTACCTATTACGTATTTTACGTGGATGCCATTTCTTGGCTTCACACCAGGCGATGTACGCCTTCCAGATTCTATAGTAGATCTGCCTGGATACCGGCTTCCTGGCATTGATCATGGTAGATACCACAGCATTAGAGAGCCCTCTCTTTTTTAGAATGTGGGCTTCAATAGCCAGGCCGTCAAACCTAGGGCTGGTAAGGAAGGGTGGTATATCGGTCCCTGTGAAAGCAGGTCCGGACGATGTGGGAGGGTCCAAGGACTCCCCACAGACATTTTTACAATCTCCGCGTACCATGCTCTTCGGGGCCACGCTGGAGCCACCAGAATCACTGGTTTCTTTTCTACCCTGATTCTGCGGAGTAATCGAGGTAACAATTGTGGCGGTGGGAATGCATATATCAGCTTGAACTGATCCCAAGGGAACACTAGGGCATCCGAGCCGCACGCTAGGGGATCCCTTGCCCAAGAGACAAACCTGTCCACTTTTGTGTTGAATCTGGATGCTAGCAGATCTACATCCGGTGTTCCCCACCGCTGACATATTGTCCGGAAAACCTCGGGATGAAGGGACCATTCCCCTGGGCATAATTGTTGGCGACTTAGAAAGTCCGCCTTCCAATTCTCCACCCCTGGAATGAATACCGCAGATATGGCTGGGACATATCTTTCTGCCCATCTCAGGATGTAATTTACTTCCCTTTGGGCTGCACGACTCCTGGTGCCCCCCTGACGATTGATATATGCCACTGCTGTGGCATTGTCTGACTGAACTCTGACAGGGGACCCTTGGAGTTTGGATGTCCATGCTACTAGGGCATACCGGGCTGCTCGTATCTCTAAGAGATTGATGGGCAGGGCCTTTTCCGCATCCGACCATCTGCCCTGGAGAGACCATTGCTCCAGTACTGCTCCCCAGCCTTAGGCTGGCATCTGTAGTGACCACCTTCCAGGAAATCGGACTGAAGGATTTCCCTCTTTCCAGATTCTGGGGAACCAACCACCAGCGGAGGCTCCTGCGAACGGAAGGGGACAAGGACATTGGTAAGTCCAGAGCCTGAACTTTTTTGTTCCAGGCTGACAGTATGGCCCTTTGCAACTTCCTTGAATGGAATTGACCGTAGGGTACTGCTTCGAATGATGCCACCATTTTTCCCAGCAGCCTCATGCACAGGCGTATGGATGGCTGTCTTTTTGAACCCACTAAGTGGATCAAATCTCTCAAAGACGACCCCTTTTCTTGAGGCAAGAAAATCTTTCTCTGGTCTGAATCCAGCCTTAGCCCCAAGTATTCCAGACTTTTGACTGGTTTTAGGGCTGACTTGTCTCGGTTGATAATCCAACCGTGATATTCCAGATACTTGATTGTCTCGTGAACAACCACTTCTAGTTTTTCCACTGAGTGGTCTATCAGCAACAAGTCGTCTAGATATGCCATTATCGTTACACCTCGTGTTCTTAGATTGGCCAATAATGGGGCCAGAATTTTTGTGAACACTCTTGGTGCTGTGGCCAGACCGAAGGGTAAGGCTCTGAACTGAAAATGGCGCCCTTCTACCGCAAAGCGTAGAAATTTTTGGTGGGCTGGAAAGATGGGGATGTGCAAATAAGCATCTTTGATGTCGATCGAGGCTAACCATTCCTCCCCTTGTAGGGCAGTGGCTACCGATCGGATCGACTCCATCCGGAAAGTCCTGATATGTAGGAATTTGTTTAGCCCTTTTAGATTTAATATGGGCCTCACGTCCCCGTTTGGCTTCGGAACTGTAAAGAGGTTTGAGTAAAACCCGAACCCCCATTCTTCCAGGGGAACCTCTATAATTACTGCTTGAAGCAATAATTGTTCCAGTGCCAACAGGAGGGATCCTCTCTTCTGGGGATCCCTTGGCACGTTTGACCTTATAAAGCGGGAAGGAGGGGAGTTTTTTAACTCCAATTTGTATCCCAGATTTACTGCGGAGAGCACCCATCTGTCTCGGATCGTGTCCCGCCAGGTTTCTGTGAACAACTGAAGTCTTCCCCCCACCCGATTGGGTGGGGGCAACCTTTCATGCATTTGACTTTGGGGGAGGTTTTGTACCTCTCCTGCTCCAGGGCTTCTTGTTACCCTGCAACTGTCCCTGATTTTTACCTCCGGGATTTGACCGGGGAGGCCGTCGGAACTGTTTCACAGCCGATGTCCTAGGGACTGGAGAAGCCGGCCTCTTAAAGGAGGGACCTCTAACTCTATTTTTAACCGGCAAAAGTGTACTTTTACCGCTGGAAATTCTCTGGATATACTTGTCCAGGTCTTCCCCGAATAAGCGCTCCCCATGAAATGGGAAGCTGACCAGCAATTTTTTACAGGGAGCTTCAGCAGACCAGTTTTTGAGCCATAGAAGCCTGCGCATATGTACTACAGACAGCGTAAGGCGGGAGGCCTGATGGATTGAATCCTTTATAGCGTCCACCGCAAAGCATAAGGCTCTAGGTAGATCAGCTAGGGCAAGAGCCTGCTGATCCGGCAAGTCTCTTAAGACCTGTTTCAACTGATCCTTCACTGCTTGGCAGACCCCTATAGCTGCCACTGCTGGTTGTGTCACCAATCCTGCTGTAGAAAAAGCAGATTTCAATAATGACTCCAATTTTTTATCTATTGGGTCCTTGAACATTTGGACATTTTCCACCGGACATGTCAGTGATTTATTCACACAAGAGATGGCTGCGTCCACTGTAGGGACCTTCCATTTTCTGATGAACTTATCCTCCATGGGATAGACCACCGGAAATCTCTTGGGGGGAGTAAATATTTTGTCAGGATGCTCCCAATCCTGGTAAATGAGCCCCTCCAGTAAAGGATGGATCGGAAAGGAACAAACAGTCTGGGGAGCTTTTAGCGACCCCAACGAGGAGACAGAAGTGGAGGATGGCTCCGCAAGTGGCATTTTAAATGCTGATCGGACCATATTAGTCAGGGACTGAACCCATAACCTCTCAGCATGTGATGCTGAGAACGGCTCTTCCACTGTTGATTCCTCTACAACCGAATCAACCTCATCCTGATCCCCCTCAGGTAGGTCGACCTCTGTATGGGACTGTTGCTCTGTTAACAGGCACTCTGAGGGAGGAGACGGAGATCGAGCGCTTTTCTCCTGTGACAGGGAAGCAGCGATTAATGCTGACAATCTCTCTTCCAGTCCTCCCAGAGCTGAGGAAAAAACCTCCTCTGTTACATACACAGGAGCAGGTGAACTGAGGACAGCCACAGTACCAGGTACTCCTGGGGGTGCCCTACGGTCACTAACCTCTGATTCTTCAGGGGAGACTGGTGCAGCCAAAGCATGCCCAAGATCCTCAGAGCCCGATGGAGACCCCCTATTCCTCCTGGAATTTCTAGTCCCAGAGTTTTTAGACGGCATATTCCTAAGCCACAAAGCTGAGGTATTCCAGCCGAAATACACCCGTTACTGATAATAGTCTAGCATAAATGCTGCTATAATAAACAGTTGGTGTCTACTAATGTGCCTTTCTAGGGGATGCCTGTATCAACCGCTTGCTGTATGCCTTTAAATGTTGCCAGCTCTGTCTCTGTACTTCATAGCCAGCTTACTACAATATTGTGGCTTTTTAAAACCTGCTGGGACGCCCGCACATGCGCAGAAGCGCTGCGGCGCGCACAGAGCGTCATCCCCCAGGCTCCGCCCCCTTTCCCGGCTCACCTCTATATATAGAGGCGCGTGGCCACGTGCGCCCTCGGCGCTAATTTCAAACATGGAAACCAGGGACAGGAGCCAGGGCCCCTCTTTGCCGCAGGCCGGGGGATGGACGAGCACTGCAACATGGCAGAGGAAGCAGTTTCCTATAGGAGAACTCACCAACTGCCTGGACTTTGCTCTCTGAGAAGAAACTAGTCCACATGACAAGAAAACATTCCACAGCGGCCTCTAGTGGACAAACACAGGTACCGCAGTCTAATATACTAAATATATATAAAAAAACATTTTTTTTTTTTTTTTTTTTTTCTTGACCACCATTAAAAATTATTACATTTTTTTAGTAGTTACAGGCATGCACAGAATCTTGCGGGAATACCATTAGGTAACAGACAGAAAGACAAATTAGGCTTGGGGGTCCCCCAATAGAACCAAGTTCCTGGGGGCCCCCACTTACCTGTTCCTCGCCGCAGGACTTTGTTTGGTCCACAAAAGCCCAAACTTCACCTATCACGGCAGGCATTGTAATCAAACCTTCAGGGACCGGGTTCCCAAGGATTCCACTCCCCTGGACCTGTATAGCACCCTGCACAGAAAACATCTTGGTCGTGGGTATGACCAGAGCTCTGGATCCCAGGGTCCAGCTCTCCTAAGAGAAGCATTACAGGCAGAACCTTGCTCTTCTCTTTGCAAGGCCCGGGTACCGACCATTTAGCTATGAAGCTCTTTTGGTCGGATCCGGAATAGCTTACTGAGGCCCAAAAGAACCTGTACGCAAGCTCAGTGAAAAACACATGTTTCTTCTTGGCCAACACCTTAGACACTGGCAAAAAACTGAGGTGCTCCCGGATGGGAGGGGCTTATATAGGGGAGGGTACTTCCGGTTTTGGAAGTTGCCAGTGCCAGCACCTGACGGTAACTATATAACCCATTAGTAATGACTATGTCGCTCTGTGTCCCGTGATGTACGAGAAAGAAAACTTTGCAGTGTGCGATGGATCAGCAACAGGTCGCCATGTTCGGACATATATCGTGGATTCCAGTTCACCCTTCCACCACGACATTGGCTGCTGCTGCTCCGGTAACAGATACGGGGATCCGGCTAAAGCCAAGTACTTGTGCATGGACGTTGAGGCCCTGGGTGTGATTTGTCCCGGCTGTTCGGGACTGGTGTGCCAGCTGAAGCCATTCGGGCGATGTGAGGCCTGTGGGGAGTTCCTGTTCGAAGTGGATCCGGCGGTTGAGAGGCCAAGAACCATTTACCCTGGCCGTGCTGCGGACAACACAACTCAGAGAGGAGGAATCACTGCTGTGAGAGCCATCCCTACGCACACTGCAGTGACTGCGGAGGAGGTCGTAAAACCCCAACGGGAGAAATCCGAGGATGCTGACTTGGTCACCACTGTCTCACAGCGTCCGCCACCGAAGAGAAGGCCCGGCATGGTAGCCCCGACCAGCGGTTGTGGTGGACCGTCTCGCCCGCTTACGCCCGGCCTGGATGGATCCGTTGACAAGAGTTCCGGACGTCCCGCTTCAAGTAAAGGCTGAGGTAAGCCAGGCGGAGAGATTTGGTGTGTGGGCGGAGGTGTCGGGAAGTCATGGCCCAGCGAGTCCACGGGAGGTGGTGGCTCCGTTTCTACAACCGGCTACATGCCCGCGGAGGAGTGTGACACCACTGACCTGGAGTCGCTCTCGGACATGGGAGACGACGTTGCCATAGACGATTTGTTTGCCGAGAAGGGCTGGGACAAAGTACCTCTCGCTTCATCTCGGAGGATCAGAGATCCACCCATGTCAACAGGGGAAAGTACACCCAGGGTGGAGGCACCAGCGCCTGAAGAGAGGTCCCGTCCCCAGCCTGCTTCTACATCCCCGGTGCCATCTGTATCGAAGGCCGGGGAAAAGAGACTGTTGCTGCGGGCACCTATGCCCAGACCAGATGTGGTCAAGGTCCCTCACCACCCGGACTCGATAGTTTTGCCTGGCGAAGGGGACAAAGCTACCATGCCTCCTTTTGCGAGATTACAACGCCTATTTGGCCAAAAGGTTGCTGCAGAATATGGATGGGAGTATCCGTACTTGTCGAAGGAACTGCTTTATGAGGTGGAAGTGTGCCGGGAGCGCTGGTACAATGACTTTGTTTGGACCCACCTTCAGGTTCCACACGCTCGCAGGTACCTGGCATGCTCTCCAAAGGCCTCTCAACGTTTCAAGGACTGCAAGGCAGAGTGGATTTTGGGACGACACATCCATGCAGATAAAGTGCTGATCCGGTGCAAGGAAGGGGAAGATGTGGAGTATCATCTAGAAACCATGGACCAGCACTTGAAGCCGCTTGTTCTGCCGCATCCCCGCTTTTACTTGTAGGAGAGAGAAAGACTCCGTTTGTCCTTGATTATGCTGCTGAACTTTCTGGGGCCGTTGCTTTTGTGCCCAGAGGAATGAAGAACTGTTCCTGTTTTGTTCTTCACTTTTCCCGCAAGAGCTAATGGACTCTGGGGTAGATAGGGCCAAAAGAAAAGAGGAAGGTTCCACGGGTGCAGTTACCGCGATGCTGTCACCAGGTGGCAGTGTTGCGCAACGTTAAACACTTTTCACGCATTCACTCTTTGGAGAAAAAGGGATTTCTTCCCGAAGAAGTTTATTTTCTCTCACACGAATACATGTGTCAGGGTTATGTGTGTTGTTTCTTTCTTTTCCCTCTGCAGGAGAGCATCCATCAAGATCACTGAGAATGGGGTGGATCTTAGTCAGGATGGGTGGGAAGAGTATGATGTAAAATGTGATCCAAAGTTATGATTACATGTTGTTTCTTTCCCTTTTATTACAGGGCTCAGACACAATTGCTCAAGTAGGGTAGTTTTTTTCTAAAAGTTTATTTTTGAACAATTGTTAGTCGGTTTCTGGATTGGATTATGTCAGCCGTTGAGGGCATGATTTACTCCAGACACTGGGGACCAGTGTCAAACCACTAGGGGGAGAGTGTAGCTTTCCCGGGTGTAAATTTGAACTTGGCAGAGACATCAGTGATGTGTAATTCCCTGCAGCCCATTGGGTGGCGCTGTTACCCTGGGCTGGGGTTGAATCATTGCTGTGTGCTGTGCCTCCTTTTTGTCCTCCCTCGGCAGCGGTATGGTGGGGCGGGGAACCCGCCGTGCTTGCTGGGAGAGGGTATAAAGGGGCCGGCCATCTTTGTCGCGGGGTCGAAGTCCCAAGCACCTTCAGCTTGTGGACGGTGGTTCGTGTCGGTCCTCTGGGTGGCCTAGGCCTAGAGGACAACCGGAGGTCGTGTTCCATCCCAGGCACCTTTAGCCTGGGGTGAGGTACTCGGATGGAAGTCCGGAGCTCAGTGCCCAACACTGAGTTCCGCGAGGGAAGGAGATCCTAGGGAACCCCGGGAGTGGGTACCCGAATCCGGAAGGCGCAATGGACCGGGGGGAGCTCCTCACTTGAAGACCCGGTGCAGCATATTGCCGGTGACAGGTGAGCCTGTCGTCGGAGACCGCCTGGAAGGAAATCCCCCCTCGTGCGGAGACCGTAACCCACTTTCAGGAAGGAAAGTGGAGAACCAAATTGTGTCTGGGCCTATTCGCATCCACACCTCCTTTCCTGTTCTGTTAACCAAGGGAGTTCAACTGATTGTGTTCATTCGCAGAAGAATAAAGGAGTGTTGAACTTTAATGGTGTGGGGCTCATTTCCTAGCAGACATTGTTCAAGGTGACTCTTGGAGGGAGGATCCAGGTGCACAGCAGTGACCCAAAGGTATACAAGAACGTTGCTTAGACTGCACTGACACATGTGGTGGAAGCCAGGCGTGGTGTCCCCGCTCCCTCCCCTCTAAGATACCCCTAGACAAGAGAAAGACGAGACGAGAAAAAGAGGGGAGTGAGGAGGGTGCTACACGTGGGGGCTCGGGTCCGGTATAGTGTTTGTGCACCACAGAATTGAACGTGTCTGCTGGAGGAGTTAAGCGAATAGGCAGGCCTTCATTGGCCGAAGTGCATCCCTGCTCGAAGTCGTGGACATGACCCAAGGAAGGGAAAGGCCCGCGCAGAAGAGTGGAAAAAGGGGGAAGCTCAGCCGTGTGAAGTAGTACACGTGGGGGTTTCTATTGCACTGCGCCACCAGGCACACCCCCATCGCTTAGTTCGTAGGCGTGACTCAGAAACAGAAAAGAAGAAAAGCCCGCGAACTGGAGCAAAGGGGAGGAGTCCAATACGTGTGAAGAACTACACGTGGGACGTTGGCGAAAAAACTTTGCAGTGTGCGATGGATCAGCAACAGGTCGCCATGTTCGGACATACATCGTGGATTCCAGTTCACCCTTCCACCATGACATTGACTGCTGCTGCTCCGGTAACAGATACGGGGATCCGGCTAAAGCCAAGGGGTCGATTTGCCCTGTACTTGTGCATGGACGTTGAGGCCCTGGGTGTGATTTGTCCCGGCTGTTCGGGACTGGTGTGCCAGCTGAAGCCATTCGGGCGATGTGAGGCCTGTGGGGAGTTCCTGTTCGAAGTGGATCCGGCGGTTGAGAGGCCAAGAACCATTTACCCTGGCCGTGCTGCGGACAACACAACTCAGAGAGGAGGAATCACTGCTGTGAGAGCCATCCCTACGCACACTGCAGTGACTGCGGAGGAGGTCGTAAAACCCCAACGGGAGAAATCCGAGGATGCTGACTTGGTCACCACTGTCTCGCAGCGTCCGCCACCGAAGAGAAGGCCCGGCATGGTAGCCCCGACCAGCGATTGTGGTGGACCGTCTCGCCCGCTTACGCCCGGCCTGGATGGATCCGTTGACAAGAGTTCCGGACGTCCCGCTTAAAGTAAAGGCTGAGGTAAGCCAGGCGGAGAGATTTGGTGTGTGGGCGGAGGTGTCGGGAAGTCATGGCCCAGCGAGTCCACGGGAGGTGGTGGCTCCGTTTCTACAACCGGCTACATGCCCGCGGAGGAGTGTGACACCTCTGACCTGGAGCCGCTCTCGGACATGGGAGACGACGTTGCCATAGACGATTTGTTTGCCGAGAAGGGCTGGGACAAAGTACCCCTCGCTTCATCTCGGAGGATCAGAGATCCACCCATGTCAACAGGGGAAAGTACACCCAGGGTGGAGGCACCAGCGCCTGAAGAGAGGTCCCGTCCCCAGCCTGCTTCTACATCCCCGGTGCCATCTGTATCGAAGGCCGGGGAAAAGAGACTGTTGCTGCGGGCACCTATGCCCAGACCAGATGTGGTCAAGGTCCCTCACCACCCGGACTCGATAGTTTTGCCTGGCGAAGGGGACAAAGCTACCATGCCTCCTTTGGCGAGATTACAACGCCTATTTGGCCAAAAGGTTGCTGCAGAATATGGATGGGAGTATCCGTACTTGTCGAAGGAACTGCTTTATGAGGTGGAAGTGTGCCGGGAGCGCTGGTACAATGACTTTGTTTGGACCCACCTTCAGGTTCCACACGCTCGCAGGTACCTGGCATGCTCTCCAAAGGCCTCTCAACGTTTCAAGGACTGCAAGGCAGAGTGGATTTTGGGACGACACATCCATGCAGATAAAGTGCTGATCCGGCGCAAGGAAGGGGAAGATGTGGAGTATCATCTAGAAACCATGGACCAGCACTTGAAGCCGCTTGTTCTGCCGCATCCCCGCTTTTACTTGTAGGAGAGAGAAAGACTCCGTTTGTCCTTGATTATGCTGCTGAACTTTCTGGGGCCGTTGCTTTTGTGCCCAGAGGAATGAAGAACTGTTCCTGTTTTGTTCTTCACTTTTCCCGCAAGAGCTAATGGACTCTGGGGTAGATAGGGCCAAAAGAAAAGAGGAAGGTTCCACGGGTGCAGTTACCGCGATGCTGTCACCAGGTGGCAGTGTTGCGCAACGTTAAACACTTTTCACGCATTCACTCTTTGGAGAAAAAGGGATTTCTTCCCGAAGAAATTTCTTTTCTCTCACACGAATACATGTGTCAGGGTTATGTGTGTTGTTTCTTTCTTTTCCCTCTGCAGGAGAGCATCCATCAAGATCACTGAGAATGGGGTGGATCTTAGTCAGGATGGGTGGGAAGAGTATGATGTAAAATGTGATCCAAAGTTATGATTACATGTTGTTGTTTCTTTCCCTTTTATTACAGGGCTCAGACACAATTGCTCAAGTAGGGTAGTTTTTTTCTAAAAGTTTATTTTTGAACAATTGTTAGTCGGTTTCTGGATTGGATTATGTCAGCCGTTGAGGGCATGATTTACTCCAGACACTGGGGACCAGTGTCAAACCACTAGGGGGAGAGTGTAGCTTTCCCGGGTGTAAATTTGAACTTGGCAGAGACATCAGTGATGTGTAATTCCCTGCAGCCCGGTGGGTGGCGCTGTTA
Organism: Rana muscosa; assembly: GCA_029206835.1. Taxonomy (NCBI): domain Eukaryota; kingdom Metazoa; phylum Chordata; class Amphibia; order Anura; family Ranidae; genus Rana; species Rana muscosa. The sequence continues at coordinate 75,258,683 of CM055121.1, forward strand.
CCCTGGGCTGGGGTTGAATCATTGCTGTGTGCTGTGCCTCCTTTTTGTCCTCCCTCGGCAGCGGTATGGTGGGGCGGGGAACCCGCCGTGCTTGCTGGGAGAGGGTATAAAGGGGCCGGCCATCTTTGTCGCGGGGTCGAAGTCCCAAGCACCTTCAGCTTGTGGACGGTGGTTCGTGTCGGTCCTCTGGGTGGCCTAGGCCTAGAGGACAACCGGAGGTCGTGTTCCATCCCAGGCACCTTTAGCCTGGGGTGAGGTACTCGGATGGAAGTCCGGAGCTCAGTGCCCAACACTGAGTTCCGCGAGGGAAGGAGATCCTAGGGAACCCCGGGAGTGGGTACCCGAATCTGGAAGGCGCAATGGACCGGGGGGAGCTCCTCACTTGAAGACCCGGTGCAGCATATTGCCGGTGACAGGTGAGCCTGTCGTCGGAGACCGCCTGGAAGGAAATCCCCCCTCGTGCGGAGACCGTAACCCACTTTCAGGAAGGAAAGTGGAGAACCAAATTGTGTCTGGGCCTATTCGCATCCACACCTCCTTTCCTGTTCTGTTAACCAAGGGAGTTCAACTGATTGTGTTCATTCGCAGAAGAATAAAGGAGTGTTGAACTTTAACCTTCCTAGCAGTAGTCTGGCTCGGGGTTAAATTTCAGCACCAAAAGCGGTAACCCCGAGCCTGACTCGGGCTGCGTCGCAGTGATCCAGGCAGGAGTTACTTACCTTGTCCCCTGGATCCTGCGATGCCTCTCCGCTGTGTGATTGAGCCGTCATCTCGCTCGATTCACACACTGCCGAATGCCGCCGAGCTCCGTTCCCTGCGACGTTACGACGCACGGGGACGGAGATCGGCGCCAAATTCAAAAAAGTTAAAACACAGTATACATACAGTATACTGTAATCTTACAGATTACAATACTGTATGTAATAATTACACACCCCCATTGTCTCTAGTGGTCTGCCCAGTGTCCTGCATGCACTTTTATATAATAAAAACTTTTTTTTTCTGCCTGGAAACTGGAGATTGTCCATAGCAACCAAAAAGTGTCCCTTTATGTCAAAAGTGGTTTTAGACCAGCTAAAAAACAGCGATAATAAATTAGAATCACTCGCAGAATTAAGCGATAGCGATTTGTGGGGAAATTCATCATCAAACACTTAAAAACACTTTTATTATTATTATATTATTATTTGTTAGAATTATTTTATAGTTATTTATTTTATTATAATGTATAATTTTGTTTTTTGAACTTTATCATACCCGGGATGTCTACTAGACTCTGGTTTGGACAGATTTAAGTGAGTTATTCCTAAGAATTACAGGCCTGCAATATAAAAGGCCCAATGTCCATGCAGAATAATGGTACCGCTTTCAGCACCTAAAATCTGACAGAATCATACCGCCAGGGAGGTTAATGGTGTGGGGCTCATTTCCTAGCAGACATTGTTCAAGGTGACTCTTGGAGGGAGGATTCAGGTGCACAGCACTGACCCGAAGGTATACAAGAACGTTGCTTAGACCTCACTGACACATGTGGTGGAAGCCAGGCGTGGTGTCCCCGCTCCCTCCCCTCTAAGATACCCCTAGACAAGAGAAAGACGAGACGAGAAAAAGAGGGGAGTGAGGAGGGCGCTACATGTATAATATACATAATATACACTGTAGCGGCCTCACCCCCTCTTTTTGGTCTAGGGGTATGTTGTAGGTGAGGGTGAGATGCGCTACGGCCCATGTCCTCCCCATTGCAGCGGGTGAGGTGAAGGCCAGTACCAGTTATTCTTCTCGGGCCTGTATGTTTCTATTCACAACCAAGTCTTGCTGTGCTGACACTCCCCTTCACTCCCATTAACCAGAGTTCCACACACCGATAAGGATCCAACACTTGTTTTATTGTAACACACAATAAACAGTTCTTAGTCAACCAACTGGTTGAGATCCATAAACAGTTCAATACGGTGGGGTGAGCAGGTCGAGGCACTGTCCTAATGATAAAACTAAACCACTGTGGTTTCACCAGCGGTTGCTATAGCCATTGGCTAGAGAGAGGAACTTGAAACTTGTGAGTCTCTACCAGCGACTCTGAAGAACATGAATTGGAGTACCTTCGCTGCGTTGTGGCCCCTATCAGGGGGAAGATGTCCCTCCAAGGGAGTTACCAGAGGCCCCTCCGTCACCAGGTTGATGCTGCTCCGGACTCTTCAGACGGGTAACCTCTCCGGCCTCCTCACCTCAGACATGGGCCCCATCCACCTCAGGGTCCCTCTGACTCATCCACCCTTGCGGAGCCCAGTCGAAGTCACTGGGCTCCAGGCCTCCGGTGTAGTACCTCACCCCAGGCTTAAGGTGCCTGGGATGGACGCCAACTCCGCTCCGACCAGGCCTAGGGCGCCTGGGCCGGAACTCCGGATCTAAGGTGCCTGGGCACGCGCTCGAGAAGAAGACCTTGTGGCGAGGGCGTCTCTCCCCTTTATCTCCTCCCGTGATGCCACAGCAGGTTCTCCGCCCCCGCTGTACCACCGCCGGAACGGGACAAAAAGGACAGCACTGCGGCAGTGATTCTACCTCGACCTGTGGGAACACCGCCACCCCAGGCCAAGGAGAATAGTACACCACCAAAGTCCTCCACGACTGAAAATGGTCTAAATCCTCTATGATTTACACACACCTGGGTCATACTACCACCCAGGTGTATTCCCCTAAATTTAGACCCCCGCTACAACACTTTTTAGCACAGCCAGAAATTCAGTGGGGCTTTGATGATTGGTAAATCTCAGATTGTATATAGCCACTCTAGCAGTGGTAACGTTTTTGTACGGGCTGAATACTAGATGACAGCGGTGTTTAATCTCTGGCAATGAAGTACCATACAGATCTTTTAGAGATTCACAGAATCTACGGTATTTGGCTTCAAGAAATTAATCCTAGACTGGTCATCATCCAGGCCCAAAACTGAGAGGGTACTTTCATAGGCCTCAATGTGGTCAGTGATATACATGGATCCCTTCTTTATAAAGACCGGGTGGCGCTTGTAAATGTAATTATTTTTTAGGCATCCTGTTTAGGGGTGCATGTCTTTTCCTCTGAACCTGTATAAAACTGATTATACTTACCCTTACATGGTGGTTCCATTCCTACCCCCCTGTGCTTTGCAGATGGTTTGGTGTAGTAGATGGGCTCTCTTCCTGATTCCTCCCCGCTGTTTAACTCATAACCTTCAAATTGAGAGTCAGATTTGGGATTATAGTCAGACCACTCAATCTTCAGGTTAGGCATAGGAGCAATACCCTGGGGCATAAACTTCCCTTGTTCTTTTAATTCTCCTAATTAATTATGAATTCCTGTCCTGACCTCAGCTGATCCACTTCTCTTTCTAATTTTACAATGCCTACTACTCTGCAACTTTCGCCAGGGGACACTTTTTCTTGTCTATAACTCTCCAGCTCTTCTTTTAATTGTTCACACTTTTCATTTAATCTGGGATTTCTAGCCTGGTTTATTTCATCGTATGCTCGCACAAGTGCTATCTCATCTTTCAGTTTCAGTCTGAAATTGTGATAACGATCTGCCTTATCATTGGCCTCATTAATTTTTTTAGTGAGTTTTCCTACCTCACATTCCTTTTCTTTTAAATGGGATTGGGACTCTAATATATCCTTCCCTTGTTGGGTATTTTGAAGTTGAAATTCATTACAAAGAAAATTATACCATCACGCCTTTTTATGTTCTTTGTCTTAGCGAAGCTGTCTGTGAGTTCATAGATTTTATCTTCCACATTCCACATGTCATTTATTAAATGACTGCCCTGGCTTTTAAGTTCTTTAATGTATGTTTCTAGACCAGCTTCAATAGACAAACTTTTTCTGACATGGTCCATCGTTTCAATTTTAGAAACAATTTTCAACATGTCCTGTATATGTGTCAATTTTAATTGGACATTAATATCACCACTAGGGGCTGATTCTGGACAATCACTAGCAACAAACGATTGGCTTGGACCAGACATTTTGGGGGAATTTTTTTAATTTTTTTAAATGAATAAATAATAATTTTATGTAAAATATTATTTATGTCACCACAATAACTATGATTGATCTTGTACAAAATATTAATGTAAATCTCAGCAAGTGCCTCCAATTAATATGTCGTGCACTTGAGGATCATTTTCCTGCACGGTATTTATATATGAGTAATTTTTAAACGATAATATTACAGGATAAATCAATATTCATACAAAATAGTTATATATATATGTATATTGGTTGACAGAAACAAACATTACATAAAATTAAGTATACTAATTGTGCTACATAAAATTAAGAATATCAATTGAAACACCGCTAATGGGAGTGTTGTACTTTTTAAATGACACAGAAATGATAAAACTTCCCTGTAGAATCAATAACCAAGTAAAAATGATGATTAGACGGTACGTCTGTATTTCATTAAATTGTTACTATACTGCAGGTAAGTAAGTGATTAATAATGTGAAATAAAATTATACATTTGCTATGTGAATAGAAAAGAAAATATAAAAATGATGAAAAAAAATTAAAGCTTAGAGAAAAATCTACAAGGCGGTTATCGACTCGATATAAATAGTTATCCAACTGTCTATAATAATCAATAAATCAATATTCAAGATAACACAAATGAATATAAGATAAAAATCAATACGACATAATTACCCTTTCCAAAATGGCTAATGGTCTGAAGTGATGCTTACCAGAGTTTTAAAATGGCTTCCGTGTCTTCCAAGATGGCTTAAGCTTAAAGAGGAGTTACTTCTTGCGTCCTCAGAGTTTCAAATTATATTATTTTATTATATTATATTATTATTATATTATTTCATGAATATGGACATATGAATTGATGAATGGAGTATGTGTGTCTGTGTGTCTGATTGAGTGTCTTCATAGCATCTATCTTGATCCTAGCATTTTGGACAATAGGCTCATAAAAATTATAATAACCTGGCCCACAAGGTGTGACTTAATTTCCATTGGTTGAGGTATCTAATAATCTACCTTCCAGGAAATCCTTTTGTTTGAATTGTCACTGCTTCTTTTAACCACCAAAGGTCATCATAGAGCAGAAATATTAAACTTGAAATACTTTTATAAGTAATATTTAGTAGAAAGTATCCATCTTCATAATGTGTATCTAACTATATAATGTTGCTAATGGTGCTAATATATATAATATTTAGGAACCCTGGTAAACAGTACACTTTGCGTGTATTATTTTACTCATCAATATTATATACAATTATTAAATATGGATAATATATTCTTGTAGATATTATGAATACTTATTCATTGAGGTAAAAACACATGCTATATGTATATATTTATGTAGACATGGTCATGATATATATATGTCATTTACAACCATTATTGGTATACTTTACAATATAAGTAAGTGAAAATCTGATAGTTCTTTGAGTTGCCTTACATGGACTTTGCCCAGTCTGATTTACTAGGTAGTCAGTTTAGCTGGATAAACAACTCTTGGAGTCTTCACAATATGCTCTGTCCACAGACAGGGGTTTCATCTGGAGATTAATCAGTCAAGTGTTTATCTTGTCAACTCAGCTTAGTGGTATCTTTGGTTCTTTGTTTTCTAGTAGACATAGACATGTGCAATTCGTTTAGTTCTGAATTAGTTTTTTATTGAATTTTGACAAATTTGTTAATTCCGAAATTTCAGAACTTCCGAATTTTTTAATTTTCGGATTTCTGAATTATCAATTTTCCGAAATTTAGATTTTCCGAAATGTCGAAATGAGAAAATTCAGGACTTCGGAAATTCAAAATTTCGGAAATTCGGAAATTCAGAAGTTCGAAATTTTGGAAATTCGGAATTCGAAAATTCGCAAATTCAAAATTCGGAAATTCGAAAATTCCGAATTTGAAAATTCGAAAATTTGAAACTCGAAAATTTGAAAATCGCAAATAGTTCATTTATAGTAGTTAAGGATAGGGGATTCATTAAAAGTTGGGAAACAGATGAAGTTATTGTGACCCTTCTTTCGCCTTCCTCTGATGGGGCTCATGACATAAAAAAAAATAATTAAAAGATGTTATTATTTCTTCTCAAAACTTCCCACAATTTATATATAATAGATGTATGCAACTGAATAATGCTTCTGATCCCCTGTATCGTGTCACCTATTCTAAATGTAACAAGGTTCATCGTAACCTAAATGTGCAGGTTTATCAATGCAGTAGTAAACCGCCACTTAAACAAATTGTAAGTGGGCCCCCCTGCAGCGTTAAGTCATAATGTTCTAGTATGCACCACATTATGACAGACTTACCTGTAAAGCAGTTCCCTCTGGCGCAGCGCTGTTACAGATAACTGGTGCTGTCATCTTCACCTGGTCTTCCTTTCGGGTTCATGAGCACCGGCTGGGTGAATGGCCGGAGCCGCTGTGACATCACTTCCATGCATGCATGCAGGAGCCCTTGGCTCCGGCACAGAGCTCTGAAGGTATGGCACAGGTATACCATCTCTTCAGAGCGCATGCACCAGTGACCTCACTGGCAGCATCGCTTGAGAATATCTCCTAAATTGTGCAAGTTTAGGAGATATTCACTATACCTACAGGTAACCCTTATTATAGGCTTACCTGTAGGTACAAGTTCAAGAATGGAGTTTACCTCTACTTTAATGCATTATCATAGTTAAAGTAGAAGTTCAGCCTGAAACTAGCTAACTCTAAATCTACTTGCAGCGACTTTCTAAAATGATACCACACAATCACCGCGCTAAGTAACCACAAAAGTGCACACCTCTACTTAAAATCAAACAATCAACAATCAGTGATAAATACAATAGTTTTTCCGCAGCCTCCTTAAGGATAAGTCCAGCCTGAGCTTTTTAGGCTGGGCTTCTCTTATGGGTCACAGGAGTGCAATTTGTTTTGCATTCCTGTGACCCGTTTACAGCAGAGAGCGCTCTGTAGTCTGCTCTCCGCTGACGTCACTGCCATCAGTTGAGGCAGCACGTTGTCCTGATTTCCAAGTCTGGATCCGCCAGCTGCCTTGATTGATGGCAGTCTCAGCGAGCCGCTGAGACAGCCTCTCCCCGCCCCTCTACATCTCAGCGCTCCTGTAAGCGTGGAGACGCAGAGAGGAGAGAAGCTGACTGACAGTCAGCAGCTTTCCTCTCAGGGATCTGTGAGAACCGAGCCATCGGCAATTTTCGGTGGCTCGGTTTTCAGTGCAGAGACGGCTGCCGCATCGGTCTGATGCTCCATCCACCGAGGTAAGTATGAATAAATAAAAGACAAAAAAACATACTTCTCTTTTAAATATAAAAATTAAATAAACACATCTATAGAAAGCCCATAGAATAAGAGGCACAGGATATGTTAAAACATTTGAGTGTCCGAAAGATTATATAAACATATATATATATATATATATATATATATATATATATATATATATATAAGAGAGATAGAGATATGTATCATAAATAGGAAGGAAAAAGCAGCCCCTTCCATACTGACCTGGGATTTCCCAGACCATCGTGCCCTGTGAGATCACCTGTTAATCGGCTATCCTCTTCTGTGGCATATTCCATCCTGCTGGTGTTTGGTCAATCTTGATAGAGCAATTGGAGAAACATACAGGATTGTCCCGGTTCCATCGTGGTTCCACCACAAAAAGCCTGTTTCACCCATTTCAGCGTACGCTTTCCTGGGTTCAAACATTCTGGTAAGTCCCTTACCTATCGGTGGTGGTCTCTTTTCACTTCAATTCACTTCAATATTTGTTCACTTTCAGCACTTCAATATTGTTTTAATTTATCACTAAGTCTTGGACTCTGCCAATATCCAAGTTTGATCACTCAGGCCTCGTACACACGGCCGAGATTCTCGTTGAAAAAAACATGTCGTTTTTTTCGACGAGATTCTTGGACAAGAAACTTGTCCCGGCCGAGTGTACACACGCTCGTTTCAAAGAACCCGCGGTTCTTTGAAAGGAGCGTACGCGGTGACGTCATCGACTACGTCGAGCATGCGCTCGTCACATTCGATGCCGTCGCCGCCATCTTGGTATACCCTACGTATGCCTAGGAAGCTACCGCGCATGCGTCGAATTCATTTCGAACATGCGCGGGCTTCGGGGAGGACAGGTAAGTGTACACACACTCACTTTTCTCGTCGAGAAACATGCCGAGGAGAATCTCGACGAGAAAATAGAGAGCAGGTTCTCTATTTTCTCGTCGAGGTTTCTTGTCGGTTTTCTCGACGAGAAACCCGATAGCAGCGTACACACGACCGATTTACTCGGCAAGACCTCTCTGCCAGCAAGTTTCTTGCTGGTTCTTGCCGAGAAAATCGGTCGTGTGTACGAGGCCTAAGGATAGACATTTGTGTATTTTTGCACTTTTTGGATTTTCCATATAAGGACACCTAATTTAAATTTTATGTGGACATTTATTCATATAATTTTTTTTTGTCACATTTGAGATTTGAGCACCATATTTATTTATGTATAGGTATTCATACATTTTGATTAGCGCTACACTTTTTGTTCCCATTTTTCTGCTATCTGTCTCATTGTTGTGTTAGCGGCTTATCTACAGGGCAGCACGTAATTATTCTGTATACTTTTCTCTATACATCTACAGCTCACAAAACATCAAGTTTTTCAACAGTTTGATCTGTTAGTTCAAAAGGTTAGTATATACTTACTTCTTTTATTATTTTTATTTTTTGTTAGGTTCATGGGGTCAATGTAAGGTTTAGAAAGACTGCTGCTATGTCCTAACCCAGGGTTCCTCAACTCCAGTCCTCAAGGCGCACCAACAGGTCATGTTTTCAGGCTTTCCATTATTTTGCACAGGTGATTTGATCAGTTTCATTGCCTTGTAATTACCACAGCTGTTTTATCTGAGGGAAATCCTGAAAACATGACCTGTTGGGGCGCCTTGAGGACTGGAGTTGAGAAACACTGCTAACCTGCAGAGTTCACCCTCCTTTTATGGTCCATCCATTTGTTGAGGGGTTGTCTTGTCTTAACAGTGCACTGGTCTTTACATTTGTCACTACATTTGCCTGGATATACCCAGGTACTTAGTTTGTGTTTAGGTCTTGGGTCTTTAGGGTGTATGAGGTCATGTCTCAGTGTATTGCTGAAATACAGAGATCCCATGTTTGTTAAAAATCCTTCTGAATTTTTCCAACACTCCAGCCATATAAGGCATGGTAATAGTTTATACTTCCTGCTTCTCCCCTTGTTTGGATGATCCAGTGTTTTGGCTTGACCTTGTAGATGTAGATGAACCTTGTAGATGAACTCCAGGAATTTAACCACTTTCTAAAATATGCTGGATTGCTAGGAGTAATGCCGCGTACACACGACCGTTTTTAATGTCATTGAAAAAAACTGCATTTTTCTCGACGTGATTTTTCGTGTTTCCTCTCAAGCCTGCCTTGCCTACACACTATCGTGGAAAAAAATGTTCGAGTAAAATGCGGTGACGTACAACACGTACGACGGCACTATAAAGGGGAAGTTCCATTCGGATGGCGCCACCCTTCATGTTAGTAAAGTTTGTTGAGAGACGATTCGCGCTTTTCAGCCTTGTGCTTTTCAGTCCGTTACAGCGTGACGAATGTGCTATTACGAACGCTAGTTTTACCAGAACGAGCGATCCCATCTCATACTTGATTCTGAGCATGCGCATTTTTTTTCACGTCGTTAAAGCCCACACACGGCCGTTTTTCATGACGAGAAAAAACGACGATGTAAAAAACGACGTGAATAATTAGAGCATGTTCCAATTTTTCCCGTCGTGATTCTCTGCGTTTTTCTCGTCGGGAAAAATGCTGGAAAGCCCACACACGATCATTTTTAATGACCATTTTAAAAAAAATTATTTTTCTCGTCATTAAAAACGGTCGTGTGTACGCGGCATTAGAAAGGAGTTCCATCCATTTAAAAGTCAGCAGCTAAAAAAAGTGTAGCTGCTGACTTTTAATAAACAGACACTCACCTGTCCCACAGTCCAGCGATGCGGCTGCCCGAAGACTCGCTTCTCTCCCCCTCCTCTCTGCTGCGCCGGCAATTGCAAGTGCGGGCGCGCTGTGTGTTATGAATGGCCGGGCAATCTTCCCCCCAAAAAAAAATGACATGCCAAATGTGGGCCATGAGTACTTAAAGCAAAAGTTCAATTTTTGGGTGGAACTCTGCTTTAAGTCCAACAAGGCACATGCCACCTCATGGGCTTATCTCTTGAATTTACCATTTTCATTTTTACTGAGCACTACCAGCTACTACCATACTTTCAGTACTCTGATGCTGGATCTTCGGTTCTCATCTCTTGCAGATGCAGAATCGTCTGCGGCCACTCTGCCCATCCCTCCTCTCCACTTGACCAATTATGGAGCTCTTTGTGTTATGTGAACCAATGCTGTATCTTGGCCTAGGCCAACAAGCCCAGGCCTAGGGCAGCACTTTGCAGGGGGGCAGCATGAAAAGAGTCCCCGCCGGCTTGTGCTACACTTTTAGTGTAGCGCCAGTCTTATGAGGTGGACTGGGCCGCAAGACAAATCGGTCTGGCGCCCCCATAAAGCGGCCGCACTGCTACCGGTATGATAGGGATGGTGCATACACAAGTGACACTGACATGGTCACCTATACCTGTCAGTTAGGCAGGGCCAGATTAAGAACATGATGGGCCTGGTGCTAAGGATTTTGGTGGGGCCTTTTATAAATAATAAATCAATCAATAAAAATGCAAAAAAAAATTGTTAGAACAAATTAAATGAGAGAGAGAGAGAGAAAGGGGTGAGGGAGGGAGGATGAGAGAGAGAGGATGCGCATGAGCATGCGTGGGAATAACATCAACACAGCCCAGCCAAGGCAAGTGACCGAAGGCACAGAACCCAGAAGGAAGACCGGTGAAGATGGAAGCGCCCGAGCCCCACCGGATTGATCACAGCGCTGGAGGGCTCAGTTTGACAATTTAAGTGCACCCTAATGTGCTAAGATGCTGTGCATACTTGTACATTGTGGCATAAGCTACCTCAGGGCCTCTAAAAAGTAGTAATGTTAGCAAAGTTTACTACCGCTTTAATATTACAGGATCCCAGGAGCCTCTCATGGGGCCCCCTACTGACCCAGTGGCCCTTGGGCAGTGCCTAGGTGCATAATTGCCAACATTTAAAAAATATTTTCAGGGACACTTTTTTTCTACAAGTGCTATATTTAGAGTAGCTGAGATCCCCTATGTTCCTCTATACATCACAGTAGTAATCACAAAATTAAATGAGTACTAATAATGGGCAGAACAAATATGAGGACTGAGAAGATTTCCTTTAGTTGAACTAACAAAAGTGTGCCCATTCTGGTAACATTGAGGATATTCAGTATAATTTTAAAGAACTGTTTTTGTGGGTAAGAGGCTAAGGGGAGGAGTATGGATGGTATAAAAGTGGGAATATGTGCAGGTGAGTAAGAGGAATGTGGAGGGTCTAACAGTGGGCACTATGTACAAGAGAGGAGTGTAAAGGGTATGACAGTGGGTAGAATGTACAGGAGAGGAGTGTGGAGGGTATGCCAGTGGGCAGTATGTACAGTAAAGGAGTGTAGGGGGGTATTACAGAGAGTAGTATGTACTGGAGAGGAGTGTGGAGGGTATGACAGTGGGCAATATGTATAGGATAGGAGTGTGGAGGGTATGACAGTGGGCAGTATGTACAGGAGAGGAGTGTGGAGGGTATGATGGGGACAGTATGTACAGGAGAGGAATCTGAAGAGAAAGATAGTTGGCAGAAGAGGAGTGTGGAGAGTATCACAGTGGGCGGTATGAACAGGAGAGGAGTGTGGATGGTATGATAGGTGGGCAGTATTCACAGCACAGAAGAGGAGTGTGGAGGGTATGATGGGGGCAGTATGTACAGTTGAGGAGTGTGGAGGGTATGACAGTGGGCAGTATGTACAGGAGAGGAGTGTGGACAGTATGATAGTGGACATTATGCACAGGAGAGGAGTGTGGAGGGCATGACAGCCGGCACTATTTACAATAGAGGAGTTTATGAATGTGGGCAGTATGTACAGGAGAGGAGTGTGGAGGGTATGACAGAGGGCAGTATGTACAGGAGAGGAGTGTGGACGGTATGATACTGAGCAGTATATATATGAGATGAGTGTGGAGGGTAAGACAGTGAGCAGTATGTACAGGAGAAGAGTGTGGAGGGTATGACAGTGGGCAGTATGTACAGGAGAGGAATGTGGAGGGTATGACAGCGAGCAGTATGTACAGGAGAGGGGTGTGGAGGGTATGATAGCCGGCACTATGTACAATAGAGGTGTTTATGAATATGGGCAGTATGTACAGGAGAGGAGTGTGAAGGGTATTACAGTGGGCAGTATGTACAGGAGAGGAGTGTGGACGGTATGATACTGAGCAGTATATACAAGAGATGAGTGTGGAGGGTAAGACAGTGAGCAGTATGTACAGGAGAAGAGTGTGGAGGGTATGACAGTGGGCAGTATGTACAGGAGATGAGTGTGGAGGGTATAACAATGGGCAGTATGTACAGGAGAGGAATGTGGAGGGTATGACAGTGAGCAGTATGTACAGGAGAGGAGTGTGGAGGGTATGACAGCCGGCACTATGTACAATAGAGGAGTTTATGAAAGTGGGCAGTATGTACAGGAGAGGAGTATGGACGGTATGATACTAAGCAGTATGTACATGAGATGAGTGTGGAGGGTAAGACAGTGAGCAGTATGTACATGAGATGAGTGTGAAGGGTAAGACAGTGAGCAGTATGTACAGAAGAAGAGTGAGGAGAATATGACAGGGAGCAGTATGTACAGGAGAGGAGTGTGGAGGGTATGGCAGTGGGCACTATGTACAGGAGAGAAGTGTTAAGGGTAGGACAGTGAGCAGTATGTACAGGAGAGGAGTGTGGAGGGTATGCCAGTGGGCAGTATGTACAGGAGAGGAGTGTGGGGGGTATGACAGAGGGTAGTATGTACCAGAGAGGTGTGTGGAGGGCATGACAGTGGGCAGTATGTAGAGGAGAGGAGTGTGGAGGGTATGACAGTGGGCAGTATGTACAGGAGAAGAGTGTGGAGGGTATAATGGAGGCAGTATGTACAGGAAAGGAATGTGGAGAGAAAGATAGTTGGCAGTATGGACAGGAGAGGAGTGTAGAGGGTAAGGTTTGGTTACAGTATGTACAGGAGAGGAGTGTGGAGGGTAAGGTTGGGTTACAGTATGTACAGGAGAGGAGTGTGGAGGGTATGACAGTAGGCAGTATGTACAGGAGAGGAGTGTGGAGAGTATTACAGTGGGCGGTATGTACAGGAGAGGAGTGTGGATGGTATGATAGGTGGGCAGTATTCACAGGAGAGGAGTGTAGAGGGTATGATGGGGGCAGTATGTACAGGAAAGGAGTGTGGAGGGTATGACAGTGGGCGGTATGTACAGGAGAGGAGTGTGGACAGTATGATAGTGGATAGTATGCACAGGAGAGGAGTGTGGAGGGTATGACAGCCGGCACTATGTACAATAGCGGAGTTTATGAATATGGGCAGTATGTACAGGAGAGGAGTATGAAGGGTATTTCAGTGGGCAGTATGTACAAGAGAGGAGTGTGGATGGTATGATACTGAGCAGTATATACAAGAGATGAGTGTAGAGGGTAAGACAGTGAGCAGTACGTACAGGAGAAGAGTGTGGAGGGTATGACAGTGGGCAGTATGTAGAGGAGATGAGTGTGGAGGGTATAACAATGGGCAGTATGTACAGGAGAGGAATGTGGAGGGTATGACAGCGAGCAGTATGTACAGGAGAGGAGGGTGGAGTGTATGACAGCCGGCACTATGTACAATAGAGGAGTTTATGAAAGTGGGCAGTATGTACAGGAGAGGAGTATGGACGGTATGATACTAAGCAGTATGTACATGAGATGAGTGTGGAGGGTCATACAGTGAGCAGTATGTACATGAGATGAGTGTGGAGGGTAAGACAGTGAGCAGTATGTACAGAAGAAGAGTGGGGAGGATATGACAGTGAGCAGTATGTACAGGAGAGGAGTGTGGAGTGTATGGCAGTGGGCACTATGTACAGGAGAGAAGTGTGGAGGTTAGGACAGTGAGCAGTATGTACAGGAGAGGAATGTGGAGGGTATGACGGTGGGCAGTATGTATAGGAGAGGAGTGTGGAAGGTATGACAGTGGGCACTATGTACAGGAGAGAAGTGTGGAGGGTAGGACAGTGGGCACTATGTATAGAGAGGAGTGTGGAGGGTATGACAGTGAGTAGTATGTACAGGAGAGGAGTGTGGAGGGTATGACGGTGGGCACTATGTACCGGAGAGGAGTGTGGAAGGTATGACAGTGGGCACTATGTACAGGAGAGAAGTGTGGAGGGTAGGACAGTGAGTAGTATGTACAGGAGAGAAGTGTGGAGGGTATGACAGTGGGCACTATGTATAGGAGAGGAGTGTGGAGGGTATGACAGTGACCAGTATGTACAGGAGAGGAGTTTGGAGGATACGACAGATTTCCCCCATCCACAGGTCAGCAGGTGAGAGGGTGTGTGGGGACAGGCTGGGGAGAGATACTAGTCAGTGACTGGTGAGGAACTGGCTAGTATCAGAACCAGATACACACAGGTTACATACGCCATGATCGTTAGAGCGAGAGCAATAATTCTAGCACCAGACCTCCTCTGTAACTCTAAACATGTAACCTGTAAAGAAATTGAAAGCATCGCTTAGTATACAAAAAAAATCACGCTAACTTTAGTGTTTTTTGTTTTTTTAATGAATGAAACAGTTTCTTTCCAAAAAAAACACATTTGAAAAATTGCTGGGCAAATACCGTGTAACATAAAAAAGTTGCAAAGACCGCCATTTTATTCCATAGGGTGTCTGCTAAAACAAAATATATAACGTTTGGGGGTTCTGAGTAATGTTCTAGCAAAAAAAATAAAAAATTATGATTTTTACATGTAGGAGAGAAGTGCCAGAATTGGCCTGGTGGCAAGGGGTTAATTACCATAAGTAATATACAAATAATTATTATAAGCTCTGTGAGCTCATCCTCTCAGTCTGCTGCAGAGTGTGTCAGCTTGTATTTAAACTGGCCGCTCTGTATGTAGCTTCTGACAGGTTGCCCAAGCAGCCCCCTATCTTCGGAACCATAAATGATTGGAGCCCCTTTTGACCAGTGTTGGGGTAGGTCTTCAGCTACCTACCCTCCAAATGTGGGATTTCTGTGACCCTTGGTCGTCGAGCTACAACCCTTGAAGTCGATCTTTTTTTGGGGGCAAATGGGCCTATCTTGAGGAAGGGGCCTGGAGCTGCAGCTCCAATAGCCCCTATGTTAATCCGGACCTGCAGTTAGGTAGTAGGACTCTCCTGCAATCCTTTGCTTGTGTCAGTTGTACATATTAAGGAATCTTAATTTTATTTCTATTGATTTCTGATGAGAAAAATAAACAGATGGATTTATTTGTTCCTGTCCCCAATCCTTCCTTTGCTCACATACCTTCATCACTGTGCTATATGTTTTCTGCTGCACCACTGGCATGGTTATATCCTCTTAGTCCATAAATTTAGCAGAAATTTGTGGTTAAAGTAGAACTATAGGCAACACTTTTTTTCCATTTTGGATAGAGTAAGGGGTGGTTATAGACCCTGTAAATTATTTTTGCCATCCGTTCATTTCTCTTCATTTTTTGCCCCATAGCCAAACAGGAAGTGAGAGGAAATCTTTGCGGATTAAGGGAATCCCCCCCCCAAGGCCCTCAGAACTAGTGTCCCCACTGGAAAATTTCAGGGCAGGTCTTAAACAGGAAGGGGTGTGACCTTGACAGGAAGGGGTGAATCATATTTAAATTAGAGGTTGCATGAGTTTAGTCAGGCCTAGGGCAGCACGAAACCTAAATACACCACTGATGTGAACCCATTCACAAAATACAAAGCCTTCTGTGAATGGACAGCAGAGGGGAGGAGCAGGTAGAGAAACTGCTGTGTGAGAAAGCAGCATCGCTCTTACCAAATCGCTTGGAGTATAGCGATTGCTGTACTCCCAGTGCTCAGTAATGTTGTAATTTTTAAAGAAAAGAGATAAGCCCATGAGGTGGCATGCACTTTGTTTGACTTAACCCACAGTTTGTTTTTTTTGTTTTTTTGCCTTATGACTTTTTGGGTATGAGTATAAAAAAAAATTGCAGAGCTTTTCATCCTGTGAAACTGCATGTACATCTTATGTGTGAATGGTGGCAAAAACAATTACATTATTTTTTCTTCAGGTCCAATATTTGTAATTTTTACAGATCAAATTGAAAAATTCTGCATTATAACCATTAGATGGGGCTGTTATTCATAAGGAATACTTATTTACTGTTATGGTCAGCTCTATCTAGTGGTGATAAAGCAGTATTTTCTTGATTCACTCTATTCTTTTTTAATGAAAAGTCTTCAATCTGGAGTGAAAATAGCCTAATGTAGCGGGGTGTTCCCCTTTAATCACGAAAGACTACATCTCCCAGTACATCTTGCAGCACCCAGGGTGCATTGCCCCGTGCAAAGACTGCTGGGGCAGACTTTATAAAGGGGAGGCAGAGTTTGTTCTGTCTCTTTGGACACCCCTTCTCCTAGCAAGAGGATCCCTGTGCTGAACTGCTGTGTGCACAAGGCCTGAAGCCTGGGCCTTGTGCATTTCTCCAAAGAGCCCTCTGTCAGCCTAGCGGAACCTCAGAGACATCTTCTCATCCTTGCTGTACTACATCAGAAGGACCGGAGACCTGGATGTCGGTGGATTCCTGTTCCTAGATGAATCAGCGGAGGAAACGGACTTGGACTTGTCCGGGTGGTGAGAGAGCACTTGCTCATAGACAGATACTTTATCTTCACTATTCATTTGGATTATAAAAGTTTGTTCAGCAAGTGCACCACCGAAAGATTGCATGCGAAGATTGTATCCTTGAACTCCCATTTAGATCAGTCAGGCCTGACTGTGTAGATAGATACTATTGAGAGTTAGTCTACCCACGAGGGGAAGTGATTGAAAAGGGGCAGCGATAGAGCCGCATTGCATTATTTGAGTTATCCGATTGTTTGTTCATTTAAATACTGTTTATTCTTAAAATATGCACTTTGTTATACTGTCAGTTTATTACTTGCCCATTTGCATTAGTAAAATATCTGGGTCAAGTACATTTGGTGTCAGCTTCCGTTACTTTTATAGGAGTTTAAAAGTATATTGCTGTGCATGCTTGCTATAAGACTGCGTCACCAACATTTGCGGTCACGTGGTCTTATCCCACTACTACTAGCTGTGCCACGGGAGGTTAGAGCCGATTGCCAGGGGTTGGCAGCACTGTGTACAGGGCCCGAAACAAAACCAACGGTTCTCTTAGTTTGGGGGTATCGCTATACTAATAACATACATGTTTGCTCTCATTCGTACAAAACAAATGTACATTCAGTTTCACAGGATGAATAGTTCTGTGAATACTTTATAAATACACACTTTGTTTGTTGTTGCTCAGTGTTGCAGGTGATGGTGATTGGATTAAGGTGACTAAGTGCACTAAGGCACAGTCTTAACACTCATTAGCGCTGAAGAAGCTGTTTGGATGAGCATTGAAACATCTTCAGCATTACAAAATAAGTCCAGTAAACGTTACTAACCACTACTATCAAAAGCAGGTACTTGGCTACTATTGCTGTTTTTCTAATGTGTCAGGGGTCCTGTTTCTTTTTTTTCTTAAGGGTGAACTTGTTGAACTTGAACTAATCTTTTCTGTGTGATATCTCAAGTAATAGAACAATTATATATTTTGCTTCAGGTCTTCAGCCATTATTGTACAGTAAAAAATAATAGCCAAGCAAACTATAATGAACACAGATGTTTTCAAACCACTGATCATTTTTTAATTGTGCTCAACCACAGGAAGTTATCCAGGCTTGAAAAGATTGCTCTCTAATACCACAAAAGAGATTCTATTTCAAAACATTTGGTTGTGGAACATCTGTGCCGCTCACAGCTTTGGCACCACGGGTGGTGTCATTGTTCTAGTTTTTTTGTTCTGTTACTATGTTCAACTTCCTCCAGGCAAAGTTCTAAGATAACTACAATACTTGAAGTTAGGTCTGAAATTAACTTGAAAATAAACTACAAACTAATCACATCCAACGTATAGGGCAAAATCACATCGTCCAAAAAAAAAAAAAATCCTTTCAGGATAGAAAAATGTGCAGTTATTTTTGAAGGCTCAAATTGTCATTCTCATCCTTGCTTCAAGACTAAGGGCCCAAAGCATGAAAAGTGTGCTAAATTTCTTGTAACCCATGGCAGTCACTAAATTTCCATCTTTTATTTTTACAGCCCAGGTTTGAATATGAATCAAAGAAGCAAATTAGTTATTATGGGTACCAAGAAATTTCTCATCTCAGGCTTTTAGTGAGTCAGGGACCTTGAAAAATCACGCAGCCACTCCCTAGAATTTTGTATCTATTTCGCTAAAGACCAGATACAGTCTTTACAAAGTAAGATTCTCAAATTTGTATGGGGCAAATCTGGTTACAGAATCCCCCAGAACACTCTTTATTTACATAGGAAACAGGGGGGGGTTGCCTCATTTATATAATTACTTCTTAGCTGCTAGACTTGCACAGTTTTCTGTAATTGACTCAAATAAAGAAAAACCGGACTGGGTACTATTAGAGGAACAGGCTGTCCCCCGATTCTCCTTAGACTACCTACTTTGGTGCCCCCAAAAACGGAGACCACCCATTTTATCCCCTTCCCTATCTCAATCCTTTGCCCTTTGGGACAGACTCCATTCTCATCCTGCTCTAGTTTCTGATGCACAACCGCTAGCACACATTTTTAATAGCCCAAAATGTTACCCTGGATTGGATACCATGGCCTTTAGTTGGTGGACGAACAAAGGTCTATATCGGATAGGACAATATTTTACATCTCATGGTCCTATTACCATGTCTCACTGTCTAAGTAAATTAGACCTCCCGGAAAGCTTAGATTTGGTCAGATTTCACAATTCTTAAATGATATTTGGAAGGAGAAACCTCTTCCTCCCAAATTTACAGATTATGAGCTCTGGTGTAGATTGGCCGTGGGGCAAATGGGAGGTATTTCTGTCATCTACTCTTTGCTTACTTGCCCAACTACGAAATCCTCATATATGATAGCATGGGAGGATGACCTCCAGCTAAATTGGGACCTGGGCACCTAGTAAAAGGCTTGCTCTATCTCATTCCAAGGTATTTTGAACACTTCCCTTATAGAAGCAAACTTGAAAGTTCTTATGAGGTGGTATATGACTCCAACCAGGCTTGCGACCATCTATCTAGCATCAGATCCCAATTGCTTTAGAGGTTGCCAACTCTTGGGTTCAATGGTGCATGTCTGGTGGGAATGTCCTAGGATCAGGTCAGTCTGGAAAAGGTTTTTTAACCTCATATTCAAGGTTACGAAGTGCTCGATTCCCAGGTCTGCTTCTATTGCTCTCCTCAATGCCTGTATTCCCAACGTCTCTAAACCGATTAGAAAGCTGATTCACTTTATGCTACTTGGGGCAAAACTGACTATTGCTAGATCTTGGAGGCAGCCCAGGGTTTCCATGCTGGCAATGCAAAATAAAATCTCTTGGATTATGGCGCAAGAGAAGTTGGCTTGTATTTTAGCTAATACAATCCCTAAATTTGAAGCTGTGTGGGAACCTTGGGCTGTTTACTGTGGCATTTCTCTGGTTGTCGGGAACAACTCTGATCACCCCATTTCCTAAAACATCACTTTAGGCATATGATTTCTTTCCTCTTCTCTTCTCTTTTTTCCTTTCTCTATTTCTTCTTTTTCTTTTTTTCGTCTTAATTTTGTTTTTGTTTTTTGTTTTTTTTATTTATTTTTACCTTCAGGTTATTAGACATGATTCAAGGGTTTGGTGTAATTATTTGTTGTGTAGTTGTTTCAACAACTCTATGGATTGAATTTGATGTGCACTTCAGAGTTTGAGTATACTTGCTTTATTCATTTAAAATCCTCGTAGGACTTCCCAGACTGTCTGACCCTCGGGTCCATTTTTCATACTGTTCTCCTTTCCAGTTACCAGGGGTTATTTTAAAACTTCAGTTCCTTGACCCATAGTTACTATCTGTAACACCTTTAGAGGATTTGTTGCTGAGTCTATGTTTTATGATGAAAAAATATGATATGTTATACATGATATTATCCTTTGTCATGATGTACCTATGTGTTTTGTGATATCTATACTTGATTTGAATTGAAAAATAAAAATCTATTGAACGAGAAAAATCACGCAGCCAGTAAAGTGCTGAGACAGGTGCAGATACACTTGCTTGTTTTGGGTCAGTGGTTCACCAAGCAGTGAAAAGAGGATAAGGATGACAGGCTTGTATATCTACAAAAACATATTGACCGTCATACTTTTTTTTTTTTATATTAGATTATTTATTATATCCGTTTGCAGAAAATATAGTCTTTTGATATGGACGTCTAGCAATGTTTTGGTTATGTTTCTTGGGTTGATTTACTAAAGGCAAATAGACTATGCACTTTGCAAGTTCAGATGTATTAATTTCTCCAGGAAGATTTAAGGATTTGTTTTCTAAACAATAAGACCCGGTTCACACAGGGGCGATTCCGGACGAGACTTCAGGTCGCCCCGAGTTGCCCCAAGTCGCGCTATTTTTAAAACTAATTGAAGTGAATGGAGATGTTTTAATGTACACGACTGCAGTCGCTCCGACTTCAAAAAAGGTTCCTGTACTACTTCAATCAGACTTCTAGGCGACCTGTAGGCAACTTGTACCCATTGATTTCAATGGAAGTCGCTTAGAAGTCTGATCACTGTTCATTTTGAAGGCAGCGTTACAGGAAGCAGAAAGGAATTTACCCAGAAGCCACAAGGAATTTACTTCAAGTCGTGTTGTTAATGACCACAAGTCGCGCTGAAGTCTCCTCCAAGTCTGCTGAAGTCTCCTCCAAGTCTCGCTGTGATTCATGCTCAAGTCGTGTCTGAAGTTGCTTCTGGAAGTCGTGTTAAAGTCGTGTTGCCCCTGTGTGAACCGGCTCTTAAGCTTTTGTTGATGCTTAAAAGTAGCATTTGTACAATCATAGTAACATTTGTATAAAGAAATTACATAGAGATTATAACATTGTATAATTGAATTCAGCAGTAGAGTATTTTAATAGGGAGAGGCAATGTTCAAGCAGATCACATTGTTATATTGTACTTCTACATTTAGTATAAGTGGCCTGGATAAGTGGCCTGGATTCACTTAAATAGAATGATTTCACAATCAGCCAATTTTTACCGCAATGCTCTATTTGGAAAATACTCAGATTTTTGGAGAGAAATCTGTTATTCATCAAAGAAGAAATATAAACTTTGTGGGCCTCTGAAAGGTGCCCTTAGAGAGAAATAAAATAACAAAAAGGAAAAAGAGAATGTATAAAAATAAAGGAGAGATATTAATTATTCAGGATCTCTATGTTAAAAATCTATCTGTGTGACAGTGGCATAGGAATCAGAACATCTCCAATTGCACATTGAGAAAATACAAAAACTCTTTGACAAGATACTTGATCACAGCAACAAAAACAGTGATACCAAGTACCACCACCCCCACGATCAAAGAATGGCTGGATGAGATACATCTCCTTAAGGGCATGGAGGAGATCAGGGCAACAACACAAGGGAACACAGAAAATTTCAATAAAATTTAAGGATTTTTACTTGCAAATGACTGGATGATGGAAATCAGCAGAGCTTTACCACATTTACCAAGCTCTGGGGAAAATTTGTGCAACTGTACTTGCAAAGTGCACAATTTATTTGCCTTTGATAATTCAACCCCATAGTGTATGAAGTGTGACAGCCCAAAGTATGTAACAAATTGTAATCTTGTAACGTACAGCACAGAGCAAGGATTTTTGCCATTTAGAACAGGGGACTTCAAACTTTGTAAACAAAGGTCCACTTTATAGTGCTTCAAACTTTCGGGGGTGGACTGTGGCCAGTGAGTAGAAAATGCCCTGCTTTAATGGGAGTAAGTAGTGCTCCATCATTGGTATTAGTGGGAGGAATAGTGCCAATTGTTGATATGAGGGTATTAGTGCCCCACCATTAGTGTCAGTGGATGGAATAATGCCCCATCGTTGGTGTCAGTACGAGGAATAGTGCCCCACCATTAGTGTCAGTGGATGGAATAATGCCCCATCGTTGGTGTCAGTACGAGGAATAGTGCCCCAAGGGCCAGATAAAGGCAAGCAAAGGGCCACATCTTAACCCTCACAAGCTGGCCGTGGAGGATATTTACAGTTCTAACAGTCCTTTAATGCAATGTTAGAACTGTACATATAGGGGTGTATGTGGAGGCATATTTTCATGTTAGCCGTTTACAATTTGATCAATAATGGGAGATATACTGTATAATTTTAATAATAATAGTAATCACTATCCTTCAGCACCTGCTGCGCTCTCTTTTTTTTAGAAAATCCATAATGATCTGTGACATCTGTGTAATGGGTGAACCTTGTATTAAAATGTTTATTTGTGAAACATGAGTTTTATATAAATAGTAAATAAAGGTTTAGAATACATAAATAATATAAAATTTGGTTTATTTCACTGTTGCTCTTGTAGTCGACATCCGGACTGGGGGTAGGACAGCTGCTGGGTGCTGTATAGATATCTGCTCCCAGTTTAGACGTGAGCCAGCCGCTCCTGTCCCCTCTCCAGCTCGGCACACCAGTAAGCACTGGAGGGCCATAGCAAAGAGCTGGTGACTTACAGTGAACGATCAGCAGTCACATGATCACTCTGTTCTCTGGCTTAGAACCAGGGGGGACATATTTCAGCATCAGACCGATGCTGCAGCAGGTAAGTACAACTTTAGTATGTATTTCATTTTAGATTCCCACACTTTTCCTTTAATGTTGAAAGAATTCTGCTATTTTTCTAAGGAAAAGTGAATAATAAGGATTATGTGTGATGATGGCACAGTAATTAAAATTTCATTTAGGTGACATATACAGGTCCTTCTCAAAAAAGTAGCATATTGTGATAAAGTTCATTATTTTCTGTAATGTACTGATAAACATTAGACTTTCATATATTTTAGATTCATTACACACAACTGAAGTAGTTCAAGCCTTTTCTTGTTTTAATATTGATGATTTTGGCATACAGCTCATGACAACCCAAAATTCCTATCTCAAAAAATTAGCATATCATGAAAAGGTTCTCTAAACGAGCTATTAACCTAATCATCTGAATCAACTAATTAACTCTAAATACCTGCAAAAGATTCCTGAGGCTTTTAAAAACTCCCAGCCTGGTTCATTACTCAAAACCGCAATCATGGGTAAGACTGCCGACCTGACTGCTGTCCAGAAGGCCATCATTGACACCCTCAAGCAAGAGGGTAAGACACAAAGAAATTTCTGAACGAATAGGCTGTTCCCAGAGTGCTGTATCAAGGCACCTCAGTGGGAAGTCTGTGGGAAGGAAAAAGTGTGGCAGAAAACGCTGCACAACGAGAAGAGGTGACCGGACCCTGAAGAAGATTGTGGAGAAGGACCGATTCCAGACCTTGGAGGACCTGCGGAAGCAGTGGACTGAGTCTGGAGTAGAAACATCCAGAGCCACCGTGAACAGGCGTGTGCAGGAAATGGGCTACAGGTGCCGCATTCCCCAGGTCAAGCCACTTTTGAACCAGAAACAGCGGCAGAAGCGCCTGACCTGGGCTACAGAGAAGCAGCACTGGACTGTTGCTCAGTGGTCCAAGGTACTTTTTTCGGATGAAAGCAAATTTTGCATGTCATTCGGAAATCAAGGTGCCAGAGTCTGGAGGAAGACTGGGGAGAGGGAAATGCCAAAATGCCTGAAGTCCAGTGTCAAGTACCCACAGTCAGTGATGGTCTGGGGTGCCATGTCAGCTGCTGGTGTTGGTCCACTGTGTTTTATCAAGGGCAGGGTCAATGCAGCTAGCTATCAGGAGATTTTGGAGCACTTCATGCTTCCATCTGCTGAAAAGCTTTATGGAGATGAAGATTTCATTTTTCAGCACGACCTGGAACCTGCTCACAGTGCCAAAACCACTGGTAAATGGTTTACTGACCATGGTATTACTGTGCTCAATTGGCCTGCCAACTCTCCTGACCTAAACCCCATAGAGAATCTGTGGGATATTGGGAAGAGAAAGTTGAGAGACGCAAGACCCAACACTCTGGATGAGCTTAAGGCCGCTATCGAAGCATCCTGGGCCTCCATAACACCTCAGCAGTGCCACAGGCTGGTTGCCTCCATGCCACGCCGCATTGAAGCAGTCATTTCTGCAAAAGGATTCCCGACCAAGTATTGAGTGCATAACTGAACATAATTATTTGAAGGTTGACTTTTTTTGTATTAAAAACACTTTTCTTTTATTGGTCGGATGAAATATGCTAATTTTTTGAGATAGGATTTTTGGGTTTTTATGAGCTGTATGCCAAAATCATCAATATTAAAACAAGAAAAGGCTTGAACTACTTCAGTTGTGTGTAATGAATCTAAAATATATGAAAGTCTAATGTTTATCAGTACATTACAGAAAATAATGAACTTTATCACAATATGCTAATTTTTTGAGAAGGACCTGTATATGTATTTTTTTAGCCCATAGAAATCCATTCCTACAATGAAAGGACCAGATTGTCGTGTTTTTTGCCCGGGCAAAATGTTCCCAGTCCTTCATCGTGCCCGTCCCAGCTGCACATACTCCCTGACAGTCAGTTTGGCTACCAGTAGTAGAAAGAAATACCCGATGCTTTTCGATAAAAGGAGAAAACTGCTCATCCCCTTAGGCCGCGTACACACGACCGGTTTTCTCGGCAAAAAACTGCTGGGAGAGCTTTCTTGCCGAGAAAACCGGCTGTGTGTATGCGGGTTTCAGTTTTCTCGTCAAGAAAACTGGCCAGATTCCCCGACGAGAAAAAAGACGACCTGCGGTCTTTTTTCTCGTCGAGAATCTCGTCGGCCTGTTTCTCTACGAGAAACCCGAGCGTGTGTACACTTATCTGTCGCCGTGGAAACCCGCGCATGCTCGAAATGACTTTGACGCATGCGCGGTAGCTTCCTAGGCATAGGCATAGGGTGTAGCAAGATGGCGGCGACGGCATCGAATGTGACGAGCGCACTCTCATCGTAGTCGATGACGTCACCGCGTTCGTGCCATTCAAAAGAATGGCGGTTCTTTTGAATCGTACGTGTGTACAATCGGCCGGGACAAGTTTCTTGTCAAGATTCTCGTCAGGAAAAATGCAGTTTTTTTCCTGACGAGAATCTCGGCAGTGTGTACAGGGCTTGACTCCTAAATGACAGCACTAGTGCATGCTGACTGACTGCTCTGGCACCCAGAAGTCCATAAAATGGAGGCAAAGGGTCCAGAGCCCTGTGTGGGCTACCAACATCCACATGAAGTCATGCCTGGTGCAGGATGAAGTGAGTACAGTATATCGAAAAAGGAGTATGTTTTGTGTTAGGACCTAGTTTAAGGTCATGTAAGGTAAGTGTTAGAGCCAGGGATTTGGGGGTTTAGTAAGGGTTAGGTTTTGGGGGAGGTTAAATGCTAAATTAAGAAGCTAGGGTAAGAGTTAAGTGTTAGGACTAGCTTAGGTGTTAGGGGTTAACGAGTTATGTGTTGAGGGGCTGTAAAAATTCTATTTATTTCACATACTTTTACTTATATCTTGTTCCACGTTCACATGAAGCCTAAGTAATGTGTTGTCACCCTATTAAAAGGAAGCAAAAAAATTATGAACTTGCACAGATCATGTTCACTGTATTTCTCATAAACTTTTGTGTCTCTGCAGAATTTTCTTACATGCTTTTTCTTGTAAGGACTGCAACAATGACATTCCAGACATATAGAAGGACATGGAGAGCTAATAGTTATTATCACATGGAAAGTATACGTGATAATAACTATACATACATTACAAGGAGCCAAGAACTATTGTGACAAAACTCCTTGATTTGCCAGCATTTATGCACACAAAGTAGAAGAAAATAATAGTTGAAAATGTTAAACTATTTTCAAAAATTCAAAAATGATTGTTTAAAACAAATCATAATGGTGTAATTTTTGTGGCACATGACAGGAAAAATATCACTTTTAGAAATCTGACATCTCTATGAATGCATTTTGACAACTGATTGCCTTAAGCTTGTAACTGAATACTTTGTGTCAAAATACGTAATTGGCCTCTTATGCCAAACGAAAGACTTGTGTCATCTGCAAAACAAAAATAGTTTTCAAAGAGAACTGGGAATAAAGCAGTCTTTTGATGTGTGTCAGTTGGTTAATTACCAAACAAAATATGCATATATGTTTATGATCTTTTTATGTGTGTTTTCTTAGTAAATCCCAGCGCTAACTTGAAAACATTTTGTTTGCTAAGGCAATGTAAAAAATAAAAACCTGGATCAACTTTACCTATAAATATTAGTATCCAGTTATATTATGTGCATTTAGGAAAGAATACAGGCCTTTTTTAAAACAATCTACTGAGCTGGCCAGAACCAGCTCTTGAGCTAGTTTATACCATATTTTTACAGCTCTTATGCTGCGTACACACGACCGCTTTTCTCGACGAGAAAAACTGAATTTTTTCTTTTCGACGAGAAAAACGATCGTCTGTGGGCTTTATGTCGTTTTTCTCGTCGAGAAAAACGGCATAAAAAACGACGAGAAAAATTAGAACATGTTCTAAATTTTCTCGTCGTTTTTTCCAGCATTTTTTTCCGCGGCAGTTTTCCCATAGGGAAACACTGCCGCGGAGCCCACAGACGGTCGTTTTTCTCTTCAAGAGAAAAAATGACGGGAAAAACGACCGTGTGTAGGGAACCAAGTGGTTCCCTCATTTTTCCTGTCATTATTCACGGCGGTTTTTTAACCGCCGTGAATAATGATCGTGTGTATGCGGCATTACTGTGAAGAAGCCTTTCCATATTTGGAGGTTAAATCTCTCTTTCTCCAGATGAGATTGCCCCCTTGTCCTCTGTGATGACCTTAAAGTGGAGTTCCGGCGGTAAAAAAAAAGCACACTTACCTGTCCAGGTTGCCCGCGATGTCGGCTGCCCGAGGCCCAAGGCTGATCCGTCCCTCGGACCAGGTCCCGGCGCCGCCATAAGGGAAACAGGCAGTGAAGCCTTGCGGCTTCACTGCCCATTTCCTACTGTGCATGCGCGAGTCGTGCGGCTCTTTGTGAATGGGCACACCGTCCTGTGTGTCCCAGAAGGCAGCGCGCCTCCATTTGCCAGGAGGCAACGTGAGGAGGAGAACACAGAACCTCACGCGGAAGAGAAAGAGGCAGATTAGGACGACCTGTCTAGTAACAGCCATTTCTGGTAAGTATAGTTTATTTATTTATTGCCTTTTTGGCTTTTTTTTTAGGGTGGACCTCCACTTTAACTCTACACCAAGTTCACTATATGGACCACTTATGTATTTATACATGTTGATCATATCCCCCCTTAATCTCCTTAATTCTGTTCTAATCTTTCCTCATAGCTGAGTTACTCCATGCCTCTTATCAGTTTGGTTGCCCTTCTCTGTGCTTTTTCCAGTTCCCCAATATCTTTTTTGTGAACTGGTGCCCAAAACTAAACTGCATATTCCAGATGAAGCCATAGAAATGATTTGGAAACAGCTTGGTATTGCATGCTATTCTTAAGCCTATGAGCTACCAGAACACCCAGATTCTTTTCCACCATTCATTGCCCCAGTTGTACTCCCCCTAGTATGTATTATGCATGCATATTTGTAGCCCCCAAGTGCATAACTTTGCATTTATCAACAATAAACCTAATTTGCCACATAGTCGCCCAACTAAACAGTGCATTGAGGTTGGCTTGTAAGTTGGAGACATCCTGTAAGGACGTTATTCCACTGCATAGCTTGGTGTCATCTGCAAAGACAGAAATGGTACTTTTATACACAGACCCTATATCATTTATAAATATATTAAAAAGTAAGGGTCCCAACACTGAACCTTGGGGTTTACAAGTAATAACCCTAGACCATTCAGAGTATGAATAATTAACCACTACTCTCTGAATAGGTTGCGCTAAGTAAATATGTACCCAACATGTCAAGCCTTAAAATTGTTTATGTTTAAAAGCACTTACAGGTCATCATTTTAGATTTAAACATAACTCTAAACTGATGAATTATTGTTGCTTTTACACATGCATATGCATTTACGTGGGGACGGGCTCATCTCTTTTTCTGGGGTTTTTAAGGGCCTGGATTCATCTTTCATTTTTTTACACTTCCATTTTTTCACTTACATACATAGTTACATAGTCGGTAAGGCTGAAAAAAGACAATAGTCCATTCAGTTCAACCTGTGTAGGTGCACATATCAGTGTCTGTGCTGATTTCCCATATCCCTGTATGTTGTATCCTTTAAGATGTATATCTAAAGCCTCGTACACACGACCGAGTTTTTCATCGTTAAAGTGGTTGTATACCCAAAATGTGTACAAGCACCTACAGGTAAGCCTACATTAAGGCTTACCTGTAGGTGCTTGCAATATCTCTGAGACCTACACAGTCTCGGAGATATTTGCAAAAAAGACTGTACCGCTATCTACGGCGCATGCGCGCCGTAGATAACGGCGCAGGCGCACTGAATGCGGCGGCTCTTGAATGGGAGCCTGCCGAACACTGCCGGAAAATTCGCGCATGCGCGGGGATCGTGCCGTTCCCCGCGCATGTGCGGGAGTGACATCATCGCCGCTCCGGCCAATCACAGCGCCGGAGCGGCGATACCCGGAAGTCACTCCGGGTATCATGGATGCGACGGAGGACGTGTCCGAGGACCGCTGCGGGGGCTTTGATCTAAGGTAAGTGATTGATAATGAGCTAGTATGCTATCATACTAGCTCATTATACCTTTGCCTTGCAGGTTGACAAAAAAAAAAAAAAGTTTTGCAGTATACAACCGCTTTAAAAACACGTCGTTTTTCTCAACGAGATTCTTGTCAAGCTTGATTGAGATTCTTGTCGTTGTTCTGCGCAGTCACGTCCAGCACGTACGACGGCAGTATAAAGGGGAAGATCGTTTTCAATGGCGCCACCCCTTGGGCTGCTTTTGCTGATCTCGTGTTACCGCGTGTGAAGTAAAAGTTTGGGAAGAGACGATTCGCGCTTTTCAGTCTTCGTGCTTTCAGTTCGTTTTCTGCGGTTCAGTTTGTGCTTGTGGGTTCGTATATTGTCTTTCAGGGCGTGTAGGCAGGTCGTATCTGTTTTACAGTGCGTTCTTGCCCATTCGTTTCTGAATTTCAGTTCGTTCTTCATAGGCCTTGCTGTTCTAAAGTGCGTTCTGTCTAGTACATTCTGATCAGACGACCGTTTCCTAGCCATGTCGCCTGGACGTTCTCGTCGTCGAGTTCGCGCTGTGCGGGCGCTTGGTGTTGGTCTGCTTGTCTTGGACCAAGACGAGTCCATGAACGGGGTAAGGAGGAGTTCATGGACCAAGAATTGGTTGCTCCAGCGGGACCAATTCTGCCATATGCCTCTGCTGCGGGAGATCGTGGAGAATAATCCTAAGGACTGCAGGAATTTTCTGCGGATGTCTGACCCCGTTTTTCAGCATCTGTTGGCTTTGGTGTCCCCCTATATTACCAGGCAGGACACCGTTATGCGGGAAGCCATCAGTGCTGAGCAGAGGCTCATCGCCACCTTACGTTACCTGGCGACAGGGAGAAGTCTGCAGGACTTGAAGTTCACGACAGGCATCTCCCCCCAGGCTCTGGGCCTCATAATCCCAGACACCTGTTCTGCCATTATACAAGTCCTGCAGGAGGACTATATGAGGGTAAGTTTTCTCCTTTAACATCACATTTTATGTATTTCATGTATGCTAATGTATTGTATTTCTTTCATCCTTCCCTAACTACCATGATTGTAATATGCTGAGAATGTCCCCTTTGTCCCCATGCATGCTGTAAGCTTTTAAATGCCCCTTTTTTCTCCTCCATGCATATTTCCCTTCACTTACCTCTCCAGCAGTGGCGGCTGGTGCTCAAAATGTTTGGGGGGCCACCCAAATAATTTAATAATTTAAAAACTACCATTTCCGCGACTGTGCCTATTTAACGCCACCAGTTTGTCCCCTCAAATGCAGCCAGTTTGTCCCCTCAAATGCAGCCAGTTCCCCCCCCCAGCCCTGCACTTACCTTCCTCTGGTCAGCGCTGTCCTTCTTCTCTCCTCGATGTCTTCTCCCGCCCTCGATGTTGCATCAGCCAATCAGGTTACCGGTAAACAGACTCGGTGAACATGATTGGCAGAGGAGCCTGTCAGTGTTTAACCAAGGAACGCACCCCCCCTGCATCCCCTGGTTAACTTTTTGGAAGCCAATTACAGCCCTCAGGCTGTAATTGGCAAGCCTATCAGAGTCGCTGGCTCACTTCCCTTAAAAATATACAACCTGTGAATATACAATATTACAATATATGGTAGCCTGGTCACGTGTTTGATGCTCTGTGCTCCATCCAGGTCCTGGCTTTAGCGAGCAGCTGCTGGAACGCATGCCGCTTTGGAGGTCCTACAGCTTCGGCTCCATACGCTTTTAGTCTGCAGCCCCAGTGT
Organism: Rana muscosa; assembly: GCA_029206835.1. Classification (NCBI taxonomy): domain Eukaryota; kingdom Metazoa; phylum Chordata; class Amphibia; order Anura; family Ranidae; genus Rana; species Rana muscosa. The sequence goes on from CM055121.1 coordinate 75,289,345, forward strand.
CGGGATGGGCACTTTTTAATGTAAGAGGCCACTCTGGCCAAACAAATTTTACACACTAATGGCTGCGCTGCTTTCAATCTATCCAGTGTAGCCAATCGGCGGCCAGGCAGAAAAACGAAGAGGATGACGGGGACGAGCATGGGACTTTCGAGGGGCCAGGTAAGAAAAACGGGGGCTCGGGGGGGGGGCGGTATTGTCGAATGTTTTTTCACCTTAATGCATAGGATGCATTAAGGTGAAAAAACATGTAACTTTACTACTCCTTTAAAGGTTTGATCCATCACATTAATTCTTTGCTTAATTCTGTCCAGTTCTGTACTACATTCCATCACTTGCTGTATGATTCGCAGGGCACTGTCAGCAGAGAAACGCGTACTTTCTTTCACCCCAACATTTTCATCCCCTATAAAAAAATACAAAAGGTATTATAACTCTGCAGGCCTACATCTCTTACCTGAAGCTGTGGTGACAGATACTGACCTATTGTGGTGACCAGTTCCACAACGTCATCCACTTCTCCTTCCTCCACTTCTCCTTCCTCCACCTCTTCAACTTCCTCAACATCCTCAGGTTGGGGTTCTTGGTGAGGTTGGGGTTGTTTAGAAGGTGTGGGGTTCCTGTGCTCCCTGGAGTGGTGTCCTCCCAGTCTTCTCTCCCCTATGAGAATCAAACAAAAGGTATACTTAGCACACAGATATTTTCTTAAAAATAAATGAACATGATACATTGCTTGGAATTGGGGTACAAGTGTCTGTTTGGGAGGAATTTCAAGATGAAGACTTTTTTTGCCCAAAAAGATTCTTGACTATTCACCTTTTGATGACATTTTTTACACATGGAGGCACCCCAAAAATACACTGATGCACCTGTGTGGGGCACCCTAAAAAGGTGGTTCTGGTGGCCCACACTATAGTGCTCAAGAGTCCAGATGTGGAAACAGCTGCTGAGTGTCCTCTCCTTTACATTGATTAAAGTTTGCATTTCATTCTCTTTCCAAACACATCATCTAGCCAACAATGTACTAACATTTATGGAATAAAAACAGGCATCTCTGTAAATTATTGGCACCCTGTAAAATCGCTAAACATCGTATATAGTGGGCGAACGATGTGTCTGTAACGACTGATTACTGGGCCAAACCAAGTCCTAACGATTAAATTTTGGAAGGTACAATAGTCAAATGCAACAACATGGAGCAACATGCAAGTTCTGAAATACAATAATAGGAATACAGAAGTACTTACTTTTTTCTAGCATTCTCTTAATGCTCCTTAACTGCTTCGGCTCCCTCAGTTTGAGGTCAGACCACCTCTTTCTAAGCTGCTCCTTTGATCGTTTCACCCTGAAATTCTTCTTCAGACTTTCCACTACTTTCTTCATTATTTTGGACTTCCTTAGATTAGGGTGTGTATACGGCCCATGCTTTGCGTCATAATCCGACTTTAGCAATATGTCCACCATCTCCGCGTAAGACATATTAGATGCCTTGAATCTCCTCCTTGATCGTGAGGTTTCACGGTCTGGGCTGGTCTCCTCCTCGTTATTTGAAGAATTAGCAGACACCTGCTGTGACTCCGCCATATCTGTCTGCGTGCCAAAAGAGAAGGGGCGGGGAAAAGTTGATACTTTGAACGTCATGGGCGGGCGACGTGTGCGGAGCGACATGTGCGGAGTTTCACGCATGTGTGGTGTATATAAAGCAAACACACATGTTCGGTGTGCGGAGAGAGGAGGAAAAGTGACAGACGTGAGAACGAAGGTATGTGATTTTTTGACTTTGTGAAATCGGTGGCCTATAATGCCTAGAGATTGTTGGAGGATATATATGGGGAATCTGATTTACAGGAGGTTAGACTGTGTGACTGACATTCCTTTTTTTGTCTTCTTTTTTGGCTTGCAGAAACAAAATGAATGCTTTTATCAGCGACCGTGAATTCCTGGCAGAATTTATAGACCGGGTAAGGGAGCTGCCCGCTCTGTGGGAGACCAAAAACCCCATTCACAGGAAGAAAGGTGTAAGGAAAGCAGCGCTGGAGACCCTGCTCCCATTTGTGCAGACCAAGGTACCCACAGCAACCACAAAACAGGTGGACAGTAAAATTGGGAGCTTGAGAGGCACATACAGGACTGAGCGCTTTAGGGTCCTGGCTTCTCAGAGGTCAGGAGCAGCAGCAGCTGATGTATATGTCCCGAATTTGTGGTACTATAGCAGGATGTCCTTTCTGAACGACCACCTTGAGGCAAGGCCATCACTGTCCAGTCTTCTCCCCAGACTTCCCTGCAGCCAACCTGAGCCTTCTCTGGAGCAAGAGGAGGCAGCCATCCAGGAAGAACCTGATTTGGACATCTGGAGCCAGGTATAGTATTTTCATTAACCTCCCTGGCGGTATGATTCTGTCAGATTTTAGGTGCTGAAAGCGGTACCATTATTCTGCATGGAAATTTGGCGTTTTATATTGCAGGCCTGTAATTCTTAGGAATAACTCACTTAAATCTGTCCAAACCAAAGTCTAGTAGACATCTCGGGTATGATAAAGTTTAAAAAACAAAATTATACATTATAATAAAATAAATAACTATAAAATAATTATAACAAATATTAAAATAATAATAATAAAAGTGTTTTTCAGTGTTTGATGACGAATTTCCCCACAAATCGCTATCGCTTAATTCTGCGAGTGATTCTAATTTATTATCGCTGTTTTTTAGCTGGTCTAAAACCACTTTTGACAGAAAGGGACACTTTTTGGTTGCTATGGACAATCTCCAGTTTCTAGGCAGAAAGAAAAGTTTTTATTATATAAAACTGGATGCAGGACACTGGGCAGACCACTAGGGACAACGGGGGTGTGTAATTATTACATACAGTACTGTAATCTGTAAGATTACAGTGTACTGTATGCATACTATGTGTTTACTTTTTTGAATTTGGCGCCGATCTCCGTCCCCGTGCGTCGTAACGTCGCAGGGAACGGAGCTCGGCGGCACTCGGAAGTGTGTGAATCGAGCGAGGAGACACGGCTCGATCACACAGCGGGGAGGCATCGCAGGATCCAGGGGACAAGGTAAGTAACTCTGCCTGGATCACTGCGATGCAGCCCGAGTCTGGCTCGGGGTTACCGCTTTTGGTGCTGAAATTTAACCCCGAGCCAGACTCGGGAATACCGCCAGGGAGGTTAAATGTCTTGTGAGAAAATTAATGCATGAAAAATAAGATAATATGTAAATCCCCCCAAAAATTGGGAGCAAAAAGTGATCTCAATATCAATAGACAGTAGTGGGCCCAAAATTGGGGGGGGGGGGGAAGAATGAAAACTGATGGGGTCATAATAATAGTCTTTTCTATTGATTTACATTCAATTAGCAACAGTCATGAGCTATAATTTGTGTGAAAATGATGAACCACAAACTAAAACTATGTCCCTTTTTCATACACAGGATGACATCAGCCAGGAGGAGGGTCTGGAAAGTGTCAGGCAGGAGGAGGCAGGGCCCACTGTGAGCCAGGAGGTGGCAGGGCCCAGTGGCACACGGGAGGTGGCTGGGCCAAGTAGCAGGGCCAGATCGCAGGTGCCTCCCATCCGCTTTCCAAAAAGATCAAGGAGGGACAGGAGCACAAGCGAGGCAGCAATGGCCCTTATTAGAGAGGCACATGCCACCCTCCAGGAGCCCACATCCCCTGAAGAGGCCATTGCCGGCCTAGTTGAGGCCAAGTTCAAGGTGATGAGCATGGAGCAACGCCTCCTATGCGAGCCCCTGCTCATCACCTTGCTGAACAAGGGGGTGAGGGAGAGAATTACCCCCAATACGGCCATATGTGAGGTCGCCCAGCTATCCCAACCTCAACCTCCTCCTCCTCCACCTTCTTCTTCTCCTCCACCTCCTTCTCCTCCTCCTGACACGAGTACACCTCCAGTGGCACAGCCCTCAGCCACACGCAGAAGGAAGGCTGCAGGGAAGGCTTCAGGGAAGGCTGCCAAGAAGACCAGGAAGTGATGGCCTTGCTTCAATGTGGTCTGACAGAAGGCAGCCTGTTGTAGTACCACAGACTTGGGACATGTATATCACCTGCTGCTGTTCCTGACCTCTGGGAGTCCTGCATCAGATTGTGCTCACAACTGTTGTGCTTCTCAAGCTCCCAGTTTTATGGGCCACACAGGGTTGATGTGTGCTCTGGGATGCACAAATGGCACAAATGGCACAAATGGCAGCAGGTTCTCCAGCGCTGCCTTCTATTTATTTTGTTAGATACATGAATAAATGTTTTTTTTTTTTACAGTTAATACTTGACTAGGTGTTTTTATAATAATTATAAATTTAGCTTTGGAGTAGGCAGATACATTTTAACAAATAAAATAAAAGGGACAGATAACACAAAAAAAATCTCCTTGAATGTCTAAAAAAAATAAAAAAAAAAAAAATAAGGGGTAAACTTGACACAACAAAAATAATAAATCAAATCATGGAGATCACTATAAAATAAAGAAGCATTTAAAATGAAGATCTGAATTCAAAATTAAAATAATATAATTATTAGGGAGATCTTGCTCGATATAATACAGCTAAATATTCATCAGCATGAAAACGGTTTAAAATAGTTAGTCAGAACTCTGTGTGTATATCAGCAGCAAAAGAAGTTCTTTATTTTTCATTATTGTAACATTCTAAAGAAGATTTCAATGCGCAACATTTAAACGATGCAATAATATACAGCGGGACGAATGTGTCTCCATTACGAAGGCTTGTTTTACCAGAAGAAGCGCTCCCGTCTCATACTTGATTCTGAGCATGCGCGCTTTTTGAAGACTCGTAAAAGTATACACACGAACGTTTTTCTCGTCGCAAAACAGGCCGACGAGAAACACGACGAGAAAATCGAGAATACTGACGAGAAAAAAGAGAGCAGGTTCTCTATTTTTCTCGTCGAGATTCACGTCAGTTTTCTCGACGAAAAACAATACGCACGAACGGTTTTCTCAACAAGAAAGCTCTCTCTGCAGTTTTCTTGTTGTTTTTGGATGAGAAAATCGGTCGTGTGTACGAGGCTTTAGAGTCTTTTAAAGATATCCCCACTCCCTGCATCCACCACAAATTGTGGGATAAAGTTCCACATCCTTATTGCCCTAACACTGAAGAACCCCCTACGTAGTTTAAGGTTAAACCACTTCTCCTCCAGTCTCATTGTGAGGCCCTGTGTCCTTTTACACTCCCTAGGACTGAATAGTTTATTTCCTATGCTGGGGTCCCCATTGAGATATCTGTAGATCGCTATCATGTCCCCTCTCAAGCGTATTTTCTCCAGAGAGAAAAAAATTTGTGTTTGCAGCCGTTCCTCGTAATTAAGGTCCTCCAGTCTCCTTATACGTTTTGTTGCCCTTCTCTGGACTCTCTCTAGCTCCACCACATCCTTACGGAGGACTGGTGACCAGAACTGAATGGAAAACTCCAGATGAGGTCTGACCAGAGCTTTGTAGAGTGGCAGAATAATCGTTTTGTCCCTGGAGTATATCCCCTTTTTTATGCATGCTAATATTCTGCCTGCTTTGGTAGCTGCAGCTTGGCACTGCATGCTGTTGCTCAATCTGTCATCTATTAGTACCTCTAGATCCTTCTCCATCCTTAATTCTCCCAGCTGTTCTCCACCTAGTGAATATTTTTCATTAATGTTTTTTGACCCCAAGTGCATTATTTTACATTTCCCCACATTAAACCTCATTTACCATTTATTTGTCTGCCCACTCTTTTATTATATTCAGTTCTTTCTGCAAAATTTCTATGTCCTGATGCGAGTTTATTACTCTGCTTATCTTTGTATCATCCGCAAAGACTGAGACTGAACTAGTTATCCCATACTCTATATCATTTATGAATTTGTTGAATATAATTGGTCCCAAGACAGAACGTTGGGGTACCCCACTCACCACCCTAGATCAGTTTGAGTACGTTATTTACCACAACCCTTTGGATTCATCCCTGTAACCAGTTTTTTACCCAAGCACAAACCCTAGGGTCCAAGTCTGCAGACCTCAGCTTGTAAATTAAGCGTTTATGGGGGACTGTATAAAATGCTTTTGCAAAGTCCAGATACACCACATCCACAGACCTCCCCATATCTAGATGGCTGCTCACTTCCTCGTAGAATGTTAGCAGATTGGTCTTGCAGGAACGTCCTCTCATAAACTCATGCTGATTACCACTAATGATATTCTTCTCCTCAGTAAAGCTTTGGATATAATCCCTAATCATCTTCTCCAATAATTTACCCACTGTTGATTTCTCTGCCCTTTTTTGAATATTGGTACCACGTTGGCTTTTCTCCAATCAGCTGGTACCAATCCGGTCAGTATGCTGTTTCTTAAAGATTAGGAACAATGGCCTGGCTATAACCTGACTGAGTTCTCTGAGGACTCATGGGTGTAAGCCATCTGGTCCTGGTGATTTATTTGTGTTACTTTTTTGAGTCTTTCGTTGACTCTGGTCTCTGTTAGCCACGTGGGTATGTCACGTGTTACGTCACTAACACTGCAGGCGCTGTTGGTAAACCCTTCTTTTTCCTGTGTAAAAACTGTGGAGAAAAAGGTATTTAGTACAATTGCCTTCTTTGTGTCATCTGTAACAATCCTCATCTTTTAAGTATGCAATGTGCTCCGATTTTGTCTTTTTACTGTTAATATAAAAAAATTGGGATTATATTTACTTTTACGCTATGTGTCTCTCATAATCTTTTTTAGCCGCTCCGGTTTGTGATTTTACATTTCTTATCACATTCCTTGTAGTGCAGGACTGCTGGTGGTGACTTTTTTCCTTGATGAGGCCACATTACGGTTTAACATGGAATGCACTGTTTGATACCTTTTTCTAATATGTCCCTAAAGCATTCCCATTTCTCTTCTGTGTTCAATGATTCCAGAATTTGGTCCCAATTAATGTCATGTAGCAATGACCGTAGCTCAGGAAAGTTGGCTCATTTGAAATTTTGTGTTTTGTACTACCCATATGCTTCCTTTTCCTGTGATTTATGGTAAATGCGATCATCCTATGATCGCTAGATCCCAAGTTATCGCATATCTCCACATCTGAGATCAGACTTGGATTGTTCGTTATTAATAGATCTAACAGGACATTCTTTCTAGTTAGGGAATCCACCATTTGGGACATGAAGTTGTCCTATAAAACGGGCCTTTAGTGAGTGAGCATTTCCCTCTGCCCAGTCGATATCGGGATAATTGAAGTCCCCCATTATGATTACATTTCCCTGTTTCCCTGCCATTTCTAACTGAGATAGTAATTCCAGCTCCTCCTCCTCCTTCATGTTGGGTGGCCTATACCATACCCCCACTATTCATTTCCCACACTAATTCTATCTCCCCTGGTCCCATACATAATGTCACTCCTCTCTACCACCCTTACATCACTTGAGGGCAAGTGCGAGTGTGGGGCTACCTCAAGGGGGGGGGGAGCAAGCACTGCCAGATCACACAGAACAGGGATCTCCCACTGTAACACAGCTTGGATTTGAATTGCCCATCTCCCGCAGTCAAACGAAGTCCTGCCTCCTGGACTGGCTCCTATGATAGACAGCACACTACTTCAATTTCCCAGCACTGGAAGGCAGGACTTAGTTTCACCGGGCAATTCAAATCCAACCTGTGTCACAGAGGGAGATCCCCGCTCTATGTGATCTGGGCAGCTCTCCTCTCTCTCTGATCTCCATGCACTGATGAGGCTTCATTGATGGCCACTGATCAGGCTGCATTGATGGGCACTGGTGAGGCTGCCTTTATAGGCACTGATGAGGCTGCATTGATGGGCAATGAGGAGGCTGTATTGAGGGCAGTGGTGAGGCTGCATTGATGGGCACTGATGAGGCTTCATTGATGGGCATTGGTGAGGCTGCATTGATGGGCACTGATCAGGCTGCATTGATGGGCACTGGTGAGGCTGTATTCATGGGCACTGATGAGGCTGCGCTGATTGGCACTGGCCAGGCTGCATTGATGGACACAGGTGAGGCTGCATTGATGGGCACTGATCAGTCTGCATTGATGGGCACTGGGGAGGCTGCATTGATGGGCACTGGTGAGGCTGCATTGATGGGCACTGGTGAGGCTGCAATAATAGGCACTAATGAGGCTGCAATAATAGGCACTGGTGAGGCTGCATTGATGGGCACTGATCAGGCTGCAATAATAGGCACTAATGAGGCTGCAATAATAGGCACTGGTGAGGCTGCATTGATGGGCACTGATCAGGCTGCATTTATGGGCACTGGTAAAACTGCATTGAAAGGCATTGATGAGGCTGCATTGATGGGCACTGATCAGGCTGAGCTGATGGGTACTGGTGATGCTGCATCGATATGCACTGATCAGGCTGCATTGATGGGCATTGGTGAGGCTGCATTGATGGGCACTAGTGCGGCCTCACTATAGGGCACTGATGAGGCTGCATTGATGGGCACTGATCAGGCTGCATTGATGGGCACTGGTAAAACTGCATTGATAGGCATTGATGAGGCTACATTGATGGGCACCGATCAGGCTGCATTGATGGGCACTGGTGAGGCTGCACTGATGGGCACTGATAAGGCTTCATTGATGAGCACTGATAAGGCTGCACTAATGGGCACTGGTGAGGCTGCAATGATGGGCACTGGTGAGGCTGCATTGATGGGCACTGGTGAGGCTGCATTGATGGGCACTGGTGAGGCTGCATTGATGGGCACTGGTGAGGCTGCATTGATGGGCACTGGTGAGGCCGCATTGATGGGCACTGGTGAGGCTGTATTGATGGGCACTGGTGAGCAGGGGCGGATCCAGGGGGGGCAACAGGGCAATTGCCCCCCCCGAAAATATTAATTGCTCCTGTCCCGAGTCTCTCTCACATCAGCAGCAGCGGCGCCAAGAGCGAGAGAGACCCTGAGGACTCGGAGGCGAGTGGAGCCTGGAGAAGGTGGAGGGAGGACTTGGAGGTGAGTGTAGCTGCACCGCTGGCCTCTAGAATGCCCACTGTACTGGCTGCTAGTGCCTGTGATGTCAGGTCAGTCACGTCCCAGCTGCTGCTGAGGGGGAGGAGAGCGAGGCACCACATTCAGAGCCTTCTTCCTCCTCCGCGCCTAGTGTGAGAGTGTTGGCTCCACCCACCTCCTCCCTCCATGAGCTTCTCCAAGTAGTCTCCAGCGCAGCGTGAATGTGAAGACAGTGACACCGACACTCTGGATGAAGAAGGCATGAAGGCTGCAGTGGCTGTGTGTCATGTGAAGAGATGGCGATTGGCGATGCTGCCTGCAATCCCGGATCCTGCTCATCTCTATTGGTCCTTGGAAGCCCCTCTCCCCACCAGAGGACCAAAGTATAGGAAAGTGAGTACAAAAAGTTATGATTGTGTAAATTTGCAGAATACATGTGTAGCGGGTATATACTTTTAAATCTGGTGAAGACATCAGTGATGTCTAGTTCCCTGCGGCCCAGCAGGTGGCGCTGTCACTTTGGGCCGGGGTTGAACCATCACTGCAGTGCCGTACCCTTTGTGACCTCTCGCAGCGGTTGTACGGCGGGGCGGGGAACCCGCTGTGCTTGCTGGGAGAGGGTATAAAGGGGGCGGACATCTTCGCCACGAGGTTCGAGTCCCAGGCATCTTCAGCCTGAGGGCTGCTGTCCGCGGTCGGTGTCCAGGCGGCCTAGGCCTGGACACTTGGAGTTCGTGTTCCATCCCAGACACCTTCAGTTTGGGGTGAGGTACTCAGCCGGAGGCCTGGGGCCCAGCACCTTCCGCTGGGTCCCGCGAGGGAGGGATTGTCCTACGGTGCCCCGGGAATAGGAGAGTTCATTTGTGCCTGGGCCTACTCGTATCCACACCCCTGTTTTGTCTGTAACTAAAAGTTCAACTAATCGTGTTCACCCTGAAAGTAGAGAAATAAAGGAGTGTTGGACTTTTGATTGGTGTGGGACTCTATTATTGGCAGACACATCTCCGTGGAACAACTGGAGGCTTCGTATGCAGTGAACAGACCCGGAGGTAATTCAAGTGACTTTGCTTAACCCTCATACACATACGAGGGGAGAGCTTGGCGTAGTGTTCCTGCATTCTCGTCTCCCAGGTACCCCTAGACACAAGCCACTCAGACGAGGAAAAAAACGAGAGGGAGAGTGAGGCTCCGCTACACATGTATGCCATTTATAAAGAAAAAAAAACTGCCCTTTTAGTATTGACATTTGCATCTTGTTTATTCTTAACCACCTAAGCCCCGGAAAGATTTGCCCCCTTAATGACCGGGCCATTTTTTGCGATACAGCACTGCGTCATTTTAACTGACAATTGCGCGATCGTGCGATGTTGCACCCAAACAAAATTGATGTCCTTTTTTTTCCCACAAATCGATCTTTCTTTTGGTGGTATTTGATCACCTCTGCGGTTTAAATTGTTTGCGTTATAAACAAAAGAAAACCGACAATTTAGATTTTTTTTTTTTTTTTTTACTTTTTGCTATAATAAATATCCCGATTTTTATAAATCAATTTCTTCATCAGTTTAGGCCGATATGTATTCTTTTGGTAAAAAATAAAATAAAAAATAAAATCGCAAATAAAGTATATTGATTGATTTGCGCAAAAGTTATAGCATCTACAATTTTTTTTCATTTGTATTTATTTTTTACTAGTAATGGCGGCGATCAGTGATTTTTAGTGGGACTGTGACATTGTGGCAGACAAATTGGACACATAACTGACACTTTTGACACTTTTTGGGGACCAGTGACACTAATAGTGCTAAAAAATATGCACTGTCACTGTACTAATGACACTGGCAGGGAAGGGGTTAACATCAGGAGTAATCAAAGGGTTAACTATATCACTAGGGGGTGCTTGCTAACTGTGTGGGGGATGGATTCACTAGATGAACAGAGTGTTCCATGTTCCTGGTTAGCAGGAACACAAGTTTACTCTGTTCATCTCTGACAGAATGGCGGTCTGCCTTGTTTACATAGGCATTCCACCGTTCTATCTCTGTGGGGAGCGATCGGGGGTGGCGGACATCACTTCCACCAGACCCACTGATTGGCTCCCCCTCTGTCCAATCAGGACTGTATGATACGTTAAATACAGTTCTGTAAGCAACAACTTATTTTCTGGCAGTGCCCCTCCCGAGACTAGACTCTGGATCCGCCCCTTTTGGTGAGGCTGCATTCATGGGCACGTATGAGGTTTCATTGATTGGCACTGGTGAGGCTGCATTGATGGGCACTGATCAGGCTGCATTGATGGGCACTGATCAGGCTGCATTGATGGGCACTGATCAGGCTGCATTGATGGGCACTGATAAGGCTGAATTGGTGGGCACTGATAAGGCTGAATTGGTGGGCACTGATGAGGCGGCAATGATGGGGTGGCACTGATGGCCACTGATAAGCTGCACTGATGATGCTGCACCTATGGGCATTGATATGCTGCACTGATGGGCACTGATATGCTGTACTTGTGGGCACTGATATGCTGTACTTGTGGGCACAGGTAGGCTGCAGTGATGGGCACTGATAGGCTGCATTGATCACTGATGAGGCTGCACTTATGGGCACTGATAAGGTTGTTGTTAATATTTAGTTTTGTAACTTAATTCTGCATAAAACATTTAACAGTGTAATTTCATGAGATAATTTCTGAGGGCGTGTTTAGGGGTGGAATTAGAGGTGGGGCAGGGTAGGGATTGCATGGGCAACTGGTGGCGAGTAACTCTTAAGGCCTGGCTATTAGCTCAGGACTTGAAATTTTGAGCCCTGTACTGGGGGGAGGGGGGGTACAACTGGGGAAAACAATAGTGGAGAAGGATCTGGGTGTTCTGGTAGATCATAAGCTTAAAAATAGCATGCAATGGCAAGCAGAGGTTTCCAAAGTGAGAAAAATAGTTTCTTGTATTAAAAGAGGTTTGGACTGCAGAGAGAGAGAGAGATATTCATTTGGAATATGCAGTTCAGTTTTGGGCAACAGGATATCGGGGAACTGGAGAAAGTGCAGAGAAGCGCAACTGAACTGAGGCATGGAGGAGCTCAGCTCTGAGGAGAGATTAGCTGAACTGAATTTATTCTTTCTGGAGAAGAACCTTTTCACTGCCAGAGCTGTTTTTGCATTTATTTTACACATGTTTAAAAAATAATTTTAGGCCTGAAGATTACACAAAACCCCCAAACATTATATATTTTCTGAAGACAGACATCCTATAAATAAAGAGAGTAAAATAGTTCTAGTTTTTTATGTCACACGATATTACCGCAAAAGTCTAGGAAACGCAAAATTTCAGAGAATAAAAAAGCTCCAATTTTTTGTCACACGATATTACAGCAAAAATTTCAGTAAAAAACACTGTGCCCCTGTGAAATGGCGACAAACTTCCGTATTTTCTAGAGGGTGACACTTCAAAAGCCCACTAAAGGTAATTTGTTTAGTGATACAGAGGAGGTGCTAGAATAATTGCTCCCACGTGCGCGGAAATATGTAACATGTTTATGGCAATCAATGTTTTTACGAGTAGGTGCCCCGACACGTGCGTTTACATTCGTACGTATGTGTGGGTGGGGTCCTCAACATTCTTTTTTGGGGGGTTTTATGTGCTTTGGTATAACTTTTTTTTGCAAAACAGTTTTTTTTTTTCCGCTTAACTTTTTTTTTATCACATAGGGTCCAAAAGGCCCTACATGTCTCCTATGGGCTCCACTGAATGTATTGCAATGCACATCTCATTGCAAATACATTCCTTCCCGGGTATGCTAGTGACAGGTGACCTGGAAGTGACATCATACACGTCACTTTCCGGGTCACAGCAAGCACAGCCATGCCTGCAGATGGGCAAGCGGGGCACCGGTACCGGAGGTGTGTGGAAGAAATCAGGGGCAGCGCAGTTTTCTACTTTCTATTCTATTTTCTATTTATTTCTTTTTATATGTTGGACTGGATGGACTTTTTTCAACCAGATTAACTGTAACTATGTAAGTGGCATTTGTTTTGTACAGTTTTCTTTGTGCTGTTCCTTCTTTTTTTTTGGGACCATACTTATTACTTATTATTACTAATAATAAAAAGAGCTCCACACCCTAGTAATCTTTGATTTCTTCCATAATGCTCAGGTAGATCTCCACCTCTCAAAATGTGCCTACCTCTGGTTTAGAGAGTCTGAATTTATTGGTTAAATGTATATTTATTGAGACCAACAGACAACTACTATGTAGATATAGTGACAACCGCAAGTAACTTAGATTCCCCTTTATGTAGTTAACATCAATTAAAGCGGAGGTCCACCCTAAAAAAATAAAAAATAGCCTTTTTGGCTACAAAAAAACGGAAAATTGTATCATACTTACCAGTAATTTTCCTTTCCTGGTGCCTATCCATGGCAGCATACCTGTGATAGAGCTCCGCCTCGACTCCTCCTTCAGGACTAGTGAATAGCATAAATTAAAAGGCATAGCCCCTCCCCCAACATTCTTTGTAATATAGAATACCGAGGGTGGGAGCGTATGCTGCCATGGATAGGCACCAGGAAAGGAAAATTACTGGTAAGTATGATACAATTTTCCGTTTTCCTGGTGCCTCCATGGCAGCATACCTGTGATAAATAACTAGCTGACATGGGTGGGATAATTGCTTAACAATAAATGTTTAATTATAAGAGGACATAGCAGCCTAAACTGCCCTTCTTCCAAACTCAACAGTCGTGAGCGCTCCTGGATCAATATGGTAGTGTCTGAGGAACGTATGGTGAGAAGACCAGGTGGCGGCCCCGCACACTGTCTCCAACGAAACATTAGCCCTTGCTGCCCAGGAAGCTGGGACTGCCCTTGTAGAATGAGCATTCACTCAGGATGGAGGCTCCATATTCTTCACCCTGTAGGCCTTCTGGATTAACTTTACAACCCAAGATGCCAGAGTTCTGATGGAAGCTTCTTTGCCCCTGTATCTACAGAACTGTGCGATGAAAAGTCTCTCAGAATTTCTGAAGGGGCCGGTGGCTTCTAGGTAGGCCCTGAGCACTCTGGATACATCCAGTTTGTGACAAGACTCTGAATCCCTGTCTGTAAACACTGGTAGTGCCCAGGGTTCCAACAGGTGGCTTGGAGTAGCAACCTTTGGTGTGAAGCCCCGAAGGGGACGAAGTTCCACTCTGTCTGTGAAGAAGGAGATGTGGTCGTCACCTATCCCTAAAGAGTGAAGTTCCGAGATTCTTCTGCCAGATGTAATGGCTAGCAGGAAAGACGTCTTTAGTGTCAGGTTCCATATTGTTACTTGTTCCACTGGAGCAAAGGGATGGTCAGATAGAACTTCCAGGACTAGGGACAGATCCCACTTAGGAAATGATCTTCTGACAGGAGGGCGAATCTTCAATATACCTCTGAGGAAAGTGACTACTGAAGGATTCTCCACCCATCTCTTATTTGTTGCAGCAGAGATTACTGCTACCTGCACTTTGAGAGAGCTCAGACCAAGTCCCAGATCAAGTCCTGTCTGAAGGAATCCTAGAACATGAGATGTAGAAGGAAGGATTGGATGAAATCCATTTTCGGAAACAAATGACAAGAACTTGTCCCATATTCTTGAATATATGGCATTAGTTGCTGGCTTCCTAGCTTTTAGAAGGGTTGATATGACTCCTGTAGAACACCCTAGGGACTCGAACCTTCGCCTCTCAACCTCCAGATTCGAAGATTCAACTTCTGAAGGTTTGGATGAACTAGACTGCTCTGCGACAGAAGTTGAGGGAAAGGAGGGATCTTGATTGGAGAGCCCACACTGAGGCACAATATGGAAGTACTGCCACCACCTGGACTGGCTCCCTGAGGAGCCTCAGGAGGAATTAGAATATTAATGGCCTGGGAGGAAAGGCATATGCCGTGGTGAACCTCTAGGGACATGACAGGGCATCCACTGCCTCGACTTGTGGATGCGGCAGCCGAGAGAAGAACCTGTCCAGCTTGGCGTTCTTCGGGGAGGTGAACAGATCTACCTGAGGGGGATCCCATATGTTGGCAATCTGAAGGAAGACATGGGGGTGGAGAGCCCACTCATTGTCCAGGAAGTTTCTGGATAAAAGTGTCTGCTTCCGTGTTCAACCTGCCTGGCAGATACATTGCTCTGAGGTCCAGGAGGTTCTGCTCCGCCCAGAGCATGATCGGCTCTACCTCCTTGAGGAGTGACCTGCTGCGAGTGCCTCCCTGCTTCTGCAGATAAGCAACAGCTGCTCTGTTGTCTAGGCGTAGGAGTATTCTTTGGCCTCTGATTTGGAGTGCCAAAGAGGTCAGTGCCAAGAAGGCTGCCCTCATCTCCAAGATGTTGGATACCACTCCCTGGGTGGTGCATGCCCATCTCCCCTGTATTCTGGTTTGCCCGCAATGGGCTCCCCATCCCTGTCTGCTTGCATCGAACGTAATTGTGATCCAAGGAAGGGAGCCCAGGTGATGAGGCTTGGAGAGGTTTTCCGGAACTGTCCACCAGTGAAGGCTCCTGCGTATTTTTCCCATCAGCAGGATCGTCTGAGATAGTCGTTGTTTCTTCCACTGCACCAAGAAACCAGTCTGGAAATACCTCAAGTGCCAATGTGCCCAAGGAACCATGGGTATACAGGAAGACATTGTGCCAATGAGGCTCAGGCATTGTGAAGCCGTCAGATACAGGCTCCGGATGACTTTGATCATTCTCTGGATGACAATCCTTGCCTTCGGCGGTGGTAATGACACTGTCCCCTCCTGAGTGTCGAACATTGTGCATAGATTATCTGCTGTGTTGGCGTTAGTTGACTCTTGTCGGAATTCACCAGCCACCCTAGCTCTTTTAGGGACTGTAGAAGAATGTCCCGGTGACATACCAACTGATCCGGATTGCTTGCTAGGAGTAGGATGTCGTCCAAGTAGTGGTATATCCTCAAGCCCCTCTCCCGCAGGGTAACTAAAGCAGATATTAGTATCTTGGTGAACACCCTGGGAGAGGTGCACAGACCGAAAAGGCAGGGCTTGAAACTGTAGGTGGGTCCGTCCCACTGCAAATCTCAGGTATTTTTGAAATGCAGGTAGAATTGGAACATGTAGGTACGCATCCTGCAGATCGACCAAAATCATCCAATCTGATGGCTGGACTGCCTGAATAATCGTCTGCAGGGACTCCATTTTGAAGCTTTCGGGGCGGATATACCGGTTGAGCCTCTTTAGGTCTATCACAGGCCTCCACCCCCCTGTCCTCTTTGGGACCAGAAATAGGGTGGAGTATAAGCCTGCAAAGCACTCTGCCAAGGGAATCGGAACAGCCACCCCTGAAGCTGGAGTGACGTTAGGAAGTTTTTCAGAGCTTGAGCCTTCAGTGGAGAGAATGGAATCTCTGTTCCTTTGAAAGAGTTCCGAGGTGGGGGGTGAGAAAAATTCCAAAAGTGCCCCCATTGAATTGTTGACAGAACCCAGGGGTCGTGGCAGCAGGTGGCCCAGACTGGGGTAAAAAAACTTTAGCCTGGCTTCCACCGGGAGTGCCTGGGTTCCTGTGGCGTCAAAAAGACTGCTTCTGCTCCTGTGGAGCCGGAAGGGCTTTCATCTTCCTGTTCAAAAAGGATCCGAGTACCTTTCCAAGGTCTTTTGTTGTCTCTGGGCTGTCTCGACTGCCTAAAATCCCTTGGGTTTGACTGGTAGAACCTAGAGGAACCACCTCTGAATCTTCGCATACTTCTGTCCTGTGGAAGCATACCAGACTTCCCTCCTGACAGCCTGGAGATAGCTTTATCCATTTTGTCTCCGAATAGTGCTTTCCCATCAAACGGGATTTTGCACCAATTTTGTTTGGAGGACAAGTCAGCCATCCAGGGTTTCAGCCACAAGGCCCTCTTCGCCATCACTGAATGCAACATGGATCTTGCCGAGCACCTGATCATGTCAATGGCCGCTACGCAGACAAAGTCTGCCGACAATCTAAGCTCTTCTAAGGCCTTAATTATATCCTCCATGGGGACATCCTGATGCAAAGCCGTCTCAATATTATCTGTCCAAGATCTTCTGGCGTTTGATACTGATGTGAGGGCAATAGCTGGCTTACATGCTGCTTCCGCGGCTAAGTAGCTCCTCTTCAGCTCCAGGTCGATTCGCCTGTCTAGAGGGTCTTTGAAGGAAGCGGAATCCTCCATTGGTAGAGTAAGTTTTTTTGCGAGTCGCACCACGGACGCGTCTACCACTGGCATGGAGTTTAGTGACTGCGTTCCCGACTCTGGTAAGGGGTATATAGTTTATTGAACCGACCCCAAAATTATTATTTTTTTATCAGTCTTTGAACATTCCTTCTGAATGACTTGACTAATCTCGCCCATCAACGGGAAAATAAACTGCTTCCTTTTGAGGAATGGGAAGTAGCTTGTAGACTCTTGGGGAGGCTATTCTGCGTCTTTCCAGGCGATTGCAGTTTTGACTGCCTGGATTAATGGCTTTACCAAGGAGAGACTGAAGCCAGAAGGTTCTGACTCTTCTCAAGAGTCCCCTGAAGAGTCTTCAGGTGGTGAATCTCTAGCTGGTCGGCCTGACGGCGGCAGAGGTGTACTGACTGCTGACGGACCAGGGAGATTAGGTTCTATATCCTGAACCAGGGATATCTGCTGAAGTGGTTGAGCGGGGACCGAATCCAAAAGCTCAGAGAAGGAGTCCTTCATTGTTCGCTTGAGCAGATCTACAGCGTGCTGATTTTCTAGCTCGCGGTTGGACGCATAGTCCGTAAAACAGTCCTTACAGACCACTCTGTCTGGTAGCGGTGTAGCCCCACATGTCCAGCATCTCTTCTTCCTATAGGTCCTAGGAGAGGGGGTCGATCACGTCCTCTGGATCTTGACCTCTCTGATCTACGACGTGAAGAATGGGTCCTACGCCCTGATGAGCGGGACCCCTTGGAGTGGGTAGGGCTACGGTGTAAGGAACTCACGCTAGACCAGTGAGCGCACTTTTTTTTTTTATTTTATACTCACGTATAGTTGGTCACATACCTAATAGAAGTGTGAGGATCTTTGCTGCGAGATGAATGACTCATTGCGGAGTTGGGCACAAGGATCAGCTCCGGAAATATAGTAAGAAAGGGAAAAGAATCAGGAGTTTTTGGCGTCACTTTTTTTTTTTTTTTTAAATAAACATTTTTATATCGTCATCTTTTTTTTTTTTTGTATTTTATTTCTTAAACATAAACATTTTTATATTGTTATCTTTTTTTTTTTTTTTTTAACATAAACATTTCTGATCGGCAACATTTTTTTTTTTTTTTTTTTAAATAAAAAGTACCTACCACAAAGCAGCATCAGAGAGACCTAGCAGGGCACAGCTGAGGAGACTGACAGCCATCCCTGAATCTGAACCTAATTAGGCTCAAGGTGCGTGGGCTAATCCCATAAACCACCATTTGGAATTGATTGAAAAAAAGGGCAAATCTAGCCTTCTTTCCAGAATCCAAGATGGCAGCCACTGAACCAAGCGTCTGTGCATGCGCAATCGCAGAAGATCCAGCGTCGCCCAGTACAGAGAGCCGAGAAACTACGGCACTGTATCACTCCCGAATCGCGCATGCGCAGACGGCGGCGAGGACACTGCGCCGTGACACTCTCCTACCTGGCGGGACGTACAGAGCACCTGTAGCCCCCCCGAACCCGGAAATAAGCACCACAATGTTGTTGCACAGAGAGACACCTGCGCTATCCAGTTGCACAGTTTTAAAGGAACAAAAAAGTAAGACAACAATCATTTTGAAGGAGCCTAACAAGCAAAGGAAAGGGGAGGGGAGGGGAAGAGAGGAAAAGAAAGGGGAAAAACACAAATGCCTGTAATAAAAAATGGAAACCACCAGCCTGGGAAGATGGAGCTGATCCTTTTGCGACTTCCACTGCATTCATCATGGATGTGATAGCAGACTGCGTTCCTGTGAGGAAACTCTGCGAAATGACCCCAACAGATCCACAGAGGGGTTCCCAGTCTTATCAGCGCTGTGAGCGGCCCAAGAACAGGGACTGCGCACGGGAAAGGCTAAACCCGGCGGACACTGCCGAGTCCGACTGCAGAGGTATGGACATACTGCTACTCTTCACCAGCACAAGAAGGTATGAGGAAAAAAAGGAGAATGTTGGGGGAGGGGCTATGCCTTTAATTTATGCTATTCACTAGTCCTGAAGGAGGAGTCGAGGCGGAGCTCTATCACAGGTATGCTGCCATGGAGGCACCAGGAATTTTTTTTATTTTTTTATACTTACCAGAAATCTTCCTAATCTGCCACTTCCTATTCTGCAGTGATCTTCTCTCTTCTCCTCCTCGCGTTGCCTCCTGGAAAATGGGGCGCGCTGTGTTCTGGGACCTGTGTGTGTCCCAGAAGACAGTCGCCCATTCACAAAGCGCCGCGCGACTCGCGCATGCGCAGTAGGAAACGGGCAGTGAAGCCGCAAGGCTTCACTGCCTGTTTCCCTTAGTGAGGATGGCGGCGCCGGCACACGATCCGAAGGAGGGATTGGCCTCGGGCGGCCGACATCGCAGGCACCCTGGACAGGTAAGTGTGCTTATTAAAAGTCAGCAGCTACAGTGTTTGTAGCTGCTGACTTTTAAAAAAAAATTAACACAGCTGGACCTCCGCTTTAACATCTCAGACTACTACTGATGGCAACAAGGCCAAACTTTCTTTCACATTTGTTCATTGACAGACACAGCGCTTCCTTATTTAGAACCATAAGGTTATATCGCCCCCTACAGGAGTAGAACACTAGGCAGAAAAAAAGACTTGGCTACGCCTATGGGCAGTCCTAGGTGATATATACCTCCCTCTCTGCTATAGGGCCTTCAGTTTAGTTTTTTTCTGCCTAGTCAGGAGTAAGGACCTTGTTCTCTGCTGGGATCTCTAGTCCTGGTATTTTTTTGTTGTTTGTTTTTTTTCTCTTATCCTGGATTTTCTTCAGTTCATGGACTATGTAACTAGTCACTCTAAGGCCCCTTTCACACTGAGGCGCTTTGCAGGCGTTATTGCGCTAAAAATAGCGCCTGCAATGCGCCCCAAAAAAGCCGCTCAATAGTATCCAATGTGAAAGCCAGAGGGCTTTAACACTGGAGCATTGCGCTTGCAGGAGGGTAAAAAAACTCCTGCAAGCCGCATCTTTGAGGCGCAATAGGAGTGCTAAAAATAGCGCTCCTATAGCGCCCCTCCCCATTGAAATCAATGGGGTAGCGCCTCCAAAACTATCGTAAAACGCCGCAAAGAGGCGTTATTGCGAGCGTTTTTAACCCATTTTCGGGCGCTAGCGGGGGATAAAATCCCCCCGCTATTGCCCGCAAATCGCGGCAAAAACGACGGTATAGTGGCGCTAAAAATAGCGCCGCTATACCGCCAGCGCATCTAGCGGCTCAGTGTGAAAGTAGCCTTTATCACCATTTATTTCAGAAGTTTCTACAAAGTGAACCAGTGAACAGGCTAGTCCTGTCATCAATAGAACTACTCCTGGCAACTGAAATATGGTAATGTAATTTCACATAGTGTCGAAGTGAGAGAGAAGACTTGGCCTGTAGTATGTGTGTATGTGGTATTTGTGGCTGGTATATACAATTATGTTACACATTTTTTTCTTTACAATGTTGTTTTGCTTCTCATTAAAATGTTTCTTTTTTTTTTTTTTACTTAAAATGCTGTCCCTGTCCTGGTGAAGCAAACACGGGCAGGGGTTGTAATAGAAACTGGATTCTACCTTTTAAAAAGGAAAGTCCTAGTCCTAAACCCCACTTTGTCCCTATGCTTTAACCACTTCAATACCATGCATTTATACACCTTCCTTCCCAAGCCAATTTTGAGCTTTCAGCGCTGTCACAATTTGAATGACAATTGCGCGGTCATGCAACACTGTACCCAAACATTTTTTTTATCATTTTGTTCCCACAAATAGAGCTCTCTTTCGGTGGTATTTGATCGCCTCTGCGATATTTTTTTTTTTGCATAACAAATAAAAAAAGAGCGAAAATTTAGAAAAAAACTAAGTTTTTCTTTGTTTCCGTAAAAAATTTTTTGTAAATAAGTACCTTTTCTACTTCAATGACGGGCACTGATAAGGCGGCACTAACGGGCACTGATAAGGCGACACTGATGGTCACCGATGAGGTGGCACCAATGAGGTGGCACTGATGATGGGCACTGATAGGCGGCACTGATATGTGGCACTGGTATGCGGCACTGATGGGCACTCATAGGTGGCACTGATGGGCACTCATAGGCGGCACTGATAGGTGGCATGGACGGGCACTGATAGGTGGGCACTTATGGGCACTGATGGACACTGGTAGGTGGCACTGATGACACTGGTGGCTGGCATTGCTGGGCATCATACATTTTGGTTGTGCCATGATGGTGCCAGTCAGTGCCCATTTGTGGGCACTGATTGGCATATATTTTTTATGTATTTGTGCATGTGGATGGCCATGGGGGACTTACCTGGCCATCCACATGCTTGGGGCCTCCCTGGTGGTCCTGGGGGGCTTCCCTGGTGGTCCAGTGTGGGTATCCGAGGGGGGGCTGTGCTGATAAACAATCAGCGCGAACCCCCCGTCAGGAGAGCCGCCAATCGGCTCTCCTCTACTCGCGTCTGTCAGACGCGAGTGAGGAAGAGCGGATCAACGGCTCTTCCTGTTTACATCATGATCAGCCGTGATTGGACACGGCTGATCACGTGGTAAAAAGCCTCCGCCAGAGGCTCTTTACCGAGATCAGTGCAGCGGTGTGTCAGACTGACACACCGCTCCACCGATCGCCGCGATGCGCGCCACCCCGGGCGCGCGGCGGCTGTTATCCTGCAGGAAGTCATATGACGTCCAGTGTGGATAACAGAACCACTTCCCGGAC
Source organism: Rana muscosa (assembly GCA_029206835.1). Lineage (NCBI taxonomy): Eukaryota > Metazoa > Chordata > Amphibia > Anura > Ranidae > Rana > Rana muscosa. Next base: position 75,311,199 of record CM055121.1, read on the forward strand.
GTCAATCTGCTATTGACTGGGCGGGAAGTGGTTAATAAAAAAGTGTGTTCCTTGTAAGATAAAACAGCCAGCTCAGACACAGGTGTTGCAGAGGTGATTGCTGCAAGGAATCCTACTAATCCTACCTAATTTTTGAAAAAGGCACTTTGTGAAGCACAGAGAGAACTAGATTACCGTATATACTCGAGTATAAGCCGACTCGAGTATAAGCCGAGGTACCTAATGTTGCCCAAATAAACTGGGAAACCTTACTGACTCAAGTATAAGCCGATGCCCCACTGTTCCCTAGCTCGCTGTTCCCTGTAAATAGAAATTTTTACATTGTAAATATTACCTGCAAAGAAGTTGCGGCTGCGGCGTCCATTGTTCGAATTCCGCTGCGTCCATCGTTCAAAATTCCACGGCCTCTTCCTGTTCCTTACTTGATAGGCGAGTCTCAGCAGACACTCTCCGCCTATCACGATCATTCTCTCATCCTTAGTTTTCCCAGCAGACACTGTGTTGGGTGTTCCGCCAATCACAGACGTCTGCTGGAAAACTGAGGATGAGAGAACGTTCGTGATAGGCGGAGAGTGTCTGCTGAGACTCGCCTATCAAGGAAGGAACAGGAAGAGACCGCGGAATTTGAACGATGGACGCCGCGGAATTTGAACGATGGACGCCGCAGCCGCAACTTCTTTACAGGTAATATTTACAATGTAAAAATGTCTATGACTCGAGTATAAGCCGAGGGGGGGACTTTCAGCCCCAAAAAAAGGGCTGAAAATCTCGGCTTATACTCGAGTATATACGGTAGGTCGTCTTAACCAGGGAGTGAGAGGCCAGCAGTCTCTGAAACAAGATAGATAGGGCAGATACATGACATGAGAAAAGCGATACTGCAGAGGATACAGAACCAGTGTATGCCTACATTTTATTTTAGCTATAGGGATAGGGGGTGCTGTGAATATTATTGATGTAATGTTTTTGCAATTTGTTCAAACAATGCAAAAAAAGGGAAAGTCCAAAATTAGAGTGAATGCAAAGGAACAATGTTTTTTTTTTTTTATGTGATAATAACGTTTTTTGTTTTTGTTTAAAAATAACAAACATGTTATACTCATCTGCTCTGTGCAGTGGTTTTGCACAGAGCAGCCCAGATCCTCCTCTTTTTGGGTCCCTCACCAGCACTCCTGGCCCTTCCCTCCTGCTGAGTTCCCCCACAGTAAGCAGCTTGCTTTTGGGGCACCTGAGCTGAGCCGCTGCACTGTGTGTCCATGCAGACATGTAGCCGCAGATCGGCCCCTGCTCCCTCTTTCTCCTCATTGGCTCACTGACTTTGATTGACAGCAGCGGGGGCCAATGGTTCCTGCTGCAGTCTCAGCCAATGAGGAAGGAGAGTCCTGAACAGCAGCCGAGACTCTCGTGAAACATTGCTGGATCGAGATGGGGCTCAGATAAGTATTAGGGGGGCTGCTGCACACAAAAGGTTTTTTATCTTAATGCATAGAATGCATTAAGATAAAAAACCTTCTGCCTTTAAAAGCACTTATCTGAGATCTGTATCGATCTAACGCTGTGCCCATCTTAACTTCTTTCCCAAACTCTTTAATAGAAGAAGCATCTAATGTATTGTCAATTGAGGAGCTAGCAATATTTATTTGCATACAGATATCCCTCCAAAAGGATTTTGGGGTGTACAAATTTGTGCAGACAAGCAGGGCACACCCAACAAATAAAGCATGGAGATCCAACCATCATATAAGCATTACCAGCAGCTAAAACAGATATACAGATCCTACTCTGGACATTTTGTGTTATGGGGGTGACAATGCTCTGCCCCTGTCTTCCCCAATCTCCTGCCTGTAAATTACCTCTTTATATGCTCTTCCAAAGGAAAACTTCTGTGTTGATGCACATTGCCCAGGAATATTACACTAGTCTTACAAAAAAGGCACTTTAAAAATCAGGGGAAATGCCCTGTTAAAAACACATGCAGCTGGTTATTGATGCAGTGCATGTAGACAATAAAAGGCTGTGAAATAATTAATTGCAGTGAACAACAATTAGGAAATATGGCTTATGTAAAAACAAATGCAACTGATATCTGTGTAATGCATATAGACAGCAACAGGCTGTGAAAAACAAATCAATTGAAGCCAGCAAAATTTAGGAAATAGTCAAAGTTTTTTTGATGTTTGTTTTAAAAATAATAATCATGTTATACTTACCTGCCCTGTGCAGCTGATTTGCACTGAGCTGCCTGGATCCTCCTTTTTTTGGGTCCCTCTTCGGCTCTCCTGGCCCCTCACTTCTGATGAGTGCCCCCACAGCAAGCAGCTTGCTATGGGGGCACCTGAGCTGAGCTGCTGCTCTGTGTATACATTCAGACATGGAGCTGCGGCCCAGCCCCACCCCTTTCTCTCCTCGTTGGTTGACTGACCTTGATTGATAGCAGTGGGAGCCAATGGCTCCACGTTGCTGTCTCAGGAGGAGGGGAGTCCCGGGCAGCCGAAACAATCCTACAACATCGCTGGATAGACATGTGCTGCACACAGAAGGCTTTTTATCTCAATGCATAGAATGCAGGTGCTTTAGCGCTGGAAATAGCCTCTGCTAAGTGTCTGAAAATCACCTCCCATTCATTCCAGTGTGACACTCGAGCGGTGCGTTTGCGGGACGTTCCGAAAAGTCCTGCAAGCAGCATCTTTGGGGCGGATAAATACATTGCTCCCAAAACATCTTGCCCATTGGAATGAATGGGCAGCGATTTCAAAGCACCTGAAAAGCGCATTTAAATCGGCGCAAAATGGCAGTTTCTAAGACTTTTTTTGGGGTTAAATGCACGCCGCTAATGGCCAAAAAAGCCAAAAGTGCCGCTTAAACAGAGCTAAAGCGCCGCTAAAACGAGCAGTGCTTTAGCCGTAACGGCCGGTGCTTTCAGTGTGAAAGTAGTCTAATGTCCTGTACACACGATCGGATTTCCGATGCAATAAAATCCGATGGAATTTTCCGTCGGAATTCCGATGAAGCTGACTTCCATCAGCCTTGCATACACACCATCAGACAAAATTCCGACCGTCCAAAATGCGGTGACGTAAAACACTCCGACGAGTCGAGAAAAATTAAGTTCAATGCTTCTGAGCATGCATCGACTTGATTCTGAGCATGCGTCGGTTTTTTCTCCGTTGGAGTTCCACACAGACGATCGGAATTTCCTATCGTTTTTTTTTTTCCCCCCCATCGGAAAAATTTAAAACATGTTCTATTTTTTTACACCGATGGAAAAAAGTCTGATGGGGCCCACACACGATCGGAAAAAATGATCGTGTGTACAGGGCATTAGTAAATCTCCCCCTATGAGACTCAAGTGGGTTTTAGGGAGGTCTGGGGACTCAAGAGGTTAAACTTTGGTTACAGCAGAATAAAAGTGTTGTGGTCATTTATTAATTTTTGGTATTAAAGTAGATCATTTTCCTGTTATTTAAACTAAATTTTGCACACCATCAAACTGATACTAAAATTGAGCACGGTAGAAAAATGCTGGCCATAGTTACCATGGTAGCATGCTAATACTGTATGGCTTAAGAGTCAACATTTACTAAAATTAGTTGAAATTGACATTTTAAAAATGGAATTCAACAGATTTTCTTGGTCAGTGTGTTAATAATAGTAATCTGTTATCATTCATCATGTAAGAAAAAAATGTTTAAATTACCTCTTACTGTTTTTCATGGAATCAAAATGTATTCATTATTTTTAGATGAAAGTTAATTTCTTTAAACTGATTCATTTGTCTTAAATGTCTTAAAATTATGTTTTGTACAAATTTTATGTGGTAATGGTAAAAAAAAAATAAAAAAAATCAAGCAATGTTTTTGTTGGTAGTATAATTATTGCTACACTTAAGGCCCATACACACGATCGGACAATCCGACCGTCGGTATGCTCTATCGGACAATTGTTTACAGTTTTTCATCAGACAAATGTTCGCTGTGAATGCTCTCAAACTTTCCAGCAACAAATGTCCGATGGAAGATAATCCGATCATGTGTACACAAGTCCATCGGACTACAGTCCAAAGTGAAAACACGCATGCTCAGAATCAATGCTAAAGATCAGCCAACAATAGCAGAAGTTGCCCAAAGGGTGGCGGTAAAGAGCTGAAAAACCACGTGATTTGGTGAAAGTTGGCTGAAAATCTTCTGCCGTCTGTATGCAGAACAAGTTCACGGCCAATGCCCATTCGGACCAAAATCCACGGAAAAGTCAGATGGAAGTCCGATCGTGTGTATGAGGCTTTAAAGTGAGTGCAGAACCAAAACTTGTTTTTAGTTTCGGATACAGTGAGGGAGGGTTTGAACGTCTGTCTGGTTTTATTGTTATCCAGAACTCCGTTCAGGTCCATACACACGATCGGATTTTCCGACAACAATGGTCCGACGGACGTGTTTTATCGGACAATCCGACCATCTGTATGCTCCATCGGACAATTGTTGTCGGAATTTCCGACAACAAATGTTGGCTGCGCATGCTCTCAAATTTTCCGACAACAAATGTGTTACATCGGATCATCCGATCGTGTGTACACGAATCCGTCGGACTAAAATCCAAAGTACAAACACGCATGTTTCAAACCAATGCTAACCATAAGACAACATTAGCAGAAGTTGCCCAAAGGGTGGTGCTAAAGAGCAGAGTACATTTATTACGTCACTACGTTCGTGTTTGTTGGCTGAAAATGTTCTGTCGTGTGTATGCATACCAAGTTCACGCCCCTTCGCACAAAAATCCACGGAAAAGTCTGAATGGAAGTCCGATCATGTGTATGAGGCTTTAGAGAGATTTCCTTTACTTCCTATTCCACTGAGAAGGGTTTTACCAGGCAGAAAGTGACAAAAAAATTGCAACAGAAATAAAAAGCGCAATAGGTTTCTAACCTTACCCCTTCTGAAAAAGAATTGTATTTCTTTCTATGTTGCCATTGCAGATTTTTTCTCACTTCCTGTCTGGTGAAACCATGTCCACAGAACATAAAATAAGGGGAAATCTCGCTAACTGAGCTCCGAATATCAGTAAACTCAAAAAAGAGTTTTAATCCTACCACACTTAAAAAAAAAAAAATTCAACTGGAAATTTCCTTAACCATTCTGCTGCCTTTGCTACATTAAAACATTTGTACAGGCTAAACTTTTTCTCTAAAATAACACAGTTTTTATACTTACCTGCTCAGTGCAATGGTATACCTCCTCTTCTGGGGCCCCTCACTGGTGTTCTAAGCACCTCCTCTTCTCCGTGTGCCACTATAGGAAGCCACTTCCTATGGTGGCACTCCTGCAGACTTGCTCCCAAGCCTGGCTGTGTATGTCCAAAGACACCGCTAGTATGACTCGGCCCTACCCCCTGCTTCCTGCTCACAAAATTTGATTGACAGCAGCAGGAGCCAATGGCTTCCCCTGCTCTCACTGAGTCCTGTGAGGAGAGGAAAAGAGAGCAGTGCTGCTGCACTTGGGCACAGTGCTGGATCCAGATAGGGGTCTTCAAAAAGTTTCCACTTGTTTATATTTTGTTGGAAACCGCGAGGGCGGGAGAAGTTTTGCTGATGGCATTAAAAAGTTGGTACAACGCTGGGAAAAATGCATCACAAAAGAAGGCGACTATGTAGAAAAGTGAAGTAATTTGAGCCAATTCTTAATAAAAAAGAGTTAAAAAAAGTGCAGAAACCTTTTGAAGAACCCTCGTATAAGCAGGGTGAGCAGGCTATACAACCACTTGGACATTTTTTACTTTAATGCAGGAAATGCATTAGGATAAAAAATGTTCTGCCTATACTACCACTTTAAAGTGGTTGTAAACCCATATAAAAAAAAAATTGTTTTTAGCCCACCTGCAAGACAAAGCTATAATGAGCTAGTATGACTAGCATACTAGCTCATTATGTCCACTTACCTTAGATCGGGGCCCCCGAAGCCGTCCGTGTCCCTCTCTCCAGCCGCAGGCATCGCTGCGGCGATAGCCGGAATGTTACTTCCTGGTATCGCCGCTCCAGCCAATCACAGCGCCGCTCCGGTGCTGTGATTGGCCGGAGCGGCGAAGACGTGACTCCGCGCATGCGCGCAGGAGCCGTCAAATTCAGCTAAGCCCAAGCGTTGCTGGGACTTAGCTGAATTTGTGAATGGGATTAACCCCATGAATGCACCGTTATCTACGGCGCGCATGCGCCGTAGACAGCGGCGCCTGTGATTTTAGTAAATATCTCCTAAACCGTGTAGGTTTAGGAGATATTTCTTGCACCTACAGGTAAGCCTTAATCTAGGCTTACCTGTAGGTGAAAGTTGCAAAAGTGGGTTTACAACCACTTTAAATTTAAAATTGTCAAATACTTTATATAAAACAAACATAGTTATTTGTATCTGAGCTGTGCACACTTTAACCACTTCTGGACCGCCAGATATACTGCGGCAGGGTGGCCCTCATGCGCGCAATCACATACCTTTACTTGATTTCGTGCACTGGGTCTGGGCATGATGTCCGTCGGGACCCGGCGATCGCTCTGAGGAGTGGCAGAATGGCGGTCTGCGTATGTACAGCACAGTACAGTACAGTACGTCAGGTTGAAAAAATAAAGTCCATCCAGTTCAACTAAACAGACAGAAACACGGATCTCTGTTTTCCCCTAGTCAAAGTACACCCTCCACAGTTAGAAAGCACCCGCTAGGGACACATTTAACCCTTTGATTGCCCCTGAAGTTAACCCCTTCCCAGCCAATGTCATTTGTACAGTTGCATTTTTTTTAGCACTGATCACAGTATTGGTGTCACTGGTCCCCAAAAAGTGTCACTTAGTGTCATATTTGTCTGCCGCAATCCTGCTAAAAATCACTGAACACCGCTATTACTAGTAAAAAATAAATAAATAAATAAAAGTTCCATAAACATATCCCATAGTTTGTAGACTCGCAAACCAATCAATATACGCTTATTGGGATTTTCTTTACCAAAATTATGTACAAGAATACAAATTGGCCTAAATTGATGAAGAAATTTGATTTTGAATTTTTTTCTATTTGGTATGTTTTATAGCAGAAGGTAAATAAAAATATTTTTTTTTTTTTTCAAAAATTGTGGGTCTTTTATTGTTTATAGCGCAAAAAATAAAAACCACCAAAAAAACTCTATTTGTGGGAAAAAAGGACATCAATTGTATTTGGGAACAGCGTCGAATGGCCACGCGATTGTCAGTTAAAGCAACGCAGTGCCGTATCACAAAAAATGGCCTGGTCATAAAGGGGGTAAAACCTTCCGGGGCCGAAGTGGTTAATATACACATGCAACAATCTTTACAGCAGATTTTCCCATAAAATGCAAGGTCGGCTTAATATATTTATGATTTATATAACATATTATTGCCCATTCCGAATCATTAATAGCAGCATTACTATAAAAACATCACCCAGTTTCCCACATGATACCAGGGAATGCTGAGTAATAATCCACAATCTCACAAGATAGTCGTTTTTTTTTTCCGTTCAACCCAGGAGGGTTGAACGGAAAAAAAGATGGTAGCTCAGGAGGAGCCGCTGTACTAACAATCTGATGTTCCCTTGCTGTGCTATTGTGTTCTGACTGGGGGACAGGCCCCCAGCCAGAACACTCTGGTCAGTACTCTCAGCCATTGGCTAAGAGCGCTAATCCACAACGGGTCAGCAGATCTTTTTCTGTTCAGTCGGACCAGCTGCAGTATACACGGGCCGAATGTCGGACAGTTTCTCTTAAACCGGCCAATGCCGCCCGACATTCGGCCCATGTGTACTTGGCTTTAGCGTTTCTTCTTGCCAGATTCAAGTGCTCAGCATTTCCCGGGATTTCATCAGAAGGATGGTGACATCGCCCTCATCTAGGAGCCGTAGGAAGTCAGGGAAAAGGTAAGTACTGTATATTTAATATTTTTTTTTTCTCCTTACTGCTTACATCTTATTACTGCTTAATAATGGGGGAGAGGGCCCTACTATATTAAGTGGGCCTTGCAGTTTTTTTGCAAGGTCCACATTAAGCATTCTGAGATAAGCAGTAAAAAAACTGGCAGCTCAGGAGGAGCCGATGTACTAACAATCCGATGTTAGTACAGTGATCTCCCCTGCTGTGGTTTATTTAAAATTTTGTATGCAGTGAAAATGTATGAAGTGAATAAAAGCATAAAAATCTATATGGGGATATACCCGCCCTTTCATTATACACAATCAGTGTTACAACCTCAAGTGTCCATGCATGCCACACTTTATTGTTTCAATACAATTGCCATCCACCCTCCTAAGAGGAGTGCTGTGTGCAATGTTCCAAAGGAAATCTTCACCCGTGCTCCACACAGATTAAAAACTCACCAGAACTTTAGACCCTCAAACAGGGTCATTATGCGCATTATATTTTGGTCGCACGTTCCCTCTAAGCCTCGAATAGTCTGTTCTCTCTTTTCACCACAGGGATATCAGAGCCATATAAATGACATAAAAACCAAACTTCATTGCGTACCACATCTATTTATTGATGATATTATTATTATTTTACAGTATATAGCGCCAACAGTTTGCACAGCGCTTTACAATATAAAGGGAGACAATACAGCAACAATAAAATTCAATACAAGAGTGTTAAGAGGGCTCTGCTCCTGCGAGCTTACAGTCTAATAGGAAGGAGCTGGTGAAACAAAAGGTAGTAACTGTGAGACCCCTTTCACACTAAGGTGTTTTTTAGGCGCTTCAGCTCTAAAAATAGCACCTCTAAAGCGCCTGAAAAATGCCTCCTCTGCAATCCCAGTGTGAAAGCCCGAGTGCTTTCACACTGGGGCGCTGCGCTGGCAGGACATCAAAAAAAGTCCTGCAAGCAGGTTCTTTGAGGCGCCTTAGGAGCGGTGTATACACCGCTCCTAAAGCGCCCCTGCCCTGTATGTGGGGGCTTTTAACCCTTTATTCACTAGTTTTAGTGACGCTTTACCGCCGACGCCCCCACGCTGTCAGTGTGAAAGGACTCTTAGGGATGAACTGATGAGGGAAGTAAAAGATTTGGTTGTTAGTGTAGCGGGGTCTCTAAATTTAGGTGGGATACACCTGGGTGGTAGTTTGATCCAGGTGTGTAAATTATGAGAGGAATTGGACCATTTGTATTCGTGGAGGATTGGGTGGTGTATTATTCTCCTTGGCCTGTGGGTGGCGGGGTACCCGCAGGCTCAGGGTAGATTCGCTGCCACAGTGCTGTCCCTTTTGTCCCCTTCCGGAGATGGTACGGCGAGGGCGGGGAACCTGCCGTGACGTCAATGGAGGAGATAAAGGGGGGAGACGCCCTTGCCACGGGGTTCTTCTTTGGAGATCTTCTTCATCACGCGCCCAGGCACCTTAGGCCTGGGTGCGGGCGGTCCGGAATTTTCGGCCCAGGCGCCCTAGGCCTGGCCGGAGCAGAGTTGGCGTCCATCCCAGGCACCTTCAGCCTGGGGTGAGGTACTAAATCAGAGGCCTGGGGCCCGGTGACTTTGACTGGGTCCCGCGAGGGTGGAGAAGTCAGAGGGTCCCTGAGGTGGATGGGGCCCATGTCTGAGGTGAGGAGGCTGGAGAGGTCACCCATCCGGAGAGTCCGGAGCAGCATCAACCCGGTGACGGATGGGCCTCCGGTAACTCCATTGGAGGGACATCTTCCCCTGACAGGGGCCACAACGCAGCGAAGGTACTCCTATCTACATTCTCTTGAGTTGCTGGTAGAGACTCACAAGTTCTAAGTTCTGTCTTAGCCGATGGCTATAGTAACCGCTGGTGAAACCACAGTGGTTTAGCTGACAATCAGGATAGTGCCTCGACCTGCTCACCCCACCGTATTGAACTGTTATTGGCTCTCAACCAGTTGGCTGCTAAAGCACTGTTTATTGTGAGTGTGACAATAAAGCAAGAGTTGGACCTTTATTGGTGTGTGGTACTCTGGTTAATGGGAGCAAAGGGAAGTGTCAGCACAGCAGGACTTGGTCCTTAACTGAAACACACAGGCCAGAGGAAAATATCTGGTACTGGCCTTCACCTCACCCACTGCCATGGGGAGGACATGGGCCGTAGCGCATCTCACCCTCACATACGAAATACCCCTAGACAAATCAGAGGGGGTGAGGCCGCTACATTAGCTAAAGGCAGAATAGGCTTTCCTAATAAGATGGGTTTTCAGGGATCGCCTAAAAGTGGACAGAATAGGAGATATGTGAACAGATTGGGGTAGTAGCTTCTAGAGGATGGGAGAGGCTCTGGAGAAGTCCTGGAGACGATCATTGGAGGAGGAGACAAGGGAGCTAGATAGCAGGAGGTCTTGGGAGAATGGGAGAGGACGGTTTTGGTGATATTTGGAGCTAATATTGGTGGGGCAGAGTTGTAAATGGCTTTGTATGTTATTGTTAGTGTTTTGAATTTTATCCTTTGGGCAATGGGAAGCCAGTGGAGGGATTGGCAGAAAGGGGTGAGCGGATGGTAAGGTGGATGAGTCTGGCAGGGGCATTCATGATAGACTGAAGAGGGGATAGCCTGCAGAGAGGTAGGCCAAGGAGGAGGGAGTTACAATAGTCAAGCAAGAGATAACAAGGGAGTGAATAAGTTGCTTAGTGGTTTCAACGGTTAGAAAGGGGCATATTTTGAAGATGTTACGGAGGTGAAGCCTGCAAGATTTTGACAGTGATTGGATTTGGGGCTGAAATGACAAGTCAGAGTCATGATTACACCTAGCACCCTGGCATGAGGGGAGGGATTGATAGTTGTATTATTGATCTTGATGGAGAAGTCAGGGGAGGGGGCACGGGCTGGAGGAAAAATTATGATCTAAATTTTAGAAAGATTGAGTTTAAGGAAGTGGTGTGACATCCATGCTGATATGTCGGTTAGTAAGTTAGTAATGTGAGAGGAGAAAGAAGGAGTGAGGTGAGAAGTAGAGAGATAGATTAGCATGTTGTCAGGATAGAGATAGTAATGGAAACCATGGGAGTTTATTAATTGACCAAGGGAGAAGGTGTAAATGGAAAAGAGGAGGGGTCCGAGGACAGAACCTTGAGGTACCTCTACAGAAAAAGGAAGTGGAGAGAAGGAAACAAAGTAACACAGAAGGAGTGCTGTGATAGGTAGGAGGAGAACCAGGGAAGAGCAGGGTCTTGAAGGCCAAAAGAGAGAAGTTTTCTGAGAAGGAGGGGATGGTCAACAGTATCAAATGCTGTAGAGAGGTCTAGTAGTATGAGTATGGAGTAATGGCCATTGATTTCATCAGTTAGTAGTTCATTAGTGAGTTTCAGTAGGGCAGTTTCAGTGGAGTGTAGTAAGCAAAAGCCGGACTGTAAGGGGTCAAGAAGGTTGTTGTCAGTGAGGTAGGAGCTCAGACCATTGTAGATTAATCGTTCTAAAAATTTTGATGCAAATGGGATTGATCAAATGGGATTGATCAGGGCATATTTATTTAAAACACTTAGGCCCCTTTCACACAGCAAGCATGCTAGGATCTGCCTGCCCATTTTTCAGGCGGATTTGAGCGGGCCATCCATCGACTCTTATGGGGAGACGGATGTCAACGGAGATGTGTCCGCTGGCATCCATCTGCCATCCGATCCGCTAAAAACAGACGTATGGCGATACATTCGCCATCGGTCTTGGTGGATCAGATGAGATCTAATGAAAACAGATCTCTCAATAGGAATCAGCGGCGCTCTGACAGGCCCCTCCCCGCTGAGTGAGCAGAGACGGACCTGTCATCTGCCCGTCAGTGGAGATCAACGAAGCAATCCCCTACTGAGCTAGCAGACTCCGCCTCGTGTGAATAAGGCCTTACAAACCACAAACACATATGGATGCACACTCACATTAAAAGTGCCTCTCCTGGTACCTTGTATTTTCAGACTGTATTTGCGTACCCCACCACCACTGCCATAGGGTTATACTGTTTATTGCATAAAACGTTTTCTTAAAATTACACTTACAATATAACTTCTCTTGAAGATGCCCAGTGGGAGGGGTGAAACGTCATTTCCGGCCTATGGAACACACGCCGCTATATTGTCTTACTGCTATATTGTAAGTGTAATTTTAAGAAAACTTTTTATGCAATAAACAGTATATCACTATGGAGATTTTTCTGTGATTTATATGGCATGCAAAAATGTTAGAGAAATTAGAAATTATACTTTAAATGTCAACTATGAATATGCATATTAATATGACTATATCTTCTAAAGTTAAAATGTTTGCTTTATATAACTCTATTAATACTTAAATATGTTGAATAAGCTCTAATAGCCCTAATTACTGGAATAAGTCATATGACCATATTCTATTGTGCAAAGATGTGCTGACTCTTACATCTGTCAAACATGGGCTGCGAACCATGAGATAATTTATGTATCCATTGTATGAAATATCCTGTCATAAGGTGTAGGCTGAAAAAGGATATTTCCCTATTTCCTGCTGACGTCAGAATAAAGGTTGAAATTATACATGGTCAGGATGTTACGAGCAGGAAAAGGGAAGGTTTAAGGGTTATAAAAGCAGAATGTGAATCTATGACAGGCAGAAATGGATCTCTGAAGCAGAAAATATACATTTAACCATTTCTCTTGCATATGCAATAAAATATCTTGACTTGTAACGAGAGTTGGTCTGAAATTACTTGACATTTTGGTCCTTCGAAAACGGAAGTCCAAATTCCTGGAAAGCACTAGCCAACAACCCAGTGAACCGATGTCCGTACGGCAAAAAACTGTAAGTCCTCCGTCTTAAATTTGACGTTAACAGAGGCCGGCTCACTGAACTAGTGCCTCCCGGGCAGCGACTTACCGGATCAGCACAAGAGACCGCTCTCGGGGCAAGGTAAGATATTTTCATTTATTATATTATACTTTTAGGCCTAAATGTGATTAGGGATTTAATGAATTAAGGGATTTTGTTACATACATCTAATATAGAGATTAATTGAATGTTTATCTGTTGTGTATATGTTTTGCTTTATCCAAGTTGAGGGAATATAAGTAGATACGTCCGTAGTTTAAATCCCTTTGATATAGGAGTATGGTCCCATTCCAATACCCGGGTGCAGATAAAGGAAATTTGTCGACAAAGGACCTAGGTCCTGACAGCCTTGTAAACTGCAGGAATTCCCGTGGGGGACACATAAATATTCCTACATCAAAAACATGAACCCCTGTTGATACAAAGGTATGGCCTGATAGATTTCCAGGTAACAAATAGAGGTAATTTGACGAGCCCTTGCGCTCAGCCAGCCTCGTATGTTGTGTAAAAAACCTGTACAGGCATTTATAAATACCGTTGAATCAACAAATATTAATGTTTTGATCAAGTGTGGGAACAACAGTCGAGAGAAATTAAGTCTCTTTTGTAATTCTGTTCATGCTCCCTACAGTTTACTGAAATATTAATGTTTTGATCAGGGGGGGTTGACCAGTCAGGTGAATTTACGTTCGCCTTGTAATTCTGTTCATTCTCCCTATAAATGAAAAAAAAACATTAAGTAAGAAGACAAGACACCAGTATTATAGCAGCACACAAGATCAATAATCTAGAAGTGATATGTCACGACTAGAAAGTTTGTGAGTAGCTGCAGAAGTGATAAGATACTGTGTGCAGGTATTGTGTCAGTGTGAGAAGACCTTACAAAAAAAACTCCGTGTGCACGTTAAAATGAGTATGATCCATGGAAAGTCTGATGGTTTGAATGATGATGCAAAGTATATGTGTAGTCTAGACAAAGAGAATGTGAAACTCCTTAAGACATGGAAAACAAAGTATGATTTTGATGCATTTTTAAATAAGGATTGTTGTGTAATACTGTGTTGTGTAGAAAGCTTAAAAAATAAATAAAAATTATGCCGGCATGTATGTATGTATGTATGTGTATATATATGTATGTATGTATGTGTATGTGTATATATATATATATATATATATATATATGTAGCGGGGTGTTCCCCTTTAATCAGAGACAGGAAATTCCAGAGAGAGGGGAGTCGGGGGGAAGGAATATAAGGAGGGGGAGAGGCCTGGCTCTTTCTCTTTGGACACGGGGCGGGAGAGAGAGATGCACCTGTGCGGATCTGTGCTGTTCCAGGCCTGAAGCCTGGGGCCTGTGGAGCGAACCAAAGAGCCTTCCACCCCCCTTTGCGAGCCTGGGTGGCATCCAGACTCATCTCTTCTAAAGTTATCTGGATCGGGGATCCGATCGCAGAAGCCGCCGTGGACGAGGACCGACACAGCCGGTGGAAGTTCCGGACTGAGGGAAGTGTTCCGGAGTGGTGAGCGAGCGAAAGCTCATCTTTGAACTGTTACTTTTATACTTTGTGCCTACTAGACTTCCGAGGCCTAACACCTCCGGTGAGGGAGAATTACCCCCCCCCTATTGGATTACAAATACATGGTTTTAAATACTTCAAGTGCACCACCTTTACAGATCCTGTGCCGGTGAAGATTTGTGTTTCTTCTAAGACTGAGTTTCATGGTTAGGGATCAGGCCTGATCCGTTAGTTAATTATAAGTTAGTTATCACACCACAGGGTGTTTAGGTAACGGTCGCCCCATGTGGCGCTCCGTCCCCTTTCCATTGCTGGTACACACACACACAGTATTGTGATTTATAACTGCAGGGACCTGCTTATGTGTTGTGAACCAAATGTTACATGCATGTTATTCCCTTGTATCTTACCACTAGCAGTAAAGTCAGTTATTATTTACAACATTGTCTATGAGTCTGAGTTATCAATCCACACACCCACATTTAAAGCATAAGTGATTGTTTATGTGAAATTGCTGTGGGTTAACTGTGCCAGAGCGGGTAGAGCAGATTGCCGGGGGGTTGGGGAAGCTGTACACAGGGCCCAAATCAAAACTTGCGGCTCTCTTAAGTTGAGGGTATCGCTACACGTGGGGGCTCGTAAATCCGGGATTACTGAGACAGCGGTGAGAGCCCGCCAAGACTTACCAGCATGGACCCGAAAGACATCAGAAACTGGTGTGAAGTAGCCAAGACAGATCCAAGCCAGTCAGTGGTCATTAACATTCCGGGTCAGGAATGGCCGACCGAAACGGTGGAAGGGTTAATGAAGTCAGACCCAGACACCTCACACCAGTATACGCTAGTGGAATATTCAGATGGGAAGCCAGAGGCTTGTAAATGCAAATATGCGTGGATGCCGGATAACAGATCTTATAGTTTGGCGTACGCTACTAAGAAAGAGCTATCACCAACGGGATCACCGCAAGTTGTGGCCCGTACCCCGCCAGAGAGGAAAGACGGAGCGACACCTCCGGTGACGCCTGCACCTGCCACGGCCATATCACCCGAACTGATAAAGGCGTTAGGGGATCTACTAACAAACTGTCAGAAGACAAGCACAGTGCACGTAGAGACTAGCTACCGGAGACTAAAAACATTCTCGGGGGAGCTCCCCGTCCCTGCGGGGGAGGAAGATTTTGACACTTGGGTGGAACAGGCATTACAAGCAGTAGAGGCATGGGAGGTGCCTGAAGCACAGAAAAGACAACGAATTTTAGAAAGTTTGAAAGGTGCCGCGGCAGAAGCGGTGAAGAGCTTCCGTTTTGGAAATGCAAACTGTACAGCTCAAGATTGTCTGGCCATGCTGCAGGAAGAGTTTGGACAGCTGGAGAAGGTGACAGAGATGGTCTACCAATTTGAACATACTTTCCAGCAGCCGGAGGAGAAACTGTCAGAGTATGTTAGAAGGTTGAACAGGCTGTTATGCAAGATCGTCCTGAAGAAGGGAATGCTGCCCAAAGATGCAGATGAAGCACGAATGAAGCAGATCATGAGGGGAGCGCGGCGCTCAGACCCAGTCTGGCTGCACCTGAAAACCTCAGGAGGAGGAATGTCACTAACCTACTCTGATCTAATAAAAATTATTAGGGACGAAGAGGCGCTGCAGAGAGATCAGCAGGTGGCCAGAGTGAGTGTCACCCCTGTACCAGTGTTGGTCAGTTCAGTCAAGAGCCCGGAAAGAGATGCAGAAGTCGACACTTTGAAATCACAAATGTCCCAAGTGTTGGAGATGCTGACCTCTTTGATGGAGAAAGATCAAAGAAGAGCAGAGAAACCAAGTCCAAGAAAGGAGTTGTTCCCGAATACCTCAGAACCAGCTTCCATACAGGACCGAGAAGAGATGCTATGTTACAACTGCGGGGGCAGTGGTCACTTTGCCAGTAGGTGTTCCAGTCCCAAGAAGAAGAAAATGGATAATCGCCAGCCGGCGGGAAACTCCAGAGGGCCCCGGTGAGGGAGTCAGCCGGGTGCCCATCTCTTTCAGTGAGCTCCAAACTGAATGGAAGGAAGCAAAAGAGAGGGGACAAGACCCCTCAGAAGGAATCTAGGGTCTCTCAACCAAGATACACACCAGAGAGAGGGGACAAAACCCCTCAGAAGAAATTTAGCACTCCCAAGAAGGAATGTCTACAACCAAGAGACAATAACATCCCTCAGCGGGTTTGTACTCCCATTAGGGTGGGGAAGGTCAATGCATACCGGGCTCAAGAGAGAATAAAGTCAAAAACAAACTGGATGAAGACAAGTCCTCAGAAGAAAGTGACCTCAACCCGGCCGTACCCAGAAGAATTGGTCGGCCCGTCCCCCACTGTATCTATCCAGGTGGAAGAAGTATATACGAAGGCCCTCCTGGACACTGGAGCTCAAGTGACTTTGTTGTACAGAGACTTCTACGATAGGCACTTAAGCCATTTGCCTATACAGAAGATAGAAGAACTGGAGATATGGGGCCTGGGAACGCAGAGGTTCCCCTATGATGGTTATCTGCCCATAAAGCTGACATTCGACCCCTCTGTGGCTGGGAAGACAGAAGTGTTCGACACCCTGGCAGTTGTGTGTCCTAGACCACCCGGGGCCAGCAAGATGTCCCTCATCATAGGCACCAATACGGATCTAGTGAGAAGACTTCTGACCCCCCTGGTGAAGATGAGGAGCCATCAAGATCCAAACATCCATCCCATGCTGAAGACAGCCTACCAACGGTTAGTGTTGGAGCAGAAGACCCCAGGAGAGGGGATAGGGAAGGTGTGGAGACTGGGGAGAGAAGGAGTGGTGCTGCAGCCCGGACAGGTGGCTTGTCTCAGGGCCACTGTGAAGCTCACCTGGAAGCAGCCTGGTCCCTTTGTCATGCTGGAATCCGACCCAAGGGAAGATCACTCAGGCCTGGAAGTGATACCGGAAGTGATTCCAATCAAGGCCCTGAAGAAAGCCAGGGGAAGAGTCCCGGTGAGTGTGAGGAACTCTACAGAAAGGGCCATAGAGATCCCTGCCCGGATGCTGTTGGGACAGGTGAGTCCTGCTGTCCCAGTCAGCTGGTCAGAAGTAAAGGGGACGGGTGAAGAAGGAGATGTTTGGGAAAAACTTTCCATGGAGAACCCGAATTTACCTGGAGCCTGGAAAGAGAGAGCCAAGGCCCAGCTGACTAGATGGGAGAAGATTTTCTCCAAAGATGAGTTCGATGTGGGGTGTGCGAGGAGTGCTACCCACCGCATCCGCCTGCAAGAAGACAAACCGTTCAGGGAGAGAGTCAGGCGGGTTCCGCTGGCAGATCTGGAGGATCTGAGGGAGCAGCTTGCAGAACTGAAAAAGACTGGGGTGATTCGATAATCCAGAAGCCCCTATGCCTCTCCAATAGTGGTGGTCAGGAAGAAGAATGGGTCGTTGAGGCTCTGCATTGACTACAGAACTCTCAACAGGAGGACCACCCCTGATCAGTACACCACGCCAAGGATAGAGGACGCCTTACAGAGTTTGTCTGGAGCCAAGTGGTTCAGCGTGATGGACCTCAAGAGCGGGTACTATCAAATCCCCATGCACCCAGAGGATAGAGAAAAGACCGCTTTCATAACTCCTGTGGGATTCTTTGAGTTTAACAGAATGCCTCAGGGCCTATCTGGGGCCCCAGCTACTTTTCAACGTCTCATGGAAAAGACTGTCGGAGATATGAACCTCATAGAAGTCCTCGTGTACCTGGACGATGTCATTGTCTTCGGGAGAACTTTGGAGGAACATGAGGCCCAATTGGAGAAAGTGTTGAGAAGGCTTAGTGAAGAGGGACTAAAGCTTTCCCCCGAGAAGTGTCGGTTCTACCAGTCTTCGGTGAACTATCTGGGACACATAGTGTCTGAAAAGGGGGTGGTTACTGATCCTGAGAAGTTGGAGGCAGTTACCTCCTGGCCAAGACCCACAACAGTCACTGAACTTAGATCTTTCCTGGGCTTCTGCTCCTACTATAGGAGGTTTGTGGATGGGTTTGCCCGTATTGCCAAGCCCCTAAATGAACTGCTCAAGACTGAAGGGGAAGAGGATGGCCAGGGACCCAGAAGACCCGGGGAGTCGGTTCAAGATCAGTGGACCCCCAGGTGTGAAGAGGCCTTCAGAACCCTGAAGAGGAGCCTCACCACAGCCCCAGTATTGGCCTATGCTGATCCCACCAGACCATACGAGTTACATGTTGATGCTAGTCATGAAGGCCTAGGTGGAGTGCTCTACCAAGAGTATGAAGAGCAACTGCGACCAGTGGCCTATGTGAGTCGGAGTCTGACCCCCTCGGAGAAGAACTACCCCACTCATAAGTTGGAGTTCTTGGCCCTCAAATCGGCAGTGGTGGACAAACTAAGAGACTACCTCTATGGGGCATAGTTTACAGTAAAAACAGATAACAACCCTCTGACTTACCTATTCACCACTGCCAAGTTGGATGCCACAGGACACAGGTGGCTGGCTGCATTATCTGGGTTCAACTTCAGTCTTAAATACAGACCAGGGACTGGAAATAGGGATGCAGATGCCCTGTCCCGAAGATCTCATACCATGGCTGATGACTGGGAGGACTGGACTCAGGTAGCACCGGACGGAGTGCGAGCCCTTTGTCAAGGGGCTGAATTTCAAGCCAGAGGGGGCTCCAGAGCCGAGGAGATAGGAGTTACCACAGTGGGAGTCCCAAAACACTACTGCAGGGTGACTCAACTTGAAGAGGAATGCTTACCGAAGCTGTCTAAGAAGGAACTGAGGTGCGACCAATTGGAAGACCCCATGGGGAGATTGGTCTTTGAAGCATTGGAAAACGAGAGTCCAGAGAAACTTCGACATCACCCCTCCAAGGAGGCTCGTCTGCTAAGGAGAGAGCTAGACAAGCTACAGGTCCATCAGGGAGTGGTCTACCGAAGGGGCCCCTCTGATGACTCCGAGGATAAATGGCAGTTGTTTCTCCCAGAGAAGCACCGAGAGACTGTGCTGGTTGCCTTACATGACCAGCATGGTCACCTGGGAGCTGAAAGAACCTTCCAACTTGTCAGAAGCCGGTTCTATTGGCCCTGTATGAGGGCTGAAGTGGAGGAATATTGCCACTCCTGTGCACGATGCATCCAGAGGAAGACTCTACCCCATCAAGCTGCCCCAATGGGCCACCTACAGAGTCAAGGCCCAATGGATCTGGTATGCATTGACTTTCTCTGCCTCGAACCCGATTTGAGTGGATTGGGAAATGTTCTGGTGGTAACCGATCATTTCACCCGTTATGCACAGGCGTTCCCCACCAGAGACCAGAAGGCTTCCACTGTAGCTAAGGTGCTTGTAGAAAAATACTTCGTCCACTATGGATTACCACAGAGAATCCACTCCGACCAAGGAAGGGACTTTGAGAGTCGCCTGATTCGGAACTTACTGGACTCCCTGGGAGTGGAAAAGACCAGGACTACCCCCTATCATCCACAAGGAGATGCCCAGCCTGAGAGATTTAACCGGACTTTGCTAAACATGCTTGGGACTCTGGAGACAGAGAAGAAGCAGCATTGGAGTCAACACATATCCACTTTGGTGCATGCCTACAATTGCACCACCAGTGATGTGACGGGTTACTCTCCCTACCGCCTCATGTTTGGGAGAGAAGCAAGATTGCCAGTGGATCTGGCCTTTGGCATTTCTCTAGACTATACCTCTGCTACCTCCCACAAAGGATATGTAGACAGACTTAGGTATAATTTGAAAGCGGCCTATGAACAAGCCCAAGCGGCCTCAGACCAGAGAGGGGCCCGAAATAAAAGGAACTATGATTTGAAGGTTCGAGTGCAAGACCTGCAGCCTGGAGACCGTGTTCTGCTATGCAACCTAGGGATCCCAGGGAAGCACAAACTTGCTGATAGGTGGAGGTCTGAGCCTTACGTTATTTGTAGGAAACTCCCTGGACTACCGGTGTACAAGTTAAAGCCAGAGGGGAGAGTGGGACCCTTGAAGACCTGGCACAGAAACCACTTACTCCCGCTTAAAGAAGCAGTCAGGATACCTCCAGTGAGGAACCTACCGGAATCTGTTTCCATCTTGGATACTCCCAGACCCAACACTCGGTCTCAGACCTCTCGATCTAGAGGTGGACAGGCTTCTCATCCAAGTGAAGATGGGAGAGGAGAACTGGAGTGGCTATGGCCTTCCCCAACCCCGGAAAATCCCACCATAGACCTTCCACCCACTGAGGATATGCAGGATGGGACCCTGAACCCAGAAGCTACAGAGTTCATTCCATCCAGTGGCGTGCCTGAATGCTGGGAAGATATTCCGGGCCTGTACTCAGATGAAGAAGAGACAGAGGCCCCAGAACCAGTGACGATGTCAGAGAGTGTTCCTGAAACAGAGCCTGTGGCACCAGAGCCTGAAGTCCCAAGGGAGCAGAGAGCTCGCAGAGTCGTGAGGCCTCCCATGAAGTTAACCTACCCTCAATTGGGAAAGAGCTCAGAGGACTCTGTTACCACCGCTAGAAGAAGTAACGAGTGCTCCAATCCTTCCACTGTTCATTTGGTGGAGGGCAACCCCAGCTCACTCTCTGGCACAGTTAGGCAGGCCACTCATGCCAGTGTGACCTGTGGGACAGGGAATCCCACCTCTGAGTTTTGGTGGCAATTCCCTGTACCAACATCATACTCCGCACTCTCTAAAATGGTTCAGAAATGTTGTTAAAATGTTTATCTTTGGGGACCAAAGAGTTTTAGTGGGGGGAGTGTGTAGCGGGGTGTTCCCCTTTAATCAGAGACAGGAAATTCCAGAGAGAGGGGAGTCGGGGGGAAGGAATATAAGGAGGGGGCGAGGCCTGGCTCTTTCTCTTTGGACACGGGGCGGGAGAGAGAGATGCACCTGTGCGGATCTGTGCTGTTCCAGGCCTGAAGCCTGGGGCCTGTGGAGCGAACCAAAGAGCCTTCCACCCCCCTTTGCGAGCCTGGGTGGCATCCAGACTCATCTCTTCTAAAGTTATCTGGATCGGGGATCCGATCGCAGAAGCCGCCGTGGACGAGGACCGACACAGCCGGTGGAAGTTCCGGACTGAGGGAAGTGTTCCGGAGTGGTGAGCGAGCGAAAGCTCATCTTTGAACTGTTACTTTTATACTTTGTGCCTACTAGACTTCCGAGGCCTAACACCTCCGGTGAGGGAGAATTACCCCCCCCCTATTGGATTACAAATACATGGTTTTAAATACTTCAAGTGCACCACCTTTACAGATCCTGTGCCGGTGAAGATTTGTGTTTCTTCTAAGACTGAGTTTCATGGTTAGGGATCAGGCCTGATCCATTAGTTAATTATAAGTTAGTTATCACACCACAGGGTGTTTAGGTAACGGTCGCCCCACGTGGCGCTCCGTCCCCTTTCCATTGCTGGTACACACACACACAGTATTGTGATTTATAACTGCAGGGACCTGCTTATGTGTTGTGAACCAAATGTTACATGCATGTTATTCCCTTTTATCTTACCACTAGCAGTAAAGTCAGTTATTATTTACAACATTGTCTATGAGTCTGAGTTATCAATCCACACACCCACATTTAAAGCATAAGTGATTGTTTATGTGAAATTGCTGTGGGTTAACTGTGCCAGAGCGGGTAGAGCAGATTGCCGGGGGGGTTGGGGAAGCTGTACTCAGGGCCCAAATCAAAACTTGCGGCTCTCTTAAGTTGAGGGTATCGCTACATATATATATATATATATATATATATATATATATATATATATATATATATATATATATATATATTATTATATATATATATATATATATATATATATATATATATATATATATATATATAAAAAGAAAAGAAAAATAAGGAAACAGAATAAATTAGGTCTTCCCCAGGCAAAGAAATGGCTTGAGGAGGCTAACTGTAGGTTAAAATCATAAAAAAAAAAATCATAAAAAGACTGTTTTTAGACAAAGAGGGGGACAATAATATGACCGTCCTCCGAAGTTTAGTGCAGCAAGTATTGACTGAACAAAATGCGACAAACCTAATGCACCCGACAGCCCCTACACACCCTTTAGAGGACTCTCCAATCCCACCGACAGACGCTGCTCCCCCTCTGACTTCACCACCCGCTCCCAATTCCCTATTGCAGACCTGCAGTCCCCACCACCAGAGGGGACTGAGGTATGCAACAAGTTACCCCGCTGACCCTCCTTACAGCAATCCCAAGGTCCACATAGCTCAATTCAGGGATGGTATCATGGGAATGGTTGCTAGCTATCATCTCAATGTGAGGGAAATAGAGCAGGTCACCAGACAGGTACTGGGACCTGACTGGCATCATGTAGTGGGAGATTGGAGTGGATTAAACAACCAGGAAGGGGTGTTGCCTCAGGATGATGCAGCACTCAAAAACAGAAGAAATGCTCTTATAGCAAAGATAGAGAGAGGATAGATGGATACATCAAGCCGACTGGTCCATTATAAATCAGTGTATATGGGGAGAAGAGGAAACAGTGGATAATTTCATTGTTAAGATAACGAAGAATTTTAATAACCACTCTGGGATAGAAATCCCAGTAGATCAAGTGAACGATAGCCCATATGAACAACAGCTAAAGAATGCAATCCTGAAGGGGCTGCTAGTCCTTATATCAAGTTTTGTTAACGAACACATGATTAACCATAGGATCTGCAGACTCTAGGAGCTAATCAAGTATGCGAGGCATGCTGAGGGGCACTTCCAACCAAAAAAGAAAGTAAAAAAAAGGATGAGGGGGGAGTGTTTCCTGTATGGTAAAAGTGTGTCTGCAGAGAGAGAAGCAGAAGGATGGGAAAGAATCTGATATTTTGGATGTGTGTAATGTTGAAACTTGTTTGCATGCTGAAGCCAAGCCAGAAATAACCTGGGTTGCAAAGAGTAGTTGGGTAACATTTCTCTGTGACACTGGGGCTTGTAGGACCCTGATACACCCGCTGGATATGCCACCAGGGGTAAAGGGAAAAGGTTTAGTATATGTAAAATCTGCAAATGGGTTGATGCACCAGGAGGCCGTGTCTGAAGGCCTTACTGTGGAAAATCCACAGACAGGTAAAAAGGCTCAGTGTAAAATTGTAATGTCAACTAAATGTCCTGTTAATTCGTTGGGTAGAGACATGTTGCATGCTCTTGATATTGCTGTCGTACCAGTGGAGGGGGGCCTCAAAGCCCATCGGCTGTGTGAAAAACAAATCACAGCTGTGGATAATGAGCCCTGATACTGGTACAGCTTGGATTTACAAACTGAGGGATTAAAGATGCCCAAAACCCTGACAGAAATAATTGAAGAGCCTGTGAGGAAAGGTACAAGGTCCAGACGAACCTCTATTGCACTATCTACTACAAAAGGACCACTGGGCATGATAGGTCCTATGAGAAACAGTTAATGAGTTGCACTAACACTGAAGTGCTCTTAAGATACCTGTACTGTGATAAGGAAGGAAATAACATGGCTACTTGTCTCCTACCACAGCCTATTCTGCAAATATACAGGCAGGATACTGTACCTCATGTTTCGGTCACGCGGAACTCCGAGGTATCATGGCATGAGCTAGGAGAACTTATCACAGACTGGGTCAAATTAACAGATGAGGAACTGAAATCCAGAGGGAATCAGAGGTACAGATTAGCGTGGTTTGTTGAATGTACAACCAGAACTTGCGTGATTGAAGTTTTGACAAAAGACAGTGACTGACACTTTTTGACCCAAGGGGAAGGGGATGCCTTAAAAGACGTCCCCGATTTCTTGTGATCAAAAGGAAAGACAGACGTAGGGCTAATTAAGACAGACAGTCAGTTCTGGTTTGCACTTATGTACAAGGGAAAACTCACAAGAAATGTTTAATGCTTTGTCTCGAGTTGTACCTCCCAGTGGGAGTCAAATTCTAGTTCTGGTTTGCACTTATGTACAAGGGAAAACTCACAAGAAATGTTTAATGCTTTGTCTCGAGTTGTACCTCCCAGTGGGAGTCAAATTCTCTTGTATGTGGATGACATTCTGGTAGCGGCTCCTCTGGAGCGACAATGTAAAATTGACACCTTGGCTCTGATGCATTTCCTCACAGAACAAGGTCACAAGGTTAGCAAAATAAAATACAACTTTTGAAAAACAAGGTGAAATACCAGGGTTACATTATATCTCAAAAAGGCAGACATTCAGATGAGATCCGAAAAGAGGCCATCCTTCAAGCCCCCAAACCACGTAAAAATAAAGAAATGATGTAATTTCTTGGCATGGCAAATTTTTGTAGAGCATGGATAGCTAATTATGCTACGGAGGTGGTGCCTCTTTCTGATCTCATCTATGGTACACAAATGTCTGCAAAAGGTTCCATCCAGTGGAATGTGCAAGCAGAGGATGCATTTACAAAGGTGAAGCACCTCATTGTGGGTTTCTCTGTGCTTAGCCTACCCAATTACAGTAGAAACCCTTTAGCAGACTGTAGCTTGTAAAGAGGGGTACATGACTTCTGCTCTCACTCAGGTTTGTGAGAACGAACACAAACTAGTTGCATTTAACTTAACTAATTTGCCCCACTGTGTACAAGCTGTAGTAGCAGCCTCATTGGCCATACAGTCATCTGCATTGATAGTATTGTTCCACCCCTGGTACTTAAAGGTCTCACATGTTATTTAGGTGATCTTACTATAAGACAGAATCTCCTATTTATCTCCAGTCAGGCATTTATCATGTATGACTACACTTCTGGGACAACCACACGTTACAATCAAGAAGTGTACTACATTGAATCCTGCTACACTAATGCCAACACCTGGTGATGGGGATCCACATGATTGTGCAGCTCAAATTGATGAACGGGTACTCCCTAGGAAGGATCTCACTGATGTTCCCTTTCTAGATGCTGACATTACCTTTTTTGTTGATGGGTCGTGTAGAAAAACCGATAAATCAAACGGCTTATGCTATAGTAACACATGACCAGGTCATTGAAGCTAGACCCTTTCCCAGTTCCTATTCTGCACAACAAGCTGACATTATAGC
Source organism: Rana muscosa (assembly GCA_029206835.1). Classification (NCBI taxonomy): domain Eukaryota; kingdom Metazoa; phylum Chordata; class Amphibia; order Anura; family Ranidae; genus Rana; species Rana muscosa. Next base: position 75,336,518 of record CM055121.1, read on the forward strand.
CCTGTCAAGGGCCTGCAGTCTAGGGGAAGGGAAAAATAAATAGATATTTATACTGACAGCCAATACGCTTTCTCTACACATATTTGCCCAGCAATGGAAAAAAGGGGTATGATTACGTTGCCATGGGAAACCGATCACACAGAGATCTCATTCTTGCCCTTCTAGAATATGTACAAAAACCAGCACAAGTGGCTATTTGTAAATGTGCGGCACATAGAAAGGGAACAGATCCAATTACCCTAGGGAATGCACTAGCAGACAAGACAGCAAAGGAAGCTTCTGAAGGACAGCAATGACAAACATATACAGTTTCCCAAGTAAATGATGAGGTACAGAGAGCTATTGATGAAACATGGTTATCAGAAATGCAGAAAACATCACCGGCAGGTGAAAATCAAAGTGGTTATATACAGGGTCAACACTGGTCAATGGTATATACACATGTACAGAAGGTAAACCTAACTTATCTACATCACTATTCACGTATGCTGTGTTATTGAGTCATGGGTAGGCCCATACCTCAAAAGGAGGGATGGTACTGGGTGTACACAACATATGGGTTTACAAAACTACTCTGAAAATTTTGTCTCACATATCCGATTTGTAACAGATACCATGCACAAGGTGCCCTAAGAGCCTTAAGGGGTCATTTCCCACAACCCCCTTATCCCTTTCACACAATATGCATGGATTTTATTGAATTGAACAAATGTGAGAATAAAAAGTACTGTCTGGTTATTGTTGATATGTTTACAAAGTGGGTGGAAGCTTTTCCTATGACACACCCGGATGGGCAGTCAGTAGCCAAAGTACTAATCAAAGAGGTGATTCCACGACAAGGGATCCCCTCGGTAATTTACAGTGACAATGGCTCCCATTTTGTGAATCGAACAATACAACAGATTGGTAAATGGTATAATATTGACCTGAAAAACCACTGTGTCTACCACCCACAATCTGCAGGCACAGTGGAAAGACATAATGGTACATTATGGACTCATAGGGGTGGAGGGAAGACCCAGAGAGAGACTAATGTTTGAACCAGGGTATTATACAATTTGATCTAAGTCAAGTCATAGACATTGGGAATCAAAGATATGTTTTTACGGGTAAATACTTATGTTCTACTCCAGAATGCAGTGTGTGGGCTGATGTGTGGTGGTCAACAGATGATAATGGTTGGCTTGCTAGTTCTGCCGTGATCCCTAAACAAAGGAAGGATCAGGTAGAACGTATATCTATATACAGTCGAAGAGGGTGGACTGGTGATTGCCAGTCCCGTGATTGGCTTACACCTAATAAATGTAATCCCATCTCCTTGACAATAAAAAACCCGCAGGTATCAGATGCTGGAGTTTATGGTCTAGGAGTATATAGGCCCAGCCTGAGTGATCTACTAGGAAGAATTACTATTAAGGTTGTACTCCCTGGTCAGAACACCCCAGTCCCAGAGCCCACTCAGTTTCAATTTAATCCCTCCTTGTTTAAAACAGATTTTACCTACAAGGAACAATTAAGTATAGAAACAGGATTTGGAGACAAAAATGAGTGGATAGAATGGGTCAGATACACAACTCAATCTAAGGGGTTAAGTGATTGTATTTCTTGTGCAAACCCAAGACCACAACTAGCTACCATTCCTCTCCCTGAAGAGGAAACAGATTTAGCTTGTATAATAAGACTGTTTTCAGAAAATATTACTGGGTCTGACTGTGCAAATGAGAAAAAAAGATACCCTAAAACTAAAATGCAAAGTATACCCCCTTCAGTACAAGCATTACCAGGAAATTTTTCTTGTTTCTCTAACATAGACAAGGATGGTTCAAAGGTTGGCACCCTATCTCCTGAATACTGTTGCGACCACAACATCAACTATAGACATTAAGTACCAACTAAAATGGTTTCAGGAACAGAAACGGCAACTGGCTGATGTTTGGTGGCTGTGTGGGGACATGAAACTAAGACCTAGACTGCCACCTAGATGGGAGGGTAGTTGTGCCCTTACCCGCCTGTTGCTTCCCTTTTATATTGTTCCTATGACTAACAAATTGATAAAACTACCAGGTAAACACTATTTTAAACGGTTTAAGCGAGAAACACCCCAAGGATCCTTTGACAACCGGGTTTATATAGACTCAATAGGTGTTCCACGAGGAGTTCTGGATGAATTTAAAGCACAGAATCAAGTAACAGCAGGACTCACCTCACTCTTCCTATGGGTACAGCCCAATAAGAATGTCGACTGGATAAACTACATTTACTACAACCAGCAGAGGTTTGTGAATTACACCAGAGATGCTATCAAAGGTATAGCAGCACAATTGGACGCCACCTCTTTGACAGCGTGGCAGAACCGTATAGCATTGGATATGTTGCTGGCAGAAAGGGGCGGGGTATGTGAAATGTTCGGCACCTTCTGCTGCACTTTTATTCCAAATAATACGGCACCTGATGGAAGTATCACCAAGGCTTTGCAAGGCCTACAAATGTTATCCCAGGAACTAACTGAGAACTCTGGTGTAGAGAACCCCTTAACAGGACTCTTTGAAAAATGGTTTGGTAAATGGGGTGATCTTGCAAAAGGTTTGCTCATCTCTGTTGTCATGGCAGCCACGGTCCTTACGCTGTGTGGATGTTGCTGCATTCCTTGTATTAGAGGAATTCTTCAAAGACTGATTGACACATCACTAATAAAGACTATGTTTTTTCAGAACAACACTGAACTATACCCGGAACCTGATGAAGATGAACTTACAGTCCTTTCAAAAGACTTATTTGTCTAAATGATAATACCTGGTAAAATAAAGAACCTGGATATTTGAATTATTGACATTATAAGTATAAAAGGGAGCAGCTGTTAGAGAAATTAGAAATTATACTTTAAATGTCAACTATGAATATGCATATTAATATGACTATATCTTCTAAAGTTAAAATGTTTGCTTTATATAACTCTATTAATACTTAAATATGCTGAATAAGCTCTAATAGCCCTAATTACTGGAATAAGTCATATGACCATATTCTATTGTGCAAAGATGTGCTGACTCTTACATCTGTCAAACATGGGCTGCGAACCATGAGATAATTTATGTATCCATTGTATGAAATATCCTGTCATAAGGTGTAGGCTGAAAAAGGATATTTCCCTATTTCCTGCTGACGTCAGAATAAAGGTTGAAATTATACATGGTCAGGACGTTACGAGCAGGAAAAGGGAAGATTTAAGGGTTATAAAAGCAGAATGTGAATCTATGACAGGCAGAAATGGATCTCTGAAGCAGAAAATATACATTTAACCATTTCTCTTGCATATGCAATAAAATATCTTGACTTGTAACGAGAGTTGGTCCGAAATTACTTGACAAAAAAACTTACTGATCTGGGTAATGCAAAGGAGGAGTGTAGGAAGAGATACATAGAGGACCAGTTTTAAGACACCATGTCAGAGTACTTGGGAGAGATTTCCATATGGCTTGTTCCTTTGATTGCTGGTGATTGGGGACACATAGGAGGGGAGCACAGCACCGTGGATTCAGCACTTTAACCACTTGCCTACTGGACACTTTTACCCCCTTCCAGCCCAGGCCAATTTTCAGCTTTCAGAGGTGTTTTGAATGACGATTGCACAGTCATGCAACACTGTACCCAAACAACATTTTTATTAAAAAAATTCACACAAATAGAGCTTTCTTTTGGTGGTATTTAATCACCGCTGGGTTTTTTATTTTTTGCTAAATAAACGAATAAAAAGACCGAAAATTTTGAAAGAAACTTTTTCATAGTTTGTTATAAAATTTTGCAAACAGGCACATTTTCTCCTTCACTGATGTGTGCTGATGAGGCACTGATAAACTGCAATGATGAGCACTGATGAGGCGGCACTGATGAAGCAGCACTGATACGCAGCATTGATAGGCGGCACTGATGGGCACTGGTAGGCATCACTGATAGGTGACACAGATGAGGAGGCACTGGTGTGCACTGATTGGCAGCACTGGTGTGCACTGATTGGCAGCACTGGTGTGCACTGATTGGCAGGACTGGTGAGCACAGATTGGCAGCACTGTTGGGACTGCCCTGATAATCAGGACACTGATAATCAGTGCCCTCATTATTAGTGTACATGTCCCTTTTAGAGGAGTCGGTTATCGGCTCTCTTCTTCTCTCCTGATGATGTCAGCATGAGGAAGGGCGTGCTTCTGTGATTGGACACAGATGATCACATAGTAAAAAGCTGCTGATTGGCTCTTTACCTCAATCTGTGGTCAGTAGTGTCTGGAGGACACTGATCAAAGAGCGCAAGCCCATATGATGGCCTCCCAGAACCATCTTTCGGCTATAGAGTGGTCGGGAAGTGGTTAAAGACATTTTCTGCAATTTTGAAGACTGCACTTTATTATGGACTATTTTTGTGGATTCGTATTTTAATGCATGTATAAGTGCGTTTAAAGGGGTAGCGCTGTGACAATCCTAAAGCTGTGTTTACATGGTCAATTAGTACCTTTATCACAGCAGCCCCAGTATCACTATTTGAAGGGTTGTTGTATTCTGTGGGTTTGAGTTTTTTGTTTGTTTGTTTTTTTACTTTATGACCGTGGTTTTATTGTAAGGTGACATAAGAGTATGTTGCAGAGGGGGTATTATATATTAAATTTTAATCTTGAATATTTCAGACCTGGCCCGATGGTGGATTATAGTTGAACAGAATGAGAAAGTAAGCTTACAGAAGATAGGGACAGCATGCTTTATGGATCCCTTAGTTGCTTTGTATACTATTTAGGAGTCCAAGTCCATGTTATACTGATGTTTTAGGAGCAAATACAGGATAACCGTCTGCATTTTAGGAATGTTTTAGGTTTTCCGAGTGACTCTCATCAGTAGTATAATCCATTATTTTCCATTGTTCGTGTACCAATGAAGCTGGGCTACCAAATCTCTGTGGGTATATTGGCCCCTTTGACTGAGGTATTCCTATCATGGTTACTGTCAAATTTTCTATATGCATTGCAATTTGCCATCACAGCTTTAGCCCAGGTTCACACTGGGCTGCGAGAGTGAAGCCGTGCGAGTTCAGCTGAACTCGCACGATTTCACTCCCGCTGGTCAGTCCCGATTTCGGCCGCGATTACAGAGACATCTGTGTAGGTTTCTGCACAGATGTCAATGTAAATCGCGGGCCAAAATCGCAAAAAGTAGTACAGAAACTACTTTTTGATATCGGTGCAGCGCCGCAGATGCGGCGTCGCACCGATTAGGTCGGTGCCATTTCCGGCAATTTGCGCCAAATACCGCTGTTTTGACATGCGATTTGACATGCCAAATCGCATGTCAAAACGCACCAGTTTGAACCAGGGCTAAAACATGTCTATAGTGGGCAGAATTTTATGCTGACCCCATTCATTCTTTGTAGTCCAGCTGTCTAGGATCTACTAGAATAGCAGAGTTAACCCTGGGAATTATGGAAAAGGTAACTGTTAGCGCAAACACAAAGTGCATAAGTAAATGGGGATATGGCAATGAGTCTGTTTAAAATAATAATGGTAACAGGCAGTTCAAGGGTTAAAAGGCAGATAATATGGCTGGTGGATGGCGGCTGCTGTCCTCAGAGAGCTGACTCTGTGGTAGACAAATAAGGGTAGAGAAAAAGGAAGCGCCACCTAAGTGCAGTATTAAAAGATTATTTTAATGACACAAATATCAATCACACTTACAGGAAAGGAAGCAAAGGAAGGCTCATCTGTAAAGATCCTGTAGTCCTCGTCCTGCATCCATGGGCTGCACAGATGTAGAAGATGCAGAGTAGGAAACAGGAAATACAAAGGCTCATCTGTGTGTCAGTGGTCTGCAGGGAAGCTTCAGATCCGGATCCGTTTTTCTATGCAGAGATGGTAAAAGGCAGTCGTTGTTGCTGCTCAGCCTGGAGCAGATCCTGTGGCCATCAGGAAGAAGCTGTGGCTGAGGTCACAGGTCACGGGATCACTTCCGGGGGAGGATTTCACAGAGTGAGAAGGGTTGGATAGGCAGGCTACGCGCTCAGAGTCACTGCTCCTTCTATTGGCCTGATAGGAAGCTGAAAGAACTGGTGCTTTTAAGCCTGTGCTGGAGCCGTGGGACTACAGGTCCCAGCGTGGACCAAAAAGCAGCAAGAGACCAAAAAAAAAAAAAAAAGGGGCTACAGCACCTGGTATTCCCAGGCAGTCTCCCATCCTGGTACTAACCAGGCCCAACCCTGCTTAGCTTCCCAGGTCAGACAAGATCGGGCGCTTTCAGGGTAATATGGCCGTGGGCAATAAATAGGTGGACTGACAAGGAATATAAACTGCAAAGCCGATTCCAAACACACTTATTCTAAGTCCAATCTCTCACCATTAGAACTTAAGGCCCTAGACAAACTGACTCAAAATGAAGCGATTGTTATTAAATCCACTGATAAAGGGGGCAGCATAGTAATTCAGGATAGAACCGACTATGCCCGTGAATCACGCAGACTACTGTCTGACAGTAAGACTTACCTAGCACTTCCAAGTGACCCGACTTCACAGTTTGCCCTTGAAGCTACCCAACTTGCCGATCAAGCCCTCAAGGACAATATTATCTCCAAATCTGAAGCCTCGTTTTTAATTAAGAATTTTTATAAAGTGCCCTATTTTTATCATCTACCGAAAGTCCATAAAGATCTTATTAATCCCCTGGGCCGCCCTATAGTAGCGGCCATGGAAAGTGTCACTAGTGGCTTTTCTATTTATATTGATCAATTTCTCCAGCCCTTGGCACAGGATCTTCCCTCCTATATACGTGATGGACCACATTTTCTCGATATGCTTAAACATTATACATGGGAGAAAAAATATTGGTGGCTTTCTCTTGATGTGTCATCATTATACACATCAATTCCACACGATATAGGTCTGAGGGCCGCTGAACACTTTTTAGCTAAAGACCCCCTTCTTAATTCTCGGCAAGTTAATTTTATATTGGAATCCCTAGTTTTCTGTTTGAAACACAACTATTTTGAGTCAGAGGGTACTCATTATTTACAAGTCCATGGCACAGCTATGGGGGCCAATTTCGCCCCTAGCTACGCCAACCTCACGATGGGGTTTTGGGAGAGCATGCACCTTGCAGCTGACCATCCCTTTGCCGCCCAGGTAATATACTATGGTCGATATATTGACGACATAGTGATTATCTGGGATGGCACTGCTGACGATATTGATGGCTTTGTACAGTACTGTAATTGCAACACTTTGGGCCTATCCTTTACTCATGTGACTGATCCACATACTCTAGCATTTTTAGATCTTGAGCTTTGTCACGAGAATGGCACTATTTATGCAAAATTTTTTAATAAACCTACTGCAGGGAACCCATTTATCCATTATAATAGTTGTCATCACCCTAGATGGGTCAATAACATTCCCCGCAGCCAGTTCTGTCGTCTACGTAGGAACTGTACCAGAGACTCTGATTATGAGGCCCACTGCCAATTGCTCTCCCAGAAGTTCCTAGAGAAAGGCTTTTAACGACTATCGCAACCCACCCACAGGCCCACGTATTTTAACATCCGTTACTAAGCCACCTACAAGTACAAAAATATGGAAAAGATTTTAGCTGCACACTGACCCATTTTAGTCGAGGACCCCCATCTAAAAAACACTATTGATACTAAACCCAAAGTAGCATATAGAAAATGTAGAAATATTAAGCGTAAAATCGCACTCAGTAAAAGTAAGCCAGCCCAACCTACTCCATCACGATTAGTCCTTGTACCCCTTAGAGGGATGTACCAGTGTAAGAAACCCCTCTGTCTGACTTGTCAGTTCGTACACCATGGACAGAAAACTTTTACCGTGAGGGGGAAAAATTACACCCTGAAAGAATTTTATAACTGTTCCACGGAGTATGTTGTGTACTGCCTTACTTGTCCGTGTGGACTTTTCTATGTCGGCTGGACTATTAGGGCACTTAGGGCACGTTTCGGCGAGCACAGACGGTTTATCGAAAAGGGCCGTGACCATCACAGTGTTCCCAAGCACTTTCTAACCCACCACGGCCAATCAACAGCTGGCCTCAGGGTGTGGGTAGTTGAGTCCATCCCTGCCACCTACACCGCCGCTGAGCGGTATAAACGCCTGTGTCAGCAAGAAACATATTGGATAGTCATTGGGCCTTTGGCACTGGGAGGTTACCGAGGAGATGGGTTATACTAGGATTGAGTTGATCACTTCTATCGATCTCCTATGTTAGATCCTCTGTTAGTGTGCTTTTTCATAGACATCGTATTCATGTGATTTTTACAGATAATGTGCATGCGTTTGTGCACGCGTATGTATGTGTATGTATAGATATATGTGTGTGTATATCATACGTACCTTTGCACATTTATATTAATATGTGTGATATATACATAGTTTATCTATTATTATTATCAAATATTTATGCATATGTTTTTATATATGTTTTTATACATGTATGTGTGTTTGTATAAACATACACATATTTACGAGTAGCGAATCATCCAGTTCTCTTTATGTTCCCCATCTCTTCTCCTTATGGAGACTTTCTGTCTGATCTGCTACCATGGTTAGTACTAGCTGCGAAATTGTGACTATGGTTATAGTATTTCCTCACACATTTTGGCCCATTTCCAATATTATATCTTGCTGCCATTTTACTATATTGACATTTTATGCCACTTAGTTTCCCTCTTATGTGTGTTGTAAACTCTTTCGAATAGGCTTCCTATAATATTGGCTCACTGCTTTATGTAAGCACACTGTTCCTATTGTGTCCTCTATAATAGTCTAATGATGGTGGTTTTAAACTATAATAGTCTAATGATGGTGTTCTTAACCCTTTTTTATATATTTTATACATACGTGTAGTCCTTTTTATATCCCAGTGTTTTTACCAATATGACCCGTACTTAGTTTATATTCCTTGTCAATAGGAATTAGAAAATGTCGCGCACAGACATGTGAAAAGAGTAAAACACTGATGAGAGTTCCTCTAAAAAAGTGAAAAATATATATGAGTGAAGGTGAATAAATTAATATGTATATAAACACCAAAAAATAAATAAGCAAAACAGGGACTCAACCCCTACTCAGAATACTAAAATAGTGATCAACTTAATATGTGATATTAAAATGAAACATATAAGGCACAATACTGTTGTCAAGTATTACTGCAATAGTGCTCTAAATATTGAAAAGACAGAAGAGGGAATAGTCTATTCCTTGATAGTTCAAATGAGGTCCAATATAGCAAACAGTTCCAATGCGACAAACAGTTGCTTCAGATGAAAAAACAGGGGGTTGTGAGGAGATGTTTGGAAAAAGATAGAGCCCAAGATGAATCCACAGAAAGCATAGAAGAACTGCATCCACCACGGTGTGTAGGGGAATCAAGATGGGTACCTTACCACAAAAGGTGGACCTCCACTGTGGCAAGGTCAGAAGAGCCTGCAGATATCACCCTCTGCGGGGTATTGGTACTGATCCTGGGGGTGTCACGACTCCGGAGTCATTATATTCCCTCTGCCTCTCGTTGTACTGTTTCCTCCACTGGTGGCTGGTATAATCCAATCATTTAAAAAGAACCAACAGACCTTCCTGCAGTGTGCTCTGCCTCCTGATTCTCCCAGCACAGTGCCGAGAGGCAGAGGGAATATAATGACTCCGGAGTCGTAACACCCCCAGGATCAGTACCAATACCCCGCAGAGGGTGATATCTGCAGGCTCTTCTGACCTTGCCACAGTGGAGGTCCACCTTTTGTGGTAAGGTACCCATCTTGATTCCCTACACACCGTGGTGGATGCAGTTCTTCTATGCTTTCTGTGGATTCATCTTGGGCTCTATCTTTTTCCAAACATCTCCTCACAACCCCCTGTTTTTTCATCTGAAGCAACTGTTTGTCGCATTGGAACTGTTTGCTATATTGGACCTCATTTGAACTATCAAGGAATAGACTATTCCCTCTTCTGTCTTTTCAATATTTAGAGCACTATTGCAGTAATACTTGACAACAGTATTGTGCCTTATATGTTTCATTTTCTGTTCAAATTTGTTTATTGAATTTTATCAAATTACAGAGAAATAATAATAAAAAAATAAATAAATAAATAAAGCAACAATCACAGTAATCACTACAATAGGTTCAAAATTAGCATAAGAAATCATATATATATCATGGATCAAGAGACAATTGCTTCACTCAATAATCAGAGTGAGTTACTTCACTTAGTCTAAATAAAGTGTAGACTCAGAATGAGAAATACAATTGAAGCCTTAAAGGTAAACACCTAAGGAGGATAAAGAAATGTATTAAAGCCTCAAAAGGTATGAGACAGAATGATCACTACTATATAACTCTTAAAAATCAAGAATCTGTGCCTAAAAAAATTGAGAGGAGCATATGTAGGTATACTTGTTGAACCTATATATACATGAAAAAATAAATAAATAATAAAAACACAAAAAAAAAAAACGACCATACAAGTTGAGAAAAAAAGAAGGGGAAGAGCAGGAAGAAGAGAAGAAGAGAAGGAGAAGAGGAAGTGACAGGAAGAATCCCCGGGGATAAATGCATCAATAGCCATTTGCTTATAGATAGTTACTGCGAGAGAGTATAAAACATCAAGGCATCAACAAGGTGTCATCAAAGTTTGGTGGCAAAAACTGAGTTATCCATGGTTGCCAAATATCTTTAAAGGAATTTATTTTATCTTGAATTATGGCTTCCATTTTGGCATGGACCATAGCTTGGTTAATTCTATGCTTAGTTTCATTTAATACCAAATTGTCAGTTCTCCAGGCTTTAGCTATGGTCTGTTTCGCGGCTGTTGTGATCTGCAATAAAAGTTTAAATTGTTTATAGGTGAGTGTTGCCGGTTTGAGATTTAAGAGTGCTATTGAAGGTACTGGAGGGATAGATATTGCAAACAAGGCTGAGAGTATGAGAAATATATCACTCCAGAACTTTTGAACTACCGGACAATCCCACCAAGTGTGTAGATAGGAGCCAAGATCACCACAGCCACGAAAACATAATGAGGAGTAATTGGGGGCAAATTTTGCAACTCTGGAAGGGACCAAATACCAGCGGGTGAGTACTTTGTAATTAGTTTCCAAAGCTGTTATGTTTTGTGAGGAGGATTTTGTATTATTCCAGATTGCAGCCCAATCAGATATTTCAAGATTAAGATTGAGATCTGCCTCCCATTTAGCTACATAAGAAGGAGGGTCAGAAACAGGTTTAGTGATGAGTTGAGCATAGAGGTTAGAGATCAGTCCAATTGCATGGGGATCATTTTTACATTTGGTTTCGAAGTGTGATAATTTATTAAGTTTGGTTCTGCTTTGGATACAGGGTGTAAAAAAGTTTTTAATCTGCAGATATCTAAAAAGCTCAGAGTTTGGAAGACCATGTTTTTCACATAAATCTGGGAACGGTATAAAGGTAGTCTGGGACGTCAGATCATGAAGATGGATTAATTTAGAGTTAGTCCAGGCTTTAAAAGATTTGGGGAATTTCCAGGCAGGATAAAAAAGGGGATTTTTAATAAATGATAAAAGTGGAGTGTGAGGAGATTGTAGCTCATTTGTTATTTTAAATCTGTTCCAAATAGTTAATGAGTTTTTGGTAACTGGGTTAGTGATTCTTTTATGATCAGAAGGTCTCAGCCATAAAAGATTGGAGATAGAATAAGGATCGCAATCTATTGATTCTAGAGTTACCCAAAGAGGAATTTCCGAGGTTGCATGGTATTTGGTTAATTGTGCTAGTTGGGCCGCGTAGTAGTAGGTAGATAAATTAGGAAATCCCAGACCACCTTTACATTTAGGGAGGTAAAGAGTATGTTTAGGTAAACGGGGTTTAGATGTACCCCAAACATATTTTGTTATTCTACTTTGTAGTATTCTTAAGAAGTATGCCGGTAGAGAGATGGGTAAAACTCGAAAAAAGTACAGAATTTTGGGAAGTATAGACATTTTAATAATATTCATTTTACCTATCCACGATATAGGAAGAGAAGACCAATGTGTTAACAAAGAGGTGATATGGCGTAATATAGGTGGGTAATTGGCTGAGAAGAGTCCTGTAATATGAGACGTGAGGTTGATTCCCAGGTAGGGTAGACGCGTAGTGGACCAGGAAAAGGGAAGGGATACCTGTGCTTGTTGTAATTCTGAGGAAGATAAGGAGATATTGAGTGCTGAGGATTTTTGCAGATTGACGTGCAAACCAGAAATACGGGCAAATTGGTCTAACTTCTGTATTAAGTTAGGAGCAGAGATATGGGGAGAGGACATAAAAAGTAAAATGTCGTCAGCAAATAAGCAAATTTTATGCTGATGTCCAGCTATCTCAAGGCCTTTAATAGATGGATCAGAACGGATAGATTGAGCTAAGGGTTCAATGAGAAGGGCAAATAGAATTGGGGAAAGAGGACAACCTTGACGGGTTCCTCGAAGGATGTTAAATAGGTTGGATTTATAACCTGCATATTTCACATAGGCTTTGGGGTGGTTATACAGTGACGAGATCCAACTAAGGAAGTGGGGGCCAAATCCCCAGCGTTGTAGGACAAATTGGAGGTAGGGCCATGATACAGTATCAAAAGCCTTTTTGATGTCTAGGGATAACAGGCAAAGAGGTATCCGTCTTTTTTGGGCAATATGGGTAAGTAAGGCCACTCTACGTACCGCATCACCAGATTGGCGTTTTGGGATAAAGCCTACTTGGTCCTTGTGGATTAAAGATCCTATTATATTATTTAAACGTGTTGCCAAAACTTTCGCTAAAAGCTTTATGTCCAAATTAAGTAGAGAGATGGGTCTGTAATTGGAGGGAGCTGATTCATCTGAATTTGGTTTAGGGATCATGGAAATAATAGCTGTCAGTGTTTCAGGTCGGAAGGAATGCCCAGAGAGTATAGAATTGAAGGCTTCGGTCAATAGTGGGGTTAATATATGTGCAAATTTCTTATAATACATGGCTGAAAAGCCGTCTGGGCCTGGACGTTTATTTAGCTTAAGAGATTTTATTGCCATGTTAATTTCATCAGTGGTTATAGGGCTTTCAAGGCTATCCCGGTTGACCAAGGGAATAGATGGAAGTGTGATGTGGGAAAAAAGGAATCTGCAGAGGCCTGATTTAGGGGTTCTTCTTTATTGTATAATGTGGCAAGATGTTTTTGGAAAGTGTGAAGAATTTTTACTGGGTTACTGGTGTAGGTGTCGTGGGACAATTTTAGACGTATCGGTTTGGAGGAGTGTATTGATTTTTTAAGGGCCCGGGCAAGGAGTGTCGTAGGTTTATTGGCTTTAAGATAGAATGAATGCCTATATTTACTTAGCGTTTTAACAGCAGAGTTTGAGAGAAAAAGGTCAAGGTCTAGACGTGCTCTATCCAGGTGTGATTTCGTAGTAGGATTAGGGTTTGCCTGAAAGAGTGCATGGGTTGAGTTAAATTCTGCCTCCAGTTTATGTTGGAGCAGCCGTTTTTCCTTTTTGAGGTATGAGGCTTTTTGAATACATGCTCCACGGAGCACTGATTTATGAGCCTCCCACAATGTCAGAGGAGAGATATCAGAGGTTTTATTAAAAGAAATATAATCTTTTAAGGCTGTCTCTAAATCTGCATAGTGGGATGGGTGGGATAGCATGAAGTTATTTATCTGCCAAGTGGGGTCTTGTGCTTTTGGAATTGCAGAGGTGAATGAGGTTAACACTGCACTATGATCAGTCCATGTGAAGGGTATAATGGAGGAAGAGAGAAGTTCAGGGGCCATAGGTACATTTATAAGTATGTGGTCTATTCGGGAGAGTGAATTGTGAGGATGTGAGTAGAAAGTAAATTGTCGCTTAGCTGGGTTTGCTTCTCGCCAGGTATCTAATAAGTGATGTTGCTGGAGTAATTGTTGAAATGTGCTTTTACGGGAGATAGGTGTGCTAGGAATAGGGGATTTGTCTAAAAATGGATAAAGGACTTGATTCGAATCTCCACAAATTAGTAGCGTGCCAGTTTTATGAGTTTCAACTACCTGTAACAAGTGAGAGAGGAAGGATGAAGGGGTTTTATTTGGGGCGTAGTATGACACCACAGTAACTGGAGAGTCAGTTATATGCCCAGTAAGTATGAGATACCGCCCTTCAGGATCTTTGACCTCTGTCTGAAGTGAGAAGGGAGTTGTGCGATGAAACGCTATCAGTACACCACGCTGCTTTGTGTCAGCCGAGGCTGTAAAAACCTGAGGGTATAGAGAGCCAAAATATTTAGGAGCGGAATTTTTAGTAAAGTGGGTCTCTTGGAGACAAATTACATGTGCCTTTGTTGAAGCTAGTGAGCGAAATGCTTTTGTGCGCTTTTGAGGTATGTTGAGGCCTTGCACATTCAAAGATATGACATTTAAGGGGGCCATTCACATATCAAGAAATCAATATAAACATACAATATATATGCAAAATATTTAAATATACTTACCCCGGGGAGGAGCTGAGTTCTAAAAGAAAAGATAGAAAAGATGGAAAAAGAAAAGATAGGAAGAAGAATCATATAAGCATTTAATGATAAATCAAGTATGCAGAGAATAATTAAAAATACGGCGTACTGGGCGAGTAGAAAATACAAACCCAGAGGCCAAAAATCTATCCAAGGAAGCCCCTCCAAAAACAGATAGGAGGAGAAACCCAGGGCAGAGTAGTGGGGAGAGCAGTAACTAGCTCTCAGGACCGCAACAGCCACTTAATCATTTATTGAAAAAAAGAAAAATGAAGAAAAAACTTTTAGCACCCGTCTATATATAAAAAAAAAATATATATGTGGTGTAGGGTAGATTCAAGGGGAAAAAAAATTATGTAACAGCGAACTTGCTTAAATAGGGATGAACTATAAGTAATAGTGCTGATAATGGCCGATAGGCCTTCACAAAAAAAAGGGGGGGGGGAAGGAAAATTGAGCAATCTCAGAGCTCCCGTGGAGAGAAGTTCCAAAATAAAACATGAAAAAAGTTGTTTCTCAGTCCATAGTGTCTGCAGGATTCCTGTCAGGCGAGTTGAAGCGAAAGCGTTTAGTAGGACTGTGATGATTTCCATTGCTTTTGGAGTTAGAAGTTTCATTTGCTTTGTAGGATGCAGTTTGCTTGTGTAAAGTATCTGACAAGGAGAATGATCTGTCCAATAGGTGAAGGTCCTGTAGTACCTTTTGCAATTCGTCAGCAGATTTACATCTATATTTTGAACTTAGATGTGTAAACCGTATGGAAAATGGAAAACCCCATTGATATAATATTTGGTTTTGCTGTAGGATCTGAAGGAGGGGTTTCAGTGCCCGTCTTTTAGCAACCGTAGTTGGAGACAAGTCAGTAAAAATTTGATATGGATTGCCTTGGAATATAAGAGAGTCTTTTATACGGGCTGCGGCAAGAAGCTGTTCTTTTGTACGGAAATAGTGAAGTTTCACTATAATGTCGCGCGGTGGTCCTGTAGCTTTGAGAGGAATCAGAGCCCTATGAATTCTGTCTATCTCCAGGCGGTCAATAGTGATTGATGGCTGCAGCTCCTGAAATAGGGCAGTTACTGTGGACTGGAGATCAATAATTGCCTCAGGAATTCCACGAATGCGCAAGTTTGAACGACAGGCCCTATTCTCAAAGTCTTCTAAACGCGAGTTTAGGATGAGATTTTCTGCTTTTAAATCCTCTAGTTCATGCAGGTGGGACTGTACATCAATTTCCATGTGATCTACTCTATCTTCTAGGTCAGAAGTGCGCTGACCTAATTCCCTAATTTCCTTTGACAAACTGCTTGTGATGTGGTCTGAAGTTTTCTTAAGTGCCTTCTGAAGCATCTTTTCAAATTGCTTTAATATGTTTGGGTTAATGGTATCTGTGTTGGTGACCTGTACTGGGTCAGTATATTCATAGTCATTATCATTATCTGTGTCATTCTCCACAAGAGCAGCCTGGGACCGCTGTTTCTGCTGTCTTTGTTTAGCAGTTTGTGAGGTGCTTGTGTGAGGAGAAGGGGGAGGTGCCATTTTCAATGCTGCTCTGGGCTGACTGACTTTGAAATTAGATGTTTTCCTGTTCAAGCGGGCACCCCTTCTAAACATAAATAGACTATTTTGTCTCACCAGCTGTTCCCACACCTGGTTCCACCGGGAACCGAGCTGAACGGGCGCTTTATTCGGCTGTGGAGTCCTGAGAGTCACGGAGCTTCAGCAGGGCATGTCTGTCTCCGCTGGCGCCGCCCTGCCCCCCCTATATGTTTCATTTTAATATCACATATTAAGTTGATCACTATTTTAGTATTCTGAGTAGGGGTTGAGTCCCTGTTTTGCTTATTTATTTTTTGGTGTTTATATACATATTAATTTATTCACCTTCACTCATATATATTTTTCACTTTTTTAGAGGAACTCTCATCAGTGTTTTACTCTTTTCACATGTCTGTGCGCGACATTTTCTAATTCCTATTTACTTGATATGGTTTCACATATTTTTTATGTCGCAGCCTAGCTGCTAATAAGCACGATATTTTCTTCTGTTCACATTAGCGCAGTATTACCTTTTATTATTGATATTCCTTGTCAGTCCACCTATTTATTGCCCATGGCCATATTACCCTGAAAGCGCCTGATCTTGTCTGACCTGGGAAGCTAAGCAGGGTTGGGCCTGGTTAGTACCAGGATGGGAGACTGCCTAGGAATACCAGGTGCTGTAGCGCTTTTTTTTTTTTTTTTTTTTTTTAGTTGGTCTCTTGCTGCTTTTTGGTCCACGCTGGGACCTGTAGTCCCACGGCTCCAGCACAGGCTTAAAAGCACCAGTTCTTTCAGCTTCCTATCAGGCCAATAGAAGGAGCAGTGACTCCGAGCGCGTAGCCTGCCTATCCAGCCCTTCTCACTCTGTGTAATCCTCCCACGGAAGTGATCCTGTGACCGGTGACCTCAGCCACAGCTTCTTCCTGATGGCCACAGGATCTGCTCCAGGCTGAGCAGCAACAACGACTGCATTTTACCATTTCTGCATTGAAAAACGGATCCGGATCTGAAGCTTCCCTACAAGACCACTGACACACAGATGAGCCTTTGTATTTCCTGTTTCCTACTCTGCATCTTCTACATCTGTGCAGCCCATGGATGCGGGACGAGGACTACAGGATCTTTACAGATGAGCCTTCCTTTGCTTCCTTTCCTGTAAGTGTGATTGATATTTGTGTCATTAAAATAATCTTTTAATACGGCACTTAGGTGGCGCTTCCTTTTTCTCTACCCTTTTTTAACCCTGGGAATTGAATCTGCCTGCTGGTTAAAAAAGTCTGAGAAGTGCATCAATATAGCCCACCTTTATGATGCTGGAATACGTTTTTGTGTCGTAGGCAAGTTCCTGAAATGTTATCACAGCAGTTTTCAAATTATTTAACTGTCTGCATTCTCCCATTACCGTCTCTAGGAGGACAGTATTTGTTTGATTGCAGCATACCTTCATTAACTTTGGTGCAATCTGTATGTAAACCATGAGAGATCCTGTTGTTTATCTAAAAGTACCGGTAATCCAATTCCAAAAACTTTTGCAAAACCTTTTTACAGATTTTTTTATTTATTTTTTACCAAGTCAATATCAGTCTCAAGAATTTTACATCTAGATGGTTAATAAACACATGTTCTTGTTGGTGGGTTCTTTTATTTTTTCCTGCACAAGGAGCTTTCCGTCATGACTACTGTTGTTTGGAAAATCATTCATGATTTGACTTTACAGATCTACTGACATAGCCATGCCTAATTCTATATCACAGTCATTTATCCGTTTACCTTGACATTTGCTGAACAGTTGAAATCATATTAGGTGTTGCCAGCAATAGTTGAGATGCTACTTTATTTAGTCTCCTTTATTCCAGTTTCATCCCCCAGCTCTCATCTGGTTTTTAACTAAAACTGATGGAGTATAAATAGGCTTATAATGGGTTCTTAGGATCTGTACTCTCAGCTCTGGAAAAGTTTCACTGATTTCTTTATGACCTTTAGACAACTTGTACAACTTTATTCAGGCTGTCTTTTCAGGTGATGATAAAAGCAGGATTCCAAATGAAAAAAATCCAATACATACACAAGTTTTAAAAATCCAGTTTCTCTATTATAGCTCCTGTTTGACATAAGCAGGATCTTATTGTGTGTTAGTTCTACTAAATATATTTTAAAACATGGCAACCAAAAAATAAGATAGACTTTGTGTTAATTTGAATTTGATTTTCACAATGGAAAAAAAATGCAATTATAGCTGTGGGAAAGCTTATAGCCTCTAATCATAATTTCCAACAAATGTTGAATCACTCACATCAGCTTTTGTACCCAAAAGATTTTCCATTCTAATGCAACTATGAAAGTCATATGTACACAAATCAGGCCAGTATGGGTAAAATATAACAAAGGGGGGAGAGAGAGGATTTGGGGACTAAAGAAAGTCCTCAAAAAACAATAAACAAAGAATTCTTCAAAAAGGCACTATTGAATATATATACTTTATTAGTAAGCCATAATTAAATGATATTATTGTAGAAAATTGTAGAAAAAACACACATCATTATGAACCCCTAATTAAAATGTGACTAGTCAAAGAACTATAAACAAGGGTGGCCACCCGACCGGCCATACACACACCACATTCTATCATACACAACCAAATTCACTTGCAATATTTGCAGTTACGGTATTTGCTTTTTCTAAAGTGCTCATTTGTCTAATTTGGAAGTCCAAAGACAAACTAAAGAGCATATAAGGTCAGTTATTAGAGCTGTCTGACAGATCAAAGAATAACATTCATAGATTGATTGCTGATAGATCATACACCGTACGACTTGATCTCACGCTTTAATAAGCCGGTGGAGGTATCATTAAACGGTCCTGACTTTTCAGCATTGGATAACCCTCAAGACCGAGCCCAGCACTAGGGGATCAGATGTTATAGCTCGTCTGTGGGGTCTTGAAAAAGTCACTCAACCGTTCAGGCATATGTTCATCTGTTTATCATTCAACAGGTATTGTGAAACACTCACCGGCTCCTGGCGTGTTCAGTCAGTACTATTGCAGCTGGATTCCATATATGTCCTTCTGATTCCAATTGAATCATTCCCATCTGTTAGCTTTATGTCCATGCAATAAATCCAAGGGGGGTTGTACCGGAATTCCAGGTATATCCAAAGTAGTACGGTGTTGAGATCAGCCTTCAAATATGGCAATGTCCGGACACAGAATGGTGGATGATCAGCTTGTAAACGGTTAGGTGGTTGGTCGTATGGGTAAAAATCAATTAACCCATCAATATGTTTTTGGATTGTGAAAGCCAGGACATGTGAATGTACCAATGCAAATAAGCTTAGTCTGTTGGAACCTACATTTTATAAACATCTTGTAGGTTAAAAAAAGCTATTCATGCCAAACACAGCTGCTGTAGGGCCTGAGGAGGAAGGAAGGGGTGCGTCTGGCCTAAAAAATGAGAAGTACTGAGTGTAAGATTCCTGTTCTGTGAGTGACACTGGCTCCTGGACCCATCCAGAGCTCCATCAGTACAGGACCTACATAGGATTTGACAGCTAACCTGATTGCCATTTGTAAACAGAAAAGCTGGTATAGGAAGCCTTCCACTGTTCATTTTCTCTGCTGTGCTCTACAATAGATGTTATATGTTAGAGCTGCAGAGGAAGCAAGTAGTGAAAGACTTCCTCTGCATCTGGCTTCTGTGTTTTCAAATGACAGTGGCAATCAGGTGAGCTCTTGAATCCTCTCCGTTCTGATGGAGGCCTGGATGGGGTCAGGAAGCACAGTGTGTCTAGCAAAACAGTAGATATGCTGCCCAACACTTCTCAGCACCCCCATCCCACTCGCTGTTGGATGTTTGGATGGGGTCAGCCTCAGAAAGCGAAGAAGCAAAAGTAAGCCATTTTAAGTTGCATTATACCTACTGTCTACTGTTTCACTCTGCTGCATGTTCCCTTTTGCCACAATGGCTACTATTTTATATTCCCTATGCTGCACTACCTTTTGCTTTATGCAGTGCTG
Source organism: Rana muscosa (assembly GCA_029206835.1). Taxonomy (NCBI): domain Eukaryota; kingdom Metazoa; phylum Chordata; class Amphibia; order Anura; family Ranidae; genus Rana; species Rana muscosa. The sequence continues at coordinate 75,356,580 of CM055121.1, forward strand.
TAAATTCCCTAGGTTGCCAAGCCCCATCTCATATAACATGCTATACATTTACTATTCTGTACCCTCTTCCACTTGCATTTGACATCAATGAAACAATAAAAGCTGCTCCAGGTGAGTGAGTCTCTGGTTAATTCCCACACACACTAGTCAGGTGGTAGCCCAGTTAGCATGCTGTGTAACATAAGAAAAGGATTCTGGAGGGCTGCACTTCCAAAAATCCTTTTATTGAAGCTTCATATGACAAGAGGTAGACAGATGGAGCAGGGGACAAAGAGGTAGATGCGTTACAAGTGTAGCGCACAGACCACTTATTCCTCACCTTTGGCTCACTTGTAGGAAAAGGAGCACACCATGCCACATGCCCAAACCCTCCTCTGTGAAGAGGTTGAGCGGTGTAATGTACCTAAGTCTCTATGGTCAGGTTCTCCAGAGAATGGTTCCCGTCTTCACTGCAATAAAGACAAGTCTCTATTCCCCAATAACTCCAAGGTCCACACCAATCGCAACTCCAACGTAGAGTTTATTTTTCTCTTATGCATAGTCATTTAAATAGGAAAGGGTGGAGGAAGATCAGGACAGCAAGAGGTGTTGGAGTAGGTCCAGGCACAAACGAATACTTATTCACTACCCATATCTTCAGGTAGTCTCAGCTCATCCGGATAGTCTCCCATTAGAGTGGATCCTAGCAGCCGGAGTGATGCTCGAATTAGATTACACACAGTTTCTGCGCAAACTCTGCCACAGATCAGGTGAACGTTAGATCCCAGCCACAGACCTGATGAACATTAGGTCTCTGACACAGACCTGGTGAACGTTTGGTCTCTGCCACAGACCTGGTGAACGATGGTTCTGGTACTAGGCCTCTTTTTTTTTTTTTTTTTAAAGGTAAACTGGTACTAGGCCTCTAACAGGAAGATGACATCCCTCCAGAGAGTTACCAGGCCCCTTCCTTTACTGTGATCTCTCACCAGTCCCTCGGAACGGTCCTCCCCCGGCCTCCTCTTCTAGATAAGGGTCTCCTCGCAGGGCAGCACCCTGGGATTCCTCCTCCACCCGTGGGCTCCAGCCGAAGGTGCTGGACCCAAGGCCTTCAGTTGCAGCCCCAGGGCTAAAGGTGCCTGGGACTAATCCACCAGTGTACCGGACCAGGAACTCCACCCCAGGGCTAAAGGTGCCTGGGGTGGCCACGAATAGGACAACACACTCCCGGGGTCGGACCCCCGGGAACTCACTCCTTACAGACAGGGTCTGCTCCTTTTATATCCTCTCCCGGCATGCACAGCAGGCCGACATGCACACCATACCACCGACCAAGAGAGGGGACATTTAAGGCGCAGCACTGTACCAGCGGTTCAACCCTAGCCTCCGATGACAGCGCCATCAACAGGCCACAGGGAACTATACACCAGCATCCCACCTGTAATATAAAAAAAGGGTTTTACAGAACCCTATCAAATAGTGTGTTTGAGTACAACTACCACTCAAACATTCCCTTAGATTTAAAGCCCCGCTACACAAGCAAATGTTAGCGCTTAGTCATTACAATGACTAATGCTGCGTACACACAATCGGATTTTCCGTCGGAAAAACCTTGGATGGTTTTTCCGACAGAATTCCGCTCATGCTTGGCTTGCATACACGCGGTCACACAAGTTCTCTGAACTTTCGACCATCAAAAACGCGGTGACGTACAACACTATGACGAGCCGAGAAAATTAGGTTCCATGCTTCCGAGCATGCATCGAATTGTTTCCGAGCATGCGTCGGAATTTTGCAGGTCGGAATTGCTACAGACGATCAAAATTTCCGATTGGAATTTTTTCCGTCTGAAAATTTGAGAAGCAGCCCTCAAATTTTTGCTGACGGAAATTCCGACAGGAAAAGTCCGATGGAGCCTACACACGGTTGGAATTTCTGGCCAAAAGCTCACATCGGACTTTTCTTGTCGGAATTTCCGATCGTGTGTACGGGGCATTAGCGCTAACATTTGTGCGAAATGCGTCTACCTCTTTGTCTCCTGCTCCATCTGTCTACCACTTGTCATATGAAGTTTCAAAAATAGGATTTATGGAAGTGTAGTCCTCCGGAATCATTTTCTAATGCATTTTCCATCAGTTTGAGACTCTTCTAGGATCATTCAGATTACAATGACAGGTGCATTTGATTTAAGTTTACCCCATTCTGACCTGTGTTTAACCTGCTTGTATGTGCATCAGTTGCTTTTGCATTCCTATTTACTTTGGATGAATGGAATGAAATTAGAAGCAGTTCTTAGGTAAACAGAGCCTATCAACATTGACCCTAAAAGATCTAATTACACTGTAAGACCCCTTTCACACTGGGGCCTTGGCCGCGCTAGCGCTAAAGCACCACTTGTTTTAGTGGCGCATTAGCACTGTTTAAGCAGTGCTCTTTGGCTGATAGTGGGACGCTTTTAGCCCCAAAGAAGGGGTTAAAAACACCTGTGTTGCAGCACTTCCAAAGTGCTTTTCAGGCGCTTTGGAAGCGCTGCCCATTCATTTCAATGGGCAGGGCGTTTTGGGAGCGCTGTATACAGCGCTCCCAAACCGCCCCAAAGATGCTGCTTGCAGGACTTTTCCTAACATCCTGCAACCACACCACCCAAGTGTGAACAGACAGATTGAAATGAATGAGAGGTGATTTTCAGGCGCTATTTAGAGGCTATTTCTAGCGCTAAAACTCCTGAAAACCACCTCAGTGTGAAATGGGTTTTAATGTTGGGAAACTGTAAACAGTCAACATCTTTTTAAATTTTAAATATTTTATTTTTTTCTCTATTTTAGTACTTTAAAAAAGCCTTCCAGAAATTCACTCATAAGTATCTATTTTGTTGAACTGAGGATTTCAGCTGGAGAAATTTATTTTGTTATCTTGTTCAAATTCAGTAAAAAGGATTGGCAATGCATTTTACATTTAATGGCAAACAGCATAACAAAGATAGTAAAATTACATATTACAGTTTCAGCACAGATAGTCAAGGAGCGTCAAGTACAGTAAAAAGTGACTGCTTCTTAGGCAAAGGAAAACAAGTTATGGATAAATAAGGATTAAGCCTTACAAACTGACAGCTTGCTAGTCAGTGCAAAAGCTGATAAAAGGGAAGGTTGATTTGCCTATAGAACAACTTGAAAAGGACAGACTAGATCAGATGATAACAGAGTATGCTTAAACACTCATTACAAATGATGGATGAAAGAGCAGAAAACATGGAGACTTGCTGCCTGAAAGGCATATGCTGTCATTAATACAACCAGCAAAGCTTATAGATAGCAAGAACAGGATGACTGCTAAACAAATTCAGGGCAAAAAAGCACAACTGAGAACAGGAGTAGAAAAAACAAATATGTGTTAATGATATATGTTTCCTTTTCCAATAAACTGCCTAGTGACAGGTACTACCTGTGATTCATAGAAAACAGGTACACCCTTTGCCATTTGGTGCCTGATCCATCTGCCTCTGTACTTACATTACTAACATCAACACTCTGTATTACTTACGGTTTCATGGCATGGGCGCCATACACCATCGCAATTCACTGTATTTCTGCACCCGGGAGTCAAAGGTGACAGCAGCCTATACAAATCAATGACAGACACCACAATTGTATAAGAGCCGGTTCACACAAGGGCGACTCAGGATCCGACTTCAGGTCGCCCCGAGATGCCCCAAGTCGCGCTGTAATGTTAGTCTATGGAGCCGTCTTTATGCACACTACTGAAGTCGCTCCGACTTCAGAAAAGGTTCCTGTACTACTTCAAGGCGACTTCTAGGCGACTTGTACCCATTGATTTCAATGGTAGTCGCCTCCAAAGTCGGATCAGTGTCTTAACTGAAGCAACTTTACAGGAAGAGAAAATAGTTTTCTCAGGCAAACCCCTCCCTCCCACAGAGCTGATTATTGTTTGATTGACCACTGGCAAAGTCGCCTGTCCTGGAGGAAACTTGAAGTTGCCTCGGAGTTGCCTTGAAGTTGCCTTGAAGTTGCCTTGTAAAGTCGCGCTGGAAGTCGTGTTGCCCCAGTGTGAACCGGCTCTGTAACTGCACATCTGAGTGGTTACACACATATATTAATCGATGAGGGCCCCTGGATGCAGTTTGCATCCAGGGCCACTAATTAATCCATGTACTTACTGCAACTTTTTCACATTAGGGTCAGTTGTAAAGAATTTACAGCATGCCTTGTACATCAAACATAAAAATTGTGCAAGCTGGGAAAGATTGTTGAGATAGTAGCTGCCAAGATCTAGTTACTTCTAGATATTTCAAAGTGTGATTTGTTTTCCCTGTATTGGGTCATGTAATCAGTTATGCTTTTTGTGCACAAATGTGCTTTTGTGCATATAATAAATTCCTTTTTTGTACAGACTTGCCATTAGATATATTTTTGCTTAAGTATGCTCTTTTGCAATCATTTCTATTGTACAAATTTGCATAGGAGTACCATTAGAGCATAATACTGTGTGTATGTATGTATAGATAAATAGACAGACAGATAGATACATACATACAGTGTGTGTGTGTGTGTATGTATGTATGTATGTATGTATGTGTATATATATATATATATATATATATATATATATTGTGACAGCAGGCAGGTAAAATCACCAGGTTGCATCCAGGATAGTAGGTATGTATGCCCTAGATTCAGGCTTTATGCAGATTCATACCACTAGGTGGAGTGCTGGGAGTCTTGCGGGAGAAGAGTTAATGAGCCCAGCTGAATCAAGTGGCTCATTAAGGCCTCTACAAGAACTCCCAGCATGCTAAGGGAGATGCTCCACCCTGGAACCAGTTCTGTGTTGTGCAAGACTGGGGAGTGTGTTTCTGTCCTGTGCGGTGAGACAAAGCCTGTGTGGCTAAAACCTTAAAAAAACAGGGAGATAAGGGCTGGGGCAGCACAAGGCTGCACCTAGTTGTCAGACAGGGAACCTACGTGTGTAGTAAGCGGTCAAGCTGACCAGGATTTATTTTTGTTTTGCTGTTTTTCCCCTGTAAATAGTTTAAATAAACCGCACCTTTTTGTTTTTGCAACTACAAACTCTGTCTGCTGTGCCTGTTTTTGTGTGGTGAACCCATCCAGGGGGTCACACACACCCGCTGCTGAGCTAACCCCCTCACAGTTGGTGGAGAACCAGTGGCAGTTTTTTTTAAGGCCAGCATGGAGGAGATACTGAAACAGCTGGCTCTAGCAAATGGCAATCAGCAGCAGACAAATGCAGGTTTGCAAAAGAGCCTTGCAGCTCATCAACAGAGCCTTGCAGCCCAGCAGCAGACAAATGCAACTTTGCAACAGAGCATCGCAGCTCAGCAACAAGCCCAGCAGCAATCTGAGGCCCGCTTCATAGACCTGTTACAGAAGCAAGAGCAGACAAATGGAAACGTTAATGCAGCAACATCCGCAGACCAGTGAGGCAAGTCGTTCCACTAATACCGCGTCCTTTGGGGTGAGTCGTTTATTGACAAAAATGACTGGAGAGGATGATCCAGAGGTGTTTTTGACCACGTTTGAAAGGACTGCTGAAAGAGAAAAGTGGCCTAAGGAGCAGTGGGCTGGACTGGTGGCTCCTCTGTTAACTGGTGAATCGCAGAAAGCTTACTATGACCTAGAGCCTGACCAAGCAAAAGACTATGTGATGCTAAAAACTGAAATATTGGCACGGCTGGGTGTCACCCTGGCTGTCCGGGCTCAGCGTGTGCATAACTGGACTTTCCGGCTTGGAAAACCCCCCAGGTCTCAAATGTATGATCTCATTCACCTGAGCAGGAAGTGGCTACAGCCAGAGACTTTTTCCGCACCAAAGATTGTGGAACGTGTTGTGATGGATCGTTTCTTGAGAGCTCTTCCTACTGCCATCCAAAAGTGGGTAAGCCATGGAGAACCAGAAACGGACGATAATCTTGTGGATCGTGTAGACAAGTAATTGGCTACAGAAAACCTGACTGCCTCTTCCAGAGACTCACGGACTTTCCACCCTAAGACCAGACCATCCCCAGTGGCGGGTAAGATGATTCCAAGGGGTGAGGGTGGAGAGAGTGAGAGGGTGGGAGTTCTACCCAAGGTTTGGCGAGAACAGCCTGGGAAGTCAGGGGTTCAAGAGGCAGCAAGAAGGATAGTTTGTTACCACTGCCGACAAGAGGGACATATTGCAGCAAATTGCCCGGTTGTGGATGAACCCATGCAATGTGACTTTCTAACGGACAGACGTCAGTCGCTGTTTGCGACAGTCGCATGCACTGCCATTCGGGGAACTGAGAAACATTTATGCAAAATGTGTGTTAATGGTAGAAATGTTGTTGTATTGCTTGATTCAGGTAGCCTCGTGACACTGATAAAGGCTGAATTAGTCACTACAGAGGATTCTGGGAATAGCAATATAGCGGGTATTTGTGTGCACGGGGACACCCGAGAGTATCCGGTGACTACAGTGTGTTTTGAGACCCCCAAAGGTACCCTCTCTCATCGGGTGGGATTAGTGTCTCACTTGCCTCATGATGCCATTGTGGGAAGGGATTTTCCAAAGTTCTGGGAACTATGGGATTGTCCTGAGCCCCCCACTGGTGCCCCTATATACCAGGAATGTGATAGGCAGAATTCCTCGGAGAGTGGTGAGGAATAGTGATGAGCCGAACACCCCCGGGTTCGGTTCGCACCAGAACCCGCGAACGGACTGAAAGTTCGCACGAACTTTAGAACCCTATTAAATACAATGGATGCGAACGTTCGAAATTTAAAGTGCTAATTATAACGACTATTATGCATGTTATTGTCCTAAAAAGGGTTTGGTAACCCGGGTTCTGCACCAGGGGACATGTATCAATGCAAAAATAAGTTTTAAAAACGGCCGTTTTTCGGGAGCAGTCATTTTAACCACTTAACGACCGCTCACTGTATATATACGTCGGCACAATGGCACCGACAGGCACAATCACGTAGAGCATACGTGATTGCCTTTGTACAGTTGGGGGGTCCAATCGGACCCCCCTTCTGTACAGTGAGCGGTCGGAATTCGTTGGGGAGCGATCCGACATGAGGGGACGGCCGTTCGATTCCGGCCACCCCCCCGCGATCGCTCCCGGCGAATGGAAGTGCCCCCTCTGTCTGTCGAATGTACACACAGACAGAGGAAGCAGGAGGAAGTGATGTCATCTCTTGTGCGGCGCTCACATATACCGAGCGCCTTACAAGAGAAGACATCAAGGTTAGTGCACAAACACTACACTAACACCAGCACACATAGGCACATAAATAGCCCCACCAGCCCCCCCCAGATCACCCCCCAGCCCCCAGTCACAGTGTCACTGATTGCAGTGACCATTTATTTACTGATCAATGCAATCAGTGACATTTGTGACTGTAAAAGTGTCACTACATTTAGTTTTAGGTCCAGTGTAGCCCCCTAACCCCCCCCTAATAAAGGTTTAACCCCTTGATCACCCCCCAGATAACCCTTTCACCCCCTAGCACCGCCGTCGCTAAGCGATCATTTTTCTGATCGCTGTCTTAGCGTCGGTGATGCAGATTGGTAGCCAGTAATTTTTTTTAGGTTTGCCGCAGGTTTTTATAGCGTCAGGTACCCCCATAAATTATCTAATAAAGGTTTAACCCCCTTGATTGCCCCCCAGGTAACCCTTTCACCCCCTATCACCACTGTCGCTAAGCAATCATTTTTCTGATCGCTGTCTTAGCGTCGGTGATGCAGATCAGTAGCCAGTATTTTTTTTTTCGGTTCGCCGCAGGTTTTTATAGCGTCAGGTACCCCCATAAATTATCTAATAAAGGTTTAACCCCCTTGATCGCCCCCCCAGGTAACCCTTTCACCCCCTATCACCACTGTCGCTAAGCGATCATTTTTCTGATCGCTGTCTTAGCGTCGGTGATGCAGATCGGTAGCCAGTAATTTTTTTTAGGTTCGCCGCAGGTTTTTATAGCGTCAGGTACCCCCATAAATTATCTAATAAAGGTTTAACCCCCTTGATCGCCCCCCAGGTAACCCTTTCACCCCCTATCACCACTGTCGCTAAGCGATCATTTTTCTGATCGCTGTCTTAGCGTCGGTGATGCAGATCGGTAGCCAGTAATTTTTTTTAGGTTTGCCGCAGGTTTTTATAGCGTCAGGTACCCCCATATATTATCTAATAAAGGTTTTAACCCCCTAATCGCCCCTAGTTAACCCTTTCACCAGTGATCACCATATAAGTGATACGGGTGACGCTGGTTAGTTAGTTTGCTTTTTATAGTGTCAGGGCACCCGCTGCATATAACCCAATAAAGGTTTAACCTCCTGATCGCCCGGCGGGTGAATTAGGTTTTAGCGTCAGAGAGGGTCTGCGCCACACCCCAGGCAGCGTCAGGTTAGTGCCAGTAACGCTAACACCCACGCGTGAAGCATACACCTCCCTTAGTGGTATAGTATCTGAACAGATCAATATCTGATCTGATCAGATCTATACTAGCGTCCCCAGCAGTTTAGGGTTCCCAAAAATGCAGTGTTAGCGGGATCAGCCCAGATACCTGCTAGCACCTGCGTTTTGCCCCTCCGTCCAGCCCAGGCCACCCAAGTGCAGTATCGATCGATCACTGTCACTTACAAAACACAACACACATAACTGCAGCGTTCGCAGAGACAGGCCTGATCCCTGCGACTCCAGTGCTGTAGGAGGTGATTTCACCACCACAGTTAAAAAAAAAAAGCAAATATGCCGCAGCATTGGGGCAGCAGGGGCGGAGGAGTGATTTTGCTCCTAATGCCGCGTACATACGGTCGAAATTCCGACGGAGGCCTGCCCGTGGAAAAGTCCGACCATGTGTGTGCGGCATAACTTTTTTGCGGGAGGATGCCCCCATGCTTCGGCATATATAAATGGTGCATGTATGCCCATCATTAGAAGTGGGTGGATGAAGGGCGGTATTCTAATGGTGGGCATACCCACCGATCAATCTCTTTTTTCGTTCAGCCACCTTGCTGCATGAAAAAAAAAGATTACAATACATGTCCAACAAGGACCAGCAACGTACTGGTATGTTGCTGGACTTTGAATGGTTATACCAGATTGATGCCTGCGGGTTTAGGTATCATCTTGGTATCATTCTTTTCAGCCAGCGGCCGGCTTTCATGTAAAAGCAATCCTAGTGGCTAATTAGCCTCTAGACTGCTTTTACAAGCAGTGGGAGGGAATGTCCCCCCCCGGATATAAAAAGCGCCATTGGGAAATTGGGAAAGCATTTTATCACACCGATCTTGGTGTGGTCAGATGCTTTGAGGGCAGAGGAAAGATCTAGGGTCTAGACCCCAGTTTTTTCAAAAAAAGAGTACCCGTCACTACCTATTGCTATCATAGGGGATATTTACATTCCCTGAGATAACAATAAAAATTATAAAAAAAATATGGAAGGAACAATTTAAAAATAAAATAAAAAAGCAAAATTAATAATAAAAAAAAAAAAAAAAAAGCACCCCTGTCCTGCCCTGCTCTTGCCCAATGGCGAACGCAAGCGTCGGTCTGGCGTCATATGTAAACAGCAACTGCACCATGCATGTGAGGTATCACCGCGAAGGTCAGATCGAGGGCAGTAATTTTAGCAGTAGACCTCCTCTGTAAATCTAACGGGGTAACCTGTAAAGGCTTTTAAAGGCTTTTAAAAATGTATGTAGTTTGTCGCCAATGCGCGTTTGTGCGAAATTTTAAAGCATGTCGTGTTTGGTATCTATGTACTCGGCCTAAGATCATCTTTTTTATTTCATCAAACATTTGGGCAATATAGCGTGTTTTAGTGCATTAAAATTAAAAAAAGTGTATTTTTCCCCAAAAAATGCGTTTGAAAAATCATTGCGCAAATACTGTGTAGAAAAAAAAAATGCAACACCCACCATTTTATTCTGTAGGGCCTTTGCTTTAAAAATATATATATAATGTTTGGGGGTTCAACATAACTTTCTTGCAAAAAAAAAATATATGTTCATGTAAACAAAAAGTGTCAAAAAGGGCTTTGTCTTCAAGTGGTTAGAAGAGTGGATGTAAGCTTCCTAATGTTGTGTATAAAATGCCAGAACAGTTCAAAACCCCCCCCAAATGACCCCATTTTGGAAAGTAGACACCCCAAGCTATATACTGAGAGGCATGTCGAGTCCATGGAATATTTTATATGTTGACACAAGTTGCGGAAAAAAGACAATTTTTTATTTATTTATTTATTTTTTGCACAAAGTTGTCACTAAATGATATATTGCTCAAACATGCCATGGGCATATGTGGAATTACACCCCAAAATACATTCTGTTGCTTCTCCTGAGTACGGGGATACCACATGTGTGAGACTTTTTGGGAGCCTAGCCGCGTACGGGACCCCAAAAACCAATCACCGCCTTCAGGCTTTCTAAGGGTGTAAATTTTTGATTTCACTTCTCACTGCCTATCACAGTTTCGGAGGCCATGGAATGCCCAGATGGCACAAAACCCCCCCAAATGACCCCATTTTGGAAAGTAGACACCCCAAGCTATTTGCTGAGAGGTATTGTGAGTATTTTGCAGATCTCGCTTTTTGTCACAAAGTTTTGAAAATTGAAAAAAAAAAAGAAAAAAAAAAAATGTTCTTTCTTCATTTTCAAAAACAAATGAGAGCTGTAAAATACTCACCATGCCTCTCAGCAAACAGCTTGGGGTGTCTACTTTCCAAAATGGGGTGTGACAGCAGGAAGGTAAAGTCACCTGGTTGCATCCAGGGGGGTAGATATATTTCGCCCAGATTCAGGCTTTACGCCGACTTATACAACTAGGTGGAGAGTTGTATAAGGCTAGTGGGCTCATGGATGACTCATACCTCTAGGGAGAGTGTGGGGCGTCGTGCAGACAGAGATGAGGAGACCAGCTGAACCTTGTCAGCTCATTTAGGCCTCTATAAGAACTCCCAGCTTCATTAGATGTTAGCTCATGCCTGGAACCAGACCTGTGTGGACTGTCTAGGGAGAGTGAACCCCTGTGCGGTGAGACAAAGCCTGTGTGGCTATTTGCTTGGACATTTAAAACCAGGGACTTAGGGACTAGGACAGCACTAGGCTGATCCCAGTTGTTAGTTAGGAAACCTGTATGTTTAGTCAGAGGTCAAGTTGACCAGGATTTATTTTGTTTATGTTTCTTTTGCTTTGCTGTGTTTTGTCACTGTAAATAGAAAATAAACCGCACCTTTTTGATTTTGAAAACCACAACCTCCGTTTGCTGGGCCTGTTTTTGTGTGGGGAGCCCATCTCGGGGGTCACACACACCCGCTGCCGAGCTAACCCCCTCACAGTTGGTGGAGAACCAGTGGCAGTTTTTTTTTTTAAGCCAGCATGGAGGAGATACTGAAGCAGCTGGCTCTAGCAAATGCCAATCAACAGCAGACAAATGCAGGTTTGCAAAAGAACTTCGCAGCCCAGCAGCAAGCTCATCAACAGAGCCTTGCAGCCCAGCAGCAGACAAACGCAACTTTGCAACAGAGTCTGGAGGCTCAGCAACAAGCCCAGCAGCAATCTGAGGCCCGCTTCATAGACCTGTTGCAGAAGCAAGAGCAGAGACTACAACAACAGATGGAAGCAGTAATGCAGCAACGTCCGCAGACCAGTGAGGAAAGCCGTCCCACTAATACCGCGTCCTTTGGGGTGAGTCGTTTATTGACAAAAATGACTGGAGAGGATGATCCAGAGGTATTTTTTACCACATTTGAAAGGACCGCTGAAAGAGAAAAGTGGCCTGAGGAGCAGTGGGCTGGACTGGTGGCTCCTCTGTTAACTGGTGAATCGCAGAAAGCTTACTATGACCTAGAGCCTAACCAAGCAAAAGACTATGTGATGCTAAAAGCTGAAATATTGGCAAGGCTGGGTGTCACCCAGGCTGTCCGGGCTCAGCGTGTGCATAACTGGACTTTCCAGCTTGGAAAACCCCCCAGGTCTCAAATGTATGATCTCATTCACCTGAGCAGAAAGTGGCTACAGCCAGAGACTTTGTCCGCACCAAAGATTGTGGAACGTGTTGTAATGGATCGGTTTTTGAGAGCTCTTCCTACTGCCATCCAAAAGTGGGTAAGCCATGGAGACCCAGAGACGGCCGATGGTCTTGTGGATCGTGTGGAGAAATACTTGGCTACAGAGAACCTGACGGCCTCTTCCAGAGACACTCGGACTTTCCACCCTAAGACCAGACCATCCCCAGGGGCGGATAAGAGGATTCCAAGGGGTGAGGGTGGAGAGAGTGAGAGGGTGGGAGCTCTACCCCAAGTTTGGCGAGAACAGCCTGGGAAATCAGCGGCTCAAGAGGCCGCAAGAAGGATCGTTTGCTACCGCTGCCGGCAAGCGGGACATATTGCAGCCAATTGCCCGGTTGTGGAGGTGCCCCAATCCTCTACGGGATTCTCCCCCTTTGAGTTACTGTATGGGAGACACCCAAGAGGGCTGTTGGATATTGCCAAGGAAACTTGGGAAAGTGAGAGTTCTCCCCACAGGAGTGTGATTGAGCATGTCGCCCTGATGCAAGACCGAATTGCACAGGTAATGCCCATCGTGAAGGAACATTTGGCCCAAGCACAGTTAGCACAGCAGAGAGTGTACAACCGTGGAGCCAAGACCCGTACCTTTTCCCCGGGGGATAGGATACTGGTACTTGTCCCTACGGTTGAAAGTAAATTCCTTGCCAAATGGCAAGGCCCCTACGAGATAATGGAAAAAGTGAGCGAAGTGAATTACAAGGTCAGACAACCAGGAAGGCGAAAGCCCGAACAGATCTATCACGTTAATCTGTTGAAAGCCTGGAGGGATAGAGAGTCCCTAGTCGCAGACACTTGGTCACCAGCTCAAACTGGTTGCGTGATTCCTGAGGTTGGAATAGCAGCCACCTTGTCACAACCCCAACAACAGGAGGTTAAGGAGTTTGTGCTTCGCAACAAGGAGGTATTCTCTGAGCTGCCGGGACAAACAGCTGGGGTAGAGCATGACATCATTACCCCGCCCGGTGAAAGGGTGAAGTTAAAACCCTATCGGATCCCAGAGGCCCGACGGGAGGCAATACGGGAGGAAGTACAGAAAATGCTGAACTTAGGGGTGATAGAGGAGTCCCAAAGTGATTGGTCTAGTCCCATTGTGTTGGTGCCTAAACCGGATGGGAGCTGGCGATTTTGTAACGATTTTCGTCAGTTGAACAAAGTTACAAAATTTGACACCTACCCCATGCCACGTATAGATGAGTTGATCGACCGGCTGGGAACAGCCCGATACATGACGACTCTTGACCTCACAAAAGGGTATTGGCAAATCCCCCTGGCCAAGTTGGCCAAAGAGAAAACCGCATTTGTAACCCCAGACGGGGCGTTCCAATATAAAAGAATGCCGTTCGGGTTACAGAATGCGCCGGCCACATTCCAGCGGAAAATGGACCAGATGCTGAGGCCCCATCGGAAGTATGCTGCGGCTTACCTGGATGACATAATTGTCCATAGCACAGATTGGGCCTCACATCTGCCAAAAGTGCAAGCAGTCCTGGACTCTGTTCGGGAAGCGGGGTTTACGGCTAACCCCAAGAAGTGTACCATTGGGCAGGAGGAGGCCAAATATCTTGGGTACACCATTGGGAGGGGAGTAATAAAACCCCAACTCAACAAAGTCGAGGCCATCCAGAGTTGGCCACGTCCCAACAGCAAGAAGCAGGTACGAGCCTTTCTGGGAATCGCTGGGTATTATCGGCGATTCATTCCCCACTTTGCTTCTAAGGCTGTGCCCCTAACCAACCTGACGAAGGGGAAAGGGTCGGTCATGATTAAATGGACCCCCGAGGCTGAGGCAGCATTCCAATTCTTGAAACAAGCCTTATGTAGCCAGCCAGTGTTGTACTCACCCGACTTCTCTAAAGACTTTGTCGTACAAAGTGATGCGTCAGATGTGGGGTTAGGAGCAGTATTGTCCCAGGTCTGGAACGGGGAAGAGCACCCAGTCATTTACCTCAGCAGGAAGTTGAAGTCCCATGAGGTAAATTACGCCACCGTTGAAAAGGAGTGTTTAGCGGTGAAGTGGGCTCTAGATTCCCTTCGGTACTACCTGCTAGGTAGGCACTTTGACATGGTTACGGATCACGCTCCGTTAAAGTGGATGGCTCAAAACAAGGAAACAAATAGAAGAGTGAATAGGTGGTTCCTGGCCCTCCAGGAATTCAACTTCACAGTAAAGCATCGCCCTGGCGTTCAAATGGGGAATGTGGATGCTTTGTCTCGAGTACATGAATGCCTGATTGCTGGTGTTCCAACCCCGAGGTTAAAACAAGAGGGGGGGGTATGTGACAGCAGGAAGGTAAAGTCACCTGGTTGCATCCAGGGGGGTAGATATATTTCGCCCAGATTCAGGCTTTACGCCGACTTATACAACTAGGTGGAGAGTTGTATAAGGCTAGTGGGCTCATGGATGACTCATACCTCTAGGGAGAGTGTGGGGCGTCGTGCAGACAGAGATGAGGAGACCAGCTGAACCTTGTCAGCTCATTTAGGCCTCTATAAGAACTCCCAGCTTCATTAGATGTTAGCTCATGCCTGGAACCAGACCTGTGTGGACTGTCTAGGGAGAGTGAACCCCTGTGCGGTGAGACAAAGCCTGTGTGGCTATTTGCTTGGACATTTAAAACCAGGGACTTAGGGACTAGGACAGCACTAGGCTGATCCCAGTTGTTAGTTAGGAAACCTGTATGTTTAGTCAGAGGTCAAGTTGACCAGGATTTATTTTGTTTATGTTTCTTTTGCTTTGCTGTGTTTTGTCACTGTAAATAGAAAATAAACCGCACCTTTTTGATTTTGAAAACCACAACCTCCGTTTGCTGGGCCTGTTTTTGTGTGGGGAGCCCATCTCGGGGGTCACACACACCCGCTGCCGAGCTAACCCCCTCACAGGGGTCATTTGGGGGGGTTTTGTGCTATTTTGGCATTTTATGGCCTTCGAAACTGTGATAGGTAGTGAGGAGTCAAATCAAAAATTTGTGCCTAGAAATCCTGAAGGCGGTGATTGGTTTTCGGGGTCCCGTACGCGGCTAGGCTCCTAAAAAGTCCCACACATGTGGTATCCCCGTACTCAGGAGAAGCAGCAAAATTTATTTTGGGGTGCAATTCCACATATAACCATGGCATGTGTGAGCAATATATCATTTAGTGACAACTTTTTGTAATTTTTTTTTTTTTGTCATTATTCAATCACTTGGGACAAAAAAAAATATTCAATGGGCTCAACAGGCCTCTCAGCAATTTCCTTGGGGTGTCTACTTTCTAAAATGGGGTCATTTGGGGGGGTTTTGTGCTATTTTGGCATTTTATGGCCTTCAAAACTGTGATAGGTAGTGAGGAGTGAAATCAAAAATTTGCGCCCTTAGAAATCCTGAAGGCGGTGCTTGGTTTCCGGGGTCCCGTACGTGGCTAGGCTCCTAAAAAGTCCCACACATGTGGTATCCCCGTACTCAGGAGAAGCAGCAGAATGTATTTTGGGGTGCAATTCCACATATAACCATGGCATGTGTGAGCAATATATCATTTAGTGACAACTTTTTGTAATTTTTTTTTCATTATTCAATCACTTGGGACAAAAAAAAATATTCAATGGGCTCAACATGCCTCTCAGCAATTTCCTTGGGGTGTCTACTTTCTAAAATGGGGTCATTTGGGGGGGTTTTGTACTGCCCTGCCATTTTAGCACCTCAAGAAATGAGATAGGCAGTCATAAATTTAAAGCTGTGTAAGATCAAGAAAATGTACCCTAGTTTGTAAACGCTATAACTTTTGCGCAAACCAATAAATATACGCTTATTGACATTTTTTTACTAAAGACATGTGGCTGAATACATTTTGGCCTAAATGTATGACTAAAATTGAGTTTATTCGATTTTTCTTATAACAAAAAGTAGAAAATATCATTTTTTTTTCAAAATTTTCGGTCTTTTTCCGTTTATATCGCAAAAAATAAAAATCGCAGAGGCAATCAAATACCATTAAAAGAAAGCTCTATTTGTGGGAAGAAAAGGACGCAAATTTCGTTTGGGTACAACATTGCATGTCCGCACAATTTACAGTTAAAGCAGCGCAGTGCAAAATTCTGAATTCACCTCTGGTCCTTTAGCTACCAAATGGTCCGGGGCTTAAGTGGTTAATGATGCATAAAGTGAAAAAAAAAAAGTCAAATATTCTTTTAAATATCGTACCTGGGGGGTGTCTAAAGTATGCCTGTGAAGTGCCACGTGTTTCCCGTGTTTAGAACTGTCCCTGCACAAAATTACATTTCTAAAGGAAAAAAAGCCATTTAAAACTGCTTGCGGCTTTAATGTAATGTCTGGTCCCGGTAATATGGATGAAAATCTTTAAGAAAAATGGCATAGCTACCCCATCACAGCCCCCCCCCCCCCCCACCCCAGCCCATTACCAGCCCCTTTGGGTCTTGTATGGATATTAAGGGGAACCCCGCACACAAAATAAAAAAGGCCCTATATACTCTGAACAGCCGTATACAGGCGGTGCATACAAGACAGGGACTGTAGGTTTGTTCTTATGTAGAATCTGTTTGTAATTTTGAACAGGTACATTGTTTAAGTGTAGCTCCAGCCAAAAAATATATTTTTAAGCTTTTTGAAATACATAGGAAAGGGTTATCACCCCTGTAACATTTGTTTTGCTGTCTGTGCAGTGTGCACCTGTTCAGAACAGTTCACCTCACTTTCCGTCCAAATGACAAATGTTTTTTGAAAATTTGGGGTTTTTATTGAAGCAAGAATTGGTGATAAAGCATCAGTGGAGAGGAGACACTTTTTTCCCATATTAACCCTAATGCCGCGTACACACGATCATTATTCACGGCGGTTAAAAAACCGCCGTGAATAATGTCATTAAAAATGAGGGAACAGCTTGTTCCCCACACACGGTCGTTTTTCACGTCGTTTTTTCTGTTGTCGAGAAAAACGACCGTCTGTGGGCTCCGCGGCAGTGTTTCCCTATGGGAAACACTGCCGCGGAAAACATGTCGAAAAAAACCGACGAGAAAAATTAGAACATGTTCTAATTTTTCTCGTCGTTTTTAATGCCGTTTTCCTCGTCGAAAAAAAAACGACAGAAAGCCCACAGACTATTGTTTTTCTCGTTGAATGGGAAAAATTTCGTTTTTCTCAACGAGAAAAACGGCCGTGTGTACGCGGCATTACAGGAGAGAATTTGCCTTCCTAGGGGTAGATTTCCTCTCACTTCCTGTTGTATCCTTCCGTTTGCAAGGAGGAGTCGTTTGTAAGTTGGATGTTTGAAAGTAGGGGCCTGCTGTATATACTCAGCTGAAATATGCCCCTTACATATTGGTGTTGCCACAACACTGTGAGCCCTCACAGTTACTCTTGGTGGGCGCATGAATGGGCCCTGCTGTGAATTATTAGATCAAGAATTGTAATTGCATGCCCCTGTTGAGCAGGGGCTGAAAAAATGGGCCTTTGGTGGTGGTGGTGGTGGTGTTGACACAACACTGTGAGCCCTCACAGTTACTCTTGGTGGGCGCAGGAATGGGCCCTGCTGTGAATTATTAGATCAAGAATTGTAATTACATGCCCCTGTTAAACAGGGGCCGAAAAATTGGGCCTTAGGCACTGGTGCTACAACACTGCAACCCCTCACAGATACTGTACTTGGAGCACAGCAATGAGCCCTGTTGCAAAGTATTGCATCAAAAATTGTAATTACACGTCCCTGTTAAACAGGGGCTGAAAAATTGGGCCTTAGCCACTGGTGCTGGTGCCACGACACTGCAACCTCTCCCAGATACTCTAGTTGGAGTGCAGGAATGAGCCCTGCTGCAAAGCATTGCATAATTTTTTTTAATTACATGCCCCTGTTAAACAGGGGCTGAAAAATTGGGCCTTAGCCACTGGTGCTGGTGCCACGACACTGCAACCTCTCCCAGATACTCTAGTTGGAGTGCAGAAATGAGCCCTGCTGCAAAGCATTGCATAAAAAATTGTAATTACATGCCCCTGTTAAACAGGGGCTGAAAAATTGGGCCTTAGCCACTGGTGGCGGCACCCAGAAACAAAAATGTTCTTCCAAGCTATCATCATCAATCGGATCATTGAGGAGGAGGAGGATAGTCAGTCAACATAACAGGACAGTCTCTCAGCATCAGCATCAGTCTTGAAGGGATGTAACATTTGAAAATAAATTAGTCTGTTATATCAGCTTCAGGTGTTTGGTAGCTGGTGGTGATCCAAGACTGGTTCATCTTTATGAAGGTCAGTCGATCAACCGAGTCGGTGGACAGGCGCACCCTGTGATCCGTGACAGATCCTCCAGCAGCACTGAATGTGCGTTCTGAAAGAACGCTGGATGCAGGACAGGCCAGTAGCTCAATTGCATACTGTGCAAGCTCTGGCCAGTGATCCATCCTCAAGACCCAGTAAGCCAGAGGATTTTCGGTGGGAAAGGTGTCCAAGTCTGACCTTGCCCCTAGGTATTCCTGCACCATGTATATCAGACGCTGGCGATGGTTGCTGGAACCGATCATACCTTGGGGCTGCGGACTAAAGAATTGTCTGAACGCATCGGTCAGACGGCCACCTTCCCCACCGCTCCTTCTTTGACTGACCGAAGCCTCAGCAACTCGTTATCCAGGACCAGGAGTTTGTAACCTCCCAGTCTCTGGGAGTGCGTTGCACAGACCTTTCTGCAAGGCCTCCCGGAGTTGTCTCATCCTCTGCTCCCTCTGCGACGGTAAGATAAGGTCCGCAACCTTACCCTTGTACCGTGGATAAAGGAGAGTGGCCAGCCAGTAATGGTCCCTCTCCTTGATTCGAAGAATACGAGGATCCTTCCGCAGACTTTGAAGGATCAGGGAGGCCATGCAGCGTAGGTTAGCTGAGGCATTCGGTCCGGAGTCCTCTGGGTCACTAAGGACGACATGATCCACAGCCACCTCCTCCCAGCCACGTACAAGTCCACTGGTTTCTTGGGACTGTAAATCATCCCTAAAAGACTGCTGCTGATGATGCTGAGTGCCAGGCTCCACCTCCATGCTGACACAATCCTCCTCCTCCTCCTCCTCTTCCTCCTCCTCTGCGATGGGTGGGACAGAAGGAACACTGTCTGGGTAAAGGGGGCCTTGAGAGGCAAGGAAGTCCTCCTCTTCCTGCCTCTGTTCTGCCTCAAGTGCCCTGTCCATTATTCCACGCAGCGTATGTTCCAACAGGTGGACAAGAGGTACAGTGTCACTGATGCATGCACTGTCACTGCTCACCATCCTCGTGGCCTCCTCAAATGGTGCCAGGACAGTGCATGCATCCCTGATCATGCCCCACTGGCGTGGTGAAAAAACCCTGAGCTCCCCTGACCCTGTCCTGGTGCTGTAGTCGCACAGGTACTCATTGATGGCCCTCTGCTGCGTGTGCAGCCGCTGCAGCATGGCCAACGTTGAGTTCCACCTGGTGGGCATGTCACATATAAGGCGGTTCTTGGGCAGGTTCAATTCCTTTTGCAGCTCAGCCAGGCGAGCACTGGCATTATAAGATCTGCGGAAATGCACACAGACTTTCCTGGCCTGCCTCAGGACATCCTGTAAGCCCGGGTACCTGCCCAAGAACCGCTGCACCACCAGGTTAAGGACGTGAGCCACACAGGGCACATGGGTCAGTTGTCCCTGTCGGAGGGCGGAGAGGAGGCTGGTGCCATTGTCGCAAACCACCATTCCTGGCTTAAGCTGGCATGGCGTCAACCACCTCTCGGCCTGCCCCTGCAGAGCAGACAGAACCTCTGCCCCAGTGTGGCTCCTGTCCCCCAAACACACCAGCGCAAGCACGGCATGGTCTCTTTTTGTCTGCGTACTTGCGTAGCCCCTTGAACGCCTACGGAGCACCGCTGGTTCCGAGGACAAAGCACAGGAAGAGGCCATGGAGGAAGAAGAAGAGGAGGGGGTGGAGGAGAGAGGTGTGTCACAACCAGTAGTAGCATTTTGGAGGCGTGGCGGCGGAACAACCTCCAACACTACTGCACCTTGTCCTGCATCCTTCCCAGCTGCCAAAAGAGTGACCCAATGGGCCGTGAGAAAAAAGTGGCGTTTGGGAACCTGCCACTGAGGAACCGCACATTGCACAAACTCACGGAAGGGGGCCGAGTCTACCAACTGAAAAGGCAGCAGTTGAAGCGCTAGCAATTTAGCTAAGCTAGCATTCAACCGCTGGGCATGTGGATGGCTGGGAGTGAACTTCTTTCGACGGTCCAGAAGCTGGGGCAGGGAAATTTGTGCCCGCAAGTACTTGGCTGTGACACACCTAATTCTACACCTTCATTCCTCTCAGTGCAGGTTTCAGAGAGGACTGAAGGTATAGTGGGGTTGGAGATCCCAGCTGATGCGGTGCAAGGAGAGGTCCGCTTTGTTCTTTGGTGTGGGTCTTTAAGGTAGGCTTGCCAACGAGCTGCATGGCAGGTCAACATATGTCTGGTCAACCATGTGGTGCCCAAGCGGGTGATGTTTTGGCCACGCGATATACGCTTGAGACATATGTTGCAAACAGCAGCTGTGCGATCTGATGCACTCGACTCAAAAAAGGGCCACACCAAAGAACTTTTTGAATAACAGGCAGAGGCAGCGCCCTGCACAGGCGGAGCTCTGCGGTGTGATTCCGTCGGTGTGCTGCCCTTACGCAGGCCCCCCGAGGGCATCCTGCCTCGTTGGAGATGTGCCTCCTCCTCATCCTCCTCCTCCTCTCTCCTATTAGGCACCCACGTGGAGTCAGTGACCTCATCATCCCCTCCCTCCTCATCACTGGAGCCAATCTGGCAGTATGCTGCAGCTGCTGGAACATGACTGCCAGATTGGTGTCCTTCTTGAGCATCCCCTCTCTCTGCTCTCACACTACTGCCTTCCTCTAGCTGGGTATCATCATCAGACCCTTCGAAACGCTGGGCATCCTCCTGGAGCATGTACCCAACACTGTGCTCAAACAGTTCGGGGGACTCCTCAGGAGGACATGGTTGGTCTAGGGAAGGAGTGACTGATGATGACATTGATACCAGGGAAGAGGACGCTTTGGCAGCTGCTTTGCCAGTACCCTGAGCCTGGGTGAGAGAGGATGAGGAGGATGAGGAGGGCTTGGTCATCCACTCTACCAAGTCTTTGGCATGATGCGGCTCAACACCTCCAGCTGCCGAAAAGAAGGACAAGCGTGTCCCATGGCCACGTGCTGATGGCGATGCACCGCGTCCACGACCAGCACTGTTGTCTCTAGACACAGAGCCTGCTTGCCCTCTTTTATTGGCTCCTGACTGTCTGCCTCTCCTTGTTTGGCTTCCAGACATTCTAATGGCCTGCAGGGAAATGGGAAAACCAGCAATAAGGCCTAGCTTCAGGAGTATATTTTGCAGGAATCACACTACGCCTGCTGTAGGTGCTGCAAATGCCTTTTGGTGTAACACACCAGGAAAACGCAGCAATACAGGCTAACTTCAGGTCTATAAGGTGCAGGAGGCACACTCCGCCCGCTGTAAGTGCTGCAAATGCCTGTTGGTGTAACACACCAGGAAAACGCAGCAATACAGGCTAACTTCAGGTGTATAAGGTGCAGGAGGCACACTCCGCCCGCTGTAAGTGCTGCAAATGCCTGTTGGTGTAACACACCAGGAAAACGCAGCAATACAGGCTAACTTCAGGTGTAATATGATCAGGAGGCACACTCCGCCCGCTGTAAGTGCTGCAAATGCCTGTTGGTGTAACACACCAGGAAAACACAGCAATACGGGCTAACTTCAGGTGTATAATGTGCAGGAGGCTTAGCAACAATGACACTGACACTGTCCCCTGCCTATCCTTCTCTCTCCCTGCAGACAAGGTTTATCAAAGTATATGACACTGACACTCTCCCTGCCTATCCTTCTCTCTCCCTGCACACAAGGTTTAGCAAAGAATATGACACTGACACTGTTCCCTGCCTATCCTTCTCTCTCCCTGCACACAAGGTTTATCAAAGAATATGACACTGACACTCTCCCTGCCTATCCTTCTCTCTCCCTGCACACAAGGTTTAGCAAAGAATGTGACACTGACACTGTCCCCTGCCTATCCTTCTCTCTCCCTGCACACAAGGTTTAGCAAAGAATATGACACTGACACTCTCCCTGCCTATCCTTCTCTCTCCCTACACACAAGTTTGAGGTACAAATAGCACTGACACTGTCCCTGCCTATGTAACTCTTTCCCTGCACCGGAACACACTACACAAGGCCGCCGCGCTGGCGGCCTTTTATAGTGTAAGGCGTGTGCTAAACCCCCTGAGCTATAATTGGCCACAGGCAACCTGCCTGTGGCCAATTATGGCTCTCCTAGCTGCCGGCGCTGTGATTGGCCAAGCATGCGGGGTCACAGTGCATGCTTGACCAATCACAGCGCCGGGATTGCACTGCGATGGCGCAGTGTATTGTGGGCCATTCGCGTCACTCGAATTTGAAGCGAACGCCCCAAATCGTTCGATGTTCGCCGAACGGTCGAACAGCCGATGTTCGAGTCGAACGTATGTTCGACTCGAACACCGAGCTCATCCCTAGTGAGGACTCTCCAGAATTTCCCTTGTCGGTATTGGCAGGGGAGACTCGAGAAACTGGGGAGGAGCCAACATCCTCAGACGAAAACATGCCGTCTGTGGAGTTTTCTGATCTCGAGGTTCACAAGGAAAATTTTGCCACAGAACAGTTAAAAGACCCCACCCTAATAAAGGCACGGGAAAACGTAGTGTAAATAGATGGCAAGTTAGTGAACCCAGATGAGACCTGCACTTACCCATACTTCATCGTGGAAAAGGACCTATTGTATTGGGTGGCTAAAAGGGCAGAAGAAACCATTGAGCAGCTTGTGGTGCCCAAACCTTTCAGGAAGTTGGTGTTAGAGTTGGCCCATGGGCACATTCTTGGAGGTCATCTGGGGACAGAGAAAACCAGAGAGAGAGTATTGCAGAGATTCTATTGGCCTGGGGTCATGAAGGAAACAGAAAATTATTGTTCCTCCTGCCCTGTGTGTCAGAGGTCGGCACCGATGCCACATTTCCGTAACCCGCTGGTATCTCTTCCCATCATTGAGGTCCCCTTTGAGAGGATCGCAATGGATTTGGTAGGTCCGATAATGAAGTCCGCTAGGGGGCACCAGTACATCTTGGTTATAATGGACTATGCCACCCGTTATCCGGAAGCGATTCCTCTCCGAAATACCTTGGCCAAAACCATAGCCAAAGAGCTATCTCTTGTTTTTAGCCGTGTGGGTATTTGTAAAGAACTGCTTACGGACCAAGGTACACCCTTTATGTCCCGGGTTATGAAAGAGCTGTGTAAGTTGTTCAAAGTGACACAATTGCGTACATCTGTGTATCACCCCCAAACAGATGGGTTTGTTGAAAGATTCAACAAAACCCTAAAACAAATGTTAAAGAAAGTGGTGGATAGAGATGGAAAGGATTGGGACTGTCTAATTCAGTGTTTCTCAACTCCAGTCCTCAAGGCACCCCAACAGGTCATGTTTTCAGGCTTTCCATTATTTTGCACAGGTGATTTGATCAGTTTCACTGCCTTAGTAATTACCACAGCTGTTTCATCTCAGGGAAATCCTGAAAACATGACCTGTTGGGGCGCCTTGAGGACTGGAGTTGAGAAACACTGGTCTAATTCCCTATTTAATGTTTGCTATTAGGGAGGTACCCCAATCCTCTACGGGTTTCTCACCCTTTGAGTTACTTTATGGGAGACACCCCAGAGGGCTGTTGGATATCGCCAAGGAAACCTGGGAAAGTGAGAGTTCTCCCCACAGGAGTGTCATTGAGCATGTCGCCCTGATGCAAGATAGAATTGCACAGGTAATGCCAATCGTAAAGGAACATTTGGCCCAAGCGCAGTTGGCACAGCAGAGAGTGTACAACTGTGGAGCCAAGACCTGTACCTTTTCCCCGGGGGATAGGGTATTGGTACTTGTCCCTACGGTTGAAAGCAAATTCCTCGCCCCTATGAGATATTGGAAAAAGTAAGCGAAGTGATTTACAAGGTCAGACAACCAGGAAGGCGAAAGCCCGAACAGATCTATCACGTTAATCTGTTGAAAGCCTGGAGGGATAGGGAATCCCTAGTCGCGGAAACTTTGTCACCAGCTCACTCTGATTGCGTGATTCCTGAGGTTGGAATAGCAGTCACCTTATCAAACCCCCAACAACAGGAGGTGAAGGAGTTTGTGCTTCGCAACAAAGAGGTTTTCTCTGAACTTCCGGGACAAACGTCTGGGCTAGAGCATGATATTATTACCCCACCCGGTGAAAGGGTGAAACTAAAACCCTATCGGATCCCGGAGGCCCGACGGGAGGCAATACGTGAGGAAGTACAGAAAATGCTTAAGTTAGGGGTGATAGAGGAGTCCCAAAGTGATTGGTCAAGTCCCATTGTGTTAGTGCCTAAACCGGATGGGAGCTGGCGATTTTGTAAAGATTTTCGACAACTGAACAAAGTTACAAAATTTGACACCTACCCCATGCCACGTATAGATGAGTTGATCGACCGGCTGGGAACAGCCCGATACATGACAACTCTTGATCTCACAAAAGGGTATTGGCAAATTCCCCTGGCCAAGTCGGCCAAGGAGAAAACCGCATTTGTAACCCCAGACGGGGCGTTCCAATATAAAAGAATGCCGTTTGGGTTATAGAATGCGCCGGCCACGTTCCAGCGGAAAATGGACCAGATACTGAGGCCCCATCAGAAGTATGCTGCGGCTTACCTGGATGATGTAATTATCTATAGCACAGATTGGGCCTCACATCTGCCAAAAGTACAAGCAGTCCTAGACTCTATCCGGGAAGCTGGGTTTACGGCCAACCCCAAGAAGTGTACCATTGGGCAGGAGGAGGCCAAATATCTTGGGTACACCATTGGGAGGGGAGTAATAAAACCCCAAGTCAACAAAGTCGAGGCCATACAGAATTTGCCACGTCCCAACAGCAAGAAGCAGGTACGAGCCTTTCTGGGAATCGCTGGTTATTATCGGCGATTCATTCCCCACTTTGCTTCTCAGGCTGTTTCCCTAACCAACCTGACAAAAGGGAAAGAGTCGGTCATGGTTAAATGGACCCCAGAGGCTGAGGCAGCATTCCAATTCTTAAAAAAAGCCTTATGTAGCCAGCCAGTGTTGTACTCACCAGACTTCTCTAGGGACTTTGTCGTACAAAGTGATGCTTTAGACGTAGGGTTAGGAGCAGTATTGTCCCAGGTCTGGAACGGGGAAGAGCACCCAGTCACTTACCTCAGCAGGAAATTGAAGTCAGATGAGGTAAATTATGTCACGATTGAGAAGGAGTGTTTAGCGGTGAAGTGGGCTCTAGATTCCCTTCGGTACTATCTGCTAGGTAGGCACTTTGACATGATTACTGATCACGCTCCTTTAAAGTGGGTGGCTCAAAACAAAGAGACAAATAGAAGAGTGAATAGGTGGTTCCTGGCCCTACAGGAATTCAACTTTACAGTAAAGCATCGCCCTGCGTTCAAATGGGGAATGTGGATGCTTTGTCTCGAGTACATGCATGCCTGATTGCTTGTGTTCCAACCCCAAGGTTAAAACAAGAGGGGCAGGGTATGTGACAGCAGGCAGGTAAAATCACCAGGTTGCATCCAGGATGGTAGGTATGTATGCCCTAGATTCAGGCTTTATGCAGATTCATACCACTAGGGGAAGTGCTGGGAGTCTTGCGGGGGAAGAGTTAATGAGCCCAGCTGAATCAAGTGGCTCATTAAGGCCTCTACAAGAACTCCCAGCATGCTAAGGGAGATGCTCCATCCTGGAACCAGTTCTGTGTTGTGCAAGACTGGGGAGTGTGTTTCTGTCCTGTGCGGTGAGACAAAGCCTGTGTGGCTAAAACCTTAAAAAAACAGGGAGATAGGGGCTGGGGAAGCACAAGGCTGCACCTAGTTGTCAGACAGGGAACCTACGTGTGTAGTAAGCGGTCAAGCTGACCAGGATTTCTTTTTGTTTTGCTGTTTTTCCCCTGTAAATAGTTTAAATAAACCGCACCTTTTGTTTTTGCAACTACAAACTCTGTCTGCTGTGCCTGTTTTTGTGTGGTGAACCTATCCAGGGGGTCACACACACCCACTGCCGAGCTAACCCCCTCACAATATATATATATATATATATAAGATAATTTATCATAATAAATATAGAAAGACCAAGACAGCTTGGGCAGTATACAAGCATAGAATGTAATATATACTTGTGTCCATATATATATATAAATATTGATTATACTGTATGATTAATAAAAGGTACATTTTCAAGCTCAATTACATTTCAGAATCTTCTGTTTTTGACTTTTTGGTGACCTTAAAAGTTATTAAAGCGAAACTATAAGGAACATATATTTAAAAAAAAAACACATTTAAGATGTAGCACCGGCTTAGTATTGCCTCTGTAATATATGCAGAGTATTGCTCTCTGAA
The DNA here is from genome assembly GCA_029206835.1 of Rana muscosa. Classification (NCBI taxonomy): domain Eukaryota; kingdom Metazoa; phylum Chordata; class Amphibia; order Anura; family Ranidae; genus Rana; species Rana muscosa. Next base: position 75,383,072 of record CM055121.1, read on the forward strand.
ACACTTCATTGCATTTTCTGGCTAAACTGATAGCAGGAGGAGAGACTTTATTGGGTACAGCTGCAGGATTGAAGGCAGATTGGGTCCTGCTGTAGCTAAGAAGGAAGCCCACCCCTAACAACAAAAACAAGGAAGGACAGGATTGGATAGCAGCTCAGGAGAGCTGTGATTGGGGGAGAGGGAGGAGGACACAGGAGGAGAGACAAACTGGCATGGTGTCAGCCAGACAAAAAAAGGATCCCTTGTGCTTGTCTCCTGAGCACTTCCAGAGCCTGTGTTGCTGTCTGTGACTCTCCTAAAGGGAAGTGAGTTTGCAGTGTGCCTGATTACTGAAGATGTGCTAACAGTGCAGTGAAATCTAGAGACGATTTTCAGTGCTACAGCAGTCATCATCATTATCCTGTTTGGAGGATTCTGTGGCATGTGTTGCTCCCATCGCCATCCAGTCGACTGAAACAGCGATGAATCTACCAATTGCGGGAAGGAAGATATATCAAGTGCATCTAATGGTGAGAGATCTTCTGCCATCCTTGTGTAAGTGGATCTTGCTTAAAGGGGTGTTCCAGCCTTTTTTATGTTTATTAAAAGTCGGCAGCTACAAAAAGTAGTGGATTGTCCACTGGCCACGTCACCTGCCACAAGTTGTGGATTGTCAACTTGCCATGTTACCTTGCCACGTCACCTGCCACAAGTTGTGGATTGTCCACTTGCCATGTCACCTGCCACAAGTTGTGAATTGTCCACTTGCCACGTCACCTGGCCACGTCACCTGCCACAAGTTGTGAATTGTCCACTTGCCACGTCACCTGGCCAGGTCACCTGCCACAAGTTGTGGATTGTCCACTTGCCACGTCACCTGCCACAAGTTGTGGATTGTCCACTTGCCACGTCACCTGCCACAAGTTGTGGATTGTCCACTTGCCACAAGTTGTGGATTGTCCACTTGCCACGTCACCTGCCACAAGTTGTGGATTGTCCACAATACAATGCAAGCAATTCGTTTTTTTTATATATTTTTTAAAGGTTTTTCATCATTTGCCATAATTTTTGAGATTTCTAATGTAAAAAAATAGGTCACCTTTAACCACTTAAGCCCCGGACCATTTTGGCTGGTTAAAAACCAGGCCCCTTTTTGCAATTCGGCACTGCGTCGTTTTAACTGACAATTGCGCGGTCGTGCGACGTGGCTCCCAAACAAAATTGACGTCCCTTTTTTCCCACAAATAGAGCTTTCTTTTGGTGGTATTTGATCACCTCTGCGGTTTTTATTTTTTGCGCTATAAACAAAAATAGAGTGACAATTTTGAAAAAAATGCAATATTTATTAGTTTTTGCTGTAATAAATATCCCCAAAAAATATATAAAATTTTTTTTTTTCCCTCAGTTTAGGCCGATACGTATTCTTCTACATAGTTTTAATATAAGAAATCACAATTGGCGTTTTTTTTGGTTTGCGCGAAAGTTATAGCGTTTACAAAATAGGGGATAGTTTTATGCCATTTTTATAAAAAACATATTTTTTACTAGTAATGGTGGCGATCATTGATTTTTTTTCGTGACTGCGACATTATGGCGGACACATCGGACACTTTTGACACATTTTTGGGACCATTGTCATTTTTACAGTGATCAGTGCTATAAAAATGCACTGATTACTGTAAAAATTACACTGGCAGTGAAGGGGTTAACCACCAGGTGGCACTGTAGGGGTTAAGTGTCCCCTGCATTGTGTTTCTAACTGTAGGGGGGATGGGCTCTGTGTCACATGACACCGATCTCCACTCCGAGTACACAGAGCCGAGATCCGTGTCATTGTCACTAGGCAGAGCAGGGAGATGCTTGTTTACACATGCATCTCCCTGCTCTATACCTCCGTGAGACGATCGCGGGGATGCCCGCGGCGATCGAGTCCGCGGGACCCACGGTCCGACTCACGCGAAAGGCAGCAGGGTCGCGAGCGCGCCACCGGCGGCGTGCGCGCGCGACCCCCACGTCAGGCAGTTAAAGGGGACATACAGGTACGTGGATGTGCCTATACGTGCCATTCTGCCGACATATACTGTAAGTACAGGAAGCGGTCAGCAAGTGGTTAAAGACGCTTATAAACTAAATCGCGGCAAAACGCCGGTACCCGCGTTTAGCCGCGTTTTGCGTCTGAAACGTGGACATTTTTGCGTCTGAACCCATTTTTTTTCTTTCAGAAAAACAAGGTTAAGCGCAACTGCATATAAACGGCAATAAACGAGACAGTGTACATGGTCACATAGGATAACATTGAATGGGTTCCGGGGCAGTTGAAAAAAGTGTCCAACTGCCTCTGAACGCTAGTTTAACAGCGTCCTGTGTGCATGGGGTCTAAATGTGGCCTCAGTTTTCTTCCTCCAATGTGGTTGATAGAAATGGCCTGCCTGGGTTTGTTTTTTGTTTTGTTTATATAGCAAAACATAAACCCTGTGTTGATTAACCCCTTCCTTACTGGGCACATGTACCCCCTTCCTGCCCAGGCGAAATTTCAGCTTTCAGCACTGTCACGCTTTGAATGACAATTGCGCGGTCGTGCGACGCGGCTCCCAAACAAAATTGACATCCTTTTTTCCGCACAAATAGAGCTTTCTTTTAGTGGTATTTGATCACCTCGGCGGTTTTTATTTTTTGCGCTATAAACAAAAATAGAGCGACAATTTTGAAAAAAAAGCAATATTTTTTGATTTTTGCTATAATAAATATCCCAGTTTTTTTTTTTTATATATTTTTTTCCTCAGTTTAGGCCGATACGTATTCTTCTACATATTTTTGGTAAAAAAAAATCGCAATCAGCGTTTATTGATTGGTTTGCGCAAAAGTTATAGCGTTTACAAAATAGGGGGATAGTTTTATGGCATTTTTATATATTTTTTTTTTTATTGGTAATGGCGGCGATCAGTGATTTTTTTTGTGACTGCGACATTATGGCGGACACATCGGACACTTTTGACACTAATTTGGGACCATTCACATTTATACAGCGAACAGTGCTATAAATATGCACTGATTACTGTATAAATGACACTGGCAGTGAAGGGGTTAACACTAGGGGCGAGGAAGGGGTTAAATGTGTTCCCTGGGAGTGATTGTTACTGTGGGGGGAGGGGACTGACTGGGGGAGGTGACCGATCTGTGTCCCTATGTACAAGGGACACAGCATCGGTCTCCTCTCCCTGACAGGACATGGATCTCTGTGTTTACACACACAGATCCATGTCCTTGTCTCTGTACCGGCCGATCGCGGGTGCCTGGCGGACATCGCGGCCGCCAGGCACGCGCATCGGCATTGCAGTGAAGCGCCGGGCACGTGCGCGCGCCGCCGGTCGGCGCTCGCGCGCCCCCCAGTGGCCAAATAGCGGAGGCCGTATAATAATGGCCTCCCGGCATTTGACAACCACCTTGCGGCCGTATATTCTCGTACGGCGGGCGCAAGGTGGTTAAATACCACCAAAAGAAAACTTCCTGTCTCAAAAAATTATAGTAATTGTCATTCAAAGTGTGACCCCTTTCCTTTTTTAAATTTTGTTATGTTACAGTCTGATACTACAGTTGTTTAAATTCATTTTTTCTCATTAATCTACACTCAGTACTCCATAATGACAAACTGAAAACAGAATTTTAGAAATGTTTGTATAGCGCCCTCCTCACTCCCCTCTTTTTCTTCAGCTCATCTGTCTCTTGTCTAGGGGTACTTTTAGAGGGAAAGGGAGCGGGGACACTACGCCTAGCCTTCACCACAGGTGTCAGTGTGATACAAGCAAAGTTCTTTTACCTTCGGGTCAGTGCTGTGCACCTGGAGCCTCCACCAAGAGTTACATTGAACAATGTCTGTCAGGAAATGAGCCCCACACCATTAAAGTTCAACACTCCTTTATTCTTCTCGAATGAACACAATCAGTTGAACTCCCTTGTAGAAACAGAACAGAAAAGGAGGTGTGGATGCGAGTAGGCCCAGACACAATGTGTTCTCCACTTTCCTCCCTGAAAGTGAGTTGCGGTCTCCGAGCGGGGGGGGGGGATTTCCTTCCAGGCGGTCTCCAATGAGAGGCTCACCCGTCACTGGCAATATGCTGCCCCAGGTCTTCGAGTGAGGAGCTCCCCCCAGTCCATCACGCCTTCCGGATTCGGGGACCCATTCCCTGGGTACCCTAGGAGCTCCAGATCTCCATCCGAGTACCTCACCCCAGGCTAAGGGTGCCTGGGGTGGAACACGAACTCCGGCTGTCCTCTAGGCCTAGGCCCGCCTAGAGAACCGACACGAACCACCGCCCACAGGCTGAAGGTGCCTGGGACTCGACCCCGTGACAAAGATGGCCGCCCCTTTATACCCTCTCCCAGCAAGCAGGGCGGTTCCCCGCCCCACCATACCGCTGCCGAGAAAGGACAAAAAAGAGCCATGGCACACAGCAATGATTCAACCCCAGCCCAGGGCGACAGCGCCACCTGCTGGGCTGCAGGGAATTACACATCACTAATGTCTCTGCCAAGTTCAAATTACACACGGGAAAGTACATACCCGCTACATTTGCAATGTATGAAAAAGGAAAAACTGAAATATCACATTGGCATAAGTATTCAGACCCTTTGCAACAACAGTTGAGCTCAGGTGCCTCCTATTTCTCTTGATTATTGCTGAGATGTTTCTACACCTTGATTGGAGTCCACCTGTGGTAAATTACGTGAATTGATTGGACATAATTTGGAACGGCACACACATTATGGTATGGGGTTGTTTCTCAGCAGCAGGGATTGGAAGACTGGTCAGGGTTGAGGGAAAGCTGAATGGAGCAAAGTACAGAAATATCCTTAATGAAAGCCTGTTCCACATTGTTCAGACCAAAGACTCAGACTTGGCCGAAGGTTCACCTTCCAACATGACAACAATCCTAAGCTCACAGCCAAGACAACAAAGGAGTGTCTAAAGCCCCGTACACACGGTTCGGACTTTTGGCCAACAAACTTCATTTTGAGCAAGTTGGACCAACAATCCGACCGTGTGTACGCTCCATCGGACAAACTTTTTTTTGCTTTTTTCTTGTTTTCATCAGACAAAAGTTGGGTCTGCAAACGGACAAACTTTTGCCCAACAAAAGTCCGATGGAGCAAAGTCCAACCGTGTGTACAGAAAACCATCAGACTTTTGTCCAATGGATAAAACAACTAATGTTAAAATCAACCAACAATAGCAGAAGTTGACCTAAGGGTGGCGGTAAAGAGCAGAAAAGAGCAGAAAAACCATGTGATGTTGCAAAAAGTTTTAGGAAAGTTTGCAGAAAAGTCAGAGCGTGTGTATGATATGGGTGTTCCCGACCAACTCTGTTCGGACAAAAAAAACACGGAAAAGTCCGATGGAAGTCCGACCGTGTGTATGGGGCTTTAGGAAAGACTTTAGGCTGTAATTGCTGCCAAAGGTGCTTCAACAAAGTACTGAGTAAAGGGTCTGAATACTGAAGTACATGTGATATTTCAGTTTTTTAATTTTAATAAATTTACATACATTTCTATAATTCTGTTTTTCACTTTGTTATTATGGAGTACTGAATGTAGATTAATGAGAAAAAAATATAATTTTAACGACTGTAGTATGAGGCTGCAACATAACATTGAAAAAAGTTAAGGGGGTCTGAATACTTTAGGAATGCACTGTATCTACTGCTAGGGACACAGGGCTACCCAAGTGTCCCCATGGGACTTGTCACCCCCTACAGCCAACCTCTCCTATCTTTCCTATATTGTCTTCCATGGTTCACAGCTTTAATTGAATTAGCACAATAAAAGGGACAGAATATTTCTGCTGGCTTTCTCTGTTTATTTTTCAGGTCCTGGGACATCTCTCCCCACCTCACATCCCAGTCACTGTTAAGAAGGCACAGAAGAAAGCTATTGCCAGAAGTTAATCACTGCTTTGATCCTGAGCAGTTACATTTTTTTATTAGAAACTTAATTTGAAAGCCAATCAAGCAACCAATGGGGATGAAGTGTTTTCCTTTATAGATGCCAAAATCTGTGGTCTGGTACAACAGTCTGAATCTTCAATCAAACCGTCATCTCCCCTCCCTTTGTCGTAACCCCTAACTTTAATGGGGGAATGTCACCCCACAGGTGTCGGCAGACATCGTTTTTTGGTGGTTGGTATGGTTACTTGGTGCTCGAGTCCTAAAAGACTAAGCAGGGTAATGTCACCCCACAGGTGTGGGTGGACAGTGTTTATGGTGGTACCTGGTGGTTGGTACAGTTTTACTTGGTGCTCGAGTCCTGAAAGACTCAGCAGGTTTAGTTTAAGGTTTTAAGTTAAAGTTGTAATGGTGATATTGGTCTGTGTGACATCTATCTCTCCTGACAGAGTGGTTTGAGACCTGGTGTTGGGCCTAGGGGTATTGGAGGTTGAAGGTGACTCAGGAGAATCCGGAGTAGAAGGTATCCGGACTGCTTCGGAGAGAGGCAGTAAGTGGTTCCTGTGCCAGGTTTTCAAGGGTCCCACTTTTCCTTCAGGTTTCAGCTGGTACACTGGCAAGCCAGGCAATTTTTTACAAATTACATACGGCTGTGATTTCCATCTGTCAGCAAGCTTATGCTTTCCTGGAACACCAAGATTCCGCAACAGCACTCTGTCTCCTGGTTGCAAGTCATGGATCCGGACCCTGAGGTCAAAATGTCATTGTTCCGGGCTCCTCTCCGGTCGGAAGTGGCTTGTGCCTTCTCATAAGCCAGTCTTAAGCTTTTCCGCAGCCTGTCCACGTATCCCTTGTGTGAAGCAGCCGATGTCAGGTCTATTAAAGTGCCAAAGGCCAGGTCTACAGGTAGTCTCGCTTCCCTACCGAACATTAGTCTATAAGGGGAGTATCCGGTGACATCACTAGTTGTGCTATTGTAAGCGTGCACTATGGCAGCTATATGCTTTCCCCAATGTTGTTTTTCCTCGCTGCTCAGGGACCCCAGCATATTCAACAAAGTTCTGTTAAACCTTTCCAGTTGAGCATCTCCTTGTGGGTGATAGGTTGTGTGAGTTTTCTTTATGCCTAAGGAATCCAATAACTTCCGGATCAGTCGACTTTCGAAGTCCCTCCCTTGATCCGAGTGAAGACGTTGAGGTAGTCCGTAATGTACAAAATACTTCTCTACGAGTATCTTGGCCACAGTGGAAGCCTTCTGGTCTTTAGTTGGAAAGGCCTGGGCGTATCGGGTGAAATGGTCGGTTATTACCAGAACATTTCCATGTCCACTCAAATCAGGTTCCAGACAAAGAAAATCAATGCATACCAAGTCCAAGGGCCCTTGGCTTTGCAGGTGGCCCATTGGGGCACCTTGATGTGGCAGTGTTTTTCTTTGTATACAGCGAGCACATGAGTGACAGTACTCATCCACTTGAGCCCGCATACAGGGCCAATAGAATCTGCTCCTTATGAGCTGAAAGGTTCTCTCTGCCCCTAGGTGGCCATGGTTGTCATGTAGGGCAGCCATAACAGTCTTTCGGTGTTTTTCCGGCAGGAATAGTTGCCACTTGTCTTCCAGGTCATCAGAGGGGCCCCTTCGGTAGACCACCCCTTGATGCACCTGCAACCTGTTCCATTCCTTGCGCAAAAAGCGGGCCTGCTTTGAGGGATCATGCAAGAGTCTGTCCGGATCCTGGTCTTCTAAGGCTTCCAAAGCCAATCTTCCCAATGGGTCTTCCAGCTGGTCCCATCTCATATCCTTCTTTGATAGTTTAGGCAAGTCCTCTTCACCAATCTGAGTTACATCACAGTAATATTTGGGCACGTCAACAACTGAGACTCCAATTTCTTCTGCTCTGGATCCTCCACTAGCCTGGAGCTCCGCTCCCTGACACAAAGCCCGTACCCCCTCTGGGGTTACCTGGGTCCAGTCTTCTGCCATGTAAGTGGGAGCATGAGATCTTCGGGACAAGGCATCGGCATCTCAGTTTCCAGTCCCAGGCCTGTACTTCAGGCTGAAATTGAACACTGAGAGGGCTGCCAACCAACGGTGTCCGGTGGCATCCAGTTTGGCTGTGGTTAGAAGGTAAGTGAGTGGGTTAAGAAAAAATATATATATAGTCGCGCTAACTTATGACTGAACATAAGCCCACCACTGAATAATTGAAAAAAATCCAAATACCAACAGTGATAAATCATATAAATACTCAATGAAGAACCATGAAAAATCTGTAAATTATAAATAATAATAAGGTGAGTGAACCATGATTAAACAGTTAATAAGATGATAGTCCACAACTGCTATATGAAACTCTCAAGGTTCACGTCTAAAAGTCCATAATAAACAAAACACCCGTGAGTAAGTGTCCAAAAAAGCCAACGACAGAAATCTTCTTATAATCCGTGACTTTCACCACCACCAGTAAGAATTCCTGCTTACCAAAAAGCGATGGTCCCCTATGACAGAGGACCTAAAACAGCCTCAAATGATACTCAGTGGAACCTCCGGATTTCAGCAGATGATGAACTTCAATGGTTTAGTAGCCCGACAGCTCATACAGCCTCATGCGAATGTTCAACATCAACATGAAAAGAAGGAAGGACACCGAATAGTGTAAAATCCTTGGTGTACATTTATTAAAAGAATAATGGAATCATACTCACAAAAGCAGTTAAAAAGACAGCCTTAAAGTGCGTCAGCGCCGACCGGTCAGAGGCGCTGGCACACAAATACGTCCGTGGAAGCCGAGCAGTGGAGGGTGACGTCAGCACAAAGCTCGTATCCTTCCCTACGCGTTTCGTGAAAATTCACGTCGTGGGTTATTGTCTGTTTTAACCAAAAAGTCAGCTCCATATAAGTAGTCCTTCAGTTTGTCCACCACAGCCCACTTCAAGGCCAAAAATTCCAACTTGTGGGTGGGGTAATTCTTTTCAGCTGGGGTTAAACTCCTACTCACGTAAGCAACGGGCCTTAGCTGCTCTTCATACTCCTGATATAATACTCCTCCCAAACCATCATGGCTGGCATCCACGTGTAATTCATAGGGCTTTTTGGTGTCTGCATAGGCCAAGACAGGGGCAGTGGTCAAACTCTTCTTCAACTTAATGAAAGCCTCTTCACACTTCTCAGTCCACTGGTCTTCCACCGACTCCCCCGGTTTCCTGGGGCCTGAGTCATCCTCCTCTCCTTCTGTCTTCAACAGCTCGTTCAGAGGCCTGGCAACTCTTGCAAACCCCTCCACAAACCTGCGATAGTAGGAGCAGAACCCCAGAAATGACCTAAGCTCAGTCACTGTGGTGGGCCGGGGCCAGGAGGTGACTGCCTCCAATTTGTCGGGATCTGTAGATACTCCTTCTTCAGACAATGTGTCCCAGGTAATGGACTGAAGACTGGTAGAATTGGCACTTCTCCCAGGAGAGCTTGAGTCCCTCATCACTGAGTCTCTTCAAGACCTTCTCTAGCCTCTCCTCGTGCTCCTCCAGAGTCTTCCCAAAGACGATGATGTCATCTAGTTATACTAGGACTTCAATGAGGTTCATGTCCCCCCCCCCGTCTTCTCCATCAGCCGCTGGAAAGTGGCAGGAGCTCCCAACAGACCTTGAGGCATACGGACAAATTCATAGAACCCCACTGGGGTAATGAAGGCTGTCTTCTCTCTGTCTTCTGGTTGCATTGGGATTTGGTAGTACCCGCTCTTCAGGTCCATTACATTGAACCATTTGGCTCCAGACAGACTCTGCAGAGCATCCTCTATTCTTGGGGTGGTGTATTGGTCGGGTAATGTCCTCCTGTTGAGGGTCCTGTAGTCAATACAGAGTCTCAATGACCCATTCTTTTTCCTGACTACCACAATTGGAGAGGCATATGGGCTCCTGGATTCCCGGATAACACCAGTTCTCTTGAGCTCTGCAAGTTGCTCACACAGATCTTCCAAATCAGCCAGGGGGACTCGCCAGACTCTCTCCCTAAAAGGTTTGTCTTCTTGTAGACGGATCTTGTGAGTGGCACTTTTCGCACATCCTACATCAAACTCATCCTTGGAGAAGATCTTCCGCCACATTGCCAACTGGGCCCTGGCCCTCTCCTTCCATACCGGGGGTAAGGCCGGGTTCTCCAAAGTGGGTTCCCCTCCTTCTTCCTTCTCTAAGTCGAGCAAAGCAACTGGGGTAGCGGGATTCACTTGGCCCAACAGCATCCGGGCTGGAATCTTCACAGGTGAGTCAGTGGTGTTTCTGATGCTCACTGGCACCCTGCCGTTTGCCTTCTTCAGGACTCTCAGTGGGACTACTTCAGGGATTACCTCCAGTCCTGGGTGGGTACCCAGAGGGTCTGGTTCCAGGACTACAAAGGGGCCAGGTTGTTCCCAGGTGAGCTTCACAGTGGCCCTCAAGCAGGCTACTTCACCAGGCTGCAACACTCTCTCTTTCTTTTCCAGCCTCCAAACTTTCCCCACCCCCTCTTCTGGGGCCTTCTGTTCCAAGACCAATCGCTGATAGGCCAACTGCAACATGGGGTGGATTCTGGCTGTTGAGGCGCCCTGCTCTTGTGCTAGAGAGTCCAGTAGTCTCCTGACCAGGTCAGTGTTTGTTCCTATTATCAGAGAACTTTTGTTGGCCCCTGGTGGGCGAGGACAGACTACTGCCAGGGTGTCAAAGACCTCTGCCTCTCCTGCCACTGAGGGGTCGAAAGCCAATCTAATCGGGAGGTAACCGTCATAAGGAAAGATCTGGGTGCCAATTCCCCATATTTCCAAGTCTTCTAGCTTCTGCAAGGGCAAATGTCTCAGATGCTTTTGGTTGAAATCCCGATACAGGAAGGTTACTTGAGCCCCTGTATCCAGAATGGCCTTCGTGTAGACTCCCTCCACTTGAATGGGGACCACTGGGGAGGGTCCCACTAACTTGGCTGGAAACTTCTTTGGGGAGGCCTCTTTCCCTGGGCCCATGGTTTTGGCCTTTGGTGTTTTTTTCTTTTTCCATCTTTTCCTGGATCTTAATCCCTGTTGAGCCTGGTATGCATTGATTTCTTGCGATTTTTGGGGTTTTACCTCCAGGTGAGGGGTATTAAGTGCTTTTGATGGGGAATTGTTCCCCTCACTTCTCGTCTTCTCTTGCTTTCTGATTCCAATGGAGCTTGCTGGAAATGATGGGCACCCGGTTGATTCCTTCACCGGGGCCCTCTGGAGTTTTCCGCCGGCTGGCGGTAGGTGCCTCGGGTCTTCCTTGGACTGGGGCACACTCGCCCAAAATGGCCAACTCCTCCACAGTTAAAGCAAACAGCTTCTCCTCTATCCCGCTGGGAGACTGGGGTTGAAATGCTCTGGTACAGCTCCTTCTTGACTTCTTCTTTTTCTCCAACTCCTGAGTTATTGGCCATTAAAGAGGTCAGCATTTCTAATACTTGGGTCATCTGTGACTTTAAGATCGCCACCTCCGAGTCCCGTTCAGTGGCCATGGCGGATCGGACCCCAACTGAGGGAGGAAGAGTGGGTTTCTCGGTCGCCTGTTGGTCTTTCAGCAGAGCCTCTTCATCCCATATTATTCGCACAAGGTCCGGGTAGTTCAGGGACATGACCCCTCCAGAGGTTTTCAGATGGAGCCAGACTGGATCAGAACGGAATTCTCCCTTAAAATCTGCTTCATCCTAGCCGCATCTATGGCTTGTGGCAGCATCCCCTTCTTAAGGACAATTTGGCACAGCATCTTGTTTAATCTGCGAACATATTCAGACAGTCTTTCTCCTGGCTGTTGAAGGGTGTGCTCAAACTGGTAGACTAAATCGACCACTTTTTCCAATTGACCGAATTCTTCCCGCAACATAGTTAAATAGTCATAGGCAGTACAAGCAGAATTGCTGAACCTAAGGTTCTTCACGGCTTCAGCAGCAGCACCCTTTAGACTTTCACGTATGCGCTGCTTCTTTTGGGCTTCCGGTATTTCCCATCCCTCCACAGCCTGCATCGCTTGTTCAATCCAGGTGTCGAAATCCTCTTCCCCGAGTGGCACAGGTTGTTTTCCTGAAAAGATCCTGAGCTTCCGGTACCCGGCCTCTACATGTCCCGTACTACTCTTCTGGCACTTCATGACCAGGTCCCCTAAAGCATTTAAAAGTTCAGGGCCTATAGTGGTTAGAAGTGTCCCCGGGGCTGTCATCTCTTTGGGACTCTTTGGAATTTTGGGTGATTGCGGAGGTTCCTTCTTTATAACCTTTGCATGCACCAAGCGGTACGTCTTATTGCCTATGGACTGCACACTCTGACCTCTAAATTCTTCTGGCACTTCATCCCTCCACTCTATCAGCGCGAAGGTGAGGGAATTCTCTTTGTCTGGCCTGAGGTCAATTAACCATCCTTTATGGTCCAGGGACAGGAGCTCTATGAGCCGTTCTACGTCCCTCCCTGAACCAATCCTCTCTGGGGAGTTCAATCACTGCAGTCATGTCCAGGGAGACATCAGCGGATAAGCACCACTGGGTCACCATTAACGGATCCATGCCGGTACTTCTGGTGGGCTTGATTGCAGCGTACAGGTATCCCGGACTCTGAGCCCCCACGTGTAGCGATACCCCCAGCTAAGAGAGCCGCTGGTATGATGTTTCGAGCCTGTAACACACCGCTGTCAACCCCCAGCAATTTGCTCTACCCTCCCTTGGCACAGCTAGTAGGGGATAATAGGATTGTGAGACCTGTAACTTTAGGTCACGCAATCCGGCAATAAATGCACACAGTGATATGGTATAACTGGCACTAACCATGCCCTCAGTAAAGTAATCACACCAACAACTTGTCTGCTTAATCCTGGTACTTTTACTGAACAAAATGGTTAAGCAGATAAACTGTAAGCATATGCACAGCCCTGCAATAAAAGATATTCAGCAAATAAATGGATATACAATTCTGTACACACACAACTAACAGACCCCACTTGCAGCTCCCCTCCTTCATAGGCAAGATGGCGCCCACCAATGTCTAAACTTAGAAGTTAGGCCTGACTGTTCTATGTGTAGGTTCCGTGGAGATAGATCTTCACTAGCAAATGGTGGTGCACTTTTGGAGACAAATTGTAATCCACAGGAATAGGTACTTGTAAACTTGAGGAATAAAGTAAAGTCACTAATGCTACTCAATGCACTGTCCCTCCAGTGTGCAGATGCAAACTCTAACTGGTGAGTCCCGAACAACAAACACTGGGCCTAGAGATCCTGTACTAATCTCTGAGCAGGTGCTCTCTCACCCAACCGGACCAGTCCACGATCTTCCGTCGCTGTGTCTCGGTACACAGGTTCCACGACACCCGGGTTTTCAGTCCTCCTGGAAGTAGTAGATGGGTAGCAGGATGAGACGTCCCTCAGGCTCCTCAGTGGAAACGGAAGGCTCTTTGGAAGCACAAGGCCTAAACTTCAGGCCCTGTCAGGAACAACAGACTCAGCACAGAGTTCCACTTGCTGGGCGGGCGGTGTCCAAAGAGAGCGTACTCCGGTCCGCCCCTCGGTTAAATAGCCCACCCCAGCAGTCCTTGCGCGGGGCAATGCACCCTGGGTATGGTAGTCTCTGGGTTCTTAAAGCAACACCCCGCTACACTATCATGATTGATCAGATGGTGATGGTGGGGTGGAATTAGGGTGGTTGTTGGTGGGGTTGTACAGTCTCATGCACCATTACCAAGCTCCATGTTTTGATCCTTTTAATACAAGCACATTTCTTGATTTCCCAAAAGTGCAGCAAATAATAGAGATCACTTTGGGGTGTTCACTTTCCCCCAAAAAGTCAGGGGGGTTTTTATGGCGGTCCTGGCATTTTTATTTTCTATGTTTTAAAACATAAAATAAGTGAAAAAAATGTTTTTGTTTTTCAAATTACTTGGTCTTTTCTCCTTTTATATAGTAAAAAATAAAAACCCCAGGGGTTATTAAATACAACCACCAGAAACCTATATCTGTCTCCAAGCAATGGACACAGCAAATAGAGGACCATTGGAGCTCAACCAGATAGACGCATTGACATCTCTGGATTACCAATCTCCGGCACCCAAAAACCCACTGGCGATGGGTGAAGCGAGCAAAACATGCTTTAGAAGGGTGTGCGTGCGTGTGTGTGTGGGGGGGAGTTATAAAATAGTTTTTATGATGTATAAAATTGCAAAAATTTGTGCTAACCAAATATGTTGTCTTGCAAACATACAAGTCTTTTCTCAATACAATGCTTACGTTACCAAAAAATGTTTATATAAAAATGCACATGCACAATACCGTTGGTGGTTTTGCTGTTTTTTAGAATGCAGACCACAATGAACAATGACATTTATTTTAGATTTAAATATTTTTAAATGAATGTCAGGCAGAAAGAAAAATATATACTTTAGGGCATTCTGCATATGCAATCAACTTGATGAACAATTTATTAACATTTCAGGAAAAAAAAAAAAAAAGATTGATTTACTTTGTGTGTATAGAAATCTTGGGAGCATAGCCCTTTTGGCACTGAAATAAAACAGAATAAGTTCAGAGCTAAAGCACTGCCAACATCAGCTCATAGAGTCTGTATTGTATTAGGTACCAAATTAAAGCTTTATAAGAACACAGTTTCTTTTTTCAAAAATGTACTCATACATTTGTTACAAATGTAGAACAGGAACAAAATAAGTATGAACTTCAAAGAAACTGATTATTATAAAAGCTTTTTTTTTTTTTTCTACGCAGCAGTTACTCCTACTAATCAGCAGGAATTACATTTCAGCCCACATGGCCGTTAAAAAAATCAAACCTTATCTTGCATCCACCAAACAAGAAAAATAAGTAAAGCTTTTCCACTGCTGCTATCTTCATCTTTTTAGTGTAGCTTCATTCAGGAAATTATGATTCTTGTATTGCCAGTAACAACTCAGATCTTTGTTTATTACATAGGTATAATGTATAGTCAGGTTAAGAAAGGGCACATGTCCATTAAGTTCAAGGATAAAATAAATAAATAGACAGAATAATTAATTAATTAAAAAAGAACACTGTGCGTCACCAGAACCCTAAATTTGCAGTTGATCCAGAAAAAGGAAAGAAAACCCAATGCTTGATCCAATTTACTCTAGCATGGAAAAAATGTTTTCCCTGATCCTAAAATGTAATCTAAAAGTCCCTGGATCAACAATTTTTCAGTGCCATGGTTCATAAATATTCATGTCCATTTATACATGAGCATGAAGAACCATATCCACCCCTTTTTGATGCACCCCACTGGTCTTTTTTTTATATTTTTGTTTTCTGAAACAAGGACTGTGTTATACAAAATTATTAAATTTCGAAGTTTCACAGTCTGTACTTTATGCAAATATAAATAAATAAATAAACAATGACAAAAGTTGTTTGTCTTCATTTGGCATCCAGATCAGATAGTGATTTTATTGCCCACTTGGGTTAAGTAACGTTTTCTTGTTTTAGGAAGAGGATGGGGAGGGGGGGGAATATCGATTTATACATGAACATGAAGAAACACATCCAGACCTTTTTTGATGCACCCTACTGATCTTTTTTTATATCTTTATTTTCTGAAACAACAAGGACCGTGTTATATTGCCCACCTAGGTGAGGTAAGGTTTTCTTGTTTCAGGAACAAGATGGGGGGATAAGATGGGTTTGTGAACTATAAAGGGATAGCGTTAACAAGCTTAAACGTAAGGGAGAGTGGGGTGGAGGATGGGTATAGCGGTCAGGAGACAACTTAAATCTGGTGGTTGGTTTGGAAGGCAAATTGAAGGTACTGTATATGGTGTAGAGACAGATGAAGTGAAAATAATTAAACAGTACTTTGACATGTAGTTAGTAGGTGCCTGAAAATATGCCTACCAATGCATGTCATGTAAATGTGACCCCCAAGCAGGCTGCTTATTACAAACAGACATACAACATTTCTGAAACCACACCTGGATGCATGTTTAGCTTATCAATTGAGACATGTTCTAAGAGCCATACTAAGAAAATATTGACTCTTAGGACTATGTTTGACGACCTATGTCAGTAGAATTCTTATGTACTGCACCTACTTTCACAAATGTGCAAGATCTTAATACCTCCACCAGCAGAATACTTCCCACCTTATATCTAAAAAAAAAAAAAAAAAAAAGAAGAGCTATTTTGTTTGCACAGTTCTTCTATTGCAAACATAAACCAGGAATTTGGCGTTAAGCTGTTTTCACACTGGTTTCGTGTCTGGACCTTTCTTAATAAAAAATCTACCCACAGACATCTAATCTGAGTTAGAAATGTCTTTCTCAGCCCGGCATGCGCCTTCAAATTTTGTGGCCTTGTCCAAAAATTCGTTTTATCTGGTGAGAGTTTCAGAAGGTGATCTAACAACTCACCTCTGTGGACCCAGAACAGCACCCCATTGTTTTTTTTACTACATATACATCTGATCCCACTGGCACACTATAAATCACTTACTTGATGCTGCACATGTCTGCATTCCAACATGGTAACAGACTACCTCTCCATCAATATCAATATGGTATGCCTAAATAAATGAGATAAGGCAGTTAAAGGATCCATAAAAGGACAAAAAGCAGCGGCAATCTGAGTGTAGCAGTGTTTAAAAACAAGGTTTAATCCAAAGGTAATAAACTCACTAACTAGAAGATGGTATATAACAGGCACATCAATAGAGAGCAGCCAATAGGTTCTAGAGGTCCAGGGCAGCATCAGTGGAGCACGGTGTCAACATACTCGGCGGTGCCGGTGGTTTCCGGTGTCCCGGGCTAGATGGAGAGGGCGCAGGAGAAGGCATTAACAGCAAGTCTCTGGTCCCTGATGGGAGGAGGCTGATTTGTGCATGTGTGCTCCTTCGTTGGACCGCCAATTCGCTTCCCCGCCCCCCCACCTACCATTGCCCAATTCTACGATTGTTTTTTACAATTGTGTATGGCAAAATACACGCCGCACTCTCAATAGAGGGGTCTCTGCTTCCGCCTTGGAGTGCCTAGCATGATAATTATTATTATAGTAAAAGGATCCAACCTCTTTTATCCATATACAGCAAGGGACAGGAATAGTGGTAACATCATTGCCCAAATATGACCAGTGGTCATATTTGGGCAGGGATGTCATTGCTATCACCACCACTTTGCTTACGTGGCAGGAATTCCCGTGATATCAGCTGTACCTAGGGATGGGGTGGGTGCAAGCACCTGCTGCTTCCTTCAGAACCAGTGACAGTGGAAAGCTGTCATATATATAAGTGGTAGAAATAAAAATACTGCTTCTATATTTGATGTTCGCAAAAGTTGGGGCATTTATCTAAGCACACAAACAGCCAAGTTTGCTCTGAACCAACGGCTCATCCCTAATCTCCGATTAGTTACCCAAATGAGCCCCACTGGCCTGTGGGGAGACCAGCTCCTCACAAAGTGTCAGCGTGAATTAAAGTTATTGAATCACCAGTTACATATGAGCCTCATGCAGAAATCCAAATGAGGTCTATAGACAATTCAGAGGCATCTAATGGCATCAAGCGGCTGATCACTGGGATCCGCTCCTAACCAAGAACAGGATGGATGATGTACATGTACGTCATAAAGCCTGCCCATGCTGCCTGCCTGCAGTAAAAGTACTGTGGGCGGGCAGCATTTGGTAATAAAAAAAGGCGAGATCAGAATATATTGGCTCCATAAAAGGCGATGAGGGAAAGCTGGTCACAAGTGACAGGGAGAAGACAACTGTATTAACCACTTAACGACCGCCCACTGTAAATATACGTCAGCAGAATGGCACCGACAGGCAGAATCACGTATATGTACGTGATTGCCTTTGTATAGTTGGGGGGTCCGATCGGACCCCCCTTCTTTACAGTGGGTGGTCATTTTACCTTCGGGAGCGATCCGGCATGAGGGGACGGCCGTTCGATTCCGGCCACCCCCTCTCGATCGCTCCCGGCGAATGAGAGAGCTTCCCCTGCCTGCCAGGAAGGAGGAAGTGATGTCATCTCTCCTGCGGCGCTCACATATACCGAGCGCCGTACAGGAGAAGATGCAGGTTAGTACACAAAACAGCACACTGACACCAGGACACATAGGCACATAAATCGCCCCCCCAGACACCCCCCGATCACCCCCCAGCCCCCAGTCACAGTGTCACTGATTGCAGTGACCATTTATTTAGTGATCACTGCAATCAGTGACATTTGTGACTGTAAAAGTGTCACTACATTTAGTTTTAGGTCCAATGTAGCCCCCTAACCCCCCCTAATAAAGGTTTAACCCCCTGATCACCCCCCAGATAACCCTTTCACCCCTATCACCGCCATCGCTAAGCAATCATTTTTCTGACCGATGTCTTAGCGTCGGTGATGCTGATCGGTAGCCAGTAATTTTTTTTAGGTTCGCCGCAGGTTTTTATAGCGTCGGGTACCCCCATATATTACCTAATAAAGGTTTAACCCCCTTGATCGCCCCCCAGGTAACCCTTTCACCCCCTATCACCACTGTCACTAAGCGATAATTTTTCTGATCGATGTCTTAGCGTCGGCGATGCTGATCTGTAGCCAGTAATTTTTTTTAGGTTCGCCGCAGGTTTTTATAGCGTCTGGTACCCCCATATATTATAAACAAATTGGGGTTTGGGGATGGGGATTTGCGCAAGTTCCGTTTATGTGTGGGTAAAGAAAAATGTCACCCACTGTGGATCATCTACCTGATGAGGTTGTTGCTGTAACCATATAAGCATACATAATTAAGTGATAGAAAGGGGAAGGGGGAGGGGAATTAGGGAAAGGGAAAGGAAAGGGAAGGGAATCAGTCTGTTTAGAGCAGACCGAAAAGCGGTTACTATAAGCAACAGATTATAGATCCAGAAACGGAAATGATTATAAATTTTATCATTTATTCCTATTATCATTTTAAATATATGTAAAAGGGAACATATAAAGGTGCAGTGTTATTATCAAAAGTGAATGGTCGTACAGTACATAAATTAATTGGAAACACCTAATAGACAGACAGGACAAACAAATAACTAAACATGTAACAACACACTTGTCCGGACGTATGATTCAGTCTTATATTGATATGTAACCCAGTAAAGAATAGTATTTATTGTGTTAATTACCGTCCACCAGAGGATGTAAGGTAATCTAAACCACGTAAGTGGATTTATTATTAAAGTCAAATGGGTTTTACATTTAGTATAAGGCTGAGCCTGATGGGGTGGGGGAAGGGGGAAACCAGGGAAGGGGGGTGATAGCGCTGGGGGCAACCATTAGGACATGTATGGATTAGTACAAATGTCCTAGATGCAAGGTTTGCATTAGGTACATAATGGGAGTCCACAAATAGAAAGTTTCCTTGAGGGTTGGAGGGGTTAGTTGATGTTGGTAAGAAGGCTGTTGTATTGGTGAATGGATAATTGTCCTCCAAGAGTTGTTGGCAAAGGAAGTTCATCAATATAGTTATTGGTACAGAAATCTGTAATGCTTTTATAGCGTAGCTCTTACAACATAACTCTGGTATGCACATTTAAACAGTGTGTAATTGGACCCATTATCATTGTCTGCAGCTCAACTTCAACCCATAAATCAAAGTACATTACCATTGGGCGTCTCCGTGTTGGAACTGGATTTAGCCAATTCTTGTATTTAGATGGGTCCCAAGTTATCTGACATCAACAGCTGATTTGAAGATGTTGTTTATGCCAAACCTGTATGGTGTGATGGCCGGTAACCGAAGCAGGTATTGGAGTGAAGTCCAGGTCCCCCGAGCGTTACCTTCACCGGTATCAGGAAGGAATCCAATGTGGCTACTTTTGAAGTGCCTGATGTCAGTAGCCGCGGTCGTTGCCGCTATCGTAGGTACTGACTGGGGCTTACGTTCCCCGAGCCATGTCAATCCACCCACTCCGTTCAGGACAACGTCACGTGACTGTGCGAGATGTGACGTCAACGCGTTTCGCCGTGCTCTGTGGCGTAGCTTCGTCTGGACGTATCGCGTTACTGGACGGAGCCCGTGTTTATATTTCACTGGGACCAGTGACGCGCCTCATTAAGGGGTTGAGTTGTGTGAAGGACAACCCTTAGTTGCGTCCTGTCTGAGTTTTTCCAATTATTATGAGACGTTCACCTTTTTGGAGTTAATCTCCATTGCCGCATGCATGACGCGGCCAGTTGAATCCATTTTAGATGGGAACTTTTAATAATCGAACTTTGTTTCTCTTCAGGTTCCATCTGACGGCATGGACATTCACACTTTTGTATTTGCTAGTAGTCACAGAACGCATTTAGCAGGAGAGGCTAGATGCATTTTTCTTGGGGCTATTATGCAAAGGAAGAGGTCAGGGAGATGATTACATAATGCATATAGGGAAGAGGTCAATGCTAATGGCAGCCAATGGTATATACATCCTAACAATGGAAGGAGAGAAGGGAAGAGATTAGGTAAGGGGAAAAGCCACACACAACGGTGATCTAAAGTTGGTCACATGCCTACACTTAATTTAATTTATTATTAGGAAGGCTTGGAGAGCCCTTTTGCACAGGTCAGAGCAAAATTAAAGTAAAAATTAGGGAAAGGAGATAAGTAAAAGAATGATAAAAGATGAGCAATATTTTAATGTATATTTCAAGTGCCAGGAGAGGTTATTGATAAGGCAATGGGACCAATAGGTGTTACCAAGACACTAAATATAGTGTTAGTAAAGAGGGTTTAATATTTTTATAATTATTAATAATTATGGCCAACCTCTAGGTTGGCAAGAACACCTGCAAGTTTAGCTCCGTGTTTAGGCCAACCGGGACAAGAGATTTTAAGCAATATACCCACCACTTCTCCTTTTGTAGGAGGATGCGATCATAATCGCCTCTTCTGGTGGGCAGCTTGAGAACGTATATCCCTTTGACCATCATACCCCTAGAGCTACGCCCATGATGCTGGGCAAAGTGTTTGGCTAGGGGTTTCTCGGGAATTTTTTCTTTGTTATTAATTTCTCTCAAATGCTCACCGACTCGTATCCTCAGCGATCTCTTGGTCTTGCCCACATAAATCTTAGGGCAAGGACAAGTGATCATGTATATGACACGAGTGGTTGAGCAATTTATGAGGTCCCTAATCTGAAAGGATCTAATGCCCAAAGCGTCCATGAAAGTGTTAGTTCGATGAACATAAGGGCAAACCTGGCATCTATTGCACGGGAACATCCCTGTTGCCCGTGGGTATTCATTGAGCCAGTTAGTTTGTGGCTCTTTAGTGAACTCTGATTTTACCAACATATCTCCAAGGTTTCTGGCTCGCCGTGCCACCAACATAGGTGATTTACCAACAATCCTGGCCAGATCTGGAGTGTTGGTCAGAATGCCCCAGTGCTTTTCCAGTATTTTTCGTACTGGTTCCCACTGGGACCCAAATGTTGTGATGATTCGTATTGGGTCATTGGTTTGTTGTAAGTCCTCATTGGTTATTTGTTTTTTTGGGGCTAGAAGGTCAGAACGCTCTCTAGTTGCTGCTCTCTTCCTTGCCTGTTTGATCTGTCTATGTGAATAACCACGTTCTCGAAATCGAAGATATAGTTCATGACTTTCTCGTCTGTAGTCCTCTACACTGGTACAGTTCCGTTTGATACGTAAGAACTGGCCCAGTGGAATCCCATTTTTTAACCAGTGAGGGTGGTGACTTGTAGAAAACAGCAGTGTATTTGCCGCTGTGTCCTTGCGATATGTGCAAGTTTTAAGTCTACCCTGTTTGAATGAAATTAGGAGGTCAAGGAAGGATAATTTCTCATGATCAAATGTGTAGGTTAGATGTATATTCCGTTGGTTGGCATTAAGTTCCAACATAAATTGGTGTAGCAGTTCTGGCGTTCCTCGCCATAGCATCAACACATCGTCGATGTACCGCCACCAGGTCATCACGTGGGGGCGGTACATCGTCGAGGAGTATACATCCTCCTCCTCCCACTGTCCAAGATGGATACAGGCATAGGCCGGGGCCCAGGCTGCCCCCATAGAAGTACCCCTTATCTGATGGTAGAATTTGTTCAAAAATTGAAAAAAATTATTGTGCAAAGCAAAATGCAGTAATTCGGTTATGAACTCATTTTGGGGTCCCAATAGGGGGTAGTGGGATTCTAGAAAATTTTCTATGGCCTGGATACCCACCGAATGGGGAATTGAAGTGTACAGGGACTCTACATCAATGCCAACCAGTAGAACTTCTTCTGGTTGTTCACAGTAGCCCAGATCTTCAATCTTGGACAGTACTTGACGTGTGTCCTGTACGAAAGAGTTTAGGTTAATAACCATATCTTTAAGGAGTGAGTCTAGGTACTTCCCTACTCTTTCCAAAGGTCCTTGACAGGCCGAAACTATCGGTCTTCCCGGGGGGTTCTGCAAGTTTTTATGTACTTTAGGTATAATGTAAAAGGTTGGTATGTTATATTCATGAACGCAAAGGACTGATTCCCTTCCCTTTCCTTTCCCTTTCCCTAATTCCCCTCCCCCTTCCCCTTTCTATCACTTAATTATGTACCCCCATATATTACCTAATAAAGGTTTAACCCCCTTGATCACCCCCCAGGTAACCCTTTCACCCCCTAGCACCGCCGTCGCTATGCGATCATTTTTTCTGATCGATGTCTTAGCGTCGGTGATGCTGATCGGTAGCCAGTAATTTTTTTTAGGTTCGCCGCAGGTTTTTATAGTGTCAGGTACCCCCATATATTATCTAATAAAGGTTTAACCCCCTGATCGCCCCCCAGGTAACCCTTTCACCCCCTATCACCACTGTCACTAAGCGATCGTTTTTATGATCGTTGTCTTAGTGTCGGTGATGCCAATAGGTAGCCAGTAATTTTTTTTAGGTTCGCCGTCAGGTTTTTATATAGCGTCAGGTACCCCCATATATTACCTAATAAAGGTTTTAACCCCCTAATTGCCCCTAGTTAACCCTTTCACCAGTGATCATCATATAAGTGTTACGGGTGACGCTGGTTAGTTAGTTTGCTTTTTATAGTGTCAGGGCACCCGCCGTATATAACCCAATAAAGGTTTAACCCCCTGATCGCCCGGCGGGTGATATCAATTAGGTTTTAGCGTCAGAGAGGGTCTGCGTCACACCCCAGGCAGCGTCAGGTTAGTGCCAGTAACGCTAACACCCACGCGTGAAGCATACACCCCCCTTAGTGGTATAGTATCTGATCAGCTCAATACCTGATCTGATCAGATCTATACTAGCGTCCCCAGCAGTTTAGGGTTCCCAAAAACGCAGTGTTAGCGGGATCAGCCCAGATACCTGCTAGCACCTGCGTTTTGCCCCTCCGTCCAGCCCAGGCCACCCAAGTGCAGTATCGATCGATCACTGTCACTTACAAAACACAACACACATAACTGCAGCGTTCGCAGAGACAGGCCTGATCCCTGCGACTCCAGTGCTGTAGGAGGTGATTTCGCCACCACAGTTAAAAAAAAAAAGCATATATGCCGAAGCATTGGGGCAGCAGGGGCGGAGGGGCGGAGGAGCGATTTTGCTCCTAATGCCACGTACATACGGTCGAAATTCCGACGGAGGCTTGCCCGTGGAAAAGTCTGACCATGTGTACGCGGCATAACTTTTGCGAGAAGATGCCCCCATGCTTCGGCATATATAAATGGTGCATGTATGCCCATCATTAGAAGTGGGTGGATGAAGGGCGGTATTCTAATGGTGGGCATACCCACCGATCAATCTTTTTTTTTCGTTCAGCCAACAGGCTGCATGAAAAAAAAGATTACAATACATGTCCAACAAGGACCAGCAACGTACTGGTATGTTGCTGGACTTTGAATGTTTATACCAGAATGATGCCTGCGGGTTTAGGTATCATCTTGGTATCATTCTTTTCAGCCAGCGGCCGGCTTTCATGTAAAAGCAATCCTAGTGGCTAATTAGCCTCTGGACTGCTTTTACAAGCAGTGGGAGGGAATGTCCCCCCCCCGGATATAAAAAGCGCCATTGGGAAATTGGGAAAGCATTTTATCACACCGATCTTGGTGTGGTCAGATGCTTTGAGGGCAGAGGAAAGATCTAGGGTCCAATAGACCCCAGTTTTTTCAAAAAAGAGTACCTGTCATTACCTATTGCTATCATAGGTGATATTTACATTCCCTGAGATAACAATAAAAGTGATAAAAATAAATAAATATGGAAGTAACAGTTTAAAAATAAAATAAAAAAGCAAAATTAATAATAAAAAAAAAAAAAAAAAAAAAAAGCACCCCTGTCCTGCTCTGCTCTTGCCCAATGGCGAACGCAAGCGTCGGTCTGGCGTCATATGTAAACAGCAATTGCACCATGCATGTGAGGTATCACCGCGAAGGTCAGATTGAGGGCAGTAATTTTAGCAGTAGACCTCCTCTGTAAATCTAACGGGGTAACCTGTAAATGCTTTTAAAGGCTTTTAAAAATGCATGTAGTTTGTCGCCAATGCGCGTTTGTGCGAAATTTTAAAGCATGTCGTGTTTGGTATCTATGTACTTGGCCTAAGATCATCTTTTTTTTTTCATCAAACATTTGGGCAATATAGTGTGTTTTAGTGCATTAAAATTAAAAAAAGTGTATTTTTTCCCCAAAAAATGCGTTTGAAAAATCGCTGCGCAAATACTGTGTAGAAAAAAAATGCAACACCCACCATTTTATTCTGTAGGGCCTTTGCTTTAAAAATATATATAATGTTTGGGGGTTCAACATAATTTTCTTGCAAAAAAAAATATGTTTTCATGTAAACAAAAAGTGTCAAAAAGGGCTTAGTCTTCAAGTGGTTAGAAGAGTGGATGTAAGCTTCCTAATGTTGTGTATAAAATGCCAGAACAGTTCAAAACCCCCCCAAATGGCCCCATTTTGGAAAGTAGACACCCCAAGCTATATACTGAGAGGCATGTCGAGTCCATGGAATATTTTATATGTTGACACAAGATGCGGAAAAAATAATTTTTTTTTTATTTTTTTTTGCACAAAGTTGTCACTAAATTATATATTGCTCAAACATGCCATGGGCATATGTGGAATTACACCCCAAAATACATTCTGTTGCTTCTCCTGAGTATGGGGATACCACATGTGTGAGACTTTTTGGGAGCCTAGCCGCGTACGGGACCCCAAAAACCAATCACCGCCTTCAGGCTTTCTAAGGGTGTCAATTTTTGATTTCACTTCTCACTGCCTATCACAGTTTCGGAGGCCATGGAATGCCCAGATGGCACAAAACCCCCCAAATGACCCCATTTTGGAAAGTAGACACCCCAAGCTATTTGCTGAGAGGTATTGTGAGTATTTTGCAGATCTCGCTTTTTGTCACAAAGTTTTGAAAATTGAAAAAAAAAAAGAAAAAAAAAAAAATGTTCTTTCTTCATTTTCAAAAACAAATGAGAGCTGTAAAATACTCACCATGCCTCTCAGCAAACAGCTTGGGGTGTCTACTTTCCAAAATGGGGTCATTTGGGGGGGTTGTGTGCTATTTTGGCATTTTATGGCCTTCAAAACTGTGATAGGTAGTGAGGAGTGAAATCAAAAATTTGCGCCCTTAGAAATCCTGGAGGCGGTGCTTGGTTTCCGGGGTCCCGTACGTGGCTAGGCTCCTAAAAAGTCCCACACATGTGGTATCCCCGTACTCAGGAGAAGCAGCAGAATGTATTTTGGGGTGCAATTTCACATATAACCATGGCATGTGTGGGCAATATATCATTTAGTGACAACTTTTTGTAATTTTTTATTTTTATTTTTTGTCATTATTCAATCACTTGGGACAAAAAAAAAATATTCAATGGGCTCAACAGGCCTCTCAGCAATTTCCTTGGGTTGTCTACTTTCTAAAATGGGGTCATTTGGGGGGGTTTTGTGCTATTTTGGCATTTTATGGCCTTCAAAACTGTGATAGGTAGTGAGGAGTGAAATCAAAAATTTGCGCCCTTAGAAATCCTGAAGGCGGTGCTTGGTTTCCGGGGTCCCGTACGTGGCTAGGCTCCTAAAAAGTCCCACACATGTGGTATCCCCATACTCAGGAGAAGAAGCAGAATGTATTTTGGGTGCAATTCCACATATAACCATGGCATGTGTGAGCAATATATCATTTAGTGACAACTTTTTGTAATTTTTTATTTTTTTTGTCATTATTCAATCACTTGGGACAAAAAAAAAATATTCAATGGGCTCAACATGCCTCTCAGCAATTTCCTTGGGGTGTCTACTTTCTAAAATGGGGTCATTTGGGGGGGTTTTGTACTGCCCTGTCATTTTAGCACCTCAAGAAATGAGATAGGCAGTCATAAATTAAAAGCTGTGTAAATTCCAGAAAATGTACCCTAGTTTGTAAACGCTATAACTTTTACGCAAACCAATAAATATACGCTTATTGACATTTTTTTTACTAAAGACATGTGGCTGAATACATTTTGGCCTAAATGTATGACTAAAATTGAGTTTATTCGATTTTTCTTATAACAAAAAGTAGAAAATATCATTTTTTTTCAAAATTTTCGGTCTTTTTCCGTTTATATCGCAAAAAATAAAAATCGCAGAGGCAATCAAATACCATTAAAAGAAAGCTCTATTTGTGGGAAGAAAAGGACGCAAATTTCGTTTGGGTACAACATTGCATGTCCGCACAATTTACAGTTAAAGCAGCGCAGTGCAAAATTCTGAATTCACCTCTGGTCCTTTAGCTACCAAATGGTCCGGGGCTTAAGTGGTTAAATACATTCTTCTCCTCATTTAAAAAGAAGGGTATAATAAACAAGACAGTAATGTTAAGAACATTGTAGTGAATGTACCCTTGTGGCTGATACAGACGAATGTTCAAAAAGACTAGAAAAACTTAATGTGAGCAAATCACCAGGACCAGATGACTTACACCCAAGAGTTCTCAAAGAACTTAGTCATGTGAAGCCTGACCGTTATTCTTAATTTGTAAGGGCAGCTTACTGAGTGGAATGTACCAACTGATTGATAACAAGCAAACAAGATACCAATATTCAAAAAGGGACCAGTTTCCTGGAAACTACAGACCCATCAGCCTAATATAAGATAAGACAAGATATACTTTATTGTCATTGTATACATACAGCAAAACATTTCCGAGTACTCTTTGAACAGTTATAAAAAACAGATTTGTTGAGCTAATAAGAAAATAAAAAATGAAAGAAATATAGCTGCTAACACAATATTGTTGGGTACAATAAAGAAAATATGAGGTAAAGGTGTAGCGCTAAAAAATGGTAGTAATAAACAAAAAGTTCATATGAATAAATTCAATAATATGAGGAAGCCAGATTGATCGTAGCATAATCCACCATAATAAAAGTTCAATAGGATGAAAAAATAGGAAAAAGCCGCCACCAACACCCAATTTAACTGACCCTTATCGTCAGTGTATAGGGCAGTGATGGCGAACCTTGGCACTCCAGGTGTTTTGGAACTACATTTCCCATGATGCTCATGCACTCTGCAGTGTACGAGAGCATCATTGGAAATGTAGTTCCAAAACATCTGGGGTGCCAAGGTTCGTCATCACTGGTATAGGGTATACACAGTGAGCATATATTTCAAAGGCGATATTCACGATTCCTCCTATTCATTGAACCAAACTGATATATGTGAAGAGATCCTTCCTCCACTGGCCCACCAGATAAGCACGAATTTAATCTCAGCAAAATTTGGCTATAGGTATACTCCAGGAAATGAAGCCCAGTAACCACATATATGGGGAAATGAAAAGAATACGCTCACTGTGCAAACATCCAAACAAGGAAAATTTATTGAATATAAGCTTAATAAAAACTCACATTTGATAAAATGGTACAAGCAAAAAGGAAAGCGTCCAGTGCTTCCTACCAACAAGATGGTGGCTGTGTCTCCATCCACGCCAATACGTCACACGTCCCTCACTCCTCCCGACGTTTTGTCACAAACGTGCATCTTCAGGGGCGTGGTCTTGACGTGTGATGCTTCTGTTTTTATAGGGCAGATCATGGACGAGAAACCGTAAATTGTGTGCGTTCCATAGGGCAGAAGTCATCACTTCCATACCATAGACACGCACCATAGGAAAAAGGAACTTTAAATAGTGATCAGCAGGCCGGGTGCCAAATGACATCTACATCCTGGGAACACACTGAAAGGGAAAAAAAGCCCATGTAATTTTAAATTGACAGGGAAAAAGGGGAGGATCGCAATGTGCTCTGAATACCGGAAACATTCACTTCATCTGCACCGGAACGTAAACAGCAACAACTGCTGTCTCTAAATGCGTTCCATATATTGGAAGAGACTAACTCTTAATGCGTACCAAATACCGGAAGCAGTCATCTCCCAGGCGCCAAAAAGACAACCAGAGACAGGGACCGACTCAGAATGCGCTCGGCTACCAGAAGTGGTCATCAACTCGGCCCCGGAACGCAGGCACCAGCAAAAATAGGCACTATGTGCCCACAAGCGCTCCACAGACCAGAAGTAAACATTTCATCGGTTAAGGGGAGCAAGCAAATAAAGGGCCAAACATATTAATTAAAGCACTTTTGATTACTACAGGCAAAAAAGCTGTTATATATAAAATGAACCCATCGGTTCAAAAAATATATACAGAAAGTAATAGTAACACCAACTAATAAGTATAAATTAGTCGGAGAAGGGAACTAAATTAATGAGAAAGGGATAGTGTGTGTGCATGGGCTTGGAGAGCAGCGACCTCTTGTGGTAGTAGATCAATATACAACTAAAATACATGAAAATATAAAATAGCATAATACACAAAAAGACAAAAAGGACAAATCACTACAATAAAAAGATTAGGATAAATGGAACAATCACCCCACAACCCTCAAGTCCAAAAAAATTAACTAGAAAAAATTGACTAAACAACTAAATATATACCAGTACATCAAGACACATCCATATATCAGGATGCCCTACCCATTGTTAATAAATGCATTGACGTCCCAATCGATATTCATACCGAATGGGGAGTATGTCTGGGGTTGGTAGATCCACTTTGTTTCTAAACGAGAAACCCCTCTAACCAAATTACTTCCTCGCCAATGGGCAGAAAATTTATCAATACCCAGAAAGATGGTACCCTCTGGGTTACCGTCGTGTTTCAGGGCGTAGTGTTTCGAGAGGCTATATTTTGGATAGCCACGTCTGATATTAGCCACATGTTTGCTAAGCCTTACATGTAGCATACGAATAGTTCGCCCTATGTATTGCTTTCCACATGGGCACTTTATCACGTAGACCACATGTTTCATTGAACACGTGACAAAGGGCTTAATCGGAAATACTTCCTGGGTAGAGGTTGACTGAAAGGAGTCCGTTCTCCTGCTCTTATTTGCGTTAAATTTGCAAATAGGACATTTCCTGCAGGGAAAGAAATCACCCATATTCTAAAAAAAGAGATCTGCTTAGGTGGATCAACCACATTAGGAGCGACTTGTAGCTTTAATGGTGGAACTCCTATATAGACGAACCGTGGCATTTCAGGTAAACTTGAACCCAGTATTCTATTGCCTTTTAACACTTTCCAGTGCTTTTGCATAATCTTTTTAATATCAAAATGCTGATTAGAATAACTGGTGATAAAAGAAAATTTAAAAGAGTCATCCTGTATTCTCGGTCTAGCAACCAGTAGATCATCTCTGTTCCTACCATATGCCTGTTTAAATGCTCCATCCAGATCACTTAAACTGTAACCTTTTTCAAGGAACCATCCTCTGAGGAGTGAGGCTTCTGTTTTGAAGTCATCTAGATTTGTACAGTTCCTCTTCAACCTCAGAAATTGGCTTTTAGGGATCGATTCCAGCCAGGCCTTATGATGGCAGCTCTTAGTATCAATGAAACCGTTGCGATCAGTCTCCTTAAAATAAGTAGACGTAATAATCTGACCGTCAATCACTCTTGTCAATAAGGATTTGCACTCACTACAAATAAAGAAAAATAGGAGGGAATATACCTTCAAGAAAGGCCTGGAAATGCTCAAAGATAGAGATGACATTATTGTACGCCCCGCAGATAAAGAGGGGGGATTGTCATTCTCAACAAGGAAGCCTACAGTACAGAGATGCAGAGGTTGTTGTCTGATCGAACCACCTATTTACCTTTAAGAGGGAACCCCACTGCAGGTTATAAAAAATAACTTGTGCTGGTTGAAGAAGGATTTCAGAAAAAAATTATTTCTAAAAAAGAGAAAGTCTTTCTGATTTCAGTAGCACAGAGGGTTCCGGGGATTTACTTTTTGCCAAAGGTGCATAAGGATACTGTTTGCCCCCCTGAAAGGCCAATCGTTAGTGGCATCGAATCGGTAACTTCCAGGGTGGCAAATATGTTGATCACTTTTTGTAACCTTTGGTTACCAAGACACCTTCCTATTTAAGAGACTCTACCCAGGTGATTAACACACTCCGACATGTAAATTTTAAAGGAGACATATATTTGCTACAGCAGATGTCTCCTCCTTATATACAGTGATCACACACCAACATGGGAGGGAGGCAGTAAACCACTTTTTGCGTAGTGATACCCTCCATGCACAGCAAAGATCTTTTATTTTGAGGCTCCTCGATTATGCAATGGAGCATAATTACTTTTGGCATGACGGCTCTTATTATGTGCAGAATAGGGGGGTGGCCATGGGGGCTAAATTTTCCCCAAGCATGGCCAATCTTTTTATGGCCAAATGGGAGGAGGATGTAGTCTATCAAGAATCCAGGTCAGAGCTGGTATTCTGGAAAAGATATATAGACAATATCCTCCTCCTTTGGGATGGTAATCTCGAATCCCTCAATAATTTTATTGTCGGTTTGAGCAACAACGATAGGGGCATTGTCCTCACTCATGAAGCCAGTAGC
The DNA here is from genome assembly GCA_029206835.1 of Rana muscosa. Taxonomy (NCBI): domain Eukaryota; kingdom Metazoa; phylum Chordata; class Amphibia; order Anura; family Ranidae; genus Rana; species Rana muscosa. Next base: position 75,413,865 of record CM055121.1, read on the forward strand.
TCAGAAATTCATTTTCTGGACCTTAGGATCAGAGTGATTGACGGTTAGATTATTACGTCTACTTATTTTAAGGAGACTGATCGCAATGGTTTCATTGATACTAAGAGCTGCCATCATAAGGCCTCGCAGGAATCGATCCCTAAAACCAATTTCTGAGGTTGAGGAGGAACTGTACGAATCTAGATGACTTCGAAACAGAAGCCTTACTCCTCAGAGGATGGTTCCTTGAAAAAGGTTACAGTGTAAGTGATCTGGATGGAGCATTTAAACAGGCATATGGTAGGAACAGAGATGATCTACTGGTTGCTAGACCGAGAATACAGGATGACTCTTTTACATTTTCTTTTATCACCAGTTATTCTAATCAGCATTTTGATATTAAAAAGATTATACAAAAGCACTGGAAAGTGTTAAAAGGTGATAGAATACTGGGTTCGAGTTTACCTGAAATGCCACGGGTCGTCTATAGAGGAGTTCCACCATTAAAGCTACAAGTCGCTCCTAATGTGGTTGATCCACCTAAGCAGATCTCTTTTTTTCAGAATATGGGAGGTTTCTTCCCCTGCAGGAAATGTCCTATTTGTAAACTTAGCGCAAATAAGAGCAGGAGAACGGACTCCTTTCAGTCAACCTCTACCCAGGAAGTATTTCCGATTAAGCCCTTTGTCACGTGTTCCACGAAACATGTGGTCTACGTGATAAAGTGTCCATGTGGAAAGCAATACATGGGGCAAACTATACGCATGCTATCCAAAACATAGCCCCTCAAAACACTACGCCCTGAAACACAACTGTAATCCAGAGGGTACCATCTTTCTGGGTATTGATAAATTTTCTGGCCATTGGCGAGGAAGTAATTTGGTTAGAGGGGATTCTCGTTTAGAAACAAAGTGGATCTACCAAGCCCAGACGCACTCCCCGTTCGGTATGAATATCGAATGGGGCGTCAATGCATTTATTAACAATGGGTAGGGCGTCCTGATATATGAATGTGTCTTGATGTACTGGTATATATTTAGTCGTTTAGTCAATTTTTTCTAGTTAATTTTTTTGGACTTGAGGGTTGTGGGGTGATTGTTCCATTTATCCTAATCTTTTTATTGTAGTGATTTGTCCTTTTTGTCTTTTTGTGTATTATGCTATTTTATATGTTCATGTATTTTAGTTGTATATTGATCTACCACCACAAGAGGTCGCTGCTCTCCAAGCCCATGCGCGCACACACTATACCTTTCTCATTAATTTAGTTCCCTTCTCCGATTAATTTATATTTATTAGTTGGTGTTACTATTACTTTCTGTATATATTTTTTGAACCGATGGGTTCATTTTATATATAACAGCTTTTTTGCCTGTAGTAATCAAAAATGCTTTAATTAATATGTTTGGCCCTTTATTTGCTTGCTCCCCTTGACCGATGAGGTGTTTACTTCTGGTCTGTGGAGCGCTTGTGGGCACATAGTGCCTATTTTTGCTGGTGTTTGCATTCCGGGGCCGAGTTGATGACCACTTCCGGTAGCCGGAGCGCATTCTGAGTCGGTCGCTGTCTCTGGTTGTCTTTTTGGCGCCTGGGAGATGACCGCTTCCGGTATTTGGTACGCATTAATAGTTGTTGCTGTTTACGTTCCGGTGTCGATGAAGTGAATGTTTCTGGTATCCGGAGCGCATTGCGATCCTCCCCTTTTTCCCTATCAATTTTAAATTACATGGGCTTTTTTCCCCTTTCAGTGTGTTCCCGGATGTGAGTGTCGTTTGGCACCCGACCTGCTGATCACTATTTAACCACTTAACCACCGCCCACCGCCGAATAACGGCGACAGGGTGGTTCCTTAACTCTGGGAGGGCGCGCACACGGGAGTCTCTGTGACCGCCGGGTCCAGAGGACCCGGTGCATCCCAGATCACGGTAAATCGTCGCTGATAGCGGGCGTTTACCAAGTGATTGCTCTGTCAAATGACGGAGCGATCACTTGTAAACAGACCGGCGTCATGTGATGACGCCGGTTCCTCTCTCCCCTCTCTGTACCGATCGGTACAGTGTGAGAGGGGAGGGGGAGAGAGCGGATGGCAGCAGCACTGTGGGCTGGATCTGTGACAATTGCAGTCACAGATCCAGCCATCCACCCACTCATGCTCAGCCATCCCTGCCAATACTGTGCAATACCCTGCCAATACTCTGACCATACTGTGCAATACCCTGCCAATATTTTGCCCATACTGTGCAATACTCTGCAATACCCTGCCCATACTGTGCAATACTCTGCAATACCCTGCCCATACTGTGCAATACCCTGCTCATACTGTGCAATTCTCTGCAATACCCTGCCCATACTATGCAATACCCTGCCCATACTATGCAATACTCTGTAATACCCTGCCCATACTGTGCAATACTCTGCAATGCCCTGCCCATACGGTGCAATACTCTGCAATGCCCTGCCCATACTGTGCAATACCCTGCCCATACTGTGCAATACTCTGCAATACCCTGCCCATACTGCGCAATACTGTGCAATACTCTGCCATACTGTGCAATACCCTGCAATACTCCGCAATACCCTGCAATACTCCGCAATACCCTGCAATACTCCGCAATACTCCGCAATACCCTGCAATACCCTGCAATAACCACTTCCCGCCCGCCGGCTGTCATATGACATCCTTGACTTTGTGCAGGGATATCTGAATGATGCCTGCAGCTACAGGCATCATTCAGATATCAGCTTTTTCAGCCAACGATTCCCTACACCATAAGAACAATCATAGCAGCTGTTCTGCCACTTGATCATTCTTACGGGAGGCGAGAGGGGACATCCCCCCCTCCCGCCACCCTCCGGTGCTTCTACCGACTCACCGCTACGATCGAAGCCAGGATTGTTTTTTTTTTATTGTTTTTTATTGACCCCATATCTCACTGTAAAAAGGACCTGTCATGCCATATTCCTATTACAAGGGATGTTTACGTTCCTTGTAATAGGAATAAAAGTGATCAAAAAAATTATTTTTGTGGAAAAACGTGTCAAACTAAAATAAATAAAGTAAAATGAACAATAATTTTTTTTTTTTTAAAGTCGCCCCTGTCCCCGTGAGCTTGCATACAGAAGCGAATGCATACGTAAGTCCCGCCCACATATGAAAACCGTGTTCAAACCACACATGTGAGGTATCTCTGCGAACATTAGAGCGAGAGCAATAATTTTGGCCCTAGACCTCCTCTGTAACTCAAAACATGTAACCAGTAAAAATATTTATCCCCATCGCCTATGGGGATTTTTAAGTAGCGAAGTTTGGCGCCATTCCACGAGCGTGTGAAATTTTGAAGGGTGACATGTTAGGTATCTATTTACTCGGCGTAACTTCATCTTTCACATTATGCAAAAACATTGGGCTAACTTTACTGTTTTTTTGTTTTTTTTTAAGCACAAAACTGTTTTTTTTTCCGTAAAAAACACGTTAGTAAATTGCTGCGCAAATACCGTGGGAGATAAAAAGTTGCAACGACCACCATTGTATAATCTAAGGTCTTTGAGAAAAAAAAAATATATAATGTTTTGGGGTTCTATGTAAATTTCTAGCAAACAAATTATGATTTTTACATGTAGGAGAGGAATGTCAGAATTGGCCTGGGTGCTCCAGAACGCCTGAAGGTGCTCCCTGCATGTTGGGCCTCTGTATGTGGCCACGCAGTGTAAAAGTCTCACACATGTGGTATCGCCATACTCGGGAGTAATAGCAGAATGTGTTTTGGGGTGTAATTTGTGGTATGCATATGCTGTGTGTGAGAAATAACCTGCTAATATGACAATTTTGTGAAAAAAAGAAAAAAATGAAAAAAATAATCTTGATTTTGCAAAGAATTGTGGGAGAAAATGACAACTTCAAAAAAACTCACAATGCCTCTTTCTAAATACCTTGGAATGTCTTCTTTCCAAAAAGGGGTCATTTGGGGGTATTTGTACTTTTTCTGGCATGTTAGGGTCTCAAGAAATGAGATAGGCCGTCAGTACTTCAGGTGTGATAAATTTTCAGATATTGGCACCATAGCTTGTAGACTCTATAACTTTCACAAAGACCAAATAATATGCACCAATTTGTACTTATTTTTACCAAAGATATGTAGCAGTATAAATTTCGGCCAAAATTTATGAAGAAAAATTACAAATTTGCTAAATTTTATAACAGAAACTAAGAAAAATACATTTTTTTTACAGAATTTTCAGTCTTTTTTCTCTTATAGTGCAAAAAATAAAAAACCCATCAGTGATTAAATACCACCAAAAGAAAGCTCTGTTTGTGTGAAAAAAAGGACAAAAATGTCATATGGGTACAGTGTTGTATGACTGAGTAATTGTCATTCAAAATGTGAGAGCACCGAAAGCTGAAAATTGGTCTGGTTATTAAGGGGGTTTAAGTGCCCAGTGGTCAAGTGGTTAAAGTTCCTTTTTCCTATGGTGCGTGTCTATGGTATGGAAGTGATGACTTCCGCCCTATGGAATGCACACAATTTCCGGTTTCTCGTCCATGATCTGCCCTATAAAAACAGAAGCGTCACACGTCATGACCACGTCCCTGAAGATGCACGTTTGTGACGAAACGTCAGGAGAAGTAAGGGACGTGTGACGTATTGGCGTGGATGGAGACACAGCCACCATCTTGTTGGTAGCTCTGGATGTTTTCCTTTTTGCTTGTACCATTTTATCAAAATGTGAGTTTTTATTAAGCTTATATTCAATACATTTTCCTTGTTTGGATGTTTGCGCAATGAGCGTATTCTTTTAATTTCCCCATATATGTGGTGTGACAGCAGGAAGGTAAAGTCACCTGGTTGCATCCAGGGGGTAGATATATTTCTCCCAGATTCAGGCTTTATGCCGACTTATACAACTAGGGAGGGAGTTGATGAAGCCCAGCTGAGGCTAGTGGGCTCATGGATGATTCATACCTCTAGGGAGAGTGCTGGGCGTCGTGCAGGCAGGGAGTTGATGAGACCAGCTGAAGCTTGTCAGCTCGTTTAAGGCCTCTATAAAAACTCCCAGCTTCATTAGGTGTTTGCTCATGCCTGGAACCAGACCTGTGTGGACTGTCTAGGGAGAGTGAACCCCTGTGCGGTGAGACAAAGCCTGTGTGGCTATTTGTTTGGACATTTACTAAACCAGGGACTTAGGGACTAGGACAGCACCAGGCTGATCCCAGTTGTTAGTTAGGAAACCTGCATGTTTAGTCAGAGGTCAAGCTGACCAGGGTTTATTTTGTTTATGTTTCTTTTTGCTTTGCTGTGTTTTTTTGTCACTGTAAATAGAGAAATAAACCGCACCTTTTTGATCTTGAAAACCACAACCTCCGTCTGCTGGGCCTGTTTTTGTGTGGGGAGCCCATCCAGGGGATCACACACACCCGCTGCCGAGCTAACCCCCCCACAGTTGGTGGAGAACCAGTGGCAGTTTTTTTTTTAAGCCAGCATGGAGGAGATACTGAAACAGCTGGCTCTAGCAAATGCCAATCAACAGCAGACAAATGCAGGTTTGCAAAAGAGCCTTGCAGCTCAACAACAGAGCTTCGCAGCCCAGCAGCAAGCTCATCAACAGAGCCTTGCAGCCCAGCAGCAAGCTCACCAACAGAGTCTGGAAGCTCAGCAACAAGCCCAGCAGCAATCTGAGGCCCGCTTCATAGACCTGTTACAGAAGCAAGAGCAGAGACTACAACAAATGGAAGCAGTAATGCAGCAACGTCCGCAGACCAGTGAGGAAAGCCGTCCCACTAATACCGCGTCCTTTGGGGTGAGTCGTTTATTGACAAAAATGACTGGAGAGGATGATCCAGAGGTATTTTTGACCACATTTGAAAGGACTGCTGAAAGAGAAAAGTGGCCTGAGGAGCAGTGGGCTGGACTGGTGGCTCCTCTGTTAACTGGTGAATCGCAGAAGGCTTACTATGACCTAGAGCCTGACCAAGCAAAAGACTATGTGATGCTAAAAGCTGAAATATTGGCAAGGCTGGGTGTCACCCTGGCTGTCCGGGCTCAGCGTGTGCATAACTGGACTTTCCAGCTTGGAAAACCCCCCAGGTCTCAAATGTATGATCTCATTCACCTGAGCAGGAAGTGGCTACAGCCAGAGACTTTGTCCGCACCAGAGATTGTGGAACGTGTTGTAATGGATCGGTTTTTGAGAGCTATTCCTACTGCCATCCAAAAGTGGGTAAGCCATGGAGACCCAGAGACGGCCGGTGGTCTTGTGGATCGTGTAGAGAAATACTTGGCTACAGAGAACCTGACGGCCTCTTCCAGAGACTCTCGGACTTTCCACCCTAAGACCAGACCATCCCCAGGGGCGGATAAGAGGATTCCAAGGGGTGAGGGTGGAGAGAGTGAGAGGGTGGGAGCTCTACCCAAAGTTTGGCGAGAACAGCCTGGGAAGTCAGGGGCTCAAGAGGCAGCCAAATGGATTGTTTGCTACCGCTGCCGGCAAGCGGGACATATTGCAGCAAATTGCCCGGTTGTGGAGGAACCCATGCAATGTGACTTTCTGACGGACAGACGTCAGTCGCTGTGTGCGACAGTCGCATGCACTGCCATTCGGGGAACTGAGAAACATTTATGCAAAATGTGTATTAATGGTAGAAATGTTGTGGTATTACTGGATTCAGGTAGCCTTGTGACCCTGATAAAGGCTGAATTAGTTAAAACAGAGGTCTCTGGGAATAGCAAGGTAGCTGTTATTTGTGTGCATGGGGACACCCGAGAGTATCCAGTGACTACAGTGTGTTTCAAGACCCCCAAAGGTACCCTCTCTCATCCAGTGGGGTTAGTATCTCAATTACCGCATGATGCCATTGTGGGAAGGGATTTTCCGAAGTTCTGGGAACTGTGGGATGATCCTGAGCCCCCCACTGGTGCCCCTATGTACCAGGAAGGTGATAGCCAGAACTCCTCTGAGAGTGGTGAGGACTCTCCAGAATTTCCCTTGTCAGTATTGGCAGGCGAGACTCAAGAAACTGGAGAGAAGCCCACCTCCTCAGACGAAAACCTACCGTCTGTGGAGTTTTCTGATCTTGAGGTTCACAGGGAAAATTTTGCCACAGAACAGTTAAAAGACCCCGCCCTAATAAAGGCACGGGAAAACGTAGTGGAAATAGATGGCGAGTTAGTGAACCCAGATAATACCTGCACTTACCCATACTTCAGCGTAGAGAAGGACCTACTGTATCGGGTGGCAAAAAGGGCAGAAGAAACCGTTGAGCAGCTTGTGGTGCCCAAACCTTACAGGAAGTTGGTGTTGGAGTTGGCCCATGGGCACATTCTTGGAGGTCATCTGGGGACAGAGAAAACCCAAGAGAGGGTATTACAGAGATTCTATTGGCCTGGGGTGATGAAGGACATAGAAAATTATTGTTCCTCCTGCCCTGTGTGTCAGAGGTCGGCCCCGATGCCACATTTCCGTAGCCCGCTGGTCCCTCTACCCATCATTGAGGTCCCGTTTGAGAGGGTCGCAATGGATTTGGTAGGTCCTATAATCAAGTCCGCTAGGGGGCACCAGTACATATTAGTTATAATGGACTATGCCACCCGTTATCCAGAAGCGATCCCTCTCCGAAATACCTCGGCCAAAACCATAGCCAAAGAGCTATCTCTTGTTTTTAGCCGGGTGGGTATTTGTAAAGAACTGCTTACGGACCAAGGTACACCCTTTATGTCCCGGGTTATGAAAGAGCTGTGTAAATTGTTCAAAGTGACGCAATTGCGTACGTCTGTGTATCACCCCCAAACCGATGGGCTGGTTGAAAGATTCAACAAAACCCTAAAACAAATGTTGAAGAAAGTGGTGGATAGAGATGGAAAGGATTGGGACTGTCTACTTCCTTATTTGATGTTTGCTATTAGGGAGGTGCCCCAATCCTCTACGGGATTCTCCCCCTTTGAGTTACTGTATGGGAGACACCCAAGAGGACTGTTGGATATTGCCAAGGAAACTTGGGAAAGTGAGAGTTCTCCCCACAGGAGTGTGATTGAGCATGTCGCCCTGATGCAAGATCGAATTGCACAGGTAATGCCCATCGTGAAGGAACATTTGGCCCAAGCGCAGTTGGCACAGCAGAGAGTGTACAACCGTGGAGCCAAGACCCGTACCTTTTCCCCGGGGGATAGGATATTGGTACTTGTCCCTACGGTTGAAAGTAAATTCCTTGCCAAATGGCAAGGCCCCTACGAGATAATGGAAAAAGTGAGCGAAGTGAATTACAAGGTCAGACAACCAGGAAGGCGAAAGCCCGAACAGATCTATCACGTTAATCTGTTGAAAGCCTGGAGGGATAGAGAGTCCCTAGTCGCAGAAACTTGGTCACCAGCTCAAACTGGTTGCGTGATTCCGGAGGTAGGAATAGCAGCCACCTTGTCACAACCCCAACAACAGGAGGTGAAGGAGTTTGTGCTTCGCAACAAGGAGGTGTTCTCTGAGCTGCCGGGACAAACATCTGGGGTAGAGCATGATATTATTACCCCGTCCGGTGAAAGGGTGAAGTTAAAACCCTATCGGATCCCAGAGGCCCGACGGGAGGCAATACGGGAGGAAGTACAGAAAATGCTGAACTTAGGGGTGATAGAGGAGTCCCAAAGTGATTGGTCTAGTCCCATTGTGTTGGTGCCTAAACCGGATGGGAGCTGGCGATTTTGTAACGATTTTCATCAGTTGAACAAAGTTACAAAATTTGACACCTACCCCATGCCACGTATAGATGAGTTGATCGACCGGCTGGGAACAGCCCGATACATGACGACTCTTGACCTCACAAAAGGGTATTGGCAAATTCCCCTGGCCAAGTCGGCCAAAGAGAAAACCGCATTTGTAACCCCAGACGGGGCGTTCCAATATAAGAGAATGCCGTTCGGGTTACAGAATGCGCCGGCCACATTCCAGCGGAAAATGGACCAGATACTGAGGCCCCATCGGAAGTATGCTGCGGCTTACCTGGATGACGTAATTGTCCATAGCACAGATTGGGCCTCACATCTGCCAAAAGTGCAAGCAGTCCTAGACTCTATCCGGGAAGCGGGGTTTACGGCTAACCCCAAGAAGTGTACCATTGGGCAGGAGGAGGCCAAATATCTTGGGTACACCATTGGCAGGGGAGTAATAAAACCCCAACTCAACAAAGTCGAGGCCATCCAGAGTTGGCCACGTCCCAACAGCAAGAAGCAGGTACGGGCCTTTCTGGGAATCGCGGGTTATTATCGGCGCTTCATTCCCCACTTTGCTTCTAAGGCTGTGCCCCTAACCAACCTGACGAAAGGGAAAGGGTCGGTCATGATTAAATGGACCCCCGAGGCTGAGGCAGCATTCCAATTCTTGAAACAAGCCTTATGTAGCCAGCCAGTGTTGTACTCACCCGACTTCTCTAAAGACTTTGTCGTACAAAGTGATGCGTCAGATGTGGGGTTAAGAGCAGTATTGTCCCAGGTCAGGAACGGGGAAGAGCACCCAGTCATTTACCTCAGCAGGAAGTTGAAGTCCCATGAGGTAAATTACGCTACGGTTGAAAAGGAGTGTTTAGCGGTGAAGTGGGCTCTAGATTCCCTTCGGTACTATCTGCTAGGTAGGCACTTTGACATGGTTACGGATCACGCTCCGTTAAAGTGGATGGCTCAAAACAAGGAGACAAATAGAAGAGTGAATAGGTGGTTCCTGGCCCTACAGGAATTCAACTTCACAGTAAAGCATCGCCCTGGCATTCAAATGGGGAATGTGGATGCTTTGTCTCGAGTACATGAATGCCTGATTGCTGGTGTTCCAACCCCAAGGTTAAAACAAGAGGGGGGGGTATGTGACAGCAGGAAGGTAAAGTCACCTGGTTGCATCCAGGGGGGTAGATATATTTCTCCCAGATTCAGGCTTTATGCCGACTTATACAACTAGGGAGGGAGTTGATGAAGCCCAGCTGAGGCTAGTGGGCTCATGGATGATTCATACCTCTAGGGAGAGTGCTGGGCGTCGTGCAGGCAGGGAGTTGATGAGACCAGCTGAAGCTTGTCAGCTCGTTTAAGGCCTCTATAAAAACTCCCAGCTTCATTAGGTGTTTGCTCATGCCTGGAACCAGACCTGTGTGGACTGTCTAGGGAGAGTGAACCCCTGTGCGGTGAGACAAAGCCTGTGTGGCTATTTGTTTGGACATTTACTAAACCAGGGACTTAGGGACTAGGACAGCACCAGGCTGATCCCAGTTGTTAGTTAGGAAACCTGCATGTTTAGTCAGAGGTCAAGCTGACCAGGGTTTATTTTGTTTATGTTTCTTTTTGCTTTGCTGTGTTTTTTTGTCACTGTAAATAGAGAAATAAACCGCACCTTTTTGATCTTGAAAACCACAACCTCCATCTGCTGGGCCTGTTTTTGTGTGGGGAGCCCATCCAGGGGATCACACACACCCGCTGCCGAGCTAACCCCCCCACAGTGGTTACTGGGCTTCATTTCCTGGAGTATACCTAATAGCCAAGTTTTGCTGAGATTAAGTTTGTGCTTATCTGATGGGCCAGTCGAGTAAGGATCTCTTCACATATATCGGTTTGGTTCAATGAATAGGAGGAATCGTGAAAATCGCCTTTGAAATATATGCTCACTGTGTATACCCTATACACTGACGGTAAGGGTCAGTTAAATTGAGTGTTGGTGACGGCTTCTTCCTCTTTTTTCATCCTATTGAACTTTTATTATGGTGGATTATGCTATGATCTGGCTTCCTCATATTATTGAATTTATTCATATGAACTTTTTGTTTATTACTACCATTTTTTAGCGTTACACCTTTACCCCATACTCTTTGAACAGTATGTAAACTATTGGGAATGAGAAGGGACCATATCCAAGAATTTGCAGATAAAAATAGTATCATTAGTAGTACCCAACGTGGAATTATGAAGAACCATTCTTGCCACTTTGCCAGACCAACCTTTTAACATTCTATGGGGAGTTGAGTTGTAATTTCAATAGATGAATGCCTGTGGACATAGTGTATCTAGATTTTGCTAAGGCATTTGATACAGTACCCCATAAATGCTAAATTTACAAATGAAAGCCTTTTGGCATTGATGAGAGTGTATGTACATGGATAGAAAATTGGATGCAGAGGGTGGCAATAAATGGCATATTTTCTGAAAGGTCTAGAGTTGTGAGAGAGGTACCCAAGGGCTCTATCCTGGGACCAATTTTGTTTAAATTAATCATAAATGATATAGAAGTTGGAATGAATAGTTCAATCTCAGTATTTGCTGATGATACAAAACAAAGTGGGGCAATAACTTCACAACCGGATAAAACAACTTTACAAGCAGACCTAGTTAAAATAGAGAGGTAGGCAGTGAAATGGCAGATAAGGTTTAATGTAGAAAATGCTAGGGGGAGAACCTCTAGGGGAAACAAGGTTGGAAAAGGATCTGGGTATGCTGCAGCAAGCAACACCAGCAGACTATTGGCAAGCAATAAAAGGGGTATTTACTCAGGAGATAAAATAATAATTCTACTACTTTACAAAACTCTGGTTTGGCCACATCTTGAGTATGCCATCTAGTTTTGGTCACCAATCCTTAGGAAGAATGGGCTTCAACTGGAGAGAATCCAGAAAAGCGCAACATAGCTAATAAGGTGTCTGGAGGATCTCAGTTATAAGAAACAACTACAAACTTTAAACTTACTCTCCCTGGAGAAGAGACACGCAAGAGGGGATATGATAGCGATTTAAAAGTCTTTAAAAGGGGACTCTAGTGTTGGGAAAAAAGTTGTTTAATCTTAGGTCTCTAAAGAAGACAAGTGGCCACTCAATGAAGTTGGACAAGAAGTGGTTCATTCTTAAACTACGTGAGGGTTTCTTTACTATTGGAGTGGAAAGGATGTGGAATTTCCTTCTACAGTTGGTGGTGTCAGCGGGGTGTGTAGATAAATTCAAAAAACGTTTAGATGTGTTTCTTAGCGAATGCAATGTACAGTGATATTTAAAATGGTAGTGACAAATACACATACACTCGGATTGAACTGGATAGACTGGGGTCTTTATACAACCTGACAAACTATATGTAACTATGTAAAAACTTAATGTAAGAAATAAGGGGACTTTATACAGTATATAGCTCTAATGAGACATATGCTGTATAAACTGAATAAAAGTTACATGGACATACATTCATAAAAGCAGTCTCTTACTATCAATAAGGTATTTTCACAAAAGGTTGTATAACCACCTTAACATATAACTAATGCTAATGACACTAAATCAGTAGATACGTTTCAGAGATTAAATCCTCATCCTTAAAACCTTGGTTGATATACAACATTAAACAATGTAGCTAATCAGTGGTCCAGTGGACGCATTTCATTCTAAAATAAGCATATATTAATATCCCAATTATGATTTATCAATATTTCCAGAATACATACAAAGTATGCACGGTATATTTTTCCTGATCTGTTAGTAATTGTCCCCCATGCTACAGGATTTAGCAGACTGAAAAAATAAAAGTCCATTCCAGATGGATGGACGGTCAATGGGGGGAGGGCGGTACAAAGGGTAAGCTGCAAAGGGCAATTTCTCAGGTTATTTTACCAAAAGAGTAGTTGATGCTCTGAATAGATTTCTAGTAGAGACAGTGAGTCAGTCAACAGTAAGTGTATTTAAACATGCTTAGGACAAACATACATCTATACTCAGACAAAAATAAAAAAAAGAATTACCGTATTTATCGGCGTATAACACGCACTTTTTTCCCCTGAAAATCGGGGACAAAGCAGGAGTGTGTGTTATATGCCGACAGCGTACCTCACCGAGCTGTCCTCTCCTCTCCACTCGGCTCCTCGGCTTTCACGTCACACACAAACACAGTCCTGCTTCCACCACCGGCATTGGACCAGTGTTCTGCCTATCACAGTAGCTGGTCCAATGCCGATGGCAGAGGCTGGACTGTGTGTGTGTAATGTGAGGGCCGAGTGGAGAGGAGGTGACGGCTCAGTGATTTCCTGATACAGGCTGCTGGTTAGTGAGATGGTGAGACTGCAAATGACGGTAGTTTAAAAAAGGCATTAATCAGGCTGCATTGATGCATTGATCAGGCTGCATTGAGAACTTTATTTAGGCTGCATTGATGCATTGATCAGGCTGCATTGAGGACTTTATTTGGGCTGCATTGATTAGGCTGCATTGAGGACTTTATTTGGGCTGCATTGAGGACAATAATCAGGCTACATTGATCAGGCTGCATTGAGGACAATAATCAGGCTGCATTGATGCATTGATCAGGCTGCATTGAGGACTTTATTTAGGCTGCATTGATGCATTGATCAGGCTGCATTGAGGACTTTATTTAGGCTGCATTGATGCATTGATAAGGCTGCATTGAGGACTTTATTTGGGCTGCAGATGGACATTGATGGGCACTGACCTTTAGTTTGCTTCAAAGTTGTTTATTTTAAAAATATGTTTTTTTTCCTGAAACTTCCCTCTTAAAATTAGGGTGCGTGTTATACACCAATAAATACGGTACATTAAAAAAATATTAATAAAATAGGGCATTTGGTCTTTTTTCTGCCGTCAGTCTTCGATGCTTTTACAGTATATTGTTATGTTGTGCCCCGTACACACGATCGGAAATTCCGACAAAAAAAGTCAGATTTGAGCTTTTGGATGGAAATTCCGACCGTGTGTATGCTCCATCGGACTTTTGCTGTCGGGATTTCCACCAACAAAAGATTGAGAGCTGGTTCTCAAATTTTCCAAAGGAAAAAATTCCTATCAGAAAATCTGATCATCTGTAGCAATTCCGACGCATGCTCGGAAGCAATTCGACGCATACTCGGAAACATTGAAATTGATTTTTCGGCTTGTCGTAGTGTTGTATGTCACCGCGTTCTTGACGGTCGAAAGTTCAGAGAACTTTTGTGTGACAGTGTGTATGCAAGCCAAGCTTGAGCGGAATTCCGTTGGAAAAACCATCCTAGGTTTTTCCGACAGAAAATCCGATCGTGTGTACGCAGCATTAGGAGACATTGGCCAAAATGGTAAAAAAAAAAAAGTTAATTTCAGAAACTCGCCTTATTCCCCCCTCAAGAAGTCCTAGGTCCTACCTAATGTTAAAGCCCAAATCACATGGATAGGATTTGCTGGACTGGCAGTCAAGTGATATGATAAGTGATATTTCCCCTGGAGGTGGGAGCTCTGTCTAACCATTGTCTTCTTCCCTATTAAATCCCCTACAGGTCCCGCCCTTCCAGAAAAATCTTCTGCGGGCGGATTCTGTTCTTTGTAGCGAAGATGCACTAACCTTCTTCCTTTTATTTTTTTAATCTGTTATTTCCTTGGTGTCTTTGGCATGGGGTACAGTTACTAACAGATTGGGTAATATGTGTATATTGTATAGTATATTAAAAATTATTATTATATCCAATTGTCCCCCGCCCACTGTCAATTGACGGCGGGCGGAGGATACTCTCGTTCTGGGAGGACGTCATATGACGTCCTCCCTTTAAAACGAGCTAGGAGGCGCGCGCTTGCCGCCAGCGGCGCGCGCGCCCGCCGCGTTCACAAGGCCCCGGTGCGCGTGCCCGGCGGCCGCGATTGCCGCCGGGCACCCGCGATTGCCCGGGAAACGAGCAGGAAAGTGGATCTCTGTGTGTAAACACAGAGATCCACGTCCTTTGAGGGAGAGGGGACCGATGGTGTGTCCCTTGTACATAGGGACAACCATCGGTCACCTCCCCCAGTCAGTCCCCTCCCCCCACAGTAAGAACACATTGAGGGAACATATTTAACCCCTTCCCGCCCCCTAGTGGTTAACCCCTCCCTGCCAATCACATTTATACAGTAATCAATGCATTTTTATAGCAGGGATCGCTGTATAAACGTGAATGGTCCCAAAAATGTGTCAAAAGTGTCCGATGTGTCCGCCACAATATCGCAGTCACAATAAAAAAATCACAGATCTCCGCCATTACTAATAAAAAAATAAAAAAATAAAAATGCTATAAATCTATCCCCTATTTTGTACACGCTATAACTTTTGCGCAAACCAATCAATACGCGCTTATTGCGATTTTTTTTTTTACCAAAAATATGTAGAAGAATACGTATCGGCCTAAACTGAGGAAAATTTTATTTAAAAAAAAAATGGGTATTTATTATAGCAAAAATTAAAAAATAGTGTTTTTTTTCCAAACTGGACGCTCTTCTTTTGTTTATAGCGCAAAAAATGAAAACCGCAGAGGTGATCAAATACCACCAAAAGAAAGCTCTATTTGTGGGAAAAAAATGACGCAAATTTCGTTTGGGAGCCACGTCGCACGACCGCGCAATTGTCATTCAAAATGTGACAGCGCTGAAAGCTGAAAAATGGCTTGGGCAGGAAGGGGGTTTTCGTGCACAGTAGAGAAGTGGATATAATGATCATTAAATATCTGTTTTGGGATATGTATCTCTCATTGATATATGTACTTACAAATATTCATATATGCTTATTTTCGATTGATGGGTAAACCTTTACAACCACATGGAAACACTGTAAAACATGTTTTTATAAATACGGGATCTCCCCCTCTCCACTACCAATTTTAGACCATCCTAAATTCACCCCAAGGTAGACGAGATAAAATTCTTCAAACATTAATAGCTAAGGCTAAATATCTTGCATTCCAATTCATACTAAATTTGACTTGGTTGTCAAATCAAATGTCATGTGACCCCTCTTTCTCTTCAATTGGACCTTTACAAATCGTCAAAAGTTCAAATTGTCTATGCTCTTTGCCAAATGCTGAATCATTTGGATGCTCATTTAGAACATTTGAACAAGTATGCCAGGCAACAGGCCCTTTTCCCCATGCCCTTTCCTTCTCCTGTAAACTCTTACTTTTAGATTCATTACAACAAACTCTATAGCCGCGTACACACGATCGGTTTTACCGATGAAAACAGTCTGATGGATTTTTTTCATCGGACAAACCGATCGTGTATGGGCCCCATCGGTCTTTTTTCCATCGGTGTCAAAAAATAGAACATGTTTTAAATTTTTCCGATGGATAAAAAACCGATAGCAAATTCCGATCATCTATGGGCAAGTCCATCGGATAAAAAACCCAGGCATGCTCAGAATCAAGTCGACGCATGCTCAGAAGTAGGGTTGTCCCGATACCACTTTTTTAAGACCGAGTACAAGTACCGATACTTTTTTTCAAGTACTCGCCGATACCGATTACCGATACTTTTTTTCAATGTCATGTGACAGTTTGAAAGATGGGGACTGATAGGTGGCACTTATGGGCACTGATGGATGGCACTTATGGGCACTGATAGGTGGCACTTGTGGGCAGTGATAGGTGGCACTGATAGGTGGCATTTATGGGCAGTGATAGGTGGCACTTGTGGGCAGTGATAGGTGGCACTTGTGGGCACTGATTGCACTGATAGGTGGCACTTGTGGGCACTGATAGCACTGATAGCACTGATAGATGGCACTGATTGCACTGATAGATGGCAATCAGTGCCCATAAGTGCCACCTATCAGTGCAATCAGTGGCATCTGCCAGTGCCACCTGATAGGTGGCACTGGTAGATGGCACTGATTGCACTGATAGGTAGCACTTGTGGGTACTGATAGGTGATTGGCACTGAAATGCTGCGGGGGGGGGGAAATGACACAGGATTTAAAAAAAAAAAACTGCTGCAACGCCCATCTTGGCACACCCTGCACTCAGCTGCAGTAAGCAGCAGCAGACATCTTGTTACACCCAGCCCATATAGCTCGGGCTGGGTGTAACAAGATGTCTGCTGCTGCTTACTGCAGCCGAGTGCAGGGTGTACCAAGATGGGCGTGGGGACGTTCAGCCGCTGACGGCGACCGAATGTGACAGCACCGGTCACCGATCCTGATGCGGCTGCGCCCTGAACCTCTGCCAGCTTACCAGGTTCAACTGCAGGTGAGGGACTCGCTCTCCGCCCGCGGACTCCGTCCACCGACTGTGCCTGCCCTCTCCAGCCAGACTCCACCCGAACTTTCCTCTCCCGCCCTCCCCAGCCACTGACTCCTCCCGCCCTCTCCGGCCAGACTCCGCCCAGACACCGCCCGCACTCCCCCGCCCTCCCCAGCCACTCACTCCTTCCACCCTCTCCGGCCAGACTCCGCCCGCACTCCCCCGCCCTCTCCAGCCACTGACTCCTCCCGCCCTCTTCGGCCACAAAAATAAATAAAAAAGTATTGGTATCGGGACAACCCTACTCAGAAGCATTAAACTTAATTTTTCTCGGCTCATTGGAGGGTTTTACGTCACCACGTTTGGAACGGTCGGTTTTTTGACTGATGGTGTGTAGGCAAGACTGATGGAAGTCAGCTTCATCGGTTTTCCGATGGAAAAATCCATCGATTTAAAAACCACAGGAAATCCGATCGTGTGTACAGGGCTTAAGATTTATAGATAAATGGGCACAGGATCTGGACATTAAATTTACACCTCAGGCTAGATCTAAAATACTTACATTATCGACTCATTCATCTATAAGTAATCAATATCAGGAATCTGGATATAAATTACTCTTTCGTTGTTATCGTACTCCTAAATTATTAAATTCAATCTACCCACTTGTTTCAGATTCCTGCTGGCGATGCGACAACCCACAGGCAAATCTATTACATATCATCTGGGCTTGTCCCTGGCTTAATGATTTCTGGACCCAGGTCCATAATATTTCTTAAAGTTCACTGATCATTTTATTCCTAAAGACCCAAGTTTTTTCCTCCTACATCATAATGACATTCCTCCTAAAACATATAAATTTGGTCCTTATTAGTTTAGTAAATGTAGCACAATCCTGCATCCCAGCTCTTTGGAAATCCTCCTTATCATTCACCATATGGCAATGGTTCCTTTGAATTCATGATATCGTGCATATGGGAAATCTTACCAGTTTTCTCAAAGGTACAACTAAAAAATGTAATAATATATAGTCCAGCTGAAAGGACTTCTCCCATTCTGACGAATACAATCATATTCTGATAGTCCCTTCCCCCTCTTCTTCGGGGAGCCCTAATGAACACTAACTTTATTCCGTTCATCACTCATATGATACCTTATATATATATATTGTGAGGGGGTTAGCTCGGCAGCGGGTGTGTGTGACCCCCGGGATGGGCTCCCCACACAAAAACAGGCCCAGCAAACGGAGGTTGTGGTTTTCAAAATCAAAAAGGTGCGGTTTATTTTCTATTTACAGTGACAAAACACAGCAAAGCAAAAGAAACATAAATAAAATAAATCCTGGTCAACTTGACCTCTGGGTAAACATACAGGTTTCCTAACTAACAACTGGGATCAGCCTAGTGCTGTCCTAGTCCCTAAGTCCCTGGTTTTAAATGTCCAAGCAAATAGCCACACAGGCTTTGTCTCACCGGACAAGGGTTCACTCTCTCCAGGAAGTCCACACAGGTCTGCTTCCAGGCATGAGCTAACATCTAATGAAGCTGGGAGTTCTTATAGAGGCCTAAATGAGCTGACAAGTTTCAGCTGGTCTCATCAACTCCCTGTCTGTACGACGCCCCACACTCTCCCTAGAGGTATGAGTCATCCATTAGCCCACTAGCCTTAGCTGGGCTTATACAACTCTCCACCTAGTTGTATAAGTCGGCGTAAAGCCTGAATCTGGGCGAAATATATCTACCCCCCTGGATGCAACCAGGTGACTTTACCTTCCTGCTGTCACATACCCCCCCTCTTGTTTTAACCTCGGGGTTGGAACACCAGCAATCAGGCATTCATGTACTCGAGACAAAGCATCCACATTCCCCATTTGAACGCCAGGGCGATGCTTTACTGTGAAGTTGAATTCCTGGAGGGCCAGGAACCACCTATTCACTCTTCTATTTGTTTCCTTGTTTTGAGCCATCCACTTTAACGGAGCGTGATCCGTAACCATGTCAAAGTGCCTACCTAGCAGGTAGTACCGAAGGGAATCTAGAGCCCACTTCACCGCTAAACACTCCTTTTCAACGGTGGCGTAATTTACCTCATGGGACTTCAACTTCCTGCTGAGGTAAATGACTGGGTGCTCTTCCCCGTTCCAGACCTGGGACAATACTGCTCCTAACCCCACATCTGACGCATCACTTTGTACGACAAAGTCTTTAGAGAAGTCGGGTGAGTACAACACTGGCTGGCTACATAAGGCTTGTTTCAAGAATTGGAATGCTGCCTCAGCCTCGGGGGTCCATTTAATCATGACCGACCCTTTCCCCTTCGTCAGGTTGGTTAGGGGCACAGCCTTAGAAGCAAAGTGGGGAATGAATCGCCGATAATACCCAGCGATTCCCAGAAAGGCTCGTACCTGCTTCTTGCTGTTGGGACGTGGCCAACTCTGGATGGCCTCGACTTTGTTCAGTTGGGGTTTTATTACTCCCCTCCCAATGGTGTACCCAAGATATTTGGCCTCCTCCTGCCCAATGGTACACTTCTTGGGGTTAGCCGTAAACCCCGCTTCCCGAACAGAGTCCAGGACTGCTTGCACTTTTGGCAGATGTGAGGCCCAATCTGTGCTATGGACAATTACGTCATCCAGGTAAGCCGCAGCATACTTCCGATGGGGCCTCAGCATCTGGTCCATTTTCCGCTGGAATGTGGCCGGTGCATTCTGTAACCCGAACGGCATTCTTTTATATTGGAACGCCCCGTCTGGGGTTACAAATGCGGTTTTCTCTTTGGCCGACTTGGCCAGGGGGATTTGCCAATACCCTTTTGTGAGGTCAAGAGTCGTCATGTATCGGGCTGTTCCCAGCCGGTCGATCAACTCATCTATACGTGGCATGGGGTAGGTGTCAAATTTTGTAACTTTGTTCAACTGACGAAAATCGTTACAAAATCGCCAGCTCCCATCCGGTTTAGGCACCAACACAATGGGACTAGACCAATCACTTTGGGACTCCTCTATCACCCCTAAGTTCAGCATTTTCTGTACTTCCTCCCGTATTGCCTCCCGTCGGGCCTCTGGGATCCGATAGGGTTTTAACTTCACCCTTTCACCGGGCGGGGTAATGATGTCATGCTCTACCCCAGATGTTTGTCCCGGCAGCTCAGAGAATACCTCCTTGTTGCGAAGCACAAACTCCTTAACCTCCTGTTGTTGGGGTTGTGACAAGGTGGCTGCTATTCCAACCTCAGGAATCACGCAACCAGTTTGAGCTGGTGACCAAGTGTCTGCGACTAGGGACTCTCTATCCCTCCAGGCTTTCAACAGATTAACGTGATAGATCTGTTCGGGCTTTCGCCTTCCTGGTTGTCTGACCTTGTAATTCACTTCGCTCACTTTTTCCATTATCTCATAGGGGCCTTGCCATTTGGCAAGGAATTTACTTTCAACCGTAGGGACAAGTACCAGTATCCTATCCCCCGGGGAAAAGGTACGGGTCTTGGCTCCACGGTTGTACACTCTCTGCTGTGCTAACTGCGCTTGGGCCAAATGTTCCTTCACGATGGGCATTACCTGTGCAATTCGGTCTTGCATCAGGGCGACATGCTCAATCACACTCCTGTGGGGAGAACTCTCACTTTCCCAAGTTTCCTTGGCAATATCCAACAGCCCTCTTGGGTGTCTCCCATACAGTAACTCAAAGGGGGAGAATCCCATAGAGGATTGGGGCACCTCCCTAATAGCAAACATCAAATAAGGAAGTAGACAGTCCCAATCCTTTCCATCTCTATCCACCACTTTCTTCAACATTTGTTTTAGGGTTTTGTTGAATCTTTCAACCAGCCCATCGGTTTGGGGGTGATACACAGATGTACGCAATTGCGTCACTTTGAACAATTTACACAGCTCTTTCATAACCCGGGACATAAAGGGTGTACCTTGGTCCGTAAGCAGTTCTTTACAAATACCCACCCGGCTAAAAACAAGAGATAGCTCTTTGGCTATGGTTTTGGCCGAGGTATTTCTGAGAGGGATCGCTTCTGGATAACGGGTGGCATAGTCCATTATAACCAATATGTACTGGTGCCCCCTAGCGGACTTGATTATAGGACCTACCAAATCCATTGCGATTCTCTCAAACGGGACCTCAATGATGGGTAGAGGGACCAGCGGGCTACGGAAATGTGGCATCGGGGCCGACCTCTGACACACAGGGCAGGAGGAACAATAATTTTCTATGTCCTTCATCACCCCAGGCCAATAGAATCTCTGTAATACCCTCTCTCGGGTTTTCTCTGTCCCCAGATGACCTCCAAGAATGTGCCCATGGGCCAACTCCAACACCAACTTCCTGTAAGGTTTGGGCACCACAAGCTGCTCAACGGTTTCTTCTGCCCTTTTTGCCACCCGATACAGTAGGTCCTTCTCTACGCTGAAGTATGGGTAAGTGCAGGTATTATCTGGGTTCACTAACTCGCCATCTATTTCCACTACGTTTTCCCGTGCCTTTATTAGGGTGGGGTCTTTTAACTGTTCTGTGGCAAAATTTTCCCTGTGAACCTCCAGATCAGAAAACTCCACAGACGGTAGGTTTTCGTCTGAGGAGGTGGGCTCCTCTCCAGTTTCTTGAGTCTCCCCTGCCAATACTGACAAGGGAAATTCTGGAGAGTCCTCACCACTCTCAGAGGAGTTCTGGCTATCACATTCCTGGTACATAGGGGCACCAGTGGGGGGGCTCAGGATCATCCCACAGTTCCCAGAACTTCGGAAAATCCCTTCCCACAATGGCATCATGCGGTAATTGAGATACTAACCCCACTGGATGAGAGAGGGTACCTTTGGGGGTCTCGAAACACACTGTAGT
Source organism: Rana muscosa (assembly GCA_029206835.1). Taxonomy (NCBI): domain Eukaryota; kingdom Metazoa; phylum Chordata; class Amphibia; order Anura; family Ranidae; genus Rana; species Rana muscosa. The sequence goes on from CM055121.1 coordinate 75,435,641, forward strand.
CACTGGATACTCTCGGGTGTCCCCATGTACACAAATAACAGCTACCTTGCTATTCCCAGAGACCTCTGTTTTAACTAATTCAGCCTTTATCAGGGTCACAAGGCTACCTGAATCCAGCAATACCACAACATTTCTACCATTAACACACATTTTGCATAAATGTTTCTCAGTTCCTCGAATGGCAGTGCATGCGACTGTCGCACACAGCGACTGACGTCTGCCCGTCAGAAAGTCACACTGCATGGGTTCCTCCACAACCGGGCAATTGGCTGCAATATGTTCCGCTTGCCGGCAGCGGTAGCAAACGATCCTTCTTGCCGCCTCTTGAGCCGCTGATTTCCCAGGCTGTTCTCGCCAAACTTGGGGTAGAGCTCCCACCCTCTCACTCTCTCCACCCTCACCCCTTGGAATCCTCTTATCCGCCCCTGGGGATGGTCTGGTCTTAGGGTGGAAAGTCCGAGTGTCTCTGGAAGAGGCCGTCAGGTTCTCTGTAGCCAAGTATTTCTCCACACGATCCACAAGACCATCGGCCGTCTCTGGGTCTCCATGGCTTACCCACTTTTGGATGGCAGTAGGAAGAGCTCTCAAAAACCGATCCATTACAACACGTTCCACAATCTTTGGTGCGGACAAAGTCTCTGGCTGTAGCCACTTTCTGCTCAGGTGAATGAGATCATACATTTGAGACCTGGGGGGTTTTCCAAGCTGGAAAGTCCAGTTATGCACACGCTGAGCCCGGACAGCCTGGGTGACACCCAGCCTTGCCAATATTTCAGCTTTTAGCATCACATAGTCTTTTGCTTGGTTAGGCTCTAGGTCATAGTAAGCTTTCTGCGATTCACCAGTTAACAGAGGAGCCACCAGTCCAGCCCACTGCTCCTCAGGCCACTTTTCTCTTTCAGCGGTCCTTTCAAATGTGGTCAAAAATACCTCTGGATCATCCTCTCCAGTCATTTTTGTCAATAAACGACTCACCCCAAAGGACGCGGTATTAGTGGGACGGCTTTCCTCACTGGTCTGCGGACGTTGCTGCATTACTGCTTCCATTTGTTGTAGTCTCTGCTCTAGCTTCTGTAACAGGTCTATGAAGCGGGCCTCAGATTGCTGCTGGGCTTGTTGCTGAGCTTCCAGACTCTGTTGGTGAGCTTGCTGCTGGGCTGCAAGGCTCCTTTGCAAACCTGCATTTGTCTGCTGTTGATTGGCATTTGCTAGAGCCAGCTGTTTCAGTATCTCCTCCATGCTGGCTTAAAAAAAAACTGCCACTGGTTCTCCACCAACTGTGAGGGGGTTAGCTCGGCAGCGGGTGTGTGTGACCCCCGGGATGGGCTCCCCACACAAAAACAGGCCAAGCAAACGGAGGTTGTGGTTTTCAAAATCAAAAAGGTGCGGTTTATTTTCTATTTACAGTGACAAAACACAGCAAAGCAAAAGAAACATAAATAAAATAAATCCTGGTCAACTTGACCTCTGGGTAAACATACAGGTTTCCTAACTAACAACTGGGATCAGCCTAGTGCTGTCCTAGTCCCTAAGTCCCTGGTTTTAAATGTCCAAGCAAATAGCCACACAGGCTTTGTCTCACCGGACAAGGGTTCACTCTCTCCAGGAAGTCCACACAGGTCTGCTTCCAGGCATGAGCTAACATCTAATGAAGCTGGGAGTTCTTATAGAGGGCTAAATGAGCTGACAAGTTTCAGCTGGTCTCATCAACTCCCTGTCTGTACGACGCCCCACACTCTCCCTAGAGGTATGAGTCATCCATGAGCCCACTAGCCTTAGCTGGGCTTATACAACTCTCCACCTAGTTGTATAAGTCGGCGTAAAGCCTGAATCTGGGCGAAATATATCTACCCCGCTGGATGCAACCAGGTGACTTTACCTTCCTGCTGTCACAATATATATATATATATTGTGACAGCAGGAAGGTAAAGTCACCTGGTTGCATCCAGGGGGGTAGATATATTTCGCCCAGATTCAGGCTTTACGCTGACTTATACAACTAGGTGGAGAGTTGTATAAGGCTAGTGGGCTCATGGATGACTCATACCTCTAGGGAGAGTGTGGGGCGTCGTACAGACAGGGAGTTGATTAGACCAGCTGAAGCTTGTCAGCTCATTTAGGCCTCTATAAGAACTCCCAGCTTCATTAGATGTTAGCTCATGCCTGGAACCAGACCTGTGTGGACTGTCTAGGGAGAGTGAACCCCTGTGCGGTGAGACAAAGCCTGTGTGGCTATTTGCTTGGACATTTAAAACCAGGGACTTAGGGACTAGGACAGCACTAGGCTGATCCCAGTTGTTAGTTAGGAAACCTGTATGTTTAGTCAGAGGTCAAGTTGACCAGGATTTATTTTGTTTATGTTTCTTTTGCTTTGCTGTGTTTTGTCACTGTAAATAGAAAATAAACCGCACCTTTTTGATTTTGAAAACCACAACCACCGTTTGCTGGGCCTGTTTTTGTGTGGGGAGCCCATCTCGGGGGTCACACACACCCGCTGCCGAGCTAACCCCCTCACAGTTGGTGGAGAACCAGTGGCAGTTTTTTTTTTAAGCCAGCATGGAGGAGATACTGAAGCAGCTGGCTCTAGCAAATGCCAATCAACAGCAGACAAATGCAGGTTTGCAAAAGAGCCTTGCAGCTCAACAACAGAACTTCGCAGCCCAGCAGCAAGCTCATCAACAGAGCCTTGCAGCCCAGCAGCAAGCTCATCAACAGAGCCTTGCAGCCCAGCAGCAGACAAACGCAACTTTGCAACAGAGTCTGGAGGCTCAGCAACAAGCCCAGCAGCAATCTGAGGCCCGCTTCATAGACCTGTTACAGAAGCAAGAGCAGAGACTACAACAACAGATGGAAGCAGCAATGCAGCAACGTCCGCAGACCAGTGAGGAAAGCCGTCCCACTAATACCGCGTCCTTTGGGGTGAGTCGTTTATTGACAAAAATGACTGGAGAGGATGATCCAGAGGTATTTTTGACCACATTTGAAAGGACCGCTGAAAGAGAAAAGTGGCCTGAGGAGCAGTGGGCTGGACTGGTGGCTCCTCTGTTAACTGGTGAATCGCAGAAAGCTTACTATGACCTAGAGCCTAACCAAGCAAAAGACTATGCGATGCTAAAAGCTGAAATATTGGCAAGGCTGGGTGTCACCCAGGCTGTCCGGGCTCAGCGTGTGCATAACTGGACTTTCCAGCTTGGAAAACCCCCCAGGTCTCAAATGTATGATCTCATTCACCTGAGCAGAAAGTGGCTACAGCCAGAGACTTTGTCCGCACCAAAGATTGTGGAACGTGTTGTAATGGATCGGTTTTTGAGAGCTCTTCCTACTGCCATCCAAAAGTGGGTAAGCCATGGAGACCCAGAGACGGCCGATGGTCTTGTGGATCGTGTGGAGAAATACTTGGCTACAGAGAACCTGACGGCCTCTTCCAGAGACACTCGGACTTTCCACCCTAAGACCAGACCATCCCCAGGGGCGGATAAGAGGATTCCAAGGGGTGAGGGTGGAGAGAGTGAGAGGGTGGGAGCTCTACCCCAAGTTTGGCGAGAACAGCCTGGGAAATCAGCGGCTCAAGAGGCCGCAAGAAGGATCGTTTGCTACCGCTGCCGGCAAGCGGGACATATTGCAGCCAATTGCCCGGTTGTGGAGGAACCCATGCAGTGTGACTTTCTGACGGGCAGACGTCAGTCGCTGTGTGCGACAGTCGCATGCACTGCCATTCGAGGAACTGAGAAACATTTATGCAAAATGTGTGTTAATGGTAGAAATGTTGTGGTATTGCTGGATTCAGGTAGCCTTGTGACCCTGATAAAGGCTGAGTTAGTTAAAACAGAGGTCTCTGGGAATAGCAAGGTAGCTGTTATTTGTGTGCATGGGGACACCCGAGAGTATCCAGTGACTACAGTGTGTTTCGAGACCCCCAAAGGTACCCTCTCTCATCCAGTGGGCTTAGTATCTCAGTTACCGCATGACGCCATTGTGGGAAGGGATTTTCCGAAGTTCTGGGAACTGTGGGATGATCCTGAGCCCCCCACTGGTGCCCCTATGTACCAGGAATGTGATAGCCAGAACTCCCCTGAGAGTGGTGAGGAGTGGGACTCTCCAGAATTTCCCTTATCAGTATTGGCAGGGGAGACTCAAGAAACTGGAGAGGAGCCCACCTCCTCAGACGAAAACCTACCGTCTGTGGAGTTTTCTGATCTTGAGGTTCACAGGGAAAACTTTGCCACAGAACAGTTGAAAGACCCCGCCCTAATAAAGGCACGGGAAAACGTAGTGAAAATAGATGGCGAGTTAGTGAACCCAGATAATACCTGCACTTACCCATACTTCAGCGTAGAGAAGGACCTACTGTATCGGGTGGCAAAAAGGGCAGAAGAAACCGTTGAGCAGCTTGTGGTGCCCAAACCTTACAGGAAGTTGGTGTTGGAGTTGGCCCATGGGCACATTCTTGGAGGTCATCTGGGGACAGAGAAAACCCGAGAGAGGGTATTACAGAGATTCTATTGGCCGGGGGTGATGAAGGACATAGAAAATTATTGTTCCTCCTGCCCTGTGTGTCAGAGGTCGGCCCCGATGCCACATTTCCGTAGCCCGCTGGTCCCTCTACCCATCATTGATGTCCCGTTTGAGAGGATCGCCATGGATTTGGTAGGTCCTATAATCAAGTCCGCTAGGGGGCACCAGTACATATTAGTTATAATGGACTATGCCACCCGTTATCCAGAAGCGATCCCTCTCCGAAATACCTCGGCCAAAACCATAGCCAAAGAGCTATCTCTTGTGTTTAGCCGGGTGGGTATTTGTAAAGAACTGCTTACGGACCAAGGTACACCCTTTATGTCCCGGGTTATGAAGGAGCTGTGTAAATTGTTCAAAGTGACGCAATTACGTACATCTGTGTATCACCCCCAAACCGATGGGCTGGTTGAAAGGTTCAACAAAACCCTAAAACAAATGTTGAAGAAAGTGGTGGATAGAGATGGAAAGGATTGGGACTGTCTACTTCCTTATCTGATGTTTGCTATTAGGGAGGTGCCCCAATCCTCTACGGGATTCTCCCCCTTTGAGTTACTGTATGGGAGACACCCAAGAGGGCTGTTGGATATTGCCAAGGAAACTTGGGAAAGTGAGAGTTCTCCCCACAGGAGTGTGATTGAGCATGTCGCCCTGATGCAAGACCGAATTGCACAGGTAATGCCCATCGTGAAGGAACATTTGGCCCAAGCGCAGTTAGCACAGCAGAGAGTGTACAACCGTGGAGCCAAGACCCGTACCTTTTCCCCGGGGGATAGGATACTGGTACTTGTCCCTACGGTTGAAAGTAAATTCCTTGCCAAATGGCAAGGCCCCTACGAGATAATGGAAAAAGTGAGCGAAGTGAATTACAAGGTCAGACAACCAGGAAGGCGAAAGCCCGAACAGATCTATCACGTTAATCTGTTGAAAGCCTGGAGGGATAGAGAGTCCCTAGTCGCAGACACTTGGTCACCAGCTCAAACTGGTTGCGTGATTCCGGAGGTTGGAATAGCAGCCACCTTGTCACAACCCCAACAACAGGAGGTTAAGGAGTTTGTGCTTCGCAACAAGGAGGTATTCTCTGAGCTGCCGGGACAAACATCTGGGGTAGAGCATGACATCATTACCCCGCCCGGTGAAAGGGTGAAGTTAAAACCCTATCGGATCCCAGAGGCCCGACGGGAGGCAATACGGGAGGAAGTACAGAAAATGCTGAACTTAGGGGTGATAGAGGAGTCCCAAAGTGATTGGTCTAGTCCCATTGTGTTGGTGCCTAAACCGGATGGGAGCTGGCGATTTTGTAACGATTTTCGACAGTTGAACAAAGTTACAAAATTTGACACCTACCCCATGCCACGTATAGATGAGTTGATCGACCGGCTGGGAACAGCCCGATACATGACGACTCTTGACCTCACAAAAGGGTATTGGCAAATCCCCCTGGCCAAGTCGGCCAAAGAGAAAACCGCATTTGTAACCCCAGACGGGGCGTTCCAATATAAAAGAATGCCGTTCGGGTTACAGAATGCGCCGGCCACATTCCAGCGGAAAATGGACCAGATGCTGAGGCCCCATCGGAAGTATGCTGCGGCTTACCTGGATGACATAATTGTCCATAGCACAGATTGGGCCTCACATCTGCCAAAAGTGCAAGCAGTCCTGGACTCTGTTCGGGAAGCGGGGTTTACGGCTAACCCCAAGAAGTGTACCATTGGGCAGGAGGAGGCCAAATATCTTGGGTACACCATTGGGAGGGGAGTAATAAAACCCCAACTCAACAAAGTCGAGGCCATCCAGAGTTGGCCACGTCCCAACAGCAAGAAGCAGGTACGAGCCTTTCTGGGAATCGCTGGGTATTATCGGCGATTCATTCCCCACTTTGCTTCTAAGGCTGTGCCCCTAACCAACCTGACGAAGGGGAAAGGGTCGGTCATGATTAAATGGACCCCCGAGGCTGAGGCAGCATTCCAATTCTTGAAACAAGCCTTATGTAGCCAGCCAGTGTTGTACTCACCCGACTTCTCTAAAGACTTTGTCGTACAAAGTGATGCGTCAGATGTGGGGTTAGGAGCAGTATTGTCCCAGGTCTGGAACGGGGAAGAGCACCCAGTCATTTACCTCAGCAGGAAGTTGAAGTCCCATGAGGTAAATTACGCCACCGTTGAAAAGGAGTGTTTAGCGGTGAAGTGGGCTCTAGATTCCCTTCGGTACTACCTGCTAGGTAGGCACTTTGACATGGTTACGGATCACGCTCCGTTAAAGTGGATGGCTCAAAACAAAGAAACAAATAGAAGAGTGAATAGGTGGTTCCTGGCCCTCCAGGAATTCAACTTCACAGTAAAGCATCGCCCTGGCGTTCAAATGGGGAATGTGGATGCTTTGTCTCGAGTACATGAATGCCTGATTGCTGGTGTTCCAACCCCGAGGTTAAAACAAGAGGGGGGGGTATGTGACAGCAGGAAGGTAAAGTCACCTGGTTGCATCCAGGGGGGTAGATATATTTCGCCCAGATTCAGGCTTTACGCCGACTTATACAACTAGGTGGAGAGTTGTATAAGGCTAGTGGGCTCATGGATGACTCATACCTCTAGGGAGAGTGTGGGGCGTCGTACAGACAGGGAGTTGATGAGACCAGCTGAAGCTTGTCAGCTCATTTAGGCCTCTATAAGAACTCCCAGCTTCATTAGATGTTAGCTCATGCCTGGAACCAGACCTGTGTGGACTGTCTAGGGAGAGTGAACCCCTGTGCGGTGAGACAAAGCCTGTGTGGCTATTTGCTTGGACATTTAAAACCAGGGACTTAGGGACTAGGACAGCACTAGGCTGATCCCAGTTGTTAGTTAGGAAACCTGTATGTTTAGTCAGAGGTCAAGTTGACCAGGATTTATTTTGTTTATGTTTCTTTTGCTTTGCTGTGTTTTGTCACTGTAAATAGAAAATAAACCGCACCTTTTTGATTTTGAAAACCACAACCACCGTTTGCTGGGCCTGTTTTTGTGTGGGGAGCCCATCTCGGGGGTCACACACACCCGCTGCCGAGCTAACCCCCTCACAATATATATATAAATACTGTATATAGGCCTTTGTATCCTCCTTATTGGATTAGGGATTTCACTCCCGTCCCACCTCTCCACCTTTATTTCTTACCTCTTCCTTCCCCAATCCCACATTCCCTCCCTTTTTCATCCCATTCCCCCAACTGTGCAATTATTTCAACATTCATTGGTATTCTCTCATAATATGTTATGTTTATCATAACTCTATGTTGTTTCATCTCATTGCCAGAACTGAGAACATCATTTTTTCCGTTATCCATTTATTCATGTGTAACTGTTGTTGTTGAACATGCTTCTATATGTTTTCCTTGCATTGTAAAACTTTAAAATATTAAAATAAAAGAATGTTTAAAAAAAAAAAATACAATATGTGACACTAAATTTGAAGGTGTAGAATATAATCAGCTTCCAATAATAAGCCATACTTTACTTGATTATATGATATTGCTTTTATGTTCATATATAAATTTAAAGATGTCTTCATTTAAAAATAGAAATCATAATATGTAAAAAAAAAAAAAAAAAAAACGGTAGATTGAAGTTCAGACAACTGATTAGTTATATTTCAAATACTGTTTTTGAACCCACCCCTGAACAAATTACTTTTGACTACGAAATACGTTGACTGATTGACTAATACATGGGTTTTAAAAATGCTTCTGTGTTTATTGCATGGGTTATATGTTAAGCCCTCTCAACCAAAAAAGTTGCCCATTGGACTTTTGAGAATTGCACCAGACACCAACAGAACAATTTTTTTTTTTTTTTTAAATAGGATTTTTTTGTACTCACCGTAAAATCCTTTTCTCTGTCGTCCATGGACGGACACAGCTCCATAAATCTTGACATGTGGGTTATGTTCCTGTTCATAGGAGAGGACTAGGCAGAACATGTTAGTTATCTTAAAACATGTAACTTTAACAGAGTTGAACAGCCCCGCCCAGGGGCCGGTCCCTCCGTACATAACCTTCCACCCTGCAGTCAGCAGTCTCAGTTCGTAGAAAAGCAGTACAAATTAAAAAAGGAGGGGTGGGTGCTGTGTCCGTACATGGATGACAGAGAAAAGGATTTTACGGTGAACACAAAAAAATCCTATTTTCTCTTTTCGTCCATGGACGGACACAGCTCCATAAATCTTGACATGTGGGACATCCACAAGCAGTGTCAGAAAAAACGAGGGGTGGGAACAGCAATCAAAAGAAACAGAGCTCCTCAACGGAGGAGTTGCAACCTCAAACAGCCGCCTGCAAAACTTTGCGGCCAAAGGAAGCATCCGAAGATGCACTCACATAAACCTTGTAACACTTTGAGTAAGTGTGAACAGACGACCAGGTCGCCATCTTACACACCTGTGAGACAGATGCTAGATGTCGGAAAGCCCCGGAGGCACCAATTGCCCTGGTTGAATGCGCTGTGACAGGAAAGATAGGCGCTCGCCCCTTAAGGGAATAGGCCTGGATGACGGTCTGCCTGACCCACCTAGAAAATGGTGGCTTACAAGACCACCAGGCCCTTCTGTGGACCAGACACTGAAACGAACAGTGAGTCAGAACTCCGGAAAGGAGCAGTAGTAGACAGGTACACCCGTAGGGCACGTACCACGTCCAAGGTATGTAGTGCAGCCTCCTTGGGATGCGACGGCCGAGGACACAAGGATGGAAGGACAAAGTTCTCGTGTAGGTGAAAAGTCGAAACTACCTTAGGAAGGAATGAAGGCTGCGAGCGTAGTACCGCTTTATCCTTATGGACCAAGTAAGGTGACTTGCAAGACAAGGCCGCCAATTCAGAAACCCTCCTGACCGATGTAATGGCAACAAGAAAGGCATCTTTCTGAGAAAATGTTGAGAGGAATCTCCCTGATGCTCTCAAAGGGAGGCTCCTGGAGTACCTAGGGCGACAGATTCCCATGGATGAAGCATTGGTCCAATCGGGGGAACCACGTGCCGGACCCCCTGTACAAACGTACTTACAAGTGAGTGAGCCGCCAGGGATCATTGGAAGGAGACAACCAAGGCTGAAATCTGTCCCCTAATAGTGCTTAAGGCAAGTTTCAGATCCACTCCGCGCTGTAAGAACAGCAGGATCCGAGAAACCGAACATGCCCGTGGGCGCCAAGCCATCTCTACACACATAGAGATGTAAGCCTTCCAAGTGCAATGGTAGATCGTCCGGGAAGAAGATTTCCGGGCCCTCAACATGGTGGAGATTACCGAATCTGACAGACCACGGTCCCTTAGTACCTGGCTTTCAATAGCCATGCCGGTAAAGCCAGCGACTGTAAAGCAGGATGAAGTATGGGACCTTGAGACAGAAGGTCCTCCCGCATTGGCAGCCGCCAGGGAGCATCTGCTACCAGTCTCACAAGGTCGGCGTACCAGGGAGGTCGGGGCCAGGCTGGGGCGATTAGAATCACCAGAATCCCCTCGGTCTCCATTCTGCAGAGCTGACGAGGAAGCAATTTCATTGGGAGAAAGGCATAAATTTACCTGATACTGACCCCATGGAGCAACCAACGCGTCTGACGCGTCTGCCCAGGAATCCCTGGACCTGGCCACAAACCTCGACACCTTGCGATTGAGTCGAGAGACCAGGAGATCCACAACTGGTGTGCCCCATTTCTGTCAAAGGAGTTGAAACACCTCCAGGTGTAACGACCATTCCCCTTGGTCCAGCATCTGGCGACTCAGATAGTCCGCCTGCCAGTTTCTACGCCCGGAATGTAAACAGCCGATAGAGCCAGCACGCTCCTTTCGGCCCATCTTAGGATGTGAGCGACTTCCGACGCTGCGGCCGAGCTCATTGTTCCTCCCTGATGGTTGACAGAAGCCACCACTGTGGCGTTGTCCGACTGGATCCTGACCGGATGCCCTTGAAATCTCTGCGACCACTTGGAGAGGCACAGTCTGATTGCTCGAAGTTTGAGGACATTGATCGGCAGGCAAAATTCTTCCAGAGTCCAGCAACCCTGGGCCGACTGGACCCCCCAGACTAACCCCCCAACCTGTGAGGCTGGCGTCCATCGTGATCACAGTTCAATGGAAAGAAAGGAATGACCCCCCCGGACTGAAGAGTCGGGGATCTCAGCCACCCTCTCAGGGAAGCCTTGACCAAGTGACTTACCTGAATCAAGAGACAATGGAGATCTGTTCCATTTGGACAGGATCTCCTTCTACAATACTCGAGTGTGGAATTGGGCATACGGTACTGCCTTGCAGGAGGCCACCATGAGGCCCAGAACTCGCATGCAAAAACGGAGAGACGGCCATTTGCGGGACGCTAACAATTTCACCGCCGACCGGAGCATCTGCAACTGCTCCAAAGGAAGGAAGACCTTTGCCTCCAATGAGTCCAGGATCAAACCATTTTACATACACACACTGAGTATGTATTAGTGTATATGTTTTTACTGTTGTGCTAAAGGCGTGCATGTCTTTGGAGTGTGGGAGGAAACCGGAGTACCCGGAGGAAACCCACGCAGACACAGGGAGAACATGCAAACTCCAGGCAGATGGTGACGGGGTCCGGGTGCGAACCAGTGACCCCCTTGCTGCCAGGTGTGGGAGATAACCACTACACCACTGTGCTGCCCTCCATTCAGTGAATGTCTGAGACACCAAAGTCGCAGCCAATATAGGTCGCAACGCTGACCCCAGCATGGTGAACCTGGAGCGGGTCACCGCTTCGGATCTCCTATCAGTAGGGTTCTTAAGAATAACTAGCCACCATGCGCTGGGGGACCACAAAGGACCACTGCGGCCATTCCCATTCCTTATTTATGAACTTATCAGAGAATGTAACATAAGGAAAAACTGTCACAAAGCGGTCAGATTTGTGTGACCCAAAGGAGACAGCCTCAGCTGCGGAAGTCCCAGCTGCATCTACCAGCTGGAGAGTGTCCCGCACAGCATCAGAAGTGCACTCATAAGTGCCCTGTCTAGCATTCCCCAGAAGATGGCGGGGGGAGGGGCGCCTTTTTTACCCCCCTTACGCCCGCACGCCGTTTCTACCCTGGCAACAAATTATTCCAGGACTGTCTGCAGCGTATCCATGGAAACCGCAGGTGCAGGGGCACCATTAGCTGCCTCTAGCAATTCAGGGGAAGAAAGGTCACATACTGACTCCATGAACACCCACTAACAGCCCTCAGGGACCAAGTGAAAAACACTTAAGAGTCCACCCTCCTTGCTGCACTGACGGGGGTGGTAAACCAGGGAACTCACCACCCAGAGGGAGACCGCTCAGCACCTCTGCCCGCCTTGTATACACAGCGTGTGTGTGATGAAAAAACTGTGAGGAGAATGAGCCGTGCGCCGTTCAGAAAGCCAGTGCTAGAGGCCAAAACCCACTCCAAAATGACCGCCAGAAACCTCAGATAAAAAGGGCGTGGACCACAAGAAAATGGCCGCCCGCAATACCGACCTGCGCCACAGTGCGGCCACGACAAAATGGCCGCCAATGGGAATTTTAATAGAGAAAAAAGCACACTAAAAATGGCGTCGGCGCAGCAAAAAATGGCGCCCAAGCCCCGGGATGTGGACGAGACGGCCATGCAGAGACTTCCCAGGAGACAGACCCCCCCCCCCTCACAGAAGCGGACCCCAGCGCCCCACGGTCCCCCACAGAGAGCCCAAAGCCCCCCCACAGGTACACCCCGGTCGCAGCGGGCCCTAGGGCAGGAGGGGAGAGAGCAGGGAAAGGGAGGACAGGAGAACCCCTTAATCCCAGGAATGCCCAGCTGTTCCATCCTGCCGAGACAGGAGGAACCGTACTTACCTGTCCTTGCGAGGACATGCTGGCGCGTCCCTGACAGACCCACAACCGATGGTACGGAGTAGCTGTCGACCCGGTCCACTGTGAGTGAGACAGCAAGCAGCCCAGTCATATGTGGACCCCGGAGCATGTGCCCACTGGCCACCTCTGGAGCCATGGGGTACGTCGTGGCAGAACCAGCGCAAAGCTAAGGACTGGCATGCTCGATGGCCGGAACTTGGAAGACTAAAAGGATCTATAATATCCAGCCTGTCGCCCACCGGCAGTTGATAGAAGATATCACAAAATAAATAAAATAAAATAAAAAATTCTTCAGGACTCTGGGCCCAAAGGGAGCCACTTCCTTCTCTTCTGCTAGGCAGAAAAAAACTGAGGCTGCTGACTGCAGGGTGGAGGGTTATGTACAGAGGGACCGCCCCCTGGGCGGGGCTGTTCAACTCTGTTAAAGTTACATGTTTTAAGATAACTAACATGTTCTGCCTAGTCCTCTCCTATGAACAGGAACATAACCCACATGTCAAGATTTATGGAGCTGTGTCCGTCCATGGACAAAAAGAGAACATTTTTTTTTTTTTTATTTACAAAAATTTAAATCATGAATAAAATTCCATAAAGAATGACAAGATATAAGGAATGAAAATATAGTACCATGTATACACATCAAGATAACTAGTTGGTATCCTATAACTCTCAACACGTTTCGTGAAACAAAGTTTACTTCTTCGGGAGGATATTACACTTCATACCGGTAGGATGTCAGAAGAGAGGCCATATTAGCAATTACCAATTAGTACAAAAAAAAACAAGTGTCCAAAAAGGATTCAAACAAGGGCAATAGCCAAAGAAACCAAGGCATAACTAAAAAATACCAACCAATACCAATGTAAAAATCAAAATCTCAGTTCCTTTTCAGGTGAATAGCAATGGAATGTGATGAAAAAACAGCGTGGCACCCACTGAAAAAACAGCGTGGGGACCCACTCTGTCTGGGTGCTGTAGAGTGGGCAGAAAGCCACATATGGAGGTAAGAAACCAGATAATCAGACAAAGGATGAAAAACTAAAAAAGAAAATTAAGAAAATAGGCAAAAAAATTATGAGATCAGAGTCAATGGCTACTATTAAGAATCACTGTTGTAAAAATAGGCAAGTGTGACTAAAGAATAAGACAAAAATATACAAGAAATCATAAAAAGGGGAGTCAAATACAGTAAAATAAACCCCAATAAGAGCCCCCAAGGAAAGGACAAAGGGAGCATAAAAATATAAAAGAAAGAAGAAAACCAAAAAGCCTACAGAAAAAAGTGAAAAAATAAAGCATAGCCACATGTCTTACCTAAAAGTAACCCTAGGCTCCAATAATTGAGACACAACCGTCCAACATGTGCATCACCATCAACACGGTCAGATAAGAAATGAGTACCAGTGAAAAGAGAGGAAGATCCCCCATATATAGGTACACCTGCCCATGTGATGAATGCCCACTCAAACGTCATGTGGGGGAGGGGGGAAAGAGTCACCCCCAATGAAAAAAACCCCCGCCAAAGCAGACATGAGGCAACGCAGACGCGCCAGGGGAATGGCAGACAAAAGGACAGGCATGCCTGCGCTAGGCGCGGTAAAAATGTCACGCCAGCGGCACCTGCACAGTTAGAAATGGGCAATGGGGGCAGAAATGGAATATTGGAAATGCGCCAGACATGGCAATGCACCCACGTGATGTCACAACGTCACGCAGCCGGGCATGCACAGCCAAAGTTTGCGATGGAAGGTGGAAGGGGCCACATGACGCAGATCCCCTTCACTGCAAAGTGCCAAAAATGGCCAAAGCAGTGTTGGCCAACAGCTGGAGTTCCCCAAAAAAAAGAAGAGCATAAGCCAGAAGGGGGATGGGAAAAGGGGATTGCAGTCCTAGAAGTTAAACGTAAACCCAGGCATGTCGCCATACCCCCATGAACATGAAAGGGCAAACAAACGGGACATTTTTGGAAAAGAGTTTAATAATCATATCAAAATCATCGATCTTCTAGCTGACATAGTCTCTCAAAAAGACATCAAATAACATAAGATATTACAAAAGGAAATGTAGCGGGGGTCTAAATTTAGGGGGGATATACCTGGGTGGTAGTATGACCCGGGTGTGTGTGAATCATGGAGGATTTAGACCACTTTCAATCGTGGAGGACTTTGGTGTATTATTCTCCTTGGCCTGGGGTGGCGGTGTTCTCACAGGTCGAGGTAGAATCACTGCCGCAGTGCTGTCCTTTTTGTCCCGTTCCGGCGGTGGTACAGCGGAGCGGAGAACCTGCTGTGGCGTCACGGGAAGAGATAAAGGGGAGAGATGCCCTCGCCACAAGGTCTTCTACATCCGGCGCCCAGGCACCTTAGGCCTGGGTGCGGTCGGTCCGGAGTTCCAGCCCAGGCGCCCATGGCCTGGTCGGAGCAGTGTTGGCGTCCATCTCAGGCACCTTAAGCCTGGGGTTAGGTACTACACCGGAGGCCTGGGGCCCAGTAACTTCGACTGGGCTCCGCAAGGGTGGATGAGTCCGAGGGACCCTGAGGTGGATGGGGCCCATGTCTGAGGTGAGGAGGCCAGAGAGGTTACCCGTCTGAAGAGTCCGGAGCAGCATCAACCCGGTGATGGAGGGGCCTCTGGTAACTCCCTTGGAGGGACGTCTTCTCCCTGACAGGGGCCGCAACGCAGCGAAGGTACTCCATTCATGTTCTTCCGAGTCGCTGGTAGAGGCTCATACATTTCAAGTTTCTCTCTCTAGCCAATGGCTATAGCAACCGCTGGTTTAACCACAGCGGTTTAGTTTATCATTAGGACAGTGCCTCGACCTGCTCACCCCACCGTATTGAACTGTTTATAGATCTCAACTAATTGGCGGACAAAGAACTGTTTATTGTGTGTGTTACAATAAAAGAAGTGTTGGATCCTTATCGGTGTGTGGAACTCTGGTTGATGGGAGTGAAGGTGAGTGTCAGCACAGCAGGACTTGGTTGTAACAGAAACACACAGGCCCGAGAAGAATATTTGGTACTGGCCTTCACCTCACCTGCTACAATGGGGAGGACATGGGCCGTAGCGCATCTCACCTCACCTACAACATACCCCTAGACAAAGAAAAGGGGGTGAGGCCGCTACACGTGGGGGCTCGTGAGTCCTGGATGATGTGTGTTTTGACCATGGAACTGAGAACGGCTGTGTTTGAACTTTACTGCCCGGAGGAGTTCCGAGTGGGTCGGCCATGTGATCGGCCAGAGTGCATCCCTGCTCAAAGTCGTGGACATGACCCTAAGCCGGGAAAGGCCCATGCAGAAGAGCGAGAAGAGGGAGAAGTCCAGCCGTGTGACGTACTACATGTGGGGGCTTTTACTGCACTGCGCCATGAGGCACCCCATAACTGCGCAGTTCGTGGGTGGAGACTGGTGGAAGCCAAACGTGCAGGTTGTGGGAGGAGTCTGGCCATGTGAGGAGATACACGTGGGGACTTCGGCGCGTGGTCAGTGCGTGATGGAGCAGCAGATAGTCGGGATGGCCTCAAGCTCCCCGTGGATTCCGGTTCCCTACCCCACGAAGATGACTGCTTTTGCTGCTCCCCTTACAGACACGGGGATAAGACTTAGACCCCGAGGGCAGTTGGCTCCGTACACTTGCAGAGACACGGAGGCCCTCGGCGTGATCTGTCCCGGGTGCTCGGGACTGGTGGTCAACCTGAAGCCATTCAGCCATTGCGAGGCATGCAAGCAGTTTCTATTCGAGGTGGAGACATCCACAGTAAGGCCCCGGGCCCTTCGCCTCAACTGCCTCACAGGTACCGCTACTCCGGAAGGGGAGATCCAGGCCTTTGCGGAGGTCCCCGTATGCATTGACCAGGGCGATGTGACTGCCCAACCAGAGACTGAGAAAGACAAATCCGAGGATGCTACTTCGGTCACCACAGATTCCCTGCTCCCACCTTCGAAGAAGAAAGTCTGCCTGGTACAGGCATCCTGTGGTCATGGTCGAGCTTCACCCCGTCGCTTGCCGGGCCTGGATGGATCCGGTTGGAAGAGTCCTGGACATCCCAGTTCTACGAAAGGTCAAGGTGAGCCAGGGGCTGGGACTGTGGTGGTGGTTGGAGGTGTCGGGGGTCCACAGCCGGTGGAGCCCGCTACGGAGGGTAGTTCCACGTCTACTAGGGACTACTTCCCCGCAGAGATGTCTGACACCTCCGACCTAGAATCGCTGTCGGACTGTGGAGAGGATGGTGAAATAGATTAACTTTTTCACCGCAAGGGCTGGGACAAAATGCCATTGCCTGTGTTACGTACACCACGGGATTCGCCCATGTCCACGGGAGACAGCACGCCCCGGGCGGAAGTCCCGGAGCTCACGAGGAAGCCTAGTCCTTCGCTTGTCATTCCGCTACCTGCAGCATCATCCGTTCCGGTGGCGGGGACACAGCGCTCATCACTACGGGCACCAAGATTCAAGCCGACGGAGGTAGTGAAAGTACCTCGGCATCCAGAGGCCCTTGTTCCGCCAGGAGAAGGTGAGCAGGCCACAATGCCTCCTTTGGCCCGACTGCAGCGGCTATTCTGCCAGAGGGTCGCCCGTGAGTACGGATGGGAATATCCTTACTTGCCTCGGGACTTGCTTTTTGAGGTCGAAGTCCTGAGACAGAGATGGTACGATGAGTTTGTTTGGGAGAAGCTTAAAGTGCCGCATGCTCGCCGGTACTTGTCCTGTTCACCATCAGTGTCCAAACAATTCAGAGACTGTAGAGCAGAATGGATGTGGGGTCGCCATATCCACGCAGACAAGGTGCTTATCTGCCGGAAGGATGGAGAGGACATTGATTATTCAGTGGAAATCTTTGATAAGCACCTGAAGCCCCTGTATTTGCCGCACCCAAAATTCTATTTGTGAAAAAAGAAAAAAAAACTCCCCTGTATGTTCTTCTGTTGCTGAACTTTCTGGAAGTGTTTTACCAGAATATCAGAACTGGGCCCTAGTTTTTTATTTGGGCTTTTCTACTCTTTGAAGGAATGAGAGCTGTTTTGTTTTGTTCTCTCTTTCTTCGTACATCAGAGACACAGACTTTGGGGTAGAATCAGAGTAGGGACGCAGGAAGAGGGAAGGTTGCCTGGAGGGTTTCACCAAGTGACATTACCGCGGCACTGTCACCAGGTGGCAGTGTTGCGCAACGGCTGTTTTTTTTTTTTTTACATTTGCCTCACCTTACTCATTGGGGCGAATGGGTCTCTCGGCTGATAGACCCATTCATTCCAAATTAACACAAATGTGTTAGGATGTTGTGTTTTTGTTTCCCTTCTGCAGGAGATTTATCTGTCAAGACTGCTGAGTGTGGGGTGGTTCTTTGGCAGTGATGGGAGGGATTGTATATGTGTATGTTCAGATGGTTCTATTGAAAAGTTTTATTATTTTATGTTCCCTTTCCTTTGAGCAGGTTTTGGCACAATTAGGATTTAAATTTTGAGGGATGGCCTCTGGGGTCAGGCTTATGTTACCACTTTTTGGAAGACATGGGTTTGCACCAGATGCTGGGGACCCTGCGTCAAATCACTAGGGGGAGAGTGTAGCGGGGGTCTAAATTTAGGGGGGATACACCTGGGTGGTAGTATGACCCAGGTGTGTGTGAATCATGGAGGATTTAGACCACTTTCAATCGTGGAGGACTTTGGTGGTGTATTATTCTCCTTGGCCTGGGGTGGTGGTGTTCCCACAGGTCGAGGTAGAATCACTGCCGCAGTGCTGTCCTTTTTGTCCCGTTCCGGCGGTGGTACAGCGGGGGCAGAGAACCTGCTGTGGCATCACGGAAAGAGATAAAGGGGAGAGACGCCCTCGCCACAAGGTCTTCTACATCCGGTGCCCAGGCACCTTAGGCCTGGGTGCGGTCGGTCCGGAGTTCCAGCCCAGGCGCCCATGGCCTGGTCGGAGCAGTATTGGCGTCCATCTCAGGCACCTTAAGCCTGGGGTGAGGTACTACACCGGAGGCCTGGGACCCAGTAACTTTGACTGGGCTCCGCAAGGGTGGATGAGTCCGAGGGACCCTGAGGTGGATGGGGCCCATGTCTGAGGTGAGGAGGCCAGAGAGGTTACCCGTCTGAAGAGTCCGGAGCAGCATCAACCCGGTGACGGAGGGGCCTCTGGTAACTCCCTTGGAGGGACGTCTTCCCCCTGACAGGGGCCGCAACGCAGCGAAGGTACTCCATTCATGTTCTTCCGAGTCGCTGGTAGAGGCTCATACATTTCAAGTTTCTCTCTCTAGCCAATGGCTATAGCAACCGCTGGTGAAACCACAGTGGTTTAGTTTATCATTAGGACAGTGCCTCGACCTGCTCACCCCACCGTATTGAACTGTTTATGGATCTCAACTAGTGATGAGCCGAACACCCCCGGGTTCGGTTCGCACCAGAACCCGCGAACGGACCGAAAGTTCGAACGAACATTAGAACCCTATTAAATACAATGGATGCGAACGTTCGAATTCTAAAGTGCTAATTATAACAACTATTATGCATGTTATTGTCCTAAAAAGGGTTTGGGAACCCGGGTTCTGCACCAGGGGACATGTATCAATGCAAAAATAAGTTTTAAAAACGGTCGTTTTCCGGGAGCAGTCATTTTAATGATGCATAAAGTGAAAAAAAAAAAGTCAAATATTCCTTTAAATATCGTACCTGGGGGGTGTCTAAAGTATGCCTGTGAAGTGCCACGTGTTTCCCGTGTTTAGAACTGTCCCTGCACAAAATGACACTTCTAAAGGAAAAAAAAGCCATTTAAAACTGCTTGCGGCTTTAATGTAATGTCTGGTCCCGGTAATATGGATGAAAATCTTTAAGAAAAATGGCATAGCTACCCCATGACCCCCCCCCTACCCCAGCCCATTACCAGCCCCTTTGGGTCTTGTATGGATATTAAGGGGAACCCCGCACATAAAATAAAAAAGGCCCTATATACTCTGAACAGCCGTATACAGGCGGTGCATACAAGACAGGGACTGTAGGTTTGTTCTTATGTAGAATCTGTTTGTAATTTTGAACAGGTACATTGTTGAAGTGTAGCTCCAGACCAAAAATCTATTTTTAAACTTTTTGGAAAACATAGGTAAGGGTTATCACCCCTGTAACATTTGTTTTGCTGTCTGTGCCCCTGTTCAGAACATTTCACCTCACTTTCCGTCCTAATGACAACTGTTTTTGAAATGTGGTGTTTTTCTTGAAACAAGGATTGCTGATAAAGCATCAGTACAGAGGAGACACCTTTCTCCCATATTTATTCTTACAGGAGAGAATTTTCCTTCCTAGTGGTAGATTTCCTCTCACTTCCTGTTGTCTTCTTGCGTTTGCAAGTAGGAGTCGTTTGTAAGTTGGATGTTTGAAAGTAGGGACCTGCCGTATATACTCTGCAGAAATAGGCCCCTTAGTTGTTGGTGTTGGCACAACACTGTAAGCACTCACAGTTACTCTTGGTTGGTGCTGGAACGCCCTGCTGTCAACTATTATATCAGGAATTTTAATTACATATAATTGTTGAACAGTGGTAGTAAAAATTGGGCCTTTGATGGTGGTGCTGGTGCCACAACACTGTAAGCCCTGACAGTTACTCTTGGTGGGTGCAGCAATGGGCCCTGCTGTGAATTATTAGATCAAGAATTGTAATTACATGCCCCTGTTGAACAGGGGCTGAAAAATTGGGCCTTAGGCACTGGTGGCACAACACTGCAACCCTTCACAGATACTGTACTTGGAGCACAGCAATGAGCCCTGTTGCAAAGTATTGCTTCAAAAATTGTAATGACACGCCCCTGTTAAACAGGGGCTGAAAAATTGGGCCTTAGGCACTGGTGGCACAACACTGCAACTCCTCACAGATACTGTACTTGGAGCACAGCAATGAGCCCTGTTGCAAAGTATTGCTTCAAAAATTGTAATTACACGCCACTGTTAAACAGGGGCTGAAAAATTGGGCGTTAGGCACTGGTGGCGGCACCCATAAACAAAAATGATCTTCCAAGCTATCATCATCAATCGTATCATTGAGGACTCGGAGGAGGAGGATAGCCAGTCAACATAACAGCACAGGCACTCAGCATCAGCATCAGTCTTGAAGGGATGTGACATTTTAAAATCAATTAGTCTGTTATATCAGCATCAGGTGTGTGGTAGCTGGTGGTGATCCAAGACTGGTTCATCTTGATGAAAGTCAGTCGATCAACCGAGTCGGTGGACAGGCGCACCCTGTGATCCGTGACAAATCCTCCAGCAGCACTGAATGTGCGTTCCGAAAGAACGCTGGATGCAGGACAGGCCAGTAGCTCAATTGCATACTGTGCAAGCTCTGGCCAGTGATCCATCCTCAAGACCCAGTAAGCCAGAGGATTTTCGGTGGGGAAGGTGTCCAAGTCTGACCTTGCCCCTAGATATTCCTGCACCATGTTTATCAGACGCTGGCGATGGTTGCTGGAACCGATCATACTTTGGGGCTGCGGACTAAAGAATTGTCTGAACGCATCGGTCAGACGGCCACCTTCCCCACCGCTCCTTCTTTGACTGGCCGAAGCCTCAGCAACTCGTTGTCCAGGACCAGGAGTTTGCAACCTCCCAGTCTCTGGGAACGCGTTGCACAGACCTTTCTGCAAGGCCTCCCGGAGTTGTCTCATCCTCTGCTCCCTCTGCGACGGTAACATAAGGTCCGCAACCTTACCCTTGTACCGTGGATCAAGGAGAGTGGCCAGCCAGTAATGGTCCCTCTCCTTGATCCGAAGAATACGAGGATCCTTCCGCAGACTTTGCAGGATCAGGGAGGCCATGCAGCGTAGGTTTGCTGAGGCATTCGCTCCGGAGTCCTCTGGGTCACTAAGGACGACATGATCCGCAGCCACCTCCTCCCAGCCACGTACAAGTCCACTGGTTTCTTGGGACTGTAAATCATCCCTAAAAGACTGCTGCTGATGATGCTGAGTGCCAGCCTCCACCTCCATGCTGACACAATCCTCCTCCTCCTCCTCCTCCTCCTCCTCCTCCTCCTCTTCCTGTGCGATGGGTGGGACAGAAGGAACACTGTCTGGGTAAAGGGGGCCTTGAGAGGCAAGGAAGTCCTCCTCTTCCTGCCTCTGTTCTGCCTCAAGTGCCCTGTCCATTATTCCACGCAGCGTGTGCTCCAACAGGTGGACAAGAGGTACAGTGTCACTGATGCATGCACTGTCACTGCTCACCATCCTCGTGGCCTCCTCAAATGGTGCCAGGACAGTGCATGCATCCCTGATCATGCCCCACTGGCGTGGAGAAAAAAAACCAAGCTCCCCTGACCCTGTCCTGGTGCCGTAGTCGCACAGGTACTCATTGATGGCCCTCTGCTGCGTGTGCAGCCGCTGCAGCATGGCCAACGTTGAGTTCCACCTGGTGGGCATGTCACATATAAGGCGGTTCTTGGGCAGGTTCAACTCCTTTTGCAGCTCAGCCAGGCGAGCACTGGCATTATAAGATCTGCGGAAATGCACACAGACTTTCCTGGCCTGCCTCAGGACATCCTGTAAGCCCGGGTACCTGCCCAAGAAGCACTGCACCACCAGGTTAAGGACGTGAGCCACACAGGGCACATGGGTCAGTTGTCCCTGTCGGAGGGCGGAGAGGAGGTTGGTGCCATTGTCGCAAACCACCATTCCTGGCTTAAGCTGGCGTGGCGTCAACCACCTCTCGGCCTGGCCCTGCAGAGCAGACAGGACCTCTGCCCCAGTGTGGCTTCTGTCCCCCAAACACACCAGCGCAAGCACGGCATGGCATCTTTTTGCCTGCGTACTTGCGTAGCCCCGTGAACGGCTACGGAGCACCGCTGGTTCATAGGACAAACCACAGGAAGAGGCCATGGAGGAAGAAGAAGAGGAGGGGGTGGAGGAGAGAGGTGTGTCACAACCAGTAGTAGCATTTTGGAGGCGTGGCGGTGGGACAACCTCCAACACTACTGCACCTTGTCCTGAATCCTTCCCAGCTGCCAAAAGAGTGACCCAATGGGCCGTGAAAGAAAGGTAACGTCCCTGTCCATGCCTGCTGGACCATGAGTCAGCGGTAATATGCACCTTACCGCTGACCGCCCTGTCCAGCGAGGCCAAGACATTGCCTTCCACATGCCGGTAGAGAGCCGGAATAGCCTTCCGTGAGAAAAAGTGGCGTTTGGGAACCTGCCACTGAGGAACCGCACATTGCACAAACTCACGGAAGGGGGCCGAGTCTACCAACTGAAAAGGCAGCAGTTGAAGCGCTAGCAATTTAGCCAAGCTAGCATTCAACCGCTGGGCATGTGGATGGCTGGGAGTGAACTTCTTTCGACGGTCCAGCAGCTGGGGCAGGGAAATTTGCCTGCTAGAATCGGACGTCGGTGTACTGCTAGCAGAGTGGGCGCAAGTACTTGGCTGTGACACACCTAATTCTACACCTTCATTCCTCTCAGTGCATGTTTCAGAGAGGACTGAAGTTATAGTGGGGTTGGAGATCCCAGCTGATGCGGTGCAAGGAGAGGTCCGCTTTGTTCTTTGGTGTGGGTCTTTGAGGTAGGCTTGCCAACGAGCTGCATGGCAGGTCAACATATGTCTGGTCAGGCATGTGGTACCCAAGCGGCTGATGTTTTGGCCACGCGATATACGCTTGAGACATATGTTGCAAACAGCAGCTGTGCGATCTGATGCACTAGCCTCAAAAAAGGCCCACACCAAAGAACTTTTTGAATGACGGGCAGAGGCAGCGCCCTGCACAGGCGGAGCTCTGCGGTGTGATTCCGTCGGTGTACTGCCCTTACGCTGGCCACCAAAGGGCATCCTGCCTCGTTGGAGATGTGCCTCCTCCTCATCCTCCTCCTCCTCCTCTCTCCTATTAGGCACCCACGTGGAGTCATTGACCTCATCATCCCCTCCCTCCTCATCACTGGAGCCAATCTGGCAGTATGCTGCAGCTGCTGGAACATGACTGCCAGATTGGTGTCCTTCTTGAGCATCCCCTCTGTCTGCTCTCACGCTACTGCCTTCCTCTAGCTGGGTTTCATCATCAGACCCTTCGAAACGCTGGGCATCCTCCTGGAGCATGTACCCAACACTGTGCTGAAACAGTTCGGGGGACTCCTCAGGAGGAGGACATGGTGGGTCTAGGGAAGGAGTGACTGATGATTTGTCTGACATTGATACCAGGGAAGACGACGCTTTGGCAGCTGCTTTTCCAGTACCCTGAGCCTGGGTGAGAGAGGATGAGGAGGAGGAGGAGGGCTTGGTCATCCACTCTACCAAGTCTTCGGCATGATGTGGCTCAACATGTCCAGCTGCCGAAAAGAAGGACAAGCGTGTCCCATGGCCATGTGCTGATGACAATGCACCGCGTCCACGACCAGCACTGTTGCCCCCAGACACAGAGCCTGCTTGCCCTCTTTTATTGCCTCCTGACTGTCTGCCTCTCCTTGTTTGCCTTCCAGACATTCTAATAGATGGCCTGCAGGGAGATGGGAAAAAAGCAATAAGGGCTACCTTCAGGTGTCCTTCTCTGTCCCTTGAAACAAGGACTTTCACAGTGAAAGAAACTGACACTGTCCCTACCTAGAGTTTTCTGTCCCTAGAATAAATGTTTTTTTTAATCACAATATAGCACAAGGACAATTCACTCAATGTCTCTCCAGGTCCCTGGAAACAAGGACTTGCAGAGTGAAAGAAACTGACACTGTCCCTACCTAGAGTTTTCTGTCCCTAGAATAAATGTTTTTTTTAAGCACAATATAGCACAAGGAAAATTAACTCACTGTCCTTACAGGTCCCTGGAAACAAGGACTTGCAGAGTGAAAGAAACTGACACTGTCCCTACCTAGAGTTTTCTGTCCCTAGAATAAATGTTTTTTTTAAGCACAATATAGCACAAGGACAATTAACTCACTGTCCTTACAGGTCCCTGGAAACAAGGACTTGCAGAGTGAAAGAAAAAAAACACTCTCCCTACCTACAGTTTTCTGTCCCTAGAAAAAATGTTTTTTTTAATCACAATATAGCACAAGGAAAATTAACTCACTGTCCTTACAGGTCCCTGGAAACAAGGACTTGCAGAGTGAAAGAAACTGACACTGTCCCTACCTAGAGTTTTCTGTCCCTAGAATAAATGTTTTTTTTAATCACAATATAGCACAAGGAAAATTAACTCACTGTCCTTACAGGTCCCTGGAAACAAGGACTTGCAGAGTGAAAGAAACTGACACTGTCCCTACCTAGAGTTTTCTGTCCCTAGAATAAATGTTTTTTTTAATCACAATATAGCACAAGGAAAATTAACTCACTGTCCTTACAGGTCCCTGGAAACAAGGACTTGCAGAGTGAAAGAAACTGACACTGTCCCTACCTAGAGTTTTCTGTCCCTAGAATAAATGTTTTTTTTAAGCACAATATAGCACAAGGACAATTAACTCACTGTCCTTACAGGTCCCTGGAAACAAGGACTTGCAGAGTGAAAGAAAAAAAACACTCTCCCTACCTACAGTTTTCTGTCCCTAGAAAAAATGTTTTTTTTAATCACAATATAGCACAAGGAAAATTAACTCACTGTCCTTACAGGTCCCTGGAAACAAGGACTTGCAGAGTGAAAGAAACTGACACTGTCCCTACCTAGAGTTTTCTGTCCCTAGAATAAATGTTTTTTTTAATCACAATATAGCACAAGGAAAATTAACTCACTGTCCTTACAGGTCCCTGGAAACAAGGACTTGCAGAGTGAAAGAAACTGACACTGTCCCTACCTAGAGTTTTCTGTCCCTAGAATAAATGTTTTTTTTAAGCACAATATAGCACAAGGACAATTAACTCACTGTCCTTACAGGTCCCTGGAAACAAGGACTTGCAGAGTGAAAGAAAAAAAACACTCTCCCTACCTACAGTTTTCTGTCCCTAGAAAAAATGTTTTTTTTAATCACAATATAGCACAAGGAAAATTAACTCACTGTCCTTACAGGTCCCTGGAAACAAGGACTTGCAGAGTGAAAGAAAAAAAACACTCTCCCTACCTACAGTTTTCTGTCCCTAGAAAAAATGTTTTTTTTAATCACAATATAGCACAAGGAAAATTAACTCACTGTCCTTACAGGTCCCTGGAAACAAGGACTTGCAGAGTGAAAGAAACTGACACTGTCCCTACCTAGAGTTTTCTGTCCCTAGAATAAATGTTTTTTTTATCACAATATAGCACAAGGAAAATTAACTCACTGTCCTTACAGGTCCCTGGAAACAAGGACTTGCAGAGTGAAAGAAACTGACACTGTCCCTACCTAGAGTTTTCTGTCCCTAGAATAAATGTTTTTTTTAATCACAATATAGCACAAGGAAAATTAACTCACTGTCCTTACAGGTCCCTGGAAACAAGGACTTGCAGAGTGAAAGAAACTGACACTGTCCCTACCTAGAGTTTTCTGTCCCTAGAATAAATGTTTTTTTTAATCACAATATAGCACAAGGAAAATTAACTCACTGTCCTTACAGGTCCCTGGAAACAAGGACTTGCAGAGTGAAAGAAACTGACACTGTCCCTACCTAGAGTTTTCTGTCCCTAGAATAAATGTTTTTTTTAATCACAATATAGCACAAGGAAAATTAACTCACTGTCCTTACAGGTCCCTGGAAACAAGGACTTGCAGAGTGAAAGAAACTGACACTGTCCCTACCTAGAGTTTTCTGTCCCTAGAATAAATGTTTTTTTTAAGCACAATATAGCACAAGGACAATTAACTCACTGTCCTTACAGGTCCCTGGAAACAAGGACTTGCAGAGTGAAAGAAAAAAAACACTCTCCCTACCTACAGTTTTCTGTCCCTAGAAAAAATGTTTTTTTTAATCACAATATAGCACAAGGAAAATTAACTCACTGTCCTTACAGGTCCCTGGAAACAAGGACTTGCAGAGTGAAAGAAAAAAAACACTCTCCCTACCTACAGTTTTCTGTCCCTAGAATAAATGTTTTTTTTAATCACAATATAGCACAAGGACAATTAACTCACTGTCCTTACAGGTCCCTGGAAACAAGGACTTGCAGAGTGAAAGAAACTGACACTGTCCCTACCTAGAGTTTTCTGTCCCTAGAATAAATGTTTTTTTTAAGCACAATATAGCACAAGGACAATTAACTCACTGTCCTTACAGGTCCCTGGAAACAAGGACTTGCAGAGTGAAAGAAACTGACACTGTCCCTACCTAGAGTTTTCTGTCCCTAGAATAAATGTTTTTTTTAAGCACACTATAGCAGAAGCACAAAACACACTGACACTCTCCCTACCTATCCTTCTCTTTCCCTAAACTAAAGGAATCCAGGTTAAGCAAGAAAGAAATAACAGTCACTGTCCCTGCCTATGCTACTCTATCCCTGCTCCGGAACACACTACACTAGGCCGCCGTGCTGGCGGCCTTTTATAGTGTGGGGCGTGTACTAAACACCCTCAGCAATAATTGGCCACAGGCATCCTGCCTGTGGCCAATCATTGCTCTCCTCGCTGCCGGCGCTGTGATTGGCCAAGCATGCGGGGTCACAGTGCATGCTTGGCCAATCACAGCGCCTGGATGACACTGCGATGGCGTAGTGCATTGTGGGCCGTTCGCGTCACTCGAATTTGGCGCGAACGGCCCAAATCGTTCGATCTTCGTCGAACGATCGAACAGCCAATGTTCGAGTCGAACGTATGTTCGACTCGAACACGAAGCTCATCCCTAATCTCAACTAATTGGCGAACAAAGAACTGTTTATTGTATGTGTTACAATAAAAGAAGTGTTGGATCCTTATCGGTGTGGAACTCTGGTTGATGGGAGTGAAGGGGAGTGTCAGCACAGCAGGACTTGGTTGTAATAGAAACACACAGGCCCGAGAAGAATATTTGGTACTGGCCTTCACCTCACCTGCTACAATGGGGAGGACATGGGCCGTAGCGCATCTCACCCTCACCTACAACATACCCCTAGACAAAGAAAAAGGGGGTGAGGCCGCTATAGAAATATACAATGAAATATACAATTAAGTAAAATCAATGAAAAATTCAACAGGTAAGAATAGTTTAAATGAGGCGGACTCATTCCTACCGGGGGATTGGTGGCTCCCAGGGAATTAATCCACCAAATCTCTCTCTGCAGGGACCCTTCTGTCCTGGTCACCACCTCTAGAATCTTGTGGAGTGTGTTCCAACGCTAGGAACATAACTGAAATAGGACAATATTGATGATCAATAGCAACATGTCTGTCAATAGTGGTCACCTATCTCAATCGCATAAATGTGGTTGTAGCGCGCCCCCCCCCAATATTTGGGGGCGCTATGTGTAAATTTAGAGGCAGTCTGAGCCAGTAGTTGGGCTCAGACCAATTTATGATTCAATTTTGCTCTGCTCTGGGTGTGATACTGCCTGGCAGTAGTGTTCTCCTTTGCCTGTAGGTGGCACTGTCACCGTAGGCATGGATCGAGCTAGGGGGGGTATCACAGCACCTAGGGTGTCCTCTCTTGGCAGCTGTGCAGTGGGCGTGGTCTACCCGCTGTGCATGCTGGGAGAGGGTAAAAAGGGCAGACGCCATTTGGCGCAAGGCGAATCCAGGAGGACCCCAAGGCGTTCAGTGGGGGACAGGGTGGGCTGGGAGGGGGCAGGGTGGAGATTTCTCCCTAGGCCGCCGACATTATCTTTAAAACGGCCGCAGCGGCTGTCTGTTCATTTTTTATTTTTTTTTCCAGGCTGTGATGGACGGCCTCAGCGGCCTGTGTTAAGTCGTCCGCGGGCCGCGGCGGCCGCCGATTGGCTAGCTGGCTGCAGCTGGCTGCTGCGTAGGCTGCGCAGGCTGTGTTGCATTGTGGGAGCTGTAGTCCGGCCGCGCTAAAGGTAAGTAACTAATCAGCGCAGCGAATTACAACTCCCACCTCCCAGGAGCTAGAGCAGGTTGTGTGGCACGTCAGGGGAGGGGACGCATGGGGTCACAACATGTGACTTGCAGAGTGTTGGTTTGAGCGGCTGCAGACAGTCGAGAAGAGGAGACGTCACGCCCGGTGACAGAATCATCACCCCCCCAAAGAGGTGCAAGACAAGGACCTGGCTTTCTGATACACACAGCCCTCCCTCCCCAGCCTGAAGTAAGGTATTATGAGAAGATCATGAAATGACCCCTGTTGTGATAAAAGTTTTGCAGTGGCGGCTCGTGGGCAATCTCACCCCCCCCAGCGGGCTCATCCAGCACCCCCCCAGCGGGCTCACCCAGCACCCCCACATCGGACTCATCCAGCAAGCCCCCCTCATTCAGCAATCCCCCCTTCCAGCCAACCCCCCCACGGACTCATCCAGCAACCTTACCCCCCCAGCGGACTCACCCAGCACCCCACTCACTCAGCAATCCCCCCTGCCAGCCAACCCCCCCCCCACGGACTCATCCAGCAACCCCCCCAGCGGGCTCATCCAGCAACCACCCCCCCCAGCGGGCTCATCCAGCAACCCTCCCAGCGGGGTCACCTAGCACCCCCCCAGCAGACTAATCCAGCAAGCCCCCCCTCATTCAGCAATCCCTCCTGCCAGCCAACCCCCCCACGTAAACATCCAGCAACCCCCCCAGCGGGCTCATCCAGCACCCTTCCCCCCAGGGGGCTCATCCAGCGCCCTCCCCCCAGTGAACTTATCCAGCAAGCCCCCCTCATTCAGCAATCCCCCCTGCCAGCCAACCCCCCCCCCGGCGGACTCATCCAGCAAGCCCCCCTCACTCAGCAATCCCCCCAGCCAGCCAAACCCCCCCAGCGGGCTCATCCAGCAACCCCCCCCCCAGCGGGCTCATCCAGCAACCCCCCAGCGGACTCATCCAGCAACCCCCCAGCGGACTCATCCAGCAACCCCCCCGCCAGCGGACTCATCCAGCAACCCCCCCCCGCCAGCAGACTCGTGAAGCAACGCACACCGCCCTGCGTACAGATGCACATAGCCACCCCGACCCTCCCATCTGTTCAGTGGAGCAAACTGATCCAGGAGGACCCCCGCCTACTGTCTGCCCGGCACTTACCCCATCTTAGTGGCGGGTCAATGGCAGCAAGATGTGTCCCAGGAGCTGCTCTGTTTCCTCTAATAGAGACACTGTACTTCTCTTCTCTCCTCCTTGCAAGGCGTCAAGTAGGATCACCTGTACTGTCAGCCAATAAGGTGATGGGTACCAGACCCGCTACCCAATTGGCTGGGAGGAGGATCAGTGTTGCAACAGCAAATATTCATTCGCTGCTGCAACACATCTGGGTGGGCTCCGGTGGCACTCTCTGCGCACCGAGCCCACCCTATTTTGGGCACTGTCTGCACTGGTGAGTCTGCACTGATGGGCACTGCCTGCACTGGTGGGCACTAATCAGGCTGTGTTGATGGGCACTGATGAGGCTTCACTTAAGGGCACTGTCTGCACTGGTGAGGCTGCACTGATCAGTCTGTACTGATGGGCACTGTCTGCACTGGTGGGCACTAATCAGGCTGCGTTGATGGGCACTGATGAGGCTTCACTGATGGGCACTGTCTGCACTGGTGAGGCTACGTTGATGGGCACTGATCAGGCTGTGTTGATGGGCACTGATCAGGCTGCATTGATGGTTCAATGGGCCACTTGACTGGACTTGCCCCCCAGGCCTAAGGCTGCCAGCCCTCACCTGGTGGGGGACCTCTGGTCCAGTGAGTGTGCCTCATGGCCCGCATGGCACGAGGTGTGCGAGTGTGTTTAGGCCTCGGCACCTTCAGCCCAAGGTTCTGTTGCTGCATCGTGGGCCCAGCTCCGCTGACAAGGGCCTATGCTTCAGAGAAGGATCCCTGGCTGCCCGTTTGTAGGGGGCCCATCTTTTGGAAAAGTGGTCAAGGAGAAGATCAGTCCCGGCGGAGATTAGCGGCGGTACTGCTGTCTCGGGGAGAAGCCTGGAGGCTTGCCTAAAGGGGGATTCATCGTCTCTGATATCCGTGCTCTACAAGTACTGCTCTCATAGGGACTATCCGGGTGAGCAATACCCACTCAGGCTTGAGTGGCGACAAGTGTATATACTGAACTTAAGTTTTGCGTGCCTGAACCTTCCCCTACCTTCTTTCAACTTCCTGATCTCTCTCTTCAAGTTGACTCAAAGAGAAAAAGAATAAAGCCTTGCTGATTAGGTTTTACTCATGTGTGGACATTGGCCTTATTCCTGGAGATTTTTGTCTGCCTAGACAACGGAGCTAGAGGATCCACTCTGGAGAGGTAATTGCTGCAGACCCAAAACAAAACCAGCCGGTACCCTTAAATGTGACTAAGTGCTACACGTGGGGGCTCGAGTCTGGGATTTGTGGATATCTCTTGCACGAGTGGATTGAAAGCTATGTGATTCGAAAGTCGGCCATTGGATTGTGTTACAAAACTTTGAGCAAGAAGAAGGGGTTAAGGGGCACAGAACTGTGGATTTTTTTTCCAACTGCATAGTTCGTGGGCGTGTCCAGAAAAAGAAAAGCCCGCGAGCTACGTGCAGGAAGATAAAAAGGGGAGGAGTTCCCTCCCCCCCACGAGCTACACGTGGGTGTATTGGCGCCAAGAGACAGAGAGAGTTGGATTGAGTGAGCAACATGTCTGCATTCCCATGTACCTCAGCTCTATCGGGACCCCGGATGTTCTCGATGCCTTCTACAATGGACGTTGCCCCACTCACTGCCCCGCTCGCGGATACGGGGATCCGGCTCAAAGCCCGGGGTCGCTTCACTTTGTATACCTGCCGAGATGCGGAGGCCCTGGGCATGCTCTGTCCCAAATGCCATGGACTGGCCGTGCAACTGCGCCCGTTCGGAAGGTGTTCGGCTTGTGGAGAGTTCCTCTTCGAGGTGGAGCAGTCCATTGAATCACCCTGGGCCTACCGGGTGAATTGCATTATGGGCGTCATAACTTCGGAGGAAGACGCCTACACTCCTACAGCCGAGCCCACACGCATCGCCTCTCCTACTGCAAGTGCCTCGGGGAAGGATGCCCCTGAGACTACAGAGCCATCGGCGGACACCGCAGCGGACGCTGCCTCTGCCACTACAGAAGTTCATATCCCGCCCGCAAAACGGAAGGTGGGATATGTTAAGGCCTCCCGCGGCCGCGGTCGAAGCCTGCCCCAGTGCCTACCAGAACCGGACCTCGAGAGCGGAAGGAAACCCGAGAAGTCCCCGACAGGTGATGGTAAGGAGGCTGAAAGACAAGTGTTTAAGACTGTTCCTGTCAGTTTATCGGGCAGAGGGAAGAAGCCAATGCCCTGTAATAGAGGGAGTGAGGCCGAAGCCGAGAACTGTTGCGGGACCAGTGTGCGGTTGTTACTTGCCGCTACAAAGATTTGGCAGCCAAAGACTCTGTAGGTGAGACATCACGAGTAAGGGCCCCGGGTGGTATTAGATGTACTTTGGCAGCTAAGAAAGGGACTTCCTATAAACCTGTTAGGCCTGTAACAAGACTGCCACCCGACTCGTGTGTGTTGCCCGGAACGGGAGACCAGAGGTCATTGCCAAACTTGCCCGGTTACAGAGAATGTTGATGGACCGTGTAAGAAAGGATAACGGTTTTGAGTTCCCTTATGTGCCTTGGGATGCTATGAAAAAAATTGAGGACATTAGGGAGCAATGGTACGATGAAGCCATTTGGGATCACTTGGCTAATCCAGATACCCGCTGAGGAAAGGAAAATTTCCTTATAACCGAGGAATTCCACGTGTTTCGGTGTTATGGCCGGCATATCTACGCTGACCGGGTGGTTATCTGTAGTGAATGAGAAGAAAATGTTGTTCATTCCATCACCACTCGGGATGAGCGTGGGGACTTAGTAACCCTTCCGGATCCAAGCTTTTATCTCTGAGATACTCAGACAGGAATTTGTTTTTCTTCTTTATCCTGTCTTTGCATGGACAAACCGTGACTTGGGTTCAAGTGACTTTGCCCCGCTGAAAAGGGGATGTCTACTCTTAAAGAGGGAAAAAAAAGTGGAGAGCGTGTTGTTTTTTTTTCCTCTCCCTCCTGCCTCAAACAAAGGACAGTTTTCTCTAGATTGAACTTTTGGGTAGTCAGTCAGTAGGTCATGGTGAAAAGACGCCGTGGTCAAGATGTGGGATGTTCAGTGTGTTGCGTTACAGTCCCATGCGCAGCTACTATGGAATTTTGAGGCTCTGCCAACACTAGGTGGCAGTGGTCTGCAGGGAAAAAGAAAAGACTGCATTACTCATGATTAGGATTGTCTTTCTTTATTTATTTAGGCTTAGCATAATAAAACTAGAGAAGGAAATTGCTTCCTCTAGGGGAGGCAGTCTACTTCTAAATTTGTGTAGAATGTTAGTGATAGGATGTTTATTTTTCTATGTATGTTGTGATTTCTTGCAGGTATTGGAGCAGCTATCGACACCACCGGAGAATGGGGTGGGATAGATAGCTAGTGATGGGTGGAATGTATATTTTGAAGAAATGTCATTGTCTGGATATAATGTTATCTGTGTGCTATTTTTCTTTTCTTCTTCCTCCTCTTTTCCCCTTCCCAAAAATATTGGTTCAGGCATCTGTTTAAATTTTTGTAGTTTTTAGAGTAAATCAACAGCCTTCAGGACTGAAGGGTTTTTGATTTCCTTAGCCACTGGGGACAGTGTCTTTTCAGGAGGGGGTGTGTGTAGCGCCCCCCCAATATTTGGGGCGCTATGTGTAAATTTAGGAGCAGTCTGAGCCAGTAGTTGGGCTCAGACCAATTTATGATTCAATTTTGCTCTGCTCTGGGTGTGATACTGCCTGGCAGTAGTGTCCTCCTTTGCCTGTAGGTGGCACTGTCACTGCCGGCATGGGTTGAGCTACGGGGGATATCACAGCACCTTGGGTGTCCTCTCTCGGCAGCCGTGCAGTGGGTGTGGTCTACCCACTGTGCATGCTGGGAGAGGGTACAAAAGGGGCAGACGCCATTTGGCGAGAGACGATTCCAGGGGGACCCCAAGGTGTTCAGGGGGGACCTCTGGTCCAGTGAGTGTGCCTCGTGGCCCGCATGGCACGAGTTACGCGAGTGTGTTTAGGCCTCGGGCACCTTCAGCCCGAGGTTCTGTTGCTGCATCGTGGGCCCAGCTCCGCTGACAAGGGCCACGCTTCAGAGAAGGATCCCAGGCTGCCCGTTTGTAGGGGGCCCATCTTTAGGAAAAGTGGTCCAGGGGAAGATCAGTCCCGGCGGAGATTAGCGACGGTACTGCTGTCTCGAGGAGAAGCCTGGAGGCTTGCCTAAAGGGGGATTCATTGTCTCTGATATCTGTGCTCTATCCCGGCTGCTAGGACTGCTCTCATAGGGACTATCCGGGTGACCAATACCCACTCAGGCTTGAGTGGCGACGAGTGTATATACTGAACTTAAGTGTTGCGTGTCTGAACCTTCCCCTACCTTCTTTCAACTTCCTGCTCTCTCTCTTCAAGTTGACTCAAAGAGAAAAAGAATAAAGCCTTGCTGATTAGGTTTTACTCATGTGTGGACATTGGCCTTATTCCTGGAGATTTTTATTTGCCTAGACAACGGAGCTAGAGGATCCACTCTGGAGAGGTAATTGCTGCAGACCCAAAACAAAACCAGCCGGTCCCTTAAATGTGACTAAGTGCTACACGGTTATGTACCCAACACCAGAATTCCCTAATGGTTTTGCCAAAATAAAAGGCACCACACTCGTAGGTTAACAAACAAAGCACACCACAAGTGTGGCAACTGAAGGACTTTTGAGGGACAATTTTTTCCCATTGGACAAAATGATCTTCCTATTTGTATTCATAAATTTGCAATACGAACCGTGACTACATTTAAAGGTGCCTTGTAGGGAGTTTGATCTCATACAGCTCAAACCAGAAAAGGAACTATGTACTAGTTTGTCTTTCAGTGGGGGAGCACGTCTTAATACTATGTTAGGCCTACTTGGAACATATTTTGGAGATTGCTGGATCATCAGTAAGAAGATACCTATATTTCTGCAAAATTTGTCGCATTTTGTAATGTTGGGTATTGTAATGAGTAATGAATCTTAATGTATTGTCCTTTATCCTTATTTTCTAGGAGAAAAGCAAAGAGTCATTGATGTCTAATATGATTAAATGCCTTTCTCAGATATTTTTTTGAATAGCCTCTAACCAGGAGCCTATTCCTCAATTTTTTAGCTTCCATCTCAAAAGTGTCATTGTCACTGCAATTGTTTTAAGTCTCAAAAACTGACTGTAAGGAATTAAATGTAGGAATGTTCTCAAAAGTCCAATGGGCAACTTTTTTGGTTGAGAGGTCTCATATACAGGTACTGAACTGCACCTTCATTCATGGTACCCATGCCTCATTTTCTAGGTACTTTGGGCTATATGTTAGGTGTTCATATTACATTTTGAGAAAATACCTTACACAAAAGGAACTGATTTTATGGATGTATGTCCACATAACATTTGTTCGGTTTGTTTAAAAGTTTTAAATATTTTTTATGAAGATATAGCTCACTGCTATATACTGTAAAAAGTCAAATTTTTGTCCTTCATTATTTTTGTACTTTTTATGGGATAATAGCACTAGAGGACCATAATAAGTTTAAAGTGAATTCTGACTCCATATCTTTGATAGTATCAATTTCAAGGTAGTTAAAATCTCCCACAGTTTCCTTTGTGCCAGTTTGAATAGATCTTTTTATCTTTGAAAGGAGCCATATGAAATTTCCCTCGTATTGCCTTAGCATCCTCATACTCTCTTTTGATAAGGTCTTCTTTCACTCTAACACACTAACTTTTAGATCACTTCTCACATAGATACAAACACCACCACCTTTTTGTTTATCCAGGCTCTCTAAAGGGGGATGTAGCCAGGAATATTAACATCTTAATTGTGTGAAGAATCAAGCCAAGGTTCTTTAAAGGGTTAGTAAAGGTTTTTTTTTTTGTTTTTTTTTAAAATAACAAACATGTCATACTTACCTCCACTGTGCAGTTCGTTTTGCACAGAGTGGCCCGATCCTCGTC
The DNA here is from genome assembly GCA_029206835.1 of Rana muscosa. Classification (NCBI taxonomy): domain Eukaryota; kingdom Metazoa; phylum Chordata; class Amphibia; order Anura; family Ranidae; genus Rana; species Rana muscosa. The sequence continues at coordinate 75,470,970 of CM055121.1, forward strand.
TTCTGGGGTCCCTCAGCGGCTGTCTCGGCTCCTCCCCACAAGAGCTAACCCCTTTCTGGGAACTGCCCCCCGGCGCGCTGTGTCATTGATTTGATTGACAGCAGCGGGAGCCAATGGCTGCGCTGCTATCAATCATCCAATGAAGAGCCGAGAACAGCCGAGAAGACCGGGCCGAGAAGCCAGCGAGTTCACGACGCGGGACTTTCGAGGGCTCAGATAAGTAAACGGGGGGCTGGGGGGCTTGTAAGTGTAGCGCTACCCCCAGTTAAGAGAGCCGCTGATATTGATTTGGGCCCTGCAGTGCACCGCTGTCAACCCCCGGCAATCGGCTCTAACCTCCCGTGGCACAGCTGGTGATAGAGAGATAGGACCGCGTGATCGCAACTGTTGGTGACGCAGTCCTATAACAAACATACACAGAATATACTTTAAAACTCCTATTAAAGTAAGCGGAACTGACACCAAATGTACTTTACCCAGATATTTTACTGAGGCTAATGGGCAAGTAATAAACAACAGTATAACAAGTTGCAGATCCCTGCAACAAACAGTAATAAAGATAAACAGAGTAATCAGAATAATAAAGTATTGCTATGCAACTCTAGCGCTGCCCTTTTACAGCTACTTCCCCTCATGGGTAGACTAACACCCAGCAATGTCTACCTATGCAGTCAGGCCTGACTGATCTAAATGGAAGTTCAGTGAAACAATATTTGCTAGCAATCTCTCGGTGGTGCACTTGAAGAACAACTTTTGTAATCCCAACGAATAGTAAAGATAAAGTATCTGTCTTTAAACAGCTCTCACCACCTGGACAAGTCCAAGTCCCTTTCCTCCATCGATTCGTCTAGGAACAGGAATCCACCGACATCCAAGTCTTCAATCCTTCTGGTGTACTGCAGCAAGGAGGATTAGATGTCTCTAAGGCTCTGCTAGGCTGGCAGAGGGCTCTTTGGAAAGGAGCACACGGCCCAGGCTTCAGGCCTTGTGCACACAGCAGTTCAGCACAGACATCCTCTTGCTAGGAGAGGGGGTGTCCAAAGAGGCCGACCAAAACTCCGCCTCCCCTTTATAAAGTCTGCCCCAGCAGTCTCTGTTCTGGAGCAATGCACCCTGGGTGCTGCAAGATGTACTGGGAGATGTAGTCTCTCTCTCCTCTGCTTTCACTTCCATAATGTCTCTTTACTTCCTCCTGACTCACCTCTCCCCTGGAACTTCTTGTCTCTCTGCATTAAAGGGGAACACCCCGCTACACACTCCCCCCACTTGAACTCTTTGGTCCCCAAAGATAAACTTCAACAAATACTGTTTACCATTTTGGACAATGTCGAGCATGATGTTGGCATAGGGAATTCCCACCAAAACTTTGGGATGGAACTCTCTTGCCCACAGGTCACACTACCATGAGTGGCCTGCCTAACTGTGCCAGAGAGTGAGCTGGGGTTGCCCTCCACCAAATGGACGGTGGAAGGATCAGGTTGTTCAACACTTCTCCTAGCCGTTACAACAGAGTCCTCTGAGCTCGTCCCCATTTGGGGGTAAGTTAGTTTCTTGGGAGGCCTGATGACTCTGCGAGCCCTCTGCTCTCTTGGTGCTTCTGACTCTGGCACCACAGGCTCTTCTTCAGGAGTAAGTTCAGGTAACATTGCTGGTTCTGGAACCTCTGATTCAGAAGTCGACTGACGTATGGAATCTCTAGAGTCCTCCTCAGCGCAAGTGTCAGGAACATCTTCCCAGTAATCAGCTGAGGGACTGAAGGGTATGAATTCAGTAGCCTCCGGATTCAGCGTTGCATCTGGGGTATCCCCTCCATTTGGGAGATCTATGGCGGACATTCCCAGAGTCGAGGGAGGCCACAGCCAGTCCAGTTCTCCACCTTCTTCTGTACTCAACTGGGAGGCCTCCCCATCTTTGGCTCGAGAGGTCTGGGACCGAGTGTTCGGCCTAGGAATATCCAGGATAGAGGCCGGTTCAGGGGAGTCTCTCACGGGAGGTATTCTGACTGCCTCAGCAAGTGGGAGCAGGTGGTTCCGATGCCACATCTTCAGTGGACCCACCTTTCCTTCTGGCTTTAGTTTGTAGACAGGCAAACCGGGCAACTTCCTACAGACAACATAGGGCTCAGATCTCCACCTGTCGGCAAGCTTGTGTTTTCCAGGGACCCCCAGATTGCGTAGCAGTACTCGGTCCCCGGGCTGCAGATCTTGCACTCGAACCTTCAGATCAAAATTTCTCTTGTTGCGGGCCCCCCTTTGATCCGAAGCCGCCTGGGCTTGTTCATAGGCCACCTGCAAGCTACGTCTAAGTCTGTCCACGTATCCCTTGTGGGATGTAGCTGAGGTATTGTCTATAGAAGTGCCAAAGGCCAGGTCCACAGGTAGCCTTGCTTCTCTCCCAAACATAAGTCGATAAGGGGAGTAGCCAGTGGCGTCACTTGTGGTACAGTTATAGGCATGTACTAGGGCTGATATGTGCTGACTCCAGTGTTGCTTCTTCTCTGTTTCTAAGGTTCCCAACATGTTGAGCAGGGTCCGGTTAAATCTCTCCGGCTGAGCATCTCCTTGTGGGTGGTAAGGCGTGGTTCTGGTCTTCTTTATTCCTAATGAATCCAAAAGTCTTCGGATCAACCGACTCTCAAAGTCCCTTCCTTGATCTGAGTGGAGTCTCTGTGGTAGTCCGTAATGGACAAAATACTTCTCCATAAGTATCTTGGCCACGGTGGATGCCTTCTGGTCTTTGGTTGGGAAAGCTTGAGCATAGCGGGTGAAATGGTCGGTTATTACCAGAACATTCCCCAATCCACTCAGGTCGGGTTCAAGGCAGAGAAAGTCAATGCATACCAGATCCATTGGGCCTTGACTCTGTAAGTGGCCCATTGGGGCAGCTTGATGGGGTAGGGTCTTTCTCTGAATGCATCGTGCACAGGAATGGCAATACTCCTCTACTTCTGCCCTCATGCAGGGCCAATAGAACCGATTTCTGACAAGCTGGAAGGTCCTTTCTGCCCCTAGGTGACCATGATGGTCATGCAGGGCAATTAGTACAGTCTCTCGGTGCTTCTCTGGAAGAAATAACTGCCACTTATCTTCTGAGTCATCAGAGGGGCCCCTTCGGTAGACCACTCCCTGATGTACCTGTAGCCTGTCCAATTCCTTCCTCAACAGGCGAGCCTCCTTTGAGGGGTGATGTAGGAATTTGTTGGGATCCTGATTCTCCAGGGCTTCGAGGACCAATCTCCCCATGGGGTCTTCCAATTGGTCACACCTCAACTCCTTCTTGGACAGTCTCGGTAGGTTGTCTTCCTCCAGTTGAGTTACCCCACAATAGTGTTTGGGGACTCCTACCATGGTAACCCCTATTTCTTCTGCTCTGGAGCCTCCTCTGGCTTGGAATTCAGCCCCTTGACAAAGGGCCCGCACCCCGTCCGGTGCCACTTGGGTCCAATCTTCCCAGTCATTTGTCGTGGCATGAGACCTCCGGGACAGGGCATCTGCATCCCTATTTCCGGCTCCTGGTCTGTACTTCAGACTGAAGTTGAATCCAGACAATGCGGCCAACCACCTGTGTCCGGTGGCATCTAGTTTCGCGGTGGTGAAGAGGTAGGTCAGGGGGTTGTTGTCTGTCTTCACAGTAAACTCTGCCCCATACAAGTAGTCTTTTAGCTTGTCTACTACCGCCCATTTGAGGGCCAGGAATTCCAGCTTATGAGTGGGGTAATTCTTTTCTGAGGGGGTCAGGCTCCTGCTCACATAGGCCACTGGTCGCAGTTGTCCTTCATGTTCTTGGTAGAGTACACCACCTAGACCCTCATGGCTGGCATCCACATGTAATTCATAAGGTCTGGTAGGGTCGGCGTAGGCCAGGACTGGGGCAGTGGTTAAGCTCCTCTTCAGAGCATGAAAGGCCTCTTCACACCTTGGGTTCCACTGATCTTGAACTGACTCACCAGGCCTCCTGGGCCCTGAGTCATCCTCTTCCCCTTCTGCCTTTAGCAATTCATTCAACGGGCGGGCAATCCGAGCAAACCCCTCCACAAACCTCCTATAATAGGAGCAGAACCCCAGGAAGGATCTGAGCTCTGTTACTGTGGTGGGTCGTGGCCAGGAAGTGACTGCTTCCAACTTCTCAGGATCTGTGGCCACCCCTTCTTCAGACACTATGTGCCCCAGATAGTTCACAGAAGACTGGTAGAACCGACACTTCTCGGGGGAAAGCTTAAGTCCCTCTTCGCTGAGTCTTCTCAATACTTTCTCCAACCTGGCTTCATGTTCTTCCAAGGTTCTTCCAAAGACAATGACATCGTCCAAGTACACAAGGACTTCTATAAGATTCATGTCTCCAACAGTCTTCTCCATAAGGCGTTGAAAGGTAGCAGGAGCTCCAGACAGACCCTGAGGCATCCTATTGAATTCGAAGAATCCCACTGGGGTTATGAAGGCTGTCTTCTCCCTGTCTTCTGGGTGCATAGGGATTTGATAGTACCCACTCTTGAGGTCCATCACACTGAACCATTTGGCTCCAGACAAACTTTGTAGGGCATCTTCTATCCTTGGCGTGGTGTATTGGTCAGGGATGGTTCTCCTGTTGAGAGTCCTGTAATCGATACAAAGCCTCAACGACCCATTCTTCTTTCTGACCACCACGATTGGGGAGGCATAGGGACTTCTAGACTCCCGGATCACACCAGTCTTCTTTAGTTCTACAAGTTGTTCCCTCAGATCCTCCAGATCTGCCAGGGGGACCCGCCTGACCCTCTCTCGGAAGGGCTTATCTTCTTGGAGGCGGATCCGATGGGTGGCACTTCTTGCACACCCCACATCGAATTCATCTTCGGAAAAGATTTTCTCCCACCTGGTCAGCTGGGCCTTGGCTCTTTCTTTCCAAGCCCTGGGTAGGTTCGGGTTTTCCACGGACAGTTTCTCCCAAACATCTCCTCCGTCACCCGTCCCCTTGACTTCGGACCAAGTGACCGGGGCAGCAGGGCTCACCTGACCAAGCAACACTCTGGCAGGGATCTCCATGGGTCCTCCCGTAGTGTTCCTAACACTCACCGGAACTCTGCCATGGGCCTTCTTCAGGGCCTTTAACGGAATCACTTCTGGTATCACTTCCAGGCCTGAGGACTCTTCCCTTGGGTCTGATTCCAGCATGACAAAGGGGCCAGGTTGTTCCCACGAAAGCTTCACAGTGGCCCTAAGACAGGTTACTTCTCCGGGCTGTAGTACTACTCCTTCTCTGCCAAGTCTCCACACCTTCCCTATCCCCTCTCCCGGGGTCTTCTGCTCTAAGACCAGTCGTTGGTAGGCCGTCTTTAGCATGGGATGGATTTTGGTGGCTGAATGGTTTCTCTCTTTCACGAGAGGGGTCAGGAGTCTCCTGACTAGATCCGTGTTTGTTCCAATGATCAGGGAAATCTTGCTGGCTCCAGGCGGCCGGGGACACACAACTGCCAGGGTGTCAAACACTTCAGCCTTCCCAGCCACGGATGGGTCGAAAGTCATCTTTATGGGCAGGTACCCATCATAAGGGAAACTCTGGGTTCCAAGTCCCCATATCTCCAGCTCTTCTATCTTCTGGATAGGCAGATGACTCAAGTGCCTATCATAGAAGTCCCGGTATAGTAAAGTCACCTGTGCTCCGGTGTCCAAAAGAGCTTTAGTATAGACTCCTTCCACTTGAATGGGCACAGTAGGAGACGGGCCCACCAGTTCCTTTGGGTATGGCCGGACTGGGGTCACCTCTTTTTTTTGGCTTTCGACCCTTGCCCTGCTCCTTTTGGACTTTAATTTTTCCTGAGCCTGGCATGCATTGACTTTCTCCCTCTCAATGGGGGCACAAACCCGCTGAGGGATGTTATTGTTCCTTTTAGGTGGATGTTCCTTCTTTGGGGTGCTGTACTTCCACTGAGGGGTCTTGCCCCCTCCCTCTGGGGTACATCTTGGTGGGGGTGTACTATACCTCCTCCTAGGAGTTTTGTCTCCTCCATTCTTGGCCTTTTTTTTTAGTTTGGAGCGCACTGAAGATGATGGGCACCCGGTTGACTCCTTCACCGGGGCCCTTTGGAGTTTCCCGCCGGCTTGCAATTATCTGTTCTCTTCTTCTTTGGGCTGGAGCATACGTTAGCAAAGTGGCCACTCCCTCCGCAGTTATAGCAAATCACCTCTTCTCGGTCCTGTAGGGAGGCCGGTGCTGAGGTGTTCGGGAACAACTCCTTTCTTGGGCTTGGTTTCTCTCGTCTTCTCTGATCTTTCTCCATCAAAGAGGTCAGCATCTCCAACACTTGGGCCATTTGCAATTTCAGAGTGTCAACCTCCGCATCTCTTTCTGGGCTCTTGACAGAATGGACCAACACTGGTACAGGTGTGACATTCGCCTTGGCCACCTGCTGATCTTCCTGCAGCGCCTCTTCGTCCCTAATAATTTTTATTAGATCAGAGTAGGTTAGTGACATTCCTTCTCCTGAGGTTTTCAGGTGCAGCCAGACCGGGTCTGAGCGCCGCGCTCCCCTCATGATCTGCTTCATGCGTGCTTCATCTGCATCTTTGGGCAGCATTCCCTTCTTCAGTACAATCTTGCATAACTGCCTGTTCAGCCTTCTAACATATTCTGACAGTTTCTCATTCGGCTGCTGGAGAGTGTGTTCAATTTGATAAATCATCTCTGACACCTTCTCCAGCTGACCAAACTCTTCCTGCAGCATGGCCAGGCAATCTTGAGCTGTACAGTTTTCATTTCCAAACCGGAAGCTCTTCACCGATTCTGCCGCGGCACCTTTCAGACTTTCTAAGACTCGCTGTCTCTTCTGTGCCTCAGGCACCTCCCATGCTTCTACTGCCTGCAATGCCTGTTCCACCCAAGTGTCAAAATCTTCCTCCCCCGCAGGGACGGGGAGCTTCCCTGAGAAGGTGCTAAGCTTCCGGTAACTGGCCTCCACATGCACCGTACTGCTTTTCTGGCACTTAATTACAAGGTCTCCTAGAGCATTCAACAATTCAGGCCCTATAGCGGCCAGCGGTGATCCCGGGCTTAATAGTTCCTTAAGCTTTTCTGCTTTAGGGGATAGTGGTGGAGATAATTGTGGGAGTGATGGCTTTGGTGTCTGAAACCATTCTTCCTTCACTGGCAGCGTATGTATCAAGTGATAGATCTGATTATCTATGGCTTGTATACTCTGACTTTTAAAATGCTCTGGGATTTCGTTTTTCCATTCTACCAGTGCGTATGTAAACGAGATCACTGGATCTGGCCTAAAATCCATCACCCATGCTTTGTGGCTCGGAGACAGTAACAATACGAGCTGTTTTATCTCCTCTTCCTTCCATCTTTCCCCCGGGAGTACAATGACTACCGCCGCGGTTGGATCGGCGCCAATCGCTGCGCACCACTGTGACATTGCCAGCGGGTCCATGCTGGTACTTCTGACCGGCTTGATTGCAGCGTGCAACGTACAAGGATCCCGGACTCGAGCCCCCACGTGTAGCGCTACCCCCAGTTAAGAGAGCCGCTGATATTGATTTGGGCCCTGCAGTGCACCGCTGTCAACCCCCGGCAATCGGCTCTAACCTCCCGTGGCACAGCTGGTGATAGAGAGATAGGACCGCGTGATCGCAACTGTTGGTGACGCAGTCCTATAACAAACATACACAGAATATACTTTAAAACTCCTATTAAAGTAAGCGGAACTGACACCAAATGTACTTTACCCAGATATTTTACTGAGGCTAATGGGCAAGTAATAAACAACAGTATAACAAGTTGCAGATCCCTGCAACAAACAGTAATAAAGATAAACAGAGTAATCAGAATAATAAAGTATTGCTATGCAACTCTAGCGCTGCCCTTTTACAGCTACTTCCCCTCATGGGTAGACTAACACCCAGCAATGTCTACCTATGCAGTCAGGCCTGACTGATCTAAATGGAAGTTCAGTGAAACAATATTTGCTAGCAATCTCTCGGTGGTGCACTTGAAGAACAACTTTGTAATCCCAACGAATAGTAAAGATAAAGTATCTGTCTTTAAACAGCTCTCACCACCTGGACAAGTCCAAGTCCCTTTCCTCCATCGATTCGTCTAGGAACAGGAATCCACCGACATCCAAGTCTTCAATCCTTCTGGTGTACTGCAGCAAGGAGGATTAGATGTCTCTAAGGCTCTGCTAGGCTGGCAGAGGGCTCTTTGGAAAGGAGCACACGGCCCAGGCTTCAGGCCTTGTGCACACAGCAGTTCAGCACAGACATCCTCTTGCTAGGAGAGGGGGTGTCCAAAGAGGCCGACCAAAACTCCGCCTCCCCTTTATAAAGTCTGCCCCAGCAGTCTCTGTTCTGGAGCAATGCACCCTGGGTGCTGCAAGATGTACTGGGAGATGTAGTCTCTCTCTCCTCTGCTTTCACTTCCATAATGTCTCTTTACTTCCTCCTGACTCACCTCTCCCCTGGAACTTCTTGTCTCTCTGCATTAAAGGGGAACACCCCGCTACATAAGCATCGGATGTTTTTTCACCTTATTGCATAGGATGCATTAAGGTGAAAAAACGGAAGCTTTACAACCCCTTTAATACTAAATATATCAACTTAACAATCTCCTTATCACCTAGCATAGCCCTTCCTTATCTTCTCTGATTTGACCTCCTGCAAGTGTCTGATCACTTTCTGACTCCCTTTTTTGGTTCTCTTTAACATTTCCACCACTCACAATTCCAGGTATAAGGTGTGCATAATACTATAAGAAAAGGAAACGTTTTTTTATCACCCACTTAGTTTAAATCTACTCTGTTTACAAGCCACTATCAGTAAGCTCCATGGGAGCCCTGCTTTAAGGTGATTTTCTTTCCTGCAATCCGTGGTTGCAGGAAAGAAAATTGCACCATCTATGGCCGGCTTAAACAGACAAACTATGAAAATCAGCAAGAAATCTGCTATTTTACTGCTAATGTGCAGGTTCCTAATGGGAGATACAATAGTCAGAAACTTACTGACACAACAAGAGTCATGAACAGGTCCACAAGAGTCATAAACAGGTCCACAAACATATATTGGAATTTTAATGAAACAAATAGAAGAGAGACCGGCTTAGGGCTCTTTCACATATTTCGGGCATATTTTGAGGTGCGTTGTGTTTTTAAACCCACGTTTTTAATATGTTTTTGCATGCAGTTTTCATGCATTTTGCATTCCGTGGGAGTTTTTTCCCTTTAAAAGCACTGTTTATAGCTGGTTGCTAAGGAGCGGGCCGGGAAGCCAGTTCCCCGCTGACAGCTGAAGGTAAAAAAAAAAAATTGGCGGCAAAATTAAATTGTAAAAAAAAGGTGTGGGGGTCCCCCCCAGATCCATTCCAGGCCCTTCAGGTCTGGTATAGATTTGGAGGGGAACCCCATGCCCCACTAGCAAGCAGCCCCCCCTCCTGAACCATACCAGGCCACATGCCCTCAACATGGGGGGGTGCTTTGGGGTGGGGGGCTTTGCTTTGATGGGGACAGGGTCCTCTTCCCCACAACCCTGGGCTTTGGTTGTGGGGGTCTGTGGGCATGGAGATTATCAGAATCTGGAAGCCCCTTTTAACAAGGGGGTCCATAGGTCCTGCCACCCCCCTATGTAATTGAGTAATTGTACCTCTACTCATTCGCCAAAAAAGGTATTAAAAAGAAAAAAAACCACAAAGTTTTTGGCAATTCCTTTATTAAAAACCCACAAATAATGTCCCCCAATGTAGATTCATCGTCAATCACACCGCCTGCAGGACCACTGGACTGGACGAATAGAAAAACTAAAAAAGTTCCACACTCATCGAAGGCTAACCGCAGACAGCCCGCTCCTCCATCTGACAGTTAATAAATAGGTAAGCGGCTGGGGCCACCAGGTGACCCCCGCCCCTTTGTGCCATGACTGCCCAGTGCATGCTGGGGTGGTGACGTCACAAGAGGCCAGGTCCACCAGGGGACGTAACTGGTTGGCTCTGCCCTTTACCTTTTTAAGAACTGTCATTCAGAGGAGCGGGCAGTAGGTTGTAAGCCTTCAATGAGTGCAGAGCTTCTTTTTTTTTCCGGGTCTGGCGGGCAGCGCGATTGACGGTGGATCTACATCTGGGACATTATTTGGGGATTTTTTATAAAGGAGTTGTCAAAAACTGTGTTTGTGTTTTTTTTCTATGTGACATTTTTTGGTGAATGAGTAGGGGAGTAGGGTACAATGTTTCCCTGTACTCATTCACATGGGGGGGGCAGGATCCCCCACATACCTGGGCTGTGGTTGTGGGGGTCTGCGGCAGAGCACCCCTGCCCCAAAGCCCCCCCATGTTGAGGGCATGCAGCCTGGTATGTTTCAGGAGGAGGGGGGAACTCACTCATCCCCTCCCTTTCCTGATCTGCCGGGCTGCATGCTCGGATAAGGGTCTGGTATGGATTTGGGGGGGGGGGAACCCCACTCCGTTTTTTTCACAAAGTTTTTTGCTGCCAATTTTTTTTTTACATTCAGCTGTCAGTGGAGAACATCGGTTGTTAAGGATGCGGCGGACGGCTTCCCAGCCCGCTCCTTAGTAACTATATATATTCAGTGTTTTTAAAGGGAGAAAAAAACACAAAGTGCAAAACACATCAAAAATGCAACACTTGCATTTCTGGTGTGACTCTATTGAAGTCTATTACACACAAAACGCAATCTGCTGCTGTCCCCAACCCTTTCCAAAAATGTTGCGGCTGAAAAACGCATAGATTTGAACGTGTACCATAGGAAACCATGTTAAATGGACTGTAGTGCATTTCTGCAAAATGCAAAACGCACCAAAAACCGCATAGGTGTGAACGTAGGGTCAATGGATGAGTTTGACAGGCAGTGCCTCCTGTCAAACTTTGCAGCCCAGGTTGAAAATTCTACGTCTGCAAAGCAAAGCAAGGCATCGTGGCCCTATCAGACTGTAATGTCAAAATTCCAGTGGGTTGCTTGGGGGGGGGGGGGGATCCATTGCTTAGATGCCTGACTCTTCCCCCTGCCTCCAATGTGAAAGAGCCCTCATGAACACAGAATCAGAGCTAGGTTCTACATAATAAGTTCTAGATGGTCCTAATAAATAGCAATTCATTTTAAAACAACCTCATGGCTACATTATCAGCCACCAACGTGTTTTAAAATCAATCAGCAGCTTCTAAGCTTCACTGTGGCCTCCAAAGTCTTTTACAGCCCTCCATGGTGGCAAACTGCCAACCCTCCCCATAATAACGTGGTCAACCATTATGGGATGATTTTTTGTGATCTTAGGCTCCAAACTAAAGCAGGATAGCTAGGCATCACAAAAATTATCTCAGGGTGGTAAATTGGATGGGATCCCTTTAATCCCCTTTGCAGTAACTGAAACCAGAAGGACTCTGCTCTGTGCTCTTCCAGGTTCATGGCTGTCAGATCTATCATTTAGGCAGTACAACAGCAAACTGAAGGAACATTCATGGCAGGCTGACAATTTTGAAGCTAACTGTGAGGCAGTACCTTCACATTGTCAGCCTGCAGCGGGAAGTGCTCTCCAGGCAAGAAGGTTTTAAAAAATGCCTTGCTTAAGAAAATTGTATACAGTGAGAGTCAGTGCTTAAAGATACTGAGAAACAGATTTAGGGTTTATCTATACACTAAAATATTGAACAGCATGGGTAGAACTATAATTCTTATGTAGCACACAGATCCCTGGCCTTACCTCCTCAAGGCAGGACACACCGTACCACAATGCCCAGGTTCCTTCTTGAATAAGAGGGTGAGCGGTGTTCAGAAATTGTTGGGTCCCGCAGAGAGTTACCTTCCCTCGGTTGGATCTCACCCCTAGAGTGTAGGGAAGAGTCTGTTGTAGGTGCACCAATAAGGCCAATGTTCAGACAAGGTTAAACCTTAAAGGGGTTGTAAAGGTTTGTTTTTTATTTTCTAAATAGGTTCCTTTAAGCTAGTGCATTGTTGGTTCACTTACCTTTTCCTTTGATTTACCTTCTAAAGGTTTGTTTTCTTTGTCTGAATTTCTCACTTCCTGTTTCTCCTCACTAAACTTCACACCATCATCCGAGTGGTGTGGAGTCACCCAGAACAGCTTACTGAACAGCTTACTGAGGAGGAACAGGAAGTGAGAAATTCAGACAAAGAAAACAAAGAAAAAAAAATATTTATAAGGGAAATCTAAGGAAAAGGTAAGTGAACCAACAATGCACTAGCTTAAAGGAACCTATTTAGAAAATAAAAAACGAACCTTTACAACCCCTTTAATGAAGGAAGGTTTATTTTCTTTATGCTGATAACTGGATAGGAAAGTTGGAGTTGAAGAATAAAGAAACAGAGTGGCAATTTCAGGCACTTGGTATCACCACTCAATCCCGAGTGGACTTTGCTCACCCGGATAGTCCCCTCTCACGGTACTAGCAGCCGGAGTGATGCACGAACTTTACTTCTCTTAATTTTCCCTTGGAGATATGATCGGGAGATTCTCTGCCACAGAATCTCTGAGCCCCGAACCTCTCAGCGCTTGTAATTAAAGAACAGGTGCAAGTTGCTGCACATTACAATGCCTCGTGATTAGTGAAATCCCTCCAGAAGTTTACCGGGCTTCTCTTTCACTGTGAAACTCTCACCGGTCCCTCAGAAAGGTCCTCCCCCGGTCTCCTCTTCTTAGAGCGGGTCCCCTGTCAGGGGTACCCTGGGATTCCTCCTCTTAAAGCTGAGCCCAGCTAAAGGTGCTGGGCCCAATGGCGAAGTTGCGGCCCCAGGCTAAAGGTGCCTGGGGCCGATGCATATGCGCACCCCTGGCCTGGAGGGCCAGGTCACGCGATCCGAACTCCGGAGCCCCGGAACTCTGGAACAACCACCCCTGCTCCAGGCGGCATCTGCCACTTATGTATCCTCTACCGGCATGCACAGCAGGTTGACCACGCCCACTGTACTACTGCCGAGAGAGGACACCCTAAGGCACAGCACTGTTACCAGTGGTTCAACCCTGACCTGTCATGGCAGTGCCACCTACAGGCCACAGGGAACTGCACACCAGTACAACACCTGAGGAACAAAATAACCGTACCTATCAATAAAAGCGGTCCGAGCCTGGCTACTAGCTCAGACCAACCCCTAAATTTAGGTACATAGCACCCCTCAAAGTAGAGGGGCGCTACACTTAGAAGAAGGTCAGCAATGGCAGTTCCTGTATTTCCCTGTATGTAGTGGATAATACATAAGAATATAAATCACATGTTTTTATTTCACAAGCAGAAAATTCAAACACAGCAAAGAATGTCACATGCATTCTCACATGATGCCGGTATCATACTTGTTTTCCTAGAACCCATGATGCAAAGTGTCATTGAACTGCAAACAAATAAGAACAGAGCAGTACTCATGTGACTGCAATCAAGAAAAAATTCACATAAAACAATATATCCTCTGTAGAAATATCAGCAATCGAACTGTAATGAAAAAATGAAATGTTAAATGAGCTCCAATGAAAAGTATATTTTTATCTTTACTTTACTATATCTTAGTTACTTTATAACTGTATTGCTTAAAGGGTAACTCCACTTTCGTAGGGGAAAGAAATAAAGAAAAAATAATATAGCGTAAACAATTGCAACACAAGTCATATTGTAATTGAATGTTGTTAAAAATTACATTTCCTTTTCAATCTGTAGCTCTGTCATTTTCTGTAAAAAGGAATATGGCTATCTGGGGGTACAGAACACCCTCAGAAACATAATTTCCTGCTTGTGTGATTGGCTCACTGATTTTGACAGAAATTTATTTTTATTTTTGGTGAGATACTCCCAATAGGAAATCATATTTCAAGGGATGCAGGCAGAGCAGCTTTCCTTATTAGTGCCCTGCAGGTGCAGCAGATGATTGATAATTTTGAAACCGCTCCCAGTAGATTCACTTTTACACATGGACACAGACAAACACAAAGTGATTTCTTCAGAATAACAAAAGTTAGGAATCTGCACCAAAGTTTGTTAAAATTCTTGTAATGTCCATAGATCAGCCAGAGGGGAATGTTTTTTTGAACATTTTTGAAGTTACTCTTTAAATATTGTAAAAAGACTGTCACCTGCTGATTAGTGCATATTAGTGTAGCGGGGTCCTCAAATTGATGGGATACACCTGGGCAATAGTGTAACCCAGGTGTATAATTGTGTTAGGATTCAGACCCCTTTTTGTTTCGTGGAGGATTGGAGGATGTAATATTCTCCTTTGCCTGTGGGTGGCGTAGTACCCACAGGCTTCAGGTAGAATCATCCCCTGCAGTGCTCCCTGTTTGGTCTCTTCCCGGAGATGGTATGGCTGGGGCGGGGAACCCGCCGGGCCGTTGAAGGGAGGAGATAAAAGGGGGAGACGCCCTGACCACGAGGTCAGGTTCTTGCGGAGAAGGAGGTCCTCGGAGGAGGAGGGTTGCGGTCTGCACCCAGGGCCCTTAGGCCTGGGTGCGGGAGATCCAGGAGTCTGGTCCAGGTGCCCATGGCCTGGTCCGGAGTCATGTTGGCGTCCATCCCAGGCACCTTTAGCCTGGGGTGAGGTACTATCGAGGAGGCCTGGGGCCCAGTACCTTCGACTGGGTCCCGCTAGGGTGGACTGTCCGAGGGTCCCTGAGCGGAGGGACTCGTACCTGAGGTGAGGAGGCCGGGGAGGTTACCCACTGGAGACCCGGAGCAGCACCAACCCGGTGACAGTGGGCCTCTGGGAACTCTCTTGGGAGGACACATCCCCCTGATAGGGGCCACAGCGCATCGAAGAGGGCTCCATTGCTGTTCATAGGGGTTGCTGGAAGAGACCCCATCCTTCCTGTTCTGTAACAGCCGGATTGGCTTAGGCGCCGCTGGTCATAGTATAGTGGCATAGAACTGAAACGTTAGGAAGTGCCTTGATCTGCTCATCCCACCGTTGGCAAGGTTATAGGTCCCAACCAGTCTGCTGTTAAAAGAACTGTTTATCGTGCTTTGCTATTGGAGTGCCAAATAAACAAGTGTTGGACCTTTCTCCGGTGTGTGAACTCCAGTTACTGGAAGCAGAGGGGAGGCTGGTGAGCTTGTAAGTACAGACTCGGTACATTCGCAGAACACATTGGCCCGAGGAAACATCAGGAAGTGGCCTTCACCTCCCTATTGTAATGGGGAGGACATGGGCCGTGGCGCATCTCACTCTCACAACTCAGAAACCCCTAGACATGAGTTGGTGTGTAACAGATGAAGAAGTTGGAGAGAGGGTGAGGCCGCTACACGTGGGGGCTCGTGAGTCCGGGATACAGTGTGTTCTAAAGATGGACTTGAGAATGTCTACATTTGAACTTTGCTGCCCAGAGGAGTTCCGAGCAGATCGGCCAAATTACTGGCCAAAGTGCGTCCCTGCTCGGAGTTGTGGAAATGACCCTAACACGGGAAAGGCCCATGCGGAGGAGCGGAAAAAGGGAGAGGTCCAGCCGTGTGACGTACTGCACGTGGGGACTGTTAACGCACTGCGCCACGAGGCACCCCATGGCGACATCGTTCGTGGGCGGAGTCAAGAGGAAGCCCGCGAAAATGTACAGCTCATGGGAGGAGTCTGGCCAAGTGTGGGGATACACGTGGAGACTCCGGCGCGGGGTCAGTGCATGATGGAGCAGCAAACAGTCGGGATGACCTCAAGTGCCCCGTGGATTATGGTTCCTCACCCCACGAGAATGACTTCCTTTGCTGCCCCCATCACAGACACCGGGATAAGACTTAGGCCCCGAGGGCGGTTGGCTCTGTACACCTGCAGAGACACGGAGGCCCTCGGTGTGATCTGTCCCGGCTGCTCGGGACTGGTGGTCACCCTGAAGCCATTCGGGCGATGTGAGGAGTGCAGAGAATTCCTTTTTGAGGTTGAGTCGTCCACAGCAAGACCCCGGGCTCTTCGCCTCAACCACCTCACGGGTACCGCTACTCCGGAAGGGGAGATCAAGGCCTTTGTCGAGGTTCCTGTGCGCGCTGACCAGGGCGATGGACTGCCCAACAGAGAAAAATCCGAGGATGCTGCCTCGGTCGCCACAAGTTCCCTGCTTCCACCACCGAAGAGGAAAGTTGGCCTAGTACAGGCATCCTATGGACGTGGTCGAGCTTCACCCCGCTGCTTGCCTGGCCTGGATGGCGCCGGTCGAGATGGAAGTCCCGGACATCCCAGTCTTCTACAAGGGTCAGGTGAGCCAGGGGCTGGGACTGTGGTGGTGGTTGGAGGTGTCGGGGGCCCATTGGAGGTGGAACCCCCCAGGGAAGATGATTCCACGGGTAGATATCTGCCTGCGGAGATGTATGACACCTCCGACCTAGAGTCGCTGTCTGATTGCGGAGATGATGGCGAGATAGACAAACTGTTCAGCCGCAAGGGCTGGGATAGAGTGCCGCTTCTTGCTTCCCGTGCGGTACGGGATTCACCTATGTACACAGGAGACAGCACGCCTCGGGTGGAAGACCCGCAGCTTACGAGGGAACCTACCCCTCCACCTGTGTCCTCATCTACTGTCACCCCACCTACTTTGGTTGTGGGGATACCCCGCGCTTCTGTGAGAGCGCCGAAAGTCAGTTCCAGGGAGCTGGTAAAGGCACCTCGGCATCCAGAAGCTATTGTGCTGCCTGGAACTGGAGAGAAAGCCACTATGCCACCTTTGGCCCGCTTGCAGAGACTGTTTTGCCACAAAGTAGCTCGGGAATATGGGTGGGAGTACCCGTATCTACCCCGGGACTTGCTGTATGAGGTGGAAGTCTGGAGAACAAGATGGTATGACGAGTTTGTGTGGGACAAGTTGAAGGTGCCCCATGCTCGCAGGTACCTGGAATGTGTGCCGTCAGTGTCTAAGAGGTTTGAGGACTGCAAAGCTGAATGGAAATTGGGGCGCCATATCCATGCTGACAAGATAGTCATTTGCAGAAGAGAAGGAGAAGATGTCAAGTATTCGATAGAGGCATTTGACAAACACCTGAAACCCCTGTACCTGCCGGATCCAAAGTTTTACTTATAGGAGAAAAGAACTCCTGTTTATTTCTTTTGTGCACTTGAACTTTCTGGAAGAGCCATTCCCAGACACGCAGGACTGTGCCCTGCTTTTGTTTTTGTTTGGGCTTTTCTTTTTCTCGTTGGAGACTTGGGGACTGTTGTGTTTTCGTGTTTCCCCTTTTCTTCATGTGCCAAAGGCAAGGACATTTGGGAATAGTGGCAGAGTAGGGAAAGCTGGAAGAACGAAGATTCGTTGAGCGTCATGACCGCGGCGTTGTCACCAGGTGGCAGTGTTGCGCAACAAATGTTTGAAAATATTTCACCCACACATCACCTTGCTTGTTGGAGTGAGTGGGTCTCTCGGCTGACGGGCCCACTCATCCCAAATGACACAAAATTATGTTAGGATGTTGTTTTTTCTTTCCCCTGCAGGAGAATCGTCAATCAAGACCATTGAGAGTGGGTGGCTCTTAGACAGTGTGGGAGAGGGGTTGTGATTATGCAGATGTTAAAAATGTTTTATGACATAAGTTGTTTTATATGTTCCCCATTCCCTGAGCAGGTCTTGGCACTTGGGAAAAAAATTTAGAGGAATTGCTTCAGGGGTTTCACTCCATGCCACCACTTTATGGGAGGTATGGGTGTGCACCTGACGCTGGGGACCAGCGTCAAATTACAGGGGGGAGTGTGTAGCGGGGTCCTCAAATTGATGGGATACACCTGGGCAATAGTGTAACCCAGGTGTATAATTGTGTTAGGATTCAGACCCCTTTTTGTTTCGTGGAGGATTGGAGGATGTAATATTCTCCTTTGCCTGTGGGTGGCGTAGTACCCACAGGCTTCAGGTAGAATCATCCCCTGCAGTGCTCCCTGTTTGGTCTCTTCCCGGAGATGGTATGGCTGGGGCGGGGAACCCGCCGGGCCGTTGAAGGGAGGAGATAAAAGGGGGAGACGCCCTGACCACGAGGTCAGGTTCTTGCGGAGAAGGAGGTCCTCGGAGGAGGAGGGTTGCGGTCTGCACCCAGGGCCCTTAGGCCTGGGTGCGGGAGATCCAGGAGTCTGGTCCAGGTGCCCATGGCCTGGTCCGGAGTCATGTTGGCGTCCATCCCAGGCACCTTTAGCCTGGGGTGAGGTACTATCGAGGAGGCCTGGGGCCCAGTACCTTCGACTGGGTCCCGCTAGGGTGGACTGTCCGAGGGTCCCTGAGCGGAGGGACTCGTACCTGAGGTGAGGAGGCCGGGGAGGTTACCCACTGGAGACCCGGAGCAGCACCAACCCGGTGACAGTGGGCCTCTGGGAACTCTCTTGGGAGGACACATCCCCCTGATAGGGGCCACAGCGCATCGAAGAGGGCTCCATTGCTGTTCATAGGGGTTTCTGGAAGAGACCCCATCCTTCCTGTTCTGTAACAGCCGGATTGGCTTAGGCGCCGCTGGTCATAGTATAGTGGCATAGAACTGAAACGTTAGGAAGTGCCTTGATCTGCTCATCCCACCGTTGGCAAGGTTATAGGTCCCAACCAGTCTGCTGTTAAAAGAACTGTTTATCGTGCTTTGCTATTGGAGTGCCAAATAAACAAGTGTTGGACCTTTCTCCGGTGTGTGAACTCCAGTTACTGGAAGCAGAGGGGAGGCTGGTGAGCTTGTAAGTACAGACTCGGTACATTCGCAGAACACATTGGCCCGAGGAAACATCAGGAAGTGGCCTTCACCTCCCTATTGTAATGGGGAGGACATGGGCCGTGGCGCATCTCACTCTCACAACTCAGAAACCCCTAGACATGAGTTGGTGTGTAACAGATGAAGAAGTTGGAGAGAGGGTGAGGCCGCTACATTAGCACATGTGGTTAATTTGATTTATCGCTTTTAAATGTATAATATTATTTCATATGTTTTAACACTGCACTGTCTTTTTATATTATTTGAAATGCTGTATCACAAATTTTCCATGTTGGCAGCTTTTTGGTATTTTTCATTTAAGCGCAGTGATTCTTTCTGCCTTGAGCATTGCCTAAATATGTATAACTTACATTACATTATACCATATTAAATATGTGGGGGGGAATTACAATACCATGTCCTATATGATAGGTTTAGCTGTCGTGGTTATCTTTTTTGACTATAACCCAGCAGAAATACCCTATTTGCATTATCCAATATATGTGAAAAATCACTCACTTTATTTGGTCGTAGATCTCTGTACTTTTAAATTTGTTTAGACATAGACTGAAAATGGGAAAAATCTGAACATCATTGCAAGATAAGATCAAGGAATCTTGAATACTGTACTATGTTTCATATATGCCCCTAAAGCCATAATATCTTACACCCTAATTTTCTGAAGTTCTAGTCACCCTAAGACCAGAAGGCATTCAAACTGAAATTAAGAAAACTCATATAATCACTTACTTAATTAATATTTACTTTCTTAATTAATATTTACTTTATATCAGGGATATGCAATTAGCGGACCTCCAGCTGTTGCCAAACTACAAGTCCCATCATGCCTCTGCCTCTGGGTGTCATGCTTGATGCTGTCAGAGTCTCGCTATGCCTCATGGGACTTGTAGTTTGGCAACAGCTGGAGGTCCGCTAATTGCATATCCCTGCTTTATATCATTATAAAGATGTAAAAGTGCCAAAAGGATGATGTCACATTTTCTAGGTTTGCCCTACATTAAGAGATTTCTGAAGAGAAATATGGTAGACCCCACTGAAATGGCTAAATAATTTTCTACCTTCAGAGTTGCAGGTACACCCTAGTGAAGCAGAATTCCGTGATCTATTGCTTGGCAGCACTTAGACTGGAATGGAGAAGGGCAACACTAGGAGCCAATAAGGCACTACCACATGCATATGTGCCAACAAGGAACATACTGACTGAGTTGAGTTCATTATTTATCAGTTTGTTGTTGACCCTTCACATAGTTGCCAACATTGTAAACAAATGTATAGGGACACTCTTTTGTCTGTGGGCAGAGTCTTAGTATAATTAGGGGGCGGGGCATTCACTTGGATAAATGACGTAGTAGGAAAAATAAAAATGCGGTGCGCTTTGCATGCCGCAGCGAAAAATGTGCGTGGTTTAAATGGGCGTGACCTAAATGGGTGTGGTTAGTGTTTGAGATGAACGAGGGATGGAGGGGAGAAACAAAGGTAGAAAGCGAGCAAAAGAAAGAAAGAAGGAAAGAAAGAGGGATGGAGGAATAGCAGGCCCAGATCCTATACCACAATACCAATATGTGTATTCGAGAAAGTTTAACAATCAGCAGCTAAAGATACTCCAAACACCTGATGTTAGCGCTTCAATCATCCCAGGACCATGGTTGTTATGGTGTCAGGATGATTGAAGCGCATTATTTCTATTATTACATTGAAATATAAAATGAAATCATTCAACTCACCATAAAGCGGAATCAGTGGAAGCCCTGAGCGTGTCACTTGCCACCATTGCCTGCCACCAGATGCCATCAGGTGTCCCCAGCGGAGTCCCTCTTTACACCAGGCAATCCCAGCGGAGTCCCTCCATACACCAGGCATTCCCAGCAGAGTCTCTCCTTACTTTAGGTGTCCCCAGCGGAGTCCCTTCTTACATCAGGTGTCCCCAACGGAATCCCTCCTTACATCAGGCTTTCCCAGCAGAGTCCCTCCTTGCACCAGGCATTCCCAGCAGAGTCCCTCCATACACCAGGCATTCCCAACAGAGTCCCTCCATACACCAGGCATTCCCAGCAGAGTCCCTCCATATACCAGGCATTCCCAGCAAAGACCTTCCATGCATCAGGCATTCCCAGCAAAGTCCCTCCATGCATCAGGCATTCCCAGCGGAGTCCCTCTTTACATCAGGCATTCCCAGCGGAGTCCCTTTTTACATTAGGCATTCCCAGCGGAGCCCCTCTTACATCAGGCATTGCCAGCGGAGTCCCCCTTATATCAGGCATTGCCAGCGGAGTCCCCCCTTACATCAGGCATTACAAGCAGATTCCCCCCTTACATCAGGCATTGCCAGCGGAGTCCCCCCTTACATCAGGCATTGCCAGCGGGGCCCTTCCTTACATCAGGCATTGCCAGCGGAGTCCTCCCTTACATCAGGCATAGCCAGCGGAGTCCTCCCTTACATCAGGCATCCCCCAAAGGAGCCCCCCTTTCCTTACATCAGGTATCCCCCAGCAGCGGAGACTCTCTCCGCCGCCATTACTGAACAGAGTGGGAAAAGGGTCTAAATCCCGGGAATGTCCCGGGAAATTTGGGAAAGTTGGTAAGTATGCCTTCATCGTCTAAAGAGCAGGCAGCTGACACTACTGCATACCTTAACTCTAAGAAAGAGAGTGGAATCTCCTTCTGGCTGTGTTGTCTGGCTGATAAGACTGTTTTTTTTATTTATTTCAGGTACTTAATATAGCGCCGTCAGTTTACGCAGCGCTTTTACATATACATTGTACATTCACATCAGTCCCTAGCCTCAAGGAGCTTACAACCTAAGGAAATAGAAGATATATAGGCTAATTGAAGAATGCACTACTTTTGTTCAATGACATTAAATTTTTGAGGAACTACATCACTGGGGCCCCAGATACAGAAGGAAACTATCCTTACACCTGCCAGTGACACCTGTCCTAGCACTGACTACAGAGGCATTTTGAGGGGAATAGTGTTAATTGCTAGTTTTTTTTCACCAGATTTTCTCACACTCTACACTTTGTCACGTTCAGCCCAAAAGGCACCACACATGCTTTGTGAGGCCTTGCACACCATGGTTCCAGGCCAAGACCCAAGGAGAGTTCCGTTTCACAGTGGGCCCTAACATGTGCCAGGCCACCCCCACCTACAGAAACTCCATCACCAGCCACCAACCCTCCCTCTCCCGAGCTGGCTGCTCTTCCTTCCCGTTTCTACTTTATTCACTTCATCACTCAGAGGGTTAACTTAAAGGTTGACACTTCATTCCCCAGTTCCCATATACACTATAGAATCATATTCTCTCTCTTTTCAAAAAGAAAATCAGACCATGAATTGTTACTTAACCAGAACTTCCTTTACTGAAGAAAATCAACTATACATTAAATTTAAAATTCAGTTCCTTAGTTGTTAATCACAGAACAGTGCATCATCCCAAAAACCATGGCATTGTTCATCCCCTATTTTACTTATGTAGCGGGTACCTCAATATGGGGGTCGCTATGTACTAAATTTAAGGGTAGTATGAGCCATAGTTGGCTCAGGTTCTCTGATTTGTTATACTGGACTCTGCTCTGCTGTAAGTGTTGTCTGGTGTACGGTTCCCCTTTGGCCTGTGGGTGGCACTGTTGCCCAGGCCCAGGGTCGAACCTCAGGCGACACAGGGGCGTGATTGGGTGTCCTCTTTCGGCTACCGTGTGGGGGCGGGGTTTCACCTGCTGTGCATGCCGGGAGGGGATACATAAAGGGCAGACACCATTAGGAGACATGCGTGCCCCTGGAGGAGGGCAAGGGAGTGTGCCCCATGGGGGTGCGTGATCTGGCTGAGGAGTCTCGGGCACCTTTAGCCCAAGGCTGCAACTTTCCGGGTGGGCCCAGTACCTTCAACTGGGCCTACAATTAGAACACTGGAGTCCCAGGGTACCCAGGTGAGGGTAACCCGCTCTGACTGAGAGGAAGACAGGGGAGGATCGGTCCCACGGAAGAGATGAGTGATTGTAGGTCGCTGTCTCGGGTGAGGCCTGGTGACCTGTCAGAGGGAAGGATTCCTTGCTCCGCAAGATAACCCTGTAAAGTGCCCATTGGCATCATCGGTTCTTTAGGTTTACAGAGGTTCAAGTAAAGTTCTGGATTCAGAAATAACAGGATTCTGCTCTATTAGAGGATCTCCTGAAACCGTCCTAGGTGGGGGACAAAGTTACAGTATTGTTCGAGCTCCACTCTAGCTGCTAGAACTGTGAGAGGGATCTATCCGGGTGAGCTAAACCCACTCGGGATCGAGTGGCGACGAGTAGGCCAAGTGGTATGTGCCTGAATCTACGTCCTAACTTCGCTAGCTTCTTTCTCTCTTCAATTTCCCCGTTAACTGAGGCAAAGGAAAATAAACTCTTTGTTGGAGTTGAAGTTGTGTGGGCATTGACTTTCTTTGGGGAAGGAACATAGACTTTTCCCTATACTCTAGGGACGAGAACCAATGGATGGAGGTAACTCGCTGCAGGACCCAAAATTAAAGAACACCGCTCAACCTTCTAAACCAGGAGGCTCCGGGCATGTGGCAGGGTGTGCCTTTATTCCTGCAAGGTGGAGGTAAGCAGGAGAAAAGGGTGCTACACGTGGGGGGTCAAGTCCGGGATTTTTGCAGCTACCCCCGGGAAGTTGGACTGTGTTTTTTCCCCTGTTTGTGGTTCTGTGAAAGTCTGCCATTTTGGGAAAATTGAACTGCGTCACTTGTGAGAGAAATGGAGGTACAGGCCTAAACCTATACTAAATTTTTCTAACTGCATAGTTCGTGGGTGTGCCTCAAACCAGAAAAGCCCGCGAGCTACGTGCTGAAAGTGAAAAAGGGGGAGGAGCCCCTGCCAACTTGTGTGTTGCACGTGGCGTCTTGGCGCTAAAGGACAGTACAAGCTGAACTAGTGAAGGAGAAGCAACATGTCTTCCGTCCCATGGATTTCTGTTGCACCGGGACCACAGATGTTCCCACCTACCCCAACCATGGACGTTGCTCCCCTCACTGCCCCCCTGACGGATACAGGGATTTGGCTTAAACCTAGGGGCCGCTTTGCGCTC
The DNA here is from genome assembly GCA_029206835.1 of Rana muscosa. Taxonomy (NCBI): domain Eukaryota; kingdom Metazoa; phylum Chordata; class Amphibia; order Anura; family Ranidae; genus Rana; species Rana muscosa. The sequence goes on from CM055121.1 coordinate 75,494,668, forward strand.
TACACCTGCAGGGATGTGGAGGCCCTGGGCATGCTCTGTCCTGGATGCCAAGGACTGGCAGTACAACTTGGCCCATTTGGAAGATGTACATCGTGTGGAGAGTTCCTTTTCGAAGTGGATCAGCCCACTGAGAAGCCCCGGGTCTACCGGGTCAACTGCCTTACAGGCATCGCCACTCTTGAAGTGAAAAACCAATGCTTCCACAGCCAGGCCCACACGCACTGTTCCGACTGCCACGGATGAGGAGGATGGAACTCCAGCCATTACAGAGCTTGCGTCGGATGTCATTGTGGATGCTGCATCCGTTACAACAGAAACCTCCATTCCACCCGCCAAGCGGAAGGTGGGATACGTTAAGGCCTCCCACGGCCGAAGCCTGCCCCAGCCTCTACCAGAGCCAGATCTTCAAGCCGGAGGGACCTCCAGGAGATCCACGTCAGGGGACGGTAAGGGGGCTGGGGGAACTGTGACATTGTGTTTACCGGGAAAGGGAAGGAAGCCCATACCCCACACTATTGGGGATGCATGGACAACCAGCCCGCGGAAACCTTCTATTTTCGGAAACAATGTGTCTGTCTCCACCACCAATTACCTGCCGGCGGAGGAGTATAATACCTCCGAGTTGGATTCATCTTCGGATGTGGGAGATGATCACGATGTTGATGACGTTTTCATCAAAAAGGGTTGGGATAAAATTCCAGTGGCTTCACCCCGCAGTTTAGGGGGAGTTTCGCCAATGGACTCTGGGGAAACTACACCCCGAGTGGAAGCCCCTACTTTAAAGGAAGAGATTAATCCCACGCCAGCTTTGCCTGCTCCGGCATCCTCCATGCTTGTTGTTACTGATGTCCGCGCACCGTTGCCGCCACCTTTGCCACTGCTGGAGCTTGCACCATTAAAAAGGTCTCCGGATGCTATTGTCTTCCCTGGAGCAGGAGATTGGGCTACCATGCCACCTCTAGCCCGATTGCAATGGCTCCTAAATAAAAAGGTCGCCACGGACTATGGTTGGGAATACCCATATGTTTCCAAAGAACTTCTCTTCGAGATTGAGGCCTCCCGTGAACGATGGTACGCTGACTTTGTGTGGGATCATATAAAAGTGCCAAAGGGCTACAGGTGCTTCAAGTGTTCAGCTGAAATGACAACCCGTTATAAAGGCTGCCGCAAGGACTGGACTTATGGTCGGCACATCCATGCGGACCGTGTGGTAATCTGCAGCAAGGACAGAGGAGATGCTGTTTACTTCATAGAAATTTTGGACAGACAGTGGAAAACTCTTGTCCTCCCTGATCCCCAGTATTACCTCTGAAGTGGGAACTTGTGTTTTTTTTTATATTATTCCACTTCAGGGAAACTACCTTGAACTATTAACTTGGCCCTCCGCTCAAGGGGACCTACTCTGTTGAGGAACCGGAGAACTGTTTGTGTTTTTTCCCTCCTCCTCAGTTCCGCAGGAAAGAACGTTTTTTTTTCCCCTCTTTTCCAAAAAGGAAAAAAACTGAACACTGGGTAGGTTTAGTCAGGGCCAAAGCAGGAAGTCGCCGTGATCAAGAAGGAAGGTTCCTGTGTGTTAAGACATGCCTATGCGCATTATTGACAGTGTAGTGATGTGTGCTGCCACTAGGTGGTGGTGTTCTGCAGAAATCTATGCTGCAGAAGTCAGTCATTCCTTCTTGGAGGAATGGTTTGCTTCTGTTTCTAGGAGTTAGGATGTGTTTATTGTGTTTGTTTTCTTTTCTCCCTCTGCAGGCGATTGGCCATCAACTCTACCGGAGAATGGGTGGGGAAGATATGATAGGATTGAGGGAGGGATTGTCTATTGTGAACATTGAGAACAAAATGGGAGTGCAGCCTCAGATACAAAGTCATAATGAAAACATAACAACGTACCATCATCCAATTAATAGTAGAAAGACAAAAGGGGGAGGGGTGGGGGCAAGAGGATGGTTGCTGAAGCTAAACCTTGAACAACCCACCCGAATAATTTGTGGACTATCTCGGTACTAATGCACATGATAAACATTGTTTAAATAAAAGATTTTTATTACAGATAAAAATTGTACAAAAATGGACAGTAATGCACATCAAGGATTGGTTGAAGTCTCTACTAGTTTCGCGGGAGTACCGCTTCTTCAGGAGAGCCAATCTATACAATAAATAGTATAAAAAGATATATAATACAATTCAGCAATAATGTAGATAATTCATGAGAAAAATTAATTAGAAAAATTAAGAGCTTACCCGATGAGTAATAAAACAGGCGTGGGAATGGGCCGCCCATGTAGTGCCCCCTGCGGCGGACAAGGGGGGATGGTGCTTCGATCTCTAGGTATAAGGCGTATAATTAATTAATTAAAGGACCCAATAAGTAACCCATACTGAGGTGAGGGGAGGGGGTATATAGAGGAAGAGTACAGGCAGAAGAGGGAAGAGGGAGGGGGAGAAAGAAAGGGTAAAAAAGGAAAGGGGGGGGTTTGGGGTGGTGGGGAAGGGGGGGGGTTTGGGAAGGGGAGGGAATCACAAGGGAGAGAAGGAGATAGGAAGGGGAAGGAAAGGAAGGGAGGATGGGGGAGGATAATGGGAAGGAGAAGAGGGGGGGAAAGGGGGAAGAAAGGGGGGGGTGGAGAAGGAGCAGGTGGGGGGGACAGGAAAAGAGGGGGAAGGGAAGAAAAAGAGGGGAGGGGAAAGGGGAAAGGGGAGGAAGGGAGGGGGAAAAGAGGGGGGAGGGGGGGCAGAAGGGGAAAAAAGGGGGGATAAGGGGGGAAGGAGGGGGGAAAAGAAAAGAGAGGGGAGGGAACCCTTGGGGTGTAATTGGGGGGTAAAACTTACCACAGTAGTTACGTCTGTGGGTATATAAACAGCCAGCGCCATGTCCAGTGGTTCTGGTAAAGCAACCAGTATACGGTCATCCATGGAGGTATCCATATCTGTGACCAAGAATGCAGGGTAGTGCATAGACCAAAAAGGAGACACCTGTGACGGTCCCCAATGCACAGCAAGGGTGTCCCGTTGATCACCGCCTCACCACAGGAGAAATCCTAGGTGTACATGGCCAGGACGAGATCCACGCTGCTCATCCAAGGACAAAGCCCATTAAATGAGCTCCCCAACCAGGAGACGTCCAGACGCACCAGGGCGGCTACGTCCAGCGTCACCGGGTCTGTTTCCCCGCACTACGCAGGTGCGCGATGTGCGGTACTGCGCATGTGCGCTGAGGCCAAGCCAGGGGGCGGGATGCCCCGAGCCAGGGAAGAGCAAGAGGGGATGGACCAGAGGGACATCCCCGCCAGGGGAAACACAAGTCCGCCACATATGGGAGGGACAGGCAGCCAAATGCCGCGCCATTTACTCAAGGGGTGCTATGTACGCGGGAAAAAGAAACAATAATAACACATAATGATAACAGTTGTGGAAATAGTGGGAGTGTAATCCCAAGGGTGATTACTGTAATCGGGTGACATAAAACAGTGCCCTAAACAGCTGAAGGACAGCAAGAGGACCTACGGAAGAGGACAGACTAACAAACGGGGCATCAAAAAAGCATAGGCTAGTGATGAATTTAAGGTATCACCAGTCTGAAGTGAAAATGGGAATAAGAAGTGACAAAGATAAAAATTATAAATAAAAGATAAACACTTAAATGAATAATGAATGAAAGAATTGGAGATAAATAGATAAAAATAAATAAAAAAATAAAAATAATGATAGTGATAAATAGAAATAATTATGAAGTGAAAGACAGGGCATCAGGGAGCCAGCCTATTGCGGCATCCCATATATCCCTGAATCAGTGCTAGGGTATGGTTAAACCCATAATAATAAAAAACTGCAATTGTTTAAAATTGCAGTAGGTAAAGCAAGTGAAGAGGATGTGAATGTGAAGTGTGGGTAATATCCGTCCCCATATTTGGGGTGAAAGGGTGCTAAATATGAATAATGCAAGGTGCCCCAGTATATTAGGAGTTAAACATAGTATCTAGATAAGGCTGGGTAGCCAGGTTATAACCATAGGATGTAGAGGAGGGGTCGCCTACCATGTGTAATCCAAAATAGATACTTCAGGAAGAGAAGGGGAAAATATGGAATAGACATAACAGCCATGATGGGATAAGAGGTGTGGAACACCAGGTAGTTCCTTAACGGCTGGATTATGTCCAGTCCGTGTATAAATAAACCTTTAGTAGAGGTGAATGGATAGGAGCTGAATAACCCTACTCTAAGGGAGAAATTAATCTATGGTTGGTACACATAATTCACGACCACATCACATGTTAAACTGAATAATACAAACAATAGTTAATAGGATCAGTTAAATACATAACAATCATAAGGCCTGCCTGGTCAATACCGAAAGTGTCCAAAGTCCAAAAGTTGAGAGGGCAATGTATATACTATAACACCCAGTAATCAATCAGGTAAAAAATGAACATAAGGGGTTAAACATTAGAGGCACTCAGAAGAGAGAAACGGGTGTGTTATCCACCCTATAATTGAGAACAAAATGGGAGTGCAGCCTCAGATACAAAGTCATAATGAAAACATAACAACGTACCATCATCCAATTAATAGTAGAAAGACAAAAGGGGGAGGGGTGGGGGCAAGAGGATGGTTGCTGAAGCTAAACCTTGAACAACCCACCCGAATAATTTGTGGACTATCTCGGTACTAATGCACATGATAAACATTGTTTAAATAAAAGATTTTTATTACAGATAAAAATTGTACAAAAATGGACAGTAATGCACATCAAGGATTGGTTGAAGTCTCTACTAGTTTCGCGGGAGTACCGCTTCTTCAGGAGAGCCAATCTATACAATAAATAGTATAAAAAGATATATAATACAATTCAGCAATAATGTAGATAATTCATAAGAAAAATTAATTAGAAAAATTAAGAGCTTACCCGATGAGTAATAAAACAGGCGTGTGAATGGGCCGCCCATGTAGTGCCCCCTGCGGCGGACAAGGGGGGATGGTGCATCGATCTCTAGGTATAAGGCGTATAATTAATTAATTAAAGGACCCAATAAGTAACCCATACTGAGGTGAGGGGAGGGGGTATATAGAGGAAGAGTACAGGCAGAAGAGGGAAGAGGGAGGGGGAGAAAGAAAGGGTAAAAAAGGAAAGGGGGGGGGGTTGCGGTGGTGGGGAAGGGGGGGTTTTGGGAAGGGGAGGGAATCACAAGGGAGAGAAGGAGATAGGAAGGGGAAGGAAAGGAAGGGAGGATGGGGGAGGATAATGGGAAGGAGAAGAGGGGGGGAAGGGGGAAGAAAGGGGGGGTGGAGAAGGAGCAGGTGGGGGGGACAGGAAAAGAGGGGAAGGGAAGAAAAAGAGGGGAGGGGAAAGGGGAGGAAGGGAGGGGGAAAAGAGGGGGGAGGGGGGGCGGAAGGGGAAAAAAGGGGGGATAAGGGGGGAAGGAGGGGGGAAAAGAAAAGAGAGGGGAGGGAACCCTTGGGGTGTAATTGGGGGGTAAAACTTACCACAGTAGTTACGTCTGTGGGTATATAAACAGCCAGCGCCATGTAGAAAGGGAATTCCCAATGGTGTGCAGGTGAATGGACAGATGGAAAGACCCTAGGTGCAGGTACACAAGGGGCCACAAGAGGTGTAATGTCCAGTGGTTCTGGTAAAGCAACCAGTATACGGTCATCCATGGAGGTATCCATATCTGTGACCAAGAATGCAGGGTAGTGCATAGACCAAAAAGGAGACACCTGTAACGGTCCCCAATGCACAGCAAGGGTGTCCTGTTGATCACCACCTCACCACAGGAGAAATCCTAGGTGTACATGGCCAGGACGAGATCCACGCTGCTCATCCAAGGGCAAAGCCCATTAAATGAGCTCCCCAACCAGGAGACGTCCAGACGCACCAGGGCGGCTACGTCCAGCGTCACCGGGTCTGTTTCCCCGCACTACGCAGGTGCGCAATGTGCGGTACTGCGCATGTGCGCTGAGGCCAAGCCAGGGGGCGGGATGCCCCGAGCCAGGGAAGAGCAAGAGGGGATGGACCAGAGGGACATCCCCGCCAGGGGAAACACAAGTCCGCCACATATGGGAGGGACAGGCAGCCAAATGCCGCGCCATTTACTCAAGGGGTGCTATGTACGCGGGAAAAAGAAACAATAATAACACATAATGATAACAGTTGTGGAAATAGTGGGAGTGTAATCCCAAGGGTGATTACTGTAATCGGGTGACATAAAACAGTGCCCTAAACAGCTGGAGGACAGCAAGAGGACCTACGGAAGAGGACAGACTAACAAACGGGGCATCAAAAAAGCATAGGCTAGTGATGAATTTAAGGTATCACCAGTCTGAAGTGAAAATGGGAATAAGAAGTGACAAAGATAAAAATTATAAATAAAAGATAAACACTTAAATGAATAATGAATGAAAGAATTGGAGATAAATAGATAAAAATAAATAAAAAAATAAAAATAATGATAGTGATAAATAGAAATAATTATGAAGTGAAAGACAGGGCATCAGGGAGCCAGCCTATTGCGGCATCCCATATATCCCTGAATCAGTGCTAGGGTATGGTTAAACCCATAATAATAAAAAACTGCAATTGTTTAAAATTGCAGTAGGTAAAGCAAGTGAAGAGGATGTGAATGTGAAGTGTGGGTAATATCCGTCCCCATATTTGGGGTGAAAGGGTGCTAAATATGAATAATGCAAGGTGCCCCAGTATATTAGGAGTTAAACATAGTATCTAGATAAGGCTGGGTAGCCAGGTTATAACCATAGAATGTAGAGGAGGGGTCGCCTACCATGTGTAATCCAAAATAGATACTCCAGGAAGAGAAGGGGAAAATATGGAATAGACATAACAGCCATGACGGGATAAGAGGTGTGGAACACCAGGTAGTTCCTTAACGGCTGGATTATGTCCAGTCCGTGTATAAATAAACCTTTAGTAGAGGTGAATGGATAGGAGCTGAATAACCCTACTCTAAGGGAGAAATTAATCTATGGTTGGTACACATAATTCACGACCACATCACATGTTAAACTGAATAATACAAACAATAGTTAATAGGATCAGTTAAATACATAACAATCATAAGGCCTGCCTGGTCAATACCGAAAGTGTCCAAAGTCCAAAAGTTGAGAGGGCAATGTATATACTATAACACCCAGTAATCAATCAGGTAAAAAATGAATATAAGGGGTTAAACATTAGAGGCACTCAGAAGAGAGAAACGGGTGTGTTATCCACCCTATAATTGAGAACAAAATGGGAGTGCAGCCTCAGATACAAAGTCATAATGAAAACATAACAACGTACCATCATCCAATTAATAGTAGAAAGACAAAAGGGGGAGGGGTGGGGGCAAGAGGATGGTTGCTGAAGCTAAACCTTGAACAACCCACCCGAATAATTTGTGGACTATCTCGGTACTAATGCACATGATAAACATTGTTTAAATAAAAGATTTTTATTACAGATAAAAATTGTACAAAAATGGACAGTAATGCACATCAAGGATTGGTTGAAGTCTCTACTAGTTTCGCGGGAGTACCGCTTCTTCAGGAGAGCCAATCTATACAATAAATAGTATAAAAAGATATATAATACAATTCAGCAATAATGTAGATAATTCATAAGAAAAATTAATTAGAAAAATTAAGAGCTTACCCGATGAGTAATAAAACAGGCGTGGGAATGGGCCGCCCATGTAGTGCCCCCTGCGGCGGACAAGGGGGGATGGTGCATCGATCTCTAGGTATAAGGCGTATAATTAATTAATTAAAGGACCCAATAAGTAACCCATACTGAGGTGAGGGGAGGGGGTATATAGAGGAAGAGTACAGGCAGAAGAGGGAAGAGGGAGGGGGAGAAAGAAAGGGTAAAAAAGGAAAGGGGGGGGTTTGCGGTGGTGGGGAAGGGGGGGGTTTTGGGAAGGGGAGGGAATCACAAGGGAGAGAAGGAGATAGGAAGGGGAAGGAAAGGAAGGGAGGATGGGGGAGGATAATGGGAAGGAGAAGAGGGGGGGGAAGGGGGAAGAAAGGGGGGGTGGAGAAGGAGCAGGTGGGGGGGACAGGAAAAGAGGGGGAAGGGAAGAAAAAGAGGGGAGGGGAAAGGGGAGGAAGGGAGGGGGGAAAAGAGGGGGGAGGGGGGGTGGAAGGGGAAAAAAGGGGGGATAAGGGGGGAAGGAGGGGGGAAAAGAAAAGAGAGGGGAGGGAACCCTTGGGGTGTAATTGGGGGGTAAAACTTACCACAGTAGTTACGTCTGTGGGTATATAAACAGCCAGCGCCATGTAGAAAGGGAATTCCCAATGGTGTGCAGGTGAATGGACAGATGGAAAGACCCTAGGTGCAGGTACACAAGGGGCCACAAGAGGTGTAATGTCCAGTGGTTCTGGTAAAGCAACCAGTATACGGTCATCCATGGAGGTATCCATATCTGTGACCAAGAATGCAGGGTAGTGCATAGACCAAAAAGGAGACACCTGTAACGGTCCCCAATGCACAGCAAGGGTGTCCTGTTGATCACCACCTCACCACAGGAGAAATCCTAGGTGTACATGGCCAGGACGAGATCCACGCTGCTCATCCAAGGGCAAAGCCCATTAAATGAGCTCCCCAACCAGGAGACGTCCAGACGCACCAGGGCGGCTACGTCCAGCGTCACCGGGTCTGTTTCCCCGCACTACGCAGGTGCGCAATGTGCGGTACTGCGCATGTGCGCTGAGGCCAAGCCAGGGGGCGGGATGCCCCGAGCCAGGGAAGAGCAAGAGGGGATGGACCAGAGGGACATCCCCGCCAGGGGAAACACAAGTCCGCCACATATGGGAGGGACAGGCAGCCAAATGCCGCGCCATTTACTCAAGGGGTGCTATGTACGCGGGAAAAAGAAACAATAATAACACATAATGATAACAGTTGTGGAAATAGTGGGAGTGTAATCCCAAGGGTGATTACTGTAATCGGGTGACATAAAACAGTGCCCTAAACAGCTGGAGGACAGCAAGAGGACCTACGGAAGAGGACAGACTAACAAACGGGGCATCAAAAAAGCATAGGCTAGTGATGAATTTAAGGTATCACCAGTCTGAAGTGAAAATGGGAATAAGAAGTGACAAAGATAAAAATTATAAATAAAAGATAAACACTTAAATGAATAATGAATGAAAGAATTGGAGATAAATAGATAAAAATAAATAAAAAAATAAAAATAATGATAGTGATAAATAGAAATAATTATGAAGTGAAAGACAGGGCATCAGGGAGCCAGCCTATTGCGGCATCCCATATATCCCTGAATCAGTGCTAGGGTATGGTTAAACCCATAATAATAAAAAACTGCAATTGTTTAAAATTGCAGTAGGTAAAGCAAGTGAAGAGGATGTGAATGTGAAGTGTGGGTAATATCCGTCCCCATATTTGGGGTGAAAGGGTGCTAAATATGAATAATGCAAGGTGCCCCAGTATATTAGGAGTTAAACATAGTATCTAGATAAGGCTGGGTAGCCAGGTTATAACCATAGAATGTAGAGGAGGGGTCGCCTACCATGTGTAATCCAAAATAGATACTCCAGGAAGAGAAGGGGAAAATATGGAATAGACATAACAGCCATGACGGGATAAGAGGTGTGGAACACCAGGTAGTTCCTTAACGGCTGGATTATGTCCAGTCCGTGTATAAATAAACCTTTAGTAGAGGTGAATGGATAGGAGCTGAATAACCCTACTCTAAGGGAGAAATTAATCTATGGTTGGTACACATAATTCACGACCACATCACATGTTAAACTGAATAATACAAACAATAGTTAATAGGATCAGTTAAATACATAACAATCATAAGGCCTGCCTGGTCAATACCGAAAGTGTCCAAAGTCCAAAAGTTGAGAGGGCAATGTATATACTATAACACCCAGTAATCAATCAGGTAAAAAATGAATATAAGGGGTTAAACATTAGAGGCACTCAGAAGAGAGAAACGGGTGTGTTATCCACCCTATAATTGAGAACAAAATGGGAGTGCAGCCTCAGATACAAAGTCATAATGAAAACATAACAACGTACCATCATCCAATTAATAGTAGAAAGACAAAAGGGGGAGGGGTGGGGGCAAGAGGATGGTTGCTGAAGCTAAACCTTGAACAACCCACCCGAATAATTTGTGGACTATCTCGGTACTAATGCACATGATAAACATTGTTTAAATAAAAGATTTTTATTACAGATAAAAATTGTACAAAAATGGACAGTAATGCACATCAAGGATTGGTTGAAGTCTCTACTAGTTTCGCGGGAGTACCGCTTCTTCAGGAGAGCCAATCTATACAATAAATAGTATAAAAAGATATATAATACAATTCAGCAATAATGTAGATAATTCATAAGAAAAATTAATTAGAAAAATTAAGAGCTTACCCGATGAGTAATAAAACAGGCGTGGGAATGGGCCGCCCATGTAGTGCCCCCTGCGGCGGACAAGGGGGGATGGTGCATCGATCTCTAGGTATAAGGCGTATAATTAATTAATTAAAGGACCCAATAAGTAACCCATACTGAGGTGAGGGGAGGGGGTATATAGAGGAAGAGTACAGGCAGAAGAGGGAAGAGGGAGGGGGAGAAAGAAAGGGTAAAAAAGGAAAGGGGGGGGTTTGCGGTGGTGGGGAAGGGGGGGGTTTTGGGAAGGGGAGGGAATCACAAGGGAGAGAAGGAGATAGGAAGGGGAAGGAAAGGAAGGGAGGATGGGGGAGGATAATGGGAAGGAGAAGAGGGGGGGGAAGGGGGAAGAAAGGGGGGGTGGAGAAGGAGCAGGTGGGGGGGACAGGAAAAGAGGGGGAAGGGAAGAAAAAGAGGGGAGGGGAAAGGGGAGGAAGGGAGGGGGGAAAAGAGGGGGGAGGGGGGGTGGAAGGGGAAAAAAGGGGGGATAAGGGGGGAAGGAGGGGGGAAAAGAAAAGAGAGGGGAGGGAACCCTTGGGGTGTAATTGGGGGGTAAAACTTACCACAGTAGTTACGTCTGTGGGTATATAAACAGCCAGCGCCATGTAGAAAGGGAATTCCCAATGGTGTGCAGGTGAATGGACAGATGGAAAGACCCTAGGTGCAGGTACACAAGGGGCCACAAGAGGTGTAATGTCCAGTGGTTCTGGTAAGGCAACCAGTATACGGTCATCCATGGAGGTATCCATATCTGTGACCAAGAATGCAGGGTAGTGCATAGACCAAAAAGGAGACACCTGTAACGGTCCCCAATGCACAGCAAGGGTGTCCTGTTGATCACCGCCTCACCACAGGAGAAATCCTAGGTGTACATGGCCAGGACGAGATCCACGCTGCTCATCCAAGGGCAAAGCCCATTAAATGAGCTCCCCAACCAGGAGACGTCCAGACGCACCAGGGCGGCTACGTCCAGCGTCACCGGGTCTGTTTCCCTGCACTACGCAGGTGCGCGATGTGCGGTACTGCGCATGTGCGCTGAGGCCAAGCCAGGGGGCGGGATGCCCCGAGCCAGGGAAGAGCAAGAGGGGATGGACCAGAGGGACATCCCCGCCAGGGGAAACACAAGTCCGCCACATATGGGAGGGACAGGCAGCCAAATGCCGCGCCATTTACTCAAGGGGTGCTATGTACGCGGGAAAAAGAAACAATAATAACACATAATGATAACAGTTGTGGAAATAGTGGGAGTGTAATCCCAAGGGTGATTACTGTAATCGGGTGACATAAAACAGTGCCCTAAACAGCTGGAGGACAGCAAGAGGACCTACGGAAGAGGACAGACTAACAAACGGGGCATCAAAAAAGCATAGGCTAGTGATGAATTTAAGGTATCACCAGTCTGAAGTGAAAATGGGAATAAGAAGTGACAAAGATAAAAATTATAAATAAAAGATAAACACTTAAATGAATAATGAATGAAAGAATTGGAGATAAATAGATAAAAATAAATAAAAAAATAAAAATAATGATAGTGATAAATAGAAATAATTATGAAGTGAAAGACAGGGCATCAGGGAGCCAGCCTATTGCGGCATCCCATATATCCCTGAATCAGTGCTAGGGTATGGTTAAACCCATAATAATAAAAAACTGCAATTGTTTAAAATTGCAGTAGGTAAAGCAAGTGAAGAGGATGTGAATGTGAAGTGTGGGTAATATCCGTCCCCATATTTGGGGTGAAAGGGTGCTAAATATGAATAATGCAAGGTGCCCCAATATATTAGGAGTTAAACATAGTATCTAGATAAGGCTGGGTAGCCAGGTTATAACCATAGAATGTAGAGGAGGGGTCGCCTACCATGTGTAATCCAAAATAGATACTCCAGGAAGAGAAGGGGAAAATATGGAATAGACATAACAGCCATGACGGGATAAGAGGTGTGGAACACCAGGTAGTTCCTTAACGGCTGGATTATGTCCAGTCCGTGTATAAATAAACCTTTAGTAGAGGTGAATGGATAGGAGCTGAATAACCCTACTCTAAGGGAGAAATTAATCTATGGTTGGTACACATAATTCACGACCACATCACATGTTAAACTGAATAATACAAACAATAGTTAATAGGATCAGTTAAATACATAACAATCATAAGGCCTGCCTGGTCAATACCGAAAGTGTCCAAAGTCCAAAAGTTGAGAGGGCAATGTATATACTATAACACCCAGTAATCAATCAGGTAAAAAATGAATATAAGGGGTTAAACATTAGAGGCACTCAGAAGAGAGAAACGGGTGTGTTATCCACCCTATAATTGAGAACAAAATGGGAGTGCAGCCTCAAATACAAAGTCATAATGAAAACATAACAACGTACCATCATCCAATTAATAGTAGAAAGACCTCTACCAAAGGTTTATTTATACACGGACTGGACATAATCCAGCCGTTAAGGTACTACCTGGTGTTCCACACCTCTTATCCCGTCATGGCTGTTATGTCTATTCCATATTTTCCCCTTCTCTTCCTGGAGTATCTATTTTGGATTACACATGGTAGGCGACCCCTCCTCTACATTCTATGGTTATAACCTGGCTACCCAGCCTTATCTAGATACTATGTTTAACTCCTAATATACTGGGGCACCTTGCATTATTCATATTTAGCACCCTTTCACCCCAAATATGGGGACGGATATTACCCACACTTCACATTCACATCCTCTTCACTTGCTTTACCTACTGCAATTTTAAACAATTGCAGTTTTTTATTATTATGGGTTTAACCATACCCTAGCACTGATTCAGGGATATATGGGATGCCGCAATAGGCTGGCTCCCTGATGCCCTGTCTTTCACTTCATAATTATTTCTATTTATCACTATCATTATTTTTATTTATTTTTTTATTTTTATCTATTTATCTCCAATTCTTTCATTCATTATTCATTTAAGTGTTTATCTTTTATTTATAATTTTTATCTTTGTCACTTCTTATTCCCATTTTCACTTCAGACTGGTGATACCTTAAATTCATCACTAGCCTATGCTTTTTTGATGCCCCGTTTCTTAGTCTGTCCTCTTCCGTAGGTCCTCTTGCTGTCCTTCAGCTGTTTAGGGCACTGTTTTATGTCACCCGATTACAGTAATCACCCTTGGGATTACACTCCTACTATTTCCACAACTGTTATCATTATGTGTTATTATTGTTTCTTTTTCCCGCGTACATAGCACCCCTTGAGTAAATGGCGCGGCATTTGGCTGCCTGTCCCTCCCATATGTGGCGGACTTGTGTTTCCCCTGGCGGGGATGTCCCTCTGGTCCATCCCCTCTTGCTCTTCCCTGGCTCGAGGCATCCCGCCCCCTGGCTTGGCCTCAGCGCACATGCGCAGTACCGCACATCGCGCACCTGCGTAGTGCGGGGAAACAGACCCGGTGACGCTGGACGTAGCCGCCCTGGTGTGTCTGGACGTCTCCTGGTTGGGGAGCTCATTTAATGGGCTTTGCCCTTGGATGAGCAGCGTGGATCTCGTCCTGGCCATGTACACCTAGGATTTCTCCTGTGGTGAGGCGGTGATCAACGGGACACCCTTGCTGTGCATTGGGGACCGTCACAGGTGTCTCCTTTTTGGTCTATGCACTACCCTGCATTCTTGGTCACAGATATGGATACCTCCATGGATGACCGTATATTGGTTGCTTTACCAGAACCACTGGACATTACACCTCTTGTGGCCCCTTGTGTACCTGCACCTAGGGTCTTTCCATCTGTCCATTCACCTGCACACCATTGGGAATTCCCTTTCTACATGGCGCTGGCTGTTTATATACCCACAGACGTAACTACTGTGGTAAGTTTTACCCCCCAATTACACCCCAAGGGTTCCCTCCCCTCTCTTTTCTTTTCCCCCTCCTTCCCCCCTTATCCCCCCTTTTTTTCCCTTCCGCCCCCCCCTCCCCCCTCTTTTCCCCCCTCCCTTCCTCCCCTTTCCCCTTTCCCCTCCCCTCTTTTTCTTCCCTTCCCCCTCTTTTCCTGTCCCCCCACCTGCTCCTTCTCCACCCCCCCTTTCTTCCCCGTTTCCCCCCCTCTTCTCCTTCCCATTATCCTCCCCCATCCTCCCTTCCTTTCCTTCCCCTTCCTATCTCCTTCTCTCCCTTGTGATTCCCTCCCCTTCCCAAACCCCCCCCTTCCCCACCACCCCAAAACCCCCCCACCCCTTTCCTTTTTTACCATATCTTTCTCCCCCTCCCTCTTCCCTCTTCTGCCTGTACTCTTCCTCTATATACCCCCTCCCCTCACCTCAGTATGGGTTACTTATTGGGTCCTTTAATTAATTAATTATACGCCTTATACCTAGAGATCGACGCACCATCCCCCCTTGTCCGCCGCAGGGGGCACTACATGGGCGGCCCATTCCCACGCCTGTTTTATTACTCATCGGGTAAGCTCTTAATTTTTCTAATTAATTTTTCTTATGAATTATCTACATTATTGCTGAATTGTATTATATATCTTTTTATACTATTTATTGTATAGATTGGCTCTCCTGAAGAAGCGGTACTCCCGCGAAACTAGTAGAGACTTCAACCAATCCTTGATGTGCATTACTGTCCATTTTTGTACAATTTTTATCTGTAATAAAAATCTTTTATTTAAACAATGTTTATCATGTGCATTAGTACCGAGATAGTCCACAAATTATTTGGGTGGGTTGTTCAAGGTTTAGCTTCAGCAACCATCCTCTTGCCCCCACCCCTCCCCCTTTTGTCTTTCTACTATTGTGAACATTAATATGTTTAAAAAAAAAAATGTGTGATGTATATTGTTACATGCTCTTTCTTCTTCTTTACTTTATTTCCCAATTTTGATTCAGGCACAAATTTAAAAAAATAAAATAATATATATATTTCAAAATATTGTACATAGTTGGAAAAGGCCAGAACCCACTCAGGATTGAGGGGAGTTTTCTGATCTCTTCCAGCCACTGGGGACAGTGGCTTTTTCAGGAGGGGGGTGTGTGTAGCGGGGAACCTCAATATGGGGGTCGCTATGTACTAAATTTAGGGGTAGTATGAGCCATAGTTGGCTCAGGTTCTCTGATTTGTTATACTGGACTCTGCTCTGCTGTAAGTGTTGTCTGGTGTACGGTTCCCCTTTGGCCTGTGGGTGGCACTGTTTCCCAGGCCCAGGGTCGACCCTCAGGCGACACAGTGGCGTGATTGGGTGTCCCCTCTCGGCTACCCTGCGGGGGCGGGGTTTTGCCTGCTGTGCATGCCGGGAGGGGATACATAAAGGGCAGACACCATTAGGAGACAGGCGTGCCCCTGGAGGAGGGCAAGGGAGTGTGCCCCATGGGGGTGCGTGATCTGGCCGAGGAGTCTCAGGCACCTTTAGCCCAAGGCTACAATGTTCTGGGTGGGCCCAGTGCCTTCAACTGGGCCTACAATTAGAACACTGGAGTCCCAGGGTACCCAGGTGAGGGTAACCCTCTCTGAGAGGAAGCCAGGGGAGGATCGGTCCCACGGAAGAGATGAGTGATAGTAGGTCGCTGTCTCGGGTGAGGCCTGGTGACCTGTCAGAGGGAAGGATTCCTTGCTCCGCAAGATAACCCTGTAAAGTGCCCATTGGCATCATCGGTTCTATAAGTTTACAGAGATTCAAGTAAAGTTCTGGATTCAGGAATAACAGGATTCTGCTCTATTAGAGGATCTCCTGAACCCGTCCCAGGTGGGGGACAAAGTTATAGTATTGTTCGAGCTCCACTCCGGCTGCTAGAACTGTGAGAGGCATCTATCTGGGTGAGCTAAACCCACTCGGGATCGAGTGGCGAGGAGTAAGCCAAGTGGTATGTCCCTGAATCTACCTCCTAACTTCGCTAGCTTCTTTCTCTCTTCAATTTCCCCATTAACTGAGGCAAAGGAAAATAAACTCTTTGTTGGAGTTGAAGTTGTGTGGGCATTGACTTTCTTTGGGGAAGGAACATAGACTTTTCCCTATACTCTAGGGACGAGAACCAATGGATGGAGGTAACTCGCTGCAGGACCCAAAATTAAAGAACACCGCTCAACCTTCTAAACCAGGAGGCTCCGGGCATGTGGCACGGTGTGCCTTTATCCCTGCAAGGTGGAGGTAAGCAGGAGAAAAGGGACCGTGTGCTACACTTAAAATAGGCCGTGGCTGTGGTGCATTTTAAATTTTTGTTATTCGCACTCCCTGTTAAGTGACAAGTAAAATTTCAGTTCTTTGTCCCCTATTAGGGTCCTGCTATGGAGTAGCCTCATTATTGGTAAATTACTACATCACCAGGTGTATGGTCACACTTGTTACTTTCAACAGACCATGAGGTTCAATCTTCTCCTGCCTCTATATATGCCTTCTTAATGTAAAGTGACATACGCAGGGGGAAGGCACAAAACAGTACGCCATTAATCCCTGAGTTACCAAACCTTAACCCATTTGTACTAAGCAATATTACATCAAGGCCTCGCCTACGAGCAAGCAGCAATTTTATTTTAATTTGGGCAGGTCTGCAGTATTTAAATTGATGTTCTCTGCATTTACACCAAGGGTTCATTACCCTTGAGCAGATTAAAAAAACAAAAAAACAATGCTAAAATGGTTATATCTACAGCTTTTGAAGCATTTGCATGATCAGCACATTGTAGGAAGTTTAAAATAATTTGTGGATGGGCGAATGCTTGTCACATTTGTCCTACAATTTTTTTAGAGATAAAACCTATAGTGTATTTGACACCTGGGGAGGATTTTTTTTACACACTATGTTCCTTACAAAATTTTTTTTCAATAAAATAAAATAAAAATAAAATAAAAATTGCCACAAAAGAAACACAAGCAGTGAGGACTGTAGTTTCCATGGTTCATGGAGAAATGCCCCCTTATATTGGGGTTCAGTGTAAAAGTGCCCCCTTACATTGGTGGATAGTATACTGTAGATGTAAAATGAATCCCCTACTTCTCGCTGCTCAGGGAACCCTTAGCAATTTCTGGCAGAACCGTATGGTTTCATGGAACCTGAATGAGAAAGGCTGGTCTAAAGGTCTGGGCATCTTGTCTGGAAGGGACTTTTGAGAATTATTAGACCATTTATATACATAATATAAAGATACACCTAAGGAATTAGAAATCAGCTAGTTAGGGGAGATGTATACATATAAAGATATATAAAAGCATGGTAAACCGAGATCTGCATAGTTAGAACTTGATTAAAATTTTTAAATGCATTACTTTGGGGGACTACAAAAAGTCCAGTCTAGATGTCTGGTTAGGATTACCGTACTTCTTCAAAGTATCTTCTATTACGTGGCAACCCTAGGCCACCTTGGAGATTAGTCCTCATCAAAGTAAAACTTTTGAATCTAGGCTTTGTCCATAGGTGTCTATTGCATTAGGGTGTGCACCCCAAATGTATTAAAACATGGACGGTGTCAGTAGAGCAGTTGTCTTGTCAGTAGAGCAGAGGTTGGTGTCAGTAGGGCCGTGGACAGTGTCAGTAGCTTTTTATTTTTATTATTTTTTTTTTTATTTTTTTTTTAAATTTGGGGGGGTCATTGGTGCAATATCAGCAGGGGGAATCTGCACCCCCTGCGCACGCCTATGGCTTTGTCCATATTGGATGAAAAAATTATTACGAAATTCAAACTGTACGAAAAAGCTCTAGGCAGGGGTACTGGTAACATTAGTATTTAAAACAGGAAAGTATATACAGGTATAAAAGAAATTCAGCCCATCTAAGCAAAGTGAGGCAATCTAAGATTTTTTTGGTCGATCAAAATCTTGTCCAGCAGATGGATCCACAGGTGGATGGGGATTGCACACACTGTCACCAGCAGCTTCTCAGCAGGAAATGGGAGTTCCCTCAGACACACAAAAACAGCAGAAAGAGGGCGCCTGGGTCAGTGTGATAATAAAAGCAAGTAACAGTTTATTCAGATACACTTACATAAAAGTATCTTGCAAGCTGCACACAGGGTGTATGTGGATCAATAATCAAGCAGTCAGCCATCACAAGGGATGAGAAGACCACTGTGGAGATAAGCTCAGACCTGCCGTATGGAGGTATATAACCATCAGCGTCTCCAGCTCCCACCCCTGCTCTCACAGAGCTAGCATTACCAAATCAGGACATGGTCGGGCCACAACGCATTTCCGAGGATCGCCACATTCTTCAGGCCAAAGGGATGGTCTTCTCATCCCGGCTGACTGCTTGATCGGTGATCCAAATCCACCCTGTGTGCAGCTTGCAAGATACTTTTATGTAAGTGTATCTGAATAAAGTGTTACTTGCTTTTACTATCACACTGATCCAGGCGCCCTCTTTCTGCTGTTTTTTTGTCTACAAAATAGGGGATAGATTTATGTCATTTGTCTTTTTTTTATACCAGTAATGGCGGTGATCCGCAATTTTTAGCGGGACTGCAACATTGCAGCGGACAGATCGGACACTTTTGGCACTTTTTGAGGATCAGTGCCATTTATACTGAGATCAGTGCTATAAAAATGCACTGATTACTGTATAAATGTCACTGGTAGGGAAGGGGTTAACACTAGGGGCAATCAAAGTGTTAAATGTGTTCCCTGGGAGGTGTTTCTAACTGTATGGGGACTGGGCTGACTGGAGAAGGAGAGAGATCGCTGTTCCTAATCACTAGGAACAGGCGATCATTCTCAGCTCCCCTGTCAGAACGGGGATCTGCTGTGTTTACACTGGCAGATCCCCATTCTGCCTCTGTGTGGAGCGATCGTGAGTGGCCGGTGAACATCGTGCCCGCCGGCCATGTGCACGGGCTCCGGGGCCGCGGGGAAGCGTGCCTGCTATATCTATTACATGAAGCGGCGTACAATGACGGAAATTCACGTAATAGAGCCAACCTGCCGCACTACAACTGTGGCGCCTGGTCTTTAAGTAGTTAAATAGGAATAAGTCCCCCAGCTCTGCTATAGCTGGGACCTCAATGAATATCAGACTCCAGCAGAACTGCCTCAAGGGGGCAGCAGCCTCTAAGTCTGGAACTTTTCCAGAAGAACAGGAACCCAGCTGCTCCAGACCTCACACTTTTTATGTTCCCCACAGACACCTGAAGGGCATGCCTCCCCTGGGATTGGCTGCAGCACAAAAAAAATATTCAAACTGCCCATTATATTCTCACAGCCCTCTATGTTCTGGAAGCTTCTGAGATCTAGAACAGCCCAAAGAAATCAATAGCTGTTCCAATGATTACAGAGGAGCCAAATAGAATTAACATTACCTATCATTCTAGCAACCTACCTAGGAGGGTGCTACACTCCTCTTTTAAAAGTTTAAAACTATGCCTTTATATACATTTTAGGTCATTGAATCTGACATTTTGTTGAGAAAGCCAGTTGACTAGCAGTTTTGGAAGGATAAAGCTATGCAGTGGCAGCTTCAGTGGTAAACCCAGAACAAATGTATTTAATGTGTTAAATTTACTTTCCCATAGCATTGATGCACTTGCTTTGGTATTGGCACTCTCAATTTGGAGGGTAGCAGTGTCCAGTGCAGTGGACAGTAGTGTGTTTGTATGGGGGGCACAAATTGTAGCTGGCCTAGTGGAGGTAAAAGTGTAAATAGGGTTCTGTCTGCTACATAGCCAACAGTACCTTAAGCTTGGTAACTTCATACATCTGTGTCAGCAAAACCCAATAGGAAGTTGGTGTATTGTTAAAATTATGCTCCTGGTAAGACTGAGACTGTAAATTCCGAAGGAACAGTGTGGTAAAATAACGTAATCGTTATATGGGACCGTACAAATGTGCACATGTGATTCAGGAAACAAAGGGTAAGAGACAATGTGAGGGACTGTGCATTGCTACCCATGTATTCCAACATTTGCTTGGTTATAGCCAAGATATTGCCAGGAACTGACTATGATGTTTGTTTTAGGACCATACTACTAAACTTTAATTCCTTGCAGGCCTCTCAAACCTATAAAGCCACAGAACTGTTCGCTTTATGTTTGGTAGTGGTGCACTATGGACTGCTATTGACCCTGCCCCTCAGGCCACTCGAATCTCTAGCTCACTAATTCTGGAATGTTTCCTGGTATACTTTTATAAATTTTTAAAAGTATATACATTTATGGAGAGCTAAAACAAGTATGGCATCCTATATGAAAAAGGGACACAGGAGAAGATGAAGAAGAAAAGATTCCCTATATTTTATTACAAGCATTGGAGATAGCAGCTGATCCACAGTAAGTTAAACTTTATCAATACATTTATCACAAATTTATCAGAAAGTAACATTTTCAACACACAGGGCATCACCAGCAAAATGAAGAACGAGTTCACCATTTTGCTGTAAACCAAATATAAGTTGGAGCAAAACTGTAAACACCAGGGAGTGAGAGCATGTACATATAAGAAGCCATTATTCCACTCTGTCTATTAGGCTCCACCTATAGCTAACATTCACTTCTGGGTGAAATGACCCCTAAAGGTCTGTGTATACTGTGCAATAAAATTTGAAGGGCACAGGGTAGGCCAACAATCAGACTAAATAGCAATAAAAATAAAAAGTGAGTTATCATTTATCAAGGAAGAGCAAGAGTATGCACACGAGAGCCAGAGAAAAACAGTAGATAGAGAGATGGAGAGTCCAACATTGAGTGGAATAGGGTAGAGTTATGGACTACGCACTGTTGATTGTATGGATGTCAGTGTATGACAAAAATACATGAAAGAGATTATTTGTACATACAGAGTAATAAATATAACAATTATTATGAGGGCAAAGCTTGACAAGGTTACATTTAGAAATTGAGTGTTGAACTAAAGAATGTCTGTGAGTGGTTTTCCAAAGCTGTATTGTAAGTGTCAAATTAATTTGGCGCTATAGAACTCACAGAGGTACACTGTAGAAATTAGTTTTATGCCAGCTTTGAAAAGCATTTGAGAGTATTTCAGTTTCTGAACATAAATTCTATAAAAGTGTAACAGAGCAAGTACAAGTCAAGTAAAGAAATTTGCAATTATTGCTATAGATTGAAGAGACAAATTTACTACTGGTCTCAGTCAGTCGTCTTTAACAGGATTTGGTGTAATTGCCTAAATACACCATAATAGACTCTCCCCAAACTACAGCTACCCAGCTAGACCAAAAACAGCCATTATTATGTTGCTGGAGAGATAATAGGCAAATGAACAAATGTGCACATGCATAAACACAAGAAAGTACAAATTTAGGCTTGTGTCCAACTGCAAGATAGGAAGAGCACATTCCTGCTGCCACTAGTGAAAATTAAAAAAAAAAATAACGCCCAAGTCCATCCATGGCTCTTTAAAGTATAACTAAAGGCAAAAGTTTTCTTTTTAGCTTTGAATAGAGGGGAGTTGGATTAGAATACATGTCAGTTTTTATTGCTGTCTGTGTCCCTGTTTGGAAGATTCATCCTGTTTACCATTATCATTGAAGTGAAAGTAAAAGAAAATCCCAAATTTTGGATTGCCCCCAGAAAAGTAATAGAGGGGAAATCTTCCAAATGGGGACACTAGTTCTGGTGACTTGGTGGTCCCCAAGGAATTCCCCTGATTTGCATGGATTTGCTCCCACTTCCTGTTTTGCTATGGGGTGGGAAGTGAAGTTAAATCTCCCCAATGGGAAAAAGATGGCAATAATAAACCTTACAGGGGTTATAATCCTCCCTTACTCTATCCAAAAGAAAAAAAAAAAAGGTTCTACTTTAATTTATGTTGTATAAAAAATAATAATAATAATAACCAATAAATAGAAAAATATTTAGAGGAAAACAATATGATCGATTTCCCTTGATCCACTTCACAGCATTTCATAGTTACATAGTTGAAAAAAAATAAGTCCATCTAGTTCAACCAATAAAAAAAATAATTAAAATTACCCACCTTAATTTTTTTAGTAATAATGTCATGCTAAAAATGATTCCACTCCCTGATAATATGACAGGATAATTGTAATGTAATGTTTAGAATGAGGGCTGTAATGTATTACATTTTCTCACAATGGATAGTACTATATTATGAGATCCTTATGAGTTAAGAGAGAACTCCAGTTGGAATAGAACATTTATTTAACCTAACCCCTAAAATGAATCGTTAACACTTAAAGCAGAGCTTGCACCTGCTTGTTAAAATGCTGCATACAACTTCAAAAGAAATGAGGTAGGAAAAAGTTATACTCACCTTTCCCCCAGCTTCCACCCAGTGCATCTAGACGAGGATTACATCATACTCCTTTCAGTGAAACTCTCGGAAATGTTAAGTAGCTCAAATCTCA
This sequence comes from Rana muscosa, assembly GCA_029206835.1. Lineage (NCBI taxonomy): Eukaryota > Metazoa > Chordata > Amphibia > Anura > Ranidae > Rana > Rana muscosa. The sequence goes on from CM055121.1 coordinate 75,517,367, forward strand.
ATGAAAAGATGAATATTATGTATTATTTTCTTTCTCCAGCGGGAGTTAATTTTTTGTTTTATACAGTGTTTCAGCAAGGGGAAGGAGGGGGCCACACTTAAAATGTGGACCTTGCATAGACAATTACAATCCACAAATAATATTTTATAAAGCTACCTCTTATTTTATAAAGTTATATCTCATTTGCACACAGTGATTTTAAATGCCTGATTTCACAGAGAATCAGAAAAATCAGAATGTATCTATATCACCAACAGGATAATGTATAGGCTGAGCTTTCAGAAACTTTGTTTATTCTTTTTTGTATGTGTGTAGATGTGCTTGTGCCCTTCAGATTCACTCTATTAGGCCCCTGTCACACTTGTGCAGCCTGAAAGTTGTGCGACTTTGCCACAATTGATTTTTTTCACAAAAAAAACTTTGCCACAATTTAGCCGCGACATTGACGTGACTTGAAACACTGTATGTGTAATCTTGAAGTCTATGGACCAAAGTAGCGCAGGGACTACTTTGAAGATGCTGCAACTTGAAGTCGCACAGATATGAACGGTACTCATTGGAAATCATGGAGTATGACTTGTCATGCGACTTTGCAGTCCCAAGTCGCAGGACAAGTCGCACAAGTGTGAAAGGGGCCTTAGTGCCATTGTATAGATCCTTTCCTGGCTCCTTTGTGGTCATCAAAGTAGTCTGCCATGAGCAGGCCATACAACGGTGAAGTCAGCCTTTCCGAGGCCAGGTTTATACAATATGCCTCCTAAGCCAACTGTTTTCTGCCACCCTGCTTCTACCTCTGTTGACTAGCTAGCCTCAATATTACATTGCCTTCATAGCTACAAAGGCATTCCAAGGCTGGTAGAAGACAGAATGAGAATGATAGTTTGTCAATTCTGTGTTAGTAGATCTAGAACTGATCACTAGAAGAGGACAAACTCTCTTCCTACTCTACTAGTAGTTTGGTGCAGACTTAAAATGGGTGAGCGGGAACAACAACAAAGAAGACCAAGCCAAATTCCAACAGCGGGCAGGGCAGCAGCCTGAAACATGTAAATGTTATTGTGTCACTGGCATCAACATGATGTGTCTGCAACTGTGTGCTGTCCCTGTGATCGCCACCATCCGTCCGTCTCTCGGGGGGAGGGTCACCGCCGGAGGGGGGGTGCGGTGTTAATTTAGAGCACCAGCCGCTACTGATTCAAGCCATGGAGGAGCCTATACATACAAATGTTGACACAGAGGCTTCCTATTTATCCCTGCATTATCTCTCACCAACTTCAGGCCTTGTGTGCACATAACAGACAATATATTCGCCCACTTTGGACTTGTATACTATGAAAATATCTATTAACCACTTAACAACCACCTGCCGACAAATAACGTCGACAAGGTGGTTGCTTAACTCTGGGAGGACGTTATATAACGTCCTCCCAGAATCGCGCTCCCGCGCGCCCCCTGGGGCGCGCACACGGGAAACTCCGTGACCGCCGGGTCCAGAGGACCCGGCGGATCACGAATCGCGGTAAATCGCCGCTGATAGCGGCCGTTTACCACGTGATCGCTCCGTCAAATGACGGAGCAATCACTTGTAAACAGACCGGCGTCATTTGATGACGCCGGTTCCTCCCTCCCCTCTCTGTACCGATCGGTACAGTGTGAGAGGGGAGGGGGAGGGAGCGGATGGCAGCAGCAGCACTGTGGGCTGGATCTGTGACAATTGCAGTCACAGATCCAGCCATCCATCCATCCCTGCTCAGCCATCCCTGTGCTATACCCTGCCAATACTCTGCAATACACCCTGCCAATACTCTGCAAAATACCCTGCCAATACCCTGGTGCAATACTCTGCAATACCCTGGTGCAATACTCTGCAATACCCTGGTGCAATACTCTGCAATACCCTGGTGCAATACTCTGCAAAATACTCTGCAATACCCTGCGAAATACTCTGCAATACCCTGCGAAATACTCTGCAATACCCTGGTGCAATACTCTGCAATACCCTGGTGCAATACTCTGCAATACCCTGGTGCAATACTCTGCAATACCCTGGTGCAATACTCTGCAATACCCTGGTGCAATACTCTGCAATACCCTGCTGCAATACCCTGCACAATACTCTGCAATACCCTGCACAATACTCTGCAATACCCTGCAAAATACTCTGCAATACCCTGCAAAATACTCTGCAATACTCTGCAAAATACTCTGCAATACCCTGCAAAATACTCTGCAATACCCTGCGCAATACCCTGCAAAATACTCTGCAATACCCTGCAAAATACTCTGCAATACCCTGCACAATACTCTGCAATACCCTGCACAATACTCTGCAATACCCTGCACAATACTCTGCAATACCCGCCACAATACTCTGCAATACCCTCCACAATACTCTGCAATACCCTCCACAATACTCTGCAATACCCTCCACAATACCCTGTGCAATACCCTCCACAATACCCTGTGCAATACCCGTGCAATACCCTGCCATACACCGCAATACCCTGCCATACCCTGCAATACCCTGCCATAGTCCGCAATACTCCGCAATGCCCTGCAATACTCCGCAATGCCCGGCAATACTCCGCAATGCCCGGCAATACTCCGCAATGCCCGGCAATACTCTGCAATAACCACTTCCCGCCCTCCGGCCGTCATATGACGTCCTTGACTTTGTGCGGGGATATCTGAATGATGGGAGCAGCTACAGGCATCATTCAGATATCAGCTTTTTCAGCCGGCGATTCCCTACACCATAAGAACAATCATAGCGGCTGTTCTGCCGCTTGATCATTCTTACGGGAGGCGAGAGGGGATGTCCCCCCCCCCCCCCCCGCCGCCCTCCGGTGCTTCTACCGACTCACCGCTACGATCAAAGCCAGGATTGTTGGGTTTTTTTTTTGTATTTTTTTCAGGCTTCCCAGCCTAGAGGTGAGATGTGGGGTCTTATTGACACCCCCCCCCCCATATCTCACTGTAAAGAGGACCTGTCATGCCATATTCCTATTACAAGGGATGTTTACGTTCCTTGTAATAGGTATAAAAGTGATCAAAAAAGTGTTTAGGGCGGAAAAACATGTCAAACTAAAATAAATAAAGTAAAATGAAGAATAAATTTTTTTATTTTTTTTTAAAGCGCCCCTGTCCCCGTGAGCTCGCATACAGAAGCGAACGCATACGTAAGTCCCGCCCACATATGAAAACGGTTTTCAAACCACACATGTGAGGTATCTCTGCGAACGTTAGAGCGAGAGCAATCATTTTGGCCCTAGACCTCCTCTGTAACTCAAAACATGTAACCAGTAAAAATATTTAAAGCGTCGCCTATGGGGATTTTTTAAGTAGCGAAGTTTGGCGCCATTCCACGAGTGTGTGCAATTTTTAAGGGCGACATGTTAGGTATCTATTTACTCGGCGTAACTTCATCTTTCACATTATGCAAAAACATTGGGCTAACTTTACTGTTTTTTTTTTTTTTTAAGCACAAAACATTTTTTTTCCGTAAAAAACGCGTTAAAAAAATTGCTGCGCAAATATCGTGCGAGATAAAAAGTTGCAACAACCACCATTATATTCTCTAAGGTCTTTGCTAAAAAAACATATATAATGTTTTGGGGTTCTATGTAATTTTCTAGCAAACAAATGATGATTTTTACATGTAGGAGAGAAATGTCAGAATTGGCCTGGGTGCTCCAGAACGCCTGAAGGTGCTCCCTGCATGTTGGGCCTCTGTATGTGGCCACGCTGTGTAAAAGTCTCACACATGTGGTATCGCCATACTCGGGAGTAATAGCAGAATGTGTTTTGGGGTGTAATTTGTGGAATGCATATGCTGTGTGTGAGAAATAACCTGCTAATATGACAATTTTGTGAAAAAAAAAAAAGAGAAAAAAAAATCTTGATTTTGCAAAGAATTGTGGGAAAAAATGACAACTTCAAAAAACTCACAATGCCTCTTTCTGAATACCTTGGAATGTCTTCTTTCCAAAAATGGGTCATTTGGGGGGTATTTGTACTTTTCTGGCATGTTAGGGTCTCAAGAATTGAGATAGGCCGTCAGTACTTCAGGTGTGATCAATTTTCAGATATTGGCACCATAGCTTGTGGACTCTATAACTTTCACAAAGACCAAATAATATACACCAATTTGTACTTATTTTTACCAAAGATATGTAGCAGTATAAATTTTGGCCAAAATTTATGAAGAAAAAATAGTAATTTGCAAAATTTTATAACAGAAACGAAAAAAAAATCATTTTTTTACAAAATTTTCAGTCTTTTTTCTCTTATAGCGCAAAAAATAAAAAACCCAACAGTGATTAAATACCACCAAAAGAAAGCTCTATTTGTGTGAAAAAAAGGACAAAAATTTCATATGGGTACAGTATTGTATGACTGAGTAATTGTCATTCAAAATGTGAGAGCACCGAAAGCTGAAAATTGGTCTGGTTATTAAGGGGGTTTAAGTGCCCAGTGGTCAAGTGGTTAAATCAACAAAAGCACCTGCTCAGATCAGTTTGAAACTAGGAAAAATTAGAAAAGTGCACATCGGCAGGGGAATATATATTACAAAATATATAAAAAAGAAAATGCAGCGCATTAATGTCCATAAAAATAAAGGTAAAAAGTCCTTCATTCCCGGGAAGCACCTAAAATGTGAGTGACACTTGTCTTGCAGGTGAGCAAAAGTCCTCCACCAACACAATAGGCCAGGTCTCTTACCCTCAGGAAGATACATTACAATACAAAGGGAGTTCCAAGCACCCTTTAAATATAACCAGTATACAAACCTAACTAAACTGTTTCAGCTACTCAGGTTAAAAACAATGTTTTTTGTTGTATACATTTGCAAATAATTTTGAAGCCACACAGATATACCTAGGCACCTGTGGTCCCTAACTCAAAATGATATAATTCCTCAACTATGGAACATATATAGTAATGCAACAACTAAGAGGGGGCTGGGGGGGGCATGGCCAAGTAGGCATGTGAGCAACAGCTTCTTCACAGAGCTCCCAACCTACATCCTGACTCGATCTGGTTTCAAGCAATTTAAGCTCCCCGTTTTGGCACCAGAGCAATCCAAGACATCTGCAGCAGCTCCCAGACAGATTTTCAGTGGTCAAAGTCATATGATGACCCATGGAAACAAAGGAGAGGGTTCCGCGGTCGGATCGTCATGGCGGCCTTTCCACCTAAACCCCCTTAAGATCAGACTGGACTCCCTCCCAAAGACATGAGATATTATGCACAAAAGTTGACAGAGCTGTCTGGGCAAGCTGCCCCTTTAGAGACTGATTATGTTTCAGAGGCACCCAATACAGAGATGGCAGAGGGGGATGAAGATCAGGGAGCTGCCGCCATTATAGCATCTGCCTTGCTGAGGTAGAGAAGGATGAGGAGACTGGAGAGGAGGAGAGAGAATAACCGACTTTGGCAGCAATCCTGAAGTCTGATAACAAGTGCACTGCTTCAGTTAACAACCTGAAAGAAAGATTTGGAGGTCATTCTGATAAGGCAAGATCTACAAAAGATAATGGAAAGAACCACTGGTGCAGATAGCAGAATTAGTGACATAGAAGACAAGCTTCCCCCTCTTCTCATGGGGACCTAGTCTACTGCCCGGCTAGTCAAAGCTACAGATATGCGGATCGATGACTTTGAAAATCGTCTAAGGCACAATAACGTGCGTATAGTGGGCCTACCAGAAAAAGTGGAGTGCCGTGACCCTTACTGAATTCATGGAGCAATGGCTGATGTATGTTTTCGGAAAGGAGGCCTTTACACCCTTATGTGCTGTGGAGAGGGCTCATAGAGTTTCCCCTCGGCCACTACCGCCTGGTCATCCACCATGTCCACTCCTGGCGCGGTTGCTGAATTATAGAGATAGAGAAATTGTCCTGAGGCTGGCCCGTGAACGGCAAAAATTTCAGTTCAATGGTACAAGAATCTCATTTAACCCTGACTTCTCAGCGGAAGGTCCAGAAATGTAGATTATAGTTTTCTGTACCTGCAGAAACTACAGGCCTCATATGAGATGCTTTATCCTGCAAAACTACGCATCACCTCCAGGGGGCAGGCACATTTCTTTGAAAATGCAGCAGAAGCTTCAGCTTGGCTTGATGCAAATGAGAATGCCCTCTGTCAGGCCTGGAGGCCTATGACTAAGGAAGACTAATTTCATTATCTCTCAAGCTTGGATATCATAGAATGATCTAGTACCCTTACCCTTTGTCAAGGTTTTTTTTTTCTGGAAACACACATTGGGGTTTATTTACTAAAGGCAAATTCACTTTGCACTGCAAGTGCACTTGGAAGTGCAGTTGCTGATATCTGAGGGGGACATGCAAGGAAAATAAAAAACAGCATTTTTGCTTGTAAATGATTGGATCATAAAATAAGCAGAGCTTCACCTCATTTCAGATCTTCCCCTCAGATCTACAGTGACGGCACTTACAGTGCCCTTGTAGTGCAAAGTGGAGTTATCTTTAGTAAATCAACCCCATTGATTTATTTTACAAAAAGAGAGTTCTAAACTGAGTTTGCTACTTTGCAATTCTTTCATTTAACTTTACTCGAGACTTGGATACTGCTGTTAGTGGTCTGGTCATACAGACAGCGAGAGGGACCTGTTGTCCCACTTAATTAAATTGTTCCTAAAGACGGTTTTTGTGCCTTATTATGTCTACTATTCATGTTACAAAGGATACATGGCCACCATGGCCTATTCTGAATTCCATTTCACCATGGCTACTTCATCAGGGCACCCTTAAGATGTTTGGAGTACCGTTGTGCTCCTTTGTTCAGCTTTCATGGAAAAACCTAACCAGCACATAAGAATGTTCTCAGTGTAGCCCCAATGGAGTAATGTTTACTTCAAGACTACATTCTAGATGGATACCACTTTAAAATCTGCTATTGGATATGGGAAAGACTCCATTACCACCTATTGCCCCGGCTGGAGCATCTTTTTTTTTTTTTTTTACCCTATAATTCCTATACACATTTTCTTAAAGTGACAACGGTACCTGTGTTGGTGTAGAATATCAGGGGGCTGCATGGGCCTCACTGCATAAGCACTTACCTGCTATTTGTGCTCTTCAGGAGACCCACCACTCAAATTACTCATGTTTGAACTTTGCATGGGTGGGGAGGGCATACCACTCCACTCACACTACCTATTCCAGAGGTGTGAGTGTACTGGTACACAGCTCATTGGGAGGAACTTGATTTTATGTTGGATGATGAGGGGAGATATGTGTTTTTACTATGCCGGTTATATTCTTTGAAGTGTATTCTTGCATTTGTGTACATTCTGCCTCCATACAATAAGAAGACACTTAGAGCATTACTTGAGTATCAATTGACATACCCTGAAGTACCCTTATTTGTGATGGGAGATCTCAACTGCTATATAGACCCTGATCTGGACAAGCACTCCCCTGCTACTGCGGGGAGTGGAACTCATTGTACTGCCTTGAAAAAATGTATAAATGAAGTGGGTTGGATGAATCCATGGCGCGCAAAGCACCCAAGAGAAAAACAATTTTCCCATTTTTTCCAAGGATTATTCCTCATTGTCACATATAGACCTATGCCTATGCTCACTTACTGCTGACCGCTATATACTGGAATTTCATTATGCCCTCAGAAGCATCTATGTCCATTCCCCATTAATTATGCATTTGGAGGTATGTCCTCCCTCTACCTTAGCTAAGGCTACCTGGAAGTTACACGCATTCTGATTACACCTTTTTTGTTCCCATGAGCAAATAGTGTCTCAAATTACACATTTTGACATACTCATGCTGATAGCAAGATTGCAGGCGATGCCTGGGAGACCTTTGAGGCCTTCCTTAGAGGGGTCTTTATCATAAAGGTTCAAGCTATCAAGCGAAACACAGGTGCTCAGAGGAAAGGAATAGAACAGTGAATGACTTGGAGGTGGAATTCATTGCTAATCCTACTGATGAGCGTAGGAAGGCGTGGCTATCAGCCCAGGAGGCACTATGTTGTACCACCACTTCAGCGTCAGAGCGGAACTGCTTTTTTTAGTAGGCTAGCTTTTATGAGGAGAGTGAACACACTGGTCGCCTGTTGGCAAAAATAGCACATTCCCAAATAATATCCCCCTCCATTGGAGCATTGAGGATGCATACTGGACAGGAGACTAACTCACCAGATATTATTATGTCAGAACTTGTGGACTATTATTCCTCCTTATACATGTCCAAACAACATTCGATTGCCCAGCATGTCTACTTCCTCCAGAAGGCAGTTGAATGCTCCCCTGACTTTGGAGGAACTGCAGATGGCGACCAGCTTGTTTCCCAATTCTAAGGCTCCGGGAGAAGATGGTTTACCCATCGAAGTGTATAAACAATATGCTGACTGTATATTACCTAGATTGTTGACAGTATTTAATGAAGCGAGGGAACTCCACTGCCTCCCTATGTCTATCACCAGGGCTAATATTGTACTGCTGTTGAAACCAAATAAGGACCCCCTTGACCCAGGCTCATAAAGACCTATATCTCTCCTTTAGAATGATGTAAATATTCTGGCGAAAGTTCTAGCTCTAAGACTAAATAAGGTTTCCTCCATTATCCATTCTGACCAATCAGGGTCCATGCCTCAAAAGTCTACAGCTATTAAACTACGCTGACTTTTTCTTAATATACAGTCTCCAGCAGATAACTCAGCTAACCGAGCATTACTGTCCCTTGATGCCCATAAGGCTTTTGATAGCATTGAATGAGACTATCTTTGAGCAGTTATGCATATATTCGGGTTTGGAAAATGTTTTATTTCCTGGGTCCAATTGTTATACAATGCCCCTATAGCGGCTATCAGGGAGGCAGGAAGGGTTTCTCCGAGCTTTAGTTTGCATAGAGCGCATGGCTGAACGGTGGTGGGATTCACAGCGCATTTGATTTTGTTGGATCCCCAGAGGTGGTAGATAACAAGAATTAATTGTATTTATTTGGACACTGATAACTTTTATTTAAATGTCATATTGTTTGATGAACATTGTAGTAACATTGCATCATAACTTGGTTAATGTGTATTATATACTGTATAGGTTATATCTCAGTTTGGAATATTATTTGATGATAATTAGCACGCACTATAGAAGTATAAGGTAGGCAGTGTCACGCTTGAATTATTTGAACCTAAGTTTTGACATTTTATTTTTTCATGTTTCTTTTTTTTTTTTTTTTTTTTTTTTAGCTTGGCTTGGCTTGAATTCTACTGATCACATGTGGTAACTTTTACATATTCTTGCATCAGATCACTTCCTTTCACATTTGACCTAGCATTTCTGAGATGTAAAACCTGTAAAACCTGTGAATGGGAAGTTAACAGTCTAAATTGCTGTTAATGTGTTAGCATATCAGCACAGTTAAACGTAATGATGATTTCAGCATTTGTTAAAATGTAAATTTGGAAATAAGTGAACGAGCTGAACATAGACCTATGAAAACTAAATACAATAACAGTTTACACAGACACAGCACTTGCAGCTCTAGAGTAAATGAGCACCTGCTACAATAGATAGAAAACACAGAGATAGAGCACACGTAGTCAGATTACACACAGTTTGAGTACATAGCACCATTTCCATTGGCCAGTCTGTACTTGTTTTTTTTTTGCAAGGTACTAGCTTGAATATAAGGCATTCAATGTTGCTTTACTTTTCCTGAGGCCACCACATTTTTATACAGCCCCTCTATTGCTTAGGAATCCTGTGCTTGCCATTATCTACTATCTATTGAATTCTAAAACTGCTGTCCTCCTCCCTCCCAAGCCAAAATGTCCTCATGTATATTGTAGCAACATGCCCATACCTTCCTGACAAGGTTGGTTAGGTGCTCAGAGCAATAATAACCAGTCAGTGTTGGCCAACCACGGTTAGTTGAGGACAGTCATGTTCAGTGTCCACAGTCCATATGAATGACAGCTTTCCTTTTTGAATCTCTTGATTTACAAGTACCTGGCAAAATCCATTTTTCTTTCTACCTGCATAATGTTATGGAAGATACCCTGCAGCTTGCGGCTTCATGCCCGGTTCCCTGCGGCGCACGCGCGAGTCGCGTTGCGCCGTTCTGAATGGTCCTCTGTGTTCTGGGAGCCGAGTGTCTCCCAGAACACAATGGGTATTCTGCGGGAAGTGACACGCTTCCCGCAGATTTCCCGCAGAGAGGACTCCCGGAAGTGGGTGCAATTACCTGTCTTAGATAGGTATCTGCACCCTTTCCCCCCTGAAAGGTGTCAATTGTGACACCGGAGGGGGGGAGGGTTCCGATCAGCTGAAGTTCCACTTTAGGGTGGAGCTCCGCTTTAAGTTCCACAGTGAGTATAAAAAACATGCTTTACTGCATATATAGACTGCTTTTACTGTTGTGGGTTTAGTACCACACTAAGCTGCAACTGCCTATATGTTTAAAATAAACCTAGCAGGATGTAAAATGCATCATTGGTAACAATATTGCTGATGTGAAAGCTTATTGTGATACTGGTGTTAGTCTTCAAAACAGTTTTCTGTGTTTCCTCCCATCACGGATGCAATTCTTACTAGCCACTAGGACTCTGGCAATGGTCGGTTAAATAGTAGAGGGTGTGGAGTTAGTTCTATGAGGCAAAGGGACTTATGGCCCGTACACACGGTCGGACAATTCTCCGGCCAAAAAAGCACATCGGAATTCCATCGGAGTAAAATAGAACATGTTCTATATTTAAACTCCGATGGAATTTATCGGAATTTCTCCGATGGGGCACACACATGGTAGGAATTTCTGATGGAAAAAGTCCGTCTGACTTTTTCCATCGGAAATTCCTATTGTGTGTAGAAGGCATCAAAGTGGTTTTTAAGGCAACAATTTATTTTTACCTTAATGCATTCTCTGCATTAACTTTCCAAACATTGCTCTCACAAGCCCCCTACTTACCTGTGCCCAGTCTTCATCCAGCAATGTGCTCATCTGCAGCAGCTCTTCTCTCTCTCCTTCTTCTCACAGGAGACTTGGTAGCAACAACAATGTTCCAAGTACAATACCCCATAGTGGTGATTTCGATTTTATTTATAAATAAATAAAAATTATATAAAATAAATATGTTTTAAAGTATCTACATAGCCCCAACAATATACACAGTATATATTGTACATTAAAGTAGTTGTGAACATACAATGAAATAGACACTTTTGAATACAGTTATAAATATGCAAGCACCATAGCTGCTTTTGCTTAGTCTCATAAATGATCTATTCTTACCTTTTTTACAAGGTTAAAATGTTCTGTCTGGCCATGCATCTCTTCTTCTTAAAGGTGGGGGCAGTGTTACAGGACACTGTGCAGACACACAGTGTGCCTGTATTCCATAATCTTCTCAGCCTGAGGCAAGATGAAGGCTGTCCTTGTGCAGGGGGTATGTTCAAGAGATAGGCTGTGATTGTGAGGGGGTGTGAGCCAGAGGCAGGTTGTGACTGGTTGAGAGGACATATTGGCTGGACAAACTACCCAAAACAGGTTTAAAACAAAGAGGAAAGGTGGCTGGTAGGATCAACTAGGTACTTCAGATATACGAAGAACATAAAAATGATAACGTGAAGAAATACATAGAAAACACATTTTTTTTAGGTTAACATACACTTTAAAGTCGTATTACAGCTTGGTTTTTTGTTATTTTATATAACAAACATGTTATACTTACCTTCTCTGTGCAGTGGTTTTGCACAGAGCAGGTCTGATCCTCTTCTTTTCTGGTCCCATGCTGGTGCTCCTGACTCCTCCTTCAAGCAGTGCCCCCAGGGAAAGCAGCTTGCTCCTGAGCTGCTGTTCTATGCATCCATAAGAAACATAGAGCCGTGGCTTGGCTGTGCTCCTGCTCTCTCCTCATTGGCTAACTGGCTGTAATTGACAGCAGTGGGAGCCAATGGGCTCCCGCTGCTGTCTCAGCCAATGAGGAGAGTCCCAGGACTGACGAGGCTATTGTGAACATCACTGAATTGGAGGGAGCTCAGGTAAGGATTGGGAGGGCTGAGACCCTGCCCTCAAGGAGCTTACAGTCTAAGTTCCCTATTTCACATTCAAACTTAAATGTACTAAGGCTAAATAGACAGCATCCAATTAACCTATCAGCGTGTCTTTGGAGTGTGGAAACACACCGGAGTGAACCCACACAAGCACAGGGAGAATATGCATATTCTACGCAGATAGTGCTTTGGCCAGGATTCAAACTTGGAGCCCTGATGCTGCAAGGTAGAAGTGCTAACTGCCAATTAAAATGCATGAAAAGTTTTCCATGGGTACAAGAACTGTCCTTCATGTGTTTTTTTTTTTGTTTATATGAAAATAAGGGAAACATTACATAAAGGATGAAAGGACACATATGAGAGTCAGCAAGGCTGCATACCCCAAAAAATACAAAAATGGCACAGTTTCCGCAAGGGTTTTTTTAGCAGCAAAATATATGGTAGAATTTTTTTTTTATTAAAATCTTTTATTGTATCAAAAAGTAGATTAAAATTCACAGTGAGTTTAAAATATGAGCTCTGCTTAGAGACAGCAACATTGACCATCATTCCAGGCAAAAATTACATGGTGGATGCAGTTGTTTACAATACATTACAACATGGCTATCCACATGAATACCCCAACATGTTTTGTCCCCTACAGTCACCTTCTTCAGGGAGATTTTTGTTCATTCGGAGGATGGACAGGTGAAAATATATCCTAATACCAGAGTTATTAAAAAAGATTGAATTCAGTTATCCCGAAATCTCTGTGTTATTCCTCCACCTCCTCCGAGCAGGCCTCAACTCCAAAGGGCTTGCAAGGAGCCACGCTCTTGGACCTTGAGAGGAGGGAATCGGGAGGTGAAGCACCTTGGATAGTGAAAAAAACTTTTTTTGGTGACCAACGATTGAGATGTATATTAAAAGAATATTTTGAATAAACAAAATAAGTAGTGCTTCTGTGTATCACAGCACAAATCTAAATACTATAAAAAATATATATATGTCCCGTAAAGAAATACATATATGTGAAAAACTATAAAACATATACTCCAAAAATATATGTGCACATACAATTAATGAATAATTGTCCGTAGCATTCAAATAATGTTTTCAAACCAGTTGTGAAAAAACATTTAAAGAAATTCCATCAGTGAAATAAGTGTTCCAATAATAGTGACTTCAACTAAAATATGCATAAAAATCTTCCTGTGTTCTCTTGAATAAACCTTCACCACACCAGCGTGATTAGTGACTCCACTCCCTAAGGACTTGCACTCACCAATAGGATTTGCCTTGCACTCTCATGCTTGGCTTCACAGCTTAAACACCCCTCAGGGTATAAAAGATGGATCCAAACGATGTTGCTTGGTCAGTCAAGTTTTCCCATATGAAAAATCAAAAAGGTCTCCAATAGTGAAGTACGTAAAGACTTTTATTAAACACAGCACAGGTAACCTTCAATAGTTTCACTCACAACTAGCAAATCAAAGTTAGGCACTTCAGCAAAATCACTTCAAAACGCCAGACAGGCATACGGCAGGCAGCCGCGATGTATTGCGGTCTCTGCGGACCAATCAATCATTTGTGTCTCACCCTCCTTCATATATGCCCGTCTCTTCACTCCAATCAAAAACACCATGATCTTCCGTCCAAACACCGGACTGTAGATTCGATGAGTGGTCGAAAAAACCAAACGCCACACACTATAAAAGAGCGCCGTGTAGCTTCTCCCAGACTAGTTTCGTCGCATAGGACTTCTTACAATGGGATTCTTTTATAGTGTGTGACGTTCGGTTTTTTCGACCGCTCATCGAATCTACAGTCCGGTGTTTGGACGGAAGATCATGGTGTTTTCGATTGGAGTGAAGAGACGGGCATATATGAAGGAGGGTGAGACACAAATGATTGATTGGTCCGCCGAGACCGCAATACATCGCGGCTGCCTGCCGAATGCCTGTCTGCCGTTTTGAAGTGATTTTGCTGAAGTGCCTAATTTTGATTTGCTAGATGTGAGTGAAACTATTGAAGGTTACCTGTGCTGTGTTTAATAAAAGTTTTTACGTACTTCACTATTGGAGACTTTTTTGCTTTTTCATGTGGGAAAACTTGACTGACCTAGCAACATCGTTTGGATCTATCTTTTATACCCTGAGGGGTGTTTAAGCTGTGAAGCCGAGCATGAGAGTGCAAGGCAAATCCTAGTGGTGAGTGCAAGTCTTTAGGGAGTGGAGTCACTAATCACGCTGGTGTGGTGAAGGTTTATTCAAGAGAACACAGGAAGATTTTTATGCAAATTTTAGTTGAAGTCACTATTATTGGAACACTTATTTCACTGATGGACTTTCTTTAAATGTTTTTTCACAACTGGTTTGAAAACATTATTTGAATGCCACGGACACTTATTCATTTATTGTATGTGCACATATATTTTTGGAGTATATGTTTTATAGTTTTTCACATATATGTATTTCTTTACGGGACATATATATATATTTTTTATAGTATTTAGATTTGTGCTGTGATACACATAAGCACTACTTATTTTGTTTATTCAAAATATTCTTTTATTATATATCTTTTGTAAAGTAGCAGCTAGTAAGGTTTTTTTGGTCTGCACTCAGCAGACCTGCTCCCGAAGCGCAGTGGAGTGTATAAGGGAAGAAGAGGGCAGTTGATTTCTTTTTATACACTATTTTAATCATTTGAGATGTATATTGCCAAACCGGCAAGGATATATGACACTCTTACCAATACTCAGAGTGTTTGAAAAAAAGCCAGTCCCTCTTGTGTGTGTCAACAGCTCTCCCGGGATCACTACATTACATAAAGAAGCAAGACAGAGCAAGAAGAAACAGAAACATTTAGCATTTCATGAAGCCTTTCGAAAGGTAAGAGGCAAGTAAATACTGCCCCAATATTTATTTTAATATATGCAGTAACATTAGCCAATCTTTTTTTATTTTTTTCCTGACTTTTGCTTTTTCAAGATGTGAAGATAAATGGTACCTCTAGTATAAAAAAAAAAAAAAGAAGCCTGCTACTTTAATTTAAAAAAAAAGGACATCTTGTGGGTTATCTACTCTCTCAAGCTCAGAAATTTAGTTGTCTTCCAAAACTTTGCAATACGTGATCTACAGTAGCAGTAATCATAATTATTACCTTTAAAAAAAAAGTAATCATAACTATTTCTAAGATATTTTTATCTGTCTCATCCTGAGTGAGTAACATTCTGTTATCTGAAAAAGCATATAACTGGGTTTTTGGAGAGATTCAAACAGGCTTTCCTGACTGACTCCATGGCAGCCTACGTGTGGGTTAACCCTGCCTCCTCTCCAATGCTATAGGACCCCATACCCATAAAAGTAAGCTCCCCTCTCAGCACTGTGTTCCTTTTTTGTCCTCCTCCAATGGACCTAAAGGATGGATGGATGGATGGCACACTTCTATGCGGTGCAGCTCGGAGCCCAGCCATGGGCGGGTGGAGAGCTTACAGCAACCATATTCCTGCGGTGGGATGTTGCTGCAGTGTGCCCAGAGCATCGGGATGTCCTCGGCTGGCAAGGTCTGCAACTTTTTTCCATGGCAGTCGCATCTGTATTATTTGTTTGTGTCTGTCTTTTTCCGTCCTATGCCCCATGCTGCTCCACTATGGCGGCTGGAACACTCTGCGTCCCAGCTCACAGCGGTGATCCGAATCTCGGGCGCCGCCGCTGTTCGCGCATGCGCGGTGTCCGCTCTCAGAGCGAGGCTTGGTTTGCGCATGCGTGGTTCAGCGCTTCTCTCGGCGGCCCCACAGGCGCAGGTGAGAGCCTTTCCACCACGCAGGCGTGCGGTACGGTCAGCGGTGAAGTCACGGCAGGCGGGGAATTTAAAAGCTGCTGCTCGCCTGTGTCATTTGGGATCTCCCCTGACAGGCGAACAGAGACTACCTTTTCAGCTTCTGAGTTCAGGTCAGTGTCTTCATGGCTAAACTTGTTTGTAAAGTAGTTTCAAAATAGGCTCTGTCATTTTGCTCTTTCTCTTTCCTGGTTGTTATTTTGCACATTTGTTCGTCATTTGTAAAATTTATTTTTAAAAGGGCAAGGTATTCATTATTTCATTGTATGACTATAGGTTTCTTTACCAGTCCTGTCCTAGTGTGACGCTTAGTCCAGAAGTATGGACCATTCACCGCTTACATGTGGCCAGCCCTCACGCACAAGGTATGTGCGGGAGAGGGGAGGGTTTGGGGTTTAGTCGCAAGTAATGTTGCTTGACGGCTTGTCTCTCTCCCCCCAATTCCCCTTTTTTTCCTTTAGCCCTTCCACAGATCTTCAAATTGACACAGACCTTGCCACGCCGCAGCATGCGTCAACATCAAAATCAAAACACAGACGCGATTCCCCGTCTGCATCTCACCACCAGAGGAGAAGTTCCCATTCCTCCTCCAGACACCGCTCCCACCGCCAGGACAGTTATTCTGATTGGAGAGCCTGCTGGGGATGCGGCTCACGAGTCCCAAAGGGCAAATCATTATGCAGCCATTGCTATGCCCATGTGGTTGGGGAAAAAGAGACAGAAGACCAATGGATCGAGTCTCTAGTAATACAGGTGGTGCAACGTTCTCTTAAGGAGATGGATGCTTCCCACGCACAAAGCCAGTCCAGCACTATTCGATCTGGCTCCCCAGCTGATGTGGTCCGTGAAGTTCCAGGTCCTTCCCAGCCCTACGCATCCTCGCCTCTTCCCTCGGAAGGAGAATTAGAGAGTGATGAAGAGAGTGTGGAATTTGATTTCTCTCAAGTTACTCCGCTTATCAAGGCGGTCAAAGAGGCCCTTATGTGGGAGGACCCATCTACTCCCCCAGCTAAACAGAAAAAAAATTTCAAGCGCCTGGGGAAAGAGCGCCCAAGTTTTCCGCTTTTAGCCGAACTAAAGGGCATTTTCGACGAGGAGTGGAGCAAAGTGGACAGGAAGTCCTCGATGACGAATAAAGCCTCCAGAATGTATACTTTCAAGGCAGACGAGGTAAAATACCTGGAGAATATTCCTCTTGTGGACGCAGCGGTAATGCGTCTGGCTAAGCACGTCACGCTCCCTCTAGAAGAAGACGCAGTCTCCTTTAAAGACAGTCTTGATAGAAGAATGGATCAGTACCTCAAAAGAATTTACGGTCTTGCTGGGACAGCTTGTAAACCCGCCCTAGCCTTGGCAGCCGTGTCTAAGGCTATGGAGGCATGGACGGAGAACGTAGATTCCTTTCTCAAAGGCGTTTCAGAAGAACTGGCCAGTAACTCAGCAGCAGCAGAGCTAAAACTAGCAGTGGCCTTCTTGGGAGGAGCATCGGTTGATCTGATCCGTCTACTGTCCAGGATTATGCTATCCTCAGTTACAGCTAAACGAGCCCTATGGCTGCGCCCTTGGCAAGCTGATCCATCTTCTAAACAAACATGGTGCAAGATTTCTTACAGTTCCAGGGCGTGTACTCCCCCCTTTTCTTAGTCCAAAAGAAAAGCGGTGCCTGGCGCCCAGTAACAGATCTGACATATCTGAACAAATTTATAAGGCACGGAAAATTCAAAATGGAGACGCTGTCAACAATCCAACAAGCCATTCATCCAGGTGACTGGATGATTTCAATAGACCTGAAAGATGCCTATTTCCACGTGCCAGTGGCAAAGGACTTTCTAAAATACCTCTGGTTCCATGTCGGGCAGGAGCACCTACAATTCATCTGCCTACCGTTCGGTTTGACAACTTCCCCTCGGGTTTCCACCAAGGTCCTCTTGGCCGTAGTGGCCCTCATCAGGTTAAGGGGTGTGCGTTGTTACCATTATTTAGACGACCTCCTAGTTCTGTCTCAAAACAGAGAACAGCTGCTGGTGCACAGAGAACAAGTGATCTCAACCCTTTCCAGCTTTGGATGGCTTCTAAACTTGGAAAAAAGCCACCTGGATCCAGCCCAACGCTTAATTTACTTAGGGGCTCAGTTCAACACAGTGGAGAACACCATCTCCCTACCAGTAGAGAAGATTCCGGTGATTCGGAAGAGGATTTCTCGTGCTCTGGATGCTCCTCATCTGAAAGCATCACAATGCCTAAGAATTGTCGGCACAATGGTCTCCACGACCCCCATGGTCAAATGGGCTTTATGGAGGTTACGCCTGTTTCAGTCAGGGTTCCTCCGGCAGTGGAAGTCAGGGGACAAGAGTCAACTCATCCACATATCCACAACAATGAGGATCAGCCTCTTCTGGTGGCTCCAACTCAAGAATTTGCAAAACTGTCACTCCATTGCCCCCATCTCCTGGGTCACAATTACGACCGATGCCAGCGGTTCCGGCTGGGGGGCTCTCTGTGGCCAGAACCTTGCTCAGGACAGGTGGGACGCTCGCCTCCGAAACCCAGGCTCAAATGTCCTAGAGCTCCGGGCAGCTTGGTGTGCCCTCCAATCCTTTTCTCTGTGTCTGAAAGGAGAATCGGTGTTGATCATGATGGACAACACCACAGCAGTGTCATATGTGAAGAGACAAGGTGGGACACGGAGTTCCACACTCCTGTTAGAAGTCGAGCCCATCATGACTTGGGCCCAGAAAAATTTGGCCAACATATCAGCAGTTATTATTCCGGGAGTACAGAACTCACAGGCGGATTTCCTCTCTTGAACTCGTCTAGACAACAACGAGTGGTCCCTCCATGTACAGTCCTTCAACTGGATTCTGTCCCTGGGAGTCAATCCCGAAGTGGACCTATTCGCTTCCCCCTACAATCACAAAACAGTGAAGTTCTATTCTCGGGGGCCGTTGCAACCAGGCAGTCAGAACGGACGCCCTGACGGACAGATGGAGGTTCAGGAGGGCATACGCTTTCCCCCCGATCCCGATAATTCTCAAGTTCCTGAGGAGACTTAAAGCAGAATCAGCCGAAGTAACAGTAGTGGCTCCTTACTGGCCAAACAGGCCTTGGTTTCCCCTCCTGATCCAACTGAGCTACCAGGACCCGGTACCTCTTCCTCTCAGGCCGCACCTTCTCTCTCAAGGGTCACTCCTACACCCTTGTCCGGCACTGATCAGACTGGCGATCTGGTTCTTGAGAGGGAGAGGCTGGAATCCCTCGGTTGCGCCTCTAGAGTGATGTCTACACTGTTGAGCTCAAAAAGAGCAAGTACCAACAAGGTTTATAGAAGAATCTGGGCCAAATTTGTTGAGTTCTCCTCCGCTTCCGGGAGGTCCTTCAAAAATCCAGGAGTTCAGGATGTTCTTAGTTTTCTGCAAACTGGACAAGACTTACCCTTATCTGTTAGCTCTCTAAGAGTACAAGTTTCAGCCTTGTCAGCCTTCTCTGGAGTCTCATGGGCAGTCCATCCCCTAGTCAGACAATTCTTTCGGGGGGCATCAAGAATTAAGCCCCAAAGAAAACCAAGATTTGCCAAGTGGGATCTTCCACTCGTTCTATATTCTCTGACTGGACTCAGTACATCGGGGCCCTCCCCGTCCTCCATTAAGGACTTTTCAGCAAAAGTAGCCTTCTTAGTAGCCATCACCTCGGCTAAGAGGGTCTCTGAGATCGGGTCTCAAGGTCATGAAGAACCTTTTCTAACATTTTTTCCGGATCGAGTAGTCCTTATACCCATGTTGGGTTCAAATCCAAAGGTGTCTTCGGTATTTCACGAAAATCGAGAAATTGTTCTACCTACATTTAAGACTCCAGATTCCAGTGAAACTCATCCCCTGGATATGGGTGAAATCCTAAAGGAGTATCTACAAGTTACTTCTTCCTTCAGACGATCTGATCATCTGTTTGTTCTACATTCTGGAAACAACAGAGGGAAGAAAGCATCAACCAGAACAATTGCATCATGGATCGTTCATACAATCCAGCAAGCATACAGGGCTAAGGGCTTGGCTCCTCCTCAGGCGGTGATGGCACACTCCACCTGAGGGATGGCAGCATCCTGGGCGGCAGCCCAACATGTGGCTCCAGATGTCATTTGTAAAGCGGCCTCGTGGGCCTCTATCAATACATTTATGGCCCATTACTGCATTGAACCGGCATCATTGTCGTCTGTTAATTTTGGGTTAAGAATCCTGTCGGTTGACAGGATAAATTAAAGCTTTTCTGTTCAGTATACCCACCCGTGTGGTCTGGCTAGTTATTTCCCACACGTAGGCTGCCATGGAGTCAGTCAGGAAAACTGAAAATTTATTACCAAATACTTACCGTAATGTTCCTTTCCTGATGGACTCCATGGCAGACAGAGTTCCCACCCTGAAAGAAAATATTAATGAAAGAAAGTAAGTGTCCAAGAGTCGGCTAGTTACGGAACACAGTGCTGAGCGGTGAGCTTACTTTCATGGGTATGGGGTCCTATAGGCGGGGTTAACCCACACATAGGCTGCCATGGAGTCCATCAGGAAAGGAAAATTACGGTAAGTATTTGGTAACTAAAATTTTACTGGATTTCTCCAAGTATTCACCAGAGGCACCAGGTAAAATAGAACCACCGACCTACTGTACATAGACTGCAGAGAGCTGGGGTCCATACATTTACCATTTGTAGGGTCGGGTAGAAAAGAGCTGGTGTTTTAAAGTTGAATTTATAGTAAAGGTTTGGGAGCTCGAAAAACTTTTTTACCAGTCGGATTTGTCTGCTGAATTTATAATACCTGCTCTCATTGATTACAAAAAAAGCAGACAGATGCACTAACTATTTTTATAAACGACTTAAAAGCCATGAAAACAGACTCATCCAGTTGTATATTTCTAGGATGCTATCATGCCAAAAGAATCTAAATCCAACAATATAGGAAACTGGACTTTAGATATAGCAGAAAATTACTGCGTACCAAAGAGAGCAAATATAAAATACATTTGTATTATTATTAAAGGAGTTGTATAACCCTCAATGTTTTTCACCTTAATGCATTCTATGTGTAGCGGGTATGTACTTTCCCGGGTGTAAATTTAACTGGCAGAGACACCAGTGATGTGTAATTCCCTGCAGCCCAGCAGGTGGCGCTGTCGCCTTGGGCTGGGGGTTGAGCCATTGCTGGGTGGCGGGCCTCCTTTTTGTCCTCTCTCGGCAGTGGTATGGTGGGGCGGGGAATCCGCCGTGCTTGCTGGGAGAGGGTATAAAGGGGCTGGCCATCTTTGTCACGGGGTCGAGTCCCAGGCACCTTCAGCCTGTGGGCGGTGGTTCGTGTCGGTCCTCTAGGCGGTTTAGGCCTAGAGGACAGCCGGAGGTCGTGTTCCATCTCAGGCACCTTTAGCCTGGGGTGAGGTACTCGAGAGGAGGTCTGGAGCTCAGTGCCCATCACTGAGTTCCGCGAGGGAAGGAGGTCCTAGGGAACCCAGGGATTGGGAACCCGAATCCGGAAGGCGTAATGGACCGGGGGGAGCTCCTCACTTGAAGACCGGGTGCAGCAGATTGCCAGTGACAGGTGAGCCTCCCACCGGAGACCGCCTGGAAGGAAATTCCCCCTCGCTCGGAGACCGCAACCCACTTTCAGGAAGGAAAGTGGAGAGTTCATTGTGTCTGGGCCTGCTCGCATCCACACCTCCTTTTCTGTTATTTTCTCCAAGAGAGTTCAACTGATTGTGCTCATTCAAGAAGAATAAAGGAGTGTTGGACTTTAATGGTGTGGGGCTTTTTCCTGACAGACATTGTTCAAGGTAATCTCAGTGGAGGCTCTAGGTGCACAGCACTGACCCGAAGGTAAAACAAGAACTTTGCTCACACCGCACTGACACCTGTGGTGAAGGCCAGGCGTGGTGTCCCCGCTCCCTCCCCTCTAAGGTACCCCTAGACCAGAGACAGACGAGCTGAAGTGAAGAGGGGAGTGAGGAGGGCGCTACATATGCATTAAGGTGAAAAACCTTTTGTGCTGCAGCACCCCCACCAGACTCCCCCTTTATCTTACCTGAGCCTGATCGTTCCAGCGATGGGGATAAGCACAGCAGCTCCAGCCATTGTCCTGTGTCCTCATTGAATAGATTTATAGCAGAAGGAGCCATTGGCTCCCGCTGCTGTCAATCAAATCCAGTGACACAGACGTCGGGGGGCTGGGGGCTGTGTCCTGCTGTCTGTGTTAATGGATGCAGCAGCAGGACTCAGGAGTGTGCCCGCACGAGTGCCCCCTTGGAATGCAGCTCTCCATGGGGGCATTTGAGAAAAGGAGGAGCCAGGAGAGCCGTGGGGGACCCCAGAAGAGGAGGATCGGGGCCACTCTGTGAAAAACCCTTGCACAGAGGAGGTAAGTATAACATGTTTGTTATTTAAAAAAAACACAAAGCTTTACAATCACTTAAAGTTAAAAAGACCCAATCATATATTAATTAAACAATATAAACATATATATGTACATTATACATAAGACCATTTCAAATTCAAGCATACAGTATGATATCAATGCATTTCATTTATTTATTGTTTTGCTTCTTCAAGACCAAAATGTAGTAGTTTACAGATTTAGTTTATATGGTCTGCACAACTGTCTAAAATAGAGTAAAAAAAATATTACTTCATTAAACAGGTTAATGAAACACCACAACTTTCATATTGATGTGTAATATATTTACATTGTCCAAAACCCAGCAATACACCAAGTTCTTAAATAAAGTAACTATATATTATATGGAATGCATCCGTACCATCCCACAAATAGGACAGGTGAGGGAGGCTTACAAAAACTAGAGCACTCTGAATCTGGTGCAGCTGTGCATGGTAGCCAATCAGCTTCCAACTTCAGTTTGTTAAATTAAAGTGGTTCTGAAGGCTCAAGGTTTTTTACCTTCATGCATTCTATGCATGAAGGTAAAATAACTTCTGTGTAAAGCAGCCCCCCCAAATACTTACCTGAGCTCCACCTTGAGCCAGCAATGTGCACAAGAGCCTCGGCTCTCCAGGGACTGTCACTCCTTATTGGCTGAGGCAGCAGTGGAAGCCATTGGCTCCCACTGATGTAAATCACAGTCAGTGAGCCAATGAGGAGAGAGAGGGGCAGGGCCAAGCCACCGCTCTGTGTGTGATTCTGAATGGACACGCAGAGCCACGGCTAAGGAGCAAGCCTGATTGGGTGCCCCCAGAGCATTAGAGCAAGCTGCTTGCTCTGGGGGCACTTGGCAGGAGGGAGGGGCCAGGAGCGCTGGCAGTGGACCCAAGATGAGGAGGATGCAAAACAATTACACGGAGCAGGTAAGTAATAAGTATGACATGTTTTTTTTTTTTTTAAACAAGGCTTTAATATCATTTTAAGCTTTGACAATAAAACCTGGGAGTGGATTGGTTTATATGCTGAGCTGCACCAGATATTGCATGCTCCAGTTTTAGTAAATCCCCCAATTGGTAAGAATGTTTTGTTTTTTGTTTTTTTGCATAATCATTTATTCTAATGGCTTTTTAAGCTATCTGTGTTTGGAGGGCTATAAGTGAAGCAGGCTTTCTCTCTAGTGAAATATCTATGTAAGAGTCTTCTGAGAGGAGAGTACAATGCCCTCTATGGTTTTTGGAACTGAGGAGAGTAGGTTCAAGTACATATAAAGTATATTTCTGCTTACCAATCTTTAGATGTGGTGGCTGCATGATCAGCTTTATACGTTTAGTTAAAGGACAACTAAATCCAAGAACAAAAGTGTAATATTTTGCAGCTTACAGTCTTTAGATGTAGTGGCTGCATCAGTCTATTTTTTTCAAGCTAAGAATATTTTTAACAAATAAATAAAATGCCTGCTGATCCTGGCAGAAATGCCATGACCTTGTCACTTCCAATTAACTCCATCGAAGAATCATTTTTTTCCTAGCTATCTTCTGTAAACTACCAACTGTCATATCCCCCATGTAATGGAGAAGAAGAACTATAGTTTATAGTCCATATTATAGGAGCAACCATGGTTCCCTCCATAGAGACACTAAATGTTGGTAATGGTGATATGCACAATTGTACTAGCTCATGTGCTCCAGCTTACATACCTTCACATACTCCCAACATGTAAGTAGTCCAGGAGATAAATATTTCTACCTTCTGTACTCATATTTTGGTTGCATGATTAGACTTTATGTGATATGCCCATGTCTCTTTGCAGATTCAAATTTACCATGCATCTGCCCCTGAAGAGTGGCATTATTGCCATTAAACACTTCGGGATTATACAGATGCATCCTGTTTTACTTATAGGACCAAACCTTGTGTTCTAAGGATTCCATTTCATGGAGGATTCGTTTTTTAAATAATGCTATTTCCAAGTCAACATTTACATGTTCATGGTTTGCAATATGCTGTATATGTGTTTACTACATTCGTATGTATCCACAGCTGCATGTTATTGCTGTGTGTTTTAGACAATAAACACATATCCATATCCATATTACATTGTTCTATTTGTTGAGTCTCATCATACACACCTCATTCAAAGTCTAAACTCTTTTTATATGATAGTATAGCTTACACGTGTAGTGCCCTGCTCCTGTTGACCAGGCGCTATTATCCAAATTTAATGGGATGTCTGAACTGTAGTTAGTTCAGATTCTATGTTTTGGCTAAATTGGCCTATGTTCCAGCCTTGGCTGAGTTGGGTGTATTTCCCGCGGTTACCAGCAGGTGTTGCTGCTACCTCTGGTTCATGTTGGAAGCTTTTGCCAGAGACAACCTAGCAGGAGGTTGATATGCTGGGAGAGGGTACTAAAGGGGCGGACGCCATTTTTGGAGGAGCTCTTTCACCCCGTGGCCACCCTGGCTGGAGGTATAAGACAACTCCTCTTCTGCCTCGGGGCCTGCTGGCCCGAGGTTTCGTTACTGGTGGTAGTCCCAGAAGCTATCTGGGGCCTACTGGTTCGAGGGTGATCCTGTGCTGTCTGTCCTGCGGGAAGAAGCCGAGCAGTTAAAGGAACCAGGGGAGGACTCGTCTTGGAGAGTACGCAGCGGAAGGCTGGTATCTCAAGAGGAGCCTGGGGCCTCAATTGGAGGATGCATCTGAACCAATCTGCCTCACAGTATTGCCGGGGCGGCTTAAAGGACTTTCTCATACTGTGCAGTCGTGCTTGAACTTTGAAATTCTGATTACCAAGTCTGTGGCAGAGACTTTTCATTTGTCCGTGCGTCATCCCGGCTGCTAGGCAGGTGAGAGGGGCCTATCCGGGTGAGCAAGATCCAACGACAGCGAGTGTACCTGTCTCTAGGATCTCAAGTTTTCTCAGTGATATGCATCAGGTACCTGAACTTCCTCTAACCCTCCATCCCTCATTCTGCTAACGTTGTGTTTAATAAAAGAAGCATTGAAAAAGTCTCAGTGACTGGCAACCGTGTTTTATGCAACTTTAACCCTAGACTTTGAGCCAACACGGAGAACAGTGGGTTAACGGCAGACTAAAACTAACCAGCAGCTCCAATGGGGGTAGTGCTACACGTGGGGGCACGTCCGGTATATTACCGTTGCCCCTAGCAACTTAACCACTTAAGCCCTGGACCAATATGCAGCATAAGGACCAGGCCCCTTTTTGTGATTTGGCACAGAGTCCCTTAAACTAACAATTGCGCGGTCATGCGACGTGGCTCCCAAACAAAATTGGTGTCCTTTTTTTCCCACAAATAGAGCTTTCTTTTGGTGGTATTTGATCCCCTCTGTGGTTTTTATTTTTTGCGCTATAAATATTTTGAAAAAAAATCTATATTTTTTACTTTTTGCTATAATAAATATCCCCAAAAAATATATATAATTTTTTTTTCCCTCAGTTTAGGCCAATACGTATTCTTCTACATATTTTTGGTAAAAAAAATTGCAATAAGTGCTTATTGATTGGTTTGCGCAAAAGTTATAGCATTTACAAAATAGGGGATAGTTTTATGGCATTTTTCTAAAAAAAATTTTTTACTAGTAATGGCGGCGATCAGTGATTTTTTTTCGTGACTGCGACATTATGGCGGACACATAGGACCCTTTTGACACATTTTTGGGACCATTGTCATTTTCAAAGCGATCAGTGCTATACAAATGCACTGGTTACTGTGAAAATTACACTGGCAGTTTAGGGGTTAACCAGGAGGGGGCGCTGTAGGGGTTAAGTGTGTCCTGATGTGTTTTACTTACTGTGGGGGGCGTGGCTTAGCGTGTGACATCACTGATTGTCGTTCCCTATGATAGGGAACAGACGATCAGTGACAGGCTCACTAGGAAGCACGGGAAGAGCTTTGTTTACACTTACCTCTCCCCGTTCTTCCTCTCTGTGACCCGATCGCGGGACACCAGCGGCGATCGGGTCCGCTGTTCCCGCGGGGACGGTCACGGAAAAGAGGACCAGGTCGCAAGCGCGCCGCCGGCAGCGTGCTCGCGACCCACGGCTGGGCTCTTAAAGGGGACGTACCTGTACGCCCATGTGCCCAGCCGTGCCATTCTGCTGACGTACATCGGCGTGCGGCGGTCCTCAAGTGGTTAAGAAAGTCATTCACTGAGGGTCCGCACTAAAGAGGGCTCTGGACTGGTTTTTTTTGTACGGAAAGAAAGGGGTTACGTGCAGATCACTCTATGGCTGCGTAGGCTATGGGCGGAGCCAAGAAAGCCCGGGAGCTACGTGACCAGAGGAACAAGTGAGAGGAGTTCCTGCCCATTGCTGCGTGAGACGCGTGTGTGTGTCTGGCACCAAAAAGAACTTTCTCTAGTACCATCGGCCATGGGGCTCAGGATGTTTTCTCCCAGCACCGTAGCAGGTGCCATGTCATCCGGAACCCTGCTGAAGGATTCCGGTATTCGTTTGAAGCCGTGGGGGCGGTTTGTGCTGTACGTGGTTGGAGATGTAGAAGCATTGGGTATGCTGTACAACAGGTGTGAAGGATAGTTTCAGTGCTCACCTGGTCAATACGCAGGTAGACCAGGTGAGCACTGAAACTATCATCGTATATTTGGCATTATCAATATATACCAATGTTGCAATTTACTGTATGGAATGCATGCATATCTGTTTTACACTAATGACATATTTTTCTGTGTCTCACATAATTAGATGCAAATGTAGATGGATGCAGCGCCCTGACGACGCATATCTGCGAAACATGTTGGCTCTCTGCACTCTTATCCATCTATTACCACGCATCTATTTTCGCATCATGGTCTAATTGCATCTATGACTATGTCATGTTTTAATTAATGCCTTTATTAAAATTTATTATTTTTCTTATTATCGTCTCTGAGTGCTTACCTATTAACAGACACATCTCCTTAACAGTCCTGTTCCGCTTAGAGAGAGCCTAGTCTCTCTCTGTATTCTTTCTTTTAATATTTTGGGACTGGAGATTAGAGTCTGTTTCTGGAAACTGTCCAAATTTATCCACTTTATATGCTGTAAAATTGTTCATTTTCCTTACCTTTTCCCTTCCCATCCAAGTTTTCCGGTTCCGGTACTGGCTCTCAGGAGCCAGTTTTTTCCAGACACTGAGGACATGTCAGAAACCATGAATCAGACCGAGACAGAAGTGCAGTTAAATACACTAGTTTAATAATAAATAATAAAAAGGTAAACAGAGTAAGAGTAGTCAAAACATAGCCAGAGTTCAGTAACCGGATCGGGTAGTCGGCCAAGCCAAAGTCCAAGAGCCAGCGATAAAGGTAATAGAACAGCAAACAGGATCCGTAGCCAGAGGGGACAGCAGTCAAGCAGGTATTCAACTGGAACGCAGGTGAAAGTCTCTTGTGATGTTAACACAGGCGAAGGCGAAGAGCAAATGAACTGGAAGTCCTTAAGTAGGCAAGCTGACGAGCAGATCATCAACAGGTGGATCACTGTGGAGAGATGGAAGCTGGCAATTAGCTGACAGCTGAGCTGCCAGCACAGAGAAGGAAGGGCTGAACCCAGCCCCGACAGTACCCCTTCCTCAATGACCCCTCCCCCTCGGAGGACCACCGGGCTTGAGGGGAAAACGTCTATGGAAATCACGGATGAGGACAGGGGCATGTACGTCTGAGGATGGGACCCAAGAGCGTTCCTCCGGACCATACCCCTTCCAATGCACCAAGTACTGAATGCGCCCACGGAACCTACGGGAGTCAACAATGGACTGTACTTCATACTCATAATAATAAAAAAGTACAGCGCTATAAATTAAAACAATGATATAATCATGTGCATATCTTTATGATGAATGTGAATGTAAAATTGAAAAAAATTACTAACAATAAAAGAGCATATATAAAGTCATAAACTTTGTACATTGAATACAACTTAACATGTGAAATAGTACATTTACGATAGAGGGAAAAAAAAAGGGAAAGAGCTGTGAGGATAATGTGCATAAAGTCCCACAATAGGCCCAAAGAAATTTTCTTAACAAGCTATGTAAGGATTTGAAGAACTTTGAGGGTAGTAGTATAGGTATTGGAAAAAATATAGTATTTGAGGCAGAATTTACATTTTAATTATAGCTGCCCTGCCAAACCAAGAAAAAAAATTCAACGTCCACGTCTCTAGATCTTTGGTAATGTTTTGTAAGAGTGGTTGAAAATTGGCTTTGTACATTGAGTCTAATTTCGGAGTTAATTGTATCCCCAAGTATGTGAGGAATGTTGTTTCCCATTTGAATTTGCAATTGTTTTTTGCATTATTTAGTGTGGTTTCCCGTAGTGTCAAGTTCATAGCTTCGGATTTATTGTAATTAATTTTGAAGTTTGATATATAGCTATATTGGGAGAATACGTTACATAAGTTGGGCATGGTGATATGTGGTTGGGATAAAAAAAAACAGTAAATCGTCCGCGTATGCTGCGCATTTATATATTTTGTCATTGACATTGAAACCATGAATGTCAGGTAGTTTATTTATAGTGCGGATTAGTGGTTCCAGAGTGAGAATGAATAGCAGGGGTGATAATGGGCATTCCTGTCTAGTCCCATTTTGAATTCTTACTTTGTCAGATAGTGTACCATTTATTTTGATCTGGGCTGTCGGGTTGTGGTATAAGGCCTTTATCCAAGTTAGCATATGTGTTTTTAGACCTATATGGGAGCATGTGGCAAATAGGAAGTCCCACGACACTCGGTCGAAGGCCTTCTCTGCATCAGTTGATAATAGCATGCCTTCGTGTTTATCTATGTGTGTTTTATGTATAAGGTTCATAGCTTTTATCACATTATCTTTGGCTTCCCTGCCAGGCATGAATCCCACCTGTTCTGGTCCTATTAGTTGATTCAGTAAAGGTCTTATTCGGTTTGCTAGTTTTTTTGCGTGCAATTTCAAGTCAAGGTTAAGTAGGGATATTGGCCTGTAATTGGCACAGTCTGTTATGTCTTTATTAGGTTTAGGTAATACCGTTACATGGGCTCTTAAAAAGTCTTCAGAGATGGCTTGTAGGTTTTTTAGTGAGTTCAAAGTCTTGAGGAGGTGAGGTGTCAGGATATCGGAGAATGTCTTGTAATAGTGTGCCGTGAGGCCCTCTGGTCCTGGGCTTTTCCCTGATTTAAGGGATTTAATAGCTTCGGTCATTTCTAGTACTGTTATTGGTTCCTCTAATGTTTGTGTGTCTGTGTCATTTAGAATGGGGAGTCCGCTATCTGTGAGGAATTTGTGAATTATTTCTGCTCTTGGTCCTGTAAGGTCTTTGGGTTTGTGTGTAGGTGGTAGATTATACAGATCTGCATAATATTCTTGGAATCGTCGGGCAATCTTTTGAGTATCATTAGTTGTTCAGTCTTGTCTAGTTTTAATGGCTAGAATATTTGTGGATAACAATGTTTCTTTTAATGCTTTTGCTAAAAATTTACCTGATTTATCCCCATGTTCATAGAAGAACCCCCTTCTCGAAAAGAGGATCTTTTGAGCCTTGAGGTTCAGAATAGACTGTATTTTTTTCCGTAATTCAAGTAAAGCTGTGGCTGTTTCAATTGCTAAAGATTGTTTATGTTTGGCTTCCATATCACTTATGGCCTGCGTTAAAGCCAAGAGTTCTTTTTCAGCTTCTCTCTTTTTTGCAGCCCCCAACCTGATAAATTCCCCTCGGACCACGCATTTGTGAGCTTCCCATATGTTTATAGGTAATATGTCTTCCGACTCATTTTCTTTAAAATAATATTTAATTGTGTAGCGGGTGTTTGGATTTAAGGGAGGTATCTGGGTGGTAGTGTAACCCAGATGCACTAATTGCTAGGGGATCCGAGACCCTTTTCTGGTTCTTGGAGGACTCTGGTGGTGTGAGGTTCCTTGCGGTCCACAGGTGGCGCTGTTGCCCTGGGCCGAAGCTGAACTCACACCGCAAGACTGTACCTGTTGGGGAACCTGTTGTGACGCAAAGGGAGAGGGAATAAAAAGGGCGGATGCCCTTACCACGGGGTTCAGAGTTCGGAGTGGGAGTCGGCCGCACCCAGGCACCTTCAGCTTGGGTGCTGGCGTTCCAGTGTTCCAGGCCTAGGTGCTCTTGACCTAGCTGGAGCGGAGATGGAGTCCATCTCCGGCACCTTTAGCCTGGAGTAAGGTACTATGGCGGAGGCCTGGGGCTCAGTACCTTCGTCTGAGTTCTGCAAGGGTGGAGGAATAAGAAGGGGCCCTAACTCCTTGGGTGCCCGTGTCTGAGTTCGTGAGGACCGGTGTGCGGAACTTCTCTGAAGAGTCCAGTACAGCATTGCTGGTGACAGAGAGGCCTCCTGTTTCTCCCTTGGACGGATCTCCTTCCCCTGACAGGGGCCGTGCTAGCGAAGGTAATTCACATTCTACTCAATATAGTCAGTGGCAGTGACTATCCACCACTGGTGATACCACAGTGGTTAGCAGGAGAAGGGAAAGGATTGTGCCTCGATCTATTCCCCATTACTACTCAGTAGGAGAAACTGTTTATTGTTTGGCAAGAAGAATAAAACTGAGTTGGACCTATTCACTGTGTGGAACTCTGGTTACTAGGAGCAAAGGAGTTAGGGACGAAGTACTGGACTTGACTCTAGGACACCCACACAAGGCCCAATCTTCTGGCCTTCACCTCTTAGTTATGGAGGACATGGGCCGTGGTGTATCTCATCCCTCCCCCCAGCACTGAGACCCCTAGACGAAGAAAGACAAGCCGAGTACGAGAAGGGGAGAGAGGGGAGAGGCCGCTACAATTGTTTCTGATATTTTGTTTGCGTCTGCCATATCAGTGAGCAGGGAATGGTTTAACCTCCAATTTGTGGCTCTAGGCCTTCTGTTTTTTTTTTTTTTTTATGCAAGGTCATTGATATGGGTGCATGGTCCAAGAAAGTCTTTATTCCAATCTTGGCTGATTGTAAGAGGGGTAAGTCTCTTTGTGTAAGGAAGATGTTGTCAATGCGTGTGAATTTGTTGTGTATTGCTGAGAAGTATGTAAAATCCTTTCCTGTTGGGTTACATGAGCGCCATGAGTCTATTAAAGTGAGTGAGGCAAGGAGTGTTTCGATTTTCTTTAGTTTTTTATATGGCACACTAGATTTGCCATCTGATGTGTCCTGTAAGGGATTCAGAGCTAAGTTAAAATCCCCCCCCCCCAAACACGATGCAACCTGTTGCAAAGCTTTTTATTTAATCAATTACGTGTTGGCAAAATGTGATTTGTGCGGAATTAGGAAAATATACATTAGCCAACGTAATTGGAATCCCCGCCCAATCACCTTTGATGAAGATATATCTCCCTTCTGCATCTGTTAATTGTTGTGAAACAACAATCTCTGAATTCTTATGTAATAGAATGGAAACTTGTTTAGATTTGGATGTGGGGTTACTTGCGTGAAAGGTTTGTGGATAGTGTTTATCATGTAGTTTGGGGGTGTTACCTGTTTTGAAGTGAGTCTCCCGGAGAAATACCACCGCAGGCTTAGGTTTATGTAGTTCACGAAGTAGCGATAAACTTTTCTCTGGTGTATTCAAGCCCCTGACATTGTGGGATATCACAAAATAATTGTAACGCCGAGTGCTCCGGGTGTCCCATCCAGCCCGGAGCACTCACGGCGTCGTCCCCTCTGCGGCGCTCCGGCCAGCCCCCCTGGCCGTGGGCGCTGCTCCGCTCTCCTCTCCACTTACCTTCCTCTTCCTGCTTCCTCCCGGCGCGCGCGGCCCCGCTGTGTTCTAGGGCGCGCGCGCGCCGGTCTTCTAAAATTTAAAGGGCCAGTGCACCATTGATTGGTGCCCGGTCCAATTACGGTTCCACTACCCAAAACCTATTTAAACCCACTTCCCCTTCCTGTCCTTGCCGGATCTTGTTGTCCTAGTACCTTGCGGAAGTATTTTGAGTTTACCTTGCCTGTGTACCTGACCTTCTGCCTTTGTCTCTGACCTCGAACCATTGCCGCCTGCCCTGACCTTTGCTACGTCTGACCTTGCCTCTGCCTAGTCCCTTTGTACCGCACCAGCCTCAGCCGCCAGAGAGGTGGAGTCGCTACTGGGGGACACGACCTGGTTGCTACCGCCGCAGCAAGTCCATCCTGCCTTGCGGCGGGCTCTGGTGAAAACCGGTAGCTGCTTAGAACCGGTCCCTCGGTGTGATTCGTACCATCCCCTCTCTGGTACAGTGGATCCACCTCCTGCCTCCTCTATAGTCGCCTGCCCGGCCCGTGACAGTAGATCCGGCCATGGATGCCGCTGAGGTGCCGCTGCCCAATCTCGCTGATCTCACTACCGTGGTTGCCCAGCAGTCGCAATTGATTGCCCAACAAGGACAGCAGCTGGCGCAGTTGACCGCCATGGTCCAGCAGCGTCTGCCGCGACAAGCTCCAGCATCTCCTCCTCTCCGAGCAGCCGCGTCTAGTTCAAAGATCCGCTTGTCTCTTCCGGAGAAATTTGACGGGGATTCTAAGATGTGCCAGGGATTCTTGTCTCAATGTGCCCTGCATCTTGAAATGATGTCGGACCAGTTTTCCACAGAACGCTCTAAGGTGGCATTTGTGGTCTGTCTGTTGTCTGGGAAGGCCTTGGCCTGGGCCACGCCACTCTGGGACCGCAATGACCCTGCTACGGCCACCGTTCAGTCCTTCTTTGCTGAGGTTCGTAGCGTTTTTGAGGAACCAGCCCGAGCATCATCCGCTGAAACCGCCCTGCTTAACCTGGTCCAAGGAAACTCCTCTGTGGGCGAATATGCCATACAGTTCCGCACACTGGCCTCAGAGCTAGCCTGGAATAATGAGGCTCTCTGCGCAACCTTCAAGAAAGGCTTATCCAGCCACATCAAGGACTCTCTGGCCGCACGAGACATACCCTCCACCCTGACAGAGCTTATCCACTTAGCTACCCGCATTGACATCCGCTACGTTGAAAGACGCCAAGAGCTTCGCCTGAAGAAAGATCTTGTTCGTACCAGGCGTTATCCGCGCCTGGCTCCTCTCTTCCTGAATCCTACGCATCCTGATACCATGCCTCCTGTCGAGGAGGCCATGCAAGTCGACCGATCTCGTCTGACCCTGCAAGAAAGGTCTCGCCGTAGGAATGAGAACTTATGCCTCTATTGTGCGAGCTCTGAACATTTCCTAAAGGACTGCCCCATTCGTCCTCCACGTCTGGGAAACGCTCGCACCTAGTGAGCGTGGGAGAGGCGTTACTAGGTGTGAATTCTTCCTCTCCACGTCTGACTATTCCTGTGCGGATCTCTCCTTCTGCCGGCTCCCCCTTCTCTGCGGTGGCCTTCCTGGACTCCGGTTCTGCAGGAAACTTTATTGAAGCCTCCTTCATCAACAGGTTCAACATTCCTGTTATCCGTCTCATCAGACCCTTCTTCATTTCCTCCGTAAATGGAGAGAATCTGGATTGTACCGTGCGTTACCGCACCGAACCCCTGCTCATGTCCGTTGGGGTCCTTCACCAAGAAAAGATTGAATTCTTTGTTTTGCCGAACTGTACTTCTGACATCCTTCTTGGCCTACCCTGGTTCCAGCGTCATTCTCCTACCCTCGACTGGACCACGGGAGACATCAAATCCTGGGGCTATTCCTGCCACAAGCATTGTCTTAAGTCTATACCTACCAGTCGAATTCCCGTTTCTACTCCTTTGCCTGGCCTTCCCAAGGCCTATCAGGACTTTTCCGATGTTTTTTGCAAAAAACAGGCGGAGGTCTTACCTCCACATAGACCCTACGACTGCCCCATTGACTTGCTCCCAGGTACTACACCACCCCGTGGCAGAATTTACCCTCTCTCCTCTCCCGAAACCAAGGCCATGTCCGATTACATACAGGAGAACCTCAAGAGAGGGTTTATTAGGAAATCATCCTCCCCAGCCGGAGCGGGGTTCTTCTTCGTTATCAAGAAGGATGGTTCACTACGCCCTTGCATAGACTATCGTGGTCTTAATAAGATCACTGTTAAAAATCGCTACCCTCTGCCTCTCATCTCGGAGCTCTTTGACCGCCTGCGCGGAGCAAAGGTTTTTTCAAAATTAGACCTCAGGGGCGCTTATAACCTCATCAGAATCCGTAAAGGAGATGAATGGAAAACCGCATTTAACACCAGAGACGGCCACTTCGAATATCTCGTCATGCCTTTTGGACTTTGCAACGCCCCTGCAGTCTTTCAGGATTTTGTCAATGAAATCTTTTGGGACATACTATATACCTGTGTGGTTGTCTATCTTGACGACATCCTAATTTTCTCTACCAACCTTGAGGAACATCGGCTCCATGTCCGTCAAGTACTCCAGCGCCTCCGTGTAAATCATCTTTACGCTAAATTTGAAAAATGCCTTTTTGAGTGTAGCAGCCTTCCTTTCCTAGGTTATCTGGTTTCAGGACAAGGTCTTCAAATGGATCCTGACAAGCTTTCCGCAGTCTTAGATTGGCCACGTCCCTCTGGACTCCGTGCTATCCAGCGCTTCCTTGGATTCGCCAACTACTATCGCCAGTTCATACCCCACTTCTCCACCATCGTTGCACCGATAGTGGCGCTGACTAAGAAAAACGCGAATCCAAGGTCCTGGCCACCTCAGGCGGAAGAAGCCTTTACTCACCTAAAGACCGCCTTCTCCTCGGCACCTGTTCTATCTCGACCAGACCCCACTAAGCCGTTCTTCCTTGAAGTTGACGCCTCCTCGGTAGGAGCCGGAGCCGTTCTTCTTCAAGAAATGCTAAAGGAGGAAACGTCACGTGTGGTTTTTTCTCTAAAACCTTCTCCCCTCCTGAAAAGAACTATTCCATAGGTGACCGTGAACTGTTGGCCATCAAGTTGGCATTAGAAGAGTGGAGACATCTCCTGGAAGGTTCTCTTCACCCCATCTCCATCTACACTGACCATAAGAATTTGTCCTACCTTCAGTCCGCTCAGCGCTTGAATCCTCGCCAGGCCAGGTGGTCATTGTTCTTTGCCCGGTTCAATTTTCAGATCCATTTTCGTCCCGCAGACAAGAATGTCAGGGCGGATGCCTTGTCCCGTTCCTCTGATGCCTCCGAAACCGGGAACCCCCCACAACACATCGTACCCCCTGAGTGCCTGATTTCCTCTGCTCCCGCTGCTCTGGTGCCAGTCCCTCCAGGAAAAACTTTCGTTCCTCCAGGCCTTCGTCTCCAGATACTTAGGTGGGGCCATTCCTCCCATCTAGCCGGCCATGCTGGGATCAAAAAATCCTTACAATTGTTGGCCAGACACTATTGGTGGCCTACCCAGGAAAGAGATATGACTGACTTTGTACGAGCCTGCACTATCTGTGCACGTGACAAAACTCCACGCCTGAAGCCTGCAGGTCTTCTCCTTCCTCTACCGGTGCCTGAACTACCATGGTCCCACATTGCCATGGATTTCATCACGGACCTTCCGTTGTCTCATGGTAACACTGTCATCTGGGTGGTCGTTGACCGCTTTTCGAAAATGGCTCATTTTGTCCCTCTTCCTGGTCTGCCTACTGCACCTCAGTTGGCGAAGCACTTTTTTCTTCAAATTTTCCGTCTCCATGGCCTTCCCTCACATATCGTCTCGGATAGAGGCGTTCAATTTATCTCAAAATTTTGGAGAGCTCTCTGTACTCAACTTAAGATTAAATTGAATTTTTCTTCTGCTTATCACCCGCAATCCAATGGACAGGTGGAGAGAGTTAACCAGGTCCTTGGTGACTACTTACGACATTTTGTCTCCGCCCGTCAAGACGATTGGGTCGACCTATTGCCCTGGGCGGAATTCTCATACAATTTCAAGAACTCTGAATAGTCCTCCAAATCACCTTTCTTTGTGGTCTACGGCCGCCACCCTTTGCCCCCCCTCCCCATTCCCACTTCTTCTGGAGTTCCTGCCGTGGATGAATTAACCCGGGACTTTTCCTCTATCTGGAAAGAGACTCAAAACTCGCTATCTCTGGCCTCTGCCCGCATGAAGAGACATGCAGATAAAAAGAGAAGAATTCCCCCTGTCTATCTCCCTGGCGACAAAGTGTGGCTCTCCTCCAAATATGTTCGGTTTCGGGTACCTAGCTACAAGCTGGGCCCTCATTACCTCGGACCTTATAAAGTCAAAAACCAAATCAATTCTGTCTCTTACAAACTCCATCTTCCTCCTTCTCTTCGCATCCCCAACTCTTTTCACGTGTCTCTCCTTAAACCCCTCATTCTTAACCGATTTTCCCCCAAGGTCACCGCTCCTGCTCCGGTCTCTGGTTCCTCCGATGTCTTTTCGGTGAAAGATATCCTCGCCTCCAAGGTCGTCCGAGGTAAAAAATTATTTTTAGTTGATTGGGAGAACTGTGGTCCTGAAGAGAGATCCTGGGAGCCTGAGACCAACATTTTAGACAAAGAGCTCATCCGTAGTTTCTTGGGCTCCAAGAAAAGGGGGAGACCTAATGGGGGGGGTACTGTAACGCCGAGTGCTCCGGGTGTCCCATCCAGCCCGGAGCACTCACGGCGTCATCCCCTCTGCGGCGCTCCGGCCAGCCCCCCTGGCCGTGGGCGCTGCTCCGTTCTCCTCTCCACTTACCTTCCTCTTCCTGCTTCCTCCCGGCGCGCGCGGCCCCGCTGTGTTCTAGGGCGCGCACGCGCCGGTCTTCTAAAATTTAAAGGGCCAGTGCACCATTGATTGGTGCCCGGTCCAATTACGGTTCCACTACCCAAAACCTATTTAAACCCACTTCCCCTTCCTGCCCTTGCCGGATCTTGTTGTCCTAGTACCTTGCGGAAGTATTTTGAGTTTACCTTGCCTGTGTACCTGACCTTCTGCCTTTGTCTCTGACCTCGAACCATTGCCGCCTGCCCTGACCTTTGCTACGTCTGACCTTGCCTCTGCCTAGTCCCTTTGTACCGCACCAGCCTCAGCCGCCAGAGAGGTGGAGTCGCTACTGGGGGACACGACCTGGTTGCTACCGCCGCAGCAAGTCCATCCTGCCTTGCGGCGGGCTCTGGTGAAAACCGGTAGCTGCTTAGAACCGGTCCCTCGGTGTGATTCGTACCATCCCCTCTCTGGTACAGTGGATCCACCTCCTGCCTCCTCTATAGTCGCCTGCCCGGCCCGTGACAATAATGGTTATTTATCGATGTATATGACATTTTGATAGATCAGAGATTATGATCTATTTACTTAAGAGACAACCGTGAATATCCTACTGTCAAATTAAAGGTCTGTGTTTAAGATAAAATAAAATATATGTAAAAATGGGAAGAGGAAGGAAGGGAAAAAGGTGAGAAAAAGGAGGAGAAATTTTTAGTAAAAGGTAAAGGTAAGAAAAAGAAAAAGTAAGGTTATAGTAACTCTCCAGATGAGTGTTACTTGCAATGAGAAGTAGTAAACACGTCTCCAGGTGTTATCCTAAGTAGAAAAATATAGTGGGTGTGTGTTGGTAATGCCAACCCACATCCACTGGTGGGAGCAATGGGAGATAGTCACTGTAGGGGATCAGGGGTAGTTATACCTAAAAAAACCTGATCAAGTAACTTGGTGTAAGTACAATAGTGAGTGTGAACTCCCGTGATCTTAAAGCATATAAAAATAAAATGAGTCATGTACCCCTTCCAGCCTTTGAGGCGATAACATGAGTTTGGTATAAAATTTTAACAGTGTAAACAATGTGGAGCAGTGGTGCATAGCAACAATCATGCACCAGTTTTCCATTAAACTTATATTAAGGACATCCAGGCGCCCTCCAACTTAGTTAAACCTTGTAAAATCGGGCATGTGTCTATACCTCCGAACTGAGTGTAATAACAATGGTTATGTAACATCTATGAGTAGTTATGCCGTCATATTCGCCCTTCTGGGTGGACCAACTAGGTCCCACCTCTAGAAACGACATATTTGGCATCAGAAGAAGAATCCGTCTGAACTTACGTACTATGAATAAACAAAATGGAGGTATGGGTTTTCCCAATTTTAAAAATGATTATCTAGCTATGCATCCAACTAGAATCATAGATTGGACTTGCCACATTGATAATAAAGATTGGGTGGGATTGGAGAATAGCATGGGACCTATACCGGTGTCACACACCCCATGGATACCCTGGAACTCATGTCTGAAAATACTGAAACAAAATCCCCTTATAGGGGCAACACTAAAAAACCTACAAACAATTACTCAGAGACACTCACTCACATCCTCATTGGGGCCACTAACCCCACTGACAACTAACCCTGACTTCCCATTGGGAATGGATGGTTCTATCCGATCTCTTTGCAACAGAAACACACCACTCTTAGTTGCACGCTGCTTCAAGAATAACAAAATCAAGTCTCATGTAGATTTGCAAAAGGAAGTAGGACAAATACCCCTACACATCACGGAATATCAACAAATACATGATTTCATTATGAACTCTCAAAGACAAAAACATTTCACTAGACCCTTAACGCCCTTCGAAACCATATGTTTCTTGGCTACCACGACCACAAAGAACATCTCCTTAACAAACACCTGGTTGCAGTCCTATGATTTACAGGAGCCCAACAGACACAAAATATTCTGGGAAACAACCCTAAAAAGAACCTTTACGAGAGATCAATGGCTACAAGCCTGTGTGTTCGCACACAAATGCGCAATCAGTGTGAGATTACAAGAAACTTCATTCAAAATCCTAACAAATTGGTATATCACACCAAACAAATTACACAAATGGTTCTCGACGGTTCCTGGACATTGTTGGCGCTGCAACCCGGGAAGAAGGCACCTTATTCCACATCTGGTGGGAATGTGACTTGATTAAACCATTTTGGAACCATGTAATCAAGATCAT
Organism: Rana muscosa; assembly: GCA_029206835.1. Classification (NCBI taxonomy): domain Eukaryota; kingdom Metazoa; phylum Chordata; class Amphibia; order Anura; family Ranidae; genus Rana; species Rana muscosa. The sequence continues at coordinate 75,556,471 of CM055121.1, forward strand.
AAAACACATTACAGAAACGAAAATTCATTTAGACGCAGCTTGCTGTCTTATAAACATCAACAATTGCACCATGAGAAAATACAAAAACTCCTTGACCAGATTCTTAATCACTGCACCAAAAACAGTGATACCGAGGCACTGGAGAAGTACCGCCGCACCCACGATTAAAGAATGTCTAGAAGAGATACATCTACTCAGAGGTATGGAGGAGATCAGGGCTACATCACAGGAGAATACAGAAAAAATCAATAAAATGTGGCAACCGTGGATCATTTTTAAATACTCTGATTCCTATACCACCTTTACTCGAACATAGACCTTAACCACTTAAGCCCCGGACCATTTGGTAGCTAAAGGACCAGAGGTGAATTCAGAATTTTGCACTGCGCTGCTTTAACTGTAAATTGTGCGGACATGCAATGTTGTACCCAAACAAAATTTGCGTCCTTTTCTTCCCACAAATAGAGCTTTCTTTTAATGGTATTTGATTGCCTCTGCGATTTTTATTTTTTGCGATATAAACGGAAAAAGACCGAAAATTTTGAAAAAAAATGATATTTTCTACTTTTTGTTATAAGAAAAATCGAATAAACTCAATTTTAGTCATACATTTAGGCCAAAATGTATTCAGCCACATGTCTTTAGTAAAAAAAATGTCAATAAGCGTATATTTATCGGTTTGCGCAAAAGTTATAGCGTTTACAAACTAGGGTACATTTTCTGGAATTTACACAGCTTTTAATTTATGACTGCCTATCTCATTTCTTGAGGTGCTAAAATGACAGGGCAGTACAAAACCCCCCCAAATGACCCCATTTTAGAAAGTAGACACCCCAAGGAAATTGCTGAGAGGCATGTTGAGCCCATTGAATATTTTTTTTTTGTCCCAAGTGATTGAATAATGACAAAAAAAAAAAAAATTACAAAAAGTTGTCACTAAATGATATATTGCTCACACATGCCATGGTTATATGTGGAATTGCACCCCAAAATACATTCTGCTGCTTCTCCTGAGTACGGGGATACCACATGTGTGGGACTTTTTAGGAGCCTAGCCACGTACGGGACCCCGGAAACCAAGCACCGCCTTCAGGATTTCTAAGGGCGCAAATTTTTGATTTCACTCCTCACTACCTATTACAGTTTTAAAGGCCATAAAATGCCAAAATAGCACAAACCCCCCCCCCCCCAAATGACCCTATTTTAGAAAGTAGACACCCCAAGGAAATTGCTGAGAGGCCTGTTGAGCCCATTGAATATTTTTTTTTTGTCCCAAGTGATTGAATAATGACAAAAAAAAAAAATTACAAAAAGTTGTCACTAAATGATATATTGCTCAAACATGCCATGGTTATATGTGGAATTGCACCCCAAAATACATTCTGCTGCTTCTCCTGAGTACGGGGATACCACATGTGTGGGACTTTTTAGGAGCCTAGCCACGTACGGGACCCCGGAAACCAAGCACCGCCTCCAGGATTTCTAAGGGTGCAAATTTTTGATTTCACTCCTCACTACCTATCACAGTTTTGAAGGCCATAAAATGCCAAAATAGCACAAAACCCCCCCAAATGACCCCATTTTGGAAAGTAGACACCCCAAGCTGTTTGCTGAGAGGCATGGTGAGTATTTTACAGCTCTCATTTTTTGAAAATTAAGAAAGAACATTTTTTTTTTTCTTTTTTTTTTTCAATTTTCAAAACTTTGTGACAAAAAGCGAGATCTGCAAAATACTCACAATACTTCTCAGCAAATAGCTTGGGGTGTCTACTTTCCAAAATGGGGTCATTTGGGGGGGGTTTGTGCCATCTGGGCATTCCATGGCCTCCGAAACTGTGATAGGCAGTGAGAAGTGAAATCAAAAATTGACACCCTTAGAAAGCCTGAAGGCGGTGATTGGTTTTTGGGGTCCCGTACGCGGCTAGGCTCCCAAAAAAGTCTCACATATGTGGTATCCCCGTACTCAGGAGAAGCAACAGAATGTATTTTGGGGTGTAATTCCACATATGCCCATGGCATGTTTGAGCAATATATCATTTAGTGACAACTTTGTGCAAAAAAAAAAAAAAAAATTGTATTTTTTCCGCAACTTGTGTCAACATATAAAATATTCCATGGACTCGACATGCCTCTCAGTATATAGCTTGGGGTGTCTACTTTCCAAAATGGGGTCATTTGGGGGGGTTTTGAACTGTTCTGGCATTTTATACTCAACATTAGGAAGCTTACATCCACTCTTCTAACCACTTGAAGACAAAGCCCTTTTTTGACACTTTTTGTTTACATGAAAACATATTTTTTTTTGCAAGAAAATTATGTTGAACCCCCAAACATTATATATATTTTTAAAGCAAAGGCCCTACAGAATAAAATGCTGGGTGTTGCATTATTTTTTTCTACACAGTATTTGCGCAGCGATTTTTCAAACGCATTTTTTTGGGAAAAAATACACTTTTTTTAATTTTAATGCACTAAAACACACTATATTGCCCAAATGTTTGATGAAATAAAAAAGATGATCTTAGGCCGAGTGCACAGATACCAAACACGACATGCTTTAAAATTTCGCACAAACGCGCATTGGCGACAAACTACATACATTTTTAAAAGCCTTTAAAAGCATTTACAGGTTACCCCGTTAGATTTACAGAGGAGGTCTACTGCTAAAATTACTGCCCTCGATCTGACCTTCGTGGTGATACCTCACATGCATGGTGCAATTGCTGTTTACATATGACGCCAGACCGACGCTTGCGTTCGCCATTGGGCAAGAGCAGGGCAGGACAGGGATGCTTTTTTTTTTTTTTTTTTTTTTTTTTTTTTATTATTAATTTTGCTTTTTTATTTTATTTTTAAACTGTTGCTTCCATATTTATTTATTTTTATCACTTTTATTGTTATCTCAGGGAATGTAAATATCCCCTATGATAGCAATAGGTAATGACAGGTACTCTTTTTTGAAAAAACTGGGGTCTATTGGACCCTAGATCTTTCCTCTGCCCTCAAAGCATCTGACCACACCAAGATCGGTGTGATAAAATGCTTTCCCAATTTCCCAATGGCGCTTTTTATATCCGGGGGGGGACATTCCCTCCCACTGCTTTTAAAAGCAGTCCAGAGGCTAATTAGCCACTAGGATTGCTTTTACATGAAAGCCGGCCGCTGGCTGAAAAGAATGATACCAAGATGATACCTAAACCCGCAGGCATCATTCTGGTATAAACATTCAAAATCCAGCAACATACCACTACGTTGCTGGTCTTTGTTGGACATGTATTGTAATCTTTTTTTTCATGCAGCCTGTTGGCTGAACGAAAAAAAAAGATTGATCGGTGGGTATGCCCACCATTAGAATACCGCCCTTCATCCACCCACTTCTAATGATGGGCATACATGCACCATTTATATATGCCGAAGCATGGGGGCATCTTCTCGCAAAAGTTATGCCGCGTACACATGGTCAGACTTTTCCACGGGCAAGCCTCCGTCGGAATTTCGACCGTATATACGCGGCATTAGGAGCAAAATCGCTCCTCCGCTCCTGCTGCCCCAATGCTTCGGCATATATGCTTTTTTTTTTAACTGTGGTGGTGAAATCACCTCCTACAGCACTGGAGTCGCAGGGATCAGGCCTGTCTCTGCGAACGCTGCAGTTATGTGTGTTGTGTTTTGCAAGTGACAGTGATCGATCGATACTGCACTTCGGTGGCCTGGGCTGGACGGAGGGGCAAAACGCAGGTGCTAGCAGGTATCTGGGCTGATCCCACTAACAGTGCGTTTTTGGGAACCCTAAACTGCTGGGGACGCTAGTATAGATCTGATCAGATCAGATATTGAGCTGATCAGATACTATACCACTAAGGGGGGTGTATGCTTCACGCGTGGGTGTTAGCGCTACTGGCACTAACCTGACGCTGCCTGGGGTGTGACGCAGACCCTCTCTGACGCTAAAACCTAACTGATATCACCCGCCGGGCGATCAGGGGGTTAAACCTTTATTGGGTTATATACGGCGGGTGCCCTGACACTATAAAAAGCAAACTAACTAACCAGCGTCACCCGTAACACTTATATGATGATCACTGGTGAAAGGGTTAACTAGGGGCAATTAGGGGGTTAAAACCTTTATTAGGTAATATATGGGGGTACCTGACGCTATATAAAAACCTGACGGCGAACCTAAAAAAAATTACTGGCTACCTATCGGCATCACCGACACTAAGACAACGATCATAAAAACGATTGCTTAGCGACAGTGGTGATAGGGGGTGAAAGGGTTACCTGGGGGGCGATCAGGGGGTTAAACCTTTATTAGATAATATATGGGGGTACCTGACGCTATAAAAACCTGCGGCGAACCTAAAAAAAATTACTGGCTACCGATCAGCATCACCGACGCTAAGACATCGATCAGAAAAATTATCGCTTAGTAACAGTGGTGCTAGGGGGTGAAAGGGTTACCTGGGGGTGATCAAGGGGGTTACACCTTTATTAGGTAATATATGGGGGTACCCGACGCTATAAAAACCTGCGGCGAACCTAAAAAAAATTACTGGCTACCGATCAGCATCACCGACGCTAAGACATCGATCAGAAAAATGATCGCATAGCGACGGCGGTGCTAGGGGGTGAAAGGGTTACCTGGGGGGTGATCAAGGGGGTTAAACCTTTATTAGGTAATATATGGGGGTACCCGACGCTATAAAAACCTGCGGCAAACCTAAAAAAAATTACTGGCTACCGATCAGCATCGCCGACGCTAAGACATCGATCAGAAAAATTATCGCTTAGTGACAGTGGTGATAGGGGGTGAAAGGGTTACCTGGGGGGTGATCAAGGGGGTTAAACCTTCATTAGGTAATATATGGGGGTACCCGACGCTATAAAAACCTGCGGCGAACCTAAAAAAAATTACTGGCTACCGATCAGCATCACCGACGCTAAGACATCGATCAGAAAAATGATTGCTTAGTGACGGCGGTGCTAGGGGGTGAAAGGGTTATCTGGGGGGTGATCAGGGGGTTAAACCTTTATTAGGGGGGGTTAGGGGGCTACACTGGACCTAAAACTAAATGTAGTGACACTTTTACAGTCACAAATGTCACTGATTGCAGTGATCACTAAATAAATGGTCACTGCAATCAGTGACACTGTGACTGGGGGCTGGGGGGTGATCTGGGGGTGTCTGGGGGGGCCTGGGGGGCGATTTATGTGCCTATGTGTCCTGGTGTCAGTGTGCTGTTTTGTGTACTAACCTGCATCTTCTCCTGTACGGCGCTCGGTATATGTGAGCGCCGCAGGAGAGATGACATCACTTCCTCCTTCCTGGCAGGCAGGGTAAGCTCTCTCATTCGCCGGGAGCGATCGAGAGGGGGTGGCCGGAATCGAACGGCCGTCCCCTCATGCCGGATCGCTCCCGAAGGTAAAACGACCACCCACTGTAAAGAAGGGGGGTCCGATCGGACCCCCCAACTATACAAAGGCAATCACGTATATGTACGTGATTCTGCCTGTCGGTGCCATTCTGCCGACGTATATTTACAGTGGGCGGTCGTTAAGTGGTTAAAATATAGAGAAACGTGAATGAACAATATCTCTCCTTATTTTTATTTCCCTTCCTTCTATTCCCTTTAATTTCTATCACTATAATAAAAAGTAAAATCCACCAGCGCAAATAACCCTAAACATACAGCAGCTGAAACACTGAGGTTCAAAATATCAAATCCCCATCAGAAAATATAAAAAGGCAGTGCAGCGCAAACATAAAAAACACACATATGATTAAAGACTACAAAGGATAGAGATAGTCCAAGAGTCTCTTTGAGGAGCAATAAACTAAAAAACACCAATAAGTGTTCAGTAGGTGACTTCTAGATTCTTTATAGTGACTTGTGTGACGACCTCCACCACTAGTAATGGTTAGCAGCTCACCTCAGCGAGTGGACCCCTGAACTAGTCAGTCAGGTCACTTAAGCAGTTCCCCCTCCAGGAGAAAAACAGACATCCAGGCTATACTGAATCCACATCAGGTACACAAGGTGTAATTAGAGCGCTGATCAGTCTCACAGCCAGTAATCCAGACAATCAGATCCAGGAGGCCAGATATAAAATGAAAAGCAAAGAAATCTAGTGCTCTCCGTATAAAAGGATTTAACCACATCAATACTGGGCACTTAAATCCCCTTCCTTCCCAGACCAATTTTCAGCTTTCAGTGCTCTCGCACTTTGAATGACAATTATTCAGTCATGCTACACTGTACCCAAATGAAATTTTTATCATTTTGTTCACACAAATAGAGCTTTCTTTTGGTGGTATTTGTTCACAATTTCATTTTCAATTTTTTGCGAAAAAAGAGCGAATATTTTGAAAAAAAACAACATTTTCTACATTCTGTTTTAAAAGAAATCCAAACAAATCAAATTTCGGCAAAAATTTAGGCCAAAATGTATTCTGCTACATGTCTTTGGTAAAAAAAAATCCTGATAAGTGTATGATAATTGGTTTGTGTGAAAGTTATAGAGTCTACAAACTAAGCTACGCATTATTGCAAATTGATCAATCCTAATGCACTGATGGCCTATCTCATTTCTTGAGGCCCTAAAATGTCAGGACAGTACAAATACCCCCCAAATGACCACTTTTTGGAAAGAAGACAGTCGGAGGTATTTAGTAAGAGGCATCGTGAATTTTTTGAAGTTGCAATTTTTTTCCCACAATGCCTTGGAAAATTAAGAAATATATATATATATATATATTTTCTTCACAAAGTTGTCAATTTAGAAGATCTTTCTAACACATAGTATGTACATAGCAAAAATGACACCCCAAAATACATTCTGCTACTCATCCTGAGTATGGCGATACCCAGTGTGTGAGACTTTTCCACATCCTGGCCACATACAGAGGCCAAACATCCAAGTAGCACCATCAGGCGCTCTAAAGGCATAAATTACACATTTCATTTCCTGAGTACCTATCACATTTTTGAAGGCCCTGGAGAACAAGGACAATGGAATTACCCACAAAATGACCCCATTTTGGAAAGAAAACAACCCAATGTATATTCTATGAGGCATAATAAGTCTTTTGAACATGTAATTTCTTTCCAAAAGTTTTGGGAAAATGTGGAAAAAAAATTAAAACATATATTTTTTTCACAAAGTTGTCAATTTAGAAGATCTTTCTAACACATAGTATGTACATAGCAAAAATAACACCCCAAAATACATTCTGCTACTCATCCTGAGTATGGCGATACCCAGTGTGTGAGACTTTTCCACATCCTGGCCACATACGGAGGCCAAACATCCAAGTAGCACCATCAGGCGCTCTAAAGGCATAAATTACACATTTCATTTCCTGAGTACCTATCACATTTTTGAAGGCCCTGGAGAACAAGGACAATGGAATTACCCACAAAATGACCCCATTTTGGAAAGAAAACAACCCAATGTATATTCTATGAGGCATAATAAGTCTTTTGAACATGTAATTTCTTTCCAAAAGTTTTGGTAAAATGTGGAAAAAAAATTAAAACATATTTTTTTTTCACAAATTTGTAAATTTAGAAGATCTTTCTAACACATAGTATGTACAGGGGTAGAGGCTTCTTCCCACCTAAATCTCTACGAAGCCTCCGAGTCTCCAGACCCTAATCCGAGAAAAACAAAACCTGGAGAAAAACATTTTCTCCACTCGGAAACTCTTTTCTGGAGCCCCTCAAATATGTGAGACCCCTGTGCTGTACTCAAATGATCAGTTTAGGAGGCAGGCAAAAAGCATGGTCATTTAACAGGCCGAGGTCAATTCACGTTGAAGGCAGAAACATAGTTGGCAGAGGCATAGTCGAAAACAGTCCGGGTCATTCACAGAAATGGCAGATGGTGGAAACTGGAAAAAAAATCATCTTCACTTTACTAATAGTTTAGTAAAGTATGATAGCTCTGAAAGCACTTTCCAATACAAAGGCCTGGCTGGGAGGGACATTGGGGACAGTAGTATCGGGTGTCACGACGAATTCCTCTACTTGAACACACACGACATTTTTTTGGGGGTTTACGACCTGTTTCGGTAAGAGGGAGGATTTCGGAGAAGTGCCTTTCGTGGAGTTTGGCTACTGCATCGGAGCGAATTAGTTGAGGGGCTTGGCCATGGGGATAGAGAAGGGCTTCGATCACGTCTTCTTGGAATTTTAGATAGGTTAGGGAACTTTGGGTGCACTTAGAAAAAATGATATAAGAATTGAAAAGGGCTAGTTGCATCAAATAAATGGCAACTTTTTTGTACCAAAACAGTGATTTCCTGGTGGCCAAGTAGGGCTGCATCATCTGGTCGTTCATATCCACCCCCCCCCCCCATGTAAAGATTATAGTCATGCACACATTTTGGCTTCTGGACGGGGCCCCTTCTTCTCTGCAGTTCCACCAAGGTGTCATCATGCATTGTGGAAAGGATGTAGACATCTCTTTTTTTATCTCTCCACTTCAATGCTAGGACCTCTTCAGTCCGCATACTGGCCATTTCCCCCTGTTTCAGTTTCTTGGCAACCAATCTCTGTGGGAAGCCTTTACGGTTGGTCCGTGCTGTCCCACGGGCCACAGTTTTCTTTTGGTACAGATGGCGAAAAAGTGGGAGACTTGTATAGAAATTGTCTACGTATAGGTGGTAACCTTTCCCAAGCAATGGTTCAATCAGCTGCCAGACAATTTTGCCACTCGTTCCCATGTAGGTAGGGCATCCAGGGGGGTTTAGCTGTCTGTCTTTTCCCTCATAAATTATAAAATCATATGTGTAACCCGTGGCCCTGTCACATGCCTTATAAAATTTTACCCCACGTCTGGCTCTTTTACTGGGGAGGTATTGCTTTATTCCAAGTCTTCCTGTGAAGTGTACTAATGATTCATCTACACATATATTTACATCAGGGGTAAACATCTGCTTGAAGCTGGCGCAAAAAAAAATTGATTAGGGGCCGAATTTTAAATAATTTATCATAATTGGGATGATTTCGAGGGAGGCATTGGGCATTGTCGTTGAAGTGTAGAAACCTTATTATCATCTCGTAACGGGTTCTTTTCATAAAAGATGAATAGATTGGCATGTGGTAGATAGGTCGGGTAGATCAGTAGGAATGGAGTTCATTTTTTTTTTGTCAGCCCCATGTTGAGGGTTAGGCCAAGGAAAATTTAAAATTCTTCCACGGTGAGGGGTTTCCAAACAAAAGGACGGGCATAGGAAGAATTTGGATTGTTGGCTATATATTGACTGGCGTATAGATTACACTGCTCCACAATGTAGGTTAGGATATCATCAGTAAAAAATAATTCAAAATAATAAATCGAGGTAGCATTTTCCGACTGTATCTGAGGGCCTGGATGGGCTGTAAAAGGGGGAATGATAGGTTCTACTGACGTATCGGGCAGCCATGTTGGATACAGTAGAAGATCGGGGAGGCTAGTATGGGCCCTGCCTAGTTGTTGATGGGATGCCCCATTGCTAGCATTTGGCCCATACTCTAGAAAAGTTGCAGAACTGCTGGCGGATGCCTGCCTATCCTGGCGTGATGCACTGCTGGCAGATTCTTGCCTATCCTGGCGTGATGCGCTGCTGGCGGATGCCTGCCTATCCTGGCGTGATGCGCTGCTGGCGGATGCCTGCCTATCCTGGCGTGATGCGCTGCTGGCGGATGCCTGCCTATCCTGGCGTGATGCGCTGCTGGTGGATGCCTGCATATCATCATGGAGTCCTGCGCTGCTGGTGGATGCCTGCTGGTGGATGTCCTGGAGTGCTGCGCTGCTGGTGGATGTCTGCGGCGCCTGCTCATAACTCCTGATCTCACTTGTTACGATTCTATCCTCAGTTTCTATTTCAGAGCCACTACTTTCCTCTGGATAATATTCACTATCCGATTCTGACAGAGAGAGTTCCTCGCTACTCTCGTCCGACATACCCTGGAGTATCTGGAGAGCCTCCTCGCTGCTGTAGAATCATTTAGCCATGTGGGCAGATGTGCCAGATGTTGGCGGTCAGATGTGCCAGATGTTGGCGGTCAGATGTGCCAGATGTTGGCAGGGCAGATGTTGGCGGGCAGCTGTTGGCGGTCAGATGTTGGCGGCCAGATGTGTCAGATGTTGGCGGGCAGATGTGCCAGATGTTGGCAGGGCAGCTGTTGGCGGTCAGATGTTGGCGGGCAGATGCCAGATGTTGGCGGGCAGATGTGGCAGCTGTTGGCGGGCAGATGTTTACTGCCAGATGTTCGGAGTCAGATGTGCCAGATGTTGGCAGGGCAGATGTTGGCGGGCAGATGTGCCAGCTGTTGGCGGGCAGCTGTTGGTGGTCAGATGCTGGCGATCAGATGTTGGCGGGCAGCTGTGCCAGATGTTGGCAGGCAGCTGTTGGCGGGCAGATGGCGGGCAGATGTGGCAGCTGTTGGCGGGCAGATGTGGCAGCTGTTGGCGGGCAGATGTGGCAGCTGTTGGCGGGCAGATGTTTACTGCCAGATGTTGGGAGTCAGATGTGCCAGATGTTGGCAGGGCAGATGTTGGCGGGCAGATGTGCCAGCTGTTGGCGGTCAGATGCTGGCGATCAGATGTTGGCGGGCAGATGTGCCAGATGTTGGTGGGCAGCTGTTGGCGGCCAGATGTTGGCGGGCAGCTGTGCCAGATGTTGGCGGGCAGATGCGCAAGATGTTGGCGGGCAGATGCGCCAGATGTTGGTGGGCAGCTGTTGGTGGGCAGCTGTTGGCAGGCAGCTGTGCCAAATGTTGGCGGGCAGCTGTGCAAGATATTGGCGGGTAAATGCGCAAGATGTTGGCGGGCAGATGCGCAAGATGTTGGCGGGCAGATGTTTTCACTGTTTTATGGACACTGTGTTTTGGGGACACTGTGTTTTGGGGACACTGTTTTGGGGACACTAGCTGGGTGATCAGTGGGTAAACAGCAGACAAACAGCTAAAAACTCACTGATCTCCCGGCTGCAGCACAGATTGTCTCTTCCTCTCCTCACTGACAGGCTCTGTGTGAGGAGAGGAAGAGATCAGAGCAGTTACAACTGCTCTGTATTTACATTACATGACGGCTGTCATTGGACAGCCGTCATGTCATCAGGAGGGCCAATCACATGGCCCTCCTGTTTGCACACACCTTCTATCTCTGGGGGGTACAGGCAGATCGGGATCGCGCCGCTGCGCGTGCACGTGGCGGCACGATCCCCTCACAAGTGCCAGCCCCCCCTCTCTGTGTTTACATCACGATGGCTGTGATTACACACAGCCATCGTGCGGATCAGGAGGGCAAATCACAGTGCCCTCCTGCTGTTCCGAGATGCGGCGTGTCCGCGGGACACGCGCACATCGGGATCGCGCGGGTGTGCGCGCGCGATCACGCTCCTTCTCAAGGACGTTCAGGAACGTCCACTCAGAAGGAGAGAGCACCCACCCGGCCGTATATATACAGTGGCCGGGTGGGAAGTGGTTAATGATCATAAAAACAAGAAATAAACTTACAAAATTAGCACTGTGCCTCAGTGCGGAGGATGTGCAGCATGTCAAAGTATATCCAACGGATGTCAGCATGGGACGCGGGTGACGTCACGCAGGATCACGTCGTTCCGCACGCGTTACGTCCAGGGGGCAGGACTTCATCAGCGGTAACGTGACGACGTGAGTCACCCGCTATTTTTACCAAAGGAAAGCTGACGTCCGCCCAGTCATGGAGAGGTAAAAAATCCAACTCCATGGCAACCTGTTAAACAAGTATGCAAACAACCGGAACTCAAAGGGGAATGAAGTATCGGCATTGCATTCATACCGAACGCAGCCCAATAATAGTAAAAGGACGTACCAACTATTAAAATACATTCAAATATAACATTTTAAAAGCATTATGCAAATGAGATTAAAAATTCCCACAGGGAACTAGAAAGCGTGTAATAGGACACCCGCATCACAGCTGACACCCTTACAGCATATGGAAAACATGAACACAGTATCATTAAGAAAAAACAGACAATAACTCGAAACATATTGTAATTGTAATATATTGTAATATTGTAATATATATAAAAAATATAAAATGACCGCAGGATACACATAATAAAAACTAACGATCAGAAATAAAGCAGTTTACGTCAAAATCAACGTTTAAGCCAGCAGGTACTAAAACTTTTGTCTCATGAATCCAATGAGATTCTCTGCGACTTAATTGACGTATAAAACTGCCACCTCTCCAATGCTTATTAACCCTCTCGATGCCCCAGAATTTTAACCCCTTTGGGTTTTGGTTGTGCATTCATTTAAAATGCCTTGACACATTGTGTGTCTTAAGTCCCCTCTTGATGTTGTTCACATGCTCTCCCAATCTAACGTGAAGTGGTCTAGAAGTCCTCCCAATATATTGGAGACCACATTCACATTCAAGCATGTAAACAACACCAACGGTGGTACACGTGATTAATTTTTCAATCTTATATAGTTTATTGGTGGCCGTAGCAAGGAATTCTTTTTGCTTTTTAATATTACATTTAGAGTGTTTACAAGCAGTGCAGCGTCCGCATGCGTAAAAACCCGAAAGGAAAGAAAAAAAGCCTATTCTCAGACTGGACCGGTGGATCAACTACACCTGGTGCTAGTTTGTCACGTAATGACGGGGCCTTCTTGTAAATAAAAGATGGTCATTCAGGCAATAAAGGTCCCAACACTTTCTCTTGTTTTAACACGGACCAGTTCTTTGACACAAGCTTCTCAAATTTCTTATGCTGAATGTTGTAATCTAATACCATCTTATAATTTGAAATGCTAATATTGGTTTGTTTAATCTTATTAGCAACCAGCAGACCCCTGTTCATGTTGCGTACCATCTCAATTTCCTTATCAAGAGTGTTTTTGTCATAACCTTTCTGTTGAAATCTAGATGATAATACCTGTGACTGAGATAGGAAATCATTTTCTCGTGTGCAATTTCTCCTAAGCCTAATGAACTGACCCTTGGGGATGTTGCACAACCACGACTTGTGGTGGCAGCTCCCCAGAGGTATATAGGAATTACGGTCAGTAGGCTTCAAATAATTGCACAAACGGAAATGCTCATCATCTTTCCAGATTTCCAGATCCAAAAATACTATCTGCTCCGTGCTAATCGTCCTGGTACAACAGAGAGTTCTTCTTGCAGACAAGGGGGGTTGCAATGGGAGCCCGTTTTGCTCCCAGTGTGGCCAATTTATTTATGGCCCACTGGGAGGAGGATGTGGTTTTCAAGTGTCGCCCCCCTGAACTGGTCTGCTACAAAAGATATATCGATGATCTTATCCTGGTGTGGGAGGGTGATCGATCAGGCCTTGATCGGTTTATCCAGACCATGAATGATAACACTAGGAACATCGAGTTATCTTGGACGATTAGCACGGAGCAGATTGTATTTTTGGATCTGGAAATTTGGAAAGATGATGAGCATTTCCGTTTGTGCAATTATTTGAAGCCTACTGACCGTAAACGCTATAACTTTTGCGCAAACCAATCAATAAACGCTTATTGCGATTTTTTTTACCAAAAATATGTAGAAGAATATGTATCAGCCTAAACTGAGGAAAAATAAAAACCGCAGAGGTGATCAAATACCACCAAAAGAAAGCTCTATTTGTGGGAAAAAAAGGACGTCAATGTTGTTTGGGAGCCACGGCGCAATTGTCAGTTAAATCGACACAGTGCCGAAACGCAAAAAGTGGCCTGGTCCTTTAGCTGCAAAATGGTCCAGGGCTTAAGTGGTTAAGTACCCTCTACAAGCATGCCCAGCGGTATCAACCTCCCACTAGGTTGCCTCTGGGAAAAAGCACCCAATACGCCTCGGCTTTTTGTACTTTCCAACACGAACCAGAGTTGGCAGTGACACCTGCTGGTAACCGCGGGAAATACACCCAACTCAGCCAAGGCTGGAACAAAACATAGAATCTGAACTAACTACAGTTCAGACATCCCATTAAATTTGGATAATAGTGCCTGGTCAACAGGAGCAGTGCGCTACATACTCCCCCTGCTACAAAAAGACGCTGTCCTGTCAGGGCTGGGTTCAGCCCTTCCTTCTCTGTGCTGACAGCTCAGCTGTCAGCTAATTGCCAGCTTCCATCTCTCCACAGTGATCCACCTGTTGATGATCCGCTCATCAGCTTGCCTACTTAAGGACTTCCAGTTCATTTGCTCTTCGCCTTTGCCTGTGTTAACATCACAAGAGACTTTCTCCTGCGTTCCAGTTGAAGACCTGCTTGACTGCTGTCCCCTCTGGCTACGGATCCTGTTTACTGTTCTATTACCTTTATCGCTGGCTCTTGGACTTTGGCTTGGCCAACTACCCGATTCGGTTACTGAACTCTGGCTATGTTTTGACTACAAGCGTAGTAAGCACTCTGTTTACCATTTTATTATTTATTATTAAACTAGTGTATTTAACTGCACTTCTGTCTCGGTCTGATTCATGGTTTCTGACAGTAGGCGAAGGCCATGAATTCAGAAGATGCACCCAATCCACTTGTTAATAATATTTTTTTCCAGATTAGATGACCTGGATCACTGCATGGATCAGTTTGCCACGGCGATACAGACGCTCCTGAGTCGCACGGCTCGTCTAGAGTCTCCCACTGTGGCCGCTCCCGTAGTTCCTGTGCAGGCACCCGTCTCGAGTATTACCTCTATTAGAGGTATGTCTGGTTCCGCCCCGCTTACCCAGCGATTTGGGGGCGATCCAATCCAATGCAGAGGTTTTCTCAACCAGGTTGAGATATATTTTGAGATGTTGCCCCAGGCATTTTCCACGGACAGAAGCAAAGTAGGTTTTGTGATATTTTTGCTTTCTGAGAGAGCCTTGGCCTGGGCAAACCCTCTATGGGAGATGCAAAAACCCGTGGTCCTGAGTTACCCAGAATTTGTGGCTTCCTTCAAAGGGGTATTTGACATTCCCGCACGCTCCGCTTCTGCTGCCAAGAGCCTCATGTCCATCAAACAGAGTACGAGAACTGAAGGGGTGAGTTTACCGCTCAGATGTACTTGATTGCTTCTCACTCCTTATCCCAAGCCACGGGTGCAGACAATGCATACGATAATGCGAAACAATTGGAAGAAATTCTTGGACAGCCGCACTCCAAACAAGGTTCCTTTATTATAAAATCACAGAAGTCCACACCACAGCAAAATGAAAACAGACAGGCTGACGCGTTTCACACTGTAGGATCAGTGCTTACTCATAGACTTCTGTGATTTTATAATAAAGGAACCTTGTTTGGAGTGCGGCTGTCCAAGAATTTCTTCCAATTGTTTCGCAGAGTACAAGAACTGTTGCCGATTACGCCATTGAATTCCGTACTCTGGCAGCAGAGGTTGCTTGGAACAATAAGCGCCCTCGTGGCTTCTTTTTCTCATGGTCTCTCAGGTAACATCAAGGATGAGATAGCAGCCCGAGATATACCCACTGAGCTGGAGAAGTTGATCACATTTGCCATCCTCATTGACTCCAAACTCAAAGAAAGACCCTCTGTTAAGGAGCGCTTGCGGAAGCCTCCTGTACGTTTGCCTCCGAGCTTTGCAGTCCTACCCTTGCCTCCCTCACCTCCCATGCCTCCTGGTACCGAGTCGGTCTGTGAAGATGAACCCATGAACTTGTGCCTTTATTGTGGCCAGGCCGGTCACTTTTTGAAGTCTTGTCCTATCCGTCCAGGGAAAGCCAGAACCTTGAGGTCCTGTCACGGACAGACCTTAGGTGGTGTTGTTTCGTCTCCAGTTGCCCAGAAGGATAAGCCCCTTGTTTCGGTTACCCTGTCTTGGGCTGAGTCATCCATCGAGATACAGGCTCTAATCGACTCCGGGGCTGCAGGCCTGTTCATTGATGCTGCCTTTGTGTCTAAACACTTGATTCCGCTGCAGCTGCGTGACACTCCACTTGCCATTGAGGCTCTTGACGGGAGATCTCTACAGCCTGCCCATGTGACTCATGAGACTGTTCCGTTGTCCATGGCCGTAGGGGCTCTTCACCATGGGATAATTCAATTCCAAATTATTTCCTCACCTAAGTTTCCGCTGGTTATTGGTTATCCTTGGTTACAGAGGCACAACCCGTCTGTTGATTGACTCCATGCTGACCGCAGACCCCTGCCTGTGCCTTCCTACCAGGTCGAGGACAGGGTCTGGCTGTCATCTCGCAACCTCCAACTTTGTGTTCCTTCTCTGAAGTTTGCACCTCGGTTTATTGGGCCTTTCCGTATCCTTCGCAGGATAAACCCAGTGGCTTACGCGTTGGACCTTCCTCCCAATATGCGTATCTCTAATGTGTTTCATGTCTCCTTATTGAAACCTTTGGTCTGCAACCGTTTTACCACCTCGGGGCCATGTCCTCACCCTATACAGGTTGAGAACCATGAGGAGTATGAAGTACAGCCAATCCCTGACGACGTCTTTTGATGACGAAACGCGTAGGTGTGGCCTGCAGATTCTACTTCATCACACTTCTCCATACAGAGACACGGAGCACAACAAGCAGGAGAAGCCTCGAGGAGACGCCGCGCTCCTATTCCATTATCCAATTGCGCAATCTTTGAACAGCAACACTGTAAGTGCAATACTTTGTGGCAAATAAATACAGGTACTTTTAGTTTACAGTATTACACTATGGTTCCCTTTCTGTTTATATCTCCATGAGACACTAGACATCATCCCCGGTTATTTCAATCATCCACAGTGGGTCTAGAGGGAGACCTTAAATCCCTGTGCGTGAAGAGACTGCCGTAATAGTGGTCACATAGTTGGCGTAAGGAGATTACTATACCACATTGGGTGCCTTTCTGGTGGATGAAGACTCTTCCATTACAAGTTTTCTCTCTTTGTACCATTATGGACACACTTAATAAGGACTGATTTTGTTTGAATTACTACATCTCCACTTGTGATTCACTTATAAGCAATATTGTTGTGGGACTTTTAAACCATAAAGCTTTTATTAATGCTTAATAATAACATTTGTACAATCATACTAGCATTTGTACATAAGTATCATATAAAAGTATAACATTGTATAATTGAGTTCAATAGTAGAGTATTTTAATAATAAAACCATTGAAGTGGCTTCGTAATTAACCGATCATTGCATCGATAGTCTATTTAGAAATACTCTGATTATTTGTAGAAAAAATTGATTATTTAATCTCAAAAAGAAAGGAACAAAAGTAAAACTTTGTGGACCTCAGGGAGAAGCCCATAGAAGAAGGTATAGTGATAGAAATTATCAAAAGGCAGTGCAGTGCAAACATAAAAAACACACATATGATTAAAGACTACAAAGGATAGAGATAGTCCAAGAGTCTCTTTGAGGAGCAATAAACTAAAAAACACCAATAAGTGTTCAGGAGGTGACTTCTAGATTCTAGCGTTTACAAAATAGGGGCTAGTTTTATAGCATTTTTTTTTTTTTTTACTAGTGTAGCGGCCTCCTCACTCCCCTCTTTCTCTCGTCTCGTCTTTCTCTTGTCTAGGGGTATCTTAGAGGGGAGGGAGCGGGGACACCATGCCTGGCTTCCACCGCATGTGTCAGTGCGGTGTAAGCAACGTTCTTGTATTACCTTCGGGTCAGTTCTGTGCACCTGGATCCTCCCTCCAAGAGTCACCTTGAACAATGTCTGCTAAGAAATGAGCCCCACACCATTAAAGTTCAACACTTCTTTATTCTTCTGCGAATGAACACAATCAGTTGAACTCCCTTGGTTAACAGAACAGGAAAGGAGGTGTGGATGCGAATAGGCCCAGACACAATTTGGTTCTCCACTTTCCTTCCTGAAAGTGGGTTACGGTCTCCGCACGAGGGGGGGTTTCCTTCCAGGCGGTCTCCGACGAGAGGCTCACCTGTCACCGGCAATATGCTGTACCGGGTCTTCAAGTGAGGAGCTCCCCCCGGTCCATTGCGCCTTCCGGATTCGGGTACCCACTCCCGGGGTTCCCTAGGATCTCCTTCCCTCGCGGAACTCAGTGTTGGGCACTGAGCTCCGGACCTCCGTCCAAG
The DNA here is from genome assembly GCA_029206835.1 of Rana muscosa. NCBI lineage: Eukaryota > Metazoa > Chordata > Amphibia > Anura > Ranidae > Rana > Rana muscosa. The sequence continues at coordinate 75,574,501 of CM055121.1, forward strand.
TACCTCACCCCAGGCTAAAGGTGCCTGGGATGGAACACGATCTCCGGCTGTCCTCTAGGCCTAAGCCGCCTAGAGGACCGACACGAACCACCGCCCACAGGCTGAAGGTGCCTGGGACTACCAACCTCGTGACAAAGATGGCCGGCCCCTTTATACCCTCTCCCAGCAAGCACGGCGGGTTCCCCGCCCCACCATACCGCTCCCGAGAGAGGACAAAAAGGAGGCTCGGCACACAGCAATGGTTCAACCCCCAGCCTGTGGCGACAGCGCCACCTGCTGGGCCGCAGGGAATTACACATCACTGGTGTCACCGCCAGATTCAAAATTACACCCGGGAAAGTACATACCTGCTACACTCTCCCCCTGGTCATTTGACACTGGTCCCCAGTGTCTGGAGTAAACCATGCCCTCAACGGCTGACATAGTCCAATCCAGAAATCAACTAACAATTGTAAAAAAATAAAACTTTTAGCAAAAACTACCCTACTGGAGCAATTGTGTCTGAGCCCTGAAATAAAATGGGAAGAAACAACAGCATTTAACCATAACTTTTGAATCACATGTGCACATTATACTCTTCCCACCCATCCTGACTAAGATCCACCCCATTCTCAGTGATCTTGATGGATGCTCTCCTGCAGAGGGAAAATAAAGAAATAACACACATAACCCTGACACATGTATTCGTGTGAGAGAAAAGAAACTTCTTTGGGAAGAAATCCCTTTTCTCCAAAGAGTGAATGCGTGAAAAGTGTTTAACGTTGCGCAACACTGCCACCTGGTGACAGCATCGCGGTAACTGCACCCGTGGAACCTTCCTCTTTTCTTTTGGCCCTATCTACCCCAGAGTCCATAATCTCTTGCGGGAAAAGTGAAGAACAAAACAGGAACAGTTCTTCATTTCTCTGGGCACAAAAGCAACGGCCCCAGAAAGTTCAGCAGCATAATCAAGGACAAACAGAGTCTTTCTCTCTCCTACAAGTAAAAGCGGGGATGCGGCAGAACAAGCGGCTTCAAGTGCTGGTCCATGGTCTCTAGATGATACTCCACATCTTCCCCTTCCTTGCGCCGGATCAGCACTTTGTCTGCATGGATGTGTCGTCCCAACATCCACTCTGCCTTACAGTCCTTGAAACGTCGAGAGGCCTTTGGAGAGCATGCCAGGTACCTGCGAGCGTGTGGAACCTGAAGGTGGGTCCAAACAAAGTCATTGTACCAGCGCTCCCGGCACACTTCCACCTCATAAAGCAGTTCCTTCGACAAGTACGGATACTCCCATCCGTATTCTGCAGCAACCTTTTGGCCAAATAGGCATTGTAATCTCGCCAAAGGAGGCATGGTAGCTTTGTCCCCTTCGCCAGGCAAAACTATCGAGTCCGGGTAGCGAGGGACCTTGACCACATCTGGTCTGGGCATAGGTGCCCGCAGCAACAGTCTCTTTTCCCCGGCCTTCGGTACAGATGGCACCGGGGATGTAGAAGCAGGCTGGGGACGGGACCTCTCTTCAGGCGCTGGTGCCTCCACCCGGGGTGTACTTTCCCCTGTTGACATGGGTGGATCTCTGATCCTCCGAGATGAAGCGAGAGGTACTTTGTCCCAGCCCTTCTCAGCAAACAAATCGTCTATGGCAATGTCGTCTCCCATGTCCGAGAGAGACTCCAGGTCATAGGTGTCACACTCCTCCACGGGTATGTAGCCGGTTGTAGAAACGGAGCCACCACCTCCCGCGGACTCACTGGGCCATGACTTCCCGACACCTCCGCCCACACACCAAATCTCTCCGCCTGGCTTACCTCGGCCTTTTCTTGAAGCGGGACGTCCGGAACTCTTGTCAACGGATCCATCCAGGCCGGGCGTAAGCGGGCGAGACGGTCCACCACAACCACTGGTCGGGGCTACCATGCCGGTCTTTCTCTTCGGTGGCGGACGCTGCGAGACAGTGGTGACCGAGTCAGCATCCTTGGATTTTTCCCGTTGGGGTTTTACGACCTCCTCCGCGGTCGCTGCAGTGTGCGTAGGGATGGCTCTCACAGCAGTGATTCCTCCTCTCTGAGTGGTGTTGCCCGCAGCACGGCTGGGGTAAATGGTTCTCGGCCTCTCAACCGCCGGATCCACTTCGAACAGGAACTCCCCACAGGCCTCACATCGCCCGAATGGCTTCAGCTGGCACACCAGTCCTGAACAGCCAGGACAAATCACACCCAGGGCCTCAACGTCCATGCACGAGTACAGGGCGAATCGACCCCTTGGCTTTAGCCGGATCCCTGTATCTGTTACCGGACCAGCAGCAGTCAATGTCGTGGTGGAAGGGTGAACTGGAATCCACGATGTATGTCCGACCTGTTGCTGATCCATCGCACACTGCAAAGTTTTTGCGCCAACGTCCCACGTGTAGTCCTTCACACGTATTGGACTCCTCCCCTTTTTCTCCAGTTCGCAGGCTTTTCTTCTTTTCTGTTTCTGAGTCACGCCCACAAACTAAGCGATGGGGGTGTGCCTGGTGGCGCAGTGCAAATAGAAACCCCCACGTGTACTACTTCACACGGCTGAGCTTCCCCCTCTTCTCGCTCTTCTGCGCGGGCCTTTCCCTTCAATGGGTCATGTCCACGACTTTGAGCACAGGGATGCACAGGGATGCACTTCGGCAGACATGTTCAATTCCGTGGTGCATGAACACTATACCGGACCCGAGCCCCCACGTGTAGCGGCCTCCCCACTCCCCTCTTTCTCTCGTCTCGTCTTTCTCTTGTCTAGGGGTATCTTAGAGGGGAGGGAGCGGGGACACCACGCCTGGCTTCCACCGCATGTGTCAGTGCGGTATAAGCAACGTTCTTGTATTACCTTTGGGTCAGTGCTGTGCACCTGGATCCTCCCTCCAAGAGTCACCTTGAACAATGTCTGCTAGGAAATGAGCCCCACACCATTAAAGTTCAACACTCCTTTATTCTTCTGCGAATTAACACAATCAGTTGAACTCCCTTGGTTAACAGAACAGGAAAGGAGGTGTGGATGCGAATAGGCCCAGACACAATTTGGTTCTCCACTTTCCTTCCTGAAAGTGGGTTACGGTCTCGCACGAGTGGGGATTTCCTTCCAGGCGGTCTCCGACGAGAGGCTCACCTGTCACCGGCAATATGCTGCACCGGGTCTTCAAGTGAGGAGCTCCCCCCGGTCCATTGCGCCTTCCGGATTCGGGTACCCACTCCCGGGGTTCCCTAGGATCTCCTTCCCTCGCGGAACTCAGTGTTGGGCACTGAGCTCCGGACCTCCGTCCAAGTACCTCACCCCAGGCAAAAGGTGCCTGGGATGGAACACGATCTCCAGCTGTCCTCTAGGCCTAAGCCGCCTAGAGGACCGACACGAACCACCGCCCACAGGCTGAAGGTGCCTGGGACTACCAACCTCGTGACAAAGATGGCCGGCCCCTTTATACCCTCTCCCAGCAAGCACGGCGGGTTCCCTACCCCACCATACCGCTGCCGAGAGAGGACAAAAAGGAGGCTCGGCACACAGCAATGGTTCAACCCCCAGCCCGTGGCGACAGCGCCACCTGCTGGGCCGCAGGGAATTACACATCACTGATGTCACCGCCAGATTCAAAATTACACCCGGGAAAGGACATACCCGCTACACTAGTAATGGCGGCGATCAGTGATTTTTTCGTGACTGCGACATTATGGCGGACACGTCGGACACTTTTGACACATTTTTGGGACCATTGTCATTTTTACAGCGATCGGTGCTATAAAAATGCACTGATTACTGTGAAAATGACACTGGCAGTAAAGGGGTTAACCACTAGGTGGTGCTGTAGGGATTAGGTGTTCGCTGCATAGTGTTTCTTACTGTAGGGGGGATGGGCTCTGTGTCACGACACCGATCTCCGCTCCGAGTACACGGAGCCGAGATCGGTGTCATTGTCACTAGTCAGAGCGGGGAGATGCTTGTTTACACAAGCATCTCCCCGCTTTATACTTCCGGGAGACAATCGCGGGGATCCCCGCGGGGATCCAGTCCGCGGGACCCGCGGTCTGACTCATGGGGATGGCGGCAGGGTCGCGAGCGCGCCGCCGCCAGCGCACGCATGACCACACGGACAGGCATTTAAAGGGGACGTACAGGTACGTTGATATGCCTGTCCGTGCCATTCTGCCAACGTATAAGTACAGGAGGCGGTCGGCAAGTGATTAAGGGGCGGACGCCATTTTTGGAGGAGCTCTTTCACCTCGTGGCCACCCTGGCCGGAGGTATGTGACAACTCCCCTTCTGCCTCGGGGCCTGGAGGTAGGCCCAGAAGCTATCTGGGGCCTACTGGTTCGAGGGTGATTCTGTGCTGTCTGTCCTGCGGGAAGAAGCCGAGCAGTTGAAGGAACCAGGGGAGGACTCGTCTTGGAGAGAACGCAGTGAAAGGCTGGTATCTCGAGAGGAGCCTGGGGCCTCAATTGGAGGCTGCGCTGCGGCTGTAGGGACTCGCCTGGCTTCCGGGGTAGATGGAGAGACACGGCCGTGTAATCGGTGGTCAGAGCGAGGCTTGGGCAGCAAAACAGAGCACGGCGCCGAGCAGTGACGTCATCAACATGCAACGCGTTTCGGAGCGGGCTCGCTATTGGTGGTGGAACAGCGGCACTCCTTTATCAAGCATCCCTACGTCCCTACGGCCGCAGTGCAGCACAGCCGGCCATCCAGCTCCTGACGTCCTGCCCCAGCCACTGCCTTGGAACCCATATCGAACATCAGATGGATCCCTCTACTCTGCATGAGGTATGAACCCACTGGGTCTGAGAAGGAACTCTCTTGCTGTGTTTGTCATCTCACACTTCCCTAACGGGATTTCTTGTGATGCCAGCCTTCATGGACATGCTGTGAACTGCAGCCCCCCCTCCTCTACCCAGCTGTACACAACTACTTCATTCCTACATGTGAGTGAATATTGCTATTTAATAAAAAGTTATATTGATATGTTCTCAGAGGCGCCCCTCTCCTTGTTTTTGTTCTAGTTCACTGGAAACCTGCTTCTGGTCTTGTCAGTGGCTGCCCTGATTGACCCATCTCCCTTAATGTACTTGAGAGTATAAGTCCTCACTTATGCATCTTTCCTTATTCCGCTCCTGGACTATCTGGTATCATACCTTTATCCATATATTGAGGTACTTGTGAACTGCGCCTTTTTTACTTGTTTTATCTTTCTTTACATGCTCAATAATCAGTCCTGTCTTTCTCCACCTGCCTTATTTTTTCTATCTTGCTGTTCTTACCAATCCATTTAATTTCTGTATGTCTTGTTTGTAAGCTTAGCCTGTCTTGCATGTCTACTCTGCATATTATGTTTGTCTGTCTCACTAACACTTTATTGTTTTTTAGCCTTGGCTTTCTTCAGTAGTTTTACCTCCTTCATCCATTCCATTTCTCAGTCCCTCTCTTCCTTCACATCTTCCCTTGCCTGTACTGTTTGTCTTTGTTACCTTATTTTATCTTATCACATTGGTTATGGTTTACATTTTTAGCTGCTGCTTTGCTCTTCCTTTTTTTTATTAGTCTTATGCCACGTACACACGATCGGATTTCCCGTCGGAAAAACCTTGGATGGTTTTTCCGACGGAATTCCGCTCAAGCTTGGCTTGCATACACACGGTCACACAAAAGTTCTCGGAACTTTCGACCGTCAAGAACGTGGTGACGTACAACACTACGACGAGCCGAGAAAATGAAGTTCAATACTTCAGAGCATGCGTCAGAATTTTGCGCGGCGGAATTGCTACAGACGATCGGAAAAATAGAGAACCTGCTCTCAAACTTTTGCTGGCGGGAATTCCGACAGAAAAAGTCAGATGGAGCATACACACGGTCGGAATTTCCATTCAAAAGCTCACATCTGACTTTTTCCGATGGGAAATACGATCGTGTGTACGCGGCATAACCTTCTCTTATCAGATATCTTTATTTGTTTATCCCACAGCATGCATCAGTAGTGCCTTCTTCAATCACCCCAGCTGTATTTCTCATCTTACTTTGCCCATCTCCTCTGTCACCAGTAGGGATGAGCTTCGTGTTCGAATCGAACATACGTCCGACTCGAACATCGGCTGTTCGATCGTTCGACGAAGATCGAACGATTTGGGCCGTTCGCGCCAAATTCGAGTGACGCGAACGGCCCACAATGCACTACGCCATCGCAGTGTCATCCAGGCGCTGTGATTGGCCAAGCATGCACTGTGACCCCGCATGCTTGGCCAATCACAGCGCCGGCAGCGAGGAGAGCAATGATTGGCCACAGGCAGGATGCCTGTGGCCAATTATTGCTGAGGGTGTTTAGTACACGCCCCACACTATAAAAGGCCGCCAGCACGGCGGCCTAGTGTAGTGTGTTCCGGAGCAGGGATAGAGCAGCATAGGCAGGGACAGTGACTTTTATTTCTTTCTTGCTTAACCTGGATTCCTTTAGTTTAGGGAAAGAGAAGGATAGGTAGGGAGAGTGTCAGTGTGTTTTGTGCTTGTGCTATAGTGTGCTTAAAAAAAACATTTTTTCTAGGGACAGAAAACTGTAGGTAGGGAGAGTGTCAGTTTCTTTCACTGTGTAAGTCCTTGTTTCTAGGGACCTGGAAGGACAGTGAGTGAATTCTCCTTGTGCTATATTGTGCTTAAAAAAAACATTTTTTCTAGGGACAGAAAACTGTAGGTAGGGAGAGTGTCAGTTTCTTTCACTGTGCAAGTCCTTGTTTCTAGGGACCTGGAAGGACAGTGAGTGAATTCTCCTTGTGCTATATTGTGCTTAAAAAAAACATTTTTTCTAGGGACAGAAAACTGTAGGTAGGGAGAGTGTCAGTTTCTTTCACTGTGTAAGTCCTTGTTTCTAGGGACCTGGAAGGACAGTGAGTGAATTCTCCTTGTGCTATATTGTGCTTAAAAAAAACATTTTTTCTAGGGACAGAAAACTGTAGGTAGGGAGAGTGTCAGTTTCTTTCACTGTGTAAGTCCTTGTTTCTAGGGACCTGGAAGGACAGTGAGTGAATTCTCCTTGTGCTATATTGTGCTTAAAAAAAACATTTTTTCTAGGGACAGAAAACTGTAGGTAGGGAGAGTGTCAGTTTCTTTCACTGTGTAAGTCCTTGTTTCTAGGGACCTGGAAGGACAGTGAGTGAATTCTCCTTGTGCTTTATTGTGCTTAAAAAAAACATTTTTTCTAGGGACAGAAAACTGTAGGTAGGGAGAGTGTCAGTTTCTTTCACTGTGCAAGTCCTTGTTTCCAGGGACCTGGAAGGACAGTGAGTGAATTCTCCTTGTGCTATATTGTGCTTAAAAAAAACATTTTTTCTAGGGACAGAAAACTGTAGGTAGGGAGAGTGTCAGTTTCTTTCACTGTGTAAGTCCTTGTTTCTAGGGACCTGGAAGGACAGTGAGTGAATTCTCCTTGTGCTATATTGTGCTTAAAAAAAACATTTTTTCTAGGGACAGAAAACTGTAGGTAGGGAGAGTGTCAGTTTCTTTCACTGTGTAAGTCCTTGTTTCTAGGGACCTGGAAGGACAGTGAGTGAATTCTCCTTGTGCTTTATTGTGCTTAAAAAAAACATTTTTTCTAGGGACAGAAAACTGTAGGTAGGGAGAGTGTCAGTTTCTTTCACTGTGCAAGTCCTTGTTTCCAGGGACCTGGAAGGACAGTGAGTGAATTCTCCTTGTGCTATATTGTGCTTAAAAAACAAATTTTTTCTAGAGACAGAAAACTGTAGGTAGGGAGAGTGTCAGTTTCTTTCACTGTGTAAGTCCTTGTTTCTAGGGACCTGGAAGGACAGTGAGTGAATTCTCCTTGTGCTATATTGTGCTTAAAAAAAACATTTTTTCTAGGGACAGAAAACTGTAGGTAGGGAGAGTGTCAGTTTCTTTCACTGTGTAAGTCCTTGTTTCTAGGGACCTGGAAGGACAGTGAGTGAATTCTCCTTGTGCTTTATTGTGCTTAAAAAAAACATTTTTTCTAGGGACAGAAAACTGTAGGTAGGGAGAGTGTCAGTTTCTTTCACTGTGTAAGTCCTTGTTTCTAGGGACCTGGAAGGACAGTGAGTGAATTCTCCTTGTGCTATATTGTGCTTAAAAAAAACATTTTTTCTAGGGACAGAAAACTGTAGGTAGGGAGAGTGTCAGTTTCTTTCACTGTGTAAGTCCTTGTTTCTAGGGACCTGGAAGGACAGTGAGTGAATTCTCCTTGTGCTATATTGTGCTTAAAAAAAACATTTTTTCTAGGGACAGAAAACTGTAGGTAGGGAGAGTGTCAGTTTCTTTCACTGTGTAAGTCCTTGTTTCTAGGGACCTGGAAGGACAGTGAGTGAATTCTCCTTGTGCTTTATTGTGCTTAAAAAAAAACATTTTTTCTAGGGACAGAAAACTGTAGGTAGGGAGAGTGTCAGTTTCTTTCACTGTGCAAGTCCTTGTTTCCAGGGACCTGGAAGGACAGTGAGTGAATTCTCCTTGTGCTATATTGTGCTTAAAAAAAACATTTTTTCTAGGGACAGAAAACTGTAGGTAGGGAGAGTGTCAGTTTCTTTCACTGTGTAAGTCCTTGTTTCTAGGGACCTGGAAGGACAGTGAGTGAATTCTCCTTGTGCTATATTGTGCTTAAAAAAAACATTTTTTCTAGGGACAGAAAACTGTAGGTAGGGAGAGTGTCAGTTTCTTTCACTGTGTAAGTCCTTGTTTCTAGGGACCTGGAAGGACAGTGAGTGAATTCTCCTTGTGCTTTATTGTGCTTAAAAAAAACATTTTTTCTAGGGACAGAAAACTGTAGGTAGGGAGAGTGTCAGTTTCTTTCACTGTGCAAGTCCTTGTTTCCAGGGACCTGGAAGGACAGTGAGTGAATTCTCCTTGTGCTATATTGTGCTTAAAAAAAAACATTTTTTCTAGGGACAGAAAACTGTAGGTAGGGAGAGTGTCAGTTTCTTTCACTGTGTAAGTCCTTGTTTCTAGGGACCTGGAAGGACAGTGAGTGAATTCTCCTTGTGCTATATTGTGCTTAAAAAAAACATTTTTTCTAGGGACAGAAAACTGTAGGTAGGGAGAGTGTCAGTTTCTTTCACTGTGTAAGTCCTTGTTTCTAGGGACCTGGAAGGACAGTGAGTGAATTCTCCTTGTGCTTTATTGTGCTTAAAAAAAAACATTTTTTCTAGGGACAGAAAACTGTAGGTAGGGAGAGTGTCAGTTTCTTTCACTGTGCAAGTCCTTGTTTCCAGGGACCTGGAAGGACAGTGAGTGAATTCTCCTTGTGCTATATTGTGCTTAAAAAACACATTTTTTCTAGAGACAGAAAACTGTAGGTAGGGAGAGTGTCAGTTTCTTTCACTGTGTAAGTCCTTGTTTCTAGGGACCTGGAAGGACAGTGAGTGAATTCTCCTTGTGCTATATTGTGCTTAAAAAAAACATTTTTTCTAGGGACAGAAAACTGTAGGTAGGGAGAGTGTCAGTTTCTTTCACTGTGTAAGTCCTTGTTTCTAGGGACCTGGAAGGACAGTGAGTGAATTCTCCTTGTGCTTTATTGTGCTTAAAAAAAACATTTTTTCTAGGGACAGAAAACTGTAGGTAGGGAGAGTGTCAGTTTCTTTCACTGTGCAAGTCCTTGTTTCCAGGGACCTGGAAGGACAGTGAGTGAATTCTCCTTGTGCTATATTGTGCTTAAAAAAAACATTTTTTCTAGGGACAGAAAACTGTAGGTAGGGAGAGTGTCAGTTTCTTTCACTGTGTAAGTCCTTGTTTCTAGGGACCTGGAAGGACAGTGAGTGAATTCTCCTTGTGCTATATTGTGCTTAAAAAAAACATTTTTTCTAGGGACAGAAAACTGTAGGTAGGGAGAGTGTCAGTTTCTTTCACTGTGTAAGTCCTTGTTTCTAGGGACCTGGAAGGACAGTGAGTGAATTCTCCTTGTGCTTTATTGTGCTTAAAAAAAAACATTTTTTCTAGGGACAGAAAACTGTAGGTAGGGAGAGTGTCAGTTTCTTTCACTGTGCAAGTCCTTGTTTCCAGGGACCTGGAAGGACAGTGAGTGAATTCTCCTTGTGCTATATTGTGCTTAAAAAACACATTTTTTCTAGAGACAGAAAACTGTAGGTAGGGAGAGTGTCAGTTTCTTTCACTGTGTAAGTCCTTGTTTCTAGGGACCTGGAAGGACAGTGAGTGAATTCTCCTTGTGCTATATTGTGCTTAAAAAAAACATTTTTTCTAGGGACAGAAAACTGTAGGTAGGGAGAGTGTCAGTTTCTTTCACTGTGTAAGTCCTTGTTTCTAGGGACCTGGAAGGACAGTGAGTGAATTCTCCTTGTACTTTATTGTGCTTAAAAAAAACATTTTTTCTAGGGACAGAAAACTGTAGGTAGGGAGAGTGTCAGTTTCTTTCACTGTGTACGTCCTTGTTTCTAGGGACCTGGAAGGACAGTGAGTGAATTCTCCTTGTGCTATATTGTGCTTAAAAAAAACATTTTTTCTAGGGACAGAAAACTGTAGGTAGGGAGAGTGTCAGTTTCTTTCACTGTGTAAGTCCTTGTTTCTAGGGACCTGGAAGGACAGTGAGTGAATTCTCCTTGTGCTATATTGTGCTTAAAAAAAACATTTTTTCTAGGGACAGAAAACTGTAGGTAGGGAGAGTGTCAGTTTCTTTCACTGTGTAAGTCCTTGTTTCTAGGGACCTGGAAGGACAGTGAGTGAATTCTCCTTGTGCTATATTGTGCTTAAAAAAAAACATTTTTTCTAGGGACAGAAAACTGTAGGTAGGGAGAGTGTCAGTTTCTTTCACTGTGTAAGTCCTTGTTTCTAGGGACCTGGAAGGACAGTGAGTGAATTCTCCTTGTGCTTTATTGTGCTTAAAAAAAAAAAAATTTCTAGGGACAGAAAACTGTAGGTAGGGAGAGTGTCAGTTTCTTTCACTGTGCAAGTCATTGTTTCCAGGGACCTGGAAGGACAGTGAGTGAATTCTCCTTGTGCTATATTGTGCTTAAAAAAAAACATTTTTTCTAGAGACAGAAAACTGTAGGTAGGGAGAGTGTCAGTTTCTTTCACTGTGTAAGTCCTTGTTTCTAGGGACCTGGAAGGACAGTGAGTGAATTCTCCTTGTGCTATATTGTGCTTAAAAAAAACATTTTTTCTAGGGACAGAAAACTGTAGGTAGGGAGAGTGTCAGTTTCTTTCACTGTGTAAGTCCTTGTTTCTAGGGACCTGGAAGGACAGTGAGTGAATTCTCCTTGTGCTATATTGTGCTTAAAAAACACATTTTTTCTAGAGACAGAAAACTGTAGGTAGGGAGAGTGTCAGTTTCTTTCACTGTGTAAGTCCTTGTTTCTAGGGACCTGGAAGGACAGTGAGTGAATTCTCCTTGTGCTATATTGTGCTTAAAAAAAACATTTTTTCTAGGGACAGAAAACTGTAGGTAGGGAGAGTGTCAGTTTCTTTCACTGTGTAAGTCCTTGTTTCTAGGGACCTGGAAGGACAGTGAGTGAATTCTCCTTGTGCTTTATTGTGCTTAAAAAAAACATTTTTTCTAGGGACAGAAAACTGTAGGTAGGGAGAGTGTCAGTTTCTTTCACTGTGTAAGTCCTTGTTTCTAGGGACCTGGAAGGACAGTGAGTGAATTCTCCTTGTGCTATATTGTGCTTAAAAAAAACATTTTTTCTAGGGACAGAAAACTGTAGGTAGGGAGAGTGTCAGTTTCTTTCACTGTGTAAGTCCTTGTTTCTAGGGACCTGGAAGGACAGTGAGTGAATTCTCCTTGTGCTATATTGTGCTTAAAAAACACATTTTTTCTAGAGACAGAAAACTGTAGGTAGGGAGAGTGTCAGTTTCTTTCACTGTGTAAGTCCTTGTTTCTAGGGACCTGGAAGGACAGTGAGTGAATTCTCCTTGTGCTTTATTGTGCTTAAAAAAAACATTTTTTCTAGGGACAGAAAACTGTAGGTAGGGAGAGTGTCAGTTTCTTTCACTGTGTAAGTCCTTGTTTCTAGGGACCTGGAAGGACAGTGAGTGAATTCTCCTTGTGCTATATTGTGCTTAAAAAAAACATTTTTTCTAGGGACAGAAAACTGTAGGTAGGGAGAGTGTCAGTTTCTTTCACTGTGTAAGTCCTTGTTTCTAGGGACCTGGAAGGACAGTGAGTGAATTCTCCTTGTGCTATATTGTGCTTAAAAAACACATTTTTTCTAGAGACAGAAAACTGTAGGTAGGGAGAGTGTCAGTTTCTTTCACTGTGTAAGTCCTTGTTTCTAGGGACCTGGAAGGACAGTGAGTGAATTCTCCTTGTGCTATATTGTGCTTAAAAAAAAAATTTTTCTAGGGACAGAAAACTGTAGGTAGGGAGAGTGTCAGTTTCTTTCACTGTGTAAGTCCTTGTTTCTAGGGACCTGGAAGGACAGTGAGTGAATTCTCCTTGTGCTTTATTGTGCTTAAAAAAAACATTTTTTCTAGGGACAGAAAACTGTAGGTAGGGAGAGTGTCAGTTTCTTTCACTGTGTAAGTCCTTGTTTCTAGGGACCTGGAAGGACAGTGAGTGAATTCTCCTTGTGCTATATTGTGCTTAAAAAAACATTTTTTCTAGGGACAGAAAACTGTAGGTAGGGAGAGTGTCAGTTTCTTTCACTGTGTAAGTCCTTGTTTCTAGGGACCTGGAAGGACAGTGAGTGAATTCTCCTTGTGCTTTATTGTGCTTAAAAAAAACATTTTTTCTAGGGACAGAAAACTGTAGGTAGGGAGAGTGTCAGTTTCTTTCACTGTGTAAGTCCTTGTTTCTAGGGACCTGGAAGGACAGTGAGTGAATTCTCCTTGTGCTATATTGTGCTTAAAAAAAACATTTTTTCTAGGGACAGAAAACTGTAGGTAGGGAGAGTGTCAGTTTCTTTCACTGTGTAAGTCCTTGTTTCTAGGGACCTGGAAGGACAGTGAGTGAATTCTCCTTGTGCTATATTGTGCTTAAAAAAAACATTTTTTCTAGGGACAGAAAACTGTAGGTAGGGAGAGTGTCAGTTTCTTTCACTGTGTAAGTCCTTGTTTCTAGGGACCTGGAAGGACAGTGAGTGAATTCTCCTTGTGCTTTATTGTGCTTAAAAAAAACATTTTTTCTAGGGACAGAAAACTGTAGGTAGGGAGAGTGTCAGTTTCTTTCACTGTGCAAGTCCTTGTTTCCAGGGACCTGGAAGGACAGTGAGTGAATTCTCCTTGTGCTATATTGTGCTTAAAAAAAACATTTTTTCTAGGGACAGAAAACTGTAGGTAGGGAGAGTGTCAGTTTCTTTCACTGTGTAAGTCCTTGTTTCTAGGGACCTGGAAGGACAGTGAGTGAATTCTCCTTGTGCTATATTGTGCTTAAAAAAAACATTTTTTCTAGGGACAGAAAACTGTAGGTAGGGAGAGTGTCAGTTTCTTTCACTGTGTAAGTCCTTGTTTCTAGGGACCTGGAAGGACAGTGAGTGAATTCTCCTTGTGCTTTATTGTGCTTAAAAAAAACATTTTTTCTAGGGACAGAAACTGTAGGTAGGGAGAGTGTCAGTTTCTTTCACTGTGCAAGTCCTTGTTTCCAGGGACCTGGAAGGACAGTGAGTGAATTCTCCTTGTGCTATATTGTGCTTAAAAAACACATTTTTTCTAGAGACAGAAAACTGTAGGTAGGGAGAGTGTCAGTTTCTTTCACTGTGTAAGTCCTTGTTTCTAGGGACCTGGAAGGACAGTGAGTGAATTCTCCTTGTGCTATATTGTGCTTAAAAAAAACATTTTTTCTAGGGACAGAAAACTGTAGGTAGGGAGAGTGTCAGTTTCTTTCACTGTGTAAGTCCTTGTTTCTAGGGACCTGGAAGGACAGTGAGTGAATTCTCCTTGTGCTTTATTGTGCTTAAAAAAAACATTTTTTCTAGGGACAGAAAACTGTAGGTAGGGAGAGTGTCAGTTTCTTTCACTGTGTAAGTCCTTGTTTCTAGGGACCTGGAAGGACAGTGAGTGAATTCTCCTTGTGCTATATTGTGCTTAAAAAAAACATTTTTTCTAGGGACAGAAAACTGTAGGTAGGGAGAGTGTCAGTTTCTTTCACTGTGTAAGTCCTTGTTTCTAGGGACCTGGAAGGACAGTGAGTGAATTCTCCTTGTGCTATATTGTGCTTAAAAAAAACATTTTTTCTAGGGACAGAAAACTGTAGGTAGGGAGAGTGTCAGTTTCTTTCACTGTGTAAGTCCTTGTTTCTAGGGACCTGGAAGGACAGTGAGTGAATTCTCCTTGTGCTATATTGTGCTTAAAAAAACATTTTTTCTAGGGACAGAAAACTGTAGGTAGGGAGAGTGTCAGTTTCTTTCACTGTGTAAGTCCTTGTTTCTAGGGACCTGGAAGGACAGTGAGTGAATTCTCCTTGTGCTTTATTGTGCTTAAAAAAAACATTTTTTCTAGGGACAGAAAACTGTAGGTAGGGAGAGTGTCAGTTTCTTTCACTGTGCAAGTCCTTGTTTCCAGGGACCTGGAAGGACAGTGAGTGAATTCTCCTTGTGCTATATTGTGCTTAAAAAACACATTTTTTCTAGAGACAGAAAACTGTAGGTAGGGAGAGTGTCAGTTTCTTTCACTGTGTAAGTCCTTGTTTCTAGGGACCTGGAAGGACAGTGAGTGAATTCTCCTTGTGCTATATTGTGCTTAAAAAAAACATTTTTTCTAGGGACAGAAAACTGTAGGTAGGGAGAGTGTCAGTTTCTTTCACTGTGTAAGTCCTTGTTTCTAGGGACCTGGAAGGACAGTGAGTGAATTCTCCTTGTGCTATATTGTGCTTAAAAAAAACATTTTTTCTAGGGACAGAAAACTGTAGGTAGGGAGAGTGTCAGTTTCTTTCACTGTGTAAGTCCTTGTTTCTAGGGACCTGGAAGGACAGTGAGTGAATTCTCCTTGTGCTATATTGTGCTTAAAAAACACATTTTTTCTAGAGACAGAAAACTGTAGGTAGGGAGAGTGTCAGTTTCTTTCACTGTGTAAGTCCTTGTTTCTAGGGACCTGGAAGGACAGTGAGTGAATTCTCCTTGTGCTTTATTGTGCTTAAAAAAATCTTTTTTTCTAGGGACAGAAAACTGTAGGTAGGGAGAGTGTCAGTTTCTTTCACTGTGTAAGTCCTTGTTTCTAGGGACCTGGAAGGACAGTGAGTGAATTCTCCTTGTGCTATATTGTGCTTAAAAAAAACATTTTTTCTAGGGACAGAAAACTGTAGGTAGGGAGAGTGTCAGTTTCTTTCACTGTGTAAGTCCTTGTTTCTAGGGACCTGGAAGGACAGTGAGTGAATTCTCCTTGTGCTATATTGTGCTTAAAAAACACATTTTTTCTAGAGACAGAAAACTGTAGGTAGGGAGAGTGTCAGTTTCTTTCACTGTGTAAGTCCTTGTTTCTAGGGACCTGGAAGGACAGTGAGTGAATTCTCCTTGTGCTATATTGTGCTTAAAAAAACATTTTTTCTAGGGACAGAAAACTGTAGGTAGGGAGAGTGTCAGTTTCTTTCACTGTGTAAGTCCTTGTTTCTAGGGACCTGGAAGGACAGTGAGTGAATTCTCCTTGTGCTTTATTGTGCTTAAAAAAAACATTTTTTCTAGGGACAGAAAACTGTAGGTAGGGAGAGTGTCAGTTTCTTTCACTGTGTAAGTCCTTGTTTCTAGGGACCTGGAAGGACAGTGAGTGAATTCTCCTTGTGCTATATTGTGCTTAAAAAAAACATTTTTTCTAGGGACAGAAAACTGTAGGTAGGGAGAGTGTCAGTTTCTTTCACTGTGTAAGTCCTTGTTTCTAGGGACCTGGAAGGACAGTGAGTGAATTCTCCTTGTGCTTTATTGTGCTTAAAAAAAACATTTTTTCTAGGGACAGAAAACTGTAGGTAGGGAGAGTGTCAGTTTCTTTCACTGTGCAAGTCCTTGTTTCCAGGGACCTGGAAGGACAGTGAGTGAATTCTCCTAGTGCTATATTGTGCTTAAAAAAATCATTTTTTCTAGGGACAGAAAACTGTAGGTAGGGAGAGTGTCAGTTTCTTTCACTGTGTAAGTCCTTGTTTCTAGGGACCTGGAAGGACAGTGAGTGAATTCTCCTTGTGCTATATTGTGCTTAAAAAAAACATTTTTTCTAGGGACAGAAAACTGTAGGTAGGGAGAGTGTCAGTTTCTTTCACTGTGCAAGTCCTTGTTACCAGGGACCTGGAAGGACAGTGAGTGAATTCTCCTTGTGCTATATTGTGCTTAAAAAAAACATTTTTTCTAGGGACAGAAAACTGTAGGTAGGGAGAGTGTCAGTTTCTTTCACTGTGCAAGTCCTTGTTTCTAGGGACCTGGAAGGACAGTGAGTGAATTCTCCTTGTGCTATATTGTGCTTAAAAAAAACATTTTTTCTAGGGACAGAAAACTGTAGGTAGGGAGAGTGTCAGTTTCTTTCACTGTGCAAGTCCTTGTTTCCAGGGACCTGGAAGGACAGTGAGTGAATTCTCCTTGTGCTATATTGTGCTTAAAAAAAACATTTTTTCTAGGGACAGAAAACTGTAGGTAGGGAGAGTGTCAGTTTCTTTCACTGTGCAAGTCCTTGTTTCTAGGGACTGGGAAGGACAGTGAGTGAATTCTCCTTGTGCTATAGTGTGCTTAAAAAAAACATTTTTTCTAGGGACAGAAAACTGTAGGTAGGGAGAGTGTCAGTTTCTTTCACTGTGCAAGTCCTTGTTTCCAGGGACCTGGAAGGACAGTGAGTGAATTCTCCTTGTGCTATATTGTGCTTAAAAAAAACATTTTTTCTAGGGACAGAAAACTGTAGGTAGGGAGAGTGTCAGTTTCTTTCACTGTGCAAGTCCTTGTTTCTAGGGACTGGGAAGGACAGTGAGTGAATTCTCCTTGTGCTATAGTGTGCTTAAAAAAAACATTTTTTCTAGGGACAGAAAACTGTAGGTAGGGAGAGTGTCAGTTTCTTTCACTGTGCAAGTCCTTGTTTCCAGGGACCTGGAAGGACAGTGAGTGAATTCTCCTTGTGCTATATTGTGCTTAAAAAAAAACATTTTTTCTAGGGACAGAAAACTGTAGGTAGGGAGAGTGTCAGTTTCTTTCACTGTGCAAGTCCTTGTTTCAAGGGACAGAGAAGGACACCTGAAGGTAGCCCTTATTGCTTTTTTCCCATCTCCCTGCAGGCCATCTATTAGAATGTCTGGAAGGCAAACAAGGAGAGGCAGACAGTCAGGAGGCAATAAAAGAGGGCAAGCAGGCTCTGTGTCTGGGGGCAACAGTGCTGGTCGTGGACGCGGTGCATTGTCATCAGCACATGGCCATGGGACACGCTTGTCCTTCTTTTCCGCAGCTGGACATGTTGAGCCACATCATGCCGAAGACTTGGTAGAGTGGATGACCAAGCCCTCCTCCTCCTCCTCATCCTCTCTCACCCAGGCTCAGGGTACTGGCAAAGCAGCTGCCAAAGCGTCCTCTTCCCTGGTATCAATGTCAGACTCATCATCAGTCACTCCTTCCCTAGACCCACCATGTCCTCCTCCTGAGGAGTCCCCCGAACTGTTTGAGCACAGTGTTGGGTACATGCTCCAGGAGGATGCCCAGCGTTTCGAAGGGTCTGATGATGAAACCCAGCTACAGGAAGGCAGTAGGGTGAGAGCAGACAGAGGGGATGCTCAAGAAGGACACCAATCTGGCAGTCATGTTCCAGCAGCTGCAGCATACTGCCAGATTGGCTCCAGTGATGAGGAGGGAGGGGATGATGAGGTCACTGACTCCACGTGGGTGCCTAATAGGAGAGAGGAGGAGGAGGATGAGGAGGAGGCACATCTCCAACGAGACAGGATGCCCTTTGGTGGCCAGCGTAAGGGCAGTACACCGACGGAATCACACCGCAGAGCTCCGCCTGTGCAGGGCGCTGCCTCTGCCCGTCATTCAAAAAGTTCCTTGGTGTGGGCCTTTTTTGAGGCTAGTGCATCAGATCGCACAGCTGCTGTTTGCAACATATGTCTCAAGCGTATATCGCGTGGCCAAAACATCAGCCGCTTGGGTACCACATGCCTGACCAGACATATGTTGACCTGCCATGCAGCTCGTTGGCAAGCCTACCTCAAAGACCCACACCAAAGAACAAAGCGGACCTCTCCTTGCACCGCATCAGCTGGGATTTCCAACCCCACTATAACTTCAGTCCTCTCTGAAACATGCACTGAGAGGAATGAAGGTGTAGAATTAGGTGTGTTACAGCCAAGTACTTGCGGCCACTCTGCTAGCAGTACACCGACGTCCGATTCTAGCAGGCAAATTTCCCTGCCCCAGCTGCTGGACCGTCGAAAGAAGTTCACTCCCAGCCATCCACATGCCCAGCGGTTGAATGCTAGCTTGGCTAAATTGCTAGCGCTTCAACTGCTGCCTTTTCAGTTGGTAGACTCGGCCCCCTTCCGTGAGTTTGTGCAATGTGCGGTTCCTCAGTGGCAGGTTCCCAAACGCCACTTTTTCTCACGGAAGGCTATTCCGGCTCTCTACCGGCATGTGGAAGGCAATGTCTTGGCCTCGCTGGACAGGGCGGTCAGCGGTAAGGTGCATATTACCGCTGACTCATGGTCCAGCAGGCATGGACAGGGACGTTACCTTTCTTTCACGGCCCATTGGGTCACTCTTTTGGCAGCTGGGAAGGATGCAGGACAAGGTGCAGTAGTGTTGGAGGTTGTCCCACCGCCACGCCTCCAAAATGCTACTACTGGTTGTGACACACCTCTCTCCTCCACCCCCTCCTCTTCTTCTTCCTCCATGGCCTCTTCCTGTGGTTTGTCCTATGAACCAGCGGTGCTCCGTAGCCGTTCACGGGGCTACGCAAGTACGCAGGCAAAAAGATGCCATGCCGTGCTTGCGCTGGTGTGTTTGGGGGACAGAAGCCACACTGGGGCAGAGGTCCTGTCTGCTCTGCAGGGCCAGGCCGAGAGGTGGTTGACGCCACGCCAGCTTAAGCCAGGAATGGTGGTTTGCGACAATGGCACCAACCTCCTCTCCGCCCTCCGACAGGGACAACTGACCCATGTGCCCTGTGTGGCTCACGTCCTTAACCTGGTGGTGCAGCGGTTCTTGGGCAGGTACCCGGGCTTACAGGATGTCCTGAGGCAGGCCAGGAAAGTCTGTGTGCATTTCCGCAGATCTTATAATGCCAGTGCTCGCCTGGCTGAGCTGCAAAAGGAGTTGAACCTGCCCAAGAACCGCCTTATATGTGACATGCCCACCAGGTGGAACTCAACGTTGGCCATGCTGCAGCGGCTGCACACGCAGCAGAGGGCCATCAATGAGTACCTGTGCGACTACGGCACCAGGACAGGGTCAGGGGAGCTTGGTTTTTTTTCTCCACGCCAGTGGGGCATGATCAGGGATGCATGCACTGTCCTGGCACCATTTGAGGAGGCCACGAGGATGGTGAGCAGTGACAGTGCATGCATCAGTGACACTGTACCTCTTGTCCACCTGTTGGAGCACACGCTGCGTGGAATAATGGACAGGGCACTTGAGGCAGAACAGAGACAGGAAGAGGAGGACTTCCTTGCCTCTCAAGGCCCCCTTTACCCAGACAGTGTTCCTTCTGTCCCACCCATCGCACAGGAAGAGGAAGAGGAGGAGGAGGAGGAGGAGGAGGAGGATTGTGTCAGCATGGAGGTGGAGGCTGGCACTCAGCATCATCAGCAGCAGTCTTTTAGGGATGATTTACAGTCCCAAGAAACCAGTGGACTTGTACGTGGCTGGGAGGAGGTGACTGCGGATCATGTCGTCCTTAGTGACCCAGAGGACTCCGGAGCGAATGCCTCAGCAAACCTACGCTGCATGGCCTCCCTGATCCTGCAAAGTCTGCGGAAGGATCCTCGTATTCTTCGGATCAAGGAGAGGGACCATTACTGGCTGGCCACTCTCCTTGATCCACGGTACAAGGGTAAGGTTGCGGACCTTATGTTACCGTCGCAGAGGGAGCAGAGGATGAGACAACTCCGGGAGGCCTTGCAGAAAGGTCTGTGCAACGCGTTCCCAGAGACTGGGAGGTTACAAACTCCTGGTCCAGGACAACGAGTTGCTGAGGCTTCGGCCAGTCAAAGAAGGAGCGGTGGGGAAGGTGGCCGTCTGACCGATGCGTTCAGACAATTCTTTAGTCCGCAGCCCCAAAGTATGATTGGTTCCAGCAACCATCGCCAGCGTCTGATAAACATGGTGCAGGAATATCTAGGGGCAAGGTCAGACTTGGACACCTTCCCCACCGAAAATCCTCTGGCTTACTGGGTCTTGAGGATGGATCACTGGCCAGAGCTTGCACAGTATGCAATTGAGCTACTGGCCTGTCCTGCATCCAGCGTTCTTTCGGAACGCACATTCAGTGCTGCTGGAGGATTTGTCACGGATCACAGGGTGCGCCTGTCCACCGACTCGGTTGATCGACTGACTTTCATCAAGATGAACCAGTCTTGGATCACCACCAGCTACCACACACCTGATGCTGATATAACAGACTAATTGATTTTAACATGTCACATCCCTTCAAGACTGATGCTGATGCTGAGTGTCTGTGCTGTTATGTTGACTGGCTATCCTCCTCCTCCGAGTCCTCAATGATACGATTGATGATGATAGCTTGGAAGATCATTTTTGTTTATGGGTGCCGCCACCAGTGGCTAAGGCCCAATTTTTCAGCCCCTGTTTTACAGGGGCGTGTAATTACAATTTTTTTAGCAATAATTTGCCATAGGGCTCATTGCTGTGCTCCAAGTACAGTATCTGTGAGGGGTTGGAGTGTTGTGGCACCAGTGCCTAAGGCCCAATTTTTCAGCCCCTGTTTAACAGGGGCGTGTCATTACAATTTTTGAAGCAATACTTTGCAACAGGGCTCATTGCTGTGCTCCAAGTACAGTATCTGTGAGGGGTTGTAGTGTTGTGCCACCAGTGGCTAAGGCCCAATTTTTCAGCCCCTGTTCAACAGGGGCATGTAATTACAATTCTTGATCTAATAATTCACAGCAGGGCCCATTCCTGCACCCACCAAGAGTAACTCTGAGGGCTTACAGTGTTGTGTCAACACCACCACCACCACCAAAGGCCCAATTTTTCAGCCCCTGTTCAACAGGGGCATGCAATTACAATTCTTGATCTAATAATTCACAGCAGGGCCCATTGCTGCACCCACCAAGAGTAACTGTCAGGGCTTACAGTGTTGTGGCACCAGCACCACCATCAAAGGCCCAATTTTTACTACCACTGTTCAACAATTATATGTAATTACAATTCCTGATATAATAGTTGACAGCAGGGCGTTCCAGCACCAACCAAGAGTAACTGTGAGTGCTTACAGTGTTGTGCCAACACCAACAACTAAGGGGCCTATTTCTGCAGAGTATCTACGGCAGGTCCCTACTTTCAAACATCCAACTTACAAACGACTCCTACTTGCAAACGCAAGAAGACAACAGGAAGTGAGAGGAAATCTACCCCTAGGAAGGAAAATTCTCTCCTGTAAGAATTAATATGGGAGAAAGGTGTCTCCTCTGTACTGATGCTTTATCAGCAATCCTTGTTTCAAGAAAAACACCACATTTCAAAAACAGTTGTAATTGGGACGGAAAGTGAGGTGAAATGTTCTGAACAGGGGCACAGACAGCAAAACAAATGTTACAGGGGTGATAACCCTTACCTATGTTTTCCAAAAAGTTTAAAAATAGATTTTTGGGCTGGAGCTACACTTAAACAATGTACCTGTTCAAAATTACAAACAGATTCTACATAAGAACAAACCTACAGTCCCTGTCTTGTATGCACCGCCTGTATACGGCTGTTCAGAGTATATAGGGCCTTTTTTATTTTATGTGCGGGGTTCCCCTTAATATCCATACAAGACCCAAAGGGGCTGGTAATGGGCTGGGGTAGGGGGGGGGGGGTCATGGGGTAGCTATGCCATTTTTCTTAAAGATTTTCATCCATATTACCGGGACCAGACATTACATTAAAGCCGCAAGCAGTTTTAAATGGCTTTTTTTTCCTTTAGAAGTGTCATTTTGTGCAGGGACAGTTCTAAACACGGGAAACACGTGGCACTTCACAGGCATACTTTAGACACCCCCCAGGTACGATATTTAAAGGAATATTTGACTTTTTTTTTTTCACTTTATGCATCATTAAAATGACTGCTCCCGAAAAACGACCGTTTTTAAAACTTCTTTTTGCATTGATACATGTCCCCTGGTGCAGAACCCGGGTTCCCAAACCCTTTTTAGGACAATAACATGCATAATAGTTGTTATAATTAGCACTTTAGAATTCGAACGTTCGCATCCATTGTATTTAATAGGGTTCTAATGTTCGTACGAACTTTCGGTCCGTTCGCGGGTTCTGGTGCGAACCGAACCCGGGGGTGTTCGGCTCATCACTAGTCACCAGTCCTGTCATTCTGTTTTTCATACT
This sequence comes from Rana muscosa, assembly GCA_029206835.1. Taxonomy (NCBI): domain Eukaryota; kingdom Metazoa; phylum Chordata; class Amphibia; order Anura; family Ranidae; genus Rana; species Rana muscosa. Next base: position 75,596,904 of record CM055121.1, read on the forward strand.
CCCTATGTTGACTTTATTTGCCCATCTCATATTAGTCTAACTTATTTTGCCCATCCCATTTACAAACCTTATCTTACTACATCTGTCCCATTTCATTTGTCATCGTCCTTCTTTTGACCCATTTTTCAGGTCTCTATCTCTGTCAGTTCCAACTTCTTGACTTGTTGTTTTCATCAGTATTTTTCTTCCTCCCTCATGTGTCAGTCATATCCTCCTTCACAAGCTCCACATGTCATTATAGTGTACCTATGTCTAGTTCTTTTTGCAGTCTTACCTCCTTTCCCTATCTTGGAAGCACATCATTGTCATCCTTCTTTGCCCAACATCTCTGTCATTGTCACTTTCTTTATTCATCCTGTCACTCTGGCTTGTCTTTTCTTGAAGTATGCCAATTGTTAGTTTAGTTTTGCCAAATGCCCCTGTTTACCAGTTTTGTTCACTTGTGTTATCAGTGTGTTTTGTTCATCTTTTATTCTGTCTTGCTTCTCTAATACTGGTATTTCCATCTACTTCACCATATTTGACTGATATTTTTGTTTGGCCATCTGTTTCTCACCCCTTTCGGAACCAATTGATCCAATCATTTATGCCCAGTCTTTCATTTTGTTCACCATTTCCCTGCAGTATTATCTATCTGTCACCTACATGAAGGCCAAGTTGACAAGAGTGCAACTCCAGTCTGAGCACACCTGTATGTGATAACAGATGGTACCAGGGAAGTAGAGTGGCGCAAGTGCTTGAAGTACAGCGGGTAAAGAAAAGAATCACATTCTGTTGCTTTGCAGCCTGAACTAAAGACAGCTGCATTTACTCAGTGCAACTTATAACAGGTGAAAGATATAACACCTACATGTCAGAAAAATTAAATAGGAAATTCATAAACAGAATCACTGAGTTGGAAATGGGATCTGTCTGTCTGCTTGTCTGTCTGTCTTAAGTAAAGCCTAGTACACATGATGAGATTATCGGATGAATGATCGTCCGTTTTATTTTTCCTGCATGCTAGTCTCCAATATGAAAACTATAAGCTAAAGTACCAAAATTATCATACGAAAGTCCAACTAAAAATCGCCAATCACCGCCATTACTAGTAAAAAAAAAATAATAGTAAAAATGCCATAAATATATCCCCTATTTTGTAGACGCTATAAATTTTGCACAAACCAATCAATATACACTTATTGTATTTTTTTTTACCAAAAATATGTAGAAAAATATGTAGCGCTACCCCCAGTTAAGAGAGCCGCTGGTTTGTTTTCTCGGGCCCTGTATACAGCACCGCCAACCCCCGGCAATCTGACTCGACCCACTCTGGCACAGCTAGTCTAGGGTTAACTTCTTATCACTCTCTGGTGTATAATACTCAACAGTTTCTAAATAGGCAGACAACACTCTGAAGCAAGAGTATAAAATAGTAATAGCTTTACTGTAAAATGGTGGCATAAAACATGGCATGTAACACATACATGGGCCTGCAGAGCCCTGCATTAATCAGCGTATCAGAAGCAGCACTATAATATGGCGCTGCGCAGTATCCACCACGCGGAGCTATTATGGCGTGCACGCCCTATGGCAAAGTAACACAAACTTTATAACTTCCCCCCCCACCTATGTCAGGCCTGACAGTGTATGAGATAGTCCCCTTTCCCTAAGGGAGTAAGGTTTTCTTCACCGGCCAGCTTTCGTTGGTGCACTTGGAGAAATGACCAAATTGTAATCCAAAGGGTGGTAACTTGTAACAACAGTATGCAAACGGGGGGGGTAGGCACTTCAGCTCTGTCCCAACTACCGGTCCCCCTAAGGAAACACGGGTGAGCGAACAGTGGGCCTAGGCAGTCTACAGGCCTGAATACAGCTCAGTCTATGGATATGGGCAGGTGCCCGCTCACCGCTCCAGGCGCGATCCCAGCCTGGGTCTTCCACCGCGTGTGTCCGTCTCACACGGCGTCTGCAACCGATCGGGTCCCCGATCCAACTGGAGTCCTGCACCGACGATCCAGGATCCACCCAGGCTCCGCAGAATGGTGGAAGGCTCTTCAGACTTCAGGTAAGGCCTAAGGCTTCAGGCCTTACCCCGCAGTCGATCCGCGCGAGATGACTGGCTGCTTGAAGCGCGGCGTCCAAAGAGAGCGAGCTCCCCCTCGCCTCTCGCTTAAATAGGCCCTCCCATGAGTCTTTGCGGCGGGACTTCCGCCCTGGGGCTGAATGGGGTTCTGGGTAACGTAGTCCTGGGGCCTTAAAAGAGAGACCCCGCTACACACTCCCCCCACTTGAACTCTTTGGTCCCCAAAGATAACATAACTTAAATTACAGCTCTGACCACATGTACCAATTCTTCATATGATGTCGGCAGAGGAAATTCCCACCAAAAACAAGGCAGGGAACTCCCCTGCCCACAGGACACATTAACATCAGCATCCTGCCTAACTGTGCCAGAGAGTGAGCTGGGGTTGCCTCCCACCAAATGAACAGTGGGAGGATCATGGTCTTCCATACTCCTTCTGGCAGTAACAACAGTGTCTTCCGCACTTTCACCCATCTGTGGATAGGTTAATCTCCTGGGAGGTTTTATTGCCCTCCGCTTCCTCTGTCCTCTTGGGCTTTCTGTTGGAGCAGGCTCTTCTTCTGATTCTAACTCAGGATTTCCCCCTTCCTCTGGAACATCCGGCTCCGGAGCAGGAAGATACATGGCTTCTCTTGGATCTTCCTCTACAGATGGTTCGCTAGCAATTTCCCAAGCATCCAACCAAGGACAGGAAGGGATAAACTCTGTCGCTTCTGCATTCAGTGTGTGATCCTCGGTGTCTTCGTCAGGCGGAAGATCAATAGCAGAAGTCGTTGGTTCCTGGGAAGGCCAAAGCCAGCCAATTTCCTCTCCCTCATCTTCACTTATTTCCGAATCCTCTGTATCCCCCTTTCGAGGGGTCTGAGACCGAGTGTTGGGTCTAGGGGTGTCCAGAATAGACATGGGTTCAGGGGAATCCATACTAGGAGGTAACCAAACCGCTTCAGCCAGAGGAAGTAGGTGGTTCCGATGCCAAGTCTTCAATGGCCCCAACTTTCCCTCAGGTTTAAGTCTGTAAACGGGTAGGCCCGGTAGTTTTTTGCAAATGACATAAGGTTCGGGTCTCCATCTATCCGCAAGCTTATGTTTTCCAGGGACTCCCAGGTTCCGCAGCAACACTCTGTCTCCTGGTTGCAAGTCTTGGATCCTAACCTTTAGGTCAAAATTTCTCTTAATGCGAGCCCCCCGTTGGTCCGAGGCTGCCTGGGCTTGCTCATAGGCCATCTTCAAATTGCGCCTAAGTCTATCCACATATCCCTTGTGGGAAGCAGCAGAAAAATGGTCTATGGAAGTACCGAAGGCCAGATCCACTGGCAATCTAGCTTACCTCCCGAACATAAGTCTGTAAGGGGAATACCCTGTAGCGTCGCTGACAGTGCTGTTGTAGGCATGCACAAGGGTCGCTATGTGATTACTCCAATGTTGCTTCCTTTCGCTACTTAAAGTTCCCAGAATGTTGAGCAGGGTTCGGTTGAACCTCTCCGGTTGAGCATCACCTTGTGGGTGATAAGGGGTAGTCCTGGTTTTCTTGATTCCCAAGGCATTCAGGAGCTTCCGTATGAGTTTACTCTCAAAGTCCCTGCCCAGGTCTTAATGAAGCCTTTTTGGCAATCCGTAATGGATAAAGTATTTCTCCACGAGTATTTTGGCCACAGTGGAGGCCTTCTGGTCTTTGGTAGGAAAGGCTTGTGCATATCGGGTGAAATGATTGGTTACCACCAGAACATTTCCTTGTCCGCTCAGGTCGGGTTCGAGGCAGAGGAAATCAATACATACCAGGTCAAGCGGACCTTCACTTTGTAAATGGCCCATTGGGGCCGCTTGATGGGGTAGTGTCTTTCTCTGTATGCACCGTGCACAGGAATGGCAGTATTCCTCAACTTCAGCCCTCATGCAAGGCCAATAGAAATGGTCTCTAACAAGTTGGAAAGTCCTTTCCACTCCTAGGTGTCCATGGTTTTCGTGTAGAGCAATCATGACAGTCTCTCTGTGTTTCTCCGGCAGGAACAACTGCCACTTGTCTTCTTGGTCATCAGAGGGGCCCCTTCGGTAGGCCACTCCTTGACGCACCAGCAGTCTGTCCCACTCTTTCTTAAGTAGGCGAGCTTCCTTTGAGGGATGACGTAGGAGTACGTTTGGATCCTGCCTCTCCAATGCTTCTATGACCAACCTCCCCACAGGGTCTTCCAGTTGGTCGGATCTCAACTCCTTCTTCGATAGTCTGGGTAAGTTGTCTTTCCCCAGTTGGGCTACTTTGCAGTACTGCTTGGGGACTCCTACAATAGTGGCCCCTATTTCTTCCGCTCTTGAGCCTCCCCTGGCTTGGAGTTTAGCCCCTTGGCAGAGGGCCCGCACCCCGTCAGGTGCTACTTGGGTCCAGTCTTCGACACTGTGGGTAGGGGCATGAGACCTTCTGGACAGGGCGTCCGCATCTCGGTTTCCCACCCGAGGTCTATATTTCAGGCTGAAATTGAAAGCAGACAGTGCCGCCAACCACCTATGTTCCGTGGCGTCCAGCTTGGCTGTGGTGAACAGATAGGTGAGAGGATTGTTATCCGTCTTGACCGTGAAGTCTGCCCCATACAAGTAATCTCTAAGTTTGTCGACTACGGCCCACTTGAGGGCCAGGAACTCCAGCTTATGGGTGGGATAGTTCTTTTCGGAGGGGGTCAGGCTTCTGCTCACATATGCAACAGGTCTCTGCTGTCCTTCATGCTCCTGGTAGAGCACTCCTCCCAGACCATCATGGCTGGCATCCACATGGAGTTCGTAAGGCTTCTTCGGGTCCGCATAGGCCAGGACAGGAGCAGTGGTCAAACTCTTTTTCAGCATCTGGAAGGCACCTTCACTCTTCTCGTTCCACTGGCCCTTGACTGACTCTCCCGGCCTCCTGGGGCCCGAGTCATCCTCTTCCCCCTCCGTCTTCAGCAACTCATTCAGGGGTTTTGCTATTCGAGCAAACCCCTCCACGAACCGTCTGTAGTAAGAACAGAACCCCAAGAAGGACCTAAGTTCTGTTACGGTGGTGGGTCTTGGCCAGGAGGTGACAGCCTCCAGTTTTTCAGGGTCCGTAGACACCCCAACTTCAGACACTATGTGTCCCAGATAGTTGACTGAGGATTGGTAAAATTGACATTTTTCAGGGGAGAGCTTGAGTCCTTCCTCACTCAGTTTCTTCAAGACCTTCTCCAGCCTCTCTTCATGTTCCTCCAAAGTTCTTCCGAAGACTATGATGTCATCCAAGTATACAAGGACCTCGATGAGGTTCATGTCTCCCACAATCTTCTCCATAAGTCTTTGGAAGGTGGCTGGGGCTCCAGACAGACCTTGAGGCATCCGGTTGAATTCAAAGAACCCCACTGGGGTTATGAAAGCCGTCTTTTCTTTGTCCTCTGGGTGCATCGGGATCTGATAGTACCCACTCTTCAGGTCCATAACGCTAAACCATTTGGCTCCGGACAAGCTCTGCAAGGCGTCTTCTATCCTTGGGGTGGTATACTGATCCGGAGTGGTTCTCCTGTTGAGGGTCCTATTCCTATAGTCGATACACAACCTTAGCGACCCGTTCTTCTTTCGTACCACCACTATGGGGGAGGCATACGGACTTCTGGATTCTTGGATTACACCTGTTCGCTTGAGCTCGGCAAGCTGTTCCCTTAAATCTTCGAGGTCTGCCAGTGGAACCCGCCTCACCCTTTCCCTGAAGGGCTTGTCTTCCTGGAGGCGGATTCGATGGGTGGCACTTGTCACGAGCCGGACTGACGGCTAGTGGGGATACAGGAGGTGGATCCTCTGTACCAGAGAGGGGATGGCACGGGTCGTACTGAGGGACCGGTTCTAAGCAACTACCGGTTTTCACCAGAGCCCGCCGCAAAGCGGGATGGACATGCTGCGGCGGTAGCAACCAGGTCGTGTCCTCCAGTAGCGACTCCACCTCTCTGGCGGCTGAGATAGGCGCGGTACAAAAGGACTAGGCAGAAGCAAGGTCAGACGTAGCAGAGGGTCAGGGCAGGCGGCAATGGTTCGTAGTCTGAGACAATGGCAGCAGGTCAGATACACAGGCAAGGCAACTCACAAAACGCTTCCACAGGGTACTAAGACAACAAGATCTGGCAAGGACAGGAAGGGGAAGTGGGTTTATATCAGATTTGGGTGTGCACACAGTAATTGGGCCAGGCACCAATCAATGGTGCGCTGGCCCTTTAAATCTCAGAAGGCTGGCGCGCGCGCGCCCTAGAGCGCAGCGGGGGCGCACGCGCCGGGAAGGAGCAGGAGGGGGATGGTGAGTAGGATGGGATGCGATCCGCGGATGGAGATGTGCCGCCGCGTGGATCGCATCCCCGCCGGTAACAGAGCAGCGCCCACGGCCAGGGGGGCTGACCGGAGCGCTGCAGGGGGACCGACGCCGCAAGCGCTCTGGGAAGGATGGGACACCCGGAGCGCTCGGCGTTACAGTACCCCCCCTTAGGTCTCCCCCTTTTCTTGGAACCCAAGAATCTACGGATGAGCTCCTTGTCTAAAATGTTGGTCTCAGGCTCCCAGGATCTCTCTTCAGGACCACAGTTCTCCCAATCAATTAAAAAAAATATTTTACCTCGGATGACCTTGGAGGCGAGGATTTCTTTCACCGAGAAGACATCGGAAGAACCAGAGACAGGAGCAGGAGCAGTGACCTTGGGGGAAAATCGGTTAAGAATGAGGGATTTGAGAAGAGACACATGAAAAGAATTGGGGATACGAAGAGAAGGAGGAAGATGGAGTTTGTAAGAGACAGAATTGATTTGTTTTTTGATTTTAAAAGGTCCGAGGTAACGAGGGCCCAGCTTGTAGCTAGTTACCCGAAACCGAACATATTTGGAGGAGAGCCACACTTTGTCACCAGGGACATAGACAGGAGGAATTCTTCTTTTTTTTATCTGCATGTCTCTTCATGCGGGCAGAGGCCAGTGATAGCGACTTTTGAGTCTCTTTCCAGATAGAGGTGAAGTCTTGAGTTAATTCATCCACGGCAGGAACTCCAGAAGAAGTGGGGATGGGGAGGGGGGGCAATGGGTGACGGCCGTAGACCACAAAGAAAGGTGATTTGGAGGACGATTCAGAGTTCTTGAAATTGTATGAGAATTCTGCCCAGGGCAATAGGTCGACCCAATCGTCTTGACGGGCGGAGACAAAATGACGTAAGTAGTCACCAAGGACCTGGTTAACTCTCTCCACCTGTCCATTGGATTGCGGGTGATAAGCGGAAGAAAAATTCAACTTAATCTTTAGTTGAGTACAGAGAGCTCTCCAAAATTTTGAGATGAATTGAACGCCTCTATCAGAGACGATATGTGAGGGTAGCCCATGGAGACGGAAAATTTGAAGAAAAAAATGCTTCGCCAACTGAGGTGCAGTAGGCAGACCAGGAAGCGGGACAAAATGAGCCATTTTCGAAAAGCGGTCAACGACCACCCAGATGACAGTGTTACTATGAGACAAAGGAAGGTCCGTGATGAAATCCATGGCAATGTGGGACCATGGTTGTTCAGGCACAGGTAGAGGAAGGAGAAGGCCTGCAGGCTTCTGGCGTGGAGTCTTGTCACGTGCACAGATAGTGCAGGCCCGTACAAAGTCAGTCATATCTTTTTCCTGGGTAGGCCACCAATAGTGTCTGGCCATCAATTGTATGGATTTTTTGATCCCAGCGTGACCGGCTAGATGGGAGGAATGGCCCTGTCAGGGACGTGCTGGGCTTGAACCTGGGACCTCTTCTGTGTCTGGCATTGACTCTTCCAGCGGAGCTATCTGATAGACTTGTTCACAACGGAAAAATTTGTTCCGTTTCGGTTCGTTTCTTTCCGGTCCTGTTGATTCGTAATCATTCGTAATTTTGCTAGACGGGATTTTTCGTGTTCGGACTCATTCGTATTTTTGCAAGCGACATATTTCGTTGAATTTTTTGTTGCTTTATAATTCGTACTTTCGGTAGAGTACGTTGTTTTTCGTTGATTCTGGACACAACTCCTACTTTCGTAACTTTTTTTGGGTTAGTTGATTCGTAATTTTCCGTGTCTCTCTCACAACGACGCTGCCTATTATGCCTAATGTGCTTCGAATGGATTTGTACTTTTCTAAATACATAGCGGTTATTTGTAACGATTCGAAATCTCGTATTTTACTTTCGTTTTTTACATGCGGCTATAGGCTCCGCCCCTGTACACCATTTTGAGAGGGTTCAGCACGGTGAGGGAGAAGCAGAGAGCAGAGCAGAGTGAGTGTTATTGTGCTTCGAATGGATTCGAAATCTCGTATTTTACTTTCGTTTTTTCATGCGGCTATAGCCTCCGCCCCCTGTACACCATTTTGAGAGGGAGTTCAGCATGGTGAGGGAGAAGCAGAGAGCAGAGTGAGTGTTATTGTGCTTCGAATGGATTCGTACATTCGTAACTTTTTTCATAACGAATTATGCCGAAGACCTTCGGGCATTCGCTATTTTGCGGTATAATTTATTTCGGATTCGGTTTTATTCGTAATTGCTCTGTTCGGAAATTCGAATGCTTCCGAATGTCCGAAAGTTGCTAAATTCGGACGAATTTTGATTCGTTACGAAACGAATTGCACAAGCCTACTATCTGAGATGCTGGACAGTTCCCTGCCTGATCTGCTGGATAACCTATCTGATCCATTAGACTACTCTGCTTGGTGTCTGATTACTGTTGAACTCTGAACCCCTTGCTCCTCCCATGTACTTCCTATAAAAGACATTCCAGAGATGTTGCCCCTTGCGGTTTGATCTGCTTCTGTTCCCTGAGTTCCTGATTCTGTGCTTGTATCCTGTTCCTGTGTTTGACCCGGCTTCCTGACCACGCTTCTGTCTCCAGTCCTGACCTCGGCTCATTTGACCCTGCTCAGTTATCTGCCAGTCTGCCTGTTGCCAAGATTCGGCCTGGACTTTGACTACTCTCTGCCTGCCACTTGTGATGTTTACCTTGATGTGTATGACCCGGCTTGTCTGACTCTGCAAACCTGCACCAGCTTACCTGCATCCTCTGCTCTGCAAGCTGCACACGCTGACCTGCATCCTTTGCAATGCAAACCTGCACTTGCTGACCTGCATCCCTGCTCTGCAAACCTGCACCTGCTGACCTGCATCCCTGCTCTGCAAACCTGCACCTGCTGACCTGCATCCCTGTTCTGCAAACCTGCACCTGTTGACCTGCATCCCTGCTCTGCAAACCTGCACCCGCTGACCTGCATCCCTGCCCTGCAAACCGGCACCCGCTGACCTGCATCCTCTGCTGTGCAAGCTGCACCTGTTGACCTGCATCCGCTGCTTCCGGAACCAGCCGTTCCAGTCTCCACTCGGCTCCACCACTCCAAGCAGTGAGGATCAGACAGGCACCCTTACCTCACCGTGCTCTTACCACCACTGTCCCCACTCCAGTGGTCTCCGAGCCAGGGTTGTACGGGAGGTCCCTCTCCACACGTCAGGCTCACACCTAAGGTACGTTACAGTATCAAACCGCCATGCCTGAGCCTGCAGGAGATACCTTGCCTATGGACAATGTCTATCAACACCTTACAGCTCTCACTCAGATCGTGAAGTCTCTGCAGGGCAGCCATGATAAGCAGACACAAACTCAAGCCACCTCTGCAGATTCACCTCAAACCCCAACTTCCTCTATTGGAATGTTACCATCTCCTGAGCCCAGGGTCCCTGTTCCTGAGAAGTTTTTCGGGGATCGGAGTAAATTCCGTGCGTTTCGCAACGCATGTGAACTTTACTTTTCGTTGCTACCTCTGACTTTTTCATCTGAAGCCACCAAGGTGGGCTTCGTTATCGCTTTGCTGCAGGGGGAACCTCAAGCTTGGGCCCATCACCTACTTGAAGTCCGCCATGTAGTTCTAGACTCTCTGCCCTCTTTTCTTGATGCCATGGCCCGACTTTATGACGATCCACAGCGGACTTCTACTGCCGAGGCCGCTCTCCATGCGCTCCAGCAAGGCCGCCGAGCGGTCGAGGACTATGTGACTGATTTCAGACGCTGGAGCGCGGATACCCAGTGGAATGAGGCGGCTCTGCGGCATCAGTTCCGTCTTGGTCTCTCTGAAAGCCTGAAGGATGAGTTAGCACGGTTCGGTGTTCCTGATGTTCTAGAGACTTTAATTAATTTGTCTATCCAGATAGACCGACGACTCTGGGAGCGCAGAGCAGAAAGGTCTACCCAGCAGCTCCGCCCAGCTTGGATGCTACCCCGGATACGAGCCCCTGTGTACCCTGCCAGTGCCAGTACGGTTCCAACTGAACCCTCATCCCTCAACCAGACCGTCAAGCCAGGGCAGCTTGGACTAATGAAACATTCCCTATCGGCCAAGGAACGACTTCGTCGACTGCAGAATTATCTATGCCTGTATTGCGGTGAACCCGGTCATTATGTCTCTTCTTGTCCTGCTAAGCTGCGCAAGGTCCTGGCTACCTCTTCTCCCAACTACTCACCTCCATCTACCAATGCTACTCACCTGGCTCTTCCTATCTCTTTCCAACTACCAGGGAGGACAATACCAGTAACTGCAATAATCGACTCAGGGGCATGTAGTTGTTTTGTCGATCTAGACTTTGCAGCACAACAACACATCCCACTCCAACCTAAGACTCAGGGACTTTCCATTTTCCTGGCAGATGGGTCTCGCATCAAGTCCGGAGTAGTGACCCAGGAGACCCCTCCTTTGCCTGTGATCACCTCCATGGACCATAAGGAACTATTGACTTTGGATGCTATTGCATCTCCCATGTTTCCAGTTATCCTGGGTCTACCCTGGCTTCAGGCACACAATCCACAGATTGATTGGGGAACCGGAAGTATTAAGTTCCAGTCACCATACTGTCAACGCCACTGCATGCTTCCACGTCCCAGCACCTTGGGGCCTCTGTTATGCCTGGATTCAGATCCAGAGATACGAGCTTCTGTACCCAAACAATATCATGAGTTCCTGGACGTCTTCAGCAAACGAGGGGCCGAAGTCCTCCCGCCTCATCGTCCTTACGATTGTCCAATCGAGCTTCTTCCCGGTGCTGAGATTCCTTTCGGACGAATCTTCCCCCTATCTGAACGGGAGCTTGAGGTACTGAAAGAATACGTTGATGAGAACCTTAAGAGGGGTTTCATCCGTCCTTCCACTTCTCCAGCAGGGGCAGGAATCTTCTTTGTGGAGAAAAAAGACCATTCTCTTCGGCCCTGTGTAGATTACCGGGAATTAAATAAAATCACTGTCAAGAACCGGTACCCTCTGCCTCTGGTACCTGAACTTTTTCAAAGACTCAGGACTTCCTCTGTGTTTACCAAATTAGACCTGCGGGGGGCGTACAACCTGGTACGCATCCGAGCAGGGGATGAATGGAAGACTGCCTTTCGTACCAGGTTCGGCCATTACGAATACCTAGTAATGCCCTTCGGCCTATGTAACGCCCCTGCCACCTTTCAGCATCTAGTCAATGATGTTTTCAGAGACTGTCTGGACATTTATGTAGTTGTCTATCTTGATGATATTTTGATTTTTTCCTCCTCTCTTGAGCAGCACCGGAAACACGTCAAGAGCGTACTCTGTCGTCTCCGCCAGCATGGACTGTACGCAAAACCAGAAAAGTGTGAATTCGAGCGACAGAGTATCCAGTTCCTTGGCCTACTGATCTCTACAGAGGGATTCAAGATGGACCCACAGAAGGTTTCAGCCATTCTGGATTGGCCTGCACCTTCAGATAAAAAGGGGGTGCAGCGCTTCGTTGGCTTTGCCAATTTTTATCGGAGGTTTATCAAGGGATTCTCTGCTATTATTTCCCCGATTACGCAGCTAACGAAGCAAAATGCTTGATTCCAGTGGACATCTGAAGCACAGGCTGCTTTCACAAACCTAAAAATACTTTTTACGTCTGCTCCTATCCTAAGTCATCCCGATCCTGCCCTACCGTATCTACTTGAGGTAGATGCCTCAGAGACAGCGGTTGGAGCTGTTATCTCCCAGCGCCAAGGTCTCAAGGACTTGATACACCCGGTAGCCTTCTTCTCCCGTAAGCTTACCCCATCCGAGAGGAATTATGATGTTGGAGACCGGGAGCTCCTGGCCATTAAATCTGCCCTTGAGGAGTGGAGGTACTTGTTGGAGGGAGCAGCGCATCCTATACTCATTTACACAGACCACAAGAACCTAGAGTATCTGAGAGCTGCCAAACGTCTGAGACCACGCCAGGCACGTTGGGCACTATTTTTCTCTAGGTTCTCGTTCCACATAACTTACCGGCCAGGCTCCAAGAACACCAAACCAGACGCTCTTTCCCGCATGTTTGATGATCCAAAAGAGGTGTCAGCTCCAGATACCATTCTATCGGAAGGCAACTTCTTACTTTTACAAACTAGCCTGATGTCTGTCTTGAAGCAAGCTTCTACAGGTATGTCTGGTCCCTCTGGAATCACTCTGGTACCCAAGGACGGGTTACTTTGGAAGAATTACAAAATCTTTGTGCCAGAAGAAGTTCGAGTCACAGTGTTAAACTTGTGTCATGATCATCCCCTGGCAGGCCATTTCGGAATGCATAAAACCCTTGAACTGATTCAACGCACGTTTTGGTGGCCGGATCTTGAAAAAGACTGCAGGGAATATGTAGGTTCATGTGCCACCTGTATCCGTAGCAAGACCACTAGAAGCAAGGCCTGGGGTCTGCTCAGACCCTTACCAGTCCCTGACCGTTCCTGGAAAATGATTGCCATGGACTTCATAGTGGAACTCCCCCCCGTCTGAAGGTTGCACAACCATCTTTGTAGTGGTTGACCGTCTATCCAAGATGGCCCAATTCGTGCCTCTCAAAGGCACGCCCTCTGCCATGGAAACTGCCCAGGTCTTCATTAGGGAAGTAGTAAGGCTACATGGGGTCCCTGCGGACATCGTTTCGGATAGAGGGGTGCAGTTCACCTCTCGCTTTTGGAAGGCTTTGTGCAAGGTCCTGAAGATTGAGTTGTCCATGTCCTCGGCCTATCACCCCCAAACTAACGGGCAAACCGAAAGAACGAATCAGACGCTCGAACAGTACCTCAGATGCTTCACCACCTTCGTTCAAGACGACTGGGTAGCTTTACTACCCTTGGCAGAGTTTTCCTTTAACAACGCCAGTCATTCGGCTATAGGTCAATCGCCATTTTTTGCCAACTACGGGTTTCACCCGACCTTCTTACCTGATCTCATCTCTGATTCAACAGTCCCAGCGGTCCAGAGTATTGTTGATTTCCTGACCCGTAACAGCAGGATATTGCAGGAAGCCATGACTAAGGCACAAGCAGCCAATAAAAGGATCTTTGACAGGAAAAGGAGAGGGGAATTATGCCTGCAACAGGGTGACCAAGTATGGTTATCGACCACCAACCTTAAGATGGCTTGCCCCGCAAGGAAACTGGCACCCAAGTTCATCGGTCCTTTTCCAGTAAAACGGAAATTAAACGAGGTCTCCTATGAACTTGCCTTACCGGAGTCGTTGAAGATTCACCCAGTCTTTCACGTTTCCTTGCTGAAACCCGCAGTGCCCGACCCGTTCCCAGACAGGGGATCGGGACCACCCAAGCCTGTAATCATTGACGGTGATGAGGAGTTCGATGTGGAGGCCGTCTTGGACTGCCGAAGAAGAGGGAACCAGCTTCAATTCCTGATCAAGTGGAAGGGGTACGGTCTGGAGGAGAACTCCTGGGAACCCCAACAGAACATCCACGCCCGAGAGTTAATCCAGGCCTTTTTTCGCAGTCACCCCCAGAAAAGAGCTCTAATGGGCACCTGGAGGTTGCCCTTAAGGGGGGGGCACTGTCAGGGACGTGCTGGGCTTGAACCTGGGACCTCTTCTGTGTCTGGCATTGACTCTTCCAGCGGAGCTATCTGAGATGCTGGACAGTTCCCTGCCTGATCTGCTGGATAACCTATCTGATCCATTAGACTACTCTGCTTGGTGTCTGATTACTGTTGAACTCTGAACCCCTTTCTCCTCCCATGTACTTCCTATAAAAGACATTCCAGAGATGTTGCCCCTTGCGGTTTGATCTGCTTCTGTTCCCTGAGTTCCTGATTCTGTGCTTGTATCCTGTTCCTGTGTTTGACCCGGCTTCCTGACCACGCTTCTGTCTCCAGTCCTGACCTCGGCTCGTTTGACCCTGCTCAGTTATCTGCCAGTCTGCCTGTTGCCAAGATTCGGCCTGGACTTTGACTACTCTCTGCCTGCCACTTGTGATGTTTACCTTGATGTGTATGACCCGGCTTGTCTGACTCTGCAAACCTGCACCAGCTTACCTGCATCCTCTGCTCTGCAAGCTGCACACGCTGACCTGCATCCTTTGCAATGCAAACCTGCACTTGCTGACCTGCATCCCTGCTCTGCAAACCTGCACCTGCTGACCTGCATCCCTGCTCTGCAAACCTGCACCTGCTGACCTGCATCCCTGCTCTGCAAACCTGCACCTGTTGACCTGCATCCCTGCTCTGCAAACCTGCACCCGCTGACCTGCATCCCTGCCCTGCAAACCGGCACCCGCTGACCTGCATCCTCTGCTCTGCAAGCTGCACCTGTTGACCTGCATCCGCTGCTTCCGGAACCAGCCGTTCCAGTCTCCACTCGGCTCCACCACTCCAAGCAGTGAGGATCAGACAGGCACCCTTACCTCACCGTGCTCTTACCACCACTGTCCCCACTCCAGTGGTCTCCGAGCCGGGGTTGTACGGGAGGTCCCTCTCCACACGTCAGGCTCACACCTAAGGTACGTTACAGGCCCCACCTGAGTATCTGGAGACGAAGGCATGGAGGAACGAAAGTTTTTCCTGGAGGAACTGGCACCAGAGAAGCAGGAGCAGAGGAAATCAGACACTCAGGGGGTACGATGTGTTGAGGGGGAGTCCTGGTTTCAGAGGCATCGGAGGAACGGGACAAGGCATCAGCCCTGACATTCTTGTCTGCGGGACGAAAATGGATCTGGAAATTGAACCGGGCAAAGAACAATGACCACCTGGCCTGGCGAGGATTTAAGCGCTGAGCGGACTGAAGGTAGGATAAATTTTTATGGTCAGTGTAGATGGAGATAGGGTGAAGGGATCCTTCCAGGAGATGTCTCCACTCTTCTAATGCCAGCTTGATGGCCAACAGTTCACGGTCACCTATGGAATAGTTTTTTTCAGGAGGGGAGAAGGTTTTAGAGAAAAAAAACACACGTGACGTTTCCTCCTTTAGCGTTTTTTTGAAGAAGAACAGCTCCGGCTCCTACAGAGGAGGCGTCAACTTCAAGGAAGAATGGCTTTATGGGGTCTGGTCGAGACAGGACAGGTGCAGAGGAGAAGGCGGTCTTAAGGCAAGTAAAGGCTTCTTCCGCTTGAGGCGGCCAGGACCTTGGATTAGTGTTTTTCTTAGTCAGTGCCCCTATAGGAGCAACGATGGTGGAGAAGTGGGGTATGAACTGACGATAGTAGTTGGCGAATCCAAGGAAGCGTTGGATAGCACGGAGTCCAGAGGGGCGTGGCCAATCCAAGACTGTGGAGAGCTTGTCAGGGTCCATTTGAAGGCCTTGTCCTGAGACCAGATAACCTAGGAAAGGAAGGCTGCTGCGCTCAAAAAGGCATTTTTCAAATTTAGCGTAAAGATGATTTACGCGGAGGCGCTGGAGCACTTGACGGACATGGAGCCGATGTTCCTCAAGGTTGGTAGAGAAGATTAGGATGTCGTCAAGATAGACAACCACACAGGTATACAGTACGTCCCGAAATATTTCATTGACAAAATCCTGAAAGACTGCAGGAGCGTTGCAAAGTCCAAATGGCATGACGAGATATTCAAAGTGACCATCTCTGGTGTTAAATGCGGTTTTCCATTCATCTCCTTCACAGATTCTGATGAGGTTATAAGCGCCCCTGAGGTCCAATTTCGAAAAAACGTTTGCTCCCCGCAGGCGGTCAAAGAGCTCCGAGATGAGAGGCAGAGGGTAGCGATTTTTAATAGTGATTTTATTGAGACCACGATAGTCTATGCAAGGGCGTAGTGATCCGTCCTTCTTGGCAACGAAGAAGAACCCCGCTCCGGCTGGAGAAGATGATTTCCTAATAAAACCTCTCTTGAGGTTCTCCTGTATGTAATCAGTCATGGCCTTGGTTTCAGGAGAGGAGAGAGGGTAAATTCTGCCACGGGGTGGTGTAGTACCTGGGAGCAAGTCAATGGGGCAGTCGTAGGGTCTATGTGGTGGTAAGACCTTCGCCTGTTTTTTGCAAAAGACATCAGAAAAGTCCTGATAGGCCTTGGGAAGGCCGGGCAAAGGAGTAGCGATGGGAACTTGACTGGTGGGTACAGACTTAAGACAATGCTTGTGGCAGGAGTAGCCCCAGGATTTGATGTCCCCAGTGGTCCAGTCGAGGGTAGGAGAATGGCGCTGGAGCCAGGGTAGGCCAAGAAGGATGTCAGAAGTACAGTTTGGCAAAACAAAGAATTCAATTTTTTCTTGGTGAAGAACACCAACGGACATGAGCAGGGGTTCGGTGCGGTAATGCACGGTACAATCCAGATTCTCTCCATTTACAGAGGAAATGAAGAAGGGTTTGATGAGACGGATAACAGGAACGTTGAACCTGTTGATGAAAGAGGCTTCAATAAAGTTTCCTGCAGAACCAGAGTCCAGGAAGGCCACCGCAGAGGAGGGGGAGCCAGCAGAAGGGGAAATCCGCACAGCAATAGTCAGACGTGGAGAGGAAGAATTCACACCTAGTAACGCCTCTCCCACGTTCACTAGGTGCGGGCGTTTCCCTGACGTAGAGGACGAATAGGGCAGTCCTTTAGGAAATGTTCAGAGCTCGCACAATAAAGGCATAAGTTCTCATTCCTACGTCGAGTCCTCTCTTGTAGGGTCAGGCGAGGTCGGTCCACCTGCATGGCCTCCTCGACGGAAGGCATAGTATCAGGATGCGTTGGATTCAGGAAGAGGGGAGCCAGGCGCGGATAACGCCTGGTGCGAACAAGATCTTTCTCCTGGCGAAGCTCTTGGCGTCTTTCAACGTAGCGTATGTCAATGCGGGTAGCTAAGTGGATGAGCTCCGTCAGGGAGGAGGGTATCTCTCGTGCGGCCAGACAATCCTTGATGTGGCTGGATAAACCTTTCTTGAAGGTCGCACAGAGAGCCTCATTATTCCAGGCTAGCTCTGAGGCCAGTGTGCGGAACTGTATGGCATATTCGCCCACAGAGGAGTTTCCTTGGACAAGGTTAAGCAGGGCGGTTTCAGCGGATGAGGCTCGGGCTGGTTCCTCAAAAACGCTACGAACCTCAACAAGGAAGGACTGAACGGTGGCTGTAGCAGGGTCATTGCGGTCCCAGAGTGGCATGGCCCAGGCCAAGGCCTTCCCAGACAACAGACAGACCACGAATGCCACCTTAGACCGTTCTGTGGAAAACTGGTCTGACATTATCTCAAGATGCAGGGAACATTGGGACAAGAATCCCTGGCACATCCTAGGATCCCCGTCGAATTTCTCCGGAAGAGACAAGCGGATCTTCGAGGTAGTAGCGGCAGCTCAGAGAGGGGAAGATGCTGGAGCTTGTGGCGGCAGACGCTGCTGGATCATGGCGGTCAACTGCGACAGCTGCTGTCCTTGTTGGGCAATCAATTGCGACTGCTGGGCAACCACGGTAGTGAGATCAGCGAGACTAGGCAGCGGCACGTCAGCGGGATCCATGGCCGGATCTACTGTCACGAGCCGGACTGACGGCTAGTGGGGATACAGGAGGTGGATCCTCTGTACCAGAGAGGGGATGGCACGGGTCGTACTGAGGGACCGGTTCTAAGCAACTACCGGTTTTCACCAGAGCCCGCCGCAAAGCGGGATGGACTTGCTGCGGCGGTAGCAACCAGGTTGTGTCCTCCAGTAGCGACTCCACCTCTCTGGCGGCTGAGATAGGCGCGGTACAAAAGGACTAGGCAGAGGCAAGGTCAGATGTAGCAGAGGGTCAGGGCAGGTGGCAATGGTTCGTAGTTTGAGACAATGGCAGCAGGTCAGATACACAGGCAAGGCAACTCACAAAACGCTTCCACAGGGTACTAAGACAACAAGATCCGGCAAGGACAGGAAGGGGAAGTGGGTTTATATCAGATTTGGGTGTGCACAAAGTAATTGGGCCAGGCACCAATCAATGGTGCGCTGGCCCTTTAAATCTCAGAAGGCCGGCGCGCGCGCGCGCCCTAGAGAGCAGCGGGGCCGCGCGCGCCGGGAAGGAGCAGGAGGGGGATGGTGAGTAGGATGGGATGCGATCCGCGGACGGAGATGTGCCGCCACGTGGATCGCATCCCCGCCGGTAACAGAGCAGCGCCCACGGCCAGCGGGGCTGACCGGAGCGCTGCAGGGGGACCGACGCCGCGAGCGCTCCGGGAAGGATGGGACACCCGGAGCGCTCGGCGTTACAGCACTCCTAGCACACCCCACATCAAACTCATCATGGGAGAACATCCTCTTCCACCGAGTCAACTGGTTCCAGGCTCTCTCTCTCCAAGCCCTGGGCAGGTTTGGATTCTCCATAAAGAGCTTTTCCCACACAGTACCTTCTCCATCTGTCTTTTCTACATCTGAGGAGGTAACTGGTGTGGCTGAGCTCACTCGACCCAGCAACAGCCTGGCTGGGATTTCCATTGGACCATCCGTGGTATTTCTGACACTCACTGGCACCCTGCAATGGGCCTTCTTCAGGGCCCTCACCGGGACCACTTCCGGGACTACTTCCAGGCCCGAGGGTTCTTCCCTTGGATCGGGTTCCAACATCACAAAGGGGCCCGGCTGCTCCCAAGTGAGTTTCACTGTGGCTTTCAAACAGGTTACTTCACCGGGTTGCAGTACTATCCCTTTTCTTCCCAGTCTCCAGACCTTCCCTACCCCCTCTTCCGGGGCTTTTTGTTCTAGGATCAACCGTTGGTAGGCAGTCTTCAACATTGGATGAATCTCAGTGACTGTGGGGTTCTTCCTTCTCGTCAGTGGGACCAAAAGCCTTCGGACCAGATCCGTGTTGGCTCCTATTATCAAGGAACTCCTGTTGGCTCCAGGCGGTCGGGGGCACACCACAGCTAAGGTGTCGAACACTTCCCCCTTCCCAGCTATGGATGGGTCAAAAGTCAATTTGATGGGCAGATATCCATCATAAGGAAACTTTTCCGTTCTGATTCCCCATATCTCCAAGTCTTCAAGCTTTCGGATGGGCAGGTGACTCAGGTGTCTGTCGTAGAAGTCTCGGTACAACAGGGTCACCTGTGCTCCAGTATCCAACAGGGCTCTTGTGTAGACTCCCTCCACTTGAATGGATACGATTGGAGAGGGACCCACCAGCTTCTCTGGGTGCTGCTTCGAAGGGGTCTGCTTCTTTTGATCTTTGCATTTTCCTCTCTGACTTTCCTTCTTCAGTTTCTCCTTGGACCTAAGTCTCTCCTGGGCCTGGTATGCACCGATTTCCCTCCTCTGTCTGGGTGTAGCTACCCGCTGAGGGACATTACTATGTTTCTTTGAAGTGCGTTCCTTCTGAGGAACCCCTGCGGGGTCCGGCTTCCTTCTTTCATGTGCTTCTCATTCAGTATAGAGCTCCGTAAGGATGATGGGCACCCGGTTGACTCCTTCACCGGGGCCCGCTGAAGTTTTCCGGCGGCTTACGGTTGTTCATCTTCCTCTTTTTGGGACTGGAACACACTCTGGCGGCGTGACCAACTCCTCCACAGTTGAAACAGATCATATCCCCCCTATCTTCCAGGGATGCGGGTGCTGAAGTATTTGGAAACAACTCCTTCCTTGGGCTGTTCCTCTCAGGCGCCCTTGACTCCTTTTCCATCAGGGAGGTCAACATTCCCAGCACTTGGGACATCTGTGACTTTAAGGTATCCACCTCTGCATCTCTTTCTAAGGTCGTGGCGGCCCTGACCATCACTGGAGGGGGCTGCACCAGCTCGACGGGTTGGCTCCTTTTCTTCTCCTCCAGTATAGCTTCTTCTTCTCTGACTACTCGGATCAAGTCAGGGTACTCCAGGCTCTTCCCGTCCTGTCTTGTACGTAGCGCCAGTGCGATGGGATCCAGGGGTTGAGATCCTCTCATGACCTGCTGGATCCGGGCCTCATCCACCTTCTTCGGGTCAATCTCCTTCTTTAGGATCATCTTGTGCAGTATTTTATCTAGGCGCATCATGAACTCTGATAGCTTCTCCCCTGCCTTCTGGTAGCAGTGCTCTAGTTGGTAGGTAAGCTCAGTGATCTTTTCTGTTCCTCCAAACACATTCTGCAGAATGTCCAGATAGACTGTGTTGCGCAAGACTTTCTTGCTCATCTTAAGGTTGCGTATGGCCTCTAAGGCAGGCCCCTTTAAGCTCTCAGCAATCCTCTGCTTCTTTCTGTGGTCTGGGACTTCCCACTCCTCTAAGGCTTGAGTAGCGCCGTCTAACCATTCCTCAAACCCCTCTTCACCTGAGGGTACAGGCTTCCTTCCTGAAAACATCCTGAGTTTCCGGTATCCCGACATTTGGTAATCTGCAGGATCTTTCTTGCATTGCGCTATGATTTCCCCTAGAACCGCGCATAATTCTGTGCTGAGAGCGCCTTGTGGCGACCCAGGATTCATCTCTTTCTTGACATCTTTTAAGTCGGGTGGAGCGCGTATTAACTTAAAGATTTGTTTATCCGCCGTTTCTATGCTTGGCTTCTTGAAGTCTTCTGGGATTCCATCTTTCCATTTTAACAGTACATATGTCAAGGGAGGTTCTGTTCTGACATCCACTATGTATGCTTTTTGTTGCGGGGACAGCGACATCACTAACTGTTTCACTGCATCTTCTTGCCAGATCCCTGACAGTTCTATGATCACTACTTCATGCGGATCTGTTTTTTTTTTTATAAATATTTTATTTTTCTTTCCGGTTATTCATTATACAAAGGGTGGAAATTCCTTATAGCATATTACATATATTGCTTTTTCCTTTTAGCGTTTCACATCCATCAAATATTACATGCATTTTTTTACAGATTTCAATATCTAACATCCTGTCCAACAATAACACCCTGTATATGCCATTATACTTGGGTTTCCTCTACTCTGTATTCATCAGAGCCTATCCTTTAATTTAAGGATGGTTCGTATTCTAAGTCCCTTCCGTCTTACCCACCCTAGTCCTTTAAACAACCGTTTTTTCTCTTTTTTTTTCCCCTTCCTTTTCCTTAAATCACCTAAATAAACAAAACGAATAGCAGACAAAAAAAACAAAAAAAAAAACAAAGGGGTGCCCTCCCCTCTCCCTAAAAATAACGCTGGGTCTATCGGGAGATTATAATCTGTAAATTTCTGAGATATTCGATGCACCTCTTTCCATAAGTATTCCAATTTCGGGCATGTCCAAAAAATATGAAGTAACGTCCCTCTATCTAGTTTGCATCTCCAGCATCTATCTGATTTCGATGGTGAGTACTTATGGAGCACTGAGGGTGTACAGTACCATCTCATCAATATTTTAAAATTTGTTTCCTGTACCCTTATACTTATTGATGATTTTAAGGTATTATTTATAATCTGTCTTTGTTGTGGAGGGGAAAAGGATCTTCCCAATTCTATTTCCCATTTCCTTAGAAACGGGGGTACATATTCATCTGGGGGCGCAATCAATAAGGCGTACATTTGTGAGAGTATATGGGAGGAAGGTCCCTCCTCTTCACACATTTTTTCCAGTGTGGTACGTGGTCGCTGAAACCTACTCAGTGGAGGTAAAGTGTTGAGAAAATGTCTCAACTGAATTCCACTCCAGAAATCTAAGCAATATTGGTCGTTTGGTGCTGTCAAAACCTCCATTGAAGGCCAGGTCGCTGATTGTGCAAAATGTGAGACTTGATAGCATTGTAAGTCTATTAATCTTCTAAAGTTACCCTGGTCTATTCCTGGAGGGAAACGTGGGTTCCCTAATATAGGGTAGAGGGGGGAGTATGGTGATGACAGTGAGGTTGTCCTACAGATCTTAGAGCATATCTGTAATGTAATCCCTATAATTGGATGTTTCTTAGTAATGGGATCAATGTCTGTAAAACACCACACCGCTCGTCGCAATAGGGCCCTGCTTTGGGATTGCTCAATTTTTGGCCATAATTTAAGCTCTGTATGCCTACACCAATCTATTAATCTCCCCATATGGGCTGCCTGATAGTATTTCCTTATGTCAGGCACTGCCAGCCCCCCATATTGTTTGGGCATTGTCGTTGTCTTATTCTAGGTCTCTTATTTGCCCAAATAAATTTTGTAATTATTGTATTTACTTGCTTAAAAAATTCTGGGGGTATATGAATCGGTAACGTTTGAAAAAGGTAGGAGAATTTAGGTAAGATTGACATTTTAATTATATTGCATCTCCCCATCCATGAGAAGGGACCTTGTTGCCATTTAGATAATAATAGCTTAACTCTATTAATTAGGGGTGGAAAATTCCTCTCATATACTTGTTTTAAATTAGGGGGGATATACGTACCCAGGTATTTAAGTGCTATATTAGTCCATCTAAAATTAAAATAAATTTTTAGGTTATTTACCTGTGATGTCAACATTGATACTCCCATTGCCTCTGATTTGGTCATATTTATTTTAAGATGGGATAATTCCCTGTACTGATCCAGTTCTTTTATGAGGTTTGGTAATGATATCGCCGGGTTGGTCATGGAGAATAGAAGATCATCCGCATATGCGGATATCTTATAGTCTCCATCTCCTGTTCGTATCCCTGTTATATCTGGGTTCTTTCTGATTTTACATAGAAACGGTTCCAGTGAAATAGCGAATAGGAGGGATGATAGGGGACACCCTTGCCGGGTTCCATTGGAAATCGAAAACGTTTCCGATAGCATCCCGTTTATTTTGATTTGTGCCCTAGGTCTCAAATAGATACATGAGATCCACCCCATCATCTTCTTTCCCATTCCTACATATCTTAGGGCCGACATCATAAAAGACCAATTAACCCGGTCGAACGCTTTTTCCGCGTCTGTACCGAGGAATACCGCAGGTGTTTTAGTGGAATCCGCCAAATGAACAAGATTCAACACTTTAATAGTGTTGTCTCGTGCTTCACGGGTTGGAATAAAACCCACTTGGTCAGGATGTACCAGGGTAGTCAAATGTGGTTGGATACGTATAGATAGAATTTTTGCAAATATTTTAAGATCCACATTTAATAAGGATATGGGACGGTAACTACCACAAACTGATAAGTCCTTATCTTCCTTTGGGATGAGCGTAATATATGCTTTTAATGCTTCCGGGGAGAATCCTGTTTTATGTCCTAATGCATTAAACGTTTGTATCATGTATTTACCTAATTGTGGGAGAAACGTTTGATAATATTTGTGTGTAAAACCATCCGGTCCTGGTGATTTCCCTGGTTTAAGTGCCCTGATTACTTCCTGTAGTTCCTCGATAGAAATATCCCTTCCCAATTCCTCTTTAATTTGCTCTGATAACTGGGGGATCCCTGAGGAGGCTATGTATTCCTCAATCCTATTTTGTAATTGTGTTTGTGAGCTATTTGGTAAATTGTAAAGAGATTTATAAAATTCACAAAAAGCCTCCGCAATCTGATTAGTTTTGTGAACTTTTCTACCCCCTGTATTCACTATATGTGGAATGTAGGTTTGTACTCGTTGATCCTGCAGGGCTCTTGCTAATTGTTGGCCGCATTTGTCGCCACTTTCATAGTAGTATTTTCAACAAAATTGCAATGCTGCCTTTGCTCTATACTGAAGGATCGTCGTTACCTGTCGGCGTAAATTAAGTAATTCCGCCTCCCCTCCAGATCTAGTGTTCTGTTTATGTTGTATTTCTAAGTTATGTATTTCTGTCAATAATTTCTTTAGTTCAGCTTCCCTCTCCTTTTTGATTCTAGACCCATGTTTAATAAATACCCCCCTTATCACTGATTTGTGTGCTTCCCATATGGTCCCTATGTCCATCGCAAGGGTATTATTCTCTTGAAAGTAATATTGCATTTCTTTAATTACATCCTCTACTACCCTCTTATCTTCCAACAAGCTCTCATTAAGTCTCCACTGTCTGGTCTTTGGTTGTACATTCTCATTCATAATCAACGTCAGTATCACCGGAGCGTGGTCTGACCATGTAATGTTCCCTATGTCTACTGTTCTAACCATAGATAACATGTAGTGAGGGATAATAAACCAATCTATTCGTGTATAAACTTTATGTGGACCCGAAGTAGAAGGTATAGTCCCTCTCGTCAGGATGGTATATTCTCCATACATCAGAAAGTTGATGTTCATATAGGGTACACGTAACTTTCTTCCTAGCGCTTGTAGTAGTTGATGAGTTTCCTGTAGACGTATCTAACCTCGGATCTAATGAAAAATTGAAATCTCCCCCCAACACCATCTTCCCTTCTGCGAATTTCATTAATTTGTTCACTACCGAGCAGATAAATCGATCCTGATTATCATTTGGGGCATAGACAGTGGCCAACGTCACTTTAATAGCCCCCATCATGCCCTTCAAGAATAAAAATCTACCCTCCGGATCCATCTTAGCATCCAGTAGCTTCCAGGGTGTCTGCCTTGATATCAAAATAGATCCGGATCTGTTTTTACTGCTGCGCACCACTTTACTACTTCTAGTGGGTCCATGCTGGTATCTCTTGGCTGCTATTTGCTGCAACAGGATCCCGGACTCGAGAGCCCCCACGTGTAGCGCTACCCCCAGTTAAGAGAGCTGCTGGTTTGTTTTCTCGGGCCCTGTATACAGCACCGCCAACCCCCGGCAATCTGACTCGACCCACTCTGGCACAGCTAGTCTAGGGTTAACTTCTTATCACTCTCTGGTGTATAATACTCAACAGTTTCTAAATAGGCAGACAACACTCTGAAGCAAGAGTATGAAATAGTAATAGCTTTACTGTAAAATGGTGGCATAAAACATGGCATGTAACACATACATGGGCCTGCAGAGCCCTGCATTAATCAGCGTATCAGAAGCAGCACTATAATATGGCGCCACGCAGTATCCACCACGCGGAGCTATTATGGCATGCACGCCCTATGGCAAAGTAACACAAACTTTATAACTTCCGCCCCCCACCTATGTCAGGCCTGACAGTGTATGAGATAGTCCCCTTTCTCTAAGGGAGTAAGGTTTTCTTCACCGGCCAGCTTTCGTTGGTGCACTTGGAGAAATGATCAAATTGTAATCCAAAGGGTGGTAACTTGTAACAACAGTATGCAAACAGGGGGGGGTAGGCACTTCAGCTCTGTCCCAACTACCGGTCCCCCTAAGGAAACACAGGTGAGCGAACAGTGGGCCTAGGCAGTCTACAGGCCTGAATACAGCTCAGTCTATGGATATGGGCAGGTGCCCGCTCACCGCTCCAGGCGCGATCCCAGCCTGGGTCTTCCACCGCGTGTGTCCGTCTCACACGGCGTCTGCAACCGATCGGGTCCCCGATCCAACTGGAGTCCTACACCGACGATCCAGGATCCACCCAGGCTCCGCAGAATGGTGGAAGGCTCTTCAGACTTCAGGTAAGGCCTAAGGCTTCAGGCCTTACCCCGCAGCCGATCCGCGCAGGATGACTGGTTGCTTGAAGTGCGGCGTCCAAAGAGAGCGAGCTCCCCCTCGCCTCTCGCTTAAATAGGCCCTCCCATGAGTCTTTGCGGCGGAACTTCCGCCCTGGGGCTGAATGGGGTTCTGCGTAACGTAGTCCTGGGGCCTTAAAAGAGAGACCCCGCTACAAATACATATTGGCCTTAAGGCCCCTTTCACACTGGGGCGGGAGGTGTGTCGGCGGTAAAGCGCCGCTATGTTTAGCGGCGCTTTACCGCCAATTCCGCGGCGCTGTTTCCCCCCGCTAACGGCCAAAAAAGGGTTAAAACCCACCGCAAAGCGCCTCTGTATAGTCGCGGTGCCCATTGCTTTTAATGTGCAGGAGCGGAGGAGGAGCGGTATACACACCGCTCCTTCACCGCTCCAAAAATGCAGCTAGCAGGACTTTTTTTACCATCCTGCTAGCGCCAGGGGTGGATCCAGAGTCTTTTCTCGGGAGGAGCACTGCCAAAAAAATATGTTTTTTTTGTGGGAAATTTATCGGGGAAATGGCTGGTGTCGGCGCTTCAATCATCCCGGCACCATGGTTGTTATGGTGTCAGGATGATTGAAGCGCATTATTTCTATTATTACATTGTAATATAAAATTAAATAGTTCAATGCAGTATCAGTGGGAGCCCCGAGTGTGTCGCTTGCCACCGTCGCCTGCAATTAGTGGGAGCCCTGAGCGTGTCACTTGCCACATGTTGCGGATTGTCACTTGCCACGTGACCTGCCACATCTTGTGGATTGTCACTTGCCACACCTTGTGGATTGTCACTTGCCACATCACCTGCCACACCTTGCGGATTGTCACTAGCCACGTCACCTGCCACATCTTGTGGATTGTCACTTGCCACACCTTGTGGATTGTCACTTGCCACATCACCTGCCACACCTTGCGGATTGTCACTAGCCACACCTTGCGGATTGTCACTTGCCACGTCACCTGCCACACCTTGCTGTTTGTCACTTGCCTGCCACCAGATGCAGATTGTCATTTGCCACGTCACCTGACACAATTTGCGGATTGTCACTTGCCACGTCGCCTGCCACACCTTGCGGATTGTCACTAACTTGCCTGCTAAGGTGTAGTTTTGGTTGTCTCTTGCGGTGTCCCAGACTCCCAGAGTCAGGCAGCAGAGAGATAATGTAATCTCTCTGCTGCCTGCACAGTGAGGGCGGAAGTCACACCTGGAATGCAGGGCAGGCACGGGCGGTGAGAGATGATCTCATCTCTCTGCTCCCCCGCTCCCGGCTAGCTGATTGGCCAGCTGCCACACTGAGCCTGCTCTCTCACTCTCACCTGCGCTGCCAACACACTGAGCAGCACGGTCTGCCCATGAACCGCGCCGCCCGCTCACAAACCGTGCCGCAAGCGGAGCCGCCCGCTTTCTTACCCATCTGTGGAGTCGCACGCTATCACACCTGCCCGCAGAGCGGCCCGACGTGACTCACTGACGTCACTCGTTGCTAGACGCCAAGCGGCCCAGACGTTAGCAACGAGTGCAGGGAAGAGGCTCCACCCACCTCCTCCTCCGCTCCTGGTATCGCGTCAGTGCGCCGCGTAACTACATTAGACGAGTCTCTCTCTCGGCGCCGCTGATCGGCTGATGTGAGAAACTGAGAGAGAGACTCAGAGAGGCAGCGGCAGCCGCAGAACAAGTACTGTATATACTTGAGTATAAGCCGACCCGAATATAAGCCGAGGCACCTAATTTTACCCCAAAAAACTGGGAAAACTTATTGACTCAAGTATAAGCCTAGGGTGTCCATCTGCATGCCTCACTGTGCCTCACTTTGCCTCACTGTGCCCATGCATCACTTGCCCATGCTTCACTGTGCCTATGACTAGGCTGATGTTTAACATGGGAGTATATGGAAGGAGTGCCCGGCTTTGAAAAATCAGTTCTCCCCGGCCGTAGGTCTCCCAGACACCAACCTTTGCACACTTGTAGAGGAGACATGTGGCTACATGTGTGCTACGTTTGGGGTCCAGGGGACCTATGGCCGGCCAGTACCGGGTCCCCAAAGTCCGGGAGATCAGGCGCAAAAAAAAAAAAACAGAGCAAGCAAGTGAGTGTGACAGATGGTCTCGGGGGGGGGGGGCAATTGCCCTGTTGCCCCTCCCCTGGATCCGCCCCTGGCTAGCGCACCACTCCAGTGTGAAAGCCCTCTGGCTTTCACACTGGAGAAACAGCAGCCAATGTTTCAGGTCGGTTTGCAGGTGCTATTTTTAGCGCAATAGCGCCTGCAAACCGCCCCAGTGTGAAAGGGGTCTAACTGATGAATAAATGTGTGTTTTTTTTATTTTGTAATTTTTGGATATTTATTATAGCAAAAAGTAAATGTAGCGGCCTCACCCCGTCCTCTTTAGCTAGGGGTATGTCACGCGACAGAGTGAGGTGCGCTACGGCCCATGTCCTCCCCATGGCTGTGGGCGAGGTGAAGGCCAGTACCAATCTTTTCCTCTGGCCAAATGTGTGCTGGTTATGAGGGTCAGTCCCTCCGTGCCAGAATCTCCCTTTGCTCCCATTAACAGAGTCCATACACCCATCAAAGTCCAAACTCAGGTTTATTGCGTATCTCCACATACAGTCAAATGCAACGGCATGATACGATGGGGGAGCAGGTCGAGGCACTGTACAGGTTCCTAGTCCCTACACTCCCTGTGCTATGACCAGGGGTTGCAGGAGTCTTGATTAGAGCTCCTCTGCTGCGCTGTAGCCCCTATCAGGGGAAGATGTCCTCCAAGGGAGTTACCGAAGGCCCATCCGTCACCGGGTTGACACTGCACCGGGTCTTCGGACGGGTGACCTCCCCAGCCTCCTCACCTCAGATGCGGGTCCCCTCGCAAGGGGCGCCCTGGAGCAACTTCACCCTCGCGGGACCCAGTCGTAGTCACCGGGTCCCAGGCCTCCTCAATAGTACCTCACCCCAGGCTGAAGGTGCCTGGGATGGACTCCATCTTCATTCCGGCCAGGCCTAGGGTGCCTAGGCCGGAACCTTGAACCGCCCGCACCCAGGCCTAAGGTGCCTGGGTGCGTGAAGAGATGATCCCCGAAGACGACCTCGTGGCGAGGGCGACTCCCCCTTTTATCTCCTCCCATCGACACCACGGCGGGTTCCCCGCCCCAGCCGTACAATCTCCGGAAAGGGACAAAAAGGGTAGCACTGTGGTAGTGATTCTACCCTGAGCCAGTAGGTACACTGACACCCACTGGTCAAGGAGAATATCGCACCACCCAATCCTCCACGAATAACAAAAAGGGGTCTGAACCCTAACATAATTACACACCTGGGTCACACTACCCCAGGTGTATCCCACTAAATTGAGGACCCCGCTACACACTCCCCCTGTGATTTGACGCTGGTCCCCAGCGTCAGGTGCACACCCATGTCTCCCATTAACGTGGTGACATGGAGTGAACCCCAGAGGCTGTCCCCAAACTTTGAATACTGTACATGCCAAGACCTGTTCAACGGAAAAGGGAAATATAAAACGATAAACTCTCATATAAAACTTCTGATTTGTACACATTTACAATCCCTCCCATTCCTAATCAAAAACCACCCCACTCTCAGCAGTCTTGATCGATGAATCTCCTGCAGAAGGGAAACAAAAGAAACAACATCCTAACAATCTGTGTCATTTGGTATGAATGGGTCTGTCAGCCGAGAAACCCATTCACTCCAATAAGTAAAGTGATGTATGTGTAACATTTTCAAACAATCGTTGCACAACACTGCCACCTGGTGACAGCGCCGCGGTCACAACACTTGCCGAAGTCTCCATTCTTCCTGCTTTCCTACTCTAACTCTATCCCCAAATGTCTCTGCCTTTTGGCACATGAAGAAAAGGGAGAACAAAAAAAAAACACAACAGCTCCCAAGTCTCCAGTGAGTGAAAGAAAAGCCCAAATCAAAACAAAAGTAGGGCACAGTTCTAGGCGTCTGGGAATGTCTCTTCCAGAAAGTTTCAACAGCAACAAAATAGGAGTTCACTTCTCCTACAAGTAAAATCTTGGATCCGGCAAAAACAAGGGCTTCAGGTGTTCATCAAATACTTCCACCGAATATTCGACGTCTTCTCCTTCTTTCCTGCAGATGAGCACCTTATCAGCATGGATATGGCGTCCCAGTCTCCAATCAGCTTTACAGTCTTTAAACTTTTTAGACACCGGCGGCGAACATGACAGGTATCGCCGGGCATGGGGCACTTTGAGTTTTTCCCACACAAACTCGTCATACCACCGTGGTCGCAAGACCTCGACTTCATACAATAAGTCCTGAGGCAAGTAGGGGTACTCCCACCCATATTCACGGGCGACTCTCTGGGAGAAAAGTCTCTGCAATCGAGCTAGAGGCGGCATCACATCTCGCTCACTTTCTCCTGGCTGTACGATGGCCTCCGGGTGCCGAGGTACCTTCACCATCTCAGGCGGCTTTGCTCTTGGTGCCCGCAATGAAGCACGCTGCATCCCCACGATCAGAGCGGGTGATGTGGTTGAATGTGGAAGGTTATTTGGAGGACTAGGCTTCCTCAATAACTCCGGGGCTTGCACCCGGAGCGTACTGTCATCTATGGACATGGGGGAGTCCTGTGGCTTACTCTGCACGGGTAGCGGGCGTCTGTCCCAGCCCTTCCGGTGAAACAGCTCGTCTATTTCTCCGTCATCCCCACAGTCCGACAGCGACTCTAGGTCGGAGGTGTCATACATCTCGGCGGGAAGGTAGTCCCTAGTGGATGGAAAACTACCCTCCCCTGCGGGCTCCACCAGATGTGAACTCCCGACACCTCCAACCACACACACAGTCCCAGCCCCTGGCTCACCTGGACCTTTTTCAGCACTGGGATGTCCAGGATTCTTCCGACCGGATCCATCCAGGTCCGGCAAGCAGCGGGGTGAAGCTCGACCACAGGAGGCCTGCACCAGGCCTATCTTCCTCTTCGGGGGTGGCAGCAGGGAGTCTGTGGTGACCGAAGCAGTGTCCTCGGATTTTTCTCTCTCAGTCTCTGGTTGGGCAGTCACTTCGCCCTGGTCAGCGCGTACGGGTACCTCCGCAGAGGCTTTGATCTCTCCCTCCGGAGTGGCGGTTCCTGTGATGCAGTTGAGGCGTAGGGCCCGGGGCCTTTCCGTGTGTGGTTCAACCTCAAAAAGGAACTCCTTGCATGCCTCGCATCGCCAGAATGGCTTTAGTTGGACCACCAGTCCCGAGCATCCGGGACAGATCACACCGAGGGCCTCCGTGTCTCTGCATGAATACAGAGCCAACTGTCCTCGGGGCCTAAGTCTTATTCCCGTGTCTGTCAGGGGAGCAGCAAATGCAGTCATCTTGAAAGGATAAGGTACCGACATCCACTGGGAGCCTGAGTTCACTCCGACCACTTGCTGCTCCATCACGCGCTGACCACGCGCCGGAGTCTCCACATGTATCTCCACACGTGGCCAGACTCCTCCCACGACTTGCACACTTTCGTGGGCTTCCGCCAGCCTCCGCCCACGAATTGTACAGTCACGGGGTGCCTCGTGGCGCAGTGCAGCAAAAGTCCCCACATGTAGTTCGTCACACGGCTGGACTCCTCCCTCTTCCCGCTCTTTCTGCATGGGCCTCTCCCGGTTTTTCAGAGAAATTTCCACGACTTCGAGCACAGGGACGCACTTTGGCCAATCACATGGCCGACCTGCTCGGACCTCCTCCGGGCAGCAAAGTTCAAACACAGCCGTTCCAAACCTCAGGGTCAACACACATTTCATCCCGGACTCACGAGCCCCCACGTGTAGCGGCCTCACCCCGTCCTCTTTAGCTAGGGGTATGTCACACGACAGAGTGAGGTGCGCTACGGCCCATGTCCTCCCCATGGCTGTGGGCGAGGTGAAGGCCAGTACCAATCTTTTCCTCGGGCCAAATGTGTGCTGGTTATGAGGGTCAGTCCCTCCGTGCCAGAATCTCCCTTTGCTCCCATTAACAGAGTCCATACACCCATCAAAGTCCAAACTCAGGTTTATTGCGTATCTCCCCATACAGTCAAATGCAACGGCATGATACGATGGGGGAGCAGGTCGAGGCACTGTACAGGTTCCTAGTCCCTACACTCCCTGTGCTATGACCAGGGGTTGCAGGAGTCTTGATTAGAGCTCCTCCGCTGCGCTGTAGCCCCTATCAGGGGAAGATGTCCTCCAAGGGAGTTACCGAAGGCCCATCCGTCACCGGGTTGACACTGCACCGGGTCTTCGGACGGGTGACCTCCCCAGCCTCCTCACCTCAGATGCGGGTCCCCTCGCAAGGGGCGCCCTGGAGCAACTTCACCCTCGCGGGACCCAGTCGTAGTCACCGGGTCCCAGGCCTCCTCAATAGTACCTCACCCCAGGCTGAAGGTGCCTGGGATGGACTCCATCTTCATTCCGGCCAGGCCTAGGGTGCCTAGGCCGGAACCTTGAACCGCCCGCACCCAGGCCTAAGGTGCCTGGGTGCGTGAAGAGATGATCCCCGAAGACGACCTCGTGGCGAGGGCGACTCCCCCTTTTATCTCCTCCCATCGACACCACGGCGGGTTCCCCGCCCCAGCCGTACAATCTCCGGAAAGGGACAAAAAGGGTAGCACTGTGGTAGTGATTCTACCCTGAGCCAGTAGGTACACTGACACCCACTGGTCAAGGAGAATATCGCACCACCCAATCCTCCACGAATAACAAAAAGGGGTCTGAACCCTAACATAATTACACACCTGGGTCACACTACCCCCAGGTGTATCCCACTAAATTGAGGACCCCGCTACACACTCCCCCTGTGATTTGACGCTGGTCCCCAGCGTCAGGTGCACACCCATGTCTCCCATTAACGTGGTGACATGGAGTGAACCCCAGAGGCTGTCCCCAAACTTTGAATACTGTACATGCCAAGACCTGTTCAACGGAAAAGGGAAATATAAAACGATAAACTCTCATATAAAACTTCTGATTTGTACACATTTACAATCCCTCCCATTCCTAATCAAAAACCACCCCACTCTCAGCAGTCTTGATCGATGAATCTCCTGCAGAAGGGAAACAAAAGAAACAACATCCTAACAATCTGTGTCATTTGGTATGAATGGGTCTGTCAGCCGAGAAACCCATTCACTCCAATAAGTAAAGTGATGTATGTGTAACATTTTCAAACAATCGTTGCACAACACTGCCACCTGGTGACAGCGCCGCGGTCACAACACTTGCCGAAGTCTCCATTCTTCCTGCTTTCCTACTCTAACTCTATCCCCAAATGTCTCTGCCTTTTGGCACATGAAGAAAAGGGAGAACAAAAAAAAAACACAACAGCTCCCAAGTCTCCAGTGAGTGAAAGAAAAGCCCAAATCAAAACAAAAGTAGGGCACAGTTCTAGGCGTCTGGGAATGTCTCTTCCAGAAAGTTTCAACAGCAACAAAATAGGAGTTCACTTCTCCTACAAGTAAAATCTTGGATCCGGCAAAAACAAGGGCTTCAGGTGTTCATCAAATACTTCCACCGAATATTCGACGTCTTCTCCTTCTTTCCTGCAGATGAGCACCTTATCAGCATGGATATGGCGTCCCAGTCTCCAATCAGCTTTACAGTCTTTAAACTTTTTAGACACCGGCGGCGAACATGACAGGTATCGCCGGGCATGGGGCACTTTGAGTTTTTCCCACACAAACTCGTCATACCACCGTGGTCGCAAGACCTCGACTTCATACAATAAGTCCCGAGGCAAGTAGGGGTACTCCCACCCATATTCACGGGCGACTCTCTGGGAGAAAAGTCTCTGCAATCGAGCTAGAGGCGGCATCACATCTCGCTCACCTTCTCCTGGCTGTACGATGGCCTCCGGGTGCCGAGGTACCTTCACCATCTCAGGCGGCTTTGCTCTTGGTGCCCGCAATGAAGCACGCTGCATCCCCACGATCAGAGCGGGTGATGTGGTTGAATGTGGAAGGTTATTTGGAGGACTAGGCTTCCTCAATAACTCCGGGGCTTGCACCCGGAACGTACTGTCATCTATGGACATGGGGGAGTCCTGTGGCTTACTCTGCACGGGTAGCGGGCGTCTGTCCCAGCCCTTCCGGTGAAACAGCTCGTCTATTTCTCCGTCATCCCCACAGTCCGACAGCGACTCTAGGTCGGAGGTGTCATACATCTCGGTGGGAAGGTAGTCCCTAGTGGATGGAGAACTACCCTCCCCTGCGGGCTCCACCAGATGTGAACTCCCGACACCTCCAACCACACACACAGTCCCAGCCCCTGGCTCACCTGGACCTTTTTCAGCACTGGGATGTCCAGGATTCTTCCGACCGGATCCATCCAGGTCCGGCAAGCAGCGGGGTGAAGCTCGACCACGACCACAGGAGGCCTGCACCAGGCCTATCTTCCTCTTCGGGGGTGGCAGCAGGGAGTCTGTGGTGACCGAAGCAGTGTCCTCGGATTTTTCTCTCTCAGTCACTGGTTGGGCAGTCACTTCGCCCTGGTCAGCGCGTACGGGTACCTCCGCAGAGGCTTTGATCTCTCCCTCCGGAGTGGCGGTTCCTGTGATGCAGTTGAGGCGTAGGGCCCGGGGCCTTTCCGTGTGTGGTTCAACCTCAAAAAGGAACTCCTTGCATGCCTCGCATCGCCAGAATGGCTTTAGTTGGACCACCAGTCCCGAGCATCCGGGACAGATCACACCGAGGGCCTCCGTGTCTCTGCATGAATACAGAGCCAACTGTCCTCGGGGCCTAAGTCTTATTCCCGTGTCTGTCAGGGGAGCAGCAAATGCAGTCATCTTGAAAGGATAAGGTACCGACATCCACTGGGAGCCTGAGTTCACTCCGACCACTTGCTGCTCCATCACGCGCTGACCACGCGCCAGAGTCTCCACATGTATCTCCACACGTGGCCAGACTCCTCCCACGACTTGCACACTTTCGCGGGCTTCCGCCAGCCTCCGCCCACGAATTGTACAGTCACGGGGTGCCTCGTGGCGCAGTGCAGCAAAAGTCCCCACATGTAGTTCGTCACACGGCTGGACTCCTCCCTCTTCCCACTCTTTCTGCATGGGCCTCTCCCGGTTTTTCAGAGAAATTTCCACGACTTCGAGCACAGGGACGCACTTTGGCCAATCACATGGCCGACCTGCTCGGACCTCCTCCGGGCAGCAAAGTTCAAACACAGCCGTTCCAAACCTCAGGGTCAACACACATTTCATCCCGGACTCACGAGCCCCCACGTGTAGCGGCCTCACCCCGTCCTCTTTAGCTAGGGGTATGTCACACGACAGAGTGAGGTGCGCTACGGCCCATGTCCTCCCCATGGCTGTGGGCGAGGTGAAGGCCAGTACCAATCTTTTCCTCGGGCCAAATGTGTGCTGGTTATGAGGGTCAGTCCCTCCGTGCCAGAATCTCCCTTTGCTCCCATTAACAGAGTCCATACACCCATCAAAGTCCAAACTCAGGTTTATTGCGTATCTCCCCATACAGTCAAATGCAACGGCATGATACGATGGGGGAGCAGGTCGAGGCACTGTACAGGTTCCTAGTCCCTACACTCCCTGTGCTATGACCAGGGGTTGCAGGAGTCTTGATTAGAGCTCCTCCGCTGCGCTGTAGCCCCTATCAGGGGAAGATGTCCTCCAAGGGAGTTACCGAAGGCCCATCCGTCACCGGGTTGACACTGCACCGGGTCTTCGGACGGGTGACCTCCCCAGCCTCCTCACCTCAGATGCGGGTCCCCTCGCAAGGGGTGCCCTGGAGCAACTTCACCCTCGCAGGACCCAGTCGGAGTCACCGGGTCCCAGGCCTCCTCAATAGTACCTCACCCCAGGCTGAAGGTGCCTGGGATGGACTCCATCTTCATTCCGACCAGGCCTAGGGCGCCTAGGCCGGAACCTTGAACCGCCCGCACCCAGGCCTAAGGTGCCTGGGTGCGTGAAGAGATGATCCCCGAAGACGACCTCGTGGCGAGGGCGACTCCCCCTTTTATCTCCTCCCATCTACACCACGGCGGGTTCCCCGCCCCAGCCGTACCATCTCCGGAAAGGGCCAAAAAGGGTAGCACTGTGGTAGTGATTCTACCCTGAGCCAGTAGGTACACTGACACCCACTGGTCAAGGAGAATATCGCACCACCCAATCCTTCACGAATAACAAAAAGGGGTCTGAACCCTAACATAATTACACACCTGGGTCACACTACCCCCAGGTGTATCCCACTAAATTGAGGACCCCGCTACATAAATAATATTGTGTTTTTTTTCAAAATTGTCGCTCTTCTTTTGTTTATAGCGCAAAGAAAAAAAACGCAGAGGTGATCAAATATTACCAAAAGAAAGATCTATTTGTGGGAAAAAAAGGACATAAATTTTGTTTGGGTACAGTGTTGCATGACCACGCAATTGTCAGTTAAAGCGTCCCAGTGCCGTATTGCAAAAAATGGCCTAATCAGGAAGTGGGTAAATCTTTCCGGGTCTGAAGTGGTTAAGTGGAACTTTATGTCAAATATTAAAAATGGGCAAACAGGCAGGATTTTTAATGCAGAAGAGATGTTGTGTCTCTTCTGCGTAAAAGTAAAAGCTGGCTGAACTAAACTCATCTTTGCGCATGTGCGGGATTGATGTCATCTCAGCCCAGGCAATGAAAGCAGCATGTGATCGATATCCAGATATCCAGAATCCGGCCACCTGATGAAGATGACAGCAGCTGGCATGGAGATCCAGAACACTGCATCCCTGGACTGAAATTGGAGACACCGCCAGAGGACGCTGTGACAGCGAAATGCGTTGGAGAAGGACTTTGTTAGTAATTTCCGGTAACCTAGTGACTTCCAGTTTCCAGGTTTTGGAATGCACGCTGACTTCAGGAGCAGTGTAAGAAAAGGCTTTCTGTGCACAGGCTAAAACAGGTTACTTTTCATGCTCGCAGGAAATGGCCATTGGCTAATGCATATGTGCACACGAGCCATCACGCATTCCAGTGTGCAATGGCGCACATATGCACCTGTGACAGATGTTGGCGCCAACCAGGCTATTTAAACTCAGCCAGTGCTCAGGTTCAGTGCTGCTTTGTCTTTCAGCCTCCTGTTTATCCTGTGTTCCTGTTATCCTGATTCCAGTTATGCCTCGTTTCCACTGCGCGGATCGGTTCGGTACGGTTCGGTACGCTATTTTGGGTGTTTCCATTATGAAAGCGTGCCATTAAACCGAACCGTACCGCACCATTCAGGGTCCTGCTTCAGACGTGGGGCCATAGAAAATGGAACGGTACGGTTAGGGCGGAGCTACTGGCGTCACACGATACATTCCACTGATTGGTGGACAGAAAATCGTCAATGCTGACGTCAAAGCAAAGCGCCAAACAAGCACCTTGTCGCCCTCAATATAAAGGAGAAGGATGCCTGCAAACAACAGCAGGGTCTGGTCATCTGAGGAACTATCTACTTTCCTAAGGATTATTGGGGATAGCGTTATTCAGAGTGAGCTTGATGGATCAGTGAGAAACGAAAAGGTGTACAAAGATATTTCTCAACGAATGGCAGCCGAGGGATTTGAACGGACATCGGGGCAGTGCAGGGCAAAGCTTAAGAAGCTTAAAGGACAATATAAAAAAATTAAGGACGACAACAGCCGTAGTGGAAACAGTCGGAGTACTTGGAGGTGGTACGACGACATGGACGCCATTTACGGACATAGGCCGGCAAACCAAGGCAGGGAGGGTGGTCTGGACTCTGCAACTGCAATTCTGGAATCCATGGTAGACCCCTTTGGTAAGTTTTAATTTTTTTTGATGCCATAGGATTTCGCTATGCTAACCTGTAAAAAAAATATATATAACCAAATGTTTTTTTCAGAAACAGCTGATGGACTCTCCAATGATGCGTCAAACTTGTCAGATGATGGACCTTCAACGTCTTTCAGCAGCACCAGTAGTATCTCATCGAGCCAACCACAGAGTACCCAACCACAGATTAGCCTACAGAGTACCCAACCACAGAGTACGCCCAATGCACCCCGGCACAATGGTAAGACATGATGATAATAGTGAAATGTGTGCATTTTCTTAAAATAACTAATCAGTGGGGTAGAAGAGCAGTGGGTACAGAGGTGTAAGAGGTGAGAAGGGGGTTCAGCAGTGGGGCAGATGTGCAGGGGGTACAGAGGTGTAAGAGGTGAAAAGGGGGTTCAGCAGTGGGGCAGATGTGCAGGGGGTACAGAGGTGTAAGAGGTGAGAAGGGGGTTCAGCAGTGGGGCAGATGTGCAGGGGGTACAGAGGTGTAAGAGGTGAGAAGGGGGTTCAGCAGTGGGGCAGATGTGCAGGGGGTACAGAGGTGTAAGAGGTGAGAAGGGGGTTCAGCAGTGGGGCAGAAGAGCAGTAGGGCAGATGTGCAGGGGTTACAGTTGTGGTGCAGTAGATAAATGTGATGTAGTCTGGTGTGGCAGATGAGAAAGGGGGTTACAGTATTGTTTTGACAGATGTTACCAAAAACACTAGTTTGATATTTTGTATATTATAGGTCATAGGAGACGTTTGCAGTTGGATCTGCGCACAGTCATGGAGGATATGAGGGCAGCAGAAGAAAGGCAGCTGGAAAGAATTGAGAACGAATCTGAAAGGCGGTTTCAGGCACTGCGTCAGGATGCACAGGAAGCTATGCGCCAGGAGGCAGAAATCGCCCGTCAGCAGATGGAGCAGCTGTCTACCTTCAACCAGGCCTTCCTCGGTGTCCTAGGTCAGCTTGTTCAAGTCCTTTCAGCCAGTCGTGAACCCAGGTCACCACCCAGACCGTAGTGCCTTTCATGTAGCAAAGGACCTGTACCCATTTTTTTTTTATTCTTTTTTTATAAAAAAAAAATCTTAGTTTTCTTTAACAGAATATATGGAACGATGAGTTTTTTGTGAAATAAAAACCATGAGCGAATTTTTTGAGTATGTATTTTTTATTATAAAACATTATTAACAATATAGCAAAAAGGTATTAAAATTTTTAATAAATCATGGTAAAAATTTAAACATTGAGGTGCAGCATCAGAGCCTGGCGTATTTCACTGCACTCTTCTTCCATATCATGGGGTGCTATTACTGGTACTGGCTCTTCTGAAGATGTATTCCAATCCTGGTCAAAGTCTTCTCCATGACTTTCACAAAGATTGTGAAGAGCACAGCAGGTAAGCACCATGGATTTGGCAAGTTTAATGTCACTGTCATTCCTCTTCATAAGACACCTCCATCTACCCTTCAGTCTTCCAAAAGCATTTTCCACTACGACACGTGCCCTGGATGTTTTTTTGTTGTAGGTTTGCTGTTCTGTTGTCAGGCGGCCATTGTCAGGAAATGGTTTCAGGAGCCAATTTTGTAAAGGGTAGGCAGAGTCCCCAAGAACATAATACCCAACATTGACCCCACAAATGTTCTTAGTGGAACCAGGGTACAGTCCTCCCTGGCCAACCCAGTCCCAAAATGTGGACAATCGTAGAACACGAGCATCATGCAAACTCCCAGGCTTTCCTACATTCACATTCCAGAATAGTCCCTTGCCATCCACTACTCCCTGGAGGATGATAGAATGCCAGCCTTTCCGGTTGAAATAGTCAGTGTGGTATTCTTGTGGTGCTATTATTGGTATGTGTGAGCCATCAATAGCACCAACACACTGTGGAAGGCCCCACCTGTTCTCAAAGTACTCAGCCATGTCTTTAAGCTTTTCCCTGTCCGGAAAATGCACAATTTCAGGAGCTAGCAATGTGCAGACAGCCTTACAGAAGTCCTGCGCACACCGGCACACTGAAGATTTACTGACACCGAAAAGATGACCAATACTTCTATATTCACTGTTGGTAGCCAGCTTCCACAGTGCAATGGCAACTCTTTTCCTCACTGGCAAACTGGCTCTGAAGTTGGTGCTTTGCTTCTCCATCGCTGGACGTAGCTTGGTACAAAGGTATGAGAAGGTTTCCTCAGACATTCTAAAATTCTGCACCCACTGTGTGTGTGTGAATCCCGGGACGGTCACATCCCACCACTCATTGGCACGGGGGAAAGCCCAAATGACTGGTCGCCGGCGCTGATTTGCCAAAAGCAGAAGCATCTAAAAAAAAACAAAAACACAGATGGTAACATATCACAAAAAAAAAACATTACACATATATAACATATGTGTCTGGTGGGTCATTGTGTGTGTGTGCATGTCAGGTAGGTGGGTCAGTGTGTATGTGTAAGTCAGGTAGGTGGGTCAGTGTGTGTATGTGTAAGTCAGGTAGGTGGGTCAGTGTGTGTTTGCATGTCAGGTAGGTGGGTCAGTGTGTGTGTGTATTTAAGGTAGGTAGTGTGTATGTCAGGTAGGTCTGAGTTAAGTCGGTCAGTTGTGCTTACCCTATAGCGCTGCCGTCTTTGTCTTTGCCGCACAAAGGTGTACTTCTCCTCCCGGCTAAACATCCAAGCTAGCAAATTTCTTTTCTTCAATGCTGTTTTTCTCATTGCCGCTCGCAACCTTCTCTCATACAGTGCGGCATGTATTTGGACTACAAAGAACCAAAAGGCCAGTAGAAAAAACACAAGCTGCTGGATAACCTCCATTATTGTTTTTGTTGTGTAGCTGGCGCTGACTGACGCTGCGTCACGTTTCTCGTCGCACTAGTGTGACATCACGCAAGGCATTTTTTCTAAAATCTGTATGGCCCCTGGCGGTCCGACTTGCAGTGGAAACGCTCACGAGAATAGACCGGACCATTCTAACCGTTCCAAACCGTACCGACCCGAACCGTTCCGCTCAGTGGAAACGTAGCATTACTGTCCCAGCTTGTCTGACCACTCTCTGAATTCCATCTGCACCGACCCTGGCTGGTCCTTGACCTCTGCTTCTGTCTGCTTCATTGGCTTCTATTGCACCAATTGGATTCTGACTCAGCTTGTACCCAGACCACACTGTTGCCTGCTCCTCTGTACCTGATCTTTCCTGCCAGTGTATGACCCAGCTTGCCTGACTCTGCATCCTGACACATCCTGCTGTGCCTGCTGTTCTTCAGTCTGCTACCAGTGCATGACTCACGTGCCCACTGTCGCCATTACCAGCCTTCTTCAGTCTGCCATCCTCCAGCTGCTAGCAAGACTTACAGGCACGCGTGCCACTCTGCACTCCTGCACCTCCTGTCTACACTATCAGGGGCCCCAAGTCAGAAGTGTAAGAGAGGCCTTCCTCATAATATCAGCATACCTCCCAAGTTTTCAAATGCCCACTGCGGTTCATTTATTCACATTTTTCCCCCTCCCATCAAAGCGGGGGGGGGGCGCGGGGGGAGGTTTAATTTTTTTACAAACAGCTATTCAGAGTTGTTGAGCGGGGGGGGGGTGTCGCCGGGAGAGAGGGGGGCGGCGCGTCTTACCTTTTCGTCCTCCTTCCTCTGCCTCCTGGTCTCCTCTGCTGTGCGGTAATGCACTGGGTATCGCGGGACCGTGGGAAAAACCCGCAGAATCCGGGTTGGGAGGTATGTATCAGGCTCTGCTATCAGGTATGTGACAAGGCTGCATGTATTGGTGCAGAGTGCACACTTTGGAATGCTTGGCAATTATTGATTTTATTAATAAATATTACACTATGATACTATCTCTTTTGGGGTCAAGTGATTGCTTCCAATGATGGAAAGCTGGTGAAGGATCTTAGCAGGGGAAGGCGGCAGTATCGGCCCATCCATTAGGGGTGCAGGGGCGCCGCCGCCCTAATCCATGTGCCTGGCACCCTAATCTACATGCAGGGCGCCAGACGCATGGATTTCAATTGGGTTTTTATTTTAATTTTTTTTAAGCACATGATTAGAGCCTGAGGCTCTAATTAGCTTCAAAAAAGGGTGGGCACTGGGTGCAGAGCACTGCGCTCTAAATCCACCCAGTTGTGGGACATTAGCAAATGAATATTCGCTAATGTCTTCCTGCTTCTCCTCTCTGCCAATCAGGAGGACTCCTGGCCAATCGGGTCTCAGGACCCACTTCTTGTCAGGAGGAGAAGCAACGCCTGTTCGGCCGGGAGGAGAAGCAACAGCCCCGACTCTTCTCTCGGCAAGCTGAAGCGAGGAGCAGCACCGGCCTCCTAAGGTTAGGCCACTGAGCGCTGCCGTCCGTCTCCTGTGGGGGGGTACTGAGCGCTGCCTTCCGTCTCCCGTGGGGGGCACTGATCACCGCCGTACGTCTCCCGCAGGGGGGAACTGAACGCCGCCGTCCGTCTCCCATGGGGGGGTTCTTTGCCACCCCCCCCCCCCCCAAATTTTGAGCACCAAGTCGCCACTGGAAGGCGGCCTGATGCAGAGCCATTCGAGGAAACGGTAATTTATCCACAAAGCGCTATATGACCTTCTGAAATAAAAGGTCATATGGTTGTGGTGAGTGCATATGTGTGGAGCACGTGGTGGAGTACTGGTTTTGAATTGAAGAAGCCACAGACAAAGAAGGTCATAGTACACTATTGTATAAGCACGGTGGACACTACATACTGTATACACTATTTTTGGATCTATGGAGTTTAATGTGGTGTCATTGAGTATGTGAAGTGCCTTACTTTATATGTATTTTGTTAAAAATATTACCCTGAGTTCTTATTTTGTAAATTGGAATGAATATTTGAAATGTCTTTATATTTGAAAGAAGGTCATAACTTGCACTGATAAAGTTTTTAAAGCACATTATTTTTAGAGCTTTCTTTTTTAATATTTTTTTTCTTTTTAAAGTACACATGTACACTGGCAAGCTCAATCAGCTTAGTTCCTAGTT
Source organism: Rana muscosa (assembly GCA_029206835.1). Taxonomy (NCBI): domain Eukaryota; kingdom Metazoa; phylum Chordata; class Amphibia; order Anura; family Ranidae; genus Rana; species Rana muscosa. The sequence goes on from CM055121.1 coordinate 75,639,324, forward strand.
TTAGCTCATCTTGTCAATGTTGCTATAGAAACCGAAATTTATGGCTGTGCATGTTTCAGTGGAGTCAAGTGGTGCCCACATAGAGCGATGTTCTGCTATTCTAATCAATACTTAGCTGGAAAATCCCAAAGAAAAATATATTTTTTGTATACCCCATCTGTCCCGATGACTTTATTATCTGTGAAGTTAACCCACCTAAAACAATTATTTTTGTCATGGGTGGAACTTTATAAGTTAGACAGACTAGTAAAATTATAGTGGGTTCTGCACACAGCTGCACAAACCTCACACTGCTTCTGCATAAATGTCAACAGATTTTCCACTGGAGCCAATTGGGTTTGACACATTCAATCAGACTGGCAGAGCAAATAGTAAACCCCTCCACTAAAAAAATAAAAAAAATTAAAAATGTTAGTCACAGCTCTTCATAAATTAAAAATACATTATTTAAGTGGGTCAAATGCAAATATTACATTTTTGGGGTCTACATGTCAAAGCAAGAGAGATATAATTAAATAATATGTTATCCCCAGCATTTCATATTCCTGATATGTACCTGTTGTTACATGTACTTGTGTTAAAAAATACCCTGTTCTCTTTGTATTGCTTCCTTTATGATATTGATATACCTGGCGATCCTGCCAGTTCCCCTCCTCTCCTATTTGAAACTGACAAGGCTAGGCATGAGAACATATCCATCCCAGTGTGGTCAGTTTTCTGGCTGTGAGAGCACAGCTTGCCAGTCCTCCAATGGTCACGACAGCTATTCACTGGGACTCGGAGGATTAGTGCTCTGCTGTTTTTTCACCCCCACCTCTCAAACCCTCTTATGCAGCTGAGAACAGAGATTATGGGATCACTTAAAAAAAAGAAGAAGTATTTATAATATTTTTTATATATATATATATATATATATATATATATATATTGTGAGGGGGTTAGCTCGGCAGCGGGTGTGTGTGACCCCCGGGATGGGCTCCCCACCCAAAAACAGGCCCAGCAGACGGAGGTTGTGGTTTTCAAAATCAAAAAGGTGCGGTTTATTTTCTATTTACAGTGACAAAAACACAGCAAGGCAAAAAAAAACATAAACAAAATAAATCCTGGTCAACTTGACCTCTGACTAAACATACAGGTTTCCTAACTAACAACTGGGATCAGCCTAGTGCTGTCCTAGTCCCTAAGTCCCTGGTTTTAAATGTCCAAGCAAATATATAGCCACACAGGCTTTCTCTCACCGCACAGGGGTTCACTCTCCCTAGACAGTCCACACAGGTCTGCTTCCGGGCATGAGCTAACATCTAATGAATCTGGGAGTTTTTTATAGAGGCCTAAATGAGCTGACAAGCTTCAGCTGGCCTCATCAACTCCCTGTCTGCACGACGCCCAGCACTCTCCCTAGAGGTATGAGTCATCCATGAGCCCACTAGTCTCAGCTGGGCTTATACAACTCTCCACCTAGCTGTATAAGTCGGCGTAAAGCCTGAATCTGGGCGAAATATATCTACCCCCCTGGATGCAACCAGGTGACTTTACCTTCCTGCTGTCACATACCCCCCCCTCTTGTTTTAACCTCGGGGTTGGAACACCAGCAATCAGGCATTCATGTACTCGAGACAAAGCATCCACATTCCCCATTTGAACGCCAGGGCGATGCTTCACTGTGAAGTTGAATTCCTGGAGGGCCAGGAACCACCTATTCACTCTTCTATTTGTTTCCTTGTTTTGAGCCATCCACTTTAACGGAGCGTGATCCGTAACCATGTCAAAGTGCCTACCTAGCAGGTAGTACCGAAGGGAATCTAGAGCCCACTTCACCGCTAAACACTCCTTTTCAACGGTGGCGTAATTTACCTCATGGGACTTCAACTTCCTGCTGAGGTAAATGACTGGGTGCTCTTCCCCGTTCCAGACCTGGGACAATACTGCTCCTAACCCCACATCTGACGCATCACTTTGTACGACAAAGTCTCTAGAGAAGTCGGGTGAGTACAACACTGGCTGGCTACATAAGGCTTGTTTCAAGAATTGGAATGCTGCCTCAGCCTCGGGGGTCCATTTAATCATGACCGACCCTTTCCCCTTCGTCAGGTTGGTTAGGGGCACAGCCTTAGAAGCAAAGTGGGGAATGAATCGCCAATAATACCCAGCGATTCCCAGAAAGGCTCGTACCTGCTTCTTGCTGTTGGGACGTGGCCAACTCTGGATGGCCTCGACTTTGTTGAGTTGGGGTTTTATTACTCCCCTCCCAATGGTGTACCCAAGATATTTGGCCTCCTCCTGCCCAATGGTACACTTCTTGGGGTTAGCCGTAAACCCTGCTTCCCGAACAGAGTCCAGGACTGCTTGCACTTTTGGCAGATGTGAGGCCCAATCTGTGCTATGGACAATTATGTCATCCAGGTAAGCCGCAGCATACTTCCGATGGGGCCTCAGCATCTGGTCCATTTTCCGCTGGAATGTGGCCGGCGCATTCTGTAACCCGAACGGCATTCTTTTATATTGGAACGCCCCGTCTGGGGTTACAAATGCGGTTTTCTCTTTGGCCGACTTGGCCAGGGGGATTTGCCAATACCCTTTTGTGAGGTCAAGAGTCGTCATGTATCGGGCTGTTCCCAGCCGGTCGATCAACTCATCTATACGTGGCATGGGGTAGGTGTCAAATTTTGTAACTTTGTTCAACTGACGAAAATCGTTACAAAATCGCCAGCTCCCATCCGGTTTAGGCACCAACACAATGGGACTAGACCAATCACTTTGGGACTCCTCTATCACCCCTAAGTTCAGCATTTTCTGTACTTCCTCCCGTATTGCCTCCCGTCGGGCCTCTGGGATCCGATAGGGTTTTAACTTCACCCTTTCACCGGGCGGGGTAATAATGTCATGCTCTACCCCAGATGTTTGTCCCGGCAGCTCAGAGAATACCTCCTTGTTGCGAAGCACAAACTCCTTAACCTCCTGTTGTTGGGGTTGTGACAAGGTGGCTGCGATTCCAACCTCAGGAATCACGCAACCAGTTTGAGCTGGTGACCAAGTGTCTGCGACTAGGGACTCTCTATCCCTCCAGGCTTTCAACAGATTAACGTGATAGATCTGTTCGGGCTTTCGCCTTCCTGGTTGTCTGACCTTGTAATTCACTTCGCTCACTTTTTCCATTATCTCGTAGGGGCCTTGCCATTTGGCAAGGAATTTACTTTCAACCGTAGGGACAAGTACCAATATCCTATCCCCCGGGGAAAAGGTACGGGTCTTGGCTCCACGGTTGTACACTCTCTGCTGTGCCAACTGCGCTTGGGCCAAATGTTCCTTCACGATGGGCATTACCTGTGCAATTCGATCTTGCATCAGGGCGACATGCTCAATCACACTCCTGTGGGGAGAACTCTCACTTTCCCAAGTTTCCTTGGCAATATCCAACAGCCCTCTTGGGTGTCTCCCATACAGTAACTCAAAGGGGGAGAATCCCGTAGAGGATTGGGGCACCTCCCTAATAGCAAACATCAAATAAGGAAGTAGACAGTCCCAATCCCTTCCATCTCTATCCACCACTTTCTTCAACATTTGTTTTAGGGTTTTGTTGAATCTTTCAACCAGCCCATCGGTTTGGGGGTGATACACAGATGTACGCAATTGCGTCACTTTGAACAATTTACACAGCTCTTTCATAACCCGGGACATAAAGGGTGTACCTTGGTCCGTAAGCAGTTCTTTACAAATACCCACCCGGCTAAAAACAAGAGATAGCTCTTTGGCTATGGTTTTGGCCGAGGTATTTCTGAGAGGGATCGCTTCTGGATAACGGGTGGCATAGTCCATTATAACCAATATGTACTGGTGCCCCCTAGCGGACTTGATTATAGGACCTACCAAATCCATTGCGATTCTCTCAAACGGGACCTCAATGATGGGTAGAGGGACCAGCGGGCTACGGAAATGTGGCATCGGGGCCGACCTCTGACACACAGGGCAGGAGGAACAATAATTTTCTATGTCCTTCATCACCCCAGGCCAATAGAATCTCTGTAATACCCTCTCTCGGGTTTTCTCTGTCCCCAGATGACCTCCAAGAATGTGCCCATGGGCCAACTCCAACACCAACTTCCTGTAAGGTTTGGGCACCACAAGCTGCTCAACGGTTTCTTCTGCCCTTTTTGCCACCCGATACAGTAGGTCCTTCTCTACGCTGAAGTATGGGTAAGTGCCGGTATTATCTGGGTTCACTAACTCGCCATCTATTTTCACTACGTTTTCCCGTGCCTTTATTAGGGCGGGGTCTTTCAACTGTTCTGTGGCAAAGTTTTCCCTGTGAACCTCAAGATCAGAAAACTCCACAGACGGTAGGTTTTCGTCTGAGGAGGTGGGCTCCTCTCCAGTTTCTTGAGTCTCCCCTGCCAATACTGACAAGGGAAATTCCGGAGAGTCCTCACCACTCTCAGGGGAGTTCTGGCTATCACATTCCTGGTACATAGGGGCACCAGTGGGGGGCTCAGGATCATCCCACAGTTCCCAGAACTTCGGAAAATCCCTTCCCACAATGGCGTCATGCGGTAACTGAGATACTAAGCCCACTGGATGAGAGAGGGTACCTTTGGGGGTCTCGAAACACACTGTAGTCACTGGATACTCTCGGGTGTCCCCATGCACACAAATAACGGCTACCTTGCTATTCCCAGAGACCTCTGTTTTAACTAACTCAGCCTTTATCAGGGTCACAAGGCTACCTGAATCCAGCAATACCACAACATTTCTACCATTAATACACATTTTGCATAAATGTTTCTCAGTTCCCCGAATGGCAGTGCATGCGACTGTCGCACACAGCGACTGACGTCTGCCCGTCAGAAAGTCACACTGCATGGGTTCCTCCACAACCGGGCAATTTGCTGCAATATGTCCCGCTTGCCGGCAGCGGTAGCAAACGATCCTTCTTGCGGCCTCTTGAGCCGCTGATTTCCCAGGCTGTTCTCGCCAAACTTGGGGTAGAGCTCCCACCCTCTCACTCTCTCCACCCTCACCCCTTGGAATCCTCTTATCCGCCCCTGGGGATGGTCTGGTCTTAGGGTGGAAAGTCCGAGTGTCTCTGGAAGAGGCCGTCAGGTTCTCTGTAGCCAAGTATTTCTCCACACGATCCACAAGACCATCGGCCGTCTCTGGGTCTCCATGGCTTACCCACTTTTGGATGGCAGTAGGAAGAGCTCTCAAAAACCGATCCATTACAACACGTTCCACAATCTTTGGTGCGGACAAAGTCTCTGGCTGTAGCCACTTTCTGCTCAGGTGAATGAGATCATACATTTGAGACCTGGGGGGTTTTCCAAGCTGGAAAGTCCAGTTATGCACACGCTGAGCCCGGACAGCCAGGGTGACACCCAGCCTTGCCAATATTTCAGCTTTTAGCATCACATAGTCTTTTGCTTGGTTAGGCTCTAGGTCATAGTAAGCTTTCTGCGATTCACCAGTTAACAGAGGAGCCACTAGTCCAGCCCACTGCTCCTCAGGCCACTTTTCTCTTTCAGCGGTCCTTTCAAATGTGGTCAAAAATACCTCTGGATCATCCTCTCCAGTCATTTTTGTCAATAAACGACTCACCCCAAAGGACGCGGTATTAGTGGGACGGCTTTCCTCACTGGTCTGCGGACGTTGCTGCATTACTGCTTCCATCTGTTGTTGTAGTCTCTGCTCTTGCTTCTGCAACAGGTCTATGAAGCGGGCCTCAGATTGCTGTTGGGCTTGTTGCTGAGCCTCCAGACTCTGTTGTAAAGTTGCAAGGCTCTGTTGATGAGCTTGCTGCTGGGCTGCAAGGCTCCTTTGCAAACCTGCATTTGTCTGCTGTTGATTGGCATTTGCTAGAGCCAGCTGTTTCAGTATCTCCTCCATGCTGGTTTAAAAAAAAACTGCCACTGGTTCTCCACCAACTGTGAGGGGGTTAGCTCGGCAGCGGGTGTGTGTGACCCCCGGGATGGGCTCCCCACCCAAAAACAGGCCCAGCAGACGGAGGTTGTGGTTTTCAAAATCAAAAAGGTGCGGTTTATTTTCTATTTACAGTGACAAAAACACAGCAAGGCAAAAAAAAACATAAACAAAATAAATCCTGGTCAACTTGACCTCTGACTAAACATACAGGTTTCCTAACTAACAACTGGGATCAGCCTAGTGCTGTCCTAGTCCCTAAGTCCCTGGTTTTAAATGTCCAAGCAAATATATAGCCACACAGGCTTTCTCTCACCGCACAGGGGTTCACTCTCCCTAGACAGTCCACACAGGTCTGCTTCCGGGCATGAGCTAACATCTAATGAATCTGGGAGTTTTTTATAGAGGCCTAAATGAGCTGACAAGCTTCAGCTGGCCTCATCAACTCCCTGTCTGCACGACGCCCAGCACTCTCCCTAGAGGTATGAGTCATCCATGAGCCCACTAGTCTCAGCTGGGCTTATACAACTCTCCACCTAGCTGTATAAGTCGGCGTAAAGCCTGAATCTGGGCGAAATATATCTACCCCCCTGGATGCAACCAGGTGACTTTACCTTCCTGCTGTCACAATATATATATATATATATAGACTCAAATGATTTGCCTTTCAATTCTATTATAAACTGATTGGCTTATGTTACTAGGCAAGGGTTCACATATACTTTGATTAAATATTTTGACTGTAAAAGTTTTTGACCTATGTATTTTTATTGGTGAGCGTATGTGGTGAAAAAGTTATATGTTCAAAAATAATATTGATTTGCTCTTGGAATTTCCCTATAAAACATGTAACCCCCCCCCCCCCCAAAGCAAAACTATGTCCTATCCAGGGCTGGATTAAGAGCCTCATGGGCCTGGTGCTGAGGATTTTGGTGGGCCTTAAGAGTCATGCGTCGGCGTGCACCTTGCGGTGGAAGGGTGCAGCCGTGCAGGCCTAATACAACACTATGGAAACCGAATACCGGGCTTCAGTTCGGACTGCACACCCAGCGTTCGTTATTAATCCCGGCACACAGCCCAGGCAGTAAGTGGGGAATTCATAGTTGGTCAGACTGGGGGAAATCACTCCCCAATGGCCTATTGCTTTACGTGCACTACCTATTACTTTTTGGGCAGCTGGGCCCAGGGCTTTTCTTCTCAAAGAATAGGTGCAGGGACTCCCCCCCTTCCAGCAAATGAGCACGCCATGTCAAAGGGTGGGTGTAGCCAAATTGCACAGGGGGGGGTCTTAAAGGGACATTGTTAAATAAAACTAGGAGTGCATAACACACAGAGCGCTGGGTACAGTACTGCATAATACACAGAGCACTGGGTGCAGGACTACATAATACACAGAGCGCTGGGTACAGGACTACCTAATACACAGAGCACTGGGTACAGGACTACAAAATACACAGAGCACTGGGTACAGGACTACAAAATACACAGAGGACTGGGTACAGGACTAAAAAATACACAGAGCACTGGTTACAGGACTGCATTATACACAGAGGACTGGGTACAGGACTACAAAATACACATAGCACTGGGTACAGGACTACAAAATACACAGAGCACTGGGTACAGGACTGCATAAAACATAGAGCACTGGGTGCAGGGCTAAAAAATACACAGAGCGCTGGATATAGGACTACATAATACACAGAGCATTGGGTACAGGACTGCATAATACACAGTGCGCTGGGTACAGGACTGCATAATACACAGAGCGCTGCATATAGGACTGCATAATACACAGAGCACTGGGTACAGGACTGCATAATACACAGAGCGCTGGGTACAGGACTGCATAATACACAGAGCGCTACATATAGGACTGCATAATACACAGAACACTGGGTGCAGGACTAAAAATTACACAGAGCACTGGATATAGGACTGTATAATACACAAAGCACTGGGTGTAGGACTACATAATACAAGGATCACTAGGTACAGGACTGCATAATACACAGAGCGCTGGGTACAGGACTGCATAATACACAGAGTGCTGGGTACAGGACTGAATAATACACAGAGCGCTGGATATAGGACTGCATAATGCACAGACCGCTGGGTACAGGACTGCACAATAGACAGAGTGCTGGGCACAGTATTGCGTAATACACAGAGTGCTGGGCACAGTATTGCGTAATACACAGAACAGTGGGTACAGGACTGCATAATACACAGAGTGCTGGGTACAGGACTTCAGAATACACAGAGCGATGTGTACAGGACTGCATAATACACAGGAAGGAGATATGCATAGAATGTTGGGTTCAGAGGTTTGCTATGCACAGAGAGCAGTTCTGCCCCCCCCCCCCCAATCCAAAGCTTACTCTGCACCCTTCTCTCACAGATCTCTGCAGCCGTCTCCTGACCTTTCCTTCACAACAGCTAAACTTTCCATCTCTCCATGCAGCTGCTTCAGGTTTGACCCCTGCTCCACCACTGCCTCTCACACCTGTGCATAAACTACCCCCCCCCCCCCCCCAATCTGCTTACCTCAGAAGCCTTGGTCTCAGCATTCCACACAGTCCGTTTTCGCCTCTCGTCCAGCAGGGGGCATCGGTATCCGAGCACCAGGCTGTTTCTCAGCCAACATTAGATGCCCTCTATGAAGAGCATAAACAGATCCGTGCACCTGCAGCTGTCCCTCTGAGTCCACCCTGCGTAGTATGCGAGAAGGTTCTGAGGGAGCTGCCAGGGAAGCATGCTTTCACTTGTAGCACAGAAGCCAGGCTTCTATGTTACCAAGTGACAGTAAAGAGCGGTGACAATGAATCTGACCAGCCCCGGCCTATGTTAAGGTAGGGGCCTAGAGCTACAGCTCCAATAGCCCCTACTTGAATCTGGCCCTGGCCCTATCACAGCCCAACAAAAAACAATCTTTTTTTTTGGTGCCTTACTTTTTAGACCTGTTCTTGGGATGCTGATTAATAAAATTGCATTTGCTAGACTGCATGAGCTCTAGCTTTAAAGATATGGTCAAAGTTATGCAAATGTTTAGTTAGTTTTTGAAAAGATCTTGTTTCTCTGTTACCTAGTTTGTGTTTTTATGTACAAGTTAGCAGATTTAGTGAGAGTATTTTTACATACTTCCAACTGTAATTTTACAGTTAAATTTTAAATTTAAATGTATTACCTGTGTAGCGGGTATTTAAATTTAGGGGGAGCATCTGGGTGGTAGTATGACCCAGATGCACTGATTGTTAGGAAATTTGGGGCCGTTTTCTGTTCGTGGAGGACTTCAGTGGTGTTCAGTTCCCTGCGGCCTGTGGGTGGCGCTGTCGCCCTGGGCCGGGGTTGAACCATCACTGCAGTGCTGTTCCCTTTTTTCCTGTTTCGGCAGCTGTACGGCGGGGCGGGGAACCTGCTGTGCCTGTCGGGAGAGGAGATAAAGGGGAGGGACGCCCTCAACACAAGGTTGAGAGTCGGAGGTCACAGCCGCACCCAGGCACCTTCAGCCTGGGTGCCGGTGTTCCGGAGTTCCGGACCCAGGCGCCCTTGGCCTGGCCGGAGCGGGAGATGGAGTCCATTCCAGGACCTTCAGCCTGGGGTGAGGTACTACGGAGAAGCCCCGGGGCCCAGTACCTTCGACTGGGTTCCGCAGGGGTGGAAGAGTCCGAGGGGCCCTAAGGTGTTGGGCGTCCGAATCTGAGACGAGGAGGCCAGGGAGCGTAACCCCTCCGAACAGTCTCGTGCAGCATTGCCGGTGATGGCGGGGCCTCTGGTAACTCTCTTGAAAGGATGTCTTCCCTCTGACAGGGGCTGCACTTAGCGAAGGTAATTCTGTTCCTGTTCTACACGGTCGGTGGCAGCGGCTGTGCGTAATAACCATTGGTGACACTACAATGGTTAGTTCTATTTGAGGATTGTGCCTTGACCTACTCCCCACTTTTACTGAACTGTTCTTTGGCTCACAACCTGTCTGCTGTTAAAGGACGATTTATTGCTGTCAGAGAATAAATAAGAGTTGGACCCTTTCAGTAGTGTGGAACTTCAGTTACTGGGAGCAAAAGGGAGGTCATCTGCAGAACGGACTTGGCTCTGGGTTATGCACACAGCCCGAAGGTAAACAGGTGTTGGCTTTCACCTCTACACATAAGAGGACATAGGCCGTAGTGTACCGCATCCCTCCTCCCTGATCCCCCTAGACAAGACAACAAGCCGAGAAGAAGAAGGGGTGAGAGGGGTGAGGCCGCTACACCTGTATTATGGTTATGATCATATAGGAGGTGTGTGTATATTGCCACTTATATTGTTTCATTTTTGCAGATCGAGCACTGTAGAAGTTATGGCTACTTCACAACGGTGCTGCCTGAATCATCCCAACGTATTTTGCAATATTTTTATCCTGATTTTTGATGGGCGACCAGAGTGAAAGGGGGTATGTGGCATTTATGCTGTATCTGAAAATTTAGAGCCATTTTTGGAATCAGCGGGAACAAATCTAACATTCGAGGCACTAAATTGTGTGTTGGCCTGTGATTAGAGCCGTACACATACAGTATAAGATTTATAGATTCCTTTATGTAAAAATTACAGGAACTTAACCACTTCATGCCTGTGCTATGGACGAAAGATGGCTACAGCATGGCACTCTAGTTCTGGCAGGGCGTCTGTGAAAATCCTCCCAGAACCACGCCCCCCCGCACGCCCCCTGGGGCGCGCATCTGGCATGCTCTGTGATTGCTGTGTCCTTTGGACACAGCTGATCACAGATTGCGGTAAAGGGCCAATCACAATGGCCCTTTACCATGTGATCAGCTTTGTCCAATTACAGCTGATCACATTTAAACAAACTTATCGGCATTCCTTTCCTCACATGCTGTCACATTGTAAGGAGAGCTAATAACTGGCAAATGTGACAGGGGGCATTTACACAAATAATTAAGGCACTGATCATCAATGCCTTGATAATCAGTGCAGCCCCATCAGTGCCAATCAGTGCCCATTAGTGCCACCTATCAATGCCCATTAGTGCCATCTATCAGTGCTGCCTATCAGTACCCATCAGTGCCGCATATCAGTGCAGCCTCATTAGTGCAGCCTATCAGTGTAGCCATTGAGTGCCCATCAGTGCAGCTTCATCAGCTCACATCAGTGAAGTAGAAAAATTACTTATTTGCAAAATTTTATAACAGAAACTAAGAAAAAGAGGTTGTTTTTTTTCAACATTTTAGGTCTTTTTCATTTGTTTAGCAAAAATAACCCAGTGGTAATTAAATACCACCAAAAGAAAGCTCTATCTGTCTCAAAAAAAATGTTTGCATGACCTCGCAATTGTCATTCAAAATGTGACAGCGCTGAAAGCTAAAAATATGCTTGAGCAGGAAGGGGGTGACCTAAAAGTATTCCCTCACCCGTCTAAGTGTAAGCCACCTGCTAAAATTCTTACCTTCCTCCTTATTCCAACAATCTTCACTGTGTTGCCCTGCCCAGCACCACACAGATTTTGCCGAGAACAAGTCCCAGTTGGGTCTTCTTTCTGCTGCACGTGTGTGCCCTGGCCCTATTCCGATTAATGTTTCTAACTCTGCTGGATGGCTGGAGGCCACTATTAGTCTAAAGCCCTGTACACACGATCGGATAACCTATGGATTTTCATCCGATGGATTTGACCATCGGAAATCCGATGAAACTGTTTTTCATCAGTCTTGGCCACACACCATCAGTTAAAAAACCGACGGCAAGAAAACGACGGCACGTACAAAATGTACGACGCGCTATAAAAGGGCCGAACAAATCTAATGGCGCCACCCCTTGGGCTGCTTTTGCTGATTTCGTGTTACCGCGTGTTAGTAAAAGTTTGGTGAGAGCCGATTTGCGCTTTTCAGTCTCCGTGCTTTGCAGATCGTTTCCTGGTGTTCAGTTTGTGCTTGTGGGTTTGTATTTGTGATTCAGTGCGTGCAGTCAGGTCGTTACTGCCTTGCAGTGCCTTCTTGGCCATTCGTTTACTGTTTTTCAGGTCATTCTTCTCAGGCCTTGCTGTTCCACGGTGCGTTCTGTTTGAGTGCGTTCTGACCAGCCGACCGGTTTAAAACCATGTTTGAAGTGCGTTCTCGTTCTCGAGCTCGTGCTGGCTTTGGGCTTGGTGTTGCAGTTAACACTGTAACCCGAGTTCAGTCCGTGAACAGGGTGAGGAGGAGTTCATGGACTAAGAATTGGTTGCTCCAGCGGGACCAATTCTCTCATATGCCTCTGCTGCGGGAAATCCATGAGAATAATCCTGATGATTTCAGGAATTATCTCAGGATGACGGACCCCGTATTTCACCGTCTGTTGGATTTGCTGTCCCCCTATATAACGAGGCAGGACACTGTGATGCGCCAGGCCATCACTGCCGAGCAGAGGCTTATTGCCACGTTGAGATACCTGGCGACTGGGAGAAGCTTGCAGGACCTCAAGATCTCCCCCCAGGCTCTCGGGATCATTATCCCTGAGACGTGTTCGGCCATCATTCAGGTCCTGCAGAAGGACTATATGAAGGTAATTTTGCTCCTTTAACCTCACATTACCGGTATATGTTTTGATTGTTTTAGAATCTTCTTATTTTTTCCCTCCTAACCCAAATTTGCCTGTTTGTAATATCCTGGTAATGTCCCCATTTTCCCCATGCATGTTTTTACCTGTAAAGGCCTTTTTGGGCCCTACATGCCTATTTCCCTTCACTAACCTCTCCAGCATGCTATCGTGGGCGCAAACCCAGCTAGCCTTCTATTTTCCTTTTTCTTTTTTTGGGGTCATTGCCCGCGTAGTTTGACAACCCTCCCTCCCCCCCCCTAAAGATGTAAAAAAAAAAATTGTTCTCAATCAAGCTCAGCAGAGTGGTAGAGCCTTTTTTTGGATCCCCCACAATCACCTTAGGCCCCCCCCCCTTAGATTATTTTAGAATGTCCACTCAGCGGGGGTGAGGCATCTGCTAAGTGGGCCTTTGTTTATTGGTAGGAAATACTCCCTTAAATAATAATGTTAGAATGATGTTGGTCAACAATGTTTTTGCGTGTAATCTGCTTGCACTGTAAACATAAACCGTACTAATGTATTCTTTTTGTTTGACTCCACAGTTCCCTAGCACACCACAGGAATGGCTGACTGTGGCCTCCCAATTTGCCCAGCGGTGGGATTTCCCCAACTGCGGAGGGGCAATTGATGGGAAGCACGTCCACATAGTGCCGCCACCCCGTTCGGGGTCATACTATTTTAACTATAAAGGTTTCAATAGTATTGTGTTAATGGCGGTGGTGTCGGCACGGTACGAGTTCCTATATGTGGACGTGGGGAAGAACGGCCGGATGTCCGATGGCGGAGCATTCGCAGAGACGGAGTTCGCTCACCGTCTGCAGGCTGGGGGTCTTGCACTGCCTCCAGATGTAGAGAACGTGGAAGGGCTACCGTTCGTTTTCATTGCGGATGAAGCTTTTGGACTAGGACCACACCTCATGCGGCCGTTTCCCCAACGCACCCTCACCCCGAAGAGGAGGGTTTTTAATTACCGGCTGGCCAGAGCCCGGAGAGTTGTGGAGAATGCCTTCGGGATAATGGCCAGCCGGTTCCGCCTGTTCCAGACAGCTATAAATTTGGCGGATTATAAACTCAACAACATTGTCTACTGCTGCTGCTTGTTGCACAATTTTTTACGGAAATTCTCCACAAATTATGTGTCATCAGTTGGGCCTGAGGCCGGTCCCTCTGAACTGATAAATCTGACCGGCCTCAGCACTGCCCGTACTGGCTTGGCCCCCCAAAGTGCCCGTGAAGTACGTCAGAAATACGTAGAGTACTTCACGGGTAGGGGGGCCATCGCAATGCCAGACCACATCTGACCTTTGATTTTACCTTTTTAAAATAAACAAAAATATTTGATTTACTACAAACTTGTGTTGTCATTCTTTTATTTGGGGTTTATGTGTCTCCCAGGTTCTAGTAGTGCCAAGTCTATTTGTCCTTAGTAAATAGTCTCCAATCTCAGAGGTAAAAACACTCTTTTTGCATCTTCAGAACTGCTATTGAGCATAGAAAGAACAAGGCACACCTTTTTTAGACTTCCCAAATGTTTTTATTGATTGCACCACAGTTTTGGATTTTTTATTTTATTTTGTGCGGCTTTTTTTGCAGAAACATGCATGGGTCAAAAGCCACATTTTTTTTTCTGAAAAAGTAATAAAATAACACAGTGAAAAATACAAACAGGAGATGGGGTGATGTTACCCCTGATCCATCCCAAATTTGAAGAACCACACTTTCTTTTTGGGGCTCAAATGGGTATCTTCAACATGATCCCATGGCTAGGGTAAACATGTGCTATCTGCCATCATGGGGGATCAATGGACGTGCTTTGGGGGTGAAAACCCTTCCTCTCCCCTACTTGAGGAGGGAGGAAGTGGTTGCACCCCCAAAACAGAGACATAGATATCCTGTGACGGCAGATAGCACATGTTGAGTCTTCAGTGTGTGCATCCTCACATTTGGGCTGGTGGAAATCCCATAGAAAATTTCCGACGCATAACAAAACACACAAAAAGGGGGGGGGGGGTTCACACTATTCTCCCCAAAATATCTATCATGTTTTTATATTTTTGCTCAATCACAATCATTCTCTTTCTCATAATGTCCATTTCGCTACTGCATTCCATGATTTCCTGAATGATTATTTTGGCCCTGGCACTCGAGAATGGAGGATTTGGACTTCCTGACACACCCCCACGTTCAGTCCCTAAAAAGAAACAAATATTTTTAAACTATGCAGGCCTACATCAGGATTTACCTTGAAGTTGTGGTGACAGACACTGACCTGTTGTGCTGATAAGCTCCACCTCTCCTTCCTCCACCTCCCCTTCCTCCACCTCCCCTTCCTCCACCTCCACTTTCTCCCCCTCCGCTTCCTGAACCTGATGAACTTGGTCTGCTTTGGGATCTTCGGGGAGTTTCTGTGGTGTTGGGTTCCTCGTCTCCTGAGAATGGTGTCCTCCCACTCTCCTCTCCCCTATGGGAATAGCAAAAAAATGTATCCTTTAGCACAGGGTTCCCCAACCCCCGGTCCGCGGCCCACTGCCGGGCCGTGGCCTATTTGCAGATGGGCCGCGAAGGCTGCACTGTGTGAGGTGCGGCAGCGGGCAAGCAGAGAGATGACATCTCTCACCGCCCGCCCGGATCACGGCACTTCCGCCCACACAGCGGGGCTCCTACTGCGGTGAGGCGCGGGAGCAGAGAGATGAGATCATCTCTCGCCGCCCGCCTGGAACGCGGCACTTCCGCCCACACAGCGGGTCTCCTATACTGCAGTGAGGCGCGGGAGCAGAGAGATGAGATCATCTCTCGGCGCCCGCCCATAACGCGGCACTTCTGCCCACACAGCGGGGCTGCTATACTGCAGCGAGGCGCGGGAGCAGAGAGAGAATCTCTCACCGCCCGCCCCGCATTACCGCTGTTCTCCCTCACCTGCCTGTGCTGCCACCACGGCAGGTGACAAAAAAATCTACTGGCAGGTGGCAAACCACCTCTGGTGGCAGGTGGCAATCCACACCTGGTGGCAGGTGGCAGGTGATGTGGCAATCCACACCTGGTGGCAGGTGACGGGGCAATCCACACCCGGTGGCAGGTGACGTGGCAATCCACACCTGGTGGCAGGTGACGTGGCAATCCACACCTGGTGGCAGGTGACGTGGCAGGCGACGTGGCAATCCGCACCTGGTGGCAGGCGATGTGGCAATCCGCACCTGGTGGCAGGCGACATGGCAATCCACACCTGGTGGCAGGTGTTGTGGCAAGCGACAATCCACATCTGGTGGCAGGCGAGGTGGCAAGCGACAATCCACATCTGGTGGCAGGCGACGTGGCAATCCACATCTGGTGGCAGGCGACGTGGCAATCCACACCTGGTGGCAGGTGACGTGGCAAGCAACAATCCACACCTGGTGGCAGGTGACGTCGCAAGCAACAATCCACACCTGGTGGAAGGCGACGTGGCAAGTGACAAATCGCATCTGGTGGCAGATTCTGCATTATGGTGAGTTTGAACTATTTCATTTTATATTACAATGCAATGACAGAAATAATGCGCTTCAATCATCCCAACACCATATCAGCCATTGTTCTGTGATGATTGAGGCGCTAACACCAGCCATTTCCCCGACAAACTGCCCGCGAAAAGCTACATAACAACCCAACCCTCCCCCCCCCCCCGGGCCTTGGCACGATTCTATTACACAACGCCGGTCCTCGGTGCCAAAAAGGTTGGGGACCACTGCTTTAGCACACAGACTTTTTAGGCCTGAAAATGGATTCTCAATGTTTTAAAGTGGGGTCCAATTGATATTTGGCCCTGAGTTTCAAGATGAACATATGAGATCTTGCAAACTCAACAAAGCAACATGTTATTTTGGAGGACACTCACAAATACACTTGGATAACTACCAAGGTATCCACTGGACCACCTGTGTGTGACACCGTTAATAAATTTGGTCATGTGGCTCAGAGTATAGTATCTTGATGAAGAACAAAAAAGAGTACACAACTGCTGGAGTGTCATCTCCTTTACCCAGAATACAGTTTATCCTTTCATTCACATTCTAAATTTCATTACAACACATCATCTAGCCAACAATGTGTAGATAAACATTGTTGAAGTAAAATGAGGCATGCCCACATGTAGATTACGTGGATATGTGCCAAACATGTTTAGGGGAAGAGCAGCAATTATTTTTTCCACACATTTAGCAAATAAGTGGACTCTCCACTTAACATAAAAGTTGAGATTTTAAAATGTGAAACCAGTCAAGCCAAGCACATGTTGCAAAACATGGAAGAATACATATTACAATGTAAAATATACTTACTTTTTTCAATGCTTTTTATAAGCTTCCTATACTGCTCCGGCTCCCTGAGCTTCAGGTCTGACCACCTTTTACGGAGTTGTTCCTTGGATCTCCTGACCCCATATTTTTTATAGAGAGTCTTCGCCACTTTGTCCATAATTTGTGACTTCCGGAGATTAGGGGTGTCATATGGGCCATGCTTGCCGTCGTAATCCTTCCTCCGCAGAATGTCCACCATCTCCGCCATCTCAGAAAAAGACATATTAGTCGCCTTGTATCTTTTTTTACTGGATCGGGACGTTTCCGCCTCCGGGCTTTCCTCGTCGGTAATTTCAACTAAAGAAGCCACCTGTGTCTGCGACATGTCGCCATCTCACACTGTGCGCCGATCGTTAAGGGGCGGGGAAATGCTGAAAAAGTCCGTCATGGGCGGGCGACGAGGGCGGAGTTACACGCATGCGCAGGGTATAAAAAGGGGAAAGAAGTTATTAGGGATGCGCGGAGTAAGGACGACCGGAAGTGAACCAACGAAGTGAACTAAGGTAAGAAGGGAACTCGGGCCTGCAGTGGCCTATAATGGTTCATGATTGTAAAGGGCAATATTGTGATAAGTTGAGGAGAATCAATTCTGATCCTTTTATTTTTTTTACTTTTTTTTTACTTGCTGATCCAAAAAGATGCATAAACTATGAGAGCCGGAGGTGATGCTGACTTTTATTGAAAAATATAAGGAACAGCGCAACCTGTGGGAACTGAAACACCCTGCATACCACAAGAGTGATGTACGTCGGGCAACTATTACCAAATTAGCAGAGGATATGAAGCCATGGATCCCAGATGCAGACTACACTATGATCAATAATAAAATCAACAACCTGCGTAATTCCTATAAAAAAAAATACAAGGAAGTGCGCCAGTCAAAGAGATCAGGAGCAGCAGCCGACGATGTAGTAAAGCCCAAGCTGTGGTACTACAGACATCTTCAATTTCTGGATGACCAGATCGAGGCCAGGGAACCTATTTCCAGCCTTCCCTCAACCCTTCCTTCCACCCTTCCCTCCAGCGTTCCTTCCACCCTTCCCTCCACCCCTGCAGAGGCGGAGGAGGAGCCTCCCGAGCTAGAAGAGCCAGATCTTCGCATCTTCAGCCAGGTATAGTATTTTTGATCATAATTATTGTCCACTAAGTAATATTGTGTTGAACTGTTTGGATTAGCCATAAATGATATCATCCCCCCCCCCCAAAAAAAAAAAACAGTAATGAGATCAAAATTGTGTGTGATAGATTCCCCAAATAATCCAATTTTTCATTTTATTTTAAAAACAGGATGAGGCAAGCCAGGAGGAAGAGGGTCAGGAGTGTGGCAGGCAGGAGGAGGCAGGGCCAAGTGGGACTCAGCAGGTCCCCAGGCTTAGTGGCAGCACCGTCTCCCAAGTGGCTCCCCTCCACGTCAGACCGCCAAAACAACGGCGGATGACACAAGTGGAGGAGGAGTCAGTAAAGATGATTCAGGAGGCTGCTGCCATTATGAGGGCCCCCCTCAACCCTACGGAGGGCTTTAGCACCTATCTGGCGGATAAGTTGCTCAGAATGGAGGCGGGACAACGGGCCCTTTGTGAGCACCTCATATATATGGGTGCACACATGGGGGCGAGGGGGCTGCTGACTGAGGCCACCCATATCTCGCAGCAGGCTAATCCCTCTCCTCCTTCTCCTCCTCCTCCTGCCACATCACCACCCACAGTGGCCCAGCCTGCAAGGGTGCGTGGACGGGGCCGTGGAGAGAACGCTGCAGAGAGGCGTGGAAGGAAGGCTACAGGGAAGAGCAGGAGGTGATTCCCTGGCCTCGAGCTGCTCATCCAGAAATTGAAGGTTGATGGAGTACCACAGCTTGGGATGATGTATGTCTTTGGCTGCTGCTCCTGATTTCATGCTGTTGTTGATTTTATTAGTGATCATAGTCAGGTCTGCATTTGGGATCTAATGACTTGATATTCTCTGCTAATTTCTGAATAGTTGCCCTTCGGTATTTGTTTGTTTTTTTTCCGAAATAAAGGGAAATTTGATTTCAGCCAACATACATGCCTGATGTGTTTTTTTTTGAAGTAGCAATAAGATTTCATAAATACAATGTGTAATTAATAACAAGGGACACCAACCTCCATGAGTAAAAAATAAAAAAAATATGTTGTTCGGAGAAATTGACACACCAAAAAATGCACAACAAATTTAAAGACAAAAACCAAAAAAAAGGTGTAATTTGTGAGGTCGGCCTTGAAGAATTAAACTAATTATTCCTAAGATCACAAGAAAGAAGAAAGACATACGTTTCTCAGAACTCATGAGAAAGATCTGCTGCCAAAATGACATTTTAAAGACCGTTCTAAAGCAAAAAAACATGCGCTGCATTAAACGAAGCAATAACTTGCAGAATGACGAATGTGCTCTCTCCATTAGGAACGCTAGTTTTACCAGAACGAGCGCTCCCGTCTCCTAATTCAGTCTGAGCATGCGTGGGTTTTTTAACCGATGGACTTGCCCATAGATGATCGGAAATTCCCATCGGTTTTTTATCCATCGGAAAATTTTAAAACAAGTTCTATTTTTTCCAACCGATGGAAAAAAGACCGATGGGTACCATACACGATCGGTTGGTCTGATGAAAACCATCCATCGGATGGTTTTCATCAGTCAAACCGATCGTGTGTACGGGGCTTAATAGATCCCAGATCTCTCAGTAAAGAGCACCTGTCACTGCCCATGCTATCACAAGGGATGTTGTTCATCCCTTGAGATATCAATAAAGTTAATAATAAAAATAAAATAAAATAAAGAGACAGTGTAAAGAAATGTAAATAAAATAAATAATAAAAAAAAAAAAAAAATGTAAGCACCCCTGCCCCCCGTGTTCATGTGCATATGCAAATGCATGCGTAGGTCCCGCACGTATATGTACATGGTGATCAAACCACATATGAGGTATCACCTCGAACATCAGAGCAAGAGCAGAGTGCCAGACCTTCTGTTAAACTCTAAGCTAGTAACCTATAAATGCTTTTAGAGCAGCGCCTTTAGATATTTGAATGTGCCACATAGCTTGTCGACGTTCCATGGTCATTCGCTATTTTAAAGCATAACATATTAGGTATCTATTTACTCAGTGTAACATCATGTTTCAGCTGCTGCAGGAAGAAAATACAGGGGAGCGACTCCTGTAAATACAGCCCCCGCCCCCTGTTTAGATTTGATTCCCCTTCCTTCTGCTGCCCGGGCCCCCCTGTGTGCTCCCCTTTTTGAAACCCTAATACCTCACCAAATCCCCCTCCCACGCTAAAAAATAAATAAATAAACTACTGACACTGTCCACTGCCCTACTGACAATATCCTCTGTCTGACACACCACCCACTACTCCACTGACTGACACTACCATATTGACACCAACCTCTGCCCTACTGACACGTCCACTGCTCTATTGACACTGTCCACACACCATCCACTGCCCTACTGACACTGTCCAAACACCGCCTACTGCCCTACTGACACTGTCCACACACTGCCTACTGCCCTACTGACACTGTTTACTGCTCTACTGACTGACACTGTCCACTTTTAAGGTAGGCTAAGTTTATATTTGTACCGTGACATTTGTTTTATTATATTTTTCCTTACTATTAAATTAGGACTTGCTAGTTAATTTCTTTAAAAAAGGGCACAGAATCCTGATGATCTTTGATCTCTTCGATGTTGTTCAGGTAGGTCTCCATCTCTCAAAGGTTGCCTACCCCTGCTCTTAACTACCAAAGCAAGACACAACAAAAGGGAGCTCACAAATTCATGCAAATACCGGAAGGATAGAACTGATCCCTTGAAGCAGAAGTCTAGTTTAACCAACTCTATCTAAAGGTCTATTTTTTCTTTTTCGTGCTACTAAAAAAGTTTGTATTATTTCTGCCTATGTAACCTTTGGATAGATAAACATATTCAAGAGTGCTAGTAACTGTCAAGTCATTGTCACATTGGGTGAGTAATATGCTCCTCCATACCTAGAATTACAACTGTATTTTCCAGCAGCTAAACAGAGAGGCAGGGGAGAAGATTAAAGAGGAAGTAAACCTTCCTGTTTACTTTGTACCTATAGGTAAGCTTAAAATAAGGCTTACCTATAGGTACTGTAAATATCTCCTAAACGTGTGCCGTTTAGGAGATATTTACTGTATACTGCACCAGGGTATAATCGGTTTCTTCAGAAGCGTGTGCCGTGACCGACCGCTCACGTGCACATGCGTGGGAGTGACTTCACGCGACTCCGGCCAGTCACACAGCCGGAGTCCGTGACCCCGGAAGGAAGACGTGCCAAGATGGATGCAGTCTGCAGCGGAGACAATGTAGGCTTCTTTTGCAGGTAAGTGTCACATAATGTGCTAGTATGCGATGCATACTAGCACATTATGCCTTTACTTTGCAGGGAAGGGAAAAAAATCAAGGTTTACTTCCTCTTTAAAGCAAACCTGGGACTTTACCAAGACAGGCTATGACTAAATGCTGTTAAAGCGTGAAAGATGTTAGCCCTTTCCCAGCTTCCTCTGCTTGATGCCTGTGTTGCTGTTTTATTGTAGTTAAGAAAGGTGATTCTCAGGATGTGTAGCTGTCAAGATCTTCTTCCAACGCTATCAGACTTGAGCTAAGGCGGCACTCCCACCCTGGCATTCCTGGTGGGGCTTTGCCTGCAACGTTTTTTTTTGCACCATTTTTTCTAAAATGTTGAAAATTGTTGCTGTTCCAGCAGTGAAAGTGGTATAACTTGTTCT
Organism: Rana muscosa; assembly: GCA_029206835.1. NCBI lineage: Eukaryota > Metazoa > Chordata > Amphibia > Anura > Ranidae > Rana > Rana muscosa. The sequence continues at coordinate 75,660,905 of CM055121.1, forward strand.
AACCCCTATTACCTTTTCTGGTCAGCCACTAAATGTGGAGGAAAATATATATAAGGGCATGTTCAATAAAAAGGACTTAATAAAGTGAATAATATCATTACATGTATGAATTCCAAACTGATTTACGATTCAGAATAGAGTATTTTTTGCAACAGAATGAGGCTTGAATGAGGCTGAGTCAAACACAGAGCTCCCTCTAATGGTTAATCTACAGATCTCTATATTTATTACAATAACAAAAATATAAAGAGCAAGCATGTAAAAATGAGAAAAGTCGCAGCAATAATCACTTTAAGGTCAACAGTGCATTATTAACTCAAAACAAGTGTTCACTGCAAATAAACGATTGTGTCCCTTTAACTGCACCAACATTTACACATACAATATGTACACAATATGTGAAATTCAAGCAAGCTGTTTACCAGCAGTGCAAGATCTGAATTACAAAATTGTTGCATGCAAAAATGCAGGCATGTCTGTGGCTCCTGGCCATATTCCAGCATGCTTTGAAATGCTCTTAAAGCCAGCTGGAGAAAGCAATATACAGGGGATGGACAGCATTATTATTATTATTATTATACAGGATTTATATAGCGCCAAAAGTTTGCACAGCGCTTAACAAAAAGAAGGCAGACATTACAGTTACATTACAACTTGGTACAAGAGGAATCAGAGGGCCCTGCTCATTAGAGCTTACAATCTAAAAGGGAGGGTCAATTGATACAAAAGGTAATAGCTGTGGGGGATGAGCTGATGGAGAAAGTAACACAGTGTATTAGTTAGAAGCAGGATAGGCTTCTTTAAAGGGAAGGGTTTTCAGAGATTGTCTAAAGATGGATAGATTAGGGGACAGTCGGACAGATTGGGGTAGGGAGTTCCAAAGGATGGGAGAAGCTCTGGAGAAATCCTTGAGGCGAGCATGGGAGCAAGGGAGCTAGAGAGCAGGAAGTCTTGGGATGACCGAAGAGAGCGGCTTGGTTGGTATTTTGGAACTAGGTTAGTGGTGTAGCTGGGGGCAGAGTTGAGGACGGTTTTGTAAATTATTATTAGTACTTTGAATTTTATTCATTGGGTGAGTGGGAGCCAGTGGAGGGATTGGCAGAGAGCGGTGGAGGACATTGAATGGTTGGTAAGGTGGATGAGTCTTGCAGCGGCATTCACTATGGACTGAAGGGGGGATAGGCTATGTAAAGGTAATCCAATGAGGAGAGAGTTGCAGTAGTCAAGGCGAGAGATAACCAGGGAGTGAATTAGAAGCTTGGTGTCAACACCAGTATTATATGGCTTAATTGTATTTCTGTAGGTTACAATAAAAGAAACAAAAGTTGTAAATATCTTTTGTTTATCATTTCATTGTCTATGCTTTATAGCAGCCTTTCTCAACCAGGGTTCCATGGAACCCTAAAGCTGGTCGTTTATGGAGTGATTTTCTTTCCTTTAACCACATGTTGTAGTCAGTGTTGATGGGGGAATACCGGAAGTACACAGTGATTACTGCTAGAGCCTCTAGCAATATTCGCATGTAAAACCTGACAGGCTGGTTGTACCCAAGTTGATTGATCGGTCAACTTGGGTACATTCAGCCTGCCTATATATGGTTCGAATTTTGGCCGGTCCATGCTGAACTGGCCAAGATTCGAACCGTCTATGGCCGGCTTAAGGTTCCTTCAGAGTTATCTAGGGGTTCCTTGAGCAATGAGCAATTTTTTCCTCCCATATAAGTTACCACAAACCCTTGATCTTTTCAGCATTTTCTAAAAAGAGTGGCAGTATCACTTCTCATGAATCACCAATGTACAAGGTACAGGCAGTCCCTGAGTTATGAACACCCGAGTTACGAACGACTCCTACTTATGTACGGCCTCAAACGCCGGTCCCTTCTGCTCCACGGTGGTCCTGGATACCTCTGAGCACCTCCGGACACATCCCACACTGCAGTACTACATGTACTGCATGGCCAGAAAAGCCCCAGATAACATAGCAAGCGCTCGGAACATCCCACATCCGTGCACAGGCGGAAGTTACACCTACATATGCAGTGTTCTGACCGGAAGTTACACTTACAAATGCAGTGTTCCGACTTACGAACAAATTCCACTTACAAACAAACCTACAGTCCTTATTGTGTTCGTAACTCGGGGACTGCCTGTATTCCTCCCACTAAGCACCAGTGTAATGAGAACCTTCTCCACTGACCTTCAATCTAAGGAAGCCATTCTCCATAAGCCACCAATGTGGCTTATACCACATGTTTTGTGTAGCGCCCTCCTCACTCCCCTCTTCTTCTTCAGCTCGTCTGTCTCTTGTCTAGGGGTATCTTTCAGAGGGGAAGGGAGCGGGGACACCACGCCTGGCCTTCACCACAGGTGTCAGTGTGATATAAGCAAAGTTCTTTTATCTTCGGGTCAGTGCTGTGCACCTGGAGCCTCCACCAAGAGTTACCTTGAACAATGTCTGTCAGGAAATGAGCCCCACACCATTAAAGTTCAACACTCCTTTATTCCTCTCGAATGAACACAATCAGTTGAACTCCCTTGTAGAAACAGAACAGAAAAGGAGATGTGGATGCGAGTAGGCCCAGACACAATGTATTCTCCACTTTCCTTCCTGAAAGTGGGTTGCGGTCTCCGAGCGGGGGGGATTTCCTTCCAGGTGGTCTCCGATGAGAGGCTCACCCGTCACTGGCAATATGCTGCACCAGGTCTTCGAGTGAGGAGCTCCCCCCCGGTCCATTACGCCTTCCGGATTCGAGTACCCACTCCCGGGGTTCCCTAGGATCTCCTTCCCTCGCGGAACTCAGTGTTGGGCACTGAGCTCCAGACCTCCATCCGAGTACCTCACCCCAGGCTAAAGGTGCCTGGGATGGAACACGACCTCCGGCTGTCCTCTAGGCCTAGGCCCGCCTAGAGAACCGACATGAACCACCGCCCACAGGCTGAAGGTGCCTGGGACTCGACCCCGTGACAAAGATGGCCGGCCCCTTTATACCCTCTCCCAGCAAGCACGGCGGGTTCCCTGCCCCACCATACCGCTGCCGAGAAAGGACAAAATGGAGGCACGGCACACAGCAATGATTCAACCCCAGCCCAGGGCGACAGCGCCACCCGCTGGGCTGCAGGGAATTACACATCACTAATGTCTCTGCCAAGTTCAAATTACACCCGGGAAAGTACATACCCGCTACACTTGTATACCACATGTTTTGATCTTTTATTTATTCCCACACTCACAACTTGTGAGCTGTAGATATATTAGTTATTAGCAGGGGATCCCTGACACTTAAATTTGTTTTTGAAGGGTCATCCATGGTAAAATGGTTAAGAAAAGCTGTTTTACAAGCTGTATGCCTCTATACTATATTTTGTGTTCAGTCATGGTTAGTACAAATGGTCAGTAAAATGGGTTACCTCTCATGCCGCGTACACACGACCGTTTTTAATGACGAGAAAAAAGCTATTTTTTAAAATGGTCATTAAAAATTATCGTGTGTGGGCTTCAGGTCATTTTTCACAATGTGAAAAATGGCCATGAGAAAATTGGAACATGCTCTAATTTTTCTCGTCGTTTTTCTCGTCATGAAAAACGTCTGTGTGTAGGCTTTAACGACCTAAAAAAAACATGCGCATGCTCGGAATCAAGTGTGAGACGGGAGCGCTCGTTCTGGTAAAACTAGCGTACGTAATGGAGATAGCACATTCGTCACGCTGTAACGGACTGAAGAGCATGAGGCTGAAAAGCGCGACTCGTCTCTCAACAAACTTTACTAACATGAAGGGTGGCGCCATCCGAATGGAACTTCCCCTTTTTAGTGCCATCGTATGTGTTGTACGTCACCGCGCTTTACTTGAGCATTTTTTTCCATGATAGTGTGTAGACAAGGCAGGCTTGAGAAGAATCACGTCGAGAAAAATGCTGTTTTTTTCAATGACATTAAAAACGGTCGTGTGCATTAGACTTTCATAGTGAACAAATTGTTGTTGCAGGAGTATATGAAAGAGCCAAATTGTTTGGTGCTTTAGGAACAACAGCCTCCATCAGTAATGACTATACATAAAGCAAAGCAAACACCGGCAAAAAAAATACTTCTAGTGTTGGTTTTAGATCTTCCATGGAAGATATACAAAGATAATTGCAACTGATGTTTTTTTTTTTTTACTGTAGATTACAGGAACAAATTAATCCCTATAGTACTAATGTTCGCAATATTCTTTCCATCCCCTGTAAATGAGCAGGCCATTGCTATCAGGTGTGGCAAAAGTGCTGCATGCAACATTCATGTAGGAATGCCACAGAAAAAAAGATAAGCAAATGATTCATTTAACATGCATTTGCAAGTGAACTTAATACATGTATTCTTATCTAGGAAAGTAGGAAAGTCTAGACTGAGAAAATGCATACAGTATTCTGCCATTACTGCATTTTTCCTGCTTGTTATTTGGCTGTTTTGTTGCTGTAGAGACAATTAATCAAGTGTGCAGGTCAGGAGTTCCGTCTTTTCTCTGACCCCAAGTCAGTGTCAGGTCAAGGTATTTTCTGAATGGAATCAGCAACGGCAATCTCCATAGTTCTTTAGTGTTAGGAATTTATAAAAAAACAGCTTACATGCAGCATGACCAGGGCCGGCCCTACCATGGAACCCGGTGGGACCATTGGTCACAGGCGGCAGGTTTTGAGGAGCGGCACATTGACGCTCAAGAAGACAGTGGTCCCACCCGATCGCTCCGCTCCTCTCCTTATGCCACTGTGTGAATGGCCCAGCGCCGCTGCTATTAGAGGTAATGGCAGAGGGATCCCTATAGGAGCGGTGACTAACCCCCCTACCACCCCTGCCTGTGTCTAAACCCCCCACCACCCCTGCCTGTGTCTAAACCCCCGCTATCACCCTGCATGTGTCTAAACCCCCCTACCACCCCTGCCTGTGTCTAAACCTCCTCTCACCACCAATGCCACTGCCTCTGTCTGAACCCCACCACCACTGTTGAATATAAATCTGACTTCCTGATAAATTAAATTTTGGTTTTAATTGCCATGATATGAAATAAAGAATGTGGGAGGCCTTTTGGTGGATGTGATTTCGTTTTTTTTGGGGGGGGCAGCATTTAATTTCTGGGCCCAGGCAGCACAATGTCTTGGGCCAGCCCTGAGCATGACTACCAATCACTGATCAGCTTTTTCTCTAATCTTTGTCAGAAAAGTACCAACTGCATAACTCCAAATTGTCCCTCATCTGGAAAAATTGTTCTTTGAGACCTAAAGCTGACCATTCATGGGTAGAATTTTGAATGAAAGTTCTTAGGAAAAGAATGTTCTAAGAAAGTTTGTTTGTTTTTCTAATCAATAGTGGGTCAAATCGATGTTTGCTTTAGACCACAGTGATGGGAAAATTTGAAGGAGCATGATGGAAATGTTTTCATTCGTTAATGTCCATTTGTTCCAAAATATTTTGAATGATGAGGGCGCATGCGCGGCGCGAAGCTGGAAGGTCGCATCTAAGCAGAGCTCCGTACACCGGGATTCCGACACCTTCCCTGGGGCCATCAAGCTTTCAAACCAAGCTAATTCTTACCTGCACCCCCGGGGGAGAGAGCGGTGCATGCCATCCTCAAAGTCTCACCGCGGAAAATCAGCGCAGAAGACCCTCACGAACTATCTCCTCAGAGTCCGGGAGATGTCGGGGAAGAACCAAGATGGCGCCGTACCACACTGTGATCTACACGCGGCTCAAAGTCAGGTGGCCTCCCCTGCACACTCATCTGTGGATGGTGAGTACAGCCTGCAGCTCACCAAGGCGGACCTTGATGACAGTCTGGCAGCCATGTACACCAAGCTGGCTGAAAAATTCCAGACTGAGCTCCATAAATCCACGCACACCCTGCAGCAGGAGATGGCGGTCCTGGGGGGGAGGATGGATCTCCTGGAGACTAAGCATGATGAGCTGCAGCTTGCTTATTCGGATATCCGTAAAGATCATGAAATGCTTAATGACTCTGTGTCTCAGCTCCAATCCCACTTAGAGGACTTGGACAATAGAAACAGGAGGAGCAACCTGAGGATTAGAGGGGTCCCGGAGGGGGTCACGGAGCTCGTCCCCGCCATTCACAAGCTGTTTCAGTCCCTGCTTCCTGCATCCCCGATGGCGGCTTTTGCATGTGACAGGATTCATAGAGCCCTGTGCCCTAAACCGCCGGACGACAAACCCCCCAGGGATATTGTACTATGCCTTCAAGACTACCTGATAAAAGAGGAGATCCTGAGAGCCTCCCGCAATACCCCAAACATTGTGCTGGACGGTACCAAAATACAAATCTTTCCGGATATATCCCTGGCCACGCTGGACAAACGCTGCAGATTTAAAGAGATCACAACTCCTTTGCAGGAGGCCAGGATTCGATACCGGTGGGGATTCCCCTTTAAACTACAGGTCCCACATCAGGGGACTACATACACCGTGGTCACCATCCAAGAGGGGAAGGAACTCCTAGTCAAGCTTGGCCTTATGGCGAAAGAGGATCTTCCGAGGATGCCCTCCACCCCCCGCCCGTCGGCCATCTGGTCCACCCCATCGCCACGCAGGGGCCGTAGGAGCCAGAGGCAAGATCTACGGGAGCATTTGAACTGAGAGCTAGCTTTTTCCATCTTATCCGGGCCCACCTGACCGGCGGCTGTTTGTATCTCTCACTATAACAGGTTTTTCTCTTTGTTTTGTTTTTCCCCATCCTGTATGGTTGAGGGTCTTTCTGGGACGGTCGAGGAGTGACTCTTACATGCTGGGGGGAAGGGGTTTCTATTTGTGTTTTTTCTTTTTACACCCCTACCTCAAGGGCTCTTCCCTCCCACCCTTTCCGCTGTTTACTCCTCATTTTGCCTGAACTGTTCCCCGCGGTGCAAACCTGCAGCGGTGCCCACTTGGTTGTCCCCCCACTCTAGTGGTCACCGCCTTTCTAGAAGGTTGTTAAGAGTGTTGGATGTTTCAGTCCTATTGGTCAGGAAGTTTGTAGCCTGACGAGTTACTACTTTAACCCAGTGTTTCTCAACTCCAGTCCTCAAGGCGCCCCAACAGGTCATGTTTTCTGGCTTTTCACTATTTTACACAGGTGATTTAATCAGTTTCACTGCCTTAGTAATTACCACAGCCATTTCATCTGAAGGAAATCCTGAAAACATGACCTGTTGGTGCGCCTTGAGGACTGAAGTTGAGAAACACTGCTTTAACCTATTGTCGGGATGGTCTATCCCCTCCCGACCCCCATGGTTTATGTGTGTTTCTTTTTCTTTTGTTTTCATGTTTTGGTTTCACGATATGGGACTCTTTTTGCTGACTCAATTTTTACTGTGCTTTATTTACATGCTACATCCAGTTGCGTGATTGTATCTGTTACTGCAAGGGTAAGAAGGATAGTACCCGCCTCAAGGAGGCACGGGACCAAGATGGCAAGCTCCTCGGGACCCTCCCACAAGGTGATGACCCTATATGCCCCCACAATTACGGAATGGGTATTAGATTAATTTCCCATAACACTAGGGGGTTTAATTCCCCTCAAAAACAGAAGAAGGCATTTAATGCCTATAAACGCCTGAGGGCGGACATCATATTATTGCAGGAGACCCATTTCTCCGAGAGTAATCACCCTACATATTTTGATAGATCTTTTGGCCCGGGTTACTTTACAACTTTTGGGTCTAGGTCCCGAGGAGTGGCGATCTTTCTGAAAAAAGGTTTTATGTTGAACATGTATACAAAGATCCAGCTAGTTGATTTCTTATTTTACAGGGCTCATTGCAAGGGAAAAAGATAACGATAGAGAATGTATATGCCCCCAATGACTCCCAAGCAATTTTTTTTAGGATTTTTTTCACATTTTAGATAGATATAGCTCCCCACATCTGCTGTTGGGAGGGGACTTCAATTTGGTGGCACACTCAGCTCTGGACAGAAGCAGGCCTGGTAGCGCTTCCAATGCTTTCCCCAAAACGTTGAAGTCGCTGTTGCACGCTCACAATCTGGTGGACTCCTGGAGAGCACACAATGTGGGGGCCCGGGAATATACGTTTTATTCTCACCCCCACGATAGCTACTCCAGGATAGATTATCTGTTCTGCTCCCCCATAGTGCTAGCGAATTCCACCTCTGCTGCTATTCATTCCTGCCCATGGTCTGACCACCAGATGGTTTCCTTATATGTCTCCCACATAGGCCTTAGACCCTCTGTTGCAGGATGGAGACTGAATGAATCTCTCCTCACAGACCCTATAGTAGTGTCGCAGCTGGCTAAGCACTTGGTAGATTATTTTGCACCAATGACACAGGAGAGGTCTCCCCCCCGACCCTTTGGGCGGCACATAAGGTAGTGCTCAGAGGCCACCTTATTCAAATTGCAGCTGAGAGAAAGAAACAGAGGCTGTTAGATATTACTAGACTCACTAAGGACCTAGATAGACTATACCACGTACATTCACAAAATCACGCCCCAGACCTTTTGAGTAAAATACAAAAATGTAGATTGCAGCTGGCAAGATTCTCTCTGAGCAGACAAAGAGGTCCTTGAGATGGACAGGTGCCAAGTTCCTGTTGCACAGTAACTCGGCCTCAACCATGTTTGCACGGAAGCTAAGCCAATCAATACAACCCCCCCACACATATAAACTGAGGAATCCTAATGGGGGTTTGGTTTCCCACCCTACAGAGGTTTTGCTAATTTTTCTAAATTTTATACGGAGCTTCTTTCCCCTCCTTCCTCACCTCCAGATCCTACCCTCAAATCCTGGTTAGATGACCTGCCCCTCCCTGCACTGACACAGGAACATCTGGCGGAGCTAAATGCACCTTGTTCAGAACTGGAGATTGCAGCAGTTATCAAGTCACTAAAGCCCTCCAAGGCTCCGGGCCCTGGCGGTTACTCTGCCCCATATTATAAGAAATTTAGAGACACTTTGGTTCCACGTCTGAAATCCCTATTTGACCATATACTTGAGGGCAATGTTTTTCCGGATGACATGCTTCTTGCGAACATGTCGCTGATCCCGAAGCCCAATAGGGATCATACCCTGTTCCAAAACTATAGGCCCATTTCGGTCATTAATAACGACTTGAAGATATATGGTCGGATATTGGCGGACCGACTATCACAGATAATTACTTCCCTCATCTCCCCAGATCAGACGGGTTTTATTCTGTCTAGGCAAATTACAGACAACATTAGGCTCGCCTCTAACATTATACAGGACGCGGATTTACACGCCCGCAGGGTGCTACTCCTTGGTCTGGATATCCACAAGGCTTTCGATAGCGTGCTGTGGCCGTATCTTGAACTGACCTTGGAGAGGTTTGGCTTCTCGGGGCTTTTGTTCATGGATTTAGGGCGCTTTATAACCACCCACGCACCCGTATTAAACTCCCAGGCTGTAATTCTGATTACTTTATGTTGGGTAGGGGTATGAGACAAGGTTGTCCATTATCCCCACTTTTGTTTGCGCTCGCTATAGAACCTTTGGCCAGATCAATTAGCCTAGACCTTAACATTCAGGGATATACTAAAGGTGATCGGGAGTTTAAAATTAGCTTATATGCAGACGATGTTCTTTTATTTCTACCAGACCCTATTGTCTCGATTCCCAACCTTATATCTACCTTAAGCACCTTCCAGAAACATTAAGGTCTAGGGGTTAATCTTTCCAAATGCTCCGCCCTCCCAATTAATTTCCCTAGCCATACTATTAACTCCCTCCATTCTAATTTTAATTTCTCTATGGAAACTCCGACATCGTATTTAGGGATTAAACTGGCCCCTTCGTTTCATAAGATGTATCTGGCCAATTACCCACCTGCTTTTGCACATATCAGGCAACTGCTACTGGCCTGGAGCCAGTACCATATCACGTTCTTGGGACGGATACAAGCAGTGAAAATGTCTATTCTCCCCAAAACTTTTTTTTTTTTTAGAGCCCTTCCCAATTATGTGCCCCGCCAAACGATTGAACTGTTGCAAAGGGATGTGAACAAATTTGTCTGGCTTAATAAGACACCCCGGCTGGGTAAGCAGATGGTTTACAGGCCCAGGGTAAAGGGTGATCTAGGTTTACCTCACTTGTGGCTTTATTATATGTCCTCTAGACTTCTGCAATTGGCACAATGGCATACCCCTCCTCGTGGGATCCCATGGCTTCACTTTGAGCGGGTATCCGTAGACCCATATTATCTCCCGGGTTTGCTCTGGGCTAAATCGATTGGCCCCGGAGAGGTTTCCGCTTTAAATTTGGTGGTGGGACAATCCCTACGCCTTTGGTCCCTATATAAGACAAGACTCTCCCTACTACCCCCCAAACCCAGATTGGCCTCCTTCATTGGGGACCCCGCCTTCCCGGCGGCTTTTCCCACCAGGAATAATTTTGCCCTGTGGATTGAGGGGGACTTGGTTACCCTGGACTCACTTCAGAAAGATGGGGAGTTTTGCTCCTTCCAAGCCCTACAATCCTCTCATGCCTTCCCCAGGTCAGAATTTTACAAATATTTACAAGTAAGGCATTTTTTTCCTCACAATGTTCAGGAGCAGTCCCTAATCACATCAATACATTTGAGGATCTCTGTGGCCCTACATCGAGGAATAGGGGGTCCATCTCCCGTTTATATGATTTTCTGGGAGGTCAAGGCCTTACAGAGAAATCTACTGCCATGCTGGGGTGGGAGAGGGAAACTGGAGAAGTTGCTTCCCCGGAGGAATGGAGTAATAGGATTTTGAATATGCACAAGTGCACAAGGTCGGTGGCGGTCAAGGAGACAGCGGTGAAGTTACATACCAGGTGGTATTATACCCCTGCTAAGCTACATAGATTCTTCCCCACTGTTTCTGAGCGCTGCTTTCAGAGGTTGTCCAGAGGTTGGGACCCACTTACATATCTTTTGGAGCTGTGCAGCCTTGAGGGACATATGGGATAAGGTTACCGATAGGGTGGCAGGGATCACAAGGGTTCTACCTACCCTGACGTCTCAGATGTGCCTATTCTTTGCCGACATCCCCGGCTCCACCCCACCTGAACAGAAATTGGTGCACACACTCTTCAGTGCAGTACAGTGGTCTATAGCCCTATTGTGGCGTACCCCAGGGGTCCCGTGGGATCAGGTTCTTAAGCGTATGGCGGCTATTCAGATTATGGAGAGGGTATTCCACACCATCATGGATACTATGCCTATTTATGACCTGAAATGGAAGCCCTGGGCTCCATAAATATTGTCTCCATATCTGGGTAACATTTCTCATTTACCCTCACGCTAGGTAGACATATTGTCAACACCTTCGGTAAAGGCTTCCCATATCGGGCCATGTATTTCATTTTTGTTATGTGTATCATTTGACTCTCTCTCTCTTTGTTATTCTTATTCCCAGTTTTATATGACCATAAGTTTTTTCTTTGCAAGAAAGAAAGAAAAGAACGAACACAAACATTGTTATACCTTAGGAGCATTCCTTCTATTGCATTTTGTTTTTGTAGTATATTGTCACAGTGTAACGGGGTGGCCCGGGATGCCCCTGGTTTGCAAGTTTGGACCCTCCTGAGGGCCGCCTCCACAGGATTTTGCAAAATGTTTGTATGTTTTTTTATGTATTTTATACTGGTCACTAATTGTATGTACCTTTAATTTCTCAATAAAAATCGTTTGTATGAAAAATATATATGTATTTTGAATGACTCTGGAATGTTCGTACAAATCACCTAAGACTTTTCCGAAGAATTTTCATTAAAAATTCTATCCATCTATGACCAACTTAAATCTCCCTGTCACTCTGTCCTCCTCAGGTGTTCCATTTTTTAATTCTGCATAGTTTGTGTACTTGGTGCGTAAAATGTTGTGTGTCCCTTGCCTAAATACTTTGTACTAGAATTTTTCCCTTTTTTCCATCTTAAAAAGTTGGTAGGCAAGAGACCCATGCCACTGCATGCCATTGACAGGAGATAGCTATTTATTAAAAAATAAATTAAGGAAAAAATAGGGTTTTGTTGCCCAAAGTGTCCAGTCAGATTCCTTGTTGCATTCTCTGCAATGGATAGCCGTTTAAACCCCATCGGTCTTAGCAACCTGGTGTTCCGTGGAATTAGGGCCCATCCGGATTTGACAACTCTGATGCGCACCACAGTGGTGGTATGGAATAGGGCTCGGGCTGTATATCGTTCCCCTGACACTCTCTCCCCTCACACACCTCTCTGGGGCAATCCCAACTTGCCTCACCTGCGCAGTGTGCCTGACCCGCGGGTCTGGGCGGATAGGGGCGTAGTGGTACTGAAGCATTTAGTGTCAGGACGTAGGTTATACACATACCCAGAACTTAAGGCTGCACATAGCCTCCCTAATTGGATGTTCTTTAGGTTTCTGCAGGTGAGACATGCCTTTCAGCATCAATTCCCCAATGGGGTCACCCTCGAGTCGGACCCGGTGGAACGTTTGTTGTCCTCTAGGGTCCTGGTGGGTCCACTGTCCGCATTGTACTTCCGCCTTTCGGTCCCCTCCCCCGCTAAGTTAACTAAAACTTTTACTAAATGGAGGCAGGACATTCCGTCCCTTACGGAGGAGGCTTGGGAAGATTGCGTATCCACATATGTGTCCACCATGATCTCCGCTAGAGATCGCTTTATACAATTAAAAACCTTACACCGGGCGTACTATACTCCACGCAGGCTAGCTGTCATTTACCCAGGAAGGTCCCCTTCCTGCCCTAGGTGTGGGGATCAGGAGGCCTCCTTTCTGCACATGACATGGTCCTGCCCTTGTCTGCGGGGGTATTGGGCTCAGGTCTTGGAGGATATTAATCAGGCAGCGGGGACTTCGCTCCCCCTGGCTCCAGAAACTATGCTGCTGGGTGTGGTAACGGATCCCACGGTGAGAAAATATACCAAATTGTTTATAGCATACTCTACCTTCTATGCCCGTAGGGAAATTTTGCTGCGATGGAAGAATAGGCCACCGCCCACCGCCACTGCTTGGAGGAAAACCCTGAATGCTGTATTACCCTTGTACAAAATTACGTACATTAATAGAAACTGCCCAAACAAGTTCGACAAAATCTGGTCTTCCTGGATAGACTCCTGGGGATCTTTGCAGTCGGATGTGGCCCCGCCCATTCCGGACGAAGATCCTTAGTTTAGTCTCGCCCGGGGCTGGATGGACCACGACCTGGGAGAGTCCCCTGCACGTCCCTATTCCCTGTTTATTCCTTGTGGTGATTTCCTGCTCCCTTATCCTTCTCTCCCCTTCTTCCTCCTCCCTTCCCCCCCTTCCCCCCCCCTACTACTTTCTCCTCTTCTTCCCCTCCCCCCCCCTTATTCCTGTCTCTCCTTCCCCTCCCTTTCTTCTCCCCCCCTCTTTCTGTCTCCCCCCCCCTCTTCCATCTCTCTTCCCCTGTACTCCCCCCTTCTCTTCCTTTCCCCCCCCTCTTCCGTCTCTCTTCCCCCATACTCCCTCCTTCTCTTCCTTTCTCCCCCCCTCCCTCCCCCTCCATATCTTCTCCCTTTTTTATATCCAAGACTCATGGGTCTGGGTGAGAGTACTCTCCTGGTTAGATCTGATACCTTGTACCCCTATGGCTTGATATTTCACTATATAGGTTATGACTGCGAACAGATTATTATGCAGATGTATGTATGTAATGTACACTACTAATTTTTATACATTTTTTGTTTATAACGCAATAAGTGTGAACTGACATGTACCTATTGAATTTGAATAAAGTTTACTTTGTAAAAAAAAAAAACATCGGTCATATTGGTCATTGACTTTTATGTGAAGTCAGACCCCTGATGTGCATACTTGTTCTAAGTCAGTGACTCTAATTACTAAAGCCATTGTACAACCATCAAAGTCAAGCAATTATCATCTTTAGAAGCACAGGACCACAGTGACAAGCTTCTCATTTTTCACTGCATAGGTTTCCAGGGTTCATTTAAATACAGAAACTCTCTAAACGACAAATATAAATTATGTTACAAAGTAGCTATAAAAATACTTTGAACAAACTTTGGACTATTTAGGAGGAACTGTTCACACCAAGCTAGAAACATAGAAAAGTGACAGCAGAAAAAGACCCATCGAGTCTGCCCTTTTTTTGTTTTAATTACCTTGTTGTCTGACTATAGATCTAGGTTTATTCCAAGCATGTTTGAAGCCATTTACTGTTGACTGACTCACTACCTCTGTTGGTATTTTATTCCATTTATCAACTACCCTTTCAGTAAAATAATACTTTCTATGATTCGTTTTGAACTTTCCTTTAGTTAGTTTGAGGTCATGTCCTGTCATGTTTTACATGCTTTGAGATATGCCTTTAAATGTTATATGTATTATTCTGTCCCTGGTTCCTCCCCTTCCTGTATCTCAGCTTATCCTGTATAGTAAGCTCCACCCTTTGTTTATTTCCCAGTAATGCATCTCAGCACATGTCTGGACTGGATCACATTATGATCTTTTGACCTATCTGATGTTCATTGTTGTAAGATCCTCACAGTTTATGGAATAAACTTCCCAAGATCAACAAGGTGTCGTCTGGATCGAGTCACTGTCTGTTTATCCAAATAAGATTGGGGTTATCGACATCTCAACACAACTAACTGTAAGTTACGGAGATCACACTTTCAGTGCTTAGATTGGAGAGGCAGAACAGTCAAAAGATCGCTAGAAAAATCAGTCAATACATCCTTAGAAAGATCAATCAAAAGAGCTGATCCTTGCTAGCTCTGGATACACTGTGAGATGTTATATGGACTCTGGAAATAGCAGCTATCAGACAGTGCCATTAATACACAAGCCTGTGTGTGTCTGCAAGCAAGTCTCAGCAAAGCACTCATCAGCCACAGGACAATATTATTGCTGTGAATGTTCATACAAACAGCTTATACACTGCCTCTGTATGCATCAGCACATGGCTTTTTGTTAGACCCCATTCACACAGGGGCGACTCGTCAGGCGTCTCAGCCCACTGACGAGTCGCGTCCCATTCTGTACAATGGAACCGTTCTAAGCGGAGCGACTGAAGTCGCTCCGACTTAGAAAAAGGTTTTTGTACTACTTCAAGACGACTTCAAGGTGACTTCCATTGACTTCTATACAGAAGTCATTTTGGAAGTCTGCTTTGAAGTCGTCTTGAGATCGCCCAGCACAGTCGCGGCACAAGTCGTGCCGCCCCTGTGTGAATGGGCTCTTAGAGTAAACCTTTCTCAAACTGTAGCCTAGGAAACCTGATCTCAGACACAGCAAATTGATAAATTTTTCTGCTGCTGGAAAACTTTACTATAAACCCTCTCCTTGTTAACAAGATGTTTCAGCAAGACAATATGCAATCTGGGGATGCACAACCGGGTTAAAGAGGAAGTAAACACCACCTGCAAGACAAAGGCATAATGAGCTAGTATGCATATAGCATATTAGCTCATTATGTAATACTCACCTCAGATCGAAGCCCCCGCAGCCATCCTCGTACACCGCTCGGGCAGCCGACATCTCTCCCGGGAGTTACTTCCACCAGTCACGGCACGGCCTCCCTTAGGAACGGCACGATCGCCATTGCTAAAGTGCAACTACGCCGTTGTCTACGGCGCGAATGCGCCGTAGACATCGGCGCCCGTCATTTTTGTAAATATCTCCTAAATCGTGGAGGTTTAGAAGATATTTAAAGGACCTACAGGTAAGCCTTAATCTATGCTTACCTGTAGGTAAAAGTGGTTGTAAAGGGTTTACAACCACTTTAAGTACTCCTTCCAGATGAGGAATTAAACCCTGAACCAAACCAAAGGGAAAAGCGCTTAATAAAACCAACCTGGAAAGTGCAAGAGAATCTTAAAGCTGATAAAGAAGAACTGCTGTTTAATATTAATTACTTATGGTCTAATACTGTTAAATACATATCTGCTCTCTCCTTATGCTGCGTACACACGATCGGTTTTTCTGATGAAAAAAGACCGGTGGACTTTTTTCATCGGACAAACTGATCGTGTGTGGGCCCCATCGGTCTTTTTTCCATCGGTATAAAAAAATAGAACATGTTTTAAATTATACCAATGGAAAAAAAAACGATAGCAAATTCCGATCGTCTGTGGGGAACTCCATCGGAGAAAAAACCCACGCATGCTCAGAATCAAGTCAACGCATGCTCAGACGCATTGAACTTCATTTTTCTCGGCTCTTCGGAGTGTTTTACGTCAAGGCGCTTGTAACGGTCGGATTTCTGACTGATGGTGTGTAGGCAAGACTGATAGAAGTCAGCTTCATCGGATTTCCGATGGAAAAATCCATCAGATTTTATTCCGTCGGAAATCCGATCGTGTGTACAAGGCATAACAGTCTCATGAGCCATTACAACTAGAGGGCACTATCAAGCAACTGAATGTTGCTTATGAGAGTTATCAAAGACTGTGTGTTAAATATACTGATCTTTTAAAACGGTACAACACTCAAGGGTCATTGGAAGAATTAAAGGGATTTGAGGAGCTCAATCACAAAGGCAGAAGTGAGAATAACACGGCATCATAAATTCAGATCTTATCGCTCTGCATCTACTAGACGCTCCACAAGATCGTCCAAATCCCTACAATCAAGATCTTCTGCACTCTTCAGAAAGCAGAGAAAGAAGCTGAAGCTGCACGCCAGAAAGCAGAAATGGAAGCTGAAGCCGTACGCCAGAAAGCAGAAATGGATGTTTTGGAAAAACAGTGTGAGCATGCCACAGCCATGGCAGGGTTAGAGCCCATTCACACAGGGGCAACTTTGGATCCGACTTCAAGTCACCCCAGGTCGCCCTTAGTCGCCTCAAGTCACGCTGCATGAGAAAATCAATTTAAGTGAATGGAGCCGTCTTAATGCACACTACTGCAGTCGCTCCGACTTCAAAAAAGGTCCCTGTACTACTTCAATCTGACTTCTAGGCAACTGCTAGGTGACCTGTACCCATTGATTTCAATGGAAGTCGCTCAGAAGTCGGATCCCCTGTCTTAACAGAAGCAACTTTCCAGGAAGAGAACATACATTTCTCAGGCAAACCTCTCCCTCCCCCTCCCTCCCACAGAGCTGATTGTTTGATTGGCCACTGGAATGTCTCCTGTCCTGGAGGCAACTTGAAGTTGCCTTGTAAGTAGCTCCAGGTAGCGCTGTGATTCATACTCAAGTCGTGTCCAAGTTGCCTCCCAAAGTCGCGCTGGAAGTCGTGTTGCCCCTGTGTGAATGGAGTCTAAAGGGTCTTAGAACAAGCTGCTAGTGAAAGCGAAAGAGAAAACAGTTGCAGACACTCAGTTGTATCTTATGCCCCAGATTCTTCACATACCTCTCCAGAACGTCAACTCCCTGTCACAGCAACCAAAGCACTCAATCAAAGTCTCTTCTCTGCACCTACTGTACCTCAAGACAATTTGCCTTTTTTATCTTCCAGTACATCAGACTGCAGCATCTCAGCAAGCAGCAGACACTGGTATGCATATAACAGACTGTCCACCTTACTTTGGAACTAACCAACTACCTCCTGGCAAGCACACTAGTCCCCAGCTACAAACCAACATGTCAATGAACTTTAAGCCAGTTCCAGCATTGAATGTCTTCACACCAACATATGTTCACAAGTCACTTAATGTCAATGCACCAGCCATCACAACTAACTCTGTTCCACCTGCAGTCACGTATCTAAAGTCTGAGAACACGGACGTGTCACAGTTTGCTAAATACATGCTCTGCAGAGAGCTCACTAAGACAGGCCTCACCAAGTTTGATGACAAGCCTGAAAATTATAGAGGCTGGAAATCCAACTTTAAGGCCACAATGAGTGACCTAGACATCAATGCCACCAAGGAATTAGATATGCTCATCAGATTGCTAGGTCCCCAGTCTACTGAACGCATCAAAAGGCTCAAAGCAGTTCATATCGACAACCCTGCTGCAGGCCTTAACGCTGCTTGGGACAGACTTGAACATACCTTTGGCAGCCCAGAGGCCATTGAAGATGCCTTATTCAAAAGGTTGCAAAGCTGCCCAAAGATTTCTTCTAGAGACAATCTAAAGTTCCAAGAACTCAGCGATGTTCTATTATAGCTTCAACTTGCTAAGGCGGACATCAACTTACCTGGTCTCAGTTACCTTAACACCGCTCATGGCATCAATCCTATTGTTCTCAAGCTACCATATGGCATTCAAGAAAAATGGGCAGCGCTCGGATCAAAGTATAAGGAAAATCATCAAGTTGCCTTTTCTCCTTTTTCCTACTTCTGCGAGTTCATCAAAAGAATTGCAGACACCAAGAATGACCCAAGTTTCTCCTTTGGTGACTAATCCTCTCAGTTCACCCTCTCCATGACCTATGAACACACGCATGACACACAGAGACCATAGAGGTCCAGTGTTAGTAAAAAAGGACTGATGTTCTACCTGCACCTGCTACAGTTCTCAAAAACACTGGTCAAAACAAGAAAATTGAGAACCCAAATCGCCAATGTCTGATACATAACAAACCGCATCCACTTAAGAATTGTATCAACTTGGGGGCGTGGCCTGGCGAGCGATGGAGTAAGACGTGGGTAGAAGGAGCTCCTCTTGCCAACTATCCTGTATACCAGCCTGAACGCGAATCTGTGACTTTATTCACCTACAAAGCTGCCTGTGGACTCGGGGACCAGGTCTGCACATGTCGCTGTCCAAAAAGCCCTCCACAGCAGCGGAGAAACTGGCTAAATACCGCCATGAGGGGGAAGATGAACAGGCCAAAGATGGCGCCGCCGCGTGTCCAGGGGAGGACCGCCATGCCGCGGTAACGGCAAAGGTGCTGGAGGCCATAGCTGCTCTTCAGGGCACCCTAACTGCAAAAATAGATGAGGTGAAGATAGATATCTGGTTATTGAGACAGGACCTCTCTATGGTGAAGGACAGAGTCACTGAAACGGAGACCCGTATCAGCGTGGCGGAGGACATCTTGCATCCTTTGCAGCATACCACTGAGGACATGCAGCGACAGATCCAACAGCTACACTCCCATCAAGATGACATTGAGAACAGAATCCGCCACTGCAACCTCCGGTTTATTAGATTGCCAGAGCGGGCTGAAGGTAAAGACCCGGCAGAGTACCTGAAGAACCTCCTTATTACCACGTATGGCAGGGAGGCCTTCTCAGTTATGTTTGCAGTGGAGAGGGCGCACCGTATACCAGCTAAGAACCCACCTGCAGGAGCACCGCCTCGCACCTTTATTGCCAATTTCCTAAACTTTAGGGACCGGGACAAGATCATGCGGCTCTCTAGAGAGAAGGGCAACATACAAGTGGGTAATGGCCATGTAGCGGTGTTCCCGGATTTCTCTAATGAAGTGCAAAGGAAGAGGTCTCAGTTTCAAGATGTCAAGAGTCGCCTCAGGGTGTTACACCTCAAGTATGCAATGCTTTTTCTGGCCAGACTCAGAGTGGAGGAAGGTGACCGGGTACAATTTTTTGAGACCCCCACCGTGGCAGTGGCATGGCTGGATCGACGAGGGAGGCCGGATTAACAGTCGCACCGGATGGTTGTTACTGTGAGTACTTTTTGATCGATTCCCCCTGTTACATAGGTGTCCGTGTCTGCTCTCCTCCCCCCCTGCCCCCTACCCGGCTTGCAATGCCTCACTATATCCTGTTGACTTATAACTCCTGGAGTTTCTCATAACGTTGGCGCTGCCCCCCCCGGGGGAGAAGGAGCCGACGGGCCCCCTTTTACTTTGAATATGTGTCCTATGTGGACCTGCCCGAGGGACATACGTGACCTGGCTGGAACCTCCCCACTGGATTGTTGAGATCCTAAATGCATATACCTGACTTCCCACACTTTGGTTCCCTCTACCGGTTCCAGCTAAACTGCAGGGCTATGTTCATACTGTGAGCAGTATATTGGAGGGCAGGAGGAGCACAGTACCGGAACTTTTGGGAGTACTGCTCATCCCCCGCTTCTTTACCATGCACTGTTCAGTGAATAATCGCCCCCATAGGAATGACATTTACTGCAACAACATGCCAATTACTGGAAATAAGTTATGCGCCTCCAGCCAGAGTTTACTGCTGGATGTTTGTTGCTTTGTTAATTTTTTTGGGTTATTGATGCTCTCACTATGTTTGGGAGGTGTAGAGCTGGGTGGGAGGGATGTTGCCCATGTACAGGGCCACCGTTATGGACCTCACTGTTCAAAAGACGGTTTGTTTTGGTTTTGGGATGCAATTTTAGTCATTTATGATACCTATGTAGGTGATAATGACCATGGTATACGGGTAATGCTACTAATGTTCTATTATATAGAGACCCTGCGGTCCGCTCCATTATTTCTCACCTTTTGTTTAAATGACCACGCTTAAATTTTTGACATGGAATGTCCGGGGAGTAAGAGACAAAATTAAGCGCACTGCATCTGAAAATGCAGAAAGCTAATGTGATAGCACTAACTGAAACGCATGTTACAGGCCCCTTGCAGTCGGCTCTGAAGCGTCCCTGGATAAGCTGGGCCTATCATATTACACATACCAGCTTCTCTAGGGGAGTTTCGCTATTGGTAACTAAAGCCACCCCATTTGAGCTCATTTCTATGGAGTCGGACCAACAGGGAAGGTACTTGTTTTTACATGCTTCTATAGGGGGACTGCCTATACTGCTGATTGCCTGTTATATCCCCCCCCCCCCCCGTGCAGCTCGAAGGTCGTCGCGGCGGGTCTGTCATTTATGACCCAGCACCCGACGGTCCCTGTTGTATGGATGGGAGATTTCAATATGACCATGAACCCTTTTATGGACCGCCTGGTACACCCTACTGCTGTGGTTGGTGAGCCTAGACAGACCAGACTGAGTCACATATTGGCAGAATTTGCCTTGATAGATGTATGGCGACACAGGAACCCCACTGCTAGGGCATATACTTGCCACTCCACTAGTCATGTCACCATGTCCAGAATAGATTATATCTTGGTTTCTAAAACACTGCTTCCCAGGGTTGCCGGGGCGGGATTTGCACCTAGGGCCCTCTCCAACCATTCCCCGTGTTGGGTACAGCTATCCCTTTTGAATGCGGCCGCCCAACATGTGTGGAGACTCAATCCATACTGGTTGTCGGCGTTGACAGATCATGACTCTATAGAACGAGAACTGCGTTTTTTCTTTCCTGACGGCCAGAGCTCTCTCTCATTTAATTCTCAGTGGGACACTTTTAAACTTCATGCAAGGAGGGTGTTGGATACTAAGATTAATAGACTTAAAACGTCTTCTAAGGTAATACCGTGTTCACCGAAAGTAAGACCTACCCCGAAAATAAGACCTACCCCGATTTTCAAGGAGGGCTGCAATATAAGCCCTACTCCGAAAATAAGCTCTAGTTTAGGCTGGTTGTGGGCTGATGGAGTTCTCTCTATTGCTGCTAGAGTCCTCCCCTTCCCCCAGCTGTCAGCGGGGGAATTCAGCCCCCCCCCCGCAAGGCTCAGAGGGGGAAGAAGAACTCAGGCAGGTCACGGAATTCCAGAGCAGCTTTTCGATGATCCCCGCTGCTCTCCTCTTTTGCCAGCTGTCATCGGGGGATCTCATGCCCCCCTCCCTCTGCAAAGCTCGGAGCAGATAAGAGAGCTCAGGCGGGTCACGGAAGTGCCGAGCCGCACTCAGATGATCCCCGCTGCTCTCCTCTTTTGACAGCTGTCATTGGGGGATCTCAGGCCCCCCTCCCTCTGCAAAGTTCGGAGCGGACTAGAGAGCTCAGGCGGGTCGCGGAAGTGCCGAGCCGCGCTCAGCTGATCCCCGCTGCCCTCATCTTCTGCCAGCTGTCATCGGGGGATCTTGGGCCCCCTCCCTCTGCAGTGCTTGTGCCATGGAAGAACAATCTGGCGGGTCACGGAAGCGCCGAGCGGCGCTGTGGGAAGGTATGTGACATACCCTTTGCATTATATTCTGCTGTGGTGGCAAGGATTATGGCAGTTTGCAAGCACTTTTATGCTGTGCACACTGGGGGTTAAATTGTAAGCCCTACCCCGAAAATAAGCCCTAGTGTGTTTTTGGTGGCAAAAATTAATATAAGGCCCCTTTTTTTTGGCCCTTGAAGCTAGGTTTGTATGATGTTTGGGTAGGGTGTTCTATGTTCTGGGGGGGAGGGTTTCATTGTTATGACGGTCCAGATTATCACTGTGTTGCTCAATTAACTTATGGGTCTCTGACCCTATTGAATAGGTGTGCCAATGCCGAGTTTAATTATATGTGTTGGGTTAATGGGCTCATCCTGCTTCTATTTCCCCCTGGTGCTCCTTGATGGCTCCCCCGGACGCTGAACTCCTGACCATTCTGTCATGGAATGTTCGGGGGCTCAACTCAAAATTTAAAAGGTCACTATTATTCCAATATTTGAAATTACATAATCCCCACATAGTGTTACTGCAGGAGACACATTTAACCGGTAGCAAGGTTCTGGCTCTGAAGAAGCCCTGGGTGCAGAGGGCGCTTCATGCGACCTACTCTTCGTATTCTCGTGGGGTATCTATCCTGATTAGCAAACGTATATCGTGTGTGATTCATGATATTCATCTGGACCCCCAGGGAAAATTCGTTATGGTAGTGCTAAGTGTATGTAACAAAAAGTATGTTATTGTGAATGTCTATCTGCCTCCCCCGAGTCAGATACAGACTTTGTACACTCTCTATGAGAGGCTGGCTCCGCATTGCCCAGCGCAGGTTCTGTTCATGAGAGATTTTAATGCTACACTGTCCCGTGACCTGGACAGGCCTTCCCCCCAATCCAATTTTAATTCTGATCTCGGAACGTGGGCTCAGGCCACGGAGTTCCAGGAGGCGTGGAGGTGGCTTCATCCCCATGATAGAACGTACTCATGCTTTTCGACCACATTTCGAACCTCCTCCCGCATTGATCTGGCTTTTGCCAATTCCACCATGCTGGCTAACATTCAAGAGGCATGTTACCTTCCCTCTGGCCTCTCTGACCATCACCCACTTAAATTGACCATTAGGACCACCAGGTCGCGGAACAATACCCTTTGGAGGTTACAACCCCATTGGATCAACAATGATGCTGTACATGACAGAGTTCTCTCTCCCCTGGGGGAATATTGGGCACACAATGCGGGGTCGGCTTCTCTGGAGATGACCTGGGACGCCTCCAAGGCTCACAGCAGGGGTCAGTATATCTCGGCTGTGGCGGCGGTAAAGGCGGAACTAGGAGACGGGGTATCTGACCTGCACCGTAGGGTGGACGAGGTACTGAATCGGTATTCAGCCTCGCCAACGGTCTCCAATTTTGAGCACCTTTCATCGCTTAGGCGAGAACTACATCTCCATGTTTCAGATACCACTAGGCTTGGTATACAAAGTAGCAGACAGGAATACTTTGAACATGGAGACAAAAACAGCAAACTGCTAGCGCTGCTAACGCAGCAGGACAGGCCCTCAGTGGTTATACCGGAGATCCTCACGACAGATGGCGCTTTGGTCACCTCTCAGGAGGATATTCTGGCTGCGTTCACCACATTTTACACCTCCTTGTATGTCTCTTCACTTCCTGACGGGTTTGACCCTACACCTATGATCTCCCTACTGGACACGCTAGCCCTGGGATGGCTCTCTGACACGGAGAGGCAACTCCTTGTCTCGGAAATCACTCCAGAAGAGGTCTCATTGGCCATTAGGTCTTTTCCGGCAGGTAAAACCCCAGGGCCGGACGGCCTGCCCATTGAGTACTATAGGGCCCACGCAGAATTGCTTGCCCCCAAACTAGCTCAGATGTTTTAAGCTTGCTTGAACCAAGACTCCTTACCGCCCTCTATGAGAGAAGCCCACGTAGTTCTCATTCCAAAGCCCCATAGGGACCCTAAGTTATGCGCCTCCTACAGGCCAATTGCACTTCTCAACTGTGACTTTAAAATCTTGACCAAGCTATTGGCCACTAGACTTAACGTAGTAATAAAATCCCTGATTGACTCTGACCAAACGGGCTTTATGCCCGGTAGATCTACAGACATTAACATACGCAGATTATTCACTAATATTCATGCCCCCCATACTAACCAAGGTACTAGAACCATTGCCACCTTAGATATAGAGAAGGCATTCGACACAGTGGAATGGGTCTATTTGTGGGAGGTGCTTAGAAGAATGGGGTTCCCATTAAAATTCATAGGTTGGATACGCACGCTTTACACTGGTCCCACAGCATGCATTAAGCTGAATGGCTCCTTGTCTCCTCCGTTCCCCCTGCAGAGGGGCACCAGACAGGGATGCCCTCTCTCCCCGGCCCTGTTCGCCCTGGCCGTGGAGCCTATTGCTGAGGCCCTTAGGAGCTCGGCCGAGGTCCGTGGTCTTAGGGTGGGCTGGCTGGAGGAGAGAGTGGCTCTCTACGCGGACGATATGCTCCTGTTCTTGAATGATGCTGGTGACTCTCTGCGGGGCGAACTTAGTATCATGGATGCCTTCGCCGCCTTCACGGGGCTGAGAGTGAACTGGCACAAGTCGCAGTTGTTTCCAGTGGATGCGGGGGCCAGGTCCTCCTCACCCTCCTCTCTCCTGCTTCAATGGGTTGAGCGGTTCACCTACTTGGGAATTGTTGTCTCAAGAGAGAGTGGGGACTTTGTGCGGCTCAATCTCGACCCTGTCTTGGTAGCCATTAAAGCCAAACTTAAGGCGTGGAGTAATCTCCCCCTTTCTCTCATTGGGCGTATTAACTTGCTCAAGATGAAAGTCCTCCCTAAACTCACATACATTTTTCGGAACTCCCCTCACTGGCTGACTAAAGTTTTATTTAATTCCCTCAGGCAACTCTTCCTCTCCTTTATTTGGGGGTCCAGGCCACCTAGATTCAAATATTCCACCTTGACCAGGCCTGTGGACAGTGGAGGCCTGGCCCTCCCTGATTGTTACAAGTATTATTTGGCCACTCAGCTTGTGACCGCCCATTGGTGGTTACGACCGGACCTGACCAACTCTGCAACGGTGCTGGAGGCAGCCATAGTGGGGTCCTTGGAGGCACTGGAGGGGCTGCTATTCAGGGGGCCTAAAACGCCCCACAATCTCACCCCTTCGATGCGTACCACTATGCGGGCATGGAAGGCGGGTGAGGCGCTGAGGGCACCCCAGCCGAACTCTTGGTCTCCTCACACCCCCTTGTGGCTGAATCCTAACCTATCCAAATTCCACACTATCCCAGATCCGCAGGCCTGGGCCAAATACAAAATACTGACCCTCAAACATATCATCACCAACGAAGATCTCACCCCCTTTCACACTTTATGCGCCAAATTTAACGTGCCTGAACGAGCCCATTTTAGATTTCTCCAAATTGCACATGCCTACAGGTGCCAATTTTTGAGCAGGCCAGTTGAACTGGCATACTCCGAGCTGGAATCTACCATCCGGGTGAAAGACCTGGAGAAGCCCACATCTCAGATCTATGGATCCCTGCTGGTTGCTGCTATCCCCGAGCTGTCTTCCCTTCGCAGGAAATGGATGGAGGACATACCGGGGCTGGACGAAGACGACTGGAGGGAGGTTTGGGACTTTCCCTTCTCCCCACTGGTCTCAGCGAGGGATAAATTAGTCCAATATAAAATTGTACACAGAGCTCACTACACACCTCACAGGCTACACCAGATGTCGCCGGAGCATTCTCCGGAGTGCTGGCGTTGCTCCTACCAACCAGGGGGTTTCTTCCACATTTTCTGGGCTTGCCCAGCAATCGTACCCTATTGGAACGAAGTGCTACGGGTGATCACTAAGGCCACTGGGACTTGCGTCCCATATGAACCTATATACTGTTTGCTAGGACTAGTTGATCAACTGCCAATGATCAGAGCCAGAAAAACACTCATATCCCTGCTACTATACTATGCGCCCAAAGCCATTACGATGAACTGGAAACAACCGTTTCCCCCCTCTGTTAAATTCTGGAAAAGATTAGTTAATGCCAGTTTGCCCCTATATAGGGCCACTTATTCGTCCAGAGGTTGTCCGCACAAATTTGAAAAGGTGTGGAGTTGTTGGCTAGAGGACAGAAGCACGGCAAGTGACATAGTGACCAATACCTAAACTTGTAATGTATCATTAGATTATCACTTTATTAACCCAAACAAGTTTTTCAGGCTACCCTCCTCTATTGATATCACTTTGAGCATGACTTATCTTGAATGGACCCTCTCCCCCAGTTTGGGGTTATAGTGTAAGTTAAGTTAAAGTGTATGTGTTATTTGTTGCCCTGTGGCGGTATGTTGCCGAACCAGGGTAACGGCCCCTACGTGGGCAGATGTTGTGCCTATGTGTGGGCAAAATGTGTGTGTCTATAAAACTTCAATAAAAAGATTTTACAAAAAAAAAAAAAATTAACATAAGACCCGGGCTTATTTTGGGGGAAACACGGTAGTACGCATGTCAGAGGATACACTACAGGACTTAGAAGAGGCATATAACGCTCTTCCCACCCCTGACAATCTAAATAAAGTTAAGCTACAGACCAGGGTGGTGTCACAGCTTTATTTAGAAAAAGCCAAACAGCGAATGTTCTTCTGTAAAATGCGAATATATGAACATGGGGAGAAGGCAGGGAAGATGTTGGCCTACCTAGTAGGCTTGTGCAATTTGTTTCGTAACGAATCGAAATTCGTCCGAATTTAGCAACTTTCAGACATTCGGAAGCATTCGAATTTCCGAACAAAGCAATTACGAATAAGACCGAATCCAAAATAAATTATACCGCAAATAGCGAATGCCCGAATGTCTTCGGCATAATTCGTTATGAAAAAGTTACGAATGTACGAATCCATACGAAGCACAATAACACTCACTCTGCTCTGCTCTCTGCTTCTCCCACACCGTGCTGAACTCCCTCTCAAAATGGTGTACAGGGGCGGAGGCTATAGCCGCATGTAAAAAACGAAAGTAAAATACGAGATTTCGAATCCATTCGAAGCACAATAACACTCTGCTCTTCTCTCTGCTTCTCCCTCACCGTGCTGAACCCTCTCAAAATGGTGTACAGGGGCGGAGGCTATAGCCGCATGTAAAAAACGAAAGTAAAATACGAGATTTCGAATCGTTACAAATAACCGCTATGTATTTAGAAAAGTATAAATCCATTCGAAGCACATTAGGCATAATAGGCAGCGTCGTCGTGAGAGAGACACAGAAAATTACGAATCAACGAACCCAAAAAAAGTTACGAAAGTAGGAGTTGTGTCCAGAATCAACGAAAAACAATGTACTCTACCGAAAGTACGAATTATAAATCAACTAAAAATTCAACGAAAAATGTCGCTTGCGAAAATACGAATTAGTCCGAACACGAAAAATCCCGTCTAGCAAAATTACGAATGATTACGAATCAACAGGACCGAAAAGAAACGAACCGAAACTAACCGAATTTTTCCGTTGTGCACAAGCCTACTACCTAGCGCATCTAGATGACAAGCCGCCGGTGGTGGTTTCACTGACCGAACCAGATGGTTCGGTTGTCACGGACCCCCCGCTGGTAGCCAATAGGTTTCTGAGGTTCTATGGGGACCTATATAGCTCCCAGTGCCAACACACGCCCCAAGAGATTCAAGCCTACTTGCATACACTGCAGTTCCCACGTCTGAACTTGGAGCAAGTCCAAATGCTCGAGGCTCCTATTACCACACAGGATATTACTACAGCACTCTCTCAGTTGGCCAAATCCAAGGCCCCGGGGTTAGATGGTCTGCCCTTGGAATTCTACACTACATACTCTGAGACACTCATCCCTAAGCTGAAGACCCTATTTCATTTCATCATATTTGAACTGGGTACACTTCCCCCTTCTATGCAGGAAGCTCAGATTATAGTCCTTCCCAAACCGGGTAAGGATCCGCATTATCCAGAATCGTACAGACCCATATCCCTGCTGCCAGTGGATATTAAAATACTAGCCAAAGTTCAATCCTCTAGGTTGAATACAGTCATACTCTCTCTAGTTCACCCCGACCAAACCGGGCTGATGCCGGGGAAAAACACGGCAATGAATATTAGAAGGTTGTTTATGAACATCCAAGCCCAACATGACAATGTGGGAACTAGGGTAGTGGTGGCCCTGGATACGGCCAAGGCCCTCGACTCGGTTGAGTGGGTGTATCTGTGGGAGTGCCTGCGATGCTATGGGTTCGTCCCGCACTTTATAAAGTGGGTGCAGCTTCTTTATCAGACCCCTAAGGTGTTTGTCAATGGGTGGCTATCTGACCAGATCTCCCTGGAGAGAGGCACGAGACAGGGTTGCCCCCTGTCACTATTGCTATATGCCCTGGCTGCAGAACCCTTGGCTATTGCCATTAGAATGAGCCCAGACGTGATAGGCCTCAGGCGGGGGGATTCATGGGAAAAGATAGGCCTCTATGCAGATGACACCATCCTTTATTTAGCTGATCAAGGTCCCTCGTTGCAAGCAGCATTAACCATCATAGAGACAGTGGGTAAATTCTCGGGCCTGCGGATTAATTGGGACAAGTCTCAAATTCTCCCTC
Organism: Rana muscosa; assembly: GCA_029206835.1. Classification (NCBI taxonomy): domain Eukaryota; kingdom Metazoa; phylum Chordata; class Amphibia; order Anura; family Ranidae; genus Rana; species Rana muscosa. The sequence goes on from CM055121.1 coordinate 75,689,384, forward strand.
TAGACCATTTTCCCTCACCTGCGGTGTTCCCAGAAATTCCCTTACAGAGAGTAGCGGAGATTAAATATCTGGGGGTGAAACCTTCGGGACTATGTTTCTCTTAACGTGGAACCCTTGTTTGCTATCCTTAAGTCTAAAACCCAAACCTGGTCGAGACTACTCCTGGGGGTAATGGGTAGAATTAACTTAGTAAAAATTATCTTGTTGCCCAAAATCGTATATATGGTCTGGCATGCCCCTCTGTATATCCCGTTGAAAGTGTTCAAACAAATGGAAGTCATTTTAAACTCCTTTGTCTGGGGCCGAGGTAGGCATAAATTGGCATGACATATTCTAAAAACCCCACCCTTGAAGGTGGATGTTCCCTCGCTGATATACAAGACTACTATGTGGCTTCACAACTCTCACACCTATACTATTTTAACACCTCTGAGTCTCAGCGATATAGGTCCCGGGTGTGTAACAAACCTGGGAGCCCGCTATACACCCCTATTCAGGCAGTTTTCCGAAAAGGACAGGGCGGTCGCAACTCTTCCCACTTTAATGCAGGCATGCTGTCACACCACCAGAAAATATGGGATATAGCTCTTAGAAAGCAAAACCATTCGCCTGTACATTCACACACCCCGCTATGGTTCAATGGCCACCTGCCTGAGTTGAGTACTGTGCCTGACCCACAGCTCTGGGCAACATATGGTATACTTTACCTGTCTCAGGTCCTGACGGCGAATGGGCCTAAACCCTTTCAATCACTCAAGGAAGAATTTTCACTTCCGAATCACTTACTATTTCGGTATCTGCAACTCAGGCATGCGGTTAGAGCACAGGCTGCTTCCATCACTATTGCTCTTGACACTCCTCCGGTTCTTGACATTATCTTTGGAGCGGAATCAACCAAGCTCATACTATATTCTCCAACTTCACAGGACACATAGGGTTTCCCAGACAGCTAAAATAACATGGGAACAGGATGTGGGACCTATTGACAACTCGGACTGGGAGGAGATTCTGGAGGGGGTCAAGACAGCATCCCCTAAACTCTCGGACAGGTTGACACAATTGTATATTGTTCATCGCGCGTACCTTACGCCCTTGAAACTGGTGACGTTTCAGCCTACGAGAAGCCCCCTGTGTCACATGTGCTCATTGGCTCCCGGCACGTTTTACCATCTGATATGGAGCTGCCCGAACATACAGACTTATTGGCTGCAGGTGATCCAGTTTCTACATGACATTATGGGATCTCCAGTGGGCCTTGACCTGAAATTGTGTCTCCTGGGTTTATTGCTTGTCATTGATGTAGAAAAATACCAAGCTATATTCATATATGAGACCCTATTTCTTGCAAGGAAAGTTGTGGCCAAGGCCTGGATGCAGGCGGTACCCCCAACACTACGGAGCTGGAAAAAAGAAATCAATGATACCCTTCCGTATAGAAAGATGATATATATCCATAGAGGGTGCCCAAATAAATTTTCCAGTGTTTGGGATAGATGGCTGGAGGACGGGGAGACTTGCACTGTGTGATCCGACTCCTAGGAGTCTTGGTCGCTAACAAATGTATCCTACTTCTATGTGTATAGCAGATTTTCCTGTATCCTAATGTTTATGGATTTCTATGTGGTCTACTATTGGAATGTTTCCTGTTGAAATGTATTCCCTGTGTTTCTCACGGGTCAGCTAAATGTATATATGTATACCTTGTTTTCATCTAAATAAACATAGTTTTTATGGTTAAAAAAAAAAGAATTGTATCAGCTTAAGAAAGAAAACAAAAAGGTAAGGGATTTTTAAAGAAATTTGGAGTTTGCTACAAATGCTGTGCCTCCACAGAACACTTTGCAAAGGACTGTAAAGCTATCATCAAATGTATAAAGTGTGACAGTGATGACCATGTGCAAGCTGTTCATCAATATCTGCACAACACTACTATGCTCACAAACAATCTTCCTGAGGCAAAGCAAGGCAGGGAGCACACAGATCAAACATCACCTTCCACCTCAGTGTTCTCTACATGTACAGAAGTCTGTGGAGAAGGACTCTGTGACAAATCCTCTTCAAAGAAATGCTTGGTTCGTGTATACCCCAAAGGTCAACCTGAAAAAGGCTATAAGACTGTATACTTTTCTGGATGAGCAGACCAACAGATCTCTTGCAAGAACACAGTTTTTTGAACTGTTGAACATAACAGGAGATGCTCTACCTTATACCCTGAGCACTTGTGCTGGCACTAAAGAAGTCTTGGGTAGGAGAGCCAGTGGTCTTGTAGTTGTAGTTGCTCCCCTGAATGACAATGTGGAAATATTCTTGCCCACTATCACTGAGTGCAACCAGATTCCAAGCAACAAAGAGGAGATCCCTACTCCTGAAGCTGCCTTTCACAATTCTCACTTGAAGGACATAGCCGACCAAATACCAGCTCTCGACAAATGTGCTGATATCCTGCTGTTACTCGGCCGAGACATCTTAAGGGTGCACAAGGTTCGTCAGCAAATCAGCGGTCCACATGATGCACCATATGCTCAGTTTCTGGATCTAGGCTGGGTTATCATAGGCAATATCTGTCGAGACAAAGGCAGAAGGTCTTACTCAGTCTCTTCCACGTCTTGTGAAATGGACGGACTACTTGTTCTGCACAATGACTACATCAATATAATGTGAAAGATAGACTGTTTGAAAAAGGTGCACAACGGCACATCATACAAGATGATAAGAAAGCCCTTAATTTCTGGGATGACAACATCAGCAACACAGGGTTCGAGGTAACCACTAAAGACAATAAGTTGGCAGCTACCATGGAAGACAAAGAATTCTTGAAAACTATGAGTAAAGAGTTCTACCAAGATGATTCCAACAGTTGGGTAGCACCTCTACCATTTCGTACTCCAAGAAAGAGACTGCCAAACAACAAGGGACATGCAGAATCACAGGTTGTTTCTTTAAAATGCAGTTTGAACCAGAAGCCTGAGATGAAAAAGCATTTTGTGGACTTTATGCAGAAGGTATTTGAGAGAGATCATGCTGAGCCTGCACCTCCTCGTAAGGAAGGAGAAGAATGTTGTTACCTACTATGCTTTGGTGTCTATCATCCTTGCATGCCTGGTTAGATTATGGTAGTCTTCGACTTAAGTGCTCGTCATGAAGGTGTCTCCCTCAATGACAATCTTCTCACTGGGCCTAATCTGAACAACAATTTTCCTTTGCTTCAGACAAGAGCCAATTGCTGTTATGGCTGACATTCAGCAAATTTTCCACTGTTTCATCGTCCGCGAAGACTGCAGAAACTTCCTTAGGTTCCAATGGTACCGCAATAATGATGTCAATGAAGAAGTCATGGACTACCGGATGAAGGTTCATGTTTTCGGTAACAGTCCTTCTCCTGCAGTAGCAATTTATGGACTAAGGAAAACAGCTCAAGAGGGTGAGAAAGAATTTGGATCTGATGCTCGACAGTTCGTCGAAAGGAATTTCTATGTAGACGACGAACTCAAATCTCTGCCTACGAAAGAAGAAGCTATTGACCTTCTCACTAGAGCCTAGAACATGCTTGCCACTGCAAACCTCAGACTTCACAAAACCGTCTCCAACAGCAACAAGGTGATGAGAGCCTTTCCTTCTGATGACTATGCTATTAGTGTGAAGAAATTCCAACTAGGATCTGACCTTTCCGTTCAGCAACGCAGTCTTGGATTGCTTTAAGCAAAACGCGTTCACATTTCAAGCATCAGTCTGTGACAAGCCTTTCACAAAGCGAGGAGTTCTGTCTACAGTGAACAGCATTTATGATCCGTTGGGTTTCATAGCACCTCTCACCATTCAGGGTAAGACACTGCTAAGACAACTTACTTCGGAAAGCTCAGACTGGGATACCCCCTTACCCAAGGAGAAACAACAAAGGTGGGAATCCTGGAAACAGCCTCTAAACGCTTTAGAACAACTCCAGAAACCACACTCTTACATTCTAGCATCCTTAAAGAATGCCACAAGAAGAGAGATCCATGTCTTCGCCGATGCATCCAACGAAGCCATCGCTGACGTGGCTTATCTTCGGGCTACGGTTCCCAGCGGTCAAGTGGGTGTAGGATTTATTATGGGCAAGGCCAAGCTCACACCGAAACTGGCACATACTATTCCAAGGCTTGAACTTTTTGCTGAGCTTTTAGAACTTGAAACAGATGTTGAAATAGACTCCCTTGACTTTTATTCAGACAGCATAATAGTGCTAGGATATATACACAATCAAACAAGACAGTTTTATATGTATGTCGGTAACAGAGTGGAACGCATTAGGAAGTTCTCTACGCCTGAACAATGGCACTATGTTCCCACTAACCTCAACCCTGCTGATCGCAGCAGTCATGCAGTACCTACTACTGCATTTCTGGACACATCATGGCTATCTCCACCAGTACTCTTGAATGATAAATTCATCTCAAGTTCTACAGATTCTAACTTTGAACTGGTTCATCCAGAATCTACTAAGGAAATCAGAGCTGTTGCCATCACACTCGACACCTCTGTGAAACCAAGGGTAAGGCTGAGTCCTCACCACTTTAGCCCACGTTCACACTGGGGCTGCGGGAGTGAAGCCTGCGAGTTCAGCTGAACTCGCACGATTTCACTCCCGCTGGCAGTCCCGATTTCAGCCACGATTTCAAAGACATCTGAAACAGATGTCAATGTAAATCGCGGCTGAAATCGCAAAAAGTAGTACAGAAACTACTTTTTGTAATCGGTGCAGCGCCGCAGATGCGGCGTCGCACCGATTACGACGGTGCCATTGCCCGCAATTTGCGGCAAATTTCGCCAATTTGACATGTCAAATCGCATTTCAAATCGCACCAGTGTGAACCAGGGCTTAAACACTTTTCTAAGTGGTCCTCTGTTGTACGAGCCATTGCACGTCTTATTCATGTTGCTCATCAATTTGCAAACACTGAAAAAGAGTGTCACAAGTGGTACATCTGTAAAGGCCCCCCCCCCCCCCCGCAATTAAGGAAGTCTCTCAAGCAGAAAGGGTTATAGTCCAATGTGTCCAACATGAAGTGCACTCACAAGAGATTGCTAACATATCAAAAGGACTTGTCAGAAGGAGCTGTGAGGTCTGCAGGTATGTGGATCATCAGGATGAAAAGGTGCATATCGTCCATACTCCACAAATATGTCAAGTGCCAAAAACTAAGAGGAAAGCACCTACAACAACAGATGGCAGGGCTGCTAGATGACCGATTAAGCACTGAACCGCGGTTTACTAATGTTGGCATGGACATATTTGGCCCCTGGACTGTTGTTACACACACAACTCGTGGCAGAGTTGCTAACAATAAGCGATGGGCTGCGCTGTTCACTTGCTTGAGCATTTGTGCAGTGCACATCGAAGTGATAGAATCAATGGACTCTTCCTGTTTTATTAATGCCTTCAGAAGATTTGTATCTGTTAGTGATGAGCCGAACACCCCCGGGTTCGGTTCGCACCAGAACCCGCGAACGGACCGAAAGTTCGCACGAACGTTAGAACCCTATTAAATACAATGGATGCGAACGTTCAAAAATCTAAAGTGATAATTATAACGACTAATATGCATGTTATTGTCCTAAAAAGGGTTTGGGAACCCGGGTTCTGCACCAGGGGACATGTATCAATGCAAAAAGAAGTTTTAAAAACGGCCGTGTTTCGGGAGCAGTCATTTTAATGATGCATAAAGTGAAAAAAAAAAAGTGAAATATTCCTTTAAATATCGTACCTGGGGGGTGTCTAAAGTATGCCTGTGAAGTGGCATGTGTTTCCCGTGTTTAGAACTGTCCCTGCACAAAATTACATTTGTAAAGGAAAAAAAGCCATTTAAAACTGCTTGCGGCTTTAATGTCATGTCTTGTCCTGGCAATATGGATAAAAATCTTTGAGAAAAATGGCATGGCTACCCCATCACCCCCCCCCCCCCTATCCTAGCCCATTACCAGCCCCTTTGGGTCTTGTATGGATATTAAGGGCAACCCTGCACCCAAAATAAAACCCTATACCTAAAACCCTATATACTCTGGACAGCAGTATACAGGCGGTGCAAACAAGACAGGGACTGTAGGTTTGTTCTTAAGTAGAATCTGTTTTTTTAATTTTGAACAGGTACATTGTTTAAGTGTAGCTCCAGCCAAAAAATCTATTTTTAAGCTTTTTGGAGAACATAGGGAAGGGTTATCACCCCTGTAACATTTGTTTTGCTGTCTGTTCCCCTGTTCAGAACATTTCACTTCACTTTCCATCCCAATGACAACTGTTTTTGAAAAGTGGGGTTTTTATTGAAACAAGGATTGGTGATAAAGCATCAGTAGAGGGGAGACGCCTTTTTCCCATATTAACTCTTACAGGAGAGAATTTCACTTCCTAGGGGTAGATTTCCTCTCACTTGTTGTCTCCTTCCGTTTGCAAGTAGGAGTCGTTTGTAAGTTGGATGTTTGAAAGTAGGGGCCTGCCGTATATACTCTGAAATTTCCCCTTACATGTTGGTGTTGCCACAACACTGTGAGCCCTCACAGTTACTCTTGTTGGGCGCAGGAACGCCCTGCTGTGAACTATTATATCAGGAATTATATTTACATGCCATTGTTGAACAGTGGTAGGAAAAATTGGGCCTTTGGTGGTGGTGCTGGTGCCACAACACTGTAAGCCCTCACAGTTACTCTTGGTGGGTGCAGGAATGGGCCCTGCTGTGAATTATTAGATCAAGAATTGTAATTGCATGCCCCTGTTGAACAGGGGCTGAAAAATTGGGCCTTTGGTGGTGGTGTTGCCACAACACTTTAAGCCCTCACAGTTACTCTTGGTGAGCGCAGGAATGGGCCCTGCTGTGAATTATTAGATCAATAATTGTAATTACATGCCCCTGCAGATTAACCACTTAACGACCGCCCACTGTAAATATACGTCAGCAGAATGGCACCGACAGGCAGAATCACGTATATGTACGTGATTGCCTTTGTATAGTTGGGGGGTCCGATCGGACCCCCCTTCTTTACAGTGAGCGGTCGTTTTACCTTCGGGAGCGATCCGGCATGAGGGGACGGCCGTTCGATTCCGGCCACCCCCTCTCGATCGCTTCCGGCGAATGAGAGAGCTTCCCCTGCCTGCCAGGAAGGAGGAAGTGATGTCATCTCTCCTGGGGCGCTCACATATACCGAGCGCCGTACAGGAGAAGATGCAGGTTAGTACACAAAACAGCACACTGACACCAGGACACATAGGCACATACATCGCCCCCCCAGACACCCCCAGATCACCCCCCAGCCCCCCCCAGCCCCCAGTCACAGTGTCACTGATTGCAGTGACCATTTATTTAGTGATCACTGCAATCAGTGACATTTGTGACTGTAAAAGTGTCACTACATTTAGTTTTAGGTCCAGTGTAGCCCCCTAACCCCCCCTAATAAAGGTTTAACCCCCTGATCACCCCCCAGATAACCCTTTCACCCCCTATCACCACTGTCACTAAGCAATCATTTTTCTGATCGATGTCTTAGCGTCGGTGATGCTGATCGGTAGCCAGTAATTTTTTTTAGGTTCGCCGCAGGTTTTTATAGCGTCGGGTACCCCCATATATTACCTAATGAAGGTTTAACCCCCTTGATCGCCCCCCAGGTAACCCTTTCACCCCCTATCACCACTGTCACTAAGTTATAATTTTTCTGATCGATGTCTTAGCATCGGCGATGCTGATCGGTAGCCAGTAATTTTTTTTAGGTTCGCCGCAGGTTTTTATAGCGTCGGGTACCCCCATATATTACCTAATAAAGGTTTAACCCCCTTGATCACCCCCCAGGTAACCCTTTCACCCCCTAGCACCGCCGTGGCTATGCGATCATTTTTCTGATCGATGTCTTAGTGTCGGTGATGCTGATCGGTAGCCAGTAATTTTTTTTAGGTTTGCCGCAGGTTTTTATAGCGTCGGGTACCCCCATATATTACCTAATAAAGGTTTAACCCCCTTGATCGCCCCCACAGGTAACCCTTTCACCCCGTATCACCACTGTCACTAAGCGATAATTTTTCTGATCAATGTCTTAGCGTCGGCGATGCTGATCGGTAGCCAGTAATTTTTTTTAGGTTCGCCGCAGGTTTTTATAGCGTCGGGTACCCCCATATATTACCTAATAAAGGTGTAACCCCCTTGATCACCCCCCAGGTAACCCTTTCACCCCCTAGCACCGCCGTCACTATGCGATCATTTTTCTGATCGATGTCTTAGCGTCGGTGATGCTGATCGGTAGCCAGTAATTTTTTTTAGGTTCGCCGCAGGTTTTTATAGCGTCAGGTACCCCCATATATTATCTAATAAAGGTTTAACCCCCTGACCGCCCCCCAGGTAACCCTTTCACCCCCTATCACCACTGTCGCTAAGCAATCGTTTTTATGATCGTTGTCTTAGTGTCGGTGATGCCGATAGGTAGCCAGTAATTTTTTTTTAGGTTCGCCGTCAGGTTTTTATATAGCGTCAGGTACCCCCATATATTACCTAATAAAGGTTTTAACCCCCTAATTGCCCCTAGTTAACCCTTTCACCAGTGATCATCATATAAGTGTTACGGGTGACGCTGGTTAGTTTGCTTTTTATAGTGTCAGGGCACCCGCCGTATATAACCCAATAAAGGTTTAACCCCCTGATCGCCCGGCGGGTGATATCAGTTAGGTTTTAGCGTCAGAGAGGGTCTGCGTCACACCCAAGGCAGCGTCAGGTTAGTGCCAGTAGCGCTAACACCCACACGTGAAGCATACACCCCCTGTAGCGATACCTCCAACTAAGGAGGCCGCAGAATTAGATTTGGGCCCTGAGTGCAGCTCCGCCAACCCCCGGCAATAGGCTCTACCCCCTTCTGGCACAGCTAGTACTAACAATCAATGATATGTCCTATGCAATAGAATAACTAAGCAAGGACACAGTAATGAATTGTAATAGGTAAAGTGTTTTACTCATTGATTCTCAATATGGATAAAGGGGTAACAGTAATCACAGTTCAAGATAATCACTCCTAAGGGCAGCGTCCTGCCACTCTAACACACTATATAGTAACACACGCTACAGGTGCGCCATACGGGCGACCGTTAACTAAGTGCCCTATGGCGCAGTAATCAAACACGCTAGAATCCCCACCAGGCCTGGTTCTAATATTTAACTTAGTCCTTCTTTCTTCACCGGCAGGTCTGTAATGGTGGTGCACTTTAAACAGAGTATAACTTTGTAATCCAAGGGGTATGAAAATAACTTGTAGGCCACGGCAGTCTATAGGCCTATATACAGCAACAGTATCTTAGCTGGGCTTACGCCCTCTCACCCGCCGGACTACGGATCCAGTCCGGGAAACCTCCACCGGTCGTGTCACACACACTCGATCTCTCCAGCGATCGGGTCCCCGATCCAACAAGGCTGTAGCTGAACGAAGTCAGATGCCACCAGGCTCACAGAGGGGGTGGAAGGCTCTTTGGTGCTGAGCAAGGCCTCAGGCTTCAGGCCTTGCACTCCGACACATCCGCACAGGAGGATCAGGCTGTGAAGTCTCGTGTCCCAAAGAGGCCGAGCCCAGCCTCGCCTCCTCCTTTTATATCCCCTCCCATGAGTCTCTGCAGTGGGAACATATGAAGAATGTGGTTCTGGGTGATGTAGTCTCTCTCTCTCTCTCCCACTCCAGCAATGTATTTTCTCTACTTCCTCCGGAATCACCTCTCACCTAGAACTTCTTGTCTCTCTGCATTAAAGGGGAACACCCCGCTACACACTCCCCCCACTTGAACTCTTTGGTCCCCAAAGATAAACTTTTAATAAAAACTATGTACATCTCTAGACAATTCTGCAAACGATGTTGGCATAGGGGATTCCCACCAAAACTGAGGGGAAGAATTCCCTTGTCCACAGGTCACATTATCATGGGTGGCCTGCCTAACTGTGCCAGAGAGTGAGCTGGGGTTGCCCTCCACCAAATGGACAGTGGAGGGATCTGGATTTTCAGCATTCCTCCTAGCAGTAACTACAGAGTCTTCTGAGCTGTTCCCCATTTGTGGGTAGGTCAGCTTCTTAGGAGGCCGGATGACTCTTCGAGCCCTTTGCTCTCTTGGGATTTCTGGCTCTGGCGCCACAGGCTCCTCTTTCTCTGAGCAACTATCATGGGCATCTCCCCAGTAATCTGTTGAAGGACTAGATGGGATGAACTCTGTGGCTTCTGGGTTCAGTGTTCCATCTGTGGTGTCTTCAGTGGTTGGAAGATCTATGGTAGAAGTTCCTGGAGTTGGGGAAGGCCACAGCCAATCAAGTTCTCCCTCCTCACTTCCACTAAGTTGAGAGGCCTCTCCATCTTCAGCTCGGGAGGTCTGCGACCGAGTGTTCGGCCTAGGAGTATCCAGGATAGAGGCCGGTTCAGGGGAGTCTCCCACGGGAGGTATTCTAACTGCCTCAGCAAGTGGGAGAAGGTGGTTTCGATGCCACGTCTTCAGTGGGCCTACCTTTCCCTCTGGCTTCAACGTATAGACAGGTAGGCCCGGCAACTTCCTGCAGATGACATAGGGTTCAGATCTCCATCTGTCTGCAAGTTTGTGCTTTCCAGGGACCCCCAGATTGCGTAACAGTACTCGATCCCCGGGCTGTAGGTCTTGTACCCGGACCTTCAAGTCGAAGTTTCTTTTATTTCGAGCTCCCCTTTGGTCTGAGGCCGCTTGAGCTTGTTCATAGGCTACTTTCAGGCTGTGTCTGAGCCTGTCCACATATCCTTTGTGTGATGTGGCTGAAGAATGGTCCAGAGAGGTGCCAAAGGCCAAGTCCACCGGTAGTCTCGCTTCTCTCCCAAACATGAGTCGATATGGGGAGTAGCCTGTAGCATCACTGATGGTGCAGTTGTAAGCATGTACTATGGCTGCTATGTGTTGGCTCCAATTTTGCTTTTTCTCGCTTTCCAGAGTCCCCAACATGTTGAGCAAGGTTCGGTTAAACCTTTCCGGCTGAGCATCTCCCTGTGGATGGTAAGGTGTAGTTCGAGTCTTCTTGATTCCCAAAGAATCCAGGAGCTTCCGGATCAGTTTACTCTCGAAATCCCTCCCTTGATCTGAATGCAGTCGCTGTGGCAGCCCATAATGGACAAAGTACTTCTCCATAAGTACCTTGGCTACGGTGGAGGCCTTCTGGTCTTTGGTGGGGAAAGCCTGGGCATACCGGGTGAAATGGTCGGTTATCACCAGAACATTTCCTAGTCCACTCAGGTCGGGTTCGAGGCAGAGAAAATCAATGCACACCAGGTCCATGGGCCCTTGGCTCTGTAGATGGCCCATTGGGGCAGCTTGATGGGGCAAAGTCTTCCTCTGGATGCATCGCGCACATGAGTGGCAGTACTCCTCTACCTCTGCCCTCATGCAGGGCCAATAGAACCGACTTCTGACAAGTTGAAAGGTCCTTTCAGCCCCTAGGTGGCCATGATTGTCATGCAAGGCCATCAGAACAGTCTCCCGATGTTTCTCTGAGAGGAACATCTGCCACTTATCTTCTGAGTCATCAGAGGGGCCCCTTCGGTAGACCACTCCCTGATGTAACTGCAACCTACCCCACTCCTTCCTCAGTAGGCGAGCTTCTTTTGAAGGTTGACGCATGAGTATGTTTGGATCCTGATTTTTCAAGGCCTCCAGGACCAATCTCCCCATGGGGTCTTCCAATTGGTCACACCTCAATTCCTTCTTGGACAGTCTTGGTAGGTTGTCCTCTTCCAATTGAGCTACTCCACAGTAGTGTTTGGGGACTCCCACCGTGGTAACTCCTATTTCCTCTGCTCTGGAGCATCCTCGGGCTTGGAATGCAGCTCCTTGACAAAGGGCCTGCACCCCGTCCGGTGCCACTTGGGTCCAATCTTCTATTTCAATGGTCGGGGAATGAGATCTTCTGGACAGAGCGTCTGCGTCTCGATTCCCCACCCCTGGTCTATACTTAAGGCTGAAGTTGAATCCAGACAGTGCGGCCAGCCACCTGTGTCCAGTGGCATCCAGCTTGGCCGTGGTGAACAGGTAGGTAAGGGGGTTGTTGTCGGTCTTCACAGTGAACTCTGCTCCATACAGGTAGTCTTTGAGCTTGTCTACTACTGCCCACTTGAGGGCCAGGAACTCCAGCTTGTGAGTGGGGTAGTTCTTCTCAGAGGGGGTCAGGCTCCTACTCACATAGGCAACAGGCCGCAATTGCCCCTCATGTTCTTGGTAAAGTACTCCTCCCAGACCGTCATGACTAGCATCCACGTGCAGTTCATAGGGTTTGGTTGGGTCTGCGTAGGCCAAGACTGGTGCAGTGGTCAGGCTCCTCTTCAATTCCTGGAAAGCCTCTTCACACTTCTGATTCCACTGATCTCTGATGGACTCTCCTGGCCTCCTGGGCCCCGATCCATCCTCTTCTCCTTCAGTCTTGAGCAACTCATTCAATGGTCTAGCAATTCGGGCAAATCCCTCCACAAACCTCCTATAGTAGGAGCAGAAGCCCAAGAAGGATCTGAGTTCTGTTACTGTGGTGGGCTGTGGCCAGGAGGTAACTGCCTCCAATTTCTCAGGGTCTGTGGCCACCCCTTCTTCAGATACTATGTGCCCCAGATAGTTCACAGAAGACTGGTAGAACCGACACTTCTCAGGCGAAAGCTTAAGTCCTTCCTCACTGAGTCTTCTCAACACTTTCTCCAGCCTCTCTTCATGTTCCTCCAAGGTTCTCCCAAAGACAATGACATCGTCTAGGTATACAAGGACTTCGATCAAGTTCATGTCCCCTACTGTCTTCTCCATGAGGCGTTGGAAAGTAGCTGGGGCTCCAGACAGACCTTGGGTTATCCGGTCGAATTCAAAGAACCCCACTGGGGTTATGAAAGCTGTCTTCTCCTTGTCTGCTGGGTGCATCGGAATCTGATAGTACCCACTCTTGAGATCCATAACTCTGAACCATTTAGCTCCAGACAAGCTCTGTAGGGCATCCTCTATCCTCAGAGTGGTGTATTGGTCAGGTATGGTTCTCCTGTTGAGAGTCCTGTAGTCTATACAGAGCCTCAATGATCCATTCTTCTTTCGGACCACCACTATGGGAGAGGCATAGGGGCTTCTGGACTCCCGTATCACACCAGTCCTCTTGAGTTCTGCAAGTTGTTCCCTCAGATCCTCCAGATCTGCTAGCGGGACCCGCCTGACCCTCTCTCGGAAGGGCTTATCTTCCTGGAGGCGGATCCGATGGGTGGCACTCCTTGCACACCCCACATCAAACTCATCCTTAGAGAAGATCTTCTCCCATCTATTCAACTGGGCCTTGGCTCTCTCCTTCCAAGCTCCTGGCAGATTCGGGTTTTCCATGGACAACTTCTCCCAAGCATCTCCTCCTTCACCTGTCCTCTTCACTTCTGATAGGGTAACAGGGGCCGCAGGGCTCACCTGGCCTAGCAGCATTCTGGCTGGGATTTCCATGGGGTTTCTGGTAGTGTTCGCTTGCTGTATCAGGATCCCGGACGAGAACCCCCACGTGTAGCGATACCTCCAACTAAGGAGGCCGCAGAATTAGATTTGGGCCCTGAGTGCAGCTCCGCCAACCCCCGGCAATAGGCTCTACCCCCTTCTGGCACAGCTAGTACTAACAATCAATGATATGTCCTATGCAATAGAATAACTAAGCAAGGACACAGTAATGAATTGTAATAGGTAAAGTGTTTTACCTAGGAAAGATCTAGGGTCCAATAGACCCCAGTTTTTTTCAAAAAAGAGTACCTGTCATTACCTATTGCTATCATAGGGGATATTTACATTCCCTGAGATAACAATAAAAGTGATAAAAATAAATAAATATGGAAGCAACAGTTTAAAAATAAAATAAAAAAGCAAAATTAATAATAAAAAAAAAAAAAAAGCACCCCTGTCCTGCCCTGCTCTTGCCCAATGGCGAACGCAAGCGTCGGTCTGGCGTCATATGTAAACAGCAATTGCACCATGCATGTGAGGTATCACCGCGGAGGTCAGATCGAGGGCAGTAATTTTAGCAGTAGACCTCCTCTGTAAATCTAACGGGGTAACCTGTAAATGCTTTTAAAGGCTTTTAAAAATGTATGTAGTTTGTCACCAATGCGCGTTTGTGCGAAATTTTAAAGCATGTCGTGTTTGGTATCTATGTACTCGGCCTAAGATCATCTTTTTTATTTCATCAAACATTTGGGCAATATAGTGTGTTTTAGTGCATTAAAATTAAAAAAAGTGTATTTTTTCCCAAAAAAATGCGTTTGAAAAATCGCTGCGCAAATACTGTGTAGAAAAAAAAAATGCAACACCCACCATTTTATTCTGTAGGGCCTTTGCTTTAAAAATATATATAATGTTTGGGGGTTCAACATAATTTTCTTGCAAAAAAAAATATGTTTTCATGTAAACAAAAAGTGTCAAAAAGGGCTTTGTCTTCAAGTGGTTAGAAGAGTGGATGTAAGCTTCCTAATGTTGCGTATAAAATGCCAGAACAGTTCAAAACCCCCCCAAATGAACCCATTTTGGAAAGTAGACACCCCAAGCTATATACTGAGAGGCATGTCGAGTCCATGGAATATTTTAGATGTTGACACAAGTTGCGGAAAAAATAATTTTTTTTTTTTTTTTTGCACAAAGTTGTCACTAAATGATATATTGCTCAAACATGCCATGGGCATATGTGGAATTACACCCCAAAATACATTCTGTTGCTTCTCCTGAGTATGGGGATATCACATGTGTGAGACTTTTTGGGAGCCTAGCCGCGTACGGGACCCCAAAAACCAAGCACCGCCTTCAGGCTTTCTAAGGGTGTCAATTTTTGATTTCACTTCTCACTGCCTATCACAGTTTCGGAGGCCATGGAATGCCCAGATGGCACAAAACCCCCCCCCCAAATGACCCCATTTTGGAAAGTAGACACCCCAAGCTATTTGCTGAGAGGTATTGTGAGTATTTTGCAGATCTCGCTTTTTGTCACAAAGTTTTGAAAATTGAAAAAAAAAAGAAAAAAAAAATGTTCTTTCTTCATTTTCAAAAACGAATGAGAGCTGTAAAATACTCACCATGCCTCTCAGCAAACAGCTTGGGGTGTCTACTTTCCAAAATGGGGTCATTTGGGGGGGTTTTGTGCTATTTTGGCATTTTATGGCCTTCAAAACTGTGATAGGTAGTGAGGAGTGAAATCAAAAATTTGCGCCCTTAGAAATCCTGGAGGCGGTGCTTGGTTTCCGGGGTCCCGTACGTGGCTAGGCTCCTAAAAAGTCCCACACATGTGGTATCCCCGTACTCAGGAGAAGCAGCAGAATGTATTTTGGGGTGCAATTCCACATATAACCATGGCATGTGTGAGCAATATATCATTTAGTGACAACTTTTTGTAATTTTTTTTTAAATTTTTTTTTTGTCATTATTCAATCACTTGGGACAAAAAAAATATTCAATGGGCTCAACAGGCCTCTCAGAAATTTCCTTGGGGTGTCTACTTTCTAAAATGGGGTCATTTGGGGGGGTTTTGTGCTATTTTGGCATTTTATGGCCTTCAAAACTGTGATAGGTAGTGAGGAGTGAAATCAAAAATTTGCGCCCTTAGAAATTCTGAAGGCGGTGCTTGGTTTCCGGGGTCCCGTACGTGGCTAGGCTCCTAAAAAGTCCCACACATGTGGTATCCCCATACTCAGGAGAAGCAGCAGAATGTATTTTGGGGTGCAATTCCACATATAACCATGGCATGTGTGAGCAATATATCATTTAGTGACAACTTTTTGTAATTTTTTTTTTTTTTTTGTCATTATTCAATCACTTGGGACAAAAAAAAAAAATATTCAATGGGCTCAACATGCCTCTCAGCAATTTCCTTGGGGTGTCTACTTTCTAAAATGGGGTCATTTGGGGGGTTTTGTACTGCCCTGTCATTTTAGCACCTCAAGAAATGAGATAGGCAGTCATAAATTAAAAGCTGTGTAAATTCCAGAAAATGTACCCTAGTTTGTAAACGCTATAACTTTTGCGCAAACCGATAAATATACGCTTATTGACATTTTTTTTACTAAAGACATGTGGCTGAATACATTTTGGCCTAAATGTATGACTAAAATTGAGTTTATTCGATTTTTCTTATAACAAAAAGTAGAAAATATCATTTTTTTTCAAAATTTTCGGTCTTTTTCCGTTTATATCGCAAAAAATAAAAATCGCAGAGGCAATCAAATACCATTAAAAGAAAGCTCTATTTGTGGGAAGAAAAGGACGCAAATTTCGTTTGGGTACAACATTGCATGTCCGCACAATTTACAGTTAAAGCAGTGCAGTGCAAAATTCTGAATTCACCTCTGGTCCTTTAGCTACCAAATGGTCCGGGGCTTAAGTGGTTAAATAATAATAATACTGCGCCAACTCTAAATACTAAATGAAGCAGCCAAACATAAAATCAGACAGGATATATAGAACGTATAATATCACATGGGTATGATCAATATTCCAGTTTAATTGCTGGTTTTTGTTGTGCACCTATACCCCATACCAATTATTTCACTGTTAGTATTCACTTACACTTTTATCACATTCATTTGTGTACACCTATTGTATACAAACGTTTTGTTTGACACCATATTTTTATGTGCACCATTGTGCTATACATGAAGTAGGGTTTTTTACTACTTCTCTCACAGCGCCACATTATATATATTTTATATGCCCCTGCAAATGCCTGTTAGTGTAACACAAAAGAAAAAAAACTACGAGCAATAAGGGCTAGCTTCAGGTGTATAATGTGCAGGAAGCACACTACGCCTGCTTTAAGTGCTACAGATGCCTGTTAGGGCTCTTTCACACGGAGGGTCCGTTCAGGTCCGCCTGTCAGTTTTTTAGGCGGACCTGAATGGATGCTACATGTCCTCCTATGGAGCCACTGATGTCAGCGGTGACATCCGCAAAAGTGTGACGGAGGAAAACCCTATTTTTCCTTCTGTCTGCGGATCGGATCGGATGACAACGGACTCTACGGTCCGTCATCATCCGATCCCCCCATAGTGGAGAGCGGCGCTCTGACAGGGCGGTCCCTGCACAGTGTGCGGGAACCGCCCAGTCATCCGCCGGCTCAGCGGGGATCAACGGAGCGATCCCCGCTGAGCAAGCGGAGCTTCACGGGGCGGATCATTACTGATCCGTCCTGTGTGAAAGAGCCCTTAGTGTAACACAAAAGAAAAAAAACTACGAACAATAAGGGCTAGCTTCAGGTTTATATTTTGCAGGCATCACACTACGCCTGCTTTAAGTGCTGCAGATGCCTGCCTGTGTTACACAACAAGAAATCACAGCAATAAGGGCTAGCTTCGGTTGTATACTGTGCAGGAGGCTTAGCAAAAATATCACTGACACTGTCCCTACCTATCGTTCTCTCTCCCTGCACACAAGGTTTAGCAAAATATCACTGACACTGTCCCTACCTATCCTTCCCTCTCCCTACACACAATATCACTGACACTGTCCCTACCTATCCTTCTCTCTCCCTACACACAATATCACTGACACTGTCCCTACCTATCCTTCTCTCTCCCTACACACAATTTCTCTAACACTGTCCCTGCCTATGTACGTCTTTCCCTGCACGCCAACACAATACACAAGGCCACCGCGCTGGCGGCCTTTTATAGTGTGGGGTGTGTACTAAACCCCCCATAGCTATAATTGGCCACAGGCATCTTGCCTGTGGCCAATAATGGCTCTCCTCGCTGCCGGCGCTGTGATTGGCCAAGCATGCGGGGTCACAGTGCATGCTTGGCCAATCACAGCGCCGGGATTTTGGGTCGTTCGTGTCACTCGAATTTGGCGCGAACGACCCAAAACGTTCGATCTTCGTCGAACGATCGAACAGCCGATGTTCGAGTCGAACGTATGTTCGACTCGAACACCGAGCTCATCCCTAGTATCTGTGCAAGGACCTGTAAAGTTACTTAGATCTGACTGTGGGACTAATTTTACAGAAGCATAAAAGAGTATGAACTTCTTGAATGACAAGTGTAAATGGGAATTCAACCCACCTCATTCCTCTCACATGGGAGGCTCCTGGGAACGCATGATTGGAGTTGCAAGGAAAATCCTGGACTCTATGCTACTGGACCAGAAAACTTTCCAGCTTACCCATGAAATTGTATTCACTCTTCTTGCAGAGGTGTCTGCTATAATCAATGCAAGGCCTCTGGTCCTTGTGTCCTCAGATCCAGAGTCTTCAGTATTGCTCACTCCAGCCACTTTTCTTACCCCAAAAATTGGGATTGCCACTATTCCCACAGAGGAACTTCATTATCCTAATGTTTACAAGCATCAATGGAAACAGGTTCAACATCTTGCTAACGTGTTTTGGAACCGCTGGAAGATGGCAAGCCAGCAAACCCAACCTACAAGTGGGAGACATAGTTCTCTTGAAAGAGACAGATTCTCATCGCAACCATTGGCTTATGGGTCTTATTACAAAGACTATGCAAAGTAACAATGGAAAAGTACGGAAAGTAGAAGTTAAAGTAATGAAAGAAGGTTCTGCACCCTTTTACTTCAGGCCTATAAAGGAACTAGTACTTCTTTTGCCAAAAAAAAGAAGAAGACAATTCTCACAAGACATCAACTTGATTCAAAGGGAGGTACAAAGGATTGATGCATGTTGCTGCCTTCCCCTCTGAAGATGGATATTTCCTTGTCACAGCCTGGATCTTCAAGACCAACATCTGCAAGTACATGTTAATGTTTACATTGTTTCCCATTTTTTTCCCTATCCTCTTGTTTTGCAGGTGTTCTTGGAAAGAATCTTCGTTATTTTTATTTGGACTTGGACTAAAGTTTGTTAATAATAGATATCATAGATTTTGATGGGGAGTGTCGTGTTTCACATGCTTTGTGATATGCCTTTAAATCAGGTATGTCCAAAGTCCGGCCCGCGGTCCGGTTTTGAAAGGTTCGCCTGGTTATCTAAACATATATATCTTTTGTGGCTCCCAACGATCTCCCAGTGCCGGGGCCACAAAATATATATAGGCTGGCTGCCTTGGAGGGGACAGGGAGGAGGCAGGACAAGTGCTGTGCATACAGGAGGAGAATTTCCTGTTTACAGGTGGCCTCTGTAATAGAAAGTCCCGTCTCCGGTGCTACCATTGGATGACTGTTCTGTCCATCAAAGGAGGACTTTCTATTAAAGAGGCCGCAGTGTAAACAGGAGATTCTCCTGTAGGTAATCTTTGGCGCTCGTCCTGCCCCCTCCCTGTCCCCTCCAAGGCTGCACTGATGGCAATGGTGAGTAGTGCATTCCTGTCAATGGTGGGTGCTGCATTCCTGGCAATGGTGGGTGCTGCATTCCTGGCAATGGTGGGTGCATTCCTGGCAATGGTGGTTGCTGCATTCCTGGCAATGGTGAGTGCATTCCTGGCAATGGTGGGTGCTTCATTCCTGGCAATGGTGGGTGCTGAATTCCTGGCAATGGTGAGTGCATTCCTGGCAATGGTGGGTGCTGCATTCCTGGCAATGGTGGGTGCTGCATTCCTGGCAATGTTGGGTGCTGCATTCCTGGCAATGGTGGGTGCATTGCTGGCAATGGTGGGTGCTGCATTCCTGGCAATGGTGAGTGCATTCCTGGCAATGGTGGGTGCTGCATTCCTGGAAATGGTGAGTGCTGCATTCCTGGCAATGGTGGGTGCTGCATTCCTGGCAATGGTGGGTGCTGCATTCCTGGCAATGGTGGGTGCATTCCTGGCAATGGTGGGTGCTGCATTCCTGGCAATGGTGAGTAGTGCATTCCTGTCAATGGTGGGTGGTGCATTCCTGGCAATGGTGGGTGCTGCATTCCTGGCAATGGTGGGTGCATTCCTGGCAATGGTGGTTGCTGCATTCCTGGCAATGGTGAGTGCATTCCTGGCAATGGTGGGTGCTTCATTCCTGGCAATGGTGGGTGCTGAATTCCTGGCAATGGTGAGTGCATTCCTGGCAATGGTGGGTGCTGCATTCCTGGCAATGGTGGGTGCTGCATTCCTGGCAATGTTGGGTGCTGCATTCCTGGCAATGGTGGGTGCATTGCTGGCAATGGTGGGTGCTGCATTCCTGGCCATGGTGAGTGCATTCCTGGCAATGGTGGGTGCTGCATTCCTGGAAATGGTGAGTGCTGCATTCCTGGCAATGGTGGGTGCTGTATTCCTGGAAATGGTGGGTGCTGCATTCCTGGCAATGGTGAGTGCTGCATTCCTGGCAATGGTGGGTGCTGCATTCCTGGCAATGGTGGGTGCATTCCTGGCAATGGTGGTTGCTGCATTCCTGGCAATGGTGAGTGCATTCCTGGCAATGGTGGGTGCTGCATTCCTGGCAATGGTGGGTGCTGCATTCCTGGCAATGGTGGGTGCATTATTGGCAATGGTGGGTGCTGCATTCCTGGCAATGGTGGGTGCTGCATTCCTGGCAATGGTGGGTGCATTCCTGAAAATGGTGGGTGCTGCATTCCTGGCAATGGTGGGTGCATGCCTGGCAATGGTGGGTGCTGCATTCCTAACAATGGTGGGTGCATGCCTGGCAATTGTGGGTGCTGCATTCCTGGCAATGGTGGGTGTTGCATTCCTGGCAATGGTGGGTGCATTCCTGGCAATGGTGGGTGCTGCATTCCTGGCAATGGTGGGTGCATGCCTGGCAATGATGGGTGCTGCATTCCTGGCAATGGTGGGTGCATTCCTGGCAATGGTGGGTGCTGCATTCCTGGCAATGGTGAGTGCATTCCTGGCAATGGTGGGTGCTGTATTCCTGGAAATGGTGGGTGCTGCATTCCTGGCAATGGTGGGTGCTGCATTCCTGGCAATGGTGGGTGCTGCATTCCTGGCAATGGTGGGTGCATTCCTGGCAATGCTGGTTGCTGCATTCTTGGCAATGGTGAGTGCATTCCTGGCAATGGTGGGTGCTGCATTCCTGGCAATGGTGGGTGCTGCATTCCTGGCAATGGTGGGTGCATTCTTGGCAATGGTGGGTGCTGCATTCCTGGCAATGGTGAGTGCATTCCTGGCAATGGTGGGTGCTGCATTCCTGGCAATGGTGGGTGCATTCCTGAAAATGGTGGGTGCTGCATTCCTGGCAATGGTGGGTGCATGCCTGGCAATGGTGGGTGCTGCATTCCTAACAATGGTGGGTGCATGCCTGTCAATGGTGGGTGCTTCATTCCTGGCAATGGTGGGTGCTGCATTCCTGGCAATGGTGGGTGCTGCATTTCTGGCAATGGTGGGTGCATTGCTGGCAATGGTGGGTGCTGCATTCCTGGCAATGGTGAGTGCATTCCTGGCAATGGTGGGTGCTGCATTCCTGGAAATGGTGAGTGCTGCATTCCTGGAAATGGTGGGTGCTGCATTCCTGGCAATGGTGGGTGCTGCATTCCTGGCAATGGTGGGTGCTGCATTCCTGGCAATGGTGAGTAGTGCATTCCTGTCAATGGTGGGTGCTGCATTCCTGGCAATGGTGGGTGCTGCATTCCTGGCAATGGTGGGTGCATTCCTGGCAATGGTGGTTGCTGCATTCCTGGCAATGGTGAGTGCATTGCTGGCAATGGTGGGTGCTTCATTCCTGGCAATGGTGGGTGCTGAATTCCTGGCAATGGTGAGTGCATTCCTGGCAATGGTGGGTGCTGCATTCCTGGCAATGGTGGGTGCTGCATTCCTGGCAATGTTGGGTGCTGCATTCCTGGCAATGGTGGGTGCATTGCTGGCAATGGTGGGTGGTGCATTCCTGGCCATGGTGAGTGCATTCCTGGCAATGGTGGGTGCTGCATTCCTGGAAATGGTGAGTGCTGCATTCCTGGCAATGGTGGGTGCTGCATTCCTGGCAATGGTGGGTGCTGCATTCCTGGCAATGGTGGGTGCATTCCTGGCAATGGTGGGTGCTGCATTCCTGGCAATGGTGAGTGCATTCCTGGCAATGGTGGGTGCTGTATTCCTGGAAATGGTGGGTGCTGCATTCCTGGCAATGGTGGGTGCTGCATTCCTGGCAATGGTGGGTGCTGCATTCCTGGCAATGGTGGGTGCATTCCTGGCAATGGTGGTTGCTGCATTCCTGGCAATGGTGAGTGCATTCCTGGCAATGGTGGGTGCTTCATTCCTGGCAATGGTGGGTGCTGAATTCCTGGCAATGGTGAGTGCATTCCTGGCAATGGTGGGTGCTGCATTCCTGGCAATGGTGGGTGCTGCATTCCTGGCAATGTTGGGTGCTGCATTCCTGGCAATGGTGGGTGCATTGCTGGCAATGGTGGGTGCTGCATTCCTGGCCATGGTGAGTGCATTCCTGGCAATGGTGGGTGCTGCATTCCTGGAAATGGTGAGTGCTGCATTCCTGGCAATGGTGGGTGCTGTATTCCTGGAAATGGTGGGTGCTGCATTCCTGGCAATGGTGAGTGCTGCATTCCTGGCAATGGTGGGTGCTGCATTCCTGGCAATGGTGGGTGCATTCCTGGCAATGGTGGTTGCTGCATTCCTGGCAATGGTGAGTGCATTCCTGGCAATGGTGGGTGCTGCATTCCTGGCAATGGTGGGTGCTGCATTCCTGGCAATGGTGGGTGCATTATTGGCAATGGTGGGTGCTGCATTCCTGGCAATGGTGAGTGCATTCCTGGCAATGGTGGGTGCTGCATTCCTGGCAATGGTGGGTGCATTCCTGAAAATGGTGGGTGCTGCATTCCTGGCAATGGTGGGTGCATGCCTGGCAATGGTGGGTGCTGCATTCCTAACAATGGTGGGTGCATGCCTGGCAATTGTGGGTGCTGCATTCCTGGCAATGGTGGGTGTTGCATTCCTGGCAATGGTGGGTGCATTCCTGGCAATGGTGGGTGCTGCATTCCTGGCAATGGTGGGTGCATGCCTGGCAATGATGGGTGCTGCATTCCTGGCAATGGTGGGTGCATTCCTGGCAATGGTGGGTGCTGCATTCCTGGCAATGGTGAGTGCATTCCTGGCAATGGTGGGTGCTGTATTCCTGGAAATGGTGGGTGCTGCATTCCTGGCAATGGTGGGTGCTGCATTCCTGGCAATGGTGGGTGCTGCATTCCTGGCAATGGTGGGTGCATTCCTGGCAATGCTGGTTGCTGCATTCTTGGCAATGGTGAGTGCATTCCTGGCAATGGTGGGTGCTGCATTCCTGGCAATGGTGGGTGCTGCATTCCTGGCAATGGTGGGTGCATTCTTGGCAATGGTGGGTGCTGCATTCCTGGCAATGGTGAGTGCATTCCTGGCAATGGTGGGTGCTGCATTCCTTGCAATGGTGGGTGCATTCCTGAAAATGGTGGGTGCTGCATTCCTGGCAATGGTGGGTGCATGCCTGGCAATGGTGGGTGCTGCATTCCTAACAATGGTGGGTGCATGCCTGTCAATGGTGGGTGCTTCATTCCTGGCAATGGTGGGTGCTGCATTCCTGGCAATGGTGGGTGCTGCATTTCTGGCAATGGTGGGTGCATTGCTGGCAATGGTGGGTGCTGCATTCCTGGCAATGGTGAGTGCATTCCTGGCAATGGTGGGTGCTGCATTCCTGGAAATGGTGAGTGCTGCATTCCTGGAAATGGTTGGTGCTGCATTCCTGGCAATGGTGGGTGCTGCATTCCTGGCAATGGTGGGTGCTGCATTCCTGGCAATGGTGAGTAGTGCATTCCTGTCAATGGTGGGTGCTGCATTCCTGGCAATGGTGGGTGCTGCATTCCTGGCAATGGTGGGTGCATTCCTGGCAATGGTGGTTGCTGCATTCCTGGCAATGGTGAGTGCATTGCTGGCAATGGTGGGTGCTTCATTCCTGGCAATGGTGGGTGCTGAATTCCTGGCAATGGTGAGTGCATTCCTGGCAATGGTGGGTGCTGCATTCCTGGCAATGGTGGGTGCTGCATTCCTGGCAATGTTGGGTGCTGCATTCCTGGCAATGGTGGGTGCATTGCTGGCAATGGTGGGTGGTGCATTCCTGGCCATGGTGAGTGCATTCCTGGCAATGGTGGGTGCTGCATTCCTGGAAATGGTGAGTGCTGCATTCCTGGCAATGGTGGGTGCTGCATTCCTGGCAATGGTGGGTGCTGCATTCCTGGCAATGGTGGGTGCATTCCTGGCAATGGTGGGTGCTGCATTCCTGGCAATGGTGAGTGCATTCCTGGCAATGGTGGGTGCTGTATTCCTGGAAATGGTGGGTGCTGCATTCCTGGCAATGGTGGGTGCTGCATTCCTGGCAATGGTGGGTGCTGCATTCCTGGCAATGGTGGGTGCATTCCTGGCAATGGTGGTTGCTGCATTCCTGGCAATGGTGAGTGCATTCCTGGCAATGGTGGGTGCTGCATTCCTGGCAATGGTGGGTGCTGCATTCCTGGCAATGGTGGGTGCATTCTTGGCAATGGTGGGTGCTGCATTCCTGGCAATGGTGAGTGCATTCCTGGCAATGGTGGGTGCTGCATTCCTGGCAATGGTGGGTGCATTCCTGAAAATGGTGGGTGCTGCATTCCTGGCAATGGTGGGTGCATGCCTGGCAATGGTGGGTGCTGCATTCCTAACAATGGTGGGTGCATGCCTGGCAATTGTGGGTGCTGCATTCCTGGCAATGGTGGGTGCTGCATTCCTGGCAATGGTGGGTGCATTCCTGGCAATGGTGGGTGCTGCATTCCTGGCAATGGTGGGTGCATGCCTGGCAATGGTGGGTGCTGCATTCCTGGCAATGGTGGGTGCATTCCTGGCAATGGTGGGTGCTGCATTCCTGGCAATGGTGAGTGCATTCCTGGCAATGGTGGGTGCTGTATTCCTGGAAATGGTGGGTGCTGCATTCCTGGCAATGGTGGGTGCATTCCTGGCAATGGTGGGTGCTGCATTCCTGGCAATGGTGGGTGCATGCCTGGCAATGGTGGGTGCTGCATTCCTGGCAATGGTGGGTGCATTCCTGGCAATGGTGGGTGCTGCATTCCTGGCAATGGTGAGTGCATTCCTGGCAATGGTGGGTGCTGTATTCCTGGAAATGGTGGGTGCTGCATTCCTGGCAATGGCGGGTGCTGCATTCCTGACAATGGTGGGTGCTGCATTCCTGGCAATGGTGGGTGCATTCCTGGCAATGCTGGTTGCTGCATTCTTGGCAATGGTGAGTGCATTCCTGGCAATGGTGGGTGCTGCAATCCTGGCAATGGTGGGTGCATTCTTGGCAATGGTGGGTGCTGCATTCCTGGCAATGGTGAGTGCATTCCTAGCAATGGTGGGTGCTGCATTCCTGGCAATGGTGGGTGCATTCCTGAAAATGGTGGGTGCTGCATTCCTGGCAATGGTGGGTGCATGCCTGGCAATGGTGGGTGCTGCATTCCTAACAATGGTGGGTGCATGCCTGGCAATGGTGGGTGCTGCATTCCTGGCAATGGTGGGTGCTGCATTCCTGGCAATGGTGGGTGCTGCATTCCTGGCAATGGTGGGTGCATTCCTGGCAATGGTGGGTGCTGCATTCCTGGCAATGGTGGGTGCATGCCTGGCAATGGTGGGTGCTGCATTCCTGGCAATGGTGGGTGCATTCCTGGCAATGGTGGGAGCTGCATTCCTGGCAATGGTGGGTGCTTCATTCCTGGCAATGGTGAGTGCTGCATTCCTGGCAATGGTGGGTGCTTCATTCCTGGCAATGGTGGGTGCTGCATTCCTGGCAATGGTGGGTGCTGCATTTCTGGCAATGGTGGGTGCATTGCTGGCAATGGTGGGTGCTGCATTCCTGGCAATGGTGAGTGCATTCCTGGCAATGGTGGGTGCTGCATTCCTGGCAATGGTGAGTGCTGCATTCCTGGCAATGGTGGGTGCTGCATTCCTGGCAATGGTGGGTGCATTCCTGGCAATGGTGGGTGCTGCATTCCTGGCAATGGTGAGTGCATTCCTGGAAATGGTGGGTGCTGCATTCCTGGCAATGGTGGGTGCTGCATTCCTGGCAATGGTGGTGGGTGCTGCATTCCTGGCAATGGTGGGTGCATTCCTGGCAATGCTGGTTGCTGCATTCCTGGCAATGGTGAGTGCATTCCTGGCAATGGTGGGTGCTGCATTCCTGGCTCATCCCTAGTATCTGTGCAAGGACCTGTAAAGTTACTTAGATCTGACTGTGGGACTAATTTTACAGAAGCATAAAAGAGTGTGAACTTCTTGAATGACAAGTGTAAATGGGAATTCAACCCACCTCATTCCTCTCACATGGGAGGCTCCTGGGAACGCATGATTGGAGTTGCAAGGAAAATCCTGGACTCTATGCTACTGGACCAGAAAACTTCCCAGCTTACCCATGAAATTGTATTCACTCTTCTTGCAGAGGTGTCTGCTATAATCAATGCAAGGCCTCTGGTCCTTGTGTCCTCAGATCCAGAGTCTTCAGTATTGCTCACTCCAGCCACTTTTCTTACCCCAAAAATTGGGATTGCCACTATTCCCACAGAGGAACTTCATTATCCTAATGTTAACAAGCATCAATGGAAACAGGTTCAACATCTTGCTAATGTGTTTTGGAACCGCTGGAAGATGGCAAGCCAGCAAACCCAACCTACAAGTGGGAGACATAGTTCTCTTGAAAGAGACAGATTCTCATCGCAACCATTGGCTTATAGGTCTTATTACAAAGACTATGCAAAGTAACAACGGAAAAGTACGGAAAGTAGAAGTTAAAGTAATGAAAGAAGGTTCTGCACCCTTTTACTTCAGGCCTATAAATGAACTAGTACTTCTTTTGCCAAAAAAAAGAAGAAGACAATTCTCACAAGACATCAACTTGATTCAAAGGGAGGTACAAAGGATTGATGCATGTTGCTGCCTTCCCCTCTGAAGATGGATATTTCCTTGTCACAGCCTGGATCTTCAGGACCAACATCTGCAAGTACATGTTAATGTTTACATTGTTTCCCTTTTTTTCCCTATCCTCTTGTTTTGCAGGTGTTCTTGGAAAGAATCTTCTGTATTTTTATTTGGACTTGGACTAAAGTTTGTTAATAATAGAAATCATAGATTTTGACGGGGAGTGTCATGTTTCACATGCTTTGTGATATGCCTTTAAATCAGGTATGTCCAAAGTCCGGCCCGCGGTCCGGTTTTGAAAGGTTCGCCTGGTTATCTAAACATATATATCTTTTGTGGCCCCCAACGATCTCCCAGTGCCGGGGCCACAAAATATATATAGGCTGGCTGCCTTGAAGGGGACAGGGAGGAGGCAGGACAAGTGCTGTGCATACAGGAGGAGAATTTCCTGTTTACAGGTGGCCTCTGTAATAGAAAGTCCTGTCTCCGGCGCTACCATTGGACGACTGTTCTGTCCATCAAAGGAGGCGGGACTTTCTATTAAAGAGGCCACGGTGTAAACAGGAGATTCTCCTGTAGGTAATCTTTGGCGCTCGTCCTGCCCCCTCCCTGTCCCCTCCAAGGCTGCACTGATGGCAATGGTGAGTGCCTGGCAATGGTGGGTGCATTCCTGGCAATGGTGGTTGCTGCATTCCTGGCAATGGTGAGTGCATTCCTGGCAATGGTGGGTGCTTCATTCCTGGCAATGGTGGGTGCTGCATTCCTGGCAATGGTGAGTGCATTCCTGGCAATGGTGAGTGCTGCATTACTGGCAATGGTGGGTGCTGCATTCCTGGCAATGGTGGGTGCATTGCTGGCAATGGTGGGTGCTGCATTCCTGGCAATGGTGAGTGCATTCCTGGCAATGGTGGGTGCTGCATTCTTGGCAATGGTGAGTGCTGCATTCCTGGCAATGGTGGGTGCTTTCCTGGCAATGGTGGGTGCTGTATTCCTGGAAATGGTGGGTGCTGCATTCCTGACAATGGTGGATGCTGTATTCCTGGAAATGGTGGGTGCTGCATTCCTGGCAATGGTGGGTGCATTCCTGGCAATGCTGGTTGCTGCATTCCTGGCAATGGTGAGTTCATTCCTGGCAATGGTGGGTGCTGCATTTCTGGCAATGTTGGGTGCTGCATTCCTGGCAATGGTGGGTGCATTCCTGGCAATGGTGGGTGCTGCATTCCTGGCAATGGTGAGTGCATTCCTGGCAATGGTGGGTGCTGCATTCCTGGCAATGGTGGGTGCATTCCTGAAAATGGTGGGTGCTGCATTCCTGGCAATGGTGGGTGCATGCCTGGCAATGGTGGGTGCTGCATTCCTAACAATGGTGGGTGCATTCCTGGCAATGGTGGGTGCTGCATTCCTGGCAATGGTGGGTGCTGCATTCCTGGCAATGGTGGGTGCATTCCTGGCAATGGTGGGTGCTGCATTCCTGGCAATGGTGGGTGCTGCATTCCTGGCAATGGTGGGTGCTGCATACCTGGCAATTGGGGATGCTGCATTCATGGCAATTGGGGGTCTGCAGATGAGCACTGACCCTTATTTTGCTTCACAGTTCTTTATTTAAAATGTAAAAAAAAAATCCGGAAACGTCCCTTTTAAAGTGTATGGAGAGAGAACAAGATCACTACAATATGTCCCCTTACAATTACAACCAAACGGATTCAAGACCTCCCTATATGGCGGGTTTTCAGAGGGAGATGGACGATCGAATACGAGGCCCAGAACAAAGCGTGGCATCAGAGGGGGAGGTGGGCCCTAAACAACTTGGGAATTTTTAATTTGAGTCAGGCAACATTTACAGAGGCTGAAAAGCTTATTTTAGACAAAGGTCTAAAATATGTTCCTTCAAAGAAATTGAATACATTTTCAACATTTATCGATATTCATAAATACATACAGAAATTAAACATCCAAGGACACTTTATCAGCAATCCAATCAGATCTTCATCAACCAATGGAGGTAGCGATACTGTTCATTCAGGTCTCGCTAATCCCTCCTTATTCAATCCCCCTGGTCCCGTTGCCCCATCTATCAACGTCTTTCGTGATTTGGTGCTTAACGATCTAGACCAACTACCTAAAAAGAGATTTTATGAGAACCCCAACATCAAACTAGGGTTGAAAATGCTCTGTGAGCGGAAAGATTTAACGATACATCCTGCCGACAAAGGGGACGGTATCGTTGTACTTGACAAGTGTGCCTATAAGACATCTTTGGTTAATCTGATAGATAGAGGTGCTCAATTAGGCATTCTTGATAAAAAAGAAAGGGAATATCTTGTTCCTGTCGCCCCACGCATACCGATAATGTACAACCTCCCAAAAGTACACAAAGATGCTGTCCACCCTCCCGGGCGTCCTATTATTAGTGGGATAAATTCTGTTACATCCCGCATAGGGAAATATATTGACTTTCATCTGCAACCACTAGTGAAAACTATACCATCTTACTTCAAAGACACGAAGGCCACTTTGGACTTATTAAAACAAGTCAAATATACTAATAAACTTCTGCTTGTTACAGCTGATGTAGCATCTCTGTATACATGCATACCGCATGATCTGGGATTGGCCTCGGTGGAATCTTATTTGGCCACTAGTGACAGTATCCCAAGGATCCCACAGGAATTTATTATGGACCTGTTGAATTTTGCAACCAAACAAAATTATTTTTGGTTTAAAGGTAATTTTTATTTGCAAAAAATAACTTGTGATGTGCCCACTTCTGTTCACTCCTTGGGGTATCCCCCCTTTAAATTTGCCCCCAGATTGGCCAACCTATTTATGGCCTTGTGGGAGGAGGATGTCGTCTATGCCCTTAAGAGAGCAGAACTGGTTCTTTGGGCACGTTACATAGACGACATCCTCCTCCTGTGGCAAGGCGACCAAGCCTCTCTGTGCGATTTTATGGCAACACTCAATCGCAACACCAGAGGAATCAAATTAGGCTATGAAGCTAGCACTCAATCTATACATTTTTTAGACTTGGAAATCTCTGTTTCTAATCAACAATTGGTCACTAAGACTTTTTTCAAGTCTACAGACCGTAACGGATACATTCCGGTAGACAGCTGCAATCACACCTCTTGGCTCAAGTCTGTCCCATGTGGCCTACTGCTACGGATTAGACGCAACTGTACCAACCTGTCAGACTTCAACCAGCAAGCTCTGATCCTTAAATCTCGATTTACTGAAAAAGGTTATGATCCATTTAACATTGATGAAGAAATAAATAAAGTGTCGCTATTGGATAGGAACTCCTTGCTGCTAGATCATACTCAACAAATTCAGAATACTAAATTTAAGTGTTTTTTTCTCACGTCTTTTTCAGTGCAATACAAACAAATCAAAGACATTTTCAATCGACACTGGAAGGTTTTAAAAAATGTCAAAATTCTAGGCCCAGCCCTTCCTCATACAGCCAATGTCATTTACAGGGGGGCACAGTCCCTTGGAGGACAAATTGCCCCTAATGTTATCAACCCCCCAGTGAGACCAGTGTTTTTCAATAAACTTAAGGGATATTATCCATGCAGAAAGTGCAACGTTTGTTTGCACAATATCTGCGGGAAGAGAAAATCAGAATCCTTTGAGTCTACCAGTACATCTTTAAAGTATGAAATAAAACATTTTACAACGTGTTCCACACGTTACATTGTGTATCTCGTCACCTGTCCTTGCAAAAGACAGTACGTGGGACTCACTATTCGTACATTTTCAGTCCATGTTAATGAGCACGTTGCTAGCATAATAAAAGGACAAATTAATCATACGGTGCCCAGACATTATCTTGAATGCCACAATCGGAATCCTCTGGACACTAAATTTCAAGTGATAGATAAGTTTGTACCCCATTGGAGAGGTGAATCTAACATTAGGGAGTCTCCAAACTTGAGACTTTTTGGAGTTATCAGTTATAGACCTACTCGTGCCATGGAATGAATGGGGATTGGGACATCAATGCTTTCATTAACCAATCGTGATGTGCCCACTTCCGTTCACTCCTTGGGGTATCCCCCCTTTAAATTTTTCTGATCTCTTTTTGTATATATTATTATTGTTTTCTATTTCCCATTTTATATGTTTTTTCCTTGATAGGAACAGCAGAAAGGAAGGGATGGACAGCCGCACTCCAAAAAAAACCTTAAAGGTTGCTTTTATTGTAAAAAAGATAAAACACATGCACCACAGGTCACAGCAAGGCAGGGATCAGCTGACGCGTTTCACACTACAAATGTTAGTGCTTACTCCTAGCTAACTAAACATAGAATGACACTTCTAATAAATACTACAATCCAAATGGTCATGTGATCAAAATTGACCAATGACTAACACCTCACAATCAACCAACTTAAATGAACCTTTGCACGGTTTAGTATAATTGTAGTACTATTATTAATGTACACATTCCCTTCCGTGGCAATGTTGCATTCATTATTTTCACACCTATATGCTACAAAGGGCTCCCCCCCCCCCTTTGGTTCAATTCCACACCTATTCCTTCTACCTACATGATTTCATGTATTTAATTTTGTCACTATCACTTTCTTTGACCAATCTCTTTTTCACACACATACAAATGGTATTCACTCTACATTTGCTTCATTGTGCATCATCCCTTCACCTTCACATAATATATTCACTTTCTTATTCATTTAAAGTTAGTACTTTTGGGCCATGTTGTATACACACATTGTGTTTTTTTTGTTTTTGTTTTTGATTCACTTTATAGGGTAATATGGCAATGATAGTGTATATGATTATACTACAGATCGCATGACATTTTATATATCAGCCGCGACATTTATGTTTAGTCATTGCTATAAACCTTTTAATTTATAAAACATTTTTTTAGAATTTGTGTAAACATGAGTCCTCAGGTTAATTACACACTGACATACCAATTTGTTCAATGTGCTCCAGGTTGGTTCATTTAAGTTGGTTGATTGTGAGGTGTTAGTCATTGGTCAATTTTGATCACATGACCATTTGGATTCTAGTATTTATTAGAAGTGTCATTCTATGTTTAGTTAGCTATGAGTAAGCACTAACATTTGTAGTGTGAAATGCGTCAGCTGATCCCTGCCTTGCTGTGACCTGTGGTGCATGTGTTTTATCTTTTTTACAATAAAAGCAACCTTTAAGGTTTTTTTTGGAGTGCGGCTGTCCATCCCTTCCTTTCTGCTGTTCCTGTTTGCCTTGTGCATTGCCAGCACCCATGGTTTCCTGATTGTTGACGGATTAACAGAACTCACTCACCTGGAGCGGTAATTTTCTCTCTTTTTTCCTTGATAGATTAACAAAAATGTTGATGCCTTGACGTATTGGCTTTGCATGACATTACTGGGTATTGATGGTCACTCTTATCTATTCAGCACTGTCATTGGACATTTATATATTATTTACTGTATTAATACATCTTTGCTAGTGTTAGTTCTACAGTGCCAAGATGTTTCATCTCATTTGTAGTTCTTTCTCAGTATATGGGCACATTGACACTGGCCAAGCCTAAATGGGGAAGGACATATTCTGAGCTCAAGTGTGGGGGCAGTGTGCGTGTTGTCGCTCTACAGGTCTGTGTACTAGTATGAGTGACGCCTTTGGTCACTTTCCTGCCAATCATAATGTCTTGTAGCAGTGATGGCATCTGTGTCTTATCCCTCTGCACTGGTCCTAGTCACGTGACCCCTATCTAACAGAGGGTTTCTGTCTTTGAGGTTGATGTCACGTGGGCTACGTGTACTGCACATCTCATAAGCACCTTTCCAACGAGGCTTGGTGACTTACATCACATGTTTTTCCAGATCGAGGCTTGGCTTCCTCATCCAATCCTCCATCACGTCCCGTGTTGATTGATTACGATGGCTGACGCAGTGCACGTTCCCCCGTTACATCGTGTGTGATAGGCAGACGAAAGCGAGGCATGCAGCGCACGCCGCTCACCGACTTCCGGTCACTGTAATTGCTTGTAGGTAATCAATTAATTGTTTTTATTATATAAGCGCAGTAATAGCAGGCATGATTACACCCCAGTTGAAGTCCCATATGACGATACGTGTCGGGTTTTTATGCTTGCTACTGCGCCCAAGTTTTTGTGATCACTTTTTACTTGTACACCGAACAGTGCTCTGTACTTTTACTTCAATTTTATTTAAAAAAATATATATCTTTTGACCTACGCTATGTGGAGGCTTTTCTTTTCTTTTATTCCATATTTTTCCTGCCCACTATACTGTATGTGGCTTGGTCCCCTTGAGGGGCGACTGATCTGTGTTGGATACCTACACTTTGTGGAGCCCTAGAAGTGAGAGTCGCTGACTCTTTTTTCCTGATACCATTGAGAGGAGGTTAGGATTTCCCCTTTTGTGAGGATCGCATGAGGAGGTCGTATGAGGAGGTCATATGAGGAAGTCGGAATTTCACCAAAGACACCCATACCTGTGCCGTTTTTGACTCACCACTGACCGGTGGATGAGTCCACATCTCATGGTAAAAGTACCTACTCCCTCCCCAGGTGGTGTCTCCATTCCTTTGCTTGTTTGAAAAGACCTTTGCTAGTGTTCTACCTTATATGATTGCTGGAAACATCTATGTCAAGTTTTTTGAGCTTTTATTTTGTGTATTTTTGCCGTGAGCACATTTGCACTTGCTTTGGACTTTTGCTCCTCACATTGGTTTATGATATTTCTTTGGACATTTACTCCGTTCCCACATATGTTTGTTTCATAAGAGTTTTATGTATCACCAATGTTTATAATATGGTTATTGATATTTTCTGGTTGATTCCTAGATTTATCTCATATGGTATAATTTTTCATCAATGATACACGTCATTGTTGGGCACTTTTCCATTCCCACTTATTATATTATTTTATTCCTATTAGCGCTGCACATTTTACCTACACTTGCATATACAAATAATCTTTTTGTTTGTGTCAGCAGCTTTTTATGTCACATTCACCCCAGGCAGTGCAGTAATATTCCCCATACACTATTGCGAATATATGACAGGCACCGCTCCCCGCCGCCTCTGGCACCGCCCCCTGCCGCCGCTGGCACCGCTTGCATTGCCTCCCGCCGCTACCACCGGAAGAGAGGCAGGAGAGCGGGGCACAGATTTCCAAACCCCCCGTGAGCGCCGGGCGATCTTCCGGCTGGTCCCTGAGACAGAAAACAGAGCATTCGGCCGCTTAGGCTGCTCTGTCTTCTGTTAGGCGTAGGGGATAACATCAGGTAAGGCTGCGTTTGTGGCAATGTTCACTCTGCATTTCTATGGCATGGTCACTCTGCATTTCTATGGTAATGGTCACTCTGCATTTCTATGGTAATAGTCACTCTGCACTTTCTATTATAATGGTCACTCTGCATTTTCTATGTTAATGGTCACTCTGCATTTTCTATGGTAATGGTCATTCTGCATTTTCTATGGCAATGGTCACTCTGCATTGTCTATGGCAATGGTCACTCTGCATTTCTTTCGCAATGGTCAGGCTGAATTTCATGGGCACTGGAAAATATTTTAGTACACCATTTGGTTCAGAATATTTTTTTTGTTGTTGTTTTCCTCCTCTAAACCTAGGTGCGTCTTATGGTCAGGTGCATCTTATGGAGCGAAAAATACGGTATTTGTTTGAGCAATCATAAATATATTAATTAATTTTTTCTGAAATATTTGTGCACATGTATAAAGTGAAGTTATTCACTAATACACGTTTATACATGGTTACGAACGTATATATATTATTCGTATAAATCACTTTTTGCATTTTTAGTGATTGTATTGGGAGCTCCCTTTATCACAGCATTCATCTCAACACAACTAACTGTAAATTACGGAGATCACACTTTCAATGCTTAGATTGGAGAGGCAGAACATGTCCCCATGCTCTTAATTTTGGTTTCATATTGAAAAGACTGCCTTCCTGAACCTTATTCACCCCCTTGATATATTTAAAGGTCTCAATCATATCTCCCTTTTCCCTTCTTTCCTCCAGACTTTACATATTAAGTTCCTGAAGTCGCTCTCGATATGTTTTATCCCTACACAATTCGCCATTTTTGTTACTCATCTCTGGACTCGTTCTATCTTATCAATATCTTTGTGTAAGTGAGGTCTCCAGAACTTGACAGTATTCTAAATGACGTCTCACTAAAGATCTATATAGGAGAATAAGGACCTCCTTCCTCCTGCTGGTAATCTCTATGTGATACTGCTGTTGCGGTAACACATATGGTAATGCATTGTTAGGATTAAGTTCACCTGCTGGTGGCACTATCCTGCTCTGGGCTGTTTGCTGCAGTTCCAGTGTCCACCAGCAGGTGTTTCCCAGGACCCAGCAGGCTATTGTAATCAGGCTAATTAGTGTTCAGCTGCCTGGGGGCTACTTAAGGCTTCTCCTCCCTTCCCCAGGTGCGTCACGATTTTGGTCCCTGCCTTGCTGCCCATTACTGTCTGCAACCCTCTGCCTTGCTCCTGCCTCTCTCTGCTCTGTCCCTAGCCTTGATACCCCCCTTCCTTGCAACCTTGTATTCCTTGTACCCTTGTCCCTAGCTTGGTCTGTATATATATTTAGTTGTTCAGGTTCAACAGCTCTTGTTGGTTGGGTTTTCGGTTAGTTCATGTTTTCTGTGTGCTGTGTTTGCTCTGTTCTTTGTTTGCTATTTTTCACTGTAAATAAATATCACTTTTAATATATATCCTTTGTTTGGTCTCAGTTCCCTTGTGTAGCTACGTGTCTGGTGGTCTTAGGTGCTGATCGTGACATGCATGCTCAGCCCTTGGTGCTTTGTGGTGCCATTAATTTTGAAAGCACTACATGTTGAAGTGCACTGCATTAACAAAAAATGCAGCAGATACAGTATAATTTCTAATTTGTTGTAGTTTGTCAGCCACCCATTATTGGTCTGCCTTAATGCATTGCAAGTTAACGTGCAACATAACGCATATAACATTAATTCCAATAACTTACACTTATTTACATTAACTCTGTGTGAATGGGCAATCAAAGTGCTACAAATGATTTCATTTCTTTTTGTTGGGTATTACAAAAGTACATCCTCTATAATGCCATGTGTTTTTTTTTTTACTTATGTAGATACTGTAGGTAGGTAGTTCCTTTTTCCCACGTTTGATAGTGTAAATCTAAATATGCCAGTTCAAGCACGTGTTGAGTTTTTCATACTATCACTCACTCTAAATGAAACTAATTTATGTTTTTTTTCTGAATATTAGTGGGTGGAAACTCTTAGGCCTTATGCACACTGGGCGTTTAGCCCTGGCGCATGAGGCTCTGGCATTTAGCTGCAGCTGGGGGCACAAGTACACAGTCCAGCCCTGTTGCCGGTAGCCTGATAAACTCTATGGCCTTGAGCTGCTGAGCATTTAGCCCTGGTGCATGAGACACTGGCATTTAGCTGCAGCTGGGGGGCACATGCACACCGTCCAGCCCCACTACGGCCATCCTGTCAAGCTCTATGAGAATTTTGGCTGGGCAGTGCACCTGGCAGTATGTGTGTCCAGGGCAGTATGCGCTAAGGTTCAATTTACCAAAAAGGAAGCAGTCTGCATTCTGGGCATTCGTCCCTGGACACATACTACTTCAAACGGAAGTACCACTGAGTGCACTGCCCAACCAGATATAGCAGCTGTCAGACTTTGACAGGCTGCCGGCAGCAGGACTGATCAGTGTACCTGTGTCTTCCCACCACAGCTAAATGCCAACACCTCATGCACTGGGGCTAAACACCCATTGTGCATGAGGCCATACTCAGACACTTCCTAGAGGCAGAGATTCCAAAGCACACATCAATGTTTGCCAGCAAATTAAAGTCTCAATCTAACATCCAAATCCCAAGGATTTATTAGAAGACAGAAGGATTATTTGTGTGTATAGGTACCCCTTCTCAGTCCTAAGATTTCATCTTAGCTGGAATGGCAAAGGCACCCTCACTATTAGTCCCAGTTCTCAAAATTTAAAGTGTCAGGTGGGGAAGCAGGCTTCATAATGGATTAGACCTTAAGCTGCAACTCTGTTGACCCACAATGTTGATCCAGGATAACCATAAGTAAATGTAGCGCTACCCCCAGTTAAGAGAGCCGCTGGTTTGATTTTCAGGCCTCGTGCTGCAGCAGATCCGCACAGGAAGAAACTGTTGCTAGCAGCGCAGTGTCCAAAGAGGCCGAGCTCCCCCTCGCCTCCTTCTTAAATAGTCCCTCCCATGAGTCTCTGCGGTGGCAACACTGCACCCTGGATGCCAAACAGGACTCTGGGAGATGTAGTTCCAAGAGTCTTAAAGGAGAGCCCGCTACACACTCCCCCCACTTGAACTCTTTGGTCCCCAAAGATAATTTTTTTTCTTTTAGCATACACTACGTACAATTCTAGACAATGCTGGGTATGATGTCGGCAAAGGGAACTACCACCAAAACTGAGGGGTTGAATTCCCTTGCCCACAGGTCACACTATCATGAGTGGCCTGCCTAACTGTGCCAGAGGATGAATTGGGGTTGCTCTCCACCAAATGAACAGTGGAGGGAACTGGATGCTCTGTACTCCTTCTTGCAGTGACCACTGCCTCCTCTGAGCTCTTCTCAAAACTTTCTCCAGCCTCTCTTCGTGTTCTTCCAAGGTCCTCCAGAAGACAATGACATCGTCCAAGTACACAAGGACCTCGATAAGGTTCATTTCTCCTACAGTCTTTTCCATGAGACGTTGGAAGGTGGCTGGGGCTCCGGACAGTCCCTGAGGCATTAGGTTGAATTCAAAGAACCCCACTGGGGTTATGAAGGCTGTCTTCTCCTTGTCTTCCGGATGCATAGGGATCTGATAGTATCCACTCTTGAGGTCCATCACGCTGAACCACTTGGCTCCAGACAAGCTCTGTAGGGCATCCTCTATCCTCGGAGTAGTGTACTGGTCAGGGATGGTTCTCCTGTTGAGGGTCCTGTAGTCTATACACAACCTCAATGATCCATTCTTTTTTCTGACTACTACTATCGGAGAGGCATAGGGACTTCTGGACTCCCGGATCACACCGGTCCTCTTGAGTTCTCCAAGTTGTTCCCTCAGATCTTCCAGGTCTGCTAATGGGACTCGCCTGACTCTCTCCCTGAAGGGCTTGTCTTCCTGGAGGCGGATTCGATGGGTGGCACTCCTCGCACACCCCACATCGAACTCATCTTGAGAGAAGATCTTCTTCCACCTGGTCAACTGGGCCTTGGCTCTCTCTTTCCAAGCCCTGGGCAGGTTTGGGTTCTCCATGGAGAGTTTCTCCCAAACATTCCCTCCTTCACCCGTCTTCTCCGCATCCGACAGAGCAACTGAGGTAGCAGGGCTCACCTGGCCCAGCAACATCCTGGCTGGGATCTCCATGGGGCCATCTGTAGTATTCCTGACACTCACAGGGACCTTTTAGTGGGCCTTCTTCAGAGCCCTCAGTGGGACCACTTCTGGGATTACTTCCAAACCCGAGTGTTCTTCTCTGGGGTCTGGCTCCAACATGACAAAGGGTCCAGGTTGCTCCCAGGTAAGCTTCACAGTGGCTCTGAGACAGGTTACTTCGCCGGGCTGCAACACCACTCCCTTCTTTCCAAGTCTCCAGACCTTCCCCACTCCCTCTTCTGGGGCCTTCTGCTCCAAGACCAACCGCTGGTAGGCTGTCTTCAAGATGGGGTGAATCTTGGTGGTGGCCAGGTCTTTCCTGCTTGCAAGAGGGGTCAGAAGTCTCCGGACCAGGTCCGTGTTCGTTCCTATTATTAAGGAACTCTTGTTGGCTCCAGGCAGCCGAGGGCACACAACTGCAAGAGTATCAAACACTTCAGCCTTCCCGGCCACAGATGGGTCAAAGGTCAGTTTTATGGGCAGGTAGCCATCATAAGGGAAGCTCTGGGTCCCGATTCCCCAGATTTCTAGTTCTTCTATCTTCTTGATGGGTAGGTGACCTAAGTGTTTGTCATAAAAGTCCCGATACAACAGGGTCACCTGTGCCTCTGTATCCAATATGGCTTTTGTGTAAACTCCCTCCACTTGAATGGGCACTATGGGGGATGGGCCCACCAGCTTCTCTGGATATCGCCTCAAAGGGGTCTCTTTTCTTGGATCTTTGCGGTTCCCTTTTGGACTTCCTTTTTTCCACTTCTCCTTGGACTTAAGCCTCTCCTGGGCCTGGTATGCATTGATCTCCCTCCTGTTAACGGGTGTAACTACCCGCTGAGGGACATTACACTCTTTCCTTGGGGTACGTTCCCACTGAGGAACCTTGTGTTTCTTCTGAGGGGTCTTGTCCTCTCTTTTCTTGGGCTTCTCATTCAGTTTGGAGCTCACTGAAGATGATGGGCACCCGGTTGACTCCTTCACCGGGGCCCTCTGAAGTTTCCCGCCGGCTTGTGGTTGTCTGCTTTCTTTTTCTTGGGACTGGAACATACGGCTGCAATATGGCCAATCCCTCCACAGTTAAAACAGATCACATCCCCCCAGTCTTGTAGGGGAACGGGCACTGAAGCATCTGGGAACAACTCCTTCTTCGGTCCCTCTCTCTCAGGAACCCTTGAATCTTTTGTAATCAGGGAGGTCAGCATCTCTAACACCTGAGACATCTGCGATTTTAAAGCATCTACTTCTGGGTCTCTTTCTTTTGTCATCACCGAGTTGACTATCACTGGTGCAGCAGAAGTATGTGCCTTGATCACTTGTTGATCCATCTGTAGTGACTCCTCGTCCCTAATAATTTTTATCAGATCAGAGTAAGTCAGTGACATCCCCCCTCCAGAGGTTTTCAGGTAAAGCCAGACCGGATCCGAGCGTAATGCTCCCTTTAACACTTGCTTCATTCTTGCCGCATCTGTGTCTTTGGGCAACATCCCTTTCTTCAACACGATCTTACAAAGCATCTTGTTGAGTCTTCTTACATACTCTGAAAGCTTCTCATTCGGCTGTTGGAAAGTATGTTCGAATTGGTACACTAATTCTGTCACCTTCTCCAGCTGACCGAACTCCTCTTGTAACAGGGCTAAACAGTCCTGAGCTGTGCAGTCAGCATTGCCAAACCGGAAGCTTTTCACCGCTTCTGCTACAGCGCCTTTCAAACTTTCTATCACACGCTGTCTCTTCTGCGCTTCAGGCACCTCCCATGCCTCTACTGCTAGTAGTGCCTATTCAACCCAGGTATCGAAATCTTCTTCCCCTACAGGGACAGGAAGCTTCCCTGAGAAGGTCTTTAGTCTGCGGTAGCTAGCCTCTACATGTACCGTACTTGTCCTTTGGCACTTTGCTAGCAGATCCCCTAAGGCGTTTATTAATTCTGGTCCTATGGTAGTGACCGGTGCCGCCGGGGGCGTCACCCTTTCTTTCCTTTCAGGTGAGACACGGGGTGTACCTTGTGGTGATCCCATTGGGGATGGTTCCGTCTTGACGGTTATTGCGTGCGCCAACTTATAAGTTCTATTGTCTGGGGTGCGCACACATCTGCGCTTAAAGGTTTACGGCATTCCGTCCCACCATTCTATCAGCGCATACTGATATGAGATGTTTGGGTCTGACTTCATGTCCATCACCCATGGTGTACAATCTGGGGACATTGACACCACCAGTTTCTCTACCGTCTCTGTTGACCATTCCTCCCCTGGGAGGCTGATGACCACCGACTGATCTGGTTCTGTCTTAGCTGCTTCGCACCACACTTTAACTTCTAACGGGTCCATGCCGGTACTTTTGGCGTGTTCACCTGCTGTATCAGGATCCCGGACTCGAGAGCCCCCACCTGTAGCGCTGTAAGCGTGTAAGAGAGCCGCTGGTTTGATTTTCGGGCCCTGAGTACAGCTCCACCAAACCCCGGCAATCTTGTATAGTCCCCTGTGGCACAGTTAGTCTAGGGATGTTTTCTATCGTAATCTACACCTGGTAACATACACACTTTAACTTCTGATTAAGTGTAAGCACTATGAGTAATGACAACACAGTGATAGCAAATGGCAAGGTATAACAGCTTTACTTCAGGTTAAAAGGGAATGGATTAAAACATAACATATAACTGGCTTACAGAGCCCTGCAGCAATAGATGTAATATATGTATGGCAATAGCACAGCGCGGTAATCCACCACGTGCAGCTATTGCTATCTACGCGCCCTATGGCGCACTAAACAATATTCTAACTCCCCTCCTTAGTCAGGCCTGACATGGAATAAACTCAGTCTTGTGAATAAAGATTTCTTCGCATGCAAGCTTGAAATGGTGGTGCACGTTCAGGAACAGTATTGTAATCCACAATGTAGGCAGTCATAAGGAACACTATGCTGGAGACCCTTTAACTCTGTCCTGCAACCGGTCTCCAGCGGAAACAGCAAATAAATGAACGGTGGGCCAAGGCAGTCTATAGGCCTAAACACAATACAACCGATTGGATTGAGCAGGTGCTCGCTCACCACTCCGGACGCGATCCCAGTCCGGGACTTCCACCTGCTTGTGTCTCCACACAAAGCATCCACAACGATCGGGTCTCCGATCCAACTGATGTCCGCAGCAAACTCTGTCAGGTGCCCCCAGGCTCCGCAGCGGGATGGAAGGCTCTTCGGAAGTTGCACAAGGCCCCAGGCTTCAGGCCTCGTGCTGCAGCAGATCCGCACAGGAAGAAACTGTTGCTAGCAGCGCAGTGTCCAAAGAGGCTGAGCTCCCCCTCACCTCCTTCTTAAATAGTCCCTCCCATGAGTCTCTGCGGTGGCAACACTGCACCCTGGATGCCAAACAGGACTCTGGGAGATGTAGTTCCAAGAGTCTTAAAGGAGACCCCACTACATAAAGTAAAGGGCAGTTGTCACACATACACATTTTACACAAAACTTAGACCTTTCCTACAACACAGTGAGCTCCAGAGCTGTATCAATAGCCAATGCATCCAAGCTACATCTTGCAACACTCAGGGAGGGCATTCCCTGCTTCCTTCCCAAGCTTGCTGGTTGGGGCACCAAAGAGTATTGTCCTGCTAGCTGACGAGTCAGTATTTTTACAAACAGCTTCTCTTGTCCATGGACTTTAATGGATTGGAGAAAATAAGTTGTTCCTTTTTTTTACAAATGGCCCGAAAAAAATTACGGATGGTTGGCAACCCTGCTTAGTGGATTTTCTGAACATCTGTAACTCTACAACTTTCTGCAGACATGAATCAGGTTTCACTCCTGGGTCTTACAGCTCAATCCAGGAGGACAGACACATTCTCCTCCAATTCTTCAATCTTCTCTGGTTCCTTGTTCGGGTTCCAGAACTGAGAGGCATACCGTCCTCTCTTGGTATATCTACTTTTGAATGATGGCCACAGAATTTACCTTTTCCCCACAAAATACATTCAGTTTATTTCTCACTGCACAGATTCTTTGCTCACACTGCTGGAGACAAAAAGGGTTTATTTACTAAATGCAAATCCACTGTACACTGCAAGTGCACTTGGAGGTGCAGTCACTGTGGATCTGAGGGGGACATGCAAGAAAAATAAAAAACAGCATTTTTGCTTGCACATGATTGGATGATAGAAATCAGCAGAGCTTCCCCTCATTTTACATCTTCCCCCTCAGATCTACAGCGACTGCACTTCCAAGTGCACTTGTAGAGCACAGTGGATTTGCCTTTAGTAAATCGACCCCAATAGACACTCAACTATGTGTATGTTTGAGAACTTTAACTGAAGTCTTCTCAAACACCGAGCATAATTGGCTTCTCAGAAGTGAGATTTTGCATTCTCCTGCTTTAGTAAATCAACCCTGCAGGTATGACTTACAACAATTGCAGAGTGCAAAATCTGGTGCAGCTCTGCCGAAGAAACCAATCAGCGTCTTTTTTTCAAAGCTTAAAGGGGAGTTTCAGTAGCTGCTGGCTTTTAATAAACAGACACTTACCTGTTCCACTGTCCAGCGACGCGGCCGAAAGGAGCTTCGCTCCTCTCCACCCCTCTCCGCCGGCGCCTCCATTGTAACTGTGGGCACCCGGCCGTGACAGCTTTCAGCTTCACGGCCGGGCACTCACTGCGCAGGCGCGAGCGGCGCTGCACAATCTGAGTGGACAGGCGATCGCCTGGGACCTGTCACATGTCCTAGGTGATCGCCTACAGGAAGGGGCCGCCTTAGGCGATATGATGAGTCGCCTACGCCTAACCCACTCCCCCCCAAAAAAAATTACATGCCAAATGTGGCATGTAAGGGGGCGAGGTCTGGTTTAAGCGGAAGTTCCACTTTTGGGTGGAACTCTGCTTTAATTGAACAACAATTAGAAGCTTTATTTTCAACAGAGGCCAAACTCATACAGATATAGAACACCTCATCCCGTTTAAATTAGAAAATAATAATAGGAAGGATGAGCACATGGGTGCTCAGGGATTTTTAAACGGTGTTCAGAAATAGAGCACAACAGACTGGGTATATATAACAAAAAGTGAACAAACAATGTTTATTGAAATATTTTAAAAGCAAACAAGCATATATTGATGAGACCATCCACATAAAGTACATGACAGAGAAGTCATAAAACATGATGAGCTGTCGTCAAGAGTCACTCTAATAGTTTCGCTCAATGAGAGCTTCTTCAGGAGTTTTAATTGACAATAAACGCAGGTCATACTAAAAGATAAGAATTTGCATATGTCAAGCAAACATGGATGTATAGCGAGTTTTGTTATACTTTGAAAAAAGCATAAAATATACATTGAGCAAATTTAATGCAAAATGATATTGATTGAAAGAATAATTTTCTTAAGGTTGGATAATATAATTCTGTGAAAAATATAGTCAACACACTAAAATAGAATGACAAACTATAAGTGGCGCTAAGTGAATATAACAATTATATTGGTATAAACTGTGAAAAAAGTAATAGTGAAATATACTTAAATCTTAAAAATGAACAAAAGGCATAAAGAAAAATTCCAAAAAATGTGTATAGAGTGACAGCACAAATAAAGTCCATATAAGTGTATAGTGATAGTGTTCAAAATTAGATGATAATCTTCTTCTTTTCCACCACACCACAGTGTTCAAGTGAGTCAAACCCCCTTCAGATAGGACACTCACCGCAATGCAATGCCTTACACTCTCGTGTTTTGGCAAATGAGCAGACAGCACCTCTCAACTAGGTGGATTGGTTCCACATCCGATGCAGTGATCCTCAAACAGGCTCCACATAAATGCAAAAATAAATGCAAAGGATAGTGTAATACTGCAAAGTCAGTTTTATTGGTACTACAAAATCTTCAAATATTGCACTCACATGATAACCAGTAAAAGTAAGCCAAAATCACACTGCAACCGAATCCACAGCATTAACTTCACACTGTCACAACCAACGAATGATGGTCACGGCGGACCCAGGATCAGCACAGGTCACAAAATAGTATATAAACCACTCTCTACCTGTCCTCTCCACTTGCGAACGCCGTTTCCAAAGGTGGCTGATAATAAAGTCTGTAACACACGGCACTCCACACACGCTTGATCAGATTGTCAATAGCCTCCCGTGTAGCCACACTGGCTACACGGCAGGCTATTGACAATCTGATCAAGCGTGTGTGGAGTGCCGTGTGTTACAGACTTTATTATCAGCCACCTTTGGAAACGGCGTTCACAAGTGGAGAGGACAGGTAGAGAGTGGTTTATATACTATTTTGTGACCTGTGCTGATCCTGGGTCCGCCGTGACCATCATTCGTTGGTTGTGACAGTGTGAAGTTAATGCTGTGG
This sequence comes from Rana muscosa, assembly GCA_029206835.1. Lineage (NCBI taxonomy): Eukaryota > Metazoa > Chordata > Amphibia > Anura > Ranidae > Rana > Rana muscosa. The sequence continues at coordinate 75,733,902 of CM055121.1, forward strand.
ATTCGGTTGCAGTGTGATTTTGGCTTACTTTTACTGGTTATCATGTGAGTGCAATATTTGAAGATTTTGTAGTACCAATAAAACTGACTTTGCAGTATTACACTATCCTTTGCATTTATTTTTGCATTTATGTGGAGCCTGTTTGAGGATCACTGCATCGGATGTGGAACCAATCCACCTAGTTGAGAGGTGCTGTCTGCTCATTTGCCAAAACACGAGAGTGTAAGGCATTGCATTGCGGTGAGTGTCCTATCTGAAGGGGGTTTGACTCACTTGAACACTGTGGTGTGGTGGAAAAGAAGAAGATTATCATCTAATTTTGAACACTATCACTATACACTTATATGGACTTTATTTGTGCTGTCACTCTATACACATTTTTTGGAATTTTTCTTTATGCCTTTTGTTCATTTTTAAGATTTAAGTATATTTCACTATTACTTTTTTCACAGTTTATACCAATATAATTGTTATATTCACTTAGCGCCACTTATAGTTTGTCATTCTATTTTAGTGTGTTGACTATATTTTTCACAGGGTTATATATATTTAAAGTGGCTGCTGCTAGTATTTGATGCACTGTATTCTTCTGTTAAAACAGCGCGGTGGGGTAATCACTAGGGCGGCTTGTATTGATTACCATTTTTTTATTGGATAATATAATTGAATTAACAAACAATGTAGTCAAAAATAATAATAAAGAAAATAATCACGACTTGAATAAAACAATTAGAAGCTGATTGGCTCCCATGCACAGCAGCACCTGATTTTCCACTCTCCAGTTTTGGTAAATCAACCCAATTGCATGTCTCATCTGCAAAAAAAGGTTGCCTTCTTCCAAATCTTTACTTTAAAAGTTAAAATTGAATTCCATGGAACAGCAAAATCTTCACCTAAATGGGGTTAAATGCTCATTTATGCCTAGCCTTCCAGGAAAAAATGTCTTTTACTACCCTACTCTCCAGCAGCTAATACTCTTCTCTGCTCCCTAAAGTTCCTGCTTGTGGACTGTCCCTTAGCATCCTGACATACACTGCAGGGCTACTGGCCCTGCATTGTACTTGATGACGTTACAGTGACTGCGACCTCTGATGCACTTTAGAGAGGAGGCTCCTGGGGCCAGTCACATAGCAGGAAAAGAGCCTACAAGACTTCTTTGTTGAAATGTTAATGTGTCTAAAAAGTATCATGTGTCTTGAATTCCCTTTAAAAATACCACAAGCTTAATGGTTATACTAATTGTGTTCATAGACTAAAACAAAGTATATCTACCTTAATACATAATATAATTTGATTTTCCTTATATGCAAATTGCTTGTATTGTAATTATCTTGGCATATGTCGACTCTTTTTGTACCACCTTTTTGTACCCAATAAAAATAGTTTGTAAACAAAAACAAATACCAGTATAGTTTCTTGCTATGTGAGAGTGCTTTGACAATCCTGTGCCAACACATTTATACCTGTATATCTGTAGTGTCAGATCTAAGACACTGCTGCCTCTGACTATTAACTTCACTACCTACCGGCACATGGGAATAGCCCACCACATCCAGATCTGCGGTAACAGGTATAATATATCTGGGATGGAATGGGATCTGTTTGATATGGACTCTGGTTGTTAATGGAGTGATTCATAGGAGACACCTCAATACAGGGCACTGACCACTTTGGAGGCATTAGCATTACTGACTATATATGCAGATTAATACCTGTGTCTGCTGCCTTATGTGTGTTCAGGATTTACATTCCCATATATATTATACCTGTTACTGCAGATCTGGATGTGGTGGGCTTTTTCCATGGACCAGTAGGCGCTATCTGGAGATCCATGTCAACCTTTTATTTTATTTTTATGATGCCTGTAGGAGCTACATATTGTCACTAAAGTTAAAAGTTACATATTATACATGCTTGAATGGTCCTGAAGAAGCGGGAGTTCCGTGAAACGCCTCAACCAGACCATGCTCTCATTGAATATATACTTCTGTGCTCTCACGATATGAACTTTATACTGTATGGTATTAACTGCATTGTTGTATGCTATTAGGCATCTTTTATCTGTATAAACTTAATAAAGAAGCTTTTTAATCTATATGCATTGTGTGATGTGTTCACAAACGTATTTGTAAAGTCCCACCCCTTTTACCTGTGCCCTTTCTCTCTTAGTATGCACTAGCTCCAGCTTATATCAATGTGAGTATGGATATCTCAAATCTAATAGGCCACTGGTAAGTTGACAATCACTTTTATCTTCTGGTCCCTGAGCGGAGCGAATTCCTCACTGCATACTGACCACCAAAGGTTTGCTCTTTCGGCACTGCCACCATTTTTAGAAATCCTTGTATTTTTTGAATGAATACAGGGTGTTCTCTGACTGAATGAGGTGGGGGCGAGTTGCGGTGATGTCACAATTTCCACATCGCCCAATTACAGAACTACTTGTATTTATTGAAAAAAATACAAGGCATTCTGTGAATAGTGCTGGGTAATTGCGCCTTGTGGTATGTGTGTAGAGAGGAAGCTGCCTAGGATCTGGAAGATCGTCACTATTACTGTAGTAGCACTGACTGCTACAATGATTGTCAGGTTCTCCAGCGCCGCTCAGTTATGAGATATGCATACTTACATTGTGCCAGGCTGGACCAAAGATGCCTGAGTTCAGCTTTAATTCCTTCTCTCCTTTCTTCCTCTCATGATCCAAAGGCAAAAAATTTTTATAAAGCATGGACCAATTTGCCAGACAGGAAAAAAATATTTACCTTCTTTGTGCTTTTCTGAGGCAATCAAATATTCCCTGGATCAACAATCTCTGGTGTTATTGCCTTTAAATGTTAAAAGCCAGTTAGGGCTTATGCACACGGCCACAAGGGCGCTGTAACAGAACCCATGAAAAATCTTCTCCATAGTTGCTGCATAAATTCACACATATAAAGTAATTACAGAATGCAGCTAATGCAAGTACTGGCGCATACCCGTATAAAAGTGTATTCGATAAATGCTTTCTATGAGTGGCTGGACTCAGCAGCTGTGGATTCTATAGAAGATTTTTAGCAGGTTCTGTATGGTCTTGCACACTGTATGGCCTCCTTACGGCTGTGTGCAGGAGTCCATATATTTAAGGCACCTAGGATGGCATCGTTGTTTTTTTTTTTAAGCAATCAACTGAACTGGCTAGAACTAATTCCTGAGGGAGCCTATTCCACATTAGTGTGAAGAAGCCTTTCCATATGTGGAGATTAAATCTCTTTTCCTCCAGAGGCAGAGCGCCATTTTCCTCTGTAATGACCTTAAAGGATACCGTATTTTCCGCACTATAAGGCGCACCGGATTATAAGGCGCAGTCTCAATTACGGGTCTATTTCTGTACTTAACCCATACATAAGGTGCACTGTACTATAAGACGCATGCTAAAACATACGGTCTACAAAAATAAATTTAACGGAAGCAAAACAGTGAGTTTAGTTGAACTTTATTCTACTATTTAACAATACACTCACATTATTTTTTAGTCTCGTTGCCAGGTGGCTGTTAAGCAATGATGCCGGCTTTTGCAAAAGCTCGGACAACAGTTAAAGCAGATACCTTACTAACGTACTGTACATATTACGTAATGTTCTCTGACTGGTTTATCGCTGCCAGCATACGTAGTGTACGTATTACGTTCCTGTGTCAGTGGGAAATGGTCCGACAGTTAACCAAGCGGAGTGCTTACCAAAGTCGCACAACAAATTTTTTACAGATTTTGGAACTCAGTGCACACATAAGGCGCACCGGACTATAAGGCGCATGGCCGATTTTTGAGAAAATTTTAGTCTTTTAGGTGCGCCTTATAGTGCGGAAAATACGGTAAGTTAATCTTTCAAAAAATAATAATAAATGCATATATTTTTGCAGGTTAGAAATGTGCATTTATTTTATTTTTTTAACTGAAACCTGTAAAGCATCAACTTGGTTGCCCTTCTCTGCACTTTCTCCAGATCCCCAATATTCTTTTTGTGAACTGGTGCCCAAAACTGAACTGCATATTCCAGATGAGGTCTTACTAATGATTTGCCCAGGGGAAACATTATATCTCTCTCTCTGGAGTCTATACCTCTCTTAATACAAGAAAGTATTTTGCTAGCTTTAGTGACTGCAGCTTAGCATTGCATGATATTATTTATGATCTACCAGAACTCCCAGGTCTCTCTTGATTATTGACTCTCCCAGTTGTACTCTTCCTAAAATGTTTGATGCATGTTTATAACGCCCAAGTGCATAACTTGACATTTAATACCATTGCCCAATCATACAGTGAATTTAGGTTTGATTGTGTAGCACTACCCCCGCAGGAGCTGCTGGTTTGATTTTGGGTCTGCACTCTGCGTGTCAACCCCAGAAATTTGGCTCGAGCCCCCCTTGGCACAACTGGACAATAATATAAAGGTGGAACCCAATAGCAGAGGGGACCACAACAATACCACACTGTAATGTATATAGTTATTGTTACCTTGGCACTGGACACTTGGTTCACAGCTGAAATAGACAGAGTCCCACACAGGTAGTACTTAACCAGTTGTAAAATGTTTACTTGGAAAAGAGTAACAGAGTGGTTATACAAATAAACATTTGACTGTACACAGATCCCTGGAAGTCAATGTAGCCTAACTGTTTCAAGAATTCTATAACACAAGACCCAATTACCATATACTGAGTCAGATGTGAGTGAGTGTGTGGTGGAGGAATCTCCCATTACTATGGCACCGGCACTGGGGCACCTCTCCACCAAGGCTCACACAAATCACTAAAACAATAAACGACAAATACAATGCAAACAGTTACATTAGCAGTTATAGTTCATATGCCTGAATGGCTCCCTCTAGCGGGCAGTTCAAACTGGTACGTATCCTTTTGTAATGGACGTTGGAAATTGACTGCTTGGACCTTGAAGAAGGGGACATACCCCGAAAGCTTGTCCTGAAAAATTCTATGTTAGTGCAAATAAAAAAAGTATCACGGACAGTACTTAATTTTCTCTGTCACAATTGCACTAATACGGCTACAATTACGTCAAGTATAATGGACGTTGAAAAGAAACAGAGTGATTATTGTTCCTTTAAGGTCAGCTTATCTTCTGCTAGCTCAGTTGGTGCACTTTAATTGTATTCCAATCAGTATGTAACAAAGGGAAAAGTGATCACTCAATGAAAGTAGAATAGGAGCGGAAGAACCGCTAGTCCTCCCAGGCCGCTATACTGCACGCGGTTACAAGGGATCCCTATCTGTGGCACTGCAAGTGTCAGCAACTACAAGTGGGATTATATAGACCACTCTCCTGTAACTCAGTCAACTATGCTGGTAGGCAAGTGCCCTCTCACCCGGCTGGAGGCCTCGGATCACTGGTATCCCCGTCAGATAAAATGTCGCCAGTTCGCCGCGCGGCTGCTCACAAGGTGCAGGTGGACAGATGGTTTCAGATGCTGTGGAGCATAGGGCGGTCCCCTCTCTGGCGCAGTCAGCGATGCGGTCCACAAGGATCCCCTCGTCGGCAATCCGCTCTCCAACTTTAGGCCCAGGCTTCTACGGCCCAGGCACGCTCACAGCAGGCCTCCTGCCTGTTGAAAGATGGTGTCCAGAGAGAGCGTGCTGAGCCCTCACTCGTCTGTTATATAAGATTCCCCAGCAGGCTGTGCGGTGGTGCACTGTTTTCTGGTAGCACAGTGGCACTGTGGGTATTGTAGTCTCAATCCAACCCACGGCAATAGAGTCACTTCCTCTCTTACTACAATGCCCACCATGCTTTGCGCCATAGTGCAACTGGACTGAACGAACTTCAATGTCACAACATAAACAAACCCTAGAGGGAGCCAACCTCATTATAGGAACACAACGTAATCTTTAGGATACTTTAGATAATAACCCCTTGCTACACTTGTTAGTTAAAGATAAGGCAGTTTTTCACAATAGTCAGGCTGCAGTCTTCCTCCTGCCAGGATGTGCAAGGGGACACACTGATTAACATGGAAGGTGACACACTGACCACCATGTAAGGAGACACAATGACCCCCATGGAATAATGGCAGTCTGACCACCAGTGTAAGGGACACACTGACCAATATCAACATAAGGGAATGCATTGAGCACCAATGCAGGAGACAAACCGAGCACTGACCACCCATAGAAAGGGGCAAGCTAAAAATTGACCACCAGTATAAGGAGGCACAGTGAACACCGACCGCCACTGTAAGGGGGTACACTAAGCACCAATTAAAGGGATGCATTGAACGCTGACCACCAGTGTAAGAGGGCATACTGAGTAAAGATAGCACACTGACTACCGACATAAGGAGACACCTACTCCTTACCACTTTACGCTGCAAGCTGTACTGTACATTACATAGTCCTGACTGCTGCACTGTATATTCTATCTCATATGTATTACATTAAGATTCAAGGCAGTCCAATCAGTAAAAAAAAAAGTTCCAGAGGAGAGTCTATCAGAGTGCCCCCTTACATACACTGTCACCACCAGAGTGCCCTCTTACATCAGATTTCCCCATCAAAGTGTCCCCTTATATCAGGTATCCTCATCAGAGTTTCCCCCACCTACATCACCTGCCCCCATCGGAGTACCCCCTTACATCAGATGTCCGCATCATAATGCCCCCTTACATGAGGTGTCCCCATCAAAGTGCACCCTTACATCATGTGTCCCCATCAAAGTGCCCCCTTACATCATGTGTCCCCATCAAACTGCCCCCTTACATCAGATGCCCCATCATAGTGCCCCCTTACATCAAGTGTCCCAATCACAGCACCCCCTTACATCAGGTGACCCTATTTGAATGCCCCCATACCTTAGAGCCAGGGAGGCAGGGGGAGTGAGCTAGTAAGTAAAGCAAGCTGCAGGTCTGACCAGAGGAAGTTCCGCTTCTGTCCTCCTATGATTCTGGGGGGTGGGACTTGCACATGACATCACTGGTTGTCAGGTAACCTGCAGTCCTAACAATCAATCACTGCAGAGGCGGGGGGAGAACCTCTACTAGGGACTATTTGGTGGTCCTCATTAAATTGTCACCTAGTCTCGACTGTGGTCCCTATTTGATGATGTCTGCTATACATACTTGCATCCCATCTCTCATGGTCTTAAAATTAAGCAATATGAACTTTCTTTTTCTATTGGGGCATGGAGGCTTTCTGAAAGAATTTGCTGGGCCATGGCCTCACAAAGGTTGAGAAACACTGATGTAAGGATGTTTTACTGCATAGCTTGGTGTCATGTGCAAAGACTGAAATAGTACTTTTAATCCCAGACCCTATATCCTTTATAAAGATATTAAAAAGTGATGCCGTGTACACACGATTGATGTTCTCGACGGAGAAAACACCGTCAAGAAAATCGACGGGAAAAACGAGGAATGGCTTGGTCCCCTACACACGCCCGGTTTTCCTGACATTTATTCTCTTGGTCAGGAAAAAACTACCGTGTGTAGGCTCCCTGGCAGTGTTTCCCTATGGGAAAATTTAGAGCATGTTCTAATTTTTCTCATTGTGATTCTTGCCGTTTTTCTCGTCGGGAAAAATGATGGAAAGCCCGCACACGGTCGTTTTTCTCGTCAAAGAGAAAAAATAAAAATTTTCCGACGAGAAAAATGGTCGTGTGTACGCGGCATTAGGGTCCCAACACTGAACCTTGGGGTACACCACTTTCAATAGATTTTTATTGAAAAAATGTAAGGTACAAAACATAGAATAAGAGAGCATTTTGAAATTGCCAAGATGTCGAATCGCTACTTTCTGTGTAAATGCAAGCATTTTACCGACCATTTCATGCATTTTGTACGCAGGATCTTTCTGCCAGCCTTTGCCAGCAAGATCCTGTGCAGATGATCGGTAAATTCATTATGATTGTGTATATGTACCCTTATGGCCTGCATGCTCTGCCAGCATTCGTATCATATACTGTGGATGTATTATTCGCAGCATACCCTCTCAACATCTGCTGGGGAACTACTATCCTCAACATGCCTTTTAGCACCTGCTGTCATCTAATACGGAAAATTCCCAGCATGCCCTTGGCCCTCAGCTAATAAGGAACTAGCATTCCCAGAATGGCTGGTCAGCAACTGCAAAGCAGCTGACTTCTGCCACCTATTGTCGAACTACTGCCCTCAGCATGGCCTGTCAGCCCCCTGCTGTCATCTTCTGTGGAACTACCAACCCCAGCATGTCCTGTCAGTATGTACTGTGGCACTACTATTCCCAGCATGCTCTATTGGTGCTTGCTTGTCATCTTCTGAGGCACTACTACCCCCAGCACGCATGGTTAACATTTACTGTGAAACTACTACCCAGTATGTGTTGTCAGCACATGCTGTCATTTTCTGTGGAACCATTACTCCCAGCATGCCCTGGCAGCATCTACTGTGGAACTACTAATCCCAGCATGCTCTATCAGTGCTTGCTGTCATCTTCTGTGGCACTACTACCCACAGCATGCAAGGTTAGCATCTACAGTAGAACTACTACCCCCAGCATGTCCTGTCAGCCCCCTGCTGTCACTTTCTGGAGAACTACTACCCCCAGCATGTCAGCCCCCTGCTGTCACTTTCTGGAGAACTACTACCCCCAACATGCCCTGTTGTCACCTTCTGTAGAACTACTACCCCCCAGCATGTCATGTTGTCACCTTCTGTAGAACTACTACCCCCCAGCATGTCATGTTGTCACCTTCTGTAGAACTACTACCCCCAGCATGTCCTGTCAGCCCTCTGCTGTAATTTTCTGGAGAACTACTACCCCCAGCATGCCCTGTCAGCACCTCCTGTGGAACTACTCCCCACAGAATACCCTGTAAGCTCCTTGCTGTCACCTTCTGAGGGACTACTCCCCCAGCTGTCACATTCTGTAGAACTACTCCCCTCAGCATATCCTGTCAGCCCCCTGCTGTCACCTTCTGTAGAACTACTCCCCTCAGCATATCCTGTCAGCCCCCTGCTGTCACATTCTGTAGAACTACTCCCCTCAGCATATCCTGTCAGCCCCCTGCTGTCACATTCTGTAGAACTACTCCCCTCAGCATATCCTGTCAGCCCCCTGCTGTCACATTCTGTAGAACTACTCCCCTCAGCATATCCTGTCAGCCCCCTGCTGTCACATTCTGTAGAACTACTCCCCTCAGCATATCCTGTCAGCCCCCTGCTGTCACATTCTGTAGAACTACTCCCCTCAGCATATCCTGTCAGCCCCCTGCTGTCACCTTCTGTAGAACTACTCCCCTCAGCATATCCTGTCAGCCCCCTGCTGTCACATTCTGTAGAACTACTCCCCTCAGCATATCCTGTCAGCCCCCTGCTGTCACATTCTGTAGAACTACTCCCCTCAGCATATCCTGTCAGCCCCCTGCTGTCACATTCTGTAGAACTACTCCCCTCAGCATATCCTGTCAGCCCCCTGCTGTCACCTTCTGTAGAACTACTCCCCTCAGCATATCCTGTCAGCCCCCTGCTGTCACCTTCTGTAGAACTACTCCCCCCAGCTGTCACCTCGTGTGGAACCACTCCCCCCAGCATGCCCCCCTCCCGTGCTGTGCCCTCCTCCCAGCAAGCCCCGTCCCTGGCAGGAGCCGTGTATAGGTGTAGAGCAGACGCTGGTGGGCGGGGCCAGGGTAGGAGTGGCGGCAGTAGCACAATGAGCGGTGGCAGGAGGCACACAGGGGCGGGGCCGCACACACTCACCCACTCACACTGAAAACACGGCCAGGTGTAGCCGAGCCGCCGTGTGATAAGGAAGTGCCGGCTAGAATCCCGGAGCAACAAGCGGCCTCCTACTGGAACGTTCTCCACAGCCGGGCATGGCAAGCCGAAGACGGAGAGCCGAGGAGTGAGGAAGAGGAAAATGTGACAGCGAGTGAAGGGGAGGGGTATAGAGAGCGGAGAAGAGAGAGGAAGGAAGGAAGGAAGGGGAGGGAAGAGAGCAGCTTGTGGCAGGCTGCTGTCGCTTCCAGTGCAGCACAGGCAAGACACAGAGGCGTCCTCCTCTCCTGACACATCTGGGGACCGAGGGCCACCTACCTGCCTGTCCCCTCCCACCCCTCACTGGGCTCCATGCTGGACTGAGCTTCTTCTTTTCCTCAGCAACAGAAAGAACAGCAAGAGATTTTATTTTTTATTTTTTCCTTCTACTCATCAGTCCTGTCCCTCCTCTCCAGCACAGATCACCTGCAGCAGCAGCAACCTTCCTCCTCCTCCCCCAGCCCCAGGACCCTCCTGTGTGTGGGGTGCCCATCAACCACACAAAAAGGGGGGGACCATCACAAGAAGGGAGGAGGAGAGCAAAGGTGGGGGGGTGAGAGGAGAGTGGGATTTGGAGGAGGAGGTGGTGGTGGTGGTGGCGGTGGATCAAGAGGCAGAGAAGGGTGACCATGAGGAGATTTAAAAAGGTGCTGGACGGCCTGACAGCCGTATCCTCCTCTTCATCGTCGTCTTCATCCCAGCCTGGAATCAGGGAGGTGGAAATCCCAGAGACCCTCCAGTCCGAGCACTTCCAGCTCTGCAAGGTGAATTGGGATGAGTACTATTTATTACTAGCATTGTCATCATCTGCAATAAGCCCTCCTCTCCTACCCCCTCCCCAATGTGTATATCTGTAACATCTCTCTGCATGCAACCACACACATACTTGGCACCGATCGGCTACGTGTAGGCTTCCAACAAGACCCATGATGTAGGCAGAGCGGCTGTCGAAGAATGCCTGTTTCACCTGCGTCCATCCCATCTTGTGTAGGAAGCCCTGGTGGTGCTGTGTAGGGAGCTAGACATAGGCCACCCCATGAATGTGCAGATTTAGAATGGCTGTCTATGATCTGTCAGGCTTTACCGGTTTGAAAAAAAACGTACCACCTATACACCGAATATTTTAGGCTATGGAAGATCAGATCTGTCGCAATTTTGAATGGCCAACGTAATATATTTTTTTTAGATCAGATGTTCAGTAGGAGCTCATGGATTTCACCTCCGTCTTCCAAGATCCATACGGGCTTCTGTTTATGTTGCCGTTTTAGATGGTCTTGTCCTCGTGTGGCTTGAAGGGCATCTGGGAAAGCTCTGCACCATTTTTAATTTTTTTTTTTTTTTGGGTTGTGTTTGCTGAGCTCAGGCTCCCCCCACATTGTCATTTCCACCCCGTCTCTCTCCTCCTCTTGTCAATTTCCCCATTCTGATGGCAGTGATGTCCGTCAAGGCTTGCTCCTTTTGCTCAATCTTCTCTTGTGATGGCAACCTCTTCCCTGCCAAAGGCCTGAACCGGTAACTTGGTTCTCCCTGTAATTTCGTGTCAGCTGGAGCTGCCATGCAGGTTCTTGTTAGGTAGCCTTTATTAGAGCTTCATTTCACTTTTTTTTTTTTCATAGGGATGTTATTTTGTTGACTTGTGGTAAAGGGTGACTGTCAGTGGTGTAGTTGCGTGTTGTTTTTTGTTGTTATATGTGGATATGTCATCACAGGCCTCTGGTGCAGAAATGATAAAATATCAGGGTCTCCCATCGATTTCATATGTCTTGGTCTACTGTCAAGAGTTAATTTCCATCGTTGTGCAAATTTGAGTAGCACACCATAACACAAACACTTGTGGCCTAGTTGTAGCCTGAGCGTTCTTGTTGGGGTATTGATTTTCTGACGGTGCTGAAAATGATTCTATGGTTTAGCATAGTAATCTGATTTACGAATCTAATCCATCTAAAGTCTTACTGCACTAAGGGCCCATATACACTGTCAGTATATGCATATTCCATTGAAATAAATGGAAACTTATTAAAATGTGCATTGTAGCATGCACCAGTGCACACTTGTGTTGACATACTATGCATTGGGGGGTACAAAATCTGGTGCAGCTCTGCATAGAAACCAATCGGCTTTGACTGTTTTTGTCAAAACTTAACTGAACAAGCTGAAGTTGGAAGCTGATTGGCTACCATGCGTAACTGCACCAGATTTTGCACTCTCCCGTCTTAGTAAATCAAGACCAGTGGCCTATTAGCTTCTAATTTCAGTCTCCCCTGCCTCCCCCCAAGCACATCACTTGCCTTAGGTCAATGACACACACAATGCCTGCTGTGCCTCCTGGCATATGTACGTTACATATCCCAGGAGTCATGGGTTTCTAATCAACATGCCTCTCCGCATGTCATCTGGAGGTGTGCTGGCGGAACCCGGAACAGCTAGTGATGACGTCACAGGGAAACATGGCGGTGCGGGACCAAGTGATGCTAGAAGAGAAGAGTCTCTTTGATGCACAGTGCTGGATCCGATGGGTGGGTAAGTATCAAAAGGTAGCTGAACTCCCCCCGGGAAGGTAAGGCTTAAAAAAAAAAAACCAGGGTGGAGGTTAAAGTTTCGCTGTAAGCTTTGACAACTAAACCTGGAAGCTGAGGAAAGGAGGTAACCGCTCAGGTGCAGCCGATCTCCTCACAGGATCCAGAACCGTGGGTGCAGCCAATGCAAAAATAGTGCGAAAACTTGGACTGCCGCACTCCAAAAAAATTGGTCATTCTTTTATTAAAATAAAAATAACAAATACATAGCACAGCAAAGGGAACAGCTAGTGTGAGCTGACGTGTTTCGCACTGAACTTCAGCGCTTAATCATAGCTTGGAAGCTGCCTGGTTTCTGTGCATAGCTGCACCAGATTTTGCGCTCTCCAGTTTTAGTAAATCAACCCTATTGTGTTTTAAATTTGCATAGCAACAAGTGTTGACATGCATTTAAATTGAATAAATGTAAAATGCATCCTGCAAAATTGGACAAGTGTGGCCCCTAAAGCATTGTGTGGTATAGCTTTCATGGTTTATTCATTATTATTTTTTTTAACTAGGATTAGTAAATGAGTAATACTTGGGTAGCCGATTCTCCATTGATTTATACACAAATGATCATGATCTATGGCCTTTCTCAACCAGGGCTCCATAGAAATCCAGGGTTCCTTCTGAAAGGTAATAACTGTGAGGGATGAACTGATAGGAGAGATAGAGGTTTGGTTATTAGCTGAAGGCATGATGGGCTTCTCTGAAGGGATGAGTTTTCAGGGATCGCTTAAGAGGACAGAGTAGGAGATAGCCGGATAGATTGAGTTAGAGCTTTGCAGAGGATGGAAGAGGCTCTGAAGAAGTCCTGGAGATGAGCATTGGAGGAGGAGACAAGGGAGCTAGAGAGCAGGAGGTCTTGGGAGGAGCGTAGAGGATGGTTTGGGTGACATTTGGAGACCAGATTGGTGATGTAGCTCAGGACAGAGCAGTAAATGGCTTTGTATGTTATTATTTTGAATTTTATACATTGGGCAATGGGAAGCCGGTGGAGGGATGGCGGACACTGAATGGTTGGATGAGTCTGGCGGCAGCAGCAATTATGATAGGCTGAAGAGGTAGGCCAATGAGGAGGGAGTTACAATAGTCGAGGCGAAAGATAAGGGAGTGAATAAGTTGCTTTAGCGGTTTCAACGGTTAAAAAAGGGCCTATTTAGGAGATGTTACATAGGTGAAGTCTACAAGATTTGAAAAGTGATTAGATTTGGGGCTGAAAGGACAGGTCAGAGTAGTCTAGGATAACACCTAGCACCCTGGCATGAGGGGAGGCACTGATGGTTGTTTTATTGATCTTGATGGAGAAGTCAGGGGGGGCACTGGCAAGAGGCAATATTATGAGTGCAGTTTGAGAATGATTTAGTTTGAAGAAGTGTTGTGACATCCATGCTAACATGTCGAATAGTAATGCGAGAGGCGACTAAAGGGGTGAGGAGTAGAGGGATAGATTTGTGTGTCATCTGCATAGAGATGGTTCTGGAAGCCATGGGAGTTTATCAAGTGACCAAGGAAGGAGGTGTAGATGGAGGAGAGGGGCCCGAGGACAGAACCTTGCGCCCCCCCAGAAAGAGAAAGTGGAGAGGAGGAGACAGTTGTAGGTAACCTTGAAGGTGCACTTTATTAAGGCCCCACCCCAAGCAAATTAATTTAATGAATATTGGGTACATATACAGTATAATTTGCACTGATATGAGCTCCATTCATACTGTAGCAGAAGAAGTCTCCCCCATTCTCCTGGATGAGATTGTGATGTCATCGGCTACGATTCGTCTATTCAAAGAATGCCTTATATTCCTTGGAAGGCTTTCTCTGAATGGTTGAGCTGCTGACTTCTGTGTTCTGTATACAGAATGCAAGTTGCTTGAGGAAGCATCCAGAGGAGACTAGCACTGACTGTGTGGTTGATCTAATTAAAACTTGTAGTGCAAAATCTGGCGCAGCTGTGTTTGGTAGCCAATCGGCTTCTAACATTAAGCTTTGAAAAAACCTGGAAGCTGATTGAGCCCCGTATTTCTCTCGGCGGGGAGGCGTTCTCACTCTCTCTACATGGGGTCCCGGCTCTTGATTGGATAGCTTGATAGCAAGCAGCACAACCATTGTCTCCCGCTGCTGTCAATTTAATCCAATGACGCCGGGGCCAAGTGCGGCATTCGTGTCTATGAACGCAAATAATGGACTTGGAGCGCTCCCCCGGGAGAGCGCTTCTCCTAGGGGGTTATCTGATGCAGGGAGGAGCCGCAAGAGCCGCCGGGGAACCTCAAAAGAGGATGTTCAGGGGCCACTCTGTGCAAAACTAGCTGCACAGTGGAGTCAAGTATGATATGTTTGTTATTTGTAAAGGCTCGTTTTTTATTTATTTTTTAATCACTTTAACCCCTGTATGTAGCTCAGGATACCAAAGTGATATTCTGTACCCCCAGCTGCCTTCCTGCTCCAGATGTGAGATGTAAAGTATTGGATGTATCCAAGCTGGGCCAAATAAATTAAAGGAAGAAATAATCTCGTTCAGCTATGAAATATTTATTCATTAATGCCAGGCATTAGTCTTGAGTGCCCCAGGTCTTGGTGCCGTGAATGGTAGTCATTGCCATGGGTGAGCTTCCCGTTACAGGGGTTGTGGGTGATTAATTGCTATTGGGGGTGCAGTTACAAGATAACACCAATGACACCCCCACAGAATGCCCAATGAACACACAGAAGTGAAACGTAACATCCCTTGGCATCATTAGAAGTGTTTTTATTTATTTATTTATTTATAAAGTTAGGAGATTTTTTTTTTTTTTTTGTCCCTGTCCCAGGGATCAGCCTGAAATCGGGGAGTTTCTTTTGAAACTCTGCAATGCTAATAGGGTCAGCCTGATTTTGCTTATTTTAAAACCACATTTTACAAGAAACAAATGTTGGTTTGCGGCCACTGAGCCATCATGTGATCTGAAGGCTTGGGAAAGAACAGTAACAAGCTGAGTTCAACTTTTTTTTTTTTTTTCTCTCTAAGGGCTCAGCTCCATGTGACATTTGGGGCTAACACATGCTAAGTTTGCTAACAGGAAATGTTTTCTTGTTGCACATAGTGACCGTTCACAAGCCTTTATTCAATTTTAAAACAAGCACTGCAGGAAAGGCAGTTGGTACCAGATTGGTCACTAAACATCTGACTGTATAATCTCTATACACGTTGAACCCTAGATCTACCAAAACTGTGTGTAATATCAGGACCTACCTAAACCATCCATTCAGGAATGCCCTTGCATTGCATTCTTGTTGGTAGGTTTAAAGAAGATTATACAATCAGATTGGTGTGGGTAGCTTAAAGCTGACCTTCAGTCATTTTTTCCATCTATTAAATCTTCTGCCCTTGTTTTAACTTTGGATAGTAAAACTTTTGTTTCTTTCTGCTAGTAAATACCTTATACAGCCCACTTCCTGTTTTCTTGTCTGGTCATTAGCCTAGGCCAGTGATGGCCAACCTTGGCACCCCAGATGTTTTGGAACTACATTTCCCATGACCCTTAACTACACTGCAGAGTGCATGAGCATTATGGGAAATGTAGTTCCAAAACATCTGGGGTGCCAAGGTTCGCTCTCTCTCTCATTCGCCAATGAGAGCTGCAGAGCTGGAGGCATGTCTGTGTAAATATTTGGCAAGTACAGAATCACAGTATATAAAAAAAATTATATGCAAAGTGGTTGGAGGGAAGCTTCAGAATGGCCAGGATGTTTTTATTAGATAATATGAGCAGACTGCAGTTCCTCTTTAAAGTGGATGTAAACCCACTCTCATCCTTTCTAAACTACTGCCATAGTACTGATCTATAAGGATATAGATGCCTCCCGCATGTATCCTTATCTGTCAAATGTCTCCCCTCTGTCTGTTATGAGACCTGAAAAACTGCAGATTCTGTGGGTGGTTCTGTTGTCTGGAGCTCGGTGGGTGGAGTCGTGATGTCAATAGACTCCCCGCCCACCTCTACACTCCCCTTGTCAACATGCATTTTCTGTTATGTATTCCTTTTGCTATGATCACTAACATCCAGTCAAAATCCAGAAAAGTAACCACATGACTTCAGAAAAGGAGTGGTGGTGGGAATTTAAAAAATAATGCCTGTCTAAAGCTAGTGCATGAGATATGTCACTCAAAGCAAGGGGGCGGAACGGACAAAGGTAACTCTGTCCGTTTTATCTTACTGAACAATAAAAGAGGATTGCTCAGAGCTGGATTAACTCTTTGTGGCAAGACCTGGCACAAATGATAGGAAATCTTATACACTACATTGTGACAGCAAAAAAAAAAAATAATAATTTGGGTTTACATCCACTTTAAGGTCTCATTCAGATGGATGGTTGAGGGTGGCTAGAC
Organism: Rana muscosa; assembly: GCA_029206835.1. Lineage (NCBI taxonomy): Eukaryota > Metazoa > Chordata > Amphibia > Anura > Ranidae > Rana > Rana muscosa. The sequence goes on from CM055121.1 coordinate 75,750,596, forward strand.
TGCAATGTTCAAATGCGGCTAAATGCTACATTTGGATGCAACAGGACCAGGGTGGATCTGATGGAAATCAAGTCGATTTAAAATCACAATTTAATCACTAGTAAAAAGGCTTGATTTAAATCATAATTTTTAAAGAGCAACTGTCATCTCCTGTCCCGCAGCGGCTCCTCCTCTGACCCGCTGTTGGCTCACCGACAGTCCCATTCACTTTAATGGGACAGCTGGTGATGCCGCAGTGACACAACAAGGTAAGGGACGTGGCGGCAGCAGGGGAGTGAACGCCCGCTAACAGGCCCTGCTATGATGGATTTGAAATGACAGGTGCTCTTTAAATGCAAGGACTCATTCTTGCAGGTAATTGGAAGCTTTAATATTTGCAAACAAAATGAAGGTTTCCTATTTAGAATAAGCTTGTCGGGTTAGTAAAACAGCGATATCAGAACAGATTCAATCATACAGTTTGTAGTGTGCAGAGATTTGCAAAACAATGGGATAAAGGAATATTCCTGGACTTTGTTTTATCTCAGGGTTACTGTGAAATTGTGTGAATGCTTCAATGCAAGTGGATTAATTGAATGAGTTTACGAAAATGTAAATATTGCAGAATATACAGCCTCATGCTACATAACTAAGCTCAATTTCATGCTCGATAAACTAAATTATTAATGTATGTTAAATAGAAAACATAGATTTTTACCAAAAGCATTTTGTTAAAATAAATTTGATAAAAAATAAAATCTGACTTTAAATAAAAACATATATATTTTTATTTTATTTTTTTATCCACCCTGAACAGGACGCTATGCTATAGCCACTTGCAAACTAGACCATTGGCAGTCTAGTTTGTGTGAAGAGAACCGTCAGCTTCCTTGGCCAGTCTGAGCCCCTAATGGCATGCTTGAATGAGTGTTTACATATGAATAGTGATACAAATAAAACCAGAACCACCATTGACTGCAGCTTCATGTGGAGGTTGTGTCTCCACTGGCAAGGAGTGCAAATTCTCAGTGGCACCTGTCTGAATGGGCCCCTAATCCCTGGTTGACACTTGTGCAGTGTGGGACCCTGCATGTGAATTGCACCACATTCCCGTGTACATTACATGTGATGTTTGTGCGGTGCGATTTCAGACATTTTATTTTTATGGCTTAAATCTCACTGCATCTGCACCAAAATGATGCAGAATCCTTATTGGATTGCATGGGTTCACACCCATGCGATCTTATTCTGGTCATCGCACTGTTTTGCAAGCTGTTTCAGGGTGTCATTAATTTAACATTGACACCTGCAGCAGATCACATGAATGGAGTGCGATTTTGATGTGATGCAGGAAACGCAGTGAATCCTGTGCACATCAGTGTGAACAATGACTAAAGCCGAACTCTGGAATAATGATGGGGGGATTACCCGTGGTATCACATTTTTGTGGAATTATAAGGGTCTTTTGTATTTAACCTGAAGAATAAAACCTACCAATGTGTAACCGCTTCAGGATGTCATGATGTCAGAGTAGGAAGGGCTGAAATTCTGGCAGTTCAAGTCAATACAAGGTGAATTGTACAGAGTTCAGTAATCGATATCAGTCAATCTGAATCTCTTAATTGAGCTGGCATTAAGCTACAATCTAAGTGCCTGGTCTGGATTACTAAATTTTGCATTGCTTTGTAAAATAAGCCAAAGACTAGGTTTACAGACCATCAAGGCTTTCTTTTTGTTCTCCGTATTTATTTTTGAGGCACTGTCATTTTACCACCAATCGCCAACAGGCCAATGTAGGTTTTGTTTTTTGAAAGGTTATTGCAACAATAAACTTTCTGTATGGGAAGTACTGCTTGGTATATTCGCTTTATATGGAGGAAGAGTGGTAAAGTTCATGGTTCTAAATCCAAAATGTTTATCCTAATGCATTACCTTCATTAAAGGGGTGTTCCAGGCAACCCCGGGCAAAAAAAAAAAATTAAAAGCCAGCAGCTACACATACTGCAGCTGCTGGCTTTTAATAAATGGAGACTTACCTGTCCTGGTGTCCCTCAATGTCGGCACCGCAGCTGATGTTTCACATCAGCTGTCGGGTGTTGCCATTGCGGGTAAGGGAACCCGGCAGTGAAGCCTTTCGGCTTCACGCCGGGAACCCTACTGCGCATGCGCGAGGCCCCGCTCCTCTCTCCTATTAGCTCGGCGGCCAGGGGAGGAGGAGGAGGGAGCCCCGCGGTGACGTCGCGGCCGGACTCCAGGAAGTGGGAAAGGATACCTGTCTTTGACAGGTATCCTGTCCCCCCCAAAAGGTGCCAATTGTGGCTCTGGATGGGGGGAGGAATCCGATGAGCGGAAGTTCCACTTTAGGGTGGAACTCCGCTTTAAGGTGAAAAACCTTCCACTAGCACGCATACGTGTGCCCCATAGGTAGTGGCTTGCTATGGGGGCACAGGGGAAAGCGGAGTGGTGGCGGGGAACCCTAGAAGATGAGGTTTGGGGCTGCTCTGTGCAATATTCTTGCACAGAGCAGGTAGGTATAACTTTTTTTTTTTTTTTTTATTTCAAGCCCTAGTATCACTTTTTTAAAGGCCAAGTTCACCTTTTGAAAAAAATAAATGCACTTTTTTTTTCAGGCAAATGTATTTTTTTTTTTTTTTTTTTTTTAAACGTTTTTGTAAGGAGCCTGCAGAGTGCAATGTTCGGCTCCTGCACGCTCTCATGATGGCGGTCTCCCTGCACCTCTGAAACGGGCAGGCAGTTATCCTGAGAGCAGGAAGATCAATGAATTGCAAGGAAGCTCGCCAGCACAGCACCCTCGTAGCTCATTGAGAACTACAAGCCGTCGGCTGCAATGGTTGACAGTACTTGTAGTCTATTCATTCACAGGAAAATCTTTTCAAATTGTGACAGCGGGTACAGGGAGACAATCCTCTGCCTGCTGTTACAGGGAGGGGGGTAAGGGGGGAGAAGGTACTGATGCAGTAGCATGTAATCTGTTCCAAAGGTGACTTCTCCTTTAAGAAAATAGTTTATTCACTGCATTTTTCTCTATATTTAAAAATTTGGTTTTGTAGCATAATGTCAGAAAAAAATGCTCTCCCTTTTTTATGTATTTAAGAGGAGGAGGGGTTTACTCAGCTAAGTACACCCTCCTACCTGCATGCCTGAGCGAATGCCAGATGGATTCCAGGAAGTAAATGCTACATGAATTTGCTCTTGCTCAAGATGGCCACAGCCAGAAATGCTAAAGTGTTTTTCAGAGTAAAATAAAGCATGGAGACATGGATGGATGGGAGGAGTTTGCTTTGAATTTAATTTTTATTTTATTTTTTATTATTAAATGGCGTTTGTAGTTTACATTTGTTTGAAAATAAAAAATTGGGCCTTAGGCTGGGTTCACACGGAGCGGATCCACTGGAGAGACTGCTTGCTCTGCGGGGGATCGCTCCGTTGATCCTCGCTGAGCAGGTGGGTGTCAGCGAACACATCTCCAATGAATCCTCCTGCCCATAGAAGTCAATGGGTGGCCTGCTCGGACCCGCCTGAAAAAAACGGACAGGCGGATCCGACTGGGCCGAACGTGTGAAAGGGGGCCTAATGGAGCTAGTTTGTCACACACGTGGAATGTTGCTTACAAAACAGTTGTGAATAATGTAGCTAAACTTTGATGCTTGGCTGCTTTTAGACTTACAGGACAGGCATGAAGTGTTGGCCTGAATATGCTTAGAGGGGACCTTCTCTTACTCATAACATCAGTGTAACTCTACGCTGCAGCTTGCATTTTACACACCATTCCTAGAATGCCGACTGCTGTTCTCTGCTTAACGCTGCAACAAAATTTGATTGGAGAAGAGGTTAGTCACATGATTTTGACAGGCCATGCTATTGGACTGCTCTCCTCCCCACCCTCCCATTTTTTTCTTTTTCAGTTGGCCTTTTTGTTTTAGTGCTTTTTGGCCTTCTATGACCAGCTGTGAAGCAATGGCAGCATATTTAATGGAGAGGATCGTTTGAATTTTGCAGAGAATTAGAAGACTCTGCTGCCCACCTAATACCGCTTTTTGCCAACTTTCTGTAGGCGTCAGACAGATGGACTGTACAAGGGAGGTTTGTATGTGACATGTTGCCTCTGAAATAAACTCTTGGACCTACCTTATGTGGTAATGGTCACAAATGTCTATAAGGAGGGGGAAGCGTTTATAAAAGGGGAAATTATTTATGTACAGATGTAGGTTTTCTTATTCCATGAAATAAGAACCCACATTTTTCTCTGAAGGCACTTGAAACTGACAAAGTAATTTGGGTATTCCACATTTTTTACTTTTGATCTTAATCTTAGAATATTTTAAATAAAACAAATAAAAATATTAACACGGACAAAAATATGAGACCCCAACCCAATCTGTTGCACAACGTATTAGAGGCAGTAATTTGCAAGCAAGCAGTTTTACTTTTGCACCTGACATCAGGTATTTTGACATTTTTGCGCAATCTGCTTCCGTTTGAAGGGAGCCTTCTCCAGACTGCATATGACTGCATAGATGTTCAGTTGGATTCAGATCAGGGCTCATAGGAGGCCACTTCAGAATAGTCCAATGTTTTGTTCTTAGCCATTCCTGGGTGTTTTGAGTGGTGGTCTTTGGTTTATTTTCCTGTCAGACACTGGGCAGCATGTCTTACTTAAGAATTCCTTGATGGTCTTGAGATTTCATTGTGCCCTGCACAGATTAAAGGCACCATGTGGCAGACACAGCATGGCAAAGCAGCCCCAAAAAACATAACTAAGACACTTCCATGTTTCAGTGTAGGTACAGTGTTCTCATTGAAAGAAATTTTAATATTTTTTTGTTTTTCAATCTTTTTCTGTCTGAACATGGAGCTCATGTGAGCTGCCAAACAGCTTGTTTTGTCATCTGTCCAGAGGAAATTCCACCAGAAGCATTATGACTGGCAGTATGCATTTCAGCAAATCCATTTTAGCTTTGTGTTTCATCAGAGTAGTCCTCTTGGATGTTCTTCCATTTTAGCCCTGGTCTCAAAAATCACTGGATGATTGGACATTGACATTCATTGACCTTGGAGTTTGGCTTGTATTTCTTTGGAAGTTTTCCTTGGCTGTTTATCTATCATTCACACTATTCTTATCAACCGTGTGTGTGTGTGTGTGTGTGTGTGTGTGTGTGTGTGTGTGTGTGTGTGTGTGTGTGTGTGTGTGTTTTTTTTTTCCCCACTTGTGGCCATGTCCAGGATGTTGTTGTGTTTTTTTTCCCCCCTGATATCCTCAAACAACTCTTCATTGCTTTTTCTGTTCTATGTTCAGTATGGTGCACATAGTGTGACTGACTGACTACTTTTTCTGCATTTTAATATGTACAAATTATAAGACTAAGGATGTGTGACACTAGTTACATAAAACAGATTAAGATATCACTGATCTAATTTATAATCTTTTTTTTCTAGGGTTACCAGCAAATCTGTGCAGGCCATATTAGAATATCTTTGTACACTACAGGCTAGAGCCGCACGATTAATCGTTAAAGAATCAGATCGCGATTCTTCCCCACCCCCTCGTGATCTCAACAAAACATTTTCCGGCTTCTATGCAGAGTTCTCTGCTCACAGCTGTCAGGAAAAAAACAGGCAGCCTGCCAAGTTTATGACAACATTGCTTAGATGGAGATAAACATTGTAACACTTTGTCCTTTTTTAGATCAAAGGAATAAACTTCAGTCTGTAAATAAGGGAAATTTTAACACTTAACCTCTTTGCACCCGCCCTATAGACACAAGACGTCTGCAGCGCGGCGCTCAATTGCCGGGAGGGCATCCCTGGATGTCCTCCTGTATACTAGTTCCCTGTGCGCGGGTGTATCAGGGAAAATCTGTGTTGGCCGTGTCCCTTGGACACAGCCAATCACAGCGGCCATTTAACACTCGATCGGAGTGTCCAATGAGAGATGATCTCACATGTAAACATATGAGATCATCTCTCATTGCCGGCTCTCCCTCCTCACACAGAGACCGTGTGTGAAGAGGGAGAGCGACCTGTGCTGCAGCGTCAGTGAAATGTGAGTAAACACACAAACTGTAAATACAGTGCCCACAGTACCTGTCAGTGCCATCTGTCATCAGTGCCACGTATTGGTGTCATCAGTGTCACGTGTCATCACTGCCACGTATTAGTGCCATGTGTCACGTGCCACGTATTAGTGCATCTGTCATCAGTCCAATGTTTTGTTCTTAACCATTCCTGGGTGTTGAGAGAGAGAGAGAGAGAGAGAGAGAGGTGTGGAAATTAACTATTAATTCCTTGATTAATCCATTTTTTTTGATCAATCAAAATTCTTTTGCTCGGAACTCACCTCTCCACCGGCTTCAGGGAGTTCCGTCGGAGATCCGGTGACGTCACGGACACTGGTGAGGCTTGCCGTGTCCATCTGAAGGGCTCCTTTTGCTGTGCCTTCATATCTGCATGCCGGCGGGACCTTACTATCTGCCACACGCAAGGGCTGTTACACTTCCCTCTATCAACCTGGGATTCTACAGCCATCCACTGGGAGTTGTGATAGTTCCCTTCACGGGACATCTACATGCCGACGGACTGATGTTAACCCCTCCTGATCTGGATTCAGCAGTGGTATTGTTGTACACATTTTTATACCAGTATCATACTTGGCTACATGTTTTTATGACTGCTTTTGCTACCGTTTGGTATTACTCGCACCATTTTTACAGTTTATGTAGCTACATCGATTTTATCTCCAGTGCAGTATTTATTCTGCTAACTACTTGAGACTGGGGCAGTATTCCAACACGATAACGACCCCAAACACAACTCCAAGACAACCACTGCCTTGCTAAAGAAGCTGAAGGTAAAGATGGACTGGCCAAGCATGTTTCCAGACCTAAACCCTATTGAACATCTGTGGGGCATCCTCAAATGGAAGGTGGAGGAGCGCAAGGTCTCTAACATCCACCATCTCCGTGATGTCATCATGGAGGAGTGGAAGAGGACTCCGGTGGCAACCTGTGAAGCTCTGGTGAACTCCATGCCCAAGAGGGTTAAGGCAGTGCAGGAAAATAATGGTGGCCACACAAAATATTGTCAATTTGGGCCCAATTTGGACATTTTCACTTAGGGGGGTACTCACTGTTGCCAGCGGTTTAGACTAATGGCTGTGTGTTGAGTTACTTTGAGGGGACAGCAAATTTACACTGTTATACAAGTTGCACACTCACTACTTTTACATTGTAGCAAGGTGTCATTTCTTCAGGCCCGGTTCACATAGGGGCGACTCCTCAGGCCTGAGGAGTCGCGTCCCGCTCTGTACTATGGAATCGTTCTAATAGGAGTGACTCGGGTCGCTCCAACTTAGAAAAAGGTTCCTGTACTTCTTTTGGGGGCGACTCAGAGTGACTTGCATTGACTTCTTTACAGAAGTCATTATGCAAATTGCCTCAGGCGGGCGTCTCAAGTCTTGAGATCGCGCCGCCGAGTCGCCCCCGAAGTCGTGCCGCCCCTGTGAGAACCGGGCCTCAGTGTTGTCGCATGAAAAGAAATAAGATATTTACAAAAAATGTGAGGGGTGTACCCACTTTTGTGTGTGTGTGTGTGTGTGTATACATGAGACAAGGTGGGTAAAAAAAAAACTCACAGGGCAATTGGTGCAAAGTGACTACCTGTGCAATTTATGCATTAACAAACTCTTGGACCGTAACATTGCCACAAGATACCTTGCTAATGCATGAAGTTATTATTATGTCATTGCTATTGTATAAGGGACCAATATCCCCCTTTTGAAAGGAAATATACAGCCGTGGCAAAAAGTTTTGAGATTGAGACAAATCTTTAATTTTCACAATGTCTTCTGCCTCAGTTTTTAGGATGGCAATTTGCATATACTCCAGAATGTTATGAAGAGTGATGAGATTAATTGCAAAGTCCCTCTTTGTCATGAAAATGAACTTATTCCCATTAACATTTCCACTGCACTTGTTAAGAAGGCTTCAGGGTGCCCAAGAAAGTCCAACAAGCGCCAGGGCCGTTGATCCAGCTGTTGGATTGGGACACCACCAGTGCAGAGCTTGCTCAGGAATTGCAGCAGGCAGGTGTGAGTGCATCAGCACGCACAGTGGGGCAAAGACTTTTGGAGGATGGCCTGCTGTTAAGAAGGGCAGCAAAGAAGCCACTTCTCTCCAGGAAAAACATCAGGAATAGACTGATATTCTGCAAAAGGTACAGACTGATATTCTGCAAAAGGTACAGGGATTGGACTGCTGAGGACTGGAGTAAAGTAACTTTCTCTGAATCCCCTTTTCCGATTGGGGCATTTGAAAAAAAACCTTGTCCGGAGAAAAAAAGGTGAGCGCTACCATCAGTCCTGTAGGCTCCCTCACCATTTTGCCTAAGAACAGAGCCATGAATAAAGAATTGTACAAAAACATCCTCAGAGCAACTTCTCCTAACCATCCAAGAACAGTTTTGTGACGAACAATGCCATAAGGCAAAAGTAAAAATGATGTGGCTTGGGGAACAAAACCTCTAAATTTTGTGTCCATGGCCAGGAAACTTTCCAGACCTCAATCCCATTGAGAACTTGTGGTCCATCCTTGAGGCGGGTGAACAAAAAACCCACAAACTCCAAGCATTGATTATGCAAGAATGGGGTGCCATCAGTCAGGATGTTGCCCCGAAGTTGATTGACAGCATGCCAGGGCGAATTGCAGAGGTCTTATAAAAGGGTCAACACTGCAAATATTGACTCTTTGCATAAACTTTAAAGCGGAGGTAACGCGACCTTTTTTTTTTTTTTTTTTTTTTTTTTTGTGTTTAGATCAGTGGATTTATATGTCACAATTGAGTACTCACTTTTTAGGTGTCTTGCAGCATCACCCGTCCGTTTTCATACTAAAGATAAACTTATATTTTTTGATCTAGGCATTTTGCTTGTGGGCATTGTGGAGCAGACACTCACACTCACCTGTCCCACGGTCCAGCGATGTGGGTACAGGATGCCTCGCTCCTCTCTGTGGTGCTGGCATTCTAACTGGGCGCCCAGCTGTGGCTTCACAGCTGGGCACGCAGTGCGCAGGCCACGCTATGAATGGCCAGGCAATCTGGAACCTGTGACTGTTTTCCAGAAGATTGGAGGGAGGGGGAGTAATGATCTTCCTTCCGGCGCCAGGGGAGGAAGTGGGAGCTGGGTGCCTCTAAAAACGGGGTACCTGCCCCCCCAAAAAATATATGTGGCATGTCAGGGGGTCACCAGCACTTAAAGCAGAAGTTCAATTTTTGGGTGGAACTCCACTTTAAGATAAACCTATGTGCAGCAGCCCCTAATACTTACATGAGCCCCCTCTCAAACCTTGCGATGCCTCAGCCATCTGGGACTCTCGCTCCTGATTGGCGGCGCCATTGGCTCCTACTGCTGTCTCAGTCAGCCAATGAGGAGAGGAGGCGGGCCGAACCGCTGCTCAGTCTCTGAATTGACACAGAGCTGCAGCTCAGTGCCCCCATAGCAAGCTGCTTTCTGTGGGGGAACTCCACAGGACAGAGGGGCTAGGAGCGATGGCGACAGACCCAAGGAGAAGGATCTGGGCTGCCCTGTGCAAAACCACTGCACAGAGCAGGTAAATATAACATGTTTGTTATTTTTATAGGAAAAAAATGAGACTTTAGTATCCCTTTTTTAATGTAATTGTCAAAAGCCTTTGACACTCATGAAATGCTTTAATTATACTTCAGTATACCATGGTAACATCTGACAAAAAAAAAAAATCCAACAACACTGAAGCAACAGACTTTGTGAAAATGAATAGTTGTGTGTCGTGTTGGCCACAGTTGTACTATGACATTATCTTTAATGATGGCATCGGGGGTCTATTAGACACCTGAGGTTCTTGCTATCTAGGGGAGATTAGTAAACTTTTGATGGTCTCCCTCCCTTCTAACTGGAAACCTCCACCATACAGGTTCTGGGTTTGCAGGTGTGACAGTGGATCCCGAGAAGCATGGCGGGAGGCGGGTCCATGGGAACCTTCTATCTGAAAGCCAACAATTTTGTTAATTTACACACATTTAACCACTCTTTCCCCCCTTGGGCTGCTGCAGACATTACATTTAGTGAAGGGGTTATAATACTTGCCCTTCTGCCTCTCATCTGCAATGAAGGGAAAACACAGGAACAGGGAATCTTAACATTCTTCAGGTTTATATTACAGCAGAGATTGGACTCACTGCTAGCAGGAGAGATGAGCATTACCTATTTTTACAGGTGGAATATTTTTGGCAATTTTGTTAGCAACAGTGACTTTAAGCATGTGAAAATATTCTATTGTATGACCGCCCCTGTTTGGAACCCCATCATATACTCTTTACAATTGTCAAAATGACATTGTTGTATTTAGCAAAGGCAAATTTTTTTAGTGAACTAACTCTTGCATAGTACTCTGACTTCCAGCCCATGGTTTAAAAGTGGTTGTCAGGATTGTAAAAAAATTTAAGTCGTGTGTGTGTGTTTTTTTTTTTTTTTTTCAGTATACCAGCAATCAATCCTTTTTATGTTCAGCTGTAAAACAGTTCACATATTTATAAAGCTGTGGTACAGTAACACCAGCACTGAGGCGGTGGGGGCGTTTGCGGTAAAGCGGCGATTTACCGTAGTTTTTGCAGCGCTTTTTTTCGGCTGCTAGCAGGGCGCTTTTAACCCCCACTAGCGGCCGAAAAAGGGTTAAAACCGCCGGCAAAGCGGTGGCACTGCCCATTGATTTCAATGGGCAGGGGCACTTGAGGAGCGGTGTATACACCGCTCCTACAGCGCCTCAAAGATGCGGCTAGCAGGACTTTTTTTACCGTCCTGCCAGCGCACCGCTCCAGTGTGAAAGCCCTCGGGCTTTCACATTGGAGTGAGAGAAGACTCTTTCAGGGCGCTTTGCAGGTGCTATTTTTTTGCGCTATGGCGCCTCAGTGTGTATAATACTTGTGAACCAATTGATCTGTCTGGTATGTAACACACGTTGGCTTCCACTGGAGATTTTCCACTATCCTAAGCACCTATAGGCAGATTAGGTCGTACTGTGATTCTACATACTGGGCACTGGAAATTTTATTCCATCATTCAGGACACCTCTTGGAGAGTTGGGCATCCCAGGGTACTTTAAATTAATTGTCTGCTGGGTATCATGGGCACCTCTTTCAGATTAGGTCTTGGGTTTACTTTACACATGTGATGGACTTTGCTGCCTCTGAAATAGTTGTTTTTGGAGGTGTAATGCTTATTAGCGATGTTTGACAGATGGTGAGAAGTTGATAGGTCTGTATTGCACACAGTTGTAGGGTGGGTCATGAATGGGTCATGTTCTTTGGTGGTGCTGCTTTCTGAACGTCAGAGGTGGTGTTGCGCTTGCGGCAAGGTGCTATGGCATGTTTGTTCTTTTAGCCTGCATTCACACATGATCGCAGGAGGAATTGCCACGATTTTGCCCTGCAATTCCAAATGGTTGCAAAGCACAGGATGGGTTTTCGATGCCATTACTTCTAATGGCACCCCAATTGTGCTGCGGTTGTCGCGCAGTAAACCATGCTGCAATTGCAATGCTTGTCACTCAAAAAGGAACATGAGCTTATTTTGGGCGACGGAGTTGCAATTTTGCTGTGTGACAATCGCGGCAAAATCACGGCGCAATTGGGGTGCTATTAGAAGTGCTGGGTGTGCTGTATAAACTATATGCAGCTGAGATTACTTGCAGCACTGAGTTCTGGGTGTGAGACAAGCCCTTCTGGTCTTGCACCTGGAACAAAATGGCATCAGTCTAAGCAGTTCATGGGCAATGAGATTGTGACATCAGCCTGCCTCTGACTCAGCCATTCAGTGGGAGCTGTGTATTCATTGATGGAATGGCTGAGCACCACTCAGACCAGCGTTGTTTTGTTCACAATGTGAGACAGGAAGGTCTTGTCTTGCTCCCGAACACAGTGCTGTATACTGTGTGACTTGGGCAACGTACAGTTTATACAGTACACCCAGCAGCCGCACGTGTGTTTGAGCGGAAAAGTTGGTTTGGGCCAGTTTGGCCCATACAAATTAAAGCTGGAGATTAGCTTTAGGAATGTTTTCTGGATGAGTGAGAAAACATAATCTCTATTGCTTCAACTACCTTAGGACCAGGGTCAACTGGCGTTTAACATCAGAACTGCTCCTCTAAAGGACAGTTTGAAAATAAACATAGCTTTAACCAGGTTGATTCAGCTTGGGTAAAATGCAAGTCAGAAAGGTTACGTACAGGTCAAATGCATCTCTAAAAGTAGTTTGAGTAGAGCAGCATTTCAAAAGCGAGCTGAAGGCATCTGAAAGCAAGCTTCATTTGCCCACTGGCCCTTGCTTCAGTCCCTTACCTATGCATGTGGGAGGTTAGACTAAAACTGGCCATAGATTGGATTGGTTCAGCAGGGACCATTAGAATTTCAATCCATGTATGGGCAAGTTGATTGTACACAAGTAGATTTATTGATCAACTTTTACAAATGGACTGTTGAACATTTTTCATTCAATTGGCTATAGACGGCGGTACTGATGAGTGTTCTGATGGCAAGAAAAATCTCCCTGCTTTTAGAATACAATAATGTGATGAGGATTTCCCCATTTCTTCCTTTTTCTTTTTTTTTTTTTTTTTTATCTGGTAAAAATCCATTTGAGTTAATGAAAAAATTGTGTTTGGCCAGCCTTGAATAACCTATTATGTAGCATTGTGGTGGTTGTCCATGCTTCGGTTTTACTAGCAAATAGTTACAGGCTGAAAGACACAAGGCCATACAGCTCAACCAATAGAGGGAGAAAAAAAACATTAGAAAACCTCTCAATGCTTTATCAGTTCTAGAGCAGGGGTCTCCAAACGTTAAAAACAAAGGGCCAGTTTACTGCCCTTAAAATATTTGGGGGGGGGGGCTGGACTGTGGCCAGTGGGAGTAGAAAATGCCCTGGCATCAGTGTGAGTAAACAATGCCATAGCCTTGGTCAGTGGGAGTAAAAAAAAAATGTAATGGTGTGCCATAATTTTGGTGTCAGTGGGGGGAATAATACCTCGTCTTTGACGTCGGTGGAAGGAATAGTGTCCCATGCGCTAGATAAAGGCAACTAAATGGCCACATCCGGCCCGCGGGCTGCAGTTTGGATACCCTGATCTGGAGGAAGGCAAAAAAAACACCCAAAAAGGAATGATCCGATTTGCCTCCTGGGGGATCGGAAAGCAATCTCCTACCACTGAAGCAATCAGTTATTCCCTGGATCAACTACCCCTGGTGGTGTTGCCTATAAATGTTAGTATCCAGTTATCTGTATCTATTGAGCTGGCCAGAACTAGTTCTTGAGAAAGTTTTCTCCACATGCTGTACATTTTTCGCAGCTTTTACTGTGAAGAAGCCTATCTGTATGTAGAGCTGCATGATTGTTAAAGAAAATCACAATCTCGATTCAACCCCCCCTCACAATCTCAATGCAGCATTTCCCCAAATCAGTGCAGCGTTCTCTGCTCAGACAGCTGTAAAAAAAAGGCAGTCTGCCAAGTTTATCACATCATTGTCAGCACTGAAAGATATCTATAAACATTATCTTTTTTAGTACTTTACGATCAAAGGAATGCACTTCTGTCTGTAAATGAGGTCAGTTTAACCACTTAGACTAATGCCCCATACACACGATCATTTTTAATGTCATTTTTAAAACTGACGTTTTTCTCGTCATTTTTTTTTCTTGTTTCCTCTCAAGCCTGTCTTGCGTACACATCATCATTTTAAAAAATGTTCAAGAAAAGCGCAGTGACGTACACCACGTACGACGGCACTATAAAGGGGAAGTTCCGTTCGAATGGCGCCACCCTTCATGTTAGTAAAGTTTGTTGAGAGACGATTCGCTCTTTTCAGTCTAGTGCTTTTCAGTCCGTTACAGCATGACGAATGTGCTATCTCCATTACGAACGCTAGTTTTACCAGAACGAGCGCTCCCGTCTCATACTTGATTCTGAGCATGCGCATTTTTTTTCACGTCGTTAAAGCATACACACTATCGTTTTTCACGTCGTTAAAAAAACGACATGAAAAACGACGTGAAAAAAGAGAGCATGTTCGAAATTTTTAATGCCCGTTTTTCACGTCGTTAAAAATGCTCTGGAGCATACACACGATCATTTTTAACGGCATGAAAAATGATCGTGTGTATGGGGCATAAGCCTTTTTCGGACACTTGTTGCTTACAAGTTAAAATCTGTATTTTTGCCCGAAAATTACTTGGAACCCATATATATATATATATATATATATATATATATATATATATATATATATATATATATATATATATATATATAAATTTGTGACAGCAGGAAGGTAAAGTCACCTGGTTGCATCCAGGGGGGTAGATATATTTCGCCCAGATTCAGGCTTTACGCCGACTTTTACAACTAGGTGGAGAGTTGTATAAGCCCAGCTAAGGCTAGTGGGCTCATGGATGACTCATACCTCTAGGGAGAGTGTGGGGCGTCGTGCAGACAGGGAGTTGATGAGACCAGCTGAAGCTTGTCAGCTCATTTAGGCCTCTATAAGAACTCCCAGCTTCATTAGATGTTAGCTCATGCCTGGACCCAGACCTGTGTGGACTGTCTAGGGAGAGTGAACCCCTGTGCGGTGAGACAAAGCCTGTGTGGCTATTTGCTTGGACATTAGTGCCAGTGCCATCTATCAGTGCCAGCCCCCTGTCAGTGCCAGCCATCTGTTGGTGCCAGCTATCAGTGCCTTTAGTCAGAGGTCAAGTTGACCAGGACTTATTTTGTTTATGTTTCTTTTGGCTTTGCTGTGTTTTGTCACTGTAAATAGAAAATAAACCGCACCTTTTTTGACTTTGAAAACCACAACCTCCGTTTGCTGGGCCTGTTTTTGTGTGGGGAGCCCATCCCGGGGGTCACACACACCCGCTGCCGAGCTAACCCCCTCACAATAAATATATATATATATATATATATATTTTATTTTTTTATTTTTCTTTGTTTAATGTGAAAGATGTTGCGCCACGTGAATCGTGATCTTTTAAGCAAAAACAATTGTGATTCTCATTTTAGCCAGAATCGTGCAGCTCGAATGTGGAGGTTAATTTTTTTTTTTCTCTGCGGACGAAAAGAGTGCCCCCTTGTCCTCTGTAATGACCTGAATAACTCATCGCCAGGTTCAGTACTGTATTTGGACAACATGTATTAAAAAGGGGGATACAATAACCATTTATAATTTCCTCTCCTTGAGAGAGTAACTTAATTTCCGTTAACCTTTCCTCGTAGCTGAGCTCCTCCATGCCTCTTATTGGTTTGGTTACTTCTCTCTGCACTTTCTTCAGTTTCCTGATATCCTTTTTCTGAACTTTGTACTCAAAAACTGAACTGCATATTCCAGATGAGGTCTTGCTCTTTGATTTGTACAGGGGCAAAATTAGGCCTCTGGAGTCTATAACTCTTAATACAGGAAAGTATTTTTCTCACTTTGGAAGGGTGGAGCTTGGTATTGCATGCTATATGACCAACCAGAACATGTAGATCTTCTCAACCATTTACTCCCCCAGCTGTTTTTTAAATGTATGATGTATACCAGTTTTTAGCCCCCCTACATGTATCAACATTAAGCCCAGGTTCACACTGAGCTGTGGAAATGAAGCAGTTTTCTCCCGCATGTCAGTCCCGATTTCAGCAGCGATTTCACAGATATCTGTTCAGGTTTCTGCACAGATGTCAATGGAAATCGCACCCCAAAATCGCAAAAAGTAGTACAGAAACTACTTTTTGAAATCGGAACGAATTGTGCTCGTAGTCCTCCTTTTTTTTGTTTACCTCCCTAAAAATAAATCGGATTTGTTTGATAACTTGGTCTTCTGTCAATCCATGCTACGTTTTTGCTTAAAATATTTTCTAGCAAAAACTCTGGTCTTTATCCCACAAGTATCTTTCTGAATATAGACTTTAACCAGTTAAGGACCAGCCGCCGCAGTTATACTGTGGCGGCTCCCCTGGATGAATCGTTGTAGCTGTACGTCAGTCGCTTTCAGAGCTCTAGGGTGTGCGCGCACTACTGGAGGCATGACGACGGAGCCAATGTGCGTGCCCGGTGCCCGCAATTTCTCCTGAGACCGAATGGAGATCTGTCTGTTTACATTGACAGATCTCCAATCTGTCAGGAGAGAGGAGACAGATCTGCTGTTCATACTGATTATGAACAGCGATTGATCTCCTCCTCCTCCTCCTCCTCCTCCTCCTCCTCCTCCTCCAGGCAGTCACATTCCCCCCCACAGTTGGATACACTCCTTAGGACGCACATTTAACCCCTTGATCGCCCCTAGTGTTAACTCCTTGCCTGCCAATGACATTTATACAGTAATCGGAGGCTATTTTTTTTTTTTAGCTGTATAAGTCTCAATGGTCCCAAAAAAGTGTCGGGAAGCGGGGTTTACGGCTAACCCCAAGAAGTGTACCATTGGGCAGGAGGAGGCCAAATATCTTGGGTACACCATTGGGAGGGGAGTAATAAAACCCCAACTCAACAAAGTCGAGGCCATCCAGAGTTGGCCACGTCCCAACAGCAAGAAGCAGGTACGAGCCTTTCTGGGAATCGCTGGGTATTATCGGCGATTCATTCCCCACTTTGCTTCTAAGGCTGTGCCCCTAACCAACCTGACGAAGGGGAAAGGGTCGGTCATGATTAAATGGACCCCCGAGGCTGAGGCAGCATTCCAATTCTTGAAACAAGCCTTATGTAGCCAGCATGATGGATCTAGTGGACACCATCCGCAGACTTCTAGCCACGCGGGATGAGAATATGACGGCTCTTGCGTGTCTGGAAGCAGGATACATACACTTGGACCCTGAGGCCCCCATGGTGAGGATGTTAAGAACTCTATGGGGATATACAAAAAAAAGTCAGGGATACGGGTCTTTCTCAGCCACACACCAATATGGCGTAATGTCAATTACGAAGAAATACTCAAACTAAAGGGGTTCAGTAATTGGGAAATGTTGAATTCGCTATCTGTCACAATTCTACAACGGACCAAATCTCAAGTCCTTTATGGAAGTCCAAGCGGAATTTGACATACCATGCACTAAATTTTTTAAATATTTGTAGCTACGCCACGCACTACAAACACAATCAAATCGCGCTTGCCTTCAGCTGACCGATCATACACTGATACAGGGGATCTTCATGAAAGACGATAAGACGGGAATGATCTCTAGAAGCTATAATCTCCTTAATGTCCTACAGGACCCCTCTGGTCTGCCCTGTAGGTGGGTTGGGAGGGGGATGTAGGGACCATAGATGGGGAGACATGGGATCTTTGTTGCTCCTCTGACAATTTTTGAGATACTGACACCAAAGGGGCACACTTATACCTGCTACACAGAGCATACAGGACCCCCATGCAGTTACATATATGGGGGATTAGGGATACTCGACTCTGTCCGAAATGTGAAGGTGATCATGGCGATCTAATCCACATGTTATGGAAGTGCTCCAAACTTTTCTGTTATTGGAAAGAAAGTTTTAGATGTGATATCTCAGGCATATAGGATAACTATTCCACAAGAACCAGTTGTGTGTCTGCTGGGCAAGGAGGCTTTAACCCCCTTGGCTTGGGTGTTTTTTTTGGTTTTTTTTCCTTCATTCTCTTTTTCTTATACGTTTTTTACTATATGACAGAGTAAAAAGTAATTACAAGGTTCGGTATACCCTATACTAACTGACAGCATATTATGGAATGTCGGATGTTTGTTTTATTCCTTTTTTTCCTTGCCACTGTATACTGAATGGCATGTACTGTGAAAGTTAAAATAAAACCTTCTGAGGAAGAAATTATTTTTTAAATTTTTTTTTTTTTTTTTTTTTTTTTTTTTTTTTTTTATAGCAAAACCTAAAAAAAAGTGTTTTTTTTTTTTTCCAAAATTGTCGGTATTTTTTGTTTATAGCGCAAAAAAAATAAAACCGCAGAGGTGATTAAATACCACCAACAGAAAGCTTTATTTATATGGGGGGGGGGGGGGGGAAGGACATAAATTTTGTTTGGGTTCAGCATTGAACAACCGCACAGTTGTCAGTTAAAGCGATGCAGTGCCGTATTGCAAAAAAATGGGGCAAATCCTTCCAGTCTTTAAGTGGTTAAACTAACAGGTCTGTAGTTGGCAAAGATTTTGATCCCTTTTTAAATGGAGGTACCACGTTGGTCCTACGCTAATCCAGTGGTACTATGCCAGTCATTAAAGGGGTTGTAAAGGTTCGTTATTTATTTTCTAAATAGGTTCCTTTAAGCTAGTGCATTGTTGGTTCACTTACCTTTTTTCCTTTGATTTACCTTCTAAATGTTTTTGTTTTCTTTGTGTGAATTTCTCACTTCCTGTCTCTCCTCACTAAACTTCACACCATCATCCGAGTGGTGTTGAGTCAGCCAGAACAGCTTACTGAACAGCTTACCGAGGAGAAACAGGAAGTGAGAAATTCAGACAAAGAAAACAAAGAAAAAAAATATTTAGACGGGAAATCAAAGGAAAAGGTAAGTGAACCAACAATGCACTAGCTTAAAGGAACCCATTTAGAAAATAAAAAACGAACCTTTACAACCCCTTTAAGTCACCCAAAATTAGAAACCATGGCTTAGAAATAACAGAACTCCAACTCTTTCAGGACCTGTGGGTATAAGCCATCTGATCCAGGTGCTTTAGTCACCCTTATTTTTGTCTAAGCATTTCTGGCCCAGAACTATTTTTAGCCATTGTGGATAATTTGCGACTGTCAGTACTATCCCCTTTTTTTTTTTTTTTTTTTTTTTTTTTCTTTTTTTTTTTTTCTCTTTTTAATATAGTATTACAATTATAGTGTGTGTGTGTGTGTATATATATTTTTAGGGGGTTTATCCTAATCTTTTGCAACCTGTTTTGTGTTTTTGTGGCCCTGATTTCTTTTATATTCTTTGTAACGTAAAAACTGAAGGAGCACCATCATTTTTTTAATGCTCTTTTGGGGCATGAGCCACATAGATTGAATTTTTTATTCTTTCTTGTATAATCTTTTTTAGTTGTAAGAGGTTACAAATATACAATTATAGCAAAGTACAATAAAAAAAGTTAAACTGTGAGTATAAGATTACAGAATCAAATTTTAAGCTTCAGCGATGAGTTATACGGCAGTAAGCCAAGCATGTCATAGAAATTATACGTTTGGAGAAACAAGTCAAATGGTTCAGAATCTTCATTGATTATGCTTTCTCTTCAAAAATGCTCCTTATCCCTCAAATCTGGACTCGGCAACATTAAAATAAGATTTCACATCAATTCAAGATTTTGTCAAAAGTGGACAATAATCCATTGGCAATGGATATTTTAAACCAAAGGGATTCAAACTCCGGCTAGATTCACACCTGTACATTTTTTAATTTGTCTTCAAAAGTGCAGGAAAACACGACAGTTGACTAGTTTCCTGCAGTGTTTTGTGGAAGAGGCACAGGGACTTTTTTTTTTTTTCATGCAGGAAGGTACATGTTCAGATCCAAAGATTTCAATTGACCAATGTTTGGTAGGGTTTTGTGTTTAGCCAGCAGTCTCCTTCTACAAAAACACATGAAGCATAAATGTATCTGCTGATCTTATTCCCTTCAGGTGAATGGGCAATAGTGTTGCAGCTGCTTTATTATATCCAGGCATCCAGAGGAAAAGTTCCACACGTCTCCATGAGTTCTAGTCTATGCAGTGTTTAAAAATTTGAGACCTCTAGTATCCCCATCAATCACCCAAGTAAAGAGGTGAGGATTCACCTGGGGGGAACCATAAGAAGCTTCTCAACATGAGGAGGGGGAGACATCGATGAAGACAGAGCTTCCTGCTAGTTAATGGTGTTCTATATTTAAGTATGAATAGTGAGCAAAGGGGTGTCTCAAAGACCTCCTGTATAGATTGGGGGGGGGGGGGCATGGGCCAGGTTACTGCCTACCATAGCAGTGTGTGTTCCCCAGACCTTTTTGATTTTTATTGATGTCTCCAACTGAGTGTTCTAGTTAAGGCACTGCCTTATAGTAAATCTTAAAATTGGGTAGGCTTAGATCACCACCTTCAAATTTTAGCCCTCATGACAATGTAAGCAAGTCTGTTTTTTCCACATTGCTTGAGCTGATTGTAGCCGTATTGGTGCACTTGTGACAAACAATTGAGTACTGTCCGTGATAATATTTTTTATTTTATTTGCACTAACATGCAATTTTTCCGGACAAGCTTTTGGGGTATGTCCCCCTTCTTAAAGGTCCCAGCAGTACTAATTCACAAAAGTTTTAGCAGAATGTTAAAAAAACATTTTCTCTTATCGTCCATGGACTGACACAGCCTCTTCATACTGAAACACGTGGGTAGATGTCCCTGCTTGCAGGAGAAGATCTAGGCAGAATGTTAGATGTTATACATTCTAAAAAAACAGAGCTGAGCAGCCCCGCACAGGGGCGGTCCCTCTGGACATAACCCTCCTACCTGCAGTACGCAGCCTCAGTTTTTTTCTGCCTAGCAGAAGTGGCTTTCTCAGGAGCCAGTCTCCTGGAAGATTTTTATTCCTTTTTTGAGAATTTTATTTTTGAGTTTAATCAACTGTCTGCTGGGCAACAGGTTGGGTACAAGGTATCCTCGTAGTTGTAGTCTTCCCTGCCCGACCATCCTCGCCTTGTGTGCGTGAGACTCGGTTCACGACTTGCCCCATGACTCCAGGGGTGGCCGGTGGGCTTTTATGCTCCGCGGTCCTCACAAGATTGAACAGTGCCTGCTGTATCTTTTGCGGTGGACCGGGCCGACAGCTACTCAGTACCGCACTGCGTTGGGTCTGTCAGAAACGCACCCGTGGGTCCCTCTGGGACGGGTAAGTAGTCTCTCCTGCTTGCAGGTGAGTACATGCTGTGTGTTTTCTCTGTATGGGGGATTTTCCCTCTCCCCTTTTGTTATGCTGCTCTCTGCACCTTACTCTGCCGCTGTGCTGTGTGGGGGTGCCTGGGGGTCACTCGGGTCAGGCGGGGGGGGGGCTCAGGACTGCCTGCATGGAGCTGGGGGATTTTTTGTGTGTTGGGCCTGGGCGCCATTCGGCGCCTTGTCTGTGGTGTTTTACTGTGTATACGGCGGCCATCTTGCCGCGGATTGATGGCGCAGTTACTCGGCCATTTTCTTGATGCCACACGCACTTTTCACTTTACTTAGGCCTCTTAACGCTGCTGGAGTGGCGCGAATCTCCTCACTCGCCTCACGGCTCACTCGCACTGGTACAGCGCGGTACAGGCAGCGGAACTGAGCGGTCCTCTCCGGGCTGGTGAGTCCACTGGGTATCCCCTCCTCAGTCAGCGCAGCCAGTGGGTGGACTTTTCTTCACTTTGTGCATTAAGGTCTCAGAGGGTGGTGAGTTATGGAGTCTGATTCACCTGCTTCCCCACTCTTGTCAGAGGCAACAGGCAGTGCTCCAGCACCTGCGGTCCCCTTGGACCAGTTGTCGGCAGTCCTGGAAACAATTCTTGTCAGAATGGAAGCGGTGTGCGAGCGCAAGGGAGCTATAAAGCGCCCCCTCCCCACACAATCTCCACATGGGGAGTGCTCTGATTCAGATATGGGCCTAGCTGCTGCTGTTCAGGACTCTAGCTCTGAATATTTTGATGTGTTTGAACAGGACATTCCTTGTGAGGAAGACCTCCAGTTCTGAGTCAGTAAATGACATGGCGCTTGTAAGTGAACTCATTGATGCTGTGAGGGACACTCTCAAGCTGGATGCTGCGGAACCTCAGGTGGAGGCTGTCTCCTTTGGTTCCTTTTAAGGCCATGCCTTCTAAAAAGGTTTTTCCATGTACGCCTTTCTTTGATGGGTTCATTGATCAGGTCTGGGAAAAGCCGCAGAAAACTGACAGTCCCGCAGCGTCTATCTATTAGGTACCCCTTTGAGGAGGCCCTGGTTAAAAAGTGGAAGGGAGTTGTTTCGTCAGTCAGAATCCGCGGGTAAGCCCTCCCAGACTGGCAACAGTGCGGCTGGTGGACAGAAGCGCCTCTGGGTGCGTAACCCGCACAAGCCGGCTCCCAAGCCCGCCACCGCATGAAGTCTTGCCCCCGCCCTACTCTGGGGTGGGGGGACGACTTTGCAGGTTCAGGATCGGTGGACCTCCCCGGGTTTCCGACCGGTGGGTGTGCGAGGTGGTCACCTCAGGGTACAGGATAGAGTTCCATTCATGGCCCCCAGACAGATTATTCCCCTCAAATCTCCCTCTCCTTCCTGCCTGTTGGGCGGCCCTCTTCGGGGCTGTACAGGACTTGCTCAGGTGCGGAGTAATTGTGCCGGTACCGTCACAGGAGAGGTTTCAGGGGTTCTACTCAAACCTGTTTGTTGTCCCGAAAAAGGACGGGGTCCGGCCAATCCTGGACCTCAAGACCTTGAATGCCTTTGTGAAGGTGCAAAAATTCCGTATGGAAACCATTCGCACGGTGATCGCTGCACTCCTTCCAGGGGACTTTCTGGCATCCTTGGATATCAAAGATGCCTATTTGCATGTTCCGATCTGCGCAAGGCACCAGAAGTTTCTGCGCTTTGCGATAGGCGAAGTCCACTATCAATTTGTGGCCCTTCCCTTCGGCTTAGCGTCGGCACTGCGGGTTTTCACCAAGGTGCTTGCCCCGGTTCTAGCTTTGCTGAGACAGCAAGGCATTGTTATCGTGGGCTATCTGGGTGATTTTCTTCTAAGAGCAGACAATGGCTCAGAGTTGGAAGAAAATGTAACAATAGTCAGTCAGACCCTCCGGGACTTCGGGTGGCTCCTGAACATTCAGAAGTTGGTCCTGGTCCCAACTCAGCATTTTGGAGTATCTGGGTTTGATCCTGACGGGTCCTGACATCACGAAAATGGTTGTCAGACCGTTTCTGCATGAGAGTACTGGGACTCATGGTGGCCTCCTTCGAGGCCGTTCCATATGCCCAATCACACACTCGGGCATTGCAGGAGATCCTGTCTACTTGGGACAAGTCCCCGTTGTCATTGGATCTTCAGATCCAGGTGAGTCACCCTGTCAGGGCATCCCTGACATGGTGGCTGAGGTCCCAGGCTCTTCGGTCCGGAATTTCGTTCCTCCCCATCCAGTGGACGGTGATCACGACGGACGCCAGCCTGACGGGCTGGGGCGGAGTTTGGGGAGTCCTGTCAGCTCAGGGGCTCTGGACTCCAGACGAATCCCGTCTGCCGATCAATGTCCTGGAACTGCAAACAATCAGGCTGTGCCTCTCCTCGTGGTCGGAGAAGTTACAGGGCCGCTCGATCAGAATCCAGTCGGACAACGCCACGGCCGTGGCGTATGTCAACCATCAAGGGGGAACTCGGAGCTCGGCTGCGGCATCCGAAGTCGCCCACATCCTAAGGTGGGCGGAAAGAAACGTGCCGGCTCTGTCGGCCATCTACATTCCGGGCGTAGAAAACTGGCAGGCGGACTATCTGAGTCGCCAGACACTGGACCAGGGGGAGTGGTCCTTGCACCCAGAGGTTTTTCAACTTCTTTGCCGGCAGTGGGGCACGCCAGATGTGGACCTGATGGCCTCTCGACTCAATCGCAAGGTGTTGAGGTTTGTGGCCAGGTCCAGGGACCCCTGGGCGGACGCGTTGGTTTCCCCCGTGGGGTCAGTATTGTCTGATATGTTTACCCTCCGCTGCAGTTGCTTCCTCGTCTGCTGCTTAGGGTGGCGGCCGAGGGAGTTCCGGTGATCCTCATTGCTCCGGATTGGCCTCGGCGTCATTGGTACGTCTCGTCGCGGACGTTCCTTGGCGACTGCCAATGAGGGAGGACCTTCTGTCTCAAGGTCCTATATTTCATCCTGCTTTACAGTGTCATGGATATGCAGTAGTGTTTGTCTGTCAGCTTACCTTCCTTCCCATGTGTTCATCTTAGAGGCCTGAGCCCTTTCACCTGGCTTCCTTTATAATCCCCTCCCAGCCAGACTCCACCCCAGGCCCTATCACAGAACACTATATTAACCTGTGCACTGCAAGCCTGCTTTGCTGATCAACGTGTTTGTTAGGCATTGTGTGTTTGGGTTCCTGCCTGCCGTGTGCTACGTCTGTCTCTCTGTTACGTTATTGGCTTGTCCCCGACCATCCCTGTCTGCTCGTGACCCTTGACCTTCGGCTCGTTCTTCGTTATCCTTGTCTGCTTGTGGCCCCTGACCTTCGGCTTGTTATTCGGTTCTCTCTATCGTGTGCTGCTGCTTCCCCTTATCCTACGGGGCGTGAGCTAGGAAACTCCAGGGGCCGCGACCTGGTCCCAGCCTGCAGCGTAACATCCTCACCACTAGAGGCCCTGGAGAAGACCAGCTGGGTCTTAGACTCCGCGCCCTGGGGAATCTTGGCTCTCGCTTCCGTTGGGATCCCGGTTGTGCTCCTCTGGTCCCGCTTTCCACAACCACCCAGTTTCCTATCCACAGAAGCCAGCCATAGGGTTCACTACCTCGCGGTGCACTCCTGTCCCCCTACGGTGTGCATCTGTCACCTGGCCACAGGTGACCCTGACATACAGTATCTGGCTTTAACGGCATGGCTATTGAGAGCCAGGTGCTGAAGGACTGAGGTCTCTCGGATTCGGTAATTTCGACAATGCTGATGGCACGGAAGTCTTCCTCCAGAAAGCTCTATCACTGTACCTGGAAGGCTTACCTCGCTATGTGCGAAGAGCTAGACTGGCGTCCAAGGATGTATTCTGTCCCCAGAATCCTGTGGTTCTTGCAGCATGGTGTGACCCAAAAGCTGGCTTTGAGCACCATTAAAGGTCAGATTTCAGCCTTGGCTGTTTTCTTTCAACGACCGCTAGCAGGCCATTCCTTGGTTAGAACCTTGTGCAGGGGGTTCACCATGTGCTTCCTCCTGTCAAGCCTCCTCTCCCTCCTTTTTGGGATCTGAATTTGGTGCTCTCGGTTCTCCAAGAACATCCCTTTGAAAATATCAGAGAGATTCCTCTCTTGACCTTGTCCCAGAAGGTGGCTTTCTTAGTGGACATTACTTCTGTTAGATGGGTGTCTGAGTTGGCGGCCTTGTCCTGCAAGTCGCCTTACTTGGTCCTCCATAAGGATAAGGCGGTGTTGCGCCCGCCTTTCCTTCCACAGGTGGTCTCTGCCTTTTACGCACGGAGACACAGGATACCCCAGCTGTGCCGCCCCAGGTCGTTAATTCTAGTCATAATTGCGACCTGGTGCCCGGGGTTTGTCGAACCCTGAGCTAAGCCCACGTTCACGTTCAGCTGAACTCGCACAATTTCAAACCAATGTTTTCAGCCTGACTTCGGGGGCGATTTGACAGATATCTGTGTGGGTTCATGCACAGATGTCTGTTGAAATTGCCCCCGAAGTCGACAAAAGTAGTGCAAAAAAATACTTTTGGAAATCGGTGCGGCGTCGCACAGATTCAGGCTGTGCCATTCCCAGCAATGGGCTCCGATTTCGCATGCGATTTGACTAGTCAAATCGCATGCCAAATTGGCGCCATGTGAACGTGGTCTTAAACTTTTGGGAATTGGTACTTCTGGGACCTTGAAGGGGACATACCCCAAAAGTTTGTCCTGAAAAATTGTATGTTAGTGCAAATAAAGTATTACGGACAGTATCCACATGACTGTCCTACTTGTGCTATTGTGTCTTTGGACACTTGCAAGGCATTCGACAGTGTGGAATGGCCATATCTGTTTTGGGTGTTACAGATGTATGGCTTTGGCCCCCGTGTTGTAGCATGGATAAAACTCCTTTTACACCTCCCCGGTAGCTCGGGTGCGGGTCAATTCCTCTATCACTGACCCCTTTCCGATTTACTAGGGGCACACGACAGGGGTGCCCGTTGTCACCCCTCTTGTTTGCCCTGGCCATGGAGCCGCTTGCGGTTCGCATTCGCTCCTCCCCCTCGATTTAAAGGACTCCCAATTGCTAATATTGAGGAGCGCATTTCACTTTATGCGGATGACACATTGGTGTATCTGGCTGATACTAATGACTCACTTCAGGCCCTGTTGGTGGAGATTAATACCTTTTTTGGAGACTATTCTGGCTTCCGGGTGAATTGGGATAAGTCTCTAGTCTTTTCTTCCTAGACGTGGCTGAGCCTCCCCTGATTCACTCGGATTCCAAGCTTCGAATGGTATCCTCCTTTAGGTACCGTCGGGTTCTGGTGCAAACCCCCTTTATCTTATGTCACCAATAACTTAGATCCTCTATTGGTCCGCCTTCAGGAGCAGACCAAGCAGTTGATGGATCTGCCTCTTATGGGGAGGGCCAACGTCATCAAAATGATCTACCTACCGAGATTACTCTTTATCCTTGCCAATTCCCCTTGCAAAATACCTAAATCTATTTTAAACGCATAGATTCAATATGTACTAATTTCCTGTGGAAGGGTGGCTCCCCCAAGGTAGCACTTGAAACACTACGGTTGCCAGCGCACTTGGCAGGCCTGGCATTTCCCAACTTCTTTCTATATTTGGCATCCCAGTTGGTGCACATCCACGATTGGCTGTGACCGGTTCCGGCCAATGCCTGTACCTCCACGGAAGGAGCCATCGCATCTTCCCTGGAAACCCTACATAATATTATCTACAGAGGCCGGGTCCCCGATCGTCCCGGAACCTCCCTACTTACCACTTCCCTTTCCTCTTTCCGTTATATTGTCACAAAAGTATCCAGGCACACCTGGCTGAAATCTCCAAACAACCCCCTGTGGTTTAACCCTAATCTGCAGGAACTATACTCCCTTCCCGATCCCAATCGCTGGTACTCCAGGGGGGTTAAATATTTATGCCACCTGTTCAACGCTCAGGGCTTTAAATCTTTTTCTCAGCTACGTTTAGACTTCAATCTACCAAGATCGTACCTATTTTATTACTACCAGCTCAGGCACGCTATTCGTGCCCAGTTTGGCTCCCTGGATGATCCCACTGACCTGCCCCCGTTGGAAAAACTGCTCAGACAGCCAGATCCCACTAAACTTGTCTCCACCTATTATGCAGCCCTAATGACTGACTTTGACTTTAACCCCAGGTTTCACAAAGCTCAGGTAAAATGGACCTCTCTGGACATCTGACCAGTCCTCATCTACCAGAGAGAATTTAGTGATATGTATAAAACCTCTGTTATTGCTTCCCGGGACTGCATCATACAGGTCAAAATTTTTCATCAAACCTACCTCACACTGGCTAGGTTACACAAGATGGGTCTCCTACCCTCGGCTGCCTGTTTCCGCGGCTGTGGCCAAGAGGCCGATTTTCTTACACTGCTTCTGGTCATGCCCGGTAGTCTGGGACTTCTGGGAAGAAGTGGGTGCTTTCATCTCATCAGTGCTAGGCCTCCCAAACATAATCCACCCCAAGAACTGCCCATTAGGCATTTTTGGCGAATTACACCTATCACATGCCAAGAGACTGTTCCGTATACTCTTCTATGTTAAAAAATCAATTTTACTGTCCTGGAAGGGCACACAGACCTCTCTGAAATCCCTCTGGTTAAAACTTATTAATGACGCTATCCCACTGTATAAACGTACTTTTGAACTCCGGAAACGGAACAAAACCTTCCACAAAATTTGGGGTAGATGGTTGGCTAGTCTGCTAACCCTCTCCCAGCACTGATTGTACTACTCTTGCTTGACCATTGATGGGCTGTGCCTCAGGGATCTCTAATGTCTGGACCTCCGCTTTTGCTATATCCCGGTATTATACCTGAGCCTTTTACCATTGTGCCTACTTTATATTTTGCACTGATGTCAGTTTATTTTTCTATGTTTGAGTGTATTGCCTAATGTTTATGACCAGGTTGTCTGGTGGTATTGTGTGTTTGTTTTTTATTTTTTTTGTTTTTGTTTCTTTCTGTTTGTTGGTTTGTCTTAAACCTAATAAAAATATCTTTAAAAAAAAAAAAAGTATAAGGCCTCATGCCCACTGGCATTTTTACAGCTGCGTTTTTTGCAGCTTAAAAACGCCTGTCCATGTTATTGTAAATATATATATTTTTTTTTTTTTTTTAAAAAAAAACAAAAAACGTCGGAGCTAAAAACGCGACCGCGCGTTAGTGCGCGGTTTTTGCGCGTTAGTGCGCGTTTTTGCGCGTTTTTTGACGCTCGCGTTTTTTCTGCCTAATTCTGACGCTGAGGAACGCACTGGTCCTGGGTTTTTTTTACAGCTTACAAACGCCTATGCTCTTTACAGCTCAAAAACGCCTAGGTGGGCATGAAGCTATAGACTAACATGGACAGGCGTTTTTAAGCTGTAAAAAACTCTCAAACGCGGCTGAAAAAACGCCCGTGGGCATGAGGCCTTACGGACAGTCCTCGGTGTTTTTTTTTTGTTTTTTTTTTTACATGAAATTTGTGCAAATTCTGCTTTCAGTATGGAGAATTTTTGGAAGCGCAAGATATAACATACGCAAGAGCATGCATGTAATGCGCTTAGGCATGTTAAGCAAGGTGTTCATTACATTGGCAAGAATAATAATTTATGAAAGTTGCAAGGGTGCAGGAATTGAGAAAACTAGTAGGAGTTATGTTGACAAAACATAGCATCATGTATATAGACTGACTGTGCAGCTCATGCAGTCATTCTCTATGTAAGTGATGCCATGTTTTGTGAATAAGCTAGCTAACTAGTTTTCTAATCGCTGCGTCCATGCAACTTTTTATTTTCTTTTTCATATTGCTGGCTAAATTGTCCACTGATCTGTACTGAGGAGCTGCAAGATGGTTTTAATTGATGTTCTCATCTGCAAACAAACAGTCTTCTAGACTTGGCTTACAACATATAGACTATAAAGTCATATGGGCTAATTAAGAAATGGATGAAAATCACCTATGTGCTATATTTCGTACATAAAGTACAATTTGGTAGAATAATTCACTCTGGCCATTGAAAAACGCTAAACGCACCTAGCATTAAAGTGAATCTTCACCCAATCAGTATTGATTATTTTTGGATAGGAAAGTATATCATATCTACTTGTGTTAAAATATGTTTTGTATTTGTGTGTGTGTGTGTGTGTGTGTGTGTGTGTGTGTGTGTGTGTAATAAATAAATAAATAAATAAATAAATAAATTATATATATATATATAGCAGTCATATAACCTCCTTTTTTTTTATTTTTTTTTATTTTTTGCTAATCATGTTTTCCTTTTTTCATCTTGTTTTTAGACGGTTCGCCATGGATTCCCCTTTGAGCCCTCCGCTATGGCATTTGATCCAGTGCAGAAGATTCTTGCGATTGGAACGAACCATGGAGCTTTAAGGCTGTATCCTTTTTTTTCTATTAAAATCCAACAAGTCACGTGCCTGCTTGGGAATCCTTCAGAAATGGCTTTTTTGTAAGGAGACAGGTATTTCATGTGCGTGTTTGTTTACAAATGGTCTCTTTTTCTTTGGTCGAGTAGAGTTTTTGTTTTTAATAGTTATTTGTGCCAAGTAGAATTAAGTGGAATAAGGAAGGTGTTCAGAAAACCATAACTGTCAATATGGTCCTCTATGCTTGAACTTCTTCTTCTTCTTTTTTTTTTTTTTTTTTATATCCTGCACTAAACCTTTGCTATGCTAGTCTTGTCAGGTCAGTAGGGAGGTTTTTTTCAAACATAACGCACTCCATGCAGAACGTATTCTAACCTTTTTATCAACACGAAAAGCCTGAATGAAGTACTCTGTAAAGCCCCGTACACACGGTCGGACTTTTGGCCAACAAACTTCATTTTGAGCAAGTTGGACCAACAATTCGACCGTGTGTACGCTCCATCGGACTAACTTTTTTTTTTTCTTCTTTTTTTTTTTTTTTTTTTTTTTTTTTCTTGTTTTCATCGGACAAAAGTTGGGTCTGCAAACAGACAAACTTTTGCCCAACAAAAGTCCGATGGAGCAAAGTCCGACCGTGTGTACAGAAAACCATCGGACTTTTGTCCGATGGACAAAACGACTAATGTTAAAATCAACCAACAATAGCAGAAGTTGACCAAAGGGTGGCGGTAAAGAGCAGAAAAACCACGTTATGTTGCAAAAAGTTTTGGGAAAGTTTGCAGAAAAGTCCAAGCGTGTGTATGCTATGGGTGTTCCCGACCAACTCAGTTCGGACAAAAAAACACGGAAAAGTCAGATGGAAGTCCGACCGTGTGTACGGGGCTTTAGTGTGTGTGTGTGTGTGATATTTATTCGGTGTGATTTGAATTGTATTGTAGTTCCTACTTTGACCCTTTAACGTTCTGTAGGCTTTATGGTTTGTAAAATTGATTATTGTGATGGATACTTGTCTATTTACCTATATGGAAGATACTTTCAGTAGTTAGACTGTCTAGTTTTATAGTTCAGTCTATTTGCAAACCAATATTGCCTGCTATTCGGATTGTGCCCAGGCCCTGTAAATGAGGCCTACCTGTGCCCCTGATCTAGAGTTGCCACCTCATCCCTTTTAAACCTGAACATAATATGAATTACACAGGTTCTGAGGCTAATTAAAGGCAGATAAGGCACCAAGTGAGTTTAATTACCACCTTAATCAGCCACAGAACCTGTGTAATTAATATGTGTTCGGGTTTAAAGGGATGAGGTGGCAACCCTACCCTGATCAGTGGCTCTGTCAACAGGTGTTCTAGTCAAAGGCTGCTTTCTATTTGAAAGCATGTATCCACTTTTAAATAGAAAATGCAACATTTGACATGAAAAGATTTTTAACCTTTTTTTCCTTGCAGTGTCATTGCACATTTACTAGAGCATGCCACATCCAAAAAATTTTACCAATACAGGTCAAATGCAGCCTCAGAACTACTGTGTATAGCTTGGCGTTCAAGCACATGTCAAACCAAGGAAAACTGCCCTCGTTGACATGGCACCCTTTAAGCTGCTTTTGCTTTCCCAATCAGTCCTGGTCCTAAGAGAAGATTTTCCCTTTGAAGGGCTGTCCATTTTTTCCCTTTTTTGTTATGTCCGTTTCAAAAGAGAACCTTGAAAGGACATGGATGGGGAAACCTATGATAGGTGTGATTTGTTTTCTTGTGCTATCGGCAAGCTACCTCCTATCTCTTAATTACAAACTAGTCTTTCCACTTTTGCCTAGCAGAGTGATGCACACCTTATTCCTGCAACCTCCAAGGCTTAACTTCACACAATACAAAAAGCTGTAGAGTATGGGTGCCAAGTATATTGCCAGACTGCCTATGCAGGTGCAAATTCACACACAGCTTTTATCACCTACAGACCTTTTTGCCTTTTGTGTGATGTGATATCCCAGGAAGCTGTGGGCAGACAAGGGCTATGTAACTCGTGCGTAAGGGGGGTGGGGTGCTTCACAACAAAAATATTTTATATCTATAATCTTTAATGATAGTGATATACTGTATATATGGGGGGAAAAAAAGCTGACCTTTCACTAATATTTTCACTTTAACAGAATAGAAAAGTGGCTGCAGTGGAAGCTGATAGTTCAGAAATGCACATTTGTAACTTCATGTGAAGGGATATGGTTAAATTTAACTAAACATACAATTTGGTCAAATTGTGCATCTTCAATTTGCCTGACTACTTGTAGCTTAGTTGCTTACAGACTGGATTTCACGAATGCATTCCAAGTTGCTTGCGAAGTATGACCTAATAAGGACTATATAGGCCATGCTGCCAACCTGTTCATACATGTGAATGAATTAATTTGACATTTACTATTTTATAAGGCCTCGTTCCCACAACGCGTGTTAATGCATAGACTCGTGTGACGGTGATCTTTGCCTGCACAAAATACACAGCTGTTCGTGCATCTGTGTGCAGACAGTCCCATTCATGTCAGCTGTGAGTTGGAACATCCACAGACTCTACATCCACGCAGGTGCATGTCTCTGAATGCACATTATCTGCGTTCAGGCATGCATCTGCAGGGATGTCAAATTGAGACCATCTGCTGTGTCCCAATTGATATGAATGGGACTGCCTACATGCAGATGCAGGGAACACCTGTGTATCCTGTGCAGGCAAAGACGTCCCTTGGATGGGAGTACTCATTGGCATGCAATGTGTGAACAAGGTCTTACACTTACAGTATGTGTAAAATTGATAAATCCCTTGCCACTCGAATGTTGGCTGCAGTAAGAACCGAGCATGCAGACACGGAGTCCTGTACTCTATTTTAAGCTTCCAACCTAAGATCAAAACCCTCGATATGCCCTGCAGAAGAGCCTGGCCATGGATAAGTGACACATAAGGGTTTTCTGGCTAATAAAGGTAACAGTAGGCATCATGTGATGGCTGCAGGATAAAGTAAATTTATAGCTGAACTTTTGGAGCGTATGGAAGACTTTGAACCTATGTTAAGTTTCTTTTGCTGTATTACTTACTGTATTACTTACTTACACTTATTACTGTATTACTTACCCAGTAAGTAGGCAGATTCACATTTTTTATTTGTGTTGGGGACCGCTTTTACCAAGGTAAAAAGTTATAGGTCTAGTTGGCAGATCCGCTGCCAGGTTAAGGGCAATTGAGAATACACTTGTCATCTTGGTTGATGAATCAGTGTTAACTTTCCTTGCGTAGTATGCACGCAAGAAAGTACATCTACAGTTGACTACATACAGTATGTGCAGAGAGAAAGTATTGTGATTTGGAAGGGGAAGAGAACTTGTGAGTCATGGGTTTTCTGTAGAATTCAGTGACATAATCCTCATGATGGAAGCATTAAAGCACTGAAAACAAACTCAAGTGCAATTGCTGAGGAATGTGTGCTTTTTTAGAACATTCAGGAAGTGGTGTGACAAATGATCATGACTGGAAACGGTCTGTATGACCAGGATGTACTTCGGGTGTTTGGCTAAGGCAGCAGGTCCACATACAGCCAAAACTGGTGAAAAATCTAAAGTTTGTCTTCTGGGACTCTAGTATATGTGGGCATTATACAATCATTTCTAGAGAGAATCTGTGCATTAAAGTGAACCGGAACGCAAAACCTAATGAATTGCTATCTTAAGAAATTTTCTAGGAATGTTAATTGTGCAAAAACAGTACCCTGAAAATGTACCTTTTTTTTTTTTGTTTTTGAATTGATCCTGAAAAATGGCAATCCATTTCTTGCCATGCAAGTGTGCTTGGGCACTCCTGTTCAAAGCCCCATAGCTGCATATCTGCAGTGTGAGGGACACTGCTGCATGTTACTGCAAAACTTGCCACATGCAGATTGCATTTTAGATGATGCCTGCTAAATTGTCAAATTCATTTTGAGGGTGGTTCGGTCACCACCGCCACCAGGCTTAACAAACGTTGATTTTTATTTTTTAAATTGGCTTTTGTCTATGGAGATGGGCAGAAAATTCTCAGCCAAAGGCACCTGGCTGGTATTCTGATACTGATGACTGGTGCTTTTTGGGCACAGACAACAGTTCAGGTCTCTTTAAGATGAGGTTAACTTTCCTATTTGAAAGCCAGTCCGATTTTCCATTAGGTTGGATTTTTAGCTGTCATCTACAGTACTTCCAAATGTAGATTTGCCTGGCAATATGTGCATGAGATGTTTTTTTTAGTTTTTGAAAGTTCTGGACTGTAGGCACCTGGACTTTTACTACAAAGTCAGGCTGTTGTCATAGATGCAGTATGCAGTTTTGCATTGAACAAATAAATTCTCAGCGCTACCATGGGTTGTCCAGTGTAAAATTACCAAAGTTTAAATGTACATGTGGGTATACACAAAGAATATCTCTCAGGTGCTCAGTCCGGGTAATATACCAATTCAAAAATCAATCCAAAATAACTGTGCTCGCAAATGGAAGCTAGGCAGACTGCACAGGGATCTGGGAACCCACAAACAGAAGGGGAGAGAGGTGCCAGGCAGCCAATAGTGTAACAGTTTATTGGGTGAATAACATGTAAAATCAATAACCGGTTCGACTCACAGGATGAAAGTGGTGACAGTCTTTGCCTGGATGGGCAATGGGGATGATCCCACGTGGGATCGTGGAGTAGTCCTTGCCGCAGCCAGCAGCTTTGTGAAACAGGAGAGAGAAAACTGATCACGAGCAGACGTGGGCTGGTAGGCACCTGTTAAACCTCGAGGAGAACGGACCAATCGGGATGTGTTTCAGAGGCTAGTCACGCCTCCTTCCTCAGCCGATTTTACATCTTGTTCACCCAGTCAATTGTGCTACACTATTGGTTTCCTGACACTTCTCTCCCTGTCCCTTCTGCAGTTGAGCATTGTCCTGTGAAATACACAAGGCCTTTCTTGTATAAGATGTCTGGATTGGGCTCTAAAACCTTGATAAATCTTTCAATATTGATGGTGCCCTTCCAGATGTGCAAGCCAACCATTCCATATGCACTAATGTACCCCCCATACCATTAGTGATACAGGCATTGGAACGGAGCGCCGATAACAACCTGGAAGGTCCCTTTCTTTAGTCTGGAGTATGTGGCGCCCACGGTTTCCAAAATGTATGTCAAATTTCAATTTGTTTGCCCATTGAACAGTTTTCCACTTTGCAGAAGACCTTTTTTAAATGAGCTTTGGCCCACAGAAGACTGCAGCATTTGTGGATCATTTTCAGATATGGCTTTTTTGCATGATGGAGCTTTAAGCTTGCGTTTTTTTGGATGGCACGGTTGTAAACTGTGTTCAAACAGTGATTTTTGAAAGTATTCCTGAGCCCATGCAGTGATGTCCATCACAGAATTATGCCTGTTTTTTAATACAGTGTCATCTGAGGTTCCGAAGATCACAGGCATTAAATATTGTGTTTCAGTCTATTGCGCACAGGGATTTCTCAAGATTCACAGAATCTTTTGAATTGTTTTGTACTGTAGCTGATATATTTAAAGTCTTTGCAATTTTATGTTGCGTAAAATTATTCTGAAATTGTTTGACAATTCTAGATGCAGCTTTTCAGATTGGTGAACCTCTGTCCATCTATACTTCTGAGACACTTTGACTCTCTGATGCCCTTCTTATACCCAATCATGTTACTGACCTATTGCCAATTAACCTAATTAGTTGTAAAATGTTCTTCCAGCTCTTCCTTGTTGGTACCACTTATTTTGCCATATCTTTGTTGCCTTGTCTCAACTTTTGAGATATGTTTGTCATATATTTCAAAAATTGCTTTATTTTTTATTTTTATAAAATGGTACATTTTTCTCAGTTGAAACATTTGATATGTTTTCTATATTCTATTGTGAATAAAATATAAGTTTGAGATTTGGAAATCAATCGTCTTCTGATTTTACACAGCATCTCAACTTTTTTGGAATTGAGGTTTTAGTTTGGGTTGTGAATCTGGTACTTCAAGCATTGTCCGCCTTTATTCTTTGTATTGATGGCTCCAGTATGTACTAAATAGTCCCGGGGTGTCAAACTCAATTTCACCCTGGGCCGCATCAGCATTATGATTGCCCTCAAAAGGGCCAGTTGTATCTGTAAGATTAGATTTCCAGCGCATCCCCCCCCTTACATTAGATGTCAAGAGCCACCCCACCATCAGAAGTTGAGTCCCCCACTCTCCCCTACATCACAGTGCACCCCCTTTCCTATACTGCTGCTGGGAGGAATCTGGATGCATTGCTTAAAAGCAGAAAGTAAGGATCTGGAGGTGGACCGGAGAAGGGCTGGAGCTCTCCTGCAGCTGCAGGAGAGGTGCGAGGGCCACATGAAATGGCCTGGAGGGCCGGATTCGGCCCGCGGGCCTTGTGTTTGACACCTGTGGACTAGTCTATAACAGACTACATGATCTGTTTCAGCTTGGTGTGCTACATCAAAAGGAATCGCATAAACCTTTTTTTAGAGTGAATATAGAGGACTTTTTGGGCACCTAAGATTCATTAATATTTTATTTTTTACAAACTTTATTGCAAAGACCATAATTATTAAAAATAGTGCAATTGCTGATCATGAAGTGTTGGGTTAAAGATGACAGTGATCTTGTAGTACATAAAATAAACTACCGTACATATTACACTGGAAGGCTCTGTACACTCGGGCCCAAGTATCTGTTGAACTGGCTGAAATTTGGTCAGTGTATAAAGCCGTCTAAAGACCAGCTTTTGAGGAAGAGACATGTTGGATAACCAGTGTCCAATCAACATTTGCAGCCAATGGCTGTGCACTCTGATCAGTGTGCTCTGGTGGGGGGCAGTCCTGTCAAAACACAAGGGCGAAGTGGGGGGGATATCACCACACTAACCTCTCCACTAAACCAATGTTAGTACAGTGGTCTTTCAGTTTTTTTCATTCTGCTCGCAGGGTTGAAGGGGAAAAAAAATAGTTTTGAGCGAGACTTAACCCTGTAGATGACTAATGGGTGCACCCATCCATCAAAATGAACCACTATTGCATGGGGAAAAACTATAAACATAAGTGATTCGTTGACTAATGGGCAAGTAAGTACAGGTACAAAGTGGATGAAGTAACCTGATGATCTGTAAGATGAATGTTACATGATGGGTGCCTAATAGACAATCACAATAGATACTGAGCCCCAACACATTTCAATTGCACACAATCTTCCTGCACTATACTGTGTCCATCAGTTCACTGCAAAACATATTTACTCAGCCAATATTGACAAATATAAAGATCTGGGAGGCAGTGACAACCACCCTGCATAGGTCACCCACCATAGATCGCTCTTTGGTATGTTTGGATCACACCACTCCATCAGACGCACTTTCTGTATCTGAGCATCCATCATGTAACCATCTCATAGAACATTATCATTTTATTTTTCCCATGCAACAGTGGTATATTTTGATGGCTGGGTGTACACGGCAGTCCTCTACAGGCTTTCCATGTGCAAATGCAGTATATTTTATATATTGTGGGATCATGAACAGTCTGTCTTTGAGGCCAACTCTTCATGATCAGCCATTGAACCACATTAAATCATTTTTATGGTCTTTGCAATAAAGTTTGTTTAAAAAAAGAAAGGGAAAAAAAGTATATTTCTTGGGTGCCTGAAGAAGAGAAGGAAAAAAAAAAACCCTAGTTAAGTGGTACTGATCATTACAAGCTTGTTCTTTCTGCAGAGCTAGCAGTTTATTGCATCCATGTTTGCTGACCTGTTTTCTCACAGTATCAATTCACATATACATTGTGGATGAATATGAGCTGATTGCTTCTTTTTCAATGTATGTAACTCTTGTCATTGCTCAAATAGTGCACATATCTTGAAGTACTGGGCACCTAATTGCTGGTCAAAATTGCTGAATCTTGGATGTTCAGCTTGCAAAGGCTGCGTGATGTTTTTTTACATTCAAATAGAAATAGCTCCTACATGTTAGAGAACTATTGGAGCTTGCTGATCTGTGTGCATCAATGCTGCCTCTATGACGCGCGCGCGCGCGCACACACACACACACACACACACACACACACACACACACACACACGCGCACACACACGAAAAAAAGGTGTGGTTTTTATTTCTTAATATAAGGCATGTTCATGCTTTTTGCTGCAGCATCCCGTAGGGCCATCATCTTGGTCACACCTCTGTATTCTTCCTGACAAGTGTGTATGTAACCTTGGAGAGCATGTAGTACACGGGGAGGCACCAAGCCACATGCAGTTTCGAAAAAGTCTGTCCTTGCACAGCTGGTTAAAGTCTAAAGCTGGGTCCACACTATTAAGTGTATTTTTATTCAACCCAGTGGGCTGAATGGGGGGGGGAAAGCACGCCATACTAACATACGCAATGTTGCAGCATTCCCCCCGCTGTACTATTATAGTCTGACAGGGGGACAACCCACCCCCAATTGGCTGCCAGTGCTGAGCGGATGCTGGTTTTCCAGCATGCCCTTTGACGGAGCCAGTCCTAAGACCAGCTTCTGTAGAACAGAGCGGTACACACGGGCTGAGTCACAGTTCCTGCCGAGCTGTCTCTTTTGGGCAACTTTTCTGCCCATGTGTACCAAGCTTATGTCTCCCTGTGCAGGCATAGCAGCAGGAGCTGGGGTCCTCTGACTTTATTGGCTTGATCCAAACAAACTGCACAGCCTAAAGTCATAGGCTTTCCACACCTCCCTCTTAGTATGTCCTTATGCTCCTCCATTTCATCACTGTATAGAACAGAGGGTGAAAACGGAGGTGCTGCTTTTTCAGTGAAGGAGGACACCGCTTTGGTTTAAAGAAAAATAAATAAATACAAAAGCGCAGGGTGCGTTCTTGCCTAAGGGAGGCAGGGGAACTGCTTATATTCCTCCTACCCATTTCACAGCTGGAGTAGGTAGGCGACACCATTGTGGCAGAGTATTATCACAAATCTTTAGGCATTTTGAACAGCTTACCTGGATGTATTTGATCAGTGTACTTGACTGTTTTGATCAATAACATGCGAATGGTGTAGATTTCTGGCCAATTTGTAATCCTGTTATAAACACATGGGGCTGCTGCCGCTGTTGTTCACCTTTTTTGAAAATGTTATTCCTTTCAGTTATGCTGACCCTAAAGCCCCATACACGCCATCATATTTTCTTCAGATTTACCAAAACTATGTAGTGCAAGGACCTGACTGATTGAATACAAATTGAAACTTTTAAGGTTTGACCTCATATATTATATGGTTTTGGTAAATCTGAAGACAAAAATCTACAGAAAAGCTGATGGTGTGTATGGGGCTTTAGAATTCAGTATGTTGACGAGCCTGTTGTATGTATGAGGATCAGGAAACATCAGAAATAGCTGCTTGTGCCTCGTCAATGGCCCAAAGTCTTTAATAGGACTTGCAAGCTATCTAGACAAGATACATTTTTAGGAGATGTTGGCAATTGTGTGTGTGTGTGTGTGTGTGTGTGTGTGTGTGTGTGTGTGTGTGTGTGTGTGTGTGTGTGTGTGTGTGTGTGTGTGTGTGTGTGTGTGTGTTTTTTTAAACTTCCCGATTTTAGAACAGATTATAGAAGAGAGAAAAATATTCTAAAACAATTTTTAGTCTCAACATCAATGTTAAAACCAATGATATGCTTCTAAAAGCACGTTAACATTAAATGATATAAGGGGTATAATCCATCATATGCACCCATGTTTACCCTCCACTATGTAGGATATACATTCTGTATTATTGAGCAGAATATGCTTTTACCTCTCACTATATGCTGGTAACTAGTGGTGGAATGGCAGGAGTTTTCTCAGAACTCTGCTCCATCAGAAAGTGTGGGAAAGCATAGATCGGGTAATGCCATGCACTGGCAAAAAACATCCCACGGCAGACTGCAGGGAATTTTGAAATTGCAAAAGACCAGATGCTGCCAAATTGGATCAATCCAAATAGATCTTGCATTGTTCGAATTCTACTTGTGTATCAGATCAATCAGAATAGATCTTGGGTTGTTAAAATTCTACTTGTATATCACTTGTTTACATGCGTGCGAAGACCGTTGCCCATATTTGGAGGTACCAGCATGCTGTGTGTGTGTGTGTATGTGTATATATATATATATATATATATATATATATATATATATATATATATATATATATATATATATATATATATATATATATATATATTTTACTGTAATTTTATTCATGATTGTAATAAAATACAAATTACAAAAATGTTTGCAAACACGTCCCCTAGGGTAACCGCAGTAATTTCTGTTGCATTACATACAACTAAAAAATTCTTATCCATCTAGTAGTGGAGCTGTTCTTGGTTCTCGTGTTTTTCATGGAGACCATGGAAGGGTCCTAGATCTATAAGGTATTAATATAAACCAGCCAAATTTTACATGGACAACCTACCAGCAACAATGTTAGACTTGGCCACATAAAACATTGTCACTTATGCTATCTCTGAATGAGCTCGCCCCAGGCAGTGCTGTAAATATCATGAATAACCATCAAAAGTCACTGTATAGGCTTTATTTCCCTCACCCATCTCACGCATTACTTCACACACCATTATGAACCATACACTTGGATCAGTGAACCTTGTTCATCTCTACTGCCTCCACCCACTACTCATTGGTTAGGATTGCATATGTTCAATCCGTATTAAATCTTGTTATGAAGGCTGGATACCTAACTGAATATGTGTATACTCCCAAATCTCCCTGTAGTATATGGATGAGATTGTAGTAGTGGTGGAAGAGGGCAGGAGTAAAGTGGGGTACACACTGAGCAAATTGGAATAAAAGTTCTGTATGAGGCATTATCATTCAATTTTTGTATAGTGTGTGCACAAATTTTGACATCCGATTCAGACTTTTCAAAAAAAATTCCAAAGGGACAAACTCAAATTTTGTGAACAGAACGGTTTGCGTTTTTAATGCATACTGTTTTTGTAGGACATGTGCATGATCAGAAACAATCAACAAAAAGAGCCTTTGTCCGTGAATATGAATATGTATGTATGTATGTATAGATAGATAGATAGAATTTATATATATTAATATATATATAAATTATATCTATCTATCTATCTATCTATTATATCTATATCAGCGTACAGGCAGTTTCTTTAAAACCTGGCGTATTGCCAGCTTTATTTACAAGTGGTTTGCAATAGTCATACAAAATAAACAAAACAGTAAAACAAATCCTTGCCGTCCGGCGCTAAACTATACAGTAACCGCTCTCTATACGGTGAGGGGCTGGTCCCCGTCACCCACAAAACACAAGGTGAAGTAAAGCAAACCTTTTTTCTTTCAGCCCAGATCAACAGCGCTCCTCTTACTCAGACTCCCTTCTGAGTCTCAGGCCAGAGCCATGCTGTGCTCTCTTCCTGGATCTTTAAAGCCCAGCTGCCTATGGATTCCAGTGAACCTGAATATCCGGACCGGAACCCAGCCAACTACAGAGGCTGGAAAAACCTGGGCCGGATTATGGTTCAGTCCCTTACAATGGACCGAATGCGAGGTGAAATGTAGCGATTATTCTGTATCTCACCTCGCATACCATCACATATCCTCCCCCTCTGCTCAAGCCCCTGCGGCTGAGCACTTGACCCAGCCATTCAGTGCACGCGGGAGAGGGCATCAGCTTTATCCTGGAGTTTGCCCGGCCTGTGCTCAACCGTGAACTTAAAGGGCTGTAAAGCCAGGAACCACCTTGTCACACAGGCCCTTTTTTTCTCCCTGTTGTCACACATCCACTTCAGGGGAGCATGGTCAGTGACCAGCCTGAACGACCCCCCGAGAAGATAATACCTCAGGGAGTCTAAGGCCCATTTAATGGCAAGACACTCCTTTTTAACAATGGCATAGTTCCTTTCGTGCTTGTTCAGCTTCCAGCTTGGGTATACAACCGGGTGCTCCTCACCATTCCTGACCTGTGACAGTACAGCCCCTAGGCCCACCTCAGAGGCGTCTGTCTGTACGACAAACTCCTTTGTGAAGTCCGGGGTGACCAGCACCGGTAGTGCACAAAGGGCCTGTTTTAATTTTTGAAACGCCTTCTCGGCCTCAGTGTTCCATTTGACCATGACCGGCCCTCTGCCCTTCGTCAGGTCAGTCAGAGGGACGGCAATAGTGGCAAAGTCAGGTATAAACCGGCGGTAATACCCCGTAATGCCTAGGAAGGCCCGAACTTGTTTCTTGTTTACGGGTTGGGGCCACTTTTGAATTGCCTCAATTTTATTGGTCTGAGGCTTGACAAGTCCCCGGCCAATAACTTGGCCTCCTCCAGGCCTATGGCACACTTCTTTGGGTTAGCCGTGAGGCCTGCTTCTCTAAGGGAATCTACCACCGCCTGTACCCGGGGCAGGTGCGATTCCCAATCTGGGCTGTGGATGACGACATCGTCCAAATAAGCAGCCGCATACGGGCGATGTGGTCTCAAAGTTTTGTACATCATTCGTTGGAATGATGTAGGGACCCCATGCAGACCAAAAGGCATCCGCTTGTACTGAAACAAGCCCTCAGGAGTGGAAAAGGCAGTCTTCTCCTTGGCCGATTCAGATAGCGGTATTTGCCAATAGCCTTTTGTCAGGTCTAGGGTCGTTTATATAGCGAGCCTGTCCCAACCTGTCCACAAGTTCGTCGACCCGGGGCATCGGGTATGCATCGAACGTGGATACACTGTTAGGTTTTGTAATGACTTTCGAAAACTTGATAGTGCCATCAGGTTTTGGGACCAGCACTATGGGGCTCGACCACTCACTGTGGGACTCTTCTATCACATCCAACTCCATGTTTTTAATTTCTTTCACAAGCGCCTCACGCCTGGCCTCTGGGATTCTATACGGCTTCACATTTACCCGAACCCCTGGTTCCGTCACTATGTCATGTTGGATCACGTTGGTCAGTCCGGGTAAGGGAGAAAAAGTCTCTATTTTTATGCACAAACACCCTAACGTCACTTTGTGCCACGGACAGGGTATCCATGATGGGAACGTCGGGTGTCACGGGTACCCGGTCGGTTGGAGGCGGGGACGTGGCCAGTAAAGTCTCTCGGTCCTTCCAGGGTTTTAAGAGATTCACATGGTAAATTTGGTGTGGTTTCCTTTTCCCTGGCTGGTAGACTTTGTAGTTTACCTCCCCCACCCTTTTGACAACCTCGAAAGGACCCTGCCACTTGGCTAAAGACGTACTTTCCACCGTGGGGACCAATACCAACTCTCTGTCCCCAGGGCTGAAAGTACGGACCCTGGCACTTTGGTCATAGACCCTCCTTTGAGCCTCCTGGGCTCGCTCCATATGTTCTCGCACCAGGGGCAGGACAGCTGCGATTCGATCCTGCATCAAGGAGACATGCTCTATGATGCTTTTTGTATGGGGTTGCCCCACCTTCCCATGTTTCCTTGGCAACATCTAGCAGTCCCCTGGGATGCCTACCATACAAGAGTTCAAAGGGGGAATAGCCTGTGGACGCCTGCGGAACCTCACGTATTGCAAACATGAGATATGGCAGCAAAAAATCCCAGTTTCTCCCATCTTTGTCGACCACCTTTTTCAGCATACTTTTCAAGGTTTTATTAAATCTTTCGACCAGACCATCCGTTTGGGGGTGGTAGACAGAGGTACGGAGATGGGAGATTTTGTATAACTTGCAAAGCTCCTTGGTAACCTTGGACATAAAGGGGGTGCCCTGGTCGGTTAAGATCTCTTTTGGGATCCCCAGTCGACTAAAGACATGGACCAATGCCTTGGCGATAGCCTTAGCAGAGGTATTGCGCAAGGGTATGGCCTCAGGATAGCGAGTCGCATAGGCAGGATCACCAGAATATGCTGGTGACCGCGGGCAGATTTCACAACCGGCCCCACCAGGTCCATGCCAATCCTCTCAAAGGGGACCTTGATTATTGGCAGAGGAACGAGGGGGCTGCGAAAATGGGGAGACTGTGCCGACATTTGGCACTCGGGGCACGATTCGCAGTACTCCTTGACATCTGCATGCAATCCGGGCCAGATAAATCTCTGGGCGATTCTCTCCCTGGTTTTTTCAACACAGAGATGCCCCCCCCATTACATGACCATGGGCCAGGTCTAGCACCACCCTGCGGAAGGGTTTGGGGACTAGTAGCTGTTCTACCTCGTCCTCCATGTTTTATCACTCGATACAATAAATTGTTTTTAATTGCCATGTAAGGGAAAGACACCACCCAGTTAGGATCCACCGGTTCCCCATCCAACATCTTAACGTTTTCCCTGGCTCTCATGAGGGTGGCCTCTCGTAATTGCTCGGTACAGAAATCCTCTCTCCTGACCTCTAAATCGGGTACCACATCTTGGCTACTCTCAATGTCAGGGTCAGAGGGGTTCTCCTGTTCGTTACCCTCAGGCTGGGAGCTAGCTTCCAGGTCCTCCGGCTCCCCAACCATGACAGGGAAAGGAAGAGTGTCTCTGGCTTCCTTGATCCCACCAACAGCATCCCCTTCCCTTTGGCAAAAAGGGTCTGGTGAGAGTTCCCGTGCTTCTCCAGCAAGGGGAGCTCTCTCTACCAGCCTCCTTTTGCTCTCCCATAAATTCCAGAAATGGGGAAAATCTCTTCCCACTAAAGCTTCATGAAGCAGTGAAGGTACCACCCCCACTGAATGTGTTACACTACCCCTGGGGGTATCAACCTCAACCACCGCTGTCTGGTAGTCTCGAGTGTCCCCATGGATGCAAATTACCCCAATAGTACTGGGGTGTAGTTTTGTGGGGTTCACACAATGACTCCTGACTGGTCACCACACTACCAGAGTCTAGCAGGGCTGTCAGGGGCTTTCCATCCACTGAAATAACACACATCTGTCTTTCAATGCGACTGACATGATGCAGTACATGCGACCTGTGCAAATAAAGAAATGCGTCTTTTCATATGAGCATAATCACATTGCATAGG
The DNA here is from genome assembly GCA_029206835.1 of Rana muscosa. Classification (NCBI taxonomy): domain Eukaryota; kingdom Metazoa; phylum Chordata; class Amphibia; order Anura; family Ranidae; genus Rana; species Rana muscosa. The sequence continues at coordinate 75,794,862 of CM055121.1, forward strand.
TTCATCATTTATAGGACAGTTCGCAGCAATATGCCCTAATGCATGGCAACGGAAACATCTTATATGCTCAACCCCCAGTCCTCTCAACGGTCCCAAAGACCTTCCTGGCTGCTTTGGCCAGTCTCCAGGTCTAGGAACCACAGTCTCATCAAATCTCCCCAAGCTCTAGGACCCCGGAACAGTCTTACCAAAACCGCCGGGAGATCTTGCACCCCTAGACACACCAAAGTGGGGCGTAGATGGATTCACCAAGTCCTCAGTAGCACTGTACCTCTCCACTAGGTCGACCAGTTGGGCTGCAGTTTTGGGGTCGCCCTGTCCGACCCACTTCCTCCAGAGAAGCAGGAAGCGCACGCAGATACCGGTCCATTACCACACGCTCTACGATCTGTGGTCCTGTCAAGGTCTCTGGCTGCAAACACTTCTTGGTGAGGTGGACCAGGTCAAACATTTGCGAACGGGGTGGCTTGTTGCTGGAGAATGACCACTGATGCACCCGCTGGGCCCGGATTGCCATGGTGACACCCAAGCGTGCGAGTATCTCTGTCTTTAGAGTCTCATAGTCCTGGGCCTTATCGGGTTCTAGGTCAAAATAGGCCTTTTGGGGTTCTCCTGTTAAAAATGGGGACAACAGACCCGCCCACTGTTCTTTTGGCCATCCTTCGCGGACAGCAACTCTCTCTCAAAAGTCGCCAGGTATGCCTCGATATCATCAGCAGATGTCATTTTCTGTAAGTGGTAGGATGCACGTATCATCTTGGCTTCCACTGGCACAGGAGGTGTAGACCCCTTTTTTCAGTTCCATCAGAGCCTCTGCGAACTGCCGGTTCATCTCTTGCTGGGCTGCTTGTTGTGCTGCCTGTTGTGCTGCGACTTGGCGGTTGGTTTCCCGCTGAGCTGCATTGGCCTGTAGCAAGGCCTTTAACATTTCCTCCATCTTCAGAAAATGCCCGCATTCTCCACCACGTGTGGGAGATTAGTTTGTGGGGATCACCTTTTCACAGAATGAAGTTCAGCGTACAGGCAGTTTCTTTAAAACCTGGCGTATTGCCAGCTTTATTTACAAGTGGTTTGCAATAGTCATACAAAATAAACAAAACAGTAAAACATCCTTGCCGTCCGGCGCTAAACTATACAGTAACCGCTCTCTATACAGTGAGGGGCTGGTCCCCCCTCACCCACAAAACACAAGGTGAAGTAAAGCAAACCTTTTTCTTTCAGCCCAGATCAACAGCGCTCCTCTTACTCAGACTCCCTTCTTAGTCTCGGGCCAGAGGCGTGCTGTGCTCTCTTCCTGGATCTTTAAAGCCCAGCTGCCTATGGATTCCAGTGAACCTGAATATCCGGACCAGAAATCCAGCCAACTACAGAGGCTGGAAAAACCTGGGCCGGATTCTGGTTCAGTCCCTTACAATGGACCGAATGCGAGGTGAAATGTAGCGATTATCCTGTTTCTCACCTCGCATACCGTCACATAAAATATATATATATATATAATATATTATAATATAATTATTAAATTTTTTTGTACAATTGGTACCATCTGCTGTGAAAACATTGAGGAACTGGACGATCATTCATCCGATCTTCTTAATGTTTACTGCTGCTTAAGTTTCCTTAGAAGCATTGAATGCTGGGACTCGTAGAGCACAGGAAAGTACTTTGTGTACCCACCCCTTCACAGGAGCCTGGATGGGTCAGTTGGTGATGTAAGCAAACACAATTTTTGTTGCTTTTAGCCACAGAGGTAGAATAGGCAGACTGTCTTAATTTGTGGGTAACAAAGGTTCATAATTCAGATTTAATTTTTTTTATGCTAGGCTCATTACAGTATTTGATTTTAAAGCAAATGCACAGTTATCCTTCAAAGACAACCAATTACAAAACCTGTTTCAGTGGGTTGAGCAATTGCACGATCTGGGGTGTGGTTATGGGGAACTTCACACCAATGCTTTTCTAGTAATTTTTCATGTAATATTGCTTTTATTACTATGGCTGCTGTTTTATAGCTGAATGCTTTCATGTCCTCCCCCTTTTTTTTATTTTATTTTATTTTTTTACTTGAAACAAAATCGTAATGTGTCTCTAACAAGACGCATATCTTGTAAACTGATGGGCTGAAGAGGATTACACAGGTTTGTCTTCTAACTGAATGCATTGATTGTAAAGTGTCCAGCCTAAGCAGTTCTTTCCTGCTACTTGCTCGACATGTGCCTGTGGCTGCTAATGCATCATTGGGAGAAAGCAACTCGTCAATAGCTGTTAGTACCTGTCCAGCATTTCTTACATATTTACCAAACAAACTAGGTTAAGATTATTCACAGTACCATTTGTGGCCTGAAAGCTACAAATTTTCATAGTACCCATCAAATCCCCCCAGAGAATTTTTTTCATATGTACTATTATGCAGAAGGTCCCGTCGGCGGGCATTTGCTTTTCTAGATAAACTGCGTGAGCAATCCTGAATGAGTAAATACATGAGTCAGTACTGTATATACAATTGTCAGTGTGAAGAAAATGTATGACAGAAGTATTATTCCACCATACATTATTGATTACGTCTGAATGATTCATGATATATTTTATGACATTTTAGATGGCAAGCTTCTACACAGAATATTTCCATCTTTTCAGATTGAATCTGTTTTTAAATCATGCTAACCTGATATCTGTGCCTGGTTAATTACAGTAAGTATTTGGTTAAGATTTTTTTTCTTTTTATACCAGTTGTGTGTTTTGTGTCACAAGATTTTGATAATTACGGAGTACCGGTATATAAATAATACAGAAAACAAATCTGGCTTTGTAGTAGGTAATAAAAGCGTAGTGGCATGGTAAATAGGGAGGGGCGCAGAAGTTTTAATGTGAACATGCCAGATTGACAGCGCTCAGGACCTATATGTGTAGCTGTTTATAAAGAAGTTCCATGGAGAGTGAATAGCAAGATACCACTGTGTGTGGTGTTAATCATTCAGCTGCATAGGCATAAGTCAGTCTAAAACCAATGAAATGGTGACAGAAGCCAGTCGCTCCAACAACCATACCAGGTGGCAATGATGGATCATCAACCGCTCTATGTTTGGTGTAATCCAAAGACCCGGAGAACCTAGGGTAGTGTCCTGGTGTAACCGGACCTTGGGTGGCTCCATCTGACCCGCAACTGATGTCACTTCTGGCCCACGGTTGAACTGATCCCTAAATCCGACTGTTGGGACGGCGGGCCTTGTGCATACAGGATGTTTTTTCATTGGGGTCTCCCCACCCAAGGTCTGGTTACACCAGGACACCATCCCGGGTTTCACTGGCTCTTTGGATTACACTAAACGTGGAGCTGTTGAGCCATCATTTCCACTGGGTATGGTTATTGGAGCAGCTGGCTTCTATCACCATTTCTGGCTTCTAACTCCATCAGGAGTCATCCCTCTCCAATATGAGTGATGTTAAGAGGTCCAGCGCTTGGTTCTTTGTTTTTGTTTGTTTTTTTCAAAAGTGGTGACACTATGCTCATTGAGCTTCATGAAGCATTTAAAAACTGTGCACAAAAAAGCAGGCATATAGGCAGCGTGCCTGTTCTACTTCTTCTGCAGCTGATATTTTCCCATAAATGACATGCTACACCTTGTATGTACCAGCTTGGTAGATGCATGTGTAGCACACAGACCTTTCCGCTACATCCATTTTTAGCAGTAAGACACACCTGCTACTTGCCCATTGTCCAACTCCAGATATGGCGAGGCGAGCGGTATTAGATTTTTTTGGGCCTTGCGGCGAGTTGCCCCTCACGAATGGATCCCCGGGCCCGGGTTTTTTTAAGGTAGTAAGTCTTTCACTTGAATAAAGCCAATGTCCACACATGAGTAAAAAACCTAAGCAGTTAAGTTTTTTATTCTTTGCTTGGGGTGAAACTTGGAAGAAAGAGTAGAAGGAATAGAGTAGGGGAAGGTTCAGGCACACAAAACCCTGAAGAACACTCTCGTCGCCACTCAGGCCTGAGTGGGTTTTTGCTCACCCGGATAGTCCCGTTATGAATGGTCCTAGCAGCCGGTGTAGAGCACGAAACAGCTACTTGTGATTTCCCTGGGATACGATCAGGAGATCCTCTGCCACAGAATCTTCAAGTCCCGAACTTCCCGGCCTAGTAACAACTAGAACTTAGGTGCCAATGGGGCACGTTACAAGGCTTTTAATGGATTGGAATCCTTCCCTCTGATAGGTAACCAGGCCTCTCCCGAGACGACAGTGACTTCTTCACTAATCCCCCTTGGGACTGATCCTCCCCTGGCTTCCTCTCCTTCAGAGTGGTTCACCCCTCACTTGGGTACCCTGGGACTCCTCTTCGGGTGCAGGCCTTAGCTAAAGGTGCTGGGCCTACCTGTAGCGATGCAGCCTCAGGCTAAAGGTGCCTGGGACTGGTACACACACACACACACACGCGCGCGCGCCCCTGGCCGGGAGGCGCGAACTGCTGTCTGAATAATGGCGTCTGCCCCTTAAGTACCCTCTCCCAGCATGCACAGTGGGTAGACCACGCCCACTGCACAACTGCCGAGAGAGGACACCCAATGGTGTTGCAACGCTACCTGTGGTTCAACCTGAGCCTGAGGCGACAGTGCCACCCACAGGCCACTGGGAACTGTACTGCCAGGTAACATCACACCCAGGCAGAAGCAAATTTGTACACAATCAATAGGTCTGAGCTCAACTACTAGCTCGGACCACCCTTAAATTTAAGTATATAGCGCCCCAGAATTGAGGTGGGCGCTTCACATGGATGTGTTTTTTCTGTGTCAAAGCCTCCAGCAAGGAGAACAGGAAGCAGCACAGCAATGACATCCTCAAATCTCACTCCAGATCTCCTGAAAATAGCAGTTGGTACACACAGTAACGCTGTAGATATACAGCTATGTAACTATGTGCAGGAGTGCCTAAGGACCCTTGTCTGTCAGGCAGTGCACTGCTATTTTTTAGGAGGACTTGAGGACCAGATACATTTTTTATTTTAGTACTACTTATGCACTTTTCGTTCATGTTTACTGTAACACTTTTTTTTTTTTTTTTTTGTTCAGGTCCACTTTAAAGGCTTAAAATGTGTGTCAAAGCAGTAGTGCCAATTTTATAATTGAAAAGGTTTTTTTTTATTTTTTATTTAATGTTATAACCCCTGTTTGGTTTAATTTATTTTATTTTTTGCCTTCTTTGCCCCCTTTTGGGAAGATTTTTCTTCACTTCCGGTCCCATGGACAAAACAGGAAGTGGGAGGAAGTCTTGCAAATCGAGGGAGTCCTTGGGACCCCCAGCCCACCAGAACTAGTGTCCCCTTTGGACATTTTCTCTTACTTTTCTGGGGACAACCCAAAAATAGTTTGTGTGTGTCTGTATGTGGTGTTGGTGGGGGTTTTTATTCTATTTATTTTTATTTATTTCAGTCTCAATGCTAATGGTAAATCTCAAATAGAGGATGAGCCTCCCTAATGGGGGCTCAGACCGCAGTAAAGGAACAGGCGTTCTAATCCTGCTCCACTCTCTGGAAAAGCTAAATAAAAATGATTTGCCTTTTTAGTTATACTTTAAGGGCAGTTGGCGAAATTTAGGCTTGAACTCAATTTAAGCTGCGTGTGAGCAATAAGATACTTTGCTTATTGCAAAGTCATAGATGGCTGTGAGTTTCTCTCTAGAAAACTTGGTAAAATTATCCATTTCTGTAATGGGCTGAAGGAGGAGGGGGGGGGGGGGCTTTTAGCTGTGCAATGGTACCAGCTATTTAGCATCAGTTGACCATGTACTGTATATAGTACAGTACTATGCTTTTATAAAAACACCTTTACCATTTTACCTATTGTGACTTGAGCAATGTTTTTTCATTTTCAAACAAATTTTGATAACTGAAGAGTATTAAAATGTTTAACCTGCCAGCTCCATTCTATATGTACAATTTGCTGCTTATGTTGGCTAGAAATTGTAGTGGTTTCAGAAACCGATGGACTGCTCTACTATGTAGTGGTGAAATGCGCTCTAACGTGCCAGGTTTTCACAGTAAACCTTGGTACTACCTGCGGTGACCTATTGGTTTGCTCACAGACTTAGACTTAAACTCACCATCATTTGTATATAAAGTGGAAATTTGGTTTAATTGCACAATTCAGAAAACAAAACTCTTGGGCATTTTATCTTTGAAGCACAGAATTTATTTATTTTCTTGGACATTCTATTTCTCTGTGAAATATATGTGTTCTAGATTTTAAATTAAAAAGCTGAGATTTGAGCATTCTAAAATGCTAAAACGCACTACTGTTTTATCGCTTACTAATTTTAGCGTTTCCTTCACTTTGGTAAAAAGGTGGTCCCCCAGAAGTAAATGGCGGGGGGGGGGGGGGGCGGGGAGGAATCTTTCCAATGGAGACCCATACAGCAGTAAAACCGGACACTTATCCAAAAATAAAGAATAAATAAAAATTGTGCCGTTGATACTTTCAACAGTGTGCCCATATGAACCCACCATGTTCTAGCTGACATTTTCCTAGTGTAGGTAATGGAGGAAAAATAATGGGGGTATTTATATGGTTTACAAGGCCAGTATATCTCTTCCCTTCAGTTTTTGCATTTGCAATGCAATGGGCTTTCTGACCGGGGTTCTATTTTGGTAGATGTAACATGAGTGCTTGCTGGCAAATGTCTTTATACTGCAGGTATGGTGGAAACTGTGCCAAGTTCTGAGCACATTGAGTTACTAAACTTCTTTACAGTTTGTCAGTAGCTTAGACTAAACGTGTTGACCTGGGTATGCAATTGGACTCGTGCGCCTGGATTCCGATCTGGGACTCTACCAAGTCTAGCTCCCGAACGGTATGCGAGGTCGAGACCAACTATAAAGTTCTCCTCCGCTGGCTCTTGGTGCCATCCATATTAGCCCGTGCTTATCCGACCAGTCCTCCAACCTGTATTCGTGGCTGTCCAGATATGGGGTCAAATTTCCATATAGGGTGGACCTTCCCAGTGATGCAAACGTTTTAGACTTTTGTCTACAATATCTTGAATAGATTACTGAGGAAATCGATCCCTATGCTTCTGCAAGAAGCGCTTCTTAACCTATGTCCGACAGATCACCCGGCGACAACACGACTTGACCCATGTTTTGAAGGCCGCAAAACGGACAGTAGCGAAGGCTTGGTTGTCTGATAAGTTATCGCTATCTGAAGTTTCGCTTTTGCATGCAGTGGTTAACAAAGAGTTTACAGCTAAATTAGAAGGGACAATAGCAAAATTTTATAGTTTGGAACCCTTGGGTCTCTTACTTCCAAGGAAATTTGACAGATGCCCTCTTTAATGCTAACTTTTGGCATGGCCGAGGTCTCAACTAGATGTGGGTCATCCTGCTCCGTCTCCTCTCCTCCTTTCTTTCCTTTTTTTTCTCCTCTGCCCCTGCTCTGCTCTTTTCCTTTTTTTTTTTCTCTCCTTCCTTCTCTCTACCTCTACAATACACAGTGCTCGTTAGCCTCACTGGGACCAGGTCCCAACTCAGGAGATCCCCCTGAGGGTGTCCCAGTGATAAAACTTGTATGGGTGGGGCTATTCAGATGTCATTACGCACAGAACATACAGGAAGTGCAGTATTTATTATAGCTGGCCGGAGCTGAAGGCCGGCATGAGGTTTACCGATTTGTTTCTTGTATATGGTGGTGCAATATGCACAGATGAATGGCTGTGAGAATAAAGGGTTTTTAAAGGTGAAGCACTATTTGAGGGAGTGGGAACATGCTGTGTGGAGATGAGCAAGAGATCTTGGCACACAAGAGCTGTTTAAAGGGAATCGGTGCTGAAGATTACTGAGGATTCATTGGAGAGGTTAACTATATTTCACAAGGGAGAGTCCATCAAAGGAGGATCATTGTCATTGGTTATAGAATCCCATTTTAAGGGGTCACAAGCCTATTTTGACCTTATATTTGCATGTGGGTCATACAAATCCGGTGAGAGCACAGCTGGTTGGGGTGAAGCACTCAAGGTGGAGGAGTGAAAGTGCACATGCATTCAGTGGAAGTGTAATTGGCACAATCAAGAATATCTAACAAGAATTGATGCAGAGACTGGCACACAAGGATCTTTGTCTAGGATAATTCTTTATTGCATGGACTTAATTTTATTTTTGTATATGTTGACACAAGTCAGTCACGTAGTAATCGTTTATTATATAGCGCTGCATTATGTTTAGTTATCTTTTAGTTGTTTAACACATGAGTGTTATCAGGTAGAAGCTTCTATAGTTTATAAATATATATTGGCAGCGCACAGGTTAATTTATAAACCTTTGCTTTTTAATCCTAGATTTGTATGAATTTTTTATCCACATGTAAATAATTGAAGCGCAACCTCATAATTCAACAAACCAATCAATAAATGTGTATCTTCATATTTGCATTCATATATATGCACCAAAAAACCTAGTTTTAAATGTCCATATGCCACCAGAATGTGTCTTCAGTGTGTTAATCACAACTTTTATTGCAACGTCCTTGTCCTCCACATTCATAAATGTGCCCAACCATCCAAACAAACTGCTTACCTATGTGTTTGACCCACTGTGAAGTAAAGTCTATTTACGCCAGGGTGGATTTGATTTAAATCAAGCCTTTTTACTAGTGTTTTAAATCATAACTTTTAACCACTTAGGACCGGAAGGATTTGCCCCCTTAATGACCAGGTCATTTTATGCACTGGGTCGCTTTAACTGACAATTGTGTGGTCGTGCGACGTTGTACCCAAACAAAATTTGTCTTTTTCCCCACAAATAGAGCTTTCTTTTGGTGGTATTTGATCACGTCTGCGGTTTCTTTTATTTTTTTCGCTATAAACAAAGCGAAAATTTAGAATTTATTTATTTTTATTTTTTTATTTTTTTTTTTTTTTACTTTTTGCTATAATATCCCCAAAAAATGAAGACAAATTTCTTCAGTTTAGGCCAATATGTATTCTACATATTTTTGGTTAAAAAAAATCGCAATATCTGTATATTGATTGGTTTGCGCAAAAGGTATAGCATCTACACAATAGGGGATAGATTTATGGCATTTTTATAAAAATTTTCACTAGTAATGGTGGCGATCTGTGATTTTTAGCGAGACTTGACATTGCGGCAGACAGATGGGACACGTCTTTTTTTTTTCTTTTTTTTTTTTTTTTCTTTTCTTTTCTTTTTGGGACAGTGACATTTATACAGCGATCAGAGCTAAAAAAAAATGCCACTGAGTACTGTATAAATGCCACTGGCAGGGAAGGGGTTAATGCTAGGGGGCGATCAAGGGGTTAAGTGTTCCCTAGGGAGGTCTTTCTAACTGTGGGGGAGTGTACTGACTGGAGGAGGAGAGAGGTCGCTGTTCCTGATCACTAGGAACAGCAGATCTCTCTCTACTCTCCTGTCAGAACTGGAATCTGTTTGTTTACATACACAGATCCCTGCTCTGTCTCTGTGGTGCGATCGAGATAGTGGCCGGCGGACATCGCGGCCACGTGCACCAGCTCCGGCGTTGCATTATGGGCGCGCCCCCTATAGCTCTTAAAGCGGCTGATGTACACCTATGGCAATTTGCGCTGCTGTGCCAATGGAGCATTGTTTACACCCACTGGGCATAGTCCGGCCCCCCTGAAGTCTGAAGCTCAGTAAACTTGCCCTTTTGTGTAGAAAGTTTGGAGACCCCTTGATCTAGACCAGGGATATGCAATTAGCGGACCTCCAGCTGTTGCCAAACTACAAGTCCCATGAGGCAGAGCGAGACTCTGACAGCAGCAAGCATGACACCCAGAGGCAGAGGCATGATGGGACTTGTAGTTTTGCAACAGCTGGAGGTCCGCTAATTGCATATCCCTGATCTAGACAATGGTACGAGGCTGATTAAAACTATTGTGTACTCTGCATTCTGTGCTGGAAAGTGTAAAGGTGTGTTCCAGCGCATAAAGTATGTGTCCATCTGAAGGGCTCCTTTGCTGTGCCTTCATATCTGCATGCCGGCGGGACCTTACTGTCTGCCACACGCATGGGCTGTTACACTTCCCTCTATCACTTCCCTTTATCAACCTGGGATTCTACAGCCATCCACTGGGAGTTGTGATAGTTCCCTTCACGGGACATCTACATGCCAACGGACTGATGTTAGCCCCTTCTCATCTGGATTAAGCCGTGGTATCGTTGTACACATTTTTATACCAGTATCATACTTGGCTACATGTTTTTATGACTGCTTTTGCTACCGTTTGGAATTACTCGCACCATTTTTACAGTTTATGTAGCTACATCGATTTTTATCTCCAGTGCAATATTTATTTTGCTACCTACTTGAAGACTATAAAAGTTTTAATGCTATTCCCATCGAGCGCTGCCTTTTGTGTTTTTTGTATCCTGCTATCCATTTTTCCAGTGGTTGGTAGCTGCACTGGGAATCGGCCTGCAAGGAGATCAGCTAAAAGTAGTTGGATCTATGTGCGTTATTATTAATCAAAATTAGTCAATAAATCGGTTAATCGAACACGAAAATTTTAATCAGTAACAGCCCTAAAAAAAAAATTTTATTATTATAATTTTTATTTTTTTTATTTTTTTAGGGCTGTTACTGATTAAAATTTTCGTGTTCGATTAATCGATTTTTTTTTTTTTTATCGACTAATTTCGATTTAATTATAACGCACATAGATCCAACTACCTTTAGCTGATCTCCTTGCAGACCGATTCCCAGTGCAGCCTACCAACCACTGGAAAAATGGATAGCAGGATACAAAAAACACACAAAGGCAGCGCTCAATGGGAATAGCATTAAAACTTATATAGTAGGTAACAAAATAAATATTGCACTGGAGATAAAATCGATGTAGCTACATAAACTGTAAAAATGGTGCGAGCAATACCAAACGGTAGCAAAAGCAGTCATAAAAACATGTAGCTAAGTATGATACTGGTATAAAAATGTGTACGATACCACTGCTGAATCCAGATGAGAAGGGGCTAACATGAGTCCGTCGGCATGTAGATGTCCCGTGAAGGGAACTATCACAACTCCCAGTGGATGGCTGTAGAATCCCAGGTTGATAGAGGGAAGTGTAACAGCCCTTGCGTGTGGCAGATGGTAAGGTCCCGCTGGCATGCAGATATGAAGGCACAGCAGAGGAGCCCTTCAGATGGACACGGCAAGCCCAAAGAATTTTGATCGATCAAAAGAATTTTGATCGATCAAAACAATTAATCAAGGAATTAATAGGTAATTGCCATAAGAAATTCTAGCCTCTTGCCCTACAATGTGGACCATTATGAATGAAATGGTTAAAAGCGATTCATTTGAATTGGGGTCTCCCTGTACCTCTGATCATCCGATCATTTCGGAAGCAATCAATTTGTTTTTTTATTTTCATTTTTTTGCAAACGCATACCTCATAGCATAGCATGTTCTAAAACCATGCCTCTTTAATGCCAAAAACCAAAAAAATGCACTAACAAAATCTAGGAGGTGATTTCAACCAGGCGGTATCCGAATGCCGAGTTTCGGCCAACCGATATATCGTGATGACGTCATGTATAGGCCAAATCTGACATGTTTCATGAGGGGGTTTAGCCAATGTTTCATTGACATTCATTTGGGGGATTGGCCCATTTCATGAATAGGCAAACTTGCTTTTCACCTTTTTTTTGCACTTTATATGGAACGATCTATGATTTTATCAAATACTATGATTTTTTTGCTATATATTGTATTATCTCTATCATATATTGTATTTATTGTTTTTGCAATCATGTTGTTTTAGTGCCACGCTATTTTATATATTTGCTCCAGAAATGTAGCGCTTGCTGTATTCTTTTGCATTGCACCAATATGCATGTTGATGTAGTGCATGTGTTTTGGATGACTGAGTACGTTTTTTGTTTTTTTTTTGGTCAGTGGGCAAACGTACAAAATCAACAGGGGACCAAATACTTTTTTTCCCCTTACTTTATATTAATAACTTTTTTTTTCAGATGACAGTGTTCAACAACTCCTGTATAGCTGTTGGAGTTTTTCATAGAAATGTGATCTGATCATGGTGTGTGCTGGGTAAATATACATGAGTCTATCAGTGCGGAAGAATTTGTTTTGGGTGAAAATATTTGTATGGGTGGTTCTATTCTGTTTCCTCATGAGAAACTTGCAATGCATAGAATCAGTGCTTGTGTTACTAAACTGGCTTCTCAAGGAAAAGGTGCTTGCATATTGCCCATTTCCTCGTAACATTATCAGTGCCATCACAGCCACATACCTGAAGTGCTGTGAATTCTGCAAATCCAAGTGAAGAAAAAACATTTTGGTTGCAGTGACCTAAAACTTTTAAGTTGATTGTCACATAATCCTATTTTTATGTGGTAGCAGTCGGGAATAGAAAAATTGCCTTAAACTCGCCTCCCCCACCCACACAACGTTGTATATCATATCATCCATAACTTGTGAAAAAAGTCTCGCGTGCGTCAGTCCCATCTCTTCCTTTGTCCTGTGACCTGCTTCCAGCTGACGTCAGAGCCTGGCTCGGCCTCTCGGTGAACCTGCTAAGACCCTGAGCCGGCCGCTCCTGCACCTTCCACAGCCCAGCGCTCCAGTGAGCGCAAGGGGTGGGCAAAGCAGAGAGTCGCTGGCTTTCTGCTCAGAGAGCTTTGGAAACCGAGCGATCTACAGGGTTTGATTGCTCAGTTCTCAGTCTTGGAGCCGGCAGGGGACAGATGCAGCTTCGGACTGATGTTGCATCCACCTAGGTAAGTATGATTCAAAAAGGGATTTTTTTTTTTTACCATACTTCTCTCAACTACTTGCTGACCAGCCACTGTCGTTATATGGCGGCAGGTTGACTCCCCTGCGCGAATCGCCGTAGCTGTACGGCGGCCGCTTTAAGGGGTATAGGGGGGCGCGTGCTAGGAGCAGAAGTACGCGGCCGCGATTTCCGCCGGCCTCCCACGATGGCTCCTCAGAGAACTAGAACGGGGCTCTGTCAATGTATACAGACAGATTCCTGTTCTGACGGGAGGAGAGAGATCTATTCCTAGTGATCAGGAACAGCAATCTCTCTCTACTCCCTGTCGACACACTGCCCCCACAGTTGAACACCTCCCTAGGGAACACTTAACCCCTTGATTGCCCCCTAGTTTTAACCCCTTCCCTGCCAGTGACATTTATACAGTAATCGGTGGCTATTTTTAGCTCTGATTGCTGTATAAATGTCAATGGTCCCTAAAAAGTGTCAAGTGTCCGATCTGTCTGCCGCAATGTCACAGTCCTGCTAAAAATCGCTAATCACCGCCATTACTAGTAAAATAATAAATGCCATAATAATATCCCCTATTTTGTAGATGCTATAACTTTTGCGCAAGCCAATCAATATATGCTTATTGCGAAAAAAAATAATTTTGTATACCAAAAATATGTAGAATAATATTGGCCTAACCTGATTTTTATAATTGCAAAGTAAAACATTTTTTTGTTTAACGCAGAAAATAAAAACCACAGAGGGGGATCAAATGCCACCAAAAGAAAGCTCTATTTGTGGGTAAAAAAGGACGTCAATCTTGTTTGGGTACAGTGTCGTACGAATGCAATTGTCAGTAAAAGCGACGCTGTGCCGTATCGCAAAAAATGGCCTGGTCATTAGGGGGTAAATCTTAAGGGTCCTTAACCACTTAACGTCCGCTCACTGTATATATACGTCGGCAGAATGGCACCGACAGGCACAATCACGTAGAGCATACGTGATTGCCTTTGTATAGTTGGGGGGTCCAATCGGACCCCCCTCCTATACAGTGAGCGGTGGCTAAGTGTCCGGGAGCGTTCCGGGATGAGGGGGCAGCCATTCGTTTCCGGCCACCCCCTCGCGATCGCTCCCGGCGAATGGAAATGCCCCCTCTGTCTGTGTCAGACAGAGGAAGCAGGAGGAAGTGATGTCATCTCTGGTGCGGCGCTCACATATGCACACAACACTACACTGACACCAGGACACATAGGGACATAAATCGCCCCCCCAGACACCCCAGATCACCCCCCAGATCACCCCCCCCAGCCCCCAGTCACAGTGTCACTGATTGCAGTGACCATTTATTTAGTGATCACTGCAATCAGTGACATTTGTGACTGTAAAAGTGTCACCAAAGTTTAGTCTTGGGTCCAGTGTAGCCCCCTAACCCCCCCTAATAAAGGTATCACCCCCCAGATAACCCTTTCACCCCCTATCACCACTGTCGCTAAGCGATCATTTTTCTGATCGCTGTCTTAGCGTCAGTGATGCCGATCGGCAGCCAGTAATTTTTTTTTAGGTTCGCCGCATGTTTTTATAGCGTCAGGTACCCCAATATATTATCTAATAAAGGTTTAACCCCCTTGATCGCCCCCCAGGTAACCCTTTCACCCCCTATCACCACTGTCACTAAGCGATCGTTTTTCTAAACGCTGTCTTAGTGCCGGTGATGCAGATCGGTAGCTGGTAATTTTTTTTAGGTTCGCCGCAGGTTTTTATAGCGTCAGGTACCCCCATATATTATCTAATAAAGGTTTTAACCCCCTGATTGCCCCTAGTTAACCCTTTCACCAGTGATCACCATATAAGTGTTACGGCTGACGCTGGTTAGTTAGTTTGCTTTTTATAGTGTCAGGGCACCCGCCAAATATAACCCAATAAAGGTTTAGCCCCCTGATCGCCCGGCGGGTGATATCAATTAGGTTTTAGCGTCAGAGAGGGTCTGCGTCACACCCCAGGCAGCGTCAGGTTAGTGCCAGTAACGCTAACACCCACGCGTGAAGCATACACCCCCCTTAGTGGTATAGTATCTGAACAGATCAATATCTGATCTGATCAGATCTATACTAGCGTCCCCAGCAGTTTAGGGTTCCCAAAAACGCAGTGTTAGCGGGATCAGCCCAGATACCTGCTAGCACCTGCGTTTTGCCCCTCGGTCCAGCCCAGGCCACCCAAGTGCAGTATCGATCGATCACTGTCACTTACAAAACAAAAACACACAACTGCAGCGTTCGCAGAGACAGGCCTGATCCCTGCGACTCCAGTGCTGTAGGAGGTGATTTCACCACCACAGTTAAAAAAAAAAAAGCAAATATGCCGAAGCATTGGGGCAGCAGGGGCGGAGGAGCGATTTTGCTCCTAATGCCGCGTACATACGGTCGAAATTCCGACGGAGGCTTGCCCGTGGAAAAGTCCGACCATGTGTGTGCGGCATAACTTTTTTGCGGGAGGATGCCCCCATGCTTCGGCATATATAAATGGTGCGTGTATGCCCATCATTGGAAGTGGGTGGATGAAGGGCGGTATTCTAATGGTGGGCATACCCACCGATCAATCTCTTTTTTCGTTCAGCCAACTGGCTGCATGAAAAAAAAAGATTACAATACATGTCCAACAAGGACCAGCAACGTACTGGTATGTTGCTGGACTTTGAATGTTTATACCAGAATGATGACTGCGGGTTTAGGTATCATCTTGGTATCATTCTTTTCAGCCTGCGGCCGGCTTTCATGTAAAAGCAATCCTAGCGGCTAATTAGCCTCTGGACTGCTTTTACAAGCAGTGGGAGGGAATGCCCCCCCCCGATATAAAAAGCGCCATTGGGAAAGCATTTTATCACACCGATCTTGGTGTGGTCAGATGCTTTGAGGGCAGAGGAAAAATCTAGGGTCTAGAAGACCCCAGTTTTTAAAAAAAAAAAAAGTACCTGTCACTACCTTTTGCTATCATAGGGGATATTTACATTCCCTGAGATAACAATAAAAATGATAAAAAAAAAAAATACTTGGAAGGAACAATTTAAAAATAAAATAAAAAGGCAAAATTAATAATAAAAAAAAAAAAAGAAAAAAAGCACCCCTGTCCTGCCCTGCTCTTGCCCAATGGCGAACGCAAGCGTGGGTCTGGCGTCATATGTAAACAGCAATTGCACCATGCATGTGAGGTATCACCGCGAAGGTCAGATCGAGGGCAGTCATTTTAGCAGTAGACCTCCTCTGTAAATCTACTGGGGTAACCTGTAAAGGCTTTTAAAGGCTTTTAAAAATGTATGTAGTTTGTCGCCAATGCGCGTTTGTGCGAAATTTTAAAGCATGTCGTGTTTAGTATCTATGTACTCGGCCTAAGATCATCTTTTTTTATTTCATCAAACATTTGGGCAATATAGTGTGTTTTAGTGCATTAAAATTAAAAAAAGTGTATTTTTTAACCCAAAAAATGCGTTTGAAAAATCGCTGCGCAAATACTGTGTAAGAAAAAAAAAATGCAACACCCACCATTTTAATCTGTAGGGCCTTTGCTTTAAAAATATATATAATGTTTGGGGGTTCAACATAATTTTCTTGCAAAAAAAAAAATGTTTTCATGTAAACAAAGTGTCAAAAAGGGCTTTGTCTTCAAGTGGTTAGAAGAGTGGATGTAAGCTTCCTAATGTTGTGTATAAAATGCCAGAACAGTTCAAAACCCTCCCAAATGACCCCATTTTGGAAAGTAGACACCCCAAGCTATATACTGAGAGGCATGTCGAGTCCATGGAATATTTTATATGTTGACACAAGTTGCGGAAAAAACGACAATTTTTTTTATTTTTTGCACAAAGTTGTCACTAAATGATATATTGCTCAAACATGCCATGGGCATATGTGGAATTACACCCCAAAATACATTCTGTTGCTTCTCCTGAGTACGGGGATACCACATGTGTGAGACTTTTTGGGACGCAAATTTCGTTTGGGTACAACATTGCATGTCCGCACAATTTACAGTTAAAGCAGCGCAGTGCAAAATTCTGAATTCACCTCTGGTTCTTTAGCTACCAAATGGTCCGGGGCTTAAGTGGTTAAGTAATGTGCTGCTCATACTTCCAATGGTGTCAACTATTCCACTCCTCCACCTTGAGGCTCTATTCACACTAATGCGTTTTTTGATGCATTTTGGAGAAATGCAGGGACATTTTTTAACATGGGTTCCTATGGAACATGTTCACATCAATGCATTTTTGTGCCTCTGCGTTTTTTGGAAAGGGTCGGGGACTTTTTTTCCCACAAAATGCAGCGTTTTGCATGTAATAGAATTCAATGGACCCGCATCCAAAACGCAAGTGCCGGGTTTTTACTGCGATTTTGCCACGATTTGCTTTTTGCGTCTTTTTTTGTTTATTTTACACTGTATACAGCTGGTTGCTAAGGAGGGGGCCGGGAAGACGGCCGCCGCATCCTTAACAACCGATAAGTCATCAGCTGTCAGCTGGCTTCCCGCTCAATGTAAAAAAAAAAAAATGCCGGCTAAAAGAAAAATCGAGGGGGAAAAAAAACAGCGTGGGCCCCCCCAGGTCCATACTAGGCCCTTGGGTCTGGTATGGATTCGGAGGGGACCCCCACACCAAATTTTAAAAAAAAAATTGCGTGGGGGTCCCCCCCAAAATCCATAACAGACCCTTATCCAAGCATGCAGCCCGGCAGGTCAGGAAAGGGAGGGGACAAGCGTGCCCCCCCCTACTGAACCATACCAGGCCTGCATGGCCTCAACATGGGGAGGGGGTGCTCAGCCCCCCACCCCAAAGCACCTTGCCCCCATGTTGATGGGGACAAGGGCCTCTTCCCGACAACCCTTGCCCGGTGGTTGTCGGGGTCTGCGGGTGGGGGGCTTATCGGAATCTGGAAGCCCCCTTTAACAAGGGGCCCCCCAGATCCCAGCCTCCATCCTATGTGAATGAGTATGGGGTACATTGTACCCCTGCCCATTCACAAAAAAAAGTAGTGTAGTGTTTAATAAATACAGTAAACTGTTTTTGACAAGTCTTTTATTAAAAATATCTTCTTCTCCGCTCCTATCTTCATCCTCCGGTCTTCTCCTTCCCCTGCTTCTTCCGCTCTTCTTCTTTGTCCGGTTTTCTTCTTCCTCTGCCGCCGCTCCTCCTCAGATGCTGTGTCCTGCTGATCTATCGGCGCCGATGTCCTGCATTACTTAAATAACGGCAGGGGCGTGGCAATCTGCCTCATCCGGACGTCACCACCCGGGGCATGATGGGTCCGTGACGTCACAGGGGGCGTGACCTCCGGATGACGCAATCCGATTGCCATGCCCCGGTCGTTGTTTATCGGATTGCGTCATCTGGAGGTCACTCACCCCTGTGACGTCACGGACCCATCATGCCCCGGGTGGTGCCGTCACAAGAGGGCGTGGCCTCTGGATGACTCAATCAGATTGCCACGCACCTGCTGTTAAGTAATGCAGGTCATCGGCGCCGACAGATCAGCGGGACACAGCATCTGAGGAGGAGCGGCGGCGGGAGTGGCGGCAGAGGAAGAACACCGGACAAAGAAGACAGAAGAACAGCGGAAGAAGAAGCAGGGGGAAGAGAAGACTGGAGGATGAAGATGCGGGAGAAGATGGAGGAAGGAGCGGAGAAGAAGATTTTTAATAAGACTTGTCAAACATTTTTTTGTGAGTGGGTAGGGCTACAATGTACCCCATACTCATTCACTTGGGGGGGGGGGGCGGAATCTGGGGGCGCCTTGTGAAAGGGGACCCCCAGATTCCGACAACCACCGGGCAAGGGTTGTCGGGAAGAGGCCCTTGTCCCCATCAACATGGGGGCAAGGTGCTTTGGGGTGGGGGGGCCAAGCACCCCCTCCCCATGTTGAGGCCATGCGGCCTGGTATAGTTCAGTAGGGGGGGGGCACGCTCGTCCCCTCCCTTTCCTGACCTGCAGGGCTGCATGCTTGGATAAGGGTCTGTTATGGATTTTGGGGGGGACCCCCCACGCAATTTTTTTTTTAACATTTGGGGGGGGGGGTCCCCTCCGAATCCATACCAGACCCAAGGGCCTGGTATGGACCTGGGGGGGGGGGTGCCACGCTGGTTTTTTTCCCCCCTCGATTTTTTTTTTCTTTTTAGCCGGGTTTGTTTTTTTTTTTTTTTTTTTTTTTTTTTTTTACATTGAGCAGGAAGCTAGCTGACAGCTGATGACTCATCGGTTGTTAAGGATGCGGCGGCCGTCTTCCCGGCCCCCTCCTTAGCAACCAGCTATATACAGTGTAAAATAAACAAAAAAGACGCCGATAGCAAATTGCGGCAAAATCCCCCCCCCTGCCCCAAAGCACCCATCCCCCCCCATGTTGAGGGCATGCGACCTGGTATGGTTCAGGAGGGGGGGGGCGCTCGCTCGTCCCCTCCCTTTCCTGACCAGCCGGGCTGCATACTCGGATAAGGGTCTGGTATGGGTTTTGGGGGGACCCCCATGCTTTTTTTATTTTTGGTGGGGGGGTACCCTCCGAATCCATACTAGACCCAATGGCCTGGTAGGGACCGGGGGGGGGGGACCCCCACGCAGTCTTTTTATTTATTTATTTTTAGCCGGCAATTCTTTTATTTTTTACATTCAGTATTGTTTTTTTTCCTCTACAAATAGCCTTCTTTTGATGGTATTGATCACTGTCTTTAATTTTTTGCGCTATAAACAAAAGATCGACTATTTTTGATTTTTTTTTCTTTCTGCTGTAAAACCTATCAAATAAAAAAAATTTAAACTAATTTCTTCATAAACGTTATAGCGTCTACAAACTATATTTATTTATGTTTTTTTTTTATTTAATTTTTTTCTACTAGTAATGATGCCAATTAGTGACTTCTAGCGATATTGCAGTGGACAATTGGACACTGACACGTTGCGGGAACCAGTGTCACTAATAGTGATCAGTGCTATAAATATGCACGGTCACTGTACTAATGACACTGGCTTGAAAGAGATGAAACATCTAGGGCGATCAAAGTGTTAACTGTGCCTAGCCAGTGTTGGTACTATATGTACTGCTTTTACTAGGTGAAGTGATGGATTCTAGTCCCTGCTTTACAGGAACACAGAATCCATCCCTTACCCCCTGTCAGAACAGTGATCTGCCTTTGTTTACATAGGCAGATCACTATTCTGTGGTGTTGGTTTACCGATGTTCGGCGGCATCCGCAGATCTGCTTCTGCTGTGATTAAACGCGTGATCCTGTGCATAGCTGCTGCCCTGTAGCAGTAAAATTGCTATTGGGGCGGTCAGCAAGTGGTTAAAAGTATAGCTAAAAGCAAAGGTTTAGAGTGAATAGGGATTAGAACATCTGTCAGGTTTTTGTTGGTGTCTGTGGTCCTGTTGTGGAGGTTCACTTTCTCCATTTGTCCTGATTACCGATATCGCTGAATGTGAAAGGAAAATCACAAATTTTGGGTTGTCCCAGAACAATGGAGGGGATTTTTATTTATTTTTTTACAATGGGGACACTAGTTCTGAAGAGAACCATAGATTCCCTCACTTTAAAGGGATTTGTTCTCCCGTCCTGTTTTGGCTATGTGACCAAAAGCAAAGGAAAATCTCCCCAATGCAACACATACTGACAAGGGTTATAACCCTCCCTTAAGCCAGCTATACATGGATTGAACTTTGGCCTGTTCAGGGACTGGCTGAATTTCAGTCCACATTTGGGCACCCTGGTTATACAGAAGTCGGATCTTCTGATCAAATTCTGTAAAACCAGCCTGTCGGGTTTCTCTCAAGCGATCAGTGCAGCAGGCTATAGCCGGCAGCACTGATTGTATTCTGATTATGGAAAAGGCTCCCTGCAATCGGACCACAATGGCTCAACGGGTGTGACTTCCCCCATCCACCTGGAATCTGTGGCTAGGGGAATCGGAGCAACCCGCTGGTTGAATAAAGAATAATGTATGGGCTGTGACGCCCCAGAAGACTTGAGGGAGGGTTAGAGGAAAACTAGCCGATCCGAGCGCAAGTAGGAGCTGGTCCTTGCAGTGGCATATCCAGTGTATGGCAGACATAGCAAGTGCCATGGGCGCCATATGAAGGGGGCGCTGGTGAGTGGCTGGCAGTCTACACACTGCTCAGAGATGACCCCAAGCAAAGCACACAGTCGGTGCTCTCCTCTCCGGGAAGGTCTGGGAAAGTGTTTTTTAGTGTGTGGGTCAGGTGACTTCCCCCTCGGCACATCCCAGCAATGTTCTCCCTGCAGGGTGGGCGCTCACTCTCCGCGGCCGTGTAGTTTATACGGGTGGGCAGCGGGAGGAAGTTGCTGCACATAAGAGCGGAGTTGTTGCACATCTGTGCCCCCCCCGCAATTACAACAATGGTCACGGCAATTGCAGAGCGATTGTGTGTGTGTGTGTGTGTCCCTTCCCCTCCTGTAACCTCTCAGCTCCTGGAGGGATAGACACACAGAGAATCGCTCTGTACTGTGTGAAG
The DNA here is from genome assembly GCA_029206835.1 of Rana muscosa. Classification (NCBI taxonomy): domain Eukaryota; kingdom Metazoa; phylum Chordata; class Amphibia; order Anura; family Ranidae; genus Rana; species Rana muscosa. The sequence goes on from CM055121.1 coordinate 75,816,110, forward strand.
GACTCACAGCACAGCAGTTAGTAAGATTCAGAGCTGTATGATATTTCAGTGTCCCGACCATCACAGGGAGGGGGGATATTTGCATCTCATCTCGTCAGCCAATAATACTTTGCCCATGTTGCAGCCCCTCCCACACGCCACATTTTGACTTCACTTCCAGGAAGAAGCAGCCCAGAATCAGTCCTCAGTGTGCCAGCAGCCATGTGAGTTTTTTTTCCTTATGTTTACTTAAGTTCAGGGAGGGGGAGAAGGAGGTTCTGCAGCAGCAGACAGTCATAGATTTGTGCTTTTAATGCAGGTGATGGAGGAAGAGGGGATCAGGACCAGTATTCTTTTATCTATTCATGTTGTCATATATTTACTGAAACTCACCTGGCACTCTGGCACCCTAATCTGGCACTATACCACCCTAACACTACCATCCTAACCTGACACTTTGTTGGTTTATTACATAAAATCCCAATAAAATAAATTTTTGGTTGTAACATGACAAAAGGTGGAAAATTTCAAAGGGTATGAATACTTTTTCAAGGCTGTGTGTGTGTGTGTGTGTGTGTGTATTCAGGGGCCACTTATCGAGTGATCGGCGGGGACAGATGTTGTGGGGTCCCGGGCACTGATCGCACCTTATCGTCCTGTGGCTCGGGATCATGCAGAAGAGTGTGCGCTATAATGAGGGTTACGCTCTGTACCTGGCCTGCAAAGAGGGCACCAAGAGGGGGCAACTCAGCAAGAAGGCGGCCAAGACCAACAGTTAGCACGACAAGTGGTTCGCCCTCTTCTGCTTCGAGGGAGAGCAGAGCACCTGACCCCCCAGGCTCTACATGCTGGAGAGTGCCAGCTGTGAGAGGATCCCACCCCACCCATAGTGGGCAGCGAGGGCAAGGAGAGCATGGAGAAGCGGGTGTATGTATGTATGTATGTATGTGTGTGTGTGTGTGTGTGTGTGTGTGTGTGTGTGTGTGTATGTATATATAATATTATACTGGGCTCCATTCCTGCCCAGGACACTAGCTACATGGAGTTAGCATGTTCTCTCTGTGTGGTTCCTCTCCTACTCCAAACACATGCAGGTAGGTGAGTTGTATCCTGTGTACATAGCTGATCACATTAAAAACTGACCCTACAATCATAGAGAACTCTACACATATCTGTGTACTTCCATTCAGTCCTGTCCAGCTCTTGGTGGATTTTGGGCCATTGCTCATCTTGGATCGTTTTTCGGAAATGGGGTGATCACCCATGTAGATTGCCACTTTATACAGACATGGGACCATCACCTACCAACATGGCTTTGGAGTGTGCCCACACCAAGAGAACATGCAAACTACATGCAGATAGCTTCCTGGCCCAGATTCAAACCAAGTGAGGCAAGTCCCAACCACTAACCTACTGTTCTCCCTATATACCTGTGTGTATATACTGACAGTATTATCTGAAAGACGGGTTTCAGTGTTTGCCATAGGCGCCATTTTCACTAGATACGCTTCTGGGTCCTTATCAAAATTGGGAACCCCCCACAAAAGAAAATTACATGCCAAATGTGGCATGGGAGGGGAAAGCATGTTTAAAGCGGAACTTCCTCTTTTTTTTTTGGCTGGAGTTCTGCTTTTAAAGAAGAATGCTGGTGAGAGATGAGCATCACTATGTTGCTTCTTTTTTCAGTCCAGTCACAGGATGGGTCCTGTTCCAGGAGGACCTTCTCAGGAAGTGTGTTTAAAGATTGCTGGACTGAGGACATCCAGTGGCAGAAAAATATCTGCATTGAAAAATATTTCAGCAAAAGCTCTTTATCTTTTGACGGGCTATTCAATTTTAACATTTTTTGACTGGCGTTCTGTTTCAGAAGTGAATCACTTGTATAAGGGTTTTGGCAAAAAATGTTGAGCATTATTGGGTATCCCTCCTTTCTCGTTGGAGAAAGTTTTTGGATTATGCATGCACCTTTTTTCCAAGTAAGAATTTTGTTTAATGTTTTAAATTTCTGGGATTTTTCCCATGAAACTGCAAATGCAAAAGCAAATCTATGCAAGTTTTTTTGTGTACTCGGTGTGCATTGGAATGCCCTGTACTTTCAGATCAGAGTTGAAGTTACCCTAGGCATACATGCATATTATGTATTGTATTTCCAAGCAGTCCGGCAGTTCTTCCAACCCAGATAAATGTTCTGACTACGGTTATTCATAAACCTTTAGGCACCTGACCCGTGGCTTTGTTTGCTGATTGACTGATGCTGCCGGCTCTTAAAAAAATGCCCTCATGTCTTTGAAGCTTAAACCACTCACCCTTGTCATGCAGTCATTTTTGTTTTGCTCATGGCGTGAAAATCCCAAAATTGTTTTCATATAAATCTCCATTGTTAATTTATTCTGGCGTAGGCTATGTTCTGCTAGCAGTTTTTTCTTCCATTATTGATGCAAATTGGCAGTGTTTTCTGCACAGAGAAATATTTTGTTTGGTGTCAGCAAAAAACCCAGAGGTTAAACTGGCAGTTGTTTAAAAATAGCAAGCTTGGAAGCTGGCTAAAACCCACAATCTATATTGTGGGGAAAAAATGAACGTAAATGAATCTGTTTGGCATGGATGCTTAGGGTTTAACGCTATGAAAAGAAGAATAAATATATTTTCTCTTTTCGTCCATGGATGGACACAGCTCCTTAAAGTGGAAGTAAACCCTCCTGTCATTTTCAGGCAAGGAAACTGCCATCTTGGCCTCTGTTTAATCTTCAACTGCCATGATGCTGCACATGTGATCAGTTATGACACCAGCCATTGGCTGGTTTGACAGTTTGGTTGAGAGCACAACCAATGTGACAGTTGGCATTCCTGGCATGCTGGGAATGTAACTGCGTTTTGAAACTGTTAAATCGATGGGTTTACTTCCGCTTTAAATCTTGACATGTGGGTTATGTTTCTGTTCATAGGAGAGGACTAGGCAGAACATGTTAGTTATCTTAAAACATGTAACTTTAACAGTTGAACAGCCCCGCCCAGGGGGCGGTCCCTCCGTACATAACCCCTCCACCCTGCAGTCAGCAGCCTCAGTTTTTTTCTGCCTAGCAGAGAAGGACGTGGCTCCCTTTTTTGGGTCCAGAGTCCTGAAGAATTTTAAATTTTTTCTTTTTTTTTTTTTTGTGATATCTTCTATCAACTGCCGGCTGGGCGACAGGCTGGATATTATAGATCCTTTGTAGTCTTCCCAGTTCTGGCCATCGAGCGTGCCAGTCCTTAGCTTTGCGCTGGTTCTGCCACGACGTACCCTATGGCTCCAGAGGTGGCCGGTGAGCACATGCTCCGGGGTCCCATATGACTGGGCTGCTTGCTGTCTCACTCACAGTGGACCAGGCCGGCAGCTACTCCGTACTATCGGTTGTGGGTCTGTCAGGGACGCGCCAGCATGTCCTCGAAAGGACGGGTAAGTATGGTTCCTCCTGTCTCGGCAGGATGGAACAGCTGGGCATTCCCGGGATTAAGGGGTTCTCCTGTCCTCCCTTTCCCCGCTCTCTGTCGCCCATTCCCCTCCTGCCCTAGGGCCCGCTGCGACCAGGGTGTACCTGTGGGGGATCGTGGGGCGCTGGGGTCCGCTTTCTGTGAGGGGGTGGTCTGTCTCCTGGGAAGTCTCTGCAGGCCTTCTCGTCCACATCCCGGGGCTCGAGCGGCATTTTTTGCAGCGCTGATGCCGTTTTTAGTGTGTGTGTGTTTTTTTTTTTTTAATATGTTAAAATTTCCATTGGCGCCCATTTTGCCGTGGCTGCGCTGTGGCACAGGTCGGTATTGCGGGCGGCCATTTTCTTGTGGTCCGCGCCCTTTTTATCTGAGGTGTCTGGTGGCCATTTTGGAGTGGGTTTGGGCCTCTAGCACTGGCTTTCTGAATGGCGCACAGTTCATTCTCAGTTTTTTCATCACACGTGCTGTGTATACAAGGAAGGCGGGCAGCGGTGCTGAGCGGTCACCCCCCCCCCCCCAAGTCAGTGCAGCTTGGATGGATTCTTAAGTGTTTTTCACTTGGTCCCTGAGGGCTGTCAGTGGGTGTTAAGGGAGTCAGTATGTGACCTTTCTTCCCCTACATTGCCAGAGGCAGCTAATGGTGCCCCTGCACCTGCGGTTTCCATGGATACGTTGAGACAGTCCTGGAATCATTTGTCGCCAGCGTAGAAACGTCGTGCAGGCGTAAGGGGGGTGAAAAAGCGCCCCCTCCCCCGCCATCTTCTGGAGAGTGTTAGGGCACTTATGAGTGCACTTCTGATGCTGTGCGGGACACTCTCCAGCTCTTAGATGCAGCTGGGACTTCGGCAGAGGAGTCTGTCTCCTTTGGGTCACACAAATCTGACCGCTTTGTGACAGTTTTTTCCTTGTTACTTTCTTTGATAAGTTCATATATAAGGAATGGGAACGGCCGCAGAGGTCCTTTTTTGTGGTCCCCCAGCGCATAGCGGTCCGTTATCCTCCAGGACCCTACTGATAGGAGGTCCGAAGCGGTGTCCGGCTCCAGGTTCACCATGCTGGGGTCAGTGTTGCGACCTATATTGGCTGCGACTTTGGTGTCTCAGACATTCACTGAATGGAGGGCAGTACAGTGGTGTAGTGGTTATCTCCCTCACCTGGCAGCAAGGGGGTCACTGGTTCGACCCGGACCCCGTCACCATCTTCCTGGAGTTTGCATATTCTCCCGAGGTCTGCGTGGGTTTCTTCCGGGTACTCCGGTTTCCTCCCACACTCCAAAGACATGCGCGCCTTCAGCGCCATAGTAAGAACATATACACAAATACATACCCTGTGTGTGTGTGTGTGTGTGTGTGTGTGTGTGTGTGTGTAAAATGATTTCCAGAGCCTCTGTATCTGCGGTGGTACTGCGCCGCCTGATTGGCTGGAATGCTGGTCCGCTGACCAAGCATCCAACTGAGCTCTGGCAGATTGCCTTTCAGAGGTTTTTTGGTACCTCGCTGGACGACATTATTAAGGATGTCACTGGAGGTAAGAGCACACTCTCCCGCAGTCCTCTGAGGGGAAGGAGCCGTGCCGTTGGCCGGGGCCCTCCTATTCCGTGCAGAAGCGGTATTTTCATCAGTCAGAGTCAGCCGGCAGATCCTCCCAGACTGACAAGGCTCCAGCTGGTGGACAGAAGTACGTCGAACAAGCCGGCTAACATACCTGCTACCGCATTAAATTTTGCCCCCGCCCGACTAAAGGGTGGGGGGCCGGCTTAGCGAGTTTGCAGCTCGGGGGACCTCCCTGCTCTCTGACCAGTGGGTCTGCGAGATGGTCACTTGGGGGTACAAGATAGTTGCTTCTTGTCCACCATACAGATCTTTCCCTCAAATCTTCCTCTCCTTCCGGCTCGTCGGTCTGCTTTGATGGGAGCAGTACAAGACTTGCTCTGGTGCGAAGTAATTTTACCTGTGCCCCTGGTGGAACGGTTTCAGGGATTCTATTTGAATCTGTTGGTAGTCCCAAGGAAGGACTATGTCCGTCCAATCTTGGACCTCAGGGCTCTCAATACCTTGTGAGGGTGCGATGTTCAGGATGAAATATATTCGTTCGGAGGTTGCTGCGCTCCATCCAGGGGATTTTCTGGCGTCCCTGGACATCAAGGACGTATATTTGCATGTCCCCATTTGCAATAGCCATCAGAGGTTTCTGTGCTTTGCGATTTTGGCATAGCGTCGGCACCAAGAGTTTTTAACAAGGTGCTTGCCCGATCTGGCTTTGCTGAGACAGCGGGGCATTGCTATCATGGGCTACTTGGACAATCTTCTTCTGAGAGCTGCTTCTGAATCAGAATTAGAGAAGGACATGTCTATAGCTAGTCAGACCCTCTGGGACATTGGTTGGGTACTGAACATACAGAAGTCGGTGTTGGTACCGACTCAGCATCTGGAGTACCTAGGCTTAATCCTGGACTCCTCAGAGGCGAAGGTCTTCCTTCCTTTGTAGCAGTTGCAGACGCTCCAGTCGGCGGTGAAATTGTTAGCATCCCGCAAATGGTAGTTTCTCCTTCTTCTTTTTTTTTTGTATGCGAGTTCTGGGCCTCATGATGGCCTCCTTCGAGGCAGTTCCGTATGCCCAATTCCACACTCGAGTATTGCAGGAGGAGATCCTGTCCAATTGGAACAGATCTCCATTGTCTCTAGATTCAGGCAAGTCACCTGGTCAAGGCTTCCCTGAGAGGGGGCGGCTGAGATCCCCTGCTCTTCAGTCCGGGAGGTCGTTCCTTCCTTTCCATGGGACTGTGATCAAGACGGACGCCAGCCTCACGGTTTGGAGGGGAGTTTGGGGGGTCCAGACGGCCCAGGGTTGCTGGACTCCGGACGAATCTCGCCTGCCGATCAATGTCCTCGAACTTCGAGAGATCAGACTGTGCCTCTCCAAGTGGTCACAGAGACTTCAATGGTGTCCGGTCAGAATCCAGTCGGACAACGCCACGGTGGTGGCTTCTGTCAACCAATCGGGGAGGAATAAGGAGCTCGGCCACAGCGTCGGTAGTCGCTCACATCCTAAGATGGGCCGAAAGGAGCGTGCCGCTCTATCGCCTGTTTACATCCGGGCGTAGAAAACTGGCAGGCGGACTATCTGAGTCGCCAGATGCTGGACCAAGGGGAATGGTCGTTACACCCCGGAGGTGTTTCAATTACTTTGTCAGAAATGGGGCACACCAGTTGTAGATCTCCTGGCCTCTCGGCTCAATCACAAGGTGTCGAGGTTTGTGGCCAGGTCCAGGGATCCCTGGACAGACGCGTCGGGGGCTCCATGGGGAATTTATGCCTTTTCTCCAATAAAATGACTTCCTCGTCTGCACCGCAGAGTGGAGGCCGAGGGGATTCTGGTGATTCTAATCGCCCCAGACTGGTCCCGGCGTCCCTGGTACGCCGACCTCCTGAGACTGGTAGCTGACGCTCCCTGGCGGCTGCCAATGCGGGAGGGCCATCTGTCTCCAGGTCCCATACTTCATCCTGCTTTTACAGTCGCTGGCTTTAACGGCATGGCTATTAAAAGCCAGATACTAAGGGACCGTGGTCTGTCAGACTCGGTAATCTCCACCATGTTGAGGGCTCGGAAGTCATCTTCCTGAAAGATCTACCATCGCACTTGGAAGGCCTACATCTCTGTGTGAAGAGATGGATTGGCGCCCGCGGGCATATTCGTTTTCTCGGATCCTGCTGTTCTTACAGCGCAGAGTGGATGAAACTTGCCTTAAAGCGGAGGTGCAGCCAAAAAAAAAAGTCAGCAGCTAATAAGGACACTTACCTGTCCTACTCGCCTGCGATGTCGGTCCCGCCACGGCGATCGATCGCTGCTGGCAGGTCCCGACTCCTCCATCCTGAGTAAGGGAAACAGGCAGTGAAGCCGTAAGGCTTCACTGCCAGTTTCCTACTGCGCATGCGCCACTCGCACGGCGCTTTGTGAATGGGCGGCTTGCCTCCTGGGAAGGCAGCGCGCCCCATTCACAAGAAGAGGAAGCGGAAGGAGACCCACCGCGGACGAGAAGAGGCACATTAGAGGCAGATTAGGGGACTTGCGCATAGCAACAGGCATTTAGGGCGAGTCTAAAAAAAAAAAAATTCTATTTTTTTTTTAGGATTTTTTATGTAAACATTTTTTTCCAGGGTGGACCTCCGCTTTAAGCACTATTAAGGGGCAGATTTCAGCCTTGGCTGTCTTCTTCCAACGGAAGGCTCACTCACTGGTAAGTATGTTTGTGCAGGGGGTCCGACACGTGGTTCCCACGATTGGACCACCGCTTCCTCCGTGGACTTGACTCTAGTGCTCTCGGTACTTCAGGAACCTCCCTTTGAGAACATCAGGGAGATTCCACTCTCGACCAACGCTTTCTCAGAAAGTTGCCTTTCTAGTTGCCATTACATCGGTCAGAAGGGTTTCTGAATTGGCGGCCTTGTCTTGCCATTTACCTTACTTGGTCCTCCATAAGGATAAAGCGGAGCTACGCCTACAACCTTCATTCCTTCCTAAGGTAGTTTCGGCTTTTCACCTAAACGAGGACATTGTGCTTCCATCCTTGTGTCCTCGGCCGTCACATCCCAAGGAGGCTGCGCTACATACCTTGGACGTGGTACGTGCCCTACGGGTGTACCTGTCTGCTACTGCTCCATTCCGGAGATCTGACTCGCTGTTCGTGGCGGTCTCGTCGGCCACCATTTCTAGGTGGTTCAGGCAGACCGTCATCCAGGCCTATGCCCTTAAGGGGTGGGCGCCTCCCCTTTCCTGTCACGGCGCTTTCGACCAGGGCAATTGGTGCCTCCTGGGCTTTCCGACATCAGGCATCTGTCTCACAGGTGTGCAAGGTGGCGACCTGGTCGTCTGTTCACACTTTCTCAAAGTTTTACAAGGTTGATGTGAGTGCATCTTCGGATGCTTCCTTTGGCCGCAAGGTTTTGCAGGCGGCTGTTTGAGGTTGCAACTCCTCCGTTGAGCTCTGTTTGGGGTGTAGTTAAGTCGTCTCTTGATTGTTGTTCCCACCCCTCGTTTTTTCTGACACTGCTTGGGGACGTTCCACATGTCAAGATTTAAGGAGCTGTGTCCGTCCATGGACGAAAAGAGAAAATAGGATTTTTTTTTTGTACTCATCGTAAAATCTTTTCCATGGACGGACACAGCACCCACCCCTCCTTTTTTAGTTTTGTACTGCTTTTCTACGAACTGAGGCTGCTGACTGCAGGGTGGAGGGTTATGTACGGAGGGACCGCCCCCTGGGCGGGGCTGTTCAACTCCTGTTAAAGTTGCATGTTTTAAGATAACTAACATGTTCTGCCTAGTCCTCTCCTATGAACAGGAACATAACCCACATGTCAAGATTTAAGGAGCTGTGTCCGTCCATGGATGACAGATAAAAGGATTTTACGGTGAGTACAAAAAAAATCCTTTCTCTTATCGTCCATGGACTGGCACAGCTGGATACTGTAAACGTGTGGGTATATGTCCCTGCTCGCAGGAGAAGATTTAGGCAGAATGTTAGATGTTAGAAACATACATTATAGAACAAACCAGAGCTGAACAGCCCTGCCCAGGGGGGCGGTCCCTCCGGACATTACCCACCCACCTGCAGCTAGCAGCCTCAGTTTTTTTCTGCCTAGCAGAAGGAGAAGATGTGGCTCTCTCAGGAGCCAGTCTCCTGGAAGATTTTTACTTTTTTAAATTTTATTCCTTTTGGAAATTTTATTTTATTTTTGAGACCTTCAATCAACTGTCGGCTGGGCAACAGGTTGAGTACGCTGGTATCCTCGTAGTCTTCCCTGTCCGACCACCGAGCGTGCTGATCCTCGCCTTGTGTGCGTGAGACTTAGTTCACGGCATGCCCCATGACTCCAGGGGTGGCCGGGTTGCTTTCATGCTCCCGCGGTCCTCTCAAGATTGAACAGTACCTGACTGACTGTATCTCTTGCAGTACTGCACTGTGATAGGTCTGTCTGAAACAAGCCAGTGGGTCCCTGAAAGGGATGGGTAAGTAGTCTCTCCTACTGCAGGTGAGTACATGCTGGCTGTGTTTCTTTATATGGCGGGTTTCTCCCTCTCTCCCCCCTGTTATGCTGCTCTCTGCACCCTGTACTGGTGCTGTGCTGTGGGGGTGCTTGGGGGTCACTCTGGCCTGGCTGGGCGCTCATGTCTGTAGTGGGATCTGGAGAGAGGGGCAGTTTTTCTGTTGTGTGAGGTGATATTGCGTGCGCATTAGCGCTGTTTGAGGTGGTTATTGCGTGCGTCATTAGCACGCATTAGAGCTTTGAATTTCGCGCTCGGTGGTCATCTTGGCGTGGTTCAATGGCGCAGTTATAGCTGCGGCCGGTGGCCATTTTCTTGTAGCCGCCGCCCATTTTACTTTTGGTTTCGGCCTCTAGCGGCGGCGCAAATCTTTTCAGATTCTTCACTCTCAGGCTCGCAGCGCGGTTTCTTCAGCAGGACTGAACGGTCCTTAAGGGTTGGTGAGTCCTCCGGGTATCCCCTCCTCAGCCTCAGCGTAGCCAGTGGGTGGACTGTATACTCACTGTATAGTGTATAAGGTCTCAGAGGGTGGTGTTATGGAGTCTGATACACCTGCTCTCCACACTTGCCTGGGGCAACTGGCAGTGCTGCACAGTTAAACATGTTCATATGTTTCCTGCGCCTGCGGTCCTTATGGATCAGTTGTCGGCAGTCCTGGAATCATTCCTTGTCAGAATGGAAGCGGTGTGCGAGCGAAAGGAGCTATAAGCCCTTTCTCCCCACAAACTTCTTTAGTGAAGGAGTGCTCTGATTCAGATATGGGCCTAGCTACTGTGCTCAGGACCCTAGCTCTGAATATTTAATGTTTTTATGAACAGGACATTCCCTTGTGAGGAAGACTCCAGTTCTGTGTCAGTGAATGACAGGGCGCTTGTAAGTGAACTCATTGATGATGTGAGGAACACTCTCAAGCTCGGTGCTGTGGCTGAGGTACCTCAGGTGGACGCTTTTTCCCTTGGTTCCTTCAAGCTTTTCTTCTACACAGCTTCCTCATCGTTCTTCCTCACACGCTGCGTCAAGAGCAGCATGGATGATACAGTGGTACACAGTGTTTCCCTCCCCCTGGTCGGTTCAGCATGGTGGGGGGGGGACTTTATTCATTTATGTCTCTAGTCCCTGTGAGCCTTCTGTGTGATGTCCTGAGGCAACAACAGGGTCTCTGCACCTGTGGTTTCCCGCCATTTCCTGGGGAACGCTCTGAGCTCTGACAGACGCACAGTCTGAGGATCAGAGATTACCTGTTACCTACATGCTGCTTCGGCAGTACAGTCAAGCAGGTTGGAATGATACAGAGAAGATTATGCGCCTCTGCGCCATAATTTATACTCATTCTATACCTCTACACTGCATACATTCAGTGTATGTATGTGTTATTGGTCTCTGTGTCTGCATTGGTGTCCCCCCACATTCCAATGCTGTGTTTCAGTGCCATACATGATATAAACGTACAAAATATGTTTATGCACGACTCCAGATACATTCACAGTGTATGTATTATACTCTCTGGGTCGGCGCGGGTTTCCGCCGGGGGCTCCGGTGTCCTTCCGCGCGCTCATGGTATGTGCGCTTCGGCTCTCTGCACAGTATAGACATGTTCAGTATGTTTATTGCACATACTATACATGTTTACAGTATGGGTATACTGTTTGCGTGGGGTTCCTCCGGGTACTCCGGTTTCCCCCCACGCTCCAATGGAAATGCACAGCATAAACATGTGCAATATGTTTATTCACATGCTATCATTCCTACACGGTATCTGTGTGCTGTCTGCGTGGGTTTCTTCCGGGTGTTCCGGTTTCCTCCCATGCGCTGACGATATGTGCGCCTTTTGGCTCTCTGCACAGTTAAACATGTTCAATGTTTATCACGCATGCTATAATACCTACACCGTATGTGTATGCAGTCTGTGTGGGTTTCCTCTGGGTACTCCGGTTCCCTCCCACACTCCATTGGTATGGGCGCTTCGGCGTTATGCACAGCCTAAATTTGTGTGATTTGTTATCCACATACTAACATACCTACCCGGTATGTCTGTGCAGTCTGCGTGGGTTTCCGCCCACGCTACATGACATGCGTGCCTTTGGTGCAATACACGGTGTAAACATAAACATGTTTATACACAACACTAAATACATTCACAGTAGTTGTAGGTATTGCATTCTCTGGGTATGCGTGGGGTACTTCGGTTCCTCCCACGCGCCAACGGTGTGCGCGCCTTCGGTGCTATGCACACATAGGCTTGTGCAAAATGTTTAGCACACATACTATAATACCTACACGGTATGCGTATGCAGTCTGCGTGGGTTTCATCTGGGTGCTCCGGTTTCTCCCCTGCGCTCCAATGGTGTGCGCATTTTCATCGCTATGCTCAGTATAAACATGTGCAATTTGTTTATTCGCAGGCTAACATACCTACACGGTTGTGTACGCAATCTGCGTGGCTGGTTTACGTCCAAGCCCCGATGTGCGCGCCTTCGTCGCTGGGACAGTATAAACGTGTTTAATGGGTTTATCCACACATACTAAACTACATACGCCGTATGTGGTTGTATTATGCTCTTTGTGGCTGGTTGGGGTTCCTCCCACTCTCTATTTGCTCGTTTGACGCAATACACAGTATAAACTATGTGTTTGTACAATCCGCACTTATCCATGGGTAGCTGCTGGATGGAGCATTGTCATAAGGATCCCTGGTTTCAGGGGTACCACTTTCCACCTGCTTTCAGTGGTGATCAGGAGCGCTGGCTTGGACTGTGTTCGCCAGGCTGAGGTTAGCGTTGCGCCTGCTAGTGGCTGCGTCTCTGGCGTTTTCTGTAGCTCAATGACTGGGCAAAAGCCTCTGCTTCATCTATCAGTCGACTAGCAGGTGCACTGCAATTTCTTTAGCCTTTAGGGTCTCTGTGCCCAGGGTGGGTTTGCGCCACCTGTGGAGGCTGAGGTACTGGTCCTCTGACCGAGTTTCTAGGGAAGCTCTGTCAAGTTGCCTTTATTGGCCAACAGTTAAGGCACCCTGTACACCGGGGCCTCTCTTCTCCAATACATTGCGGAGTCTCTTTGGGATTTTCATACATCTCGCTGCAAGACGGTCCTGTCGGCCGTGTGCATTGCAGGGGAAGGGTCCTTGCATCCGGAGGTGTTTCCACCTCCTTTACCGGTGGTGGGGCACCAGAAGTGGACCTTATGGCCTCTCGACTCACTCGCAAGGTGTCAAGATCGTGGCCAGGTCCAGGGACCCCTGGGCAGACGCGTTCGTAGCCCGTGGGGGCAGTATCGCCTGATATATGCTTACCCTCCGCTACTGTTGTTGCCTCGCCTGCTTCGCAGAGTAGGGTCTGAGGCCATTCCGGAGCAATGAGAATCACCGGAACGGCGACATTGGTACGCCGATCTACTTCGGCTAGTCGCAGACGTTCTATTGGGGTGGACCTTCTGTCTCATGATCCCATACTTCATCCTGCTTTACAGTCCTTGGCTTTAATGGCATGGCTGTTTAAAGCCAGGTGCTGAAGGACCAAGGTCTCTCGGATTCGGTCATATCTTCTATGTTGTTGGCACGGGAATCTTCCTCCAGAAAGATATATCACCGTACCTGGAAGGCTTACATCGCTATGTGCAAGGAACTTGATTGGCGTCCTCGGACGTATTCCGTTCCCAGGATTTTGCTGTTCTTGCAGCGTGGTGTGACCCAAAAGCTGGCCTTGCATACCATTTGAGGGTTGGATTTCGGCCCGGGCTGTCTTTCTCCACGACCACTACCGGGCCATTCCTTGATTAGCACCTTTTTGTGCAGGGGGTACGCCATGTGATTTTCCCCCCCCCCCGTCAAGCCTCCTCTCCCTACTTGGGATCTGAATTTGATGCATCTCGGTTCTCCAAGAACATTCCTTTGAGAATATCAGATTCCTCTCTTGACCTTGTCCCAGAAGGTGGCCTTCTTAGTGGCCATTACTTCGGTTAGACGGGTGTCTGAGTTGGCGGCCTTGTCCTGCAAGTCGCCTTACTTGGTCCTCCATAAGGATATGGCGGTGTTGCGCCTACGGCCGTCCTTTTCAAAAGATGGTCTCGGCCTTTCACCTTTTAAGGAGGACATTGTTCTTCCGTCCTTGTGTCCTCACCCATTGCATCCCTGAGAGTTTGCACTTCATACATTAAGATGGGTACAAACCTTACGGGTGTACCTGTCTGCTACTGTTTCCATTCGGAAGTCTGACTCCCTATTTGTGTCTGTCTCTGGTCCAAAACAGGGCCGAGCGGTGTCGTCTGCCACCGTCTTTAGGTGGATCAGGCAGATCGTCATACAGGCCTATGCCCTTAAGGGGCGGGCGCCTCCCTTTCCGGTTGCGGCGCATTCCACCAAGGCAATTGGTGCTTCCTGGGCTTTCCTATATCAAGCGTCGGTTGCACAAGTGTGCAAGGCAGCGACCTGGTCGTCCGTTCATACCTTTTCAAAATTTTATAAGGTTGATGTGGCTGCATCTTCGGATGCTTCCTTCGGCCGCAAAGCATTGCAGGCCGCTGTTTAATGTTGCAACTCCTCCGTTGAGGAGCTCTGCTTGTTTGGAGTGAAGTTTTGGTTGTTCCTTTACTACTGCTCCCGCCCTTCTGATACTGCTTTGGGACGTCCCACAGGTTTACAGTATCCAGCTGTGTCAGTCCATAGGCGATGAGAGAAAATAGGATTTTTGTACTCACCGTAAAATCCGTTTCTCTGACGTCCATGGACTGACACAGCACCCACCCTTCCTTTTAAGGTTTGTATGGCTTTGTTACGAACTGAGGCTGCTGGCTGCAGGTGGGAGGGTAATGTCTGGAGGGACCGCCCCCCTGGGTGGGGCTGTTAAGCTCTGGTTTGTTCTAGAATGTATGTTTCTAACATTCTGCCTAGATCTTCTCCTGCGAGCAGGGACATATACCCACACGTTTACAGTATCCAGCTGTGTCAGTCCATGGACGTCAGAGAAACGGATTTTACGGTGAGTACAAAAATCCTATTATTCCATATAATGGAACCTTGGTGCCAAACCTGTGACCCAGGGGCCGCATGCTGCCTTTTGGCACTTATTATTCTGCCCTCTGAGCCCCTGAAGACAACAGTAATGTGTTTTTTCCATATCTATTTTACTTATGTGCTTGCTCAGACTAGTGAAGGAAAATTTATTCTAAAGCCTCGTACACATGATCGGATTTTCCGATTGGGAATTGTGTGTTGGCAGACTGTTGGCCTAAAATCCGACTGTTTGTACTCTCCATTGGACAATTGTTGTAAGATTTTCTGCGGACAAATTTTGGATGGCAGGCTTTAACATTTTCCGTGGACAACAGTCTGTTGTCAGATTTTCCGATCGTGTGTACACAAGTCCGTCGGACAAACGTCCAAAGTACAAACACGCATGCTCGGAATCGATACTCACCAAGCGCAACATTAGCAGAAGGTGCCTAGAGGGTGGCGCTAAAGAGCTGAAAAACCACGTAGTACGTCACTGCGTCAGTGTTTGTTGGCCGACAATTCTTTGCCGTTTTTGTATGCAAGACAAATTCCTGGCCAACTCCCTACGGACAAAAGTCCGATGTTTTGTCTGCGGAAAATCTGATCGTGTGTACGAGGCTTTAAGCCTCATACACACGGTTGGACTTCAAACAAACTTTTCCGTGGATTTTTGTTTGAAGGGCGTTGGCCGTGAACTTGGTATGCATACACACGACAGGACTTTTTCAGCAAACTTTCCCAAAATTATGTGTTTTTTTCTGCTCTTTACCGCCATCCTTTGGTCGACTTCTGCTATTGTTGGTTGATTTTAACATTGGTTCTGAGCACACGTACTTCGGACTAAAGTCCGATTTTTGATTTTTGTACACACGGCACCGTAGGACTTTTGTTGCCAAAAAGTTTGTCTGTTTTTTACAGAGCGAACTTTTGTCCGATGAAAACAGAAAGTTTGTCCGATGGAGCGTACACACGGTCTGATTTTTTTAAAATTCTATTCATTTTGAAGTTTGTTGTCAAAAAGTCGATCGTGTGTATGTGGCTTTAGACTGGGTTCTTGTTTGGTTTATTTTTTCACACTGTTGTACTTATGACTTTGTTCTTTTCTTTTTTCTCACTATATTCTTTTAAAATGGTACAATGCATTTTAAGGGTACTGTATGAAGCACAAATTTTTAGAGGCATTGATTTTCAAAGCAACGGTTATTGCTCTTGCAACATTATATAAGGTACATTTTTGTCAAGTCTTGCGAGTCACATGTTTTGTTTTTGTAGCCTTTGATCATCTTCTGCCAAATGTCTGCAGTTCATTACAAGCTCTTGTAGGATGCACATGGACTTGGCCTCCAGACCTGGAACAAGAGATTGTCATTCTGTAGAGCAACATGTTAATACCCACACTAGAGGTCCCCAGTATCAAAAAGTTGATTGCCACTGCTCTGAAGTATTCTTGTACAGATGGGATTCTGTCGTACGGCGTGATCTAGAGACCACCAACTGTGGTTGGTAACCCCAAATAGTGCTCCACTGTGTGTGTTTGTTTTTTTTCATTTTTTTGCCCACTACCTGAATTTTGTCCTATTGTTCAGATGTACTGTTTCAAAGGAAAAAGTGCGTAGTCGTGTTAAATATCCCCAAAATCACAAGTGGTCCTGCTAAACAAATTTATATATGCGTAACACAAATGAGCAACAATAAGATATTTCATATCCTGTGCATTATAAAGATCTGCAAAACACACACTTAATATTGTGAAAATGTAAATTAATTTTTTTTTCGTAAACTGCTCTTAAATATTTTAAGTGCCGTATATACTCGCGTATAAGCCGATGCACCTAATTTTACCACAAAAAAATGGGAAAACGTATTGACTTGAGTATAAGCCTAGGGTGTCCATCTGCATGCCTCACTGTGTCCATGCCTCACTGTGCCCATGACTAGACTTGCGTTTAACATGGGAGTCTATGGAAGGGGTGCCCGGCTTTGAAAAATCGGTGCTCCCCGGCCATAGGTCCCCGGACAACAAACTTTACACACTTGTAGAGGAAGAGTGGGGCTATATGTGTGTGTCCAGGGGACCTATGGCCAGCCGGCAACGGGTCCCCAAAGTCCGGGAGATCAGGTGCAAAAAGGTGACTCGAGTATAAGCCGAGGGGGGCATTTTCAGCACGAAAAAATGTGCTGAAAAACTTGGCTTAAGTATATACGGTACATAAAGTCTATCCAAGAGATTTTGGAAGTGCTCGGTGCTTTGTATATAAAGTGCTCCAGTGCTTAAAGTGCTTCTCAGACAGTAAGGCATGGGTCAAATTTCTAAATTTTCTTTCGAATTTCGCACCATTAGTGGGCTGCAGCAACAGCCGATTTTCGTGCGGCCATCAAATTTGAGTAATCAGCATGTTGGAATTTTTTTGAAAAAACTAACGATTTTCTAATCAATGATGGGAGAATCGTGCGAGAAATTTAATCAAAAAAGAAATGCACATGTGAAAGTAAAGAAAATTCCCAGAAAGAAAAGATTCCCAGCCACGAACATTTTCTGTAGCAACAGTAGGTGAAATTTAAGGCTTGGTTGGCCGAATTTCGAAATTAATGGCGTCGCCATCGGATCACAAAACACACAAAATATCTGATTTCCCCCCAAAAAATTTTTTGAAAATCTACCGTTTATTGCCAGCCTAAGGCTTCTTACCAGACAGAAATAATCCCAAGAAATATAGATCACTTGTGCTTTGTTTCACAAAAGAGCCGACTCTCTCCCCATCTGATCTCAAAGCGGCTATGAGACCATGTCTGCAAGATTTAGCAACAATGTCCCCAGCTCTAAAATGTGCCTCTCCCACTACTCCTCCAGCATGCTCCAGTAGGAATGCGTATACCAAATACAAAAAAGAAGCCTCCTAGTGCTATACTGTTAAAATATGGTTTACTAAAAAGTAATTGCACTTAATGAAAAGATTGAAAGCAGTAATTCAAATCCACATGGCCTGCAGGACCATCCAGTTCTCCCGTGTGCGGTGACATCAGATCTGGATCCGACTGACGCACTTCTCCATAATAGGCATCCTCTGGGATTGAAGGCTAGCCCGGAAATCGGTTTGTCATTTTGTTTAATGAATTGCACTGCTAGTCTTATTGTAGTGTTTTTTTATTTATTTATTTTTTCCCAGACCCTGCATTACCCAATAGCTTGATTACTTTTTTTTTCTTCTGCCACTTTTAAAGATGGTACTCCTGGCTTAGGACTGTATAGCAGCCATTTCGGGGGGCCCTCCAGGAGCCCCTCCAGGAGCCCCTAAACATCAGGCATTCTGTTACACAAACTTCAACTTTTGGCACCACCTTTCCTGATGGCAATAAATCCACCTATTGCAGTACATTTAGTAGCCAAATTAAAATCACGGGGTAGGAAGGGGCTGGCAAGGGTAAAATGATCTTATTCAATGTATGTGACATAGCGCTGCAATTCTCAGAATAGACCCTTGGCAGCATTGAAAATGGCCTAAAATTATTGCTGTGGCACTTGCTGCCTTTACTCTTCTTTTCTGATACTTTCCTGTCCCTTACACTCTAGGTACCACGCTATATTTATGTTACCTATTGTATTTTTTCTGATTTTCTTTACTGCACAAATTGAGTGAAGCTGTAATTGTTTGCTGTGAGAATTCACACTTGGCATGAATTGTGTTGACAAAGAAAGCACCTTCTCTGTTAATTACAAACAGATGGACCACAAAGCTTAATCTGCTTTATATTCTACTTGTGAGCTTATGTGGTGAGGACTGTATCAGTCTTTTTTTGATCTGTTAGTACCACACCGAGAGTGGTTTCATTTGCTGTCTTGGTCTGCTCATCGCCATTAGAAAATGGTCAGATGTGCCTGCATGATTTGACTACCCTCAGGGTTTCAGATAATCGGAATGCTCTGTAAACTTGTAGGGTTATCTCTGCTGACCAGGCAAGTTTGTCAATGGATGGCGCCGCAGGTATGCAGTGCAGACAGCTGGAGGTGCTGCTTATCTTTGGATATATATATTATATATATATATATATATATATATATTTAAAAAAAAAATTATTATTATTATTTTACAATAATTGAAAACCAAAGATCAAGTAAAAAATTAACCTTGACCACTTTGAAGACCTGCCAGGTAATCATGGCATTTGTTTAAAAGTTGTTTCTTGAGAGGTTATTTGGATCGATTTCCTTACAGGGTTTTACTGGAGTTCTTCCTCTGTTACTGAATACATTTGAGGTCAGCATTGTTTGGAATCTAAATGTAACTATTTCTGGCTCATACTGATAGTGACTGCTTCTATTACTACCTTTCCTTATTAAATGGACAATTTTGGCATAGTTGGTGTTTTTTGTTATCTTTTAAACAATGGCAGGAATAAAGCTTGCTGCAGCCTTTGCTATCCTAGTTTAGGGAAGTATATTGACAAAGAAAATCCACTTCAATGACAGATGTGCAGTGTGAGTAGCTTTTTGACAGTATTTTTTTCTTTCTTTTTTTCCCCAAGGGGTAGCATAGTGCACCAAAAATCCAGAGTGTGGTTTTAATGACAGCCTGTATATCAGGGGTAGGCAACCCTTGAGAGATGGCGAACCTACCTAAAAAAACCAAAACAAAACAAAACATGAAAGTGATCAAAGATCACTGGGGTACAGCCCTTTTTAGCACAGCTTCCACAATTCATCTTTCTCTTTTTTTAAAGGGTTAGTTCACCTTAGGCTGATAAGGATTTCTGTAGATAAAAACAAACTGCAGCTTTGACTAAAGTTGAATGCCTTGTACCATTTACCCCCATGAAGCCTGACCGGAAAACTCCCAGGACACTGCCAAGAGATGCCTAGCTATTACTGGGAGGTTGCCACCAAGACACCTGAAACCGGGTGAGTGGGGGGCAAAAGGTAGGGGGGACTACCTTCTGTCCCCCCCACTCACCCTTGTTTTTAGGTGTCTTGGTGGCAACCTCCCACTATGGTTCTCCACCTCCTCCTGCCTAGTCACATTAACATCAGTTTCCATCTGTGCACACACCATCCTCACCATCTAGCCCACTTTCACTTACCGTATAATTACGAATTTACTCATATAGCTTTAATATTGGTTCACTTGGTTGACCCACCCATTACTATTTCTCACGTTCACACCAGAAGTGCCCTGTGTACTCGGATCTGCCCGGGGTATTGTCTGTGATGACTGCCACCGCTGAACATGCCCCCTCAGCTCCCGATACTGATGCTCAGGGTCCCTGACATTGCGCCATCAAGTGCACATATACTTGTAAGTGATCCTTGGGTGTGTGTTCGATCTATCCTCCACTATATTAATATTGAATATTAATATATTCAAAGTGGTCAAGCCAGTTTACCTAGACAACCTATTTCCCATTGCAGATACATCACACGCTTGAGAGTGGCTTAAACCTGCAAAACGCATCGAGCTACCAGATGTCGTGTACCATACAACCACATGCTTATTCGATTATTGTGCCCATATACATATATCCTTTTTATACTGTGATAGGGATCAGAAAGACCATGCAGGCGCTATCTTGTAATATGTGTATACCTAATCATGAATCGTGGGGTATTCTGTAATTTTATCATGTGATCAATGTTTATAACATGTTATTACCAGATATTACTGTTTAGAAATTGATATTACGAAAGAGTGCATTTCTATGTATATGAAATTTAACATATGTAAACATGTATCTACAGATTATTATATATATTTTACTATCCACCATTCTACTTAATTGCTACCATGGGCTTCACATAATTCCCACTCCCTTGCTGCTTTTTCCTTCCTTTTTTTTCTTTTTTTTTTCCCATCACCGGAGTAGGGATGTAACATTTCCGGAAATTTTGAAGCCATGGGAAAGCCACCTTCTTTATTTAAAAAAATATTGGAGGGGACTCCTGTGCTGTAACCAATATTATTTGTCTTTCTTGATATAGTACAAGATGTACCGGTAATCGTATTCTTAAAGTTCAGCTTTAAAAAGTGTCGTGTGTGTGTGTATACAAATAATATATACAAATAATATAATAATGTATACAATTTTTTTTTTCTTTTTTCTCTGCAGTAAAATGGCGCAGTAGTTGCCTTTCTTGGGTTTATACTAATTGAATGAATTTGGCATGCAATCCATTGTGGCAGCTAGGATGTAGAAACTTAGTGTAGCCCACACTTTTTTTTGTATACATGTGCATAGAAAATAGAGATGTCACATCTTGTGTCTTCTGCCGAATGAAAGCTCCACAAATTGATCTGGACAGCTGCCATATTGGATGGTAACACAGAATTGAAGTTATTATGGGCAATTCAAAGCTAATGATTTAGGGTAGTCTAGCTACTCCCTGAACAATTGTTCAGGCAGCTATTTACTCTGACTTGCTTTGGTAATCCTTCAGTTTTCATGAGAGAATGTTTGGTTATAGTGCAGACATCAGTCTATTTCATGTAGTATTTCTGTTGGAAGCTAATGTACACTAATGTGAACCTGTCACCCCTGTGAGGGGTTTTGTGTGTGTGTGTGTGTGTGTGTGTGTGTGTGTGTGTGTGTGTGTCTTTTTTGTTTTTTGTAACCCTTAATGCAGCGCTTGTAATACTTATTGATTTGTCAGCAAATGACGAGCAGATTTGGTCTTGGACTGGGTTTTGATGCAGTGAAGGTAGGTTTAGCTGATGTGTCTGACTGTTCTAATGACATTGCGAACCAGAGGGTTTCTTTGCATGTCACAGTAAATTAGTGCTTTAGTTGTTGGTGATGTTAAGATTGGTTGTGTGCTTGGGCTGTGATTGGAGCAGTAACGTAGGGCTTGTTCTGCTCTATTAGAGTGGTATGGCAAACGGAGAGTGTGTATCCCCGTGGGGGGAATGTTGGGCAGCTGCAATATCTAGGACTAAAGAAGCACCCACAAGCAGTTGATCAGATTCTGCAAGTTATTTTTAGTACAGCACATTAGATTAGACATTAATTTGATTGGCTGTAGTGGATTACCTGACCTTTCAGATTTCCAACATGTCCTTGGCTGTTCTTTAAAGGTGTATTAAACAAAAAAAAATGGTATGAACAGATCGCATTTACCAGTAGTGTAAAGTCCACATCTGCCAAAGAAAATTTGGCTGTTTAATTTATCCTATGTACCCTGCAGTCTCTCAAATTTAGAAGCCAAATGCTTGCTGAAACAATTATTTAATTGCAGCAGCATTGGAAAACTTATTTGAGATTGCGATACTTGGAGATCATTTAGATAATTGTACCCTTTAATAAACTATAGGTAAACCCTTGCCTTGAAAAACAACCCACTCTCTTTAAAATGGAAATGAAGGGCAAAGTGTGCATGTGTGCGTGCGCGTTTCTCTTGAAGTTGTTCAATCAAATTCTGTACAACTAGCCTGTCAGGATTTTTGGCATGCGATTACTGCCAGCAGCTATAGCCACTAGCCGTAATCATGTTCTGCCAGCAGGAAGGCCCCCCCCCAAAAAAAAGCCAGCAGGACATAACGGCACTGTGGAAAAGCTTTCCCCATCAATACTGGTTATGTTGATCAGGGAATCTATCGATTTTATCTTTGGCATTACACTGATCATCCAGAAAACTAATGCTCTAGTGGCAAAGTGAGTAGGGACACAATGTAATCTCTAGCATGTATTGACCAACCAATCACAGCTATTACCTGATACCCAGCCACTCAAATCGACTGTTACCTATTCATTGCCATTCATACTTGGCAGTGAGTCTTGATGGCCCTTTATTTAGACTTACTGTGGCATGGAAGAGGTTAATTTTTTTTTTTTTTTTATTGAAAACTTTTTTTAAATTTATTAATCTTGCTAATGTACCATGAGCTGTAGGTGTAATCCAGGGGTCGGCAACCTGCGGGCCGCACCCGGCCCACCGCCGTTAAATGTCCGGTCCGTCGGTGCACGTGATGACTTCACGTGCACCCGGCCCGTAGACCTTTTTAAGTAAGAGCGGAACAGGAAGCAGAATGAGAACACAGGAGAGACCCACAGCAGCATTGTAAAGGGGTCCAGGGGTTTGGGGGCTGTGTAATGTAAAGGGGTCCAGATTATTTAAATTTGTTAGCAGGTGAATGCGGTGCCTCCATGCATTCATACATTGAATCTGGCCCTTAAGTGGAAAAAGGTTGCTGACCCCTGGTGTAATCCTTTCTAGCAGGGGTTTCCAAAGACCTGAAAAACACTTTCAAGAGTTGAAGAGAATAAGACATTTCCTAATACTACAGAAGATCTCAATTGGATGTGATGGCCATGAAGCTGCCCATCAATACCACTTGCTTATAAGTTTGTTATAACATTGTACATTTGAGTTCTAGTTAAAGGGTGTCCGTGGTTTCCTGAGTTTTGTAAGTTGCAAAGTGGCCATATGAGCGTTGCAGAGGGATGATATGAACTGCTTCAGAGAAATTAGGAGCTGTCATTTGTTCCCATTATTGGCAAGTATCAAGATTGCTGCAAACGGCAAATAGGATAGTTATATACTGTTTTGGGAATCTATCTGTAGTTATACAGTGGGGAAAATAATTTAATCCCCTGCAGATTTTGTTTGACCACTTACAAAGAAATGAAGGGTCTAGAATTGTTATAGGTGTATTTTGAATGATGAAGACAGACGGAATATCAACCAAAAATCCAGAAAAAACACATGATATAAATTGAGTTGCAGTTCAGTGAGTAAAATAAGTATTTGATCCCCCACCAGTGATTATTTGCAAATGGAAGAAATACAAAATAACCATCACCTTGGTCTGGAGCTCCATGCAAGATTTTACCTCATGGGGGTAAGGATGATCATGAGAAAAGTGGGGGATCAGCCCAGAACTACACAGGAGGTGCTTGTGAATGATCTCAAGGCAGTTGGGACCACAGTCGCCAAACAAACCTTTGGTAACACAATACGATGCCAAGGATTGAAATCCTGCAGTGCCTGCAAGGTCCCCCTCAAGAAGACACATGTACAGGCCCGTCTGAAGTTTGCCAATTAACATCTAAATGATTTGGACAAGGATTGGGAGAAAGTGCTGTGGTCAGATGAGACCAAAATTGACTCCAATCACCATGTTTTGGAGGGATAAAAATTACTGACTCGAAGAACACCATCCATACAGTCACGCACAGAGGTGGGAACATTATGCTTTAGGGCTTTTTCTCTGCTATAGGTACAGGCCGACATTGCTGCAATTGAGGGGCCAATGGACGTGGCCATGTATTGTAAAATCTTGGATGAGAGCCTTCTTTCCTCAGCCAGAACACTGAAGATGGGTCGTGGATGGGTTTTGCAGCATGACAATGCCCCAAAACATACCGCCAAGGCAACAAAGGAGTGGCTCAAAAAGAAGCACATTAAGGTCATGGAGTGCCCTAGCCAGTCTCTAGAGCTTAATCCTATAGAAAATTTATGGAGGGAGATGAAACTTCAAGTTGCCAAGTGACTGCCAAGAAACCTTAAAGTGGATGTAAACCCTCACATATATACCTAGTGAAGTGAACAGCCTGAGATGATACACAGGGATGAAACAAATCTCCCTACATACGTTTTACATGCACATCTGCTGTCTTTAGCTTTATAAACTGTTTCGAAAGTTCAGATCTTGTTATATTTTCTCTTCCTATTTAACACTGCAGTGAAGTCTGGGCATACAGCCAAGACAGCTGATTGGGTAAAGGCACACATCCCCTTGTAGGTAGAGACTTTCAGAGCTGATTGTTGAATAGTTCAGGGCTCTGCTAATCTATTTATAGCATCCTCCCCAACACAACTCCAGCTGATTTTATCATATGTGACAGAGAACTTGTCAGGAAGTATCAGGCTGATAACAGAAATACGATGCAGGAGATGACTACGGGACATAATGCTTTGCAGAGAGATAACAAAAGGCTGCATATATGTGCCCAGCTCAAATTTCATGAATTGGGTTTACATCCAGTTTAAAGCGGAGATCCGGTCAAAAAAAAATTTTTTTTTTTTTTGCACTGATTGGTATTGATACCTATCATATTCCACATAACATAGAAATCGTTCCCCAGCCGTTTAGTTAAAGTAGATTGTCAGTCACCTTGTTCGTTTCAGCTCCTGATCTGGCCGCATCCATCATGAGTGTGGGCACTGTGAAGCCCAGCTCCTTATTCTTCCTCCAATTCATCGAGCGTTGCATGCTGGTTAACCAGCATGCATCGGTACATCTCGCGCGTGCGCATTCGAACGGTGCTCGTAGCGCTGTTTGTTTATTTATGTAGCCATGACAACGGGCGGCGACGGAGGAACGTCCCGCCCCGTTGTAACTAAAGCTAGCTTACAATAAAAGTCCCATCCCCTTTCCAAGCAGTCTGTGCAGCGCTTGGATAAGGTAGTTAGAGCCATGAAGTGATCATTGCAATACATACATTTATTGTGTGTGTGTATATGTATAGATATAAATACATTTGAAGGACATTTCTTACACAAAGAAATCAAAAGACCAAAAAATGGAAGAGCAAAAAAATAACATAAAAATAATTAGGATTTGCAAAGCAACAGCACGAGACATATATAGAGATAGTGAGCACATTACAACATAAAAAAGACTTGCCTGTTCTGTGAAAATGTTCTGGGTGAAAAGGCTGCTTGGAAACCGCGATGAAGACAGACTTTCTGCTCGTGTCCTCTCTCTTCACAATCAACTCTTGTTATGCCATAACAAAGGGCGTTCGTCCCTTTTCAAAAATGGCGCGGAGATACACCTTAAATCGCTTCATTTCCTGTAAGGAAATAACGCGATTTTAGGCAAAGTAATGCCTAGATATTCCAGAGGAAACTACTGCAATAGTTTCCCAGGAGGCAATGCGTCCTAGGACAGGAAGTCTTCTCTCCGCGGACAAGGAAATAGGCAGAAAACCTATTCTGCCTAGCAACAGTGAGGTAGGAGTGTCTAAAAAAAATTTTTATTTTTTTATTTAATTAAATGACAGCTGTTCCTGAAAAGTTGTTTTTAGGGTGGACCTCCACTTTAAGGATTTAGAGAACTGTAATGAGTGTAATGCATTTCTGTCAGAGAATGCTCTACTTCGCCCAGAAAGTTGTTGCAATTATAAAAGTTTAGACATTCTCATGTTTATTTTGTTTGTATTGGAATGACACAAAGTGGAGTAACAAAAGGCCAAATTGCCATGTGCCTCCCTGAACTCTGTACGTAATGCACCACATATACAACCTTTGGAGGGCAACCATACTGCTGATGTGGCCCACCATGAAATGGAGTTGGACACCCCCTGATCTAAAGGAAAGTTTTTGGTCCAGGAAGATGCTGGATGCCATTTGGGGGAGACTATGAAGGCCCGTACACATGATCGGATTTTCCGACGGGAATTGTGTGATGCCAGGGTTTTGTCAGAAAATCCAACCGTTTGTATACTCCATTGGACAATTGTCGGATTTTCCCAGAACAAATGTTGGATAGCATGCTTTAAAATTTTCCGGCAACAAATGTGTGATGTCGGATTATCCGATCGCGTTTACACAAGTCCGTCGGAAAAAATTCCAAAGTACAAACACGCATGCTCAGAAGCAATGCTAACCATAGCACAACTTTAGCAGAAGTTGCCCAAAGGGTGGTGCTAAAGAGCTGAAAAACAACGTAGTTTCGTATTTGTTAGCTGAAAAAAGTTTTGCCGTCTGTATGCAGAACAAGTTCACGGCCAACGCCAAAGTCTTATGCTTTGTCCAACAGAAATCCGATCGTGTAGCTTTAGGCTTTGTCTGAGGCGGTACCATGATTTCTATGAAGGGTAAAAAAAAAGTGTAAAACGTGTACATTACTTCAGGGCTCGGCAATCCCCGGGCGCCAGGTCGCAAATGCGACTAGAATTAGTGACCTGGCGCAGCACAGCTGAGGTTACCTGCATCTCCGTGCGCCCCCCCCTGCGATCGCGTGATCTCGTCGGGCTGCGCCGGCCGGTAATTTAGGCCGCGGCTTTGCGGCCTTCTGCAGGCCTAGGCTTCATTCTGTAATCTGGCGCCATCTTGTGGTGGCCGTTGGTATGACAAGACAACCAGCAATGCTTTCCTGTTTCACTGCCCACCCATCTCCTTCCCTTTACTTACACCCCAAACATTATATATATATATATATATATATATATATATATATATATATATATATAAAATAAACACCCTAGAGAATAAAATGGCGGTCGTTTGCAATACTTTCTGTCACACCGTATTTGCGCAGCGGTCTTACAAGCGCACTTTTTTGAGGGAAAAAAAACACTTTTTTAAATTAAAAAATAAGACAAAAGTAAAGTTAGCCAAATTTTTTTTTATATTGTGAAAGATAATGTTACGCCAAGTAAATTTGATACCCAACATGTCACGCTTCAAAACTGCGTCCGCTCGTGGAATGGCGACAAACTTTTACCCTTTAAAATCTCCATAGGCGACATTTAAAAAATTCTACAGGTTGCATGTTTTGAGTTATTGCTCTCGCTCTACCGATCGCGGCGATACCTCACATGTGTGGTTTAAACACTGCTTTCATATGCGGGCGCTACTCACGTGTGCGTTCGCTTCTGCATGCATTGGTCGTTAAAAAAAAAAAAAAAACCTGGCTCCTAACTTTTTTAGCTGGCTCCTAGATTGCAAGCAAATTTTTTAAGCCCTGCATTACTTGGTATGCGTGATGCATGCAAATATATATTTGGCACCAGGACCTCCCCATCTTGCTAAATACCATAGCATCATTATGGCAGAGTTATTTATGTTTAGTATATGCTCCTCAACCAGACCACTTTTAATCCACATCCCCGATATGTCAGACCTGTGTAATAAAGGTCCAGGTCACAGGACCATTTATGATGTGCTGCATAGTAAAGCATATATTGATCATAATGTATTTATGTTCAGTTTCTTGCACAAAAAAAATTGCATCAAGCCTTCATAGTGATTTCCTCAGCGCTGGAGTTTTCATCTAACTGGCTACAATGGGTAATGACGACAGATTTTTGTGTTTAGTAGGAAATTGTATGACGCCATAGTGCTGGCTACTGTATATCACCGTTGCAGTGTAACCTTGCATAATGTAAAATGTGACTTCTGTATGTCTTTTTTTATTTTTTTCTTGCTGCTGTTCTAGCTTGGACAAATCAGTATCAATCTGGATCTGGTGTTGAGCCTCGTACACACGACCGGTTTTCTCGCACACCGTTCGTGTGTATGGTTACTCGTCGAGAAAACTGCCGGGAATCTCGACGAGTAAAATAGAGAACCTGCTCTCTATTTTCTCATCGGCCAGTTTCCCGACGAGAAAACAGGTCGTGTGTATGCTTTTCCGAGTCTAAAAAAAACGCGCATGCTCAGAATCAAGTATGAGACGGGGGCGCTCCTTCTGGTAAAACTAGCGTTCGTAATGGAGATGGCACATTCGTCACGCTGTAACGGAATGAAAAACACGAGACTGAAAAGCGCGAATCGTCTCTCCCCAAACTTTTACTAACATGCGGTAACACGAGATCATCAAAAGCAGCCCAAGGGGTGGTGCCATTGCAATCGAACTTCCTCTTTATACTGCCGTCGTACGTGTTGTAAAGCGCGGTGACTTACAACGACGAGATTTGGAATTGACAGTATGTATGCAAGGAAAGCTTGATGAGAATCTCATCGAGGAAAAACTACGGGTGTTTTTTTTTTTGTTTTTTTTTACGACGAGATTCTCGGCTGTGTGTACTAGGCTTTACTGTATGCTTAAAGTGGTTGTTAACCAACCAATGTAACTTTACACTATCCTCTCTGGTTATGTATGTAATGTCCCCCTATGTGCTTTATAAAAATAATGCAGTATATACCTTGTTTACAGAGCGCTGATCAGTGCTGCCGCCTCCCTCGGCCTGACAGATGCAGTGGGCGGGGCAGAGGATCCCCCGCTGACGTCAGGAGGGGAGGAGAGAGGTGACCCTGCCCGCTGTAGCTGTCATGCGAGAGAGGAGAGGTGGCGGGTCAGATCAGCGCTCTATAAACAAGGTATAAACTGCATTATTTTTACATTACATACATAACCAAAGAAGATAGTGTGAGAAATTATTAGTAATTAGAGCAGCCAGAGCGGAGGGGGCGGGCACGGACATGGAGCTGACAGGTGGGGGGGGGGGGAGAGCACAGCGGATGACAGAGGCACGTAAATGACAATGGTGTCAGGGCTCAGCAGCCATGTTGCACCGTGGTCAGCGTACAAAGGGGAGGGCAGAAACTGGCAGGATCAGCCAGGTATTTCAGATGGCCAAATGACACAGCACAAGCACTGCTGTATAACCAGCTTTTAAGGAACAGGATCTTTATTATAATTTTTTTTTTTAGGTTATCACTTTAAATCTGCTAAGATACTCCCTTTCCCCCGTCATAGAACAATGCTTATCTGGTGTTCCTTAACCACGTGCTTACTGGGCACATATACAACCTTCCTGCCCAGGCAAAATTTCAGCTTTCAGCACTGTCACGCTTTGAATGACAATTGCGCGGTCGTGCGATTTGGCTCCCAAACAAAATTGACGTGTTTTTTCCCCCACAAATAGAGATTTCTTTTGGTGGTATTTGATCATCTCTGCGGTTTTTATTTTTTGCGCTATAATCAAAAAAATACGGACAATTTTGAAAAAAAACACTATTTACTTTTTGCTATAATAAATATCCCAACTTTTTTTTTTACAAAGTTTTTTTTTTTTTCTCCGTTTAGGCCGATACGTATTTTTCTACATATTTTTGGTAAAAAAAAAATCGCAATAAGCATATATTGATTTGCGCAAAAGTTATAGTGTCTACAAAATAGGGGATAGAATTATGACATTTTAAAAAAAAATGTTTTTTACTAGTAATGGCGGTTATCTGCGTTCTTTTTGTCAGGACTGCGATATTGCGGCGGACATATCGGACACTTTTGACACATTTTTGGGACCATTCACATTTATACAGCGAACAGTGCTATAAATATGCACTGATTATTGTATAAATATGACTGGCATGGAAGGGGTTAACACTAGGGGCGATCAAGGGGTTTTATTATTATTATTATTATTATTATTATTATTATTATTATTATTATTTATTATCATTATTATTCAGGATTTATATAGCGCCAACAGTTTGCGCAGCGCTTTACAACATCGGGGAAAACAGTACAATCACAATACAGAGGGATCAGGGGGCCCTGCTCGTTGGAGCTTAGTCTAGAAGGGAGGGTCATGTGAAACAAAGGGTAGTAGCTGTGGGGGATGATCAGGTGGACAAAATGAAAATAGTTGTTAGGTGTGGTTAGGATAGGCTTCTCTGAAGAGGAGGGTTTTTAGGGATCCTCTAAAAATGAATAGAGAAGGAGATAGACGGCCAGATTGGGGTAAGGAGTTCCATAGGTTTGGAGAGGCTCTGGAAAAGTCCTGGAGATGAGCATGGGAGGAGGTGATGAGCGAGCCAGAGAGCAGGAGGTCTTGAGAAGAACGAGGAGAACGATTAGGTTGGTATTTAGAGACTAGGTAAATGTGTGCCCTGCTAGGTGATTCTTACTGTGGGGGGAGGTGACCGATGGGTGTCCTTATGTACAAGGGACACACCATCGGTCTCCTCTCTCTGACAGGATGTGGATCTCTGTGTTAACACACAGAGATCCACGTCCCTGCTCTGTGACTGCCGATCGCGGGTACCTGGCAGACATCGCGGCCACCAGGCACGCGCATCGGCACCTGAGTGACGCGGCGGGCACGCGCGCGCGCCCCCCCCCAGCGGCCGGAGGCCCGAGGACGTCAATAGATGGCCACCCGGACCTGTAGAGCCACCTAGTGGCCGTCATTCGACAATGGCCCGGGTCCCAAGTGGTTAAGATGCTGCTCAAGGAGGCACTGGATCTTTTTACCTTTTTTGTCTAAATGTGTTGTAATTGAGTCTAATGCACTTTCCTGGATTAAAGTGGTTCTTTAGTCATTTCTTAAAGTCGGAAGTTACTAAAACTGTAGCTGATAACTTTTAAGAAACCTTCACCTGTCGAGGGATCCAGTGCTGTCTTTACCTGGGTCGGTTTCTTAACCTGGCATGTTAAC
Organism: Rana muscosa; assembly: GCA_029206835.1. NCBI lineage: Eukaryota > Metazoa > Chordata > Amphibia > Anura > Ranidae > Rana > Rana muscosa. The sequence continues at coordinate 75,846,687 of CM055121.1, forward strand.
TGAGCAGCTTTACAGTCGGCTACTCACTGTGCTTGCATGAATCGCTCTGCGCTTTGAGTGATCCCCATCTAGGAGCCAGCTAAAAAAAAGTTATGAGTTCTTCTTTCCTTTTTTTCACACATTTTTTATTTTTTTCCTGCTAAACGAAAAATAAAACCGCAAATCTTTGAGGAAAAAAAGGCCCTTTTTTTGGGGGGGTTTAGAACATTTTTTGCAAATAAATTTTTGCATACATGGGTCGAATTTAGAAATAATTTTTGTTCATATTTCGCACCATTAGTGGGCTGCAGCAACAGCTGATTTTCGTGAGACCATTGAATTGGAGTAATCGGGCACGTTGGAAATTTTTTGAAAAACAAACGATTTTCCAATCAATGATGGGAGAATTCTGCGAGAAATGTAATCGAAAAAGAAATGCGCACGTGCAAGAAAAGAAAATTCCTGGAAAGAAAAGATTCCCAGCCACGAAAATGTATTTTCTGTAGCAACAGGAGGTGAAATTGAGGGCTTGGTTGGTCGAATTTTGAAATCAATGGTGGTGCCATCGGATCACAAAATGCACAAAATTTCTGATTTTCAAAAGAAAATTCTTTTGAAATTCGACCATGTATGGGCCAGCCTTAGTAATTCTTCACTGATATGCAGTGATGAGGCAGCACTGATAATCCCTGTAAATGTCCCCTGTCAGAGTAGCCGGTTATTGGCTCTCCTTTACACATGCTGTGACAGTGCTTAGGAAAGGAAATGGGGGGGGGGGGGGGCTGGGAAATGGTCTGTGTGTTTTTTTTATTTTTATTTGAAGCCATTTCATCTGATTTATAGATTTGGCTTGTATGAACCTTTTTTTAAGGAGTGCGAGAACCCATTTCATATTCCCATACCTCCCCAAATTTCTGAGATATTAGTAAAAGTATGTAGACTTATGACAACCCCCTTTTAAAGAAGACTTGTACAAAAATCGCTAAACCTACAAGTAAATTTTTTACCACTATTTCTTTTTATACTGGCTTTAGCACTGTAAAACACCCTTTTGATAAGTAGTGCATTTTATATACAACTATATATAGATCTGATCAAAATAAGGAAGAAAGAGGGACTTTGTTCTGAATGAGGGACAGTCCCTCAAAATAAAGGACAGTTGTATTCCTGATATGTGCCTGCTGTACTTTGTATAAACAAAAATTGCGTTCTTTGTATTGGTTCCATAGTATGAAATCCCTGGTGTTCCTGCCAGTCCCTCTGTTTTCCTATTAAAAACTGACCACACTAAGCAGAAGAACACAGTGGTCCGTGTTCTAGCTGTGCTGGGATTTTAATGTGCTCTCCTCCAATGATCAGACTTGTCCTAACACCCCCCCCCAGACAGCCATTCACTGGGAAGATTAGCGTACCATGGAGTCCCCCCCCCCCCCCCCCAGCTCTTTTGCAGCTGAGAACATAGGGTATGTAATCATATATATATTATATTATATTATATTATATAAAAATAAAACCATTTTAAACTGAATGTGTTGTTTTTGCAAGGTGATCATTTTACAATTACTATAAAGTATATGTAAACCCTTGCCTCGTAAAACGCATTCAGTATAAAATAGAGAAAACATTAATGTATACCTATAAACAAATACACTAATCTTGCCACCCTTTATTTTTTTAACACAGCAGTATACTAATCTTCCCAGTGAATGGCTGTGCAGTGGGGACGGGTCCACAGAAATCTGGTCATTAAGAGAGCAGACGAAGTTCCAGCACAGCCATAAAACGTGTGTTCTCATGCCTAGTGTGGTCAGTTTTTATTTTGGAAACCAGACTGACTGGCAGGAACACCAGTTATTTCAAAAGAAGCAATATGGGGAACATATCAGAAATATGAAATATTAAGTCCACATTCTTTATTGTGGTTCTGTTACCTCAGAGGAGACCCCTGTAAAGCTTCAAAGTGCTCACTTGGGGGATCATTTGATTATCTTGGATATTCAGAGCTGCATGCAGTCACTGATGGTATTGCTGCAACACAGTTGCATCGCTGTATATCCAAAGCAGCAATAATATAACCTTGTGTCTGTCTGCGCCAATCCCAGGAGCCATTTTGCTGGTTTGCATAAAGAAAAATTCCAGCTGGCACTGCAGTGCTGAGCCATTTCTAATGCTTTTAGTGGGGCTACAAGTTGCCTGTTTAAAGTATATGTTTGTCTTTTAGAGAAGTTGGGTAGGTTGCTAAATTCTCCATAAATGTGGCTATTTCTGCATCCTGGTGTTGAAATGTAACATCCTCATTGTGAGTGAAAATGCTAAGACTGGTATTTCAAAGCTCTTTACACTAAGAAGTGATTTGGATTCCATTTACAAACTTTCTGCATGGTAGTTTTCACTTGTGTCAATACACATCTTTTAAGTGCTTTCCATTTGCATCCAGACCTGCCTGATAATGTCAACATAAAAACGTGCTGTCAGACTTCTGCACCATGCTTTCTGCTACAATTATGGGCCATCCACTTCTAGAAACAATCTTCAAAATGAGAGAATCTTAAGAGTACCCGATGAATACTAAAACGGGTCAAGATCTGTTCTGCTATATTGGGCAGAATATTTTACACCTTTTGAAGGCTGGAACAAAATAAAACTTTGAGGCATTTTTACAGGTTAAATGTAGTAATCTAAACAACTGTATTCTTGTTTCGGATTTTGTATTTATAGCAGGAGGTGAGTTGAGATGCAATATAGCTTCTTAGTTTTCTGGACAATAGACATTGATCCAGCAATGGCCCCAACCTTCCAGAATACTTGTGAAAAATCTCAACTTGCATTTGTGATAACTGCAAAGCAATGCAAACTTTGAGCATACATCATTAAAAATAACAAACATGTCATACTTGCGTGCTTTGCTGCAGTGGTTTTGCACAGGGCAGCCCAGATCTTCCTCTTCACGGGTCCCTCTTCAGTGCTCCTTGCCCCTCCCTATTTTCTGAAAGCACATGGCCAGTAGAATACAAAGGGGTTACTGATTTCTTTTTCGTACATCACGGGACACAGAGCGACTTAGTCATTACTAATGGGTTATATAGTTTACCTTCAGGTGCTGGCACTGGCAACTTTCAAATCGGAAGTACCCTCCCCTATATAAGCCCCTCCCATCCGGGAGCACCTCAGTTTTTTGCCAGTGTCTAAGGTGTTGGCCAAAGAGTAACATGTGTTTTCACTGGGCTTGCGTACAGGTTCTTTTACGGGCCTTAGTAAGCTGTTCCGGATCCCACCAAAAAAGCTTCATAGCTAAACGGTCGGTACCCGGGCCTTGCAGCAGAAGAGCAAGGTTTTGCCTGTAATGCCTCTCTTAGGAGGGCTGGACCCTGGGATCCAGAGCTCTGGTCATACCCACGACCAAGATGTTTTCTGTGCAGGGTGCTATACAGGTCCAGGGGAGTGGAATCCTTGGGAACCCGGTCCCTGAAGGTTTAATTACAATGCCTGCCGTGATAGGTGAAGTTTGGGCTTCTGTGGACCAAACAGAGTCCTGCGGCGGGGAACAGGTAAGTGGGGGCCCCCAGGAACTTGGTTCTATTGGAGGACCCCCAAGCCTAATTTGTCTTTCTGTCTGTTACCTAACGGTATTCCCGCTAATATCTGTGTATGCCTGTAACTACTGAAAAATGTAAAATTTTAATAGTAGTCAAGAAAAAAAAAAAAAAAGAGGACCGCGGTACCTGTGTTAAACCACTAGAGGCCGCTATGGTCCATTTTTTCTTGTCATGTGGATCTTTGGTTTTCTCAAGTCAAAAGATCCAGGCAGTTGGTAAGTTCTCTGTGGGAATCCACTTCCTCTGCCCTGTTGCTGCGCTCATCCACCGCACAGGCCCTCCGGCAAAAAGGGCCCTGGCTCCTAGTCCCTGCTTGGTTTTCGAAAAGGGCGCCAATGGTGCGCGGGCGCGTGCACGCGCCTCCTATGAAAAAAAAGGGGCGGGGCGGGTGGATGACGCTCGATGCGCGGCGCTTCTGCGCATGTGCAGGCGTCCCAGCATGTATAAAAGACACAGTACAAGTGTCAGCTGGATGCAAACAGAGCTAGCAACAAACAGTGGCACACAGAGGCGGTTGATGCAGGCATCCCCATAGAAAGGCACTTTAGTGGACACCAGCTGGTATATAGCAGCAACTGTGTTAGACTATTACCAGCAAAAATTGGTGTATGACGACGGGAATACCTCAGCTTTGTGCTTAAAGGATATGTCGTCCAGACGCTCCGGAAATAAGTCTTCCAGGAAGCCAAAGGGGTCTCCATCGGGCTCTGAGGATATTGGGCATGCTTGTACTGCACCAATCTCCCCTGAGAATTCAGAGGTCAGTAGCCGTAGGAACCCCGCAGGAGTGCCTGGTGCTGCGGCTGTCCCCAGTCCACCTGCTCCTGTATATATAACAGAGGAGGTTTTATCCTCAACTCTGGGAGGATTGGAAGAGAGATTAACAGCATTGATCGCTGCTTCCCTGTCACAGGAAAAGCGCGTCCGATCTCCGTCTCCTCCTTCAGAGTGCCTGTTAGTGGAGGAACAGCCCCACACAGAGATCGACCTACCTGAAGGGGATCAGGATGAGGTTGATTCAGTTATGGAGGAGTCAACAGTGGAAGAACCTTTCTCAGCATCTCAGGCTGAAAGATTATGGGTTCAGTCTCTGACTAACATGGTCCGATCAGCATTTAAAATGCCTCTGGCGGAACCATCAACCACTACGGTTTCCTCGCTGGGGTCGCTGAAAGCTCCCCAGGCTGTCTGTTCCTTCCCAATCCACCCTTTATTGGAAGGGCTTATTTACCAGGATTGGGAGAATCCTGATAAAATATTTACTCCCCCCAAGAGATTTCCGGTGATCTATCCCATGGAGGATAAGTTCATAAAAAAATGGAGGGTCCCTACAGTGGACGCAGCCATCTCTTCTGTGAACAAATCACTGACATGTCCAGTAGATAATGTTCCAATGTTCAAAGACCCAATAGATAAAAAATTGGAGTCTTTACTAAAATCTGCTTTCTCTACAGCAAGCATGGTGACACAACCTGCGGTAGCAGCGATTGGAGTCTGCCAAGCGGTGAAAGATCAGTTGAAACAAGTCTTAAGGGACTTACCAGATCAGCAGGCTCTTGCCCTAGCTGACCTACCTAGAGCCTTGTGTTTTGCGGTGGACGCCATAGAGGATACAATCCAACAGGCCTCCCGCTTTACGCTGTCTGTATTACATATGCGTAGGCTTCTATGGCTCAAAAACTGGTCTGCTGAAGCTCCCTGTAAGAAATTGCTGGTTAGCTTCCCATTTCATGGAAAACACTTATTTGGAGAAGATCTGGACAAATATATCCAGAAAATTTCTGCCGGTAAAAGTTCACTCTTACCGGTTAAGAACAAGAGTAGAAGTCCTTCTTTTAAGAGGCCTACTTCTCCAGTCCCTGGCACATCGGCTGTGAAACAGTTCCGACGGCCTCCGCGGTCAAATTCAGGGGGCAGAAATCAGGGACAATCACAGGGTAACAAGAAACCCTGGGTCAAGAGAGGTACAAAACCTCCCCCCAAGTCATGAAGGGTTGCCCCCACTCAATCGGGTGGGGGGAAGACTTCAGTTGTTCAGAGACCTGGCGGGACACCATCAGAGACAGATGGGTGCTCTCCGCAGTAAGTCTGGGATACAAGCTGGAGTTAAAAGACACTCCTCCTGCCCAATTTATGAGGTCAGACGTGCCAAGCGATCCCCAGAAGAGAGGATCCCTCCTTCTGGCACTAGAACAACTATTGCTCCAAGGTGTAATCATGAAGGTTCCCCTGGAAGAAAGTGGGTTCGGGTTTTACTCGAACCTTTTTCACAGTCCCCAAACCAAATGGGGACGTGAGGCCCATATTAAATCTAAAAGGGCTAAACAAGTTCCTAAATATCAGGACTTTTCGGATGGAGTCGATCCGATCAGTGGCCACCGCCCTACAAGGGCAGGAATGGTTAGCCTCGATCGACATAAGGGATGCTTATCTGCATATTCCCATCTTTCCGGCCCACCAGAAATTTCTACGCTTTGCAGTAGAAGGGCGCCATTTTCAGTTCAGAGCCTTACCTTTCGGTCTGGCCACAGCACCATGAGTGTTCACAAAAATTCTGGCCCCACTATTGGCCAATCTAAGAACACAAGGTGTAACGATAATGGCATATCTAGACGACCTGCTACTAATAGACCACTCAGTGGAAAAGCTGGAAGTAGCTATTCACAAGACAATCAAGTATCTGGAATATCACGGTTGGATTATCAACCGGGACAAGTCAGCTCTAAGACCAGTCAGAAGTCTGGAATACTTAGGGCTAAGGCTGGATTCAAATCAGAGAAAGATTTTCTTACCTCCAGAAAAGGTGTCGTCTTTAAAAGATTTGACCCACTTAGTGGGTACAAAAAGAAAACCATCCATACGCCTGTGCATGAGGCTGCTGGGAAAAATGGTGGCTTCATTCGAAGCAGTACCCTACGGTCAATTCCATTCAAGGAACTTGCAGAGGGCCATACTGTCAGCCTGGAACAATAAAGTTCAGGCTTTAGACTTACCAATGTCCCTGTCCCCTTCCGTTCGCAAGAGCCTCCATTGGTGGTTGGTGCCCCAGAATCTGGAAAAAGGGAAACCCTTCAGTCCGGTTTCTTGGAAGGTGGTCACTACAGATGCCAGCCTCATAGGCTGGGGGGCAGTACTGGAGCAATGGTCTCTCCAGGGCAAGTGGTCAGAAGCAGAGAAGGCCCTGCCCATCAATCTCTTAGAGATACGAGCAGCCCGGTATGCCCTATTAGCATGGACATCCAAACTCCAAGGGTCCCCTGTCAGAATTCAATCAGACCATGCCACAGCAGTGGCATATATCAATCACCAGGGTGGCACCAGGAGTCGTGCAGCCCAGAGGGAAGCGAATTGCATCCTGGAATGGGCAGAAAGATATGTCCCAGCCATATCCGCGGTTTTCATCCCAGGAGTGGAAAATTGGAAAGCGGACTTTTTAAGTCGCCAGCAATTATGCTCGGGGGAATGGTCTCTTCACCCCGAGGTTTTCCAGGCAATATGCCAGCGGTGGGGAACACCGGATGTAGATCTGCTAGCATCCAGATTCAACGCAAAGGTGGACAGATTTGTGTCTCGCACAAGGGGATCCCCTAGCTTGCGGCTCGGATGCCCTAGTGTTCCCTTGGGATCAGTTCAAGCTGATATATGCATTCCCACCGCCACAATTGTTACCGCGATTAATCCGCAGAATCAGGGTAGAAAAGAAACCAGTGATTCTGGTGGCTCCAGCGTGGCGTGGCGGAGATTGTAAAAATGTCAGTGAGGAGTCCTTGGACCCTCCCACATCGTCCGGACCTGCTGTCGCCAGGACCGATATACCACCCTTCCTTACCAGCCCTAGGTTTGACGGCCTGGCTATTGAAACCCACATTCTGAAAAAGAGAGGGCTCTCTAATCCTGTGGTATCTACCATGATCAATGCCAGGAAGCCGGTATCCAGGCAGATCTATTATAGGATCTGGAAGGCGTACATTACATGGTGTGAGGCCAAGAAATGGCATCCACGTAAGTACGTAATAGGTAGGATTTTGGACTTCCTACAGTGGGCTGTAGATAGGAAGCTGGCCTTGAGTACTATCAAGGGTCAGATTTCGGCCTTGTCAATATTTTTTCAAAGGCCCTTGGCTTCGCATTCACTAGTCAAAGCTTTCATACAAGGAGTGATGCGTATTAGCCCTCCGGTTAGTATTCCCATATGTCCATGGGACTTAAACCTGGTTCTGTCGGTTCTACAGAAACAACCGTTTGAACCATTGCAACACATTTCCTTGGTTCTTCTCACCAGGAAATTGATTTTCTTAGTAGCCATTTGTTCGGCTAAAAGAGTATCGGAATTAGCCGCCTTGTCCTGTAAGGAGCCATATCTGGTTGTCCATAAGGACAGAGTAGTATTACGTCCTCATCCAGCCTTTCTTCCTAAGGTGGTATCGAGGTTTCATTTGAACCAAGATGTGGTTCTTCCTTTTTTCCCCAAACCTAGCTCGGTAGAGGAAAAGTTATTGCATTCTTTGGATGTAGTAAGAGCAGTTAAGGCTTATCTAAAAGCCACTGCTCAGATTCGCAGAACGGATACTTTGTTTATTCTGCCGGAAGGCCCCAGAAAGGGTCAGGCAGCATCAAAATCTACTTTAGCCAAGTGGATTCGACAGGTCATATTACAAGCCTATGGCTTGAGAAAGAGACCACCTCCGTTCAAAGTTAGGGCGCACTCCACAAGAGCAGTTGGAACTTCATGGGCAGTGCATCACCAGGCCTCCCTGGCTCAAGTCTGTAAGGCCGCAACATGGTCTTCAGTACACACGTTTACTAGATTCTACCAGGTAGACGTTAGAAGTCAGGAGGATGTCGCCTTTGGGCGCAGTGTGTTGCAGGCCGCAAAAGATCCTCATGCCTGATGGCGCCCAGCTTATGTATAGTGTATCCCTCCCCTCATTTGGCATTGCTTTGGGACGTCCCATTAGTAACGACTAAGTTGCTCTGTGTCCCGTGATGTACGAAAAAGAAAAAGGGATTTTTATAACAGCTTACCTGTAAAATCCTTTTCTTGGAGTACATCACGGGACACAGAGCTCCCACCCCTCTTTTTGGGACACTTATTGCTTTGCTATAAAACTGAGGTGCTCCCGGATGGGAGGGGCTTATATAGGGGAGGGTACTTCCGGTTTGGAAGTTGCCAGTGCCAGCACCTGAAGGTAAACTATATAACCCATTAGTAATGACTAAGTCGCACTGTGTCCCGTGATGTACTCCAAGAAAAGGATTTTACAGGTAAGCTGTTATAAAAATCCCTTTTTTTAGGGCACAATGATATGCGCGCAAGTGTTTATAAAAACAATATTTTTGCTAAAAATACACTAAAATCATTAATGGTGCATTCATACATGGCAAAATTCCTAGTAAATATAAGTTAAAACTGTATTGAGTTAATAAATAGCAAATATTTGTACACTTTTTTAAAATTTCACCTTTTTTTTATGAAATGGTGAAAACGAAAGGTCCGCAAAACTGTAAATAAAGACAATTTGCTAAAAATCCAGAGGTTGCCATTTTTTCACTTACAGCTAACAGTATTTGAAAAGACCCCTCAAACTAGACATTTTCTGAAAGCACATGACCTGTAGAAAAAAGTGCTACTGATTTTTTTTTTTAGGCCCTGTAATAAATGCGTAAATGTTCATCATATCGCTATTTTCACAAAAAAATACACTAAAATCATTAATGGCGCACATAAACGCAACATAACTTACAAAATTACAAAGAAAAACTGAATCTGGATGGCCGCACTCCAACGATACTATCCTTTTTTATTAATAAAAATCAATACAGCAAAAGATGAAATAGATTGCTAACATGTTTCACACAGTAAATACTGGTGCTTACTCATAGCTACACTTACAAAATTCCTGCTAAATTACTACTAAAGCATCATTCACATGTGGCATACTAAAGTGTACGCCCATGGAGGGCTATGTTTACCAACATGGGCAGTCGCATTTATGTCAATTGGGATGCAATATAATCAGTGCTGGGGGGGAGACGGGATAAAAGGGTTAGGAAAGGAGAGTGAGGGAGAGGCTAAGGACAGGGAAGCCACGGCATGGGTGAGGGGGGGGGGCGGTCACATTTTGCATCTGCTGAACAATTCTGATATAAGTGTAGCACTACCCCCGAAAGAGCTGCTGGTTTAGTTTGGGTCAGTACTCTGTTTTGCAACCCCTCTAACTGGCTCAGACCCTCCCTTGGCACAACTGGTGTAGATAGTAATTGTGAGTCCCACTGAATGCTGGGAACACAATTTTGGCATGTATAACACAATAACATGTATGAGTAGAGTTACCTTTCTCTGGTAGCAAGCCCTCTGGAAATAAAGATACTTCAACTAAATGTTTCACTTAACCAAGGGCAACTTTACTTGGTGTGAGAAACAAACACAGTAATACACTTATGTATACAGTTGACTATGCAGGGCCCTGCAAGAGTCCATATGAAAAAAAGGTAAAAGGTTATCAACAAAGTTAAGTTTACTTGCAATCTAGAAAACAGTCCATGCTCGTGAGCTCCCCCTAATGGGCAATACTACCCCGTGTCCTGTAAGTGTTGATTCTTGTCAGGCATGAAAAAAGATCACTATAAAAGTTCCTCAATGGTGGGCGTCTTCGCTAGCAAACGTTGGTGCACTTTATTTTGTAATCTAAGGGCAACTTAAAGATTCAACTAAACTTCTGCAGATTCAATGTTTGTGGAATGGAACTTTTAGTTAATATAACTCCACTTAAACTGCGTAGTTATCACGCGCTGCACTATGTGCTTGGTGCGTGTGCGATGCACTACTCTGGTGAAGGTGAGCCCTGAAAAGTCACAAGCCTATAACAGTTGCAGAACCTGGGCAGGTGCCCACTCACCCAAACAGGCCTAGTCCACCTGAGTTTCCTCACTGCTGGCACCTCGATCCGTGGTCTCTCCGCAACATGCAGTCTCCGGTCCTTCTATCAGCAGTAGTAGATGTCAGCCGAAGGATGACTACGGTCTCTGGGAAACGCGAGCTGGACACACAAAGGGATCACCCTCCAGGCTTGGTGATCCTCCGCAAGGTTGAAGGCCCAGGCTTCAGGCCTAGTCCCTCCGGCAGCAGGCCTCTCACACAAGTCTTGCAGGGAGGAGGTGAAGATCCCAAGAGAGCGAACAAAGCTCCTCCCCTCATTTAAATAGCCTCCCCATAAAACAGTGCAGGGATGCAATGCACTTTGGGAGGGCAGTTGCACTGTGGGTACCGCAGTCTTATTATCTACTTATGTCAATGGAGTCCCGTTCTCCAGGTACCGCAAATTCCACAATGCATTGCTTCACAAGGTTTATGACAGTCTTCTATTATACCACAAACCGCCACCCCGCTACATAAGTTTATGGTCATTGAAGTGACTATGAGCTTATAGGAGAGGGAGAAATTAGGTCTATACGCCGTATGGACCTGGCCACCTGCAAGCAGTTCTATAGGTCCGTACACAATATGGACCAGACAGTGAAAGAGTTAAGAGCAATCATGTGATTTCACAGGCCCCCACTGCTTGCTGTTGAATTTTCCAGGTGCATATGTTTAACACCTTCCCGGCTGGCCTATAGCAGATTGACAGCCAGACAGGCCTTTTGTCATGAGTGGGCGTCATATGACCTCCTCTTAGGAGCCACGCAGCGGTGTGATCTGTCACCAGCTGTGTCCACCGGACACAGCCAATGACTGATCACTATACTGGCCCGCTGCCAGTATTATGTGATCGCTGTTACCAATCACAGCAGATCACACGACGATTGTAAACAATTCATGCCATCCATTGTATACAATTGTGTTACCAGTTGTGATTGGTCACAGTGATCTCATGGTACAGACAAAGCCAATCCTAGCCCATCTGTACCATGTGATTTAGGTTTGGCTAATCACAACATAATACATTTTTATTGAATGAAACAAATTCAATGGTTGCTTAACCACTTAAGGACCCCCTCCAGTAGATATACGTCGGCAGAATGGCACATACAGGCACATCAACGTACCTGTACGTTGCCTTTAACTGCCCGACGTCGCCTTTACCAAAAATATGTAGAATACGTATCGGCCTAAACTGAGGGGAAAAAAAAGTTTTTTTCTCTTATCGTCCATGGACCGACGCAGCTCTCATACTGATTACATGTGGGTATATGTCCCTGCTCGCAGGAGAAGACCTAGGCAGAATGTTAGACGTTAAAACATTCTAGAACAAGCCAGAGCTGAAGAGCCCCGCCCAGGGGGGCGGTCCCTCCAGACATTACCCTCCCACCTGCAGCTAGCAGCCCCAGTTTTTTTCTGCCTAGCAGAAGAAGACGTAGCTCTCAGGAGCCAGTCTCCTGGAAGATTTTACTTTTGATTTTTATTCCTTTGGGAATTTTATTTTATTTTTGAGACCTTCAATCAACTGTCGGCTGGGCAACAGGTTGGGTACACTTGTATCCTTGTAGTCTTCCCTGTCCGACCATCGAGCGTGCTGATCCTTACCTTGCGTGCCTGAGACTCAGTTTACGACATAACCCATGGCTCCAGGGGTGGCCGGGTTGCTTTCATGCTCCCGTGGTCCTCTCAAGATTGAACAGTACTTGACTGACTGTATCTCTCGCGGTGGACCGGGCCGACAGCTACGCAGTACGACTCTGTGATAGGTCTGTCTGAAACAAGCCAGTGGGTCCCTGAAAGGGACAGGTAAGTAGTCTCTCCTACTGCAGGTGAGTACATGCTGGCTGTGTTTCTGTGTGTGGGGGTTTCTCCCTGTCTCCCCCCTGTTATGCTGCTCTCTGCACCCTGTACTGGTGCTTGGGGGTCACTCTGGCCTGGCTGGGCGCTCATGTCTGCAGTTTTTTCTGGTGTGTGAGGTGGTTATTGCGTGCGCCATTGGTGCGCATTAGAGCTTTGAATTTTGCGCTCTGCGGCCATCTTGGCGTTCAGTGGCGCAGTTATAGCTGCGGCCGGCGGCCATTTTCTTGTGGCCGCCGTGCATTTATTTCTGGCGGCGGCGCGAATCCCCTCACAATCGCCTCACAGACTGAGCGGTCCTTAAGGGTTGGCGAGTCCTCCCGGGTATCCCCTCCTCAGCGTAGCCAGTGGGTGGACTGTATATTCATTGTATAGTGTATAAGGTCTCAGAGGGTGGCGTTTATGGAGTCTGATACACCTGCTCTCCACACTTGCCTGGGGCAACTGGCAGTGCTGCACAGTTAAACATGTTCATATGTTACCTGCACCTGCGGTCCTTATGGACCAGTTGTCAGCAGTCCTGGAATCATTCCTGTCAGAATGGAAGCGGTGTGCGAGCAAAAGGAGCTATAAGCCCCCTCCCCCCCACAAAAATCTTTAGTGAAGGAGTGCTCTGAGTCAGATATGGGCCTAGCTACTATGCTCAGGACCCTACCTCTGAATATTTAATGTTTATGAACAGGACATTCCCTTGTGAGGAAGACTCCAGTTCTGTGTCAGTGAATGACAGGGCGCTTGTAAGTGATCTCATTGATGATGTGAGAAACACTCTCAGGCTGGAACTGCTGTGACAAGCTTTTCTTTTACACAGTTTCCTCACTGTTTTTTCCTCACACGCTGCCTCAAGAGCAGCATGGATGAGGGAGGACTTTATTCATTTATGTCTCTAATCCCTGTGAGCCTTCTGTGTGATACCTGAGGTAACATTTCCCGCCATTTCCTGGGGAATGATTTGAGCTCTGACAGACACAGTCAAGCAGGTTGGAATGATACAGAGAATATTATGCGCCTCTGCGCCATAATTTAAACTCATCCTATACCTCTACACTGCATACATTCACAGTGTATGTATGTGTTCTTGGTCTCTGTGTCTGCGTGGCTGTCCCCACGTTCCAATGCTGTGTTTCAGTGCCATACATGATATAAACGTACAAAATATGTTTATGCACGACTCCAGATACATTCACAGTATATGTATGTATTATACTCTCTGGGTTGGCGGGCGCTCCGGTGTCCTCCCGCACTCTCATGGTATGTGCGCTTCGGCTCTCTGCACAGTATAGACATGTTCAATGTGTTTATTGCACATGTTTACAGTATGGCTATACTGTTTGCGTGGGGTTCCTCCGGGTACTCCGGTTTCCCCCCACGCTCCAATGGAAATGCACAGCATAAACATGTGCAATATGTTGATTCACATGCTATCATTCCTACACGGTATCTGTGTGCTGTCTGCATGGAGTTCTTCCGAGTGTTCCGGTTTCCTCCCACGCGCTGACGGTATGTGCGCCTTTGGCCTTCTGCACAGTTAAACATGTTCAATGTTTATCACGCATGCTATAATACCTATACGGTATGTGTAGGCAGTCTGTGTGGTTTTCCTCCGGGTACTCCAGTTCCCTCCCACACTCCATTGGTATGGGCGCTTTGGCACTATGCACAGTCTAAATTTGTGCGATTGGATATCCACATACTAACATACCTACCCGGTATGTCTTTGCAGTCTGCGTGGGTTTCCGCCCACGCTACATGACATGCATGCCTTTGGTGCAATACACAATGTAAACATACACATTATGTTTATACACTATACTAAATACATTCACAGTAGTTGTAGGTTTTGCATTCTCTGAGTATGCGTGGGGTACTTCGGTTCCTCCCACGCGCCAACGGTGTGCGTGCCTTCGGTGCTATGCACACATGAGCTTGTGCAAAAGGTTTAGCACACACACTATAATACCTACACGGTATGCGTATGCAGTCTGTGTGGGTTTCTGCCCATGCTACATGACATGCATGCCTTTGGTGCATTACACGGTGTAAACATACACATTATGTCTATACACTACACTAAATACATTTACAGTAGCTGTAGATGTTGCATTCTCTGAGTATGCGTGGGGTACTTCGGTTCCTCCCACGCGCCAACAGTGTGCGCGCCTTCGGTGCTATGCACACATGGGCTTGTGCAAAATGTTTAGCACACATACTATAATACCATACACGGTATGCGTATGCAGTCTGCATGGGTTTCATCCGGGTGCTCAGGTTTCTCCCCTGCGTTCCAATGGTGTGCGCATTCTCAGCGCTATGCACAGTATAAACATGTGCAATTTGTTTATTCGCAGGCTAACATACCTACACGGTTGTGTACGCAATCTGCGTGGCTGGTTTACGTCCAGGCCCCGATGTGCGCGCCTTCGTCGCTGGCACAGTATATACGCGTTTTAATAGGTTTATCCACAAATACTAAACTACATACGCCGTATGTGGTGGTATTATGCTCTTTGTGGCTGGGTGGGTTTCCTCCCACACTCTCCATTTGTGCGTTTGACGCAATACATAGCACAAACTATGTGTTTGCACAATCAGCACCTATCCATGGGTAGCTGCTGGATGGAGCATTGTCGCAAGGATTCCTGGTTTCAGGGGTATCACTTTCCACCTGCTTTCAGTGGTGATCAGAAGCGCTGGCTTGGACTGTGTTCGCCAGGCTGGGGTTAGCGTTACGCCCGTTAGTGGCTGCGTCTCTGGCATTTTTTGTAATTCAATGACTGGGCAAAAGCCTCTGCTTCATCCATCAGTCATCTAGCAGGTGCACTACAACTAAAAAAAAGGAAAAAATTGCAGCGCTAAATGGGTAAGTGTCAAACAAATAAATGAATAAGTGAAATAAACAAACAAATGTGCAAGGGAACTAAATATTTCCCTATGTGAATAACAATACAGTTTTTGAAAGAGTCCTTGATGGATGGTCCTCAAAAACACATGCAAACAATTGCAAAAATTAAAGTCCAATAGTGTTCCACAATAATCCCCAAAAAAAATTTTTTGTGAGATGATTGGACTACAAATACTTCCAAATCAATATTGAAGAAAAAAAGCCGCAACCAATATAAAGGAGGCTTACCAGACTTAGTGGACCCTACTGAAAATATGTCCAGAGGATCAACATAGGCTTTTGATGTATATTCCTGAAGGGTCAACAGTTGATAGTTGAACCAAAGAATGTCTCTCACGACAGCTCCCAATGAAGAGGTTGATGAAAACTTGAGAGACGATGACTCAATGATGTTTAAACCGAATCAATATCACAATGTGAAAGGAAAAGAAGAAGGCACATAGCGTGATACTGCTAAAAACAGTGTATTTAATGTAGGTAATTGCACTTACATTTAGGTGGTTAAAAAGCGCTTCATGAAAATCAATGGCAACAGTAGAAATCCCGACGCGTTTCGCAAGAAATTTGCATCATCTGGGGTATGCATCCACTGCTGCCTCCACACATTATATAGACAACATAACCCCCTAATGGGGTAAGAGTAACCTCACCTGTGAATTCATCACATGAGCAATCAATTCCTGGATCATCCAAAATGGCTCCTCAACGTCTACTTCCTGCCTCTACGTGGGGTCGTGAATGATGTTCAATGTTGATAAATATTCCAGGGGTACGTGGTCTTTTAGAGTAAATATATATGGAATTTTAAAAAGCCATACATAAACGAGAGGGGGGTGGACAGACAAAATTCTGGCCACCACATTTGGCTTATATATTAAATATGACCAACATGATGTATCATGTGCCCAAGCATACAGGCCTGGCACAGGAAATGGACCAAATGTGGTCTATGGGGTGACCGTACACAGACTAGTGTGTAAAAAGCAGAACGTCCGCGCTAATCGTGTCACATCCCGCAACACACCGTCATGTGTTTCACGCATGGCTAATGTACTAAATATAGCCAGCATGGTGTGTCATATGCCCGAGTACACAGGCCGGGCATAGGAAATGGACCAAATATGGTCCATGGGGTGACCGTGCACAGACTGGTGTGTAGAAAGCAGGACGTCCGCGCTATTCACGTCACGTCCCGCAACACACCGTCATATGACTCGTGCAGCATCACGTGATGCGCTCCAGGCGTAATCACGTGATGCGTTCCAAAGGAAGGCCGGCGTGACACGTCCGCCCTCCGTACCGACATAATGTCGTGAGGGCTGGACGTCTACACCAACCCACCCTGTCCCACATGTGACCTGTACCACATCACGTGATGCGCACCAGGCGCAATCACGCGATGCGTCCCAGGAGAAAGACGGCGTGACACGTCCGCCCTCCACATCGACGTGATGTCGTGAGGGCTGGACGTCCACACCAACTACATCTCATCCCACATATGGCCTGTATAGCATCACGTGATGCGCTCCAGCTGTAATCACACCATGCGTTCCACACACAATATGGTGACAAACAGAGAACAAGTAGGAAACACCAATGCGCTCCCCTACAACAAAAACACACAGTCGAAGTCTCAAAGAGACAAAGACTAAAATGTGTGTAATGAATTTCTCTGATAGAAAGTTAGTCAATAAACAATAATAAATTGCCATGACCCCTAACTAAATATTATAACGATCTTATATGAAAAATTAAAATATCAAGTGTGTATAAAAATAGAAAAACCCGGGAGATAGTGATCTCCATAGCAGTTGGGGGCAACTAAACTAGATAGCAAATCATGGATACACATACATATAACCAAAACAAAAAATGAATTATAAATTCATCCAATAAGTTTTGATTAAATTAATTTCAATAGAATTGAATTAATGGGGGAGCTTCATGGATTGGAGAGATGGAAGGCAACAAATGTTGCAGGTGAAAAACCTAACAGGCCAGCCATTCACTAAATGAATCCACAGACAAGGAAACCCCTCACATTTTACAATGAAGAAATACATTAAATTCAAATTAAAATATTTTTGAAAAAATATGTATGTGACAGCCCTCACGCAGATTATTCCCTAAGCGTATCAAATTTGTATTATATGTAGAAAAAAACTGAAAAAAGGATGAAAACGTAGAAAAACCCACATTGAAGGACAAATTGGATACCAAATATGTCATTAGGATTTATTAATAAAGGAATTTATATCCCACTCGACGTTCAGGCCGAGAGGCCTGTGTGTCTGGAGTTCATAAATCCAGTATGTTTCAAGTTGTGAAACACCCCTAGTTTTAGCCCCACCCCTCCATGGTGGTATGTAATGGTCAATAATAAGAAACTGGGTGCCTACTGGATTTCTATTATGACACAACTTGTAGTGTCTGGGTACTGTATGGTGAACATCACCACCCAAAATCAGGGCAACGTGTTCACCCACCCTTACCGAAAACGTTCGGATGGTGCGGCCCACATACTGTTTGCCACATGGGCATGTAATTAAATATACAATGTGTGTGGTAGCACAAGTGCAAAATTGTTTGATGGGGTAGGTCCTACCAGTCACGGTTGACCTAAATGTCAATGATTTTACTCTCCCCGAAATATTGTATTTGCACACATTGCACCTTTTGCAGGGATGATAGCCTACTAATTGGTGAAAAAAAGATGGGCGTACGGGGGGGTTAATGATATTAGGAGCTATAGTGCTCCGAAGAGTTGGTGCCCCTCTGAACACTACTTTGGCCTGATCGGGTAATACGGTACTCAGAACACTATCATTTTTCAAAATACCCCAATGTTTAGCCATAATGGCTTTTACCCGTTTATGTTGGGTAGAAAAAGCGGTGACCATGGACCATTTATAGCTCTCATCCACTTCCCGCTTGGGTTTTATCTCCAGCAGAGAACTCCTTTCAGTCTCTAAAGTCAACATAAGGTCTCTGTCAATAACAGCAGGATCATAACCCTTGTCAATGAATCTATCTTTAAGGATTTTAGCCTGAGAAATAAATGTGTCCGTATCAGTGCAATTTCTCCGCAGCCTGATAAATTGACTGCGGGGAACTGAACTGAGCCAAGATCTATGGTGGCAGCTATCATGAGGGATAAAGCCATTACGGTCAGTTTTTTTAAAAAAAGTTTGAAATTGAAACTGCCGATTAATGATGTTAATTTCAAGATCCAGGAACTGAATCCTGTCTTGACTGGCTGTATAATCGGCAGTTTCAATTTCAAACTTTTTAAAAAAAAACTGACCGTAATGGCTTTATCCCTCATATTGGCTGCCACCATAGATCTTGGCTCAGTTCAGTTCAGTTTTGGGGATTATTGTGGAACACTATTGGACTTTAATTTTTGCAATTGTTTGCATGTGTTTTTGAGGACCATCCATCAAGGACTCTTTCAAAAACTGTATTGTTATTCACATAGGGAAATATTTAGTTCCCTTGCACATTTGTTTGTTTATTTCACTTATTCATTTATTTGTTTGACACTTACCCATTTAGCGCTGCAATTTTTTCCTTTTTTTTGTTAGGTGCACTACAACTGCTTTAGCCTTTAGGGTCTCTGTGCCCGGGGTGGGTTTGCGCCACCTGTGGAGGCTGAGGTACTAGTCCTCTGACCGAGTTTCTAGGGAAGTTCCGTCAAGTTGCCTTTATTGGCCAACATTTGAGGCACCCTGTACACTGGGGCCTCCCTTCTCCGATACATTGCAGAGTCTCTCTGGGATTTTCATACATCTCACTGCAAGACGGTCCTGTCGGCCGTGTGCATTGCAGGCGAAGGGTCCTTGCATCCGGAGGTGTTTCCACCTTCTTTACCGGAGATGGGGCACCGGAAGTGGACCTTGTGGCCACTTGACTCACTCGCAAGGTGGCAAGATCGTGGTCAGGTCCAGGGACCCCTGGGCGGATGCGTCAGACGCGTTTGGAAGCCCGTGGGGGCAGTATCGCCTGATATATGCTTACCCTCTGCTACTGTTGTTGCCTCGCCGGCTTTGCAGAGCATACTTCATCCTGCTTTACAGTCCTTTACTTTATTGGCATGGTTGTTTAAAGCCAGGTGCTGAAGGACCGAGTTCTCTCGTATTCGGTCATCGCCTCTATGTTGTTGACATGGGAATCTTCCTCCCAGAAAGATATCTCACCGTACCTGGAAGGCTTACATCGCTATGTGCGAGGAACTTGAGTGGCATCCTCGGATGTATTCCGTTCCCAGGATTTTGCTGTTCTTACAGCGTGGTGTGACCCAAAAGCTGGCCTTGCATACCTTTTTTGAGGGTGGGATTTCGGCCCGGGCTGTCTTTTTCAACGACCGCTACCGGGCCATTCCTTGATTAGCACCTTTTGTGCAGGGGGTTCGCCATGTGATCCCCCCTGTCAAGCCTCCTCTCCCTACTTGGGATCTGATTTTGATGCATCTCGATTCTCCATCCCTTTGAGAATATCAGAGAGATTCCTCTCTTGACCTTGTCCCGGAAGTTGGCCTTAGTGGCCATTGCTTCGGTTAGATGGGTGTCTGAGTTGGCGGCCTTGTCCGGCAAGTCGCCTTACTTGGTCCTCCATAAGGATATGTTGGTGTTGTGCCCACGACCGTCCTTCTTTTCTAAGGATGGTCTTGGCCTTTCACCTTAAGAAGGACATTGTTCTTCCGTCCTTGTGTCCTCACCCATCGCATCCCTGAGAGTTTGCGCTTCATACATTAAGATGGGTACAAGCCTTACGAGTGTACCTGTCTGCTACTGTTTCCATTCGGAAATCTGTGTCTGGTCCAAAACAGGGCCGAGCGGTGTCGTCTGCCACCGTCTTTAGGTGGATCAGGCAGACCGTCATACAGGCCTATGCCCTTAAGGGGCGGGCACCTCCCTTTCCGATTGCGGCTCATTCCACCAAGGCAATTGGTGCTTCCCGGGCCTTCCGACATCAAGCGTCGGTTGCACAAGTGTGCAAGGCGACGACCTGGTCGTCCGTTCATACCTTTTCAAAGTTCTACAAGGTTGATGTGGCTGCATCTTCGGAGGCTTCCTTCCGCCGCAAAAGTGTTGCAGGCCGCTGTCTAATGTTGCAACTCCTCCGTTGAGGGGCTCTGCTGGTTTGGAGTGAAGTTTTGGTTGTTCCTTACTTTTTTTGCTCCCACCCTTTTCTTATACTGCTTTGGGATGTCCCACATGTAATCCGTATGAGAGCTGCGTCGGTCCATGGACGATAAGAGAAAATACTCACCGTAAAATCCGTTTCTCTGACGTCCATGGACCGACGCACCACCCACCCTTCCTTTTAAGTTTGTACTGCTTTGTTACGAACTGAGGCTGCTAGCTGCAGGTGGGAGGGTAATGTCCGGAGGGACCGCTCCCCTGGGCGGGGCTCTTCAGCTCTGGCTTGTTCTAGAATGTTTTAACCTCTAACATTCTGCCTAGGTCTTCTCTTGCGAGCAGGAACATGTACCCACATGTAATCAGTATAAGAGCTGCGTCGGTCCATGGACGTCAGAGAAACTGATTTTATGGTGAGTGCAAAAATCCTATTTTTAATATATTTTTGGGGGATATTTATTATAGCAAAATAAAAAATATTGCATTTTTCAAAATTGTGGCTCTATTTTTGTTTTAAAAAAATAAAAATCGCAGAGGTGATCAAATACCACCAAAAGAAAGCTCTAAAAAAAAGGACGTCAATTTAAAAAAAAAAATTCCAGCATACCTCATTTACTCAAATTTGATGACCACACGAAAATCAGCTGTTGCTGCAGCCCACTAATGGTGGGAAATTCAAACGGAAATTCTTTAGATAAGATTTTCGAAAGACAATTATTTTGAAATTCGACCCATATATGGCCTGCCTAATGGGCTTTCTTTAAAGATTGCCCTGTATTTGGCTCCATCCATCTTTCAATAAACTCTGACCAGGTTCCCTGTCCCTGCTGAATTAAAGAATACCCACAACATGATGTTGCCACCACCATGTTTCATGGTGGGTTCAGGGTGATGTGCAGTGTTTGTTTTCCGCCACACATAGCGTTTTGCTTTTAGGCCAAAAAATCTAATTTTGGTCTCATCTGACCAGAGCACCTTTTGCTAGTTCTTCTTGCAAACAGGACTAATTATGGCTTTCTTTCAACAATGGCTTTCTTCTTGCCACTCTTCCATAAAGACCAGATTTGTGGAGTGCACAACTAATAATTGTCCTGTGGACAGATTCTCCCACCTGAGCTGTGGATCTCTGCAGCTCCTCTAGAGTTACCATGGGTCTCTTGGCTGCTTCTCTGAATGCTCTCCTTGCCCAGCCGGGCAGTTTAGGTGGACAGCAATGTCTTGGTAGGTTTGCAGTTGTGCCATACTCTTTTTCCATTTTTGAATGATGGATTGAACAGTGCTCCGTGAGACGTTTAAAGCAGGGTGAGGTTATAAAAAAATCTTTGAACTTCTCTACAACTTTATCCCTGACCTGTCTGGTGTGTTCCTTGGCCTTCATGATGCTGTTTGTTCATTAAGGTTCTCTAAAAAAACCTGAGGGCTTCACAGAACAGCTGTGTTTTTATACTGAGATTAAATTACACACAGGTGGACTATGTTTTAATTGAGTGACTTCTGAAGGTAATTGGTTATTCTTATTTTGGTGGGGGGATCGGAGTTACGGGGGCTGAATACAAATGCACACCACACATTTTAGGTATTTTTTTATTTATTTTTTATTTGTAAAAAATGTAGAAATTTTCCTTCCAATTCACAATTGTGTCGCTTTGTGTTGGTCTATCACATAATACATTAAAATTTTTGGTTGTAACATGACAAAATGTGGAAAATTTCAAAGGGTATGAATACTTTTTCCAGGCACTGTACCTTAGTGTTATTTCCTGCATCCTTTTATAGTGCATTTCATTTCTTTATGGTGTGCATTAAAGAGTTTATAATGTTCAACATTTTTCTGAGCCATAAACTACAGAGAATTGTTTCAATTATTTCTGTTGACAAATAAATGAGGCCAAAAGCTTTTGGGTGAGAATAAATCATTTTTCAGCCTGCCAGAGGATTTTCCTCCTACAAATTGGTTAGATTAAGCTCATCCCAGGCTCTGCGTGTTTTCAGAGATTCATTGAAATTACGTCAACATATTTCACTAACTATTTATTTTATTTTTTTCTCTAAAGAACTGCAATTGCAGATTGTGCATTCTGAGCTTTCCAGGCTGCATTTAGATCACTTTTAGCAGATAGTACTCTGGCACTTCAAATATAAGTGGATAGTGAAAGGGGATTATTAGAAAGCCTTTAGATTTTTTTTTTTTTTCTTCATGTGGATGTGCTGTATATTTGCCTTTCTCAACAGATCTTTTTTAGTCAATTGTGTTATAGAGGATCCAAGTGCTTTTTGTAATAGTGATACGTCGCCGCAGCACTTTGTTGTCTTTCGTAAATGTTTTTATTAACGTAGATGTGCTTTTTCATTGCCCTATTCTTTAAAGTTAAAGGAGTAGTAAAGTTACATGTTTTTTCACCTTAATGCATCCTATGCATTAAGGTGAAAAAACATTCGACAATACCGCCCCCCCCCCCCCGAGCCCCCGTTTTACTTACCTGGCCCCTCGAAAGTCCCACGCTCGTCCCCGTCATCCTCTTCGTTTTTCAGCCTGGCCGCCGATTGGCTACACTGGATGGATTGAAAGCAGCGCAGCCATTGGCTGGCACTGCTGTCAATCACATCCAATGACGCGGGGGGCGGGGCCGAGTGATACAGTCGGCGGCTATGGCCGCTGCTGTATCACGGGAGCGCGCCCGCAATCACTCCACACCATGCGAGCTCACTCGCATTATGGTGTGGAGTCCTTGCGGGGAGGAGCCAAGACAGCCGCCGAGGGACCCCAGAAGACCAGGATCGGGGCCACTGTGTGCAAAACGAGCTGCACAGTGGAGGTAAGTATAACATGTTTGTTATTTTTGGGCAAAAAAAAGGGAAGCTTTAGTGCTCCTTTAATTTAGGAGCTCATGTAAACCCAAACCTAACCTTTCAGTTTGATTTCCCACCTGGGTTATGCTGGGTACACACTAGAAGAAGTTGTGGTGTGTCTGCCTCAGGGGGCTGGAAAAAACAAAAAAAAACTCCAGATCACCATACTAACGCAAGTGATCTTAGTGCAGTGTTCTCCCCCACTGAGCTATTGTATTCTGTTAAGGGTATTCTGATTTTACATCATGCCCGTTCAACATAGGCCAGTTGTGAGGCCGGTTTCTGTCAGACAGGGAGCGGTACACATAAACCAAAAGTTGGCCAGTTCCTGCCAAGCCATCTGTTTTTTGGTCCATGTGTACCCAGCCTTATGGTGCCCATACACGAGACGAAAAATCATTTGAAAATCTGTAATTTGGACCGTTTGTTTTTCGTCCAGTTTGGGCACAAATCAAAAAGGCGGAGCGGCGCATCGACGTCACCATCCAGCAAGGACAGGTTTGCCTGTGAGTGTCCTGCCGGCACCGCAGGCTTAAGGCTGATTTTACGCTACATTATTGTAAGTGTGATTCCTTTTATATCCAATAAAATTGAAATTGTTTTACACTATGGAAGCTATATGTTTTTTACATGGTCCGGCATATGAGTCTGGGATATATTGAATTGTCGTGGTACACGCCGATTGGGACTGCATCTACATTGGTTTCATCTGGAGCAGATTGTGCCTTTCATTTAAAGCTTCCCCCGATCCTCTGTAGTGGGGGGTCATGGATCTCTGGTAAGTAGGCATTACCTTTGTTTGGTGGTGGATTTCACGTTTTTTTCCTCAATGAGAAGATTTCTTCACGAAAGAATTCCATTACAGACTTTTTCATCTGCACGGGTGTACTCATTTTCTCACTCATGTGTTAGTCACTAATTTGTGGTTTGATTATTTCATGAACTTTAACCCTTTGTTCAGGGTCAATATGCCATCTATAGTTTTTTTTGGATTAATCCTACGAGGCACATTCTTAATTTTTTCAACACTTTTTTTTTTTTTGATTTCATTTGTCACTCACCTTTGTCACACTTGGGATGTATATTCATTTATTTAGGATACTTCCAATCACAATTGTTCAATTATTGTGTTTTTATTCATTCACATTATGTTGATGTTCACAATGTTTTTGTATTCATTTGCATTTTTGTTTTGATACTCCAACCAGGGTTTTCACTGTTTTTTGTTTGCAGAAGGTTTTGCTGCTTCCCATTCATCCCATTTACAATTGTGGGATTTGAGACCATACATTTCTTAGCACAGTTTCTTTCCCTATTTTCCACAGATCAAAAATCGGTTGTGATGTTTTTTAAGCTGACAAAAATAGAAGGAAAAGTTTGGAAAACTTCTGCTGAACAAACTATAAATTTAGGTTAATGCAGTTAAACATTTAACTGTTAGTACTGCGCATATGTCACCTAGAAGCAAAAAGCAAACTAGGAACTGATTTTATTTATGTCTATTGAACAACTAATCGTTCGCAATATGGTCATTACATTTCAACTGGTGTATGCCTAGCAGATTTTGAATTTTTTTTGCCTTTCCTTATAACACCACCTTATCTTTTTCTGTCCTATATGCACACCCAGCTAATTGTTTGCTCCTGCTTTGACCTGTGTGCAGAGTCTTGTGCTACTATCTTCGTTTCTGATGTCCTCGGGAGCCAGCTGTTTTTCAGGTTTTTGCAGCCAACCCCTATTGATGTGCTTGCCAGTCCCCCCCTCCAGCTGCAGGTCGATCCTCCCCCAGCCCTGTCTGTAAACTAAACGCACAACAGTAAAATCAGTCTGTATATGCAGTAAAACATGATTGTTATACTCAATGTGCAACCTAAGGGGGTTAATCTTCTGCATTGTGGTAAAAAGGCTGTTTGATCCTGTCTTATCTGATCCTCCCCTTCCACAGTCCCCAATCCATCTGCTGATAGAACAGAGCTTTGGGGGCACTCTGCAAATGCCCAGTTGGTGTATACTGCTAGAATGTTGGTGTGTTTTTTTTTTTGTTTTTTTTTTGGAAGGTGCATGTGATTAGCAAAAGGCCAAATGGCACAGTCCAGACAGTCAGGGGTCATGCAGCCTCAGAGGACAGTCAGAGGAGAATGAAAACTCCTCCAAGCTTTAACCAGTGCTCGGCCAGATACTGATTGAAGCCACAAGACTGCTATATACTGCTGAGAAGAGGTATTTAGCAGTTTGTTTACTAAAATTGCATTTCTATGTTCTGTGTACTGTGGGAGACCAGATATAGTGAATGCAAGTGCCTGGGATTAGTAACACTTTAAGCCTCTTGGCATCTTGATGCTGCTCCTGAAGTGGATACCCTAGGAGGCTGCTGGAGCAGGATAAGTGGAGGTGGGAGCAGGCTAGTTCTTTTTGGGAGTAAAGGTCCTACTTTTAATATAGAAAATAACCCTTGAGGGGTTTAAATTGCTTGAGGACCAGCCACCGTCATACTGCCGCAGGTTGGCTCTCCTGGGCGAATCGCTGCAGGTGTACTTTGGCCACTTTTAAAAGTGATGGGGACACACACACACCCGGGGTGCGATGCTGGAGGCAATGCGCATGGCTGACGGCCACGATGTGAGCCGCCCCTCCCTGCCTGCGACTGCTCCATAGACAGCCAGAACGTGAATCTGTCAAATGTAAACAGACAGATCCCCGTTCTGACAGGGGAGGAGAGACAGATCTGCTGTCCCTAGTGATTAGGAACAGCGATATCTCGTGGCCTTTTCCCAGGATCGCGCGAGCTGTGGGTAGGATTTTTTAGGCGAGGCTTCGGCCTAGTCCGCGGAGCGCCGGTCCTATGAAAAAAAATAAAAATAGATTTGGCCAAGATCCAAATTGATTTGACCTCGCAACTCGCTTCAAATCTATTTTTTCCCCCCCAGCCCTAGTACAGGTACGTCATTTAAA
The DNA here is from genome assembly GCA_029206835.1 of Rana muscosa. NCBI lineage: Eukaryota > Metazoa > Chordata > Amphibia > Anura > Ranidae > Rana > Rana muscosa. The sequence goes on from CM055121.1 coordinate 75,872,883, forward strand.
TTTGCCACCATGTGGGCGGGTGCCCCTGCCACGAGCTCCGTGACTGCGGGACCCGTGGACTCTATGTCCGCCAGTGTCCCACGATCTTGCCCCGGTGCGGCAAAATGGGGAGAGGACAGTGTAAATAAGGCATCTCCCTGTTCTGCCTAGTGACAGGTAGTGGTGCAACGAATCGGTGACGATCCGTGATCCGAACGGGTCACCACGTTTGGATCGGCACACACCGCGATCCGCGGAGCGATCCTCGGCCTTAGGAAAGGCCGCGGCTTCGGCCTAGCTCCGGAGCCGCGGCCATCTTGGTACAGCCGGGGGCGGCGGCCGCCTTGTGACGTCATCACCCCTCGCTGCTCGTGGATTTAAACTGGCCGGCGGGAGAGACTGGTAAGTGGGGGAGATGCCCATTACTGGGGGAGATTGTGGATATTACATACAGGGGGAGATTGTGGATATTACATACAGGGGGAAGATTGTGGATATTACATACAGGGGGAAGATTGTGGATATTACATACAGGGGGAAGATTGTGGATATTACATACAGGGGAAGATTGTGGATATTACAGTGGGGGGGGGATGACGTGGATATTCGTAATTTTTTTTTTTTTTTGCCGATCCGAAAATGATCCGATCCGTGGCTCTGATCTGAGGATCGATCCGATCCGTGAGTTTTTTGATCTGTTGCACCCCTAGTGACAGGACACTGATCGTCTGCTCCCTCTCATCGGGAGCAGTGATCAGTGTCGTGTCACAGTAAGCCACGCCCCCACACAGTTGGAATCACTCCCTAGGACACACTTAACCCCTTCCTAGCCCCCTAGTGGTTAACCCCTTCCCTGCCAGTCACATACAGTAATCGGTGCATTTTTATAGCACTGATCGCTGTATAAATGTGAATGGTCCCAAAATAGTGTCAAGTGTCCGATGTGTCTGCCATAATGTCGCAGTAACGGTAAAAATCACGGATCGCCGCCATTACTAGTAAAAAAAAAAAACTATTAATAAAAAAAGCCATAACTATCCCCTATTTTGTAGACGCTATAACTTTTGCGCAAAGCAATCAATAAACGCTTATTGCGATATATTTTTTTTCTACAAAAATATGTAGAAGAATACGTATCAGCGGCTTAAACTGAGGAAAAAAAACTATTTTTATATTTTTTTGGGGGGATATTTATTATAGCCAAAACTAAAATAAATATATATATATATATATATATATATATATATATATATATATATATTGTGAGGGGGTTAGCTCGGCAGCGGGTGTGTGTGACCCCCCGGGATGGGCTCCCCACACAAAAACAGGCCCAGCAAACGGAGGTTGTGGTTTTCAAAATAAAAAAAAAGGTGCGGTTTATTTTCTATTTACAGTGACAAAACACAGCAAAGCCAAAAGAAACATATAAACAAAATAAATCCTGGTCAACTTGACCTCTGACTAAACATACAGGTTTCCTAACTAACAACTGGGATCAGCCTAGTGCTGTCCTAGTCCCTAAGTCCCTGGTTTTAAATGTCCAAGCAAATAGCCACACAGGCTTTGTCTCACCGCACAGGGGTTCACTCTCCCTAGACAGTCCACACAGGTCTGGGTCCAGGCATGAGCTAACACCTAATGAATCTGGGAGTTTTTATAGAGGCCTTAAACGAACTGACAGGCTTCAGCTGGCCTCATCAACTCCCTGCCTGCACGACGCCCAGCCCTCTCCCTAGAGGTATGAGTCATCCATGAGCCCACTAGCCTTAGCTGGGCTTATACAACTCTCCACCTAGTTGTATAAGTCGGCGTAAAGCCTGAATCTGGGCGAAATATATCTACCCCCCTGGATGCAACCAGGTGACTTTACCTTCCTGCTGTCACATACCCCCCCCTCTTGTTTTAACCTCGGGGTTGGAACACCAGCAATCAGGCATTCATGTACTCGAGACAAAGCATCCACATTCCCCATTTGAACGCCAGGGCGATGCTTTACTGTGAAGTTGAATTCCTGGAGGGCCAGGAACCACCTATTCACTCTTCTATTTGTTTCCTTGTTTTGAGCCATCCACTTTAACGGAGCGTGATCCGTAACCATGTCAAAGTGCCTACCTAGCAGGTAGTACCGAAGGGAATCTAGAGCCCACTTCACCGCTAAACACTCCTTTTCAACGGTGGCATAATTTACCTCATGGGACTTCAACTTCCTGCTGAGGTAAATGACTGGGTGCTCTTCCCCGTTCCAGACCTGGGACAATACTGCTCCTAACCCCACATCTGACGCATCACTTTGTACGACAAAGTCTTTAGAGAAGTCGGGTGAGTACAACACTGGCTGGCTACATAAGGCTTGTTTCAAGAATTGGAATGCTGCCTCAGCCTCGGGGGTCCATTTAATCATGACCGACCCTTTCCCCTTCGTTAGGTTGGTTAGGGGCACAGCCTTAGAAGCAAAGTGGGGAATGAATCGCCGATAATACCCAGCGATTCCCAGAAAGGCTCGTACCTGCTTCTTGCTGTTGGGACGTGGCCAACTCTGGATGGCCTCGACTTTGTTGAGTTGGGGTTTTATTACTCCCCTCCCAATGGTGTACCCAAGATATTTGGCCTCCTCCTGCCCAATGGTACACTTCTTGGGGTTAGCCGTAAACCCCGCTTCCCGAACAGAGTCCAGGACTGCTTGCACTTTTGGCAGATGTGAGGCCCAATCTGTGCTATGGACAATTACGTCATCCAGGTAAGCCGCAGCATACTTCCGATGGGGCCTCAGCATCTGGTCCATTTTCCGCTGGAATGTGGCCGGCGCATTCTGTAACCCGAACGGCATTCTTTTATATTGGAACGCCCCGTCTGGGGTTACAAATGCGGTTTTCTCTTTGGCCAATTTGGCCAGGGGGATTTGCCAATACCCTTTTGTGAGGTCAAGAGTCGTCATGTATCGGGCTGTTCCCAGCCGGTCGATCAACTCATCTATACGTGGCATGGGGTAGGTGTCAAATTTTGTAACTTTGTTCAACTGACGAAAATCGTTACAAAATCGCCAGCTCCCATCCGGTTTAGGCACCAACACAATGGGACTAGACCAATCACTTTGGGACTCCTCTATCACCCCTAAGTTCAGCATTTTCTGTACTTCCTCCCGTATTGCCTCCCGTCGGGCCTCTGGGATCCGATAGGGTTTTAACTTCACCCTTTCACCGGGCGGGGTAATGATGTCATGCTCTACCCCAAATGTTTGTCCCGGCAGCTCAGAGAATACCTCCTTGTTGCGAAGCACAAACTCCTTAACCTCCTGTTGTTGGGGTTGTGACAAGGTGGCTGCTATTCCAACCTCAGGAATCACGCAACCAGTTTGAGCTGGTGACCAAGTGTCTGCGACTAGGGACTCTCTATCCCTCCAGGCTTTCAACAGATTAACGTGATAGATCTGTTCGGGCTTTCGCCTTCCTGGTTGTCTGACCTTGTAATTCACTTCGCTCACTTTTTCCATTATCTCGTAGGGGCCTTGCCATTTGGCAAGGAATTTACTTTCAACCGTAGGGACAAGTACCAGTATCCTATCCCCCGGGGAAAAGGTACGGGTCTTGGCTCCACGGTTGTACACTCTCTGCTGTGCTAACTGCGCTTGGGCCAAATGTTCCTTCACGATGGGCATTACCTGTGCAATTCGGTCTTGCATCAGGGCGACATGCTCAATCACACTCCTGTGGGGAGAACTCTCACTTTCCCAAGTTTCCTTGGCAATATCCAACAGCCCTCTTGGGTGTCTCCCATACAGTAACTCAAAGGGGGAGAATCCCGTAGAGGATTGGGGCACCTCCCTAATAGCAAACATCAGATAAGGAAGTAGACAGTCCCAATCCTTTCCATCTCTATCCACCACTTTCTTCAACATTTGTTTTAGGGTTTTGTTGAATCTTTCAACCAGCCCATCGGTTTGGGGGTGATACACAGATGTACGTAATTGCGTCACTTTGAACAATTTACACAGCTCCTTCATAACCCGGGACATAAAGGGTGTACCTTGGTCCGTAAGCAGTTCTTTACAAATACCCACCCGGCTAAACACAAGAGATAGCTCTTTGGCTATGGTTTTGGCCGAGGTATTTCGGAGAGGGATCGCTTCTGGATAACGGGTGGCATAGTCCATTATAACTAATATGTACTGGTGCCCCCTAGCGGACTTGATTATAGGACCTACCAAATCCATGGCGATCCTCTCAAACGGGACCTCAATGATGGGTAGAGGGACCAGCGGGCTACGGAAATGTGGCATCGGGGCCGACCTCTGACACACAGGGCAGGAGGAACAATAATTTTCTATGTCCTTCATCACCCCCGGCCAATAGAATCTCTGTAATACCCTCTCTCGGGTTTTCTCTGTCCCCAGATGACCTCCAAGAATGTGCCCATGGGCCAACTCCAACACCAACTTCCTGTAAGGTTTGGGCACCACAAGCTGCTCAACGGTTTCTTCTGCCCTTTTTGCCACCCGATACAGTAGGTCCTTCTCTACGCTGAAGTATGGTTAAGTGCAGGTATTATCTGGGTTCACTAACTCGCCATCTATTTTCACTACGTTTTCCCGTGCCTTTATTAGGGCGGGGTCTTTCAACTGTTCTGTGGCAAAGTTTTCCCTGTGAACCTCAAGATCAGAAAACTCCACAGACGGTAGGTTTTCGTCTGAGGAGGTGGGCTCCTCTCCAGTTTCTTGAGTCTCCCCTGCCAATACTGATAAGGGAAATTCTGGAGAGTCCTCACCACTCTCAGGGGAGTTCTGGCTATCACATTCCTGGTACATAGGGGCACCAGTGGGGGGCTCAGGATCATCCCACAGTTCCCAGAACTTCGGAAAATCCCTTCCCACAATGGCGTCATACGGTAACTGAGATACTAAGCCCACTGGATGAGAGAGGGTACCTTTGGGGGTCTCGAAACACACTGTAGTCACTGGATACTCTCGGGTGTCCCCATGCACACAAATAACAGCTACCTTGCTATTCCCAGAGACCTCTGTTTTAACTAACTCAGCCTTTATCAGGGTCACAAGGCTACCTGAATCCAGCAATACCACAACATTTCTACCATTAACACACATTTTGCATAAATGTTTCTCAATTCCTCGAATGGCAGTGCATGCGACTGTCGCACACAGCGACTGACGTCTGCCCGTCAGAAAGTCACACTGCATGGGTTCCTCCACAACCGGGCAATTGGCTGCAATATGTCCCGCTTGCCGGCAGCGGTAGCAAACGATCCTTCTTGCCGCCTCTTGAGCCACTGATTTCCCAGGCTGTTCTCGCCAAACTTGGGGTAGAGCTCCCACCCTCTCACTCTCTCCACCCTTACCCCTTGGAATCCTCTTATCCGCCCCTGGGGATGGTCTGGTCTTAGGGTGGAAAGTCCGAGTGTCTCTGGAAGAGGCCGTCAGGTTCTCTGTAGCCAAGTATTTCTCCACACGATCCACAAGACCATCGGCCGTCTCTGGGTCTCCATGGCTTACCCACTTTTGGATGGCAGTAGGAAGAGCTCTCAAAAACCGATCCATTACAACACGTTCCACAATCTTTGGTGCGGACAAAGTCTCTGGCTGTAGCCACTTTCTGCTCAGGTGAATGAGATCATACATTTGAGACCTGGGGGGTTTTCCAAGCTGGAAAGTCCAGTTATGCACACGCTGAGCCCGGACAGCCTGGGTGACACCCAGCCTTGCCAATATCTCAGCTTTTAGCATCACATAGTCTTTTGCTTGGTCAGGCTCTAGGTCATAGTAAGCCTTCTGCGATTCACCAGTTAACAGAGGAGCCACCAGTCCAGCCCACTGCTCCTCAGGCCACTTTTCTCTTTCAGCAGTCCTTTCAAATGTGGTCAAAAATACCTCTGGATCATCCTCTCCAGTCATTTTTGTCAATAAACGACTCACCCCAAAGGACGCGGTATTAGTGGGACGGCTTTCCTCACTGGTCTGCGGACGTTGCTGCATTACTGCTTCCATTTGTTGTAGTCTCTGCTCTTGCTTCTGTAACAGGTCTATGAAGCGGGCCTCAGATTGCTGCTGGGCTTGTTGCTGAGCTTCCAGACTCTGTTGGTGAGCTTGCTGCTGGGCTGCAAGGCTCTGTTGATGAGCTTGCTGCTGGGCTGCGAAGTTCTGTTGTTGAGCTGCAAGGCTCTTTTGCAAACCTGCATTTGTCTGCTGTTGATTGGCATTTGCTAGAGCCAGCTGCTTCAGTATCGCCTCCATGCTGGCTTAAAAAAAACTGCCACTGGTTCTCCACCAACTGTGAGGGGGTTAGCTCGGCAGCGGGTGTGTGTGACCCCCCGGGATGGGCTCCCCACACAAAAACAGGCCCAGCAAACGGAGGTTGTGGTTTTCAAAATAAAAAAAAAGGTGCGGTTTATTTTCTATTTACAGTGACAAAACACAGCAAAGCCAAAAGAAACATATAAACAAAATAAATCCTGGTCAACTTGACCTCTGACTAAACATACAGGTTTCCTAACTAACAACTGGGATCAGCCTAGTGCTGTCCTAGTCCCTAAGTCCCTGGTTTTAAATGTCCAAGCAAATAGCCACACAGGCTTTGTCTCACCGCACAGGGGTTCACTCTCCCTAGACAGTCCACACAGGTCTGGGTCCAGGCATGAGCTAACACCTAATGAATCTGGGAGTTTTTATAGAGGCCTTAAACGAACTGACAGGCTTCAGCTGGCCTCATCAACTCCCTGCCTGCACGACGCCCAGCCCTCTCCCTAGAGGTATGAGTCATCCATGAGCCCACTAGCCTTAGCTGGGCTTATACAACTCTCCACCTAGTTGTATAAGTCGGCGTAAAGCCTGAATCTGGGCGAAATATATCTACCCCCCTGGATGCAACCAGGTGACTTTACCTTCCTGCTGTCACAATATATATATATATATATATATATATATATATATATATATATATATATATATATATATATATATATATATATATTCTTTTTTTTTTTTTTTTTTTTTTAATTGACGCTCTATTTTTGTTTATAGCGCAAAAAATAAAAACTGCAGAGGTGATCAAATACCACCAAAAGAAAGCTCTATTTGTGGGAAAATAAGGACGTCAATTTTGTTTGGGAGCCACGTCGCACAACCGTGCAATTGGCAGTTAAAGCGACACCGTGCCGAATCGCAAAAAGTGGACCTGTCTTTTGGCAGCCAAATCCTCCGGGGCTGAAATGGTTAAATATATGCAGCTTTCATTTACAAAAAATACCTGATTTGGCTTTGGAGGTCCTTGTTTCGGCAATGTCTTCTACAGGATGATGACACTCTCATTTTGTGCTCTTGTCACAAGTGCATTAGATGAAGGCTACTAGTGACCTTTCTAACACACAATACGCAAGAATGGTACTTTGTTGTCGCAGTCAGGAAACTCACCAGAAGAAATGCCATGCAGTAGTCGCATCTTTCAAATGCAATGCACTGACCCCGGTAATCACTGCACCCTATCCACTGACCATTTTTGTAAAAATCTGGAAGTGAGGTATGATGAAGCCATTAGTATGCGGGGGAAAAAGAGAATAGCGAGCTAGTATGGGAACTGGAGAGACCAACCCTAAGAAAACTGCTTTTTCCAGTGGCTTTTTGAAATGACGCTTCACGTTCCCATTGATCAAGCACCAGGAGGCTGATCTGTTGTAGCTTGTCAATAGGATGTGAAGCATCAATGCGTTGAAAAGTTTGCAATGTGTGTATTATTGAACGATCTTTGCATCCATGTGTTTTTGCGCATTGTATATGTTGCCATTGTACAGCAGTTTTTTAATTTCTGGAATTCTGCAGTCATTATTGCAAGGCCCCAGGATTTGGCATCTGTGTACATGGTCCTCATACCGTGAAAATTACAGTGCATAAACGCATGTCACATTTCTATTATGGTTTTATTGTGATGAATACTATTTTGTGTGTTGAAAACCCCCTTTGAATTTCATATAAAAAACGTTTTGGAATTAAAAAACCCCTGGACTTGTTTGGCCTTTCTCCTATGATAATATAGGTAACACGTTTCTCTATCTTTCAGAGTAATGTTACTAAGTTTAGAAACAAATATTGACCTAGGGTTTTCTGGACATTTCTGCATGGCTGAACAAACCTTCTCAAAAGTCGGCATGGCTCATAAGCAATGCAGTAAGCTTTTAAAACAGTCCTCTTCCTGATGAGTGAGCATATGTTAATATGTTAGGAAAAACAAGTGGCACTTTACGACTACGCTGGTGTTTGCTTTTATCTAGCTGTATTCTTCATCCTCACAGTGAAGAGATTGTGTGTGTGTGTGTGTGTGTGTGTGTGTGTTGCTTTTTTTATTATTTTTTTTAGTACAAATGTTTTCGTACAAAAAAATAAAAAAAAAATAAACACCATATAAAATGATAGTGTCTGACATCCTCTTATCTAAAATGCAAGATGCAAGAGTGGGGTTTTTTATTTTTTTTATACAGGAATAGAGATTCTGATGGTAAAAAACACAAATGTTAGCACTTGGATATAATAATGCTTTAAGGTAAAGAAGAGTAATTGAACTAAAGTGGAAGTCAGGGCAATTTTTTCTTTTTCTGTTGCGATCCTTACTTGTGATCATTGTACCCTGTCTTTTTTACTGCGTTATTAGGAATGACATCTTGGGATAACGGCTTCTATCAGTTGTAATGATAAAGCTGCAAAATTTGGATTTCATATCACTCTAGGGCCAGTGATCTGTCCCTTGCCGCAAGTAATCACTGGATGTGCAGATACATGAGAACAGCGAGGACAGAACTCTGCCTCCTGTCATGTTGTCATTGCCATGTACATGCTGAGTAGCGGCAGCTATTTCTCTTGCCGTCCATGGACTGACACAGCATCTTCATCTTGACAAAAATGTTCCTGCTCATAGGAGAAGACTAGGCCGAATGTTAGATGTTTTAACATACATTCCCTTACCAGAGCTGAACAGCCCCGCCCAGGGGGCGGTCCCTCCAAACATAACCCCCCTACCTGCAGCCAGGGTCCTAGCTGGATGGTTAAGTACTGTTCCCCTGCCTCAGCAGGTGAGTACATACTGTGTGTTCCTATGGTAGGGGGGGTTTTCCCTGTCTTCCCCGTGTTTTGTACTGCTCTGTCAACCTACACTATGGTGCGCTGACTGGGGGTGCCTGGGGGTCTCTCTGTCCTGGTGGGGGTCCACAGGGCGTCTGCATGAGGTGTGGGGGATTGGCTGTGTCAGTGGGGGCCTTGCGCGGCGTTCGGCGCCATGTTTTCACTGTGTTTCTTTAACTATTGAAAACCGCATTGGCGGCCATCTTGCCGTAGCCGCCTGTGGCGCAATTGTTATTGCAGCCATTTTCTTGTAGCCGCGTGCACTTTTGTACTGGTTGGCCTCTATCGCTGATTGGACGGCGCAATTCTCCTCACGGTTCACTCGCGGGTGCCGCGCTGTAGAGGACAGACACGGACTGCGGAACTGAGCGGTCCTAGCCGGGTTGGGGAGTCCCCTGGGTAACCCCCCACAGTCAGTGCGGCCGAAGGGTGGACTTTATCTTTCATATGGACAAAGTCTCAGAGGATGGTGGTATGGAGTCAGTGTCACCTGCTTCCCCTTTCATGTCAGAAGCAACAGGCAGTGCTGCTGCACCTGCGGTCCCTATGGAACAGTTGTCGGCAGTCCTGGAATCATTTGTTGCCAGGATGGAAGCGGCGTGCGAGCGCAAGGGGGCTGTTAAGCGCCCTCTCCCCACACCGTCTCCAGGGGAGTGCTCTGATTCAGATATGGGCATTGCTGCGGCACAGGACCCTAGCTCTGAATTTTTGGATATTTTTGAACAGGACATTCCTTGTGAGGAAGACTCCTTATCTGGGTCAGTACATGGCAGGACACTTGTTAGTGAACTCATTGATGCTGTGAGGGACACTCAAGTTGGATGCTGCGGCTGAGGAATCTGTGGTGGAGTCGGTCTCCTTTGGTTCTTCTCAAGCTAAGCCTTCTAAAAAGGTTTTTCCCTATACACCTTTTTTTGATAAATTCATTGACCAGGTTTGGGACAAACGACAGAAGACCTTTACGGTTTTGCAGCGTCTGGTGGTTAGGTACCCCTTTGAGGACAGCCTGACTAAAAATGGGCCTCTCCTCTGGGGGTCGAAATCCCCCCCCCCCCCCCCCCGGTCGCCTGGTTGAATAAAGCCACAACTCTGCCGATTGAGGGGACCCCTGCTTTTAAGGACCCTACTGATAGGAAGTCGGAAATGGTGAGCAGAGCCATGTTCACCATGCTGGGGTCCGCGCTGCGTCCTCTTGTAGCGGCGACCCTGGTGACTCAGGTGCTCACGGAATGGGCGAAGATAATGCAACAGTATCTGCAGGAGCATAATCTTCCTCTGGAATGCATTGCACTGGCAGACCAAATGGTACAGGGCCTAGTGTATGTGTGCGATGTCACTATGGATGTTGCCCCCCTAATTTCTAGGGCCTCAGTTTCTGCGGTGGTTTTGGGTCGCCTGATCTGGTTTAAAATGCTGGTCTCTAAGAAGCTCCTGACGGATTTGCTTTTCAAGGGCGGGAGACTATTTGGCACTTCCCTGGATGACATTATTAAAAATGTCACGGGGGGTAAGGGCACCCTTCTTCCTCAGCCTCCTAAGGCGAAGGAGCCGCGCCGTAAGCTGGGTCCTTCCTTTCCCACTCAGAAGAGGTTTTTTTCGTCCGTCAAATACCGCGGAAAAATTCTCCAGGACTGACAAGGGTGCGACTGGGGGACAGAAGCGTCCCTGGGTACGTAAGCCAACCAAGCCGGCTACCAAGCCCACCACCGCATGAAGTCTTGCCCCCGCCCGACTCTGGGGTGGGGGGACGGCTTCACAAGTTTGCGGATCGGTGGACCTCCCGGATCTCCGACCGGTGGGTGTGCGAGGTGGTTACCTCGGGGTACAGGATAGCGTTCCTTTCCTGGCCACCAGTCAGATTCTTTCCCTCCAAAACTCTCTCTCCTGCCAGCATGTCGGGCTGCCCTAGTGTAGGACTTGCTGAGGTGCGGAGTGATTTGTGCCGTTACCGTCACAGGAGAGGTTTCAGGGATTTTATTTGAATCTGTTTGTGGTCCCGAAGAAGGACGAAGTCCGTCCAATTCTGGATCTCAAGGCTCTAAATGCCTTTGTGAAGGTTCGGAAATTCCGTATGGAATCCATTCGCTCCGTGATTGCTGCGCTCCACCCGGGGGATTTTCTGGCATCCTTGGATATCAAGGACGCCTACTTGCATGTCTCAATCTGTGCGGGTCACCAGAAGTTTCTGTGCTTCGCGATAGGCGAAGACCACTATCAGTTTGTGGCTCTTCCCTTCGGTTTGGCGTCAGCACCGCGGGTTTTCACAAAGGTGCTCGCCCCGATTCTAGCTTTGCTAAGACAGCGAGGCATTGCTATCGTGGGCTACCTAGACGATCTTCTGAGAGCAGACTCTGGCTCAGAATTAGAGGAAAATGTGGAGATAGCCAGTCAGGCCCTCCGAGAATTCGGCTGGCTGCTGAACATTCAGAAGTCGGTCCTGGTTCAGACTCAGCGTCTGGAGTACCTGGGATTGATCCTGGACTCCTCGGAGGCGAGAGTATTTCTACCCTTAGACAAATTACAGACTCTTCAATCTGCGGTATGGGTGCTGATGTCCCGCAAATGGTCGTCACTCAGTTTTTGCATGAGGGTCCTGGGACTCATGGTGGCTTCCTTCGAGGCAGTGCCGTACGCCCAATTCCACACTCAAGTCTTACAGAAGGAGATCCTTTCTTGCTGGAACAAGTCTCCATTATCACTGGATCATCAGATCCAGGTGAGTCATCTGGTAAGGGCATCCCTGAAGTGGTGGCTGAGATCCCCAGCCCTTCGGTCGGGGAAGTCGTTCCTTCCTGTTCAGTGGACTGTAATCACAACGGATGCCAGTCTTTCGGGCTTTGGCGGAGTCTGGGGAGTTCTGTCAGCCCAAGGGCTCTGGACCCCAGACGAGTCCCGTCTGCCGATAAATGTCCTGGAACTCCGGGCAATCAGGCTATGCCTCTCCTCGTGGTCGAGGAGACTGCAGGGACGTTCGGTCAGGATCCAATCGGACAACGCCACGGCAGTGGTTTTTGTCAACCATCAGGGGAGAACTCGGAGCTCAGCTGCGGCGTCCGCGGTCGCTCACATCCTAAGGTGGGCGGAAAGAAGCGTGCCGGCTCTGTCGGCCGTTTACATTCCAGGCGTAGACAACTGGCAGGCGGACTATCTGAGCCGCCAGATGTTGGACCAGGGGGAATGGCCCTTGCATCCGGAGGTGTTTCACCACCTCTTGCCGTAGGTGGGGCACGCCGGATGTGGACCTATTGGCCTCTCGACTCAATCGAAAAGTGTCGAGATTCATGGCCAGGTCCAGGGATCCCTGGGCAGACGCGCGTTGGTGGCCCCCGTGGGGTCGGTATCGGCTGATTTATGCCTATCCTCCACTTAAGTTGCTTCCTCGCCTTCTTCGCAGGGTGGAGGCCGAGGGGATTCGGGTGATCCTCATCGCTCCAGATAGCCTCGGCGTCGTTGGTACGCCGATCTTGTGTGCCTAGTGGCGGACGTTCCATGTGGACTGCCGATGCGGGAGGACTTTCTGTCTCAAGGTCCCCATACTTCATCCTGCTTTACAGTCGCTGGCTTTAACGGCATGGCTATTGAAAGCCAGGTGCTGAGAGACCGGTCTCTCGGATTCGGTCATCTCGACCATGCTGAAGGCACGGAAATCTTCTTCCAGGAAGATATACCACTGTACCTGGAGGGCCTACATCGCTATGTGCGAGGAGCTGGATTGGTGTCCACGGACGTATTCCGTTCCCAGAATCTTGCTGTTCTTACAGCGTGCTGTGACCCAAAAGCTTGCCTTAAGCAAACCACCATACTTGGTTCTCCATAAGAAAAGGCGGTGCTCCGCCCGCAGCCTTCTTTTCTCCCCAAGGTGGTCTCGGCCTTCCATCTTAATGAGGACATTGTGCTTTCGTCCTTATGTCCTCATCCGTCGCATCCCAGAGAGTTTGCGTTCCACACGTTAGACGAGGTACGTGCCCTGTAGGTGTACCTGTCTGCTACGGCTTCAATTCGTAAGTCTGACTCGCTGTTTGTGACTGTGTGTCTGGTCCAAAACAGGGCCAGGCGGTTTCGTCTGCCACCATTTCTCGGTGGATCAGGCAGACCGCCATACAGGCCTATGCCCTTGAGAGGCGAGCGCCTCCCTTTCCAGTCACGGCGCATTTTACCAGGGCAATTGGTGCTTCCTGGGCTTTCCGACATCAAGCATCTGTCGCACAAGTGTGCAAGGCGGCGACCTGGTCGTCCGTGCATACCTTTTCTAAGTTTTATAAGGTTGATGTGGCTGCATCTTCTGATGCTTCCTTCGGCCGCAAGGTTTTGCAGGCGGCTGTTTTAATGTTGCAACTCCTCCGTTGAGGAGCTCTGCATGTTTGGGGTGAATTTATTTTTTTTCCTTGATACTGTTCCCACCCCTCGTTCTTTGACACTGCTTTGGGATGTCCCACTTTGTCAAGATGAAGATGCGGTGTCAGTCCATGGACGGTAAGAGAAAATAAGGATTTTACGGTGAGTACAAAAAAATCCTTTCTCTGACGTCCATGGACTGACACAGCACCCACCCCCCCTTTTTTTTGTTTGTACTGCTTTAATACGAACTGAAGCTGCTGGCTGCAGGTAGGAGGGTTATGTCCTGAGGGACCGCCCCCTGGGCGGGGCTGTTTAGCTCTGGTAAGGGAATGTATGTTAAAACATCTAACATTCTGCCTAGTCTTCTATGAGCAGGAACATAACCCACTTTGTCAAGATGAAGATGCTGTGTCAGTCCATGGACGTCAGAGAAAAGGATTTTACGATGAGTACAAAAAGTCCTATTTTTCACGCACCTTTTTGATTTCTGCTGTAGGAATGGAGCTGCACTGATCATCACTCCCCTGTCAGGAGTGCCGCTTATTGACTCTCCTCTATTCACACTATTATTGTGAATGGAGAAATGCCGATAACTGGCACTTCCTAGTTACACTGTGATTAGCTGTGATTGGACACAGCTGATCAAATGGTAAAGAGCTTATATCATAGGCTCTTTACCGTAATAAAAGGTGCAGTGTCGAAGAGTCACCCCGCACTACCGATCGCTGCGCTCCCCCATGGGCGAACACGAGCAGCTTATTCTGAAGGAAGTTGTTCTGTCTCAACTACAAAGCGATAAAGTTCATCTCCAGGTTTAAGTAGGCCTTACTCAAGCTGGTTTGATATTCATCCCTTGCATCGATACAGGCAGTTTAACTCAATGAATAAACTCACAGTTAGGACGACAGACGATGAATCCTTTCGAATGTTCCGTTTAATGATGGATATTCATAGGTAGAAAAACGTTGCAGTTGTAAGCCACATGTAAGATGTTAGCATGGAAGAAATACAGGAGTAATGACCAGAATCAGGAAGTGGAGGAGATATATAAAGAACTACGGTGAGAGAGAGAGTTCAGCTAGAAAGAAGGGGACAGATCTTAAAGACACAGAGCAAGAATAATCACATAGTGTAACACAACACTCCCCGTCTGAAATCTTTAGATTTCATAACCTCAAACTAAAATATATATTTTCAAAAAGTCCAATACTGACGAATGTCCTGGAACCTGTAATGAAAAACATGCAACAAGCAAATAATAAACGTAAGTTCAACAGGATGAAGAACATAGTCACAGTATGATGTCTTCAAATAATTCCAAAGTTCTGAGTAGAACCTGTAGATGGCAGCAATGTACTCCGTGCCGTGCCAACAGCATGGCTAGTCCTTGCACAAGTCACTCACCTGGCAAAAGGAGTACTAACTCTGTAATTGGTCGACTAAAGGTTCGTGTCGATCCTCCCTTGGTTACCTTGACTTCTACCTTCCGGACTTTGTTATCGTCGCTGGGCATAACTTTAGTAATAAGACCCATAGGCCACTCATTCCGACAAACTTCCTTGTCTTTTAGAAGGATGAGGTCTCCAACCTTAAGATTCGGCTTAGATGCTTGCCATTTGTTACGACCTTGAAGGTGGTGAAGATACTTTTTCTTCCAGCGATGCCAGAACACATTGGCTAGATGCTGCACCTGCTTCCATTGATGCTCATAATGGTGTGACCGCAGCTTCTGTTTTGTACTTACAGAAGTGTGGAGTGAGGTGTTCACAGTTCTTATTTCCTTATCTTCAGGGTTTACTAGCCCATAGGTGGTGTCAATAGGGAGTAAGTAAGAGTCCTCACACAGAAACCTTGGAGGTGACAGCCATAGGCTGTCCTGAAGAGCAGCAGGTGACACGGCTCTGGTCCCACAGTCAGCTGCGTTGAGTTCAGTGGGAACGTGATGCCATTGACTTGGTAGGGAGAATCTCTTGATACGTTCAACCCTGTTGCTGACGTACACATAAAATTGTTTTGTTTGGTTGTTTATGTAACCAAGTACTACCTTACTGTCTGTATAGAAGGTGAAAGAATCAATTGTAGTGTCCATTTCACTTCGTATGACCTCTGCAATTTCTACTGCTAGCACGGCTGCACAAAGTTCAAGTCTTGGTATGGTATGTACAGGCTTGGGAGTGAGTTTTGCCTTGCCTAGGACAAAATTACAGTGTGATTCTCCATTCAGTTCAGAGGTCTTCAAATAGGCTACTACAGCAATAGCTTCAACTGATGCATCAGAGAAAATATGAATCTCTCTCCGGTTAGCAGTTGAAGTGGATCCTGGAACATAGCAACGGGGAATCTGAAGTTTTTCTAGTGACTTCAAAGAATATCTCCACCTTTCCCACTTGTGTTGATTCTCACTAGGCAAGGGAGTATCCCAGTCTATGTTCTCAGTAGACAACTGTCTTAGTAAAATCTTACCTTGAATGAATGGTAACTGGAGCAAGGAAACCCAGTGGGTCATAGATGCTATTCACCACGGACAGGACTCCTCTCTTAGTGAAGGGTTTGTCACAAGTTGACACTTGGAAGGTGAATTTGTCTTGCTTGATGTTCCACAACAAACCCAGACTTCGCTGTACAGGAGGCACATCTGTACCTAAGTCAAGGTTTTTTTAGACTAGTGGCATAGTCCTCAGAGTGAAAGGCATTCATAAGTTCCTGGCTGTTGGATATAATCTTGTGCAGTCTAAGGTTTGCTACAGACAGCATCTCCTTTGTTCTGGTGAGAAGATCAATTGCTTCTTTAGCAGTTGGAAAGGACTTAAGTGCGTCGTCAACGTAGAAGTTTCTTTCAACAAATTGACGGGCATCAGATCCATATTCAACTTCTCCAGTCTGAGCTGTTTTCCTTAGCCCATAAGTTGCCACTGCTGGGGAAGGACTGTTACCGAAGACATGTACCTTCATGCGATAATCTATAACTTCCTTGTTGAGGTCATTGTCCTTGTGCCATAGAAACCTGAGGTAGTTTCTGTTGTCTTCTCTGACGATGAAGCAGTGAAACATCTGTTGAATGTCGGCCATTACTGCTACAGGCTCTTGTCTGAAACTAATCAAGACTCCTATTAGACTGTTGTTCAAGTTGGGTCCAGTAAGGAGCATGTTGTTAAGAGAAACACCTTCGTGATGAGCACTGGAATCAAAGACAACTCTGATTTGGTCTGGTTTGCGTGGGTGATACACGCCAAAGGATGGAAGGTACCAGCATTCTTCTCCATTCTTTAGTGGGGGAGCAGGCTCTGCATGATCTCTGTCAAATACATTTTGCACAAAGTGCTTTTGCATCTCTGGTTTCCTGCTTAAGTTTCGCTTTAAGGAGGAGAATCTACTGATGGCCTGCTGTAAGTTGTTGGGCAATCTCTCTCTTGGGAGACGAAAGGGTAGGGGTGCTACCCAGTTATTGGAGTCATCTTGAAAGAACTCATTGTCCATTACCTTGATGAATTCTTTGTCTTCCATTGAAGGAGCCAGTATGTCATCTTCACTGGTTGCTTTAAACACTATAGAGCCGAAGTCGCCATCATGGCAGGAGAAAGGGCTTGTGTCACCTGAGATACCATGTTGCCATTCGTGGCTGGCTATCTTCTCTTTCACCCAGTAGTGATGTGGGCATGGCTCAAAGTAAGTGTTTCGGCCATTTGGCAGAACATTTGTCTTGAATGACGAAATGTTGGTAGGTCTTTTCATTTTGCCTATGCAGACATTGCCTATGATGACCCACCCTAGATCCGTGCGCTGGGCAAATGGGGTATCTGGGGGTCCACTGACTTGTCTGTGTACCTTGTGAACTCTTAGAATGTCTCTTCCTAACAGAAGAAGGATCTGAGCATCTTTGTCAAGCGGTGGTATCTCATTTGCTATTACCTTGAGGTGAGGGTGATGGAAAGCAGCAGCTGGAGTCGGGATTTCTTCCCTGTTAGCAGGTATCTGATTGCACTCAACAAGTGTAGGTAAGGGTAATTGCAAGTTACCTTTTGAGAGAAGATACCATGAGTCCATGAGCCCTTCTTCCAGAAACCTCTATAGTTCCACTACAGGTACCCAAGGTGTAAGGATGAGCTTCGCCTTTTATTTCAAATAGATTGAACAATTCCGATTTTGCAAGTGATCGATTGCTCTGATCGTCTAAGATGGCATATGCCTTTAGAGACTTTTCTGGTTGATCCTTGTGGTATATGTTTACCAAGCATATCTTAGCACAGGATTTACCACAGCGGTCTTCTCCACAAACTTCAGTGCAGGATGAAGAAATGATGGTAGAATTAGGCACTTGGTCTGTATTCTCCCCGCCATGCGTTAACCTGGGAGGAGTGTTGGCAGGTTGTGCAGAGCTGGGCTCAAGAGGATGGAGGGCTTGCACATGTTCTTCAGAGCCACACTCTATGCACTTGATGGACACATTACAGTCCCTTGCAAAATGTTCTGTAGAAGCACAGCACCTGAAACATACCCTAAATGTCTTTAAAAGCTCCTTGCGCTCTTCCAGAGGCTTTTTCCTAAAGCCGATACATTTATTGAGGGGGTGTGGCTTCTTGTGTATGGGACACTCTCTGTTAGGGTTTTCAATCTTCCTACTCTGTTTGTTCGTGGCCAGAACTGTGGTAGGAGTGGGAAGGATGTCAGTCTTTTTCACGGACACTGGGCCTCTATGGTTTCTATAGTTGCCCTGAAGACTGGTACTCTTAGGAAAGGGTGAGAAGAGGCTGTACTCACCGTAGGAAAAACTTGGATCGTTCTTGGTCTCTGCAATTTTCCTGATGAATTCACAGAAGAAAGAGAATGGAGGGAAGGAAACCTTGTTCTCTCTTTTGTATGATGACCCTAGTGCAGTCCATTTCTCTTGCAAACCATACGGGAGCTTGGAGACAATTGGGTTTACCCCTCTTGGAGTGTCAAGGTAACTGAGTCCAGGTAGTTTTGGGTCTGTCTTGGCTAGCTGAAGCTCAAGGAGAAGGTCACTCAGTCTCTGGAACTCCTTGTTGTCCTTACCGGATATCTTTGGGAAAGTTTCCAGACACATGAACAAAGCATTTTCTATAGCTTCTGGACTGCCATAACTTTGCTCTAGTCGCTCCCATGCAGCTGTGAGGCCTGCAGTAGGATTGTCCATGAAAACCGATCTTAATGGCTTAACACGTGCAGCAGATAGAGGACCAAGCCATTTGATCAGCAGATTCAATTCTTGATCAGCTGTAATGCCAATATTGCTGATTGTAGTTCTGAAGGCAAATTTCCAACTTCTGTAGTTCTCAGGTTGGTCATCAAAACTTGTAAGACCAGTCTTTGTGAGCTCTCTGCGAAGCATGTACCTCACAAACTCTTCTGTCTCAGTTGTCTCCGCCTTTATGTGAGATGCTGTTGGCTGAATGGTGCTGATTGCGTTATCTTTGACATTGTTGTTAAAGGACACAGGGAAATATGGTGCAGCAGATGCATCCAGGTGAGTTGCTTGCTTGAAGTCAGTTGTTCCAATGGTACGTTGATTCAAGGCTGTACCGATGACTGGAGATTGATGACTTGATTGAAGCTTGCGCTGATGCTCTGTGACGTATGAAGGCAGGCAAGGTAGGCAGGTAGGAAATGCAGTGGAGTGATTTTGAGTGCAGGAAGTTGCTGGAACCTTTTTAACTTGAAGCTGTGAAGGAGTCTATATGTAGTCGGGAGCATTGGAGACAATGGAGTGTGCACTGCAGTGGCTTAGGACATAGTCTTTAGTGCGTTTGAGGGGGTCTTCCATATCTGCTATGTTTAGGTTAATGCTGTCTGCACTGATAGCTTGCTGTAGGACCCTTAGCTTTGCCATAGCTGCGTCATGTTTACACTGTTCATTTAAGGTTTCCATTGTTGCTCTTTGTCGTGCTGACTGCGCTTCCAACTCTGCCCTTTGACGTGCTGACTGCGCTTCCGACTCTGCTCTCTGAGCTTCCAATTTTGCTCTTTGACGTGCTGACTGCGCTTCCAACTCTGCCCTTTGAGCTTCCAACTCTGCTCTTTTTTCTACATATGCCACCTGCACTTTGCTGGCTTCCACTTCAGCGCGGGCATTAATAAGTCGCTCACTGAGTGTTGAGTATCTTGAACTATGGGATCTTGACGAGTTTTTAGAACGTCTGGTGGAAACAGATCTGTGAGATGCAGTGTCCTGTAACAGCTTTATTTTTGCTTCTGCCTTTAATCTGGTTTGCTGGATAAAACTGTCTCTTTCAATATTGAGAGCATTGACGCGCTTTAATTGCGCTTTAATTGCATCATCACACTTTTTGACTTCATGTTTTGTAAGACATTAGTGAATTTGATGCTGGTAAGCTGATAAAGCTCATATGAGGCAGAAAGTTGTTTAATGGCGCCCTCTAGTGTCAGTAGTTCACGTTCAACAGACACTGTATTGGGTTCAGCAAGGATTTTCTCCCAGACTAATTCCAAGCTATTTGACAATTCAGTCCTTGAAGCTTCATAATTCTCCATTAATTTCCAAGTGGGTTTAACTGAGCGTTTGGGTAACTCAGTTTCTTCAGGAACTTGTGGGGAGGTAGATGTGAGTTCACATGCAGAAGCTTGGTCACTCATGATAGCAGACTGACTGTGAAAGCAGGCAGGATCTGTGTGCTGAAATATGACACTGTGCAGATTGTCTCAGGCTATAAGGCTGCCATGTGCTGCTCTGTCCCTTCTGTCTTGCTATGAGGGCAGTAAATCTTGTCTGTTTCAGTACTGACATGCAGAAATCTTGTAATTAGGCTGTGAAACTCCGTTTTTCTACTGTTCTGTCTCAACTACAAAGCGATAAAGTTCATCTCCAGGTTTAAGTAGGCCTTACTCAAGCTGGTTTGATATTCATCCTTTGCATCGATGCAGGCAGTTTAACTCAATGAATAAACTCAGTTAGGACGACAGACGATGAATCCTTTCGAATGTTCCGTTTAATGATGGATATTCATAGGTAGAAAAACGTTGCAGTTGTAAGCCACATGTAAGATGTTAGCATGGAAGAAATACAGGAGTAATGACCAGAATCAGGAAGTGGAGGAGATATATAAAGAACTACGGTGAGAGAGAGTGTTCAGCTAGAAAGAAGGGGACAGATCTTAAAGACACAGAGCAAGAATAATCACATAGTGTAACACAACAGAAGTCATATGATGTCCGATCAGAATGGCGGAGCCACCGCCCAGCCGTCATTCTGCTATAGGCCAGCAGGAAGATGTTGGACACACACGGGGGGGGGGGGGGGGGGTTACTAAATCTGGTGTAGCTGTGCATAGTAACCAATTGGCTTCTAGCTTTTAGCCCTGGTCCACACTAAATGCAGCTTTAAAAACATGCGACTTCACTTAAAAGCGCACAATTTTGTGACATCTGTGCGTCTCAATGCACAGATGTCTATGCAAGTTGCACCTGAAATCGCTAGGAACTACTTTTTTCAAATTGCAAAGTTTTTACAAAGTCAGCGTTAAACTAGTTGTGCACCGAATAGAAATTTTGGTACTGAAAATGCAGTATGCACTTTGCCGAAACATGAAAATTACAAGTACCACAATGTATACGATACATTGCATATAAATTTACATTTGAGAGAAACGGTTCTCAAAATCATTGTCCGTATCTGTAACGGCGTGGACCACATGCCGATAAACCAAGAAAGGAAGAAAGGAAGAGAGGAGGTGGTGTGGGGGGTGGGGGGGGGGGAGGGTGGTGAGGAAAGAACATAAACGCAGTGTTCAGGGTGTAATTATATCTCATGGCATTCAAAGGTAATTATCTTGAGCACAACCATGTCTAGGCATCAGTTATTGGGGAAAATCTGGTCCTACATACCCAAAACAAAGAAAATAACTTCATGTAGATATTCTATTCAGTAGTTTATCTAAGGAAGCATAATGAAGCCAAATGTACCACAGTTTGAGGTGTTTGTCCCAAGTGTTTCCCTCTCTTGCCTCTAACTACTCTGAGCATGGTGTCATTGATTATGTCTATCCACTTATGAAAGGGGGGGGGGTGTAATCTCTGATTTCCAGAACTGTTATTAGTTGGTGTGCGGCTGACATGAAGAATCTAAGGAGGTTTTTCTTAATGTGATTTAGGTGGATCAGGTAGGATGGATATAAGGGCCACCTTTTAGGGGAGGGGATGAGAGAATCATCATACATTTCGTTGTAAACCTAAAAAATCTGCTTCCAGAAAGGACTAACGCGATTGCACTCCCACCAAACATGGAAATGGGTTCCCCTTCCTCTGTGACAGCGCCAGCAGATGTCAGTGTTGGAAGTGTCTGTTGCCAGTGACTGGATCTCTATACCAGTGTTTCTCCTCCAGTCCTCAAGGCGCCCCAACAGGTAATGTTTTCAGGATTTCCCTCAGAGTGAACAGCTGTGGCAATTACTAAGGCAGTGAAACTGATCAAATCACCTGTGCAAAATTAAGGAAAGACTAAAAACATGACCTGTTGGGGTGCCTTGAGGACTGGAGTTGAGAAACACTGCTCTATACCACCTAGAGAGCAGTTTTTAATTCTTCTAAGTGAAAGTGGCGATGGAAGACTTGTGGGTGAATGTAAATGAGGTTTGCCATTCTCCTGGAGAGATTTCTATCTCAAGGTCTCTGGACCATTTCCGTGTGTAATTGGGTAAAACATTGTGTATGAGAGATACTTTATCTCTGATATCAAAGAAATTCTGTCTAGAAACCTGAGAGAGACCGCACATTTCCTCAAAGGCCATAGGGGCTTGGTGTACCTGCCTGGATAGGTGTAGGGTATTGCAGAATTTCTTCAGACAGCATGGATAACCAGTCAGTCGTGGGGGGGGATTGGTGTCCCGGTCGCGTTTGGGAAGGCCCGTCATAGCATTTACGAATAAACGCACGGTAGGCCATATTTCTCTCGTAGGAACCATAGCGCTCCGAAGTTTTATAAGTAGGAAGGGCGGGTTGTCAAATAGAGGGGTTAGCGGATTGGGGCCCGTGGACCATGCAAAGGTGACTTGTCAGCGGTACCATAGAGAGCGTCACCAGCGTCAGGGGGGAGAGCTCAGCCATGGCACAGAATTTAGCATTCTATCCCCATAGCAGAGCTGAAATGTCTAAGGGTTTGGTCAATGGATGGGGGAACCACTCAAGTAATCTAGAGAATATGGCTGAGGCATGATAAATCTCCAAAGTCTGAGAGATCAATACCTCCATTTAATTTGTGGGAGCACAGTATTTTATATTTAAGACTGCAGGGGTGGTGTTGCCAAATTAATTTGATCGCTAGTGAGCAGTGTGTGTGGGGAAAAAAGGCTCTCTGGAGGGCTTAAAATAGATATAGCAATGTCCATTTTGAGAACACTTATGCGGCCAAACCAGGATAGCTTAAAGCGGAGGTTCACCTTGCATATAAACTTTGTATTCCCAATATCTTTACAATAGTTACATTAGTATGTCACTAACCTTTTTTACTTGCGGAGGCTGTAATTGAAGATAATGAGGTTTCTTTAGTTGCACTTCCTGGTTTTACTCCCGCGGGAGTAAGCGGGTCTTTCTCTTTCGCCGGCGACGCTGTGTGTGCTGGGATCTCGGCGCAATGTCTCCTGGGAGCAAAGTGTCATGCTTCCCAGGAGACACCCTCCAGCGAAATCCCATTCATTCACCACTACCCGGAAGTCTGTGCTTGTGGGCTTCACGATGCCCACAAGCAAAATGGAAAAGACAGGAACAGTTTTTATAAATATTTATTTTAAACGAAAACGGACGGGGGACGATTGTAAACGCAGGACGAGTGAGTACTTATTAATAATCTGTAAGGACATGTAATGGACATAAAAAAAAAGTATGGACCGCGGAACCTCCGCTTTAAGATAATGCCATGACTCCAGTCATGGACTGAAATTCAGGGGATATACAGTCAGGTCCATAAATATTGGGACATCGACACAATTCTAATCTTTTTGGCTCTATACACCACCACAATGGATTTGAAATGAAACAAACAAGATGTGCTTTAACTGCAGATTTTCAGCTTTAATTTGAGGGTATATACATCCAAATCAGGTGAACGATGTAGGAATTACAACAGTTTGTATATGTGCCTCTCACTTTTTAAGGGACCAAAAGTAATGGGACAATTGGCTGCTCAGCTATTCCATGGCCAGGTGTGTGTATTATTCCCTCATTCTCCCAATTACAAGGAACAGATAAAAGGTCCAGAGTTCATTTCAAGTGTGCTATTTGCATTTGGAATCTGTTGCTGTCAACTCTCAATATGAGATCCAAAGAGCTGTCACTATCAGTGAAGAAAGCCATCATTGGGCTGAAAAAACAAAACAAACCCATCAGAGATAGCAAAAACATTAGGTGTGGCCAAATCAACTGTTTGGAACATCCTTTAAAAAGAGAGAACGCACCGGTGAGCTCAGCAACACCAAAAGACCCAGAAAACTGGTGGATGACCGAAGAATTCTTTCCCTGGTGAAGAAAACGCCCTTGGCCAGATCAAGAACACTCTCCTGGAGGTAGGTGTATGTGTGTCAAAGTCAACAATCAAGAGAAGACTTCACCAGAGTGATTACAGAGGGTTCACCACAAGATATAAACCATTGGTGAGCCTCAAAAACAGGAAGGCCAGATTGGAATTTGCCAAACATCTAAAAAAGCCTTCACAGTTCTGGAACAACATCCTAGGGACAGATGAGACCAAGATCAACTTGTACCAGAGTGATGGGAAAAGAAGAGTATGGAGAAGGAAAGGAACTGCTCATGATCCAAAGCATACCACCTCATCAGTGAAGCAGGGTGGTGGTAGTGTCATGGCGTGGGCATGTATGGCTGCCAATGGAACTGGTTCTCTTTTATTTATTGATGATGTGACTGCTGACAAAAGCAGCAGGATGAATTCTGAATTGTTTTGGGATATATTATCTGCTCATATTCAGCCAAATGCTTCAGAACTCATTGGATGGTGCTTCACAGTGCAGATGGACAATGACCCGAAGCATACTGCGAAAGCAACCAAAGAGTTTTTTTTAAGGGAAAGAAGTGGAATGTTATGCAAGGGCCAAGTTAATCACCTGACCTGAATCCGATTGAGCATGCATTTCACTTGCTGAACACAAAACAGAAGGGAAAATGCCAAAAGACCAAGCAGGAACTGAAGACAGTTGCAGTAGAGGCCTGGCAGAGCATCACCAGGGATGAAACCCAGCGTCTGGTGATGTCTATGCGTTCCAGACTTCAGGCTGTAATTGACTGCAAAGGATTTGCAACCAAGTATTAAGTGAAAGTTTGATTTATGATTGCTAATCTGTCCCATTACTTTTGGCCCCTTAAAAAGTGGGAGGCACATATACAAACTGTTGATTCCTACACCGTTCAACTGATTTGGATGTAAATACCCTCAAATTAAAGCTGAAATTCTGCAGTTAAAGCACATCTTGTTTCATTTCAAATCCATTGTGGGGGGTGTATAGAGCCAAAAGGATTAGAATTGTCGATTTCCCAATATTTATGGACCTGACTGTATGTCATGAAAGTCCTGTGGGATCTCTGTTCCTAAGTATTGATCTAGGTTGCCAATGAAAAGGAAGTACTTCTGAATTGTGGTCAAGACTGATGGAGGTCAAGATATATTCAGGGCTTTCGTTTTGGAGATGTTCAATTTGAAATTACTATGGGATCCAAACCGATTAAGCTCCTGGATAAAGGAGAGAATATGAATGTGGTTGTGTGAGATATAGATATATAGATATAGATATATATATATATATATATATATATATATATATATATATTAGTAGTAGTAAATCGGCATAGAGGGATAGCTTGCAGTGCACCGAGGGGGTAGGAATACCACGTGTGGAGTCATTATGACGAATCGCCTGGGCTAAGTGTTCGATTAGTTATGGTGAACAGTGGTGGGGATAACGGGCAACCCTGTCTGGTTCCATTACTGATCCCGAAAGCCTCTGAATGTTCCCCATTGGCCACAACTTTCGCTGAGGGGTTAGAGTAAAGGGACATTATTTTAGTTAAGAGTTTAGGGCCTAGCCCTATCTGTTGCAGGGAAGATTGGAGAAAGGGTCATCTGGCTGTTTCTCCAATCGGAGGCCTTCTCAGCGTCACAGGCCAGAAAGCAGGTGGGGATGTGTTTACGCTGAGCGTAGGAGATTAGGTAGTGTCTTAGTGGTGTTATCCCTGGCTTCTCGACCCGGGATAAAACCCACTTGATTGCTACGTACCAGGGTAAGGAGTAGGGGGGCAAGACGATTTGCGATAATTTTTGAAAATAATTTAAGGTCGACTTTCAGTAGCGATATGGGCCTATAATTGCCACAACTCGTGTGGTCCCGTTCCGATTTGGAGATTACTACTATTTTTGGATTCGAAGTAACTAAGCCGATATAGGGTGCGTCTCATCTATTTCCTCAAAGGCTTGTGCCATGATCGGGGCCAGCAAGGAGGCAAGTGTTTTATAAAACCAGGGTGTATACCTGTCTGGACCTGAACTTTTGGCATTTTTAAGATCTTTGATCACACCCAGGAAATCCGAATTAGTGATGGGTTGTTCAAGGTCCTCTATAGCACTGGCCAGGATCATATGCAAGGCGGTAATCTGTATATATTGTGACGTACTTGCGTGATCTAGGTTGGAGAGTGCACCTATACTTGAGGGAGGGGGCAAATTATATATTTATTTATATTTTTATATATAATTGTATTATATTTGACTTTTTAATTAATATCATCATTTTAAATTTAATATGAATTTATTGTTGGCCATTATTGGCACCTTTTTGTAGTGCAAGACAAGCTCAAGAAAAATGCAGTCTCTAACCATCTCTTGTATCATGTCTGCAATCTCTTAAGCCCCGTACACACGGTCGGACTTTTGGCCAACAAACTTCATTTTGAGCAAGTTGGACCAACAATCCGACCGTGTGTACGCTCCATCGGACAAACTTTTTTTGCCTTTTTCTTGTTTTCATCAGACAAAAGTTGGGTCTGCAAACGGACAAACTTTTGCCCAACAAAAGTCCAATGGAGCAAAGTCCGACCATGTGTACAGAAAACCATCTGACTTTTGTCCGATGGACAAAACAACTAATGTTAAAATCAACCAAAAATTGCAGAAGTTGACCAAAGGGTGGCGGTAAAGAGCAGAAAAACCACGTGATGTTGCAAAAAGTTTGGAGAAAAGTCCAAGCGTGTGTATGCTATGGGTGTTCCCGACCAACTCCGTTCGGACAAAAAACCACGGAAAAGTCCGATGGAAGTCCGACCGTGTGTATGGGGCTTAAAACACACTGCAAAATTTCCATTTGGTGCACCTCTAGCAGACATGATACAGGATATGGTCAGAGACTGCAGACATGATACAAGAGATCAATGCAGCCTTGCCGGTGCCTGTGGGATGCAGCCTTGCCGGTGCCTGTGGGATGCAGCCTTGCCGGTGCCTGTGGGATGCAGCCTTGCCGGTGCCTGTGGGATGCAGCCTTGCCGGTGCCTGTGGGATGCAGCCTTGCCGGTGCCTGGATTAGAGCGGCGATCTCCTGCTGTGTCACGGAGCTGGATTTGAATTGCCTGGGCCGCAATAACTGTCCTGCCTCCTGTGATCATGTCATACTGATTCAATGTTCTCAATGTTCTGGCATTGGATCAGTGTGCCGTCTATCACAGGAGGTGGGACATTGCTACTGAGGCCCAGGCAATTTAGTTCCCTGACACAGGGAGATTGCCGCTCTGCAAGCAAAGGAGGAGCGAGGGGAGGACAGGACTGGGTGGACAGGATCTTAAGCTGCCAGGATGACACCCCAGAATGGACAGTGGTGCGGCCACCGCTACTGCGCATGCACCTTTATCTGCACTTTTTTTCTTTCGGCACTAGGCCGAAAACACAATTTTCGGCCGCTAAAATTTCTGTGCATCCCTAGTTTAAACCGTTCCATTGCCGTCAATAGGTTGCAACTTGTCATGCCCTTTGACCTGTCAAATAGCATGACAAGTCGAACCAGTGTGAATGAGGACTTGATTGTCAGCTTAATTGAACAAGCTGAAGTAAGAAGGTAACTTGTTACGATGAACAGCTGCACCGAATTTGGTGTGCAACAGTTTTAGTAAATCTCCCCCCTACCACTAGTTGATAATTCTCCAGTGATCCCTGTCCATCCTCCTTTGGCATCTGACCTCCTGTGACAGTGCTTGCATCACATATACAGCCCACAATCCTTAGGTCACCATGGTTGGGTACTTTTTGGTGCTGTCCATATGAAAATTTGATTCCCATTTCATGTCCAAACTGTGCTCTCTGCTCCACAATATTCAAATCACTGTGTGGTTCCTTCTCCCACTGTATTCTGTCTTAAAGTGGTTCTAAAGGCAAATCACAAAATAGTGCCGTGCTACCAATATAATAAAATACTAATAGTGAAATGCTAATAATCCAAATGAATAAGCGATTAAACCGGGGGGTTAACAATCTGGGGGTAACTTAGCTGGACGGATTAACAATCGGCTGACTTTCTGTGGGTGCGTTCGTAGTGTGTTTAGGACTCACCGCTCTGCCCCGCCCGAGGGTTCACGTATCTCCCCCTGGATCTCTGCGGGCGCGCAGGTTGATTGGGGTCCGCCGCGCGAAGAGCCCGCACGGCTGGATGGTCTCGGTAGTGGCGCCAACCAGTTGGGTATGGGGATCGGCTCCGCTCCTACGAAGGAAAAAAAGGCTGGAAGGTCCTCCATCGTGCGCATGGTGAAGGAGGCACGCTCATTGCGGAGTAGCACTGCTAGAGGGTATCCCCATCTGTACGTGCAGCCGTGTCTTCTGGCAACTTTGAGAGCCGGTTTCAGGATGGCGCGGCGCTGCAGCGTAGCCCTTGATAGATCCGGAAGTATTTGTATCTGCGCTCCGTCAAACTCGATCTCCCCATGGTCCCAAGCCTTACGAAGTATGGTTTCCTTCAGCGTGTAACGGTGCAGACGGCATAGGACATCTCTGGGTCTGTCCGGGTCTGTAGATCTAGGGCCCAGGGCACGATGCGCTCGGTCAAATTCCAAGGTAGGAGGTGGGTTACCCAGGAGGGTGTTAAGGATTGCTGTGACCGTTGCGGCCAGGTCCTCTGAGCCTGTGGCCTCTGGGATCCCCCGCAGCCGCAGGTTGTTACGGCGGCTGCGGTCCTCCATTTCTTCCAGGCGGAGCTGCGTTTCCTGGGCCGTTCTCGAGTGCGTTTCTTGGGCTCTTTCCAGCGTTTGTACTCTGAATGTCAGCGAGGATAACAGGGTCTCTCCGGAGGTGACACGTTCTTCTATCCCATGCAGCTCCTCTCTCACCTCTTGAAGATCTCTGCTGTGTGCCTCCTCAATCCTCAGGATTAGGCCTTCTATGTCCGCCCTCGTGGGCTGCGCCTCTGTCTGCACGTGTGGGGAGAGCCCACAGCATAGTACGAAGGTCCTCGTCCATGGTGAGCTGGTGCTGGGTCAAGCTTGCCACTTCTGCTCTAATCCCTGTTTTGGGTTCCTCAGAAATCACAGGGTCTGGTGTGGAAGTTGTGACCAGTTCTGCGCCGTTCGTCTCTATCCTGATTGCATGTGGCGCGGTCACAATGGCGCCCGGAGGAGTACTCTGGTTCCCACGAAAAAAACGTGTAATGTCAGGTTGAGATGCGGAATTTCGGGTCCCACGGGTCACCGAGCGAGTCCTGCACCTATCGGTGTTGCACATGCCTCTCTCACAGGGTGATATTTTAGCTTTAGGTCCGCTTAGACTGGGTCGGGCCAGGAGCTCCCCCAGAACACGTCTCTACTCGGCTGTCGCTAAGCCACGCCCCCTTTATTTATTTTTTAAATCGCCATCATACATCGGCCGCCCCAATTTTTTAATATCGGCATCGGCCAGAGAAAAACCCATATCGGTCAACCTCTAACCATAAGTCTTTAATCTGGCTAGCAACCAGTCTTGGACCTCCCTTAATCGGTATAACATAGGATTTAAAAAAACACTAACTCTAGTGCTCTCTGTATGCCAAAGGTCTATTTTATCAATAAAAACATTACTCACAAACAAGGCACTTAAGCAGTGCGGGCTCAGGATGCATAGAACGACGAAATGCTCACGGGATGATGTCACCACTGTGACTCCTCCCCCTAGTAGAGGCAGGGTTTTGGTTTGCTGCAGAACAGGTGTATTAAAGAAGAACTCTAGCTTTTCCTCCCCAAAACAGATTTATTGTGCATGCAAATGAATCACAACCCCACTGTCAGATATTGTGTAACTTGCCTACTTTAGCTGTGTACAGCAGGTTTCTGTGTCTGAAATTCAGCCAGGAGAAGTGACATCACAAAATTCTCTGACTTCCTGGTTTCCTTTCTTGACAGGTCCTGATACTACATGTCCCACGAGCCTCTGTAGTTTCAGGGCTGGCTATGGGAGTCACTTGTAGCATTTCTGGAAGTTGATGTGGGTGGGTCCTAGGGTTGCTGTAGGTCAGGGGTCTCAAACTAGCGGCCATCCAGCTGTTGCAAAACTACAAGTCCCATAATGTCTCTGCCTGTGGGAGTCATGCTTGTAACTGTCAGCCTTGCAATGCCTCATGGGTCTTGTAGTTTCGCAACAGCTGGAGGGCCGCCAGTTTGAGACCCCTGCTGTAGGTGTTTCTGGGCCTTCATGTGGGTGGTGAAAGGAGAGTATTGGAATTCTGCTCTCACCAATCACACTGTAATAGGACATATGAGATTACCTTCTACTTAGCTGTAGAACATTAAAGAACATTTTTGAGGCCTGTGTGTCTATGTATTTTCTGTGTTTTACATTTTTATAAACTGCCTCTCTTCTAAATTGTTTGCATGATATGCATGGTCACGAAAACGTAATGTGCTGCGGATAATGGGGAATGTGAAACTGCCCCCCTCCCATGCATGTTGTATTTCTCGGATTACATAACCGCATGCAAGATGTCATATGCTAGTTAAAAATTGCAAAATGCCCAAGACCCTGTTGCCTTGGTTTTCTTTTTACTAGGAGTGAATTTAGTTGAATGCATTAAGTAGATACCTTAAAGCACAATAAACACAAATAGAGCATTAATAATGTATTTTTCTAGGGTTCTAAAAGTTAGCACGGCTGCCTATTACAAACCACTTAATTAGCATTTGTTCCTCATTTTAAAAAGAAGAGCTAATGTTAAATTCTTGGAGCTGAAAAGTGTAATTAAAGTTCACTTGCTTTACTCAGGACTTTTGGAATGTTTTAGAGCTTTCTGATTATGAGTTTATTACCTATAACATGTTAAAGTTATTGCCAGAGCATTTTTTCTGTGGCCCTTTAATGTAGTACAGCGTCATTGACCATATATTTCATATTAAGTACAATCCAACCAATCCCAAAACGTCTTAAATTTTGCTTTAGTAAGCAGGAGTTTCATGGGGAGGGGCAAAAAAAATATACAGTGCATCTCAATTTTTAATCTTTTCTTGTGAAAAAATAAATAAATTTGAATCGATTCAAAAAATGTATTTTATTTCCGTAATTCAATTCAAAAAGTGAAACTCCTATATTTATATAGATTCATTATACACAGTGATATATTTTATCCCATTCCTTATCGGGCCATAATAATATGACGCTGCCAGGAACCCTCACTTCGGGTGGACGTCATATGACGGCCTTTCTTCCCGGCCGTCTAGGGGGCGCGCGCTGCCGGCGGCACCGCTCCTGACCCGGTGCGTGTGCCCGGCGGCCACGATGTCCCCCCCCCCCCGGGCACCCGTGATTGCCCGCGATCACAGCAGGAGTGTGGATCTGTGTGTGTAAATACACAGATCCACCTCCTGTCAGAGGTGAGGAGACCGATGTGTGTTCCCAGTACAGAGGAACACAGATCGGTCCCCTCCCCCTACAGTTAGAATCGCTCAATAGGGAACAAATTACCACTTCAGCGCCCCCTAGTGTTAACCCCTTCCCTGCCAGTCACATTTACACAGTAATCAGTGCAGTTTTATAGCACTAATCGCTGTATAAATGTGAATGGTCCCAAAAACGTGTCAAAAGTGTCCGATATGTCCGCCGCAATGTCACGGTCAAAATAAAAATCACAGATCGCCGCCATTACTAGTAAAAAAAATTTAATAAATGCCATAAATCTATCCCCTATTTTGTAGATGATATAACTTTTGCGCAAACAATCAATATACACTTATTGGGATTTATTTTTTTAGAAGAATACATATTGGTCTAAACTGAGGGAAAAAAAAAAAAAAAAAATTGTGAAATTCATTAACCACTTAAGCCCCGGACCATTTGGTAGCTAAAGGACCAGAGGTGAATTCAGAATTTTGCACTGCGCTGCTTTAACTGTAAATTGTGCGGACATGCAATGTTGTACCCAAAAGAAATTTGCGTCCTTTTCTTCCCACAAATAGAGCTTTCTTTTAATGGTATTTGATTGCCTCTGCGATTTTTATTTTTTGCGATATAAACGAAAAAAGACCGAAAATTTTGAAAAAAAATGATATTTTCTACTTTTTGTTATAAGAAAAATCGAATAAACTCAATTTTAGTCATACATTTAGGCCAAAATGTATTCAGCCACATGTCTTTAGTAAAAAAAATGTCAATAAGCGTATATTTATCGGTTTGCGCAAAAGTTATAGCGTTTACAAACTAGGGTACATTTTCTGGAATTTACACAGCTTTTAATTTATGACTGCCTATCTCATTTCTTGAGGTGCTAAAATGACAGGGCAGTACAAAACCCCCCCAAATGACCCCATTTTAGAAAGTAGACACCCCAAGGAAATTGCTGAGAGGCATGTTGAGCCCATTGAATATTTTTTTTTTGTCCCAAGTGATTGAATAATGACAAAAAAAAAAAAATTACAAAAAGTTGTCACTAAATGATATATTGCTCACACATGCCATGGTTATATGTGGAATTGCACCCCAAAATACATTCTTCTGCTTCTCCTGAGTACGGGGATACCACATGTGTGGGACTTTTTAGGAGCCTAGCCACGTACGGGACCCCGGAAACCAAGCACCGCCTTCAGGATTTCTAAGGGCGCAAATTTTTGATTTCACTCCTAACTACCTATTACAGTTTTAAAGGCCATAAAATGCCAAAATAGCACAAACCCCCCCCCCCCCCAAATGACCCTATTTTAGAAAGTAGACACCCCAAGGAAATTGCTGAGAGGCCTGTTGAGCCCATTGAATATTTTTTTTTTTTGTCCCAAGTGATTGAATAATGACAAAAAAAAAAAATTACAAAAAGTTGTCACTAAATGATATATTGCTCACACATGCCATGGTTATATGTGGAATTGCACCCCAAAATACATTCTGCTGCTTATCCTGAGTACGGGGATACCACATGTGTGGGACTTTTTAGGAGCCTAGCCATGTACGGGACCCCGGAAACCAAGCACCGCCTCCAGGATTTCTAAGGGCGCAAATTTTTGATTTCACTCCACTACCTATCACAGTTTTGAAGGCCATAAAATGCCAAAATAGCACAAAATACCCCCAAATGACCCCATTTTGGAAAGTAGACACCCCAAGCTGTTTGCTGAGAGGCATGGTGAGTATTTTACAGCTCTCATTTGTTTTTGAAAATGAAGAAAGAACATTTTTTTTTTTCTTTTTTTTTTTTTCAATTTTTAAAACTTTGTGACAAAAAGCGAGATCTGCAAAATACTCACAATACCTCTCAGCAAATAGCTTGGGGTGTCTACTTTCCAAAATGGGGTCATTTGGGGGGTTTTTGTGCCATCTGGGCATGCCATGGCCTCCGAAACTGTGATAGGCAGTGAGAAGTGAAATCAAAAATTGACACCCTTAGAAAGCCTGAAGGCGGTGCTTGGTTTTTGGGGTCCCGTACGCGGCTAGGCTCCCAAAAAGTCTCACACATGTGGTATCCCCGTACTCAGGAGAAGCAACAGAATGTATTTTGGGGTGTAATTCCACATATGCCCATGGCATGTTTGAGCAATATATCATTTAGTGACAACTTTGTGCAAAAAAAAAAAAAAAAAAATTGTATTTTTTCCGCAACTTGTGTCAACATATAAAATATTCCATGGACTCAACATGCCTCTCAGTATATAGCTTGGGGTGTCTACTTTCCAAAATGGGGTCATTTGGGGGGTTTTGAACTGTTCTGGCATTTTATACACAACATTAGGAAGCTTACATCCACTCTTCTAACCACTTGAAGACAAAGCCCTTTTTGACACTTTTTGTTTACATGAAAACATATTTTTTTTTGCAAGAAAATTATGTTGAACCCCCAAACATTATATATATATATATATATATATATATATATATATATATATATATATATATTTTTAAAGCAAAGGCCCTACAGAATAAAATGGTGGGTGTTGCATTTTTTTTTTCTACACAGTATTTGCGCAGCGATTTTTCAAACGCATTTTTTTGGGAAAAAATACACTTTATTTTTATTTTAATGCACTAAAACACACTATATTGCCCAAATGTTTGATGAAATAAAAAAGATGATCTTAGGCCGAGTACATAGATACCAAACACGACATGCTTTAAAATTTCGCACAAACGCGCATTGGCGACAAACTACATACATTTTTAAAAGCCTTTAAAAGCATTTACAGGTTACCCCGTTAGATTTACAGAGGAGGTCTACTGCTAAAATTACTGCCCTCGATCTGACCTTCGCGGTGATACCTCACATGCATGGTGCAATTGCTGTTTACATATGACGCCAGACCGACGCTTGCGTTCGCCATTGGGGAAGAGCAGGGCAGGACAGGGGTGTTTTTTTTTTTTTTTTTTTTAAACTGTTGCTTCCATATTTATTTATTTTTATCACTTTTATTGTTATCTCAGGGAATGTAAATATCCCCTATGATAGCAATAGGTAATGACAGGTACTCTTTTTTGAAAAAACTGGGGTCTATTGGACCCTAGATCTTTCCTCTGCCCTCAAAGCATCTGACCACACCAAGATCGGTGTGATAAAATGCTTTCCCAATGGCGCTTTTTATATCCGGGGGGGGGGGACATTCCCTCCCACTGCTTGTAAAAGCAGTCCAGAGGCTAATTAGCCACTAGGATTGCTTTTACATGAAAGCCGGCCGTTGGCTGAAAAGAATGATACCAAGATGATACCTAAACCCGCAGGCATCATTCTGGTATAAACATTCAAAGTCCAGCAACATACCAGTACGTTGCTGGTCCTTGTTGGACATGTAATCTTTTTTTTCATGCAGCCTGTTGGCTGAACGAAAAAAAAAGATTGATCGGTGGGTATGCCCACCATTAGAATACCGCCCTTCATCCACCCACTTCTAATGATGGGCATACATGCACCATTTATATATGCCGAAGCATGGGGGGCATCTTCTCGCAAAAGTTATGCCGCGTACACATGGTCAGACTTTTCCACGGGCAAGCCTCCGTCGGAATTTCGACCGTATATACGCGGCATTAGGAGCAAAATCGCTCCTCCGCTCCTGCTGCCCCAATGCTTCGGCATATATGCTTTTTTTTTTTAACTGTGGTGGTGAAATGACCTCCTACAGCACTGGAGTCGCAGGGATCAGGCCTGTCTCTGCGAACGCTGCAGTTATGTGTGTTGTGTTTTGCAAGTGACAGTGATCGATCGATACTGCACTTGGGTGGCCTGGGCTGGACAGAGGGGCAAAACGCAGGTGCTAGCAGGTATCTGGGCTGATCCCACTAACAGTGCGTTTTTGGGAACCCTAAACTGCTGGGGACGCTAGTATAGATCTGATCAGATCAGATATTGAGCTGATCAGATACTATACCACTAAGGGGGGTGTATGCTTCACGTGTGGGTGTTAGCGCTACTGGCACTAACCTGATGCTGCCTGGGGTGTGACGCAGACCCTCTCTGACGCTAAAACCTAACTGATATCACCCGCCGGGCGATCAGGGGGTTAAACCTTTATTGGGTTATATACGGCGGGTGCCCTGACACTATAAAAAGCAAACTAACTAACCAGCGTCACCCGTAACACTTATATGATGATCACTGGTGAAAGGGTTAACTAGGGGCAATTAGGGGGTTAAAACCTTTATTAGGTAATATATGGGGGTACCTGACGCTATATAAAAACCTGACGGCGAACCTAAAAAAAAATTACTGGCTACCTATCGGCATCACCGACACTAAGACAACGATCATAAAAACGATTGCTTAGCGACAGTGGTGATAGGGGGTGAAAGGGTTACCTGGGGGGCGATCAGGGGGTTAAACCTTTATTAGATAATATATGGGGGTACCTGACGCTATAAAAACCTGCGGCGAACCTAAAAAAAATTACTGGCTACGATCAGCATCACCGACGCTAAGACATCGATCAGAAAAATGATCGCATAGCCACGGCGGTGCTAGGGGGTGAAAGGGTTACCTGGGGGGTGATCAAGGGGGTTAAACCTTTATTAGGTAATATATGGGGGTACCCGACGCTATAAAAACCTGCGGCGAACCTAAAAAAAATTACTGCCTACCGATCAGCATCACCGACGCTAAGACATCGATCAGAAAAATGATTGCTTAGTGACAGTGGTGATAGGGGGTGAAAGGGTTATCTGGGGGGTGATCAGGGGGTTAAACCTTTATTAGGGGGGGTTAGGGGGCTACACTG
Source organism: Rana muscosa (assembly GCA_029206835.1). Taxonomy (NCBI): domain Eukaryota; kingdom Metazoa; phylum Chordata; class Amphibia; order Anura; family Ranidae; genus Rana; species Rana muscosa. The sequence continues at coordinate 75,908,971 of CM055121.1, forward strand.
GACCTAAAACTAAATGTAGTGACACTTTTACAGTCACAAATGTCACTGATTGCAGTGATCACTAAATAAATGGTCACTGCAATCAGTGACACTGTGACTGGGGGCTGGGGGGGGCCTGGGGGGGCGATTTATGTGCCTATGTGTCCTGGTGTCAGTGTGCTGTTTTGTGTACTAACCTGGCATCTTCTCCTGTACGGCGCTCGGTATATGTGAGCGCCCCAGGAGAGATGACATCACTTCCTCCTTCCTGGCAGGCAGGGGAAGCTCTCTCATTCGCCGGGAGCGATCGAGAGGGGGTGGCCGGAATCGAACGGCCGTCCCCTCATGCCGGATCGCTCCCGAAGGTAAAACGACCACCCACTGTAAAGAAGGGGGGTCCGATCGGACCCCCCAACTATACAAAGGCAATCACGTACATATACGTGATTCTGCCTGTCGGTGCCATTCTGCTGACGTATATTTACAGTGGGCGGTCGTTAAGTGGTTAAATCAAAAAGTAAAAAATATTTTTTTTTTTTTTTTTTTTTTTTTTTTCAAAATTGTCGCTCTTCTTTTGTTTATAGCACAAAAAATAAAAACCGCAGAGACGATCAAATACCACCAAAAGAAAGCTCTATTTGTGGGGGGAAAAAAAACACAAAGATTTCATTTGGGTACAGTGTTGCATTACCTCGCAATTGTCATTCAAAGTGCAACAGCGCTAAAAACTAAAAATTGGTCTGGGCAGGAAGGGGGTGAAAATGCCCTGTATGGAAGTGGTTAGGCCCTTCTTTCTTTTAATTTTGATGAATATGGCTTACAGCTAGTGAAAACCCAAAATTCAGTATCTACAAAATTTAACTTGCACAATATCCAAGTTTTCTGAGACTCATGGTGTCACACTCTAATCAGCTAATTAACTCAAAACACCTGTAAATGTTTCCTGAGCCTTTAAATGGTCTGTCTGGTTCAGTAGGCTACAGGGAAGGCTGCTGACTTGACAGTTGTCCACAAGGAGGGTAAGGCCGGGTTCACACACAGCCTTCCTTCTTTGGATCCGACTTTGCCCTGTGACATGAAGCCGACATGTGTCTGACTTTCAATGAACGGGGAGATCCGACTTGGATCCCCGCCAATACCAGGCACTGTGTTTGGTATGAATCTTGAGGGGGAACTCCAGCCCAAATTTTAAATAAAAACCGGCATGGGTTGCCCCTCCAAGAGCATACCAGGCCCTTGGGTCTGGTCTGGATTTGAAGGGGAACCCCTACGCTGAAAAAACGGCGTGGGGATCCCCCCGAAATCCAAAACAAACCCTTATCCAAGCACGCAACCTGGCAGGCCGCAGGGGAAGAGGGGGGGCGAGAGAGCGTCCCCCCTCCCTCCTGAACCGTACCAGGCCGCATGCCCTGAACATGGGGGGTTCGGTGCTCCTGGGGCAGGGGGGCAACCTGCGGCCCCCCCCACCCCAAAGCACCCTGAGAGCGAGAGAAGAACCGGAGAGCGGGAGAAGAAGGCGACGGAGAAGACCGGGCCCCGCTAGCAAAAGAGCTGGAAGAAGATAGCGGAGGCCCGGCGGAAGGAAGAAAGAACGACACCGGAGACCCCCGGAGCTGTGCAATAAATTACTTTAAAAAGCTGTGTTGTGTTTTTTTCTTGACATTTTTTTCCACCAGGTGAATGGGTAGGGGTACAATGTACCCCATATTCACATAGGGTGGGGGGCCGGGATCTGGGGGCCCCCTTATTAAAGGGGGCTCCCGGATTCCGATAAGCCCCCCGCCCGCAGACCCCGACAACCAACGGCCAGGGTTGTCGGGAAGAGGCCCTGTCCTCATCAACATGGGGACAGGGTGCTTTGGGGTGGGGGGGCCGCAGGTCGCCCCCCTGCCCCAGAGCACCAAACCCCCCATGTTGAGGGCATACGGCCTGGTACGGTTCAGGAGGGAGGGGGGCCGCTCTCTCGTCCCCCCCTCTTCCCCTGCGGCCTGCCAGGTTGCGTGCTCGGATAAGGGTCTGGTTTGGGTTTTGGGGGGACCCCCATGCTGTTTTTTCGGCGTAGGGGTTCCCCTTAAAATCCAGACCAGACCCAAGGGCCTGGTATGCTCCTGAAGGGGGAACCCACGCCGGTTTTTTATTTAAAATTTGCCGTGGAGTTCCCCCTCAAGATCAGCAGAGTAGAAGTCGCATGCCAAAGTCGGATCATGCAAGACTGCGGTCCGACTTTGATCCGACTTCAATGATAGTCAATGGGCTGAAGTCGAACCAAAGTAGTACAGGGAGCATTTTCAAAGTCGGACCGACATGTGTCGGACCAGTTAAGACGGCTCCCATAGGGAAATATTGATTTTCATGCGACATGAGCTCCCAATGTCGGAGCGTTTTGTCGCCCCAGTGTGAACCCGGTCTAAGTCACAAAAGGTTATTGCTAAAGAAACTGGCTGTTCAGAGTGCTGTCTCCTAGTATATTAATAGAATGTTGAGTGGAAGAAAAAAGTGTGGTAGAAAAAGGTGTACAGACAACAAGGATAACTGCAGCCTTGAGAGGATTATGAAGCAAAGGCCATTCAAGAATTTGGGGGAGACTCACAAGGAATTAACTACAGATGGTGTCAGTGCTTTAAGATCCACCACACACAGACGTATCCAGGACATGGGCTACAACTGTCGAAGCGTCTTACCTGGGCTAAGGAGAAAAAAAGACTGGACTGTTGCTCAGTGGTCCAAAGTCCTGTTTTTTGATGAAAGTACATTTTTGCATTTCATTTGGAAATCAAGGTCCCAAAGTCTGAAGGAAGAGTACAGAATCCAAGTTGTATGAGGTCCAGTGTGAAGTTTCCAGAGTCAGTAATGCTTTGGGGAGCCATGTCATCTGCTGGTGTGGGTCCACTGTATTTTATCAAGTCCAAAGTCAGCGCAGCCCTCTACAAGGAAATTCTAGAGCACTTCATGCTTCCCTCCACATTGATGCTGTAATTCATGCAAAAGGAGCCCCCATCAAGTATTGAGTGTCATACTATACATGGACATACTTTTCAGTAAGCCAACATTTCTGAATTTTTTTAATTTATTTTATTTGGTCTTGTGTAATCAAGTTTTCTGAGATACTGAATATTGGGTTTTCACCAGATGTAAGCTATAATTATCAAAGTGTAAAGAAAAAAAATGCTTGAAATATATCTGTGTGTAATAAATCTACATAATGCGTTTCACTTTTGGCATTGAATTACTGAAATTAATTTTTTGATATTCTAATTGTCTGAGATGCACCTGTAGATGTGATACTGTTGTCAACCAAAAAAATTGTGGGTCTCTGCACCAGAAGGTGGTATTCTTGCCTCTGGTGGCCAATGTCAAGAGGCTTTGGGAGTGTCAGGTCTGTCTGTGCCACTTGCTGTTTTTTTTCCATCCTCTGACCCACTACATCACTGCGGTTTTCTGTAGTGAAGTAGGTGCAAGTTCTATGTATTTTACTTTGGCAGGTGTGAATACTTAAATGGACCATACACTAGTAAAATTTCATTAGATATCTTAGTTTTTAAGTACATTTTTGATTTTCCAATCATTAGTGGGGTAAAATCATTTTTGTTTTGGACTGTAGTGACCAAGCTTGAAGGAGCCGGGTGGAAATAACTTTAACAAATTTTCATTCAGGAAAGTCCATTCACTCCACAATCTATTTGAATTATTTGTTATAAGCAAATGCTGTTTGGCCAATATTCGCCATGTCATTGAATATACTTATTAGAGGTTTTGTACAAATGTTTGTTTTATTACTTTGGACACTTGCTGTGGCATCCTAAAAGGAATAGTGTCTTGTGTTTCCCAAAACAGATCAGATTTTTTTTCTTCTATTTAACAATGCATTTACTATGGTATCTTAAGTACTTTACAGGACCATATGCATGTGCCGCATTCAGGCCTCTGCCTCCTAGGGTTCCGTGGAACCTTGCAGTTCCTTTAGCGGTGGCTAGGGATTCCTTGAACTGTGGCTCACTGATATCCTTTTATGGTGCATGCATAGTTCCAGGTCCAATGCCATTTGTCAGAGCCAGCAGCATGACTGCAAGGGTGTCATTCTGGCCACCCTGTGGCATTCTTACCACCACCAATTTAAAGGGCATTTTCTCAATGATCCCCTGGTGGGCTAATCTGACCAGGGTATCCCCGAGACCTGAAAATTATTTTACGGTTTCCTCTGGGGTAAAAACGTTGAAGGGTTGGTCTAGGCCCAGTGGGGGATAGAGGTGTAACCATGGTTAGAGCACCTTCCCAACAATAGACACTGGGTGCGAAAGTGTGAATCTAACCTAAATCTGAAATGGTATTTGCCTTTTCAGTGCACGTTCCTTTCCTTTACATATCTGGATAATGGCCAGAGACGTATAGCCCTGGCCAAAAGTTTTGAGACCACCATAAATATTAATTTTCACATAGTCCGCAGTTTTATGATGGCGATTTTTTTGCAAGGTCCCTCTTTGCCATGAAAATGAACTTACCGTATTTTTCGCACCATAAGACGCACTTTTTTCACTGCAAAAATGAGGGGAAAATGCCTGTGCGTCTTATGGAGCGAATATAGACCAGCACCCCCCCCCCCCGCCTCCGCCAAATACCAAGCCAGCCGATCGGCTCCTCAACTGTGGGTTGCCTGCGTCTCCCTGTCAGGACGGGAGCGTCTGTGTGTCTGTGACAGGGAGCGTGTTCCCCCCTCCTTCTCCAGGCAGAGCAGGCTTTCTATTTCCCCTCCTTCTCCAGTGCGGGCTCCGTGTGTCCCCCCCCCTTCCCTGGGCAGTGCGGGCTCCATGTGTTCTCCCCCTCACCTTCTCCAGGCAGAGCAGGCTTTCTATTTCTCCAGGCAGTGTGGTCTCTCGTGTGTCCCCCCCCTTCTCCTTCTCCGGGCAGTGCGGGCTCCATAGGTTCTCCCCCCACCTTCTCCAGGCAGAGCAGGCTTTCTATTTCCCCTCCTTCTCCAGGCAGTGCGGTCTCTCGTGTGTCCCCCCCCCCCCAACTCCGGGCAGTGCAGGCTCTGTAGCAGCAGCACGAGCCGAGTAGGAGATAAAAGACACAGAGCAGGCTGTGTATGCATTCCATTTCCTCTCCCTTCTTCTGTCAGCAGTGGGGGTGGGGATTATTAAAGCAGCAGCAGGACTGAGCAGCTTTCAGAGGGGGACACTAAATTGCAGGCAATTAGTGTGCAGTAACCACTAGCAACTGAATGGTGAGTGGCAATGTGTAGTAACCTCTAGAAACCAATCAGTGCTCAGTAATGTGTAGTAACCTCTAGCAACTGAATGGTAATGTGTAGTAACCTCCTCAGAATATTTTTTTTCTCATTTTCCTCCTCTAAACCCTAGGTGCGTCTTATGGTCAGGTGCGTCTTATGGAGCGAAAAATACGGTAATCCCCAAAAAAACATTTCCACGGCATTTCAGCCCTGCCACAAAAGGACCATCTGACATGTCATTGATTCTCTCGTTAACACAGGTGTTAGTGTTGATGAGGACAAGGCTGGAAATCACTCTGTAATGCTGATTGAGTTAGAATAACATACGGGAAGCTTTAAAAGGAGGGTGGTGCTTGAAAACATTGTTCTTCCTCTGTTAACCATGGTTACCTTTCAAGAAAATGTGCAGTCATAATTGCTTTGCACAAAAGGGGATTCACAGGCAAGGATTTTGCTGCTACTAGGATTGCACCTAAATCAACCATTTATCAGATCATCAAGAACTTCAAGGGGAGAGGTTCAATTATTGTGAAGGCAGTTTCAGGGCGCCCAAAACAGTTCAGCAAGCGCCAGGACTGTCACCCTTCAGTTGATTCAGCTGCAGGATCAGGGCACCACCAGTGCAGAGCTTGCTCAGGAATGGCAGCAGGTAGGTGTGAGTGCATCTGCAAACACAGTGAGGCGAAGACTTTTGGAGGATGGCTTGGTGTCAAGGGCAGCAAAGAGGCCACTTCTCGCCAGAAAAAACATCAGGGACAGACTGTGATATTGTGCAAAAAGTACAAGGATTGGATTGCTGAAGACTGGGGTAAATTAAGTTTTCTCTGAATCCCCTTTCCGATTTGTTTGAGGCATCTGGAAAAATCCTTGTCCGGAAATAAAAAGGTGAGCGCTGCCATCAGTCCTGTCATGCCAACAATAAAGCATGCCGATACCATTCGTGTGGGATGGATTCTCAGCCCAAGGGAATAAGCGCACTCACAATTTTGTCTAAGAACACAGCCATAAATAAATAATGACACAAAAACATCCTCTGAGAGCAACTTCTCCCAACCATCCAAGAACAGTTTGGCGAGGAACAATTCATTTTCCAGCATGATGGAGCACCTTGCCATAAAGAAAAAATGATGACTAAGTGGCTTGGGGAACAAAACATCAAAATTTTAGGTCCATGACCAGGAAACTCCCAAGACCATCCCATTGAGAACTTGTGGCCAATCCTCAAGAAGCAGATGAACAAAAAAAAAAAACACAAACTCCAAGCATTGATTATGCAAGAATGGGCTGCCATCAGTCAGGATATGGCTCAGAAGTTGAGTGACAACATGGCAGGGCAAATTGCAGAGGTCTTGAAAAAAGGTTAACACTGCATAAACATAATTGTCAATAAAAGCCTTTGCCACTTATGAAATACTTGTCATTATTCTTCAGTATACCATAGTGACATCTGACAAAAATCAAAAAACACAAGCATTAGACTTTGTGAAAATTTATTTGACATTCTCCACTTTTGGCCACAGCTGTATTATGCAACAAGCGCTAAGTTTCAAAGTTATAAACCAGTAGTTTTGTCTTTTGTGTAACTACTAATTAATAATTTTAGGTATATGTAAAAATCAGGTTGTCAGTATGTATATTCACTAGGCCATTAGTAAAGCTGTGTGATGTGTATTTTTTTTTTTTTTTAATGTCCCATCTTATTCACAAAGCTTTATTTCAGTTCTACTGTGGTGGCTGAAATTTGTGTCGTTTAGCCTCCATCGTATATGGGGAAAAAAAATGTATAAGGTCTAAATGCTATATATAAAAGTGATAGATTAGGAAATATAGGCTAATGGTTTGTTGCAAATTTTCCTGGCCCTATCCTCCCTTCCGGAGCCTCCCAATTAGTCTGTGAATTTAACCATCATAAACTCAACCAGTAGGAATGCTCAAAGGTCGGTGGGGTCAGGGCTAATAGTAATTTACATGATATATTTCACCAAATGTAACTTCTGCTTATTCACTTTTTTTATAGTCTTAGTCTGAAGTACCCAGGCTTGTGCCAGCCTTCTCATTTGGGTTAAGCAGGTCTACAGCTTGGTGTGAAACTGGTGGCTGGGCAGAAAAAACTTTTTGGCTGACATTGTATACTTGGAGTAATGCTGCCTGATGCTTTGGTTACTGGACATCAGTTTACACACACTCTGCAATACGACCTGCTGTCATTTGTTACAGACCACTCTATCATTGAAAAACTTGGTTGTAAAAAGTTGACGGTTGGAAAATTGACTTTACTTTCCCTTAAGTCCAGATGCATCCTAAGAATAACTAGTCTATTACAATATTTACTGTACATGCTGCCTTAGACCACAGCCCTGTAAGTAAATGTACTATTAGTTGCATCCTTTCTAAGAGTGAATGTCTGATATAGTGATACAGCTAGATGAAATGTATAAAGTAGGATTGATTCATGTATTTTTAGAGATCCTACAATATTGGTCTCTAATCAAAACCAAAATGAAACTACTGAAGGATGCAAGGTAGAAAATGTCATGCAGAACAGCTTGCAGTGAGCCTTTTTGTAAATGGTAGTATACTCCAAGTTGAATCCGCTTTTAATATGAGCTTCTGCCTCTGGACTTTCCAGGTAGATTGTGGGCTTGGTTTTACCACTAGGATAGTTTTCAATGGGTTACCATGAGTGTCAGCACTTACTGACACCCTGCAGGCTCCAAAGTGTTCCTTTTTTTTTTATTATTGGGTGCAGTCAGCAAAGCACAAGACCCTGTTGGCCTTCTTGTGGATGTAACTTGATGGGTTTTTTTTCTTCTTCCCAGCAATGCAGAAAAGTCAAGGGTCAAAGTGGTTGTAAACCACATGAAATGTGAACAAAGCCTATCCTTCGGGTTCTATAGTGTGTGCTTGTCTCAGTTAGTGATACTAAAGGTTTGAATAAAAATAAAAAAAAATGACAAACATGTCATACTTGCCTCCGCTGTGCAGCTCGTTTTGCACAGAGTGGCCCCGATACTCGTCTTCTGGGGTCCCTTGGCGGCTGTCTCGGCTCCTCCCGGCATCAGCTAACCCCCCTGGGAAGCTCTTTCCCAAGGGGGTTACCTTGCGGCCGCACTCCCGAGTCCAGCATTTGCGTCCATAGACACAAATGCTGGACTCGGCCCCGGCGCCCGCATCATTGGATTTGATTGACAGCAGCGCAAGCCAATGGCTGCGCTGCTATCAATCTATCCAATGAAGAGCCAAGAAGACCGGCCGAAATCCAGCGCGTTCTCAACGTGGGACTTTCGAGGGCTCAGGTAAGTAAATGGGGGGCTGGGGGGGCCAGTAAGCATCGGTTGTTGTTGTTTTTTCACCTTTATTGCATAGGATGCATTAAGGTGAAAAAACACGAACCATTACAACCCCTTTAAGTGCACTAAGTTTAATTTCTGCTTTGTTTCTCTGACATCGGCGTGAATCTCCTCCGGACACTAAGCCCAGGTTCACACTGGGCTGCGGGAGTGAAGCCGTGCGAGTTCAGCTGAACGCGCACGATTTCACTCTCGCTGGTAGTCCCGATTTCAGCCGCGATTACAAAGACATCTGACACAGATGTTAATGTAAATCGCATCCGAAATCGCAAAAAGTAGGACGGTGCCATTGCCGGCAATTTGCGGCAAATATCGCCGTTTTGACATGCAAAATCTCATGTCAAAACGCACCAGTGTGAACCAGGGCTTAGAGAGAAATGGGGACGGGAGGGAGCTCCAGCTGATTGACCGCCTCCAATAAGCGCTCAGAGCTCTCCTCACTGTGCTCTGCAGAGTGTAAATTTCAGCTGTCTGTCCCCTTTTTTCTGCTAGCTCAGACGAGCTGTATAAATTCTGGACTTTGAATGGATATAGAGAAGAGAAGCTTGCTGATAAACCTGTACGAACAGGTACAACTTATGTGAAGAGGATTTGTTTAATCTCTGTATCATTGAAGACCTGTCACTTTTACTGGGTATATGTAAGGGTTTACAACCACTTTAAATTATCTGTAGGGTTTCAGATCACTGCATTGCGATAGAGGTTTCCACTCAAACTTCTATGCTGTCTGTTAAATGGGGCCCCTTTTGTACAAGGTTGCAGATTTACGCTCATGTTTCTTAAACTGGAACTTCTGCTTATTCGTCGTCGTCCCCTGTTTTTGACAAGTCCCCTTCCCCACTTTGAGACAGCGCCATGGCGTAGCTCGGCCCCCCTCCTCCTTCCTCCACCACCAGGCCAGTTAGAAAGTGCAGTGCGCTTCACACATGCGCAGTAGGGAACTGGCTGTGAAGCTGCCGTGTTCCCTTACCGGCAATGGTGGCGGCTTTACCTGACAGCCGAGCCGAAGATAGGATGGGGTGCTGACATCACGGGCTAGTCGAGGGATAGTCTTGCCTTCCTCCAAGAATGTAAATGCCATCCAGTAGAACCGGATTTTCTTATAGATTTCCTGTTTGTTTTGTGAGATGAGAACCAAAACCCCCATCACACTCACCTTTTTTAAATCCATACAGCACATCCTCAGTCACATGCAGCCCACATAAAAAAAAGCAGTGTCCCCTTCATTCGTTTGGTGGTCCTATATAAAAACAATGCTACTTTATATGAACTGGCCTTCTTGTTCCATCTCTGATGTGATGCCTGTAATGCTGCTTTGCTTCCTCAGCAACTAGGCCAGCGCTGGGACACGAGTAAAAATGTTTTGATCCTTTTTGGAATACTTTCTTAATAAAAGCTAATCATAGTAAGCACCTAGTGGTGAATAGTTTGTCATAATTGCTATATCTTCAGGACCGCTAGGAAAGACCCTAAAGAAAATGAATGCAGCAACTAATACTTGCACTAGCTGTACTTTTATTTAATGAATACATAAAGCCCCATGCACACTGGACATTTAGCCCTGGTGCATGGGACTCTGGTGTTTTTGTGGGCGGAAGGCACAGGTTCCACTGCTAGCACGTGTAGGTCAGAATGCTCCCGGGACAAATGCTCCGAATGCAGGCTTCTTGTGTGTCATGCATCCGTACCCGGGCACATACTGCCCTGTCAAGGAGTACCGCTAGGTCAGTGTTTCTCAACTCCAGTCCTCAAGGCGCCCCAACAGGTCATGTTTTCAGGCTTTCCATTATTTTGCACAGGTGATTTGATCAGTTTCACTGCCTTTAGAAATTACCACAGCCGTTTCAACTGAGGGAAATCCTGAAAACATGACCTGTTGGTGCGTCTTGAGGACTGGAGTTGAGAAACCCTGCGCTAGGTGCACCATCCAGGCGTAGTAATTAGGATTCTTATAGTTTGGCAGGCTGCTTGCAACAGGGCTCGACAGGGCACCTATGCCCTCCACCCATGGATAACTCCCAGAACCCCATGCATCAGTACTGAATTCCTAGTGTGCACAGGGCTGAACAGCTTTGTTTCTCTTTTTTTTTTTTTGTATCTGCTTGGAGTTCAAAGCCAACCTTTACTGACTTCAATTCAACAGCATAACCTTTTAGTGCCATTGCTGTATGTGACGTTACATATGGTTAACTGACACCATGTTTCATGTGGTTGCACGCTTTGCATGTGCTTTTATTTGCTTTATCAAACAAGATTTTTTTCTCCACCCATCTGAGAAGAAAATTCTCATAATGTGATAAGACTTTGGGAAGGGTGGAGTGGGTGCTGTATACAGATAAATATGGGTTCAATATTTGATTAGATAAGGTCGAGTGTATGTAGGAATTAGGATCTGCTTACATGAGAAACAGCACAGTCAAATTGCAGCATAATATTTATTTAACTTGAGATTACTTTTTGTAAGCATTTCATTGAAGAAAACGGCAATGGGGAAATGTCATTTTAGAAGCTTTCCTACTACTACCGTACTGACTTTTTGGTTTTCTATATTCTAGTATTTTTGTCTAGTCAAATGTTTTTTTGTTTTTACATTTTTTTATTTTACTTTTACACCAAGTATACCAAGAGCACATAGAAATGAATTGTGCTATGTTCTCACTGCAACACTGCCTTCAGATGAATTGGTATTTTCCAGAAAAAAAAAAGACGTGTGATATTTTGGTACAGCATACCTGAAGTCACTCCATTTTCACACCACAACCTTTCATAGGCAGGAATAGGAATAGCACTCTAGCATTTCAGTAACATGTATAGATCCAAAGACTTGCTGGTAGGTTAATTGGTTCTTGTCTAAATTAGCCCTAGTATGTATGAATGTAAGTTTTAGGGACCTTGGATTGTACGCTCCTTGAAGGCAGGGACTTATGTGAATGTGTAATATGTAAATTAATGGCGCTACAGAAGTACCTGTAATAAAATCTATATATATAAAAAAAAGCAAGATAACTGCCTTGGGTAGTCACAACAGATACAACAAATACTAGCCGTACACTAAAAAGGATCCTAAAGGAAATGTGTATTTTGAGAAATAAGAAAGCTGTATAATTTCTGAAATTGCTAGTTGCCTGGCTTCTAAGTACCGTATATACTCGAGTATAAGCCGAGTTTTTCAGCACATTTTTTTGTGCTGAAAATGCCCCCCCTCGGCTTATACTCAAGTCTGTGTCCATCTTCAACTTTGTGCGCCTGATCCCTACCAGCCGTATATCCCCTGGACCCCAAACTTGGCACACATGTAGCCCCACTCTTCTTCTAGAAGTGTGCAAAGTTTGTTGTCCAGGGGACCTACGGCCGGGGAGCACCGATTTTTCAAAGCCGGGCACCCCTTCCATAGACTCCCATGTTAAACGTCAGTCTAGTCACACAGCGCCCGGAGATCAGGTAGGGAGATTGGGCACAGAGAGGCATGCACATGGACACAGTGAGGCATACAGATGGACACGCTAGGTTTATACTCGAATCAATACGCTTTCCCATTTTTTGTGGTAAAATTGGGTGCCTCGGCTTATATTCGGGTTGGCTTATACTCGAGTATATACGGTATGTAGATCGGGAAGTTCAGTGCAACTTTAGAATGTGATGTGCATACTCGGTCTCTCTCGGTAAGTACCAAGGCAGTAGACCACATAATAGCCAGACAACGTGCATTTTCAGAAAAAGCCTCAGCCCTGGATTAAGATCACTAAAGATTCAGTCTGCATGGAGTTTGTTTCTTGGTGTTTCCATGGGTTTCCTTCAGATGTGGTCTTCCGAACACTACCCTCTCTGTGGGGTAGCTAGCTAGTGTATTCAATCCTTGGGCTGGACTACTTTTTTAATGTACCCATAGTCCTGTCAAAAGTATTGTATTTTCCATCTTTCTCCCAAAAAAATAAAAAAATAAATGGCTTTGGACCCCATTGCAATTAGAAACAATAAAAATCGAAATGCAGTGTGTAGGCCTGAGCATGATAAAACAGTCAGTCTTGTGTCTCCAATGGCTTCATGCACACCGGCTTAAAACGCTGCTCCTAGAGGAGTTGTACATCAAGTAGCCTAGAGGCGTTTTTAAGCTCAGCGTTTAGAGGCAGAAAAAACCCTTCTGTCTTGCGTGTTTTTTTTTTTTTTTTTCTGGTAGCAAAATCCTTAAACCACGCTAGTACAAAAACAGTCAAAATTGGCATTTTTTTTTCTGCCAAGAGCTCTGGTGTTTTTTAAGCTAGTGTCTATGGAGCTTAAAGTGTTTAATCCCCCCAAAAACAAACATATTTTTTTTCAGATCCTGGTCCCTTACAGCAGATTGCACAGCCCAGTGCTTGTACTGTGTAATCTGCCCACTCTAAACTGTAAAAACTGCCCGTTGCTGCCACTTCCTGTATCCCCCTCTCTGCGCTGACCATGATAACCAGGGCTGCTAAGCACTGACCACCGTGATCAGTTTACATCCCTCCATCATCTGCAGCCCTACTCTCAGCTCTCCTCTCTCTCCCCCCCCTCCTCTCTGCCTGTCGGATCCGTGTTCTGTGTCTGTCTCCGCAAATGATAAATGCTCACTGCCAGCCCCTCTATTACAGCCTAGTATAGCACACTGTATTTGTTTTTTTTAAAATAAAAACAAGGCTTGTTAAATACCTGTTTAGCGTGATCTTCAGGTCGGTCACGTGACTCTCGGCCGGTTTCTAGGGCTACTGCAGGAGGGGCTGAGCGGCCATGTGACGTCCCCAGCTGACGTCAGAGGGAGATCTCGACCCCTCCTGCAGAAGCCATCCATCGGAGCTGTGACCGGCCTGAAGATGGCTCTAAACAGGTTTTTACATGCCTAGTTTTTATAAAAGACTAATACAATGTGATGCCTGGCTCTAGAGGGGCTGGCATAGACTTAAATTAATGAGTTAAACACTTTGGTGTATTCTCTTACTGGCTTAGAATGCTGTCAAATCTACCTTGCTAGCAAGTAGGGAGCAATTTCTTGCTCTCCTGGGTAGCAAGGGAGCAATTCTAAAGAAACGGCTTTAGTAAGTTGGCGATCCTGTTGAGTAACCTCAACCCGTTGGCTATAAATTGAGTTTGTATTCAAATTGTCAACATCTTCAAGTGACCTTTTAGATGGAGAAGCTACTTTGCATATGTTTATCAATAGTGCTGAAGCAGCCTTCTGTAATGGTGCAGATTAGTCTGACACTCTGCGACATCTACCACCATTTTGCCTTAAAGTGGAACTAAACCCACGATTTATCGGTTTCACAAAACGGTTATATTTTAAGGACATGCATTAGTGCAGCGGTCTCCAAACTGTGGCCCGCTGGCCAGATGTGACCCTTTGCCTGCCTTTTTATCCGGCCCTTGGGGCACTATTCTTTCCACTGATGCCAAAGACTGGGCACTATTCCTCCCACTGACACCATAGATGGGGAACAAATTCACAAATTATGGGGCACTTATCCCCAAACCCTACCCTCCCCCAACCACTAACGCCAGTGATGTAATTTTTTTACTCCCACTGTCCACCAAGCCCTATGGCATTTACGCCCACGGTTGGGGCATTTTCTACTCCCACTGGCCAGTCCAGCCCCCCTAAAGTTTGAAGGACAGTAAACTGGCCCTTTGTGTCAAAAGTTTGGAGGCCCCTGTGCTTACCGTATTTTTTGCTCCATAAGACACACCTAGGTTTTAGAGGAGGAAATCGATAAAAATATTTTGAACCAAATGGTGTACTAAAATATTTACCAGTGCCCATGAAATGCAGCCTGGCCATTGCTCGTGGCTGCTCTGTCTTGGCAACAGTGTCAGGCCTAGCCGAGAGATCGCCTGGCGCTCGTGGGCGCTTGGGATGTCTGTCCTTCGCTCCTCTGCCTCTCTTGCGGTACGAACATGGCAGGGGGCGGTGCCTGGTGTATATTCGCTCCATAAGATGCAGAGACGTTTTCCCCCATATTTGTGGGGGGAAAAAGTGTGTCTTATGGTCCGAAAAATACGGTATGTTAGCCGTTAAGGCTATAAAATAGCTGGTATCATAATTTATCACATGTACAGCACCATGGCAACTTCAGATCAGAGGGTAAGCTGGTAGCTTGCATGGTTGTTAAGGATAGGAGGGTTTGGTCCTGTATTAATTGTATGATTTACATTGTGTTTTTTTTCCCCGGAGCATTTACAGAGAGATTGCAAAGTAGCTAGAACTCTCTGCGAAAGAGGCACCATTGTGCCAACAGGATACCTTTTGGCATACAGTAAGTTTAGCAGTGTATTGTGTTCTGCACCCACTGCATTATACTGTAGAGAACAAAGACATTGAGAGGGTGCTTTGACAAATGCTCGAAGTATCCTTTACTAGAATTGCAGAGGCTGTCAATAAAATGCGTACTGGTGGAAATCACCCTTAGATAATTGACTTTGTTTTTAATGGTATACTAATGCATTATTACAATTGAACATCCAAACTGAATAGTTTCTACCTGTAATTTACAGCCCTGAAATGCAGAAAAACTTGTTTGTCTTCTGTTTCGAATCCTCTGTGTAACAAAAGACCTAAACACAGTAATTTTGCTTCTAGTAATGAAGACATTTAAAAGATCAATTTACTAAAACCTGGTGTTTATTTTTTTAAATGTCGCTGTGATAGTCAGCATGTGTGGCACCTCGTGTAATTATGTTGCTTCTTTTAACAGTCTCCTTATTCTTACATACATGTTTAAATGTGTTAGTCAGCATTTGTGGCATCCCATGTAATTATGTTTCATGTTTAAGTGGGGAAAGGCCTACATTTTCACAGTAACAAACTGCCTGCATGCATATTATTATTTTTTTCTTGAATTCCATCCTTTAAGACTGTTTTACATTTTTTGCACACTCCTAAGCATTGTGATAAACAAGATGCAAGAAAAACGCTGATTATTCTAACCAGCGTCATTTGCCAATATCACTGCTGTCCATTCTAGCTAGAGCCATCAACATTGCAGTGTGAATGATGTGTTCAGTTGGGGACTGTTTTATGTGCGAGCCTAGTCAGTCAGATTTCTTCCTATGAATGATAAATGGGGAGCTGTATGGCCATTATCCATAGTGCCAGGTTTCACCAGCACTTCGTCTGCAACTTGCCGAATTTAACTCCGTTCTTCAACTACTCATTGAGAAAAGAGGATGGACCTGTTGGGACACAGATTTTCAGACTTGAACCATTGAGATTGACACTCCTAGCAGTTTCTGCAGATACATTGGAATGGTACATACATTTTTTTTTTTTGCAGGGATCTCTTCTTTAAACTTTACATGAGTTGCTTTAAGATCGTTAACTCCAGCACGTTGCTGTTGTATATTGGCTATTTCTGAAAGTCATCTGACATTGGCCCCCATACCGTTTTAGCGAAGGCAACAAACTCCCCAAAAGTGAGGATTCAATTACTATATATGTGGACTGTTTAGAAAATGTTCAAGTGCTATTGTACACATTTCTTTTGTCTATTTACAGCATTTATATTCTACTCTGCTTTTGGAGATTTTTCATACAGATTTTTTGTGAATGTGTTTTAGACACAGGAAACACCCCTGTGGCGCTGTTTGGCAACCATGGTCTAACTCGGGAGTCTCTAAACTTTCTAAGAAAAGGGCCAGTTTACTGTCCTTCAGGCTTTACGAGGGCCGGACTGTGGCAAGTGGGAGTAGAAAATGAACCCGGCATCAGTGCGCTATATTGGCTTTAAAGGAAGGAATGGTGCCCCATTGTTTATCAATGGGAATAGTGCACCATTGATGTCAGTAGGGGCAATTGTGATCCATCATTGGTGTCAGTTGGCCAGAGCCAGGTAAAGCAAGCAAAGGGCCATATACAGCTCCCGGGCCACAGTTTGGAGACCACTGTTCCATCTAAAAGGTTGTCCCTCTGTAATAAGTTTCAGTTCCCTGTATACACCTGTATTTCTATTCTTTGCGATGCTTCAATAAACCTTTTTTATGAAACAAAAAAAAAATGTACATAGTTTTTCATAATGTCCATAGTCTGGTCACAGGTGCACCTTAAGAATTCAAAAGGTTAACCTTTTATACCCTATTTAACCACTCCGGGACCGAGCCTCTCTTTTGAGATTTGTTGTTTACATCAGTTAAAATCTGTTTTTTGCTAGAAAATTACTTGCAACACCCAAACATTATTATATTTATTTTTTTCAGACACCCTAGAGAATAAAAAGGCGGTCGTTAAATACTTTGTCACACCGTATTTGTGCAGCGGTCTTGCAAGCTTAATTTTTGGGCAACAAAAATACACTTTTTTGAATAATAAAAAAAACCGAGACAACAGTAAAGTTGGCCCAAATTTTTTTCTATATTGTGAAAAAATAATGTTACGCAGATTAAATTGATACCCAACATGTCGTGCTTCAAAATTGCGCCCGCTTTGGCACTTGAAAATCTCCATTGGCAACATTTAAAAATGTCTACAGGTTGCCCGTTTTTGAGTTGGAGGTCTAGTGCTAGGATTATTGCTCTCGCTCGAACGACCGTGACAATAACTCTCACGTGGTTTGAACACTGTTTTCATATGCCGGCGTGACTTGCGTAAATGTTCGCTTCTGCGCGCAAGCTTGGCGGGACGGGGCACTTTTTTTTTTTTTTTAGAATTTTACTTTTTTTTTTTGTTTTGTTTTACTGTCCTAATCGGATCGTCTCCGCCGCTATCGGCAGAGACCGGAACGTAGCTTTGGCACCTCTCCCGCTGCCGATTTTTAAAAGTGATCTTGCAGCAAATCCACTTTTTATCTTGGAGGACTACCAGCCGTTGCAGAAAATAGTGGGGTTATGGCAGCTAAGTACTGACCACAGCTACGGCTGTAAGTGGTTAAAAACAAAATAGTCTAGTAAACCTAGTCCTTTTTTTTTTTTTTGGTGGGTTTTACCTAAGGAATATTGAGGCTTAGGGCCGGTTCACACCAGTATACTGTGCAGGAGACCTGCGTTCCATGTTGGGAAACTGCAATGGGTGTTATTAAGTTACTGTCACCCCAAACTCAGTGCGTTTGCCTGCACAGAAGTACCATGCAATGTGATCACAGCGAGTTTCCAAACTTTTAGTGCGGTGCAATTTCAGCCCATTCAAAACATATGAGTTGAAATCGCATCACACAGAACTGCGTGTTAATTTCACAGGAACGCCTGTGCATTAACATGTTTGTAAAATAAAGTGTGAAACTGTACAACTCTATTGAAAAACAAACTGAAATCTTTTAGGGGGAGGGGATAAAAAATAATTTATTTGCATGACTGTGCACACCCTCTAACTGGGGATGTAGCTGTGTTCAGAATTAAGCAATCGCATTCAAACTCGTGTTAAATAGGAGTTGGTACACAACTGCCATTATTTAAAGTGCCTCTGATTACCCCAAATAAAGTTCAGCTGTTCTAGTAGGTCTTTCCTGACATTTTCTTAGTCTCTCATCCTACAGCAAAAGCCATGGTCCGCAGAGAGCTTTCAAAGCATCTGAGGGATCTCATTATTAAAAGGTGTCAGGGGTAGGGTACAAAAGAATTTCCAAGGCATTAGATATACCATGGAACACAGTGAAGACAGTCCTCATCAAGTGGAGAAAATATGGCACAACAGTGACATTACCAATAACTGGATGTCCCTCCAAAATTGATGAAAAGACCAGAAGAAAACTGGTCAGGGAGGCTGCCAAGAGGCCTACAGCAACATTGAAGGAGCTGCAGGAATATCTGGCAAGTACTAACTATGGTACGTGTGGCAACAATCTCTTGTGGTCTTCATATGTCTGGGCTATGGGGTAGAGTGGCAAGACGGAAACCTTTTTCTTACGAAAAAAAAACCCATCCAAGCCCAGCTAAATTTTGCAAAAAACACATCTGAAGTCTCCCCCAAAGCATGTGGGAAAATATGTTATGCTCTGAAATCAAAGTTAACTTGTTTGGCACAAAAACACTGCACCAAAAGAACCCCATACCCAGAGTGAAGAATGGTGGTGGCAGCATCCATACTTTGGGGCTGTTTTTTTCTTTTAGCTGGAACAGGGTTCTTGGTCAAGGTAGAGGAAATTATGAACAGTTCCAAATACCAGTCAATATTGGCAAAAAAAACTTCTAGAAAGCTTAATATGAAGAGGGACTTCATCTCTCAGCCTGACAATGACCCAAAGCATACATCCAAATCAACAAAGGCATGACTTCACCAGAAGAAGGTTAACGTTTTGGAATAGCCCGGTCAGAGCCCAGACCTGAATCCGATTGAAAATCTGTGGGGTGATCTGAGGGCTCTGCACACGAGATGCCCTCACAATCTGACAGATTTGAAGTGTTTTTGCAAAGAAGAGTGGGTAAATATTGCCATGTGAAGTTGTGCCATGCTGATGGACTTTTATTACAGACAGAGTGCTGTAATAAAATCAAAATCAATAAAATATTAGTTTTAAGTGTGTGCACACTTATGCAACCATATGTTATGTTATTTTTTATTTTTACTTTCCTCCATCTAAGCCCAGGTTCACACTGGGGCTGCGGGAGAGAAGCCGTGCGAGTTCAGCTGATCTCGCACGATTTCACTCCTGCCTGTCAGTCCCGATTTCAGCTCGATTACAGAGACATCTGACACAGATGTCAATGTAAATCGCGGCTGAAATCGCAAAATAGTACAGAAACTACTTTTTGAAATCGGTGCAGCGCCGCACCGATTCGGATGGTGCCATTGCCTGCAATTTGCGGCAAATTTTGCCGATTTGACATGTCAAATCACATGTCAAATCGCACCAGTGTGAACCCGGGCTAAAAGATTTAAATTTGTTGTTCAACTAAGTTGTACAGTTTTATAGCACATTAAAGGTGGAAAAAGTTCTGAAATGATTTCTTTGTTTTGTTTTACATCACAGAAACATGACATTTTAACAGGAGTATGTAGACTAGACTTTTTATATCCACTGTGTGTGTGTGTGTGTGTGTGTGTGTGTATATATATACTGTACTCACTGCTTAGTCCTATTTGAAATGATCTAAACAGGAGTAAAAAAGCCGTTTTGTTAAGCATATTTCATGAGTTACATATATTTTGAAGCACAGATTAAAAAACTTTAATGAGATTTGAAAAAAAAACATCGGCCAAAATTACAGAACACTTTCAGATACCTCCCAGTTAGTGGTGTTCATCTGGCACCTTGTACTAATTTCTCAAACCCTATTTAACTGGCAGCCTAACTTTCCATTTTTCACTGACAAGATGGCGAGCCATTCTAAAGTGACTGACTGAAACACCCTGTCAGCAGGTTGTCCAGATGAAGGCCAATAGGTATGACCCTTTCAGCCATAGCAAGAGAAGGCTGTTATTCCGAATCTGTGGTTTCTAGAATATTTTATCTTTACAACGTCACAAACGCATTCAAGTCCCCCAAGAAGGCTGGTCGTCCACGAAAGACAAATGCAATAGGACAGGATAATGCAGAGAATCTCAATGGGCAATCGGTTCAACACTGCAGCTGCGATTGCATGCCAGTTCAGCGCTGAACAGAGTAAGGATTTGCCTCGTCATAGTGTTTCGCCATTTAAGAGAATTTGGACTGAAAGCCCACTCTGCAGTGACCAAACCTCTCATTATCAGAAAGCATCAAAAGGCTAGACTAACCTTTGCTGAGGAGAATGTTGTGTGAACAGGAGAACTGGTCCAAAGTTCACTTTAATGATGAAAGCAAGTATAATTTATTTGGGTCTGATGGGACATTATGTTCGTTGTCAAACTGGGGAAAGACTGAACCCAAATTGTGTAAAGAAGTCAGTGGAGGGGGAAGCGTCATGGTTCGGGGGATGTTTTCTGCAGCAGGAGTTGGGCCTCTTACACAGCTACATGGCAGAGTGAATGCAAATGTTTATCTGAACCTTCAACAGGCGGTTCCTTCCCTGCATTCATCACCCAATCAGCCAGCAATTTTCATGCACGACAATGCCCCCTGTTGCACAGCAAAATGGGTAAAGCAGTTCCTTGAAGCTGGAAACTATGAAATATTGAAATGGCCAGCCCAGAGTCCTGATCTAAACCAGTGGTGTATTTAGGTTTTGTGCTGCCCTAGGCCTGACTAAACTCATGCACCCCTAATTTAAATACGACCCACCCCTTCCTGTTAGTCACACCCCTTCCTGTTTAAAACATGCCCTATTATCTGTAAACCACACCCCTTCCTCTTTAGGCCCCACCTTTTCCTCTTAGAGCTCCGCCTCTTTCTCTCTGTACATTAGCGCACACAATCATGCACCATTCACTCCATACTTGCATCAATCCAGTTGTAATTGGCTCCTGTCTAAATTGTTGCCCTTACCATGTGTATGTATGAATGTGAGTTAGTGACTTTAGATTGTAAGCTCCTTGTGGGCAGGGACTGATGTGAATGTACAATGCAGGGCTCAAAATTTCAAGTCCTGAGCCACTAGACAGGCCTTAAGAGTTACTCGCCACCACTTGGCCCACCCAACCCCTACCCTGCCTCGCCCCTAAACACACTTCACACCTAAACATATCTCATAAAATTACACTGTTAATATTTATTCTTGGACCTTAATTCTGCATAAAACATTTAACAACTTTAACAATATCAACATAAAGCATGCCCATCAGTGCTGCCTTATCAGTGCAGCTTAATGCCACCTCATCTGTGCCCAACAGTTGCAGCCTCATAATAGGCCATCAGTGCAGCCTTTTCAGTGGCTATCAGTGCAGCTTAAGATTGCTGCCTCATCTGTGCCTAACAATGCAGCCTTATCAGTGCCCATCAGTGCGGTCTCATCAGGGGTCACCAGTGCACCCTATCTGTGGCCATCAGTGTGGCCTCGGCAGGGGCCATCAGTGCAGCCCATTAGGGGCCATCAGTGCTGCCTTATCAGTGCTCATCAGTACAGTCCCATCAGTGCTGCCTTTGTGTCGATCACTGCAGCCTACCAGTGCCCATCACTGCAGCCTACCAGTGCTCATCAGTGCAGGTCTACCAGTGCTTATCAATGCAGCATTTCAGTGCCGCCTACCAGTGCTCATCAGTGCCGCCCATCAGTGCAGCCGTGCAGCCTATCAGTGCTCATCAGTGCAGCTTAGGAGTACTGCCTCATCAGTGGTAATCAGTGCAGCCTCGTCAGTTTCAAAATATCACAGCTTACTAGTGTATAATAATTGTGTTTTGATTATAGCATGGAGCAGTAAATGAATTTTCACTGAATGTGGATTGTTTAATCGGTTTGCATTGATTTCAGCATGGAGCACTTTGCATACGCTGGAATCTATGCAAACTTATTAGACAGTCCACATTCGGTGAAAGTGAATTTGCAGTACATGAACTTTCACTGATTGTGTACTGTTTAATGAGTTTGAGCATGCATGAAGCACTTTATTGCAATATGCTCTGAAAATTAGCATTTAATCCAGGGGTCTCAAACTCAAATTGCCTGAGGGCCACATGACAAGTTTTCATATCCCATGGGGGCCGCATGCAAACTTTTAAAACTTCAAAAACAATAAACTATACCAGCAATAATATACTATACCCAGCACTGATGTCAGCAAATGCATTATTAACCCCCATCACTGGTGTCAGCAAACACATTATTAACCCCCATCACTGGTGTCAGCAAACACATTATTAACCCCCATCACTGGTGTCAGCAAACACATTATTAACCCCCAGCACTGGTGTCAGCAAATTGATTATTAACCCCCAGCACTGGTGTCAGCAAACACATTATTAACCCCCAGCACTGGTGTCAGCAAATTGATTATTAACCCCCATCACTGGTGTCAGCAAACACATTATTAACCCCCAGCACTGGTGTCAGCAAATTGATTATTAACCCCCAGCACTGGTGTCAGCAAACACATTATTAACCCCCAGCACTGGTGTCAGCAAATGCATTATTAACCCCCATCACTGGTGTCAGCAAACACATTATTAACCCCCAGCACTGGTGTCAGCAAACACATTATTAACCCCCAGCATTACCTACCCTCCACATTGCACAAATCCCCCCACACTCCATAAAATACCCCCCACACTACACAATTTCCCCCCACACTACACAAATACCCCCCACACTACACAAATACCCCCCCCAAACTCGATAAAATACCCCCACACTGCACAAATCCCCCCACACTGCACAAATCCCCCCACACTCCATAAGATAGCCCCCACACTCCATAAGATAGCCCCCACACTCCATAAGATAGCCCCCACACTACACAAGTACCCCCACACTGCACAAATCCTCCCACACTCCATAAGATACCCCCCCCACACTCCATAAGATAGCCCCCACACTGCACAATTAACCCCCAGACTACACAATTAACCCCCACACTACACAAGTACCCTCACACTGCACAAATCCCCCCACACTCCATAAAATACCCCCACACTACACAATTACCCCCCCACACTCCATAAAATACTCCATTCACCCCACTAAGGACTTTGCCTTACTCACCTCTCCTGGCAGTCAGGATCGTCTGGCTTCCGAGTCCTCTCCTCCTGGCTTCCACAGAGGCCTAGTGACAGGGCACCCAGAGAACACAATCTCCCGCTCTGAGCAGCAGGACCCTGGTTCGGGGCTCTGATCGTCAGTGCCTAGGTGGGCGGGGCGATGGGCGGATCCTTCCTCCGCTCTGTTCTCTCTCTGGGCTGCGGCAGTGTGCAGCGGAGAGGACAGAGCTGATGGAGAGGTAAAGCTCTTCGGCGCCTCCCCCTCTGCGGTGCCTGTGAAAAAAGATGTCCTGGATCGGGCCTGCGGGCCATTTTTAACCAGTCCGCGGGCCGCAAATGGCCCGCGGGCCGGTACTTTGAGACCCCTGATTTAATCCATGCTGAGCACTGTCTCTTTATACGGATGATGCCTTACAAAAAGAAAGGCAACTTACCTGCTGTCCTGGCCACCACTTGCAGGGGTTCCCGTCATCTCCTCTGTCTTTTCCTCCTACGACCCACAGTCGGAGAGACCCCGCCCCCCGGGCCGGGGAGACAATGCATAGGGATGTCACTCGGAGGAGGGTAGGCGGAGCTTTAGGCTCCGCCACCTGAATGACACCCGGTCTGGCCAGTCATCAGCCGTTTAATGGCGGCGTCAGTCGCTCCCTCCCCCTGGCCAAGTACGCCCCATACTGACAGTGCAAGTGCCACGCTACAGGCCGCCGTGCCGGAGGCTATATTTATGCAGAAAGGCGGCCGCGGGAGCCGTTTACTTGGGAGGATGGATCAGAGTATTTTTTCCCGTGCTGGGGGGGCGGCTTTGGCGCCGCCCCCCGCAAAGTGCCGCCCTAGGCCTAAGCCTTGTCGGCCTAGGCCAAGATACAGCACTGATCTAAATCCAATAGAAAGCCTCTGGAAAATCCCTGGCGAGAATTATGGCCAAGAAACCCACTACAGTCACTGGAAGAAGAGTGGAACAAAATCACACCAGAGCAGTGTGTGAGACTAGAGATGTCCTGTATCCGCAGATGTGCTGAAGTCATTCAAAGCAAGGGCCTGTACACTTCCTCCTAATTGTTGTAACCTTTAGAAACTTTAGTTGTAATCTTTCTCCGTGCTACAGTCATTGATCAAAATTGGAGAACAGCATTGTGTTTTCTACAAAATTAATGTTTTTTTTTGTTTTGTTTTTATGCCTTTGGTTATTTTGATAAACGCTGTTCTATTAGCATGGTATAGCCACAACTAAAATTCCATAAAACATTGAGCAATGAAGATTACATTTCTGAAAAGTGTTCATAAATTGTGTTTTTAATTTTGATCTCGTGTTTGTGTGTTTGTGTGTGCGTGCGCGCGCAAATCGTACTGCACTGAATTGCGTGTGAATTGCACCGAAATGCTCAGCGTGCTGATGTGTGATTCATAGTGTGAACTGTTACTTGCCTCAATACTTCCCTTAAGCTGACCATACACCATACAATGTTCTTATTCAATTTCCTTTAGATTTACCTTCAACTATATAGTGCAAGGACCTGCCTGATTGCTTCAAATTTAAAGTGTTTAAGTTTTACCTCATTATATGGGTTTGGTAAATCTAAAGGCATAGGCGTGCGCAGCCTATTGCATTAGGATGTGCACCCCAAACAGAACCTCAAATACACACGTGTGTGTGTGTGCGTGCGTGCGTACATACATACATACATACATACATACATACACCTCTGTGTCCAAAGGGACAGCGATCTGGCTCTTCTGCCTGAAAATCAGGGGGAGAAAATAGCCAGAATAGTAAGTAAAAGCAGCACACATTACACATTGTTAGGCAAACAGTTAGCCCCTTTCCAGCCAGGGTCATTAGTACGGTGTACAGTATTATCACAATTTATATAAACAAGAGAACCCTCGCGCTAGCTAAATGGTGGGACTTATGTGAGGTGGTAAAAAAGATGAGAAAGGGGTGGATGGATACTGCAGCAGTCACCGAGAGGTCTGGTCCAAATCGACAGTGAAACAATAAAAAATCGTGATGGTGGCTGCGCTGTAGTGAATAAAATAAAGTGAGTAAGAGGGAGGGGAGGGGGGGCGGAGAAAGGAGGCGGGAGAATGGGAATGTGAGGGGAGGGAGGAAAAGGGGGGGTGGTGTATTAAATAATCGCTGGCTAGAAACCAGCTAGGTAGTAATAATGTGCAATGTGCACAGTGACACAAATAAGCGTAAAATGGATAAATAAACAGCTACTGGTTGCTATAAGACCAACTACGTGGTAGGTGTACAATATGCCCAGTGACACAGATATGTATAAAATAATAATGTGCAAAGGGCCACTGATTGCAAAATCTGATAGGACCAAGTGTCTGGGCAATCCTGTGATGCGCAAACGTGACTGATAATATACAACCTTAAAGCGAACGTGAATCACTAAGATAAATGCAATAGACAAAACAATGTCTATGAAGAACATAAAAGTACTAAAGACATAAGTGAGTAAACAAGTGAGGAAGGAGGATTCCTGATCCTGGTAGAGGCTCCTAATAGAGCTGCCAAATGTTGCAGAAAAAATTGTATTATAAATGAATATTATATGTGAATACAGTCATATATACAGAAAGTCCCATCACCAAGGATGTGCTTGAGAGTCTTGATATGGCATCCACCCAGTGATCAAACACAGCTTACCTCCCTGCTGGGAGGGGGCAGTATGAAGCAGATCTCTGTGGTGGGGAATTATGTATCGTCCTTATGATACAATCTTTAGAACTCAATTTTCATATCGCCCATTGGGATGCATGTGGAAAAAAACACAGAAGAAAGGGACATCAATAGCGCAACTCTGTGAATGCAGCAGGCTGAATCGCAAATCGGTGTATTCACACACTCACTTGATATATAGTGAGCGTGGACCTCAATCCAAACGAGCACCGCACTCGTGCCAATAGGGAGATGGATTGGTATGTGTGATGCACTCAGTGCGATCCTCAGATGGCGGCGGCAGTCACAGAGTTTGAACTCCCATGTCGCTCATGGGGATGCATGTGAAAAAAAAAACACAGAAGAAAGGGACATCAATAGCGCAACTCTGTGAATGCAGCAAACTGAATCGCAAATAGGTGCATTAACACACTCACTTAGTATGTAGTGAGCGTGGACCTCAATCCAAACGAGCAATGATGAAGTCATGTGATATGACGACACGCGTCAGGACGTAGCACAGACACACCACCAGCTGAACCGAGAGGAGACGAGCTTGCCGCTCTTAGGATATTGTACCCATTTTTCATTTCTCAAATGTGAGTGTTTTACCTGCTTTTAATAAACGCCACTCAGTGGTCATCGATCTACACCATAGATTTTTTCTTTTATCTTGTTCAAACTCTGTGACTGCCGCCGCTGCCATCTGAGGATCGCACTGAGTGCATTACATATACCCATCCATCTCCCTATTGGCACGAGCGCGGTGCTCGTTTGGATTGAGGTCCACGCTCACTACATACTAAGTGAGTGTGTTAATGCACCTATTTGCGATTCAGTTTGCTGCATTCAGAGTTGCGCTATTTATGTCCCTTTCTTCTGTGTTTTTTTCACATGCATCCCCATGAGCGATATGGGAGTTCAAACTCTGTGACTGCCGCCGCCATCTGAGGATCGCACTGAGTGCATAACACATACCAATCCATCTCCCTATTGGCACGAGTGCGGTGCTCGTTTGGATTGAGGTCCACGCTCACTATATATCAAGTGAGTGTGTGAATACACCGATTTGCGATTCAGCCTGCTGCATTCACAGAGTTGCGCTATTGATGTCCCTTTCTTCTGTGTTTTTTTCCACATGCATCCCAATGGGCGATATGAAAATTGAGTTCTAAAGATTGTATCATAAGGACGATACATAATTCCCCACCACAGAGATCTGCTTCATACTGCCCCCTCCCAGCGGGGAGGTAAGCTGTGTTTGATCACTGGGTGGATGCCATATCAAGACTCTCAAGCACATCCTTGGTGATGGGACTTTCTGTATATATGACTGTATTCACATATAATATTCATTTATAATACAATTTTTTCTGCAACATTTGGCAGCTCTATTAGGAGCCTCTACCAGGATCAGGAATCCTCCTTCCTCACTTGTTTACTCACTTATGTCTTTAGTACTTTTATGTTCTTCATAGACATTGTTTTGTCTATTGCATTTATCTTAGTGATTCACGTTCGCTTTAAGGTTGTATATTATCAGTCACGTTTGCGCATCACAGGATTGCCCAGACACTTGTTCCTATCAGATTTTGCAATCAGTGGCCCTTTGCACATTATTATTTTATACATATCTGTGTCACTGGGCATATTGTACACCTACCACGTAGTTGGTCTTATAGCAACCAGTAGCTGTTTATTTATCTATTTTACGCTTATTTGTGTCACTGTGCACATTGCACATTATTACTACCTAGCTTGTTTCTAGCCAGCGATTATTTAATACACCCCCCCTTTTCCTCCCTCCCCTCACATTCCCATTCTCCCGCCTCCTTTCTCCGCCCCCCCTCCCCTCCCTCTTACTCACTTTATTTTATTCACTACAGCGCAGCCACCATCACAATTTTTATTATCACAATTTACTGTATTGGTGTCAGTTCGCGACCCTCCCAGCCAGTGTCATCACCAAATTGCCTGCCACCCTATAACAGTCACATTATAAGTCGCTGGTCCCCGCCATTGCCAGTACAGTGTCATAGCTGCGTAAATTCCAGTATATATACCATATTTCTTAGACACTAACTTTCACACAAACCAATTCAAATATACTTATCAGGATTTTTTTTACCAAAGACGTAGCAAAATACAGTTTGGTTTAATTATATGAAGAAATTTATGGGGGGTTTTTTCAAAAGTTTTGGTCTTTTTTTCATATTTTTTTCATATTTTATATATAATTTTAAAAAACCCCAGAGGTGATCAAATTCCACCAAAAGAAAAATCTATTTGTGTGGAAAAAATTATATAAATATAATTTGTGTACAGAGTTGCCTGACCGCGCAATTGTGTATGGGCAAAAAAAGGTTGAACTAAATCAGCAGGATTCCTTGCACCAGAATCCCTGGCGGAGTCCCCCCTGCACACCAGAATCCCTGGCGGAGTCCCCCCTGCACACCAGAATCCCTGGCGGAGTCCCCCCTGCACACCAGAATCCCTGGCGGAGTCCCCCCTGCACACCAGAATCCCTGGCGGAGTCCCCCCTGCACACCAGAATCCCTGGCAGAGTCCCCCCTGCACACCAGAAGCCAAGTTTTCCCTAAGTGCTAGCTGGAGAAGAAATCGACTGGACAGCTCCTGGAAGGGGGATGGAAGGGGACAGATGAGGGAGAGGGGGAGGGAGATGGGGGACTGCTCACTCAACGGAGACATATCTTGCAGCCACCATGGATCTCCCAGCTGCTGCACCTCAAATCTCCCCCCCACACACATCCCTTTTCTCAGGTAACAGCTGCACACTAGGATTGCAGTGTGGGTGGGGTAGACACAGGGGATGGGGTGGCAGAAGGCGGACCGGATCGAGTCTTCTCTCCTCTTCTGTTTGTGGAGGGGAGGAAGTGGGATTTTGATTGCTCGGCAGTCGGCATTGTGTCAGTCACAGATGCATTAACACAGGTGCAGACAGCAGCTCTAGCTTCTCCAGATATGGATGGTTGGCAAACTCTGCTGGAGGGAGGTTGCCAGGAGGGGCACATGTGAAATCCACCCTCCAAGATTCGGCCATGCTCCCGGGTAGGTGCTGCTGACCTTGGCTCTGGTGAAAGCAGAAGAGGCACAGGATGGCAGGCGGAGTGCAGCTATATCACTCCGCCGCCTACAGTAAGGGATCTGCTGCCGGAACTATAGAGGCAGCATTGGAAAATGTGGCCGTCTGCCAGCTTACTCCGCTGCTGTAGTCTTTCTCATAGGTCAATCTTGGAGTGAAGTATAATTACCAAAATAGTCTCACTGGTAGCTCTCACTGCCAGTGAGTGTCCATTGGCAGAGCACGGCAGAAAAGAGTTCTGGCTGGCAGGGGGTGATTAGGGTGTGCCCAGGCACACCCCGTGTGCACGCCTATATCTAAAGGAAAGTTGTACAAGAGTATTGTATAATGTATGGCCAGCCTTAATTGATGACCAGGATCAAGTGTGTAGATTACAAAGTCAAATTTAAGTCAGAACTTCTTATCTGCATATTTGGATGTGGATCAACCTAACAGCTAGGCAGCTAGCATTTTGAAAAACTGAGCTGAGAAGAGAAATGCCAGTCTCTTAACGAATATAGTTGCCCTTTTTTTTTTTTAAATGTGATGGTTTTTTTTACACTAAAATGCTTAGAATAGGGTAATGGAGATGATCCTTTCTTAGGCCAATCTTAAATCATACCAGGTAAACAATTTGCACTCCTCAGCTGATGGATCCAGAGGTGTTGGTATTTTGCATGGACCTGGGTGCATCCTCAAGTTTCTCTGCATTGCTGAAAAAGGCAGTCGGTTTTTTTCATATCTTAAAAAAAATTTCAACAGTGGTATGGATGCCATGTTTTCATGTTTGAGACATGCTGAAAAGCTGATGTGTTCTCAGGGGGTTTTCTAGTCCTCTATTTTTACCACTGCCCAATGCCAGTTATTACTTTTGTAGATTCAGCTCTGTGCTTAGTACAAAAGGTTGTGTTTGCGCTCTTGTTTCCTTACAACTCTTGGTCTGTGTAGCCATAGAAACTCCTATTTTCAATTGTAGCTGATCAAAGTGGAGAATTTCGAAAGAGCCAGCTCAACATCTTTTTATCAAACAAACCTTCTATTAATTCATTGAATTTTGCAACTTCCCCCTCTTCTGTATTGAAAATGTCGTTGTATGGGCTCCGTGGGCAGCCATGTGATAGGTGCAATGTGTTTAAGGAAAAGATATTTATCAGAATGTATAAAAAAACAATAGTGAAGCACCTCTAATTACAAAAACAATAAAGTGCAATGTACGGTAATAAAAACTAAAATCTCTACACAAACCATTTCTTCAGTGCATAATGCATACCATTAAATTCAACTGACATAAAAATCGCTGCATATGCCAAAGCTAGTATTTCAAATACAGAAAATGTATCTCTAAAAGTCCATCAATGAAAATATTGTGCTCCAAAATGTGCAAAGTGCCTCACAATCTTCTTGAAAATAAACACAACCATTGCGTAAATGGGTGAACACTCACCTTAGGAGTTGGACGTTGCTACATTAGAGTTCAAAACTGCATTTGGGGTTTATCCTGCTGCACTCTCTGGATGTTCCTTTAAAGGGGTTGTAAACCCTCGCCGTTTTTCACCTCAATGCATTGAGGTGAAAAACCTATTGTAGTGCACCAGCTCCCCCATTTTTACTCCACCTGAGCCCGTTTGTTCTCATGCCGGAGACGCGCACACCCTCTCTGGCCGGTGTCTCAGCTCTTGATTGCATATATTGATAGCAGTGCAGCCATTGGCTCCCGCTGCGGTCAATAAAATCCAATGATGCGAGGGTGGAGCCGAGTCCTGCTGTCTACGGACGCAGCAGCAGGACACGGGAGTGTGCCTGCACAGGTGTTTACAAAGAGTGCTTCTCTGACGGGGCACTCGAGAAGAGGAGGAGCCAGGAGCACAGTGGAGGGACCCCAGAAGAGGAGGATCGGGGCCACTCTGTGCAAAACCAACTGCACAGCGGAGGCAAGTATGACATGAATGTTGTTTTTTTTTTTTTTTTTTGACCAAACCTTTACAACCACTTTAAGGGCACAAATTCCTCACACGTATGTCTATCATGTAGACTCAAAAACTCATAATGGAGGACAAAATACACCTTAGTGAAAAATCCTTTAACTTTATACAAAAAATGGTTACACTTATGCCGCGTACACACGATCATTTTTCCCGTCGGGAAAAATGACATTTTTTTTTTTCGCCGAGAAAAACGATCGTCTGTGGGCTTTATGCCGTTTTTCTCGTTGAGAAAAACGGCAGGAAAAACGACGAGAAAAATTAGAACATGTTCTAAATTTTCTCATCGTTTTTTCCATAATTTTTTTCCGCGGCAGTTTTCCCATAGGGAGACACTGCCGCGGAGCCCACAGACGGTCGTTTTTCTCGACAAAGAAAAAAATGACGGGAAAAACGGTCGTGTGTGGGGGAAAATGCCGTTCCCTCGTTGTTCATTTTTTTTCATGTCGTGATTCACGGCGGTGTTTTCACCGCCGTGAATCACGATCGTGTGTACGCGGCATGACAGGATATCTCTTTAAAAACAGCTCACAGAAGCACACACGGATTAACAAGCTAGTGATCGTAATTGTCCTAAGCTCCTCCCATCTGACATGTTGCATTTCTACCGGACCTTCTTAAATGGTTTTATTTATCAGAATGCACTGTGTGCCAGTATGCTGTATAAAAGCTTACCAGGATTTATGAGTCAGGAAAAGTTTGCATACCCTGGCAGAAATTGTGAAATTTTGGCATTAATATTGAAAATATGACTGATCATGCCAAAACGCTGTCTTTTATTTAAAGGGGAGTTCCAGCCTTTTTTTATGTTTATTAAAAGTCAGCAGCTACAAAAAGTGGAGCTGCTGGCTTTTAATAAACAGACACTTACCTGTTCCACTGTCCAACAACGCGGCCGCCCGGAGCTTCGCTCCTCTCCCCCCCCTCTCCTCCGACGCCTCCATTCTAACTGTGGGCACCCGGCCATGACAGCTTTCAGCTTCACGGCTGGGCACTCACTGCCCATGCGCGAGTGGCGCTGCGCCCCCTGAGTGGACAGGCGATTGCCTGGGACCTGTCGCGTGTCCCAGGTGATCGCCTACAGGGAGGTGCCGCCTTAGGCGATATGACGAGTCGCCTAAGCGGTCCCTGGGCGGAAGGAGGAAGTTGAACAGGAAGTCCCACTCCTACTGAAGCCCCCACTCCCCCTCCCCCAAAAAAACATGCCAAATTTGGCATGCAAGGGGGCGAGGAGTGGTTTAAGCGGAAGTTCCACTTTTGGGTGGAACTCCGCTTTTAAGGATAGCAATAAAAGACCGTTTTTTGGCATGATCAGTCATGTTTTCAATATGAATGCCAAAATTTCACATTTCTGCCAGGGTATGCAAACTTTGGAGCACAACAGTTTTTGAAGCAACTCGGCAGGTAGGTTCGGCAGACTCTGTTGAAATCAGGGCTCTATGAGGGCCAAACCAACACTTCCAAAACTCCTTGTTCCTTATTAGACTGAAGATGGTTCTTATTGACAGTGGCTGTATGTTTGTGGTCATTGTCCTACTGCAGAATAAATATGGGACCGATCACACACCTCCCTGATGGCACGATGGATAAGTATCTGCCTGTATTTCTCAGTTTGGAGTACACCATCGGGTAAGATTGAGAGTCGTAGACTCAGTGGTCGGCAAAGAAAACTTAAAGCGGCAGATGAAAGATGCATCATGTTTACTTCCCTTTTGATATTGGAATATGTCCAGCAGTGCCATCAGTACATAACTGGTGGAAACCAGGGCAACCCACCAGGTACACATAGTTGCATAGTCAGGTTGAAAAAAGGCAAAAGTCCATCCAGTTCAACCAAGGGGAAAAAAAAACCCATACAAGCCCATATACACAATACCCACAGTTGATCCAGAGGAAGGCTACAAACCCCAACAAAGCATGATCCAATTTGCTCCAGCAAAGGAAAGTCCTTCCTGATCCCCAGGAGGCAATCAGATATTCACCCATCTACTGTCCATAGAAGTCTGGCAAGAATTGGTCTCTTTATGGAAGAATTGCAGCCTAAAAGCCATACCACTAACTTGGAAGCAAGACTAAGCTACTCAACTATGCACAAAAACCTAAGAACTGGGGTGCAAAAAATGGCAGCAGAAGGCTCTGGACTGAGGAGTCAAAATCTGAAATTTATGCCTGTAGGAGGCAGTTTGTTCGTCGAAGGGTAGGAGAGCGGTACAATGAGTGTCTGCAGGAAACAGTGAAGCATGGTGGAGGTTTTTTGTAAGTTTGGGGCTACATTTCTACAATAATCAATGGTGTCTTCAATGCTGAGAAATGCAAGCAGATACTTAATCATGTCATACCATCAGGGAGGTGTGTTATTGGCCTCAAATGTGTTCTGCAGAAGGACAACGACTTAAAAAATACAGCCATGACATTAAGAACTAGCTTCAGCGTAAAGAACGAGAATGATGGTTTGGAACCAGAGAGCACTGATTTCAACATTGATGCCGCGTACACACGATCGTGATTCACGGCGGTGAAAACACCGCCGTGAATCACGACATGAATAAAAATGAAAAACGTGGGAACGGCATTTTCCCCCACACACACGACCGTTTTTCCCGTAATTTTTTTCTTTGTCGAGAAAAACGACCGTCTGTGGGCTCCGCGGCAGTGTCTCCCTATGGGAAAACTGCCGCGGAAAAAAATTATGGAAAAAACTATGAGAAAATTTAGAACATGTTCTAATTTTTCTCGTCGTTTTTCCTGCCGTTTTTCTCAACGAGAAAAACGGCATAAAGCCCACAGACGATCGTTTTTCTCGGCGAAAAAAAAAAATGTCATTTTTCCCGACGGGAAAAATGATCGTGTGTACGCGGCATGAGACTGTCTGTCTGTGATCAATTGAAGAGACAGAAGGATTTGAGGCAGCCTACATTCATAGAAGATGTGGTTAGATCTCCAAGATGTTTATTTGGAACATCTTGCAGAGTTCCTTCAAAAACTGTGCAAAAGTACCTAGAATAATTGATGCTGTTTGAAGGCATAGGGTGGTTGCAAAAAATATTAAGTTTCTCTAATGTACATTTTATTTTCCATTTTGTTAATTGATAAACTAACACTTCTGTTTATGAAGGCATTCTTTACCTTTTTGTATAGTCATTTGGTGGAAACTACCATTCATACTCTAGATCAGGGGTCTCCAAACTGCGGCCTGGGGGCCAGATGAGGCCCTTTTCTTGCCTTTATCCGGCCCTTGAAGCACAATTCCTCCCACTGATGGAAGACACTATTCTGCCAACTGACAACAATGGGGCACTATTCCTTCCAATGATACCAACGAGGGGGCACTATTCTCCCCACTAATACCAAATGTGGCGATCGCAACTGATGCCAGGAAAATTTCCACTCCCGCTGGTCACAGTCCGGCCCCCCTAAAGTCTGAAGTGCAATAAACTGGCCCTTTTGTTTAAAAAGTTTGGAGACCCCCTGTTCTAGATGTATCTAGGCCATCCCCTGTCTAAAAGCTGCTGATTGGATGTTATAAAGTATGCCTGTACAAAACTATTAATCTTCCCTTTTGATGAAACGCATCCGGACAGAGCCTGTGCTGATGTCCTCCCGTGCCCAGCAGAACAGTGGCTGAGACTTTTTTGATGTGTCCTTTTTGTGTTCTATTAATCTGGGTACCTTGCTTTTATTTGAGTAGTTATTAAGCGACCTAACACTATATGAAGCATTTGTTTGTCTTTTACCAGAATGACATACATTATATTACCAAATGTAACTGAGACACCTGTGCAGGCCACTCAATTTCCTCCACCCCAAACTTTCTCATCCATGGCTTTATGGACCTTGCTTTTTACACTGGTCCAAATCATTTGGAGGGAGGTTTATGGTGTGGGGTTGTTTTTTAGGGCTTGAACTTGGCCCCTTAGTTCCAGTGAAGGGAACTCCTGAAGGTGTCGGCATACCAAGACATTTTGGACAATTTCATGCTCCCAGGTTTGTGGGAACAGATTGGGGAGTTTCCTGTTCCAACATGACTGTACACCAGTGCACAAAGCAAAGTCCATAAAGACACGGATGAGTGAGTTTGGGATGGAGGAAATTGACTGGCCTGCACAGAGTCCTGACCTCAACCCGATGGAACACCTTTGGGATGAATTGGAGTGGAGAATGTGAGCCAGGCCATCTCGTCCAACATCGGTGCCTGACCTCACAAATGCACTTCTGGAAGAATGGTCATACATTCCCACAGACACTCCTAAACCTTGTGGACAGTCTTCTCAGAAGCTGTTATATCTGCAAGGGATGGGCCAACTCAGTATTGAACCGTACGGACTTAGCCAGGTGTCCTAGTACTTTTGACAATATAGTGTATACTGAATGGAGGTGCATGTGCAGACATTTAAGAGCATTATATGACCTATGATTTTGGGGTCTTCCTTATTGGAAAGAGGCTCAAGTTAATTTAGAGAGACAGAGGTACAACGCAAAAGTTTTTGTATTTTTGTATTTTTTTTGTTTTAAAGGCACAGCGCAACAGTTTATTTGATTTTATTGCATGTTTGTAACTGCTGCTGTATATATAATTTCCAGTTTTTTTGGGTTTCAGTACATTTCAGGTATTCATGATAACCCTATGTAAATGTCAGTTTAATTTCAGGAATAAGGGCTGTTTCCATGTTTTTGGTTTGCATTCTACGTTAAAGATCTATACTTATTTTTATTTTATTTTTTATGTTAGGTAATTTAACTTTTCCATGATTTTTATTGTTGCCTATGTCCCCTGCTGGAGAAATTGCCCCTCGCTATATTCTAGTTGTCCCTTGGGGCCATTCATCTACTGCACGTTTTTTCCTCGCATGTATACATGCATTTGATGTGCATTTTCCATGCAGTTGATGCACATTAAGGGCCCCTTCACACTGAATGCAGTTGGATGCATTTTGAACTGCACTCCAACTGCATAGACCGCACAAAATCAAGGTATTCTTATGGGCATAGTTCACAGCATTGCAGTGCAGTAAAAATATAAAAAATAAAAAATTCTGCACTGCAAATGCAGGGAACGTGCTTCAAACGCACCTCACCTGCACAGCGCCAAGCTTTAAGCCAAGCCCAAAAACGTATCGAAAAATGCATTTGAACACTCTTCAAATGCATGTGAAAATGCAGTTATGTGCAGTTTCTGGTGTGAACGGGCCATTACATGCAGCTGACGCGTGTTTTTCTATCTGCATTTGTCACGTCCGTCTTTCTTTGGCTTCTATGTGCACTGTGATGTGCTTGTAGTGTGTTTTGCGTGTATTTTTGCGCATTTGCGATGCGGAAAAATACATTGTGCGCTACTATTTTTTTTTTTTTTTTTTTTACTGCACTTCAATAATGTGAACTATGCCCATAGGATTACCTTGATTTTGGACTGTCTATGCAGTTGGACTGCAGTCCAAAATGCATCCCACTGCATTAGGTGTGAAAGGGTCAATCTTCTAGTGGGGACATCAGTATCAGTCGTCCTAAGAATTTTTTTTTTTTGAGACACAAAGTAAAGGCAAATCTAACAAGGCACAGGTGGCAAAAGCTGAGACTGGAATCAACCATTTATAACTTGAAAGTCTTCTTTTTTAAAGATTTCCTTTTATGTCGTTTTTTTATTTGTTTTAGTCTGGCTGTCTCTTGTAAATTATGACTCCCTAAATAAATGTGCTAGTCTGGCAAATCCATTCCATTGCAATTATGGAGATCCACAACTGTAGATTTAAAAATTGCACGCACATTGTTAGATGTTAGACCATACAAATATATGGCATGTTTAAGGGATGAGTTGCTAAGATGGCTATTAGAAGAAATGCTCTTTACATAATTAATTTAGAACTATAGAAGGTAGCATTGGAATGCATAATTACATTTCCAAATGGCAGATTTACCAAAGAGGAGATGGATGGTACTTGGAAGGGTTAAATGTTGAATGCCTGTTCTAGAGCTGTTATTTCTCTAAACTCAAGTATGTGTGCTGGCTGCAGTATCTTGACCTTGAAGTAGTCCTTTAGGCAGTGGAGCATACCCTGGAAAAGATGAGAATAAGACTTGTCATCAGACAGCCTGCCTACTGGATTGCACATTTTTTTTTTAGTACTACTTGAAGAAAACAATCGTTTTTTTTTTTTTTTTTTTATTGTGTTTTTTTTTTGTGTCCTTCCTTTAAAACACAAGTCACATTGGAAACATGTAATCTTTTGAATATTTTACAGTACAATTTTTTTAAGTATTGCATTAAAATAATGCACTTAATGAATAATAAAGAGTTCTTAGGAACTAAAAATATGGCTTATTGTTTAGAGGGTATATTTTATTTTGACCTAAACCTTTACTAAGTTTAAAGGGACTTGCCCTGCAAATTGTTTTTGCATGAAAATATTGTACACAATCATTGCAGTGTCCTTCGGATAAATGTTTGTCTGAAAACTTGACTAAACTGCAGGAAACAGGAAAAGATCTGGTCTGCTCATAAAAATGATAACCCAGCGCATTTGAAGATAATGTTTATATCTTAAAGGAGTAGTAAAGTTACATGTTTTTTCACCTTAATGCATCCTATGCATTAAGGTGAAAAAACATTCGACAATACCGCCCCCCCCCCGAGCCCCCGTTTTTCTTACCTGGCCCCTCGAAAGTCCCATGCTCGTCCCCGTCATCCTCTTCGTTTTTCAGCCTGGCCGCCGATTGGCTACACTGGATGGATTGAAAGCAGCGCAGCCATTGGCTGGCGCTGCTGTCAATCACATCCAATGACGCGGCACGCCGGGGGGCGGGGCCGAGTGATACAGTCGGCGGCTATGGCCGCCGCTGTATCACGGGAGCGCGCCCGCAATCACTCCACACCATGCGAGCTCACTCGCATTAAGGTGTGGAGTCCTTGCGGGGAGGAGCCAAGACAGCCGCCGAGGGACCCCAGAAGACCAGGATCGGGGCCACTGTGTGCAAAACGAGCTGCACAGTGGAGGTAAGTATAACATGTTTGTTATTTTTAAGCAAAAAAAAAAAAAGCTTTAGTGCTCCTTTAAACCTACAGGACACAAGCAAAGTATTCAAAGACCTGGATTATATACTCGTACCTTTTGGGCTATTGGACACTGGCAAAGCTGTCGAATATGCCCCCTGGGTGCCTCCCCTATAACCCTACCTTACTCTGCAAAGTTCTGTTTTTTGCTAGTGTCTAGGGACACTAAAGGTTCTTCTTTATTTAAAAAAAAAAAAAAAAAAATCATACTTGCCTCCACTGTGCAGTTTGTTTTGCACAGAGTGGCCCCGAACGTCTTCTTCTGGGGTCCCACGGCGGCTCTCTCGGCTCCTCCCCTGCAAGAGCTAACCCCCTCTGAGAAACCCTCTCCCGAGGGGGTTACCTTGCGGCCACGCTCTCGTGTTATACTCTCGGCGTGGATAGCCGCCGTGTGTATGACTCGGCCCCGCCCCCTGGTGGCCGCGTCACTGGATTTGATTGACAGCAGCGCAGCCATTGGCTCCCGCTGCTATCAATCTATCCAATGAGGAGCCGTTCAGACATTGAGAGAATCGCACCCACGGAGATTCGGTGCTCAGGTAAGTAAAATGGGGGCTGGGGGGGCAGAGAGAGCAAGGCGTTTTTGCACCTTTGCAAAACACAAAGCTTTACAACCCCTTTAAGGTGATGAACCTCTTCTCCTTTACAAAGAAATCCTGCTAAAACACTTTCTTCTACTTCACTGCCTACAAGTGCTGCAAGTAGAAGCAGTGCATCTATATCACTGCATACTCCGTAAACCTTGGGGCCATACCCAGACATTACTCTGTGGGGGGTCAGCCTGTTATGTTGCTTCAGGCAGTGGATCTGGCATAACTGCTCACCTTGGCACTTTGTGCAATGTTGGCCAGCTCCAGGGTGCTATACAGGTCCAGGACAAGGATCCAGCCCATGAAGACCCCTTTAGGGGTATACACTCTGGCAGGCAAATCCTGGATGTTGTATACAGTCCAGCATTGTGGCCTGGTAAGATGGGAGTCTCCCTGTATGCTTCTGATCATTACTGTAAAAGACTGGAACAGTATTTGAATTGATTGATAGATACAGTATTTTTATTTTCCTTTCCAGGAAAACTTTTCTAAGCCTGTGATCGAGCATTGAGATCAAAGACCTTCCACAATGGTGTTCTTAATGAGCGTTCTATGCCTTACGGGTACCCGCTTTAAGGCTATACCATTTGCCTAATTCAATTCAAGAGCTCTCAAAACTCTCTTGTTGACCTGGAACAGACATGCTCCATTTTTTTACCTACCCATGCTCTTCTCCAGTCAAGCAGAGCACTCCCTAACTTGATGGAAAGTGCTAATACACTAGTCTTTCAGGCTAGCAAATTTCTCAGTCTCTCATGGTCCAGGAAGCTCACCTGTCAAAACCGAGCTCCTCCAACATCCTGGAGCTCAACAGTTTAGCTCTGCAACATTGGACTGCCCCCCCCCCCACCATTCTGTCAGGAAACTTGGCAAATGGCAAGGAATTGTCAGCTAGAAGACCAACAGGCAAGATATGCCATCTCAAGACCCTATTCTTTCATCCTGCTTCAGTCCCTGCTCCAGATCCTAAAATACTTTTAATCCTATCTTGCTAAAAGCACCACTTGAATAAGTTCTATACGATCCTACCTGGAAATCTTCCTTTGCCTGGTGCGCATACAGGCACTTCAATCTCAGATTACTCTGTGCTTCCCATTCTGGACTTCCTACAATCATGTCTTGAATGGAACATGGCCTTAAGCACTCTAAAATAGAATGGACAAGGCCAAGACCTAGACCTGTCCTTTTTTAAGACCTCTGGCTCTGCACTTCTTTCAAGGTACTTCCTTTTGGTTTTTAATTTGGTTCTCTGCCTAGCAGAAACCACCCTTTAATCCCATCGGATATTCTGTTTAGATGACCTCTCCTGCCAAGTGAACTTTTTGGCGTCTATCCTGTCTGTCAGACATGTCTGAGTTGGTGGCCCTATCTATTGCACTGTTCCTCATACTTCACGAAGACAAGGTTGTCATATGCACTAGACCATTC
The DNA here is from genome assembly GCA_029206835.1 of Rana muscosa. NCBI lineage: Eukaryota > Metazoa > Chordata > Amphibia > Anura > Ranidae > Rana > Rana muscosa. The sequence goes on from CM055121.1 coordinate 75,948,814, forward strand.
CTTCTTCCCAAGGTGCAATGTCTGCCACCTCATCGGGGATAGTCCAATCCTCTCCATCTAAAGGAATGCCATTTGTGTCTACCTCAGCTGGAGCTTTGATCAGACGGGTGCATTCCCTGTTGTCCAGTCCTCTGTACCTAGCAAGGGACACCCTGCTTCCAAGTCCATTATTCTGAAATGGATAAATACGATTGCTTGAGCTTACTGTCTCAAGGTCGTCTGTTCATACTTTCATATTTCTACCAGATTAATATACAATCTTCTGCAAATGCTGCTTTTAACTTCAAGGCTCAATAAGTTGGATCTGGTGAACCTTGTTGGGCCAGTGACCATTCTGTTACCTATTAGTTGCCCACCCTTCTTATTCATTGCTTGGGGATGTCCCTGGGTCTATGAATACTTGCAAGTATCCCCTACTGTATGATTAAGATGAAAGGGCTTTTAAATTGGCCTGTGAATTCCATACCTAGAAGTATAGCACACAGGCCACCCTCCCTTCCATTCCTGGTCACTCTGCATTGCCTGCTACAAAACTGAACTTGTGGAGTTGGGTAGGGTTATAAGGTAAGGTACCCAGGGGGCGTTTCCTCAAATGTTGCCAGTGTCCAGTCACCTGAGGGTACAAACCAATAACCCAAGGTGTATGAATACTTTTCCTGTGTCCTGTACTGTACTCCAAAATATTGATTTTAGTAAAGTCAAATTTTTCCTAAGCTGCTTCAACTCCCTAGCTTTTTAAGTTATGATGAAGTAGATGGTACAGCACATGAAAGTACAATTTGGACTATTTTATTTTATTAATTTCATTCCACTTGGTTTGATAAAATGGTTTATCTGTATTAAGACATTGACAAAATAACTGAGATCCACCTTGACTCCCAAAGACCCTTGGGAACCAAGGCAGCAGCATTGTTACTGAGAGAGAAATCCAATATATACATGCGTAGTACAGCTTGACATGGGGGGATAGGTGGAATTTTTTTATAGTCCAGCAGGCAGGACTGAACACGCTGCATGAGATTATTGTGCAGAAATAGCAGTTGTCCATTCAAACAAACTGAATTTCTGGTAGATTAACTGTTTTATTTTGTCTGCTGCAGTGTGTTTTTTTTTTTCTTTCCTTTATGACATGTTCTAATCAGCTTTATATGAATGAACAAATTGTGTCTTCTAGCTAAGCATAATCATACGTTTCTAACTCTCAATCTTCCAGCTTTCCATCCCTTGTTATGGTCTTGCAGTTGTCGTATATGCATTTCAATTTATTTTTTAGTTTTAAATAAAACCGTATTTCCTTAACATAATACTGTCAGGTTTGGGCGGCCAGGAGTTGAGTGTTATTGCCAGCATGACAGTGGTTGTACAGTAATCCAGCTTCAGTTTCTGATTAATGAGGTTAGTGCAATGACTTTAATCTTTCCTCTGACATCACTGATTTACACATCACCTCTTGTCCTCTCCCTGCTCTTTCGGTTTCATTTGAAGGGGCATGATGGTACATTTTACACTGCTGTGCATTGTCGCTTTAGTCCTTATATTTGTGTTATGTTTATAATTGATACTGTTATCTTAATCCTACACTAAGGAACAAAGGCTTGAAATTCATAGACCCTGGGTTCTAGGCTGGTACCCCTAAAAGAGAAGTATGGTGTTTTTTTGGGGGGTTTTTTTCGTCCAGAATCATACACGCCTAGGTGGATGCAGCATCGGACCGGCACCTCTGCACTGAGAACCAAGCAATCACACATCGCCGATGGCTTGGTGTTCTCAGTCAGCAGCTCTCTGCTCAGGGAGCTATCAATCGGCAGCTCTTTGCTTTGCCCCCCCCCCCCCCATGCTTACTGGATCCGTGGGATCTTGGTGTCCTAAGGAGGTGATTGACGCTTTTCCCTTTTATAAATTGCTTCACTAATTTATTTTACTTCAGATTCTTCAATCAGTTTTAATCCACTCACTATCTTCTAATTCAACAATGGATGCAGTGCATCTGGAATAGTGCAACATTGGTAGAAACTTGGGATCTGTACCAAGGCACATGGGTGCTCAAATTGGCACTTGGTTTAATGCGTGTAGTTAACCACAGAATGCTATACAGGACTAGGGCTGTGGTCCATCCCTATAAAGCCCAAATCCTGGGGAACCCCTAACAGTGTATGCTCACCATGATGGACAAAGCTTAAACCCTGATTATGGACCAGTGACAGACGGGTAAGACCATACCCTGTACTGATCAATATTCTAGCCTCACTTGTTTTTTTTGAACAGCATTTGTTCTACAGTTAAAGGAAACTGGGAATTGTTTAAATATATATATATTTACTTATGCAGTGTTTACATTTTTCAAGATTGTGAGTAAAATTAAATTTAGAGCATAGTCTCTGGTTGGATGACTAGGTATTGTATCATACCAGAGGTTACGTGTTTACCACCATTTCCACCTAGAACCCTGTTATAAGGTACTGGGGCACTCCCTACCGCCCTTTTGCTACAAGAACAGGCTACACCTGGGTTGCTGCAGACTCCTCATGGCAATGCTAATGCCATTTCACCACCCTTTTGAGTACCCCGATAGGTGAATGCTCATATATGTCAGAAATCGGGTGCAAGGGGGGGAAAAAAAGCAAAAGTTCAGGTAAACATTTGCTCTGTTGAAGGCCTGCAAAACACAAAAACCGCTCAGTGAGGATGCTTCCCCTTGCACCAGAGCAGAACTCTATTTTAATACCAGTCTCTGCATCTCATTCTAGTTCTATCTAAGTCGTGTAACAAACACCCTACCTGACCAAGTCAGATCTTCTCAGACAACTTTAATACAGCCCTTACGGTCCAAAGCACAAAAGTGCCAAGCCCTTTCTCAACCCCCGCCATCTCTGTGGGTGTAGGAAAGTGAAATGCCTCTTCTACAAGACTCTGACATTGAGGGGAATGAAGAGGATCCAAAAGCAGTGTTAGGAGGCCCCAGCCTCTCATGCAACCGATGTTATGGCTTCATGCAATATGCTTGCCAAGGTAGATATGGATTTTCTTAAGTCTTAAACCCTACTACTGGGTAATAACAGACCTGTAATATCTAAAGACATTCCCCATTCATGAACAAATAAAATGTGCAGTTTGACAAATGGATTAATTTAACCCTGAAAAGACTTTCACACACAGCCATTGCCAAACTCTATCCAATGGAAAAAGTGTTCACAAAAAAGTGGTGTGGTCTGGTAATAAACCCTGCTTTTCCAGTCTTCAACAAATCTTACTGTGCCTCCTAGATGTTCCTTCACTTTAAAGTGGTTGTAAAATCTTACTTGTACCACTGAAGTGGCTAGCCTCAATTGATAGAGCTGAAACAAATCTTCCTGTTCATAGCACTCTGCAGCCTCCCTACACACACATTTTGCACAGCATTTCTGAGCTTCAGAAAGCAGGGGGCGAGTAAAAACAAAATAGACAGAGCGCAAAACCTCTGACCATTAAAATCACAATGAAAGCAATTCATAAAATGATCCAAATATCAGCATCCATAAATGAAAACCACCAAATAAAGTGGAAAAAGACATATATTCAATAAAAATCAAACCATGATATAGAAATGAAACTCCACTATGGTGCAATATAAACAATCTTGTGTGAAAATGAAAGTCCAGTCCTGAAAGAGTATTTCTGGGCTCCACTAGGGGGCCAGTGTAAATTTGTGTGAAAATGAAATGTCAGTTCCACGCCTAACCACCTCAGACATGGCTATATGAATCCCCTTACCTGATGATCAGGATCTCCAAATTATAGATCAATAACGCAGGCTACACCAAATGCAAATCACACCGGGTATGGTAACAACCTCCACCCCTACCAGGACCTCCGCTGGCTTTCTGGAAAGCACAGTTCTCCGGAGTAAGAGTCAAAAGAAAATACAAAGGACCATAGAGTTTTTTATATTGCTAAAAACACCAATTTATTTCAAGCAAATATACTCGCAAGCATCTTGGGGTAACCAAAGCTCTGACACCATACTGCGGTACACCAGCAAGTGTGATTATATCATAGGCCCGCTAGCCCCTACCTACTTGTTTCATCTATGCAAGGGACATCCCCTGAGAATGCCCTTGCATAGACGAAATGCGTAGGGTTGGACTAACTGCCTTTGACATGTTTGAGTATATCAAATGATTAAATATGTGCCTAACCAGTGTTTGTGTGTGTGTACTGTGAGGCCCTTTCATGAAGGGATGCACCGGTTTTTATTCCCTGCTTTGCAAGGAAGCAAAAACCAGAACATCCCGCTGACAGCACAGAGCTCTGTATTTACATTGACCGAGCTCTGTCTTGTCTTCCTCCTCACCGAGCAGCTGTTGCCAGTGGGCAATCATTGGCTGGCTCCCGCTGATCGGGTGGTGCTGTGACTAATCACAACACAGCCGTTGCGCCCTCTACCCGGAAGTGCCGTTTACGTACTAGATGCATGATCCAGCATAGGAGCCGCTCTGCTGCCGTACTCCTACATGAAATGGTCAGCAAGCGGTTAACTTTTTTTTTTCTTTCTTTTTCAGAGGTTTACAAAAAACTTTAAAGTTTTCCGTTAGCATGATCTTTAAACACCTTAACCTTTTAAGGCTCTTAAACAGGTCCAGCTCTGCAACTAGCTATTGCTGCAATATGTTAGGCCACAGCTAATTGAACTAGGTCAGTGAACAACCAGAGTTTAATTGAATTGAACCTTGGTGGAGCACTTGAAGACCATGCCTCTCCGCCTTACTTTTTTTTTGTGTTCATGCCCTAGAACAAGTCATGACATAGATCTCCAGAGAAACTAATTTCTATCATTTTGTGTAGAATCCTGTCTAAAAGCTTGAACATCTGAAGCTGCTTGCAAATGCCACACACATGCCATTTGAAGGAGCAAGTAGGTTTGGTGAGGCACTTGAAAACTCATTGATGGTGTTGTGGGAGGAAAAGTACTTTTTTCACAGCAGAGGGTTCCTAAACCACCGTCTTAAGGTTTTTCTACCACCTCAAAAAAAAGTGCCCCATCATTCCCCTCAGGCTTTATCTTCAAAGCCAAAACCCTGTCCTTTTCAGCACAAATCTTGGAACATGAATCCTAAATCACCCCTAAAACTCCTAAGAGTGGGATATGTCAGTTAAAAATTTTTTCCCTGGGTCTCAGAACTGCGGGTTCATTCAGTGGTTTTAAAGTTGCACAAAATGGAGTTAAAAACTTTACCCCTCATGCTTTCTTTTTCGTACATCACGGGACACAGAGCGACTTAGTCATTACTAATGGGTTATATAGATTACCTTCAGGTGTTGGCACTGGCCAATTCCAAAGCGGAAGTACCCTCCCCTATATAAGCCCCTCCCATCCGGGAGCACCTCAGTTTTTTGCCAGTGTCTAAGGTGTTGGCCAAAGAGTAACATGTGTTTTCACTGGGCTTGCGTACAGGTTCTTTTGGGCCTTAGTAAGCTGTTCCGGATCCCACCAAAAAAGCTTCATAACTAAACGGTCGGTACCCGGGCCTTGCAGCAGAAGAGCAAGGTTTTGCCTGTAATGCCTCTCTCAGGAGGGCTGGACCCTGGGATCCAGAGCTCTGGTCATACCCACGACCAAGATGTTGTCTGTGCAGGGTGCTATACAGGTCCAGGGGAGTGGAATCCTTGGGAACCCGGTCCCTGAAGGTTTAATTACAATGCCTGCCGTGATAGGTGAAGTTTGGACTTCTGTGGACCAAACAAAGTCCTGCGGCGGGGATCAGGTAAGTGGGGGCCCCCAGGAACTTGGTTCTATTGGGGGACCCCCAAGCCTAATTTGTCTTTCTGTCTGTTACCTAACGGTATTCCCGCTAAATATCTGTGTTTGCCTGTAACTACTGAAAATGTAAAATTTTAATGGTAGTCAAGAAAAAAAAAAAAAGAGGGACCGCGGTACCTGTGTTAAACCACTAGAGGCCGCTGTAGACCATTTTTCTTGTCATGTGGATCTTTGGTTTTCTCAAGTCAAAAGATCCAGGCAGTTGGTAAGTTTCTCTGTGGGAATCCACTTCCTCTGCCCTGTTGCTGCGCTCATCCACCGCACAGGCCCTCCGGCAAAAAGGGCCCTGGCTCCTAGTCCCTGTTTGATTTCGAAAAGGGCGCCAATGGCGCGCGGGCGCGTGCACGCGCCTCCTATGAAAAAAAAGGGGCAGGGCGGGTGGATGACGCTCGATGCGCGCCGCGGCGCTTCTGCGCATGTGCAGGCGTCCCAGCATGGTTAAAAGACACAGTACAAGTGTCAGCTGGATGCAAACAGAGCTAGCAACAAACAGTGGCACACAGAGGCGGTTGATGCAGGCATCCCCATAAAAAGGCACTTTAGTGGACACCAGCTGGTATATAGCAGCAACTGTGTTAGACTATTACCAGCAAAAATTGGTGTATGACGACGGGAATACCTCAGCTTTGTGCTTAAAGGATAGGTCGTCCAGACGCTCCGGAAATAGGTCTTCCAGGAAGCCAAAGGGGTCTCCATCGGGCTCTGAGGATATTGGGCATGCTTGTACTGCACCAATCTCCCCTGAGAATTCAGAGGTCAGTAGCCGTAGAAACCCCGCAGGAATGCCTGGTGCTGCGGCTGTCCCCAGTCCACCTGCTCCTGTATATATAACAGAGGAGGTTTTATCCTCAACTCTGGGAGGATTGGAAGAGAGATTAACAGCATTGATCGCTGCTTCCCTGTCACAGGAAAAGCGCGTCCGATCTCCGTCTCCTCCTTCAGAGTGCCTGTTAGTGGAGGAACAGCCCCACACAGAGATCGACCTACCTGAAGGGGATCAGGATGAGGTTGATTCAGTTATGGAGGAATCAACAGTGGAAGAACCTTTCTCAGCATCTCAGGCTGAAAGATTATGGGTTCAGTCTCTGACTAACATGGTCCGATCAGCATTTAAAATGCCTCTGGCGGAACCACCATCCACTACGGTTTCCTCGCTGGGGTCGCTAAAAGCTCCCCAGGCTGTCTGTTCCTTCCCAATCCACCCTTTATTAGAAGGGCTTATTTACCAGGATTGGGAGCATCCTGATAAAATATTTGCTCCCCCCAAGAGATTTCCGGTGATCTATCCCATGGAGGATAAGTTCATAAAAAAATGGAGGGTCCCTACAGTGGATGCAGCCATCTCTTCTGTTAACAAATCACTGACATGTCCAGTAGATAATGTTCCAATGTTCAAAGACCCAATAGATAAAAAATTGGAGTCTTTACTAAAATCTGCTTTCTCTACAGCAAGCATGGTGACACAACCTGCGGTAGCAGCGATTGGAGTCTGCCAAGCAGTGAAAGATCAGTTGAAACAAGTCTTAAGGGACTTACCAGATCAGCAGGCTCTTGCCCTAGCTGACCTGCCTAGAGCCTTGTGTTTTGCGGTGGACGCCATAAAGGATACAATCCAACAGGCCTCCCGCTTTACGCTGTCTATAGTACATATGCGTAGGCTTCTGTGGCTCAAAAACTGGTCTGCTGAAGCTCCCTGTAAAAAACTGCTGGTTAGCTTCCCATTTCATGGAGAACGCTTATTTGGAGAAGATCTGGACAAATATATCCAGAAAATTTCTGCCGGTAAAAGTTCACTCTTACCGGTTAAGAACAAGGGTAGAAGTCCTTCTTTTAAGAGGCCTACTTCTCCAGTCCCGGGCACATCGGCTGTGAAGCAGTTCCGACGGCCTCCGCGGTCAAATTCAGGGGGCAGAAATCAGGGACAATCACAGGGTAACAAGAAGCCCTGGATCAAGAGAGGTACAAAACCTCCCCCCAAGGCATGAAGCGTTGCCCCCACTCAATCGGGTGGGGGGAAGACTTCAGTTGTTCACAGAGACCTGGCGGGACACCATCAGAGACAGATGGGTGCTCTCCGCAGTAAGTCTGGGATACAAGCTGGAGTTAAAAGGCACTCCTCCTGCCCAATTTATGAGGTCAAATGTGCCAAGAGATCCCCAGAAGAGAGGATCCCTCCTTCTGGCACTAGAACAACTATTGCTCCAAGGTGTAATCATGAAGGTTCCCCTGGAAGAAAGCGGATTCGGGTTTTACTCAAACCTTTTCACAGTCCCCAAACCAAATGGGGACGTGAGGCCCATATTAAATCTAAAAGGGCTAAACAAGTTCCTAAATATCAGGACTTTTCGGATGGAGTCGATCCGATCGGTGGCCACCGCCCTACAAGGGCAGGAATGGTTAGCCTCGATCGACATAAAGGATGCTTATCTGCATATTCCCATCTTTCCGGCCCACCAGAAATTTCTACGCTTTGCAGTAGAAGGGCGCCATTTTCAGTTCAGAGCCTTACCTTTCGGTCTGGCCACAGCACCACGAGTGTTCACAAAAATTCTGGCCCCATTATTGGCCAATCTAAGAACACAGGGTGTAACGATAATGGCATATCTAGACGACCTGCTACTAATAGACCACTCAGTGGAAAAGCTGGAAGTAGCTATTCACAAGACAATCAAGTATCTGGAATATCACGGTTGGATTATCAACCGGGACAAGTCAGCTCTAAGACCAGTCAAAAGTCTGGAATACTTAGGGCTAAGGCTGGATTCAAATCAGAGAAAGATTTTCTTACCTCCAGAGAAGGTGTCGTCTTTAAAAGATTTGACCCACTTAGTGGGTACAAAAAGAAAACCATCCATACGCCTCTGCATGAGGCTGCTGGGAAAAATGGTGGCTTCATTCGAAGCGGTACCCTACGGTCAATTCCATTCAAGGAATTTGCAAAGGGCCATACTGTCAGCCTGGAACAAAAAAGTTCAGGCTTTAGACTTACCAATGTCCCTGTCCCCTTCCGTTCGCAAGAGCCTCCATTGGTGGTTGGTGCCCCAGAATCTGGAAAAAGGGAAACCCTTCAGTCCGGTTTCTTGGAAGGTAGTCACTACAGATAACAGCCTCATAGGCTGGGGGGCAGTACTGGAGCAATGGTCTCTCCAGGGCAAGTGGTCAGAAGCAGAAAAGGCCCTGCCCATCAATCTCTTAGAGATACGAGCAGCCCGGTATGCCCTAGTAGCATGGACATCCAAACTCCAAGGGTCCCCTGTCAGAATTCAATCAGACAATGCCACAGCAGTGGCATATATCAATCACCAGGGTGGCACCAGGAGTCGTGCAGCCCAGAGGGAAGCAAATTGCATCCTGGAGTGGGCAGAAAAATATGTCCCAGCCATATCCGCGGTTTTCATCCCAGGAGTGGAAAATTGGAGAGCGGACTTTTTAAGTCGCCAACAATTATGCCCGGGGGAATGGTCTCTTCACCCCGAGGTTTTCCAGGCAATATGCCAGCGGTGGGGAACACCGGATGTAGATCTGCTAGCATCCAGATTCAACGCAAAGGTGGACAGATTTGTGTCTCGCACAAGGGATCCTCTAGCTTGCGGCTCGGATGCCCTAGTGTTCCCTTGGGATCAGTTCAAGCTGATATATGCATTCCCACCGCCACAATTGTTACCGCGATTACTCCGCAGAATCAGGGTAGAAAAGAAACCAGTGATTCTGGTGGCTCCAGCGTGGCCCCGAAGGGCATGGTACGCGGAGATTGTAAAAATGTCAGTGAGGAGTCCTTGGACCCTCCCACATCGTCCTGACCTGCTGTCGCAGGGACCGATATACCACCCTTCCTTACCAGCCCTATGTTTGACGGCCTGGCTATTGAAGCCCACATTCTGAAAAAGAGAGGGCTCTCTAATTCTGTGGTATCTACCATGATCAATGCCAGGAAGCCGGTATCCAGGCAGATCTATTATAGGATCTGGAAAGCGTACATTAAGTGGTGTGAGGCCAAGAAATGGCATCCACGTAAGTACGTGATAGGGAGGATTTTGGACTTCCTACAGTGGGCTGTAGATAGGAAGCTGGCCTTGAGTACTATCAAGGGTCAGATTTCGGCCTTGTCAATATTTTTTCAAAGGCCCTTGGCTTCGCATTCACTAGTCAAAGCTTTCATACAAGGAGTGATGCGTATTAGCCCTCCGGTTAGTATTCCCATATGTCCTTGGGACTTAAACCTGGTTCTGTCAGTTCTACAGAAACAACCGTTCGAACCATTGCAACACATTTCCTTGGTTCTTCTCACCAGGAAATTGATTTTCTTAGTAGCCGTTTGTTCGGCTAAAAGAGTATCGGAATTAGCCGCCTTGTCCTGTAAGGAGCCATATCTGGTTGTCCATAAGGACAGAGTAGTATTACGTCCTCATCCAGCCTTTCTTCCTAAGGTGGTATCGAGGTTTCATTTGAACCAAAATGTGGTTCTTCCTTCTTTTTTCCCCAAACCTAGCTCGGTAGAGGAAAATGTATTACATTCCTTGGATGTAGTAAGAGCAGTTAAAGCTTATCTAAAAGCCACTGCTCAGATTCGCAGAACGGATACTTTGTTTATTCTGCCGGAAGGCCCTAAAAAGGGTCAGGCAGCATCAAAATCCACTTTAGCCAAGTGGATTCGACAGGTCATAATACAAGCCTATGGCTTGAGAAAGAGACCGCCTCCGTTCAAAGTTAGGGCGCACTCCACAAGAGCAGTTGGAACTTCATGGGCAGTGCATCACCAGGCCTCCCTGGCTCAAGTATGTAAGGCCGCAACATGGTCTTCGGTACACACGTTTACTAGATTCTACCAGGTAGACGTTAGAACTCAGGAGGATGTCGCCTTTGGGCGCAGTGTGTTGCAGGCCGAAAAAGATCCTCATGCCTGATGGCGCCCAGCTTATGTATCCCTCCCCTCATTTGGCATTGCTTTGGGACGTCCCATTAGTAATGACTAAGTCGCTCTGTGTCCCGTGATGTACGAAAAAGAAAAAGGGATTTTTATAACAGCTTACCTGTAAAATCCTTTTCTTGGAGTACATCACGGGACACAGAGCTCCCACCCCTCTTTTTGGGACACTTATTGCTTGGCTACAAAACTGAGGTGCTCCCGGATGGGAGGGGCTTATATAGGGGAGGGTACTTCCGGTTTGGAATTGGCCAGTGCCAACACCTGAAGGTAATCTATATAACCCATTAGTAATGACTAAGTCGCTCTGTGTCCCGTGATGTACTCCAAGAAAAGGATTTTACAGGTAAGCTGTTATAAAAATCCCTTTTTCTTCTCTCAAACAGTCAAAATCTTTTCAAGGGCAGTGAGATCTCCAGACCTCTCTAAACAATCTCTTGTTCCAGGTAGTGATCATCCTTTTTGCTATGAGGGATAGGGTCAAAGGATTCTGTTTTAGATCTGCTCAGTGCCAAGACACAATGGGAGGTATTCGTCCCCTCCCGGACTTAAAATCCCTAAACCAGTATCTTCTGCAAGGTCAGTTATGGCCTCTTATAGACAAGGAGACATCCAAGATGCTTATCTACATATTCCAATTTAACCACCTCACCAGCACTTCACCTCACTTTGTCACATTGCCATTTGGCTTATCCTCTAGACCAGGGGTGCCCAAGCAGTGGCCCGGGGGCCACATGTGGCCAGCGGAGCCCTCCTGATGTGGCCCGCGACCTCCTGCTCTGGGGTGGCAGTTTGGCAAGCCACCACATAAGTCTGTATAGTGCTCCTGTCACAGGCAGAGTGATACCAAATGCACTCTGCCTGGGGCAGCAACAGCCGGCGATAACCGAATGGAAGGCTGTTTATAAAAGTAAGTTTACTACTAAAATCACAGTGCATATATGGGCATATCTGTTCTGCAGTGGTTGCTGGGTTGCTTTCAAACTGATCCGCAGGTGGAGCGCAGTGCATCTGCGAGTTACCTGCACTGAGCCATAGACTTCTGTTATTAGCTGCAGGTTTGGTGAGCTTTCAAAAAGTGCACCACACCTTTAGGATATAATAGAAGTCTATGGCAAAGTGCAGCTAACCCGCTGGAAAGCCACAGGTGCCCTGCTCTGCACCCATGGTGTGGGTAAACCGCAGAGCATCAGCGTGAAAGCAGCCTTAGACCCCTTTCACACGATCAGTCCAACCCAACCAGACCATCCATTCAACTCTATGTAGTGGCAGATGTAAACAGGCTACCTCCAATCCGATCCACTAAAAAAACAGAAGGGGATCTATCCCCTTCCGTCTGGGCAGATCGGAGGGCCCATAGAGTAGATTGGGCAGTGTCTGCTTTGCATATGCAATCAGCCATTTGTGTTTCCTCTGTCGGAGGAACATGTTGCTGAGGAACCAGGAGGAACTTCATATCTCAGGGACTGCCTGAAGAGAGACTGCACAGGGGGACTGGGTCCTGTCCATCGGCTCTATGTGAAGTCTTGCCTTTTTTCTTTTTTGGCTTGGGTACCGTCCAGCAATACAGGAGCAGACCCGCTTCCCCCTCCTTCCAGTGCCGAGTTGTGGTAGTAAAGCGCAGGTTCCCCCCAGGAACTGTGTAGTGTATTCGTCCATTTCAGCTCCTTGCAGCGCGGTGGGGGCCGGAGACGCCGTTTGCGTAATTTCCTTTGAAACCGCGTCGAGACTACCGGTTCCGGGTCTCCAGGGTGCAAGGAGGAGAGGAAAAGCCCACGCTGGGCCTACTAATCCTGACCAGCGTCCAGCAATACCGGACTAGCGGCGGTTATACGGAGCGGCAAGGGGGGACCATGGAGGTGAATCCCCAGGACACTCCGGTGGATGTAGGCACCAGCCAAACTCAGGTAGGCTGCTGGGCAAGCCCCGTACTGTTTGTTTTTTTTATTTTTTGTGCATGCTGGTAGTTGTGGGGCTGGGACTAGTATACTCCATGGTGGTGGATGCTAGGGGTGCCGAAATTAATCGGTGCATCGCGATTCGGGTGTCCCCGATGCGATTCCAATGCATGCGACCGGGAAAATCGATTACCGGGATGATGGCGCAGCTGCAGGCATCATCCTGGTACCATTTTTAGAGCGGGCGGTCGGCTTTCCAGTGATAACAACCGATGCGGCTAAAAGCCGCTCGGTTGTTATCCCGGAGGAGCGGGAGGGGACAGTCCACCCCCCCCTACCGCCGCCTTCCGCCACTCTGACCAGGCCTCCCGTCCCACCGGGAGACCCGATCCACAAGCCGCTACTTCCGGCGGCTAGAGACAGACTGGAACGAAGCGTCGGCTTCGTTCCAGTCTGTATGTAAACACTATGTAAACACGGAAGCGATGTCACTTCTGCTTTATTGGCTGCCAATGGCGCCAGTTTAAAAAAAAAAAAATGACAGTATTCAGAATCGCTGTTTTTGGCGATCTGAATACTTTGAAGTGCAAAGGAGGGATTTGGGGGCCTTTTAGACCCCCGATCCCTCCATAAAGAGTACCTGTCATGACCTATTACTGTCACAAGGGATGTTTACATTTCTTGTGACAGCAATAAAAGTGATCAAACTTTTTATTTTATTTTTTAAACACTATGTCAAAAAAATGTAATAAAATAAATTGAATTTTTTATTTAAAGCACCCCTGTCCCCACGAGCTCACGCAGCAAAGCAAACACATACTCATCCTGTCCACGGCGCTGGCAATACTACTGTAGGCATCCGGCTGTAACAGCTTGTAGCTTCACAGCCGGGTGCGCATGTCTCACTGCGCTGTCCTGCATAGCCGTGCAATCTTCTGGGACCTGTGATGTGTCCCAAAAGATCGCACCAGTAGTGCAGCTGCAACCTCCCCTTCACCAAGCCCTACAATACCCAGCTCCGGGGAGCCCCGTAGAGTCAGGGAGCATTGCCCCGTGTTATTTAGGCCTGAATCTTCTGACTCAGACCAGGAGGAAGATCAGACCGCAGCTAACAAAGTCGCAAAATACAAGCTGTCTCTTGAGGAAGTAGACGAGCTGTTGACCGCTATTTATGATACACTGGAAATTGAGGAGGAAGAAGCTCCATTATCCAGGCATGACAAAATATATAAAGCCCTGGGTAAAAAGAAGGCCAGAGTGTGTTCCCTATACATAGTGTACTCTCTGATCTTTTCCGCAAGGAATGGGCCGAGCCGGATAAGAAAGCATTCTTCCCAAATTCTCTTAAAAGATTTCCCCTTGACTTGAACCCAGAGGCATTCTGGAATAAAAATCCAAAACTTGACGCCCCACTGTCCAAGGTATCGAAACAGTCTGACCTGGCCTTCAAGGATATGGGACATTTAAAGCACCCAATGGACAGAAAGACTGACGTAGTCTTGAAAAGGGCCTGGGATACTTCAATAGTGGGATTGAAGCCAGCCTTAGCCACTTCTTGTGTAGCTAGAAATCTGGAGTTCTGGTTATCACAACTACAAGATCACTTACAGGCAGGCACTCCTAGAGGGGAGCTCTTAAAAACCTTTCCAATGCTTTTAAAGGCGACAAGTTTCATTTCAGACGCTTCAACTGACGCTGTTAGAGCCGCAGTTTTAGCCGCAAATTTATCAGTCGCAGCCAGAAGGTCAATCTGGATGAAAACTTGGGGAGGAGACACAGCATCCAAGACACGTCTGGAGTGTCCCCTTTACCGGAGACTTAGTCTTTGGGCCTGAATTAGATACCGCATTGGAAAGAACGGCGGATAAAAAGAAAACTTTCCCCACTAAAAAACTTTCAAAGGAAGTTTTTTTCATCCCTCAAGGGAACCCTCAAAGACAGGAGTTCAAACCCAAAAATCACTTCACAGGGCAAAAAGGGAAAGGGGGCATACTTTTTAACTGCCCCAATCGGAACCCCAAGCCTCAGTGACATCAGGGTCCCTGTGGGAGGAAGACTAAAGAATTTTCTCCAGCAGTGGGAAAAAAACCCTCAAACGAGTTTGTTCTAATCATGATCAAAAGAGGTTATGCGCTGGAATTTCACAGCGACCCACCCTCCAAGTTTCTGGTGACAAAACTTCCAAGACACTCAGAAAAGGCCAAGGCTTTACCATTACTAATAGGGGAAATGGTGGATCAAGAGGTATTGACACCAGTCCCTATTCAGGAACAGGGGGACGGTTTTTACTCGCATTTCTTCGTGGTGAAAAAAACTTCGGAAGTTCCGATTTAATCATGATCCTCCGACCCCTGAACCTCTCCATCCGTTAAAGATTTCGGATGGAGTCCATTTACTCAATAAGGAATCTTCTTCAAAAAGAGGTGTTTATGGCTGCCCTGGATTTAAGGGACGCCTATCTGAATATCCCAATAAGGAAGGAATGCCAGAAATGTCTTCCTATGGCGATTCAGATAGACACCAAAATTCATAATTTTCAGTGCAGAGCCCTGCCCTTCAGACTGTCGTCGTCTCCTCCAAGAATTTTTTCCAAAGTTCTCGGAGATGCACTGGTTCCGTTGAGACTCCAGTCAGTCTCGATCATTCTGTATCTAGACGACTTACTCCTCACAGCTGACTCGGAGAAACAACTTTGTCAGGGTATAGAGTAAACACAACTCAACCTGAGTCAATTGGGGTGGATAATCAGTTAGGAAAAGTCCATACAACTCCAACACAGAATATTCTGTATTTGGGCTACAAGATCCTATCCGTGGATCAAAGGATAGTCTTGCCGGAAGAAAATATATTGAATCTGAAGCAGAGGATGTCTTTACTCCAAACCAGCACCAATTGTACAGTGAGGGAGGTGATGTCAGTACTAGGTCTTATGACTGCAACCATCCCGGCCGTACAATGGGCCAGGTTCCACCAGAGAGACCTGCAGAGGTTTCTTTTGGAACAGCTAAAAGACAAAGATCTGGATAAATGCGTATCGATCCCCACCAAAGTAAAACGTTTCCTCTGGTGGTGGAAGGACACGGAAAATCTAAACAAAGGGGTACTTTGGGTCCTGCCTGTCACATCCACACTAACCACGGATGCGAGCAGTTGGGGTTGGGGAGCCAGCAGGTGGACACCAGAGGAGAAAAAGTTCTCTTCCAATTGGAAGGAACTAACAGCTATCCTCAGATCCCTACTAGCATTTCAGGACACACTACAGGGTCACCAACTTAAAGTCCGCTCAGACAATATGACGGCGGTAGCTTATATAAACAAGCAGGGAGTTACCAGAAGTCCTCGTCTAATGTTGGTCGCCAAACATATTTCAGTGGGCAGAATCCAATCTAGAATCCATCTTTGCAATACACTTGAAGGAGGAGCAGAACAGCACTGCAGACTTCTTGAATCGACAACTAGTTTCGAATCAAGAATGGTCTCTGCACCCGGAAGTTTTCAACCTCATAACAGCTCACTGTGGGAATCCAGAAGTAGACTTATTTGCAAACAAAGAGAATGCAAAAGTTCCCAGTTTCTGCTTTCTACAGTATGTCCAGGAGATCAACCCTTGGCAGTAGATGCCTTACAGACCCCCTGGACCTTCAACTTGGCCTATGCGTTTCCACTGCTTCATCTCATTCCGAGAGTCTTGGCAAAGTTTCTTTTTTTTAAATTCCAATATGCTTTATTTTCCAGAGTAAAAACATGCATCCGATCTTCCATATACAATAATACATATGTAAATTCACCATATATCCCTCTCTTTATCCCTCATTCGCAGCCACCCACCCTCCTTGCTCACTTACTTATCCATCACCTACTCTCTCACGTGTTTCCACTTCTAACCATTTTCCCCATATATTATTAAATTTCTTTTTATTTCCTCTCTTAGTGTGTGTGTGTGTATATATATATATATATATATATTCTTCTTTTATCACAGTGTCATCTATCACCTTTCTCCATTCTATCACTGTAGGGGGTTTTTCCGCCTGCCACTTCTGCGCAATGAGTTTCCTTCCCTGAAACAAACATCTTGTTACTGCTGTTCGTACATCTCCCGAGAGTCCTTTTTCTTCCAGGAGACCCAATATACATAGCCCGACTACTGGTTGCAAAGATGTCGCAAACACCGTGTTTATCTTTTCAACTATTTGCTTCCAATATTGATATAACTTGGGGCACCTCCAGGTCATGTGTATTAGGTCTCCCCTATTGTCCCCACATCTCTGACATCTGGAGTCCGATCTCATACCAAACTGGAACATTCTTTGGGGTGTAAAATACACTCTATATATCAGGTAAAGATGGGAGATTATTTGAGATGGTGATAATGACACATTAGGTCCTATTGCTAATATCCTATCCCATTGTTCCTGTGAAATTGGGCCCACCTCTTTCTCCCATTTTCTCTTATTTTTATTGTCTGGTGTCTCCCTCCAGTCAGCCTTTACTAAAAAGTTGTACATATCAGAGATTGCTCCTCTAGAGGCCTCTGCATTTACTAATTCTTGGAGAAGGGGCATACCACTCCACTCCGGTGTACTCTGTCCAAATTGTCCATGCAGCGCATGCCTGATTTGCAAGTATCTATAAAAGGATCTGTTTGGGACAGCATAGTCCTCCCTTATTTCTTGAAATTATTTTATTCTTCCTGCCTTGAAGAGTTGTGCCAATAAATGTATTCCTAATCTATCCCACTCCTCTACCTTCCCCATCACTTTAAGTTCCTGCAAGTTGCTGTTACACCATATGGGAGAAAATTCGGAGAATCCCTTGTATCCCAGGATTTTCTTAACCTCTTTCCAACATTTAACCATTAATTGGGCAGTCATGCATCTGGAACTAAAGGAGTCTGCCTCCACTGCCTCCACCTCTGTATCATGGCATGTATCGTTCAAAATTAGCCCTTCTTTTCCTGCTATTCTATTACTGCCCCTCCATATACTGCACCTGAGTGGCTAAAAAATTGTATCTGGGATTCGGAAGGGCCAATCCTCCCTTCTCTTTAGGTTGTTGTAGGGCTCTGAGGCAAATCCTTGCTGCTCCATTCCTCCAAATCAATTCCCTAAACACCCCATCTATTTTTTTTAAACCACTGTTTTGGGATCCATACTGGGGAGTTATGGAGAATATATAAAATTTGTGGCATCCATATCATTTTTACCAGGTTACTCTTGCCGGCCACTGAAAGAGGGAGCCTATTCCAAACCCGACATTTTTGTCTGAGTTTTGCCAACAGTGGCACTAAATTTCCGTCTATATACTGCTCTGGGTCCCTTGTTATATTTACTCCTAGGTATCTCATTTGAGCTACCACCTTAACTTGAGCAGTCTGCCCTATCAATGGGTCTATCGGCAAAAGCGCCGACTTATCCCAATTAATTGTCAGCCCCGAGAATTTACCAAATTCCCCTATTGTGTCTATTGCGTTCTTCAATGAGGTTTGTGTATCCCCCCAAAAAAGTAGGACATCGTCCGCGTACATGGCTACCTTCTCCTCCCTCAGTCTTCTCTTGAAACCCTTTCATACCCGGGGATGCCCTTATAGAAATGGCCAGTGGCTCCATGGCAAGGGTGAAAAGCAGGGGCGACAGCGGGCATCCCTGCCTTGTCCCCCTCGCCAACTGGAACCAGTCTGAGCATTCACCATTTATCCTTACCTTTGCTCTGGGACTTTCATACAATATTTTAATCCATTGGATAAATTTATGGCCAAACGGAAACTCTACCAGAACTTTCCAAAGGTAGTGCCACTCTAGGCTATCAAACGCCTTGGTTGCATCTAAGGATAAAATGGCCCTTGACCCTTCTACTTCTATTGGCAGTTGAGTATTCAAAAATGCTCTCCTTATATTGGAACTAGTGGATCTACCTGGGATAAATCCCGTCTGGTCCGGATGCACCAATTTTGGGATTATTTTATTTAACTTCATTGCCAGGATTTTGGCCAGGATTTTTACATCAGCACACAGTAAAGATATCGGTCTGTACGAGGCCGTCTCCAACTGATCTTTCCCTTCTTTCAGTAATACTATAATTGTTGCTTCTGTCATGGACATAGGTAGCTTTCCTTCCTCTACTGCCCAATTAAATACCTCCCGGAGTCCTGGAAGCAGGACCTCACTGTACTTTTTATATATTTCTATTGGCAAGCCATCCGGCCCTGGAGCCTTTTGGTTTGCCATCTCCGTTATTGCCTTTTGTATCTCTTCCAGTGTAAGTGGTGCCTCCAGGCCCTCCCTATCTTCCCCTGACAACTGTGGAATCTGCAAACCTGAAAAAAAGGTTCTCATCTCTCCCTCCTCATTGCCATGTAGTGTGCTACTATACAGGTTCTGATAGTATTTCTTAAAAACGTATTTTATTTCTGATGTGCCTCTCCTAATTTCCCCCTCCTCCTCACGGACCGCCGGGATGACAGATAGGGGAGAGTTGGCCCTGGCTATCGGGGACAAAATTCTCCCCACTCTCTCACCCTCCCCAAAAAAAGTCTGTTTCTGAAATAATTTTTTATTTTCTGCTTTTCTTAATACAATTTTTTTATAGTCTTCCTGTGTCTCTGACCACTCCTTATATTTCTCTGTAGTTGGGTTTCTTATGTAATTCATCTCTGACCTTTTCACATTTTCCCTTGCTGCAATTTCTTTGGCACTTGATTGTTTTTTAATAAGTGATATTTTTTTTATTAAGATTCCCCGTAGGAACGCTTTCAGAGTATCCCAAATCACTCCCATTGAGGCTGATCCGTTATTTATTGTTATAAATTCCTTCAGGCTGGTCTCTATTCCTCCCTGGTCCTCAATTACTTCCAGCCAAAATTGATTTATTTTCCAGTCCCCTTTCCTGTATCCTCCATTCATCATTATTTCAAAATTAACTGGGGAATGGTCTGAGATGCTTCTTGGTTCGTATAACACCTCCCCCACCTCACCCAGTGCCTCCTCGTTACAAAGTATGAGGTCTATCCGGGACAGGGTCGTGTGCGACCTTGAGTGGCAGGAGAATTGTCTCTCTCCCAGGTGCCTCCTTCTCCACACGTCCACCAGACCCACCTCCCCACAAAATTGGAGGAGAGGGCTGCCGGGCGTCCCCTGGAGCCACCTGCCGGGAATCTATCCCTTTTTTTTATCCATAGTCATGTTAAAATCCCCCACCACTATTACGGGCACACCCACCCTGTCCACGACAAACTCCATTAATTCCCAAAGCACCTCGGTATCAAACAGGGGTGGGATGTATACATTCGCCACTACATATTCCTTTGTTTCTATCCAGCAGTGAAGAAACACATAACGTCCCTTGGCATCTATCTTGCTCTGTCTGCAGGAGAACACCACACCGGCATCTATCAAAATACTCACACCCCTTGAATAAGAGGTGTGGGTAGAGTGGTATTGTGCTTTGTATTTTTTATTTTTTTTTCATATTTTAATGGTGTCTTCATCCAGATGCGTCTCCTGCAGACACAGCACTTTTATATTACTTGTTTCTGCTGTTGAAAAAATTGTCTGTCTTTTAGTTGGGTCCTTAACCCCTCGCACATTCCATGAGCTCACCTTTATGCTTTTACCTTGATTTGGGGTCCCTTTCCCATCTTCTCTATTCTCTGTCATCTACCCCTGTTTAGTTTCATCCTTACAGTGTACTTCCCACCATCAAAACTGTGCATTAATAATATCTGCTCATAAAACCTATTTTTAGTGGATCTTCTTCTGGTGCCCCATACACACACATCTTCCCCCCCACTTCTCCACCCCCCCCCTGTATCCCTCCCCTTCCCTTGCCCTGTTTGGGGCCCATATAGAGGGCTTCTAAAGTAACCGTTTCCTACTTTTGAGGTGAGTACTCCCCCTTTCACTCCTATCAGTTTATGTTTTAGTGTTTTAACTACTTTAAATATATCCATCCCTTTCACACATCTCTTCCTAACCTTTTTATGTATCTTCTTTTTCTTCCACCTTTGTGCCACTCTCCACAAAAAATACAATAAACACATTTACCACCCCTTCCCTCCCCCCCCCCCCACCCCGGCTCCCATATTCCTAGAATTTTTTTTGTTCCTATATGAAAAAAAAAAAGGGCCCCCAAAAAGGGGAAAAAGGAGAGAAAGAAAGGGGGGGAAATAGAAAAACATTAAGAAATCAATAAATCCTTTCCCTTCCCCTTCCTCCCGCCTCCGAGAAATGGAGAAAAAATAAAGGTGTCTTTGGTTATTTGGAATGTTTACTACTTCTTTCCAACTTGCTATGTCTCCCCTTCTTTTGTATTCATCCAGAATGTCAATTGCGCCGGCGTATTAAAAAACATATTTTCCCCTTTTACGGTTATCCGTAAACGTGCCGGATAGAACATTGCATATTTTATCCCTTTTTGCTGTAATCTATGTGTGCACTCAGTAAATTTGGCCCTTTGCCTCTGTAATTTAGGGGAAAGATCCAGATAAATTGAGATTCTTGCACCCTTGACTTGTATGTCTTTCATCTCTCTTGCCTTTTGAAGGATAGTGATTTTGTCTGTGAAATGTAAAAGTTTAACGAGAATAGGTCTCGGCTGACCTCCTGCAGCAGGTGCCCTAAAGGGGATTCTGTGGGCCCGCTCAATTGAAAAAAAATTTGATACAGTCCTTGCCAAACACTTCTATTAGCCAATTTTCCATAAATTCAGTGGGGCGGTTACCTTTTCTCGGGGAGACCCAGTACCCTTACGTTTTTCCTTCGTAATCTATTTTCCATGTCGTCAATTTTATTAACGCACATGTTCAGCTGTTCTCTCATTGCTTTCATCTGATTTATCATAGGGTTGACATCATCTTCGACCTGACTGAGTCTCTCCTCTAAAGCGGATGTCCGCACTCCAATCCCCTGAACATCATTTTTTAGCACTGACATATCCTCTTTTATCCCCTTTAATTGATCGAATATTTCCGATAGTGAGGATTTGCAGTTATTAATTGCAAAAAGAATCTCTCTCATAGAAGGCTCTTCCTCCGACATCAACCCAATCATTGTCCCTGTCAGTTTTTCCTGTGCTTTTTCCTGTGCTTTCTCCTTTGGTCCTTGATCGCCTGTCATCTTTCCCGCTGTCCCTGTAGTTATTATCTGCCCCTGGCTCCTTCTCTGAGTGTTCACTTGTTGACCCCCTTGTCCTTTTGTAGGTGTTATGCCTGCTGTTTGTGCTGGTACATGTGTATACTTTTCCAGTTTAGCTGCAGCTGCTTTAGCTCCCCGTGCAGACTGTGTCTTTTACTGAGGCTGGGGCTGTAGCTGTGCTCCTGAACTAGGACCGTCCTTAGAGGCGTTCCTTGTCATCACTTATAGTGTGCCCGGCATTTTCCCAGTAAGTGTGTAGTTATAGGGGATTAAATATTATATTGTGTTATGTACTGTACTTTTCCCCCCTTCTGCTACTGTGCTGCCAGTTGATCCGTTACCGGTTCCCGCAATTGCGGGATCCCCCTCATGGGTTTCAACAGGGTTCACTTTCCCCAGCCTCTGCCACCAATCGGATAAGCTGACACAAATTTTTAGCTCAGCTCAACTCGTCTCGGGCCCCGGAAATGCTAGTCCCAGCAGTGTACCTTTAACAACCGTGCAGGCAGGACAGTGGTATTGGCAGAGTGTTAACGGGGCATTATTAACGGTATAGTACAGTATTGGCTCCAAAAAAAGGGTTGCGGGAATCAATGGAGTGCTAAATATTGCTAATACCACATATATCAGGACAAAACAGGATGTGATTTCTACTTGCTTATGGCTCCATGATTTTAATTCTGTTCCGTACAGTTCTCAGTGACATGAACTCACCAGTGTATTTATCCGTCTGATGCCGGCAAGCTAACACATGGATTGTCTCAGGATTGACTCAGGAACCACTCCACTGGCTTAGTTTACAGTTCCCATTTCACAACCCTCTGCCCTGCTGCTCAGACCGCCCAATTAACCACACAGACGGTCAAGGTATGTCTGGTAGCCTCAATGATCTTCAAGCAGTTTTGTTTTAGCTAGTGCAGCTACTACTACTGCTGCTGCACTTTTAATCATAGGTTCCTCTCGCACATCAATACACATTACTGCACATACCGGTCATTCTATCGCTTGGTGAGTCCTGCAGTAGATGGTAGTCTGTAGTGGTCCCAATGTCTTAGGATCTCCTCCGCTCCTGCCGTGCAAGTAGCCGTGCGGATAGCGTTTGTGCCTGGCCCGCTGTTCTCCTCTCTTTCCTCCGTTCATAGCTCCCGCCAAGCTGTACGAAGTCTCGCGAGACCGCCCAATGCACCACAGGTCTACGGAGGGGAATGCCACTGTCAGTGCACAGTGCCTGCTGCTTTCGTGTATCGCTGGAAAAAGACTGCTGAGGTAAAGGCCAAGGTAAAGACTAATCTAGTGGCCGTGCATCAATGGGTGCATCAATGGGAGTTAGGAAGGGGGGATAAGACAGGCGGAGATCACATAGGCATCCTCTCTCTCTCTCCCTCCTCACTCCATGCTCCTCACACTCTCCACCTCCGTCTGCATCCGGTCACGCCCCGTCAATGCCGCTCCCCCCAAGTCTTGGCAAAGTTTCTAACGGAAGAAACATGTTTAATCCTAGTGGCACCATTTTGGCCCAAGAGGCCATAGTTCACAACTTTACTGAAGTTGACAGACCAACCTCCTCTGAGCCTTCCCTGCAGACAAGATCTCCTGTCACAGGGACCCCTCATGCATCCGCAAGTAACCATGCTGAAGCTCTCAGCGTGGTTACTGAGGAAGAGATTCTGAGAAGCAAAGGTCTATCAGAAAAAGTGGTTCAAACCTTACTACAGAGCCGGAAACCGGTCACCCGAGCTATTTACAGAAAAATTTGGAGGAAATTTAATTTCTGGTTGGCGGATCGGGGTAGGGTTAACAAGGATATAACAAATATCCTACAGTTTCTCCAAGAAGGGATAGACCGGGGGTTAACTCCTAGTACTATAAAAGTACAGATAGCTGCCTTAAGTGTGTACCTAGAAAAACGATTACAGGAAGATCCCCTTATCACTAGGTTCTGTAAGGCAATCGCTAGACCTAAACTGGTCAGAGTCTAATTAACTCCTACTTGGGACCTTTCGGTCATCCTCAAGGCCTTCTTGGGGACACAGTTTGAACCTATCTCGGAGGCCTCTCTAAGACTGATTACATTTAAGACAGTGCTCCTTGTGGCAATTGCTTCAGCCCATAGGGTCAGTGAGATTCAAGCTCTCTCCATTAGAGAGCCCTTCCTTCAGATTTTTGAAGACAGTCATCCTAAAAACAGACCCTGGGTTCTTGCCTAAGGTGGCATCTAAATTCCATAGATCACAAGATATTGTCCTACCTTCATTCTGTCAGAACGCCTGAAATGAAGAGGAAAAGCAATTTCATTTCATGTGTATCCTAGAATTGCAGCTTCACTGTTTGTTCTTTTTTTCTGGACAACGTAAGGGATTAAAAGCTTCTAAGGTCACTATAGCTAGGTGGATCAGGCTAGCTATCACAGAAAGTTATAGAACAATAAATAAAGATCCTCCTGGGGGTGTTTAAAGCCCACTCCAAAAGGGCACTCTCTGCATCCTGGGCAGAAAGAGCTGGTGCCACCCCGGAGCAAATAAGTAAAGCAGCCACTTGGTCAAGCTTCTCCACCTTTACAAGGCATTATCGACTAGACTTAATGTCCAGTCAAGATCAGGCTTTTGGGAGGAAAGTCCTCCAAGTCCGTGGTACCCCCCCTAATCTGATGAACTTGGGGATCCTCTCAAGGGCTGTCCTGGAAGACGACTGGGGAAAACCGGATTTAGTACTTACTGGTAACTCCTTTTTCCAGTAGTCTTCCAGGACAGCACGATCCCACCCTTGAATTATGTTGATGTATTAATGTTATTACCTGTTATGGTTATGTTTCAGTTCCATCCTTTGGTTCTTGGTAAATGACTGACCAGGGACCTGAGGGACCGCCTTTTGAACTGTGGCAATGTGTTTCCTGTGGCGATGGAAGGGACTCCAACTCTCAAGGGCTGTCCTGGAAGACTACTGGAAAAGGAGTTACCGGTAAGTACCAACTCCGGTTTTCATGACACTGGCCACCATCCCTATTGTGCCAGTGTTGCTCTGCATTGCTTGCTGAGAAAAATCTGAGCTGTCGCTGAGTGGGGTAAGGTGTTAAGCTTGGCCATAGATTCGATTCATGCAATTTTCTTTTTCTTAACGGTGTGCTTTTGACAGAGGGAGATTTTCCTGCTGTCTGAGTACAGTGATCACTGCTGCCGGCAGTGATCTGTACCAAAAAAAAAACACAGGCTGTTTGTACTGATCGCTAGATCGACTTCAGTACAACCAGCCTGCCCATAGATGGATCGAAACAATTTGATTGGTCTATGGGCTGCTTTAGGGGTATGCTGGAAAGAGGGGTTAAGAATCCAGCAAAGCATTGCCAGTGTCAATTCATCTGAAAATACTAGCTTATAACCCAGGGGTCTCTGAATATCTAGCTTGTGTCCTCGCCTGTCAATGCCATATTTTGGAATACAGTCCAAGTGATTCTAAAGGCAAAGGGATTTTTTACCACAATGCATTACCTGCATTAAGGTAAGAAAAAAATCTAATAGCTGTCTCCCCTTATGTTACTGGCCAGATTACCAGGTACAAACGGGGGGAGGCTAAAACAACTCGGCCACCACATCTGATTGGCAAGCTGCAATATATTTTGTTGCTTTGGGTTTAATACCACTTTGAGTAGCTTTTTCTGCTCCCTGCTGTTGATTACCCCCCCCCCCCCCAAAAAAAAAAAAAAAAAGTATTGGAGCCTGTTGGCATTGCAGTACAAATGGCAATAGAAGTGAAAAGTTGTACTCAGATATGCCAACACTTTTTCAATGAAGATACGCTCATTTGCATATGAAGCGTTACCTGAATGCAGAATTTCCGTGTTTGAGTAATAAGCTATATGCGCATGTTTATGCCGATGCACAAAGCATCAATGCAAATCTGAGCACATGCGTGTAAAGCCATTCACAGCTATGGCCAGCTGTATGTGCCACCTGCGGCTCCCCAGATGTGGAAAAATTATGGGATCTTTTTTTCAGCCTCAAATAGTCCATATACAGGTCTTTCTGTTTGCTACCAACTGGCAATATTTGTAGGCTGTCACTTTTGCTAGAGGGGTTATTATGAAATACACTTATAGGTGCCCAAATTTTTCCAAATACCACTTTTCCTGCCTCCTAAATTCTGGAAATAGTAATTTTTAAACCCAGTAGAACTATGTTGGCTCCTGGAACTGATTAAACTGTTGTCATTTTATAGAGTGCACTGTAAGCTATCAGTGTAGCTGTTAAAGTTGAACTTTTACATTTTGTAAATTGCCTAAAATGATTTTTATCTTGTAAATATTTTTATTAAAGGGAGCGCTTGTGAGTGCCTTGACGGATGACACTTTACACCTTTGGAATCTGCGACAGAAGAGGCCCGCCATATTGCATTCATTGAAATTCAGTAGAGAAAGGTAAGAGGAGAAAACTGGCCTCACCACCAAATCATATACAGAGTAACCACGAATGTTAATGCAGTTTATTTTTTTAATACTTTGGTATATTGTTTATAGGTTTTAACAGGTATGTGGTAATGTTTTTTTCTTGGGACAAGCTGTGGTGACCAAGCTGTTTTTTTATTCTTGATGATCCGTTTAAAGAATGCACTAAATTAACAATTAAACTCTGCAAAATGCTGCCTCCACCTTCCAGTGATGCAACAGTTACTTCCCTTTCCAGCCGCTGTCCTCTTTGCCCCGGGCTACTACTGGGTGCTGGATTTTTGGCCTCTTGAGAAAAAAGATGCAAAACCCATAAAAAAACAAAAACAAAAAAAAACTTTTAGGGCTCTTTCACACGGAGGTCCGTTCAGGTCCGCCTGTCAGTTTTTTAGGCAGACCTAAAACGGATCCTCCATGTACCCCTATGGAGGCACGGATGTCAGCGGAGACATGTCCGCTGACATCCGCTCCGCTCCGCCAAAGTGTGACGGAGGAAAACCCTATTTTTCCTTCCGTCGGCGGAGCGGATCGGATGACAACGGACTCTACGGTCCGTCGTCATCCGATTCCCCATAGGAGAGAGCGGCGCTCTGACAGGGCGGTCCCTGCACAGTGTGCGGGGACCGCCCAGTCATCCGTCGGCTCAGCGGGGATCAACGGAGCGATCCCCGCTGAGCAAGCGGAGCTTCACGGGGCGGATCTGCACGGATCCGCCCCGTGTGAAAGGACCCTTAGTTGTACTTTAATTTCCATTTTTCATTTGCTTATATGGAGATCTGATTTTTGTCATATGCATTTCTGCCAAGGATTTTAGTGTCCATTTGAGCAGTCTTTCACTTCACTTTAGAGTCTTTTAAATATTATGATGTATTTTTCTGGTACCGTGTTTAAATTCTAAAATTTCTGCTTTTGTGAATTTACTTATCACCAGTGGTGGAGCAATATACCTACAGTGTTCCTACTTATGTCTGTGTGATGTAGTGGAACGTTTCCACAGGGGTACCTGCTTCTTTAAGAGTGTCTGAAATGTTTGTTTTATTACTTTAAATTCTGCCCTCTATT
Organism: Rana muscosa; assembly: GCA_029206835.1. NCBI lineage: Eukaryota > Metazoa > Chordata > Amphibia > Anura > Ranidae > Rana > Rana muscosa. The sequence goes on from CM055121.1 coordinate 75,976,064, forward strand.
ATAGCAGAATAAAACCTTTGGCGTTGATAGGCAGGTAGTGACATTTGAACCTTTGGGCCAGATTACACTAATTTCTCAAACGATTTTAACATTTTTAACTAATTAATAACTAATCTAATTTTCAGTTTATGTAACATCATAAAAATACCTTGATGCAGCGCAATACTAAATAATAAACACTCCCTTAATTAAAATAAATTATCCCAGAACATGCTATAACATGTACGATGAATTCCTCCACCAATGTGTTGTAAAATACTCAATATCTTCCACCAGTTCAGAAGATGCAACACCCAGTGCTTGTCTAAAACGCTCACCTTATTACATTGACCTTGATAAATCAAGGTCTATATTGGCTTGGTGTCCCTCTCTGGGCTGAATGGACTTTTACTACTCTAGTCTTTCCTGGCAGCGCCAAGCTCACCGGTGGGTTGCGTGTAAAAAAAAAATGTCTCTGTATAACCCTTTTATTTAAAAACTCATAAAATTAACACTTTAAAAAAAGCACTCAGTGCTGTGAATCAGGCATATCATATAGACTTTGGCACATTAAACCTCTTCCTTCATACCATGCAGTTCAAAGGATCCCAACTATCACAATCGGCACCATAAGCATGACTCCTACTTCTATACCCGTTGCGCTCAAACTGAGCTTCAACAGTAGGCCTACTGCCAGACAAGCCCAATGAAACTTGAAAATTGAAGCTGCATGCCACAAAAATGGAGTGCCTTAGCCTGGTGTTTTAAATCTGTGTAAACTGAGACGGTTATACAGAGCTTAATGTATGCTTGCCTGTGCTCCAAAGGTTTGATCCCTGTGAGGTATCTTCTCACCATCTTCTTTCGGGGTAGTGTTCTTCAGCCGTCTTAAATGGCCACTGTGAGATGACATCACTCCCGTGCATGTGTCAGTCACTCATTCCGGCACTGTGCCAGAAGTGTAGATGGACCTGCTGATGTGCTGTGTGCATTCAGCAAAGGGCTGCGAACAGTAAGGCAAGATTATTTTTATACAGAAGAGACCTTGCATACCTCCTCTGCAATAAAGAGCCTGCCTGTTTGCAATTTTTTTATTTTTTTTTTTACTTTAGTGTTGCTTTAATACAGCCCTTGCAAACCTCCCAGAATTTTAAAGCTGCAAAATTAAATAATAAATTCACCTTTCTGAACATGTTAACACCCATATTTAGGGTGTAACATGTTTAGTCTCTGCCTGATCTCCCCCTCCTTGTGACAGGGGGCCTGGTATCTTCTCCCCGCACCCGCTGTCACTATGCAATAAGGGTGCAGCCAGGCGGGGCTTCACCCACACGGTTACGTCATTGATTCACAGGTCCTGACGGCTTGTAGCTCTCAATGAACTACCAGGGCGTTTGATGGGTGCTCCTAGGTATTTCGAGCTTGCTGTCATTCAGGAAGTGCCTGCCTGTATCGGAGGTACAGGCAGACCGATGCACAGTCTGCAGGAGCCTGGCATTACACCCTAAAAATAAATAAATGAATGCACTTCTTCCTTGCCTTCAAAAAGTGCATTTATTTATTTTTGTAAAGGTGAACTCCTCCTTTAGGCTGCAACTATAACCAGAAGAAACCCTATTAATCTTCCTGCCCCTTTAATCACTGCCTTGCAGGCCTTTAAAAATGTACATAAAGGACAAGGAAAACCTGTATATGGAGTTGCACATTAGGACTACTTTGGTATAGGAACAAGGGTTATGACAAATGGTATTTGTCCTTGTGAGGCGCAGTAACTTAACCACAACTTGCACACCTGTATATCCCCTATAATCACAAGCATTTTTCCATTTTATGCCATGTTTCAGTTTATTTTGGAAATTTGTCACTAAGTGTTAACTAAACTCCCTTTTTAACAACCATTTTTATTTTATCCCTCCCCCTTAAAGAAAAGCTGATCATTTTTATTCTACTTTTTACAATTCTTTTCATGCTACAAATCAACACTTAGACTTCCAGCCTAAGTTGGGCCCTGCTGTCTACTAGGTTAAGCCCCATACACACTATTAGATTTTCTGCAAATGTTTGTCTTCAGATTTACCCAAACCTTATATTATGAGGTCAAACCTTAAAGCGGAGGTCCGTCGAAAAAAAAATATTAACAGCCAGCAGCTACAAATACTGCAGCTGCTGAGTTTTAATATATGGACACTTACCTGCCCAGGGTGCCCGCAATGTCGGCAGCCAAAGCAGATCTGTCAGTCATCATCCTCGGTAAGGGAATCAAAATGTGAAGCCTTGCGGCTTCACTTCCTGGTCCCTACTCTGCATGCGCGAGTTGGGCTGCGCATCCCCACTGGTCCCTGCTAACTTCTGGGACCTGTGTGTCTCACAGAAGACAGCGGGGCAGGACAGAGTAGGCGCTGGAAGTGACGTAGGTCACCTCAATCACTGAGGTGATCTATGCCCGGAAGTGGGAGCAAATACCTGTATTACACAGGTATCTGCTCCCTCCTCCCCCCTGAAAGGTGCAAAATGTGACACCGGAGGGGAGAGGATTCCAAAAAGTGGAAGTTCCATTTTTGGATGGAACTCCACTTTAAGCGTTTCAATTTGTATGCAATCTGCAGAAAATCTAATAGTGTGTATGGGGCTTAAAAAACACATTGGGGATGATTTACTAAAACTGGAGAGTGTAGAATCTGGTGCAGCTGTGCATGGTAGCCAATCATCCTCTAACTTCAGCCTATTCAATTAAGCTTTGACAAAAAATAAATAAACCTGGAAGCCGATTGTTCTTTTGCAGAGTGCAACTAACTTTTGCACTCTCCAGTTTTAGTAAATTAACCTCACTACCTCCTGGGATACCTGTGATGTAAATAACTTGCCACTGTGCAGCTTATGTGCACATGAGTGGCAGATTTGCGCACAAACACTACCATGTGTTATAGTGGCAGTTTGCCAGAAGCTAGCAGAATTCTTTCCGCTTGTGTGCCTATGCTCCGCCAATCTCTGCCAGGTCCTAAATACCTGGAAGACACCAGTGATGCATATGCACACGTGCCATCGTTTTAAAGATGGTGTGGAAGAGGGGAGGGGGAGACAATTCCATCAGTTTCGTTCCGCTTTAAGATACCAAAGGAATACGTATTTTTAAGGACAGACGAGACTTCCTGCCTTTTTTTTTTTTTGTTTTTTTTTTTGACTGAAGGACTGAACATGCTGCACTTGTCCCGTGTACTTTTGGTAGTGTTTGGCAATGCCATTGTCCTCAAATAGTCAAAGAACCCTCTGGGTCATTTTTGCTTTTAACCCCCTCTTACCTGGTTTGCTGGGTTGTGCTCAAACCTATACACCCAGGAAATCCAGCGCAGTCATGCTGTGATATGTGGCTTCTCTGCCACACTTTGAGATCTTTGCCACTCAATTCGTTCTCTACATCATTTGGGGGCAACTGTATATTTTGGGTGCTTGCAGCTGGCTGCAATAATGTGTTGGCAGGTCTGGCGTCCTTTAGCCACTCTCTGTAAGCTGATTCCTCCTGAGGTATCTGACATCGATATCCCAGGAGGCTGCTAGAGCAAAGTAATGTTTGTTCTTGCCTAAATAAGTAAGTATTTCAAATTTACAAATTCATTTTTATAGCAAAGAACATTTCAAATTAGCGCTTTTGTTTAATGCTTTTTTTTTTTTCCCTACTGATCTTGCCAGTTCTAAGCCAGTTAGCTAATTTCTAGGAGAGGAACGACAATTCTGCAAGATTTCTACTGCAGCATTGTTGCCCTCTCCCCTCAGTGGGAGCACATCAGTTCAATAGGTGGTATAGTCCCATAGGCAGTGCCGCCAGTGTTTTTGTGTGTGTATGTGTTTCTTTTTATTTATTTTTTACCGGTTACCATGTTGCTTGGATGTCATTGTAGAGCTCGGACCTAGGATTTCATGTGAGCATTTACATAAACCTCAAAACTGTAATTTGTAATTCACCCAGCCATTAACTGCATAGCAGGGCTGGATAAATGGAGACTAAAACCACAAATGTGAGCCTTTTATTTTGCTGTTGCAGCATTGCAATCTGTTTTTAAAGTAACTTCTGCCCCCTAGACTAAACTGCTTGCTATAGACTGCATTAACTGTCCACAGCTATTCTCTAGTGAGAAGGTATATGTACAAAGATGGGTTTCTGCTGATTATATTGTTGTGAGACTGTCCTCGCCACTGGCCCTAGGGGCTTACTATTTATAATGGCTAGAAGATGTGTCATTTTTAACAGTTTCATAGTTTTGTGGAGAATATCTTGCATTCAAGCTTAAATAAATTTTATCCGCTGCTTGTTCCATACAGAAGAGATGTCCCAAATACGTTAATCTAAATTACATCATGCTGAAGGTTAATGATGATTTAGTACATCCTCTCACTAGTGGTTCTCGCACATATTGCAAAGCTTTGATGTTGCGTTTCATGATAAATGAATTTATTCAGTGAGCTTAATACTTTTTTGGCCTCTGTTCCCAGATTTGATGGGTACATCAATACCTTCACATACAGTTTATACAATGAGATGTCAGCTGAGTAGTGATTTTTTTTTTTATAAAGTTATTAAATATAAGACGTGTAGTCGTAAAACATTTTTTTTTTCTAGGATATAGATAAATGTAAATCGTGCTATATCTGGAAGCGCAAACCTTTCTCTTCATTAGAAGCAGGGTATTTGTGAGCAATTGCAGAATGGGGATTCTGTATGATAGCTAACATGTGATCTTAATAGTTCTAATCTGACACAAAACATATTGGGCAATTTAACGTTTTTTTTGGTTTTTTTTATGGGCATACAGTACATTTCACTGAGAAATTGTTCAATGTATACAATTCCTACACTGCCACTTTATATTAAAGGCATGCTGAATTAAAATGGAAAATAAAGTCATGAAATGTGTACAGTAAATGTGGTTTACCTGTTAAAATCCTTAAAACAAACCTGTCATTACAACGAACAGTCAAACATCCATACATATAAAGTCTAGACCCTACTATTAAACTTCTTTATAAAGAGCTGCAGCTAAATACAGATATACATGTAAGAGTTATTACCTGCCAAAGAATTTGTATATGTCAGTTCACTTCTGCAATGTACATTTACATAGCACTGGCATTGAGAACATACCTGTCTGGCAGGGCAGAAGGCCTCCTTTTTTTTTTTTTGGTAAAGTTTTTAGTAACACTTAAAGGGGTTGTAAAGGATCATTTTTAACATGTTTTACATGCCTGCTCCTGTTCTGTGGTGCTCTGCTGGTGCTCCTGGCTTCTCCCCTTTATCGGGTGCCCCCGAGTCCCACTGCTGCATCCATTGACACAGACAGCGGGACTCAGCCCCGCCCCAATGTCTCTGACTGATGGCGCTTGCTGCTATCTGTCCAATGAGGAGAGAGACTGCGGCTAGAGCTGTTGGGCTCGTGCACATCGCTGGATTTGATTGGGCTCTGGTAAGGGGGGGGGAGGTCTGGGGGCAGCTTCAAATGGGCTTGTAAAACGGCTTCTCCAAAGTCCAGAGCTAAAGACAAAAATGTACCTTTTTACAGGTTTGTTGTCAAAGCCTCTTCTATAGATGGTATTGCTGTTCAATGGGATAAAATATTTTCTAAGTAACCAATTTGGATATAGGCTAGCACACTTCTAAGGAATGTCTCACCTAGATAAATGGCTGTGTAGATAAATCCATCATGGCAATAGTGCTTTGTAAGGTAGCGTTTGTAGGCTAAATGAATGTACAAAGTTTAAATCCACAGAAATGGTGACAATGAAAACTGACTTTCATAAAGCTTTGTAAAAGTAACTCGAGGCGTTTTAGAGAAAACCTTGCTCCTCTCTTGTTTTAAAGGCTTGGAAGTCCATTAATAAAAAATAAAAAACTACTGATTTTATATTTGGGGTTCCTTTTTTTTTTTAATGTTTGTGTTTCGCAAGATGTGATGCAACTAAGCAATATTTTTTTTTAATATGGAAAACCAGATCTCAACTTTTATGTTACAGGTGGGGCCTATGGAGGTGAAAAGCTGTTTGTGATTTCTGCTAATTAGGAAATTTCCACTTTTTTTACAGTTTTTCTCATTAGTGTATATACACCCTTTACTGCTAGTTTGGCGACAACCATTCGATTTTGGATTTGGTTTCACGCTCTGTCTTTGGGATGATGGTCAATTTAACAAATAACTTGGGTGGATCTCCCCAATAGGGGCACAATCTGAGGGGGGGGGGGGGGTGGGGACTTGGAAAAGTTTCTTGCATTTCCTACTACATATGCTACGTCCTACGGAAAAAGAAAAGCTACAGTATTTACCCATAAGGCTCCATGTACACTGAAGCTGATAAACTGCAGTTTATTGGCGTTTTGGCGTTTTTAAAAAAAAGTTAATTAACTGCAATCTGTTAGCCTATGTGTTCATGTACCCATAGCGTTTTTTAGCGTTAATGAGCAGTGGAGTTAATGGGCTTTTTTCTGAACGCAAGAAATTCGCGCTCAAAGTGCAGTTTTTCGGCGGGAAAAAACGCTGATAAACGCTAATAAACGCTGGTCGCCAGCATTTTTTTGCGGTTTTTGATCCATTAAAAAAAAAAAGCTGAAAAACGCTAATAAATGCTAGTAAAAAACGCTGATAAAAGCTACCGTATATACTCGAGTATAAGCCGAGTTTTTCAGCCCTTTTTTTAGGGCTGAAAGTATACCCCTCGGCTTATACTTGAGTCAGTACCTGAAAATCGTGAAATTCCGTGGCCGGCGTCCATTGTTTAAATCTAGCGCCTTTCTCCCTGTCCCTTCCGCGATGGGCATTTCCAGCAAACACTTGTGTTGAGTGTTGCGCCTATCACGGAGGTCCTCTTGTCCGACGTCCGTGATTGGCGGAGCACTGAACACAGTGCCTGCTGGGAAACGGAGTCAGAGAATGAGAGGACCTCCGTGAAAGGCGCAACACTCAACACAGTGTTTGCTGGAAACGCCTATCACGGAAGGGACAGGGAGAACGGCGCGAGATTTGAACAATGGACGCCGGCCGCGGAATTACAAGATTTTGAGGTACACTGACTCGGGCACAGGGAGGCTGCAATGGACACAGTAAGGGGGCACAGTGAGGTGACAATGGGCACAGTGAGGTGAAAATGGGCAGTGAGGTGGCACAGTGAGATGGAAATGGGCACAGTAAGGGGGCACAGTGAGGTGACAATGGGCACAGTGAGGTGAAAATGGGCACAGTGAGGTGGCACAGTGAGATGGCAATGGGCACAGTAAGGGGGCACAGTGAGGTGGCAATGTGCACAGTGAGGTGGCAGAGTGAGATAGCAATGGGCACAGTAAGGTTGGGCAATTGGCACAGTGAGGTGGCAATGGGCACATTTCCTCCCCTCGGCTTATACTCGAGTCAATAAGTTTTCCCAGTTTTTTGTGGTAAAAGTAGGTACCTCGGCTTATACTCGGGTCAGCTTATACTCGAGTATATACAGTATATTTTAAAGCAGCTTTTTCTGCCAGAAATCTGGCGTTCAAAATTACAGTTTTTGAGCTTCTGTGTACATGGAGCCTAAGAAGTATTAGCCTTTATGGCTGTTGCTATCTAAATATCAGCTACTGCAGCAAGAAGTGGTTACAATCAAAACGTTTTTCAAGCATAGCCAGCATTTCGGATCTTGCCCCTCTGATAATGACCATATGGCCCACCACCACACCTTTGTATAGGTACTACAGCAGAGGGGAAGCCTTGAGTACCTGCTTACCGGTAAGATTTTTACAGGTGAGGTGATAAAATATAGGGTTACAGTAAATTGTGAGGAATCACGTTGCAGCCCATATTGCCAGATCACATATTTTGTAATTTAAAAGTGTGGTGGCATTCTGTGTGATCAGGCAGATGTTGGCCTCAAAGGGACACACTTCCCAGCTACCACTCTTATGCCACCCCTGCTTTACTTGGCTAACAAACCTGTTTGCTCTTCTGTATTAAAGGTAACTGTGCAGCTCTTTAACCATTGAGGCGGTAGACCCATCCAGAAGCCAGGTCACAGTCACTTAAAGGAAACTTATGAGCAAAGAGGCTGCCATTGCTGACTGTTTGAAAATTCTAGCTGCCTATCTGGCAAGTATGCAGATAAGGACTATTTTTGTCTGAATTTTCCTGACCTGGAGCCTCTAGATCTGCCAGGCATCTAGGATTTAGCAGTTTGCTTTAGCACAGTTGAATTTTTTTCAAATTGTGTGTCCGTGTTGTGGAGACTTGCCCTCGCTGTCCTTGTCACGTGACGAAAAATTAGGAAACCCTTCTCCCACTGGGGTCATAGGTGCCAATGAAATAGCCCTACACCATAAAGTGCTAGAAAAAAATGATCAGCATCCACCTCAATATGGATGTGGATCTGTACTTTAGTGACATCAAGTAAGTGGTTCTTTCTTGGATCTCCAATATGCACGTTACATTTTTCCCATTCTGTGCAGTGAAAAAACTTCCAGGGAAGTGAAGCAGCTTTTACAAAGCAGAAAAAAAACCTGCATTCCAGTTATATATCAGAGGGAATTGCTAAAATGATGCCTAATGTAATTGAATAAGCAGTGGGACAGTAAATGTTGTTGTTGTTGGGCCTGGCACACGTACTGACTGTTTGATGTGGAAGGCAAGTACATTTTTTCAGTTTTGATGAAACGGTCAAGTTTGTGTCCACTTTGCACTAGTGCTTGGTGAAATTCTTCAACGCCTTCCTGCATGCAGTCTGGGCATGTTAATCTGTCATCCTTTGACAAGTTGCAGCCCACACTGTTTATAGCGGATACCTGTCAGACCTGGCTGTCACTGATGGCTCTGGTCTTGCCAAGGAGGACCATTCAGGGATTTTTTTTTTTTGTCAAACATGGCATAATAATCACAGGCAGGCCAGGGATTTTATTCACCAAATGAGCAATCGGTTTGCAGATGGCTGCAGGTCTATCTAATACTGTGTATTTTGCAGGTACAATAATAAAAAGGAAAATTCAACTACTTTCAAAATATTAGGCCTATAATAAGTAGCAGAGTTTTTATTAAAACATGGTACCAAATAAGTCTTGTGTCCTTTTTTTTAAAGTATTTCATTTTTTTAAATATATTTTTGTAAATTGGTCGGTGTTGTGCTGCGTTTAAGGCTAACACTGCTAGGCTCGGTCGAGGCATCTAGCCTTGAAAGTTAAAGGATACGTCAAAATGTAGATACCTTGAGTGGATGGCAGTGGGAAACGAGGCTGTTCTGCTAGATTCAGGACTTGCACAGGATAGGTCCATGTAATACACATCATCTTCTTTTTAACAATTGAGTAGCCCTTTTAGAAATCTTTTTATTATCTGACTATAGAAACAATTTAAAGTGATGCTGTTATGAGGGAAGTTGTGGCGCTGTCATTGCAGGCCACCTGGCTAACTGCCTGACTTTGAGTCAAGTGCCTTTAGTCATACACCCAAAGTAAACATTCTGCAGAAGTGTAGGAATTCCTTATCCTTATATTTGTTCTTGGCTCAAATTATTGAAGTCGAAGTTTCAGCATGACTTTCAGGGAACTAGCATTCTCAGAGTTCAGCAATGGCAGGCCTCTATGATTCTCACATGCGTACCTTTAAAAAAGCTTGAATTGGCATATCTGTCACATTTAAATCTTGTTTCGTGTTGCCACCATAAAGAATAACTTGCCTCAAATCTGTGTTTGTAGAACAATTTCCATGTTTCTTGTGTTGGTTTTTTTGTTCAAGAAAAAAATCATTTTTGCTAGCCTTTTTTTTTTCTTTAAATATGAGATAGCAAGTCTTCCAAAAGGAGGATGCTATTTAAAAGGGAAGATTTTGTTTGAGAAATTTGCATGATGGTCAAGTGTTGGAGAACAGGCTTAACTTTTAAGCAAGGAGCCTTACGGTTTTCATTAGCTCCACTCCCTGCTGCTTTTCTTGTGTTCCAAGTAATAGTGTTGCTTGGCAGCCACCTCTGCGTGCTTCTCCTTCAAGCAGTCGACCTATTTATACACAGTCTCATCTCCTCCTTTATTGCTGCATAGACTTGAGAGCAGAAAGCATGCATTATGTTGTCTACACCTTGGCTGCATTCACCACAAGAACTGTGCAAAGAAATACATCTTCTCACCCATCTGGTATGAGACCATCTTCAACTGCCATCCGTGGAACCCTATTATTCTAATCCAGTTGGTCCACATGCAATTTAATACAGCTTGGAGCAGATGACTTGCTGATTGTGAAATGATTCTCAACACTCTCTACCATTACTAGATATGGAGGACCGTGGAGATGGGCTTCATTTAGTTAGGTTTTACATCTACTTGAATAATAACTGGATATTTGGTTTGCCGAAGCATAGTGTATCATAAACAATTGGCATTTTCTATATATGCTTTTTTTTTCACCTTTTTTCATCCATTTTAGCATCTCAGATCTGTAGATCTCCTGCAGCCTCTTTACAGCACTCTATCATATGCATGCACTCCAGCAATGACTGCTTAGCTTTTTTTACTGCAGGTTTCTTGACGGTGACAATAGTGCAGCATGCCTGTCTAAAATGTGTTGAAATGGTCACTTGTAGACTCCAACTCTGGCAACGAGAGAACAATTGGGAGAGCTTAGTCACCCCATAATGGGAGGGACCTGAATAAGGATGTTCATGGCAAGATTACCAGGTGGTGTTGAAAGCTGCCGTTTTTTGTTTTTTTTAAAGACTGAAAACTTTTGAAGTAATGATGCTTATGTGTGTTTTTTATGATTTGGATAGTCTTACAATAACTTACCATTTTTTTGAGTTTTGGGCTTATTGCATTTAGTATTTTCCATGTTAGTCTTCCACAAGTTTTGGAAAAATGGTATTAATGGGGGGGCGTGGCTAACCGCCGAGCTGCATGGAAGCCTGAACTCACAGCTCCTGCACTGAATCGGAGAAACATCCAGATATATCGCTAACCTGTGTAGCAACCATGCATGATTCTGACCCCTATACTCTGGGGAACCAGACCGGGACCTCCCGAAAACAAAAAGAATACAGACAGCCGAGGAAATTAACGGATTTCTTCACTATGCAGACTAGTGACAGAATCCAAGATGGCGTCCGCGACCACTCGCCGCGAGCTGAGAGGACATACACAGACCTGCCTGATGCAGATGACCCGGCCATTCCTCCAACAGACCCTCTCCTCGGTCGCCACCACTCATCCAGAGACATCCTCCATGCCCAGCTAAAGCGCGGATGCGCATGGATGCGGGAGATCAGGCCTCTGAGGTAAGACCTGCACTGGACAGTCTCCCCGCACTGACGCCGGCTCCATCCCCCATTGCGGCCTTCCCCACTACTAATCAGCCTGTAGTAGATACACTACTGAAAGATATGCTGATCTCCCTACACAGTTCCCTGCATAATGACATTACTTCTATGTTCTCTGCATTTAAAAATGAGATGAGCAATATGGGAGACAGGATGAGACACGTGGAGCATAAAATGAATGACATAACGATCACAGTGAATGATCTAGTAGATGCACAGGATCACACCAAAGAGGATCAGAAGTGGGTTAGAGCCAAGATGGCGGACCTCGAGGACCGATCGAGACGCAGTAACGTAAAGATTCGCGGAATACCAGAATCGATCGTTCCAGCCGATCTGATCTCATATGCTAGAAAAATGATTTCAACCATATTGCCTGAACTACCACCAGTGGAAACTATTATAGATCGCATGCACCGCCTACCGAAACCACCACACCTACCTGCAGAAGTTCCTCGCGACACTCTTATGCGCATCCACTTCTTTCACGCTAAAGACATGCTCTTAGCAAAGACCAGACGTATGGATCATGTACCGCATCCATACTCAAAACTACAGCTCTTCGCCGACATCTCCCAATACACTCGCCAACAAAGGCGCCAACTTCAGACCATCACCAAACCTCTTAACAATCATAAGATACCTTACCAATGGGGTTACCCGACTAAACTTCTGATTACCAGAAATGGAGTCAAACACAGCATCCAATCAGTAGATGAAGGCGTTCAATTGCTCAGAAAATGGAAAATTCTCCCTGGCAATGGCACATCGCCACAACCGCACCCCATGGAGAGCTCTACATCCCATGCCATGGAAGACCATTCCAATGCTAAAAAGTGATCTTTGGTTAGCGTACTCATTACACAAGTTTAATATTGCACTCCGATTCAGTGCCTGCTCGTTACAGTTACCCCACGAACTTACACCCTCCTTTACGTTCAGTAGTCTGACTGTTACACTACTGACCCTTGCTCCCTTCTATTTCCCTGTTACTAATATCTTATCTGTTGCCTCCCCATCTTCTTCCCTGTCATCCCGGATCCACGGAGAACGCAAACTCTCTGAACTACTACCCTCACCGAGAGCACCCTCTTCCTGACCGTCAAGATCTACAGTTACTGCAGGGTTTCCTAAGTATACATCTGTACCTCCTACGAACTGTAAGTACCACTTCATCTTTTTCTACCACATCACCACCACAATCTCCACGATGCCGAAATTTCTTTCACTAAATGTAAAAGGCTTGAACCATCCAACCAAAAGGTCTTCTATGTGGAAAACGGCACAGGACAGCCACTGTGATGTTCTCTGTGTACAAGAGACACACTTCAAGATCACCGCAGAACCCTCCTGCACCAATAAGAATTTCACTAACATCTTTAAAGCCTCAGGTCCTGATAAAAAGAATGGAGTCTTGATAGCCTTCAAAAACACATTATCCTTCATACTCCATCAAACCTTGCTGGACAAAGATGGCAGATATCTAGCTATAGACTGCTCCTTAAACAACGTCAGATATACCATTGTGACGGTATATGCCCCCAACAAAAGGCAAATTAGATTCCTATCTACACTGATGAAAAAACTCAATAACTTCAAACAGGGACACCTCATTATTTGTGGGGACTTCAACATTGTCCCAGACAACTCCATAGACACTTCGTCCCGCTCTAACAGATATGCTTCCCCTATGGGCCCTTTTATAAGATCCCATGACCTATATGATGTTTGGAGATGTCACCACACCACCGAAAGAGATTATTCTTATTTCTCCCCTTGCCACAACTCGTACACCCGGATCAACTATTTCCTAGTGGACAAATGGACTCTACCCAAAATCTCAACGTCAGAAATATCCACCATCACTTGGTCGGATCATGCTCCGGTCACCATGACTCTAAATGACTCACCCTCTTCTCCGCGGACGCGGATCTGGAGAGCTGCGGCCTCCCTTATCCATTCCCCCTTATACTCCGACTACATCCAAAAAAGTCTAGAAGAATACTTTGCTAATAATGTTGGCTCTGTTAATGATAATTTTGTTCTTTGAAACGCCCACAAAGCGTTCATCCGGGGAATTTTTATACAATTGGGAGCTAAAGAGAGGAGGAGGAGATCACAGCGCCTAGATTCCCTTACAGCTGAAATAAAGACGCTAGAAAGTCAAAACCAATCTCTCCCTGATCAGTCCATTAAACGCAAGTTAGACCATCTTAGACATGAATTGAGAACTCATCTACTAGACTCTTATCAAAAAGCCCATACCTACTTCAAAGCTAAACACTACTCTACTGGTAATAAAGCAGGTAAAGCCATGGCTACCAGACTCAAAGGCCACTTCTCTAGATCAAAAATTTCCCACTTATACCACCCCTCTACCAAACAAAAACTAATTGATCCTTCTGCCATTGCAGATGCCTTTAGCTACTACTATAATAAATTATACAATTTAAAGGATTACTCGTCAACTCCCCAACCTACTCCCCAGGATATATCATCCTTTCTAGAGGAAATCAACCTCCCTAAGCTATCGATAGATCAACTAAATTTATTGAACGCTCCGTTCACACAACCTGAAATTTTACGTACAATCTCGGCTCTTCCTTCTAACAAATCCCCTGGCCCTGATGGTCTCACGAGCGAGTACTACAAAAAATTTGGTACAATCTTAGCTCCTTTCCTAGCTCAGATCTGCAATGGCGCTGTCTCGTCCTCCTCTCTCCCTCCAGAAATGTTATCTGCATTGATTGTCACACTACCAAAGCCGGGCAAGGAACCCACATGCACGCAGAACTTCAGGCCCATTTCCCTGCTTAACATAGATACCAAGATATACGCCAAACTAATTGCCAACCGATTGATAGACCTAATGCCACTTCTCATACACAAAGACCAATCCGGTTTCACCAGAGGGAGGCAAACCTTTGATGCTACCCGCAGAGTTATTAACATAATTCATGGTGCTGGATCGAATCGAACGCCTTCTCTGCTCCTCTCCCTGGATGCAGAGAAGGCGTTCGACAGAGTCAATTGGAACTATATGAAAGCAACTCTCACCAAATTTGGTTTTCAATGGCCTTATACTCTTCCCCCTCGGCTCAGGTTTACACATCAGAAATGTTGTCTAAACCTTTTCCTTATCACCAATGGCACCCGTCAAGGATGCCCACTGTCACCACTTATATTTAACCTGATAATGGAACCTTTAGCAGAACACGTCAGAAGAAACACCAGAATAGCAGGCTTTAAGCATGGCACATTAGAACATAAGATTAGTTTATTCGCGGATGACGTGATAATGATTACTACAGACCCCATCTCCTCCCTGGCTTCGGTACAAGAGTTACTACAGCGCTTCAGTGACGTCTCTTATTACAAGGTAAATTAACATAAATCTTATATTCTTGAAATGGGTCTGGATGCAGTTACTAGCAATCTTCTCCGAAATAAATACCCCTACCCATGGGCAGATACAGGGATACCCTACTTAGGTATCACACTCACTAAATCCACAAAAGGTCTTTTCACACACAATTATACTGCACTGAAACACATGATCATCTGAGAAACGTCAAAAATATCCAAATTTGAATTCTCCTGGGCAGGCCGCCTCACCGCCTTTAAAATGATGATACTACCTAGGCTATTGTACATCTTTCGTACACTCCCTATACCAATCCCTCAATCCTATCTTAGGTCCTTACGATCCATTTTAACTCAGTATCTATGGCAAGGCAAAAAATCCAGATGCAACCATGCAAAACTCATCAAACACAGATCTGTAGGTGGGATGGGTCACGTTGATATAAGAGACTATTATATAGCGACTATTCTTTCACAGCTTAAGGAATGGATGAACTCTACTCCTATCACACTTTGGGGACACATAGAAAATAACATGACTCCTGGGCATAACTTGTCCCACTGGTTATTTAGCACAACCACAGGAAACACGCCACTACACCTTTACTCCCCCACTATTCAAGCCTCTGTTAAAATATGGAAAATAATCCACTCGTCTAAATGGGTGAATCTCCCAACCAAAGATATCCCGGTACCTATAGGAACTTTGTCATTACTTACTCCAGACCTACATATCCCACAATGGATTACTACTCGAGTGTCTAACACACGTGAACTACGCTCTTTAATTCTCAATCAGCCGTTTTCCCATGCTCAAGAGACACTCAAAGCGCCTAACGCAGATTACCTTACATACTTTAGAGTGCAACATTGCATCAATACGAACCCTTCCATAGAAGGCTCCCTACCCATTAACTTATGGAACTACCTCTTCTCTAACAAAACAAAAGCTAGGGGCACCTCCTTGATATACTCAATCCAACAGGAGAAAGACACATTTAACAAATCCAAACCCATTACTGACTGGGAAAATGACTTCCTTACACAGTTCTCTGAACAACAATGGCACACAGCAATCAAATCCGTATATAAATATACGTCCTGTACCTCTCTGTGGGAACTCACCCAAAAGTTGTTGATGAGATGGTATCTGACACCATCCAGAATAGCCAAATTTCACACTCACACATCCCAAGATTGCTGGAGACACTGCACCCTCTCTGGTACACTCATACATATTTTTTGGACATGTCCCCACCTGCGACAGCTCTGGAATGCAGTAGAATCAATACTGAGAGACCTACTTAATTTTCCTATCTTGCTGACCCCCCATCTAACTCTTCTGAATTTAACCATTGATGACATACCACCCAACCTTAGGCTGGTGGTCACACACATCCTCTTAGCGACAAAACTTCTGATAGCCAGACACTGGAAATCCACAGACATCCCCACTCTCACAGAAGTGGTGAACCTGGTACAAACTCACCACACATATGAAATCATCCTCTCACGGGGATCACCTGCCAACCCTGCTTTAAAGAGTCTCTGGAACCCATGGAAGCTCTGGTACGACAACAAATTAAACCGCTGATTTATAGTATTCCTTTTAAAGCTCTCTTGCTTCTCCTCCCCTTCTACCCACCCATTACTACCCCACTCCCTCCTGACCTACCCCTCCCGCTTCACCTGTTCAAAAAACTTCACTGTGTAGATGATTATTGTTTGATAACTACTTACTGACTGTTTGAACTGCTATATTTTGAATCTATAACAAGATGGTGCACACTATCTGGATTTGATCTTCCACAGATTTCCAATGTATTCTACACTACTTATTTTATATAATTTTTGTCCTTACATATATGTATGTTTGAAATTTCAATAAAAAACTATTCAAAATAAAAAATGGTATTAATGGGAGTCGCCTAACATGTGTAATTGAACACGATGCTCAAATACAGGGTAGGATAATGGCAGAGATGCCTATAGTTTAGAAATATATGCAGCAAGCCCAAAAGGCACAAACCAAAGTTTACAACTAGTCTGCTAAAATTTGAACCTTTTAACTGTGGAGACAGCCTTACTTGTGGTTCATATGTTGTGTTGGAGAGTATAGTTTATGCCAGGGCCACTATAAGAGGAGAGAATATCAATGTCATTTACCCGGTATACCAGGTTGGGGAAAAAAAAGCCCCTCCTAAATAAATCTGTAACCTCTAAAACCTAATAAAGCCCTGGAAGGATCAGGAGACTATTTTATCAGAAAGTGACCCTAAAGTATCACCAAGGTATACCAAAGATTGCTGTCAAGAAACCCTGACTGCTACCGATTCAGGAGGTGAAAGTTCTTTCAGAAAATGTAGATATTTTTAGATTTGCCTGGACAAACTAAGATATTTTACTATGACCTTGTGACTGAGCCTCCTGGCAAAGTTAAAGAACTTTAGTGGTATCTGAAATTCAGATTCCTCTTTGGCCCCCTGAGATAACTTTTTCTGCACTTCTGAATTGCCTTTTCTCTAAGGCTACTTTCACACTGAGGCGCTGGATGCGCTGGCGGTATAGCGGCGCTATTTTTAGCGCCGCTATACCGTTTTTTTGCCGCGATTTGCGGGCGCTAGCGGGGGTATTTTAACCCCCGCTAGCAGCCAAAAAAGGGTTAAAATGCCCGCAATAACGCCTTTGCGGCGTATTGGAGGCGCTACCCCATTGA
The DNA here is from genome assembly GCA_029206835.1 of Rana muscosa. Taxonomy (NCBI): domain Eukaryota; kingdom Metazoa; phylum Chordata; class Amphibia; order Anura; family Ranidae; genus Rana; species Rana muscosa. Next base: position 75,993,423 of record CM055121.1, read on the forward strand.
TTTCAATGGGCAGGTGCGCTATAGGAGCGCTATTTTTAGCACTCCTATTGCGCCTCAAAGATGCGGCCCTAAAGGAGTTTTTTGACACTCCTGCAAGCGCAACGCTCCAGTGTGAAAGCCCTTGGGCTTTTACATTGGATACTATTGAGCGGCTTTTTTGGGGCGCATTGCCGGCGCTATTTTTAGCGCAATAGCGCCTGCAAAGCGCCTCAGTGTGAAAGGGGCCTTACAGTGAGTGGTCAAGTTCCAGAGTGCTCATTCCGAAGCAGAATGGCAGCCTGACGTTCCACAATGACTTTAGGATCTAAATGAAATGTCCAATTTTGATGCTCATCCCATGGCCTGGGTGGATGAGTAAATGGAAAGTTTGGGTCTTGGCAAAGGGTATTGGCAGGTTCTGTACCATGGCAAAAGAAAAGGCAGGTTTGGTTACTCCAGATGGGCTATTTTTAGTACGTTGTGCTTCCTTTTTGGCTTGCATGGTGCCCTGGACACATTCCAAAGAATGTGGACCATGTTCTTAAGCCCCACAATGTGTATGCTTCTGCATATCTGGATGATGCCATTTGTAGTCTTGAATGGAATTCCTGCTATTCTTAAGCCTCGTACACACGGCCGAGATTCTCGTCGAAAAAAACATGTCGTTTTTTTCGACGAGATTCTTGGACAAGAAACTTGTCCCGGCCGAGTGTACACACGCTCCTTTCAAAGAACCCGCGGTTCTTTGAATGGAGCGAACGCGGTGACGTCATCGAATACGACGAGCATGCGCTCGTCACATTCGATGCCGTCGCCGCCATCTTGGTTCACCCTACCTATGCCTAGGAAGCTACCGCGCATGCGTCAAAGTCATTTCGAGCATGCGCGGGCTTCCCGGCGAAAAGGTAAGTGTACACACACACAATTTTCTCGTCGAAACAGGCTGACGAGAATCTCGACAATAAAATAGAGAGCAGGTTCTCTATTTTCTCGTCGAGATTCTTGTCGCTTTTCTTGACGAGAAACCATACACACAAATGAATTTCTCGGCAAAAAATCTCTGCCAGCAAGTTTCTTGCTGGTTTTTGCCAAGAAACTCGTTCGTGTGTACGAGGCTTGAGTCATGAAATGGGATTCCCACCGAAAGGCAGGATTAACCGGCGATCAAAAAATGGAAAGTAGAGTCAGAGGTTTTCCTTTTTTAAGCAGACGATTGATGATCAACCATTCTCCAGTACAGTGATTAGCTCAGAACCCCAAAAAAACATGCAATGGTTAGAAAATGGTTTGGGTCTCTGGAAGACTCAAAGCATGATGGCGTGTCATTTGTCCACTGTATGTTGGCAAAATGTTGTTCTACAGATTTGACCAGTGGGGCAGGGTATGAGTCTGGCAGGATTATGGACTGTTTGTCTCATGTAGGTTTCTCACGTACAGTACACATAGTGAGTGTGTCCAGGGTTTCTCAGGTTTGTGTACAGGCCTTTTTTGCCAATTGAGTGCTCATGGCTCTCTTGATCTGTCTGTTGGAGTCTGCTGCTGGGTGAGAAGCCTAACTGCAAACCGAACAATGAACCAGAAAGTTTTGCCAGTTTTATGGAACTCGTTCAGGAGTTGACCCAAGTTTTTTTAGTTGGTGACTCAGATAAGTAGATGTGTTGTTTTTTTTTATTTTTATTTTATTTTTTATGCGGTACAAATCCCTTCTGCATTGAAACTGTATTTGTTTTTGCTGCCTTGCAAAAAAAGTGCAGGACAAACATGTTCCTAGGTGTCCTTGTCTCATGCATGGTTTACTGCTGCTGGCACCATTTGAGCCTTTCCCCCTTACAAGTTCAACTTCTCTTTTTTTTTTTTTTCACTTTTTCTCAGAAAGCACTTTTTTTTATCTCCCTGATCTTGTTTCCTAAATCTATTACATGGTGACACTGCTGTAAAGCCCCCTTCCCTTTTGTATAAATCTGGTACTGTGGGATATATTTGCCTGGGTGTTGGCTGACTTTATAAAGGTAAATTTATAGTTTGCATTAGGCTGTAGATCAGGCATTCTCAACCAGTGGCCAGCCTGCTAAATGTGTCCTGCAAAGCCATCTGATGTGGCCCCTGACTTCAAACCTCTGGCAACCCGCACAGTCTCATTTGGGTGCACGCTGCTCTATTGAATGATTGCCGGTCCTCCATAATCCCCGGCGGTTGTCGCACACAAGCAGCTATTGCTTCCGGCTCCCTGCTCTTCTCTTTTCTTTCCTAACACACAGACACTGGGAGAGGCATCTTAAGCTGAGTTGATTACATTTAGTGCCATTCATACAGGGGTTCTGAAGGTGGATTATCAGTTATCTGGTGCGTTCGGTGTCATTCCAGGTACATGAGTGCATTGTGTCCTTTTATCTTTGCTTGATAGAGAAGGTTATTCACTACTAGGGCATGCATTTCCCTGGTCTGTTTTTTTTAGATTGCCAGTCTTGTTTTAGTAATTCAAGGGGTGGCTGCAAAGACCCTGATATAGTGAAGGCTGTAACACTGATTTGGAGCTTTTTTGGCTGGTCACACTTGAACGCAAGAGTGGTATTAATGGTGATCTGGTTAATGAAAAAAAAATAATTTCTTTGTGATTTTAACAGTGGCTAAACATCCAACAGCGATTGGTCCCATGGAAAATAATGATCCTGATTGTTTAACCACTTAAGGACCAATACGCAGCTTAATGACCAGAGGTGTTTTCACAATTTGGCACTGCGCTGCTTTAACTGGAAATTGTGCGGACATGCAATGTTGTACCCAAACGAAATTTGCGTCCTTTTTCTTCCCACAAATAGACCTTTCTTTTAATGGTATTTGATTGCCTCTGCGATTTTTTTTTTTTTTTTTTTTTGTGATATAAACGGAAAAAGACTGATCATTTTTTTTCAAAATTTTATTTTCTACTTTTTGTTATAAGAAGAATCGAATTAACTAAATTTTAGTCATACAAGTAGGCCAAAATGTATTCAGCCACTTGTCTTTAGTAAAAAAAATGTCAATAAGCGTATATTTATTGGTTTGCGCAAAAGTTATAGCGTCTACAATCTAGGGTACATTTTCTGGAATTTACACCGCTTTTAATTTATGACTGCCTATCTAATTTCTTGAGGTGCTAAAATGGCAGGGCAGTACAAACCCCCCCAAATGACCCCATTTTGGAAAGTAGACACCCCAAGGAAATTGCTGAGAGGCATGTTGAGCCCATTGAATATTTATTTATTTTTTTGTCCCAAGTGATTGAATAATGACATAAAAAAAATAAAGTTGTCACTAAATGATATATTGCTCACACATGCCATGGTTATATGTGGAATTGCACCCCAAAATGCATTTTGCGGCTTCTCCTGAGTATGGGGATACCACATGTGTGGGACTTTTTAGGAGCCTAGCCGTGTACGGGACCCCGAAAACCAAGCACCGCCTTCAGGATTTCTAACGGTGCAAATTTTTGATTTCACTCCTCACTGCCTATCAGTTTTGAAGGCCATAAAATGCCAAAATAGCACAAAACCCCCGCAAATGACCCCATTTTGGAAAGTAGACACCCCAAGCTATTTACTGAGAGGCATGGTGAGTATTTTACAGCTCTCATTTGGGGTGTCTACTTTCCAAAATGGGGTCATTTGGGGGGGGGGTGTTGGGCCATCTGGGCATTCCATGGCCTCCGAAACTGTGATAGGCAGTCAGTGAGGAGTGAAATAAAAAATTTACACCCTTAGAAAGCCTGAAGGCGGTGCTTGGTTTTTGGCGTCCCGTACGCGGCTAGGCTCACAGTCTCACACATGTGGTATCTCCGTACTCAGGAGAAGCAACAGAGTGTATTTTGGGGTGTAATTCCACATATGCCCATGGCATGTTTGAGCAATATATCATTTAGTGACAACTTTGTGCAAAAAATAAATAAATAAATTGTCTTTCTCTCAAGCGTCTTCCAGGACAGCCCATGAGACCTAGGGCTCTTCCTACCAGGACAGGAAACACGTTACCCCCACCAGATAAAAAGGGTGGTCCTCCAGGCTCCACTTCAGTATTAGTGTTTCCTCCGGACGGGGGGTAACATGTTTCTGGAACTGGTTCCCCTAGGTCTCATGAGCAGGGCTCCTGAAGGCTTGTTTGGGGTGTTTTTTACACATCCATCGGGGAGAATTTGGTATGTTGCGGCTGTCCCTGCTTCTCAGTGCATGGGGAATGCCAGTACCGCGATGTGCATCTGTGCTCCGATCCGCGTTGGCCGCTTGGCGGCAGTTGGCATTTTTCTCTCTCCCTGCAAACAGTGTGGCTGGACATGCAGGGGATTAGAGGAAGCCGCGCGTGCGAAGGGGCGGAGCTTACGCGCTCCAAGCTGGCCCACAGGAAGTACCTGGAGAGGTTACTTCCGGGGCATGTGATGTCCTCAGCGGGCGCCGGAGACACGAGTTCCTGTCTCTAAACGGCGCGAACAGGGACGCTGGGAAGCTGGCGTTTTAAAAACAGTGAAACCCAGCACAGGCTGCGGACCACCAAAGGGGCAGGATGGACTCCTCTGCAACACCTGCACAGGCAGCGGAAGCAGGCCCTAACTCCAGCACCTCTCAGGTAAGCTTGAAGTAGCTGTAGTTTCTTGCATACCCTGTGAGTGTCTTTTTCCCCTTGTAACTAGTAGGGACTAGGTGAAGGGGGCACATTTTCCTTTCCTCCTGCACGGGGTGTTTTTGGAGTTTTTGTGGCAGGGTACTTATGGGGTCTTTTGTTGTCTTTTACAGGCCAAGACTCAGGACAAGGCCCAAACGCTGCCACCTAAAAGGAAATGTGCGCTTTGCGGAAACAAATTAAGCTCCTCATGGAGCAAAGTTGTTTGCCGCAGCTGCATAGAAGGCCTAGTTAAAGATGACCCGGTAGCCTCATGTCAGAAAATGCTGTCCTCAGTTAGAGATGAGCTTGCTTCTACTTTCAGCTCATTTAGGACTTTAATTGACAAAATTCAGGTTCCTAAGGAGAACCCTTCTCCATTAAGGACTGCAGTCGTTAGCACTCCACAGCAGGGTGTGGAGAGTCAGGACTCTGAGGCAGAGGTCAGATCTACCCATTCTTCTCATGAAGATTGAGGGTCAGAGACAGAGCCCAGGAATAGAGAGTCCGCTAGGAGCTCAAGATTTAAGTTATCTTTAGAGGATGTAGATGACTTACTTAAAGTGGAGCTCCACCCTAAATTTTGAATTGTGCTGATCGGATTCCTCCCCCCTTCCGGTGTCACAATTGACACCTTTCAGGGGGGAGGGGGGTGAAGATACCTGTCTAAGACGGGTATTTTCACCCACATCCGGGAGTCCTCTCTCCGGGAATCTGCGGGAGTGACGTCACTTCCCGCAGACTTCCCGTAGTGTTCTGGGAGACACTCGGCTCCCAGAACACAGGAGCACCAATCAGAACGGCGCAGCGCGACTCGCGCATGCGCCGTAGGGAACCGGGCATGAAGCCGCAGGGCTTCACTTCCTGGTTCCCTCAGCGAGGATGGCGGAGGGAGCAGCAGAGCGACGAGCGATCGCTCGTCCTCTGCTGCGGACGTCGCTGGACTCCAGGACAGGTAAGTGTCCAAATATTAAAAGCCAGCAGCTGCTGTAGCTGCTGGCTTTTAATATTGTTTTTTTCCGGCGGAGCTCCGCTTTAAGGCTATCTATGCAACACTTGAGATAGAAGCAGAGGAAGTAAATTTGTCTAAACATGACCTTATGTACAAAGGTTTGCACAGAAAGAAATCAAAGGTCTTTCCAGTGCATAGTTCTCTCCTTGATACTATCAAGCTGGAGTGGGAAAATCCAGAGAGAAAACCTTTCTTTTCTGGTAACCTAAAAAGAAGGTTTCCATCTGATGAGGATGCTGCGCAGCCGTGGAACAAAAATCCGAAGTTAGACGCACCTCTTTCAAAGGTTTCAAAAAATTCGGACCTGGCGTTTGAGGATATGGGCACGCTTAGGGATCCGATGGACAAAAAAGGAGATATCCTCCTTCACAGAGCATGGGATTCAGCTGTAGGGAATCTTAAACCAGCTCTGGCTTCCACCTGTGTAGCCAGGAATTTGGAGGTATAGCTGACACAGATTCAATCTCATTTGTTGGCAGGTACCTCTAGAGAACAGATTCTTAAATCTTTCCCTCTCCTGTTTCAGGCTGTAGGGTATCTAGCTGATTCTTCCGCAGAGGCGGTAAGAATGTCAGCTAGGACTTCGGCATTAGTAAATTCGGCCAGAAGAAGCCTATGGCTTAAAACCTGGTCAGGTGATGCCTCTAAGTTGCGCCTATGTGGGCTTCCCTTAACAGGGGATCATCTTTTTGGCCCAGGTCTGCAGGAGGCACTGGAACGTACGGCCAATAAGAAAAAGGCCTTTCCAGAAAACAAGAAAAAGCCAGCAGCCAGAATTTTTTTTTCGTGGCCAGGGTAGGCAGCAAGGTCCTAGAGAAAGCGACAATGGGCCCAAGAGACATTGGACCAGACACAAAGGCAGAGGTAGAGGGGGCGTCTTGTTTAACCCTCCAACAACCCCCCAAGCCACAGTGACGCTTGTCTCCCAGTGGGAGGAAGATTGAGGGCCTTTCTCCCACAATGGGCAGCAGCCACCTCGAGTCCGTTTATTCTGGATCTAGTGGCCAATGGGTACAGGCTGGAATTTTCTTGCCAACCTCCAGAGCAACTATTGGTCACCTCCCTTCCTCGAGATCGGGAAAAAGCGAGGGCTCTGGGTCTCCAGATTGGAGACCTGCTAGATCAGAAAGTCCTGATCCCTGTTCCCCGCTCAGAACAGAGCAAGGGCTTTTATTCCCATATTTTTGTTATCAGAAAACCATCAGAAAAGTATCGGCTTATTCTGAACCTTCGGTCTCTAAACCGATCGATCAGGTACAAACACTTCCGTATGGAGACAGTGTTCTCAATCAAAAACCTGCTTTACCCAAACTGCTTCATGGCTACGTTGGATTTAAGGGATGCTTATCTTCACATCCCTATCCATCCACCAGCCTTCCAAAAATTCTTCAGAATCGCAGTCAAAATGGGAACAGAGATTCGGCACTTCCAATTTCAAGCCCTTCCCTTCGGTCTGTCCTCTGCCCCACGCGTTTTCACAAAAGTGTTGGGGGAGGCGCTGGCTCCTCTAAGGTTAAAGGTGATAACGATTATCCCTTACCTGGACGACCTCCTAGTGGTGGCAGAGTCCTACCAGAAATTATCAGCAGATCTCCAGATTGTACAGGACTTCCTTCAATCCCTAGGTTGGCTGATAAACAGAGAGAAGTCTTCTTTGACTCCAGCTCAGAAAGTGACGTATCTGGGATACGACTTTTGCTCAGTAGACCAAAACGTTTTTCTCCCACAGGAGAAGGTCTCAAAGATGGTGCAAACAGTCTCCGCTTTACAGACCAATCAATCAGTCTCACAGAGAGCTTGCAAGAGCAGTAGGTCTGATGACCTCATGCTTTCCTGCAGTGCCATGGGCAAGATTCCACCAAAGACCATTACAAATGTTTATTTTGAGAAATTGGGACGGAGACGCAAGGTCTTTGGAGTCAAGGGTCTTGTTACCTACCAAGGTAAAAAGAAGCTTGTGGTGGTGGAGGACAATCCTTCACCTAACAAGAGGTCTACCATGGTCCATTCCTATATCCCAGAGGATCACGGCGGATGTGAGTTCCTGGGGGTGGGGAACCCACCTCAGCAACAAAGTCGCACAAGGAGAATGGTCCTTGAGAGAAGCAAGAGCTTCATTGAACCAGAGAGAGCTTTTAGCAGTTCAGAGAGCCTTGCAAGTTTTCCAGTTGGAGATCAGGGGTCACAATCTCCAGATTCTATCCGACAACATCGCGACAGTTGCATACCTCAACATGCAGGGAGGTACGAGGTGTCGGATTCTTCAGTCTATTGCCCAGGAGATTTTATCATGGGCAGAAGGGAATCTAGCCTCAATATCAGCAGTACACCTGAAAGGGACTCAAAACTGCTTGGCAGACTATCTCAGTCGCTACAGGGTGGATCGAGACAATTGGTGTCTTCATCCCGAAGTATTTTTGGAGCTCACCGACAAGTGGGGTTGTCCCGAAGTGGATCTGTTCGCAAACCAGGACAACCGCAAGACAGAGGGGTTCTTTTCTCTGAACCCAGCGGATCAAGCATTAGGTATCGATGCTCTAGCGAATCCGTGGCCATTCGGCTTTTACTACGCCTTCCCGCCGATCAGACTCATTCCGGAAGTTCTCCGTAAGTTTCTCCTAGAAGAAACAGACCTCATTCTGATCGCCCCTTTCTGGCCCAGGAGGCCATGGTTTTCCCTGCTTCATTCAGACTCTGGTCTCGGAGCCTCCACTAAGGCTTCCGAAGAGAGAGGACTTGCTATCACAGGGTCCAGTGTCACACCCGCAGGGAGTTTCCTTAAACTTGACGGCATGGTATCTGAAGAAAAGATACTAAGTGCCCAGGGGTTCTCTGACAAAGTAGTCAAGACTTTGGTAAATTGCAGAAAACCAGTCACTAGAGCCATTTATTCCAAAGTTTGGAAAAAATTAAATTCATGGTTATCTGAAAATCAAAGATTATCTCATGATGAAAAGGTTAACTAGGGGCAATTAGGGGGTTAAAACCTTTATTAGATAATATATGGGGGTACCTGACGCTATAAAAACCTGCGGCGAACCTAAAAAACATAGCTGGCTACCTATCGGCACCACCGACACTAATACAGCGATCAGAAAAACGATTGCTTAGTGACAGCGGTGCTAGGGGGTGAAAGGGTTACCTGGGGGGCGATCAAGGGGTTAAACCTTTATTAGGGGGGGTAGGGGGCTACACTGGACCTAAAACTAACTGCCCTGACACTTTTACAGTCACAAATGTCACTGATTGCAGTGATCAGTAAATAAATGGTCACTGCAATCAGTGACACTGGGGCTGGGGGGGTGATCTGGGGGGGGGGCGATCGTGTGCTGGTGTCAGTGTGCTGTTTAGTGCACTAACCTGTGTCTTCTCTCCACGGCGCTCGGTATATGTGAGCGCCGCAGGAGAGATGACATCACTTCCTCCTGCCTGTGTAAACATTACACAGGCAGAGGAAGCATTTAATTCGCCGGGAGCGATCGCGAGGGGGTGGCCGGAAACGAATGGCCGTTCCCTCATCACGGATCGCTCCCGAAGCGATCCCGGCCGCTTACTGTACTGGAGGGGAGTCCGATTGGACCCCCCCACCCATACGAATGCAGGCACGTACAGGTACGTGAGTTTGCCTGTCCGTGCCATTCTGCCAACGTATATGTACAGTGAGCGGTCGTTAACGGGTTAAAATCTTCATTATGCAATTCAAAATAAAAAAGATTTGAAATGCTGAACCATTTCATTTTTATTGTTGCCCACGACCAGTTACCAAATCACTTAAGTTGCCCAGGCTTCTCAAAAGGTTGAGCACCCCTGCTGTAGACTATCTCAGTTAGCTTTCAGTTAGCCAAGGACCTTACTATACAATCGCCTGCATTTTTATAAAGATTTTAAAATGGACCTATGTACATTTGTTGATCATGTTTCATTAAAATGACAAAGTGTGCTTAAGCATTGTTTAAATTGTGTTGCTTGTATTCATTTCAATTTTTGTGTAGTTGCTTAAAGCGGAGCTCCGCCGTAAAAAAAAAAAAATTAAAGCCAGCAGCTACAAATACTGCAGCTGCTGACTTTTAATAAATGGACACTTACCTGTCCTGGAGTCCAGTGAAGTTGGCAGCCGAAGACTAGCAATCGCTCATCTCTCGGCTGCCCCCACCACCATCACCGGTGAGGGAATTAGGAAGTGAAGCATTGCGGCTTCACTGCTCGGTTCCCTACTGCGTATGCGCGAGTCGCGCTGTGCCGTCCGCACTGTTCCCCGCTGTGTTCTGGGAGCCATGTGTTTCCCAGAACACAAAGGGGGAGGGGGGGTCCCCGCAGAGTCTATGCCTGGAAGTGGGTGCAAATACCTGTCTGCCTGTCTGCACCCCCCTCCCTCCTGAAAGGTGCCAATTGTGGCACCGGAGGGGGGGAGGAATCCTATGAGCGGAAGTTACACTTTAGGGTGGAGCTCCGCTTTAAGGTTGTTATATTAGGATTGTTTATCTTTACAAGACATGTCAGCTCTGGGGACAGATATATGTTGACAGTCAAGAAAAGGGTCTCTTGTTCTTTCTACCATACTTTAATGTCTTTACAAATAATGTTATGATTTTTGCTTCTAGTCTTTGGATGATGTTACAATTTTTTGTCAAGCCTGACAAGTTGCTGTGAGATTCACATTTAAAGAATGCCACGAAAATCACATTTTAAATTGGAGGATTACTAAACAAATGTCTTTGAAACAATATTGTAAAGCTAGCACAGGTTAAACATTACAGAAGATTTTTATCCATCAAGACCTGTACATGCAATTTCTGAAGATCAAATGTTAGGTAATGCTAAGCTTTTGTAGACGGTTCTACTTGTGTGTCTGCATGCAAATTTTAAGTCTGGCTTGATGGAGGTCAAGGCATTAAGGTGATCATAGCATCGGTTTCATAACTCACTTTTATCTGCAGGTAGGTTTTTCATGTGATATGGGGGGTATTTTAGGTGCAGAATAAAGTAAGAACTGATCAGATGTTGATGGTAATATATTATATAGACCAAAACTGCAAGTAAGCTGCACCTTGTTTCACTGTTGCATGCAGACATTCATGCACATTACTTAAGTTCTTTGAACAAAATGCCCTGATGAACCTGAAGTGTGTGTGTGTGTGTGTGTGTGTGTGTGTGTGTGTGTGTGTGTGTGTGTATATCTCTATCTCTCGTGCTCTATCTGTATGTATTCAGTTTTAGAACCAAATCTTCCTTCGTTGTCCCTCCTATATGGTCTTAAGTACAGACCTCATATTAAACAAAATTGCATTATGTAACTGCTGAGGTCCTATACTTTTACAGGAAAAGTAATGAAGCCTGTGTGAACTTAACAAATCAGTATTGCATGTTAACTCTGCATGGTCTGCACAACTGGAAGGTGTTTTTTACTACATACTTTGTACTAATAGTGCCCCTCTGCCACAGCAATCAGGATGATTAGATAAAACTATTTACAAATACTGAAGGAAACTGCAGATGTTAATGCTGGTATGCCTGGTTTCATCATTTTGTAAGAAAATTAACCAGAAATCTGGGTGGTTTTGGGCAACTACTTAAGTTTTTTTTTTTTTTTTTTCCAGATTTTAGAGGTCATCTCCAGCATGTTACAAGAATGGTGGTGCAGAAGGGGCAAAGAGCACATATGCAGAGTGGGAAGATGGCATAACAAATCAGAGCAGCAGCTTGGTATTGCTGGTGTCTTAGATTTTCATGATTTAGGCCCGGTTCACACTAGTATAAAATATGTTCCGACTTTGGGCGCACATGGTGCATATCGTGTATAAATCAATGGTTCCCTATGAGAGCCGTCACAAGTCGTTCCGACTTTGAAAAAGGTTCCTGTCTGACTTGGGCATGATTTCAGCCCATTGATTTTTAAGTCGGATCATAATCTTAACTGATCCGACTTGTGGCATGCAACATGTGCTTGGAGGATCTTGAAGGGGAGCCCCACGGCCAAAAAAAAAAAATGCGTGGGATCGCCCCCACGACCAGACTTTTTTTTAAGGTGAACCCCCAAGCCAAAATAAAAATAAACGGTGTGGGGTCCCCCCCAAAATGCATACCAGACCCTTATCTGAACATGTAGCCCGGCAGGTCAGGAAATGAGGAGGACAAGCGAGCTCCCCCCTCCTGGACTATACCAGGCTACATGCCCTCAACATGGAGTGTGGGAAGCCTCCCACTCCAAAGCACCTTGTCCCCATGCTGATGAGGACAAGAGCCTCTTCCCGACAACCCTGGATGGTGATTGTGGGGGTCTGCAGACAGGGGGCTTATCAGAATCTGGAAGCCCCCTTTAAAAAGGGGGCCCCCAGATCCTGCCCCCCCATGTGAATGAGTATGGGGTACATTGTTCCCCTACTCTTTCACCCAAAAAGGTGTCAAAAATAAACGGTACACAGGTTTTTGTCAAAGTCCTTTATTAAAAATGAAAAATGTCCCCTTTTTCACTGCGCCTTCTTTCTCTGGTGATTTCTTCTCCCTCCGGTGAGGTCTTCTTCCTCCGGATCTTCTCCCTCTGATTTTGCCTTTTTCCTCTGGTTCTTCCGTTCCTGATCTGCTGGGCTGCGTGCTCGGATAAGGGTCTGGTATGGTTTTTGGGGGACCCACGTAGTTTTTTCGTAGGGTTCCTCCCTCAAGATTCATGCCAGACTTAAAGGGAAATGGCCTGGTATGGTCGGATCAAAGTCTGATCCCGTTCCTTGAATTTGCATGGAAGTCAGACAAATCGTAGGGCAAAGTCGGATTGGGGGGAGTCCGACTTCCATGTCGTAACAGTGTGAAACCGGCCTTAGGCCAGTTTCACATGGGGGTGGAGTCTGTTGCAATCGGCAGGGGATCTGTGAGCTGATCCCTTGCTTATTAGAGCAGAGTGGGCGAATGACACATCAGTGTCCGCTCAGTATCTGCAGAGCAGACACAGGCAGAGCCCACTCTGCTGTATGGATGGCCGGGAGTAAATGGACTCCACTATCCGTTTACACCCAGATCTGATCTGCCTAAACGTAAAAGGGCAAAGTCCTCTCCCATTTCCACCCTCTTGTGGGGCCTAATCAGACTCAGTTGTAGACTGGTGTCCTATCTATAGGGAGGAAGCGACCTTTTGATCATGTCAGCTTGGGAAACTGACAAGCAGATCTGATCAAAAAACCTGTCTGGAAGGGGCCTAATAGCCAGGCTTCATACCATACAAATATATTGACAACAAACCATGTGTTTTAAAAAATAAATAAATAAATAAAACCTCCTAGTAGTAGCAGTTTGAAAAAATGATCCAATCCTTTATCAGGTGAATGAGCTGCAAAACGTTGATGAATTGCTACCTTTATCGCCACACACCTGCAAATACAAAATTAGTTTGAGGTTATGACTGTTTGTTCTGTTTTATTTTTATGAAAAGAAAAAGGAGCAGCATATTTGTAGAATACAGTTCAAGTCTTGCCTGTTTGGTCATATTTGAGTGTGTGTGACTCCCATTTGTGATTTTTACAATGAATGAGTTTTGCAGTTAGCAAGGTGGTAATTTTTTACCTGATCAATGCAACTTCTGGAGAACTTCTAGTTTGCTCTAAGTCTAAGCTGTATTACTTAAAGCGGAACTCTAGGCAGACACTAGAAAACACTAATGAATGCAGCTATGTATTGCAAGATCATAAAATGTAGGCTTTATGCACACTCCTAGCAATAAAAAAAGCCACTTTAAAAATGCTCCCAAGCCATGTTTTTGGAAGTGGGTTTATGACCGTTAAGTGCTTGAGCATTTATTTAATTTCTCCTGCTTGTTAACTCCCCTCCTCTAAACTCCTCCCGTAACTGCTTGTGTGCAAGGACAAATAGGCTAACATGAAAGGGCATTTAGAGGCAGGAAAAAATTCAGACCCCTGTAAAACAAGTGTGCATGAGGCCTAACGGATTTCTCCATTCACACAAGAGGTGGATGGAGGAATCTCCCTCCACTGGGATATTGAATTATAACAGCTGTAACCACCACTCTGAGGCCTCGTTCACATGGCCGAGATTCTCGTCGAAAAAAACATGTCGTTTTTTTCGACGAGATTCCTGGACAAGAAAATTGTCCGGCCGAGTGTACACACGCTCGTTTCAAAGAACTCACGGTTCTTTGAATGGAGCGTACGCGGTGACGTCATCGACTACGACGAGCATGCGCTCGTCACATTCGATGCCGTCGCCGCCATCTTGGTATACCCTACGTATGCCTAGGAAGCTACCGCGCATGCGTCGAATTCATTTCGAACATGCGCGGGCTTCCCGGCGGACAGGTAAGTGTACACACACACACTTTTCTCGTCGAGAAACAGGCTGACGAGAATCTCGACGAGAAAATAGAGAGCAGGTTCTCTATTTTCTCGTCGAGGTTACTTGTCGGTTTTCTCGACGAGAAACCCGATAGCCGCGTACACACGACCGATTTACTCGGCAAGACATCTCTGCCAGCAAGTTTCTTGCTGGTTCTTGCCGAGAAAATCGCTCGTGTGTACGAGGCCTGAGAGTATACCTAATTAGCAGATGCAGCCACTGAGCAAGACGTTTCCCAGCATGTCCCTTCAACAGTGGTTGACCAAACGTTTGACTTCTGTTGAGCAGGGCTGGCCACCAAAAAAATTAAAACACCCCTAGCTGCCTGTAATGTGAAGTTATAAATTCTCAAAGATCACAACAAAGGCTGAACTCGCACAATTTCAATCCCACATTTCAATGCGAGTTCAGGGGAGATTTTAAAGACTGCGGGTTCAAGCATAGCTGTCTATTGAAATCGCCCCCAAAGTCACCAAAAGTAGTGTAGGAACTACTTTTTGATATTGGTGTGGTGTAGCGCCGCACTGATTGGGACAGTGCTGTTGTCAAATTGCGCCAATGTAAATGGGTGCTTAAGTCGGGTTACAGTTGGTTTCCAAGGAGCCTTTCACACTGGCTGTGTCCGCTCTGATCATCTGGGATCTGTGAACACATCCCCTGCTTGAACCAAAGCCGAACGGTAACAATGTCACTTCTGTGACTTCCAAGGCCGCTCAGCAGAGGCGTCCTGCTGTCAGACTATATTGGCACAGCAGGGTGACTGACTGAAATTAACTGTGTATATGGCTAGAATAATCCATTTGTTATTCTATAGAGTGTTTAAAACCCTGTCACTTTAATTTGGCTGTGTCCCATTGTGCAGAGTCCTTTTTTACTTCCTATCGCAGAGATTCAACCAGATGCAAGTCCGTGGTCTTAGACTTACCCTCACATTTTCTGAGTACAGCTATAAAACTTTGGGTTTACCATCACGGTCTCTGTAACAATGGTCTCCAGGAGTGACAAGAGAAGTTTTAAAACCTTTCTGCCTGATCCAAAACAAGAGTTTTTTTGCTTACGAATACACCTAAAGAAATTTGAGAAACCTTGGTCCTTGAATATGTTAACACATTTGTTTTTGCCTTAACTTTGAATGCATATCAAATACAATATATTTTACTGTACTTCGTGCGCTCAGGTGTATAAATCGCTCAAAAATGGTGAAAGGAAATTTGTTTTTCCGAAAATACAATTCCTTATGCTCCCTTTTTAGATGAGCTGGTCTTGATATTGGCATCTAAGCTTTTTTTTCGTCATCAGATTCTTAGTGACTGTAAAGCTTTATTTTTTATTTTAAATAACACATAGCTGCTCTGTTCAATGGATTTGTACACAGCATCCCCAACCCTGTTGGGTTCCCCTGCTGGCACTTTTGGCTCCTCCCCCTGCTTGCTATGGGGAACTTCTGTATCCATAAACACACAGAGCATGGCCTATTCCCCCCGCTCCCTCACTGGCTGTGATTGACAGGAACGGTATCCAATGGCTTCTGCAGTGCTCTGAGCCTATGAAGAGATCCATTGCTCTCATGCACAAGATTGGGCTCGGGTAAGTATATAGGAGACTGTGGGAGGAGGGGGAGGAAAGGGACGGGAGTTATGGCACTCAGATTTTTTACCTTCAAAAACATTCATCCTTTAGAACCACTATAAAGCCAGACTCCACTAAAAGTTCTACCTTGCAGTGGGGCTGCCCCAGCATTGCAAGGGTTAACTACTCACTTCTTTCTAGGGGACCAGAAAAGCACTTTTGCTTGTGGACTGTCTCTCGGCATCCTCATGTCCAGTGCATGGCTATGGTCTTTGATGACCTAAGGGGTATCCAGCTGCCAGAGTGCAGGGGAGAGTAGTCTACAGGACCAGTCTAAAAGCAAAAAGGAGCCTGCAGGAGCAGAGAATCAGGCAAGTAAAACTGATACCTGGTACCCTAGACATGAAATTAACTGTTAACCCTGGAAGTGCGAAAGGTGAGGGAGGACTTTGCCCTCTCTAACGTTCAGCTTTAACTAGTGTGGCATATGTTGGAAAAGATTCAGGTGACTGTATCCGGCAGTCACAACAGCTCTTGTATATGCATACTCTGCTTAGTCCTCAGATGACAAAAGTTGAGCATGATGGGCCTGTAGGAGTAACAAAAGATTATGCTGTAACTGGCACGTGAGCAAGAACTGTTGCAAAATAAGTACACACTTCTTGTCTGAATGTGAAAACACATTGAGATACTAAGTGTTGTGTAAATTTGTAATAAACTATTCAAACTTCCCCTTTTCTCTGTACACAGCTTTGCACATTGAAATAGAAGTGTAAGGAAGCTTGGGTATATGGTTTAGGCATCCAGTACAAAAGTATGCAGGGTTGTATGTCAGTTTACCTTCAGAAAGGTACATGGACATACATTATAGTAGTAATTTATATCTAAAATATTTGAGTATGGGAGCTGCAGATTTGGATATTTGTTCATTTACTGATGACGTTGGATAGGCAGTGCAAGACTGCCTTTGCTTTCTGCATTCCAGCTGTGCTCTTATATTGCTGAAAACAGTAGTCTTTGACCTAAACTAATTAAAAAGACATAATTTTATCAAAAAGTAGTACTCCCTAGAATTAAACAAAATGGGTGAGAGTTTTTATAAGTGAGGAAGCCTCGGTTAAAATTATGTGCCTGGCTTTTAACTCTAGTACTGTAAGAGTTGTACCATTCACTGGCTTTTTCTTTTTTTTATATCTCTGAAGATTATGTTGTGAGCTCTCCTTTTCTGCTGCATTCTGCATAAGAGGGCAATCAAACCAAAAGCAATGACCTTGAAAGGGATAATGAAAAAAATATCTGCTTAATTCCTAGTTTGTAGGGCCAATCCTTTTAAGGTAAACAATACCTTTTTTATTTTGTGATCCCTGTAATCAGATTTGCTCCTTTTTGGTGTGTTTTTTTTCATCTCCAACAACTTACCGTACTCTTTGTTCAAACATCCCCTCTTTGGAAATAACGGACAATCTTCACAGTAGATATCCAGCATAACCTGAAAAGTGATTAGGCATCATGAGATTATTCTATTTTGCTTTGCTGATTTTGGACCGATTGAACGTGTCAAACACTCCAAAGCATTAACTTAACACAACAGTTTTGTGTGTTATTTTTTATTTTTTATTATTCTTCTAAAAGCCATCAAATAATTTCGATATGCTAAAGTCAAGACATCAAGACAAAACTAGAAGGTTGTGCTCTACTACAATGTTTAAAACCATTGTACCAATTTAGTTGCCCTTTGTTGGAAAACCCTACAAAATGCAATTGCACGTTACCCTCCCCCCCCCCCGTGCACATAATTGATTTTTGGGCAATGACTGCCAACCTGCTTTGTTTGCTTGTATGTTAAGCCCAATACATTATGTATGTTTAGTTTACACACATGGAAATAAGTTGGCACTTGCAACAGGCTCAGTGTTGGCACACCAGCCTATTTGACATCATGGGGAGTGGGGATGGTCAGGGGGAATTTTAAAAAATTACTAATACAAAGTCCATGTAATAGCACCTTGAAGACAGCTGGGGTTTGAGTTTTTAGGGGGTTGGGAAGGCCAGGACCAACATGGAAGAGAGGGGGGGGGCGACAGATGTATCAGATCAAACTGTTGACCTCCATTAACTCGTTTAAACCTCCGGGCATAGGAGAATCCAAGGTGTATATTCAATATGTTTCCCTCTGGCAGAGACCTTTAAAACGGTCTGCCAGTGGAAACGTACCAGGAATAGACTCTATGATCCAAACCCTGAGGCCCACAGAGGATTTTCCGCGTTTTCGAAAGTGTCGGGGCACACTGTTTATCTTCACCTCCTTCCACAAAGCGGCAGTGTTCCCCAAACCTCTTCCTCAGCATCCATATGGTTCTCCCAACCGTAATGCAGGCCACAAGGGCAAATAAGAAAGTAGACCACAAATTCTGTGGAACAGTTGAAAAAACTAGGGATCTGATAGAACCACATGGACGCTGATGATGATGATGGTGATTGATTTAGGCTTGGGGAGTTATTCATCAAGTTGGCAAGAAAGAAGCTGATTGGTAATTTCAGTGATTCCCTTTATACAAAATGCCAGGGTGTGAGAGAATGTAGAGCCAGATGCAACAGGCAGATTGACAATGGACACTGGGATTGAAACTGGAGAGTGCAAAATTTGGTGCAGCTCTGCATAGAAACCGATTTTGACTTCCAGCTGAAGTTAGAAGCTGATTGGCTACCATGCACAGCTGCACCAGTGTGTATGCACTAAGAAAATCTAGCAATCATTTTCGAACAAAGAATTTACGTATAGTATATACAGAACTTTCGACAGCCAATGCAGACTTTTCGTACGGAAATTCCCAAAGGGACAAACTCCAAACTTTTTCTTGTACGGGAACCGAACTAACGATTTTCCTTTTAAATGTGTATCGTTTTCATACTAGAAAAATCAGAAAAACTGCGCATGATCATAAACCGAGCCATTTTCGTATGAATTTTCGTTCATCAGTTTTGTTGTGAAACGAGGACGATCGTTCGCCCGATTTTCTTAATGTGTATCCCACTTTAGACTGGTTAGCTTGATAATGTTTGCAATGCTAAAAGAGGTGAGGTGATCTCATATTTTGTCTAAGACACTTTGATGTACATGGAGTAGGGAAGGGTTAAAACCCTCTACATTTTTTTTTTGGTCCGTGTCCTGGGTAGATTTCTCTATCTTTACAACCACTTTTAGAGGGGAGTTCCAGCCTTTTTTATGTTTAATAAAAGTCCGCAGCTACAAAAAGTGTAGCTGTTGGCTTTTAATAAACACACTTGCCTGTTCCACTGTCCAGCAACGCGGCCGCCCGTAGCTTCGCTCCTCTCCCCCCCTCTCCGCCGGAACCTCCATTCTAACTATGTGGGCACCCGGCCGTGACAGCTTTCGGCTTCACGGCCGGGCACTCACTGCGCATGCGCGAGCAGCGCTGCGCTCCCTGAGTGGACAGGCGATCGCCTGGGACCTGTCACGTGTCCCAGGTGATCGCCTACAAGGAGGGGCCGCCAAAAGGAGATATGACGAGTCGCCTAAGCGGTCCCTGGGCGGAAGGAGGAAGTGGGACAGGAAGTCCCACTCCTACTGAAGCCCCCCCCCCCAAAAAAAAATTACTTGCCAAATGTGGCATGTAAGGGGGTGAGGAATGGTTTAAGCGGAAGTTCCACTTTTGGGTGGAATTCCGCTTTAAACTGTCCCCTCCCCTGCGTTGGCTAACTAACCTGTTTAAAAAAAATATATAGATTTCTCTTGTCATCCATGGACTGACACAGCGTGTCTTTTACACCTTTACACGTGGGTTATGTCCCTGCTTGCAGGAGAAGGCCTAGGCAGAATGTGAGATGTTATACATACATTCTAAACAGCCAGAGCTGACCAGCCCTGCCCAGGGGGGTGGTCCCTCCGGACATAACCCTCCCACTGCAGTCAGCAGACCTCAGTTTTTTTCTGCCCAGCAGAAGGAGAAGACGTGGCTCTCTCAGGAGCCAGTCTCCTGACCTATTTTTATTCCTTTTTTGAATTTTTTCTTATTTTATTTTTTGAGATCTTCTATCAACTGTCGGCTGGGCAACAGGTTGGGTACAAGATATCCTCGTAGTCTTCCCTGTCCGACCATCGAGCGTGCTGATCCTCACCTTGTGTGCGTGAGACTCAGTTCACGACATGCCCCACGACTCCAGGGGTGGCCGGTGGGCTTCCAGCTCCGCGGTCCTCTCAAGATTGAACAGTCCGGCTGTATCTTTCGCGGTGGACCGGGCCGACAGCTACTCAGTACCGCACTGTTATAGTTCTGTCAGAAACACACCAGTGGGTCCCTCAGGGGACGGGTAAGTAGTCTCTCCTGGCTGCAGGTGAGTACATGCTGTGTGTTTCTTGTGTGGGGGATTTCCCTGTCTCCCCCTGTGTTTTTTAATGTCACTCTCTGTTCACTATTGCTGGCGCTGTACTGTGTGGGGTGCCTGGGGGCCATACTGTCCTGGGGGGGCTCATGCTGCTCTACATTTCGCTGGGGCTGTTTTTTTTTTGGATGTGAGGGGCCTGGGCGCCGTTCGGCGCCATGTTTGGTGTGTGTGCTATTTTTTACAATGGCGGCCATCTTGCCGTGGTCCGCCGGAGCACATTGCGGCGGCCATTTTCTTGTAGCCGCATGTTTTTCTAGCACTAGTTTGGCCTCTAGCGCCGCTGGGAACGGTGCGAATCTCCTCACACTCTCTCCTCTCAGCTCACTCATGCTGAGCAGCGCGGCGCAGAGAGACAGGGCAGCGGAATCGAGCGGTCCTGGTCAGGTTGGTGGGTTCCCTGGGCATTCCCCTACTTCAGTCAGCACAGCCTGTGGGTGGTCTCAGAGAGGGACATTATGGAGTCAGTCACCAGCTTCCCCTCACATGCCAGAGGCAGCAGCCAGTGCTCCAGCACCTGCGGTCCCTATGGACCAGTTGTCGGCAGTCCTGGAATCATTTCTGACCAGGATGGAAGCTGTGTGTGAGCACAAGGGAGCAAAAAAGCGCCCTCTCCCCACTTTATCTCCACAAGGGGAGTGCTCTGATTCAGATATGGGCCTAGCTATTGCTGCTCAGGACCCTAGCTCTGAATATTTGGATGGTTTTGAACAGGACATTCCTTGCGAGGAAGACTCCAGTTCTGAGTCAGTAAATGACAGGGCGCTTGTTAGTGAACTCATTGATGCTGTGAGGGACACTCTCAAGCTAAATGCTGCGACTGCAGAACCTCAGGCGGATACAGTCTCCTTTGGTTCTTTTAAGACCAAGCCTTCTAAAAAGGTTTTTCCATATGTACCCTTCTTTGACCAGCTCATTGACCAGGTCTGGGAAAAGCCGCAGAAGACTTTCATGGTCCCGCGGCGTTTGTCTATTAGATACCCCTTTGAAGACGCCCTGCTTAAAAAGTGGGCTTCTCCCCCGGTGGTCGACCCTCCAGTCGCCCGTTTAAACAAGGCCACCACTCTCCTGATGGAGGGGACTCCTGCGTTTAAGGACCCCACTGATAGGAGGTCAGAAGTGGTGAGTAGAGCCATGTTTGCCTTGTTGGGATCCGCCCTACGGCCCGTAGTAGCGGCGACCCTTGTGTCTCAGACACTGACGGAATGGGCAAAAATTTTGCACCAAACTGTGCAGGAGCATAACCTTCCTCCAGACACTATTGCTCTGGCCCGCCAGATGGTGCAGGGTCTGATATATGTGTGCGACGCCACGTTGGACGCGGCCCCTTTAATATCCAGGGCCTCTGTCTCGGCGGTGGTATTGCGTCGTCTTATCTGGTTGAAATGCTGGTCTGCTGACCTAGCCTCTAAGAAGCTCCTGACGGATCTACCTTTTAAGGGTGGTAGACTTTTTGGTGCTGCTCTGGATGACATCATCAAGGATGTCACGGGAGGTAAAAGCACTCTCCTTCCTCAAACTATCAAGGGTAAGGAGGCCCGACGTAAACCGGGTCCTTCCTTTCCAGCAAAAAAGTTTTTTTTTCGTCCGTCAGAGTCCACGGGTAAGCCATCCCAGACTGACAACAGTGCGGCTGGTGGGCACAAGCGCACCTGGGTGCGTAAGCCGAACAAGCTGGCTCCCAAGCCCGCCTCCGCGTGAAGTCTTGCCCCCGCCCATCTCTGGGGTGGGGGGACGACTTCGCAGGTTCACGGATCGGTGGACCTCCCGGATCTCCGACCGGTGGGTGTGCGAGGTGGTCATCTCAGGATACAGAATAGAGTTCCGCTCCTGGCCCCAGACAGATTCTTTCCCTCAAATCTCCCTCTCCTTCCTGCCCGTCGGGCAGCCCTCTGGGGGCTGTACAGGATTTGATCGGGTCCGGAGTAATTGTGCCGGTTCCGTCCCAGGAGATGTTTCAGGGGTTCTACTCGAATCTGTTTGTTGTTCCAAAAAAGGACGGGGTTCGGCCAATCCTGGACCTCAAGGCCCTGAATGCCTTCGTGAAGGTGCAAAAATTCCGCATGGAATCCATTCGCACGGTGATCGCTACACTCCATCAAGGGGATTTTCTGGCATCCTTGGACATCAAGGACGCCTACTTGCATGTTCCGATCTGCGCAAGCCACCAGAAGTTTCTGCGCTTTGCGGTCGGCGAAGTCCACTATCAATTTGTGGCTCTTCCCTTCGGCCTAGCCTCGGCACCAAGGTGCTTGCTCCGGTCCTAGCTTTGCTGAGACAGCGAGGCATTGCTAGCGTGGGCTATCTGGACGATTTTCTTCTAAGAGCAGACAGTGGCTCAGAATTGGAAGAAAGTGTGACTATCATCAGTCAGACCCTCAGGGACTTTGGGTGGCTCCTGAACGTTCAGAAGTCGGTTCTGGTCCCGACTCAGCATCTGGAGTATCTAGGTCTGATTCTGGACTCCTTGGAGGCAAAAGTCTTCCTACCTCCAGACAAACTACTGACACTTCAGTCTGCAGTACGGGTGCTGACGTCCCGAAAATGGTCGTCAATCCGATTTTGCATGAGAGTCCTGGGACTCATGGTGGCCTCCTTCGAGGCCGTTCCTTATGCCCAAGCTTACACCAGGGCTTTACAGAAAGAGATCTTGTCCACTTGGGACAAATCCCCGTTGTCCTTGGATCTTCAGATCCAGGTGAGTCACCTGGTCAGGGCGTCCCTGACGTGGTGGTTGAGGTCCCTGGCTCTTCGGTCCGGGAAGTCGTTCCTCCCCATCCAATGGGCGGTGATCACGACGGACGCCAGCCTGACGGGCTGGGGGGGAGTCTGGGGAGTCCTGTCGGCCCAAGGGCTTTGGACTCCGGACGAAGCCCTCTTACCGATCAATGTGCTGGAGATACGGGCAATCAGACTGTGCCTCTCCTCATGGTCGGAGAAATTACAGGGTCACTCCATCAGGATCCAATCGGACAACGCCACAGCGGTGGCATATGTCAACGATCAAGGGGGGACTCGGAGCTCAGCTGCGGCTTCCGAGGTCGCCCGCATCCTGAGGTGGGCCGAAAGAAGCGTGCCGGCTCTGTCGGCCGTCTACATTCCGGGCGTAGACAATTGGCAGGCGGACTATCTAAGTCGCCAGACGCTGGACCAGGGAGAGTGGTCCTTGCACCCGGAGGTCTTTCAACTCCTTTGCAGAGGGTGGGGCACGCCGGATGTGGACCTGATGGCCTCTCGACTCAATCGCAAGGTGTCGAGGTTTGTGGCCAGATCCAGGGATCCCTGGGCGGATGCCTCGGATGCGTTGGTGGCCCCATGGGGTCAGTATCACCTGATATACGTTTATCCTCCGCTGCAGTTGCTCCCTCGCCTGCTCCGCAGGATGGCGACCGAGGGAATTCCGGTGATCCTCATTGCTTCGGATTGGCCTCGGCGTCACTGGTACGCCGATCTGGTACGTCTCGTCGCGGACGTTCCCTGGTGGTTACCAATACGGGGGGGCCTTCTGTCCCAAGGTCCTATATTTCATCCTGCTTTACAGTCTCTGGCTTTAACGGTATGGTTATTGAAAGCCAGGTGCTGAGAGACCGAGGTCTCTCGGTTTCGGTCATTTCGACCATGTTAAGGGCACGGAAGTCTTCCTCCAGAAAGATCGATCACCGTACTTGGAGAGCTTACATCGCCATGTGCGAAGAGCTGGACTGGCGCCCACGAACGTATTCCGTTCCCAGAATCCTGCATTTTCTGCAGCGTGGCGTGACCCAAAAGCTCGCTTTGAGTACCATTAAGGGTCAGATTTCGGCCTTGGCCATCTTCTTTCAGCGACCACTGGCGGGTCATCCCTTGGTTAGCACCTTTGTGCATGGGGTTCGCCATGTGCTCCCCCTGTCAAGCCTCCTCTCCCCCCGTGGGATCTGAATTTGGTGCTCTCGGTTCTCCAGGAACCTCCCTTTGAAAATATTAGAGATATTCCCCTCTTGACTTTGTCTCAGAAGGTGGCCTTCTTGGTGGCCATTACTTCCATTAGACGAGTGTCTGAGTTGGCGGCCTTGTCCTGCAAGTCGCCCTTTTTGGTCATCCATAAGGATAAGGCGGTGTTACGTCCGCGACCTTCTTTTCTGCCAAAGGTGGTCTCGGCCTTCCACTTAAATGAGGACATTGTCCTCCCGTCCTTGTGTCCTCACCCATCACATCCCAGAGAGTTTGCGCTTCACACTTTGGATGTGGTACGAGCCTTGCGGGTGTATCTGTCTGCTACTGCTTCTATTCGGAAGTCTGACTCACTGTTTGTGGCTGTCTCTGGTCCAAAACAGGGCCAAGCGGTTTCGTCTGCCACCATTTCTAGGTGGATCAGACAAACCGTCATTCAAGCTTATGCTCTCAAGGGGCGGGCGCCTCCCTTTCCGGTTACGGCACATTCCACCAGGGCAATTGGTGCTTCCTGGGCTTTCCGACATCAAGCGTCGGTTGCACAAGTGTGCAAGGCGGCGACCTGGTCGTCTGTTCATACCTTTTCTACGTTTTATAAGGTTGATGTGGCTGCATCTTTGGATGCTTCCTTCGGCCGCAAGGTGTTGCAGGCCGCTGTTTGAAGTTGCAACCCGCTGAGTGAAGTTTTTGGTTTTCCATTTATACTGCTCCCATCCCTCTTGACACTGCTTTGGGACATCCCACGTGTAAAGGTGTAAAAGACACGCTGTGTCAGTCCATGGATGACGAGAGAAAATAGGATATTCTATTACTGGTTTAAAATATCATATTTATAACTAATTAAAACACAAATACATAAAAATAGGATTTTTGTACTCACCATAAAATCCGTTTCTCTGGCATCCATGGACTGACACAGCACCCACCCTTCTTTTTAAGTTTGTACTGCTTTGTTACGAACTGAGGTCTGCTGACTGCAGTGGGAGGGTTATGTCCGCTGTTTAGAATGTATGTATAACATCTCACATTCTGCCGAGGTCTTCTCCTGCAAGCAGGGACATAACCCACGTGTAAAGGTGTAAAAGACACACTGTGTCAGTCCATGGATGCCAGAGAAACGGATTTTACGGTGAGTACAAAAATCCTATTTTTATGTATTTGTGTTTTAATTAGTTATAAATATGATATTTTAAACCAGTAATAGAATATACATTGCCTGAAAAGCCTTATGGGAATTGAGTTGATATTTTGTTTAATTAGGGATGTTGGCGTAGATTGTTGGATCTGTTTCTCCACAATTGAAATTGAGTGTTGATTGCTTTGTCTTCTACACTATTCATCACCAGTGCATGGATATATAACCTTGTATAAACAGTATGTATCTGTGCTCTAGTTCTGTATGCCTGGCCCACACAAAGCCTCTTAGGAGCATTTATTTATGAAGTATTTGAGCATTTATTCCTCCACCCACAAGTGAATGTTTTTATACAAATTGTTAATGTACAGCTTGTTGCCCTACTGGGTTTAAATATATTCATTGTTCTGGTCCGTTCATCTGCGATAACATCATTTTTAAGATCCTTACCATTATGTTGTCTTCAATAGACAGACATTTCTGCAAATTTTTATTTTTTTGCAAAAACAGTGGGCATGTATGACTGATAGATCTTGTTTTAAATTATATTAAAGTAGAAGTCCACCCTAAAACTAAAATTTCCTGCAGCTAACACTAACATATCTAGCCCTGTAAAGAAGAAATCGGTATACATACAGTGGGGGGAAAAAAAGTATTTGATCCCCTGCTGATTTTGTTTGTTTGCCCACTGAAAAAGAAATGATCAGTCTATAATTTTAATGGTAGGTTTATTTTAACAGTGAGAGACAGAAGAACAAAAAAAATATCTAGAAAAACGCATTTCACAAAAGTTGTAAATTGATTTGCATTTTAACCACTTGCCGACCAGCCGCCATTATACTGTGGCAGGTCGGCAAGATCCAGCGAACTGTCGTAGCTGTACGTCGGTCCCTTTAAGCGAGATAGCAGGCGCGAGCGCACCCGCTGCATCGCAGGGGTGCCAATGCGCGTGACCGCTGGCCATGAGCGATCGCGGCCGCAGGAGGCAGAACAGGGACGTGTGTGTGTACACACGAATCCCTGTTCTGTGAGGAAAGACAGATTGTGAGTTCCTAATAGCTAGGAACCACATCTGTAATTTCCTCTAGGTCAGTCCCCTCCCTCCACAGTTAAACACACCTAGGGAACACAATTAACCCCTTGATCGCCACCTAGTGTTAACCCCTTCTTTGCCGGTGACATTTTTACAGTAATCAGTGCATTTTTATAGCACTGATTTGCTGTTATAAATGGCAATAGCCCCAAAAATGTGTCCGCCATAATGTGGCAGTCCCGATAAAAATCGCAGATCACCTCCATTGCTAGAAAAAAAAATTATAATAATAATAATGCTATAAATCTATCCTCTATTTTGTAGACGCCTTAACTTTTGCGCAAACCAATCAATATACGCTTATTGTGATTTTTATTACCAAAAATATGTAGAAGAATACATATCAGCCTAAACTGAGAAAAAATTTCCTTTTAAAAAAAAAAAAGGGGGGGGGGATATTTATTATAGAAAATTTATAAAATATTTTATTTTTAAAATTGTCGCTCTTTTTTGGTTTATTGCGCAAAAAAGAAATTGCAGCGATGATAAAATACCACCAAAAGAAAGCTCTATTTGTGGGGGAAAAAAAAGGACGTCAATTTTGTTTGGGTACAGCGTTGCACGACTGCGCAATTGTCAGTTAAAGCGACACAATGCCGAATCGCAAAAAATGGCCCGGTCATTGGGCAGCCAATTCTTCCAGGGCTAATGAGTGAAATAAGTATTTGATACCCTATTAATCAGCAAGATTTCTGGGTCTCAAGTGTCTTCTATACAAGTAACGAGGGGAGTGCTCCTAATCTCAGCTTGTTACCTGTATAAAAGATACCTGTTCGCAGAATCAACCAATCAGATTCCAATCTCTCCACCATGGCCAAGACCAAAGAGCTGTCTAAGGATGTCAGGGACAAGAGTGTAGACATACACAAGGCTGGAATGGGCTACAAGACCATCGCCAAGCAGTTTGGTGAGAGGGGGACAAAATGTTGGTGCGATCGCTGTGTTCAGTCATCACTGAATTATGCTAAACGGTGTTTACCATTCTTTAGTCTGTTAATCAATAGAAGTCTCTATACAGACTCCTATTTATTCATCTACAGTGCAGATGAAGATACACAAAGGGACTGTCTTCAATCCCTTTGTTTTAAAAATACAAGGTCTTTAGACCTGATGTCTCTCCAAAGATAAACGCGTAAAAACATTTTTATAAACTTACATTTTATTGATTTTCAACATTTTCCAACAGAGAAATAAGAGAGCGAGAGAGAAAAAAAAAAAGCAAAAAGACATAAAATATTGTAGAAAGCAAGTACCTGGCAGGACATACAATAATTCCGGCTATAAAACTTTAGTGAAATATGCAGGACAAATAACCAAGGATAGTATAGAGCAAGATCCAATCGGTTGAGTGTAATGTAAAGTTTCTGTGTCACAACAAAGTCCAGACCACCAGAGTGCGCGTTAGTGAATAAAGGAGAAGGGAGATATAGTGAAGAGGTTAGAAAAGGCGAGAAAATGAGACAGAGCGGAAATGGAGAGTAGTGAGGGGGGAAAAGAAATGAGAGGACAGCCACCCGCCCCAGAACCTCCCCGCTGCCCGGGGACCCCAACCACGTGACACCCCCCCAGATTGGGGGTTCATCAGGCGATCGGGGCCTCAAGCACATCCCACAGTTCCCATACCCGGTTGTGAGTTTCGAGAGAATTATTTAGGGAAGCTGTCAGATACTCCATCCTTTTGACGTCCCCTGATTCTGGAGTGTAGTTCAAATGGAGAAAGGGGTTTTCCATTTCAGAGCTACCAAACATCGTGCGGCCGTTAGCACCTGAGCCAAGAGTTTTTTAGAGAATTTAGAAAAAGAGGGAGGTGGGAGGCCCAGGAGGAAAAGTTTAGGGCTAAACGGCACCCAGGAACCAAAGATGGAATGGAGTAGGGAGTGCACTGCCTGCCAGTAGGGAACGATCAGAGAACAGGTCCAATAGATATGATATAGCGTCCCCACTTTGTTACAACAGCGGCGATCAGCAGAAGGGTATATGGAGTGGAGCAGGTCTGGGGTTTGGTACCAGTGGTATAAAATCTTGTATTGGTTTTCTTTATAGAGCGTACAGATAGAGCTCTTAGAGGCCTGGGACCATATAAGCTGCCATGCCTTTAGGGGTATATTCTCTCCCAAGGCCTGCTCCCACTTGCGCATGTAGGCATGCCGGGGTCCGGTTGGCGACATATCCATGATCAGGAGCTGGTAGGTGCGCGAGATCATACCTTTAGGGGACGAGCCTTCTAAGCAGATTTTCTCAAACTCGGTTAGAGGGGAGAATTGGAGGTTCGTTACTAGAGATTGTGCATAATGATGGATTTGTAGGTAGCTAAAAAAAACCCTGTCCGGGTAAGTCAAAGGCATCTTTCAAATCCTGAAAGGACCGCAAGGTTCTGGTATCCACCAATTGACCGTAGCGAAATAAGGCCCTAGTCATCCAGAAGTGGGACATCTGTGAGGTCAAGCTGTCCGGGACATTAGGCGTAAACAAGAATGAGGTGACCAGGGAGGCAGTGGAGGTGAGGGGGTATTGCAATTTAGCACGTCGCCATAGCGTTCGAAGTAGTGCCATTGGACCTAGCAGTTGTGACGGACTGAGTGGTACGTCAGTACTCCACAGCATGGAGTTTGGATGGGTGGGGGCCAACCACAACTTCTCGATTTGTGTCCATCGATTATAGGCATGGAGAGTACACCAAGAGGCTACAGGGCGCAGCTGGGCGGCTAAGTAATATTTGGCGACGTTGGGGAACCCAAGGCCACCTTGGCCACGGGGGGGCATATAGGATTGGTCTAGTGATCCGGTGTCTCTTATAATTCCAGAAATTTTTTATCAAATCGACCTGAAGGGCTCTGAAGTGCGCGGCTGGAATAGGGAGTGTCTCAAAAAGGTAAAGAAGCTTAGGTAGGACCGCCATCTTAATGGTCGCCGAACGACCAAATAGGGACAACTTTAGAGTTTTCCATTTGGCCAGGGAGGCCCTAATGGAAGTGTACAGTTGGGGAAAGTTAGCCTTATAAAGAGTGTCGTAGGAGGGTGTGAGGTAAACGCCAAGGTACTTTAAGGTAGAAGTCTTCCATGTATAATTGAAGGATTGGGAGAGGGCGGACAGTGTCTGATGTGGTATATTGAGGGGGAGGGCTTCCGTCTTAGTATTATAAATTTTATAACCGGAGAGAGCGCTATAGCGGTCTAACTCTACGTGTAGATTTGGGAGGGAGACATGAGGTTGTGTAAGAGTGAGCAGGACATCGTCCGCAAATAGAGAAATCTTAAAGTCCCTAATGCGGACTGGAATGCCGTGGATGAGGTGACAATGGGCAGACCTGTCGGGTCCCGTTGGTAATAGGGAAGGTGGGAGAGGAGGCAAACTGGGTCCTAACTAGTACCGAGGGGGACGAGTATAGATGAGCTATAGCTTGTAGGAAAGGGCCCTTTATACCGACACAACAGAGAGTCGCAAACAGAAAAGGCCAGCCCAGCCTATCAAAGGCCTTTTCGGCATCTAGGCTGAGAAGCAGTGCCTCAGTCCTATTCCCGTTTGCTACCTCAACAAGGTCCATAACTCGCCTGGTGTTGTCCCCCGCCTGGCGGAGGGGGATAAACCCAACTTGATCCTTGTGGATGAGCGACGGCATGAAGTTGTTTAACCTATTCGCTAATAGTTTGGTAAAAATGTTTAGGTCTGTATTAAGGAGCGCAATTGGCCTGTAATTAGAACACAGGGTATGGTCCTTTCCCGGTTTGGGGATCAACGTAAGAAAGGAAGTCTGCATGTCTCTTGGGATAGATGTGTTGGTCATGAAGGCGTTAAACAGAGGGATGATGTGGGGGAGAAGTGGCAGAAAGGTCTTGTAGTAAAGGTATGATAGGCCATCAGGCTCAGGGGCTTTGTTGTTCGGGAGAGATTTATTCGTGTCAGTTATTTCCTTCTCAGTAATAGAGGAGTTGAGGCTAGTTAGGGCGGACGGGGAGAGAATAGGGAGATCGCAGTCCGCTAAGTAGGAGTGGATGGCCTGGGATAGGTTGGGAGATGGATTATGTGGCACACTCGGGTCGTTATAAAGAACCGAATAATAGTCGTGAAAGAGCTGCGCAATTTTGGAGGGGTGGGATTGGAGGGTGCCAGTCGCGTCTTTGAGAGCGGTAGGTGAGGCAGCAGCCGCCCGCTCTTGGAGTTGTCTTGCCAGGAGGGTATGTGGTTTGTTGGCCTTGTCATAGCAAGTTTATCGTAGTCGAAGGAGGGCTTTCTCTGTCTTCCCAAGGTCAATGTCCCGTAGCCCAGCCCTTGCGCCAACCAATGCCCTAAGAGTGGTCAGGGAAGGGGAGGACAATAGGCTGACTCTAATTGTCGGAGCTTTTCTAGCAGCAGCCGGCGGGCTGCATTAGCATTGCGTTTCAGGGCAGTGGAGAGTGATATGCACTGACCCCGGAAAACCGCTTTATGGCCTTCCCAGAGGGAAGCAAAGGAGACTTCAGGAGAACTGTTTTCAGCGAAGTAGTTTTTCAGGGTTTGCTCCAGCTCCGTTTTGGAGGGGTCATGTTTAAGCAAGAATTTGTTTAAGCGCCAATGACAGGCTCTAAAGGATCCCGGGGAAAGTGCTAGGGAGAGATTCATTGGGGCATGATCAGACCATGATATTGCTTGGATATCTGAGCCGGTGCAGGCTCTCAGGGTAGGGGCATTAACAAAAAAGTAGTCTAGACGTGAATGGGACTTGTGGGGATGGGAGTAGAAGGTGAATTTTTAGCAGATGGGTATGTAGTTCGCCAGGCATCAAACAGGGCATACTTTCTGGTTAGCTGGCGGAAGAGTGTAGATTTCCTATTGGCAACTGGGGGGGATTTTCCACGTCCTACGGAGAGCTTATCCAGTCCTGGGGAGTAGGTCAGGTTAAAGTCTCCTCCAATGACCAGATATTGGTGAGGAGCTGCAAACACACGATTATATACCTTGGATAGAAAGGAGTTCTGATTGACGTTCGGGGCATAAATGTTACATAGAGTAAGGTTAGATCCCTTCCAAGTGCCTCGGAGGATGAGGTAATGGCCCAGAGGGTCTGTATACAGGGATTGCAATTGGAAGGGAGAGCCCTGCCTAAAGGGGATCGCTACCCCTGCCCGTTTTCGTGGGTTAGAAGCAAGATATATTTGGGGAAAGTGTTTGAGAGCGAAAGCCATGTTGCCAGACTTGGCAAGGTGTGTCTCCTGGACAAAGATAATGTCCGCTGCAGACCGTTTGAACTCGCGTAGGGCCAGGCTTCGCTTAACATTAGAGTTAAGGCCTTTCACATTAGGCGACAGTATGTCAATCATGGTGGATACAGAAAAAGGAGCGTCAGCTTACCCATCAAGACGAACAATGGCCAGATAGTCGGGTGACCTGGAGATAGGTTCCCAAGGGCGATCTCGGATTGGAGGATCCATGACCTGGCAGGAGGAGCTCGAACTCCCGATGCGGGGGGTGCCCAGTAGATCAGTGAGTAGAGGAGAGAGAAAAGAGGGAAGCCAGAGAGAGGAAAGAAGAAGGCAAAAAACAAAACATATAACATAAAATCAAGTACCGTTAACATCTTACAATATAATCCACCTTGAGAAGGTGAAGGGTTGGGAATCTCCAAGAAGATCCTCCTGACGGGGGCGAAAAAAAAACCCCCTGCCAGCAAAACCCCCCAAAAAAAGGAATATAATTGGGTAAGGAACCATCCGAAGATCCCCTGGGGGGAGAGGCTGCAGAACCAAGGGTGGAGTGAACAGCTCCCAGGCCTGCCTGAGGATGAAGTTTAGAAATAAACCTGCACTTATAAAATAACAAGAACTATAACCCAAGAACAACTTGATGAGCTAACTGGTCAGGGATAAATGGGGGGGGGGGGAGAGAGGGGAATGCAGTCCAGAGACCTCAAAATTTGACGTAGATACGTCTCCCGGACCGATACTCCATGAATGAATGCCGGGGGGGGGGTCCCCAACAGGCCTAGGCCAACTGTCTGGTCAATAGCGAGAGTCACATTAGCAAAAGAGGTAGGTCCAAGAGGTATGAACTTTTGTTAGAAAAAACCTGAGTATTCCGATGAGGATGGAACCAGACCTTGTTTAGGAACATTAAGGTGGGGAGCCAGTCATCGTGTTATCGAAGAGAGGGTGGCCACCAAGGAGATAGAGGTGGCGGGGGAGGACCAGAGGAACACGGCCACGGGCGCTTCCTCCCGGAGACCTGGATCCAGGAATCCGGACATGGTGGAGGAACCGGGAGAGGGTTCCAGCCGGGAGTAGGTGGTACAGGAATGTCCAAGTCTCTGCAAAAAGACTGAAGTTCTTCCGGGTATCGCAGCGTGGTGAATCTCCCATCTCTTTTCGCTGTGAGGCTGAAAGGAAATCCCCAGTGATAGCGGAAATCATGATCCCTCAGCAGGGTAAGGAGCGGTTGTAGGGAACGTCGTTGCTGGAGAGTGATCCACGACAGGTCCGGGAAGAGCTGTATGGGGGCACCGTCAAAGTCAATAGTGCGCATGTTGCGCGCTTTTCTCATGATTTCCTCTTTTGAGGGTGTAGTTGTGCACCCTGCATATCACGTCTCGGGGTCTAGACACTGGTCCACGGGGGCGGAGGGCTCGGTGGGCCCGGTCCAGTTTGACTTTTTGGTGTTCAGGGCGCCCCAGTACAGAGTTAAAGATTGCTTGTAGGGTAACTGGGAGATCTTCATCCTGGGTCGTCTCCGGAAGACCCTAATATTGTTGCGCCTCCCCCTATTGTCTAAGTCCTCGAGATGGCGTTGAAAATCCCGGAGAGTGGTAGCTTGTGAGGCGAGGTGGACATGAATATGTGAGATTTCCTGTTTGGTGCCACCGACATCCTCCTCCAGAGATGTAACTCTGGCAGAGAGATGGTGAAAATCAGTGCAGAGCATGTTGATTTTGGACCTGCAGGTCTCGCGCACCTCCTGGATGAGCATGCGGAAATCATGTTTTGTGGGCATGCAGCGGACATAGTCTCGCCAGGAGGTATACGCCTCCGGATCATCATCATAGTCCGTTGCAGTGTTATCATAGGGGTCCATTGCTGGGGCTGCATAGGATGTAGGCAGAGGGTATCCTCCCTGGAGCGGTTGGTGGGATGTATGAGGCTTGTGTTTAGGCTTTGTGGAGGTGCCTTCTGTGATAGCCCTTGTTGGGGATGGTTCCCCAGGTGCCCAGAGGAATGCTGGAGTTGGGGGGGGGGCAGCTTGGCATGGGGTGATACTCTCTGTTGTGGGGAGAGTGAGGGTACACTGCCCCTATGTCCCTGGGAGCGCTGTGGAAGGGAGAGCGGATCCCAGTCAGGGGTGGCTGAGGGGTCCCAGGATGGAGATGGCTGGGCGGTATGAGCAGCTGTGGATGGCGGGGCTCCACGAGACAGGGAGGGAACGGCTGCGAGAGGCTGTTTATTATGTGTCCATCTGAGGGAGGGGGGACTCCGACTAGGGAGCTGGCAGGAGGGACAGAGGGATGAGCAGCCATCATGTCCCCTTCCGAGCCATACCTGTGTGTTCCGGCTCCCTGTGGGGTGAGTGCAGGAGAGAGGGCTGCGGAGGACGAAGCCGGCGCCATCTTAGCCGCGTGTTGTCCCGCCGGACCTTCAGAGCTGAAATACTCCGTTATAAGCGGCAGAAGGTGCAGAGGAGGACCTGGTGGAGCATCCTTGGGGATTGGTGTCCTTGTTCTTCTTGAATTTGCCCATAATTGCGGCGGTAAAATCTGGTGTTGTAAGCAATGCTGGCAGGCCAGGTGAGGAGCTTCAGCACAGCACGTCCTCTTTCATGGCCATCCAAACCACGCCCCGTAAAAACATTTTAAAAAAATGTCCCGGTTGAAAAAAATAAATAAAAATGAAGTTGTAAAAAAATAACAGACATGCACCTAAATCTCCCTTGTCTCTTGAGCCCAATTTCAGATTGTGCTCCAGAGGCTACGTACAGGCAGTGAGGAAGAGATGCAACATCTGCTCACCACCTGTCTTAAGCAGACACGTGCTGCAACCGCATGCATTGCACGCAGTTGCAGGACATTTATGGTTGTTCCTTATTGACTTGATTGTGAGGCCAGGTTTAAATGCACAGGTGTCCTGTGCATTCTCATGTGGGCTGTCCCATTCATGCCAATTGGAACACAGCAGCTGCACGGGTGTTCTGTGCAGGCTGTTTTATCCATACCAGTTGGGACGCAGCGACTGCATGGGCACAGCCACTGCTGCCAACTTGACAATCGTGTGGGTGCATGTTCCAAAACTCACACGGTCCGTGTTTTTGAAGCCATGCACCTACACGGATGTCAGATCTGTCCTTGCAGCCGCTGAATCCCAACTGACATGAATAGGACTGCCTGCACAGGCATGCACAGAACATCCATGTGCGGGTAAACCCGACCCTCCATGGACGTTCATTTTAGTACACCCCATGTGTGAACAAGACCTTAGCAGGAATTTCGTAAGTTATGCTATCTGTGTGCAAAGAAGGATTTTTATGTGTATTTTTTTTTGGGGGGGGGGGGACAGCAATGTAATAAACATTTGTGCAAATACCACGGGGCTTTAAAAATCAGTAGCACCTTATTTTTATTATACTTGTCATGTGCTTCAGAAAATATATGGTTTGTGGGGTCTTTAACAAACTCAGAGCTGTAAGTGAAAAATTAAAACCTCCAGATTTTTTAAAAATGTATGTACAGTTTTGCCTAGGTAAATTTTTCACCATTTTGCAAAAAAGTGCATTTTTAAAATGTACAAATTGTTATTTACTCAATACAGGTTAAGCTTTTATAATTATTAGGAATTTTTGATAAACATTTGTGCAAATATCACGGTGGGTTAAAAATCTGTAGCATCTCCTTTTTTTTATTCTACTGCTTTTAGAAAATATGCGTGGGATCTTTTACAAACTCTGAAAGCTGTAAGGGAAAGATAAAGAAGCAAAGGAAAAATTGCAAAAATAGTCTGGCCTCTAGTTTAAAAGTGAAGCGCAGGACCAAGCAGCGAAAGGGTTAAAGGATGCACATGTCAGGTCCCCTGCCTTTTGGCTGCAACAGTTTTCAATGTGGCTCGACTGCACAGAGGTAGCCAGGAGATGGAGAACTGACATGGGATGTAAAGAATCCCCAGAGGTCTCTGCTGTTGGCTCAAGGTAAGTGTGCCTCTCTGGAGAGGGGGATGGGATTGGTTAGGTCACTTCAGAGGCAGACTTTGGGATAAGTGCACTTTCTCAGTCAAGGCCAATGCAGTACCAATACATAGAACATGCAATTTGTCTTGAGTGCTAGTTTACACCACTGTTCTGCAGCAGGTGCTCTGGACTTTAAATATTCAGTTATAAGTGATGATCGTTTGTTCCCTGAAGGTCTGAAGTCAAACTACCTGAGCTTGGTGGTTCAGACTGGCAGATGTTTTGTTTTTTAAAGCGGTTGTATGGTCAAAATTATTACTTTACCATTATTTATTACCAGCAATAATTGCAATAGTTTAGTCGTTTTATTTTTTTCCTTACCTTTCTAGATTCGATGTTACAGCTGTTTTCTGTAGTGTCGGTCACTACCGCGCATGCGCCCGATTCACGGTCATGTCGGCGAGAAGAGCCACTGCCGGAATATCATTGTGTTGTTGTCGGGGCTGCGTCATTTCCCTATGTATACGTCAGCCTCGACATCCTGCGATCTTTCAGCACCTGCTTACAGATGCTTCTCGCTGTCTTTTTAGTTCCTGCTTCCTGGTGTCCGGTCGAAAACTGTCCCCACACTATCTGATTGGTGGGACAGTTTTCGCCAGAACACCAGTGTAAACTGTGAATGAAATGTCTTCGTTTCCATAGAAACTTGAAACTAAAAAGAGGCTTGGATATAGTGATCCTAAAGCGCACGCGCGGGATTACTGAGGACAGAAGAAACTGTGGGCGGAAATGAAATTCAATTCAAACCAGGAAGACCACAACGGAGATGGCACTGAGTTAGTCATACAAGAAGACTGTACAAATGTCACGAAATATAAGGTAAGTATAATTTTTTTATTACAACAATATAGATAGATCACTTCAAAAATACTTTGTCATTACAAATATGATATTTGTATACAAAGTATATTAGGGTTTACAACCGCTTTAAGGCCTGGTTCACATTGATGCAGCTTGGGTCACACTGAATCGCATGACAATAGAAAAGACATTGCTTCCAATGGTGCATATTCACATAAATGCAGAGAAGCTGCAATGCAACTTTGGGGAAGGGTCTTGTGCTACTTTGGTGCGATGCAGTGTGATTTTGTGGTCCATAGACTTCAATGGAAACACATCAAAATAGCATAATATCTAAATGTTTTTTTTTTTATATATATATTTTGTCGATTTATGCTGGTTGTTAGGGTGCTGGCATTTTCTCAACCCCAACCTCCCTTCTGAAAAATACCAGTCCACATGCCCTCAACATGAGACCCCCACTGGCAAAGCACCTTGCCCCCATGTTGATGAGGACAAGGGCCTTTTCCCCACAACCCTAGCCTGGTGGTTGTGGCGGTGTCAGGGGTAGCTTATCAGAATCTTGAAGCCCCCACATCCTGACCCCACATGTGAATAAGTATTGGGTACATAGTATGCATACTCATTCACTAAAAGTCCAAAAGCAAATAAAAACACAAGTCCTTTATTAAAAGAATATATATTTTGGTGAGTGTCGAGTGACAGGAGCGGTTGTTTTTGGCAGGCAGTTTTTTTTTTTATGTGGGTGGGCGGCTGGTGTTTGTGATTGACAATGGACTTACAGCAGGGGACTTTATTAAAAAAAAAAAAAGGACTTGTGAAAAACTCTTATGTTTTTATTTATGTTTGACGCTTTTTTGATCAAAAAGGACGAGCACTATGTGCCCTATAGTCACATGTTGTACTCCACATGTTGGGGGGGCTGGGATCAGGGGCTGCCAGATTGTGATGAGCCACGCCCACCACCACCAGCCAGGGTTGTGGGGAAGAGGCCCTTTTTTATCAACATGAGGGCAGGTGGCCTTGTATAGTTCGGGGGGCCCAGTTTCTCACTCATTTCCCTCCCCTCCCTTTCCTGGCCTGCTGGCATATGGGTCTGGCATAGTTTGGGGGGACCCTGCACTTTAAAAAATAAAATATTTACATTCTGGTGTCAGCGAGGAATCCCCTGCTGACAACAGGGATGATGCCAGTGGGTGCCAGCTCCTCGATTGAAATCTCATTCCTGCTGGCCGACCGCAGGGATGAGTCGCAGTAGTAAAAGACGCATTCAAAAAATTATCAAAAATGCACAAAAAAATAAATAGAAAATTGTATCAAAATCACACTGCACTAGTGTGAACCCAGCCTTGGTGTTGGGCTTTCTGTACAAAACCCACCCGCATTAAACCGTTTACTACCTTGCTGGATAAAAGTGCAGGACAAACCTGCTTGGACTGTTCTTGGGTGTCCCTGTCTTGTTCATGGCTTACTGCTGCCACTACCAGTTGAGCCTTGGCTACATAGTGTATATGACACTTTTATTTGACACTTGTGCGGTGATGAAAATGTAGAGCCAATTTTATGCTAGGAACAAAATGATTTATGCTTGCTTTATTTTAATAGTATGCATGCCTCTACAGTTTTTTGAATCTCTAAAGCAACTGGTTTAATTGAATGCTGTATGGAGTCAATAGATGATTGACTTGAAGAGTTCTAAATACCACGCGTAACTGTCAGTTGCCCTGCTCTTTGAAACTTCATTTGTACTTTGGCAAAGAGTTGAAAAAATATTTGGTCCACATAAAGTAGTTTGCAGCTAAGACAGTTATAAATGTGCATTTCAGAATGTATAAAGAAATTCAGAGTAGAACGCTGGGAAAATGTTGCTTTTGTTCCATACATCTGTTTACGTAGCATAAGCAGATATTTGCTAGCCCCAACATATGTACGGTATGTTAAAATAAAACCAGTATAAAACTGCAAGAATTTTATATTTTAATGCACTAGAGCTTGTGTATACTGAAAAAATTGTCGGGGATGGAAAGAAATACAACAAACCAATATATAAATAGTGAAAAGTATATGCAAGTCCAGTCACTAAAAATCCTATGTAAGCTTTACCATGTCAATGTTATTTCAGTTCTTTAAAAAGAGAAGTATTGGCTTCCTGGTAAAAAAAAAGTATTCTCACCTAGGTAGATGCAGCATCCACCCCCCCCCCCGCTGCTTCTGCAGCAAGAACTGAGTGATCAAACCGTGCTGATTGCTCAGTGCTCCCCTCCACTCTGAGCAGAGGGATGTGACTGTCCCTATAGAAAAAAAAGTATAGCCAGGAATAGCTTTGGCCATACTTCTCCTTATAGCTGCAACTGTCTTTAAAAGATTGGATTGTCCTGCTGTGAAGGGCCTTGTTCTGGCACTTTCTGTTATTGGGTGGTAATACTCCATCCTTGTATCGCAATTGTTTTGCATTGCCACCCTGTTGTTGCTTCCAGTAGAGAATAAAATTAGAGATGCTCCGACATTTCGGCAACCAAAACATATCCACCAAAAATTGTGTTTTTGGCATTTTGCAGATAAAGAAAAAAGTGCAGAAAATGCACACGATTTTCCTGCAATTAATTTTTTTTTTTTTTTGGTTTAACCACAATTTTACTATGCTTATGGTGTGTTTTTCATAGGTCGTGACTCAAAACTGCATCAAAAAGTAACATGGGTGCCTTTTTTATTGATTGTGCTACATTTTCAATGCATTTCAGCAGGGAGGTGTGTTTTTTTGGTGCGGTTTTTCTTTAACTGACAAAATGCAGAATTTTTTTTTTTTTTTTAGCTTTTCTAGCGCTAAAGGGGTGCCATTAACGGCCGACACGGCTCTTTATATTCTCAGATGGTCAAGTACGTCACATGCGCAGCTTCCTGGCTGACGAATGCAAATGTTCCTCCAGTCATTTTTGATAACATATACTCCATTTATCTTGCCATCAATTTTGACCACATTTCCTGTGCTGTTGTAGCTCTCACATCCCCAAAACATCAGCGATCCACCTCTGTACCTTTCATCATAGACCTTGTTGACTCCTCTCAAAATGTAGTGTTTATGGTTGTGGCAAAAAGCTTAATTTTGGTCTCATCACTCCAAATGACTTTGTGCTAGAAGGTTTGAGGCTTGTCTCTGTGCTTTTTGATGTATTGATATTGTAAGTGGGATACTTTGTGGCATTTGCGTAGTAATGGCTTTCTTCTGGCTACTCCACCAGCAGCCCATCTTTCTCCAAGTTCCTCCTGGTTGTACATCTTGAAACAGCCACAACACATGTTTTCAGAGAGTCCTGTATTTCACCTGAAGTTATTTGTGGGTTTTTCTTTGCATCCCAAACCATTTTCCTGGCAGTTGTGGCTGAAATTTTAGTTGGTCTACCTGTCAATGGTTTGGTTTGAACAGAACTACTAATTTTCCACTTCTTGATTAGAGTTTGAACACTGCGGATTGGCATTCTCAATTCCTTGGATATCTTTGTATATCTCTTTCCTGTTTTATACAGTTCAACTACCTTTTCCCGCAGATCCTTTAACAATTCTTTTGCTTTCCCCATGACTCGGAATCCAGAAACGTCAGTGCAGCACTGGATGAAAGATGCAAGGGTCTGTCAGGAGTCCAGAAACTCATTGACCTTTTATACACACACACTAATTACAAGCAAACAGATCACAGGTGAGGGTGGTTACCTTTTTAATAGCCATTCAAACCTCTTTGTGTCAACTTGTGTGCATGTTTTCAGGCCAAAATCGCCAGGGTATGTAAACTTTTGATCGGGGTCATTTGGGTAGTTTCTGTTGTCATTATGATTTAAAGAGTAAACACAGTTGATTGATCATAAATGGCTTCAGCCAAACACTAACCATGAGTGAAAAATGTTTATCATTCATATTCTTTGAAAAATGGCCAAGAAATCATTAATTCTTCCAGGGTATGTAAACTTATGAGCACAACTGTGTAATAAATCTATATAAAATAAAATATAGTATTTTTTTCTTTTTTTAATTGTCCCTTTCTGTTTCGGCTAAGTGCGTCCTAAATTTTCGATTGGTACCAAAATTTGGTGCACCTCTAACTAAAACTGTCTGTTTCAGCACTCTTTATGCAGACCTGGTCTGCTGTTATTACCCACTTCCGGAATGCTGCACGCCGATATACTTTGGCTGTTTGAAGAGGGATATGTTTGTTATGGCAGCAGCTAGCTGCCATAACCCAGGTATCCTCCTCAGCCGGCGGTCCAGTTTCCGATAAATGGTCTCTGCGGTGGATTTGCCTCATAATCCTCCCGCCGCTCTCCCGTGCCCTCTGCCGCTTACCGGAGCCATCGGCAGCGGCGGAGGCGATCGGGTCCTCTTGCTGGCTGGGTATGGAGCTGAGTGAGTGGAAGATGGCCCCCACCCATCTCCATACCATGGCAGGGTGGAAGCTGTGTAAAATAGTCACTTCCACCCATAGCTTCTTAAAGGGACATTATTTTAGCATTTTTTTTTTTTGCATTTTTATGTAAATGAGACCTGAGGTCTTTTTTGACCCTAGATCTCATATTTAAGAGGTCCTGTCATACTTTTTCTCTATTACAAGGGATATTTACATTTCTTGTAATAGGAATAAAAGTGACACAATTTTTTTTTTTTTTTATAAACGTTGCCTATGGAGATTTTTAAGGGTAACGGTTTTTCGCCATTCCACGAGCGGGCACAATTTTGAAGCGTGACATGTTTGGTATCAATTTACTCTGCATAACATTATATTTCACAATATTAAAAAAAATTGGGCTAACTTTACTGTTGTCTTATTTTTTAACTCAAAGTGTATTTTTTCCCAAAAAAGTGCGTTTGTAAGCATGCTGCGCAAATACGCTGTGACAAAGTATTGCAACGACCACCATTTTAGTCTCTAGGATGTTAGAAAAAAAATGTATGTTTGGGGGTTCTAAGTAATTTTCTAGCAAAAAAAAATGTTTTTAACTTGTTATCAACAAATCTCAGAAAGAGGCTCGGTCCTCAAAGTGGAGCTCCACCCTAAATAGCAACTTTTGCTATTTGGAACCCTCCCCCCCTCCGGTGTCACAATTGACACCTTTCAGGGGGGAGGGGGGTGAAGATACCTGTCTAAGACAGGTATTTTCACCCACATCCGGGAGTCCTGTCTCCGGGAATCTGCGGGAGTTACGTCACTTCCCGCAGACTTCCCTTGGTGTTCTGGGAGACACTCGGCTCCCAGAACACAGGAGCACCAATCAGAACGGCGCAGCGCGACTCGCGCATGCGCCGTAGGGAACCGGGCATGAAGCCGCAGGGCTTCACTTCCTGGTTCCCTCAGCGAGGATGGCGGAGGGAGCAGCAGAGCGACGAGCGGTCGCTCGTCCTCTGCTGTGGACGTCGCTGGACTCCAGGACAGGTAAGTGTCCAAATATTAAAAGCCAGCAGCTGCTGTAGCTGTAGCTGCTGGCTTTAAAAAATTTTTTTCCGGTGGAGCAACCCCTTTAAGTGGTTAAGAATCCCTCAGATGCCATGCAGCCAATCCTAGAGTGCTTATATGTATACAGAAAATTACTGCAAATAGGCTGCAGAAGATCAGCAGTCCTGAGATGTAACTAAGGATGTGAAAATTTGTAGTATCCAGCAATGGTTGCATATACATTAAGGAAAGTTTTTTTTTTTTTTTTTTTTATAGTTCTTGGAACTGATCTGTAAATACATAGTTCTTGTGCTGGAGGGAATTATTTATTATGGCATTCACCACATGGCCACACAATACAGGATTCCAAAATAAGATCATGCCAACATAACAGTGGCAGTGTGCATAGAGCAATAACCCAAAGACCAATTGTAGCAGTTAGGCTGCTGAAATATTAATTATGACTTGAAGCTATTGGTTTCTTTGCACATTGCTATTTGCCTTATTCAGTAAGTTTATTCTCGAATGAAATGCAAACTGTTTTATAGCCTGGTTAAACTAAACCTGTGCCAATTCGAAGTGCGCATATTCTCAAAAAAATAAATAAAAATCATAAGCACAGCTTAATTTTAAAAGCTGAGCATTTTTAAACAGCAAATGTTATAATGTAAAGTGATTTTTGGCTGTACAAAAATCATCTACAGGCTTACGTTTGTTGATACTGCTGCCAACCAAGTAACTGTAAAAGTGATTTCATATTATATAGCTTTGTTTTTCTTTTTGCTTTTTTTGCTTTTTTTTTTTTTTATAGATATCCACCCCAAATATTCTCAAACCTGATATTCAGAATAGTGTCCCAGATTTAACAGTATATATCCTATACAAATATTAAAGGATCTTTGTGATCCTAAATCTGCATAGGGGTATGCTTTGCACTGCGTGTTTCTAAGCTATAAATTCCCCCACAAGTCTGCTTTTGAGCCTTTCACAACTCCTGTTACCTTGTTAAGAATGTAAAGGAGGTGATTGCAATGGAGGTCTATTCTAGCTCCTCACTCGTCTTACTATCTCCTTTAAAGTGGAACTTTTCCCATAACTTGATAAGAAATAATGTTCTTTAGCAAGGAACATACATTCCGCATTATACAGTACATATATTTATGCTACCAGAATTTGTACTGTAAATTGTCTCCATTCTTTACAGGGGCTGCCATTTTGCTGAAGCCCATGAGCAGTGCATCTTTAAGGCTGTCAGGAGATCAGTCTCTAGTTACTCTGATTTTCAGCACAGCTGCTGAAAATGGCAACTAAATATGTGCAGAACAGCAGGATAACCGTGTATTGCTTGATTTTAGACAGTATAGGCACTTATGTTTTACATAACTATACCTGCAAAAGGGGCCAGCCTGAAGTGATTTAGCAGGACTTAATTTTCTGTCTAAAGTTCAACTTTTAAGTCACACAATCATATATTTTTTATACCAGCAATCCCAGTAAGAATATTGCAAAAGGCTAAAATAAGAAAGATGGGGTTTTTTATAGTACCAAAATCAATATAATCGGCTACAGTGAAAAGAAAAAGCATGTCATCCTCTGCTGATTTTTGTATGTTTGTCCACTGCCAAAAATGATTAGTCTAATTTTATTGGTGGGTTTATTTTAACAGTAAGCCCAGGTTCACTCTGGGCTGCAAGAGTGAAGCCGTGCGAGTTCAGCTGAACTCGCACGATTTCACTCCCACTGGTCAGTCCCGATTTCGGCCGCGATTACAGAGACATCTGTGTGCAGGTTTCTGCACAGATGTCAATGTAAATCGCGGGC
The DNA here is from genome assembly GCA_029206835.1 of Rana muscosa. NCBI lineage: Eukaryota > Metazoa > Chordata > Amphibia > Anura > Ranidae > Rana > Rana muscosa. The sequence continues at coordinate 76,036,733 of CM055121.1, forward strand.
CAAAATCGCAAAAAGTAGTACAGAAACTACTTTTTGAAATCGGTGCAGCGCCGCAGATGCTGCGTAGCACCGATTGGGACGGTGCCATTGCTGGAAATTTGCAGCAAATACCGCCGTTTTGACATGCGATTTGACATGCCAAATTGCATGTCAAAACACACCAGTGTGAACCAGGGCTTGGAGACAGAATAACAAAAAATATCCAGAAAAACGCATTTAAAAAAAGTTCTAAATTGATTTGCATTTTAATGAGTGAAAGAAGTATGATCCCCTATCAATCAGCAAGATTTCTGGCTCCCAGGTGTTTTCTATACAGGTAACAAGCTGAGATTAGGAGCACTCTCTTAAAGGGGGTGCTCCTAATCTCCACTTGTTACCTGTATAAAATACACCTGTCCGCAGAAGCAATAAATCAGATTCCAATATCTCCACCAAGACCAACAAGTTGTCCAAGGATGTCAGGGACAAGATTGTAGACCTACACAAGGCTGGAATGGGCTACAAGAAGGGCGGCGGGGGGACTGTACACATTCTGTGTACAGAACTCTAGGTAGCCATATTGCATTCTCAGAAAATTACAGCGGCTGCAGATTGAAAAGGAAAGGTGTTTTTTAATAACCTTAAATTACAATATGACTTGTTCCGCAATTGTATACAATATATATTTTTTATTTTCTATTTATTTCCCCACGAAAGTAGAGTTACCCTTTAAGATTCACATACGTATTAACCACTTAACGACCGCTCACTGTATACGAGGAAGATGAGGTCCCTGCTAAGGTCAGGCGTACCCGATCCCGATCTTCTGAGGTTGTTGAGGAGCAAGAACCGCAGGGCTCTCGTATCATGGAGCAGAGTAGTACTAGCGCCGCTATTCCTTCTGGTGAATTGGCAAGCACCAGCGGCCTAGTACAGCCTGGGCGTACATCCAGCACTGCAGTATCACGTGGGGACGTGGCGAGTCCCATAAGTGCAGTTCAAGCTGGCGAGGTGGCAAGCACAAGTAGTGTCCCGCTGCCACCAAGAAGAAGACAAAGGCAGGCCCGTCGTACCCATAGTGCCCTTCCTGCAGAATTCGCCTATCCTGATTGGGTCCCCACCACTTCTGCAGAACCCGTACTTCCCCCATTCACTGCCCAACCCGGCATTCAGGTGGAAACAGCTGATTTTATGCCAATTGATTTTTATTCGCTGTTTTTCACGGAAGATCTCTATAGATCTATTGTGGACCAGAGTAATTTATATGCTGTTCACTTCATCGCCGCTAATCCCCAGTTGCCCTCCATTGCCAACGATTGGAAACCAATTACGGTTTCTGAATTTAAGACCTTTCTGGGCCTTTCCCGCAACATGGGCACACATAAATTCCCGTCATTGCGTGCTTATTGGTCCATGCACCCAATTGACCACATGCCCGTGTTCTCTGCCTCCATGCCCAGGAAACGATACGAGCAGATCTTGCGGTTCATGCATTTCAACGACAATGAACTTTGTCGTACACGTGGAGACCCTAAATACGACCGGCTCTACAAAATTCGGCCCCTCATAAACCACTTCAACGAATGTTTTGAAGCCTTGTTTATTCCCGATCCAGTTGTCTGCATTGATGAGTCCCTGATTACATTTTCTGGCCGCTTGTCTTTCAAGCAGTACCTTCCCAGCAAGCTTGCCAGATACGGGGTCAAGCTCTATAAGTTCTGTGACAGGGCAACAGGCTATGTATGGACCTTTACGGTTTATGAGGGAAAAGATAGTCAGGTTGAGCCGGTCAACTGCCCAGATTACATAGGGAGCGCTGGCAAGATAGTGTGGAACTTGGTGTCACCCTTATTCGGAAAGGGGTACCACTTGTATGTGGACAATTATTACACGAGCGTGCCACTGTTTAGTCACTTGTTTGATCATCAGATTGGAGCATGTGGCACCGTGCGACCTAATCGCCGGGGCTTTCCCCAGAGGCTTGTAGATTCCCGTCTTAGGCTGGGGGAGAGAGCCTGCTTGAAGTGTAATAACTTGCTCGCTGTGAAGTGGAGGAATAATAAGAATGTTTTCCTTCTTACCTCCCTTCATGCAGACACGACAGTCCAAATTCGTACGGCGACTGGTGTTGTGGAGAAACCCCTCTGTGTCCACGAATATAACCAAAATATGGGAGGGGTGGACCTCAACGACCAGTTGTTGGTGCCGTATCTAATTGACCGTAAGGTGAGACGCTGGTACAAAAAAGTGTCTCTATCCTTATTCCAATTGGCTTTGCTGAACGCTCATGTGCTATACAGAGCTTCAAGCGGGACGTTATATCTCCTAAAATTCCAGGATGAGATAGTCACAGAACTCCTGTATCCAGGCGGTTCTTCACCTCACCATCCCCAACCAAATGCAGTAAGCCGGCTGCATGAGAGGCATTATCCGTATGTCCTCGAAAGTACCCCTACCCAACGAGCCTCCCAAAAAAGATGTCTGTAGCAAGCGTGGATTTAGGCGTGACACCCGTTATATTTGTCCACGCTGTCCTGACAATCCTGGTCTTTGCATTGGTAAATGTTTTGAACGCTTCCACTCAAAAGTGAAGTTTTAGCGTAGGGTACAGCATTGCACAGAACAGGACACACTTACACAGGGTCTCCCAAGATGCCATCGCATTGTGAGAGACCCGAACCATTACAGTTGTTAAAGTTACAAAAAAAAGTGTAAAAAAAACGTAAAAACAAAAAACACAAAAAAAAATAAAAAATAGTTGTCGATTTATTGTTCTCTCTCTCTCTCTATTTTCTCTCTATTGTTCTGCACTTTTTTATAGTATTCTATTCTGCAATGTTTTATCATGCTTGCTTTTCAGGTATGTAATTTTTTGTTTTCAGGTGCGCCATTCAGCTGCAGCGCGGAATTATTTATCTTGACAGCAACAGCGTTTCCTCCCACGATACATAAAGCCGTGACTCCAGTGCTGTAGGAGGTGATTAAACCACCACAGTTAAAAAAAAGAGCATATATGCCGAAGCATAGGGGCGGAGGAGCGATTTTGCTCCTAATGCCGCGTACATACGGTCGAAATTCCGACGGAGGCTTGCCCGTGGAAAAGTCCGACCGTGTGTACGCGGCATAACTTTTTTGCGGGAGGATGCCCCCATGTTTCGGCATATATATATTTTAGGCACAGGTTGCGTTAAAAAAATTTTTTTTTTGGTATTTGCTTTGCAGGTATGGTATGGTAAGGTCTTACTGTTATACTGTAATGTTACTTTGTTTTAATGTTAACCATCATTTGCTTAGCAGGTACGCCATTCAGTTGCAGCGCGGATCTATTTACCTTGACAGCAACAGCGTTTGCTCCCACGATACATAAAGCCGTGACTCCACCGCTGTAGGAGGTGATTTCACCACCACAGTTAAAAAAAAGAGCATATATGCCGAAGCATGGGGGCAGCAGGGGTGGAGGAGCGATTTTGCTCCTAATGCCGCGTACATACGGTCGAAATTCCGACGGATGCTTGCCCGTGGAAAAGTCAGACCGTGTGTACGCGGCACAACTTTTTTGCGGGAGGATGCCCCCATGCTTCGGCATATATAAATGGTGCATGTATGCCCATCATTAGAAGTGGGTGGATGAAGGGAGGTATTCTAATGGTGGGCATACCCACTGATCAATCTCTTTTTTTCGTTCAGCCAACAGGCTGCATGAAAAAAAATATTACAATACATGTCCAACATGGACCAGCAACGTACTGGTATGTTATGTTGCTGGACTTTGAATGTTTATACCAGAATGATTCCTGCGGGTTTAGGTATCATCTTGGTATCTCTTTTCAGCCAGCGGCCGGCTTTCATGTAAAAGCAATCCTAGCAGATAATTAGCCTCTAGACTGCTGCTTTTGCAAGCTCAGGGAAGGAATCCCCCCCCCCCGGATATAAACAGCGCCATTGGGAAAGCATTTTATCACACCGATCTTGGTGTGGTCAGATGCTTTGAGGGCAGAGGAAAGATCTAGGGTCTAACCCCCCAATTTTTTTCAAAAAAGAGTACCTGTCACTACCTATTGCTATCATAGGGGATATTTACATTCCCTGAGGTAACAATAAAAATGGTAAAAAAAATAAAAATATGGAAGGAACAGTTTAAAAATAAAATAAAAAAGCAAAATAAAAAAAAATAAAAAGCACCCCTGTCCCCCCCTGCTCTTGCGCAAAGGCGAACGCAAGCGTCGGTCTAGCGTCATATGTAAACAGCAATTGCACCATGCATATGAGGTATCACCGCGAAGGTCGGATCGAGGGCAGTAATTTTAGCAGTAGACCTCCTCTGTAAATCTAATGTGGTAACCTGTGTAAAGGCTTTTAAAAATGTATGTAGTTTGTCGCCACTGCGCGTTTGTGCGCAATTTTAAAGCATGTCGTGTTTGGTATCCATGTACTCGGCCTAAGATCATCTTTTTTATTTCATCAAACATTTGGGCAATATAGTGTGTTTTACTGCATTAAAAATAAAAAAGTGTGTTTTTTTTCCCCCAAAAAATGCGTTTGAAAAATCGCTGCGCAAATACTGTGTGGAAAAAAAAATGCAACACCCACTATTTTAATATGTAGGGCCTTTGCTTTAAAAAATGTATAATGTTTGGGGGTTCAACATAATTTTCTTGCAAAAAAAAAATAAAAATATGTTTTCATGTAAACAAAGTGTCAGAAAGGGCTTTGTCTTCAAGTGGTTAGAGTGGATGATGTGTGACATAAGCTTCCTAATGTTGTGCATAAAATGCCAGGACAGTTCAAACCCCCCCCCCCCCCCAAATGACCCCATTTTGGAAAGTAGACACCCCAAGCTATTTGCTGAGAGGCATGTTGAGCCCATTGAATATTTATTTATTTTTTTTTGTCCCAAGTGATTGAATAATGACAAAAAGAAAAAAAAATATTTACAAAGTTGTCACTAAATGATATATTGCTCAAACATGCCATGGTTATATGTGGAATTGCACCCCAAAATACATTCTGTTGCTTCTCCTGAGTACGGGGATACCATATGTGTGAGACATTTTGGGAGCCTAGCCGCGTACAGGACCCCGAAAACCAAGCACCGCCTTCAGGATTTCTAAGGGTGTAAATTTTTGATTTCACTCCTCACTGCCTATCACAGTTTCGGAGGCCATGGAATGCCCAGATGGCACAAAACCCCCCCAAATGACCCCATTTTGGAAAGTAGACACCCCAAGCTATTTGCTGAGAGGTATGTTGAGTATTTTGCAGATCTTGCTTTTTGTCGCAAAGTTTTGAAAATTCAAAAAAGAAAAAAAAAAGAAAAAATGTTCTTTCTTCATTTTCAAAAACAAATGAGAGCTGTAAAATACTCACCATGCCTCTCAGCAAATAGCTTGGGTGTCTACTTTCCAAAATGGGGTCATTTGTGGGGGGTTTGTGTTATCTTGGCATTTTATGGCCTTCAAAACTGTGATAGGTAGTGAGGAGTGAAATCAAAAATTTACGCCCTTAGAAATCCTGAAGGCGGTGCTTGGTTTTCTGGGGCCCGTACGTGGCTAGGCTCCTAAAAAGTCCCACACGTGGTATCCCTGTACTCAGGAGAAGCAGCAAAATGTATTTTGGGGTGAAATTCCACATATAACCATAGCATGTGTGAGCAATATATCATTTAGTGACACTTTTTTGTAATTTTTTTTTTTTTAGTCTTTATTCAATCACTTGGGGAAAAAAAATATTCAATGGGCTCAACATGCAATTTCCTTGGGGTGTCTACTTTCCAAAATAGGGTCATTTGGGGGGGGGGTTGTACTGCCCTGCCATTTTAGCACCTCAAGAAATGAGATAGGCAGTCATAAATTAAAAGCTGTGTAAATTCCAGAAAATGTACCCTAGTTTGTAGACGCTATAGCTTTTGCGCAAACCAATAAATATACGCTTATTGACATTTTTTTTACTAAAGACATGTGGCTGAATACATTTTGGCCTAAATGTATGACTAAAATTGAGTTTATTCGATTTTTCTTATAACAAAAATTAGAAAATATCATTTTTTTTCAAAATTTTCAGTCTTTTTCCGTTTATATTGTAAAAAAAAAAAATCGCAGAGGCAAAAAGTAGAAAATATTTTTTGCAGAGGCAATCAAATACCATCAAAAGAATGCTCTATTTGTGGGAAAAAAAGGACGCAAATTTCGTTTGGGTACAACATTGAATGACCGAGCAATATCCAGTTAAAGCAGCGCAGTGCCAAATTCTGAAAACACCTCTGGTCTTTAAGCTGCATAATGGTCCGGGGCTTAAGTGGTTAATATGATGTAGAGTTCAAAGTTCAGGCTCTATTTTTTGCTATTACTTTGATATTATTGATACACATTTTAAGATGATGCCAAACCAATCACAAATTTTTTACTCTTTGTAACCGTTCTCCCCACAAGGTGCTTGGTGGGAATATTAAGGGCTGATGGTTACAAATAATATTTCTAATTACATAGGAGATAGATCTTTGTAGCCCTATGCAGCTGCAATTAATAAGGGCTCTTTCCATTTGGAATGCATTGGCTATATCTGATGTACTTAAAGTGGTTCTAAAGCCTTGAAGTTCTTTACCTTTTAATGTGCTACGGAATCCCCCTAGCTCCCCCCCCCTTATTCTTACCTGAGCCTGATCTGATCCAGCGATGTGCACAAGAGCAGCGGCTCTTGCCGCTGTCTCACTCCTATCTGGCCAGATTTATAGCCATTGGCTCCTGCTCCTGCTGCTGTCAATCAAATTTTGCTGAGCGTCCACTCTGTCAATAGACAGACAGTGTGGCTTGGAAGTGAACATGCATGGGTGCCCCCATGGAAAGTGGCTTTCTTGTGGGTGCACTTGCCGAAGAGGAGGAGCCTGGCGCACTGACTGGGGTCCTCAGAAGAGGGTCAGGGCTGCTCTGTGCAAAATCTTTGCACAGAACAGGTAAGTATAACATGTTTTTTTAATCAAAAAAAAAAAAAATGAAGCTGGAGTATCACTTTAACTTTTAGATAAAAAAAATAAAAATAATTTGATGTGAGACTGATTTCCTTCTTTAAAGGGAAATGCACTTTACCGTATATCCTTGAAAATGAATATCCACTTCTATTAGTGCAGACCTATCACATGCACATCAAACTAATGGTCTCAATAGACTCAGAAGTAATGTATTAGAGGAAAATGCTGAGTACTCCCCTGTGTGTCCCTTGGTTGGTTGAATTGTTTTGTACTCCTTTATTTGAGTAGGGTTTTCTTTAAATATAGGTTCACAATGATTTTCCATGTTACATGTGTCAGATTTTATTATACCTCCTGTCTCTATGTCCAGACAGGCACATTTGTGCTTGTTACATTATAAAATGAATGTGCCACTTTTGGACTTTCCACTAATGAGTTATTTTATCTCATTATTAAACTGCTGCATGTCTGGGGGAACAAATTCACTTTACAGAATCATTTAAAGCTCCTCCCTAGTGAGTAATTATTTATCTAGTGCCAGCATATCTTATAGTGCTTTACACAGTAGTTTAAGTCAACAGATCAGTCACTTGCTCTAGGGAACTTCCACTCTATTGTTCTTAAAGCTGAACTCCTGGCACAATTTTCAGTTAGATGCATTGCTTATTATCCTCAGAGGATAATAATTCACTTACTGTCCCCCCCCCCCCTCAATGCCTATGTAAAATCATTTTTCCTTTTAAAAAAATACAGTGGGAATGCCTGGGAATAGAGCAAATCTGTGGGCGAGTTTCTCCTGGTATGCTTCCTCTAGTGATGTGCATGGAATGCTAAATTTTTTTCCTAGATTCCCATTCATTGGGTCAGAATTCATGGAGTTTGTGCAATCTTGGATACGGTCTCCCTGCTTTTGCAGAGTGTCCCTGAATTACGAAGTACACAGCAGGACCCGCCAAAAGCAACCCTGATGTAATCGGGCCTTTTATAAAATTTTAAGGGAAAGCATCCCAGGCACTAGTCGCCCTGTGCAATGAGAGCGGAGCAGTGACAGGTCAGTAATAGGAGACAGAAGCAGAATGTATAGCAAGGATGGGTGAAACTGGGGTTTCACAGGAATGTAGTAAGTGGGATGTGCAAGATTGGGTCAGTGCTAGTGGCAGGCAGAGACATGGCCCGCAAACAGGCAAAGGATTGGTACAGACAGCAGGCAAAACATGGTAGATGAATAAGCCAGTGACTATTCAGGCAGCAAACAGATGTTAGTATGAAGGCAAAGGGTCTGTCCAGGCAGAAAAGTGGTTGAGAAATAGGCAAAGGGGGGGTGGTACATAGGAAACCAGATAGCAGGCAGTCAGATGCATGAGAAACATCTTCACCATACCTTCACTAATATTGTTGTGAGTTATGGTAGTGATGAAAGCAGTCTACTATGCAGCGGCCAGGTTGTAAGGGACATTGGGGACAGTGGTCGTTCGTTACTCCTTATTCCATCTTTGGAGCATACATATGGCATTTGGGGAGGGGGGCCTTTAGCCTGTTTTGATAGAAAAAATATCAAGTGTCTCCTATGCAGTTTGCTGACTGCATCTGTGAAGGTTTTCAAGTGCAGGTCCTTGCTGGTAAAGGCTGTTATATCCTCTTATTGGTAATTTGGGAAGGCGCCAGGTCTTCCTGTAGGTGACAAAAAGGGTTGTAGATTGACACTTTCTTATACCAGTGAATGGATCTTCTGGTTACCAGGTAGGGCTTCATCTGGTCCGTGAAATCGAAACCTCCCATGTTTAGAATATTTAAAAAACCATTAAGGATAATCCACGCTAAATCCTATAAATTACAAATGAGCAGCAGCTTAAGCAATCTGTGAAACGAAATGCAAGAATTGTGATCAATTTTTTTTTTTGCGTTTCTTCATATATTTAACTCAATATTGTGAAAACACAAAACAAAATCAATATAATTACATCAAACTTATTAGGTGAAAAACGTGTATAAAGAAATCGCATCAAATATGTAAATAAGTGTCCATAAGAGCCCATTCACAAGGACTAAAAAGGAAAAATATGTGAAAAAAAGAGTCCAAAGGAAACTAATCATCCCTGATTCACTTGCTCCATCAGTGTCCCCACAATCACAATTTGTAGTGCTTCCACCACCAGGTTACACCAAGTATTAAAGCCTCTTACTGAATCCTGTGGATCATCATATAGTATGGTCAAGTGTGTGTGTGTGTGTGTGTGTGTGTGTGTGTGTAACATCTCCTTTATGAAGGGAAACTCCAAAGCGACAAACGTGATCGAGTCTGGGTTGGTTCATCAGCAGGATGAAAAATAAAAATCGTATACGCCCATAGTGTAAACCATAAAAAAACATTTATTCAAAAAATAACAAGTGAAACTTGCAAAGGAAATCACACTAAGCAAATCCTTGGGCAATAGGTTTAAAAAAACTTGCATATAGCAATAAAAACAAATACAATTGCTCTCCCAAAAAAGCAGCAGGCTGTGTGGCTGCACCGAACTCAACTTAACCATTGGTTGGCAAGCGTGTGCTTCTGTCTACTTGGAACGGTTTGGAGGGTGGGAGGCACGCTTTGGCGGACGAAAGCACCTAATAAGGGTGCCAAGCGGTTCCGTCACATTTGGTGGCAAGCGGTGAGATGGTTCCTGCAGTCTGGGACCTCCAAACCTCCACTTGGATCCAAGGTACAGATAGCAGAAGAGGAGAGATACAGATACCAGCATGGAAGAGGAATTTGGAAGGGGGTTGCGAGAGATGTGAATACAGCACAGGACCAGTGTCAATACAGTTCCTGCTGGGATGGTATGACTCTGTCCACTGGGAACTCTGGAAGGAAACGCTAGCCCATGAGCAGCACTACAAGGGAATAATTCTCCCCTCCATCCAGGAAAGTTACTGGTCGCAGTACGAAGTGCGAATTCTGTTGTTGGAGAAACAACCGCACAAGAAGTGGATAGCTGAGTTGAGCAGGCTGGTCCAGGCAGATGTGTGGTTCGACGAGCGCTACAAAGCCTTCCGCTGGTATGTAGCCCAAGTGTGCCCATGGATAGCGGACGACAGCCCGTCTGGGGCTATTATTCGAGAGGCTGTCCAAGGACTCTGACTTTGAGTGATTTGGAGTGGCATTTGGAGGAAATCTTGGAGTACAGAGACTGGATGCTGAATTTCTCGGAAGTGCTCTGGGCACTGGCAGATTTTGAGTTTCTAGCCATTCAGGAATGGGAGCTGGACATCACCTACAGACAGCTGCTAGACTCTGCTCAGCAGCAGGTTTGGGCTCCCTTTGCCTGGGACTATCGGGAGGTGCCAGCCAACAGCTCTGAAATCCTGGCCAAATTATTGGCAATGGGGCAGAGTAACAGTGTGCTTTGCCCACCACCACCTGCAGCTATGGAAGCGGAGCTCATATGGCGTATTCAGCAAGTGTTGACTCGCCTTGACTAACCTGTTTCTGCACAGGATGAGCTTGGATGGAGGAATAAGTTGGTCCCACAACCAGATGAGGGTACGCGAGATGGCGCAGTTAGCTCATCTTCCCAGCGGCAGTTCAAGGATCAGGGAGGAGAGGAAGCTGTCCTCACTCCCCAACCACAGATCACAGAAAGCATGGATTTAATTGACTTTTCATCAGAGGATGTTATAGATTATAAGTCACCTACGAAAGTGCTGACACTGGGCCGAGGTGCCGCCTGCCCATGCCCTGGATTTTCAGCAATTCCAGAGACTGGGAATTTTAATAGACATTTTTTTCTGCTGAGGAATAACGAACTGGTGAGCCGCCAGCAGAAGAGCTGGCATCGGGTCAGACATCACAGAGCTCTGCCCTGCACCAACAGCAGCTTTGGCCTTCCTGAGCGAAGAGGCAGCCGGCCTTTTTCCCACACTATTGATCTGGACATGGAATTTCTTGCCAGCAGCATCTGTGGAGTTGTAACAAACTTCTCCCAGCTGAAGCGCTGGCAACTGGACAGAGGGTCCAAGACCTCTGCCCCACACCCGGAGCAGTTTCGGAGGCCCAGGGTGAGAAGATAGCGGTCACTCCCAATCAAGGATACATGCACCTAGGCGTACCAGAGGAATGTCGTCTCAGCAGCCAAATGAGGGTAGGGGAGATGGAGCATACGGCTTATCTCCCCAGTTCAGGAGAGACGGTTGTACTTCCTCTCCAGCAGCAGATCCACAGTCTGGAGGAAGCAGACCTCCCTCACCAACAGTTAGTCTGAGTGGATTATGTGGGGGTCTCCAGCTGAAGTGCTGGCAACAGGGCAGGGTGCTGATGGCCTCTGCGTAGCACCTCATGTGTTTCCATGGCTCCAGGGTGCTGGGGCAGTCGGCCCCTTTCCCAAGCAGGAGACTGCGCCCCAGAACAGTAAAGACCACCCAGCTGAAGGACTGACAGCCGGACAGATTCCATGTCCTCTGTCCCACGCCTACTGATAACTATTCCCTGCAGCCCAGAATAGAGAGCAGCCCAGAATAGAGAGCATGTGGACCACCTTTGTGAGTTCACTCTCCCCGGCTAATGCAGGTCCAGGCCAGGTGGAGGTCTAGGACTTTGTTAGTTCACTATTGATGGGGGAGAAATGTCACCCAACCAGGACAGACTTTTGGAGTAAACTAGGGGCAAGCCTCCTATCCACTGACTATGGGCCCTGGCTTTTAACGGCGCACTACTCTTTGGAGGTGTGTGCCTGGGGGACCCTTTGAGTAATGTTACTTTTGGATTCAAGTCCATGCCTCCCTAAAACATACACTTGGAATCTAGGCCCACGATCCATATTTGAGGCCTCTATGCCTCAAACCATCAATGATTGTAGATGTTAATAATGTGTTTTGTTAAGTAGATCTCTCCGATTGTTCTATTGTTTGTCTGAGCATCTCTTGGAGATGAGATTAATCTGGTGACCACTTTAACTTGTTACCAAATTACTGTGGGATGGTATATGTTTGATTTACTGTTTTAATTAAGATCATTGTTGGCTATGTTTAATTATATTCCTGTTTACATTTTTTATTGTTGGGATAATATGATCATGAGGGAATATCCTCCTGGGATGTTGAGTCACGAGCGCCGTTATGAGCGGGGAACTGAAGCTTCGATGGACCTCGAGAAGACGCCGGCTGGGTAACTTGGAAAGGAGGTGATCCGGAGCTGTCAGACTGGGGAGCCGCCTACTGCTATGTTAAAGCTGATGGTGGTGTGGTTGTGCTTCCGAAAGGCGTTTTTAATTGGCCTTTAATTCATTTTGGATTTTACCTCACATCTTGTCTGTGTACAATGATTGTGGTAAGCAGGGCTGGTATTAACTCTCGGTCTGCTTGGAACGTTTTGGAGGGCATGAGGCACTCTTTGGCGGAAGGAAGCATCTAATCGGGGTGCCAAGCGGTTCTGTCACAAGCGCTGCATTGATGGTATTGTATAAGAGTATGCAGTGGTAGAGTAGTCAGCGACCAGTATGTAGTGGCATGGGAATTGGTGAGCAGCATGTAGTTCAAGGATATGATAGTAGGTAGCTGCAGGACAACCAGTGAGCAGTATGTATGGGCAAAGCAGTCAGTCCATTATTTTGAGAGCAGTAACCTATATGCCTAAAGTATAACTAAAGGCAAAGCAATTTTTTTCGTTTTGGACAGAGGAGAGGAATTAGAATGCGTGTCAGTTTTTAGAGCCTGTTCACACCAGGGCGACTCAGGATCCGACTTCAGGTCGCCCCGAGACGCCCCAAGTCGCGCTGTAATGTTAGTCTATGGAGCCGTCTTTATGCACACTACAGAAGTCGCTCCGACTTCAAAAAAGGTTCCTGTACTACTTGAAAACAACTTCTAGGCGACTTGTACCCATTGATTTCAATGGAAGTCGCCTCCAAAGTCGGATCAGTGTCTTAACTGAAGCAACTTTACAGGAAGAGAAAATAGTTTTCTCAGGCAAACCCCTCCCTTCCACAGAGCTGATTGTTTGTTTGTTTGATTGGCCACTGGCAAAGTCGCCTGTCCCGAAGTTGCCTCGAAGTTGCCTCGTAAAGTCGCGCTGGAAGTCGTGTTGCCCCAGTGTGAACCGGCTCTTAATTTGCATATATTTCCTTTTACTTCCTGTTTTTGAAATGGGACAGGAAGTGAAGAGAAATATCAGCAATATGAGACAGATGGTGAAAACAAAATCTGACTGGGATTATACCCCTCCCTTGCTTTATCCAAAATGAATGTTTTGCCTATAGATCTACTTTAAGATTTCAACCCAGCCAGTTGCATTCTTTTAAGTGAATGATCCTTCTGTGGTGGTTGTATTTGTGGTTGCTTGCTGGACTGACTGGTGGTCTTCCAAACTGTCAGACATCAGATGCTGAATGACAGGCATCCAACATCTATGGATTACTTTGCAATTTTATATTTCTTAGTCTCATAAAGGATTGCCCTATAGATTAGTGTGCTATCACGCCTCACAAGCAAACATATATTTATTTCTCTACCTAGACACTATAAACCATTATTCCTGCTATTTTAGCATGTCATCGTGAGTTTTCTGTTCCAATACATAGAAGAATAATTTTATTAATTTTTTCTCCATAGAAAGATACCAAAAACTAAAACTGCAGCAATATGCATATATTAACTCAATCCTTTTTTTTTTTTTTTTTTATTTGTGATCCAGTTTACTGTTTTGTTGCCTTACCTCTAGAACCATAACATTTTGTTCCCATCTCACATCAACCATTCCACATCACTAGTTTCTGTTCCTCTGACTGCTGTATAGAGCACAGAATTGCTGAGAGGAGACTCCATACTCAATCTAAAGGTTGATCAGGTGATGCATGAAGCATTTAACAACATGTTACATTGTTAAGAAGACCTTATTAGCTGCCTTTATTTCTAAATTGATGTAAGCGCGTACACACATTTTGACCCTTTTTACAGTGCAGTAGTTAATGCATGAAACCCTGTGTTCAGACAGCTTATTGCACATTACTAGCACAATCAATCACTTTAATCTTGAAGACATTCCATTATTTACCATGTCTACAGGATGTTACTGTTTTATTTGCTTCAATGAAGTGATGGAGTTGGTGCTATTTAAGTGTATTTTTAGCAGCACATCCTATTGGTAAACCATTTTTTACTCTGTAGGATACAGTTGTGCTCATAAGTTTACATACCCGGGCAGAATTTATGCTTTCTTGTCCATTTTTCAGGGAATATAAATAACACATCACAAAAACTTTTCTTTCACACATGGTTAGTGTTTGGCTGAAGCCATTTATTATCATTCAACTGTGTTTACTCTTTTTAAATCATAATCACAACAGAAACTACCCAAATTACCCTGATTAAAAGTTTACATACCCCAGGTCTTAATATTGCCCCCTTTAACATCAATGACAGCTTGAAGTCTTTTGTGGTATTTGTGGATGAGGCTCTTTATCTTCTCAGATGGTAAAGCTGCCCATTCCTCTTGGCAAAAAGCCTCCAGTTCCTGTAAGTTCTCGGGCTGTCTTGCATGAACTGCACGTTTGTGATCTCCCCTGAATGACTCAATGATATTGTGGTCAGGAGACTGAGATGGCCACTCCAGAACCTTCACTTTATTCTGCTGTAGCCAATGACAGGTCGACTTGGCCTTGTGTTTTGTATCATTGTAATATTGGAATGTCCAAGTACGTCCCATGCTCAGCTTCCTGGCTCTTGAATGCAAATGTTCCTCAAGTATTTTTTGATAACATACTGCATTCATCTTGACATAAGTTTTGACCAAATTTCCTGTGCCTTTTGTAGCTCACACATCCCCAAAGCATCAGCGATCCACCTCTGTACTTCACAGTAGGAATGATGTACCTTTCATCATAGCCTTGTTGACTTCTCTCCAAATGTAGTACTTGTGGCCAAAAAGCTCAATTTTGGTCTCATCACTCTAAATGACTTTGTGTCAAAAGGTTTGAGGCTTGTCTCTGTGATGTTTGGCTTATTTTAAGCAGGATACTTTGTAGCATTTGCGTAGTAATGGCTTTCTTCTGGCAACTAGGGATGAGCTTCGAGTTCGAGTCGAACTCATGTTCGACTCGAACATTGCCTGTTCGCCGAACAGCGAACAAATTGGGGTGTTCGCGGCAAATTCGAAAAGTCTATGGGAGAAATCTAAAGTGCTAATTATAAAGCCTAATATGCAAGTTATTGTCCTAAAAAGTGTTTGGGGACCCGGGTCCTGCCCCAGGGGACATGTATCAATGCAAATATTTTTTTTTTTAAACGGCCGTTTTTTCGGGAGCAGTGATTTTAATAATGCTTAAAGTGAAACAATAAAAGTGAAATATTTCTTTAAATTTCGTACCTGGGGGGTGTGTATGATATGCATGTAAAGTGGCACATGTTTCCCGTGCTTAGAACTGTCCCTAGACAAAGTGTCATTTTTGAAGGAAAAAAAGTCATTTAAAACTCACTCGCGGCTATAATGAATTGTCGGCTCCCGGCAATACATACAAAAGTCATTGATAAAAAAAAAAAGCGGGGGGGGTTCCCCCAAATTCAATTACCAGGCCCTTTAGGTCTGGAATGGATATTAAGGGGAACCCCGCCGCAAATTAAAAAAAAATGGCGTGGGGTTCCCCCTAAATATCCATACCAGGCCCTTGAGATCTGGCATGGATTTTAAGGGGAACTCCACCCCAAATAAAATAAATGGCGTGGAGTCCCCCCAAAAATCCATACCAGACCCTTATCCGAGCACGCAACCTGGCCGGCCGCAGGGGAAGAGGGGGGGACGAGAGAGCGGCCCCCCCTCCTGAACCGTACCAGGCCACATGCCCTCAACATGGGGAGGATGTCCCCATGTTAATGGGGACAAGGGCCTCATCCCCACAACCCTTGCCCGGTGGTTGTGGGGGTCTGTGGGCGGAGGGCTTATCGGAATCTGGAAGACCCCTTTAACAAAGGGGACCCCCAGATCCCGGCCCCCCCTATGTGAATTGGTAAGGGGTACATTGTACCCCTACCATTTCACGAAGAAAGCGTAAAAAAATGTAAAAAAACCACACAAACACCTTGAAAAAGTCCTTTATTAAAAAAAAACAAAAAAACATTCCAGCGATGAAATCCAGTGTCCCGCGGCGATCCCGATGTCCAGCGCCGTCCGTCATTGGTTTTGCCTGAGCGGACCTGATGGGGAACTTCCTCCTCAGTGTTTTAAATGTATTGACCCGCCCCTTCTAAAGTATCCCATCAGGTCCGCTCAGCGGACCAGATGTGGAACATGAGAAGGGGCGGGTCTATACATGTATTACCAAAGTGAGAGAAGTTCCCCATCAGGTCCGCCCCCTCGGTATGTCGGACCCGCCTACGTCATTGGCTTGAGCGGGGAACTTCCTTCACTGTGTAATTTAAATTTACATCGGGATCGCCGCGGGACACTGGATTTCATCGCTGGAATGTTTTTTTTTTTTTAATAAAGGACTTTTTCAAGGTGTTTGTGTTTTTTTTTTTTTTTTTTTTACATTTTTTTTACGCTTTCTTCGTGAAATGGTAGGGGTACAATGTACCCCTTACCAATTCACATAGGGGGGGGCCGGGATCTGGGGGTCCCCTTTGTTAAAGGGGTCTTCCAGATTCCGATAAGCCCCACGCCCGCAGACCCCCACAGCCACCGGGCAAGGGTTGTGGGGTTGAGGCCCTTGTCCCCATCAACATGGGGAAATCCTCCCCATGTTGAGGGCATGTGGCCTGGTACGGTTCAGGAGGGAGGGGGGGCCGCTCTCTTGTCCCCCCCCTCTTCGCCTGCGGCTGGCCAGGTTACGTGCTCGGATAAGGGTCTGGTATGGATTTTGGGGGGGACTCCACGCCATTTTTTTTAAATTTGGGGTGGAGTTCCCCTTAAAATCCATGCCAGATCTCAAGGGCCTGGTATGGATATTTGGGGGAACCCCACTCCATTTTTTTTTTAAATTTTCGGTGGGATTCCCCTTAATATCCATTCCAGACCTGAAGGGCCTGGTAATTGAATTCTGGGGGACCCCCACGCTTTTTTTTTTTTTTTTTTATCAATGACTTTTGTATGTATTGCCGGTAGCCGACAATTCATTATAGCCGCAAGTTAGTTTTAAATGACTTTTTTTCCTTCAAAAATGACATTTTTTGCAGGGACAGTTCTAAGCACGGGAAACATGCGCCACTTTACATGCATATCATACACACCCCCTAGGTACTAAATTTAAAGGAATATTTCACTTTTATTGTTTCACTTTAAGCATTATTAAAATCACCGCTCCCGAAAAAACTTCAGTTTTTAAAACTTCTTTTTGCATTGATACATGTCCCCTGGGGCAGGACCCGGGTCCCCAAACACTTTTAGGACAATAACTTGCATATAAGCCTTTATAATTAGCACTTTAGATTTCAAACCTTCGAGTCCATTGTGTTTAATAGGGTTCTAAAGTTCACACGAACATTTTGTCTGTTCGCAGGTTCTGCTGCGAACTGAACAGGGGGGTGTTTGGCTCATCCCTGCTGGCAACCCATGCAGCCCATCTTTCTTCAAGTGCCTCTCTTATTGTGCATCTTGAAACCGCCACACCACATGTTTTCAGAGAGTTCTGTATTTCACCTGAAGTTATTTGTGGATTTTTACCTGACCGTGGTTTGGTTTCAACAGGACCCCTTATTTTCCACTTCTTGATTAGAGTTTGAACACTGCTGATTGGCATTCTTAATTCCTTGAATATCTTTTTATTTCCCTTTCCTGTTTTATACAGTTCAACTATCTTTTTTCCTGCAGATCCTTTGACAATTCTTTTGCTTTCCCCATGACTCAGAATCGTCAGTGCAGCACTGGATGCAAGAGGCAAGAGTCTGTCAGGAGTCCAGAAACGCATTGACCTTTTATACACACACACACACTAATTACAAACCGGTCACAGGTGAGGATGGTTACCTTTTTAAGGCCGGGTTCACACTGGGGCGACAAATGCTCCGACATTGGGAGCTCATGTCGCATTACATGTGAAAATCAATGTTTCCCTATGAGAGCCGTCTTAACTGGTCCGACACGTCGGTCCGACTTTGAAAATGCTCCCTGTACTACTTCGGTCCGACTTTGATCTGACTTCAGCCCATTGACTATCATTGAAGTCGGATCAAAGTCGGACCGCAGTCTTGCATGATCCGACTTTGGCATGCGACTTGTGCTGTGCTGCTCTTGAGGGGGAACTCCAGGCCAAATTTTAAATAAAAAATCAGCATGTGTTCCCCCTCCAGGAGCATACCAGGCCCTTGGGTCTGGTCTGGATTTGAAGGGGAACCCCCACGCCGAAAAAACGGCGTGGGGGGTCCCCCCCAAGATCCAAACCAGACCCTTATCCGAGCACGCAACCTGGCAGGCCGCAGGGGAAGAGGGGTGGACGAGAGAGCGCCCCCCCTCCCTCCTGAACCGTACCAGGCCGCATGCCCTCAACATGGGGGGTTTGGTGCTTCGGGGCAGGGGGGCGACCTGCGGCCCCCCCACCCCAAAGCACCCTGTCCCCATGTTGATGAGGACAGGGCCTCTTCCCGACAACCCTGGCCATTGGTTGTCGGGGTATGCGGGCGGGGGGCTTATCAGAATCCGGGAGCCCCCTTTAATAAGGGGGCACCCAGATCCTGGCCCCCCACCCTATGTGAATGGAATGAGTATGGGGTACATCGTACCCCTACCCATTCACCTGGTGGAAAAAATGGCAATAAAAACACAACACAGCTTTTTAAATTAATTTATTGCACAGCTCCAGGGGTTTCCGCGCTCTCCGGTTCTTTCTTCTGCCGGGCCTCCGCTATCTTCTTGCAGCTCTTTTGCTAGCGGGGCCCGGTCTTCTCCGTCTTCTTCTTCTCCCGCTCTCCGGTTCTTCTCTCGCTCTCCGGTTCTTTCTTCCGCCGGAGAGGCCCGGTCTTCCCGTTGTCTCGTCAGGCTCTCCGTTGTCCTTCTGCCGGCCCCTCCACTATCTTCTTCCAGCTCTTTTGCTAGTGGAGGGGCCGGTCTTCCCGTCGCTGTCTTCTTCTCTCTTCTTCTCCTCGATGTTGACGTGTCGCTTCCTCTCGCTGTAATACTGGCTGTTCGCTCCGCTCCGCATTAATATAGGCTTCTCATGACATCAGTCACATGCTCTGGGTGGCCCCTGGAGCATGTGACTGTGACGTCATGGGAGCATGTGACTGTGACGTCATGAGAAGCCTATATTAATGCAGAGCGGAGCGAACAGCCAGTATTACAGCGGGAGGAAGCAGCGCGTCAACATCGAGGAGGAGAAGAGAGAAGAAGACTGCGACGGCAACGGGAAGACTGGCCCCTCCACTAGCAAAAGAGCTGGAAGAAGATAGTGGAGGGGCCAGCAGAAGGACAACGGAGAGCCGGACTAGACGACGGGAAGACCGGGCCTCCGCTAGCAAAAGAGCTGTGAGAAGATAGTGGAGGCCTGGCGGAAGAAAGAACCGGAGAGCGAGAGAAGAACCAGAGAGCGAGAGAAGAACCGGAGAGCGGGAGAAGAAGAAGGCGACGGAGAAGACCGGGCCCCGCTAGCAAAAGAGCTGCAGGAAGATAGCGGAGGCCCGGCAGAAGAAAGAACCGGAGAGCGCGGAGATCCTCGGAGCTGTGCAATAAATTAATTTAAAAAGCTGTGTTGTGTTTTTATTGACATTTTTTTCCACCAGGTGAATGGGTAGGGGTACGATGTACCCCATACTCATTCACATAGGGTGGGGGGCCAGGATCTGGGTGCCCCCTTATTAAAGGGGGCTCCCGGATTCCGATAAGTCCCCCGCCCGCATACCCCGACAAACAACGGCCAGGGTTGTCGGGAAGAGGCCCTGTCCTCATCAGCATGGGGACAGGGTGCTTTGGGGTGGGGGGGCCGCAGGTCGCCCCCCTGCCCCGAAGCACCCACCCCCCATGTTGAGGGCATACGGCCTGGTACGGTTCAGGAGGGAGGGGGGCCGCTCTCTCGTCCCCCCCTCTTCCCCTGCGGCCTGCCAGGTTGCGTGCTCGGATAAGGGTCTGGTTTGGATCCTGGGGGGGACCCCCACGCTGTTTTTTTGGCGTAGGGGTTCCCCTTCAAATCCAGACCAGACCGAAGGGCCTGGTATGCTCCTGGAGGGGGAACCTGTAACGGGAAGGCCCGGGGGACTCAGAATCGCTTAGAAAGTATGAGATACCCTTGCTTCAGCTCCCCCAATGGCTCTTATGTGTCAATCACCCTGTGTCTCTATTAGGGGCACAGGGTGAATGAAAACCCCAATATGGCCTATGATGGCCATATTCAAGCTGCACATACATTGTATCTAGATTGAATGTGTACTGTGAGGGGGGGGGGGGGTTGTGTAATCATTGCGGTGAGGAGTTAAGGTTATTTGCATTCTATTGTCTATTATGAATTAAGTCTGCTACTGTGACAATGTGGATTGGAGCTGGTCAACCGTCTGGCTGCATATTATGGGATGTTGAAGTGTCTTCTGTGAGGAGGGGGGGGAAATCACCCCTCCTGCCTAAGACTGTTTATCAAAGGAGAAGTTTGAACACACCTGACCTGTATCACCATTGTCATTGGACAGTTTAACCCGCCCTGTTCCCCAAAGGATGGGAGGGGAGGGTTTTGAAGAGAAATGTGTTTTGAAAATAAAGTCATTCCCTGTTTTGGAACTTGAATACAGAGCGTTGTCTCGTATCTGGGGGGGATAATCATTCGTATGGGGTCTTATTCAGCTGGTTGGAGTGTCTGGTGGCTGTCGTGTGGTTGGAAAGGGAATATCCTAACGGTGTTAACCCCTTTCATACTTGGGGTGCCGTTACAATTGGTGGCAAGCAGTGGGATTGATCCCCACAGCCAGAAGGACAGCTACAAGAGGACACAGGACAATGGAAGCACAGTATGAACGGCTAAAGCGTTCTACCCTCAAAGACTTACTGGAGAACCGGGGAAGACCGGCCAACAACCGTAAGAAGAGCGACATTATCAGAGAACTAGTCGAAATGGATGGAACCGAAAGGCCCCGTGTAACAGACAGGACACCCGAAGAGGCAAGTTTTGATCGGGCTGTTAAACTAAGACTGGCACATTATGGTCCTAACCCTCCAGCGTAGATCATAGACCTAGTTATAGCGGCTGTGGAGGCAAATTTGCTACAGCAAAGAGGTGCTGCAGCAGCAGAAGTCACAGCAGCACCAACTGCAAGGAGAGGAGAGGTACAGATACCAGCCGCCATGGAAGAGGAAGTCAGAAGGAGGTTACAAGAGATGCAGATACAGCATAGAGGACCAGTATCAGAGGAGGTCCTGCTGAGATGGTCGGATTCGATCCGCTGCGAACTCTGGAAGAAAGCGCTAGCTCTCGAGCAGCAACACCAGGGAAAGGTTCTCCCCTCCATCTATGTAAGGTACTGGTCGCAGTATGATGTACGAATACCGTTATTGGGGGAACAACCAAAGCAGGAGTGGACAACTGAGTTAAGCAGGCTGATCCGGGCAGAGATGCGGTTGGACGAGAGCTACAGAGCCCTCCGGTGGTATGTAGCCCAAGAGTGCCCATGGTCAGCTTGATGACAGCCCCACGGAAGGCTTTGACTATAATGGCCTGGGATTGTTGTATTGGAGGCTGTCCAGTGACCCTGACTTTGGGAGCGATCGGGAGTGGCGTTTGGAGGAAATAATGGAGCACAGAGAGCGAAAACTGAATGTCTCGGAAGGGCACTGGGCAGAGGAAGATTTGGAGTTTCTGGCCGTTCAGGAATGGGAGCTGGAGATCGCTTACAGACAGCTGCTAGAATCTGTTCAGCAGCAGGGTGGGGCTACCTGTGCCTGGGACTATCAGGAAATACCAGTTGACAACTATGAAATCCTGGCTGAAGAATCGGCAGTGGAAAAGCTGAAGATTGCCATCCCTAAAGCCGAAGTGGATGATGTGGAGTTCCAGGGAGCTAGGGCAGTTGGCTCATCTCCCCAGCCACTGATTACAGAAGGTATGGACTTAAGGGACTGTTCAGAGAATGTTATAGATTATGCATCGCCTGCCCAAGTACTGGCAGCAGGACAAAGTATTACAGACCCCTGCTCTACACCCGTGGCAGTTTTGGAGGCCCGAGTTGAGAAGGTGATGGTTCCTCTTTCTGAGTGGATTTCAGAGATGCAGGGAGGAAAAGCAGCCATTTTCCCTCCCCAACAGTTAACCAGAGCAGATGGTGTGGAGTCCCCAGCAGAAGTACTGGCAACCGGGCAGAGTGATAGCAACCTCTGCCCAGCACCGGAAACAACTGTGGAGTTTCAGGGAGCCGGGGCAGTTGGCCCCTCTCTCCAGCAACAAGCTGAGGTGGTAAAGCTTTTACCCCCAGCTGAATCACTGGCAGCAGGGCAGAATGCTATTGGCCGCTGCACACAACTGCCACTTGAGCGGATATCGGTGGATGGGACTGCGGTCTCCACTCACAGCAACCCAGCAGAAGAGCTGGCAACAGAGCTGAGTGCCACGGGCCTCTGCTCTCAACTAACAGAAGAGGGAGTTCCTGTGGTACTGGATGGGACTTCGGTCCTCACTGACACAACCTCAGAAAATGGTGTGACACTGGGACAGGAGGATGTCAGCCTTGCTTTGCAAGCACTCTGGGATTTTCACCTACCACAAGTGGATGGGACTTCAGTCTCCACTTGTATACCCCAGGGATGCCGGGCAGTCGACCCAGATCCCCAACAGCATGACGGACTGAGCCCAGTCACCCTGTCTTCTCTCCAGCGGCTGAAAGGACTCCAGGGAGAAGGGCCAGTCCAGGCCTCTCCCCAGCGGCGGGTATATTCTCTGAGAGAGGCAGAGGTTGGCTGGGTAAGTAATGCTCTGTTTGGAGCAATTTATTTGGGGTACTGTGTGGATACCGGCATTAGAAGAAGGGACCTATGGACTAACTTCGGAGTCAACCCGTCTGGGGTCGCCTCCTGTGTTAGTCTCCTGCCGAAAGGGGAGAGATGTAACGGGAAGGCCCGGGGGACTCAGAATCGCTTAGAAAGTATGAGATACCCTTGCTTCAGCTCCCCCAATGGCTCTTATGTGTCAATCACCCTGTGTCTCTATTAGGGGCACAGGGTGAATGAAAACCCCAATATGGCCTATGATGGCCATATTCAAGCTGCACATACATTGTATCTAGATTGAATGTGTACTGTGAGGGGGGGGGGGTTGTGTAATCATTGCGGTGAGGAGTTAAGGTTATTTGCATTCTATTGTCTATTATGAATTAAGTCTGCTACTGTGACAATGTGGATTGGAGCTGGTCAACCGTCTGGCTGCATATTATGGGATGTTGAAGTGTCTTTTGTGAGGAGGGGGGGAATCACCCCTCCTGCCTAAGACTGTTTATCAAAGGAGAAGTTTGAAGACACCTGACCTGTATCACCATTGTCATTGGACAGTTTAACCCGCCCTGTTCCCCAAAGGATGGGAGGGGAGGGTTTTGAAGAGAAATGTGTTACCATGTGTTTTGAAAATAAAGTCATTCCCTGTTTTGGAACTTGAATACAGAGCGTTGTCTCGTGTCTGGGGGGAGAATCATTCGTATGGGGTCTTATTCGGCTGGTTGGAGTGTCTGGTGGCTGTTGTGTGGTTGGAAAGGGAATATCCTAACGGTGTTAACCCCTTTCATACTTGGGGTGCCGTTACAATTTCCGTCACAGAACCCATGCCGGTTTTTTATTTAAAATTTGGCCTGGAGTTCCCCCTCAAGATTCATACCAAACACAGTGCCTGCCATTGGCGGGGATCCAAGTTGGATCCCCGTTCAATGAAAGTCGGCCATATGTCGGCTTCATGTCGCGGGGCAAAGTCGGATCCAAAGCAGGACGGCTGTCGTGTCGCACTAGTGTGAACCCAGCCTAATAGCCATTCAAACTCCTTTGTGTCAACTTGTGTGCATGTTATCATGCCAAAATCACCAGGGTATGTAAACTTTTAATCCGGGTCATTTGGGTCGTTTCTGTTGTCATTATGATTTAGAGTGTAAACACAGTTGATGATAAATGGCTTCAGCCGCACACTAACCATGAGTGAAAAATGTTTGTGTTATTCATATTCTCTGAAAAATGGGCAAGAAATCATAAATTCTGCCATGAGCACAACTGTGTGAGAGATAGATATAGATAGAATATATATATATATATATTCTATCTATATCTCTATCTATATGATGATACACACACATACACACACAAGTTAATGAGCATTTCACAATACGAGCAATTATTTTTTTAAATACTGACTCGGCTTGCGAGTGTTATCTCGTAAAACGAGCAAGATTCAAGCCTCTGCAGTGTGCAGTACAGCATTTGGCCAATAGTGCGGGGGTGCCAGTGACGGCGGTTTGGAAATACTCAGTTTCCGAGTGCATCCGAGCGGTCTCCGAGTATTTGAGTCTCTCCGGCGCCCCCCCCCCCACCTCTGGCCACATGCGGTATTGCATGCAATATAAGTCAATGTGGAACAAATTCTCTTTGTTTCCATTTACTTCTATGGAGAAACTCGCTTTGATATGCGAGTGCTTTGGATTACAAGCATTCTCCTGGAATGGATTATGCTTGGAATCCAAGGTTCCACTGTATATACATTATAAAATGTGTGTGTGTATGTGTTATTGAAATTCCTGAGATACTGATTTAAAGTATAGTCTACCAAACCCTACTGAGAGTTGGCAGAGCAGTGCCAAGTTGGGCTAGGTTAGTTTTTTTTATATATATTTTTTTGTTGGGAGCAGGGTTATGCATAAGGCTGGCCATAGATGATGCGGTTTTCTTTCCTTCCACTATGGGAAAAAGGAAAGAATCGCTTGATTCTCCCATCAACAGTCAGTGTTAATGGGGGAATGCTTCCTGCTGCCATATTGTATTCTGCCAGAGGGGAGCGTTCCCGGATGGCAGAATACAATTGTTACTGCTCGCTTCTTTAGCCGCTAGCAGTATCAGTATGTAGAAAAATACGACCTGCTGGTTGTACCAAAGTTGATCAACTTTGGGTACAATCGGCCATGCCCATACATGGTTCAAATCTCAGCCAGTCCCTGTTGAACTGGCAACGATTCAAACGGTCTATGGCCAGCTTAAGACTCTATAGGTATCTTCTGTTGCCTCTGTAAGCACAGCCGTTGATCAGTCTGATCTTTGTTTCACAGACACCTGTTTGGGACCCTTCCGCATTTACTAGCATGCAACAGCCCTGAAGGGGAGTCTGTGTTCTCCCAAAACACGTTGGCTTGATTTATTTGTTGCTACACTCAAATGATTTTAAACTCTCCTTCAAGCTTGCATTTAATGGATACCGGGCACTTTTTTCTACCTACCTTTACAAGTTCTTCTGTTGCTTGGAATTGAGGACAATGTACAGATAAATTATAAAAGTAAGGGACCAATATTTAAAAGCGGACCAACATGCAATGATTCAACCAGGCCTGGAAATCTTTAACCCGTTTGTTAAGACTTAGTCCTTCTTAATCGTGAGCATATTACTTCCCTTGTGAACAAGATGAGAACAGATCTCACTGCATCCACATTCTGTTCCATTTTTGACCAACTGATCACTATTAGAATGCAGAGAAAACGGAAATTACCAAGTCAATTGTTCATGAAATCATGACTGAGAATTTAAATATGAGGAAGGACACCATTTTGGTAGTGTGGATAACATCCAAAGAGCCACTACGCAGGCTCTGAATGCCATCCCACTTGAAGACTTCCAGGGATGCTATGAAGAATGGAAAAATAGCTGGGAGCGTTGTGTACACTCAGTTTGCATGCTTTGAAGGCGACCATGTTAAATTGTAATTTTTTTCAATAAAATAATTTTTAAAATATCATTCACATTACTTCCTGGACATAACTTTTATATTGCGCCCGCTATAATTTCAGGAGCTAGAAGAATCCTTTTGGAACTTTTACACGTGTACACGTATGGAAAAATGTGTGTAAATGCATGCACCATACAAACTCTACTAAGGTACAAGGACCCTAAACCTAAAGTTTTGTGTTTTGAAGGTGCATTTTGCAAATCGAGAACCAGTCATACAGGGTCTGTTGTGGAGATTTTTATGGAGATGTATTTAATATGTATTGTCATAGTGTCACCCAGTGTTAGTACTTCCGCAACCCGCTCTAAAAGAGCTGATTGGGGTAGTCTGAGGCTGGTTGAATCCCGTCTGATAGGGGAAAATGTTTTGAGGTTGGAGTGTGATGTTTGCAGGGTGCGGATATGTCCACCAACGGGGGCCCTCTGTGCATTAGCATGGACGATCGTTAAGGGGGGGATATGCTCGCTCTGCAATGACATCATTGGTTATAGGCGGATGGGCGCTCTTGTTTCTGCTATGTCTGATCAACATTGGTTGGAATTCGTAGCGTGCGTCTGCAGATAGCCTCCCTCCCCCATTCAATAATAGTATAATCTTAATATGCGTTATTCTATGGAATAGCGCAGAATAAGAATTCCTATCAACGGTAACTTTAGCCATCCTACGTTATTGTATTCATGTATGACATCTCCTGTTGGAAGGAATGTCCAGGTATTGTCATTTTCCTGTGAGGAGGGAACATCCTGTGAGGTTCCCGCCCATGGGGAAGGGGATTGGTTGCTGCAGCCAATCACCTCCTGTGTGAGATCTTTTGAGTTTAATAAAAGCCTATGATTAGGCGTCGGCTAGTCAGTCTTTGCTGGAATGGCCTGATAAGAAGATAAGCTTTTGTGGTGCTGCCTTTCTTGGATGAATGGGGATGAACGGTGAGTGGATTTTAGCAAACTTAAACCTATAGATAGCATTATTGCAAAAAGATGAAATCTGATGTGTGCTTAGATAGCACAGGAATTATAGGCTGTGTGCTCTGTAAACTGCAGCCTGGAATTCCACAACAGGTCTTTTACAATTATTGGAATATTCAGGCCATAAAAGTGATTGGATTTGTGCACCTGCACTTCTGCATTTGGGAAAATACATCATAAGTTTTGCTTTCAGGTAAAGGCTGTATGCACATGCACAGTTAAACGCTAACTCACTGAAAGCTGTATTAAACCCAAAGTCAAAAATTGTATCTATTGCAGCTTACCAATCATTCGATGTGGTGGCTGCATTAATTTACTTTTTTATGCTTTTTTTCCTGTTTTTACCCGGTGATCTGGCCAGTAAAACACCACCTGTATTAGAGTGCCCTCACCCTCGATGAAGGACCACAGTGGGACCTTTGGACTGCAGAATTGTCAGTCTAGGGGTGGGGAAGGTTGGATTAACTAGCAGATTTAGATACACTAACAAATGGAAGCTAAACTTCAGCTCATACATTTTTTTTTTCTTCTTCCCTTTTTGTGATGAAGGTTTTACATAAACAAATAAAAGTTTTTATGGTTGGCCCTACTGGCAGGATCACCAGATGATGGAGCCTAAAAAGAAAACGCAGCCACGACATCTAAGAAATTGGCAAGCTGCAATGTAATGTTTGCTTTTGGGTTTAATACCACTTGAAGCACGTCTGCATGTCTCACCTTTTTAATCCTGTACAGCCTCTGTATTTCAGGTAGTGTTAAGACATGATATATATACCAGAACAGTATCTGGACACATTGCCCTAGACACAGCATAGTTTTTTGCATATATTGTAAAAGAAATGATTGCAGGCATTTGGGAACATGTCATTTTTTTTTGCTTGCCCCAGCGCTTACAGCAATAGTTGTCAGTACCACCCAGTAGACATTCATTATTTCTCAGACAATATTTCAGTTTATCATAACATGCTGTGAATTGCCTTCAAGGCAAAAAAAGCAAAGTAGAGAACTTTATATAAAAGTAGCCAATTTAGGACATTAAATGTCCCATGAAAGCAAACAATGTCATTATAATCCTCTTTCTCAAATGCACCATTTCATAGATCAGACTTTCCAAACGATTGGTTAACAATATGGACACATTTTTATTGTAAAGCAAATAGATGATGGCAAAAAGAGTATGTAATAAGCAGGACGGTAAGACAGCATGCTCGTAAAAACAAAACAAAAAAAAACTTAATGGAAATTTAGTATAAAGCGCCATCTAGAACAGTAATGTGAAGTGGTGATTTGTATTCCACCATAGTGACAACTTCTGTCCTTTTTCCCCCTGGCAGTTGCCTTTTTTTTTTTCCAATAATGAAAGCCTAAAAAAAGTGTGTGTATATACAGTGTTACCTCGGATTACGAGCATAATTCGTTCCAGGAAAATGCTCGTAATCCAAAGTACTTGCATATCAAAGCGAGTTTCCCCATTGAAGTCAATGGAAACGAAAATAATTTGTTCTGCATTGACTTCAATGGCATGCAATACCGCTTGCGGCCAGAGGCGGGGGTTGGCGAAGACCCTCAAATGGCCGGACAGGCCCAAGGACACCTCGACAAACCTTGGAAAGGCTCGGGAACGTAGTATTTCTGAGTCCTTCTGAGTATTTCCACCGGCTCCGGCGCCCCCCCCAACTCAGGCCAAACGCGGTACTGCACACGGATTTGGCCTGAATCCTGCTCGTTTTGCGAGACAAGACTCGCAAACCGAGTTAGGATTTTTTTTAAATACTGTGCTTGTATTGCGAAACGCTCGTTAACCGCGTTACTCGCAATCCGAGGTTCCACTGTATACAGTATTTCTGTGCATGTATAAAAAAGTGTGTGTGTAGATAGTCTTCATCAGCTGGTTACTTGAGTGCTGTATATGCCCACTTTTATGTCAGTCTTAAGTAGATGGAACAGCGATTTACAGCCAGAACATGTATGGTTTAGCCCTTTTCAGATTTTCAGATCTGGACACTGCATTTTTTTCCCATTCCTTGTATGCAAAACTGCTCAAGCTCCGTCTTGGTTAACATAAGTCCAGGCAGAAACGTGGTCTCTGATTTGGTCATTTTAAGACATTAGCACTTGAACATATGTAGTATTTGCCTTTATGGTCGGTATCATTGTCTTGCTGCAAAACAAATCTTCTCCCTAGGTTCTGTTTTTTTGCAGGATTTCCTGTGCTTTGCTACATTCTAGATTTCCTTTTATCCTCACAAGCCTTCTAGGGCCTTTTCCATGATGCTGCCACCAGAATGGTGATTTTAGAATTCTTTCTGCTTACGGCAGATAAATTATTTAGTCTGGTGGCCCATAATCATAATTTTGGTCTCCTATTATAGAACCTCCTTCCAGTGACTTTCTGTATTCTCGTGGAACAGCTGCATATGACAGGCTGCCCTGTCATTACATGCAGCCATTCCACGAGAACACGGAGCGGCAGAGGATGCTGTTCTGTCAGTTTCCAAAGCGGGTCTGGCACTGCCTACATTTGGGATTATCACCCCATCTGTGTATCACAGAATCCAACTGCTTATACACCAGACTCTGTAACTCACTTCGGCTGGATAAAGGCTATTTTACTATGTGTGCTATTTTATCTTGATACATTTGTTCCTATTTTTTTACTTAGATCATGTGCCCTTGTTTGCTTTTCATCTTGGGTTACTTGATGGCCTCCATTGCTAGTCCTGCAGAGCTATTCACTTTTGAACATTTTTTTTTCTTCAGATTTACATATGTGCCATACTTTCAATTTTTTATTGAGTTTAACTGTGCTTCAAGGATTATTCAGTGATTTGAATGTTTGTGCAGGAGTTTGAATTGTTATGTTTCAGTTCAGGCAATGATACTGACCCATCGGGCGTTGGACCTTCCAGCTACAGTCCTTGTATTTATGTTGGTCACTTTGAAACCCCTAGAGTACATAGAGGTTATCTCTACTTGGCTAATTGTGACTTTAGAAAAAGTTTGAAGAACCTGTGTGTAGGGGTATTAAAGGGAACCAATAACTAAAAGGTTGAGGCAAAGGTATAAACTTTCTTTCTCAAATTACTGTGCAGGATTAACTTGCATCCCCCCCCCCACCCCCTTTTTAATGGTTAGGATGTCCCACCAATCATGATTAACAGTGAATAAAAAATAAGAGGCTTCCTCCATCAATTGCCTCTCATTTATTTTTTCTTCACTGTTAATCATCTGTCCCAGTGTAGTTAAGGCAGGGCTTGACAAATTTTCTTTGAATCTGGGAGCCGGCTAAAAGTTAGGAGCCAGTTTTTTTTTTTTGCGTAGTATTGTTCGTCAGCGCCCAGGGCAGGGGCGTTGCTAGCTGGCAAAAAGACCAGGGGCTTCAGCCCCAAGTCCCTGCATCCATCATATGTGATGTGCACCAGTTAATTTAAGGGTGTGGGGTGGTAGGAAGCTGGCAGTGAGATACAGGGGGATGATAACAGGGGGTATGTTAGTAGGTAGCCGACAGTGGGGTACAGGGGGATGCATATGGCAGGGGGTACAGGGGGGATGATGACAGGGGGAATGCATATGACGGGGGACAGGGGGGTGCATATGTCAGGGGGATGCATATGACGGGGTACAGGGGGATGATGACGGGGGGGAACAGGGGTGATGCATATGACAGGGGGTACAGGGGGGATGCATATGGCAGGGGGTATGGGGGGGTGATAAGGGGATGCATATGACGGGGAGTACAAGGGGATAATGATGACGGGGATGCATATGACAGGGGGTACAGAGGGATGCATATGACGGGGGGTACAGGGGGTGCATATGACAGGGGGTACAGGGGGGGTGATGACAGGGGGATGCATATGACAGGGAGTTCAGGGGGATGCATACGACAGGGGGTACAGGGGTGATGAGGACAGGGGGGTGCATATGAATCCACTCACTGACCTAACTAGTGGACGGAGGTTGTGACAAGCTCCCAGCGCCTCATCCTCCTTCCTCCACAGGACACCTCGGACCCTGCTCGGGCATTGGGAAGGAGGAGGGGACAGCGGCCATCTGAGGAGAGGAGGCTGACCCTCTCCCCTGCCATGTCACTCACAGCTGGACATTGGACAACTGCCTGCCTCCGGGGAAACCATGGAGACCAGCGGGGGCAGAAGGATCAGCGTCGGGAGTTGTAGTGAGTGGGCCGGCGGCAGCCCAGGCGCCAGGATGCGGTTTGTGGTCGCCGCGGCGACCTGGCGCCTGGGGTTTGCCAAACCCTGAGTTAAGGAGTGGACCTTCAGAGGGCTCGGGTTCATGCCTTTTGCTGCATTGATCAAGTGAATTTGTTGTTTTTATACTGTATGCTTTTTTGGTAGGTGTAAGTGCTGCAGGGTTGTTTGGCAGTGAAGTTCAGATTTAAAATTTGTAAATAGTTTTTTTTTTTTTTTCTTTAAAATACTTTGCAGGATAGGTCATCTAAGAGTTATTACTGCAGGGCAGAGAAGTTGAGATCCCATTGAAGTATAGGGTACTGCAATGGGAGTTTAAAATGATTCTTTTAAAATAACATGTCATACTTGCCTGCTGTGCAGAGCAGACTTGATCCTCCTCCTCTGGTCCCCCGCTGGCACTCCTGGCATTTTTATGCAAGTCTACCTTGGTCTGATACCATCAAATGAGCAGAAAAGGAAGGCTTTATGAGCAAATATGAACTTGTTGTTTCGATGTAAAGCTTATGTAGATTCAAATCCCATTTAGGAAGAAATGGGAGGTGGGATGGTTGTGTCCATTAACCACTTCAGCCCCGAACCATTATGCAGCTTAAAGACCAGAGGTGTTTTTACAATTTGGCACTGCGCTGCTTTAACTGGTAATTGCTCGGTCATTCAATGTTGTACCCAAACGAAATTTGCGTCCTCTTTTTCCCACAAATAGAGCTTTCTTTTGATGGTATTTGATTGCCTCTGCGATTTTTATGTTTTGCGATTATAAACAGAAAAAGACCGAAAATTTTGTAAAAAAAAAATATATATATTTTCTACTTTTTGTTATAAGAAAAATCGAAAAAACTCAAATTTAGTCATACATATAGGCCAAAATGTATTCAGCCACATGTCTTTTGGTAAAAAAAAATGTCAAGCGTATATTTATTGGTTTGCGCAAAAGTTATAGTGTCTACAAACTAGGGTACATTTTCTGAAATTTACACAGCTTTTAGTTTATGACTGCCTATGTAATTTCTTGAGGTGCTAAAATGGCAGGGCAATACAAACCCCCCCCCCCCAAATGACCCCATTTGGGAAAGTAGACACCCCAAGGAAATTGCTGAGAGGCATGTTGAGCCCATTGAATATTTTTTTTTTGTCCCAAGTGATTGAATAATGACAAAAAATAAAATAAAAAAATTACAAAAAGTTGTCACTAAATGATATATTGCTCACACATGCCATGGTTATATGTGGAATTGCACCCCAAAATAAAATTTGCTGCTTCTCCTGAGTATGGGGATACCACATGTGTGGGACTTTTTGGGAGCCTAGCCGCGTACGGGACCCCGAAAACCAATCACCGCCTTCAGGATTTCTAGGCACAAATTTTTGATTTGACTCCTCACTACCTATCACAGTTTCGAAGGCCATAAAATGCCAAAATAGCACAAAACCCCCCCAAATGACCCCATTTTGGAAAGTAGACACCCCAAGCTGTTTGCTGAGAGGCATGGTGAGTATTTTACAGCTCTCATTTGTTTTTGAAAATGAAGAAAGAACATTTTTTTTTTTTTTTCAATTTTCAAAACTTTGTGACAAAAAGCGAGATCTGCAAAATACTCATACTTTCCAAAATGGGGTCATTTGGGAGGGTTTTGTGCCATCTGGGCATTCCATGGCCTCAGAAACTGTGATAGGCAGTGAGAAGTGAAATCAAAAATTTACACCCTTAGAAAGCCTGAAGGCGGTGATTGGTTTTTGGGGTCCCGTACGCGGCTAGGCTCCCAAAAAGTCTCACACATGTGATATCCCCGTACTCAGGAGAAGCAACAGAATGTATTTTGGGGTGTAAT
Source organism: Rana muscosa (assembly GCA_029206835.1). NCBI lineage: Eukaryota > Metazoa > Chordata > Amphibia > Anura > Ranidae > Rana > Rana muscosa. The sequence goes on from CM055121.1 coordinate 76,069,521, forward strand.
TCCACATATGCCCATGGCATGTTTGAGCAATATATCATTTAGTGACAACTTTGTGCAAAAAAAAAAAAAAAATTGTATTTTTTCTGCAACTTGTGTCAACATATAAAATATTCCATGGACTCGACATGCCTCTCAGTATATAGCTTGGGGTGTCTACTTTCCAAAATGGGGTCATTTGGGGGGGTTTTGAACTGTTCTGGCATTTTATACACAACATTAGGAAGCTTACATCCACTCTTCTAACCACTTGAAGACAAAGCCCTTTTTGACACTTTTTGTTTACATGAAAATATTTTTTATTTTTTTTTGCAAGAAAATTATGTTGAACCCCCAAACATTATATATATTTTTAAAGCAAAGGCCCTACAGGATAAAATGGTGGGTGTTGCATTTTTTTTTTCTACACAGTATTTGCGCAGCGATTTTTCAAACGCATTTTTTGGGGAAAAAATAAACTTTTTTTAATTTTAATGCACTAAAACACACTATATTGCCCAAATGTTTGATGAAATAAAAAAGATGATCTTAGGCCGAGTACATAGATACCAAACACGACATGCTTTAAAATTTCGCACAAACGCGCATTGGCGACAAACTACATACATTTTTAAAAGCCTTTAAAAGCCTTTACAGGTTACCCCAGTAGATTGACAGAGGAGGTCTACTGCTAAAATTACTGCCCTCGATCTGACCTTCGCGGTGATACCTCACATGTATTATGCAATTGCTGTTTACATATGACGCCAGACCGACGCTTGCGTTCGCCATTGGGCAAGAGCAGGGCAGGAGAGGGGTGCTTTTTTTTTATTTTATTTTTTTTATTATTAATTTTGCTTTTTTATTTTATTTTTAAATTGTTCCTTCCATATTTTATTTTTTTTATCATTTTTATTGTTATCTCAGGGAATGTAAATATCCCCTATGATAGCAATAGGTAGTGACAGGTACTCTTTTTTTGAAAAAACTGGGGTCTAGACCCTAGATCTTTCCTCTGCCCTAAAAGCATCTAACCACACCAAGATCGGTGTGATAAAATGCTTTCCCAATTTCCCAATGGCGCTTTTTATATCCGGGGGGGGGGGACATTCCCTCCCACTGCTTGTAAAAGCAGTCCAGAGGCTAATTAGCCACTAGGATTGCTTTTACATGAAAGCCGGCCGCTGGCTGAAAAGAATGATACCAAGATGATACCTAAACCCGCAGGCATCAATCTGGTATAACCAATCAAAGTCCAGCAACATACCAGTACGTTGCTGGTCCTTGTTGGACATGTATTGTAATCTTTTTTTTTTTCATGCAGCCAGGTGGCTGAACGAAAAAAGAGATTGATCGGTGGGTATGCCCACCATTAGAATACCGCCCTTCATCCACCCACTTCTAATGATGGGCATACATGCACCATTTATATATGCCGAAGCATGGGGGCATCCTCCCGCAAAAAAGTTATGCCGCACACACATGGTTGGACTTTTCCACGGGCAAGCCTCCGTCGGAATTTCGATCGTATGTACGCGGCATTAGGAGCAAAATCACTCCTCCGCCCCTGCTGCCCCAATGCTTCGGCATATTTGCTTTTTTTTTTTTACTGTGGTGGTGAAATCACCTCCTACAGCACTGGAGTCGCAGGGATCAGGCCTGTCTCTGCGAACGCTGCAGTTATGTTTGTTGTGTTTTGTAAGTGACAGTGATCGATTGATACTGCACTTGGGTGGCCTGGGCTGGACGGAGGGGCAAAACGCAGGTGCTAGCAGGTATCTGGGCTGATCCCGCTAACACTGCGTTTTTGGGAACCCTAAACTGCTGGGGACGCTAGTATAGATCTGATCAGATCAGATATTGATCTGTTCAGATACTATACCACTAAGGGAGGTGTATGCTTCACGTGTGGGTGTTAGCATTACTGGCACTAACCTGACACTGCCTGGGGTGTGACGCAGACCCTCTCTGACGCTAAAACCTAATTGATATCACCCGCCGGGCGATCAGGGGGTTAAACCTTTATTGGGTTATATACGGCGGGTGCCCTGACACTATAAAGAGCAAACTAACTAACCAGCGTCACCCGTAACACTTGTATGATGATCACTGGTGAAAGGGTTAACTAGGGGCAATTAGGGGGTTAAAACCTTTATTAGATAATATATGGGGGTACCTGACGCTATAAAAACCTGCGGCGAACCTAAAAAAAATTACTGGCTACCGATCTGCATCACCGACGCTAAGACAGCGATCAGAAAAATTATCGCTTAGCGACAGTGGAGATAGGGGGTGAAAGGGTTACCTGGGGGGCGATTAAGGGGGTTAAACCTTTTATTAGATAATTTATGGGGGTACCTGACGCTATAAAAACCTGCGGCGAACCTAAAAAAAATTACTGGCTACCGATCTGCATCACCGACGCTAAGACATCGATCAGAAAAATTATCGCTTAGCGACAGTGGTGATAGGGGTGAAAGGGTTACCTGGGGGGCGATTAAGGGGGTTAAACCTTTTATTAGATAATTTATGGGGGTACCTGACGCTATAAAAACCTGCGGCGAACCTAAAAAAAATTACTGGCTACCGATCTGCATCACCGACGCTAAGACAGCGATCAGAAAAATTATCGCTTAGCGACAGTGGTGATAGGGGGTGAAAGGGTTACCTGGGGGGCGATTAAGGGGGTTAAACCTTTTATTAGATTATTTATGGGGGTACCTGACGCTATAAAAACCTGCGGCGAACCTAAAAAAAATTACTGGCTACCGATCTGCATCACCGACGCTAAGACATCGATCAGAAAAATGATCGCTTACCGACGGCGGTGCTAGGGGGTGATCAAGGGGTTAAACCTTTATTAGGGGGGGGGTTAGGGGGCTACACTGGACCTAAAACTAAATGTAGTGACACTTTTACAGTCACAAATGTCACTGATTGCAGTGATCAGTAAATAAATGGTCACTGCAATCAGTGACACTGTGGCTGGGGGGTGATCTGGGGGGCGATTTATGTGCCTATGTGTGCTGGTGTTAGTGTAGTGTTTGTGCACTAACCTTGATGTCTTCTCTTGTACGGCGCTCGGTATATGTGAACGCCGCACAGGAGATGACATCACTTCTTCCTGCTTTCTCTGTCTGTGTACATTCGACAGACAGAGGGGGCATTTCTATTCGCTGGGAGCGATCGCGGGGGGGGGTGGCCGGAATCGAACGGCCGTCCCCTCATGTCGGATCGCTCCCCAACGAATTCCGACCACTCACTGTACAGAAGGGGGGTCCGATCGGACCCCCCAACTGTACAAAGGCAATCACGTACACTCTACGTGATTGTGCCTGTCGGTGCCATTGTGCCGACGTATATATACAGTGAGCGGTCGTTAAGTGGTTAAATAATGACAAAAAAAAAAATTACAAAAAGTTGTCGCTAAATGATATATTGCTCACACATGCCGTGGTTATATGTGGAATTGCACCCCAAAATACATTTAGCTGCTTCTCCTGAGTGCGGGGATACCACATGTGTGGGACTTTTTGGGAGCCTAGCCGCGTACGGGACCCCGAAAACCAAGCACCGCCTTCAGGATTTTTAAGGGCATAAATTTTTGATTTCACTCCTCACTACCTATTACTACCTGTGACAGTTTTGAAGGCCATAAAATGCCAAGATTGCACAAACCCCCCCCCCCCCCCCACCAAATGTCCCCATTTTGGAAAGTAGACATCCCAAGCTATTTTAGAGGCATGTTGAGTCCATGGAATATTTTATATTTTGCCACAAGTTGTGGGAATATGACAAACTTTTTTTTTCTTTGCACAAAGTTGTCACTAAATGATATATTGCTCAAACATGCCATGGGCATGGTGAGTATTTTACAACTCTCATTTGTTTTTGAAAATGAAGAAAGAACATTTTTGAAAATTGAAAAAAAAAAAAAAAAACTTTGACAAAAAGCGAGATCTGCAAAATACTCACCATACATCTCAGCAAATAGCTTGGGGTGTCTACTTTCCAAAATGGGGCCATTTAGGGGAGTTTTGTGCCATCTGGGCATTCCATGGCCTCCGAAACTGTGATGGGTAGTGAGGAGTGAAATCAAAAATTGACACCCTTAGAAAGCCTGAAGGCGGTGCTTGGTTTTTGGGGTCCCGTACGCTGCTAGGCTCCCAAAATGTCTCACACAGTATCCCTGTACTCGGGAGAAGTAACCGAATGTATTTTGGGGTGTAATTCCACATATGGCCATGGCATTTTTGAGCAATATATCATTTAGTGACAACTTTGTGCAAAAAATAAATAAAAAAATTGTCTTTTTCCCGCAACTTGTGTCAACATATAAAATTATTCCATGGATTCGACATGCCTCTCATCAAATAGCTTGGGGGGTCTACTTTCCAAAATGGGGTCATTTGTGGGCATTTTGAACTGTCCTGGCATTTTATGCACAACATTTAGAAGCTTATGTCACACATCACCCACTCTTCTAACCACTTGAAGACAAAGCCCTTTCTGACACTTTTTTTGTTTACATGAAAACATATATTTTTTTGCAAGAAAATTACGTTGAACCCCCAAACATTATATATTTTGTTAAAGCAAAAGCCCTACAGATTTAAATGGTGGGTGTTGCATACACTTTGTTTTAATTTTAATGCACTAAAACACACTATATTGCCCAAATTTTTGATGAAATAAAAAGATGATCTTAGGCCGAGTACATGGATACCAAACAGGTCAGGCTTTAAAATTGCGCACAAATGCGCCATGGTGACAAACTACCGTATTTTTCCGTATATAAGACTCCCCTGTGTATAAGACGCCCCCCACTTTTCCAGCCCAAAATCAAGAAATCAATGTTTTAACCATAGTGTGAGGGGGTTAGCTCGGCAGCGGGTGTGTGTGACCCCCGAGATGGGCTCCCCACACAAAAACAGGCCCAGCAAACGGAGGTTGTGGTTTTCAAAATCAAAAAGGTGCGGTTTATTTTCTATTTACAGTGACAAAACACAGCAAAGCAAAAGAAACATAAACAAAATAAATCCTGGTCAACTTGACCTCTGACTAAACATACAGGTTTCCTAACTAACAACTGGGATCAGCCTAGTGCTGTCCTAGTCCCTAAGTCCCTGGTTTTAAATGTCCAAGCAAATAGCCACACAGGCTTTGTCTCACCGCACAGGGGTTCACTCTCCCTAGACAGTCCACACAGGTCTGGTTCCAGGCATGAGCTAACATCTAATGAAGCTGGGAGTTCTTATAGAGGCCTAAGTGAGCTGACAAGGTTCAGCTGGTCTCCTCATCTCTGTCTGCACGACGCCCCACACTCTCCCTAGAGGTATGAGTCATCCATGAGCCCACTAGCCTTATACAACTCTCCACCTAGTTGTATAAGTCGGCGTAAAGCCTGAATCTGGGCAAAATATATCTACCCCCCTGGATGCAACCAGGTGACTTTACCTTCCTGCTGTCACAATAGGTAAAACAGAACACATTTTTATTTAGTAACGTTTAGATACCAGTATATTATGCAGCATATCACTTTATTCAGACTCTGTTGCATCAATATTCTCTTCTTCAGCACTAGTTCCAGACAGAATTTCTTCAACTTCTTTTGCATCACTGCTGTCTTCTGAGTCACTGTTTCTATAAATGTGAGATCATCCTCAGTTCCGTCCATGGCATTGCTGATTCCACATTTCTTGAAGGACTTCACAATCACCTCTTGTTTGACGCCATGCCATGAGTTTAGGACCCAATTGCAGACCTCAGTAATGGTTGGTTTTTTTCACTCTTCCTGCCGGTGTCAAGTTATCACCTGCTTTTTGCATCCATCTACTCCATTCTTCTCTCATCAGGACTTTAAATGGCTTGTTTATTGAAACATCTAGTGGCTGTAGCTAACCTGTAAGTCCACCAGGAATAACTGCTAGGTATGTTCGCAAATCTGATGCAACCCTTTTAGTCTTTTCTGTTAAATGTGCTCGGAATTGATCATAGACAAGCAAAGCTGGCTTCTTTAAGAGCCCTCCAGGTCTTCTGGACCAAACCTTTGCAAACCAAATGGCCATAATGTCTTCATTCATCCACCCCTTCTCTTGAACTTGCACAATATTACCAGGTGGTATGGTCTCTTTAGGATAGGTTTTCCTCTTAAAAATAAGCATAGGAGGCAGTTTAGTACCATCTGCACAGCATGCAAGCACAGCAGTATAGTGTGTCTTTTCATGGCCACTTGTTTTGATTGCCACTGTTTTGATTCCTTTACCATCAACAGTTCTGTTGGAAGGCACATCAAAATTGAGAGGGACCTCATCCATGTTTGCAATCTGACTTGGTTCAAAATCATATTTTTTTCTAAGTTGTATGACATAGGAGTGAAACTGTTGGATTTTATCCTCATAAACTGGTGGCATTTTCTGAGCTAACTTTGTTCGTGTTCTCATGGCCAACCCTTCTCTCCTCATGAAATTGAAGCACCATTTTGCCTTTCCTATAAAATCCATGTTCATTTCGCTTGCAAACATTCTTGCCTGACATTGAATAAGCTTGGTTGACACACATAAGCCACTCTGGCGCTGCTCCAAAATCCAAGTCTTAAGCCGCTGCTCCAAATTTGGCCATTTTGCTGGTTTTCCTCTTAAGGCCTTCTTCTTTTTTGGCATCTTAAGGAGTTGTTTTTTTACTGTTTTCTCCACTGTCTGATCATACTCTGTGGGGGGAGGTCCAAACTGTCTCTCTGCAGCTCTATTTTCATGCTCTTTTGCATAGCTGACAACATTCAGTTTGAATTTTGCAGAATAAGACAATCGCTTACTTTTATTATTCTGTGACATTTTGGGCTCAATATGCTCCGGCCCCTGATGCATCTGCGCACTCTCCACGTCCAATGGGATCGCATCTGCACACTCTCCACCTCCTCCTCTAACTCACTAACACAAAGCTTGTGATTAGAGGAAGCTGTTCGACCTTTGACCAGCTACGCACCCGCGCGCGTCTCTCCAAGGCTGACTGACCGTGTATAAGACGTGGCTCGATTTTCAGTCTAATTATTTTAGCAAAAAGTAGCGTCTTATGCACGGAAAAATACGGTACATACATTTTTAAAAGCCTTTACAGGTTACCACATTAGATTTACAGAGGCGGTCTACTGCTAAAATTACTGCCCTCGATCTGACCTTCGCGGTGATACCGACGCTTGCGTTCACCTTTGCGCAAGAGCGGGGGGGGGGCGGGGTTGCATTTTTTTTTTTAATTATTTATTTTGCTTTTTTTAAAATTTTTAAACTGTTCCTTCCATTTATTTATTTTTTATCATTTTTATTGTTATCTCAGGGAATGTAAATATCCCCTATGATAGCAATAGGTAGTGACAGGTACTCTTTTTTTTAAAAAAAAAATTGGGATCTATTAGACCCTAGATCTCTCCTCTGCTCTCAAAGCATCTGACCACACCAAGATCGGTGTGGTAAAATGCTTTCCCAATTTCCCAATGGCGCTGTTTATATCCGGGGGGGGACATTCCCTCCCACTGCTTGTAAAAGCAGTCTAGAGGCTAATTAGCCGACCGCTGGCTGAAAAGAATGATACCAAGATGATACCTAAACCCGCAGGCATCATTCTGGTATAACCATTCAAAGTCCAGCAACATACCAGCATGTTGCTGGTTCTTGTTGGACATATATTGTAATCCTTTTTTTTTTTCATGCAGTCTGTTGGCTGAACGAAAAAAAAAGATTGATCGGTGGTATGCCCACCATTAGAATACCTCCCTTCGTCCACCCACTTCTAATGATGGGCATACATGCACCATTTATATATGCCGAAGCATGGGGGCATCCTCCCGCAAAAAAGTTATGCCGCGTACACATGTCAGACTTTTATATGGGCAAGCTTCCGTCGGAATTTTGACCGTATGTACGCGGCATTAGGAGCTTCCCCCATGCTTCGGCATATATGCTTTTTTTTTTTTTTTTTTAAACTGTGGTGGTGAAATCACCTCCTACAGCACTGCAGTCACGGCTTTATGTATTGTGGGAGCAAGCGCTGTTGCTGTCAAGATAGATAAATCTGCGCTGCAACTGAATGGCGTACCTGAAAACAAAAAAATTATAAACAAAAAAATTAACAATAAAACACAGTAAACAGAAAAGTATAAAAAAATTACATACCTGAAAAGCAAGCATGATAAAACATTGCAGAATAGAATACAGTAAAAAAGAGCAGAACAATAGAGCGAGAATAGAGAGGGAGAGAACAATAAAACAACAACTATTTTAGTTTTTTAATTTTTATATTTTTTTTGTTTTTGTATTTTTTTACTTTTATTTTTTAACACTTTTTTTTTTGTAACTAACTGTTCAACTGTTCGGTTACAGGTTTGGGTCTCTCAAAATGCGATGGCATCTTGGGAGACCCTGTGTAAGTGTGTCACAGTCGGTGAAATGCTGTACCCTACGCTAATACTGCACTAGTGTGTGGTAGCGTTCAAAACATTCACCAATGCAAAGACCAGGATTGTCAGGACAGTGTGGACAATAATAACGGGTGTCACGCCTATATCCGCGCTTTCTACAGACACATTTTCTTTGGGGGGCTCGTTGGGTAGGGGTACTCTGGAGGACATACGGAAAATTATATGAATATATAAATGTAGGCGCTATGTGAAATTCAAAAGTGAATTCAAATGTGTGTTGGGACTCAATGGAGAACCGAATGGCCTAATGAAGACCAAATGATAAACGTTGTAACAAACACGTGTGACGTGTATACTTAAAATAAAAAGTATGATAAATCTATTCAAACAGTGGTACGGTGATATGTCACCGTGATCTAAGAGAACTACTGATACCCCTAGAAATAGATCAAAATAAAAGATGTAGTGACTCTTTACAGTGAACACTTATAAACAATCATAAGGAATCTATAACACCTATTGGTGCCTAAATCATATACAAAACTGTAAATCACCTATAAGGAACAGAACTATGTGACATATGAAATATCCACAAAGTTCAGTGCAAACAAAATTATAAATGTCTCTGAATACAGGTAGGAAAACAATATCCAAAAGTAGTCGTCTGTGGATATGCAAGTCCTGTTTCAAATGGTTCCTTGAAATAGATGGTTTGTATGCCAATATGATGTAACACCCGGGAGTGCCTTCACCATTGGGTCAGGGACAATAAGTAAGAAATAAATACTCTTACCAAGTGTTGTAGATCCAGCTCACCATATAGCGGTGGATCTATCAGGCTTATGTCCACGTCAGGGACCAGCAAATAGAAACCAAAGTTGTCCTCTCCTGTTGGTGGCGTCTTTCAATGTTTCCAAATGTGACTCGCTCCAGGTGTGGGTAATCAGCATATAGACCCGAAGCCCTCCATATGGATGGTGTCACCAAAAAAACAGGAAAGAGCACTTCCACATAGTGTAAATCCAAAAATGGGAATTTATTTAAAAGCAACCATAAAATTCCAGTAAAAAACAGCAGCAAACAAGCAGTTCAATCTCAAAATAGAAGGCAATCCACTCAAAAATTACAAACAAACCCAAAGATGAACTTCAGAAGTGGTAAGCTTCAAATATCAAGAATGCGTGAGATGGGCAATAAGGACTGGCATGTAAAACCCGACGCGTTTCGTCTGATAAGACATCAACTGGGGTACACTGGATTGCCTTCTATTTTGAGATTGAACTGCTTGTTTGCTGCTGTTTTTTACTGGAATTTTATGGTTGCTTTTAAATAAATTCCCATTTTTGGATTTACACTATGTGGAAGTGCTCTTTCCTGTTTTTTTGGTGACACCATCCATATGGAGGGCTTCGGGTCTATATGCTGATTACCCACACCTGGAGCGAGTCACATTTGGAAACATTGAAAGACGCCACCAACAGGAGAGGACAACTTTGGTTTCTATTTGCTGGTCCCTGACGTGGACATAAGCCTGATAGATCCACCGCTATATGGTGAGCTGGATCTACAACACTTGGTAAGAGTATTTATTTCTTACTTATTGTCCCTGACCCAATGGTGAAGGCACTCCCGGGTGTTACATCATATTGGCATACAAACCATCTATTTCAAGGAACCATTTGAAACAGGACTTGCATATCCACAGACGACTACTTTTGGATATTGTTTTCCTACCTGTATTCAGAGACATTTATAATTTTGTTTGCACTGAACTTTGTGGATATTTCATATGTCACATAGTTCTGTTCCTTATAGGTGATTTACAGTTTTGTATATGATTTAGGCACCAATAGGTGTTATAGATTCCTTATGATTGTTTATAAGTGTTCACTGTAAAGAGTCACTACATCTTTTATTTTGATCTATTTCTAGGGGTATCAGTAGTTCTCTTAGATCACGGTGACATATCACCGTACCACTGTTTGAATAGATTTATCATACTTTTTATTTTAAGTATACACGTCACACGTGTTTGTTACAACGTTTATCATTTGGTCTTCATTAGGCCATTCGGTTCTCCATTGAGTCCCAACACACATTTGAATTCACTTTTGAATTTCACATAGCGCCTACATTTATATATTCATATAATTTTTACTTTTTCTGTCAGATTGTTATGTTGGCTGCTAACATATAAGTTTCTTGCGAGGTTGGCGCAATATTTTTGCCCTTTTTATCGACATACGGAAAATGCCTCTCATGCAGCTGGCTTACTGCATTTGGTTGGGGATGGTGAGGTGCAGCACCGCCTGGATACAGGAGGGCTCGGACAATGTCTCCCTGGAATTTAACCACTTAACGACCGCCCACTGTAAATATACGTCAGCAGAATGGCACCGACAGGCAGAATCACGTACATATATGTGATTGCCTTTGTATAGTTGGGGGGTCCGATCGGACCCCCCTTCTTTACAGTGGGTGGTCGTTTTACCTTCGGGAGCGATCCGGCATGAGGAGACGGCCGTTCGATTCCGGCCACCCCCTCTCGATCGCTCCCGGCGAATGAGAGAGCTTCCCCTGCCTGCCAGGAAGGAGGAAGTGATGTCATCTCTCCTGGGGCGCTCACATATACCGAGCGCCGTACAGGAGAAGATGCAGGTTAGTACACAAAACAGCACACTGACACCAGGACACATAGGCACATAAATCGCCCCCCCAGACACCCCCAGATCACCCCCCAGCCCCCCCCCAGCCCCCAGTCACAGTGTCACTGATTGCAGTGACCATTTATTTAGTGATCACTGCAATCAGTGACATTTGTGACTGTAAAAGTGTCACTACATTTAGTTTTAGGTCCAGTGTAGCCCCCTAACCCCCCCTAATAAAGGTTTAACCCCCTGATCACCCCCCAGATAACCCTTTCACCCCCTAGCACCGCCGTCACTAAGCAATCATTTTTCTGATCGATGTCTTAGCGTCGGCGATGCTGATCGGTAGCCAGTAATTTTTTTTAGGTTCGCCGCAGGTTTTTATAGCGTCGGGTACCCCCATATATTACCTAATAAAGGTTTAACCCCCTTTGATTACCCCCCAGGTAACCCTTTCACCCCCTAGCACCGCCGTCGCTATGCGATAATTTTTCTGATCGATGTCTTAGCGTCGGTGATGCTGATCGGTAGCCAGTAATTTTTTTTAGGTTCGCCGCAGGTTTTTATAGCGTCGGGTACCCCCATATATTACCTAATAAAGGTGTAACCCCCTTGATCACCCCCCAGGTAACCCTTTCACCCCCCCTAGCACCGCCGTCACTATGCGATCATTTTTCTGATCGATGTCTTAGCGTCGGTGATGCTGATCGGTAGCCAGTAATTTTTTTTAGGTTCGCCGTAGGTTTTTATAGCGTCAGGTACCCCCATATATTATCTAATAAAGGTTTAACTCCCTGATCGCCCCCCAGGTAACCCTTTCACCCCCTATCACCACTGTCGCTAAGCAATCGTTTTTATGATCGTTGTCTTAGTGTCGGTGATGCCGATAGGTAGCCAGTAATTTTTTTTTAGGTTCGCCGTCAGGTTTTTATATAGCGTCAGGTACCCCCATATATTACCTAATAAAGGTTTTAACCCCCTAATTGCCCCTAGTTAACCCTTTCACCAGTGATCATCATATAAGTGTTACGGGTGACGCTGGTTAGTTAGTTTGCTTTTTATAGTGTCAGGGCACCCGCCGTATATAACCCAATAAAGGTTTAACCCCCTGATCGCCCGGCGGGTGATATCGGTTAGGTTTTAGTGTCAGAGAGGGTCTGCGTCACACCCCAGGCAGCGTCAGGTTAGTGCCAGTAGCGCTAACACCCACACGTGAAGCATACACCCCCCTTAGTGGTATAGTATCTGATCAGCTCAATATCTGATCTGATCAGATCTATACTAGCGTCCCCAGCAGTTTAGGGTTCCCAAAAACGCACTGTTAGTGGGATCAGCCCAGATACCTGCTAGCACCTGCGTTTTGCCCCTCCGTCCAGCCCAGGCCACCGAAGTGCAGTATCGATCGATCACTGTCACTTGCAAAACACAACACACATAACTGCAGCGTTCGCAGAGACAGGCCTGATCCCTGCGACTCCAGTGCTGTAGGAGGTGATTTCACCACCACAGTTAAAAAAAAAAGCATATATGCCGAAGCATTGGGGCAGCAGGAGCGGAGGAGCGATTTTGCTCCTAATGTCGCGTATATACGGTCGAAATTCCGACGGAGGCTTGCCCGTGGAAAAGTCTGACCATATGTACGCGGCATAACTTTGCGAGAAGATGCCCCCATGCTTCGGCATATATAAATGGTGCATGTATGCCCATCATTAGAAGTGGGTGGATGAAGGGCGGTATTCTAATGGTGGGCATACCCACCGATCAATCCTTTTTTTTTCGTTCAGCCAACAGGCTGCATGAAAAAAAAGATTACAATACATGTCCAACAAGGACCAGCAACGTACTGGTATGTTGCTGGACTTTGAATGTTTATACCAGAATGATGCCTGCGGGTTTAGGTATCATCTTGGTATCATTCTTTTCAGCCAGCGGCCGGCTTTCATGTAAAAGCAAGCCTAGTGGCTAATTAGCCTCTGGACTGCTTTTACAAGCAGTGGGAGGGAATGTCCCCCCCCCCCCGGATATAAAAAGCGCCATTGGGAAATTGGGAAAGCATTTTATCACACCGATCTTGGTGTGGTCAGATGCTTTGAGGGCAGAGGAAAGATCTAGGGTCCAATAGACCCCAGTTTTTTTCAAAAAAGAGTACCTGTCATTACCTATTGCTATCATAGGGGATATTTACATTCCCTGAGATAACAATAAAAGTGATAAAAATAAATAAATATGGAAGCAACAGTTTAAAAATAAAATAAAAAAGCAAAATAATAAAAAAAAAAAAAAAAAAAAAAAAAAAAGCACCCCTGTCCTGCCCTGCTCTTGCCCAATGGCGAACGCAAGCGTCGGTCTGGCGTCATATGTAAACAGAAATTGCACCATGCATGTGAGGTATCACCGCAAAGGTCAGATCGAGGGCAGTAATTTTAGCAGTAGACCTCCTCTGTAAATCTAACGGGGTAACCTGTAAATGCTTTTAAAGGCTTTTAAAAATGTATGTAGTTTGTCGCCAATGCGCGTTTGTGCGAAATTTTAAAGCATGTCGTGTTTGGTATCTATGTACTCGGCCTAAGATCATCTTTTTTATTTCATCAAACATTTGGGCAATATAGTGTGTTTTAGTGCATTAAAATTAAAAAAAGTGTATTTTTTCCCAAAAAAATGCGTTTGAAAAATCGCTGCGCAAATACTGTGTAGAAAAAAAAAATGCAACACCCACCATTTTATTCTGTAGGGCCTTTGCTTTAAAAATATATATAATGTTTGGGGGTTCAACATAATTTTCTTGCAAAAAAAAAATATGTTTTCATGTAAACAAAAAGTGTCAAAAAGGGCTTTGTCTTCAAGTGGTTAGAAGAGTGGATGTAAGCTTCCTAATGTTGTGTATAAAATGCCAGAACAGTTCAAAACCCCCCCAAATGACCCCATTTTGGAAAGTAGACACCCCAAGCTATATACTGAGAGGCATGTCGAGTCCATGGAATATTTTATATGTTGACACAAGTTGCGGAAAAAATACAATTTTTTTTATTTATTTTTTGCACAACGTTGTCACTAAATGATATATTGCTCAAACATGCCATGGGCATATGTGGAATTACACCCCCAAAATACATTCTGTTGCTTCTCCTGAGTACGGGGATACCACATGTGTGAGACTTTTTGGGAGCCTAGCCGCGTACGGGACCCCAAAAACCAAGCACCGCCTTCAGGCTTTCTAAGGGTGTCAATTTTTGATTTCACTTCTCACTGCCTATCACAGTTTTCGGAGGCCATGGAATGCCCAGATGGCACAAAACCCCCCCCAAATGACACCATTTTGGAAAGTAGACACCCCAAGCTATTTGCTGAGAGGTATTGTGAGTATTTTGCAGATCTCGCTTTTTGTCACAAAGTTTTGAAAATTGAAAAAAAAAAGAAAAAAAAAAATGTTCTTTCTTCATTTTCAAAAACAAATGAGAGCTGTAAAATACTCACCATGCCTCTCAGCAAACAGCTTGGGGTGTCTACTTTCCAAAATGGGGTCATTTGGGGGAGTTTTGTGCTATTTTGGCATTTTATGGCCTTCAAAACTGTGATAGGTAGTGAGGAGTGAAATCAAAAATTTGCGCCCTTAGAAATCCTGGAGGCGGTGCTTGGTTTCCGGGGTCCCGTACGTGGCTAGGCTCCTAAAAAGTCCCACACATGTGGTATCCCCGTACTCAGGAGAAGCAGCAGAATGTATTTTGGGGTGCAATTCCACATATAACCATGGCATGTGTGAGCAATATATCATTTAGTGACAACTTTTTGTAATTTTTTTTTTTTTGTCATTATTCAATCACTTGGGACAAAAAAAAAATATTCAATGGGCTCAACATGCCTCTCAGCAATTTCCTTGGGGTGTCTACTTTCTAAAATGGGGTAATTTGGGGGGTTTTGTACTGCCCTGTCATTTTAGCACCTCAAGAAATGAGATAGGCAGTCATAAATTAAAAGCTGTGTAAATTCCAGAAAATGTACCCTAGTTTGTAAACGCTATAACTTTTGCGCAAACCGATAAATATACGCTTATTGACATTTTTTTTTACTAAAGACATGTGGCTGAATACATTTTGGCCTAAATGTATGACTAAAATTGAGTTTATTCGATTTTTCTTATAACAAAAAGTAGAAAATATCACTTTTTTCCGTTTATATCGCAAAAAATAAAAATCGCAGAGGCAATCGAATACCATTAAAAGAAAGCTCTATTTGTGGGAAGAAAAGGACGCAAATTTCGTTTGGGTACAACATTGCAAGTCCGCACAATTTACAGTTAAAGCAGCGCAGTGCAAAATTCTGAATTCACCTCTGGTCCTTTAGCTACCAAATGGTCCGGGGCTTAAGTGGTTAAGGAAAGATCCAGTCCATCATGAAGCTTTGTATAGCACAAAAGCATTCAGCAAAGCCAATACCAGCGTCTGGCCTTACGGGCATTTAGATACAGTGCCAACAACTGGACGTTTAGGTCCACCCCTCCCATATTACGGTTATATTCGTGGACACAGAGGGGTTTCTCCAACACCAGTCGCCATACGAATTTGAACTGTCGTGTCTGCATGAAGGGAGGTAAGAATGAAAACATTCTCATTATTCCTCCACTTCACAGCGAGCAAATTATTACACTTCAAGCAGGCTCTCTCCCCCAGGCTAAGACGGGAAGCTACAAGCCCCTGGGGTAAGCCCCAGCGATTAGATCGCACGGTGCCACATGCGCCAATCTGATGATCAAACAAGTGACTAAAAAGTGGCACGCTCGTGTAATAATTGTCCACATATAACTGGTACCCCTTTCCGAATAAGGGTGACACCAAGTTCCACACTATCCTGCCAGCGCTCCCTATGTAATCTGGGCAGTTCTCCAGCTCTACGTGACTGTCTTTACCCCCATAAAGTATAAAACTACATGTATAGCCTGTGGCCCTGTCACAGAGCTTACACATCTGGCACGCTTGCTGGGAAGGTACTGTTTGAAAGACAAGCGGCCAGAAAATTTAATCAGGAACTCGAGTGTCAACGAAGACAACTTGATGGGGAGTGTGACAGAACCCACTGTCACTGTGTGTTTTGGAAGGGACTGTGGGCTGGCCTTCTACCCACAGACTATGGCCCAGAAGAGACTGAGAGACTTGCGGACAAGCTGGCATTGAGATAATGTAATGTAATGCTACATCCCATCTCCCCCATCCCCCCCCTCATGTTGCTGTGTTTAATTGTGTTGCGTCTGGACTGGAGACATCTATCCGCAGGGGAAGTGTATGGAGGGGCTGCCTGCTTACCATAATCCCTTTATGTTTAACTGTAGTCTGTTTCCATGTACAAGTGTTAAATTCCCATTGGTTCTTCCTTGTCCCCTACCCCCCCTCTATGACAAGGCTAAGGGGAGTGTCCCTAACTGTGTGTAAAAGTGTATGTTTTGTATTTAATAAACTGTTGATGCTCTGCATGTTTAACCCTCAACACCTGTGTGGATTGTCTCGTGATTGAGGGGTTAAGGGCTGGTTATGGCGAATCTGCAGGCTGTGGGTGCGTTTGGAGGACAGGAGACACAGGTATGGCGGATGTGCCCACCTGGGGTATCCGAGATCCATCACAGGGCGTATACAAGGCTGCAAAATGTTCGTTGAAGTGGTTTATGAGGGGCCAATCAAATTCAGGGTCTCCACGAGGACGACAAAGTTCATTGTTGTTGAAATGCTTGAACCGCAAGATCTGCTCGTATCATGCCCTAGACATGGAGGCAGAGAACACGGGCACATGGTAAACTGGGTCAATGGACCAATATAACCGCAGCTCACTCAATTTAACTATGCCCATGTCGAGGGAAAGGCCCAGAAAGGTCTTAAATTCGGAAACCGTAACTGGTTTCCATTCTCTGGCAAAGATGGACTGGGGATTAGTAGCGATGAATTGACCAGCATACAAATTAGTTTGGTCCACAATAGATCTAAAGAGATCTTCCGTGAAAATCAGTGAATAAAAATAAAGTGCCGTAAAATCAACTGTTTCCGCCTGAATTCCGGGTTGGCCAGTGAACGGGTGAAGTACGGGTTCTGCAGAAGTGGTGGGGACCCAATCAGGATTGACGAATTCTGCAGGAAGGACACTATGGGCACAACGGGCCTGTCTTCGTCTTCTTCTTAGTGGCAGCGGGACACTACTTGTGCTTGCCACCTCGCCAGCTTGATCTGCACTTATGGGACTCTCCACGTCACCAAGTGTTACTGCAGTGCTGGATGTACGTCCAGGGTGTACTAGGCCGCTGGTGCTTGCCAGTTCACCAGAAGGATGAGCGGCACTAGTACTTCTCTGCTCCATGATACGAGAGCCCTGCGGTTCTTGCACCTCAACAACAGCAGAAGAATGGGTTCGGGTACGCCTGACCTTGGCAGGGACCTCAACTTCGTCGCCAGAGCTATCTGTCATGGAGCCGCTGTCGTCTACGGGATCGTATTCTGAGCCTGAATCTGACAGATGAGTGACCTCCTCCTCACTATCTGTCATGCTTAGAAATGTGTAGGCCTCTTCACTAGTGTACCTTCGATTTGCCATTTTGGGCTCTAAATTTACTGGTACAAGTAGTGAGATTCACGGGTAAAAAAGCTCCTAGGCTGTCAGCAACTGAGTCAAATGCTACCAAAAAAAAACTGTTAGTGATCGCCAGGATCAGGCCTGACTCTGCGAATGCTGCAGTTGTGTGTTGTGTTTTGTAAGTGACAGTGATCGATCGATACTGCACTTGGGTGGGCTGGGCTGGGCAGAGGGGCAAAACGCAGGTGCTAGCAGGTACCTGGGCTGATCCCGCTAACAATGCGTTTTGGAACCCTAAACTGCTGGGGACGCTAGTTATAGATCTGATCAGATATTGATCTGTTCAGATATTATACCACTAAGGGAGGTGTATGCTTTGCGTGTGGGTGTTAGCACTACTGGCACTAACCTGATGCTGCCTGGGGCGACGCAGACCCTATCTGATGCTAAAACCTAATTGATATCACCCGCTGGGCGATCAGGGGGTTAAACCTTTATTGGGTTATATTATATACGGCGGGTGCCCTGATGCTATGAACAGCAAACTAACTAACCAGCGTCACCCGTAACACTTATACAGTGATCACTGGTGAAAGGGTTAACTAGGGGCAATCAGGGGGTTAAAACCTTTATTAGGTAATATATGGGGGTACTTGACACTATATAAAAACCTGGGGGTGAACCTACATAACTAACTGGCTAACTAGCGTCACCAGTGACACTTATACGGTGATCACTGGTGAAAGAGTTAACTCTAGGGGCAATCAAGGGGTTAAAACCTTTATTAGGCAATATAAGGGGGTACCTGATGCTATAAAAACTTGACGGTGAACCTAAAAAAATAACTGGCTACCTAGCGGCACCAGCGACACTAATACAGCGATCAGAAAAACGATCGCTTGGTGACACTGGCGATAGGGGGTGAAAGGATTACCTAGGGGGCGATCAAGGGGTTAAACCTTTTTTAGGGGGGTACTCTGGACCTAAAGGGGCCTAAAAGCTAACTGCCCTGCAACTTTTTACTGTCACAAATGACACTAAATGCAGTGATCAGTAAATAAATGACCACTGCAATCAGTGACACTGTGACTGGGGGTGCAGGGGGTGATCTGGGGGTAAAAAGTGTGCCTATGTGTGCCTACGTGTCAGTGTAGTGTTAGTACACTTACTTGGATGTCTTCTCTCCTCGGCGCCAGACAAAAAGACCGCCACAAGGAGAGTGACATCACTTCCTCCTGCCTGTTTTACAGTTACACAGGCAAGGGAAGCTTCTCATTCGCCAGGAGCGATCGCGAGGGGGTGGCTAGAAATGAATGGCCGCCCCTCATTCCGGATCGCTCCTAAATCGATACTGACCGCCGCAGGCACTGGGGGGGGGTCCGATCGGACCCCCCACCCGCAGGAGGGCAGGGACGTACCTGTACGCCAATATGCCTGCCCGTGCCATTCTGCCGACGTACATCGGCGTGCGGTGGTCGGCAAGTGGTTAAAGACAGGAAGGCAGAGAAGGTGCTTTTAAGTAGACTATCTGCCAGGGAGTGTTGCTCATATGTAGTAAACTGGTGAGCGAAAGCAGGTGGGGGCTTTGGAAATGTTGGTTGGGAACTTTTGCAGAGCTCTGGGACGGAGGCATGGGAGGAATCTTGAAGTTCTAGAGTAGCCGCTAGCTTGTACAAAGTGCTTTAGTCTTAATTCAATTGGCAGCTGCACTATCCAGAAAGCTGTTATCTAAACTGGGGGTGAATTTGGGATGTCTTATTGGGGAAATATTGTCTTTTAAAGCAGAATTATGGGATTGGCAATAAATCTCCCATTAATAAACCCCCCTACACAACACATTTGTGAAATTCTTTACCATTAAAGAGAAAAGTCTAATTGAATTTTCAGGAAATTGGCTCTTTCATTCAAAAAATGCATCATGTATTCTGCCAAGGAGGAGCTGTTAAAACAGTGATTACATCAGATCTACTTCTCTACACTGTAATCAACCTACATTTCCCATGAATATTTGGGATTGGAGTGAATGTGGGAGGGTACACTAGGCCTGTACATGTAATTGTGAACACGCCCACTTAAACATCACTCCCCCTCATTCTGCAGGCAGCAAGTCACACTACTCCGTAACAGACAGCAGGATATGTAGGTTACAGCCTTATAAATGCCTTATAAATGCAAAGTTTGTGCTCTCCCCCTTCAGACACAATAGGAAATAAACATATTGCCCTTACATGCTTTATGTAATCATTGCTGAACTGTAGACACATGCCCATAATGATATATTATACACACTGTACTATGCTGTAATTCAGTATTAGAAATATTTCTCCTGCTGTCGCTTTGAGAACATCCCTAGCCGCAACAGTCAGGACATTCTGCTTTACATCAGCATGTGACACAAGTAAATGACGGCATGAGAAAAAACAGTGCAGCGCTAACTTACTAATAACACAATAATGGTGGAACCCTCTAATGTATGGAAATCTTAAAAACAGATATTTGGCAGTAGACTGTGTCAGTTAAGAAGAAGACAGTGTCCATTGCTTATCAGCGCAGCCTATCAGTGTCCACCAGTGCGGTCTCATTGGTGTCCACCAGTGCGGTCTCATTGGTGTCCACCAGTGCGGTCTCATTGGTGTCCACCAGTGCGGTCTCATTGGTGTCCACCAGTGCGGTCTCATTCGGTGTCCACCAGTGCGGTCTCATTCGGTGTCCACCAGTGCGGTCTCATTCGGTGTCCACCAGTGCGGTCTCATTCGGTGTCCACCAGTGCGGTCTCATTCGGTGTCCACCAGTGCGGTCTCATTTGGTGTCCACCAGTGCGGTCTCATTTGGTGTCCACCAGTGCGGTCTCATTTGGTGTCCACCAGTGCGGTCTCATTTGGTGTCCACCAGTGCGGTCTCATTTGGTGTCCACCAGTGCGGTCTCATTTGGTGTCCACCAGTGCGGTCTCATTTGGTGTCCACCAGTGCGGTCTCATTTGGTGTCCACCAGTGCGGTCTCATTTGGTGTCCACCAGTGCGGTCTCATTTGGTGTCCACCAGTGCGGTCTCATTTGGTGTCCACCAGTGCGGTCTCATTTGGTGTCCACCAGTGCGGTCTCATTTGGTGTCCACCAGTGCGGTCTCATTTGGTGTCCACCAGTGCGGTCTCATTTGGTGTCCACCAGTGTGGTCTCATTTGGTGTCCACCAGTGCGGTCTCATTTGGTGTCCACCAGTGCGGTCTCATTCGGTGTCCACCAGTGCGGTCTCATTCGGTGTCCACCAGTGCGGTCTCATTCGGTGTCCACCAGTGCGGTCTCATTCGGTGTCCACCAGTGCGGTCTCATTTGGTGTCCACCAGTGCGGTCTCATTTGGTGTCCACCAGTGCGGTCTCATTTGGTGTCCACCAGTGCGGTCTCATTTGGTGTCCACCAGTGTGGTCTCATTTGGTGTCCACCAGTGTGGTCTCATTTGGTGTCCACCAGTGTGGTCTCATTTGGTGTCCACCAGTGCGGTCTCATTTGGTGTCCACCAGTGCGGTCTCATTCGGTGTCCACCAGTGCGGTCTCATTCGGTGTCCACCAGTGCGGTCTCATTCGGTGTCCACCAGTGCGGTCTCATTCGGTGTCCACCAGTGCGCTGTCTCTCATAATGCCGGTACGGGAGGCAAGACATCACAGCGAGTGGTGTTCTCACATACCATACCTGTCTCAGCCCAAGATCCCTGCTCTGTCATCCGGATGATTTCTGGTAATGATCCCTGCTCTGCACTGAGATGACGAGGGCGGTGCTGGCAGGGAGCAGAGGAGAAGGAGGGGGGGGGGAGAAGGAGGACTCCACCTTCATGGGCGTCACAGACCGGGGGGCTGTGAGACCCCTCCATCCACTACAGCGATCAGGGAGGAGATGGAAATCCCTGCTTAAAGCGGAAGTAAACCCACAGTTTCAAAAAGCAGTTACATTCCCGGCATGCCGGGAGTGGCAACTGTCACATTGGTTGTGCTCTCAACCAAACTGTCAAACCATCCAATGGCTGGTTTCATAACTGATCACATGTGCAGCATCATGGCAGTTGAAGATTAAACAGAGGCCAAGATGGCAGCTTCCTTGCCTGAAAATGATAGGAGGGTTTACTTCCACTTTAATCTAGAGCACTACTGGTGGGAAATGACGAGACCACTGGCTGAGGATACAGGAGCAATAGCAGGCTAGTGCCTTATGGGTGTGGGATGGAGTGTATAGCATTCTTAATTTCTTTGGTAGTTGAAGGGGGTTCAAGTTTGTTTCAAATATTGGTGGTGAAGAGAGTTGTCTTGTAGGTATTGTAGAAGGTGTTTGAAGTTTGCTGGGTGTTGGAGGAATATGGTAGGTTTTAAATGAAGTGGCAGTGTTATGGCATTTGATACAGTTGGGCAAGGTGATATGGGGCCTATGTGATTAAGCTTTTTGTAACCTGAGCGCTTTATCCAAATATTTTCCCATGCTTTTAACCATTTCTATATTTTGGATAAGATTACATTAACTTTATGTTGAAGGACATTGAGGATTTCTCCAAGTTTGAGAAGTTGACTCTGTACTAATCTTCTAATTTGTTATGAGGAGCAGATTTCTTGCGCCCTTTTTTTATTTTTTTATCTGCTCAGTTATTTTGCTATTTGACTGCATTTATGGGCTTTCCAGACCTAGAGAGGTTTAGGCTACATTCACACTAAAGCGTTTTGAATCGCAGGCAGATTTGCAGCGAATCTGCCCATCATTTGAAAGCGCTGATGTGTGAGTGGCAAATTGCGGAACTCGCATTTGAGATGATCAAATCGCGGTGGGGGTCTGCCACGATTGTTGCGCGATAAAACATCATACAACTAACTGGCCTCTTAATTGCGAGTATCACATTTTGTCAATCTGCCTACGATTCAAAGCGCTGTAGTGTGAATGCAGCCTTAGAAATGGAGAGATAAGCTTCAAAGAATTATCAGTTTCCCTCAGTATGTCATCTCTAACATTTGGAATGTGAAGGTGCTATACATTGAGTCTCCAGTTCTAAGACCTAGGCTGAAGATTATACAGTTTCGTGTGTGTGTGTTTGTGTTTGTGTGTGTGTGTGTTTGTGTGTGTGTGTGTTTGTGTGTGTGTGTGTGTGTGTGTGTTTGTGTGTGTGTGTCTGTCTTTTTTTTTTTTTTTTTTTTTCATTTTGTTGGATGGTAAATGAGGGACTTCTTTGGAAATATGTATAGGATATGGAGCAAAATTGTGGTCGCTATGAACTGTTATCATACCCTCTGAGAAGTTAGCAAGTTAACACTCAAAAGTATGACTTCCCACAAAGTAAACAGCCAGTGTTTCCTTTTGAGAAGAGAAAGCATCCCTCTGAATCAGTCAGATATTCTACATATGACCCATGTCACAAGTTTGATATGAAAATCTCGTGTCTGCAGATAAGCTGTGGCGGGGGAAGTAAGAATCACTGAATTTATTGAGTTTGTCTAATTTTTGTAATGGGTTTCTTCTGGTGCATTTACTGGGGTGTTGTAGGCTTTTTACGCTTACAAAAACCAAATTAAATTCACCTTTTGTAAAAAAAAAAAAAAAAAAAAATGCACATTTTGCAGATTAAAAATGTACATTTAATATTGTTCACTGCAACCTGTAAAGCATTGCACCCACGATCAGTGGATCGCAGGTGCAGTGCCAGGCTCCTGAAGACACTAGGTACAGCTGTCTGCCCATACCGCCTGCATGGGCAGACATTTACTTTAGAGTAACTATGAGGGCGCTCATCAGTGACCTCTATTTGTTGAGAACTATAAGCCGTCTGCCACGGTGTAAGACAGAACTTGTAGTTGACATTCACAAATGGCTACGGAAGAATGAGACCACTTTGTGGGTAATGGTGGGGGGTTGCAGGCAGGTGCTTTATAGTAACCTGTTACATTTTAAACCCTGAATACGGGTGTAACATGTTACAAAAGATGAACCTATTCTTTTAAGTTTATCCACAGGATTGCCAAGCTTGGGCAAAACTGTAAGGGCCAGTTCACAAAATAGAAACGCAGTCCGGATGCGTTCCAAATGCTTTTCTGCATGCACGTTTTTGGCGCAGGCCAGTGCATTTTTCCCCCCTCTTTTTTTCTTAACCTTAAATAAGGATTTGTGTGTTCCAGTGCATTACAGTGCGTTTTTGATGCTTTACGGCTTTGCCGTACAGTCCAGTGCAGGAAAAATGCAGCAAGTGCTACTTTTTTTACTGGAACTGCAAGCACTGGTGTGAACTATGCCATTGAAAATCATATAACCTACCTTCCATGAGTTTTTGATGCAGAAAAAGCACTGGACTGCATGTGATGTGATCTGGCTCTAAAAAGTAGGAGGCCAAAAAGTGTGTGGTTTGGGGGGGTGGGGGACGACTCCTGGGGACTTACACAAAAGTCAATGATGAGTGTATAATGAATTGAACTGGTACATAGAGTAGGCATAATAGCTTAGTATTATGCAGGGGGTAGTACATTTTAATATACTGTACATAAACAAGAAAACCTGAGCAGTGGAAATGGGTAAAGGTAAGATTTTGGGGGGAAGGGGTACATGAAGGGGATTCAAATGGGGGTTCAAGGGTTGCAATGGATTGGGTTAGCACTTCTGCCTGCATGGGTTTACTTCCTCCCACACTCCTGTCTAAATTGGCCCTAGTATGTGTATGTATGAATGAGAGTTTGGGACGTTAGAGTGTGTGTGTGTGTGTGTATATATGTGTGATATATATATATTGTGAGGGGGTTAGCTCGGCAGCGGGTGTGTGTGACCCCCGGGATGGGCTCCCCACACAAAAACAGGCCCAGCAGACGGAGGTTGTGGTTTTCAAAATCAAAAAGGTGTGGTTTATTTTCTATTTACAGTGACAAAAACACAGCAAAGCAAAAGAAACATAAACAAAATAAATCCTGGTCAATTTGACCTCTGACTAAACATACAGGTTTCCTAACTAACAACTGGGATCAGCCTAGTGCTGTCCTAGTCCCTAAGTCCCTGGTTTTAAATGTCCAAGCAAATAGCCACACAGGCTTTGTCTCACCGCACAAGGGTTCACTCTCTCCAGGAAGTCCACACAGGTCTGCTTCCAGGCATGAGCTAACCCCTAATGGGAGTTCTTATAGAGGCCTAAATGAGCTGACAAGCTTCAGCTGGTCTCATCAACTCCCTGTCTGCACGACGCCCCACACTCTCCCTAGAGGTATGAGTCATCCATGAGCCCACTATCCTCAGCTGGGCTTATACAACTCTCCACCTAGTTGTATAAGTCGGCGTAAAGCCTGAATCTGGGCGAAATATATCTACCCCCCTGGATGCAACCAGGTGACTTTACCTTCCTGCTGTCACATACCCCCCCCCCTCTTGTTTTAACCTCGGGGTTGGAACACCAGCAATCAGGCATTCATGTACTCGAGACAAAGCATCCACATTCCCCATTTGAACGCCAGGGCGATGCTTTACTGTGAAGTTGAATTCCTGGAGGGCCAGGAACCACCTATTCACTCTTCTATTTGTTTCCTTGTTTTGAGCCATCCACTTTAACGGAGCGTGATCCGTAACAATGTCAAAGTGCCTACCTAGCAGGTAGTACCGAAGGGAATCTAGAGCCCACTTCACCGCTAAACACTCCTTTTCAACGGTGGCGTAATTTACCTCATGGGACTTCAACTTCCTGCTGAGGTAAATGACTGGGTGCTCTTCCCCGTTCCAGACCTGGGACAATACTGCTCCTAACCCCACATCTGACGCATCACTTTGTACGACAAAGTCTTTAGAGAAGTCGGGTGAGTACAACACTGGCTGGCTACATAAGGCTTGTTTCAAGAATTGGAATGCTGCCTCAGCCTCGGGGGTCCATTTAATCATGACCGACCCTTTCCCCTTCGTCAGGTTGGTTAGGGGCACAGCCTTAGAAGCAAAGTGGGGAATGAATCGCCGATAATACCCAGCGATTCCCAGAAAGGCTCGTACCTGCTTCTTGCTGTTGGGACGTGGCCAACTCTGGATGGCCTCGACTTTGTTGAGTTGGGGTTTTATTACTCCCCTCCCAATGGTGTACCCAAGATATTTGGCCTCCTCCTGCCCAATGGTACACTTCTTGGGGTTAGCCGTAAACCCCGCTTCCCGAACAGAGTCCAGGACTGCTTGCACTTTTGGCAGATGTGAGGCCCAATCTGTGCTATGGACAATTACGTCATCCAGGTAAGCCGCAGCATACTTCCGATGGGGCCTCAGCATCTGGTCCATTTTCCGCTGGAATGTGGCCGGCGCATTCTGTAACCCGAACGGCATTCTTTTATATTGGAACGCCCCGTCTGGGGTTACAAATGCGGTTTTCTCTTTGGCCGACTTGGCCAGGGGGATTTGCCAATACCCTTTTGTGAGGTCAAGAGTCGTCATGTATCGGGCTGTTCCCAGCCGGTCGATCAACTCATCTATACGTGGCATGGGGTAGGTGTCAAATTTTGTAACTTTGTTCAACTGACGAAAATCGTTACAAAATCTCCAGCTCCCATCCGGTTTAGGCACCAACACAATGGGACTAGACCAATCACTTTGGGACTCCTCTATCACCCCTAAGTTCAGCATTTTCTGTACTTCCTCCCGTATTGCCTCCCGTCGGGCCTCTGGGATCCGATAGGGTTTTAACTTCACCCTTTCACCGGGCGGGGTAATAATGTCATGCTCTACCCCAGATGTTTGTCCCGGCAGCTCAGAGAATACCTCCTTGTTGCAAAGCACAAACTCCTTAACCTCCTGTTGTTGGGGTTGTGACAAGGTGGCTGCGATTCCAACCTCAGGAATCACGCAACCAGTTTGAGCTGGTGACCAAGTGTCTGCGACTAGGGACTCTCTATCCCTCCAGGCTTTCAACAGATTAACGTGATAGATCTGTTCGGGCTTTCGCCTTCCTGGTTGTCTGACCTTGTAATTCACTTCGCTCACTTTTTCCATTATCTCGTAGGGGCCTTGCCATTTGGCAAGGAATTTACTTTCAACCGTAGGGACCAGTACCAGTATCCTATCCCCCGGGGAAAAGGTACGGGTCTTGGCTCCACGGTTGTACACTCTCTGCTGTGCTAACTGCGCTTGGGCCAAATGTTCCTTCACGATGGGCATTACCTGTGCAATTCGGTCTTGCATCAGGGCGACATGCTCAATCACACTCCTGTGGGGAGAACTCTCACTTTCCCAAGTTTCCTTGGCAATATCCAACAGCCCTCTTGGGTGTCTCCCATACAGTAACTCAAAGGGGGAGAATCCCGTAGAGGATTGGGGCACCTCCCTAATAGCAAACATCAGATAAGGAAGTAGACAGTCCCAATCCTTTCCATCTCTATCCACCACTTTCTTCAACATTTGTTTTAGGGTTTTGTTGAATCTTTCAACCAGCCCATCGGTTTGGGGGTGATACACAGATGTACGTAATTGCGTCACTTTGAACAATTTACATAGCTCCTTCATAACCCGGGACATAAAGGGTGTACCTTGGTCCGTAAGCAGTTCTTTACAAATACCCACCCGGCTAAACACAAGAGATAGCTCTTTGGCTATGGTTTTGGCCGAGGTATTTTGGAGAGGGATCGCTTCTGGATAACGGGTGGCATAGTCCATTATAACTAATATGTACTGGTGCCCCCTAGCGGACTTGATTATAGGACCTACCAAATCCATGGCGATCCTCTCAAACGGGACCTCAATGATGGGTAGAGGGACCAGCGGGCTACGGAAATGTGGCATCGGGGCCGACCTCTGACACACAGGGCAGGAGGAACAATAATTTTCTATGTCCTTCATCACCCCCGGCCAATAGAATCTCTGTAATACCCTCTCTCGGGTTTTCTCTGTCCCCAGATGACCTCCAAGAATGTGCCCATGGGCCAACTCCAACACCAACTTCCTGTACGGTTTGGGCACCACAAGCTGCTCAACGGTTTCTTCTGCCCTTTTTGCCACCCGATACAGTAGGTCCTTCTCTACGCTGAAGTATGGGTAAGTGCAGGTATTATCTGGGTTCACTAACTCGCCATCTATTTTCACTACGTTTTCCCGTGCCTTTATTAGGGCGGGGTCTTTCAACTGTTCTGTGGCAAAGTTTTCCCTGTGAACCTCAAGATCAGAAAACTCCACAGACGGTAGGTTTTCGTCTGAGGAGGTGGGCTCCTCTCCAGTTTCTTGAGTCTCCCCTGCCAATACTGACAAGGGAAATTCCGGAGAGTCCTCACCACTCTCAGGGGAGTTCTGGCTATCACATTCCTGGTACATAGGGGCACCAGTGGGGGGCTCAGGATCATCCCACAGTTCCCAGAACTTCGGAAAATCCCTTCCCACAATGGCGTCATGCGGTAACTGAGATACTAAGCCCACTGGATGAGAGAGGGTACCTTTGGGGGTCTCGAAACACACTGTAGTCACTGGATACTCTCGGGTGTCCCCATGCACACAAATAACAGCTACCTTGCTATTCCCAGAGACCTCTGTTTTAACTAACTCAGCCTTTATCAGGGTCACAAGGCTACCTGAATCCAGCAATACCACAACATTTCTACCATTAACACACATTTTGCATAAATGTTTCTCAGTTCCTCGAATGGCAGTGCATGCGACTGTCGCACACAGCGACTGACGTCTGCCCGTCAGAAAGTCACACTGCATGGGTTCCTCCACAACCGGGCAATTTGCTGCAATATGTCCCGCTTGCCGGCAGCGGTAGCAAACGATCCTTCTTGCGCCTCTTGAGCCGCTGATTTCCCAGGCTGTTCTCGCCAAACTTGGGGTAGAGCTCCCACCCTCTCACTCTCTCCACCCTTACCCCTTGGAATCATCTTATCCGCCCCTGGGGATGGTCTGGTCTTAGGGTGGAAAGTCCGTATGTCTCTGGAAGAGACCGTCAGGTTCTCTGTAGCCAAGTATTTCTCCACACGATCCACAAGACCATCGGCCGTCTCTGGGTCTCCATGGCTTACCCACTTTTGGATGGCAGTAGGAAGAGCTCTCAAAAACGGATCCATTACAACACGTTCCACAATCTTTGGTGCGGACAAAGTCTCTGGCTGTAGCCACTTTCTGCTCAGGTGAATGAGATCATACATTTGAGACCTGGGGGGTTTTCCAAGCTGGAAAGTCCAGTTATGCACACGCTGAGCCCGGACAGCCAGGGTGACACCCAGCCTTGCCAATATTTCAGCTTTTAGCATCACATAGTCTTTTGCTTGGTTAGGCTCTAGGTCATAGTAAGCTTTCTGCGATTCACCAGTTAACAGAGGAGCCACTAGTCCAGCCCACTGCTCCTCAGGCCACTTTTCTCTTTCAGCGGTCCTTTCAAATGTGGTCAAAAATACCTCTGGATCATCCTCTCCAGTCATTTTTGTCAATAAACGACTCACCCCAAAGGACGCGGTATTAGTGGGACGGCTTTCCTCACTGGTCTGCGGACGTTGCTGCATTACTGCTTCCATCTGTTGTTGTAGTCTCTGCTCTTGCTTCTGCAACAGGTCTATGAAGCGGGCCTCAGATTGCTGCTGGGCTTGTTGCTGAGCCTCCAGACTCTGTTGCAAAGTTGCGTTTGTCTGCTGCTGGGCTGCAAGGCTCTGTTGATGAGCTTGCTGCTGGGCTGCGAAGTTCTGTTGTTGAGCTGCAAGGCTCTTTTGCAAACCTGCATTTGTCTGCTGTTGATTGGCATTTGCTAGAGCCAGCTGTTTCAGTATCTCCTCCATGCTGGCTTAAAAAAAACTGCCACTGGTTCTCCACCAACTGTGAGGGGGTTAGCTCGGCAGCGGGTGTGTGTGACCCCCGGGATGGGCTCCCCACACAAAAACAGGCCCAGCAGACGGAGGTTGTGGTTTTCAAAATCAAAAAGGTGCGGTTTATTTTCTATTTACAGTGACAAAAACACAGCAAAGCAAAAGAAACATAAACAAAATAAATCCTGGTCAATTTGACCTCTGACTAAACATACAGGTTTCCTAACTAACAACTGGGATCAGCCTAGTGCTGTCCTAGTCCCTAAGTCCCTGGTTTTAAATGTCCAAGCAAATAGCCACACAGGCTTTGTCTCACCGCACAAGGGTTCACTCTCTCCAGGAAGTCCACACAGGTCTGCTTCCAGGCATGAGCTAACCCCTAATGAAGCTGGGAGTTCTTATAGAGGCCTAAATGAGCTGACAAGCTTCAGCTGGTCTCATCAACTCCCTGTCTGCACGACGCCCCACACTCTCCCTAGAGGTATGAGTCATCCATGAGCCCACTATCCTCAGCTGGGCTTATACAACTCTCCACCTAGTTGTATAAGTCGGCGTAAAGCCTGAATCTGGGCGAAATATATCTACCCCCCTGGATGCAACCAGGTGACTTTACCTTCCTGCTGTCACAATATATATATATATATATATATATATATATATATATATATATATATATTAGGGCTGTTACTGATTAAAATTTTCGTGTTCGATTAATCAATTTTTTTTTTTTTTTTTTTTAATCGACTAATTTTGATTAATTATAAAAGAAGACTGTAATATCCACAATTATCTCCCCCACTGTGATAGGACATCTCCCCCAGCAGACATACCAGAATAGAAGCCGGCAGACCCCCTCCATCTGGATCCACGAGCAGTTGAGGGGTGATGAGCTCACCTAGGCTGCCGGCAGCTCTGGAGCTAGGCCAAAGCTGCGGCCTTTCTTATGGGCGAGGCAGCGGAGACCCTGAAGCCGGCGGAGAGGTGAGTACCGATCAAAAATAATTTTGATCGATTAAAAAAAATTAACGATTAATCGAGGGATTAATCATTAATTTCCGCAGCCCTAAAATATATATATATATATATATATATATATATATATATATACACACACACACACAAGTACCTGTAATAAAGTGAAACTTGCCATGAGGGGTCCACCCAAACCAGCCCAGGCCATCATCACAGTAGCCTTCAGTATGTCTAAGTCAATGGGTAGATCAGGGGTGTCACAAAAAAGGGTGGACAGGGGTAAGCGTATTTCTGCAAGGCTTGGGAGGGATGCATTGGGTGGATAAAGGTGTATGTTTTCTCCCCAATGGCAGTAGATGACTGATATTTAATGTCAGATATCTAGGGTCAGTTGTCATCACAGCCAGTGAATAGACATTGTGACCCAGTTTGATCTTTGATGACAGACATATAAGCAAACTTGAAATATTCTAGTCTAAACAGGTCTGGAGAATCTGACTGGGGGGTGACCAATGGGTCTAAGATGAGGGTGGATCAGTGTTTTAATATAAAGTCCCGAGCTGCAAATGGTAGCATTGAGGCACTGTCCTAATTCAGGGTAGATGAGGTGGCAGCGAAAGAATAAAGGAGGAAGCTAGTATTGGAATGTCATAATGGGTACAGGTTACATGCAGTGGTTGGCCTTCAATGTAAGGTGGGTATCTTGTAATTGTGACTGGAGGTCCCCTCTCCTGGTGGGGATATTGGCACTGAATCTTCAAGGTTGTAAGAGAGACAGTTCAGTGTATGAAATGGGTCCATTGCCAAAAAGTTGAAGAGATCCTGACAAATCACTGATTATATTAACGCATAACTACATTTTCTCAATCAACATTAAAGTAGAACTAAAGGCAAAACTTTTTTTTTTTCCATTTTGGATAGAGTAAGAGCGGGCTAATAACACCTGTCAGGCTTTTGTTTCGCCATCTAGCTCCCATTGGGCAGATTTCCCTTCACTTTCTTTCCTATAGGCAAAATAGGAACTGAAAGGAGAAATGGATCCAAAGTGAGAAAATCTCTTGTCACCAGAAGGAAAGAAGGGGGAAGCGCCACATATGTGCAGTATCACAGGGGGTTCATTAAAACAAAGGTTAAAAACACAAAAAGTACTATAGAGGGAAGGCTTATCATTAACTGGCTCGTCCGCCAGAAGGTCCTGAGTTCTTACTCCTGCATGGTCTGCTGTGTTCAGGTTCCCTGGTAAGCTGTGGAGGTGAAAGAAAGTTCCTGTGGTGTGTAGGAAGTCCACGTCAAACCAGCCTGGAATGCTCGGGCAGGCGTGTCTTCACCAGGAGGGGGTCGAGTAGCTGGAATACTGGCTAAAAACAGGCTACGCGCTTGGAGCGGGTCTGCTCCTTCTGAATGCCTGGGGTGGTACTGCAGGCTCATGGTTTATATCAGTGTTTCTCAACTCCAGTCCTCAAGGCACACCAACAGGTCATGTTTTGGGGATTTCCTGAAGTTGAAACAGCTGTGGTAATTACTAAGGCAGTGAAACTGCTCAAATCATCTGTGCAAATCAATGGAAATGCTAAAAACATGACCTGTTAGTGCGCCTTGGGGACTGGAGTTGAGAAACACTGGTTTATATAGGGAGAAGTGTGCAGTAACACTTGTGGTGATAGAGGGACCAGCAACGCTGGTAAAGGGACACAAATCACCACAACAAGAGATAAATACAAAACACACAATTATGGTATTATACTGGCAGGTTAATTTGGCAATGATAATAAACTGGTCATTTAGACAATGCAAATTAAACAATGTACCGATGACCCAAATGATATCAAACATGAGAAAATGGCAAGATTATGACCTAAATAATATCAAACATGAGAGAATGGGAA
The DNA here is from genome assembly GCA_029206835.1 of Rana muscosa. Taxonomy (NCBI): domain Eukaryota; kingdom Metazoa; phylum Chordata; class Amphibia; order Anura; family Ranidae; genus Rana; species Rana muscosa. Next base: position 76,101,718 of record CM055121.1, read on the forward strand.
GGAAACAGTGTCAATAATGACATGGATGAAATTAACAAAAAATATGAAAGAAATGGAAATAAAAGAATGGATTTTTTTCTTTAAATAATAAAAAAAAAATGTAAGAAAAATAAAAATCAAATGGGGGGAAAAAAAAAAATGAATGACAAAAACACTGGCCATATAGGCCCGAGTATCCGGGGAGAAGACCATAAGGGTCCTCTGTGAGAAAAATTAATGAAAAAGAGTTAAGCATGGTGAATATAACAAAAATACATTGCATGAGACTGAATTAATAATGACACTGCGGGCATGTACTTGGCTGGGAAGCATGAGGTGTTTAAAGCAGGGTGTGTTTCCATCTTCATTTAAACCACCGGGCACGAGAGTAATTAAGGAATAGATCCAATACGTTTCCTGCTGACAGAGACTTTTAAACGTTCTGCAACAGGGAACGTACTGGGTATGGCCTCAATTATCCACACCTGGAGCCCACTGGTGGACTTCTGGTGGAAATCCTAAAAATGTCTGGGAACACTGTCATTACCCTTTTCAATGAATCTCTTGTGCTCACCAAACAGTTTCCTGAGGGTCCTGATCGTACGCACCTGTCAAGTCTCTGATGTGAGGTCGAGTAGCAGAGAGGGCGCCCCTTGCGGCCGAGTGCAGCACAGCCCTGAAGATGACACAGGGGATGTGGTGCCCACAGAAGCACGGGTTGCCTGGTAGGTAGTGCTGGTTGCCAGGAACTTGGTAGGACAGGCAGACTGCAGGACAGCAGGCGTGCTTAGGAGGTCCAAAGGGTAAGGACCAATGGAATGTTCTGATAACAGGGTCAAAGCCAGGCCAGAGGGTCAAACACAGCAAGACAGTCCGAGAACACAGCAGAGCTGAGTCTTAGCACAGAAGACAAGGTAAGCGGAGTCCGTTAGCCAGGCCGGGGTCAGGTATACGCTAGGAAGTCAACAGGAGCAGGTCAGGCAAGCCGGGTTTGGTACACAGGAGATCAGACAGGCAGGAGATGCAAGACACAGGAACACAGGAGAAGCTGACGATAATCCAGCAAATGCAGACACTAGCAGACTTCCTTATATAGACCCATGTGACCTGCTTGTAGAGATACTGGGTCCTAGAGCCCTTCTCCTGCCAGAGATGCTGGGTCCTAAAGTCCTTCGCCTGCTGTTGGTTCCCTGACAGCACCACATAAAGACCACAAGGACAAATGAGGCAGTGAAGCCTAGTACACACGGCCGAGAATCTCGTCGCAAAAAAAAAACGTTTTCTCTTATCGTCCATGGACTGACTAAGCCTCTTCATACTGAAACACGTGGGTATATGTCCCTGCTTGCAGGAGAAGATCTAGGCAGAATGTTAGATGTTACAACATACATTCTAAAAAAAACAGAGCTGAACAGCCCCTGCAATCAGCAGCCTCAGTTTTTTTCTGCCTAGCAGAAGGAGAAGACATGGCTTTCTCAGGAGCCAGTTTCCTGGAAGATTTTTATTCTTTTGAGAATTTTATTATTTTATTTTTGAGATCTTCAATCAACTGTCGGCTGGGCAACAGGTTGGGAACAAGGTATCCTCGTAGTCTTCCCTGCCCGACTATTGAGCTTGCTGATCCTCGCCTTGTGTGCGTGAGACTCAGTTCACGACTTGCCCCACGACTCCAGGGGTGGCTGGTGGGCTTTTATGCTCCGCGGTCCTAACAAGATTAAACAGTGCCTGCTGTATCTTTCGCGGTGGACCGGCCGACAGCTACTCAGTACCGCACTGTGTTAGGTCTGTCAGAAACACACCAGTGGGTCCCTCTGGGATGTGTAAGTAGTCTCTCCTGCTTGCAGGTGAGTACATCCTGTGTGTTTCTCTATATGGGGGATTTTCCCTGTCTCCCCCTTGTTATGCTGCTCTCTGCACCTTACTCTGGCACTGTGCTGTGGGGGGGTGCCTGGAGGTCACTCTGACTGGGCGGGGGGGGGGGGCTCAGGACTGCCTGCGTGGAGCTGGGAGACTTTTTGTGTCTGTGGGCCTGGGCGCCAGTCGGCGCCTTGTCTGTAGTGTTTTTTTACTATGTACACGGCGGCCGTCTTGCCGTGGATCGATGGCGCAGTTACACTCGGCCGGCGGCCATTTTCTTGAAGCCGTGCACGCTTTTCTCTTTGGCCACTATCGTTGCTGGAGTGGTGCGAATCTCCTCACGGCTCACTCACGCTGGTACAGCGCGGTACAGGCAGCGGATCTGAGCGGTCCTCTGGGTATCCCCTCCTCAGTCAGCGCAGCCAGTGGGTGGACTTTTCTTCACTTTGTGCATTAAGGTCTCAGAGGGTGGCGAGTTATGGAGTCTGGTTCACCTGCTTCCCCACTCTTGTCAGAGGCAACAGGCAGTGCTCCAGCACCTGCGGTCCCCTTGGACCCGTTGTCGGCAGTCCTGGAAAAATTTCTTGTCAGGATGGAAGCGGTGTGCGAGCGCAAGGGAGCTATAAAGCACCCTCTCCCCACACAATCTCCACATGGGGAGTGCTCCGATTCAGATATGGGCCTAGCTGCTGCTGCTCAGGACCCTAGCTCTGAATATTTTGATGTGTTTGAACAGGACATTCCTTGTGAGGAAGACTCCAGTTCTGAGTCAGTAAATGACAGGGCGCTTGTAAGTCTACTCATTGATGCTGTGAGGGACACTCAAGCTGGATGCTGCGGAACCTCAGGTGGAGGCTGTCTCCTTTGGTTCTTTTAAGGCCATGCCTTCTAAGAAGGTTTTTCCATATACACCTTTCTTTGATAGGTTCATTGATAAGGTTTGGGAAAAGCCGCAGAAGATTTTGAGGGTCCCGCTGCGTCTATCTATTAGGTACCCCTTTGAGGAGGCCCTGGTTAAAAAGTGGGCCTCCCCCACCGGTGGTCGACCCCCCCCCCCCGGTCGCCCGTTTGAATAAGGCTACCACTCTCCCGATGGAGGGGACTCCTGCATTTAAGGACCCCACTGACAGGAGGTCAGAAGTGGTGAGCAGAACTATGTTTGCCTTGTTGGGATCCGCCTTACTTCCTATCGTTGCGGCGACCCTTGTGTCTCAGACACTCACAGAATGGGCAAAGATTTTGCACCAGACTGTGCAGGAGCATAATCTCCCTCCAGATACCATTGCCCTGACCCACCAACTTGTGCAGGGTCTGGTGTATGTGTGCGATGCCACTGTGAAAACGGCCCCCTTAATATCTGGGGCCTCTATCTCTGCGATGGTGTTGAGTCGTCTTATCTGGTTGAAATGCTGATCGGCTGACCTAGCCTCCAAGAAGCTCCTGGCTGATTTGCCCTTTAGGGCGGTAGACTGTTATGGGCTGCCCTGGATGACATCATTAAGGATGTCACAGGGGGTAAGAGCACCCTTCTTCCTCAGACTACTAAGGGAAAGGAGCCCCTCCTTTCCAGCAAGAATTTTTTTATTTTTTTCGTCAGTCAGAATCCACGGGTAAGCCCTCCCAGACTGACAACAGTGTGACTGGTGGACAGAAGTATCCCTGGGTGCGTAAGCCGCACAAGCCGGCTCCCAAGCCCGCCAACGCATGAAGTCTTGCCCCCGCCCGACTCAGGTGGGGGGACGGCTTTGCAGGTTCATGAATCGGTGGACCTCCCGGATCTCCGACCGGTGGGTGTGCGAGGTGGTCACCTCAGGGTACAGGATAGAGTTCCGTTCATGGCCCCCAGACAGATTCTTCCCCTCAAATCTCCCTCTTGGGGGCTGTACAGGAATTGCTCAGGTGCGGAGTAATTGTGCCGGTACCGTCACAGGAGAGGTTTCAGGGGTTCCACTGAAATCTGTTTGCTGTCCCGAAAAAGTACGGGTCCGGCCAATCCTGGACCTCAAGGCCTTGAATGCCTTTGTGAAGGTGCAAAAATTCTGTATGGAATCCATTCGCATGGTGATCGCTGCACTCCTTCCAGGGGACTTTCTGGCATCCTTGGATATCAAAGATGCCTATTTGCATGTTCTGATCTGCGCAAGGCACCAGAAGTTTCTGCGCTTTGCGATAGGCAAAGTCCACTATCAATTTGTGGCCCTTCCCTTCGGCTTAGCGTCGGCACCGCGGATTTTCACCAAGGTGCTTGCCCCGGTTCTAGCTTTGCTGAGACAGCGAGGCATTGTTATCGTGGGCTATCTGGACGATCTTCTAAGAGCAGACAATGGCTCAGAGTTGGAAGAAAGTGTGACAATAGCCAGTCAGACCCTCCGGGACTTCGGGTGGCTCCTGAACATTCAGAAGTCGGTCCTGGTCCCAACTCAGCGTTTGGAGTATCTGGGGTTGATTCTGGACTATTCGGAAGCGAAAGTATTCCTGCCCTCGGAAAAGTTGCAGACTTCAGTCTGCAGTACGGTTCCTGACGTCCCAAAAATGGACGTCAATCTGTTTCTGCATGAGAGTACTGGGACTCATGGCGGCCTTCTTCGAGGCAGTTCCGTATGCCCAATCACACACTCGGGCATTGCAGAAGTAGATCCTGTCCACTTGGGACAAGTCCACGTTGTCATTGGATCTTCAGATCCAGGTGAGCCACCCTGTCAGCCACCACGTCAGGGACGCCCTAAGTTCCACGGCTCTTCGGTCCGGAAGGTCGTTCCTCCCCATCCAGTGAACGGTGATCACGGCGGACGCCAGCCTGATGGGCTGGGGCGGAGTTTGGGGAGTCCTGTCAGCTCAGGGGCTCTGGACTCCGGACGAATCCCGTTTGCCGATCAATGTCCTGGAACTGTGAGCAATCAGGCTGTGCCTCTCCTCGTGGTCTGAGAAGCTACAGGGCCGCTCGATCAGAATCCAGTCGGACAACGCCACAGCCGTGGCGTATGTCAACCATCAGGGGGAACTCGGAGCTCGGCTGCGGCATCCGAGGTCGCCCACATCCTAAGGTGGGCGGAAAGAAGCGTGCCGGCTCTGTCGGCCGTCTACATTCCGGGCGTAGAAAACTGGCAGGCGGACTATCTGAGTCGCCAGACGCTGGACCAGGGGGAGTGGTCCTTGCACCCGGAGGTTTTTCAACTTCTTTGTCGGCGGTGGGGCACGCTGGATGTGTGGACCTGATGGCCTCTCGACTCAATCGCAAGGTGTCGAGGTTTGTGGCCAGGTCCAGGGACCCCTGGGCGGACGCCTCGGACGCGTTGGTTTCCCCGTGGGGTCAGTATCGTCTGATATATGCTTACCCTCCGCTGCAGTTGCTTCCTCGTCTGCTGCGCAGGGTGGCGGCCGAGGGAGTTCCGGTGATCCTCATTGCTCCGGATTGGTATCATTGGTACGCCGTTCTGGTACGTCTCGTAGCGGACGTTCCTTGGCGACTGCCAATAAGGGAGGACCTTCTGTCTCAAGGTCCTATATTTCATCCTGCTTTACAGTCTCTGGCTTTAACGGCATGGCTATTGAGAGCAAGGTGCTGAAGGACCGAGGTCTCTCGGATTCGGTCATTTCGACCATGCTGAGGGCACGGAAGTCTTCCTCCAGAAAGATCTATCACCGTACCTGTAAGGCTTACATCGCTATGTACGAACAGCTAGACTGGCGTCCAAGGACGTATTCCGTCCCCAGAATCCTGTGGTTCTTGCAGCATGGTGTGACCCAAAAGCTGGCTTTGAGCACCATTAAGGGTCAGATTTCGGCCTTGGCTGTTTTTCTTTCAACGACCGCTAGCAGGCCATTCCTTGGTTAGTACCTTTGTGCAGGGGGCTCGCCATGTGCTTCACCCTGTCAAGCCTCCTCTCCCTCCTTGGGATCGGAATTTGGTGCTCTCGGTTCTCCAAGAACATCCCTTTGGAAATATCAGAGAGATTCCTCTCTTGACCTTGTCCCAGAAGGTGGCTTTTTTAGTGGCCATTACTTCTGTTAGATGGGTGTCTGAGTTGGCGGCCTTGTCCTGCAAGTAGCCTTACTTGGTCCTCCATAAGGATAAGGCGGTGTTGCGCCCACGACCGTCTTTCCTTCCAAAGGTGGTCTCGGCCTTTCACCTTAATGAGGACATTGTTCTTCCGTCCTTGTGTCCTCACCCATCACATCCCAGAGAGTTTGCGCTTCACACATTGGATGTGGTACGAGCCTTATGGGTGTACCTGTCTGCTACTGCTTCCATTCGGAAGTCTGACTCACTGTTTGTGTCTGTCTCAGGTCCCAAACAGGGCCAAGCGGTGTCGTCTGCCACCATTTCCAGGTGGATCAGACAGACCGTCATACAGGCCTATGCCCTTAAGGGGCGGGCGCCTCCCTTTCCAGTTACGGCGCATTCCACCAGGGCAATTGGTGCTTCCTAGGCTTTCAGACATGAAGCGTTGGTTGCACAAGTGTGCAAGGCGGCGACCTGGTCATCCGTTTATACCTTTTCTAAGTTCTATAAGGTTGATGTGGCTGCATCTTCGGATGCTTCCTTCGGCCGCAAGCTGTTGCAGGCCGCTGTTTAAACTTGCAACTCCTCCGTTGAGGAGCTCTGTTGGTTTGGAGTGAAGTTTGGTTTTTCCTTTACTACTGCTCCCACCCTCTTCTTTATACTGCTTTGGGACGTCCCACGTGTTTCAGTATGAAGAGGCTGTGTCAGTCCATGGAGGATAAGAGAAAATAGGATTTTTGTACAGCACCCACCCCTCCTTTTTTGGGTTTGTACTGCTTTGTTACGAACTGAGGCTGCTGACTGCAGGTGGGAGGGTTATGTCCAGAGGGACCGCCCCCTGGGCGGGGCTGTAAAGCTCCTGGTTTTTTAGAATGCATGTTGTAACATCTAACATTCTGCCTAGATATTCTCCTGCAAGCAGGGACATAGACCCACATGTTTCAGTATGAAGAGGCTGGGTCAGTCCATGGACGTCAGAGAAACTGATTTTACGGCGAGTACAAAAATCATATTTTTTCTCGACGAGATTCTTGTCAAGCTTTCCTTGCATACACACGGTCAATCCAAAATCTCGTCGGTCTAAAGTGCGGTGACGTACAACACGTACGAGGGCAGTATAAAGGGGAAGTTCCATTCTCATGGCGCCACCCCTTGGGCTGCTTTTGCTAATCTCGTGTTACCGCGTGTTAGTAAAAGTTTAGTGTGAGACGATTCAAGCTTTTCAGTCTTCGTGCTTTCAGTTTGTTACAGCGTGAAGAATGTGCTATCTCCATTATGAACGCTAGTTTTACAAGAAGGTGCGCTCCCATCTCATATTTGATTCTGACCATGCGCGGTTTTTGAAGACTCGGAAAAGCATACACACGAACGGGTTTTCTCGTCCAAATTCAGTCTGACGAGAATCACAACGAGAAAAAAGAAAGCAGGTCTTTTTCTCGTCGAGATTCTGGGCAGTTTTCTTAACGAGAAACCTGAAAGCCTCGTACACACGCACGGTTTTCTCGGCAAGAAAGCTCTCCTAACAGTTTTCTTGTAGTTTCTTGCCGAGAAAACCAGTTGTGTGTACGAGGCTTAAACCACAAACTCGGTGGAACAGTTGAAAAATTCCCTGATTTTGTGTTTTATCCTTCACTGTGATTTTTTTTTTACCATTATTAACTGCCATTTGGGGCACAATTTCTTCTTGCACGAATACATGCCAATCGGTGGTATAAGGACAGTGTTGGGTTTATTGTCAACTGGAATCTTGGTGACATTGCTGGGAGCCACCTTAGTAAGCATCGGTTGTAGGAAGGGGTCCTCAAAAAGGTTGGGCCAATGTTTTCTAAAAAAAAATAAATGGAGAATGTTTTTAGAAAACATTTCTTTAGTTGCTTTTTGATTTCTGGTCGAGGCCAAAATGATGTCATACATCTCAGAAGTCTTCATGGGCTTTTTTTTTAATTTTGAAGGGCTTTCTCAGCTAAGCACACCCTCCTGCCTGCATGCATGAGCTAAGAGCAGATGGACTCTAGGAAATAAAATGCTACATGACTTATTAGCTCGTACTCAAGATTGCCATTGCTAGAAATGCTCGGGGGTTTTTCAAGTGAGTTTTAAATAAAATATAGAGTCATAGAGACATACGGTAAGATGGATGATTGAGTTTGTTTTGAATATTAAAAAGTGAAATGGTGTTTTTCAGTTTGTGGTGTTAACCACTTAAGCCCCGGACCATTTGGTAGCTAAAGGACCAGAGGTGAATTCAGAATTTTGCACTGCGCTGCTTTAACTGTAAATTGTGCGGACATGCAATGTTGTACCCAAACGAAATTTGCGTCCTTTTCTTCCCACAAATAGAGCTTTCTTTTAATGGTATTTGATTGCCTCTGCGATTTTTATTTTTTGCGATATAAACGGAAAAAGACCGAAAATTTTGAAAAAAAATGATATTTTCTACTTTTTGTTATAAGAAAAATCGAATAAACTCAATTTTAGTCATACATTTAGGCCAAAATGTATTCAGCCACATGTCTTTAGTAAAAAAAAATGTCAATAAGCGTATATTTATCGGTTTGCGCAAAAGTTATAGCGTTTACAAACTAGGGTACATTTTCTGGAATTTACACAGCTTTTAATTTATGACTGCCTATCTCATTTCTTGAGGTGCTAAAATGACAGGGCAGTACAAAACCCCCCCAAATGACCCCATTTTAGAAAGTAGACACCCCAAGGAAATTGCTGAGAGGCATGTTGAGCCCATTGAATATTTTTTTTTTGTCCCAAGTGATTGAATAATGACAAAAAAAATAAATTACAAAAAGTTGTCACTAAATGATATATTGCTCACACATGCCATGGTTATATGTGGAATTGCACCCCAAAATACATTCTGCTGCTTCTCCTGAGTACGGGGATACCACATGTGTGGGACTTTTTAGGAGCCTAGCCACGTACGGGACCCCGGAAACCAAGCACCGCCTCCAGGATTTCTAAGGGCGCAAATTTTTGATTTCACTCCTCACTACCTATCACAGTTTTGAAGGCCATAAAATGCCAAAATAGCACAAAACCCCCCCAAATGACCCCATTTTGGAAAGTAGACACCCCAAGCTGTTTGCTGAGAGGCATGGTGAGTATTTTACAGCTCTCATTTGTTTTTGAAAATGAAGAAAGGACATTTTTTTTTTCTTTTTTTTTTCAATTTTCAAAACTTTGTGACAAAAAGCGAGATCTGCAAAATACTCACAATACCTCTCAGCAAATAGCTTGGGGTATCTACTTTCCAAAATGGGGTCATTTGGGGGGGTTTGTGCCATCTGGGCATTCCATGGCATTCCATGGCCTCCGAAACTGTGATAGGCAGTGAGAAGTGAAATCAAAAATTGACACCCTTAGAAAGCCTGAAGGCGGTGCTTGGTTTTTGGGGTCCCGTACGCGGCTAGGCTCCCAAAAAGTCTCACACATGTGGTATCCCCGTACTCAGGAGAAGCAACAGAATGTATTTTGGGGTGTAATTCCACAAATGCCCATGGCATGTTTGAGCAATATATCATTTAGTGACAACTTTGTGCAAAAAAAAAAATTGTATTTTTTCCGCAACTTGTGTCAACATATAAAATATTCCATGGACTCGACATGCCTCTCAGTATATAGCTTGGGGTGTCTACTTTCCAAAATGGGGTCATTTGGGGGGGGTTTTGAACTGTTCTGGCATTTTATACACAACATTAGGAAGCTTACATCCACTCTTCTTTGAACACAATTGCAAACACTGAAAGTGGTCATACAGTTTAACACAATTGTATGTGAAACTATGTAACACTTCCTAACGCGGGGGGAGGACCACCATGTGTGATACACGTTAGATATGACTCCCTTAGGGAGCCATATTAGGGGTTTATAAGTCACACATTAATTAGGGTATTTCTGGATTAAAGGGTAAGAATAGTCAGGGTGGGGGGACTCATTAGCCTTTATAACATGCACTAGTTTCATTTGACACTTCCACTACACAATTTTTCACGTCAATTTGTATCTGTTACTTCATTATTCCATCACATTGATCATCACACATATTATTTTTTTGTCACAGCGTCACCTGAAAGACAATGTAAATCACAAATACTATTGATTGATTTATATATCAATCAATAAACTTACATACATAAAGATAACAATAAATAATTGAATAACTGAGATGACATACCCTATTGAGAGGATGTATAACTTTGTCTGCTCAACACTTTAAAGTTTTATATGTCTCACTATTTAAATGATATATTGCCAAGCATTGTGTAATCATGCTTTAAATGCTCCGCTGCAGGGGTCAGCCCCTTTCCTGGGGCTCCTTTTCCCCCCTCCGTTTGGGGATCCTTATCCTACATGGTGAATTCTTGTAAACTGCAGTCCCCTCCGGCGTTATTCCAGTGCGTGGGGAATCCACACGACCAGGAGGGTGTTCTGGGACCCTGGGGCATCTCCTGTTGGAAACCTTGGTAAAAATGTTCAGTGTCTACACACGATAAATTGGTGACTTTGTTACGTATATATTTTTAAATTTTGTAAAAATTGGTGAAAATATTTGATGCTTACTCTATACAACCTTTTTACAGCAACACCGAAACCTCTGAAGAAGACCCATGAAAAGGGTCGAAACGCGTTAGAAAGTGTTACATAGTTTCACATACAATTGTGTTAAACTGTATGACCACTTTCAGTGTTTGCAATTGTGTTCAATGACATGTTACCAGAACTCATATCTTAAATCTGTACCACCCATTTCCTTTGAATTTTAATAAATCCATTTTTGTACATACATTGTCATCCATTTTTGAATCGAGCTGCCTAAAAACCCTACTGGTGGAACTTCCCATTCTTCAGACTATTGGGGTGAGCAGCAATATCCCTCTCATATTGTGTCCTTTCCATTCCACATCCACTCTTCTAACCACTTCAAGACAAAGCCCTTTTTGACACTTTTTGTTTACATGAAAACATATTTTTTTTTGCAAGAAAATTATGTTGAACCCCCAAACATTATATATATTTTTAAAGCAAAGGCCCTACAGAATAAAATGGTGGGTGTTGCATTTTTTTTTTCTACACAGTATTTGCGCAGCGATTTTTCAAACGCATTTTTTGGGAAAAATACACTTTTTTTAATTTTAATGCACTAAAACACACTATATTGCCCAAATGTTTGATGAAATAAAAAAGATGATCTTAGGCCGAGTACATAGATACCAAACACGACATGCTTTAAAATTTCGCACAAACGCGCATTGGCGACAAACTACATACATTTTTAAAAGCCTTTACAGGTTACCCCGTTAGATTTACAGAGGAGGTCTACTGCTAAAATTACTGCCCTCGATCTGACCTTCGCGGTGATACCTCACATGCATGGTGCAATTGCTGTTTACATATGACGCCAGACCGACGCTTGCGTTCGCCATTGGGCAAGAGCAGGGCAGGACAGGGGTGCTTTTTTTTTATTTATTTTTTTTATTATTAATTTTGCTTTTTTATTTTATTTTTAAACTGTTGCTTCCATATTTATTTATTTTTATCACTTTTATTGTTATCTCAGGGAATGTAAATATCCCCTATGATAGCAATAGGTAATGACAGGTACTCTTTTTTGAAAAAACTGGGGTCTATTGGACCCTAGATATTTCCTCTGCCCTCAAAGCATCTGACCACACCAAGATCGGTGTGATAAAATGCTTTCCCAATTTCCCAATGGCGCTTTTTATATCCGGGGGGGGGACATTCCCTCCCACTGCTTGTAAAAGCAGTCCAGAGGCTAATTAGCCACTAGGATTGCTTTTACATGAAAGCCGGCCGCTGGCTGAAAAGAATGATACCAAGATGATACCTAAACCCGCAGGCATCATTCTGGTATAAACATTCAAAGTCCAGCAACATACCAGTACGTTGCTGGTCCTTGTTGGACATGTATTGTAATCTTTTTTTTCATGCAGCCTGTTGGCTGAACGAAAAAAAAAGATTGATCGGTGGGTATGCCCACCATTAGAATACCGCCCTTCATCCACCCACTTCTAATGATGGGCATACATGCACCATTTATATATGCCGAAGCATGGGGGCATCTTCTCGCAAAAGTTATGCCGCGTACACATGGTCAGACTTTTCCACGGGCAAGCCTCCGTCGGAATTTCGACCGTATATACGCGGCATTAGGAGCAAAATCGCTCCTCCGCCCCTGCTGCCCCAATGCTTCGGCATATATGCTTTTTTTTAACTGTGGTGGTGAAATCACCTCCTACAGCACTGGAGTCGCAGGGATCAGGCCTGTCTCTGCGAACGCTGCAGTTATGTGTGTTGTGTTTTGCAAGTGACAGTGATCGATCGATACTGCACTTGGGTGGCCTGGGCTGGACGGAGGGGCAAAACGCAGGTGCTAGCAGGTATCTGGGCTGATCCCACTAACAGTGCGTTTTTGGGAACCCTAAACTGCTGGGGACGCTAGTATAGATCTGATCAGATCAGATATTGATCTGTTCAGATACTATACCACTAAGGGGGGTGTATGCTTCACGTGTGGGTGGTAGCGCTACTGGCACTAACCTGACGCTGCCTGGGGTGTGACGCAGATCCTCTCTGACGCTAAAACCTAACTGATATCACCCGCCGGGCGATCAGGGGGTTAAACCTTTATTGGGTTATATACGGCGGGTGCCCTGACACTATAAAAAGCAAACTAACTAACCAGCGTCACCCGTAACACTTATATGATGATCACGGGTGAAAGGGTTAACTAGGGGCAATTAGGGGGTTAAAACCTTTATTAGGTAATATATGGGGGTACCTGACGCTATATAAAAACCTGACGGGGAACCTAAAAAAAAATTACTGGCTACCTATCGGCATCACCGACACTAAGACAACGATCATAAAAACGATTGCTTAGCGACAGTGGTGATAGGGGGTGAAAGGGTTACCTGGGGGGCGATCAGGGGGTTAAACCTTTATTAGGTAATATATGGGGGTACCCAACGCTATAAAAACCTGCGGCGAACCTAAAAAAATTACTGGCTACCGATCAGCATCACCGACGCTAAGACATCGATCAGAAAAATGATCGCATAGCGACGGTGGTGCTAGGGGGTGAAAGGGTTACCTGGGGGGTGATCAAGGGGGTTAAACCTTTATTAGGTAATATATGGGGGTACCCGACGCTATAAAAACCTGCGGCGAACCTAAAAAAAATTACTGGCTACCGATCAGCATCACCGACGCTAAGACATCGATCAGAAAAATGATTGCTTAGTGACGGCGGTGCTAGGGGGTGAAAGGGTTATCTGGGGGGTGATCAGGTGGTTAAACCTTTATTAGGGGGGGTTAGGGGGGGTACACTGGACCTAAAACTAAATGTAGTGACACTTTTACAGTCACAAATGTCACTGATTGCAGTGATCACTAAATAAATGGTCACTGCAATCAGTGACACTGTGGCTGGGGGGTGATCTGGGGGGGCCTGGGGGGGCGATTTATGTGCCTATGTGTCCTGGTGTCAGTGTAGTGTTGTGTGTACTAACCTGGCATCTTCTCCTGTACGGCGCTCGGTATATGTGAGCGCCCCAGGAGAGATGACATCACTTCCTCCTTTCTGGCAGGCACGGGAAGCTCTCTCATTCGCCGGGAGCGATCGAGAGGGGGTGGCCGGAATCGAACGGCCGTCCCCTCATGCCGGATCGCTCCCGAAGGTAAAACGACCACCCACTGTAAAGAAGGGGGGTCCGATCGGACCCCCCAACTATACAAAGGCAATCACGTACATATACGTGATTCTGCCTGTCGGTGCCATTCTGCTGACGTATATTTACAGTGGGCGGTCGTTAAGTGGTTAAACAGGTTCCGCTTTAAGGCAGGGTTTCTGTGGTGAAGTGTAAGTTAAAATGGGTTTCCCCAATTATAGGGAATGCTTTTCTGTCTTGGCTTGTACAGTAGAGGTTTCATTGCATGGCGCATCCAAAGAGTGTGTAAGAAATATCTGGAAGTAAATGCTTTTTCCCAGATCTCTTGCCTAATTTTGGTTTTTAGAAGTGTTTGGGACAGTGTCTCTGGATCTGTTTAGTATCCATAGCGGGGGTTTGGCAGTTCACTGGATCCTATCAAGCTCAAGTTTCAAGCCTTGTGTTGTTAAGCTCAATAGTGTTTAGCATGTGAATTATGGTGGTTGCAGGGTCTGTCCCTACAGTTGCCTCTGAAAGGTCATGTATTCAGAAGTAATTCCTCAAAATCTGGTCTTCCATATAGTAGTACAACACCTGACAAAAAGTATAGATACACCACTCTTGGAAAATGCTCATTTGATTGTGTGGGGGAAAAACGAGTCGGACAAGCCTCAACTATTTTCATTTTAGCATTCCAACCTTCTGGCTTTAAGAAACACTTAAAATAAAAAAAAGAGAGGATTGTAGTCAATTGCAACTGTTTGCAGATCAAGCAGTGGAAAAAATATGGAATCGCTCAATTCTAAAGAGAAGATTAGACCCGGTTCACACAGGGGCGACTCGTCAGGCGACTCAGCCACCTGACAAGTCGCGCTCCACTCTCTTCAATGGAACCGTTCTAATAGGAGCAACGCAAGTCGCTCCGACTTAGAAAAAGGTTCTTGTACGACTTTGGGGGCGACTCTGGGGCGACTTGCATTGACTTCAATACAGAAGTCATTTTGCAAGTCACCTCTGAAGTCGTCTTCAGATCGCCTTGCCGAGTCGCCCCCAAAGTCGTGCCGCCTGTGTGTGAACCGGCTCTTATGGAATCGCCATGAACTTTGCAGTGCTAAAACATCCGCAGCAGATTACATCTGCTAATTAGTCTGCAGTTAGAGTGCTTGCACACCTTGGTGCACCAACCTGATTGACACTAATCATGGCTCCAACGTGAGAGACGTCAGTTGAAACAAAGGAGAGGATTATAAAACTTCAAGAAGGTAAATCTTCACAGAATGTTGCAAAAGATGTTGGTTGTTCCCAGTCAGCTGTGTCTAAAATATGGACCAAGAACAAATCAAATGGGGAGGTTGTTAAAGGGAAGCGTACTGGTTGACCAAGGAAGACATCAACAAATGGGCAGAAATTGGAGTCAATGTCTGTGACTGAACTGTAAGACATCACCTAAAGGAAATTGGATTTACATACAGAAAAGCCAAAACAAAAACCATCCTTAAATCCTAAACAGAAAAAACGAGGTTACAGTGGGCTAAAGAAAAGCAATCCTGGACTGTGAATGACTGGATCAAACTGATATTCAGTGATGAATTGCGAATCTGCATTGGACAGGGTGATGATGCTGGAACTTTGGTGCTGTTCCAATAAAATGTATGAAGACCACTGCCTGAAGAAAAACGTGCAAATTTCCACAATTAGTGAAATGGGGTTGCATGTCAGGTAAAGGTATGGGGGAGATGAGTCATTGAATTTTAAATAAATGCACAAGTTTATATTGCGATTTTTGGAAAATTTTCTTATTCCATCAATTGAAAGGATGTTTGACCTAATTTTTTAGGCTAATGCATCTTGCCACAGGGAAAAAGCTGTGAAAACTTTCCTTCAAGAAAGACATATGTCAATGGCATGGCCTGCAAATAGTCCAGACCTCAATCCAAATAAAATCTATGGTGGAAATGAAAAAATGGTCCAGGACAAGGTTCCAACTGGCAAAGCTGACCTGGAAATTGCAATGAGAGAAAGTTGGAGCTGGATTATCAATACTGTTGATAGTTTAATCCATTCCTTAGGAAATTAAAGCTATTATAAAAGCCAGAGGTGGTATACTATAGTGTTTTTTGTTTGTTTTTTTGATTTCCTAATATTTTCCTCAATTGAGTGATTAGCATACATGCTCTGCCTATAACTTTGTTTATGGCCATTACTCTGGGCATTACAATGGTTAAGGTTTTATGATTGCATATTTTTTTTTTAATGTGTCCTCCCCCTGTGTGGTGAGCGATCTCAAATCCTATTTGCCCAAAGGGAATGACAAATTTCAGAGTTGACTGCTGCCTGGTACTCAGGGCTATATTGATATTTTCTTCTTGAAGCTGTGGGGTTTGACATATGAAGGGTTTCCCTGGTCAAGGCCACATATGAGTCCGTGAAGGAAAAGCTTTTGCTGATGTTGGGTGTCAGAAGGATGGAATTCATTTTCTGCTTTTCTTGTTTGGGCATCTTGAAGTAAAAATGGGTCAATGTCTAAAAAAATGCTGTGTCGGGCAGGAGCTCTGCAAGCTGCTTCTTTATTGCACCATGCCAAAGCTAGGCTCCCAGATTGACATTCACATCTTTTCTTATTCTATGCTTTATTTAGGTTGAAGCAATGGTATATCTAGGGATTTGATTGGAAAATTAGTTCAGATGATCCCTGTGTCCCCCCAAGTAGGAAATATTCAATAAACATTTTTCTCACATTGTTCAGTTTTCTTGGTCTTTGCCAATGTTTTTATCTGGTCTATTGTTGGCTCAAGATATTTCTAGTACATCATCTCGTGTTTTTTTAAATTTGGATAAGGTGGTGAAGGGTTAGAACCATGATCAGATTTTCTTTTGCTTTCTGGGTCCCCTTTAGGCAGGGTCGATATCTCTCGCTCTCTCAATCTCTCTCGATCTCGCTCTCTCAATCTCTCTCGATCTCTCTCTCGATCTCTCTCTCGATCTCTCTCTCGATCTCTCTCGATCTCTCTCGATCTCTCTCGATCTATCTCTCTCTCTCGATCTCTCTCTCTCTCTCTCTCTCTCTCTCTCGATCTCTCTCTCTCAAATTGTCCATACAGGATTCCTACTCAATTTTTTGCTATGGGACCCTATGATTGATTTATAGCTATTCTACTCTCCTGTCTCGGCTTCTTGTCGAAGAACTTTGGTCCTAAAATTGTTTCTACAAACTACAAAGCTTTGGAATAATCGGTTTTGTTTTTTTCTAAAACATCAACTTTGAAAGGCTACAAATGTAACTTGGATGATCTTAGACCTGATGCTTTTAACATTTGGTGCTTGCTATTAAATTGGACTTACTTGATCTCTAATGTAACAAGACTACATCCCTTTTTTTTTTTGTTTTATGTGTGTGAGAAAAAACTTACCATTTAATATTCCTGGGAGTGAGGAACCTGCTGTTTGTGTTAACTTCTACTATTTGCATGTGTGACATGTTGAAAAGTGGCCACACACCGCTCTTAAAGGCCAAGTTCACCTTTTTTCTTTTCCTAAATTTCAGCTTCCCTATATACCATTTAATGTACCTCTGTTGTAGAAGAGAAAAAGCTTTCTCTATAATCTAGGACAGGCATCGCCTCATCTTCCAGTGTTGCCTAAAGAAAATATCTCAATGACTAAAATTATCTGTCCCTTAGGACTTGAAAACTGTTGGACTAAACTAATGGACTAGGTAAGTGAAAGATTAGCACATTGGCTTCTGAAAATAAAAATATTAGAAAAGGCTTCTATTGATTAAAATTGGAATACCTGTTAAGTGTGGAAACCTCATACACCCATTTTGGTAACTGTAGGTTACACGTTACTGTATTTGAGTTATGCTAAGTGGTCAGTGTAGATTAGCCATTCTCAGCTGGCCCCTTCCTGTTCCAAAATGACTGCGCACCAGTGCACAAAGCAAGGTCAATTAAGACATGAATGAGTGAGTTTGGGGTGGAGGAACTTGACTGGCATGCACAACCTGAGTCCTGACCTCAACCTGATTAGAAAACTTTTGGGATAAATTAGAGCGGAGACTGCGAGCCAGGCCTTCATGTCCAACATCAGTGACTCACCTTACAAATGCACTTCTGGAAGAATGGTCAAACATTCCCATAGACACACTCTTAAACCTTGTGGACAGCCTTCCCAGAAGAGTTGAAGCTGTTCCATATTGAACCCTACGGACTAAGACTGGGATGCCATTAAAGTTCAAGTGTGTGTAAAGGCAGACATCCCAATACTTTTGGTAATATAGTGGCTGTGATGTGATAAGCACAAAAACAAGCCTGCAGAATGTTGTTAGATAGGTATGTTCAAGCCAATCAATCAACTTCATATGAGGATTTCCCTTTGTGTACAAAACTGCCACAAGCCAAAAGTGAACAGTGAAGTCAAAATGATCAAAAACGATTTTTTTTTCACTTCTCATTGAATAGATCAGAAATAAAACCTTTTGTAATTTCACTTATTTCCATGGCAACAAATAGTATTCTATTCTTTTCTTTTTTGCTTTAGAAATTGCTGCATATCAGCAACTGTATTCGGAAGTCAGCTTGATTGGTGTAATTTTGATTTTTCAAAGCCTGGAGAAAATCGGTGTACCATTTCTCCCTGATAGGTTTATTTCAGCGTAATTGATTTAGCCTTTGTCAAAAAAATTGCAGTGATCTGGATAAATTTATATGCAATATGCCCTTCCCGAACCTTCTCTCTGACTTTCAAGTCTTGGTACATGACAAAAATGAATCTTAATGCTATTATTCTTTTCCCTGTGTCGGTGATCACACTGCATTAGATTACGTTGGAGCAGTGATATCTTTTGACAATCTTTCATGAAGCAAGTATGTGGGAAATGTATCTGTTTAGTCAACGGACCCAGTTTGAAGTTCTTCATTTATCATGGGTGAACAGTTGCTTTCTCAAGGGCTGAAAAAAGGCAAATTATGTGGATATTGCAAAAAATATTTAAGTACATTATAACCATAATTCCTAGCCAAGTTTGTGAAAATTAAAAACACTAACTTTCAAAATGATTCCTATGAAATTGTAATGTATAATATTTTCAAAGGTAAAATATGCATTTCTAACATTGGAAGCGTAATTTAATTGTTGTATTTGCACCATAATTGAAATATTCTTATATCTCTAATCTTCCTGTGTTGGGCTTTAGACGTGTGTTGACAGGAAAATTGAGCTTGCTTTTTAGTGCATTCTTACATTTGAGATTATTCACAGTTCATTTGTTTTACAAAAATTGTATTGAATTTTCAAAGTGCAATACAAGTAAGAGAAATACATAACATATTCAGAACAATAGGGTGCATTACACCAAATGAAGTGAAACTCTACGCAATTTAAAGCTGGAAGAGAATAAGTTAGGTGGTTGACAGTGTCCCGTGGGGGCGATTGTAAGGCACAGCTTGATGTGATTTGTTCAAAATCTAGAAACCCATAAGGAATCCATCAGCCGACCAAAAAGCAGGACCTGGGACAATATAGTTAATCTGCGGTTGAGCACCTTCTGACCTACAATTTACCCTTTTTAAGTTGCTTCAACATGTTTCAAGCTACTTTTGTATTCCTGTGGACTTCCATGAAGAGAGAAGCAGTTTTGATATGAACAAAAGGCCATTGATACAGGCCCTTATTCTGCTGGAAAAGCAAAAGATTTTCCAGCAGGGTAAGCAAGGGTAAAATGCTTATGGTTGAAAGAATAAATATTGCACTTAGTTGGGTGATATTTTATAGGAGAAGAAATCATACTACCACCCCATGTAACTTTATTGCCCACAGCCAAGGTAGCTTTTCCACAAATCTACTTGATTAATGGGTCTTAATTACAATTATTTCTCCACTCCCAGATATTTTTTGAGAATGCTTGGAAACAGACACAAATTACATATGGGGAATTGAATACTTGCCTTCCATAAATGACTCGGACAACAGAATATGCCTTTATTGTATGTGTAGATTGCGAGTTTACGGTAAAGTGATGGTAAAGTCTTGTCTTGTTTGTTTTGCAGTGGATTTGCACAGAGCAGCCTGGTTCCTCCTCTTCTCAGGTCCCTCTTCGGTGCTCCTGGCCCCTCCCTCCCTGTTAAGTGCCCCCACAGCAAGCAGCTGCCACAGCTCCATGTGTCCATCAGACACGGAGCCGTGGCCTTGCCCCGCCCCTTTTCTTTTCTCATTGGCTGACTTTGTAAATGGGTAAAGGCTCAGGTAAATATAAGGGGGGGCTGAAGCGGGGTCTGCTGCACACAGAAGACTTTATCTTAATGCATAGAATGCGTTAAGATCTAAAAACCTTCTGCCTTTACAATCACTTTAAATGCATCTTGCAGTATTTTTTCCTTTTCATCTATAAGAGAACATAAATATCTCTAAATAGCTCTGTGGAATAACTATGGTATTGAAGAATATTGGTTATGGCAGAAAGATAATGAAAGATTCTTTTTTTAGTTGACGTTTAACCCCAGTACGCTTAAATTGAGCTGTAGCCTCTGAATCTTTACCATAAAATTATTGTAAACATTCTAGGAAAACGTAAGCTGGGAATCAAAAACAGGTTACCAAAAAAGGGAGGGGGGAGGTGCAAACAAACGTAATTTCCCCTTTTGGGTGGAGCTCCGCTTTAAGCTTTGCAGTGCAAAATAGCTGGATTTGCCATGCGTAGCTGATTCAAACTCTGTCCTCTCCAGCCTTAGAAAATTCCCCTTACTGTTTGCATAGACTTTTCCCATTTTTTCACAACTTGTAGTGTCTAACTCATCCCACTGTATCTGTAGCATTGTATCAGTGATGTTGGCGTCAATAACCAAACCAAATGTCAGTTTAAAATAAGATGTTGCATGGCATGGTAGAGGACCTGAAATGCAGAAGGCGTGCCAAAAAAAAAGCAAGCAGATGACAAGATTCATCACCAGTATTGCCTATGGTGCCCCTGCAGCTGATCCTTTATCCCATAGCTGTTTAGCAAAGCTTTGTTCTGCATATTTCATCTGTGTAGAGGTGGCCATCCTGGTAGAGGCAGAGTTTTAAGATTTAATTTCAGAGCTAGTGGGCGTAATATTTAACCACTTAAGGACAGAGCCTCTTTCTGAGATTTGGTGTTTACAAGTTAAAAACATATTTATTTTTTTTTGCTAGAAAATTACTTGGAACCCCCAAACATTATATCTTCTTTTTTCTAACACCCTAGAGAATAAAATGTTGGTCGTTGCAATACTTTTTGTCACACCATATTTGCGCAGCGGTCTTACAAGCGCACTTTTTTAAGAAAAAAAAATCACTTTTTTTAATAAAAAATAAGACAACAGTAAAGTTCGCCCAATGTCTTTTTATATTGTGAAAGATAATGTTGTGCCGAGTAAATTGATAACCAACATGTCACGCTTCAAAGTTGCACCCACTCGTGGAATGGCGACAAACTTTTACCCTTAAAAATCTCCATAGGCGACGTTTAATTTTTTTTACAGGTTGCATGTTTTGAGTAAGGGCTCTTTCACACGTCCGCCTGTCAGTTTTTTATGCGGACCTGAACGGATGCTCCATGTCCTCCTATGGAGCCACGGATATCAGCGGTGACATGTCCGCTGACATCTGACACGCTCCGATCTGCAAAAGTGTGACGGAGGAAAACCCTATTTTTCCTTCCAGCTGCGGATCGGATCGGATGACAACGGACTCTACAGTCCGTCGTCATCCGATCCCCCCATAGGGGAGAGCGGCGCTCTGACAGGGCGGTCCCTGCACAGCGTGCGGGGACCGCCCAGTCATCCGCCGGCTCAGCGGGGATCAACGGAGCGATCCCCGCTGAGCAAGCGGAGCTTCACGGGGCGGATCTTCACGGATCCGCCCCGTGTGAAAGAGCCCTTACAGAGGAGGTCTAGGGATATAATTATTGCTCTTGCTCTAACGATCGTGGTGATACCTCACATGTGTGGTTTGAACACAATTTTCAAGGTGGCAAATTTTTATTTTTATTTTTTAAGTTCAGGTGCATTTTAAAGCTCAAATTAAAACTTTTTTTTTATTTTTCTTGTTTTAATACATTTTATTACAATTGTCCAAGAAACGTACAGCTTAATGCAGTAAATTGGGATACAGGTTCCATTTGTAGTAATCCAAACAGTGGTTTTCAGATTGTGAACGCCGAAAGTGTCTAGCAAGTAATCAAGCTCTGTAAGGAACACACTTGCACCAAAAACAATGTTCAAGGCTCAAGGGTATAGTGGCCTCTCCATTAATTACGTGTCTCAGTTCAAATTGGTCTACTAACACTCCAGGAGTCTATCGGAACTACCTGAAAGAGCCCGTACGTAGTAGCTCTGCATTTCCCAATTCTTCTTTCCCGAAATGGCAACCTGGAGATCAGGACTGGCCATTACAGTCAGTCCCAAGCTCCATGTCCCCTGTACCATAGGGCTCAGGTACCGAAAAAGAGAAAAGAGCAGAAAGAATGGGGGGGGGGGGGGGGTGTGAAGGGCAGGGGGCGAGTACAAAAAAGGGGAGGGCAGACAGAGGGGGTGGGATTCCACCTGCTACCCCCTCCATCTGTTTGCTGTCTACATCTACAGGGTCCTCCTGGATTCCCGGGTGCAAGCTACTTTTTAAATGCCTTACTAGTGTTTTTTTTTTCTTATTTAGTTCAACACCAGTGTCAGTACAAAATTTCTCCCCACTGCAGTAGACGTGAGAGAGAGAGGACACTGATCTGTGTGGAGTAATGGGTCTTTCTGCAGTGTCGGAACATACCACAGCTTAGTCAGAGCTTCAGTAAAGGGCCACAAGGAAAATCTGAGATTTGCCTACGTCTTTTGGATCTACCAAATCATTTTTTATTTTATTTTTAAAAGTAGTTTTCATGGGAAGTAACCCCTGCTTGTACAGTTTTTCATCATATTCTTAATTACTTTCCCACGTTATGACATGCTTCATTTTAAAAACTTTGTCCATTGAGGTCAAAGTCTTTTTTTTTTTTTTTTTTGGATTATATAGCAATGCCCCCTGAGCCGGGCTACCTGGGTCTGTAGACGCAGTGCAGCTTGGGCTCCCACTCCCATGTCACAGGCTTTGATTGACAGCAGCAGGAGCCAATGGCTCCCACTGCTATCAATCTGCCCTAAGAGGAGGGAGAAGTTGGAGAGAGCTGCTGCTCTCAGGCACAATGCTGAATTGAGATGGGGCTCGGTTAAGTATATGGGGGGATCCTGTGCACAAGCATTTTTACCTAGGTGGCTGCCACATCGGCTCTAAGCCTGAGAACCGAGTGATCAAAAACTGCTGATTGCTCGGTTCTCAGCTTTGTGAGCAAAAAGCTGGCGATTGCCGACTTGTCACGATCTTGCACCAGCCTGGACCGGCTCTGACAGCAGACTTTAAAAACGGGTCACAGGAGTGCAATACAAACTGCACTCCTGTGATCCACAGGAGAAGTACAGCCAAACAAGCTTTGGCTGTACTACTTCTCCTTTTTAAACCTTTTAGAGCCACTTTCACTTCAATGGCCTCTCAATTTAGCTGCCAAGTCCAAGGAAAGCATTGTATAAGCTATAATCAGATTTAAAATTGGGATTTGCTTCGGCTGACTGTGTCCGCATGCAAATATGAAGTGCTGGACCAGTTAAAAGCACTGTCACATGGAGCCAATCACCTGATCCTCCATACCCACAAGAAATTGATATTTTCTTCATTCCCAGTCGCTGATTGAAGCCATGGGAAAGTGATCAGAAGAGCCGGCCATATATGGATGAAAATTTGGTTGCTTCAGCAAATGCCAAATTTCAATCCATGTGTGGGTTTGATGGTTGTACACAAGTCGATCTAGTGATTGTGTACAACCAGCCTGTTGGCTTTTTTCCCAATGATCTGTGCCACAGGTTAAAGCTGCCCACTGTCGAAATACAATAACTCAGCTGGAAGGATTCTACCATCCATATCAAATGTGTGTATGGGTAAAAGGATGATTTTTGTTTATTTTTTCTTTCAACCCCCTGGTTGAACGGAAAAAAATGTAATCGCTGTATAGGCTGCCAAAAAGAATATATGAATCAGGGGACCAGGCTTATAAAGCATGTATGTTTTGTTCGACATTAGTTTTGCTTTACAATATGGCCTAGTCAAAATTATCTTCAGGATGTCAGCATCAGCAAGGTCATATTCGGCACTTGTGCTGTTATATAGTAACAAAACCTAGTGAATGTTGGATGAGCTAGAAAGGTGTGCTGTTTGTTCTTGATCCAACAACTTATCAGTTTGATTGTTTCCTATGGCAATTGTCTGTATCCTGGTTGGCTCTTGAATATGCTGCTTTGTACTTAGACAAAAGGTATCATCTGGATTGATTATTCTAATTACTGATGCAGATTGTTCCAAGTGTCAGAACCTGAGGCCCCTTCTATCACACTGAGAACAGGAATTGTTTTCTGTATACTGTGAAAACAATGCTTGGTGTGCATGCATATAAACGATTTAGAAGTCTTTTATTGCTTCAGTTTGTAATTTTGTATCATGCTTAATATAGATTAGAGTGTTACCTAAACCCCTAAACTTAAACGTTTTTTAACGTTAATGCATTGTTTGCATTAAGGTAAAAAAAAAAAAGTTTCTCTGTGCCTCCTTCCCGTGTGAAGGGGTAAAGGGGAGAAGAGATCATTGCTGTGCATGGCTGCATCTATTCTCCCTTTTCCTCTTTACACAGAATTCGAGCCACAGCAGGAACCATTGGCTCTTGTTGCTGTCAATCAGATGCAGTGAAGAGGAAGTGGGAGGTGGGCCTAAGTCCTGCTGTGTAAGTCTATGGAGCGCGGCTCCATAGACATACAGGTCGGGAGTGCGCAGACTACGCGCTCCCCATATCCAGCGGCAAAACCATTCTTTTGGCAAGCCTTTACCGACAGGTTTTAGTTGGCTTCACAAGAACTTTACTCCCAATAAAAATCTATGGAAATAAAGAAGCTGCTTGAAGCAAGGAAGCAGGTTAACTGGTCAGATGCTCTTGGTGAATTCTGAATGGTCTTAGAAGTGTTTCAGATTGATGCTAAAAAGCACACCTCATTTGCCCAATGACACAATCTCAAAACCTGTCAAAACAGGCCCTCATGCTGTCTGTCATTATATAAAAAAATATCTAAAATGTCCAAAACGGGGAGAAATCACACATGCGCTCTATGGGAGTCTGAGAAATCTTTCAGTTTATTCTACAATCGACAGACTTTCCTACAACTAAAAGATAACGATAGATCACGTGTCAATTGACTGCCTAACAGCCAAGGTAACTAATGTCCGTTTTGAATTTTATCTCATGAGAATGTAGCTGAAGCAAAGAACCTTGAGGGAAATCCCCTTTTGTGTATAACTTGCTCAACAGTAACCGTGCTATTAGGATCTGAGAATTTAGAGTGAATAGCGAAGTAGTGAAACTGACAGCAGACATACAGAAACTTTTTCCAAGGACATGTACACTCACTGGCCACTTGGGTACACCTGTAAAATTGCTTTTTAACACAAATTGCTAATCAACCAATCACATGGCAGCAATGCATTTAGGCATCTAGACGTGGTGCTCCAGTGCTGCTCCACTGGTACCAATCCGGTCTGAATTTCACAGGTATTCCAATTAGGGGTTCTTTGAGACATTATATCTGATACCCTTCAGACTTGTTGAATATCAGGATTGATCTTGCTGATATTCTTATCTTCCTTTGAGTGTTTTAAACAACCACTTCAGCCCCGGACCATTTTGCTGGTCAAAGACCAGGCCACTTTTTGCAATTCAGCACTGCGTCGCTTTAACTGACAATTGCGTGGTCTTGCGACGTGGCTCCCAAACAAAATTGACGTCCTTATTTTCCCACAAATAGAGCTTTCTTTTGGTGGTATTTGATCACCTCTGCGGTTTTTATTTTTTGTGCTATAAACAAAAATAGAGCGACAATTTTGAAAAAAATGCAATATTTTTTACTTTTTGCTATAATAAATATCCCCAAAAAATATAATTTTTTCTTCCACAGTTTAAGCCGATATGTATTCTTCTACATATTTTTGGTAAAAAAAATCGCAATAAGCGTTTGACTGGTTTGCGCAAAAGTTATAGCCTCTACAAAATAAGGGACTGTTTTATGGCATTTTTATTAATATATTTTTTTTTTACTAGTTATGGCGGCGATCAGCGATTTTTATCATGACTGCGACATTATGGCGGACACTTTTGACACATTTTTGGAACCATTGTCATTTTTACAGCGATCAGTGCTATAAAAATGCACTGATGACTGTGAAAATGACACTGGCAGGGAAGAGGTTAACCAGTAGGTGGCGTTGTAGGGGGTTAAGTGTTTCCTAGGGAGTGCTTCTTACTGTAGGGGGGATGGGCTGTGTGTGACATGACACTGATCTCCGCTCCGACTACACTGAGCGGAGATCAGTGTCATTGTCACTAGGCAGAGCGGGGAGATGCTTGTTTACATACGCATCTCCCCGCTCTATCTCTCCGTGAGACGATCGCAGGTGTCCCCGCGGCGATCGAGTCCGCGGGACCCACGGTCGGGCTCACGGAGAAGGCGGCAGGGTCGCAAACGCGCTGCCGCCAGCGCGCGTGACCACGTGGCGGCATCTTAAAGGGGACGTACAGGTACGTGGTTATGCCTGTTAGTGCTGCTCTGCCGACGTATATGTGCAGGCGGCGGTCCTCAAGTGGTTAAACTCTAGTCTAATGGACTGACAAAAGCAATATCCCTATCTCAGCAAATCCTGTTATGAATTCCAATGGGCTTGTTGTCCTTTCATTAGAACACCCCAGTGTGCCTCCTTACATCTCTAGGAAATTCAAATTGGGCTGACCCTATACAAATAAGCACCATGTGGTAGGGACCATCTTATCCCTCAGTGGCTGGGGGAGGGGGCACTCTCACGGGGTCCTCCCCTGTTCATCATTCCTCCTGGGACTTACATCAGCAAAGGATAAGCATTCCCTTTTAAACATTGATGATGCAGTTTCTTATATAATCCCTTTCACCTTAAAGAACTAACTTTTGACATTTAATTACCCCTGAAGAAGAAATGGTTAACATTTTGTAACTTCGAAATGCGTTGGACCACTACTATCTTTATCAAACCAATGCGTTGACTGATCAGATGATTATCTGTTATGTTAACTGCATCTCGTCTTTTTATTGTATTTTGTAATGGAATATATTTTTAACTCTGTTTAATAAAATGTACTCTTATACATTACTGTAGTGATTGATGCCCTTAAGTCCCATTCAAAGGGTTTTTTCTTTTTGTGCACTAAATTAGGGATGTGGGCCTCTCACTCTTCACCTTAACGACCTTCCATACAGTAACTCAAATAACCCCTCGTTAAAACCAAGGTATGCAGAATACCATCTCTGAACGCACAACACATCGAACCTAAAAGCAGTTGGGCTACAGCAGCAGAAGACCACACTGCGTGCCACTCCTGTCAGCGAAACAGGAAACTGAGGCTTTGATTCGCTCAGGCTCCCCATAATTGGACAATAGAAGATTGGGAAAACATTGCTTGGTCTGATTCTCAATTTCAGCTGTGACATTCAGATAGGGTCATAATTTAATGACATTTTTTTAAAAAGCATGTATTCATCCTGCCTTGTATCAAAGGTTCAGACTGATGGTGTTGGGCATATTTTCTTGGCACACTTTCGGCCCCTTAGTACCAATTGAGCATTGTTTAAATGCCATGGCCTACCTGAGTTGTTGCCGACCATGTCCATCCCTTTATGACTACAATGTACCCAATAGAGTACCTTTGGGATGTGGTAGAATGGGAGATTCTCATCATGGATGTACAGCCAACAAATCTGCAGCAGCTGCATGAATCTTTCATGTCAATATGGACCAAAATCTCAGAGGAATGTGTCCAACACATTGTTGCATCAATGCCATGAAATTTAAGGCAGTTCTGAAGGCAAAAGGGGGTTCAACCCGGTACTAGCAAGGTGTGCCGAATAAAGTGGCCAGTGAGTGTTTCACTATATCACCCCCCTTTTTAGAATAATCACATTTTGTTGCTTTGCAGCTTGAAATTAAGACTTTTTTGTTCAACCATCTTTTGCTAGAATTACAGCCTTTAGTCTGTTGGGATAAGTCTCTAACTTTGCACATCTAGACTGCAATATTTGCCCACTCTTCTTTTCTATACCTAGTGTGTGTGTGTGTGTATGTTTTATATATATTTATATGTATACACACACACTGTATGTGCTGAGGGGATTGGATAATGCTTTATTTTTCATGGAAAAGTCAAGATTTGCAAACCACTTCAATTATATAGATCTTTGGATTTGTTGATTGATTTGTCATGTATTCAGTCAGGATTTGACAGCTGTTTGTCAAGTCAACTTAACCCATCTGGAAGAGTAGAATTACATATAGGCTTATATTTGATATACATGTTCATTAGGAAGCTCAATATTAATCATGTTCATGTGTTTAACTCAAGTCATCATGGCCTCCTTTTTAAAATATACAAGATCTCTATATCCAGTATTTATTGAAAATCTGTTTTAAGTACTAGTTTTGTTACAAGGTGTGTGTGTGTGTGTGTGTGTGTGTGTGTGTGTGTGTGTGTGTGTGTGTGTGTGTGTGTTTGCCTTGACATCAACCTTTTGTGAAAGCAGAGTTAAAACAATGCATCTGTACTCATAAATCATTCCTTTAAGGCAGGGCCTCTGTGTCCTTGTACAAAGAAAATGTATTTAAAAGCAAAGAAGCCAAGGCTTCATATTAGTGTTCCTAAGTGTATCACCATGATCTGTGAAATACAATTTTTGCATATTGTCTGGACTAATGGTTGCATCAACAATCCTGTAAGTGCGCCAGAGAATAAAAAAAAGTGTGTGTAGATCGATATAACGATTTATTTTACAAACCAGATCAGGGTCATAGTCTTCTACAACTGAACCTTCCTAAAAAAAATGTTATGTCCTCAAAGGCAGCAGCACGCACTCTCTCTCAACCAGGTTCTCCTAAAGGTCTCTGGACTGGCCAAAACAATGTATAGAGGTTGAGAGCCACAGGTTTTTACTAGGTTCAGTAAATTTGTCAGGAGGTCACGGGCTATAGCCATCACCTTTCAGGGGCTCCAAGCTCCCCTTGATCAGGGCTGAGGAAGAAGTTATGGTACATTAAAACCATATAATGTAAATGGTTACATCTAAATTGCACGCACATCACCCATTAGGGTATATTGAGACTATATAACGAATCTTTAATACGTACAACTGTTTTTGGATAAACTATGTAAAATCAGAAACCTATACATGAGTTAAAAAGGCCAAATGAAATGAGAATTCTGTCATAAAGACCACTGTATATAATTTATATTTCTCTTATTACTATACATAGTGGGAAATGAGGATGTGGGCGCAAGCACCAGGAGAAACGGGTATCTGCTTCCCCCGAAAAAAAAAAAAAATTGCATGCAAATGTTTCAAAGTGTGGGGGGTGTATTTGAATTATGCCTAGTGTTTATGCTGAGTGGAGGTATGCTTTAAGTTGTTTGTATCAAATTATACCATCAAGCCCTCACGTGGAACATATGAACATATCACAATGGTATAATATGCCTAGTACTCGGTTAGAAAAAGTAAAAAAAAATCACCAATTCCTATGGGCTGGGGACTTCAATTCTGTATTGCAGGCTGATTTAGACTCGTCCAAAGTCCAGTGTGGACTTTCGGTCCTGGGCTCAGACCTTTGGACAAATTTGGAGATTTAAGTTTCCCCATGACTGAGTTTATTCACATTATTCCGCCTCCCACCAATCTGGTTATCTTATAGATCTAGCATTTGGCTCTCGACTGATGTTGGCAATACAGATGGATTCCTACTTGCCTGCAGGCATTTCGAACCACTCCTCATTGGAACTTACCCTGGTTGTAGGGAGGAAATAAATCCCCATGCTGCTGCCACCTAAACTCCAAATGGCTTCATAATGAGAACGTGCAGGAGCTGCTGAAGGATTCCCGAGATGAATGACCTCTGCATCCCCCTAGTTGGTGTGGGATTCTTTTAAAGCATATATCCAAGAGCAATAACTCTGACATAAAACTGGCAAGAGTCGAGCATAATGCACAGCTGACCTTGCTGGAGTGGGTGGGGTCTGAGGCAGCCTCTGATTTTGTATCCTCACCTACCAGGGAAAACGATTCCAATTTGGCACAGGCTCGTAGAGAACTAGCACTTAGTCTCACGTCCCTCACACATGCTGATGCTGCTATTTAAGCTGGGAAGCTCTTTAAGTCCGGTAACAAGAACAGCAAACTGCTAGCCAACCTGTTCGCAGACCGCTGGCAGTTGTCTCTGAACTTCCTCTTAAATTCTATGAGTTTGTGTTTTTTACAATCCTTATACCACCAGGGCCCTTTCCAGATATGTCGACCTTGTTAGACAATCTGCGGAGTCTTAAATGAAACTACTGACAAAATATAGAAAAAAGATAATGTACCGTCGTCCTATCAATTCAAATCAGAAAAAGCAGAGGTTTTTGAGGCAACTTTGGACTTTCATGGTACGGCAAATATGTACAAAAATACTAAATTTATTAAGAAAATAGCACAAGGAGTTAAAAATTAGGCCTTTAAAGCAAAAATACATAATTTTAATTCTCTGAAAATAGGCACTGTATACACAGACATGAACCCATCCGTGTTGAAGGGAATTAGATGTTGATCCCTTAACAGTCCCGCCTCTACAGGTTTGCGGGGTAACCGCTTCTTCAGGAGTGTATTTTCAAAGTATGAATGGATATCTCTATAATGGACAAACATATAAACATCAATGCATGCACTTAGACATGGAACAAGAACAGATGCATGCAAGCATATCGTATTGTAGAGAGATTACAGACCATCATGTGGGACCACAGACTGTCTGCTACAGCTGTGGGCCAGGTCAAAGAAATCAATCAAATGTAATACCAACTTTGATAACAATCAGACTGTGTGTGCGTCGTGCGATAACGAGCCTGATAGGAGCCAGGCTTATATAATGGGAGATTTCTCCCATTAAGGTGCTGTGCGTCGGGCTGTGAAGGCGGCATTTTAACACTTTGTTTTGGCACATCAAAGGTAAAGAACTCTCTATCCTCTTTGGCTGTATTATAGCTGCCTCATGCATCCAGGTTGGGCCTAACCCTCTGCTGTGTTTAATCTCTCACAGGCTGCCCATTGCTGGGATGTCTGCCTTCCAGCAGTATCAAGTACAGTGATTGAAAAAGTATTTAATACACTGCTGATTTTGTTTGCCCACTGACAAAGAAATGATCAGTCTATAATTTTAATGGTAGGTTTATTTTAACCGTGAGAAACAGAATAACAAAAATCCAAAAAAATGCATTTCAAAAAAGTTATAAATTGATTTGTATTTTAATGAGTGAAATAAGTATTTGATCCCCTATCAATCAGCAATATTTGTCTCCCAGGTGTCTTCTATACAGGTAACAAGCTGAGATTATGAGCACTCTCAAAGTCAGTGCTCCCAATCTCAGCTTGTTACCTGTATAAGAGACACCTGTTCACAGAAGCAATCCGATTCCAATCCCTCCATCATGGCCAAGATCAAAGAGCTGTCTAAGGATGTCAGAGACAAGATTGTAGACCTACACAAGGCTGGAATGGGCTACAAGATAATCGCCAAGCAGCTTGGTGAGAGGGTGACAATGGTGCGATTATTCGCGAATGGAAGAAGCACAAAATAGCACTCCATCTCCCTCGGTTTGGGGCTCCATCCAAGATCTCACTTTGTGGAGTTTCAATGATCATAAGATTGGTGAGGAATCAGCCCAGAACTACACAGGAATATCTTGTCGATCTCAAGGCAGCTGGGACCATAGTCACCAAGAAAACAATTGGTAATACACTACGTCACGAAGGACTGAAATCCTGCAGCGCCAGCAAGGTCCCCCTGCTCAAGAAAGCACATGTACAGGCCCGTCTGAAGTTTGCTTATGTACATCTTAATGATTCAGCGGAGAACTGGGTTAGAGTTGTGGTCAGATGAGACCAAAATCAAGCTTGTTGGCATCACCTCATCTCACCGTCTTTGGAGGAGGAGGAATGCTGCCAATGACCCCAAGAACACCATCCCTACCTTTTAAACATGGAGGTGGAAACATTTATGCTTTGGGGGTGGATTTTCTGCTAAGGGGACAGGACAACTTCGCTGCATCAAAGGGACGATGGACGGGGCCATGTACAGTCAAATCTTGGGTGAGAACCTCTCTCCCTCAGCCAGGGCATTGAAAATGGGTCGTGGATGGGCATTCCAGCATGACAATGACCCAAAACACACGGCCAAGGCAACAAAGTGGCTCAAGAAGAAACACATTAAGGTCCTGGAGTGGCCTAGCCAGTCTCCAGACCTTAATCCCATAAAAAAATGTGGGGGGAGCAGAAGGTTAGAGTAGCCAAACGTCGGCCTCGAACCCTTTAATGACTTTGAGAGGATCTGCAAAGAGGAGTGGCACACAATCCTTCCAGAGATCTGACCTCTGTGATTGCCAACAAGGGATTTGTCACCAAGTACAAAGTCATGTTTTGCGAATACTTTCACTCCTTAAAATGCAAATCAATTTAACTTTTTTGAAATGCGTTTTTCTGAATTGTTTGTTCTTGTCTGTCACTGTTAAAATAAACCTACCATTAAAATTAGAGACTGATCATTTCTTTGTCAGTGGGCAAACATACAAAATTGTCAGGGGATCAAATACTTTTTTCCCCACAGTGTAAGGTTACCTTCGGCTTTGGTTGCCAACTACCGTATTTATCGGCGTATAACACGCACCCTAACTTTAAGAGGGAAGTTTCAGGAAAAAACTTTCCACAGCCCCCTGCGTATAACACTAAGGCACAGTTTACCCTCTATTTTCAGGGTAAAAAAGTGAGTGTTATACGCCAATAAATACAGTATTTAAGTTGTGTATTTGTTGTTTTTTTTTTTTTCTTCAAGCCTGGGTATGCCAAATATGCTTTTTGTTTTGTACACCTTACCTTTTTTAAATTCAATAAAAAGAATTTACAAAAAACAAAGTAGAAAGAAAGAGGACAGTCTCCTTGACATCATATTCATTTTAGAACACCGTACATTCTCAGATCATCAGGGGTGTTGGTGGATTTGGCCCATTTTGGTAATGGGATAGCACAGCTGGGTGTACATGAAACTTAGAAAGATTTTGCTACACTATGGTACCATCTTTGTATGATGCAGTTATTGGGATGCAAAAGGTGAATTGAACCAAGGAGATTATACGTTTTTTGTTTTGTTTTTTGTAGTCATAGCAAGTGACACATGATTGCTTATATGGGGCTTTGCTGTTGCTATGGGATACAGCAACCTAGATTTTTATAAAAAAAAATGTTGCTCCATTGTAACATAATTTATCACCACCTGTATACGATATATCACAGTAACTATAGCCATTTATATTTTTTTTGCTGGAGTGCAGAAGTTGGAATAAAAATGAGTGATGGCTTTATTTATGGTTTACTTTTCTTTCTGTGTATTCTCTAGTTATCTTGAAGTAGAGTTTTTAATATGGTCTTGAGCAAAGTTCTAAATTTCCACAAATCTAAATTACTTTGCATCAAAAAACTGGTAGTATAATAACTATCTTCTAACAGATCAGGTAATTTTACGGTTTTTGGTCCTGGCAATTTTGATGCTTTGGACAGTATTGCCAAATTAAGAAATTAAACTTCAGTGTCAACCAAAGTGTGCAAATACAGAAAAGGATTTTCGGTGATGCAGCCAAGTCGGCACTGAATTAGGGTGATAAGGCACCCATTGGTTTGCTAAACATATGCTTTGGCGTGCTGACATCATCGCGTAGCGGTCCCGAGAGGACGGGTGTTTGTTAGCTGGCTGGCTTTTTTACATAATGCTTTTATTTTATGCTTCCTATGCAAGTGCAACTTTTATACCGAATAAATTGAATGTTTATCTGATTTACACTATGGTGAGCTTCTTTCAATTCTGGGTATACCCATCTGGTTCATGCCTATAAACGTTGGAACATCGAGTTCCTGGTGTATGTCCTGTCCCATCACCCAAAGAATCCTCCTGCGAGCTGGTATCCCAATATCCTCAGGATAAAGACCCTGGCTGGGTTGATAGCCGCAAGCACGAATAGCTTGCCTTCTGGTCAGCATGTGTGGTGGAGGTGCACACATCTGTTGTGGTGTTTTTGGGATTGTTCATTTCAACCATCAAGTCGTATGCATTTGTGTTAATGGACTGTTTATGCACAATATATTTTGAGTTCATATGCACTTTATTATTTTCACATAAATGTATTAGCGCAGCTTCTTTTTTTATAATTTTTGCTATTAGGGTGTGTAGCTCGCCTTAAGCTTGCTGCTGTTTTTTCTTACTGTGGTTTTTTTTTTTTTTTTTTTAAGTAGCGCGGTTCTTTTATATTTATGCTTTGAACAATTTGCAACAAATGTCTAAACTCTTCACCCAGTGTCTTCCATGGACGATTGGAAAACAAACTGTCCAGAGATATGCAAGACCAAAAATGTATGCCAACAAACTGAGAAATACTTTGTTCTTTAGACAATGGACACTTTACAATGGAACCTGTATTTGAATCTATATAACACAAACTGGTCCATGCTTTACCGAACATTTTCACTTCCCTCTCTGTAATTTTGAGGATTTTCTGTTCAGTAAGATTTAATTTCAACCTAACAACTTCTGTTGCTATGTAACTATGATGATGATTGAGGACTGATCAGTGGATGCGTTCCTAGAGAGAGAGGAAGGGCTTGAGGTGATTGTAGTCTGTATTAGCGTGTGCTGCAAACTGCAGCCAAATCAATTCATTAAAAAGTGTCTCACACAAAGGACCTTCAATATCACAGGATCATATAGCTGTACCTTCATAGTAATGTTGATGTGTAGCTTTTTATACAATGCAACAATGTCAACAAAGGGCAAAACAGGACAAAACCTAGAACCAATTAATTTACACACACACACACACGCCATAAACATAAGCTTCTGCACACCCTTGGGACGTCACTTCTCACAACCAGATCACACTATGGAAGGCATGAATATTTTCATTCTTAGGCTCCATGCACACTGGAGCTGATAAACTGGCGTCAAAAAACGCTGAAAAATGCTCAAACGTGGCTCGCAAGCGTATTTTAGCGTTTTTGATCAATTGGGGGAGAAAAAAAAACGCTAACACTGAAAAACGCAAAAAAACCCTAATAGACGCTAAAAAACTTTGAAAGACTCCCTGCAAAGCTACTGGTGTTTTTATAACTTTTTTTAGCGTCCAGTGTGCATGGAGCCTAAAAGTAAACTTCGAAAGTACTCAAAGGGAAAACTTTTAAACGAAGAATAAGTTAACCACTTGCCGACCAGCTACAGTATATATACTGTGGTAGGACGGCTCTATTGCACGAAACGATGTACCTGTACGTTGTTTCGTGTAATATACTGTGGGTCTGGTGGACTCTGTCCGCCGGCCACCTGCGATCGCTCCACAGAGGCAGAACAGGGATCTGCCTAACAGGGGACAACATGGAGATCTGCTGTTCCTAGTGATCATGAACAGCGATCTCCTGTGTTGTCCCAGTGAGCCCAGCCCCCACACAGAACACACCCAGGGAACACAGTTAACCCCTTGATCGCCCCCTAGTGTTAACCCCTTTCGCGCCAGTGTAATTTATACATTGATCAGTGCATTTTCTCTTATCGTCCATGGACCGACGCAGCTCTCATACTGATTACATGTGGGTATATGTCCCTGCTCGCAGGAGAAGACCTAGGCAGAATGTTAGAGGTTAAAACATTCTAGAACAAGCCAGAGCTGAACAGCCCCGCCCAGGGGGGCGGTCCCTCCGGACAATACCCTCCCACCTGCAGCTAGCAGCCTCAGTTTTTTTCTGCCTAGCAGAAGGAGAAGACGTGGCTCTCTCAGGAGCCAGTCTCCTGGAAGATTTTACTTTTGATTTTAATTCCTTTGGGAATTTTATTATTTTATTTTTGAGACCTTCAATCAACTGTCGGCTGGGCAACAGGTTGGGTACACTAGTATCCTCGTAGTCTTCCCTGTCCGACCATCGAGCGTGCTGATCCTCGCCTTGTGTGCGTGAGACTCAGTTCACGACATACCCCATGACTCCAGGGGTGGCCGGGTTGCTTTCATGCTCCCGCGGTCCTCTCAAGATTGAACAGTACTTGACTGACTGTATCTCTCGCGGTGGACCGGGCCGACAGCTACGCAGTACGACTCTGTGATAGGTCTGTCTGAAACAAGCCAGTGGGTCCCTGAAAGGGACGGGTAAGTAGTCTCTCCTACTGCAGGTGAGTACATGCTGGCTGTTTCTGTGTGTGGGGGTTTCTCCCTGTCTCCACCCTGTTATGCTGCTCTCTGCACCCTGTACTGGTGCTGTGCTGTGGGGTGCTTGGGGGTCACTCTGGCCTGGCTGGGCGCTCATGTCTGCAGTTTTTTCTGGTGTGTGAGGTGATTATTGCGTGCGCCATTGGCGCGCATTAGAGCTTTGAATTCAGTGGCGCAGTTTTATAGCTGCGGCCGTCGGCCATTTTCTTGTGGCCGCCGCGCATTTATTTCTGGCGGCGGCGCGAATCCCCTCACAATCTCTTCACAGACTGAGCTGTCCTTAAGGGTTGGTGGGTCCTCCCGGGTATCCCCTCCTCAGCCTCAGCGTAGCCAGTGGGTGGACTGTATATTCACTGTATAGTGTATAAGGTCTCAGAGGGTGGCGTTATGGAGTCTGATACACCTGCTCTCCACACTTGCCTGGGGCAACTGGCAGTGCTGCACGGTTAAACATGTTCATATGTTTCCTGCACCTGCGGTCCTTATGGACCAGTTGTCAGCAGTCCTGGAATCATTCCTGTCAGAATGGAAGCGGTGTGCGAGCAAAAGGAGCTATAAGCCCCCTCCCCCCCACAAAACTCTTTAGTGAAGGAGTGCTCTGAGTCAGATATGGGCCTAGCTACTATGCTCAGGACCCTACCTCTGAATATTTAATGTTTATGAACAGGACATTCCCTTGTGAGGAAGACTCCAGTTCTGTGTCAGTGAATGACAGGGCGCTTGTAAGTGATCTCATTGATGATGTGAGAAACACTCTCTCAGGCTGGAATTGCTGTGACAAGCTTTTCTTTTACACAGTTTTCTCACGGTTTTCCTCACACGCTGCCTCAAGAGCAGCATGGATGAGGGAGGACTTAATTCATTTATGTCTCTAATCCCTGTGAGCCTTCTGTGTGATACCTGAGGTAACATTTCCCGCCATTTCCTGGGGAATGATTTGAGCTCTGACAGACACACGGTCTGAGGATCAGAGGTTACCTGTTACCTGCATGCTGCTTCAGCAGCACAGTCAAGTAGGTTGGAATGATACAGAGAAGATTATGCGCCTCTGCGCCATAATTTAAACTCATCCTATACCTCTACACTGCATACATTCACAGTGTATGCATGTGTTATTGGTCACTGTGTCTGCGTGGCTGTCCCCACGTTCCAATGCTGTGTTTCAGTGCCATACATGATCTAAACGTACAAAATATGTTTATGCACGACTCCAGATACATTCACAGTATATGTATTGTGACAGCAGGAAGGTAAAGTCACCTGGTTGCATCCAGGGGGGTAGATATATTTCGCCCAGATTCAGGCTTTACGCCGACTTATACAACTAGGTGGAGAGTTGTATAAGCCCAGCTAAGGCTAGTGGGCTCATGGATGACTCATACCTCTAGGGAGAGTGTGGGGCGTCGTGCAGACAGGGAGTTGATGAGACCAGCTGAAGCTTGTCAGCTCATTTAGGCCTCTATAAGAACTCCCAGCTTCATTAGATGTTAGCTCATGCCTGGACCCAGACCTGTGTGGACTGTCTAGGGAGAGTGAACCCCTGTGCGGTGAGACAAAGCCTGTGTGGCTATTTGCTTGGACATTTAAAACCAGGGACTTAGGGACTAGGACAGCACTAGGCTGATCCCAGTTGTTAGTTAGGAAACCTGTATGTTTAGTCAGAGGTCAAGTTGACCAGGATTTATTTTGTTTATGTTTCTTTTGGCTTTGCTGTGTTTTGTCACTGTAAATAGAAAATAAACCGCACCTTTTTTTGATTTTGAAAACCACAACCTCCGTTTGCTGGGCCTGTTTTTGGGTGGGGAGCCCTTCCCGGGGGTCACACACACCCGCTGCCGAGCTAACCCCTCACAGTATGTATTATACTCTCTGGGTTGGCGGGGGCTCCGGTGTCCTCCCGCACTCTCATGGTATGTGCGCTTCGGCTCTCTGCACAGTATAGACATGTTCAATATGTTTATTGCACATATTATACGTGTTTACAGTATGGGTATACTGTTTGCGTGGGGTTCCTCCGGGTACTCCGGTTTCCCCCCACGCTCCAATGGAAATGCACAGCATAAACATGTGCAATATGTTGATTCACATGCTATCATTCCTACACGGTATCTGTGTGCTGTCTGCATGGAGTTCTTCCGAGTGTTCCGGTTTCCTCCCACGCGCTGACGGTATGTGCGCTTTTTTGGCCTTCTGTACAGTTAAACATGTTCAATGTTTATCACGCATGCTATAATACCTACACGGTATGTGTAGGCAGTCTGTGGGGTTTTCCTCCGGGTACTCTGGTTCCCTCCCACACTCCATTGGTATGGGCGCTTCGGCGCTATGCACAGTCTAAATTTGTGCGATTGGATATCCACATACTAACATACCTACCCGGTATGTCTTTGCAGTCTGCGTGGGTTTCCGCCCACGCTACATGACATGCATGCTTTTGGTGCAATACATGATGTAAACATACACATTATGTTTATACACTACACTAAATACATTCACAGTAGTTGTAGGTATTGCATTCTCTGAGTATGCGTGGGGTACTTCGGTTCCTCCCACGCGCCAACAGTGTGCGCGCCTTCGGTGCTATGCACACATGGGCTTGTGCAAAATGTTTAGCACACATACTATAATACCATACACGGTATGCGTATGCAGTCTGCATGGGTTTCATCCGGGTGCTCAGGTTTCTCCCCTGCGTTCCAATGGTGTGCGCATTCTCAGCGCTATGCACAGTATAAACATATGCAATTTGTTTATTCGCAGGCTAACATACCTACGCGGTTGTGTACGCAATCTGCGTGGCTGGTTTACGTCCAGGCCCCGATGATGTGTGCGCCTTTGTCGCTGGCACAGTATATACGCGTTTTAATAGGTTTATCCACAAATACTAAACTACATACGCCGTATGTGGTGGTATTATGCTCTGTGGCTGGGTGGGTTTCCTCCCACACTCTCCATTTGTGCGTTTGACGCAATACATAGTATAAACTATGTGTTTGCACAATCAGCACCTATCCATGGGTAGCTGCTGGATGGAGCATTGTCACAAGGATCCCTGGTTTCAGGGGTATCACTTTCCACCTGCTTTCAGTGGTGATCAGAAGCGCTGGCTTGGACTGCGTTCGCCATGCTGGGGTTAGCGTTACGCCCGTTAGTGGCTGCGTCTCTGCCATTTTTTGTAGCTCAATGACTGGGCAAAAGCCTCTGCTTCATCCATCAGTCGTCTAGCAGTTGCACTACAACTGCTTTAGCCTTTAGGGTCTCTGTGCCCGGGGTGGGTTTGTGCCACCTGTGGAGGCTGAGGTGCTAGTCCTCTGACCGAGTTTATAGGGAAGTTCCGTCAAGTTGCCTTTATGGGCCAACATTTGAGGCACCCTGTACACTGGGGCCTCGCTTCTCCGATACATTGCGGAGTCTCTTTGGGATTTTCATACATCTCGCTGCAAGACGGTCCTGTCGGCCGTGTGCATTGCAGGCGAAGGGTCCTTGCATCCGGAGGTGTTTCCACCTTCTTTACCAGAGGTGGGGCACCGGAAGTGGACCTTGTGGCCTCTCGACTCACTCGCAAGGTGGCAAGATCGTGGTCAGGTCCAGGGACCCCTGGGCGGATGCGTCAGACGCATTGGAAGCCTGTGGGGACAGTATCGCCTGATATATGCTTACCCTCTGCTACTGTTGTTGCCTCGCAGAGCATACTTCATCCTGCTTTACAGTCCTTGGCTTTAATGGCATGGCTGTTTAAAGCCAGGTGCTAAAGGACCGAGTTCTCTCGTATTCGGTCATCTCTTCTATGTTGTTGACACGGGAATCTTCCTCCAGAAAGATATCTCACCGTACCTGGAAGGCTTACATCGCTATGTGCGAGGAAATTGAGTGGCATCCTCGGATGTATTCCGTTCCCAGGATTTTGCTGTTCTTACAGCGTGGTGTGACCCAAAAGCTGGCCTTGCATACCTTTTTTGAGGGTCGTATTTCGGCCCGGGCTGTCTTTTTCAATGACCGCTACCGGCCCATTCCTTGATTAGCACCTTTTGTGCAGGGGGTTCGCCATGTGATCCCCCCTGTCAAGCCTCCTCTCCCTACTTGGGATCTGATTTTGATGCATCTCGGTTCTCCAAGAACATCCCTTTGAGAATATCAGAGAGATTCCTCTCTTGACCTTGTCCCGGAAGTTGGCCTTAGTGGCCATTGCTTCGGTTAGACGGGTGTCTGAGTTGGCGGCCTTGTCCGGCAAGTCGCCTTACTTGGTCCTCCATAAGGATATGTTGGTGTTGCGCCCACGATCATCCTTCTTTTCTAAGGATGGTCTTGGCCTTTCACCTTAAGAAGGACATTGTTCTTCCGTCCTTGTGTCCTCACCCATCGCATCCCTGAGAGTTTGCGCTTCATACATTAAGATGGGTACAAGCCTTACGGGTGTACCTGTCTGCTACTGTTTCCATTCGGAAATCTGTGTCTGGTCCAAAACAGGGCCGAGCGGTGTCGTCTGCCACCGTCTTTAGGTTTATCAGGCAGACCGTCATACAGGCCTATGCCCTTAAGGGGCGGGCGCCTCCCTTTCCGGTTGCGGCGCATTCCACCAAGGCAATTGGTGCTTCCCGGGCCTTCCGACATCAAGCGTCGGTTGCACAAGTGTGCAAGGCGACGACCTGGTCGTCCGTTCATACCTTTTCAAAGTTCTGCAAGGTTGATGTGGCTGCATCTTCGGATGCTTCCTTCGGCCGCAAAGTGTTGCAGGCCGCTGTCTAATGTTGCAACTCCTCCGTTGAGGGGCTCTTCTGGTTTGGAGTGAAGTTTTGGTTGTTCCTTACTTTTTTTGCTCCCACCCTTTTCTTATACTGCTTTGGGACGTCCCACATGTAATCAGTATGAGAGCTGCGTCGGTCCATGGACGATAAGAGAAAAAAGGATTTTTGTACTCACCGTAAAATCTGTTTCTCTGACGTCCATGGACCGACGCAGCACCCACCCTTCCTTTTAAGTTTGTACTGCTTTGTCACGAACTGAGGCTGCTAGCTGCAGGTGGGAGGGTAATGTCCGGAGGGACCGCCCCCCTGGGCGGGGCTGTTCAGCTCTGGCTTGTTCTAGAATGTTTTAACCTCTAACATTCTGCCTAGGTCTTCTCCTGCGAGCAGGGACATATACCCACATGTAATCAGTATGAGAGCTGCGTCGGTCCATGGACGTCAGAGAAACGGATTTTACGGTGAGTACAAAAATCCTATTTTTTTTTTTAGCACTTGTCCCCAAATAGTGTCACTTGGGGTCAGATTTGTCCGCTGCAATGTCGCAGCCTCGCTAAAAATCGCATGATTACCACCATTAAGTATTTGGAAAGGGGAGTGGGGAGAGACTGCATTAAGGTAAAAAAAAAAAACTTTTATCCTTTAGAACCACTATCATTCTTCTCAAACTTTGTATTAGTACTTCTTAGACCTTGAAAAGGGGAGCGGGAGTACACCCCCAAAAGCTCATCCTAAAAATGAGAATTTTGGGGTAAATAAAAGTACAGGACAATACCCAAATTTCAGATCGGTATAGGTGGGATGGTATAGTGGAAATTCAGATGTATATAGGTGTAATGGAAATCCAGGGAAACCACTAAATCTTAATTTGAAAATCATGTTTTAATTTGGCTGTACCTACTAAAAGATTTTCAGTTCTAGTCGACAAGTCCTGTTATCCAAATACCTCCACCATACTGTTTAGCCATGCAAGTGACACTTTTTTGTTTCCTGGTTAAGCGATGCAACTTCTTATGTCATCTCACCCCATCCAGCATACTCATTCAACTTTAAAACCACATGTATGTTCAGTGACTTTACAAGCTGAACCTCAAAACCCTGAAGTGAACCTCCTCCCTATTCAGTGTAGCAGAGTGTTAAGGCCCGTACACGGTCGGACTTTTTGCCAACAAACTTCAAAATGAGCAAGTTTTCCAAAAAATCCGACCGTGTACGCTCTATCGGACAAACTTTTTCGGTTTTCATCGGACAAACGTTCGCTCTGCAAACTGACAAACTTTTCGGCAACAAAAGTCCGATGGTGCAAAGTCCGACCGTGTGTACAGAAATCCATCAGACTTTTGTCCAAAGTACAAATACGCATGCCCAGAACCAATGTTAAAATCAACCAACAATAGCAGAAGTTGACCAAAGGGTGGCGGTAAAGAGCAGAAAGGAGCAGAAAAAACGTGATGTTGGGAAAGTTTGCAGAAAAGTCCTGCCGTGTGTACGCTATGGGTGTGCCCGGCCAACTCCCTTCGGACAAAAATCCACGGAAAAGTTTGTTTGAAGTCTGACCGTGTGTACGAGGCTTAAGAATCACAAGACTGGCTCTGCAGAATTCTAATTCCTTTTACAGGTAAAACTGCAAATATTAATGTTTTCAGGTAGTTGTCTGTCTGGGGTCCCACGTTTAAAAATTAAAGCTACTTTTCAATTCGAGTATAGTTTCTTTATACACTGCTCCAAAAAAATTAAAGGAACACTTTTGAATCAGAACTCCTGGGATATTGATCTGGTCAGTTAACCACTTAAGCCCCGAACCATTTTGTAGCTAAAGGACCAGAGGTGTTTTCAGAATCTGGCACTGCGCTGCTTTAAAGTGGTTGTAAACCCTTTTGTGTTTTTTTTTCTAACCTGCAAGACAAAGCTATAATGAGCTAGTATGACTAGCATACTAGCTCATTATGTACCACTTACCTTCGATCGGGGCCCCCGAAGTCGTCCGTGTCCCTCCTCTAGCCGCATCCATCGCTGCGGCGATAGCCGGAATGTTACTTCCGGGTATCGCCGCTGCAGCCAATCACAGCGCCGCTCCGGCGCTGTGATTGGCCGGAGCGGCGAAGACGTGACTCCGCGCATGCGCGCGTGAGCTGTCAAATTCGGCTACGTCGTCGAATGTTGCGACCTAGCCGAATTTGTGAATGGGGTGACGTCAGCGTCGCCGCATTTACATACAAATATCTCCTTAACCGTGTAGGTTAAGGAGATATTTCATGCACCTACAGGTAAGCCTTAATCTAGGCTTACCTGTAGGTCTTTGTTTAAAAAGTGGGTTTACAACCACTTTAACTGGAAATTGTGCGGACATGCAATGTTGTACTCAAACAAAATTTGTGTCCTTTTCTTTCCACAAATAGAGCTTTCTTTTAATGGTATTTGATTGCCTCTGCGATTTTTATTTTTTGCGATATAAACGGAAAAAGACTGAAAATTTAGAAAAAAAATGATATTTTCTACTTTTTGTTATAAGAAAAATCGAATAAACTCAATTTTAGTCATACATTTAGGCCAAAATGTATTCAGCCACATGTCTTTTAGTAAAAAAAATGTCAATAAGCGTTTATTTATTGGTTTGCGCAAAGGTTATAGCGTCTACAAACTAGGGTACATTTTCTGGAATTTACACAGCTTTTAATTTATGACTGCCTATCTCATTTCTTGAGGTGCTAAAATGGCAGGGCAGTACAAAAACCCCCCTAATGAACCCGTTTTGGAAAGTAGACCCCCCAAGGAAATTGCTGAGAGGCATGTTGAGCCCATTAAATAGTGATCAACTTAATATGTGATATTAAAATGAAACATATAAGGCACAATACTGTTGTCAAGTATTACTGCAATAGTGCTCTAAATATTGAAAAGACAGAAG
The DNA here is from genome assembly GCA_029206835.1 of Rana muscosa. Taxonomy (NCBI): domain Eukaryota; kingdom Metazoa; phylum Chordata; class Amphibia; order Anura; family Ranidae; genus Rana; species Rana muscosa. Next base: position 76,145,306 of record CM055121.1, read on the forward strand.
AGGGAATAGTCTATTCCTTGATAGTTCAAATGAGGTCCAATATAGCAAACAGTTCCAATGCGACAAACAGTTGCTTCAGATGAAAAAACAGGGGGTTGTGAGGAGATGTTTGGAAAAAGATAGAGCCCAAGATGAATCCACAGAAAGCATAGAAGAACTGCATCCACCAAGGTGTGTAGGGAATCAAGATGGGTACCTTACCACAAAAGGTGGACCTCCACTGTGGCAAGGTCAGAAGAGCCTGCAGATATCACCCTCTGCGGGGTATTGGTACTGATCCTGGGGGTGTCACGACTCCGGAGTCATTATATTCCCTCTGCCTCTCGTTGTACTGTTTCCTCCACTGGTGGCTGGTATAATCCAATCATTTAAAAAGAACCAACAGACAGACGCACTGAATGAGAAGCGTCTTCTTCCTCAGTGTGAGAGGAAGAAGACGCTTCTCATTCAGTGTGTCTGTCTGTTGGTTCTTTTTAAATGATTGGATTATACCAGCCACCAGTGGAGGAAACAGTACAACGAGAGGCAGAGGGAATATAATGACTCCGGAGTCGTGACACCCCCAGGATCAGTACCAATACCCCGCAGAGGGTGATATCTGCAGGCTCTTCTGACCTTGCCACAGTGGAGGTCCACCTTTTGTGGTAAGGTACCCATCTTGATTCCCTACACACCTTGGTGGATGCAGTTCTTCTATGCTTTCTGTGGATTCATCTTGGGCTCTATCTTTTTCCAAACATCTCCTCACAACCCCCTGTTTTTTCATCTGAAGCAACTGTTTGTCGCATTGGAACTGTTTGCTATATTGGACCTCATTTGAACTATCAAGGAATAGACTATTCCCTCTTCTGTCTTGTCAAGTATTACTGCAATAGTGCTCTAAATATTGAAAACAGTATTGTGCCTTTATATGTTTCATTTTAATATCACATATTAAGTTGATCACTATTTTAGTATTCTGAGTAGGGGTTGAGTCCCTGTTTTGCTTATTTATTTTTTGGTGTTTATATACATATTAATTTATTCACCTTCACTCATATATATTTTTCACTTTTTTAGAGGAACTCTCATCAGTGTTTTACTCTTTTCACATGTCTGTGCTCGACATTTTCTAATTCCTATTTACTTGATATGGTTTCACATATTTTTTATGTCGCAGCCTAGCTGCTAATAAGCACGATATTTTCATCTGTTCACATTAGCGCAGTATTACCTTTTATTATTGATTATCGTTATGTTGAGCCCATTGAATATTTTTTTTTTGTCCCAAGTGATTGAATAATGACAAAAAAAAAATTACAAAAAGTTGTCACTAAATGATATATTGCTCACACATGCCATGGTTATATGTGAAATTGCAACCCAAAATACATTTTGCTGCTTCTCCTCAGTACGAGGATACCACATGTGTGGGACTTTTTAGGAGCCTAGCCGCGTACGGTACCCCGAAAACCAAGCACCGCCTTCAGGATTTCTAAGGGCACAAATTTTTGATTTCACTCCTCACTACCTATCACAGTTTCGAAGGCCATAAAATGCCAAAATAGCACAAAACCCCCCCAAATGACCCCATTTTGGAAATTAGACACCCCAAGCTATTTGCTGAGAGGCATGGTGAGTATTTTACAGCTCTCATTTGTTTTAGAAAATGAAGAAAGAAAATAATTTTTTTTATTTTTTTATTTTTTTTTCAATTTTCAAAACTTTGTGACAAAAAGCGAGATCTGCAAAATACTCACCATACCTCTCAGCAAATAGCTTGGGGTTTCTACTTTACAAAATAGGGTCATTTGGGGGGGGGGGTTGTGCCATCTGGGCATTCCATGGCCTCCGAAACTGTGATAGGCAGTGAGGAGTGAAATCAAAAATTTACACCCTTAGAAAGCCTGAAGGCGGTGCTTGGTTTTTGGGGTCCCGTACGTGGCTAGGCTCCCAAAAAGTCTCACACGTGGTATCCCCGTACTCAGGAGAAGCAACAGAATGTATTTTGGGGTGTAATTCCACATATGCCCATGGCATGTTTGAGCAATATATCATTTAGTGACAACTTTGTGCAAAAAAAAATAAAAAAATTATTTTTTCCGCAACTTGTGTCAACATATAAAATATTCAATAGACTCGACATGCCTCTCAGTATATAGCTTGGGGTGTCTACTTTCCAAAATGGGGTCATTTGGGGGGGTTTTGAACTGTCCTGGCATTTTATACACAACATTAGGAAGCTTACATCCACTCTTCTAACCACTTGAAGACAAAGCCCTTTCTGACCCTTTTTGTTTACATGAAAACATTTTTTATTTTTTTTTGCAAGAAAATTATGTTGAACCCCCAAACATTATATATTTTTTTAAAGCAAAGGCCCTACAGATTAAAATGGTGGGTGTTGCATTTTTTTTTCCACACAGTATTTGCGCAGCGATTTTTCAAACGCATTTTTTGGGGAAAATATAAAAAATAATTCATTTTAATGCACTAAAATACACTATATTGCCCAAATGTTTGATGAAATAAAAAAGATGATTTTAGGCCGAATACATAGATACCAAACACGACATGTTTTAAAATTTCGTACAAACACGCATTGGCGACAAACTACATACATTTTTAAAAGCCTTTAAAAGCCTTTACAGGTTACCACGTTAGATTTACAGAGGAGGTCTACTGCTAAAATGACTGCCCTCGATCTGACCTTTGCGGTGATACCTCACATGCATGGTGCAATTGCTGTTTACATATGACGCCAGACCGACGCTTGTGTTCGCCATTGCGCAAGAGCAGGGCAGGACAGTAGTGCTTTTTTTTATTATCAATTTTGCTTTTTTATTTTATTTTTAAACTGTTCCTTCCATATTTTTTGTTTTTTTATTGTTATCTCAGGGAATGTAAATATCCCCTATGATAGCAATAGGTAGTGACAGGTACTCTTTTTTAAAAAAAACTGGGGTCTATTAGACCCTAGATCTTTCCTCTGCCCTCAAAGCATCTGACCACACCAAGATCGGTGTGATAAAATGCTTTCCCAATTTCCCAATGGCGCTTTTTATATCCGGGGGGGGGGACATTCCCTCCCGCTGCTTGTAAAAGCAGTCCAGAGGCTAATTAGCCACTAGGATTGCTTTTACATGAAAGCCGGCCGCTAGCTGAAAAGAATGATACCAAGATGATACCTAAACCCACAGGCATCAATCTGGTATAACCATTCAAAGTCCAGCAACATACCAGTATGTTGCTGGTCCTTGTTGGACATGTAATGTGATCTTTTTTTTCATGCAGCCTGTTGGCTGAACGAAAAAAGAGATTGATCGGTGGGTATGCCCACCATTAGAATACCTCCCTTCATTCACCCACTTCTAATGATGGGCATACATGCACCATTTATATATGCCGAAGCATGGGGGCATCCTCCCGCAAAAGTTATGCCGCACACACATGGTCAGACTTTTCCATGTACGCGGCATTAGGAGCAAAATCGCTCCTCCGCCCCTGCTGCCCCCCATGCTTCGGCATATATGCTTTTTTTTTTAACTGTGGTGGTGAAATCACCTCCTACAGCACTGGAGTCGCAGGGATCAGGCCTGTCTCTGCGAACGCTGCAGTTATGTGTGTTGTGTTTTGTAAGTTACAGTGATCGATTGATACTGCACTTGGGTGGCCTGGGCTGGACGGAGGGGCAAAACGCAGGTGCTAGCAGGTATCTGGGCTGATCCCCCTAACACTGCGTTTTTGGGAACCCTAAATTGCTGGGGATGCTAGTATAGATCTGATCAGATCAGATATTGATCTGTTCAGATACTATACCACTAAGGGAGGTTTATGCTTCACGCGTGGGTGTTAGCGTTACTGGCACTAACCTGACGCTGCCTGGGGTGTGACGCCGACCCTCTCTGATGCTAAAACCTAATTGATATCACCCGCCGGGCGATCAGGGGGTTAAACCTTTATTGGGTTATATACGGCGGGTGCCCTGACACTATAAAAAGCAAACTAACTAACCAGCGTCACCCGTAACACTTATATGGTGATCACTGGTGAAAGGGTTAACTAGGGGGCAATCAGGGGGTTAAACCTTTATTAGGTAATATATGGGGGCACCCAACGCTATAAAAACCTGCGGCGAACCTAAAGAAAATAACTGGCTACCTATCGGCATCACCGACGCTAAAACCGCGATCAGAAAAACGATCGCTTAGTGACGGCGGTGCTAGGGGGTGAAAGGGTTACCTGGGGGGGCGATCAAGGGGTTAAACCTTTATTAGGGGGGGTTAGGGGGCTACACTGGACCTAAAACTAACTGCCCTGACACTTTTACAGTCACAAATGTCACTGATTGCAGTGATCACTAAATAAATGGTCACTGCAATCAGTGACACTGTGGCTGGGGGGTGATCTGGGGGGGCCTGGGAGGGGGGCGATTTATGTACCTATGTGTGCTGGTGTTAGTGTAGTGTTTGTGCACTAACCTGTGTGTCTTCTCTCATGCAGCGCTCGGTATATGTGAGCGCCGCATGAGGGATGACATCACTTCCTCCTGCCTGTGTAAACATTACACAGGCAGATGAAGCATTTGATTCGCCGGGAGCGATTGCGAGGGGGTGGCCAGAATCGAATGGCTGCCCCCTCATCACGGATCGCTCCTGAAGCGATCCCGGCCACTCACTGTACCGGAGGGGGGTCCGATCGGACCCCCCACCCATACGAAGGCAGGCACGTAAAGGTACGTGATTGTGCCTGTCTGTGCCATTCTGCCGACGTATATTTACAGTGGGCGGTCGTTAAGTAGCAGAGGGGGAGGGGTGTAAACAGAGGGGGTTGTTAATCCGTTTCAGCTGCTTTGCTGTTAATTGAAATTAACAGGTGCACTAGATGGGCAACAATGAGACGACCTCCAAAACAGGAATGTTTTTTCAGGTGGAGGTGTCTGACATTTTTTTCCCCTACATCTTTTCTGACTGTTTTTCACTAGTTTTGCATTTGGCTAGGGTCAGTGTCACTACTGGTAGCATGAGGCAATACTTGGACCCTATAAAAGTTGCACAGGCAGTCCAACTCCTCCAGGATGGCACATCAATACGTGTCATTGCCAGAAGGTTTGCCGTGTCTCCAAGCACAGTCTCAAGAGCATGGAGGAGATTCCAGGAGACAGGCAGTTACTCTTGGAGAGCTGGACAGGGCCGTAGAAGGACTTTAACCCATCAGCAGGACCGGTATCTGCTCCTTTATGCAGGGAGGAATAGGATGAGCACTGCCAAAGTTCCACAAAATGACCTCCAGCAGGCCACTGGTGTGAATGTCTCTGACCAAACAATCAGAAACAGACTTCATGGGGGTGGCCTGAGGGCCCGACGTCTTCTAGTGTTCTCTGTGCCAGACACTGTGGAGCTCGATTGGCATTTTTCATTGAACACCAGAATTTGCAGGTCCGCCACTGGTGCCCCATGCTTTTTCATGCTTTTCACAGATGAGAGCAGGTTCACCCTGAGCATATGTGACAGACGTGAAAGGGTCTGGAGAAGCCGCGGAGAACTTTATGCTGCCTGTAACATCGTTCAGCATGACCGGTTTGGTGGTGGGTCAATGATGGTCTAGGGAGGCATATCCATGGAGGGACGCACAGACCTCTACAGGCTACACAATGGCACCCTGACTGCCATTAGGTATCGGGATGAAATCCTTGGACCCATTGTCAGACCCTACGCTGGTGCAGTGGGTCCTGGGTTCCTCCTGGTGCACGACAATGCCCGGCCTCATGTGGCGAGAGCATGCAGCCGGTTCCTGGAGGATGAAGAAATTGATACCATTGAATGGCCCCCACGCTCGCCTGACCTAAATCCAAAAGAACACCTCTGGAACATTGTTTCGGTCCATCTGGTGCCACCAGGTTGCCCCTCAGTCTGTTCAGGAGCTCAGTGATGCTCTGGTCCAGATCTGGGAGGAAATACCCCAGGACACCATCCGTCGTCTCATTAGGAGCATGCCCTGATGCTGTCAGGCATGCATACAAGCACTTGAGGGGCCATACAAACTACTGAGGACCATTTTGAGTTGTTGCAATCAAATTTCAGCAAAATAGACTAGCTTGCTGCATAATCTTTTCACTTTTATTTTTTGGGTGTCTTTGAATTCAGCCCTCTCTAGGTGGATAATTTTCATTTCCATCAAATGATGTGCCATCCTTTCATACCCAACACATTACCCAGTCCATATCAGTATAGATATCCAGCATGAGATTTTTGCCCGTTGAGATCTATTGTGTTTTCAAAGTGTTCCTTTAATTTTTTGAGCAGCGTATATTCAATAGTTCTTTTTATCTTTCGGCTCTCATTTCTGTCAAATTGTATAAGCTAGATGGCGATTTATGAATGCCACCATGTAATACAGGGCTCGACAAACCCCAGGCGCCAGGTCACCATGGCGAGTAGAATTTTCGTCCTGGCGCCTGGGGGTTTGTCAGCCCCAGTGGCTGTAGCGTGAGGGGGCAGCCGGGCATAGTGGAAGTTGTGGAATTTCAGTCCGAACACTGCTGATATAACACTGACCGCACCTCTGCCAGCAGAGTGTGGAGAATCCTTCTCCCTTCTCCACACTGTTGGCAGAGCAGCGCCGCGGTGTGTGAAACTGTAGGGAGAAGGAGGAGCTGTCAAAATTTAGGTTGAATGTCGGGGGGGGGGTGGGCAGGACCCAGCTATCCAACACCTGCCGATGGGATCTGGGCGGGCCGCTACGTGTGTGGCCCCCGCCCCTTTCTTAAACAGTCCAATCATTGGCTGGATAGCTGCTGGATCCCGCCCACCTCTGACATCATGCTGGATTTGTCAGCTCCTCTCTCTCTCTCCATACAGTTTCACACACCATGGCGCTGCAGAAGAGCATTCAGTTTCACAGTTTCACTATCGGCTGTGAAACCTGCCAATGCCACCTAGTGCCATCCAGTGCCACCTGACAGTGCCAATTAGTGCCACCTGCCAACCAGTGCCACCTGCCAGTGCCAATCCGGGCCTGTCCGTGCCAACCAGTGCCACATTCCAGTGCCATCTGCCAGTGCCTGTCAGTGCCACATTCCAGTGTCACCTGCCCAAAAAATGAAAAAAAAATCGGCCTAAAATATCGGCCGCAAAAATCGGCATTATATATCGGCCATCGGCCTCCCCGATTTTCTAAATGTCGGCATCGGCCAGAGAAAAAACAATATCGGTCTACCTCTAATTCAATGCCATCCCATCAGTGCAGTATCCATCAGTGCAGTGCTCATCAGTGCAGTACCCATCCATGCTCATCAGTACAGTACCCATCAGTGCTCATCAATGCAGTACCCATCAGTGCTCATCAGTACAGTACCCATCAGTGCTCATCAATGCAGTACCCATCAGAGCAGCCCCATCAATGCCCTCTCATCAGTGCCCATCAGTGAATAAGAAATTTTACTTTTTTTTTTTTTTGTTTGTTTTTTATTTTTAGCAAAAAAGAAAACCCACATTGATGATTAACCACTTCAACACCGTTTTTTTTTTTTTTTACCACCTCAATACTGGGCCTATTCTGGCACTTCTCTCCTACATGTACAAATCATCATTCTTTTGCTAGAAAATTACTCAGAACCCCCAAACATTATATATGTTTTTTTAGCAGACACCCCAAGTCATTGCAACTTTTTTTTTTCTTGCACGGTATTTGCGCAATAATTTTTCAAACGCCTTTTTTAGGGGAAAAAAATGTTTCATTAATTAAAAAATAACAAAAGTAAAGTTAGCCCAATTTTTTTATAAAATATGAAAGATGATGTTACGCCGAGTAAATAGATACCTAACATGTCACGCTTTAAAATTGCGCACACTCATGGAATGGCGCCAAACTTCGGTACTTAAAAATCTCCATAGGCGACGCTTTGAAAATTTTTACAAGTTACCAGGTTAGAGTTACAGAAGAGGTCTAGTGCTAGAATTGTTGCACGCACTCTAACGCACGCGGCAATACCTCACAAATGTGGTTTGAACGGCGTTTACATATGTGGGCGGGACTTGCGTGTGCGTTCGCTTCTGATTGCGAGCTACCGGGTACAACGGCGTTTTAATTTTTTTTTTTATAATATTTTTTATTTTTTACTGTCATTTTTTTTTTTTTTTACACTTTTATTCCTATTACAAGGAATGTAAACATCCCTTGTAATAGGAATGGTGTCTGACAGGTCCTCTTTATAGAGAGATGCGGGGTCAATAAGACCCCACATCTCTCCTCCAGGCGGGAAAGCATGAGATTGTGAAAAAAAATGTCACCGATCTCATGCTTAGGACAATGGCGGCCTCCGACGGTCCTAGAGATGACTGGTGACCATCTGGTCACCAGTCATCTCTATGCTTCACCTCCGGCGCCGGACAATTCATTCTCCGGGCCCCCGAGGGCACGGGAGAGCCCAGAGAAGCACCGGATGGCGGCGGGAGGGTGGGGCATCTCCCCTCCTGCCGCCTATAAGAACAAATCTTATAGGAACCGCCGCTATGATCATTCTTATGGTGCGCAGTATCGCCGGCAGAAGACAAGGATATCTGAATGATGCCTCTAGCTGCAGGCATCATTCAGATATCCCCCCCACAAATCCCAGGACGTCATGTGATGTCCACCCAGGATGGGAGATCCCTACCCGCCCATAGCAATATGAAGTCCACAGATGGGAAGTGGTTAAACACCACCAAAAGAAAACAAATTTGTGTGCAAATTTTTAATTTTTTTATTTCATATGGGTACAGTGTTGCATGACTGTGTAATTGTCAGTCAAAGTGTGACAGCGCTGAAAACTGGCCTGGGCAGGAAGGAGGTGAGAGTAACCAGTAGGCAAGTGGTTAAAAAAAAAACTGGCTCCTAACTTTTTTAGCTGGCTCCTAGATTCAAAGCAAATTTATCAACCCCTGATGTAATATATATATTTTTAGGGTGTCTGTAAATGTTTTATTTACCTTTCCATAAATGGGTAGCTTTTAATGCTCAAAGCTGAACTTCAGGGAAACCGCTAAATACGCAGATGATATAAATATACGGGATCAGTTTTACCTGCCAAGTAATTGTATTTCTATACATCCAGTCTTTAGATTAACACAGCTCTGCCACACAGCACAGCCCTTACTGGCAGGGCAGAACATATGATTTTGCTTATGTAGCGGGCTGTGGTCCCACACTTCCAATCCCCTCTATTAAAGTTCTCGCTCGCAATGTCTCTGGTCTAGGGGTATGTTGGGAAAGGGAGTGGGTCCGCTACGCCAGGCTTCCACCACAGATGTATAAGTGGTATTGGCCAGAGTTATTTCTTTACCTTCGGGCCTGTATTGTGCATCGAATCCAACCGTCTGCCAGGAAACTGAGTCTCACACCGTTGCAAGTCCAACACTCCTTTATTCAGAGACTTACTTGCTTACAAACAGAGCAGGAGGTGTGAAAGTGTAGATACACAGGCCCAGACACAAGTTCTTTCCTCCACTCACCTCCAAAGAGTGGGCTATGGTCTCCGCACGAGGGAAATTCACCTTCCGGACAGTCTCCGACAAGAGGCTCACCCGTCACCGGCAGTATGCTGCACCGGGTCTTCAGATGAGGAGCTCTCCCCGGTCCATTACGTCCACCTCGGATTAAGGCGTCCACCTCCGGAGCACCCTAGGATCCTTCCCTCGCGGAACTCAGTGTTGGGCACTGAGTTCCGGACCTCCGTCCAAGTACCTCATCTCAGGCTAAAGGTGCCTGAGATGGAACACGACCTCCGGTGGTCCTCTAGGCCTAGTGCCCAGAGGACGAAAAACACGAACTCCGTCCGCAGGCTAAAGGTGCCAGGGACAACGAACCCTGTGACAAAACGGCCGGCCCCCTTTATACCATTCCCCGGCATGCATAGCGGGTTCCCTGCCACACCACACGGCTGCCGAAGTAGGACAAAAAAGGATTCGACACAGCAATGATTCGTCCGTCGGCCCAAAGTGACAGCGCCACCCGTTGGACCGCCGGAGATACACCACTGGTGTCACCGCAAAAATTCAAAATTACTGGCGGGAAAGTAAACACCCGCTACATACTCCCCTCTGTCTTTTGACACTGGTCCCCAGTGTCTGGAGTAAACCACATCCTCAACGGCTGACATGATTCAGTCCAGAAACCGTTAACATTTTGAAAAACACAAAAACTTTTGGAAACACTATCTTATTGCAAAGTTGTGTCTGAGCCCCTGTAATAAAAAGAAAAAAAGAGCAAAAGACATAATCAAACATTTCAAGGTTGCATATTAACATTTACTTTTTCCCTCCCCATCCTGACTAAAGACCTCCCCAGAGTCTAAAATCTTGCTGGGACGTTCTCCTGCAGAGGGAAAAACAAAACAAAAGAAACCAACATGTAAATCCTGACACATGTATTCGTGTGTGGGAGTAAAAGAAATTTCTCCTAAAAGAAATCCCTCTTTCTCCAAAGAGTGGGTGCGTGAAAAGTGGTTGTAACGTTGCGCAACACTGCCACCTGGTGACAGCATCACGTTAACTGCACCCATGGAAATTCTTCTCTTTCCTTCCCTGAAGCTAACTACCCCAGAGTCTATGATCTCTTGGCCGGAAAGTATGACCAGGAACAGTTCCTTTCTCTTTTTTCCTTCGGGCACGCAAAAACACAATTGCCCCAGAAAGTTCAGTAGCATAACACAAACTGAGTCTCTTTCTCCTAGAGGTAGAAACGTGGGTGCGGCAAAGTTAGTGACTTCAAGTGCTGATCTACAGTCTCTAGATGGTATTCCACATCTTCGCCTTCCTTGCGTTTGATCACTACTCTATCTGCGTGGATGTGTCTTCCCCCCATCCATTCTGCCTTGCAGTCTTTAAAGCGCTGTGAAGCCTTTGGAGAACACGCTAAGTATCTGTGAGCGTGCGGGACTTTGAGATGGGTCCAAACAAAATCATTGTACCAACGCTCCCTGCATACCTCCACCTCATACAGCAGGTCCTTCGGTAAGTAGGGATACTCCTACCCATATTCTGCAGCAACTTTTTGACCAAACAGTCTCTGTAATCTCGCCAAAGGAGGCATGGTTGATCTGTCCCCTTCCCCAGGCAGAACGACCGCATCTGGGTGGCGCGGTACCTTGACCACCTCTAATCTAGGCATTGGAGGCCTCAATAAAAGTTTCTTTGCCCCAGTGTCAGGTGCGTGTGACACCGGTGATACAGGAACAAGTTCAGGGAAAGATTCTCCTTCAGGCGCTGATGCCTCTACCCTTGGTGTGCTCTCTCCCACAGACATAGGCGAATTCCGAAACCCCCGGAATGCAGCAAGCGGTGCCTTGTCCCAGCCCTTCTCGGCAAAGAAATCGTCTATTTGGACATCATCTCCCATATCAGAGAGAGACTCCAGGTCAGAAGTGTCACACTCCTCCGCGGGCATGTAGCCCTGTGTGGAAACAGAACAACCACACTCCGGAGACTTGCTAGGCCATGCCTTCCTGACACATCCTCCCTCACACCAAGTCTTCTCAGCCGGCTTACCTTGGCCTTTTCTGGGATGTCCGGAACTCTCGTCTGCGGATCCATCCGGGCCTGGCGTAAGCGCGCGAGACGGTCCACCACCACCGCTGGTCGGGGCTACCACGCTGGTTCTCTTCTTCGGTGGCGGACGCTGTAAGACAGTGGTGACCGAGTCGGCATCCTCAGATTTCTCCCGTTGGTGCTTCACGACCTCCTCCGCGGTCGTTGCAGTGTGCGCAGGGGCGACTCTCACGGCTGTGACTCCTGCCTTCTGTGTGGCGATGCCTGAAACCCGGCCTGATGGTTTTCGGCCTCTCCACCGCCGGATCCACCTCGAACATGAACTCCCCACAGGCCTCACACCGTCCAAAGGGCTTCAGCAAACATACCAGTCCCGAGCACCCAGGACAAATCATGCCCAGGGCCTCCACATCCATGCAGGAATATAGGGCGAACCGACCCCTTGGCTTCAGCCGGATCCCCGTATCCGTGATCGGAGCAGCAGCAGTCAGGGTTGTAGTTGCCGGGTGAACCGGGATCCACGAGGCGGGTCCAAACATGGCGACCTGTTGCTGTTCCATCGTACACTGCTGAGTTTTCGCGCCAATGTCCCACGTGTAGTCCGTCACACGTATTGGACTCCTCCCCTTTTGCTCCAGTTTGCGGGCTTTCCACTTGGTTGCTTGAGACACGCCCACGAACTAAGCGGCGGGGGCTTGTGTCTGATGGCGCAGTGCAATTAAAAACCCCCACGTGTAGTCCATCACACGGCTGGGCTTTCCCCCTTTCACCACTCTGCCTGAGCGGGCCTTTCCTCGTCTGAGGTCATGTCCACGACTTTCGAGCAGGGCTGCACTTCGGCCTATGCACTTGACTCTTCCCGGCAGACACGCTCTTCTAACAAGTGATTCACAACACACATCCCGGACCCGAGCCCCCACGTGTAGCGGGCTATGGTCCCACACTTCCAATCCCCTCTATTAAAGTTCTCGCTCGAAATGTCTCTGGTCTAGGGGTATGATGGGAAAGGGAGTGGGTCCGCTATGCCAGGCTTCCACCACAGATGTATAAGTGGTATTAGCCAGAGTTATTTCTTTACCTTCGGGCCTGTATTGTGCATCGAATCCAACCGTCTGCCAGGAAACTGAGTCTCACACCGTTGCAAGTCCAACACTCCTTTATTCAGAGACTTACTTGCTTACAAACAGAACAGGAGGTGTGAAAGTGTAGATACACAGGCCCAGACACAAGTTCTTTCCTCCACTCTCCTCCAAAGAGTGGGCTATGGTCTCCGCACGAGGGAAATTCACCTTCCGGATGGTCTCCGACAAGAGGCTCACCCGTCACCGGCAGTATGCTGCACCGGGTCTTCAGATGAGGAGCTCTCCCCGGTCCATTACGTCCACCTCGGATTAAGGCGTCCACCTCCGGAGCACCCTAGGACCCTTCCCTCGCGGAACTCAGTGTTGGGCACTGAGTTCCGGACCTCCGTCCAAGTACCTCATCTCAGGCTAAAGGTGCCTGAGATGGAACACGACCTCCGGTGGTCCTCTAGGCCTAGTGCCCAGAGGACGAAAAACACGAACTCCGTCCGCAGGCTAAAGGTGCCAGGGACAACAAACCCCGTGACAAAACGGCCGGCCCCCTTTATACCATTCCCCGGCATGCGTAGCGGGTTCCCCGCCCCACCACACGGCTGCCGAAGTAGGACAAAAAAGGATTCGACCCAGCAATGATTCGTCCGTCGGCCCAAAGTGACAGCGCCACCCGGTGGACCGCCGGAGATACACCACTGGTGTCACTGCAAAAATTCAAAATTACTGGCGGGAAAGTAAATACCCGCTACACTTATCTGTTTGCACTGCAGTTACGGTGTCTAAACCCAGATACAAAGATGTCATATATTGCAGCTTACCAGCACTTAGTTGTAGTGGCTACATTGGGTTTTCATGATTTTTATATTTTTTTTGTTTACCCTTGTTTACCTGGGGAACCTGACGGAATCACTCTTATGTCCTAGAGTTCTGCTCACACACCATAGTGTCTCTTTGGAGGAGTACCGTTGTCATCATTTGATTTGTACTACATACACCTCTTCCTCTCCATCTATAATACATATAGGAAGGTATATTATTAAGATGATTGCTGAGAACGCCAAAAACCTTGTTTGAGATCTCAGTTCAGTATATAGGATTTCTATCAGGATCAAATGTAAGTTTTTCCTTACATACGAAAGCTCTTGGTCAGAAAAGAATAATGCAGGCACCACATCTTAGGACCAGGAATCTAAAATGTATTGAATTTTTGTTGGGTTTAGTACTATTTTTAGTTTTGTTTACATGTCTTGTACCACCGGCTGCCTGTGACTGGACATTAAAAAGGGAAAGCAGCAGACTGGTGAGCTCATCTCTCTGTAAATAGCATCTGATAGCAGCATGGCCCTTAGGAGTTGTCCAGCACAAAGGACTGGCTCCTTTTTGTCTCTCTTTTCCAGTCTGAGCTCTGCTATACTTGGGCCACAATAGGCTGATTCAAAGTTGAATTCAGGTGCTTGAACACAGAACTGTGTTAAAGAATGTTATACCAACATTTTAATCCTGATATCTGCCTGCTGTACCACATGAAAAATTATCCTGTTTTCTTTATGCTGCTTTCTTTGCGTGCAATACCTGGTGTTAATGGCAGTCCCTCTGCTTTCCTATTAAAAACTGACCACGCTAGGCATGAGAGCACCGCATGGCTAGTTTTTTTTTTTTTTGCTGTGCTGGAAAATTGGCTCCAATGTTCAGACTTGTGCTGACACTCACCCCCTACTTGCACAGCCATTCACCAGGGAGATAAAAACACAGCTGAAAACACAGTATGTTATCACTTATAAAAAACAAAAAAAGGTCTCTCTCTATCTATATCTCTATATAGATATATTTAGAGATCTAGATAGATATAGATATATATATATATATATATATATATATATATATATATATATATACACAGTGTATGTATATATGTATGTATATGTATATATATATATATATATATATATAATTAGAGTTGCACGATTAATCGTTGAAAAAATTGTGATCTCGATTCAACCCTCCTCACGATCTCTATGCAGAATTTCCTGATTCACTCATGTAACAAGTGTAGAGAGTTCTCTGCTCAGCTGTCAAAAGAAAAAACTGGACAGTCTGCCAATTTTATCACAACATTGTCCCTGCTGGTGGATAGCTATAAACATTGTAACTTTTTGTTTTTAGATCAAAGGAATGAACTTTGGCCTGTAAATTAGGGAAGTTTAACCACTTAAACCTAAACCTTTTTTTGACACTTGTTTCTTCCAAAGTTAAAATCATGATTTTTTGCTAGACTGTAAAGTTAGCCCAATTTTTTTGTATAATATGAAAGATGATGTTGCTCCGCGAGAATTGTGGTCTTTATTTTAAGCAAAAAAATTGTAATTCTCATTCTTAGCTAGAATCGTGCAGCTCTAAAATATATATATTGTGACAGCAGGAAGGTAAAGTCACCTGGTTGCATCCAGGGGGGTAGATATATTTCGCCCAGATTCAGGCTTTACGCCGACTTATACAACTAGGTGGAGAGTTGTATAAGCCCAGCTGAGGCTAGTGGGCTCATGGATGACTCATACCTCTAGGGAGAGTGTGGGGCGTCGTGCAGACAGGGAGTTGATGAGACCAGCTGAAGCTTGTCAGCTCATTTAGGCCTCTATAAGAACTCCCAGATTCATTAGGTGTTTGCTCATGCCTGGAACCAGACCTGTGTGGACTGTCTAGGGAGAGTGAACCCCTGTGCGGTGAGACAAAGCCTGTGTGGCTATTTGCTTGGACATTTAAAACCAGGGACTTAGGGACTAGGACAGCACTAGGCTGATCCCAGTTGTTGGTTAGGAAACCTGTATGTTTAGTCAGAGGTCAAGTTGACCAGGATTTATTTTATTTATGTTTCTTTTGCTTTGCTGTGTTTTGTCACTGTAAATAGAAAATAAACCGCACCTTTTTGATTTTGAAAACCACAACCTCCGTTTGCTGGGCCTGTTTTTGTGTGGGGAGCCCATCCCGGGGGTCACACACACCCGCTGCCGAGCTAACCCCCTCACAGTTGGTGGAGAACCAGTGGCAGTTTTTTGTTAAACCAGCATGGAGGAGATACTGAAGCAGCTGGCTCTAGCAAATGCCAATCAACAGCAGACAAATGCAGGTTTGCAAAAGAGCCTTGCAGCTCAACAACAGAACTTCGCAGCCCAGCAGCAAGCTCAACAACAGAGCTTCGCAGCCCAGCAGCAAGCTCATCAACAGAGCCTTGCAGCCCAGCAGCAGACAAACGCAACTTTGCAACAGAGTCTGGAGGCTCAGCAACAAGCCCAGCAGCAATCTGAGGCCCGCTTCATAGACCTGTTGCAGAAGCAAGAGCAGAGACTACAACAACAGATGGAAGCAGTAATGCAGCAACGTCCGCAGACCAGTGAGGAAAGCCGTCCCACTAATACCGCGTCCTTTGGGGTGAGTCGTTTATTGACAAAAATGACTGGAGAGGATGATCCAGAGGTATTTTTGACCACATTTGAAAGGACCGCTGAAAGAGAAAAGTGGCCTGAGGAGCAGTGGGCTGGACTGGTGGCTCCTCTGTTAACTGGTGAATCGCAGAAAGCTTACTATGACCTAGAGCCTAACCAAGCAAAAGACTATGTGATGCTAAAAGCTGAAATTTTGGCAAGGCTGGGTGTCACCCAGGCTGTCCGGGCTCAGCGTGTGCATAACTGGACTTTCCAGCTTGGAAAACCCCCCAGGTCTCAAATGTATGATCTCATTCACCTGAGCAGAAAGTGGCTACAGCCAGAGACTTTGTCCGCACCAAAGATTGTGGAACGTGTTGTAATGGATCGGTTTTTGAGAGCTCTTCCTACTGCCATCCAAAAGTGGGTAAGCCATGGAGACCCAGAGACGGCCGATGGTCTTGTGGATCGTGTGGAGAAATACTTGGCTACAGAGAACCTGACGGCCTCTTCCAGAGACACTCGGACTTTCCACCCTAAGACCAGACCATCCCCAGGGGCGGATAAGAGGATTCCAAGGGGTGAGGGTGGAGAGAGTGAGAGGGTGGGAGCTCTACCCCAAGTTTGGCGAGAACAGCCTGGGAAATCAGCGGCTCAAGAGGCGGCAAGAAGGATCGTTTGCTACCGCTGCCGGCAAGCGGGACATATTGCAGCCAATTGCCCGGTTGTGGAGGAACCCATGCAGTGTGACTTTCTGACGGGCAGACGTCAGTCGCTGTGTGCGACAGTCGCATGCACTGCCATTCGAGGAACTGAGAAACATTTATGCAAAATGTGTGTTAATGGTAGAAATGTTGTGGTATTGCTGGATTCAGGTAGCCTTGTGACCCTGATAAAGGCTGAGTTAGTTAAAACAGAGGTCTTTGGGAATAGCAAGGTAGCTGTTATTTGTGTGCATGGGGACACCCGAGAGTATCCAGTGACTACAGTGTGTTTCGAGACCCCCAAAGGTACCCTCTCTCATCCAGTGGGCTTAGTATCTCAGTTACCGCATGACGCCATTGTGGGAAGGGATTTTCCGAAGTTCTGGGAACTGTGGGATGATCCTGAGCCCCCCACTGGTGCCCCTATGTACCAGGAATGTGATAGCCAGAACTCCCCTGAGAGTGGTGAGGACTCTCCGGAATTTCCCTTATCAGTATTGGCAGGGGAGACTCAAGAAACTGGAGAGGAGCCCACCTCCTCAGACGAAAACCTACCGTCTGTGGAGTTTTCTGATCTTGAGGTTCACAGGGAAAACTTTGCCACAGAACAGTTGAAAGACCCCGCCCTAATAAAGGCACGGGAAAACGTAGTGAAAATAGATGGCGAGTTAGTGAACCCAGATAATACCTGCACTTACCCATACTTCAGCGTAGAGAAGGACCTACTGTATCGGGTGGCAAAAAGGGCAGAAGAAACCGTTGAGCAGCTTGTGGTGCCCAAACCTTACAGGAAGTTGGTGTTGGAGTTGGCCCATGGGCACATTCTTGGAGGTCATCTGGGGACAGAGAAAACCCGAGAGAGGATATTACAGAGATTCTATTGGCCGGGGGTGATGAAGGACATAGAAAATTATTGTTCCTCCTGCCCTGTGTGTCAGAGGTCGGCCCCGATGCCACATTTCCGTAGCCCGCTGGTCCCTCTACCCATCATTGAGGTCCCGTTTGAGAGGATCGCCATGGATTTGGTAGGGCCTATAATCAAGTCCGCTAGGGGGCACCAGTACATATTAGTTATAATGGACTATGCCACCCGTTATCCAGAAGCGATCCCTCTCCGAAATACCTCGGCCAAAACCATAGCCAAAGAGCTATCTCTTGTGTTTAGCCGGGTGGGTATTTGTAAAGAACTGCTTACGGACCAAGGTACACCCTTTATGTCCCGGGTTATGAAGGAGCTGTGTAAATTGTTCAAAGTGACGCAATTACGTACATCTGTGTATCACCCCCAAACTGATGGGCTGGTTGAAAGATTCAACAAAACCCTAAAACAAATGTTGAAGAAAGTGGTGGATAGAGATGGAAAGGATTGGGACTGTCTACTTCCTTATCTGATGTTTGCTATTAGGGAGGTGCCCCAATCCTCTACGGGATTCTCCCCCTTTGAGTTACTGTATGGGAGACACCCAAGAGGGCTGTTGGATATTGCCAAGGAAACTTGGGAAAGTGAGAGTTCTCCCCACAGGAGTGTGATTGAGCATGTCGCCCTGATGCAAGACCGAATTGCACAGGTAATGCCCATCGTGAAGGAACATTTGGCCCAAGCGCAGTTAGCACAGCAGAGAGTGTACAACCGTGGAGCCAAGACCCGTACCTTTTCCCCGGGGGATAGGATACTGGTACTTGTCCCTACGGTTGAAAGTAAATTCCTTGCCAAATGGCAAGGCCCCTATGAGATAATGGAAAAAGTGAGCGAAGTGAATTACAAGGTCAGACAACCAGGAAGGCGAAAGCCCGAACAGATCTATCACGTTAATCTGTTGAAAGCCTGGAGGGATAGAGAGTCCCTAGTCGCAGACACTTGGTCACCAGCTCAAACTGGTTGCGTGATTCCTGAGGTTGGAATAGCAGCCACCTTGTCACAACCCCAACAACAGGAGGTTAAGGAGTTTGTGCTTCGCAACAAGGAGGTATTCTCTGAGCTGCCGGGACAAACATCTGGGGTAGAGCATGACATCATTACCCCGCCCGGTGAAAGGGTGAAGTTAAAACCCTATCGGATCCCAGAGGCCCGACGGGAGGCAATACGGGAGGAAGTACAGAATGCTGAACTTAGGGGTGATAGAGGAGTCCCAAAGTGATTGGTCTAGTCCCATTGTGTTGGTGCCTAAACCGGATGGGAGCTGGCGATTTTGTAACGATTTTCGTCAGTTGAACAAAGTTACAAAATTTGACACCTACCCCATGCCACGTATAGATGAGTTGATCGACCGGCTGGGAACAGCCCGATACATGACGACTCTTGACCTCACAAAAGGGTATTGGCAAATCCCCCTGGCCAAGTCGGCCAAAGAGAAAACCGCATTTGTAACCCCAGACGGGGCGTTCCAATATAAAAGAATGCCGTTCGGGTTACAGAATGCGCCGGCCACATTCCAGCGGAAAATGGACCAGATGCTGAGGCCCCATCGGAAGTATGCTGCGGCTTACCTGGATGACGTAATTGTCCATAGCACAGATTGGGCCTCACATCTGCCAAAAGTGCAAGCAGTCCTGGACTCTGTTCGGGAAGCAGGGTTTACGGCTAACCCCAAGAAGTGTACCATTGGGCAGGAGGAGGCCAAATATCTTGGGTACACCATTGGGAGGGGAGTAATAAAACCCCAACTCAACAAAGTCGAGGCCATCCAGAGTTGGCCACGTCCCAACAGCAAGAAGCAGGTACGAGCCTTTCTGGGAATCGCTGGGTATTATCGGCGATTCATTCCCCACTTTGCTTCTAAGGCTGTGCCCCTAACCAACCTGACGAAGGGGAAAGGGTCGGTCATGATTAAATGGACCCCCGAGGCTGAGGCAGCATTCCAATTCTTGAAACAAGCCTTATGTAGCCAGCCAGTGTTGTACTCACCCGACTTCTCTAAAGACTTTGTCGTACAAAGTGATGCGTCAGATGTGGGGTTAGGAGCAGTATTGTCCCAGGTCTGGAACGGGGAAGAGCACCCAGTCATTTACCTCAGCAGGAAGTTGAAGTCCCATGAGGTAAATTACGCCACCGTTGAAAAGGAGTGTTTAGCGGTGAAGTGGGCTCTAGATTCCCTTCGGTACTACCTGCTAGGTAGGCACTTTGACATGGTTACGGATCACGCTCCGTTAAAGTGGATGGCACAAAACAAGGAAACAAATAGAAGAGTGAATAGGTGGTTCCTGGCCCTCCAGGAATTCAACTTCACAGTAAAGCATCGCCCTGGCGTTCAAATGGGGAATGTGGATGCTTTGTCTCGAGTACATGAATGCCTGATTGCTGGTGTTCCAACCCCGAGGTTAAAACAAGAGGGGGGGGTATGTGACAGCAGGAAGGTAAAGTCACCTGGTTGCATCCAGGGGGGTAGATATATTTTGCCCAGATTCAGGCTTTACGCCGACTTATACAACTAGGTGGAGAGTTGTATAAGCCCAGCTGAGGCTAGTGGGCTCATGGATGACTCATACCTCTAGGGAGAGTGTGGGGCGTCGTGCAGACAGGGAGTTGATGAGACCAGCTGAAGCTTGTCAGCTCATTTAGGCCTCTATAAGAACTCCCAGATTCATTAGGTGTTTGCTCATGCCTGGAACCAGACCTGTGTGGACTGTCTAGGGAGAGTGAACCCCTGTGCGGTGAGACAAAGCCTGTGTGGCTATTTGCTTGGACATTTAAAACCAGGGACTTAGGGACTAGGACAGCACTAGGCTGATCCCAGTTGTTAGTTAGGAAACCTGTATGTTTAGTCAGAGGTCAAGTTGACCAGGATTTATTTTATTTATGTTTCTTTTGCTTTGCTGTGTTTTGTCACTGTAAATAGAAAATAAACCGCACCTTTTTGATTTTGAAAACCACAACCTCCGTTTGCTGGGCCTGTTTTTGTGTGGGGAGCCCATCCCGGGGGTCACACACACCCGCTGCCGAGCTAACCCCCTCACAATATATATATATATATATATATATATATATATATATATAAATAAAACAAAGGGTGTAGAAAAGGCCTGCAATACACCACTCAGCGCCACAAACACAGCTTTGCTAATCTAAGCAGTAGGTAAATATCTAAATACCAAAGGAGGTCCAAAGGACTAAATAGCAAAATTACTGTATTTATTGGCGTATAACACTCACTTTTTTACCCTGAAAATAGAGGGTAAACTGTGCCTGCGTGTTATACGCAGGGGGCTGTGGAAAGTTTTTTTCCTGAAACTTCCCTCTTAACGTTAGGGTGCGTGTTATACGCCTGTGCGTGTTATATGCCGATAAATACGGTAATTCACTAGTAATAAACTAGAGCAACTCTTTCCTAAGCAGCCGTTTAAAAATACAACATGAATAATGATGGTATAAAAAATATAAAAACAATAAAATATGTTTCAAAATAATACCAAAACAGCGCTGGATGTTGGTATGAAATAGGTGGCCAACACCACCTTAAAAGGTAACAAACAGTTTTTAAACAGATACAGTGCAGAAGTGTCAGAAAGTGTCCATAGATGATCGTGGATAATAGCAGTGTGCACCTTCACCGTAACATCCAGGTCCACCCAGTGGGAACACACTCCCCCTCAGGGGTTTAAACTCACCGAAGCGAGATCAAAATCAAGCCTCGACTACAGGAGGGTAATCAGCACCAAACATGAACTGCACTCGGCATCAGTCAGGGAGACATCAGATCAATGGAGGCTCAGACATAGCAACAAATGAATAGAAAAAAGCCCATAGCGTAATTCTATTTATTAGTAAAAAAAACCACATCACATCACCCTTCATATATTAAACGTACATCAAATAAAACAATGAGCATACAAATGCACTTCACCGTCTCTACTGAAGAGAATGCCGATCCGTCCCATCAACATGTATGAGGAAGTAACTTACTTCCGGGTCCGGCTCAGTGGAGCGCATACATCACTTCCGCTTGCGTCGTGTAGGTCACGCACTGACACGTTTCGTCATATCCTGACTTCAACAGAGGGCATGCCCACACGACCAAGCCACCCTCCTTATAAAGACACTCCCTACACCGCCCGCACCAATCAGCGCCTCCATATCGCGGCAATGGGTGCACATTGCGGCAGCCATGGAAACCTCTGATGGCATATACAGGTGGGAAGGAGGGTCAAAAAGGAGTAAATTACACTGCATTCATAGACATGGAAAACGTACGCCGATGTCATGAATGGGGGCATATACATGCGATATTACTAGCACACATATTAAACATCACAAAAATAGTATTTAAAATGAATTAAAATCACTATTCAAACAATAATAATGACGATTTAAATGATAGACAATCTAAACTAGTACAACACTAGATAAAAAACAATATAAATTATATATATTCTATACTGTTTAGGTCATTAAAACCATACATATCCATAATACACAAATTCTGAATAAAAATGCTAAAATCAGATATAGTATGCAAAGGAGCTAGAAAAGAGCAAAGATACATAATTAAAAATCACTAATGAAACAGTTAATGTCAAGGTCTATATTTAACCCTTTCGGCGAAAGAGTATCCACAGAAAATATACATTGGGTCTCTCTCTTTGACAGATCTCTAACTAGATTAGACCCTCTCCACATGGGTTTCAAATGGTCTATTCCCCAGAACTTGAGGCCAGTAGGATCCTGATTATGGCACAATTTAAAGTGTAATGACACATTGTGATCTTTAAATCCTAATTTGATATTTGCAATGTGCTCAGCTATTCTAATTTTTAATTGGCGCTTTGTGCGACCTATATAGATAAGCCCGCATGGGCACTGAAGGGCATAGACAACATACGATGTATTGCATGTAATAAATTCAGTAATAGTGAACTCCCTATTATTTGAGGTGGAAATTACGTTTTCTACAGCCCTCAATGGTCTATTCACCTCTCTACATGCTCGACACCTCCTACAAGCAAAGAACCCATCTCGGTCCCAGAAAGTGGAGGGTCTAGAGGGTGGATCCAGGACTTTTCTTACAATTTTATCTGCAAAGCTACGTGCCCGTCTGTATATAAACCCTGGTTTCTGAGGTAGGACTGCCGTCAACACTTTATCCATACGGAGAACATGCCAATGAGTGGCAAAGATCTCCTCCACCTCCCTATACTGGGAGTGGAACCCAGAAATAAAATTCCACTCACGTTCCATGTCTGGCTGGCGAACCGCCACATCTCTAAGAAAGTCCTCTCTGGGACGTAGGGCTAAATCTTGAATAATACTGTTTAATGATTCCTCATAATATCCTTTTTCAACAAATTTACCCTTTACAATCTCTGCTTGCAAAAGAAAATCAGAGTCCTTAGAATAATTCCTCTTTACCCTAGTCAATTGCCCTTTAGGGATGTTTTTAAGCCACATTGGGTGATGGCCACTACTCATGGGTAAATAGCTATTGGCATCAATGGGCTTAAAAAAGACCCTCGTTCTCAAACTGTTACATTACACACACACACAAATGTTTTGCATCTACTTTATTACAATATATCTGCCTGGCGTTCAGCTTCCTGGCTTCATAATTTTAGGTAAATTTGGTCTATTCACCTGTTCTTTAAAGACAGGAACCAGACACAAAAAAACTCAGATCTAAAATTTAGAGATCGACAGATATAATTTTTTCAGGGCTGATACGATACCGATTTTTCGGCTGCCTTTCAGTCTGATGGCCGATATCGGGTGCCGATATTCTGTACATTAAAAAAAAAAAAAAAAAGTCACAAGGAATCTAAACATCCCCTGTGACAGTAATCAGCAGTGACAGGTACTCTTTATATAAGACCCCAAGCCCCTCCTCTGCACTTGAAAGTATTCAAAATGTCAAGATCAGCATTTTTGAATACTTTCTATTTTTTAAAACTGGTGCCTTTTAAGATGCCAGTAATCCGAAAGTGATGTCATAACATTGCTTCCGGGTTACTAGAATGGAGACGGACAAAGCATCGGCTTTGTTCAGGTCTTCGGCCATCCGGCGGACGTGCTGGCTGTTGACTTGGGTCTCCCAGTGGTGCTTGTAATAACAACCAAGCGGCTGCTGAGCCACATCGGTTGTTACAAGCTAGCGTCCCATCTGCTCTAAAGAACGGTACCAGGGTGATGCCTGCAGCTGCAGGCATCACCCCTGTACAACCCCTTAAAGTAATATCAGTAAGTTTTGTGACCGATACCGATGCTTCAAAAAAAGTGAATATTGGGCGCTGATAATCGGTCGACCCCTAGTAAAATTACCAATGCGTATAGGGACCTGAATTACCAAAAATTATTTGTTACTATTTGGACATCTGAACAGTTCTAATTATCTTGTGTTATACTCTTGGTGCATTGTTTTGCCAGGTTTATTTCACTATATATTGTAACCTCATGTGATTGGATACAAATATGCTACTTGTCTACTTGTTTTTTAGTGTTCACTTTTTATTGTGTAAAAAATTATCTGTGGAAAATCGTGCAAGCGCTGCTATACTTTTTTCCAATTTTTTGTGTTCTATTTTAAAGTATGACTAAAGGCTAAAGCTTTACATTTTAGACAGTTGGGATGGATTAGAACACCTTTTAATGTTTTTTATTACAGTCTGTGTCCTCATTAAAGAGGTTTGCCCTTTTTGTCACATTTACAATTATTCTTGAAAGTGAAAGTTAAAAAAATCCTAGATTTTGGGTTTCCAGAACAGATGGAGAACAGAAGTCTTCCAGTGGGGATTGCCCACCACTTCCGGTTTTAGTTGTTGGACAGGAAGGGAAATATCTCTGATGGTGCACAAGTGGCAAAACAAAACAGGGGTTATAACCCTCCATTACTCTATCCAAAATGAAAAATCGTTTTGCTTTTAGTTTTACTTTAAGAGTGGAAAAAGAGTAGGGAAATAGTGGGAAAAGGGATTGGAGCCACTACCAGGTTTTAATTGCGGTCTGTGTCCCTGCTGAGGGGATTCATTATCTCCTATACTGGTATCGTCTGTTCAGAAAGTGATGGGAAATCCGAAAATGTTAATGGTTCATATTGGAACAGGAGGGGAGATGCAGTCTTCCAATGGGGACACTGGTCTAAGAAGGGATTTCTTCACCAGTTTTCTGGATCAGGAAGTAAGGGGAAATCTCTCCAACGGTACACTGAAGGAAAATCGGCTTTAACTAGTTCCTACTACAGTTGAACCTCGGATTACGAGCATAATCCGTTCCAGGAGAATGCTCGTAATCCAAAGAACTTGCATATCAAAGCGAGTTTCCCCATCGAAGTCAAAGGAAACGAAAATAATTAGTTCCGCATTGACTTGAATGGGATCCAATACCGCATGCGGCCAGAGGTGGGCGGGGCACCGGAGAGCCTCGGAAACGGCCGGAGGACACGTCGGCTGACCTTGGCAAATGTCAGGCTCAAAATCGGAGTATTTCCGTGTCTTTCCGAGCATTGCCGAATGGCGAGGATCGGCTGCGATCGGCGCTGTTCATTGCTGTTCGGCTCTGCTCGGCTCCGGTGCCCCCGCACCTCAGGCCAAATGCGGTACTGCAGGCCATATTGGGTTGAATTCTGCTCATCTTGCGAGACAACACTCGCAAACTGAGTCAGGATTTAAAAACGCTCGTTAACCGTGTTACTCTTAAACCGAGGTTCCACTGTATCCAAAACTAAGAGAAAAAAATGTATATACTTTAATTCTAGAAAAATTACCTCCTTTCTTTTGAGAGAAATGTTTGTGTTTTATGTAAAAGTAGTATAGTGAATATCCAGTTATTTTGCAGTGTTTGTATTTCTTATTATCCACAACAGATGCCCTAGTGGTGACTCTTGTAAATCATTTGTTTTCTTTTTTTTTTTCCCATAGGATAACATTTTGTCACCTGCCTTTCCAAAGCAAATGGCTCTACGTGGGCACAGAAAGAGGAAACATTCACATTGTCAACGTGGAGTCGTTCACGCTCTCAGGCTACGTCATCATGTGGAATAAAGCCATTGAACTGTGAGTGTTACGTAGCCAGTGACATTAATGAGGACATTTGCGCCAGTGCTGCATGAAGGTGCCCTGAGCAGCCTTCTAGAAAGGAGGGCACAAAGCCAAGTTAAAGATGCATAAATTCTTTCTAATTAGTTGCAGAGAATCTGATGCCTCACTAGATTATCAGTTTATAGACGTCAGTTCTTGCTCCGAGAGCTAATTACTTTTTGGAGGCCTGAATGCTAGCTGCTGAGAAATCCAAGCAGATAAAATCTCTTGGAGCATTTATGTGGCATGACACGGATTCCAAGTTGAGCTTGTACTCTGTGCCTTTATTCCCTTTTCTTTTTTACTAAACTAAATTTATAATGAATACTTTTTAAATTAACGCAATCAATGTAAGTACCAGAATTTGACCTGGTATCTGCCTCTTTGCTACCCCCGTCCGAAATCTTTTGTACAGAGAATTGCAAAAGGAACCAATCAGTTGTGCTGCAGTGCAAGGAACATGCTAGGAGGAGAGCAGAGTGGCAAAGAGGAGCTAATCGGTGTGCTGATTCTCCTTTCACTGTCCATTCATGGGGTGGGGCAGGGCCAAGATCTTTGAGTGTTTATGAACTGCAGCAGAGAAAAAAAAAAAACAAGTCTTATGTCCTGCTAGATTGGGCTGTGCTATGTGCCAGACTTTTATAAATCTCAGGAATAGATGGACAGAAATGCAAGTAAATGGGCAGGTAAAACAGCCGTCTAAGTATTTATCTGTGTGTTTAGCTGTTTGCCTGGAGTTTAGTTTTAAGCTTTTGACAGCTGCATGATTTTATTTAAACTACTCTTGGGTACAGTCCCAGAATTTACATGATCTTAATTTTAGATTGCTAATAATAGAGCAGAATTGTTTGTGCCAGTCATATGGGCCAGAGTTTACTGTACATAACAATGTGTCACATTAGAAAGAAGTTACTACAAATTATGGGTTAATAAAGGACCAGAATAGCTATTCCAAGAATACTATTGGACTAGAAGAATACTAGTAAAGTAATAGAGTACTAATAGAAAATTACTAATAGAGTATTTAATTAGACTACTAATCTAAGAAAAAACAAAACAGGCACATAGGAGCCCCAAAAAAAGGGTTACTTCACAGGGCCAAGCGGTTTGACCTGGTTTGTATGGTTGGATTTCTACGAGCAGGTGCTTTTTGTGACAACGTTGTCATTTTCAAATGGTGTGAGGTGTAGGAGGCCATGTATTTTTGTTATTTTGTATTAATGTAAATTTGTGACCTTTTTGATAATAAAGCATTTTTGTTCAAAAGAATGCCACATTTTTTTATATGCTTTTTGGTTGCAAAGACCACACCTCCAGTTAATGGTGAGTTGGTGGACTTGTGCTGTATTTTATGCTGTTTCACATAAAATATGGGTCCCTGTATTATTTTGTGCGGTTTATTATCCTACTAGTAGTTTAAAAGATGTGTGATTTGGGCTGGGAAAAAAAAATCGATTTTAATCTTGAATCGAGTTTTGAGTTCAAATCGATTCAGATTTGAAGAAAATCGATTTTTTTTGTTTGTTTTTTTCCTTCAGAGTTTCCGTAGCAGGGCTGCAGGGGGCGTGTCCGGAATGGCACTGGGCGGCGTTACCCAAATTACAGCTGCGAGTAGATGTAATGTAACACTAACTAACCGCAAGCTGCCGTCTGCCTACCTGATCAGCGTGTCATGCAGACAGACGGCGGCCATTGCAATGTTCAAAAGCCGTGCCTCCCGAGTCCTCGTCGTCTGTGATAGGCGGAACACTCAATTTCACAGCAGGCAGTGTTCAGCCTATCACGGACATCCTCTCAGCCTCGTCTATGTTATGAGGATGAGCGGATGTCCAAGATAGGCGGAACACTGAATGCTGGGAAATTGAGTGTTCCGCCTATCACAGACGAGGAGGATGCGCGGGTTTTGAATACTCGAATGGCCGCCGGTGTAGCAGTAAAATCCGTATCCCATGAAAATCTGCATCAGGTACGGGCACAGGGATTGAAGCATGGGCACAGTGAGGCATGGGTACAGTTCAATTCAACTAAGAGTAACCTCAGGATTTTTTGTTGTTTTATTAGCTAAATCCAAATACAGTATTAATAATTTGGATGTTTAACAATCTTTGTTGCACACTGACTTTGCAGTTAGAGAAAGGGTTTTCCTTTGCAATTTTGTTTGTTGATGCACTTTAATAATATAATTAAAAAAAATTGAATCGTAAATCGAGTTTACTCTTTCGTCCATGGACCGACACAGCTTCTCTATTGACAAAGTGGGTATTATCCGTTAATTAGGAGTGACTAGGCAGAAAAACTTGTAAAAAGTGTTGCATCACACCTTCTACAGTACCGCCCAGGGGGCAGACCCTCTGGGTATACCCTCTCAGTCTGCATCTTCGCAGATCAGTTTTTTTCTGTCTAGCAAGGAGTAGGACATGGCTCCCTTCGGGCCCATTGGTCCGGGGAAAAAAGATATATATATATATTTTTATTTTTTTTTGCTACATTTGTTGTTTCCTGCGATCTTCGATCAACTGCCGACTGGGTGACAGGCTGGATCCTCGATCCTTGTAGTCTCCCCAGTTTCGGCCATCGAGCGTGTGCCGACCCTAGCTACGCGCTGGGTTTTCCACGACATGCCCATCGCTCCACGGGTGGCCGGTGAGCTTACGCTCCAGGGCCTGCATCGGACCGCTCAGCTTCGGCTGACCTTACGGCCGAGTCGCAGCAGCCTGGCCGGTGAGCTTACGCTCCAAGGCTTGCATCGGACCGCTCAGCTTCGGCTGACCTTACGGCCGAGTCGCAGCAGCCTGTCCGGTGAGCGTCATGCTCCAGGGCATACATATGATCGTCCCTTCTGGGTCCAATCACAGCATGCCTGGCCAACAGTCACCTTCCGTGCGCGGACGATGATCTGTTTGGAATGTCTTCCAGCAGAATACATGCAGGATAGGTAAGTAAAACTTCCCTGCCTCGGCTGGGTGATTTAGCTGGACATTCCTGGAGAGATCAAGTAAGTGGTTGTGGCCCCTTTCTTCCCTCTCTCCCTGCCTTTCCCTCCTCCCTGGGCTTCTAGCTAAAGGTTGCTGGGTGCTGGGGGTCACCTAGGGGGTCCCACTGGAGCGGGCTGGCTGTAACTAACATTTAAAAGAAATGTCATTTTTTCTTACCTGTGTTTGTGTCCTTCCTCCTCCATGCTGTCGGCGGCCATTTTGAGGTGGTCCATGCCAAGTTTGGCCTCTTGTGACTGCCCGGCGGCCATCTTCCTGTGGTTCGGCCACACCCACTGGCCCCTATCAGCTGATCGGCGGCCATGTTTGTCCACCCTGTATGCAGATATTGCCGTTCGACGGCCATCTTTTGGTGGGCTATGGCTGCTTGACCTCTATCTTCTGTCGGCGGCTATTTTCTTAGAGCCCACATTATCTTCCATACAGACGTTTTTGGCAACCATTTTTCGAGAGCCTCCGGCCACTAGGGTGCATTACACTGGCGCGAAAATTCACACAGGAAGTGCTGATAAAAGAAGCAGACTGACACAGCAGCAAGGGGACAGCATCACAGGCGCAGCATAGCAGTACCTATCCAGGGTGGTGAGTCCTCTGGGTGACCCAGCCTCTCTGCAGCGCAGGAGGGTGGCCTATTGATATCTTGCCTGGAGCCCTGTGAGTGTCAGCGTGTGGTCAGCATGGCATCTGAGCCAGATGTCTTCTCCCCTGAAACACCAGATTTAGCAGCTGGTGCCCCTGAGGTGTCTATGAACGCTATGACTGCAATCCTAGAGGCGTTTGCTGCCAGGGTGGAAGCAGCACACGGGAATACAGGGGGTAGTAAATGCCCCATCCCCTGCAAGCTTCTGGGGATAATTCTGGTGCAGAACCAGGTCCAGCTACGGCTCGGGGCCCAGATTCTGACGCATCAGAGACTGCAGACCGTGACCGGACAGTGAGAATGACTCAAAGTCCAGGTCAGTACGCGAGACGGCTTTGGTATCTGACCTTATTACTGCAGTGCGGGATATGCTAAAATTGGAAAATACTGCATAAGCAGCAGAGACTCCGGTCCACTTGGGTTTCATAGACCTGCCCGCACTGCTAAGGTGTTCCCTTGTGTGTCTCTTGATAAACTCTTATACAAGGAATGGGAGAACCCACTGAGGGTCTTTACAGCCCCAAAGAGGTTTGCGGTACAGTACCCCTTTTGAGGAGAGTTTTCTGAAGAAATGGACCTCTCCCCCCTATAGTGGACCCTCCGGTGTCCAGACTTAATAGAGCCACCACAATTCCTGCAGAAGGGGCTCCTGTTTTCAAGGACCCTGTGGATAAGAAGGCTGAAGCACTCGCTTGCTACCTATACTCAGTGGTAGGCTCGGCAGTACGCCCGGCATTGGCGGGGGCCCTAGTGTCTCACACACTTACTGAATGGGCAAGATTGCTACTCCAGGGGTTAAGGAGCGAGATGCTCCTCCTGATGAGATAACATTGGCCAACCTGTTGGTCCAGGGCCTTAGGTTTGTCTGCGAGTCAGACATGAATACTATTCCCCTACTGTCTAAAACTTTGGTTTATGCAGTAGCAATACGCCGCCTGATCTGGCTAAAAGGCTGGTCTGCGTACCAGACTTCCAAGAAAGCCCTGTTGGATCTGCCTTTTAAGGGCGACAGACTTTTTGGGGCTTCTCTGGATGACATCATCAAGGATGCCACAGGAAGTAAAAGCACTTTGCTTCCCCAAATTAGCAAGGGTAAGGGGCCACGCCAAGGGCCCTCCTTTACTGCACACAAGTGGTTTTTTCGTCCCCCTAGGGCGACAGGGAAAAGACCCCAGGCCGATAAAGCGCCTGCCCAAAGACAAAAGCGTCCCTGGTCCCGCATACCCAATAAGCCTGCGGACAAATTTGCGTCCGCATGAAGGTCCACCCCCACCCAGCTCTCGGGTGGGGAGACGTCTTCGCAAATTCGCGACTCAGTGGACAGCACTAATCTCCGACAGGTGGGTTTGCGAAGTAATCTCCTCAGGCTACAAGATAGAGTTTCTCTCTTGTCCACCGGACAGATTCAACACCTCCAATCTCCAGCTACTACCGACCCGTCGGGAGGTCCTGTATGGGGCGGTCCAGGGTCTACTGGAACGCGGGGTAGTTATTCCAGTTCCAGAACTGGAACGGGGTTTTTACTCAAATCTGTTCATTGTGCCGAAGAAGGAGGGGGTTCGTCCAAGCTTGGATCTCAGAGCCCTCAATTGCTTTGTGAAGGTACAAAGTTTTCGGATGGAGTCGGTTCGATCTGTAGTCACGGCTCTCCATCCGGGGGACTTTCTGGCCTCCTTGGACATCAAGGACGCATACCTGCATGTCCCCATATACTCCAGACACCAGAGGTTTCTGCGATTTGCTATCGGGAAGGACCACTACCAGTTTGTGGCCCTCCCGTTGGGTCTTGCCTCAGCACCCAGGATGTTCAGCAAGGTGCTCGCTCCGATTCTGGCACTTCTAAGACAGCGGGGTATCGCTATCACAGGCTACTTATACGACCTTCTGCTGAAGGCCCCTTCAAGCTCAGAATTAGAGGTAAGCGTGTCCATTACCTGTCAGACTCTTCGAGACTGTGGTTGGATACTAAACACGCAAAAGTCAGTATTGGTGCCCACTCAACGCCTAGGGTACCTGGGGTTGATTCTGGATTCTTCAGAGGCAAAGGTATTCCTCCCTGTGGAGAAGTTGCAGACCCTCCGGGCTGCAGTACTGCAGCTGACTTCCAGGAATTGGTCGTCACTCCGTTTTTTGCATGCGAGTGTTGGGCCTCAGGGTAGCCTCCTTCGAGGCGGTTCCATATGCTCAATACCACACTCGAGTGTTACAGAAGGAAGTTCTGTCCAGATGGAACAGATGCCCTTCATCTCTGGATTATCAAATCCGAGTGAGCCACATAGTCAGATCCCTGGTATGGTGGCTGACAGCACCGGCTCTAATGGCCGGGAAGTCATTTCTTCCGGTTTACTGGATAGTGATCACGACGGACGCCAGCCTTACAGGTTGGGGGGGAGTCTGGGGTGTTCAGTCGGCGCAAGGTCGCTGGACCCCAGAGGAAGCCCTCCTGCCGATCAATGTCCTGGTAATCCGGGCGATCAGGCTGTGCCTCTTCAAATGGTCTCAGAGGCTGCAAGGGCGTCCAGTCAGGATCCAGTCAGACAACGCCACAGCAGTGGCATATGTCAATCATCAAGGAGGAACAAGAAGCTCAGCTGCAACATCGGAGATCGCTCGCATCCTGAAGTGGGCAGAGAGGAGCGTACCGGCACTGTCGGCCGTGTACATTCCGGGTGTGGAAAACTGGCAGGCGGACTACCTGAGCCGCCAGATGCTGGACCAGGGAGAAGGGTCCTTACACCCGGAGGTGTTCCAACTCCTCTTCCAAAGATGGGGCACACCAGACGTAGATCTTCTGGCTTCCCGACTCAATCGAAAGGTATTGAGATTTGTGGCCCGGTCAAGAGACCCATGGGCAGACGCAACGGACGCGTTGGTAGCATCGTGGGGTCAGTATCGGCTAATCTATGCCTTCCCTCCCTTAAGGCTTCTTCCTCTTCTGCTCCGCAGAGTGGAGGCAGAGGGAATTCCAATGATCCTAATCGCTCCAGATTGGCCTCAGCGTCCTTGGTACGCCGATCTAGTACGTCTGGTAGCAGACGTCCCCTGGCGCCTACCACTACGGAAGGACCTGCTATCGCAAGGTCCCATATTCCATCCTGCTTTACAGTCATTGGCTTTAACGGCATGGCTGTTGAGAACCAGGTACTGAGAGACCGGGGCCCGTCAGACTCAGTAATCTCTACTATGAGAAGTGCTCGAAAACCGTCCTCTAGGAAGGTCTATCACCGCACTTGGAGGGCCTACATCTCCATGTGTGAGGAAATGAAATGGCATCCGCGTACCTATTTGGTTTCCAGAATCCTGCTGTTTTTACAGCATGGGGTGGACCAAGGGCTTGCCCTAAGTACGATTTAAGGGACAGATATCTGCCCTGGCTGTCTTTTTTTCAGCGACCCCTGGCGACTCACTCTCTCGTGAGTACATTTGTGCAGGGGGTCCGACATGTGGCCCCTCCGGTCCGTCCCCCGTTACCTCCGTGGGACTTGAACCTGGTCCTCTCGGTGCTTCAGAAGGCACCGTTTGAGAATATTAGAGATATTCCCCTGTTGACACTTTCTCAGAAAGTGGTCTTTTTTGGTGGCTGTTACGTCAGTTAGACGAGTCTCTGAGCTGGCAGCCCTGTCCTGTAAGGCTCCCTATTTGATTTTCCACAAGGATAAGGTGGTGCTGCGGCCGCAGCCTTCCTTTCTTCCGAAAGTCGTTTCGGCTTTTCATCTCAACGAAGACATTGTACTTCCATCCTTGTGTCCTCAGCCGTCGAATCCTAAGGAGTCGGCGTTGCATTCCTTGGACGTTGTCCGAGCTTTGAGAGTATACCTATCTGCTACTTCCCTGTTCCGGAAGTCAGACTCACTGTTTGTTTCGGTGGCTGGTCCCAAGAAGGGCCAAGCAGTCTCATCGGCCACCATCTCTAGGTGGATCTGACAGATAGTAATCCAGGCTTACGCCTTAAAGGGTCAGGCGCCCCCCTTTCCTGTCACGGCGCATTCGACCAGGGCAATAGGTGCCTCTTGTGCTTTCCGACATCAAGCGTCTGTTTCCCAATTATGTAAAGCGGCGACTTGGTCGTCCGCTCACACTTTCACAAAATTCTACAAAATTGATGTAGGTGCATCTTCGGATGCCTCTTTTGGCCGCAAGGTTTTGCAAGCGGCTGTTTAGAGTTGCAACTCCTCCGTTGGAGGAGTGCTGTTTTGTGTTTGGGGTGAAGTTTATTTTTATGCTGTTGCCACCCCTCGTTTTTTCTCTGACACTGCTTTGGGACGTCCCACTTTGTCAATAGAGAAGCTGTGTCGGTCCATGGACGAAAGAGTAAATAGGATTTTTTACTCACCGTAAAATCCTTTTCTCTGAGTCCATGGACCGACACAGCACCCACCCCTCCTTTTTAAGTTTGTACTGCTTTTTGACGAACTGATCTGCGAAGATGCAGACTGAGAGGGTATACCCAGAGGGTCTGCCCCCTGGGCGGTACTGTACAAGGTGTGATGCAACACTTTTTACAAGTTTCTTTCTCGTACATCACGGGACACAGAGCGACATAGTCATTACTAATGGGTTATATAGATACCTTCAGGTGCTGGCACTGGCAACTTCCAAAACCGGAAGTACCCTCCCCTATATAAGCCCCTCCCATCCGGGAGCACCTCAGTTTTTTGCCAGTGTCTAAGGTGTTGGCCAAGAAGTAACATGTGTTTTTCACTGAGCTTGCGTACAGGTTCTTTTGGGCCTCAGTAAGCTATTCCGGATCCGACCAAAAAAGCTTCATAGCTAAACGGTCGGTACCCGGGCCTTGCAGAGAAGAGCAAGGTTTTGCCTGTAATGCCTCTCTTAGGAGGGCTGGACCCTGGGATCCAGAGCTCTGGTCATACCCACGACCAAGATGTTTTCTGTGCAGGGTGCTATACAGGTCCAGGGGAGTGGAATCCTTGGGAACCCGGTCCCTGAAGGTTTGATTACAATGCCTGCCGTGATAGGTGAAGTTTGGGCTTCTGTGGACCAAACAGAGTCCTGCGGCGAGGAAAAGGTAAGTGGGGGCCCTCGGGAACTTGGTTCTATTGAGGGACCCCCAAGCCTATTTTGTCTTTCTGCCTGTTACCTAAGGTATTCCCGCTAATATTCTGTGTATGCCTGTTACTACTGAGAAAATGTAAAAATTTTAATAGTAGGCAAGAAAAAAATAAATAAAAAAAATGTAAGACCGCGGTACCTGTGTTAGACACTAGAGGCTGCTATGGTGCTTTTTCTTGTAATGTGGATTTTTTTCTTCCAAAATCAAATCCAGGCAGTTGGTATGTTCTCTGTGGGAAGCTGTCTCCTCTGCCCTGTTGCTGCGCTCATCCATCCCCGGGCCCTGCGGCAGGGACCCTGGCTCCCATCTAGCCCCTTATTTTTTTCAAAAAAGGCGCACGTGCCTCTATATATAGAGGCGATCTGGAAAAAGGGGCGGAGCGGGTGGATGACGCTCGGTGTGCGCCGCGGCGCTACTGCGCATGGGCGGGCGTCCAGCGTGTTTTAAAGCACATCATAGCTGGCTATTGAAGTGCACAGACAGAGCTAGCAACAGTATAAAGGCACACAGAGGCGGTTGATGCAGGCATCCCCTAGAAAGGCACTTTAGTAGACACCAACTGTTATATAGCAGCAATTGTGCTAGACTATTCTCAGTAAAAGTGGTGTATTACGGCTGGAATACCTCAGCTTTAGGCTTAGGAATATGCCGTCCAGAAGCTCCGGAACTGAATCTTCCAGGAAGCGAAGGGGGTCTCATCGGGCTCTGAGGATCTTGGGCATGCTTCTGCTGCACCAGTCTCCCCTGAAGTTCAGAGGTAAGTGACCGTAGAGACCCCGCAGGAGTGCCTGGTACTGTGGCTGTCCTCAGTTCACCTGCTCCTGTGTATGTAACAGAGGAGGTTTTTTCCTCAGCTCTGGGAGGATTAGAGAGAGATTGTCAACATTGATCGCTGCCTCCTTGTCAGGGAAAGCACGCCCGATCTCCGTCTCCTCCTTCAGAGTGCCTGTTAGCAGAGCAACAGTCCCATACAGGGATCGACCTGCCTGAAGGGGATCAGGATGAGGTTGATTCTGTTATAGAGGAACCAACAGTGGGGGAACCTTTTCTCAGCATCTCAAGCTGAAAGATTATGGGTTCAGTCCCTGACTAACATGGTCCGATCAGCATTTAAAAATGCACCTTGCGGAACCATCAACCACTACTGTATCCTCGTTGGGGTCGCTAGAAGCCCCCAGACTGTCTGTTCTTTTCCACTTCACCCTTTACTGAAAGGGCTCATTTACCAGGATTGGGAACGTCCTGAGAAAATATTTATTCCCCCCAAGAGATTTCCGGTGGTCTATCCCATGGAGGATAAGTTCATCAAAAAATGGAAGGTCCCTACAGTGGACGCAGCCATCTCTTGTGTGTATAAATCACTGACATGTCCAGTGGATAATGTCCAAATGTTCAAGAACCCAATAGATAAAAGATTGGAGTCCTTATGAAAGTCTGCTTCTTTCTACAGCAAGCTTGGTGACCCAACCAGCAGTGGGGTCTGCTAAGCAGTGAAGGATCAGTTGAAACAGGTCTTGAGGGACTTGACAGATCAGCAGGCCTTGCCCTAGCTGATCTACCTACAGCCTTAGGCTTTGCGGTTGACGCCATAAAGGATTCAGTCCATCAGGCCTCCCGCCTTACGCTGTCTGTAGTACATATGCGCAGGCTTCTATGGCTAAAAAACTGGTCTGCTGAAGCTCCCTGTAAAGAATGGCTGGTTAGCGTCCCATTTCATGGTAAACGCTTATTCAGTGAAAACCTGGACAAATATATCCAGAAAATTTCCAGCGGTAAAAATACGCTCTTGCCGGTTAAAAACAGAGTTAGAGGTCCCTCTTTAAGAGGCCTGCTTCTCCAGTCCCTGGGGCATCGGCTGTGTAACAGTTCCGACGGCCTCCTCGGTCAATTCCCGGGGGTAAAAAACAGGGACAATAGCAGGGTAATGAGAAACCCTGGTTCAGGGGAGGTACAAAACCTCCCCCAAAGTTAAATTCATTGAAGGGTTGCCCCCACTCAGTCGGGTGGGGGGAGGACTCCAGTTGTTCGCAAGAGACCTGGCGGGACACGATCAAAACAGATAGGTGCTCTCCGCAGTATGTTTGGGATACAGTTTGGAGTTAAAAGACTCTCCTCCTTCCCATTTTTGAGGTCAAACGTGCCAAGGGATCCCCGGAAGAGAGAGTCCCTCCTGTTGGCACTAGAACAACTATTGCTCCAAGGAGTAATTATGGAGGTTCCCCTGGAAGAATGAGGGTTTGGGTTTTACTCAAACCTCTTTACAGTCCCGAAGCAAACTGGGACGGGAGGCCCATATTAATTCTAAAAGGGCTAAACAAATTCCTGTATATCAGGACTTTCCGATGGAGTCGATCCGATCGGTGGCCACTGCCCTACATGGGGAGGAATGGTTAGCCTCGATCGACATCAAAGATGCTTATTTGCACATTCCCATCTTTCCAGCCCACCAAAAATTTCTACGCTTTGCGGTAGAAGGGCGCCATTTTCAGTTCAGAGCCTTACCCTTCGGTCTGGCCACAGCACCACGAGTGTTTACAAAAATTCTGGCCCTTTATTGGCCAATCTAAGAACACAAGGTGTAATGATAATGGCATATCTAGATGACTTGTTGCTGATAGACCACTCAGTGAAAAAACTAGACGTGGTCGTTCACAAGACAATCAAGTATCTGAAATCTCACGGTTGGATTATCAACCGAGACAAGTCAGCCCTAAAAACCAGTCAAAAGTCTGGAATACTTGGGGCTAAGGTTGGATTCAGGCCAGAGAAAAATATTCTTGCCTCGAGGAAAGGTGTTGTCTTTGAAAGAGTTGATCCACTTAGTGGGTACAAAAAAGACAGCCGTCCATACGCCTGTGCATGAGGCTGCTGGGAAAAATGGTGGCATCATTCGAAGCAGTACCCTACGGTCAATTCCATTCAAGGAATTTGCAAGGGGCCATACTGTCAAAAAAGTTCAGGCCCTAGACTTACAATGTCCTTGTCCCCTTCCGTTCGCAAGAGCCTCCGTTGGTGGTTGGTTCCCCAGAATCTGGAAAAAGGGAAATCCTTCAGTCCGATTTCTTGGAAGGTGGTCACTACAGATGCCAGCCTTATAGGCTGGGGAGCAGTACTGGAGCAATGGTCTCTCCAGGGCAGATGGTCGGATGCAGAAAAGGCCCTGCCCATCAATCTCTTAGAGATACGAGCAGCCCGGTATGCCCTAGTAGCATGGACATCCAAACTCCAAGGGTCCCCTGTCAGAATTCAATCAGACAATGCCACAGCAGTGGCATATATCAATCATCAGGGGGGCACCAGGAGTCGTGCAGCCCAGAGGGAAGTAAATTACATCCTGAAATGGGCAGAAAGATATGTCCCAGCCATATCTGCGGTATTCATTCCAGGAGTGGAGAATTGGAAGGCGGACTTTCTAAGTCGCCAGCAATTATGCCCAGAGGAATGGTCCCTTCACCCCGAGGTTTTCTGGACAATATGTCAGCGGTGGGGAACACCGGATGTAGATCTCCTAGCATCCAGATTCAACGCAAAGGTGGACAGGTTTGTCTCTCGGACAAGGGATCCCCTAGCTTGCGGCTCGGATGCCCTAGTGTTCCCTTGGGATCAGTTCAAGCTGATATATGCATTCCCACCGCCACAGTTGTTACCTCGATTACGCCGCAGAATCAGGGTAGAAAAGAAACCAGTGATTCTGGTGGCTCCAGCGTGGCCCCGAAGAGCATGGTACGCGGAGATTGTAAAAATGTCTGTGGGGAGTCCTTGGACCCTCCCACATCGTCCGGACCTGCTTTCGCAAGGACCGATATACCACCCTTCCTTACCAGCCCTAGGTTTGACGGCCTGGCTATTGAAGCCCACATTCTAAAAAAGAGAGGTCTCTCTAATCCTGTGGTATCTACCATGATCAATGCCAGGAAGCCGGTATCCAGGCAGATCTACTATAGAATCTGGAAGGCGTACATCGCCTGGTGTGAAGCCAGGAAATGGCATCCACGTAAATACGTAATAGGTAGAATTCTGGACTTCCTACAATGGGCTGTAGATAGGAAGCTTGCCTTGAGTACTATCAAGGGTCAGATTTCGGCCTTGTCAATATTTTTTCAAAGGCCCTTGGCTTCGCATTCACTAGTCAAAGCCTTTATACAAGGAGTGATGCGTATTAGTCCTCCGGTTAATATTCCCATATGTCCATGGGATCTAAACCTGGTTCTGTCGGTTCTACAGAAACAACCATTTGAACCATTACAGCATATTTCCCTGGTTCTTCTCACCAGGAAATAGATTTTTCTAGTAGCCATTTGTTCGGCTAAAAGAGTGTCAGAATTAGCAGCTATGTCCTGTAGGGAGCCATATCTGGTTATCCATAAGGACAGAGTAGTGTTACGTCCTCATCCAGCCTTTCTTCCTAAGGTGGTATCGAGGTTTCATTTGAACCAAGATGTGGTTCTTCCTTCTTTTTTCCCCAAACCTACTTCGGTAGAGGAAAAGTTATTGCATCCTTTGGATGTAATAAGAGCACTTAAAGCTTATCTAAAAGCCACTGCTCAGATTCGCAGAACGGATACTTTGTTTATTCTGCCGGAAGGCCCCAGAAAGGGTCAGGCAGCGTCAAAATCTACTTTAGCCAAGTGGATTCGACAGGTCATTATGCAAGCCTATGGCTTGAGAAGGAGACCGCCTCTGTTCAAAGTTAGGGCGCACTCCACAAGAGCAGTTGGAACTTCATGGGCAGTGCATCACCAGGCCTCCCTGGCTCAAATCTGTAAGGCCGCAACATGGTCTTCAGTACACACGTTTACTAGGTTCTACCAGGTGGACGTTAGAAGTCAGGAGGATGTCGCCTTTGGGCGCAGTGTGTTGCAGGCCGCAAAAGATCCTCATGTCTGATAGCGCTCAGCTTATGTATGGTGTATCCCCCCCCTCGTTGGGCATTGCTTTAGGACATCCCATTAGTAATGACTATGTCGCTCTGTGTCCCGTGATGTACGAGAAAGAAAATAGGATTTTTATAACAGCTTACCTGTAAAATCCTTTTCATGGAGTACATCACGGGACACAGAGCTCCCACCCCTCTTTTGGGGACACTTATTGCTTTGCTACAATACTGAGGTGCTCCCGGATGGGAGGGGCTTATATAGGGGAGGGTACTTCCGGTTTTGGAAGTTGCCAGTGCCAGCACCTGAAGGTATCTATATAACCCATTAGTAATGACTATGTCGCTCTGTGTCCCGTGATGTACTCCAAGAAAAGGATTTTACAGGTAAGCTGTTATAAAAATCCTATTTTTTCTGCCTAGTCACTCCTAATTAACGGATAATACCCACTTTGTCAATAGAGAAGCTGTGTCGGTCCATGGACTCAGAGAAAAGGATTTTACGGTGAGTAAAAAATCCTATTTTTTATAAAAAAATCGCAGATTTTTGTGTGTGATTCAGCTTTTTTTTTTTTCTGTCAACGCGTTCTCAATAAGCCTCAACTGTAACTAAGGAACATTAATGTGTATGTAATGGGCAACTTTTTTTCTTTTGGGTAGATTAGTCTGGTTTCTAGTACTGTGTGTTCTCACAAGGAAAATTCACCCTTCTATTTGTCCTTGTGACCATTGTCAGATTCCTAAAATGACTGAAAATCCAAACACGCTAAATCATTGTCAGGGCAAAAGATGAGAATATCCTTCCAATTGTTGTGACAGCTCTCTAAGATGGGGATTCTTTTTGCATTGGAGACATTTCCTAATTTCCTGCTTCATGTATAAGACAGGAAGTGAAGCCATCTCCACAGCAGGGGAACGAAAACTACGACCCCTTTCACACTGGGTCGCTTTGCAGGCGCTATAATGCTAAAAATAGCGCCTGCAAAGCGACCTGAAACAGCCTCTGCTGTCTCTCCAGTGTGAAAGCCCTGAGGGCTTTCACAATGGAGCCGTGCGCTAGCAGGACGGTAAAAAAAGTCCTGCTAGCAGCATCTTTGGAGCGGTGAAGGAGCAGTGTGTATACTGCTCCTGCCCATTGAAATCAATGGGGCACTACGGCTATACCGCCGGCAAAGCTCCTCTGCAGAGGCGCTTTGCGGTGGTTTTATCCTTTTCTCGGCTGCTAGCGGGGGGTAAAAGCATCCCGCTTGCGGCCGAATAGCGCTGCAAAATGGGCGGTAAAGCGCCGCTAAAAATAGTGGCGCTTTACCTCCGCCCCGCCCAAGTGTGAAAGGGGTCTACAAGTGAATGTTAAGTGGACCTTACTGCTAACTATAGCATTATAAATAAGCCGCCCTTCTTATATTTTGCTCCTGATTATTTTTGAGTTCCAAAAAGTTTTATATGCCTGAAGTACTAGTATCAAATGCAATGAAATACCTACTTACGATTAATAACTTAGTAACCCATGGTGGTGGCCAGCAATATGGACATTCAAGTGTCCTTTCTTTCAATAAATGAGCTTTAACTAGTTAAGGACCGGAAGGATTTGCCCCCTTTAATGACAGGCCATTTTTTGTGCTACGGCATTGCGTCGCTTTAACTGAAAATTGCACGGGCCTGCGACGATTTACCCAAACAAAATTTGCCCTTTTTCCCCACAAATGGAGCTTTCTTTTGGAGGTATTTGATCACCTCCTTTTTTTTTTTTTTTTTGCGCTATAAACAACTTTGAAAAAAAAAAAATGTTTTTTACTTTTTGCTATAATATCCCCCAAAAAATGAAAAAAAAAAGTCTTCATCAGTTTAGGCCAATATGTATTCTACAATGTTTTGGTTAAAAAAAAAAAAAAAAGCAATGTTGATTGGTTTGCGCAAAAGTTATAGCGTCTACAAAATACGGGATAGATTTATGGCATTTTTATAAAAAAAAACATTCTACTAATCATGGCGGTGATCAGCAATTTTTAGCGGGACTGCGACATTGCGGCGGACAGATCGCACATTTTTGACACTTTTTTTGGGACCAATGACATTTATACAGGGATTAGTGCTAAAAATAGGCACTGATTGCTATATAAATGTCACGGGCAGGGGAAGGGGTTAACACTAGGGGGCGATCAAGGGGTTAAGTGTTCCCTAGGGAGGTGTTTATAACGGGGGAGAGTGTAGTGACTGGAGGAGGAGAGAAATTGCTGTTCCTAATCGCCAAGAGATCTGTCTCTCCTCCCCTGACAGAACAGGGATCTGTCTGTTTACATTGACAGATCCCCGTTCTCTCTCACTCTCTCTCAGGAGCAATCGCGGGTGGTAGGCAGACATCGCGGCCGCTGGCCACGTTCAAAGCTCTTAAAGTGGTCGACGTACAATGACGGCAATTCACCCAGGAGAGCACACCTGCCGCAGTCCAACTGCTGCATCTGGTCTTAAAGTGGTTAAAGAAGCCCTTGCTGCTATGTGTAATTGCAGGCACTGTGGAGCGATTCATCCTGAAAGTGCACATCAGATGCATTTTATAGCCTTTTAATAATTATGTAAGGTTTACATGTGAAAACCTCATGCATAAATGTGAAATGTTCCATATACTTGCATTGCGAGGGAGACCAGTAAAACGCAACCATTGTGTATCTCTGCAAAGCAGGAAGCAGAGCCTGAGTATGCATTGAAGAAATATGGCTGCCCCTATATACATATTCTAAAAAGCTATTTATTTTAATATTATTCTTTTTTTTTTAATTATTCAAGCGAAAGTAGAGCTCATTTTTAGTAAGCTCACAGTTATTTTAGTAGTTACGGTTTTAAAGTGATTTTTGATGCAACTTGAATATCTTTACATGCTTTGTGTGTCATATATATATATTTTTTTGTAATCTGATCATTTTTATTAAAGCTTGTTATGTTTTAAGAACAAAAACTGCCACGCAGTGAAGTACTAGAGTGCAAATAGGCACAAACATTATAAGGTACAGCTCAATACATGGAGGACAGTACAACAATTGTTTGATACTAAACGGCTTATAAAAGAGCATTCAGCTCTAGACAGCCTGTAAATGACAATGTAGACTGCCATGCACTACGCAGTAAGAGGGCACTTCAACTCAATCTAATTCGACCAGATAGAAGTGAACTTGC
Source organism: Rana muscosa (assembly GCA_029206835.1). Taxonomy (NCBI): domain Eukaryota; kingdom Metazoa; phylum Chordata; class Amphibia; order Anura; family Ranidae; genus Rana; species Rana muscosa. The sequence continues at coordinate 76,187,757 of CM055121.1, forward strand.
ATGTAGCATTTCTCAATTAAGTATGCTTTTCAAAGGAGATGTATTTGTTTAGTTCTGAGATCCAGTCGTTAACTAAGTGGGCATGTAAAGGTCCATTTTCAAGCTATATCTCTACAGACTGTGAAATTATCTGATAAAAGTGATAATTGATCGATAAATGCTCATTTGCAGGAGAAGCATCAGAGCTGCTGAGGATTTATTTTGCATCAACAAGTTGATCCCAAAGACATTGTTGAGGGTTATATGTTTTTTTTTAATCAACAAAAAATAGGATTTTTTGTACTCACCGTAAAATCCTTTTCTCTGACATCCATGGACTGACACGGTGTCTCTTTACACTTTACACGTGGGTTATGTCCCTGCTTGCAGGAGAAGACCTAGGCAGAATGTGAAATGTTATACATACATTCTAAAAGCCAGAGCTGAACAGCCCCACCCAGGGGGCGGTCCCTCCGGACATAACCCTCCCACTACAGTCAGCAGACTTCAGTTCGTAACAAAGCAGTACAAACTTAAAAGGAAGGGTGGGTGCCGTGTCAGTCCATGGATGTCAGAGAAAAGGATTTTACGGTGAGTACAAAAAATCCTATTTTCTCTTACCATCCATGGACTGACACGGTGTCTCTTTACACTTTACACGTGGGATGTCCCAAAGCAGTGTCAAGAGGGATGGGAGCAGTATAAATGGAAAACCAAAACTTCACTCCAATAAGGCAGAGCTCCTCAACGGAGGAGTCGCAACTTTAAACAGCGGCCTGCAGCACCCTGCGGCCGAAGGAAGCATCCGAAGATGCAGCCACATTAACCTTATAAAACTTAAAAGGTATGAACAGACGACCAGGTCGCCGCCTTGCACACTTGTGCAACCGACGCTTGATGTCGGGAAACCCAGGAAGCACCAATTGCCCTGGTGGAATGCGCCGTAACCGGAAAGGGAGGCGCCCGCCCTTTGAGAGCATAGGCTTGAATGACGGTTTGTCTGATTCCCCTAAAAATGATGGCAGACGAAACCGCTTGGCCCTGTTATGGACCAGAGACAGTCACAAACAGTGAGTCGGACTTCCAAATAGAAGCAGTAGCAGACAGGTACACCCGTAAGGCTCGTACCACATCCAATATGTGCAGCACAAACTCTCTGGGATGCGATGGGTGAGGACACAAGGACGGGAGGGCAATGTCCTCATGTAGGTGAAAGGTCGACACCACCTTTGGCAAAAAAGGAAGGTCGCGGATGCAACACCGCCTTATCCTTATGGATGACTAAATATGGCGACTTGCATGACAAAGCCGCCAACTCAGACACTCGTCAAACAGAAGTGATTGCCACTAAAAAGGCCACCTTCTGAGACAAGACAAGAGGGAAATATCCCGGATATTCCCAAAAGGAGGTTCCTGGAGGGCCGAGAGCACCAAATTCAGATCCCACGGTGGGAGAGGAGGCTTGACAGGAGGGAGCACATGGCGAACCCCCAACACAAGGTGCTAACCAAGAAAATGACCCGCTAGAGGTCGCTGAAAGAAGACGGCCAAGGCCGAAATCTGATCCTTGATGGTACTCAAAGCAAGCTTTTGGGTCACTCCACACTGCAGAGGACGCAGGATTCTGGGGACGGAATACGTCCGAGGACGCCAGTCCAGCGCTTCGCACATGGCAATATAAGCTTTCCAGGCACGGTGATAGATCTGCCTGGAGGAAGACTTCCGTGTCCTTAACATGGTCAAAATGACCGAGTCCGAGAGACCTCGGTCCCTCAACACCTGGCTTTTAACAGCCCTGCCGTTAAAGCCAGAGACTGTAAGTCGGATGAAACATAGGACATTGAGACTGAAGGTCCTCCCTCATCGGCAACCGCCAGGGAACGTCCGCGACGAGACGTACCAGATCAGCGTACCAGTGATGCTGAGGCCAATCCGGAACAATTAGGATCGCCGGAGTTTATATCAGGCGATAAGGACCCTATGGGGTCAGCAACGCATCCGAGGCATCGCCCAAGGATCCCTGGATCTGGCCACACCCTTGACCCTTGCGATTGAGTCGAGAGGCCATCAGGTACACATCCGGCGTGCCCCACCGTCGGTAAAGGAGTTGAAATATTTAAGGACCACTCTTCTTGGTCCGGTGTCTGGCGATTGGCGACTCAGATAGTCCGCCTGCCCATTGTCTATGCCCAGAATGTAAAATGGCCTACAGAGCCGGCACGTTTTTTCCGGCTCACTTCAGGATACGGACTACCTCGGAAGCCGCAGCTGAGCTCCAAGTTCCCCCTTGATGGTTTACATACGCCACCGCCGTGGCGGTGTCCGACTGGCGGTGTCCGACTGGCTCCTGATGGAGCAACCCCGTACTCTCTCCGACCTGAGGAGAGACACAGTCCGATGGCCCGTATTTCCAGAACAGTGATTGGTAAACGGGCTCGTCCGGAGTCCAAGGCCTGAGCCGACAGGACTCCCCAGACTCCACCCCAGCCCGTCAGGCTGGTGTCCGTCGTGAGTACCGTCCATTGGATGGGAAGGGAACGACTTCCCGGACTGAAGAGCCGAGGATCCCAACCACCATGTCAGCGGCGCCCTGACCAGGTGAATCGCCTGGATCTGAAGATCCAAGGACAACGGGGATTTGTCCCAGGTGGACAAGATCTCCTTCTGCAATGCCCTGGTGTGTGATTGGGCATACGGAAGGGCCGCGAAGGAGGCCACCACGAGTCTCGGGACTCTCATGCAAAAAACGGATTGACAACCATTTTTGGGATGTCAGCACCCGCACCGCAGACTATAGTGTCAGCAACTTATCCTGAGGTAGGATACCTTTGCCTCCAAGGAGTCCAGAATCAGAACTAGATACTCCTGACACTGAGTCGGGACCAGGACTGTCTCCTGAATGTTCAGGAACCACTCGAGTCCCTGAGGGTCTAATTGACGATAGTCACCTTTCCTCTAAGTCTGATCCACTTTCTGCTCTTAGCAGAAGATCGTCCAGATAGCCCACGACAGCAATACCTCGCTGTAACAGAAGGCTAGAACCAGAGCAAGCACCTTGGTGCACACCCTTGGTGCCGAGGCTAGGCCGAAAGGAAGAGCCACAATCGATAGTGGACTTCACTGATCGCAAAGCGCAGAAACTTCTGGTGACTTGCGCAGATCGGAACATGCAAGTAGGCGTCCTTGAAGTACAAGGACGCCAGAAGAAAATCCCTTTGGTGGAGTGTAGCAATCACCGTGCGAATGGATTCCATGCGGAATTTTTGCACCTTCTTGAAGGCATTCAGGGCCTTGAGGTCCAGGATAGGTCGAACCACGTCCTATTTTTGGGACGACAAACAGATTCGAGTAGAATCCCTGAAAACTCTCCTGTGACGGAACCGGTACAATCACTCCGGACCTGATCAAATCCTGTACAGCCCCCAAGAGGGCTGCCCGACAGGTAAGAAGGAGAGGAAGATTTGAGGGAAAGAATCTGTCTGGGGGCCAGGATCGGAATACTATCCTGTATCCTGAGGTGACCACCTCGCACACCCACCAGTCGGAGATTCGGGAGGACCACCGATTTGTGACCTGCGAAGTCGTCCCCCTACCCCAGAGTCGGGCGGAGGCAAGACTTCACGCGGAGGCGGGCTTGGGAGCCGCTTGTTCAGCTTACGCACCCAGGGGCACTTGTGCCCACCAGCCGCACTGCCGTCAGTCTGAGAGGGCCTACCCATGGACTCTGACTGACGAAAAAAAAACCGTTTTGCTGGAAAGGAAGGCCCCTGTTTGCGGCGGGCCTCCTCACCCTTGCTAGTCTAAGGAAGAAGAGTGCTTTTACCTCCCATGACATCCATGACGATGTCATCCAGAGCAGCACCGAAAGGTCTACCACCTTTAAATGGTAGATCCGTCAGGAGCTTCCTAAGGCTAGGTCAGCAGACCAGCACTGCAACCAGATAAGACGACGCAATACCACCGCCGAGACAGAGGCCCTGGATATTAAAGGGGCCGCGTCCAACGTGGCGTCGCACACATAAACCAGGCCCTGAACCAGTTGGTGGGCCAAAGCAACTGTGTCTGGAGGAAGATTATGCTCCTGTACAGCTAGGTGCAACATTTTTGCCCAACCTGTAAGTGTTTAAGACACAAGGGTCGCCACTACCACAGGCCGTAGGGCGGATCCCAACAAGGCAAACATGGCTCTGCTCACCACTTCTGACCTCCTGTCAGTGGGGTCCTCAAATGCAGGAGTCCCCTCCAACGGGAGAGTGATGGCCTTGTTCAACCGGGTGACTGGAGGGTCGACCCTGGGGGAGAAGCCCACTTTTTTAAGTAGGGCATCTTCAAGGGGTATCTGATAGACAAACGCCGTGGGACCATAAAAAAATTCTTCTGCGGCTTTTCCCAGACCTTATCAATGAGCTGGTCAAAGAAAGTACATATGGAAAAACCTCTTTAGAAGGCCTGGCCTTAAAAGAACCAAAGGAGACTGTATCCGCCTGAGGTTCTGCATCCGCAGCATTTTAGCTTGAGAGTGTCCCTCACCGCAGTCATGAGTACACTAACAAGCGCCCTGTCATTTACTGACTCAGAACTGGAGTTTTCCTCATAAGGAATGTCCTGTTCAAAACCATCCAATACATTCAGAACTAGGGTCCTAAGCGGTAGTGGCTAGGCCCATATCTGAATCAGCGCACTGCCCTCTTGAAGTAAAGTGGGGAGAGGGCGCTTTTTTGCTCCCTTGCACTTGCACACAGCTCCCATCCTGGTCAGAAATTATTCCAGGACTGCCCACAACTGGTCCCTAGGGACCGCAGGTGCTGAAGCACTGCCTGTTGTCCACTGACATTTAGGGGAAGCTGGTGACAGAGACTCCATATTGCCCCCCTCTGAGACTCCTCAGATAAAAAGTCCACCCACAGGCTGTGCTGACTGAGGAGGTGGCGCCCAGGGGACTCACCAAACCGAACCAGGGACCGCTCAGTTCCGCTGTCTGTACCGCGCTGTGTCAGCGCTGGTGAGCTGTGAGGAGATTGTGAGGAGATTTGCGCTGTTACAGCAGCGCTAGAGGCCGAAACTAGTGCTGAAGAGCGCGCGGGCTACAAGAAAATGGCCGCCGCACTTCACTGAGGCCATCCGCGGCAAGATGGCCCACATGACTCAGCAAAAGTGAAAAAAAAAAAAAAAAAAAAACAGCACACACACAGCGCCACTTGGCGCTCAGGCCCCAAAACACACAAAAAAAGGCCCCAAGCATATCTGCAGACCAGCATTAGCCCCTCCAAGAGCAGTGTGACCCCCAGGCACCCCACACAGCACAGCGCCAGCAATGGTGACAGAGAGTGACAATGAAATACAGGGGGAGACAGGGAAAATCCCCCACAGAGAAACACACAGCCTTTTGTACTCACCTGCAGGCAGGAGAGACCACTTACCCGTCCCCTGAGGGACCCACTGGTGTGTTTCTGACAGGACTATCACAGTGCAGTACTGAGTAGCTGTCGGCCCGGTCCACCGCGAAAGATAGTCAGTCAGGAACTGTTCAGTCTTGAGAGGACCGTGGGAGCATGAAAGCAAACCCGGCCACCCCTGGAGTCATGGGGCCTGTCGTGAACTGAGTCTCACGCACACAAGGCGAGGATCAGCTCGCTCGATGGTCGGACAGGGAAGACTACGAGGATATCTTGTACCCAACCTGTTGCCCAGCCGACAGTTGATAGAAAATTTTCAAAAATAAAATAAAAAAGAATTCCAGAAAAGGAATAAAAATAGGTCAGGAGACTGGCTCCTGAGAGAGCCACGTCTTCTCCTTCTGCTAGGCAGAAAAAAACTGAAGTCTGCTGACTGTAGTGGGAGGGTTATGTCCGGAGGGACCGCCCCCTGGGTGGGGCTGTTCAGCTCTGGCTTTTAGAATGTATGTATAACATTTCACATTCTGCCTAGGTCTTCTCCTGCAAGCAGGGACATAACCCACGTGTAAAGTGTAAAGAGACACCGTGTCAGTTCATGGATGGTAAGAGAAAAAGGTTTTTATTAATGAGAGCACAAGGCATTACATCTTATACATGACAAATGTATGACACTGTGGATATATACATCAAGAGTATCAACTGTCTTAACTTTCCAGTCTATTATATTTGTACAAACAATACTGGAATCATACTCCTTTATAGATAGGGTAATGCCAGATCCAAGTGCTCATTCTATATATAGAGAGAATGGTAGTAAAAATTAAAACTAAAGGGAAAACCAAACAGTAGATAGTAATTGAATGTTAATAACAAACCAACCATTGACGTTTCACCTTGACTCAGACTCGTCAGTTATAAATAACTCTCCCTGTGGTGTGATAGCAAAGAAGACATGCATGCATTTAGATCATTTATCCCTCATCCCATTAGTAGCCTATGCCACTTCTGGGGAGCTCAACCAGTCCTGCCATATATTGGTAAATTTGTTTGGTGATTTCCTATGCTGATAGGTGTATTTTTCACGGATAAGAGTGGTATTAACCATTTGTATCCATTGTGCCTCCTGTGGTATATGTGCTGACGGCCACAAACGGGCAATAAGTTCCCTGGCCAAGGATAGCAGTCTCGTAATAGCAATATATATTGGCGGTAGATATAAATCTTCATCCAGACTGCCCAGCAGGCACACCAGTGGCTCCAACCCAAGCTGGACCTGAAAGGTGTTATTTATTCTGGCAACAACATCGCTCCAATACCTCACTAATTTGGGGCACCTCCAAAGCATGTGGATGAGATCACCTGGGTGAGCCTGGCATTTGGGACATATGGGAGAGTCACGTCTACCCCATCTATGAAGTTGAATAGGTGTGCGATACACCCTGTGCAGTATAAACAGTTGAGAGAGTCTTTGTGCTGCTGACACTGAAACCACCGGACCTACCCCCAGTATCTGATTCCACTGCTCGCCATCAATGGGACCTACATCTCTCTCCCACCCCTCTCTGCATGGTAGTAAGTCTGGGGCCTGTATGTGTGATAGAAGATGGGCATAGATTCTAGAGATGATTCCCTTTTTCTCCGGGTTGGTGAATATAGATTCGAGGAATGTAGAGTTTTCTAGTTGCAGATTAGAGTTTCTGTTCTGATACCTAATAGCATGTTGTAGTTGTCTGTACTGAAAGTGGTGTCCCCTAAGGGCAGGAAATTCATTTAGCAACTGGGTGAAAGGCTTTAAAACTGAACCATCCAGTATTTGGGCAAGAAATCTGACCCCAGCTCTTTCCCACTCTAATGGATCGGGCACTCTATTTAGTTCCATGTAGAATCGGTTCCTCCATATAGGAGTCTGACGGAAATAACCCGTCACACCCAATATGGACTTGACCCTCTTCCAGATTTTTTATTAGCGACCGAATTGTAGGGCAGGTTATAGGGGCTTTAGAGAAGCCCATCTCAATATTGGATAGTGCAGTGTAATTCGTGTCACTGCCCAGGAGGAGGCCCCTAGAAGGATCTAGCACCGTCCCAAGATCCCAGCCTGTGAAGTGCTGTAACTGTGCTGACAAATAGTACATTTGGGGGTGTGGAACCGCCATACCCCCCTGATCCTTGGGAAGCTGTAGAGTGGCCAGTTTAATTCTCGCCACTCCACCTCTCCATATAAGAGCCCTGAACTGCGAGTCCATACGTTGGAACCAATATTGTGGTATCCAGAGAGGAGCATTGTGTAAGATCTATAACAGCTGTGGTGCCCAGATCATTTTTATGAGATTAATACGGCCAGTCACCGACAGCGGCAGCCTACTCCAACTTGCTTGTTTCTGCTGAAATTTTTGCAATATAGGTTTAAGATTTAGGGCTATGTAGTCCCGTGTTTCCCCAGTCACCATTATTCCCAAGTATTTAAATGATGAAACCACCTGTATGTGGGACACGTCCTCCGGCAAAGTTGCCGGCAACGGATCCAATGGTAGTAAGGCAGATTTATGCCAATTGATGGCAAATCCCAACAGCCGACCAAACTGGTCTATTAGTTTCATTACTGCTCTCAGAGAGCGGTCAGTGTCTCCCAAATATAACAGCGTGTCATCCGCATACAAGGAAATCTTTTCCTCTCCTAGTCCTCTACGGAAGCCTGTGATTTCTGGCGAGGTCCTCACCATAGCCGCTAGCGGCTCCAATGCAAGGGCGACAATGGACACCCCTGCCGTGTGCCCCGATATAAAGGAAATGGTTCAGAGAGGTTGTCATTTATCCGCACTTTAGCCACCGGAGCAGCATACAGCAACTGCACCCAGGAGACAAATCTATCCCCCAGACCAAATCGCTGCAGAACCTCCCACAGGTATCTCCACTCCGCTGTCAAAGGCCTTGGCAGCGTCGAGGGAAAAGATGGCCCTATTGCCCGGGTTATCCACCGGTACTTGGGTATTGATGAACAGTCTTCTAATGTTCAGTGCTGTAGATCTAGCCGGGATGAAGCCAGACTGGTCAGAGTGGACCAGTTCCGCCACAACTCCGGACAGTCTTGTGGCCAGCACTCTAGCCAATAATTTGACGTCTGCATTGAGCAGAGATACAGGTCTATAGGAGTCTGGCTGCAGTAAATCCTTGCCCGGTTTTGGTAATACAATAATAATAGCCTCATTCATAGAGGTGGGTAAATTGCCATCCTCTAGGGCGCTGTTCAGTGTTTTTAGAAGGGTGGGCAACAAAATGTCACCATTTCTTTATCGTACACCACGGGACACAGAGCTAGTCATTACATAATGGTTAAGGGTCACCAGCGGTGATTGGACACTGGCACAACCAATGGAAGACAGTTCCCCTCCATATAACCCCTCCCATCAGGGAAGTACCTCAGTTTTTTCGCCAGTGTCGAAAGGTGTTGGACGCGTTAGGAGGTGCTAAAGGAAAGCTCTACCAAAGAGACCCTCTGGGGGTAAAAGAGCTATGCTTTCGGATCCATCCAAGACGCCTACAAATGAGCTGAATCTGGATGGGATCCGGGCCTCATCCATGAGGCGTCGCCTGTAATGTCTCTCTTCGGAGGACTGGGCTCTAAGATCCAGCACTTTCGCTATTTCGCTATAAAGTCCTGGTAAGAGTCTTGTACAAGGCCCAGGGGAGAGGTATCCTTTAAATAGGAACCCATATCCCTGAAGGTTGGCACACATAGCCCACCGTGAAGGGTGAAGTTTGGTATCTGTCTGAAAACTTTCAGCAGAAAAACCTGCGGCGTGGATAAGGTGAGATTAGAAGGTCCATAACTAGGTTGGGACCTTTTTCAAAAAGTGGATGTCTTCTTTTTTTCCACCACTGGGGGGAGTAAAGAGCTGAATATACTCACCTCACTCTGTTCAGTGTCGGCTTCGGCGAAGTACACTGCTCGTCACCTCCGCTGCTGAGCTTGCTTGAGCCCCGCTCCTCCTTCCGGTGGCCGATACAGACACCTGCAGATGCAGGTAAGTGGGGACAGGGGCTGATGAGAGTCCTCTCTCACTATGGCCACCACCATAGCGCTAAAGGCCGCGCGCGCGCGCGGGAGCGCGCTTTATCGGAGGGGGGGGGGCCGAGGCGTGCGCGGGCACGTGGCGCGCGCAGGCACAGAAACGGCGCCAAATTTAAAAGACTGTCAGTGAAAAAGCACTGCAGCAGCAAGCAAGCTCGTTAGTTCTCTTGTTCCTGGCAGAGAAACACAGCAGCTATACAGGGACGTAAGACTCCATGTGGTTGGATTGGGTACTTCCTAGAAGACATCCATGTTATGCATAGTTATGTGTTAAAAGTTGCATACTTAATGTATTTGCTAAACTGAACACGGTAGTATATGCATTTAGGTACCTTGTATTTTGTCTAAACAGTAAGTCTTCCAGGGGAAGTAATGCGGACAAAAAGAGATAAAAGAGCACCGCCGCCTGAGACAGGGGGCTCTAGCTGTGCTGACTCGGTACCTTCCTCTCCTGTGTTGCCAAAAGCACCTGTACAGGATGAGCCATTACCTCTGTCAGGTATGGCGGCTTCCCCAGTGAAGCCTGGGCCTGCATATGTCACTGAGGACACTTTATCAGCTGCCCTAAATAATCTGGAGGAGAAAATTGCTACTTTAATCGCTAAATCCTCTAAAAAGGACAATAAGCGAAGCAGATCTCCTCCAGTATTGGACCTCCCTTCAGAAGTACCTGAGGAGGAGGAGGATGAGGAGGAGGCTACATCAGCAGAGGATGAGGAGTCAGACGGATCAGGGATATCGGATGAGCCTTTTTCGGTATCCCAGATTTTAAAGTCACAGGTGCAATGCTATGCAGGAGCCGTGCGAGCTGCATTTAGGTTACCCTCTTTGGAGGTAACAGAATCACCTGTCTCCTCCCTAGGATCATTAAGATCCCTGCAAGGTGCATGCTCCTTCCCGGTTCATCCGTTACTAGAGGATCTATTGTACGCAGACTGGCAACATCCAGATAAGCGTTTTTCACCTCCAAAAAAGTTTAACATTCTTTATCCTATGGAGGAAAATTTTTTAAAGAAATGGAGCCTGCCTACGGTAGATGCGGCTATTTCTTGTGTAAATAAAAACCTGACATGTCCAGTGGATAATGTACAAGTGTTTAAAGATCCTTCTGAGAAGAAGTTGGAATCCTTACTGAAATCCTCCTTCCTTTTGGCCGGCTCAATTATCCAACCTGCAGTAGCAGCAGTCGGTATGTGTCAGGTCGTCAGCCAACAGGTAAAGCAGGGGCTGAAGGAGCTGCCTTCAGAGCAGGCTAAAAATTGGGAGAATTTACCTAAAGCCTTATGCTTCACAGTGGATGCCATGAGAGATTCTATCATACAGGCATCACGCCTTACACTCCAGCTGGTACAGATGCGCAGAGTACTTTGGCTTAAGCATTGGTCAGCGGAAGCCCCATGCAAAAAGTTGTTGGCAAGTTTCCCGTTCCATGGCGAACGCCTTTTTGGGGAAGATTTAGAAAGATATATCCAAAAGATATCAAGTGGTAAAACGACACTTTTACCTGAGAGAAAGAAAAACAAGAGACCTTGTTTTAAACACACTCTCTCCCCAGCTCCCGGGAAATCGGACTCCAGCCAGTGGCGACGGCCTTTTCAGCCGCCCAAAAAAGCCAAAGAACAGGCTCAGAAGAACAAGAAGCCGTGGGGTTCAAGAGCTAATAAGCAAGCCCCCAAAACCTCTCATTGAAGGGGCGCCCCCGCTCGGCCGAGTGGGGGGAAGGCTTCGTCAGTTCTCAGCGACTTGGCGGACAGAAACCCAGGACAAATGGGTGGTATCCACAATATCCTCAGGGTACAGACTGGAATTTCGAGAGATCCCATCTTCTCAATTCCGAAGTTCAAGACTCTCCAAGGATCCACAAAAAAGAGGATCCTTCTTCAAAGGTTTGAATCACTTAATAGCTCAAGGTGTGGTTACAGAGGTACCCCAAAAGGAGCAAGGTTCAGGTTTTTACTCAAACCTCTTTGTGATTCCAAAACCGAACGGAGAAGTCAGACCCATCCTGGATCTAAAAAATCTAAACCAGTTTCTGAACGTTCGCCATTTTCGAATGGAAACGATTCGATCCGTGGTCGCTACTTTAAAAGGCGGAGAATTCATTGCGTCCATAGATATCAAAGACGCATATCTACACATACCAATCCTCCCCGCTCACCAAAGATTCCTAAGGTTTGCGGTAGAAGATCGCCACTTTCAATTTGTGGCCCTGCCATTTGGTGTAGCCACCGCGCCCAGAGTATTCACAAAGGTGCTAGCTCCTCTGTTAGCAAACCTAAGAACACGGGGCATTGCGGTAACAGCCTATCTAGACGATCTACTATTAATAGATCAGTCAAAGGAGGGATTGGATCACGCTGTAGACACTACAGTAGGATACCTGGAGCATTTAGGATGGATTATAAACTTACAAAAATCCTCTCTCCAGGCCCAAAGAAGGATAGTGTACCTGGGCATGATCATAGATACAGCCCAAAACAGGGTATACCTGCCAGAGCCAAAGATACAGTCTCTGAAAGACCTGATCCACAAGGTCAAAGCAAACAAGAGGCCGTCTATTCGCCTTTGCATGAGACTATTGGGAAAGATGGTAGCCTCCTTCGAGGCGGTCCCTTACGCCCAGTTTCATTCGAGACTACTTCAAGGCAATATTTGTGCCTCCTGGAACAGGAAGAGCCAAGCTCTGGATATACCCATGCGCCTGTCCTCACAAGTACGCCACAGCTTCAATTGGTGGCTAGAAGCCAGGAATTTACGGAAGGGAAAGTCCTTCCTCCCAGTGGCCTGGAAGGTGGTATCTACGGATGCCAGTCTATCGGGCTGGGGGGCAGTATTCGAGGAGGCTTCTACCCAGGGAACCTGGGCCAAGACTCAGGGGATCCTGCCCATCAATGTGCTAGAGATCCGGGCGGTATATCTAGCCCTCAAAACCTGGACATACAGGTTACAGGGCTACCCAGTTCGGGTTCAATCCGACAATGCTACGGCAGTAGCTTACATCAATCACCAAGGAGGCACCCACAGTCGGGCAGCCCAAAGAGAGGTGAACCGGATCTTGGCATGGGCAGAAGAGCATGTACCTTGCATCTCTGCAATCTTCATTCCAGGGATAGAAAACTGGCAAGCAGACTACCTGAGTCGTCAGCAGCTGCTACCAGGAGAGTGGTCTCTTCACCCAGAGATCTTTCAGGCCATATGTCTGAGATGGGGAAACCCAGATGTAGACCTGCTAGCTTCCAGGTTCAACAAGAAATTGGACAACTTTGTGTCCAGAACGAGAGATCCTCTAGCCTACGGGACAGACGCTCTAATAACTCCATGGAATCAGTTCTCACTGATCTATGCATTCCCTCCAATCCCTCTTCTACAAAGACTGCTTCGCAGGATCAAGGAGGAGGGAATACCAGTAATCCTAGTGGCCCCAAACTGGCCCAGGAGGCCTTGGTATGCCGAGATCGTAAAAATGGCGATAGGAAGGCCCTGGAAGCTTCCACTTCGACACGACCTGTTGTCACAGGGTCCAGTATTCCACCCTTCCTTACAAAGGCTAAATTTGACGGCCTGGCTGCTGAGACCCACATTTTGAAAAAGAGAGGGGTCTCTGGCCTGGTTCTTTCTACGCTCATTAATGCTAGAAAGCCAGCCTCCAGACTCATCTATCATAGAGTCTGGAAAGCATACGTTTCCTGGTGTGAATCCAGAAGTTGGAATCCTCTGAAATATGAAATAAGTAGGATTCTTGCTTTTTGCCAGTTAGGAGTGGATATGAAATTAGCCCTTAGCACCATCAAAGGGCAAATATCGGCTCTATCAGTCTTCTTTCAGAGACCATTGGCATCTCACTCCCTAGTTCGGACATTCATTCAGGGGGTACTGAGGATAAATCCTCCAGTCAGGTCTCCCTTGTGTCCATGGGATTTGAATTTGGTATTGTCAGTGTTGCAAAAGCAACCTTTTGAACCTATTCGCCATATTCCTTTAATTATATTAAGTAGGAAATTGGCCTTTCTGATTGCTATAGCTTCTGCTAGGAGAGTATCAGAGCTAGCAGCTCTTTCTTGTAAAGAGCCTTATCTAATTTGTCACAAGGACAAGATCGTACTACGACCCCATCCGGCTTTTCTACCTAAGGTGGTGTCGGCTTTTCACTTGAATCAAGACATTGTTCTGCCTTCCTTTTTTCCAAACCCGCGGACGGCGGGGGAAAAATTATTACACTCTCTAGATCTAGTGAGAGCGGTAAGGGTGTATCTGCAAGCAACCGCTCAGATACGTAAAACAGATGTTTTGTTTATTTTACCAGATGGTCCCAAGAAGGGCCAAGCGGTATCAAAATCCACCATTTCCAGGTGGATTAGACAAGTAATTGTTCAAGCTTATGGTTTAAAGAACAGGACTCCTCCTTTTCCTGTTAAGGCGCACTCTACCAGGGCGATAAGTGCTTCATGGGCAGTGCACCACCAGGCTTCGATGGCTCAGATCTGTAAGGCTGCAACTTGGTCCTCAGTCCATACATTTTCCAAATTCTATCAAATAGATGTGAAAGGACATGAGGATTCCGCCTTCGGGCGAAGTGTGCTGCAGGCAGCAGTATAGGGCTTCTGGTCCGCAAGCGGTCGGTTTGATCTGTGTCTCCCCCCCTTCATATGAGCATTGCTCTGGGACGTCCCATTATGTAATGACTAGCTCTGTGTCCCGTGGTGTACGATAAAGAAAATAGGATTTTTATAACAGCTTACCTGTAAAATCCTTTTCTTGGAGTACACCACGGGACACAGAGGTCCCACCCTTCTTATGGGAACCTTACTGCTTTGCTACAAAACTGAGGTACTTCCCTGATGGGAGGGGTTATATGGAGGGGAACTGTCTTCCATTGGTTGTGCCAGTGTCCAATCACCGCTGGTGACCCTTAACCATTATGTAATGACTAGCTCTGTGTCCCGTGGTGTACTCCAAGAAAAGGATTTTACAGGTAAGCTGTTATAAAAATCCTATTATTTCCCATACGTCTCTGTGGGTAAACCGTCAGCCCCCGGGGACTTATTATTAGCCATCTGTGCTACCGCCGTTGTCAATTCTTCCAGTGTCAGTGGTGCATTAAGTGCTGCAAGTCCCTGCGGCGCCACCCTGGGAAAAGAGCACTGGTCCAGAAAGTGGGCCAAATCCTCTTGTGTGGGATGCACCTTGGATGTGTATAGGTCTTTAAAAAAACTGCAAGAACTCTTCAGGTATGTCGGTCGGGCCCGTAACTGTCACTCCGTCTGTGTTTTGAATGGCCTCTATATGAGTCGAGCTCTGCTGGTTTTTAGCTACCATAGCTCGTAAATGTCCTGTATTTTCTCCTTCATTGAAGTACTTTTGCTGCAGGAAGAACCTTTTTGTTCTCCGCAGCTGTTATCGAGACCTGCCTGAACATGGCCTGTGCCTCCTGCCAGCTGCGTTCTGTCTCCACTGAGGGTACTGATATGTATCTCTCCTCTGCCCTAGCCGCCTCATTCATCACCACATTCTCCCACTCTTTAGTTTTAGTTTTAATTGCATTAATCTCTTTAATAATAAGACCCCTAAGGTGGGCTTTTAGTGCATCCCAAATCACTCCTGACCGGGCAGTGTCTTGATTATGAAGCATAAACTCCATCAGGCCTCTAGGAATAGTATCCGTATCTGGGAATATTGTAAACCAAAAGGGATTTACCTTCCAGAGTCTGCGCTTCGGGCTCGGGGATGTCATAACAGCAACACTGACAGGGGAGTGATTAGATATGTTACGCGGGGCATATTTCACATAATCAGTCAGTGCATATGCTATATCATTAGATAAACACAGATCTATCCGGGATAAACATTTGCACGTTACTGAATAGCACGAGTAGCACTGTACAGCAGGATTTTGATCCCTCCACACATCTCTTAGGCCTATTTCCGCTAGGAATTTAGCGAAAGGAGTGGGACCACCCACTTGGGAAGCACTGCTGACTCTAGATGAGAATTTGTCTAGCTTCTTATCCATTATGTTGTTAAAATCACCTAGCACCCAAACCGGAACCCCGGGGTATGCAGCCATAAATTGAGCTAACTGTTTCAGGGGATCAAAAGAGAAGGGCGGAGGGACATAGATATTTGCAAGTATACATGTAAAGCCTGCAAGTTTGCATAAGAGGAACACATATCGTCCCTGCCTGTCTATCATAGATTGTAGCAATTGGAAAGTGGTCGTCTGTGAGATAAGGACACTGACTCCCCTCGAGTAGGCTGAGTGAACGGAATGAAACTGGGTGGGGTATCCACGGTTTTTAAGTGTAGATATGGTACTGTCCTGCAGGTGAGTTTCCTGCAGGCATAGCACCGAAGGTCTGTAAGCCTTCACCGTGGAGAAAAGTGCCATTCTCTTCACTCCGTCACCCAGTCCCCTCACATTCCATGAAATTATGATGCAAGCATTTGACATGTTGAGGTAAATAGGTAATCATGCCATAGAAGCTTTGTCAGGTGCAGAGGCTCACCAATGGGTGCTTTGCGTCTCCACCTGACAGCTTTAAAGATAAAACATAGGTATAAGTACAGTGGCCTCGTCCACTTATTTACATTTCTGGTTGGTAAAAATGAATGAACTGTTTGTACGGCTCACAACAGCCAGTTGTATGAACAAAAGGAAAAAAATGCCCCGTAACATGGAGCAACAAACGAGAAAAAACAAAAAACAAGGGGAAAAATTAACAAGGGTTTGTGCGTGCATCCAGTAGACTGTAAGAGAACTTGACGGACAAAAAAAACAAAAAAGGGCAAACAAAAGAGTAAACATGTCCTCGCAGGACAAATGTAGGGGGGGGGGGCAACGTCTCAGTACAACTCCGATTCAGAGGAACTTGCGAATCCAACTTGTTAAAGAGTAGCGCAAGTTACAATCGTTGTTTCCTCCGCCTGGCAGGAAAATTAAAGGTGGAGAGGGAGATAGAGAAGGAAAAAAGGAAAAAAATTAATAAAATCTCTTTCCCCTTTCCTTTCTTCTCTAAAATAAAAAAAATGTTCACAGCTTCTAATATGACATCCGCTTCTCCTTGTTGAAAGTGAATAAAGACAGGCCCTCTTCAGACCGCAGGTGCTGGGGCTTTCCTGAGCGTGTGCTCCATCCGGTCCAGCCACATTGATGCATTAGCAGGGTTATCGAAGAACTGCGTTTCGCCATTGGCTGCGATTCTCAGCTTGGCCGGGTAAAGCATGACATATGCAACTTCGTATTTGCGGAGACGCTTTTTAACCTCAGTAAACTTGGCTCTGCGACGCTGAAATTCAGCAGAAAAATCCGGGTAAAAGGATATGCGGGCATTGTCCATTCTCATAAGGTTGGCCTTGGTCCTGGCTTGATTCAGTATGGAGTCGCGATCTTTAAAGTTCAGTATTTTGAACAGGAACGGTCTGGGAGGTTCTCCAGGCTTAGGTGGCCTTGGTGGGACTCTATGGGCGCGTTCCACCGCAAACATCGGTGAGAAGGACTCTTTACCAAAAGTGTTAACAAGCCAGTTCTCAATAAATGACACCGGATTTTTGCCCTCAGCTCGCTCTGGTATGCCTACCGCGCGAACGTTATTGCGTCTCTGCCTGTTCTCCATATCTTCTAGGGGCGCAGTATGGCCGTTTATAATGGATTGCATATGGTGGACCTCTCTCTGCAGGGGTGCGACATCATCCTCCACATTGCTCACCCTGTCCTCCAATGCGGCTGTGCGGTCACGTAGTTTCTGCAAGTCCTGCCTAACCATATTCAGCTCCAGTTTCACTCCTTTGATCTCAGTGGTTAGGGAGGCAATTGAGGTGTTGCAGGAGGTTACTGCCGCAAAGATATCCCTCAATGTTGGTTCAGGGGTTTGATCGTCCTGGTCTGTGTGTGCTCTGGGGGCCATGACAGGGGTAGATGTACTCACTGTGTCCCATGTGGAGGGCTGTTCCTCATCCTCTGGCCATATCTGCTCCATTGCCTCTTCTGGAGGGTCTATGTCAGGTGCTTCCACATGCTGGGAAGGTGTTTTAGGTGTGCCTCCCTTCCCCAGAGCACCGCCGAACATCCTCATGGCCGCCTCTTTTGCTGAGCGCTGGCTCCGGGCGCCGTCTTGGCCTCCATGCTCTGCTGAGTGCATGTTGTCTTTCATGCTTCTGCGGGACATGCCCGCAGCCGAATAGGCACTTAATGTATACCGCTGTCTTGGGGAGGGTGAGGGGGACCTTCCGGTGCTGATCGCGGGAGAAGCAGGTGCCGCCGTAACCTTTTATCAGGATAAATGTGCAGGGTGTCGGCGGAGCTCTCGCGCTATGCGTCTTATCCCATCAGCCGCAAGCCACGCCCCCGAGGGTTATATTTACTCCAGTCCAGTATCTCTGTAATTTTGGAGCAACGCCAAAAAAGATTAATAAGATTTCCCTGGGGACTGTCAAATTTGCTACAGTTAGTCAATTTACAGGCCATTTCTATAGACAAATTCATGAGCGCGATAAACTCTAAGAATAAAAAGCTGCATTAAGCCCCCCATAGATGGATCAAATCTTGTCCGGTTCAGCAGGAATCGGCCAAGATTTGACCCATCTATGGACAGACTGGTTGTACCCTTTATCCATTGATCGATTTCAGCATGACCAGCCTATTGGATTTTACATATGTGATTACTGCCAGTGGCCCCTAGCAGTAGCTAAATCATGGAAAACCAGTTCTAGGGACACGGCTCACCTCCACATCCTAGATACGTATATTGGAAGAGTAAAAAATGGGAGGAGAATGCCCCCTACCCTAAGGCAATTAGGACTTTTTAAGGCTATGAGGTAGTCCATTGAGATGAGCACAAATATATGATTAGATTGTAAAAACTTACAATTTTTATTGTACAAAACTAGATAAAAACATATAAGTATGTATGCACATACATAACAATAACAACATCAAGCTAACAATGAGCCAGTGTTACTTATTTGCATTAAAAGCTTTGATGAATTTCATAGATGCAGGATAAACCATTGCGTTTCTTTCTTTTTCGTACATCACGGGACACAGAGCGACTTAGTCATTACTAATGGGTTATATAGTTTACCTTCAGGTGCTGGCACTGGCAACTTCCAAACCGGAAGTACCCTCCCCTATATAAGCCCCTCCCATCCGGGAGCACATCAGTTTTTTGCCAGTGTCTAAGGTGTTGGCCAAAGAGTAACATGTGTTTTCCTGGGCTTGCGTACAGGTTCTTTTACGGGCCTTAGTGAGCTGTTCCGGATCCCACCAAAAAAGCTTCATAGCTAAACGGTCGGTACCCGGGCCTTGCAACAGAAGAGCAAGGTTTTGCCTGTAATGCCTCTCTTAGGAGGGCTGGACCCTGGGATCCAGAGCTCTGGTCATACCCACGACCAAGATGTTTTCTGTGCAGGGTGCTATACAGGTCCAGGGGAGTGGAATCCTTGGGAACCCGGTCCCTGAAGGTTTAATTACAATGCCTGCCGTGATAGGTGAAGTTTGGGCTCCTGCGGCGGGGAACAGGTAAGTGGGGGCCCCCAGGAACTTGGTTCTATTGGGGGACCCCCAAGCCTAATTTGTCTTTCTGTCTGTTACCTAACGGTATTCCCGCTAATATCTGTGTATGCCTATAACTACTGGAAAATGTAAAATTTTAATAGTAGTCAAGAAAAAAAAAAAAAAAAGAGGACCGCGGTACCTGTGTTAAACCACTAGAGGCCGCTGTGGTCCATTTTTCTTGTCATGTGGATCTTTGGTTTTCTCAAGTCAAAAGATCCAGGCAGTTGGTAAGTTTCTCTGTGGGAATCCAGTTCCTCTGCCCTGTTGCTGCGCTCATCCACCGCACAGGCCCTCCGGCAAAAAGGGCCCTGGCTCCTAGTCCCTGCTTGGTTTCAAAAAAGGGCGCCAATGGCGCACGGGCGCGTACACGCGCCTCCTATGAAAAAAAAGGGGCGGGTGGATGACGCTCGATGCACACCGTGGCGCTTCTGCGCATGTGCAGGCGTCCCAGCATGTATAAAAGACACAGTACAAGTGTCAGCTGGATGCAAACAGAGCTAGCAACAAAACGGTGGCACACAGAGGCGGTTGATGCAGGCATCCCCATAGAAAGGCACTTTAGTGGACACCAGCTGGTATATAGCAGCAACTGTGTTAGACTATTACCAGCAAAATTGGTGTATGACAACGGGAATACCTCAGCTTTGTGCTTAAAGGATATGTCGTCCAGACGCTCCGGAAATAAGTCTTCCAGGAAGCCAAAGGGGTCTCCATCGGGCTCTGAGGATATTGGGCATGCTTGTACTGCACCAATCTCCCCTGAAAATTCAGAGGTCAGTATCCGTAGGAACCCCGCAGGAGTGCCTGGTGCTGCGGCTGTCCCCAGTCCACCTGCTCCTGTATATATAACAGAGGAGGTTTTATCCTCAACTCTGGGAGGATTGGAAGAGAGATTAACAGCATTGATCGCTGCTTCCCTGTCACAGGGAAAGCGCGTCCGATCTCCGTCTCCTCCTTCAGAGTGCCTGTTAGTGGAGGAACAGCCCCACACAGAGATCGACCTACCTGAAGGGGATCAGGATGAGGTTGATTCAGTTATAGAGGAATCAACAGTGGAAGAACCGTTCTCAGCATCTCAGGCTGAAAGATTATGGGTTCAGTCTCTGACTAACATGGTCCGATCAGCATTTAAAATGCCTCTGGCGGAACCATCAACCACTACGGTTTCCTCGCTGGGGTCGCTGAAAGCTCCCCAGGCTGTCTGTTCCTTCCCAATCCACCCTTTATTGGAAGGGCTTATTTACCAGGATTGGGAGCATCCTGATAAAATATTTACTCCCCCCAAGAGATTTCCGGTGATCTATCCCATGGAGGATAAGTTCATAAAAAAATGGAGGGTCCCTACAGTGGACACAGCCATCTCTTGTGTAAATAAATCACTGACATGTCCAGTAGATAATGTTCCAATGTTCAAAGACCCAATAGATAAAAAATTGGAGTCTTTACTAAAATCTGCTTTCTCTACAGCAAGCATGGTGACACAACCTGCAGTAGCAGCGATTGGAGTCTGCCAAGCAATGAAAGATCAGTTGAAACAAGTCTTAAGGGACTTACCAGATCAGCAGGCTCTTGCCCTAGCTGACCTACCTAGAGCCTTGTGTTGCGGTGGACGCCATAAAGGATACAATCCAACAGGCATCCTGCTTTACGCTGTCTGTAGACATATGCGTAGGCTTCTATGGCTCAAAAACTGGTCTGCTGAAGCTCCCTGTAAGAAATTGCTGATTAGCTTCCCATTTCATGGAGAACGCTTATCTGGAGATGATCTGGACAAATATATCCAGAAAACTTCTGCCGGTAAAAGTACACTCTTGCCGGTTAAGAACAAGGGTAGAAGTCCTTCTTTTAAGAGGCCTACTTCTCCAGTCCCTGGCACATCGGCTGTGAAACAGTTCCGACGGCCTCCGCGGTCAAATCCAGGGGGCAGAAATCAGGGACAATCACAGGGTAACAAGAAACCCTGGGTCAAGAGAGGTACAAAACCTCCCCCCAAGTCATGAAGGGTTGCCCCCACTCAATCGGGTGAGGGGAAGACTTCAGTTGTTCACAGAGACCTGGCGGGACACCATCAGAGACAGATGGGTGATCTCCGCAGTAAGTCTGGAATACAGGCTGGAGTTAAAAGACATTCCTCCTGCCCATTTTATGAGGTCAAACGTGCCAAGCGATCCCCAGAAGAGTGGATCCCTCCTTCTGGCACTAGAACAACTATTGCTCCAAGGGTAATCATGAAGGTTCCCTTGGAAGAAAGCGGGTTCGGGTTTTACTCGAACCTTGTCACAGTCCCCAAACCAAATGGGGACGTGAGGCCCATATTAAATATAAAAGGGCTAAACAAGTTCCTACATATCAGGACTTTTTCGGATGGAGTCGATCCGATCGGTGGCCACCGCCCTACAAGGGCAGGAATGGTTAGCCTCGATCGACATAAGGGATGCTTATTTGCATATTCCGATCTGTCCGGCCCACCAGAAATTTCTACGCTTTGCAGTAGAAGGGCGCCATTTTCAGTTCAGAGCCTTACCTTTCGGTCTGGCCACAGCACCACGAGTGTTCACAAAAATTCTGGCCCTACGATTGGCCAAACTAGGAACACAAGGTGTAACGATAATGGCATATCTAGACGACTTGTTGCTGATAGACCACTCAGTGAAAAAAACTAGAAGTGGTCGTTCACAAGATAATCAAGTATCTGGAATCTCACGGTTGCATTATCAACCGAGACAAGTCAGCCCTAAAACCAGTCAAAAGTCTGGAATACTTGGGGGCTAAGACTGGATTCAAATCAGAGAAAGATTTTCTTACCTCCAGAGAAGGTGTCGTCTTTGAAAGATTTGACCCACTTAGTGGGTACAAAAAAGAAAACCATCCATACGCCTGTGTATGAGGCTGCTGGGAAAAATGGTGGCTTCATTCGAAGCAGTACCCTACGGTCAATTCCATTCAAGGAACTTGCAGAGGGCCATATTGTCAGCCTGGAACAAAAAAGTTCAGGCTTTAGACTTACCAATGTCCCTGTCCCCTTCCGTTCGCAAGAGCCTCCATTGGTGGTTGGTGCCCCAGAATCTGGAAAAAGGGAAACCCTTCAGTCCGGTTTCTTGGAAGGTGGTCACTACAGATGCCAGCCTCATAGGCTGGGGGGCAGTACTGGAGCAATGGTCTCTCCAGGGCAAGTGGTCAGAAGCAGAGAAGGCCCTGCCCACCAATCTCTTAGAGATACGAGCAGCCCGGTATGCCCTAGTAGCATGGACATCCAAACTCCAAGGGTCACCTGTCAGAATTCAATCAGACAATGCCACAGCAGTGGCATATATCAATCACCAGGGTGGCACCAGGAGTCGTGCAGCCCAGAGGGAAGCGAATTGCATCCTGGAATGGGCAGAAAGATATGTCACAGCCATATCCGCGGTTTTCATCCCAGGAGTGGAAAATTGGAGAGCGGACTTTTTAAGTCGCCAGCAATTATGCCCGAGGGAATGGTCTCTTCACCCCGAGGTTTTCTAGGCAATATGCCAGCGGTGGGGAACACCGGATGTAGATCTGCTAGCATCCAGATTCAACGCAAAGGTGGACAGATTTGTGTCGCACAAAGGATCCCCTAGCTTGCGGTTCGGATGCCCTAGTGTTCCCTTGGGATCAGTTCAAGCTGATATATACATTCCCACCGCGATTAATCCGCAGAATCAGGGTAGAAAAGAAACCAGTGATTCTGGTGGCTCCAGCGTGGCCCCGAAGGGCATGGTACGCGGAGATTGTAAAAATGTCAGTGGGAAGTCCTTGGACCCTCCCACATCGTCCGGACCTGCTTTTGCAAGGACCGATATACTACCCTTCCTTACCAGCCCTAGATTTGACGGCCTGGCTATTGAAGCCCACATTCTAAAAAAGAGAGGGCTCTCTAATCCTGTGGTATCTACCATGATCAATGCCAGGAAGCCGGTATCCAGGCAGATCTATTATAGGATCTAGAAGGCGTACATCACGTGGTGTGAGGCCAAGAAATGGCATCCACGTAAGTACGTAATAGGTAGGATTCTGGACTTCCTACAGTGGGCTGTACATAGGAAGCTTGCCTTGAGTACTATCAAGGGTCAGACGGCCTTGTCAATATTTTTTCAAAGGCCCTTGGCTTTGCATTCATTAGTCAAAGCTTTCATACAAGGAGTGATGCGTATTAGCCCTCCGGTTAGTATTCCCATATGTCCATGGGACTTAAACCTGGTTCTGTCGGTTCTACAGAAACAACCATTTGAACCATTGCGGCACATTTCCTTGGTTCTTTTCACCAGGAAATTGATTTTCTTAGTAGCCATTTGTTCGGCTAAAAGAGTATCGGAATTAGCCGCCTTGTCCTGTAAGGAGCCATATCTGGTTGTCCATAAGGACAGAGTAGTATTACGTCCTCATCCAGCCTTCTTCCTAAGGTGGTATCGAGGTTCCATTTGAACCAAGATGTGGTTCTTCCTTCCTTTTTCCCCAAACCTAGTTCGGTAGAGGAAAAGTTATTGCATTCTTTGGATGTAGTAAGAGCAGTTAAAGCTTATCTTAAAGCCACTGCTCAGATTCGTAGAACGGATACTTTGTTTGTTCTGCCGGAAGGCCCCAGAAAGGGTCAGGCAGCATCAAAAATCTACTTTAGCCAAGTGGATTCGACAGGTCATAATACAAGCCTATGGCTTGAAAAGGAGACCGCCTCCGTTCAAAGTTAGGGCGCACTCCACAAGAGCAGTTGGAACTTCATGGGCAGTGCATCACCAAGCCTCCCTGGCTAAAGTCTGTAAGGCCACAACATGGTCCTTAGTACTCACGTTTACTAGATTCTACCATGTAGACGTCAGAAGTCAGGAGGATGTCGCCTTTGGGCGCAGTGTGTTGCAGGCCGTAAAAGAGCCTCATGCCTGATGGCGCCCAGCTTATGTATAGTGTATCCCTCCCCTCATTTGGCATTGCTTTGGGACGTCCCATTAGTAATGACTAAGTCGCTCTGTGTCCCGTGATGTACGAAAAAGAAAAAGGGATTTTTATAACAGCTTACCTGTAAAATCCTTTTCTTGGAGTACATCACGGGACACAGAGCTCCCACCCCTCTTTTTGGGACACTTATTGCTTTGCTACAAAACTGAGGTGCTCCCGGATGGGAGGGGCTTATATAGGGGAGGGTACTTCTGGTTTGGAAGTTGCCAGTGCCAGCACCTGAAGGTAAACTATATAACCCATTAGTAATGACTAAGTCGCTCTGTGTCCCGTGATGTACTCCAAGAAAAGGATTTTACAGGTAAGCTGTTATAAAATCCCTTTTTTTTTTTATAATGCAGTTTTTTTTCATTTAATTTAACACATAGTTATTGACATACAAAACATCGTACATTAACATCACATTAATTTTAATCTAGTATCCCCCCATCCCAAAAACAAAACAAACATAAAAAAAAAAACATTGCGTTTCGCAGAGATCTGCCCTCGCTTCTTCAGGGAAACTAGCTATGCAAGTTCATTAATTTATAATTGTATATGTCCTCCAGTGTATAGGGAAGCTTAACTACCACTTGACCATCTGGTGCCAGAACCGTGTCTGACAGGCATTGGATCACATCATAAACTGACGGGGGCGGTTATAACTTTTCTATGGTGGAAAATAGGAAGCCTCAACTAGACTGTGCTCTGGTGGCAGACTGGAGACTCTAGCCATACCATGTGGGTATGAACTGTAGAGATGTGAATCGTCCCCATCCTAGTCGGTTTATGATGTGATCCAATGCCTGGCAGATGTGGTTCTGGGTTCAGGCACCAGAGACCAGATGATCAAGTGGTAGTTAAGCTTCCCAATACACTGAAGGAAATGTACAATTATAAATTGATGAAGATGCATAGCTAACTTCCCTGAAGAAGCAGAGGCAGATCTCTGCGAAACGCGTTGGATTATCCTGCATCTATGAAATTTATCAATGCTTTTAATGCAAATAAGTAACACTGGCTCATTGTTAGCTTGATGTTCCTGTATCTGCATACATACTTATATGATGTTTACATCTAGTTTTGTACAATAAAAATTATATTTTTTACAATATAATTGTGTCTTTGTGCTCACCTCAGCGACTACCTCATATCCTTAAGTGTTAATTGCTTTAGGGTAGGAAGCATTCCCCTCCCATTTTTTCCTCCTTCTAAAGCCCCTGGCAGTAATCATTGTGTTCTGCTGACCGGACACAATAGCGCTGCTGAAACGGATTCACCCATTAACGCTGTGTTAACCACTTAAGCCCCGGACCATTTGGTAGCTAAAGGACCAGAGGTGAATTCAGAATTTTGCACTGCGCTGCTTTAACTATAAATTGTGCGGACATGCAATGTTGTACCCAAACGAAATTTGCGTCCTTTTCTTCCCACAAATAGAGCTTTCTTTTAATGGTATTTGATTGCCTCTGCGATTTTAATTTTTTGCGATATAAACGGAAAAAGACCGAAAATTTTGAAAAAAAATGATATTTTCTACATTTTGTTATAAGAAAAATCGAATAAACTCAATTGTAGTCATACATTTAGGCCAAAATGTATTCAGCCACATGTCTTTAGTAAAAAAAATGTCAATAAGCGTATATTTATTGGTTTGCGCAAAAGTTATAGCGTCTACAAACTAGGGTACATTTTCTGGAATTTACACAGCTTTTAATTTATGACTGCCTATCTCATTTCTTGAGGTGCTAAAATGGCAGGGCAGTACAAAACCCCCCCAAATGACCCCATTTTGGAAAGTAGACACCCCAAGGAAATTGCTGAGAGGCATGTTGAGCCCATTGAATATTTTTTTTTTTTTTGTCCCAAGTGATTGAATAATGACAAAAAAAAATAAAAAATTACAAAAAGTTGTCACTAAATGATATATTGCTCACACATGCCATGGGCATATGTGAAATTACACCCCAAAATACATTCTGCTGCTTCTCCTGAGTACGGGGATACCACATGTGTGGGACTTTTTGGGAGCCTAGTCGCGTACGGGACCCCAAAAACCAAGCACCGCCTTCAAGGTTTCTAAGGGCATAAATTTTTGATTTCACTCCTCACTACCTATCACAGTTTTGAAGGCCATAAAATGCCAAGATAGCACAAAACCCCCCAAAATGACCCCATTTTGGAAAGTAGACACCCCAAGGAAATTGCTGAGAGGCATGTTGAGCCCATTGAATATTTTTTTTTTTTTTGTCCCAAGTGATTGAATAATGACAAAAAGAAAAAAAAAATGTACAAAAAGTTGTCACTAAATGATATATTGCTCAAACATGCCATGGTTATATGCGGAATTGCACCCCAAAATACATTTGGCTGCTTCTCCTGAGTACGGGGATACCACATGTGTGGGACTTTTTGAGTGCCTAGCCGTGTACGGGCCCCCGAAAACCAAGCACCGCCTTCAGGATTTCTAAGGGCACAAATTTTTGATTTCACTCCTCACTACCTATCAGTTTTGAAGGCCATAAAATGCCAAGATAGCCCAAAACCCCCACAAATGACCCCATATTGGAAAGTAGACACCCCAAGCTATTTGCCGAGAGGCATGGTGAGTATTTTACAGCTCTCATTTGTTTTTGAAAATGAAGAAAGACATATTTTTTTTTTTTTTTTCTTTTTTCAATTTTTAAAACTTTGTGACAAAAAGCGAGATCTGCAAAATACTCAACATACCTCTCAGCAAATAGCTTGGGGTGTCTACTTTCCAAAATGCTATCATTTGGGGGGTTTTGTGCCATCTGGGCATTCCATGGCCTCCGAAACTGTGATAGGCAGTGAGGAGTGAAATCAAAAATTTACACCCATAGAAATCCTGAAGGCGGTGCTTGGTTTTCGGGGTCCTGTACGCGGCTAGGCTCCCAAAATGTCTCACACATGTGGTATCCCCGTACTCAGGAGAAGCAACAGAATGTATTTTGGGGTGCAATCCACATATAACCATGGCATGTTTGAGCAATATATAATTTAGTGACAACTTTTTGTAAATTTTTTTATTTTTTTGTCATTATTCAATCACTTGGGACAAAAAAAAATAAAAATTCAATGGGCTCAACATGCCTCTCAGCAAATAGCTTGAGGTGTCTACTTTCCAAAATGGGGTCATTTGGGGGGGTTTTGAACTGTCCTGGCATTTTATGCACAACGTTAGGAAGCTTATGTCACACATCATCCACTCTTCTAACCACTTGAAGACAAAGCCCTTTCTGACACTTTTTTTGTTTACATGAAAACATATTTTTTTTTTTTACAAGAAAATTATGTTGAACCCCCAAACATTATATATATTATTAAAGCAAAGGCCCTACAGATTAAAATAGTGGGTGTTGCATTTTTTTTTTCCACACAGTATTTGCGCAGCGATTTTTCAAACGCATTTTTTGGGGGGGAAACACACTTTTTTTATTTTTAATGCACTAAAAAACACTATATAGCTCAAATGTTTGATGAAATAAAAAAGATGATCTTAGGCCGAGTACATGGATACCAAACACGACATGCTTTAAAATTGCGCACAAACGCGCAGCGGCGAGAAACTACATTCATTTTTAAAAGCATTTAAAAGCCTTTACAGGTTACCACGTTACATTTACAGAGGAGGTCTACTGCTAAAATTACTGCCCTTCGCGGTGATACCTCACATGCATGATGCAATTGCTGTTTACATATGACGCTAGACCGACGCTTGCGTTCGCCTTTGCGCAAGAGCAGGGGGGGGACAGCGGTGCTTTTTTTTTTTTTTTTTTTTATTATTTATTTTGCTTTTTTATTTTATTTTTAAACTGTTCCTTCCATATTTTTTTTTTCTTTCTCGTACATCACGGGACACAGAGCGGCATTGTCATTACTATGTGGGTTATATAGTTTACCTTCAGGTGCTGGCACTGGCAACTTCCAAACCGGAAGTACCCTCCCCTATATAAGCCCCTCCCATCCGGGAGCACCTCAGTTTTTTGCCAGTGTCTAAGGTGTTGGCCAAGAAGTAACATGTGTTTTTCACTGAGCTTGCATACAGGTTCTTTTGGGCCTCAGTAAGCTATTCCGGATCCGACCAAAAAAGCTTCATAGCTAAACGGTCGGTTACCCGGGCCTTGCAGAGAAGAGCAAGGTTTTGCCTGTAATGCTTCTCTTGGGAGGGCTGGACCCTGGGATCCAGAGCTCTGGTCATACCCACGACCAAGATGTTTTCTGTGCAGGGTGCTATACAGGTCCAGGGGAGTGGAATCCTTGGGAACCCGGTCCCTGAAGGTTTAATTACAATGCCTGCCGTGAGAGGTGAAGTTTGGGCTTCTGTGGACCAAACAGAGTCCTGCGGCGGGGAAAAGGTAAGTGGGGGCCCTTCAGGAACTTGGTTCTTTTGGGGGACCCCCAAGCCTAATATGTCTTTCTGCCTGTTACCTAACGGTATTCCCGCTAAATATCTGTGCATGCCTGTAACTACTAAAAAATGTAATAATTTTAAGAGTGGTCAAGAAAAAAAAAAAAATGGCTAAACCGCGGTACCTGTGTTAAACCACTAGAGGCCGCTGTGGAACGTTGTTTTCTTGTCATGTGGATTTTTTCTTTCCAAGTCTAAATCCAGGCAGATGGTGAGTTCTCTGAATGGGAAACTGTTTCCTCTGCCATGTTGCAATGCTCGTCCATCCCCCAGCCCTGTGGCAAACAGGGCCCTGGCTTCTATCCCTAGTTCCTTTTAAAAAAGAGCGCCGAAGGCGCACGTACCCGTGCGCGTACACGCGCCTCTATTTATAGAGGTGAGCTGGAAAAAGGGGCGGAGCTTGGTGGATGACGCTCTGTGCGCGCCGCAGCGCTTCTGCGCATGTGCGGGCGTCCCAGCATGTTAAAAAGCACAATTAGGTGTTGTCAGCTGGTTATGGAAGGCAGAAACAGAGCTGGCAACATTTAGAAAGGCATACAGCAGGCGGTTGATGCAGGCATCCCCATAGAAAGGCACATTAGTAGACACCAACTGTTTATATAGCAGCAATTGTGCTAGACTATTGTCAGTAAGTGGTGTATTTCGGCTGGAATACCTCAGCTTTGGGCTTAGGAATATGCCGTCTAAAGTCTCCGGGACTAAGAATCCCAGGAAGCAAAGGGGGTCTCCATCAGGCTCTGAGTATCTTGGGCATGCTTTGGCTGCACCAATCTCCCCTGAAAAATCAGAGGTTAGTGACCGTAGAGCACCCTCAGGAGTTCCTGGTACTGTGGCTGTCCTCAATTCACCTGCTCCTGTGTATATAACAGAGGAGGTTTTTTCCTCAGCTCTGGGAGGACTGGAAGAGAGATTGACTACATTGATTGCTGCTTCCCTGTCAGAGGGAAAGCGCGCCCGATCTCCGTCTCCTCCCTCAGAGTACCTGTTAGCAGAGCAACAGTCCCATACAGGGATCGACCTACCTGAAGGGGATCAGGATGAGGTTGATTCTGTTGTAGAGGAATCAACAGTGGAAGAGCCATTCTCAGCATCACATGCTGAAAGATTATGGGTTCAGTCCCTGACTAACATGGTCCGATCAGCATTTAAAATGCCCCTTGCGGAGCCATCATCCACTTCTGTCTCCTCGTTGGGGTCGCTAAAAGCTCCCCAGACTGTTTGTTCCTTTCCAATCCATCCTTTACTGGAAGGGCTCATTTACCAGGATTGGGAACATCCTGATAAAATATTTACTCCTCCCAAGAGATTTCCGGTGGTCTATCCCATGGAGGATAAGTTCATCAAAAAATGGAGGGTCCCTACAGTGGACGCAGCCATCTCTTGTGTGAATAAATCACTGACATGTCCAGTAGATAATGTCCAAATGTTCAAGGACCCAATAGATAAAAAATTGGAGTCCTTATTAAAATCTGCATTCTCTACAGCAGGCTTGGTGACACAACCAACAGTGGCAGCTATTGGGGTCTGCCAAGCAGTGAAGGATCAGTTGAAACAGGTCTTAAGGGACCTGCCAGATCAGCAGGCCCTTGCCCTAGCTGATCTACCTAGAGCCTTATGCTTTGCGGTTGACGCCATAAAGGATTCAATCCATCAGGCCTCCCGCCTTACGCTGTCTGTAGTACATATGCGCAGGCTTCTATGGCTCAAAAACTGGTCTGCTGAAGCTCCCTGTAAAAAATTGCTGGTTAGCTTCCCATTTCATGGTGAACGCTTATTCGGGGAAGACCTGGACAAATATATCCAGAAAATTTCCAGCGGTAAAAGTACACTCTTGCCGGTTAAAAACAGAGTTAGAGGTCCCTTTTTTAAGAGGCCTGCTTCTCCAGTCCCTGGGACATCGGCTGTGAAACAGTTCCGACGGCCTCCTCGGTCAAATCCCGGGGGTAAAAATCAGGGACAATCGCAGGGTAACAAGAAACCCTGGGTCAGGAGAGGTACAAAACCTCCCCCAAAATCAAATGCATGAAGGGTTGCCCCCACTCAATCAGGTGGGGGGAAGACTTCAGTTGTTCGCAGAGACCTGGCGGGACACGATCAGAGACAGATGGGTGCTCTCCGCAGTAAGTCTGGGATACAAATTGGAGTTAAAAGACTCCCCTTCTTCCCATTTTATAAGGTCCAACGTGCCAAGGGATCCCCGGAAGAGAGGATCCCTCCTGTTGCCACTAGAACAACTATTGCTCCAAGGAGTAATTATGGAGGTTCCCCTGGAAGAATGCGGGTTCGGGTTTTACTCAAACCTCTTTACAGTCCCGAAACCAAACGGGGACGTGAGGCCCAAAATAAATCTAAAAGGGCTAAACAAATTCCTACATATCAGAACTTTCAGGATGGAGTCGATCCGATCGGTGACCACTGCCCTACAAGGGGAGGAATGGCTAGCCTCGATCGACATCAAAGATGCTTATTTGCACATTCCCATCTTTCCAGTTCACCAAAAATTTCTACGCTTTGCAGTAGAAGGGCGCCATTTTCAGTTCAGAGCCTTACCCTTCGGTCTGGCCACAGCACCACGAGTGTTCACAAAAATTCTGGCCCCATTATTGGCCAATCTAAGAACACAAGGTGTAACGATAATGGCATATCTAGATGACTTGTTGCTGATAGACCACTCAGTGGAAAAACTAGAAGTGGTTGTTCACGAGACAATCAAGTATCTGGAATCTCACGGTTGGATTATCAACCGAGACAAGTCAGCCCTAAAACCAGTCAAAAGTCTGGAATACTTGGGGCTAAGGCTGGATTCAGACCAGAGAAAAATTTTCTTGCCTCAAGAAAAGGTGTCGTCTTTGAGAGATTTGATCCACCTAGTGGGTACAAAAAGACAGCCGTCCATACGCCTGTGCATGAGGCTGCTGGGAAAAATGGTGGCATCATTCGAAGCAGTACCCTACGGTCAATTCCACTCAAGGAATTTGCAAAGGGCCATACTGTCAGCCTGGAACAAAAAAGTTCAGGCCCTAGACTTACCAATGTCCTTGTCCCCTTCCGTTCGCAAGAGCCTCCGTTGGTGGTTGGTTCCCCAGAATCTGGAAAAAGGGAAATCCTTCAGTCCGATTTCTTGGAAGGTGGTCACTACAGATGCCAGCCTTATAGGCTGGGGAGCAGTACTGGAGCAATGGTCTCTCCAGGGCAGATGGTCGGATGCAGAAAAGGCCCTGCCCATCAATCTCTTAGAGATACGAGCAGCCCGGTATGCCCTAGTAGCATGGACATCCAAACTCCAAGGGTCCCCTGTCAGAATTCAATCAGACAATGCCACGGCAGTGGCATATATCAATCATCAGGGTGGCACCAGGAGTCGTGCAGCCCAGAGGGAAGTAAATTGCATCCTGAAATGGGCAGAAAGATATGTCCCAGCCATATCCGCGGTATTCATTCCAGGAGTGGAGAATTGGAAGGCGGACTTTCTAAGTCGCCAACAATTATCCCCAGGGGAATGGTCCCTTCACCCCGAGGTTTTCCGGACAATATGTCAGCGGTGGGGAACACCGGATGTAGATCTGCTAGCATCCAGATTCAACGCAAAGGTGGACAGATTTGTCTCTCGGACAAGGGATCCCCTAGCTTGCGGCTCTGGTGCCCTAGTGTTCCCTTGGGATCAGTTCAAGCTGATATATGCATTCCCACCGCCACAATTGTTACCTCGATTACTCCGCGGAATCAGGGTAGAAAAGAAACCAGTGATTCTGGTGGCTCCAGCGTGGCCCCGAAGAGAATGGTACGCGGAGATTGTAAAAATGTCTGTGGGGAGTCCTTGGACCCTCCCACATCGTCCGGACCTGCTTTCACAAGGACCGATATACCACCCTTCCTTACTAGCCCTAGGTTTGACGGCCTGGCTATTGAAGCCCACATTCTAAAAAAGAGAGGTCTCTCTAATCCTGTGGTATCTACCATGATCAATGCCAGGAAGCCGGTATCCAGGCAGATCTACTATAGAATCTGGAAGGCGTACATCGCTTGGTGTGAGGCCAAGAAATGGCATCCACGTAAGTACGTAATAGGTAGGATTCTGGACTTCCTACAGTGGGCTGTAGATAGGAAGCTTGCCTTGAGTACTATCAAGGGTCAGATTTCGGCCTTGTCAATATTTTTTCAAAGGCCCTTGGCTTCGCATTCACTAGTCAAAGCCTTTATACAAGGAGTGATGCGTATTAGCCCTCCTGTTAATATTCCCGTATGTCCATGGGACTTAAACCTGGTTCTGTCGGTTCTACAGAAACAACCATTTGAACCATTACAGCACATTTCCTTGGTTCTTCTCACCAGGAAATTGATTTTTCTAGTAGCCATTTGTTCGGCTAAAAGAGTGTCGGAATTGGCCGCTATGTCCTGTAAAGAGCCATATCTGGTTATCCATAAGGACAGAGTAGTGTTACGTCCTCATCCAGCCTTTCTTCCTAAGGTGGTATCGAGGTTTCATTTGAACCAAGATGTGGTTCTTCCTTCCTTTTTCCCCAGACCTAGTTCGGTAGAGGAAAAGGTTATTACATTCTTTGGATGTAGTAAGAGCAGTTAAAGCTTATCTAAAAGCCACTGCTCGGATTCGCAGAACGTATACTTTGTTTATTCTGCCGGAAGGCCCCAGAAAGGGTCAGGCAGCGTCAAAATCTACTTTAGCCAAGTGGATTCGACAGGTCATAATGCAAGCCTATGGCTTGAGAAGGAGACCGCCTCTGTTCAAAGTTAGGGCGCACTCCACGAGAGCAGTTGGAACTTCATGGGCAGTGCATCACCAGGCCTCCCTGGCTCAAATCTGTAAGGCCGCAACATGGTCTTCAGTACACACGTTTACTAGGTTCTACCAGGTGGACGTTAGAAGTCAGGAGGATGTCGCCTTTGGGCGCAGTGTGTTGCAGGCCGCAAAAGATCCTCATGTCTAAGATAGCGCCCAGCTTATGTATGGTGTATCCCCCCCCTCATTGGGCATTGCTTTGGGACGTCCCACATAGTAATGACTATGCCGCTCTGTGTCCCGTGATGTACGAGAAAGAAAATAGGATTTTTATAACAGCTTACCTGTAAAATCCTTTTCTTGGAGTACATCACGGGACACAGAGCTCCCACCCCTCTTTTGGGGACACTTATTGCTTTGCTACAAAACTGAGGTGCTCCCGGATGGGAGGGGCTTATATAGGGGAGGGTACTTCCGGTTTGGAAGTTGCCAGTGCCAGCACCTGAAGGTAAACTATATAACCCACATAGTAATGACTATGCCGCTCTGTGTCCCGTGATGTACTCCAAGAAAAGGATTTTACAGGTAAGCTGTTATAAAAATCCTATTTTTTTATCATTTTTATTGTTATCTCAGGGAATGTAAATATCCCCTATGATAGCAATAAGTAGTGACAGGTACTCTTTTTTTTGAAAAAAAATGGGGGGTTAGACCCTAGATCTTTCCTCTGCCCTCAAAGCATCTGACCACACCAAGATCGGTGTGATAAAATGCTTTCCCAATGGCGCTGTTTATATCCGGGGGGGGGGGCATTCCCTCCCACTGCTTGTAAAAGCAGTCTAGAGGCTAATTATCTGCTAGAATTGCTTTTACATGAAAGCCGGCCACTGGCTGAAAAGAATGATACCAAGATGATACCTAAACCTGCAGGCATCATTCTGGTATAAACATTCAAAGTCCAGCAACATACCAGTACGTTGCTGGTCCTTGTTGGACATGTATTGTAATCTTTTTTTTCATGCAGCCTGTTGGTTGAACGAAAAAAAGAGATTGATCGGTGGGTATGCCCACCATTAGAATACCTCCCTTCATCCACCCACTTCTAATGATGGGCATATATGCCGAAGCATGGGGGCATCCTCCCGCAAAAAAGTTGTGCCGCATACACACGGTCGGACTTTTCCACGGGCAAGCCTTCGTCGGAATTTCGACCGTATGTGCGCGGCATAAAAGGTTATGCCGCGTACACACGATCGAACTTTTCCACGGGCAAGCCTCCGTCTGAATTTCGACCGTATATACGCGGCATTAGGAGCAAAATCGCTCCTCCGCCCCTGCTGCCCCCATGCTTCGGCATATATGCTCTTTTTTTAACT
This sequence comes from Rana muscosa, assembly GCA_029206835.1. Taxonomy (NCBI): domain Eukaryota; kingdom Metazoa; phylum Chordata; class Amphibia; order Anura; family Ranidae; genus Rana; species Rana muscosa. The sequence goes on from CM055121.1 coordinate 76,222,253, forward strand.
GTGGTGGTGAAATCACCTCCTACAGCGTTGGAATCACGGCTTTATGTATCGTGGGAGCAAACGCTGTTGCTGTCAAGATAAATAAATCCGCGATGCAACTGAATGGCGTACCTGCTAAGCAAATGATGGTTAACATTAAAACAAAGTAACATTACAGTACAACAGTAAGACCTTACCATACCTGCAAAGCAAATACCAAAACAAAACCTAGTAAAAAATTAAAAAAAATTTTAACGCAACCTGTGCCTAAAATATATATATGCCGAAGCATGGGGGCATCCTCCCGCCAAAAAGTTGTGCCGCATACACACGGTCGGACTTTTCCACGGGCAAGCCTTCGTCGGAATTTCGACCGTATGTGCGCGGCATAAAAGGTTATGCCGCGTACACACGGTCGAACTTTTCCACGGGCAAGCCTCCGTCTGAATTTCGACCGTATATACGCGGCATTAGGAGCAAAATCGCTCCTCCGCCCCTGCTGCCCCCATGCTTCGGCATATATGCTCTTTTTTTTTTTTAACGGTGGTGGTGAAATCACCTCCTACAGCACTGGAGTCACGGCTTTATGTATCGTGGGAGCAAATGCTGTTGCTGTCAAGATAAATAATTCCGCGCTGCAGTTGAATGGCGCACCTGAAAACAAAAAATTACATACCTGAAAAGCAAGCATGATAAAACATTGCAGAATAGAATACAGTAAAAAAGAGCAGAACAATAGAGAGAAAATAGAGAGAGAACAATAAAACGACAACTATTTTTGGTTTTTTTATTTTATATTTTTTTTGTTTGTTTTTTACGTATTTTTTTTTTCTTTTTTACACTTTTTTTTTTTAAACTTTAACAACTGTAATGGTTCGGGTCTCTCAAAATGTAATGGCATCTTGGGAGACCCTGTGTAAGTGTGTCCTAGTCTGTGAAATGCTGTACCCTACGCTAAAACTTCACTTTTGAGTGGTAGCGTTCAAAACATTCACCAAGGCAAAGACCAGGTTTGTCAGGACAGAGTGGACAATAATAACGGGTGTCACGCCTAAATCCGCGCTTGCTACAGACACGACATCTTTTTTGGGGGGTTTGTTGGGTAGGGGTACTCGGGAGGAGATGCGTATAATGCCTCTCATGCAGCCGGCTTACTGCATTTGGTAGGGGATGGTGAGGTGCAGAACCGCCTGGATACAGGAGTTCTGTGACTATCTCATTCTGGAATTTTAGAAGAGATAAAGTCCCGCCTGAAGCTCTGTATAGCACATGAGCGTTCAGCAAAGCCAATTGGAATAAGGATAGAGACACTTTTTTGTACCAGCGTCTCGCCTTACGGTCAATTAGATACGGCGCCATCAACTGGTCGTTGAGGTCCACCCCTCCCATATTTTTGTTATATTCATGGACACAGAGGGGTTTCTCCACAACACCAGTCGCCGTACGAATTTGGACTGTCGTGTCTGCATGAAGGGAGGTAAGAAGGAAAACATTCTTATTGTCCCTCCACTTCATAGCGAGCAAGTTATTACACTTTACGCAGGCTCTCTCCCCCAGCCTAAGACGGGCATCTACAAGCCGCTGGGGAAAGCCCCGGCTATTAGGTCGCACGGTGCCACATGCTCCAATCTGATGATCAAACAAGTGACTAAACAGTGGCACGCTCGTGTAATAATTGTCCACATACAAGTGGTACCCCTTTCCGAATAAGGGTGACACCAAGTTCCACACTATCTTGCCAGCGCTCCCTATGTAATCCGGGCAGTTGACCGGCTCAACCTGACTATCTTTTCCCTCATAAACCATAAAGCTCCATACATAGACTGTTGCCCTGTCACAGCACTTATAGAGCTTGACCCCGTATCTGGCACGCTTGCTGGGAAGGTACTGCTTGAAAGCCAAGCGGCCAGAAAATTTAATCAGGGACTCATCAATGCAGACAGCTTGATCGGGAATAAACAAGGCTGCAAAACGTTCGTTGAAGTGGTTTATGAGGGGCCGAATTTTATTGAGCCGGTCGTATTCAGGGTCCCCACGTGGACGACAAAGTTCATTGTCGTTGAAATGCATGAACCGCAAAATCTGCTTGTATCGTTTACTGTGCATGGAGGCAGAGAACACGGGCATGTGGTCAATTGGGTGCGTGGACCAATAAGCACGCAATGACGGGAATTTATGTGTGCCCATGTTGAGGTAAAGGCCCAGAAAGGTCTTAAATTCGGAAACCGTAATTGGTTTCCAATCTTTGGCAATGGAAGGCAACTGGGGATTAGCGGCGATGAATTGACCAGCATATAAATTACTCTGGTCCACAATAGATCTATAGAGATCTTCCGTGAAAAACAGCGAATAAAAATCGATTGGCATAAAATCAGCTGTTTCCACCTGAATACCGGGTTGGGCAGTGAATGGGGGAAGTACGGGTTCTGCAGAAGTGGTGGGGACCCAATCAGGATAGGCGAATTCTGCAGGTAGGGCACTATGGGCACGACGGGCCTGCCTTTGTCTTGGTGGCAGCGGGACACTACTTGTGCTTGCCACCTCGCCAGCTTGAACTGCACTTATGGGACTCGCCACGTCACCACGTGATACTGCAGTGCTGGATGTACGCCCAGGCTGTACTAGGCCGCTGGTGCTTGCCAATTCACCAGAAGGAATAGCGGCGCTAGTACTACTCTGCTCCATGATACGAGAGCCCTGCGGTTCTTGCTCCTCAACAACCTCAGAAGATCGGGAACGGGTACGCCTGACCTTAGCAGGGACCTCAACTTCGTCGTCAGAGCTATCTGACATGGGGCCGCTGACGTCACTGTCTTCTACGGGAAGATATTCTGAGCCTGAATCTGACAGATACGTGACCTCCTCTTCACTATCTGTCATGCTCAGAATCTCGTAGGCCTCTTTACTAGTGTACCTTCGACTTGCCATTTTGGGCTCTAAATTTAGGGGTACACTAGTAAGATTCACAGGAAAAAAAGCACCTGACTGTCGTCAGCAAATATATCAAACGTTACAAAAAAAACTGTTAGCGGTCGCAGGGATCAGGACTGTCTCTGCGAACGCTGCAGTTATGTGTTTTGTGTTTGGTAAGTGACAGTGATCGATCGATACTGCACTTGGGTGGGCTGGGCTGGGCGGAGGGGCTAAACGCAGGTGCTAGCAGGTATCTGGGCTGATCCCGCTAACACTGCGTTTTTGGGAACCCTAAACCGCTGGGGACGCTAGTATAGATCTGATCAGATACTATACCACTAAGGGAGGTGTATGCTTTGCGCGTGGGTGTTAGCGTTACTGGCACTAACCTAACGCTGCCTGGGGCGACGCAGACCCTCTCTGGCGCTAAAACCTAATTGATCTCACCCGCCGGGCGATCAGGGGGTTAAACCTTTATTGGGTAATATACGGCGGGTGCCCTGATGCTATAAAAACCAAATTAACCAACCAGCGTAACCTTTATATGGTGATCACTGGTGAAAGGGTTAACTAGGGGCAATCAGGGGGGTTAAAACCTTTATTAGGTTAAATATGGGGGTACCCGACGCTATATAAAAACCTGACGGGTTACCTAAATAACTAAATAACTAACTGGGTAACCAGTGTTACCAGTGACGCTTATACGGTGATCACTGGTGAAAGGGTTAACTCTAGGGGCAATCAGGGGGTTAAAATAATATATGGGGGTACCTGACGCTCTAAAAACCTGCGGCGAAACTAAAAATAAATAACTGGCTATCTAGGGCACCACCGGCACTAAATACAGCGATCGAAAATACGATCGCTTAGTGACGCTGGCGTTAGGGGGTGAAAGGGTTACCTGGGGGGCGATCAAGGGGTTAAACCTTTATTAGGGGGGGTTAGGGGGCTACCCTGGACCTAAAGGGGCCTAATCCTAACTGCCCTGCAACTTTTTACTATCACAGATGACACTAAATGCAGTGATCAGTAAAATAAATGATCACTGCAATCAGTGACACTGTGATTGGGGGCTGGGGGGTGACTGGGGGGTGAAATGTGTGCCTATGTGTACCTAAGTGTCAGTGGACTGTTGGTGCACTAACCTGCTTCCTCTCTCCTCGGCGCCGGAATCGAAAAGACCGCCGCGAGGGAGATGACATCACTTCCTCCTGCCTGTGTTTACATCACATGGCGGAGGAAGCATTTTCATTCGCCGGGAGCGATCACGAGGGGCTGGCCGAAATCGAATGTTCACCCCCTCATCTCTGATCGCTCCCCAACGATAAACGGCCGCTCACTGTATAAGAGGGGGGTCCGATCGGACCCCCCAACTGTACAAAGGCGATCACGTATGCTCTACGTGATTGTGCCTGTCTGTGCCATTCTGCCGACGTGTATATATAGAGTGAGCGGTCGTTAAGTGGTTAATAGGGGAATCAAGCAATTTTCTTATCTTCCACCCTCGGTGGGAGGAACGAAAATGTAATCATCTATTGCTGGCCTTAGTTTGTGAAAGAATAATAAAGATACTAGTTGTACAGATTATAGTACCTCATCCCATACATCAGAGATGGATCCTATGCAGGGCTTTTTTTCAGCTGGAACTTGGTGGAACTCAGTTCCACCACCTCTGGCTCAGGCCCTCCGCTCCCTGCCTACCACTATCACTTGTAAACACAAGTCTGACTCCTGTGTTTACAAGTGACAGCTTGTCTCTCACCGACTCGCACAGATCTAATCTCCATAGTGCCTCCCACTGAATGCAGGATGTGGACAAGGGAGGTGCAGATGCTCGGGGTACAGTGCAGATCCTCAGGGTACAGTGCAGATCCTGACTTCCCCACTGGATGATCTCCTTGCAAGTAAGCCACCTACAGTGTGAAAAAAGTACTAGAGCTGGTTGGGTGTTTCAGCTTCATACAGCAACAAAAGTAAGACATGGGCGATGGTGGAGCTTTTAAGAGGGAGGGAGAAGATGGCGGGGGGGGGGATTGTATGGAAAGGTCAGAGCTGAAGAAGGGTGAAAGTAAGATGTAAATGGGCGATGTATAGGTAGTCGGCTGTGGAAGGAGGCTGAACTCTGCACTCTCTATGTAGCTCACCCTCAAACTCTGCACTCTGTGTGTACCCCCCACACCCCAACACTGAAATCTGTATGTAATGCACTCCTGGTGTTTATTGCCCCTTAAGATCCTCCCACTGTTGGTGAAATTTGACCACACTATTAACCCACTATGTGAGGTTTGGTGTGTGTGTGTGTGCGAAACTGTTGGCAGGATTCAAAGACGTGATCGGCAAAGAGTAGGGTGGAAATTCTATCCCCCCTCCCATCTCCTGCAATCTATTCAGCTTACAGAGCTCAGACAGTAGATCATTGGACCAGGAGGGCGTGAGCCTAGTATATTCAGTTATGTTCAACTTGATTTTTGCCATGCAGTAGCGAGGACACTGTATTAGAGGAAGTGCGTGGTCTTTGCCCCTCCCAGCCACCCAGATGTTTAAAGTTTTGCCACAGCAAAGTAGACTGGTACTGTAAGGCTCTGCTACTGTAAGTCCAGCTATAGATTTTGAGTATTGGAGATGTTCCAATCTAATCCTGAGAGGCTCCTCCATGTCAAGTCTCTAAATATAGTACTACATTTTTAATAATGATCCAGCATGGTGAATTATGTAGAAAATGTAGGTGTTGAGGCATCCATATCATTTTTAAGAGATTGGTACAACCTACCATTGTGAGAGGATGTCTGCACCAGGTCCTTTGTTGAGGGTATATACAAATAAATTAAATCAAGTGGTTGATGGTAGATGGTTATACCCAAATACTTATGGGAAACGACTTTAATGTGGGAGAGATTTGGAGCTAGGTGCTCCATGAGATGTTCAAAGCTTGGGATATTTTTTTTTATAACCTTACCCTGCTTTAAACTTCTCCACAACTTTATCCCTGACCTGTCTGGTGTGTTCCTTGGCCTTCATGATGCTGTTTGTGCACTAAGGTTCTCTAACAAACATCTGAGGGCTTCACAGAACAGCTGTGCAAATTACCATCATTGTACGTTGGACACGTGTACACGGCGATCTGTGGCCACGCTAGTAGGGGAGCCAATCGGCGGGTCTGGTGGACTCTGTCTGCTGGCCACCAGCGATCGCTCCACAGAGAGGCAGAATGGGGATCTGCCAGTGTTAACCAACAGATCCATGTTCTGTCAGCGGAATAGAGATCAGATTGTCTGTTCCTAATGATTAGGAACATCGATCTCTCTCTACTCGTTGTCAGTCCACTCCCCCCCCAGTTAGAAAGCGCCTCCCTAGGGAACATTTAACTCTTTGATCGCCCCTTGTGTTAACCCCTTCCCCGCCAGTGTTATTTATACAGTAATCAGTGCATTTTCAGAGCACTAATCGCTGTATAAATGTCCTTGGTCCCAAAAAAGTTTCAACTGTCTGATCTGTCCGCCACAATGTCGCAGTCCCGCTAAAAATCAATTCCCCGCCATTACTAGTAAAAAAAAAATAGTGCCATAAATCTATCCCCTATTTTGTAGACATGATAACTTTTTGCGCAAACCAATTAATGTACGCTAATTGGGATTTTTTTTTATCTAAAAATATGTAGAAGAATACATATTGGCCTAAACTGAGAATTTTTTTTTTTTTACATTTTGGGGGATTGGGTATTTATTATAGTAAAAAGTATTGTATTTTTCAGTCCTGTGGCTTTCTCCTGCTCTGTTCTTCTGTTATCAGCATGATAACTTCTGACAAGTTCTCCGACACAGGAGATAAAACCAGCCTGAATTTTGTCAGGAAGGGTGCTAAAAATAGATTGGTAGAAAGCTGCTTTATTCACAGGACAGCTCTGAAAGTCCCTGCCTATCTGGAGGGGGGTGTGTGCCTTTCCTTCAATCAACTGTCTCCCAGTGTAATCCAATACTTCTCTCACAGTGCAGAATGAGGAAGTAAAAATTCTAACATGATCTGCACTTTCTTAACAGTATATAAAGCTGAAGACAGCAGATATACAGCTGTGCTCATAAGTTTACGTACCCTGGCAGAATTTATGATTTCTTGGCCATTTTTCAGAGAATATGAATGATAACACAAAAGCATTTTTCACTCATGGTTATTGTTTGGCTGAAGCCATTTATTATCAATCAACTGTGTTTTCTCCTTTTTTACATCATAATGGCAACAAACGACCCAAATGACCCTGATCAAAAGTTTACATACCCTAGTTCTTAATACAGTGTATTGCCCCTTTTAACATCACTGACAGCTTTGTGGTATTTTTTTGGATGTGTAGTGATTCAGTACTTGCCAAATATGCTGCAGAAATCACCTCCCTCCACTAAGTCTTGCTGCAGCCATTTTAACTGGGCAGCTGAAGCTGGTGACTTTGGTCTGATAACATGCATACAAGTTGACACAAAGGGGTTTGAATGGCTATTAAAGGTAACCATCCTCACCTGTGATCTGTTTCCTTGTAATTAGTGTGTGTGTATAAAAGGTCAATGAATTTCTGGACTACTGACAGACCCTTGAATCTTTCATCCAGTGCTGCACTGATGTTTTTGGATTCGGAGTCATGGGGGAAGCAAAAGAATTGTCAACGGATCTGTGGGAAAAGGTAGTTGAACTGTAAAAAAAAAAAGGAAAGGGATATAAAGATACCCAAGGAATTTAGAATGCCAATCCGCAGTGTTCAAACTCTAATCAAGAAGTGGAAATTAAGGGGTCCTGTTGAAACCAAACCACGGTCAGGTAGACCAACTAAGATTTCAGCCACAACTGCCAGGAAAATTGTTCGGGATGCAAAGAAAAACCCACAAATAACTTCAGGTGAAATCTCAGAAAACATGTGGTGTGGCTGTTTCAAGATGCACAATAAGGAGGCACTTGAAGAAAGATGGGCTGCATGGTTGAGTCACCAGAAGAAAGCCATTACTACGCAATTGTCACAAAGTATCCCACTTACAATATGTCAAACAGCACAGAGACAAGCCTCAAACATTCTGGCACAGTCAATTTGGAGTAATGAGACCAAAATTTAGCATTTTTGCCACAACCATAAATGCTACATTTGGAGAGGAGTCAACAAGGCCTATGATGAAAGGTATGGAGGTGTATCGCTGATGTTTTGGGGATGTGTGAGCTACAAAGGCACAGGAAATTTGGTCAAAATTGTTTGCAAGATGAATGCAGCATTTTAGCAAAAAATACTGGAGGAACATTTGCATTCATCAGCCAGGGAAGCTGAGCATGGGACGTACTTGGACATTCCAACATGACAATGATCCAAAAAACACAAGGCCAAGTCTACCTGTCATTGATTATAGCAGAATAAAGTGAAGGTTCTGGAGTGGCCATCTCAGTCTCCTGACCTCAATATCATTGAGCCACTCTGGGGAGATCTCAAACGTGCATTTCATGTAAGACAGCCCAAGAATTTACAGGAACTGGAGGCTTTTTGCCAAGAGCAATGGGCAGCTTTACCATCTGAGAAGATAAAGAGCCTCGTCCAGAAATACCACAAAAGATTTCAAGTTGTCATTGATGTTAAAGGGGGCAATACACAGTATAAAGAACAGTGGTATGTAAACTTTTGACAGGGTCATTTGGGTAGTTTGTTGCCATTATGATTTAAAGAGTAAACACAGTTGATAATAAATGGCTTCAGCCAAACTAACCATGAGTGAAAAAAAAGTTTTTGTGTTATTCATATTCGCTGAGAAATTTCCAAGAAATCATAAATTCTGCCAGGGTATGTAAACTTATGAGCACAACTGTACATGTAAAACTTATGTAGAAGGATTTGTTTTATCTCCATGTATCATTATGGGGCTGTTCACTTCACTGGGTATATGCAAGGGTTTACATCCACTTTAAATTACACACAGGTGGGTAATATTTACTAATTAGGTGACTTCTGAAAGCTATTGGTTACACTAGATTTTAGTTGGGGTTATCGGAGTAAATGGGCTGAATACAAATGCATACCACACTTTTCAAATATTTATTTGTAAAAAAATTGAAAACCATTTGTAATTTTCCTTCCACTTTACAATTATGTGCCACTTTGTGTTGGTCTATTAAATAAAATCCCAATAAAATACATTTTAAGTTTTTGGTTGTAACATGACGGTAGAAAAATTCAAGGGGTATAAATACTTTTTCAAGGCACTGTACGAACAGGCGCAAACCATTTTCCCAACTGTTGAGATAAGATTATTAGTATTATACAGGATTTATGACGCCAACAGTTTACACAGCACTTTAAAATGTAGAAGGGGGGTAGTAAATTTACAATACAGTTCAATACAGAAGGAATAGGAGGCCCTGCTCATGGAGCTTATAATCTAAAGGGAAGGGGATAGGTGGTACAAAAGTTAATAGCTGCAGGAGATGATCAGATGGTGGTGACTCTGATACAGTTCTTAGGTGGAGGCGGGGTAGTCCTCCCTAAATAAGTGAGTTTTCAGGGATTGGCTAAATGCTGACATGGTAGAAGCTGACGAGACATACTCGGGCATGGAGTTCCAGAGGATGGGAGAGGCTCTGGAGAATTCCTGGAGGCAAGCATGGGAGGAGGTCTTGGGAGGAGAGAGGACGATTTGGGCGATATCTGCAGATGAGATTAGTGATGTAGCTGGGGGCGATTGTTGTGGATGGCCTTGTATGTTGTGGTTATTATTTTGAATTTTATACGGTGGGGTAGTGGAAGCCAGTGAAGGGATTGAGGGGAGCAGTAGTTACGGATCGGTTAGTAAGATGTATTCGTTTAGCAGCAGAATTCGTAATAGACTGAAGTGGGGATAGCCTGTATAAGGGTAAGATCAGTTGCAGTAGTGAAGGCGGGAAATAACCAAGGAGTGAATAAGTTGTTTTGTGGTGTCGTTAGTCAGGGATAAATTCTGGAAACGTTGCAGATGTTAAGCTGACAAGATTTAGCCAGTGATTCGATGTGGGGGCTGAAGGAAAATTCTGCATTTCAAGATTACACACCGCACCTTCGTGTGTGAGAAGGAACCAATGGTTGTACCATTGATCTCAATGGTAAAGTCACGAAGAGGGGATCGGAGAGGAAGAAATATTACAAGCTCAGTTTTAGAAAGATTGAGTTTGAGGAAGTGGTGTGACATTCATACACATCCATAACATATCAAGCAATTCACTTCAATTTATGATCCCAGGTCTACGTATTGCCAATCTATAGCACTGCAGAGTAGAAAGTTAAGTATAAGTATGTAAGGATCAATTGGCTGCCCTATATACAAATATAGAATTAAAAATGATGTATTAAAACATGATATATTCCGGCTAAGGACTTGTTGAGAACTTGTCGTTTTTAACCACCTCGCGCCCGCCGTACGAGTATATACGGCCGCGAGGTGGTTGTTACATGCCGGGAGGCCGTTATTATACGGCCTCCGCTAATTTGGCCACGCGGGGGCGCCGCCGGCGCGTCACTGCAATGCTGATGCGCGTGCCTGCCGGCCGCGATGTCCGCCAGGCATCCACGATTGGCGGTTACACAGACAAGGACATGGATCTGTGTGTGTAAACACACAGATCCATGTCCTGTCAGGGAGAGGGGACCGATGCTGTGTCCCTTGTACATAAGGACACAGATCGGTCACCTCCCCCAGTCAGTCCCCTCCCCCCAAAGTAGCAATCACACATTAGGGAACATATTAACCCCTTCCTCGCCCCCTAGTGTTAACCCCTTCCCTGCCAGTCACATTTATACAGTAATCAGTGCATTTTTATAGCACTAATCGCTGTATAAATGTGAATGGTCCCAAAAGTGTCCGATGTGTCCGCCATAATGTCGCAGTCACGTAAAAATCACTGATCGCCGCCATTACTAGTAAAAAAAAAAAAAAATTATAAAAATGCCATAAAACTACCCCCTATTTTGTAAACGCTATAACTTTTGCGCAAACCAATCAATAAACGGTGCTTGCAATTTTTTTTACCAAAAATATGTAGAAGAATACGTATCGGCCTAAACTGAGGAAAAAAAAAAAATCCCAAAAAATTGGGATATTTATTATAGCAAAAATCAAAAAAATATTGCTTTTTTTTTCAAAATTGTCGCTTTATCTTTGTTTATAGCGCAAAAAATAAAAACTGCCAAGGTGATCAAATACCACCAAAAGAAAGCTCTATTTGTGCGAAAAAAAGGACGTCAATTTTGTTTGGGAGCCACATCGCACGACCGCGCAATTGTCATTCAAAGCGTGACAGTGCTGAAAGCTGAAATTTCGCCTGGGCAGGAAGGGGGTATATGTGCCCAGTAAGGAAGTAGTTAATGTAGTTTTATATTTTCTGTGGTTAGTGGTTTTCCTGAGATGGAACAAGTTTGCAGACCCTTTGGAATTATGAGTTTGCACACATGAATGGCTCCTAAAATGTGGTCTGAACGTTAACTGAGTCACAATAATAGACTAGCACAATCTCTCTAAATATCACTTTACATATTTGATCATGTTGACACTATCTAATGAACCACAATGGCTCAACATTTCAGAAACTGTAAAAATAAACATGAATGTTTAAACTAATGTGTATTGTGCAAAGACTTGTCTGAAAAGTAACTTTAAAAAACAAAATCAAAGCAAGAAAGGGAAGATGGGAAAGTAAAGAAGCAAAGTATAACAGAGAAAAGCAGTACAAACAGTATATAAAATGCCTCATACTACAAAGCAAAAGTATAGTGAGGCACTATAGCAGAAGTCTGTGGGAGGAAAGATACAGCATCTGCCATAGATGATTTTCAGGGTCAAAAGTGGTCATAGGCATAGGTCCTCTAGTGCAGCCAAAGCCTTGTTTGAAGTGATCCCAGACCTTTGAGAATTACTGCTAATGCTGCAACTCCTTTTGCCCGTAAATTATTTGAAGGTGTAATAAATAGAGAACTGGCATGGCTTTATATAGGATGTATGTTGTCCAGCCTGATAAATATGTAGTTACTGTCATTCTCGTGTGTCTCAAGTTGAATGGTAGGGTTTCAGCTGACCACCAAGTAACACTTTTATACAGCAAAAAAAGTTGAAATTTAGTGTGCAACTTTTTATATATTTGCAGTATCTCTTGTTTTGCTGCCGTTTTGTACTTGTTCAATATATATATATATATATATGTGTGTGTGTGTATGTATATGTGTGTGTATATATATGTATATATATATATATATATATATATATATAATATGTGTGTTATCAAATTTTGGAACAACGCAAGGGTAGCAGCCCACCTCTCCATGTAATCTCGCCACATTACACATTTAGGAAAAAACTGTGGAGAGAAGTTAAATATACTTCTAATGCTGCGTACACACGATCGGAATTTCCGACAACAAAACCGTGTTTTGTTTTTTTTCCGACGGATGTTAGCTCAAGCTTGTCTTGGATACACACGATCACACAAATGTTGCTCGAAGTTCTGATGGTCAAGAACACGGAGACGTACAACAGTACAACGAGCTGAGAAAAATGAAGTACAATAATTCCGAGCATGCGTCTAATTGGTTCCGAGCATGCGCAGCACTTTTGATCTTCGGAAATGGCTACACATGATCGGAATTTCCTACAAGAACTTTTGCCGTCGGAAGAATTGAGAACCTGCTCTCAATCATTTGTTGTCGGAAATTCCGACAGCAAATGTCCGATGGAGCCTACACACGGTCGGAACATATCCGACCAAAAGCTCACATCGAACACTTGTTGAAATGAAATGAAATGGAATGAAATTCCGATCGTGTGTACGTGGCATTATATCTGCAAATGCTGACGTTCCAAATTTCTTCACTGTTAGAGCATCTTCTTGCAGCATTTGTTGCTCCCAGGATCTCGGAAGGACTGTGACCTCACAATCACCTGTGTGGAAGCTGGCCATAAGATGAGCATATTTAAAAAAAAAAAAGAAATGTGGGTTATTTTTTATTTATTTTTTCCTTAACAGTGTAATGTGGCTATTTTACATAGGAAATGGGCCACTGTTTAATGCGTGGACCTTGCATTTGGTGAGCAGTGAATGACAAATTACCTGGATGGTGTGTATGTGAGTCACAAATAACTCCTGCTTCTTGCCAGCCTCTGCTCCTGGCTCTGAAGAAGCTTGTGTTTACGAGAGAAACATGTCAGCACAGCGTCATTACCCCTATGACGTCCATTCCTAGACCAGACCCTGCAGATTTCCACACCCACGTTATCTATCTGTGGACTGACACTGCACATATGGAGCGGCACAAATGAAGAGTGCTCTGGTGAACTACCTCCATGTGGATTCGGTCCATGAGGCATTAGGAGCCTTCAGCATGGCTGGGGAGTGGTGAGATCACACTGACTTTGTGTATACTGTCCATAGGACGACTCGCCCACATGTAGCTGGTCTCCTAGCAAGATACTGAACGTACACCACTCCTATCTGCACCCGTACACCTGCTTACAGTCCAGATTATCACAGCCAGGTTAGATGTTCAGCTACCATTCAGTATATTGGTGTGCAGACTCCGTTCAGCCTTTACCTGTACCTACGGCTGTACTATGCAAATGCACCACTGACTGACTCTGTTTCAGTGGACTCAGCATCTATCCTAATTTATCCATGCCTCATATACTCCTCATCACATCTGGCCCTGTACTACTGTTGAAGTCATAGATTGGCCAACTGTGGTTTAGGCCGGGTTCACACGTGTGCGATTTCATACCGAATACGATGCGTCAAAAACACTTTGAATTCGCATGTCATCCCTAAAGTCATTGTTTTCAATGACGGTCGTTCACATACATGCGTTGCGATTCCTTAACGAATGCGATGCGATTAAAAAAAAAAGGGTCTTGTCTGGTTTTACTGCGTTGCGAATTTAGTCTCCATAGACATCAGTGTAAATCATTCTGGGAACGCAATGATGGTTCACATATGAGCGAATTCCACCACGCGATTCTCCACAAAAAACAGAAAGTTAACTTTTTTTTTTTTTTTTTACACTTTGATTCCATTGGCTAGAACATAAATGCAGCTATGTCCCACTTCTGAAATTCGTGTTAAAATCGCGGTAAAATTCGCACCTCAGAATGGACAAAAAACGGACCAAATTCCCAGCGCATAAGTGTGAACCCAGCCTAAACCACATTATACTCTGTAATAGAAATCAACCAGCGCAGATAACCTAATAGACAGCAGCTGTACACTGGGGGTCAATTAATCAAATCCCACAATAAAAATATATAAACAGCAGTGCAGCGCAAACATAAAGAAAACACTTCTAAGAAATTATTTTAAGACATTGAGAGGAAGTCCATATATAAACAGTGGGACAGAATCTTCAGAGGTTAAAGATTGCGCCCTCCACGCCACCAACAAGTGTCCAAAGTGATGAGAAGTACAATATTCAGGTGATTCTGTGAAACCCTCCACCAATGGCAGCAATGGCAGCTCACCTTCACATATAGACCCCTGAGTAAATCAGTCAGGTCAAACAGACATTTCCCACTCCAAGGAATATAACAGGAACTCCGTTTCCGGTCAATCAGATAACCCCGACAGGACTTCCAGGACGTAGTTCATATGAAAAAACAATAGAGTGGAATCTAGTGCTCTCCGTATGAAAATTTATTAAAATAAGCACATAAAAGATACACTTACAAATGCTGGCACTGTACCACAGTGCAAGGGATCCACAGCAGATAATGCTCAGCAATAGCAAACAGCAATGAGTGGCGGTAATGATGATAGCGATGATACACAGCTCGAGACAGCAAGCATAGACGCGGGTGACGTCACGATCCCTGTTCACGTTCCGTACGCGTTACGTCCCTGATAAGTGGGCGGGACTTCATCAGCGGTGACGGAAATACCATTATACTCTACCTGCAGTCACTTGCACTAGTGCCTCTTTGATTTAACCATCGGATTGGGCGAGTGTGAGGTGGATGTGTGATTTGTGTGGGGGTCTGCAGCTGCTTCCTTGTCTGGTTTTGACAACGTTGTGATTTTAACTTTTTGTTATGTTAAAGGTTTTTGCAATTTTTCATGTTCTATTTTTACTAAATATACTATAACAAAGCTGTTTATAATCGACTGACCCTCTTTTGAAGATTTATTTTTGGACCTTTAGTCCTCCCTAAATATATGCTTATGCATGGGGATCGAGGGGGTGGGGGTGTGGCTTTTTTTTTTTTGTTTGTTTTTTTCTTTCTGTCTTGTTCCCTCTCAATACGGGCTGGGTTGTATATTGTTTGTTTGTATATAAAAGAAATAAAAAGATGATTTGATAAAAAAAAATATATATTATAATAAAAAAAAATATATATATATATATATATATATATATATATATATATATATATCTCTAGAGCATTGTGCCACCATCCACTCCCTGTTATAATTGCATGGGGATAATCTGACTTTGTATGGGACAATGAGATGGCATTCCTTATAGGATACTCTCCCCTATATCTCCAGCTAAGGTGATGACAGTGATTTTTTTTTCCTTTTTGTTTACGTAAACCTGTAATTCTTGTAATAACCCAATGCCTGTCCGCATCTGTGTTTTGGGATGCCTTTTTTTGTGTTTTTTTTTCTTTCTTCCTAACAAATTTCATATGGAAGTTCATATCCGCTTGCAAGTGCTCTGCGCCATCTCCAACAATGTGTTGTTGTTTTTTTTTTTATTGAAAAATTAACCCTTTCTCACGCTAGTACTGTAATACTACTAGATCAGCACTTTGGACAACACATCAAATTCCAGCACTTATTCATGCAAACCTGGGTAATTGCTAAAAATGAATGATAAATTCTCCTGTGGGTATATATTCTCTCTTGTAATTATTGCTCCACATGAGATGTGTATATTCCATTAAGGATTTTTAATGAATTGGGAGCAGTCTAGCATGCACTGCTGAGTGATCTTACAAGCAGGAAACCCTTAGTTTATCAGCATTTGATGCATCAGACCTTGTTTAGACTGCGAATCTCAGCACGGTTATAAAAAAGTTTAAATTAGCACATTTTGTTCTGAGTCAGTAATGACTTCTGGACATTGTTTTGAGCTCCCTGAAATTTAACAGTTTAACTCTGTGGATTACAAAACTACTACGATCAACTAAAACCGTTTACTTTGAGTATGCTGCTTTCTAACTAGGGTTGCACCAATGCCACTTTTTTTTAAGACCGAGTACATGTACCAAAACTTTTTTCTCTTGTCATCCATGGACTGACACAGCGTGTCTTATACACCTTTACACGTGGGTTATGTCCCTGCTTGCAGGAGAAGACCTAGGCAGAATGTGAGATGTTATACATACATTCTAAACAGCCAGAGCTGAACAGCCCCGCCCAGGGGGGCGGTACCTCCGGCATAACCCTCCCACTGCAGTCAGCAGACCTCAGTTTTTTTCTGCCTAGCAGAAGGAGAAGACGTGGCTCTCTCAGGAGCCAGTCTCCTGACCTATTTTTTATTCCTTTTGGAATTTTTTCCTATTTTTTTTCTTTTGAGATCTTCTATCAACTGTCGGCTGGGCAACAGGTTGGGTACAAGATATCCTCGTAGTCTTCCCTGTCCGACCATCGAGCGTGCTGATCCTCGCCTTGTGTGCGTGAGACTCAGTTCACGACATGCCCCACGACTCCAGGGGTGGCCGGTGGGCTTCCAGCTCCGCAGTCCTCTCAAGATAGAACAGTCCGGCTGTATCTTTCGCGGTGGACCGGGCCGACAGCTACTCAGTACCGCACTGTGATAGTTCTGTCAGAAACACACCAGTGGGTCCCTCAGGGGACGGGTAAGTAGTCTCTCCTGGCTGCAGGTGAGTACATGCTGTGTGTTTCTTGTGTGGGGGATTTCCCTGTCTCCCCCTGTGTTTTTTAATGTCACTCTCTGTGCACTTCGCTGGCGCTGTACTGTGTGGGGTGCCTGGGGGCCATACTGTCCTGGGGGGGCTCATGCTGCTCTGCATTTCGCTGGGGCTGTTTATTTGAGAGTCAGGGGCCTGGGCGCCGTTCGGCGCCATGTTTGGTGACTGTGCTGTTTTTTACATTGGCGGCCATCTTGCCGTGGTCCGCCAGAGCACATTGCGGCGGCCATTTTCTTGTAGCCGCACCTTCTTCTAGCTCTAGTTTGGCCTCTAGCGCCGCTCAGGAACGGCGCGAATCTCCTCAGTCTCTCTCCTCTCAGCTCACTCACGCTGAGCAGCGCGGCGCGGAGAGACAGGGCAGCGGAACCGAGCGGTCCTGGTCAGGTTGGTGGGTCCCCTGGGCATTCCCCTACTTCAGTCAGCACAGCCTGTGGGTGGTCTGAGGGGGACATTATGGAGTCAGAGTCACCAGCTTCCCCTAACATGCCAGAGGCAGCAGCCAGTGCTCCAGCACCTGCGGTCCCTATGGACCAGTTGTCGGCAGTCCTGGAATCATTTCTGACCAGGATGGAAACTGTGTGTGAGCACAAGGGAGCAAAAAAGCGCCCTCTCCCCACTTTATCTCCACAAGGGGAGTGCTCTGATTCAGATATGGGCCTAGCTATTGCTGCTCAGGACCCTAGCTCTGAATATTTGGATGGTTTTGAACAGGACATTCCTTGCGAGGAAGACTCCAGTTCTGAGTCAGTAAATGACAGGGCGCTTGTTAGTGAACTCATTGATGCTGTGAGGGACACTCTCAAGCTAAATGCTGCGACTGCAGAACCTCAGGCGGATACAGTCTCCTTTGGTTCTTTTAAGACCAAGCCTTCTAAAAAGGTTTTTCCATATGTACCTTTCTTTGACCAGCTCATTGACCAGGTCTGGGAAAAGCCGCAGAAGACTTTCATGGTCCCGTGGCGTTTGTCTATTAGATACCCCTTTGAAGACGCCCTGCTTAAAAAGTGGGCTTCTCCCCCGGTGGTCGACCCTCCAGTCGCCCGTTTAAATAAGGCCACCACTCTCCCGATGGAGGGGACTCCTGCGTTTAAGGACCCCACTGACAGGAGGTCAGAAGTGGTGAGTAGAGCCATGTTCGCCTTGTTGGGATCCGCCCTACGGCCAGTAGTAGCGGCGACCCTTGTGTCTCAGACACTCACGGAATGGGCAAAAATTTTGCACCAAACTGTGCAGGAGCATAACCTTCCTCCAGACACTATTGCTCTGGCCCACCAGATGGTGCAGAGTCCGATATATGTGTGCGACGCCACGTTGGACGCGGCCCCTTTAATATCCAGGGCCTCTGTCTCGGCGGTGGTATTGTGTCGTCTCATCTGGTTGAAATGCTGGTCTGCTGACCTAGCCTCTAAGAAGCTCCTGACGGATCTACCTTTTAAGGGTGGTAGACTTTTTGGTGCTGCTCTGGATGACATCATCAAGGATGTCACGGGAGGTAAAAACACTCTCCTTCCTCAAACTATCAAGGGTAAGGAGGCCCGACGTAAACCGGGTCCTTCCTTTCCAGCAAAAAAGTTTTTTTCGTCCGTCAGAGTCCACGGGTAAGCCATCCCAGACTGACAACAGTGCGGCTGGTGGGCACAAGTGCCCCTGGGTGCGTAAGCCGAACAAGCCGGCTCCCAAGCCCGCCTCCGCGTGAAGTCTTGCCCCCGCCCGTCTCTGGGGTGGGGGGACGACTTCGCAGGTTCACGGATCGGTGGACCTCCCGGATCTCCGACCGGTGGGTGTGCGAGGTGGTCACCTCAGGATACAGAATAGAGTTCCGCTCCTGGCCCCAGACAGATTCTTTCCCTCAAATCTCCCTCTCCTTCCTGCCCGTCGGGCAGCCCTCTGGGGGCTGTACAGGATTTGATCGGGTCCGGAGTAATTGTGCCGGTTCCGTCCCAGGAGAGGTTTCAGGGGTTCTACTCGAATCTGTTTGTTGTTCCAAAAAAGGACGGGGTTCGGCCAATCCTGGACCTCAAAGCCCTGAATGCCTTCGTGAAGGTGCAAAAATTCTGCATGGAATCCATTCGCACGGTGATCGCTACACTCCATCAAGGGGATTTTCTGGCATCCTTGGACATCAAGGACGCCTACTTGCATGTTCCGATCTGCGCAAGCCACCAGAAGTTTCTGCGCTTTGCGGTCGGCGAAGTCCACTATCAATTTGTGGCTCTTCCCTTCGGCCTAGCCTCGGCACCGAGGGTGTTCACCAAGGTGCTTGCTCCGGTCCTAGCTTTGCTGAGACAGCGAGGCATTGCTATCGTAGGCTATCTGGACGATTTTCTTCTAAGAGCAGACAGTGGCTCAGAATTGGAAGAAAGTGTGACTATCGTCAGTCAGACCCTCAGGGAGTTTGGGTGGCTCCTGAACGTTCAGAAGTCGGTTCTAGTCCCGACTCAGCGTCTGGAGTATCTAGGTCTGATTCTGGACTCCTTGGAGGCAAGAGTCTTCCTACCTCCAGACAAACTACTGACACTTCAGTCTGCAGTACGGGTGCTGACGTCCCGAAAATGGTCGTCAATCCGCTTTTGCATGAGAGTCCTGGGACTCATGGTGGCCTCCTTCGAGGCCGTTCCTTATGCCCAAGCGCACACCAGGGCTTTACAGAAAGAGATCTTGTCCACTTGGGACAAATCCCCGTTGTCCTTGGATCTTCAGATCCAGGTGAGTCACCTGGTCAGGGCGTCCCTGACGTGGTGGGTGAGGTCCCCGGCTCTTCGGTCCGGGAAGTCGTTCCTCCCCATCCAATGGACGGTGATCACGACGGACGCCAGCCTGACGGGCTGGGGGGGGAGTCTGGGGAGTCCTGTCGGCCCAAGGGCTTTGGACTCCGGACGAAGCCCTCTTACCGATCAATGTGCTGGAGATACGGGCAATCAGACTGTGCCTCTCCTCATGGTCGGAGAAACTACAGGGTCACTCCATCAGGATCCAATCGGACAATGCCACAGCAGTGGCGTATGTCAACCATCAAGGGGGGACTCGGAGCTCAGCTGCGGCTTCCGAGGTCGCCCGCATCCTGAGGTGGGCCGAAAGAAGCGTGCCGGCTCTGTCGGCCGTCTACATTCCGGGCATAGACAATTGGCAGGCGGACTATCTAAGTCGCCAGACGCTGGACCAGGGAGAGTGGTCCTTGCACCCGGAGGTCTTTCAACTCCTTTGCAGACGGTGGGGCACGCCGGATGTGGACCTGATAGCCTCTCGACTCAATCGCAAGGTGTCTAGGTTTGTGGCCAGATCCAGGGATCCCTGGGCGGATGCGTTGGTGGCCCCATGGGGTCAGTATCACCTGATATACGTTTGTCCTCCGCTGCAGTTGCTCCCTCACCTGCTCCGCAGGGTAGCGACCGAGGGAATTCCGGTGATCCTCATTGCTCCGGATTGGCCTCGGCGTCACTGGTACGCCGATCTGGTACGTCTCGTCGCAGACGTTCCCTGGCGGTTACCAATACGGGGGGACCTTCTGTCTCAAGGTCCTATATTTCATCCTGCTTTACAGTCTCTGGCTTTAACGGCATGGTTATTGAAAGCCAGGTGCTGAGAGACCGAGGTCTCTCGGATTCGGTCATTTCGACCATGTTAAGGGCACGGAAGTCTTCCTCCAGAAAGATCTATCACCGTACTTGGAGAGCTTACATTGCCATGTGCGAAGAGCTGGACTGGCGCCCACGAACGTATTCCGTTCCCAGAATCCTGCATTTTCTGCAGCGTGGCGTGACCCAAAAGCTCGCTTTGAGTACCATTAAGGGTCAGATTTCGGCCTTGGCCATCTTCTTTCAGCGACCGCTGGCGGGTCATCCCTTGGTTAGCACCTTTGTGCAGGGGGTTCGCCATGTGCTCCCCCCTGTCAAGCCTCCTCTCCCCCCATGGGATCTGAATTTGGTGCTCTCGGTTCTCCAGGAACCTCCCTTTGAGAATATTAGAGATATTCCCCTCTTGACTTTGTCTCAGAAGGTGGCCTTCTTGGTGGCCATTACTTCCATTAGACGAGTGTCTGAGTTGGCGGCCTTGTCCTGCAAGTCGCCCTTTTTGGTCATCCATAAGGATAAGGCGGTGTTACGTCCGCGACCTTCTTTTCTGCCAAAGGTGGTCTCGGCCTTCCACTTAAATGAGGACATTGTCCTCCCGTCCTTGTGTCCTCACCCATCGCATCTCAGAGAGTTTGCGCTTCACACTTTGGATGTGGTACGAGCCTTGCGGGTGTACCTGTCTGCTACTGCCTCTATTCGGAAGTCTGACTCACTATTTGTGGCTGTCTCTGGTCCAAAACAGGGCCAAACGGTTTCGTCTGCCACCATTTCTAGGTGGATCAGACAAACCGTCATTCAAGCTTATGCTCTCAAGGGGCGGGCGGCTCCCTTTCCGGTTACGGCACATTCCACCAGGGCAATTGGTGCTTCCTGGGCTTTCCGACATCAAGCGTCGGTTGCACAAGTGTGCAAGGCGGCGACCTGGTCGTCTGTTCATACCTTTTCTAAGTTTTATAAGGTTGATGTGGCTGCATATTCGGATGCTTCCTTCGGCCGCAAGGTGTTGCAGGCCGCTGTTTGATGTTGCAACTCCTCCGTTGAGGAGCTCTGCCTTGTTTGGAGTGAAGTTTTTGGTTTTCTATTTATACTGCTCCCATCCCTCTTGACACTGCTTTGGGACATCCCACGTGTAAAGGTGTATAAGACACGCTGTGTCAGTCCATGGATGACAAGAGAAAATAGGATTTTTGTACTCACCGTAAAATCCGTTTCTCTGGCATCCATGGACTGACACAGCACCCACCCTTCTTTTCGAGTTTGTACTGCTTTGTTACGAACTGAGGTCTGCTGACTGCAGTGGGAGGGTTATGTCGGAGGGACCGCCCCCTGGGCGGGGCTGTTCAGCTCTGGCTGTTTAGAATGTATGTATAACATCTCACATTCTGCCTAGGTCTTCTCCTGCAAGCAGGGACATAACCCACGTGTAAAGGTGTATAAGACACGCTGTGTCAGTCCATGGATGCCAGAGAAACGGATTTTACGGTGAGTACAAAAATCCTATTTTTTCACGTACTCGCCGATTTACCAATACAGTACTTTTTTAATGTCATGTGACAGTGGCACTAATATGTAGCACTGACGCATGGACTGTCAGTAGTTTTTTGTTTATTTTTTCAATTAAATTTTTTTTGTTTTTTACAATGCTTTTTTTTTTTTCTGGTAGTCGATGGTGTTTTTTTTATTATTTTTACAATTTACATTTTAAATATTTTTTACAGAGGCTTCTCTCCATTCATAAATGGAAGCATTGTAAACAGTTTTCAATGCTCGGTTATAGATGGACAGAGTCAGTGATCACTGGCTCTGTTCATTCAGAAAAGGAAGGAACCAGTAAATGACAGATTTACTGGCTCCTTCCTCCACTCTCCATCCTGACAGATCGAGGACAAAGGGGGAACCAGAGGAGCGTGGCGGTCAACACAGAGAGGGACTGGAGGAGGGTACGGGGACAGTCAGGGGTGATCGGTGTGGCAGTGGGGGGAGTTACAAACACCAATCCCCCATTTAGATTGAAAGCTGCAGGAGGGAGCTGCTTTGTTGAAATCTATACAGGTGCTTGTAACCCCCCCCCCCCCCCATCGATCACCACTGACTGCCCAGGTATCGGATCAAGCATAGGAGCATTTGCCCGAGTACAAGTACTCGGGCAATGCTCGGTATCGGTACCGATACTAGTATCAGTATCGGTGCAACCCTATTTCTAAAATTGCTTTTCTGTCTGCAACATTAAAGAAGAAATCCAGACAGCAAGTAAATCAGTTAGGTGCTATCCAGGAATCAAGTTAAAAATACACCTAGTTCAACCAGTAGAAAATATAAAAACACAGAAAACCTCCATATGCAGAACTCCTACATAGTTATAGTTGGCGAGGTTTAAAAAAAGACAAGTCCAACCTATGTGTGTGATTTTATGTCCGTAATACATTGCATATCCCTTTATGTTGTGGTGCTTATCTAATAGTTTTTTAAATTATCGCTGCTCCCCTCTAAAACCACTGCCTGTGGAAGAGAATTCCACATCCTAAGGGCTCCTACAGTAAAGAACCCTCTACGCAGTTTAAGGTTAAACCGCTTTTCTTCTAATTTTAGTGAATGGCCACGTGTCTTATTAAATTTCCTTTTGCAGAAAAGCTTTATCCCTATTGTGGGGTCACCAGTACGGTTTTTGTACATTGAAATCATATCCCCTCTCAAGCGTCTCTTCTCCAGGGAGAACAAGTTCAGTGCTCGTAACCTTTCCTCATAACTAATATCCTCCAGTCTCTTTTTATTCATTTTGTTGCCCTTCTCTGGACTCTCTCTCCAGTACATCCTTCATGAGGACTGGTGCCCAGAACTGGACCGCATACTCCAGGTGCGGCCGGACCAGAGTCTTATAGAGTGGGAGAATTATTGTTACTCTTTCGTTCATGGACCGTCACAGCTTCCTATTGACATAGTGGGTATTATCCGTTATTTAGGAGTGACTAGGCAGAAAAACTTGTAAAAAATGTTGCATCACACCTTCTACAGTACCGCCCAGGGGGCGGACCCTCTGGGTATATCCCCTCTCTCTGCATCTCGCAGATAATCTTTTTCTGTCTAGCAAGGAGTAGGACATGGCTCCCTAAGGGCCCATTGGTCCGGGGGAAAAATTTAATTTTTTTAATTTTTTTTGTTTGGTTCCTGCGATCTTCGATCAACTGCCGACTGGATGACAGGCTGGATCCTCGATCCTTGTAGTCCCCCCAGGTTCGGCCATCAAGCGTGTGCCGTGCCGACCCCAGCTAGGCGCAGGGTTTTCCACGACATGCCCGTCGCTCTACGGGTGGCCGGTGAGCCGACGCTCCAGGGCCTGCATTGGACCGCTCAGCTTCGGCTGACCTTACGGCCAAGTTGCAGTAGCCTGTCCGGTGAGCTTACGCTCCAAGGCTTGCATCGGACCGCTCAGCTCCAGGGCATGCATACGATCGTTCCTTAGGGTTCAGTTACAGCATGCCTGGCCGACAGTCACCTCTGTGCGTGGATGATGATCTGTCCGGAATGTCTTCCAGCACGATCCACGCAAGACAGGCAAGTAGCTCTCCTGCTTCGGCAGGGTGACTTGGCTGGACATTCCTGGAGAGATCAAGTGAGTGGTTGTGGCCCCTTTCTTTCCTCTCTCCCTGCCTTCCCTCCTCCCTGGGCTCTGAACTAAGGTTGCTGGGTGCTGGGGGTCACCTGGGGGGCTCCATCTGGAGCGGGGCTGCGCTGTGTTGTCATTTAAAAATGTAATTTTGTTTACCTGTGTGTGTGCTTGTCTCCCTCCATGCTGTCGGCGGCCATTTTGCGGTGGTCCATGCCTGTTTTGGCCTCTAGTGTCTGTCCGGCGGCCATTTTCTTGTGGTTTTGCGCCCGCTTTGGCCTCTAACGACTGCCCGTCGTTTGTATGTGTATATGTGTTTATGTTTCTTATGACTCATGCCTGTATGTAGTTACCACCGCTCGCCTCTATATTCGGCTCGGCGGCCATTTTCTTAGAGCCCACATTGTTCCATACAGCCGCTTGGCGGCCATTTTGCGGTAGCCTCTAGGGTGCACTTTCACTGGTGCAAATTCACACAGGATACGCTGAAAGGGATAAGACTGACACTACAGCGGTGGGATAGCATCACAGGCGGAACACACGGCAGCAGTAGCAGTACCATTCCAAGGGTGGTGAGTCCTCTGGGAAAAGACCCTGCATCTCTGTATCAGCTAGGAGGGTGGCCTATTGATACCTTGCCTGGAGTCCCTGCGGGTCTCAGCACGTAGGTCAGCATGGCGTCTGAAGCAGACAGTTTTTCCCCTGAAACACCTGATTTGGCAGCTGGTGCCCCTGAGGTAGCTATGGACGCTATGTCGGCTACGATCAGGCTGTGCCTCTTCAGATGGTCTCAGAGGCTGCAAGGGCATCCAGTCAGACAATGCCATGGCAGTAGCATATGTCAATCATCAAGGAGGAACAAGAAGCTCAGCTGCAGCATCAGAGGTCGCTCGCATCCTGAGGTGGGCACTGTCGGCCGTGTACATTCCGGGTGTGGAGAACTGGCAGGCGGACTACCTGAGTCGCCAAATGCTGGACCAGGGAGAATGGTCCTTACACCCTGATGTGTTCCAGCTCCTCTGCCAAAGATGGGGCACGCCAGACGTAGATCTTCTGGCATCCCGACTCAATCGGAAGGTATTGAGGTTTGTGGCCCGGTCAAGGAACCCATGGGCAGACGCAACGGACGCCTTAGCAACTTCGTGGGGTCAGTATCGGATAATCTATGCCTTCCCTCTCATGAGGCTCCTTCCTCATCTGCTTCGCAGAGTGGAGGCAGAAGGAATTCCAATGATTCTGATCGCTCCAGATTGGCCTCAGCGTCCTTGGTACGCCAATTTAGTACATCTGGTAGCAGACGTCCACTGGCGTCTACCACTATGGAAGGACTTGCTATCGCAAGGTCCCATACTCATCCTGCTTTACAGTCACTGGCTTTAACGGCATGGCTATTGAGAACCAGGTACTGAGAGACCGGGGCCTGTCAGATTCAGTTATCTCTACTATCAGAAGTGCTCGGAAGCCGTCCTTTAGTAGGGTTTATCGTCGCACTTGGAAGGCCTACATTTCCATATGTGAGGAAATGAAATGGCATCCGCGTACTTATTTGGTCTCCAGAATCCTACTGTTTCTACAACGTGGGGTGGACCAAAGGCTTTCCCTAAGTACGGTTAAGGGACAGATATCTGCCCTGGCTGTCTTTTTTCAGTGACCCCTGGCGACTCACTCTCTTGTGAGTACATTTGTGCAGGGGGTTCGACATGTGGCTCCTCCGGTCCGTCCCCCGCTACCTCCGTGGGACTTGAACCTGGTCCTCTCGGTGCTTCGGAAGTCACTGTTTGAGATTATTAGGGATATTCCCTTGTTAACACTTTCTCAGAAAGTGGTCTTTTTGGTGGCTGTTACGTCAGTTAGACGAGTTTCTGAGCTGGCAGCCTTGTCATGCAAGGCTCCCTATCTGATCTTCCACAAGGATAAGGTGGTGCTGTGTCCGCAGCCCTCTTTTCTTCGGAAGGTCATTTCGGCTTTTCATCTCAATGAAGAGATTGTACTTCCATCCTTGTGTCCTCATCCGTCGAATCTTAAGGAGTCAGCGTTACATTCCTTGGACGTTGTCCGAGCTTTGAGAGTATACCTATCTGCTACTTCCTCGTTCGGGAAGTCAGACTCACGGTTAGTTTCGGTGGCTTGTCCCAAGAAGGGCCTAGTAGTCTCGTTGGCCACCATCTCTAGGTGGATCCGACAGATGGTAATCCAGGCTTACGCCTTAAAGGGCCAAGCGCCTCCCTTTCCTGTCACGGCGCATTAGACCAGAGCAATAGGTGCCTCTTGGGCTTTCCGACATCAAGCGTCTGTCTCCCAATTATGTAAAGCGGCGACTTGGTCATCCGCTCACACTTTCACTAAATTCTACAAAGTTGATGTAGGTGCATCTTCGGATGCCTCTTTAGGCCGCAAATTTTTTCAGGCAGCTGTTTAGAGTTACAACTCCTCCGTTGGAGGAGTGCTGTTTTGTGTTTGGGGGGAAGTTTACTTTTATGCTGTTACCACCCATCGTTTTTTCTCTGACACTGCTTTGGGACGTCCCACTATGTACATAGAAAGCTGTGTCGGTCCATGAACGAAAGAGTAAATAGGATTTTTTACTTGCCGTAAAATCCTTTTCTCAGAGTTCATGGACCGACACAGCACCCACCCTTCCTTTTTGTTTAAGTTTATACTGCTTTTTGACTAACTGATCTGCGAGATGCGCAGAGAGGGGATAAACCCAGAGGGTCCACCCTTTTTACAAGTTTTTCTCCTTGGTCACTCCTAAATAACGGATAATACCCACTATGTCAAAAGGAAGGAAGCTGTGTCGGTCCATGAACTCAGAGAAAAGGATTTTACGGTGAGTAAAAAAATCCTATTTTTATCTCTGGTAGTTAATCCCCTGTATTTTGGTAATCAGTAGGTCTAGTAACGCTTTGTTTTTAGTTGGTGCATTTACCTTCTGACCAATGAAATTGTCCTGCAAGACATTTACGAACTGACGAGCCTTAGATGAATGCGCGGCGCCTTCCACCCAGTCTGTCTGGATAATTAAAATCCCCACTTTTTATTCTTGGCGCTAATCCAAATTGTGATAGGGGGTCTGCCTTTGCCTCCTCCCTCTGGTTAGTGGGCCTATAGCATACTCCCAGTATTACTTCCCCTTCGTTTCATCCTTTTGTAGCTCTGCCCATAAGAATTCCACCTCCTCCCTTGCTCCCTTTAGTGATGTCATCTCTCACAGTCATCTGTACATCATTTTTGATACAGGCATACCCCTCCCCCTTTTTTACCCAAGCTATCCACGCGATATAGGGAATACCCTTGAATGTTTGCCAGCCAATCATGAGAGCTGTCGAACCAAGTCTTTGTAATTCCTACAAAATCTAAATCCTCCTCATACAACAGTAGCTCTAGTTTTCCCATCTTGTCCGCCAGACTCTTGACATTGGTGAACGTGCCACGTACGTAGTTTAGACCGGTCGCATACTATCTCCTTATTGGGTGCTCTGGGGTTGCAAATAAGACTTGTTACTATACTTACCTTGGGTTTAGGTGCTTTAGTCAACCTACCACTAATGCCCCCTATACTACCCTCTTGAATATGTTCCATGCTGACTATCTCTACCTCTGGACCCTCCCCATTTCCCCCCTGTCTCCTAGTTTAAAAGTCCCTCTAACTTTTCGGCCATCTTCACTCAAAGCAGATCTGCACCTTCCCCACCTACAAGTGAAACAGAGGAAGGCAAAAAAGTTTGCATCAGCGCGGGAGAAAAGTTTCATTCTGATCCTCTAAGGGTGATTGGATATTCTCTGGCTCTACAATATCGCTATTGTTATAACCTCTAATTGGTAATATCCAGATATATTTTTGCAATAAGCTCTTTTTTCTAAAACAATCTGAGCTGGCCAGTATTCTTCAGGGAGTCTTTTCCATGTTCTTTACAGTTCACTGTGAAGAAGTCTTTCCATATATGAAGGTTAAATCACTTTTCCCTCCCAGTGTGCCCCTTTGTCTTTTGCAGTGACCTTAGTGTTACTAAAGCCACAGCAGTAAAAATACTCGCTGTGGAACCTAAGGGGTTAATCCTCTGCATTGTGTAAAAAAAACTGTTTGATCCAGTCTTCCCTGATCCTCTCATTTTACTGTCCCCAATCAATCTGCTGATAGAACAAAGCCTTGGAGACACTCTGCATAGGCTCAGTTTGAGATGTATTGCTAGATTATAATTTTTTTGGGACGGTACATATGATCCGCATAGGGTCAATTGGCACTGTCCAGACAGGGTCAGGAGTCATGCAGCCTCATAGGACAGTCGGAGGAGAATGAAAACCTCTACAAGCTTTAACCAGATACTCATAGAAGTCATAAGACTGCTGTACACTGCTGATGAGAAGGTATTTAGCAGTTTATATTTACTAAAATAATTTAATTTCCAAGTTGTGTACTGTGGGAGACCGGATATAGTGAATGCAGGGTCCTGGGTTTAGTAACACTTTAAAGTAAATAACTGTACACCAAATTCACTATATGGACTACCTATGTATTTACTTGGTGATTGTATCCCCCCTTAATTGCCTTTTCTGAAGGGAGAATATATTCAGATATTTTAGCTGAGCTCTTCTATACTGCTTATAAGTTTGGTTGTCTTCAGCACTTTCTCCAGTTCACCAATATCCTTTTTGTGAACTGGCGCCCAAACCTGAACTGCATATTCCAAGTGAGGTCTTGCTGATTTGTACAAGGGTAAAATTCTCTTTCTGGAGTCTATATTTTTGCCGCTTTAACAGGCGTTTGGCTTTTTTGTTTTTTTTAGCCTGTAAGAACCCCTGTCAAAAGCTTGTTCAGGAGAGAAGCTTTTGAGCAGAAAGAAAATGCTTGATGCACCTAAACGCTAGGTGCATTTGAGCATTAATACATCCCAACTGTCAAAATGAATTAATATTTGGGTCAATAGAATCCAGTAATCTCCAAACATTTGACGCTCATTAATGCGTGTGCAAGACACAACTACTGCTAGGAGTTCTGGTGTTCAGAGGAGAATAGCAAACTCCCTATGTGCATAAGGCCTTTATGCAAAGTATCTTGATTGCTTTAGAGATTGCAGCTTGGTCTTGCATGCTGTTGGGACTATGATTCACCAGAATACCCAGATTCTGCTCAATCATTTACTTCCCCAGTGGTACTCCTCACTAGAATGTATGATGCATGCACGTTTTTAGTCTCCAAGTGTGTAACTTTTCATTTACAGTGAGGGAAAAAGTATTTGATCCCCTGCTGATTTTGTATGTTTGCCCACTGACAAAGAAATGATCAGTATATCATTTTAATGGTAGGTTTATTTTAACAGTGAGAGACAGAATAACAAAAAAATGCAGAAAAACATATTTCAAAAAGTTATAAATTGATTTGCATTTTAATGAGTGAAATAAGTATTTGACCCCTTCGCAAAACATGACTTGGTGGCAAAACCCTTGTTGGCAATCAGAGGTCAGATGTTTCTTGTAGTTGGTCACCAGGTTTGCACACATCTCAGGAGGGATTTTGTTCCACTCTTCTTTGCAGATCCTCTCCAAGTCTTCAGGGTTTTGAAGCTTATGGATGGTAACGCGAGCCTTCAGCTCCCTCCACATATTTTCTATGAGATTGGCTAGGCCACTCCAGGACCTTAATGTGCTTATTCTTGAGCAGCTCCTTTGTTGCCTTGGCCGTGTGTTTTGGGTCATTGTAATGCTGGAATACCCATCCATGACCCATTTTCAATGCCCTGGCTGAGGGAAGGAGTTTCTCACCCAAAATTGGATGGTCCATGGCCCCACCCATCGTCCCTTTGATGCAGTGAAGTTGTCCTATCCCCTTAGAAGAAAAATGCCCCCAAAGCATAATGTTTCCACCTGAATGTTTGACGGTGTGGATGGTGTTCTTGGGGTCATAGGCAGCATTTCTCCTCCTCTAAACACAGCGAGTTGAGTTGATGTCAAAGAGCTTGATTTTGGTCTCGTCTGACCACAACACTTTCATCCAGTTCTCCTCTGAATCATTCGGATGTTAATTAGCAAACTTCAGATGGGCCTATACATGTGCTTTCTTGAGCAGGGGGACCTTGTGGGCGCTGCAGGATTTCATTCCATTTGTGAATAATCGCACCAACTGTTGTCACCCTCTCACCAAGCTGCTTGGCGATGGTCTCATGGCCTATTCCAGCCTTGTGTAGGTCTACAATCTTGTCCCTGACATCCATGGACAGCTCTTTGGTCTTGGCCATGGTGCAGAGATTGGAATCGAATTGCTTCTGTGGACAGGTGTCTTTTATACAGGGGACAAGCTGAGATTAGGAGTACTCCCTTTAAGAGAGTGTGCCTAATCTCAGCTCGTTACCTGTATAGAAGACACCTGGGAGCCTGAAATCTTGCTGATAGGGGATCAAATACTTATTTCACTCATTAAAATGCAAATCAATTTATAACTTTTTTAAAATGCGTTTTTCGGGATATTTTTGTTCTGCCTCACCGTTAAAATAAACCTACCATTAAAATTATAGAATGATCATTTCTTTGTCAGTGGGCAAACGTACAAAATCAGCAGAGGATCAAATACTTTTCCCCCTCACCTTGTAAAACAACGCATTCAGTTTAAAATGGAAATAAAAAAAGCAAAACCTTTGTGTATAGATATATAAAAACATTATAAATCAATTTTTTCCCCTTTTTTCATTTTTAGAAGTGATCACATTCCCTCTCTTAGCTGCATAAGAGCTGGGGGAGGAGAAGCAGCAGCACTCTGAGCTTGCCAATAAATGGCTGTGCAGTGGGGGCGTATCAGGACAAGTTTAATCATTGGAGGAGAGTACACTGAGTTTCCAGCACAGCTAGAGAACTGACCATGATGTGTTCTCCTGCTTAGTGTGGCCAGTTTTTAATAGGAAAGCAGAGGGACTGGCAGGAACACCAGGGATTTCACACAAAGGAAGTAATACAAAGAGAAACAGGGTACTTTCTCATACAAGTGCATGGATGGTACAGTAGGCGCACATCAGGAATATGAAGTTTTGGGGTAACTAACGTTTAAAACATGATTTACCAAATTGTTTGCAAATTGAGCAGAGCATTACCGTCTCCCTGTAAGTTGGAGACATCCTTTAAGGATGTTGTTCCACTACATATTTGGTGTCCTCACCAAACAAACAATGGTACTTTTAGTCCCAATATCTGTTTAAAAATGTTAAAGTATGGGTCCCAGTACTAATCCTTATGCCGCGTACACACGATCATTATTCACGGCGGTTAAAAATCCGCCGTGAATAATGACAGGAAAAACGAGGGAACCGCTTCGGTTCCAAGGGTTCCCTACACGGTCGTTTTTCCCGTCATTTTTTCTCTTGACGAGAAAAACGACCGTCTGTGGGCTCCGCGGCAGTGTCTCCCTATGGGAAAACTGCCGCGGAAAAAAATGATGGAAAAAACGATGAGAAAATTTAGAACATGTTCTAATTTTTCTCGTCGTTTTTTCTGCCGTTTTTCTCAACGAGAAAAACGACATAAAGCCCACAGACGATTGTTTTTCTCGGCGAAAAAAAAAAAGCAGTTTTTCTCGTCGAGAAAAGCGGTCGTGTGTACGCGGCATTAGAGTAAGTTTGAACATTGACCTATATCTGTATCCAATTACTATAAGTAGGTTCTGTAAAGATTCCTTCCTTTCTCAGCAGGAGGAATCTGTATTTGCTGTGTCTTGACTGAACATATATTTACATTTCTAAACCGTCAAAGCTCATATAATGGCAGATGGTATTGTAGCTCCTAATTGTCCTGTTTTCGTATAAAAAGTGTATTTTATATGTAATCTGCATACACCAAATTATATTGTTAGAGGCTCTAAAATGCCACTATTACACCATTGAGCTGGTAGATATTGTCACATACTCTCTTTGTTCTCACTTTAAACAGGAAGTTTATTACACAAGTTTGTGACTTTAGGTTAAGACTTTATCTTTCTTATCTGAGGGATCAAACTGTATACTTTAAAGCAGAACTTAAACCGTATCTGAGCACCACAAACTGAAAACTTTATTTTGTGTTTAATATTCAAAACAAACTCACCCATCTATCCATGTCTTCATGGTTTTGTTCAGAAATCACTTTGATTCCCAGCATCTATTTACGAAGGCTAGCAGCATAAGGATTAAAATAGTTAAAGTGGACCTCCACCCGATTTTTATACATTCGCTTATTCAATTCACATATTGTAAGGAATAGCAAAACGGACATTGTTTTTTTAATTTTCGTGACAGTACCTTAGATAATGTGAATTGTAACCCTGTTTCCTGTCTCCTCTGCTGCGGGAAATCTCCGGGAGTTTTGTCACATCCTTTAGCCGCAATGTAACCTGGGAGCTTTTGTCATTGCCCCCAGTATTCATTGCCGAGCCTTGCTGCAAGCTATCGCGTTATTTCCTAAAAAGGAAGTGACGCGATATGCTCTCCTTTGTTTACAGTGCTTTCTGTTGACATGACAACGGGGCGGTAACTTTCAGCGACGCCGCACGTTGTGATCGAAAACCCGGATGTTTATGTCCCTGCTCGCCGGAAAGACTGAGCATGCGCGAGAACACGCGGTGAATGCTGGGACTTCAGCATTCGCCGCAAATAGGAAGTATATGCTTGTGGGCTTCTTATGCCCACAAGCAAAATGGAAATGTCTAAGAAACGATAATATAAGTTATCTTGCAACACGGAATCACAATGCGGTGGATTTTAAACAGCAGAGACGTGAGTACAGACTGAATAGGCATAAAAGAATGTAATGTCACAAAAAAAAAACGATTTGGCCGCGGGAGCTCCGCTTTAAGAGAGTAAAGTTCCACTTTAACAGTAAGGCCCCATGCACACGAGACGCTGTTATTTGCTGTTGAACGCGCGTTCAGAGGCAGTTGGACGCTTTTTTCAACTGCTCCTGAACCCATTCAATGTTATCCTATGTGTCCATGCACACACTCTCGTTTTTTGGCGTTTACAAGCAGTTGCGTTTAACCTCGTTTTTCCAGAAGCAAAAAAATGGGTTCAGACGCAAAAGTTTTCCACGTTTCAGACGCTAAACGCTGCTAAGCGCGGCTAAACGCGGCTAAACGCTGGTACCGGCGTTTTGCCGCGTTTGCGTTTATAAGCGTTTTTAAAGGTGACCTATTTTTTAACATTAGAAATCTCAAAAATGATGGCAAATGATGAAAAACTATTAAAAAATATAAAAGAAAACTGTAATTGCTTGCATTAAATTGTGGACAATCCACAACTTGTGGCAGGTAACGTGGCAAGTGGACAATCGACAACTTGTGTCAGGTGATGTGGCCAGGTGACATGGCCAGGTGACGTGGCAAGTGGACAATCCACAGCTTGTGGCAGGTGACGTGGCCAGGTGACGTGGCAGGTGACGTGGCCAGGTGACAAGGCAAGTGGACAATCCACAACTTGTGGCAGGTGACGTGGCAGGTGACGTGGCAAGTGGACAATTCACAACTTGTGGCAGGTGACGTGGCACGTGATGTGGCCAGGTGACATGGCAAGTGGACAATCCACAACTTGTGGCAGGTGACGTGGCCAGGTGACGTGGCAAGTGGACAATCCACAACTTGTGGCAGGTGACGTGGCCAGCTGACGTGGCAGGTGACGTGGCCAGCTGACGTGGCAGGTGACGTGGCCAGCTGACGTGGCAGGTAACGTGGCCAGGTGACGTGGCAGGTAACATGGCCAGGTGACGTGGCAAGTGGACAATCCACAACTTGTGGTAGGTGACGTGGCACGTGATGTGGCCAGGTGACGTGGCAAGTGGACAATCCACAACTTGTGGCAGGTGACGTGGCAGGTGACGTGGCAAGTGGACAATCCACAACTTGTGGCAGGTGATGTGGCAAGTGATACACTAAATACAAGTACACTGCTGCTCTCTCAGCTGCTGCTACTCACTCTGGTCTCACAAACTGGCTGAAATGGTTAAAATTTACTGTTTTTTGAGCTTAGGGAGGGTCTATGATGAAACGCTTATAAACGCAAACGCGGTAAAACCCATTCAATGTTATCCTATGTGTCCATGCACACACTCTCGTTTTTTGGCGTTTACAAGCAGTTGCGTTTAACCTCGTTTTTCCAGAAGCAAAAAAATGGGTTCAGACGCAAAAGTTTTCCACGTTTCAGACGCTAAGCGAGGCTAAACGCGGCTAAACGCGGTACCCGGCGTTTTGCCGCGTTTGCGTTTATAAGCGTTTTTAAAGGTGACCTATTTTTTAACATTAGAAATCTCAAAAATGATGGCAAATGATGAAAAACTATTAAAAAATATAAAAGAAAACTGTAATTGCTTGCATTAAATTGTGGACAATCCACAACTTGTGGCAGGTAACGTGGCAAGTGGACAATCGACAACTTGTGTCAGGTGATGTGGCCAGGTGACATGGCCAGGTGACGTGGCAAGTGGACAATCCACAGCTTGTGGCAGGTGACGTGGCCAGGTGACGTGGCAGGTGACGTGGCCAGGTGACAAGGCAAGTGGACAATCCACAACTTGTGGCAGGTGACGTGGCAAGTGGACAATTCACAACTTGTGGCAGGTGACGTGGCACATGATGTGGCCAGGTGACATGGCAAGTGGACAATCCACAACTTGTGGCAGGTGACGTGGCCAGGTGACGTGGCAAGTGGA
This sequence comes from Rana muscosa, assembly GCA_029206835.1. NCBI lineage: Eukaryota > Metazoa > Chordata > Amphibia > Anura > Ranidae > Rana > Rana muscosa. The sequence continues at coordinate 76,256,878 of CM055121.1, forward strand.
CAATCCACAACTTGTGGCAGGTGACGTGGCCAGCTGACGTGGCAGGTGACGTGGCCAGCTGACGTGGCAGGTAACGTGGCCAGGTGACGTGGCAGGTAACGTGGCCAGGTGACGTGGCAAGTGGACAATCCACAACTTGTGGTAGGTGACGTGGCACGTGATGTGGCCAGGTGACGTGGCAAGTGGACAATCCACAACTTGTGGCAGGTGACGTGGCCAGGTAACGTGGCAGGTGACGTGGCAAGTGGACAATCCACAACTTGTGGCAGGTGATGTGGCAAGTGATACACTAAATACAAGTACACTGCTGCTCTCTCAGCTGCTGCTACTCACTCTGGTCTCACAAACTGGCTGAAATGGTTAAAATTTACTGTTTTTTGAGCTTAGGGAGGGTCTATGATGAAACGCTTATAAACGCAAACGCGGTAAAACGCCGCTAAACGCGGCCGCAAACGCGGCAAAACGCGCGTTTATAAACGCCGGTTTCAGCGTTTAAAAACGTGTGTTCAGCAGAGTTTGCACCTGCGTCTCGTGTGCATGGGGCCTAAGAAGTAAAACCTTTTTTTCTTTATCCAACTTAATAAAATTTTTATTATGGTAGATCAGGGGTCCTCAAACTTTTTAAACAGGGGGCCAGTTCATGGTCCCTCAGACTGTTGGGGGGCCGGACTATAGTTTGAAAAAAATATAAACAAATTCCTTTGCACACTGCACATATTTTTTTTGTAGTGCACAAAAAACAGTTTTAATCAACATAAACGTATTAGTATGTAGCGCCCTCATCTCTCCCCCTACCTACCTTTTTGTGTGTTTTCGGCTCCTCGCAGGGAGGGGAGAGGCACAACGCACCACAAGCCCATACCCTCCTGAGTAAGGAGGTTGAGCGGTGTTAATTTTCGGGCCTGCCTGCGGCTGGAGTTGAATCCTCCCGAGGACGATTCTCACCTCTACCTTAGGTAGATGCAAGTCCTTATGTTTCCCCCAGTAATGCAACTGTCCACACCAACTGAAAGTCCAACATCTATATTTATTTCACACGGATAATAAATATGCCTCTTTGACAGCAGACAGGTTGGAACAAGACACAGGAAAGCTTAGGTGGGAGGAGGTCCAGGCACAAACTTGAATCAGGTTCTTTGACTGTTTAGGCTTCACAAACAGCTTTGGCGCACGATCTCTGCCACAGACCGTGAGGTTGGTCTCTGCCACAGACTGGGTGAATAAGAAGTCACTGCCACTGACCAGATGAATAGAGTCACTGCCACTGACTGGGTGAATAGGGCACAGCCCTATTAGGCCACTGACCTGTAAGCGAACTTCCTTCTAGAGAGTACTTGGCCTGTGTAAAGGAGAAGACATCCCTCCGGAGAGTTACCAGAGGTCCTCACCGTCACCACGACTATGCGCTGGGTCTTCGGTACAGGTAACCTCCCTGGCCTCCTCATCCCAGATCCGGGTCCCCTCGCAAGGCGGCACCCTGGGAGTCCTCGATCCCCGGCGGAACCCAGCCGAAGGTGCTGGGCTCCGGGCCTCTAAAATAGTACCTCACCCCAGACTGAAGGTGTCTGGGATGGAACAGGAACCAGGCCTCCGGGGCTAGGGCACCCGGAGATGACGAAACCCACACACCCAGGCTGAAGGTGCCTGGGCGCGGACCCCCATGGAAGATGGCTGCCCCTTTTTATACCCTCTCCCGACAGGCACAGCAGGTTCCCCGCCCCGCTGTACTGCTGCCAAGAGGTGACAAGAAAAGGCACAACCTTGTACTGTGGTTCAACCCGGACCTATGGCGACAGCACCATCTGTAGGCCCCAGGGAACTATACACCAATACTAGCTCCCATGGCACAGAAATGGTCCATTAACCCTAACAATAGTGTGTCTGAGCCTAACTACCACTCAGACACTTCCCTAAATTGAACACCCCGTAACAAGTATTTCACAGAATCCCTTCATCAGAGACTCCCCCCCTGTCACAGATCCCCCCCCCTGTCACAGATCCCCCCCCCGTCACAGATCCCCCCCCCGTCACAGATCCCCCCCGTCACAGATCCCCCCCGTCACAGATCCCCCCCGTCACAGATCCCCCCCGTCACAGATCCCCCCCGTCACAGATCCCCCCCCTGTCACAGATCCCCCCCCTGTCACAGATCCCCCCCCTGTCACAGATCCCCCCCCTGTCACAGATCCCCCCCCCTGTCACAGATCCCCCCCCCTGTCACAGATCCCCCCCTGTCACAGATTCCCCCCCCTGTCACAGATTCCCCCCCCTGTCACAGATTCCCCCCCCTGTCACAGATTCCCCCCCCTGTCACAGAATCCCCCCCCTGTCACAGATTCCCCCCCTGTCACAGATCCCCCCCGTCACAGATCCCCCCTGTCACAGATCCCCCCCCTGTCACGAATCCCCCTCCCCATCACAGACTCCCCATCACAGGCTCCTCTCCGTCAAAGACTCCTCTCTATCACAGATAACTCTCCATCACAGAGCCCCCCATCATAGACTCCTCTCCATCACAGAGCCACCCATCATAGACTCCTCTCCATCACAGAGCCCCCCATCATAGACTCCTCTCCATCATAGACTCCTCCATCACAGATCCCCCCATCATAGACTCCTCTCCATCACAGATCTCCCCCCCCCCATCATAGACTCCTCTCCATCACAGATCCCCCCCCCCATCATAGACTCCTCTCCATCACAGATCCCCCCCCCATCATAGACTCCTCTCCATCACAGATCCCCCCATGACTGACTCCTCTCCATCACAGATCCCCCCCATCACAGACTCCTCTCCATCACAGATCCCTCCCCCCCATCACCCCATCATAGACTCCTCTCCATCACAGATCCCCCCCCATCATAGACTCCTCTCCATCACAGATCCCCCCATCACAGACTCATCTCCATCACAGATCCCCCCCCATCACAGACTCCTCTCCATCACAGATCTCTCCATCAGACTCCTCTCCATCACAGATCTCTCCATCAGACTCCTCTCCATCACAGATCCCCCCCACCACAGACTCCTCTCCATCACAGATCCCCTCTCCATCACAGATCCCCCCCCCATCACAGACTCCTCTCCATCACAGATCCCCCCCCATCACAGACTCCTCTCCATCACAGATCCCCCCCCCCCATCACAGACTCCTCTCCATCACAGATCCCCCCCCATCACAGACTTCTCTCCATCACAGATCCCCCCCTTATCACAGACTCCTCTCCATCACAGATCCCCCCTCATCACAGACTCCTCTCCATCACAGACTCCTCTCCATCACAGACTCCTCTCCATCACAGACTCCTCTCCATCACAGACTCCTCTCCATCACAGACTCCTCTCCATCACAGACTCCTCTCCATCACAGACTCCTCTCCATCACAGACTCCTCTCCATCACAGATCCCCCATCACAGACTCCCCTCTCCATCACAGACTCCCCTCTCCATCACAGACTCCCCTCTCCATCACAGACTCCCCTCTCCATCACAGACTCCCCTCTCCATCACAGACTCCCCTCTCCATCACAGACTCCCCTCTCCATCACAGACTCCCCTCTCCATCACAGACTCCCCTCTCCATCACAGACTCCCCTCTCCATCACAGACTCCCCTCTCCATCACAGACTCCCCTCTCCATCACAGACTCCCCTCTCCATCCCAGACCTTCCCCCTCCCCAGATCTTCCCCCTCGCCCCCATCACAGATCCCTCCAGCGATATTACACTGTCCCTTCCATAAGATGGCAGCACTTCCCCCTCCCCTACCTTATTCACACAAGACGCAAAGCATGACAGGTCCGGACAAAGCGCGGGACTTTTCAAGTGAAAGGCAGATGATTTATTTCTGGGACCGCCCCGCTGCCTAGTAACCAATTACCCGCTTCTTAACTTGAAAAGTCCCACCCTTTGCCTGGACCTGTCATGCTTTGCGTCTTGTGTGAATAATGTAGCAGAAGTGCTGCAATCTTATGAAAGGGGCAGTCTGTGCCGTGGGCCGGGTAAATCACCTTGGCAGGCCGTAGTTTGACGACCCCTGTGGTAGATCATTGATTTTTTTTTTTTTTTACAGTCAACATAAATGCACAAATTTTATTGCTCAGGGGCTGTGGTCTCCCCCAGTATATTCCCTTGCTCCTTTGGAGGGCTTCCCCTGGTTCACTCCTGGGGAGTATCTCTCCTATTTTCGCTCATGGGCAAGGAATAGAGAGTTGCGTTGTGTAAGGTTCGTACAGGAACAGGGCATAGTCTCCTTGGATTGGCTTGGCCGCTTCCCGCTGGATGACTGGCGCTATAGACAGTTGCAACATTTTTTATATATATGTTTTATATTTATATGCTCTTAGGTTCACATATTTATATATTTATATATATTTATATTTATTTTATACATTTTACTATTGTTTATATCCTTATGACATAACATCCACAAGCGCAGAGTGATACTAGAAAGGAGGGCCAGATTATCATTTTAGTATCTTTTTACACAGTTGCAACATTTTGTCCGCATTTTGCCTCAAGCCATCAGACCCCCCTCCCATCTTGACAATGTTTAAGAAACTATCTATGATCGATGCCCCATTCCCCCCTCTCTGTCCTTTATGAAATGCTGCAGTCAGCAGTGTCTAGGGATGAACCAGACTACATATAGGAGTGGGAGAGAGACTTGCAGCTTACATTCACGGAGGCCCAATTGGACCATCTGTATTGCATTACCCAATGTGAGTTTTGTGGACACAAAGATGCAGAAAAATAGTTTTAAGCTGTTGACCCATTGGTATAGAGTTTCTGCTAACTTGGCCATGATCTTTACGGTAATCTCTGATGCCTGCTGGAGGGGATGTGGGCTTTGGGGCACTTGGCTACATATTTGGTGGGAGCGCCCAGAGTGCTTATGCTCAACTCCCCCCCTTTTTGCTCTCCCTCCCACTTACCCGTATCCTTCTAAATTGTCCTGCCTTCCTGGTTTGACACATGGGCTTATAGCTCATAATTGGTAAGACAATCCTTGAGCATAATCAACAGTGTTTTTTTGGGGGCAATAAAGTGGAATATTTATGTGATTTATGCAGTCAGATGTACCAATAAGCTCTGGCTGTCAATTTCAATTTTTTTTTCTTTCATGATCTGTTGCCCTCTTGGGTTCCTCTTCTTCGTTCTATGTCTAGTTTTAGCGCATGACTTTTCTTGTGTGCCTGTTTTCTGCAATAGTGGCATGCTGTCGCTTGCAGTATTCCCAATTATTTCCTGTTTTTGTGAAAGGATATATTGCATATTTTCAACTTATTTTTGGCTCTTGAAAATTACCTAAAAGTAGACCTAATTCTGGGTTAAAAGCACCAGCTGACACATTGCTTGACATGGTGGCAAAGCTTTGCAGCTTGGGATTTTTTTCATATTTGCTGAATTTCATGTAGCTAACCATTTGAGACATAGCAAGCGTTTTGTCCAACATTGTATTAATGCCAATATGTATTTTGAAAGGAATGACCTTGCCCGTGAAGGGCACAGCTACAGTATTGCTTTTATCTGCCCCTTCCCTAGCAGCAGATACAGACTTTTCCTTCTCTCTGTTGAGCCATGGGAAGGGAGGAAAGTCTTGTAAGGCAAAAACACAGGTTTGCTTTAAGACTCCCATAATACATTTTATGAGTGTGCAGTGTAATGATTCATAGGCCAAAAGTATTAAACTGCTTCAAAATAACCACTCCACTAAACCAGAAGTTAACTGTACAGGATTAAAAAATGTCAGGTGTAGGTTAGAATGATACGACAAACAGTAATTGTAATAGATATTTGCTTATAGACAGTTTTTATGTGCTCAGATTCTGTAGAAAATCATCACAACTTCCTTTTTAATGCTATGCAATTTAGTAAAACAAGTCATTGTATACATTTATTTCAACACATTTCCCTATTGGTGTCATCATAAAATGTTGACAATTCCTATGAGATTACGCAGCCCTTGCTTATGTCTGTAAACAAGCTATTTTTCTTTTATGAAAAGACTAAAACTGCTCCTGTAAAAAGAAAAGATAAAAGTAGATGACTCTTAAAGCAGAACATTAATCACTTATCCTTTACAGCCAAGGAATCTGTCACCTTAGCCTTTGTTTTTACCTGCAGTTACCATGGTGCTGCACATATGATCAGTTGTGATGGCTTGACAGTTCCATTGAGAGTACAGGAAGCTATGACTATCATTTATTGCAGGGCTCAAAATTTCAAATCCTGAGCTACTAGCCAGGCCTTAAGGGTTACTCGCCACCAGTTGCCCCAACTGATCCCTACCCTACACCGCCCCTAATTCCCCCCCCTAAACACACCCCTTATAAATTATCTCATGAAATAACACTTAAATGTTTTATGCAGAATTAAGTTACAAAAATAAATATTAACAACTTTATGAGTGCAGCCTCAGCTCACCTGTGCCCGCCATTGCAGCCTCAGCTCACCTGTGCCCGCCATTGCAGCCTCAACTCACCTGTGCCCGCCATTGCAGCCTCAGCTCACCTGTGCCCGCCATTGCAGCCTCAGCTCACCTGTGCCCGCCATTGCAGCCTCAGCTCACCTGTGCCCGCCATTGCAGCCTCAGCTCACCTGTGCCCGCCATTGCAGCCTCAGCTCACCTGTGCCCGCCATTGCAGCCTCAGCTCACCTGTGCCCGCCATTGCATCCTCAGCTCACCTGTGCCCGCCATTGCATCCTCAGCTCACCTGTGCCCGCCATTGCAGCCTCAGCTCACCTGTGCCCGCCATTGCAGCCTTGGCTCACCTGTGCAAGAGGATCATCACAAGGAAGAGGGCATGCAGCAAGAGAAAAGCCACGGGATTACAGAGTGGATAGCCCCACTGTTACAGCAGAGTTTGCCTCCACTCCGTTCGTGGTTACACACAGCCCGCCTCCTGACCCTGCGCCTGTGATAGACCGAACACGTCCCAGCATTGGACTGGCATTCTGTCTATCACAGGCGTGGAGTCAGGCGGCGGGGCTGTGTGTAATCACGAGCGGAGCAGAGGCAATTGTAATGTAAACTCAGCTGTAACAGCGGGCTATCCGCTCTGTAATCCCACAGCTTTTCTCTTGCTGCATGCTCTCTTCCCCTGGGGTGATCGATGGTATAACGGCTCCCGATCAACCCCGCATGCCTCTTGTACTCGCCCCCCCCCCCCCCGCGCCCCCAGGCAGCCCAGCTCCTCACCAGAAACAATTTTTCACTCGCATTAGGCGAGTGGAAAATTTGAGGGCTGATTTATTACATGCATTGAATATAATGGTTTTGGGAAATATAAATCAGTGGGTTTAGTTCCACTTTAACCCTTTACCTGCCAGATCCGGACACCATGTGGACTTACAGAAGTAGGTGGCCAAGTCCATACGCCGTATGGACCTCATTTCTCCCTCTCCTTTAAGCTTATGGTCACTTAAATGACCATTAGCTTATATCAGAATTGTTCAGCAGACTCTGCTGAACAATTCTATAACTCTGATCAGCGGAATACAACCCTAGATGTGACCGCCCTTCCCCATGCCGCCACTTCCCTGTCCCCAGCCTCTCCACCCCCACGGCACTCTTCCATGTAAAACTGCTCCCCCACTATCCTTTCATATCCCCTTTACCCCCCTCCCCCCAGCACTGATTACCCCCCCTCCACCCGCTCCCCACAGAGCATTTATTTCTGATATTTTGGATTGATGGGGTGTTGGGTCAAGGATTGATCATAGCCTGCGTAATGCTTGTTGAGAGGAAAGGATCCGCAGCATAGTTTGTCGTATATGCCTGATGGTCATTTATGGCCTTGGAAATCTGGTGAGCACATTTATTTGGCACTTCAGGTGAAGCACTTTTGAATATGCATGCTGCACTTTATAGGAAGCATGGTGTTGGATGTTATAAGACCCGATTTAAGCACTGTTTTCACTCATCACCAATACGGACTGTGTTTACTTATCTGCCCACTATGGACTTTTGATTATATATTTTTTTGACACGTATTTATTTTTAACTTGTTGCGCCCTTTCACTTTCATTCATTAACTCAATACAGGTTAAGCTTTTATATTTAGTAGGGACTTTGTAAAATTTGCTGTGTATTTATCTGCTAATCATGATTTTAGTGGATTTTTAGCAAAAATATTATTTTAATAAACGTTTGCGCAAATATCATGGGACCTTAGAATTCAGTAGCACGTTATTTTTATTCTACTGATCATGTGCTTTCAGAAAATAATAGGATTTTTTTTGTACTCACCGTAAAATCCTTTTCTCTGACGTCCATGGACTGACACAGAATCTTCAATCTCGACAAAGTGGGTTATGTTTCTGCTCATAGGAGAAGACTAGGCAGAATGTTAGATGTTTTAACATACATTCATTTACCAGAGCTGTACAGCCCCACCCAGGGGGCGGTCCCTCTGGATATAACCCTCCTACCTGCAGCCAGCAGCCTCAGTTCGTATTTAAGCAGTACAAACACAAAAAAGGAGGGGTGGGTGCTGTGTCAGTCCATGGACGTCAGAGAAAAGGATTTTACGGTGAGTACAAAAAAAATCCTATTTTCTCTTACCGTCCATGGACTGACACGGCATCTTCAATCTTGACAAAGTGGGACGTCCCAAAGCAGTGTCAAAGAACGAGGGGTGGGAACAGTATCAAGGAAAAACCAAACTACACCCCAAACAAGCAGAGCTCCTCAACGGAGGAGTTGCAACATTAAACAACCGCCTGCAAAACCTTGCGGCCGAAGGAAGCATCAGAAGATGCAGCCACATCAACCTTATAGAACTTTGAAAAGGTATGTGCGCACGACCAGGTCGCCGCCTTGCACACTTGTGCAATAGAAGCTTGATATCGGAAAGCCCAGGAAGCACCAATTGCCCTGGTTGAATGCGCTGTAACCGGAAAGGCAGGCGCCCGCCCCTTAAGGGCATAGGCCTGTATGACAGTCTGTCTGATCCACCTAGAAATGGTGGCAGACGAAACCGCTTGGCCCTGTTTTGGACCAGACGCAAACAGCGAGTCAGACTTCCGAAATGAAGCTGTAGCAGACAGGTACACCCTTAAAGCACGAAACAAAGTCTAACGTGTGAAGCGCAAACTCTCTGGGATGCGACGGACGAGGACATAAAGACGGAAGCCCAATGTCCTCATTAGGTGGAAGGCCGAGACCACCTTCGGGAGAAAAGAAGGCTGCGGGCGTAGCATCGCCTTATCCTTATGGAGGACCAAGTATGGCGGCTTGCAAGACAAGGCTGCCAATTCAGAAACCCTTCTGACAGAAGTAATGGCTACTAGAAAAGTCACCTTCTGAGATAAAGTTGAGAGGAATCGCTCTGTTTTCAAAAGGAGGTTCATGAAGAACCGAGAGCACCAAATTAAAATCCCAAGGAGGAAGAGGTGGTTTAATAGGGGGGGCACATGGCGAACCCCCTGTACGAAGGTACTAATAAAGGAATGGCCCGCTAGCGGCTGCTGAAAGAATGGCCAAGGCCGAAATCTGACCCTTAATGGAGCTTAAAGCAAGCTTTTGGGTAACGCCATGCTGTAAGAACAGCAGGATCCTCGGAATGGAATACGTCCGTGAACGCCAATCCAGCTCCTCGCACTTAGCGATGTAGGCCCTCCAGGTATGGTGGTATATCTTCCTGGAGGAAGATTTTTGTGCACTCAACATGGTCGAAATGACCGAATCCGAGAGACCCCGGTCTCTCAGCACCTGGCTTTCAATAGCCATGCAGTTAAAGCCAGCGACTGTAAAGCAGGATGAAGTATGGGACCTTGAGACAGAAGGTCCCTCCCGCACAGGTAGTCACCATGGAACGTCCACCTCTAGGCACACAAGATCGGCGTACCAAGGACAGACACACAAGTGCAGGTCCTTCCCTTGGAATTTACTACTCTTAGACCTACTTCACCAAGGTATACTTTTATATGTTTATATATTACTCGCTGCAAGCATTTATATGCAACTTGTTTTCTCATCACAGTCCTCATCACACACCTGTATTTCATTCCATTTACACTCTCTTTCACTCATTACTTTCCTCTCTGAACTTTCCTTAATCATACTAGTCAATCTGGTATTTTTTCACTCTCCCCCTCAGTCTCCATACTCTAACCATTCTTGGCTCATGTCTTTTATACATGCAAAGACACATATGTTACCATATACTCGTATACTCCCATATTTTAATTATTCAATATACATATTTATATTTAGAGCCAACATTCCTCTTGGATTCACTGACACTCTTGGGGTTACACCTATTCCATCCATGCTGGGCCTTCCTTCCGTTTGACTCCGATTTGGAGCTTTGTTTGGCTCCGCCTCCTCAGCTCCCTGGTGAGACAGTCGCTGCCGCCGTTTGAGCTTCACCCCCGCTGTCCTTTGGCAATGTCCAGTGGTGAGTATGGGGTTTTCCATATTCAAGGCCCCCCCCCTGTGCCTTCATATCATGCTTTATACTATATCACTCTCATTTTAGGTACACTACGTGCATCCACCCCTGAAGAGCGAGCCAAGCCTCGCGAAACGCGTCGGGTTACTTTTGATGCCTATGTGTTTACATAATTACTGTCAGATACTCGCAATATCATTTTACCTAATTTATATTGGTCTTGTATTTTGTATGAATTGGCCCATGTTCATGACATTAATGTATGTACTGCTTTTTACCTGAATAAATATACACTGCAATTATTCTTGCGATTTTTTATTGGCCTAACAGTGCTCACCTCACTCAAAGTCCCAAGGGCGAATCTCTCTTCTTTTTTTCATGAAATTCAGGGATGGAGGTGTGTCACTGGTGACACCAGACCCTTCTTTTTTCTTTTGTCTCAAGGATACCCGGGTGGAAGACACCCAATAGCCCAAAACTGGTCTGTGGTCACACTCGCCAATAAAAACAAAAACATACATATATGTATGGATTTTACATTTTTATCATGCACTAGCCATTTGTTATTCCAACATATCCAATAACATCTCGCATTGGACTTTTATCCCAATCCAGCTGGTGTGGTGTTCTCTGTTGGCGGCGGTGCTACTTCATTTCTCCCTGGGAGCTGCGATGTGCATTATAAGGGGGACCTTTGTCCCCTGCTGTCCCCGCCTGCCCCCTTTTTGAGCGGACGGGGCCACTTGCACATCGGCACCATGTTAATGCGTCGGCCGCGCGATGTCTGCGATTTTGCAGCATCGCTGTGGCTGCAGGCATTACTACCATCAAGATGGTCCTGGGAGTGTCTTGGCTCACACACCGCCTTCTTGATGGTTGGTGGGTTTGGGCACTCGTTTGCTGGTCATTTGCACATGGTGTTGGGGGCGGAGCCTCTCGGGCCCCTTCAGGGGTATATATTGGAGGTTTGCACAGCATGGATCTCATTGTTTGCTTTCTTTCACTGAGGACAGACACACAAGTGCAGGTCCTTCCCTTGGAATTTACTACTCTTAGACCTACTTCACCAAGGTATACTTTTATATGTTTATATATTACTCGCTGCAAGCATTTATATGCAACTTGTTTTCTCATCACAGTCCTCATCACACACCTGTATTTCATTCCATTTACACTCTCTTTCACTCATTACTTTCCTCTCTGAACTTTCCTTAATCATACTAGTCAATCTGGTATTTTTTCACTCTCCCCCTCAGTCTCCATACTCTAACCATTCTTGGCTCATGTCTTTTATACATGCAAAGACACATATGTTACCATATACTCGTATACTCCCATATTTTAATTATTCAATATACATATTTATATTTAGAGCCAACATTCCTCTTGGATTCACTGACACTCTTGGGGTTACACCTATTCCATCCATGCTGGGCCTTCCTTCCGTTTGACTCCGATTTGGAGCTTTGTTTGGCTCCGCCTCCTCAGCTCCCTGGTGAGACAGTCGCTGCCGCCGTTTGAGCTTCACCCCCGCTGTCCTTTGGCAATGTCCAGTGGTGAGTATGGGGTTTTCCATATTCAAGGCCCCCCCCCCTGTGCCTTCATATCATGCTTTATACTATATCACTCTCATTTTAGGTACACTACGTGCATCCACCCCTGAAGAGCGAGCCAAGCCTCGCGAAACGCGTCGGGTTACTTTTGATGCCTATGTGTTTACATAATTACTGTCAGATACTCGCAATATCATTTTACCTAATTTATATTGGTCTTGTATTTTGTATGAATTGGCCCATGTTCATGACATTAATGTATGTACTGCTTTTTACCTGAATAAATATACACTGCAATTATTCTTGCGATTTTTTATTGGCCTAACAGTGCTCACCTCACTCAAAGTCCCAAGGGCGAATCTCTCTTCTTTTTTACCAAGGACGCCGAGGCCATTCTGGCGTGATGAGGATCACCGGAATCCCCTCGGCCTCCACCCTGCGAAGAAGGCGAGGAAGCAACTTCAGTGGAGGATAGACACAATTCAGCAGATATCGACCCCACGGAGCCACCAACGCGTCTGACGCGTCTGCCCAGGGATCCCTGGACCTGGCCTCGAATCTCGACACCTTGCGATTGAGCCGTTAGACCAATAGGTCCACATCCGGCTTTCCCCACCTCTGGCAAAGGAGGTGAAACACCCCCGGATGCAAGGACCATTCCCCCTGGTCCAACATCTGGCGGCTCAGATAGTCCGCCTGGCAGTTGTCTACGCCTGGAATGTAAATGGCCGACCGAGCCGGCACACTTCTATCCACCCACCTTTGGATGTGAGCGACTTCGGACGCTGCAGCTGAGCTCTGAGTTCCCCCCTAAAGGTTGGTTGACATAAGCCACCGCCGTGGCGTTGTCCGATTGGATCCTGACTGAGCGTCCCTGCAGTCTCCTTGACCACGAGGAGAGGCACAGTCTGATTGCCCAGAGTTCCAGGACATTGATCGGCAGATGGGACTCGTCCGGAGTCCAGAGCCCTTGAGCTGACAGAACTCCCCAGACTCCGCCCCAGCCCGAAAGACTGGCGTCCGTCGTGATCACAGTCCACTGGACAGGAAGGAACGACTTCCCTGACCGAAGGGCCGGGGATCTCCGCCACCACGTCAGGGATGCCCTGACCAGGTGACTCACCTGGATCTGATGATCCAGTGATAATGGAGACTTGTTCCAGCAAGATAGGATCTCCCTTTGTAAGACTCGAGTGTGGAAATGGGCATACGGCACCGCCTCGAAGGAAGCCACCATGAGTCCCAGGACTCTCATGCAAAAACGGAGTGACTACCATTTGCGGGACGTCAACACCCGTACCGCAGATTGAAGAGTGTAATTTTTCCAAGGGTAGAAAAACCCTCGCCTCCGAGGAGTCGGGATCAAGCCTAGGTACTCCAGATGCTGAGTCGGAACCAGGACCGACCTCTGAACGTTCAACAGCCAGCCGAATTCCCGGAGGGCCTGACTGGCTATCACCACATTTTCCTCTAATTCTGAGCCAGTCTGCTCTCAGAAGAAGACCGTCTAGATAGCCCACGATAGCAATGCCTCGCTGTCTTAGAAAAGCTAGAATCAGGGCAAGCACCTTGGTGAAAACCCGTGGTGCTGACGCCAAACCGAAGGGAAGAGCCACAAACTGATGGTGGTCTTCGCCTATCACGAAGCGCAGAAACTTCTGGTGACCTACGCAGATTGGGACATGCCAGTAGGCGTCCCTGATGTCCAAGGATGCCAGAAAATCCCCCAGGTGAAGCGCAGCAATCACTGAGTGAATGGATTCCATGCGGAATTTCCGAACCTTCACAAAGGCATTTAGGGCTTTGAGGTCCAGAACTGGACAGACTCCGTCCTTCTTTGGGACCACACACAGATTCGAATAAAATCCCTGAAACCCCTCCCTTGACGGTTCCGGCACAATCACTCCGCACCTCAACAAGTCTTGCATTGCTCTAAATAGGGCAGCTTGATGCACCGGAAGGAGAGAGAGATTTGAGGGAAAGAACCTGTCTGGAGGCCAGGAAAGGAACTCTATCCTGTACCCCCCCCCCGAGGTGACCACCTCACACACCCACCGGTCGGAGATCCGGGAGGTCCACTGATCCGTGAACCTGCGAAGTCATCCCCCCACCCCAGAGTCGGGCGGGGGCCAAGACTTCATACGGTGGCAGGTTTACTTGCCGGCTTGTTCGGCTTACGCAACCAGGGACGCTTCTGTCCTCCAGCCGCACCCTTGTCAGTCTGGGAGAATTTTCCTGTGGGATCTGACTGGCGAAAAAAACAACTCTTCTGAGTGGGAAAGGAAGGACCCGGCTTATGGCGTGGCTCCTTCACCCCAGTAGGCTGAGTAAGAAGGGTGCTCTTACCCCCCGTAACATTTTTAAAAATGTCATCCAGGGAAGCACCAAAAAGTCTTCCGCCCTTGAAAGGCAAATCCGTCAGGAGCTTCTTGGAGGCCAGGTCAGCAGACCAGCATTTTAACCAGATCAGGCGACTCAAAACCACCGCAGACACTGAGGCCCCAGAGATTAGGGGGGCAGCGTCCAAAGTGGCATCGCACACATACACCAGGCCCTGTACCATTTGGTCGGCCAGTGAAATGCAATCTGGAGGAAGATTATGCTCCTGCACAGTCTGGTGCAGAATCTTCGCCCATTCCGTGAGTGTCTGAGACACCAGGGTCGCCGCTACTATAGGACGCAGTGCGGATCCCAGCATGGTGAACATGGCCCTGCTCACCACTTCCGATCTCATATCGGTAGGGTCCTTAAAGGCAGAAGTCCCTTCAACCGGGAGGGTCGTGGCTTTATTCAGCCGGGCGACCGGGGGGTCGACAACCAGGAGAGGCCCATTTTTTAACCAGTTTCTCCTCAAAGGGGTACCTAACCGCCAAACGCCGCGAGACTGCAAAGGTCTATGAATTTGTCAAAGAAGGGTGTATAGGGAAAAACTTTCTTTTGAAGGATGCGCTTTAAATGAACCAAAGGAGACTGCCTCCACCAGAGGTTCCTCGGCCGCAACATCCAGATTGATAGTGTCCCTCACAGCATCAATGAGTTCACTAACAAGCGTCCTGTCATGCACTGACCCAGATAAGGAGCCTTCCTCACAAGGAATGTCCTGGTCAAACATATCCAAAAATTCAGAGCTAGGGTCCTGTGCCGCAGCAAGGCCCATCTCTGAATCAGAGCACTCCCCTGGAAATGGTGTGGGGAGAGGGCGCTTTTTAGCCCCCTTGCGCTTGCACGCCGCTTCCCTCCTGGCCACAAATGATTCCAGGACTGCCGACAACTGGTCCATAGGAACCGCAGGTGCAGGAGCACTGCCTGTTGCCTCTGACATGAAGGGGGAAGTAGGTGAAACTGACTCCATAATAACCAGCACCCTCTGAGACTTTGCCAAAGTAAGAGAAAAGTCCACCCTCTGGCTGCGCTGACTGTGGGGGGTTAGCCAGGGGACTCACCAACCCAGAGAGAACCGCTCAGCTCTGCTGCCTGTGCACTGCTCCTAGAGTGAGAGAACCGTGAGGCGACTGTGAGGAGATTCGCGCCGTCCCAGTCAGCAGTAGAGGCCAAACTAGCATCAAAAAAGCACGCGGCTACAACAAAATGGCCTTCGCTATTATAAGTGCGCCATGGGGCGGCCACGGCAAAATGGCCGCCAATGCTGGTTTACAATAGTAATAAAAACACAGTAAACATGGCGCCCAGCAGCGCCGAAAAAAACACATGGCCCAGGCTGACCCAGAGGCATCCCCACACATAAAGCAGACCCCACACGGACCCCACCCGGGGCAGAATGACCCCCAGACACCACCGCCAGTCAGCGCATAGCCAGAGAAAGTGACAGAGTAGCAAAAAAACAAGAGGGGAACAGGGAAACCCCCCTACCATAGGAACACACAGCATGTACTCACCTGCTGAGGCAGGGGGAACAGTACTTACCCGTCCAGCGAGGACCCACTAGTGTGTTCCTGACAGACCTATCACAGTGCAGTACTGAGTAGCTGTCGGCCCGGTCCACCGTGAAAGATACAGCAAAACTGTTCAGACATACGTGGACCCTGGAGCAAAAAGCTCACTGGCCACCCGAGGAGTCGCGGGGTATGACGTGGACTAATCTCACGCAGAGCGAGGATCAGCATGCTCAATGGTCGGACTGGGAAGACTACGAGGATAGCGAACTACCCAACCTGTTGCCCAGCCGACTGTTGATAGAAGATCTCAAAAATAAAATAATAAAATATTTCTTCAAGAGACTGGCTCTGAAGAGTGCCACGTCCTCTCCTCTGCTAGGCAGAAAAAAACTGAGGCTGCTGGCTGCAGGTAGGAGGGTTATGTCTGGAGGGACCGCCCCCTGGGCGGCGCTGTACAGCTCTGGTACAATTAATATATGTTAAAACATCTAACATTCTGCCTAGTCTTCTCCTATGAGCAGGAACATAACCCACTTTGTCAAGATTGAAGATGCTGTGTCAGTCCATGGACAGTAAGAGAAATATAGTTTGGGCCGGTCTTTTACAAACTTTGAAAGATATAAGTGAAAAATAAAAAAGCAATGGAAAAATTGCAAAAATGGTCTGGCCACTTGAGTGTAAAAAATGGAGCGCAGGGACTGGCAGCGAAAGGGTTAAAGCGGACCTTCACCCATTAAAAAAAC
The DNA here is from genome assembly GCA_029206835.1 of Rana muscosa. Classification (NCBI taxonomy): domain Eukaryota; kingdom Metazoa; phylum Chordata; class Amphibia; order Anura; family Ranidae; genus Rana; species Rana muscosa. The sequence goes on from CM055121.1 coordinate 76,273,468, forward strand.
CCACCTTATCATACAGTACAAGACACAGGATGTGTATTCAGTTAAATGGTTTATTCCTCTACTTTTAGGTGATTGGACTGTGGCAAAAGTCATCCTCTCCCTGACTAATTTCCCCTTCCTTTGCCACAATTGGAGTTTTTTTCAGTTTTAACTAGGGCTGTGGAAATTAACTATTCCTCGATTAATTTTTTTTGATCGAACAAAATTATTTTGATCGGTACTCCCCTCTCCGCTGGCTTCCGGGTCTTCAGGGAGTTCCGTCGGAGATCCTGTGACGTCACGAACATCGGCGGGGCCTGCCGTGTCCATCTGAAGGGCTCCTTTGCTGTGCCTTCATATCTGCATGCCGGCAGGACCTTACTATCTGCCACACGCAAGGTCTGATACACTTCCCTCTATCAACCTGGGATTCTACAGCCATCCACTGGGAGTTGTGATAGTTCCCTTCACGGAACATCTACATGCCAACGGACTGATGTTAACCCCTCCTCATCTGGATTCAGCAGTGGCATCGTTGTACATATTTTTATACCAGTATCATACTTGGCTACATGTTTTACGACTGCTTTTGCTACCGTTTGGTATTGCTCGCACCATTTTTACAGTTTATGTAGCTACATCGATTTTATCTCCAGTGCAATATTTATTTTGTTACCTACTATAAAAGTTTTAATGCTATTCCCATCGAGCTCTGCCTTTTGTGTGTTTTTTGTATCCTGCTATCCATTTTTTCAGTGGTTGGTAGCTGCACTGGGAATCGGCCTGCAAGGAGATCAGCTAAAAGTAGTTGGATCTGTATGTGCGTTATAATTAATTGAAATTGGTCGATTAATCGATTTAAAAAAAATCGATTAATCGAACACGAAAATTTAAATCAGCAACAGCCCTAGTTTTAACCTTTTAGTGCTGGCCCGCAGCACCTTCTTTCTTACCTAGGGAAGAAAGACATAGCACCCCGCTGCTACATCTTTGGAACCCGGCAGACTTGCAATACATCTGTGCACATATATAGGGGGTTTCCTGCACATTCACACAGATGCCACAGGTATGCAGGTACAAGATACCAGCATGCACAGAGAACCCTCTGCCCCCTGCACAGATGTGCTACAGGTCTGTGCCCAGTCCCGAAAACCAGGCAGAGACCTTGATACATTTGCTCACGTGCAAGATTTTCAAAGATGTTGATGCGGGAGAGGGGGAGCGGATCAAAATATTGGGGGACTGAAGTTTCTCTTTAGAGATCTATACCAGCATTTCTCATTCTGTATATCCTTTGAGTCTCGATTCACACTGGTGCAATGCGGAAACCCTGCAATTACACACTGGTTCACACTGACATCTGCGCACCTCTGGGAGTATCAATGTAAAGTTGAAGACACCCCCAGATCCGATCGCAGTACGAACTGTCAAATTGTGCTGGAATCGGATCACATAGTTGTGAACACCCATGCAATCCGATTCCAGTGCGGACCAAAAAAAGGGTCTTGCACCATTATGGTGAGAATGCGATGCAATTTCAGCCATACAGTTTGTATGGCTGAATTCGCATGGCACAGACATGGCATGTGATCTGCACAGCAATGCGGTGCAAATCACATGCAATGTCTGTAATTGCACAAGTGTGAACCCAGCATAAAAGTTTTTAAAATCTTATGGACTCCTGCAATAAGTGTATCTATAGCTCGTAGTATGTTGGTGTCAAAACAGAATTGTGTACTTAAAAATCAGAATGACCGTGTCACATAAAACAGATGTTGCAATGGTGCTCAGTGGCAACACTACCTTTTCATTGGTGCTCATACTCTAACTTTGCTTTGGCGTTCCATTCAAACCTAAGTTTGCATTGGTGTTGAAGAAATATATTTGTATTGGTGTTCAGGGAAAATACTTTGCATTGGTGCTTGCGGAAAAGTTTGCATTTGTGGTGACAGTGTTCAGGGTTCCGTGTCTGTCTGCTTCATCTTGGTATTACTGCTGATAGCTACCTATGTTGACTCTGATAAGGTTCCAGATACCCGCCAGGTGACCTCAGGGAAATGCATTGTCCAGGGCTGAAACAGCAGAAATAATGCTCTCTCCTCAGTCTGCATCAACACTCTACACTTTTGTCAACTGCCAATTTCTAGCCCCACTCTATCTGCACTGGCCTATGGCTTTCTAGCTCTTCAGGCAGTCCAAAACTAGCAGTGGCTGCAGGTGAAAAGTTGAGCCACGGTTGGGCAGATATAAATTTATGCAATATTGGCAGACCCCCTGGGGACATGTTGCACAACACCATTTGAGAGACACTAATTTATACAAATGTTTTAATATAAAATAAATTGTATTATAGAAGAAATATTTTAAAATATTAATATAAATTATCCACATAACTTTTTTGTAGGCATTTGTTTTTTCATTTAAATATTGTTGTGAAAATATCATAGTAATATATATTAAAAAAAAAAATACAATAAAGGGGGAATGAGACTTATTCAAATCAACATTATACTATCAGTTACATGGAAGTTCTTTTTTATAATTTTATTTGGACTTTCATAAGAAACATCCAGAAAATTAAGATCCAGTACAAAAAAGTCAGAATATACAAAGTCATGTACAGAAAAAGGCCCTACAAGACATAGGCATAGAGAGCAGGGAATAACCATGACAAGAGAGCAAAGAAGACATGGCAAAGCAAACCAGTAAAAATGTCAGACAGGCGGGGGGTTTATCTAATCCCAACTCACATTTAAAGACGAGAATTGAGTACAAAAGGAAATACATTTTGTATACAAATCAGTGGAAGACATTTCCCTTTTGTCATACAAGGTCCAGGGGTGCCCCGAAAATTTGACTGATCCCACAATGCCCAAACATTATGCAATTGTTCTAGGGCAGGGGTGTCAAACTCAATTTCATCGTGGGCCCCATCAACATTATGATTGTTCTCAAAAGGGCCGGTTGTATCTGTAAGATTAGATGTCCAGCGCATCCCCTCCCCTTACATTAGCTGTCAAGAGCCACCCCACCATCAGAAGTTGAGTCCCCCACTCTCCCTTACATCACAGTGCACCCCTTTTCCTTATGCTGCTGCTGGGAGAAGCTGGATGCATTGCTTGAAAGCAGAAAGTAAGGGTCTGGAGTAGGACCAGAGGAGGGCTGGAGCTCTCCTGCAGCTGCAGGAGAGGTGCGAGGGCCACATGAAATGGCCTGGAGGGCCGGATTCGTCCCGCGGGCCTTGTGTTTGACACCTGTTGTCATGGATATGCATTAATGTCTGTCTGCCATCTTACCTTCCTCCTCATGTGTTCATCTAGAGACCAGACCTCCTTCACCTGGCTTCCTTTATAATCTCCTCCCAGCCTGACTCCACCCCAGGCCCTATCACTGAACACTATATTAACCTGTGCACTGCAAGCCTGCTTTGCTGATCAACGTGTTTGTTAGGCATTGTGTGTTTGGGTTCCTGCCTGCCGTGTGCTACGTCTGTCTCTCTGTTACGTTATTGGCTTGTCCCCGACTATCCCTGTCTGCTCGTGACCCTTGACCTTCGGCTCGTTCTTCGTTATCCTTGTCTGCTTGTGGCCCCTGACCTTCAGCTTGTTATTCGGTTCTCTCTATCGTGTGCTGCTGCTTCCCCTCTTTTCCCCTTATCCTACGGGGCGTGAGCTAGGAAACTCCAGGGGCCGCGACCTGGTCCCAGCCTGCAGCGTAACATCCTCACCACTAGAGGCCCTGGAGAAGACCAGCTGGGTCTTAGACTCCGCGCCCTGGGGAATCTTGGCTCTCGCTTCCGTTGGGATCCCGGTTGTGCTCCTCTGGTCCCGCTTTCCACAACCACCCAGTTTCCTATCCGCAGAAGCCAGCCATAGGGTTCACTACCTCGCGGTGCACTCCTGTCCCCCTACGGTGTGCATCTGTCACCTGGCCACAGGTGACCCTGACAGTTTGATCAGCCAAGAACCCGGCTGACATCCCGCTTCCCGCGGATGATCCATTGCAGGGCATAGTTCGCAGACTTGAGACCCAGGAATCAAATCAGACCCAGGTGATGCTATTCCTCCAGGATCTGGCTTCTCGATTCGAGCAGCTTCAGGTCTCCTTGGGAACCCCGAATCCGCAACCCCAAGTACAACCAGCGGCTGTACCTATCGCACCAGTCGCAGCCTCACACTCACTAAGATTGCCAGCTCCGTTCCGTTTCTCTGGGGACTCCAAGGCCTGCAGGGGGTTTCTCAGCCAATGCACTATTCATTTTGAGCTTCAGCCTCAAAGCTTCCTGTCTGACCGGGCTAAGGTAGCCTATATCATTTCCCTCCTCTCTGGTGAAGCTTTGGCCTGGGCTGCCCCCCTGTGGGAGAGGAACGATCCGGTGGTTTCCAGTCTGTCCGAATTCTTGAAGCACTTTCGTAATATCTTCGAAGAGCCGGCTCGGGCTTCTTCAGCGGCTAGTGCTGTCTTACGTCTTCGCCAAGAATCTAGTTCAGTGGGGCAATATGCTCTTCAGTTCCGTATCCACACAGCTGAATTGAGCTGGAATAATGAGGCCCTGGTCGCTACCTTTTTACATGGCCTCTCTGACCGAGTGAAAGACGAATTAGCGGGAAGAGCCATTCCCGTCGGTCTGGACGATGTAATTTCATTATGCAACCAGATCGACATTCGTTTTCAAGAGAGGTCCTTAGAAAAAAGACGCCAGCACTCTCTGGGTCCTAGCCAGTCTGAGCTCCCCTCCCTTCATTCCGTGGAGCATCCTCTACCTGCTGAAGAACCTATGCAGCTGGGCCGGACCAGACTAACCCCCAAAGAACGTGCTAGGCGCAGAACTCTGGGCTTGTGCCTCTATTGTGGGGGCAAGGGTCATTTTCGTGACTCCTGCTCGCTTCGTCCGGGAAACGCTCGGGTCTAATACATTTGGAAGGTGGAGTATTGGACCCAGAAACATCACCTTCTCGCCTGCTCTTGCCGGTGTTCCTTCATGTAGGCACTTCTCCTCAGTCAACCCTTGCATACCTGGATTCCGGGGCTGCCGGCAATTTCATGGATTGGAGAACTGCTTCTTCTATGAAGCTTACCCTTTCACCTCTCACTACCCCATTGGTAGTCTCGGCAATTGATGGCACTGTTCTCCCAGGGGGCCCTATTCGCTTCCAGACGCTACCCATTAGGATGTCGGTAGGGATTCTCCACCAGGAGTGGATATCCTTTCTTATTCTACCCAAGGCCTCTACCCCAGTTGTATTGGGCCTCCCTTGGCTACAGCTCCACTCTCCACATGTGGACTGGGTCTCTGGGCAGATCCTGGCCTGGGGTTCCTCATGTTTCTCGTCGTGTCTTCTCAAGGTGACCCCCAAGGAGAGTCTTCCGGTTGCTGCCACTTCTGTTTCTTCTGATCTTCCCGCCGCATACAGCGATTACCGGGATGTGTTCTGTAAAAAATCAGCTGAGGTGCTTCCTCCCCACAGGTCTTTTGACTGTGCTATTGATCTTGTCCCTGGAGCAACTCTACCCAGGGGTCGTACCTACCCTCTGTCCATCCCAGAGACCCAGGCCATGTCGGAGTATGTAGCAGAGAATCTGGAGAGAGGTTTCATCCGGAAATCCTCATCGCCTGCAGGGGCAGGGTTCTTTTTTGTTGCCAAAAAGGATGGTACCTTAAGACCCTGCATCGATTATCGGGGTTTAAATGCGGTTACTATTAAAAATCGATACCCCTTACCCTTAATATCTGAGCTATTCGATAGGTTGAAGGGTGCCTCCATTTTCACCAAGTTGGATCTCAGAGGCGCGTACAATCTCATTCGAATACGGGAGGGTGACGAATGGAAGACTGCATTCAACACTAGAGACGGGCATTACGAATATCTGGTTTTGCCTTTTGGTCTGTGTAATGCTCCAGCCGTGTTTCAAAACTTTGTCAATGAAATCTTCAGAGATCTGCTGTACCAGTTTGTTGTCATCTATCTGGATGACATTCTGATCTTTTCTGAGAATCTGCTCGTCCACAGAAACCATGTCCGCACTGTACTTCAACGTCTTAGAGAGAACAATCTCTATGCCAAGCTGGAGAAATGTTCCTTTGAATGTTCTGAGGTCCTGTTTTTGGGGTGCTTCGTCTCATGTTCGGGGCTTCGTATGGACCCTGGGAAGGTCTTGGCTATCACCAACTGGCCTCTTCCTGCTAGCCTCAAGGCCACACAGCGCTTTCTTGGCTTCACTAATTATTATAGGCAGTTCATAAGGAATTACTCTTCCATTGCCGCGCCTATTATCGCTTTGACCAAGAAGGGTGTGAATGCCAGAGACTGGCCTCCCGAAGCTGTCTCTGCATTTCACAACCTGAAACAGGCCTTTGTTTCTGGCCCCCTCTTGAGGAGACCAAATCCTGGGAATGCATTTTTTATTGAAGTGGACGCTTCTTCAATGGCGGTGGGAGCTGTGCTTCTTCAAATCTTTGAGAAGAGACGCCAACCATGTGCGTTCTTCTCCAAAAAAAATTCTCAGGCAGAGAGGAATTATGCCATCGGTGATCGGGAACTTCTCGCAATTAAATTGGCGTTAGAGGAGTGGCGTCATCTCTTGGAGGGTTCCCCTCACTCCATAACGATCTTTACCGATCACAAGAATTTACAGTATCTACAGAATGCTAAACGTCTGAATCCTAGACAGGCCAGGTGGAGTCTCTTCTTTGCCCGTTTTAATTTCACGATTACCTACAAACCTGGTTCCTGCAACGGTCGGGCTGATGCGCTCTCTAGGTCATTTGACACTTTGGACGAGGAGTCCGCCCCTGAACCTGAGCCGATCATTCCCACCTCATGCATTGTTGCCCACTCTACCACCCTGAAGTCTAAAATTCCGCCTGGTAAGACCTTTGTCCCCACTGAGCTAAGAGCTAAGATCCTTCGTTGGGGACATGATTCCAAGGTGGCAGGGCATTCTGGATTCCTCCGATCCTTCCTACTCATCAGTCGTCACTACTGGTGGCCTAATCTCCGCTCAGACGTCAAAGACTACGTTAAAGCTTGTCATGTCTGTGCTCAGTCCAAATCCTCCACACAAGCTCCTGCTGGTCTCCTCATGCCCTTGCCCATTCCTAAGGAACTCTGGGTCCATATTGCCATGGATTTTATCACCGATCTCCCACTGTCTGAGAATAATAGTCATTTGGGTGGTAATCGATCAATTCTCCAAGATGGCTCATTTTGTTCCTCTTCCTGGTCTTCCTTCTGCCCCTGCCTTGGTTCCCATTTTCATTCGGGAAATTCTCCGCCTACATGGGGTCCCTTCTCATATTGTTTCCGACAGGGGAGTCCAATTCACGTCTCGTTTTTGGACAGCCTTTTGCAAATCCCTCAATATTGTCTTGGATTTTTCTTCTTCTTACCATCCCCAATCCAATGGACAGACTGAGAGGGTTAATCAGGAGTTAGAGGTCTTTCTTCGCACCTTTGTGTCTTCTCACCATGACGATTGGTCCTCTCTACTCCCGTGGGCAGAATTTTTCACAGTTTATGGAAAACACCCTCAACTTCCTCTTCCCATGATCTGTTCTCCAGACATTCCAGCTTTGGCTTCGGTTCAGGAGTCTCTCAATTCCGTTTGGGGTCACATTCATGATTCCCTCCGGGCAGCTGCTGAAAAATTCAAAGGCTTTGCCGACCGCCGCAGGCGTAAACCGCCTTCTCTTCAGCCAGGGGACAAAGTCTGGCTCTCTACCAGGAACATCAAGCTCCGAGTTCCTTCTCTGAAGTTTGCTCCACGATTCATCGGTCCATACACGGTAACTGCTAAACTGAATCCGGTTTGTTTCAAACTCCAGATTCCTAAGAGCCTTAAAATCACTAACTCCTTTCATGTTGCTCTTCTAAAGCCTTTAGTCCTCAATAAATTCTCTCGTCCTCTCCCTACCGTGGCGCCTGTCTCTGAGGATAATCAGGAGTACGAGATCAGTCAAATTCTGGACTCCCGACTCTGTAAAGGCGTTCTTCGGTACCTCGTTCATTGGAAAGGGTTTGGTCCTGAGGAGAGGTCTTGGATCACTGCATCTGAGGTCTTTGCACCTCGTCTGTTAAAGGAGTTTCATCTGAAGTTTCCCTCTAAACCTGGGCCCAGGCGGGGAAGGGGGAGGCCTCGTAAGAGGGAGGGTACTGTCATGGATATGCATTAATGTCTGTCTGCCATCTTACCTTCCTCCTCATGTGTTCATCTAGAGACCAGACCTCCTTCACCTGGCTTCCTTTATAATCTCCTCCCAGCCTGACTCCACCCCAGGCCCTATCACTGAACACTATATTAACCTGTGCACTGCAAGCCTGCTTTGCTGATCAATGTGTTTGTTAGGCATTGTGTGTTTGGGTTCCTGCCTGCCGTGTGCTACGTCTGTCTCTCTGTTAAGTTATTGGCTTGTCCCCGACTATCCCTGTCTGCTCGTGACCCTTGACCTTCGGCTCGTTCTTCGTTATCCTTGTCTGCTTGTGGCCCCTGACCTTCAGCTTGTTATTCGGTTCTCTCTATCGTGTGCTGCTGCTTCCCCTCTTTTCCCCTTATCCTACGGGGCGTGAGCTAGGAAACTCCAGGGGCCGCGACCTGGTCCCAGCCTGCAGCGTAACATCCTCACCACTAGAGGCCCTGGAGAAGACCAGCTGGGTCTTAGACTCCGCGCCCTGGGGAATCTTGGCTCTCGCTTCCGTTGGGATCCCGGTTGTGCTCCTCTGGTCCCGCTTTCCACAACCACCCAGTTTCCTATCCGCAGAAGCCAGCCATAGGGTTCACTACCTCGCGGTGCACTCCTGTCCCCCTACGGTGTGCATCTGTCACCTGGCCACAGATGACCCTGACACCTGTGTTCTAGGGTATCCCCAATTTTGTCGGTGATCTGTTCCATATTTTTAATATCCAAAATTAAAAAAAAAAAGCTCTGTGAGTTGATGACCAATGAAGGGGAATGGCTCTCCTGGCAGATGTCCACAACATGAGTGAATCATGCTTTTGGAATATTTGCAAATATGAGAGAAGTGTAGACCCATTTGGAAATGGTCAAATTCCAAGATTTTGTCCCAACTTTTGAGAGGGATTGATCTTTGTAGAATCTGCACCCATTTACACAGGCGAGTGTCTACAGGACTTTCATCTTGTAGAATTTTATAAATTGAAGACATTAAATGTAATTGATGGGTGTCTTGGGCACGGGACGAATCCGGCCCTCCAGGCCATTTCATGTGGCCCTCGCACCTCTCCTGCAGCTGCAGGAGAGCTCCAGCCCTCCTCTGGTCCTACTCCAGACCCTTACTTTCTGCTTTCAAGCAATGCATCCAGCTTCTCCCAGCAGCAGCATAAGGAAAAGGGGTGCACTGTGATGTAAGGGAGAGTGGGGGACTCAACTTCTGATGGTGGGGTGGCTCTTGACAGCTAATGTAAGGGGAGGGGATGCACTGGAAGAAAAAAAAGAGAAAAAAAGCTGCGGTGATCTGCTGTGGAGTCTATGCTGGAGAGTGATCAGAGCTGTATCTGACCCTAAGACTCCATGTACACAGAAGCTCAAAAACGGTCGTTTTTAAAGCATTAGAAAAAGCTAGCTTTTATCAGCGTTTTTTTACTAGCTTTTATTAGCGTTTTTCAGTGTAGCTTTTTTTAGCTTTTAAAAAAAATTAAATAATTTTTTTCAATGGACCAAAAAACGCTAAACGCTCGCGGCCAGCGTTTTTGAACGTTTATGAGCGTTTTTCTGCGTTTTGCGTTTTTTTTCTGCCGAAAAACTGCACTTTGAACGCAAATTTCTTGCGTTCAGAAAAAAGCCCATTAACTCCACTGCTCATTAAAGCTAAAAAACTTTGTGTACATGAACACATAGGCTAACATAGAGTGCAGTTAATGGGCTTTTTAAAAAAAACGCCAAAACGCCAATAAACTGCAGTTTATCAGCTTCTGTGTACATGGAGCCTTAGGGGTCTATCTACAAGGTGAGAGGCTGGTGCTACCGGGGGAGGATTGTGGAATTATATATATACCTGTGGTTTTCCATTTGATGTGAATACTGGGACTTCCACACCTGTTCTTTTCCCTCTCCTCTCTCCACCGGATTATTTCCATCTTTCCAGGGAGATTGTTATGGATTATACAAACTATATGACCATACACTTTTATTTTTGATAATTATCACGTTTGGATACACTTCCGTTTTGGAAATGTATCACGTTTGGACTTACATCATCATTTTTTGCATTTTATATACAGTTTAAATTATGTTTGGATGCACTGAAGAATTCAGGTTATTTTACATATATTCACAAATACTTCAAGGAAGTTGGTGTTTTAGTTACTAATATTGTATGTTCTTTTGAACTATTTATTTGCTTTTTGCACTCTGCATATGTTTTATTTAATTGCACTTTGACTACTAGCGCTTCACTATTTTCTTTATCTCTGTTTGTGTTGGTACACTATAGAAGTTCAGCAGCTATCTGTCATTATTTTTCACTTTAATATATTTTTTATTAGATGGTAGTATTTTTATTTAATTACATCAAGTGGTAGGCGCACTAGTACCCCCCTTTTTATTAGTCCTTACAGGATGTCTCCAACTTACAACAAGCCAACCTCAATGCACTGTTTATTTGGGCAACTATGTGACAAATGAGGATTAATGTTGATTGTAAAGTTATGCACTGGTATAAACTGGTAAAATAAGTGAAGAAAAAATTGTAATGTTGCACTACTATCAGTTTTTTTTTGTTCTTGGGATTAGATATGCTTTTAAAGAAGTTTTTGCATTCCCATTTAGTTACATGGTGGAAAGTAGCAGTCCTGCTGCAACCAAAAGCTCGAAGAGCCTCTGTAAAGAAGGGAATTAAGATATCTTTGTATTGGCTCACACTACAGGAATATTTCTTTAGATCCAGGTCATATAATGGGTTGGGGGATTGTACAGTGTGTGGCAGATCTCACGTTCACCTCTGATGGGGAGAGGAGACTAATGAAATTGACCTTGGTATCTTAGATGATGGAAATTTCCAGTCATACATTGTCCTGTTATCTTTTTAGTTTGTATGTATGGGCCTGTTTCTGCCATGTTGGTAAAATGACCTTAGCACAGGTCTATGATAGCCTACGACTGAATTGCTCTAATTGGCTTTGTCTGTTCTGATATTCTATTAAATATGTTTTGACATTTTGCAGTAATGACCTGTTCTGTATAGTTCATATTGTTCAAATCATTCTATAATTAATTTGACATTATAGAAGCTGCTTAGTTGGCCTAATTTTAGACTGTAGTGTAGAGTAGATCACTATTAGTGTTGTCTGTCTATATCTATACAGTGGTAGTTTAATATGGCCCTAACATTTACAAGCCCTCTAGTACTGAACAAGAAAACACAATCTGTAATTTTGTCTTTTTTTGATTATTGTACAATAAAATATCGTGGTAGGTAAAGGACCATAGGCCTCTTGTAGTAAAGGGGCCCCGTGATTTTTGATGACAGCCCTGTATTCGTGTCATCCCTGAACTTTGTTCACCAAGCATAGATTTACACTGGTGTAACTGTCCCACCCAAAATGATCTTGACCAAAGATTCTGTATACCTGTACAGAAATTATGGTGGCAATTAGAGGTCGACCGATATATCGGCCAATATTTGCCCATCTTGGAGAAATCGGCATTGGCCGATTATTCTCCAAATTAGGCCGATATAACACTGACCACACCTCTGCCAGAGTGTGGAGAATATTTCTCCCTTCTCTGCACTGTTGGCAGAGGAGTGCCGCGGTGTGTGAAACTGTAGGGAGAGAGAGAGGAGCTGTCAAAATTAAGGTTGAATGTTGGGGGTGGACGGGACCCGAGGTGGGCGGGACCCAGCTATTCAACACCTGCCAATGGGATCTGGGCAGGCCGCTATGTGTATGTGGCGCCGCTCCTTTTTTAAACAGCCCAATCATTGGCTGGATAGCTGCTGGGTCCCGCCCACCTCCGACATCACGCTGAATGCTTCAGCTCCTCTCTCCATACAGTTTCACACACTGCAGTTACACTATCGGCTGTGAAATCTGCCAGTGCCACTTGCCAATGTCAACCAGTGCCACCTGCCAATCCGTGCCACCTGCCAATGTCAATCAGTGCCAGTGCTAACCAGTGCCAATTAGTGCCACCTGCCAGTGCCAACCAGTGCCACCTGTCACTGCCACCTGACAGTGTCAATCCGTGCCTGCCAGTGCCACGTTCCAGTGGCAATCAGTGCCACCTGCCCAAAAAATTAAAAATGGCCTAAAATATCGGCTTTAAAAATCGGCATCATATATCGGCCATTGGCCGCCCCGATTTCTAAATATTGGCAATCGGTATCGGCCAGAGAAAAACCCATATCGGTCGACCCCTAGTGGCAATATACAATAATTTTTGAAATTGGTGCCCAAATTCCTGCTCTGAGCAGAACTGATCCACAAGTGTGCTGATCTGATTTGCATCGTAATCCTCTGAGGTAGCTCAGCCTGATACCTAAAATGTGAACAGTAAGATAAATAAGTTTATGCAATGTCCCTCCAACTCATCCCCCCCCTCCCTTATCCAGCCTAAAATATAGAAGTCAGATATAGTAAGAGTTAAGTATGCTATATGCATCTCCAACATCTGCTTTGAAATGGGCATCCTGAAATAAAATAAGGCTCTCCTAATATCCCTTGTCCAAGTACAATAAAACCTTGGATTGAGAGTAACTTGGTCTGAGAGTGTTTTGCAAGACTAGCAACATTTAAAAAAAAAAAATGTTTGACTTGATAAACAAGCGATGTTATGATATACAAGTAGCGTCTTGTCACAACTGAGTATAAAAGAGAAGAGAGGTGCCTCTAAGTGTAGTAATATGGTTAGGGCTGGGGAAAAAATAGTTTTGAATCGTGAATCGAATTGCGAGGTCAAATCGATTAAAATTTTGTCAAAATGAATTTTTTTCCCCTGCACCAGCGCTGACACCGCGCCGGTCCTGAGGAGCTGCGGGCAGGAGATTTTAGGCGAGGCCGCGGCTTCAGCCTAGTCCGCAAAGCCGGATGCTGTGGACTTGGCCGAAGCCGCAGCCCCGCCTAAAAACCAGCACGGTTTCCAAGGACCAGCGCGGTGTCCATCAAAAAAAAAAAAAACTAGATTTGAATCGTAAATCAAGTTTTTTATAAATAAATCGCAGATTTTTTTAGGGGAAAAAATCGCCCAGCTCTAAATATGTTTACATTTAATTAAGGTACAAAATTTAGCAACTCACATGGTTGATTAAAACGGGCACATCAAAGTATGCAGGCATCCGGAGTAAAGCTGTCCACATACATAGACCATCACCTGCACCGCCATCAACGTCATCCGTTCCACGCTGCACTTCAAGAGGAGGTAAACCCTCTGTAACGAAACGAAAAAAAAAAAAAATACCCTGCAAGACAAAGACATAATGAGCTAGTATGCATAGCATACTAGCTCATTATGAAGTACTTACCTGAGATCGAAACCTGCGCGCTGGGCACTAACGGCATGTCCCATTCATTAACGGCACGCTCAGTGCGCCTGCGCTGTTGTCTACGGCGCGCATGCGCCGTAGACATCGGTGCTGTCTTTTCTGCAAATATCTCCTAAACCGTGTAGGTTTAGGAGATATTTGTTGTACCTACAGGTAAGCCTTAATCTAGGCTTACCTGTAGGTATAAGTGGTCTGTAAGGGTTTACAATCACTTTCAAGCCTCGCTTTTAGATCACTCTACTGCAGGGTAGTCTTCCCGGTCACGATTGCAGACTGACTGCGGTGAGAGCCAGCGCTGCAGAGGATGGTCTATGTGGACAGGTTTACCCCGGATGCCTGCATAGTTGGATGTGCCTCTTTAACCCTTTTCGCTGCCAGGTCCTGTGCTCCATTTTTACCCTCAGGTGGCCAGACCATTTTTGCAATTTTTCCTTTTGCTTTTTTATTTTTCACTTAGCATTCAAAGTTTGTAAAAGACCCTCCAAACCATATATTTTCTGAAAGCACATGACCAGTAGAATAAAAAGAAGGTGCTACTGATTTCTAAGGCCCCACGATATTTGCGCAAGTGTTTATCAAAACAATATTATTACAAATCCAATAAAATCATGATTAGCAGATAAATAGCAAATTTTACAAAATTCCTACTAAATATAAAAGCTTGACCTATATTGAGTTAATAAATATTTGTAATTTTTACATTGCGCCTTTTTGCAAAATGGTGAAAATCGAACGTATACAAAAATTTTAATATCCAAATTTCTCAAAAAATCTGAAGGTTTTCATTTTTCCCTTACAGCTTTCAGAATTTGTGAAAGACCCCCAAAACTATATATTTTCTGAAATCATATGACCTCTAGAATAAAAAAAAGGTGCTACTGATTTTTTAGACCCCACGGTATTTGCGCAAATGTTTATCAAACCAATATATTCACAAAAAATACACCAAAACCATTATTAGCAGATAGAAACACAGCATATTTTATACAATTCCTGCTAAATCCCTACTAAATATAAAAGTTTAATCTGTATGGAGTTAATAAATAACAAATATTTGTAAATTTTAAATTGCGCCTTTTTGCAAAATGGTGAAAATCAAACGTATCCAAACATTTCTCTAAAAATCTGGAGGTTTTCATTTTTCACTTATAGCTTTCAGAATTTGTAAAAGACCCCAAAACCATAAATTTTCTGAAAGCACATGGCCAGTAGAATAAAAAGAAGGTGCTACTGATTTTTAAGGCAGTGCGATATTTGCGTAAATGTTTATCAAATACACTAAAATCATTAATAGTGTACATAAACACAACATGACAAAATTCCTGCTAAATTGCTACTAAAGCATTGTTCAGATATGGCATATATCTATACAGCAGTTTGAGGGCAATGGAGGGCCATGTTTATCCACACAGGGATGCACAGGTGTTCCCTGCATCCCCGTACAAGCAGTCCCTTTTATCCCAATTGGGATGCAACGGCTGCACAGGCATAGCTGCTGTTCCCATTCTGACATCTGTGTGGGTACATGACCCCGAACGCAGACAGTGTGAGCTCAGGGACAGGCATGCGGACCTACATGGATCTAAAATTGGGAGCAACGGCTCTGTTTGTGCAGGTGCTACATCCCAAATGGCATTAATGGCACAGAGATGCATGGAGCACCTGTGCACCCCCGTAAAGGTACGCTGTGTATGCCCTGTGTGCAAGTGCTCTAGAGATGGGGTAAGTGGCGCTGCCAAGGTATGAGGTAGTTGGATAAGGTAAAAGTGCTATATCCCTATACAATAGGTGCCGTAGCATAAAAAACTTCAAAAGTACTTGATTGATATTATTCCTGTGGTAAAGTGTGTGCTGTGCAAAATCAATAAGGTGCCAAACCATGCTAGTGTTAGCAATTGGAGGTACCCCCCAAGAGAGGAGCTAACCCCAAAAACTTATCTTCTGACCAAACTAAAATGCAAAAAGTGAGATGTACAAATAAATCTATATAAATTGTCACACCAAAATAAGGGTCCCTAGGGGGACTAACACTTAGCAGTGTGATAAATTACTGATGTGCAGCCTGATAGGCCAATAGTGACTACTTGTAAATAAGAGATAGATCCAAACTAAATACACCTTCACGGTGACGCATTCAAAAGCTGCCACCAGATGCAGTGCAATAATGATGGAAATTCATAAATCCAGGTAAACTGACATGCAATGATAAAATGCAAAGAGAAGGAGAGACAGCTATATTCCGCACAGCAGGCAGTTGGGTTCTCTGCTTGGGTATCAGAATAGCTTTCCGTAATCAATGTGGCAATAGGTACGGTATATAACTGTTGGATGTCTTGAACCCAGTTCAAAAAAATATAACAGTACATAAGAGGTAATAGACTTCCTATAAACAGTTCAGTAAGTAGACTGGAAATTGGTGACTTTTGTGGATATCCTTGATTGATGACAGGCTTCAGGTGACACTTGTGCTCCCCCTTAAGGTTCCCCACTCACCAGTAGTAGAAACCCCTGCAGGGGTAACAGGCACGTAGAGTGGGTGATCTTGTTCCCCAGATGGCCGTATGTTCCAAACAAAAAACGGACTCCCATAGCGTAATCCAGTAGATTTATTACATTAAAAAAGTTTTTTTTTATTATAAACATTTTTTATCTACTTTTTTATCTACTTCTCTGTTTACAACCCGCTTCCATCCGATCCAGTCCGCTAAAAACAGACGGATGGGGATTATATTCCCCATCCATCTATCAGGTCGGATGGAAATGGACAGGCGGTCCTTTTCCATCCGACCGCACCATAGAGAATAGCGAGCAGTGTCCGTGTCCACTCTGCATCAGCGGAACGGACACAGACCTGTCATCCACCTGCTCAGCGGGGATTGGCAGACAGATCCCCTGCTGAGCAGCGGATCTGCTTGACAGAGTTCACTCCATGTGAAAGGGGTCTTGCCAGGGGCCAGTCCATTAGGGACGCTTGGGCGTTTATATGATTTTTTTTTCAAGCCGCATGATTAGAGCCTGAGGCTCTAATTGGCTTGAAAAACATTGGGCTCAGGGCGCAGAGCATTGCACCCCGAAACCACCCACTTGTGACAATAGCGAAGTAATATTGGCTATTGTCTTCCGGCTTCTCCTCCTGGCCAATCAGTACAGATTGGGTTGGCCAGGAGGCAAAGCTGAGGAAGCCATGGAAGGGTGTGGGGTGGGGTGGGGGGGGGCCGTCACCATGGAGGGGTAATGCCGCGTACACACGATCATTATTCACGGCGGTTAAAAAACCGCCGTGAATAATGACAGGAAAAACGAGGGAACCGCTTCGGTTCCAAGGGTTCCCTACACACGGTCGTTTTTCCCATCATTTTTTCTCTTGACGAGAAAAACGACCGTCTGTGGGCTCCGCGGCAGTGTCTTCCTATGGGAAAACTGCCATGGAAAAAAATGATGGAAAAAACGATGAGAAAATTTAGAACATGTTCTAATTTTTCTCGTCGTTTTTTCTGCCGTTTTTCTCAACGAGAAAAACGACATAAAGCCCACAGACGATCGTTTTTCTCGGCGAAAAAAAAAAAAGCAGTTTTTCTCGTCGAGAAAAGCGGTCGTGTGTACGCGGCATAAGTTGTTGTTTTTTTTGTTTTTTTTACATTATCTCTTATGGGGAAATTTGCTTTGATATATATACGAGTGCTTTGGATTACAAGCATGTTTCCAGAACAAATTCTGCTTGCAATCCAAGGTTTTACTGTACTTTCCTCCTTTCTTTTCCTATGGCCCCTGATCATTCAGACAGGCAAAGAAGCCATGAGTGTTGGGAGTCTGATACCCAAGCCAGCATATCACCATTCTTTCCCTCACCCCCTTTCCTTAAAGTGGAGCTCCACCCTACAGTGGAACTTCCGCTCATCGAATTGCTCCCCCCCCCCCGGTGTCACATTTGCCACTTTTCAGGGGGGAGGGGGGGTGCAGATACCTGTATAATACAGGTATTTGCACCCACTTCCGGGCATAGATAGCCACAGAATATCCACAGAATGGATCATTCAGACAGGCAAAGAAGCCATGAGTGTTAGGAGTCTGATACTCCTGAAGCTTTCTGTGTTTACAATAAACAGCTTTGCTCAGTGGCTCCTGGATCTAATTGATTCCTACACAGTGCCGCCTATACAGGGAGGTACTAGAGCTAGGCCAGGTAGGAGAGATGCAAGAAAGCTTTGTGGGGGATTGGCTTTGCACACTCTGCACTTTGTACATAACGCACTCCTGGACCTGGCACTCTGTACGTAGAGTAATCCTGGACCCAGCACTCTGTACGTAGCATAGTCCTGGACCCGGCACTCTGTACATAGCATAATCCTGGACTCAACTGAGTTTGACACTCTCTTGTTCAAGTCTTTTATGTGTTGATGCAAATTCCATTTTGTGGAACTTTGACATAGGCCGATATTCAGCCGCTAGCGGGGCGCTTTTAAACCCCGCTAGCAGCCGAAAAATGGTTAAAAACGCTGCAGCGGCGCTGCCCATTGATTTCGGCTAGCAGGACTTTTTTTACCGTCCTGTCAGCACACCGCTCCAGTGTGAAAGCCCTCAGGCTTTCACATTGGAGTGAAAGGAGAGGCTCTTTCAGGGCACTTTTCAGGCGCTATATGACTGTGTGTATGACTGTGTGTAATATATATATATATACACACACGTGAGTACACCCCTCATTTTTGTAAATATTTTATTCTATCTTTTCATGTAACAACACTGAAGAAATTACACTTTCTTACAATATAAAGTAGTGAGTGTACAGCTTGTATAAAGGTGTAAATTTGCTGTCCCGTCAAAATAACTCAACACAGCCATTATTGTCTAAACCGCTGGCAACAAAAGTGAGTACACCCCTGAGTGAAAATGCCCAAAGTGTCAATATTTTGTGCGGCCACCATTATTTTTCAGCACTGCCTTAACACTCTTGGGCATGGAGTTCACCAGAGCTTCACAGGTTGCCACTGGAGTCCTCTTCCACTCCTCCATGATGACATCACGGAGCTGGTCGATGTTGGAGATCTTGCGCTCCTCCACCTTCCGTTTGAGGATGCCCCACAAATGCTCAATATGGTTTAGGTTATGGAGACATGCTTGGCCAGTCAATCACCTTGGAGGTGTGTTTTGGGTCATTATGTTGAAATACTGCTCTGCGACCCAGTCTCCGAAGGGAGGGGATCATGCTCAGCTTCAGTATATCACAGTACATGTTGGCATTCATGATTCCCTCAATGAACTGTAGCTCCCCAGTGCCGGCAGCACTCATGCAGCCCCAGTCCATGAGACTCCCACCACCATGCTTGGCAGTAGGCAAGACACACTTGTGTTTGTACTTCTCATCTGGTTGCCACCACACACGCTTGACACCATTTGAACCAAATAAATTTATCTCGGTCTCATCAGACCACAGGCCATGGTCCCAGTAAATTATGTCCTTAGTTTGCTTGTCTTCAACAAACTGCGTTTTTTTTTTTGTGCATCATCTTTAGAAGAGGCTTACTTCTGGGATGACAGACATGCAGACCAATCTCATGCAGTGTGTGGCGTATGGTCTGAGCACTGGCAGTACTCGTACCTCTATTTCCCAAGGACAACCTTTTGGATATGACGCTGAGCACGTGCACTCGACTTCTTTGGTTGATCATGGCGAGTCCTGTTCTGAGTGGAACCTGTCCTGTTAAACCGCTGTATGATCTTGGTCTTGGCCACCGTGCTGCAGCTCATTTTCAGGGTCTTGGCAATCTTCTTATAGCCTAGGCCATCTTCATGTAAAGCAACAATTCTTTTTTTCAGAACCTCAGAATTCTTTGCCATGAGGTGCCATGTTGAACTTCGTGACCAGTATGAGAGGGTGAGAGCGATAACACCAAATTTTACCACACCTGATCCCCATTCATACCTAAAACTTTGTAACATTAACGAGTCACATGACACCGGGGAGGGGAAATGGCTAATTGGGACCAATTTGGACATTTTCACTTAGGGATCTACTCACTTTTGTTGCCAGCGATTTAGACATTAATGACTGTGTGTTGAGTTATTTTGAGGGGACAGCAAATTTACACTGTAAGGCCCCTTTCACACGGACGGATAGAATGGTGCTTTTAGCTGCGGATTTTCTAGTTTTCTACCGCAGCTAAAAGCACACAATGCTTTCTTATGGCCCCATTCACACACAGCGTTTAGCTGCGATTTCGTTACATGCGGTTCAGTGCGAATAGAAAAAATAGAATTGAATGCGTCCAGGTGCGATGTAGCGCAGCTATCTGCACATAACTGCAGGTAATCGCAGTGCACTGTGTCAGCTGCGGATAGCAGCGTGAACAAAAGAAAAAAACAACAGGAAGCACATCAAAATAAAAATGGTTGCTATGGGGATGACAATAATGGCCAAACGCAGCTAAACGCAGCCGCATGTAAACGCACGTAAACGCAGCTAAAAGCAGTGTACAAATGCAGCTGATCGCTGTGCCTGGGGTCTTGAATTTCAAAAGAAAGAAACATGCTTTTAACTGCGGCAGAACAGCCGCCTGTGTGAAAGGGGCCTTATACAAGCTGTACACTCACTACTTTACATTGTAGCAAAGTATCATTTCTTCAGGTGTGTGTGTGTGTGTGTGTGTGTGTGTATATATATATATATATATGGAAAACTAAGAAAATAAACTGCGCTAAAAGACACTAAAACGAATAACTGCAAATCCGTATCAGTTATTCAATTGGGAGCTGCGATTTTCACGTAAACAAAAAATTACAAGTGCAAGACTATGGAAGAAAAATAAATCGCGCTGACCCCGTGACCATTCAATGTTGAATTGAACCGAAAATAACAAAATCACCAAATATAAAATTGATGGATATCCCTTACATAAATCAATATTGTGATAAATCCATTAAAACATCAAAAATATAAAGGAAAAATAGAATAATGAAAGTCCTACAAAGTGTTGGTATATGAAACCAAAAAATCAAAAAATTATTGTCCGTCTGAAGAATGGGTAGAAGCCTTAAAAACCACAAAACCTGGCAAAAGCCCGGGACCTGATGGATTCACGGCACAATATTACAAATGTTTCACGGATCTTCTAGCACCAGGTTTCCTTCGAGCCTTCAACTCCCTATCAGATGCCACATGCACCTCTAGTACCCTGTTGGAAGCCTATATTTCAGTAATACACAAGGAGGCTAAAGATCCGGCAGATGTAGCGAATTATAGGCCGATCTCGCTCCTAAATGTTGATGTGAAAATCTTTTCCAAAATTCTTGCGAATCGGTTAGCTCATCACGTTCCAACATGGGTGGGTCTAGACCAGGTGGGCTTTGTCCCCGGCAGAGAAGCCAGGGACAACACCATCAAGGCCCTCAACCTGCATCATTGGCTCACTTCTTCCAAACACAAAGGGTTTTTTCTGTCAATGGATGCAGGGAAGGCCTTCGACCGAGTGGCCTGGGACTACATGGACTCCGTTTTAGACACTTTAGGTTTAGGAACCAGAATGAGGGATTATATCGGAGCTTTGTATACAAAATCCACGGGCGAGAGTGCGAGTCAATGGTCACTTGTCAGAGGCCTTCTCCATCCACAATGGCACGAGACAGGGTTGTCCCCTTTCTCCTATACTGTATATTCTCACGCTGGAACCTCTTCTTCGCTGCATTCGGGCGAATACTAACATAAAGGGTATTGAAATAGGCCATAAGGAATATAAACTCGCAGCTTTTGCCGATGATATTTTGCTCTTTCTCTCCTCCCCCTTGACATCCCTGCCTAATTTGCTGCATGTTCTTGAACAATTCCGAATTATCTCACACTTGAAAATCAACTATTCCAAATCATTTGCTCTGAATATCTCGCTGCCCTCATCGCTGGTTGGCCTTTGCCAGGAGAATTTCCCCTTTCGATGGAAAACCGATATTACCTACCTGGGTATTCGGCTTCTGGGTAAACTCACAGATCTTTACAACAAGAACTTCCTAGCGGAACTAAACGCTATACAGCAAGACATGCGTCGGTAGGATGTCCCCACGATTTCCTGGTTCGGGCGTGCCTCCATATTGAAAATGACAGTGCTTCTTTGAATGCTATATAAATTAGACAATCCCGATCGCCTTACCACCCTCCTTCTTTGCGACGTATAAGAGACTATGTAGAAAGTTTCTGTGGGGAACCAAGGCACCGAGAATTAGTTGGGCGAAATTGGTACTCCTGAAATTGGATGGGGGCATTGGTCTCCCGGATATACAGAGGTACTACTGGGCTACACAGCTGACACGGATAGTGGACTGGAGGGTTCATGCACGCCGTAAAGGGTGGGTACTCCTGGAAAATTTGATTACGGGAACTGAACTTGGGAAAGTCCCCTGGTTTTCCAGCAAACATTGGACGCCTAACGTTCAATCTCACCCTCTGGTAGGGGCAACTCTTTCTGCATTTACACAAGTGTGTAGAACGCATGCAGTGTCGGCTACAGAGAGTAAGTTAACTCCCCTTAGAGGAAACCCGGACTTTATGCCGGGGCTAGACAGTTCCTACCTGACAAAAGAATGGCCACACATAGATATGCTAGCCAAACACTTTTTCTCTGGGGATAGGTTTCTTAACCTGAGAGAACTAGCGTCACTATCCCTGACCAAAGCCTTCCCTTTCTTTGCTTACCTCCAGATAAAGCACTTTCTGGATAGCCCGAGGACCAGAGGATGCTTTACGAAAACATCTACAGTGTTTGAGTCGTTGTGCTCTAGCACGTCTCCCCAGAGACATGTGATTTTGATGCTTTACGCATCAATGTTCAAAGAACCCTTTGCTTCCATGCAGGCGGAACAGACCTTTTGGGAGGCCCGACTTGAAACACCGATTGAGAAGAAGAGCTGGGAGCGGGTTCATTGGTATATCCATAAAGGTTCGCTGAATGTAAACACCCAGGAAAATGGGTACAAGATTAGAACGCGGTGGTATAGGACACCGGATCTGATCCACAAATTCTGTCCGAATGTGTCAAATCGGTGCTGGAGATGTGGACAGGACTTGGGTACCTTCGTCCACATTTGGTGGGAATGCTCGCTGATCCAACCATACTGGCAGAGGGTGCATGATGTGACGATTGCGGTCTCCTCGCTACCACTGGAGTTTTCGCCAGCAGACTATCTTCTCCATCTGTCCACAATATCTAAGAAACGGTATCGCAATTCTGTGGCGATCCATATGATAAACGTGGCCAGACTATGTGTACCCGTCCACTGGAGGGCCATGGTGCCACCATCTATGAAAGAATGGGTGACACGCATAGAGCACATCGCAGCGATGGAGGAGCTGATATACACTGCGCAGGATAGAATTTCCAACTTTGCCACTATCTGGGACGACTGGTTTACATTTCGGAATTCTGCGGAATTTCAAAATCTCTTATAGACTAATAGCTGATTGGGACTCTTATACAGAGTGCTACTTGTTCGACAACTGAGGTATAATCTTGACAGTATGTTCTTATTACCAAACAGAAATAGACGGAGAGGGTAGTTGGTGGTTACCCCACCCCCTCTTCAAGCATTCACGTCCAAACGCTCTCTTCCTCATACTCACTCCCCCCCCCCTCCCCGGACCCTTCCTCCTCCATCCCCCCCTTTTTTTTTTTTTTTCTCTCTCCTTCTCTCTCTTATCCCTCCTTTACCTTTCT
This sequence comes from Rana muscosa, assembly GCA_029206835.1. Taxonomy (NCBI): domain Eukaryota; kingdom Metazoa; phylum Chordata; class Amphibia; order Anura; family Ranidae; genus Rana; species Rana muscosa. Next base: position 76,296,641 of record CM055121.1, read on the forward strand.
CCCCTAGATCTTCCTCCTTTTGTTTCCCTCTTCTCCCTTCGCTTTTCCTCTTCTATTTGATTTTGATGAAAGGAGAGTATGGGGGGACGGGGTTATCCTGGTTGACCCCCCCACCCATATTCTCTAAAATATGCAGACCCTTAGAGAGGAAGGTAGAAATCGAACCATAGGTTCTGGTCTACTGTGGTAATGGCCATGACTTGCCACTTTTATTAAAGGTTCTGGTAGCATCTGAGTGCAATTTCATTAACAGGATCCCTCACAGAGGACTTGAGATATATTCTTGTTATTATCTGAGATGATGTTGTTATTTTATATAACTGAACATTGTACATGGGCATTGCCACAACTACATAACATGTATTTATATTGTACATGGAGCCAGAACCTCTGGATCTCCAGGTTTACCCCCTTTTTTTCCCCCTATTACGGTTGTTATTGCTGTAATGTGTAATTACGCTGTTTTTCAATAAAATCTTTATGAAACAAAAAAAAAAAATTATTGTCCATAAATGGTGCATGTGAAGAAACTGAACACCAGTGTTCTGTGAAGAAAAGTCCATATAATTGTGAGATGTCATATCCAAAAAGCAATCGTGTTGAATCCACCACCAATCAGCAGAAATTACCAGCTTGCCACGATTCCCCCTGACAGAGGATCAATATATGCCTGTAATCAATCAGCTCTCTCCAAAAACCAGCAAACAAAAGTACGAATCTTAAGCAGTGACTCTCGACCAATGGACCATCAGCAGTTGCACACGCTATATATAAAAGATAAACGCTCCATATAGTGCATTAAACGTATAATAATTTATAAAAAAACAGTATTGCACGTATAATGTTGCAGATTTAATAGGCCTTTGAGTCTGAGTCTGGTGTGCCGGCCGGTGCACAAACAGACACCCGTCCTACTGGGAAACCGTATGGAGCACGAGGTGACGTCAGCGCGTCGCTCCGCCCAGCTTTGTCAGCTGAAGCGACGCTGGGGGTAAATTCTTCCGGGGCTGAAGTGGTTAATAAACGCTTTTTTACTTTATATCAGTGATGTTGTTGCCTTTAAAATCCCACTTAGGGGGGTTCCGTCCTTCCTTCTATTTCACCAAACTATGTACATGATTCTCTTCCTGGTGTTCCCTGTGCTCCCCTTATCACCAGGTCCAGTGCACTGAAATTATGGCTGCTGTCATCCTCCCCTCCTTTTCAAAAATTGATATTTAGAATTTGGTGTATTTTTGCTAAAATTTAGATGATTACTTTGGATTTCTTATATACAGTATTTAGTCGCTGTTTCATATACTTCTATATATTTCTAGTGTTCTGTTGTGTCAAATAATTGCTACCTCTGCAATGCCCTGAAGTTCTTTTTTGATATGCAGCCACATTTTTTTTTTTTTTTTTGTTGCTTGGCAAGCTTTTCTTAAATCGAAATAGATGACCAAGTGACATGTATCCAGCAAGGCTTGTCAGGAAAGTACAATGTGTTATGACAATGACAAACAGGAAATGGTGGCCTAAACAGATAGGACAAATATGCTTATTTTGCTTGATTTAACAGCTAATATGAGATGGAGCTTTATGAGAGTTTTTATATTAACCTACTGTGCTTGAAATATGTCAGCAAGGGACTCATTAAATTCCAATGGGCTGCATAGCAAACAACTTTACTGTATAAATGGCCATGAAGTAGTATAATTGCAGCACAAAGTTATTTAACTGTAGTAAAACAATGCACTGCTGAGACCATTCCATATGTTTTTATATTGTGTGGTGGTCTGGAAAATAGAGTAGCCGGGCATCGGGGATTAAATCCTTGCTGTCATCGGGTTTGAGAAGTGTTTGGAACATTTTCTGTTAGTGCAGAAGGTAGAATTTTGGCACCCTGTTGATAGGGTAAATGTATGGTATGTACTACACAGGGTCTGAGTTACAAAAGATGAACAAAGGTTTGCTATATTTGAAAAGCATATGTATGCACTCACCGGCCATTTTTTTTTTTACGTACAGTGAGGGAAAAAAGTATTTGATCCCCTGCTGATTTTGTACGTTTGCCCACTGACAAATGATTAGTCCATAATTTTAATGGAAGGTTTATTTTAACAGTGAGAGACAGAAGAACAACAAAAATCCAGAAAAACGCATTTCAAAAAAGTTATGAATTGATTTGCATTTTAATGAGTGAAATAGGTATGGATGTGATCTCCTATCAATCGGCAAGATTTCTGGCTCCCAGGTGTCTTCTATATAGGTAACAATCACTCTCTTGGGCCCCTTTCACACTTGTGCGACTTGTCCTGCGACCTGGGATTGCAAAGTCGTATGACAAGTCGTATCCCATGATTTCCAATAAGTACCATTCATATCTGTGCGACTTCAAAATAGTCCCTGCACTACTTTGGTCCAACTTTGATGCGATTTGAGGTCCAAAGACCTCAATATTACAGAGGCATTGCTTAAAGAGGAAGTAAACCCTCGTAAATATAAAAACCGCCGCCGCCATGTCCCCTCGTCGCTAGTTCTGGGTATCGCCGCTCCACCACACTGATTGGCCAGAGCTGCGATGACGTCACACGCAGGCCGGCAAGGGTCCCATTCATAAAACCGGCAATGACCCCCGGCCTGCTAGTGCGCATGCGCGTGACGTCATCGCCGCTATTTTTAAAAGCAAATATCTCCTTAACCGTGTAGGTTAAGGAGATATTTCATGCACCTACAGGTAAGCCTTAATCTAGGCTTACCTGTAGGTGCATGTTGTCAAAGTGGGTTTACAACCACTTTAACGTCGCAGCAAAATCGCACAAGTTTCAGGTCACAAAAGTGTGAAAGGGGCCTTAAAGGGACTGCTCCTAATCTCAGCGTGTTACCTGTATAAAAGACACCTGTCCACAGAAGCAATCAATTAAATTCCAATCTCTCCACCATGGCCAAGACCAAAGAGCTGCCCAAATATGTCAGGGACAAGATTATAGACATGCAGAACACTGGAATTGGCTACAAGACCATCACCAAGCAGCTTGGTGAGAGGGTGACAACAGTTGGTGCGATTATTCGCAAATGGAAGAAACACAAAATAACTGTCAATCTCACTCGGTCTGGGGCTCCATGCAAGATCTCTTCTTGTAGAGTTTCAATGATCATGAGAACAGTGAGGAATCAGCCTAGAACTACACGGGAGAATCTTGTCAATGATCTCAAGGTAGCTTGGACCATGGTCGCCAAGAAAACAATTGGTAACACACTATGCCGTGAAGGACTGAAATCCTGCTGTGCCAAAATTTTTGCTTGAATTCACACCTGAATCAGACCCAAAGACGCACAGGACCCTTTTGGACTGGGGCCGCCCCAAACCTCTGTGAACCTGTCGTATGTGAACCAAGCCAATGCCGCGTACACACGATCGAAATTTCCGACAACAAATGTTCGATGTGAGCATTTGGTCGGATATTCCGACCGTGTGTAGGTTCCATCGGACATTTGCTGTCAGAATTTCTGATAAATGATTGAGTGCTGGTTCTCAATTTTTCCAACAACAAAAGTTGTGGTCGGAAATTCCGACCGTGTGTATCAAATTCCGATGCACAAAAGTTCTATGCATGCTTGGAATCCGACGCATGCTCGGAATCGTATGTTTTTCTAGGCTCGTAGTAGTGTTGTACGTCTCCGCGTTCTTGACGTTGGGAATTTCCGAGCAACATTTGTGCGACCGCGTGTATGCAAGACAAGTTTGAGCCAACATCCGTGGATTTTTTTCTGACGGTTTTGTTGTAGGAAATTCCGATCATGTGTACGCAGCATAAGGCTACTTGTTGCCCAGGGCAAATTTGACATTTCTCGCATGTATAAATCAGCATTTTTTTGGGCTAGAAAATTTCTTTGATCCCCACATATATATTTTCTGAAAGCAGAAATGGTGGTGGTTGCAATTTATTTTTATAGCCAAATTGTTCCCAGCGCAAAAACACCTGTTGGATAGAATAAGTATTTACAGACTGGTTCTGCCACTGAATAGGTTAGGTATCCCCCTAAGGTGCAATTCAGTGTCTGGTGTGGATCATGTGCAGTCCCAATAAACAGCCCAGCCATACCTGGTGAAAGGTAGCATGTAAAAGCTCAAATGCCATATCTAGATGAGGCAACAAGCAAAAGTCAACAAGGAGTGCAATGAGGAAAGTCCCAAATAAAAGCACTCTTCTTTATTACAAAAACAGTCACTTACATGGAAGGTAGACAGCCAGCTGCTCAGAATGGGTGTGCTATACCCAGTGTTGCTGAGATTCTGATTCGCCTGTGGCCAGCAGGGGGCGCTCAGAGAGGGACACGGATGATACTACTGAAAGATGATAAAGCTGGCAACGAGTGGACATGAGATCAACTCCACTGCAAGAGGCCCTTAAGAAAAAGGCAGGTGCCTCAAAATGTTGGAGCGTGGCCTGGTCAGAGACCAGGCTGAGGCTGCCATTTACTCCTCACATGGGTCTGCCATCTGATGTGCAGCTAATGGATCTTTCTCTCCATATGCAACGCTTTAAAAGTCTTTACAGGTTACCAGAGGTAAACATGAGCTCTGGTGCTACAATTGTCCTCACTCTGACATTTGCGGCAATACCTTGCATGTGTGTTGCATTCACTGTTTACATATAGGTGCAGAACCTACATTTGCATTTGAGCATGAGCGCAGGGCACTTTTATTTAAATTGTATTTATTTTATATAAATGTATTTTCTTAACACCTTATTCAATGTTATGGCTAACACAAGCGATGAACAACAACCCTTGTGATATCTTGGGCATTGACAGGTGCTCTTTTTTGAAAGATCTATTAGACCCCTGATCCTTCCTCTGCCCTCAACGGCCAGTAAATAAAGAACCAAAAACAAAAGTGATGAAATCTTTATCACAGAGGCAATGGAGGAATAGCTGTTACTCCTCCTTCTCTGTGCTCAGCTGACCCAACCAATTGCAGGGGCCCTTCTGAGCACTGTAAGCCCTGGTTCACATTGCAGCGATTTGACATGTCAAATCGCATGCCAAATCGGTGGCTATTGCCGGAAATGGCACCATCCGAATCAGTGCAACGCTGCATTTGCGGTGCTGCACCGATTCCCAGAAGTAGTTTCTGTACTCATTTTGGCAACTTAGGGGTGCGATTTCAAAAAAGACATCTGTACAGAAACCCACACAGATGTCTCTGAAATCTCCCCCAAAGTCAGAACTGACATGCGGGAATGAAATTGTGGTTCATTCCCGCTGTCAGTGTGAACCTAGGCTAAAAGTAATCGGGCAGCTGCTTAACCACGTGTAGCACTTTTCCTGGAACGCTAGTTGCCCGATAAAAAAGATAATACAAGGATAATGGCTGCAGCTGAAAACATTATTCTGGTATACATGCTTCCTCCTGCAGCTATATATAGTCGGCACAAATTACACTCTTATTTAGTCTAGGTTTCCACTAATGCAATCCCAAAGTCGTGTGATTTACAGTGTGACTTTGCAATGCGATTTTTGTTGTCATGTGACCGGTGAGAACAAGTTGCACCGAAATCGAAACAGAGTAGTGCAAAAACCTTTTTTGCCGTTTCTGCAAATTGAGTCCCACCAATTGGAACGGGGACAATTGAAATACATGGGTTTTGACTTGTCATGTGACTTCACATGTGTCAAGTTGCACAACAATTCACAGTAGTGGAAACAGAGCCTATCAGTGTAACATGTTCCAGCACAACCCCCACCCCATGAGCATCCTCTCCTGTGACAGCGGGTTCCTCTCCCCCACAGCCGCTGTCCTATTTAAAATTGTTGCAACTTTGCGGGGCTCTGCCTGAACGTCCACGTTCATTCACAGAGATCTATGAGCGAAGAAACTACAAGTCATGTCTTCCACCATGGAAGAAGGCTAAGGCCTCGTACACACGACCGATTTTCTCGTCGTAAAAAACACGTCGTTTTTTTCGACGAGATTCTTGTTAAGCTTGTCGATTTTCTCGTCAAGCTTTCTATGCGTACACACTGTCATTTTCCAATTTCCTCGTGGTTCTCTGCGCTCACGTCCAGCACGTACGACGGCACTATAAAGGGGAAGATCTTTTTTCTTGGCGCCACCCCTTGGGCTGCTTTTGCTGATCTCGTGTTACCGCGTGTGAAGTAAAAGTTTGGGAAGAGACGATTCGCGCTTTTCAGTCTTCGTGCTTTCAGTTCGTTTTAGCGTGACGAATGTGCTATTTCCATTACGAAGGCTTGTTTTACCAGAAGATGCGCTCCCGTCTCATACTTGATTCTGAGCATGCGCGCTTTTGGAAGAGTCGTAAAAGCATACACACGAACCATTTTCTCGTCACAAAACAGGCCGACGAGAAACACGACGAGGAAATCTGGAATCCTGATGAGAAAATAGAGAGCAGGTTCTCTATTTTCTCGTCGAGATTCTCGTCAAGTTTCTCGTCGTAAAACCACACACACGAACGTTTTTCTAGACAAAAAAACTCTCGCGGCACTTTTCTTGACTGTTTTGGACGAGAAAATCGGTCGTGTGTACGAGGCCTTAGAGTTCTCAATGGAATGAGTGCGCTGATCAGCTCTCTAACTGAAAGCCTGTATGGAGGTATGGGCAGAGAGCTGGAGGACATGTCTGCAGCAGCCTGGCGTGGCACCTGTGAACGACTGATCTTTTTCATTTGATTTTCAACTCCTCTATGGCCTGTTTAAGCAGTTGTGTAATTATCAGTGACTGATAAATATGTACCAGTATATAAAATCTATATTTTTTTAGCTAAATCTGATATTTCAAAGAAAAATGTGTGTATGGATAGCTTGCAGTGCTTCATGCCTCCATGTATAGTGCATAGAAAAGTGTTAAAAAATAAATAACATTAAATCCCATTACTGGCTTACAGATACCCCTAAAACCTTAAAAGGCTGATGTGTAAAAAAACAAATCATTTTTTTTTTTAGCTGTGCAATTTTCTTTCTCCGACATCACGGGACACAGAGCGGCATAGTCATTACTATGTGGGTTATATAGTTTACCTTCAGGTGCTGGCACTGGCAACTTCCAAACCGGAAGTACCCTCCCCTATATAAGCCCCTCCCATCCGGGAGCACCTCAGTTTTTTGCCAGTGTCTAAGGTGTTGGCCAAGAAGTAACATGTGTTTTTCACTGAGCTTGCGTACAGGTTATTTTGGGCCTCAGTAAGCTATTCCGGATCCGACCAAAAAAGCTTCATAGCTAAACGGTCGGTACCCGGGCCTTGCAGAGAAGAGCAAGGTTTTGCCTGTAATGCTTCTCTTAGGAGAGCTGGACCCTGGGATCCAGAGCTCTGGTCATACCCACGACCAAGATGTTTTCTGTGCAGGGTGCTATACAGGTCCAGGGGAGTGGAATCCTTGGGAACACGGTCCCTGAAGGTTTAATTACAATGCCTGCCGTGATAGGTGAAGTTTGGGCTTCTGTGGACCAAACAGAGTCCTGCGGCGGGGAAAAGGTAAGTGGGGGCCCCTCAGGAACTTGGTTCTATTGAGGGGACCCCCAAGCCTAATATGTATTTCTGCCTGTTACCTAACAGTATTCCCGCTAAATATCTGTGCATGCCTGTAACTACTAAAAAATGTAATAATTTTAATAGTGGTCAAGAAAAAAAAAAATATATAGACTGCGGTACCTGTGTTAATCCACTAGAGGCCGCTGTGAAACGTTTCTTGTCATGTGGACTTTTTTCTTTTCATCAGAGCAAGTCCAGGCAGATGGTGAGTTCTCTTGTGGGAAACTGCTTCCTCTGCCATGTTGCAATGTTCATCCATCCCCCGGCCTGCGGCAAACATGGCCCTGTCTCCTGTCCCTAGTTTCCCTTTTCAAAAAAGAGCGCCGAAGGCGCACGTGCCCGTGCACGCGCCTCTCTATATAGAGGTGAGTGGAAAAGGGCGGAGCTTGGTGGATGACGCTCTGTGCGCGCCGCAGCGCTTCTGCGCATGTGCGGGCGTCCCAGCATGTTAAAAGGCACAATTATGTGTTGTGAGCTGGCTATAGTGCAGAAACAGAGCTGGCAACATTTAAAGAAAGGCATACAGCAAGCGGTTGATGCAGGCATCCCCATAGAAAGGCACATTAGTAGACACCAACTGTTTATATAGCAGCATTTGTGCTAGACTATTGTCAGTAAGTGGTGTATTTCGGCTGGAATATCTCAGCTTTGGGCTTAGGAATATGCCGTCTAAAAACTCCGGGACTAAGAATCCCAGGAAGCATAGGGGGTCTCCATCGGGCTCTGAGGATCTTGGGCATGCTTCGGCTGCACCAATCTCCCCTGAAAAATCAGAGGTTAGTGACCGTAGAGCACCCTCAGGAGTACCTGGTACTGTGGCTGTCCTCAGTTCACCTGCTCCTGTGTATATAACAGAGGAGGTTTTTTCCTCAGCTCTGGGAGGGTTGGAAGAGAGATTGACAACATTGATCGCTGCTTCCCTGTCAGAGGGAAAGCGCGCCCGATCTCCGTCTCCTCCCTCAGAGTACCTGTTAGCGGAGCAACAGTCCCATACAGGGATCGACCTACCTGAAGGGGATCAGGACGAGGTTGATTCTGTTGTAGAGGAATCAACAGTGGAAGAACCATTCTCAGCATCACATGCTGAAAGATTATGGGTTCAGTCCCTGACTAACATGGTCCGATCAGCATTTAAAATGCCTCTTGCGGAGCCATCATCCACTTCTGTCTCCTCGTTGGGGTCGCTAAAAGCCCCCCAGACTGTTTGTTCCTTTCCAATCCATCCTTTACTGGAAGGGCTCATTTACCAGGATTGGGAACATCCTGATAAAATATTTACTCCTCCCAAGAGATTTCAGGTGGTCTATCCCATGGAGGATAAGTTCATCAAAAAATGGAAGGTCCCTACAGTGGACGCAGCCATCTCTTGTGTGAATAAATCACTGACATGTCCAGTAGATAATGTCCAAATGTTCAAGGACCCAATAGATAAAAAAATTGGAGTCCTTATTAAAATCTGCTTTTGCTACAGCAGGCTTGGTGACACAACCAGCAGTGGCAGCTATTGGGGTCTGCCAAGCAGTGAAGGATCAGTTGAAACAGGTCTTAAGGAACTTGCCAGATCAGCAGGCTCTTGCCCTAGCTGATCTACCTAGAGCCTTATGCTTTGCGGTTGACGCTATAAAGGATTCAATCCATCAGGCCTCCCGCCTTACGCTGTCTGTAGTACATATGCGCAGGCTTCTGTGGCTCAAAAACTGGTCTGCTGAAGCTCCCTGTAAAAAATTGCTGGTCAGCTTCCCATTTCATGGTGAACGCTTATTCGGGGAAGACCTGGACAAATATATCCAGAAAATTTCCAGCGGTAAAAGTACACTCTTGCCGGTTAAAAACAGAGTTAGAGGTCCCTCTTTTAAGAGGCCTGCTTCTCCAGTCCCTAGGACATCGGCTGTGAAACAGTTCCGACGGCCTCCTCGGTCAAATCCCGGGGGTAAAAATCAGGGACAATTGCAGGGTAACAAGAAACCCTGGGTCAGGAGAGGTACAAAACCTCCCCCAAAGTCAAATGCATGAAGGGTTGCCCCCACTCAATCGGGTGGGGGGAAGACTTCAGTTGTTCGCAGAGACCTGGCGGGACACGATCAGAGACAGATGGGTGCTCTCCGCAGTAAGTCTGGGATACAAATTGGAGTTAAAAGACTCCCCTCCTTCCCATTTTATAAGGTCAAACGTGCCAAGGGATCCCCAGAAGAGAGGATCCCTCCTGTTGGCACTAGAACAATTATTGCTCCAAGCAGTAATTATAGAGGTTCCCCTGGAAGAATGGGGGTTCGGGTTTTACTCAAACCTCTTTACAGTCCAGAAGCCAAACGGGGACGTGAGGCCCATATTAAATCTAAAAGGGCTAAACAAATTCCTACATATCAGGACTTTCCGGATGGAGTAGATCCGATCGGTGGCCACTGCCCTACAAGGGTAGGAATGGTTAGCCTCGATCGACATCAAAGATGCTTATTTGCACATTCCCATCTTTCCAGTCCACCAAAAATTTCTACGCTTTGCAGTAGAAGGGCGCCATTTTCAGTTCCGAGCCTTACCCTTCGGTCTGGCCACAGCACCACGAGTGTTCACAAAAATTCTGGCCCCATTATTGGCCAATCTAAGAACACGAGGTGTAACGATAATGGCATATCTAGACGACTTGTTGTTGATAGACCACTCAGTGGAAAAACTAGAAGTGGTTGTTCACGAGACAATCGAGTATCTGGAATATCACGGTTGGATTATCAACCGAGACAAGTCAGCCCTAAAACCAGTCAAAAGTCTGGAATACTTGGGGCTAAGGCTGGATTCAGACCAGAGAAAAAATTTCTTGCTTCAAGAAAAGGTGTCGTCTTTGAGAGATTTGATCCACCTAGTGGGTACAAAAAGACAGCCATCCATACGCCTGTGCATGAGGCTGCTGGGAAAAATGGTGGCATCATTCGAAGCAGTACCCTACGGTCAATTCCATTCAAGGAATTTGCAAAGGGCTATACTGTCAGCCTGGAACAAAAGAGTTCAGGCCCTAGACTTACCAATGTCCTTGTCCCCTTCTGTTCGCAAAAGCCTCCGTTGGTGATTGGTTCCCCAGAATCTGGAAAAAGGGAAATCCTTCAGTCCGATTTCTTGGAAGGTGGTCACTACAGATGCCAGCCTTATAGGCTGGGGAGCAGTACTGGAGCAATGGTCTCTCCAGGGCAGATGGTCGGATGCAGAAAAGGCCCTGCCCATCAATCTCTTAGAGATACGAGCAGCCCGGTATGCCCTAGTAGCATGGACATCCAAACTCCAAGGGTCCCCTGTCAGAATTCAATCGGACAATGCCACGGCAGTGGCATATATCAATCATCAGGGTGGCACCAGGAGTCGTGCAGCCCAGAGGGAAGTAAATTGCATCCTGAAATGGGCAGAAAGATGTCCCAGCCATATCCGCGGTGTTCATTCCAGGAGTGGAGAATTGGAAGGCGGACTTTCTAAGTCGCCAACAATTATGCCCAGGGGAATGGTCCCTTCACCCCGAGGTTTTCCGGACAATATGTCAGCGGTGGGGAACACCGGATGTAGATCTGCTAGCATCCAGATTCAACGCAAAGGTGGACAGGTTTGTCTCTTGGACAAGGGATCTCCTAGCTTGCGGCTCGGATGCCCTAGTGTTCCCTTGGGATCAGTTCAAGCTGATATATGCATTCCCACCGCCACAATTGTTACCTCGATTACTCCGCAGAATCAGGGTAGAAAAGAAACCAGTGATTCTGGTGGCTCCAGCGTGGCCCCGAAGAGCATGGTACGCGGAGATTGTAAAAATGTCTGTGGGGAGTCCTTGGACCCTCCCATATCGTCCGGACCTGCTTTCGCAAGGACCGATATACCACCCTTCCTTACCAGCCCTAGGTTTGACGGCCTGGCTATTGAAGCCCACATTCTAAAAAAGAGAGGTCTCTCTAATCCTGTGGTATCTACCATGATCAATGCCAGGAAGCCGGTATCCAGGCAGATCTACTATAGAATCTGGAAGGCGTACATCGCCTGGTGTGAGGCCAAGAAATGGCATCCACGGAAGTACGTAATAGGTAGGATTCTGGACTTCCTACAGTGGGCTGTAGATAGGAAGCTTGCCTTGAGTACTATCAAGGGTCAGATTTCGGCCTTGTCAATATTTTTTCAGAGGCCCTTGGCTTCGCATTCACTAGTCAAAGCCTTTATACAAGGAGTGATGCGTATTAGCCCTCCGGTTAATATTCCCATATGTCCATGGGACTTAAACCTGGTTCTGTCGGTTCTACAGAAACAACCATTTGAACCATTACAGCATATTTCCCTGATTCTTCTCACCAGGAAATAGATTTTTCTAGTAGCCATTTGTTCGGCTAAAAGAGTATCGGAATTAGCCGCTATGTCCTGTAGGGAGCCATATCTGGTTATCCATAAGGACAGAGTAGTGTTACGTCCTCATCCAGCCTTTCTTCCTAAGGTGGTATCGAGGTTTCATTTGAACCAAGATGTGGTTCTTCCTTCTTTTTTCCCCAAACCTAGTTCAGTAGAGGAAAAATTATTACATTCTTTGGATGTAGTAAGAGCAGTTAAAGCTTATCTAAAAGCCACTGCTCAGATTCGCAGAACGGATACTTTGTTTGTACTGCCGGAAGGCCCCAGAAAGGGTCAGGCAGCGTCAAAATCTACGTTAGCCAAGTGGATTCGACAGGTCATTATGCAAGCCTATGGCTTGAGAAGGAGACCGCCTCCGTTCAAAGTTAGGGCGCACTCCACGAGAGCAGTTGGAACTTCATGGGCAGTGCATCACCAGGCCTCCCTGGCTCAAATCTGTAAGGCCGCAACATGGTCTTCAGTACACACGTTTACTAGGTTCTACCAGGTGGCCGTTAGAAGTCAGGAGGATGTCGCCTTTGGGCGCAGTGTGTTGCAGGCCGCAAAAGATCCTCATGTCTGATAGCGCTCAGCTTATGTATGGTGTATCCCCCCCCTCATTGGGCATTGCTTTAGGACATCCCACATAGTAATGACTATGCCGCTCTGTGTCCCGTGATGTACGAGAAAGAAAATAGGATTTTTATAAGAGCTTACCTGTAAAATCCTTTTCTTGGAGTACATCACGGGACACAGAGCTCCCACCCCTCTTTTGGGGACACTTATTGCTTTGCTACAAAACTGAGGTGCTCCCGGATGGGAGGGGCTTATATAGGGGAGGGTACTTCCGGTTTGGAAGTTGCCAGTGCCAGCACCTGAAGGTAAACTATATAACCCACATAGTAATGACTATGCCGCTCTGTGTCCCGTAATGTACTCCAAGAAAAGGATTTTACAGGTAAGCTGTTATAAAAATCCTATTTTTTGAGTTTTGCATTTTATACAGTGTTCAGTTTGGTACATGGTTTAATTAAAAAAATTAAATAAATTCTTAATACTGCAATTATGTGATAGCTATGCTATTCAATAGATGGCACCATAGACAGACTGCAGCCTGAAGGTGGCGATGTTCATCTGCAAGCAAGCAAGCTCAACAGTGATTGCTATAGCTTGCATGTGATCTCTATGTAACATCTAACTGGTGGTCACATGATCAGTAACTGATTTGATTAATTCCAGGTCATTAGAGGGGATCCAAGCTGTCATGGTCACCAGGATTGTGAGCCAGAAGCTACATGAAGCTTGCTTTAACCACTTGCTGCCTGTGCTAAAATCTTTTTTGATTTTTTTTTAATTCATGGAAAATTACTTGAAGGCTCCCATCATTATATTCTATTCTGAAAGCAAAAGCCCTGAAGCAGAAAATGCTGGCTGTTGCAATTTTTTATGTAACACAATATTTGCGCAGCCTTTATTAACTACAAATTTTCATAGGGAAAAAAATAATTTTAGTGCACATGAACACAATATAATACCCATTTTTATGTTAAAATATATTCTTTTAAGAAATATGCAGCTAGGGCAGGTTCACACTGGTGCGATGCGAGAACCCTGCGAATCCACTGCAGGTTCCCACATCGCACCCGACTCGCCGGCAGTTCACACTGCCATATGCGAACTGCTGGGGAGTGTCATACAATGTTAACGACACCCCCAGTTCAGCTCGCATATCGCACTGCAAACTGACAGTTCGGACATGAATCGGATCGCATAGGTGTGAACACCCATGCGATCCGGTTCTGGTCCGAACAAAAAAGGGTCCTGTGCGTGTTTGGACCGAATGCGGTGTGATATCAGCCATACTATCTGTATGGCTGGAATCGCATCGCACAGACATTGCATGTGATGTGAACAGCAGTGAATCACATGCGATGTCTGGCATTGCAGCAGTGTGAACCGGGCCTTAATGTCAAGATTTAAAATTGTGCATGCCTCTAAAATGGTGACAAACTAAAGTACCTAAAATTATACATGGGCAATGCGTTAAAAACCTTTACACGTTACCATTTTAGTGAGGTCCAGTGCTACAATTATTGCTCTCGCTCTGGTTGTGGCAATACCACACGTGTGGTGCAATCAATTTTACATAGAAGTCCGGGCCTTTGTGAGCATTTGCATGTGAGTACTGGGGTGCTTTAATTTTTATTTTATTGAGATTTTTTTTTTCTCTCAGGAGCCTTTAGAGCATTGCACCCACAATCAGCAGAGTAATATTACACCCTAAATACGGGTGTAACCTGTTACTAAAGGTGACTTTAGCCTTTAAAAGCTTAAAGTAATTGTAAATGTTCAGATTAAAAAAAAGAAAAAGTTATACTTACCTGTGCTTCCCAGATCCTCCTATTCTCGAGTCCCCCACCGGTGCTCCCGGCTCCTCCCCTATCCCTGAGTGTTCCCATATCAAGCCGCTTGCTATGGGGGCACCTGTGTGAGCTTGCTCCCGAGCCGACACTGTGGGGGTTATTTACGAAAGACAAATCCACTTTGCACTACAAGTGCAAAGTGCAGTAGTTCTGAAATGAGGGGAAGCTCTGCTGATTTTATCATCCAATCACGTGCAAGCTAAAATGCTGTTTTTTTTTTTCCTTGCATGTCCCCCTCGGATCTACAGCGACTGCACTTCCAAGTGCACTTTGCACTTGTAGTTTGCACTTGTAGTGCAAAGTGGATTTGCCTTTAGTAAGACACAGAGAAATGTACCTTATACTTCTGTGAACTCCATGTATTCTAGTATAATATCATTTACCATGGAATTTTGTACACAGGAGAAGGTGGAATTTACAGTGGATGTGTAAAAAGTTGTAAAGACAGGCAGTGCGTAGTCTTTAGTTGATCCATTCAGTATGAAAAAGTAACATTACACCACTGAAAAAATAAAGCCAACTGAGCTAAATATTTCCATTTTTAGAAGTGATTTAACAAGAATATTCTGGATTATGTATGTTACAATATTTTTCTCTCTAAAATGTAAACGTGATCTAAATATTTATATAATTTTATTTATTTATTTTGCAGTTCATCAAAATCACACCCAGGACCTGTTGTCCACATAAGTGATAATCCAATGGATGAAGGAAAGGTATGTGTATCTACTCTTTATTTTAAATCTCTCTGCTACAAAAAAAAAAAAAAGTAATTGATCTGTGACTTGTGTTTAGTTTTAAACTACTGTCATAATGTAGGAACAAATCAGCTGACTTCTGTATCTAAGTCAGCGATTTGTTCCCTGCTTCACTTGACCAATTCTTCTTTTATTTTTTTGTTGATGGCTGGATTAGGGTAAGCACTTGCTTTAGGTTAGGGTTGGGTATTCTGCAAGGCTTGGGTAACATTCATTTTCCATAACATTAAAGGGACACTAAAGGTTCCCGTTTAAAAATAAATAAAATAGCAAACATGTTATACTTGCCTCCACTGTGAAGCTTGTTTTGCACACAGTGGCCCAGATCCTCCTCGTCTGGGGGCCCTCTGCAGCTGTCTCGGCTCCTCACCGCATCAGCTAACCCTCTTCATGGGAAGCACTCTCCCAAGGGGGTTAGCTTGTGGGCACACTCCTGTGATACAGCCGGCAGCCATAGCCGCCAATTGTATCACATGGCCCCGTCCCCCGGCACACCGCGTCATTGCATGTGATTGACAGCAGCGCAAGCCAATGGCTGCACTGCTATCAGTCTAGCAAATCGACGACCAGACTCCGAGGAGAAGAGGACGCCGGGGGACGCGCACAGCAGATTCAGGGTTTAGGTAAGTAAAATGGGGAGGCCATCTTTGCCAGGTTTTTTTTTCACCTTCATGCATAGGATGCATGAAGGTGAAAAAAACGAACCTTTACCACCCCTTTAACACTTTTGGGGTGAGTTGCAAAAAACATTTGCACATTTCCCATTGCATGCGTCTCTTATATAGTCTATTCTGTTCTGTTATATATTGTATAATAATGTTATTTAAATTTAGCCTATTAGTAAACAACCATTATAGACTAATATACACATGATCTACAGCAGCATAGATTTTTTTTCTAAAATCATTCGCATCCAGGGTACATATTTAGCTTGCAGTCTTCAGTAAAAACTTATCTGCAACTATTGTGGAAATTAATAGAAAGTAGTAAATGTGTTTTGAGTACCTGGGGGCCGCTGTGTGTGTGTCATGTCATTCTCTGCCTACTTTGGAGGGCTCAGCTAAACACATGGTCTTTCCTAATTTTGATGGGTCTTCTAGTCCTTAAATGTCCATTGCCAACCCTTTTGTTTTCCAACACACTAAAAAAGAAAGAAAAAAAAAACAGAATTAGCATCCAAAAATAAGGCAGGCAAAGTGATACTAAAGTCATTTTGATATTTTTAGGTAAAAATGTTTTAAATGTTATACTTGCCTGCTCTGTCTAGTGGTTTTGCATAGAGCAGCCCTGATCCTCCTCTTCTCAGGTCCCTCTTCGGCTCTCCTGGCCCCTCACCCCTGACGAGTGCCCCCACAGCAAGCAGTTTGCTATGGTGGCATCCGAGCAAAGCCACAGCTCTGTGTATTTATTCAGACACAGAACCCCAGCTAAGCCCCGCCCCCACTCTCCTCATTGGCTCACTGACTTTGATTGACAGCAGCGGGAGCTTTGCTGCTGTCTCGGGTAGCTAATGAGAATGAGAGTCTTAGGCAGCCGAGTACACAGGTCTTTAAAGTAACTTAAGGCAGCTCCGGCATCTCTTCCGACTTCTTCTCCCCTCTCCAGCCCTACTGCCTCCTCTGCTGATGTCTTCTGCCTCTGCCAGTTCTTCTCCCCTCTCCGTTCTCTCTGCGGTTCTTCTACCTCTGTCCGCTGCCTTCTCGCTCTTTGGACGGGTCTTCTACTCTGTCTTCTCCCTCTGTTCTTCTTCTGAAGGTATAGGCTTGAAGCAATGAGAACTTTAAACAGAACAGGCAGAGGGTATGGAAGAAAGACATGGGCTCCATTCTCACTCGCACGTCATGCGACTTTGAACACATGGGGAGATTTACTAAAACTGGTGCAGCTGTGCATTGTAACCAATCAACTTCTGTAGGGTTTATTTACTAAATATATAAAATGGCTGTTGCAATACTTGCAATACTTTGTCACACCGCATCCCTTGTAATAGAAAAAAAGCATGACAGGACCTCTTAAATGTGAGATCTGGGGTCAAAAAGACCTCAGATCCCACATTTACACTTCAATGCAAAAAATAAATAAAAAATTCCCCATTAAGACCATTGGGCAGAAGTGATGTTTGATGTCGCTTCCGCCATTCAATGTTATGGAGCCAAGCAGGGGCCACCTTTCCCTCACTCTGCTCCAGGCCTGTCAGAGGAGAGGACACGATCATCTCCGCAGCTACCGATATGAGCTGCCATAAAGATATTTAGCGTCAAAGTACAGACGTACATAGACGGCGATTTGCACTAAGTGGTTAATTGAACAAGCTGAGGTTAGAAGCAGATTGGTTTCTATGCAGAAGTGAGCCTGATTTTGCTGTCATCTTTTAGTAAACCAACACCTATAGTTTATTGTCAAAGCTTCATTGAACAAGCTGAAGTTAGAAGCTGATTGGTTACTATGTACAGCTGCACCAGTATTAGTAAATCCCCCCTCCCCCAATAGTCTCATGGCAAGTCACAGCCCATGTATTTCAATGGAAACTGTTCAGAATGTGACCTAAAGTCGTTGCGACTTTAAAAAGGTCCCTGCACTACTTTAACGTGATGGTGCCATAGACTGCAATGTAAACTCTCAAAAGTCACATGAAATTAACATCCTGATGCTATCAATGCAACAGTAGTGTAATGCCGCGCACACACGATCGTGATTCACGGTGGTGAAAACACTGCCGTGAATCATGACGGGAAAAACGAGGGAACGGCTTGGTTCCCTACACACGTCCGTTTTTCCCGACAGTCTTCTCTTTGTTGAGAAAAACGACCGTGTGTGGGCTCCGCGGCAGTGTTTCCCTATGGGAAAACTGCCGCGGAAAAAAACAGGAATCACGACGAGAAAAAAAAAATTCTCGTCGTGATTCATGCAGTTTTTCTCGTCTGGAAAAATGACCAAAAGCCCACACACGGTCGTTTTTCTCATCAAAGAGAAAAAAATGTACCATATTTATCGGCGTATAACACGCACCGGCGTATAACACGCACCCCAAGTTTAGGAGGGAATTTTAGGGAAAAAACTTTTAGGAGGGAATTTTAAGGAAAAAAAAAAACTTACATTTAAATGCAGCCTTACCAGTGTCCGTTGCAGCCTTGTCAGCAGTGTCCATTGCAGCCTTTGCCCCAGTGTCCAGTGCAGCCTTTGCCCAGTGCAGCTTTGCTCAGTGTCCAGTGCAGCTTTGTCCAGTGCAGCCTTTGCCCAGTGTCCAGTGCAGCCTTTGCTCAGTGTCCAGTGCAGCTTTGCCCAGTGTCCAGTGCAGCCTTTGCCCAGTGTCCAGTGCAGCCTTTGCCCAGTGTCCAGTGCAGCTTTGCCCAGTGTCCAGTGCAGCCTTTGCCCAGTGCAGCCTTTGCCCAGTGTCCAGTGCAGCCTTTGCCCAGTGTCCAGTGCAGCCTTTGCTAAGTGCAGCCTTGCCCCAGTTTTCAAAATTGGCACCGCCAAGATCGCCGCAGAGATTAGGCGGAGCGGGGCGAACGCCGCCGAGGACGCAGAGACGCAGGGACTGGGCGGAGCCGCCGCCGAGATACACATAGCCGAGTGTACTCGGCTATACTCGGCTTTTCTCGGCTCCGCTCACAGTCACGCCGAATCCCGCCCTATGATGGACATATCACAGGTCCAGTGGCGGGACTGGGCGTGACTGTGAGCAGAGCCGAGAAAAGCCGAGTATAGCCGAGTACACTCGGCTATGTGTATCTCGGCGGCGATCGCTGCGCTCCGCTCAGTCAGCGGAGATCGCCGGGATCAGTGGGTATCGGCGTATAACACGCACCCACGATTTTCCCCTGATTTTAAGGGGAAAAAAGTGCGTGTTATACGCCGATAAATACGGTAATTTTTCCAGACGAGAAAAATGGTCGTGTGTACGCGGCAGAACAGTCAAAGCCAAAGTCTACAGCCAGGTTCGCACCCATCCAAAGTTGCATCAGTCGCAATTGAAATCATGCGACTTTGGAGTCACACGTGTGAAGGGAGCCATAGTCGTGGTAAACAATTTGAGGGAATAAACAAATGTGAGGGAATCCCTGATAACACAGAAGATAAGAGGATATAGTGGAAGGTTGAAAAAAATGGGGAATAATGGGCAAATCGGAGTAGGAAAAGTGCAATAAAATGCATGGCAATGTGCCCTGTGAGAGGAGACAACAATATGCTGAACCATATCAGGGGAACAGTGACTGTAAAGCAGGGGATCAGAGACCCTTAAAAGGAGAGCACACAAGCTGAAGGGGGCCACAGGTCAGGGGAGTTCAATAAAGAAGAGAACAATAGAGTGTGAAGGAAGATGCCATTCAGGAGAAGCCACGCTGAGGGGAGTAAGGTGCCATTCAGGAGAAGCCACACTGAGGGAAGGAAGGTGCCCTACAGGAGAAGTCACGCTGAGGGAAGGAAGGTGCCCTGCAGGAGAAGTCACGCTGAGGGAAGGAAGGTGCCCTGCAGGAGAAGTCATGCTGAGGGAAGGAAGGTGCCCTGCAGGAGAAGCCACGCTGAGGGAAGGAAGGTGCCCTGCAGGAGAAGCCACGCTGAGGGAAGGAAGGTGCCCTGCAAGACAAGCCGTGCTGAGGGAAGGAAGGTGCCCTGCAGGACAAGCCGTGCTGAGGGAAGGAAGGTGCCCTGCAGGACAAGCCGTGCTGAGGGAAGGAAGGTGCCCTGCAGGACAAGCCGTGCTGAGGGAAGGAAGGTGCCCTGCAGGACAAGCCGTGCTGAGGGGAGGAAGGTGCCATTCAGGAGAAGCCACACTGAGGGAAGGAAGGTGCCCTGCAGGAGAAGCCACGCTGAGGGAAGGAAGGTGCCCTGCAGGAGAAGACACGCTAAGGGAAGGAAGGTGGCCTGCAGGACAAGTCATGCTGAGGGAAGGAAGGTGCCCTGCAGGACAAGCCATGCTGAGGGAAGGAAGGTGCCCTGCCGCAGAAGCCATGCTGAGGGAAGGAAGGTGCCCTGCCGCAGAAGCCACGCTGAGGGGAGTAAAGTGCCATGCAGGAGAAGCCACGCTGAGGGGAGTAAAGTGCCATGCAGGAGAAGCCACGCTGAGGGAAGGAAAGGAGATGTAAAGAAGGAATACCGGAAATAAAGTGGTTTTACCTTTTATATTGTATACAATCACTCAATTTGCTAAGCCCCCCAACTCTTCCATGGCAACAATGACCATTGAACTGGTGTACTCAGTGTAGGCCAGTCATTATATGCAAAATGTAGCAAACCACAGCAAGATTTAGTAAAATTATTTAGGTTTCCACTGATATGAAGCTGCTACAGGTTACTGCTAATCTAATGGGAATGCCTGAATTATGCCACACATTTTTAGTTGATTCACTGCTAAAAATAACAGTTTAATGGATAAAATAGCAGCTTGTACTCGGGAAGAAGGAATATCTGCATGTAAATGTACCACATTTTCTGCGTTTGAGCAACAGCAGCTAGAGTGCCTCTGGTTTTGCATCTCTTGTGTATTTGAATTCAGTCATTTGGCAAAATTAAATCATCCATATTCCTCAGTGCTGACGTCTCTTATGAATGACAATACAAGCTCTGCTTTCTCTTCACTATTTACAAATTAAAGCTTTTCACAATGTAATTTGAACATCTGCTGTACAGTGATATGATTGTGCATATTTGACCATGAGCTGAGACTCATCTGACTGTAAGACTGCTTCCTGAAGACTATTCCCCATCTCATAGCTAACTCTGAATTAGAAAAAAACATTCACAATCCTTTTATGTATGGTGTATGTTTTTAATTCTATGTTTTTGTTAAGCAATTGTAGTAATGCTGCTTTACTGTTCAATGCGCTTTTTTTTTTTGTGGCTTTATTTTACATTAATCTTGCCCTTGTTAATCAGGAAGGGCGACTTATTTATTTTTTTGCAAAATGTACCTGTTCATTGAGCAGAAGAAATGTAGACGAGATTGAAATATAACTTTATCCTGGCTAATATCTCCTGGGACCATTTTGTAATCTTCCTTGTGAACTACCACTCCTACTGAAGATAGTAGCCAACTACGGGTTTTACTCAATAAGAACATTGCATATTTATAAAGCAGTGACCTTCACCAAACATTCCTTGCAGGTATAGCTTCATAGCATGTGTGTATTTTTACATGAGTGATTCTCAGTGCTTTATATACCAGATGATTTTACCTATGGCATATGCTTTAATTACTGTGCCACAAATAAGGCTAACTGATGAAGCTTTTCTATTACATATTCTTTGCTGCTTACAGTTTATAGGCAGCACTGACCCGACATGGAGTGTTGTAATCGGGGGATGTTTTGGGCAAAGGTTAACTTTTGAATACAAGGACCCAAATAAAAAAAAGGGGTTCCCTTACTGGGTCTAAGAAGAGAATTATGTCAGCAAAGAAATACAAACACCAAAAACATTGGCTGAATAATAAAAAAACAAATACACAATGTATTTTTCTATAAATTTGTATTATTTTT
Source organism: Rana muscosa (assembly GCA_029206835.1). Taxonomy (NCBI): domain Eukaryota; kingdom Metazoa; phylum Chordata; class Amphibia; order Anura; family Ranidae; genus Rana; species Rana muscosa. The sequence continues at coordinate 76,318,183 of CM055121.1, forward strand.
TTCTAGCTCGTAAAGTTGTAAAGAGAAATTCTAACAAATTATTTATATTGCAAAACTGAATACATTCTGAGTGTGCTTCCAATAGGTACTGTGAAAGATCTGGGGCACACTTGGTGATTTCAAGAAGTATAAGGGTGCATTCACACCTGCAAATGCACCTGTCTCCGATTTAGATGTCAGAACCCCAATGGGATTTCCAATGATTAGCTGCTGGAGATAGCCCTATTGAAAGCAATGATAGGCTGTCATCTGCCTCAGCTATTTGCGGCCACTCGCATGCAATCTCTCATGCAGCAGTCACATGCGAATGATCGGCCCTGGATGCAGACTGCCTGCATCCCGGAGCTAATCATTGGAACCCCTGCAGGAATCTCGTATCTAATCGGCGTGCGGGTGCATTCACAGTAATGAATGCACCCTATTGATGGTGTGCTGAGGCAAATGTTGGGTATAACACTGTACTGGCAGTGGGAGGGGCTTAAAGGGGCATGGTTGACTAGAGCCTAAGCCTACTTACAGTGTATAGCTTGTGTGCGCTACAGTGCTTTGTAACCATCAAATATTCTTTATTTCTGTGCCACCATAAGTCTTGCAAACACATTTAAACCTTCGCACAATAATTTTTCCATGATATGCTTTTCTGCACACAGCCTATAGAGACTGCAAATACTGATCTACCTTAAAGTGATATTAAAGTCTAATTTTGCATACTAGCACATTATGGCATAGCACTGCAAGGGCCGTTAATTATTATTATTTTTTTACTACTGCCTTAAAGCGCTTTATTAGAACAGTCAGTCAGGGATAACTTGGCAACTGTTAAGACAATACATACGATAGTCTAGTATATGCTATTAAAAATGTGTGTGTTTATACAGTGTAACATATGTATGTATCTGTCTATATATGTGTATATATATATATATATATATAATGTGTGCATTACCACCTTCCATAAGCCACAGTCCACCACACACCCTCTTGCATACCTCTACATTCACCTCCGCACCTTTTGTACAACACTTACCTCTGCACATCTTGACCATCTTGCACCTCTGTACCCCCTGCACATATTGTCTATTGTCCACCCCTAACCTCGGCACCACCTGCACATCTCTACATACCCTCACTCCTGCATCCCTTGCACATTTCGTCCACTGTTATTTCCTCTGCGCCGCTTGCACATCTTTCCTACCCCTTACCTCTGCACCCTTTTCACACCTTGTCCACTCCTCCCCTCTGCACCTTTTGCACACCTACAAATAAAACAATTTGAAACAAAATATGCAAGCCCACTTTTTTCATACATTGTGTAGCTTTGTTTTAATTTAACACACTTGTTTTTCAGCTACTAATTGGTTATGAGTCAGGCACTGTCGTGTTATGGGACCTCAAGTCAAAAAGGGCGGACTATAGATACACATATGATGAGGTATGTAAAAGAAATATTTTACTGGTCAAAAGAAAAAAAATGCTATCAACAAAAGGCAAAGGTGTCGCATGCGGTTAGTATTTTAGAAGGCAAGCAGTGTTTGCTAACTTTTCTGTCCAGCTACAGATTTTATTACCTTTCAATCAAGCCATCTTTTGGCTGCACTTTGTTCATAATTGCAGACCCAACTACCTATATTCAGTGGTAGATAATCGCAAAAGGGTAGAGACATTTGAAAAACTGCAATTTAGGTGTAGAGGGACTGTTTTAACAGACAGCCTATGATATCAGTAGTTGTATAGAAAAGCTATATTTAGCACAGCCAACACATAATGACTTGATTATATTTTCCCTTAAATGGCCATTAGTTGTGAACTTTGCGTGAACATGCTAGTTACTCCGTTTCAAAAAGATCTTACAAATTTAAAGTAGAATTGTAGGCAAAACTTTTTGTATAGAACAAGGGAGGGTTATAACCTCTGTCAGATTTTTTATTTATTTTTTTCCCCACCAACTGTGTCTCATTGCAGAGATTTCTCTTAATTTCTTGTCCCATAGCCAAACCGGAAGTGAGAGAAAATCTCTCCAAATTAAGGGAATTTCTTGGGCACCCCCGGGTCACCAGAACTAGTGTCCCCATTGGAAGATTTCCCCTATACTGTATTACTTTTCTGGGGACAACCCCAAATTTGTGATTTTTCTTTTACTTTCAATGATGATGTTAAACAGAACAAATAGAGAGGGTGAATCTTAATGGGGGGCACAGACCGAAATAAAAACGAACAAGCATTGTAATCCCTCTACGCACTATCCAAAACAAAACAAAAAAAAGTTTGCCTTTAGATTTACTTTAATGCTCATGCTTTAAAGGAGGGGGGGGGGGCAATTCTTCCTCTGATATTGCCTCTGGTGAAAAGTGGGGGGAAATTTCTGAAGCCATACACAGCATTTTGGAAGAATGGGCAAGGAATGTGTACAGCACTAAGCAGTTTTAGTCTCCATGACATGCAAACCTTGAACAGGACTATTTCAGGGACTGCAGTGACAGATTGGGATGGCAGAGGTTGTTGTAAAGGTAAATGGGGACTGCTTATGGAATCTTCCAGCTAAGAAACCTATTACTGTAAATATCATAAAATTACACAGTAATTACAGGTGGCTGCTGTTGTAATGCGTAAAAAAACAACTCAAAATATAAACTCCAGAAAATGGGCAACAGCGCTGCCTTATTCCCTTATGAACACCCACATGTGAAATTATTTAAATGATCACAAAATAAAGTCCAATAGGATCAGCATTAACCTCCCTGGCGGTATCCCCGAGTCGGGCTCGGGGTGAAATTTCAGCACCAAAAGCGGTAACCCCAAGCCAGACTCTGCCTGGATTACTACAATGCAATCCAGAGTTACTTACCTTGTGCCCTGGATCCTACAATGCCTCCCCTCTGTGTGATCGAGCTGTCTCCTCGCTCGATTCACACAGTGCAGAGTGCCGCCGAGCTCCGTTCCCTGCGACGTTACGACGCACGGGGACGGAGATCGGCGCCAAATTCAAAAAAGTTAAAACACAGTACACATACAGTATACTGTAATCTTACAGATTACAGTACTGTATAAAATAATTACACCCCCCCCCCCTTTGTCCCTAGTGGTCTGTCCAGTGTCCTGCATGCAGTTTTATATAATAAAAACTGTTCTTTCTGCCTGGAATTTGGAGATTGTTCATAGCAACCAAAAAGTGTCCCTTTACGTCAAAAGTTGTTTTAGACCAGCTAGAAAACAGCGATAATTTATTAGAATCACTCGCAGAATTGAGTGATAGCGATTTGTGGGGAAATTTGTCATCAAACACTGAAAACACTTTTATTATTATTATATTATTATTTGTTGTTATTTTATAGTTATTTATTATATTATAATTTATGATTTTGTTTTTTGAACTTTATCATACCCGGGATGTCTACTAGACTCTGGTTTGGACAGATTTAAGTGAGTTATTTCTAAGAATTACAGGCCTACAATATAAAACGCCAAATTTCCATGCAGAATAATGGTGCCGCTTTCAGCACCTAAAATCTGACAGAATCATACCGCCAGGGAGGTTAAACAGTGAATGTCCACAAAGTGTCAGTGCTCAGTGGCACTCCTAGTAACATAAATAATAGTGACAATCGTGTGCTCCACAAATTGTGCTCCTGGATGGGATGACTCCAGAGAAGACCATGGTACCCAAAGAATTCCACACCACCATCACCAGATGATATTGACTCCTTTAAGTGAGTCAGTAAAGAGTTCCAAGCACATCCAGGCTCATAAAGTGAGATTCTGTTATGGTCTAGTCAAGTTAAAATACAGATTTACTTTGATATTGTGCTTTCCAAATTTTACAGATAGATTCACGATTGGGTAAACGAGCATTGGCTATACCTTCTTTCCTCCCTTTTTCAGTGAAAGTGTCTGTTGCAAAATGCTTGGGATTATAACAAATAAACCTGTGTATTTGATGTGGCACAGCATGGCTGCATTTTGAAGTAAAATGTTTCTACAATTTATCACGCGAGTGAATAACTTGGAAATAGGCAAAAAAAAACTTAAATCCCCATTTGTAAAATGTCCATGCCGTTCCAGTTGCTGGTGAAAGTTTAGTGTGATGCTTTAAAAATCTCTATTGTGGAGAGGCATGCTCTAGAAAGCTTCGCTATCATGCAGAGTATTCAGTCTTAACACAGAATACTTAATGCTTAGAAGATAACCCCTTTAAGCAGAAAATGCCAATTGGGGGATTAACATCTGGCAGCTCATACTCCTTCTGTTAACTAACAGCACTGAAAGGTCATGTGAGGAAACTGGATGTACATCTGTCATTAGCCCACTCCCCACTGACTAACTTTTCCTAATTTTTTTTTTTTGCCTCCATCTGAAATCATTACTACAAATTCCACAGATGGTTTAATCCCTGTTGGTTTAATAGCTGCTACCAATATGAAAGATGTCTGGATTACAACATTTTTAAAATTTGCAGTTTTATGTTATGAATTTAATATGGAAGAAGAAAATGTTTCCTTGGCAGTGCAATGGGTGGCAATGGTGGGTGTTCATGCAGTGTAACTGTAAATGCATTTTTGCCATCCTCCGTACGCTTTAAAATTACTTTGGTCTTCAACATCCAATAGTTCATGGGATGTCCATTGCTGTTCATTCTTCTCTGTACAAAAAGGTTTTCTAGAATATGATCATCAGAAATGAGGGGTGTTAACAGATGAAAAAAAATTATTTGTGTACTTTATGTAATGCATTATTTGAATACATCTTTTTTTGCACACATTTATTTTGTCTGCACTTGGAGAAGTTGGATACATTTTGGTAAATTTCACAACTTTTTATGTGACCTTTGTTCACCAGTGAACCACCGCTAATTGAGTTGATAGTTTTTTTTTTTTTATATCTTTTCACAATCCTGGTAAATATAAACTATCTTACTGGTGCTGCCACTGCTTCATGATCTAACGTCCTGACTGCAAAATGTTTTCCAAAGGGAGTAATTGAATTCTGTGTCCTTGCCACAATTTAAAAATTTTCAGGTGATTATGGAGGTTAACCACTTAACGACCGCTCACTGTACATATACGTCGGCAAAATGGCACGGACAGGCACAATCACGTACCTGTACGTGACTGCCTTCGTATGGGTGGGGGGTCCGATCTGACCCCCCTCCGGTACAGTGAGCGGTCGATATCGCTCCGGGAGCGATCGGTGATGAGGGGGCGGTCATTGGTTTCTGGCCACCCCCTTCACGATCGCTCCCGGTGAATGAAATGCTTCCTCTGCCTGTGTAATGTATACACAGGCAGGAGGAAGTGATGTCATCTCTCCTGCGGCGCTCACATATACCGGAGCGCCGTGGAGAGAAGACATCAAGTAAGTGCACCAACAGCCCACTGACACATAGGCACACGATTGCCCCTCCAGATCACCTCCCAGATCAGCCCCCAGTCACAGTGTTACTGATTGCAGCGATCATTTATTTACTGATCACTGCAAACAGTGACATTTGTAACTGTAAAAGTGTCAGCGCAGTTAGTTTTAGGTCCAGGGTAGAACCCTAACCCCCCCTAATAAAGGTTTAACCCCTTGATCGCCCCCAGGTAACCCTTTCACCCCCTAGCACCACTGTCACTAAGCGATAATTTTTCTGATCGCTATTTTAGTGTCGGTGGTGCCGCTAGGTAGTCAGTTATTTATTTTAGGTTCGCCGCCAGGTTTTTATAGCATCAGGTACCCACATATATTACCTAGTAAAGGTTTAACCCCTTGATCGCCCCCCAGGTAACCCTTTTATCCCCTTTTGCCAGTGTCACTAAGCGATCGTTTTTCTGATCGCTGTATTAGTTATGCTGGTGCCGCTAGGTAGTCAGTTATTTTTTTAGGTTCGCCACCAGGTGTTTATAGCGTCAGGTACCACCATATATTATCTAATAAAGGTTTTAACCCCCTGATTGCCCCTAGAGTTAACCCTTTCACCAGTGATCACTGTATAAGTGTCACTGGTGACGCTGGTTAGCCAGCTCGTTATTTTGTTATTTAGGTTCCCCGTCAGGTTTTTATATAGCGTCAGTTACCCCCATATATTACCTAATAAAGGTTTTAACCCCCTGATTGCCCCTAGTTAACCCTTTCACCAGTGATCACCATATAAGTGTTACGGGTGACGCTGGTTAGTTAGTTTGCTTTTTATAGTGTCAGGGCACCCACCGTATATAACCCAATAAAGGTTTAACCCCCTGATCGCCCGGCGGGTGATATCAATTAGGTTTTAGCATCCGAGAGGGTCTGCGTCACACCCCAGGCAGCGTCAGGTTAGTGCCAGTAGCGCTAACACCCACGCGTGAAGCATACACCTCCCTTAGTGGTATAGTATCTGAACAGATCAATATCTGATCAGATCTATACTAGCGTCCCCAGCAGTTTAGGGTTCCCAAAAACGCAGTGTGCGGGATCAGCCCAGATACCTAGTAGCACCTGCGTTTTGCCCCTCCGTCCAGCCCAGGCCACCCAAGTGCAGTATCGATCGATCACTGTCACTTACAAAACACAACACACATATAACTGCAGCGTTCGCAGAGACGGGCCTGATCCCTGCGACTCCAGTGCTGTAGGAGGTGATTTCACCACCACAGTTAAAAAAAAGAGCATATATGCCGAAGCATGGGGGCAGCAGGGGCGGAGGAGCGATTTTTCTCCTAATGCCGCGTACATACGGTCGAAATTCCGACGAAGGCTTGCCCGTGGAAAAGTCAGACCTTGTGTACGTGGCATAACTTTTGCGGGAGGATGCCCCCATGCTTCGGCATATATAAATGGTGCATGTATCATCATTAGAAGGAGGTATTCTAATGGTGGGCATACCCACCGATCAATCTCTTTTTTTCGTTCAGCCAACAGGCTGCATGAAAAAAAAGATTACAATACATGTCCAACAAGGACCAGCAACGTACTGGTATGTTGCTGGACTTTGAATGTTTATACCAGAATGATGCCTGCGGGTTTAGGTATCATCTTGGTATCATTCTTTTCAGCCAGCGGCCGGCTTTCATGTAAAAGCAATCCTACTGGCTATTTAGCCTCTGGACTGCTTTTACAAGCAGTGGGAGGGAATGTCCCCCCCCCCCCGGATATAAAAAGCGCCATTGGGAAAGCATTTTATTCACACCGATCTTGGTGTGGTCAGATGCTTTGAGGGCAGAGGAAAGATCTAGGGTCTAATAGATCCCAGTTTAAAAAAAAAAAAGAGTACCTGTCACTACCTATTGCTATCATAGGGGATATTTACATTCCCTGAGATAACAATAAAAATGATAAAAAAAAAAAAAATATGGAAGGAACAGTTTAAAAAAAAAAAAAAAGCAAAATTAATAATAATAAAAAAAAAAGCACCCCTGTCCCGCCCTGCTCTTGCGCAAAGGCGAACGCAAGCGTCGGTCTGGTGTCATATGTAAACAGCAATTGCATCATGCATGTGAGGTATCACCACGAAGGTCAGATCGAGGGCAGTAATTTTAGCAGTAGATCTCCTCTGTAAATCTAATGTGGTAACCTGTAAAGGCTTTTAAAAATGTATGTAGTTTGTCGCCACTGCACGTTTGTGCAAAATTTTAAAGCATGTCGTGTTTGGTATCCATGTACTCGGCCTAAGATTATCTTTTTTTTTTCCATCAAACATTTGGGCAATATAGTGTGTTTTTAGTGCATTAAAATTTAAAAAAGTGTATTTTTTCCCCAAAAAATGTGTTTGAAAAATCGCTGCGCAAATACTGTGTGGAAAAAAAAATGCAACACCCACCATTTTAATCTGTAGGGCCTTTTCTTTGAAAAAATATATAATGTTTGGGGGTTCAACGTAATTTTCTTGCAAAAAAAAAAAAATGTTTTCATGTAAACAAAGTGTCAGAAAGCGCTTTGTCTTCAAGTGGTTAGAAGAGTGGATGATGTGTGACATAAGCTTCCTAATGTTGTGCATAAAATGCCAGGACAGTTCAAACCCCCCCCCCCCAAATGACCCCATTTTGGAAAGTAGACACCCCAAGCTATTTGCTGAGAGGCATGTCGAGTCCATGGAATATTTTATATGTTGACACAAGTTGCGGAAAAAATTATAATGTTTTTTTTTTTGCACAAAGTTGTCACTAAATGATATATTGCTTAAACATGCCATGGGCATATGTGGAATTACACCTCAAAATACATTCTGTTGCTTTTCCTGAGTACGGGGATACCACATGTGCGAGACTTTTAGGTAGCCTAGCCGCGTACAGGACCCCAAAAACCAAGCACTGCCTTCAGGCTTTCTAATGCCGCGTACACACGATCGTTTTTCATGACGTTAAAAATGCCTTTTTTTAAAATGGGCATTAAAACCGATCGTGTGTAGGCTCTAGAGCATTTTCTTTTTCGTACATCACGGGACACAGAGCGACATAGCAATTACTATGTGGGTTATATAGATTACCTTCAGGTGCTAGCACTGGCAACTTCCAAGACAGGAAGTACCCTCCCCTATATAAGCCCCTCCCATCCGGGAGTACCTCAGTTTTTTGCCAGTGTCTAAGGTGTTGGCCAAGGTTAACATATTCATCTGGGCTTGTGTACAGGTTCTTTTGGGCCTTAGCAAGCTATTCCGGATCCAACCAAAAAAGCTTCATAGCTAAACGGTTGGTACCCGGGCCTTGCAGAGAAGAGCAAGGTTTTGCCTGTAATGCCTCTCTTAGGAGGGCTGGACCCTGGGATCCAGAGCTCTGATCATACCCAAAACCAAGATGCTATCTGTGCAGGGTGCTATACAGGTCCAGGGGAGTGGAATCCTTAGGAACCCGGTCCCTGAAGGTCTACGTACACTGCCTGCCGTGAGAGGCGAAGTTTGGGCTTCTGTGGACCAAACAGAGTCCTGCGGCGGGGAAAAGGTAAGTGGGGGCCCCTCAGGAACTTGGTTCTATTGGGGGGCCCTCAATCCTAATATGTCTTTCTGCCTGTTACCTAAACGGTATTCCCGCTAAATATCTGTAATGCCTAAGACTGCTAATTCTAGAAAATGTTTTTTCATATGGTAGTTGAAAAAAAAAAAAGACAAGGTGCGGTACCTGTGTTTAGCCACTAGAGACCGCTGTGGAACGTCTTTTTCTTTGGACTATTTCTTCCAGGGTGAAAGTCCAGGCAGATGGTGAGTTCTCTTGAAAGGGAAACTATATTCCTCTGTCTTGTTGCCATGTGCTCTGTCATCCCCGGGCCCTGCTGTAAACAGGGACCCTGGCTCCTCTCCCTGTGTTTCCATATGTGAACGCCGATGGCGCACATGTGTGCGCGTGCGCGCGCACGCACTTCTAATATAGGAGATAGGCTGGAAAGGGGGCGGAGCTTGGCGGATGACGCTCTGTGCGTGCCGCAGCGCTTCTGCGCATGTGCGGGCGTCCCAGCATGTTAAAAACACCGTTTTTTTTCTGTGAACTGGCTGTGGATGGACAGAGCAAGGGGGCTGGTAGCATACTAAGAGCAGGCATACAGCAGGCGGTTGATACAGGCATCCCCTAGAAAGGCACATTAGTGGACACCAACTGATATATATAGCAGCAAGTTTGCTAGACTATTGTCAGTAAGTGGTGTATTGCGGCTGGAATACCTCAGCTTTAGGCTTAGGAATATGCCGCCCAAAGTCTCCGGGTCTAAGACTCCCAGGAAGCAAAAAGGGTCTCCGTCGGGCTCTGAGGATCTTGGGCATGCTTTTGCTGCACCAGTCTCCCCTGAGAAATCAGAGGTTGGTACCCGTAGAGAACCCTCAGGAGTGCCTGGTACTGTGGCTGTCCTCAGTTCACCTGCTCCTGTGTATGTAACAGAGGAGGCTTTTACCTCAGCTCTGGGAGGACTGGAGCAAAGATTGGCAGCATTGATCGCTTCTTCCCTACCAGAAAGAAAGCGCGCCCGATCTCCATCTCCTCCATCAGACTACCTGTTAGCAGAGCAACAGTCCCATGAAGGGATTGGCCTACCTGAAGGGGATCAGGATGAGGATGACTCTGTTTTAGAGGAGTCGACAGTGGAAGAACCATTCTCGGCATCACAAGCTGAAAGATTGTGGGTTCAGTCCCTAACTGACATGGTCCGATCAGCATTTAAAATGCCTCTTGTGAAACCATCAACCACTTCTGTCTCCTCGTTGGGGTCGTTAAAAGCTCCCCAGACTAATTGTTCCTTTCCAATTCATCCATTACTGGAAGGACTTATATACCAGGATTGGGAACATCCTGATAAAATATTTACTCCCCCTAAGAGATTTCCGGTGATCTATCCCATGGAGGATAAGTTCACCCGGAAATGGAGTTTGCCTACAGTGGACGCAGCCATCTCTTGTGTGAACAAATCACTGACATGTCCAGTAGATAATGTTCAAATGTTCAAGGACCCAATAGATAAAAAATTGGAGTCCTTATTAAAGTCTGCTTTTTCTACAGCGGGAGCGGTTATACAGCCAGCCGTGGCAGCGATTGGGGTTTGCCAAGCGGTAAAGGATCAGATGAAACAGGTCTTAAGGGACTTGCCGGATCAGCAGGCCCATGCCCTGGCTGATCTGCCTAGAGCATTATGCTTTGCGGTTGACGCCATCAAGGATTCTATCCATCAGGCCTCCCGCCTTACGCTGTCTTTAGTACATATGCGTAGACTTCTGTGGCTCAAGAACTGGTCTGCTGAGGCTCCCTGTAAAAAGTTGCTAGTTAGCTTTCCATTTCATGGTGAACGCTTATTCGGCGAGGACCTGGATAAATATATTGTGAGGGGGTTAACTCGGTAGCGGGTGTGTGTGACCCCCTGGTTGGGCTCCCCACACAAAAACAGGGCCAGCAGACGGAGGTTGTGGTTTTCAAAATCAAAAGGTGCGGTTTATTTCTCTATGTACAGTGACAAAACACAGCAAAGCCAAAAAGAAACATAAACAAAATAAATCCTGGTCAGTTTGACCTCTGACTAAACATGCAGGTTTCCTAAACTAACAACTGGGATCAGCCTGGTGCTGTCCTAGTCCCTAAGTCCCTGGTTTAGTAAAAGTCCAAACAAATAGCCACACAGGCTTTGCCTCACCGCACAGGGGTTCACTCTCCCTAGACAGTCCACACAGGTCTGGTTCCAGGCATGAGCTAACACCTAATGAATCTGGGAGTTCTTATAGAGGCCTAAATGAGCTGACAAGCTTCAGCTGGTCTCATCAACTCCCTGCCTCACGACGCCCAGCACTCTCCCTAGAGGTATGAGTCATTCATGAGCCCACTAGCCTCAGCTGGGCTTCATCAACTCCCTAGTTGTATAAGTCGGCATAAAGCCTGAATCTGGGAGAAATATATCTACCCCCCTGGATGCAACCAGGTGACTTTACCTTCCTGCTGTCACATACCCCCCCCTCTTGTTTTAACCTTGGGGTTGGAACACCAGCAATCAGGCATTCATGTACTCGAGACAAAGCATCCACATTCCCCATTTGAACGCCAGGGCGATGCTTTACTGTGAAGTTGAATTCCTGTAGGGCCAGGAACCACCTATTCACTCTTCTATTTGTCTCCTTGTTTTGAGCCATCCACTTTAACGGAGCGTGATCCGTAACCATGTCAAAGTGCCTACCTAGCAGATAGTACCGAAGGGAATCTAGAGCCCACTTCACCGCTAAACACTCCTTTTCAACCGTGGCGTAATTTACCTCATGGGACTTCAACTTCCTGCTGAGGTAAATGACTGGGTGCTCTTCCCCGTTCCAGACCTGGGACAATACTGCTCCTAACCCCACATCTGACGCATCACTTTGTACGACAAAGTCTTTAGAGAAGTCGGGTGAGTACAACACTGGCTGGCTACATAAGGCTTGTTTCAAGAATTGGAATGCTGCCTCCTGTTGTTGGGGTTGTGACAAGGTGGCTGCTATTCCAACCTCCGGAATCACGCAACCAGTTTGAGCTGGTGACCAAGTTTCTGCGACTAGGGACTCTCTATCCCTCCAGGCTTTCAACAGATTAACGTGATATATCTGTTCGGGCTTTCGTCTTCCTGGTTGTCTGACCTTGTAATTCACTTCGCTCACTTTTTCCATTATCTCGTAGGGGCCTTGCCATTTGGCAAGGAATTTACTTTCAACCGTAGGGACAAGTACCAATATCCTATCCCCCGGGGAAAAGGTACGGGTCTTTGCTCCACGGTTGTACACTCTCTGCTGTGCCAACTGCGCTTGGGCCAAATGTTCCTTCACGATGGGCATTACCTGTGCAATTCGATCTTGCATCAGGGCGACATGCTCAATCACACTCCTGTGGGGAGAACTCTCACTTTCCCAAGTTTCCTTGGCAATATCCAACAGCCCTCTTGGGTGTCTCCCATACAGTAACTCAAAGGGGGAGAATCCCGTAGAGGATTGGGGCACCTCCCTAATAGCAAACATCAAATAAGGAAGTAGACAGTCCCAATCCTTTCCATCTCTATCCACCACTTTCTTCAACATTTGTTTTAGGGTTTTGTTGAATCTTTCAACCAGCCCATCGGTTTGGGGGTGATACACAGATGTACGCAATTGCGTCACTTTGAGCAATTTACACAGCTCTTTCATAACCCGGGACATAAAGGGTGTACCTTGGTCCGTAAGCAGTTCTTTACAAATACCCACCCGGCTAAAAACAAGAGATAGCTCTTTGGCAATGGTTTTGGCCGAGGTATTTCTGAGAGGGATCGCTTCTGGATAACGGGTGGCATAGTCCATTATAACCAATATGTACTGGTGCCCCCTAGCGGACTTGATTATAGGACCTACCAAATCCATTGCGATTCTCTCAAACGGGACCTCAATGATGGGTAGAGGGACCAGCGGGCTACGGAAATGTGGCATCGGGGCCGACCTCTGACACACAGGGCAGGAGGAACAATAATTTTCTATGTCCTTCATCACCCCAGGCCAATAGAATCTCTGTAATACCCTCTCTCGGGTTTTCTCTGTCCCCAGATGACCTCCAAGAATGTGCCCATGGGCCAACGCCAACACCAACTTCCTGTAAGGTTTGGGCACCACAAGCTGCTCAACGGTTTCTTCTGCCCTTTTTGCCACCCGATACAGTAGGTCCTTCTCTACGCTGAAGTATGGGTAAGTGCAGGTATTATCTGGGTTCACTAACTCGCCATCTATTTCCACTACGTTTTCCCGTGCCTTTATTAGGGCGGGGTCTTTTAACTGTTCTGTGGCAAAATTTTCCCTGTGAACCTCCAGATCAGAAAACTCCACAGACGGTAGGTTTTCGTCTGAGGAGGTGGGCTCCTCTCCAGTTTCTTGAGTCTCCCCTGCCAATACTGACAAGGGAAATTCTGGAGAGTCCTCACCACTCTCAGAGGAGTTCTGGCTATCACATTCCTGGTACATAGGGGCACCAGTGGGGGGCTCAGGATCATCCCACAGTTCCCAGAACTTCGGAAAATCCCTTCCCACAATGGCATCATGCGGTAATTGAGATACTAACCCCACTGGATGAGAGAGGGTACCTTTGGGGGTCTCGAAACACACTGTAGTCACTGGATACTCTCGGGTGTCCCCATGCACACAAATAACAGCTACCTTGCTATTCCCAGAGACCTCTGTTTTAACTAATTCAGCCTTTATCAGGGTCACAAGGCTACCTGAATCCAGTAATACCACAACATTTCTACCATTAATACACATTTTGCATAAATGTTTCTCAGTTCCCCGAATGGCAGTGCATGCGACTGTCGCACACAGCGACTGACGTCTGTCCATCAGAAAGTCACATTGCATGGGTTCCTCCACAACCGGGCAATTTGCTGCAATATGTCCCGCTTGCCGGCAGCGGTAGCAAACAATCCATTTGGCTGCCTCTTGAGCCCCTGACTTCCCAGGCTATTCTCGCCAAACTTTGGGTAGAGCTCCCACCCTCTCACTCTCTCCACCCTCACCCCTTGGAATCCTCTTATCCGCCCCTGGGGATGGTCTGGTCTTAGGGTGGAAAGTCCGAGAGTCTCTGGAAGAGGCCGTCAGGTTCTCTGTAGCCAAGTATTTCTCTACACGATCCACAAGACCACCGGCCGTCTCTGGGTCTCCATGGCTTACCCACTTTTGGATGGCAGTAGGAAGAGCTCTCAAAAACCGATCCATTACAACACGTTCCACAATCTCTGGTGCGGACAAAGTCTCTGGCTGTAGCCACTTCCTGCTCAGGTGAATGAGATCATACATTTGAGACCTGGGGGGTTTTCCAAGCTGGAAAGTCCAGTTATGCACACGCTGAGCCCGGACAGCCAGGGTGACACCCAGCCTTGCCAATATTTCAGCTTTTAGCATCACATAGTCTTTTGCTTGGTCAGGCTCTAGGTCATAGTAAGCCTTCTGCGATTCACCAGTTAACAGAGGAGCCACCAGTCCAGCCCACTGCTCCTCAGGCCACTTTTCTCTTTCAGCAGTCCTTTCAAATGTGGTCAAAAATACCTCTGGATCATCCTCTCCAGTCATTTTTGTCAATAAACGACTCACCCCAAAGGACGCGGTATTAGTGGGACGGCTTTCCTCACTGGTCTGCGGACGTTGCTGCATTACTGCTTCCATTTGTTGTAGTCTCTGCTCTTGCTTCTGTAACAGGTCTATGAAGCGGGCCTCAGATTGCTGCTGGGCTTGTTGATGAGCTTGCTGCTGGGCTGCAAGGCTCCTTTGCAAACCTGCATTTGTCTGCTGTTGATTGGCATTTGCTAGAGCCAGCTGTTTCAGTATCTCCTCCATGCTGGCTTAAAAAAAACTGCCCGCATTCTCCACCAACTGTGAGGGGGTTAACTCGGTAGCGGGTGTGTGTGACCCCCTGGTTGGGCTCCCCACACAAAAACAGGGCCAGCAGACGGAGGTTGTGGTTTTCAAAATCAAAAGGTGCGGTTTATTTCTCTATGTACAGTGACAAAAACACAGCAAAGCCAAAAAAAAACATAAACAAAATAAATCCTGGTCAGTTTGACCTCTGACTAAACATGCAGGTTTCCTAAACTAACAACTGGGATCAGCCTGGTGCTGTCCTAGTCCCTAAGTCCCTGGTTTAGTAAAAGTCCAAACAAATAGCCACACAGGCTTTGCCTCACCGCACAGGGGTTCACTCTCCCTAGACAGTCCACACAGGTCTGGTTCCAGGCATGAGCTAACACCTAATGAATCTGGGAGTTCTTATAGAGGCCTAAATGAGCTGACAAGCTTCAGCTGGTCTCATCAACTCCCTGCCTCACGACGCCCAGCACTCTCCCTAGAGGTATGAGTCATTCATGAGCCCACTAGCCTCAGCTGGGCTTCATCAACTCCCTAGTTGTATAAGTCGGCATAAAGCCTGAATCTGGGAGAAATATATCTACCCCCCTGGATGCAACCAGGTGACTTTACCTTCCTGCTGTCACAATATCCAAAAGAAAAGTACTCTCTTACCGGTTAAAAAGAGGTTTAAAGGTCCCTCTTTTAAGAGGCCTACCTCTCCAATCCCTGGGACATCTGCTTCTAAGCAGTTCCGACGGCCTCCTCGGTCAAATCCCGGAGGTAAAAATCAAGGACAATCACAGGGTAACAAAAAACCCTGGGTCCGAAGAGGTACAAAACCACCCTCCAAGTCAAATTTATGAAGGGCTGCCCCCACTCAAACGGGTGGGGGGAAGACTTCAGTTGTTCGCAGAGACCTGGCGGGACACGATCAGAGACAGATGGGTGCTCTCCGCAGTAACTCAGGGATACAAGCTGGAGTTAAGAGTCTCCTCCTTCCCATTTTATGTGGTCAAGCGTGCCAAAAGATCCCCTGAAGAGAGGATCCCTCTTGTTGGCATTAGAACAACTATTGCTCCAAGGAGTAATTATGGAGGTTCCTCTAGAAGAGTGGGGGTTGGGTTTTTACTCAAACCTCTTCACAGTCCCGAAACCAAACGGGGACGTAAGGCCCATATTAAATCTAAAGGGGCTAAACAAATTCCTGCACATCCGGACTTTTCAGATGGAGTCGATCCGGTCGGTAGCCGCTGCCCTACAGGGGGAGGAATGTTAGCCTCGATCGACATCAAAGATGCTTATTGCACGTTCCCATCTTTCCAGTCCATCAGAAATTTCTACGCTTTGCAGTAGAAGGGCGCCATTTTCAGTTCAGAGCCTTACCTTTCGGTCTGGCCACAGCACCACGGGTGTTCACAAAAATTCTGGCCCCACTATTGGCCAATCTAAGAACACGAGGTGTGACGATAATGGCATACCTAGACGACTTGTTGTTGATGGACCACTCAGTGGCAAAACTAGAAGTGGTAATTCACGATACGATCAAGTATCTGGAATCTCACGGTTGGATCATCAACCGAGACAAGTCAGCCCTACAACCAGTCAAAAGTCTGGAATACTTGGGGCTATGGCTGGATTCAGACCAAAGGAAGATTTTCATGTCTCAAGAAAAAGTATCTTCTTTGAGGGATTTGGTCCACCTGGTGGGTGCAAAAAGACAGCCGTCCATACGCCTGTGCATGAGGCTGCTGGGAAAGATGGTGGCATCATTCGAAGCTGTGCCATACGCCCAGTTTCACTCAAGGAATTTGCAAAGGGCCATACTGTCAGCCTGGAACAAAAAAGTTCAGGCCCTAGACTTCCCGATGTCCTTGTTCGGAAAAGTCTCTGTTGGTGGTTGATTCCCCAGAATCTGCAAAAGGGGAAATCCTTCAGTCCGATTTCTTGGAGGGTGGTCAATACAGATGCCAGCCTTATAGGCTGGGGGGCAGTACTGGAGCAATGGTCTCTCCAGGGCAGATGGTCGGATGCAGAGAAGGCTCTGCCCATCAATCTCTTAGAGATTCGAGCAGCCCGGTATGCCCTAAAGGCATGGACATCCAAACTTCAAAGGTCCCCTGTCAGAATTCAATCCGACAATGCCACGACTGTGGCATATATCAATCATCAGGGGGGCACCAGGAGTCGTGCAGCCCAGAGGGAAGTAAATCACATCCTGGAATGGGCAGAAAAATATGTCCCATGCATATCCGCGGTCTTCATCCCAGGGGTGGAGAATTGGAAGGCGGACTTTCTGAGTCGCCAGCAGTTATGCCCAGGGGAATGGTCCCTTCATCCCGAGGTTTTCCGAGCAATATGTCAGCGTTGGGGAGCACCGGATGTAGATCTGCTAGCATCCAGATTCAATGCAAAGGTGGACAGATTTGTCTCTCGGACAAGGGATCCCCTAGCTTGCGGCTCGGATGCTCTGGTGTTCCCTTGGGATCAGTTCAAACTGATATATGCATTCCCACCGCTACAATTGTTGCCTCGACTACTCTGCAGAATCAGGATAGAAAAGAAGCCGGTGATCCTGGTGGCTCCAGCGTGGCCCCGAAGAGCCTGGTACGCGGAGATTGTAAAAATGTCTGTGGGGAGTCCTTGGACCCTCCCACGTCGCCCGGACCTGCTTTCGCAAGGACCGATATACCACCCTTCCTTACTAGCTCTAGGTTTAACGGCCTGGCTATTGAAGCCCACATCCTAAAAAAGAGAGGTCTCTCTAACCCTGTGGTATCTACCATGATCAATGCCAGGAAGCCTGTATCCAGGCAGATTTACTATAGAATCTGGAAGGCGTACATCGCGTGGTGTGAGGCCAGAAAATGGCATCCACGTAAGTACGTTATAGGCAGGATTTTGGACTTCCTGCAGTGGGCTGTAGACAGGAAGTTTGCCTTGAGTACTATCAAGGGTCAGATTTCGGCCTTGTCAATATTTTTTCAAAGGCCCCTGGCTTCACATTCACTAGTCAAATCTTTTATACAAGGGGTGACGCGTACTAACCCTCCGGTTAAAATTCCCATATGTCCATGGGACCTAAATCTGGTTCTATCGGTTCTACAGAGACAACCATTTGAACCTTTGCGGCACATTTCCTTGGTCCTACTCACCAGGAAATTGATCTTTTTAGTAGCCATATGTTTCGGCTAGAAGAGCGTCGGAATTGGCCGCTATGTCCTGTAAGGAGCCATATCTGGTTATTCATAAGGACAGAGTAGTGTTGCGTCCTCATCCAGCCTTTCTTCCTAAGGTGGTATTGAGGTTTCATTTGAACCAAGATGTTGTTCTTCCTTCCTTTTTTTCCAAACCTAGCTCGGTAGAGGAAAAATTATTACATTCCTTGGATGTAGTAAGAGCAGTTAAAACTTATCTAAAAGCCACTGCTCAGATTCGAAGAACGGATACTTTGTTTATTCTGCCGGAAGGCCCCAGAAAGGGTCAGGCAGCATCAAAATCCACTTTAGCCAAGTGGATTCGACAGGTCATTATACAAGCCTATCGCTTGAAGAGAAGACCGCCTCCGTTCAAAGTTAGGGCGCACTCCACGAGAGCAGTGGGAACTTCATGGGCAGTGCATCACCAGGCCTCCCTGGCCCAAATCTGTAAGGCCGCAACATGGTCTTCAGTACACACGTTCACTAGGTTCTACCAAGTGGACGTTAGAAGTCAGCAGGATGTCGCCTTTGGGCGCAGTGTGTTGCAGGCTGCAAAAGATCCTCATGTCTGATGGCGCCCAGCTTATGTATGGTGTATCCCTCCCCTCATTTGGGCATTGCTTTGTGACGTCCCACATAGTAATTGCTATGTCGCTCTGTGTCCCGTGATGTACGAAAAAGAAAATAGGATTTTTATAACAACTTACCTGTAAAATCCTTTTCTTGGAGTACATCACGGGACACAGAGCTCCCACCCCTCTTTTGGGGACACTTATTGCTTTGCTACAAAACTAAGGTACTCTCGGATGGGAGGGGCTTATATAGGGGAGGGTACTTCCTGTCTTGGAAGTTGCCAGTGCCAGCACCTGAAGGTAATCTATATAACCCACATAGTAATTGCTATGTCGCTCTGTGTCCCGTGATGTACTCCAAGAAAAGGGTTTTACAGGTAAGCTGTTATAAAAATCCTATTTTTAACGACGTGAAAAACGGGCATTAAAAATTTCGAACATGCTCTATTTTTTCACGTCGTTTTTCATGTTTTTTTTAACGTCGTGAAAAACGGTAGTGTGTATGCTTTTACGAGGGGAAAAAAAAACGTGCATGCTCAGAATCAAGTATGAGACGGGAGCGCTCGTTCTGGTAAAACTAGCGTTCGTAATGGAGATGGCACATTCGTCACGCTGTAACGGACTGAAAAGCACAAGGCTGAAAAGCGCGAATCGTCGCTCAACCAACTTTACTAACATGAAGGGTGGTGCCATTTGAACGGATCTTCCCCTTTATAGTGCCGTCGTACGTGTTGTACGTCACTGCGCTTTGCTCGAGCGTTTTTTTTTCATGATCGTGTGTACGCAAGACAGGGTTGAGAGGAAGCAAGAAAAAAGACGACGAGAAAAACGTTGGTTTTAAAAATGACATTAAAGACGGACGTGTGTACGCGGCATAAGGGTGTAAATCTTTGATTTCAATCCTCACTGCCTATCACAGTTTTGGAGGCCATGGAATGGCCAGATGGCACAACCCCCCCAAATGACCCCATTTTGGAAAGTAGACACCCCAAGCTTTTTACTGAGAGGTATGGTGAGTATTTTGCAGATCTCGCTTTTTGTCAGAGTTTTGAAAATTGAAAAAAAAAATATATATTTTCTTCATTTTCAAAAACAAATGAGCTGTAAAATACTCACCATGCCTCTCAGTAAATAGCTTGGGGTGTCTACTTTCCAAAATTTAGTCATTTGGGGGGGTTTTGTGCTATTTTGGCATTTTATGGCCTTCGAAACTGTGATTAGGTAGTGAGGAGTGAAATCAAAAATTTACGCCCTTAGAAATGCTGAAGGCGGTGCTTGGTTTTCGGGGTCCCGTACGCGGCTAGGCTCCTAAAAAGTCCCACACATGTGGTATCCCCGTACTCAGGAGAAGCAGCAAAATGTATTTTGGGGTGCAATTCCACATATGCCCATGGCATGTTTAAGCAATATATCATTTAGTGACAACTTTGTGCAAAAAAAAAAAAAATTATAATTTTTTCCGCAACTTGTGTCAACATATAAAATATTCCATGGAATCGACATGCCTCTCAGCAAATAGTTTGGGGTGTCTACTTTCCAAAATGGGGTCATTTGGGGGGGGGGGGGGTTTGAACTGTCCTGGCATTTTATGCACAAAATTTTTTTTTTGTCATTATTCAATCACTTGTGACAAAAAAAAATATTCAATGGGCTCAACATGCCTCTCAGCAATTTCCTTGGGGTGTCTACTTTCGAAAATGGGGTCATTTGGGGGGGGGGTTTTGTACTGCCCTGCCATTTTAGCACCTCAAGAAATTAGCTAGGCAGTCATAAATTAAAAGCTGTGTAAATTCCAGAAAATGTACCCTAGTTTGTAAACTCTATAACTTGCGCAAACCAATAAATATTTGCTTATTGACATTTTTTTTACTAAAGACATGTGGCTGAATACATTTTGGCCTAAATGTATGACTAAAATTGAGTTTATTTGATTTTTCTTATAACAGAAAGTAGAAAATATCATTTTTTTTTCAAAATTTTCGGTCTTTTTCCGTTTATATCACACAAAAAAAAAAAAAAATCAATCAAATACCATTAAAAGAAAGCTCTATTTGTGGGAAGAAAAGGACGCAAATTTTGTTTGGGTACAACATTGTATGCCCGCACAATTTCCAGTTAAAACAGCGCATTGCCAAATTGTAAAATCAGCTCTGGTCTTTATGCTACGTATTGGTCTGGGGCTTAAGTGGTTAAATCTAGTGGTTAGAACTCCAAGAACCTTGAAGCTGTGCTTAATTTTAAAGTTCCCAAGAAAGCCATTTTAAAGGGTAGACTTTTTTTCATGAGGGGTCATGTCTGCTAATTTTGAAAAAAGGGGTAACACATATTAAATTACAGTAGGCCTGCAACCAACAATGATTTTCATAATCAATTAGTTGGCCGATTTTATGGTTTCGATTAATTGCCTTAAAACCTCAGTGTGGTGTATAATTTTGTTTTTATGTAAAGTTTAAAAAAAAAGACAATTTATTCTTGACTATCTATATGTAGTGGTAAATATAAATAACCATATGGTTAAGGTACAAAATATCTGATTGACTCTGAGTTTACCAGAAGAGATGCAGTATATGTACCATTGGAGGTTGAATCTGCTATATATCATCAGTCTCGGAGATCAAAATGTTTATTTAAATAAAAAATAAATAAAAAGGTAAATGTATACTTTAAGTTGTAATGCCTTATATTACCTCCAGTCTTTAGTCTCCAGCTTCTCTCGGTTCAGGTGATGATCTTCCCTGCACAGAGCACATTTACAAACAAACTTGTCATACTTACCTGCTCTGTGTAATGATTTTGCACAGAGCAGTCCTTATTCTCTTCTTTTGGGTCCCCGGCCTGCACTTCTGGCTCCTCCTGCCTTCAGAGTACAACAAGCCTCAAAGTATAGTATAGAGTGCCCCCTTAGCAAGGGAAAAACTTCCTTCTGCCCAGGACTACATGTCCCATGAGGCATTGCTCCTCACACATTCACATGTTCAGGCATTTAGGGACATGTACTGAGCTGCACTTTGTATACTGACATGTATGAATGGTGTACTGAGCTATACGTGTGCTGCACTGTATTTCCTGATATGTAAACAAATAATGCATTCTGTATGCAAGCCAACTAATCAGGTGACCCAACTTATCGATTATGAAAATAGTTTTCAACTATTTTCATAATCGATTATGTCAATTAGTTGTTTCAGCCCTAAATTACAGATTTCCCTAGTAACCATACCACTTATTACTGCTGGCCACGTCATCTTACCAGAGTTTTTAAGATAAAATCTCATTACTGTGTCTGGAAAAAATAGTGCCTTTCATAGCTACCAAAATGTCCAGGGGCACTTTACTGCTGATGCCCTGTAGCTAATACAATATCACAATACCCTCTTGGCTGTGTGCCACAATCCGTTCCTGGAATTCAGGGTGTGACAATATGTTACTCGTGTAATTTTAGAAAAAGGATGAAAAAAAGCTATTGATCAAGCTCACATGGTTTAATCATACACATCTGGAAGAGAAAACAAATAGTACCAGGGTGTGATGAATCCTTTTCTTTAGTACCGTATATACTCGAGTATAAGCCGAGGTACCTAATGTTGCCACAGAAAACTGGGAAAACTTACTGACTCGAGTATAAGCCAAGGGTCAACAATGCCTCACTGTTTCCCATCCTCACTGTTTCCCATCCTCACTGTTTCCCATCCTCACTGTTTCCCATCCTCACTGTTTCCCATCCTCACTGTTTCCCATCCTATAATTTTACATTGTAAATAGTACCTGTAAAGAAGTTGCGGCTGCGGCGTCCATCGTTCAAATTCCGCGGTCTCTTCCTGTTCCTTACTTGATAGGCGATTCTCATCAGACACTCTCCGCCTATCACGATCATTCTCTCATCCTCAGTTTCCCAGCAGACACTGTGTTGGGTGTTCCGCCAATCACAGACGTCTGCTGGGAAACTGAGGATGAGAGAATGATCGTGATAGGCGGAGAGTGTCTGATGAGAATCGCCTATCACGGAAGGAACAGGAAGAGACCGCGGAATTTGAACGATGGACGCTGCAGCCGCAACTTCTTTACAGGTACTATTTCCAATGTAAAATTTTTGCTGACTCGAGTATAAGCCGAGGGGGGGGGGGACTTTCAGCCCAAAAAAAAGGGCTGAAAATCTCGGCTTATACTCGAGTATATACAGTATTTAGTTCCTATAGATGAACAGGTCTGAATCGGGAACTAAGAACGGGATAGTTTCTCCCCCCCCCATGCATCTTGTAGTAGTAAGATGCAATGGTTGGGTGGGAATAGAAAACAAACTAAAAGTGCTTGTGAAGGTAAACATTTTTTTTAACCTTCATGCATTCCCTGCAGCTAAAAAAAATTCTCTAGTAGCAACTCCCCCCCCCTCTGCACCCCCAATTTCAAAACACTTACCTGAGCCTGATCTCTATACAGCATTGTACATGCCTACAGCAGTCTCCTCCACTCATAGGTTGGCTGAAGAGCAGCGGGAGCCCTGCTGCTGTCAGTCAAAACCTGTGAGAAGAAAGCAGGGGAGTCAAGCCCACACGAGTGCCCTCATAGCAAGCGGTTTGCTTTGGGGGGACTTGGAAGGGAGGAGAAGTCCAGAGCTCTGGCAGGGGACCCCTGTGGAGAAGGTTCACGGGAATTCTGTGCAAAACCATTGCACAGAGCAGGTAAGCATAAGGCCCCTTTCACATGGGCATCATCCTTTCAGTCACGTCTTTTCAAATAAAAAAATCTATTTGGTTCATACATCTGTGCTCTGTTCAGTTTATATCATACTACATCTATTTTTGCATACTTTTTTTTTTCTTGGTGCAAAGACCAATTTACAGGTGACCAAAGCAGAAACAAAAAATGTTTCTTGCCTAAAAACGGACATAAATAAACTCACCTGAACAGACACAAATGTAGGCCGATGTTAGACCCTTTTAACACAAAGGGTCCGACTGTCAGTTTTTTAGGCAGACCTGATTGGACCCTCCATTTAGCCCTCTGGGTCAGTGGGTGTAAACATTTCACTGAAAAAAAACAGAAGGGAATCCATCCCCTTCTGTCTAGGTGGATCCGAATAGGGGGCAGTTGGGTGTAAATGGACAGAAGAGTATGTTTTACTCCCGGCCGCCTATGTTCTGGTCAGCAGGGCCATCCGCCCGCCTATGTTCTGGTCAGCAGGGCCATCCGCCCGCCTATGTTCTGGTCAGCAGGGCCATCCGCCCGCCTATGTTCTGGTCAGCAGGGCCATCCGCCCGCCTATGTTCTGGTCAGCAGAGAGATCTCCTGCTTATCTAAATGGGGCCCACCCCTTGTGAAAGGGGCTTAAACGGATGATCATATGTTTACATCCACCCACCAATAAACCTACATTGTGGTTGTCTTGATTCGTCTTGAAAAACTGACAGATCTAGTATAAACACCCATGTGAGAGGGGCCAAACATGCTGCTTGTTAAAACCTTACAAATGACTAATTTCAGTGTTAAATGGCTCTACTATTTAGAATTATAGAAATGTTTTTGTTTAGATGTTAGAATTATCATCTTCTCAAATGGAAGGCTATTTTGCGCATATTTTTCTGATTGATTAAAAATTTCAGTTTTACAATGTCAAGCCGTATGAGGAATCCTATGTTTATCTCTTAGATATTAGTGTCTTGTTTAATGCTTATATAGGGTATTGGTACACTCCTCATCAATTCTTTTTAATGACCCTTCAATAGGCAATCCATTCTGTTGCTTGGCACCATGAAGGAAAGCAGTTCATCTGTAGTCATTCAGATGGCACCCTGACAATATGGAATGTACGATCTCCTGCCAAGCCTCTACAGACAATTGTACCACATGGTAAGAAGTGATTTTGTGTTGAATCTTTAGAATGTGTCTTCTGCTGTTCTGTTAAGGTGTTGCTTTTATATGCTTTCTTTTTTAAATCCGATCATTTAGTAACTTCAAGTCTACTTGAACGAATAACTTAATATATTTCAATATGCCACAATATACAGCAGAAGTATAATTTTTCAAAAATCTTTACTACTTGCATTAAAAGGCAGTCCGTGTTTCACTTAACCACTTCAATACTGGGCACTTCTCCCCTTTCCTGCCCAGTCAATTTTTCAGCTTTCAGCGCTATCACATTTTTAATGATTGCGCGGTCATGCAACGCTGTACCCAAACAACCTTTTTATATATTTTTTTCTCACAAATAGAGCTTTCTTTTGGTGGTATTTTTTTATGTAATCTTTATTTCAACGATATTTTCATGTAATAAACAAATATACATGGAAGAAAGCGTAAAGCAGAAGTCAACAATACAGGAGGAGCCTTTTATCCGGTACATACAGTCGACAGACAAGTTAGTCAGGTATGCACACATTTCGGTCACTATATCTGGGGGAATGATTATTAACCTATCACAACCATGATATAAGTTCAAGCATCTATGGGTCACCCCTACCATCTCTCCGTTTGGTGCACCGCTGACGAGGGCACCATCCCTCTTTCAGAGATGAGAGTCAGACTGGGTCCCCGGGTATCAGGCCCAAAAAACACAAAAATGAATTTAAATTGACGAAAAAATTAAATAAAATGAAATGACAATAAAATAACGAATTAGGGACAAAAAAAAAGGGGGGGGGAGGGATTAACACCTGCTAGTATAATACACCAGTTTGAGCTGCATTGTTTGTTGAAGCTCATCTGTCTCCTCATTTCCTGACCTACAGCCCTCCGCCTCCCCCCCCCCGACACGGTCCCATCAAACAGATGCTGTCACAGCCCGTGAGGGACCCGGGGCAAACAACCCAGCAGGGCTTGCATAGTTTATCCAAGTAGCCCAAGTGGAGTAGAACTTCTCATATCTATCCTTATACTGTGCGGGTAGGGACCTGAGGTTTCTTCCAATATATTGGGATCAACCGCCGGGCCACATTAAGCAGATGGGGCAATATAGATTTGCGATATTGGCTAAGAGGAGTGGTGGGGAAGTGCAGAAAAGACTCAAGCGGGGAATCTGGGAGCTCCAGATCCAGAATTAGCTTTATCTGTGCATGGATATCCAGCCAGAAGGGCCTCAACTTGGGGCACTCCCACCATGTGAAGGAATGAGCCTCTGAAGCCACATTCTCTCCAACAGGCGTCTGAGAGAGAAGGGTAGATCGTGGCAAGCTTGGAAGGCACTCTATACCACCTGGTCAGAACCTTATAACTGTTCTCCTGCATTTTGGTATCTACTGTGCTCGAATGTGTGAGGCAATATAGGTGATCCAACTGAGGTTCAGTAAAGACGTACTGAAGGTCCCTCTCCCATTCTCCAATGAATCCCGGTTTCCCCTCCGCATGCAGGGATTGCAACAAATTATATAACACTGAGATGGCATGGGGGATAGCGGAAGTTGACATGCATAAGCGTTCAAAGGGCGAGGCCAAGGTGGGAGACCAAACCTCTCGGGGCAGGCTAGTAATAAAGTGCTGGAGCTGTCTATAATACCACTCATCCATTAGGAAGGGACCATATTGTCTCCGAAGAGTGGCTAATGGCAAGAGGCCCTGGTCCTAAACAAATCTGACACATCTGGACTCTCCATCCGCCACCCAGGTCCGAAAGAAGGAAGGGTGTTCCCCCGGAGTGAACCAAGGGAAGCCCCCTAGGGGCGCCAAAGGTGAAGTCGGGGGAGCGAACTTCCCCTGTTTATTCAATCTATCCCAGGTCGCCAGAGCATGAGCAGCCAATGGGGAGACCGGCACTGAGAGGCCCCTAACTTCCTGAGGAACCCACGGGGCATGCGATAAGTTACGGCCTGCTAAAAATTTGTCCAGGGGTACCCAGAGTTTGTATGGGATATTATGGTACCAATCTAAAATACGTTGTAGAGCTACAGCCTCATAGTACCTGCGAACTACCGGGACGCCCATACCTCCCCTCTTCTTAGGGCGCTGTATCATACGAAGGGCCAACCGGGGACATTTCCCACTCCAAATATATTGTATAAACAGGCTGTTGAGGGTTGAGAAAAAAGTCCTAGGCAATGTGATCGACACCATCTGCAGGAAAAACAGGATACGGGGTAGCACATTCATCTTAAGCACACTGACTCGGCCCATCCACGAAAACGCAGCCCTATCCCATCTCTTCAAGTCTACTCTGACTGTGGAGAGTAGTGGTGCGTAATTACACTCATATAGTGAAGAACAGCTTGCGGATAGAAATACCCCCAAGTACTTCAGGGAGGTCGGACACCATGTAAAGGAGAATGCAGCTTGCAGCTGTGTACGCAGACCTGTGGGGATGTTCAGTGACAGGATCTCTGACTTGCTATAATTAATCTTAAAGTTGGACAATAGGTTAAATTCTTTGAGCTCTGCCATGATGTTAGGCAGAGATATCAGGGGGTCAGAGACATAAAACAGTACATCATCCTCGTAGGGGGATATTTTATGTTCTGTTGGGCCAACTGTAAAACCTTTGATATCATTATTAAGGCGGATCCTATTAAGCAGTGGTTCGAGGGTCAGAGCAAAAATAAGAGGGGACAGGGGGCAACCCTGACGTGTCCCATTACTAATCGGGAAGGCGTCGGACAATAGCCCATTCACCTTCACTTTGGCAGTCGGGGAGCTATATAGGGAGGATATCCATGTTAGCATACTTGGGCCCAAGCCAAGCCTGGCCAGTACCGTTCTCATATAGGTCCAGTCCACCCTGTCAAATGCCTTCTCGGCATCAGTGGAAAGCAAGAGACAAGGGTGAGACGTCGCCTGTGATTCAACCCAGTGTATCAGCTGGAGTGCTCTGTTGGAATTATCCCTAGCTTCTCGGCCCATAATGAACCCTGTCTGGTCAGGATGAATGACCGTTGAAAGTATCGTCTTAAGTCTATTGGCCAAAATTTTGGCCTAAATCATAATGTCGGTATTTAAAAGCGATATGGGCCTATAGTTGCCCGGCAAGGTGTGATCCTTTCCCTCCTTTGGGAGGACCATAATGTGCACCATCAGCGCCCCAGAGGGAATTGCCTTGCCGAAGGCTAAAGCCGTAAAATAAGCACACATGGGGCCAGAGAGCACCTCCAGAATACTTTTTATAGTAGGGATTTGTGTAGCTATCAGGGCCAGGGCTTTTACCATTGGGAAGATCTTTCACCACCGCTCGAATTTCGAATATAGAAATGGGAGAATCCAGCTGTGCGCCAACTGAGGCCTCCAGCTGCGGGGATTGGGCTTCTGTGAGGTATTGGATTTTTCGGTCAAACCGCTGGGAGTCCGTTGCACCGGGCAATGTACCAGGGAGATGGTACAACTGAACATAATAATCACGAAAGGAACTAGCAATTTTCGAGGAGTGGACAACTGAGGCCCCCGTCGTGGAGGTGAGTTTATGCACGTGTCCCGAGGCACGTTGGTTTTTAAGGGCTCTTGCCAGCAACCTTCCGCATTTATTACCAATCTCATAAAATTTGTGTGCCAAGTGACGAATGCGTGCCTTAATTTTAGTGTCCAGTAACGTGGCTAGCTCCTGTCTAAGCGAATGTAATTCCGACGCCAAGTCAGGGGTGACCTTTTTCTTATGAGTAAGTTCCGCCGCACTGATTTTAGCCAATAGGGCTTGCAGTTCACCCTCCCTGGCCTTCTTCAGTCTCGCCCCCTGGGATATCAGCTCCACTCGAACCACTGCTTTATGTCCCTCCCATACGGATCCCATGCTAACCTAGCCTGGCTTATTCTCAGCGAAATACAAGGAGATGGTATCTGACACTTGTTTTTGAGCAACCGCATCGTCCAATATGCCATCATTCAGACGCCAGCTCCATGTCCGTGCCTCCATTGACAGAGGACGCAGGGAGATGGAAACTGGCGCGTGATCTGAGATAGTAATAGAACCAATGGATGCCCCAGCTAGGGAGTCCAGGGAATATTGATCCATCACTAAGAGGTCAATACGGGTATAAACGTTATGCGTGGCCAAAAAATAGCTATAATCCCTGTCTGTTGGGTGGAGAAGTCTCCAGCAGTCAACCAAGTGGTGCGCCTGTAGGGACTTCCTAAAAATGTTCAGAAAAGCAAATGAGTGAGTTGAGTGGCCCGAGGACGTGTCTATTTGCGGGTCGGGGCTAACAATAAAGTCCCCCCCAAAGATGAGCTGGCCATCCGGGAAGGTAGACAGAGACTCCAGGATGGAATCCAGGAAGGTAAGCTGTTTGCTATTCGGGGCGTACACAGCCGCAAGAGTGAACCTGCGGTTATAAACGGTGCCTTTTACGAACACAAACCGACCCTCTGGGTCAAGCATTTGATCCGTCATAACAAAGGGACAATGTTTGTGAACCGCTATGGCAACCCCCCCTGATTTGGGGCGTGGAGAATTACTGAGGTACCAGAAGTTGTATAGGTGGGTGGGAAGGCGGGGGACCGAGTCAGTGCGGAAGTGCGTTTCCTGTAAAAAAAAAAAAAGTGTGCCCCCATGCGTTTCATCTTAAGCCACAACTTGCTGCGTTTCAAAGGGGATCCCAAGCCACGTACGTTATAGGATACGACTTTCAAGGCAGCCATAGTGGGAGATCACAGGGCAGAGCCACCAGGCCGGTGGTAGGAGGGAGAAGAGACCCCACAGCATGTCCAAGCCTGCAGCAAAGGGTACAGGGAGCATATTGAGCACAAACAGGAGCCTAAAAAACAAACCAAGGTTATGGCAGGTACAATAAACATAAAACATAGAGAACATTGTAAACAAAAACACAAATAGAAACAATGAGCCCAAAGGGCGCAGTAAGGTGCATCTTCTCCACCGGTCGGGAGCTTCCACCCCCCCTCAAGACGAGAAGGCAGTGGAGGCCAGTGAGCAGGGGCATTTCCCAAAAAGGGAACATAACTGCAAAGAGTTGACCTATTGGGGGGAAGTGGTAAGGCACCAGGAGCGAGTCCGCATGAGACAGTTAAAAGTGCATAATCTACCCCTGAACTTGGGGCAGAAAGGTGATACGGCAGCAGGGGGGGTCAACTAATGTCCACAAACCTCACGAAAGCCAATGGCAAACAATACAGCTGTTTGGGCTTCACCCTGTGGGGAGTGAGGAGGAGGTGCAGGGCCAGGTGGCCCCCTTCTGGATCTGTGACGGCGTCTGCGATGGGCAGAATGCCACGGTTCAGGGCGTACAGGGAGAGGAATGTTCGGTGATGCCTTCCAATCCGGAATGTCCACCTGAGGCAGTTCAAGGGACTCTAGGAAGTGGGGTAAATCATCTTTGCTTCGTAAGGTAACTTGCCTGCCATCCTTAGTAGCTGAGAGGCTAAACGGGAAACCCCACCGGTAGGATAGTTGAACATCTTGTAGAGCCGCCAGCAGGGGCTTGAGAGCCCGACGTTGCATCAAAGTGCGTCTGGGGAGATCTGGGAAGGTGGTTATTTTGCCCCCGTCAAAGTCCACATGTCTAACTCCCCTGACCTGATTCATGATGCGTTCCTTAAGCGAGTATTTGTGCAGTTTGCAAATAATGTCTCTGGTCTTATCAGGATCATCAGAGGGGGGTCGCAGAGCTCTGTGGCCCCGGTCTATTTCAAAATGTTCTGGTGCCTGCCAGCCTAATATTTGCTTAAAGACCCCCTGCAGGGTGGGTATGATATCCCTAGGGCCAGTGGCTTCAGGTAGGCCTCTGATGCGGATACCTGCAGCTCCTATTCTCAAAATCGTCCATTTGATCCAGCAAGGTCTCAAGCCTGTGATCCTGCTGTTTGCAATGGTCAGAAAGAGCCTGCAATGTAGGATTAGTCTCTTCCCACTGATTCTCCAGGGTCTCCACTCTGTCCCCTAAATGTGCGGTCAGCCTGCAAGGCCTCAATGTCCTGTCTCTGGGCCTTCTCCACCCTGTGTGCAAACCGCTCCAAATCAGCCTTAGTGGGGAGGGATAGGATGTGGGCACGGATGTCTTTATCTGCCCAGGGATCACCTCCATTTGCGGGCCCCTCCAAAATATCCGAGCCGGAGGGAGAGGAGCGATGAGGCAGGGTCAGCAAAGGCATGTGTGGGGAGCTGAAGGGGAAGGCAGCCCCGGCCGCGTGGGTGCCGGGCGCCATCTTTGCAGTACCTGCTGTTCCTCTGTGGGACCCCGAAAAGTGCTGTCCCCTAAATGTGCCCAGGGATTCAGACTGTCCCCGAGGTGTCCGCTGTGGCTCCTGGGATGTCCTGCGCTTTGGAGGCATTGTTTGATGGAGAAATCCCCCCTGGGAAGCCGCCGTTTAGGCCTGTGTAAGCGCGGGTCTCGCGGAGCTCTCAGAAAGCACGTCCTCACTCGTGCATGCCGTAGCCATGCCCCCTCTTTTGGTGGTATTTGATCACACCTGCAGTTTTTATTTTTTGCGCTACAAATAAAAAAAAGATCAAACATTTTGAAAAAATAAATGTTTCTTTGTTTTTGTTATAAAACGTTTTAAATAAGTAATTTTTCTCCTTCACTGACATGCACTGATGGGCGGCACTAATATACAGCACTGATGGGCGGCACTGATATACGGCACTGATATACGGCACTGATATACGGCACTGATATGCGGCACTGATGGGCGGCACTGATGGGCGGCACTGATGGGCGGCACTGATGGGCGGCACTGATGGGCGGCACTGATGGGCGGCACTGATATACAGCACTGATGGGCGGCACTGATATACAGCACTGATGGGCGGCACTGATATACAGCACTGATGGGCGGCACTGATATACAGCACTGATGGGCGGCACTGATATACAGCACTGATGGGCGGCACTGATATACAGCACTGATGGGCGGCACTGATATACAGCACTGATGGGCGGCACTGATATACAGCACTGATGGGCGGCACTGATATGCAGCACTGATGGGCGGCACTGATATGCAGCACTGATGGGCACTCAAAGGTGGCACTGATAAGCAGCACTGATGGGCACTCAAAGGTGGCACTGATAAGCAGCACTGATGGGCACTCAAAGGTGGCACTGATAAGCAGCACTGATTAGGAGGCACTGGCAGGCATCCCTAATGGGCACTTATTGGCATCCCTGGTGGGCTCTAGTGGGCATACCTGGTGGCCATGAGTGGGCATCCTCGATGGGACTGCACTGATAATCAATGTGCTGATTATCAACGCAAACCCCCACATCTGTCAGGAGAGCAGCCGATCGGCTCTCCTCTACTCATGCCTATCAGTGTGAGTAGATCCTGTTTAACTGTGACCAGCTGTGATTAGACGCAGCTGATCACATGATAAAGAGCCCAAGTCATAGGCTCTTTACCTAGAATGGAGATGCAGTTTGTCAGACTGACACACCACCGATCGCTGTGCGCCCCGCGGCTTATCCTGTTGGATGTCATATGTCCTCCAGTCAGGATAACAAAACCACTTTCTGGCAGTCATTTTGCTATATGGTGGGCGGGAATTGGTTAAAGTGGTTATAAAACTCAGACCTGGAATATGAACAAAGCCTGTCTCTCTATAGTGTGTACTTATCTTAATCCAAAGCACAAAGTGTCATTTCTGTTTGCTGCCTCCTCTGTTATCTGCATGAGTCACTTTTGACAAGTAGACCATTCTGTGTAATCCCCATACATTGTAAACCCTGGTCTCAATTTGTAGCCAAGGGTGAATTGTAAATGACCTCTTATTTTGCCTTAGCCTGATGCAAGGATTTTGTGGTTTTTAATTGAACCAATAGAATGAAGGCATATGGATTCATGTTGTTGATTTATCCAATATTCCCCTGCTGGATTTAAGGGTATCCTGTCAGCGTGTCAAGTGTAATGGGCAAGTTTAAAGCTCATTAACTCAGTCCATCAAAGTCTTGATTGCTAGATGTTTACATTAACCACTTAAGGTCTGCCCTATAGCAATTTTACTGCTACACGGAGGCACCTCTGCGCCTGATCACGTGTATATTAGAGCTGCACGATTCTGGCTAAAATGAGTATCACAGTTTTTTTGCTTGGAATAAAGATCACAATTCTCACACAATTCTCTTCTTTCACATTATCCCAAAAAAAAATTGTGCTAACTTTACTGTTTAGTTTTTTATTTTATTTTAATTCATTAAAGTGTATTTATTTTTATTTTTTTAATTGAGCTTGAAAAACCACTGCGCAAATATGGTGTGACATAAAATATTGCAACAACCACCATTTTATTTTCTAGGGTCTCTGCTTAAAAAACATATATATATCATGTTTGGGTGTTCCAAGTAATTTTCTAGCAGAAAATAATGATTTTTACTATGTCAGAAAAGGTTTGGTCTTTAAATGGTTAAACTTCCTTCATCTACACTCTGGAGTTCTTTCCTTTGATAAAAGAACAAAAAGATACTTTGTTTCTACTTATTTGCATGTTGTAATAAAACTTGGCAGACTGCCTGGATTTTTTCCCCCAGCTGTGAGAACTCCCTGCACTTGTTAGAAAGACCATGACATGTTGTTTTGAAGATCAGGAAGGGAAAAAGATCGCAATTTAAATTCTTAACAATTAATCGTGCAGCTCTAGTGTATATGATCTGACATTTCTGGGTTGAGGGCACGCCACCAGCTCGCTCCTGCTGTGATTATACACAGTGGGAGCTAATCGACAGGTACTGTGGACTCTGTTCGCCGGCACCCACCGATCATCGGGCAGAGAGGCAGAACGGAGGTCTGCCTATGTAAACAAGGCAGATGGCTGTTCTGAAATGTGTGTCCCTGCATGTCTTCCCCTAGTAAAAGCACCTCCCACAGTGTAGTGTAAAACTGGCTAGGCGCACAGTTAACCCTTTGATCGCCCCTGATGTTAACCTCTTCCCAGCCAGTGTCATTAGAACAGTGACGGTTGCTTTTTTTTTTTTTTTTTATAGCACTGATCACTATATTGGCGTCACTGGTCCACAAAAAGTGTCAGTGTCCGAATGTCTGCCACAATATCGCAGTCACGCTATAATTTGCTGATCACCGCCATTACAAGTAAAAAGACGCTATAACTTTTGCACAAACTGATCAATATGTGCTCATTGGGATTTTTTTTTTACCAAAAATTTTAGCAGAATACATATTGGCCTACATTTATAAAGTAATTTTATTTTTTATTTTATTGGATACGTTTATAGCTGTAAAAAAAATATTTTTATTTTTCAAAATTGTCGGTCTTTTTTGGTTTATAGCACAAAAAATACTGCAGAAGTGATCAAATGCCACCAAAATAAAGCTCTGTGGGAAAAAAAAGGGACTTAAATTTTAATGGGTACATCGTTGCGTGACTGCGCAATTGTAAGTTAAAATACTGCAGTGCCATATCGCAAAAAATGGCCTTGTCATGAAAGGGGGGGGGGGGTAAATCTTCCGGCGGTCAAGTGGTTTAAAATGGTTCTAAAAGCAAAAGTTTTTTTACCTTGATGCATTACGGTAAAAAAAAACAATACCAGTTTCCCCCACCCCCTTTCTAAACTGTTACCTGAGCCCCCTCTAGATCCAGTGGTGTGCGCAGCTCTCCCCCTGCTCTTCCCACAGGACACAAGTGGCAGTGGAAGGGAGGACCAAGCCATAATGTGTGTGTCTGTGGATGCACACAGCCTGGCTTCGGTGCTATCCACACATGCCCTGTGCTATAGGGGCACGTGGATGAGCGGAGAGCGCTGATGGGGGACCCCAGCAGAGGCGGTAAGGGACTGCTCTGTCCAGTACTATTTTTAGTATAGTGCTATTTGACATGACGAATGTCGCATTTTTAAATCTTTTGAAGATTTTTTTTATTTTTTTGTGAGCAATTTGAAATCAATATGATGGTCTATGGAAGAGGAAGGGGGATGTGTCTGAGCACCATATCTGTGGGGATGGAGGGGAGCTTTGCTGCTTTACATCCTCATGATGCGGTTGGCAAGAGGTTAAAATACTAAAGGCAAAACTTTTTTTTTTTTTTTCCATTTTAGAGGGAGAGTTATAACCACTTAATGTCCCAAAGCCAAAATAGGAAGTGAGTTGAAATTTCCCCCCAAAGTGAGGGAGTCCGTGGTTGTCAACAAGGATCTCCAGAACCAGTGTCGCCATTAAGTTACCCGTTCACACCACAGAAATGTCCTCCAGATCTATTCCAGATGCGTTTCTGCATGCGTGTTTTTAACACCCTTTTAATGCATTCCAGTGCGTTTTTGATGCATTTCCAGATGCTTTTTTTTCTCCACTGTACTGGGGTCTGGTGCATTTTTGATGTAATTTAACGCATTGCAGTACAATTCTGTGCATGAAAAAGCTGCTTTTTTTTTTTTTTTTTTTTTTTTTACTGAACCGTACTGCACTGGTGCTATCTATGCCATTGGAACCCATATAACCTACTCTTCATGCTTTTATGATGCAGAAAAAAACTGCACTGCAGAATGGGTATGAACGGGCCCTGAAAGATTTCCCCTGTATTAGAGCTGCACGAATAAACGTTATAAAATTGCGATCTCGATTCAACCCCCCCCCCCCCCCCCTCACAATCCTTATCCAGCATTTCCCTGATTCTATGTAAACAGAGCAGAGCCGTACTCTACTCAGAGCTGCCCAAAAAAGGCAAATGTTTATCAACATTCCTCAGTGCTGAGAGATAGAGCAGAGATGCACTGTATCATTTGATTCTTTTAGATCAAAGGGATAAACTTTGGTCTGTAAATGAGGTCAGTTTAACCACTTCAAGACCAGACCATTTTCTGACATTTGCTTACAAGTTAAAATCTGTATTTTTTTGCTAGAAAACGTAGAACCCCCAAACATTATACAGGGAGTCCCCAAGTTACGAACATCCGACTTGCGAACGACTCCTACTTATGAACAGGAGGCTGCGTGGCCACTTTTCGACGGCGGACACATTCGACGGAACATCGGAAAACAACGTATCTGCCGTTCTGTGCATGCTGTTCCGACTTACGAAATATTCAACTTAAGAATAAACTAACCCGTTCGTAACTCGGGGACTGCCTGTGTATACAGTTGTGCTCATAAGTTTACATACCCTGGCAGAATTTGATTTATTGGCCATTTTTCAGAGAATATGAATGATAACACAACTTTTCTTTCACTTGTGGTTAGTGTTTGGCTGAAACCATTCATTATCAATCAACTGTGTTTATTCTCTTTTTAAACCATAATGGCAACAGAAACTTCCCAAATGACCTTGATCAAAATGTTACGTACCCTGGTGATTTTGGCCCGATAACATGCACACAAGTTGACACAAAGGGGTTTGAATGGCTATTAAAGGTAACCATCCTCACCTGTGATCTGTTTGCTTGTAATTAGTGTGTGTGTATAAAAGGTCAATGAGTTTCTGAACTCCTGACAGACCCTTGCATCTTTCATCCAGTGTTGCACTGACGCTTCTGGATTCTGAGTCATGGGGAAAGCAAAGAATTGTCAAAGGATCTGCGGTAGGTAATTGAACTGTATAAAACAGGAAAGGGATATAAAAAGATATGCAAGGAATTGAGAATGCCAATCAGCAGTGTTCAAACTAATCAAGAAGTGGAAAATGAGGGGTTCTGTTGAAACCAAACCACGGTCAGGTAGACCAACTAAAATTTCAGCCACAATTGCCAGGAAAATTGTTCGGGATGCAAAGAAAAACCCACAAATAAATCAGGTGAAATACAGGACTCTCTGAAAACATGTGGTGTGGCTGTTTAAAGATGCACAATAAATAAAGATGGGCTGCATGGTCGAATCACCAGAAGAAAGCCATTACTACGCAAATGCCACAAAGTATCCTGCTTACAATACACCAAACAGCACAGAGACAAGCCTCAAACCTTCTGCCACAAAGTCGCTTTGGCTACCAAAATTGAGCTTTTTGGCTACAACCATAAACGCTGCATTTGGAGAAGAGTCAACAAGGCCTATGATGAAAGGTACACCATTCCTACTGTAAAACATGGAGGTGGATCGCTGATGTTTTGGGAATGTGTGAGCTACAATGGCACAGGAAATTTGGTCACAATTGTTGGCAAGATGAATACAGTATGTTATCAAAAAAATACTGAAGGAACATTTGCATTCATCAACTAGGAAGCTGCGCATGGAACGTACTTGATGACAATTATCCAAAACACAAGACCAAGTCGACCTGTCATTGGCTACAGCAGGATAAAGTGAAGGTTCTGGAGTGGCCATCTCAGTCTCCTGACCTCAATATCATTGAGCCACTCTGGGGAGATCTCAAAGGTGCACTTCATGCAAGACAGCCCGAGAACTTACAGGAACAAGAGGATTTTTGCCAAGAGGAATGGACAGCTTTACCATCTGAGAAGATAAAGAGCCTCATCCACAATTGCCACAAAAGACTTCAAGCTGTCATTGATGTTAAAGAGGGCAATAAACGGTATTAAGAAATGTACATTTTTGACTAGTTTTTTTGTTGCCATTATGATTTAAAAAGAGTAAACACCGATGATTGATAATAAATGGCTTCAGCCAAACACTAACCATGAGTGAGAATTTTTTTTTTGTGTTATCATTCATATTCTCTGCAAAATGGCCAAGAAATCATAATTTCTGCCAGGGTATGTAAACTTATGAGCATAACTGTATATCTGCTGTATTCAGCTTTTATATACTGTTTATAAAGTACAGATCGTGTTGGAATTTTTACTTCCTCATTCTGCACTGTGAGAGAAGAATTGGATTACACTGGGAGACAGCTGTATATATATATTTTAGCAGAGCCCCTAGAGAATAAAATGGCGATCAATGCAATATCTTGTCACACTGTATTTGCGCAAAAATACACTTCAATTAAAAAACTAAACTGTAAAGTTAGCCCAATTTGTATAATGTGAAAGATGATGTTGCGTCACGAGAATCGTGCTCTTTATTCTAAGAAAAAAAAATGTTTCTCATTTTATCCAAAATCATGCCGCTCTACCCTATATAATTTTCTGGGGACAACTCCAAATTTGGGATTTTCTTTTACTTTCACTTTGGTGATGATGGTAAACAGGTCAAATGGAGAGGATGAATCTCCCACGTGGGACACGGATGGATGTTCTAATTCATCTCCATTCTATATCCAAAAGTTAAAAAAAAAAAGTTTTGCCTTTATGCTTTCAATGGGGGTGGTAAAACCATGGCCCAACATCTTATTTTTACTACCTACCAGCTGCAAATATAAATATGCCCCAAGTCTGTCTGAATTGTTTAACCTAACACTTCCTTTGGCCTTTCACAGAGTGGCTTGTTTTTCTGTCAATATTTGTTCTTTTAAAGTTTTATTTTCTCTGCTCCTAAAGTACACATTGTTTTGTTTGTTTGAAAGCGGATGGTGTACCTAGCTGAATGCAAACACAACAGTGGAGTATTTTCCTAATGCACGTGCAAGGTCAAACTGAAAAGCCTGCTGCAGTGCTCAGCTCTGTAAGTTATAATTTATTGAAGGGCTAGCTGTCTTCCTTTCCAATCATGCTGCAGGAAGAGGAAAGCTGCACAGAGCATGTTGTCTAGGAGTTGAAAAGAAACTGGTGTGATCAAGAAGATGATGAAAAGATACAGATGTTATTGACAAGTTCAGCAGGAGCACATAAAAGTTTAATTAAATACATTGCATAAAAGCAGCAGGAATCAGGATAGTGTCTTTTTTTCTCCAATAGAAGTTATGTTTGAGGAATAGAAACTGTAGATTTAAATACAAAAGAACAAAATGTGTTGCAAGTTTGTTTAAATGGAGGGCATAATCCTAGTAGAAATCTTGTCGGTATACAACGTTCTGTGCATAATGATAAACCTTGCTACTTATGCCAGAATGTATTCTTGTACACGGTGTGATTAAATAGGGATGATAGGATTCTCTTTGCTGTTCACCAGTTTTTGTTCTTTTAGTGTCGAATACAAAAGTTCAGAATTTCAGACAAGACAACATTGTGTATTACAAAAACAGTCCTAAATATATGTAATGTCTCTCTCTGTATGCATTTTCCAAGCAGTGGTGTATGGACTCTTATGTAGACTGTAGGTAAGATATTTCTTATTTAGAGAGTTGGGTTGTCATAGCAGAAATAAAATTGGGAACAATTTAGGAATACATTTAGGAATATTGTTTTTAGTATGCTTTTGAAAAGGCGTTGAGTGGATACTACTGGACAGTGTATCTGTCATGTTTGCAAACCTATTTTAAAAATATTTCTCTTTTCTTCCATGGACGGACACAGCCTCTTAAAGTGGTTGTAAACCCTGGTAATGTTGTTTTTTTTTTTTTTTTTTTCAATCCCACCTGCAAGACAAAGGCATAATGAGCTAGTTTGACTAGCATACTAGCTCATTATGCATCACTTACCTTAGATCGGGGGCCCCCGAAGCCGTCCTAGTCTCCCTCTCCAGCCGCAGCCATCGCTGCGGCGATAGCCGGAATGTTACTTCCGGGTATCGCCGCTCCAGCCAATCACAGCGCCGCTCCGGCGCTGTGATTGAACGGAGCGGCGAAGACGTGACTCCGCGCATGTGCGCGGGAGCCGTCAAATCCGGATAAGCCGGATTTGTGAATTGGATTAACCCTATGAATGCGCCGTTGTCTACGGCGCGCATGCGCCGTAGACAACGGCGCATTCCTTTTTGTAAAATATCTCCTAAACCGTGTAGGAGATATTTCTTGCACCTACAGGTAAGCCTTAATCTAGGCTTACCTGTAGGTGCAAGTTGCATAAGTGGGTTTACAACCACTTTAAGTCTTGACAGTTGGGTTATGTTCCTGTCCTATAGGAGAGAACTAGGCAGAACATGTTAGATATTTAAATACATGTTACTTTAACAGAGTTGAACAGCCCAGCTCAGGGGGCGGTCCCTCCGGACATAACCCTCCGCACATAACCCTCCGCCCTGCAGGCAGCAGCTCAGTTTTTTTCTGCCTAGCAGAGAAGGACCTAGCTCCCTTTGGGCCCAGGGTCCAGAAGAAATTTAAATTTTTGTATTATTTTTTGATTTTCTTTTAAGAAATCTTCTATCAACTGCCGGCTAGGTGACAGGCTGGATATTTATAGATCCTTGTAGTCCCCCCAGTCCAGCCATCGAGCGTGAGCAGGCCTTAGCTACGTGCGGGGTCGGCCACGACATACCCCATGGCTCCAGGGGTGGCCGGTGAGCTTTGCTCCAGGGTTCAATATGACCGGGCTGCTTGCTGTCTCAGTCACAGTGGGCCAGACAGACAGCTACTCCATACTGCTCGGTTGAAGATCTGTCAGGAACGCACCAGCAGGTCCTCGCAAGGACGGGGTAAGTACAGTTCCTCTTGCCTCGGTAGGATGGAACAGCTGGGCATTCCTAAGGTGGTCGTTAGGGGGTTCTCTTGCCCTCCCCTCTCTCCCTCTGTCACCCCCTTTTTTTTCCTCCTCCCCTAGCGGGGCTCGCTACTACCAAGGGTATACCTGTAGGGGGGCTCCAGGTCCCGGCTGTGGGGGTGTCCAGGCCCACTCTCTGTGGGGGGGTAGTTTTCTTACAGAAGCCTCCGCTGCGGCCTTCTCGTCCACCTGGTTTGGCCGCCATTTTGGAAGCGCCGGCGCCATTTTTCAGGTGCCTGTGAATAGTATTGAAAAATCACATTGGCTGCCATTTTGCTGTGGCCGCGCTGTGACGCAGGTCTGCATTGCGGGTGGCCATTTTCTTGTGGTCCTCAGACACACGCTGTGTGTGGATGGAGAGCGGGCAGCACCGCTGAACAGTCTCTTGCTGGGTGGTAAGTTCCCTGGGTAACCCCCCCGATCAGTGCAGCTAGGAGGGTGGACTTTTTGTCAGGTGTCTTGACGAAGTCTCTAAGGGCTGTCAGTGGGCAATATGGAGTCAGAAGCTGGCGTTTTTTCCCCAAACATTCCAGAGGCAGCAACCGATGCCCCTGCACCTGCGGTTACCATGGACGCTTTTTTCGGCAGTCCTGGAGTCATTTGTTGCCAGGGTGGAAGTGGCGTGCGGGCACAAGGGGGGTACTAAGCGCCCCCTTCCCCCGCCATCTCCTGGAGAGTGTTCTGACTCAGACTCGGGCCTGGCTGTGGCTCAGGACCCCGGTTCTGGTGTGTCGGAAGATGCGGACCAGGACCTTCCCAGTGAGGAGGACCCCTCATCTGGGTCAGCTCAAGATAGGGCACTTGTGAGTGCGCTTATCCATGCTGTGAGGGACACTCTCAAGCTGGAAGATACAGCTGGGACTGTCCCTTTTGGGTCGCACAAACCGACCCGCTTTGTTAAGGTTTTTCCTTATGTTGATTTCTTTGACAAGTTCATAGATAAGGAAT
Source organism: Rana muscosa (assembly GCA_029206835.1). Taxonomy (NCBI): domain Eukaryota; kingdom Metazoa; phylum Chordata; class Amphibia; order Anura; family Ranidae; genus Rana; species Rana muscosa. The sequence goes on from CM055121.1 coordinate 76,358,915, forward strand.
GGGAATGGCCGCAGAGGTCCTTTGCGGTCCCTCAGCGCATGGTGGTCTGTTATCCATTTGAGGAAAGCCTTTTGAAAAAGTGGGCTTCTCCTCCGGTCGTTGATCCCCCGGTCTTTTGGTTAAATAAAGTAACCACTATCCCGGTAGAGGGGACCCCTGCCTTTAAGGACCCTTCTGATAGGAGGTCTGAAGCGGTGACCTGCTTCATGTTCACCATGCTGGGGTCAGCATTGCGGCTTATATTGACTGCAACCTTGGTGTCTCAGACACTCACTGAATGGGCTAAAATATTGCACCAGACAGTGGAGGAGCATCAGCTTCCTCCTGAATGCGGGTCACTGGCCGAACAGTTTGTTAAGGGACTTGTGTACATCCTGTGATGCAACCCTGGATGCGGCCCCGTTAATATCCCGGGCTTCCGCATCTGCGGTGGGATTGCGCCGCCTGATATGGTTAAAATGCTGGTCCGCTGACCAAGCTTCCAAGAAAACTCAGATTTGCCTTTCAAAGGTGGGAGGCTTTTTGGTGCCTCACTGGACGACATCATTAAAGATGTCACTGGAGGTAAAAGCACACTTCTCCCTCAGTCCACTAAGGGGAAAGAGCCGCGACGTAAGCCGGGGCCCTCCTTTCCCACACAGAAGTGGTATTTTTTTGTCAGTCAGGACCTGCTGGCAGACCCTCCCAAGCGGACAAAGGTCCAGCTGGGGGACAGAAGTGTCCCTGGGTGCGCAAGCCCACCAAGCCAGCAAACAAGCCTGCTTCCGCATGAAGTTTTGCCCCCACCCGACTCCTGGGTGGGGGGACGGCTTTGCGGGTTTGCAGCTCGGTGGACCTCCCTGCTCTCCGACCAGTGGGTCTGCGGGGGTGGTCACTTTGGGGTACAAGATAGTTTTTCTTGTCCACCAAACAGTTTCTTTCCCTCAAATCTGCCTCTCCTTCCGGCTCGTCGGACTGCCCTGCTGGGGGCAGTGCAAGACTTGTTGAGGTGCGGGGTAATCATACCCTTACCACGGCAGGACAGGTTTCGGGGTTTCTACTCAAATCTGTTTGTGGTCCCAAAGAAGGACATAGTCCGTCCAATCTTGGACCTCAAGGCCCTCAATGCCTTTGTAAAGGTTCAAAAGTCCCGGATGGAATCGATTCGTTCGGTGGTTGCTACGCTCCATCCGGGGGACTATCTGGCGTCCCTGGATATCAGGGACACATACTTGCATGTCCCCATCTGCGTCAGGCATCAGAGGTTCCTGCGCTTTGCGATTGGCGAAGACCAGTATCAATTCGTGGCTCTTCCCTTTGACCTAGCGTCGGCACCAAGAGTTTTCACCAAGGTGCTCGCCCCGATTTTAGCTTTGCTGAGACAGCGCGGCATTGCTATCGTGGACTACTTAGACGATCTTCTTCTGAGAGCTGCTTCAAGCTCAGAATTAGAGGAGGACGTGTCTATAGCCAGTCAGACCCTCCGGGAGTTTGGTTGGGTACTGAACCTCCAGAAGTCGGTGTTAGTACCGACCCAGCGCCTAGAGTACCTGGGGTTGATTCTGGACTCTTCGGAGGCCAGAGTTTTTCTTCCCTTGGAAAAGTTGCAGACACTCCAGACTGCGGTGAGGTTGTTGACATCCCGCAAATGGTGGTCGTCTCAGTTTTTGCATGCGAGTCCTGGGCCTAATGGTAGCCTCTTTCGAGGCAGTGCCATTTGCCCAATTCCACACTCGGGTATTGCAAAGGGAGATTCTCTCCAAATGGATCAAATCTCCGTTGTCTCTGGATCGTCAGATTCAGTTAAGTCATCTAGTCAGGGCCTCTCTGAGTTGGTGGCTGAGATCACCGGCTCTTCGGTCCGGGAAGTTGTTCCTCCCCTTTCATTGGACTGTGATCACGATGGACGCCAGCCTGACCGGTTGAGGGGGGAGTCTGGGGGGTTCAGGCGAGCCAGGGCCGCTGGACTCCGGACGAATCCCAACTGCCGATCAATGTCCTGGAACTCCGGGCGATCAGGCTGTGCCTCTTCAAATGGTCACAGAGGCTAAGAGGGCGTCCAGTCAGGGTCCAGTCGGACAACGCCATGGCTGTGGCATACGTCAATCATTAAGGAGGAACAAGAAGCTCTGCTGCAGCGTTGGAGGTCGCTAACATCCTGCAGTGGGTGTAAAGGAGTGTGCCGGCTCTATCGGCAGTTTACATTCTGGGCGTGGAAAACTGGCAGGCGGACTATCTGAGTTGCCATATGCTGGACCAAGGGGAATGGTTGTTACATCCGGAGGTATTTCAACTCCTTTGCCGGAGTTGGGGCACGCCAGATATGGATCTCCTGGCTTCTCGACTCAATCGCAAGGTGTCGAGGTTCGTGGCCAGGTCCAGAGATCCCTGGGCAGATGCGTTGGTGGCCCCGTGGGGTCAGTATCGGCCAATTAATGCCTTTCTCCCACTGAAGTTGCTTCCTCATCTGCTCCGCAGAGTAGAGTCCGAGGGGATTCCGGTGATTCTCATCGCCCCGGATTGGCCCAGGCGTCCCTGGTACGCCGATCTAGTGCGCCTGGTGGCGGATGCACCTTGGCGACTTCCGATGCGGGAGGACCTTCTCTTGCAAGGTCCCATTCTTCATCCTGCTTTACAGTTGCTGGCATTAACGGCATGGCTATTGAAAGCCAGGTACTAAGGGACCAAGGCCTGTCGGATTCGGTCATTTCAACCATGTTGAGGGCACGGAAGTCTTCTTCTAGGGAGATCTACCATCGCACGTGGAGAGCCTACATCTCTGTGTGAGGAAATGGAATGGCGTCCACGGGCATATTCGGTTTCCAGGATCCTGCTGTTTTTCCAGCGTGGAGTGGATCAGAAACTTGCCTTAAGCACCATTAAGGGCCAGATTTCAGCCTTGGCTGTTTTCTTTCAGCGACCCCTGGCGGCTCATTCATTGGTGAGTACTTTTGTGCAAGGGGTCCGACATGTGGCCCCTCCGATCCGACCACCACTACCTCCGTGGGATTTGAATCTGGTGCTTTCGGTACAGGGAAATTCCTCTTGTGACGCTCTCTCAGAAGGTTGCCTTCCTAGTGGCCATAACATCAGTGAGGAGGGTTTCTGAATTGGCGGTCTTGTCTTGCAAGTCCCCATATTTGGTCTTCCATAAGGACAAAGCGGTGCTACGCCCGCAGCCTTCCGTCCTTCCGAAGGTAGTTTCGGCCTTTCACCTGAATGAGGACATTGTACTTCCATCCTTGTGTCCTCGGCCATCGCATTCCAAGGAGGTTGCGCTACATTCCTTAGACGCGGTACGTGCCTTGCGGGTGTACCTTGCGGCTACGACTCTGTTCCGGAGGTCTGACTCACTGTTTATGTCGGTGTCTGGTCCGCAGAAGGGCCTGGGCGGTCTCGTCGGCTACCATTTCTTGGTGGATCAGGCAGACTATCATCCAGGCCTATGCCCTTAAGGGGCGGGCGCCTCCCTTTCCTGTCACAGCACATTCGACCAGGGCTATTGGTGCCTCTTGGGCTTTCTGACATCAAGCGTCTGTCTCACAAGTGTGTAAGGCGGCGACCTGGTCGTCTGTTCACACTTTTTCAAAGTTTTACAAGGTTGATGTGAGTGCATCTTCGGATGCTAGCTTCGGCGGCAAAGTTTTGCAGGCGGCCGTTTGAGGTTGCAACTCCTCCGTTGAGGAGCTCTGCTTGTTTGGGGATGAAATTTATTTTTTTGATTGCTGTTCCCACCCCTCGTTTTTTTACACTGCTTTGGGACGTCCCAACTGTCAAGACTTAAGAGGCTGTTGTCCGTCCATGGACGAAAAGAGAAAATAGGATTTTTTTGTACTCGCCGTAAAATCCTTTTCTCTGTCGTCCATTGACGGACACAGCACCCACCCTTCCTTTTTTGGTTTGTACTGCTTTTTTATGAACTGAGCTGCTGACTGCAGGGCGGAGGGTTATGTCCGGAGCGACCGTCCCCTGGGCGGGGCAGTTCAACTCTGTTAAAGTAACATGTATTTAAATATCTAACATGTTCTGCCTAGTCCTCTCCTATAGAACAGGAACATAACCCAACTGTCAAGACTTAAGAGGCTGTGTCCGTCCATGGACGACAGAGAAAAGGATTTTATGGTGAGTACAAACAATCCTATTATTTCAGCCTCTTTCTGTCCATTCTCTGTGCTTTGCAATGGACATTTCATTTGACAAGCAGTGAGGAGGGGGTTATATTGGCTCTTCTCTACATGGCTTGACACTATAATGTTGCCTTACTGCATTGTAATTGCGTGCATTACATACACTGCAATACACTTGTGTCGCAGCCCCATTGAACTCAATGGACGGGTTTGACTACTCTGCACCCAGACTTAAAAATACCCACTATTTTTACAGTACAGGTGGGTGGCCAGGGGCCTGTTTTTACCACCCTCCCAACCACCTATCTGAAAGACCGATTTCATGACCAATTTGGTACCTTTTTATAGCCACTTAACGACCTGCGGCGTACCCGTACATCCAAAGACTTTCGTTGGTTATACCGAGATGATCCCAGTATCGTTTTTTAGAGCCGGCAGTCAGCTCTCTTGTAATAGCAAAATGAACAGCTAACTAGCCGCTCAATTGCTATTACAAGCAGTGGGAGGGGTTTGTCCCCCCTTCCTACTGCTTTCTGCGGCTTGCTCGGGCTCTCTCGTCCAACCGGCAGACCCAAGCTAACGGCGACATGTTTGACGGCTGGCCAGACAGCCAGGCAAAGCTGGGATTCATCTTTGATCGGCTGTTCGTGATAGTAACTGGAAGCAATGACATAACATCACTTCCAGTTTACCAGGATGTCAATGGCAAAAAATGTATAAAACCAAAAGTATTCAAAAACACTGATCTTGATGTTTTCAATGCTTTTAATGGCAGACGAGGGATTTGGGGTCTTATAGATTCCAGATCCCTCCATAAAGAGTACCTGTCAGATGCCTATTGCTGTCACAAAGAATGTTTTACATTCCTTGTAACAGCAATAAAAAAAATAATGAAAGCAACAGTGTAAAAATAAATCATTAATAAAAGAAAATTAAAGTGCCCCCTACATGCTAGCATGCAAATGTGAACACATTGTCAGTCTCGCACGCAAGCAGCAATCATCATGAGGTATCAACGTGAGCGTCGGATCATGGGCAGTAATTCTAGAACTAGACCTCCTCTGTAAATCTAAACGGGTAACAAGTGTCAACTATGGGGGAAAAAAAATTGTTTTGTCACCATTGCATGGGCGTGCGCAATTTTAAAGCATAACATGTTTGGTATATTTACTCTGCGTAATATATTTTATGTTACCGCTGCTTAAATACCGTGTGACATAAAAAAAATGCAACACCCACCAATTTATTCTCTAGCGCCTCTGCTTTAAAAAATATATATAATGTTTGGGGGTTCTTGCTAATTTTCTAGCAAAAAATTCAGATTTTTACATATGAACAAAAGTGTCAAAGACCTGGAGCTGAAGTGGATAACCAGTGCCAGTTGTTTGTTTTCTATATGTTTACATACTTGCCTTCCCAGGAAAAAAAATATTATTGAGCAGAATTAAGCTTGGCTGATCCAGTATTTCATGTGGCTCCTTGGGAAAATGAATGTCCCACCCCTGCGTCATATGGTTTTTCTTTTTTTTTGTGGGGATGATAGCTACATATTTTGAGCAAGTAGTAAAAGCACTTAAAAACAAACCCTCATTTTGCCTCTGTAGCTAAAACATTGAAGATTTATTTTCAGATTTATAACAGGAATATTGAATTCACATCTCCTTTTATCTGGCAGGATCGTGGCAGTCTTCTAGCCCTCTAATGTAAAACAGATGCTGCGTGAAACCAACTGAACGCTACTTCTGGGCCTTTGTTGTTTTAAAGTTGTCCTTTAGCCTTAGAGTTTTTTACCCTAATGCATTCTATGCAAACCCCCCTATTAAGCAGATTTCTGTGGGGGCACTCACTGAAGAGGAGGAGCTCTGAGCATCGGCAATGTTAAAGCTTTTACTGCCTGGTAAAGCTGAGCTGCGGCCTTACTTTTTTTTTTTTGTGCTCACATTTGTCGCACATAAGTCTTGCTCTCTATTATCTGCAAATTTGCATCTCCATAATTTAACCCTTTAAAAGCTATAGTAGCTATCTGGAGCCCATCCTTTCACGGATATTGACTTTCTCTACCATATTGTTTATGTAAAAACACATTCCCGGCATCCAGTGGCCAGCAGGCACGTCTAAAGGGATCCCAGGGATGTGTTCTGTCATATAACTCTTTTGAGAAATAGCTGATGAAGAATGCTGTGACGTTTACTGGAGCTTGCAGGTCCTTTCTATCTTACTTGGAGCAAAGGGCAGCAGAGACACCCAATGATGATGTCACGGGGCCTCAAAAGACATTTTAGTGAAAAATTATTTAATTGAAAAATGTAATTGCATGTTGACTTGGAGGGAAGGGAAGCAAGGAAGGAGGTTATATGCATATGCTATAGGCATGTGTGAAATTAGGCAATACTATAGAATGCTTTCATCAATTTCCGACTCTGGCACCATATGGAGTAGCTGTACTACATTTCAGCTACCGCAGCACGGCCCGAAAAACAGCATTTAAAGCCAGCATATACACCCACTGCTGCCCGTACAATCTCAGGGAAGCCCACCCACAATGGACTGCTTCCTGGACAAAAGCGGCCCGTGAGCTCTGCCGGCCCAGTGCCAAATCGAGACTGGGGATGCGGCCTTGCCATCCAATATGGCGGAAGTGCCTGCTATGAAGGTGAGTGGCGGCCCCATCTCTCCCTCACCACAGCCAGGGGAAGACACCACAGAAAGAATTGCCAAAGCAGTTGCTGCGATTCTGGTCCCTACCATTGAAGCCTCAGTTGAAAAGGCTGTTAATGCAGGAATACTGCTCATAAAAAAAAAAGAGCTGGGGGAACATGCCTCTTGCCTCAATGAGGCTGAGAACAGAATCTCTAACCTTGAGGAAGAACTTTACCAGGCACAGGATAAAACTAACCAGTACATATTACAAAAACTATAAGACCTGGAAAATTGCGCCGCAGTAAAGTGCACTTCATAGGAGTGCCAGAATTTATGCAATCATCTGCCATTACATAATTTTGTGCCCGACGCATACCTGGAGCATTAGGCCTACCAGGTCCCTGCCAAGTAGAATGTGCACATCGCATTGGGGTTCCCCCCCCACTGTCCAATTATTGCTTAATATCTGGACTATGCAGATAAAGCCTCCATCTTGCAAAAATAAAGGCTGGTCAGGTCTCTACAGATCGATGGATATTTGCTGACTACTCCATCGAAGTCTCAAAGAAAAGAAAAGCTTTTCAGCACATCTGCATGGGGCTTTACCAGCAACAGATACAATTCAGCTTTGCTTTCCCTGCAGTGCTCTGCCTCAAAGCTCTCAATGGAGACCAGCTTACTTTCCATGACCCGTTGGAGGCAGAGATGTTTCTATGTTCCCTCCTCAAAGATCCACAACCAAATCTTTCTTCCAGGGCATCCCCAATTCCCTGACCTATGGACCAACGTAGCCCATGAAAGGGCTCCCCAAAAATCCTCAAGTTTTCTGGAACCAACACTCGCTCCAATCATCGCTGACTTCTGCTCCTTGGTTCTCTCCCCTTTATTCACATGGGTAATTTGAAGACTGCTTAGACTTTCACAGGGTAATGTCCTTATTGTCATTTACATACTGCATTCATTTAAGTGGCCTATACCCACCCAATTAATACATTTTCGCTTTCTGCCTTTACCCATGGGTCTCACTAACTTCAGCTACTGGGCCTTACCCTCTATCGACTCAAGTCAAATTTACTGTTTCCTGTTCAATCGAGCACCAACATATACCATCTACTGGGTCAGTCTGTGGAGCTGGTTCTTACAGTGAACTCATGCAGAAAAAAGGCGAAGTCCTATAATTGTTCTGTTGTATGGTTGGTTTGTTTTTGTCCTTCTCCCCACATTTCTTTCCCCTTACTGTCCACCTACATCTCCTTCTTCCCTCCACCTGTACACGCTCCAGGCATTATCCATACCACCTAGGGAACAATCACAGTTAACTCCCAGGTTAATAGTCATCCTATCCCTGGAAACCACCCCCATAAATACTACACCACCCCAATTATTTCCACCTAAAATCTCTCATTAGTTGTCTCATGGAATGTGAAGGGCCTTAGATCCCCTATTGGGAGACTTAAGATATTAAGACCTCTCAAGAATGCTTTTTAGGCAAAACATGAATTGTGTGCGTGGTTTTAATATGCTATACACTCTCCCTAGGCATTGGAAATATTTTGGAATGTCGCTTATGTTTCGAACTTGCTAATACGGTGTGTGTGTGTGCATGTATGTATGTGTGTGTGTATGTGTGTATGTATATATAAATTAGAGCTGCACGATTCTGGTTAAACATCTTTCACATTATACAAAAAATTACTGTTTTTTTTTTTTTTTTAATTTGTGCATTTGTTCCAAAAAAAGACCGCTGTGCAAATACAGTGTGACAAAAAATATTTCCCCAATCGTCATTTTATTCTCTGGGATCTCTGCTAAAATATATATATATATATATATATATATAAGCAATATTTTTTACTTTTTGCTATAATAAATATCCCCCAAAAATATATAAAAAAACATATTTTCTCTTATCATCCATGGACTGACACGGTGTCTATTTACACTTTACACGTGGGTTTATGTCCCTGCCTGCAGGAGAAGACCTAGGCAGAATGTGAGATGTTATACATACATTCTAAAAGCCAGAGCTGAACAGCCCCACCCAGGGGGTGGTCCCTCTGGACATAACCCTCCCTCTACAGTCAGCAGACTTCAGTTTTTTTCTGCCTAGCAGAAGGAGAAGACGTGGCTCTCTCAGGAGCCAGTCTCCTGACCTATTTTTATTCCTTTTCTGGAATTCTTTTTTATTTTATTTTTGAGAATTTTCTATCAACTGTCGGCTGGACAACAGGTTGGGTACAAGATATCCTCGTAGTCTTCCCTGTCCGACCATCGAGCGTGCTGATCCTCGCCTTGTGTGCGTGAGACTCAGTTCACGACAGGCCCCATGATTCCAGGGGTGGCCGGGTTTGCTTTCATGCTCCCACGGTCCTCTCAAGACTGAACAGTTCCTGACTGACTGTATCTTTCACGGTGGACCGGGCCGACAGCTACTCAGTACTGCACTGTGATAGTCCTGTCAGAAACACACCAGTGGGTCCCTCAGGGGACGGGTAAGTAGTCTCTCCTGCCTGCAGGTGAGTACAAAAGGCTGTGTGTTTCTCTGTGGGGGATTTTCCCTGTCTCCCCCTGTATTTCATTGTCACTCTGTCACCATTGCTGGCGCTGTGCTGTGTGGGGTGCCTGGGGGTCACACTGTTCTTGGAGGGGCTAATGCTGGTCTGCAGATATGCTTGGGGCCTTTTTTTGTGTGTTTTGGGGCCTGAGCGCCGAGTGGCGCTGTGTGTGTGCTGTTTTTTTCACTTCTGCTAAATCATGGCGGCCATCTTGCCGCGGATCGCCTCAGTGAAGTGCGGTGGCCATTGTCTTGTAGCCCGCGCGCTCTTCAGCACTAGTTTTGGCCTCTAGCGCTGCTGTAACAGCGCAAATCTCCTCACAATCTCCTCACAGCTCACCAGCGCTGACACAGCGCGGTACAGACAGCGGAACTGAACGGTCCCTGGTCCGGTTTGGTGAGTCCCCTGGGCGCCCCCTCCTCAGTCAGCACAGTCTGTGGGTGGACTTTTTATCTGAGGAGTCTCAGAGGGGGGCAATATGGAGTCTCTGTCACCAGCTTCCCCTAAATGTCAGTGGACAACAGGCAGTGCTTCAGCACCTGCGGTCCCTAGGGACCAGTTGTGGGCAGTCCTGGAATCATTTCTGACCAGGATGGGAGCTGTGTGCAAGCGCAAGGGAGCAAAAAAGCGCCCTCTCCCCACTTCATGAGGGCAGTGCGCTGATTCAGATATGGGCCTAGCCACTACCGCTCAGGACCCTAGTTTTGAATGTATTGGATGGTTTTGAACAGGACATTCCTTATGAGGAAAACTCCAGCTCTGAGTCAATAAATGACAGGGCGCTTGTTAGTGTACTCATGACTGCGGTGAGGGACACTCTCAAGCTAAAATGCTGCGGATGCAGAACCTCAGGCGGATACAGTCTCCTTTTGGTTCTTTTAAGGCCAGGCCTTCTAAAGAGGTTTTTCCATATGTACTTTCTTTGACCAGCTCATTGATAAGGTCTGGGAAAAGCCGCAGAAGAATTTTTTTATGGTCCCGCGGCGTTTGTCTATCAGATACCCCTTGAAGATGCCCTACTTAAAAAAGTGGGCTTCTCCCCCAGGGTCGACCCTCCAGTCACCCGGTTGAACAAGGCCATCACTCTCCCGTTGGAGGGGACTCCTGCATTTGAGGACCCCACTGACAGGAGGTCAGAAGTGGTGAGCAGAGCCATGTTTGCCTTGTTGGGATCCGCCCTACGGCCTGTGGTAGCGGCGACCCTTGTGTCTTAAACACTTACAGGTTGGGCAAAAATGTTGCACCTAGCTGTACAGGAGCATGATCTTCCTCCAGACACAGTTGCTTTGGCCCACCAACTGGTTCAGGGCCTGGTTTATGTGTGCGACGCCACGTTGGACGCGGCCCCTTTAATATCCAGGGCCTCTGTCTCGGCGGTGGTATTGCGTCATCTTATCTGGTTGAAGTGCTGGTCTGCTGACCTAGCCTTAGGAAGCTCCTGACGGATCTACCATTTAAAGGTGGTAGACCTTTCGGTGCTGCTCTGGATGACATCGTCATGGATGTCATGGGAGGTAAAAGCACTCTTCTTCCTTAGACTAGCAAGGGTGAGGAGGCCCGCCGCAAACAGGGGCCTTCCTTTCCAGCAAAACGGTTTTTTTTTCGTCAGTCAGAGTCCACGGGTAGGCCCTCTCAGACTGACGGCAGTGCGGCTGGTGGGCACAATTGCCCCTGGGTGCGTAAGCTGAACAAGCGGCTCCCAAGCCCGCCTCCGCGTTAAGTCTTGCCTCCGCCCGACTCTGGGGTGGGGGGACGACTTCGCAGGTCACGAATCGGTGGTCCTCCCGAATCTCCGACTGGTGGGTGTGCGAGGTGGTCACCTCAGGATACAGGATAGTATTCCGATCCTGGCCCCCAGACAGATTCTTTCCCTCAAATCTTCCTCTCCTTCCTACCTGTCGGGCAGCCCTCTTGGGGGCTGTACAGGATTTGATCAGGTCCGGAGTGATTGTGCCGGTTCCGTCACAGGAGAGTTTTCAGGGATTCTACTCGAATCTGTTTGTCGTCCCAAAAATAGGACGTGGTTCGACCTATCCTGGACCTCAAGGCCCTGAATGCCTTCGAGAAGGTGCAGAAATTCCGCATGGAATCCATTCGCACGGTGATCGCTACACTCCACCAAAGGGATTTTCTTCTGGCGTCCTTGGACTTCAAGGACGCCTACTTGCATGTTCCGATCTGTGCAAGTCACCAGAAGTTTCTTCGCCGATCGCAAAGCGAAGTCCACTATCGATTGTGGCTTTTCCTTTCGGCCTAGCCTCGGCACCAAGGGTGTTCACCAAGGTGCTTGCTCCGGTTCTAGCCTTCTGTTACAGCGAGGTATTGCTGTCGTGGGCTATCTGGACGATCTTCTGCTAAGAGCAGAAAGTGGATCAGACTTAGAGGAAAGGTGACTATCGTCAATTAGACCCGCAGGGACTCGGGTGGTTCCTGAACATTCAGGAGTCAGTCCTGGTCCCGACTCAGTGTCTGGAGTATCTAGTTCTGATTCTGGACTCCTTGGAGGCAAAGGTATCCTACCTCTGGAGAAGTTGCTGACACTTCAGTCTGCGGTGCGGGTGCTGACATCCCAAAAATGGTTGTCAATCCGTTTTTTGCATGAGAGTCCCGGGACTCGTGGTGGCCTCCTTCGCGGCCGTTCCGTATGCCCAATCACACACCAGGGCATTGCAGAAGGAGATCTTGTCCACCTGGGACAAATCCCCATTGTCCTTGGATCTTCAGATCCAGGTGATTCACCTGGTCAGGGCGCCCCTGACATGGTGGTTGAGATCCTCGGCTCTTCGGTCCGGAAAGTCGTTCCCCTCCCATCCAATGGACGGTACTCACGACTGACACCAGCCTGACGGGCTGGGGTGGAGTCTGGGGAGTCCTGTCGGCTCAGGCCTTGGACTCCGGACGAGCCCGTTTACCAATCGCTGTTCTGGAAATACGGGCCATCGGACTGTGTCTCTCCTCAGGTCGGAGAGAGCACGGGGTCGCTCCATCAGGAGCCAGTCGGACACCGCCACGGCGGTGGCGTATGTAAACCATCAAGGGGGAACTCGGAGCTCAGCTGCGGCTTCCGAGGTAGTCCGTATCCTGAAGTGGGCCAGAAGAAATGTGCCGGCTCTGTAGGCCATTTTACATTCTGGGCATTGACAATGGGCAGGCGGACTGAGTCGCCAATCGCCGGACCAAGAAGAGTGGTCCTTGCATATTTCAACTCCTTTACCGATGGTGGGGCACGCCTGATGTGGACCTGATGGCCTCTCGACTCAATCGCAAGGGTCGAGGTTGTGGCCAGATCCAGGGATCCTTGGGCGATGCCTCGGATGCGTTGGTGGCCCCATAGGGTCCTTATCGCCTGATATAAACTCCGGTGATCCTAATTGTTCCGGATTGGCCTCAGCATCACTGGTACGCTGATCTGGTACGTCTCGTCGCGGACGTTCCCTGGCGGTTGCCGATGAGGGAGGACCTTCAGTCTCAAGGTCCTATGTTTCATCCGGCTTACAGTCTCTGGCTTTTAACGGCAGGGCTGTTAAAAGCCAGGTGTTGAGGGACCGAGGTCTCTCGGACTCGGTCATTTTGACCATGTTAAGGACACGGAAGTCTTCCTCCAGGCAGATCTATCACCGTGCCTGGAAAGCTTATATCGCCATATGCGAAGCGCTGGACTGGCGTCCTCGGACGTATTCCGTCTCCAGAATCCTGCGTCCTCTGCAGTGTGGAGTGACCCAAAAGCTTGCTTTGAGTACCATCAAGGATCAGATTTCGGCCTTGGCCGTCTTCTTTCAGCGACCTCTAGCGGGTAATTTCTTGGTTAGCACCTTGTGTTGGGGGTTCGCCATGTGCTCCCTCCTGTCAAGCCTCCTTTCCCACCGTGGGATCTGAATTTGGTGCTCTCGGTCCTCCAGGAACCTCCTTTTGGGAATATCCGGGATATTCCCCTCTTGTCTTGTCTCAGAAGGTGGCCTTTTAGTGGCAATCACTTCTGTTTGACGTGTGTCTGAGTTGGCGGCTTTGTCCTGCAAGTCGCCATATTTAGTCATCCATAAGGATAAGGTGGGGTTGCATCCGCGACCTTCCTTTTTGCCAAAGGTGGTGTCGACCTTTCACCTACATGAGGGCATTGTCCTCCCGTCTTTGTGTCCTCACCCATCGCATCCCAGAGAGTTTGCGCTGCACATATTGGATGTGGTACGAGCCTTACGGGTGTACCTGTCTGCTACTGCTTCTATTCGGAAGTCCGACTCACTGTTTGTGACTGTCTCTGGTCCATAACAGGGCCAAGCGGTTTCGTCTGCCATAATTTCTAGGGGAATCAGACAAACCGTCATTCAAGCCTATGCTCTCAAAGGGCGGGCGCCTCCCTTTCCGGTTACGGCGCATTCCACCAGGGCAATTGGTGCTTCCTGGGTTTTCCGACATCAAGCGTCGGTTGCACGAGTGTGCAAGGCGGCGACCTGGTCGTCTGTTCATGCCTTTTAAGTTTTATAAGGTTAATGTGGCTGCATCTTCGGATGCTTCCTTCGGCCGCAGGGTGCTGCAGGCCGCTGTTTAAAGTTGCGACTCCTCCGTTGAGGAGCTCTGCCTTCTTGGAGTGAAGTTTTTGGTTTTTCCATTTATACTGCTCCCATCCCTCTTGACACTGCTTTGGGACATCCCACGTGTAAAGTGTAAAGAGACACTGTGTCAGTCCATGGATGATAAGAGAAAATAGGATTTTTTGTACTCACCGTAAAATCCTTTTCTCTGACATCCATGGACTGACACGGCACCCACCCTTCCTTTTTAAGTTTGTACTGCTTTGTTACGAACTGAAGTCTGCTGACTGTAGTGGGAGGGTTATGTCCGGAGGGACCGCCCCCTGGGTGGGGCTGTTCAGCTCTGGCTTTTAGAATGTATGTATAACATCTCACATTCTGCCTAGGTCTTCTCCTGCAGGCAGGGACATAAACCCACGTGTAAAGTGTAAAGAGACACCGTGTCAGTCCATGGATGTCAGAGAAAAGGATTTTACGGTGAGTACAAAAAATCCAATTTTTTCTCATTTTAGGCCGATATGTATTCTTCTACATATTTTTGGTAAAAAAAAATCGCAATAAGCATTTGATTGGTTTGCGCAAAAGTTATAGTGTCTCCAAAATAGGGGATATTTTTATGGCATTTTTATTAATAAATATATATATATATATATATATATATATATATATATATATATATATATATATATATATATATATAGTTTTTACTAGTAATGGCGGCAAACAGTGTTTTTTATCGTGACTGTGACATTATGGCGGACACATCGGACACTTTTGACGATATTTTGGGACGATAGGCATTTGGACAGCGATCAGTGCTATAAAAATGCACTGATTACTGTGTAAATGACACTGGCAGTGAAGGGGTTAACCAGTAGGGGGCAGGGAAGGGGTTTAGTGTGTCCTAGGGAGTGATTCTAACTGTGTGGGGGCTGGGCTACATGTGACACGACACTGATCGCTGCTCCCGATGACAGGGAGCAGACTATCAGTGTCGTGTCACTAGACAGAACAGGGAGATGCCTTGTTTACTTAGGCATCCCCCCGTTGTGCAGCTCCGTGACATGATCGCAGGACACCGGCGGACATCGAGTGAGCGGGTCCCGCGGGCACGGTCACGGAGCTCGCGGCAGGGGTGCACGCACGCCGCCACGGCGCGACATTCAAAGCAAAGTATATATATACGTTGCTTTGTGCAGCCGTGCCATTCTGCCGACCTATATCTACATGACGCGGTCGGCAAGCGGTTAAAGCGGGTGAGTGGGGGGGGGGATATCCCAGAATTGGGCTTTAAGTATGTGTCAATACTTTAATGTCTATAATCTGGGAACAGGTTTTCTATATAATATTTGCTGAACAAAAAAAAAATATATATATACTATGCAAAGCGCATCATTTGCTTTCAAAAGATTGTGATGCACAAATGAAGGGCACAGGAAGGAAGATTGCTTCAGTGAGAAAATGTTGTTCAACCTTAAAGGCCAAGTTCACCTTGGTTAACTTTTTTTTTTTCTTAAATTGCAGCTCCCATATGTAGTATTAATGTACTAATTTTCAAAAATAAAACCACTTTCCATTAAATCTACACAGGCTTACCTCACTCTTTTCATAGCTGTTTAAACATACTGCTCGATTACTTCTGCCTTCCTTATCACAAGATCTGCATAGATTTTGTGAGATTGGATGACTAAACTCATGTGCATAGCCAATGAAGGTGGCAACATTCTGACAGATTTCCGCACCAGCATCGCTTGTGTTGCTTTGGAGATCTGTCTTTTTTTTTTTTTCTTAGTTTAGCCTGCTGAGTTGACTGAAGAAGAAAAAACTGCTGTGTACTGGGCTTTAGAAATCATGTTTTCTAGTGAGAGACTTATTTGGGATCCCCCCTCCCCCTCTGTGTCTCTGTATTCTGACAGGAGGTCCCTCCTCTTACCAGAATACACTGATTAGTGCTTGCAGCTTTTGGCTGCCAGTGCTGATCAGATGCTGGTTTTCCAGCTTTCCATGTCTCTTCGACAAAAGCCAGTTGGTAGAACTGCTTCTGTTGGTGAGTCAGCTATACACACTGACCAAAATATATTTTTGCCCAGTGTGTACCCAGCTTAAGAGCACCTGCTTGAGAATTGAGATCCAAGAGATCCCACAAAATGGTTCTCCATAAGTGTTCTAAGCCTGATGGTAGCCGCCCCCGAGTCAGTACCATTAACCCACTTGCATTCAAGAACCCTTCAACTAATCATCTTGTCACCCTGGAAAATGCCGGCGCCTTCTCTCGTTTTACCCATGCTCCTCTCAGCCAAGCAAGGAAATCCCTAGCTTGGTGGATCACCACTCCATCACGAACAGAGGGAAAGTCCTTTCTTTCCTATCACTGGACAGTTATCAAAGCACATCTCTTAGGCTAAGGAGGAGTGTTCCAATCCTTAACAGTCCAAGCTGCTGGTTTAAGAACCTTTCTTCAAGGCATATCTTGGATTAAGCCCCTCTTGCAGCACCCTGCACTTCCTTTGGTGGGATACCTCCCTTTAAATGTATCAGGGATATCCCCCATAGAGGATCTTTCATGCAAAGTAACCTTTTTGGTCATCTTCACATCTGCCAGATGGGCGACCCTTTACTGTGAAATAGCCTTTTCTCGCACTTCACAATGACAAGGTTGTCTTATGCCCAAGGCCATTCTTCCAAAGGTGGTCTCAACACTCGCCTAAAGGAGGATGTTGTCTTTCCATTCCTATGTCCTGCTCCATAGCATCCAAAGGACCTTTCTCTACATTACTTTGACGTAGTCAAAGCCATTGGTGTATACTTCAGTTAGTGCTCCGATTAGATGGACAGATTCTGTGTTTGTCCTGTCCTTGGGACCTAACAAGGGACACCCTGCTTCAAAGTCCACCATCACATGATGGATAGGGAATCGGATTGTAAGAGTTTACATTCTGAAATATTCTCCTGCACTTTCTTTCTCGTACATCACGGGACACAGAGCGGCATAGTCATTACTATGTGGGTTATATAGTTTACCTTCAGGTGCTGGCACTGGCAACTTCCAAACCGGAAGTACCCTCCCCTATATAAGCCCCTCCCATCCGGGAGCACCTCAGTTTTTTTGCCAGTGTCTAAGGTGTTGGCCAAGAAGTAACATGTGTTTTTTCACTAAGCTTGCGTACAGGTTCTTTTGGGCCTCAGTAAGCTATTCCGGATCCGACCAAAAAAGCTTCATAGCTAAACGGTCGGTACCCGGGCCTTGCAGAGAAGAGCAAGGTTTTGCCTGTAATGCTTCTCTTAGGAGGGCTGGACCCTGGGATCCAGAGCTCTGGTCATACCCACGACCAAGATGTTTTCTGTGCAGGGTGCTATACAGGTCCAGGGGAGTGGAATCCTTGGGAACCCGGTCCCTGAAGGTTTAATTACAATGCCTGCCGTGAGAGGTGAAGTTTGGGCTTCTGTGGACCAAACAGAGTCCTGCGGCTGGGAAAAGGTAAGTGGGGGCCCCTCAGGAACTTGGTTCTTTTGGGGGACCCCCAAGCCTAATATGTCTTTCTGCCTGTTACCTAACGGTATTCCCGCTAAATATCTGTGCATGCCTGTAACTACTAAAAAATGTAATAATTTTAAGAGTGGTCAAGAAAAAAAAAAAAGTGGTAAACTGCGGTACCTGTGTTAAACCACTAGAGGCCGCTGTGGAACGTTGTTTTCTTGTCATGTGGATTTTTTCTTTCTAAGTCAAAATCCAGGCAGATGGTGAGTTCTCTGGATGGGAAACTGTTTCCTCTGCCATGTTGCAATGCTCGTCCATCCCCCGGCCCTGTGGCAAACAGGGCCCTGGCTTCTGTCCCTAGTTCCTTTTCAAAAAGAGCGCCGAAGGCGCGCGCGCGCGCGCCTCTATTTATAGAGGTGAGCTGGAAAAAGGGGCGGAGCTTGGTGGATGACGCTCTGTGCGCGCCGCAGCGCTTCTGCGCATGTGCGGGCGTCCCGGCATGATAAAAAGCACAATTAGGTGTTGTCAGCTGGTTATGGAAGGCAGAAACAGAGCTGGCAACATTTAGAAAGGCATACAGCAGGCGGTTGATGCAGGCATCCCCATAGAAAGGCACATTAGTAGACACCAACTGTTTATATAGCAGCAATTGTGCTAGACTATTGTCAGTAAGTGGTGTATTTCGGCTGGAATACCTCAGCTTTGGGCTTAGGAATATGCCGTCTAAAGTCTCCGGGACTAAGAATCCCAGGAAGCATAGGGGGTCTGCATCGGGCTCTGAGGATCTTGGGCATGCTTCGGCTGCACCAATCTCCCCTGAAAAATCAGAGGTTAGTGACCGTAGAGCACCCTCAGGAGTACCTGGTACTGTGGCTGTCCTCAGTTCACCTGCTCCTGTGTATATAACAGAGGAGGTTTTTTCCTCAGCTCTGGGAGGACTGGAAGAGAGATTGACAACATTGATCGCTGCTTCCCTGTCACAGGGAAAGAGCGCCCGATCTCCGTCTCCTCCCTCAGAGTACCTGTTAGCAGAGCAACAGTCCCATACAGGGATCGACCTACCTGAAGGGGATCAGGATGAGGTTGATTCTGTTGTAGAGGAATCAACAGTGGAAGAGCCATTTTCAGCATCACATGCTGAAAGATTATGGGTTCAGTCCCTGACTAACATGGTCCGATCAGCACTTAAAATGCCCCTTGCGGAGCCATCATCCACTTCTGTCTCCTCGTTGGGGTCGCTAAAAGCTCCCCAGACTGTTTGTTCCTTTCCAATCCATCCTTTACTGGAAGGGCTCATTTACCAGGATTGGGAACATCCTGTTAAAATATTTACTCCTCCCAAGAGATTTCCGGTGGTCTATCCCATGGAGGATAAGTTCATCAAAAAATGGAGGGTCCCTACAGTGGACGCAGCCATCTCTTGTGTGAATAAATCACTGACATGTCCAGTAGATAATGTCCAAATGTTCAAGGACCCAATAGATAAAAAATTGGAGTCCTTATTAAAATCTGCATTCTCTACAGCAGGCTTGGTGACACAACCAGCAGTGGCAGCTATTGGGGTCTGCCAAGCAGTGAAGGATCAGTTGAAACAGGTCTTAAGGGACTTGCCAGATCAGCAGGCCCTTGCCCTAGCTGATCTACCTAGAGCCTTATGCTTTGCGGTTGACGCCATAAAGGATTCAATCCGTCAGGCCTCCCGCCTTACGCTGTCTGTAGTACATATGCGCAGGCTTCTATGGCTCAAAAACTGGTCTGCTGAAGCTCCCTGTAAAAAATTGCTGGTTAACTTCCCATTTCATGGTGAACGCTTATTCGGGGAAGACCTGGACAAATATATCCAGAAAATTTCCAGCGGTAAAAGGTTGTTTATGGTTTCAATTAGATTGGGGGAATACGTAAGCATTCCCATGGCAACAGGACTGTCGTATGAAAATGGCGTTTATGTCTTGTCTCATGGAGGGATGCTGCACAGTTTGTCAATTGAGAGATCACTGCAAATTGTTTGCATGTCTGGCAATAGATCTGTAGTTTAAATGTTTTTTTTTGGATTGATAATCTTGTGTGTGCTGCCTGCCTCCAGTTGCCAAAGCTTAAAGTAGAACTAAGGTAAAAAATAAAACAATCAATATTTAAAAAAAATTAAATAGGATGTACAATATATCTGCCTTTGTAATCTGAATGCAAGTAGATGGAGAAATGTATCTGCTCCCCTCCCAGCTTGTCAGCTTCCTTTATTATAGAGACAACAAAGCTTCCCTTTTTCAAATCTTTCCGTTGTCCCCTTTTGCGTTATGCCGTTGTTAGGAGACTACAGCGTGACGGCGGCATGACGTCATTAGGGGGGTGTTGCTTCCTTTCCTTAGACAGCACAAGTGTGCCAATCAACCTAGAAGATGCCAAGACACGCCCACTCTTTTTACACTGAGTCCACCTATGCCCTGCCCTCAGGGCTTTCACATTGAGAATGCTGGGGCAGGATTATTTCAGGCATTTTTACAGCGATATTTTTACCGCGAAAACGCAGTAAAAACGCCTCAGTCTGAAATGGGCCTTACGTTGTGTCGTATCTTCTGGTAGCTTGTGTACCATTTCTGCTTCAGAGTCTTATCTGGCTTTTCTTTTTTTTTTTCTTTTAAGTCAATGACCCTGTGACTTACCTTTGTCCCTTCTATCCTTCCTGATCCTTACCCCCCTTCTGTGTCTTTTTTTTATTTATTTTTATTTTTTGCTCCATTTCAAATAATCACTGCATGTTATATAGCATCAGAGGGGCCTGTGCGCTGATGGTACTCTTTCTGTAGGGATACCAATCTATAAGCCTACTGCGACTGACATCTTGTGTGGGGGATAGGAGCATACATTTCAGTGTAATCGCACAAAACAGTGATAAAGAGCATAGTAGGTTTATGGTTTTGGACCTTAACCACTTGGCTCTCACATCTATTCACCCCTTATGGACGAGAACATTTTCAAATTTCTATGAGCCTGTTTGGCGATAATTTGCCCTGCAAAGCAAAGGCATAATGAGCTAGTATGCATAGCATACTAGCTAATTGTGAAGTACTTACCTGAGATCAAAGCCCCCACAGCTGTGCTCGGACACCTCCTCCCTCGGCGCCATCTCTCCAGGACTCACTTCAGCATATAGCGGCTTCGGCGCTGTGACTGTCGGAAGCCGCAATGATGTCACTCCCGCGCATGCGCGCTGGTGCCGACACTTACGGCTTCCCATCACGGCTTCTTCACTCTGTGCGCCTAGGCGCCGTTGTCTTTAGGAGATATTTGTTGCACCTACAGGTAAGCCTTAATCCAGGCTTACCTGTAGGTGAAAGTGTGTTGTAAGGGTTTACAACCACTTTAAGATAACATACATATATTGTGTTTTTGTTTTTTTTAAGGACAAACAAGGCTTTCTTTTTGTGAATATTGTCCTGCAACAATGATTTTTTCATTTTTTGAGTGGTGTTTGTTTAAAAATAGTGAGTGCAATTTGTCCTGTTTAACCAATTCATGCCCGGTCTATAGCAAAATCACGGCCGAGCGGTGGTTCAGTCATCCTGACTGGACGTCATAAGACGTCCAGCAGGATAACCGCCGCCGTGCGCCTGTGGGGGCACGCATCGCGACGATCGGTGTGTCAGAGCTCTTTACCACGTGATCAGCTGTGTCCAATCACGGCTGATCATGATATAAACAGGAAGAGCCGTTGATCGGCTTTTCCTCACTCGCGTCTGTGAAACGCGAGTAGAGGAGAGCCGATCGGCGGCTCTCCTGACGGCATCTGGATGGAGGGGCTCTCTCTCCTCCCGTCTAGATGCGGCTGGAGGGGCGGAGCCTGATCTCAGCGCATCGGCGTCATATCAGTGAGCCCCGTCCCTGGCGTTTCTAACGCCTGATCGGACAGATACGTACTATTTACATCTCTCGTTTTGGCAGAGGGAGACAGGTATCCATTAGTGTGTTCAACGAGCACCTGTGGAGCCTTGCCGTCCCTCCCACTGGCCAATTACAAGTTATATATGATGCAGACGGGGATACACACACCCAGAGCCAGGGATTCCCCAGCCAGGAGCAGACCGACGCCTCACTCTGCCTTGATCTCGTTTGAGAAGCAGACCTTCCATATTCAAACCATCCACACAGGTATTTGAAAATACCATCCACTTTCTTCTTTTTTCTTTATCTTTCTCTCAGATACATACACACACACACATACATTCACTCTCACCTACTGTACATATACGATTTAACACACAGATTCCAATACATATATACACACACACATCAACACACACTCTTACATCCATAAGTTCATAGGTGCACACACACCCACTTCCCATTCATTTATTATGTTTCTCACTATTCAAATTCTTACCTATCATGTCCTATCATTCATTAACAGGATATTTCCAGCACTCACACCTATTTCTAGGTGTGCATATAATTGTATTCATTTATATTTGTCCACACATTACTTCACAGTTATTTATTCATACATTCACCCACTTTTACCCCTTTCATCCTTTCACATCTTTCTCTCTCTTCTTTTCGCATTCCCTTTTTTAATCCCTTCTTTCACCCTTATGTCACACAGGTTCCATTCAATGCGAACCCTGCATCTAGCATGCATCATATATACATAACCAGTGAGCGGCGACCAGCGCCTGCGACTGTGTGTCTTCCCTGAATATCATCTGGCTATTCCCCGCCTCAGTCCCGGGTGAGACTACTCTCACCAGACCCTTGTTCAATCCCACCCCTGGAGCTGATCCCCATCCATGGGCCACTATGTAAGTAATAAAGTAACCATCCTCATCTTTCATCCTCAGGGCTAAATACCTAGATAACCATTAAAATTACCTCATATTTCATTACTCCATAGCAATACACACGTATCCAACTCCTGATGATTGGCATAAGGCCATGAAATGCATAGAGTGTTCATCCAGGGATGCCAAGCTACGCTTGCTCCAGTAACCACAACTTATTATGTTCTCTGTCTGTATTTATCATGCAAATTATGTATACATCATATGTTTGAATTATATATACTTATTGTCTGCTCTGAATTTTACTGTTTGTCACATCATGTTTTAGTGATTAATTCCCTTATCAATAAATGTATTATGATTATATCAACTTTTGTTGAATTTTATGACTGTATTTTTACATCATAAATGCCTGATTATATTGCTCAAATATGTTTACTTATATCACTACCATGTATCACCCCTAGGGGCTTGTGACACTCAGGTTATCTTCATGCTACAAACATATTATTACAAACACCCACAGGCCTCACTCAAAGTCCCAATCCAACCCCCCTTTTTTGGTTTCCATATACATCTCCTGAAGGGGGGTGGTCTGCGCTGATTGATTATCTGCGCAGTCCCCCCGCGGATACCCACACCAGGGAAGCCACCATGACCACCAGGGAAGCCCCCAACATGTGGATGGCCAGGTACGTACCCCATGGCCATCCACATAAGCAAAAATATGCCAATCAATGCCCACAAATTGGCACTGACTGGCAACATTATGGATCAGTTCAGACAAGTGATGCCCAGCAATGCCACCCATCAGTTTCCATCATTGCCACCTCTCAATGCCCATCCGTCCCCACCTATCATTGCCCATCCGTGAAGAAAGCTATTTGTGGGAACAAAATGATAAAAAATTTGTTTGGGTACAGTGTAGCAAGTAGCATGACCGTGCAATTGTCATTCAAATTGCGACCGCGCTGAAAGCTGAAAAATGGCTTGGACAGGAAGGTGTATACGTTTTTTTATGTTTTTGTTTTATATGTGGACTTATTAGCCCATTCATTCACTTTTTTGGTTGGTTTGTTTATATTTTCACTGTTTTATTTTCAGTGACTTTATTCACCTAGCGAGACAGTTATTTGTTTCCCCAATCCACCAGCGCTACATTTTTCACTTTGACAACGTATAAGTGCCTGGTATTGAAGTGGTTAAAACACTAAAATTATGATTTTGGTACAAAGCATTACAAGGTTATATACAAATAACTAAAGTAGTTTTCAATTTTGCTCTTTTTTTCACTGTGATACGTGGAAATTTATGGAAAAGGTGTAAACATATTAATGAACAAAGCAAACAAAAACAGAAAAAGTTTAAATATTTGTTAATAAAATAGAAAAAATACCAATAAAATTATAACTGAATGGAGAAGGAGAATAAGCAGTTAATTGGGGCTGATTAGAATAAACTAAGGGGCTGGCATAAGGGCTTTCAACAGAGGAACATTTTAATAAAAAAAACCTAAAAATTTGTACTTGTCAAGTTGCTTTAATTGACTTCATCTGCAGAATGAAGTTCATCCCTTTGATCTGTAGATGAATAAACAAAGTTACAAAATGAAACAATGCTTCATTGTTGCTTTCTAGGGGGGAGAGGATCCTGGCAGCAGGGCAAAAGGACTGGACATAGTAGACATGTCCTGTGTACAATTATGCCATTTTTGGGGGGCATATCTAGCACGCCCAGTCTGCAACTGGCTAAGCTGCCAATTAACATTGTGCATAAAATATAAAACCTATGCATCTTCAAATTTCAGAGCTACATTTTTTTCACCCCACTCTTCTGGGGAGAAAAAAAGCCTTTTTCTTTTTCATACATCATGGGACACAGAGTCAGGCTAATATTCATTACCTGCTGGGTAATACCTCATCAGGGGAATGGACACTGGTAGACCAAAGGTCTTTAGACAGGAAGTGATCCCCTATATAACCCCTCCCACACAGGAAGTACTTTAGTTTTTTTACCAGTGTCTACAAGGTGGATGGCACGGTTTGTTTGAGCTCTCTGAGCTCCAGGTCTCTAGTCCCACAAACGGTTCCAAGATGAATCAAGGGATTGACGGATCAGATCCATTTGACCCAGGCTTCTATGCTTGGATAAATGGTACCCGAGCCGTGCAAAGAAGACTCTATGTCATCAGTAGTTCCTGATGAACCTAGTCGTATCCCTGGTGTTGTATCCCCTGAAGGACCAGAGGCTTCCGGGCAATCTGGTATTGTGCCCACAGTCAACGCTGCTGTTTCACCCTTTATCATTAAGGATGAACTGTCCTCAGCCCTAGCTGGGATAGAGCACAGGATTGTTGGCATGATTGCCTCCATCCCACAGGGTGGCAAGAAGCGTGACAGATCCCCCTCCCTGGAGCCTCCTAGTTTGGAGCAGCAATGGGTTGAGAATGGGGAAGAGCTAAAAGGCTCAGGATTCAGTGGAGTGCGCAGCAGATGAGTCTGCTTCCGAGCAAACTGGACAAAAGGAGATCCAGTTGATGTCTGCCTCTCAGGTGCAGATGCTTTCATCCTAACTCTGATTGAAATGGTTCGTTCTGCCTTTAAATTGCCTCTTAAAAAAGCAGAGGTGACTGAGCCCCCCTGGTCCTCCTGGGATCCCTGAGGCCTCTTCAGGCCTCACAGGCTTTCCCCCTACACCCCCTGCTGGAACAGGCAGTGTATGCTGATTGGAAATATCCTGACAGGATTTTGTTCCTCTTAAGAGTTTTTCCCTTTTCTATCCCATGGATGAAAAGTTTGTTAAAAAAATGAAGCATGCCAGCCGTAGATGCAGCAGTCTTTTCCTTAAACAAGAACTTAACTTGTCCGGTAGATAACGCACAGGACTTGAAAGACCCTGTTGACAAGAAATGTGAGTTATTATTAAAGGTTTATTTTCTTTGGCCAGTTCAGCTATTCAGCCAGCTGTTGCAGCAATTGGTATTTGCCAGTCTGTAAAGGATCAGGTCAAACCAGGAGGAGGATCTGCCTGAAAGTAAGACAGATATTCCTTAAGTGCTGTGTTTTGCTGTTGATGCTGTGAAGGACTAGCATCAAGTGTAGAGCTTGAAGGACACCGCCACTCGCTGGTTCTTCTTTTTAAGGGTTGTTTGCCCATTTTTATTAAAAGAAGTTCAAAACAAAATCAAAAGGTTTTCCCTCGCAGGGGTTTCAGTACTCCTTTTCAACAACAAAATGACATTCAGCCTCCTGGCTTATACATACAGCAGTGCTGCTTAGGCCTTCCACTTCAGGCTCTTGTCTTTCTCCTATAGACTATTCCATCTGCAACACCGTCCATTTGGATAGCAGCCCCTTGCTGCTCTGACCCTCAGACCTGGGTCTCTGGCTTCCACTGTGCACACAAGCACTCTCTGACTTCTCCAGTGCACACTTGCACTCTATGGCTTCCCCAGTGCACACCTGCACTCGTAGGGAGGGTGGGGCCCAGAATGCTGGTCCTGATTCTACTATCAGGCCCACACACACCTGAACAATCAGTGTGCAGTTGAGTCTCAAAACCCGGATCCAGGACTGGGGATTTCATCCCACCCGGATCTCTAAGAAATCCCCAAGCTCCGGGTCCTAAAGTGGACTTTAGTAAATCATGAGGAAACTGAAATGCCAGTTTCCTCCCAAACAAGCAAATACCCTGGAGCCCCTCAATCTGCCTGGTTGAGAATCCTGTATTTATACACTGGTGGGGTACCACACTACCACATACCCTCCCCCTTTGTTTCGATCCGGAGGGAGGAACACCAGCACCCATCATTATGGTTGGGACACCTCTGTGCTGGCTGTCAGCCACGTAGGCACAACCTTTTTTCCGGGTGCGCTTCCAGGTACGTCCAACCCTGGATCTTAACAAGTTCCTATATTTCCCTATACTCAACCTTCTCCCTCTTCTTTTGGGGTTCCATAAGCACTGCCTCTCCTGAAATTTTAACAGGGCACCCCTGGTCTTTCCAATACATTTGGACACCACACTGTCATGTACCTTTAACAAATTATTTGGTTCATCATTGACAGACAGATTCAAACCAACATTACACCTCTCTACGTTGCACAGATCACCAATGCCTTTTTTTTTTTCATTTGCTAGGGCAGAGTCTGCAGAGGGCACACATACTGGAGGGCTGCCATCACCCACGGGAACCTCACAAGACATCACCTCCCCGGGGTTCACCCACTCTGCAGGCAGCTGTCCTACCACTTGACCTGTTCTGATGCCATCTGTATTTTTATCCACCTGCACAGACAAGCTCTTGTCTGATCCACATACAATTTTTACCGCATTTTTTATTAGTTTCCCTGTCTCGGGAACCTTCTTAGGTTTGTCACCTAAACCAAACCTTGGACTGAGGACCCCAGTCTTTTTAACCCCCTTTGGTTGAGCCCCGGTCAGGATTTCTGCTGCTTTCTGGTCCACACTTGGCCCTTCCATCTCATGCGATTCTTCCACTGGTACAGCACACACGCCCTTCACCGACAGCTGACCAGTACTACCTTGGACCATAGCAGCAGAAATGCCTTCAACCTGGCTGTTAGGTGGTGAAACCTCAGACACTTTGTTTTCGCCAAAGCCTCTCCCATATATCTCTTGTACAGGAAGTAACCCATCAGCATACCTAGAGGCGATTTTTAACACTAGTAATACAGTCATAAATAAACCATTTCTGTCTGGTCTTCCTTTGTGCTGTACCACCTGCCACTCAGGGGTCCACCTAATGGTACTCCGCAGTACCAGACTGTCTAACTGTGGTGGAGACACCCCAGTATAGACTGGCTGTACATCCCAAAGTTTAAGCATCTCCTTGAATACTTTTGTTAGAAACCATACCCTTGGCTCCAGACCCAAGTCCTTCCTGGGGACTTTCCTGACACTGGGGATGCAGACAGATTCACTTGCTGAGACGTGAGAGGTTGCAAGGTTTAATGGAACTTTCTCCCAGCTGGAGACAACCACTGCCTGGTGCTCTACCAGAGCGCTGCCAGGTGCTTGACTCATACCCAACTTCTCAGGTTCAGCACCAATGAACTGCTTCACATTACCAGTGACAACGTCACTTTGACACGCCATGTCAGCATCATTTTTGTAGGTTACGGACAAAGTGTCTGCTGTGTGCTCGCCCTTATATGGTCAATATTTCTCACGAGGGTTAACCCCTGCAGCAGCCACCACGCCGTCAGGTATAAGCTGTTCTGCCATCCCTCCTGCTGGCACAGCAGAAACTTTGTCCACCTTATTTTTGTGCATGAAAGCCTCATCTATCAGGGACATTAGATTTTTACCCCAACTATCCCAATCTGTTGTAGCTGGGCTCCATTCACCGGCGCTCCTCAGCCCTGATCCATCCGCCCAAGGAGACACATTAGAACAGACAGGTTTAGTTGCAGATTCATCACCCAAATTACTAATCATGGCAGACTTCAGTAACACATGGTTTAGCACCACAGGTTGCAATACAACACAACCACCACCTTGCTCGGACGGCGCTTCATAAGCCTCACACACCTTTGCATTTTTCACAGGTTGTGTTAACCCATTATTTACTGGCACATTTTTAGTACTAGCAGCTTGCACTAACACATTACCATTACACGGTGTAGTTCCACTCTGTCCCAGCAGAGTAACATCGCAGTTGTCCATGGCAACCTCCGACTCCAATACATGAAGTTCCCTGGAGATTTCTGGGGACAACTGTGCTGTCTTACCACCAATTGCTACAGGCAACGACCCATTAGTGACAACAGCTTTTGCTCTGGAAGAACCTGGGGTTTTCCCAAAAGCAGCAAACTTTTCATTAACAGTAATACTTATAGCATTTTTAATTTTTGCAGGTTCTCCTAGCCCACTGCCAACTTGAGGCTGGCAGACATTAGACACAACACTTTTAGTCATCAACACAGGCTCTGTTTGAACTTTAACCCCTGCATTCCCACTGGGTATGAAAAAGTCATTCTCAAGCGCACATTCTGTGGCCCCACTAACTGGGGTCACTCTCACATCATCATGGACAGTCTCGTAGCCAGTTCTTTTATACCTGAAATCAGCAGTTCCAGGCATCATTTCATTAAAGATAGTCTTACCCACCACAGTAGTTGGGGTCTCCATCTTCATTTGAGTACGTTGTCTTAAGAACCAGTCCTCAGCCGCACATTTACTGGCCAACTCCCCCTGGTGGCCATGGGATGAAATCTCAGCAGGCATCTCCCACTGTTTAGCACCCCCTGCAGACACCACAGAAAACTCCTCCTTGTTGCCAGGGGTGACTGCAAACATAGTTGCAAAGGGATCTTGGCCCACAGATAAAGAGTTCTGTTTAGCAACATTACCTCTAGGTGCACCCCAGAATATAGGGCAAGAGAATATTTCCTGCCCCAGCTGCCCGCATTCTCCACCACTTGTGAAGGACTAGCATCAAGTGTAGAGCTTGAAGGACACCGTCACTCGCTGGTTCTTCTTTTTAAGGGTTGTTTGCCCATTTTTATTAAAATAAGTTCAAAACAAAATCAAAAGGTTTTCCCTCGCAGGGGTTTCAGTACTCCTTTTCAACAACAAAATGACATTCAGCCTCCTGGCTTATACATACAGCAGTGCTGCTTAGGCCTTCCACTTCAGGCTCTTGTCTTTCTCCTATAGACTATTCCATCTGCAACACCGTCCATTTGGATAGCAGCCCCTTGCTGCTCTGACCCTCAGACCTGGGTCTCTGGCTTCCACTGTGCACACAAGCACTCTCTGACTTCTCCAGTGCACACTTGCACTCTATGGCTTCCCCAGTGCACACCTGCACTCGTCGGGAGGGTGGGGCCCAGAATGCTGGTCCTGATTCTACTATCAGGCCCACACACACCTGAACAATCAGTGTGCAGTTGAGTCTCAAAACCCGGATCCAGAACTGGGGATTTCATCCCACCCGGATCTCTAAGAAATCCCCAAGCTCCGGGTCCCAAAGTGGACTTTAGTAAATCATGAGGAAACTGAAATGCCAGTTTCCTCCCAAACAAGCAAATACCCTGGAGCCCCTCAACCTGCCTGGTTGAGAATCCTGTATTTATACACTGGTGGGGTACCACACTACCACAATGCCTTAAAAAGGATTCAATACAGCAAGTTTCTCATTGGCTCTCTTGTCTGTACATATGCACAGACTTTTATTGCTTAAGAACTGGTCAGCCGAGCTTCCTTGTGAAAAGCTATTGGGAGGTTTCCCTTTTCATGGGGAACCTTTATTGGTTATAATTCGGACAAATTTGTCCAAAAGATTTCCGTAGTTCTCTTTTTCCTGTGAAGAAGAGCACCAGACTTCTCTCGTTTTTAAAACCTCAAATGTCTCAGTGTCAAGGTGGTTCCGCTGCCAACAAGGCGCTAGGGCCAGGGGCAAGCCGCAAGGCCAGGGCCAGAAAAAGCCCTGGGTCCAAAATTCTTCTAAACGCAGCACCAAGCCCTCCTTTTGAGGGGATGACCCCACTCCTTCGGGTAGGGGGAAGGCTGCTGCACTTTGCGGACATTTGGAAAACAATAATTCAGGACTAATGGGTCACCTCAATTATATCTTGCGGTTACAAGCTAGAGTTGCAGGGGGTTCCCCCTCAGACGTTTTTTAAGATCCAGCGTTCCCTCGGATCCTCCAAAAACGTATTGATTCAGGTACTACATCATCTAGTGCATCAAGGAGTGATTGTAGAGGTTCCTGTATCCAAAAGTGGCACAGGTTTTTACTCAAAGCTGTTTACGGTTCAGAAACCAGACGGGGACATTTTGGACCTAAGACCCCGGAACAAGTATCTATTGATACAGACCTTTCGGATGGAGTCTGTCCGCTCAGTAGTAACCTCTCTCCAGAGGGAAGACTTCCTAGCCTCCATCGATATAAAATACGCGTATTTACACGTACCTATCTTTCAGCCTCATCAGAGGTTCCTACGTTTTGCAGTAGAGGAACGTCCTTTTCAGTTTGTGGCTCTACCCTTCGGGCTGGCTACAGCTCCCCAGGTGTTCAAAAAGGTTCTAGCACCAGTACTGGATCTATTAAGGGCCCAAGGGATTCTGGTGCTCGGGTATCTGGATGACCTACTGCTCAGAGATCACTCAGTACAGGCTCTAGAACAGAGCATAATATACACAGTGCAGTATTTGAAAGGCTGGATCATAAATACCAAAAAGTCAGCTTTGAATCCAGCTCAAAGTCTAAGGTATTTTGGTTTGATCTTAGATACGGTCCAAGCAAGAGTATTCTTGCCACCCGTAAGGATCCGTGCCCTGAAGGATCAGGTGTGTCAGATAAGGAGCACCAGACAACCCTCCATTCGGCTCTGTATGAGTCTTCTAGGGAGGATGGTATCCTCTTTCGAGGCAGTGCCCTATGCCCAGTTCCATTCCAGGCCCTTACAACAGGACATCTTGGTGGCTTGGAACAGAAGAAGAAAAGCCCTGGATTATCCAATGTGCTTTACTCCTCAGGCACGCTTAAGCCTAAACTGGTGGTTGCAGGATCAGAACCTGCAGAAAGGAAGATCCTTCCTCCCAGGAAATTGGAGAGTACTGACTACAGATGCCAGTCTATCAGGCTGGGGAGCGACCCTAGAAGGGCTCACAGTTTAGGGAAAATGGTCAAGGACAGAACAGATCCTGCCCATCAACGTCCTGGAATTACGGGCAGTACGTCTGGCCCTACGGTCCTGGACTGTGGAGCTTTAGAGACTACCCTATCAAGGTTCAGTCCGACAATGCCACTGTAGTGGCCTATATAGCCAAGGCGGGTACCAGGATTTGTTCAGCTACATACTAGCCTGGGCAGGAGGTGAACTACATACTAGCCTGGGCAGAGGGCCTCGGCAGTCCATATTCCGGGAGTAGAGAACTGGAAGGCATATTATTTCAGCCGCCAGCAGATCTGCCCCGGAGAATGGTCCCTACACCCAGAGGTGAACAAGCTTCAGCAGTTTGTGTCTCGAACAAGAGTTCCTCTGGTAATAGGAGCAGATGCTCGGATAGTTCCATGGAGCCAGTACTCCCTGGTTTATGCTTTCCCTCCGATTCCCTCTCCTTCCACTTTTGTTGCACAGGATTCGGAGAGAGGGGGTTCCAGTCATTCTGGTGGCACCAGCCTGGCCCAGAAAGCCCTGGTTCCCGGAGATTGTGGCATCTCGAGACCACTGGTGTCTACCCTAGTGAATGCTAGAAAAGCTGTCACTAGGAAGATCCATCATAAGGTCTGGAAGACTTTTTTTTTTTTTATTGCTTGGTGTGAAGCCAAAAAATGGCATCTACGGAAATACGTGATTGGGAGAATTCTCTTTTCTACAGTCGGCTGTAGAAATCAAATTGGCTTTGAGTACAATCAGAGGTCAAGTTTCGGCCCTATCAGTATTCTTCCATTCACTGAGCCGAACCTTTATGCAGGGGGCAACTCGTTTGTTTCCCCCCATTAGGTCACTTGTGTGTCCTTGGGACCTAAACTTGGTACTGTCTGTGTTACAGAAGCAACCATTTGAACCTATTAAGGAAATCCCATTAGACTTGCTGTCACGCAAGCTAGCCTTCCTGATGACTATCACCTCGGCTAGAAGGGTGTCGGAGTTGGCAGCCCTTTCATGCAGGGAACCATACTTGATCCTTCACCACGACAGAGTTGTGTTATGACCTGTTCCATCCTTTTTGCCAAAAGTGGTGTCGGCCTTTCATTTAAATCAGAACAGTATTTTACCTTCTTTTTACTCTCAGCCTCGTTCGGCGGAAGAGAGACGTCTGCATTATTTGGACGTTGTCCGGGCAGTCAAGGTTTATTTGTCTAGATCTGCGGAGATCTGAGGATCAGACTCTTTTTTTTTTTTTTTGTTTTTTTTTTTTTGTTAAGATAACATCTTAAG
The DNA here is from genome assembly GCA_029206835.1 of Rana muscosa. NCBI lineage: Eukaryota > Metazoa > Chordata > Amphibia > Anura > Ranidae > Rana > Rana muscosa. The sequence continues at coordinate 76,390,909 of CM055121.1, forward strand.
ACCCTCCCCAAGCTCAAGCTCAAAAAACAGTATTGTTTAACTAGTTCAGCCATTTTGTGAGACCAGAGTGAGTAGCAGCAGCTGAGAGAGCAGCAGTGTACTTGTATCTAGCATGTCACTTGCCACACGTTGCGGATTGTCCACTTGCCACGTCACTTGCCACAAGTTGTGTATTGCCCACTTGCCACATCACCTGGCCACGTCACCTGCCACAAGTTGTGTATTTCCCACTTGCCACATCACCTGGCCACGTCACCTGCCACAAGTTGTGGATTATCACCTGGCCACGTCACCTGCCACAAGTTGTGGATTGTCCACCTGCCTCGTCACCTGCCACAAGTTGTGGATTGTCCACTTGCCATGTCACCTGGCCACGTCACCTGCCACAAGTTGTGGCTTGTCATTTTTCACATCACCTGCCATGATTGTCATTTGCCATGTCACCTGCCACACGTTGTGGATTGTCCACTTGCCACGTCACATGCCACAAGTTGCGGATTGTCATTTGCTACGTCACCTGCCACATGTTGTGGATTGTCCACTTGCCACGTCACCTGCCACAAGTTGCTTGTTCAAATCTAACAACATATGGGTCAAATTCCAATTATACGTTGGATAACAGCAATGCTGGTGGTGTATTGGATTGGATCAAGGGCTCATTAGGGTATATAAATGGTCTATGAATCATTGCAAGCAATTACAATTTTTTGAATTTTTTTTTATGGTTTTTCATCTTTTGCCATCGTTTTTGAGATTTTTAATGTCAAAAAAATAGGGCACCTTTTAAAAACGCTTATAAACGAAAACACGGCAAAACGCCGGTACTGCACTTAGCCGAGTTTGGCGTCTGAAACATGGAAATCTACGGTGTCTGAACCCATTTTTTTGCTTACAAAGAAACGCTGTTAAACGCAACTGCCTAAAAACTGCAATAAACGAGACTGTGTACATGGTCACATAGGATAACATTGAATGTGTTCAGGGGCAGTTGAAAAAAGTGTCCAACTGCCTCTGAATGCGCGTTTAACAGCGTCCCGTGTACATGGGGCCTTACTTTGTGTCCCATGATGTATGAAAAGGAAAATAGGATTTTTCCATCATACTTGCCTGTAAAATCCTTTTCTTTGAGTACATCATGGGACACAGATCCCTCCTCTCTTTTTTGAGGTTTTAGTGCTTGCTACAAAACTAAAGTACTTTGTGTGGGAGGGGTTATATAGGGGATCACTTCCTGTCTAAAGACCTTTGGTCTACCCGTGTCCATTCACCTGATGATGAAGTATAACCCAGCAGGTAATGAATATTAGCCTGACTCTGTGTCCCATGATGTATGAAAAAGAAAAAGGCTTTTTTCCCCCCCAGAAGAGTGGGGTGAAAAAAATGTAGCTCTCAAATTTTGAAGATGTTGAGGTTTTATATTTTACACACACTGTTAATTGGCAGGTAAGTATGACGAAAAAAGGGATTGCCTCGCATCTTATATCCCTGTTATGATAGCTGCAAAGGATAGGTTTATACAATTTAAATTTCTCCACAGAGCCTACTACACCCCGCAGAGGCTGGCACGTATTTACCCGCAGCGAGATCCTAATTGTCAGAGATGCAGGCAGGAGATAGGTACGTTTTGGCACATGGTCTGGTCGTGTCCGAAACTCCAGCCCTATTGGGTGGATTTGGCTTCCAGGCTGACGGACGTGACTGGCTTAAGCGTGCCGACTGACCCCAAGATCCTACTGCTGAATCATATGGAGGACGTGGAAGGGGATAGATATTGTAAACTCTGCCTGACCTTCTCACTATTTTATGCTAGGAGGGAAATCCTGCTCAAGTGGAAATCTGAGGACCCCCCCACATGCGCCGCCTGGCAGCGCTCAGTCGACTCAGTACTTTCTCTATATAAATTGACTTATGAGAGTAGACAGTGCCCCGCGAAGTTCGACAAAATTTGGTCTTCATGGCAGACCACTCGCTCTGACTTGGAACTCCCCCCTGGGTGTGACTGACTGGGCTGTTGTTGGGGATGGCTTCCCCCCCCCCTGCCCCTCTTGGTCCCTGGACTTTACTGCTACTCAGGGTTGTTGTGTGGCCGGGGAGGGGTGAACTAGAGTCGTTTTATGCGCGACCGGGTTTGGGCCAATGTTTGTTGATTATTTGCATTTAGCAACGAATGAGAGGGGTGTGTTCCCCCGGATGTGACGCATTATCCTGTTTGTTTGCTCTGTACTGGAGGATGTGCTATTTACTGGTTGTATTGTAATGCTGATTTGTCTAATAAAAACTCTCTGTTAAAAAAAAAAAAAAAAAAGTATGACGAAAAAATCCAATTTAATGCCATTGTTCCTCCTATTGTAAGCAGTGATTTTCACAAGCGTTTAACCACTTGCCGACCGCCTTCCGCATAAGATGTTGTGTCGGTAGAAAATGTGAAAATAGACATGACGCCCACTATTTATTGTCCTTCCTGTCCTGACCAACTCCTCTCTGCATCGGTGACTCTTTCCATCGCTACCACACATTAGTGGAGTATTGCATAGGGTACAGCACAGCAAAGTCCTAGGGCACACTATCACACAGGGTCTCGAAAGATGAGCTGGCCATCGCATTTTGAGAGACACTATTCTGGAACGTTCAAAGTAATAATAGAAGTGTGGTTCCGCCAGCTGACCATAGAGCTAATCGGAGACCAGAACAGCTCCGATCGTCTCTATGGCCTAAGAAACCGGAAGCTACCAGCATAAGAAAAGAGATCTGTACACTATACTAAGGACACAGTGACAGGAAGTGAAAGGGTTAACTGGGGGAGTTCAAGGGGTTAAATCTTTATTGGGAAATATATGGCTCGTACCCTGACACTATACAAGACTAACGCTGTTGCTAACTAGCGTCACGCGTGACACTAAACACAGTGATCAGAAAAAGTATCTGTGCACTATACTAGTGACACTGACAGGGGGTGAAAGGGTTAACTGGGGGGGGGAGATAAACCTTTATTGGGTAATATATGGGGGGTACCCTAAACCTACCTGGGCCTAACTTCCAATGCAGTGATCCGTGACAGAATCTGAAAACTACACTTGGTGACACTGACAGGAGTGGAAGAATTAACGGGGGGGGGGGTTCAGGGAGTTAAAAATGTGTAAATGTGTGCCTATGTGTCCTAGTGTCAGTGTAGTGCTTGGTGTACTCACTGTGGATGTCTTCTCCTTTCACGCTGGAACTGAAAAGGGCTCCACGAGGGGAGATGACATCACTTCCTCTGCTTGCGTTTACATTACACAGGCAGAGGAGGCTTTTCATTTGCCAGAACCAAACAACAGGTCCAGGCCAGAAATCATTGGCCTGGACCTGTAGACTGATCGGTTCTGAAATGAATCAGATTGCCGCGGAGGCGCGCGTGTGACCCGTACCTGCGGGCGATATACGTCGTCTCGTCCGGTTCTCCGTTGTCCTTCTGCCGGCCCCTCCACTATCTTCTTGCAGCTCTTTTGCTAGTGGAGGGGCCGGTCTTCCCGTCTGTGTCTTCTTCCCTCTTCTCCTCCTCGATGTTGACTCGTCGCTTCCTCTCGCAGTAATGCTAAATCTTCGGTCCGCAGAGATTTATATAGGCTTCTCATGACGTCACAGTCACATGCTCCGGGTGGCCCCGGAGCATGTGACGTCATGGGAACATGTGACTGTGACGTCATGAGAAGCCTATATAAATCTCTGCGGACCGAAAATTTAGCATTACTGCGAGAGGAAGCAACGAGTCAACATCGAGGAGGAGAAGAGGGAAGAAGGCGACGACAGGAAGACCCGCCCCTCCACTAGCAAAAGAGCTGCAAGAAGATAGTTGAGGGGCCGGCAGAAGGACAATGGAGAACCGGACGAGACGACAGGGAAGACTGGGCCTCCGCTAGCAAAAGAGCTGGAAGAAGATAGCGGAGGCTCGGCAGAAGAAAGAAAGAACCGGAGAGAAGAAGAGGGAAGAAGGCGACGGAGAAGACCGGGCCCCGCTACCAAAAGAGCTGGAAGAAGATAGCGGTGGCCCGGCAGAAGAAAGAAAGAACCAGAGAGCGCAGCGACGACACCGGAGACCCCCGAAGACGGAAGAGACCCCCGGAGCTGTGCAATACATTAATTTAAAAGCTGTGTTGTGTTTTTTATTGACATTTTTTTTCCACCAGGTGAATGGGTAGGGGTACGATGTACCCCATACTCATTCACATAGGGTGGGGGCCGGGATCTGGGGGCCCCTTTATTAAAGGGGGCTCCTGGATTCCGATAAGCCCCCCGCCCGCAGACCCCGACAACCAACGGCCAGGGTTGTCGGGAAGAGGCCCTGTCCTCATCAACATGGGGACAGGGTGCTCTGGGGTGGGGGGGCCGCAGGTCGCCCCCCTGCCCCAGAGCACCAAACCCCCCATGTTGAGGGCATGCGGCCTGGTACGGTTCAGGAGGGAGGGGGGCCGCTCTCTCGTCCCCCCCTCTTCCCCTGCGGCCTGCCAGGTTGCGTGCTCGGATAAGGGTCTGGTTTGGATTTTGAGGGGGACCCCCACGCCGTTTTTTCGGCGTAGGGTTTCCCCTTCAAATCCAGACCAGACCCAAGGGCCTGGTATGCTCCCGGAGGGGGAACCCACGCCGGTTTTTTCTTTATAAATTGGCATAGAGTTCCCGCTCAGGATTCATGCCAAACGCAGTGCCTGGTATTGGCGGGAATCCACGTCGGATCCCCGTCTATCGGCAATGCGTGTCGCTCATCGTGAAAGGAACATTTTTCCTTTCCCGATGATGAGACAGCTCGGCGCTGGCTGTCGCGACGGAGCTCATAGGGTGTCGATCTCGGCGGCACCTACTGTCTACTCGAGTATAAGCCGAGTTTTTCAGCACATTTTTTTTGTGCTGAAAATGCCCCCCTCAGCTTATACTCGAGTCTGTGTCCATCTTCACCTTTGTGCGCCTGATCCTGGCCAGCCGTAGGTCCCCTGGACCCCAAATCTGGCACACATGTAGCCCTTCCTCTACAAGTGTGCAACGTTTTTTGTCCGGGGGACCTACAGCCAGGGAGCACCGACTTTTCAAAGCCGGGCTCCCCTTCCATAGACTCCCATGTTAAACGGTAATTTCTCGGTTGATTTTGGGGACCCGGTACTGGCCGGCCCAAGGTCCACTGGACCCCAAACTTGGCACACATGTAGCCCCACTCTTCATCTACAAGTGTGCAAAGCTTGTTGTCCAGGGGACCACCGGTTTATCAAAGCCGGGCACTCCAATGTTAATAGTAAGTCTAGGCACACAGCGCCGGAGATCAGGTAGGGAGATTGGACACAGTGAGGCATGCACATGGACACAGTGAGGCAAAGTGAGGCATGCAGATGGACACCTTAGGCTTATACTCGAGTCAATAAGTTTTCCCATTTTTTTGTGGTAAAATTAGGTGTCTCGGCTTATATTCAGGTCGGCTTATAGTCGAGTATATACGGTAAATACAGATATATGTATTGCAGTGTTACAGCACACATTTTTTTTCTAAATGGGAGGCAATAGTTCTACTTAAATTATTTATATAGAAAACGGTTTAAAAAAGATTTCATGTGTTTGGGCTGAAGAGGGGAAGATCCTGGAAGCTTGTCGTAGAATTTTTTTTAGTGCAAATTTGTATCACAGACCTTACTACAAAGCCAAACAATTACACAAAAATGTGACCACCTATAAAATAAAATTTAGGGATTTGTTTTGGTAATCTGAAATTTCAATTCACTTGTGATTATCCAGATTCTCCTTTTTTGTGACGTGAAAATTGCAATTCGGATTTTGCAAAATGACACTTTTCTGTACTGATTCATTTGGCACATTGATGAGTCACAATTTACAAAATGCATTAACTTGTCACTTTCAAAACTTCTGTATTCTTCACTTGCTAATAAACTCTAGAATAATGTTTATGCTGTCAGTCTGAGCTGCATAAAAGTCAAGAGTTACATTTTTACATCATTTGTTGAGGTTTTACTGGTAACATTTGAGTTAACCTGTAAAATATTGTGAAGTTTTTATGGAGTCATCCATATTGATCACAGTGGAGGTATGTTTTTTTTAGGTTGAATATATTTTTATTATTTTTGTCAGGAAAAAAAAAATCAACAATTTGGGATACAAAAAAAGGGGAAAGGTGGAGATACAAAGGTAATTGGTTTTCATCATAGAACAAAATGTTTTTGCAAATAGGGTCTTTTATCTGGGACTCGTATTGGTTAATCATCATACAATTGGAATGCAATTGAAAGAAGGAAAAAATAGGCAAAATACAAATTTTAATTGATATGACTTCCGGTTATCAGTTCTAAATAAAGGAGACCAAAAAAGTCAAAAGTGGGCATCAGAGGGGAAAGGCTTCATGATGAAGTACACCCAATCTACTTGTAAGTCTGCTACATGGTGGTTTTTTAAAGTCCCTCTTACACCTTTTGATTAATTTCTTGGCTTCTAAGTTCTAGGGTGATTAATCAACTCTGCTTTAGAATTGCTTTGGAGATGTACGGTTCCATAACTGAAAAAACATGATTAAATCCTAGTACCTGGAATGGCTAATGCGTTGGTATAACTTAATAGTAACCACCTCTGCTCTGGAGCATCTTTTTGCACGCATGTAAAAATCCCAGCACTTTATTTATATATATATATATATATATATATATATATATATATATATATATATATATACACACACATGCATGCATACATACACATTTTTTATTTTTTTTTAAAGCAAGGGCCCTGTAGAATAAATAGATAATAGATGCAACTATTATTTGATTACATGGTTCTTTTGTACAATGTAGCTAAAATACTGCCAACGTAATAAAACAATGAAAGCATTAGACAACAAATCTGTATTCACTGATGAAATGTATTGTTTGATAAGCCATATTTGAAGGGTTAACACATCAGCGATGTAAAGCTCTGAACGTTACCTTTTATTTTAAAACTACCAAATAGCAGGCAATGTAAGATTAGATTTGTAATACACTATTTATATGTGTACAAATATCAATATGATGGCAAAGACTGTTACATTTTAGGTGTGAAATTGATGTGTTCAGCTGGAACGGTTTGACATGCAATTACATCATCAGTGTTTGCCCTCCATCTCTTTGAAATTGTGATTATTGCATTGTTGAATGTATATATGTATTTTCTATTTTTACATTAGTGTCATGTTTCTCTCCTAGGTAAACAGATAAAAGATGGAAAGAAGCCAGAACCATGCAAGCCTATCCTGAAAGTGGAATACAAAACGACAAGATATGGGTGAGCAATATTTTATTTCATTCTCAACTATACATAATTATAAACAGTACAGTATATAAGGTTCTAGAAGTAACCATCTGACCGCATAGGTTTTTTTCTGGACACTTTTTTAAAGCCAACCTCAAGGTTCACCTTCCCCTTTTTTTTTTAACAAAAAAGTTTATTCAAGTTTTTAGACAGAACAAAAAAGAAAACAGTGGTACAATCATAGCAACCATACATGAATCAGCCAGGTTCGGTAGAAACAAGTCAGTGAGAATTTCAGCATATTACAGTAAACTAGGCAGGGGAAAAGGTGCTACCATCCGGGCGCACAACGGGTCATGCTGGAAGTGTAGAAACAAAGAGAAGAGAAGCCCCTGACATCCTGGGGAAGGGGGGGAAAGGAACGGGGGGGAAGGGAAGGAGAGAGGAGCAGGGGGGGGGAGAGGGGCAGGAGGGGACGAGAGAGAGAAGGGAAAAAAGGGGTTACATTCCTGCTTCAGTTATGAGTCACCATCATTAGGCCATATAAACAAAACCATTAATCTCAAATTTCCTGTGTTACCTGGTTCCGAGTCCTAGTCCAGAGGCACCCTGCGTTCACGGACCCGTGCCGCCCAGAGTTTGTTAAATGTATTTGGGCAGTTACGTCCCATATACGTTAGCTTGTGTAACGGCAGTGCCAAATCTACTAGGGACTGCCATTGTTGGACCGTAGGGGGAAGGGGTTTGTTCCATTGTAGCAGAATAGCTTTCCTAGCATAAAAAGCAGCGTAAAATACAAATAGATTCTTAGATTGTGGGGCCTCCAACGTATCACAGATGCCCAACAATAGGGGTATCGGATCGAGGGGGACCCTCCCCTTCCCTTTTTATATGTACTTATATCTTGTCCTTGGCTCGGCTGCATGACATCACAGGTCATCATCTTCTGGCAATGGGCAGGTCCTGAATGCTGCAGAGAGTGGCACCACATAATGACTTGGCACCAGACTCTGTAGCATTTTCCTGTGAGTCCAAAGTGGCTTCATTACTCACTCCCAGGGGTGGGTCCTTGATGCCCTGGTTTAATAGGTAGTGGGTTAAATGACACTGAGCAGCATTCAACCTGGAAGACGACAGGAGTAAAATTTGTATTGGAATGGGAGGTTTAATTTTATTTTTATTTTGTTTATTACTGACGTTTGGCTTTTAAATAAAGAGATCCCTTCAAATATGTACAAGGATCTAAAGCAGGGGTCCACCTACAGTTTTTAAAGTATATTGTATTTTCATAACTATATGTGATTAACAATTGAAATACATATGTTAATGCTATAGAAATATAGGACATTAAGAATTGTGTCTTTATATTTTCTCCACATTTGCCTGCTGACCAAACTGTTTGGAAACATTGACAGTTGTAGGTTGGGGGCAACCCATAACACTGCCACCACAGAGTGAGATAATATATATAAAAAAATAAATAATAATATGCAAGAGTCTGGAACACATGAACCATTAGAGTTAATTGAGGTATGTGGGAAGATGAAGCTCACCCTCTCTGTTCCTGTGAAGACAGTACAAGGCATTGCATCTGCCACTACATGGGCTTGCATCATGATTGACAGGATTCAGTTATATGCCTTTCTTGAGTCACATGGGAGCTGTATGCAAAAGAGAACAAAGGAAAAGTGTCCCCCTGACAAGCTTGGAGACAACTCTGCACTCAATGTTTTAATATGCTTTGATCTGTAATGTATAATACTCATCAGACAACTGCATGTTCCCATATGTTTGGCTTCTTAACCATTTAAGATTAAATCCATTTATTCATATTATTTTGTTACTTCGTTGGTTGCCTCAAAAGTTTCAGTCCCTTGTCAGGGGGACACTTTTCCTTTGTTCTATAACATATGGGATGTTGGCAACAACTCTAATCTATCCCTGGTGTAACACCCCTTTTGTTTAGCTGTATGCAAAAGAGAATCTAATGCCAGAGTTGTGTGTGAATGATGATTTTACCATTTTGTAGTTGGTAATAGTCAGAATTGTCTGAATGCATCCTTTAATTGCTAGGATTGATGAGACTTGTGGATGAACATAGAAACACACCAGTGTTCAGAACAAGCTATATAAAAGAATGTGTTCTAATGGGTGCCAGTGTCCATTCCTGCACTCACCCCTGCAGTGTCTGTCTGACAGCTTTGTGGAGAACTATATATATACTTCTATCTCTATATATTTCCCATGGCAAATAGCTTCTCTCCTAAAGTGGTTCTAAAGGCTGAAGGTTTTTTACCTAAATGCATTCTCTGCATTAATGTAAAAAAACATGAGTGCAGATCCCCCCAGCCCCCCTTATTACCTGAGCCTGATCTTAATCCAGCGATGTGCACAAGAGCAGTAGCTCTCTCTGCTCTCTCCCTCCTCATACACTCAGACAGCAGCAAGTGCCATTTTCTCCTGCTGCTGTCAGTCACAGCCAGTGAGGAGGGATTAAGGTCGAGCCACACTTTATCTCTATGAACACACACAGCCTGCTTGGAAGCGAGCCTGTAAGAGTGCCCCCATAGCAAGCAGTTTGCTATGGTGGTCACTCAGCAGGGGAAAAGCGCCAGGAGCGCTTGCGGAAGACCAGAGAAGAGGAGGATTGGGGCTGCTCCATGCAAAACCGTTGCGCAGAGCAGGAAAGTTTAACATGTTTGCTGAAAAAAAAAAAAGTGGTTTACAATTACTTTAAAGCTGATTTCCAACTTTACTTTCAGTTGAAATAGTTTGGGCCAAGCTGGCCCAAATGAACCCTTTCCCTCACTACCATGAGCATTCTCTGGGTGTGCTGTATAAACTGTATGGAGCTGAAGCTACATACAGTATTACAGCACTGTGTTCAGGTGCATGACAAGCCCTTTGTCTCACACCTGAAACAAAATGGCTTCTGAGCGGCACTCAGCCATTTATAGCCAGCTTTGCATTCTATGAATGAGCACAAAGCTTTCTCTAATTACCGTATATACTCGAGTATAAGCCGAGTTTTTAAGCACAATTTTTTGTGCTGAAAATGCCCCCCTCGGCTTATACTCGAGTCACCTTTTTGCGCCTGATCTCCCGGACTTTGGGGAGCCGGTACCAGCCAGCCATAGGTCCCCTGGACCCCAAACTTGGCACACATATAGCCCCACTCTTCCTCTACAAGTGTGCAAAGTTTCTTGTCCAGTGAGCACCGATCTTTCAAAACCGGACACCCCTTCCATAGACTCCCATGTTAAACGGTAATTTCTCTGGTGATTTTGGGGAGCCGGTACCAGCCAGCCGTAGGTCCTCTGGACCCCAAACTTGGCACACATGTAGCCCCACTCTTCCTCTACAAGTTTGCAAAGTTTCTTGTCCGGGGGACTTATGGCCGGGGAGCACCGATTTTTCAAACCTGGGCACCCCTTCCATAGACTCCCATGTTAAACGTCAGACTAGTCATGGACACAGTGAGGCATGGACACAATGAGGCAAAGTGAGGCACACCCTAGGCTTATACTCGAGTCAATAAGTTTTCCCAGTTTTTGTGGTAAAATTAGGTGCCTCGGCTTATATTCGGGTCGGCTTATACTCAAGTATATACGGTAGCTTAGCAGAGTTGGAGATTGTGACATCATCATTCTGCCTTTCTGACTCAAAGAATACAAAGCTACCTATGAATGACTGAGTGCTGCTCTGACCAATGCTATTTTATTCTGGCTGTGAGACAGAAAGGTCTTGCATGGGGACCACAGTGCTGTATATACTGTATGTAGCCTCCGCTACATACAGTTTATAGAGCACACTGTGGCCGCACATGAGGGAAATGGTTCATTGGGCCAGCTTAGCCCAAACAAACAGTTTTAAACTTAAATTCAAGCTGGAGATCAGCTTTAATTAACCCTGGTCATGCATACATCCTGTGGACTAGTATTTTAAAATTGTTATATATTTTTTATTTATGATGTGTTAATTTTCTATCAAAACTATTATCTCTTTAGAGTTTCCAATTTTTTTTTTTAAAACTGATCAACGGAAATAGATTTTATTGTCAGCCTAGGTCGGTGATGGCGAACCTTGTCACACCAGATGTTTTGGAACTACATTTCCCATGATGCTCATGTACTCTGCAGTGTAGTTGAGCATCATAGGAAATGTAGTTCGAAAACATCTGGGGTGCCAAGGTTTGCCATCACTGGCCTAGGTTCCCACATATGCGATCTCAGACATCGCATTTGATTTGGACCCGCACTTCAGGTGCAGATCACATGCAATGACTGTGCGGTGCGTGTTCAGCCATACAGTTGTATGGCAGAACTCGCATTAGATTTTCAGAAAAAAAAGTGCAGGGGATTCCCCCCCCCCGCACTGAAATCGGATCGCATGGGTACTCGCCCATGCGATCCAATTCCTGTGCAAGTTCACAGTTTGCACTGCGGTCTGTGAACCGATCTGGGGGTGTCATTAACAATGTATTGACACCCACAGCGGTTTGCAGAGGGCAGTGTGAACTGCCTGCGGGGGAGATGTGATGTGGGAACCGGCGCTGTAATAGCATCACACAAGTGTGAAAAGAGATCTGTTTGACCGAGTACTTTAAGTTACAATTAAAACCAACTGATTGCATAAGTACCGTATATACTCGAGTATAAGCCGAGTTTTTCAGCACTTTTTTTGTGCTGAAAATGCCCCCCCTCGGCTTATACTCGAGTCACCTTTTTGCGCCTGATTTCCTGGACTTTGGTGACCCGGTGCCGGCCGTAGGTCCCCTGAACCCCAATCTTGGCACACATGTAGCCCCACTCTTCCTCTATAAGTGTTCAAAGTTTGTTGTCCGGGGGACCTACAAATTATTCAAAGCCGGGCACCCCTTCCATAGACTCCCATGTTAAATGGTAATTTTTCTGGTGATTTTGGGGACTGGCTGGTGGTACGTTCCCTGGACCCGGAACTTGGCACACATGTAGCCCCATTTCTCCTCTATAAGTGTGCAAAGTTTGTTGTCTGGGGAACCTACGGCCGGGGAGCACCGATTTTTCAAAGCCGGGCACCCTTTTACTCCAATGTTGAACGGTAATTTCTCTGGTGATTTTAAGGGACCCGGTACTGGCCGGTGGTAGGTTCTCTGGACCCGGAACTTGACACACATGTAGCCCCATTTCTCCTCTACAAGTGTGCAAAGTTTGTTATCTGGGGAACCCCGATTTTTCAAAGCTGGGCACTTTCATAGACTCCCATGTTGAACGTCAGTCTAGTCATGGACACAGTGAGGCATGCAGATGGACACCCTGGGCTTATACTCAAGTCAATACGTTTTCCCAGTTTTTTTGTGGTAAAATTGGGTGGCTCGGCTTATATTCGGGTCGGCTTATACTCGAGTATATACGGGTATATACGCCATTTGATACACTTGAAAAATCATTAATGATTATTTCCAAGTTGCCCAATTTGTAAAAATGGAGAGCCCCCATGTGTAGTCAAGTCATTTGTAGTAGTTATAGTATAAATACATTTGTATCTGAAATATTCAGCTTCTCTTAGGTTGCTGTCTTTTTGCCTGTCATGAAGACAAACCACTCAGTATAATTGTATGCTCCAGTTTTAGTAAATCTCCCCTTATGAATTAATGATCATTCAATCATCAACAGTTTGAAGAGGGGGTGAATAATTCTAGTAACTGAGAATCATTTGTCATATATTAAAGCCAAGATTATACAAAATACTATTGGTTACTGTACTATTGGTTACTGAAGATGCCTGCCATGAGGCTGCTTGTCCACTAAAGGTTGGGTTAATCATTTGCGTTTGTGATTTTTCAGCATGCACAATGGTCTTTTTACAACAAGAGATGTATCCAGAACCAAACAACAATCCTGCACTTTAATATAATGCTCAGCACAAATCAGGCTTCATTTATGGGTGCCAGTGCTATATGCCTGTTATAAATATGAATGCTACACTAACATGATTTATATCCTGAGAACAGGAGGGCATTTATGAAGTAGACTGAAGGCATGGGGATGGTACCACGCCAGGGATCTGCGGTGAGGTCAGTGGCTGGTGAGGCACTGGCTAGTATCAGAGCCAGATACACACAAGTTACATACGCCGCGATCGTTAGAGCGAGAGCAATAATTCTAGCACTAGACCTCCTCTGTAACTAAAGCGTCTCCTATGGAGATTTTTAAGTACTCAATTTTGGCGCCATTCCACGAGTGTGCGCAATTTTAAAGCGTGACATGTTGGGTATCTATTTACTTGGCGTAACATCTTTCACATTATACAAAAAAAATCGGGTTATCTTTAGTGTGTTTTTTTTTTTTTTTTAATTCATTAAAGTTTTTTCCCCAAAAAACGTGTTTGAAAAATTGCTGCGCAAATACCGTGTAACATAAAAAGTTGCAAAGACCACCATTTTATTTCCTAGGGTGTCTGCTAAAACAATATATATAATGTTTGGGGGTTCAGAGTAATTTTCAAGCCAAAACAATTACGATCATTACATGTAGGAGAGAAGTGTCAGAATTGGCCTGGGTGGCAAGGGGTTAATTACCATAAGTAATATACAAATAATTTTTATATATTTTTTTTAAGGTAATTTACTATATTTTCAAAAACTGTACTCAAGAAGGTGGCTTAACAGACAAATTACTGAAGTTAGAACTTCAAACCAGTAATTTCACAGTAAATCGATAAATAATAAATTATTATGTTATAACATATAGCATAATATTATATGTTTTAACTTGAATATAACAGTACCTTTTCAACAGCAGCAGATTATCATTCTCCCTCTTAACTGTGTGAGAAAAAAACGAGATTTTGGGTAAATCTTATACCCATAAACCCATGCATTTCCTTGTAGTTAACAGGGCTGGGCTGAAGGGGAGCATTTTTCTTTTAAACACATGCCCCTTCTATTACACTGCAGTGAGAGGCGTTCCTCCACTCAGGGCCAAAACTAGGGGGGGGGGGCGCCTGCCCCGGGTGCCGCATCTAGGTGTGTTCCACCATTGGTGCCACCCCCACCCGCATTGGGAACTGCTGCTCTAAGGGTGTCACTGCCACCCGATTAAGTGTAATGGACAGGCAGTGTCCGCTGCATAGTTTTTCCAATAGCATCGAATCAAATAGGAGGGAGCCTGCACAGGTGCACTAATCACTCTGCTCCTCCCGCCCACCCTATAGAAAGGCATTCCAGAATGACGCTTCAGCTACTATTGCTATGTTGCTAAGCGAAGTGGTCTCCCTCCTATTTGATTCTCTGGTATTTGGCAAACTATGCAGTGAGCGCTGACTGTCCATTACACTTGAACCGCCGGCAGTGACACCCTAGAGTAGCAGCACCCTGGGCTGGGGTTGCAGAGGAGGCCCTGGACTGGGAGGTGCAGTGAAGGGCTAAAGGAGGTCCTGGGCTGAGGGGGGTGTGCAGAGGAAGCCCTGGACTGGGGGAGGGGGTACACAGGAGGCCCTGCACTGGGGGATGCAGAGAAGGCTCTGCACTAGGAGGGAAGTACACCGGAGGCCCTGGACTTGAAAAGTTGGGTTGATGTGGTAAAGGATCTGAATTGGGAGAACAGGGTGCAGAGGAGACTCTGAACTTGGGGTGGGCTGTAGAGGAGGCCTTGGACTAGGAGAGTAGTGTAGAGGTGGCTATAGACTAGGTGGGTGGGTGCAGAGGATGCCATTGACTAGGAAATGGTGGTTGGTGTGACAAAGGCACCTGGATGGGGGGGGGGTACAAGGGAGAGGCTGGACTAGGTGAGGGGGTGCCTGGAGGTCCCAGATTAGGAGAGGAGGTGTCTGAGGGCCTGGACTATGAAAGGGAGATTGTGGAGAGGCCCTTTGACTAGGAAAGAGGGTGCCTGAAGGGAGAAAGAGCCTGGATTTAAAGCCTGAGCTGAGGAAGAGCCTGCCTGGGCCCTGGGGACATTTATCAATTGTCGCAAGTAATGACATCCACCAGCTCTCTGCTCAAGGAGCTCTGAGAACTGAGTGATCGGCTGTTTGAATACTCAATTCTCAGCCTTAGAGCGGGCAGGGGACAGATGCAGCATCTACCTAGGTAAGTATGATTCATAAATAAAATTCCCATACTTCTCTTTTAATTTCCTGTCATCTCCTCTTTCCTGCTGTCTGACCCACATGACAATTAGGCCTCATTCACATGGAGCATATGCGTCCATGCCCAGTGTGATAGCCGTGTACCGCGTGGGGATGCATGCTGTTCTGTGTATCCCTGTGCAAGCAGTCCAGTCAGTCAATTGGGATGCAGAAGCTGCATGGACATAGTTGAATGACAAAATTTGACAAGCAGACAGGAAGGGATGTATGTATCTGAAAGCACAGTATCTGCATTCGGATCTGTGCACCCACTTCTATAGGTGAAGCTCTCTGGTGGATGCAGATGCAGCAAAAAGTGTCACAGCATACAGGGCCTGTCTCAGCGCCTCTCTGAATGCGCCCTTAGGGGATTTTTTTCAAAACTAGAGCAGACAGAATTTATAAGCAGCTGTGCATGGCAACCAATAAGCACATAGCTTTCATTTTTAAAGCTGAAGATAGAAGTGGATTTGTTGCCATGTTTAGCTGTTCCAGATTCTGACTATACCAGTTTTGATAAATTCCCCTCACTGTGTTTTACATTTCTTACTCCTGACTACTGCATTGTAAGTACAGCCACATTCTTTGTTAAAGGGGTTGTAAAGGCACAAGATTGTTACTCTTCATGTATTCTATGCATGAAGATAAAAAACCTGTGTGCAGCTGCCCACCAGCCCCACCTAATTCTTACCTGAGCCCCCTCTTGATTCAGGGAAGTCCACAAGAGCCTTGGCTGTCCGGGGACTCGCACTCCTGATTTGTATTTGGCAGCAGCGGGAGCCATTGGCGCACACTGATGTCAATCACAACCAGTGAGCCAATCAGAAGATGAAGGGAGCGGAGTCGAGCCATGGCTCATGTATGAATGGAAACACAGAGCCATGGCTCGGGAGCGCCCCTGCTTGAGTGCCTCCATAGCAAGAGGCTTGCTGTGGGGGCACCCAGAAAGGGGGAGGGGCCAGGGATGCTGGCCAGGGACTCGAAGAGGGGGATCCAAGCTGCTCTGTGCAAAACCACTACACAGAGCAGGTAAGTATAACATGTTTATGATTTACAAAAAACAAACAAGGCTTTAATATCACTTTTTAAGATTAGCCGTGTGGAGTAAAGAATGTGCAATAGAATATATATATTTTTTTTTATTAAAATTAGTATACTGAGGTTTGTACTGTCTGCTACATACTTGCTTGTGGCACAGTCATTAACGCATATGGCCCTTTAAGGCCCTTTTTTCTTTTCTTTTTTTTTCATTTTTTTTATGTTCATGGCAGGTGAGGCTCTGCCTCCCACGACTGCCCGTCCCTGCACCACTCTCAAGGCTGTAAATAGTGGTGGTGTGTTCTGACTATAAAATGTGGCAGGGTTTCATAGTTGTGAATGAACAAAACTACAGATATTTATTAAAACCATTCATATAAATGTTGCAGCTCTCTAGCTATATGGCAAGAAGAGCTACTTTAACTGCTAATCTAGTACCTATTTTTTGCTGTGAACTAACTGTCCATATTTTGTTGCTGTTAAAAAATACATAATTTAGCAGTAGGAACTCTGGGAACAGCAATAAAATTAATGAGAAAGTTTAATGATTTTCTCCTAGGAGCTTATGGGTGAGGAACAAATGTGAATATGTGCAAATACAAGTTCTTTGACTGTAGCACTGACCAAATGTTTCATATTTTGAAGCTTTGGAAATAAATGGGATTCATGGACTCAACGTATTTCCAAAACTGATCCTGTTAAATCAGCTATCACAGTAGACTGATTAAAGCAGAATGTATTTTCCAAGCGTTCAGCTTTTATTTGGTTTAATGCAGTCACTGATATCGAATGCAGTAAAGAATAGCAGTGAAGGTTAAATATGAGGACGTTTTTTTTTTTTTTTTTTTTTTAACCAATAGTCCAGCTAAGATTAATGAGATTAAGGAGACATGTTGAATCAGTATAGTCAGATTGTACAGGGGGACAGGCAACCTCGTCTGCCATGCAGAAAATACTGTTTGGCACAAGAGACAACAAATAATGGAATTTGTAAGAGAGGTTTATTTGCTTTGTAATAATGGTGCTCCCAAGAGATGGCTCAAGATTTGTAAAAATGAATTAAGTATATAACCAAATAGGCATGCAAGTCATTTTCTTGTTCTACTAGAAGATGTGCTAGCTGAATTCTGTATACCATATATTGATTACAATTGTAGCAGTGTTTATTTTGAATACCCAATCATATGCACACAATAAAAATTACTTTTTTGAAATTTTACATGATGGGATGATTGAAGTTAAAGCGTTTACCTGTGTATTTAAACATACTATGCAATAAAGGGGCCCTGATATTTGAAAATACATTGTTCAGTAAAGAAAAAAATGTACCTTACTTTAACCTCCCTGGTGGTATGATTGTCAGATTTTTGATGCTAAAGGCGGTACAATGTTTTGCATGGAAATTTGGAGTTTTCTATT
Organism: Rana muscosa; assembly: GCA_029206835.1. NCBI lineage: Eukaryota > Metazoa > Chordata > Amphibia > Anura > Ranidae > Rana > Rana muscosa. The sequence goes on from CM055121.1 coordinate 76,408,729, forward strand.
GTAGGCCTGTAATTAGAAATAACTCAATTAAATCTGTCCAAACCAGAGTCTAGTAGACATTCTGGGTATGATAAAGTTTGAATTACGAAATCATAAATTATAATATAATAAATTACTATAAATAATATAATAATATGTATTCAATAATGTAATCAATAACACAGAAATTTGCTCAGTTGCAGAATTGTCACTATCATTACTTTCAGTGTTTGATGGCACATTTCCCCACAAATCACTATCGCTCAAATTCTTCAAGTGATTCTAATTTATTATCGCTGTTTTCTAGCTGGTCTAAAGGCACTTTTGACGTAAAGAGACACATTTTGGTTGCTATGGACAATCTCCAGTTTTCAGGCAGAAAGAACAGTATTTATAATATAAAACTGCATGCAGGGCATTGGACAAACCACTAGGGACAAAAGGGATGTGAAATTAGTTGATACAGTACTGTAATCTGTAAGATTACAGTGTACTGTATGTGTTTTTCACTTTTTGAATTTGGTGCCGAGCTCTGTCGCAACGCTCGCAGAGAACGGAGCTCGGCACTGTGATAGATTGAGCAGAGACACAGCTCGCACACACAGCGTGGAGACATCGCAGGATCCTGGGGACAAGGTAAGTACATGGATCCTGCGATGCAATCCAGAGTGTGGCTGGGGTTGCCGCTTTTGGTACTGAAAAAAATTCAACCCGAGCCACACTCGGAAATTCCGCTAGGAAGGTTAAAACAACATTGTATGGGCAGAGGATGAGAATGGACACCAGTGCCACATCCCTAATATATCAATGTACAATTAAGAGGTATAAAGGACTTTTTGGTGCACAAAACAATACATTTTATATTAAAACTGTATACCAATTTTATACCAATTTTATTGTTCTCTCCCATGGTCACTGATGCAAATTTAATTACAGCATAAAGTCTAGAGTCTGTCTTCAATAGCAGCTACACATTTTTCTCAACATGTTTCGCCAACACTGGCTTCCTTTAGGAGAAGTGTTGCTGACAAAAGATCTGCTGTAATAAAACAAATACATGTACAAATGAGTACTTATAACAACTCAATTATAAATGCAAGCCCAGAATCACAGGACTTCATACACGCTTACCCATCCAGATAAAACTTCATGTTTAACCAATTAGAAAACTCTGCAATTTCCTCTGTTGTAACTAAGGTTTACCCACATACACAGCATTAGGGCGGTAATAAGTAATCATAGGCAAGACAAAACAACCAGACAACAAAAATAAACCACAAAGTAGAAAAAGGGAAAAAAAAATACACACCCGCACACACACACACACTGGTCATTTAAGTAGCATAGGGGGTTGTCAATCAGTTTTAGCTGCTTTGCTGTTAATGGAATTAACAGGTGCACTAGATGGGCAACAGTGAGAAAACCTCCAAAACAGGAATGGTTTTACAGGTGGAGGCCACTGACATTTTCTTTTCTCTGCTCATTTTTTCTGACTGTTTTCACTATTTGGCTAGGATCAGTGTCACTACTGGTTGCATGAGGCAATACCTGGACCCTATAGAGCAGTGGTTCTCAACTCCTGTCCTCAGGACCCACTAACAGGCCAGATTTTAAGTATTACCTTGGTGAGATGCAGACTAAAATCCTGCAATCCCTGAGCAGCAAATTATATAACCTGTGATGCATTTCAGTTATCTTGCAAACCTGGCCTGTTGGTGGGCCCTGAGGACTGGAGTTGAGAACCACTGCTATAGAGGTTGCACGGGCAGCCCAACGCCTCCAGGATGGCACATCAATACCAGAAGGTTTGTTGGCTCCCCCAGCAGTGTCTCAAGAGCATGGAGGAGTTTCCAGGAGATAGGCAGTTACTCTAGGAGAGCTGGACAGGGCCGTAGAAGGTCCTTAACCCATCAGCAGGACCGGTATCTGCTCCTTTGTGCAAAGAGGAACAGGATGAGCACTGCCAGAGCCCTACAAAATGACCTCCAGCAGACCACTGGTGTGAATGTTTCTGACCAATCAGAAACCGACTTCATGAGGGTGGCCTGAGATATTCTAGTGGGCCATGTGCTCACTGTCCAGCACCATGGACCTTAATTGGCATTTGCGATTGAGCACCAGAATTGGCCGGTCCACCACTGGCATCCTGTGCCTTTCACAGATGAAAACTGGTTCACCCAGAACACGTGACAGACGTGAAAGGGTCTGGAGAAGCCATGGAGAACATTATGCTGCCTGTAACATCGTTCAGCATGACCGGTTTGGTGGTGGGTCATTGATGGTCTGGGGAGGTATATCCATGGAGGGACGCACAGACCTCTTTAGTCTAGACAATGGCACCCTGACTGCTATTAGGTGGTGCAGTGGATCCTGGGTTTCTCCTGGTGCACGAAAATGCCAAGCCCCATGTGGCTAGAGTATGTAGCCAGTTCTTGGAGGATTAGGGAATTTATACCATTGAATGGCCCCCACGCTCGCCTGACCTAAATCCAATAGAAAACCTTTGGGACATTATGTTTCGGTCCATTCAACACCGCCAGGTTGCACCTCAGTCTGTTCAGGAGTTCAGTGATGCCCTGGTCCAGAACTGGGAGGAAATACCCCTGGAACACCATCTGTCATCTCATTAGGAGTATGCCCCGACGTTGTCAGGCATGCATACAAGCGCGCGTGCGGGCTATACAAACTAGGGAGTACCATTTTTGAGTTGCTGCAATGAAATTTCAGCTAAATGGACTAGCCTGCTGCAAAAAAAATTCACTTTGTTCTTCTGGGTGTCTTTGAATTCAGCCATGTAGGTTGATAATTTCTTTATCGTACATCACGGGACACAGAGGCTTAATCATTACATAATGGGTTATATCCACCGTCAGTTGCTGGACACTGGTGTAGTCAATTAGAAAGGAAGTTTCCTCCCTATATAACCCCTCCCCTACTGGGAGCTCCTCAGTTTTTTCACCAGTGTCTAAGGTGTTGGTCACGTATAAGGATGTGCTAAGAAGAAGCTCTATTAAGGATCACTCCGGGGGTTAGGGAGCTACACATGGATCCATCCAAACCGCTTATTAATTACGCAAAATGGATGGTACCCGGGCTTCGCAGAAGACAGATGTGTTGCCTGTAATGTCTCTCTCCGGACGACAAGGCTCTGGGATCCAGTACTTTCGCTATACACAAAAAGCGCAAAAGTTTCTGGCAGAGTCTTTTACAAGGTCCAGGGAAGAGGTCTCCTTTAAGTAGGAACCCATACCCCTGAAGGTTGGCACAACATACCCGCCGTGATGGGTGAAGATTGGTACTGTCTGGTCTTCAGCAGACCTGCGGCCGGGGATAAGCTAAGCCTGGGAAAAGTCTTAAGAATTATCTTAAGGACTTTCCTTTTGAGTGGGATGTCATGTCTGTATCCACCACTAGAGGGAGTAAATAGTTTTTTTCACTCACCATGCTCCAGGTATAGTGTCAGCTCCTCCTCGAACAGCACACTTCTTCCGCTGCAAGCTCTGCCATGGGTAAGCTTCTCTATGTGGTTGGATTCAGGCACTCCTGGACACCTACTCAGCATGAAACTGTGTAATTAGTTTATGTAGATTGCTAAACTAGCACAGTAGTATATGCATTGTTTGTACCTCTGCTTTTGCATTGGACTATGCCTCTTTGTAAAAAAGGTTCAGGGGCAGGAAAGCATGATACCATCCTCCCCTGAGAGACTTGAGGCAGCCGCACAGGTTAAGGCCTATAGCCACAGCACCCTGAAAGCGTCTGATCTCGGAGGCTAAGCAGGGTCAGGCCTGGTTAGTACCTGGATGGGAGACCGCCTGGGGATACCAGGTGCCGTAGACTTCCATCGGCCCTGTCAGGCATTGCAGCCTCCCCCAAACATTGCATTTGAATTTGTTAGTCCATAAGAGAGGTTAAACTGCTATAAATCAGAGAGCAGAAAGCTGGGTGTGTCCCTTCCCCTGCTCTGATGCTCAAACGAGAGGATTAAATCCTGAGAAGGAGAGTTCACTGTCAGATAAGGGAACAGGTGCAATTTGACGAGGCGGAGGTATTAGAAATCTCACAAGCTCTGAAGTTTCAGCTACAATCTTTTACAAGAGATTCTTGCTGCATATAACTTCCCTTCAGCCTAATGGCTGAAAGCCTCTGTCTTATCCTTGTGGTTTGAAAAAAAAATGTTTCCATAGGTTGCTTGTACCTTTCCACTCCCTGACTGCAACAGTTTATACCTGCTGGTTAGGCACCCGCATAAGCTGTTTTTTCCTCCTAAAGATGTGGGGGTGTACAGTTGCTGGTGCTCTTTGTTGCTAAAAAGCTAAATCGCATGTTTGCAGAGGATCTTCTTTTACCAGCCCACATGTTTTTGTGTTGATGGATTGACATGCCTTGCCTAAAAACGCATAAAGATGCTTGTTTGCATATAGGTGCTTGGTCTCACAAAGTCCTTGGTTACCCATGAGTGCTTAATCGCACAAAGATGCATGTGGGGTAAAAACAATAACATGTTTATGATTAATCACATAAAGAATGCATGTTTGCTGGTATGGATATTTATGGTTTTTACATAGTGGCATGGGGATCCTTGGTCACATGTGAGTACTTAGTCACATAAAGAGGTTTGACCGCATAGACATGCTTGGTCGCACAAGAGTCCTTGATACTCAGGGATACTTGATCACACAGAGAGGCTTGTTTTCACAAAGATGCCTAAAAATCGCATAAAATCGTTTGACTGCATAAAGATGCTGGATTACACAGGGATGTTTGATCCCACATGAGTCCTTGGTCACACAAGGGTTCTTGGCCGCACAGTAGTGCTTAAAATGCATAAGATGTTTGATCGCATAAAAAATGCTGAATCGCATAAGGATGCATGATCGCCTAAAGTTGCATGTTTCCCCTAGATTTTGCATGTTTGCATAATGGGGCCTTGGTTCTTGGTTACCCAAGAGTACTTAATCGCACAAAGAGGCTTGTTCCACAGAGATGCCTGAAATCGCTTTAAGATGCTTGATGGCATAAAAATTGCTGAATCGCACAAGGGTGCCTGATCACTCAGGAATCCTTGGTCTCACAAGGATACTTGTCCGCGCGATAATGCTTAAGATGCATTAGATGTTGATCGCATCAAGATGCTGAATCACATATAAGTTGCATGATCGCCTAGATTTTTGCATGGTTGCATAATAAGGCATGATAATTTAAGGATTCCTTAAACTATACAAGATTCCTTATGTTCGCATAAGAAAACGTGTCTACATGGATACATGTTGGGTGATGTTGCATAAACACGTTCGTAAACGTATGCTTGCTCGCAAGATGCCCAATTCTATAGCATACGTGATATGTGTGTATATATATATATATATATATATATATATATATATATATATATATATACCGTGTTTCCCCGTAAATAAGCCTGGGTCTTATATTAATTTTGGCAAAGAAAGACGCAGTAGGGCTTATTTTCGGGGTAGGTCTTAACATGTAATGTGATGTCTTCTCTCCCCCTCCCTCTACCTGCCTGTCAGGAATCCCCAGTGTAAACTGAGTTAAAATGCTTGTAAAATCCTATAATCCACTCTATTACAGTAGTATATAATGTTTGTTTCTGTAATATAATTGTGCCAAATAACTTCTTTATAGTGCCACTCTGCGCTTCTGTGACCTGCCGGAGCTCTCTTCCCCGCAATTATATTACAGAAAAACACACATTGTACATTATATACTACTGTGATAGAGTGGATTATAGGATTTAACAAGCATTTTAAACTAGGGCTTATTTTCGGGGTAGGGCTTATATTGCAGCTCTCCTGGAAAATAGCGCTAGGTCTCATTTTCGGGGTAGGTTTTATTTTCGGGGAAATAAATATATATATATATATATATATATATATATATATATATATATATATATATATAATGTGTGTGTGTGTGTGTGTGTGTGTGTGTGTAGTACACACTTTTTATGTTTTTTGCTTAAAACATATTTGTATAAGTTCATGCTTCCATGAATGCACGCTTCCATTGAAGCATTTAGCTTCAACACTTGCTACTTACACATATGGGGAACCATTTGTGTTTACTTACGTGGGACTGCAGGAGGTTGTCTGAGTTTTGCAGGGGGACAGCGCCTCTTCCGGTTGGTGGTCTCGCCCTTTGGATTAGCCACTGTGCCCGGGTTTACAAGGTGCTAGGGGCCCGCCTCTAGCAGAACTAAAGGCCCAGGGTATAGCAGTAATGGCATTCTGAGGTAATCTGCTGTTGATCAGTCAGTAGCATGGCTGGACCTAAGTGTGTCCAGCATGGTCAAGTATCGAACTCCTGGGTCAGGATCCCAGTCTAATGGTACATTCGTACGTTCAATAAATAGCTTGGAGCGTATGGGAAACAGCCCAAAAAAGGAGAGTTTTTTTTTCTTGTTCAGACAGAGTCCGCGTTTATAAGAAAGCTGGTCTATGTGGTCAAGGCAAGGAAGAGTCCCTTACATTCACCTTTTTCTTAAGGTGCTAGGGATCGTGGCTTCATTAAAAAGATTCCTTTTGCTCAGCTTCATTCTGGGCTACTAGATCCTAACCTGGCATTATCCAAAGGGTCTGATCCCACGGATACGATGGAGTCTAAGTCGGTGGTTCCTAACCAAAAAGTTTGGCAGAAAGAAGATCCTTCATGCCAATTACCTGAGAGGTAGTGGCCTATGAAGGCTGGCCTCTAGTGATGGAGACCAGTCCTAGAAGAAACCACTGCCCAGGAGAGGTGGTCTAGCTCCAAGAGAACCTTGTCCATCAACTTTTCTTGCCGCCAAGGGTCGAAACCTTTGGCTGGCACGTCTGACTTAATCGCCTGGGCGTTTAGGTTGCAGGTTTGTTCTGTCAGAGTACAATCCGATTATGCCACACCACTGGTTGACTTTGTTTACCAAGGAGATGCTAGAAGTCACGCAGCCAGATGGAAATTAAGCCATGTTCTGACTTAGGCAGAGGGATTTTGTGCCTTGCCTATCGTCAGTCTTCATTTCATGGCATGGATAATTGGCAGGTGGTTCTCAGGAATCGTCAACATATGTTCCCGGGTGTATGGCCTCTACTCCCTGATCTTCTTTCTGATCAGAGGCCGGAGAAAGGGTACCCCAGGCAAAAGATTCATGGGCGTACAGGGTCAACAAGAAGTTGAACAGCTTTATGTCTAGGACAAAGGATCCACTCGCACACGGGACAGGATGCATTGTAACCCTGTGTGACCAGTTGTCACTGGTTTATGCGTTCTCTTCCCCCAGCTCTACCACTACCGCAGCCTCGAGGCTACATCAGAGGGGAACAGAAGCTGGCTTAATAGCTCTGGCATGACCCAGACGACCTTACTGTGCAGGGATCGCAAGGGTGGTAGTGGAGGACCCAGGGTCCCTTACATCTTGCCTAGATCTACCTTCCGAGGGTCGGCATTCCATCGTATCTTGCAAACATGGGAATTAGTGGTTTACTTGGTTTAGCCCGCATTCTTGAAGATCGCGGCTTTCAGAATCGGGGACGACTACCCTGATTCATACAGGAGAGCGGGCCTCCAGGACCATGTATTATAGGATCTGAAAGGCCCATATTCCTGGTGTGAAACCAAGGGATGGCATCCTCGGAAGTATGTCATAGGTAGAATTCTTAACTTCCTACACTAAGGAAGAGGTGGAGCTAGCCTTAAGTTCCATCAAGAGTCGAGTCTCGGCCTTGTCAGTGTTTTCAAGGTCGATTGCTACGCACTATTTGATCCGGGTTTTTCTACAAGGGGTAACACGTATAAGTCTGCCAGTTAGTTGGCCCTTGTGCCCGGGGGATTTGAGTCTGGTTTGTCGGCTTGCAGGGACAGCTCATTGGGCCGATGCACCATATTTCCCTTCATCCTCCTTCAAGTTCATCCTCCTTCAAGGGAGTTGGTGTTATTGGTTGCTGTAGCCTCCGCATGAGATTTTCAGTATTGGCAACTTTCTTTGTATAGAGCCATACTTATTTATTGGGGTGATGTTGAAACCTCACCCAGCCTTTTTTCCAAAGGATCTAGTTTCTCTTTTAATTAAAACACTTCTTGCCTCTTTTTTTCCCAGAAACTTGGTTTACGGAAGGAAAATATTACTTCTCTCTAAATATAGATGAGAACAGTTGAGGTCTATCAGGCAGCAGTATGGGTCCTCACGTCTGATGGCGGTCTGCATTATTTGTGTCTCCCTCCCCTAAAGTTGAGCATTGCTCTGGGACGTCCCATTATGTAATGATTAAGCCTCTGTGTCCCGTGATGTACGATAAAAAAAATAGGATTTTTTTATTACAGATTACCTGTAAAATCCTTTTCTTGGAGTACATCACTGGACACAGACCTCCCTCCCCTCTTATTTGGGGATATTGGGACACTTCTTGCTTTGCTACAAAAACTGAGGAGCTCCCAGTAGGGGGAGGGGTTATATAGGGAGGAAACTTCCTGTCTAATTGATTACACCAGTGTCCAGCACCTGACTGTGGATATAACCCATTATGTAATGATTAAGCCTCTGTGTCCCGTGGTGTACTCCAAGAAAAGGATTTTACAGCTAATCTGTAATAAAGAATCCTATTTTTCCTTTCCACTAACCGATGTGGCATTCTTATGTTCCGAGCACATTACCCAGTGCATATCTGTATAGATATCTAGCATGATGTTTTTCCCTATTGAGATCTGATATGTTTTCCAAGTGTTCCTTTAACTTTTTTGAGCAGTGTGCATATGTACACGTGTGTGTGTGTGTGTGTGTGTGTGTGTGTGTGTGTGTGTGTGTGTGTGTGTGTGTGTGTGTGTATGTATATATATATATATATATATATATATATGTATGTATATGTATAGTTGTGCTCCTAAGTTTACATACCCTGGCAGAATTTATCATTTCTTGGCCATTTTTCAGAGAATATGAATAACACAACAACTTTTCTTTCACTCATGGTTAGTGTTTAGCTGAAGCCAATTATCATCAATCAACTGTGTTTACTCTTTTTGAATCATAATCACAACAGAAACTACCCAAATGACCCTGATAAAAAGTTTACATACCCTGTGATTTTGGCCTGATAACATGCACACAAGTTGGCACAAAGGGAATGGCTATTAAAGGTAACCATCTTCACCTGTGATCTGTTGGTTTGCTTGTAATTGGTGTGTGCGTATGAAAGGTCTGTGTTTCTGGACTCCTGACAGACCCTTGCATCTTTCATCCAGTGCTGCACTCACTTTTCTGGATTCTGAGTCATGGGGAAAGCAAAAGAATTGTCAAAGGATCTGCGGGAAAAGGTAGTTGAACTGTATAAAACAGGAAATAGATATACAAAGATATCCAAGGAATTGAGAATGCCAATCAGCAGTGTTCAAACTCTAATCAAGAAGTGGAAAATGAGGAGTTCTGTTGAAACCAAACCATGGTCAGGTAGACCAACTAAAATTTCAGCCACAACTGCCAGGAAAATAGTTTGGGATGCAAAGAAAAACCCACAAATAACTTCAGGTGAAATACAGAACTCTCTGAAAACATGTGATGCACAATAAGGAGGCACTTGAAGAAAGATGGACTGCATGGTTGGGTCATCAGAAGAAAGCCATTACTACGCAAATGCCCCAAAGTATCCCACTTACAATACAGCACAGAGACAAGCTTCAAAACTTCTGGCACAAAGCAATTTGGAGTGATGAGACCAAAATATAGCTTTTTGGCCACAACCATAAACACTTTATTTGGAGAGGAGTCAACAAGGCCTATGATAAAAGGTACACCCTTCCTACTGTGAAACACAGAGGTGGATCGCTGATGTTTTGGGGATGTGTGAGCTACAAAGGCACAGGAAATTTGGTCAAAATTGATGGTGAGATGAATGCAGTATGTTATCAAAAAATACTAGAGGAACATTTTGGAAATTATTAGCCAGGAAGCTGCGCATGGGACGTACTTGGACATTCCAACATGGCCATGATCCAAAACACAAGGCCAAGTCAACCTGTCATTGGCTTCAGCAGAATAAAGCAAAGGTTCTGGAGAGGCCATCTCAGTCTCCTGACCTCGATATCCTTGAGCCACTCTGGGGAGATCTCAAATGCGCAGTTCATGCAAGACTTGCCAAGAATTTACAGGAACTGGAGGCTTTTTGCCAAGATGAATGGGCAGCTTTACCATCTGATTAGATAAAGAGCCTTCTCTACAAATACCACAAAAGACTTCAAGCTGTCATTGATGTTAAAGGGGCAATACACAGTATTAAGAACTGGGGTGTGTAAACTTTTGATCAGGATCATTTGGGTAGTTTCTATTGTGATTTATGATTTATTTACAAAGTGATAATAAATGACTTCAGCCAAACACTAACCATGAGTGAAAGAAAAATTTGTTATTCATATTCTCTGAAAAATGGGCAAGAAATCATAAATTCTGCCAGGGTATGTAAATTTATGAGCACAACTATGTGTGTATGTATGTATATGTGTGTATATATATATATATTGTGAGGGGGTTAGCTCGGCAGCGGGTGTGTGTGACCCCCGAGATGGGCTCCCCACACAAAAACAGGCCCAGCAAACGGAGGTTGTGGTTTTCAAAATCAAAAAGGTGCGGTTTATTTTCTATTTACAGTGACAAAACACAGCAAAGCAAAAGAAACATAAACAAAATAAATCCTGGTCAACTTGACCTCTGACTAAACATACAGGTTTCCTAACTAACAACTGGGATCAGCCTAGTGCTGTCCTAGTCCCTAAGTCCCTGGTTTTAAATGTCCAAGCAAATAGCCACACAGGCTTTGTCTCACCGCACAGGGGTTCACTCTCCCTAGACAGTCCACACAGGTCTGGGTCCAGGCATGAGCTAACATCTAATGAAGCTGGGAGTTCTTATAGAGGCCTAAATGAGCTGACAAGCTTCAGCTGGTCTCATCAACTCCCTGTCTGCACGACGCCCAGCACTCTCCCTAGAGGTATGAGTCATCCATGAGCCTACTAGCCTCAGCTGGGCTTATACAACTCTCCACCTAGTTGTATAAGTCGGCGTAAAGCCTGAATCTGGGCGAAATATATCTACCCCCCTGGATGCAACCAGGTGACTTTACCTTCCTGCTGTCACATACCCCCCCCCTCTTGTTTTAACCTTGGGGTTGGAACACCAGCAATCAGGCATTCATGTACTCGAGACAAAGCATCCACATTCCCCATTTGAACGCCAGGGCGATGCTTTACTGTGAAGTTGAATTCCTGGAGGGCCAGGAACCACCTATTCACTCTTCTATTTGTTTCCTTGTTTTGAGCCATCCACTTTAACGGAGCGTGATCCGTAACCATGTCAAAGTGCCTACCTAGCAGGTAGTACCGAAGGGAATCTAGAGCCCACTTCACCGCTAAACACTCCTTTTCAACGGTGGCGTAATTTACCTCATGGGACTTCAACTTCCTGCTGAGGTAAATGACTGGGTGCTCTTCCCCGTTCCAGACCTGGGACAATACTGCTCCTAACCCCACATCTGACGCATCACTTTGTACGACAAAGTCTTTAGAGAAGTCGGGTGAGTACAACACTGGCTGGCTACATAAGGCTTGTTTCAAGAATTGGAATGCTGCCTCAGCCTCGGGGGTCCATTTAATCATGACCGACCCTTTCCCCTTCGTCAGGTTGGTTAGGGGCACAGCCTTAGAAGCAAAGTGGGGAATGAATCGCCGATAATACCCAGCGATTCCCAGAAAGGCTCGTACCTGCTTCTTGCTGTTGGGACGTGGCCAACTCTGGATGGCCTCGACTTTGTTGAGTTGGGGTTTTATTACTCCCCTCCCAATGGTGTACCCAAGATATTTGGCCTCCTCCTGCCCAATGGTACACTTCTTGGGGTTAGCCGTAAACCCCGCTTCCCGAACAGAGTCCAGGACTGCTTGCACTTTTGGCAGATGTGAGGCCCAATCTGTGCTATGGACAATTATGTCATCCAGGTAAGCCGCAGCATACTTCCGATGGGGCCTCAGCATCTGGTCCATTTTCCGCTGGAATGTGGCCGGCGCATTCTGTAACCCGAACGGCATTCTTTTGTATTGGAACGCCCCGTCTGGGGTTACAAATGCGGTTTTCTCTTTGGCCGACTTGGCCAGGGGGATTTGCCAATACCCTTTTGTGAGGTCAAGAGTCGTCATGTATCTGGCTGTTCCCAGCCGGTCGATCAACTCATCTATACGTGGCATGGGGTAGGTGTCAAATTTTGTAACTTTGTTCAACTGACGAAAATCGTTACAAAATCGCCAGCTCCCATCCGGTTTAGGCACCAACACAATGGGACTAGACCAATCACTTTGGGACTCCTCTATCACCCCTAAGTTCAGCATTTTCTGTACTTCCTCCCGTATTGCCTCCCGTCGGGCCTCTGGGATCCGATAGGGTTTTAACTTCACCCTTTCACCGGGCGGGGTAATGATGTCATGCTCTACCCCAGATGTTTGTCCCGGCAGCTCAGAGAATACCTCCTTGTTGCGAAGCACAAACTCCTTAACCTCCTGTTGTTGGGGTTGTGACAAGGTGGCTGCTATTCCAACCTCAGGAATCACGCAACCAGTTTGAGCTGGTGACCAAGTGTCTGCGACTAGGGACTCTCTATCCCTCCAGGCTTTCAACAGATTAACGTGATAGATCTGTTCGGGCTTTCGCCTTCCTGGTTGTCTGACCTTGTAATTCACTTCGCTCACTTTTTCCATTATCTCGTAGGGGCCTTGCCATTTGGCAAGGAATTTACTTTCAACCGTAGGGACAAGTACCAGTATCCTATCCCCCGGGGAAAAGGTACGGGTCTTGGCTCCACGGTTGTACACTCTCTGCTGTGCTAACTGCGCTTGGGCCAAATGTTCCTTCACGATGGGCATTACCTGTGCAATTCGGTCTTGCATCAGGGCGACATGCTCAATCACACTCCTGTGGGGAGAACTCTCACTTTCCCAAGTTTCCTTGGCAATATCCAACAGCCCTCTTGGGTGTCTCCCATACAGTAACTCAAAGGGGGAGAATCCCGTAGAGGATTGGGGCACCTCCCTAATAGCAAACATCAGATAAGGAAGTAGACAGTCCCAATCCTTTCCATCTCTATCCACCACTTTCTTCAACATTTGTTTTAGGGTTTTGTTGAACCTTTCAACCAGCCCATCGGTTTGGGGGTGATACACAGATGTACGTAATTGCGTCACTTTGAACAATTTACACAGCTCCTTCATAACCCGGGACATAAAGGGTGTACCTTGGTCCGTAAGCAGTTCTTTACAAATACCCACCCGGCTAAACACAAGAGATAGCTCTTTGGCTATGGTTTTGGCCGAGGTATTTCGGAGAGGGATCGCTTCTGGATAACGGGTGGCATAGTCCATTATAACTAATATGTACTGGTGCCCCCTAGCGGACTTGATTATAGGACCTACCAAATCCATGGCGATCCTCTCAAATGGGACCTCAATGATGGGTAGAGGGACCAGCGGGCTACGGAAATGTGGCATCGGGGCCGACCTCTGACACACAGGGCAGGAGGAACAATAATTTTCTATGTCCTTCATCACCCCCGGCCAATAGAATCTCTGTAATACCCTCTCTCGGGTTTTCTCTGTCCCCAGATGACCTCCAAGAATGTGCCCATGGGCCAACTCCAACACCAACTTCCTGTAAGGTTTGGGCACCACAAGCTGCTCAACGGTTTCTTCTGCCCTTTTTGCCACCCGATACAGTAGGTCCTTCTCTACGCTGAAGTATGGGTAAGTGCAGGTATTATCTGGGTTCACTAACTCGCCATCTATTTCCACTACGTTTTCCCGTGCCTTTATTAGGGCGGGGTCTTTCAACTGTTCTGTGGCAAAATTTTCCCTGTGAACCTCCAGATCAGAAAACTCCACAGACGGTAGGTTTTCGTCTGAGGAGGTGGGCTCCTCTCCAGTTTCTTGAGTCTCCCCTGCCAATACTGATAAGGGAAATTCCGGAGAGTCCTCGCCACTCTCAGGGGAGTTCTGGCTATCACATTCCTGGTACATAGGGGCACCAGTGGGGGGCTCAGGATCATCCCACAGTTCCCAGAACTTCGGAAAATCCCTTCCCACAATGGCGTCATGCGGTAACTGAGATACTAAGCCCACTGGATGAGAGAGGGTACCTTTGGGGGTCTCGAAACACACTGTAGTCACTGGATACTCTCGGGTGTCCCCATGCACACAAATAACAGCTACCTTGCTATTCCCAGAGACCTCTGTTTTAACTAACTCAGCCTTTATCAGGGTCACAAGGCTACCTGAATCCAGCAATACCACAACATTTCTACCATTAACACACATTTTGCATAAATGTTTCTCAGTTCCTCGAATGGCAGTGCATGCGACTGTCGCACACAGCGACTGACGTCTGCCCGTCAGAAAGTCACACTGCATGGGTTCCTCCACAACCGGGCAATTGGCTGCAATATGTCCCGCTTGCCAGCAGCGGTAGCAAACGATCCTTCTTGCGGCCTCTTGAGCCGCTGATTTCCCAGGCTGTTCTCGCCAAACTTGGGGTAGAGCTCCCACCCTCTCACTCTCTCCACCCTCACCCCTTGGAATCCTCTTATCCGCCCCTGGGGATGGTCTGGTCTTAGGGTGGAAAGTCCGAGTGTCTCTGGAAGAGGCCGTCAGGTTCTCTGTAGCCAAGTATTTCTCCACACGATCCACAAGACCATCGGCCGTCTCTGGGTCTCCATGGCTTACCCACTTTTGGATGGCAGTAGGAAGAGCTCTCAAAAACCGATCCATTACAACACGTTCCACAATCTTTGGTGCGGACAAAGTCTCTGGCTGTAGCCACTTTCTGCTCAGGTGAATGAGATCATACATTTGAGACCTGGGGGGTTTTCCAAGCTGGAAAGTCCAGTTATGCACACGCTGAGCCCGGACAGCCTGGGTGACACCCAGCCTTGCCAATATTTCAGCTTTTAGCATCACATAGTCTTTTGCTTGGTTAGGCTCTAGGTCATAGTAAGCTTTCTGCGATTCACCAGTTAAGAGGAGCCACCAGTCCAGCCCACTGCTCCTCAGGCCACTTTTCTCTTTCAGCGGTCCTTTCAAATGTGGTCAAAAATACCTCTGGATCATCCTCTCCAGTCATTTTTGTCAATAAACGACTCACCCCAAAGGACGCGGTATTAGTGGGACGGCTTTCCTCACTGGTCTGCGGACGTTGCTGCATTGCTGCTTCCATCTGTTGTTGTAGTCTCTGCTCTTGCTTCTGCAACAGGTCTATGAAGCGGGCCTCAGATTGCTGCTGGGCTTGTTGCTGAGCCTCCAGACTCTGTTGCAAAGTTGCGTTTGTCTGCTGCTGGGCTGCAAGGCTCTGTTGATGAGCTTGCTGCTGGGCTGCGAAGTTCTGTTGTTGAGCTGCAAGGCTCTTTTGCAAACCTGCATTTGTCTGCTGTTGATTGGCATTTGCTAGAGCCAGCTGCTTCAGTATCTCCTCCATGCTGGCTTAAAAAAAAACTGCCCGCATTCTCCACCAACTGTGAGGGGGTTAGCTCGGCAGCGGGTGTGTGTGACCCCCGAGATGGGCTCCCCACACAAAAACAGGCCCAGCAAACGGAGGTTGTGGTTTTCAAAATCAAAAAGGTGCGGTTTATTTTCTATTTACAGTGACAAAACACAGCAAAGCAAAAGAAACATAAACAAAATAAATCCTGGTCAACTTGACCTCTGACTAAACATACAGGTTTCCTAACTAACAACTGGGATCAGCCTAGTGCTGTCCTAGTCCCTAAGTCCCTGGTTTTAAATGTCCAAGCAAATAGCCACACAGGCTTTGTCTCACCGCACAGGGGTTCACTCTCCCTAGACAGTCCACACAGGTCTGGGTCCAGGCATGAGCTAACATCTAATGAAGCTGGGAGTTCTTATAGAGGCCTAAATGAGCTGACAAGCTTCAGCTGGTCTCATCAACTCCCTGTCTGCACGACGCCCAGCACTCTCCCTAGAGGTATGAGTCATCCATGAGCCTACTAGCCTCAGCTGGGCTTATACAACTCTCCACCTAGTTGTATAAGTCGGCGTAAAGCCTGAATCTGGGCGAAATATATCTACCCCCCTGGATGCAACCAGGTGACTTTACCTTCCTGCTGTCACAATATATATATGGGTGAATGTTCGAGACCTTGCGCTCCTCCACCTTCCATTTGAGCATGCCCCACAGATGCTCAATAGGGTTTAGGTCTGGAGACATGCTTGGCCAGTCAATCACCTTTACCCTCAGCTTCTTTATTAAGGCAGTGGTCGTCTTGGAGGTGGGTTTGGGATCATTATGTTGGTCTCCGAAGGTCGACTCACAAAATGCCCAAATTGTCTATTTTGTTGCTACCATTATTTTCCAGCACTGCCTTAACCCTCTTGGGCATGGAGTTCACCAGAGCTTCACAGGTTGCCACTGGAGTCTTCTTCCAGTCCTCCATGACGACATCACGGAGCTGGTGGATGTTAGAGACCTTGCGCTCCTCTACCTAGCGAACTGTTGGTGTTTTTCTAGGAGAGAGGAGTCTAGTAATGGCGTCGGCTAGGCGCACGCTGTAGGTCAGGGTCTCCTATCTCTCTCCATGGAAGCGATATCAGGCCGCCCAAGCCCCAGCTAGGAGTAGACCGAGCTGAATCCCCTGTTGTTGTTGCATCTCTCCCTGTTACATCTCTCACTGACCTATTTTTCTAACCCTGAATCTGACACTTACCGTGGATTGTAGACGGAGAAGGTCAATCCTTGCCGCCAGATACATCCTGAAATTTCCACCTGGCCCACCCGTCTGGACATAGAGCTGTGGCGAGTGGACATGGCGCAATAAATAAAAACCGCAGAGGTGATCAAATACCACCAAAAGAAAGCTTGATTTGTGGGAAAAAAGGACGTAAATTTTGTTTGGGTCGCATGACCGCACAATTGTCAGTTAAAATGACGCAGTTGCGTATCGCCAAAAATGGCCTGGTCATTAAGGGGGGGGGGAATCTTCCATTCCTTAAATGGTTAATCCTGACCTGAGTCCCAATGGTTGCTGTGCCAGTTTTTTGTGCTGATGACACTGCTGGACATCTTCCAATGTTGAGGGTTAGCAAGCATGGGGTCTTTCATCTACTGCATTAAGTTTCCTTGGCCGACCACTCCGTCTCTGGTTCTCAGTGTTGCCTATTTCTTTGTGCTTCTACAGAAGAGCTTGAACAGCACATCTCGAAGCCACTGTCTGCTTTGAAATCTTTGCCTGGTAAAGAGATTGCTGGTGCAAAAGAACCTACCTTGTATCTTATTGCTGTGCTCAGTCTTGCCATGGTGTATGACCTGTAACATAAAACTTCCACAACCTCACCTTAGTAGCAGAGTTTGGCTTTTAACCAGTTCTATGCCTCCTACACAGCTCTTTGTTTCAGTTAACTGGTTCCCGATCAGTCACCGCAGTTTTACTGCGGCAGAATGGCACGGGTGGGCGAAACGACGTTGCCTTACGTCGGTTTGCCTTTTGACCACTAGGGGGCGCGGCGCCAGCGGCTCGCCGCCAATGCGAGTGCCCGACGGGCGCGATGACAGCAGGGCACCCGCGATCACTTGTGACAGAGCGAGAACTGGGATCTGTGTGTGTAAACACACAAATCTCGGTTCTCTCAGGGGAGAGGAGACAGATCGTGTGTTCATACTAAGTTATTTTTTTTTTTTTTTTTTTATTGAGATATTTATTATAGCAAAAAGTAAGAGATATTGTGTTTTTATTTTTTTTTATTTTTTATTGTTGCTCTTTTTTTGTTTATAGCGCAAAAAATAAAAACCGCAGAGGTGATCAAATACCACCAAAAGAAAGCTCTATTTGTGGGGAAAAAAGAACATCAATTTTGTTTGGGTACAGCATCAAACGACCACGCAATTATCAGTTAAAGCGACACAGTGCGTATCGCAAAAATGGCCTGGTTATTGAGTAGCCAAATCTTCCGGGCCTGAAGTGGTTAATGACTGATTCAACCTACATATGAAATTGATGATAATTGGCACCTGCTTGGCATAATTAGTTAATCATACACCGGACTCCAACCCTACAAAATTCCTAACTTTTTGCAAATGTAAAGGCCCGTACACACGATCGGATTTTCCAATGGGAATTGTGTGATGGCAGGCTGTTGTCAGAAAAAAAATACTGTTTGTATGCTCCATCAGACAATTGTCGCATTTTCCGCCAACAAATGTTGGCTTGCATGCTTTAAAATTTTCCGCCAACAAATGTGTGTTTTTCGGATTATCCGATCATGTGTACACAAGTCTTTCGGACAAAACTCCAAATTACAAACACGCATGCTCAGAAGCATAGCTAACCATAACACATTAGCAGAAGTTGCCCAAAGGGTGGCACTAAAGAGCTGAAAAAACACGTAGTTTCGTGTTTGTTGGCTGACAATTCTTTGCCGTTTGTTTGCAAGACAAGTTCATTGCCAATGCCCTTCAGACAAAAGTCCTACGCTTTGTCCACGGAAAATCCGATCGTGTGTACCAGGCTTTAGAATTGATGCTGATTTAAAGCCAATTGGTAGTCACAGCAAATAGTGCTTTGATTTAGATTTTTCTTCTGTTCTCTCACTTTGTATATTGTAAATTGTATATTTTTGAAAGCATTCCCACAGCATTTCTTTACACCTGTGTAAAATGTTTGCAAAGTACTGTTTATCAGATATTAATGAGTCCAGGCCCACTTTTAGCACTGAGCAGTTATCCTGCAGATGGAACAACTTTTCTACATTATAAAGCATATCTCAAATTGTCTATTTTCGATGCTGGTAAATAGTATGCTTTAGAATGTTCACATATATGTAAATGCTTTAGGAGCTCATGAACCGAAGTAGCACATTACAGTTAATATTTCCTTAGTAATCAGACTTTCTCTTATCGTCCATGGACCGACACAGCTCTCATACTGATTACGTGTGGGTATATGTCCCTGCTTGCAGGAGAAGACCTAGGCAGAATGTTAGATGTTAAAACATTCTAGAACAAGCCAGAGCCAAACAGCCCCGTCCAGGGGGGCGGTCCCTCCGGACATTAACCTCCCACCTTCAGCTAGCAGCCTCTTTTTTTTTCTGCCTAGCAGAAGGAGAAGACGTGGCTCTCTCAGGAGCCAGTCTCCTGGAAGATTTTTGCTTTTAAATTTTATTCCTTTGGGAATTTTATTATTTTATTTTTGAGACCTTCAATCAACTGTCGGCTGGGCAACAGGTTGGGTACACTAGTATCCTCGTAGTCTTCCCTGTCCGACCATCGAGCGTGTGCTGATCCTCGCCTTGTGTGCGTGAGACTCAGTTCACGACATACCCCATGGCTCCAGGGGTGGCCGGGTTGCTTTCATGCTCCCGCGGTCCTCTCAAGATTGAACAGTACCTACTGTATCTTTTGCGGTGGACCGGGCCGACAGCTACGCAGTACGACTCTGTGATAGGTCTGTCGGAAACAAGCCAGTGGGTCCCTCTAGGGATGGGTAAGTAGTCTCTCCTGCTGCAAGGTGAGTACATACTGGCTGTGTTTGTGTGTGGGGGATTCTCCCTGTCTCCCCCCTGTTATGCTGCTCTCTGCACCCTGCTCTGGTGCTGTGTGGGGTTTACTTGGGGGGTCGCTCTGCCCTGGGGGGGGGACATACAGCGGAACCGAGTGGTCCCTAAGGGTGGTGAGTCCTCCGGGTGTCCCCCCCTCAGCCTCAGCACAGCCAGTGGGTGGACTGTATTATTCACTGTAATAGTGAATAAGGTCTCAGAGGGTGGCAATATGGAGTCTGGTTCACCTGCTTCTCCACACTTGTCAGAGGCAACTGGCAGTGCTCCTGCATCTGCGGTCCCTATGGACCAGTTGTCGGCAGTCCTGGAATCATTCATTGTCAAGCTGGAAGCAGTGTGCGAATGCACAGGGGCTGCAAAGCGCCCCCTCCCCACACAATCTCCACATGGGGAGTGCTCTGACTTAGATATGGGCCTAGCTACTGCTGCTGAGGACCCTAGTTCTGAGGATTTTGATGTGTTTGGACAGGAAATTCCTTGTCAGGAAGACCCCTGTCTTGAACCACCAACTGACAGGGTGCTTGTGAGTGAGCTCATTGATGCTGTGAGGGACACTCTCAAGCTGAATGTTGAGGCTGAGGAACCTCAGGTGGAAGCTATGTCCTTTTAGTTCCTTTAAAGCCGTGTCTTCAAAAAAGGTTTTTCCATATGTGCCTTTTTTTAATACATTCATTGACCAAGTCTGGGATAAGCCGCAGAAGACTTTGACGGTCCCGCCGCGCATAGCCTTAAGGTACCCCTTTGAAGAGGACCTGGTTAAGAAGTGGGCTCACCCCCCAGTGGTCGACCCCCCGGTAGCCTGTTTGAATAAGGCTACCACGCTCCCAATGGAAGGGACTCCTGCGTTTAGGGATCCCGCTGACAGGAGGTCAGAAGTGGCGTGTAGAACTATGTTCACCTTATTGGGGGCCGCCTTACGCCCTATAGTGGCGGCGACACTTGTGTCTCAGACACTCACAGGCTGGGCAAGGATATTGCACCAGACAGTGCAGGAGCATAAATCTCCCTCCTGAAACCATTGCCCTGGCGCAGGGTTTAGTCTTCGTGTGCGATGCCACTGTGAATGCGACCCCTTTAATAACAGGGGCCTCCATTTCTGCTGTGGTGATGTGTCGCCTTATCTGGCTGAAATGCTGGTTGGCCGATCTAGCTTCCAAAAAGCTCCTGGCTGACTTGCCCTTTAAAGTGGTTGTAAACCCACTTTATAAACAAAGACCTACAGGTAAGCCTAGATTAAGGCTTACCTGTAGGTGCATGAAATATCTCCTTAACCTACACGGTTAAGGAGATATTTGTATTTAAAAGCGGCGACGCTGACGTCACGCGCATGGGGTTAACCCCATTCACAAATTCGGCTAGGTCGCAACATTCGACGACGTAGCCGAATTCGACGGCTCACTCGCGCATGCGCGGAGTCACGTCTTCTCCGCTCCAGCCAATCACAGCGCCGGAGCGGCGCTGTGATTGGCTGCAGCGGCGATACTCGGAAGTAACATTCCGGCTATCGCCGCAGCGATGGATGCGGCTAGAGGAGGGACACGGACGACTTCGGGGGCGCCGATCTAAGGTAAGTGGTACATAATGAGCTAGTATGCTAGTCATACTAGCTCATTATAGCTTTGTCTTGCAGGTTAGTTAAAAAAAAAAAAAAAAATTCTCAACAGGGTTTACAACCACTTTAAGGGCGGTAGACTGTTTGGGGCCGCTCTGGATGACATTATTAAAAATGTCACAGACGGTAAGAGCACCTTCCTTCCCCAGTCTATTAAGGGTAAGGAGCCCCACCGCAGGCCGGGCCCTTCCTTTCCGGCGAAGAAGACGTTTTTCGTCAGTAAGATTCCATGGGTAAGCCCGCCCAGACTGAAAAGAATGTGGCTGGGGGACAAAGACGTCCCTGGGTGCGTAAGCCTACCAAGCAAGCTCCCACGTCCACCACCGCATGAAGTCTTGCCCCTGCCCGACTCTGGGGTGGGGGGACATCTTCGCAGGTTCTTTGTGCGGTGGACCTCCCGGATCTCCGACCGGTGGGTGTGCGAGGTGGTCACTTCGGGATACAGGATAGAGTTCCGCTCGTGGCCCCAAGACAGGTTTTTTCCCTCGAACCTCCCTCTCCTTCCGGCCCGCCGGGCGGCCCTCTTGGGGGCCGTACAGGATTTGCTCGGGTGCCGAGTAATTGTGCCGGTTCCGTCACGAGAGGTTTCAGTGGTTTTACTCAAACCTGTTTGTTGTCCCGAAAAGGATGGGGTTTGGCCAATCCTGAACCTCAAGGCCCTGAATGCCTATGTGAAGGTATTAAAATTCCGGATGGAATCCATTCGCACGGTGATCGCGACACTCCACCAAGGGGATTTTTGGGCGTCCTTGGATATCAAGGATGCTTACTTGCACATCCTAATCTGCGCAAGCCACCAGAGGTTTCTGCGCTTTGCCATAGGCGAAGTCCACTATCAGTTCGTAGCTCTTCCCTTCGGCCTAGCATCGGCACCACGGGTTTTCACCAAAGTGCTTGCCCCGGTTCTGGCTTTGCTGAGACAGCGAGGAATTCTTATTGTGGGCTATCTAGACGATCTCCTTCTCAGAGCAGAAAATGGCACAGAATTGGAGGAAAATGTGACAATAGTCAGTCAGACCCTCCGGGACTTCGGATGGGTTCTGAAAACGCAGGAGTCGGCTCTAGTCCCGACTCAACGCTTGGAGTATCTGGGTCTGATCCTGGACACTTCGGCAGCAAAGGTGTTTCTACCCTCAGAGAAGTTACTGACACTTCAGTCGGCAGTACAGGTTCTGACGTCCCGAAAATGGTCGTCAATTCGCTTCTGGATGAGACAATCACACACTCGGGCATTACAGAAGGGAATTTTGTCTGTTTAGGACAAGTCCCCATTGTCTTTGGATCTTCAGATCCAGGTGAGTCACTCTGTCAAGGCGTCCCTGATGTGGTGGCTGAGATCCCCGGCTCTTCGGGCCGGGAAGTCGTTCCTCCCCATCCACTGGACGGTGATCACAACGGACGCCAGCCTGACGGGCTGGGGAGGAGTGTGGGGAGTCCTGTCAGCTCAAGGGCTCTGGACTCCAGCCAAATCTCGTCTCCCAATCAACGTCCTGGAATTGCGGGCGATCAGACTGTGTCTCTCTGCATGGTCAGAATCCAATCGGACAACGCCACGGCCGTAGCGTATGTCAGCCATCAGGGGGGCACTCGGAGCTCGGCTGCGGCGTTCGAGGTCGCTCACATCTTAAGGTGGGCGGAAAGAAGCGTGCCGGCGCTGTCGGCCATCTACATTCCGGGCGTAGAAAACTGGCAGGCGGACTATCTGAGCCGCCAGTCCCTGGACCAGGGGGAGTGGCCCTTGCATCCGGAAGTGTGTCAACTCCTTTGTCGGCGGTGGGGCACTCCGGACGTGGACCTGATGGCGTCTCGACTCAATCGCATGGTGTCGAGGTTTGTGGCCCGGTACAGGGACCCCTGGGCGGATGCCTTGGACGCAATGGTGGCCCCGTGGGGTCAGTATCGCTTGATGTATGTCTACCCTCCACTGCAGTTGCTTTCTCGTCTGCTGAGCAGGGTAGCGGCTGAGGGCATTCCGGTGATCCTCATTGCTCCGGACTGACTGGCCTCTGCGTCATTGGTACTGGCTTTAACGGCATGGCTATTGAGAGTCAGGTGCTGAAAGACCGAGGCCTGTCGGATTCGGTAATTTCAACCATGCTTGGGGCACGGAAGTCTTCTTCTAGGAAGATCTATCACTGTACCTGGAGAGCTTACATCGCTATGTGCGAAGAACTAGACTGGCGTCCACGGACGTACTCTGTTCCCAGAATCCTGAGGTTCTTACAGCGTGGTGTTGCTCAAAGGCTGGCTTTGAGCACTATTAAGGGTCAGATTTCGGCCTTGGCCGTTTTCTTTCAAAGACCCCTAGCTGGTCATTCCTTGGTTAGCACTTTTGTGCAGGGGGTACGCCACGTGGTTCCACCTGCCAAGCCCCCGCTCCCTCCTTGGGATCTGAACTTGGTGCTTTCGGTTCTTCAGGAATCTCCTTTTGAGAATATAAGAGAGATTCCTCTTTCAACTTTGTCCTAGAAGGTGGCTTTTTCTTTTTCGTACATCACGGGACACAGAGCGACATAGTCATTACTAATGGGTTATATAGTTACCGTCAGGTGCTGGCACTGGCAACTTCCAAAACCGGAAGTACCCTCCCCTATATAAGCCCCTCCCATCCGGGAGCACCTCAGTTTTTTGCCAGTGTCTAAGGTGTTGGCCAAGAAGAAACATGTGTTTTTCACTGAGCTTGCGTACAGGTTCTTTTGGGCCTCAGTAAGCTATTCCGGATCCGACCAAAAAAGCTTCATAGCTAAACGGTCGGTACCCGGGCCTTGCAGAGAAGAGCAAGGTTCTGCCTGTAATGCTTCTCTTAGGAGAGCTGGACCCTGGGATCCAGAGCTCTGGTCATACCCACGACCAAGATGTTTTCTGTGCAGGGTGCTATACAGGTCCAGGGGAGTGGAATCCTTGGGAACCCGGTCCCTGAAGGTTTGATTACAATGCCTGCCGTGATAGGTGAAGTTTGGGCTTTTGTGGACCAAACAAAGTCCTGCGGCGGGGAACAGGTAAGTGGGGGCCCCCAGGAACTTGGTTCTATTGGGGGACCCCCAAGCCTAATTTGTCTTTCTGTCTGTTACCTAACGGTATTCCCGCTAATATCTGTGCATGCCTGTAACTACTAAAAAAAAAAAATGTAATAATTTTTAATGGTGGTCAAGAAAAAAAAAAAAAAAAAAAAAGGAATGTTTTTTTATATATGTTTAGTATATTAAACTGCGGTACCTGTGTTTGTCCACTAGAGGCCGCTGTGGAATGTTTTTCTTGTCATATGGACTAGTTTCTTCTCAGAGAACAAAGTCCAGGCAGCTGGTGAGTTCTCCTACAGGAAACTGTTTCCTCTGCCATGTTGCAGTGTTCGTCTATCCCCCGGCCTGCGGCAAAGGGGGCCCTGGCTCCTGTCCCTGGTTTCCATGTTTGAAAATTAGCGCCGAGGCGCACGTGGCCGCGCGCGTGCGCGTGCACGCGCCTCTATATATAGAGGTGGCCGGAAAAAGGGGCGGGGCCTGGGGGATGACGCTCTGTGCGCGCCGCAGCGCTTCTGCGCATGTGCGGGCGTCCCAGCAGGTTTTTAAAAAGCCACATTATTGCAGTAGCTGGCTATGAAGTACAGAGACAGAGCTGGCAACATTTAAAGGCATACAGCAAGCGGTTGATACAGGCATCCCCTAGAAAGGCACATTAGTAGACACCAACTGTTATATAGCAGCAATTGTGCTAGACTATTCTCAGTAAAAGTGGTGTATTACGGCTGGAATACCTCAGCTTTAGGCTTAGGAATATGCCGTCCAGTAGCTCCGGAACTGAATCTTCCAGGAAGCGAAGGGGGTCTCATCGGGCTCTGAGGATCTTGGGCATACTCCTGCTGCACCAGTCTCCCCTGAAGTTCAGAGGTAAGTGACCGTAGAGACCCCGCAGGGGTACTTGGTACTGTGGCTGTCCTCAGTCACCTGCTCCTGTGTATGTAACAGATGAGGTTTTTTCCTCAGCTCTGGGAGGATTAGAGAGAGATTGTCAAAATTTATCGCTGCCTCCCTGTCAGGGAAAGCACGCCCGATCTCCGTCTCCTCCTTCAGAGTGCCTGTTAGCAGAGCAACAGTCCCATACAGGGATCGACCTGCCTGAAGGGGATCAGGATAAGGTTGATTCTGTTATAGAGGAATCAACAGTGGGGGAACCTTTTCTCAGCATCTCAAGCTGAAAGATTATGGGTTCAGTCTCTGACTAACATGGTCCGATCAGCATTTAAAAATGCACCTTGCGGAACCATCAACCACTACTGTATCCTCGTTGGGGTCGCTAGAAGCCCCCAGACTGTTTGTTCTTTTCCACTTCACCCTTTACTGAAAGGGCTCATTTACCAGGATTGGGAACGTCCTGAGAAAATATTTATTCCCCCAAGAGATTTCCGGTGGTCTATCCCATGGAGGATAAGTTCATCAAAAAAAAAAAAAATGGAAGGTCCCTACAGTGGACGCAGCCATCTCTTGTATGTATAAATCACTGACATGTCCAGTGGATAATGTCCAAATGTTCAAGAACCCAATAGATAAAAGATTGGAGTCCTTATGAAAATCTGCTTGGTGATACAACCAGCAGTAGCAGCTATTGGGGTCTGCTAAGCAGTGAAGGATCAGTTGAAACAGGTCTTGAGGGACTTGACAGATCAGCAGGCTTTGCCCTAGCTGATCTACCTAGAGCCTTAGGCTTTGCGGTTGACGCCATAGAGGATTCAGTCCATCAGGCCTCCCGCCTTACGCTGTCTATAGTACATATGCGTAGGCTCCTATGGCTCAGAAACTGGTCTGCTGAAGCTCCCTGTAAAGAATGGCTGGTTAGCGTCCCATTTCATGGTGAACGCTTATTCAGGGAAAACCTGGACAAATATATCCAGAAAATTTCCAGCGGTAAAAATACGCTCTTGCCGGTTAAAAGCAGAGTTAGAGGTCCCTCTTTAAGAGGCCTGCTTCTCCAGTCCCTGGGGCATCGGCTGTGTAACAGTTCCGACGGCCTCCTCGGTTAAATCCCGGGGGTAAAAAACAGGGACAGTAGCAGGGTAATGAGAAACCCTGGGTCAGGGGAGGTACAAAACCTCCCCCAAAGTTAAATTCATTGAAGCCCCCACTCAGTCGGGTGGGGGGGAGGACTCCAGTTGTTCGCAAAGAGACCTGGCGGGACACGATCAAGACAGATAGGTGCTCTCCGCAGTATGTTTGGGATACAGTTTGGAGTTAAAAGACTCCCCTCCTTCCCATTTTGAGGTCAAACGTGCCAAGGGATCCCCGGAAGAGAGAGTCCCTCCTGTTGGCACTAGAACAACTATTGCTCCAAGGAGTAATTATGGAGGTTCCCCTGGAAGAATGAGGGTTCGGGTTTTACTCAAACCTCTTTACAGTCCCGAAGCAAACGCGGACGGGAGGCCCATATTAATTCTAAAAAGGGCTATACAAATTCCTGTATATCAGGACTTTCCGATGGAGTCGATCCGATCGGTGGCCACTGCCCTACAAGGGGAGGATTGGTTAGCCACGATCGACATCAAAAATGCTTATTTGCACATTCCCATCTTTCCAGTCCATCAAAAATTTCTACGCTTTGCAGTAGAAGGGCGCCATTTTCAGTTCAGAGCCTTACCCTTCGGTTTGGCCACAGCACCAAGAGTGTTCACAAAAATTCTGGCCCTTTATTGGCCAATCTAAGAACACAAGGTGTAATGATAATGGCATATCTGGATGACTTGTTGCTGATAGACCACTCAGTGAAAAAACTAGACGTGGTCGTTCACAAGACGATCAAGTATCTGGAATCTCACGGTTGGATTATCAACCGAGACAAGTCAGCCCTAAAAACCAGTCAAAAGTCTGGAATACTTGGGGCTAAGGTTGGATTCAGGCCAGAGAAAAATATTCTTGCCTCGAGGAAAGGTGTTGTCTTTGAAAGATTTGATCCACTTAGTGGGTACAAAAAAGACAGCCGTCCATACGCCTGTATATGAGGCTGCTGGGAAAAATGGTGGCATCATTCGAAGCAGTACCCTACGGTCAATTCCATTCAAGGAATTTGCAAGGGGCCATACTGTCAGCCTGGAACAAAAAAAGTTCAGGCCCTAGACTTACAATGTCCTTGTCCCCTTCCGTTCGCAAGAGCCTCCGTTGGTGGTTGGTTCCCCAGAATCTGGAAAAAAGGAAATCCTTCAGTCCGGTTTCTTGGAGGGTGGTCACTACAGATGCCAGCCTTATAGGCTGGGGAGCAGTACTGGAGCAATAGTCTCTCCAGGGCAGATGGTCGGATGCAGAAAAGGCCCTGCCCATCAATCTCTTAGAGATACGAGCAGCCCGGTATGCCCTAGTAGCATGGACATCCAAACTCCAAGGGTCCCCTGTCAGATTTCAATCAGACAATGCCACAGCAGTGGCATATATCAATCATCAGGGGGGCACCAGGAGTCGTGCAGCCCAGAGGGAAGTAAATTACATCCTGAAATGGGCAGAAAAATATGTCCCAGCCATATCTGCGGTATTCATTCCAGGAGTGGAGAATTGGAAGGCGGACTTTCTAAGTCGCCAGCAATTAGGCCCAGAGGAAGGGTCCCTTCACCCCGAGGTTTTCTGGACAATATGTCAGCGGTGGGGAACATCGGATGTAGATCTTCTAGCATCCAGATTCAACGCAAAGGGGGACAGGGTTGTCTCTCGCACAAGGGATCCCCTAGCTTGCAGCTCGGATGCCCTAGTGTTCCCTTGGGATCAGTTCAAGCTGATATATGCATTCACACCGCCAATGGTTACCTCGATTACTCCGCAGAATCAGGGTAGAAAAGAAACCAGTGATTCCGGTGGCTCCAGCGTGGCCCCGAAGAGCGTGGTACGCGGAGATTGTAAAATTTCAGTGGGGAGTCCTTGGACTCTCCCACGTCGTCCGGCTTTCGCAAGGACCGATGTGCCACCCTTCCTTACCAGCCCTAGGTTTGACGGCCTGGCTATTGAAGCCCACATTCTAAAAAAGAGAGGGCTCTCTAATGCTGTGGTATCTACCATGATCAATGCCAGGAAGCCGGTATCCAGGCAGATCTACTATAGAATCTGGAAGGCGTACATCGCGTGGTGTGAGGCCAAGAAATGGCATCCACATAAGTACGTAATAGGTAGGATTCTGGACTTCCTACAGTGGGCTGTAGATAGGAAGCTTGCCTTGAGTACTATCAAGGGTCAGATTTCGGCCTTGTCAATATTTTTTCAAAGGCCCTTGGCTTCGCATTCACTAGTCAAAGCCTTTATACAAGGAGTGATGCGTATTAGTCCTCCGGTTAATATTCCCATATGTCCATGGGATCTAAACTTGGTTCTGTCGGTTCTACAGAAACAACCACTTGAACCATTACAGCATATTTCCTTGGTGCTTCTCACCAGGAAATTGATTTTTCTAGTAGCCATTTGTTCGGCTAAAAGAGTATCGGAATTAGCAGCTATGTCCTGTAGGGAGCCATATCTGGTTATCCATAAGGACAGAGTAGTGTTACGTCCTCATCCAGCCTTTCTTCCTAAGGTGGTATCGAGGTTTCATTTGAACCAAGATGTGGTTCTTCCTTCTTTTTTCCCCAAACCTACTTCGGTGGAGGAAAAGTTATTGCATTCTTTGGATGTAGTAAGAGCAGTTAAAGCTTATCTAAAAGCCACTGCTCAGATTCGCAGAACGGATACTTTGTTTATTCTGCCGGAAGGCCCCAGAAAGGGTCAGGCAGCGTCAAAATCTACTTTAGCCAAGTGGATTCGACAGGTCATTATGCAAGCTTATGGCTTGAGAAGGAGACCGCCTCCGTTCAAAGTTAGAGCGCACTCCACGAGAGCAGTTGGAACTTCATGGGCAGTGCATCACCAGGCCTCCCTGGCTCAAATCTGTAAGGCCGCAACGTGGTCTTCAGTTCACACGTTTACTAGGTTCTACCAGGTGGACGTTAGAAGTCAGGAGGATGTCGCCTTTGGGCGCAGTGTGTTGCAGGCCGCAAAAGATCCTCATGTCTGATAGCGCTCAGCTTATATATGGTGTATCCCCCCCCTCATTTGGCATTGCTTTAGGACATCCCATTAGTAATGACTATGTCGCTCTGTGTCCCGTGATGTACGAAAAAGAAAATAGGATTTTTATAACAGCTTACCTGTAAAATCCTTTTCTTGGAGTACATCACGGGACACAGAGCTCCCACCCCTCTTTTGGGGACACTT
The DNA here is from genome assembly GCA_029206835.1 of Rana muscosa. Lineage (NCBI taxonomy): Eukaryota > Metazoa > Chordata > Amphibia > Anura > Ranidae > Rana > Rana muscosa. The sequence continues at coordinate 76,438,114 of CM055121.1, forward strand.
ATTGCTTTGCTACAAAACTGAGGTGCTCCCGGATGGGAGGGGCTTATATAGGGGAGGGTACTTCCGGTTTTGGAAGTTGCCAGTGCCAGCACCTGACGGTAACTATATAACCCATTAGTAATGACTATGTCGCTCTGTGTCCCGTGATGTACTCCAAGAAAAGGATTTTACAGGTAAGCTGTTATAAAAATCCTATTTTTAGTGGCCATCACTTCTGTTAGACGGGTGTCTGAGTTAGCGGCTCTGTCATGCAAGTCGCCTTACCTGGTCCTCCATAAGGATAAGGCGGTATTGCGACCGCGACCGTCTTTCCTTCCTAAGGTGGTTTAGACTTTTCACCTTAATGAGGACATTGTCCTTCCGTCCTTGTGCCCTCATCCATCGCATCCTAGAGAGGTTGCGCTTCACAATTTGGATGTGGTGCGTGCCTTACGGGGGTATACCTGTCAGCTACTGCTTCTATTCCGAAGTCTGACTCGCTGTTTGTATCTGTCTCTGGTCCGAAACAGGGCCAAGCGGTGTCGTCTGCCACCATTTCTAGGTGGATGAGACAGACTGTTATACAGGCCTATGCCATTAGGGGACGGGCGCCTCCCTTCCCGGTGACGGCGCGTTCCACCAGGGCAATTGGTGCTTCCTGAGCTTTCCGACATCAAGCGTCGGTTGCACAAGTGTGCAAGGCGGCGACCTGGTCGTCCGTTCATACATTTTCAAAGTTCTACAAGGTTGATGTGGCTGCATCTTCGGATGCTTCCTTCGGCCGCAAAGTGTTGCAGGCCGCTGTTTAATGTTGCAACTCCTCCGTTGAGGAGCTCTGCTGGTTTGGAGTGAAGTTTTGGTTGTTCCTTACTTTTTTGCTCCCACCCTTTTCTTATACTGCTTTGGGACGTCCCACACGTAATCAGTATGAGAGCTGTGGCGGTCCATGGGCGATAAGAGAAAATAGGATTTTTGTACTCACCGTAAAATCCGTTTCTCTGACGTCCATGGACCGACACAGCACCCACCCTTCCTTTTATGGTTTGTACTGCTTTGTTACAAACTGAGGCTGCTAGCTGCAAGAGGGAGGGTAATGTCCGGAGGGGCCGCCCCCCTGGGCGGGGCTGTACGGCTCTGGCTTGTTCTAGAATGTTTTAACATCTAACATTCTGCCTAGGTCTTCTCCTGCAAGCAGGGACATATACCCACACGTAATCAGTATGAGAGCTGTGTCGGTCCATGGACGTCAGAGAAACGGATTTTACGGTGAGTACAAAAATCCAAAAATCTTATTTTTTTTTTTACTTAGCATTAAAAAAAAAAAATTACACTGCAAAATCTTTGTCTAGACATAGTTGTCATAGGCACTTTCTTTTGTTTTAATGTTTTCTGTTTGGTGACTGGAAAGGAAAGCATGTAATTGTCACTTCTGATTTTATTGTAGTCCTAGTAAAGACATTCTTGTTTTTTTCTGAGGTGTTTGCCATGATTGGATGCTATTCCACAAAGGTCTTAACCTTGTGTGCTAATGGAGTCTATTTATAGGACTTTGGATAATCTGCTGCCATTTCTTTATAATTAACTCACTTTATATTGTTTTTCTGTCAGTTTTAATAACCTCTGTCATGTACTTTGGTTTTTATTGAACTTTGGTGATTTGTTCTTTTGGTCAGCTATTAGGTCATTAAATCGCCCCAAGTATTTTTAGCTTCTACGAGTTTCATTGTATGACTGATTCAGAATGTTTGTGCAGATTTCGTCAGTATTATTGCAACAGTGTTTTAATACTCTAATGCCTCGTACACACGATTGGAATTTCCGATGAAAAAAGTCAGTTGGAATTTTTTCATCGGATAAGACCGTGTGTATGCCCCATCGGACTTTTTCCTTCGAAAATACCGACGGAGTTAGACAGAGAACATGTTCTCTTTTTCTCTGACGAAAAAAATTCCGATCGGAAATTCCAATAGTCTGTATGGAACTCCGACGAAGAAAAAAAACACGCATGCTCAGAATCAAATCGACGCATGCTTGGAAGCATTGAACTTAATTTTTCTCTGCTCGTCGTAGTGTTGTACGTCACTGCGTTCTTGACGGTCAGAATTTGGTGCGACAGTGTGTATGCAAGACAGCTTGAACGGAATTCCGTTGGAAAAATCCATCGGAATTTATCCCGACGGAAAATCCGATCGTGTGTACAAGGCATTAGGCAACGGTCCACAAACTTTTTTCCACTGAGGACCACTTTTACGGAAGGAAATTTTGCCATGGACTGGGGGGGGGAGGATGTGGGCAGTTGTCTGGTTGATGGATAATGAGGATTGATGTCATATATAATGAAATCATTTAACTCCCCATAATGCAGAATCAGTGGGAGCCCTGTGCTTGTCACTTGCCACCTAATGCAGCATGTCACTTGCCACCTTTGCCTGCCATCAAATGCAACATATAACTTGCCACTGCTTGTTACTAGATGCAGTTTTCTCTGTGCAGCGTACGACCAGAGGAGACCAGTACTCCACCCCCATCCCGCCTGTGTACCTGGGGATTGGCACTGTCCCGCCAATGAGATCCCATATCCCAGTGTGTGGTCCCGGAAAATCTGCACTGTCCCGCCCATGGAATCCTGTATCCCTTGGGGATTGGCACTGTTGGTTGTTGCCAGCTTTCAGGGAAAACTTTGGCTCAAGCTCGGCTTGCTTTCCCTGATTGCTTCACTGAATGAGCACATGCGCAGTAACTGAAGTAATACAGGAGGTAGTGCAGCCCGGCATCTGACGGGTCCGGGGGTTGGGGACCCCCTGCTCTAAGAGTTTTGTTTTTAAACATCTTTATACAGTGTCACACAGCTTTTCACCCAAAATTCATACATTTTTTCCAATTGAATCTCATTGTTAAACTTTTAATCGTGGGTGAAATCTGTGTGAATCTTGTGTGCGAATATTTATATATTTCCCCCCTAAGTGCACTTTTATATATATTTTAATTAATTGGTATTTTTGCAATACAAAAACAACTTATGAATTTTTCCTTTCATTTAAAAGTTATTACACGGTCTCCAGAATAGTTGTAGGAGCTTTCAAAAAATGCAGCAAGATCATCTTTCTACTGTTTTTGGCTGCAGCCATTATAAAGGCAGGCAAGGATATATGTGTCCAACTAAAGTATCCAGTTTCTAAAATTGAGCTGAACTCCAGAGCAGTTATGTGTTCTCTAGGATCCCATCTAATTTAATTTAGATAAGGCCCTATAAACAAAAGCTTGAATGAATAAAGAATTCACAATTAAATGTACTCAACCCTACTGTTACAAGCCCTTCTGTCATTGCCATAGTGACAGATGGCTCAAAATTGTCTTTCCCCAAAATTAAAATGGATACTAGTTGGCTCTAGACTTAAAAGGTTGGTTCTCTGCCTGGGCAAGCTGATTGTTGCCACTTTTTATCAGCACCATCCATATAGATGGGGCCTCTACATCACCTAATCCAACCAATAAATAATATATTCAGTGGCGTCACTGTCCTGCATTGTTTTTTTCTGGATAAAACCACCAGCGAGCATGAGCCAACTGAGATGCAATAAATATTTGGAAATTGGACATTGCAAAGCCCCCCTCTAGGATTGGCAACTGCAGGGTGTCTTTAGCTATCCTCGCAGCCTTGTCTCCCCAAATAAAGGACATACGAATAGAATCAATCTCCTGAAAACATAGTTTGGGTACATACACTGAGGAATTACTTGGAACATTAAAACTGTTTTCAATATATTTATCCTACCATTCAGAGGAAGGTTATTCCTGACTCTAATATTGTTTTTGAGTTTGCTTATCAACAGATCAAGATTATTCTGGAGGTATTTTTGGATAGACTGCTGCACAACCACCCCTAGATATACTGGAAGCTAGCAACAACCTTAAGGGGACAGAGGGATGGAATGGAGGATAAGGGATTTCTCTCAAATTCCCGTAAACCAGAAAAATGTCCAAACCAGCTTGTAGCATCCAACAGAATAGACTAGGAAGTAGTAGAATCTGCCAAATATATGATCAGATTGCCTGCCTAAAGGGACACCTTTTTGCTCCAGTATTAGTATATACCTAGTTAAGGGCTCAGCAAACCCCAGGCTTGGCGACCAGATGTCTCGACCTGGCACCTGGGCTGCCGCTCGAATGCTCCCCACTTACCCCCCCCCCCACTATGTATCCTGGACTCAGTTTGTCCATCTGCAGGCCCGGCATAGCAGATGCTGTTGGGTAGAGGGGGAGTGAGGAGAGCGGACCACACATCCGCTCTCCTCCTTTTCTAGTTGTTGAGACCCAGAAGTGACGTTATTTCTGGGTCCCCCGTGACGGTTTCCCTGGCCATCAAGGCCGGGAAAGCATGTAATGCATGTTATGCAGTGCAATGTGCATTGAATTCCATTCAGTGGAGCACAGGGGGACATGCAGGGTCTAAAAGATCTCATTAAAGAGAACCTGTCACCAAAAAAAGTAAAAATAAAGTTTAATTGTAAAGAAAATTCAAGTTGCACCCAGGCACAAATGAGGCCACGTATCACTAAAAAGTACCACACTCACTAACTACGCTAGGACGTCAGTGTATAGTCCCATTTCGGGGTGGAGCTATACCCTGATGTCACGCCGCCACCACCTGTCTAATGGCATTGTGGCATTCTCACTCCCGCTAGTGGTGCAGTTACAACTTCACTTGGTGAGAAGACCAAGTGTGGATGGATGGATCTGGATGGGCCATAGAGGGATGCTGATCTGTGTTGTCTAAAGATAAGCTTTTTGCCGCACTGTTAGCTTTTGGAGTTGTTGAGTGTGGTACTTTTTATTCATAAGTGGGGATCTTCTTTCTCCTTTCGATGGTGAAAGTCACACTGGGACAGCAAGATTCTAATCGGGACAAACCCCCCCCCACACTTTCTATATATTGATGGACCTTTCATTTTTGAGACTAACGATTTACCTGTGTAATTAAGGAATGTGAATAAAATGCAGCGCTAAAAATTAGGAGAGACCCAATCCCACTGTTTGAGACTGGACTCAAAGTGCAACAAAAGTGAAAATAAATGAATAAGTCCACATAAACGTCCTTTCAAGTATCCTTGAAGTGAAATGTTGAAACCAGACACGCAACAGTATAGGTCATCAGCATGTAACTTCTTGTAAAGCAGTAAAGTAGAATGCTCTTACCGGAACTGATGGATCTACTTATTAGGCAGATAATTAGGGCATGTGAAATCCTAGTGGCAAGTCATGTCTGCTTGTCTGAAGACTTAAGGTGGACCAAACATATCCCAGATTACAGCTCTTTGGAAGGTATCCCAACCTCAAAGGAGACTCTGGATTCACCGGATGTCCACGTGGTTCTCAGATGATCAGAAAATCCTTTTCAGGATTAGGAGATGGCAAAGACGGAAGGAACTCCAAATAGCAACTCAATCAACCCAACATGGAAGAAAAAAGATGGAGGTGCTCCAATAGTGCAGGTCAAATGTGGGTTTCTTAAAAAAAAAAAATATATATATAAAAGTGATCACAGTACATATAAAAAATTAAAAGGGCAATAAGTGGAGTGGTGTACCAAGCCGACGCGTTTCGTACACAAGTACTTCAACAGAGGCATCAACCTGCTCCCACAAATTGCCAAACATTTATAACCAACACTTCAAACCTGACTGAATTCTGACCAATCGAAGGGTTTCTGGTGCTGACACGGGATTGGAAGAAAACCACCGCCTGATCACGTACAGGCGGTGACTTCCAACTCTCGACCAATCAAAATTGCCATTGAGAAAATACTTCCAAGGTCAACAATGACAATGAGCTGACTCACCGGAAGTAAACTCAGTGGCAACCAATTAAAGACTCAGGATAACCCGCGAAAAAACGGGAGGTGGGGAGACATGCAGCGATTAAACACCCACACGTCCACCTCTCTCACCGAATTGGGTAAACCTGAGCCATGTGATTGTAAGGTGTATAGACTGTCTCCACCTACAGTCATACCCTTCAAATATCTCCCATTGGAAAGCAGCCCCATCTGCGGTGGCACTGTGCCAAAACGAGGCACGACGCGGCAAAAAAGGCATATCCGTCCTGAGTTGGCGGAACCTGGCGTGTCACGTCCTGGCCGACCAACAGTGGCGCGCATAGGAATCACCGGGCATGCGCAAACCGAGCGGCGGTGAGGGACGGGGCGCAGGCACGAGATGATGTATGTGCATTGAATAGGACTCGACCCATAGTACACAACCTAATGGTAAATAACGTAATCAGCGCCATCTTGTGGAAGAAAAAGAATCTTCTCATAGAAGGGACCTTCATTATGATGAAAAGGACCTGACTACCACTAGCAAAGGCCATGGTATACAAGTAAAAACAACTGAAAAATTAATAATAGAAAACAAAACAAAAAAAGGGGAAGCCAAAAAAGGGGCAAAAAATTATATAAAAATATAAAGGGCAAAAAGACACACATGAATCAGGGACATGGCCTCTGGATGACACCATGAATCCTATTGGTAGATGGATATTGAGTAAATGTACGAATGTGGAGTGGGATTATGCCAAGTTGATAAAGGAATTAATATCCCACTCAACATTCATACCAAAGGGCGCATAAGTGCGGAGTTCATAGATCCAATACGTTTCAAGGCGGAATACCCCTCGAATCCAGGACTCTCCCCTCCAATGAGAAACAAATTGATCGATGGCCTAAATCTGTGTCCCCCTAGGGTCACGATCATGATCAAGATGGTGGCGGGGAACACTGTGGTTGGTCTTACCACTTTTGATGTTGTATATATGTTCATTCGCTTGGATGGTGAAAGTCCTACTTGTTCGCATACATACTGCTTCTTGCACGGGCAGGTCAGGAGGTAGACAATGTAATGTGTTGCACAGGTGGTAAAATGTTTTATTTGGTATACCCTTAGTGTGACTGTTGACTGGAACGTTTCACTTTTACGTCTAGCACTAGTGTTGTGCAGACAGACATTGCACCTACGACAAGGAAAGTACCCCTTACAGTCCTGGAAAAAAGAGACACGTTTGGGGGGGGTCTATGATGTTGGGTGCAATCTGGCCCTGGATGGACCTGGCACCCTTAAAAATCATCCCAGCTTGTTCTGGTAATGCTGGTCCAAGCAGTCTGTCACTCCTAAGCACACCCCAGTGTCTTAAGTATTTATTTGATCTGTCAGGATTGGATTGAGTACGTAGTAAAGAAGGACCATCTAAATTTATCATCTTTGATCTTTTTAGGACCCACCTCTAATAATGAATTCCAATCGATCTTCGAGATCCGATCGATTTCCATATCCAGATCGTTTGGTGGGTATCCCTTTTCCACGAATCTACCTTTTAGGATAGCTGCCTGTGTAACAAAGTCCCCCACCCTAGTACAGTTCCTGTGTAATTAAGGCACGGCATTTTGTTATATAATTAGTTACATTGGTCCAAGCTGTATCAATGTTACTGTAAAGTATTCATACCTGAAATTCATCTTTGGGTGTCTCCTGATTAATTAGTACTAAAAGACCGGGAAACACGGAATGTGTGTGTCTTTATTCACTTACTAAGTGTTTGAAAGTTCAAACTTGGTGGTAAATATTCCACTATTCAGAGCTTAGTCTCAGGTAGATGACAAGGTTTTACATCACACTACAGTTTGCTCTATTACCACTACTTCTGCCCAGAGCTCTTGGGCTCCACTTTTGCTCTTTTGTCACAAGAACTTTGTTGCAAGATGGTCGGTTTCTGTGTTTCCTTCTCAGATGCGCTTGCCCCATGTCCACACCCTATTCCTTGAGTACCCTACAGTGGAATTCCCCCACTGATAGAAATGAAAGGAACTAGGTGCAAGGGAAACGCTCAAAAAACCTCAAACCGCTCAATGACAATGCTTCCCTTGCACAGGAGCTGGATTCTCTCAACACTGGCCTCTGCATTATTTTCTAGCTCTTTCTCAGACATGCATCAAATGGCCTACCTGACCAAGGCCGACTGTTTTTGCAACTGTTAGAATTTTTCTGAAAACAAATTTACTGCAGCCATTCCTGTCCAGACCACAAAAAAGGCCAGGCTGCTTCTCCACCCCTACCTTCTCTGCTCAAGTCAAAAGTGGAACTACCTGCTCTAGAACAGGCAGAGAGAATTCACTAAAAAGGTGGACAATTTCTTGTAATAGACCCTGCTGACTCAAGTCTTAAACATCTTACTGTGCTTATAAAAGATGTTCCTTCAATTAGGGACTCTCCAGACAATTTTTTTTAGATGTTCTTAAAGTGATTGTACACCCTGTACAACCACTTTTACCTACAGGTAAGCCTAATTTAAGGCTTACCTGTAGGTGCTAGGAATATCTCCTAAACTTCCACGGTTTAGGAGATATTTACAATAGAGACGAGCGCCGATGTCTATGGCGCATGCGCCGTAGACAACGGCGCATGCGCACATTAGAAACGGCGGTCGTGCCGTTTCTAAAGGAGGTCATGCTGTGACCTCACGTGACTCTGGCCAGTCACAGAGCCGGAGTTCACGGCCCCGGAAGGAAGAGGGGTGAAGAATGGATGCTTCCTGCACAGGGGACAATGGTGACATCGCAGGCTTCGGTTTCAGGTAAGTGACATATAATGGGCTACTATGCGATGCATAGTAGCCCATTATGCTTTACCTTTGCAGGGAAATAAAGAGGAAGTAAAACCCATCAGGATTGATCAATCCCATGACTAAGTCTTTATGACAAAACATGTCGGGGCGTGGCTGTGCGGCAACCATCTGAAGGAAACTTGTGACGTATCAAGGCCGATCAAGGTAGCGGAGATCCAGGAAGGAACAGCGGGGAGGTGGTGAGCGATCAGTGGACACCTTGGGTCCGCCGCGACCAATATACTCGGTTTTCGGTTCATCTCTGAACGAGTGTTTGCTGTGCAGTGTATTGCTCTATTTTTTGAGATTCATGTGAGTGCTATATTTGAAGATTTAAGTGTGATATTAAACTGATTTTACAGTATCACGCTATTTTGAGCACTTCTTTTATTTACATGCAGAGCTTTCTGGCAGTGAATTGGTTGGAACTGGGATTATCTGCTATACCTACCAGTGAGGTCTTTTTGTACACGCCGAACACGAGCGTGTAAGGCAATTTGAGTTGGTGAGTTTTGCATCTGACGGGAGAGGATTCACTGACACTGGGTGTGGTGGAAGATTGGAAGCTATTATCATTTTTTTTTCACAAACCTATTTGATGTGATATATGGGCTTATATTCAATTAATATTTAAACACATTTATATATATATATATTGGAATTTGTGCATATATTCACTTTTGTCACATGGTGATGTTAATGGACATTCACATTATTTTTGAATACTTGTGAAAACTGATATTTCATCTTACATTATTTACAGCGCTGCTTATATTTTATTACACTAATTTTAGGGTTTTAGAATATGTTTTTCACAGTTTGATTTTTTTTAAAGTAGCTGCTTCACTCTTTTGCAAATTTGATTATCACCATTTGTTCATAAGCACAGTGGTGGGAACACAGAAAGGGCGGATTCATCTTTGTTACCATTATTTACATACAGTGGGTACGGAAAGTATTCAGACCCCCTTAAATGTTTCACTCTTTGTTATATTGCAGCCATTTGCTAAAATCTTTTAAGTTCATTTTTTATCCTCAATGTACACACTTCACCCCATATTGACAGAAAAATACAGAATTGTTGACATTTTTGCAGGTTTATTAAAAAAGAAAAACTGAAATATCACATGGTCCTAAGTATTCAGACCGTTTGCTGTGACACTCATATATTTAACTCGGGTGCTGTCCATTTCTTCTGATCATCCTTGAGATGGTTCTACACCTTCATTTGAGTCCAGCTGTGTTTGATTATACTGATTGGACTTGAGTAGGAAAGCCACACACCTGTCTATATAAGACCTTACAGCTCACAGTGCATGTCAGAGAAAATGAGAATCATGAGGTCAAAGGAACTGCCTGAAGAGCTCAGAGACAGAATTGTGGCAAGGCACAGATCTGGCCAAGGTTCCAAAAAAAATTATGCTGCACTTAAGGTTCCTAAGAGCACAGTGGCCTCCATAATCCTTAAATGGAAGACGTTTGGGACGACCAGAACCCTTCCTAGAGCTGGCCGTCCGGCCAAACTGAGCTATCAGGGGAGAAGAGCCTTGGTGAGAGAGGTAAAGAAGAACCCAAAGATCACTGGGGCTGAGCTCCAGAGATGCAGTCAGGAGATGGGAGAAAGTTGTAGAAAGTCAACCATCACTGCAGCCCTCCACCAGTTGGGGCTTTATGGCAGAGTGGCCTGACGGAAGCCTCTCCTCCGTGCAAGACACATGAAAGCCTGCATGGACTTTGCTAAAAAAACACCTGAAGGATTCCAAGATGGTGAGAAATAAGATTCTCTGGTCTGATGAGAACAAGATAGAACTTTTTGGCCTTAATTCTAAGCGGTATGTGTGGAGAAAACCAGGCACTGCTCATCACCTGTCCAATACAGTCCCAACAGTGAAGCATGGTGGTGGCAGCATCATGCTGTGGGGGTGTTTTTCAGCTGCAGGGACAGGACAACTGGTTGCAATTGAGGGAAAGATGAATGCGGCCAAGTACAGGGATATCCTGGACGAAAACCTTCTCCAGAGTGCTCAGGACCTCAGACTGGGCCGAAGGTTTACCTTCCAACAAGACAATGACCCTAAGCACACAGCTAAAATAACGAAGGAGTGGCTTCACAACAACTCCGTGACTGTTCTTGAGTGGCCCAGCCAGAGCCCTGACTTAAACCCAATTGAGCCTCTCTGGAGAGACCTAAAAATGGCTGTCCACCAACGTTTACCATCCAACCTGACAGAACTGGAGAGGATCTGCAAGGAGGAATGGCAGAGGATCCCCAAATCCAGGTGTGAAAAACTTGTTGCATCTTTCCCAAAAAGACTCATGGCTGTATTAGATCAAAAGTGTGCTTTTACTATATACTGAGCAAAGGGTCTGAATACTTAGGACCAGGTGATATTTCAGTTTTTCTTTTTTAATAAACCTGCAAAAATGTCAACAATTCTGTGTTTTTCTGTCAGTATGGGGTGCTGTGTGTAAATGAATGAGGGAAAAAAAAATGAACTTAAATGATTTTAGCAAATGACTGCAATATAACAGAGTGAAAAATTTAAGGGGGTCTGAATATTTTCCGTACCCACTGTACATATCCAATCTCTCGACTTGCTTATGCTTTTCTTCAGTCAAGCAAGAATCCTTGTGGTTTGCCAGTCAAGCCTTGGAAATGGGAAAGTAGATTTTCATACTATCTTTAATCCACCTGCTCCCATAGTCAGGTAGTGTATCACATGGCAACACGTGATCAGTAGTGCATTTTAGTGTCATTCATTTTGAAAACATCCCAATCCACCTTGCACGGATGGAAGCCATCCGAGTGGTTTCTGCTCAATTTTTTGTACATTTAATAGGTTACCTTAACAACAGCACATGTTTATATGTGTGTTTGTAATGCACTGCAGTGACAGTTTAAAATGGGCCTTGGTGTGGCTGGTATTAAGATTGTAAAGGAACTCCAGTGATGCTTTAAAAATGGTGTGACAACAAAAAAAATACTTTTATATTTTGTCCTTCAAAGCAAGACAAAAGTTGTTTAGATGTGTTGATGAGTTATATCCATTAGTGATCTGAAAAAAGATTTGAGTGAGCTTGACAAATCTATACTCTGTATCTCAGATCTAACCTTGGCAGTGCTCATGATTTTTATCAGCATGTTAAAGCTCAAGTTGTATTAAAAACTCAGATTTTAATTAGTAACTCTTTAAAGTTCTCTGGAATGGTGTGCATTACATCACTGATAGAACACAGCAGTACAGTGTCATAGAAGTGTGTTGCTGCTCTACTCTTTTTTGTATACCACTTTCTTAAGTAAAGATTTTATTTAAAGTGTATTTCCACTTTTGCAGTCAAATTTGAGAAATCTCCACTGTTTGCTGTGTGTTCCTATTCACAGCATACCTACTTTTTAAAATATTTCTTCTGTATTTTAGAGGTTTCTCAGGGGGAAGGTATCGTGGCTGACTACAAGTTTTTTTTTGAACAATGACCGAGTGAGTCTGTTCGAAGTCTATCTCTCTGAACATATTGCAAGAAGCGAGATTAAATATGGGGGGTCAGCCTGTCAGTGCTCAGACCATACGCCACACACTGCTTTAAATTGGTCTGCATGGCCGTCGTCCCAGAAGGAAGCCTCTTCTAAAGATGATGCACAAGAAAGCCTGCAAACAGTTTGCTGAAGACAAGCAGACTAAGGACATGGACTACTGGAACCATGTACTGTGGTCTGATGAGACCAAGATAAACGTATTTGGTTCAGAAGTGTCAAGCGTGTGTGGCTGCAATCAGGTGAGGAGTTCAAAGACCAGTTTGGCTTGCCTACAGTCAAACATGGTGGTGGGAGTGTCATGGTCTGGGGCTGCATGAGTGCTGCCGGCACCGGGAAGCTACAGTTTGAGGGAACCATGAATGCCAACATGTACTGTGACATACTAAAGCAGAGCATGATCCCCTCCCTTCAGAGACTGGGCCGCAGGGCAGTATTCCAACATAACGACCCTAAGCACACCTCTAAGACGACCACTGCCCTGATAAAGAAGCTGAGGGTTAAGGTGATTCACTGGCCAAGCATGTCTCCAGACCTAAACCCTATTGAGCATCTGTGGGGCATCCTCAAACGGAAGGTGGAGGAGCGCAAGGTCTTGAACATTCGCCAACTCCATGTCGTCGTCATGGAGGAGTGAAAGAGGACTCCAGTGGCAACCTGTGAAGCTCTGGTAAACTCCATGTCCAAGAGGCTTAAGGCAGTGCTGGAAAATAATGGCAACACAAAATATTGACACTTTGGGCCCAATTTGGACCTTTTCACTTAGGGGTGTAGTCACTTTTGTTGCCAGCGGTTTAGACATTAATGGCTGTGTGTTGAGTGTACAGCTTGTATAACAGTGTAAATTTGCTGTACCCTCAAAATAACTCACTACTTTACATTGTAGCAAAGTGTAATTTATTCAGTGTTGTCACATGAAAAGATATAATAAAATATTTACAAAAATGTGAGGGGTGTACTCACTTTTGTGAGATACTGTAATTGGATAAAAAAAAACGTTTATATATGTTTATTACAATTTTTAAACTCGCATTTAACCACTTGCCAACCGTTGCACACTGATATACGTCAGCACAATGGCAGCGGTGGGCAAATGGGCGTACCTGCACATCCCCTTTAATTTGCGGTCTAGTGGGCGCGCGTACTGCGAACATGGCACGGCGAGGCAGAACGGGGAGATGCCTATATAAACAAGGCATTTCCCTATTCTGCCTAGCAACATGACAGGGATCTACTGCTCCCTGTCATCGGGAGCAGCGATCTCTGTCATGTTGTTGTGAGACCACCCCCCCTACAGTTAGAATCACTCCCTAGGACAAACTTAACCCCTTGATCCCCCTAGTGTTTAACCCCTTTCCCTGCCAGTGTCATTTACACAGTAATCAGTGCATTTTTATAGCACTGATCGCTGTATAAATGACAATGGTCCCAAAATAGTGTCAAAAGTGTCCGCCGCAATCACGATAAAGATCACAGATCGCCACCATTACTAATAAAAATAATAATAATAAAGATGCCATAAATCTATCCCCTATTTTGTAGACGCTTTAACTTTTGTGCAAACCAATCAATATACGCTTATTGCATTTTTTTTTTTTTTTTACTAAAAATATGTAGAAGAATACATATTGACCTAAACTAAGGAAGAAATTTGTTTTTTCTCTTATCGTCCATGGACCGACACAGCTATCATACTGATTACATGTGGGTATATGTCCCTTCTTGCAGGAGAAGACCTAGGCAGAATGTTAGATGTTAAAACATTCTAGAACAAGCCAGAGCTGAACAGCCCCGCCCAGGGGGCGGTCCCTCCGGACATTACCCTCCCACCTGCAGCTAGCAGCCCCAGTTTTTTTCTGCCTAGCAGAAGGAGAAGACGTGGCTCTCTTAGGAGCCAGTCTCCTGGAAGATTTTTGCTTTTAAATTTTATTCCTTTGGGAATTTTATTATTTTATTTTTGAGACCTTCAATCAACTGTCGGCTGGGCAACAGGTTGGGTACACTAGTATCCTCGTATGTCTTCCCTGTCCGACCATCGAGCGTGCTGATCCTCGCCTTGTGTGCGTGAGACTCAGTTCACGACATACCTCATGGCTCCAGGGGTGGCCGGGTTGCTTTCATGCTCCCGCGGTCCTCTCAAGATTGAACAGTACCTACTGTATCTTTCGCGGTGGACCGGGCCGACAGCTACGCAGTACGACTCTGTGATAGGTCTGTCTGAAACAAGCCAGTGGGCCCCTCTAGGGACGGGTAAGTAGTCTCTCCTGCTGCAAGGTGAGTACATACTGGCTGTGTTTTTGTGTGTGGGGGTTTCTCCCTGTCTCCCCCCTGTTATGCTGCTCTCTGCACCCTACTCTGGTGCTGTGCTGTGTGGGGATACTTGGGGGGGTCTCTCTACCCTGGGGGGGGGGCGCTCCATGGCTGTTGGTGAACTTGGGAAGTGTTCTGGGGGAGTGTGTGAGGTTTATTGCGTGCGCCATTGGCGCGGTGTTTTAAATTTAAAAAGTGCGCCATCGGCGGCCATTTTGCCGTGGCTCAAAGCACAGTTATACAGTCGCCTGGCGGCCATTTTCTTGTAGCCACGGCGCTTCCAGTTTCGTTTTCGGCCTCTAGCGGCGCTGCTGAACGGCGCGAAATACCTCATCTCCTCACAGATTCTTCATTCTCAGGCTTCACTTGCGCTACAGCGCGGCTCGTACAGCGGAAGCGAGCGGTCCCTAAGGGTGGTGAGTCCTCCGGGTATCCCCTCCTCAGCCTCAGCACAGCCAGTGAGTGGACTGTATTATTCACTGTAATAGTGAATAAGGTCTCAGAGGGTGGCAATATGGAGTCTGGTTCACCTGCTTCTCCACACTTAACAGAGGCAACTAGCAGTGCTCCTGCATTTGCGGTCCCTATGGACCAGTTGTCGGCAGTCCTGGAATCATTCCTTGTCAAGCTGGAAGCGGTGTGCGAACGCACGGGGGTTGTAAAGCGCCCCCTCCCCACACAATCTCCACATGGGGAGTGCTCTGACTTAGATATGGGCCTAGCTACTGCTGCTGAGGACCCTAGTTCTGAGTATTTTGATTTGTTTGGACAGGAAATTCCTTGTGAGGAAGACCCCTGTCTTGAACCACCAACTGACAGGGTGCTTGTGAGTGAACTCATTGATGCTGTGAGGGACACTCTCAAGCTGAATGTTGAGGCTGAGGAACCTCAGGTGAAAGCTATGTCCTTTGGTTCCTTTAAAGCCGTATCTTCAAAAAAGGTCTTTCCATATGTGCCTTTTTTCAATACATTCATTGACCAAGTCTGGGATAAGCCGCAGAAGACTTTGACGGTCCCGCGGCGCATAGCCTTAAGGTACCCCTTTGAAGAGGACCTGGTTAAGGATTGGGCTCACCCCCCAGTGGTCGACCCCCCGGTCGCCCGTTTGAATAAGGCTACCACGCTCCCAATGGAAGGGACTCCTGCATTTAAGGATCCCGCTGACAGGAGGTCAGAAGTGGCGTGTAGAACTATGTTCACCTTATTGGGGGCCGCCTTACGCCCCATAGTGGCGGTGACACTTTTGTCTGACACTCACAGGCTGGGCAAAAATTTTGCACCAGACAGTGCAGGAGCATAATCTCCCTCCTGAAACCATTGCCCTGGCTCACTAACTTGCGCAGGGTTTAGTCTTCGTGTGCGATGCCACTGTGGATGTGACCCCTTTAATAACGGGGGCCTCCATTTCTGCTGTGGTGATGCGTCGCCTTATCTGGCTGAAATGCTGGTCGGCCGATCTAGCTTCCAAAAAGCTCCTGGCTGACTTGCCCTTTAAGGGCGGTAGACTGTTTGGGGCCGCTCTGGATGACATTATTAAAAACATCACAGGAGGTCAGAGCACCTTCCTTCCCCAGTCTATTAAGGGTAAGGAGCCCCACCACAGGCCGGGCCCTTCCTTTCCGGCGAAGAAGACGTTTTTTCGTCAGTAAGATTCCACGGGTAAGCCCGCCCAGACTGAAAAGAATGCGGCTGGGGGACAAAGACGTCCCTGGGTGCGTAAGCCTACAAAGCAAGCTCCCAAGTCCACCACCGCATGAAGTCTTGCCCCTGCCCGACTCTGGGGTGGGGGGACGTCTTCGCAGGTTCTCGGTGCGGTGGACCTCCTGGATCTCCGACCGGTGGGTGTGCGAGGTGGTCACCTCGGGATACAGGATAGAGTTCCGCTCGTGGCCCCAAGACAGGTTTTTTCCCTCGAACCTCCCTCTCCTTTCGGCCCGCCGGGCAGCCCTCTTGGGGGCCATACAGGATTTGCTTGGGTGCGGAGTAATTGTGCCGGTTCCGTCACAAGAGAGGTTTCAGGGGTTTTACTCAAACCTGATTGTTGTCCCGAAAAAGGACGGGTCTCGGCCAATCCTGGACCTCAAGGCCCTGAATGCCTATGTGAAGGTATTAAAATTCCGGATGGAATCCATTCGCACGGTGATCGCGACACTCCACCAAGGGGATTTTTTGGCGTCCTTGGATATCAAGGACGCTTACTTGCACATCCCAATCTGCGCAAGCCACCAGAGGTTTCTGCGCTTTGCCATAGGCGAAGTCCACTATCAGTTCGTGGCTCTTCCCTTCGGCCTAGCATCAGCACCACGGGTTTTCACCAAAGTGCTTGCCCCGGTTCTGGCTTTGCTGAGACAGCGAGGAATTGTTATCGTGGACTATCTAAACGATCTCCTTCTCAGAGCAGAAAATGGCTCAGAATTGGAGGAAAATGTGACAACAGTCAGTCAGACCCTCCGGGACTTCGGATGGGTTCTGAACACGCAGAAGTCGGCTCTAGTCCCGACTCAGCGCTTGGAGTATCTGGGTCTGATCCTGGACACTTTGGCAGCAAAGGTGTTTCTACCCTCAGAGAAGTTGCTGACACTTCAGTTGGCAGTACAGCTTCTGACGTCCCGAAAATGGTCGTCAATTCGCTTCTGCATGAGAGTCCTGGGACTAATGGTGGCCTCCTTCGAGGCGGTTCCGTATGCTCAATCACACACTCAGGCATTACAGAAGGGAATTTTGTCTGTTTGGGACAAGTCCATATTGTCTTTGGATCTTCAGATCCAGGTGAGTCACTCTGTCAAGGCGTCCCTGACGTGGTGGGTGAGATCCCCGGCTCTTCGGGCCGGGAAGTCGTTCCTCCCCAACTGGCGGGCTGGGGAGGAGTGTGGGGAGTCCTGTCAGCTCAAGGGCTCTGGACTCCAGCCGAATCTCGTCTCCCAATCAACGTCCTGGAATTGCGGGCGATCAGACTGTCTCTCTCCGCATGGTCGATGAGGCTACAGGGCCGCTCGGTCAGAATCCAATCGGACAACGCCACGGCCGTGGCATATGTCAATCATCAGGGGGGCACTCGGAGCTCGGCTGCGGCGTCCGAGGTCGCTCACATCCTAAGGTGGGCGGAATGAAGCGTGCCAGCGCTGTCGGCCGTCTACATTCCGGGCGTAGAAAACTGTCAGGCGGACTATCTGAGCCGCCAGTCCCTGGACTAGGGGGTGTGGTCCTTGCATCCGGAGGTGTTTCGACTCCTTTGTCGGCGGTGGGGCACTCCGGATGTGGACCTGATGGCGTCTCGACTCAATCGCAAGGTGTCGAGGTTTGCGGCTTGGTCCAGGGACCCCTGGGCGTATGCCTCGGACGCGTTAGTGGCCCCGTTGGGTCAGTATCGCTTGATGTATGTCTACCCTCCACTGCAGTTGCTTCCTCGTCTGCTGCGCAGGGTATCGGCCGAGGGCATTCCGGTGATCCTCATTGCTCTGGACTGGCCTCAGCGTCATTGGTACGCCGACCTGGTACGTCTCATCGCGGACGTCCCTTGGCGCCTGCCCTTGATGGAGGACCTTCTATCTCAAGGTCCTATCTTTCATCCTGCTTTACAGTCTCTGACTTTAACGGCATGGCTATTGAGAGTCAGGTGCTGAAAGACCGAGGCCTGTCGGATTCGGTAATTTCAACCATGCTTAGGGCACGGAAGTCTTCTTCTAGGAAGATCTATCACCGTACCTGGAGAGCTTACATCGCTATGTGTGAAGAACTAGACTGGTGTCCACGGACGTACTCTGTCCCCAGAATCCTGAGGTTCTTACAGCGTGGTGTTGCTCAAAGGCTGGCTTTGAGCACTATTAAGGGTCAGATTTCGGCCTTGGCCGTTTTCTTTCAAAGACCCCTAGCTGGTCATTCCTTGGTTAGCACTTTTGTGCAGGGGGTACGCCATGTGGTTCCACCTGCAAAGCCCCCGCTCCCTCCTTGGGATCTGAACTTGGTGCTTTCGGTTCTTCAGGAATCTGCTTTTGAGAATATAAGAGATATTCCTCGTTTAACTTTGTCCCAGAAGGTGGCTTTTTTAGTGGCCATCACTTCTGTTAGACGGGTGACTGAGTTGGAGGCTCTGTCATGCAAGTCGCCTTACCTGGTCCTCCATAAGGATAAGGCGGTATTGCGACCGCGACCGTCTTTCCTTCCTAAGGTGGTTTCGGCTTTTCACCTTAATGAGGACATTGTCCTTCCGTCCTTGTGCCCTCATCCATCGCATCCTAGAGAGGTTGCGCTTCACAATTTGGATGTGGTCCATGCCTTACGGGTATACCTGGCGGCTACTGCTTCTATTCAGAAGTCTGACTCGCTGTTTGTATCTGTCTCTGGTCCGAAACAGGGTCAAGCGGTGTCGTCTGCCACCATTTCTAGGTGGATCAGACAGACTGTTATACAAGCCTATGCCATTAGGGGACGGGCGCCTCCCTTCCCGGTCACGGCGCATTCCACCAGGGCAATCGGTGCTTCCTGGGCTTTCCGACATCAAGCGTCGGTTGCACAAGTGTGCAAGGCGGCGACCTGGTCGTCCATTCATACCTTTTATAAATTCTACAAGGTTGATGTGGCTGCATCTTCGGATGCTTCCTTCGGCCGCAAAGTGTTGCAGGCCGCTGTTTAATGTTATATGGGAAGGAGGATATACCGCGCTTAAATGGATGAAGAGAAATAAAAAATTAATAGATTGATGAACCCTAAAAATGCAGCAAACTCACACGTGTAGACCAAACACCAATATGCAGGAAAAAAAGAGCTGCGCAAACCTGTATACAGTGAATATACAATCTAACAATAATCTGGAAATATTGTGCAATAACTATAACTTAATATAGTGACAAAAAAATTGTGACAAAAATATAATAATGTAGGGTATGATATGATAAACCGACACTTTAATCGAGTTTGACCCCAAAGGAATAACGGTTAATCATATAAATGTCCATATAAGAGTCCATATAAATTCTGAACATAAACTAATTGCAATGCAAATTGGAAGAAGGGTGAACTCCTAAATTGCACCAAAAGAATGCACACGTGCACCACCACCAAAATAATGTGCTTACCAGAGGCAAGCTATTGGAATGCCAAACTATGAATCACTCGCTTCCTTGCAGTAGATGGATAGCCAAGGATGGAAAGGAACTCTTGCGATATTGGAACTCAGTATTCACCAGTCATAAAAATGAGAAGGGGAAACCACATAGTGTATATCGTCCAAACAGCATTTATTCAAATAAAAAGGTGGTAACTTACATCAAGTAGGTAAAATTCAGGCATAAAAACATGGGAAGAGCCGGCCGGCATGCAGTCTCCCGTTCAGCGATGACATCAGCGCGTCAACCTCCCGACGTACGTTTCGCTATAAGTAGCGTCGTCTGGGGAACCTGTTTAATGTTGCAACTCCTCCGTTGAGGAGCTCTGCTGGTTTGGAGTGAAGTTTTGGTTGTTCCTTACTTTTTTGCTCCCACCCTTTTCTTATACTGCTTTGGGACGAACCACATGTAATCAGTATGAGAGCTGTGTCGGTCCATGGACGATAAGGGAAAATAGGATTTTTGTACTCACCGTAAAATCCGTTTCTCTGACGTCCATGGACCGACACAGCACCCACCCTTCCTTTTTAAGGTTTGTACTGCTTTGTTACGAACTGAGGCTGCTAGCTGTAGGTGGGAGGGTAATGTCTGGAGGGACCGCCCCCTGGGCGGGGCTGTTCGGCTCTGGCTTGTTCTAGAATGTTTTAACATCTAACATTCTGCCTAGGTCTTCTGTGGGTGCAACGTCGCATGACAGCACAATTGTCTGTTAAAGTGACACAGTTCCGTATCGCAAAAAGTGCTCTGGTCAAGAAGGGGGTAAACTCTTCCGGGGCTGAAGTGGTTAAGAAATCCAACATCTGGGTTCCATGAGTAGTGGGCCCACAAAGTCATATATGCTACTGAATTGTTGTAGAAGCCCATACATTATCCAAGGCATCAGACCTCTGATCCTGCTGTAAGACAGTGGGACATGAGATAAAAACCTGGTAAGAAAGTGTATACTCCCCAGCTTTAAAATATAAATAATGTGCAACCAAGCATTTCTGGAATGCAGACTGCATCTTCTAAACGCAAAAGGTTTTTTGCCTTAATGCATTCTCTCCACCGATACCATTACACAGAGAGGAGAAGTAAGGTATGTATTTCTGCCTTATTTATTTTCATTTAAACAGTCTTTACAGACACTTTAAAAAGTTCCTTCCTCAGTCCGAATACTTGAAATAAGCAAAAGTGTAATCATAACCACTATGATTGATATGTTTTTTGTTTGTTTTTTGTCAGTAGTCTTTAGCTCCAATTAGTCTGGATATTTGGTATTTGAGGGAGATTCTGAATCCTGTATGAGTATGCAGTTGAACTTGCAAATAAAAAAAAAATAAAAAACACTTAACATTTCCTTAATTATGTAAATGCTTTGAGGGTATAAGCTACCGTATTTATTGGCGTATAACGCGCGCAGGCGTATAACACGCACCCTAACTTTAAGAGGGAAGTTTCAAGAAAAAAACTTTCCACAGCCCCCTGCGCAGGCACAGTTTACCCTCTATTTTCAGGGTAAAAAAGTGAGTGTTATACGCCAATAAATACACCAACCTGATTTTTGCAAAATTTGCGCTCACCATTTTGTTCACCTATCATAAGAAGAAACAATGAAAGCTAGTACTGATTTCATCGCTAATGTCCACTGATTTAATATCAGTTCTGCATAACCTTAACCCAAAGCTTGAAAGACTGACATTGATTCTTAATTCTATTAAATACTAAGTGACGTTACCAGCCAGTAATTACCCTTACAAACTTGGCTAAATTTCTGAAATATCTGATATCAGAGCCAGAAGTTAGGCCAACCAGAGTCAAAGATGGGGGGCATGGGGTGTGCTTGCCTTGTTATCCATGGCTACGAGCCATTCGCAGGATTTGCCTGGCTACGAGCTATCCACACCCCACAAGAGACAGTGTAAGTTAAAGCATACAACATGTAATTTTAATGGCATTATGCTCCTTTAATGTTTTAAACACAATTGTCACATTTGGAGAAGGCATTTCATTCTGGCAGGTGTTTGCCAGTTGCCGGCAGGTGACTGACTATTACAAAACCAAGACTACCAATAAAGACTGGCATAAGAAAGTATATTTCTGGACAGCCGCACTCTGAAAACGTTGCCTTTATTCAAATAAGAACAGCACTACAAGCCACAGCAAACTGGACAGCTGACACGTTTCACACTATTCCTAGTGTTTAACCACTTCGCATCCAAGGACATCCATGGACGTCCTGGACTTTGAGCCGGGATATCTGAATGATGCCTGCAGCTACAGGCATCATTCAGATATCGTTTTTTAGAGCCGGCGATTCTATGTACCGTAAGAATGATCATAGCAGCTGTTCCGCCGCTTAATCATTCTTACAGGCGGTGAGAGGGGACACCCCCCCCTCCCGCCGCCCTCCGGCGCTTCTACCGACTCACCTGTGCAGTCGGTGACAGGATCCGCCGGCCCCGGCTTCTTACCATAGAGATTTCCAGCGGACCAGATGGTCGCCGGAGTCTCTATGATTGTTCGGAGGCCGGGCGCGATGTTATGACGTCACGCCCGGCCTCTGCATTCAAAAAACCGGCGCCGCTTCGGCTAGGAAGTGGTGATCGTTTTTTCTTGTTTTTTTTTATTTCAGGCTTCCCAGCCTAGAGGTGAGATGTGGGGTCTTATTGACCCCATATCTCACTGTAAAGAGGACCTGTCATGCTTATTCCTATTACAAGGGATGTTTACATTCCTTGTAATAGGAATAAAAGTTATCATTTTTTTATTTAATTTTTTTAAAGTGTCAAAGTAAAATGTTTAAAGTAAAATTAACAATAAATAAAAAAAAAAAATGTAAAGTGCCCCTGTCCTCGGTAGCTCGTACGCAGAAGCGAACGCATACGTAAGTCCCGCCCACATATGAAAACGGTGTTCAGAACACACATGTGAGGTATTGCAGCGAACGCTAGAGCAAGAGCAATAATTCTAGCCCTAGACCTCCTCTGTAACTCAAAACATGTTACCAGTAAAAAAATGTAAAGCGTCGCCCATGAGGATGTTTAAGTACCGAAGTTTGGCACCATTCCACGAGCGTGTGCAATTTTGAAGGGTGACATGTTAGGTATCTATTTAATCGACGTAACTTCATCTTTCACATTATGCAAAAAAATTGGGCTAACTTTAATGTTTTAATATTTTTTAATTCATGAAACTTTTTTTTTCCCCAAAAAAATGCGTTTGAAAAATTATTGCGCAAATACCATGCGAGATAAAAAGTTGCAATGACTGCCATTGTATTCTCTAGGGTCTTTGCTAAAAAAACATATATAGTGTTTGGGGGTTATATGTAATTTTCTAGCAAAAAAATGAGGATTTTTACATGTAGGAGCGAAGTGTCAGTATTGGCCCGGATGCGAAGTGGTTAATCATAGCACAGTGAATACTTTCTGGATGCACTGCATGTATGAGGATCTGTTTCATCTGTGTATCTGTGTGCATGAGGCCAGTTGCTTTACTGGGTACATGTAGGTAGGTTGGACTCCATACGTTGGACTTGATGGACTTGTGTCTTTTTTTCAACCTCACCTACTATGTAAGCATTTACAACCACTTTAAGAATTGTATTGTAAATATGAAGGGTAACATTGCTGTAATACAAGCTGGGGAGGCCCATGTAATTCCAAACCGTAGAAGGCAATAAACGTAATCTGATATTGCGAATACAGGAGTGTGAGAGTTTGCTGTTCTGAAATGTTTTCGGTTTCTTAAAATCAGCTATTGATCAGATGCTGTATAATAGTGCTTTCTTGTTTTCATCTGGCTTAAAGAATGAAATTCTATCCATTTGCTTATGATTATGCAATCTGAATCGGTCATAGCGATCAATAGAACCGCATAGTAAATTTGGGTTAATGGCTTTTCAACTGTTACATGTATTTGTACTAGATAAGGACAACTGAGGTCATATACAGTAGATTTGTTCACTGTTTGCTTCTTTTTTTTTTAATCAGATTTAAAAGGCACTTAAAGTAAACCACTCCATTCCCAAAGCATGTACATATATAGTGGTTTGCTTATAATCCATTCCATCAGCTTTTTCAAATTCAACTATATTTTCCCTAAATAAGCAGTCTAAGCAGGTTAAACCATGTTACTGATACTAGCTAAAGTGTGCCAGGTGCTTGTATTCATTTGAATGGGCTGCAAATCATACTGGAGTTTTCAATTAAAAGTAATGCATGAATTACCGTATTTTTCGCTCCATAAGACGCACCTGACCATAAGACGCACCTAGGTTTTAGAGGAGGAAAACAAGAAAAAAATATTCTGAACCAAATGGTGTACTAAAATATTTTATATTATACTACTACTATAGGTGGGTGGTGGACACACAGCAATACCACCCCCCCCCCCTATCAAATCAGCTCAGCTACACTATTCCTGGGTGGTGGACACAGCAACCTCCCCCCCCCCTTCCCAGATCAGCTCAGAGTGGCAGGGCAGACACAAACACCCCTTCAGCCACAACAGCTCATGTGACTGGGCAGTGGATATCATGCCAGCCCACACCTCCCACCCCCTTATCACCAGCTCAGCTCACCTCAGGCAGTGGAGGACACTGTCATTACAATTCACAACCCCCTCTGGCTGGCTGGCTCTCAACCTCAGATGTACATGGACAGCAGCTAGGAAGGAGGACTGGGAACATAGTTTACAACAGCAGCAGCTGCCGGGGGAAGGAGCAGGAAGTGAGACTGGACCAGACCATGGCGCCGGGGGGGGGGGGGGGTTCCGGCGGAAAAAAAAAACAGCCAGGGTTCTCGCCGCTTTCAAGATAATGTCACCTCTGGCGGGTGTTACCCGATTTGGGTGCGGAGCGCACCCCCATAGCAGCGCCACTGACATGTTTTGACACCCGGCCGTCTCCCCTCCGCTCCCCCTTGGTATGTCCCTGCCAGGATCCGCCTCACTCCCTTTCTCTCTCCTTCACAGAGAAGCCGAGCACTGGTATTCTGACGTGGCGACGGGGGGGGGGGGTCAGTATTCGCTCCATAAGACGCAGGGACATTTTCCCACATTTTTTAGGGGGGAAAAAGTGCGTCTTATGGTGCGAAAAATACGGTACTTTTAAAAGCACGTTGCAACAAACAGCATGGTACTTTGGAAACCATGCAATATGGTGCCCACAAACGCACTTATATTGCGATCATCTGCATTTGAGGTGCTGTTACCAATACACTAGCACCTGCGTGCAAATCGCAAAGACTGTGTGCTCACCGGCAGTGCGGGAAACACAAATTGGAATTCATGTTTCCTGCACCACATTTTGGATCCAGCCCTTGGAAAAATATAATACAAATGTCAATGTAAAAATATTAACTTATCCAGATCAGGAGTAACTAAAGTTCACAGATCAGGAGTATATATCCCACCATTACAGGTCAGGAGTATATTACAGCCCAGTGTTCACAGGTCAGGAGTATATACAGTGTAACGAAACGTCCCACGCTCCGCTTGAGTGCTTTCGTCATATACCGCTTCCTCACAGTCTGAATATAGATATCAGATATTCTAACCGCTGACAACTACAAATAAGACAATACTCGTTTGATTGCTGAACATGGACTGTTTATTAGAACCAGAATGCAAGTCTTATATACAGTTGAGGAGGAGGTTTCTACCTTCTGCTCATATTACTCTAACAATACACCTGTAACTAGAAACATAAATTAACATGAGCTAATTAACTAATCCCCTAAAGCAGCCGATGTGATTCCCTAACTACAATACACATTATCATACATATCAACACAGAACGCCTTCATACAATTGCAGGGTCAATTGGCACAAACAATGGGTGAAAGACTCTTAGAAGCTGTGGCAAGCCATACTAGACTCATTTACATTATAGAAGACGACAGACAGGTGGCTGGAGTTGACATCAGCATCTCCTAACAGTATGTGTCCCAACATTAGGAATGAGTCACTATTTCTAATATGGCATATACAGGGTTCCCAGAGTCTGTGTGTCTTGGGGGACATGGACCTGAATCCAAAGTTACACCACCTCAAGGGTCCCCAGGCATACAGCTCACAAAGAGCACCATTCCCCCAAATGCCAGGGCCCATGATCGGTAGGCAAGAGGCCAGCATTCAGTCCCCACCAAAAGCCTCTGTCCCGGGTGAGTCTGTCACATACAGTATCTCACAAAAGTGAGTACACCCCTTACATTTTTGTCAATATTTTATTATATCTTTTCATGTGACAACACTGTAGAAATTACACTCTGCTACAATGTAAAGTAGTGAGTGTATAGCTTGTATAACAGGTTAAATTTGCTGTCCCCTCAAAATAACTCGACACACGTCGAGCTGGCAACAAAAGTGAGTACACCCATAAGTGAAAATGTCCAAATTGGGCCCAATTAGCCATTGCCCCTCCCCGGTGTCATGTGACTTGTTGGTGTTACAAAGTCTCAGGTGTGAATGGGGAGCAGGTGTGTTAAATTTGGTGTTATCACTCTCACCTACTGGTTACTGGAAGTTAAACATGGCACCTCATAGCAAAGAACTCTGAAGATCTTAAAAAAAAAATTGTTGCTCTACATAAAGATGGCCTAGACTATAAGAAGATTGCCAAAACCCTGAATCTGAGCTGCAGCACAGTGGCCAAGACCATACAGCTGTTTAACAGGACAGGTTTCACTCAGAACAGGCCTCGCCATGGTCGACCAAAGAAGTTGAGTGCACATGCTCAGCGTCATATCCAAAGGTTGTCTTTGGGAAATATACATTTGAGTGCTGCCAGCTTTTCTGCAGAGGTTGAAGGGGTGGGGGGGGTCAGCCTGTCAGTGCTCAGACCATAAGCCGCACACTGCATCAAATTGGTCTGCATGGGTGTCGTCCCAGAAGGAAGCCTCTTTTAAAGATGATGCATAAGAAAGCCCACAAACAGTTTGCTGAAGACAAGCAAACTAAGGACATGGATTACTGGAGCCTGTCATGTGGTCTAATGAGAACAATATAAACTTATTTGGTTCAGATGGTGTCAAGCGTGTGTCGCGGCATCCAGGTGAGGAGTACAAAGAAAAGTGTGTCTTCCCTACAGTCAAGCATGGAGGTGGGAATGTATGCATGAGGGCTGCCGGCACTGGGGAGCTACAGTTCATTGAGGGAACCATGAATGCCAACATGTACTGTGACATACTGAAGCAGAGCATGATCCCCTCCCTTCAGAGACCAACATAATGATCCCAAACCCACCTCCAAGACGAACACTGCCTTAATAAAGAAGCTGAGGGTAAAGGTGATTGACTGGCCAAGCATGTCTCCAGACCTAAACCCTATTGAGCATCTGTGGGGCATCCTCAAATGGAAGGTGGAGGAGCGCAAGGTCTCGAACATTCACCCAGCTCTGTGATGTCGTCATGGAGGAGTGGAAGAGGACTCCAGTGGCAACCTATGAAGCTCTGGTGAACTCTATGCCCAAGAGGTTTAAGGCAGTGCTAAAAAATGGTGGCCAAACAAAATATTGACACCTTGGGCCCAATTTGGACATTTTCACCTAGGGGTGTACTCGTTGCCAGCGGTTTAGACATTAATGGCTGTGTGTTAAGTTATTTTGAGGGGACATCAAATGTACACAGTTATACAAGCTGTACACTCTCTACTTTGTGTTGTCACATTAAAAGATATAATAAAATATTTACAAAAATGTGAGGGGTGTACTCACTTTTGTGAGATACTGTAGCTCAGCATTACAGGACAGGGGTATACATCTCAGTATAACAGGACAGGGGTATACAGCTCAGCTTTACAGATCAGGGGTATACAGCTCGGCATTACAGATCAGGGGTATACAGCTCGGCATTACAGATCAGGGGTATACAGCTCGGCATTACAGATCAGGGGTATACAGCTCGGCATTGCAGATCAGGGGGTATACAGCTCGGCATTACAGGTCAGGGATATACAGCTCAGCATTACAGGTCAGGGGTATACAGCTCAGCATTACAGGTCAGGGGTATACAGCTCAGCATTACAGGTCAGGAGTATACAGCTCAGCATTACAGGTCAGGAGTATACAGCTCAGCATTACAGGTCAGGAGTACACGGCTCACTACTGTTTGCCCTTCCCTAACTATCAGTTCCTTACCTGTTTGTTCAGACATGCTGCTTTCCCTCCCTTCCCCTCACATCTGTACAGTGTGCCTGTGTGAGATGTAGAAAATGGTCAGGATGGATGTGAGGGGAGGATCACAGGAGTCAGCGAAGCCGTGCTGCAGAGCTGGCTGCTTGTGTGTGCTGCTCTGCTCAGGAATCAGAAAGGAATTGTTTTGACAGCGGGGTCGGCACTGCAGACGCGAGATCTACCCATCGCTCTCTCGAGATCGATGGGTTGCTGACCCCCAATATAGGGCATGACATGAAGATTCTGGCAGTCTATGGATATGCAATTTACACTGCAGTGTATTGAGTGGTGGTCCACAGCATGTAACTTACAGTGCTGTATGGCATGAGACTGTCTAGGCTGCACAATGATCAGTACATCATATACATTTTAGTTGTTTACGCATGCAGTGTACAGGGCAGCATATGGAGTTCTGTGGTCCACAGCCTGTAATATATATGTGTGTATGTGTATATATTGTGACAGCAGGAAGGTAAAGTCACCTGGTTGCATCCAGGGGGGTAGATATATTTCGCCCAGATTCAGGCTTTACGCCGACTTATACAACTAGGTGGAGAGTTGTATAAGCCCAGCTAAGGCTAGTGGGCTCATGGATGACTCATATGTCTAGGGAGAGTGTGGGGCGTCGTGCAGACAGGGAGTTGATGAGACCAGCTGAAGCTTGTCAGCTCATTTAGGCCTCTATAAGAACTCCCAGCTTCATTAGATGTTAGCTCATGCCTGGAACCAGACCTGTGTGGACTGTCTAGGGAGAGTGAACCCCTGTGCGGTGAGACAAAGCCTGTGTGGCTATTTGCTTGGACATTTAAAACCAGGGACTTAGGGACTAGGACAGCACTAGGCTGATCCCAGTTGTTAGTTAGGAAACCTGTATGTTTAGTCAGAGGTCAAGTTGACCAGGATTTATTTTGTTTGTTTCTTTTGGCTTTGCTGTGTTTTGTCACTGTAAATAGAAAATAAACCGCACCTTTTTTTGATTTTGAAAACCACAACCTCCGTTTGCTGGGCCTGTTTTTGTGTGGGGAGCCCATCCCGGGGGTCACACACACCCGCTGCCGAGCTAACCCCCTCACAGTTGGTGGAGAATGCGGGCAGTTTTTTTTAAGCCAGCATGGAGGAGATACTGAAGCAGCTGGCTCTAGCAAATGCCAATCAACAGCAGACAAATGCAGGTTTGCAAAAGAGCCTTGCAGCTCATCAACAGAGCCTTGCAGCTCAACAACAGAACTTCGCAGCCCAGCAGCAAGCTCATCAACGGAGCCTTGCAGCCCAGCAGCAAGCTCACCAACAGAGTCTGGAAGCTCAGCAACAAGCCCAGCAGCAATCTGAGGCCCGCTTCATAGACCTGTTACAGAAGCAAGAGCAGAGTCTACAACAAATGGAAGCAGTAATGCAGCAACGTCCGCAGACCAGTGAGGAAAGCCGTCCCACTAATACCGCGTCCTTTGGGGTGAGTCGTTTATTGACAAAAATGACTGGAGAGGATGATCCAGAGGTATTTTTGACCACATTTGAAAGGACTGCTGAAAGAGAAAAGTGGCCTGAGGAGCAGTGGGCTGGACTGGTGGCTCCTCTGTTAACTGGTGAATCGCAGAAGGCTTACTATGACCTAGAGCCTGACCAAGCAAAAGACTATGTGATGCTAAAAGCTGAGATATTGGCAAGGCTGGGTGTCACCCAGGCTGTCCGGGCTCAGCGTGTGCATAACTGGACTTTCCAGCTTGGAAAACCCCCCAGGTCTCAAATGTATGATCTCATTCACCTGAGCAGAAAGTGGCTACAGCCAGAGACTTTGTCCGCACCAAAGATTGTGGAACGTGTTGTAATGGATCGGTTTTTGAGAGCTCTTCCTACTGCCATCCAAAAGTGGGTAAGCCATGGAGACCCAGAGACGGCCGATGGTCTTGTGGATCGTGTGGAGAAATACTTGGCTACAGAGAACCTGACGGCCTCTTCCAGAGACACTCGGACTTTCCACCCTAAGACCAGACCATCCCCAGGGGCGGATAAGAGGATTCCAAGGGGTAAGGGTGGAGAGAGTGAGAGGGTGGGAGCTCTACCCCAAGTTTGGCGAGAACAGCCTGGGAAATCAGCGGCTCAAGAGGCGGCAAGAAGGATCGTTTGCTACCGCTGCCGGCAAGCGGGACATATTGCAGCCAATTGCCCGGTTGTGGAGGAACCCATGCAGTGTGACTTTCTGACGGGCAGACGTCAGTCGCTGTGTGCGACAGTCGCATGCACTGCCATTCGAGGAACTGAGAAACATTTATGCAAAATGTGTGTCAATGGTAGAAATGTTGTGGTATTGCTGGATTCAGGTAGCCTTGTGACCCTGATAAAGGCTGAGTTAGTTAAAACAGAGGTCTCTGGGAATAGCAAGGTAGCTGTTATTTGTGTGCATGGGGACACCCGAGAGTATCCAGTGACTACAGTGTGTTTCGAGACCCCCAAAGGTACCCTCTCTCATCCAGTGGGCTTAGTATCTCAGTTACCGTATGACGCCATTGTGGGAAGGGATTTTCCGAAGTTCTGGGAACTGTGGGATGATCCTGAGCCCCCCACTGGTGCCCCTATGTACCAGGAATGTGATAGCCAGAACTCCCCTGAGAGTGGTGAGGACTCTCCGGAATTTCCCTTATCAGTATTGGCAGGGGAGACTCAAGAAACTGGAGAGGAGCCCACCTCCTCAGACGAAAACCTACCGTCTGTGGAGTTTTCTGATCTTGAGGTTCACAGGGAAAACTTTGCCACAGAACAGTTGAAAGACCCCGCCCTAATAAAGGCACGGGAAAACGTAGTGAAAATAGATGGCGAGTTAGTGAACCCAGATAATACCTGCACTTACCCATACTTCAGCGTAGAGAAGGACCTACTGTATCGGGTGGCAAAAAGGGCAGAAGAAACCGTTGAGCAGCTTGTGGTGCCCAAACCTTACAGGAAGTTGGTGTTGGAGTTGGCCCATGGGCACATTCTTGGAGGTCATCTGGGGACAGAGAAAACCCGAGAGAGGGTATTACAGAGATTCTATTGGCCGGGGGTGATGAAGGACATAGAAAATTATTGTTCCTCCTGCCCTGTGTGTCAGAGGTCGGCCCCGATGCCACATTTCCGTAGCCCGCTGGTCCCTCTACCCATCATTGAGGTCCCGTTTGAGAGGATCGCCATGGATTTGGTAGGTCCTATAATCAAGTCCGCTAGGGGGCACCAGTACATATTAGTTATAATGGACTATGCCACCCGTTATCCAGAAGCAATCCCTCTCCGAAATACCTCGGCCAAAACCATAGCCAAAGAGCTATCTCTTGTGTTTAGCCGGGTGGGTATTTGTAAAGAACTGCTTACGGACCAAGGTACACCCTTTATGTCCCGGGTTATGAAGGAGCTGTGTAAATTGTTCAAAGTGACGCAATTACGTACATCTGTGTATCACCCCCAAACCGATGGGCTGGTTGAAAGATTCAACAAAACCCTAAAACAAATGTTGAAGAAAGTGGTGGATAGAGATGGAAAGGATTGGGACTGTCTACTTCCTTATCTGATGTTTGCTATTAGGGAGGTGCCCCAATCCTCTACGGGATTCTCCCCCTTTGAGTTACTGTATGGGAGACACCCAAGAGGGCTGTTGGATATTGCCAAGGAAACTTGGGAAAGTGAGAGTTCTCCCCACAGGAGTGTGATTGAGCATGTCGCCCTGATGCAAGACCGAATTGCACAGGTAATGCCCATCGTGAAGGAACATTTGGCCCAAGCGCAGTTAGCACAGCAGAGAGTGTACAACCGTGGAGCCAAGACCCGTACCTTTTCCCCGGGGGATAGGATACTGGTACTTGTCCCTACGGTTGAAAGTAAATTCCTTGCCAAATGGCAAGGCCCCTACGAGATAATGGAAAAAGTGAGCGAAGTGAATTACAAGGTCAGACAACCAGGAAGGCGAAAGCCCGAACAGATCTATCACGTTAATCTGTTGAAAGCCTGGAGGGATAGAGAGTCCCTAGTCGCAGACACTTGGTCACCAGCTCAAACTGGTTGCGTGATTCCTGAGGTTGGAATAGCAGCCACCTTGTCACAACCCCAACAACAGGAGGTTAAGGAGTTTGTGCTTCGCAACAAGGAGGTATTCTCTGAGCTGCCGGGACAAACATTTGGGGTAGAGCATGACATCATTACCCCGCCCGGTGAAAGGGTGAAGTTAAAACCCTATCGGATCCCAGAGGCCCGACGGGAGGCAATACGGGAGGAAGTACAGAAAATGCTGAACTTAGGGGTGATAGAGGAGTCCCAAAGTGATTGGTCTAGTCCCATTGTGTTGGTGCCTAAACCGGATGGGAGCTGGCGATTTTGTAACGATTTTCGTCAGTTGAACAAAGTTACAAAATTTGACACCTACCCCATGCCACGTATAGATGAGTTGATCGACCGGCTGGGAACAGCCCGATACATGACGACTCTTGACCTCACAAAAGGGTATTGGCAAATCCCCCTGGCCAAATTGGCCAAAGAGAAAACCGCATTTGTAACCCCAGACGGGGCGTTCCAATATAAAAGAATGCCGTTCGGGTTACAGAATGCGCCTGCCACATTCCAGCGGAAAATGGACCAGATGCTGAGGCCCCATCGGAAGTATGCTGCGGCTTACCTGGATGACGTAATTGTCCATAGCACAGATTGGGCCTCACATCTGCCAAAAGTGCAAGCAGTCCTGGACTCTGTTCGGGAAGCGGGGTTTACGGCTAACCCCAAGAAGTGTACCATTGGGCAGGAGGAGGCCAAATATCTTGGGTACACCATTGGGAGGGGAGTAATAAAACCCCAACTCAACAAAGTCGAGGCCATCCAGAGTTGGCCACGTCCCAACAGCAAGAAGCAGGTACGAGCCTTTCTGGGAATCGCTGGGTATTATCGGCGATTCATTCCCCACTTTGCTTCTAAGGCTGTGCCCCTAACCAACCTAACGAAGGGGAAAGGGTCGGTCATGATTAAATGGACCCCCGAGGCTGAGGCAGCATTCCAATTCTTGAAACAAGCCTTATGTAGCCAGCCAGTGTTGTACTCACCCGACTTCTCTAAAGACTTTGTCGTACAAAGTGATGCGTCAGATGTGGGGTTAGGAGCAGTATTGTCCCAGGTCTGGAACGGGGAAGAGCACCCAGTCATTTACCTCAGCAGGAAGTTGAAGTCCCATGAGGTAAATTACGCCACCGTTGAAAAGGAGTGTTTAGCGGTGAAGTGGGCTCTAGATTCCCTTCGGTACTACCTGCTAGGTAGGCACTTTGACATGGTTACGGATCACGCTCCGTTAAAGTGGATGTCTCAAAACAAGGAAACAAATAGAAGAGTGAATAGGTGGTTCCTGGCCCTCCAGGAATTCAACTTCACAGTAAAGCATCGCCCTGGCGTTCAAATGGGGAATGTGGATGCTTTGTCTCGAGTACATGAATGCCTGATTGCTGGTGTTCCAACCCCGAGGTTAAAACAAGAGGGGGGGGTATGTGACAGCAGGAAGGTAAAGTCACCTGGTTGCATCCAGGGGGGTAGATATATTTCGCCCAGATTCAGGCTTTACGCCGACTTATACAACTAGGTGGAGAGTTGTATAAGCCCAGCTAAGGCTAGTGGGCTCATGGATGACTCATATGTCTAGGGAGAGTGTGGGGCGTCGTGCAGACAGGGAGTTGATGAGACCAGCTGAAGCTTGTCAGCTCATTTAGGCCTCTATAAGAACTCCCAGCTTCATTAGATGTTAGCTCATGCCTGGACCCAGACCTGTGTGGACTGTCTAGGGAGAGTGAACCCCTGTGCGGTGAGACAAAGCCTGTGTGGCTATTTGCTTGGACATTTAAAACCAGGGACTTAGGGACTAGGACAGCACTAGGCTGATCCCAGTTGTTAGTTAGGAAACCTGTATGTTTAGTCAGAGGTCAAGTTGACCAGGATTTATTTTGTTTATGTTTCTTTTGGCTTTGCTGTGTTTTGTCACTGTAAATAGAAAATAAACCGCACCTTTTTTTGATTTTGAAAACCACAACCTCCGTTTGCTGGGCCTGTTTTTGTGTGGGGAGCCCATCCCGGGGGTCACACACACCCGCTGCCGAGCTAACCCCCTCACAATATATATATATATATATATATATATATATATATATATATATATATATATAGTGAAGTGAATGTACTGTGCAATGTACAACAAAGTATATAGTGTGGTGGTCATAAGAATATATCATACACCTCAGATGGGCTGCGAACAGTCATTCTGGTGTGACATAGGATAGAGAGGTTCAATCTTGCACAGTTGTCATACTAGCCACTATGGCCTGGGCTGGTGTGGTTTGATT
The DNA here is from genome assembly GCA_029206835.1 of Rana muscosa. Taxonomy (NCBI): domain Eukaryota; kingdom Metazoa; phylum Chordata; class Amphibia; order Anura; family Ranidae; genus Rana; species Rana muscosa. The sequence continues at coordinate 76,472,185 of CM055121.1, forward strand.
ATGGCAGTAATGAAATGTCCCTTATGGGTATAGGTCAGGCAGAGTTCACTAGACTGGTGTGCGCAAAGTCTGGATGAGGCAATGTCGCCACCTGGGCTCTGCAGCTCCTTGTTCCAGGGCTGTGACATAGCTTGAGGGATCTGGGCGGAGCCCGCTAATGCTTCTTCTGGGAAAGGGGATGTGAGGGATAGTAAACAATTTTATGAGCTTTCTTCTACTTCTCTCTCCAGCTATGTTCCACACTGGGGCAGCACACCTTTTGTGTAGTCTATTACTACATTTCCTTTAAGTGGTGGTTTTGTGGGCTTCACATATCTGGGCATTGTTGGCTGTATTTTACCCTTTGCAGGCACTTTTATGTTTGGGGGTTATTTTCATGTGGTCAGCTTTCATGTAAAACCTGTTTTTCTCTGCTGCTGGCAGACCCTGTAAAGTTAGACCTTCTGTTAGTCTTAGAGTACAGGTGCATCTCAAAAAATATCATCAAAAAGTTAGAGGAAGTAAACCCTCTACAACTTTTTTTGTTTAACATACCCCTGCAAGAGAGAGGCATAATGAGCATAGCATACTAGCTCATTATGTGGCACTTACCTGAAATCGAAGCCCCCGATGTCCTCTTTGTTCTCCGCCGCTGCCATGTCCACTCTAAGCTCCTTCCTGTTATCGCCGCTCCGGCGCTGTGATTGGCTGGAGCGGCGATGACGTCACACGCATGCGCGCTCGGGCTGGCAAGATCCCATTCAGAAAACCGGCAATGATGCCGGCCCGCTAGTGCGCCTGCGCCGCTGTCTACGGAGCGCATGCACCATAGACATCGGTGCTGTGTTATCTGCAAATATCTCCTTAACCGTGTAGGTTAAGGAGATATTTCATGAACCTACAGGTAAGCCTTCATCTAGGCTTACCTGTAGGTGCATGTTGTCAAAGTGGGTTTACAACCACTTTAATTTCAGTAATTCGATTTATAAAAGTGAAATTCATTTTATATAGATTCATTACACACAGTGAAATATTTCAAGCATTTTTTTCTTATAATATATGACGCACATTTAGTGCTTCAAGAGCCACCACACACAGATGTATCCAGGGCATGGGCTACAACTGTCGCATTCCTTGTGTCAAGCCACTCCTGGACCAGAGACAACGTCAGAAGCGTCTTACCTGGGCTAAGGAGAAAAAGGACTTTCTCTTTCGTTCAATCTTGACAAAGTGGGTATTAGCCTTCCTTCAGGAGTGACTAGGCAGAAAGTGTTACCAACTTCAAATCTGAACAGCCCCACCCAGGGGGCAGTCCTACTGGCTATATCCCCTCAGCCTGCACTAAGCAGATCAGTTTTTTTCTGCCTAGCTAAGGAGAAGACATGGCTCCCTTCGGGCCCATAGGCCTGGAGGTTTTTTATTCCAGATTGAAATTTAATTTAATTTTTATTTTGTTCCTGTGATCTTTGATCAACTGCCAACTGGGTGACGGGCTGGATCCCAGATCCTTGTAGTCTCCCCAGTTTCGGCCATCGAGCGTGTGCCGACCGTAGCTACGCGCTGGGTCGTCCACGACATGCCCGTCGCTCTACGGGTGGCTGTGAGCTATACGCTCCAGGGCATGCATATGACCGGTCTATAAGGCCGAGTTGCAGCAGCCGGGCCGACAGTCATCTCCATGACCATGCGGAAGAGGGTCTGTCTGGGATGCTTCCAGCACAATCCACGCAGGAAGGGTAAGTAGTAAGCCCCTGCTTCGGCAGGAGGACATAGCTGAGCATTCCTGGAGAGGTGAGTAAAAGGTTCTATCCTTCCCTTCCTCCCTCCCTTCTTTCCCTCCTCCTTAGGCTCTCTGAGGTAGGCTGGCTGCTGGGACGGGGTTCACCTGGGGGGGGGCTCCACCTGTGTGGGGAACTGCGCATGTACGTCCGCTAGATAAATGGTATGAGCTGCCATGAAAAGTTTGCTTACCTGTGTGTTCTGCTCCATGCTGTTGGCGACCATTTAGCTGGTGATGCATGCTGTGTTTTGCCTCTATCTGTGTGGCGGCCATGTTCTTCTGGTCCACGCTGTGTTTGGCCTCTATTGGCCGCTTGGCAGCCATTTTTCTTGTGATCCATGCTGTGTTTGGCCTCTTCTGCGCTGGCGGCCATGTTTTTGTGGTCCGCGCTGTTTGGCCTCTAGCTGCCGCTCGGCGGCCATTTTCTCATGGTCCACGCCGATCAAATAGCATTTAAACGGTGCAAGCCTACAGACACACGCTGCAGAGTGGTCAGACTGATAGCTGACAAGGAAGCGGCTCTACTAGGAAGCGGACGGCAGCTTCTGTTCAAGGGTGGTGAGTCCTCTGGGGGGGGGAACCCCTCGTCCCTGTTGCAGCTAGGAGGGTGGGCTGCTGGTACCTTGAACTGGAGTCCTTGTGTCAGGTGCCTGGGTCAGCATGGCATCAGAAGCAGACGCTTCTCCCCCTGATACACCCGAATTGGCATCTGGTGCTTCTGCACCCTCTAGGTCGGCGTCCTGGTTGTTGCCAAGGTGGAAGCGGCGCATGGGAAGACGGGGTGTAAAAGGTGCCCCTTCCCCCCGCCATCTTCTGGGGATAACTCTGATGCAGAGCCGGGCCCAGCTACGGCTCATGGTCCTGGTTCTGACCTATCAGAGGATGCGGACCGTGGCCAGTCGGACAGTCCGGGTCTGGGTCACCACACAATAAGGCTCTGATAGGTGACCTTATCAACGCAGTGTGGCATACTCTAAATATAGAGGAGCCTGCAGAAACGCCAGAGGCGTCGGTCCCTTTCGGGTTCCGTAAAGCCGACCCAAACTGCTAAGGTGTTTCCTTGTTCGTCTTATATAGACAAGCTTCTATACAAAGAGCGGGACAAACCACAAAAGGTTTTCGGTCCCCAAAAGTTTGGCGGTGCGTTACCCTTTTGAGGAGAGTTTCCTGAAAGGATGGACCTCTCCTCCGATCGTGGACCCTCAGGTGTCCAGATTAAACATGGTAGCCACAATTCCGGTGGAAGGGGCTCCTGCTTTCAAGGACCCTGCGGACAGGAAGACTGAAGCGGTCATCCGCTACCTATACGGCTCGGCTGTGCGCCCAACGGTGGTTGGGGCCCTGGTGTCTCAGACACTCTCTGAAGGGGCAAGAATGCTGCTCCATGGGTTTAAAGCACATGAGGCTCCCTCGGACGAGGTGGCTATGGCCGACCAGTTGATGCAGAGCCTCCAAATTGTCTGCGAATCAGCATTGGACACTTCCTCTGCTGTCCAGAGCCTCAAGCTATGCGGTGGTGTTACGCCACCTGCTCTGGCTAAAAGGTTGGTCGGCGGACCAATCTTCCAAGAAGGCCCTGATGGATTGCCCTTTAAGGGCGACACTTTTTTGGAGCATCCCTGGATGACATTATTAAATATGCCACAGGAGGTAAGAGCATGCTGCTCCCACAATCCAAAAAAGGTAAGGAGCCACGCCATTGGCTAGGGCCCTCCTTCACCGCTAACAAGCGTTTTTTTCGTTCGCCTAGTGCGGCAAGTAAACGATCCCAGGCCGATAAAGCGCCTGCTAAGGGACAGAAGCGTCACTGGTTTTGCAAGCCCAACGAGCCTGCGAACAAATCTACGTCCGCATAAAGGTCTGTCCCCACCCATCTCTCGGGTAGGGGGACGTGTTTGCGAATTCGCGACCTGGTGGACATCTCAGATCCCCAACCAGTGGGTTTGCGAAGTAGTTTCCTGCAGGGTACAAGATAGTTTCTCTCTTTCCCTCTGAACAGATTTTTATTTTTCCTCCAACCGCCAGCTTCAGCCGACTCGTCGGGAAGCCATAGATGGGGCGGTTCAAGTTTCTGCTGATACGCAGGGTGATAATTTGTGTTTCAGTACAGGAACGGTTTCAGTTTTTTTTTTTACTCAGATCTGTTCGTAGTACCAAGAAGGAGGGGGTTCGTCCAATCTTGGCTCTCAGGGCCCTCAATTGCTTTGTGAAGGTACAAAGATTCCGGAGGGAGTTGGTTCACTCTATTGTCACTGCCCTCCATCCGGGGGATTTTCTGCCATCCTTGGCAAGGACACATACTTGCAGGTCCCCATATGCACCAGGCATCAGAAATGTCTGCGCTTTGCGGCCGGGGAAGACCACTACCAATTGATGGCACCCCCCTTGGCCTGGCATTCTGGCCCTACCAAGACAGCGTAGCATCGCTATCGTGGGCTGCTTGGACGATATTCTTCTGAGGGCCACCTCAAGCTCAGAATTAGAGGTGAGCGTGTCTATAACCTGTCAGACCCTCCGATACTTTGGTTGGGTGCTGAACACTCATAAGTCAGTATTGGTACCGACTCAACTCCTAGTGTATCTGGGGTTGATTTTGGACTGCTCAGAGGCAAAGTTTTTTTCCCCCCTATAGGAGAGTTTCAGACCCTTTTGGCTGCGGTGCTGCAGTTGACATCCCAAAGTTGGTCATCACGCCGCTTTTGCATGCGAGTCCTGGGCCTCATGGTAGTCTCCTTCGAGGTGGTACCGTATGCGCAATTTCACATGCGAGTGTTACAGAAGGTAATTCTGTCCAGAAGGGACAAGTGCCCATCATCCCTGGATTCTCAATAGTTAGGACCTCCCTAGTTGGTGGCTGACATCACCGGCACTTCTGTCCGGGAAGTCGTTCCTACCATTTTACTTGCCGTTCAATGTCCTGGAACTCTGGGCGATCAGGCTGTGTCTCTCAACATGGTAGCTCAGCTGCAGCGTTGAAAGTCGGTCACATCCTAAGGTGGGCAGAAAGGAGCATACCGGCCCTGTCGGCCGTGTACATTCCGGGCATGGAAAACTGGCAGGTGGAGCCGCCAGATGCTGGACCAATGAGAATGGTCTTTACACCCGGAGGTGTTTCAGCTCCTTTGCCAAGAGGGCACACCAGACGTAGATCTCCTGGCTTCTCAACTCAATCAGAAGGTATTGAGGTTTGTGGCCAGGTCAAGAGACCCATGGGCAGACGCGACAGATGCATTGGTTGCACCGTGGAGTCAGTACCGGCTAATCTATGCCTTCCCTCCTCTGAAGCTCCTTCCTCAATGATCCCTATTGCTCCGGATTGGCCTCGGCGTCCTTGGTACATCAATCTAGTGCGTCTGATAGCAGACGCCTCTTGGCGTTTACCGCTAAGAAAGGACCTGCTGTCGCAAGGTCCCATACGCCATGCTGTTTTACAGTCACTGGCTTTAACGGCATGGCTATTGAGAGCCAGGTGCTAAAAGACCGGGGCCTGTCAGATTCGGTGATCTCTACCATGAGGAGTGCTCAGAAATCGTCCTCTAGGAAGATTTACCATCACATTTGGAAGACCTACAGATCCATTTGCGAGGAAATGAGGGTACAATTAAGAGGCAGATATCTGCTCTGGCTGTCTTTTTTCAACGACCCCTGGTAAATCACTCTCTAGTGAGAACGTTTGTACAGGGGCTTCGGCATGCGGCCCCTCCGGTCCGCCCTCCACTACCTCAGTGGGGCTTGTATAGCAGATGTCCCTTGGTGTCTACCGCTACGAGAGGACCTGCTGTCGCAAGGTCCCATACGCCATCCTGCTTACAGTCGCCGCCTTTAACGGCATGGCCTCTCGGGGGGCTTCAGAAACCACCGTTAGAGAATATCAGGGAGATTCCCTTGTTGACACTTTCTCAGAAAGTGGTCCTTTTGGTGGCTGTTATGTCAGTTAAGACGGGTTTCTGAGAGCTGGCAGCCTTGTCATGCAAGGCTCCCTATCTGATGTTCCACAAGGATAAGGTGGTGCTGCGTCCGCAGCCTACTTTTCTTCCTAAGGTTGTTCGACCTTCCATCTCAAGGAGGACATTGTACTGCCATCCTTGTGTCCTCATACATCAAATCCTAAGGAGATGACGTTGCATTCCTTGGACGTTGTCCGAGCTCTGAGAGTTAATTGTCTGGTCCTGCTCCGTTCCGGAGTTCAGACTCACTGTTTGTTTTGGTGGCTGGCCGCAAGAAGGGTCGGGCGCCCCCCTTTCCTGTCACGGCGCGTTCGACCAGGGCAATAGGTGCCTCTTGGTCCCTCGACAGCAAGCGTCGGTTTCCCAGGTGTGTAAGGCGGCGACCTGGTCGTCCGTTCACACTTTCACTAAACTTTCCAAGTTGATGTGTGTGCATCTTCGGATGCTTCTTTCAGCCGCAAGGTATTGCAGGCGGCTGTTGAGATTTGCAACTCCTCCGTTGAGGAGCTCTGTTTTGTTTTGGGGTGAAGTTGTTTTAATGCTGTTCCCACCCCTCGTTTTTGACACTGCTTTGGGACGTCCCACTTTGTCAAGATTAAGGCTGTGTCCGTCCATGAACTCAGAGAAAAGGATTTTACGGTGAGTATAAAAATCCTATTATTCTGTTGCTCAGTGGTCCAAAGTCCTCTTTTCAGGTGAAAGTAAATTTTGCATTTCATTTAGAAATCAAGGTCCCAGAGTCTGGAGGAAGAGTGGAGAGACGCAGAATCCAAGTTGCATGAGGTCCAGTGTGAAATTTCCAGAGTCAGTGATGATTTGGGGAGCCATGTCATCTGCTGGTGTTGGTCCACTGTGTTTGTTTTTTTTCAGTCCAAAGTCAGCACAGCCCTCTGGAAGAAAATTCTAGAGCACTTCATGCTTCCCTCTGCTGACCAACATTATGGAGATGCTGATTTCATTTTCCAGCTGGACTTGACACATGCCCACACTGTCAAATGTACCAATACCTGGTTTAATGATCATTGTGCTTCATTGGCTAGCAAACTCGCCTGACCTAAACCCCATAGAGAATCTGTGGGGTATTGTCAAGAGAAAGATGAGACACCAGACCCAACAATGCAGACGAGCTGAAGATCACTTTTAAAGAAACCTGGGTTTCCATAACACCTCAGCAGTGCCACGGGCTGATCGCCTCCATGCCACGCCGCATTGATGCAGTATGTCATGCAAAAGGAGCCCGACCAAGTATTGAGTGAATACTATACTGTACATGGACATGCTTTTCAGTAAGCCAACATTTATGTATTAAAAATCTTTTTTATTGGTCTTATGTAATATTTGAATTTTATGAGATACTGAATTTTGGGGATTTCACTAGCTGTAAGCCATAATCCTCAAAATTAAAAGAAAGAAATTCTTAAAATATATCACTCTGTGTGTAATTAATCTATATAATGAGTTTCACTTTTTGAACTGAATTACTGAAAATTAACTTTTGGATGATATTCAAATTTTTGATATGCACCTGTATATGTTTTAGTATGCGAAGATGCTCTTGTATTCAATTTCTAATGGTATCTGATAGACCAAATCTGCATGAACATTTTTTATAGTGCTAGAAATAGCAGCCTGCTACTGGATTTCTCTTGACCGATCTAAACCCCTGAGGCCAAACTTAATTTGTGCCACCTTTACTCTCAGCCTCCCATGAGGTTTGTGCAGGTTTGGTTTCTAATGATTTTTGTGGGTGTTTCTTTTTTTGATCCGAGACTCCCCAGACTAACTTCCTTAACCACTTGCCGCCAGCCCTATTACAGAATGACGGCGGCAAAGTGGTTTCAATATCCTGACAGGACGTCATATGACGTGATCAGGATATTGAGCCGCTGCGCGCCCCCGGGGGCGCGCATCGTGGCGATCGTTGTTGCGGGGTGTCAGTCTGACACCCCACAACACCGATCTAGGTAAAGAGTCTCCGGAGACTCTTTACCACGTGATCAGACGCGAGTAGAGGAGAGACGATCGGCTGCTCCTCTGACAGGGGCGGTTTGTGCTGATCAATTATCAGCGCAGCCCCTCCCCCAGGATGCCCACACTGGACCACCAGGGATGCCACCAGACCACCAGGGATGCCCACCACCAGGTATGCCACCCTAGACCACCAGGGATGCCAATCGGTGCCCCTAATGGATGCCAATCAGTGCCCACAATGGATGCCAATCAGTGCCCACAGTGGGCATCACTGATTGGCAGGCATTGTTTGGCACTGATTGGCATACATCATTACAGTACATCCCTGCCCATCCGTGCCACCTATCTGTGCCCATCCGTGCCGCCTATCTGTGCCCATCCGTGCTGCCTATCTGTGCCCATCCGTGCTGCCTATCTGTGCCCATCCGTGCTGCCTATCTGTGCCCATCCGTGCCGCCTATCTGTGCCCATCCGTGCCGCCTATCTGTGCTGCATATTAGTGCCCATCATCAGTGCCCGTCAGTGCAGCCCCATCAGTGAAGGAGAAAACGTACTTATTTAAAACGTTTTGTAACTGAAACAACAAAAACACTTTTTTTTTTCAAAATTTTTGGTCATTTTTTATTTTTTTTTGCAGAAAATTAAAATCCCAGAGGTGATCAAATACCACCAAAAGAAAGCTCTATTTGTGGGAACAAAATGATAAAAATTTAGTTTGGGTACAGTGTAGCATGACCACGCAATTGTCATTCAAAGTGCAACAGCGCTGAAAGCTGAAAATTGGTCTGGGCAGGAAGGTGTTATAATTGCCCTGTATGGAAGTGGTTAATGCAGAGGCGTATCTAGTGAAAATGGCGCCTATGGCAAGCACTGAAACTGCGCCCCTGTCAAAACATTTTAAGTGTACAGGGCCATGTTTTCACTGAATGAAAAGCACACAGATGTGCAGTACATGCACGGGCAGGCAGACCAATTCAAATCAATTGGGATGCAGCAGCTTCATGAACACAGCCCCTGCTTTCACCTTGATATCTGTTTGAGTGCAGGAAAATGCCCCTGAGCACAGATAGTGTGCATTCAAAGACACGCACCAGCACCCAAATGGATGTCAAATTGGTAACAATAACCCTCCCTTACTCCATCCAACAACTCTAGTTCTACTTGAAGTATGAAGGAGACCTGTCCCTGCCCCTGCCCCTGCCCCAGGAAAGGTGCCCTCCATGACGTACCTGAGCAGAGTTTGGAGGTTTCAAAGAGCACAGTGTCAGTCTCCAGGTCCTGGATCTTGAAGCAAGTGAAGTCAATCCTGAACACATTCTCCTTAGGTCTGCACAGATAATCTGATGACAGAAGACAAGTGACGTTAATGACGCACAGGGGTTGATTTACTAAAGGAAAATCCACTTTGCACTTGGAAGTGCACATGGAAGTGCAGTCGCTGTAGATCGCTGTAAATCTGAGGGGAAGCTCTGAAATTAGGGGAAGCTCTGCTGATTTTATCATCCAATTATGTGCAAGCTAAAATGCTATTTCTCTTATCATCCATGGACTGACACGGTGTTTCTTTACACTTTACACGTGGGTTATGTCCCTGCTTGCAGGAGAAGACCTAGGCAGAATGTGAGATGTTATACATACATTCTAAAAGCCAGAGCTGAACAGCCCCACCCAGGGGGCGGTCCCTCCGGGCATAACCCTCCCACTACAGTCAGCAGACTTCAGTTTTTTTCTGCCTAGCAGAAGGAGAAGACGTGGCTCCCTCAGGAGCCAGTCTCCTGACCTATTTTATTCCTTTTTGGAATTCTTTTTTATTTTATTTTTGAGAATCTTCTATCAACTGTCGGCTGGGCAACAGGTTGGGTACAGGATATCCTCGTAGTCTTCCCTGTCCGACCATCGAGCGTGCTGATCCTCGCCTTGTGTGCGTGAGACTCAGTTCACGACAGGCCCCATGACTCCAGGGGTGGCCGGGTTTGCTTTCATGCTCCCACGGTCCTCTCAAGACTGAACAGCTCCTGACTGACTGTATCTTTCGCGGTGGACCGGGCCGACAGCTACTCAGTACTGCACTGTGATAGTCCTGTCAGAAACACCAGTGTGTCCCTCAGGGGACGGGTAAGTAGTCTCTCCTGCCTGCAGGTGAGTACAAAGGGCTGTGTGTTTCTCTGTGGGGGATTTTCCCTGTCTCCCCCTGTATTTTATTGTCGCTCTCTGTCACCATTACTGGCGCTGACTGTTTGGGGTGCTTGGGGGTCACACTGTTCTTGGGGGGCTCATGCTGGTCTGCAATGTATGCCTTGGGGCTTTTTTGTGTGGTTTTTTTTTTTTTTTTGGGGCCTGAGCGCCGAGTGGCGCTGTGCGTGTGTGCTGTTTCTTTTTAACTGCGTCATGGCGGCCATCTTGCCGCGGATCGCCTCAGTGAAGTGCGGCGGCCATTTTCTTGTAGCCCGCGCGCTTTTCAGCACTAGTTTGGCCTCTAGCGCTGCTATAGCAGCGCGAATCTCCTCACAGTCTCCTCACAGCTTACCAGCGCTGACACAGCGCGGTACAGACAGCGGAACTAAGCGGTCCCTGGTCCGGTTTGGTGAGTCCCCTGGGCGCCCCCTCCTCAGTCAGCACAGCCTGTGGGTGGACTTTTTATCTGAGAGAGTCTCAGAGAGGGACAATATGGAGTCTGTGTCACCAGCTTCCCCTAAAAATGTCAGTGGCAACAGGCAGTGCTTCAGCACTGCGGTCCCTATGGACCTGTTGTGGGCAGCCCTGGAGTCAATTTCTGACCAGGATGGGAGCTGTGTGCAAGCGCAAGGTGCAAAAGGGCGCCCTCTCCCCACTTTATCTACTCGAGGGCAGTGCGCTGATTCAGATATGGGCCTAGCCACTATCGCTCAGGACCCTAGTTCTGAAGGTATGGATGGTTTTGAACAGGACATTCCTTATGAGGGAAACTCCAGTTCTGAGTCAGTAAATGACAGGGCGCTTGTTAGTGTGCTCATGACTGTGGTGAGGGACACTCTCAAGCTCAAATGCTGCGGATGCAGAACCTCAGGCGGATACTGTTTCCTTTGGTTCTTTTAAGGCCAGGCCTTCTAAAGGGGTTTTTTCCATTGTACTTTCTTTGACCAGCTCATTGATAAGGTCTGGGAAAAGCCGCAGAATTTTTTTATGGTCCCGCGGCGTTTGTCTATCAGATACCCCTTAAAGATGCCCTACTTAAAAAGTGGGCTTCTCCCCCAGTGGTCGACCCTCCAGTCGCCCGGTTGAACAAGGCCATCACTCTCCCGATGGAGGGGACTCCTGCATTTGAGGACCCCACTGACAGGAGGTCAGAAGTGGTGAGCAGAACCGTGTTTGCCTTGTTGGGATCCGCCCTACGACCTGTGGTAGCGGCGACCCTTGTGTCAAAAACACTTACAGGTTGGGCAAAAATGTTGCACCTAGCTGTACAGGAGCATATTCTTCCTCCAGACACAGTTGCTCTGGCCCACCCAACTGGTTCAGGGCCTGGTTTCTGTGTGCGACGCCACGCTGAACGCGGCCCCTTTAATATCCAGGGCCTCTGTCTCGGCGGTGGTATTGCGTCGTCTTATCTGGTTGAAATGCTGGTCTGCTGACCTAGCCTTAGGAAGCTCCTGACGGATCTACTATTTTAAAGGTGGTAGACCTTTCGGTGCTGCTCTGGATGACATCGTCATGGATGTCACGGGAGGTAAACGCACTCTTCTTCCTTAGACTAGCAAGGGTGAGGAGGCCCGCCGCAAACAGGGGCCTTCCTTTCCAGCAAAACAGGGGTTTTTTCGTCAGTCAGAGTCCACAGGTAGGCCCTCTCAGACTGATGGCAGTGCGGCTGGTGGGCACAAGTGCCCCTGGGTGCGTAAGCCAAACAAGCGGCTCCCAAGCCCGCCTCCGCGTGAAGTCTTGCCTCCGCCCGACTCTGGGGTGGGGGGGCGACTTCGCAGGTTCACGGATCGGTGGACCTCCCGAATCTCCGACTGGTGGGTGTGCGAGGTGGTTGCCTCAGGTTATAGGATAGTATTCCGATCCTGGCCCCCACACAGATTCTTTCCCTTGAATCTTTCTCTCCTTCCTACCTGTCGGGCAGCCCTCTTGGGGGCTGTACAGGTTTGATCAGGTCCGGAGTGATTGTGCCGGTTCCGTCACAGGAGAGTTTTCAGGGATTCTGCTCGAATCTGTTTGGCTTCCCAAAAATAGGACGTGGTTCGACCTATCCTGGACCTCAAGGCCCTGAATGCCTTCGAGAAGGTGCAGAAATTCCACATGGGATCCATTCGCACGGTGATCGCTACACTCCACCAAAGGGATTTTCTTCTGGCGTCCTTGGACTTCAAGGACGCCTACTTGCATGTTCCGATCTGCGCAAGTCACCAGAAGTTTCTGTGCCTTGCGATCAGCGAAGTCCACTCTCGATTGTGGCTCTTCCTTTCGGCCTTGCCTCGGCACCAAGGGTGTTCACCAAGGTGCTTGCTCCGGTTCTAGCCTTCTGTTACAGCGAGGTATTGCTGTCGTGGGCTATCTGGACGGTCTTCTGCTATGAGCAGAAAGTGGTTTAGACTTAGAGGAAAGGTGACTATCGTCAATTAGACCCTCAGGGACCTTGGGTGGTTCCTGAACATTCAGGAGTCAGTCCTGGTCCCGACTCAGTGTCTGGAGTCTCTAGTTCTGGTTCTGGACTCCTTGGAGGCAAGGTATCCTACCTCTGGAGTAGTTGCTGACACTTCAGTCTGCGGTGCGGGTGCTGACATCCCGAACATGGTTGTCAATCCGTTGTTTGCATGAGAGTCCCGGGACTCCTGGTGGCATCCTTCGCGGCTGTTCCGTATGCCCAATCACACACCAGGGCATTGCAGAAGGAGATCTTGTCCACCTGGGACAAATCCCCGTTGTCCTTGGATCTTCGGATCCAGGTGATTCACCTGGTCAGGGCGTCCCTGACAGGGTGGTTGGGACCCTCGGCTCTTCCGTCCGGAAAGTCGTTCCCCTCCCATCCAATGGATGGTACTCACGACGGACGCCAGCCTGACGGGCTGGGGTGGAGTCTGGGGAGTCCTGTCGGCTCAGGACCTTGGACTCCGGACGAGCCCGTTTACCAATCACTGTTCTGGAAATGCGGGCCATCAGACTGTGTCTCTCCTCATGCGGAGAGAGTACGGGGTCTCTCCATCAGGAGCCAGTCGGACAACGCCACGGCGGTGGCGTATGTAAACCATCACGGGGGGACTCGGAGCTCAGCTGCGGCTTCCGAGGTAATCCGTATCCTGAAGTGGGCCGGAAGAAACGTGCCGGCTCTGTAGGGGCGGACTATCTGAGTCGCCAATCGCCAGACGCCGGACCAGGAAGAGTGGTCCTTGCATATTTCAACTCCTTTGCCGACGGGGGGGCACGTCGGATGTGGACCTGATGGCCTCTCGACTCAGTCGCAAGGGTCGAGGTTGTGGCCAGATCCAGGGATCCTTGGGCGATGACTCGGATGCGTTGGTGGCCCCATAGGGTCCTTATCGCCTGATATAAACTCCGGTGATCCTAATTGTTCCGGATTGGCCTCAGCGTCACTGGTACGCTGATCTGGTACGTCTCGTTGCGGACGTTCCCTGGCGGTTGCCGATGAGGGAGGACCTTCAGTCTCAAGGTCCTATGTTTCATCCGGCTTACAGTCTCTGGCTTTAACGGCAGAGCTGTTAAAAGCCAGGTATTGAGGGACCGAGGTCTCTCGGACTCTGTCATTTTGACCATGTTAAGGACACGGAAGTCTTCCTCCAGGCAGATCTATCACCGTGCCTAGAAAGCTTATATCGCCATATGCAAAGCGCTGGACTAGCGTCCTCGGACGTATTCCGTCCCCAGAATCCTGCGTCCTCTACAGTGTGGAGTGACCCAAAAGCTTGCTTTGAGTACCATCAAGGATCAGATTTCGGCCTTGGCCGTCTTCTTTCAGCGACCTCTACCGGGTCATTTCTTGGTTAGCACCTTGTGTTGGGGGTTCGCCATGTGCTCCCTCCTGTCAAGCCTTCTCTCCCACCGTGGGATCTGAATTTGGTGCTCTAGGTCCTCCAGGAACCTCCTTTTTGGGAATATCCAGGATATTCCTCTCTTGTCTTGTCTCAGACGGTGGCCTTTTAGTGGCAATCACTTCTGTTTGACGAGTGTCTGAGTTGGCGGCTTTGTCCTGCAAGTCGCCATATTTAGTCATCCATAGGGATAAGGCGGTGTTGCATCCGCGACCTTCCTTTTTGCCAAAGGTGGTGTCTACCTTTCACCTACATGAGGACATTGTCCTCCCGTCCTTGTGTCCTCACCCATCGCATCCCAGAGAGTTTGCGCTGCACATATTGGATGTGGTACGAGCCTTACGGGTGTACCTGTCTGCTACTGCTTCTATTCGGAAGTCCGACTCACTGTTTGTGACTGCCCCTGGTCCATAACAGGGCCAAGCGGTTTCGTCTGCCATCATTTTTAGGGGAATCAGACAAACCGTCATTCAAGCCTATGCTCTCAAAGGGCGGGCGCCTCCCTTTCCGGTTACGGCGCATTCCACCAGGGCAATTGGTGCTTCCTGGGTTTTCCGACATCAAGCGTCGGTTGCACAAGTGTGCAAGGCGGCGACCTGGTCGTCTGTTCATACCTTTTAAGTTTTTTATAAGGTTGATGTGGCTGCATCTTCGGATGCTTCCTTCGGCCGCAGGGTGCTGCAGGCCGCTGTTTAAAGTTGCGACTCCTCCGTTGAGGAGATCTGCCTTCTTGGAGTGGAAGTTTTTGGTTTTTCCATTTATACTGCTCCCATCCCTCTTGACACTGCTTTGGGACATCCCACGTGTAAAGTGTAAAGAAACACCGTGTCAGTCCATGGATGATAAGAGAAAATAGGATTTTTTGTACTCACCGTAAAATCCTTTTCTCTGACATCCATGGACTGACACGGCACCCACCCTTCCTTTTTAAGTTTGTACTGCTTTGTTACGAACTGAAGTCTGCTGACTGTAGTGGGAGGGTTATGCCCGGAGGGACCGCCCCCTGGGTGGGGCTGTTCAGCTCTGGCTTTTAGAATGTATGTATAACATCTCACATTCTGCCTAGGTCTTCTCCTGCAAGCAGGGACATAACCCACGTGTAAAGTGTAAAGAAACACCGTGTCAGTCCATGGATGTCAGAGAAAAGGATTTTACGGTGAGTACAAAAAATCCTATTTTTCCTTGCATGTCCCCTTCAGATCTACAGCATCTGCACTTCCATGTGCACTTTTAAGTGCAAAGTGGATTTTCCTCTAATAAATCAACCCCACAGCGTCTAGCACAGGCCGGTAACAGGTCTCCTGACAGTAAGACCCCTTTCACACTGGGGCATTTTTTAAGGTGCTTTTGGGCTAAAAATAGCACCTGTAAAGCGCCTGAAATATGGCTCCCCTGCAGTGTCAGTGTGATGCGCTGGCAGGACGTTAAAAAATGTCCTGCAAGCAGCATCTTCGGAGCGGTGTGTACACCTCTTCCACCGCTCTTGCCCACTGAAATGAATGGGCAGCGCGGCCGACCTGCTGGCAAAGCGCCGCTGCAGCGGTGCTTTGCGGGTGGTTTTAACCCTTTTTCGGCTGCTAGCGGGGGTTAAAATCACCCCACCAGCGGCGTAATACCTCTGCAAAAATGACGGCCCGTGCCCCAGTGTGAAAGCAGCGTAACTCACTCTCTGTGACCCGGCTCAGGCCTAGGACATGCTTCGGGTCTCAGCTCCTTCAGGCCTAACAACTCCTGTTTGGTGACCTCAGCCACTCCCCGGAGCTCCCCATCACCATCCTCCCTCTAATGCATGCGCCTTTATCCCAGTCAAAATGAACGGCCATCTGCAGGGTAGCAACAAGGCTGCCAGTTGGTCCCTCTGGAATCACTCCCATCCCTAGTGATCAACATTCTGTAGTATTCTGAGAGGAAGCAATTCCATAGAGGTAGGTGGGAGGTTCTCTGCCACTGAAGCGTTGTCACTAGCAACAGAGTCTCCCACCTGACATCAGCCTGAGAGGAAGGGGCTTCTCTGAAAAATGATATTGTGACAAAACAGAAATGCATTCATTCAGACTGGGAGGTAGAATGTGAGCTCTGATCCTATCTGCATACATGACTCTCTATCCCTCTCTGTCCTCCTCACTTCAGGACCTCCAGGATCCTGCTAGCTTCTTCCACCTGTAGGAAGCTGAGTTCCAGCTGGTCTATGCCCATGGCTCAGTCATATCTGTGGGGGGATCTTTCTATGTAAACACTTTGATGCTCACCGATGCACAGAGCAGCCTCAGCCATGGAGTGGGAGCAATAAGCAGGCACATCTACAGGGATCCCGGGGATGCCAAGCTCCATATAAGCTGGGCAGTGTTATTGTGATTTGTCCCGTCCTGCTGCTCTGTGTGCTGGGATGCCAGACCCCGGATTTATTACCTCTCCTCCTCCTCCGATCTCAGCCTTCCTGCAGTGCACACACAGCGCCTTCTATAACTTTTCTCCAGCAGCCCAGGACACTGCAGACTGACAGTCTCCACAGCCAATCTGTGTGGAGCTCGGCACATGCAGCCACGCCCCCCCTCTGGCTGTTACTTCTCAGAAGCACAGCACTCGCATCTCAGCACCTGAGGACGGGAGCAGGGCAGAGAATCACTCCGCCAATGAGCCGGGTCTATTTGAGTAGCGGGGTGGCGTGATGTACATGCGCCCCGAAAATGAAGAAAAAGTCCCTCCTTTACGCTCACTTCCTGGGCCCCTATTTTGACCTGATGGGACCCAGGAAACTGTAATTGCTTCTCCCCATAAGCAAGTAGGAAGGGGAGAAGTTTAAAAAGCTCTAGTTTTAACTTCAGTGAAGAACTTTTATGCTGGATTCCCTGCTCACTAGCGCCCCCTTCATGTGTAGCGCCCATGGCACTTGCTATGGCTTGCCATACCCTAGATACGCCACTGGGTTAATGCAGTATGTGGAAGTTAGGCCCAGTTAGAAAATCTGCACTCTTAGGGCACCTTTGTAAGCCATTGTTACTAGGATAGTACCTAGTGCAGCAGAGAGCTGAATTGGACCATAGGGCTGATCTGCGTTAACCGCTTTTGGCTGTTGAGGCAGTTATAGCCTGTGGGGAACAGACTGTAAACTTAAAGAGTCTGAGAGTAATAATTGGTCTGGCGTTTTGCTTGGCTGAGAGCAAACAAGATATCTTGTTTTATTGCCATGAGGCTAATATTAATCTTGGTTGTACAATATTGACGAATTGCTATGAGATATGCTACTGCCTTTGTAACGTGACCACTTCTCCACATGACCAATAAATCATGGTCGGTCTTGATATAAGGGTTATACAGTGGGGAGAACAAGTATTTGATACACTGCCAATTTTGCAGGTTTTCCTACTTACAAAGCATGTAGAGGTCTGTGATTTTTATCATAGGTACTCTTCAACTGCGAGAGACTGAATCTAAAATAAAAATCCAGAAAATCACATTGTATGATTTTTAAGTAATTAATTTGCATTTTATTGCATGACATAAGTATTTGATACATCAGAAAAGCAGAACTTAATATTTGGTACAGAAACCTTTGTTTGCAATTACAGAGATCATACGTTGCCTGTAGTTCTTGGCCAGGTTTTCACACACTGCATTAGGGATTTTGGCCCAGTCCTCCATACAGAGCTTCTACAGATCCTTCAGGTTTTGGGGCTGTCGCTGGGAAATACGGACTTTCAGCTCCCTCCAAAGATTTTCTATTGGGTTCAGGTCTGGAGACTGGCTAGGCCACTCTAGGACCTTGAGATGCTTCTTACGGAGCCACTCCTTAGTTGCACTGGCGGTGTGTTTCGGGTCGTTGTCATACTGGAAGACCCAGCCACGACCTATCTTCAATGCTCTTACTGAGGGAAGGAGGATGTTGGTCAAGATCTCGCGATACATGGCCCCATCCATCCTCCCCTCAATACGGTGCAGTCGTCCTGTCCCCTTTGCAGAAAAGCATCCCCAAAGAATGATTTTTCCACCTCAATGCTTCACGGTTGGGATGGTGTTCTTGGGGTTGTACTCATATGTCTTCTTCCTCCAAACACGGTGAGTGGAGTTTAGACCAAAAAGCTCTATTTTTGTCTCATCAGACCACATGACCTTCTCCCATTCCTTCTCTGGATCATCCACATGGTCATTGGCAAACTTCAGACGGGCCTGGACATCCGCTGGCTTGAGCAGGGGAACCTTGCGTGCGCTGCAGGATTTTAATCCATGATGGCGTAGTGTGTTACTAATGGTTTTCTTTAAAACTGTGGTCCCAACTCTCTTCAGGTCATTGACCAGGTCCTGCCGTGTAGTTCTGGGCTGATCCCTCACCTTCCTGATGATCATTGATGCCCCACAAGGTAAGATCTTGCATGGAGCCCCAGACCGAGGGAGATTGACCGTCATCTTGAACTTCTTCTATTTTCTAATAATTGCGCCAACAGTTGTTGCCTTCTCACCAAGCTGCTCGCCTATTATCCTGTAGCCCATCCCAGCCTTGTGCAGGTCTACAATTTTATCCCTGATGTCCTTACACAGCTCTGGTCTTGGCCATTGTGGAGAGGTTGGGGTCTGTTTGAGTGTGTGGACAGGTGACTTTTATACGGGTAACAAGTTCAAACAGGTGCAGTTAATACAGGTAATGAGTGGAGAACAGGAGGGCTTCTTAAAGAAAAAATAACAAGTCTGTGAGAGACGGAATTCTTACTGGTTGGTAGGTGATCAAATTCTTATGTCATGCAATAAAATGCAAATTAATTATTTAAAAATCATACAATGTGATTTTCTGGATTTTTGTTTTAGATTCAGTTGAAGAGTACCTATGATAAAAATTACAGACCTCTACATGCTTTGTAAGTAGGAAAACCTACAAAATCGGCAGTGTATCAAATACTTGTTCTCCCCACTGTATGTATGTAGGTCGCACAATTTTAATGCTAAACTGCAGTGGAGGTATTTTTTTTTCCAATCTGGTGCATGTTAACTTTTTCCCTAGGCTTTATTCACACTTATGAAGGGGGCTGTTTGTGATTTACATGTGGGAGATCTAGTGGTGGCCCTCAGCAATTACCTGCAAGTAATCATTCAAAGGTATTTAACCACTTAACGACTGCCCACTGTAATTATACGTCGGCAGAATGGCACCGACAGGCAGAATCACGTATATCTACGTGATTGCCTTTGTATAGTTGGGGGGTCCGATCGGACCCCCTTCTGTACAGTGAGCGGTGGTTAAGTGTTCGGGAGCGATCCGGCATGAGGGGACGGCCGTTCGATTCCGGCCACCCCCTCTCGATCGCTCCCGGCGAATGAAAGAGCTTCCCCTGCCTGTGTAATGTAAACACAGGCAGAGGAAGTGATGTCATCTCCCCTCGTGACGGTCTTTTCGATCCGACGCGAGGAGAGGAGACATCTAACAGTGCACCAACAGCCCACTGACACCAGTACACGTAGGCACACTTACACCCCCCAGTCACCCCCAGATCACCCCCAGTACCCCCAGTCACAGTGCACCGTTTGCAGTGATCATTTTTTTTACTGATCACTGCAATCAGTGTCATTTGTGACTATAAAAAGTTGCAGGGCAGTTAGGATTAGGCCCCTTTAGGTCCAGGGTAGCCCCCTAATAAAGGTTTAAACCCTTGATCGCCCCCCAGGTAACCCTTTCACCCCCTAACGCTAGCGTCACTAAGCAATCGTTTTTCCGATCGCTTTTTTCTTGTCGCTGGAGCCCTAGATAGCCAGTTAATTATTTTTAGGTTCGCCGCAGGTTTTTATTAGCGTCAGGTACCCCCATATATTATTTTAACCCCCTGATTGCCCCTAGAGTTAGCCCTTTCACCAGTGATCACCGTATAAGCGTCACTGGTTACCCAGTTAGTTATTTAGTTATTTAGGTAACCCGTCAGGTTTTTATATAGCGTCGGGTACCCCCATATTTAACCTAATAAAGGTTTTAACCCCCTGATTGCCCCTAGTTAACCCTTTCACCAGTGATCACCATATAAAGGTTACAGGTGACGCTGGTTGGTTAGTTTGCTTTTTATAGCATCAGGGCACCCGCCGTATATAACCCAATAAAGGTTTAACCCCCTGATCGCCCGGCGGCTGATATCAATTAGGTTTTAGCGCCAGAGAGGGTCTGCGTCGCCCCAGGCAGCGTCAGGTTAGTGCCAGTAACGCTAACACCCACGCGTAAAGCATACACCTCCCTTAGTGGTATAGTATCTGATCAGATCTATACTAGCGTCCCCAGCGGTTTAGGGTTCCAAAAAATGCAGTGTTAGCGGGATCAGCCCAGATACCTGCTAGTACCTGCGTTTAGCCCCTCCGCCCAGCCCAGCCCACTCAAGTGCAATATCGATCGATCACTGTCACTTACCAAACACAACACACATAACTGCAGCGTTCGCGGAGACAGTCCTGATCCCTGCGATCGCTAACAGTTTTTTTGGTAGCGTTTGATACATTTGGTGACAGGTGCTTTTTTTACCTGTGAATCTTACTAGTGTACCCCTAAATTTAGAGCCCAAAATGGCAAGACGAAGGTACACTAGTAAAGAGGCCTACGAGATTCTGAGCATGACAGATAGTGAAGAGGAGGTCACGCATCTGTCAGATTCGGGCTCAGAATATCTTCCCGTAGAAGACAGTGACATCAGCGGTCCCACGTCAGATAGCTCTGACGACGAAGTTGAGGTCCCTGCTAAGGTCAGGCGTACTCGATCCCGATCTTCTGAGGTTGTTGCAGAGCAAGAACCGCAGGTCTCTCGTATCATGGAGCAGAGTAGTACTAGCGCCGCTATTCCTTCTGGTGAATTGGCAAGCACCAGTGGCCTAGTACAGCCTGGGCGTACATCCAGCACTGCAGTATCACGTGGTGACGTGGCGAGTCCCATAAGTGCAGTTCAAGCTGGCGAGGTGGCAAGCACAAGTAGTGTCCCGCTGCCACCAAGAAGACAAAGGCAGGCCCGTCGTGCCCATAGTGCCCTTCCTGCAGAATTCGCCTATCCTGATTGGGTCCCCACCACTTCTGCAGAACCCGTACTTCCCCCATTCACTGCCCAACCCGGTATTCAGGTGGAAACAGCTGATTTTATGCCAATTGATTTTTATTCGCTGTTTTTCACGGAAGATCTCTATAGATCTATTGTGGACCAGAGTAATTTGTATGCTGGTCAATTCATCGCCGCTAACCCCCAGTTGCCTAAAATTGCCAAAGATTGGAAACCAATTACGGTTTCCGACTTTAAGATCTTTCTGGGCCTTTCCCTCAACATGGGCACACATAAATTCCCGTCATTGCGTGCTTATTGGTCCACGCACCCAATTGACCACATTCCCCTGTTCTCTGCCTCCATGCCCAGGACACGATACGAGCAGATTTTGCGGTTCATGCACTTCAACGACAATGAACTTTGTCGTCCACGTGGGGACCCTGAATACGACCGGCTCTATAAAATTCGGCCCCTCATAAACCACTTCAACGAACGTTTTGCAGCCTTGTTTATTCCCGATCAAGTTGTCTGCGTTGATGAGTCCCTGATTAAATTTTCTGGCCGCTTGTCTTTCAAGCAGTACCTTCCCAGCAAGCGTGCCAGATACGGGGTCAAGCTCTACAAGTTCTGTGACAGGGCAACAGGCTATGTATTGAACTTTACGGTTTATGAGGGAAAAGATAGTCAGGTTGAGTCGGTCAACTGCCCGGATTACATAGGGAGCGCTGGCAAGATAGTGTGGAACTTGGTGTCACCCTTATTCGGAAAGGGGTACCACTTGTATGTGGACAATTATTACACGAGCGTGCCACTGTTTAGTCACTTGTTTGATCATCAGATTGGAGCATGTGGCACCGTGCGACCTAATCGCCGGGGCTTTCCCAAGCGGCTTGTAGATGCCCGTCTTAGGCTGGGGGAGAGAGCCTGCTTGAAGTGTAATAACTTGCTCGCTATGAAGTGCAGGAACAATAAGAATGTTTTCCTTCTTGCCTCCCTTCATGCAGACACGACAGTCCAAATTCGTACGGCGACTGGTGTTGTGGAGAAACCCCTCTGTGTCCACGAATATAACCAAAATATGGGAGGGGTGGATCTCAACGACCAGTTGTTGGCGCCGTATCTAATTGACCGTAAGGCGAGACGCTGGTACAAAAAAGTGTCTTTATCCTTATTCCAATTGGCTTTGCTGAACGCTCATGTGCTATACAGAGCTTCAGGCGGGACGTTATCTCTTCTAAAATTCCAGAATGAGATAGTCACAGAACTCCTGTATCCAGGCGGTTCTGCACCTCACCATTCCCAACTAAATGCAGTAAGCCGGCTGCATGAGAGGCATTATCCGTATGCTCTCGAGAGTACCCCTACCCAACGAACCCCCCAAAAAAGATGTCGTGTCTGTAGCAAGCGCGGATTTAGGCGTGACACCCGTGTTTTTTGTCCACTCTGTCCTGACAAACCTGGTCTTTGCCTTGGTGAATGTTTTGAACGCTACCACTCAAAAGTGAAGTTTTAGCGTAGGGTACAGCATTTCACAGACTAGGACACACTTACACAGGGTCTCCCAAGATGCCATTACATTTTGAGAGACCCGAACCATTACAGTTGTTAAAGTTACAAAAAAAAGTGTAAAAAAGAAAAAAAAAACGTCAAAAACAAAACACAAAAAAAATATAAAATAAAAAAAACAAAAATAGTTGTCGTTTTATTGTTCTCTCTCTCTCTATTTTCTCCTCTATTGTTCTGCTCTTTTTTACTGTATTCTATTCTGCAATGTTTTATCATGCTTGCTTTTCAGGTATGTAATTTTTTGTTTTCAGGTACGCCATTCAGTTGCAGCGCGGATCTATTTATCTTGACAGCAACAGCGTTTGCTCCCACGATACATAAAGCCGTGACTCCAACGCTGTAGGAGGTGATTTCACCACCACAGTTAAAAAAAAAGAGCATATATGCCGAAGCATGGGGCAGCAGGGGCGGAGGAGCGATTTTGCTCCTAATGTACGCATAACCTTTTATGCCGCGTACATACGGTCAAAATTCCGACGGAGGCTTGCCCGTGGAAAAGTCCGACCGTGTGTACGCGGCATAACTTTTTTGCGGGAGGATGCCCCCATGCTTCGGCATATATATATTTTAGGCACAGGTTGTGTTAAAAAAATGTTTTATTTTTTACTAGGTTTTGTTTTGGTATTTGCTTTGCAGGTATGGTATGGTATGGTAAGGTCTTACTGTTGTACTGTAATGTTACTTTGTTTTAATGTTAACCATCATTTGCTTAGCAGGTACGCCATTGAGTTGCATCGCGGATTTATTTATCTTGACAGCAACAGCGTTTGCTCCCACGATACATAAAGCCGTGATTCCAACGCTGTAAGAGGTGATTTCACCACCACAGTTAAAAAAAAGAGCATATATGCCGAAGCATGGGGGCAGCAGGGGCGGAGGAGCGATTTTGCTCCTAATGCCGCGTATATACGGTCGAAATTCAGACGGAGGCTTGCCCGTGGAAAAGTCCGACCGTGTGTACCCGGCATAACCTTTTATGCCGCGTACATACGGTCGAAATTCCGACGAAGGCGTGCCCGTGGAAAAGTCCAACCGTGTGTACGCGGCATAACTTTTTTGCGGGAGGATGCCTCCATGCTTCGGCATATATGCCCATCATTAGAAGTGGGTGGATGAAGGGAGGTATTCTAATGGTGGGCATACCCACCGATCAATCTCTTTTTTTCGTTCAGCCAACAGGCTGCATGAAAAAAATGATTACAATACATGTCCAACAAGGACAAGCAACGTACTGGTATGTTGCTGGACTTTGAATGTTTATACCAGAATGATGCCTGCGGGTTTAGGTATCATCTTGGTATCATTCTTTTCAGCCAGCGGCCGGCTTTCATGTAAAAGCAATTCTAGCAGATAATTAGCCTCTAGACTGCTTTTACAAGCAGTGGGAGGGAGGGAATGTCCCCCCCCCCCCCGGATATAAACAGCGCCATTGGGAAAGCATTTTATCACACCGATCTTGGTGTGGTCAGATGCTTTGAGGGCAGAGGAAAGATCTAGGGTCTAACCCCCCAATTTTTTTCAAAAAAAGAGTACCTGTCACTACTTATTGCTATCATAGGGGATATTTACATTCCCTGAGATAACAATAAAAATGGTAAAAAAAAAAAATATGGAAGGAACAGTTTAAAAATAAAATAAAAAAGCAAAATAAATAATAAAAAAAAAAAAAAGCACCGCTGTCCCCCCCTGCTCTTGCGCAAAGGCGAACGCAAGCGTCGGTCTAGCGTCATATGTAAACAGCAATTGCATCATGCATGTGAGGTATCACCGCGAAGGTCAGCTCGAGGGCAGTAATTTTAGCAGTAGACCTCCTCTGTAAATCTAACGTGGTAACCTGTAAAGGCTTTTAAATGCTTTTAAAAATGAATGTAGTTTGTTGCCGCTGCGCGTTTGTGTGCAATTTTAAAGCATGTCGTGTTTGGTATCCATGTACTCGGCCTAAGATCATCATTTTTATTTCATCAAACATTTGGGCAATATAGTGTTTTTTAGTGCATTAAAAATAAAAAAGTGTGTTTTTCCCCCAAAAAATGCGTTTGAAAAATCGCTGCGC
This sequence comes from Rana muscosa, assembly GCA_029206835.1. Lineage (NCBI taxonomy): Eukaryota > Metazoa > Chordata > Amphibia > Anura > Ranidae > Rana > Rana muscosa. The sequence goes on from CM055121.1 coordinate 76,496,499, forward strand.
AAATACTGTGTGGAAAAAAAAATGCAACACCCACTATTTTAATATGTAGGGCCTTTGCTTTAAAAAAATATATAATGTTTGGGGGTTCAACATAATTTTCTTGCAAAAAAAAATGTTTTCATGTAAACAAAAAGTGTCAGAAAGGGCTTTGTCTTCAAGTGGTTAGAAGAGTGGATGATGTGTGACATAAGCTTCCTAATGTTGTGCATAAAATGCCAGGACAGTTCAAAACCCCCCCAAATGACCCCATTTTGGAAAGTAGACACCTCAAGCTATTTGCTGAGAGGCATGTTGAGCCCATTGAATATTTTTTTTGTCCCAAGTGATTGAATAATGACAAAAAGAAAAAAGAAATGTACAAAAAGTTGTCACTAAATTATATATTGCTCAAACATACCATGGTTATATGTGGAATTGCACCCCAAAATACATTCTGTTTCTTCTCCTGAGTACGGGGATACCACATGTGTGAGACTTTTTGGGAGCCTAGCCGCGTACAAGACCCCGAAAACCAAGCACCGCCTTCAGGATTTCTATGGGTGTAAATTTTTGATTTCACTCCTCACTGCCTATCACAGTTTCGGAGGCCATGGAATGCCCAGATGGCACAAACCCCCCCAAATGACCCCATTTTGGAAAGTAGACACCCCAAGCTATTTGCTGAGAGGTATGTTGAGTATTTTGCAGATCTCGCTTTTTGTCACAAAGTTTTGAAAATTGAAAAAAGAAAAAAAAAATGACTTTCTTCATTTTCAAAAACAAATGAGAGCTGTAAAATACTCACCATGCCTCTCAGCAAATAGCTTGGGGTGTCTACTTTCCAAAATGGGGTCATTTGTGGGGGTTTTGGGCTATCTTGGCATTTTATGGCCTTCAAAACTGTGATAGGTAGTGAGGAGTGAAATCAAAAATTTGTGCCCTTAGAAATCCTGAAGGCGGTGCTTGGTTTTCAGGGCCCCGTACGCGGCTAGGCTCTCAAAAAGTCCCACACATGTGGTATCCCCGTACTCAGGAGAAGCAGCAAAATGTATTTTGGGGTGCAATTCCACATATAACCATGGCATGTGTGAGCAATATATCATTTAGTGACAACTTTTTGTACATTTTTTTTTTCTTTTTGTCATTATTCAATCATTTGGGACAAAAAAATTAATATTCAATGGGCTCAACATGCCTCTCAGCAAATAGCTTGGGGTGTCTACTTTCCAAAATGGGGTCATTTGGGGGGGTTTTGTGCCATCTTGGCATTTTATGGCCTTCAAAACTGTGATAGGTAGTGATAGGTAGTGAGGAGTGAAATCAAAAATGTATGCCCTTAGAAACCTTGAAGGCGGTGCTTGGATTTTGGGGTCCCGTACGTGGCTAGGCTCCCAAAAAGTCCCACAAATGTGGTATCCCCGTACTCAGGAGAAGCAGCAGAATGTATTTTGGGGTGTAATTTCACATATGCCCATGGCATGTGTGAGCAATATATCATTTAGTGACAACTTTGTGCAAAAAAAAAAAGTTTGTCATATTCCCACAACTTGTGGCAAAATATAAAATATTCCATGGACTGAACATGCCTCTCAGTAAATAGCTTGGGGTGTCTACTTTACAAAATGGGGTCATTTGGGGGGGATTTGTGCTATTTTGGCATTTTATGGCCTTCGAAACTGTGATAGGTAGTGAGGAGTGAAATCAAAAATTTACGCCCTTAGAAATCCTGAAGGCGGTGCTTGGTTTCCGGGGTCCCGTACGTGGCTAGGCTCCCAAAAAGTCCCACACATGTGGTATCCCCGTACTCAGGAGAAGCAGCAGAATGTATTTTGGGGTGCAATTCCACATATAACCATGGCATGTGTGAGCAATATATCATTTAGTGACAACTTTTTGTAATTTTTTTTTGTTTTTGTCATAATTCAATCACTTGGGACAAAAAAAAAATATTCAATGGGGCTCAACATGCCTCTCAGCAATTTCCTGGGGTGTCTACTTTCCAAAATGGGGTCATTTGGGGGGGTTTTGTACTGCCCTGCCATTTTAGCACCTCAAGAAATGAGATAGGCAGTCATAAATTTAAAGCTGTGTAAATTCCAGAAAATGTACCCTAGTTTGTAAACGCTATAACTTTTGCGCAAACCAATAAATATACGCTTATTGACATTTTTTTTACTAAAGACATGTGGCTGAATACATTTTGGCCTAAATGTATGACTAAAATTGAGTTTATTCGATTTTTCTTATAACAAAAAGTAGAAAATATCATTTTTTTTCAAATTTTTCGGTCTTTTTCCGTTTATATCGCAAAAAATAAAAATCGCAGAGGCAATCAAATACCATTAAAAGAAAGCTCTATTTGTGGGAAGAAAAGGACGCAAATTTCGTTTGGGTACAACATTGCATGTCCGCACAATTTACAGTTAAAGCAGCGCAGTGCAAAATTCTGAAATCACCTCTGGTCCTCTAGCTACCAAATGGTCCGGGGCTTAAGTGGTTAATGCGTAATTACACACGAGCGGCCACGATTGGGTTCAGGAGCTGTTGGCCTCCCATTGATTTTGATGGCGCTGCAGCCAATTGCTGGGAACCCCTTTTGGGTCTCATGCATTGTTAATGGCCCCAGCTCAGAAGTATGAATGGGGCCATATTTGGTAGTGGATTCTCATGTGTTTTTCCTTAACCTCTTCCTGCCTCCCAACCCTTTAGGTGGATCAAAATGTCGGGAGGCGGGCATTCCAATCATGGAAATGCTCTGGCTGTCAGTGGTAAAATGATCGAAAGCTTCACAAAGTATGCATTGGGAGTGTTCTGTGAGAGTTGAGTTATTGTGCTGGGAGCTCGCTCTCAGCACAGTAAATGGTTTACCTATAGACTCATGCATGCGGCAGGCCGATGTAAAGCCCACCCACCGAGAGGCCTCATATATGCGTGTGGTTGGTGGGATGTGATGGTTAATTGTTCTGTTAACTGTAGCCTGGGTGTGTCTGTCTCGCAGGTGTTTGGCCTTTCAGACTGCGCTAGAGCTAAGGTAATCTTTTAGAACATATTGCGTGTTACTCTTGTATTCAGGGTGTAACATGTTCCATCTACTGCTCCCTTTCCCCCTAATTGCTTCCTCTATGACTGCAGGCAGGAGATGCTTTACCCTGCAGCTGCTGTTGCATTTTAGAATTGGTGCAGTTGTATACGGCTCTACCTGCACAGTCGCGTCATTCATTCACAGGAATTTGTGAAAGAAACTACAAGTTCCCTCTGCCATCACAGCAGATGGCTTGTAGTGCTCAATGGATTGTGAGGGTGCTGATGAGTGCACTCATAGTCCATTGAAATTTCCTACAGCTCTGAAGCAGACAGCCCAGTTCACAATGTGGTGATATTCCCTTCACCCATTCCAATTTCTTTATATCAGAGGCCTCAATCACATGAGAAATGCTGCGGTCTGGGTAAACTCTTGCAGTGGCTTGCAGGTCATAGTTTGGAGACCCCTGTTATAGATAATTGCATAAGTCACAGGAGGAGCTGGGAACACCAGAACCTCCCAGACCACAGCATTTCTCATGTTATAGGGGGCTTTTGATGTAAAGAAATTGGAATGAGCGAAGGGAATATCATTACATTGTGAACCTGGCTGATGACTGAGGAGTGAAGAGGCAAAGGTAGCAGTTACATTCTTGGATGGGAAGAAAAGTCCTTGCATCCCCCATAGGAGGAGTCGGTCAAAGGCATATTTTGATTCTGTGGTGGGGGTCATATATGAGATGAGCAGGCATTGCACCTGAAGGTGGTGGTTCACCAAAAGCACTGTAAAGATAAAATAACTGTCACTGCATCACAATGGTTTTCACAATTTACAGTATATGGGACTTTTATGGCATTTGTTTTTTCTGTTCACATTAATATATGGTGTTCGTGATCACGAGTATAGTTGAGTGATATCTGATCAAAGAGGATATTTCACATAATAAAGTGTTGGCGTCAATTTGTGCCTGGGTGACCAGGCATATGAATTTGAGCACCTTCGCATTAGGGATGTTGCGCTGATTTGTTTTGTTTTTATTACTGATCGTGTGTTCAATGCTATGTAGACTCGTGTAAAATTAAATAATGCGTATATTTTGCCTGCAAAGTTATGTGCATTTATTATGTTTTTCATAAAGGTGAACTTCTCCTTTAACAACCTCTCAGGCTATTTGCTGCAAGCTCTAGATTGCACTACTCGACCTCCAGTTAAGATGTCCACGTAGGGGCTGCAGCCATATAGTTCTTATTAGCAGATGAACAGTTGGAACCATGAAACCATCAAGCTTAGAGCATCCTTTCTGAAATCTGTATTTCAGAAATGTACCCTTCTACAATTATTATTATTATTTTTTATTTTTTTTAATGCTGTGTCTAATGCCGTGTACACACAATTGATTTTTTCGACGGTGAAAACACCGTTGAGAAAATCGACGTGAAAAACGAGGAACAGCTTGTTCCCCTACACACGGCCGTTTTAAATAAAAAAAAAATTCTTGGTCGAAAAAAACGACTGTGTAGGCTCCCCGGCAGTGTTTCCCTATGGGAAAACTGCCGCGGAAAAAAATTATGGGAATCACGACGAGAAAAATTAGAGCATGTTCTAATTTTTCTCGTCGTGATTAATGCCGTTTTTCCCGTCGGGGGGAAAAATGACAAAAAGCCCACACACGGTCGTTTTTCTCGTCCAAAAGAAAAAATGTAATTTTTCCCGACGGGAAAAATGATCATGTGTTCGCGGCATAAGATTTAGAAAGTGATAGAACTTTGCCAACCAAAATGTAAAAAAAAATTCATATAGATATATCATGTTGCTGTCAGACTGTGTAACATAATGATTTCGCTATTGGGGCATAAAATTGCCTTTATTATAGCACAGCATATGAAAAGCTATTTCACATCACGATTGAAACCGGTGACAAGACAGTGAAGTAACTTAAAAGACAGAAAAAATTTAATTGTGACAAGAATCTAACATTGAAAGAATCTGCATGCTCGAAGATGTAAAAGAAATGTAAATAATTAACCATGCAAAAGGCTTATTTCTAGTACACAGGGTCAAACACTTAATTTTCTAGTGTCTTTCACATTAAAGTGGAAGTCCATGCAAAACCTAAAATCCCTGCATCTATAGACACCAGGTATCTAACACTAACCTCTCTATCCCTGTAAAGAAAATAGGAGTATGCATACCTTTTTGGTCGCCGATCTGACCCGCTCCGACCTGATCTCTAGCGCCGGAAGCTCTGCAGAGGACACGGACAACAACGGCTGTGAAATGAATGGGAAGCGACGTCAACCATAGAGTTACTATGGGGCTTCCGTTTACCTCGTCTCCTCTAAACCCGCCAAACAGAGAAGCCGCGGTTTACAGCGGAGCATGGGATCTGGTCAGAACGGGTCAGATTGGCTTCCAAAAAGGTAAGTATACTTGTTTTTTTTTTTTTTTACAAGGATAGAGAGGTTAGTGTTAGATCCTCGGTGTCTATAGATGCAGGGATTTTAGATTTTGCATGGACTTCCGCTTTAAAGCATTGCTTTTGACATTTGGGTCATACAGGGGTTGACTAGAAAGTAATACCATGCATTTCTTAGGGGCCCATTTATAAATAGCGCCTTTCAGAACAAGTTTGCCAGCTGTTTGTCAATTTATTAAAGTGCCATACTTGTCCCGAAAAAAATGTACAGAAACTCATGTATTTCAGAAAAGTGGAAAAAAACATCAATGTTGTCTCAACAATTTCACATGCATTGAGGAAGGGACTGCCACAATGTGGTTTCGGACAATAAACTCCTGATGATGTATCGGAAGTCCCACCATGAATAACAATATACACTGATACTATACAAGCAACCAGCTTGTAATCAATGTTATGTATTGGAGAAATGCTGGAGCTAACTAATTTGATTGTCATTGCTTTTGATGAGGTCAAATGATTATTCTAAAAAGTGGTCTTAAATGTGTTAAAATGTTCCATAGTTTTAACATATGAGACCTTGTCTGGAGAGCATTTTTTTTTCCAATTTCTTAGTTTTAACCTGCAGCCTCTGCTGTGTCTGGCAATGGCTCTTCTGGTTGAGCCATTGAGATGCCAGACAGGTCCCTAGACAATTCCCTGAATGGCCTTCCCTTAAAACTTTTTTCTCTTGAACCTCCTCCCATGAATTTCCTATTTTAGCCATGTTGCACTTCTTGTGCGCTCTCCTCCAGCCAATATCTCGCCCTTGTCACTCCTGCTGCCATCCATAACTTCGCTACCACTCAATACCAACCTTTGGCTAGTTCCTCAACTCAGCTTCTGCTTGATATCAACCTGCCGCTATTTGTTACCAACCTTTGACTTGTTTACTGACTACAGTTCTGCTTGCTCACCGCCTGGTGATGGCGATCCTGAGGACTGCGACCTCATAGTAGCTCACAGCAAAACCCATCTCCACTATCAGGAGCTCTGGTGAATATCGGTTATTTCATGGACTCTGCACCTCTAGGGGAGTCTGTATTATCCAGGGTGATCTGCTTGTGTATTTATCCTGTTGGCCGGTGGGAGCCTCTCAACTGCTAAAGCTACTGATCTCCGAGTCTGATCCCGGACCATGACAATGGAAAAGATTAAGGTGCATCTATAGCCAAAACCTTTTTTTAAGTTTTAGATTAGAGCAGGGTTAGGACTCCTGTCTGGTTTTACTGCTGCCAGAGCAGTAAACTTCCTGTCTATTAAGAAGTTGTCCCCAGGACAGGAAGTGAGTGAAAATCTCTCTAACAGCAACAAAGACAGAAGTAAAAATGCTTGTCCTAACTACTTCACCTCCTTGGATGTGTTACATCTGGAGAGTGAAGGTTAAAAACAAGCTCCATGGCTGCAGTAGCAGCCATGAACGTAAAAATATTTTTGTTCAGCTGGCTCCTGGCTGGCTATCATTTAAGTGATCAAGGTCGCTGTAAAGCCACCCGATCACTTATACATTGTGTGTGTGGAACCTCATTTTTATTGCTATCATAAGGGGGTTTGTTTAGCCCCCTTGTGATAATTATAAGGTTAAATGAAAAAAAAAAAACAGTAAACGCCATCACCCTGTACACACCTACAAATGCTTGGTCCAATGCTCATCTCCTAAATCAAACCCTTTTGACAATATAAGTTTACTGAATCATCTCAGCCAAGTAATGCTCATGATTGATTCTGGGTTGTCCACAGCCTTTATCCGTGTATCCATGTGCTCTCTATACGAGTGTGCAGAGCCACCCTGCTTAAAGTTGACAAAACATTGGGGTTTTTTTTTTTCTCTTCCCCACTCTATCAACAGTTATAAACTAATTTGCCACATTTATTACCACTTTGTTCCCATTTTCAAATTGTTGAATTTTCCCTATTTATGTTCTCATTTGGAGAAATTGGAATTTTAAGACATTTTGCTGGATTTACATAACTATGAAAACTTCTTTATTAGTACTTACAGTAAAGGCCTCTTTGGAGTAAATAAATTTAATGTAATTTTTTTCCCAGATTTTGTCACTTTTTTTCCCCAAAGTGACATTTTTTTTTTTCCACTTACAGAAACCATGTTTGCTGACCTAAAGGTTGCAGCTTTTATAAATGCCTACAAAGGGGTCAGTTAAAAATTATGATAATGCAATGTGCAGGTACAGTATACCATAGAAAACTTGGATTTTTACCTATATTTGTTGTCATTTTCTAATGTTATAGGCAGATCCAAGACATAGTAAGACATAGTAAGTAGGTAACCAAGTGTGTTGGTGGCAGAAAAAATAAATGCTTCTGGTAGCATGATTATTGGATCATTACACTTTTGTAAGGAGGAATGGTTTTACAGTTAGTATAATTTGGACATGGTTACTCTGGGATAATCCTCCCGAGTGTTAAAGGACCCTGGATGCCATGTAACGAGTAAATACATTACTAATAAAATGCAAACGACTGTCAATAAATTGAGCATTATACAATGTGCAAGGAAATTGAATATTCCTCCTAGACTAGGAGGACAATACTTCACAACAGTTCTAATCTACCCAAAATGAAGCTGGCTACATGGTAACATCCTTTGCATTAAATCTTTATTGGCTATGCGGCAGGATACAGCAGTGACATGCTAATTTCCGCTGAAGCCTTACTTATACCCACTGTTGTGAAGTGGCAAAATTACAGGCAAACATTCTCTGCTGAAGGCCAGTGCAACATGGCACCCTTCTTAGAGCAGGAACTGAATCTAACACCAGTATCTGCATCAGACTTGCACTGTATTTTTAGGCAGGCAGCAAGCAGCCTACTTTAAAGAAGCATAATTTTCAGCATCTGTCACATTTCTTTGAACAAATAACAGCTTTATTACAGCCATTTTTTGTCCAGGGCTCAAACTCAATGTCGGTTTCCCTATTCCCTTTTCACTGCCAAACTAGATCTAGCTATGCTTGTACTAGGTGAGGCAGACACGGAAGGGAATGAAAAGTACATTGAGGCAGCTGTGGATGATTTTTCTCCCCCAGGTTGCCACTATATTGAAGCAAGATCTTTATGCAACATGCTTTCTAACATAGAAAAATTCCCTTATGCTTTGTGCAAAAGCTTTGGCATTGTGCGACTTGATTCTCCTCCATTTCACCGTGCCCATTTGAGTACAAAGAGACCTACAAAAACGTTTCAAAACCTCCCCTGTTCAATATACAATCAATAGCTGGCAGAATTCCAGCATGCATTAAAAAGGGAATTTGCTCCAGGGATAGAGCATTCATTCATTCCTGCCACTTTATCAAACTCTGGTTCGGCCGCATCTGGTGTATTTCGTTCAGATCAGGTCACCAATCCTCAGAATGTGCTGGAGAGAGTCCAGAGAAGGGCAACTAAATTAATATGGGTACTGGATGACCTCAATTAATATGGGGACTGGAGGACCTCAATTATGAGGAACGACTGCAAGCTAAATTCATTCTCTGTGGTCTGAAATTCCGACAGCAAATGTCCAATGGAGCCTACACATGGTCGGAATTTCCGTCAAAAAGCTCACATCGGACATTTGTTGGAATTTCCAATCGTGTGTACGTGGCATTAGAGTACACAGCGCCATACAATGAGACTGGAAGAGAAGCGGTTTAACCTTAAGCTGTGTAAGGGGTTTTTCACTGTGAGGGCGGTAAGGATGTGGAACCCTCTTGCACAATCGGTGTCTGCAGGAAGTATGGATAACTCTAAGTGCTAGTTCACACCAGACGCTGTTCCGTTCAGTTCCTTGCGCTTTTTTTCTGCACAAAATGCATGCACAGTGTTTTCCATGTATTCCAATGGCTCTAGTTCACACCGTGCAGTCAGTTTCTGCACCGGAAACTGACTGCATGGTGTGAACTAGAGCCATTGGAATACATGGAAAACACTGTGCATGCATTTTTAGTGCATAAAAAAGCGAACGGAACTGTGTCTGGTGTGAACTGGCTTTAAAAGACTCTTGGACGTGCATCTTCGCAAAAACTATATACAGGGATATGAGAAATGATTTTCTGCGTGCACACCTGTGATATTGAGGGACAAACTGGATTCTTTTCCCTTTTGTCTGGCGAAGCAAATGTTCTGATTATGAAAACTGGATTCTGTGATATTCCTCCTCATAGGATCTAAATAATAAACAGGATGACCCCTTGTTACTAATTTATACTATATCTTCTAATTATCTAATGATCTACTAATCTACACTTGGGCTAGATTTAGATGTGTCTATACCTGTCACCTCTGATGAGCGATCTTCATTCATGAAAGGTTATAGTTGGTTAGGAGGCAATAGGATGCCACCTCACCACCTTTTTTACCCTGTTTTTGTCACACATTTGCTGCAATTGCATACATTTGTGGGGCATTTGCGGCGCATTCCCAGTCACTTGATAACTAAATCAGTGCAGACCTATGCTGCTGTATGTGCTTTTTCTTTAATTTGGCATAATGGCTCTTCTACTAAATGATTGTAAGTAAAGTTTTTTGTTTAATCTGCTATTGAAGACCTTATTTGGTTTTGGCCAGCTTAGGAACATTGGGCTGTTTGCGTTACCAACTGTGATCATTACCGAGCTGGAAGCCATTTGGGTTTCTTGATTTTACTCCTCTAAAATGCATTGTAATGAGGAATTCTGTGAGGCCTTTTTATTTTAATATGCATGTTTGTTTTTGTAAATAGAATTAATTTGAGATAGTCTGTTGTATTGCTTACGGTTTGCTTCACAGAAAATTTGATGTGTTCTTTTGAAGTCTCCCATTCACACCTTAACACAGCAGGTTGAATTAGTAAATGTGTTTTAAGGCTGGGTTCACACTTGTCCGACAAACGCTCCGACATTGGGAGCTCATGTCGCATGACGTGTGAAAATCAATGTTTCCCTATGGGAGCCGTCTTAACTGGTCTGACACAAGTCGGTCCGACTTTGAAAATGCTCCCTGTACTACTTTGGTCCGACTTTGATCCTACTTCAGACCATTGAATATCATTGAAGTCGGATCAAAGTAGGATTCTTGTCCTAACCATCCGACTTTTGACATCCGACATGTGATTACAGCAGCAGTAAAAGGAATTTATCTCACTCTGGGATTGTTTTGATTGGTCAAAGAACAAGTCAGACTATCACAAAGTCGGATCAAAGTAGTATCCTGTTCATGAAAGTCGGATGGATGTCGGACCAATGTAGGATCAATGTAGGACCGATGTCGCAGAGCAAAGTAGGATGAAAGTTGTATGACTGTCGTGTCATACCAGTGTGAACCCAGCCTAAGGTTCTTTGGTTTAATGCTGATTATGTTCCCTAATCTTGGCAGGATGTTAAATGACTTTAAAGCTTAAAGTTGATGCGTGCATTATTTCTTTATTTAGCAAAGTACTTCGTCAGGCAGCCACAATGTACTTGCTCATTTTCATTTGCTAATATATATTGGCTCTCAGGGAAGATGTTCATTGTTTTTCTATTGAAACATACTGTATCGAATAAAAGTATGATGTAGAATAATGTACTTTTATTTTTACTGCAAAGTTGCGTTCTGTCTGTTTAATGTTCTGGGTTTTTTTTTTTTGATCAAATATTTTTTCTAAGATTTTATTATTATATTCTAGCTTCTTTAGAAACATAAAATATAATTTGATGATCGTGATTTTTTGGGGGATTCCTTTTTAGAGGTTTCTAAAGCAATATGCTGTATAATTAACAATGGTTATTTCTAAGAAATCTTGATAAGGTAAATGTTCTCTGCATGAACCCATAATGATTTCTCAGTCATATCAGTGTATAGGCAGCCAGCAGGAAGACTTGCTCTCAGTTGAGGTTCTACCTTACTATCTAGTAGACAGGAAGTGATGCAAAATTAGCAATACAATGTTAATAGGAGTTTGGGCTTTACCTCTTGTTTGTTTTTTGATGTTCTTCAGGGCTCATTCACACTGGGTGCAATGACTGGCATTTTCCTTCATTGGATTAACGGCAATAGCACATAGCAAAAAATGTATGTGGCTCATTCTCTCTAAAACTGAGCCTCCTGGTCCCGAGCAGTTTAGAAAAATGCATGCTGTATGCATTTTTGCTCCGCAACACACCAGAGCTCACATGAAGACTGTTTACTGTGCATTTTTTACATACCGCAGACAAGCTGTGGTGTGAAGAAATGATTGGAATATCTTCACATTTCAATAAAGGGAAATGGGGGGGGGGACAACTTGCATCTCACTGCTCCTTCCCAGACCTTCTATTCACAACTGCCCGCACAGGTAAAGCCCTGCGTTTTCCGCATGTCCCAGGGTAAACAGGTGCCCAAAGGTATTTCATGATTTATCATGTCCAGAAGGAACATGTATTCCCTTTTATTGAATTCTAAGTCTGCTCCATGCCTTACGGGAAGCGCAAAGCAAGCATAATCTCATGCAATTACAATGTTTCTACATTCAAAATGGGGTATAGTTTGTCAGTCTTTAACATCTAGAAAACATTATATATAGAGAGAGAGTAGACAATTTTGTGTGTTGGCACTAATTGTTTTAACCATTATATCTGACTTTTTTCAGGGAACCCTTTATTATCCTATCAGGTGGCCTGTCCTATGACACAGTTGGAAGAAGACCCTGTCTAACTGTCATGCATGGAAAAAGCACAGCTGTCTTAGAAATGGATTATCGAATTGTAGATTTTCTTACACTTTGTGAAACTCCCTATTCTAATGGTAAGTCTGTTAATGAAGAAAAAATAGTAATGCAGCTTTCTTTTGAAAATGGTGCATTCTGTCTTGGCTTGTTGGATACTGACTGATTGGATAGTTTAGGTATGTCCTCGTATTACATAGTTTATTGTAAAAAAGATTGTATGGTCAGATTGGAACATGTATGGTGAACCTTATTCACTGCTCATTAATGGGTGCACTCAAACGCTTTCTGACTTGCATTTGACCTACTTTTTACTGCATTATCTTGGGTCAAGATGTTTTTGCATTCTCATTCATTTATATGGGGAAAGGGGAAGTTATGGCACAAACAAAAGCCTGCTGATACTAGCAACCTACATAGATTACGGGCAAGCACCCAGCTCTTTTCTCTATAAAATTAACATGCTGGTTAGAGAAATCTGACTAGTTTCTATGGGAAACACCAAGGTGTTATTACTTTGCTCTGATTTTCATAAAGTACACCCCATGTAAATCTTGGATTTTTAAACTTATTTGAATAGGCAAACTATTAGATCTTGATTCAGATTTGCCTATACAGTAGATAAATACTGTGGAACTGACAAACCGTTTAAACTACTTTACACTTTTCGTTCATGGGCGGACACAGCTTCAATCTTGACAAGTGGGTATTAGCCTTCATTTAGGAGTGACTAGGCAGAAAAAGTGTTAACAACTTCAGAGCTGAACAGCCCCACCCAGGGGGCGGCCCTACTGGTTATATCCCCCCCAGCCTGCACTAAGCAGATCAGTTTTTTTCTGCCTAGTATAGGAGAAGGACATGGCTCCCTTCAGAGGCCCATTGGTCTGGGTTTTTTTTTCTGAGCTGGCAGCCTGGTCGGGCAAGGCTCCCTATCTGATCTTCCACAAGGATATGGTGGTGCTGCGTCCGCAGCCTTCTTTTCTTCCCAAGGTTGTTTCGACCTTCCATCTCAAGGTAGACATTGTACTGCCATCCTTGTGTCCTCATCCGTCGAATCCTAAGGAGACGACATTGTATTTCTTGGACTCTGTCCGAGCTCTGAGAGCATCAAGCGTCTATTTCCCAGGTGTGTAAGGCGGCGACTTGGTCGTCCGTTCACACTTTCACTAGACTTTACAAGTTGATGTGTGTACATCTTCGGATGCTTCTTTCGGCTGCAAGGTATTGCAGGCGGCTGTTGAGAGTTGCAACTCCTCCATTGAGGACCTCTGTTTTGTTTTGTGTTGAAGTTGTTTTAATGCTGTTCCCACCCCTCGTTTTTGACACTGCTTTGGGATGTCCCACTTGTCAATATTGAAGCTGTGTCCGTCCATGAACGAAATAGTAAATAGGATTACTCTTTCGTCCATGGACCGAAACGCCCCCGTCCCCTGCAATCTTCCGGGGATAATTCTGATGCAGAACCATGTCCAGCTACGGCTCATGGCCCAGATTCAGACGCATCAGAGACTGCAGACCGTGACCGATCGGACAGTGAGGATGACTCCAAGTCCAGGTTAGTACGTTAGTACTCATATATCATTTTATTCGATCTTCTCACATATATATATTTTTTATGATGATTCTTTAATTTATTCTTTCTATTTTATTTGATTCGATTTTATTCAGATTTGATTATCATCCTATTTTTTATGATACATAATTTTTATAATAAGCTTTCATTTCCAAATCACTTTTAATATTTCTCTGTGCTGCTCGTCCATCCCACGTACTAGTGCTTTCATCTGTCGGAGATTTGTGTGCATGCATGTGTATGCACACGTGTATATGTGTATACGTGTATATGTGTGTATGTGTGTGCGTTTACTCACAACTCTCATATATGCTTGGTCATATGTGCATGTATGCACCTTGTGTTGCCCTCATAGATCTGTTACCATTCATGCTGCCTTGCATCTTTGGTATATCCTTTATACCAATAATTATGTACACCCCCCCCCCCCTTTTTTTGGTAATAAGCTTTGACTTGTTATATCATACTTCTCCATGTGCAATTTACATATGTTTTTTATACATATTTATATATTATTATATCATCCATTCATTTCTATATATATATATATATATATATGGATGTTCCCTTCCAGATGTGTGTGTATGTGTATATATATATGTGTTAATATATACACATGCATGTGTATTTTCTATACTATGAATCATACTTCTGTACTACTTCTACATGATAGCCAGCCTTTATCATTCATTCACTGACCCATCTCTTCCGCTTCCCCATCTTGTCCTCTTTGCTTCTTCCCCCCCCCCCCATTTTTGTTTTTCATTATTATTGTCCATTTATTTTTATTTTTATTTATATTTATATTTATATTTATTTTTATTTTTCATTATTACTTTTTCATTATTATTCTTCATTATTATTATTTTTTTTTTTTTTTATTTTTTTTTTTACACCCCCCCTCCCTTTTTTTACCACCCCTTTCCCTTTCCTTCCCTTGTCCACATTAATATGTTCCCATCTCCTACATGTTGCACCCATTTGTTCTCATGCCATACATAGCTTGTTCTCATACCCTCCAACTAATTTAATATTTAATTATATAATTTTTTCCCCTATAATTCCAATATAATTATTTCCACATACGTTCCCCTTTATAGTGCTGCTCCTTTTTTTCTCTCTCTCCTATGTACTAATACCATCTATGTATTTATATCCTTTATGATTTTAAATTCCACATTAGCGTTGTTCACCACCATATAAACATTGTATCTTTATTTCATATCATAATCCCCTGTCATCCATTTTCCTTTTCTCCTCGCCCCCCTGCACCCCCCTATAAATTCCGTGTCATCATCTCCCTTACATCTTGCTTCCAACCAATCACCATGCTGATTTACTTCCACTAGTATGATTTCAACCAATCACGCCACGTCTCTCTACTATATCACACCCACCTATGATAATGCCTTCTATGGATCTGATGAAACAGCGGATGCTGTGAAACGCGTCATCCTATTGGTCCGTTCTATCCACACGTCACTTCCGGTCCGACGGCACGCTGCGCTCCACGCTGAAGCGCACGCTGAAGTCCTCGCTGAACTGCAGCTTCCTGGTTATCCCATGTCTACCCTGATGACACAGGGCGCATCACTACATCTGCAGCTTGGATACCTGGTTGCTCTTGACTTCCCTTGCTGACACCTCAACCTGCCTTCCTGCCTTCAGCCATCTTCAGCTACACCTCTCTCCATCTGGAACCAACATCTCCCCTGAGGACCGCCTTAGATGACTCCGGACCACCTTTAACTCCTTACATGCCTGTATTATTCCTGTATCCTGTGAGTAGCCATTTGGCTGTTTTTATACAAATTTGCTAATTAAAGCCTGTTTTACTGCACTTAGATTGGCGCACCTTCCTTTCCTCCTTAGTACGCGGAGACGGCTTTGGTATCTGACCTTATTACTGCAGTGCGGGATACGCTAAAGTTGGAAAATACTACAGAAGCAGCAGAAACTCCAGTCCCCTTTGGGTTTCGTAAACCTGCCCGCACTAAGGTGTTACCTTGTGTGTCTTATTTTGACAAACTCTTATACAAGGAATGGGAGAACCCACTGAGGGTCTTTACAGCCCAAAAGAGGTTTGCGGTACGGTACCCCTTTGAGGAGAGTTTTCTGAAGAAATGGACCTCTCCCCCTATAGTGGACCCTTCAGTGTCCAGACTTAATAGAGCCACCACTATTCCAGTAGAAGGGGCTCCTGTTTTCAAGGACCCTGTGGATAAGAAGGCTGAAGCACTCGCTCGCTACCTATACTCAGTGGTAGGCTCGGCAGTAGGCCCGGCATTGGCGGGGGGCCCTAGTGTCTCAGACACTTACTGAATGGGCAAAATTGCTACTCCAGGGGTTAAAAGAGCGAGATGCTCCTCCTAATGAGATAACTTTGGCCGACCAGTTGGTCCAGGGCCTTAAGTTTGTCTGCGAGTCAGACATGGATACTATTCCCCTGCTGTCAAAAGCTTTGGTTTATGCAGTAGCAATACACCGCCTGATCTGGCTAAAGGGCTAGTCTGCGGACCAGACTTCCGAGAAAGCCCTGTTGGATCTGCCTTTTAAGGGCGACAGACTTTTTGGGGCTTCTCTGGATGACATCATCGATGCCACAGGAGGTAAAAGCACTTTGCTGCCCCAAACTAACAAGGGTAAGGGGCCACGCCAAGGGCAAGGGCCCTCCTTTACTGCACGCAGGTGATTTTTTCGTCCCCCTAGGGCGACAGGGAAAAGACCCCAGGCCGACAAGGCGCCTGCCCAAGGACAAAAGCATCCTTGGTCCCGCAGACCCAACAAGCCTGCGGACAAATCTGCGTCCGCATGAAGGTCAGCCCCCACCCAGCTCTCGGGTGGGGGGACGTCTTCTCAAATTCGCGACTCAGTGGACAGCTCTAGTCTCCGACAGGTGGGTTTGTGAAGTAATCTCCCCAGGCTACAAGATAGAATTTCTCTCTTGTCCACCGGACAGGTTCATCACCTCCAATCTCCAGTTACTACCAACCCGTCGGGAGGCCCTGTATGGGGCGGTCCAGGGTCTACTGGAACGCGGGGTAGTTATTCCAGTTCCAGAACAGGAACGAGGTCAGGGTTTTTACTCAAATCTGTTTATTGTGCCGAAGAAGGAGGGGGTTCGTCCAATCTTTGATCTCAGAGCCCTCAATTGCTTTGTGAAAGTACAAAGATTTTGGATGGAGTCGGTTCGATCTGTAGTCACGACTCTCCATCCGGGGGACTTTCTGGCCTCCTTGGACATCAAGGACGCATACCTGCATGTCCCCATATACTCCAGACACCAGAGGTTTCTGCGATTTGCTATCGGGAAGAACCACTACCAGTTTGTGGCCCTCCCGTTGGGCCTTGCCTCAGCACCCAGGACGTTCACCAAGGTGCTCACTCCGATTCTGGCACTTCTAAGACAGCAGGGTATCGCTATCATGGGCTACTTGGACGAACTTCTACTGAAGGCCCCTTCAAGCTCAGAATTAGAGGTAAGCGTGTCCATTACCTGTCAGACTCTTCGAGACTGTGGTTGGATACTAAACACGCAAAAGTCAGTATTGGTGCCCACTCAACGCCTAGTGTACCTGGGGTTGATTCTGGATTCCTCAGAGACAAAGGTATTCCTCCCTGTGGAGAAGTTGCAGACCCTCCGGGCTGCAGTACGGCAGCTGACCTCCAGGAATTGGTCGTCACTCCGTTTTTGCATGCGAGTGTTCGGCCTCATGGTAGCCTCCTTCGAGGCGGTCCCATATGCTCAATACCACACTCGAGTGTTACAGAAGGAAGTTCTGTCCAGAATGGAACAGATGCCCTTCATCTCTGGATTATCAAATCCGAGTGAGCCACCTAGTGAGGAGATCCCTGGTATGGTGGCTGACAGCACCGGCTCTAATGGCCGGGAAGTCATTTCTTCCGGTTTACTGGATAGTGATCACGACGGACGCCAGCCTTACAGGTTGGGGGGGGGTCTGGGGTGTTCAGTCGGCGCAAGGTCGCTGGACCCCAGAGGAAGCCCTCCTGCCGATCAATGTCCTGGAAATCCGTGCGATCAGGCTGTGCCTCTCCAAATGGCTGCAAGGGCATCCAATCAGGATCCAGTCAGACAACGCCACAGCAGTG
The DNA here is from genome assembly GCA_029206835.1 of Rana muscosa. NCBI lineage: Eukaryota > Metazoa > Chordata > Amphibia > Anura > Ranidae > Rana > Rana muscosa. The sequence continues at coordinate 76,514,299 of CM055121.1, forward strand.
GCATATGTCAATCATCAAGGAGGAACAAGAAGCTCAGCTGCAGCATCGGAGGTCGCTCGCATCCTGAAGTGGGCAGAGAGGAGCGTACCGGTACCGTCGGCCGTGTACATTCCGGGTGTGGAAAACTGGAAGGCGGACTACCTGAGCCGCCAGATGCTGGACCAGGGAGAATGGTCCTTACACCCGGAGGTGTTCCAACTCCTCTGCCAAAGATGGGGCACACCAGACGTAGATCTTCTGGCTTCCCGACTCAATCGGAAGGTATTGAGTTTTGTGGCCCAGTCAAGAGACCCATGGGCAGACGCAACGGACGCGTTGGTGGCATCGTGGGGTCAGTATCGGCTAATCTATGCCTTCCCTCCCTTAAGGCTTCTTCCTCTTCTGCTCCGCAGAGTGGAGGCAGAGGGAATTCCAATGATCCTAATCGCTCCAGATTGGCCTCAGCGTCCTTGGTACGCCGATCTAGTACGTCTGGTAGCAGACGTCCCCTGGTGCCTACCACTACAGAAGGACCTGCTATCGCAAGGTCCCATACTCCATCCTGCTTTACAGTCACTGGCTTTAACGGCATGGCTGTTGAGAACCAGGTACTGAGAGACCGGGGCCTATCAGATTCAGTAATCTCTACTATGAGAAGTGCTCGAAAACCGTCCTCTAGGAAGGTTTATCACCGCACTTGGAAGGCCTACATCTCCATGTGTGAGGAAATTAAATGGCATCCGCGTACTTATTTGGTTTCCAGAATCCTGCTGTTTTTACAGCGTGGGGTGGACCAAAGGCTTGCCTTAAGCACGATTAAGGGACAGATATCTGCCCTGGCTGTCTTTTTTCAGCGACCCCTGGCGACTCACTCTCTCGTGAGTACATTTGTGCAGGGGGTTCGACACATGTGGCCCCTCCGGTCTGTCCCCCACTACCTCCGTGGGACTTGAACCTGGTCCTCTCGGTGCTTCAGAAGGCACCGTTTGAGAATATTAGAGATATTCCCCTGTTGACACTTTCTCAGAAAGTGGTCTTTTTGGTGGCTGTTACGTCAGTTAGACAAGTCTCTGAGCTGGCAGCCTTGTCCTGCAAGGCTCCCTATTTGATTTTCCACAAGGATAAGGTGGTGCTGCGGCCGCAGCCTTCCTTTCTTCCGAAGATCGTTTCGGCTTTTCATCTCAACAAAGACATTGTACTTCCATCCTTGTGTCCTCACCCGTCGAATCCTAAGGAGTCGGCATTGCATTCCTTGGACGTTTTCCGAGCTTTGAGAGTATACCTATCTGCTACTTCCCTGTTCCGGAAGTCAGACTCACTGTTTGTTTTGGTGGCTGGTCCCAAGAAGGGCCAAGCAGTCTCGTCGGCCACCATCTCTAGGTGGATCTGACAGATAGTAATCCAGGCTTACGCCTTAAAGGGTCAAGCGCCCCCCTTTCCGGTCACGGCGCATTCGACCAGGGCAATAGGTGCCTCTTGGGCTTTCTGACATCAAGCGCCTGTTTCCCAATTATGTAAAGCGGCGACTTGGTCGTCCGCTCACACTTTCACAAAATTCTACAAAGTTGATGTAGGTGCATCTTCGGATGCCTCTTTCGGCCGCAAGGTTTTGCAAGCGGCTGTTTAGAGTTGCAACTCCTCCGTTGGAGGAGTGCTGTTTTGTGTTTGTGGTGAAGTTTATTTTTGTGCTGTTACCACCCCTCGTTTTTTCTCTGACACTGCTTTGGGACGTCCCACTTTGTCAATAGAGAGGCTGTGTCGGTCCATGGACGAAAGAGTAAATAGGATTTTTTGCTCACCGTAAAATACTTTTCTCTGAGTCCATGGACCGACACAGCACCCACCCCTCCTTTTAAGTTTGTACTGCTTTTTGACGAACTGATCTGCGAGATGCAGACTGAGGTGATATACCCAGAGGGTCCGCCCCCTGGGCGGTACTGTAGAGGGTGTGATGCAACACTTTTTACAAGTTTTCTGCCTAGTCACTCCTAATTAACGGATAATACCCACTTTGTCAATAGAGAGGCTGTCGGTCCATGGACTCAGAGAAAAGGATTTTACGGTGAGCAAAAAATCCTATTTTTTGTACTCACCGTAAAATCCTTTTCTCTGAGTTCATGGACAGACACAGCACCCACCCCTCGTTTTTAAGTTTGTACTGCTTTTTGACGAACTGATCTGCTTAGTGCAGGCTGAGGGTATATAGCCAGTAGGACCGCCCCCTGGTTGGGGCTATTCAGCTCTGAAGTTGTTAACACTTTTTCTGCCTAGTCACTCCTAAATGAAAGCTAATACCCACTTGTCAAGATTGAAGCTGTGTCCGTCCATGAACTCAGAGAAAAGGATTTTACGGTGAGTACAAAAATCCTATTTTGCAGATTACCACTGCAGCTATGCAGATGGTTGCAATGACATGGAAGACTTCTAAACTTTGTCCCGCAGAGACTAAAAATTGAATATCACAGGCCATGATCCATGGAAAAATTGAGACCAGACTACAAGACAAAATACCTAATTTTACTATTTTATGCCAGCATTTCATATTCCTGATATGTGCCTGCTGTACCATGTACTTGTATGAAAATTATCCTTTTCTTTGTAATTGCTTCCTGTGTGGGAATTCCCTGGTATTTCTGCCAAGTCCCTCTTTTTTATTATGACCACACTAAGCAGGAGAATATGTCATGGTCGGTTCTATAGCTATGCTGGGAGCTTGTGTGCTCTTCTCCAATGATAAGACTTCTGTTCTGACACACACACCCCCCTGCATTCATTGAAAAGTTCAGTGTGCTGTTGCTTATCCTCCCCCAGCTCTTATGCATCTGAGAACAGATGGAATGTGATCACATATATAAAAAGGGGTAGGGGTTTTTTGATAATTTTTTTTATAGCATAGCTATGCACAAATGTTTTGTCTTTCATTTAAATTTTAAACTGAATGAGTTTTACAAGGTGGTCATTTACAATCACTTTAAGCTCTGAAAACCCTGTAAAGTCAATGTCTAGCCCTCAAGCTTTAAAAAAGTTACTGTTGGAACCCCCTGAATACTTGTCGTGATCCCTACACATTGCATACTCCTAGAAGTACTCCACTGCTCTCCTAGGATCCCCATCCTCCCCATACCTAATCATTCCTTCAGACCTGCTTTATGCACTACATATTTTGGTGATACAGATTAACGCCACTGCCTCCTTTACTCCTTTAATAAAAAGACTTGCAATGGTTTTTTTTTTCTTTCTTTCATGAAAAGGCTATTTTTTAATAGAGGGATGAGCGTGTACTCTGATATCTTTTAGATTTTACAAGGAAACAAAAGCTCTTTACTTCAGTGCACAATGGGTTGTAGTTCACTATTACATGTGAGTGTATGCCATTTTATGTTTTTAATACGTTTTATATTATAAACCACTTCAGCCCCGGAAGAATTGGCTGCTTAATGACCAGAGCATTTATTGCGATTCGGCACTACGTCGCTTTAACTGGCAATTGTGTGGTCATGCAACGTTTTACCCAAACAAAATTGACGTCCTTTTTTTCCCACAAATAGAGCTTTTCTTTTGGTGGTATTTGATCACCTCTGCGGTTTTCATTTTTTGCGATATAAACAGAAAAAGAGCGACAATTTTGAAGAAAACACAATATGTTGTACTTTTTGATGTAATAAATGGCCCCAATTTTTTCCTCAGTTTAGGGCAATATGTATGCTTCTACATATTTTTGGTAATAGAAATTGCAAAAAGCGTATATTGATTGGTTTGCACAAAAGTTATAGCATCTTCAAAATAGGGAATAGATTTATGGCATTTTTATGTATTTATTAAATTTTTTTTTTTACTAGTAATGGCGGCGACCGGCGATTTTTGAGCCATTTTTGGGACTGGTGTCATTTATACGGCGATCAGTGCTAATAAAAAGCACTGATTGCTCTATAAATGACACTGGCAGGGAAAGGGGTTCTAGGGGGTGATCAAGGGGTTAACTGTGTTCCCTATTGTGTGTTCTAACTGTAGGGGGGGGTCGGACTGACTAGGGGAAGAGAGAGATCGGGGTTCATACTTCGTATGAACACATGATCAGTCTCATCACTCTGAGAGATCCAGGATTAGTGTGTTTACACACACACACATCCCCGTTCTCGTTTTGTAATGAGAAATCGCGGGTGCCCGGCAGTCATCACGACCGCCGGGCACTCGCATTGGCTCCGGGGACACGCTTCGGGCACGCGTGCCTCCAGCAGCGTCTTAAAGAGCTGACGTACAGCTACGATGGCTTGAACAGGGGAGCATAACTGCGGCGGCTGGTCCGGAAGCAGTTAAAAAGCACTGAGTTCTGTGTGCCTCCACTTCAGGAGGAGGAGAGAGAAAGTTAATAAGAAGGATGGTACTAATCCTTTATAAAGGGGGAAAAGGTATGACCTTTTACAGTGCCTTGCAAAAGTATTCACCCCCTTGGCATTTTTCGTGTTTTGTTGCCTCACAACCTGGAATTAACATGGATTGTTTAAGGATTTGCATAATTAAATTTACAGAACATGCCCACAACTTTGAAGATGTTTTTTTTTTTTTGTGAAGCAAACAACAAATAGGACAAAATAACAGAAAAAAATCAATGTGCAAAACTATTTACCCCCTAAAGTCAATACTTTGTAGAGCCACCTTTTGCGGCTATCACAGCTCCAAGTCGCTTTGGATAAGTCTCTATGAGCTTGCCACATCTTACCACTGGGATTTTTGCCCATTCCTCCCTGCAAAACTGCTCCAGCTCCTTCAAGTTAAATGGTTTGCGCTTGTGAACAGCAATCTTTAAGTCTGACCACAGATTTTCTATTGGATTGAGGTCTGGGCTTTGACTTGGCCATTCCAACACATTTACATGTTTCCCCTTAAACCACTCAAGTGTTGCTTTAGCAGTGTGTATAGGGTCATTGTCCTGCTGGAAGGTGAACCTCCATCCTAGCCTCAAATCACACACACACACACACAGTGGTACAGGTTTTGCTCAAGAATATTCCTTTATTTAGCACCATCCATCTTTCCCTCAACTCAAACATCCCCACAGCATGATGCTGCCACCACCATGTTTCACTGTGGTGATGGTGTACTTTGGGTGATGTGTTGGGTTTGCGCCAGACATAGCGTTTTCTTTAATGGCCAAAAAGTAAAATTATAGACTCATCAGACCAGAGCACCTTCCTCCATACATTTTGGGAGTCTCCCACATGTCTTTTCGCAAACTCAAAATGTGCCATTTTGTTTTTTTGCTGAAAGTAATGGCTGTCTTCTGGCCACTCTGCCATAAAGCTCAACTCTATGGAGCGTACGGCTTATTGTCGTCCTATGTACTGCTGTGGAACTCTGCAGCTCATCCAGGGTTACCGTAGGTCTCAGTGCTACCTCTCTGATTAATGCCCTCCTTGCCTGGTCCGTGAGTTTTGATGTGCGGCCCTCTCTTGGCAGGTTTGCTGTTGTGCCATGTTCTTTCCATTTGGTTATGATAGATTTGATGGTGCTCCTAGGGATCATCAAAGATTTGGATATTTTTTATAACCTAACTCTGACTTGTACTTCTCAACAACATTGTCCCTTACTTGTTTGGACAGTTCCTTGGTCTTCATGGCAGTGTTTGGTTAGTGTTGCCCCTTGCTTAGGTGTTACAGCCTCTGGGGCCTTTCAAAAAGGTGTGTATATGTAATGAGAGACACTTGGATTGCACACAGGTGGACATCATTTCACTAATTATGTGACCTCTGAAGGTAATTGGTTGCATCAAAGCTTTTTATGGGCTTAATAACAAAGGGGGTGAATACATATTAATTATCAGTTTTTTATTTCTGAAAAATAATTTTATGTATATATTTTTCTAATTTTACTTCACCAACTTAGACTATTGTGTTCTGAACCATCACATATAATTCAGATTTAAAAAAACATTGAACTAAAGGCTGTAATGTAACAAAATAGGTAAAAAGCCAAGGGGGTGAATACTTTTGCAAGGCACTGTATAATATGTGTAATTTTTCGAAGGTGAGAGCACACTTTGGGTGGGGATGTGATTAGAAGCAGTCCCCCTATGCCGCGTACACACGATCCAGAATTCCGACAAAAGTCCGATGTGTGCTTTTTGTTGGAAATTCCGACCGTGTGTAGGCTCAATCGGACTTTCTCTGTCAGAAATTCCACCAACAAAAGATTGAGAGCAGGTTCTCTATTTTTCCGATGGAAAACGTTTCTATTCGGAAAATCCGCTCGTCTGTATGCAATTCCGACACGCAAAAAAACACGCATTCTCAGAATCAAGCAGAAGAGCCGAACTGCCTATTGAACTTTATTGATCTCAGCTCGTCGTACGTCTTCTACGTCACCGCTTTCTTGACGGTCGGAAGATTTGTGTGACCGTGTGTATGCAACACAAGGTTGAGCCAACATTCCGTCAGAAAAAATCCACGGTTTTCTTGTCGGAATTTCCGTTCGTGTGTAAGCGGCATTACAGTGCAGTCCCCTTTACATCACAGTGCCCCTCTACAATAATGTAACGGGGACTGCTCTGTAAAAGGGGGACTGTAATGTAAAGGGGACTACTCTGTAAGGGGGCCACTGTGATGGAAAGGGGATTGCACTGTAAAGGGGGCACTGATATAAAGGGAACTGCACTTTTAAAGTGGCACTGTAATGATTACAGTGCCTTTTTTATATTACAGTGCCCCTACCAATAACAGCCTCCTCCATCACACAGTTTTGCGCCATCTACTTGTATTACTTCCTCCATCACAGTACCCCTGCAGTCTTCCCCCGCCCCCCTCCCCTCTCATACATCGCACATCTCTATTCTCTGAACAGGACTCATACCTTTGGCTGGGTAGAGGGTGTGATTAGTCCATGTGTCCTCTACCGGCTCCCCCACCCACCGGACAATGTCAACCTATCAGCAGGGCAGGAGGAGCTCTTCTATTCCAATCTGCAGCTCCTCCCGCTCTGCTGATAGGATGACATCATTGACCGGTTGGGAGAGGAGCCAGGAGAGGGCACACAGGTGTGGCCACACAGCTGGAGGTGAGCTGCAACTGTGGTCTGCGATAGCCCTGTGCAGACCACGGTTGACGCTCATCTCCTGCTGTGCGGCTTGGTCATCAACAGTCCGTGGACCGCCACTGCTCTGCGCCCTGGGAGATTGGGACCCCTGGTATAAGGCACTAGAGGGTAGCTCAGAAATTTTTTATTTAATATTGCAAAAAATAAAACCTTGCATAAATAAAACCTTGCATTTTCGGCCCCTTATTTTTCCCCTTATTATTAAGAGTTTACGCACCCACGTGTATTCACCCCAAGATATAGTTTGCAGATTTAAAAAAGTGCATTGCTGCAAATTTTATGTAACCTAGCAGAATGGTAAAGCTCAAAGTGAACATATGCATTATATTTAGGGAGAGCTTTAGTTCCCTTTGGTAGTAGTTTTGATACTACTCTGCAATGCATGTAGGGTAAAAAAAATGGTTTCTTTGAATTGGTAGCATAACGACAAGTTAAGATTGGGTCACATTGGCAAGGGCGCAAATTAGCACAACTTGACGTTTTTTAAAGGTCACTACATCTTCGATAGGGAAAAAATTGTACATTGCATTCATATACATGAGCATTTCATTTTTTTTTTTTTTTTTTTTTTTGCATGAGTGGTCTGGTTCTGGTCAGTGGAGCCCTCATCCAGACCTTTCATGCAGCTGTGCAAAAACAGATCACTTTGGGTGGGTGATGGGTCGCTATAGTAGTGATCTATTGCTGTTGAGAAACCGGTCTTTTAAAACAGCCCTACGAGAAATGGCCATGTATCTCTAGCGATTGTTTTCACATGCTGACTTTTCATCAATTGGTCCACATGTTAATGCTCAAGTAATTGACGTGAACTTTTTTTGGACAGTGCATGTCGGACAACTTCCACCTTTTAGAAATAGTTAATCTATGCACATTATTTATTGTGCATTAAAATGAATAGGCGTGAGTAGACCCTTAAAGTGATTTTGTCACCACCACCAGTCCTCCCAGTGGCTTGTATGTCCTGTAGGCATGAGCTGGCAGGAGCAACAATTGCATGTGTTGCAATGAGCAGGTATTTCCAAATTTAGAAGCTTGGAATACATGAAGCAGCAAGGGAAGCAGTGAATCCATAACATTTTCAAGAAATGTGCCACCTGAAAGGTAACTACAGAATTGCCTTCTTTTTACAAGGTGGCCTTCTCATACAAGAGACCGGGTCAATTTATATAGTTGATAAACTTTGAAAACTGCTATGTAAAAAAAAAAAAATTATTTTTTTTGCTTGTTTTTATCTTTGCATAAACATCTTCCATAAATAAAAAAGGTGGTTTAAGAATACTGCACTATATTTATAGCAGGTGAGCTATATACAAAATATTTGGTAGTTGAAAGTTACCACTTTTTTTTTGTTGTTGTTGCTGCCCCCTTCCAAATGTCTCATCATTGGCTTTGTGTGTCTCATCATTGGCTTTGTCGCATTCTTGTTTTTTTTTTTTACTTTTTGTAATGCACTAATAATGTCCAGGCAGTTTTTTTTAGGTGTTTTTTGAAAATATCTACTACAGACTGCTTGATAACCAGTAATTATTGGCACACATTAAACAAAACTGCCTATTTATTGAAGAAGAATCCTGGATGTAAGGGACCACCAATAATGTATAGATTTGTGAATAGCTGGACCTGGCTAGCCTCATAATGTTTTTAAAAATCTGTGCTTGGCACACTCTTCTTACACTGCGTAGAATACATTTTGTTTTTGACAAGATAAAGCCTTACCTACATTATCACCACATGACAGGTCTATTCTGTGCTCTTGAGTGCACGTAAATGGGCCAAATCATTAATTTTTATTTATTAGATTGTAAGCTTTACATGACATTCATATTGCCAGTTTCCGGTTTGTTTTTTCTCAATATGTTTACTATACTCCCTACTACAATTTGTAAGGTAAAGATATCAATACAGCAGATACAGAAAAACTGTAAATATGCTGGAGATGTTCTATCATATCCTGCAGATATCTTTCAGTGTGGAGTTTGAACCTTCCCTACCCAAGTTTCTTTTGAAAGACCATAACTAACTGCATTTTTACAGGCTGTTGGGTTGATGCATAAAAGCTGGCTTGGCAGGAAAATGTACAGTGGGTACAGAAAGTATTCAGACCCCTTAAATTTTTCACTCTTTGTTATATTGCAGCCATTTGCTAAAATCATTTAAGTTCAGTTTTTTCCTCATTAATGTACACACAGCACCCCATATTGACAGAAAAACACAGAATTGTTGACATTTTTGCAGATTTATTAAAAAAGAAAAACTGAAATATCACATGGTCCTAAGTATTCAGACCCTTTGCTCAGTATTTAGTATTTGCACCCTTTTGAACTAATACAGCCATGAATCTTTGGGAAAGATGCAACAAGTTTTTCACAGCCAGATTTGGGGATCCTCTGCCATTCCTCCTTGCAGATCCTCTCCAGTTCTGTCAGGTTGGATGGTAAACGTTGGTGGACAGACATTTTTAGGTCTCTTCAGAGATGCTCAATTGGGTTTAAGTCAGGGCTCTGGCTGGGCCATTCAAGAACAGTCACGGAGTTGTTGTGAAGCCACTCCTTCGTTATTTTAGCTGTGTGCTTAGGGTCATTGTCTTGTTGGAAGGTAAACTTTCGGCCCAGTTTGAGGTCCTGAGCACTCTGGAGAAGGAGAAGGTTTTCGTCCAGGATATCCCTGTACTTGGCCGCATTCATCTTTCCCTCGATTGCAACCAGTCGTCCTGTCCCTGAAGCTGAAAAACACCCCCACAGCATGATGATGCCACCACCATGCTTCACTGTTGTGACTGTATTGGACAGGTGATGAGCAGTGCCTGGTTTTCTCCACACATACCGCTTAGAATTAAGGCCAAAAAGTTCTAGCTTGGTCTCATCAGACCAGAGAATCTTATTTCTCACCATCTTGGAGTCCTTCAGGTGTTTATTAGCAAACTCCATGTGGGCTTTCATGTGTCTTGCACTGAGGAGAGGCTTCCGTCGGGCCACTCTGCCATAAAGCCCCGACTGGTGGAGGGCTGCAGTGATGGTTGACTTTCTACAACTTTCTCCCATCTCCCGACTGCATCTCTGGAGCTCAGCCACAGTGATCTTTGGGTTCTTCTTTACCTCCCTCCCCCGATAGCTCAGTTTGGCCGGACGGCCAGCTCTAGGCAGGGTTCTGGTCGTCCCAAACGTCTTCCATTTAAGGATTACGGAGGCCACTGTGCTTTTTATGAACCTAAGTGCAGCAGACATTTTTTTTGTAACCTTGGCCAGATCTGTGCCTTGCCACAATTCTGTCTCTGAGCTCTTCAGGCAGTTCTTTTTGACCTCCTGATTGTCATTTGCTCTGACATGCACTGTGAGCTGTAAGGTCTTTTATATAGACAGGTGTGTGGCTTTCATAATCAAGTCCAATCAGTATAATCAAACACAGCTGGACTCAAATGAAGGTGTAGAACCATCTCAAGGATGATCAGAAGAAATGTACAGCACCTGAGTTAAATATATGAGTGTCACAGCAAAGGGCCTGAATACTTAGGACCATGTGATATTTCAGTTTTTCTTTTTTAATAAATCTGCAAAAATTTCAACAATTCTGTGTTTTTCTGTCAATATGGGGTGCTGTGTGTACATTGAGGGGAAAAAATGAACTTAAATGATTTTAGCAAATGGCTGCAATATAACAAAAAGTGAAAAATTTAAGGGGGTCTGAATACTTTCCATACCCATTGCATTTGCCCACAGAAAAGACAGTCCTTTTTTTTTTTTTTTTTTTTTTATGCTTGGACTGCCAGAAAGTGTACAAATACTCAAACCATACTTGACATATAATGTTGCAAGAGCTTCAATAATCAAATGGACAACATTTTTCATTTAGGAAAAATCCCATAAGCACGTTTAGAACTGCCCAATATAGTTTCAAATTTTTTTGAGCTGGATGACCCAGCAGCAGTAAATGTTACGTTTCAAGTGAAACTTTTATTTATTTTTTTATTTTTTTAATACAACAATGAAAGATTATAATATTGGACATAAATTGAGTGGCTTAATTAGTTAAATTGTATAATCTCTTTAGAGCTACAGCTATGAAGTACGAGGATCTGACTGTAACGTGTGGCCAGTTTAGCGTGTAGAAAACCTCAAACATATGTTCCCATATATCTATTGCGTACCACAGTCAGCCTTGTACTGGGCAGCCAGAAGAATGTCAAAACTGCCTTTTGTCATGTCAAATACACAGCAGGAGCACAAAACGCTTATATTTTACCAGCATGTTGCCCACTTGTCTGCTCTCCAGCTAACCATGCTACTAAAGCTGTGAACCCCATCTCAATCTCCTGCATGTGACCTTTTGAATTCCCCCCCCCCCCCCCCTTCATTGGAACACTGCTGGAAGTCTTCATTAGTTCAATTTACAGACATAATGCCAAAGTGTGGAAAATTTATTATAGAACTGTGGAAAAATAAAAATAAAATGATTTCTCATGAGCTGGTATGTTATTTCCTTTTTAAATGGCTGTCAAAACATCACAATCAAGGTCAGAGAGAAGCAAATTAAATGTTAAAGGTGGGTGATCTCTGCAATGCTCCTTTTATTTATTGACCTCTATATCATGTCCCTTAAGTGCTCTGTTGCGTGCCAAGTGCCCAACAGTGAGGTGGACTTTGTTTAATTTGGCAGGATCCAGTCCTAATCAAGCCTGTGCCATACCCACTTACAAGCAGCTGGAGGCCCTCTGTTCTCATTTGCAGGTCCTGCGCTGTAACCTGACTTAGCTGTGCACTTGATCTTGACATAGGAACATGCTGTGCGTTCCTATGCAATTCACATGCCTTCCAGGTGCTGTGCAATTTCAGCCCTTTCATTTGAATGGGCTGAAACCGTGTCGGTCTGCACCAAGAGCTGTGCATGCGCTATTTTACAAAACGCACAGCAACTGGATCGCATGGTACTGCTGATCATACATTCTGGTGCAGGCAAACACTGCATTTGGTACCTGCATTAGGGTAGTCATTAACCCCTTGGCACCAGCCACACACAAATATGCGGCTTCTCGGTGCCTGGTCCTTGGCACAGAGAGGTCACATATTTGCATTAATTGCGATCAGTAGCGCTGTGCCGAGAGCGCACGCCCTGAGCACCCCCTTCAGTTACCAGCATCTAACCTGTTCTGTCTCTAGGTAATATGAAAAATAACTTCCGCAGTTCCCGCGCTGCTGTGTCTCTCCCTCTTGCTGCATGATTAAGGTAGGAAGGGGGAGGGGGCTGTCACAGTCTATGTAACATGCAGGGGGTGCAGGATGCTGTGTAAAGGAGTCCAGAGGTGCAGGGTGCTGTGTAAAGGGGTCCAGAGGTGCAGGGTGCTGTGTAATGTAAAGGGGGCCAGTGATGCAGGGTGCTGTGTAATGTAAAGTGGTCCAGAGCTGTGGGGTGCTGTGTAATGTAAAGGGGAGCAGAGGTGCAGTTGTGCAGAGGGGGTAGTAGTGGCAAAGAGATATTGAAAGATGCAGGGGGCACAGTGGGGTGTTTTTACATTTTAACGTGGGGGGGGTCGCTTTTAACCCCCCACTAGCGGTCGAAGAAAGGGTAAAATGCGACTGCGTATCGCCGCTGCCGAAGCGCCCCCCCCCCCTGAAAAAATTTCAGCGGACGCCCATGCACTTGCCCCTCTTTTATATTGTAAGCTCTCACAAGTAGGGTGTAGACTAATCCTCTTGTGTTGAATTGTAATAATGCTGTCTTCCTTTACTTTTATAAAGCACTGCCCAATTATTTAAACACTGCGTTATAATAAGTGGTCTGGATCATTTGCAATCTTGCAAGACCTTTTTGTCCAGGGTGTCTCCTGTGTTTTCCCCTGTTTGTTTCTTGGTGATTTTCTGGGGTCTGAATTTGGTTCACTTTGCCATTTACAAACTTTCTTGCAATACTCCTTTATCCACTCACCCACAAGGCAGAGATTCCTGGTGCCATAGTTTGTGAGGCAAGTATCTGAGCTTTGAGGTATTAACCCCTAAAGCAGTGGTTCTCAACTCCAGTCCTCAGGGCCCACCAACAGGCCAGGTTTGCAAGATAACTGAAATGCATCACAGGTGATATAATTTGCTGCTCAGGGATTGCAGTATTCTAGTCTGCATCTCCCCAAGGTAATACTTAAAATCTGGCCTGTTAGTGGGTCCTGAGGACAGGAGTTGAGAACCACTGCCCTAAAGAATCCTTTCTGGTCTTGCACAAGGACAAAATGAGACCCAGAACGTCTTCCTACCCAAGGTGGTAAGATGGCCTTAAAGAGGAAGTAAACCCTCCGAAAAAAAAAGGAAAAAACAAAAAACCCTGCAAGACAAAGGCATAATCGGCTAGTATGCATAGCAGGCTGGAGCCGCGATGTCACTCCTGCGCATGCGCGCGGGAACGGCACAGTACAGTACAGTACAACTGAAGCAACGGCACATAGTGCCATTGCTTCAGTTGGCTTAAGTGTGCATGTGCCGCATGACGTCGGCACATGCAAATACAGGGATATCCTTGTTGGCTACAGGTAAGCCTTAATATAGGCTTACCTGTAACATAAAGTTGTAAACAAGGGTTTACAATCACTTTAATGTAGTTCAGCTCTGAAAGTTTCTCATAGCCACTGCTTCTTCAGAAAAATATGACTCTCCATCATTCCTGATGGTCCTTGGTAAGGGTGAATCATATTCTAGTTCCACTATTCTTCAATGGCTGACCGACTATGATTTAAAGTGCTATCATATGGTCAAAATATAAAATCATATTTGTCAAAAATAACTATTGTTTGCATTGCTATTACAATGCTTTATAAAAAAGTGGATGCTTATAACTCTAAGCTTTTAGTCTTTCTAGGCACACTCCGTTAGATAGGTTAGTGCTTTTTGAGCTCTCTGGCATCGGGCTACCATTTCCCATATTTGCAAGGCATCCATCTGGTTTTCTTTTCATACGTTCTGCAAGCTTTAGTAGGTGGATGTTCAGGCTTCATCTGATGCCAGCTTTGAGTGTTATGTCTTTTCAGTTGGCTCATTCAGCTGCAGGTAGTTCCTATTTGTTTTTTTTTGTTTTTGTTTTTTGGATCAAAACAAGTACAAGAAGCAATTTTCTACTACAGGAGGCAAGTCAGCTTTTTGAAATTTCGGTTGTACTTATTTTTTCCACAGTACACTATTACATCTACTAATTATCGAAAAGTGGTATGTTATGTTATGCTCCTCAAGCACAACGTATAGCAGTTTTGGATATCTAACCCTATGATTCTATGACTCACTATGACGGAAAATGGGTATAGGTTGTTTTGCACATGTTGCCCCAAACTGGCAGGTTTGCACATTGTGGTGTGTGTTTGTTTTTCCTCCTTATTCAGTTTCTCACAAAAGTGAGTACACCCCTCACATTTTTGTAAATATTTTATTATATCTTTTCATGTGACAACACTTCAGAAATGACACTTTTGCTACAATGTAAAGTAGTGAGTGTACAGCTTGTATAACAGTGTAAAATTGTGTCTAAACAGACCCCTGACATCTCCCCCTTGAGACAGAGAAAGGGACTGAGGACAGATATTCCCCAGTCCCTTTCTCTGCAGCCTCAGCTGCACTGAAGATGAATGGACAGGAGACAGAGGCTTTTGTTCATTCATAAACTGAAGCATCATAAACATAGTTTAAGATGCTTAGTTATGAATGGACAGAGTCAGTGATGGCATGTGCTTTAGACTTCTATTCACAAATCCTCTAGCAGCAGCCTTTACAGGAGGTAGAGTGGATAGCCAGTAATCTGAGACTCTGTGCGAGCAGTCCCAGTCCCTAGCAGCAACATCTGGTATTAATCCCAAAGAACGTACACACCTGGAGTTCTAGGCAAAGGCTTTACTCAATGTCGAGGAACAGCTGTCATCCACCCATCTCCTCAGTGGGAGAGTCCTCCATTCCAGCTTCCACAGGTGATTCCCTCCAGCAAATATCTTTCAAAGTCTTTCGATCCAAGTCCTTTTAGGCCCTTAGCTAAGCACATGCTAAGGCCTAGCAGCAACTCTTCAAAACACTGACTGCCTCCCAGGAGCAGCAGCCCCAGAGAATACCACTACCGAACAGGCCTCCCCAAACATTTATCCTCTCCCCAGCCACTTTCTGGGTGCCCCCTACCAGGGACTGACTGAGATCAGATAAATCATTCATACCTTTAGTGGCTGACCCGCCTATTCGATCTAGGAAAGCTTCTTCCAGAGACAGACAGGAGAAATCAACCACCAAGCCTAGGAATACCTGGCCCGCACCTGAAAATTGATTGCTGCTCCACTGAGTACAGCAGAACCAAACATTAAATTTAGCCTGTCTAGGGTAGGATGATACATAAGTTTGTATTACAACCCAATAAGAGGGCCTGATGCCATCAATTGGCATAAATATGACAACTTGATCCTTCAAACTACATTTTACCATGTCTAAAATAAGACCTAGGCAAGGAGATTAGGATATACCACCTTGGCACACATGCAAAGAGGGGCTATTTAGCTGTGTAAGGTGCAAGCTTTTGAAAAGGCTAGCTGCCTCCTGTCGTAGCCCAATGGTGTGTACTTGAACAGAGCTAAATATACAGTCAATCAGGCAACATTTTAGAAACTGGGCATTATTTCAGTTTTTGAATCTTCCAATACTATAATTGATAAACGGCTGTAAATGCATTAGAGCAGTGGTTCTCAACCTGGGGTCGGGACCCCCTCGGGGGTCGAATGATTTGCCAGGAGTCACCGAATCCTGTGCCATTCCTGAAGCCCGCACCGCTCTCCCAGCCTTTTTGCAGTCGCCCAGCTGGGCTATTCCTGGAGCCCACGGCCACCCACTCAGCCTCTTTGCAGCCGCCCATTCAGTTCATGGCACCACAAAGCCGGAGACGCAGTGAAGCCGGAGACGCAGTGAGTAACACTGCCTGTGATTATAGTTGCCATTAAAAGTCCCCACTACAGTTCTCAGATCAGCAGATGACCTTGATCAAGAGCACTTATGTTGGCTGATCAGAACTCCCCCCAGCACTGCCACTCATACCATTCCCCCCCCCCCACCCCACCAATGTAAGAGAAGCAATAAAAATAGAAAATGCATGGAAGGGAGAGGAAAAGAGGGGGAGGAACAAAGAAAAAGGGAGAGAAAGAATAAGAGAAAGAACAAGAAAGATGACTAGAGAGAGAGATGGGGAGGGGAAATAAATTGGGATAGAGAGATAAAAGGGAAAGAAAGGAGAACAAGGAGAAAATTTACCATAAGGGGTTTTAATACTGTACGAGTGGAAGGGACTGTGGGTTAGGGCCGCAAATTACTTGTCTTGCCTTGGGTACTGACAACCCACACTACGAAAATAATTTTACTGTTAGGGGTCCCCACAACTTGGAAAATTTTATCAAGGGGTCACGGCACTAGAAAGGTTGAGAACCACTGCATTAGAGGATAGGAAAAAAGCTGGTGCTTTCATCATTTGTTAAGGTTGTCTATCACAGGTGGATGCTTTGTTGGGTATGACATCTGTAAGCTGGCCATGGCTATCAGTATTTTCATAGGTCACATTTTTGTCCCATCTTGGGAGAGTAGAGTAGCTGTTTAGCGGTGTTTGCCTGCTGGCATTTGCACCAACCCGATTGACCTGTATTGCAGGGTATGTGCAAAATCCATGGATTTTCTGCCTGACCTTGCATGTAGATTATGTTTAAGATCATTCATAGTCTGTTAAAAACTGAAAAGAAGGCCCAAATGGGGTTCTGCCCATTAATTTAGTACTTGCTGTTTTAACATGTGCTAATGTCTGTTATTAACCAAACAAACTTAATAATATGTTTTATGTGCTGGCACTGCACTGAATATTAATACAGCTAAGTGTTTATAAATGGGCTGTATACATTTTAGTAAAACATATTGTAGTAATGTAGGCATAGTACAAGAGAGCCACCTACTGCTCACACAAGTAATTGCTGCTTTTTTTCCAATACTTTATATGCGGCCACAGGTCTGACTCCGTTCTAAAGGCTGAATGATTAAAAAAAAAATAAAAATTGTACTACAGCAGAACAATTTGCTGTAGGACAATATGCATTTTACATTTTGACCGAATTAGAACTATGTAGTTCAAGTGGCCTACTTGATTAAATATAAACTGAATGTATGGTTAAGACAGACTTTCTCATTACATAGTTGAAAAAGATTATAAAGTTGTTCTAAAGGCGTAAGGTTTTTGCCCTTGATGCATTCACTGTGTTAAGATTAAAAAGAAAAAAAAAACCTGTGTAGCTCCCCCCACCTGCTTCCCCTTATACTTAACCTGAGCCCGAACTCGATCCCTAGGAACGTCTCCGTCCACTTTCTCCCTCCTCACAGGGAAGATTAATAACAGTGTGAGCCATTGGCTCCTGCTGTTGTCAATTGAATTCTGTGACGAGTCTATGGACACAGGCAGCGTGGCTCAGGATCAAGCCGACAGGTGTGTCACAATAAGAAGCTGCTTCCTATGGTGGCGCACCGCAAAGATGATGAGCCAGGAATGCTGGTGGGGGACCCCAGACGAGGAGGATTGGGGCTGCTCTGTGCAAAACTATTGCACAAAGCAGGTGAGTATAGTGGGGAAAATAACTATTTGATCCCCTTCAAATTTTGTAAGTTTGCCCACTTACAAAGAAATTAAGGGTCTATAATTGCTTTCATAGGTGTATTTTAGATGATAGAGACATAATATCAACCAAAAATCCAGAAAAAAACACGACAAACACTATAAATTGTGTTGCAGTTCAGTGAGTAAAATAAGTATTTGATCCCCTACCAACCAACAATAATCATGGCTCCCACAGACATTAGGTACTCCTAGCGACAACTCGTTATGTGTATAAAAGACACCTGTCCACAGAATCTTTCTTCCATTCAAACCTCATGATCATGGGCAAGAGTGGTCAAAGGATGTCGGACAAAATTGTAGACCTGTACAAGGCTGGAATGGGCTATATAAGACCATCGGCAAGAAGCTTGGTGAGAAGGAAACAACTGTTGGAGCGATTTATTAGCAAATGGAAGAAATACAAAACCATCAATCACCTTCGGTCTGGAGCTCCATGCAATATTTTGCCTTGTGGGGGTAAGGGTGATCATGAGAGAAGTGAGGGATCAGCCCAGAACTACAGGGGAGGAGCTTGTGAATGATCTCAAGGCAGTTGGGACAGTCGGTCACCAAACAAACCTTTGGTAACACAATAGGTCGCCATGGGTTAAAATCCTGCAGCGCCCGCCAGGTCCCCCTCAAGAAGGCACATGTATTGGCCCGTCTGAAAATTGCCAATGAACATCTAAATGATTCAGAGAAGGATTGGGAGAAAGTGCTGTGGTCAGATGAGACCAAAATTGTGCTTTTAGACATTAACTCGACTCATGTTTAAGTGCTGACCATGACCCTAAGAACACCATCCATACAGTCAAGCACAGAGGTGGAAACATGCTTTGGGGCTGTTTCTCTGCTAAAGGTACAGGCCGACTTTGTCACATTGAGGGGCCATGTATTGTAAAATGTTGGATGTGAACCTTCGTCCCTCAGCCGGGACACTGAAGATGGGTTGTGAATAGGTTTTCCAGCATGACAATGACCCAAAACATACCGCTAAGGCAAGAAAGTAGTGGCTCAAGAAGAAGCACATTAGGGTCATTGAGTGGAGGAACTGCAGTCTGCTCACATAATTTGTAATAAAAACATATTTGCCATTCTGAAGCTTTCCTCCAACCACTTTGCATATTATTTTATATATACTGTGATTCTGTACTTGCCAAATATGCTGCAGATATTTCCCTCCACCAAGTCTGGCTGCAGCCATTTTAACTGTGGGCAGCTGAAGCTGCTGCCTGTTCACTTCCTGGATTTACACAAACACACAGAGGCACACCTGCAGCTCTCATTGGCCCTCTTATGACTCACCCCCTCTTTTCCTGGCAAACTCTCATGAGAGTTGGAGAGAGAGAGCTATGCATGATATTATAAGCCTAGGCTTTTTTACCAGACTAGAAACAGGAAGTGGGCTGTATTAGGTATTTACTGGCAGAAAAAAAAATGTTTTACTATCCAAAGTAAAAACAACAAGGGCAAAAGATTTAATAGATGGAAAGTTGAAAAAATTACTGAAGGTCCGCTTTAAGCCTATAGAAATTTTATGGAGGGAGCTGAAACTTCAAGTTGCCAATTGACAGCCAAGAAACCTTAAGGATTTAGAGAAGATATGTAAAGAGTGGACCAAAATCCATCCTGAGATGTGTGCAAACCTGCTAAACAACTGCAAGAAACGTCTTGCCTCTGTGCTTGCCAAAAAGGGTTTCTCCACTAAGTACTAAGATGGGGTTCGGCAAGCCGCACCTGGCGTGCCACAGCTGAATGTAAGGTAATTGGTTGCAGGGCAATCCTAGCAACCAATCACCAGCCTGTTAAGTTCCAGCCCTGTGATGCCAACCTCTGCTTTACACGTGTGTAAGGTAGGAGTGTTCTACCTTATCAATGTGTACTTGTGGGGTGCAGGTGACAGGACACTATAGCGGGGGGAGGGGTGCAGGGGACAGAGGACACTACAGTAGATGGGTGCGGGGGACACAGGAAATGTGCTGTGGAGGGAGGGGGGCAAAGTGATGTGAAGGGGAAAAGAGGATACTGCTACAGGGGGTACAGAGGACACTGCAATGGAGGGGGCCTCATCACCCCTGAGGACAGGAACCCCTTCTTCCCCTTCTTCCCTAGGGACGGGAACCCCATCTCCAGACCATGCTATCTGGCAGGGCTGGTGTCGGCCACCCTTGGGTGCCAGGATGGGGGAGGGGGGCAGTAAAATCTGAATCCCCAGCCACATGCTCAGGGTGAACCGGCTTTGTGTTACTGAAGCACCTTAAAGTGAAGTAAACCTGTACTGTTATTATTACTATGTTAGGATTAATATTATCTTCATTTATTAGCAGGTGAATGCGGCCCTCCATGCATTCAGATACATTGAATCCGGCCCTTAAAAGTGAAGTATGTTTTTTGTTTTTTTTTGCATATTCATACTTACCTAGGTGGATGCAGCATCAAACCGATGCTGCAGCTGTCCCCTAGCATCTCTGCACTGAAAACCGAGTCACCGAACACCACAGCAGCTCTCCCCAAATGGAGAGCTTCTGCTTGTCAGTCAGCATCTCTCCTGCTCTGCTCCTCCACGTTCATTGGAGCACCAAACTGTAGAGGGGCGAGCAGTGGCTGTCTCAGCGGCTCGCTGAGAGGTTGAGACTGCCATCAGTCCAGGAAGCCGCCAAATCCAGACTTCCTAAGTCGGGATGATGCACTGCCTCAACTGATTGCAGGGACGTCAGCAGAGAGCGGACATCAGACCGCTCTCCTCTGAAAACGGGTCACAGGAGTGCAAAACAAATTGCACTCCTGTGACCCTTATGAGAAGCCCAGCCAAAAAAGCTCAGGCTGGACTTCTCCTTTAAGTGAAAAAAGGTTGCTGACCCCTGTACGAAATCATGTTTTGCTTGGGGATCAAATACTTATTTTACTTACTGAACTGCAACTCAATTTCTAACATTTGTTTCATGAGTTTTTTCTGGATTTTTGGTTGATATTCTGTCTCTGTCATTTAGAATACACCCATGATAAAAAATTATAGACCCTTCATTTCTTTGCAATGCAGGGGATCAAATAATTATTTTCCCCACTGTATAACATGTTTATTATTTAAAAAGTTTACAAGTTAAATTCAAGTGTCTATTAACAAAAATTTGTATTGATACAAATATAGAATTATATTCTGTTTACACTAATTTGGTAACAGTTGTTAAATGGAGTTTTGTAATTTAATGATTCAGCTCAGAAAGACAAGTATACAAGAGGCTTCATGGTTAAAGTGTTACTAAAGTCTTGTTTACTTACCTGCTCTGTGCAGTGGTTTTGCATAGAGCAGCTCAGATCCTCTTTTCGTGTCCCTCTTTGGTATCCCTGGCCCCTCCCTCCTGTTAAGTGCCCCCCACAGCAAGCAGCTTGCTATGGGGGCACCCAAGCTGAGCCGCTGCTCCCTGTGTCCATTCAGACATGAAGCTCCGGCCCCGCTCCCTTTCTGTCCTCATTGGCTTTGACATCAGTGGGAGCCAATGGTGCCACATTGCTGTCTCAGCCAATGAGGTGGGGAGTCCATGACAGCCGAGTCTCTCGTGCACCATCGCTGGATCCAGGTGGACCTCAGGTAAGTATTAGGGGTTGCTGCACACATATTTTTTTATCTTAATGCATAGAATGCATTAGAATAGGGAAAAAAAATTGCCTTTACAACCACTTTAAGGTCGTTGCATAAGGTGAACATCTCTTGTCACAGCTAGCAAGTTGCGCATACCCCAATGCATGGGAATTCCTGGTTACATTTAACACTTTTCTAGTTTATTTGGGGGTCCCTCTGAGCCCTGTAAAAGTGATCAGTTCACTTTACTGGAAAGTCAATCATCCGCTGCAAAAATTAAATACTGGGATCATGGGTGCAGCTGATCCTGGCAAAACCGCTTGGCTTCAAAGGGATAGCTATAGATATACAGTGCTGTGAAAAAGTATTTGCCTGCTTCTGTTTTTTTTATTTGCATGTTTCTGTGAGGTCAATACTTGACTGACCTCACAAATGCGTTTCTGGAAGAATGGTCAAACATTCCCATAGACACTCCTAAACCTTGTGGACAGCCTTCCCAGAAGAGTTGAAGCTGTTATAGCTGCAAAGGGTAGGCCAACTCGATATTGAACCCTACGGACTAAAGGCCCGTACACACGATACGAAAATCGGAAGTAAAATTTCATCCGCCAAACGATCTGCCGATTTTAGTACGGTGCTTTCGGCAGCCAATTCAGACTGTAACATTTTTGTCGTATGTGAACTCCACGTCCGATTTTCGTTTAATTAGTACGGTTTTCGTCCGAAAAAAAATGTAAGACCCAGACTACGCATGTTCAGAAACAAAAGAACACATACAAAAAAATTAAACACAGTACGTCCCTTCTGAAATTGTATTCTGTCTTACGAGAATTTTCTTATGGCGAGCACTTTTGACATGAGACTAGCATGCAACAAAAAACGAACAAACGGTCATCTGAAAATCTGCTCGTGTGTACGAGGCTTAAGACTGGGATGCCATTAAAGTTCATGTGCATGTAAAGGCAGGTGTCCCAATACTTTTGGTAATATTGTGTGTGTGTGTATGTATGTATATTAGGGCTGTTACTGATTAAAATTTTCGTGTTCGATTAATCAATTTTTTATTTAATCGATTAATCAACTCATTTCGATTAATTATAACGCACATACAGATCCAACTACTTTTAGCTGATCTCTTTACAGGCTGATTCCCAGTGCAGCTACCAACCACTGGAAAAATGGATAGCAGGATACAAAAAACACACAAAGGCAGCACTCAAAGGGAATAGCATTAAAACTTTTATAGTCTTCAAGTAGGTAACATAGTAAATATTGCACTGGAGATAAAATCGATGTAGCTCCATAAACTGTAAAAATGGTGCGAGTAATACCAAACGCTAGCAAAAGTAGTCATAAAAACATGTAGCCAAGCATGATACTGGTATAAAAATTTGTACAACGATACCACTGCTGAATCCAGATAAGGAGGGGTTAACATCAGTCCGTCGGCATGTAGATGTCCCGTAAAGGGAACTATCACAACTCCCAGTGGATGGCTGTAGAATCCCAGGTTGATAGAGGGAAGTGTGGCAGATAGTAAGGTCCCGCCGGCATGCAGATATGAAGGCACAGCAAAGGAGCCCTTCAGATGGACACGACAAGCCCCGCCGGTGTCCATGACGTCACCGGATCTCCAACGGAACTCCCTGAAGACCCGGAAGGCGGCGGAGAGGTGAGTACCGATCAAAAGAATTTTGATCGATCAAAAAATTTTATCGATTAATCGAGGAATTAATAGTTAAGTTCCACAGCCCTAATGTGTGTGTGTGTATATATATATATATATATATATATATATATATATATATATGCCTTTTTTTCTCAGACAATAGGTGCAGGAACTCCCCCTTTCCAAGTCACCCCTTTTGTCCTCCCCTACCCACCTCCCAGTACTGCCCCTTCTAGACAATATAGAACCAAGTATGTTATCATTTTGTGGTGCTAAGTAATTTGTATGGAATTTGGTAATGATATCAAGAAAAACTGTAAAATAGATCCCCTGCAGCCAGCAACAATAGATCCCCCTAACAATAATGGACCACCACAACAAAATATCCCCCCAGCAACAATAGACTCCCAGCAGCATCAACAGATCTCCGCACAGCCAGCATTAATAGACTCTCTGGCTGCCATCAACAATAGACCCCTCTCCCAACAGTAGATCTTTCAGCAACAACTGACCCCCCAGCAACATAAGACCCCCCCAGCAACAATAGGTTCACCACCAGCAACAATAGACCCCTCCTGCAAAAATAGATCCCCAGCAGTGAGCATCAATACCCTGCAACACACCCCAGCACCCCTTGCCATTACATACACTCAGTCCAGGAGGTGCCGGAACTGCGTTCCCCCTGAAAAAAAGCCCTGTGTATGTGTGTGTGTGTGTGTGTGTGTGTGTGTGTGTGTGTGTGTGTGTGTGTATATGTATGTATATGTATATGTGTGTGTATATATATATATATATATATATATATATATATATATGTGTGTGTGTGTGTATATATATATATATATATATACATGTGTGTGTGTGTGTGTATATATATATATATATATATATATATATATATACACACACACACACAAGACTCAAAATTTAAAGTCCTGAGCTACTAGCTAGACCTTAACACTGAGGCGCTGGATGCGCTGGCGGTATAGCAGCGCTATTTTTAGCGCCACTATACCGTTTTTTTTCCGCGATTTGCGGGCGCTAGCGGGGGTATTTTAACCCCCGCTAGCGGCCGAAAAAGGGTTAAAAACGCCCGCAATAACGCCTCTTTGAGGCATTTTGCAGGCATATTAGAGGCGCTACCCCATTGATTTCAAAGATGCGGCTTGCAGGAGTTTTTT
The DNA here is from genome assembly GCA_029206835.1 of Rana muscosa. Lineage (NCBI taxonomy): Eukaryota > Metazoa > Chordata > Amphibia > Anura > Ranidae > Rana > Rana muscosa. The sequence goes on from CM055121.1 coordinate 76,538,420, forward strand.
AAGCCTCCTGCAAGCGCAATGCTCCAGTGTGAAAGCCCTCGGGCTTTCACATTGGATAGTATTGAGAGGCTTTTTTGGGGCGCATTGCAGGCGCTATTTAGAGCGCAATAGCGCCTGCAAAGCGTCTCAGTGTGAAAGGGGCCTTAGGGTTACTCGCCACTGGTTGCCCCACCCAATCCCTACCCTGCCTGCCCCTAAACACGCCCTCATAAATTATCTTCAGAAATGACACTCAAATGTTTTATGCAGAATTACGTTACAAAAATAAATATTAATAACTTTATCTGTGCCCCACCCATGCAGCGTGACGTGTGCCCCACCCATGCAGTGTGACATGTGCCCCACCCATGCAGCGTGACATGTGCCCCACCCATGCAGCGTGACATGTGCCCCACCCATGCAGCGTGACATGTGCCCCACCCATGCAGCGTGACATGTGCCCCACCCATGCAGCGTGACCTGTGCAGAGGAAGAGAGAGTGGAGGAATAGGAGAGCGGCCAGGCTGGATCACAGAGCTTTTGTTTGAATTGCTGTGCACTCGCCGTCACAGTCCCACATCCTTGCCCGGGTTCTTTGACATCACACGTCCCGGTATTGGATTGGTTTTCTGTCTATCAAAGTAGCCAGTGAGGAGGCGGGACTATGTGGCACCGAGCAAACAGCAATTTAAATGAAAGCTTTTACAGCGGGCAATCCCTGCTCTGTGATCTGGCCGGGTGCTCTCCTCTTCCTCCCCTCTCTCTTCCTCTGGGAGAACGGCTCCTATATAATAAAATTAAAAATATAAGTGCAGCGCTATTAATCTATCGTGTGAAATATCCAGTGGTGTCAAATAATGTTCAAATAAATAAATCAATCTATATAATGTGTTCAATTAAAGTTCTTATGCTAAAACTTTTCTGCGTTGAATTATTGTGACTTGCCAATTCATATATCATCCACCACTGTGCAAATCGTGTCTTCAAGGGTTCCGGGTTGGCAGGATGTCGTGGGTCACGCTCTCCTGCCAACCCGGAAGTGACGTGTGCGCTTCACCCATCTCTGCTGTGGAACCAGGAAGCTTGTGCAGTGTCTGCAGGGATATGCTTGCTCTCCATGGACGGCTGGATATGGTGATAGCGCCCTCTTGGGTCATTTATATTCTTTTTAACTACCGATTGATGTACGTAGATAGGTTTAATGGGGCTTCTAGTGCATGGGCTACCTTTGATCAATAAACAGGATTACACTATGATTGTTCTTGTTTCTATGACCTGGTTTGGATTTCCTGTGCCTGCTGTTCCCGCCTGATGGTGATTATCCATGACAATGTTGCTGATGTTACTGCTTACTTTAGGCTTCTGGTGAGTTTAACCCCCTGGGGGGCGAGTGCATCACGCGGTGGATTGAGATCATTGTTTTTTCTGGTGGAAGGTGCACGCTAGGACTACTATTATAAAAACACCATTCAACACTTTGAACTGCTTTTATCACCCTTACTACATCCAAGACTTTTTACATTCAGTGGTTTTTACCACGAGTCTATCATCATTGATTTTTGAGTGCTGTTTTGGGTATTTTAATACTTCAGAGACTGAACTGTTTTATTGTTATACTGTGCATTTTATTTTATTTTCTATTTTAAACGGCTGCTGAGTGGTATTTTTTTTTATTGAAAAATATTTAGTATCACCTTTATTTCTGTTTACACTGCTCAGGGTGCTGCAAGTTTGATTTGGCGCTGAGTGGGTGTTCTGCAGGCCTTATTTTACACCCCTTCTTTCATATATATATATATATATATATATATATATATATATATATATATACACACACACACACACTGGGTGGCAAGTGGTTAAAATGGAACGCTGGGCAAAATAAAAAGGACATACTGTATATGTTAGTCTGTCTCCGGTATTAAAGTAGTAATGAACCCTCCGATTTCTTAGAGCTTAAGTTGCAGTGCTTAAAATTAAAATAAACATTCCGGAATAAGCTATTTGTTAAAATTCCTAAGCCAGCTAATTTACAACTTTCAACACTGCTGGCTCCTGCTTTCTCCATTACTGCTTCCCTGAACTTATAGTCTTTACAGGAACAAGTTAACAGTGGACAGCCTAGACTTGAGCCAATCTGTTCGCTTCGAAAAAGGATGGGGAGGAGGAGGTTGGAGCAGGGCTACAGGGTTGTGTGTTTCTATTGATGTACTCAGTCCAGGGAGACGCACAACTCTAGTTGCTGCATGCAAGGGTGGCTCCATAAGACTTCTACGATTAAGCCGAGTATGGGTGAAACAGGTCAGAGGTGTTTAACCGATGGGCTGGGATTTAAGAACGAGCCAGTTTTTTTATTCACCTTACACTGGAGTTGAATACAGTGTGCTGCGATACCTGCATGCTATGGTTTTATAGGACGCTGCAGGAAAAAGGAGCCCCCCCCCCTGATTCTGGAAATCTGGGGCAGTGGTCTTGGCACCAGCTTAAAGTGTAAAGGCAAAATTTTTTTTTTTAGTTTTGTATAGAGTGGAGATGGATTAGAACACCTGTCCATTGTTATTGCTGGCTGTGCCCCCATTAGGGAGAGTTATCTACCCTATTTGTCCTTTACTGTTATCAAACGTGAAATCCCAAATTTTGGGTTGCCATCAGTCTAGTAATAGACAAAAAATATTTCAATGGGGACACTAGTTTTGGTGATCCTGGTGTCATGCTGGGATTCTCTCCCTTTGAAGGGATTTCCTCCCACTTGCTAATTTGACTTAGGGGCAGGAAAGGAAGGGACATTCCCCCTATGGGACACAGATGGCAAAAAAGACAGTCATAAATCTCTCCCTTACTCTATCTAAAATGAGGGGAAAAAAAGTTTTGCCTTTTAGTTACTTCTAGCTGCAACATAGGCAAAGTATTACCACCCCAATCCAAAAAAACTTGGGATACAGTGTAAAATCTACATACAAAAAGTGCAAAATTTGCAAAGCTCATAAACCCATATTTTATTCACAATAGAAAACATTAAAATGTTTTAACTGAGGAAATGTACAATTTTATGGAAAAAATAAGGTCATTTTGAAATTGACGACGGCAACACATCTCCAAAAAAATGGGTATGTAGTACAAGGAAGAGCTGGAAGAATTAGGTTAATTGGCAGCAGGTCAGTAACATGATTGGGTATAAAAAGAGCATCTTAGAGAGTCAGTGTCTAAGAAGTAAAGATGGGCAGAGGTTCGCCAATCTGTAAAAAGTTGCATCTAAAAAAATATGAACAATTTCAGAATAATATTCCTCAATGTAAAATTGCAAAACCTATTATATCATCTACAGTACATAATATCAAACGATTCAGAGAATCTGGAGAAATCTCTGTGGCACAAGGCTGAAACACAATCTTCAGGCCTGCAAACGGCGCTGCATTAAAAACACATGATTCTGTGATGAACATCACTGCATTGGCTCACAAATACCTTCAAAAGTCATTGTCTGCGAACAATGTTCTCCATGTTATCCAAAAATTCAACTTAAAGCTCTATCTAAGCTGCAACATACAGTATGAACATCCAGAAACTCTGCTGTCTTCTCTGGGCCAGAACTCAATTAAAATGGTCTGTTTCAAAGTGGAAAACTGTTCTGTGGTCAGAGAAATGGAGATTTTACTTAGTTTTGTTTTTGTTTTTTTTTTGTTTTTTTTGACAACCATGGGTGCTAGGTCCTTAGGACTAAAAGAAGGGGCCTTCCAGGTCGTTCTCAGCACTCAGTTTAAAAATCTTCATATCTGATGGTATGGGGGTGCATTAGTGCGTATGGGTTGAGCAGCCAGATGACACCTTTTTCAGGGAAGGCCTTGCATACTTCAGAAGGAAAATGTTAAGCCGCATACTGCATCTACAGCATGGCTTTCGTAAGTAGAAGAGTGTGGGTAATTACGTGTGGACTTGCAGCGCTGCTCAAAGCTAGAAGGATAACAGGTGTTCCTATCAGTATTCAGAAAGCGGGAGAAGGTGTTAGGCACAAATTCAGAAGTGTGGACCTATGTGGGGTAGGACGCTGCACAAAACCAACCCAGTGCTTCAGATGTGGATATAGCTGTGTATGGCCTTAGCCAGCGGTGCTCTTGCCATGCCCCCTGACATGTTTTGCCCCCGTGGGTGGGGCAAACATGTCAGGGGGCGTGGCCAGAGCAGCACAGACTGAGGCCATACAGAGTCATATCTACATCTGAAGCACTGGGTCGGATTTGAGCGGTGTCATACCCTACAGAAGAGTGCGGTTGCTTTACTTGTCTGCAGTCCAGACCTTTTACCAATTGAAAATATTTGGTGCATCTTGAAACTAAAAATGCAACAAAGACGACCCAGGACTGTTGAGCAGTGAGAAGCAAGAATGGGACAACATTCCTCTCTCAAAACTCCTGCAACTGGTCTCCTTAGTTTCCAGACTTTTTACAGACTGTTAAAATAAAACTGGTTGCTACATTGTGGTAAACATGGCCCTGTCCCAACTTTTTTGAGACTTGTTGCTGCCATAAGTTTCAGAATTACCATTTTATTCCTAAATTAGTAAGTTTTCTCAGTTTAAACATTTCATATGTTTTCTATTTTTTGTTGTGAATAAATATGGGTTTGAGATTTGCAAACCATTGCATTCTGTTTTTATGTAGATTTCACACAGCATCCCAACTTTTATGGAATTGGGGATGTAAAAGATTAAAGAAAAGTGAAGACTCTGCATACGTAGTGATTATATAGCGTTAGAGTGCTACTCGCTCTGTTGTAATGAAATCAGACCGCAACGTTTACTCTGTCAATGAACAGAAGATGTTTGATATGTATGAAAAAATACCGGTTTATGCTGCCAGAATTCCAGTTATCTTGAAAGCTCCTGTGACCTCTGCAGTGTTATCTGAAGCACCGTTGATTAGCGCTGCCCATTTCTTCTGTGAGCTACAGAACAGTCCCTATGTTATGGAGAGGACGTGTTCTATAGTCCTTACAAAGTGCACCCTCATATCCTAGGGCAAACCATAATCCTAAAAGCTGACCACTGCAAGCACCCCCTGACAGTATAATATGGTTTGCCCAAATCCCTGTAGCTGAACCTATTGCTGGAAAACTTGGGTTGTGGCAAGTGGAAGATAACTCAAATCTACAGGCATGATCAACATGCAATAAAACTGTTAGAGGGGCTTTGGGAAAAACAAAAACAGTTGTGACAAACTGAATATGCAACATTTTTGTGCCTTTAATTCCACTTTAATCTATGTAGAGTAATACTACTTTGTATAATTTATTCCATTGTCCCAGCAACCTGGTTGCAAAGGGCACTCTTGAGAATATCATGGTATTTTGTAACACTGAAAAGGTTATATCTGTAGATTTACATGTGTTTTATGTATTTGCTTTACAGATTTCCAGGAACCTTATGCTGTTGTTGTACTTCTAGAACAAGATTTAGTAGTTATAGATCTTGCACAAAATGGGTAAGATTTTGTTGTTCACAATCGCATACCTATGTATACTTTGTGATGGAAAATGCTAATAATTTTCTTACAGTGCTTTTGATTAAAAAACAAATATCCCACCTAGCATTTTGGAGGTCTGAATACTCACTAGCATCTCTGCATCTCTCCAATATATAAAAATTCTATGCCAGTGTTTGTAACTCTGCCTGTCTATCGCTCTTATGCTGCTGCAAAGAGCTTCACTCCTCCTTCCTCTATTGTTAAATTAATATTCTGAGAGAAAGGGTGTACTCACTGAAAGGACCATGGCTGGCTGGTGGACCTTGAAATTCATGTTTTAATGTCTAGGCACCAGAGACCATAAGATCTAAAAAGCTGGTGAATCAATTCACCAGGATGTGTCCAAAACAAATATAAGTATAGGATGAAGTGAACCCTCACTGCATATTGATCCTTCCTATTGGTCAGTGAATTCACCAAAGGACCAATGGGAAGGAACGGGCCAAACTCGGCTTTTACAGGAAAAGTTTATATCTGCATATAAAATCAGCTGCCCGTACTTTGGAGCTATTTGTACATTTGTAAGCGCTCAGTTTGAATTCGCCAGATTTGTGATTGGAATATGTAAGTGTATTTAAAAGCCGTTTTTTTTTTTTTACTACAGATATCCTATATTTGAAAACCCTTATCCACTGAGCATACACGAGTCACCTGTAACGTGCTGTGAGTACTTTGCAGACTGCCCCTCAGACCTTATCCCTGCACTTTATTATGTTGGGGCCCGGCAAAAACGACAGGGTTACAGTAAAAAGGTATGCAAGAAATTTGGCAATTTGTTCAACTTCTATTATGTTCACACACAATGACTGGTAGATTTTATGAGTTGATTTTTTTTTTTTATTACAGGAATGGCCTATCAATGGCGGTAACTGGGGCGTTGGCGCACAGAGTTATCCAGAGATAATAATTACAGGGTATGTTGCAAACAAACAAATGTATATCATTCCTGACTATCCCATTTAACTTGGTTTTGTCCAGTCAATGTTTTTTGTCTGGCATTGTGTAATCAGAAGCACTAAGTACTGCAATAGAGATAAAAGCCTTTGTACAAACAAAAGCTTAAAATATTTGTTTCTCTTTCATTCATTGGAGGACGCAACTCTGTCATGAATCCTCACCCACTGGGTATAGGGCTATTTGTAGGACTAAGACTCTAGGTCAGTGGTCTCAATCTGGTGGCCCTCCAGCTGTTGCGAAACTACAAGCCCCATGAGGCATTGCTAGGCTGACCGTTACAAGCATGACTCCCACAGGCAGAGGCATTATGGGACTTGTAGTTTTACAACAGCTGGAGGGCCGCCAGTTTGAAAACCATGCTCTAGGTACATCTAAAATCAAGATATTCCAGGGGGAAGCCTCTGCTTGAGGCCAACTTCTCTGCCCCCTTCCCTCCACACTGGAGCAACTCTGTTATTTGCATAGCTTCTAGGAGTTAGGACGTACAATTTTCCTCCTGGAAATATTGGTTCTTTTGGTTTTATGTCAGGCAAGTCACTGGCTGGTTAACAGGCCAGATAATATAGACCCTGGGAGTCTTTCCAATGTCAGAGTGCATGTATTTCTTGCTGTGTGCAGGTTTGAATAGACCAGTTTTTTTTTTTTTGGACAGCCTGTGGGGTTTTTTACTAGGAGGGCACATATGACTGGTCAATTAAATGTGTGATCATTGATTACATTAGCCCTGGGGTAGTAATCGGTCCCCCTAAATAACAAAGGTGCCACGTCCTAGTTGAATGTATGTAGCTAGGTAGATTGAAAATGGACTTTGAAGGCACGAATATATATAACTTAAACAAATTTTATTAGCACAATAGTACAATTTACTAATTGTATTCTCAGAATACAAGAAGATATAATCTAAAATAAGAAAACATGGACATGAACCATACTGGGACATTCAATGATACAAAATACTCAATTCGTGGGTGTACATGATGAATCTTCCCACTGAAGATATATATGGCAAAGAGATGTCCCCCAAAAGGAAGTCCATGTATTTCTTGATAGTTTAAAAATAGCTCAACATGTTTCGCGATTGTCCGCAAATCGCTTCTTCAGGAGCTTCTAAATTTCAAGATAGAAAATCAAATTTTAGATATGCATCATAAATATATACATTTGTATTGTACTTCGCAAGTATATCAGACACTGATGCCAGTATCTAACACTTACCAAAAGTATCACTTGAATTTGCCCAATGCAATCGCTTCACCCCCTCCCAGGTGTCTCAACCCCAAAAACCTGTGCCCGTGTAAAGGGCGTCTCACTAGGCTGAAATGGTGAGGAAGAAAGAGGGGAAAGTGAGTAGTGGGAACATGGGGATGCACCAAGTATTTATGAAGTAAACCAACAGTCTATCAAAGAAACAAGAGAAATATATATATTATTATGGTGCCCTAGGGCCAACCTAGTAACATAAACTAGTAACTTACTTGTAGTGTAAGAGAATAATAATTGAGAAAAAGGGGAATTTGCGGCGCCGTACGGTGGTCCTCGAGAAGTATAGTCTCGTAGAGCAATTAGTTTGAAAAAAGCATAGATATGCTGAAAGACATTAGCATAATTCTCTCAGCAGGCCTATTAAAGCAACAAAAAACCTATATCTCAGAGCATGCACATATGAGATGGTATAATGGATCTGAGCATTCATCTTAGCATAGTTGGAACTCAGATAGAATTGTTCCCCAACAGCATAATAAATGAATCGGGATGAAAAGTAAGTAGTTTTCCACAGGCAGTTGAAGTTAACCTGTGGCTATAAAACATATACAGTAAGGATAATTATATTGTCAGGTGTAAACTTTCAAACTAAAGAAGAAAGGATAAACTGGCAAAATATTGTTACCTAGCCAGAGTGCATGCCCGGCATCACTATCAGGCTCTTCAGTTCACACTGCTCATTATAGGAGGGTGTTAATCCAATCTCCTATCTGTATGAAACACACAGACAAGAAAATTGGAATAGTGGTTAGGCACAATGAAAGAAATCCCACAACGTTTGGGGCGTATTTTATATTAAAAAAGCAAGATCAAACCTTGCTATAAATACCTCAATGATGGAACTTGCTCTAAAGTTGACCGCCGTCTTCTTCCGCATTACTTGCGAGCGACTGCTCTCCCCAGTGACATGTAACATACTGGGGAGGGCGCCTCGCTTAAATGTGCATCCCGATCACGTGACCGTCATGGCGTATGACGTCACGTGAGCCGGCCGAATGGGTGCACTGCACGTCGGTGCCGTAGCAACACTCACATCAGGGCGGCCTGTTGGCGACCTCCTGCGCGAGTGTGGGCGGAAGTGCTACCCAAGACGCAGAGTGGAAGCGTCGAGTCGCCGTCAGGGTGTGGTCCCGCCCAAAGGGGCGTGGATCGTCACTCGACGGCTTGGGTGGCCGCATAATCCCCTCACCATCACCTCACTCCACACCAAGCCTAACAAGAGATCAAGGGAAGAGAGACACCTAGGGGTGAAGAACCAGATCGGGCAAAATAAACTGCATGTTAATACATGCTTGTTAAACTAAATGTCAGTTTCAGAAAAGGCAATAAATTGCAATGATTGTTATTGCTTATATTAAAAAAGGTGATTGTATATTAGAAAAATAGCTACAATTAGGGAAACACATGATAAGCCAAGGCAAACCACCAAACACAATGCAGAAATAGTACAAGGATAGTACAAAATAGTACAAAAACCCAGTATTGGCAGAATTTGCCGCAACGATCATACAAATGCTGATTATCAATAGAGTTGGTACCGGTGTGGGCTAATTGTCTAGACTTGCTAGCTTAACCAGTGGCTACCCAGACTGTATCTACAAAGACCATCTGTATTAGTGGTGAGAGGGATTGAGGATAGTAATGAAAATACACCCCTACCAAAGTTGTACTTCTATAGAAACGGCCGATACGATAGTATCTCATTGAAACCTGGCGACCTGGTCGCTTCAAGGCGTTCTATCCAAAAAGTCTCTTTTTGAAGTATACGTTTGTCCCAGTTGCCCCCTCGGGTGTCTTGTGGGATCACCTCTAATATCAAGAATTTGACCATAGAGGTGTCAAACTTATGGTATAGTCCTAGATGGCGCCTTACCGGTGTAATCATCTTAGCAAACTGGGAGTAGTAGATGTGATCATATATACGTTGCTTTTAACTGTCGGATGGTCTTTCCTACATAGAATGCCGCACATCTGCAGAGCATAAGATATACCACACCCTCTGTATTGCACGTCGCGTGAAATCTAGGGCAAAAACTTTCGCCATTTGGAAGTTTGAATCTCTTGCCTGGTAATACCCAAGGACAATAAGTGCATTGTCCACAGGTATAGAGGCCTCGATCTATGTTTACAGGATAACAGTTTGGTTTATATTCACTGTTAGTTAATCTACTACCAATTGAGGTGGCCCTTCGAAAGACTATTTCTGGGGTTTCTTTCACATATTTACCTACTGTAATGTCTTCACTGAGTAGGTGCCAGTGTTGTTCCAGGCACCTTCGCAGTGATGTATGTTGTACCGAATACTTAGTTATAAATTTAGTGGTTTACTGGTCCGTATTGGTCTTAGGTCTGGAGTACAGTAAAGAGGTTCTCTCTTGTCCGTTGGCTTTGTTGTAAGCCCGTCGGAGAAGGCTTTTGCTGTATCCTCGTTGAAGCAATTTGGTACGTAATTCATCTGCCTGCTGCCTGAAATCTGCATCGTAAGTGCAGTTTCTGCGCAGGCGGATGTACTGTGCATAAGGTATACTATGCACTAGGGATATGGGATGACCACTGTCAGCATGCAATAAAGTATTGCCGGCTGTAGGTTTGCGGTATAGTTTGGTAGCTATGTTGTTACTAGAGTCTCTGTACAAGAGTATGTCCAGAAAGGAAATTTGTTGTGGATGCCAATCATAAGTAAATTTTAAATTATAATTATTAATGTTGAGTTCTTGTAGAAACTCCTTGAGGAGGGACAAAGTGCCAGTCCAAATGACAATGATATCGACAATGTACCTGAACCAGCACATAGTCTGGTCCAGGTACTGGCGATATCTAATATCAGAAAAGATCTCTCGTTCCCACCCCCCCAGGTACAGATTGGCATAGGCTGGTGCACAACATGTGCCCATCGCCACGCCCTGTACCTGGAGGTAGTGAGAACCGAGAAATGAGAAATAGTTGTGTTTCAAAATGAAAGACAACAGCTGGATTATGAAAGACTGAAATTTCCATTGCCTGTGATCCTGTTCTTTCAAAAATACTTTAACCATTTTTAGGCCAAGATCATGTGGTATACTGGAATAAAGCGCTTCTACGTCTATAGTGACGAAAATTGCCTCCAAAGGGATGGCGAGGCCGTCCAGTCTCCGAAGGAGATCGGACGTGTCCCGCACATAAGATGGTAGACTTGACACATGAGGCATAAGAAAGAAATCAATAAATCGGCTGGCATTCTCCGTCATAGAACCTATGCCGGAGATGATGGGTCTACCTGGTGGCTTGCTAGGATTTTTGTGGATCTTTGGAATTGCATAGAAAATGGGCTCTCTGGGGTGGGATACATTGAAAAAATCATAAGTGGATTTATCAATAAGTGCTGCTGAGTAAGCTGTATAAATTAGAAGTTTAAATTCCAATTTGTATTGTGCTATGGTGTCTTGGGTAATTGGTTTATACCATTCTGAATTATTCAGAATCTCAAAGCACATTGTTTCGTACTGATCACAGGTTTGTAGCACTATATTGCCCCCTTTGTCTGATGCTTTTATCACTGTATCCCTCCTGGTTTGTAGGCTTCTTAAAGCTTGTTGTTGTCGGGGGGGTAAATTTGCAGGTGAATTGTCGGTAGGCATATTTTTGATTTCCCGAACCATGGCTATCAAGAAAGCTGCCACCTGTGGGTTCGTATTGAGGTCGGGAAATTGATCTGACTTATTCTTAAAATTGGGCCTTTTAGTTTCTATCGTAACTGATTGGCTGGCATCAGTTGGTTGTGTGCTAATTGATTGCACATTATTAGGATCTGAGCTTTCGTCCAATAGCAACATTAGATCCTTGAGAGCTCTGAATTCTCTCATTGTGTACTTTTTAATTTGCTCAGAGAGATCCTTTTCAGCTCGTACTCTTTTCCTATCGGGATCAAAGATGTGGTTATATGTAAGTTTTCTTGCAAACAAGTATAGGTCCTTGATGACCTCATACTTGTCAATAGTTGCATTTGGACAGAAGCTAAGGCCCATCTTGAGTACCATTAGTTCGTCAGAGGAAAGGGGATGTGGAGTTAAGTTAATAACACTCAACTCTTCATCACTGATGAATTGGGTAGTTTCCCCCCTAAAGGGGTAGGGGTTAGAGAGGGTCTGCTCAAATTGTGACACATGTTGCCTCCCTCTGCCCCTCGTGGTATAGTAGAGGAAGTGTTAATGATTTGTGGATTTTGAGGTGTGATTTGTGTGTGCATTTGCTGCACAGCCTGTGCAGCAATTGGACCCATATACGCATATTGGGACAAATCAAAATGAGGTGTTTTCCCTTCACCTCTACTCTGACCACCTTGTGCATGGGTATGTGAAGCTGTAAAGCCTGCTGTATTAGTCAGTTTTTTCTTGGTGTAGGGAGTGATAGAGTACCCACCACCATGGTGACCCTGCTTACGTGATCCGTTGCAGGAAAGTGCATTATTTGTCGTAGGCATGTGTTGAACCTGAGAGGGAATAGAAAACAAAGAAGAATCAGATTCATTATCGTCTGAAGCATAGATATTTGAGCGTTTGTTGTATGATCTATTCTTGAACCCTGGACCACGTCCCCTGGGGGGGTTTTCCCATTTGTAGGCATATCCCTCTGAAAAGGCCATACGGTCTTTAACTATTTTGGCCTGTTTTTTGGAGATAATTTTTTTATTAAGTCTGTCAAGAAATATTTTTAATTCTTGACTTTTCTCAGTAAATTTAGCGTGAGCTTTGGTGGATTCATATTTTGTATGTAGGAGGGCTAATTCCTGGTCCAATGAATTCGTGTCTAGACAGTATTGGGCCAGGAGTAACTGCATACAATCCTGGCTGCATTTATTGAGGACTCCCTCCCAGGATCCCTTGAGATCCTGTGAGGTGTTCCTCATAGTAGGGAACATCTGGATTCTGAGACCCATAGGACTGATGTTTTCTCCAATATAGAGTTTGAAAAACTCCATGTGCCAGTGCAGGTTAGATTTACGTTTTAATAATTGTTTAAGTTTCTCGAAATAAAGTTTTAAATCATCATCTTCCCTATTGGTTCCATTATAGGAGGTTTGGAACTCATTCATAAGGCCTGACCAAGCCGTACCTACATAGTCCATCTTCAAGATAGCAACACACGTCAATACCGGGATATTTGAGAAAGGAAAGAGAAGACTATATATGTCACAAGTATATATTAATAAACCTGCGTTTCTGCCCAAATTGTTGGGCGAGCCTTTTGTAATTGGTGTCCTGCCTAAACTAACATGCCCCTCCCAGAGAGCAGCTATAACTTATTTCAAAATAAACTAAAAAATAATATATATTAGAAATAGTAATATGAGGGCTGTACCACATAAGTGGACAATTGTCGTGCTTCCACCTATTAGTAATTGTGTGATCATTGATTACATTAGCCCTGGGGTAGTAATCGGTCCCCCTAAATAACAAAGGTGCCACGTCCTAGTTGAATGTATGTAGCTAGGTAGATTGAAAATGGACTTTGAAGGCACGAATATATATAAATTAAACAAATTTTATTAGCACAATAGTACAATTTACTAATTGTATTCTCAGAATACAAGAAGATATAATCTAAAATAAGAAAACATGGACATGAACCATACTGGGACATTCAATGATACAAAATACTCAATTCGTGGGTGTACATGATGAATCTTCCCACTGAAGATATATATGGCAAAGAGATGTCCCCCAAAAGGAAGTCCATGTATTTCTTGATAGTTTAAAAATAGCTCAACATGTTTCGCGATTGTCTGCAAATCGCTTCCTCAGGAGCTTCTAAATTTCAAGATAGAAAATCAAATTTTAGATATGCATCATAAATATATACATTTGTATTGTACTTCGCAAGTATATCAGACACTGATGCCAGTATCTAACACTTACCAAAAGTATCACTTGAATTTGCCCAATGCAATCGCTTCACCCCCTCCCAGGTGTCTCAACCCCAAAAACCTGTGCCTGTGTAAAGGGCGTCTCACTAGGCTGAAATGGTGAGGAAGAAAGAGGGGAAAGTGAGTAGTGGGAACATGGGGATGCACCAAGTATTTATGAAGTAAACCAACATAGTCTATCAAAGAAACAAGAGAAATATATATATTATTATGGTGCCCTAGGGCCAACCTAGTAACATAAACTAGTAACTTACTTGTAGTGTAAGAGAATAATAATTGAGAAAAAGGGGAATTTGCAGCGCCGTACGGTGGTCCTCGAGAAGTATAGTCTCGTAGAGCAATTAGTTTGAAAAAAGCATAGATATGCTGAAAGACATTAGCATAATTCTCTCAGCAGGCCTATTAAAGCAACAAAAACCTATATCTCAGAGCATGCACATATGAGATGGTATAATGGATCTGAGCATTCAGCTTAGCATAGTTGGAACTCAGATAGAATTGTTCCCCAACAGCATAATAAATGAATCGGGATGAAAAGTAAGTAGTTTTCCACAGGCAGTTGAAGTTAACCTGTGGCTATAAAACATATACAGTAAGGATAATTATATTGTCAGGTGTAAACTTTCAAACTAAAGAAGAAAGGATAAACTGGCAAAATATTGTTACCTAGCCAGAGTGCATGCCCGGCATCACTATCAGGCTCTTCAGTTCACACTGCTCATTATAGGAGGGTGTTAATCCAATCTCCTATCTGTATGAAACACACAGACAAGAAAATTGGAATAGTGGTTAGGCACAATGAAAGATATCCCACAAAGTTTGGGGCATATTTTATATTAAAAAAGCAAGATCAAACCTTGCTATAAATACCTCAATGATGGAACTTGCTCTAAAGTTGACCGCCGTCTTCTTCCGCATTACTTGCGAGCGACTGCTCTCCCCAGTGACATGTAACATACTGGGGAGGGCGCCTCGCTTAAATGTGCATCCCGATCACGTGACCGTCATGACGTATGACGTCACGTGAGCCGGCCGAATGGGTGCACTGCACGTCGGTGCCGTAGCAACACTCACGTCAGGGCGGCCTGTTGGCGACCTCCTGCGCGAGTGTGGAAGGGTTCATGTGGAAGGGTTCATGTCCATGTTTTCTTATTTTAGATTATATCTTCTTGTATTTTGAGAATACAATTAGTAAATTGTACTATTGTGCTAATAAAATTTGTTTAATTTATATATATTCGTGCCTTCAAAGTCCATTTTCAATCTACCTAGCTACATACATGGTCAATTAAATGGCCTGTCACAGTGTCCCAATTACAGGCCAACAGCAACTTTGCTTCAGCTGTAGGTTTCCTGACATTGAATCACATGCTTAAACTAAGACATCGGACGAATATCTCCGTAAGGTAATGGGGGCACTTTCCAATCTCGTCTAGCCCCCACATTTCTTTGACTCCACCCCTCCCCCAGTTAGACTTGTCTGTCTTCAGGGAGAAAAATGTAAATTCCTTAATTAACAACACAGGGCAGAAGTAATTCTGACATGTATGTATAGGCTGAACTGCTGCCTACAGGGGTTTGGACACTGCCGATAGGCCGAACATAAATGGATCGAATTTCAACCAGTTCAGCAGGGACCGGCCAGGTTTCGATCTATCTATGGGCTATCCATCGTTTGACTTTAGTACAACCAGTACATGTAGCAGATAACAGTAATTTATTGTGTTCTGCCGGCAGGGAAGGCTCCCTGTCGGCAGAACCCAATAGCGCTGTGGGATGTTTTCCCCCATCAACACAGTCGGGAATATAGTGAATTTCTTTCCTGCAAGCCCCATCAAAATCATCCATGGCATGCTGTAGTCTAAAGAAGACATATGGTTTACAATATACAAATATGTCAAAGGTGACTCTAGTAACTGTATAATGGTTTACTATAACTTTCCTGAAGAGGATATGTGGTCCTTATTTGAGGTTAGAAGAAAAGATTTAACCCAAGATTGCAGAAAGGGTTCTTTACTGTTAAAGCATTGAAATGGGTACTAGCTGTGATTTTTGGCAACTTGATAAGACTTTTATATGTCTTTCCCAGGAAGCAGTATATATGGGAACTCTTGTAGAATAAAAATCACATGCACACATAAGCTGAATATGTCCAGAGCTTCTGGATGAATTCGAATTGATACTTAATATCTCCCAACAGTTGGAACTTATGCCGCTTGCATTGCGCTACTGTGTTGATGGGCTTCTGTGTATTCTACTCTAAATATTCAGCTTCTTTGGTGCCTCTCTCAGTGGATTCCAGCCTGAGGTGCTAGGAGGAGTCCTGGGCACCCTATCAGTACAGGGTTTATTTATGATTTCTTGGCCATTTTTCAGAGAATATGAATGATAACACAAAAACTTTTCTTTCACTCATGGTTAGTGTTTGGATGAAGCCATTTATTATCAATCAACTGTGTTTAGTCTTTTTTTAATCATAATGCTAACAGAAACTACCCAAAAGACCCTGATCAAAAGTTTACATACCCTGGTGATTTTGGCCTGAAAACATGGACACAAGTTAACACAAAGGGGTTTAAATGCCTATTAAAAGTAACCATCCTCACTTGTGATCTGTTTGATTGTAATTAGTGTGTGTGTATAAAAGGCCAATGTGTTTATGGACTCCTGACAGACCCTTGCATCTTTCATCCAGTGCTGCACTGATGTTTCTGGATTCTGAGTCATGGGGAAAGCAAAAGAATTGTCAAAGGATCTGCGGGAAAGGGTAGTTGAACTGTGTAAAACCGGAAAGGGATATAAAAAGATATCCAAGGAATTGAGAATGCTAATCAAGAAGTGGTAAATAAGGGGTTCTGTTGAAACCAAACCACGGTCGGGTAGACCAACTAAAATTTCAACCACAACTGCCAGGAAAATTGTTTGGGATGCACAGAAAAACCCACAAATAACTTTAGCTGAAATACAGGACTCTGAAAACATGTGGTGTGACTGTTTCAAGATGCACAATAAGGAGGCACTTGAAGAAAGATGGGCTGCATGGTCGAGTCGCTAGAAAAAAGCCATTACTACGCAAATGCCACACAGTATTCCGCTTACAATATGCCAAACAGCACAGAGACCATCCTCTAACCTTCTGACAGGAAGTCATTTGGAGTGATGAGATCAAAATTTAGCCTTTTGGCCATAACCATAAATGGTGCATTTGGAGAGAAGTCAACAAGGCCTATGATAAAAGGAATGGAGGTGGATCGCCGATGTTTTAGGGATGTGTGAGCTGCAAAGGCACAGGAAATTTGAAGATGAATGCAGTATGTTATCAAAAAAATACTGGAGAAACATTTGCATATATCAGCCAAGAAGCTGCGCATGGGACGTACTTGGACATTCCAACATGACAACGATACAAACACAAGGCCAAGTCGACCTGTCATTGGCTACAGCAGAATGAAGTGAAGGTTCTGGAGTGGCCATCAGTCTCCTGACCTCAATATCATTGAGCCACTCTGGGGAGATCTCAAACGTGCAGTTCATGAAAGACAGCCCAAGAATTTACAGGAACTGAAGGCTTTTTGCCAAGAGGAATGGGCAGCTTTACCATCTGAGGAGATAAAGAGCCTCATCCACAAATACCACAAAATACTTCAAACTGTCATTGATGTTAAAGGGGCGGTATATCAATTTTTGATCAGGGTCATTTGGGTAGTTTCTGTTGTGATTATGATTTATAAAGAGTAAACACAGTTGATTGATAATAAATGGGTTCAGCCAAACACTAACCATGAGTGAAAGAAACATGTTTGTGTTGTTATTCATATTCTCTGAAAAAAGAAGAAATCATAAATTCTGCCAGGGTATGTAAACTTATGAGCACAACTATACTAAAGTGTGTGTGTTTTATATATATATATATATATGTATGTATGTGTGTGTGTGTGTATATGTGTGTGTGTGTATGTATATATATATATATATATATATATATGTGTATATATATATATATATGTGTGTATATATTGTGAGGGGGTTAGCTCGGCAGCGGGTGTGTGTGACCCCCGGGATGGGCTCCCCACACAAAACAGGCCCAGCAAACGGAGGTTGTGGTTTTCAAAATCAAAAAAAGGTGCGGTTTATTTTCTATTTACAGTGACAAAACACAGCAAAGCAAAAGAAACATAACCAAAATAAATCCTGGTCAAGTTGACCTCTGACTAAACATACAGGTTTCCTAACTAACAACTGGGATCAGCCTAGTGCTGTCCTAGTCCCTAAGTCCCTGGTTTAGTAAAAGTCCAAACAAATAGCCACACAGGCTTTGCCTCACCGCACAGGGGTTCACTCTCCCTAGACAGTCCACACAGGTCTGGTTCCAGGCATGAGCTAACATCTAATGAAGCTGGGAGTTCTTATAGAGGCCTAAATGAGCTGACAAGCTTCAGCTGGCCTCATCAACTCCCTGTCTGTACGACGCCCCACACTCTCCCTAGAGGTATGAGTCATCCATGAGCCCACTAGCCTTATACAACTCTCCACCTAGTTGTATAAGTCGGCGTAAAGCCTGAATCTGGGTGAAATATATCTACCCCCCTGGATGCAACCAGGTGACTTTACCTTCCTGCTGTCACATACCCCCCCCCCCTCTTGTTTTAACCTCGGGGTTGGAACACCAGCAATCAGGCATTCATGTACTCGAGACAAAGCATCCACATTCCCCATTTGAACGCCAGGGCGATGCTTTACTGTGAAGTTGAATTCCTGGAGGGCCAGGAACCACCTATTCACTCTTCTATTTGTTTCCTTGTTTTGAGCCATCCACTTTAACGGAGCGTGATCCGTAACCATGTCAAAGTGCCTACCTAGCAGGTAGTACCGAAGGGAATCTAGAGCCCACTTCACCGCTAAGCACTCCTTTTCAACGGTGGCGTAATTTACCTCATGGGACTTCAACTTCCTGCTGAGGTAAATGACTGGGTGCTCTTCCCCGTTCCAGACCTGGGACAATACTGCTCCTAACCCCACATCTGACGCATCACTTTGTACGACAAAGTCTTTAGAGAAGTCGGGTGAGTACAACACTGGCTGGCTACATAAGGCTTGTTTCAAGAACTGGAATGCTGCCTCAGCCTCGGGGGTCCATTTAATCATGACCGACCCTTTCCCCTTCGTCAGGTTGGTTAGGGGCACAGCCTTAGAAGCAAAGTGGGGAATGAATCGCCGATAATACCCAGCGATTCCCAGAAAGGCTCGTACCTGCTTCTTGCTGTTGGGACGTGGCCAACTCTGGATGGCCTCGACTTTGTTCAGTTGGGGTTTTATTACTCCCCTCCCAATGGTGTACCCAAGATATTTGGCCTCCTCCTGCCCAATGGTACACTTCTTGGGGTTAGCCGTAAACCCCGCTTCCCGAACAGAGTCCAGGACTGCTTGCACTTTTGGCAGATGTGAGGCCCAATCTGTGCTATGGACAATTACGTCATCCAGGTAAGCCGCAGCATACTTCCGATGGGGCCTCAGCATCTGGTCCATTTTCCGCTGGAATGTGGCCAGCGCATTCTGTAACCCGAACGGCATTCTTTTATATTGGAACGCCCCGTCTGGGGTTACAAATGCGGTTTTCTCTTTGGCCGACTTGGCCAGGGGGATTTGCCAATACCCTTTTGTGAGGTCAAGAGTCGTCATGTATCGGGCTGTTCCCAGCCGGTCGATCAACTCATCTATACGTGGCATGGGGTAGGTGTCAAATTTTGTAACTTTGTTCAACTGACGAAAATCGTTACAAAATCGCCAGCTCCCATCCGGTTTAGGCACCAACACGATGGGACTAGACCAATCACTTTGGGACTCCTCTATCACCCCTAAGTTCAGCATTTTCTGTACTTCCTCCCGTATTGCCTCCCGTCGAGCCTCTGGGATCCGATAGGGTTTTAACTTCACCCTTTCACCGGGCGGGGTAATGATGTCATGCTCTACCCCAGATGTTTGTCCCGGCAGCTCAGAGAATACCTCCTTGTTGCGAAGCACAAACTCCTTAACCTCCTGTTGTTGGGGTTGTGACAAGGTGGCTGCTATTCCAACCTCAGGAATCACGCAACCAGTTTGAGCTGGTGACCAAGTGTCTGCGACTAGGGACTCTCTATCCCTCCAGGCTTTCAACAGATTAACGTGATAGATCTGTTCGGGCTTTCGCCTTCCTGGTTGTCTGACCTTGTAATTCACTTCGCTCACTTTTTCCATTATCTCGTAGGGGCCTTGCCATTTGGCAAGGAATTTACTTTCAACCGTAGGGACAAGTACCAATATCCTATCCCCCGGGGAAAAGGTACGGGTCTTGGCTCCACGGTTGTACACTCTCTGCTGTGCCAACTGCGCTTGGGCCAAATGTTCCTTCACGATGGGCATTACCTGTGCAATTCGATCTTGCATCAGGGCGACATGCTCAATCACACTCCTGTGGGGAGAACTCTCACTTTCCCAAGTTTCCTTGGCAATATCCAACAGCCCTCTTGGGTGTCTCCCATACAGTAACTCAAAGGGGGAGAATCCCGTAGAGGATTGGGGCACCTCCCTAATAGCAAACATCAAATAAGGAAGTAAACAGTCCCAATCCTTTCCATCTCTATCCACCACTTTCTTCAACATTTGTTTTAGGGTTTTGTTGAATCTTTCAACCAGCCCATCGGTTTGGGGGTGATACACAGACGTACGCAATTGCATCACTTTGAACAATTTACACAGCTCTTTCATAACCCGGGACATAAAGGGTGTACCTTGGTCCGTAAGCAGTTCTTTACAAATACCCACCCGGCTAAAAACAAGAGATAGCTCTTTGGCTATGGTTTTGGCCGAGGTATTTCGGAGAGGGATCGCTTCTGGATAACGGGTGGCATAGTCCATTATAACTAATATGTACTGGTGCCCCCTAGCGGACTTGATTATAGGACCTACCAAATCCATGGCGATCCTCTCAAACGGGACCTCAATGATGGGTAGAGGGACCAGCGGGCTACGGAAATGTGGCATCGGGGCCAACCTCTGACACACAGGGCAGGAGGAACAATAATTTTCTACGTCCTTCATCACCCCCGGCCAATAGAATCTCTGTAATACCCTCTCTCGGGTTTTCTCTGTCCCCAGATGACCTCCAAGAATGTGCCCATGGGCCAACTCCAACACCAACTTCCTGTAAGGTTTGGGCACCACAAGCTGCTCAACGGTTTCTTCTGCCCTTTTTGCCACCCGATACAGTAGGTCCTTCTCTACGCTGAAGTATGGGTAAGTGCAGGTATTATCTGGGTTCACTAACTCGCCATCTATTTTCACTACGTTTTCCCGTGCCTTTATTAGGGCGGGGTCTTTCAACTGTTCTGTGGCAAAGTTTTCCCTGTGAACCTCAAGATCAGAAAACTCCACAGACGGTAGGTTTTCGTCTGAGGAGGTGGGCTCCTCTCCAGTTTCTTGAGTCTCCCCTGCCAATACTGATAAGGGAAATTCCGGAGAGTCCTCACCACTCTCAGGGGAGTTCTGGCTATCACATTCCTGGTACATAGGGGCACCAGTGAGGGGCTCAGGATCATCCCACAGTTCCCAGAACTTCGGAAAATCCCTTCCCACAATGGCGTCATGCGGTAACTGAGATACTAAGCCCACTGGATGAGAGAGGGTACCTTTGGGGGTCTCGAAACACACTGTAGTCACTGGATACTCTCGGGTGTCCCCATGCACACAAATAACAGCTACCTTGCTATTCCCAGAGACCTCTGTTTTAACGAACTCAGCCTTTATCAGGGTCACAAGGCTACCTGAATCCAGCAATACCACAACATTTCTACCATTAACACACATTTTGCATAAATGTTTCTCAGTTCCTCGAATGGCAGTGCATGCGACTGTCGCACACAGCGACTGACGTCTGCCCGTCAGAAAGTCACACTGCATGGGTTCCTCCACAACCGGGCAATTGGCTGCAATATGTCCCGCTTGCCGGCAGCGGTAGCAAACGATCCTTCTTGCCGCCTCTTGAGCCGCTGATTTCCCAGGCTGTTCTCGCCAAACTTGGGGTAGAGCTCCCACCCTCTCACTCTCTCCACCCTCACCCCTTGGAATCCTCTTATCCGCCCCTGGGGATGGTCTGGTCTTAGGGTGGAAAGTCCGAGTGTCTCTGGAAGAGGCCGTCAGGTTCTCTGTAGCCAAGTATTTCTCCACACGATCCACAAGACCATCGGCCGTCTCTGGGTCTCCATGGCTTACCCACTTTTGGATGGCAGTAGGAAGAGCTCTCAAAAACCGATCCATTACAACACGTTCCACAATCTTTGGTGCGGACAAAGTCTCTGGCTGTAGCCACTTTCTGCTCAGGTGAATGAGATCATACATTTGAGACCTGGGGGGTTTTCCAAGCTGGAAAGTCCAGTTATGCACACGCTGAGCCCGGACAGCCTGGGTGACACCCAGCCTTGCCAATATTTCAGCTTTTAGCATCACATAGTCTTTTGCTTGGTTAGGCTCTAGGTCATAGTAAGCTTTCTGCGATTCACCAGTTAACAGAGGAGCCACCAGTCCAGCCCACTGCTCCTCAGGCCACTTTTCTCTTTCAGCGGTCCTTTCAAATGTGGTCAAAAATACCTCTGGATCATCCTCTCCAGTCATTTTTGTCAATAAACGACTCACCCCAAAGGACGCGGTATTAGTGGGACGGCTTTCCTCACTGGTCTGCGGACGTTGCTGCATTACTGCTTCCATCTGTTGTTGTAGTCTCTGCTCTTGCTTCTGCAACAGGTCTATGAAGCGGGCCTCAGATTGCTGCTGGGCTCGTTGCTGAGCCTCCAGACTCTGTTGCAAAGTTGCGTTTGTCTGCTGCTGGGCTGCAAGGCTCCTTTGCAAACCTGCATTTGTCTGCTGTTGATTGGCATTTGCTAGAGCCAGCTGCTTCAGTATCTCCTCCATGCTGGCTTAAAAAAAACTGCCACTGGTTCTCCACCAACTGTGAGGGGGTTAGCTCGGCAGCGGGTGTGTGTGACCCCCGGGATGGGCTCCCCACACAAAACAGGCCCAGCAAACGGAGGTTGTGGTTTTCAAAATCAAAAAAAGGTGCGGTTTATTTTCTATTTACAGTGACAAAACACAGCAAAGCAAAAGAAACATAACCAAAATAAATCCTGGTCAAGTTGACCTCTGACTAAACATACAGGTTTCCTAACTAACAACTGGGATCAGCCTAGTGCTGTCCTAGTCCCTAAGTCCCTGGTTTAGTAAAAGTCCAAACAAATAGCCACACAGGCTTTGCCTCACCGCACAGGGGTTCACTCTCCCTAGACAGTCCACACAGGTCTGGTTCCAGGCATGAGCTAACATCTAATGAAGCTGGGAGTTCTTATAGAGGCCTAAATGAGCTGACAAGCTTCAGCTGGCCTCATCAACTCCCTGTCTGTACGACGCCCCACACTCTCCCTAGAGGTATGAGTCATCCATGAGCCCACTAGCCTTATACAACTCTCCACCTAGTTGTATAAGTCGGCGTAAAGCCTGAATCTGGGCGAAATATATCTACCCCCCTGGATGCAACCAGGTGACTTTACCTTCCTGCTGTCACAAAATATATATATATATATATATATATATATATATATATATATATATACACACACACACTCACATGTATGAACAAGATTACAGTCTTGTCAAAAATACCAAGCCTCCACCTCCCCTCAGGGTTCAGTACACACTAGAGCTGCGCGAATAATTGTTAAAAACATGCAATCTCGATTCAACCCCCTCACGATCTTAATTCGGCATTTCCACGATTCAGTGCAGAGCTGTTCTCTGCTCACAGCTGACAGTTGTCAAAAAGGCAGCCTGGCAAGTTTATCACAGCATTGCCCAGCGCTGGAATAAAAGAGAAACAATATGTCTTGGTTCTTTTAGATTAAAGAAATGAAATTTGGAATGTAAATGAGGTCAGTTTAACCACAGACTAAGTCGCCATTCACATCTCCGCGTTACAAATTGTGGGCGGAATCATCGCAATTCTGCCTGTGATTTGAAATAGAGGCAAATCGCAGGACACCCGTGCGTTCCCTGTCACTTTCAATAGCATTGTCGGGCGACAATCGCGGTAAAATTGCGCAAACAGAATTGTGGGATGCCTGTCGCCCAAAAGAAGTACAAGAGCTTCTTTTGGGCGACAGGCATCCCTTGATTCTGTTTGTGCAATTTTACCGCAAATTGTCGCCGATACGCCAAGATGTGAACGGAGCCTAAGCCTTTTCCTGACATTTGTTGCTTACAAGTTAAAATCAGTATTTTTTGCTAGAAAATTAACCCCCAAACATTATATATATTTTTAGCAGACACCCTAGAGCATAAAATGGCAGTTGTTGCAATATTTTATGGCACACTTGTATTTGCGCAGCAGTCTTTCAAAAGCAATTCTTTGGGGAGTATAGGTTATATGGTTATATGCTAAATTAGACTTGGAAAAGTCAAAAGTGGTTATGAACTCTAACCATTGTAAACAACTGAATGTGTATAGAGGGGCCAGTCCTAAATCTTGATTTTTAATTTTATATTGAATTTTATGAGACATGAATTAAGTTTGTCTAATTTTAGAAGTGTTTGTGCCAATTCTTGAATGTACCTTTAAAGTGTAAGTTCATCTTTACAGAAAATCTGTAAGTTGAACTTGCACTGGTCACGCTGTACCTGAAGCCGGCCATCTCCCGCACTGACATATCCGTATAGCCGCTTTACCGGTCCGGGGGATTTGAAATCCCTGCAGCTTTCTTACCTCTTCTCCAGCGCTGACAGGACGGGCTACCCAGATTCTGATTGGTTGGCACAACCCATGTGACGGTGTCGACCAATCAGAATGTCTCCTGTCTGTACCTTTAGGAGAGAAAGCCGCAGAGAATTTCTGATCCCTGGACCGGTAAAGCGGCTTTAGGATGTGTCAGTGTGGGAGATCGCCGGCTTCAGGTACAGCAGGACCGGGTGCGATGGGGAGGGGGTCCAGTGTAAGTTCACATGTAAAGGTGAACTTACCATTTTAAAAGCCCCATCAAAGTGAAGCTTGTCTATACATTTATTTAAATGTCAGCAACTTATACTAAACATGCAATTCTATACCTAGCTCTATCATCCTGGTCCATGCCCAGTTAACCAACTTGTGTCTACCGTCAGGGTTGCCAACCCCCCAAAACTTTTTTACAGACAAAACATGGAAAATTTTCTTTACAGAGTACATATCTTTTTGCTGACCTAAAAAATAACTCATATTAGATTCTAAGACCATCAATATTTAAACAGTATAAACATCAGTAGACACTGACAATACCCACAACAAAATATTTGCTTGTTTACATTTAAAAAGTCAACACAGTGTGACAAATTATCAGCCACCCTTGGATACAGTTGAAAACCAAGTCCTGATATGCATGCCAAGGAGAACAATGGGCATGACCAGATTGTGTTTAATAGTGGGAGTGTACTAAAAAGATAATTAAACAGAACCGTCCCCGACCACCTAAGTTAACATATCAGCTGGTTGGTACACATTGCCATGGCTTAGCTTCACAGTGTGTCACTTTTAACTCGACATGACAAGTTTCACAGGCAGCATCACCTGTTAAAACTTGCCAGTAGAGTTCAATGGGACTGTGCCACAGGCTTGGCTTGTGATTGTGACACAGTACTTTAATGCAAAATTCCAAATCGGCAAAAAAAAATTCAAGAGGCAGCCGTATTGCCTCTTGCACTAACAGTGGGAGGGTCTTAAGGGGGCAATAAATACCAGGAGTGTGGCACGGGCAGGGTTAAAGAGTGTGGCACGGGCAGGGTTCACGAGTGTGGCACGGGCAGAGTGCAGGGCTCACTGGTCACTTTTGGAACCAAAATGACACTCCCGTATACCCCAAATCTCCCCCCTCCCCCAGTACATTCCTCTTCTACCAACCTCAAATTCCCCTCTTTGACCGTACCAGATGGATGAATGCAGCTGCAGAATACCACAGGACCACTGGTTATCTCAGGGTCGCACAGTCTTCAAGAGCTACCGCTGCCAGACAAGCACCAGGTTCCTATCAGTGCAGGGATACAGAGAGTCAAAGCATAGTTGAGAGCACTCAGTCAAGACTGCCTGAACTAGACAAGCAGTATCCGCAAATACAGCCACCTGCTCACGCTGTGGCCAGCGGCAGCTGCTCTATTTAAATCAAAACTTTCTCCAGTCTCTTTTGGCAGAGGTGCCAGTACTTGGCCTGAAAAAGCTCTGCCTGGATAAGTGGATGCTGCATCAAGCTGTCAAGGGGTTCTTACACTTGCAGAACCGAACACTAACCCGCTTGAAGAATTTTTTTTTACCAACATTCACGGAATGCTGTAAAAATCGTATTTTTACAAACTAGCAGTGAATTTACAGACGGTTGACAATCAAGTCTACTACATATACAAAAAAAATATTGTTTCACTCAAAGACCTTATATGTAGAGCATATATACTGTAAATAAGCATGAAAAGCACCTTTTGTGAGTGTGCTCATAATATTGCCTTAAGAGCAGATTTAAACGGCTAAAAGAGCTCATTGCCCATATTTTAACTGCCATACTAAGACTTAAAGCTAAAAATGAAAGCAAGGTATCTACCCATCTAATGTATCTCTACATCGCATTAGGGAGATGTCGGTGGAAACCTTCACATTCAAAATCCATAAACTAAAAAATGTAAATGATTAGGTAGGCTCAATAACAAATGGGAGCATTGGGGTGTGTGTGTGTGTGTGTGTATATGTATATGTATATATATATATATATATATATATATGTATATATATATATATATATATATATATATATATATAAATCTATATCCATATCCTAAAACATGCGCCTGGACAGTATCTGAGATCACCATCTGAGCACACCCGAACATCCCCCCCACCCCCCAATTCCCATTCTTTCTTCAGCCTCTTAGGTTCACCCAGGTTGTCCTATCGATCTTCTTCCCTCTTTTATCTTCTCTACTGAAAATAAAAGACTGAGTTACTTACTCTTGGTTTAATCAGATTCTGCCTTTAAACAGATGATTAATATTTGCTTATTTTCTTCCATAATGTTTTCTGCTATTAAAAAGTACTTGTGTTAATGTGTGTTTTTTTTTTAATATTCTAGTCATGCAGATGGATCGATCAAATTTTGGGATGCTTCAGCAAGTATGTTATTTCAATATTTGAATTGATAACTAACAGTACCTATGTTCAGCCATTTTAGCAAAGATAAGTGTCAGATGAGTGTAGAATAAAATATACTCGTTATACCTGTATGTATATTTTTCTAAGAAAAAATTCAAAATGACACCTAGACAAAACATCTGACAGTGCCTGGTCTGTTCTCTGCTAAAACATAACTTTTCTATATTTCTAAAAATGGCTTCATAAATAACATGCAGTTCATTTAAAAAATGCAGTACACTTGTTAAAATACACAGCAGACAGTGTCCAGTTTGTAACCTGTTTTTGTTTTATACATTTATTTCATGTTTGGATGAATTCAAAAACTGCTAGAACCATCCACCTTCAGAAATTAAGCATGAAGTGATCATTAAAAATATATATATATATATATATATATATATATAAATAAATAAATTATATTAATATTTTTAGAACACTTTATGCTGTGAAAAACTATAACCATCCTAATAGAAATGTTATTGATACGTGTTAAAGTGTATCAATAGCAAAACCTTTTTGGCAATGAAAACGTCAAGACGTAGTGGTAGAGGAGTGTTGGCTAAAGGTTTTCGCAGCTTATCAAAATGTAACAAACATGTTATACTTGCCTACACTGTGCAATGGTTTTGCTCCGAACAGCCCGCTCTTCCTTTTTTCAGGTCCCCTGCTAGCACTCCTGGCCCCTCCCCTCTTTGAGTAACCCCCCTAGCAAGCTGCTTTCAAGGGGGGTACTTGTGCAGGCTCCCTCCTTTGTCCTGCTTCCTCGCCATAGGATTTGATTGACAGCAGTAAGCAGTAGCTAATGGCTCCCACTATCATCAGTCTGCCCTTTGAGGAGGGTGAGAGCTGCTACGCTAATGCACAGTGCTGAATCAAAATCAGGCTCAGGTAAATATAAGGAGGGAGGCTGGGGGAGGGAAAACCTAGACAGTTTTTTTTTTTACTTTAATGTGGAGAATGCATTAAGGTGTTGAAAAAATAAATAAAACCTGAGGCTTTAAAACCACTTTAAAGACAGGAATCCAGCAGGAGAGGATGTTCACCGAAGTTGAGAAATCCAAGCGCCAAATGAAAAATTCTTAGGAGTCCAAAGTCTTGTTTTTGTTCAACTGACAGGCAGGGCAGAGGACAGCCAACATGTTTTGGGGCCACACAATTCCCCTTCATTAGGGCTGTGTGAAATGGCCGAATGTTCACAGTAGAACATCATTGACTGTTGTTTCTAACATCCTCTGCCTAGGAGTACTTTTGAGTCCTTTTAACATTCTGCCATTTCACCCAGCCCTGATGAAAGGCAATTGTGTGGCCCCTGAAATTCATTGGCTTTCATTTGCCCTGCTTGTTTTAACCAATTGAAAAGGCTTTGGACTCCTAAGGATTCTTTTCACCTATTCCACTTCAGAGGGTCTACCAATATTTACATCCCTTGTAATAGGAATAAGAATAAAAGTGACCCATTTTTTTTTAAAAAGAACCATGTAAAAATAAAAGGTAAAATAATGAAGAAGATTTTTTTTTTTTAAACGTGCCCCGTCCCGCCATATGAGCAGCGCCCGCATATGAAAACGTTGTTCAAACCACACATGTGAGGTATCGCTGCGATCGTTGGAGCGAGAACAATAATTCTAACCCTAGACCTCTTCTGTAACTCAAAACATGCAACCTGTAGAATTTTTAAAATGTTGCCTATGGAGATTTTCTTAAGGGTAAAAGTTTGTCGCCATTCCACGAGCGGGCGTAACTTTGAAGTGTGACATGTTGGGTATCAATTTACTCGGCGTAACATTATCTTTCACAATATAAAAAACAAATTGGGTTAACTTTACTGTTTTATATTTTAATTAAAAAAAGTGAATTTGTTCCCCAAAAAAGTGTGCTTGTAAGACCGCTGAGCAAATACGGCGTGACAAAAAGTATTGCAACGACCGCCATTTTATTCTCTAGGGTGTTAGACCCCCCAAACATTATATATTTTTTTTCTAAGTCATTTTCTAACAAAAAAAAATGTTTTTAACACCAAATCTCAGAAAGAGAAAGGACCAAGCTCCTTAAGTGATTAATATTTCTATCTGTAGATTTGAATTATATACATTAAATTATACATGTACATTGTGATTGCCATGTTTTCTCACTACGTATTTCAGCTTTGCTTTATCTTAATCTCAGTGTCAGGACAGAGAACTATAAATGTTTACTGGAAGTGATTACATCACTTGTAGTTGTATCAATAATTGTGATCTGGTTACACATATAGGGGCCAGTATATCAATGTGAAATTACGAAGAACTGCCAATATTTCCTTACAGCCAGCAAACAGATTGAAAATTTCAGGGCAATTCTGATGCTGACTTGGCTGACTAAGCGAAGCATCACTTTATCTAGTGAACACGTTGATACATTAGACATGTAGTCTCAAAAGTCTTTCCAAAAATGTTGATTTTGATGGACAGCCACTAAATGGACAAGCCATTATATTTGCATTTGTGTATAAATGATGTAAAAAATGCAACAAAACTAATATATAGTAAGCATGCAAATAAGCTTGAAAAAATGCTTTGTTCAAATGCACATGCACCCATACTATGAACATTAATGCATGTATATTAACAAGCACAAAGCTTTTAAAGCAAGCCCTAAACTGCTGTAGCTGCTTGTACTATGATGTAGTTTATCCTTAACCACCTTTTTCTGACCAATTCTGACACGTCTCACATACATGTAAAAATCGACTTTTTTTTGCTAGAAAATTACTTAGAACCACCAAACATTATATATATACACATTTATTTTTTATTTATTTTTTAAGCACAGGCCCTAGAGAAAGAATAAAATGGTGTGTGTGCTTCAAGCTTTAGTCACACAGTATTTGTGCAGCAGTTTTTCCAATACATTTACTCTTTCGTTCATGGACCGACACAGCTTCCTGTTGACATAGTGGGTATTATCTGTTATTTAGGATTGACTAGGCAGAAAAACTTGTAAAAAGTGTTGCATCACACCTTCTACAGTCGGAGCCTCTGGGTATAATCCCCCTCTCTGCATTCAGCTGATCAGATTTTTTCTGTCTAGCAAGGAGTAGGACATGGCTCCCTTCTGGTCCGGGGGGAATTTTTTTAAATTTTTTTTTGTTTCCTGCGATCTTCGATCAACTGCCGACTGGGTGACAGGCTGGGTCCTCGATCCTTGTAGTCCCCCCAGTTTCGGCCATCGAGCGTGTGCCGACCCTAGCTACGCGCTGGGTTTTCTACAACATGCCCATCGCTTTACGGGTGCCCGGTGAGCCTACGCTCCAGGGCTTGCATCGGACCGCTCAGCTTCGGCTGACCTTACGGCCGAGTCGCAGCAGCCTGGCTGGTGAACTTACACTCCAGGGCTTGCATCGGACTGCTCAGCTTCGGCTGACCTTACGGCTGAGTCGCAGTAGCCTGTCCGGTGAGCTAGCGCTCCAGGGCATGCATATGATCATTCCCTAGGGTTCAATCACAGCATGCCTGGCCGACAGTCACCTTCCGTGCGCGGATGATGATCTGTCCGGAATGTCTTCCAGCATGAGACACGCAGGATAGGTAAGTAGCTCCCCTGCTTCGGCAGGGTGACTGGGCTGGACATTCCTGGAGAGATCAAGTAAGTGGTTGTGGCTTCTTTCTTTCCTCTCTCCCTGCCTTCCCTCCTCCCTGGGCTCTGAGCTAAGGTTACTGGGTGCTGGGGGTCACCTAAGGGGTTCCACCTGGACTGGGGCTGGTTGTAGCCATCATTTAAAAGATGTAATTTTGCTTACCTGTGTGTACTTTTCCCCCTCCATGCTGCCGGCGGCCATCTTGCGGTGGTCCATGCCTGTTTCGGCCTCTAGTGACTGTCCGGCGGCAATTTTCTTGTGGTTTTGCGCCCATATGTAAATATCACCGCTCGGCGGTCATTTTCTTGTGGTCCGCACCCGCTTTGGCCTCGATCGTATGTTCGGCGGCCATGTTTCCTAGGATTTCTTGCTGCATGAATAGACCGCCGCTCGGCGGCCATTCTTCTGTGGTCCGCGGCCGCTTTGGCCTCTATATTCGGCACGGCAGCCATTTTCTTGGAGCTCACATGTTTCCATACAGCCGCTTGGCGTCCATTTTGTGATAGGCTCCGGCCCCTAGGGTGCATTTTCCCTCGCGCAAATTTACACAGGAAAGGCTGATAAATATCAGACGGACACAGGCAGCGGTGGGATAGCATCACAGGCGGAGCACACAGCAGCACAGCGGTACCGTTCCAAGGGTGGTGAGTCTTCTGGGAGACCCTGCATCTCTGTATCAGCTAGGAGGGTGGCCTATGGATACCTTGCCTGGAGCCCTGTGAGTGTCAGCGCGTGGGTCAGCATGGCATCTGAAGCAGGCGCCTTTTCCCCTGAAACACCTGATTTGGCATCTGTGGAAGCTATGTCTGTTGCCAGGGTGGAAGTGGCACATGGGAGGTAGTAAACGCCCCCGTCCCTTGCTATCCTCTGGGGATAATTCTGATGCAGAAACAGGCCCAGCTATGCTCATGGCCCGGATTCTGATGCATCAGAGACTGCGGACCGTGACCGGTTGGACAGTGAGAATGGTCCAGGTCAGCACGCAAAGAGGCTTTGGTATCTGACTACTGCAGTGTGGAACACGCTAAAAATACAGAATGCTGCAGAAGCAGCAGAGACACCGGTTCCCTTTTGGGTTCCCTAAAGCCAGCCCGCACTGCTCAGGTGTTTCCTTGTGTGTCTTATTTTGATATGCCCTTGTACAAGGAGTTGAAAAACCCACTGAAGGTTTTTTCTTTGGCATCCCCAAAAAGGTTTTTGTTTATTTATCTTTTTTGGGGCAGTCCGGTACCCCTTGAGGAGAGTTCCTAAGAGGGACCTCTCCTCCGATAGTAGACCCCCGTGTCCAGACTTAACAAGTTACCATGATTCCAGTGGAAGGGGCTCCTGTCTTCAGGGACACTTGCTACCTATACACAGTGGGGGCCTCAGAGGTACGTCCAGCATGGCTGGGGTTTGTCTGATTCCTCAGACACTTACCGAGTAGGCAAAGATGCTACTCCAAGGGTTAAAAGCACAGGAGGCTCCTCCGTATGAGGTAGCTCTGGCCGACCAGTTGGTACAGGGCCTTGAGTCTGTCTGCGAGTCAGACTTGGATACTTTCCCCTTCCTGTCTTGGACCTCGGGTTATGCAGTGGCACTACGCCACCTGATCTGGCTAAGGTGCTGGTCTGCGGACCAATCTTCCAAGAAGGTCCTGTTGGATCTGTCCTTTTAAGGCGACAGACTTTTTGGGGCCCCTCTGGATGACATCATTTAAGATGCCACAGGAGGTAAGAGCACATTGCTTCCGCAATCCAAAGGAGGTAAGGAGCCACGCCATAGGCTAGGGCCCTCCTTCACCGTGCACAAGCGGTCCCTTCACCGCCTAGTGCGGCAGGTTAACGACCCCAGGCCGATAAAGCGCCTGCTGAGGGACGGAAGCGTCCCTGGGTTTGCAAGCCCAATCTTGCTTGCCTACCGAACAGATTTTTTTTCCCTCTTAACCGCCAGCTTCAGCCGACTTGTCGGAAAGCCCTACAGGGGGCGGTTCAGGACCTGCTGAGACGCAGGGTAGACTTTCCTGTCTTAGTACAGGAATGGGTTCAGGGGTTCTACTCAAATCTGTTTGTAGTACTGGAGGGGGTTCGTCCAATCTTGGATCTCAGACCCTCAACTGCTTTGTGAAAGTTTCCCCCTAGGGGAAAGTTGCAGACCCTTCGGGCTGCGGTGTGGCAGTGGACATCCCAAAGATGGGTTGACACTACACTTTTTTCAGGCGAGTCCTGGGCTTCATGGTAGCCTCCTTCGAGGTGGTACCATAGGCACTATTTCACACTGAGTGTTACAGAAGGTAACTCTGTCCTGAAGGGTTAAGTGCCCTTCATCCCTGGATTAACAAGATCCAGGTGAGCCACCTAATCAGGACCTCCCTAGTTGGTGGCCGACATCACCGGCTTTTCTGTCTGGGAAGTTGTTCCTTCCTGTTTACTGGGGGGTGGTCACGGCGGACGCCTGGCTTCCCAGTTGCAGAGGAGTCTGAAGAGCTCAGTCAACCTGAGTCGCTGGACTCCGGAGGCCCATTGCAGATCATAGCCGGAAATCTGGGCGATCTGGCTTTGTCTCTCCACATGGTCTCAGAGGCTACTAGGGCGTCCAGTCAGAATCCAGTCGGACAAACACCACAGTGGTGGCGTACGTCAATCATCAAGGAGGAACAAGCAGCTCTGCTGCAGCATCGGAGGTTGCGCATCTCCTAAGTTGGGCTCCCTTACCAGAGGGGAAGCACGCCAGTCGTATATCTCCTGACTTCTCGA
The DNA here is from genome assembly GCA_029206835.1 of Rana muscosa. NCBI lineage: Eukaryota > Metazoa > Chordata > Amphibia > Anura > Ranidae > Rana > Rana muscosa. The sequence goes on from CM055121.1 coordinate 76,571,613, forward strand.
CTCGTTCGGAAAATATGAGGTATGTGGCCAGGTCAAGAGACCCATGGGCAAACACGACAGATGCGTTGATGGCACTGTGGAGTCAGTACCGACTAATCTATGTCTTTCCTCCTCGGAAGCTCCTTCCTCATCTGCTTCGCAGACTGGTGGCAGAGAGGATTACAATGGTCCCAATTGCTCTGAATTGGCCTCGGCGTCCTTGGTACGCCAAACTAGTGCGTCTGGTAGCAGACACCTTTTGGCATCTACCGCTAGGAAGGACCTGCTGTCGCATGGTCCCATACGCCATTCTGTTTTTACAGTCACTGGCGGTGCTAAGAGACCGGGACCTGTCAGACTCGGTGATCTCTACCATGAGGAGTGCTTGGAAAGCATCCCCTAGGAAGATTACCGTCGCACTTGGAAGACCTACATATCCATCGGTGAGGAAATTAGGTGACAGCCGCGTACTTATTTTGCTCTCAGCAGGGAACGGGCCAAAAGATTTTTACTCTAGGTACAAATAGGGGGAAGGTATCTGCCCTGGCTGTCTTTAACGACCCCTGGTGGCTCACTCTCTAGTGAGAACATTGTACAGTGGGTTCGGCAGGCGGCCCCTCCGGGCCACCCTCCACTACCTCCGTGGGGCTTGCGTAGCAGACATCCTTTTGGCGTCTACCACTACGAGAGGACCTGCTGTCGCAGGGTCCCATATGCCATCATGCCTGCAGTCGATGGCTTTAACGGCATGGTCCTTCTGGTGGCCGTTATGCCAGTTAAGACGGGTTTCTGAGCGGGCAACCTTGTCATACAAGCCTCCCTATCTGATCTTCCACTAGTATAAGAGCAAGGCTCCTTATCTGATCTTCCACAAGGTTAAGGTGGCGCTGCGTCCACAGCCTTCTTCTTCCTAGGGTCATGTTTCGACCTTCCATCAAGGAAGACATTGTACTGCCATCCTTGTATCTTCATCCGTCGAATCCTAAGGAGACGACGTTGCATTCCTTGGACGTTGTCCGAACTCTGAGAATGCTTGTCTGGCACTGCTCCATTCTGGAGTCCAGGCTCACTGTTTGTTTCAGTGGCTGGTCCCTAGTAGGGCCCAGCGGTCCCGTCGGCCACCATCTCTAGGTGGGTCTGACAGATTGTGACCAGGCTTACGCCATGAAGGGTCAGGCGCCTCCCTTTCCTGGCGCATTCAACGAGGGCAAGAGATGCCTATTGGCTTACGTCAGTTAGACTATTTTCTGAGCCGGCAACCTTGTCTTGCAAGGCTCCTTATCTGATCTTCCACAAGGATAGGTGGTGCTGCGTCGCAGCCTTTCTTCTTCCTAGGGTCTTTCGACCTTCCATCAAGGAAGACATTGTACTGCCATCCTTGTGTCTTCATCCGTCAAATCCTAAGGAAACTACTTTTTTTTTTGGATGCTGTCCGAGCTCTGAGAGCATCAAACGTCTGTTTTCACCAGGTGTTTAAGGCGGCGACATGCTCGCCCGTTCACATTTTCATGAAACTTTACAAGTTGATGTGTGTGCATCTTCAGATGCTTCTTTCGGCTGCAAGATATTGCAGGCGGCCGTTTAGAGTTGCAACTCCTCCATGGAGGAGCTCTGTTTTGTTTGGGGTGAAGTTTTAATGCTGTTCTCACCCCTCGTTTTTTGACACTGCCTTGGGACGTCCCACTATGTCAACAGGAAGCTGTGTCGGTCCATGAACGAAAGAGTAAATAGGATTTTTTACTCACAGTAAAATCCTTTTCTCTGAGTTCATGGACCGACACAGCACCCACCCCTCGTTTTTAAGTTTGTACTGCTTTTGATGAACTGACTTGCTGAATGCAGAGAGAGGGATTATACCCAGAGGGTCCGCCCCCTGGGCGGGACTGTAGAAGGTGTGATGCAACACTTTTTACACTTTTTCTGCCTAGTCACTCCTAAATAACGGATAATACCCACTATGTCAACAGGAAGCTGTGTCGGTCCATGAACTCAGAGAAAAGGATTTTACGGTGAGTAAGAAATCCTATTTTTTTGGAAAAAAATACATATTAATGACTTTTAGTGAACACAAACACAATATAATACCACTTTTTTTTAGTTCAAATATAAAAGATGATGTTACTCAGAGTAAATGGATACCAATAATGTCACGCTTTAAAATTGTGCACGCTCATGGAATGGCAACAAACCAAACCATGGTACTTTAAATTATCCATAGGTGATATTTTCAAAGCCTTTGCAGGTTACCAATTTAGATTTACACATGAGGTCTGGTGCTAGAATTATTGCTCTCGCTCTGACATTCATGGTGATGCCTCACATGTGTGGTGCATTCACCATATGCGTGCAGGACCGAAGTGTGCGTTTGCTACTGTGTGAGAGCATGGGGTGACGAGCGCTTTTTTTTATTTATTTTTTATCCCTTTTATTGCTGTCAAAAGGAATTTAAATGACCGGTACTCTTTTTGGAGAGATGGAGGTCTATTGGACCCCCCCCCCCCCCCCCCACCATCTTTCCTTTGGCCTCCAATGCAGCCGATCAGACAAACATCGGTCTGATCAGCTGCTTTACTGGCCACATAGCCGGAACATCAGTCATTGCTTCCTAAAGTCACGCAGTGGGAGGAACAGCTTCAGTGGCTCTCACTCTGAGGCTGGAGCCAGGCACATTGTTGCTGGACTTCCCTGATCGCTCTTGAGAGAGCTGTAAAAGTGGCGGCGGGAGGGGGTAAAAGTACCAGCCCTTGGAGTACTTTTACATTAAAAAGAGAATCACTGGGGCTAAAAAAAATAACACCAGAAACATGGTTGTAGCCTCAACCATGATCCCGGTATAACTGCTTCTCTGCCGTGACGTGTATATATACTGTTGCCATTAGGGAAGTGGTTAAAGTGTTACTAAACCCACAATAGTAAAATCAGTCTATATATGCAGTAAAGCATGCTTGTTGTACTCTGTGGAGGGTCTTCTGATCCTCCCCTTCTTCCACAGTCCCCAATCCATCTCCAGAGCCTTGGGTGCACTCTGCACATGCTTAGTGCCCCCAAGTGTTAGTGTCTGTAGTGCTAGAGAGATTTTTTTTTTTTTGGGAGGGTGCATGTGATCAGCACAGGGCCAATCAATACTCTCCAGACAGAGGGTCAGGAGTCATGCAGCCTCATAGGACAGTCAGAGGAGAATGAAAACTCCTCCTACAAGCTTTAACCAGTGCTCAATCCAATACTGATCGAAAGTCACAAGACTGCTATAAACTGCTGATGAGACAAGATATTTGGCAGTTTATATTTACTAAAATAATTTCCATGCTGTGTGTACTGTGGGAGACCAGATATAGTGAATGCAGGGTCCTAGGTTTAGTAACACTTCTTAAGGCCTTGTTCACACCGATGCAATTTGACAGTTCAAAATCGCATGACAGGTTACACCCTATTTTTGTTCAAATTGTTGCAACTCAGAAAAAAGGTTCCTGCACTACTTTGCTGCGATTTCGTTGCGACTTGCATTCATTTCTGTTAAATGAAGTCACAAGCTGCAATGAAATTGCCGATGCAAAACGCACTGATCTGCAGCTTTGAACTGGCGCTGAAGTAGAGCCATTTCAAAGTCACACTGGTGTGAACCAGGGCTGAAGGTCACAACAGAGAAGCTAAAGATCTGGTCAGTTTCTAACCACTTACAAGAACCTGCTGGTTACTTTGTTTAGAAAGCTAGCAGGCTGCCATAGAAAATAAGAGAAGGAAAAACAAGATTTGGGATGTCTGTAGACTTTGTAGACAAGTTTCTGCAGACTATAGCTACAAAGGTCAATGAGGGTTTGTAATGAAGTGATTTTACTGCTTGTTGAGAATATATAAATACCGTGGGCACAGGCGCACTTTAAAGGTATCCACAATTGGTAGAAAACAAGTGTAATTTACATACAGTAGGAAAGGAATGACCTAGTTAGACCTTTCCTTTTCAACAATGTGTTCCAAAACCCTTAGAGTCGATTACAATATGCCCAATTATGTTGTCTTGTCTTTTTCTAGTAAACTTGCAAATGTTGTACAAATTAAAGACCGCAAAAGTGTTTGAGAAATCGCGAAACAAAGAGGACAAGGCTAGCACAGATATCGTTGATGAGGATCCCTATGCTATCCAGATGATTTCCTGGTGCCCTGAAAGCAGGATACTCTGTATTGCAGGTGTTTCAGCCCATGTAATAATCTATAGGTTCAGCAAACAGGAAGTGACAACAGAGGTCATCCCGGTAAAAATCCTTTTTTTTTTTTTTAACAACCTTTTTCTTGTGGGAACTAAAAGCATTTCAGTGTCTGTCTAAACTAAGAATGGTAGTCATGTGTTCATGATAAATATTGCTTGACTGCCCTTTACATAAGCTGTTGCTTTCATTTGAATATTTATCTGATGATGCTTACCTTGAACTCTGCAACTTAAGGTTATTTTTGCATTTTGTGTTGCTCCCATACTATCAATTACATAGTAAATGTACAGTGCCACGGCATTTGGGGGCACTAAACCTAAAAGACCAGATAATTTAAACAAAAAGCAATGAATATATTAGATAGGATTTTATGAAGTTTCCTTAATTATAAAATTGACTTGGTGGTCTTTCAGATGTATGCAGAAAAATATCCAGTAACAGAGCAGAGCATTGTCTCGATTGTCTTCAGTATCAAAGAGCACCTAGAACTTTCACATATATTTTTAATGCATCGTTTCATAGATGACTCGCTGCCCCTGAAATTACCAGCAGAGAGTTTTTACTGTATGTTTGAATGAAATTATGCAATTGACAATGGAAACTACTGTATTTCTCTATATTGTGATTAAAAAAAATAAACTAAATGCAATTTATTCCAATTATGTATTGATTAACTATTTTTACATATAATCACAAACCGGTCTGTATCACAGAGAGAGAGAGAGAGACAGTCCAGGAAATACAGGAGTGTACCTGTGGTTGTATGCAGGCACTGGTGTCAGAGGGCTCAGATATTGGAATCAGGATGACACTGGATGGTCTAGGGTTACTGGGTGCTCTGGGGTGCAGCTGGAAAGCATGGAGGAGGCACAGGACTAGGTTGAGGTAAAGCACAGAGGCTTGGTAAATGCCAAGCAATATGTTGCCTAGCCCTTTAAAGCAGCACCGGTTTGTTGACTAGCTGCAGTGCCAACACTCTGGCTAAAACTTGGAAGTGTCGAAGAGAAAACGGTTTGAGGAGGGAGTGACTGACAGAACTTGCATAAGTGCTTGAATCCTTTATTTAAATTATATATATATATATATATATATATATATATATATATATATAATATTAGCTTTGTGTAATTGCCTGTACAGCACCACTCCCTAGACAGGGAGAAGAGGGACAGCACTGTGGGCCAGTCACTCTCTATTTCTTTGCACAGTGAACACAATAATCTGTGAACATGCTAGATATAATTGTACATTGGAGAGTCCCTTCCATAACGGTCCGTACATTTCACGGCTCCAGGCCTCTTCTTCAGGACAAGACTGTATAGTATGAATACATGAAATATAAGTGAAAAAAATGAACATTAGGTATAAATGTCTAAACAATTTTTTGTATTGTGTATTCTAATGTGATACCAAACATATTCTCACATGGCAAAAGAGGTTACCATAACCTCTTGCCATGTGCATCTGCTGTGTTCACATTAGAGGTTCCAATGCTTTCAGGAAAAAGTTTCTGAAATAGTAAAGGTAATACAATTTTACCATCTAAAAATTTTTCTTAAATCACTTCTATCTAAAATGTATTCTTTGTGGTTTCCTTTTTGTACTGTAGTTACTTAGCATCTCATTTTTTGCATCTAGATGCTGGAAGTGCGATTGCTTTATGAAATCAATGATCTAGAGTCTCCAGACATTGAACAAGTGTCAACTCCCAGTGGAGGAACCAACCCACAACCCATTGTTCTGCAGTCTCACCCATCCACAAGTAGTAGTTCTTCTGATGGTATCCGTGACAATGTACCTTGTTTAAAGTAAGTTCTCCAATTAGCCTTGACGTTATTTTTCTAAGAACAGTGCAATTTACATTTGAAGACCTGCTGTGTCAAGACCTATTGTACAAAACGTATGCTTATGGGTTGTCTAACAGTGGTATGAGCAATTCTTTGATTTGCATTTCAGAGTTAAGAGCACTCCTTTAAAACAGTCAGCTGGCTATCAAGTAGAACTGGTGATACAACTTGTGTGGGTCAGCGGTGAACCTCCTCAGCAGATAACTAGCCTGGCTGTTAACTCCTCCTATGGCCTGTAAGTTTTGTTTTTGCCTTTAATTGCTCAATGGCTGTGTTATTGCTGGATTCTGATTATCAATAAGAGTGTTTGTTACGCGTTTATTTTCCCTATTCCTCTTTCAGGACAGCCACAATGAGAGACCTAGGCTCCTCCCCTTCCACAGGAAACACTGCGCCAGCCCCTATAAATTCTTACTTCCCCTGCCGGCCTTCAGTTGTTAGTGTTTCCTCCGGAGGGGAGACACTGTGCAAGGAGCCAGACTAAGTCAGTCAGGGGACTGAGGCATTTCTTACCTGAAAGGAAGCAGGGGCTTCCAGGGTATTGTGGATTAGTCACCCACCTTCCGTGAGCCACCCCAGCCTGGTCGAGTGCGGCTGAAGGCTGAGGGGGGCCCCTATCGCGTCCACAGGGCCGCAGCAAGGAGGCAATCCGTCCTCCGTGTATATGGATACATGCCGCATTTTTTTGGAACTCGCGGGCCGGACGACGTGGCGACGTCATTTCCGGCGGAGGGCGGATGCTTTCCCTTTAACCCGCGACTTCCGGTTCCGGGTCGCGGCGCTGATAGGGGCCCAGGCAGAAGCTGGAGAGAGTCCAAATCACGCAAGGAGTGTCCTTAGCGTAGGACTCAGCAGAAGCAGCCACCTGCAGTCAGCATGTCGGAAGCAGAGGCTCAAGTGGCACACACTGACACCACCTCCAGCCTTCCTAAGGTAAGAGTACCCTGGGGTGGGTTCCTCTCTACCTAGGAATACCCCTCCATGCATGGTTCCTGTCCATGGGGGGGTAGTCCCCCTGGGTGGTCAGGGGGGGAGACACTGATGCCTTACATATAGAAGGTTCAGCGCTCTCCAGGGGTTGTACTTATTTGTCAAAAAAAAAGTATATTTTGTACTAAATTTTTTGTATGATTTTGTTGTCTTCCTGTATTCTAGAAGGCTACAGAGAAATCGAGATCAACCCATACCTCTAAAAAGAAGTGTGCCTCCTGTAGGGACACGCTAAAGGAGGCATGGGGGAAGGTCTTATGTAAAAATTGTATTGACACCCTGGTGAAAGAAAGGGATTCAGAGCAGGAGTCTGATCTGGCAGCTTCCGTGAAGGAGCTCTCGTCCACCTTTTCGTCTTTCAAAAGCTTATTTGAAAGATTTCAACTCCCCTCTGTTCCCACTTCCCAGGTTACAACCCCCTCAGCGGCTCAGGGCCCTGTACCGGCTAACACTGCCACTACTTCCAGGGCAGAGGAGGTTGCAGGCCCTTCCGGTGTACAACAGGCACATCCAGATAGTGTCACCTCTGAGTCTCAAGAGGACTCAGACGGAGAAACCCAGGACGGGGAGTCCAGGAAAACCTCCAGGTATAAGTTGTCCCTGGATGAGGTAGATGACCTCTTGGGAGCAATTTATACCACCCTCGGTATACAGACCGATACAAAACCCTTGACCCTTCATGATAAAATGTATAAGGGACTGGGTGAACAGAAGAAAAAAGTCTTCCCTGTACACCATGTACTGATTGACACTGTCAAAAGGGAATGGCAGGACCCCGAGAGGAAACCCTTCTTTTCTACATCTTTAAAAAGAAGATTTCCTTTTTCGGATGACCCAATGTCCATTTGGAATAAAAACCCCAAATTAGACGCCGCCTTCTCCCAGGTCTCTAGGAACACGGACCTAGCGTTCGAGGACATGGGAGCTTTGGCGGACGTCATGGACAAAAGGATAGACTCCCTATTAAAGAAAACCTGGGACTCTACTATGGGTAATTTAAGGCCTGAGATGGCCGTTACAGTTGTGGCCCGCAACTTAGAACATTGGCTCCTTAAAATCCAGGAGCACATTGAGGCTGGGACGGCTAAAGAAATAATTCTAGCGTCCTTTCCGACTATCTTGCAAGGAGTTGCTTATATAGCGGACGCCTCAGCGGAATCTGTCCGCATGTCAGCCAGGTCGGCAGCCCTGGCCAATTCTGCCAGAAGAGCCCTCTGGCTAAAGACTTGGCCAGGCGACAGTGCCTCCAAGGCTAAGCTGTGTGGGATACCCCTAACGGGAGACCTACTCTTCGGCCCCGGTCTCGATTTGGTTCTGGACCGGACGGCAGATAAAAAGAAGTCCTTTCCCCCCAAGCGGAAGGCCCCAGTATTATCAAAAAAGGGGTTTCGTCCGCAGGGTCAGAAGGGGGCTCCAAGGCCTGAAAAGCAAAGAAAGACCTGGACCTCTAAGGGCAGAGGCAGAGGTGGAGCGATTTTTCGCGCTCCTCAACAGCCCGGGAAAAACCCCTGACTCTCTAGTCAGAGTGGGAGGAAGACTGGGGATCTTCCTCCCACTATGGGAGACAATTTCCCCCAACCAATTTATTCTGGGGATTATAAGAAGGGGGTACCATTTAGAGTTTGCAAGCCCCCCCCCCCCCAGAGATATCTTGTCACTTCTCTTCCCAAATGCAGGGAGAAATCCCAAGCCTTGTTGGGAGCTCTGGAAAGTCTGGAAAGTCAGAACGTAGTATGCAGAGTTCCAGAAGCAGAGGAGGGAAGGGGATTCTATTCCCACATTTTTGTGGTAAAGAAACCTTCCGGAGAGTTCAGACTAATTCTGAACCTAAAGCCCCTGAACAGATCAATTGTTTACAAACGATTCCGGATGGAGTCGATTTTTTTCTGTCAGGGCCCTCCTCCCCCCCAATTGCTTCATGGTGTCTCTGGATCTCAGAGACGCATACCTGCACATCCCAATTGCAGAAAACTCTCAACGTTTTCTACGTCTAGCAGTCAACCTAGACGGAACAGTAGTGCACCTACAGTTCAAAGCACTGCCATTCGGGCTATCCTCGTCCCCCCGCATTTTCACCAAGGTTCTGGCGGAACCGTTGGCGTTTCTGCGTCTTCAGGGAGTATCCATCATAGCTTACCTGGACGATCTGCTTCTATTCGCAGCATCCCCAGAACAGCTATCCAGAGACCTGGAAAAAACAAGGAGGGTCCTTACGGACCTAGGGTGGCTTCTAAATTTAGAGAAGTCCAGCCTAGTCCCGTCACAGAGGATAATGTACCTAGGGTACACTTTGGACTCAACTCTTTTGAGAGTATTCCTCCCGATGGAGAAGATCCTGAAGCTAGACAGGGCAGTGACGTCCCTTCAGAGCAATCTCCAAGTGACAATCAGATATCTGATGTCAACTTTGGGTCTGTTGACATCTACGCTCCCAGCAGTCCAATGGGCAGGACTGCACTTTCGCCCACTACAAGCCTTCGTTTTGAAGATTTGGGACCACAGTCTAGAAGCTCTAGACAACCTGGTTCAGGTACCTGCTCAGGTAAAGAGATCCCTCTGGTGGTGGAGGAGGGTTCCAAACCTGTCACAGGGGCGTCTGTGGTTTGTCCCGATATCTCGGGTGATAACCACGGACGCAAGTGGCAAAGGCTGGGGGGCACACCTGGGATCCCTTCCAGCACAGGGCACCTGGGAATTAGAGGATCTAAACAGGTCGTCCAACTGGAAAGAGCTGAAAGCAGTGGGTCTAGCGCTCAAGTTTTTTCAGGAACAACTCCGGGGTCACCACACTCAGGTGAGGTCAGACAACTCTTCGGCCGTAGCCTATTTGAACAAGCAGGGCGGCACAAGGAGTGGAATCTTGTCGGCCCTAGCAGCAGACATTCTGGGCTGGGCCGAAATCAACACACTCTCACTCTCAGCAATCTTCCTGAGAGGCGAGAGGAACGTCATAGCAGACTTCCTCAGTCGGACACAACTGAGAGAGAGCGAATGGGTCCTCAATCAGGAGGTTTTCCTGCTCTTAGTCAGAAGGTGGGGGCCACCAGAGGTGGACCTTTTCGCGTCAAAGAGAAACGCGAAAGCCCCCTGTTTCTTCTCTCTAAACAGGGGAGAAGGAGAGTTGGGAGTGGACGCACTAACCCAAAGTTGGGAATTCAGAATGTGTTATGCATTCCCACCACCGGTTCTGTTGCCCGCTGTCCTAAGGAAGTTTCAGATAGAAAACACTTCCCTGATTCTAGTGGCACCACATTGGCCCAAGAGAGCATGGTTCTCAGTTCTCAAACAGTTGGCTGTAGAACCACCCTTTCTTCTTCCACCTCGAGAGGATCTCCTCTCACAGGGTCCGGTCCTTTGTCCCCAGGTACACAGATGGAGACTAGCGGCTTGGCTACTGAGGAGGGCATGTTAAAAGCCAAAGGCTTTTCAGAGAGGCTAGTTACCACCCTCCTTAATAGTAGGAAAAGGGAGACTCGCCAGATCTATAGAAGAGTCTGGCTCCGCTTTAACAAGTGGTGTGCGGACGGTTCCTGTTCGGTCCATAATTCCACGTCCATACTAGCATTTCTTCAATGTGGGGCAGATAAGGGTCTTTCCATAGCTACCCTTAAAAGTCAAATTTCAGCACTCAGTGCTTACTTAGAGAAACCTCTGGCCTCTGATCCCTGGGTTGTCAGGTTTTTCAGTGCCCTATCCAGACTGAGACCAGCTCAGAATCCACCATTTCCCAGTTGGGACCTGTCTTTAGTTTTGCAGACCCTTACGGACGCTCCCTTTGAACCCCTAGAGGAGTGCCTACTAAGGGATCTAACTTTAAAAACAGCATTTTTGGTTGCAGTGACCACTGCTAGGAGGGTCAGTGAGTTAGAAGCTCTATCCATTAGACCCCCTTTTTGTATTATTTTTCCGGATCGGGTCGTTTTAAAGACCGATCCGGCATTTTTGCCCAAGGTGACTTCAAAATTCCACAGGAATCAGGAAGTAATCTTGCCTTCTTTTTGTCCAAACCCCTCAGGTGAAGGGGAGTTGAAATTCCACACATTGGATGTCAGGAGATGCATCCTGCACTACCTAGAACAGACAAGAGTCTTTAGAAAGTCAGACTCTCTGTTTATTTTATTTTCTGGGGCCAGAAAGGGTTACAAGGCGTCTCGACGCACTATTGCCAGATGGCTCAGAACAGCCATAGGACAGGCATATTCCTTAGCGGGTAAAGAGGTCCCTACAGGAATAAAGGCACACTCCACCAGATCTCTGGCAGCCTCTCAGGCAGAAAGGGCTGGAGCAACGCCAGAACAAATATGCAAGGCAGCAACTTGGTCCAGCTACGCTACCTTTGTTAAGCATTACAGAGTGGATCTGGTGTCGGCAGGTGAGCAAGCCTTTGGGCGAAAGGTTTTGCAAGCTGTAGTCCCACCCTAGTTGGTAAGTGCTCGTTTATCCTCTCATTGTGGCTGTCCTGAAAGACGAATAGGGAAAATTAGAGTTGCGCTTACCGGTAACGTCTTTTCCAGTAGTCTTTCAGGACAGCCCTAGTACCCACCCTAAAACAATTGGGGGGTCTTACTAAAGACCGGAACGCAGCATGATAGAGATAATAATAGTATGCTATTAATGTGTTCTTGTGTCTCCCCAGCTGTCCGGAGGTGATCTCAGAAAAACTGAAGGCCGGCAGGGGAAGTAAGAATTTATAGGGGCTGGCGCAGTGTTTCCTGTGGAAGGGGAGGAGCCTAGGTCTCTCATTGTGGCTGTCCTGAAAGACTACTGGAAAAGACGTTACCGGTAAGCGTAACTCTAATTTTTCAAGCTGTTATGTAGCAATTAGACAGTATAAGCTGCAAATGATTGCAAAATTTGTTGCACTAGAATTCTTTTTCTAATTTGTCTTGTTTTCTAGCATGGAGAGTGCAGAATTGAGGCAAATATACTGAGCATGCACATTGGAAATAAAATCTCTCAATGGTCTAGTTTTTGCAAAGATCAAATACTTAGTTTTTGGCCATCTTTAATAATACTGACCAACTTGTGTTCAATTTTTTTATTTTGTAAAAAATCCTTTCCAAAATGTTTAGGTTATTACTATGATTTTAAGGGCTATATAGCCTGAAACGAAAATAAATGTTGTGAGCTTGTTGATGATGCCATTCATATCTGTGTAGGTAGTGGTACCTACATTTGTATTGCAAATAATAATTATATATATATATATATATATATATATATATATATATATATATATATATATATATATATAATTGTATTTGTTATCAGTCTGTGCCACCATGTCAGGTACAAAGTAATTTCCTGTAGTGTTACTAGAAAGCAAGTCACTTGTGTATTAAATGTCCTTCCGCTAAACCATCATGATATCTTCTGCTTTGGTAATGTCTTAAAAGTAAAATAATTTATTCTTAAACAATGTTAACTTATTCAGAACCCATTTTTGAAGAGGGGAAGTCTTTTAGGGGCTCCAGTGGGCATGCTATGGACATTCAAGTATTTTCTTAGTGTTAATGAACAGCTAATGCATTTTAAAACGAGGCATCACAGACCTCTGTAGCTGCAGCCACTATGAGGCAATTATCATAATTTACAGTAGAAGTAGTTAAATGATACAAGTCTAGACTTTGCTCTCCACCCTCTTCCTGTGCATCCCTGTTCACATTAGAGGTTCCAATCCTGTTTAATCATTGCTGTAAAGAAGGACCAGCTGAGCCGCTGAGCGAATATCTTGAACTTCTGCAGTAAAATCTGCAAAGCTCAATGAGGGCTTGTTGTTAAGATAATTTACTGCTTGTTAAGAAAATGTAAACATTTGAGTTGCCATAGCCTGGATACATGTTCTCTTCAAGTTAAAATCCCTTCACCCCACCAAAAAAAATCTAATCTTTTTCTGTACACCTGAAAAATGCCACTCAACTCAGGAAATGTTTACCAGTAAGTTTAGGATTGATTTGAATGGTTTAGTTTATATTTTGTTTGTAATAATTTTTATTAGGCAATGTGATTTTTATGTTGTGTTTTGTATGTGTTGTACTTCTGTTATTACTAAATATTAAAGAACAAGACCGCTAAATCCAGCTGATACTTTGTCTGCAGTAATTATGCAAGATTAACATGAACCCACTTTTGGTCAATGGCATGGTTTGTTGTAATTCAACTTAATGAGTGGTGTGCAGAGCAGCTGAATGCATCGGGCCATGTAACCGTCTTTTAGACGTAGATTTAAATCCCTTCTGGCAAATTATTTCCTTACATCCCATCTGTCTTGTCTCTTTTTTAATTGACTGATTTGTTTACAGTGTTGAATGAATTCCTGAACTAAATCCGGCAGAAAATCTTTATCCTGTGTAACAACTCCTTTACATTTCATTTACACGGTTTACAACCATCATTAAGCATTCTTTTAAGATTCCACCCTTAAATGAATAGGTTTTAGAAGCTTTTACTAATTGAGTTCATTAGTTACATAGTAAAATTTGAATTTTAGTTACGTAGTGATTAGCATGACCTTGTGGTCAGAAGTTGGATTTTTACCAGGAGGTTATTTGCATGTTTGTATTCATTCCCTGTGTTTGCATGAGTTCCAGTTTCTTCCAACTAGCTGGTAGAATAATTGTAATGTACCTTTAAAAAAAAAAAAAATAAGCACAATTTGCACCTATTTTGACCATAAAATAACCTCAATGTGTATGGGTTTGGGGTTTTTTCCCCATCATTCTTGCCTAGGTGGATGCAGCAATGGGTCTGATGCTGCATTTGTCACCCCGCGCCTTTACACTGAGAACCGATCGATCGAACATTGCGGATGACTTGGTTCTTGAACCTCCCCGAGCAGAGTACTGCTGACAGTCAGTCAGCATCTCTCCGCTCTGCTCCTCCACGCTCACTGGAGCGCTGAGCTGTGGAGGGGTGGGGAGCGGCTGTCTCAGGCTCACAGCGGCTCGCTGAGACGGATGTCAGTCCAGGCACTTGGCTGATCCCAACTTGCATTGTTGCGATGACTGATTCCTGTGACGTCAAGAGCAGAATTTAGTAGGCACACTACTGAAAATGGATCACAGGAGTGCAAAACGAATTGCACTCCTGTGACCCATATGAGAAGCCCAGCCAAACAAGCTTAGGCTGGACTTCTCCTTTAAAGAGAAACTGTGCACTGGAAGAGGTTTCCAAAAAAGGCAGTCAGAGGGCAAAAGACCAGTCACTGATATTGTATTTGCATACAAATATTGTATGTGGTCTCCCTGTAGCTGATATTTCCACCTTAATGCCTTACTATGCCTCTTTCTACACTGTGTCTGTGCGGAGTTATCTATATTATCTATATTGGTAGAGGCAGGGCTTTGCTTTCTTATGTGAAAAAACAACAGAAAAAATATATTGGTGTTGGAAACACTGCGCTAAAAAAAATATTAATATATAAATATATATATGTGATAAATCTAATATAGTGAAAATTAATTAATATATAAATATATATGTGTAATAAATATAATGAAATCAAATATAAGCTGCCAGTACAAAAAATTCAGATACAGAATTCAAAACATATGTGGAAAAAAAAGAAGGTGAAGTACAGCGCTAAATTTATTTTAGACATATACCTAAAAATAAGAATATGAAAAATTGAATGAACAAGGAAATTGTTGGCACCAGTGGTCTATGTGTAAAAAGTGACTCAAACACAATAACCCGTGTAAACAAAAAATTGACAAAATAACAATTGAACATAATATCCCTAGGTGATAGCCTGTGAATTTTTTTTTTTTTGTTATAGAGAAATGAACATCCAGACAGGGATCCCAAATCAAATGAATATGAGTTGCATGCTAACAACTGAAAATAAAAACAAAAAAAGAGGAAGCGAGTCCTAAAACGATAAAATCTTAGAAATAAATTTCCTCAGTATGGAAAAGATTTTTTCTGTGGCAGAGTAGTATAAAAAATAAGATTTTCATCCACCAGTGAAGACACCAAAAAAGCTGATAATGCAGTCTCCTTACCAGATCAAGTTTACCACTATGTCAGTGGTCTATACAGGCACCGGGATTTAAGGTCTCCCTAAGGACCCACAGCTGATCACTGGATCGGAATATGGACGGTGGTTGGTGTCTCAAAACATAAGGAAAGAGAACTCCATAGTGTGATACTGTATGGTATTTATTTAAAAAGTTAAAAATATTGCACTTACAAGATCACAATAAATCGACAGCGGTATATATAAAGATGGAGCGCGACTCACGGCGTCTCATCCAGGCTTCCTCCGCTCGTGGCACTCGTTCGCGTCTGTGTTCTGCGTATAGAGAGACGCCCTCTACACATAGACCACTGGTGCCAACAATTTCCTTGTTCATTCAATTTTTCATATTCTTATTTTAAGGTATATGTCTAAAAAAAAATTAGCGCTGTACTTCACCTTCACTTTGCTTTCTTATGTCAGAGCCTCCAGCAAGAACAGAGAGCAACACTGCAGTGACATAACAAAATCGCAAGAGAAATAGCTTGCAAAAGGTAAATTGTTCAGGGTACTGCATAGGCACAATTAACATTTCTAAATTTCCCTTCTACTGCCACAACAAATTATTCCGGGAGTCTGGTTTTCAACATAAAATTTGCATTTTAAACCCTTCCTTTATATTTAGGGAAGTTTAAAAAGCTGTTAGTAGGAATTATAAAAACAACTCCAAAGATGTTTTAAATTCATGCGTGTCAGTTTTTATAAAGGATGTGGCACTATTAAATTGCTTACTTTTTAAGGGGTAGATCAGTGTGCAGTTTTCATGTACTCTGCAAAAACCAGGCATAATGTCATCGCTATATAATTTATTGAACTAAATAGTACAATTGCGATCTTGCCTAAAGACCAGACCTAATTTGTAAGGATGGCTTGCTGACTAGAAATGGTACCATCTGATTGGCTTAGTAGACATGGCACCAATATTCAAAAAAGGGAATATATATATATATATATATATATATATATATATATATATATACCTGAAAACTACAGAGCAGTCAGCCTAACATCAATAGTTTGTAAACGGTTAGAAGAATTGATAAGGAATCATGTCCAGGAATCTGCTGATGAAAATAGTATCAGTAGTAACCAAGTTGGATTTATGAAGAACTAAAGAGGAAATCTGTAATGTGGTTAGAGGAAGGCCTTTGGATGTAGTGTATCTGTATTTTGCTAAGATATTTGATACAGTAATCCAAAAATGCTTGAAGTGATAGTAAAGGTTAAACGTAAAGGGGAAAAAAAACAATCCTGGCATACTTACCTGCTGTGTGCAGTGTTTTTGCACAGAGCAGCCCAGATCCTCCTCTTAGGTCTCCCACTGGTGTTTCTGGCTTCCCCCCCCCCCTCTGCTGAGTGCTCCAATAGCAAGCCACTTACTAAGGTGGCACTCACGATGTGGCTTGTCCTCCCGCTTCACTAGCTGTGATTGACACAGGAGCCAATGGCTCCCAATGCTTTCTGAGCCAATGGCTCCCAATGCTTTCTGAGCCAATGAGGGAGAGCAGCAATGCTGCTTTCATGCACAGCACTGGATCGACATCAGGTTTAGGTAAGTATAAGAGGTAAGTATAATGCATAGAATGCATTAAAGTATTAAACCACCTGCCTTTTTAGAACCACTTTCATTTTACAAAATAAGGTCTTTTGGCATTGATGCGACTAGATGTATCTGGATAAAAAAAATGGTTGCAGGAGTGGCTCTAGGGCAGTGGTTCTCAACCTTTCTAGTGCCGTGACCCCTTAATAAAATTTCCCAAGTTGTGGGGACCCCTAACAGTAAAATTATTTTCGTAGAGTGGGTTGTCAGCACCCAAGGCAAGACAAGTAATTTGCACGCCTAACCCAGGGACATTTAGTGCTCCCAGAGTCCCTTCTACTCGTACAGTATTAAAACCCCTTATGGTACATTTTAGGATGTACCACTCTTTCTCTTTGAAAATAGGATAGAGAGGGATAAAAGGAGAACAGTTTTTTTACCCCATCCCTCTCTCTAGCCATCTTTCTCGTTCTTTCTCTTATTCTTTCTCTTCCTTTTTCTTTGTTCCTCCCCCTCTTTTCCTCCCTCTTCCATGTATTCCCCCCACCCCCCCCAACAAGGAGTGAGTGACAGTGCTGGGGGGGGGTTCTGATCAGCCAACTTAGGTGCTCTTGATCAAGGTCATCTGCTGATCTGAGAACTGTAGTGGGGACAGGTAGTGTTACGCACTGTGTCTCTGACTTTGTGGTGTCTCGTAGCAGTGACACCTATGCCAAAATAAGGAGATAGGGTCTCCCCCAGCCCCTCCCACTTCACATTCCTCACCACTCAGCTGACCTCTAGTCTCTGCCCCCCCAGCCATGCTGTGAACAGAATGGGCGGCTGCTAAGAGGCTGAGGTGGTGGCCACGGGCTCCAGGGACAGCCCTGCTGGGCGGCCACAAAAAGGCAGGGAGAGCAGCGCAGGCTTCAGGAACAGCCCAGGATTCGGTGACCCCTGGCAAATCATCATTTGACCCCCAAGGGGGTCCCGACCCCCAGGTTGAGAACCACTGCTCTAGGGGGTAGTGATTAATGGCATATTTTCAGAATAGCTGAGGATAAAACACAGTTGCCACTCTAAGTGCAGTATAACAGTAAATTAAATTCACAAACAGATATAAGTACTCACAAGAGTAAGGTAGTAACAGGCATTTAGGCACAAATTGCCGAGCGTCCGTGAAGGTAGTGCATCTGTGGAGCTTCTTGCTAGTGACTCAGAAAGGGCTGCTCCAGGGGTCGCCGACACTTCCTGGATCTGGGACACACAATGAGCCAAGGGATGACATCTCTTCCGGATTGTGAAGAACCAATAGGGGGCGCGTTTACGAAGCATGCGCGCCTTCTTTAGACCTCCATGTATATTTTCAGAATAGTCTAAAATTGTAAGCCGAGTCCCCGAGGGCTCAGTCCTGTGACCAATTCTGTTTAACTTGTTCATGAATTTATATAGAGATTAGAGCTGCACGATTGATCGTTAAAGAATCAGATTGCAATTCATTCCCCCTTGCAATATTAACAAAGCATTTTCCCAATTATATGCAGAGTTCTCTGCTCACTGCTGAAAGCTGTCTTAAAAAAGAAGAAAAAAAACACCAGGCAGCCTGCCAAGTTTTATGACAACATCGCTTAGATGGAGATAAACAGAAACATTGTAAAAATTACTCCTTTTAGATCAAAGGAATGAACTTTGGTCTGTAAATGAGGGAAGTTTAACCACTTCAAGAGGAAGTAAACCATGATGGGTTTTACTTCCTCTTTGTTCCCCTGCAAAGTAAAAGCATAATGGGCTAGTATGCATCGCGGCACTTGCCTGCAAACGAAGACTGCGCTGTCAACGCTCCATCTTCGTCCCCTCTTCCTTTCGGGGCCCGGGGACTTTTTTGTATAATGTGAAAGCTGTTATGCTGCAAAAATTGTGATCTTTATTCTAAGCAAAAAAATATGGATTTTCATTTTGGTCAGAATCGTGCAGCTCTAATAGAGATTGGAACAATGGTTCAATCTCCATGTTTGCTGATGATACAAAACTAAGCAAGGAATTAACGTCACAACAGGTTATAGCAACTTTACTAGAAGACTTAGTTAAAATAGAAGGTGGGCAGCTGTATGACAGATGAGGTTTAATGTAGGAAAAGGGAAAGTAATGTACTTGGGAGCTAAAATATGCATCCAATTTGCACACTAGTGGGATAACCTCTGGGTGAATAAAGGATGGAAAGGGATCTAAGGCTCCTGGTAGGTCAGACTCGGCAATAGCTTGAAAGGCCAGCAGACTATTAAGATGCGTTAAAAAGGGTATTTACTCAGGAGATAAAACTATAATTCTACCACTTTATGAAACTCTGAATTGGTGACATCTTGAGTATGCTGTCCAGTTCTGGTCACCAATCCTCTGGAAGGATGTGCTTGAACTGCAGAGAGTCCAGAGAAGGGCAGCTGGGCTAATAAGGGGTTTGGAGGACCTCCAGTTTTGAGGAACTACTACAAGCATTAAATGTATTCCCCCTGGAGAAGAGACGCTGAAGAAGTGATATATGAATCTTTCAATGGTGACTCCAGCATTAGGAGATAACTATTTATTAAAAGTCTCTAAAAAGAAATAAAAAATATGCAATGAAGTTTGATGAGAAGTGGTTCAATCTCAAACTCTGTGTAAGGGGTTCTTTAGCAGTAAGGACATGGAACTACCTGCCACAGTGTGTGGATAAATTCAAAAAACTTAGATGGGTTTCTTAGCAAGCACAATGTACAAGGATATGGCGAATATGCACATGTGCTTACACAGGTTGAACTAGATGGACTTGTTTCTTTATTTAACCTTACAAACTAAGTAAAAAAATAAAAGTGAAATATCCAAATATCGGGTTTGTTCATTTGTATTTTTCTCTTCTTCTTATCTTGCACAACCTTTAGAGTAGTATTTGGCAACTGTAATGGTATTGCAATGGTAGATTATGTCCAGAAGGCGGTTCTGTTGAATCTTGGCACAATTGAACTATATGGCTCAAATGACCCATACCAGAGGCAACCACGCTCTCCACGCAAAACGCGGCAACCCTCAGGAGGTAAGGATGTTTAATGTTTTATGCATAAAGTTATAAATTCTATATTCTGGTGTGGGGAATGGAAAATGTTTGTTTGCAGTGTCTTCTAGATTCTTGAGTAGTTGTCTCAATTTCTGAGTGCCCATTTTTATTGTCTAAATGTTTTTAGTTTCAAAATTTCTTGTATCAAGGTGCGCATTTTTCTTAAGACAAGTTGAGCATCTAATTTCGGACCTTGTCTTGTATGATCCTAAATGTAGTGAATTTTTTTCCATGCTGCCTTTTTGTGTTGTGAAATGCCTTCTGTCTCTATGGCAGGCATGTCAAACTAGTGTTGTTTTTTTTGGGCTGCCTGCTGTCCGCAGTCCTTTATAGTGCTCGGTAGTCTAAAATTCAAAATGAATGAGGCTCCATCTGTTCTCCAGTTGATGCTTAAGGAAATATTTTATGGCTTCTTTCTCTGGGATTAAATGCCAATTTATTTGTTACTGTAGATTAGGTGCTAAAATATTGTCCTGCAATTAAAGTGAGGTCCCTTGAAGATTAGTTGAACTCCAGGCAAATAAAAAATGCAACAATAATACAGCTCTGTACTCATTAAATGTACCCTAAGCATCTAAATTTAATTTAGTATCAGCCTCCTGCAGTGCACTGTACATCAAAGCTCAAACTGGAAGAGTGAGAAGCAGTGCTTGTGTTAACATGGACCAGACTGATTAGAAATAAAAGGTTTTATTTATTTTTTAGTACTTTTTAGTTGCGGAAGGGACAAGACCAGTAATTATTGCTTTAAGTGTCAGCAAACTCTGGTTTAATAAA
Organism: Rana muscosa; assembly: GCA_029206835.1. Taxonomy (NCBI): domain Eukaryota; kingdom Metazoa; phylum Chordata; class Amphibia; order Anura; family Ranidae; genus Rana; species Rana muscosa. The sequence goes on from CM055121.1 coordinate 76,592,035, forward strand.
AATCTATTCAAGAATATACAGTATTCACTAAAAAAAAATTCTGTTGTCATTCATTCTCTATGGTCCCAAGGTAGGAAAGAACGTAGTCACCCTCTTACTCACGTTCAAGCTAGGCTATGGGCTGTGTATTGTGTGTGTATAGAGCAGTGCACATGACCATAACCAACGTGCACTGCTTGTTTCAAAACAAATGGAACAGAGGGAAAAAGGACTAGATCCAGGAGCACAGGTGGCATAAAAACACTGTAAGATATATATATATATATATATATATATGTCTATGTACAGTTGTGCTCATAAGTTTACATACCCTGGTAGAATTTATGATTTCTTGGCCATTTTTCAGAGAATATGAATAACACAAAAACTTTTCTTTCACTCATGGTTAGTGTTTGGCTGAAGCCATTTATTATCACTCAACTGTGTTTACTCTTTTTAAATCATGATGGCAACAGAAACTACCCAAATGACCCTGATCATAAGCTTACATAACCTGGTGATTTTGGCCTGATAACATGCACACAAGTTGACACAAAGGGGTTTGAATGGCTATTAAAGGTAACCATCCTCACCTGTGATCTGTTTGCTTGTAATTAGTGTGTGTGTATAAAATATAAATGAGTTTCTTGACTCCTGACAGACCCTTGCATCTTTCATCCAGTGCTGCACTGACGTTTCTGGATTCTGAGTCATGGGGAAAGCAAAAGAATTGTCAAAGGATCTGCGGGAAAGGTACTTGAACTGTATTAAACAGGAAAGGGATATAAAAAGATATCCAAGGAATTGAGAATGCCAATCAGCAGTATTCAAACTCTAATCAAGAAGTGGAAAATTAGGGGTTCTGTTTAAACCAAACCACAGTCAGGTAGACCAACTAAAATTTCAGCCACAACTGCCAGGAAAATTGTTTGGAATGCAAAGAAAAACCCACAAATGACTTAAGGTGAAATACAGGACTCTCTGAAAACATGTGGCGTGGCTGTTTCAAAATGCACAATAAGGAGGCACTTGAAGAAAGATGGGCTGCATGGTCGAGTCACCAGAAGAAAGACGTTACTATGCAAATGCCACAAAGTATCCCGCTTATAATACGCCAAACATCACAGAGACAAGCCTCAAATCTTCTGGCACAAAGTAATTTGGAGCGATGAAACCAAAATTTAACTTTTTGGCCACAGCCATAAACGCTACATTTGGAGAGGAGTCAACAAGGCCTATGATGAAAGGTACACCATTCCTACTGTGAAACACAGAGGCGGATTGCTGATGTTTTGGGGATGTGTGAGCTACAAAGACACAGGAAATTTGGTCAAAATTAATGGCAAGATGAATGCAGTATGTTATCAAAAATTACTGGAAGAACATTTGCATTCATCACCCAGGAAGCTGCGCAGGGGACGTACTTGGACATTCCAACATGACAATGATCCAAAACACAAGGCCAAGTTGACCTGTCATTGGCTACAGCAGGATAAAGTGAAGGTTCTGGAGTGGCCATCTCTGTCTCCTGACCTCAATATCATTGAGCCACTCTGGGGAGATCTCAAACGTGCAGTTCATGCTCGACAGCTTAAGAATTTACAGGAACTGGAGGCTTTTTGCCAAGAGGACTGGTCATCTTTACCATCTGAGAAGATAAAGAGCCTCATCCACAAATACCACAAAAGACTTCAAGCTGTCATTGATGTTAAAGGGGGCAATGCATGGTATTAACTGGGGTATGTAAACTTTTGATCAGGGTCATTTGGGATAGTTTGTTGCCATTATGATTTAAAAAGAGTAAACACAGTTGACTGATAACAAGAAACAAAATGGGGGCAATAGGCATCTTTGTAAGTGATTGTCTATATCTTCCCACACTTTAGAAGGACAAGAGTTGCACAAGAATGCAGGGGAACTTGCTATTCTATAATACTGTACATAAAACTCCTGAAGCTCAGTTGTATTAGCAATTGAGTTGACAATTCTCATTTCCTGACTGACTTCATGGCAGACTACGTGTGGCAGACTACGTGTGGCAGACTACGTGTGGCAGACTACGTGTGGCAGACTACGTGTGGCAGACTACGTGTGGGTTAACCCCGCCTCCTCTCCACAGCTATAGGACCCCTTGCCCATAAATTTGAGCTCACCTCCACAGACAGGTGTTCCTTTTTTATCCTCCTCACATGGACCTTCATCATGCAATTTGGTGCGATGTCCAGGATGTGGATTACTTGGATCGATCGGTACTGTTACTGCGGTGCACCCAGGGCCCAGCTATGAGCGGGCAAAAGGTTTCAGGGCCAGAAAATACCCCTATGGTGGAAGGGATGTGGCCCCAGAGTACCGGATCGGATGTCGCAGGATTCCTCGGCTGGCAAGGTCTGAAGATTTTGATTCATCTCTTCTCTTCTTTCATGGCAGACAAGTTTATGTATGTTGTCTTTGTTTTCCCCTGTTTTTCCATTCCTGTGTTGCGGCATGTGGAACGCTTCGGCGTTCCAGGACACCATATCTCTTCCTGGTTCCCGGTCCGCTGCGCATGCGCCAAGCAGCGGTGAAACCGAGGCTTGGTTTTTGCGCATGCGCATTGCGGCGGAGGGGTCAGGGACCGCGCAGGCACAGTGGGTCTGGTCTCATCGGCGCATGCGCGCAGCGGGACCGGCCGTGACGTCATTCCGGCGGTTTATTTAAACCGCTGAAGAGCCCTATACAGGTGGGATAACCTGTGGGCATAGAGCGGCAGCCTCCCGGAGCCTCAAGACTGCTAGGACGGGGTAAGCACTTTTCTTGCAATGTAATGCCTTTTTTGTTTAGTGTCTCTTAAAGGGACAGTTTTAAAAAAAATAAAAAATAAAATTTCTTTTCTTATGCTTTCTTGCATTGATTTCTTATCCTTAGTCTAGGTAGTGTAGTACTCCTGTGTCTCCCTCGTCATGGACTCATCTTCACCGCCGTGTGGCCAGCCCTCCCGCACAAGGTACGTGCGGAGTGGGTAGGGGGTTGGTGTCTTTTATGCTTCTGGTGGTTGCTAACGGTTACATCCTGCCCACCTTCCCTCCCCCTCCCTCTGTCTGTATTATCTCTTACAGCCCGGCTACTTCAGTTCATCAGTCACAAGAAAGGGACCTTGCCAGGCCGCATCATCACTCATCATCCAGGTCCAGACGTGACACTACGTCTAGGACCCATCATCATAGGGGACGTTCACATACCCCCTCTAGACATAGGAGACGTTCCCATTCCTCCTCTAGTCACCGCCACCACCACCGCGATGATCGCTCTGACCACAGAGCCTGTTGGGGATGCAAGACCAGAATCCCGGAGGGCAAATCGCTATGCGACCCATGTTATGCCCGAGCGGTTGGTGAGAAAGAGACCGAAAAACAAAATCTTGAGTCTCTTGTGAAACGTGTGGTACAGCAATCTATGAAAGAAATAGTTGCCCCCCACACAAGGAGCCAGTCCACCACCTTGTCTGGCTCCTTGGCTGACGAGGCCCAGGAGGATCCCGGCCAATTCCAGCCCCATGATTCCTCCCATTATTCCTCGCAAGACGAGATGGAGGGAGATGATTCTACGGTGGGATTCGACTACGCCTTAGTCTCTCCACTGATCAAGGCAGTGAAGGAAACTTTGAAGTTGGAGGATACCACTGCCCCCCCAGAAAAACAAAGAAAACTGTTTAAGCAACTGGGGAAAGAACGCTCCAATTTCCCACTTCCCTCTGAGCTGAAAGGAGTGTTTGAGGAAGAATGGAGCAAGGGAGATAAGGTTTCCATGCTAAGCAAAACCTCTAGACTGTATCCCTTTAAATCAGAGGATGTCAAGCATCTGGAGAATGCTCCCCTCGTAGATGCAGCAGTAATGCGCCTAGCGAAGCATGTCACCCTCCCGCTAGATGACACTGTTTCATTTAAAGATGGTCTGGATCGGAAGATCGACCAGGACCTCAAAAGAATATATAGCCTGGCCGGAACGGCATGCAAACCAGCTTTAGCCCTTGCAGTGACCTCCAAAGCAATGGAGGCCTGGGTGGAAAACCTAGACTCTGTTCTAAAAGGTGTCTCGGAAGAACTGGCTCAAAATTCAGCAGTGCAAGAACTTAAAATGGCAATCGCCTTCTTGGGGGAAGCTTCAATTGACCTCATCCGTTTACTGGCAAGATCAATGTTGTCCTCGGTCACGGCCAAACGAGCACTGTGGTTACGCCCCTGGCTTGCTGATCCAGCCTCCAAGCAGGCGTGGTGCAAAATTCCCTTTGAAGGGACTTCCCTGTTTGGGAACAAACTTGATAATGCCATTTCAAAGGCTACAGGCGGGAAGTCGGGTTTTCTTCCCCAGGACAGGCGCCAGTTTAACCAGAGAAAACCTCAACAGAGACGCAGTACTGAGCACTCCAGAGAGGCATGCTCCTATAAGCCCGGACGGGATTTTAGGAGAAGCTGGAATTGGAATAGAGGCCAATCTTCTTTTCAAAGGTCTGGCAAGAAACAGACGCCCGGTGGGCGTGAACCAACCAAGTCTTTTTGAGATTGGGCCCGCCCAGGCGGGTCGGGTAGGGGCTCGCCTACGCCTCTTCCGGCACGTCTGGGTGGCCTCGATCTCAGACTATTGGACCATCAAGACGGTCTCAACAGGTCACACATGGTCCTTCACCAAGATCCTTCCATGCAGACCAATGCAAACCTCACTTCCTCGGTCAGAAGAAAAACAACAAGTTCTTCTCTCATATGTGAATGTCCTGAAAGATCAAGGAGCAGTGGTGCCCGTCCCAAAGGACGAGGAATTCCAGGGGGTATACTCCCCCCTCTTCCTAGTACAAAAGAAGAACGGCTCTTGGCGTCCAGTCATAGATCTCACTTTCCTGAACAAGTACATAAAGCACGAGAAGTTCAAGATGGAGTCACTCTCAACCATCCAAAAAATAGTTCAACCAGGCGACTGGTTGATCTCAATAGATCTAAAGGACGCGTACTTTCATGTTCCGGTGGCAGAAAACTTTCACAAATATCTGTGGTTCCAGGTCGAACAAGAGCACTTACAATTTATTTGTCTTCCATTCGGGCTAACGACTTCTCCAAGAGTCTTTTCCAAGGTGCTGTTAGCAGTTGTGTCCCTTATCAGAGTACAGGGTGTGCGTCTGTATCATTATCTGGATGATCTACTAGTCAGACAGCAGCTGCTAATTCACAAAGATCAGGTGATCTCTACACTGTTGGAGTTCAGATGGCTCCTAAACCGGGAGAAGAGTCAGCTAGAACCGACCCAGCGCTTAGTCTATCTAGGAGCCCAGTTCGATACCATAGAGAACACCATCTCTCTCCCAGAAGAAAAAATACCGATCATTCGGGAAAGAATCTCCTTAGCCCTAGACTACTCTCACCTAAGGGCATCACAGTGCCTGAAGATAATCGGCACGATGGTGGCCACATCCCCCATGGTCAAATGGGCGATGTGGAGGCTTCGTCCTTTTCTATCAGGATTCCTCCAGCAATGAAAGACAGACGATCTCAATCAGCGGATCCGGATAACACGGTCAATGAGCAACAGTCTCCTCTGGTGGCATCAAACCAAGAACTTGTCAACTTGCCACTCCCTTGCTCCCATCCATTGGGTGACTGTTACATCCGATGCCAGCAATGCGGGCTGGGGGGCACATTGTGGGGCAGAACTGGCTCAGGGCAAATGGGATGCCCGTCTTCACTCTCCAGGTTCGAACATTCTGGAACTGCGCGCGGCATGGTGCGCCCTTCAAGCCTTCTCCCACCTTCTGAAAGGGAAGTCGTCCTACTCAAAATGGACAATACCACCGCTGTGGCATATGTGAAGAGACAAGGGGGCACTCGGAGCCCCACCCTTCTCCAAGAGGTCGAACCTATCATGACCTGGGCTCAGAGGAATCTGCTCAACTTAACAGCAGTCTTCATTCCAGGGGAGCAGAACATTCAAGCGGACTTCCTGTCACGCAACATGCTAGACAACAACGAATGGTCACTGCATCCACAAACCTTCAAGTGGATCCTATCATTGGATTTCGATCCAGAGGTGGATCTGTTTGCATCCCCCTGCAATTACAAGATCGGCAGATACTACACCCGAGCTCGGTACAGTCAAGTCTTCGGAGTAGATGCATTAACGAGTCAATGGGACTTCAATAGGGCATATGCCTTCCCTCCTCTTCCGATCATGCTAAAATTCCTACAGCGGCTTCAGTTGGAAAAAGTCGAGGTGATAACAATTGCTCCATACTGGCCGAGCAGACCTTGGTTTCCTCTCCTGAATCTGATGAGCTTCAGGGACCCGCTGCCTCTTCCTCTCAGGCCGGACCTTCTTTCTCAGGGGGCGACCCTGTACCCCTGTCCAGCAATACTGAGACTGATGGTCTGGTTCTTGAGAGGGAGAGGCTAGAGTCTCTTGGGTGTGCTTCAGGGGTAATCTCTACCCTTATGAGCTCCAGAAAGTCTAACACAAATAAAACTTACAATAGAATCTGGGCCAGATTTGTCAGCTTCACGACTTCTGCAGGAAAGTCATCTAGAAATCCTAGTGTTCAAGACATCTTGAGTTTTCTCCAATCAGGCTTGGATCTGCCTTTATCGATCACTTCCCTCAGGGTACAAGTATCAGCCTTATCAGCTTTTTCGGGAACGTCATGGGCAACTCATCCCCTGGTTCAACAGTTCTTTCGGGGGGCATCGAGAATCAGGCCTCAGAGGAAACCTAGATTCCCCAAATGGGATCTTCCACTCGTCCTTGATGCTCTTTCAGCACTCAACAACAAGGATCTCTCTATTAAGGACTTATCAATCAAACTGGCCTTTCTAGTGGCAATTACTTCAGCCAAAAGGGTTTCAGAAATAAGCTTCCTGGGTTGTCAAGAACCTTTTTTGACTTTCTTCCCAGACCGAGTCGTCCTTATTCCCATGCTTGGGTCAAAACCAAAAGTCACATCAGTTTTTCACGAAAACCAAGAAATAGTCCTTCCTACTTTCGATTCTCCAGAATCAGCAGATGTTCATCCCTTGGATGTAGGTGAGACTCTGAAAGAATACTTGCGAGCTACTTCATCTTTTAGAAGCTCGAACTACCTGTTCTTGTTACACACTGGTAGCAACAAAGGAAAGAGGGCTTCCTCCAGAACAATAGCAGCCTGGATTGTCCAATCTATCCAACAGGCCTACAGGGCAAAGGGCTTGGCTCCTCCAGAGGCGGTGACGGCTCATTCCACCAGAGGCATGGCAGCCTCATGGGCAGCAGCTCGACACGTGGCTCCTGAAGTGACATGCAAGGCAGCCTCGTGGTCTTCTATTCATACATTTATGTCTCATTATTGTATTGAGCCTGCTTCCCTTTCCTCTGTTAATTTTGGTCGAAAAATCCTGTCAGTTGACGGGAAAGATTAAAATATATTTTTGTTCAGCATACCCTCCCGTGTGGTTTGGCTAGTTATTTCCCACACGTAGTCTGCCATGGAGTCTGTCAGGAAAACGGAAAATTTATTACCAAATACTTACCGTAATTTTCCTTCCCTGATAGACTCCATGGCAGACGGAGTTCCCACCCATGAATTAAAAATATTAGAGTTGAAATGTGAGTCGGCTAGTTACGGAACACCTGTCTGTGGAGGTGAGCTCAAATTTATGGGTAAGGGGTCCTATAGCTGTGGAGAGGAGGCGGGGTTAACCCACACGTAGTCTGCCACACGTAGTCTGCCACACGTAGTCTGCCACACGTAGTCTGCCACACGTAGTCTGCCACACGTAGTCTGCCACACGTAGTCTGCCACACGTAGTCTGCCATGGAGTCTATCAGGAAAGGAAAATTACGGTAAGTATTTGGTAATAAATTTTCCGTTTTCTAAGAGTGGAGCATGCAAAAAGGGGTGAGGTGCTGCATGGTAAGTATGAGCCAGGAATCAAGAGTGTAGCCTCGTACACACGGCCGGGAATCCCGTCAGGAAAAAAACGTTGGTTTTCCTGACAGGATTCCTGGCAAGCTTTCCTTGCCAAGCCGTGCATACAGACGGCCATTCAAAAGAACCGCCATTCTTTTGAATGGCAAGAATGTGGTGACGTCATCGACTACAACGAGCCTGCGCTCGTCACATTCGAATCCTGTCGCCGCCGTCTTGCTACACCCTACACTACCCTTGTATGCTACCGCGCATGCCTACCTGGGGACAGGTAAGCATACACACTCACGGAAACACTCTGCCGAGAATCCCGATGAGAAAATAGAGAGCAGGTTCTCTTATTTTTCTCGTCGGGATTTCCGGCAGTTTTCTCGCTGAGAAAGCATACACACGAACGGTTTTCACTGCAAAAAGCTCTCCCAGCAGCTTTCTTGCCGAGAAAACCATGTGTGTGTACGAGGCTTCACTTATATTAGTTCTAGGCTTGAAAGAACAATGTCAGATTCTCTAAAGTAGGTCTGGTTGTTGCACTTAGCTAAATATCAACAATCATGTGCAAAAAAACATTCATTTATTACTCTGGAAATTCTCATGTTTGATTATAGTGTTTCATCTTTCTCACTATAATTTTAAAATACGTGTGTTCATACAAAGTGCTATTGATAACTACATTTTAAAGATACGTATACAGTACTGTGGAAAGTCTGTGGCACTTGTTTAAAACATCCTGTAAAGCAGTAATGCCTTTAAAATATATATATATATATATATATATATATATATATATATATATATATATATATATATGGATAAATTGGAAAAAATCCGCGCTAACCTTAAAATAAACTGGTGAATTAAATTTTAAAAAAAAGTGACTAATCAAATTATTTATAATAGTCAATATGATAAGGTGAATTTTTGGGTGCTGCTAAAGTGAAAAATTAGCTGGAATAACCACTACATAAATATGTGCAAAAATTGGAAAATAACAATGCGCTACCCTTTCAATAGGCAAACAAAGTGCTATTAAAACATGTGTGTTCCCACACAAAGAAAACACCAATAAGAACAAAGTCCTGTGTAAATCGCATTAAGCATATAGTGTTACATGTGAGAGAAAAATATAATAAAAAAATGTAATACATTTTTTTTTATATGCAAAGTTCCAAATAAAGTTGATTCAAAAGTAAGCCGGACAATCACATCTGCTGATGTATGTGCGATGTAATCTTCTAAGCTGTTATGAGTGAAGACTCCACATCCAAATTGTTCAGATAAGAAATAGAAGAAATGGCAGCTTACCAAATCCGGTGGATCTCTGTGACGGAGATCTTTAGGGGCTCAAGCTCATATATTCTTCCCACCAAGCTGGCGGCCGAAGGGCACTGGACTCGGACGATATCTCCCTCCTGTTCCAAGGCTGAAAGAAATCTCCCTCCTGGTATCAGCTGGCGTGCTTATCTTCTTTCCTGTGCAGCTGTCACGATGTGCCAACCGGTGTTAGAAAAGAGGGCTTTTGTCCCGGGCACTGACCCTGAAGTGTCGAAAAAAAGCGAAGGAAGCTCAGGCGAGATCAGCACTTTTTCTTTTTCGTACATCACGGGACACAGAGCGACATAGTCATTACTAATGGGTTATATAGATACCGTCAGGTGCTGGCACTGGCAACTTCCAAAACCGGAAGTACCCTCCCCTATATAAGCCCCTCCCATCCGGGAGCACCTCAGTTTTTTGCCAGTGTCTAAGGTGTTGGCCAAGAAGAAACATGTGTTTTTCACTGAGCTTGCGTACAGGTTCTTTTGGGCCTCAGTAAGCTATTCCGGATCCGACCAAAAAAGCTTCATAGCTAAACGGTCGGTACCCGGGCCTTGCAAAGAAGAGCAAGGTTTTGCCTGTAATGCTTCTCTTAGGAGAGCTGGACCCTGGGATCCAGAGCTCTGGTCATACCCACGACCAAGATGTTTTCTGTGCAGGGTGCTATACAGGTCCAGGGGAGTGGAATCCTTGGGAACCCGGTCCCTGAAGGTTTGATTACAATGCCTGCCGTGATAGGTGAAGTTTGGGCTTTTGTGGACCAAACAAAGTCCTGCGGCGGGGAACAGGTAAGTGGGGGCCCCCAGGAACTTGGTTCTATTGGGGGACCCCCAAGCCTAATTTGTCTTTCTGTCTGTTACCTAATGGTATTCCCGCAAGATTCTGTGCATGCCTGTAACTGCTAAAAAAATGTAATAATTTTTAATGGTGGTCAAGAAAAAAAAAAATAATTTTTTTTATATATATTTAATATATTAGACTGCGGTACCTGTGTTTGTCCACTAGAGGCCGCTGTGGAATGTTTTCTTGTCATGTGGACTAGTTTCTTCTCAGCAGAGCAAAGTCCAGGCAGTTGGTGAGTTCTCTTATAGGAAACTGCTTCCTCTGCCATGTTGCAGTGCTCGTCCATCCCCCGGCCTGCGGCAAAAAGGGGCCCTGGCTCCTGTCCCTTTGTTTCCATTTTTGAAATTAGCGCCGAAGGCGCACGTGGCCGCGCGCGTGCGCGTGCACGCGCCTCTATATATAGAGGTGAGCCGGAAAAGGGGGCGGAGCCTGGGGGATGACGCTCTGTGCGCGCCGCAGCGCTTCTGCGCATGTGCGGGCGTCCCAGCAGGTTTAAAAACCACAATATTGTAGTAAGCTGGCTATGAAGTACAGAGACAGAGCTGGCAACATTTAAAGGCATACAGCAAGCGGTTGATACAGGCATCCCCTAGAAAGGCACATTAGTAGACACCAACTGTTTCTTATAGCAGCATTTATGCTAGACTATTATCAGTAACTGGTGTATTTCGGCTGGAATACCTCAGCTTTGTGGCTTAGGAATATGCCGTCTAAAAACTCCGGGACTAGAAATTCCAGGAGGAATAGGGGGTCTCCATCGGGCTCTGAGGATCTTGGGCATGCTTTGGCTGCACCAGTCTCCCCTGAAGAATCAGAGGTTAGTGACCGTAGGGCACCCCCAGGAGTACCTGGTACTGTGGCTGTCCTCAGTTCACCTGCTCCTGTGTATGTAACAGAGGAGGTTTTTTCCTCAGCTCTGGGAGGGCTGGAAGAGAGATTGTCAGCATTGATCGCTGCTTCCCTGTCACAGGAGAAAAGCGCTCGATCTCCGTCTCCTCCCTCAGAGTGCCTGTTAACAGAGCAACAGTCCCATACAGAGGTCGACCTACCTGAGGGGGATCAGGATGAGGTCGATTCGGTTGCAGAGGAATCAACAGTGGAAGAGCCGTTCTCAGCATCACATGCTGAAAGGTTATGGGTTCAGTCCCTGACTAATATGGTCCGATCAGCATTTAAAATGCCACTTGCGGAGCCATCCTCCACTTCTGTCTCCTCGTTGGGGTCGCTAAAAGCTCCCCAGACTGTTTGTTCCTTTCCGATCCATCCTTTACTGGAGGGGCTCATTTACCAGGATTGGGAGCATCCTGACAAAATATTTACTCCTCCCAAGAGATTTCCGGTGGTCTATCCTATGGAGGATAAGTTCATCAGAAAATGGAGGGTCCCTACAGTGGACGCAGCCATCTCTTGTGTGAATAAATCACTGACATGTCCGGTGGAAAATGTCCAAATGTTCAAGGACCCAATAGATAAAAAATTGGAGTCCTTATTGAAATCTGCTTTTTCTACAGCAGGATTGGTGACACAACCAGCAGTGGCAGCTATTGGGGTCTGCCAAGCAGTGAAGGATCAGTTGAAACAGGTCTTAAGGGACTTGCCAGATCAGCAGGCTCTTGCCCTAGCTGATCTACCTAGAGCCTTATGCTTTGCGGTGGACGCTATAAAGGATTCAATCCATCAGGCCTCCCGCCTTACGCTGTCTGTAGTACATATGCGCAGGCTTCTATGGCTCAAAAACTGGTCTGCTGAAGCTCCCTGTAAAAAATTGCTGGTCAGCTTCCCATTTCATGGGGAGCGCTTATTCGGGGAAGACCTGGACAAGTATATCCAGAGAATTTCCAGCGGTAAAAGTACACTTTTGCCGGTTAAAAATAGAGTTAGAGGTCCCTCTTTTAAGAGGCCGGCTTCTCCAGTCCCTAGGGCATCGGCTGTGAAACAGTTCCGACGGCCTCCTCGGTCAAATCCCGGAGGTAGAAATCAGGGACAGTTGCAGGGTAACAAGAAGCCCTGGAGCAGGAGAGGTACAAAACCTCCCCCAAAGTCAAATGCATGAAGGGTTGCCCCCACCCAATCGGGTGGGGGGAAGACTTCAGTTGTTCACAGAGACCTGGCGGGACACGATCCGAGACAGATGGGTGCTCTCCGCAGTAAATCTGGGATACAAATTGGAGTTAAAAAACTCCCCTTCTTCCCGCTTTATAAGGTCAAACGTGCCAAGGGATCCCCAGAAGAGAGGATCCCTCCTGTTGGCACTAGAACAATTATTGCTACAAGCAGTAATTATAGAGGTTCCCCTGGAAGAGTGGGGGTTCGGGTTTTACTCAAACCTCTTTACAGTTCCGAAGCCAAACGGGGACGTGAGGCCCATACTAAATCTAAAAGGGCTAAACAAATTCCTGCATATCAGGACTTTCCGGATGGAGTCGATCCGATCGGTAGCCACTGCCCTACAAGGGGAGGAATGGTTAGCCTCGATCGACATCAAGGATGCTTATTTGCACATTCCCATCTTTCCAGCCCACCAAAAATTTCTACGCTTTGCGGTAGAAGGCCGCCATTTTCAGTTCAGAGCCTTACCCTTCGGTCTGGCCACAGCACCAAGAGTGTTCACAAAAATTTTGGCCCCGTTATTGGCCAATCTAAGAACACGAGGTGTAACGATAATGGCATATCTAGACGACTTGTTGCTGATAGACCACTCAGTGGAAAAACTAGAAGTGGTTGTTCACGAGACAATCAAGTATCTGGAATATCACGGTTGGATTATCAACCGAGACAAGTCAGCCCTAAAACCAGTCAAAAGTCTGGAATACTTGGGGCTAAGGCTGGATTCAGACCAGAGAAAAATTTTCTTGCCTCAAGAAAAGGGGTCGTCTTTGAGAGATTTGATCCACTTAGTGGGCTCAAAAAGACAGCCATCCATACGCCTGTGCATGAGGCTGCTGGGAAAGATGGTGGCATCATTCGAAGCAGTACCCTACGGTCAATTCCATTCAAGGAAGTTGCAAAGGGCCATACTGTCAGCCTGGAACAAAAAAGTTCAGGCTCTGGACTTACCAATGTCCTTGTCCCCTTCCGTTCGCAGGAGCCTCCGCTGGTGGTTGGTTCCCCAGAATCTGGAAAGAGGGAAATCCTTCAGTCCGATTTCCTGGAAGGTGGTCACTACAGATGCCAGCCTTGTAGGCTGGGGAGCAGTACTGGAGCAATGGTCTCTCCAGGGCAAGTGGTCAGAAGCAGAAAAGGCCCTGCCCATCAATCTCTTAGAGATACGAGCAGCCCGGTATGCCCTAGTAGCATGGACATCCAAACTCCAAGGGTCCCCTGTCAGAGTTCAATCAGACAATGCCACAGCAGTGGCATATATCAATCGTCAGGGGGGCACCAGGAGTCGTGCAGCCCAAAGGGAAGTAAATTACATCCTGAGATGGGCAGAAAAATATGTCCCAGCCATATCTGCGGTATTCATTCCAGGAGTGGAGAATTGGAAGGCGGACTTTCTAAGTCGCCAACAATTATGCCCAGGGGAATGGTCCCTTCATCCCGAGGTTTTCCGGACAATATGTCAGCGGTGGGGAACACCGGATGTAGATCTGCTAGCATCCAGATTCAACACAAAAGTGGACAGGTTTGTCTCTTGGACAAGGGATCCCCTAGCTTGCGGCTCGGATGCCCTAGTGTTCCCTTGGGATCAGTTCAAGCTGATATATGCATTCCCACCGCCACAATTGTTACCTTGATTACTCCGCAGAATCAGGGTAGAAAAGAAACCAGTGATTCTGGTGGCTCCAGCGTGGCCCCGAAGAGCATGGTACGCGGAGATTGTAAAAATGTCTGTGGGGAGTCCTTGGACCCTCCCACATCGTCCGGACCTGCTTTCGCAGGGACCGATATACCACCCTTCCTTACCAGCCCTAGGTTTGACGGCCTGGCTATTGAAGCCCACATTCTAAAAAAGAGAGGGCTCTCTAATGCTGTGGTGTCTACCATGATCAATGCCAGGAAACCGGTATCCAGGCAGATCTACTATAGAATCTGGAAGGCGTACATCGCCTGGTGTGAGGCCAGAAAATGGCATCCACGTAAATACGTAATAGGTAGGATTCTGGACTTCCTACAATGGGCTGTAGATAGGAAGCTTGCCTTGAGTACTATCAAGGGTCAGATTTCGGCCTTGTCAATATTTTTTCAAAGGCCCTTGGCTTCGCATTCACTAGTCAAAGCCTTTATACAAGGAGTGATGCGTATTAGTCCTCCGGTTAATATTCCCATATGTCCATGGGATCTAAACTTGGTTCTGTCAGTTCTACAGAAACAACCATTTGAACCATTACAGCATATTTCCTTGGTGCTTCTCACCAGGAAATTGATTTTTCTAGTAGCCATTTGTTCGGCTAAAAGAGTGTGGGAATTAGCAGCTATGTCCTGTAAGGAGCCATATCTGGTTATCCATAAGGACAGAGTAGTGTTACGTCCTCATCCAGCCTTTCTTCCTAAGGTGGTATCGAGGTTTCATTTGAACCAAGATGTGGTTCTTCCTTCTTTTTTCCCCAAGCCTACTTCGGTAGAGGAAAAGTTATTGCATTCTTTGGATGTAGTAAGAGCAGTTAAAGCTTATCTAAAAGCCACTGCTCAGATTCGCAGAACGGATACTTTGTTTATTCTGCCGGAAGGCCCCAGAAGGGGTCAGGCAGCGTCAAAATCTACTTTAGCCAAGTGGATTCGACAGGTCATAATACAAGCCTATGGCTTGAGAAGTAGACCGCCTCCGTTCAAAGTTAGGGCGCACTCCACGAGAGCAGTTGGAACTTCATGGGCAGTGCATCACCAGGCCTCCCTGGCTCAAATCTGTAAGGCCGCAACATGGTCTTCAGTACACACGTTTACTAGGTTCTACCAGGTGGACGTTAGAAGTCAGGAGGATGTCGCCTTTGGGCGCAGTGTGTTGCAGGCCGCAAAAGATCCTCATGTCTGATAGCGCTCAGCTTATATATGGTGTATCCCCCCCCTCATTTGGCATTGCTTTAGGACATCCCATTAGTAATGACTATGTCGCTCTGTGTCCCGTGATGTACGAAAAAGAAAATAGGATTTTTATAACAGCTTACCTGTAAAATCCTTTTCTTGGAGTACATCACGGGACACAGAGCTCCCACCCCTCTTTGGGGACACTTATTGCTTTGCTACAAAACTGAGGTGCTCCCGGATGGGAGGGGCTTATATAGGGGAGGGTACTTCCGGTTTTGGAAGTTGCCAGTGCCAGCACCTGACGGTATCTATATAACCCATTAGTAATGACTATGTCGCTCTGTGTCCCGTGATGTACTCCAAGAAAAGGATTTTACAGGTAAGCTGTTATAAAAATCCTATTATCTTGGTGCCAGGGCCAGAGCCTTGGAACAGGAGGGAGATATCGTCCGAGTCCAGTGCCCTTCGGCCGCCAGCTTGGTGGGAAGAATATATGAGCTTGAGCCCCTAAAGATCTCTGTCACAGAGATCCACCGGATTCGGTAAGCTGCCATTTCTTCTATTTCTTATCTGAACAATTTGGATGTGGAGTCTTCACTCATAACAGCTTAGAAGATTACATCGCACATACATCAGCGGATGTGATTGTCCGGCTTATGCCGCGTACACACGATCATTTTTCCCGTCGGGAAAAATTACATTTTTTCCTTTGGACGAGAAAAACGATCGTCTGTGGGCTTTTTGCCGTTTTTCCCGACGGGAAAAACTGCATTAATCACGATGAGAAAAATTAGAACATGTTCTAATTTTTCTCGTCGTTTTTCCTGACATTTCTTCCGCGGCAGTGTTTCCCATAGGGAAACACTGCCGCTGAGCCCATAGACGATCGTTTTTCTCGTCATTTTAAAAAATGACGAGAAAAATGACCGTGTGTGGGGAACAAGCTGTTCCCTCGTTTAAAATGTCATTATTCACGGCGGTTTTTAAACCGCCGTGAATAATGATCGTGTGTACGCGGCATTACTTTTGAATCAACTTTATTTGGAACTTTGCATATCATTTTTTTATTATATTTTTCTCTCACATGTAACACTATATGCTTAATGAGATTTACACAGGACTTTGTTCTTATTGGTGTTTTCTTTGTGTGGGAACACACATGTTTTAATAGCACTTTGTTTGCCTATTTAAAGGGTAGCGCATTGTTATTTTCCAATTTTTGCACATATATATATATATATATATATATATATATATATATATTTCAAACTTCCTAGAAAGTGCAGTAAATGGAGAAAAACCATAAAATTGTTTTAGTATGAGAGGTCTTCCAAAAGAGATTGATAAGATGGGTATCTTTAAAAATAAGTGAGAAACTTTTTGAAGAACCTTCGTATTTAGTGTGTCCATTTTTTGCCTTAAAAACAGCAGCAATTCTCTTAGGAGCACTTACATACAGTTATGAAAATACTCGCATGTTTGGTTGTGCCACACATTTTGGAGGATATGAGACAGTCCACTACATGCTTTGGCCTTCCTTTATACCTTCTGTGTCTGCAAGTAATCCAGACTGGCTGAGTGATATTGCCTGGGTTTTGTGGGGGCCATAACCTCTGTTGCAGATTTCCTAATTTCCCCTTTTTGCTGTAAATTTGGGGTGTCAATCTGCAGAATAAAGTTAGGATCAGATGCCTTCCTGGTGGCACTCCATGATTGATGAGCATCTGTTTTTTATTTATGCTCCACCATACCTGCAAACATTTAATCAATGTACCATTCTCAAACCCTTTGGCTGTATACTTCTGTAAATAAGATTTTGCAGCGTTTCATAAGAGTTGCATGTTGTTATGTTATAGCAATATCCACCAATATATTTTTACCAAGGGGAAAGCATAATATATTTGTATATTGGGTAAAGCTAGGCTGAATTTAGATAAAGGGAGCAGAAGTGTTTTTGGATATGAGATTCTCTCATATAAAATGAGAACCGATTTTTTTTCATGTTTTTTTTTTAGGAATGTACACAAGAGAATTAGCTAGGATATATAGCAAGCAAGAGAAAAATACATTTTAATAATTTCACCATTAAATTCAACAGCAGCTTGGTTCCAAGAGGGGACATGCATGATCCTGGGATTTGGCTATGGCAGGATTAAGGTTATTTTCTCTGTACTGAGTTGGAGTGTGGATGTCTAAGTATATACATTTTTTGTATCACTTTAAATATAAATGTGTGCTATTTTTAAATGGTTAGGTAGAAAGAATGCTTACAGATGCTTCTAGGTCTAAGGGACACATATTGGAAAGTTACCTGTAATCTCTTAAGCCCTTTGACAGAAAAACTGTCTTATCAAAGAGCCTAATGTTTCAAATGTTGATTCACTAGTCCAGAGTGCCTGCTGCCATTTTTATTCACCCTGGCCTTATGCTTTCATGTGTAGGTAAGTTGTTCCACCTTGGAAGAATGTTGGGCATGGCATTGTTGTCAATCTCTACCGCTCATCATTCCCCCATAATACTGCTATCCTGAGTTGTAGTCTAGCTGAGAACAAAAGCCTCGTTGTCACTCGGCAAACCCCTTTCTTATTAGGGAAGTCCAATGGATGGCAGAGCTGGTCTCTTTTGCTATCCTATAAACATGCATTCTGCTGCCATTCTGAAAACTTCACACAGAAACTACAAACTGAGCTGCTATTGCTCTGTAATTTGTTTAGATTAGCAGAGCTGAGGATGACCACATTTAATGCAGGAGAGTCATACAGAGACATGAACGTGTCTGTCTAAGGGCCGGTTCACACTGCTGCGTGGTGCGAGGTCACATATGATTTGCACCACACTGCAAATCGCATTCGATGTCCATGCGATGCAAATTCATCCATACAGATAGTATGGCTGAATTTGCATAGCATGCGGCCCAAACTCTCACAGGACCCTTTTTTTGGTGCGCAGCAGAATTGGATCGCGTGGGTGTTCAAACCCATGCGATCCGATTCCTGTCCGAATTGCGATATGCAAACTGATTTCCGCCGGGAGATATGCAATGCGGGAACCACCCGCAGTGGATTTGCATAGTTCACACAGCGCACCAGTGTGAACCGGCCCTAATTCCTAAAACCGTGAAAAATCCTGTATTTTCTACTGAAAAAGGTATTCTGATATAGAGTATTTCAAGGATGTGCTACATCCCATAGAGAACATGAAAAGAGAGCCCCTAGGGTGCGGATTTTTAAGGCACTACCAGACAGACAATAAAAGTAGAAAAATATAATTTGAATTTATTATGAAAAAATACATAGATTATTACACATAGTCATGGATATAGAAAATTCAAAATATGCAATTAAAGATACACAATCCTATACACAACGTGTTTCGGAGGTGAATGTTTGTCTCCATCAAGGGTTAGCAGGAGGTGAAATATCTATAAGATTCAAATGCAAATGATCAACAATAGGTTAATGCTTCCATCCAATGCTGAGTAGTCATACAAAGCCATAAATACTAGTAACTTACATCTTGATCGGTTGCATGTACATAAAAAGTATCCACATTCATTAAAAATTACACTGTCACATGGAGTCTTCTGCACGCCCTGCCCACATTGTGGATGCTCCCACTAAACTTTTATTAATAAAGATATCTCCAGCCCAAAACATATATATATATATATATATATATATATATAATACTAGTTGAAAAAAGTATATATGTGGACTAAACGCCCAAAGTGAACAAAAAGGGGGGTTATGTCCCTGAATGCAGCCAAGACACGTGTACTGGGGCCCATGGAACGGAAAACCTGGGAAAAAGAAAAAACACATAATGAAAATGAAAACAAATCCATAAAAAAAGAGAAGTGTACATCCATGATCGTTTAACTTTATTTGGACATACCCAAAATGTGAGGTCACATCTAAAAACTGGCAGCCAGGCTGAGGAGAACATACAAATTGGGGGATGCTGTAAGATATTCACTGTTATAATAGGGACTATTTGAAGTCCCCAAGAGAGAGAGAATACTGAGCATCAAATACTGCTCCTAAAAGTGAAGTAGTTAAACTACCTTAACAGTAGAGCGGAAAGTCAAAAACGGCCCTGTGCTACATGGATATATTCAATCTAACATCAGCATCTCCAGATATGTCTCCCCCGTCGCCATGTCTATATGCCTGTGAGGCCAGGGTTTAAATATCCAAGTAAGAATCTGCCGCACCGCCCATCTGATAAGTATCAGTTGCATGCGGCCAGAAATTGCCCAGGGCTTCCAAAAAGGCCCCCTGAGTAGTGGTCACGCCACACCTCCCCACGGCGCACGTGTGGCCGACGTCATACGCACCCGCTGCACCTCCCCACTGCGCACGCGCATCAGACATCACACGCACGCTCCGCGGAGTGACGCCGGCATGGCAATGTCTCCAGGAGGACACAGAACGGTCACCCTGGAGACAGGTGGGAGTGACAAATGCAGATGATACAGCAGATGACACAGAAGAGTAACTACTGGCAAATTTAATGGAGAAAAAATAAAAAGGTTACAAAGATAAAAAACCCATGTATTATGAAACTAAAAAGAGCATTAAAACATAATCATGCAGTGACCTTAGAAAGTATATAAATACCAATAGAGGTAAGTGACAGCCAAAATGAGTCGTGGCCAGGACTGCATGTGACAGCGTTTACATCCAGAAAACAGAAAGACCAGCACATATACAAAAAAATTGTGCAAAACCCGATTCAATACAAACCAAACACAAATCAAATATCAGAGAGGAAAAAAGAAGAATTGAGGAATGATTTAAGGCCTATATGTATGTAAGAGTATGAGAGGCCAAGAGAAGAAAAATAAAAGGCAAGAGGTAGGAAATATATAAAATTATATATCACTACTTCTCCATCCCGCCCGAATTGAAACCTTACAGAAAGGGCTTAAAACAAACTGCGTCGTTGAGTCCCGGGGGATGAGTGGCCCTCAAAATATAAATCCAGCGCAATTCAAGCTGGAGGAGACTTTTGTTCCAGTCTCCTCCTCTTGGATTGGGGTGGATACGATCCAAGATCAAGAATTTGATCTTGGGAAATTTACCCTGATGGACAAGGGTAGTGTGTCTTCCCAGGGGTAGGTCAGGATTACATGTCTGCATGCTCCTAATAAGCCTGCAAACGTTTTAACAACAAACTAAATGCTGCTGACAGGGTCCCTTTGGGAACATCTAAATATTATTGTATTGTGTCACATTTTGCAAAAGTACCGTATTTATCGGCATATAACACGCACAGACGTATAACACGCATCTTCATTTTAAGAGGGAAGTTTCAGGGAAAAAATGTAAATTTAAATAAAGAACTTTGAAGCAAAATAAGGGTAGGTGCCCATAAATGCAGCCTGATCAATGCCTATCTGCAGCCTCGCCATTGCCCATCAATGCAGCCTGATCAATTCAGCTTAATCAATGCCCATCTGTAGCCTCATAATTGCCCATCATTGCAGCTTGATCAATGCCCATCTGCACCCTCACCATTGCCATGAATGCAGCCTGATCAATACCCGCCCCCCTCCCCGTTCTCTCCGAGGCAGCCCAAATTGCAGTATCGGCGTATAACACACACACACTATTTGCAACCGATTTGCAGGGTGAAAAAGTGAGTGTTATACACCAATAAATACAGTAATTTTAGTAGACCGTAAAATATCCTATACAAAAATATTTGTAAATTATATAAAGTGCCTAAGATTTTTGCACAGTAATGTATATCCAGATATCAGTATCTGTGAAGTTATGCCATTACATAAAGGGGGCCATTTAAAGTAGACTGCAGCATACAACTTTAATAGTAACAAATGTTGGCTCTACATAAAAATGTTTTGTTAAGGTTCATAACAGCCCAACAATTAGTTTTTGGTGAAATGGTTCTAGGTTCTGAAAACAAGTGTAAAAAATTGTGTGCCCCCCCCCCCCATATATTCCCTGATCCTAAACCTTAGGCTTACCCTCTTTCACCCTAACAATTAGAGTAGAACTATAGACGCAACTTTTTGGATAGAGGGAGGGTTATACGCTTTTTAAGGTTTATTTTTGCCATTTTGGGACAGGAAGTAAAGATTTCCCTTTGCTTCCTCTCCCATAGGCAAACAGGATGTAAGAGGAAATCCCTGCAAAATAAGGGAAATATCTCGGGGACCCCCAGGCCACTAGAAGTAGAATATTCCCCTCTATTCCTTTTCTGGGGACAACCCACAATTTGGGATTGGCTTTTACTTTCACTGATCAAGATCAACAGGACAAATGGAGAGAGTGACTCTCCCTAACAGTGACACACAGCAAATAAAACCTGACAGGTGTTCTAATGCATCTCCCCTCTATCCAAAAATAAATAAATTGCCTTTAGTTATGCTTTCTACTATACTAAGGCCCTTCGCATCCTAGCACTGTTACCATACACATTGCAGTATAGCAAACTTATCCCTATTGAATGAACTTCTGGCATAAAATGCAATAAACAAGGACCTAAAGCAAATGAACACAACATACTGCAGATTGATCAGTATATACCACACTTGTATATTGAGGCTCTATTTGGAAAGAATTGGAATGCAGTAATAGTGAGTAGTCATTACTGTGCATTGCATTAAGGTGTGGTAAATCAAATTTTTTTTCAATGTGTTGTCACCACACAAGGGTGTGAAACGGCCTAAGGAAATACCTATGTAAAATGCACTGAAAAACATACTATAACATGCAGCAATGTGTTTTGATGCTTTTTCAATAATTTCACAGAAAATTGCATATGTGTGACTGGACCTTAACACTTAACCTGACCCCTAAAATGAACATTCACCATACTTTAAGGCTCTATGCACACTAGCGTTTTTCATAAGCTCAAAAAAAGCTAGAAAAAAAAAACGCTAGAAGAAAAATGCTAATAGTATTTTTTGTGCCAGCTTCTAGTAGCATTTTAGGAGCATTAGCATTTTATTAGCATTTTTGCAGTACACGAAGGAAAAAAAGATAGAAAAAAAAGCTGTTGGGAACATTTTAGTAGCATTTAGAAGCAGTTAGGAACATTTAGGAGTCTGTAGGAGCACTCAGGGGTTTTTTCTGCAGGAGAAACGCTCCAAAAAACTCTACAAAAAAACTTTTTTTTTTTTTTCGTCCATGGACGGACACAGCTTCTTAAATCTTGACAAAGTGGGTTATGTTCCCGTTCATAGGAGAGGACTAGGCAGAACATGTTAGTTATCTTAAAACATATAACTTTAACAGAGTTGAACAGCCCCGCCCAGGGGGCGGTCCCTCCGGTCATAACCCCTCCCCCTGCAGCTCAGTTTTTTTCTGCCTAGTAGAGGAGATGGACCTGGCCCAGAGTCCTACAGAAATTTTTACTTTTTATATTTTATTTTATTTTTTGATCCTGAGATCTTCTATCAAGTGCCGGCTGGGTGACAAGCTGGATATTATAGATCCTGGTAGTCTCACCAGTCCGGCCTTCGAGCGCGAGCAGACCTTAGCTGAGCGCTGGGTCAGCCACGACATGCCCCATTTGCTCCAGGGGTGGCCGGTGAGTTTTTTTGCTCCGGGGCCCACATATGACTGACCTACTCGGGGTTCAATCACAGTGGGCCATGGCCAACAGCCACTCCTTTTGTCCGGCGGTGAGTCTGTCTGGAACGCACCAGCATGTCCACGCGTGGACGGGTAAGTACAGTTTCTCCTGTTTTGTGTCAGTTTGGAACAGCTGGGCTTCCTAGAGGGTCATTAGGGGGTCCCCAGTCCTCCCTTTCCCTCCCTCTGCCCCCCTCCTTTTCCTCCTCCCCAGTGTGGGGCCTCTGCGTCGGCGGTATGTGCCTGTGGGGGTCTCTGTATCCCGGTTGGGGGCTGTGCAGCTGTCAGGGTCCGCTTCTGTGGGGGTGCTGTGTTTTTCTGGGAAGCCTCCGCTCGGCGTCCCTGCGGCCTTCTCGTCCACCTCAGGTGCTCGGGCGCCATTTTCATTTTTTGTAGCGCCGGCGCCATTTTCTGGTGGTTTTATTTTACATTAAGAAATTCAATTGGCGGCCATTTTCTTGTGGCCGCACTGTGGCGCAGGTCTTCATTGCGGGCGGCCATTTTCTTGTAGACCACGCCCTTTTTTCCCCTGAGGAGTCTGGCGGCCATTTTGGATGTGATTTTTCACTGTATGGCTTGCCCTCTAGTGCTGGAGGCTCCCTGAACGGCACGAATAGTGCTATTTACCTCAAAGAACACTTCAGTCACACACAGTGTGTGAGGCAGGCGGACAAACGGCGCTGAGCAGTCTGACTGGGTGGTGTGAGTCCCTGGGTAACCCCCCCCCCGGTCAGCGCAGCTAGGAGGGTGGACTTTTTTTGTCACAAGTGTCTTGACTTAGTCCCTAAGGTCTGTCAGTGGGTCAGAATGGAGTCTGAAGCTGGTATTCTTTCCCCAGACATTCCAGAGGCAGCAGCTGGTGCCCCTGCACCTGCGATTACCATGGACAATTTGTCGGCAGTCCTGGAGACATTTGTTGCCAGGGTGGAAGTGGCATGCGGGCGTAAGGGGGGGGGAAAGCGCCCCCTCCCCCAGCCATCTTGTCAAGGTCACCTGTGGCCAGGTGACAGATGCACACCGTAGGGGGACAGGAGTGCACCGCAAGGTAGTGAACCCTATGGCTGGCTTCTGCGGATAGGAAACTGGGTGGTTGTGGAAAGCGGGACCAGAGGAGCACAACCGGGATCCTAACGGAAGCTAAAGCCAAGATTCCCCAGGGCGCGGAGTCTAAGACCCAGCAGGTCTTCTCCAGAGCCTCTAGTGGTGAGGATGTTATGCTGCAGGCTGGGACCAGGTCGCGGCCCCTGGAGTTTCCTAGCTCACGCCCCGTAGGATAAGGGGAAAAGAGGGGAAGCAGCAGCACAAGATATGAGAGAAACGAATAACAAGCTGAAGGTCAGGGGCCACAAGCAGACAAGGATAACGAAAGAACGAGCCGAAGGTCGAGGGTCACGAGCAGACAGGGATAGTCGGGGACAAGCCAAATATGTAACAGAGAGACAGACGTAGCACACGGCAGGCAGGAACCCAAACACACAATGCCTAACAAACACGTTGATCAGCAAAGCAGGCTTGCAGTGCACAGGTTAATATAGTGTTCTGTGATAGGGCCTGGGGTGGAGTCAGGCTGGGAGGAGATTATAAAGGAAGCCAGGTGAAAAGGGTTCTGGCCTCTAAGATGAACACATGAGGAGGAAAGGTAAGATGGCAGACAGACATTAATGCATATCCATGACACATCTCCTGGGGAATGCTCTGACTCGGGCCTGGCTGCAGCACAGGACCCCTGTTCTGAGGCGTCAGAAGACGTGGACCAGGACCGTCCTGGCACTGAGGAGGTCTCCTCGTCCGGGTCAGTGCAGGACGGAGCACTTGTGGGAGCACATATCAATGCAGTAAGGGGACACTGTTAAGCTTGAAGATACTGCTGGGACATCCACTGGGGTGTCAGTCCCTTTTGGGTCGCATAAAACAACCCGCTCTGTGAAGGTTTTTCCTTATGTTGATTTCTTTGACAGATTCATAGATAAGGAATGGGAATGGCCGCAGAGGTCCTTTTTGTGGTCCATCAGTGCATGGCGGTCCTTTACCCCTTTGAAGAGAGCCTTTTGAAAAAAATGGGCTTCTCCCCCTGTAGTTGACCCAGCGGTATCAAGGTTGAACAAGGTAACCACTTTCCCGGTAGAAGGGACCCCTGCTTTTAAGGACCCTACTGATAGGAGATCCGAAGCAGTAACTTGGACCGTGTTCGCTATGCTAGGGTCAGCGTTGCGGCCGTTAGTGGCTGCAGCCTTGGTGTCTCAGACACTCACTGAATGGGCTAAACTTTTGCATCAGGCAGTAGAGGAGCATCAGCTCCCACAGGAAATTGTTACACTGGCCGACCAGCCGGTGCAGGGTCTGGTGTATGTCTGTGATGCAATCCTGGATGCGACTCCTTTAATCTCCAGGGCCTCTGTATCCATGGTGGTCTTGCGCCGCCTGATATGGCTGAAATGCTGGTCCGCGGACTAAGCTTCTAAGAAAGCTCGAACGGATTTGCCTTTCAAAGGTGGGAGGCTTTTTGGTGCCTCACTGGACAACATTATTAGGGATGTCACTGGAGGTAAGAGCACACTTCTACCTCAGTCCACCAAGGGTAAAGGGCCGCCCCGCAAACAGGGGCCTTCTTTCCCCGCACAAAAGCAGTATTTTCATCAGTCGGGGCCGCTAGCAGACTCTCCCAAGCCGATAAAGGTTCAGCTGGGGGACAGAAGCATCCCTGGGCACGCAAGCAATCCAAGCCTACAAACAAATCTGCTTCCGCATGAAGTCTTGCCCCCCACCCGATGCTTGGGTGGGGGGACGTCTTTGCGAGTTCGCAGAACGGTGGACCACCCTGCTTTCCGACCAGTGGGTTTGTGAAGTGATCACTTCGAGTTTCTTTCTTGTCCACCAAACCGATTCTTTCCCTCAAATCTTCCTCTCCTACCATCTCGTCGGTCTGCCCTGACTGGGGCAGTTCAAAACTTGAGGCGCGGGGTAATCATACCCGTACCGCCGCAGGACAGGTTTCAGGGATTCTACTCAAATCTGTTTGTGGTCTCAAAGGAGGACAGTGTTCGTCCAATCCTAGACCTCAAGGCCCTCAATGACTTTGTGAAGGTTCGGAAATCGATTCGCTCGGTGGTAGCTGCGCTCCATCCCGGGGACTTTCTGACGTCCCTGGACATCAAGGACACATACTTGCATGTCCCCATATGCGACTGGCACCAGATGTTCCTGCGTTTCGCGGTCGGGGAGGACCACTATCAATTTGTGGCTTTCCCTTTTGGCCTAGCGTCGGCACCAAGAGTTTTCACCAAGGTGCTCGCCCCGGTTCTGGCTTTGCCAAGACAGCGAGGCATTGCCGTTGTAGGCTACTTTAGATGATCTTCTTCTGAGAGCTGCTTCCAGCTCAGAATTAGAGGAGGACATGTCTATAGCCAGTCAGACTCTCCAAGAATTTGGATGGATACTGAACCTCCAGAAATCGGTGTTAGTTCCGACTCAGTGCCTAGAATACCTGGGGCTGATTCTGGACTCATCAGAGGCGAGAGTTTTTCTCCCTCCAGAGAAGTTGCAGACGCTCCAGGCTGCAGTGAGGTCTTTAACATCCTGCAAATGGTCGTCTCTCCGATTCTGCATGAGAGTCCTGGGACTCATGGTAGCCTCCTTCGAGGCAGTACTGTATGCCCAATCCCATACTCGGGTGCTGCAGAAGGAGATTCTATCCAAATGGAATAATCCCCATTGTCTCTGGATTATCAGATTCAGGTAAGTCGCCTAGTCAGGGCCTCTCTGACTTGGTGGCTGACATCCCCGGCTCTTCGGCCCGGGAAGACTTTCCTTCCTTTCCACTGGACTGTGATTACGGCGGATGCCAGCCTGACCGGTTGGGGGGGGAGTCTGGGGGGTTCAGTCGCCCCCAGGGCCGCTAGACTCCGGAACAATCTCTCCTACCGATCAATGTCCTCGAACTTCGGGCGATCAGGCTGTGCCTCTCCAAGTGGTCGCAGAGACTTCAAGGGCGTCCAGTCAGGATCCAGTTGGACAACGCCACGGTGGTGGCTTATGTCAACCATCAGGGAGGAACAAGGAGCTCGGCCGCAGCGTCGGAGGTCGCTCACATCCTAGTGTGGGCCGAAAGGAGTGTACCGGCTCTGTCGGCTGTTTACATTCCGAGCATAGAAAACTGGCAGCCGGACTATCTCAGCCTTCAGATGCTGGACCAAGGGGAATGGTCGCTACAGTCGGAGGTGCTTCAAATCCTTTGTCAGAAATGGGGCACACCAGATGTGGATCTCCTGGCCTCTCGACTCAATCGCAAGGTGTCAAGGTGTGTGGCCAGGTCCAGGGATCCCTGGCACGTTGGTGGCTCCATGGGGTCAGTATCGGCTAATTTATGCCTTTCTCCCACTGAATTTGCTTCCTCATCTGCTCCGCAGAGTGGAGGCCGAGGGGATTCCGGTGATTCTAATTGCCCCAGACTGACCCCGGTGTCCCTGGTACGCCGACCTCGTGAGACTGGTAGCAGACGCTCCCTGGCGTCTGCCATTGCGGGAGGACCTTCTGTCTCAAGGTCCCATACTTCATCCTGCTTTACAGTCGCTGGCTTTATCAGCATGGCTCTTGAAAGCCAGGTACTAAGGGATCGTGGTCTGTCAGATTCAGTAATCTCCACCATGTTGAGGGCCCGGAAATCATCTTCCCGAAAGATCTACCATCGCACTTGGAAGGCATACATCTCTGTGTGAAGAGATAGATTGGTGCCCGTGGGCATATTCGGTTTCTCGGATCCTGCTGTTCTTACAGCGCAGAGTGGATCAGAAACTTGCCTTAAGCACTATTAAGGGGCAGATTTCAGCCTTGGCTGTCTTCTTCCAACGACCCCTGGCGGCTCGCTCACTGGTAAGTTCGTTAGTACAGGGGGTTCGACGCGTAGTTCCCCCGATTAGACCACCGCTTCCTCCGTCGGACTTAAATCTGGTGCTCTCGGTACTTCAGGAATCTCCCTTTGAGAACATATGGGAGATTCCTCTCAACACTTTCTCAGAAAGTTGCCTTTCTAGTTGCTATTACATCGGTCAGAAGGGTTTCTGAATTGGCGGCCTTGTCTTGCAAGTCGCCTTATTTGGTCCTCCATAAGGATAAAGCGGTGCTACGCCTGCAACCTTCATTCCTTCCTAAGGTAATTTTGGCTTTTCACCTGAACGAGGACATTGTACTTCCATCCTTGTGTCCTCGGCCGTCGCATCCCAAGGAGGCTGCGCTACATACCTTGGACGTGGTACGTGCCCTACGGGTGTACCTGTCTGCTACTGCTCCGTTCTGGAGATCTGACTCACTGTTTGTGTCGGTGTCTGGTCCACAGAAGGGCCTGGCGGTCTCGTCGGCCACCATTTCTAGGTGGATCAGGCAGACCGTCATCCAGGCCTATGCCCTTAAGGGCGCCTCCCTTTCCTGTCACGGCGCATTCGACCAGGGCAATTGGTGCCTCCTGGGCTTTCCGACAGGCATCTGTCTCACAGGTGTGCAAAGCGGCGACCTGGTCGTCTGTTCACACTTTCTCAAAGTTTTACAACGTTGATGTGAGTGCATCTTCGGATGCTTCTTTTGGCCGCAAGGTTTTGCTGGTGGCTGTTTGAGGTTGCAACTCCTCCGTTGAGGAGCTCTGTTTGTTTGGGGTGAAGTTAAGTCTTCTTTTGATTGCTGTTCCCACCCCTCGTTTTCTTCTGACACTGCTTGGGGACGTCCCACTTTGTCAAGATTTAAGGAGCTGTGTCCGTCCATGGACGAAAAGAGAAGATAGGATTTTTTTGTACTCACCGTAAAATCCTTTTCTCTGTTGTCCATGGACGGACACAGCACCCACCCCTCCTTTTTAAGTTTGTACTGCTTTTTGACGAACTGAGCTGCATGCTGCAGGGTGAGGGGCTATGACCGGAGGGACCGTCCCCTGGGCGGGGCTGTTCAACTCTGTTAAAGTTACATGTTTTAAGATAACTAACATGTTCTGCCTAGTCCTCTCCTATGAACAGGAACATAACCCACTTTGTCAAGATTTAAGGAGCTGTGTCCGTCCATGGACGACAGAGAAAAGGATTTTACGGTGAGTACAAAAAATCCTATTATTCCTGCTCCTAGATGCTGAAGCTCAAAACATGCTAACAGCCTAAAGTAGTGTGTATGGGCATATAGCATAACACTATTTAGCTTCTAGAAGCAGGAAAAAATGCTAATAACAGCTTCTAGGAGATTAAGAAAATGCTAAATGTACATGTAGCCTAAAGGCCAAGTCCTCCTTTTGCAAAATATAAGTGTAACATGGTATAAAAGGTAGAGATTGTCCTTCAACCCTGCTCCTTAAAATGTAACCTTAACCAGACCCAAACCTTAACCTAACACTTAAAAATTAACCCTCAACTCGTAACCCTAAAGATTGAATTCAACACCATATTTCCTACATCTTATACTTAGTGTTTGTAACCCTAAAAAAAAAAATTGGATCCTGTTACTTTAAACTATGTTATATGCTGTGTATTTTGGCCCCCTGTATCACCTGAAAAACCTGGCTGATCCTGCCTTGTTCTGCCCTT
This sequence comes from Rana muscosa, assembly GCA_029206835.1. Classification (NCBI taxonomy): domain Eukaryota; kingdom Metazoa; phylum Chordata; class Amphibia; order Anura; family Ranidae; genus Rana; species Rana muscosa. Next base: position 76,621,212 of record CM055121.1, read on the forward strand.
CCCTCTGTAAACCGACCTTGGTTTATCATGGCTGCTGAGCTCTGACACCGTGGTCATTTTACATGCCTCCGTCATCTGCTCTCCTCTGTCCCCTCCCTGCCAGCTAGGGAAAGTGCCCGCCCCTCCCCTCCTGCTGCTGAAATTACAGTGTAAATTACACTCAATCCCCTCTGTCCTATGCTGCAGTGTATGTGCTTTGTAAAAAATATGCCCAATCGTGGCTCTCACGTGACTCCTCGCTTCTCCTGTCCTCCCCGTCTGACATCTCTGCTCTCTCCTCCTCCTGACTGATGCCCCTCAGCCCCTCCCGCTCTAGCTGTCAGATCTGGAGAGGGAGCAGCGAGGGGTCACGTCAGCACCGAGCGGTGCTGTGAAATAAGGTAGTAAAGGGCAGATTTTTTTACAAAGCACATACACTTCAGCATATAGGGCGCATTCTAACAGAGGGGATTGCTAGTAATTTACACTGTAATTTCAGCAGCAGGAGGGGAGGGGAGGGGCGGGCACTGTCACTAGCTTATCCACTTTAAGCTCCGATCCCTTAACTCATTAGCCTAACAATACCTTACCTTGTAAAATACTTAATTACCATGTCATATTTGAAAGTATTGGGCCATCCAAAGCACACTTTGCACACAGTAAATTCGACACTGACATTGACTGTGGGATATTCTCTCACAGTTGCTGTGATGTCCACAGATGACACTCGTCAATGAGGGCCCATTCACACCTGAGCATTTTCAGCTGGTAAAAACCGCTCATCTCAAAAGTTCCAAAACGCCCAACAAGCAAAATTCCATTCATTTAAATGGCCCCTGTTCACATCTGACCATTCTGTCGCCTGAAGCCTCGAAATAGTACATGAGCTTCTTTTTAGGCAGATTACAGGTGTTTTTCTGCTTTTTACATTGACCTTTTGACCTGTACAAAATTGTGAGACTTTCCGCCTGAAAATGATGCACTCAGGTGTGAATGCAGCCTAAGTTGCACTGTGTAGCCCTCTGAGGCTCATGAAGTCATGTGATGCATGGAGCAGACCGTTAAGTGCTGTGTAATATGTTCATTTTGGCAAGATACAGTGCTCTGAAAAAGTATTTACCTCTGCCCTGATAATTTTTTTTGCATATATGTCACACTTTAATGATTCAGATAATCAACATATGTTAAGATTACACAAAGATAACCCGAGTAAACTCAAAATGCAGTTTTTAAATGATTTCATTTATTAAGGGGGAAACAAAACTATGCCTGGTCTTATGTGAAAAAGTAATAGCCCCCTTTTTCTAAATCATGAATGAATTGTGATTAACCAAATTTTTTGGAAAGCGGAGCTAAATTTCACTTACCACACCCAGGCCTGATAACTGCCAGACCTGTTGAATCAAGAAATCACTTAAATAGAAGCTGTCTGACAAAGTAAAGCATACTAAATGATCTAAAAAAGCAATACATTGTGCCGCAATCTAAATAAATTCAACACTAGGACAGTGTGAAACGCGTCTGCTTGACCAGTGTGCTGTGACCTGCAGTGTGATTTTTGGATTTTGGATTTTTACAAAATAAAGGCTTTTATTCGGAGTGCTGCTGTCCAGAAGATTTGTTCTTTTGCTTTGCTCGAGTTTACATTGCCTGCACCCGTGGTTGTTGGGAAGAAGCAATTACTTGGAGGATATCTACACCTGAGTGGCTTCCTTTCTCTGCTAACTGCCACTGATCACATGGACTGAAACTGTCAATATGGTGATATGATTCTTTACGATTTTTGAAATAATAGAACCACTCTTTTAAGACCCTAAGAGATGCCACACACAGAGACGGACCATATAATCTTCCTCTGTTGTCATTCACCTTTTTTATTTATTATTTTCTTTTTTTTCTTTAGGACTCTTCCTACATATATTGTTAACAGTGCTAATAATCACTCTTAAACCTCTTAGTTTGAACAACCCTATAACTGATTCTCTATTTTGATAGAACAGATAACAGATAGTAATGTTGTTTAAACAAGAATGAATAGTTTCACAGCAAGTTTTATTTTTATGTTCATTCCAAAATAATTAAAATTTTCCTGCCTATGAGCTAGATTATTCACTTTACTCAATTTCTCTGTCTACTATCATATAACTCTCCCTTTTTTGGAATAACTCTCCCTATGCTTCTTCCTTCTCTAACTCGTATGCAGGACATTGATGTCTCATACACGGACAACCCGGTAGAATATATACCAGAATTGTTTTACTCATTATTTTATTTAAATAGTGACTTGATAAGTTTATGTGTTTTAAAGTTTATATTGTCTGATATTGTCCCAGATACTGCTCACTCCTCCACCTCCAACTTAATCCTTAAAGCGGAGTTCCACCCAAATTTGGAACTTCCGCTAAATCCACTCCTCGCCCCCTTACATGCCACATTTGGCATGTAATTTTTTTTAGGGGGTAGTGGGGTCTTCGGTAGGAGTGGGACTTCCTGTCCCAGTTCCTCCTTCCGCCCTGGGGTCGCCTAGGCGATACGCCATATCGCCTTTTGGCAGCCCCTCCCTGTAGGCGATCACCTGGGACGTGACAGGTCCCAGGCGATCGCCTGACCACTCAGAGAGCGATGCGCCGTTCGCGCATGCGCAGTGAGTGCCCGGCCGTGAAGCCGAAAGCTGTCACGGCCGGGTGCCCACATTATGAATGGAGGTGCCGGCGGAGAAGGGGGGGGAGTAGCGGAGCTCCGGGCGTCGCGTCGCTGGACAGTGGAACAGGTAAGTGTATGTTTATTAAAAGCCAGCAGCTACACTTTTTGTAGCTGCTGACTTTTAATAAACATAAAAAAAGGCTGGAACTCCCCTTTAAGTGCCTGGTGAGTCTACCAGACACTCTTTGAATAAATTGTACCTACTGGCTGGTAATTTCTTGCCACCCACTGGATACTAGCTCCAGTTAGGAGCCATTTATTTAACACCGATATAAAAGCTTCTCTTTTTTTTTTCTTTTCTTTTTTTTTTCTCTTTGTAACACTTTTCCAACTTTACCCCCCCCCCCTTTTCCCCTCTTCCTTCTCTTTACTTTGTCCTCCCTTATTTGATTTATTTTCCTTTTCCTCCTCCAGACTACGATCACATATATATCTAATAACAAAGTTTATAATTTTTTGATTATTAATAGATATTGATATGACGTCACTCGATATACTTACGCTCAATGTACAAGGTCTTAATTCCCCTCCTAAACGCACAAAAGCTTTCCACTTTTTCTCATCTATCCCAGCTTATGTGGTTTGTCTACAAGAGACAAACTTTTCTACTCAATCCTCCCCTAAATTTTGCAGCCGCCAATATCCTCAAGTATAGAAAGCCTCAGCCTCCATCAAACAGAGAGTTGTTTTGATTGCTTTCCACCACGCTACACCTTTTACCCTACACTCAGAGATTAAAGGAGCATTAAAGCTTCCCTTTTTTTTCCCCAAAAATAACAAACATGTTATACTTACCTCCACTGTGCAGCTCGTTTTGCACACAGTGGCCCCGATCCTGGTCTTCTGGGGTCCCTCGGCGGCTGTCTTGGCTCCTCCCCGCAAGGACTCCACACCTTCATGCGAGTGAGCTCGCATGGTGTGGAGTGATTGCGGGCGCGCTCCCGTGATACAGCGGCGGCCATAGCCGCCGACTGTATCACTCGGCCCCGCCCCCCGCGCGCCGCGTCATTGGATGTGATTGACAGCAGCGCCAGCCAATGGCTGCGCTGCTTTCAATCCATCCAGTGCAGCCAATCGGCGGCCAGGCTGAAAAACGTATAGGATGACGGGGACGAGCGTGGGACTTTCGAGGGGCCAGGTAAGTAAAACAGGGGCTCGGGGGGGGGGGGGCGGTATTGTCGAATGTTTTTTCACCTTAATGCATAGGATGCATTAAGGTGAAAAAACATGTAACTTTACTACTCCTTTAATGACCCTGAAGGTCGCTACATAATACTAAATGGTTTATTACTTGACAACGAAATCACGGTTGTATCATATTACTCTAACCAGGTAATATACCCAATTTTAGACAAATCCCCAACACCCGCAACTATTCACCGCCCTAAATACCAACAACTTTTAAACCAACATTCCCTTATTGATACATGGCGTAAACAACATCCTAGGAAAAAAACAATATACTCACTACTCTCATCCCCATAAACAATTTTCTCGAATAGACCATTTATTAGTAAATATCAATTCTTCTCCACTAATACGCAATTCACAAATCATCCCTTGTGCATGGTCTGACCACAATGCAGTACTGACTTTTTCTTCTCTTAGCCCAGGTTCACACTGGGGCTGCGGGAGTGAAGCCGTGCGAGTTCAGCTGAACTCGCACGATTTCACTCCTGCCTGTCAGTCCCGATTTCAGCTAGATTACAGAGACATCTGACACAGATGTCAATGTAAATCACGGCTGAAATCGCAAAAAGTAGTACAGAAACTACTTTTTGTAATCTGTGCAGTGCCGAAGATGCGGCGTCGCACCGATTAGGACGGTGCCATTGCCCGCAATTTGCGGCAAATTTTGCCGATTTGACATGCGATTTGACATGTCAAATGGCACCAGTGTGAACCAGGGCATATTCCAAAACCTAATCTAGGTACATGGTACATAAATGACAGCTTGCTAGCAATCCCTAAATACCGACAAGATATAGAAAAAGCCATTCAAGATTACATAGCAGATAATAAACCATGAGAGACAAATCCCCTAACTTATTGGGAAGCCGTGAAACCAGTCATCAGAGGAATCTGTATAAGTAAAGCATCTTACCTACGCAAACAAAATAAACGAATACAAAAGCAACTAGATGAGAATTTTCTGAAGCCTTATAAAATGCTTCAAAGCAACCCTCTCCCTCTAACAAACTAGTCTATGATAAAGCCAAACTAGAACTCAACCTTTTTCTAACAGATTCAGCAGAACAGATTATCTGCAAAACCAAACACACTCTCTATATGAAAGCCATCAAACCTACAACCTTTTTATCCCTTTCTCATCGTAAATCAGACCACTCACGGAAGCCAATTAGATTAAAAATATAAAAAAAACACCTTCTCCAGTAACCCTCAAAAAATAGTGAAAGAATTTGGTAGAAAATTATCCCATTTTTATACCAAGAGACTCAAACTTTTGAACAATCACGCCTCGATTCGCTATTAGCTGATATTAAACTTCCCTCCCTTTCTGCAACCCAATTAGAAACCCTTGAAAAAACTATTACATCTCTTGAAATTCAAACAGCAATCAAAGCTTTGAAGCCACTCAAACGCCCAGGACCCGATGGTTTTTCAGCCACATACTATAAACACTTCCAAACACTACTTTCTCCTTTATTAATGGAAGCCTTCAATTCACTTTTAACTAGACATTCCTTCCGTCCAGAATCCCTTTTAGCTTCCATTTCTATGATCCCCAAACCAAATTCAGACGACACTTCATGGTCTAACTACAGACCAATCTCTACTCTTAATTTAGATATCAAGCTACTAGCTAAAATCCTCTCCAATCGACTAAATCCAATCATAGGCAACCTTATACATAAAGATCAGACAGGCTTTATCCCATCCAGACAAACTGGTGATAACATTTGTCAAGCACTTCTCCTTGCTCATATGGCACGAACACGTCGCATCCCTGCCTGCTTCCTCTCTATTGATATACGGAAAGCATTTGATTCCTTATCTTGGCATTATCTTCACTCTATTCTCGGTAGATGGGGTTTTGGAAACAACTTTCTACAGTGGATAACTTCTCTATATGACAAACTAAAAGCATATATAACTTACTCAGGTTACAGATCTGACCCATTTATTATTGAAAGAGGAACCAGGCAGGGATGCCCATTATCCCCCCTACTCTTTGCTCTAGCAATAGAACCTCTGGCCCAATTATTTGCTCTAATATTAATATTAAAGGTCTTGAACATAGGGGCCATCAACACAAGCTATGTCTGTTCGCAGATGATGTCTTCGTTTTTCTCACTTCACCTTTAACATCAGCACCAAATCTTATATCCACCCTTACTAAATTTGGAGCTATATCTGGTCTTAAAATAAACTCTCAAAAATCTAAAGCACTAAACATCTCTCTCCCATTGGAATTGCAAACACATTTACAGGACTCCCTCCCCTTTAGCTGGTCAACTTCACATATCGCATACCTAGGTACCTCTCTAACAGAAAACCCAGCAGAACGATATAAGGCAAATTACCTACCATTGATGAAACAATTAAACGCACTAATGTAAAATTGGTCCTCTCTACCGTTGGCATGGATGGGTAGAATTACAGTCATCAAGATGTCAATTTTACCCAAAATCCTATATCTCTTCTGAGTACTCCCAATTCAAGTCCCAGCATACTTCCTTCGTATTCTCCAACGCAAAACTCTACAATTCATATGGGGCAAACTTAAACCCTGTTTACCACAAGCTACTCTATATACCCCCCTCTATATACGTGGTGGACTAAGTGTTCCAGATTTCACAAAATATTATTATGCTGCCCAATTGGCTCAACTCCCTAAATATCACGCTACCAAAGAGATTCCCCTCTGGGTCGCGATTGAATCAGTTGATTGCGATCCACTTTCTTTAGCAAATCTTCTGTGGCTCACTCCAACTTTACGTCGTACGATTTCTAATCCCATTTCTAGACATAATTTATCCATTTGGGATAGGCTTAGAACACGATTTGGACTTCAATCTCCACATAACCCTCTCCTCTCCTTCCTAAACAACCCCTCCTTTTACCCAGCTTGGGCTTCCCCTTCTTAGCATGGTCAAAAGCAGATCTAACGAGCATACCATTTCTTTGAATCTAACACCATCACGCCCTTTCCCAAACTCTGTGATACAAAAGAAATTCCACAAACAGAAACCTTCAGGTATCTACAAATCAAACAATTCCTACAGCAGAATGATTCCCCGAATTCTACAATGCCTAATCGTACAACATTTGAACAAACCTGCATCTCTGACCCACACAAACGTGGTCTAATCTCGGAAATATACAATCAATTACTGTCTCATACAACTTCAACTCCCCCAACCTACACTACCAAATGGGAGACAGACCTGAATCTCCAATCAGATGATATAAATTGGACCCAAATTTGGCAAGCCACAACATCAGCTACCCCAAATATTGCTGCATTAGAAACTAACTACAAGGTACTCACCAGATGGTACCTTGTGCCAGCAAGAATATCCAAATTTTTCCCTCAATACCCTGCCCAATGCTTCAGAGACTGTATAGATATAGGTACGCATCTACACATATGGTGGACATGCCCTAAAGTTAAGACTTTCTGGAAGCAAATATTTAACCTACTATCCACCATGTTCAATACCATTGTTGTACCTGACCCAACTGTAGCACTCCTAAATAACAAACCACAAAATATCTCACAACGTCAATTCCAACTTCTACTATATGTCACTACGGCTACTAAACAAACCATAGCTCAAGCTTGGAAAACATCTACTTTATGTATAATTTTTTTGATTTTAGGAGTAATAAGATTATTTGTATGTCTAGTTCCATTTTTTTTATTTATTTCCATCAACAGGACACGCCAAGCCACAAAGCAGGATCTTGGCCCCTGTTAGAAATATATAATTAAACAACAATATGAACACTACTTATGCTACCTTTTATTTGCCCCAAACTTTTAATCCATGCTTATTGACAAATCAGATGTTACTTTTGCTAAATTTTTGTGCCATTTTTGAGAAGCCCTTAGATGTCTTATGTTCATCTTATTTTATTCCAGAATTAAAAACGTAATATACGATATATCACTATTATACAAAAAATGTATGTATAAAATGTATTATCAACAATAAAATATTTGAAAAAAAATGTAAGAAAAAAAAAAAGTGTATATTGATTGATTTTTGCACAAAAGTTATATCGTCTACAAACTATGGTATATTTTTATTTATTTTAACTAGTGATGGCGGCGATTAGCGACTTATAGCGGGACTGGCATATTGCGGCGGACAAATCGGACACCTAACTGACACTTGACACCTTTTGGGGACCAGTGACGCGAATAGAGTGATCAGTGCTAAAAAATATGCACTGTTGCTGTATTAATGACACTGGCAGAAAGGGGTTAACATCAGGGGCGATCAAAGGGTTAAGTGTGTTCCCTGGGAGTGATTACTAACTGTGGGGGATGCTTTGACCTGGAATGTAAAGATCTGTGTTCCAGCTTAGCAGGAGCTCAGAATCAGCACATTCACCTCTCGCAGAACAGCAGTTTGCCTTGTTTACATTGGCAGACCGCCGTTCTGCCTTTCTCACGGACAACTGGCGGGTCCCAGCAGAAATCGCGTCCGCCGGACCCGCTGATTGTTTTCCGCTGTGTTCAATCACAGCGGGAGCGGGTCGCTGGCGGAGCGTGACCCAGACTTGTCAGATCACATACTAGGTATATGATCTGCCACAGTATATCTACGGTGGGCAGTCAGCTAACCGGTTAAGGTTTTGGAGGAGTGGCCTAGTCAAAGTTGGGACTTAAATCTAAGTGAGATGCTGTGACATGACCTTAAATAGGCCATTCATGCTTGAAAACCCTCCAATGTGGCTGAATTAAAACAACTCTGCAAAGAGTGGGCCAAATTCCTCCACAGCAATGTGAAAGACTTGTTGCAAGTTATCGCAAGCACTTGATTGCAGTTGTTGCCTCCAAGGGTGGCGCAACCAGTAATTGGGTTTAAGGGGCAATTAATTTTTCACATGGGGCCACGCAGGTTTGGACTTATTTTTTTTTTCTCCTTCATAAATTAAATCATTTAAAAAACAGCATTTTGTATTTACTCGGGTTATCTTTGTGTAATAAAATGTGTTTGGTGATCTGAATCATTTAAAGCGGAGCTCCACCCTAAAGTGGAACTTCCGCTTATCGGATTCCTCCCTCCCTCCGGTGCCAAAATTGGCACCTTTCGGGGGAGAGGGGGGACAGGATACCTGTCAAAGACAGGTATCCTTACCCAATTACTGCAGTCCGGCCGCGGCGGTGAAGTTGCGCGAGGCTCCCTCCTCCCCTGGCCGCTGGGCTAATAGGAGAGAGGAGCGGGCCTCGCGCATGCGCAGTAGGGTTCCCGGCGTGAAGCCGAAAGTCTTCACTGCCGGGTTCCCTTACCCGCAATGGCGATGGAAGCACCGACAGCTGATGTGAAACATCAGCTGCGGTGCCGACATCGAGGGACACCAGGACAGGTAAGTCTCCATTTATTAAAAGCCAGCAGCTGCAGTATGTGTAGCTGCTGGCTTTTAATTATAATTTTTTTGCACGGGGTTGCCTGGAGCACCCCTTTAAGTGACAAATATGCAAAAAAAAAAAAAAATCTGAAAGGGGGCAAACATTTTTTCACAGCACTGTATACAGCAGGAGCCGATCTTAGATTTTGTTGAGACATTGGTTGAAGCCATAAGGAACTGATTCTGTCTATTAAACCCATAATAGCAATTCCAGTGTAGTTTTACCTCAGTGGGCTGTGATATTCAGGTGGAAATTTTACCAGTAGCCTAAAATAAATTACAATAGCTGTGTATGAACTCATTTGTAATTCTGTTTCATGGCTTGAAGTGGAAGAGCAATCAGTTTTCCATGCATCCTGCTTCCTTTAAGTTTTTTTTCTTATGTGTTTTACATCCTATTTGTATAATGATGACATTTGTGCTTTGATGTTTTTATTTTCATGTTGCCTGTACTCTTCTGGTGTCTGTCTTTTTCCTTTCTCCATCGCCTCATTAAGGTTTGCTGACTGTGGCTTCTTGCATGTGCGGCCTTTCTAGCTTATATTCTGAGTCTGTGAAAAAACTCCGCTCTTCTTATATAAGTAAGTCAACTATTGACAATAAAAGCTGCTCAGTTGTTATGACTGTGTTGTGTTCCCACATCACATGGCGTGATTTGACAATCCTGAAATGCTGGCAGGAAAAAATAGAAAGCTTTATTAGAAAGCAATTTGTGTCAGCTTGAGAATAGTCTTGCATGTTTACACTGTTTTTACCTCCGTGTTTTTCCCTGTTTAAGAATATCTACATTGGATAGATGTAGACGTTAAATGTGTTGTACCTGGTAATAAAGCACCCCCGAACATTCCCTTAACACTTAACCTGTATCACAATAATGGGTATATGCTTGGGCCTCATTGATGCTAGAAGAAGATTGATACTACAGGATGTAGTGAGACGCAGCACTGGAGCCTAGAGAAGGTTTGCGTGTGTTTTTTCTTTTGTTTGTTTTTGTATTAGTTTAAACCCTAATATGAGGTACTAACCCCTCCAAACAAATTCCAACCAATTTTTACTGAACCCCACAACCCCTATAATGACACCAGTAGTCAGTGCTGATGACCTATTGATCTGTCCAGTAGCTAAATATTGCTAATGAAATCCTCAAATGAAAGCCAGTGGGTTATTCAGCCACTAGACTCGATCCATAACTACCAGTTTAGAATAAAAGGGAAAATGAGACAAGAATTGTCCCACATTTTGCAAATACAATACAAATCTACATACATTTTATGCACTGCCAAATTGGTGAATATAAATAAAAATACTTTGTGTGAAATGTGTTCAGAGCCGCAACTAACAAACATCTGAGTACTAACCAATTAATACACCAAAAGTGCGCATCAGCACAAAACAACCCAAATTGTCATTAAAGAATAAGTGAAAAGTTAAATATATCAAAGTCCAATGATGTGAAAGTGTTCAATGTGCTTGAAAAAAAGAACTAGAAAAGTACAAAAGTAAAGCATTCTGCCATACACTAATCAGGTGAAAATATCTGGAAGTGATGACCAAACACCTTGTGCCCTCCACCACAGGTAACAATGGCCTCTTACCAGATACAATTGATCCCTATGAGAGGGAGCCAAGCTTATGTGCCTGGAGGGCCTCTGTTCCTTTCTATGTATGTGGGTGCTGCCCGGCCTGACATGCTGACCGCTGGAGTGACTGAGGTTTAAAGTTTGGCAGTTCACTGTGATCACTGTCTGATACCTGGAGGCTTGTTACCAACATGTTTGCTTTATCTCTGTCATAGGGATCAGTTGTATCTGGTTAGAGACCATTGTTACCTGTGGTGGAGGGCACAGGGTGTTTGGTCATCCTCTCACAATATCTTCACCCAATTGGTGTATGGTGGAATGCTTTACTCTTGATTTTTTTTTTTTTTTTCAAGTACATTAAAGATTTTTCACATCATTGGACTTTGATATTTGATATTAAAAATGTATGCTTATTCTTTATTGGTGAACATACCTCCCCCATCCTAATTGCTTCTTCGGAGGGAAATCGTATGTATATTAATATTCTTGGGCATGTCATAGATTAAGCCACTTTGTTGGCTAAAGCCTCATACACACAATTGGATTTTCCGACGGGAATTGTGTGATGACAGGCTGTTGGCGGAAAATCCGACCTTTTGTATGCTCCGTCGTACAATTTGTTGTCGGGATTTCCACGGACAAATGTTGGATGGCAGGCTTTAAAATTTTCCACGAACAACGGTCTGTTGTTGGATTTTCTGAGCGTGTGTACACAAGTCTGTCGGACAAAAGTCCAAAGTACAAACACGCATGCTCGGAAGCAATGCTCACCAAACACAACATTAGCAGAAGGTTTCCAAAGGGTGGCGCTAAAGAGCTGAAAAATGACGCAGTACGTAACTATGTTCCTGTTTGTTGGCCGACAATTGTGTGCCATTTGTATGCAAGACAAGTTTTTGGCCAAAGCCCTTTGGACAAAAGTCCAAGGCTTTGTCTGTGGAAAATCCGATCGTGTGTACAAGGCATAACTGTTTACCGTGGTCCTATAGTTTATAGGACTTTCCTGCTCCACACCATCTAGCCTGGATTTCCATAGGAGACTATGCAAATCTTTCTTGCCAGCGTGTAACTGTTTTGGTATCTCCCATCTGTTCATATCTGTTGGTGCCATTTATTTTTCAGCATAATTCTCACACTGTAAAGTAGTAATTGCTGCTAAAAAATATATTGTTTTTCGCTGCCAATATGACTCTAATAAATAGAGTCCCTGTGCTTTGTCCGTTGTTACTTGCTTCACCTTGAATGGCTTTAATACATATACGTGGATGCTCACAAAATGCCTGCCTAGACATTCTGCCATTTCTGTCTTCAAATATGTTAATTTCCATTATCTAGATCCAGTATCACTATGGGTTACTTTCCTAAAACTAAACCATATAGTATATCCAAGAGAATGCGGCAACACTCTGAGCTATTTAATTAAATTTTGTGGAGATTAGTTATTTAAAAGACAGGGGGGGTTATTTACAAAAGGCAAATCCACTTTGCACTACAAGTGCAAAGTGAACTTGAAATTGCACTGAAAGTGCAGTCACTGTAAATCTGAAGGGTAGATCTGAAATGAGGGGAAGCTCTGCTGATTTTATTATCCAATCATCTGTAAGCTAAAATGCTGGTTTTTATTTTCCTTGCATGTCCCCCTCGGATCTACAGCGACTGCACTTCCAAGTGCAATTTCAAGTGCACTTTGCACTTGTAGTGCAAAGTGGAGTTGCCTTTAGTAAATAACCCCCATAGTTGTTTTTTAATAAGGCAGTGGAAAGCGTATTTATGAATGGCAAAGTGCAATCACCATAGCAATCAAAAGGCTTGCCATCATTGTTACCCTTTGCACAGCCTTTTACGTGAGCTAGATAGCTCTATGTCCTGTAGCATGTAAATCATGGAAGCACTGTGTCCAGAAATCGACCTTTTTGTTGATATGTGTTTATTGTCCATTAGAAGAGATTTTTTTTTTTTTTTTAGGATATCTGTAAGGAGTCTGTCTTTTTACTTGCACCACTGGTTTTACTACATATACTGTAAATTCATTGCTTATTAATATTTTGAATGATTTGGGAAAACCTATGTATTTTTGTGTTTTATGTATAAAAGAAAATGAGCAATGCAAATTCAGACAGCTTCTAGGATTCACACAATCTCTAGCGAAGTTCACAAGTTTGCTGTGAAAGCAATGCAATGTAAATTGTGTTATATAGCACTAAGCCTGTAAGAATCTAGAAGTATCCAGCATTTAGACTTGATTCCACCTCTCCTTCTCTGTAAGTCCTTCAAACTGAGGTTTCTATTCTTCAGGCTACAAAAATCAATGTTCTAAAGATTGTTGCTTTCAAAATGTTAAGTTGAGTACTTTCACTGTATTGGATTTAGATAATGTTTGCTTATTTTACCACTTTGGTAGTTTATTTGTGGTAATATTTCTCCCTATCTGTTCTTAAAACATGTATTATTATGTATTCTAAATCTACGGCAATGCTTTCAGTGGTGCAGTGATGGGTGGGATTTAAAAAAATACAATTACTCTTTCGTCCATGGACCGACACAGCCTCTCTATTGACAAAGTGGGTATTATCCGTTAATTAGGAGTGACTAGGCAGAAAACTTGTAAAAAGTGTTGCATCACACCTTCTACAGTACCGCCCAGGGGGCGGACCCTCCGGGTATATCACCTCAGTCTGCATCTCGCAGATCAGTTTTTTTCTGTCTAGCAAGGAGTAGGACATGGCTCCCTTCGGGCCCATTGGTCCGGGGGAAAAATATATATATTTTTTTGCTACATTTGTTTCCTGCGATCTTCGATCAACTGCCGACTGGGTGACAGGCTGGATCCTCAATCCTTGTAGTCTCCCCAGTTCGGCCATCGAGCCTGTGCCAACCCTAGCTACGTGCTGGGTTTTCCACGACATGCCCATTGCTCCACGGGTTGCCGGTGAGCCTACGCTCCAGGGCCTGCATCGGACCGCTCAGCTTCGGCTGACCCTACGGCCGAGTCGCAGCAGCCTGGCCGGTGAGCTTACGCTCCAAGGCTTGCATCGGACCGCTCAGCTTCGGCTGACCTTACGGCCGAGTCGCAGCAGCCTGTCCGGTGAGCGTCGCGCTCCAGGGCATACATATGATCGTCCTTTTTGGGTCCAATCACAGCATGCCTGGCCAACAGTCACCTACTGTGCGCGGACGATGATCTGTTTGGAATGTCTTCCAGTATAATACATGCAGGATAGGTAAGTAAACTCCCCTGCCTCGGCTGGGTGATTTGGCTGGACATTCCTGGAGAGACCAAGTAAGTGGTTGTGGCCCCTTTCTTCCCTCTCTCCCTGCCTTTTCCCTCCTCCCTGGGCTTCTAGCTAAAGGTTGCTGGGTGCTGGGGGTCACCTAAGGGGTTCCACTGGAGCGGGGCTGGCTGTAACTAACATTTAAAAGAAATGTCATTTCTGCTTACCTGTGTGTGCTTCCTCCTCCATGCTGTCGGCGGCCATTTTGTGGTGGTCCTTGCTGGGTTCGGCCTCTAGTGACTGCCCGGCGGCCATCTTCCTGTGGTTTCGGCACCATTTTCTTGTAGTCCACACCCACTGGCCTCTATCAACTGATCGGCGGCCATGTTTGTCCACCCTGTATGTATATATTGCCGTTCGCCGGCCATCTTTTTGTGGGCTACGGCTGCTTGGCCTCTATCTTCGGCTCGGCGGCCATTTTCTTAGAGCCCACATTATCTTCCATACAGACGTTTTTGGTGGCCATTTTGCGAGAGTCTCCGGCCTCTAGGGTGCATTACACTGGCGCGAAAATTCACACAGGAAGCGCTGATAAAAGAAGCAGACTGACACAGCAGCAGTGGGACAGCATCACAGGTGCAGCACACGGCAGCATAGCAGTACCGGTCCAGGGTGGTGAGTCCTCTGGGTAACCCAGCATCTCTGCAGCGCAGGAGGGTGGCCTATTGATATCTTGCCTGGAGCCCCGTGGGTGTCAGCGTGTGGTCAGCATGGCATCTGAGCCAGATGTCTTCTCCCCTGAAACACCAGATTTAGCAGCTGGTTCCCCTGAGGTGTCTATGAACGCTATGTCGTCAATCCTAGAGGCGTTTGCTGCCAGGGTGGAAGCAGCACACAGGAATACAGGGGGTAGTAAACGCCCCCATGCCCTGCAAGCTTCTGGGGATAATTCTGATGCAGAACCAGGTCCAGCTATGGCTCAGGGCCCAGATTCTGACGCAGCAGAGACTGCAGACCGTGACCGGACAGTGAGGATGACTCCAGGTCCAGGTCAGTACGCGAGACGGCTTGGTATCTGACCTTATTACTGCAGTGCGGGATACGCTAAAGTTGGAAAATACTGCAGAAGCAGCAGAGACTCCGGTCTACTTGGGTTTCATAAACCTGCCCGCACTGCTAAGGTGTTCCCTTGTGTGTCTTATTTTGATAAACTCTTATACAAGGAATGGGAGAACCCACTGAGGGCCTTTACAGCCCCAAAGAGGTTTGCGGTACGGTACCCCTTTGAGGAGAGTTTTCTGAAGAGATGGACCTCTCCCACTATAGTGGACCCTCCGGTGTCCAGACTTAATAGAGCCACCACAATTCCAGTAGAAGGGGCTCCTGTTTTCAAGGACCCTGTGGATAAGAAGGCTGAAGCACTCGCTTGCTACCTATACTCAGTGGTAGGCTCGGCAGTACGCCCAGCATTGGCGGGGGCCCTAGTGTCTCAGACACTTACTGAATGGGCAAGATTGCTACTCCAGGGGATGGGGTGTGTCCAAGATGGCGACCGGGACAGACGCCTAGGTGCAGAGCTCCGCAGCCACGGGGTGCATTAATCCGTTTTATTTATCCTGAGCACCTCTAATCCTCTTGGGGAGCTACTCCAGGGGTTAAGGAGCGAGATGCTCCTCCTGATGAGATAACATTGGCTGACCAGTTGGTCCAGGGCCTTAGGTTTGTCTGCGAGTCAGACATGGATACTATTCCCCTGCTGTCTAAAGCTTTAGTTTATGCAGTAGCAATACGCCGTCTGATCTGGCTAAAGGGCTGGTCTGCGGACCTGACCTTCTTCAAGAAAGCCCTGTTGGATCTGCCTTTTAAGGGCGACAGACTTTTTGGGGCCTATATGGATGACATCATCAAGGATGCCACAGGAGGTAAAAGCACTTGCTTCCTCAAACTAGCAAGGGTAGGGGCCACGCCAAGGGAAAGGGCCCTCCTTTACTGCATGCAAGCGTTTTTTTCGTCCCCCTAGGGCGACAGGGAAAAGACCCCAGGCCGACAAGGCGCCTGCCCAAGGACAAAAGCGTCCTTGGTCCCGCAGACCCAACAAGCCTGCAGACTAATCTGCGTCCGCATGAAGGTCAGCCCCCACCCAGCTCTCGGGTGGGGGGACGTCTTCGCAAATTTGCGACTCAGTGGACAACTCTAGTCTCCGACAGGTGGGTTTGCAAAGTAATCTCCTCAGGCTACAAGATAGAATTTCTCTCTTGTCCACCGGACAGATTCATCACCTCCAATCTCCAGCTACTACCGACCCGTCGGGAGGCCCTGTAGGGGGCGGTCCAGGGTCTACTGGAATGCGGGGTAGTTATTCCAGTTCCAGAACAGGAACGGGGTCAGGGTTTTTACTCAAATCTGTTCATTGTGCCGAAGAAGGATGGGGTTCATCCAATCTTGGATCTCAGAGCCCTCAATTGCTTTGTGAAGGTACAGAGATTTCGGATGGAGTCGGTTCGATCTGTAGTCACGGCTCTCCATCTGGGGGACTTTCTGGCCTCCTTGGACATCAAGGACGCATACCTGCATGTCCCCATATACTCCAGACACCGGAAGTCTCTGTGATTTGCTGTCTGGAAGAACCACTGCCAGTTTGTGGCCCTCCCGTTTGGCCTTGCCTCAGCACCCAGGACGTTCACCAAGGTGCTCGCTCCGATTCTGGCACTTCTAAGACAGCGGGGTATCACTATCATGGGCTACTTGGACGACCTTCTACTGAAGGTGCCTTCAAGCTCAGAATTAGAGGTAAGCGTGTCCATTACCTGTCAGACTCTTCGAGACTGTGGTTGGATACTAAACACGCAAAAGTCAGTATGGTGCCCACTCAACGCCTAGTGTACCTGGGGTTGATTCTGGATTCCTTAGAGGCAAAGGTATTCCTCCCTGTGGAGAAGTTGCAGACCCTTCGGGGCTGCAGTACGGCAGCTGACTTCCAGGAAATGGTCGTCACTCCGTTTTTGCATGCGAGTGTTAGGCCTCATGGTAGCCTCCTTCGAGGCGGTCCCATATGCTCAATACCACTCGAGTGTTACAGAAGGAAGTTCTGTCCAGATGGAACAGATGTCCATCATCTCTGGATTAGCAAATCCGAGTGAGCCACCCAGTCAGGAGATCCCTGGTATGGTGGCTGACTGCACCGGCTCTAATGGCCGGGAAGTCATTTCTTCCGGTTTACTGGATAGTGATCACGACGTACGCCAGCCTTACAGGATGGGGGGGGGAGTCTGTGGTGTTCAGTCAGCGCAAGGTCGCTGGACCCCAGAGTTAGCCCTCCTCCCGATCAATGTCCTGAAAATCCGGGCGATCAGGCTGTGCCTCTTCAAATGGTCTCAGAGGCTGCAAGGGTGTCCAGTCAGGATCCAGTCAGACAACGCCACAGCAGTGGCATATGTCAATCATCAAGGAGGAAAAAGAAGCTCAGCTGCAGCATCGGAGGTCGCTCGCATCCTGAAGTGGGCAGAGAGGAGCATACCGGCACTGTCGTCCGTGTACATTCCGGGTGTGGAAAACTGGCAGGCGGACTACCTGAGCCGCCAGATGCTGGACCAGGGAGAATGGTCCTTACACCCGGAGGTGTTCCAACTTCTCTGCCAAAGTTGGGGCACACCAGACGTAGATCTTCTGGCTTCCCGACTCAATCGGAAGGTATTGAGGTTTGTGGCCCGGTCAAGAGACCCATGGGCAGACGCAACGGACGCTTTGGTGGCATCGTGGGGTAAGTATCGGCTAATCTATGCCTTCCCTCCCTTAAGGCTTCTTCCTCTTCTGCTCCGCAGAGTGGAGGCAGAGGGAATTCCAATGATCCTAATCGCTCCAGATTGGCCTCAGCGTCCTTGGTACGCCGATCTAGTACATCTGGTAGCAGACGTCCCCTGGCGCCTACCACTACGGAAGGACCTGCTATCGCAAGGTCCCATACTCCATCCTGCTTTACAGTCACTGGCTTTAACGGCATGGCTGTTGAGAACCAGGTACTGAGAGACCGGGGCCTATCAGATTCAGTAATCTCTACTATGAGAAGTGCTCGGAAACCGTCCTCCTAGGAAGGTTTATCACTGCACTTGAAAGGCCTACATCTCCATGTGTGAGGAAATGAAATGGCATCCGCGTACTTATTTGGTTAACAAAATCCTGCTGTTTTTACAGCGTGGGGTGGACCAAAGGCTTGCCTTAAGTACGATTAAGGGACAGATATCTGCCCTGGCTGTCTTTTTTCAGCGACCCCTGGCGACTGACTCTCTCGTGAGTACATTTGTGCAGGGGGTTAGACATGTGGCCCCTCCGGTCCGTACCCCACTACCTCCGTGGGACCTTAACCTGGTCCTCTCGGTGCTTCAGAAGGCACCGTTTGAGAATATTAGAGATATTCCCCTGTTGACACTTTCTCAGAAAGTGGTCTTTCTGGTGGCTGTTACGTCAGTTAGACGAGTCTCTGAGCTGGCAGCCTTGTCCTGCAAGGCTCCCTATTTGATTTTCCACAAGGATAAGGTGGTGCTGCGGCCGCAGCCTTCCTTTCTTCCAAAGGTCGTTTCGGCTTTTCATCTCAACGAAGACATTGTACTTCCATCCTTGTGTCCTCACCCGTCGAATCCTAAGGAGTCTGCGTTGCATTCCTTGGACGTTGTCCGAGCTTTGAGAGTATACTTATCTGCTACTTCCCTGTTCCGGAAGTCAAGCCTCGTACACACGACCGAGTTTCTCGGCAAAAACCAGCAAGAAACTTGCTGGCAGAGATTTCTTGCCGAGAAATTCGTTCGTGTGTATGGTTTCTCGTCAAGAAAAGCGACAAGAATCTCGACGAGAAAATAGAGAACCTGCTCTCTATTTTCTCGTCAGCCTGTTTCTCGACGAGAAAATTGTGTGTGTGTACACTTACCTGTTCGCCGGGAAGCCCGCGCATGCTCAAAATGACTTAGACGCATGCGCGGTAGCTTCCTAGGCATAGGTAGGGTGAACCAAGATGGCGGCGACGGCATCGAATGTGACGAGCGCATGCACGTTGTATTCAATGACGTCACTGCGTACGCTCCATTCAAAGAACCGCGGGTTCTTTGAAATGAGCGTGTGTACACTCGGCCGGGACAAGTTTCTTGTCCAAGGATCTCGTAGAAAAAAACGACATGTTTTTAACGACGAGTTTCTCGGCCGTGTGTACGAGGCATCAGACTCACTGTTTGTTTCGGTGGCTGGTCCCAAGAAGGGCCAAGCAGTCTCGTCGGCCACCATCTCTAGGTGGATCCGACAGATAGTAATCCAGGCTTACGCCTTAAAGGGTCAAGCGCCTCCCTTTCCGGTCATGGCGCATTCAACCAGGGCAATAGGTGCCTCTTGGGCTTTCCGACATCAAGAGTCTGTTTCCCAATTATGTAAGGCGGCGACTTGGTCGTCCGCTCACACTTTCACAAAATTCTACAAAGTTGATGTAGGTGCATCTTCGGATGCCTCTTTCGGCCGCAAGGTTTTGCAAGCGGCTGTTTAGAGTTGCAACTCCTCCGTGGAGGAGTGCTGTTTTGTGTTTGGGGTGAAGTTTATTTTTATGCTGTTACCACCCCTCGTTTTTTCTCTGACACTGCTTTGGGACGTCCCACTTTGTCAATAGAGAGGCTGTGTCAGTCCATGGACGAAAGAGTAAATAGGATTTTTGCACTCACCGTAAAATCCTTTTCTCTGAGTTCATGGACCAACACAGCACCCACCCCTCCTTTTAAGTTTGTACTGCTTTTTGACGAACTGATCTGCGAGATGCAGACTGAGGTGATATACCCGGAGGGTCCGCCCCCTGGGCGGTACTGTAGAAGGTGTGATGCAACACTTTTTACAAGTTTTCTGCCTAGTCACTCCTAATTAACGGATAATACCCACTTTGTCAATAGAGAGGCTGTGTCGGTCCATGGACTCAGAGAAAAGGATTTTACGGTGAGTACAAAAATCCTATTTTACCTCCGCAGCATAGGAATTGGCCTCTAGTGTTCCATGTTGAGTTTGTCCTAATACTCCATTCCTCCCAAAGAAGAAATCTTGCACTCTGTTTTACATCAAATTTGGGTATAGTGGTATTTGTGCCCCAGAGTAAAGAGACCTCAGCACCAGAGGCCATTTCCCCGATATGCATTGATTGTTGAGGTGAGTTAAAGCTTGCCCTGTGCTTTAAATCCTCAATTATTGCTCTACGGTGCCTGATGAGTGAAGTTATTTTAAACGCATCATATATTTGAACTACCAGATTTGTTTTTCATAAACTAAATATTTTAACCACTTGCCTACTGGGCACTTCCACCCCCTTTCTGCCCAGGCCAGTTTTTAGCTTTAGTTAGTGCTGTGGCAATTGCGACAATGACAATTGCACGCTCGTGCAACGTTGTACCCAAACAAATATTTTATACATTTTTTTGAGACGCAGCTTTCTTGTTGGTAGTATTTAATTGCCACTGTTTATTTATTTTTTGCTAAACAAGATTTTAGTTTGTTATTTAAATATATACATTTTGTGTAAAGCCATTTGGATCACATTTACATTATGCAAAATCGCTGGCTCTAAAAAATAAATAAATAAAATTATACCTCGATTGTTGCTGCTACGATGACCAAGATCACTGCTCCCACCTGAGGCTATATGCCTAGTACACACGTACGGGATTCCCGGTGGTAAAAAGTCCGCTGGGAATCCCGAGGGGAAAACCGAGAACCTGCTCGATAACTTCCCCCTGTACACATGAGAGGTTTTCCCATTGGGAAAACTGCGGTGAAAGCTTTGGCCAGGAATCCCGGCCGTGTGTATGCTCCATCACAGTTTTCCCATAGGAAAACTGGTGGGAAAAAAGAGAACATGTTTTCTTTTTTTCCCCGCAGTTTTCCTGTTGGGAAAACTGCGATGGAGCATACACATGGCCGGGATTCCCGGCCAAAAGCTCTCATGGCAGTTTTCCTGCCGGGAAAACCGGTTGTGTATACGAGGCATACAGTGTGTGTGTGTGTGTGTGTGTATATATGTATATATATATATATATATATATATATACATATGCATACACACAGCAGGTAAAATAAGTATTAAACACAATTTTTCTGGGTAAATATATTTCTAAAGGTGCTATTGACATATAATTTGTACCTCATTTCGGTAACAGCCCATGCAATCCATCCATATAAAGAGACCCAAACAAGTTCAGAAAAAGTACTGCACACGCTAGCTGAAATTTATTTAATACTTTGTTGGTAATGACACCTTCAAGACACCTCCTGTATGGAGAAACTAGTCGCATGCATTGCTGTGATTTTGGCCCATTTTTCCACACAGTTTTCAAATCTTGAAGGTTCCATGGGCCTCTTCTATGAACTCTGATCTTTAGTTCTTTCCATATATTTTCTTTTGGATTCAAGTCGGGTGATTGGTTGGGCCATTCTAGCAGCTTTATTTTCTTTCTTTGAAACCAATTGAGAGTTTCCTTGTCATCACCCTGGTAGATGGCAGCTGATTTTTAGCAATAATGTCTTGGTACATTTCTCCATTCATCCTTCCTTCAATGATATGAAGTTTGCCAGTACCGTATGCAGAAAACCAGCCCCATACCATGATGTTCCCACCTCCAAACTTCACTGTTGGTATGGTGTTTTTGGGGTGATGTGCAGTGCCATTTGACCTCCAAACATGGTGTGAATTATGGTATCCAAAGAGTTTATTTTCAGTCTCATCTGACCAGACTATATTCTCCCAGTATTTCACAGGCTTGTCTAAACGTTGTGAAGCAAACTTTAAACAAGCTTCAACATGCTTTTTCTTCAGCAAGGGAGTCTTGCGTGGTGAGCATGCATCCAGGCCATGGCGATTGAGTGAATTACTTATTGTTTTCTTTGAAACAATTGTACCTGCTAATTCCAGGTCTTTCTGAAGCTCTCCACAAGTGGACCTTGGCTCTTGGACAACTATTCTGATAATTATTATTACTGTCAGACATCTTGTGAGGAGCACCTGGTCATGGCGGGTTTATGGTGAAATTATGTTCTTTCCACTTCTGGATTATGGCCCCAAAAGTGCTCACTGGAACATTCAGAAGTTTAGAAATCATTCTGTAACCAATGCCATCAATATATTTTGCAAAAATAAGGTTACAAAGGTCCTGAGAGAGCTCTTTGCTTTTACCCATCATGAGATGTTTCTTGTGTGACACCTTGGTAATGAGACATCTTTTTATTGGCCATCAGTTGAGACCAGCTGATATTAATTTGTGCTGACAATGGGGCAGGATTGTTTTCTAATTACTGATAGATGTCGGCTGGTGTCTTGGCTTTCCATGCCTTTTTGCACCTCCATTTCTTCAATACCCTTTTCATTCCATTATATTACACATAACTTAATTTCTGAGCTTATTTGTTTTGGCTGCTGTATATGCATGGCTTGCAACTGATGTGGTGAAAGTTTCATATCAATAGCACCTTTTAGAAATCCATTTACCTAGAAAAATGGTGATGTGTTCAATACTTATTATACCCGTTGTGGGTATCTATATATATATATATATATATATATATAAAATGTGTGTGTGTGTGTGTGTGTATATATAAATAATTGCGTACAGCAGATGGATAAGGGGGTAAATAACATTCTCTTAGGGAAGGTACTCAATGTATTTGTCTGATGCTGTGTTTTTTAAGACCTATAAGTTGATATATCACAAATGATATCATCCAGTGTGGGTTTATTTTGTAAAAGCAGGAAGGTTTCAAAATGAGACCATCTTGGATTATACTCCCCAAATAGACTAAAGGATACACCAAAGGAGGAGCTATGCTATCTTGGTGTTTGGTGTGCTATCTTGGTGTTTCATTGACAGGATCACATGCATAAATCATTCATGTACACAGAAAAATAAACAGTGGTTCCATGCTTTCCTTTTGCATATGTGAAAATGCATTAAAGATTGTTGCACCTTTAATATGTCGTAAGGTATTAACAAGCCAACTCTTTAACAAATAAGTGTATGAATAAAAGTACCTTTTGCAACTGACAGTTTAAAATGTGTTAGCCTGAGGTAACCTGTGTTCTTAGAAGCAACTCTTTTCCTACCCTATGCCCGCCTCTAGAGTTCAGTTCAAATGAAGGGACAAAGGCGTTTTGTGGCATGTATTTGAAAGATTTTTTTTTTACAATTAATAGAGCAGAACACATGTTGCCTTATTAAAATGTCTAATATGTAGGAGTCAGCTTATAGGTAATGTACATGGATGATTGATGGTTTGAGCCATACTGACAAATCACTAATTCACGTTAGAATTCTTAGCATCACAATACTTGTGTCGTATACAGTGGTCAGTATTGGCACAATGTATTGCATGTAGGGGTACCATGACTACCCATGGAAAAACTCCAAAAGCAATAGTATCCGGTTTTCACAGCTGAGAATTTAAGGCTGTTAGATCTCCATCCAGGACTGTTAAGGCTGGCATCAATGCTTCAAACATCCAGTAAGGAAAAGCGGTCATTAGGGTCATTCAGGTTATGGAAAATATAGCTGTCCATGTGTACATACAGGTATGTTATTACAAACTCTACATAAAGACAAGGTTTTAAAACCATAATATGATAGATAAGATATAACCACTTAGCTCTTCAGAAACCAGGAAAACCAGTTTGGTCTTTTAACCACCTCCTGGCCGCTGTATAGTAAAATGACGGTGGGTGGGATCATATAATGTCACCCAGTCTCACCGCAATAACGGTCATGCCGTGTTCCTAGGACGCAGCGTGACCCCGATCTCAGTAAAGAGCCGGTGACGTGGCTCTTTACCCATTTGATCCATGTGTGTCCATTCACAACCCATCACATGTAAACACGGAAGAGACGTTTATCGGCTCTCCTTGCCTCACACTGACAGAGTGTGAGGTGAGGAGAGACAATCGGCGGCATCTGCTCGCAGGGGAGACCTGTTCAAGTAATCAGGGCACTGATGATCAGTGCCTTGATTTATCAGTGCAGTACCCATCAATGGCACATCAGTGCGGCATACTAGTGCCTCCTTATCAGTGCAGCCTATCAGTTCCGCCTCCTCAGCACACATCAGTGAAGGAGAATAATTACTTCTTTACTAAATTTACTGATAAAATAAAAAAAAAAATTCAAAATGTTTTTTTTTTTTAGCAAAAAATAAAAAATGCAGTGGTGATTAAATACCACCAACAGAAAGCTCTATTTGTGTGAAAAGATGAAATGTTTTATTTGGGTACAGCGTTGCATGACCGTGCAATTGACATTCAAAGCGTGACAGCGCTGAAAGCTGAAAATTGGCCTGGGCAGGAAAGGGGTGAACGTGCCCTGTATTAAAGTGGTTAAAGAGACTTTATAAAGTTTACCTTTCCGGCGTTTCATGTTATACACATATTTAGGGTGTAGCGTGAAACCTGTTCATATTCGCCAACCCCAACCCTCAAACTAGTTGGAACTTCTAGTCTTTCGATTCACAATTTTTTGAACTGTGTGTGCATTGATCACTTTTTTGAAAATGTGGACTATGCCTTTGGACTATGCCTTTTTAAAGCTTTATATTCAGATCCGGTTAAGTATCAGAGTTCAGGAGGAGGAGGGGCGGAGCTGACGGCGTCAGACATGTCCTGCTGAGGCTCCGTTCTTCTCAGGTCTTCACGGCTTCCACGGACACCTGAATGACGGGGTAAATAATCTTCCCCAACACCCTGGGAACATAATAGTATGGTTTTTGGAGTGACCCGAAGGAAAGCCAAGACAAAAACACACAAGGTAAAACCGCTTGGAGGCTCTGTTGTAATGGCACTGTCTAATTCACCCCACACAGCTAAAGCCCGCGCTGACAGAAAACAGCTGAGTTCTTCACAGGACTCAAATTACACAGAATATGACCAAAGTGCCGGTTCTTTAACACAAGAAACTGAGACATTACACCCAAATATTTTTAAACAAATAGAGAAGATGCTTCATAAAGCTCTGCAACAGACCTCTGACCAAATAACAGAGAAATTGACTAAAGATATTCGTGACTTAGGCCAACGTACTGCAGACTTATGCCGCGTACACACGATCATTATTCACGGCGGTTAAAAAACCGCCGTGAATAATGTCATTAAAAACGAGGGAACAGCTTGTTCCCCACACATGGTCGTTTTTCACGTCGTTTTTTCTCTTGTCGAGAAAAACGACTGTCTGTGGGAAAACACTGCCGCGGAAAACATGTCGAAAAAAACGACAAGAAAAATTAGAACATGTTCTAATTTTTCTCGTCGTTTTTAATGCAGTTTTTCTCATCGAAAAAAACGTCAAAGCCCACAGACTATCGTTTTTCTCGTCGAATGGGAAAAATTTTGTTTTTCTCGGCGAGAAAAACGGCCGTGTGTACGCGGCATTAGAATGCAGAATGGATGACATTGAAACCAATGTAGTTTCCCATGACAACGAACTTGAGCTACTCAGAGATGAAAATTTGACTTTGCAAACCCGTTTGGAAGACTTCGAAAACAGAGCACAACGGTCAAACCTCTGCATGAAAGGTAGACCTGAATCAATCACTGATCTTCAATCGTCCATGACAACGCTCTTTCAGGAATTGTCCCCTTCCATCCCTATTGAGAGACTGGAATTTGATAGAATTCACAGGGCATTAGCACCACGTAAAACACAAGGACCTCCGCGTGACATAATTATTAAATTCCATTTCTTACGTACTAAGGATCAGCTTATGGCCGCAGCCAGGATTAAAGAAACCCTAACTTTTCAAGGACATTCTTATCAAATATTCACAGATTTATCGCCAATAACAATAGCCAAACAGCGTGAAATGAAACCTCTACTTCAAAATCTCCAACACCACCACATCCCTTATCAATGGGGATTCCCATTCGCTGTTCGATTCACCCACCAAGGAACCAAATACACAAGTAGATCCACGGAAGAACTACAGACCACACTGCAAAAGTCCTCGCCGGCGCACGCTATCCAGCTCTCCACAAAATTCATCAAAACCTGAAACTGACAGAAGCAGACAAGCTACATCCAAAAGAGGTCGCTTCAACTCCCCAGAATTGGATCTTCCAGACTCTATGGATTGAATAATCTCTACATTATACAAAGAACTCCCTCAACTTCATGATTGAATTATCCAAACTCTAGTTTGGCCTATGTATTGAACTCAAAACACCATCAGTTAAGATTTCCTAATCACAGAGGTTAAGTATAAGGCCTCATGCCCACGGACGTTTTTACAGCCACGTTTTTGAGCGTTTTTTACAGCTTAAAAACGCCTGTCCATGTTAGTCTATAGCTTCATGCCCACCTAGACGTTTTTGAGCTGCAAATAGCATAGACGTTTTTAAGCTGTAAAAAAAAAACAGGACCAGTGCGTTCCTCAGCGTCGGAGTTAGGCAGAAAAAAACGCACGCGCACTAATGCGCGGTCGCGTTTTTTAGCTCCGACGTTTTTTGTTTTTTTTTTCTCAAAAGAAAACAAAACAAAATTTACAATAACATGGACAGGCGTTTTTAAGCTGTAAAAAACGCAGCTGTAAAAACGTCCGTGGGCATGAAGCCTAAGAGTATATGTTCACATATCCCTTTACTTCTAATTCCTCCCTCTTTAATCCCTCTCCCCTTTCCCTACCTCTTATTCCCCCTCCTCACTTAGCTCCCTAAACCCCCCCCCTCCTACTCCCCCCCTCCCCTACCCCATCCCCTCTTTTTATTTTTATTTTTCCCCTTCTCCCTCCCCATGTGTAAACTACAAAACTAAACTATATTCCAAATGCTCCATCTATTTAATTGAATCATTTTAACAAATACTCTCTCTCACTAATCTGACTCCAAAAGTATACCCTACATTTCCCACCTCTGATAACCCTAGGGCAATTAACCTAATACACACATTACTGAACTAAAATAGTAGTAGCTACTTTTTATTTATTTATTTTAGTCATTAAATAGAGAATTATCCTATTTTTTGCTCTCATATAAGTTTAAATCGAACTATATTACCAAAAAGGTTGTCTAAGTTTAACTGTTATATTTTTAGATTTTTGCCGTGAAGAACCTGGGAAGCGGTCACTGCATCCCCTATTTTTCTGTCTTGGGACTCTCCTCCACTTCAGTTGTGGTGAGGGGGGCTCCCCAGACAGACTTTGTGCCTCCAGGTCTGCTAGACATGCACACCTGGTACGCCAAAATTTTATTTTTTATCACATATTTAAACTACTACAAGTTGACTATATATATATATACTTCCTATTTTCTTCTTCTTTCATATTCTGTTTCTATTTCTTTCTTTCTCTCTGTCCTTCTCCGGGGTAAGTCTGAAGGTACAAGCTATACATAGTTACATAGTTAGTCAGGTTGAAAAAAGACACAAGTCCATCCAGTTCAACCATAAAAAAAATATCGTACAATCCCATATACCCAATTCTATACCCACAGTTGATCCAGAGGAAGGCACAAAACCCCAGCAGAGCATGATCCAATTTGCTACAGCAGGGGAAAAAAAATTCCTTCCTGATCCCCCGAGAGGCAATCGGATATTCCCCCGGATCAACTTTACCTATAAATGTCAGTACCCAGTTATATTATGTACATTTAAGAAAGAATCCAGCCCCTTCTTAAAGCAATCTACTGATCTGGCCAGAACCACCTCTGCAGGGAGTCTAATCCACATTTTCACAGCTCTTACTGTGAAGAAACCTTTCCGTATTTGGAGGTGAAATCTCTTTTACTCTTTCGTCCATGGACCGACACAGCTTCTCTATTGACAAAGTGGGTATTATCCGTTAATTAGGAATGACTAGGCAGAAAAACTTGTAAAGTGTTGCATCACACCTTCTACAGTACCGCCCAGGGGGCGGACCCTCTGGGTATACCCTCTCAGTCTGCATCTTCGCAGATCAGTTTTTTTCTGTCTAGCAAGGAGTAGGACATGGCTCCCTTCGGGCCCATTGGTCCGGGGAAAAAAGATATATATATATATATATTTATTTTTTTTGCTACATTTGTTGTTTCCTGCGATCTTCGATCAACTGCCGACTGGGTGACAGGCTGGATCCTCGATCCTTGTAGTCTCCCCAGTTTCGGCCATCGAGCGTGTGCCGACCCTAGCTACGCGCTGGGTTTTCCACGACATGCCCGTCGCTCCACGGGTGACCGGCGAGCTTACGCTCCAGGGCCTGCATCGGACCGCTCAGCTTCGGCTGACCTTACGGCCGAGTCGCAGCAGCCTGGCCGGTGAGCTTACGCTCCAAGGCTTGCATCGGACCGCTCAGCTTCGGCTGACCTTACGGCCGAGTCGCAGCAGCCTGTCCGGTGAGCGTCATGCTCCAGGGCATACATATGATCGTCCCTTCTGGGTCTAATCACAGCATGCCTGGCCAACAGTCACCTTCCGTGCGCGGACGATGATCTGTTTGGAATGTCTTCCAGCAGAATACATGCAGGATAGGTAAGTAAAACTCCCCTGCCTCGGCTGGGTGATTTAGCTGGACATTCCTGGAGAGATCAAGTAAGTGGTTGTGGCCCCTTTCTTCCCTCTCTCCCTGGGCTTCTAGCTAAAGGTTGCTGGGTGCTGGGGGTCACCTAGGGGGTCCCACTGGAGCAGGGCTGGCTGTAACTAACATTTAAAAGAAATGTCATTTTTTCTTACCTGTGTTTGTGTCCTTCCTCCTCCATGCTGTCGGCGGCCATTTTGAGGTGGTCCATGCCAAGTTTGGCCTCTTGTGACTGCCCGGCGGCCATCTTCCTGTGGTTCGGCCACACCCACTGGCCCCTATCAGCTGATCGGCGGCCATGTTTGTCCACCCTGTATGCAGATATTGCCGTTCGGCGGCCATCTTTTTGTGGGCTATGGCTGCTTGACCTCTATCTTCTGTCGGCGGCCATTTTCTTAGAGCCCACATTATCTTCCATACAGACGTTTTTGGCAACCATTTTTCGAGAGCCTCCGGCCTCTAGGGTGCATTACACTGGCGCGAAAATTCACACAGGAAGTGCTGATAAAAGAAGCAGACTGACACAGCAGCAGTGGGACAGCATCACAGGCGCAGCATAGCAGTACCTATCCAGGGTGGTGAGTCCTCTGGGTGACCTGGCCTCTCTGCAGCACAGGAGGGTGGCCTATTGATATCTTGCCTGGAGCCCTGTGAGTGTCAGCGTGTGGTCAGCATGGCATCTAAGCCAGATGTCTTCTCCCCTGAAACACCAGATTTAGCAGCTGGTGCCCCTGAGGTGTCTATGAACGCTATGACTGCAATCCTAGAGGCGTTTGCTGCCAGGGTGGAAGCAGCACACGGGAATACAGGGGGTAGTAAACGCCCCATCCCCTGCAAGCTTCTGGGGATAATTCTGGTGCAGAACCAGGTCCAGCTACGGCTCGGGGCCCAGATTCTGACGCATCAGAGACTGCAGACCGTGACCGGACAGTGAGAATGACTCAAAGTCCAGGTCAGTACGCGAGACGGCTTTGGTATCTGACCTTATTACTGCAGTGCGGGATATGCTAAAATTGGAAAATACTGCAGAAGCAGCAGAGACTCTGGTCCACTTGGGTTTCATAGACCTGCCCGCACTGCTAAGGTGTTCCCTTGTGTGTCTTTTGATAAACTCTTATACAAGGAATGGGAGAACCCACTGAGGGTCTTTACAGCCCCAAAGAGGTTTGCGGTACGGTACCCCTTTTGAGGAGAGTTTTCTGAAGAAATGGACCTCTCCCCCCTATAGTGGACCCTCCGGTGTCCAGACTTAATAGAGCCACCACAATTCCTGTAGAAGGGGCTCCTGTTTTCAAGGACCCTGTGGATAAGAAGGCTGAAGCACTCGCTTGCTACCTATACTCAGTGGTAGGCTCGGCAGTACGCCCGGCATTGCCGGGGGCCCTAGTGTCTCACACACTTACTGAATGGGCAAGATTGCTACTCCAGGGGTTAAGGAGCGAGATGCTCCTCCTGATGAGATAACATTGGCCGACCTGTTGGTCCAGGGCCTTAGGTTTGTCTGCGAGTCAGACATGAATACTATTCCCCTGCTGTCTAAAACTTCGGTTTATGCAGTAGCAATACGCCGCCTGATCTGGCTAAAAGGCTGGTCTGTGGACCAGACTTCCAAGAAAGCCCTGTTGGATCTGCCTTTTAAGGGCGACAGACTTTTTGGGGCTTCTCTGGATGACATCATCAAGGATGCCACAGGAAGTAAAAGCACTTTGCTTCCCCATATTAGCAAGGATAAGGGGCCACGCCAAGGGCAAGGGCCCTCCTTTACTGCACACAAGTGTTTTTTTCGTCCCCCTAGGGCGACAGACAAAAGACCCCAGGCCGATAAAGCGCCTGCCCAAGGACAAAAGCGTCCCTGGTCCCGCATACCCAATAAGCCTGCAGACAAATTTGCGTCCGCATGAAGGTCCACCCCCACCCAGCTCTCGGGTGGGGAGACGTCTTCGCAAATTCGCGACTCAGTGGACAGCACTAATCTCCGACAGGTGGGTTTGCGAAGTAATCTCCTCAGGCTACAAGATAGAGTTTCTCTCTTGTCCACCGGACAGATTCAACACCTCCAATCTCCAGCTACTACCGACCTGTCGGGAGGCCCTGTTTGGGGCGGTCCAGGGTCTACTGGAACGCGGGGTAGTTATTCCAGTTCCAGAACTGGAACGGGGTTTTTACTCAAATCTGTTCATTGTGCCGAAGAAGGAGGGGGTTCGTCCAAGCTTGGATCTCAGAGCCCTCAATTGCTTTGTGAAGGTACAAAGTTTTCGGATGGAGTCGGTTCGATCTGTAGTCACGGCTCTCCATCCGGGGGACTTTCTGGCCTCCTTGGACATCAAGGACGCATACCTGCATGTCCCCATATACTCCAGACACCAGAGGTTTCTGCGATTTGCTATCGGGAAGGACCACTACCAGTTTGTGGCCCTCCCGTTGGGCCTTGCCTCAGCACCCAGGACGTTCACCAAGGTGCTCGCTCCGATTCTGGCACTTCTAAGACAGCGGGGTATCGCTATCACAGGCTAATTATACGACCTTCTGCTGAAGGCCCCTTCAAGCTCAGAATTAGAGGTAAGCGTGTCCATTACCTGTCAGACTCTTCGAGACTGTGGTTGGATACTAAACACGCAAAAGTCAGTATTGGTGCCCACTCAACGCCTAGGGTACCTGGGGTTGATTCTGGATTCTTCAGAGGCAAAGGTATTCCTCCCTGTGGAGAAGTTGCAGACCCTCCGGGCTGAAGTACGGCAGCTGACTTCCAGGAATTGGTCGTCACTCCGTTTTTTGCATGCGAGTTTTGGGCCTCAGGGTAGCCTCCTTCGAGGCGGTTCCATATGCTCAATACCACACTCGAGTGTTACAGAAGGAAGTTCTGTCCAGATGGAACAGATGTCCATCATCTCTGGATTATCAAATCCGAGTGAGCCACATAGTCAGGAGATCCCTGGTATGGTGGCTGACAGCACCGGCTCTAATGGCCGGGAAGTCATTTCTTCCGGTTTACTGGATAGTGATCACGACGAACGCCAGCCTTACAGGTTGGGGGGGAGTCTGGGGTGTTCAGTCGGCGCAAGGTCGCTGGACCCCAGAGGAAGCCCTCCTGCCGATCAATGTCCTGGTAATCCGGGCGATCAGGCTGTGCCTCTTCAAATGGTCTCAGAGGCTGCAAGGGCGTCCAGTCAGGATCCAGTCAGACAACGCCACAGCAGTGGCATATGTCAATCATCAAGGAGGAACAAGAAGCTCAGCTGCAACATCGGAGATCGCTCGCATCCTGAAGTGGGCAGAGAGGAGCGTACCGGCACTGTCGGCCGTGTACATTCCAGGTGTGGAAAACTGGCAGGCGGACTACCTGAGCCGCCAGATGCTGGACCAGGGAGAAGGGTCCTTACACCCGGAGGTGTTCCAACTCCTCTGCCAAAGATGGGGCACACCAGACGTAGATCTTCTGGCTTCCCGACTCAATCGGAAGGTATTGAGATTTGTGGCCCGGTCAAGAGACCCATGGGCAGACGCAACGGACGCGTTGGTAGCATCGTGGGGTCAGTATCGGCTAATCTATGCCTTCCCTCCCTTAAGGCTTCTTCCTCTTCTGCTCCGCAGAGTGGAGGCAGAGGGAATTCCAATGATCCTAATCGCTCCAGATTGGCCTCAGCGTCCTTGGTACGCCGATCTAGTACGTCTGGTAGCAGACGTCCCCTGGCGCCTACCACTACGGAAGGACCTGCTATCGCAAGGTCCCATATTCCATCCTGCTTTACAGTCATTGGCTTTAACGGCATGGCTGTTGAGAACCAGGTACTGAGAGACCGGGGCCTGTCAGACTCAGTAATCTCTACTATGAGAAGTGCTCGAAAACCATCCTCTAGGAAGGTCTATCACCGCACTTGGAGGGCCTACATCTCCATGTGTGATGAAATGGCATCCGCGTACCTATTTGGTTTCCAGAATCCTGCTGTTTTTACAGCATGGGGTGGACCAAGGGCTTGCCCTAAGTACGATTTAAGGGACAGATATCTGCCCTGGCTGTCTTTTTTCAGCGACCCCTGGCGACTCACTCTCTCGTGAGTACATTTGTGCAGGGGGTCCGACATGTGGCCCCTCCGGTCCGTCCCCCGTTACCTCCGAGGAACTTGAACCTGGTCCTCTCGGTGCTTCAGAAGGCACCGTTTGAGAATATTAGAGATATTCCCCTGTTGACACTTTCTCAGAAAGTGGTCTTTTTGGTGGCTGTTACGTCAGTTAGACGAGTCTCTGAGCTGGCAGCCTTGTCCTGCAAGGCTCCCTATTTGATTTTCCACAAGGATAAGGTGGTGCTGCGGCCGCAGCCTTCCTTTATTCCGAAAGTCGTTTCGGCTTTTCATCTCAACGAAGACATTGTACTTCCATCCTTGTGTCCTCAGCCGTCGAAACCTAAGGAGTCGGCGTTGCATTCCTTGGACGTTGTCCGAGCTTTGAGAGTATACCTATCTGCTACTTCCCTGTTCCGGAAGTCAGACTCACTGTTTGTTTCGGTGGCTGGTCCCAAGAAGGGCCAAGCAGTCTCATCGGCCACCATCTCTAGGTGGATCCGACAGATAGTAATCCAGGCTTACGCCTTAAAGGGTCAGGCGCCCCCCTTTCCTGTCACGGCGCATTCGACCAGGGCAATAGGTGCCTCTTGGGCTTTCCGACATCAAGTGTCTGTTTCCCAATTATGTAAAGCGGCGACTTGGTCGTCCGCACACACTTTCACAAAATTCTACATAATTGATGTAGGTGCATCTTCGGATGCCTCTTTT
Source organism: Rana muscosa (assembly GCA_029206835.1). NCBI lineage: Eukaryota > Metazoa > Chordata > Amphibia > Anura > Ranidae > Rana > Rana muscosa. The sequence goes on from CM055121.1 coordinate 76,654,587, forward strand.
GGCCGCAAGGTTTTGCAAGCGGCTGTTTAGAGTTGCAACTCCTCCGTTGGAGGAGTGCTGTTTTGTGTTTGGGGTGAAGTTTATTTTTATGCTGTTACCACCCCTCGTTTTTTCTCTGACACTGCTTTGGGACGTCCCACTTTGTCAATAGAGAAGCTGTGTCGGTCCATGGACCAAAGAGTAAATAGGATTTTTTACTCACCGTAAAATCCTTTTCTCTGAGTCCATGGACCGACACAGCTCCCACCCCTCCTTTTAAGTTTGTACTGCTTTTTGACGAACTGATCTGCGAAGATGCAGACTGAGAGGGTATACCCAGAGGGTCCGCCCCCTGGGCGGTACTGTAGAAGGTGTGATGCAACACTTTTTACAAGTTTTTCTGCCTAGTCACTCCTAATTAACGGATAATACCCACTTTGTCAATAGAGAAGCTGTGTCGGTCCATGGACTCAGAGAAAAGGATTTTACGGTGAGTAAAAAATCCTATTTTTCCTCTAGACTGAAAGAGTGCCCCTTTGTCCTTGTCCTTTGTGTTGACCGTAAAGTGAATAACTCAACACCAAGTTCACTATATGGACCCCTTATATATTTGTACATGTTGATCATATCCCCCCCTTAATCTCCTCTTCTCAAGAGTGAATAAATTCAGTTCCTCTAATCTTTCCTCATAGCTGAGCTCCTCCATGCCTCTTATCAGTTTAGTTGCCCTTCTCTGCACTTTCTCCAGTTCCCCAATATCCTTTTTGAGAACTGGGGCCCAAAACTGAACTGCATATTCCAGATGAGGTCTTACTAATGACTTGAACAGGGGCAAAATGATATCTCTCTCTCTGGAGACCATACCTCTCAATACAAAGGACTTTACTCGCTTTGGAAACCGCAGCTTGGCATTGCATGCCATTATTGAGCTTATGATCTACCAAAACCCCCAGATCCTTCTCCACTACGGATCCCCCCAGTTGTACTCCCCCTAGTATGTATGATGCATTCATATTCTTCGCCCCCAAGTGCATAACTTTACATTTATCAACATTAAACCTCATCTGCCACATAGTCGCCCAATTAGACAGAGCATTGAGGTCGGCTTGTAAATTGGCGACATCCTGTAAGGATGTATACCTGATATGTTTAATTATAACCTACTTAAGATTTATATATGGCTCCTTTAAATGTACTTACATTGAATGTACAAGGTCTAAACATTCCCCAAAAGAGAACAAAAGTGTTCAGGTCGTTGTCTTCATCTAAAGCTCACATAGTGTGTCTCCAAGAGACACACTTTACTGATTCTTCAACACCTAAATACTTTGGTTCAAGTTACCCCCAGGTTTTTACTGCCTCAGCCAAATCCAAACACAGAGGTGTATTAATAGCTTTCCATCGATCCACACCCTTTTCCCCCCTAAGCAGAAATCAAGGATCCAGAAGGCCGTTACCTTATACTCACAGGTCATCTATGTGACATCCCAATTACAGTAGTCTCTTACTACGCTCCAAATAAGAGACCGACATCATTTCTCTCCCATTTACTTCAAGTAATAGACACTCAGAAAGAAGGTATACTCTTGATATGTGGAGATTAAAACCAAACACTATACCCTTACCTTGATAAATCCCCAACTCCTGCTACGTCTAATTCTCAATCCAAATCTTTCCAAAGACTCCTCCTAAAATATTCATGAATAGACTTATGGCGTGAAATTAACCCAACCAGACGTCAATTCTCATTTTACTCCCACCCGCATAGATCATTCTCACGCATTGAACATATATTAATTTCTATGAGTATGTCCCCAGAATTAATAGCCTCATCTATTAAACCATATACTTGGACTGACCATTGTGCTATTATATCTACTTTTACCTCACTAATCCCAAAAAAACATGAATCCATCTGGCATATTAATGACTCATTGTTGTCTCACCCGTCAAATTCCGCTGAATTCGAAATCGCTATAAAAGAATACATTGGCAACAATAATTCTCCAGACACATCTTCAATAACATTATTGGAAGCACACAAGCCTGTTCTTAGAGGTTATTGTATACGCCAAGCATCATATATTAAAAAAGAGAAGCAAAAATTACAGCGAGAACTAGAAAATTAGTTTAATAACTGCCATAGTATTTTTCAATCTAACCCTACTCCAACCACAAAGTCACAACTAGATAAAGCTAACTTAAAACTTGACCTCTTCTGATCAGAATCAGTAGACAAAACACTACGTAAATCTAAACAAAAATGTTATTTTAAAGCAAATAAACCAGGTACCCTCCTTGCCCAAGCACTCAAACTAAATAACCCTTTTAAACCAATTAGACTAAAAATCTCTCAAGATAAATACACAAGTAATCCTGTAAATCTTACACACCTTCCATAAACATCTCACTTCTCTCTATGAAAAAAAAGGATCTTTTGACCAATCCAACGTAGAATCATTTTTCTCACAATTAAGTCTCCCAACTCTATCTCAGACACAATACGACAGTCTTGAAAATACCATTACCCCTAGAAAAATTCAACTGGCAATCAAATCCCTCAAACCAAACGTCCAAGACCTGATGGGTTCTCAGCCCTCTACTACAAAAAATTCTCCCATATATTAACTCCCATGCTGACTGAAGCATTCAACTCCCTTCTCAACAATCAATCTTTTAGATCAGAAACCTTTACAGCAATAAGAACAATGATCCCTAAACCTCACTCAGATGACTCAGCCTGTGCAAATTATAGGCCAATATCTTTATTAAATTTAGACCTAAAACTACTAGCGAAAGTTATGGCATTTCGGCTGAATAATATAATTGGTTCCCTAATCAACAAAGATCAAGTAGGTTTCATCCCCTTGCGCCAAGCTTCAGATGATGTCTGTAGAACAGCACTATTGATCCAAGCAGCTAAAACTATATGAATACCTACATGCCTTGTATCGCTAGACATCAAAAAAGCTTTTGACGTGGTATCATGGTCATATTTACATTTCGCTCTACAAAAATGTGGTTTTGGCCCCCACTTTCTAAGCTGGGTTTCATCATTCTATAATAAACCCAAATCTTATGCTAAATACGCAGGATACAAATCTGACGTGTTTGATATCAATAGAGGTACACACCAGGGATGTCCTCTCTCCCCACTCCTATTTGCCCTATTAATTGAACCCCTTGCCCAATCCATTTGTGCACATCCCTCAATCAAAGGTATAGAATTAGCAGGTCATCAACATAAGCTTTGATTATTTGCTGATGACATCTTCATTTTTATGACTTCCCCACATATTACTGCCCCTAATCTTATCAACAAATTAGACCAATTTGCACGAATATCAGGTTTAAAAATAGATTCACAAAAATCTACAGCTAAATATTTCTTTATCTCCAGATACATTACAGCAAGCGAAAACGTCCCTCCCTTTTACTTGGTCATCTACACACCTCACTTATCTAGGTATTACTCTCACCCCTGATCTCACCGACATATTCTCTGCTAACTATCCCCCACTATTACGGAAAATTACTAATTATCTAAAACAATGGTCTACTCTCCCAATATCATGGATAGGCAAAATAAATGTCATAAAAATGACTATACTTCTAAAAATATTATACCTTTTTCGTGTTTTACCCATTCCAATACCCTCATACTTCTTGAGAAATCTTCAATGCAAAACACAAGCATTTATATGGAACTCTCTAAAATCCCGCTTACCCTCACACACTCTATCTCCCAAAATTGAAAGGTGGACTAGGCTTTCCCAATTTTATCACCTATTTCCATGCCGCACAAATAGCGAATATCCCCAAATATCATACAAAACATGAAATCCCTCTGGGTAGCAATTGAAACAATTGATAGTAACCCAACATCCTTGCCTAATCTACCTCTACCTCTTGGGACCATAAAATAATTGAAAATAAAATAACCAAACATACAATTACCATTTGGGATAAATTTTAAATAACCAAAGGTTTGCAATATCCACATACACCTTTAATATTTATCAGAAACCCCAAATTTTACCCATTCCACACATACCCTAATACTTTCAAAAAATTGACTTCTGCTGGCCTAACACAATTAGTTGATCTTTTAACATTAACCTCATTCAAAACATTCCCTGAAATATGTGAACATCACAAACTCCCGGCTTCTGAACTCTTTCGCTACTTACAAATCCCAAAAAATTTTGAACCTCATTTACATGATACTTATCAATTAAGTAATATGTCGCAATTCGAACGTATATGTAAACAAGACCCTCATACCAAAGGTCTTATTTCAATGTTATATACCGCATTTATCGGCGTATAACACGCACCCTAACTTTAAGAGGGAAGTTTCAGGAAAAAAACTTTCCACAACCCACTGCGTACCACACGCAGGCACAGTTTACCCTCTATTTTCAGGGTAAAAAAGTGAGTGTTATATGCCAATAAATACAGTAATCATCTGATCACTACTTCTGACTCAAAGCTACCTTCATATGTGGAAAAATGGGAGCAAGAACTTGGAACTAAAATTGACATTTCCGACTGGGATAAAGTCTGGACCAATACAAAAATGTCTTCTCAAAATATAATTGCTTTGGAAACAAACTATAAAATAATCATGCACTGGTACTTGGTTCCTGTTAAAATTGCAAAATATGCTCCCCATTCTGTTTTCGTGGCTGTGGTGGTCTGGGAACGCACTTGCATACATTCTGGGATTGTCCGATTGCAAAAAAGTTCTGGAATGAAATTTTCCTCATGGTATCTAAAATATTTAAGATAGCTATAATTCCAGACACGACTATTGTGCTTTTAAATATAAAACCAGTTCATATTTCTTACACTCAATTTAGGCTCTTTCTCCAGATCACCACAGCCGCAAAGCAAACCATTGCCAAAGCTTGGAAAACCAATACATTAATGATCTCTGAAGCTAAAAACAGAATAAACCAAGCAATGATCCTTTCCAAATCAGAAGCCATAACCAACGATACTATGCAAAATTTTGAGAAAATATGGAATCCTTGGATGATGTATTTTCTTCCTACGATCCCTGACAATTCCCTATTAAGACCTTGATGTACTACAATACTATAATATTATACAACAATATGAGTGGAAACAAGTACTAAACATGAACATTGATCTTCTGTGTACTAACTTAATAATATTCTTACAATATAGATGCTCCGGAGAACTTTCTTACCCTAGACTTTTCTCTGTTTCTTGCCTTCATTCTTTCCCTTTTACTATTACTCTGTCTTTTTTTTCTATTTTCCTATTTTTTGTATTACCATATTTAAATGGTAATGTATTATACATAAATACTATATTTAGTTATTACTTACAATAATTATACATTTTTTAAGTTTTTATTGAATTAGTTGATTTCCAATTAGCTTTATTTCCATAGTGACTATATATTAATTGAATATGCCTGGAACTAAGTGTATTAGCACATATTATCATATTACATTTTTCAATTGTTTATATTAACTTAACATTTCATTTTCGAGTTGATTACCTGTTTATGTAAAATATCTAATCTTCAGATATGTATAATTCCATCCAATTTATTATCATATACTTAACTAATATTACCATTTGTTGTAACTATTTATTACTAATTGTAACTGTCTTTATTATTTAATATTCAATAAACAAAATTGACAAGTATCAGAGTTCAGTTAATGTTAAAGGTCAAGTTGAGTATTACTAGGATGCACAAGTATTTGTGTCAGGTTAACGGAATAAAGGTCTGGAACATTTTTGACATTGTGCAAAGAACTACAGTAAAATTATTGTACAAAAAAAAAAAAACATTTGCTGTGGATGAAGGAACATCATTACTGGACAGTCTGGTGCAATCACTTTCAGATGAACCTGAATGCAAGATTTGCTATATTCACTCTTATGTATTTGTGCAATTCACTGATGTATGTCTAGTCTGCTAAGGAAGCTTGCATGAGAAGAGTTATAACAGCCATGGGGTCCGGTATGATGGTTAACAATGGTTTTACCCTTTTCTTTTCTGAAAAATATTTATTGAGGTTTAAAGAATGCAAAATAAAACACCAAGTGTATAAATGCTAGCCCAGGAGCTAGGCAGTATTTACAAAATTCTAACCTGGATAAAAGACATATTAAGGAAGAAGGAAAAAAAAGAGGGGGGGGGGGCGGGGGGAATTTTTACCCTTTTCTGATAGCAAATGTATTCTGTATAATAATCATCTTGCTAGATTTCTTTCCTGGGTAATGAAAGCCTTTCAGGTTTGTGTTTGGGGTGATTTCTTGAGAAGCATATCACACGTACACTTGAGTGATCATTCTATGTACATTTCTCATTTCAGCGGGTCTTTGTGACATTAATGAGAGCACGCCAACCTCAGAGGATCGCTGCAAATCCCCCACCTCAGGTATTTTTCATTTTAAGTGTGGTTATATTATTTCATGCAGTAATTTCTAATTCACCTAACGGTTTGTGATGCTTTATTTTGGCTGAATAAAATTAATTAATTAATAAAATTTTAATAAAAACTCAACAGTAATATCCAGGGGGTTTCATCTTTACCATAATCATTGCAATGTTAGTGTATCTAAAACCTAAAGTTTTGGATAGAGTAGGGAAAGGTTAGCACCTCTGTCTAGTTTTTTTTTTCTTTTTTTCTGTGCCCCTGCTGACTGAAAGGAAGGAAACAAAATCGAAATTCTGTAGTTATCACCAAAACGGGAGGGGAAATTTTCCAAGTGACAGCTCATAGGGTTTTTACCCCTCGCACTGGAGAAATATTATCACTTACTGCTGTGTTTGTGTGTGTGTGTGGGATAGCAGGTGATGGGGAATATCCCCAATGGGACATAAACGCATGAAAAAACACACCAGATAGTGGTTTTAACCGTTTCCTAATCTATGAAAAAAAGTTTTGGCTATAGATATACTTATATATAACAGACTTTGTTATAATACTTTATCACAAGTTAAATCCCATTGTCTGGACATGGTCTTTTTATAACCAACCTCCCATCTAGTTTATATGAACTTGGATGTTTTCTTGCGCCTTCTGCTGGGCAAGTACAGAACATGGTTAAAGTTTAAGTGACTTGAAGATATACCTTCACTAGAAAGGGTTTGTTTGTATTCGAAGGAAAGGCTGTTCTGCCACTTTGACCTGACTTTGGACCTGTAGATGGCAAGAGAGAAGTTGATGGACTGAAAGTACAAATTATTAACCTGCATGTCACAATCAACATGCACAACAGAGTTTTAGACCTTTAATTTACTATATGTAGAATTTTTTATTTTTTCAAAGATTTAGAAATATTTACTGATGCAGTAAGGTCATACTAAAAATAAAAGTAACTTTTACACTAGCTACAAATTTTGATTTAATGTTAGGTTAAATATCAACTTCAGTATAAAATATATAATTTTTTTTTCACAGAAGAGTCAGAATTCTGATTTAGTTGGTTTAACATAGAAGAAAAGCCTGAATATTAAGGCAAATTCTAGATTCTATCCATAGTCAGATTATGTGACAAATGTACCTACTAGTTGGTTTAGCAGTCAGTCAATTCTAATAACAGATTTTCAGCATTCTAAGTTTGAAACATTGCTCATCCCCTTATTCAGCTCCCTATAAACCACTGAAGCTTAAACATCAAAAAATAAATGAAAAGACTCTCCTGGTTTGCCAAGAAAGAAATTTCCATATCTAGGCACCCAGTGATGTAAGGCTTCTGGCAAGCAGTTATGACTTTTACCAGGACGTCTGTTTTAATGCCACCTTTACTGGTTGTGGACTCTTCAAGAAGAGGGTGCTTAACAAACATGGTGGGAAGCTACAAGCCGAATGTAGGACCAGCTCTTCGTGTATCCACTGCTCTTGGTCATGTGATATCTCATTATGCATGGAGAAGAATCCCTGCACCTGGCCTGTAGCTTTAATGCGCATGTCTGCTTGGTATCCTCTATGGTGGCATAGGACATTTGCCAGCATGGGTCACCTTTTTAATCAATAACTATGCTAGTGTATACAGGAGTTTCTAAAGCAGTGATCAAGGCTAGTCTGATAAGACCACTATTTCTAATATAACTCGTGTTCGGTTTCCAATATAAGTAAGTTGGCACACAGCTCAGCAGTATAGATCAATGTTAATTTCGTCAACAAAAAAATAATTGTCGCCTAAAGTACGACTAGAACTAATACTGGTACTAAAATGCATTTTGGTCAAAAAAATTATTAAAACTAAATCAAAATCAGTATATTTTAGTTGACTAAAATCTATTTTAGTCTACTAAAATCTAATGGGTTTAGTTAAATTGTAATGCATTATTTAAGCATTTCTCTAGAATTTCCAAACTCATTTATATACTCCTAGAGAATAAAAATGTAATATGTTTATGGTATTAAGGTTTGAACATGCACTACAGACACAGATTTAGCCGTTGTGTGATATATATAGTTACATAGTAGGTGAGGTTGAATAAAGCCAACAGTCCATACAGTTCAACCTGTGTAGGTGAGTCCGCGTCGATAATTATTTCCCATATCCCTGTATATTGTGTTCTTTACCTGCTTGCCGACCAGCCGCCATCATTCTACTGTGGCAGGTCGGCTCTCCTGCGCAAACAACCATAGGTGTTATGTCAGTGTTTGCACAGGAGATGGACGACCCGCGATCGCGGTGTACAGAGGCAGAACGGTAAACTGCCTATGTAAACAAGGTGATTCCCCGTTCTGCCAGATGACATGTCAGATCTTCTGTTCCCACTGATCGGAAACAGCGATCTCTGTCATGTCCACCCCCCTACAGTTACACACCCAGTGAACACACTTAGCCCCTTGATCTCCCCCTAGTGTTTAACCCCTCCCTTGCCAGTGTTAATTTTTACATCAAATTTTGATTTAATTTTAGTCAGCCTTTTGACTAAAATTTTGTTTTAGTCGACTAAAATTTCCAGTACATTTTAGTTGACCAATATATAACTTCACAGCAGGATATAGAAATTTTACAGAAATACCTGAACAAAATAATGTAATGGGCAACTACATGGCAAATGAGGTTTATTGTGGAGAATTGAGGACATTGAATAAAAATAAGTAGACCTAAAGAAAGCAAAGAAGACATTTTTAAAAAAACATTTATACATGTTCCATCTGTTTAACATATGTAACGTGTAACGGTGTCATAGTGATTACTTTATTTTCCAAATAAGCACACAAAATGAAAGTTAAAACTGATCAGTGGTGAAGTCCACCAACAGGTCTTAAAGCTAAACTCTGGGCAGAAGAAAAATTCTCCCTTGCAGCGGAGCTGTGCCCGCACTGCAAAGGTTAGGTGCTAGTTTTGTCCAGGGCAGAGGAGAAACCCCTATACCTACCTGAACCTCCCGGTAAACCATGGTCTCCCACGATCCAGCAGTGGACTGTTCTAGCATCCTTTTGTCCAGAGCAGTGCTATGGACGCTGCTCCAGGACTTCAGGACTCAAGACTAGGGTTGAGCGGACCCGAGCTGTAAAGAGTCGGGTCCGTACCGAACTTTTGGGTTTTGGGGTCCCGGACCCTAACAATTGACTGTATGTTCGGATTCGGGTCCGATGTTCGGCAATATGCATGTAAAGTCGCGCTTGTTTCCCATGCTTAGAACTGTCCCTGCACAAAGTGTAATTTCTGAAAAAAAAAAGTCATTTAAAACTCACTCGCGGCTATTAATGAATTGTCGGCTCCCGACAATACATAAAAAAGTCATTGATAAAAAAAATTGTGGGCGTTCCCCCAAATTCAATTATCAGGCCCTTCAGGTCTGCTATGGATATTAAGGGGAACCCTGCCGCAAATTAAAAAAAAATGCATGCGGTTCCCCCCAAATATCCATACGAGGCCCTTCAGGTCTGGAAAGGATTTTAAGGGGAACTCCACCCCAAATAAAAAAAAATGGCATGGAGTACCCCCAAAAATCCAGACCAGACCCTTTATCCGAGCATGCAACCTGGCAGGCCGCAGGAAAAGAGGGGGGGACGAGAGAGCGCCCCCCCCTCCTGAACCGTACCATGCCACATGCCCTCAACATGGGGAGGATGTCCCCATGTTGATGGGGACAAGGGCCTCATCCCCACAACCCTTGCCCGGTGGTTGTGGGGGTCTGCGGGCGGGGGCTTATCGGAATCTGAAAGACCCCTTTAACAAAGGGGACCCCCAGATCCCGCCCCCCCATGTGAATTGGTAATGGGGTACATTGTACACCTACCATTTCACAAACAAAGTGTAACATTTGTAAAAAAAAATACACAGACACCATTGGGAAAGTCCTTTATTAAAAAAAAACAAAAAAAACATTCCAGCGATGAAATCCAGTGTCCCGCGGCGATCCCTTTGTCCAGCGCTGTCCAGACCAGATGTCATTGGCTGAGCCTGAGCGGACCTGATGGGGAACTTCCTCTGCAGTGTATTAAATTGAATAGACCCGCCCCTTCTAAAGTTCCCCATCAGGTCCGCTCAGCCAATGACGTAGTGTAAGGCTGAGGACCTGATGCGGAACGTGAGAAGGGGCGGAACGTGAGAAGGGGCGGATCGTGAGAAGGGGCGGATCTATTCATGTATTATACTGCGGAGGAAGTTCCCCATCAGGTCTGCTCATCCAATGACATAGGCGGGGTCTGACATACGAGGGGGCGGACCTGATGGGGAACCACATCCACAGTTTAATACATGAATAGACCTTCTCAGGATTTTTTTTTTTTAATAAAGGACTTTCCCAATGGTGTCTGTGTATTTTTTTTTTTTATTTGTACACTTTCTTTGTGAAATGGTAGGGGTACAATGTACCCCATTACCAATTCACATAGGGGGGCGGGATCTGGGGGTCCCCTTTTTTAAAGGGGTCTTCCAGATTCCGATAAGCCCCCCGCCCGCAGTCCCCCACAACCACCAGGCAAGGGTAGTGGGGATGAGGCCCTTATCCCCATCAACATGGGGACATCCTCCCCAAGTTGAGGGCATGTGGCCTGGTACGGTTCAGGAGGGGGGGCGCTCTCTCGTCCCCCCCACTTTTCCTGCGGCCTGCCAGGTTGCGTCCTCGGATAAAGGGTCTGGTCTGGAATTTTGGGGGTACTCCACGCCATTTTTTTTATTATTTGGGGTGGAGTTCCCCTTAAAATCTTTTCCAGACCTGAAGGGCCTGGTATGGATATTTGGGGGGAACCGCACGCATTTTTTTTTTAATTTGCGGCAGGGTTCCCCTTAATATCCATAGCAGACCTGAAGGGCCTGGTAATTGATGCTTTTTTTTTATTTTTATCAATGACTTTTCTATGTATTGCCGGGAGCCGACAATTCATTAATAGCTGCGAGTGAGTTTTAAATGACTTTTTTTCCTTCAGAAATGACACTTTGTGCAGGGACAGTTCTAAGCACGGGAAACAAGCGCTAATAGTCCTCAGAAGTTCGGGTCCCCATTTACTTCAATGGGGTTCAAGTTCGGTCCCAAACTCAAACTTTTTACCGAAGTTTGGCCGAACCCGTCGAACCCGAACATCCAGGTGTCCGCTCAACTCTACTCAAGACGGCTAGTGTGTGGGGGTGCAGAAGCTACAGGGACCGGCCTTTTGCAGACAGGAGCAGAGGATCGGTTTAATAGATCTCCTTTCATCTTTCTCTAGGATGTAGGTAGAGATATAGATGCATAGAACACAAATTTGTCACTGCATCTTTGTTCACTTAAAGAAAGTTAATTTCCATGGGGACGCTGAGTAATTTCTTTTGTGAAAAGGAAATGGTAGGCCAAATAAGTTTAGGAACCTCTGTTCTAGATATTGACAGATATGTTTGACATATATGGCAAGTGTGTTTTGCTTGATTTTTTTTTTTTTTATAACCGGAAGGGTCATGTTAAAATGTAAGAATATTATTTAAACTAAAAAATGGACTTTAAACGGCACATAGATAGTTATTGTAAAAATTCTAAGGGTTTTATTGTTGGTAGAAAATTATAATTGAATTTAGGTAAAAAGTACGTTAATACAAAACAATGACATTATGTAACAGTCATCAATAATTAGTATAGGGTCCCATTTACAAGACTCAACACATCTCCCAGAAATTACATTAACATGTAAAATACACAAAGTAGAATAGGATAATGTATAGCCAACAAACACAAATGAGGAGTTGGATGGTATGCACGAGAGATGACTGGTCTTATTGATAGGTCCGGTAAATTCAAAGATAAAGATCTTGCTTTCGCTCGACTAGTTTCGCGTTCCAAAACGCTTCGTCGGGAGCATAGTATTGAACAGGGCCGTGTTAAGTAGTGCACTGTGAGGTTGTCCACAGGAGAGGTTCCATCCAGGTCCACCAGCACATAATCCGTGTCAAGCTATAAGCTGGGTCAGTCCATCATTAGGGGTCACCCAAACCAGACAATACTGTAGAGGAGTGTGTCAGTCAGAAACACTTGCTCGAGCCACACAGTGGTAGTCTGGAACCTCTCCTGTGGACAACCTCACAGTGCACTACTTAACACGGCCCTGTTCAATACTATGCTCCCGACGAAGCGTTTTGGAACGCGAAACTAGTCGAGCGAAAGCAAGATCTTTATCTTTGAATTTACCGGACCTATCAATAAGACCAGTCATCTCTCGTGCATACCGTCCAACTCCTCATTTGTGTTTGTTGGCTATACATTATCCTATTCTACTTTGTGTATTTTACATGTTAATGTAATTTCTGGGAGATGTGTTGAGTCTTGTAAATGGGACCCTATACTAATTATTGATGACTGTTACATAATGTCATTGTTTTGTATTAACGTACTTTTTACCTAAATTCAATTATAATTTTCTACCAACAATAAAACCCTTAGAATTTTTACAATAACTATCTATGTGCCGTTTAAAGTCCATTTTTTAGTTTAAATAATATTCTCCCATTGATTATCGGGACGTTGGCGCATTTATACTAGGTGCATCCACAGTGTCACCCTGTGGTGATGCACAATTTAGCAATTTCTTTCTAAATCATGTTAAAATGTAGTTGTCTTTCTAAATTGCACACACAAACCATGTGCTGTGCAATGTTTCTTTCTCGTACATCACGGGACACAGAGCGACATAGTCATTACTAATGGGTTATATAGATACCGTCAGGTGCTGGCACTGGCAACTTCCAAAACCGGAAGTACCCTCCCCTATATAAGCCCCTCCCGTCCGGGAGCACCTCAGTTTTTTGCCAGTGTCTAAGGTGTTGGCCAAGAAGAAACATGTGTTTTTCACTGAGCTTGCGTACAGGTTCTTTTGGGCCTCAGTAAGCTATTCCGGATCCGACCAAAAAAGCTTCATAGCTAAACGGTCGGTACCCGGGCCTTGCAGAGAAGAGCAAGGTTTTGCCTGTAATGCTTCTCTTAGGAGAGCTGGACCCTGGGATCCAGAGCTCTGGTCATACCCACGACCAAGATGTTTTCTGTGCAGGGTGCTATACAGGTCCAGGGGAGTGGAATCCTTGGGAACCCGGTCCCTGAAGGTTTGATTACAATGCCTGCCGTGATAGGTGAAGTTTGGGCTTTTGTGGACCAAACAAAGTCCTGCGGCGGGGAACAGGTAAGTGGGGGCCCCCAGGAACTTGGTTCTATTGGGGGACCCCCAAGCCTAATTTGTCTTTCTGTCTGTTACCTAATGGTATTCCCGCAAAATTCTGTGCATGCCTGTAACTACTAAAAAAATGTAATAATTTTTAATGGTGGTCAAGAAAAAAAAAAAAAATTTTTTTATATATATATTTAATATATTAGACTGCGGTACCTGTGTTTGTCCACTAGAGGCCGCTGTGGAATGTTTTCTTGTCATGTGGACTAGTTTCTTCTCAGAGAGCAAAGTCCAGGCAGATGGTGAGTTCTCTTATAGGAAACTGCTTCCTCTGCCATGTTGCAGTGCTCGTCCATCCCCCGGCCTGCGGCAAAGAGGGGCCCTGGCTCCTGTCCCTTGTTTCCGTTTTTTGAAATTAGCGCCGAAGGCGCACGTGGCCGCGCGCGTGCGCGTGCACGCGCCTCTATATATAGAGGTGAGCCGGGAAAGGGGGCGGAGCCTGGGGGATGACGCTCTGTGCGCGCCGCAGCGCTTCTGCGCATGTGCGGGCGTCCCAGCAGGTTAAAAACCACAATATTGTAGTGAGCTGGCTATGAAGTACAGAAACAGAGCTGGCAACATTTAAAGGCATACAGCAAGCGGTTGATACAGGCATCCCCTAGAAAGGCACATTAGTAGACACCAACTGTGATATAGCAGCAATTGTGCTAGACTATTCTCAGTAAAAGTGGTGTATTACGGCTGGAATACCTCAGCTTTAGGCTTAGGGATATGCCGTCCAGAAGCTCCGGAACTGAATCTTCCAGGAAGCGAAGGGGGTCTCATCGGGCTCGGAGGATCTTGGGCATACTTCTGCTGCACCAGTCTCCCCTGAAGTTCAGAGGTAAGTGACCGTAGAGACCCCGCAGGGGTATTTGGTACTGTGGCTGTCCTCAGTTCACCTGCTCCTGTGTATGTAACAGAGGAGGTTTTTTCCTCAGCTCTGGGAGGATTAGAGAGAGATTGTCAACATTTATCGCTGCCTCCCTGTTAGGGAAAGCACGCCCGATCTCCGTCTCCTCCTTCAGAGTGCCTGTTAGCAGAGCAACAGTCCCATACAGGGATCGACCTGCCTGAAGGGGATCAGGATGAGGTTGATTCTGTTATAGAGGAATCAACAGTGGGGGAACCTTTTCTCAGCATCTCAAGCTGAAAGATTATGGGTTCAGTCTCTGACTAACATGGTCCGATCAGCATTTAAAAATGCGCCTTGCGGAACCATCAACCACTACTGTATCCTCGTTGGGGTCGCTAGAAGCCCCCAGACTGTTTGTTCTTTTCCACTTCACCCTTTACTGAAAGGGCTCATTTACCAGGATTGGGAACGTCCTGAGAAAATATTTATTCCCCCAAGAGATTTCCGGTGGTCTATCCCATGGAGGATAGGTTCATCAAAAAAAAAAAAAAAAAAAATGGAAGGTCCCTACAGGGACGCAGCCATCTCTTGTATGTATAAATCACTGACATGTCCAGTGGATAATGTCCAAATGTTCAAGAACCCAATAGATAAAAGATTGGAGTCCTTATGAAAATCTGCTTGGTGATACAACCAGCAGTAGCAGCTATTGGGGTCTGCTAAGCAGTGAAGGATCAGTTGAAACAGGTCTTGAGGGACTTGACAGATCAGCAGGCTTTGCCCTAGCTGATCTACCTAGAGCCTTAGGCTTTGCGGTTGACGCCATAGAGGATTCAGTACATCAGGCCTCCCGCCTTACGCTGTCTATAGTACATATGCGTAGGCTCCTATGGCTCAAAAACTGGTCTGCTGAAGCTCCCTGTAAAGAATGGCTGGTTAGCGTCCCATTTCATGGTGAATGCTTATTCAGGGAAAACCTGGACAAATATATCCAGAAAATTTCCAGCGGTAAAAATACGCTCTTGCCGGTTAAAAACAGAGTTAGAGGTCCCTCTTTAAGAGGCCTGCTTCTCCAGTCCCTGGGGCATCGGCTGTGTAACAGTTCCGACGGCCTCCTCGGTCAATTCCCGGGGGTAAAAAACAGGGACAGTAGCAGGGTAATGAGAAACCCTGGGTCAGGGGAGGTACAAAACCTCCCCCAAAGTTAAATTCATTGAAGCCCCCACTCAGTCGGGTGGGGGGAGGACTCCAGTTGTTCGCAAGAGACCTGGCGGGACACGATCAAGACAGATAGGTGCTCTCCGCAGTAGGTTTGGGATACAGTTTGGAGTTAAAAGACTCTCCTCCTTCCCATTTTTGAGGTCAAACGTGCCAAGGGATCCCCGGAAGAGAGAGTCCCTCCTGTTGGCACTAGAACAACTATTGCTCCAAGGAGTAATTATGGAGGTTCCCCTGGAAGAATGAGGGTTCGGGTTTTACTCAAACCTCTTTACAGTCCCGAAGCAAACGCGGACGGGAGGCCCATATTAATTCTAAGAGGGCTATACAAATTCCTGTATATCAGGACTTTCCGATGGAGTCGATCCGATCGGTGGCCACTGCCCTACAAGGGGAGGATTGGTTAGCCGCGATCGACATCAAAGATGCTTATTTGCACATTCCCATCTTTCCAGTCCACCAAAAATTTCTACGCTTTGCAGTAGAAGGGCGCCATTTTCAGTTCAGAGCCTTACCCTTCGGTTTGGCCACAGCACCACGAGTGTTTACAAAAATTCTGGCCCTTTATTGGCCAATCTAAGAACACAAGGTGTAATGATAATGGCATATCTGGATGACTTGTTGCTGATAGACCACTCAGTGAAAAAACTAGACGTGGTCGTTCACAAGACAATCAAGTATCTGGAATCTTAAGGTTGGATTCAGGCCAGAGAAAAATATTCTTGCCTCGAGGAAAGGTGTTGTCTTTGAAAGATTTGATCCACTTAGTGGGTACAAAAAAGACAGCCGTCCATACGCCTGTATATGAGGCTGCTGGGAAAAATGGTGGCATCATTCGAAGCAGTACCCTACGGTCAATTCCATTCAAGGAATTTGCAAGGGGCCATACTGTCAGCCTGGAACAAAAAAGTTCAGGCCCTAGACTTACAATGTCCTTGTCCCCTTCCGTTCGCAAGAGCCTCCGTTGGTGGTTGGTTCCCCAGAATCTGGAAAAAAGGAAATCCTTCAGTCTGATTTCTTGGAAGGTGGTCACTACAGATGCCAGCCTTATAGGCTGGGGAGCAGTACTGGAGCAATAGTCTCTCCAGGGCAGATGGTCGGATGCAGAAAAGGCCCTGCCCATCAATCTCTTAGAGATACGAGCAGCCCGGTATGCCCTAGTAGCATGGACATCCAAACTCCAAGGGTCCCCTGTCAGAATTCAATCAGACAATGCCACAGCAGTGGCATATATCAATCATCAGGGGGGCACCAGGAGTCGTGCAGCCCAGAGGGAAGTAAATTACATCCTGAAATGGGCAGAAAAATGTCCCAGCCATATCTGCGGTATTCATTCCAGGAGTGGAGAATTGGAAGGCGGACTTCTAAGTCGCCAGCAATTAGGCCCAGAGGAAGGGTCCCTTCACCCCGAGGTTTTCTGGACAATATGTCAGCGGTGGGGAACATCGGATGTAGATCTTCTAGCATCCAGATTCAACGCAAAGGGGGACAGGTTTGTCTCTCGGACAAGGGATCCCCTAGCTTGCAGCTCGGATGCCCTAGTGTTCCCTTGGGATCAGTTCAAGCTGATATATGCATTCACACCGCCACAATGGTTACCTCGATTACTCCGCAGAATCAGGGTAGAAAAGAAACCAGTGATTCCGGTGGCTCCAGCGTGGCCCCGAAGAGCGTGGTACGCGGAGATTGTAAAATTTCAGTGGGGAGTCCTTGGACTCTCCCACGTCGTCCGGACCTGCTTTCGCAAGGACCGATATACCACCCTTCCTTACCAGCCCTAGGTTTGACGGCCTGGCTATTGAAGCCCACATTCTAAAAAAGAGAGGGCTCTCTAATGCTGTGGTATCTACCATGATCAATACCAGGAAGCCGGTATCCAGGCAGATCTACTATAGAATCTGGAAGGCGTACATCGCGTGGTGTGAGGCCAAGAAATGGCATCCACATAAGTACGTAATAGGTATGATTCTGGACTTCCTACAGTGGGCTGTAGATAGGAAGCTTGCCTTGAGTACTATCAAGGGTCAGATTTCGGCCTTGTCAATATTTTTTCAAAGGCCCTTGGCTTCGCATTCACTAGTCAAAGCCTTTATACAAGGAGTGATGCGTATTAGTCCTCCGGTTAATATTCCCATATGTCCATGGGATCTAAACTTGGTTCTGTCGGTTCTACAGAAACAACCATTTGAACCATTACAGCATATTTCCTTGGTGCTTCTCACCAGGAAATTGATTTTTCTAGTAGCCATTTGTTCGGCTAAAAGAGTATCGGAATTAGCAGCTATGTCCTGTAAGGAGCCATATCTGGTTATCCATAAGGACAGAGTAGTGTTACGTCCTCATCCAGCCTTTCTTCCTAAGGTGGTATCGAGGTTTCATTTGAACCAAGATGTGGTTCTTCCTTCTTTTTTCCCCAAACCTACTTCGGTAGAGGAAAAGTTATTGCATTCTTTGGATGTAGTAAGAGCAGTTAAAGCTTATCTAAAAGCCACTGCTCAGATTCGCAGAACGGATACTTTGTTTATTCTGCCGGAAGGCCCCAGAAAGGGTCAGGCAGCGTCAAAATCTACTTTAGCCAAGTGGATTCGACAGGTCATAATACAAGCCTATGGCTTGAGAAGTAGACCGCCTCCGTTCAAAGTTAGGGCGCACTCCACGAGAGCAGTTGGAACTTCATGGGCAGTGCATCACCAGGCCTCCCTGGCTCAAATCTGTAAGGCCGCAACATGGTCTTCGGTACACACGTTTACTAGGTTCTACCAGGTGGACGTTAGAAGTCAGGAGGATGTCGCCTTTGGGCGCAGTGTGTTGCAGGCCGCAAAAGATCCTCATGTCTGATAGCGCTCAGCTTATATATGGTGTATCCCCCCCCTCATTTGGCATTGCTTTAGGACATCCCATTAGTAATGACTATGTCGCTCTGTGTCCCGTGATGTACGAGAAAGAAAATAGGATTTTTATAACAGCTTACCTGTAAAATCCTTTTCTTGGAGTACATCACGGGACACAGAGCTCCCGCCCCTCTTTAGGGACACTTATTGCTTTGCTACAAAACTGAGGTGCTCCCGGATGGGAGGGGCTTATATAGGGGAGGGTACTTCCGGTTTTGGAAGTTGCCAGTGCCAGCACCTGACGGTATCTATATAACCCATTAGTAATGACTATGTCGCTCTGTGTCCCGTGATGTACTCCAAGAAAAGGATTTTACAGGTAAGCTGTTATAAAAATCCTATTTTTTTAGTAATACTGCTTGCATATAAATAGATGTTATGTAATTTCTCATGAAAATTGTAGCTACCTTAAGTATTCATTGTGGTGATTGCAAAAGGTAAGCAGAGGTAGAGAGATTACTATACGGTAACACTATACTACCCATGTCGTCATTCAGGTGAGTGATATTTTGTTAGCAGAGCTATTCAGTCATATAATAATCCTTAAGTATTTTAATCTGGTTGGCTGAAGAAAACTAGGGTAAAGATTACTGAAAACAAGGAACCTGTGTGCTATATGCAACTGACCTCTTTTGCGTCATGTTTGCGTACATTATACCCAGAGTTTGTATGTGGCACACTATAATCTATAGATGGTCAGATGGTTTCTGTAATGAAAAATATCAGTTAATGCATGTCACTAAACTAGGGTCAGCCAAAAATGTTACATGTTAGGTGCAAATTACTTCATTATAGAAATTAATCCCTGTTTCCATATCCGTTTTGGCGAGATGACCTTTCTTGAGGGAGGAAAGCCAATGCAGTGTACTTTGTTTTGTTTTCTCTTGTCTCTCTGGATTTTCTGCTTGCCAGTACAGCAAATTACCTACTATTTCTTGTTTTTAAGATCATTTAGACTTGCGGTGGTATAAACAGCCAGTTGAGCTGCATTTTTACCCCCCCCCCCCCACACACACACTTAACTGCAAAGGCAGCAACGCAATGGTTTACGCATGCCGCAATGCTTTGCAGTCGTGGGCAAAAATCCTTTTGATACGCTTGGCAGGCAGTACAGCCACCGAACATGACCTATTCAAGCAGATGGGGCTGCGGCACGGTGGGTCGATGTTTACAGGATTAAAATAAGCGGTGATGAGGTGGCATATCGCCTCTAAAAAGCAATCCAACACAGATCTATTTTTAGGGGTGCAACAGCCATACGTTTGAACATAGCCTTTTCACACAATCAGATTTTCCGACGGTAATTGTGTGATCACAGGCTGTTGTCGGAAAATCAGACCGTTTTGTATGCTCCATCGGACAATTGTTGTCGGATTTTCCGAAGACAAATGTTGGATGGCATGCTTTAGAAATTTTCCACCAACAATTGTTTGTCAGATTTTCCGAGGGTGTGTACACAAGTCCGTCGGACAAAACTCAAAAGTATAAACACGCACGCTTGGAAGCAATGCTCACCATAACACAACATTAGCAGTAGTTGCACAAAGGGTGCCGCTAAAGAGCTGAAAAAACACATCGTTTTGTGTTTGTTGGCCGACAATTCTTTGCCGTTTTGTATGCAAGACAAGTTCTTGGCCAACGCCCTTTCAGCACACAGCCTTTTTCATTATAATATTTAAAGGAGACCTCAACACAGCAGAGTGTGTTGGTATTATTTGTACCCAATACATAAAGAACCCCCTTATGTCATTGTCACAGTGAAGGTAAAGTTCATCTTTTTGCTCACATACTTTTGTCCCTCACCAGTAACACTGGTTTGCACAGGCAGTTTGTGGGGTCAATGTGTTGGCTTAAAATAGTGTAAGACACAGGATCACCATGGGTTATATGCTGTGGTCTTCAGCTGATTGGAAATTGGTAAACAAGGCTGTAAGGTGAGCCCCAATATAACGCCTTCCACTACCAGGTTTTTGATAGTGTCCTTAGGTGATTGATTTCTTCTCTGTTCTATGGGAAGGAAATGGTTCCTTTTTTTTTTTTTCTCCTTTCATTAAAACTCTTTCAGCAAGATTTCTAGCTGCTGCATTTTTGTTTTTTTGCCACATTCTGGATCAGTTGACTCCTTGAGAGTGGCCTGCATAAAGAAGATGTGGGACTGGCCTGTAATGTTTCAAGCACTGGACCCTGTGTTGTACTCATAGGCAATGGTGTGTAATTTGTTGAGTTGGCTGTAGGATGCTATATACATCCAGGTCTGTGGCAATACCAGCTGTTGTGACACTGTCGCTGAAGACCCCTGTGGGGTTAAGTCCATTGCAAGAGCAGAGATCTGAATGGGTTTTATTCCTATTAGTCAGGGCTTCAGCTCTTCAAATAAAGAACATGGGCTGTATACATGCACCAGTCGGGGTTAAAGTGATATTAAATGTAAAAAGATGTATTCAAGCACTATCAGCAGCAGATTTAATTGCTTACCAAGTATGAAGCTTCTTTATCTTGTAATCCTTGCCTATGATCATGTTTAAAGGATAAGCTCATCTTTCGTAACATGTTACACCCATATTCAGGGAAAATTGTACAAACACTGTAGCTGCTGACTTTTAATAAGGACACTTGCCTATCCTGGGTTCCCGCCATGTCGGCCCCCCCCCCCCCCCAGGCCAATCCATCCTTCAGATCGTGTCCCGGCTCCGCCATCCTCACTAAGGGAAACAGGCAGTGGAAAGAAGAAAGGAGGGCACCCTCCTTTCTTCTTTCTTTTTTCTAGCCATATGAACACCCATTGTTCTGAGGAGGGCTGCAAGACTTTGCCTCTAGACGGAACCATACTACCCATGTTTTGACGTTACACCGAGAGCGCAGGAGATTTTTGTTTTTCTGTGTTGTTTCTATTTGGGGACTCCAGGTGTTAAACCTACAGGGTACAGAGTGGTATTAAAGTGCCAAGTACAAATAAACAAGTATATTGGTCGGTGCGCCCTCCTTTCTTCTTTCTAGCCATATGAACACCCATTGTTCTGAGGAGGGCTGCAAGACTTTAGACTTTGCCTCTAGACGGAACCATACTACCCATGTTTTGACATTACACCGAGAGCGCAGGAGATTTGTTTTTCTGTGTTGTTTCTAAACAGCCAGTGGAGCCTTGCGGCTTCACTGCCCATTTTCTACTGAGCATGCGCGAGTTTCCCGAAGCTTTGTGAATGGCTGTCTTCTGGGACACACCGGTCCCAGAAGACATAGCGCCCCATTTCCCAGAAGACAACGCGAGGAGGCCAAGAAGGAAGACTACTGCGGAATAGGAAGTGGCAGATTAGGAAGATCTGCCTAGCAACCTCCATTTCTGGTAAATCATTTATTTATTTCAAGTCACTCAGAGGAACAAGGCAGCAGACAGAAATAACACTTAGTGCTCTGGATTGAGACATGTACACCCTATAGAGAGATATGCTTTGTTCATATTTCATGCCAGAGATTTACAACCACTTACTGTTCCTGATGCACTGGTTTTCAGGGACCCTATTGAAAAGTTTGTAATCTTTCCCCAGGCCTTATTCTTCCTGGCAGGTCAGTCTATGCAACCTGATGTCACAAACCTGTTGGTTTGCCAGAATTGGCTGTCTTGTCTAATAAACATGCCTAAGTCTGTTTTTTTAGCTGTCCTTTAATGTATGGGTGTGTGAGCTTTTGAAGGATTTTCAGATTTGCACTGTCAATTCGAGATGAGCTTCTTTTCGACTCCTATCCGTTGTCTCAATCACTGGACTGCAGACCTTTCATGTAAAAAGTGCTCCATGAGGAGGCCTTTTCCGTTCAATAGATTTTTATTTTTCAAATCAAGTATAGATACATAAGAACAGTATGACAAAGTGCTGGATCTTATTACATAATATGCATGTGTCAAACATAGCATCAGCAACAAGTCCTCGTAAGGTGTTTCAGAGCCTAACTGTGGGTTGAGTAACGGAGGTTACAAGCTAACCCCTGGTTAGTAGGGGAAAGAGAGATAGGGAAATTAACCAAAGGGTCAGTCGGTCTGGGGAGTCCTACCCATCCCGGGCACCCCTAATGGAATCATCCTGTGCCCCGGTCAAGCCCCCCCAACCCGCCCCCCTCCCATGAAACTATCAGCAATGATATTAGAGAATCCAAAGTAGACTTCAGTGTGTTTCTAGCTCTTAAACGCATATTCAACTTGGCCTATAGTGTTGCCGAAATGACTTCATAACAAACAATAATGCATTACCCTTAAGTCACATCAACTATCCTAATTAAGAAAAAAGAGAAAGAAATAAAAAGAGAAAGGAAGAAAGAGATAAGGAATGTAAAGGGAGCACGTGCCTAACTAGAGCTAGAGGATGCTAGAGAACTTCTCTTGCACCATAATCCAAGAAATCTTACATTGTACCGCTATAATGGAAACCCTGGGCTGGCTCCAAGCCCTAGCAATGGTGAGTTTTGCCCCGAGGAGCATGAAGCGGATCAGCTTTTGATTGAGTTTGGAGATACGAGGAATACGGCGTTAAGGAGGGCGACAGATGCGGACCTGGGAATTGAACACTTAGTGACCTTGGAGATGAGGTTAAATATCCTCTTCCAGACTGGTCTGATTCTGGGACATTCCCACCAGATATGCACCATCGAATCCAAGAGTTGACAGCCTCTAAAGCAACTGGGATCTGATGAAGGGTAGATGGGCGCAAGCCTGGTGGGAGTCATATACCACCTCATAAGTACTTTTAAGTTTGCTTCCATAAGGGAAGTGTTTAAGATGCCCTGAAAGGAATCGGAGCAAGCTGCTTGCCAGGTGCCCAGATCCCAGTCGAGTTGGAGGTCAGCCTCCCATGCTGTCATGTAGGAGGCTTTCTCGGTCGGGCGAGTGAGTGACAAGTAAATGACAGATATTCCTCCCCTTTGTTCCATGGCCTGTCCACACCAGAGCCCATAATCTGTGAATTTGGGAGGAAGAGGCTTCTCCGTCCAAATAGTATCTAAGAATTGTGAAATCTGTCCAAATCTGAGTTTTTCAGTCAGGGAGATCTAAATTATTTAAACAATGGTTCATGGTAATAGGGCCCTGAGTTGTAAAGTAATGTCCTATGCGGTACATGCCCACCAACTGAAGGCCTCATTGTCCATTCCAGGGGGAATGTTTGGGTTACGAAATATGTGGGCTAGCAGTTGTCCCTTAGACACCAGTGCAGGGAGGTAGCTGAGTCTGTCCCAAAGGGCGTAGGATTGAGAGAGGGAGGGGGATAGAATGGGTGGTCTCCGTTTTTTGGGGCACCAAAGTAAGTAGTCCAAGGTGAATTGGAGGGCAGCCTGTCCTATGAGGATCCAGTCTGGTTTTTCCTTATTTGAATAAACTGCAGATAGTTGGGCTGAGGAGCCCTTTTCATGGGCAATTACATCAAGGAGTCATGGGTAAGACTACCTCCTTACCCGAGAAAAAGGTGGCTAAAGCTCCTGTAGGTTACCCCTTGGCTCCAAAGAAGAGTTTCTTTACTCTCAGGCCCTGGGGGTCCAAGCCCAAACGCTGGAGCTCAGTTCAACTGTAAGACCTCAAAACGAAATCTTGGAACAGGCTCTTCTTGCTATGAGCAGGTGCCCCACTTTTTAGGTGTGGGGGGGGGTCTCTGTAGGTGTTTACTGCCATCTGGTTAAGGCACATCTAAGGTGCTTAGGTCCCAGAACATTGTGTTCAGGGGTTGCAAACTGCAATTTTGGTTTGCTGTCAAACTTCCCATCCTTCACGGAAAACCTCTACCCTCTCAGAGGGTAATTGTCCCGGTAAAGAAAAGATTACAGGGTTTCTAGTTAACACAAAAATATTAAAACCAGAGAAACTGAGAAATAGGGGATATACCCCTCTACTAACAGTAATCCGTCATATGTGTCACAAATCTCCCCAAAAACACTTGTTGTCCTCGAAACCAAATTATTAAATTTGCAATAGACTTTGGACTGTACTGCATTCTTCCTCTCTTGAAACTTATTTTCTGGTAAGCGCTCTAAGCTATAACCTTTGTTGTGTTAGGGTTTCTACTCAAACCTATTGTCCCCAAGGTGAAAGGAGGCATTCACTCCATTTTGATTGCCTTGAATTTAATCTTCTACATGTTTTGTCTGATCTGGCTTCTTCAGGAAGATTTAAAGTGATCAGAGACAACTACAACAAAGGAAACAATATCATAGATACAAATACAAAATACACCAGCAAGATTCACACAGATTGTGAACCCGCCCTCATCCCAAACATGCGACTGCCGTTATCCCGGGCTAATAATTTGACTGGAATAAATCCAGAAAGTTGGAGAAAACTGCCCACTGCATAGACGAGAGGGCTTTGGACACATTAGGGTGAACCGCAGAGTAAGTATAGGGACCAGATCAAAAAACTACAAAAAACACATATATTATAGTCTTGAAGGGATAAGAACTATTTTCGAACATAATATAGAAGAAAAATATACTTACAAAAAACGAAACCATGAAAGGACAACTAGATGGCACCCAAACTGCAACAACCTTGTGTTGAATGAGACTAAATGTGTCCAAGCAGGGCAGTACAACAACTGGAAGTGATGCAAGGCGGAGGAGACTTGGTTTGTGAGATGCGGCTTATATCGGCGGCTTGAGTCTTGGCAGTCCTGACTGCTATGGAATGTTGATGGGCATATAATTTTAATGCGCTTGTTTTTATTGCTGGTCAATAATTTTAATTGGTTGAAATGGGATTACACTATGTGGGCCGCTCTTTTTTCTGAGTCTTGGTATGGCTGTGGAGACTATGGAGGTTGAGCCACTGTGCAGGAGATCTATTTGAGCGTTTTTTGCCGATCAGTAAAATGAGACCCCACTTATGCAGGCACTTTTTATTCACTTTCTTTTTTTTGATTAAAAGCACAAACATTACATTTCAATTTAGTTTACATTGCCCTGGGTGTTGGGTGTTGGGGGGGGGCTGACTGTTTACTTTTTTTTTTTATATATGCCTAGCAGTGGCTTATATTAACCATTAGGATGGCATCAGAAGCCATTCGGCTCAAGAAGGTACAAATCTCAGTCTAGCTTAAACAGAACTCCACATTCCAGCCCTGACCATAATGCACATCCCAGATGTGAAAAACTGTCAGAAGGACCTCGTCAGTCAGTTTAAGTCCAAGTGGAATGGTCTCTTTACCTGGAACTGTTTCAAGCTTTCCGTGGCAGGTGGGGGAATCCAGATTCAACAACAAATTGGAAAGGTGTATCGCTAGGACCATGAGCTTCACAGTGGATGTTCTGTTGACGTTATGGCATCAGTTCCTTCTGGTTTATGCCTTTTTATCCTCAAAAGCTTCTGCCTTGCCTGCTCTGCAGAATCAAGGTGGAGAGAGTATTTGATGACCCTCATGGCACTGGAAGCATATACTTAGACATAGGCTCTTGGCCCCCTGGATCATCTAAATAATCTCAGGGGTAGGTCCACAATTCTGCTTTTTGGTCGCTGGTTGTAACTGCTTGGCTGTTGAAGCTCATGTCCTGAAGGATAGAGGTCTATCCAATTTTTGGTCATTCCTACTCTCTTAAAGGCTAGAAATTTAACATTGCACCTATCTGCTACAGTGTTCTTTGGACACTCCAATTCTCTCCCTTTTTATTTCTGAAGGGATACCCTGCCTCTCATTCCACCATTTCTGCATGGATTAGACAAGTTTTCAACTGAGCCTATAGTCAAAAGGAGAGGGTTTTGTCCCTTACTTGTCGAGGCACACTCCGCCAGATCTGTTGGTGCTTCATGGAATTTGCAACATCATGCATCTGTTTCAAGGCTACCCCTGGTCTTCTATTCACATGTAAGTTTTATCAGGTGGATGTTCAGACCTCATCTGATGCCAGTTTTGGTCACAAGATGATTTTAAACTTCTTGTGATTGCCATCAAGCCCTTCTCTTGACCCATTGTTACATTGTCTCTTAGAATGTTTGCTTTGCTGCCCACCCATCAGGTTTTTAAGGTCTTGTGGCCTATGACTCTGATCCCATGTCCTATATTGTACAATTAAGAAAATAGGATTTTTGGCTTGCCTGTAGAATTCTTTTTCTTGGCGTACATTAAAGGACACAGGTCCCGCCCCCCCATTTTTTGAGTCACTCCTAACTTAAACTCTAAGACTCTGATCCTATGTTCTATGATATACTCTATGAAAGGGCTTTTTACAGGCAGGTAAAAAAATCCTATTTCGGCACTGCCCATAAGGGACATGCTTTTTGATGAAAATATAGAGGGATGGTGTGCTGTGAAACCTTCCTGCTTTATCAAAGAGTGGTTACCTGAAGTACCATTATGAATTTCATTTACCTGCTGTGCTAAACCTGTAAATGCTGGCCCTTGAGAAGCATTGTTTACGCTTTTAGAAGTGAGCGATTTACTATTTTATAGTACTTGGGCATCCCATGTACATATAGGTAGTGTCATTTATGTTTTGTCATCCATGTGTTTTCATTAACAAATATTAACCTTGCTTATCTGAAATCACAGCTGTGTCTGTTTGGATTGATTTTGTCCCATATGTCTTCATTCAATGTTGTCTTCACTTGTGTAGGTTGTGGCTCTTCCCCCTCTTCTGATGATGAACAATCAATGAAATTATTTATAGAAAAGGGTACAGTATTTCTGTATGTTCATGTTCTAGTTTGATGCAGCTTGAGCCACTGTTAGACACTGATGTCTTGTATTGACATGTTATTTACAGTGAAGATCAAGGGCAGAAAGTTTTCCAGGGCGGTAGCAACTGATATAGGTAGGACAGACACAATTCTCCTGCTATCCTATATTTGTGTCCTGCTGTTTACCAAACTAACAACTGGGGGGGCCAGGGCAACAATCTCTTCTTTTGATTGCAAAATCGATAATCACGTTTGCTTCTTCTGATTGGAATTTGGGGACTTTTCGATTAACAAAAATCACAAATTTCGGGAAGATCATCTTTGTTTTAATTCTGCCATAATAAATATTCCTATAATTGGGTAGGTATTTGGGAAAATAGCAAGGTTCAGTAAATGCAACATATTTGAACACCCTATGCAAAATGTTATATTAATAAAGTGGTTTTATTTAAGCAACCTTAAAATACCAGGTAATCGTCAGTCTGAATAATATTTAACCAATTTGTTTTGTTGTATTGAACCGTGCTATTTAACCATTTACACACTTGGTGAGTGGAACTAAGCACTTGGTTTGGAAGCTATACTCACTTTTGGCATGTGGTATGTTGCTTTAATCTCTGCATATTGGAATTGGGAACTCTGTTAAGCTATACAGCAGGGATGTCACTGAGTTTGTGTTCAACCAATAAAAGAATTATGGTTTTAGCCCTGTAAATATGTGAAAGTGTGATTAGTTTATTATGCTTTAACAAAATGATTTACTTCAGACTGTGTCAAACTGTAGTTCCCTTTTGTAAGTGGTTTGTATACTTCGATATAGTATGTGTTCTGCATGAAACGCAACTAAATATTCAGAAAATGTGTAGTACAATGTGCTGTAACACATGGGCATATTTACAAAGCAGTGAATGGGACATTCAAACATTTACTGGTGAATCAATCGCTATCATTTAAGTGACATGAACCCGAAAGAGTCAGCTGCAGTGAATGTTTGGTGAATGCTAGATTTGCAGCTTTATAAAAACGCCCTCTAGGGAGCATAAAGTTCTGATTAAGACCCCTTTCACACTGAAGCGCTGCTAAAACAGCCGCTAAAGCATCTGTCGTTTTTGCGGTGCTTTAGCGGTGCCTTTTGGGCGCTAGCAGGGCTTTTATTTTTTTAAGGTCACGTGACAACAAAAAGAAAAAGGACCCGTTTTGTGGCGCTTTCAAAACGATTTGGAAGCACTGGCCGTGCATTTTAATGGACAGGGGCATTTTTACAACGTTCCAAACACACCCTAAAGATGCTGCTTGCAGGACTTTTTCTACCGCCTCAGTGTGAAAACGCACATTCAAATTAATGGGAGGCAGTTTTCTGGCACTATTTTTAGAGCTAAAATGTCTGCAACAGCCTCAGTGTGAAAGGAGTCTAAGCCATGTTTTTTTTTGTTTTTTTCCCCCCCATGTCATTATTATTTAAAGGTATATGAAAGGTATATAGCCTGTTTTAAACCTTGAAGCTGCAGCTTAGTGGAGATGTCACTTAATGTATATCAAGGAAGAGAGGTCACGGGTTGAATTTTAGTTTTCTTGGAACTTACATGCAAGAAACTGACTTTAAAGCTGAACTCCAGGCATATCAAAAGGGCACAAATAATGCAGCGCTGTTTTAATTAACACATCATTATGCATATTTTGTCACCTAAGCAGGGAGGTACCTTTATTTTGCCTTGGTATCAGCTTCTAACAATTCTCTGTACAGCAGAGCTCAAATTGGAAGAGTGAGGGGCAGCACAAGGAGCCAATCGGTTATGCTGCATTACTCATGTGCAAACAGTGGGAAAAAGTTGAGTTGAGTTGAGTGATCCTGAAAAGCTCATCAGTCTGTTGCTTCTCCTTTTATTGCCTAGTCACAGATTGAAGAAGGGACAAAACATGTAAGTCTTAACTGCAGAGGAGAAGAATCAAGTTGCATTACCTACCTGACAGGGCTGTACTGTGTTGCAGAGCTATGTAAATATCAGGAATAGATGGACATAGATTTTTGGCAGATAAAACCGTTTGTTCCCATATATGTATTTTATCTGTGTGTTTAGCTATTTTGTTTGAGTTCAGCTTTAGGAAAATATACACCAAAGCCCACTGCAAGCTCTTTGTTAAATATATAGCTTTATTGAGAAATTATTGCTTAAAATTGTATAGTGTGTGTGTGTGTGTGTGTGTGGCCATTACCAAAATCGGCATTGAATGATGGGTTATTGATGCCTAGCTAATGTCCCAATATTGTTTTTGCCCAGAGTTCAGCTCTAAATGCAGTAGTGTTGTAGCGTAAGCTCATTTAAAAACTTGGATTGATCTAGTTCAGATATCAACTGAATAATATCGGTTTAAGGGCTGCTTATGTAGTCAACTAAATTGTGTAAATAAACACCCATACTTTGCACCAATCATACATCTCCCATGTTTGAATATTAACGTTTGATCTGCCAAACATTTTTTTTATCAATATAGGAAGAAGTCCAACACATTGAGCATGGAATTGAGTGACAATTTTCATGAGTTGGCATGCAAGCTAGTGGGGTTACAGAATTCATACTCTAGTGCTGGGTACAGCACTAGAACATGCAAGTGTTCTTGCTATAGTTGCTATACTAGACTGTGGGAAGTGTTTTTTTATCTATATATTAAGGAAACATTTACTCTGAATCTGGTGGAAGAGGAATATTGAATCATTAAATGCCTTTGAGATGGAATGTGGATTATCTCTTCTGGGTTTTTTAATAACCTGTGCAATATTGACTTTCTATTTGATAGGGGTGAATCTGGGTGTAAACTCATGAGTGTCCAACTGTGGAGTTGTTGGTGGGTGAAGGTAACATAGAAGATTCACTTTTCTGCTCATGCCTTCAGATGGATACCTATTGAATATAATAAAATTGTGGAAACAGAGTTTAGAATGGTTATTTTTGACATAATTCAATAAGAATGTTTATTGATTAGTGTAAGCATATTCATTTTTGTATTCAAATACAGGGATTATATGATTAGTGCTAAGCATGGGTGTCTTAACAGGGAGAGCGTTTTTTTTTTCCTATTTACTTATTGTACAAATATAAAACACTCATTTGGACAAGAGGTTTAAACGTAAAGTGGTTCTAAAGGCAGAAGGTTTTTTCTCTCAATGCATTTTCTACATTAAGAAAAAAAAACCTGTGTGCAGCAGCCCCCCTAGAGCTTACCTGTGACCCATTTCGATCCAGCGATGTGCATGAGAGGCTCGGCTCTCCGAGGACTCTCCCTCATTAGCAGAGACCGTAGCGGGTGCCAGTGAGCCAATGGGGTGGGGCCAAAGGGAGCCATGGCTCTTTATGTGAATGGGGACGCACAGAGCAGCGGCTTGGGAGTGAGCTCTGGGGGAAGGGGGGGTAGGGCCTAGGAGTGGCAGCAGGGGACCTGAGAAGAGAAGAATCGGGGCTGCTCTGTTTCTTTTTTTTAACAAAGCCTTTAATATCACTTTAATGCAGAACCCTGTGTCTGCACTGCATGCACTAACTGCTTATTTTGTCTAGGGGTAAACACAGAGCCTATACCAGTGATGGCAAACCTTGGCACCCCAGATGTTTTGGAACTACATTTCCCATGATGCTCATTTACACTGCAGAGTGGGAAATGTAGTTCCAAAACCCCTGGGGTGCCAAGGTTCGCCATCACTGGCCTATACTCTCCCAATTCCTCGATCCTCTGGAAAACGGCGTTCCCCCACATCCAGCAATGGATTGTTATTGCCATCATGTCCAGAGCCTGTATATAGGCATGACGACGTCGGGAACAGTCCACCCCACTAGACCGCAGGCAGCAGGGACTGGTCTTGCGCTGGGAGGATCGGCAGATTAGGAGAGTATATCTTGGCTCTCCAATCCCCTATACAAACTTGCAGTTATTCAATGCATTTCGGCACAACCCCACTGCATGGGAAAGAAAGAAAAAATTTCTTCTTTAACCAAAGTATTCTTTACACTTTTAAGTGATACAGCTGTTGTGCTTGGAGTGCTCACATTTGGGGTAAGAAGGTGTACTACAATACTAGTAAAATTTTTGTAAAAACCCAACAAGAGATGCATTGATTAAAAGGAAGTTCTAACATGACATGTAAGGACTCTCCTTTCAAGGACAATCCTTCTATTAGACAATCCCAAATTTGTATAGAAAGCAAAAATATTTCAAGATATTTTTACTAGGAAATTTTATTGGGTAATTTTTTTTTTTTTTACAAGAGCAATGAGGATTCACACACTGTACATATGCATCCTGCTTGCCACTTTTGACTGTCTGGAATTGTGT
Source organism: Rana muscosa (assembly GCA_029206835.1). NCBI lineage: Eukaryota > Metazoa > Chordata > Amphibia > Anura > Ranidae > Rana > Rana muscosa. The sequence continues at coordinate 76,686,129 of CM055121.1, forward strand.
GGAATGGGGTGATGGGAAGTAATTAGTTACGCAGGGGCTGTTATCTTCCAGCTGTTCATGACCAGTGAATATGTGAGTACAGTATAGAAACCATAATTTGTGGTCCCTGGCACCAAAGACTTTGCATCAAAGGGGTAAGTAGAGTTTGTCTGTTCCAAGTGCTGGTATTCAGAACTATTGCTCGCTTTACTGTACAATGCAGACTGCACACTGGCTGCGTGTAATCAACAAAATTTTATGCTGGCCTGGGCCTGTCATGACAAAGCTCAAGCACAGGGAAAGAAAAGACAGGTAAGAGGTTATATTTGAAGTGGTTCATAGTATTCCTTGATATATTATCAAACCAAATGTGTATTAGCAGTAGTTATCTTTTACTAACAGGATGCTGTCAAGTTATCAACAATTTTAAATGTTGAGAATCAGGCAAATTAATTGAAAATACAAATGTCAAGTTCTGCACTACCGTGCACATTTCAGGTTTTCTGCGTAGTATGATCCATAGGAGTTGAACTTTATAAACTACCATTATTTGTTCAGTTCTTTTACACACATTTTATTCCTGAAGCCAAACTTCAAGGCAAGCCATCAGATATTGCTGCTACTGTCGAATTCTGCTTTCATTTTAATTTTAAGACCATCTTTTTTTCTCTCTTCCAGCAAAGATGTCAAGGAAGTTAAGCCTACCTACAGAGCTAAAGCCTGAACTAGGTAAAGCCAAGTATTTAATTACGTAATAGTCATAACTGCGTAGTTGTGTGCTAGTAACCAACATATTCATGTTGCAGATGTCTATCTTCTAGAAAATGCATTCATTCTTTTCATCACCATCATATGCACTAAAGATTCATGGCTTCCATTGTAAAACTCCTGGGTGCTAAGCACCTGTGAATAGTGGCCGTGCTTTGCAGTCTTTAACAAGTGGTACCTGATCTTTCCCATTATTACAGGCTTTACTCATTGGGCACCTAGTAGAGAGCAAGTTAGAAATAAACTTTCATTTTGTTTCCCCTCCCTAGCTAGTTTCCCTAGACATTTGTCCATGACTGCCTTATAGTAAATACCATTTACTGGCATTTTGCTTGATTAAAAGGACTACGTACGGTATTCTGTTAAAGCATATTTAACCCAAAAATGAAAATGATGTATTTTGCAGTTTACTGGCACTTAGATGTGGCGACTGCATATGTTTTTGTTTTTTTTAGGCATCTTTTTCTCCTTTTATTTTTAACTGATAAACCATCCAAAAAATTACACTACTTGTATTTTGGCTTACTCACGACTTATCTATGTAGAGGTGGCTGTATTTGTCAGCCTGGCTGGACTTCAAACATGTCTTCCTCTCTTTTTCTTTACATAGGAAGATTAGTGGTTTACAAAAGAAAGTTACATTTTTGTTTTTGCTCGGATCAGGTCAGAATATTACAAGGTCACTACATATCTGCAAAGGTCAACAGGAAAAATGTAGTTGGCCTCACAAATGAGATCAAATGCAACCATCACATTTATCAACCAATGAGCTTTAAAAATGTTTTTATTTTTTATTTTTAGGTTTAGATATACTTTAGGTGTTGAGTAATGCACTGGCAGGTGCTTTAGCATAACATTAGATCTTACCAAAAAAGAAAAGAAAGATGTGATGACCTGCATTTGTTCCTAGCATGTACAAAGTTGAAAGCTAAAACAATTTTTAGAGTTTACGCAAGGAACCACCCTAAAGCCCCATATACACGATCAGACTTTTTGACAAACTTCAAAATGAGCAGGTTTTCAAAAAGATCCTACCGTGTACGCTCCATCGGACAAACTTTATCAGTTTTCATCGGACAAAAGTTCGCTCTGCAACCGGACAAACTTTTCGGCAACAAAAGTCCTACGGTGCAAAGTCCTATCGTGTGTACAGAAATCCATCGGACTTTAGTCCAAAGTACAAACACGCATGCCCAGAACCAATGTTAAAATCAACCAACAATAGCAGAAGTTGACCAAAGGGTGGCGGTAAAGAGCAGAAAAATCACGTGATTTTGGGAAAGTTTGCAGAAAAAGTCCTGCCATGTGTAATGCTATGGGTGTTCCTGGCCAACGTCCTTCGAACAAAAATTCACAGAAAAGTTTGTTTGAAGTCCTACCGTGTGTAATGAGGCTTAAGACCTCATGCACATAGGCAGAAAAACTCTGCTTTAGTGGCATTTTTCATTTTATGCCTCTGAACACAGCTCTGTTTCAGCCAATGTGTCCATGAACAATGCAGCACTTGGATTTTTATTTTGAAAAATGCCCCCAAATCTTCTGTAGAAGAGCTTACTGGCATAATTTAAGCAAACACATGTGTATGCACGCGTTTGTATGTAAATATACTTCTGGAGCATGGAATAAATCAGTTTTCTTACCAATAGAGAATGAGTATACTCGAGATGCTTCTAAGTGCATTATGCCCATATATGCTCATAAAAACGCAAAATAAGCATTTGTTTTTATTTTACACCTGACCTACTTTTTTTTTTTTGCGTTACTACCAGCTCCTGGCAGACAAAAAGATCCAGCGTAAATGGGAGAATTTAAAACTATCATATGTATGCCACCTAATAAATGACTGTATAGCTGTTTATGAAAACAATTTGCTGGTAGCTACAGTTTTGTGTTATGTATCTGACATATTGTCGTGTGAGCACAAACCTTTACCCTGTCTGTTATATTAGATGTCCGAGACAATTCCTTCAGCCGGTCACGAAGTTCAAGTGTGACCAGCATAGACAAAGAATCACGAGAGGCAATATCCGCTCTTCATTTCTGTGAGTCTTTCACCAGGAAACCTGACATATCTACGGCACCATGTTTATGGGTTGGAACCACGCTAGGTACTGTGTTGGTCATTGTTTTAGGCCTGCCACCATCAGGAGAGCAAAGACTTCTTCAGCCTGTTATTGTGTCTCCAAGCGGTAAGTAACCTGTATAATGTGTCCTATTTGGGGGTGTGGGGGGGCCTTCACATCCCATGGCATGGCGATGGGGGAGGAGGGGCCTAATCTATAACCAGAATGGCCCTCGCTACATTGTACTTGTGCTGGTTTAATACCTGGAAAACGGGCAGTGCCATTCCGAAGTGGGCATGGAGTTATGGTTAGCATTACCTCCTGAGGGCCCCTAACCACCAGGTTGCATATTATGCAAATGTCCCTACCTAGGACATAAGTCTGGTATAAGACCAACATGGGTTTGCATTAAAGTAGTATTGGAAATTTTATAGCAAGTACCCTGGAAAACTATAAAACCTGATTTCAAATATAGACAATTTGTGAGGGATGAGCACTCCCCTGGATTTCAGGGGCTCTCATGACTCCCTGTAGATTTTCTGAATAAGGCTCTACCTTGTAATGCATCCATCTACATGCTTTATCTACTTTCTGACAAGTTTTCTTTTTCCTCCTTGTATTCTTTCCACATTTGTACACAAAAAATGACTGTAAACAAGAAATTTGCAGTATACTGCAGCTAGGACTGGAAACATACCATTTCCTGTTCCCCAGCATTTTGTGAGCTAAACTAAATGGCATTTGGTCTAAGCATAGAAATTTACTATGTAGCCCCACTATGATAATACAGTGTCTGTTTCTTAATTAGGATGTGGGTATAGCAGGAGGCAGCTGAAGCTTGGATACAGACACCCTGACCCCATGGTAAAGAGTAGGTCAGCTACACCCTAGTGTGAGGTCTGTGATTTTATCAATAGATATGCATTGCCTTATCGTAATCCAATATTCTAGTGCCATAAGTTTAACACCTTCATGTCTTGGGATAAATAATACAAAGGATTGGTTGCATGAAGAGTTTTAAAACAAGCACACACAAAACAGCTAAAGCTGGCCATACACTACATCGTTTTTTTGTCTTTTCACTCAGCCTGCAGGCTGAATGAAAACAATCAAACACATTTCTTCATCCACGCTGTAGAGCAGGGATGGATGACTCCCCTTGCTAAGCTATTGTATTCTGATTTTCCTTTCTTTTTTTTTTCTTTTTTTCTTTAGCTGAAAGATGTTGGGCCGAAGAGGGCTAACAGGGCCACCCATTAAGCAAACTGAGTGAAATTCGTACAGAGTATGGCCAGTTTAAATCTAGGGAAACAGGATAGCAATCAATAATTTAGGCCCTGTTTCAGCTAATAATGATTACAATGTTAATTGGAATATAAGCATTGATTAAATTGGGGTCAAGAGCATGGAAAATACAGATTTGTATCTTAAAAATACTGTAAAATATGTGAGTTTAAAATTCAAATTGTGTGCTCTAAAGTTTGTGCCAAGTCTAAACCTATTTGTGGATGTTAGGATTGTATGCATATGCCAACACCTGCCACCTGATTGGAAAGGCTGTATCTCTACTTTGAACTTGAATAGTATAATAGTATATAGTTGAGGTCTAAAATTCAGCAACAGTTCATACTCTTGGGATGCAATTGCTGATTGGGGTATGATCCACATTTTTTACATTCCCTGGAACAGAATAAATATATAAAGTCGTATAATAGAAAGAGAGAAGATTTGCTATGTTATAGGGAAGTAAAATATGTATTCTGCGATCAACTAACTAGGAAATATAAACAGCTGTAATTATTTAATAAGCATATAAGATGATTAAAGTAAAATACATATACAGTGCTAGAAATCACCATCTCAACAGCGTAAATAAATTCAGCAGTGATATGATAAATCGTGTAATATCGCTAAAGATATGCAACACAACTGTGTATGTAAATAATCATGTAAAGTACAGGAGCAAAGCCCATCCACCCAAAATAGATAATTCCGGTCCAGTAATCGGCTCCACAAGGATGCGCAACATTCATTTATCTGTAGATATACACTCAACGCCCACTTTATTATGTACACCTTGCTAGTAGCAGGTTGGAACCCCTTTTGCCTTCAGAACTGCCTTAACTTTTTGTAGCATAGGTTCAACAAGGTTTGGAAACATTCCTCAGAGATTTTGGTCCATATTGACATTATGGCATCACGCAGTTGCTGCAGATTTGTCAACTGCACATCCATAATGAAAATCTCTCATTCCACCACATCCCAAAGGTGCTCTATTGGACTGAGATTTGGTGACTGTGGAGGCCATTGGAGTACAGTGAACTCATTGTCCTGTTCAAGAAACCATTTTGAGCTAATTTGAGCTTTGTGCATTATCCTGCTGGAAATAGCCATCAGAAGATGGGTATACTGTAGTCATAAAAGGATGAACGTGGTTTGCAACAATACTCAGGTAGGCTGTGGTGTTTAAACACTGCTCAATTGGTACTAAGGGGCCCAAAGTGTGTCAAGGCAGGATGGACCCATGCTTTCATGGTTATGCCAAATTCTGACCCCACCAACTGAATGTCGCAGCTGAAATAGAGACTCATCAGACCAGGCAACTTTTTTTCCAATCTTCTATTGTCCAATTTTGGTGAGCCTGTGCGAATTGTAGCCTCAGTTTCCTGTTCTTAGCTGACAGGAGTGGTACTCGGTGTGGTCTTCTGCTGTTGTAGCCCATCTGCTTCAAGTTTCAATGTGCTGTGCGTTAAGAGATGTTTTTTTGCATACCTTGGTTGTAATGAGTGGTTATTTGAGTTACTGTTGCCATTCTATCATCTCAAACTAGTCTGCCCATTTTTTTTCTGACCTATAACATCAACCAGGAATTTTCATACACAAAAGTGACGCTCACTGGATATTTTCTCTTCATGGGACCATTCTCTGTAAACACTAGTGATGGTTGTGTGTAAAAATCCCAGTAGATCAGCAGTTTTTGAAATATTCAGACCAGTCCGTGTGGCACCAACAACCATGCCTTGTTCAAAGTCAGTCATTTAAATCCGCTTTCTTCCCCATTCTGATGCTCTGTTTGAACTTCCGCAAGTCTTCTTCACCACGTCTAGACGCTTAAATGCATTAAGTTGCTGCCATGTGCTTGGCAGATTAGCAATTTGTGTTACCAAGCAATTGAACAGGTGTACCTAATAAAGTGGCAGATGAGTGTATAACAAAAGTGTAATGAAACTTAAAGCTTATTTCGTCAAGTGCACATCTACATATATCAAAGAAATCTTTAATTTACTGCCTTGTACTACTCGCTTATATCAACCACCAATAACCTTGTATAATAAAGTAAAATTTAACACAATACTAAACAATCACTTTTTATTTAAAATTGGCAGAGTCAACTCACAATGCTGGTACACTATATAAAGCTGTGCACTTCAGTAAAATCGTTTATTGTTATTATACAGGATTTATAAAGCGCCAACAGTTTAATCAGTGCTTTACAATATCAAAAGCAGATAGTATAGTTATAATGCAATAAAACACAAGAGGGTTAAAAGGGCCCTGCTCATAGGAGCTTACAATCTAATAGGGTGGGGCAAAAGGTTGTAACTGTGGGGGATGATAGGCTTTCCTAAAGAGATGAGTTTTCAGGGATTGCCTAAGGTAGCCAGACAGCTTGAGATAAAGAGTTCCAGATGATGGTAGAGGCTCTGGAAAAGTCCTGGAGATGAGTATAGGAGGAGGAGATGAGGGAGCTTGGGAGGAGTGGCGAGGACTGTTTGGGTGACATGTTGTCATATACCAGGTTTGACCAGACTGTGTGGACTGCACAGAGAGAACCAAAACGCATGTAAGTGAATAATTAAGTTTATTTAAAGATAAGTGATAACAATATATAAACTAGGGGAGCCAAATTTAATTGCTGCATCGATTCATCATGATTCGGGTGTCCCCGATGAAGCATCTATGCATGCGACCGTCAACATCGATTGTCGGGTGTGACGTCATCCTGACTTGCTCCGCCCCTCCCGGGAGAGCGCTCCGAGCGCGGCTGCCAAAATATATACATTTTTTTTAAATGCAGTTATAATCCATTAAGTGCCCACCGCTGTATGTGCTTTTTAAAATATTTGCAGTTTCCTACCTCATTTAGCCTGAGTATACACTGTATATGCCGCTCATGTGACTGCCTGGCCTGGCCTGGCCCGGCCCGCCTATCTCCTCTCACGTCTCTTGTCTCTCCTGACGTCAGCCCCGCCTGACTCTGATCTGATAGCTACAGTCGGTGGGCGGGGCTGAGAACTCCCACTGACGTCAGGAGAGATGTGAGACGTCACATGAGCGGCATATACAGTGAGTGTATACACAAGTTAAATGAGGTAGGAAGCACCATATATTTTAAAAAGCACATACAGCGGTGGGCACTTAATGGATTATAACTGCATTTATTACAACAGTTATGTTAACAGCAGTAAGTAGAGTACAAATGTGTTTGTACTCTACTTACACCTCCTACACGTGCTCTGTGCTGACATTTCCCATCTTTTTTGTTTGCACATTCCACTGTGTTAACTCCTAGTGTGCTGGAAGGTGCAAACAAGGAAGCCCAGATGAACTGCCAGCACAGACACAGTAGTACAGGGAACTTCACAGGGCTGTATGCTGTGAATTCTAATCCCTTCTGACCTCCCAGCAGCCATGTGCGTGAATTCATGTGCCCTGTAGTGCACCGGATTAGTGCACTTCTTAAAGTGGAGTTCCACCGTTTTTTACTTTATTAAAAGTCAGCAGCTACAAAATGTTTAGCTGCTGACTTTTAATAAACAGACAATCACCTGTCCCACGGTCCATCGATGCGGGCGCATGGAGCCCCATTTCTCTCCTCAGCGCCATCAAATCTACTGTGGGCACCCGGTCGTGACAGCTTACGGCTTCACGGCCGGGCGAGCACTGCGCGAGCCGCACTGTGCTCTGCCATTGGCCAGCCAGTCTTCTGGGACCTGTGTCCCAGAAGATCGCTGGCATGGAGGGTCTGCCTAGAGCGAGAGGAGGAGTCACTTAGGCAGCCGGGACAGGAAGTCCCACTAAAAAAAAGGGCACACACCCCCCCAAAAAACCTGTGTCCCAGAAGATCGCTGGCATGGAGGGTCTGCCTAGAGCGAGAGGAGGAGTCACTTAGGCAGCCGGGACAGGAAGTCCCACTAAAAAAAAGGGCACACACCCCCCCAAAAAATGTTTTATTTTGGGTGGAATTGCGCTTTAAGGGAGTGAGGTTATTTTTAATGCAAAGCAGAGTTCCAGTAAATTTTTTGTTTATTAAAAGTCAGCAGCTACAAAAAAAGTGTATCTTCTGACTTTTAATAAAAAGACACTCACCTGTCCTACAATCCAGCGACATGGCCACCTGAACCCTCCATTCTCTCCCCTGCCTGTCCACAGCACTGGCAATACTACTGTGGGCTTCCGGCTGTGACAGCTTGTAGTTCACAGCCGGGTGCGCATGTCTCACTGCACTGTCCTGCATAACCGGGCAATCTTCTGGGACCTGTGATGTGTCCCAGAAGATTGCAGGGAGGAAGGGCCGATAAGGTGGCCCAAGCGGAAGTGGAAACGCGCCAGTAATTGTGATGCATCACGGAATCGAATCGTTGACCAGATAATCGTAATCGAATCAATAGACCAGTGAAGATGCACACAATATAAACACCTCCAATACAAACAGTGAACAACCAACCAAACAGGGACCCACAAATAACTATATACAAATAGAAGGGAAGTACCGCAATCTTAAACGTAGCCAGGTCAGGGTCATCAACGGATGATCAGCAGGACAAAGGGATGTTCCAGAAACATAAACGTTAGCCAGGTCAAGGTCATACAAGGGGAGTCAGCAGATGAGGACAGGGAACAAACAAGACAGGGAGAGGATGGATGGATCAGACTGCAGGGCAGGGATACAAGGTAACAGGTGGGACCGGATGGGGATATCAGGACAGGGATACAGGATCAGGTACACAGGGAACAGGCTCAGGTTACAGGAACAGGTTCAGAGTGCCTGTAATTGGCCTCAAGTGACACCTGAGCGCAGGAGGTGCTGTCTGCTCCACACTGCTGGGGAACACCCGCTGGTGGACACCGGTACTACAGCCAAAGGATCTAACTGTGTCACCAGCAGGTGAATCCCTCCACTACAGAGTGTTGGAAGACAACCGCTGGTGGACACTGGTATTGTGATCCAAGAGACAGACGGCGCCACCAACGGGTGAACCCTTTCCTGACATATGTGGAGACAAGATTGGTGCTGTAGCTCAGGGCGGAGTTGTGAATGGCTTTGTATGTTGTTGTAAGCATTTGATTTAAATTTGCTGGGCGATTGGAAGCAAGTGTAGGGATTGGCGGAGAGGGGTGGCAGACACTGAGCGGTTGGTAAGGTAGATGAGTCTGGCAGCAGCATTCATGATAGACTGAAGAGGGGATAGCCTATGGAGAGGTAGGACTATGAGAAGGGAGTTGAGTTGCAATAGTCCAGTCGAGAAATAGCAAGAGAGTAACTAAGTAGCTTGGTGGTTTCATTAGTTAAAAAGGGGCACATTTTACAGGTGTTAAGGAGGTAAAGTCTACACGCTTTTGACAATGATTGGATTTGGGGTTGAAAGGACGGGTAAGAGTTTAGGATTACACCTAGTGTCCTGGCATAAGTGGAGGGATTGATGATTGCATTATTGATCTTGATAGAAAAGTCAGGGAGGGGGCACGGGCAGGGGAGAATATAATCAGCTATGTTTGTGAGAGATTCAGTTTGTGCAACATTAATGCTAATATGTCAGTAAGTTAGTAATGTGAGAGGAGACTGAAGGAGTGAGGTGAGGAGTAGAGCGATAGATTTGGGTGTCATCGGCGTAGAGATGGTATTGGAAGCCATGGGAGGTTATCAAGTGACCAAGGGATGAGGTGTAGATGGAGAAAAGAAAGGGCCCAAGAACAGAGCCTTGGGGGTCCCCTACAGAAAGAGGAAATGGAGAGGAGACAGAGCTGTAGGTAACAATGAAGGAGTGATGTGATAGGTAGGAGGAGAACCATGATGGAGCAGAATCTTGGAGGCCAAGGGAGTGAAGTTTATTGAAAAGGGGCGAGTGGTTGACGGTATCAAAGGCCACGGAGAGATCCTGTAGTATGGAGTTGTGGCCATTGGATCTAGCGTTGGTAAATTGAAGACGGGTTATCGGCATCCCCTCTCCTACAGCGTTGCGAACATGTACTTCTGTGTTTGTTTGTGACCTCACTGGCTCCTCCCCGACGCACTTCATCAGACATGACTTCCTTGAAGTATTGGATGTGGGAACACATATTGTTTAGTGGCAACACTTTTTTTATTGGTTTTTGGTTGTCTTCTCTGGATGTATTTTTAGTGTGGTAGCGCAGAAGATTCATACGACATTCACTTATATAAACTCTTTTTTAATAATGTTGATATAAAGTGCAAAAAAGACCATCCACCCAAAAATGTTTCAAATCTGTTTCCACAAGGTAGTTACACTTAGGGCTCTTTCACACGGGGCGGATCAGTCATGATCCGCCCCGTGAAGCTCCGCTTGCTCAGCGGGGATCGCTCCGTTGATCCCCGCTGAGCCGGCGGATGACTGGGCGGTCCCCGCACACTGTGCAGGGACCGCCCTGTCAGAGCGCCGCTCTCCCCTATGGGGAATCGGATGACGACGGACCGTAGAGTCCGTTGTCATCCGATCCGCTCCGCCGACGGAAGGAAAAATAGGGTTTTCCTCCGTCACACTTTGGCAGAGCGGATGTCAGCGGACATGTCACCGCTGACATCCGTGCCTCCATAGGGCCACATGGAGTGTCCGTGCAGGTCCGCCTAAAAAACTGACAGGCGGACCTGAACGGACCCTCCATGTGAAAGGGGCCTTAGGCTGAAAAAAGAAACACGTCCTTCTAGTTTAACCAATTAAAGAGCAGCCAGGTGTTTTCACGTTGACCTTTCAGTGATTTCTAAGAGCACAAGGTGCCCTAGGCCTCCATACACTTGCAGTGATTAACACACTCAGCAGATAGATAGATGTCTATCTATCTATCTATCTATCTATGGTCCTAGAATGCTGATTAAAAGCTCCACAGGCTGACCTGAGCTCCCTTCTTTCTTCCAAATAGGTAGGAAAACTGCATAGTAAAAAGTTTATTTTAATAAAACATAATCCGTAAAAAATAAAATAAAAATTGGAATCACACTCACGTGTTATAATGCTCACTCAACACTAAAGTATCACGCCTACGTGACTGTGCATCACATCGCCAGAGCAAACTTCCTAAAACAGTGCATGTTGCCACCCCAAGTATGTTGACCTCACATTGCAAGTTCTATCTGACCTGTTTCATTTGTTTGGACATCCTCAAGAGCAGAGAGAGCATTGTCTCCATGATAGCTGATATAATTTGGTATGCCTGGTACATGTTATACAGAACATCTAAAAATATTATTCGTGCCCAAGTAGCACCCCAAAAAATTTAACATTTGTCTGGAATATCTCCTGCAAATAGTGTATTTTTTGGCATGTCAGTATGCCTAGGTATGCCCAGTGCTTATAACCTCATGGTTGTATGCTGCAGTGTGAGTAGGGTTGCCACCTCATCCCTTTAAACCCAGGGCTAATTTAATGCAGATAAGGCACTGTGTGAGTTTAATTACCACCTTAATCAGCCACAATGTGTAATTTAATATGTATTTGGGTTTAAGGGGATGAGATGGCAACCCTAGGTGTGAGATCCAAGGAACTGCTGTCTCTGAGGAGATTTTTAGGTAAACTTGATGATGTTGCAACTGTGCTGCTCACTGATCATCTAGGTATGCAAAGTTCTGCCCCATTAAGGCAGCCACCTCCACACAGACACGGTGCAGAACATGGTTTGTAAGTCGCTTATGGGGAAATGATCAGGTGCGGAAGACTAGTCAATAGAAGACTTGTCATTTTACCTCTTTCTTGGCACAAAGTTCAGTTCATCAATGTATTTATTTATTTTTTATCCACATTTTGAAACATTTTTGTTTTTATAGACTACCAGAGCTCACCACTTCTGAAAATGCTAGTTTCCAGTCTCTGGCTTCAAAACTTTGTGAGTGCCTGATCTTGGAATATGATACAAGAAGTGAATCTGATCTGCATATTTGTTGTGGATCAGTGCTTTACAAAGCGTTAGTCACTAGATCAGCATGATCACCAGACAACTAGCATTTTCCAAATTTAGAACTGTGTTAGAATGAAATCTGTGAAACGAGTAACTTGTTTGAGATTGGATTCAGTGGCATCTTTTTTTTTTCTTTGTAGGAACAATACTGAGGCTAAAGGGCGCAATCTTAAGAATGGCACTTTTGGACTCCCAAGGAGTTATAATTCCACCAGCATATGAACCTTGGAGGGAACCAAATGCACCTGAAGATAAGGATGATAAGGAGCGATTGAAAAAACGGAGGCCAGTTTCAGTGTCGCCCTCCTCGTCTCAGGAAATCATTGAAAACCAATATGCAGTGATATGTTCTGAAAAGCAGGCAAAAGTGATCTCACTGCCCTCCCAGAACTGCATTTATAAACACAACATAACAGAGACTTCTTTTATCCTCCGTGGAGATATAGTGTCACTGAGTAATAGTACCTGCCTTGCATGTTTCTGTGCCAATGGACACATTATGACTTTTAGGTAAGGGAAACCAACCTTAACTCTTTTATGTAGAAGGATTCACATGTAGGCTAGTATTAGACAACAGTTCTATTTATAATTCTTTTATAAGTAACAAGAAGCTTTAACACCTTCAAAATCTTTATATAAACGTTCTCCAGCACAAATCCCCATACTTGAAATACTTTCATAAACCTCTCCTGTTTAAAAGCCACCAGATGCCCCTTCATTCTGCTGGTGGCTCCCAATCCTGGACAGCAGGGGCCACACTACCGGGGAATCTGGTTATCAATTATGTGATCGCTATACCTTAGTAGTCACATGCAGGCTGGAGGCTTCATTGAGAAAATAGGCTAGCAGATGAACAATGCAACCTTCAGGCTGAAATGGTATGTCAAGTGCAATATGTTTAAAGTGGCACTAAACTCAATTTCTCTTATCGTCCATGGACTGACACAGCTGGATACTGTAAACGTGTGGGTATATGTCCCTGCTCGCAGGAGAAGATCTAGGCAGAATGTTAGATGTTAAAACATTCTAGAACAAACCAGAGCTGAACAGCCCCGCCCAGGGGGGCGGTCCCTCCGGACATTACCCTCCCACCTGCAGCTAGCAGACCTCAGTTTTCTTCTGCCTAGCAGAAGGAGAAGACGTGGCTCTCTCAGGAGCCAGTCTCCTGGAAGATTTTACTTTTACATTTTATTCCTTTGGGAATTTTATTATTTTATTTTTGAGACCTTCAATCAACTGTCGGCTGGGCAACAGGTTGGGTACACTAGTATCCTCGTAGTCTTCCCTGTCCGACCATCGAGCGTGCTGATCCTCGCCTTGTGTGCGTGAGACTCAGTTCACGACATACCCCATGACTCCAGGGGTGGCCGGGTTGCTTTCATGCTCCCGCGGTCCTCTCAAGATTGAACAGTACTTGACTGACTGTATCTCTCGCGGTGGACCGGGCCGACAGCTACGCAGTACGACTCTGTGATAGGTCTGTCTGAAACAAGAAAGTGGGTCCCTGAAAGGGACGGGTAAGTAGTCTCTCCTACTGCAGGTGAGTACATGCTGGCTGTGTTTCTGTGTGTGGGGGTTTCTCCCTGTCTCCACCCTGTTATGCTGCTCTCTGCACCCTGTACTGGTGCTGTGCTTGGGGGTCACTCTGGCCTGGCTGGGCGCTCATGTCTGCAGTTTTTTCTGGTGTGTGAGGTGATTATTGCGTGCGCCATTGGCACTGTTTGAGGTGGTTATTGCGTGCGTCATTGGAGCGCCTTAGAGCTTTGAATTTCGCGCTCGACGGCCATCTTGGCGTTCAGTGGCGCAGTTATAGCTGCGGCCGGTGGCCATTTTCTTGTGGCCGCCGCGCATTTATTTCTGACGGCGGCGCGAATCCCCTCACAATCTCCTCACAGACTGAGCGGTCCTTAAGGGTTGGTGGGTCCTCCCGGGTATCCCCTCCTCAGCCTCAGCGTAGCCAGTGGGTGGACTGTATATTCACTGTATAGTGTATAACAGGGGTCTCCAAACTTTCTAAACAAAGGGCCAGCTTACTGTCCTTCAAACTTTAGGGGGGCCGGACTGTGGCAAAGTGAAACAGAAATTGTCCTGGCGTCAGTGGCAGTAAACAGTGCCCCACCTTTTATATTAGGGGAGGAATAGTGCCCCATTTTTGGTGTCAGTGGCAGGAATTATGCCCCATTGTTGGTGTCAGTGGGAAAGGAATAGTGTCTCGTATCAGTGGGAGGGATAGTGCCCCAAGGGCCGGATAAAGGCATCCAACGGGCCACATCTGGCCCCCGGGCCGCAGTTTGGAGACCACTGGTGTATAAGGTCTCAGAGGGTGGCGTTATGGAGTCTGATGCACCTGCTCTCCACACTTGCCTGGGGCAACTGGCAGTGCTGCACAGTTAAACATGTTCATATGTTTCCTGCACCTGCGGTCCTTATGGACCAGTTGTCAGCAGTCCTGGAATCATTCCTGTCAGAATGGAAGCGGTGTGCGAGCAAAAGGAGCTATAAGCCCCCTCCCCCCACAAAAATCTTTCCTGAAGGGGTGCTCTGAGTCAGATAGGGGCCTAGCTACTATGCTCAGGACCCTACCTCCTGAATATTTAATGTTTATGAACAGGACATTCCCTTGTGAGGAAGACTCCAGTTCTGTGTCAGTGAATGACAGGATGCTTGTAAGTGATCTCATTGATGATGTGAGAAACACTCTCAGGCTGAAATTGCTGTGACAAGCTTTTCTTTTACAGTTTCCTCACTGTTTTCCTCACGCTGCCTCGAGCAGCATGGATGAGGGAGGACTTTATTCATTTATGTATCTAGTCCCTGTGAGCCTTCTGTGTGATACCTGAGGTAACATTTCCCGCCATTTCCTGGGGAATGATTTGAGCTCTGTCAGACACACACGGTCTGAGGATCAGAGGTTACCTGTTACCTGCATGCTGCTTCGGCAGCACAGTCAAGCAGGTTGGAATGATACAGAGAAGATTATCCGCCTCTTCGCCATAATATAAACTAGGGTTGTCCCGATACCACTTTTTTAAGACCGAGTACAAGTACCGATACTTTTTTTCAAGTACTTGCCGATACCGATTACCGATACTTTTTTATAATGTCAGGTGACAGTTTTAAAGCACAATACAGATTAGGTGGCACTGCTATGCAGCACTGATAGGCGGCACTGATTAAGTAGCACTGATGAGCACTGATATGATTAGGTGGCACGGATATGCAGCAGTGATGAGTACTGACAGGTGGCGGGCACTTATGACTGGCACCGACATATGGCTGGCACTGACAGGGGGCTGGCACTGATAGATGGCACTGGCACTAATAGATGGCAGGCGGCTGGCACTGATAGATGGCAGTGATAGATGGTACTGAGTCAGCATATGCTCCTTACATTGGTGATCAGTAGGAAGAATGTTCCTTACATTGGTGGTCAGTGGGAAGAATGCCCCTAACATTGGTGGTCAGTGGGAAGAATGCTCCTTACATTGGTGGTCAGTGGGAAGAATGCCCCTAACATTGGTGGTCAGTGGGAAGAATGCCCCTAACATTGGTGGTCAGTGGGAAGAATGCCCCTAACATTGGTGGTCAGTGGGAAGAATGCCCCTAACATTGGTGGTCAGTGGGAATAATGCCTCTTACATTGGTGGTCAGTGGGAAGAATGTCCCTTACATTGGTGGTCAGTGGGAAGAATGCCCCTAACATTGGTGGTCAGTGGGAATAATGCCTCTTACATTGGTGGTCAGTGGGAAGAATGCCTCTTACATTGGCAAAGGCACCCCCCCACCCCCACCCCCAGCTCTATCCCCCTGGGCCATTCTCAGTGGTTAATGTCTTTTTAAAAAACTCCCTCCCCTCCAGCATCGAAAAACAAACAGGCAGGAGAGTCAGGGGGAGCACATTGAGCAAAATAACAGGGTGACCAGCAGAAAGACAGGCAAGGCAGGCAACCATTTGATCACAAGGGCGGAAGGAAAACAAATCTGTGTGCATGTCACAATGAAATTTTACTTACCCGCCTGAAGACACGCTCTGCTCTCCGCTCTGGTTACGCCCCCTCTCCGCTCTGGTCTCCGCCCCCCGCCTCGCTCTCCGCCCCGTCTGCGATCTGGTCTCCGCTCTGATCTCCGCCCCCTGCTTCGCTCTCCGCCCCGTCTCCGCTCTGGTCTCCGCCCCCCGCCTCGCTCTCCGCCCCGTCTGCGATCTGGTCTCCGCTCTGGTCTCCGCCCCCTGCTTCGCTCTCCGCCCCATCTCCGCTCTGGTCTCCGCCCCCTGCCCCGCTCTCCGCCCCCTCTGCGCTCTGTTCTCCGCTCTGGTCTCCGCCCCCCACCTCACTCTCCGCCCCCTCTGTGCTTTGGTCGCCGCCCCCCACCCCGCTCTCCGCCCCCTCTTCGCCCTCTCGGCGAAGTATCGGACAAGGCATCGGGAGCATTTGCGCGAGTACAAGTACTCGCGCAAATGCTTGGTATCGGTACCGATACTAGTATCGGGACAACCCTAATATAAACTCATCCTATACCTCTATACTGCATACATTCACAGTGTATGTATGTGTTATTGGTCTCTGTGTGTGCGTGGCTGTCCCCACGTTCCAATGCTGTGTTTCAGTGCCATACATGATATAAACGTACAAAATATGTTTATGCACGACTCCAGATACATTCACAGTATATGTATGTATTATACTCTCTGGGTTGTCGGGGGCTCCGGTGTCCTCCCGCACTCTCATGGTATGTGCGCTTCGGCTCTCTGCACAGTATAGACATGTTCAATATGTTTATTGCACATATTATACATGTTTACAGTATGGGTATACTGTCTGCGTGGGGTTCCTCTGGGTACTCCGGTTTCCCCCCACGCTCCAATTGAAATGCACAGTCCACGCTACATGACATGCATGCCTTTGGTGCAATACACGATGTAAACATACACATTATGTTTATACACTACACTAAATACATTCACAGCAGTTGTAGGTATTGCATTCTCTGAGTATGCGTGGGGTACTTTGGTTCCTCCCACGCGCCAACGGTGTGCGCGCCTTCGGTGCTATGCACACATGAGCTTGTGCAAAATGTTTAGCACACACACTATAATACCTACACGGTATGCGTATGCAGTCTGCGTGGGTTTCTGCCCATGCTACATGACATGCATGCCCTTGGTGCAATACACGGTGTAAACATACACATTATGTTTAAACACTACACTAAATACTGTGACAGCAGGAAGGTAAAGTCACCTGGTTGCATCCAGGGGGGTAGATATATTTCGCCCAGATTCAGGCTTTACGCCGACTTATACAACTAGGGAGTTGATGAAGCCCAGCTGAGGCTAGTGGGCTCATGGATGACTCATACCTCTAGGGAGAGGGCTGGGCGTCGTGCAGGCAGGGAGTTGATGAGACCAGCTGAAGCTTGTCAGCTCATTTAAAGGCCTCTATAAAAACTCCCAGCTTCATTAGATGTTAGCTCATGCCTGGAACCAGACCTGTGTGGACTGTCTAGGGAGAGTGAACCCCTGTGCGGTGAGGCAAAGCCTGTGTGGCTATTTGTTTGGACTTTTACTAAACCAGGGACTTAGGGACTAGGACAGCACCAGGCTGATCCCAGTTGTTAGTTTAGGAAACCTGCATGTTTAGTCAGAGGTCAAACTGACCAGGATTTATTTTGTTTATGTTTCTTTTTGGCTTTGCTGTGTTTTTGTCACTGTACATAGAGAAATAAACCGCACCTTTTGATTTTGAAAACCACAACCTCCGTCTGCTGGCCCTGTTTTTGTGTGGGGAGCCCAACCAGGGGGTCACACACACCCGCTACCGAGTTAACCCCCTCACAGTTGGTGGAGAACCAGTGGCAGTTTTTTTTAAGCCAGCATGGAGGAGATACTGAAACAGCTGGCTCTAGCAAATGCCAATCAACAGCAGACAAATGCAGGTTTGCAAAGGAGCCTTGCAGCCCAGCAGCAAGCTCATCAACAAGCCCAGCAGCAATCTGAGGCCCGCTTCATAGACCTGTTACAGAAGCAAGAGCAGAGACTACAACAAATGGAAGCAGTAATGCAGCAACGTCCGCAGACCAGTGAGGAAAGCCGTCCCACTAATACCGCGTCCTTTGGGGTGAGTCGTTTATTGACAAAAATGACTGGAGAGGATGATCCAGAGGTATTTTTGACCACATTTGAAAGGACTGCTGAAAGAGAAAAGTGGCCTGAGGAGCAGTGGGCTGGACTGGTGGCTCCTCTGTTAACTGGTGAATCGCAGAAGGCTTACTATGACCTAGAGCCTGACCAAGCAAAAGACTATGTGATGCTAAAAGCTGAAATATTGGCAAGGCTGGGTGTCACCCTGGCTGTCCGGGCTCAGCGTGTGCATAACTGGACTTTCCAGCTTGGAAAACCCCCCAGGTCTCAAATGTATGATCTCATTCACCTGAGCAGGAAGTGGCTACAGCCAGAGACTTTGTCCGCACCAGAGATTGTGGAACGTGTTGTAATGGATCGGTTTTTGAGAGCTCTTCCTACTGCCATCCAAAAGTGGGTAAGCCATGGAGACCCAGAGACGGCCGGTGGTCTTGTGGATCGTGTAGAGAAATACTTGGCTACAGAGAACCTGACGGCCTCTTCCAGAGACTCTCGGACTTTCCACCCTAAGACCAGACCATCCCCAGGGGCGGATAAGAGGATTCCAAGGGGTGAGGGTGGAGAGAGTGAGAGGGTGGGAGCTCTACCCAAAGTTTGGCGAGAACAGCCTGGGAAGTCAGGGGCTCAAGAGGCAGCCAAATGGATTGTTTGCTACCGCTGCCGGCAAGCGGGACATATTGCAGCAAATTGCCCGGTTGTGGAGGAACCCATGCAATGTGACTTTCTGATGGACAGACGTCAGTCGCTGTGTGCGACAGTCGCATGCACTGCCATTCGGGGAACTGAGAAACATTTATGCAAAATGTGTATTAATGGTAGAAATGTTGTGGTATTACTGGATTCAGGTAGCCTTGTGACCCTGATAAAGGCTGAATTAGTTAAAACAGAGGTCTCTGGGAATAGCAAGGTAGCTGTTATTTGTGTGCATGGGGACACCCGAGAGTATCCAGTGACTACAGTGTGTTTCGAGACCCCCAAAGGTACCCTCTCTCATCCAGTGGGGTTAGTATCTCAATTACCGCATGATGCCATTGTGGGAAGGGATTTTCCGAAGTTCTGGGAACTGTGGGATGATCCTGAGCCCCCCACTGGTGCCCCTATGTACCAGGAATGTGATAGCCAGAACTCCTCTGAGAGTGGTGAGGACTCTCCAGAATTTCCCTTGTCAGTATTGGCAGGGGAGACTCAAGAAACTGGAGAGGAGCCCACCTCCTCAGACGAAAACCTACCGTCTGTGGAGTTTTCTGATCTGGAGGTTCACAGGGAAAATGTTGCCACAGAACAGTTAAAAGACCCCGCCCTAATAAAGGCACGGGAAAACGTAGTGGAAATAGATGGCGAGTTAGTGAACCCAGATAATACCTGCACTTACCCATACTTCAGCGTAGAGAAGGACCTACTGTATCGGGTGGCAAAAAGGGCAGAAGAAACCGTTGAGCAGCTTGTGGTGCCCAAACCTTACAGGAAGTTGGTGTTGGAGTTGGCCCATGGGCACATTCTTGGAGGTCATCTGGGGACAGAGAAAACCCGAGAGAGGGTATTACAGAGATTCTATTGGCCTGGGGTGATGAAGGACATAGAAAATTATTGTTCCTCCTGCCCTGTGTGTCAGAGGTCGGCCCCGATGCCACATTTCCGTAGCCCGCTGGTCCCTCTACCCATCATTGAGGTCCCGTTTGAGAGAATCGCAATGGATTTGGTAGGTCCTATAATCAAGTCCGCTAGGGGGCACCAGTACATATTGGTTATAATGGACTATGCCACCCGTTATCCAGAAGCGATCCCTCTCAGAAATACCTCGGCCAAAACCATAGCCAAAGAGCTATCTCTTGTTTTTAGCCGGGTGGGTATTTGTAAAGAACTGCTTACGGACCAAGGTACACCCTTTATGTCCCGGGTTATGAAAGAGCTGTGTAAATTGCTCAAAGTGACGCAATTGCGTACATCTGTGTATCACCCCCAAACCGATGGGCTGGTTGAAAGATTCAACAAAACCCTAAAACAAATGTTGAAGAAAGTGGTGGATAGAGATGGAAAGGATTGGGACTGTCTACTTCCTTATTTGATGTTTGCTATTAGGGAGGTGCCCCAATCCTCTACGGGATTCTCCCCCTTTGAGTTACTGTATGGGAGACACCCAAGAGGGCTGTTGGATATTGCCAAGGAAACTTGGGAAAGTGAGAGTTCTCCCCACAGGAGTGTGATTGAGCATGTCGCCCTGATGCAAGATCGAATTGCACAGGTAATGCCCATCGTGAAGGAACATTTGGCCCAAGCGCAGTTGGCACAGCAGAGAGTGTACAACCGTGGAGCAAAGACCCGTACCTTTTCCCCGGGGGATAGGATATTGGTACTTGTCCCTACGGTTGAAAGTAAATTCCTTGCCAAATGGCAAGGCCCCTACGAGATAATGGAAAAAGTGAGCGAAGTGAATTACAAGGTCAGACAACCAGGAAGGCGAAAGCCCGAACAGATATATCACGTTAATCTGTTGAAAGCCTGGAGGGATAGAGAGTCCCTAGTCGCAGAAACTTGGTCACCAGCTCAAACTGGTTGCGTGATTCCGGAGGTTGGAATAGCAGCCACCTTGTCACAACCCCAACAACAGGGGGTTAAGGAGTTTGTGCTTCGCAACAAGGAGGTGTTCTCTGAGCTGCCGGGACAAACATCTGGGGTAGAGCATGATATTATTACCCCGCCCGGTGAAAGGGTGAAGTTAAAACCCTATCGGATCCCAGAGGCCCGACGGGAGGCAATACGGGAGGAAGTACAGAAAATGCTGAACTTAGGGGTGATAGAGGAGTCCCAAAGTGATTGGTCTAGTCCCATTGTGTTGGTGCCTAAACCGGATGGGAGCTGGCGATTTTGTAACGATTTTCGTCAGTTGAACAAAGTTACAAAATTTGACACCTACCCCATGCCACGTATAGATGAGTTGATCGACCGGCTGGGAACAGCCCGATACATGACGACTCTTGACCTCACAAAAGGGTATTGGCAAATTCCCCTGGCCAAGTCGGCCAAAGAGAAAACCGCATTTGTAACCCCAGACGGGGCGTTCCAATATAAGAGAATGCCGTTCGGGTTACAGAATGCGCCGGCCACATTCCAGCGGAAAATGGACCAGATACTGAGGCCCCATCGGAAGTATGCTGCGGCTTACCTGGATGACGTAATTGTCCATAGCACAGATTGGGCCTCACATCTGCCAAAAGTGCAAGCAGTCCTAGACTCTATCCGGGAAGCGGGGTTTACGGCTAACCCCAAGAAGTGTACCATTGGGCAGGAGGAGGCCAAATATCTTGGGTACACCATTGGCAGGGGAGTGATAAAACCCCAACTCAACAAAGTCGAGGCCATCCAGAGTTGGCCACGTCCCAACAGCAAGAAGCAGGTACGGGCCTTTCTGGGAATCGCGGGTTATTATCGGCGCTTCATTCCCCACTTTGCTTCTAAGGCTGTGCCCCTAACCAACCTGACGAAAGGGAAAGGGTCGGTCATGATTAAATGGACCCCCGAGGCTGAGGCAGCATTCCAATTCTTGAAACAAGCCTTATGTAGCCAGCCAGTGTTGTACTCACCCGACTTCTCTAAAGACTTTGTCGTACAAAGTGATGCGTCAGATGTGGGGTTAGGAGCAGTATTGTCCCAGGTCTGGAACGGGGAAGAGCACCCAGTCATTTACCTCAGCAGGAAGTTGAAGTCCCATGAGGTAAATTACGCCACGGTTGAAAAGGAGTGTTTAGCGGTGAAGTGGGCTCTAGATTCCCTTCGGTACTATCTGCTAGATAGGCACTTTGACATGGTTACGGATCACGCTCCGTTAAAGTGGATGGCTCAAAACAAGGAAACAAATAGAAGAGTGAATAGGTGGTTCCTGGCCCTCCAGGAATTCAACTTCACAGTAAAGCATCGCCCTGGCGTTCAAATGGGGAATGTGGATGCTTTGTCTCGAGTACATGAATGCCTGATTGCTGGTGTTCCAACCCCGAGGTTAAAACAAGAGGGGGGGGTATGTGACAGCAGGAAGGTAAAGTCACCTGGTTGCATCCAGGGGGGTAGATATATTTCGCCCAGATTCAGGCTTTACGCCGACTTATACAACTAGGGAGTTGATGAAGCCCAGCTGAGGCTAGTGGGCTCATGGATGACTCATACCTCTAGGGAGAGGGCTGGGCGTCGTGCAGGCAGGGAGTTGATGAGACCAGCTGAAGCTTGTCAGCTCATTTAAAGGCCTCTATAAAAACTCCCAGCTTCATTAGATGTTAGCTCATGCCTGGAACCAGACCTGTGTGGACTGTCTAGGGAGAGTGAACCCCTGTGCGGTGAGGCAAAGCCTGTGTGGCTATTTGTTTGGACTTTTACTAAACCAGGGACTTAGGGACTAGGACAGCACCAGGCTGATCCCAGTTGTTAGTTTAGGAAACCTGCATGTTTAGTCAGAGGTCAAACTGACCAGGATTTATTTTGTTTATGTTTCTTTTTGGCTTTGCTGTGTTTTTGTCACTGTACATAGAGAAATAAACCGCACCTTTTGATTTTGAAAACCACAACCTCCGTCTGCTGGCCCTGTTTTTGTGTGGGGAGCCCAACCAGGGGGTCACACACACCCGCTACCGAGTTAACCCCCTCACAATACATTCACAGTAGTTGTAGGTATTGCATTCTCTGAGTATGCGTGGGGTACTTCGGTTCCTCCCACGTGCCAACAGTGTGCGCGCCTTCGGTGCTATGCACACATGGGCTTGTGCAAAATGTTTAGCACACATACTATAATACCATACACGGTATGCGTATGCAGTCTGCATGGGTTTCATCCGGGTGCTCAGGTTTCTCCCCTGTGTTCCAATGGTGTGTGCATTCTCAGCGCTATGCACAGTATAAACATGTGCAATTTGTTTATTCGCAGGCCAACATACCTGCACGGTTGTGTACGCAATCTGCGTGGCTGGTTTACGTCCAGGCCCCGATGATGTGCGCGCCTTCGTCGCTGGCACAGTATATACGTGTTTAATAGGTTTATCCACAAATACTAAACTACATACGCCGTATGTGGTGGTATTATGCTCTTTGTGGCTGGGTGGGTTTCCTCCCACACTCTCCATTTGTGCGTTTGCCGCAATACATAGTATAAACTATGTGTTTGCACAATCAGCACCTATCCATGGGTAGCTGCTGGATGGAGCATTGTCACAAGGATCCCTGGTTTCAGGGGTATCACTTTCCACCTGCTTTCAGTGGTGATCAGAAGCGCTGGCTTGGACTGTGTTCGCCAGGCTGGGGTTAGCGTTACGCCCGTTAGTGGCTGCGTCTCTGGCATTTTTTGTAGCTCAATGACTGGGCAAAAGCCTCTGCTTCATCCATCAGTCGTCTAGCAGGTGCACTACAACTGCTTTAGGGTCTCTGTGCCTGGGGTGGGTTTGCGCCACCTGTGGAGGCTGAGGTACTAGTCCTCTAAACTGAGTTTCTAGGGAAGTTCCGTCAAGTTGCCTTTATTGGCCAACATTTGAGGCACCCTGTACACTGGGGCCTCCCTTCTCCGATACATTGCGGAGTCTCTTTGGGATTTTCATACATCTCGCTGCAAGACGGTCCTGTTGGCCGTGTGCATTGCAGGTGAAGGGTCCTTGCATCCGGAGGTGTTTCCACCTTCTTTACCGGAGGTGGGGCACCGGAAGTGGACCTTGTGGCCTCTCGACTCACTCGCAAGGTGGCAAGATCGTGGTCAGGTCCAGGGACCCCTGGGCGGACGCGTCAGACGCGTTGGAAGCCCGTGGGGGCAGTATTGCCTGATATATGCTTACCCTCCGCTACTGTTGTTGCCTCGCCGGCTTCGCAGAGTAGGGGCTGAGGCCATTCCAGTGCTCCGGAACGGCGACATTGGTACGCCGATCTACTTCGGCTAGTCGCAGACATTCCTGGCGACGGCCTATTGGGGTGGACCTTCTGTCTCATGATCCCATACTTCGTGGGGGCAGTATTGCCTGATATATGCTTACCCTCCGCTACTGTTGTTGCCTCGCCGGCTTCGCAGAGTAGGGGCTGAGGCCATTCCAGTGCTCCGGAACGGCGACATTGGTACGCCGATCTACTTCGGCCTATTGGGGTGGACCTTCTGTCTCATGATCTGTCTCATGATCCCATACTTCATCCTGCTTTACAGTCCTTGGCTTTAATGGCATGGCTGTTTAAAGCCAGGTGCTGAAGGACCGAGTTCTCTCGTATTCGGTCATCTCTTCTATGTTGTTGACACGGGAATCTTCCTCCAGAAAGATATCTCACCGTACCTGGAAGGCTTACATCGCTATGTGCGAGGAACTTGAGTGGCGTCCTCGGATGTATTCCGTTCCCAGGATTTCGCTGTTCTTACAGCGTGGTGTGACCCAAAAGCTGGCCTTGCATACCTTTTTTGAGGGTCGGATTTCGGCCCGGGCTGTCTTTTTCAACGACCGCTACCAGGCCATTCCTTGATTAGCACCTTTTGTGCAGGGGGTTCGCCATGTGATCCCCCCTGTCAAGCCTCCTCTCCCTACTTGGGATCTGATTTTGATGCATCTCGGTTCTCCAAGAACATCCCTTTGAGAATATCAGAGAGATTCCTCTCTTGACCTTGTCCCGGAAGTTGGCCTTAGTGGCCATTGCTTCGGTTAGACGGGTGTCTGAGTTGGCGGCCTTGTCCGGCAAGTCGCCTTACTTGGTCCTCCATAAGGATATGTTGGTGTTGCGCCCACGACCATCCTTCTTTTCTAAGGATGGTCTCGGCCTTTCACCTTAAGAAGGACATTGTTCTTCCGTCCTTATGTCCTCACCCATCGCATCCCTGAGAGTTTGCACTTCATACATTAAGATGGGTACAAGCCTTACGAGTGTACCTGTCTGCTACTGTTTCCATTCGAAAATCTGTGTCTGGTCCAAAACAGGGCCAAGCGGTGTCGTCTGCCACCGTCTTTAGGTGGATCAGGCAGACCGTCATACAGGCCTATGCCCTTAAGGGGCGGGCGCCTCCCTTTCCGGTTGCGGCGCATTCCACCAAGGCAATTGGTGCTTCCCGGGCCTTCCGACATCAAGCGTCGGTTGCACAAGTGTGCAAGGCGACGACCTGGTCGTCCGTTCATACCTTTTCAAGATTTTATAAGGTTGATGTGGCTGCATCTTCGGATGCTCCCTTCGGCCGCAAAGCATTGCAGGCCGCTGTTTAATGTCACAACTCCTCCGTTGAGGAGCTCTGCTTGTTTGGAGTGAAGTTTTGGTTGTTCCTTTGCTACCGCTCCCACCCTTCTGATATTGCTTTGAGACGTCCCACGCGTTTACAGTATCCAGCTGTGTCAGTCCATGGACGATAAGAGAAAATAGGATTTTTGTACTCACCGTAAAATCCATTTCTCTGACGTCCATGGACTGACACAGCACCCACCCTTCCTTTTAAGGTTTGTACTGCTTTGTTACGAACTGAGGTCTGCTAGCTGCAGGTGGGAGGGTAATGTCCGGAGGGACCGCCCCCCTGGGCGGGGCTGTTCAGCTCTGGTTTGTTCTAGAATGTTTTAACATCTAACATTCTGCCTAGATCTTCTCCTGCGAGCAGGAACATATAACCACACGTTTACAGTATCCAGCTGTGTCAGTCCATGGACGTCAGAGAAATGTATTTTACGGTGAGTACAAAAATCCTATTTTTTTTTTATTTTTTTTTACAGCAGTTCTAAAATATCAAGTATATCATGGCTCTTTTTCTCTTGCCATTGTTTTCAAGCTTATTTTTGTTATGTACACATTTCCTATCATCCACTGGGAGGATAGAACGGGCTTCTCCCTGCATAGAGACCAGGGTCTCGCCATACTAACTATCAGAACTCGAGATTCCAGGACACCTGATTGCTGTGATAGCCTCTGATTGGCTATCACAGTGATCAGTCATTGTGAAGCCCGTCCCTGTGTTTTCTTTCTCTGTGAATGGAGGAGCGAGCGTATCTCTCTCTCCTTGCAGAGAAAAAAAAGTGTGTAAATAAATTTTAATAGTAAAGAAAATTAAAAAAAAAAAAAAATACCTAGATCAAGGTTTGATCTAGGTCAGTGCCAGGGTTAGTGTTTGGGTCAAAGGTCAGGGTCAGTATTTTTTTGAGGCAGGGTTTTTATTTATTTATTTTTATTAGTGTTAGTGTGTTTTTAGGTAGGGAAAAAAAAAGCAAAATGTGCACTATTGTTTTTGGGCTGTACTACGGGTATATAAAACAACTAACATACACATATGTGGTATCGCTGCAATCGTCAGGAGCAGGAAAATTTTATTTGGGTTGTTCTTTGGTAGAGGTCTATGGCAGTACCAAGCAATATACAGCTACATTTAAAAATATTTTTATGGGCCAGTTTTCTTTTGATGATACAAAAGATCAGGAGATATTAATTATCATTTACCAAATGAAAGCCCAATTTGTTCTTAAAAAAAAAAAAAAAAAAGTATAATCCACCTGGATGCACAAAGTAGTTGTGGTGATGTGTACGGTTTTACGAACACATGTCAAAGTTGCTAATTGTGCTCAGGCATTTGGATTTGTTTTACTTTTTAGGTGTGAAGGGGATAATATTAAGCTGATCCTCTTACAATAGTGTAGCTCAATTGTTGAGGTTGTGATGTCATATGAACATAAGCGAAGCAGTTCTGAAAGAACCTTCTGTAAGGGCCAGTTCACACCAGAGCTGTTGTGGTGCAACCGCAACACGACATCAAGGGAAATAACATTGGCGGCTATTGGTGTTCACACCTATGCGCTGCTTTGCCTTATGTTGTGCTAGGATGATTAGTGAATCGTTTTTGTGGAATGCATGGCTGTAGTAATGCTATACAGCACATCCTACCACAATGTATCCTCAGTACAAATAAAGTTTAAATAAAGGATTTTCCTTTCCAACATCTTGTCACATGTCACAATCTTGTTTTTTTTATACTAAAATCTGCAATCAAGAATGAAGTGATGTCATAGTAAATCAACGTGTTACAATAATGCACTTTAACACATCTCGGCACAGGTGCCGAAATGCTTGCACTGTGGTGTGAACCAGCTCTAAGTTACAAACTATTAAAGCCAAACTTGTAGCAAAAGTTCTATTTTGGGTATGAATAGGTTGAAGAAAAGTTAGAACCTCTGTCAGAATTTTATTTCCAGTAGGTTTTTATTTCATTTGGTTTTAAAACAGCAGAAGGGTACAAAAGGATGAAATTATACAAGTTACATGTCACAAGTCTGCTGAACATCAGGCGAGATTCAGCAAACTGAAAATGGGTTTACAGCCAGTGGTGTTGGTGTAAAGTAAGTTTCTTCATCCCAAAGGGGGGGGGGTAGAGAAATCTTGAAAATAGTTGAGAAGTGAGGGGGGGGGGCAATGGGAGGCTAGATAAATAAGGGAGTGAACTAGCAAACCGTAATAAAGTTTGAATCAATAAGGGAGGGCAAAATAAGTACTTGACATCAATCTTATACTGTAAAATGTGGGTTATTTTCACCATATTAACCAGGATAGATTTATTGTACTCGAGTTTTTGATGCTAATATTTTCTTACATTTTTAAATAGTTCAGGTATCTAAGAGTGTCAAGCTCTGGGTGGCAAAAGAGAATTCCATAGTCTAACAATGTTACTTTTCGCTACTAAGAGTAAGGCCCCTTTCGCAATGAGGCGCTGCTAAACTGCCAGTAAAACACGGAGTGCTTTTGAAGAGCTTTTCAGGTGCTTTTGAAGAGCTTTCCATTCATTTCAATGGAGAGGGGTGTTTTTCACAGCCCTGCCAGCGCACTGCCACAGTGTGAAAGCATTCATTGATTTTAATGGAAATAGGTTTTTGTGAGCTTTTCAGGTGCTTTTTTTAGCGTGAAAGCGCCTTGATGTTAAGTAGAGAAACCACAAATCTGGCATTGGGTGGAATTTTATTGATGCCTAAATGCAATAGTGTGAGGGCAGGATCAGGTAAAACTGGGTGCTTA
Organism: Rana muscosa; assembly: GCA_029206835.1. Classification (NCBI taxonomy): domain Eukaryota; kingdom Metazoa; phylum Chordata; class Amphibia; order Anura; family Ranidae; genus Rana; species Rana muscosa. The sequence goes on from CM055121.1 coordinate 76,714,245, forward strand.
TTATTGTAGAGGCATGGGAGAAGATGGTTCCAGTGAGAGTGAATAGATCTACCTTGCCATAAAATATAGTAAAGGAATAATGTTTATCCATAAAACCTGCCAGCACTTAGAGGATTAAATTGCATAGAATTGGGATAATTTGTAAAGGGTAAAGTACCAACGATGGAGCATTTGTATTTCCCAGTGATTGGAGCAGTGGGAGGCTTTATACATAGAGAGTGTGGTTTTCCAGCTGGTGTCATTGAAGTGTTCACCTAATTTGGTTTCCCACTTGTGCATGGTATTGGAGAAAGATATTCTTGTTTAATAGGTTGTATTAGGTTGAATGCCATTCCCTATTGTGATGATCATGAACAGTAAAGAATGAACACACAGAATAAGGGAGTTTAATGTATTAAAGGAAAGGGTTTTTTTTTTTTTTAATTTAGGAGAAATGCATAGGTTTGAAAAGTAGTCTTAGGCAGGTAGGCTAAATTCCATTCCCAATGTTTTAAAAGGTTTAATAGTGCGGTTTGATTGTAACCTTTATTTAAACAAGGTCCTTGGAAATCCAGTGATGTAGATTTAAGTTGGGGATGAACTGATGCAGTAGGTCAAAAGGAAGATGGATCCTCTGCAGAGATGAAGAAGAGTTTAACGAGATTTGGGACCAAACTTTACACAATACAGCAATTACTGGGTAATCCAATCTAGGGAGAGTTATGCCTAGTACACACAATGAGAAAATTGGACAAAAAAATAGCGCTTTCAAAGCAATATTATGATCTGATTCTTTAGAGAGCTCCCGACAGTTCATGCAAAATTATCTAAAGGGACAAACCCGAAAAACTTCTTGTACAATACCAGAATGGATGATTTTAACCTGTTGCCACCTGTTCTATGACATAATGACTCTGGGACCGGCCTCTCGCGGGGCCAAACTGCTTCACAATCTGTCACTGGGAAACAGCCGATGACTGATCACTGTTCCGGCCCGCTGCCGGTACCATGTGACCATTGTAACAATCGCAGCAGGTCACATGCCAGTTGTAAACAATGGATGGCTTCCTTTCAAGCCATCCATTTTGTACAATTGTGTTGCTAGCTGTGATTGGTCACAGTGATCACATGGTAGAGACTGGGCCAATTTCAGCTATAAGCAAACAATATGCAATAAGAAATATATACTGATTACTTCCCCAGAGTAGTACAATGTAACTATGGTATGGGTTTTTTTTTTCGTACGGTCACCAGTCAGTGTCCCTGATCCCTGCCACACCAGTTATGATGATGCTGTACTGCACTGGTGACAGTTTGAAGAAAAAAAAATCCTAAATTTCCCCCCAAAAATATGACAAATAATTACAACTTCAAAAAACTTGCCATGTCTCTTACTCAAAATTCCTTGGACTGTCTACATTCCAAAAATGGGTCATTTGGGGATATCTGTACTGTCCTGACCTTTTTGGGCCTCAAGAAATGAGAGGCCATCAGGATTGATCAATTTTTAGATATATCACTACCCAATCAAAGCCGGGACTCCGTGTAGAGGTCGGCGGGGACTGTAGAGGTTTGTAGAGAAAATTTGTCTGCCAGTTTTCCACCCCTGGAATGTGTATTGTAGAAATTTGCTGGAAAATTTAATTCCACTCAGGACAGGATAGACCTTACCTCCCTCACCAACCCAACTCTCTTAGCGCCCCCTAAAGAGCCACAGTTGCATTGTAAGCCACAGTGGCATTGTCCGCCTGGACCGGATGACCTGTCAAAAGGGGGTCCAGTGAAAAAAATGACAGATTATTTGCCTGGTACTCTAGGATTATTTATTGGAAGCATCAATTCCCCGAGAGCAACAACAGACGGATGATCCAGAACTCTGACCCAACCCAAAGAGTGGCATCCATTGTGAAACATTTCTAATTTAGGTGTCCGTTTAATAAACTGAGAAGTTTTTTCTCAGTTCAGTTTTCAGAGGAAAATTATCTCCTCTGCAGCCGCTTTATTAAACTGAGAACTTCAGTTCTCAGAGGGAGAACACAGGAGAAGCGTTTCCTCTGAAAACGGACAAAATCAGGGTAAAAGTGGGTGGGCTGCCTGTAATCTCGTGAGATATTGTGAGATTACGGTGCAGCCGAGTTCAAAAAGTGAAACTAAAGTTTAAAAGAACATGTAATTACATGTTTTCAGACATGTGATAACTATAATATATATATCCTGTATATATACATGTGTGTGTGTGTGTATACATATATATATATATATATATATATATATATATACACTGTGTGTGTGTGTGTGTATATATATATATATAGTGTGTGTATATACTGTATATATATATATATATACATACACACACACACACACACACACACACACATAAACATATATATATATATATATATATATATATATATATGTGTATACACAGTATCTATATACACACACGTGTGTGTGTGTGTGTATATATATATATATATATATATAAAATATATATAATGTTGTTAATATTCATTTTTAACCCACTGGTGCTGATATTAGGAAGAAATAAGCCTTCTTCTAATCACACCAGCTTCTCTCCCAGATTCTCCACCTCTGAACTGGTGAATCTGGAAGGGAGATATTTCAGTGGAAAGGCTCTGAGATCTTCAGATCTCAGTTTATTAAACTGGCCGTTTGTGACAAAATGGTCATGTGCTGTGATGAGAAGCGGAGAACATGTTCTCTGCTCCTTATCTCTGCTTATTAAACCGGCAATGCTCTGAGATAAGCGGGGATCATCATGATCTCGGGCTTATCACGGTTTATTAAACATACACCAATATGGAGGAAAGAGATCCAGGGATAAAAGCCACCATGACCAACACTGGTTCAAGAATGTAACTGGATCATCTAGTTTGAGACTGAATTTATTCCATACCATGTTTCATTCCAATGTTCTTGAGTGAAATTGAGCCAAATGAACTGCCTTAAGAGTTGATACTGCCAATCCAAAGATTCACATGCAGCCCTGCAGTGAAAACCGACATTGGGCTTCAAGCTGCTGAACCTGATTCTGCATTTTCATCGGCTCCTCTTGGGACAGGAAGACATTGGCCTGAAAAGTATTCAAGAGAAGGCCAAAATACTCAGTGATGTGACTGAATCAGAGATGACTTTCCAAGTTCAGGATTCCTCTGAAGTCCTTTACGGTCCACATCACGATTGATGCATTGGAGTCCAAGGCCAGAAAGGTCTGCACTTGCAGCAGTAGATCATCCAGGAATTCGACTGGAATACCTCTGAGATGAAGACCCAGAACTGGTCTTAAGACCTTTGTGAATATTCTCCGGCCGAGGCAAGGTCAAAGGGCCACAAACTGATTTTGTCACCCAAAGAAAAGGGAAGAAATCCTAGATGACCTGGAAAATGGCAGTGTAAATATACGTTCTTTGCTGATGGAAGCCGAAAAAGTCCCTGTATGTGAAGAGGTCTCTGCATTAAAGGGAGGCAATAACTAAGCAAATGGATTATAACTTACATAGTTATCTGGTTGAAAAGACACAAATCCTTCCAGTTCAACCAATAAAAGGGGGAAAAATAAATAAAAAATATACAATCCCATATACACAATCCTATACTCAGAGGAAGGCAAAAAAAAACGGCAAAGCATGATCCAATTTGCTTCATGGGAAAGCCATTCCTTCCTGATCCCCTGAGAGGCAATCGGATGTTTCCTGGATAAACTTTACCTAATAGATGTTAGTATCCAGTTAGAATACAGTATGTCGATTTTGGAAAGCATCCAGGACTTTTTAAAGCAATCTACTGAGCTGGCCAGAACCAGCTCTTGAGGAAGTATATTCCAAATTTTTACAGCTATTACAGTGAATAAACCTTTCCATATTTGGAGATTAAATCTTTTTCTCTAGACTTAACGAGTGCCCCCTTGTCCTCTATGATGACCCTAAAGTGAATAACTTCCCACTAAGTTCATTATATGGACCCCCTTAAGACAGAATACATTTTGTTTCTCTAATCTTTCCTCATAGCTGAGCTCCTCCATGCCTCTTATCAGTTTGGTTGCTCTTCCTTGCACTTTCTCCAGTTCTCCGATATCCTTTTTGTGAACTGGTGCCCAAAACTGAACTGCATATTCCAGGCGAGGTCTTGCGTAATATTTGTACAGGGGTAAAATTATGTGTCTCTGGAATCCACCTCTCAATCAAGAAAGGACTTTGCTTATTTTTGAAACCGCAGCTTGGCATTGCATGTTCTTATTAAAGAGGAGCTCCAACCCCGCACACCCAAAGATTAAGTCAGCAGCTACAAATACTAGAATGGCCCAATGGCGGGGGAAGGAGGAGGAGGGCAGAGTTTCTTTGGGAACTTGCCCTGGCGAGGTCTCCCAGAAGTGGGGACAGGTACCTGTCAAAAACAGGTACCCGCTCCCCCTTCCCCTCGAGAGGTGCCAAATATGGCAGCGGAGGGGGGGGAGCAAACAAGCGGAGCTTCCCCTTTTGGGTGGAGCTTCGCTTTTAAGCTTATGATCTACCAAATCACCCCGATCCTTCTCCACCATTGATTCCCCCAGTTGTACTCCCCCCTACTATCTATTATGCATGCATGTCCTTAGCTCCCCAAGTGCATAACTTTACATTTATCAACGTTAAATCTCACCTGCCACATAGTTGCCCAATTAAATAGTGCATTGAGGTTGGCTTGTAAATTGGAGACATCCTGTAAGGACATTATTCCACTGCATAGCTTGGTGTCATCTGGGTCAAATGCCTGAATAAAAACCTTGGAATTTTACAGTTGGAGGAACATAAATGATAAACCTTTGGTTGAACAGACCCTGAATAGCTGAAAGAAGGTCTAACTGCATAGACACATTGTTTGAGGCGGAGGATAGATGCAAAACTCTGTTTTGTAACCATTGAATATTCCCTAATGCACTCGTGTGTTAGCTACACTAGCATCCCAAATCTCTGAAAAAGCTCCCAGGCATCTACCTACCTCTGATGAAGCAGGTAAGTCCATGACAAGCAGAGACAGAGGAAAGGGAGGGAATGGTGAAATCCTTTTAAATTTTGAATTGGAACTTATAGCCTCAATTAGGAAAAAAAATTCTGTTTTGGCATTTTAAGCTCTTGCAATTAGGAGGAGCGACAAGTTGTAAAAACAGTCATATAACCTTGCATTAAAAGAATAAAATACCTCTGCTGTAAGTTAGGAATGGAAGGGTTAGGGGTTCAAATAGTGCCAGTGGGTTTGACTTGTAAAAGGTGCAAACGGCACAATCTTTCTCTTTGCCAAGCCTTCCAAATCCTGGAAATGCTGGAAAACGAGCATTCGCAGCCAATGACTGCGAGTGCTGATCAGTGTTTTCTGGAAAGGGGGGAAGCAGTCCCCTCCGTCAATACAATAGCTCAGTGGGAGAGATCCATGTATCACACGTTGTGTTGATGCAGGAATCTGTGAGCGTTTTTTTTTTTCTGGTTGGAAATTTGAAAGCGCTGATGTGTGAATGGCAAATCGCAGGACTCACATTTGAGATGCCATTCATTTGAATGACACCTAAAATCGCGGTGCAGGTCTGCCGCGATTGTCACGCTGCAATCGCGGTAACCCGCATTGCGTGAAGCATGTCGACCAAAAGTTTCTCCTGAACATTTTGGGCGACATGCTTCACGCAATGTGGGTTTGCAGCACAATTTATTATGCAACAATCGCGGCAGACCCGCACTGTGATTTTAGGTGTCATTCAAATGAATGGCATCTCAAATGCGAGTCCCGCAATTTGTCATTTACACATCAGTGCTTTAAACCTGCAGGCAAAATTGTGGCACATCTGCCCGCGATTCAAAACCAAGTGTGAATTCAGCCTTGAACTGGTATTTAGCACCTTAGCCAATGCACAGTGCTTAATCCTTGAAACTTGCGTGCCCCAAATGCAGACAAAACAATGTGTTTCAGATAAATTGCAAATGTCAATGTTTGTGCATAAATAACTCAGTCTTTAGGGTTGAGTATTCTTCTTTTTTTTTTTTTAACAAAATAAGGGTTGAGTATTCAATACTCATGTACGCTCCCTTCTTTGCCAACCTTTTACAAAGTTCCACTTAACTATTCTGTGTTGCTACACGTGGTACCTTTCTACCTCTACCAATATACCAGTGTCAAATCTTCGTAGTGCAGCACATTAGTACAATAAAGAAAAAAAAAAAAAGTATCTGTATGCCTCACCTATGTCGCAAATTTTACAATATAAGGAATTTATTGGGTGTGTGGAGACGTGCCCGTGACCCTAGGCCAACTGTGAATTTGGCTAACCTATGGCACAGATGCAGCTAAATATACATCCATTTATTCCAAACTGCATACAGTAATTTCAGGAGGGAATTTTGGTTGATTTTTATTTTGCATCACAGTAACCTGTCTGGTTATACTTTCACAGTACAGATTTGTAAAATTACATAGGACCTGCTAGTAATTATTTACTGTTGAAGCACTGGATATCAAAACCTCCTTTTTTATATATATATATATATATATATATATATATATATATATATATATATATATATATAGTTATAATCACCCTTTTTATTCATCCTTTGCTCAGTGCTGCTGATCTCCGGCAGTCTCTGCTGATTTTTTTTTTTTTTTTACAGATTTCCAAGGTATGGTTGCTAATGATTTTGCTGCTGTCGCAATTATGCAATATGCATTCCAGCTGTGTTGCAATTCAGATTTTAGGGTATAAACGAAAAATACTTTCCTCTGTATCCAACTTTTTAGGTACTCCACATCTGTTGAAAAGTACTTTGGTTTGAGCAATGTCTCCAGCATTCATTGTTACCATTAGAGCTATAATTTGCTATTTCAGATGATTTGATATTCTGTTTAAGCCCTCTTTATTTTCTGTTGTTAGTTTTTCTAATGGCTGTAAGTTTATTATTAATTAAAATAATAAAAATATAATTTTACAAAAAAGAAAATTACTTTACAAATTGTATTAACAGGTTAAAGTGATTAGTGTGTAGATTTACTGTACAAGCTCATTAGATGGAATGTGCTGCGTTCTTGTATGCACAGAGTAGGGAGGACAGTGGCACAATGAATGCAGGCTTTCTTATGTCATGTAGCCATTTAGTACAGTACAGCACAGCAGGGGTGGTGAATCACAGGGATTTTTTAAATCTTTTGTCAGGTAAGAGTTCTATGCTTTTTAACTGTGTGTATTTAGATGCTTTGGCTGGAATTGCCTTCTAGAGGCAAACTACCGGTATGTCCCAAATTGATAAGATAAGCACATGAAGAGTTCCATCTAAATTCTTATATAATGAAAAGATTTTATTCACATCATCTTAGCTTTATCCAGTTTAAACTTGTCTGTTCTGCTTTCCAAAGTTTGCCAAGTTTAAGGCCGCTGTTGGATGTAAATTATTTGCCGATAACCAACATGAGGATAGCCCGAACATTCTGCTTCACGAACAATGGGCAGGCATTATATCTGGTGTCAGCTACTGAAATCCAGAGAATCACCTACAGCCAAGAAACCTGTGAGAACCTACAGGTAATGTCTACATATTTGCTGACTGATGTAGCTATTCTATAGATTAAGAATGTTTAATATTTAAAGTTAGGATCACATAGCTAATTGTCAATACACCTTTTGGGAGTTTGAACAAGATATCGCCCGAATGCCTTTATTCAACAGGAAAGCTTCATAATTAGAAATAGCCACAGTAAAACTCATCTTCTGGAATGAAATACAACATTGCATTATTTGGATGACCCTGTAGTATTTCAAGTATAAGGAATGCCAACATTTTCTTGTAGTTTTAAACTGAGATGGGAAAGGTTAGAAACCAGTCATATTTTTTAGCTGTCTGTGTCCTCACTGTGGGAATGCACCCTTTTTATTTCCCCTAGTGACCGTTGTCACTGTTATAGAAAGTGAAGGAAATCCAACATTTTACAGTTATTACCAGAACAGAAATAGAGTAAAATCTTCCAATGAGCACCTCCTATTATGGTGAATCTCCCCTCACTTAAGAGATTTTCTTTAACTTCCAGACATGTCAGACAAGAAGTAAAGGCAAATCTCCATCAACAAGACAGCAAAATGTAAAAAAAAAATAAAAAAAAATGGTCAAGGTGATTATCTATTCTCTATACCGTTCTAAACTAAAGAAAAAGCTCCCACTGATAGTAGCCTTATTCAAAAAACATTCTCCTTCAATATAGTGTGCTTATTCTTACAGTGGTTCTAAAGGCAGAAGTTTTTTTTTATCTTAATGCTTTAACCACTTCTGCCCCGGAAGGATTTTCCCCTTAAAGTGACACTAAATGTTCACTTTAAAAAAAAAAAAAATGACAAACATGTCATACTTGCCACTGCGCAGTTCATTTTGCACAGAGTGGCCCCGATCCTCCTGTTCTGGGGTCCCACGGCGGCTCTCGCGGCTCCTTCCTGCAATAGATAACCCCCTTTGGGAATCTCTCTCCCATGTTCTCTGCATAGGATGCATTAAGGTGAAAAAACACGTAGGTTTACAACCCCTTTAATGACCAGGCCATTTTTTTTGCGATACGGCACTGCGTCACTTTAAACTGGTTGTATAACTGCACATCTAGAAGAAAAAAAAAACCCTGCAAGGCAAAGGCTTAATGAGCTAATATGCACCGCATACTAGCTCATTATGAAATGCTTACCTTAGATCAAAGCCCTCGTATCGCAGCCGGTCCACGCCGAGGGAGCTGACATCTTGCCCTCAGCGTGTGAGTGGCCAGAGCCGTGATGACGTCACTCCTGCGCATGCGCGTGGGAGTCTTCTTCCCGGCAAGGTCCGGCAGCGTCTGCCGGGCATTCAGAATGCATGCGCCGCTGACGTCAGCATGCAAAGGGAATATCTCCTAAACCGTACAGGTTTAGGAGAGATTCATTTTACCTACAGGTAAGCCTTATTTATAGGCTTACCTGTAGGTAAAAATTACAAATTGGGGTATACAACCACTTTAACTGACAATTGCGTGGTCGTGCGACACTGTACCCAAACAAAATTGACATCTTTTTTTTTTTCCACAAATCAAGCTTTCTTTTGGTGGTGTTTGATCACCTTTGCGGCTTTTATTTTTTGCGCTCTAAACAAAAAGGGAGCGACAATTTTTTTCCCATTTTGCTAGAATAAATATCACCCAAAAAAAAAACATGTCTTCATCAGTTTAGGCCAATATGTATTCTACATATTTTTGGTGCCATTGGCTACCGCTGCTGTCAAAATTAGTGAGACAATGGGGTAGGAGCGGGGCTGAGCTTCGGCTCCGTTTCTGAATGGACACACAGAACAGCGGCTCGGCTCAGGTGCCCCCATAGCAAACTGCTTGCTGTGGGGGCAGGCATGAGGGGCCAGGAGCACAGGTGGGGGACCGGAGAAGAAGAGGCTCTGGGCTGTTCTGTGTAAAACCACTGCACAGAGCAGGTGAGTATAACATGTTTGTTATTTTTAAACAAAAAAAAAGAGACTTTAATATCACTATTAAGAACACCATCTTTAACCATTTCCCGTCCAGCATTTTCATATAAACGGCTGGACAGGAACTTCTTTTAAGAAGGCTGATGTCCCCGTGCACCCTCTTGTGCATACGCCTTCTAGGGCATGCAGCAATGTACTCTGTGATGGGGGTAGAAAACCAATGAAATTGACCATGCACCATGTGATTGCTGTGACCAATCCCAGCAACCACACTTGAAAGCAAAGGTTTCATCATGCAGCTTTGAACTGTTTCTGGCTGAGAGAGGAAGCAAATTGCTTACTACAGTGATTGGGAGTGTGCAGAGTGTAGAAGAAAAAAAATCACCCCCCAAGCAGTACAGTGTCAGAGGCTTGCTGCAGCACCTATAACACAGTATGCCAGGGTCTCTGATCAATAGCCATAGCAGTACAACATCACCATAGTGCATTGTTCTGTTACGAGAGAGAGAGAGAGAGAGAGATTGGATTTCGAGCATAATTCCAGAAGAATGCTTGTAATCCAAAGCACTCGTATATAAAAGCGAGTTTCCACATTGAAGTCATTGGAAACTCAGATATCTCATTCCACAGTGACTGCTATTGTATGCAGTACTACCGCATGTGGCCAGAGGTGGGATGCCGGAAAAAATTCGGAAACAGTCGGAGACCGCTCGGATGCACTTGGGAACAGAGTGTCACCGGCGCCCCCGCACCTCTGGCCAAATGTGGTACTGCACACCCCAGAGGCTTGAATCCTGCTCATCTTGCGAGACAGCGATCGCAAACCGAGTCAGGATTTTTTTTTAAATGGCTCATATTGCGAAACGCTCGTAAACTGCGTTAATCGAAATTCGAGGTATAACTGTTGTTATGGAATTATTTCTGATTGGGACTCTAAAAACAGAAGTTAATACTGCAGCTGCAGGAACAGATTCACAGGAATCTAATCACTGTGTGTAAAATGTCCATTCACTGCCAAAATGTATTATTACATGTTATTTTATACATAGATAAGAAAGGGGTGGTGTGAGATGTTATTAACCACTTGTCTACCGCCCACCGTCAAATGACGGCGGGCGGAAGACTCTCTCGTTCTGACAGGACGTCATATGACGTCCTGCCTTTAAAAGCAGCTAGGGGGCGCGCGCCGCCGGGCACCCGCGATTGCCCAGTAACCGAGCAGGACAGTGGATCTGTGTGTGTAAACACATAGATCCACGTCCTGTCAGGGAGAGGAGACCGATGGTGTGTCCCTTGTACATAGGGACAACCATTGGTCACCTTCCCCAGTCAGTCCCCTCCCCCCACAGTTAGAACACATATAGGAAACACATTTAACCCCTTCCTCGCCCCCTAGTGTTAACCCCTTCCCTGTCAGTCACATTTATACAGTAATCAATGCATTTTTATAGCAGGGATCGCTGTATAAATGTGGTCCCAAAAATGTGTCAAAAGTGTCCGATCTGTCCGCCGCAATATCGCAGTCACAATAAAAATCGCAGATCGCCACCATTACTAGTATAAAAAAAAGAAATCCTATAAATCTATCCCCTATTTTGTAGACGCTATAACTTTTGCGCAAACCAATCAATATACGCTTATTGCAATTTTTTTTTTACCAAATATATGTAGAAGAATACGTATTGGCCTAAACTGAGGAAAATTGAAAAAAAAAATTTTTTTAATGGATATTTATTATAGCAAAAAGTTAAAAATATTGTTTTTTTTTTTCAAACTGGACGCTCTTATTTTCTTTATAGCGCAAAAAATAAAAACCGCAGAGGTGATCAAATACCACCAAAAGAAAGCTCTATTTGTGGAAAAAAAAGGACGCAAATTTTGTTTGGGAGCCACATCGCACGACCGCGCAATTGTCATTCAAATGTGACAGCGCTGAAAGCTGAAAAATGGCTTGGGCAGGAAGGGGGTTTTCGTGCCCGGTAGGCAGGTGGATAAAAACGAACAAATAGAAATATGTTATCAAAAGCCAACAAATAGGAATATATTATTAAAAGCTAGTGAATAGAACAATTGCAAAAGTAAAACATTGAGAGGGGAGGGGGGAGTAGAGACAGAGAGAGCTTCTAGCAGAAGATGTGTCTGTGTGTTAGGTGAAGGTTACAGAACACATTTCAACAGCGTGAACAAAATGGAGTCTCTTGTGCTTAAATTAACAACACAGTGAATGTCCATGTCATTGTGTATATGTGTGTGTGATAGATATATATATATATATATTGTAAAAAAAGGTGGATCTAAACAATATAATAAAATATGAATAAAATCAACCCAGATAGCGCTAGTGCATGTATAACATTCAAGCACCAACAATAATAATTGAAGTCCACATAAGAGTTCACAATAGTAGATGATAAAGGAAATAATAAAACGTCCAGTAATCCAGTTAAGTGGAGAGATGCTGCTGTCACCAGAAGAAAAATAGAGTGAAAGGACACCTTCACTCATGTGCTGAAATCAAAGATAGAGGGGGGTGTGTGTATAGGACCCCCTCCTAAATGGACTCTTACCACAAGGTAATCAGATACCAGCCTGTATGCAATCAACCAAAAGGGCTTCCCAGCAAACAATTCCTCACTCCTGGTCCGTGGTTACAGCTCTCATCCATCACCATAGAAAAAACAAAGGTGCAGACATAGTATAACTCCGTTTTAAAATCCTTTATTTAAACTATATATAAACTCCCATACAATTTTGCACTCACATGTACAAAATGAATAAAGGCTTGTGTTCTCATTTAAATAGCGCCAGAACCAGGCTCTAATAGGTGAACTTCTGTTTCCTACCACATTCCCCAGCTGTCCGTACTGAGGGGATGGAAGCAACCCAGTTCACAGCTGGCTGGCGTCTCCTCCTGCGTGTCTTGTTCTCACCCTGACTAGTTTCGTCTATGTGACTTCATCTGAGGGTCTTTTTTTCCAGGAGCGCTTGTTTTTATTTTATGAGGGTAGGCCTACCTCAAGTACAAATTTTGATTGAGATATATATATATATACACAGTGGGTACGTAAAGTATTCAGACCCCCTTAAATTTTTCACTCTGTTATATTGCAGCCATTTGCAAAAATCATTTAAGTTAATTTTTTCCTCATTAATGTACACACAGCACCCCATATTGACAGAAAAACACAGAATTGTTGACATTTTTGCAGATTTATTAAAAAAGAAAAACTGAAATATCACATGGTCCTAAGTATTTAGTAGAAGCACCCTTTTGATCTAATACAGCCATGAGTCTTTTTGGGAAAGATGCAACACGTTTTTCACATCTGGATTTGGGGATCCTCTGCCATTCCTCCTTGCAGATCCTCTCCAGTTCTGTCAGGTTGGATGGTAAATGTTGGTGGACAGCCATTTTTAGGTCTCTCCAGAGATGCTCAATTGGGTTTAAATCAGGGCTCTGGCTGGGCCAATTAAGAACAGTCACAGGGTTGTTGTGAAGCCACTCCTTCGTTATTTTAGCTGTGTGCTTAGGGTCATTGTCTTGTTGGAAGGTAAACCTTCGGCCCAGTCTGAGGACCTGAGCACTCTGGAGAAGGTTTAAGTCCAGGATATCCCTGTACTTGGCCGCATTCATCTTTCCCTTGATTGCAACCAGTCGTCCTGTCCCTGCAGCTGAAAAACACCCCCACAGCATGATGCTGCCACCACCATGCTTCACTGTTGGGATTTTATTGGACAGGTGATAAGTGCCTGGTTTTCTCTTCACATACCACTTAGAATTAAGGCCAAAAAGTTCTATCTTGGTCTCATCAGACCAGAGAATCTTATTTCTCACCATCTTTGAGTCCTTCAGGTGTTTTTTAAGCAAACTCCATGCGGGCTTTCATGTGTCTTGCACTGAGGAGAGGCTTCCGTCGGGCCACTCTGCCATAAAGCCCCGACTGGTGGAGGGCTGCAGTGATGGTTGACTTTCTACAACTTTCTCCCATCTCCCAACTGCATCTCTGGAGCTCAGCCACAGTGATCTTTGGGTTCTTCTTTACCTCTCTCGCCAAGGCTCTTCTCCCCTGATAGCTCAGTTTGGCCGGACTGCCAGCTCTAGGAAGTTTTCTGGTCATCCCAAATGTCTTCCATTTAAGAATTATGGAGGCCACTGTGCTCTTAGGAACCTTAAGTGCAGCAGAAATTTGTTTGTAACCTTGGCCAGATCTGTGCCTTGCCACAATTCTGTCTGAGCTCTTCAGGCAGTTCCTTTGACCTTATGATTCTCATTTGCTCTGACATGCACTGGGAGCTGTAAGGTCTTATATAGACAGGTGTGTGGCTTTCCTAATCAAGTCCAATCAGTATAATCAAACACAGCTGGACTCAAATGAAGGTGTAGAACCATCTCAAGGATGATCAGAAGAAATGGACAGCACCTGAGTTAAATATATGAGTGTCACAGCAAAGGGTCTGAATACTTAGGACCATGTGATATTTCAGTTTTTCTCTTTTAAACAATCTACAAAAATGTCAACAATTCTGTGTTTTTCTGTCAATATGGGGTGCTGTGTGTACATTAATGAGGAAAAAAAATGAACTTAAATGATTTTAGCAAATGGCTGCAATATAACAAAGAGTGAAAAATTTAAGGGGGTCTGAATACTTTACGTACCCACTGTGTGTGTGTAATATATATATATATATATATATATGCACATAAATTTAAATACCCTGGCAGAATTTATGATTTCTTGGCCATTTTTCAGAGAATATGAATGATAACACAAAAACTTTAATTTCACTCATGGTTAGTGTTTGGCTGAAGCCATTTATTATCAGTCAACTGTGTTTACTCTTTTTAAATCCTAATTACAACAGAAACTACCCAAATGACCCTGATCAAATGTTTACATGCCCCAGTTCTTAATACCGTGTATTGCCCCCTTTAGCATCAATGACAGATTGAAGTCTTGGTTGGTTTCAACAGAACCCCTCATTTTCCACTTCTTGATTAGAGTTTGAACACTGCTGAATGGTATTCTCAATTCTTTGGATATCTTTTTATATCCCTTTCCTGTTTTTACTGTTCAACTACCTTTTCCCATAGATCCTTTGACAATTATTTTGCTTTCCCCATGACTCAGAATCCAGAAACGTCAGTGCAGCACTGGATGAAAGATGCAAGGGTCTGTCAGGAGTCCAAAAACTCATTCACCTTTTATACACACACACTATTTACAAGCAAACAGATCACAGGTGAGGATGGTTACCTTTTAATAGCCATTCAAATTCCTTTGTGTCAAATAGTGTGCATCTTATCAAGCCAAAATCACCAGGGTATGTAAACCTTTGATCAGGATCATTTGGGTAGTTTCTGTTGTCATTATGAGTTTAAAAAGAGTAAACACAGTTGATTGATAATAAATGGCTTCAGCCAAACACTAACCATGAGTGAAAGACAATTTTTTTTCTTATTTATATTCTCTGAAAAATGGCCAAGAAATCATAAATTCTGCCAGGGTATGTAAACTTATGAGCACAACTGTATATATACACACTACCACCAGAGCAAGTGCAGTGTCACTTTGGTAACATTGTACTGCTGTGGCGATGATCATGTACAATGGCTGGCTGCGCCGATATAACTATGTCAATACAGCCAGTCATGGTCTGTGATCATTGCCACAGCAGTACAGTGTCACCAGACTC
Source organism: Rana muscosa (assembly GCA_029206835.1). NCBI lineage: Eukaryota > Metazoa > Chordata > Amphibia > Anura > Ranidae > Rana > Rana muscosa. The sequence goes on from CM055121.1 coordinate 76,729,382, forward strand.
ATGCAGCCAGTCAGTGTCCCCAGTCACCATCACACCAGTCCCAATGTCACCATAGGGCCTTGTTCACATGTTGTGCCCTCTGAAGAGTGATCTGTGTTTGGATGGTACTTCAGAGAATCTTTGACAGGCAGCTAGGAGGTGTTGTATCACCACCTGCTTTAACCCCTTGGATCATGCACAAGCCCTCCCTATTTACTTGAATGGATTGTGCTCGGTGGGTACTACACCTGTTGAAAGCAACAGGGGTGTAATCCCTGCCAAGGATGCAAAGCATCACAGCCAAGGCATGTGTATACCCTCAGCTGCCTCCGCAGCTAAAGGGCTAGTGGTTGGGAGCAGTAAAACCATGACTCACCCAGCCACACGTGGAAACGAGTCCTAATAATGTAGCCAATCAGTGTCCAAAAATGTGAACAGGAAATTTGAAAAACAGCAAACAAAGATGTGTCATTTGTGCCCCCAGAAACCTGAAGGTGCTCCTTGGATTTTGGGCCACTCTTGTAAAGTCAAAAAAAGTCATACACATGTTGTATACTCGGAAGGAGTAGCAGAATGTGTTTTGAGGTGTTATTTGAAGTATACCTATGATTGACCACTTTGTGGGGGGGGGGGGATATCCACTCTATTCTCTGCATTTTCCCAAAACTTGTATCTCAAATTTAAATTTTCAAGAGACACTCTATGCCTTTCAGAAAATACCTTGGGGTGTTTCCTTTACTGAATGTGGTAATTTTGCGGGTTTTTCCTGTCCTGGCACCTCAGGGAAATTGATAGGTTGTCAGGAAATTAGATCCGTAATTTATGCTCCTTGAAAGCCCAAAGGTGCTCCTTGTAATTTGTAATTTGGGTCCCTCTATGCATCTAGGCTGTGAAAGTCTCACATGTGGTATCCTCGTACTCGGTAGGCATAGTAAAATGTATTATGGGATGCAATTGAAAGCATGCTTACGATGTGAGTAAAAAATAATTAGTAAAATGACACATTTGTGAAAAACAACACATTTTATTTAATTTCATCTCTTTAACAAAAAATTGTTACAATAAAATTACAACTTAAAGGGGTTGTAAAGGTTTGTTTTTTATTTTCTAAATAGGTTCCTTTAAGCTAGTTCATTGTTGGTTCACTTACCTTTTCCTTCGATTTCCCTGTTTTTTTTCTTTGTCTGAACTTCTCACTTCCTGTTCCTCCTCAATAAGCTTGCCCCCATCATCCGAGCCATTCTAACTGGGGGTTAGTCAGCGTGCTCGCCCTCTCCCTTGGGACTACATCCCTGCGGGGAGACGTCATCTGAGCCAGAACGGCTCGGATGATGGGGGCAAGCTTACTGAAGAGGGACAGGAAGTGAGAAATTCAGACAAAGAAAAAAAAACATTTAGAAGGGATATCGAAGGAAAAGGTAAGTGAACCACCAATGCACTACCTTTAAGGAACCTATTTAGAAAATTAAAACGAACCTTTACGACCCCTTTAAAAAAACTCCTCAAAAAGGGGTAATTTGGAGGGTATTTGTACTGTCCTGGCATTTTAGGGCCTTAAATGATAGGCAGGTCCGTACATAAAGATTAATGCTTTTTCAAATATCTATACCATAGTTTGTAGACTCTGACTTTCACACAGACTAAATAATATACACGGATTTGTTTGTTTTTCACCAAAGAAATGTAGCAGTATACATTTTGGCCCAAATTTGCAATGTTAAAGTTTAGCCATTTTTAAGAAATATTTGTCAAGTTGTAAAACAGATACTAGGAAGGTGGTGTTTTATTGCACAATTTGCAGTCTTTTTTTTTTTTTCTTTTAAAAAAAAAATGGTTAAATACCACCATAGTAAAGCTCTATCTGTCTCAAAAAGAATATGGGGTAAAGTGTTGAGTAGAGTAGTGTTGGATGCACTAACAAATTAAAGCCAAATGCCAGCAAACTAATTTTAACTAGTTACAGCAATTAGTTATGTAAAACCTTTTTACCAAAAGGGAAAAAAATAAGTGAATAAAAGTGGACCATTCTAAGAACCCCTGTTTGTGTTAAGTGGTTTGTCTCTAACCACTTTTGCTGGACAGCTTGGTCTGTTAAAGGAAGGTAAAAAAAAACCCTCAGTTTTACAAAACAATTACCGTATTTATCGGCGTATAACACGCACCTACATTTTAAGAGGGAAGTTTCAGGAAAAAAACGTTTTTAACTAAACAACTTTGAATTAAAATAAGGGTCAGAGTGGTAGCGGCAATTGCCAGTTTCCACAACTCTAAGGCGCCTGGATCCGACGGACTGCCCATCGAGTTTTACTCACAATACAGTGAAATTCTCGTCCCCAGACTACTATCGCTATATAACTATCTCTTCAAGACTGCTCTCCTGCCCACCTCTATGAGAGAGGCTACCATAGTCCTCATACCTAAACCGGGTAAAGACCTGGGTTTACCAGAGTCATATAGGCCTATATCGCTCCTGCAGGTTGACATAAAGATTCTCGCAAAAATGTTGGCTCTACGATTGAACCAAGGGATTCTGAGTCTAATCCATATAGACCAGGCTGGCTTTATGCCAGGCCGCAATACTTCATTTAACCTTAGAAGGCTCTATATCAATCTGCAGGCGATGCAAACGGAGGTTGGCTCTCGAGTGGTGGTGGCCTTGGACACGGCCAAGTCCTTTGACTCCGTGGAGTGGAGGTACTTGTGGGGCTGTCTGAGCGGGTTCGGCTTTGGCCCGAGCTTCGTCAGATGGGTCCAGATACTGTACCAAGCACCTAGGGTAGGGGAAGGATTGTTGCCAATGGATGGAAGTCCGCTCTATTCGACCTGACCAGGGGCACTAGACAGGGGTGTCCCTTATCCCCCTTGTTCTATGCTTTAGCGGCCGAGCCTTTGGCAATCTGCATTAGGAATGACCCCATGATCCGTGGCCTCCAATTGGGACCCCTGGTGGGAAAAATTTGTTTATACGCGGACGACACATTACTTTACTTAGCAGACTCTGACATTTCTTTGCACACTGCGTTAAAGACTATCTAACAATTTGGGTCTTTTTCCGGTCTTCAAATAAACTGGGATAAGTCCCAGGTCTTGCCTGTCGACAGTTTTCCCTCCCCTGGCCTCCAGGATCACCTACGGTTACAACGTGTCAGCCTAATCAAATACTTAAGAATTTCTGTGTCCAAGTCACCGGCCGACTATATTGCCCTAAATGTAGAACCTCTGTTTACTCTACTTAAATCCAAGACCCAGGTGTGGGCCAGACTGCCTTTGGGAGTGTGGGGTCGGGTTAACGTTATAAAAATGATCCTATTACCTAAAATATTATATATGCTTTGGCACTCGCCTATCTTTATACCACTGAAATATTTCAAATTAATGGAATCCCTGCTTAAATCTTTTGTGTGGGGCAGTAATAGACATAAACTGGCCTGGAGAGTACTTAAAAATCCTGCAGACTTGGGTGGAATGGCCCTCCCAGACTTCATCTTATATTACCTAGCTGCCCAGCTGTCTCAGCTTTACCACATAGACAAAACTGACAGGCTTCGATTTCTTACCCTGCTATGCCCTTCGTGGGTTCAATGCACATCGGATCCCCTGACGGCGATTGCGTGGCAGTGAATCTGACGGCGACCGCAAATCGCTCCTTTATCAATACAGAAGGATTTGGGATATTGCCGCTAAATGTGTTAAGATTCCGCCCTTTAATGATTTCACCCCCCTCTTGCACAACAAAAATCTTCCTGAGCTTCGTTTGATCCCTGACACAGAAGTGTGGAGTAGGAGAGGGGTTTTTTACTTACAACACATACTATCTGACGGGGCCCTTAGAAGTTTTGTGGATCTGCAGGAGCGATATATGCTCCCTCAATCCATGCACTATAGGTTCCTCCAGCTGCACCATGCGGTCCCAATTTTCCTCGTCCATCCCGCAGCCAGACTCTAATGCCTTGATGGCGGTGATCAAGAGTTCAGACCCTCGTCGGTTGATTTCTGACTTTTATAATATGCTTCTCACCCTGTCGGCTACTACTCTAGCATATAATCTCAAACCGAGGTGGGAGAGGGATGTGGGGTCACTGGAGGATGAAGAGTGGAGTGAGGCACTTGATGCCTGCAAGACCGTCTCCCCTAGACTCTCGGACAGATTGTCACAACTGTACATCTTACATCGTGCATACCTTACTCCTCTCCGAGTGGCCCGTTTTAGGCCCGAGACTGGTACGGAGTGCGCGATGTGTACACAAGAGACTGGTACATTTTTCCACCTGATCTGGGCATGCCCTAGACTCCAGGGCCTGTGTAAACAAATTGTGGACTTCCTCCATGACGACATGGGGTCCCCTCTGACCCTAGACCCAAAGGTATGTCTGCTAGGTATTTTCCCTGGCGCAGACCTCGACAGATTTACTGAAACATTCCTTCATGAAACACTTTTTTCAGCTAAAAAGATTATAGCCAGACACTGGATGAGGCCTACACCCCCTAGCTTCTCTGAATGGAAAGCAGATGTGAATGCCACACTGCCTTACAAGAAAATCATATATCTTAATAGGGGATGCCCGGATAAATACAATAAGATCTGGGACAGGTGGCTTTCGTCATCCGAGACTTGTATGGGCTGACCCTAACGTCTGAAATCCCTATTATGTTACTCTAGGATGTGTTCCAATTATGCCTTTATCTGATCTGTGACTGTTAATGTATTTTTTTTTTCTTCTCCTTTTTTCTTTATATCTGATCTCTGATACTATTATTGCCGTATACCCTGTAATGCCATGTTTCATGTGTACAGTGTTCAATAAAAAACGTTTAATGGAAAAAAAAAAAGATCAGTGCCCATCTGCAGCCTGATCAATGTGGCCTGATCAATGCCCATCTCATCATGCAGCCTTATCAATACCCCTTTTTAGCCTCAATGCAACCTCCCCATCAATGCAGCCTGGACAGTGCATGAAATTACAGAGCCGTCTTCTCCTGTTCGGCTCTCACTCGGCACTGGCAGTCACACACACACAGTTCCGCCTCCGCCATCGGCATTGGACCAGCTCCTGTGATAGACAGAACACTGTTCCAATGCCAGTGGCGGAGGCGGGACTGTGTGTGTGACGTGAGAGCCGAACAGGAGATGATGGCTCGTGAATTCCCCTCCTTACCTTCCATTGTACACTATCGGCCTATAACACGCACCCGCGATTGGCCCCCTATTTTCAGGGGGAAAAAGTGCGTGTTATATGCCGATAAATACAGTACATTCAAGGCATAGAGTGAATGATAACCGTTACAGTTGCTTATGTTCTTAACCAAACTGTCAAGCCATCAAATGGCTGGCGTCATAACTTATGTGTGCAGCTCCATGGCAACTGCAGATCAAAGAGTCTTAGATGGCATCTTCCTTGGCTGAATATAATTTGTTTTAATCCGTAATTTTACCCCTTAGGGTGGGGATAGCCCCACTGCAAGGGCCACTTTTAATCTAACCTGCAGTTTACATTTAAGATTGGTTGAGAGTTGTCGTAAGCACATTGTGACAGTTATCAACAAGGTGTGCCTTGAATATAGCATACACTCTGGAGGTGCTAGTAGGCAGAATGTAAATGAGTACACTGCAGAAAATGATATGTTTAATGCCACGTACACACGACTGTTTTTCATGACGAGAAAAATAAAAAAAATTTAATTGGTCATTAAAAAAGATTGTGTGTAGGCTCCAGAGCATTTTTCCCGACGAGAAAAATGGGCATTAAAAATTTAGAACATGCTCTATTTTTTCTCGTCGTTTTTCACGTCGTCGTTTTTCTCGTCATGAAAAACGGCCGTGTGTACGCTTTAATGACGGGAAGAAAACGCGCATGCTCAGAAGCAAGTTATGAGACGGGAGCGCTCGTTCTGGTAAAACTAGCGTTCTGAATGGAGATAGCACATTCGTCATGCTCTAACGGACTGAAGAGCATGAGGCTGAAAAGAGCGAATCATCTCTCACCAAACTTTACTAACACGAGGATCAGCAAATGCAGCCCAAAGGGTGGTGCCATCTGAATGGCACTTCCCCTTTATAGTGCCACCGTACGTGTTGTCGAACGTGTTGTACGTCACTGTGCTTTGCTCGAGCATTTTTTTTCACAATAGTGTGTAGGCAAGGCAGGCTGGAGAAGAATCACGTTGAGAAAAACGTCGCTTTTTTCAATTAAAAATGGCCGTGTGTACGTGGCATAAGGATTTAGTAACCTTTATTGAACATTTCTGACTTTTGGAGCTGGCTAAATGAGTGCATTTAATTTCACTTCTTTTAAAGTTCCAAATTTATTTTCTTCTCAAGTCAATTTTGATTCATTTTGATAAACGCGATTAAGAATATTACATGTTGCAAATCTCTGTCCCAGTCCCCTAATAAACTGCAGTAGGTACCTAATCTTGTTAATGTGAAATTACAAAGAGAACTAAATCTGTCATATAAGGATTAATATAGGAGTGCTCTTATATTAGCATAGAAAATAGGCTACATCCCCTTTAAGCTGCTTTCTTTTGTTAGTCAAACTATACATAAAAAATTGTCTGTAATCATTTACATGATGATAAATGAGACTTGCTTCATATGACTTCCTCAGACACCCCAAAAAAATTAACCATCTGTGTACCTTTCTTAAGGAAATGTTGGGGGAACTGTTCACACCTGTTGAAACGCCAGAAGCCCCTAACAGAGGGTTCTTTAAAGGCTTGTTTGGAGGTGGATCACAATCACTTGACCGAGAAGACCTCTGTGAGTATTATACTTTATCTTTTTTTTATATCTATTTTTCATACATCATGGGACACAGGCTAATATTCATTACCTGCTGGGTTATACTCCATCAGGTGAATGGACACTGGTAGACCAAGGTATTTAGACAGGAAATGATCCCCTATATAACCCCTCCCATACAGAAAGTTACTTCAGGTTTTGATAGGCGGCACTGATAAATGGCACTGATAGGCGGCACTGGCAGGCATTTTGGATGACCACTGGTTGGCAGCTGCCTGGGCACTGATTTGCAACTGCCTGGGCACTGATTTGCATTTCCCTGGTGGTCTAGGGTGGCATGCCTGGTGGTCCAGTGTTGTGGCCTTCCCTGGTGGCATCCTCGTGGTCCTGGGCGGGCATCCATAAACAATCATCACAGACCCCCCCCCTGTCAGGAGAGCAGCCGATCGGCTCTCCTCTACTTGCGAGACGCGCGTGAGGAAAAGATGACCAATGGCTCTTCCTGTTGACATTGTGATCAGTTGTGATTGGACACGGCTGATCAGCCTGACACGCCGCACCACTGATCGCCGCAATGCGGGCGCGAGGCGGCTGTTATCCTGCTTTGACGTCATATGACGTCCAGTCAGGATAACTGAACCACCGCCTGACCATCATTCTGCTATAGGCAGGGCGGGAAGTGGTTAAACAAGAACTTAACTTGTCCGGTGGATAATGCATAGGGCTTGAAACACCCTGTTGATAAGAATTTGGAGTCATTATTAAAAGCTTATTTTTCTTTGGCCAGTTCAGCTATTCAGCCAGCTGTTGCAGCAATTGGTATTTGCCATACCGTAAAGGATCAGATCTACGGCCTGACGGGCCTAACCAGGATGATCAGCCTGAAAATAAGGCAGATATTCCTTGAGTGCTGTGTTTTGCTGTTGATGCCTTAAAGGATTCAATACAGCAGGTTTCTCGTTTGGCTCTCATGTCTGTACATGTGTGCAGACTTTTGTGGCTTAAGAACTGGTCAGCCGAGCTTCCTTGTAAGAAGTTACTGGCAGATTTCCACTTTCATGGGGAACGTTTATTTGGCGATCATTTGGACAAATATATCCCAAAGATTTCTGGTGGGAAGAGTTCTCTACTTCCTGTGAAGAAAAGCACCAAACGTCCCTTGTTTAAAACCTCAGGAACTGCTTCCTCAAATGTCTCAGCACCAGGGCGGTTTCGCCGTCAACAGAGCGCTAGAGCCAGAGGCAAGGCCAGGGCCAGAAAAAGCCCTGGGTCCAAAACTCTTCTAAGCTTAGCACCAAGCCCTCCTTTTGAGGAGACGCCCCCACTCTATCGGGCGGGAGGAAGGCTGCTGCACTTTGCGGGCATTTGTAGAACAATAGTTCAGGACGAGTGGGTCACCTCAACTATATCCCACGGTTACAAGCTGGAGTTGCGGGGGGTTCCCCCTCAGAGGTTTTTAAGATCCAACATTCCTTCCGATCCTCCAAAAAGAGACTCATTACTTCAGGCACTATATCATTTAGTGCATCAGGGAGTGATTGTAGAGGTTCCTGTACCCGAAAGGAGCACGGGGTTTTACTCAAACCTTTTTACGGTTCAAAAACCAAACGGGGACACAAGGCCCATCTTGGACCTAAGATCCCTGAACCAATATCTACTGATCAAGTCCTTTCAGATGGAGTCTGTCCTCTCAGTAGTAGCCTCACTCCATATGGGAGACTTTCTAGCCTCCATCGATATAAAGGACGCGTATCTACACGTACCTATCTTTCAACTTCATCAGAGGTTCCTGTGGTTTGCAGTAGAGGAACGTCACTTTCAGTTTGTGGCTCTACCCCTCGGGCTTGCTGCAGCCTTTTAAGGGCCCAAGGGATCTTGGTGCTCGGGTATCTGGACGACCTCCTGCTCAGAGATTACTCCCTACAAGCTCTAGAACAGAGCATAACATGCACAGTGCAGTATTTGGAAAGCTTAGGCTGGATCATAAATACCGTATACAAAAAATGCAGCGCTATGTGTATGACAATGTGAAAAACCAAGTGCTCCAAAATTAACTGAATCACAGAAAAAATAATAAATAAAAATCCAAATATATTAATGAATAAAAAGTCCAATTGTATATAGAACTCCAAATAGATGTGATGAAACATATATTCAAATCAATTCCAAAAGGTGCAAGTGAATCTTCCAAAGTAAATATGTGACTTGTAACATAACCACCACCACGTGAAGGGGAGGCTTACCGGATGTAGTGGACCCAATACACATACGTGTATGGGGTCAAACAGGCTGAATATGTATACGTCCGTGCATATGGAACCAGATAAACACTGCGCACCCTTATATCCAAGGTCCAAGCTCAGGAGGGGATACCAGAAATTCAAGCCAATAGGAAATTTGACTCACATAAAGTTCATGTGGAAAAAGAAGGGAGATGGCACATAGCGTAATAACGCAAAGGATTTTAATGAATATAGGCAAGTACACTTACATTCAATCCATAGATTTGATGCTTTGCAAAGACACTCAGTAGCAGCAGTAGAGTCTCCCGACGCGTTTCGCAAAATGTTGCATCGTCTGGGGCATGCCCACCAGGCACTCGCATCGGCGTGGCAGGCGTGCCTCCGGCGGTGCGTGCACGCCCCTAGAGGCCAAAAGGCCAAGTGACGTAACATAACGTTGTTTTGCCCAGTTGTGCCAGTCTGCCTCCGTAAAACTGCGGCGGCTGGTCGGCAAGTGGTTAAAGGATAATTACAGCCAAAGCTGACAGTCACCAGCTCTCTGCTCAGAGTGGCGGGGAGAACTGAGCGATCAGCGGTGTTTGTTTGCTCAGTTCTCACCTTTAGAGACGGGGGACAGCTACAGCATCGGATCGATGCTGCATCCACCTAGATAAGTATGATTTAAAGAAAAAAACAAAACCTATACTATCTTTTAAGCTATTGTCTGCCCTAAACTTCTGTCTTTTTTCAGATAATGTTTACTTGCACTCTGACTTAACCTCCTGCCTCTTTTTGGACTACATTTGTCTGCCCTGACCTCCAGCCTGACTCTTATTTCACCTCAAAACTTTGTACTATGTGTGATTTACACTTGCATGTTGGCTGTCACTGATCACATCCAGGCTTTCTGAGTTTTTGTGCTTCAGTGTATGAATTGTAACATCTATGCCATCAACAACTCTGGTGATGATCTAAAAACACTAGGGTTGTGCCTGAGTGAGAGTTCAGTTTAACCTACTGGTGACACAAAGGGTATAATCGCACCTCTGACCACAAATCTAACAACCCTTTTCAGTTCAGGCTCGAAAACTGCAGTAAGAAGACTTGGGGCTTTTGATAAAAAAAATTTAAGGATAAGTTTACCTTTGTAAAAATATATTATTTATTTTTGTTGATTTTCACTCACCCCAACTAGGATAATTGCATTTGCCGCTTTACAGTCCTCACACAATATTGCTCTCCGTAAACACTACAGCTACCTACAGATTCTGCACTTTCTCCAACAGCTCATAAAGTCTCCGCCTACTCTGTACACCTTGACCCCTTTTGAAAGCCTCTGTAGATCAAGACCTCAATCTTCAGGTTTAATTTCCTTAATCTATTCAGCACAAAAAAAAACACCCTCACCTCCTTACCATCTTCAATCAGAGATGGAGTTGGGGAGGCGGCTGGATCCGGAGGACTGGCAGGTCATGACTATGACTATAGCAATGTCTAAATACTCCGAAAATTTTCTCATCTTAGAAAACTCTTATAAAATACTCTATAGGTGGCATTACACCCCAGCTCGCGTTTTATCCCAACCTATTCTCCCCTTTGTTTCTGTGGATGTTCTCAAAAAGGCACTATGGCTCACATATGGTGGACAGGTCCGAGGGTATGCAGATTATGGGTCAAGAGTTTACACCCTTCTTCGCAACTTATTTCATACCAACCTAAAGAGAGATCCTTACGAGGCTCTCCTCTGCGAGCCACCTGCGGAATTGCTTTGTCTGAAACGCCAGTTCCGCATCTGTTTGCTGCAACTTGTATCTTTTTTTTTTTAATTGTGACAATGGGTGTGGGGAGAAGATCCCCATTCTGCTGTCACAACCGAGGACTCAGGGACCCTGAGTATGACTGTAACATGCTATAGAAGGTGAACTTATCCTTTAAACTTGTAACAAAAATCAAATGCAGAAGGGAAATCTGACACAGCAATGATGGGCTGGCCTTGAAAACTGATATAGACAAAGAAGGCATTTTATCTTTGAGACACTTCCATGCATGAGAAGACTTTCATCTTTTGAGCAGCAGTATTGTAAAAATCAGCGTTTCCTTTGAGAATGATCTGTGAAGAGGCAGATTTACTAAATGATACCTGTTTGCTAATCATGTTTGCTAATCATCTGTCATTAGCAAGGCACACAGGTTTTTGATCATGTGTACAGCATTCGTTTACATAGTGTTAGTGGTGTATAAATTGCATGAAACCATAAGGAGGTGGCGTATACACAGACATGTAGCACAATTCAGGCACATATTTCTGTATGACTTATTTAGGTCTAGTTTTTATTTATTAAATTTTCTTTCTTTTCCATATTTTAGTTGGAGAAACAGCATCTGGGAAAGCATCACGGAGCCTTGCTCAGCACATTCCTGGACCCGGGGGCATTGAAGGAGTTAAAGGAGCAGCATCTGGTGTTGCTGGTGATTTAGCACGGGCTAGATTGGCCCTGGATGAGAGAGGACAGAAACTTGGAGAATTAGAGGATAGGACAGCTGCTATGCTTGCCAGTGCCGACTCCTTCTCAAAGCAAGCTCATGAGGTACCGAAAATACTATGTTATTTAATGTCCCGATTTTTCTTTATCTGGAAAGTGAAAAGGTATCCAAATTAAAATTATTTATCATCCTGTGGCCCAAATCTCTGGTAAAGTAACCAGCCATTTCTTTATTAACACCTATTGATCATTTACCTATTTGCATAGTGGGGCCTAAATACAAAATTATTCTGTTATTGTTTATCAGTTTCACCTGAAATTAATTTACATTTAGGCCCCCACTGTTTCGGAGTCATGCTGTGTAAATGTGTACTGTCCTGTGAAGTCAATCAAGTGATCCCATCCCACTGTGGTGTCTGTCCAATTGACATGATAGAGAAACACGGAGGCTGCCATAGCTGACCTCTGCTTCTGCGCTAGCACGTTACTTTGTTCATGCTGACCCCGACACTAGTAGATCAAAGTCTTTAGACAGGAAGTGCCCCTCCCTATATGTTTGAGCTCTCTGAGCTCCAGGTCTATAGTCCCACAAACGGTTCCAAAAATGAATCAAGGGATTGACCGATCGGATTAATTTGATACAAGCTTTTATGCTTAAATAAATGGTAACCGAGCCTCGCAAAGAAGACTAAAAAGAAACGCATTACTCAAGATCCTGGAAGGTTTTGCCTGTAATGCGGCCTCCGGGCCCTGTACTCTGCGGAGTGGAAATCCTGGGCATTACATCGCTAAGGCATTTCCTGCAGGTTGTTGTACTGGTCCAAGGGAGTGGACCCTAAACATGAAAGGGTACCCAGTCCTTGAAGGTCCCGTGTGACAGGAACCCACCGTGAAGGGTGAAGATTGGGCCCTTAGTTTCTAAGTGGCCCTGCGCCTGGATGGGTAAATGAAACCCCTTTATTTTATTATTGTGGGGTGTCCCAATAATTGTAACAATCAGTCAAGCTAGCTAAAGGCTGGACACCTGTGTGCGGTGACCATACGGGGGAATTTTGGGCTAACTGTGGGTGTTTGCAAAGTGTACCTTTTTTCTACTTGTGTCTGGCTGTTTTTTACCTGTATGATGGTGCGCTTTTTCCCGTTGGTTGACCATGGTGCACGTCTTCACCGCAAATGCGCAGTGGTCTTTTATTCGGGCACACAAAGATTTGTGTCGTACACGAATACAGTTACGCCCATTTGCTGGGATCACGCACATGCGTGCGTGCGAACGCACGCATAGAACGTTCTTGCGCACGCTCAGCTCATTTAAGCTGTGTAAGCCAAGCATGTGGTGCTTCCAGAAGGCAGCTGTGGGTCACAGAGCAGGCTCTGAACAAACACTTGCAGTGGTTCATTTTTTCTTACCCGGGTCACGTGAGTCACCAGATGTTGCTTGGCAGGCTAAAGGTGCTTAGCAGGATTGTTGCATAGGGGCTTGGTGAGCTCCATTAAAGTGTCTCCCTTCTCAAAAGGGGGTGTTTTTATACACACCCAAGTACTCTGTTTGTGGCTATTAAATGTCTTCCAAAAAGAGGAGTGGGACTAACACTACAGGGAAGGGCACACCTATGTCATCAGTAGTTCCTAATGAACTTGGATGTCTCCCTAGTGTTGTATCCCCTGAAAGACCAGAGGCTTCCGGGCAATCTGAGCCGCTGCGCCTATCTGGTATTGTGCCTACAGTCAACGCTGCTGTTCCACCCTTTATCACCAAGGATGAACTGTCCTCAGCCCAATGGAGTTTAGAGCACAGGATTGCCGACACGATCGTCATCATTCCGCAGGGTGGCAGGAAGCGTGACAACTCCCCCTCCCTGGAGCCTCCATGTTTGAAACAGGAATGGGTCGAGAATGGGGAAGAGCTTAAAGCTCAGGATTTGGTGGAGCGCCAGGCAGATGAGTCTCCTTCCGAGCAATCTGGACAAGAAGACATATAGCTGATGTCTGCCTCTCAGTCGCAGAGGCTTCTCATCCAGACCTTGACCAAAATGGTTTGTTCTGCCTTTAAGTTGCCTCTTTAAAAAACAGGGGTGACTGAGCCCCCCTAGTCCTCTTGGGATCCCTGAGGCCTTTTCAGGACTCAGTCTTCCCCCTACAACCCCTGCTGGAACAGACAGTGTATGCTGAGTGGGAATATCCTGATAGGATTTTGTTCCTCCTAAGAAAGTTTCCCTTTTTTTATCCCATGGATCAAAAGTTCGTTAAAGTGGAGGTCCACCCTAAAAAAAAAAAATAGCCAAAAAGGCTAAAAAAAAAAAAATTTTTTTTTTTTTATACTTACCAGAAATTGCTGTTACTAGGCAGATCGTCCTAATCTGCCTCTTCCGCGGTGAGGTTCTGTGCTCTCCTCCTAACGTTGCCTCCTGGGAAATAGAGGCACGCTGCCTTCTGGGACACACAGGATGGTGTGCCCATTCACAAATAGCCGTGCGACTCGCGCATGCGCAGTAGGAAACGGGCAGTGAAGCCATAAGGCTTCACTGCTTGTTTCCCTTAGTGAGGATGGTGACGCCGGGACCTGGTCCGAGGGACAGATCTGCCTCGGGCGGCCGACATCGCGGGCAACCTGGACAGGTAAGTGTGCTTATTAACCACTTCAGATCCCACCCATAGTAATATGACATCCATAGATGGGATCTCCCATCCTGGGTGGACGTCATATGACGTCCTGGGCTTCCCAGCCGTCTAGGGGGCGCGCGCTCGGCATTGCTTGGGACCCGGTGCGTGTGCCCGTCGGCCGCGATGTCTGCCGGGCGTCCGCGATTGCCCACAATCACGGCAGGACCGTGGATCTGTGTGTGTAAACGCACAGATCCATGTCCTGTCAGAGGTGAGGAGACCGATGTGTTCCCAGTACAGAGGAACACAGATCGGTCTCCTCCCCTTGTGAGTCCCCCCCCCTACAGTTAGAATTACTCACTAGGGAACATGTTTAACCCCTACAGCGCCCCCTAGTGTTAACCCCTTCCCTGCCAGTCACATTTACACAGTAAACAGTGCAGTTTTATAGCACTAATCGCTGTATAAATGTGGTCCCAAAAAGGTGTCAAAAGTGTTTATGTCCTTCGCAATGTCACGGTCACAATAAAAATCGCAGATCGCCACCATTACTAGTAAAAAAAAATGCAATAAATCTATCCCCTATTTTTTTTATAAATTTTTTGGGTAGAATTATTATAGTAAAAAATATTGCATTTTTTCAAAAATTGTTGCTCTAATTTTGTTTATAGCGCAAAAAATAAAAACTGCAGAGGTGATCAAATACCACCAAAAGAAAGCTCTATGGGGAAAAAAGAACGTCAATTTTGTTTGGGAGCCACGCAATTGTCAGTTAAATCAACACAGTGCTAAATTCTTCCGGGGCAGAAGTGGTTAAAAGTCAGCAGCTACAGTGTTTGTAGCTGCTGACCTTTTCTTTTTTTTTACCGCCGAACCTCCGCTTTAAGAAACGGAGCAGGCCAGCTGTAGATGCAGCTGCCTCTTCCTTAAATAAGAACTTAACTTGTCCAGTAGATAACACACTGGGCTTAAAAGACCCTGTTGACAAGAAATTGGAGTTATTATTAAAGGCTTCCTTTTTTTTGGCCAGTTCAGCCAGCCAGCTGGCGCAGCAATTGGTATTTGCCAGTCCGTAAAGGATAGGATCAAAAGGCCTAATAGGCTTAACCAAGAGGATGGTCTGCTTAAAAATAGGACAGATATTCCTTGAGCACTGTTTTGCTGTTGAGGCCTTTAAAAAGGATTCAATACAGCAGGTTTCTCGTTGGCCCTCTTGTCTGTATATATGCACAGACTCTTTTGGTTTAAAAACTGATCAGCCGAGCTTCCTTGTGAAAAGTTATTGGCAGGTTCCCCTTTTTTTATGGGGAATGTTTATTCGGTTATCATTTGGATAAATATATCCAAAAAGATTTCCAAAGTGAAGAGTTCTCTACTCCCTGTGAATAAAAAAAGCACCAGACGTCCCTTGTTTAAAACCTCAGGGACTACTTTCTCAAATGTCTCAGCGTCAAGGCGGTTCCGCTGCCAACAGGACGCTAGGGCCAGGGGAAAGCCGCAAGGCCAGGGCCACGAAAGACCCTGAGTGAAAAACCAGCACCAAGCCCTCCTTTTGAGGGGACGCCCTAACTCCATCGAGTGGGGGGGAAGGTTGCTGCACTTTGCGGACATTTGAAAAACAACAATTTCAGGATGAGTGGGTCACCTCAATTATATCTCCAGTTACATGCTGGAGTTGTGGGGGATGCACCCCCAGAGGTTTTTAAGATCCAGCGTTCCCTCGGATCCTCTAAAAAGAAACTTATTGCATCAAGTACTACATCATCTAGTGCATCAAAGAGTAATTGTAGAGGTTCCGATACTCCAAAGGGGCACAGGGTTTTACTCAAACCTGTTTACGGTTCAGAAACCAAACAGGGACACCAAGGCCTATTTTGACCTAAAGATCCCTGAACAAGTATGTAGCGATACAGTCCTTTTGGATGGAGCCTGTCCGCTCAGTAGTAACCTCACTCCAGAGGGGAGAATTTCTAGCCTCCATCGATATAAAAAACGCGTATTTACATATACCTATTTTTTTCAGCCTCATCAGAGGTTCCTACGTTTTGCAGTAGAGGAACGTCATCCTCAGTTTGCGGCTCTTCCCTTTTGGGCTAGCTACAGCTCCCCGGGTGTTCACGAAGGTTCTAACCCCAGTACTGGGTCTTTTTCCCACCCTTATTCCCTCTTCATCATCCTGGTAGATTACAGCAGATTTTTATCAAGAATGTTTTGGTACATTTTTCCATTCATCCTTCCTTCAATGATATGAAGTTTGCCAGTACTGTAGGCTGAAAAACAGCCCCACACCATGATGTCCCCACCTCCAAACTTCACTGTTGCTATGGTGTTTTTGGGGTGATGTGCAGTGCCATTTACCCTCCAAACATGGCGTGTAATTAATGGCATCCAAAGAGTTACATTTTGGTCTTATCTGACCAGACTATGTTCTCCCAGTATTTCACAGGCTTGTCTAAATGTTGTGCAGCAAACTTTAATCGAGCTTCCACATGCTTTTTCTTCAGCAATGGAGTCTTGCGTGGCGCAAGTGTGCATTCAGGCCACGGCGGTTGAGTGCATTACTTATTGTTTTCTTTGAAACCATTGTACCTGCTAATTCCAGGTCTTTCTGAAGCCCTCCACAAGTGATCCTTGGCTCTTGGACATCGCTTCTGATAATTCTTTCAACTCCTCTGTCAGAAATCTTGCGAGGAGCACCTGGTCGTGTCTGGTTTATGAAAATATTAAATGAACTAAGAATTGGACTTTTGACGGCACATGAATAGATAATGTAAAAATCTATAGGTATTTATTTTAGAAAAATAGTAACAAAGTACATACATACATTCAGAATTAACAAACTATTAGTTCTTAATACACGACCCAGGCTAATGCTCTGATAGTGCTTCAAAAAATACGATAACATAAATGAACTCAATGATAAATGAGATACATATCCAGCAAACAGAAGTTGGTAGAATTGTGTGCATATGAAGCAGATGGCGTTAGCCATGGGTCCAGTGTATAAGGTGTGGTCTTGAATTGCTCTACCAGTCTTGCGAATTAACGCTTCTTCAGGAGCATGATAATAGGCAAGGTGTGTTGAAAGATGTAACACAACCCTGGGTATAACTGAATTGCCAATTTGTCTGTAACAGATGGCCAATTAAATGGTAAAAATCACAATAATCGACGGCAGGATGAATAACTAGACACAAACTGCTGGTAAGCAGCAAAAGAAGGTATCCTCCAGGACTCTAGGGCTAAAGACGCCAAAAAGGGGGTTTGTACCAGTATGGATCCTGGTGCATAGGCTGGGCAGAGGGTCTCTATCCACGGAAAGCCTTAGATAATCTAAATGGCCAGGCTATGAGCCTGGACACTGCGTGTAGTAGCGGGCCTGGATGGGGCCTAGCTGTGTGCGGTCTGGTTTATGGTGAAATAATGTTCTTTCCACTTCCGGATTATGGCCCCAGCAGTGCTCACTGGAATACTCGGTAGTTTAGAAATCCTTCTCTAACCAATGTCATCAGTAGGTTTGTGAAAGGTCTTGAGAGAGATCTTTGCTTTTACTCATTAAAAGATGTTTCTTGTGTGACACCTTGGTAATGAGACATCTTTTTATAGGCCATCAGTTGGGACTGAACCAGCTGATTTTAATTTGCATTGACAAAGGGCAGTATTGCTTTCTAATTACTTATAGATTTCAGCTGGTGTCTTTGCTTTCCATGCCTTTTTGCACCTCTGTGTCATTCCATTTAATTACACATAACTTAAAGGGTAATTCCACTTTCATGGGGAAAATAAAATGGCAAATAAAAAAAAAATATCATATACAATTGCGGCACAAGTCATATTGTAATTGAATGTTATTAAAAATGACCTTTCCTTTTCAATCTGCAGTTCTGTAATTTTCTGTAAAGTGCAATGCAATATGGCTATCTGGAGGTGTTATGTACACAGAATGCACCCCAGAAACCTAATTTCCTGCTTGTGTGATTGGCTCACGAATTTTCCCAGAAGTCTACACTTAAGATACAAGTCAGATTGTTGGCATCCCCAGCAACAAAAATGTCATTCTCAGCCTGATTGTTAATTATATGGGATTATGGGAAATTGATAGCTTTTAGGTTACCATGTTACCATAATTAAAAAAAATACATAATTTGTGATTGAACGCTTATCTGGTTATGTTTAAAATGTAGATGGAATTAAGAGCCGTTTTATTTTCTTGTCTCAAAATACTCTTTTTTTTTTTTTCTATTTTGCAGATGATGATAAAATGCAAAGAAAAGAAGTGGTACCAGTTCTGATAAACCAGACCCAAAAATATATACATTTGACTTCACCAGGAAGAACGATTTTACCGAAAACATCCATTTTTCTCAACATTTCTTTCTGCAGGACAGTTGGGATCAAGGGATGTGCATTCGTTTTGGTTACTGTTTCCTAGCACAAATCAAATACTGTCTTACCTCAGTCGTGTGGCTTTAACTGAGGAACATTACATCCAAACAGAATCTCAGTATTTTCTCCAAGCTGTGTTATGAGGGACAAGACAGAGTGCAGCCAGCAATTTAGGTAGTATGAGATGACCCATGCAAGAATGACCAAGATCGAACATTAATTTTTTTTTTTTTCATTTCTTTAATATTTTGTGCTTTTTTTAATTTTTGTCTTTACGGGTGTTTCACTTTTCTTAACAAAAAAAGGCGTTATTGAACGTTAAATCTGGACTACTAGCATCTGCCGTCTGTTGGTTTGTCTACAGATTTCACTGCTTCTTAAGGGACATAAAATAAAATCATGTGTTAACTGCAGTAACTGCACAAGTGAGGCCGGAAAGATACATTCATCTCAGAAAATAATTGGTCACTTTCCCTGGTTTCGAAGGCACTTTGACTATATAATTGTTTTCATGTCTACATCAGCAGAGTTGGTAATACTTGTAGAAGTATAGTTGCAAAGTATCCTGAGTGAATTCCTGGGACAGTTTTGCCTCTGAGCCAAGAGTGTCCTAACTTTGCCAGGATTCATCTTTGTATCTCCAGAAGTCTGTTCACTTGCAGGTGAAGGTTCATCTACTATTTCACTAAACCGTAATCTAAAATGAGCAGTCCAGATTTGTTGGTATTTATGCATATGTCATGAATATTTGTTGTCCCTTACCACCTTATACGTTTTTTGGGGGGCTGTTGCATTGTTTGCTTTTCATATGTGGGACCCTTGGCTCAGAGCTACTTCACAACCCTTTTGCCTCCTGCGAAAATTGATCTTAAATGTTTTCACATCAAATGTTCTGTTGCTTTACTGTGGATAAAGATGGGTGCACTGCTGTTAACAGGGAAATGAGAAGGTATCTCAAGTTATGTGTTTAATGTTTGTTTAAAGAAAAAAAATGCTAAATTACAAATTTCCTGATCTTTATTAACTGGAGAACGCCTTTATTTTATTAGATTATGCGAGTATGAAAAGTTCATACTTTACTTTACTCAAAAATACCATGTGTGTAGGTCAGACATACACATACCATCAATTTCCCTGGGTTGTACAAAGTAAAAATTGTCTATCTTCATGCATTATTCAACCCTACTTAAGAATCTTCTAGGAAGATATTCCAAGGAACAGTGCTGTGTTTTAGTGTGCTGCATGTAGTGCAGTATCCAAAAAGTGCTTTCTCTATAGCGTAAATGTTACTGCATTTAAAATGAATGTAAAATGCATCAGAACACATGCAGCAAATGAAAATGTGGAGGCGTTGTGAAAGGGCGCTTTCTCCCTTCTATACGCAGTTGTGCTTAATTTTACAATAATACAAAGTTGACAATTGGATTTTTGATCATTGTCATAGTGCGTTCAAATTGGGCATTTTACATATGTGCACATTGTGCTTAGTTCTCAGAGGATATTCAAACACAAGAACAAATATATTGCAGCTTACCAGTCTATAGATGTGGTGGTTGCATTGCTTTTAGCCTACAAAAAAAATTAAAGTACAGAAAGTAGTTCAGAAATAGTGTCTGTTACTTCCTGTTAGTTGAAATGGAAACACAGAACAATCTCTTCCTACTATCTGTAACTTATTCTCCATGCCCCATATTTGGAGTCCAGCCAGGGTGGAAATTATGGCTCCCTTAATTGATAAAATGGGGTGAGCATTACCACATGACCAAGACGTGTTGTTCATAGGGTTACCAGGTGAAAATTGAAAGAAAAAAGCCTGTAAAAAAAATTGCAGGCACCCCCATCCAAGGATGGTAAGCTTCAATATTGTTACTTTTTTGTTTTGAGTTTAGATACACCCTAAGTAAGCTTTATAATGCAAAGTAGCTCCTAAATGATCAGTTTCTTGTGAGACGAAATGGGCTGTACAGGGGTCTAAAAAAACTAATCATGTGAATCCCAAACTAGCCCCTCATTCCCAATAAGATTATGGTTCTTCTGAAAAAATAATCCTTTTGCCCAACAGCCAAAGTCTGTTTTATTTGTCAAGTATAGTAAAAGAAAAAAACGGCCCGGTTGCTGTGGATGACCAGAACTGTTTTTTCTGCAGGTGCCTTTATTAAGGCTTTGCATTTTTTTCCAATTATCTTGACAGACTCCACAAGTGAATTCTAAATAACACAGCTGTGCTGCCATCTGTATATGTGAAATGTTCAGGCACAAACTATTCATGCAATTTTTAGTCACATAATCTGTATAACCAGACATCTGATTTCTGCAATCAGTCTTTCTGAATTACATGCTGCTGACTCCTTTTGTGATTGCGAGACAGTCACGCGTTTGGAGGGATTGCCTTAGATCACATGATCAGCATCATCTGATAATGCGCAATGAATCACCTGTTCATGTCACGTCAGTGTCATGTTCTTGAGAGTCCAATTAAATTACTACTGGTTGTCTCATTTGTGAAATTTACTTTATATGTCTTATAGTTTGGTCTTTACATTGTTTGCAGTCTCTGAAGGCCTGAGTTTGGACATACTACCATATTCATAGCTAGATGTTTAAAGGTGATATGAGCTGCACATTCTATGAGGAGTTCAGAGCCCACATACAAAGCGGTTGTTAGTGTGTCTTATTACCCTTCCTCACCAGTTAATGTTATTATCTGTTAGCTGAGGTAATTCATTCATTTATTAATAGTTCATTTCTTTTTAAGTGCCTATAAAAGTAGCTAGAAATAAATGAAGTGTAATTTCTTATTACAGCAGCATTGTACATTTGTAGTTTGCATGTACAATTACAGTATTATGTTTAGGGCATGCAGTTCTAAAGATATATTTTTCTATTTATTTTAATCTTTTCGGTGGCAGTTGTCCACACATTCTTTTGGCATGTTGCAGTCATGTGATGACCAGATCACGTGACTGTGATGATATATCTGTGCTTTAAATAAAATTAGTGGAACACTCCAGTGTTATGGGTAATGGAGGCTCTGTAACTGGGCACTGACTTGTTTTTATTATATTTAAATAAATATATTTGTGTATGATTGAAAGAATAGTGCAATATATACTCGTAAAGGAGAATCAAAGAAAAGTCTTTTACCAGTAATGAGAAACCTAAAACGCAAATCATAATATGAATTTACCATATTGAAACCATTTAGGATTTTTTTTTTTTTTTTATAAGCAACGTGTATACATCAACATATATTTTTCTTATGAGACCTAATGCAAAATATTTTAATACCAGCGCATTCGCAAATTAACTGTCAAACTTGAATGCAGCATTTGTTCTCCATAAAAGGCACATCGTTGTGGAAGGATAGCACATTGCATTAACACTATAAAGAAGATACTAAAGGAGTCCAATTTCCAAAAACAATTTGTTGTCCATATATTGTTGGAATTGAAAGATTTTTATTTTCATAAACCTTTATTTAAAGGCTTTGGCAAATAAACAGCAATGTACAGTAAACATTAAACTGTTATAGGGGTTCTGTACAATACCAAACCTGAGAAGTGATATAGAAGGGAAGAAATTCCTGTACCCAGGTCCCCCAATGTGGTTGTTTCTCTCCTGGGAGATTGCCACACTTGAATTCAGTGGAATACTGCCAGTACTGGGGAAGACCATGGTAGATAATGTTACTATGTTAGATTATTATGCATGCTGACCACACTATTTCAACACCTTTTACCCTTATTCGTGTCACACGTGGGCTTTCACAAGTGGAAAGCTCTGACCCTGGGAGGGTAAAATGGTACTTCCACAAGGACTGTTTTGTTGTGGACAGGATGGGGATAGGATGGAAACTCTTCTTTATTGCTCTTTCATACTTGCAGGGATTTCCTGCCTGGGACAGAAAATGAGAGGGTATAATAAAAGGAAATAACACTTTTTAGTAGGTTGGCATTAGGTTTTTATAGCGGTCTGTGTGCCTCCCTTGGGGATTTCCTTTTCTTTCCTGTCCTGGTAAAAATGGTCACTGGTACAATAAAACAGGGGTAGTCTCCTCAAAATACCCATAGATAAAGATTAATTTTTATCTTGCCTCCTTTCAAAAATGTACACCCATTTAGTCAGGCATTCCACTTTAACGGCAGTTTGTCCAGCTAGGTAGTATTTGGTACCTATATTGATATACAGAGGATGGCCAGCAGGTTCTGTGCCTGAAATCGCTTCCTTGTATCTAATATATTGACAATAGTATATTAAAATAAAAATTATAAAAGTGATTTTCCTTTTTAAATAGGAAACATACAATTTTGGGTTATATTTTAAAAAATTATATATTTTTATATACACATTTTGTTCTGCACATCTACGCGAGTTAAAACATTTGAAAATATGATATTTAGAAAACTAGATGTTTAACATAAAATGTTGCTCATTGTGTTTAGAAAAAGCCATTGTGTACCATAAAACTGTGTGTCATGAGCTTTGATCATGTAGAACTGAGCAGAACATCATGTCTCTGGCTTAGACCTGGGCACATATGAAATGTTTTCATTTCTAAAACTGATGCCCAAACTAACAGACCTTTCCAAAATTGGCGATCAGGCACCACAAGACTGTTATTCATTATAATTTTGTGGATAATAGAAATTGCTACTATGTAAATGCCACCTAAAACATTTGACATGTTTAGAACTTAAACTGTCAACTCTATGGTTAAGCTTATATTAGTCATTGAATTGGTAACTGTTCATAATTAGTTTTCCTCTTTCCTACCAATCCAAGTCTCTTGCAGTTTTAGGTTTGTTACAGTGTGACGAACATTACACTGAATGAGAATGTTAATGCTGCTATGTGACTTTCAAGAATAGCAAACTGCATTGATTTTAACTCTTAGCATAAGTACTTGATGCAGAATATAATTCTTCTTTAGTTTAGGGTGCTCTAATAGAGTAATTTTTCACCTCCACAGTCACCTGCACTCCAGTATTCTTCTGTCTGAACCTGGAATATGGACTGGTTTTCTACATCATCGCATACAACTGCAGGATCAGCAGTGGTTCCTGGTCCTGCATTGTACGTGATGGTGAGTAGGTAGGGGACATGACCAGGGAAAAGGAAGCTTCACTTTTGCAGCCGGCAGAGAAAGACTTGTGGAGTAAGATCAGTAATACTCTCAAATAAGTGCCCCCTTAGACTAAATAAGCATTATCCCTTCACATACGGGGCAGGGGTCGGCTCCACTTTAAAAAATATATATATTGGCCAAGTTGAGGTTCAAAGCCCAGTCTGAAATGGGCTGCACTTGTCGGTGCACACAACTGCTTCTAGGGTTTGATGAACACTATAATGACCAGGAGGGCAAGTTGCTCCAACTGTGCAATCACTGTGCATACAGCCTCTTAAATAGATTTTTTTTTTTTTTAACTAACTTTAAGCCAATGATTTTTCACAGCCATGTTAGTCTTATGTTGGCCATACAGGTAACAAAACGATTTTATAATGATCATGTTGGTTGTAGAGTCTTTTCATTTAGAAATAATTGTAGTATTTAAATTCAACAGCAAATGATTGCTTTCATTGCAAAGGAACAATCTGGCAGAAATTTGCATTGAATTCAACCAAATCAGTTTTTCTTTTTCTTCTGTCAAACTACATTTGAAATGACCAAATCTGTTGATCATTAGTTTATCATAATGTGTATGACCTGCATTAAAGGTAAACATAGGCATGTGTAAAAAATATCTACTAGTATCTATAAATGTATTCACATGCTACCTGAGAATCTTGGCCAAGACTATGTTGTCTGACTATACAGTTAAGGATTGTCATATTGGTTACAAAAAAATCCTCCCATATTTGACATACAGCTATATGGATACAGGTGTTAGTCATGCATTTCTCTTATGTCATAGTGTGGCTATATTCAGCAATAAGTTGTTATAGATATCAATATTTGCAGTGAACATTCATAAAATTCTGGTGGGTTTTGTTTGAGTTCATTTACTACAGGCCAAAGTTACAATAAAGAGAACTGTGGCCATTATAAGAATTGATGATCTTTATAGAAATATACGTTCACTGTGTGAGAACTACTGCAGATGCATACAAGTTGAATATCCAAATCTGATCTCTATAGTGACCTGTATTCTTCAGGCACTAGCTTGCCTTGTATGTTAATATGTATTACATATGTCACATAACTGGAAAGCACTTCTCTTAGATGAAGACTACAAAAGACTGATATTATTTAAAGCTTTAATTTTATCAGAGATGTACAGTATAAGAAATGTGAAACTCTAGTTTTTTTTTTTTTTTCTAATTTTGGGATTGAAAAAGTGTTGGAAGCAGAAACGGACACACTAGACAAAATGTAGAGGGATCATCAAGAGTTTATTCCATCATAAAAACTTCAAAGAACAAGGCAATGTGTCTCTAAGGTTCATCTGGGTCTTTGTACACTTTATTATGGTTTAATGTTTAAGAGTAACTCACTTTGTCGCAAGATGACCAGCACGTAAGTGGGGTGGGGGGGGGGTCACTTGTCGCTGGAATAGTGGATAACTGTCAAAGATGGTATTTTCCCAAATTTTGGTAAGAGATCCTTTCACATCCTATTGTGTATCTAGGATAAGAACTTCTTGCCCTTTCCCAAACCTAGAAAAAATGTTTTAGCTGGAGTTTAATATTGAAGGTAAAGTCTAATTTGAAAATCTTATATATATATATATATATTGTGTAACTTGAGCAACACATTTTTTGGTAGCTTTATTGAATTTAGATTACATGGTTAATAAATTATATTTAGGTCATTAGGTGTAACTTTTCTGAATGTAGGGATGATCATATATTTATTAGTACTTGAGATTGCTACATATTTTTTTCAGCCTTATCTCTTTTTTAGGATAATTTCGGGATTTTTAAATCAAAGGGAAACAAATATTTATCTTAGCGTGTGCCATTGATCATGCCATATATTCTGTCTGCAAATTTGTATTTATTTCTCCAAAGAGAAATTTGAGTTTTGTCAGCAGAAAATATTTTTTTTTTTTTGTATTGCTTTGTGCAAATGTATTGAGCTGTTGTCAGTAACATAAATGTTTTGTTATTTGTGATATAAATATTGATTGGAAAAAGGTTAGAAGAGAAAAGTAGAGCTCCTGCAGGGAGTTGGTCTACTCTTTGTTGTCATAAAAGTTTGCCATATACCAGATATTGTGCCTCTCCCTATAGTAATTATTTTGTAATTATACACAGCACTTTTAGAAGTTGTTGCTGCTTCTGTTTATTTAAGGAAGTTTCAGCTTGTAGAAATAAAGTGAATATTCTTCCCCTGTTTACAAGTGGCTGGCAGTAGTATCCATAATGTTAGACTGCCACCAATGAAGCCACTCGGTGCAGCCCATTGTCTTCATTTTGCGTATAACCTCCATGATGTTCTATTTCAGGCAATAGGCTCAATTCACAAAGCTTTAACAGAAAAATAAGGATCTGAATAAGATTTGAAAATCTGGATCTTTATTTTGGTGAAATGAGCCTAATGTATGTGTTCTGACACAGAGAAAGGGGCAGGCTGCACATTTCCACTTCTAGTGAATGGCTAGAATGACCATATCTGTGAAGATCAGGGTGTGCGGAGCTCTCTGTTGGAAATCAACACATCCTTTTAATCACTGCTTTAACCTCCCTGGCGGTATGATTCTTTCTGGAATTATGTACCAAAAGCGGTACAATTATTTTGCATGAAAATTTGGTGTTATGTATTATAGGCCTGCGATTCTTAGTAATTACTTACTTAAACCTAAGCAAACCAGAGTCAAGTAGACATCCCGGGTATGATAAATATGAAACACAAAATTATAAATTATAATATAATAAATAACTATAAATAATTATAAAAAATAGTAATCTAATTATAATAAAAATTATTCAATAATGTAATCAAATCAAAAACACTGAAATTTGCTCAGTTGCAGAATTGTCGCTGTCAT
Organism: Rana muscosa; assembly: GCA_029206835.1. Lineage (NCBI taxonomy): Eukaryota > Metazoa > Chordata > Amphibia > Anura > Ranidae > Rana > Rana muscosa. The sequence goes on from CM055121.1 coordinate 76,755,783, forward strand.
TAGATTTAGTGTTTGATGACGAATTTCCCCACAAATCGCTATCGCTCAATTCTGCGAGTGATTCTAATTTATTATCGCTGCTTTCTAGTTGGTCTAAAACCACTTTTGACATAAAGGGACACTTTTTGGTTGCTATGGACAATCTCCATTTTCCAGGCAGAAAGAACGATTTTTATTATATAAAAGTGCATGCAGGACACTGGGCAGACCACTAGGGACCAAGGGGGTGTGTAATTATTACATACAGTACTGTAATCTGTAAGATTACAGTATACTGTATGTATACTATGTGTTTCACTTTTTGAATTTGGCGCCCAGTTCCGCTCCCTTGCGACGCTGCGGCTCGCAGGGAACGGAACTAGGAAGTCAGATGGGGACGAAAGTGCCGACACTCGCCGGAGATCTCGCTGGCGATCACAGCAGAGGACATCATCGCTGGATCGCCAGGAGAAGGTAGGGAAACTCCGCTGCGAGCTCTGCAATGTCTACCCCGAGCGTGACTCGGGGTTACCGATCCTAGCATAAAAAAACAACCCCGAGTCACGCTCGGGATTACCGCTAGGGAGGTTAAGTAGACAATCAAAATGAGCCATTCTGACGTTCGCTTGTAAAGCACAGTACAGCTGAAACAAAGTCACCAGAATTTTCACAAGGGCTGACATTATATAATGGATGACAGTAAATTAAATACTGCTGGTTATAGTAAACAATTCTTGTACACTTTTGTGTAAAATGCTTTTTTTTTTTTTTTTTTTTTTTTACTAGTTAATAAGACAAAGTGCAATGTCTATAAATAAAAAAAAATATATTACATGTAAAGTAGTAGCTAATTCTACATAGAGCTGAATTCTAGGTATGGTTTTTATCACATGGTTACATTTTCGAGCATGGACCAAATGAGTATGCATATTTCATGCCTGAGGGACAGCTGTAGAAGTTGAGAATCACTTTAGTAGTCACAGCTACTACAGTGATTGTTGTGGTCTTGCGTCTAGTGAACACAAGAGGTCGCACACCTGGCACTGCAACCATTTGCAAAGCACGTTCCCTGATTGGATAGGGTGGATATTGCGACTTTGTATCTACACCTTGTCCAATCAAGGAATGCCTTTTATTCATTGAAAAGAGTACATGGCACTCTGTGAATGACGACATCACCAAGCTAATGCCCCCTGCCATCACTGTACATAAGGAAAGCCACTCGGCACAAGACCCAGAAGACCGCGGCAATTGCTGTAGTAGTGCAGAATACTACAACAAATCTCCACTTCCACAGTAGTTCCACAGTTATGGAATACGCATACTTACATTGGTCCATAGAGGACCAATGTAACTATGCAATAAAAAACATACCTGGAGTTCAACTTTAAACCATAATACAGGGCAGTTGGCAGTGGTGGTATTTTACAAATATACAATTATAATTTTTTTAGGCTCCTAAACTTGCTGGGCGAGTCTAATGACATGTAAATAGCACATTAAACACATTGGCTATTTGTGTTGCTTAGAATTATCCATCTAATTGTGTCCTCATATTGGCTCATTACAATAAACGGTTTGGTTAAGCTGGTTAAATTTGTCCCATGCAAAAATGAATCCTTTTACCAGTTGCTAGAAATCATATACCGGTACTAAAGATATGAGATAAACTGTATGGCCATATGACCACATCTTTCTGTTTTTGCTGTCAACTCATTAGGGTTTTTGTGTCCATTCATTAGATCTGTTTACATTTGGCCACACATTTGTAAGACCTAGCCTGACCTACCTGAGCAGCGTATGGTCTCCATACATGTAAAAGTCTGGTTGTAAGATTTCCAGTTTGGAACTATTATTTTTTATATGGTTGTCTTCTGATTGCAACCTGAGTGATAGGGATTTTAGTAGGATACAATTAGAACCTTAAGATCCAGTCCAATAGTGTATCAATCAGGTGAGGTGCATAATTCAGTGTTTTATCGAATTGATTTGTAGCCTGTGCTTGTATGGTCTTTGCAAATATTGGGCCTGATTTACTAATGCAAATAAAACAAAGCAGCGATAATCATTGTGGTATGCTTGGTTGCAGGCATGCATAAGCAATGTATAGCAGATCATATACTGATGATCCAATGCATACAGCCCTGTTAAACATTTGAATGATATTTTTAATCACTCACAGTGAAATGCACATGTGCCCAACTAAGTTTGTCAGGAAAAATGCTATATTGCTGTAGAAACTAAATGCAGCATATGTATAAGTATTCTTAAAATTCTATATTCTAAGCACTAGCATGTTGAATTGCACATTGGTTAGTGTTTACATGTCTGCACATACACACACAACTACTAATCCTAAAGATGATTCAAACACAAAGAAAATCATATTTATATTTTGGGCTCACAGCTAAGGCGGCATATGCTTGGATGCATTAAGGGCCATACACATGGGTCGATAATCTGGCGGTATCGGCTGGTTCAATAGAAATCGGCCGACATTTGGCCCGTGTGTACAGAGGCTGGCCGAACAGCCGGCTTCTGTCGGAAGAGGTATGACCAAAAAAGGTCTGCCGATCGGCATCCAATCAGCGCTTTCAGCCAATGGCTGAGAGCCCTGACCAGTGTGTTCTGGCAGGGGCCATCCCCCTGTCAGAACACAATAGCTCATCAGGGGATATTGCTGTACTAACATGAGATTGTTTACAGTACCTCCTACCAAGCTCTTCAGTTTATTTTTTTCGTTCAGCCTGCTGGGTTAAACAAAAAAAAAACTGATGGTGTGTACCAGGCTTAAATTCCAGAGCAAACCACACTTGTTAGTAAATCCACCTATATACGCTGTAGCTGCTTGCATTGCAGCACATAGTAAAATACACAAATATACAATTTGTTCATCAATGATCATTGTGCCAGCATATGCATATAGATTCTTTAGTTAAAGCAGACCCAATGTGTATGTGTCAAGGGGTCTGTCTTTTTGATGCCAAGTGGGATAGTTCATATATGTTTTTTTTTTTGTTGTTTTTTTTTTTTTTGGTTAAAGTGATACTATAGGTTCAATAAAAAAAAACAACAAACATGTTATACTTACCTCCACTGTGCAGCTCCTTTTGCACAGAGTGGCCCCAATCGTCCTCTTCTGGGGTTCCCTCTGCGGCTCCTCCCCGCTTCAGATAACCCCCTATGGGAAGCGCTCTCCCAAGGGGGTTACCTTGCGGGCGCGCTCACGAGTCCTCCATTCGGCATCCATAGCTGCTGGGTGCAGGACTCGGTCCCGGCACCCGCGTCATTGGATTTGATTGACAGCAGCGGGAGTCAATGGCTGCGCTGCTATCAATCTATCCAATGAAGAGCCGAGAACCCCGGGCAGAGGAGGAGCGCGTAAAAAGAGCAGGTAAGTTAAACGGGGGGCTGGGGGGCCTGTAACTGTCGGATGTTTTTTCACCTTAATGCATAGGATGCATTAGGTGAAAAAACATGAGGGTTTACAACCCCTTTAAATTCTTTATTGATATTAACACACATGGTTTGGTCACATACAAAAAATGTGATGAACGTGATGCAGGTATTTTTTCTTTAGTACCAATGTATACTTCAGTAATTGTACAATTTGGGGAAATTGGTATAAGCATATCTGAATAACTTTAGGCAATAAACAAAAGATGAGCTGTGGGTTGTATAAGCTTATAGACACAAGACTTGAATAAGGTCCTTGGGTTTGGCCATTTGCAGAACTATTCTGTTTTGGAGGATTGTAGAGGATTTAAAGGAAATAAATACAATTTCTAATTTTACGATGATTGGTGGATGTTTCAGATCCTTTCTGTATTAAACAATAGCAAGTCTTTTTTCAAATTGTAATTGTCCTGTAATATAAATGGTAACCTTTCTTGAAAATAATCATATGCAAAAAAAGATTCTCCAACTAACTGCAAATTTATTTTGATTTTTGACCCACAATTCCTATTTATATTAGTTGTCAGAGATTGATTTTGTGCGTACAGTGTCCAAGATTTGTTGTATCTGCTGAAAGATCGGTCAGTGTGTGGCTAGTCTTAAAAACGCTTGCATCCTCTCGTAAGAGCTTTTAAGGAATAGACATTTCCACTCAATACGTGAATTGACAAAGCATTTGGAGAACCTCACACTTGTTGAGTGTTCCAAGTATATTTCCACTTGTGATGCATAAATCCACAACAATAAATGAAAAACTGGCATGTATTGCATGTTTCGCAGTAAAACTGCTTCCATTTGTTTGCCTGTAGTGTCTAGAGAAGGATGAATGTTAACCTGTCATTAAAAAATAACCACAAGCAACTAATGCAATTCTTATACAGTAGACACCACACTTTAGTTGTCATCAAAGCTTTTTCTGTGCAACCTGTATGCTTGTAAGGGAGCATTGGAGAGGTGTGCATTTAATTATGGAATGCTGGTGGAACAGGATCCTAAACTCCAATGTTAGCCTCAAGGCAAGACCTTCTTGTAGAGTGTGCCTAAGATTGGGGGCTCCAGAGCAACACAGGAAAAGCATTGATCACAAAGGTACCTGGAAGGCACTCTGTAGTTCTTGCTTTATAGGCTCATTTGCCTAAGTTAATTTTAAAAGTTTGGATTAAAATGGTACCACAATAGTTGGAACTAATTTTATGTTTGAACGTTTGTATGATCAGTTTAGCCATAATTTCAAAAGATCATAAAGCACTTGATCCTGATAAGTGTTTTAGGAGCCACAACGAACTTCTAGCTTCCTTTTGGTTGCCCATGGCAGCATCTCAGCATTGGCTTAGCAGCTTTTACTGAGCACCCACTGCATTTTGCACTTCTCAATGCATAAAAATCAGAATTTACCTAATATGTACCGTAATTAAAATATATGACAAAGGATATTTGAGTGGCAGATCTACAAAGAGCATATATATAATATACTAACAAATGTTTTTGTCTTGCTGGACAGTATAGCTTCTGAAAGTGTTTTCTAATTTCTCAAAATGTTTTCTAAATGAAGGATACATCTGGCTGTTTATTGGGTTTTACTGTCCATAAGTTCAGAAGAATTTTGATGGCTAAGCATACATGATTTCTAAACTGTAGTTTAAACTTTCAGGACAAATACAGGAAACCGCTTCATATCACTTTAGTAGTTACAGGTTTATTGACCCTGTTAACTTTTAATATGTGGTAATGTGTCAGTTGGCCTGCTGCCTCTTTTAGTGTATTTGGCCTTCCTAGAACAGAGCCAACAAATTGTCAGCAATAGTATACCGCTTGTGGCCCTGTCCTGTGGTATTCTCTCGGTACCCCATATCAGCAATTGCAGCTCGATGCCATGCAAAAAGATCTGCAAAGAGAAGAATACAGTATCCATCTAGCAGTGAAAAACTTTGGAGGAATTGTTACTTTTCATGATCTTGGCCTGTCCAGTGCATTCACAGGAAATCCTACAGCATGGTGTTACAAATATATAATTGACTATACAATTTGCACTACAGCAACCTGACTCTTTAAAAAAATAATAATAATAATAATTACCCAGTAATATTAGTGTATTTTACAAATGCTTTGCAATTACAATAGTGTTGTGCACAAAAAATATAAATGTTTTATATTTTATTGTAATATCCTTAATGTAGAGGGGAAGGAACTATCAGCGAAAAATTAAATACCGAAGTTTATTAGCGTAATATGCTATGCATATAAGAATTTTTGTTTTTGGCAGGAGAAATGCTTCTTTTTTTATTGCTCGCAATGAAGTGAAAAAAAATGGAAGTTAATGTGAACAACATGGTCTATGAAGAAGAGGATATTAGCCTGGTTACAAACCTCTAATATTGAAAAAATTGTAGTAACAGTGTCCACAAGTTTACCTCTGACAAAAAGGATGGTGAATATTTAAATTTAATAATGATTACACTTAAAGTGGAAGTAAACCCTCCTATCGTTTTCAGCCAAGGAAGCTGCCATCTTGACCTTTGTTTAATCTTCAACTGCCATGATGCTGCACATGTGACCAGTTATGACACCAGCCATTGGATGGTTTGACAGTTTGGTTGAGAGCACAACCAATGTGGCAGTTAGCATTTCCGGCATGACGGGAATTTAACAGTTTTTTTAAACTGTTAAATCAATGGGTTTACTTCCACTTTAAGGAAAAAGGCTCATGCCTGGCTGTTTCCATGATAGTAGCTCCAGCATTGCTCTTTATCTTTACTATATTTAACATAATCACTGAATAGGCAAAATTGAGCACATGGTTATCACTGATTTATGTGGTAATAACCAAAGGTTATCTGGCATTGTCCTTTTCTGCTTGAATAAATTATATTTAATTCTAAATCGGATTCATGGGTTGTCAGAGTACTGATACTTATTCAAACATTTTATGCATCATTGTTATAATTCAGTATGGCTAAAGTGGACCCTACATGAAAATACACAGTTCACTTACCTTACCCCTGCCCTCTAATGCTAACTAAAAGATGGAAAAAATAAACCTCAAAAGAAAAACATGAAACATATGTTACACTCCTGCTTAACAGATGCTTTCAGTAGTCATGTCATTGGTCCCTACCTGTGGGATCTTGGCAAATCTGAGGGTCCTACCTCTCACAAAAAGATGCTCCAACTTTGTACAGGAATGTATTTCCACTGGATTTGGTAACCTCAAATTTCCCAGGATTCCATGAGAAGGCACAGTGACTTCACACTTGCCCTAGGCAAGGTGTAAGGTAAGCCTTTTTTTTTTTTTTTTTTTCCTTCTGCAATGTCCACTTTAAAGTACACCTGTGTAGACATCAACTAGTGCCTTTGCTCACATTCCCTGATAGCATCTGTTTCCCTAACCATGCAGCAACTACCCTGAAATTCTCTGTACTTAGTATTAAGAGATATGCGGGATGACTCCATGCACTCCCATAATGCAGAGCTTGGTACCTCAGTGGCCAATGATCAGTGATTGCCCAGAAACCCGTGGTGGTAATTTCAAGATGGTGGAAATGAGCAGGGAAGGTAGGTTAAGGCACTATCAAGGAAGAGTTAATTTTTTTAACACAGGCTTGCGTTTATTTTATTTCCATTCAAAATTCATACATTTTTAACTTTTACTGTGAGGTCATTCACCATTGAAATTTGTGCTAGCTGCCATTTAATAGGATTGTTTGCTTAACTATTGCCTAACGAACCTCAGCCATAGCATTAAAAATAATTTACTATTGCTGCTGGATTTATTTTTATTTTTATTTAACAGTGTCTCAATTCATTCACTGTTGCTTTTTGGATTCATAAAAACTATTTCTGGTTTATTTTTTTTCACATTTTTTTTTCTAAGGTGTGTCCTTCAAAGTATGGGCATTATTCAATGTAAGCGCTTGTAAATAGGCAATTCTATGTTATTAGAATGAAATGTATTAAAAAGCGCACATGTTTTTGAAGAAATTTCTCCATTGTTTTTAATGCATAATCTCTGGGAAGATGTTTAACCATCAGGTTCTGGTTGAGTGGAAAATATTGCGAAGTTTCCCAATGGCTGCTTATATCTTGTCTCTGACTGGTTGCAGGCAACATAAAAAAGACTCTGGATATAGAGCCACTCTTCTGAACTGTATTTGCTGAGAAATGTGTGTTTGAAATGAAGTGGCCTCCGAAATAGTTTGACATAGATATCATTGCACATTGATGGCAATCATACTTTTTTTTTTTTTTTACATTTAACACAGCTAGTGTCTTTACCTGATGTAGAATAATGTAGATAACTAGTCATCCATCACTAGCCAAACAGATTTAAAACCGTGTGCCATTTTCAATTTCTGTGGGTGTGTAACTTTATCTGCTGCCTCAAAGTTAAACAATCAAAGAACTTGTAAATAGATATTAACTGTGAAATGGATTAAAAAGTGTAATAAAAAAAAGTTGAAACAAATGTGTTTTTTAATCAGCAAAGGTAAATTTGTATTGTTTTAAATTTTGCATCAGTGCAACTTCTGTGATAAAAGGTTACATGATACAAGACCATTTCATTGCCATTTTTATTCTACTGGTCAAGAGGTAAATGCACATGGTTTTTTATTATCTGTCAAAGAATTCATGGTTTCCAGGGCTCAGAATGGAATGTTTTAAAAGGATGTCCAAATGAAAATGTAAATGTATACTCTGAATCGGTTTTAAACATCCAAGGATTGATTCTACTTCTATATAGTTAACCTTCTTCAGAAGGACAAAAGACTACTGGGTAAGGAGCACTCTTTGTATGTCAAGCCTTTAAAGGATAAGTAACCCTTTGCATTTGGCTCCACATTTAAACTATAATAGCTTCTCATTAGCATGTGTTGGGGGGAGGGGCAGAAAGGACATACAGGTATACAGAAAATCCCAAGCACACCATTGCATGTTCTTTAGGTTGTAAGGTAAGATCATTTAGCAGAAGAAAGTGTAGGCTGTGGCCATGTTAGGCCCAACAGCTCTGTGTAGACTGCTACAAATGTAGACCGTGCTTGCAGCGGAAAACTTTGAGTTTAAACACCTTAAGTTATGTGATGTGATATAGGTTTGGGGATTTAGTGAGATGGTCTATTCTTCTAAAGGATAAGTGCATTGTGGATTTACTCTTTAAAAGAATGCACCACTAACCTTAAAGAAATATTATATATATATATATATATATATATATATATATATATATATATATATATAAAATGTATTGTGCTCATACGTTTACATACCCTGGCAGAATTTATGATTTCTTGGCCATTTTTCAGAGAATATGAATGATAACATAAACTTTTCTTTCACTCATGGTTAGTGTTTGGCTGAGGCCATTTATTATCAATCAACTGTGTTTACTTTTTTTAAAATCATATTGACAACAAAAACTACCCAAATGACCCTGATCAAAAGTTTATCAAAAGTGATTTTGGCCTAATAACATGCACACAAGTTGACACAAAGGGGTTTGAATGGTTTTATTAAAAGTAACCATACTCACCTGTGATCTGTTTGCTTGTAATTAGTGTGTGTATATAAAAGGTCAATGAGTTTATGGACTCCTGACAGACCCCTTGCATCTTTCATCCAGTGATGCACTGACGTTTCTGGATTCTGAGTCATGGGGAAAGCAAAAGAATTGTCAAAGGATCTGCGGAAAAAGGACATCCACGCAATTGAGAATGTCAATCAGCAGTGTTCAAACTGTAATCAAGAATTGGAAAATGAGGGGTTCTGTTGAAACCAAATCATGATCAGGTAGACCAACTAAAATTTCAGCCACAACTGCCAGGAAAATTGTTCAGGATGCAAAGAAAAACCCACAAATAACTTTAGGTGACATACAGGACTCTCTCAAAACATGTGATGTGGCTTTTTCAAGATGCACAATAAGGAGGCACTTTAAGAAAGATGGGCTGCATGGTCGAGTTGCCAGAAGAAGGCCATCACTGCGCAAATGCCAGAAAGTATCCTGCTTACAATACGCCAAACAGCACAGAGACAAGCCTCAAACCTTCTGGCACAAAGTCATTTGGAGTGATGAGACCAAAATTTAGCTTTTTGGCCACAACCATAAATGCTACATTTGGAGAGGAGTCAACAAGGCCCATGATAAAAGGTACACCATTCCTACTGTGAAACATGGAGGTGGATCGATGATGTTTTGGGGATGTGTGAGCTAAAAAGGCACAGGAAATTTGGTCAAAATTGATGGCAAAATGAATGCAGTGTGCAGTCAAAAAATACTGGAGGAACATTCGCATTCATCAGTTAGGAAGCTGCGCATGGGATGTACTTGGACATTCCAACATGACCATGATCCAAAACACAAGACCAAGTCGACCTGTCATTGACTACAGCAGAATAAAGTGACGTTTCTGGAGTGGCCATCAGTCTCCTGACCTGACAATTTACAGAAACTGGAGGCTTTTTGCCAAGAGGAATGGGCAGCTTTACCATCTAAGAAGATGAAGAGCCTCATCCACAAATACCATAAAAGACTTCAAGCTGGGATATAAAAAGATATCCAAAGAATTGAGACTGCCAATCAGCAGTGTTCAAACTAATCAAGAAGTGGAAAATGAGGGGTTCTGTTGAAACCAGCCAAGACTTTCAAGCTGTCATTGATGTTAAAGGGGGCAATACACGGTATTAAGAACTCGGGTATGTAAAATTTTGATCAGGGTCATTTGGGTAGTTTCTGTTCTCATTATGATTTAAAAAGAGTGAACACAAGTTGATTGATATTAAATGGCTTCAGCCAAACACTAACCATGAGTGTATTAAAAGTTTGTGTTATCATTCATATTCTCTGAAAAATGGCCAATAAATCATAAATTCTGCCAGGGTATGTAAACTTATGAGCACAACTGTATATACCGTATTTATCGGCGTATAACACGCACCGGCGTATAACACGCACCCCAAGTTTAGGAGGGAATTTTAAGGAAAAAAACTTTTAGGAGGGAAATTCAAGGAAAAAAAACTTACATTTAAATGCAGCATGCAGCCTTGCCCAGTGTCCATCTGCAGCCTTGCCCAGTGTCCATCTGTCCATCTGCAGCCGTGCCCAGTGTCCATCTGCAGCCTTGCCCAGTGTCCATCTGTCCATCTGCAGCCGTGCCCAGTGTCCATCTGCAGCCTTGCCCAGTGTCCATCTGCAGCCGTGCCCAGTGTCCATCTGTCCATCTGCAGCCGTGCCCAGTGTCCATCTGCAGCCGTGCCCAGTGTCCATCTGTCCATCTGCAGCCTTGCCCAGTGCCTTTGCGATCGTGTCAGTCCCGGCGTTTTTTAAAATTTGGCGCCGATTTCTGTGGAGAGGAGCGAGCGGGCCGAGTGTACTTCGGCTAGACTCGGCTCCTCTCGCAGTTCCGCCCATCTCCACTGACTGCGCCGCTGACGGAGAAAGCCGAGTGTACTTCGGCTAGACTCGGCTCTGCTCACAGTCACAGGCAGGACTGCGAGAGGAGCCGAGACTAGCCGAAGTACACTCGGCTTTCTCTATGTCAGCGGCGCAGTCAGAGATGGGCGGGACTGCGAGAGGAGCCGAGTAAAGCCGATTGTACTTCGGCTCCGCTCGCTCCTCTCGCTCGTTTTCAGCAGGGGAATTCGACGGAGTATCGGCGTATAACACGCACCCACGATTTTCCCCTGATTTTAAGGGGAAAAAAGTGCGTGTTATACGCCGATAAATACGGTACTTGTACAATTTGGGGGGATTTAATATCATTAGTAACTGGTTTTCATTTTCTGTTTTTGATTAATATATATTGGCAGTTTTTACATTATACTAAAGTGCCTCTACCATCTTTTTTTGGGGTTTTAGATGGAGTAGAGAAGAGTTGCATAAAATCCACTGTGTCTGTTGCTCTTTTTAGGCAAGTTTTCAGAGATGTTTTCACTTACTGTACCCATCTTATCATACAGAAATGGCAATCTATACACCCTGGTAATAGGCATGTACCTTCAGGTGAATGGACACTGGCAAGCTTTTGAGGGCATGCCTTTGTAGGGCGCCTTTCCTATAACCCTACCCCAATTCAATTCTTCTAGTTTTTTTGCTAGTGTGATGTACCTCTTCTCTTAGAATTACTTAAGCCAGCACCTCACTGTCTTCTAATGCCTTCATAAAGCAGTGCGGTGGGGACAGCCTGTAATGTTGCTTCGGGCACTGGATCCTGCATGGGTGCTCACCTTGGCAGTGGATGCAATTAGTTGTCAGCCATAGGGTGCTATACAGATCCAGGGCCTTGGTCCATTGCTATGGAACACAGTCCCCTCAAGACTCCTTTAAGGGTATGCCCACCATGATGGTCCCGCGTCATGGACATGTAAGACTAGGTCACCCTGTATTTGACTGTTGCACTATGTTTGGAATTGATTCACTTCATTTAACTTTTTAAACTTGGTCCCAAAACTAAACCACTTAACGCTCGGTCACATACTTTAATGCCACTTCCACTTAGAGTCCTTTATAAGGTCAGGTGCTTCCTCCAGCCTTTTGGCCACAAGCGTTCATTTCAGGGCAGTCTACACCTGGGTTGCTGCATACAAGCTTACCCTATCTCCCACACTCTATTAGGGGAGAACCCTCATTTGTAGCTTATAGGTTATAAGAATACATAATGGAGTGGTTTCAGTCAAGATGGAAGACAAAGGTTTTACTAATACAAATCCCTCCTTGTGTTTTTTAAACACCCATGCCTATAAATCGAAGGTACTTCTGGGTTGAAGAATACCAAACATCCTCTACCTGAACATGGTGCTCCTGATCATCTTGCACTGGCAGGAGTTACGTTCCTTAAGAAAGGAGTGAAAAGAATGTCTTCCACAGATGAAATGGTTTCTTTCAACTTTTCCATAAACTTACTCTACAGGTGGGTGCTACTTTAACACAACTGGGGAGTGGTCATGGGAATTCTTTGCTTTGCACATCCAGGATAGCAGAGGGATAGCAATTTTAAGTGCAAAGTAATAGAATATGTAACAATGCTGAGAGAATTAAAGTCCCTACTTTTTAAACAATCTGAAAATACAGCTGAAGAAATCTCTAAATATCCCTAAACTCTTAAATGGATTCCAACCATTAGCTGCAATGCTTCTAGTCTCACTCTGAAGCTGATATACTTTTTTTTTTTTCTCTCAATAGACCTTTCCTCATCTAAGATATATAAGATTTATGTGCAGTAGTTCATGTGAATCGCTTCACACATTCCTCCTTGGGCTGCAGTAAGATAGTCCACAGTCAATCTATGCTGTAATGCCACCTTCCTGATCTGAGCAGTTTCTTCATACACGTAAGTGGTAGACACACACATGGTTAAATATATTGTTGTCCTTGAAATCGGGAAGGGGCCTTTTTGACCCACCTCTCAAGCCTTTACAACAATCATTTAACATTTATTTTTATTTTTTTATGTTTATTAGGATATATGAAAATAACAGCAGTTGCAAGACATGTTACAAAGTAATTTACAATTTTAAATTTTGAGAAAAAAGAGAACAAACAAAAACAACGGGAGGTAAATAAAGGTAGGAATAAAAGTAAAATATAGGCAATGAAATCTAGGAATCTTATGGGATAAAATCAGAGTGGTATATCGGTGAAATATATAGAAAAAAAGAAGATATATAAAAAAAAGACCTGCGAACTTTATCTGTTGTCAACCAGGGGGTAACTGGATGGATCATATAGTAGAGTATCTACCTAGAGTTACAAGTATTACAAGAGGAATATCCAGCCAAAGTGGCGAAGAACAACACAGGGGTGGATGGAAGGATGAGGAAGGGTGAGGGGGGGGTAATAGCCAAGTCCAGAGAAGTAAATTATGGGTATGTTTAGTTCGGGTAACAGAAAAAGCTGGTGACGGCTTGTCCGTCAGGGGAGATATCCCCTCCTGGGCATGAAGAAGGGGGGTGGATTTGAGGTATGAGAAAGAGTACTGATCGAAGCTGGCCATATCCTCTGGTGATAATGCTGAACGCATGAAGGGTTCCCAAACTGAGTAGAAACGGCTTTTAGAGGTCGCACGTGTGAAGTCTGCATTAGCTCTTTCTTTAAATAGGAGAAGAAGGAGGTCCCGTTTGATTTGGGTGGTAGCAGGGCAGTGAGATGAAATCCATTGCTTAAGTATGGTTCTCCGTGCGACCAGGAGACAGATCAAAGACCAATCTTTGTAGGTGTGACCAAGGTTCGGGTGGCCAGTGATAGCTGAATTTGTCCCGTGGGACCAAGGCAGCAGTTGGGGGTCCCAGTATCCAAAGATGAGGAGGAGTGGATCCTTCGGAAGCTTTAGTAGTGTTATTTCAAAAACGTAGGCTAGAACCTGATCCCAGAAAGAAGAGATGAATGAGCACGCCCAAAAGCGGTGGGTTAGGGAAGGTCTCATATGGTGACAAAGGGGGCATTTAGCACAGTTTTGATCCGTATCGGAGTAAATGAAGGGTATATGTGCACGGTGGACTATTTTCAGTTGAGATTCTTTCCAAATTTTATTGGGGGTTAGTCATTGCACTTTGTTGTATCCAAGTAGAATTTTGTTTATCAGGTCATCAACCGGGAAGTCCTTTCCCCAATTGGCTGCAGACGAGGATGCAAGCGGGTGGGTGGTATTTTGAAGTAAAGGTTTGTATATGTCCGATATTTTATAGGATTTTTCCAGGAGTAGCAGGTCTGTGAAATTTGGTGTGAATCGCTTAGAGTCCTCTTTGCATGCAGTTTTTAAGTAGCTGGTGCATTGCCAAAAGTGAAAAGCATGGGATCGTGGGAGTGAATAGAGTTCAGCAACAGTTGAGAAGGATAAAGGACGACCCGTTTTAGTGTCGCATAAAGATGCAAATTTGGTGAGACCGTTTTCTTGCCATATCTTGAAAGGTTTATGTTCCAGGCCAGGTGGAAAATTAGGGTTTCCTTGTATTGGCAGATGGCTTGACATGAATGGGGAGAGCTTGAGGCTCTTTCTGGTTTCTCTCCAGGCGATGGCCGTATCTCTCAGCAGTAAGTTGTGTTGATACAAAGGTGGGACTGATTTCCACTTGCAGTGGAGAAAAGCTACTAAAGAGAAGGGATGTGCCATTGCGGACTCCATGGAGTAATTTGAATACCTTGAGGACTGTGAAATCCAATCTAAACTAGTTCTCAATAAACATGCTAGGTTGTAGGTTCTGACATTCGGGAGACTAATACCCCCTTCGCGCCTGGGAAGATAGTTTCTTTAAAGCTATACGTGGTCTTTTGCCTTGCCATATAAATTTTGAGATGGCCGTATTAATGAGTTTAACATCTTTGTGATGGAGTAAAGGGATAGTTTGTAGTGGATACAATAGTCTGGCAAAACTGACCATTTTTACCAAGTGGCATCTTCCCAGGATCGAGAGGGGCAGATCCATCCAGTTAACCATTTCCTGAGAGAGCCTCGAGATCAGAGGAGGATAATTTAGGTGATACATGGAGGAGGGCAGCTTGCCTATTTTGATGCCAAGATATGTGATGTGGGATCTAGCAACCGAAAAAATGGAGTGTTGGATCCAGGGAGGGTTGGATAGAGTTCCTATAGGGAGAATGTCACTCTTGCCATAGTTTACGCGGAGGCCAGAACAGGATCTAAAATCATCAAAAATCTTTTTGATGGTGGACATGTCTGAGGAGGGGTTCACTGAAAAAATAAGTACATCATCAGCAAAGAGGGACGTACGGAGATCGTGATCCCCTATTTTTATGCCATGTAAGGGGGCTTTTTGGGCAAGATGCCTGGATAGGAGTTCTAAAGCAATGTTGAAGAGGAGGGGGGATAGGGGGCAGCCTTGTCGTGTACCTTTGTGAAGGCGAAAATCAAACGAGAGTAGGCCTGCTGCCACCAGCTTTGCTGTAGGGGTTGTGTACATGGCGTTAACAAGATGACAGAAGGGGTCTGAAAAGCCCATGATTGTCATGGTCATGGAGAGCCAATCGAAGCTGACATTATCGAAGGCTTTCTCCGCATCTAATGTAATGATGGCAAAATCGCCGCCGGGATTTTGTTTGGCATGTTCCAAGGCCAACATGACCTTGCAAATGTTTAGGGTGGCCGTTCTGCCTTTCACAAAACCAGACTGTGCTGGATGTATCAGGGATGGGATGATGGCAGCAAGCCTAGTGGCAACGATCTTGGATAGGATTTTGACATCCAGGTTCAAAAGGGAGATGGGCCTATAGGATCCTGGTTCCTGGGGGTCTTTACCTTTTTTTGAGAGTAGTTTAATAATGGCCTGATTTCCGGAATGTAGGTAGGGGCCGCCAGTCCATATGCCGTTATAGACCTTATGAAGGGTGGGTTCTGTTATGTTTTGGAGGGTCTTGTAGAATTCACTAGTGAATCCGTCGGGGCCTGGGGCCTTGGAGGGGGTCAAATTTTGTATGGTGTCTGAAACTTCGGAAAGGGAGATGGGAGCATTAAGGATCTCAAGTTGTGCGGGAGTGACTTTGGGAATGTCTAAATCCTCTAGAAAAGAACTGGCTTCCTGTTTGTCAATAGGGTCTGGGGCATACAGAGCAGAGTAGTATTGAAGCATTGCTTTATTTATCGTTTGCGGTGTGGTGTTCACGTTGCCTTTAGTATCTCTTAGGGATGTAATGTGAGTTGGGCGAAAGGGTCCCTTGCATAGCCTGGCTAGTAATTTGCCTGATTTATTACCAAATTTATGGAAGGTGGCATTTGAGTGTGCCTTCTTAGTTCAAGTGTGTCTGCCCAAGTATCAAAAGACCTCTTGGCTGCATGCCATTCGTTTCTATTATCAGTGGAGTCCAAGGTGTATAAGGATCTTTGCGCCTGGTGTAATCGAACTAGCCAGTTTGTATTTTGATAGGGTATTCCTCTTGAAAGAGGTCGCATAGGAGATGATCCGACCCCTGAGGAACGCTTTACCGGCGTCCCAGAAGAGGTTCGGGTCATCAGAGTGTGGAGCATTGGCCGTGGAGTATTCTGTCCATGAGTTTTCCATGAATTGCTGGAAATCAGAGTTATTGTAGAGGTAGGAGGGAAAGCACCAAATTTTGGGATGAGGAGGTAGGTCGAGGTTGTCAAATTGGGCCGAAATTGGTGCGTGGTCAGATATGGCAATGTCGAGGATGTCTACCTCAGTTAACATGGGGATTAGGTTGTCAGAGGCAAAAAAATTATCTATTCTGGTGAATACGTTATGTGGGTTGGAGTAGAAGGTGAATTCCCTATCTGCCGGATGTTTTAAGCGCCAGAGGTCCTGGAGGTGAAGGGAGTCCATGGTGGATGCAAAGAGTGTGGGGGAAACAGGGTCGAGGCCTGGTGTGGGGCGTTTAGGGGATGATCTGTCATCAGTTTGGTGCATAACGTCGTTGAAGTCACCTCCTATTAAGTGGGGGAGGTGGGTATTTTGAAGCAACCATGCTGAGAGTTCGCTATAAAAGGTTGTACCGGGGCTGTTAGGGGCGTATATGTTAGATATTACTAATTCCTTGGATCCTAGTTGAACATGTGCTGAAATAAGCCGTCCATGATCATCAGAATTTACCGATAGGACCGTGCAGGGGAGGTTCTTATGGATCAGGAGAAGGACTCCTGCTTTACGGCCGCAGGCCCCAGAGCCTAGGACCGAGCCTACCCAGAGTTTTTTCATGCGATGAAAATCAGGGGCTGATAAGTGAGTTTCCTGGAGTAGGGCGATGTCAGTGTTGAGTCGTTTTAAATGACGGAGGATCTTCATTCTCTTATTGGGGGACCTGAGCCCTTTCACGTTCCAAGAAACTATTTTCATGTTGGGGATATTGGGAGAGGGATTTGTGAAGAAGTTACAGCTAATTTACTGTGTGGGTGGAATTTTAAAGTGTTTACCAGAGGAAGGGGAAAGGTGCTATACCTGCCTTGGGAGACAGGTGTCAGAAGGACTGTTACCGCAAAGTTTCCTAGGCTAAAGGAGGGAAGGGGGGGTGCGGGGATAAGAGGTGGGACCTGAAACAAAAGCAAAAATAGCATAAACAACATAAGCAATCGCGAGAACTTCACTTTTTTCCGCATGTAGTCACTGTGTAAGTCGGTTCCCAATGCACGGCTCTGATGTCAAGACAGCCGAGAGCCCACGTTAGGAGAGGGGTTTTTGTGCGGTCGGCGAGGGACGCAAACGGGGGGGAGGTGTGCTGCGACTATACACAGTGAGGCCAGGAAGGGTACACATAGAATAATGGACATAGTTTGGAAAGCAACCTAGAGAAAGCTGTTACTAACTGGGCAAGGTTATCATAAAAAAAACACATAACTAGCTGAGCAGTCATCTGTAGGGGAAAGATGTATAAAACTGTGTAACTGAGTATAACTGCCACCTGAAAACTAAGTGGACCCAGGGATGAGTCACTGGTGGATAGGAGGTGAAATAATAGTCGAATAAACAACTGAAAAGTCAAAACCTGATGTACTGCATTGTAAGCAGCATCGAGGAGGGGTTGAGAAATAAGTGCAAGAGTTCACATCATCCATTTCAGCGAGGAGTTACCCTGAATTTGTCTGGAGCAGAAGCTCTGAAGCGTTTGGGGGAGTCCTTTCGTGGGCTTCTTTGGTCCAGAGGACGGTTGAGTGGTGCGGTTTTTGATGGGGTGTGAGGGTGCGAGCCTTGTTGAGAAGACCGCAGGAAGGCTTCCGCCTCGGAGGTCTGGTGTTGTGTTCCCCTATCTGGGACTTGATTTGGGCCATCCCTGCATTTACTGCCTTTTCCACGGGTGCAGCTATCATGGGAGACAGGAGAGCAGCCACAGCCTGTGCTATGCGTTCTGTAGTGTTATCACTGGGTAGCTGGGGTGCCGAGGCATGTGGGGAGGTAGGGTGACTCATGCAGCTGCTTACCTCCATCCCCGTCGGCGGTGGTGGTGAAGAAGGATCCGTGTAGGCTGAGACCAGGGCTTCGATTTGCGGCTGGGCCGGCGGCGCCGACAGGGCCGTTTGCGTTTGAGTGATTTTTCGAGGTAACGGTCCATATAGGAGGCGGGGAGTGCCCGGAGGTATAGGGGAGATCGCGGGGCGTCTCAGGCCGGATTTATAGGCAGTTATTAGTGCCGTGATGCGGGAGCCGAGGAGAGGAGCAGTCACTCCATGCAGCGTCGGAACCGGAAGTCAACTTTTTTTTTTTTAATGGCTGAAATGTATTCGAGTAGGCTTTCCTTCAAGTTTGACACCGGTCTCTGTCTTCTTGGAACTGTCAGACAATTATTGAGAGAAGCTCTGGGCTATCCATAGCTATTCTATGCAGGTGGCCATTACATCATTGAATAGATAACCCCCAGTCTGTGCTAGTTGCGCTGTCATGGCAAATAGAGCTCTGGGGAGGCACCATTGGGTCCCACAGGTCCACGGGCCCTTCCACACTTCCTTTTCAGGTGCCTGGATCTGCAGGCAAACCAAGGTGTTTTCATCTCAAGTATTAGAGGCCCTGTACCTTTGATTGTATTGTTGCTAATACCATTGTGAGCCGAATGGGTAGGACTGCTTGCTTTGTTGCCTCATCTGCTGACCTGTTCCCTTCTGCCCTACATTTACCTGTGTTGTGTGGGCTTTCACCTTCAGAATGGTCTGCTCAAGGGGCTTATGGAAATCTTTAAACAATCTCTATCAGTTTGGCATGCTTGGGCAGTTTTTTGGCACTTGTCAGGAAGTTTCTTGCTTTCCATATACTGTAGGACCAAAATCATGTGCAATCCCAAAAGCATATCGAAAGATAGATATTCTACAATATTTACAGTACTGTGCAAAAGGTTTAGGCAGGTGTGAAGAAATCCTGTAAAGTAAGATTGCTTTCCAAAATGTATATTTTAATTATCAGTTTACAAAATGCGAGTGAGCAATCGAAAGAAAAATCTAAATCCAATCGATATTTGGTGTCATTACCCTCTGTGCAAGAACTGATGCTGGTTTGAAGGCAAAGTCAAGGATTTTGAAGGATAAGGGTCAGGTGTAGGAATAAAGGGATTTTTATAACAGCTTACCTGTAAAATCCTTTTCTTGGAGTACATCACGGGACACAGAGCGACTTAGTCATTACTAATGGGTTATATAGATACCTTCAGGTGCTGGCACTGGCAACTTCCAAAACCGGAAGTACCCTCCCCTATATAAGCCCCTCCCATCCGGGAGCACCTCAGTTTTGTAGCAAAGCAATAAGTGTCGCCAAAAAAGAGGGGTGGGAGCTCTGTGTCCCGTGATGTACACCAAGAAAAGGATTTTACAGGTAAGCTGTTATAAAAATCCCTTTTTCTTTTTCGTACATCACGGGACACAGAGCGACTTGGTCATTACTAATGGGACGTCCCAAAGCAATGCCAAATGAGGGGAGGGATACACTATACATAAGCTGGGCGCCATCAGGCATGAGGATCTTTTGCGGCCTGCAACACACTGCGCCCAAAGGCGACATCCTCCTGACTTCTAACGTCTACCTGGTAGAATCTAGTAAACGTGTGTACTGAAGACCATGTTGCGGCCTTACAGACTTGAGCCAGGGAGGCCTGGTGATGCACTGCCCATGAAGTTCCAACTGCTCTTGTGGAGTGCGCCCTAACTTTGAACGGAGGCGGTCTCCTTCTCAAGCCATAGGCTTGTATTATGACCTGTCGAATCCACTTGGCTAAAGTAGATTTTGATGCTGCCTGACCCTTTCTGGGGCCTTACGGCAGAACAAACAAAGTATCCATTCTACGAATCTGAGCAGTGGCTTTTAGATAAGCTTTAACTGCTCTTACTACATCCAAAGAATGCAATAACTTTTCCTCTACCGAGGTAGGTTTGGGAAAAAAAGAAGGAAGAACCACATCCTGGTTCAAATGAAACCTCGATACCACCTTAGGAAGAAAGGCTGGGTGAGGACGTAATACTACTCTGTCCTTATGGACAACCAGATATGGCTCCTTACAGGACATGGCGGCTAATTCCGATACTCTTTTAGCCGAACAAATGGCTACTAAGAAAATCAATTTCCTGGTGAGAAGAACCAAGGAAATGTGCTGCAATGGTTCAAACGGTTGTTTCTGTAGAACCGACAGAACCAGGTTTAAGTCCCATGGACATATGGGAATACTAACCGGAGGGCTAATACGCATCACTCCTTGTATGAAAGCTTTGACTAATGAATGCAAAGCCAAGGGCCTTTGAAAAAATATTGACAAGGCCGAAATCTGACCCTTGATAGTACTCAAGGCAAGCTTCCTATCCACAGCCCACTGTAGGAAGTCCAGAATCCTACCTATTACATACTTACGCGGATGCCATTTCCTGGCCTCACACCACGCGATGTACGCCTTCCAGATCCTATAATAGATCTGCCTGGATACCGGCTTCCTGGCATTGATCATGGTAGATACCACCGGATTAGAGAGACCTCTCTTTTTTAGAATGTGGGCTTCAATAGCCAGGCCGTCAAACCTAGGGCTGGTAAGGAAGGGTGGTATATCGGTCCTTGCGAAAGCAGGTCCGGACGATGTGGGAGAGTCCAAGGACTCCCCACTGACATTTTTACAATCTCCGCGTACCATGCTCTTCGGGGCCACGCTGGAGCCACCAGAATCACCGGTTTCTTTTCTACCCGGATTCTGCGGATTAATCGCGGTAACAATTGTGGCGGTGGGAATGCATATATCAGCTTGAACTGATCCCAAGGGAACACTAGGGGATCCCTTGTGCGAGACACAAATCTGTCCACCTTTGCGTTGAATCTGGATGCTAGCAGATCTACATCCGGTGTTCCCCACCGCTGGCATATTGCCTGGAAAACCTCGGGGTGAAGAGACCATTCCCCCGGGCATAATTGCTGGCGACTTAGAAAGTCCACTCTCCAATTTTCCACTCCTGGGATGAAAACCGCGGATATGGCTGGGACATATCTTTCTGCCCATTTCAGGATGCAATTCGCTTCCCTCTGGGCTGCACGACTCCTGGTGCCACCCTGGTGATTGATATATGCCACTGCTGTGGCATTGTCTGATTGAATTCTGACAGGGGACCCTTGGAGTTTGGATGTCCATGCTACTAGGGCATACCGGGCTGCTCGTATCTCTAAGAGATTGATGGGCAGGGCCTTCTCTGCTTCTGACCATTTGCCCTGGAGAGACCATTGCTCCAGTACTGCCCCCCAGCCTATGAGGCTGGCATCTGTAGTGACCACCTTCCAAGAATCCGGACTGAAGGATTTCCCTTTTTCCAGATTCTGGGGCACCAACCACCAATGGAGGCTCTTGCGAACGGAAGGGGACAGGGACATTGGTAAGTCTAAAGCCTGAACTTTTTTGTTCCAGGCTGACAGTATGGCCCTCTGCAAGTTCCTTGAATGGAATTGACCGTAGGGTACTGCTTCGAATGAAGCCACCATTTTTCCCAGCAGCCTCATGCACAGGCGTATGGATGGTTTTCTTTTTGTACCCACTAAGTGGGTCAAATCTTTCAAAGACGACACCTTCTCTGGAGGTAAGAAAATCTTTCTCTGATTTGAATCCAGCCTTAGCCCCAAGTATTCCAGACTTTTGACTGGTCTTAGAGCTGACTTGTCTCGGTTGATAATCCAACCGTGATATCCCAGATACTTGATTGTCTTGGGAATAGCTACTTCCAGTTTTTCCACTGAGTGGTCTATTAGTAGCAAGTCGTCTAAATATGCCATTATCGTTACACCCCGTGTTCTTAGATTGGCCAATAGTGGGGCCAGAATTTTTGTGAACACTCGTGGTGCTGTGGCCAGACCGAAAGGTAAGGCTCTGAACTGAAAATGGCGCCCTTCTACTGCAAAGCGTAGAAATTTCTGATGGGCCGGAAAGATGGGAATATGCAGAAAAGCATCCCTTATGTCGATCGAGGCTAACCATTCCTGCCCTTGTAGGGCGGTGGCCACCGATCGGATCGACTCCCTCCGAAAAGTCCTGATATGTAGGAATTTGTTTAGCCCTTTTAGATTTAATATGGGCCTCACATCCCCATTTGTTTGGGGACTGTGAAGAGGTTTGAGTAAAACCCGAACCCGCATTCTTCCAAGGGAACCTTCATGATTACACCTTGGAGCAATAGTTGTTCTAGTGCCAGAAGGAGGGATCCTCTCTTCTGGGGATCGCTTGGCACGTTTGACCTCATAAAATGGGCAGGAGGAGTGTCTTTTAACTCCCGCTTGTATCCCAGACTTACTGCGGAGATCACCCATCTGTCTCTGATGGTGTCCCGCCAGGTCTCTGTGAACAACTGAAGTCTTCCCCCCACCCGATTGAGTGGGGGCAACCCTTCATAACTTGGGGGGAGGTTTCGTACCTCTCTTGACCCAGGGTTTCTTGTTACCCTGTGATTGTCCCTGATTTCTTCCCCCTGGATTTGACCGCGGAGGCCGTCGGAACTGTTTCACAGCCGATGTGCCAGGGACTGGAGAAGTAGGCCTTTTAAAAGAAGGACTTCTAACTTTGTTCTTAACCGGCAAGAGTGTACTTTTACCGGCAGAAATCTTCTGGATATACTTGTCCAGATCTTCTCCAAATAAGCGTTCTCCATGAAATGGGAAGCTAATCAGCAATTTCTTACAGGGAGCCTCAGCAGACCAGTTTTTGAGCCATAGAAGCCTACGCATATGTCTACAGACAGCGTAAAGCGGGAGGCCTGATGGATTGAATCCTTGATGGCGTCAACCGCAAAACATAAGGCTCTAGGTAGATCAGCTAGGGCAAGAGCCTGCTGATCTGGCAAGTCCCTTAAGACCTGTTTCAACTGATCTTTCACTGCTTGGCAGACCCCAATAGCTGCTACTGCTGGTTGTGTCACCCAGCTTGCTGTAGAGAAAGCAGTTTTTAATAAGGACTCCAATTTTTTATCTATTGGGTCCTTGAACATTTACACATTACCTACTGGACATGTCAGTGATTTATTCACACAAGAGATGGCTGCGTCCACTGTAGGGACCCTCCATTTTTTGATGAACTTATCCTCCATGGGATAGACCACCGGAAATCTCTTGGGGGGAGTAAATATTTTATTAGGATGTTCCCAATCCTGGTAAATTAGTCCTTCCAGTAAAGGATGGATTGGAAAGGAACAAACAGTCTGGGGAGCTTTTAGCGACCCCAACGAGGAGACAGAAGTGGTTAATGGCTCCGCAAGGGGCATTTGAAATGCTGATCGGACCATATCAGTCAGAGACTGAACCCATAATCTTTCAGCATGTGACGCTGAAAATGGTTCTTCCACTGTTGATTCCTCTATAACAGAATCAACCTCATCCTGATCCCCTTCAGGTAGATCGATCCCTGCAAGGGACTGTTGCTCCGCTAACAGGCACTCTGAGGGAGGAGACGGAGATCGGGCGCGCTTTCCCTGTGATAGGGAAGCAGCGATCAATTTAGTCAATCTCTCTTCCAGTCCTCCCAGAGTTGAGGCAAAAACCTCCTCTGTTACATACACAGGAGCAGGTGAACTGAGGACAGCCACAGTACCAGGTACTCCTGCGGGGTCTCTATGGTCACTAACCTCTGAATTTTAAGGGGAGACTGGTGCAGCAGAAGCATGCCCAAGATCCTCAGAGCCCGATGGAGACCCCTTTCGCTTCCTGGAAGCTTTAGTTCCGGAGCTTCTGGACGGCATATTCCTAAGCCCAAAGCTGAGGTATTCCAGCCGTAATACACCACTTTTACTGAGAATAGTCTAGCACAATTGCTGCTATATAACAGTTGGTGTCTACTCAAGTGCCTTTCTAGGGGATGCCTGCATCAACCGCCTCTGTGTGCCTTTTTACTGTTGCTAGCTCTGTCTGTGCACTTCAGTAGCCAGCTGTGATTGTGCCTTTAAACACGCTGGACGCCCGCACATGCGCAGTAGCGCCGCGGCGCACACCGAGCGTCATCCACTCGCTCCTCCCCTTTTTCCAGATCGCCTCTATATAGAGAGGCGCGTGCACGGGCACGTGCGCCTTCGGCGCCTTTTTTGAAAAAACAAGGAGCTAGATGGTAGCCAGGGTCCCTGCCGCAGGGCCCGGGGATGGATGAGCGGAGCAACAGGGCAGAGGAGACAGCTTCCCAACAGAGAACTTACCAACTGCCTGGATTTGACTTCAGAAGAAAAAATCCACATTTACAAGAAAAAGAACCATAGCGGCCTCTAGTGTTCAACACAGGTACCGCGGTCTTACCATTTTTTATTTTTATTTTTTTCTTGCCTACTGTTAAAATTTTTACATTTTCTTAGTAGTTACAGGCATGCACAGAATATTAGCGGGAATACCTTAGGTAACAGGCAGAAAGACAAATTAGGCTTGGGGGTCCCCCAATAGAACCAAGTTCCTGAGGGCCCCCACTTACCTTTTCCTCGCCGCAGGACTCTGTTTGGTCCACAGAAGCCCAAACTTCACCTATCACGGCAGGCTTTGTAATAAAACCTTCAGGGACCGGGTTCCCAAGGATTCCACTCCCCTGGACCTGTATAGCACCCTGCACAGAAAACATCTTGGTCGTGGGTATGACCAGAGCTCTGGATCCCAGGGTCCAGCCCTCCTAAGAGAGGCATTACAGGCAAAACCTTGCTCTTCTCTTGCAAGGCCCGGGTACCGACCGTTTAGCTATGAAGCTTTTTTGGTCGGATCCGGAATAGCTTACTGAGGCCCAAAAGAACCTGTACGCAAGCTCAGTGAAAAACACATGTTACTTCTTGGCCAACACCTTAGACACTGGCAAAAAAACTGAGGTGCTCCCGGATGGGAGGGGCTTATATAGGGGAGGGTACTTCCGGTTTTGGAAGTTGCCAGTGCCAGCACCTGAAGGTATCTATATAACCCATTAGTAATGACTAAGTCGCTCTGTGTCCCGTGATGTACGAAAAAGAAAACCAAATATACCAAGCAGGGGCTAATGATCATCAATTTCATATGAAGGTTGAAACAGTCAACCAAAACAAACAGCTGTGTAGAAAGCTTAAAACTGAGTGAGGAACAGCCAAACTCTGCTACTAAGATGAGGTTGTAGAAGACAGTTTCATGTTACAGGTCACACACCATGGTAAGACTGAGCATAGCAACAAGATACAAGGTAGTTATACTGCACCAGAAAGGTCTTTCCCAGGTGAAGATTTCAAAGTAGACTGGGGTTTCAATATGTGCTGTTAAAGCTCTTATGAAGAAGTACAAAGAAACGGGCAATGTTGGGGACTGTAGGTGCAGTGGTAGGCCAAGGAAACTTAGTGCAGCAGGTGAGGCACATTCAACTTACTTCCATTTGACATCAGAAGATGTCCAGCGGTCCCCTCGGCACAGAACCGGCGGAAACCAGTGAGACCCAGATACACCCATCAACTGTCCGGAGAAGTCTGACCAGAAGTGGTCTTCATGGAAGAATTGTGGCCAAAAAGCCAGATTTTGGACATGGAAGAAATGCTAAGCAACTCAACTATGTGTGAAAACATAGGAACTGTAGAAAAATGACAGCAAGTGCTCTGGACTGATGAGCAAAATGTTTAAATATTTGGCTGCAGCAGGTGGCAGTTTGTTTGCCAAAAGACTGGAGAGCAGTACAATGTGTCAGGCCGAGCTCACGTCACTCCCGTGCATATTTATGGGAATCGCATCACTGCAGCAGACAGACCGGGCAGTGAATGTGGTCTAAGTTGCACAAGTGTGACTCGCATCTCGTTACCCGCTTTAAACACCCTGCCTGTCAGTGGTTTTTGTAATCCTTTACCATACTACAACTCTAGGAACTATCTTCAGCATCAAGAACAACAAGGAGTCCTGGAAGTGATGTGGCCCAACAGAGCCCAGATATCAACATTGAGTCTGTCTGGGATTACATGAAGAGATAGAAGAATTTCAAGCAGCCTACATCCACAGAAGATCTGTGGTTGGTTTGTTCTCAAAGATGTTTGAAACAACCTACCTGCCAAGTTCCTCCAAACTGTGTGCAAGTGTACCTAGAAGAACTGATGCTGTTTTTGAAGGCAAAGGGTGGTCACTCCAAATATTGCTTTGATTTGGATTTCTCTTTTACAGTGTTAATTTTGGCAGCAAATTTTGTTTTACCGTATATACTCGCGTATAAGCCGAGTTTTTCAGCACATTTTTTTGTGCTGAAAATGCCCCCCTCGCCTTGCACTCGAGTCACCTTTTTGTGCCTGATCTCCCGAACTTTGAGGACCTGGTACCGGCCGGCCATAGGTCCCCTGGACCCCAAACTTGGCACACATGTAGCCCCAGTCTTCATATACAAGTGTGCAAAGTTTGTTGTCCGGGGGACCTACAGCCGGGGAGCACCCCTTCTATAGACTCCCATGTTAAACAGTAATTTCTCTGGTGATTTTGGGGACCCGGTACTGGCCGGTCGTAGGTCCTCTGGATCCGAAACTTGGCATACATGTAGCCTCATTTCTCCTCTACAAATGTGCAAAGTGTGTCTGGAGGACCTACAGTCAGGGAGCAACGATTTTTCAAAGCCAGACACCCCTTCCATAGACTCCCATATTAAACGTCAGTCTAGTCATGGACAAAATGAGGCATGGGCACAATGAGGCATGGCATAGTGAGGCATGGGCACAGTGAGAGAATGCTCCAATGGTGCAGGTCAATGAGGGTTTATTCAACCAACATAAAAGTGATCACAAACAATAAAAACGTTCAAAAAGGGGCAGTGAATGAGGTAGTGTTACCAAGCCTGGTACACTACCTCATTCACTGCCCCTTTTTAAACGTTTTTATTGTTTGTGATCACTTTTATGTTGGTTGAATAAACCCTCATTGACCTGCACCATTGGAGCATTCCTTCCCTTCTTTTCTCCTCACATGGGTGGTTGGTCAAGTAATAGCTTCCTTTGGCCACTGGTTACTAATATTCACTGTGGTAAAGAGTCTCCTTGCTGAGTGGCGGTTCCAGTTCCATCGGAGGACCACCTGTATCGGTGTGAAACCCAGAGTCTGCTGTCAAGTCAGGGAGCCTACCGGACAGTCTACATTGGGGACCCATCTGATCCAGTTTCCAGACTAACTGATGAGGAGTGCCACTGGGATTTCGTATGCCTATTTGACCTGCCTAAACCACAGGTCTAATGTTCCGGTAAGAGTATTCTACCTCTCTTTTTCTACAAGAGTTATGTGATGACCCTTCAGTGCTACATGTTCTTTCTTCACAACACGAAAATTTTCTATGGACACTGTATGGACTCATTATATTGATATTATTTATCACTTTGGTTTGATTGGAGGCCCAAATTATTGGGCTTCATTTCTTCACTTAGCGCTACATCTTCATTCCATGTTTATTAATTTTAGTCACATTTTATGTAGCAGCTTTATTTTTATTCACTATTTTAGATTAGCGCAGTATTTTCTTTCTTTATATGGGCACAGTGAGGCATGGACACAGTGAGGCATGCACATGGACACAGTGAGGCAAAGTGAGGCACAGTGAGGCATGCAGATGGACACCCTAGGCTTATACTGAAGTCAATACGTTTTCCCATTTTCTTGTGGTAAAATTAGGTGCCTCGGCTTATATTCGGGTCGGTTTATACTCGCGTATATACGGTAGTTGTCTTAGGACTAAAATGGCATTTTAGTTTTGGTCCCATTTTAGTCTTCTGCAAGTGTTTCTAGTTGTATTTAGTTGACGAAGTCTCCAGTACATTTTAGTCGACTAAAATGTCCTGTACATTTTAGTTGACTAAAATCAAATGGGTTTAGTTACATTGTAATGCATTATTTAAGCATTTCTCTACAATTTCCAAACTCATTATATACTCCTAAGTGAAAAATGGGAATAGGTTATTATTTATGGTATTAAGGTTTGAACGTGACACAGATTTAATCGTTGTATAAGGTCTCTAAGGTAAACCAAGTTTCATTATACTTCTGTCACAAAAGCAATATTCTTGTAACATTAATATAAAAACTTTGTGTGATGATGCCACCATGCAGTGCACATTTACATGAACGTGTATGCTTTTAATATATAATGATTTGGGGGGTGTTTATGTAATCTTCAGGTCTAAATTGATTTTTTTAAGCATGTGTGCAAAAACAGCCCTGGCAGCAAAAGGGTTAATCCTGCACAGATCACACAGTGAGCTGCTCTCTCATTGTGGACAAGCTATGAAGCCTATTGACAAAGAGCAGGTCTCCTTTAGGGGGCCCTCTATATATCCGTATGAAGTGGCAGTGTGTGAGAGGGTTAACTACACACAGACCAGCCCCCACCATCCCCCTTCATGCTGCAGATAACAGGCATTATTAGTCTAACCTTTCTGCAGAGTGCAGACAGCCTCCTATCTCCAAATACCAGGCTCAGGCAGAGCTCCATGGAAACCGGAAGTTCTCAGAGTAAACGTCCCTTCCCTCACATTTTAGTTTCGTTTTCGTTTCTCAACGAAAATGGAATTGATTTTCGTCAGTTTTCGTCAGAGGACGAAAATGTGCTGTACTTTTCGTATTCGTCGCTGTAAAAATGCCACTGCCGAAAAATTTGACAAATGTTTTAATTGACGAAATTAACACTGCTCTTCTGTTCATTTACTTTCCATTTTGTTAACTGATAGAAATAAACGATATACATATCTATTTCTGAAAGCATTCTTAATTTACAGCTTTTTTTTTACATTGGCCTAAAACTTTTGCTCAGTAGTATCTCTACAGAAACCACTTAGTCACCTGATTTGGTTTTTCGAGATCCTTCCAAACTGTTAGGATCTGGAATTGGGGAGAAAACACAGTTGACTCATAAAAACCTGACTTGAGCATTTTAATTTATCAATTTATAATCTTTGAAAGGTATGTTCAGTTTATGGTAACAGGTAAACCAGAAGCAGTATATTTTAAAACCATTACGGTGAACCCTTAGTTTCGGTCAACTTATTTTCCTGATGTCACAACACAATCTATTATAACAATACCATATGACCATGCTGAGATGTCCATACTGTAGATCCAAAATTTCGTTGAGCTTACCACTGTACTCAAGGGAGGAGATGCATCCCTTTGGCATCCACACACTGCTTGGATTGAAAAGTGAAAGCAAAATATACCAATAATCTGGATGTAAGGGAGCAGAAAAATCAGCAGCCAGATCAAAAACTGAAGTAGCTGGTTGCAGGTGGTGCCTGTCCTGAGTGTGTGTATGTGGCACAATGGGTGAGTCAG
This sequence comes from Rana muscosa, assembly GCA_029206835.1. NCBI lineage: Eukaryota > Metazoa > Chordata > Amphibia > Anura > Ranidae > Rana > Rana muscosa. The sequence continues at coordinate 76,785,366 of CM055121.1, forward strand.
CATACGGTAAACGTATTTTCAGACTTTTAGCTTTCATCTTTCTAGAAAATGTTCTCATTTATCACATGCATCTAGGTTATATTAAAGCAGTTGTAAAGTCAAATTATTTTAAATAATTGGTTTATACTTGCCGGTTCTGTGCAATGGTATTGCAGAGTGGCCCCTAACCTCTTCTGGGGTTCCCCGCCAGCACTCTCCAATCCTACCCTAAAGGGGCTCCCTCAGAAAGCTCTAGGCCTAGGGAGGACCATGCGAGGTGCGTTTCTGAGCTGTGTATCCATAAACACGCACAGCGTGGCTCGGCCCTACCTCCTCATTACAGGCTTTAAAAGCAGCAGGAGCCAATGGCGTTCAGGTAAAAATAACTTTTTTGATTTTAGAACCACTTTAATTATTGTGGTAGCTGTAGTATAACAGCTCAGTGGCAGAACTACTAGGGCCGCAGAGATCACTTGTGAATGGGCCCTGGTGTTCCACCACTGTCATCGGGCCCCCAGCGAGGTTGCTGGCCACAGGGCTCTGAGCTAAGAGCGTCTCTCTCATACAGCTAGAGCCTGCACTGACAGTACCCCCTCCATCCTCCCTCGCATAGATGGGAGAGGAGGGAGCAGATCTGCTCCTTCTCCACCTACCCTTCTCCTCCTGTGTGCACCGCGGGAAGTGTGAAGCTAAGCAGCTGAATTTGATCATTCTGCTGCTGAGCTTCACACTTCCCACTCTCAGCTCAGAGTCCTGCTGAGGAGGCACTCAGTGCCCTGATTATCAGTGTAAACATTGTACTGACAGTCTTGCCGGTTAATGGCTCTCCTTTTCTTACACAGACACAGCATGAGAGGAAAGGACTGCCGATAACCGGCAAGTTTGTTTACACACTGGCCCTTTACTGTGATCTGCTGTGTTCGAAGGTCACAGAGCACGCTGGATGCACACCCAAGGGGGCACGTGGGAGGCAGGGTTTTCTAATAAACGATTCTATCTACGATAGAATCAAAGTTTGCCTGAACCAAATGGTAATATATCTGCCTCCAATACTACATTTGTCAGCACTATATCAAACAAATACTTAAAGAATTTCTATTTCATGCCCTAATTTCAATTACACAGGTACGATCCCCTTAAAGGAGAATGTTTAACCTCCTAAAAAAAATCCCTTTTAAGTGCAGTGTTTTTAGTATGAAAGGATGTTTTATTTGAGCAGTGTAGATATAGAAAATATTGTCCGTTTTGTGTTTTAGTGAAATTTGCGGTATAAAACTGGGCACAAAACAAAAGCACAGCCTGGGATGGGCCCCTGCTGGTGAACCGCCCCTCTAAGTTTTTTACCTAATGTCCAGGAGTAAGGACTAAAATTCCATAGTGGGAATTCAAGTTCCTCTTTTTCCTTTTGGTCTTTACTGGTAATCTCCAATCAACTACTGACCATGTGATAAATGTATACACCTCAAACCAGCCCTGCCCCATCCCATCCTGCCACTGTGTTTTATGGTTCTTGGTATGGTAGTAGGGTGTATGGTACTGAATGCAAACTTTATGGCACTGGGTCTGGGGTGTACCAGGGCAAAGTATGTGGGACAGCAATTGGTGCAGGATGCACTGTTGTACAATGGCTCCTCCTGTGGATCTGTCTGTGTCCACGCTGAACCAAGCAATGGGCATTCTGGTGCAGAAAGGCTAATTGATCACAAGATCTATTGTTCACTGTTGCTTCCTGTCCTCCAACCTATTTTAACCACAACCTTCATACCCCAAATGGTCACTGAGTGGGCAAAATGTTTGTGCCAGGCTTTGGAACAGAAACCGGTATCTCCTGTTAATGTGGAGCCTGTTGACCAAATGGCCGAGGTTCCAATTAGGGGTGTAATGTATTACTGAGTGCGGGTCCTTTTGATCTTCTGATTTTTCAATCTTGACAGGCGAACACACATTTTGCTCATGTGTTAGCTGGTGGAGCAAACTTCCAAGTAAGCCCTGGGAGAACTTTCATTCAAGATTGATCACCTGTTTGGTACATCGCTAGAAGATATCATCACAGATCTCACCAGCAGCAATCATACATTCCTACCACAGCTAAAGAAATGTAAGGAACCTTGCCACAAATGGGGCCTTTATTTTTCTGCTTGGACATGGCTTTTTTGCCTCCAGAGTACCTCATGCAAGTTGATACCACTGGCGATTCAAAAAATCCCATCAAAGCAAATCTGCCATGCCCGCAGTCTTCTACATGAAGATTTGCCCTCACCTGCCCAACTCGTGGGGGGGGAGAGGCAAATGCCTGTTTTCAGATTCCTGAATTTCTCTTGTTTGGGACAACTGGGCTTGGGTGCTAATCATCCAGGGCTACAAAATAGAATTTCATTCCTATCTGCCAGACTCTTTCCCTGCAATCTCTACCTATCTCCATCACTTCTGACCTGTGGATGCCATCGAGGAGTTGCTTATAACCCTTCAATTTGTGTGCTTTGGGGAACGCAACTGTTTTGTGCAGGTCTGCAAATTTTAAGATGAAGTCCATTCTTACAGTGGTGGCATCTCTGCACCAGGGAACTTCTGGCATCCATCGGACATCTAGGATGCATCCTTGCAAGTCCTAATTTGACCTTTCCACCAACTATTTCTGCGTTTCAAGGTAGGGGGTGAGCACTTCCATTTTGTAGCCATCCCCTTCAGCCAACCCCTTGGGGTTTTATCAAAGTACTGGCTCTGATTCTGGCCTTGCTAAGAATGCAGGATCTCCATTGTGGGTTATCGGGACAGCCTTCTACTATGAGTGGATTCTCTGCCTGCACTGGAAGTCCATCTGAAGATCACCATCTGAGAAGTTTGGCTGAGTCTTAAACCTAAAGAAGTGTTTGCTATCTTCATGGGCTAGCTTGGCCTGATTCTGGATCTGTTTCAGGCCAAAGTGTGCTCTGTCTGAGAAATTCTAGAAGCTTTGCATCTGTTTTCCTTTTGACATCTTGTAAATGAGAGGGTGAGTCACACCTGCATACTGGAGTTGGACCTTATGATTTCCTTGTTCAAGATGGCATCACTTGCAGATTCTGCGGCAGAAAATTGTTGAAACTGTTCCCTTGTCACAAGACAGATCAGAGTGAGCCAAACAGGTTAAGGCCTCCCTGATGTAGTGGCTCTGCTCCCCATGTTTAGAAATTGTTTCTACATCCCCACTGGCCCATCATGGCTACAAGGTGAAAGGAAAGCTGTGGGCACTGGGGAAGTGGTCCCAGGAGGAAGCTTGGTTACCAATCAACGTCCTGGGACTGCAAGTGATCAAGCTGTGTCTTTTGCAGTGGACTGATTTTATATTCAAATTCTGCCTGTGAGGATTTGGTCCAATATTGTCATGACTGTGGTGTATGTCAATTGTCAGGAAAGAGAAAAGCCCTGCAGGTCTCACATTCTTTGTTGGGCTGAGAACCATGTTCCAGCCCTATCTGCAGTCTACATTTCACAAGAAGACTGGTAAGCAGACTACCTAAGTTGACAAAAATAAAGGTGAGCATTTAGAGGTCTTCCTGCAGATCTGCAAAAATTTGATCCCCTGGCATTGTCTCAACACCAAGATCTGCAGATTTGTGACCAGAACCCAGTATTCCAGAGTGGATGCAACAATTCCCTCCTGATGGTGCCAAGAGACGCATACATTCTTAAAGTAGAGTTCCACCCAAAAGTGGAACTTCCACTCATATTTTTCCTCTCCCCCTCTGGTGCCACAATTGCCACCTTTTGGGGGGAGGGGGGACAGGATACCCATCTTTGACATGTATCCTGTTCCCACTTCCGGGAGTCTGGGCCGCGGCCCGTGACATCACCGTGGGGCTCCCTCCTCCTCCCCTGTCTCCTGGCCAGTAGCAGAGAGGAGCGGGGCCTCGTGCATGCGCAGTAGGGTTCCCGGTGTTAAGCCGAAAGGCTACGCTGCTGGGATTCCCTTACCCGCAATGGCAGCGGCAGCACCGACAGCTGATGGAAACATCAGCTGCTGGTGCCGACATCGCTGGACTCCAGGACAGGTAAGTGTCCTATTAAAGCAGCTGCAGTATGTGTAGGTGCTGGCTTTGAATTTTTTGAGTGGATCACCACTTTAATGTAATTTCTTCTCTACAGCTCCTCCTTTAGCTTCTCTGTTGGGTGGAAGCCAAAGGGATGCCAGTCATCCTCATGGCTCCAAGCTGACCTTGTCCCTAGTACACAGATGCAGTTTGTCTGGCTGCAGACTCTCCTTGGCCCCTTTTTCTTCAGCCAGATCTGCTCAGGATCCAATCTTCTAATCTGCTTTAAAGTTGCTGGCTTTAACGGCATGGTTATTGAAAGCCAGGTGTTAGGTTGGATAATTCCATTGATGCTTAAGGTTTGGAAATATACTTTCTTGGAGATATACCACTGTACCTAGAAAGCTGACACTTCGTGATGTGGGTCCCTACATGTTAGCTTTGGGTTTTTTTTGTAGCTCAGGTCTTGGTTTTTCTTCAAGAGGGAGTCAATCAAGGGTTGGCTTTAAGGTTAAAGGTCAGATGACAGCTAATAGTGGTCTACATTCAACTGCCATTAGTTTCCTATTCACTAGCTCAAACGTTTGGCAAGGATGTGATCTGCATGTGTCGTCTTTGGTCAGACCGCCGATGTTGCAATAGGATTGGAATTTAGTGATTTTCATTTTGCAGAAACAACCATTTAAGAATATTGAGGTAAATCTACTATTTCTGAAATATTGGCCATTTTGGTGGTCATTACCTTGGCATAGTGGTTTTCGAAGTTGGTGGCTTTGTCATGAAAGTCTCAATTTTTGAGTTTGTATGAGGTGGTCCTTCATCCAAGGCTTTCCTTTTTGCCGAGTGATACAGGTTTAAGTTTCAAGTATGGCTACATTTTATGTAACATAGTCTGTTTGTTTGTATTTAAGTACCTGCAGGTCAGGTGACCTCCTTGGCCAATATCTGAAGATGAATTAGACAAACTATTGTTTTGGCTACTGCCATCAAGCATCAGTCAACTCCTCCTGTTTACAACCAATCCACTTGAGCAGTCAGCACGTCTTGGACTTTTTAGGTGTCTATCACCAAGGTTTACAAGGTGCTCACCAGTCCTCAATTCACACTTTCATGAAGTGTTACAAAGTTTATTTTTCTGCATCCGCAGATGCTTGTTTTGGTCACAAAGTCTTATAAGTGGCAGTGTAAGATGCTTCTTGAGGCAAAGTATGCTTAATTTGTTCCCAACCCTCAGAAAACACTGCCTTGGGGTCGTTACAACAGTCAAGGTCTTCCAGATCTAAACTGTTCAGTGAATGGAATGGAAAATATAGGAAAAAATGTTTTCTTCATTTGAGAGACAGCACCCATTCCCATCTGCCTGTTATGTCTGTGACCAGTTTTTTTGTACTGTTGCCAATGTACTGATTCGTGATTAACCAAGCAGCGTTTAGCAGATGGGGTTTGGGCCTCAAGCCGTAGCCTGCTCCTAGGCTGTGCTTTTGTTTTTGAGCCTAGTGTCCATTCCTGCAGGTGGTGCTATAACCCAACAATTAGGATCTTCTAGATCTAAGCTATGGTCTTCAATGAACACAAAATAGGTTTTACGAGAACTACAAAAAGTCCTATTTTCTTAAAGTATTTAACCCCAAAAAATGCAGATCCTGGTCACTTAAAGCAGATTAAACAGCACAGTGCTTGTGCTGTGTAATCTGCCCCCCCTCTAAACTGTAAAAAAAATAACTCCCTAAACCTGCCACTTCCTGTATCCCATCTCTGTACTGACCACAAAAATCAGGACTGCTGAGCCCTGACCACCGTGGTCAGAGTGCATCCCTCCATCATACTCTCCTCTCTCCCCCCTCACCCCTTCCTCCTTGCCTGTCAGCTCCCTCGTGTGTCTCTGTCTCTGCCCCCCCCCACTATTCTTAAAAATAAAAACTCGGGGCGTGTCCTGGACATGGAGCTGTGAGGACGTGTCTGTTCCCAGCTCCGCATCCACCGCAGCACAGATCACGGCATACCGGAGATTCCGAGCCTGAAAACGGCTCAGGATATGTCCCAACGTCGGCGGAACACGAACCAGGACCCGGGGGCTAATATATCTAAACAGGGGCAGCTGGATTCGTACCTGTACGGGACCCGAGGGAAGGCGACCGAGAAATCCAAGATGGCGCCGGCCGGGAAGTCAGCTAAGCCTCATGCAGAGCCACAGACACAGCCTGTGCAGCCAGCAGCATCCCCTGCATCCCCACAGCTATCCCCAGAACTGGTGAGTGACTCTGCACCCCCATCATCCCCGGGATCCACAGCTTCCAAGGCAGGGGGATCAGACATAGCTGACTTCATGGAAGATGGGGACATTAAAAGACACATCTGGTCACTCCCCACAAGAGAAGATCTGGAACGGTTCACTTCCAGGGTGGAAAAGGCCTTTAAGGAAGATATAGCTTAGCTTAAAGAAGACACAACACACCTGGGTAACAGGGTGGAGACACTGGAGCAAAGGTTAGATGAAACCCTTCCCACCATATCAGAGCTCCAAATGCGATGCACAGCCCAGGACCACAAACTAGATGCACTATTGTCGCAAATTGACGATTTTGAAAATCGCAGCAGGCGTGCGAACATCCGCATACGTGGACTACCTGAAGCTACGGCCCCAAAGATATAATCCCCTCTCTGGTTGGGATATTCAGAGAAATACTGGACCTCCCTAATACAGTACCCCCTTTTGTTTGTTTTTGTTTTCCGTACTTACCTCCATGCTGGCCCACGAACCCCCAGTAGGCCCCCCACATATGGGTATTGATCCCATTTGGGATAACAGGCCCAGGCCGGGTGGGTCCCCCATGTTGGGGGCACCCCCGGGCCTCGGCCTGCAGTTTTTTCCAACAGTTAGTTGGTTTTTTGTAGCAGTTTATTTTAACACTGTATTTCTTGATGTTAACCTCTCTCTTCTTTCTTCCCACCCTCTCCCTTTTCTCTTGTTCTCTCTCTCCCTCGCCTTTCCCTCAGATGGAATCCATGTAAACCGCCGCAGCTCGCACCGGACCACACCGTCAGGGGCAAAGATAACACACTGTACGACTACGCCATGGCAGAGGTTAAGGTAATCTCATACAATGTCCGTGGCCTTTGCTCCCCCAACAAACATAGCAAACTGGGAATTGAAGAAGATGAGGGCCCAGATAGTTCTCCTACAGGAGACGCACTTCACCCATCAATCAGTTCCCAAACTGCCCACTCACCTCTATAACCAGTGGTTTGTAAGCACATCGCCAACTAGCAAATCCAGAGGCACAGCGATTGCTGTCCACAAACACTGCCCCCTACAACCCGGAGGTACCCTTATAGACCCTCAAGGAAGGTACGTTTTCTTAAAAGGTACCATCGCAGGTACGAAATACACCTTTGCCACCATCTATGCCCCTAACTCAAACCAACTGACCTTCTTAGATAAAGTAATGGAACGCCTGGCGGAATTCAAGGAAGGCCTACTAGTCCTGGGTGGCGACTTTAATATCAGCCCTGACCCCATACTAGACCCATCACACGGGCGGCCCTCACACACAAACGCCTTCCTCAGGCACTTCCGAAAATCTCTCCAATCTGCGGGTCTGGTAGATAGCTGGAGGATCCTCCACCCTAAAGATAGGGACTACAGCTACTACTCCAAGGTCCACAACGTTTACACCAGAATAGACATGTTTTATATTGATCGGCCCTCTTTGGAACTGCTGCAGCAGTCGTCCATCGGCAATATAATGATATCTGATCATGCCCCGATTACTCTCACTCTCGCCTTGCCCTCAGGTGCCCACAGGACCTGGACATGGCGACTCAATGAAAACCTGTTGGACGACCCTGTAGTAGAGTCAAGGATAGCAGAAACTTTGCAACACTATTTCCTAGAAAATACCACTGCAGACCTGCAAGAGGGAACAATATGGGAATGCCACAAGGCAGTCGTAAGGGGAGTGCTGATTGCCCTGGGCACAAAAATCAAACGGGAACGACAGGCCGATTTCGATAGAGTACTTACCGCACTCCAGCAGGTGGAACTTAAGCACAAACACAACAGCGACCCCGAGACCCTTAAAAAATTTACAGAGCTTAGGGACGTATTCTCGCGTCTACTGGAAAGACAGGCGCAGAAGCAGTTAAGGTACTTGTCACACAAATATTACGAACAGGGCAAGAAGTGTGGCCGCATGTTAGCAAGAGCACTATGGAAAAAAAGAGCCCAAACACAAGTACAGAAACTTTGCTCTCCCTCGGGAGACTTGATGTACAAATCTTCCCAAATTGCCGCAGGGTTCCGTGACTTTTACGCAACCTTATACAACCTAAACGCTGAAGTGGCCCCGACCGACATTGCGGCCAAAGCAAGTAAAATACATGAATACTTACACACTAATGGGTTACCTCCCCTGACCGTAGACCGACAAACTGAACTAGATACCCCCATAACCGTTGAAGAAATAGTATCCACAATAAAGGCACTCCCCAACGGCAAAAGCCCAGGCCCCGATGGCTACACTAAGGCGTACTATAAAAAATTCTCCCAGATATTGGCTGGCCAGATGTGCAAATATTTCAATTCCCTGACAAAGGGCAACTGCATCCCCCCAGAAGCCCTGTTAGCGCATATATCGGTTATACCAAAAGAAGGGAAAGACCCAACCACCCCACAAAGCTATCGTCCCATATCATTACTAAATACTGGCAAAGATTCTGGCAAACCGATTAAAACACCTTATACCCCAAGTGGTCCACTTAGACCAAACGGGATTTATCACAGGAAGAGAAGCCAGGGACAACTCCATACGAGCGATCCAACTCATTCACTGGGCCAGGAAACAGGAAAACCTCCCCCCCCTACTTAATTCTCTCCACGGATGCCGAGAAAGCATTTGACCGCATCGATTGGTCCTACCTGCGTTCAGTTCTCGCTGCATGGGGTTTGGGCTCCAACATGTTACATTGGATACAGGCCTTGTACACAAAACCTAGCGCACAGGTCAAAGTAAACGGCATGCTCTCATCCACATTCCCGATTAGGAATGGCACGAGACAGGGGTGCCCGCTGTCGCCTCTCCTCTTCACACTAGCATGGGAGCCTTTGCTACGTAGAGTGAGAATGAACCCAGACATAACGGGCCTGACGATAGGGACGGTAGAGCATGAACTTTCTTCATATGCAGACGATGTATTATTCCACCTGACAAACCCCCTGACCTCGCTACCCGCCCTGTTGAAAGAGCTCCAACACTTCGGGACGATTACGAATTTCAAAATTAATTATTCAAAGTCTGAAATTTTGCCCATACAACTGCCCCCGAACATGACTGACATACTGAAAACAAAATTTCCCTTTACATGGGCCAAGAACTCTCTTCGCTACCTAGGCATACAATTGACTGACAGCTTTGACATGCTATACACGATGAACTACCCCAAGTTGATATCGGAGGTCAAACAAGACTTGCTACACTGGACGAAAACCGCATTCACATGGCTAGGGAGAGTAAATGTGATAAAAATGAATGTTTTACCCAGAATCCTGTTCTATATGCAAATGCTCCCTATTTTCCTACCCAAAGCCTTCTTTAACCACATATCCCACATGTTCACTAAGTTCATATGGAACTCCCGGAAACCGCGTATAGCTATGGGGGTTCTGAGACGCCCAAGGCGCTCCGGTGGCTTGGGGGTTCCAGACCTACAGAGGTACTACCAGGCTATAATTCTCCAAAGATTGTTTGATTGGCGATTTCATGACCAAACCAAGCTTTGGGTCACAATGGAAAAGTATATGGCAGGAAGGAACCTAGCTTATGCACCCTGGCTCCTGAGGGAGCACAGGGAGCTATCGGATAGCACATCCCCTCTGACACTTCTGACACTCAGGGCTTGGGACAAACTTAACCGAACGAGAAGCTTAGCCCCCCTATGTCACCTCTGGCCCCACTGGGAGGGTTCCTTTGGTTCCCCCTGGAGAAAACGCAGATTTCTTTGGTACATGGGTCGACGATAGGAATGCCAGTTGTGGGAAACTACTGCGGAACGGAAAACTGATACCCTACGACTCCTTGACAGACAGAACGGGGAAACCACAACTGAACTTCTGGAAATATAGACAGTTGCACCACTTTTTCGGGACAAATAGTAGCTTGATGAGAGACCTCACGACACTCACACCTTTCGAGGGCCTATTCGTAGCAGATGAACCAGTCCCGCGGATGGTGTCGGAACTGTATCAACTGTTGGGGCCCTCGGCCCCCAAACCCGCCTGCATACGGCTATGGGAAAGGGAACTGGGGCAGGAACTCACGAGTTCCCAATTGTCATACCTGTATCAGATGACACATTCTAGCTCTGCAGACTCCAAAATGCAAGAAACAAATTACAAATTGTTATCACGCTGGTACAGAGTGCCAGCAGACTTGGCGAGAATATACCCCAATAGCTCCGACCGGTGCTGGCGGGGATGCGGAGGCCGGGGAACCCTCCTACACATATGGTGGGACTGCCCCTTGATCACTCCGCACTGGGAGGATATTCAACATCAGATTAAGGAAGTCCTGGGGGTAGATATCCCCCTCTCTCCGGTCCACTTTCTCTTGCACGTCCCTTCCATGCCCCTGAGTCGTTAAAAAAAACAACGCACTCCCTCACCTACTAGACGCCGCTAGACGGCTACTTCCTATTCTCTGGAAGACAAAGCAGATACCAAGTAGGGAGGAATGGATATGCAAGACGAATCAGGTCAGGGTAGCGGAGGAATGTATTGCAACCTGTAGGGGCACTAGAGAGAAACACACAGCCAGGTGGGCTCTCTGGACAGATCACTTCTCTGCTCACAATCACATCTCCTCCAGTCTGGATGAATCTCTTCTACGAATAGCAGATCTGGCTATAGGCCATGATAGGACGCTAAAAAGTACCTGATGCTAACCCCTTAAGGAGGGAGACATGGGCCGCGGACAATGAACCACTGTGCGGTGGTCCCTGCTTCTTCCACCACATGGCGAACGAGCGGCTAGCGGTCCGGTGCGGGCAAGGTAGACCCTATGGGCGCAAAAAGGTGAGACTCTGAATTCCCCCCTTCTCTCCATTTTCTATCCCAGTCCCTCCCCCCCTCTCCTTTCCTGTGTCTACTCTAATGACGAAACCTGAAGTCCTTATCCCCTTGTCTCTGTCAACTTCTATTTTCTTTCCCCCCACTGTAATTTTTCTATCTCTTTTCTATGGTTGTTTATTACAATGATTAAAGCGGATGAGACTGACAGTAGCAGTCCGTAAACAGTTATGATGTCTGCTCGTGGTGTTTCCGGGCTTGTGCACACGAGTGCCCTGGACAGTGGCGCCGACGAGGTGCGGTTGCGTGGTGGGGGTGGGGACCCGGGCGGTGCGCCGGGGGAGGTCTGATGGAGGCCCTGAAGGGCCCCCCTCGCTCGGTGTGGCGTTCGGGGGAGGTCATCCCTGGGGGTGGCTGCCGCGGCTCCCCCCTGCCCCCTCCCTCTAAATATGTAGCCCGACTCGGGCCGTCCCGCGGGCGGACACTAACTTTTCAGGAGCAACAGTTCTTTGAGCCATGACTGCTCCATCTGCAAAGAACACCCTCTCGTTGTCTTGTTATACAGATAATAGTTGTTGTTGATCTGAAAATACTACCTTATTGCTGTGTTACGCTTGAAACAAATAAAAATACTATTTAAAAAAAAAACTCTACAATGGTCACTGCCAGCCCCTCTATTAGAGCCTGACATACCACACTATGCAAGTGTAGCACTGACCCCTGAAGGAGCTGCTGGTAATTGATTGGGCCTGTACTCTGCTCTCCTACCCCCAAATAAATTGGCTCAGCCTGCTTGACACAGCTGTGTAACAATGTTGATGTGAAGCTTTTACTACAAGGAACAATCCCACAATAACAATGTGCATATAGAGTACCTTTACCGTTATCTGGGCATCCGTTATTCCACCTGTTAAGATAATGAACAAGCCTCACACCAATTGTGATTTACCAGAATGTAAGTTTACTGAAACTGGCATAAATACAGTGGTTATAATAACTGTATCAATATACAAACTTGCTATAATAGTGCAATGAGTGTTCGCAAATTATTAACACTTAAAGGTTCCTTCTCTACTGCAGGCGCGTCTCCAAGTGGGACTAGTGCTCAGAGTGACAATGCCTTGACACTGGCCACCTTCCCATTTCCAGTACGGCCGCACTAAACTCACTAATGCAAGGGTATCAAACACAGCACAATACAATTTCTAAAGAGCTCCCCTTGAGGTATAATGCAGTCCTTTTTACTGTAACCGAAGCACAAAACCTCCCAGTGAGAAGTGTAGTCTCTGGTCTTCTTTCTTCTGCTAGCTATTATACTGCAGTATTTGTAATCCAAAGGGTTTAACAATTAATGAAGTGACATAAAATTAAAAGTGATAACAATTCCTGCTATGCAACACACTTGTAGATGCTTCCGGTGTAGGTATCCATTAACCGTAGTCAATCCTCAATGAAGTATAGGCTTTGAGGCCTGATTGAACTCAGTCTATTTGAATGAGACCTCCCTGTAGGACTACAGGTCTCAACAACTCTGTGAGATGAGTCTAAGTGTGTTAAATAACTTCTGGGCGACAGCCCCCTGGTGGTGACACCAGGCCTGGAAAGTTGGGAACCTCGGCTCTGGTTGTCTCAGTCCTGCTGCCAGTCGGCACCGTCACGCTGCTTCGCTCCGTGAGATGACCCAGATCCTCACTTGGCTCCGTCAGGGGTTCTGGATCCTCAGACCCGATCACACCACTTCTCCAGCACATTGTGGTAAGGAGGGTCAATGGTTGCTGTTCCGCTCCGCGCGATGTAGGCGCTCTTCTGGAACACTCCTTCACAGATCCCTGCAGGCAGGCCATATGTCCAGAAGAGACAGAAAATGGCTGCACTCGACCTTTCATTACCTACCCAGCATGCAGTTCAGCCACCTAGGGTTCATGGGTAGGTGGATGTGCCTTGTGGGCAAGTGAGTCCTTTCACTGAATAAATAAGTCACTTCCTGCATAGGTTTTTATGTGGAGAATAAACAAGTCTCATTCACACTATACGCCACCAGAGGGAGCCAAATACCAATCTTTAGCATTGTCTATTATTTAGCATTACATGGCAAAAATACCAGCGCTACATACTCCCCCTGCTTTAAGTCTTTGGTCCCCAAAGATATTCAAAATCTTGGCTCGATTACACATTTTTGCCTCTAGGCGATTGCACAATACTGACAGAGGAGCCTCCCACCAGTTCTCATGTGATGGGATACTGTTCTGCGTACTCACAGCTGACACCGTGGTATCTGGTACAGATGTGTCAAGGGGTGAGATTGGGTTGTCCCTTTCTGAATTGACAGTAGAGGGACCAGGCATTTCAGAATCTCTTTTGGCGGTAAATTGAGTCTGTTCGGAGCATTCACCCAGCACATCATAAGTTAATCTTTTGGGTGAATGAATCTCTTTTTTAACTCTGTCTTTTGGGTGTAGGCACTATCTTCGGGCAGGTACTATCCTCTTCCACTTCGGACTCTTGTACTTCAATGTCATTAAAGGATGAGTGATCCTCAGAGTGTCCATTTTGTGGCACAAATTCTGGGGCTTCTGGCCTAAGAGTTTCATTGTCATTTCCTCTTGTGTAGGGTGGACAGTTTGCATCAGCTCCTGGCAGTTCAGATGGCTACAACCAGCTTATCGCCATCTCCTCCTCCTCACTATCTTCTGTGGCGGGGGATCCAGACTGAGACCTAGTTACTGGTCGAGGTACAGCAGTAGACGTGGATCGTAGTTCCTGTCGTGGAGTTATTCGGACTGCTTCTTCGAGAGGTAGGAGGTGGTTCCGGTGCCAAGTTTTTAATGGTCCCATACTCCCTTCCGGCCTAATCTGATATACCGGCAGTCCTGGGAGTCGTTTGCATACAATGTACGACTGTGACCTCCAGCGATCAGCCAGCTTGTGTTTCCCTGGTATGCCCAGGTTTCTCAACAAGACTCGATCACCAGGTTGTTTCTACTTCCTCTTGTGTCCGACGTGGCTTGAGCCTTTTCATATGCAGCCTTCAAACTTCTCCGCAATCTGTCTACATACCCTCGATGAGAAGTCTGAGGTGTGGTCCAGAGAAGTGCCAAAAGCCAAATACACCGGTAGTCAGGCTTCTCGTCCAAACATCAGACGATAGGGCGAATACCCTGTAGCATCACTTATGGTGCTATTGTAGGCGTGTACCATGGCTGTGATGTTTTTACTCCACTGTTTTTGTTCAGAGGCCAGAGTCCCCAAAATGTTGAGGGGGGTTCGGTTGAACCTCTCTGGTTAAGGGTCTCCTTGTGGATGGTAGGGAGTAGTCCTGGATTTTTGAATGCCTAGTAGTTCCAACAGTCGTCTAATAAGGGTACTCTCGAAGTCTCTTCCCTGATCTGAGTGGATCCATTGAGGCAAGCCATAGTGAACAAAGAATTTTTCCACTAGGGTCTTCGCCACTGTAGATGCCTGCTGAATCCCTGGTAGGAAATACCTGAGCGTATCGGGTGAAGTGATCAGTGACTACCAGGATATTTCCTTGCCCACTCAGGTCAGATTCCAAACATAGGAAATCTATGCATACTAGATCCCTTGGCCCTTGACTCTCTAAATGGCCCATTGGGGCAGCTTGCTGGGGTAAGGTCTTCCTTTGTATGCACCTGAGACAGGAATGACAGTAGCTCTCCACTTCAGTCCTCATGTATGGCCAATAGAACCTGTCCCTTACCAGTTGAATAGTCCTTTCTGATCCCAGATGGCCATGGTGATCATGCAGGACGATTAATACTTTCTATCTATGCTTCTCTGGCAGAAACAACTGCCACTTCTCTTCAGAATCTTCAGAGGGGCCCCTTCGGTAGACCACCCCTTGTTGCAGCTGCAACCGATTCCACTCTTTGCGTAGCAGGCGAGCTTCCTTCTGAGTGCTCTGGAGAAGTAGATCAGGGTGTTGGCTCTCCAAGGCCTTCAATGCCAGGCCACAGAAGGCCTTCCTGTTGGTCTCTCTGGAGGTCCTTCCGAGATAGCTTAGGTAGACCCTCCTCCACAATTTGAGTGACATCACAATAGCACTTAGGCACCCCCGCAGCGGACACTCCGACTTCTTTAGCCCTGGCTCCACCTTTCACTTGTTGTTCCGCCCCTTCACAAAGGGCTCTTACTCCCTCAGGGGTAAGCTGAGTCCATCCTCCTGAGTGGTCCTGGGAACAGTGGGGCCTTCTTGACAGTGCATCAGCGTCTCGGTTCCCAACCCCTGGTCGATATTTCAGGCTGAAGGTAAATGCCGAGAGGGCAGCCAACCATCTATGGCCTGTGGCGTCCAATTTTGCTGTAGTGAGCAAGTATGTGAGAGGGTTGTTGTCCGTCTTGATCACGAATTCGGTGCCATATAGATAGTCTTTTAGTTTGTCTACTACTGCCCACTTCAAGGCCAGAAATTCAAGCTTGTGAGTTGGGTAATTCCTCTCAGCAGGTGCCAGACTCCGGCTCACATAAGCAATGGGCCTTAAGTGTCCGTCATGCTCCTGATGAAGTACTCCACCCAGCCCGTCTTGGCTGGCATCCACGTGCAGTTGGTAGGGTCTGCATAGGCCAAGACCGGGGCAGTGGTAAGGATCCACTTCAGCTGTCTGAAGGTCTCTAAGCATTGCGGAGTCCACTGGTCTTGGATGGACTCTCTTTTTCCTGGGTCCCTCTTTTTTGGTTTTCCAGGTTTGTCTAAACCAGCTTCCTCGGTTCTTCAACAGCTCAGTGAGTGGATGAGCTATCTTGGCAAACCCTTCTACGAACCTCCGGTAGTATGAGCAGATCCCTAAGAATGACCTAAGCTCTGTCACATTCATGGGTCTGGGCCAAGAGGTGACCGCTTCCAGCGGTCTGTGGCCACTCCTTCGGCGGACACAATGTGTGGCCCAGGTAATTCACTGAAGGTTGATAGAATTGTCACTTCTCCATGGAGAGCTTCAGGCCTTCATCATGGAGTCTCTTCAAGACTTTCTCCAGGCGCTCTTCGTGCTCCTCCAATGTTCTGCCAAACACTATGACATCATCCAAATATACCAGCACTTCAATCCGGTTCATGTCGCCCACAGTCTTCTTAATCTCTGGAAAGTGTCTGGGGCTCCAGACAGACCTTGTGGCATGCGATTGAATCTGAAGAATCCTACATGGTTAATGAAAGCGGTCTTCTCCCTATCTTTGGGGTGCATGAGGATCTGGTAGTACCCACTTTTTAAATCCAGCACACTGAACCACTTCGCCCCTGACAGGCTCTGTAAAGCGTGTGAGTGTGAATCCGCGCAATGGACCTAATATGCCAGTAGGAACACACAACAGGGGTGTATATATACGTCCTGTGATGAATAAGTAAGGAGCTGCCTCTACATAATTAATCCACCTGGGTGGAGTAAATGAGTAGACAATCATTGGACAATCATATTGCTCAATCGAATCGCATGAGGTTGCATTTGCACCTTATTGCATAGTCGCTCAACCAAATCGCATGAGGTTGCATTTGCACTTTTCTGCATAGTCGCAAGATTTTTTGCCTAGCAAAGTTGCTGGGCATCTAGCATCAAATCATTGGACAATCACATCAATTTGCACAATTCTGCATTTTTTTTAAAAAAATTTTGCACTTTATCGCATAGTCGCAGGACATTTTTGCATGCATCATTAATTTATTACTATCACGGTTTTATACATTGGTTTGATTTTTTACACTGTTATCACTTTTAATTGTTCACAATATTTTATTAATTTCATTGTTGTATTTTTTATATATATTATTTTATGCTCATCATTATTTATATCCGCATTAATCTATATTTATCACATATTCATATATATTAGTGAAGCATTTAGGAGTTACACTATGGCACCAATGACACTAGTATAATATAGGGGTATTTATGTATCTATTTATATACAAAATATTCACTTGCACTCTAGAGCAAGGAAGTCCATGAATTGTAATTAGCGCCAATTCTACACCTCCCTTCAGGCTCTGTAAAGCATCTTCTATTCGGGTTGTGGTGTATTGGTCGGGAACGGTCCTTCGGTTCAGTGTCCTATAGTCAATACACAACCGTAATGACCCATTCTTCTTCCTCACTACCACTATTGGGGAAGCATATGGACTCCGAGACTCTCAGATGATTCCTGTCTTCTACAGCTCGGCCAGCTGTTCCCGCAGGTCTTCCAAGTCTCCCAGTGGAATCCGCCTGACCCTCTCTCTGAAGGGTTTATCTTCTTCCAATCGAATCTTGTGTTCAGCACTTTTTGCAAGCCCCACATAGAACTCACTTTTTGAAAAGGCAGTTTTCCATCTCAGGAGCTGGGTTTTTGCTCTCTCCATCCAAGCAGGTGTAAGGGGAGTGTTTTTCGGGTTGAACTCTTCCATAGGAATCTCTCCCTCTTGTCCTCCCACGATACGACACGGTGAGACTGGGGTTGCTTGATTCACCTGCCCCAGCAACACTCTAGCTGGCATCTTCACAGGTGAGGTTGTGGTGTTTCGGACACTGACTGAGACCTTCCCTCCGCTTCTCTGAAGCACCTTGGTCGATAACATTTCTGGGATTATTTCCAACCCCTTATCTTCCTTCTCGCTGTCCATCTCAAGGACGATGAAAGGGCCAGGTTGTCTCCAAGTCAGTTTGATAGAAGCTTTTAAACAGACTACTTCACCTGGTTGCACAACCTTCTCACTCCTGTCTAGGAGCCAAATTTTTCCCACTGCTTCTGACGGGGCTTTCTGCTCATGCACTAGATTCTGGTACACTTGTGCTAGAATTGGGTGTACCTTCATGGCTGGAGTGCTCTGTTCTTGGATAATCGGTGTCAGAAGTCTTCAGACCACGTCGGTATTGGTCCCTCTGATGAGAGAACTTCTATCAGCCCCTGGGGGGCGAGGACACACCACTGCCAGGGTATCGAAGGTTTCGGCCTTTCCCGCCACACTCGGGTCGAAGGTGAGCTTAATGGGTAGGTAGCCGTCATAAGGGAAATTCTCAGTCCCTAGGCTCCATATCTCTAATTCCTCCAGCTTCTGCAGTGGCAAGTGTTTGAGATGTTTTTCATAAAAGTCTCTGTAAAGTAGAGTCACTTGGGCTCCAGTATCCAACAGGGCTTTAGCGTAGATCCCTTCCACTTGGATAGGGACAATTGGGGAAGGCCCCACTAGCTCAGGAGGGAATCCATGGGGAGTGGCAGGTTTAGCCTTTTTGGTAGTTTGTACTTTTACACCTCGCTTCCGTTGGTTCTTGCCCGGATTCGGCCTAACTGTGGCCCCAGGGACCTGGTATGTATGGGGTTGTTTGGAGCTGGCTGTTGTAACAGGGTGCCCAGTTGTCTCCTTCACTTGGGCCCTCTGAAGTTTTCCGCTGGCTCTTGACGTTTTGTTTCAGGCTTTGCCGGGCTCAGACATACTTAACGGTAGTGTCCAACTCCCCCGCAGTTGAAACAGGTTTTTTGCTTTGCCGGTATCTCGGTCTGAGCAGCTGTAGGACCCGTCGGGGTCTTAGGTGCCGGGACTTCCTCCTTCTGTGGTCCAACCAGTTTAGCAGTCAACAGGGCCATCATTTCCAACATCTTCTTCTGCATCTGAAACAGTTTTCCTAATTCATACTTAGGCAGATTTTGTACAGGTAAGGACCAGGACATTTGATCAGTGTTCACTGTCAGGACACTGGGTTCCTGAGAGCCCTGTAGAATATCGGATTGATGTCCTTTGGTTCTTGCTGTGTTGCTGGACTGGATTTTCCTTTGTTTCTTCTCCCTTTCCATTTCCATCTTGGCTGCTTCATTAGTCTCTTCGATGAGCACCTCATCTGGAATGAAGGGATCGTCCAAGTACTGCCTTAACTGGAACTTGACATAGTCACTCCTCAGTCCTGTAGCCACAGACCTCAGGAATTTCTTCTGGATCAGTTCAGCCCCAAAGTGTTCATCTGAATCTTCTCCTTTCGAGACAGACAACAGGCGGTCTTTCAATTCAATGGCCCTGAATAAGAAATTCTGGGGAGTCTCCTGACTGCTCTGTGTCATATTTATCAGTTGATGATATAGTTCAGCAGCATCTTCCTCTTTGTAGTAGCTCTTTAGTATTCTCCTGAGTTGTACTAAAGTCAGTCCATTTTTCATTTCCAGCATGCCTCTGATACTTAGGCCTGGGCTAATGGCGTTGACTACAGCCTCTACAATTTCAGATTCAATATATCCTCTTTGGAGTCCCAGGTCAATCTGATGCAGAAGGCTTGTGTAGGACAGTTTGTCTTTCTGTTCCTTCTCCCCTATCTGACCTTCGATCTTGAAATCTTTCCGGATCGTCACCTCTGGCAAGTGGCTATGAGTGCGTCTCTGGATGACCGAAGCAGGTCTTTTGCCTTTGCTTACCACCGCTCGAGTCCTTGCACGTGACGCTTAACTCTTTAATGTGTTCCGCGATCATGTTGGAGGTCTCCTGGAACCTTTCCTGTATATCGTGGTACTGCCGTTTTAGATCAGCTAGTTCTTCCGACTGGGAACCTCTCCTGTGAGCCTTGAGCGTGTCAACCACGGCCTCTTCCTCCTTCAAAGGGGGCCTCCTTCTGCTTTTGGTTGGGGTTGACCCAAAACGAACTTCTTGCGTTGTTGGTTTAACATGTCTAGAGTTGGCAGAGCTCCCTCCGAGCCCCTCTTCTGGGTGCGTCAGGTAAAACTTGGTTTTGCCAGCTAGCTGCACACTCGAGCCTCTAAAGTTCTCCGGAATTTCCTTTCTCCATTCCAATAGGGTATAAGTGTGAGAGGTCCCACAATCTGGTCTGACGGCGATCACCCAGGCCTTTTTATCTGGGGACAATGCATTTACAATCTGGCTGACCTGTTATTCCTCCCAAGCTTCTCCTGGGAGTTCAATTGCCACGCTTGCTTCTGAGCGAGCGCCTTCCGCTTCACACCCCTGGACCACTGTGACAGGGTCCATACTGGTGCCAAGAGGGTGGGCTTGATTGCAGAGTAACAGAATCCCGGATGATGAGCCCTCACGTGTAGCACTGACTCCCGAAGGAGCTGCTGGTAATTGATTGGGCCTGTACTCTGCTCTCCTACCCCCAAATAAATTGTCTCAGCCCGCTTGACACAGCTGTGTAACAGTGTTGATGTGAAGCTTTTACTACAAGGAACAATCCCACAATAACAATGTGCATATAGTGTACCTTTACCGTTATCTGGGCATCCGTTGTTCCACCTGTTAAGATAATGAACAAGCCTCACACCAATTGTGATTTACCAGAATGTAAGTTTACTGAAACTGTTATAAATACAGTGGTTATAATAACTGCAATGAGTGTTCGCAAATTAACACTTAAAGGTTCCTTGAATCTCTACTGCAGGCGCGTCTCTAAATGGGACTAGTGCTCAGAGTGACATTGCCTTGACACAGGCCACCTTCCCACTTCCAGTACGGCCGCACTAAACACAGTAATGCACGGGTATCAAACACAGCACAATACAATTTCTCAAGAGCTCCCCCTGAGGTATAATGCAGTCCTTTTTACTGTAACCGAAGCACAAAACCTCCCAGTGAGAAGTGTAGTCTCTGGTCTTCTTTCTTCTGCTAGCCATTATACTGCAGTGTTTGTAATCCAAGGGTTTAACAATTAATGAAGTAACATAAAATTAAGAGTGATAACAATTCCTGCTATGCAACACACTTGTAGATGCTTCCGGTGTAGGTATCCCTTAACCATCAGTCAACCCTCAATGAAGTATAGGCTTTGAGGCCTGATTGAACTCAGTCTATTTGAATGAGACCTCCCTGTAGGACTTACAGGTCTCAGCAACTCTGAGATGAGTCTAAGTGTGTTAAATAACTTCTGGGCGACAGCCCCCTCACCAGACCAGGTGTCAGGAAAGGTTCCACTCGCTGGTAATACCATCTGATATTTGGCGTGCAGTACTGATGTCCACCAGCAGGTGTCTCCTGGCAGTTTGAAACTGTCAGGAGAGCCTTTCCCTGCTGGTGTTATGTGATCCTTGGGCCGCAGTACTGGCGTCCACCAGCGGGTGGATCCTGGCAGGATGGAGCAGGTATCTCCTCCTACAATTAGGAATCACCTGAGCCTGTTAGCAGGTATAAATACCCGGCAGGTGCATACACACACCGCCCTGGTATTGTCCTTATGCCCTTACCTGATACCGTTGTTCTGCTCCTTATCCCTGGATCATTGGATCCTTGCTCTGCTCCCTGCTTGTCCCTGTCTGTCCACTCCTGGCCCCCATCTGCTGACCTCCCGTTAATGATTCTGGCCTGGCTTGACTACGATTATGGTTCCCCCTTTACTACTTATGCTGGTGGGTTATCATCACTGATTGATTGTTTGGTTGTTCACTTGTACTGGTGGTGTGTTCACATTTCTGTTTACTTAAAGCGGAGCTCCACCCTAAAGTGGAACTTCCGCTCATCGGATTCCTCCCCCCCTCCGGTGCCACAATTGGCACCTTTCGGGGGGAGGGGGACAGGATACCTGTCAAAGACAGGTATCCTTACCCACGTACTGATTCCGGCCGCGGCGGTGAAGTTGCGCGAGGCTCCCTCCTCCTCCCCTGGCTGCTGGGCTAATAGGAGAGAGGAGCGGGGCCTCACGCATGCGCAGTAGGGTTCCCGGCATGAAGCCGAAAGTCTTCACTGCCGGGTTCCCTTACCCGCAATGGCGACGGAAGCACCGACAGCTGATGTGAAACATCAGCTGCTGTGCCGACATCGAGGGACACCAGGACAGGTAAGTCTCCATTTATTAAAAGCCAGCAGCTGCAGTATGTGTAGCTGCTGGCTTTTAATTATTATTTTTTTGCCCGGGGTTGCCTGGAACACCCCTTTAAATAAACTATTTTACTTCACCTATTTCTGTTTGTGGTTTCCTGTGTTGCAGTCCACACAGTTCTGATCATAACTGTTCTGACAGAATACCAGGGCCATCCCTGATCAGAAGTGGCTGCACAGGGGAACCATTTGATCATTTGCAAACATGAATGCTGATATAATTGTTAATTTATCTCGGCTGGCATCTGAAAGCAATGATCATTGTCGCCAGGCTTTGAAAGAGTAGTCTAGTGACCAGTTGTTTACAGCCATCCGATCGGCTCACTCCCTGGTCGATCAGGGTTATATGCCGTTTGGGAAGGTGCAACCTTTAATTAAAATGTGTACTGAGTTGGCCCTGCCCTGTATTCCAGAGAGCCATGATGATTTCACTCCTCCTTTTAATGTGAATCAGGTTGTTTTCTTAGTTTGGCTGTTTGAAGGCGATCCTGACGATTTTTGTGAGCACTACTCAGCCTGCTCCCCACAGGTGATTGCTGAGTGCATTGAGTCTGCTCAGTCTTGGGTTAGACAGGGAGATTTAAAGTTAGTTTGTACAGCCTATACTCTCAGCATGGTCTGGCATGGTGCAATCAGCCCCGGCCAGACAAACCGTCTCTTCCATCAGACACCAGCCGACCCAAAAGCATGTTTCTCCATCACCCATGGCAACCCCAGTCGCAGTTCAGTACACACTGCTTTCCACCAGATACCAACATCCAGTCTCTTCTCCCTGTACCTCTCCTGCATTTAACTCACCTGTCTCTTCTCTGCTACCTACAGCTTCCCCGCAAGATTTTCCTCTGGCCACTGTTCCCTCTTCCGTGTCATATCCCAGCCCTTCTCTTCAGTATGTATCACCTCCTACCTACAGTCCTGCAGTCACCTACAGATCTCCAGCAGTTAAGCCAAAGAAGAAACGGAAATTCTTTCCAACCCACACGATCCTGCCAGTAACCCAACCTGCCTTCACACCAACCAATCTGCCCCAGCCTGCTTGCATGCCAGCTGAACCTGACAACCCGCCTGACTCTACCAAACCTCTGTCTGCTATCCAGCCATGGTCTCCGCCTGAAGTTCCTGTGCCAACCTGCCAGCCTAAAGTTCCTGTGCCAGCCTGAAATTCCTGTACCAGCTTGCCAGCCTGAAGTTCCTGTGCCAGCCTGAAGTTCCTGTGCCAGCCTGAAGTTCCTGTGCCAGCCTGCCAGCCTGAAGTTCCTGTGCCAGCCTGCCAGCCTGAAGTTCCTGTGCCAGCCTGCCAGCCTGAAGTTCCTGTACCAGCCTGCCAGCCTGAAGTTCCTGTACCAGCCTGCCAGCCTGAAGTTCCTATACCAGCCTGCCAGCCTGAAGTTCCTGTGCCAGCCTGAAGTTCCTGTGCCAGCCTGCCAGCCTGAAGTTCCTGTGCCAGCCTGAAGTTCCTGTGCCAGCCTGCCAGCCTGAAGTTCCTGTGCCAGCCTGCCAGCCTGAAGTTCCTGTGCCAGCCTGAAGTTCCTGTGCCAGCCTGAAGTTGCCGAGCCGGCGTTCCAGCCTAAAGTTGCCGAGCCGGCCTTCCAGCCTGAAGTTGCCGAGCCGGCCTTCCAGCCTGAAGTTGCCGAGCCGGCCTTCCAGCCTGAAGTTGCCGGAGCCGGCCTTCCAGCCTGAAGTTGCCGGAGCCGGCCTTCCAGCCTGAAGTTGCCGGAGCCGGCCTGAGGAGCCCGCGGCCCAGTCTGATGTGTTCCTGTCAGCTGCCCAGCTCGATGTCCCTGTCGGCTGCTCAGCCTGATGTGCCACTGTCGGCTGCTCAGCCTGATGTGCCACTGTCTGCTGCTCAGCCTGATGTGCCACTGTCTGCTGCTCAGCCTGATGTGCCACTGTCTGCTGCTCAGCCTGATGTGCCACTGTCTGCTGCTCAGCCTGATGTGCCACTGTCTGCTGCTCAGCCTGATGTGCCACTGTCTGCTGCTCAGCCTGATGTGCCACTGTCTGCTGCTCAGCCTGATGTGCCACTGTCTGCTGCCCAACTTGATGTGCCTGTGCCCGCTGCCCAGCTTGATGTGCCTGTGCCCGCTGCCCAGCTTGATGTGCCCGCTGCCCAGCTTGATGTACTCATACTTTCTGCCCAGCTTGACTTACCTGCTGCCCAGCCTGATGCACCTGTACCTGCTACTCCGCTTGAGGTTCCTGTACCTGCTACCCAGCCTGACGTACTTTTTACCCTGCCTGATGTGTCTGTACCCGCTGCTCATCGAGCTGCACCTTGCCCGGCTTGGAGCCATGGACCTTCCTCATGTGACTTTGTCTGCTGCTCGGCTTGATATCATGGACTTGCCCCAGCAAAGGCTAGTTGGAGCGTCCGGAGGTCGCTCCTTTGAGGGGGGGTACTGTCAGGAAAGGTTCCACTCGCTGGTAATACCATCTGATATTTGGCGTGCAGTACTGATGTCCACCAGCAGGTGTCTCCTGGCAGCTTGGAACTGTCAGGAGAGCCTTTCCCTGCTGGTGTTATGTGATCCTTGAGCCGCAGTACTGGCGTCCACCAGTGGGTGGATCCTGGCAGGATGGAGCAGGTATCTCCTCCTGCAATTAGGAATCACCTGAGCCTGTTAGCAGGTATAAATACCCGGCAGGTGCATACACACACCGCCCTGGTATTGTCCTCGTGCCCTAACCTGATACCTGATCCCGTTCTGCTCCTTATGCCTGGATCATTGGATCCTTGCTCTGCTCCCTGCTTGTCCCTGTCTGTCCACTCCTGGCCCGCCATCTGCTGACCTCCCGTTAATGATTCTGGCTTGACTACGATTATGGTTCCCCCTTTACTACTTATGCTGGTGGGTTATCATCACTGATTGATTGTTTGGTTGTTCACTTGTACTGGTGGTGTGTTCACATTTCTATTTACTTAAACTATTTTACTTCACCTATTTCTGTTTGTGGTTTCCTCTGTTGCAGTCCACACAGTTCTGATCATATCTGATTCCTGACACCAGGCCTGGAACGTTGGGAACCTCTCCTCCGGTTGTCTAAGTCCTGCTGCCAGACAGCACTGTCACGCTGCTCCGCAAGATGACCCAGACCCTCACTTGGCTCCGTCAGGGGTTCTGGATCCTCAGACCCGATCACACCGCTTCTCCAGCACACTGTGGTAAGGCAGGGGTCAATGGTCGCTGTTCCGCTCCGCGCGATGTAGGCCCTCTTCTGGAACACTCCTTCACAGATCCCTGCAGGCAGCCCATGCATCCAGAAGAGACAGAAATGGCTGCACTCTGCCTTTTATTACCTACCCAGCATGCAGTTCAGCCACCTAGGGTTCATGGGTAGGTGGATGTGCATTGTAAGTAAGTGAGTTTTTTCCCAGAATAAATAAGTCACTTCCTGCATAGGTTTTTATGTGGAGAATAAACAAGTCTAATTCACACTATACGCCACCAGAGGGAGCCAAATACCAATCTTTAGCATTGTCCATTATTTAGCATTACATGGCAAAAATACCAGCGCTACATATGTCCTTTCTAAAAACGAGCATTGTAAATACCTATTTAGAGCTATCTTCAGGCCGGTCACGTGACTCGCGGACGCTTTACAGCTCTGAGACAAGGCTTCTGCGGGAGGCAACGTGATCTCATCGGCTGACGTCTGAGGAAGATCTTGGCCCCTCCCGCAGAAGTCATGTATCGGAGCTGTAAAGTGGCCGCGAGTCACGTGACCAGCCTGAAGATGGCTCCAAATGGGTATTTACAATGCTCATTTTTAGAAATGACTTGCATAGTGTGGTGTGCCAGGCTCTAATAGAGGGGCTGGCAGTGACCAAAAATTTAGACTTAACAAACACTTTAACCACTTAACGACCGCCCACTGTAAATATACGTCGGCAGAATGGCACCGACAGGCAGAATCACGTATATGTACGTGATTGCCTTTGTATAGTTGGGGGGTCCGATCGGACCCCCCTTCTTTACAGTGGGTGGTCGTTTTACCTTCGGGAGCGATCCGGCATGAGGGGACGGCCGTTCGATTCCGGCCACCCCCTCTCGATCGCTCCCGGCGAATGAGAGCTTCCCCTGCCTGTGTGCTTGTTTACACAGGCTGGAGGAAGTGATGTCATCTCTCCTGCGGCGCTCACATATACCGAGCGCCGTACAGGAGAAGATGCAGGTTAGTACACAAAACAGCACACTGACACCAGGACACATAGGCACATAAATCAGCCCCCCAGACACCCCCAGATCACCCCCCAGCCCCCAGTCACAGTGTCACTGATTGCAGTGACCATTTATTTAGTGACATTTGTGACTGTAAAAGTGTCACTACATTTAGTTTTAGGTCCAGTGTAGCCCCCTAACCCCCCCCCCCCCTAATAAAGGTTTAACCCCCTGATCACCCCCCAGGTAACCCTTTCACCCCCTAGCACCGCCGTCGCTAAGCAATCATTTTTCTGATCGATGTCTTAGCGTCGGTGATGCTGATCGGTAGCCAGTAATTTTTTTTAGGTTCGCCGCAGGTTTTTATAGCGTCGGGTACCCCCATATATTACCTAATAAAGGTTTAACCCCCTTGATCGCCCCCCAGGTAACCCTTTCACCCCCTATCACCACTGTCACTAAGCGATAGTTTTTCTGATCGATGTCTTAGCGTCGGCGATGCTGATCGGTAGCCAGTAATTTTTTTTAGGTTCGTCGCAGGTTTTTATAGCGTCGGGTACCCCCATATATTACCTAATAAAGGTTTAACCCCCTTGATCACCCCCCAGGTAACCCTTTCACCCCCTAGCACCGCCGTCGCTATGCGATCATTTTTCTGATCGATGTCTTAGCGTCGGTGATGCTGATCGGTAGCCAGTAATTTTTTTTAGGTTCGCCGCAGGTTTTTATAGCGTCGGGTACCCCCATATATTACCTAATAAAGGTTTAACCCCCTTGATCGCCCCCCAGGTAACCCTTTCACCCCCTATCACCACTGTCACTAAGCGATAATTTTTCTGATCGATGTCTTAGCGTCGGCGATGCTGATCGGTAGCCAGTAATTTTTTTTAGGTTCGCCGCAGGTTTTTATAGCGTCGGGTACCCCCATATATTACCTAATAAAGGTTTAACCCCCTTGATCACCCCCCAGGTAACCCTTTCACCCCCTAGCACCGCCGTCGCTATGCGATGATTTTTCTGATCGATGTCTTAGCGTCGGTGATGCTGATCGGTAGCCAGTAATTTTTTTTAGGTTCGCCGCAGGTTTTTATAGCGTCGGGTACCCCCATATATTACCTAATAAAGGTTTAACCCCCTTGATCGCCCCCCAGGTAACCCTTTCACCCCCTATCACCACTGTCACTAAGCGATAGTTTTTCTGATCGATGTCTTAGCGTCGGCGATGCTGATCGGTAGCCAGTAATTTTTTTTAGGTTCGTCGCAGGTTTTTATAGCGTCGGGTACCCCCATATATTACCTAATAAAGGTTTAACCCCCTTGATCACCCCCCAGGTAACCCTTTCACCCCCTAGCACCGCCGTCGCTATGCGATCATTTTTCTGATCGATGTCTTAGCGTCGGTGATGCTGATCGGTAGCCAGTAATTTTTTTTAGGTTCGCCGCAGGTTTTTATAGCGTCGGGTACCCCCATATATTACCTAATAAAGGTTTAACCCCTTGATCGCCCCCCAGGTAACCCTTTCACCCCCTATCACCACTGTCACTAAGCGATAATTTTTCTGATCGATGTCTTAGCGTCGGCGATGCTGATCGGTAGCCAGTAATTTTTTTTAGGTTCGCCGCAGGTTTTTATAGCGTCGGGTACCCCCATATATTACCTAATAAAGGTTTAACCCCCTTGATCACCCCCCAGGTAACCCTTTCACCCCCTAGCACCGCCGTCGCTATGCGATCATTTTTCTGATCGATGTCTTAGCGTCGGTGATGCTGATCGGTAGCCAGTCATTTTTTTTAGGTTCGCCGCAGGTTTTTATAGCGTCAGGTACCCCCATATATTATCTAATAAAGGTTTTAACCCCCTAATTGCCCCTAGTTAACCCTTTCACCAGTGATCATCATATAAGTGTTACGGGTGACGCTGGTTAGTTAGT
The DNA here is from genome assembly GCA_029206835.1 of Rana muscosa. Classification (NCBI taxonomy): domain Eukaryota; kingdom Metazoa; phylum Chordata; class Amphibia; order Anura; family Ranidae; genus Rana; species Rana muscosa. The sequence goes on from CM055121.1 coordinate 76,813,301, forward strand.
TTGCTTTTTATAGTGTCAGGGCACTCGCCGTATATAACCCAATAAAGGTTTAACCCCCTGATCTCCCAGCGGGTGATATCAATTAGGTTTTAGCGTCAGAGAGGGTCTGCGTCACACCCCAGGCAGCGTCAGGTTAGTGCCAGTAGCACTAACACCCACGCGTGAAGCATACACCCCCCTTAGTGGTATAGTATCTGAACAGATCAATATCTGATCTGATCAGATCTATACTAGCGTCCCCAGCAGTTTAGGGTTCCCAAAAACGCAGTGTTAGCGGGATCAGCCCAGATACCTGCTAGCACCTGCGTTTTGCCCCTCCGTCCAGCCCAGGCCACCCAAGTGCAGCATCGATCGATCACTGTCACTTGCAAAACACAACACACATAACTGCAGCGTTCGCAGAGACAGGCCTGATCCCTGCGACTCCAGTGCTGTAGGAGGTGATTTCACCACCACAGTTAAAAAAAAAAAAGCATATATGCCGAAGCATTGGGGCAGCAGGAGCGGAGGAGCGATTTTGCTCCTAATGCCGCGTACATACGGTCGAAATTCCGACGGAGGCTTGCCCGTGGAAAAGTCTGACCATGTGTACGCGGCATAACTTTTGTGAGAAGATGCCCCCATGCTTCGGCATATATAAATGGTGCATGTATGCCCATCATTAGAAGTGGGTGGATGAAGGGCGGTATTCTAATGGTGGGCATACCCACCGATCAATCTTTTTTTTTCGTTCAGCCAACAGGCTGCATGAAAAAAAAGATTACAATACATGTCCAACAAGGACCAGCAACGTACTGGTATGTTGCCGGACTTTGAATGTTTATACCAGAATGATGCCTGCGGGTTTAGGTATCATCTTGGTATCATTCTTTTCAGCCAGCGGCCGGCTTTCATGTAAAAGCAATCCTAGTGGCTAATTAGCCTCTGGACTGCTTTTACAAGCAGTGGGAGGGACCAACAGGGGGGAGGTTAGGTCATTGGGCCCTATTCACCATCCCACCACCTTTTTTTTCTTCCCATCATGTGCAACTTTAAATACTCAGCGGACACCCTCCAGAGGCTAAGGAATACTGCCTCAACATTACCAACCTCCACCCAAAAAATACTACGAAAAGAACAACTGCTAAGGATCAATCGACAATCGACTATCAAAAACACGAAAACACCACTTCAACTACAACATATAGCTTGCGCCCTGATCAACACCAGATCGGCAGTCAAGCACAGACAGGAAATTCACGACTTCATCACACAAAACGACATAGATTGCCTCTTTATCACGGAAAGCTGGCTAACACCTGACTGTAACACCATCCTAACAGAATTGGTGCCTGAGAACTACTCCATCCTAACTGAGCATAGAACAGGACAAAGAGGAGGAGGCCTAGCAGTGATCTTCAAATCTCACCTCTCTATCATCAAACCAACTCTACAGAACTCATTGCCGTTCATGGAGACACTCACTCTGCAACTCCAAACAACACCCCAGGACACCATTCACATACTACTATGCTACAGACCGCCAGGACCAAAGACAAATCTCCTCACACCCTTTACCGAATTCATCTCGACATACACTTTAAAAACCAAAAACTTCCTATTACTCGGGGACTTCAATCTCTGGGCTAACTCCACTCAGGACCCCATCGCCACCTCCTGCATCAACCAATTGGAAGAATTAGGTCTGCAGCAACTGATAAATGCCCCCACGCATGGATCGGGGCACATTCTGGACCTCATCTTCAAACAAAATCTGGACATCAACACAGTGGACAACATGCCGTTACCATGGACGGATCACCACGCTATCAAATTTAAACTTACCACCAACACCATCTCCCAAAAATCAGAACACTCAATAACAACAAAATGGACAAGATCTCAGAAGAAACTACACTCGGAACTCTTCAAAACTACTCTATCAAATAAAATAGGAACGCAAAATCTCAACCACTCAACGGAACAAACACTCAACTCCTTAAACAAAGCATTACTACAAACAGCAGACACAGTCGCTCCGAGACGCAGGGCCCTCATTCGCAGAAACAACTCCGGCTGGTTTAATGACACTCTTACCCTACTGAAGCAAGAACGCAGAAGAGCCGAAGGAGCCTGGAGAAGAAACCCAACTAAGGAAAACCACATTAATTACAAAGCACTCACTAAGAAATATCACAAAGCAATTTTCAAAGCAAAAAAGGAACATTTCTCAAACACCATCAAAAAAGGCCTAAACCGACCTCGTGAACTCTTCAAACTAGTAACTCAAACTATGAACCCCACCTGCCTAGAACCTTCAGCAAACGAAACACAAGAGTTCTGTAATGAGCTATCGGACTTTTTTATCGACAAAATCGAAAACATTCGAGAATCAATTCAACAGAAAAAAACAACCAACCCTGCTCTGCCAAAGCAAATAGAGGAAATCAATATGAACACTATACAATTGACAAAATTTTCGCTGGTCCCGATCACCATCGACACCACCAAAAATATAATCAGAAGCCTCAGAGACAGCACATCTCCAAATGACATAATCTCTACAAAACTCCTGAAAGAATGTACCGACATTTTAGCACCCACCATAACACACCTCGTAAATCAATCATTCAAAGAAGGTATTGTTCCAATCTCTCTCAAGCAAGGCATAATCAAACCCCTCCTAAAGAAACCCAACCTGGACCCCAAAGACCCAAACTACCGCAGACCGGTAACAAGCCTCAACACCATCTCCAAGATCATGGAGAAAGCAGTAGTACAACAGCTACAACTCTATTTGGACACCCACAAACTCTTGGATCCACTACAATCAGGCTTCCGCCCAGGCCATGGCACAGAAACAGCACTTCTTAAAATATGGGATGACACCCTCGAAGCAGCAGATGACGGAGAATCATGTCTCCTGGTGCTGCTGGACCTCAGTGCAGCGTTCGACACAGTAGACCACAAAACTCTACTCATTCGCCTTAAAGAAGTAGCCGGAGTCGCAGACCCTGACCTACACTGGTTCGCATCCTTCCTAGACATTCGTTCCCAGACAGTGAAACTAGGAGCCTTCACCTCTGAAACTCGCACAATTTCTTGCGGAGTCCCCCAAGGATCACCCCTGTCACCCGTGCTCTTTAACATCTACCTCCGCCCACTCCTCAAAATCATCAGCAAACAGGGCCTGTGCTACCACTCATATGCTGACGACACCCAACTCTACTTTCGTATCACCGGGAAAAAAGACCAATATCACGGATTGGAAACCTGTCTCACATTGATCGATGAATGGATGACTGAGAATTCCCTCAAACTCAACGGATCCAAAACAGAACTCCTTCTCCTCCACGCAAACCGAAAGACAAAAACTAAGACTTCTTGGACACTCCCCACTATCCTTGGACAGACCGTTACCCCGAGCACCAAAGTCAAAAGTCTCGGAGTCATCTTTGACTCGGAGATGTCGATGGACGCACAAATTGGATCAGTAGTCAGCGGAGCTCACCATCTCCTCCGTCTACTACGTAGACTCATCCCCTTCATCCCAAAAGAGGATACAGCAGTAGTAGTTGGAACAATTATCAACTCCCGACTCGATTACGCAAACGCCCTCTACCTCGGACTACCCAAATACCAGATTTCGCGCCTACAAGTCATCCAGAACACGGCTGCCAGGCTGGTAACGGGAAAAAAACCTTGGGAATCCATCACCCCATCACTAAGGACCCTTCATTGGCTAACCGTAAAGGATCGGATCACATTCAAGACCCTCTGTCTCACCCACAAGTGCACACAGGGAAACGCTCCACAATATCTATGCGAGAAGATAAAACACTACACCCCCAATCGCAATCTCCGATCAACCAACCAAAACCTCCTTCACATCCCCAAGTCCCGCTACAAATCAAAGGGAGAACGAAGATTTGCAGTCCAAGGACCACGGCTATGGAACGCTCTACCCACCAACATCCGCATGGAAGAAAACCACCGGGCCTTCAGGAAAAAACTTAAGACCCACCTATTCTGAAGGGTCAGGATGTCACTGGATGCAAAGCGCCTTGAGGCGATTTAGTTCGCATTTGTAGCGCTATACAAGTTATTCACTCACTCACTCACTCACTCAATGTCCCCCCACCGGATATAAAAAGCGCCATTGGGAAAGCATTTTATCACACCGATCTTGGTGTGGTCAGATGCTTTGAGGGCAGAGGAAAGATCTAGGGTCCAATAGACCCCAGTTTTTTCAAAAAAGAGTACCTGTCATTACCTATTGCTATCATAGGGGATATTTACATTCCCTGAGATAACAATAAAAGTGATAAAAATAAATAAATATGGAAGCAACAGTTTAAAAATAAAATAAAAAAGCAAAATTAATAATAAAAAAAAAAAGCACCCCTGTCCTGCCCTGCTCTTGCCCAATGGTGAACGCAAGCGTCGGTCTGGCGTCATATGTAAACGGCAATTGCACCATGCATGTGAGGTATCACCGCGAAGGTCAGATCGAGGGCAGTAATTTTAGCAGTAGACCTCCTCTGTAAATCTAACGGGGTAACCTGTAAATGCTTTTAAAGGCTTTTAAAAATGTATGTAGTTTGTCGCCAATGCGCGTTTGTGCGAAATTTTAAAGCATGTCGTGTTTGGTATATATGTACTCGGCCTAAGATCATCTTTTTTATTTCATCAAACATTTGGGCAATATAGTGTGTTTTAGTGCATTAAAATTAAAAAAAGTGTATTTTTTCCCCAAAAAATGCGTTTGAAAAATCGCTGCGCAAATACTGTGTAGAAAAAAAAAATGCAACACCCACCATTTTATTCTGTAGGGCCTTTGCTTTAAAAATATATATAATGTTTGGGGGTTCAACATAATTTTCTTGCAAAAAAAAAAAATGATTTCATGTAAACAAAAAGTGTCAAAAAGGGCTTTGTCTTCAAGTGGTTAGAAGAGTGGATGTAAGCTTCCTAATGTTGTGTATAAAATGCCAGAACAGTTCAAAACCCCCCCCAAATGACCCCATTTTGGAAAGTAGACACCCCAAGCTATATACTGAGAGGCATGTCGAGTCCATGGAATATTTTATATGTTGACACAAGTTGCGGAAAAAATACAATTTTTTTTTTTTTTTTTTTGCACAAAGTTGTCACTAAATGATATATTGCTCAAACATGCCATAGGCATATGTGGAATTACACCCCAAAATACATTCTGTTGCTTCTTCTGAGTACGGGGATACCACATGTGTGAGACTTTTTGGGAGCCTAGCCGCGTACGGGACCACAAAAACCAATCACCGCCTTCAGGCTTTCTAAGGGTGTCAATTTTTGATTTCACTTCTCACTGCCTATCACAGTTTCGGAGGCCATGGAATGCCCAGATGGCACAAACCCCCCCAAATGACCCCATTTTGGAAAGTAGACACCCCAAGCTATTTGCTGAGAGGTATTGTGAGTATTTTGCAGATCTCGCTTTTTGTCACAAAGTTTTGAAAATTGAAAAAAAAAAAGAAAAAAAAAATGTTCTTTCTTCATTTTCAAAAACAAATGAGAGCTGTAAAATACTCACCATGCCTCTCAGCAAACAGCTTGGGGTGTCTACTTTCCTAAATGGGGTCATTTGGGGGGGTTTTGTGCTATTTTGGCATTTTACGGCCTTCAAAACTGTGATAGGTAGTGAGGAGTGAAATCAAAAATTTGCGCCCTTAGAAATCCTGGAGGCGGTGCTTGGTTTCCGGGGTCCCGTACGTGGCTAGGCTCCTAAAAAGTCCCACACATGTGGTATCCCCGTACTCAGGAGAAGCAGCAGAATGTATTTTGGGGTGCAATTTCACATATAACCATGGCATGTGTGAGCAATATATCATTTAGTGACAACTTTTTGTAATTTTATTTTTTTTTATTTTTTTTGTCATTATACAATCACTTGGGACAAAAAAAATATATTCAATGGGCTCAACAGGCCTCTCAGCAATTTCCTTGGGGTGTCTACTTTCTAAAATGGGGTCATTTGGGGGGGTTTTGTGCTATTTTGGCATTTTATGGCCTTCAAAACTGTGATAGGTAGTGAGGAGTGAAATCAAAAATTTGCGCCCTTAGAAATCCTGAAGGCGGTGCTTGGTTTCCGGGGTCCCGTACGTGGCTAGGCTCCTAAAAAGTCCCACACATGTGGTATCCCCGTACTCAGGAGAAGCAGCAGAATGTATTTTAGGGTGCAATTCCACATATAACCATGGCATGTGTGAGCAATATATCATTTAGTGACAACTTTTTGTAATTTTTTTTTTTTTTGTCATTATTCAATCACTTGGGACAAAAAAAAAAAAAATATTCAATGGGCTAAACATGCCTCTCAGCAATTTCCTTGGGGTGTCTACTTTCTAAAATAGGGTCATTTGGGGGGGTTTTGTACTGCCCTGTCATTTTAGCACCTCAAGAAATGAGATAGGCAGTCATAAATTAAAAGCTGTGTAAATTCCAGAAAATGTACCCTAGTTTGTAAACGCTATAACTTTTGCGCAAACCAATAAATATACGCTTATTGAATTTTTTTTTACTAAAGACATGTGGCTGAATACATTTTGGCCTAAATGTATGACTAAAATTGAGTTTATTCGATTTTTCTTATAACAAAAAGTAGAAAATATCATTTTTTTTCAAAATTTTCGGTCTTTTTCCGTTTATATCGCAAAAAATTAAAATCGCAGAGGCAATCAAATACCATTAAAAGAAAGCTCTATTTGTGGGAAGAAAAGGACGCAAATTTCGTTTGGGTACAACATTGCATGTCCGCACAATTTACAGTTAAAGCAGCGCAGTGCAAAATTCTGAATTCACCTCTGGTCCTTTAGCTACCAAATGGTCCGGGGCTTAAGTGGTTAATCATACAGTACAGGACACAAGCTTAGTTATAGAATACTGGGTTATTTGCTGCCACTAGGGATGAGCTCGGTGTTCGAGTCGAACATACGTTCGACTCGAACATCGGCTGTTCGATCGTTCGACGAAGATCGAACGATTTGGGCCGTTCGCGCCTAATTCGAGTGACGCGAACGGCCCACAATGCACTACGCCATCGCAGTGTCATCCAGGCGCTGTGATTGGCCAAGCATGCACTGTGACCCCGCATGCTTGGCCAATCACAGCGCCGGCAGCGAGGAGAGCAATGATTGGCCACAGGCAGGATGCCTGTGGCCAATTATTGCTGAGGGTGTTTAGTACACACCCCACACTATAAAAGGCCGCCAGCACGGCGGCCTAGTGTAGTGTGTTCCGGAGCAGGGAAAGAGAAGCATAGGCAGGGACAGTGACATTTATTTTTTCTTGCTTAACCTGGATTCCTTTAGTTTAGGGAAAGAGAAGGATAGGTAGGGAGAGTGTCAGTGTGTTTTACTGTGCGAATCCTTGTTTCTAGGGACAGGGAAGGACAGTGAGGGAAATTCTCCTTGTGCTATAGTGTGCTTTAAAAAAACATTTTTTCTAGGGACAGAAAACTATAGGTAGTGTGACAGCAGGAAGGTAAAGTCACCTGGTTGCATCCAGGGGGGTAGATATATTTCGCCCAGATTCAGGCTTTACGCCGACTTATACAACTAGGTGGAGTGTTGTATAAGCCCAGCTGAGGCTAGTGGGCTCATGGATGACTCATACCTCTAGGGAGAGTGTGGGGCGTCGTGCAGACAGGGAGTTGATGAGACCAGCTGAAGCTTGTCAGCTCATTTAGGCCTCTATAAGAACTCCCAGCTTCATTAGATGTTAGCTCATGCCTGGACCCAGACCTGTGTGGACTGTCTAGGGAGAGTGAACCCCTGTGCGGTGAGACAAAGCCTGTGTGGCTATTTGCTTGGACATTTAAAACCAGGGACTTAGGGACTAGGACAGCACTAGGCTGATCCCAGTTGTTAGTTAGGAAACCTGTATGTTTAGTCAGAGGTCAAGTTGACCAGGATTTATTTTGTTTGTTTCTTTTGGCTTTGCTGTGTTTTGTCACTGTAAATAGAAAATAAACCGCACCTTTTTTTGATTTTGAAAACCACAACCTCCGTTTGCTGGGCCTGTTTTTGTGTGGGGAGCCCATCCCGGGGGTCACACACACCCGCTGCCGAGCTAACCCCCTCACAGTTGGTGGAGAACCAGTGGCAGTTTTTTTTAAGCCAGCATGGAGGAGATACTGAAGCAGCTGGCTCTAGCAAATGCCAATCAACAGCAGACAAATGCAGGTTTGCAAAAGAGCCTTGCAGCTCATCAACAGAGCCTTGCAGCTCAACAACAGAACTTCGCAGCCCAGCAGCAAGCTCATCAACAGAGCCTTGCAGCCCAGCAGCAAGCTCACCAACAGAGTCTGGAAGCTCAGCAACAAGCCCAGCAGCAATCTGAGGCCCACTTCATAGACCTGTTACAGAAGCAAGAGCAGAGACTACAACAAATGGAAGCAGTAATGCAGCAACGTCCGCAGACCAGTGAGGAAAGCCGTCCCACTAATACCGCGTCCTTTGGGGTGAGTCGTTTATTGACAAAAATGACTGGAGAGGATGATCCAGAGGTATTTTTGACCACATTTGAAAGGACTGCTGAAAGAGAAAAGTGGCCTGAGGAGCAGTGGGCTGGACTGGTGGCTCCTCTGTTAACTGGTGAATCGCAGAAGGCTTACTATGACCTAGAGCCTGACCAAGCAAAAGACTATGTGATGCTAAAAGCTGAAATATTGGCAAGGCTGGGTGTCACCCAGGCTGTCCGGGCTCAGCGTGTGCATAACTGGACTTTCCAGCTTGGAAAACCCCCCAGGTCTCAAATGTATGATCTCATTCACCTGAGCAGAAAGTGGCTACAGCCAGAGACTTTGTCCGCACCAAAGATTGTGGAACGTGTTGTAATGGATCGGTTTTTGAGAGCTCTTCCTACTGCCATCCAAAAGTGGGTAAGCCATGGAGACCCAGAGATGGCCGATGGTCTTGTGGATCGTGTGGAGAAATACTTGGCTACAGAGAACCTGACGGCCTCTTCCAGAGACACTCGGACTTTCCACCCTAAGACCAGACCATCCCCAGGGGCGGATAAGAGGATTCCAAGGGGTGAGGGTGGAGAGAGTGAGAGGGTGGGAGCTCTACCCCAAGTTTGGCGAGAACAGCCTGGGAAATCAGCGGCTCAAGAGGCGGCAAGAAGGATCGTTTGCTACCGCTGCCGGCAAGCGGGACATATTGCAGCCAATTGCCCGGTTGTGGAGGAACCCATGCAGTGTGACTTTCTGACGGGCAGACGTCAGTCGCTGTGTGCGACAGTCGCATGCACTGCCATTCGAGGAACTGAGAAACATTTATGCAAAATGTGTGTTAATGGTAGAAATGTTGTGGTATTGCTGGATTCAGGTAGCCTTGTGACCCTGATAAAGGCTGAGTTAGTTAAAACAGAGGTCTCTGGGAATAGCAAGGTAGCTGTTATTTGTGTGCATGGGGACACCCGAGAGTATCCAGTGACTACAGTGTGTTTCGAGACCCCCAAAGGTACCCTCTCTCATCCAGTGGGCTTAGTATCTCAGTTACCGCATGACGCCATTGTGGGAAGGGATTTTCCGAAGTTCTGGGAACTGTGGGATGATCCTGAGCCCCCCACTGGTGCCCCTATGTACCAGGAATGGGATAGCCAGAACTCCCCTGAGAGTGGTGAGGACTCTCCGGAATTTCCCTTATCAGTATTGGCAGGGGAGACTCAAACTGGAGAGGAGCCCACCTCCTCAGACGAAAACCTACCGTCTGTGGAGTTTTCTGATCTTGAGGTTCACAGGGAAAACTTTGCCACAGAACAGTTGAAAGACCCCGCCCTAATAAAGGCACGGGAAAACGTAGTGAAAATAGATGGCGAGTTAGTGAACCCAGATAATACCTGCACTTACCCATACTTCAGCGTAGAGAAGGACCTACTGTATCGGGTGGCAAAAAGGGCAGAAGAAACCGTTGAGCAGCTTGTGGTGCCCAAACCTTACAGGAAGTTGGTGTTGGAGTTGGCCCATGGGCACATTCTTGGAGGTCATCTGGGGACAGAGAAAACCCGAGAGAGGGTATTACAGAGATTCTATTGGCCGGGGGTGATGAAGGACATAGAAAATTATTGTTCCTCCTGCCCTGTGTGTCAGAGGTCGGCCCCGATGCCACATTTCCGTAGCCCGCTGGTCCCTCTACCCATCATTGAGGTCCCGTTTGAGAGGATCGCCATGGATTTGGTAGGTCCTATAATCAAGTCCGCTAGGGGGCACCAGTACATATTAGTTACAATGGACTATGCCACCCGTTATCCAGAAGCGATCCCTCTCCGAAATACCTCGGCCAAAACCATAGCCAAAGAGCTATCTCTTGTGTTTAGCCGGGTGGGTATTTGTAAAGAACTGCTTACGGACCAAGGTACACCCTTTATGTCCCGGGTTATGAAGGAGCTGTGTAAATTGTTCAAAGTGACGCAATTACGTACATCTGTGTATCACCCCCAAACCGATGGGCTGGTTGAAAGATTCAACAAAACCCTAAAACAAATGTTGAAGAAAGTGGTGGATAGAGATGGAAAGGATTGGGACTGTCTACTTCCTTATCTGATGTTTGCTATTAGGGAGGTGCCCCAATCCTCTACGGGATTCTCCCCCTTTGAGTTACTGTATGGGAGACACCCAAGAGGGCTGTTGGATATTGCCAAGGAAACTTGGGAAAGTGAGAGTTCTCCCCACAGGAGTGTGATTGAGCATGTCGCCCTGATGCAAGACCGAATTGCACAGGTAATGCCCATCGTGAAGGAACATTTGGCCCAAGCGCAGTTAGCACAGCAGAGAGTGTACAACCGTGGAGCCAAGACCCGTACCTTTTCCCCGGGGGATAGGATACTGGTACTTGTCCCTACGGTTGAAAGTAAATTCCTTGCCAAATGGCAAGGCCCCTACGAGATAATGGAAAAAGTGAGCGAAGTGAATTACAAGGTCAGACAACCAGGAAGGCGAAAGCCCGAACAGATCTATCACGTTAATCTGTTGAAAGCCTGGAGGGATAGAGAGTCCCTAGTCGCAGACACTTGGTCACCAGCTCAAACTGGTTGCGTGATTCCTGAGGTTGGAATAGCAGCCACCTTGTCACAACCCCAACAACAGGAGGTTAAGGAGTTTGTGCTTCGCAACAAGGAGGTATTCTCTGAGCTGCCGGGACAAACATTTGGGGTAGAGCATGACATCATTACCCCGCCCGGTGAAAGGGTGAAGTTAAAACCCTATCGGATCCCAGAGGCCCGACGGGAGGCAATACGGGAGGAAGTACAGAAAATGCTGAACTTAGGGGTGATAGAGGAGTCCCAAAGTGATTGGTCTAGTCCCATTGTGTTGGTGCCTAAACCGGATGGGAGCTGGCGATTTTGTAACGATTTTCGTCAGTTGAACAAAGTTACAAAATTTGACACCTACCCCATGCCACGTATAGATGAGTTGATCGACCGGCTGGGAACAGCCCGATACATGACGACTCTTGACCTCACAAAAGGGTATTGGCAAATCCCCCTGGCCAAATTGGCCAAAGAGAAAACCGCATTTGTAACCCCAGACGGGGCGTTCCAATATAAAAGAATGCCGTTCGGGTTACAGAATGCGCCGGCCACATTCCAGCGGAAAATGGACCAGATGCTGAGGCCCCATCGGAAGTATGCTGCGGCTTACCTGGATGACGTAATTGTCCATAGCACAGATTGGGCCTCACATCTGCCAAAAGTGCAAGCAGTCCTGGACTCTGTTCGGGAAGCGGGGTTTACGGCTAACCCCAAGAAGTGTACCATTGGGCAGGAGGAGGCCAAATATCTTGGGTACACCATTGGGAGGGGAGTAATAAAACCCCAACTCAACAAAGTCGAGGCCATCCAGAGTTGGCCACGTCCCAACAGCAAGAAGCAGGTACGAGCCTTTCTGGGAATCGCTGGGTATTATCGGCGATTCATTCCCCACTTTGCTTCTAAGGCTGTGCCCCTAACCAACCTAACGAAGGGGAAAGGGTCGGTCATGATTAAATGGACCCCCGAGGCTGAGGCAGCATTCCAATTCTTGAAACAAGCCTTATGTAGCCAGCCAGTGTTGTACTCACCCGACTTCTCTAAAGACTTTGTCGTACAAAGTGATGCGTCAGATGTGGGGTTAGGAGCAGTATTGTCCCAGGTCTGGAACGGGGAAGAGCACCCAGTCATTTACCTCAGCAGGAAGTTGAAGTCCCATGAGGTAAATTACGCCACCGTTGAAAAGGAGTGTTTAGCGGTGAAGTGGGCTCTAGATTCCCTTCGGTACTACCTGCTAGGTAGGCACTTTGACATGGTTACGGATCACGCTCCGTTAAAGTGGATGGCTCAAAACAAGGAAACAAATAGAAGAGTGAATAGGTGGTTCCTGGCCCTCCAGGAATTCAACTTCACAGTAAAGCATCGCCCTGGCGTTCAAATGGGGAATGTGGATGCTTTGTCTCGAGTACATGAATGCCTGATTGCTGGTGTTCCAACCCCGAGGTTAAAACAAGAGGGGGGGGTATGTGACAGCAGGAAGGTAAAGTCACCTGGTTGCATCCAGGGGGGTAGATATATTTCGCCCAGATTCAGGCTTTACGCCGACTTATACAACTAGGTGGAGTGTTGTATAAGCCCAGCTGAGGCTAGTGGGCTCATGGATGACTCATACCTCTAGGGAGAGTGTGGGGCGTCGTGCAGACAGGGAGTTGATGAGACCAGCTGAAGCTTGTCAGCTCATTTAGGCCTCTATAAGAACTCCCAGCTTCATTAGATGTTAGCTCATGCCTGGACCCAGACCTGTGTGGACTGTCTAGGGAGAGTGAACCCCTGTGCGGTGAGACAAAGCCTGTGTGGCTATTTGCTTGGACATTTAAAACCAGGGACTTAGGGACTAGGACAGCACTAGGCTGATCCCAGTTGTTAGTTAGGAAACCTGTATGTTTAGTCAGAGGTCAAGTTGACCAGGATTTATTTTGTTTATGTTTCTTTTGGCTTTGCTGTGTTTTGTCACTGTAAATAGAAAATAAACCGCACCTTTTTTTGATTTTGAAAACCACAACCTCCGTTTGCTGGGCCTGTTTTTGTGTGGGGAGCCCATCCCGGGGGTCACACACACCCGCTGCCGAGCTAACCCCCTCACAGTAGGAAGAGTGTCAGTTTATTTCACTGTGATAATCCTTGTTTCTAGGGACAGGGAAGGACAGTGAGGGAAATTCTCCTTGTGCTATAGTGTGCTTTAAAAAAACATTTTTTCTAGGGACAGAAAACTATAGGTAGGGAGAGTGTCAGTGTGTTTTACTGTGCGAATCCTTGTTTCTAGGGACAGGGAAGGACAGTGAGGGAAATTCTCCTTGTGCTATAGTGTGCTTTAAAAAAACATTTTTTCTAGGGACAGAAAAGTATAGGTAGGAAGAGTGTCAGTTTCTTTCACTGTGATAATCCTTGTTTCTAGGGACAGGGAAGGACAGTGAGGGAAATTCTCCTTGTGCTATAGTGTGCTTTAAAAAAACATTTTTTCTAGGGACAGAAAACTATAGGTAGGAAGAGTGTCAGTTTCTTTCACTGTGATAATCCTTGTTTCTAGGGACAGGGAAGGACAGTGAGGGAAATTCTCCTTGTGCTATAGTGTGCTTTAAAAAAACATTTTTTCTAGGGACAGAAAACTATAGGTAGGAAGAGTGTCAGTTTCCTTCACTGTGATAATCCTTGTTTCTAGGGACAGGGAAGGACAGTGAGGGAAATTCTCCTTGTGCTATAGTGTGCTTTAAAAAAACATTTTTTCTAGGGACAGAAAACTATAGGTAGGGAGAGTGTCGGTGTGTTTTACTGTGCGAATCCTTGTTTCTAGGGACAGGGAAGGACAGTGAGGGAAATTCTCCTTGTGCTATAGTGTGCTTTAAAAAAACATTTTTTCTAGGGACAGAAAACTATAGGTAGGAAGAGTGTCAGTTTCTTTCACTGTGATAATCCTTGTTTCTAGGGACAGGGAAGGACAGTGAGGGAAATTCTCCTTGTGCTATAGTGTGCTTTAAAAAAACATTTTTTCTAGGGACAGAAAACTATAGGTAGGGAGAGTGTCAGTGTGTTTTACTGTGCGAATCCTTGTTTCTAGGGACAGGGAAGGACAGTGAGGGAAATTCTCCTTGTGCTATAGTGTGCTTTAAAAAAACATTTTTTCTAGGGACAGAAAACTATAGGTAGGAAGAGTGTCAGTTTCTTTCACTGTGATAATCCTTGTTTCTAGGGACAGGGAAGGACAGTGAGGGAAATTCTCCTTGTGCTATAGTGTGCTTTAAAAAAACATTTTTTCTAGGGACAGAAAACTATAGGTAGGAAGAGTGTCAGTTTCTTTCACTGTGATAATCCTTGTTTCTAGGGACAGGGAAGGACAGTGAGGGAAATTCTCCTTGTGCTATAGTGTGCTTTAAAAAAACATTTTTTCTAGGGACAGAAAACTATAGGTAGGAAGAGTGTCAGTTTCTTTCACTGTGATAATCCTTGTTTCTAGGGACAGGGAAGGACAGTAAGGGAAATTCTCCTTGTGCTATAGTGTGCTTTAAAAAAACATTTTTTCTAGGGACAGAAAACTATAGGTAGGAAGAGTGTCAGTTTCTTTCACTGTGATAATCCTTGTTTCTAGGGACAGGGAAGGACAGTGAGGGAAATTCTCCTTGTGCTATAGTGTGCTTTAAAAAAACATTTTTTCTAGGGACAGAAAACTATAGGTAGGAAGAGTGTCAGTTTCTTTCACTGTGATAATCCTTGTTTCTAGGGACAGGGAAGGACAGTGAGGGAAATTCTCCTTGTGCTATAGTGTGCTTTAAAAAAACATTTTTTCTAGGGACAGAAAACTATAGGTAGGAAGAGTGTCAGTTTCTTTCACTGTGATAATCCTTGTTTCTAGGGACAGGGAAGGACAGTGAGGGAAATTCTCCTTGTGCTATAGTGTGCTTTAAAAAAACATTTTTTCTAGGGACAGAAAACTATAGGTAGGAAGAGTGTCAGTTTCTTTCACTGTGATAATCCTTGTTTCTAGGGACAGGGAAGGACAGTGAGGGAAATTCTCCTTGTGCTATAGTGTGCTTTAAAAAAACATTTTTTCTAGGGACAGAAAACTATAGGTAGGAAGAGTGTCAGTTTCTTTCACTGTGATAATCCTTGTTTCTAGGGACAGGGAAGGACAGTGAGGGAAATTCTCTTTGTGCTATAGTGTGCTTTAAAAAAACATTTTTTCTAGGGACAGAAAACTATAGGTAGGGAGAGTGTCAGTGTGTTTTACTGTGCGAATCCTTGTTTCTAGGGACAGGGAAGGACAGTGAGGGAAATTCTCCTTGTGCTATAGTGTGCTTTAAAAAAACATTTTTTCTAGGGACAGAAAACTATAGGTAGGAAGAGTGTCAGTTTCTTTCACTGTGATAATCCTTGTTTCTAGGGACAGGGAAGGACAGTGAGGGAAATTCTCCTTGTGCTATAGTGTGCTAAAGCATTCCTCATCAACCATCTTTGAAATCCTTGTTTTTTGGACAGTCAGGGAAATTGTCGTTGTGCTATTCTGTGCAAAAGCAATCATCCTCAACCATATTTAGAAATCCTTAAGTAAAGGGACAGAGAAGGACACCTGAAGGTAGCCCTTATTGCTTTTTTCCCATCTCCCTGCAGGCCATCTATTAGAATGTCTGGAAGGCAAACAAGGAGAGGCAGACAGTCAGGAGGCAATAAAAGAGGGCAAGCAGGCTCTGTGTCTGGGGGCAACAGTGCTGGTCGTGGACGCGGTGCATTGTCATCAGCACATGGCCATGGGACACGCTTGTCCTTCTTTTCGGCAGCTGGACATGTTGAGCCACATCATGCCGAAGACTTGGTAGAGTGGATGACCAAGCCCTCCTCCTCCTCCTCATCCTCTCTCACCCAGGCTCAGGGTACTGGCAAAGCAGCTGCCAAAGCGTCCTCTTCCCTGGTATCAATGTCAGACTCATCATCAGTCACTCCTTCCCTAGACCCACCATGTCCTCCTCCTGAGGAGTCCCCCGAACTGTTTGAGCACAGTGTTGGGTACATGCTCCAGGAGGATGCCCAGCGTTTCGAAGGGTCTGATGATGAAACCCAGCTACAGGAAGGCAGTAGCGTGAGAGCAGACAGAGGGGATGCTCAAGAAGGACACCAATCTGGCAGTCATGTTCCAGCAGCTGCAGCATACTGCCAGATTGGCTCCAGTGATGAGGAGGGAGGGGATGATGAGGTCACTGACTCCACGTGGGTGCCTAATAGGAGAGAGGAGGAGGAGGATGAGGAGGAGGCACATCTCCAACGAGGCAGGATGCCCTTTGGTGGCCAGCGTAAGGGCAGTACACCGACGGAATCACACCGCAGAGCTCCGCCTGTGCAGGGCGCTGCCTCTGCCCGTCATTCAAAAAGTTCTTTGGTGTGGGCCTTTTTTGAGGCTAGTGCATCAGATCGCACAGCTGCTGTTTGCAACATATGTCTCAAGCGTATATCGCGTGGCCAAAACATCAGCCGCTTGGGTACCACATGCCTGACCAGACATATGTTGACCTGCCATGCAGCTCGTTGGCAAGCCTACCTCAAAGACCCACACCAAAGAACAAAGCGGACCTCTCCTTGCACCGCATCAGCTGGGATCTCCAACCCCACTATAACTTCAGTCCTCTCTGAAACATGCACTGAGAGGAATGAAGGTGTAGAATTAGGTGTGTCACAGCCAAGTACTTGCGGCCACTCTGCTAGCAGTACACCGACGTCCGATTCTAGCAGGCAAATTTCCCTGCCCCAGCTGCTGGACCGTCGAAAGAAGTTCACTCCCAGCCATCCACATGCCCAGCGGTTGAATGCTAGCTTGGCTAAATTGCTAGCGCTTCAACTGCTGCCTTTTCAGTTGGTAGACTCGGCCCCCTTCAATGTGCGGTTCCTCAGTGGCAGGTTCCCAAACGCCACTTTTTCTCACGGAAGGCTATTCCGGCTCTCTACCGGCATGTGGAAGGCAATGTCTTGGCCTCGCTGGACAGGGCGGTCAGCGGTAAGGTGCATATTACCGCTGACTCATGGTCCAGCAGGCATGGACAGGGACGTTACCTTTCTTTCACGGCCCATTGGGTCACTCTTTTGGCAGCTGGGAAGGATGCAGGACAAGGTGCAGTAGTGTTGGAGGTTGTTCCACCGCCACGCCTCCAAAATGCTACTACTGGTTGTAACACCTCTCTCCTCCACCCCCTCCTCTTCTTCTTCCTCCATGGCCTCTTCCTGTGGTTTGTCCTATGAACCAGCGGTGCTCCGTAGCCGTTCAAGGGGCTACGCAAGTACGCAGGCAAAAAGATGCCATGCCGTGCTTGCGCTGGTGTGTTTGGGGGACAGAAGCCACACTGGGGCAGAGGTCCTGTCTGCTCTGCAGGGCCAGGCTGAGAGGTGGTTGATGCCACGCCAGCTTAAGCCAGGAATGGTGGTTTGCGACAATGGCACCAACCTCCTCTCCGCCCTCCGACAGGGACAACTGACCCATGTGCCCTGTGTGGCTCACGTCCTTAACCTGGTGGTGCAGCGGTTCTTGGGCAGGTACCTGGGCTTACAGGATGTCCTGAGGCAGGCCAGGAAAGTCTGTGTGCATTTCCGCAGATCTTATAATGCCAGTGCTCGCCTGGCTGAGCTGCAAAAGGAGTTGAACCTGCCCAAGAACTGCCTTATATGTGACATGCCCACCAGGTGGAACTCAACGTTGGCCATGCTGCAGCGGCTGCACACGCAGCAGAGGGCCATCAATGAGTACCTGTGCGACTACGGCACCAGGACAGGGTCAGGGGAGCTTGGGTTTTTTTCTCCACGCCAGTGGGGCATGATCAGGGATGCATGCACTGTCCTGGCACCATTTGAGGAGGCCACGAGGATGGTGAGCAGTGACAGTGCATGCATCAGTGACACTGTACCTCTTGTCCACCTGTTGGAGCACACGCTGCGTGGAATAATGGACAGGGCACTTGAGGCAGAACAGAGGCAGGAAGAGGAGGACTTCCTTGCCTCTCAAGGCCCCTTTTACCCAGACAGTGTTCCTTCTGTCCCACCCATCGCACAGGAAGAGGACGAGGAGGAGGAGGAGGAGGAGGATTGTGTCAGCATGGAGGTGGAGGCTGGCACTCAGCATCATCAGCAGCAGTCTTTTAGGGATGATTTACAGTCCCAAGAAACCAGTGGACTTGTACGTGGCTGGGAGGAGGTGGCTGCGGATCATGTCGTCCTTGGTGACCCAGAGGACTCCGGAGCGAATGCCTCAGCAAACCTACGCTGCATGGCCTCCCTGATCCTGCAAAGTCTGCGGAAGGATCCTCGTATTCTTCGGATCAAGGAGAGGGACCATTACTGGCTGGCCACTCTCCTTGATCCACGGTACAAGGGTAAGGTTGCGGACCTTATGTTACCGTTGCAGAGGGAGCAGAGGATGAGACAACTCCGGGAGGCCTTGCAGAAAGGTCTGTGCAACGCGTTCCCAGAGACTGGGAGGTTACAAACTCCTGGTCCTGGACAACGAGTTGCTGAGGCTTCGGCCAGTCAAAGAAGGAGCGGTGGGGAAGGTGGCCGTCTGACCGATGCGTTCAGACAATTCTTTAGTCCGCAGCCCCAAAGTATGATCGGTTCCAGCAACCATCGCCAGCGTCTGATAAACATGGTGCAGGAATATCTAGGGGCAAGGTCAGACTTGGACACCTTCCCCACCGAAAATCCTCTGGCTTACTGGGTCTTGAGGATGGATCACTGGCCAGAGCTTGCACAGTATGCAATTGAGCTACTGGCCTGTCCTGCATCCAGCGTTCTTTCGGAACGCACATTCAGTGCTGCTGGAGGATTTGTCACGGATCACAGGGTGCGCCTGTCCACCGACTCGGTTGATCGACTGACTTTCATCAAGATGAACCAGTCTTGGATCACCACCAGCTACCACACACCTGATGCTGATATAACAGACTAATTGATTTTAACATGTCACATCCCTTCAAGACTGATGCTGATGCTGAGTGCCTGTGCTGTTATGTTGACTGGCTATCCTCCTCCTCCGAGTCCTCAATGATACGATTGATGATGATAGCTTGGAAGATCATTTTTGTTTATGGGTGCCGCCACCAGTGGCTAAGGCCCAATTTTTCAGCCCCTGTTTTACAGGGGCGTGTAATTACAATTTTTTTAGCAATAATTTGCCATAGGGCTCATTGCTGTGCTCCAAGTACAGTATCTGTGAGGGGTTGGAGTGTTGTGGCACCAGTGCCTAAGGCCCAATTTTTCAAGTCCCTGTTTAACAGGGGCGTGTCATTACAATTTTTGAAGCAATACTTTGCAACAGGGCTCATTGCTGTGCTCCAAGTACAGTATCTGTGAGGGGTTGTAGTGTTGTGCCACCAGTGCCTAAGGCCCAATTTTTCAGCCCCTGTTCAACAGGGGCATGTAATTACAATTCTTGATCTAATAATTCACAGCAGGGCCCATTCCTGCACCCACCAAGAGTAACTCTGAGGGCTTACAGTGTTGTGGCAACGCCACCACCACCACCACCACGAAAGGCCCAATTTTTCAGCCCCTGTTCAAAAGGGGCATGTAATTACAATTCTTGATCTAATAATTCACAGCAGGGCCCATTCCTGCACCCACCAAGAGTAACTCTGAGGGCTTACAGTGTTGTGGCAACGCCACCACCACCACGAAAGGCCCAATTTTTCAGCCCCTGTTCAAAAGGGGCATGTAATTACAATTCTTGATCTAATAATTCACAGCAGGGCCCATTCCTGCACCCACCAAGAGTAACTCTGAGGGCTTACAGTGTTGTGGCAACACCACCACCACCACCACGAAAGGCCCAATTTTTCAGCCCCTGTTCAACAGGGGCATGTAATTACAATTCTTGATCTAATAATTCACAGCAGGGCCCATTGCTGCACCCACCAAGAGTAACTCTGAGGGCTTACAGTGTTGTGGCAACGCCACCACCACCACCACCACGAAAGGCCCAATTTTTCAGCCCCTGTTCAAAAGGGGCATGTAATTACAATTCTTGATCTAATAATTCACAGCAGGGCCCATTCCTGCACCCACCAAGAGTAACTCTGAGGGCTTACAGTGTTGTGGCAACGCCACCACCACCACCACCACGAAAGGCCCAATTTTTCAGCCCCTGTTCAAAAGGGGCATGTAATTACAATTCTTGATCTAATAATTCACAGCAGGGCCCATTCCTGCACCCACCAAGAGTAACTCTGAGGGCTTACAGTGTTGTGGCAACACCACCACCACCACGAAAGGCCCAATTTTTCAGCCCCTGTTCAACAGGGGCATGCAATTACAATTCTTGATCTAATAATTCACAGCAGGGCCCATTGCTGCACCCACCAAGAGTAACTGTCAGGGCTTACAGTGTTGTGGCACCAGCACCACCATCAAAGGCCCAATTTTTACTACCATTGTTCAACAATTATATGTAATTAAAATTCCTGATATAATAGTTGACAGCAGGGCGTTCCAGCACCAACCAAGAGTAACTGTGAGTGCTTACAGTGTTGTGCCAACACCAACAACTAAGGGGCCTATTTCTGCAGAGTATATACGGCAGGTCCCTACTTTCAAACATCCAACTTACAAACGACTCCTACTTGCAAACGCAAGAAGACAACAGGAAGTGAGAGGAAATCTACCCCTTGGAAGGAAAATTCTCTCCTGTAAGAATTAATATGGGAGAAAGGTGTCTCCTCTGTACTGATGCTTTATCAGCAATCCTTGTTTCAAGAAAAACACCACATTTCAAAAACAGTTGTCATTGGGACGGAAAGTGAGGTGAAATGTTCTGAACAGGGGCACAGACAGCAAAACAAATGTTACAGGGGTGATAACCCTTACCTATGTTTTCCAAAAAGTTTAAAAATAGATTTTTGGGCTGGAGCTACACTTAAACAATGTACCTGTTCAAAATTACAAACAGATTCTACATAAGAACAAACCTACAGTCCCTGTCTTGTATGCACCGCCTGTATACGGCTGTTCAGAGTATATAGGGCCTTTTTTATTTTATGTGCGGGGTTCCCCTTAAAATCCATACAAGACCCAAAGGGGCTGGTAATGGGCTGGGGTAGGGGGGGGGGGGGGTCATGGGGTAGCTATGCCATTTTTCTTAAAGATTTTCATCCATATTACCGGGACCAGATATTACATTAAAGCCGCAAGCAGTTTTAAATGGCTTTTTTTTCCTTTAGAAGTGTCATTTTGTGCAGGGACAGTTCTAAACACGGGAAACACGTGGCACTTCACAGGCATACTTTAGACACCCCCCAGGTACGATATTTAAAGGAATATTTGACTTTTTTTTTTTCACTTTATGCATCATTAAAATGACTGCTCCCGAAAAACGACCGTTTTTAAAACTTCTTTTTGCATTGATACATGTCCCCTGGTGCACAACCCGGGTTCCCAAACCCTTTTTAGGACAATAACATGCATAATAGTTGTTATAATTAGCACTTTAGAATACGAACGTTCGCATCCATTGTATTTAATAGGGTTCTAATGTTCGTACGAACTTTCGGTCCGTTCGCGGGTTCTGGTGCGAACCGAACCCGTGGGTGTTCGGCTCATCACTAGCTGCCACCTTTAGTTGATTGGACACCAGAAAGCAAAGGTGTTGGAACAGTTTTATAATGGCACTCCCCCTCATAACAATCCTCATTTTGTTGCTACTTTATTTAGGTAAAGGACATCTCTACTTAGATAAGATTAAATTCCTCTATCAAAATTTTAGCTGCGCTACAGCTAATCCCCTGTTTCATTTTCCAGATCTGTGCCCCTCAGCTGAGCCTTGGGTACTGTACGTGGATCCTACAGGAAGAAACATGTGGGTCTGGCCTGTATTGTTACATTGGTCACTGGTTCCAGCATTAGGTACTCACCTTGGTACATGGTGTAATGCGTTGAGTCAGCTGCAGGGTGCTATACAGGTCCAGGGCTGTAGTCCATCAGCTGAAGACCCCCTTAGGAGTAAGCTCATCTGCATAGGTCAAAGACTGAGGTATAAATCCTTCCTGTTTATCATTGGGAGTCAGCCTTTCTTTGAACTAGGAATGGTGTCCTCTCCCCCGGTCATGGGTACTTGAGCACCTGAGCTCTGGGCCTACTGTGCATGCCAGGCACTCACTCCTTTATAGCAGATTATGTCTGGAAGGAGAATGGGGTGAAGGGCCTTGCTAACTCAAGCAGACCCTGCAGAGCTTCAAGTGAGTGAATCATCACCTTTCATAACTGAGTTGAATCCGTCTCATTGCTTTAAGTACCTGAGCTTGGTCTGGGACATGGCTCAGTCCTGGGTCTTCCTTCCACAGGAAAGGATTCTGTCCCAACACTTACGTGGATTCTTCAATCCAGGAGTCAACAGTTAATTTGCTTCTGCATGAATGTTCTGGGTCTAGTGGTTCATTTTTAGGGAAGTGCAGTATGCCCAGCTTTACTTCAGGCCATTGTAACTCAGCATACTGGCTGTGTAAGACTAACAGAATCAGTCTCTGGATTGCTTAGGGTGCCGGTAAGTCGTGGCCGGACTTTCTCTAGCATGGTGAATTTCCCAGTCCTGTGCTAGAGTCGGGGTAAACCTTATTTCCAATGAATCGTAAAGTACTGATGAAGTCTGTTAAGTTGAGGAAGGGCGTCTAAAAGGGTGTAGGGAGTCCCAGGGACATTGGTGTAGGAGACAGGGTTGACAAATTCTCAACTTTCCATCAACATTCTGGAACATTTGGCTATCTCTTCAGTGCTGGACCTCCTAGCTAGGAAGGGGGGAGGCACTCAGAGTCCAGTTCTGGGCACCAGTCCTCAGGAAGGATGTACTAGAAATGGAGAGAGTACAAAGAAGGGCAACAAAGCTAATAAAGGGTCTGGAGGATATTAGTTATGAGGAAAGGTTGCGAGCACTGAACTTATTCTCTCTGGAGAAGAGACACTTGAGAGGGGATATGATTTCAATTTACAAATACAATACTGGTGACCCCACAATAGGGATAAATCTTTTTTGCAGAATAGGGATTTACAAGACACGTGGCCACTCATTAATGTTAGAAGGAAAGAGGTAAACCTTAAACTACGTAGAGGGTTCTTTACTGTAAGAACGGCAAGCATGTGGAATTCCCTTCCACAGGCGGTGGTGTCAGAGGGGGGGGGGCTTCGATCATTTCAAGAAACTAGTAGATAAGCACCTGAACGACCACAACATTCAGGGATATACAAGGTAATACTGACATATAATCACACACCATAGGTTGGACTTGATGGACTTTTTTTTTTTTTCAACCTCACCTACTATGTAACAGTCATAGCTTACGCCAAGGTGGGGCTGGGCACAGCTATCGGTTAATTGCCAGCACTCTTCATTCCACAGTGACTTACCTGGACTTCATTTCCTGCTCGTAAGCTAGCACTGCTAACTATTTAGGCTGCATGGATTAGATCTTCTGTGCCTTCGCTTTGGTCAACATATCTGGACTCTCTCTGCTGTGTTTTCCTGTGAAAGACTTTTGCTTGGCTAACTTCCCTTCTGGTTCCTGATCCGGTTTGTTGCACCCGACTTCGCTGATCTCTCGACTCCTTTTTCTCTGGCTTGTTCTGACTACACGTCCTAGTTACCGAACTCTGGCTATGTTTTGACTACGTTTGTTCTGTTTATACAATTTTACCATTTTATTAAATACTGCACTACTGTCTCAGTCTGATTCATGGTTCCTGACAGTAGGCAAATTCAGAAGATGCAGGCAATCTACTTGTTGGTAAAAAAAAAAATCCAGATTGGATGAGCAGGATCACCACATGGATCCGTTTGCCATAGCGTTACGGACACTCCTGAATCGCACTGCTAACCTGGATCCTCCCACTGAGGCTGTTCCGGTGCAATCTGTGTTGCAGGCCATCCCTGCTGATGCTCCAGTCTCTGTGCAGGTACCCACCTTGAATAAGAGGTATGTCTGGTTCAGGTTCTGCTTCCCCAGTGATTTGGGGGCGATCCAGTTCAATGCAGAAGGTTTCTCAACCAGGTTGGATTATATGTTGAGATGTTGCCCCAGGCATTTCTCATGGATAGAAGCAAAGTAGGCGTTGTGATTTCTTTGCTTTCTGAAAGAGCCTTGGCCTGAGTTTGTCGCTTCCTTTAAAACGGTATTTGACGTTCCAGCACACTCCACTTCTGCTGCGAATAGCCTAATGTCCATCAGACAGAGTACGAGAACTATTGCCGATTAAGCTATTGAATTCCATACTCTGGCATCAGAGGTTGCTTGGAACAATGAGGCCCTCGTGGCTACTTTTTCTCATGGTTTCTCAGATACCATCAAAGATGAGATAGCAGCCCGAGACATACCCACTGAGCTGGAGAGGTTGATCACTTTTGCCGTTCTCATTGACTCCAGACTCTGAGAGAGACCTTCCTTTTAAGGAGCGCTTGCGGTGGCCTGTACGTTTTGCTCCGAGCTTTGCAGTCCCACCCTTGCCTTCCTCACCTCCCATACCTACTGATACAGAGTCTGCCAGTGAGGTAGAACCCATGCAATTGGGCTTCACACGTTTTCTGCAGATGAAAGGGCCTTTAGGAAGAGGGAAAGATTGTGCCTTTATTGTGGACAGGCAGGTCACTTTGTGAAGTCTTGTTCTACACGTCCGGGAGAAAACGCTTGCACCTGAGGTCCTGTAGGGGACAGACCTTAGGTGGCATTGTTTCGTTCCCAGTTATCCAGAAGGATAAGCCCCTGGTTCTGGTGACCCTAT
Organism: Rana muscosa; assembly: GCA_029206835.1. NCBI lineage: Eukaryota > Metazoa > Chordata > Amphibia > Anura > Ranidae > Rana > Rana muscosa. Next base: position 76,838,075 of record CM055121.1, read on the forward strand.
CTTTGTCTGAGTCCATCGAGATACAGGCTCTAATCAACTCTGGGGCTGCAGGCCTGTTCATTGGTAGTGACTTTGTGTCTAATTACTTGAGTCTGCTGCAGCTCCATGCCACTCCACTTGCCAGGCTATTGATGGCAGACCTCTACAGCCTGCCCATGTGACTCATGAGACTGCTCCATTGACTATGGCCGTTGGGGCTCTTCACCATGAGATAATCTAATTCCAAGTAATTTTCTCACCTCATTTCCTGTGGTTATTGGTTATCCTTGGTTAGAGGCACAACCCCTCTTTTGATTGGCTTTGTGCTGAGGTTCTTTCCTGGTTGCCACAATGCAGGAAGACATGTTTTCAGAAAGTGGCTAAGGTCTTGTGCACCTCTTCACTCTCCTCCCTGTCGGAGTACCGCAAATTTAGTGATGTTTTTGTCAAAGGTCAAGCCGGTAATTTGCCTCCACACCGGTCATATGATTGTGCAATTGACCTTTAACCTGGTGCCATACCCCCCCGTGGCCGGGCTTACCCTTTGTCTCGGAGGACAAAGCCATGGAGGAGTATGTTGCCAATGCACTTTCTCGAGGATTAATCCGTAAATCCCCGTCTCCTGCTGGTTTCTTTGTGAAAAGTGGTGAACTGAGATCTTGTATTGATTATAGGGGTCTCAATTGCTTTACGATTAAGAATGCTTATCCGATTCCATTGATTACGGAGTGATTTGACTGTCTCAAGGGAGCAATGTTTTTCACGAAGCTTGATTTGAGAGGGGCATACAATCTCGTGAGGATCAAGTAGGGCAACAAATGGAAAACTGTGTTTAACCACTTGACAACTGGGCACTTAAACCCCCTTCCTAACCAGACCAATTTTCAGCTTTCGGTGCTCTCACATTTTGAATGAAATTACTTAGTCATACAACATTGTACCCATATGAAATTTTTGTCCTTTTTTTCCCACAAATAGAGCTTTCTTTTGGTGGTATATAATCACCGTTGGGTTTTTTATTTTTTGCGCTATAAAAGAAAAAAGACTGAAAATTCTGTAAAAAAAAATGCATTTTTCTTCGTTTCTGTTATAAAATTTAGCAAATTAGTAATTTTTCTTCATAAATTTTGGCCAAAATTTATACTGCTACATATCTTTGGTAAAAATAAGTACAAATTGGTGTATATTATTTGGTCTTTGTGAAAGTTATAGAGTCCACAAGCTATGGTGCCAATCTCTGAAAATGTATCACACCTGAAGTACTGACGGCTTATCTCATTTCTTGAGATCCTTACATGCCAGAAAAGTACAAATACCCCCCAAATGACCCCTTTTTGGAAAGAAGACATTCCAAGGTATTTAGAAAGAGGCATGGTGAGTTTTTTGAAGTTGTAATTTTTTCCCACAATTCTTTGCAAAATCAAGATTTTTTTTTTTTCACTAAATTGTCATATTAGCTGGTTATTTCTCACACACAGCACATTCTGCTATTACTCCTGAGTATGGCGATACCACATGTGTGAGACATTTACACAGCGTGGCCACATACAGAGGCCCAACATGCAGGGAGCACCTTCAGGCGTTCTGGAGCACCCAGGCCAATTCTGACATTCCTCTCCTACATGTAAAAATCATAATTTATTTGCTAGAAAATTACATAGAACCCCAAAAAATTATATATGTTTTTTTAGCAAAGGCCCTAGAGAATACAATGGCGGTCGTTGCAAATTTTTATCTCGCACGGTATTTGCACAGCAATTTTTCAAATGTGTTTTTTTGGGGGAAAAAAACATTTTTGTGCTTTGAAAAAAACAAAAAACGGTAAAGTTAGCCCAATGTTTTTGCATAATGTGAAAGATGAAGTTACGCCGAGTAAATAGATACCTAACATGTCACCCTTCAAAATTGCACACGCTCGTGGAAAGGCGCCAAACTACGTTACTTAAAAATCCCCATTTTACTTTTTTTACTGGTTACATGTTTTGAGTTACAGAGGAGGTCTAGGGCCAAAATTATTGCTCTCACTCAAACGTTCGCAGAGATACCTCACATGTGTGGTTTGAACACCGTTTGCATATGTGGGCGGGACTTGCGTATACATTTGCTTCTGCATGCGAGCTACCGGGGACAGGGGCGCTTTAAAAAAATTATATATATTTTTTTTAATTTTACTTTATTTTAGTTTGACACTTTTTTTCCCCATAAATACATTTTTTGATCACTTTTATTCCTATTACAAGGAATGTAAATATCCCTTATAATAGAAATATGGCATGACAGGTCCTCTTTACAGTGAGATATGGGGTCAATAAGACCCCACATCTCACCTCTAGGCTGGGAAGCCTGTAAAAAAAAAAAAACGATCCTGACTTCGATCCTAGCGGTGAGTCGTTAGAAGCACCGGAAGGGGGGACGTCCCCTATCGCCTCCCGTAAGAACGATCAAGCGGCGGAACAGCAGCTATGATCGTTCTTATGGTGTAGGGAATCGCCGGCTCAAAAAGCTGATATCTGAATGATACCTGTAGCTGAAGGCATCATTCAGATATCCCTGCACAAATTCAAGGACGTCATATGACGACCGGCGGGTGGGAAGTGGTTAAAACGCATTTTTTTTTAACACAAAGTTGTCCATTTATACAATATTTCTAACACATAGCATGTACATACCAAAAACGACACCCCAAAATAGATTTTCCTACTCCTCCTGAGTACGTGTGAGACTTCCACAGCCTGGCCACATACACCGGGTATGGCAGAGCAGGGAGGGATGGATCTGTGACTGCAATTGTCACAGAGCAGCGCTGCTGCCATCCGATCCCTCCCCCTCTCCTCTCACAATGTACCGATCGGTACAGAGAGGAGAGAGAGGAACCGGCGTCATGTGATGACGGCGCGATCACATGGTAAACGGCCACGATCAGCGGCCTTTTACCATGATCCGTGATGCGCCGGGTCTTCTGGACCCGGCGGTCATGGATATTTCCGGGGGCGCGCGGGAGCAAGATTCTGCGAGGACGTCCAGTGGAAGTCCACCCAGAATAACACGACCGCGCTGCAGCCGTCTTTCGGCTATGGCCCAGTCGTCAAGTGGTTAATACCAGAACTGGCCATTATGAATACCTTGTAATGCCATTTGGTCTTTGCAACGCTCCGGCAGTTTTCCAAAAAATTATCAACGATGTCCTCAGATTTGTTGCAACTATGTGTGGTGGTTTATCTTGACGATATCCTCATATTTTCCAATTCCCTAGAGAGCCACCACACAGATGTCTGTCGTGTGTGCTTCAGAGGCTGACAGATAACCTGTATTGCAAATTGGAGAAGTGGGTTATTATGTCATTTCCACTGTTGGTTTTTTGATGGACCCAGAGAAACTTTTGGCAGTTCTACAGTGGCCCCGTCCCATGGGTTTACGTCCATTGCAACTTTTTCTTGGCTTTGCCAATAATTATCGGAAGTTTTATTCGTAACTTCTCGTCTGGTCAAACCCCTGGCTGATATGACCAGAAAGGACGGTAACCCACAGAATTGGTCTCCGGATTCCATTAATGCCTTTTGAGAGTCTCAAGACTGACTTTTTTTTCTGCTCCTGTGTTGGTACATCCTGATCCTACGGTACCTTTCATCCTTGAGGTTGATGCATCTGAGACTGGAGTTGGTGCCCTGCTGTCTCAACGTCCTACCTCAGAGCGCTATGCATCCTTGTGGCTACTTTTCCAAGAAATTGTCTCCTGCAGAATGCAATTATGAGATTGGGGACAGTTGTTAGCGATCATTTTAGCCCTTAAAGAATGGAGGCATCTCCTCAAAGGTACTACTGTGCCGGTTCTTATTCTGACTGACCATAATAATCTCACATTCCTGTCTGAGGCTAAACGCCTCTCGACCAGAAGGGCACGATGGGCTCTTTTCCGTACTAAGAATGTAAGGGCTGATGCATTGTCGCAACAGTTTTCCTCTGCTTCCAAGATATTCAGTTACTGTTCCTGTGATTCCTCCTGGTAGTAATATGGCTACGGTTCGTACCAGTCTCGCTTCACCTTTGGGTGATAGAATTCTTGCCGCTCAGATCTATTCTCCTCCTGAGAAACCATGTGACTGCTGCTTTGTTCCTGAGAGTCTCCGCACTGCCGTGCTCCAGACTTGCCATTCTCCCAAGGCTGCTGGCCACCCAGGGAAGAATCAACTCATTTGGGCTATTTCCCAACAATTCTGGTGCCCCAGTCTATGTGCTGCTGTAGCCGCCTTCATAGCTGCTTGTTCCGTGTGTGCTCAGAGTAAGACACCATGACACCTTCCAGTGGGCCTCCTATAACCCATACCCAAAGGAGAGAGGCCTTGGACGCACCTGTCTATGGATTTCATTGTGGAGTTGCCCAACTCTCAGGGCAACACTGTTATCCTTATGGTGGTTGACTGGTTCTCGAAAATGTCTCATTGTATTCCTCTTAAGCAGTTGCCCACATCCAAAGAACTGGCTTCCATTTTTGCTCGGGAGATCTTTCACTTACATGGGGCTACCCAAGGTTATCTCGGACAGGGGTATCCAGTTTGTATCCAGGTTTTGGTGAGCCTTATGTGCACAGTTGGGAATTCAGCTTTCCTTCTCCTCTGCGTATCACACGCAGTCCAATGGGGCCGCAGAACGAGCCAACCAGTCCTTGGAGCAGTTTTTACGTTGCTACATTTCTGACCACCATAACTGGTCAGACCTCTTACCTTGGGCGGAGTTCGCTCACAATAGTGCCGTCAATACCGCTTCCAGATTGTCTCCATTCATGGCGAATTACGATTTCCAACCATCCATGTTGCCAGACTCATTTGTTCCTCAGAGCATTCCTGCATTGGAGGAGCATCTCCGTGGTCTTCGTTCCATTTGGGTACAGGTCCAAGAGTCCTTACAATGTGCCAATGATAGGTACGGGCTCCATACTGACCGCAGGCGCTTACCTGTGCCTTCCTACCAAGTTGGGGACATGGTCTGACGGTCATCTCGCAACCTCCTACTCTGTTTCCCCATTAAATCTGGCACCACGGTTTATTGGGTTTTTCTGTATTCTCCATAGAATCAACCCAGTGACTTACGCTTTAGACCTTCCTTCTAATATGCGTACGTCAAATGTATTTAATGTCTCCTTATTAAAACCTTTGGTATGCAACCGCTTCACCACCTCAGTACCACGTCCTCACCCTGTTTAGGTTGAGAGCCATGAGGAGTACGAGATGCAATCTATCATTGATTCCCGTAGGTTCCGAGGGCGTATACAGTACTTGGTTTATTGGAAAGGGTATGGTCCAGGGGAATGCTCTTGGGTCTTATCCTCGGATCTACATGTTCCTGTCCTCCTTTGTGCTTTCCATAGACGTTTTGGTTCTGTCGGTCTTCCAAAAGCCACCTTTTGAACCCATCCAGGATATTGCCTAAAGCCCTGTACACACGGGCGAGAATCCCGTCAGGAAAAAACTTAGTTTTTCCTGACGGGATTCCTGGCAAGCTTTTCTTACCAAGCCTTGTGTACACGCATATTCAAAAGAACCGCCGTTCTTTTGAATGGCAAGAACGCGGTGACGTCATTGACTACGACGAGCATGCGCTCGTCACATTCGATGCCGTCACCACCATCTTGCTTCACCCTACACTACCTTTGTAAGCTACCGCGCATGCATCGAAGTCTCATCGAGCATGCGCGGGCTTACCTGGGAACAGGTAAGCATACAAGCCTCGTACACACGCGCGGTTTTCTCGTCGGGAAACAGGCTGACGAGAATCCCGACCAGAAAATAGAGAGCTGGTTTTCTATTTTTCTCGTCGAGATTCCCGGCAGTTTTCACCGACGAGAAACCATACACACGAACAGTTTTCTCGGCAAAAAGCTCTACCAGCAGTTTTCTTGCCGAGAAAACCGGCCGTGTGTACGAGGCTTTAGCCAATCTAGGGTTGAGAGGAAACAAGAAAAAAAACGACGAGAAAAACGTTGGTTTTAAAAATGACATTAAAAACGGACGTGTGTACGTGGCGTTAGGGAGAATCTCACCAAAAATGACATTGTTGTTGCAGAGGATGCCTAAATACTGACTTGCATCTTAGTGAAGAGTTCTTTACTCAAGTAGGTGACACTTCTGGGGCTTTTCTGTACACCAATTGTGTACAGAACCCCTCCAGGTTGTCATATTGCATTGAATTTATAGAAAATGCAGCTGACTTTTTTTTTATAACATTTAAATTACAATATGGCTTATGTATCAATTGTTTATGCTACACTATTGGGTGGATTTAATAAATCTGGAGAGTGCAAATTCTGGTGCAGCTGTGCATGGTAGCCAATCGGCTTCTAACTTCAGCTTGTTCTATTAATCTTGGACAAAATAAACCTGTAAGCTGATTGGTTTCTCTGCAGAGCTGCACCATGATTTGCATTTGCCGGTTTTGGTAAATCAACCCCTATGTTTTTTATTTGCTATATTTTTTTCCACAAAAGTGGAGTTACTATTTAAGGTTTACCAGATGAACATGCAGGCCTCCTCTGATGTCAAAACAGCCTGGAGCACCTTGCAGCTGAACCAAGTTTAGGGTTCTTGATCCTTTGTTCCAGGGGTCTGCTGATGTTTTATTTGCTGTTATCCACCGCTCAGTTGTATTGCATTTGGACATCCCAGTAGTCTGACTAATCTTGTGTTTTTTTGTTTTTTTTTCTAATCCTTTTCTTGAAGTTCAGGTCCCTTCCCTCTTTGCTGTGATTTATTGCTTGCTAAAAAAAATTTAATTGTTGGAAGTGGAAGGGGCTATATGGGACTGTCCTAACGACCTTTGTTTGCCATTGTCCAGTTACCTAAAAGTGGCAGCATATTTACCCAGTAGTCTTAACTGGTTGGTCAATCCTTTTTTTTTTGTCTCCAACACTAAAAGTCTCCTCAAAATGGACACAATAGCAAAAAAATTTAAAAAAAGTAATGAAGGTGGGCAGGATTAGAACCTTCTCTTTGCTTCCTACTCCCATCTCTGTCCTCTTTGAAGATACCCACTGACATTCTATCACGGTGACATTGATGTCCTCGGAATTAAAAGTGAATGGAAATCTGACCAACAGGATAAACATTCTGATAGATTTTTTTTACTTTATCCAAAAGTAAAGGAAACCATTTTGGTTAGCGAATCACATTAATACTCTTACCATTTAGGAATGTAAGTTCTAAATGATAATATTGGAAATAATTTATCCAAAGAATTTATCCCAGTAAAGCTGCTTCCTTATTCCAGAGAGGCAGTCATGATATAGATATAGAGATCAAAGTTTTATTAATTTGGTTGCTTCTTGGTTTCTGGTCTAGGCCAAAATGATGTCACGCATCTCAGGAGTCTCCATGGACAGTTTTAATTTTATCTGCATACCTCCCAACTTTTGAGATGGAAACAAGGAAAACTTATTAGCAAAAGTATGTGGGCATAACATGCACCACCTACCATGCCTCCTTAAAGGGTAACTCCAGTTTCATGGGGAAAAAAAATGGCAAAGAAGGAAAAAATAATATAGCGTATACAATTGCGAGACAAGTCATATTGTAATTGAATGTTATTAAAAATGATCTTTCCTTTTCAATCTGCAGCCACTGTCATTTTCTGAGAATGCATTGCAATATGGCTATCTGGAGTTGTTCTGTACACAGAGTGTGTACTGACCACTCCCCAGAATCATAATTTCCTGCTTGTGTGATTTGGCTCACCAATTTTCCCAGAAATCTGCCTAATTCAGATTTCAGGCATCCCCTACATTTTTGGTGAGATACTCCCAGTAGGAACAGGTCTAAAGGAATGCAGGCCCAATAGATTTCCTCATCAGTGCTGTGCAGGTACACACCTGATAGATAATTATGAAACCACTCCCATTAGACCCACTGATCACAAAGGCAGAGAGGAACATGCAGGGATTTCTTCAGAATAACAAAAGGTAGGAATCTGCAACAAAGGTTGTTATAATCCTTGCCATTTGCATAGATCCCCCAGAGGGGAATGTTTTTTTTCTTAATAAAAGTAGAGTTGCGCTTTAAAGGAGAATCAAACAAAAAAAATATATTGACCCCATAAGTCTAGGGATGCACACAGCCCAGCTCGGGAGCACACCAGCACCTGTACCCCCGTAGCACACAGCTTGCTATGGGGGCATGGAGAAAAGGAGGAGCAGACAGTGCCAGCAGGGGACCCCAGAACAGAAGGCAAGCAGTCACTCTGTGCAATATCCTTTCCCAGGGCAGGTAAATATAAACCCCTTTTTTCTTTCTTTTTTTAGCGTTTTGATTGTAGCACTCAGATACAGTTTAGTTCTACTGTAATGTAATCTTGAATTTTTTTTTTTTTTCATTTCGAAATGAATTTGTGTTTTACTGTAATCTCAGTGCTTCCAACTGAAACTAACAAAGTTAAATTATGATTTCACAGGTAAAATTCCACCAAGTGTTTTGTTTTTTTCGCTACACCTTTCTACTTGTTAAATATCACATTTACACATTGTAGGGTGTGCTGATGTGCATAATAATGCGATCTGGAGCCATAAGCAACCCAAAACTTGGCCTGCTTTCCAGGCTTCTGTAGGAAAAAATAATAAACACATATTACTCTTTCATTCATGGACGGACACAGCTTCCTATTGACAAGTGGGTATTATCCTTCATTTAGGAGTGACTAGCCAGAAAAACTTGTAAAAAGTGTGGACCCTCTGGGTGTAATCCCTCTCTGCACCTCGCAGATCAGTTTTTTCTGCCTAGTAATCTCCTTACCGGGGGGATTTTTTTCTACGTTTGTTTTTTTGTTTCCTGCGATCTTCGATCAACTGCGGACTGGGTGACAGGCTGGATCCTCGATCCTTGTAGTCCCCCCAGTTTCGGCCATCGGGCATGTGCCGACCCTAGCTACGCGCTGGGTTTTCCACGACATGCCCGTTGCTCTACGGGTGGCCGGTGAGCCTACGCTCCAGGGCTTGCATCGGACCGCTCACGGCCGAATCGCAGTAGCCTGGCCGGTGAGCTCGCGTTCCAGGGCATGCATACGATCGTTCCCTAGGGCTCAATCACAGCATGCCTGGCCGACAGTCACCTACGTGCGCAGATGATGATCTGTCCGGAATGTCTTCCAGCATGATCCACGCAGGAAAGGTAAGTAGCTCCCCTGCTTTGGCAGGGTGACTTGGCTGGACATTCCTGGAGAGATCAAGTAAGTGGTTGTGGCCCTTTCTTTCCTCTCTTCCTGCCTTCCCTCCTCCCTGGACTCTGATCTAAGGCTGGGTGCTGGGGGTCACCTAGGGGGCTCCATCTGGAGCGGGGCTACGCTGTAGCTGTCATTTAAAAAATTTCATTTTTCTGCTTACCTGTGTGTGCCTTCTCCCTCCATGCTGTCGGCGGCCATTTTGTGGTGGTCCACGCCTGTTTGGCCTCTGGTGACTGTCCGGCAGGCCATTTTCTTGTGGTTCGCGCCAATATGTATATATCGCCGCTCGGTGGCCATGTTTCTTATGATTCACGCCTGTATGTAGATACCGCCGCTCGGCGGCCATTTTTTTGTAGCCCGCGGTCGCTTTTTGCCTCTGACGGCTCGGCGTCCATTTTCTTAGGGCCCACATTGTTTTCAATATAGCCGCTTGGCGGCCATTTTGCGGAAGTCTCCGGCCTCTAGGGTGCATTTCTCTGGCGCAAATTTCACACAGGGAAGCGCTGATAAGAATCAGACTGACACAGGCAGCGGTGGGATAGCATCACAGGCGGAGCACACGGCAGCAATAGTGGTACCGTTCCAAGGGTGGTGAGTCCTCTGGGAGACCCTGCATCTCTATAGCAGCTAGGAGGGTGGCCTATTGATACCTTGCCTGGAGTCCCTTTAGGTGTCAGGCGTGTGGGTCAGCATGGCGTCTGAAGCAGACGTTTCTTCCCCTGAAACACCTGCGTTGGCAGCTGGTGCCCCTGGAGGGTTTTTTTTGTTGCCAAGGTGGAAGTGGCGCATGGGAACATGGGGGTGGTAAACGCCCCCGTCCCCAGCCATCTTCGGGGGATAATTCTGAGGCAGAACCAGGCCCGTCTGTGGCTCATGGCCCGGATTATGATGCATCAGAAAATTGCAGACCCTTCGGGCTGCGGTGCGGCAGTTGACATCCCAAAGAGGGGTTGTCACGCCACTTTTGCAGGTGAGTCCTGGGCCTCATGGTAGCCTCCTCCGAGGCGGTACCATAGGCACTATTTCACATGCGAGTGTTACAGAAGGTAACTCTGTCCTGAAGGGTCAAGTGCCCTTCATCCCTGGATTATCAATATCCGGGTGAGCCACCTAATCAGGACCTCCCTAGTTGGTGGCCGACATCACCGGCATTTCTGTCTGGGAAGTTGTTCCTTCCTTTTTACTAGATGGTGGTCAAGGCGGACGCCTGTCTTCCCGGTTGCAGAGGAGTCTGAGGAGCTCAGTCAACCTGGGTCGCTGGACTCCGGAGGAATCCCATTGCAAATCATGGATCGATATCCGGGCGATCTGGCTTTGCCTCTCCATATGGTCTCAGAGGCTACAGGGGCGTCCAGTCAGAATCCAGTCAGACAAACACCACAGCAGGGAGGAACAAGCAGCTCTGCTGCAGCATCGGAGGTCGCTTACCTCCTATGGGGGCTCCCTTACCAGAGGGGAAGCACGCCAGTCATACATCTCCTGGCTTCTCGACTCAATCGGAAGGTATTGAGGTTTGTGGCCAGGTCAAGAGACCCATGGGCAAACACGACAGATGCGTTTATGGCACTGGGGAGTCAGTGCCGACTAATCTATGCCTTTCCTCCTCGGAAGCTCCTTCCTCATCTGCTTCGCAGACTGGAGGCAGAGAGGATTACAATGGTCCCAATTGCTATGAATTGGCCTCTGCGTCCTTGGTATGCCTATCTAGTGCGTCTGGTAGCAGACGCCTTTTGGCATCTACCGCTAAGGAAGGACCTGCTGTCGCAAGGTCCCATACGCCATCCTGTTTTACAGTCACTGGCTTAACGGCATGGCTCAAGAGCCAGGTGCTAATAGACCGGGGTCTGTCAGACTCGGTGATCTCTACCATGAGGAGTGCTCGGAAATCATCCCCTAGGAATTTTACCATTGCACTTGTAAGGCCTGCATATCCAATTGTGAGGAAATGAGGTGGCATCCGTGTACTTATTTGGTTCCAGAGTCCTGCTGTTCTTCAGCAGGGAACGGGCCAAAAATGTTACCTTCCCCCTAATTGTACTTAAAGTAACTGCCCTGGCTGTTTTTTTTCAACGACCCCTGGTGGCTCACTCGCTAGTGAGAACATTTGTACAGTGGGTTCGGCAGGGGCCCCCTCCGGGCCACCCTTCACTACCTCCGTGGGGCTTGTGTAGCAGACGTCCTTTTGGCGTCTATCACTACGAGAGGACCTGCAGGCGCAGGGTCCCATATGCCATCCTGCTTGCAGTCAATGGTTTTAACGGCATGGCCTCTAAGTGCCTCAGAAACCTCCGTTTGAGAACATCAGGGAAATTCCCTTGTTGACACTTTCTCAGAAAGTGGTCCTTTTGGTGGCTGTTATGCCAGTTAAGACGGGTTTCTGAGCGGGCAGCCTTGTCATGCAAGCCTCCCTATCTGATCTTCCACAAGAATAAGGTGGTGCTTCGTCCGCAGCCTTCTTTTCTTCCTAAGGTCGTGTTTCGACCTTCCATCTCAAGGAAGACATTGTACTGCCATCCTTGTGTCCTCATCTGTCGAATCCTAAGGAGACAACGTTGCATTCCTTGGACGTTGTCCAAACTCTGAGAGAATGCTTGTCTGATACTGCTACGTTCCAGAGTCCAGACTCGCTGTCTGTTTCGGTGTCTGGTCACAAGTAGGGCCCAGCGGTCTCGTCGGCCACCATCTCTAGGTGGATCCGACAGATCGTCATCAGGCCTACGCCATGAAGGGTCAGGCGCCTCCCTTTTCTGGCGCATTTGACCAGGGCAAGAGATGCCTCTTGGTTTACGTCAGTTAAGACGGTTTTCTGAGCCGGCAGCCTTGTCATGCAAGGCTCCTTATCTGATCTTCCACAAGGATAGGTGGTGCTGCGTCCAAAGCCTTTTCTTCCTAGGGTCGTTCGACCTTCCATCTCAAGGAAAACATTGTACTGCCATCCTTGTGTCCTCATCCCTCGAATCCTAGGAGCTCTGAGAGCATCAAGCGTCTGTTTCACCAGGTGTGTAAAGCGGCGACCTGCTCGTCCGTTCGTTCACACTTTCACTAAACTTTACAGGTTGATGTGTGTGCATCTTCGGATGCTTCTTTCGGCCGCAAGATATTGAAGGCGGCTGTTTAGAGTTGTAACTCCTCTGTTGAGGAGCTCTGTTTTGTTTGGGGTGAAGTTGTTTTAATGTTGTTCCACCCCTCGTTTTTGACACTGCTTTGGGACGTCCCACTTGTCAATAGGAAGCGGTATCCGTCCATGAACGAAAGAGTAAATAGGATTTACGACAAGGTGCAGAGAGAGGGATTATACCCAGAGAGTCCGCCCCCTGGGCGGTGCTGTAGAAGGTGTGATGTAACACTTTTTACAAGTTCTTCTGCCTAGTCACTCCTAAATGAAGGATAATACCCACTTGTCAATAGGAAGCTGTGTCCGTCTGTCCATGAACTCAGAGAAAAGGATTTTACGGTGAGTAAAAAAATCCTATTTTTTTTCTGCAAAAATATGTGCATTATTTTATTCTGTAAAAGTGAACATATCCTTTAGGCATGAATAATGTGGCATGGGTTAGTTAGTATTGTGCAGGTCCACTTTATGGAGACTTTAGGGGTCTTTTACACCCCCTAATGTCTCCACTGAACTCTTACTGAGCTGATTAACCACTCCACTACTGGGCACTTTCGCCCCCTTCCTTCCCAGGCCAATTTTCAGCTTTCAGCGCTCTCACACTTTCAATGACAATTGCGCGGTCATGCAACGCTGTACCCAAATTAAATTTTTATCATTTTGTTCACACAAGTAGAGTTTTCTTTTTGTGGTATTTATTCACAATGTTTTTTATGATCACGGACATGTGTGCAGATGATCATTGGGACATATGATTTTACTGTTACATATGTGGGAGACAGGTGTTTTTACTGTGTGGGGACATGTTTTGGGGACACTGTTTTGAGGACTTTGTGTGTTTATATTGTGTGGGGACACTAGGCGGGTAAGCAGTGTGCAAAAAGCTGTAAAAAACAGCTCATACTGATCACCGGCCGGCTGCAGAGATCCGCTCTCCTCTCCTCACTGACAACTTCCGTGTGAGGATAGAGCTGATCACCTAGCAACCGGCTCTCTATTTACATCACATGATGGCTGTCATTGGACACAGCCATCATGTGATCAGGAGGGCCAATCACAGAGCCATCCTGCCGATCGGAGATGCGCCGTGTACGGAGCGCATCGGGATCGCGCCGCTGCGTGGGCACACGCGCGATCCCCCTCCTTCTGAGGGACGTTCCTGAACGTCCACTCAGAAGGAGGAAGCTCCCACCCGGCCGTATATGTGCAGTAGCCGGGTGGGAAGTGGGTATAGATGTAAAGTCCCTGATCGACACCTTACAGCAGCAGCAGGCTGTCATTTGACAGTCACAAACTCAGAAGTGCTTAGAACAAATCACTTTCACGATCGCTCTATGGAGGAGAGATCAAGTATGTGATCTCTCCTTCATACAACTCGCTCACCATACTTTTTTTTATGACTTGAGGAGCTGAACATTTTCCAACCATAGAGGTAGTAATTTCTACAATAAAATTCCAGAACTTGGTGCTGGCTATTGCAGCTGTTAGCTTGTATTAACCCTTTCAGTGCCATGACATGTGGTACAGGTCATTGGTAATGAAAGTGTTGAGCAACTCTGTTTTAATCCCTTATTTTCAGCTGTACGCATATGTGACAGCACATGGTGGTGTGCTTTTCTGTGCTGGGAGCGTGCTCACTTGGTGCCCCCCAGTACTGCAACCTCGCTGTCACTACCAGCTCCTGGTCATGGTTTATGATCAGGAGCCAGTTGGATGGGTTCCCGATCACTTTGACAGCCAATCATACGGATTGCATGACTAGGAAGCCCATGTAATTGCTTTGGAGTTGCAAAAGTTTAAAGGGGGCTGCTCCAAATGGCTAGAAAGAGTTAAAGCCTAAGCTTACCTAAAAATAAAAGGAAAAATCATCACAAGAGACAGTATGATGTGTCCCTTGTGTTCTCTTTTCAGTAGAAATCTTCCTCTGTTCCAACCGCACCCTGCCCCAGCCATATTCTTCTGGTGTGATGGGGGTTAATTGGGCTAAACTCTCTCAGGAGCTATCATAAAGAGGGGTTAGGTATGCAATTACAGATCTGTCAGTCCTAGAAGCCTTACTACAGCTTCTATGAATAGCACAGGATCTATGAATGGAGGATGAGCAAATGATTGATAGCTCTGCTTCCTTTATTCAATCATCAGCATCGTTCATAGATCCTGTGTCATTTATAGGAGCTGGTGGTGTGGCTTGTATGCAGGGCCGTTTGAAGGAATTTTGGGGCCCCAAGCAAAATGGACATGGAGGCTCCCCCCCCCCACGCACGCAAAGCCTATAGAAACCACAGCATAGCCATACAGTTTAAGTTCACACACACCCCTGTGTTCTTTTTTACTCCTCCCCCCTCCCTGTGTTCTTCTTACTCCTTCCTATCAAATGCAGCCACTGTGCCCCATCAAATGCAGCCACTGTGCCCCATCAAATGCAGCCACTGTGCCCCATCAAATACAGCCACTGTGCCCCATCAAATGCAGCCACTGTGCCCCATCAAATGCAGCCACTGTGCCCCATCAAATGCAGCCACTGTGCCCCATCAAATGCAGCCACTGTGCCCCATCAAATGCAGCCACTGTGCCCCACCAAACGCAGCCACTGTGCCCCACCAAACGCAGCCACTGTTCCCCACCAAACGCAGCCACTGTGCCCCACCAAACGCAGCCACTGTGCCCCACCAAACGCAGCCACTGTGCCCCACCAAACGCAGCCACTGTGCCCCACCAAACGCAGCCACTGTGCCCCATCAAACGCAGCCACTGTGCCCCATCAAACGCAGCCACTGTGCCCCATCAAACGCAGCCACTGTTGCCCCATCAAACGCAGCCACTGTTGCCCATCAAACGCAGCCACTGTTGCCCATTAAATGCAGCCACTGTGACACCCCCTCCGGACACGGACACCTAAATAGGGGGTGGGCACGGTGGCCATGGATAGATTCATGCAAGGCAGGAATATATCAATTTTACATATAGGGGATGGCATGATGAAGGGGGCAGCACCCTTAATAGACAGGCCACCACTGCACTGGTGTGCTGGCAGTTTTCCATAGCCGCAGTCCCTCAGACTTCTTTTAGGTTGTACGTTTTTGCTGCATTTTCTGGAATTGCATCAAAGATGCAGCATGCAGGACTTTTTGTGCCCTTTCAGAACATGCAGCAAAAAATGTACAACCTAATAGAAGTCTATGGGACTGGGGGTAACATCCAGGAAGACAGTGCCAGTACACCAGCATTGCGGCCAAACTGCAGCATGCCAGCATGAACCCACATCAAAAAAACATAGGAAGGCAAGAAACTGTCACAGGCTGCAGTGCTAGTAATAACAGGCTGCTAGTAATATGCAGAGAGGGGGGGAGAGAGCAGGAATGGAGGGAGGAGAAGCTCACTTGTCACTTGGTGGCAATGGACAGTCCCAGGAGGCTCACTTTTTTTTTTTTTTAAGGCTGTAGATGCCGAGGCGACTGCTCTGTTTTAACTTTCCCGGTGGGCGGGGAAAGAGAGCAGATCCACCCAGCCTCTGATAGAGCTTTGTGTGGAGGAGGATGGGGCTGGGCTGAACTCTGTAACACACAGTAACACACAGACTGTCAGCCCAGAACAGAGCTCATCGCTGCAGTAATAAATCTGGCCTGTTCCCGGCCAGACTGAATGGAAGTGAGCACTCAGTGTGCACTTCCTGTCAGTCCGGCCGGGAGCAGGAAACTGAATCTCCTGTACCCGGCCGGACTGACAGGAGGAAGAGGAGCTCGGCCACGCTACAGCCTGGGAAGGGGAAGTTGGGGGCCCCAGGCCAGCTTGGGGCCCCAAGCAATTGCTTGTTTTGCCTGTCCTGTAGCGACGGGCCTGCTTGTATGAATAGTGGATCTGACAGGAAAGTGCAGGCATAGTCAACCTCTGAGAGCTCCTGACAGCCCTTTAGTTTTATTAACCCCATTACACTTGAAGATTATGGCAGTTTGGGGGTGGGGGTGGCCAGTGGAAGATCTACTGAAAAGAGATCTTGTATGATGATAATGTGGACTGGGCAAGGCCACCATGTTCAGAATTCAGCCATGACTGTTTGACACTATAGGAGACACACAACATCCTCCCAGGAAGGCATCTGATACAATCAACAAACTTATAAGCCGGGTACACACTATACTTTTTTCTTTCGTTCAACGAAAAAAAACTGTCGGCTCTGGTTGAAGCCGCTGCACTAACCATGAAAGGTTAATTCAGCAATCTCCCCCTCTAAACTGTTGTGTTCTGACAGGGGGTGCCCCCCCACTCCAGAACACTTCGATCAGCCCACTCTGCCATTGGCTGACAGTGCTGACCGGGAGTCGTCGGCTGCTGGTTTTTCAGCATACACGTTTGACAGACCTACATACACATGGACCGAATGTTACTTTTTTTTTTAACCGCATTTGTCTCCCAACATTCGGCCCATATGTACTCGGCTTTAGCTGCATTCCAAACACCCTTATCAGTACTTTGTTAGTATTAGCAGGGGACCTGTAATGAAGCACTGTCGTATGTCAAAGCTTGCCTACCATGTCGACTAACAAACATCTGCCAAGTTTATCGGCATGGGCCCACTGAGGGAATTGGGATTAGCCATCGTAAAGCTGTAAAAATCTTTTTATTTTGCCACACTTTTGGACCTCGGGTTAATTAAATCATTAGGAGTACATGGTGTGCAATAAAATGCCCTACCCAGGGCTAATGGATATTGTAAAAGCAATAGTTTGGGAACAAGACAAATGGGCTGAATCCCACAATGCATCTGCTTCAGCATGTGTGGTGGGCAGATGCAGTTACTGCCAGCCTGTTTCTGTTGTGCCAGCTGTGTGAAGTGAGCTCTTTCATTTACCTTAACCACTTCCCGCCCGGCCTATAGCAGAATGACGGCCGGGCGGTGGTTCAGTTATCCTGACTGGGCCTCATATGACGTCCAGCAGGATAACGGCCGCCGCACGTCCGTGGGGGGCGCGCATCGCGGCGATCAGTGGTGCGGTGTGTCAGCCTGACACACCGCTACACCAATCTCGGTAAAGAGCCTCTGCCAGATCACGGCTGATCACGATGTAAACAGGAAGAGCCGTTGATCGGCTTTTCCTCACTCGTGTCTGACAGACGCGAGTAGAGGAGAACCGATCGGCTGCTCTCTGGATGGGGGGGTCTGTGCTGAATGTTTACCAGCGCAGCCCCCCCTCGGATGCCCGCCCAGGACCACCAGGATGCTGCAATGGACCACCAGGGAAGGCCACCACACTGGACCACCAGGTATGCCACCCTAACCACCAGGGAAATGCTAATCTGTGCCCAGGCAGCTGCCAATCGGTGGCAAAAATGCCTGCCAGTGCCACCAGTGATGCCTATCAGTGCAGTTTATCAGTGCCACCCATAATTACCGAACCGTAAAGCCTTTCAGTGCCACCTATCAGTGCCGCCTATCAATGCCCATTAGTGCTGCATATCAGTGTCATCTATCAGTGCCATCTCATTGGTGCCACCTCATCGGTGCCGCCTTATCAGTGCCCGTCAGTGCAGCTTATCAGTGCCCATCAGTGAGGGAGGAAACTTGCTTATTTACCACTTTTTTTAACAGAAACAAAGAAAAACGTTTTTTTTCAAAATTTTCCGCATTTTTTTATTCGTTTAGCAAAAAAAAAAAAAACGCAGAGGTGATCAAATACCACCAAAAGAAAGCTCTATTTGTGGGAACAAAATTATAAAAATTGAGTTTGGGTACAGTGTAGCATGACCACACAATTGTCATTTAACCACTTAAGGACCGGACCAATACGGACCATAATGACCAGAGGTGATTTCACAATTTGGCACTGCGCTGCTTTAACTGGAAATTGTGCGGACATGCAATGTTGTACCCAAACAAAATTTGCGTCCTTTTCTTCCCACAAATAGAGCTTTCTTTTAATGGTATTTGATTGCCTCTGCGATTTTTTTTTTTTGCGATATAAACGGAAAAAGACCAACATTTTAAAAAAAAAAATATTTTCTACTTTTTGTTATAAGACAAATCGAATAAACTCAATTTTAGTCATACATTTAGGCCCAAAATGTATTCAGCCACATGTCTAGTAAAAAAAAAATGTCTAAGCGTATATTTATTGGTTTTCGCAAAAGTTATAGGGTCTACAAACTAGGGTACATTTTCTGGAATTTACACAGCTTTTAATTTATGACTGCCTATCTCATTTCTTGAGGTGCTAAAATGGCAGGGCAGTACAAAGCCACCCCAAATGACCCCATTTTGGAAAGTAGACACCCCAAGGAAATTGCTGAGAGGCATGTTGAGCCCATTGAATATTTTTTTTGTCCCAATTGATTGAATAATGACAAAAAAAAAAATTACAAAAAGTTGTCACTAAATGATATATTGCTCACACATGCCATGGTTATATGTGGAATTGCAACCCAAAATGTATTCTGCTTCTTCTCTTGAGTACGGGGATACCACATGTGTGGGACTTTTTAGGAGCCTAGCCGCGTACGGGACCCCGAAAACCAAGCACCGCCTTCGGGATTTCTAAGGGCGCAAATTTTTCATTTCACTCCTCACTACCTATCACAGTTTCGAAGGCCATAAAATGCCAAAATAGCACAAACCCCCCCCCCCCCCAAATGACCCCATTTTGGAAAGTAGACGCCACAAGCTATTTGCTGAGAGGCATGGTGAGTATTTTACAGCTCTCATTTGTTTTTGAAAATGAAGAAAGAAAATAATTTTTTTTTTTTTCAATTTTCAAAACTTTGTGACAAAAAGCGAGATCTGCAAAATACTCACCATACCTATCAGCAAATAGCTTGGGGTCATTTGGGGGGGTTTTGTGCCATCTGGGCATTCCATGGCCTCCGAAACTGTGATAGGCAGTGAGGAGTGAAATCCAAAATTTACACCCTTAGAAAGCCTGAAGGCGGTGCTTGGTTTTTGGGGTCCTGTACGCGGTTAGGCTCCCAAAAAGTCTCACACATGTGGTATCCCCGTACTCAGGAGAAGCAACAGAATGTATTTTGGGGTGTAATTCCACATATGCCCATGGCATGTTTGAGCAATATATCATTTAGTGACAACTTTGTGCAAAAAAATAAAAAAATTTAAAAGAATTGTCTTTTTTCCGCAACTTGTGTAAACATATAAAATATTCCATGGACTCGACATGCCTCTCAGCAAATAGCTTGGGGTGTCTACTTTCCAAAATGGGGTCATTTGGGGGGGTTTTGAACTGTCCTGGCATTTTATACACAACATTAGGAAGCTTACATCCACTCTACTAACCACTTGAAGACAAAGCCCTTTCTGACACTTTTTGTTTACATGAAAACATTTTTTTTTTTTTGCAAGAAAATTACGTTGAACCCCCAAACATGATATATTTTTTTAAAGCAAAGGCCCTACAGATTAAAATGGTGGGTGTTGCATTTTTTTTTCCACACAGTATTTGCGCAGCGATTTTTCAAACGCATTTTTTGGGGAAAAAATACACTTTTTTTAATTTTAATGCACTAAAACACACTATATTGCCCAAATGTTTGATCAAATAAAAAAGATGATCTTAGGCCGAGTACATGGATACCAAACACGATATGCTTTAAAATTTCGCACAAACGCGCAGTGGCGACAAACTACATACATTTTTAAAAGCCTTTACAGTTTACCACATTAGCTTTACAGAGGAGGTCTACTGCTAAAATTACCGCCCTCGATCTGACGGGTGCTTTTTTTTTTTTATTATTATTCATTTTCCTTTTTTATTTTATTTTTATGTTCCTTCCATATTTCTTTTTTCTTTTTCATTATCTCAGGGAATGTAAATATCCCCTATGATGGCAATAAGTAGTGACAGGTACTCTTTTTTTTTTTTAAATGGGGTCTATTAGACCCTAGATCTTTCCTCTGCCCTCAAAGCATCTGACCACACCAAGATCGGTGTGATAAAATGCTTTCCCAATGGCGCTTTTTATATCTGGGGGGGGGGACATTCCCTCCCACTGCTTGTAAAAGCAGTCCAGAGGCTAATTAGCCGCTAGGATTGCTTTTACATGAAAGCCGGCCGATGGCTGAAAAGAATGATACCAAGATGATACCTAAACCCGCAGGCATCAATCTGGTATAACCATTCAAAGTCCAGCAACATACCAGTACGTTGCTGGTCCTTGTTGGACATGTATTGTAATCTTTTTTTTCATGCAGCCTGTTGGCTGAACGAAAAAAAGAGATTGATCGGTGGGTATGCCCACCATTAGAATACCTCCCTTCATTCACCCACTTCTAATGATGGGCATACATGCACCATTTATATATGCCGAAGCATGGGGGCATCATCCCGCAAAAGTTATGCCACGTACACACGGTCAGACTTTTCCACGGGCAAGCCTCTGTCGGAATTTCGACCGTATGTACGCGGCATTAGGAGCAAAATCGCTCCTCCACCCCTGCTGCCCCCATGCTTCGGCATATACAGTGGGTACGGAAAGTATTCAGACCCCCTTAAATTTTCTACTCTTTGTTGTATTGCAGCCATTTGCTAAAATCATTTAAGCTCATTTTTTTCCTCATTAATGTACACACAGCACCCCATATTGACAGAAAAACACAGAATTGTTGACATTTTTGCAGCTTTATTAAAAAAGAAAAACTGAAATATCACATGGTCCTAAGTATTCAGACCCTTTGCTGTGACACTCATATATTTAACTCAGGTGCTGTCCATTTCTTCTGATCATCCTTGAGATGGTTCTACACCTTCATTTGAGTCCAGCTGTGTTTGATTATACTGATTGGACTTGATTAGGAAAGCCACATACCTGTCTATATAAGACCTTACAGCTCACAGTGCATGTCAGAGCAAATGAGAATCATGAGGTCAAAGGAACTGCCTGAAGAGCTCAGAGACAGAATTGTGGCAAGGCACAGATCTGGCCAAGGTTACAAAAAAATTATGTTGCACTTAAGGTTCCTAAGAGCACAGTGGCCTCCATAATCCTTAAATGGAAGACGTTTGGGACGACCAGAACCCTTCCTAGAGCTGGCCATGCGGCCAAACTGAGCTATCGGGGGAGAAGAGCCTTGGTGAGAGAGGTAAAGAAGAACCCAAAAATCACTGTGGTTGAGCTCCAGAGATGCAGTCGGGAGATGGGAGAAAGTTGTAGAAAGTCAACAATCACTGCAGCCCTCCACCAGTCGGGGCTTTATGGCAGAGTGGCCCGACGAAAGCCTCTCCTCAGTGCAAGACACATGAAAGCCCACATGGAGTTTGCTAAAAAACACCTGAAGGACTACAAAATGGTGAGTAATAAGATTCTCTGGTCTGATGAGACCAAGATAGAACTTTTTAGCCTTAATTCTAAGCAGTATGTGTGGAGAAAACCAGGCACTGCTCATCACCTGTCCAATACAGTCCCAACAGTGGAGCATGGTGGTGGCAGCATCATGCTGTCGGGGTGTTTTTCAGCTGCAGGGACAGGACGACTGGTTGCAATCGAGGGAAAGATGAATGCGGCCAAGTACAGGGATATTCTGGACGAAAACCTTCTCCAGAGTGCTCAGGACCTCAGACTGGGCCGAACGTTTACCTTCCAACAAGACAATGACCGTAAGCACACAGCTAAAATAATGGAGTGGCTTCACAACTCTGTGACTGTTCTTGAATGGCCCAGCCAGAGCCCTGACTTAAACCCAATTGAGCATCTCTGGAGAGACCTAAAAATGGCTGTCCACCAACGTTTACCATCCAACCTGACAGAACTGGAGAGGATCTGCAAGGAGGAATGGCAGAGGATCCCCAAATCCAGGTGTGAAAAACTTGTTGCATCTTTCCCAAAAAGACTCATGGCTGTATTAGATCAAAAGGGTGCAAATACTAAATACTGAGCAAAGGGTCTGAATACTTAGGACCATGTGATATTTCAGTTTTTCTTTTTTGATAAATCTGCAAAAATTTCAACAATTCTGTGTTTTTCTGTCAATATGGGGTGCTGTGTGTACATTAATGAGGAAAAAAAGTGAGAAATTTAAGGGGGTCTGAATACTTTCCGTACCCACTGTATGCTCTTTTTTTTAACTGTGGTGGTGAAATCACCTCCTACAGCACTGAAGTGGCAGGGAGCAGGCCTGTCTCTGCGAACGCTGCAGTTATGTGTGTTGTGTTTTGTAAGTGACAGTGATCGATCGATACTGCACTTGGGTGGCCTGGGCTGGACAGAGGGGCAAAACGCAGGTGCTAGCAGGTATCTGGGCTGATTCCGCTAACACTGCGTTTTTGGGAACCCTAAACCGCTGGGGACGCTAGTATAGATCTGATCAGATACTATACCACTAAGGGAGGTGTATGCTTCACGCGTGGGTGTTAGCTTTCCTGGCACTAACCTGACGCTGCCTGGGGCGACGCAGACCCTCTCTGACGCTAAAACCTAATTGATATCACCCGCCGGGCGATCAGAGGGTTAAACCTTTATTGGGTTATATATGGCGGGTGCCCTGACACTAAAAAGCAAACTAACCAGCGTCACCCGTAACACTTAGACGGTGATCACTGGTGAAAGGGTTAACTAGGGGCAATCAGGGGGTTAAAACCTTTATTAGATAATATATGGGGATACCTGACGCTATAAAAACCTGGCGGCGAACCTAAAAAAATAACTGACTACCTAGCGGCACTAGCATAACTAATACAGCGATCAGAAAAACGATTGCTTAGTGACACTGGCAAAAGGGGGTGAAAGGGTTACCTGGGGGGCGATCAAGGGGTTAAACCTTTATTAGGTAATATATGGGGGTACCTGACGGTATAAAAACCTGTCGGCGAACATAAAAAAATAACTAACTACCTAGCGGCATCATCGACACTAATACACCGATCAGAAAAACGATCGCTTAGTGACAGTGGTGCTAGGGGGTGAAAGGGTTACCTGGGGGGCGATCAGGGGGTTAAACCTTTATTAGGTAATATATGGGGGTACCTGACGCTATAAAAACCTGGCGGCGAACATAAAAAAATAACTGACTACCTAGTGGCATCACCGACACTAATACACTGATCAGAAAAACGATTGCTTAGTGACTGTGGTGCTGGGGGGCGATCAAGGGGTTAAACCTTTATTAGCGGGGTGGTTGGGGGGCTACCCTGGACCTAAGGGACCCAACACTAACTGCCCTGACACTTTTACAGTTACAAATGTCATTGATTGCAGTGATCAGTAAATAAATGATCACTGCAATCGGTGACACTGTGACTGGGGGCTGGGGGTTGATCGTGTGCCTATGTGTCCTGGTGTCAGTGTACTGCTTGTGCACTAACCTTGATGTCTTCTCTCCACAGCGCTCCGGTATATGTGGGCGCCGCAGGAGAGATGACATTACTTCCTGCTGCTTCCTCTCTGCCTGTGTTTACATTACACAGGCAGAGGAAGCATTTGATTCGCCGGGAGCGATCGCGAGGGGGTGGCCAGAAACCAATGGCTGCCCCCTCATCACGGATCGCTCCCAGAGCGATCCCGACCACTCACTATACCGGAGGGGGGTCCGATACGAAGGCAGGCACGTACAGGTACGTGATTGTGCCTCCAGGTGGCATTCTGCCGACGTATATGTACAGTGAGCGGTCGTTAAGTGGTTAAACAGCGACATCGCTGAAAATGGCTTGGGCAGGAAGAGGGGGGAAGTGCCTGGTATTGAAGTGGTTAACCAGTCAATCTGCAAGAAGCTTCAAATTACATCATTTTTTTTTCTGTGTCCTGAGCTAGACTTTGCTTAGTCATTGCCAACCCTGCTTTGTGGTTGGGACCCTGGCTGGTGGATCTAGCCTCTAAAGCAGGTATTGGTGCAAGATTGCTTTTGAGGGATCTTCCATTTTTGAACAAAAACTGGACAAGGCTGCAGGCTGAAGTCTGGTTTCCTTCCTTAGGGCAGACGTTTAATGAGACAAAGAAACTGCAGCTCAAGAAACAAAATCTGGATTGCTTCAGAGAGGCATGCTCCTGCAGACAAAGTTGGGAGTTTAGAAAGAACTGGAAAGGAGGCCAGTCATCATTCCAGAAACCAGCAAAGCAAAGCCAGGCTGTTATCAAGTCCTTTTTTGACTGTCCTGCCCAGATATGTCTTGGGCACCTGGTTGCTCTTTAGACATATGTGTAGGGAGCCTCGATCTTGGATGCTTGAACCCTTATGAAAATGTATTCAGGACATACCATGGAAGTTCAGTCATCTTCCACGCCCCCTGATTTGTACTGCCCAAACTAGTCCATCGACAAGTGAAGAGATGTTCTAACCTATGTCAAAGCTCTACGATCAAGTAATGGTAATTCCAGTCCAGTGTTTCAAGGCATATACTGCCTGTTAATGGTTCAGAAGAGGAGAGGAAAGTTAGATGCCCATTACAGTAATGATGCTAAATAAATACTGATTCTGTACATGAGAACACCACATGTCTTAGTTATATTATAGGGCCCAGAAATAAGGAAGGATATTCTGTTTTCAATTGCTGAAAACTGGCACGTCTGTTTTTGACACCAAACTGCATTTACAGTGTCTTGGGAGTGCTCCAGAATAGATCCCAAAATGACAATTTAGAAAAGTAGACTGCTCAAGGTTTTTGACAAGGGTTATAACTTCTTCCATAAACAAGGATACTACATAAGTATGTCTTAGTCACTTAGTGGGAAAATGGCAGGGCCTAGAAGGGCAAATGTATTGCGTTTTAGTTCTGGCCGGATTTGGCAAGCCCCAGCATAGTTTCAGTCCCTCAACTTGTATCTTTAGGTTTTGTAGTCTACATTAAAGTATTATGTCAATGTTTTTTTTTTCCTTTCCTTTTCTTTTTTTCCAGAACTAATTTGGTAGCAAATTTGGATACATACATCCCCAATCCCAAAAACCTGGGATGCTGTGTAAAATCTACATAAAATCAGAATGCAATCACATAAACCTATATTTTATTCACAATATAAAACAAATCAAATGTTTAAACTAAGAAAATGTACCATTTTAAGAAAAAAAAAATATTGAAATTGTTGACAGCAACATGTCCCAAAAGTTGGGACTAGGCAACAAAAAGCTGGCCCGATCCAAAAAAGGGGATACAACGCTGATTCCAAAAAAGGGGATAAAATCCGGATTCAAAAAAAGTTGGGAGAAGGCCATGTATAACACAATGTAGCATCCTCTCTTCTTTTAAAACCCCGCTGTAAACGTCTGGGAACTGAGGTGACCAGTTGCTGGAGTTTTTGGAGAGAAATGTTGTCCCATGCTTGCCTGACAATATGCTGCTCTAAAATACTCCAGTATTTTTCAGCATTAATGGTGCCTTTCCAGATATGCAAGCTGTCCATTCCATACACACAAATGCACCCCCATTTGTGGGGAATTGGGGTTAAATATTTTTATTTCTGTAGAATTTGAGAATAAATTGCGTTTAAAAAAATAAAATAATGTGAAAATTAAATTTTTCGGTAATTTTCCCAACACAACATCTGCGTAAATTGCACACCCTTATAAATTTGCCCCAAAATAAAATCAACAAAGTCTGCTAATTAAAATATCACTTTAGTGTGACCTAATGTATGTAAAGTAGCAGAATAAAAAAACTCAATGTAAATGTAAGCTTTGTTCCTTTTCATGCTACATTGCATTGCAGGTGGGAAAAATAAATGGTTTGCGTAAATAGTGTAATCGTAAGTTGGGTTGAGGGCAGGGCTGGACTTACGGGCCGGACTTACCATTGGGCTTGACTGGGCTCAAGCCCATGGGCCCCGCCCAATAGGAGGCCCCGCTCCGTCCAAGTAGACAAACTGTCTTTCTTTCAGAGGCATTGCTATGGGGGTGCGGTCCCGGGTGCGGTCCGCACCCGGGAGACACCCGAGAGAGGGGTGACACCATCCCGAGGGTGGAGAAAGCCCTGTCTCCCTTTGGCATTTTTTTAATTTTTTTTTTATTTAGCCTGAACACATCCGGTGTGCGCTGGGGCTGCTCCTGTCTCTGTTTTTCTCCTCCGAGTCCCCTCTCACTACTGCTCTGCTGAGCTGAGCCTGTCACTACTTTTCTCCTCCCGGGCAGCGCGGCTGCACACTGTGTGTGTGTGTGTGTGTGTGTGTGTGTGTGTGTGTGTCCTCACCATCTGCCGCTGGGTGTATTGTATATCAATCTGAGCCGCCCGCCCTGGCCCCGAGCTGGGGGTGTCCTCCGCCGCCGTAGCCCGAGGTGAGCTCTTGCAATGGGGAGGAGGGGGTGGTTGTTGAGCTGACCAGAGCTGCTGTGGTAAGAAGGAGGAGTGCTAAGAGGGGGGTGGTTGTTTTTACTGCTGGACACAGCTATATCATATATTTTATATATATAATATAGCTGTGTCCAGCAGCAGCACCCCCCCCCCACTGGTTATCAGCTATATTAATATACAGGTATAGTGGCTGAGCTGCCCACCTTGAGACGGTCTGATAACCGGGGGATTGGGGCTGGGAGTGCTGCTGGACACAGCTATATTTTATATATATACTCCGGCTGAGGACAGGACAGACTCCGGCTGAGGGAATCCGTGGCAGGCTCAGAGCAGGCTGACAGCTATTAACAACATCAGCGCAGCAGGCATAGGCAGATGCTGATACTGATGTGGGGGTGGTGGCTAACAGGGAACAGCAGGAGGACTAATCCCAGGGGCAGCATACATGCCAAGTGTCCCATGTACCTCACCTCCCGATCTACAATCTTAAACCACAATTTATATATATATATATATATATATATATAAATATATATATATATATATATATATATATGTAGCGCTACCCCCAGTTAAGAGAGCCGCTGATATTGATTTGGGCCCTGTAGTGCACTGCTGTCAACCCCTGGCAATCGGCTCTAACCTCCCGTGGCACAGCTGGTGATAGAGGGATAGGACCGCGTGACCGCAACTGTTGGTGACGCAGTCCTATAACAAACATACACAGAATATACTTTAAAACTCCTATTAAAGTAAGCTGAACTGACACCAAATGTACTTTACCCAGATATTTTACTGAGGCTAATGGGCAAGTAATAAACAACAGTATAACAAGTTGCAGATCCCTGCAATAAACAGTAATAAAGATAAACAGAGTAATCAGAATAATAAAGTATTGCTATGCAACTCTAGCGCTGCCCTTTTACAGCTACTTCCCCTCATGGGTAGACTAACACCCAGCAATGTCTACCTATGCAGTCAGGCCTGACTGATCTAAATGGAAGTTCAGTGAAACAATATTCGCTAGCAATCTTTTCGGTGGTGCACTTGAAGAACAACTTTGTAATCCGAACGAATAGTAAAGATAAAGGATCTGTCTTTAAACAGCTCTCACCACCCGGACAAGTCCAAATCCGTTTCCTCCATCGATTCGTCTGGGAACAGGAATCCACCAACATCCAAGTCTTCAATCCCTCTGGTGTACTGCAGCAAGGAGGATTAGATGTCTCTAAGGCTCTGCTAGGCTGGCAGAGGGCTCTTTGGAAAGGAGCACACGACCCAGGCTTCAGGCCTTGTGCACACAGCAGTTCAGCACAGAGATCCTCTTGCTAGGAGAGGGGTGTCCAAAGAGGCCGACCAAAACTCCGCCTCCCCTTTATAAAGTCTGCCCCATCAGTCTCTGTTCTGGAGCAATGCACCCTGGGTGCTGCAAGATGTACTGGGAGATGTAGTCTCTCTCTCTCCTCTGCTTTCACTTCCATAATGTCTCTTTACTTCCTCCCGACTCACCTCTCATCTGGAACTTCTTGTCTCTCTGCATTAAAGGGGAACACCCCGCTACACACTCCCTCCACTTGAACTCTTTGGTCCCCAAAGACATCTAACATTTTTAGATCTGCAAAACATTTTAGCTTCAATGCGGTTGCATAGGATTGACAGAGGAGCCTCCCACCAATCATCATAGGATGGGGAGCTGTCCTGTCTACAGGTCGCTTCAGTGGGGGCGACCTGTCTAACTGTGCCAGAGGGTGAGCTGGGGTTGCCCTCCACTAAATGGACAGTGGAAGGATTCGGATTCTCAGCATTCCTTCTAGCAGTAACTACAGAGTCTTCCGAACTGTTCCCCATTTGTGGGTAGGTCAGCTTCTTAGGAGGCCGGATGACTCTTCGAGTCCTTTGCTCTCTTGGGATGTCTGGCTCTGGCGCCTCAGGTACCTCTTCCTCTGAACAACCATCCTGGGCATCTTCCCAGTATTCTGCTGAAGGACTAGAAGGGATGAACTCTGTGGCTTCTGGGTTCAGTGTTCCATCTTGAGTGTCTTCAGTGGCTGGAAGATCAATATTAGAAGTTTCTGGAGTTGGGGAAGGCCACAGCCAATCAAGTTCTCCTTCTTCATTTTCACTAAGTTGAGAGGCCTCTCCCTCTTCAGCCCGGGAGGTCTGCGACCGAGTGTTCGGCCTAGGAGTATCCAGGATAGAGGCCCGTTCAGGGGAGTCTCCCGCAGGAGGTATTCTAACTGCCTCAGCAAGTGGGAGCAGGTGATTCCGATGCCACATCTTCAGTGGGCCTACCTTTCCTTCTGGTTTCAACTTATAGACAGGTAGGCCCGGCAACTTCCTACAGATGACATAAGGTTCAGATCTCCATCTGTCTGCAAGTTTGTGCTTCCCAGGGATCCCCAGGTTGCGTAACAGCACTCGATCCCCAGGCTGTAGGTCTTGCACCCGGACCTTCAAGTCAAAGTTTCTCTTATTTCTAGCCCCCCTTTGGTCGGAAGCTGCTTGAGCTTGCTCATAAGCTACTTTCAGGCTTTGTCTGAGCCTGTCCACGTACCCTTTGTGGGATGTGACTGAGGAATGGTCCAGAGAGGTGCCAAAGGCCAGGTCCACAGGTAGTCTCGCCTCTCTCCCAAACATGAGTCGATATGGGGAGTAGCCTGTAGCATCACTGATGGTGCAGTTGTAAGCATGTACTATGGCTGCTATGTGTTTGCTCCAATGTTGCTTTTTCTCACTTTCCAGAGTCCCCAACATGTTGAGCAAGGTTCGGTTGAACCTTTCCGGCTGAGCATCTCCCTGTGGATGGTAAGGTGTAGTTCGAGTCTTTTTGATTCCCAAAGAATCCAGGAGCTTCCGGATCAGTTTACTCTCGAAGTCTCTCCCTTGATCTGAATGGAGTCGCTGTGGCAGCCCATAATGGACAAAGTACTTCTCCATAAGTACCTTGGCTACGGTGGAGGCCTTCTGGTCTTTGGTCGGGAAAGCCTGGGCATACCGGGTGAAATGGTCGGTTATCACCAGAACATTTCCTAGTCCACTCAGGTCGGGTTCGAGGCAGAGAAAATCAATGCATACCAGATCCATTGGGCCTTGACTTTGTAGATGGCCCATTGGGGCAGCTTGATGGGGCAAAGTCTTCCTCTGGATGCATCGGGCACATAAGTGGCAGTACTCCTCTACCTCTGCCCTCATGCAGGGCCAATAGAACCGACTTCTGACAAGTTGAAAGGTCCTTTCAGCCCCTAGGTGGCCATGATTGTCATGCAGGGCAATCAGAACAGTCTCCCGATGTTTCTCTGGGAGGAACAGCTGCCACTTATCTTCTGAGTCATCAGAGGGGCCCCTTCGGTAGACCACTCCCTGATGTAGCTGCAACCTATCCCACTCCTTCCTCAGCAGGTGAGCTTCTTTTGAAGGTTGACGCATGAGTCTGTTTGGATCCTGATTCTCCAGGGCCTCCAGGACCAATCTCCCCATGGGGTCTTCCAATTGGTCACACCTCAACTCCTTCTTGGACAGTCTTGGCAGGTTGTCCTCTCCCAGTTGAGCTACTCCACAGTAGTGTTTGGGGACTCCCACTATGGTAACTCCTATTTCCTCTGCTCTGGAACCTCCTCGAGCTTGGAATTCAGCTCCTTGACAAAGGGCCCGCACCCCGTCCGGTGCCACTTGGGTCCAATCTTCTATTTCAATGGTGGGGAGATGAGATCTCCTGGACAGAGCGTCTGCTTCTCGATTCCCTACTCCTGGTCTATACTTAAGGCTGAAGTTGAATCCAGACAGTGCGGCCAGCCACCTGTGTCCAGTGGCGTCCAGCTTGGCCGTGGTGAACAGGTAGGTCAGGGGGTTGTTGTCGGTCTTCACAGTGAACTCCGCTCCATACAGGTAGTCTTTGAGCTTGTCTAATACCGCCCACTTGAGGGCCAGGAACTCCAGCTTGTGCATGGGGTAGTTCTTCTCCGAGGGGTTCAGGCTCCTACTCACGTAGGCAACAGGCCGCAGTTGCCCTTCATGTTCTTGGTAAAGTACTCCTCCCAGACCGTCATGACTAGCATCCACGTGCAGTTCATAGGGTTTGGTTGGGTCTGCGTAGGCCAAGACCGGGGCAGTGGTTAGGCTCTCCTTTAATGCCTGGAAGGCCTCTTCACACTTCTGGTTCCACTGATCTCTGACTGACTCTCCCGGCTTCCTGGGCCCTGAGTCGTCCTCTTCCCCCTCGGTCTTGAGTAGTTCATTCAATGGTCTAGCAATTCGGGCGAATCCTTCCACAAACCTCCTGTAATAGGAGCAGAACCCCAAGAAAGATCTGAGTTCTGTTACTGTGGTGGGTCGTGGCCAGGAGGTAACTGCCTCCAATTTCTCAGGGTCTGTGGCCACCCCCTCTTCAGACACTATGTGCCCCAGATAGTTCACAGAAGACTGGTAGAACCGACACTTCTCAGGCGAAAGCTTGAGTCCTTCCTCACTTAGTCTTCTCAACACTTTTTCCAGCCTCTCTTCGTGTTCTTCCAAGGTTCTCCCAAAGACAATGACATCGTCCAGGTATACAAGGACTTCAATAAGGTTCATGTCTCCTACAGTCTTCTCCATGAGACATTGGAAAGTAGCTGGGGCTCCAGACAGACCTTGGGGCATCCGATTGAATTCAAAGAACCCCACTGGGGTTATGAAAGCTGTCTTTTCCTTGTCTTCTGGATGCATAGGGATCTGATAGTACCCGCTCTTGAGGTCCATAACGCTGAACCATTTGGCTCCAGACAAGCTCTGTAGGGCATCCTCTATCCTCGGAGTGGTGTATTGGTCAGGGATGGTTTTCCTGTTGAGAGTCCTGTAGTCTATACAGAGCCTCAATGACCCATTCTTCTTTCTGACCACCACTATGGGAGAGGCATAGGGGCTCCTGGACTCCCGTATCACACCAGTCCTCTTGAGTTCTGCAAGTTGTTCCCTTAGATCCTCCAGATCTGCTAGGGGGACCCGCCTGACTCTCTCTCGGAAGGGCTTGTCTTCCTGGAGGCGGATCCGATGGGTGGCACTCCTTGCACACCCCACATCGAACTCATCTCTGGAGAATATCTTCTCCCATCTAGTCAACTGGGCCTTGGCTCTCTCTTTCCAAACCCTGGATAGATTCAAGTTCTCCATGGACAGCTTCTCCCAAAGATCTCCTCTTTCACCCGTCCCCTTTACTTCTGACAGGGTAACCGGGGCAGCAGGGCTCACCTGGCCCAGCAGCATTCTGGCAGGGATTTCCATGGGGCCTCTGGTAGTGTTTCTAACACTCACTGGAACTCTACAATGGGCCTTCTTCGGAACCTTCAGCGGAATCACTTCTGGTATCACTTCCAGACCTGAGGACTCTCCTTTTGGGTCGGACTCCAGCACGACAAAGGGTCCAGGCTGCTCCCAAGTAAGCTTCACAGTGGCTCTGAGACAGGTTACTTCGCCAGGCTGCAACACTACCCCTCTTCTTCCAAGTCTCCACACCTTCCCTATCCCCTCCACCGGGGTCTTCTGCTCAAGGACCAGCCTTTGGTAAGCCGTCCTCAGCATGGGATGGATCTTGGTGGCTGCTTGCCCCTTCTCTTCCACTAAAGGGGTCAGGAGTCTTCGGACCAGGTCCGTGTTTGTCCCTATTATAAGGGAGCTCTTGTTGGCTCCTGGCGGCTGAGGGCACACAACTGCCAGGGTGTCAAACACTTCGGCCTTCCCAGCCACAGACGGGTCAAAGGTCATCCGGATGGGCAGATAGCCATCATAGGGGAAGCTCTGGGTTCCAATTCCCCATATTTCCAGCTCCTCTATGTTCTGGATGGGCAGATGACTCAAGTGCTTATCGTAGAAATCCCGGTATAGTAGGGTCACTTGTGCCCCAGTATCCAAGATGGCTCTGGTGTAGACTCCCTCCACTTGAATGGGCACTACAGGAGATGGGCCTACCAGTTTCTCCGGATATGGCCTGGCAGGAGTCGCCTTTTTCTGGTCCTTTCCCTTCGGACTCTCTCTCGTCCATCTCCCTTTTGACTTTAGTCTTTCTTGGGCCTGGTATGCATCGATTTCCCTCCTTTTAATGGGCGCACAGACCTGCTGAGGGATATTATAGTTTTTCTTAGGTGTGCATTCCCTTTGGGGAATGCTGTGCCTCTTCTGAGGGGTCTGGCCCTCTCTCTTTGGGGTGTACCCCTGCTGAGGGATACTATAGTTCCTCTGAGGAGTTTTGTCTTTTCTCTTCCTTAGCTTCTCATTCAGTTTGGAACTCACTGAAAATGATGGGCACCCGGTCGGCTCCTTCACCGGGGCCCGCTGAAGTTTCCCGCCAGCTGTTTGGACTTTTCCTCAACTACCAGGCTTGGGCATACTCGCCTGAGATGTCCTTTTCCCCCACATTTGAAGCAGGCTCTCTGTATTGGTTTCATAGAGCGGTTAGTGGTAGGGGTCTTTGGTGCCATGAGTGGTGAGACCTCTTCTGTCTGGGGTTTCACCAGACGAGTCATCAACATCGTCATCATCTCTAGTATTTCTTTCTGGGTCTGTAACAGCTCCTCCAGTCCAGTCTGACTTGTGGGGAAATGGTGAATAGGTGAAGACCATGATCCCTGTTCAGTGCAGGAGATTGAAGTTTCCTCTGTTTTTGGTCCTTCTCAATCTCCATCTTATCTGCTTCATTCATTTTCTCAATGAGGACCTCATCCGGAGTTGAGGGATCTTCCAAATGCTGCTTCAGCTGTAGCTTGATGTAGTCACTCCTCAATCCCGCAGTCACAGATCTCCGAAATTTCTTTTGGACTAGCTCGACTCCAAAATGCTCCCCATTTCCTTCATCCTTGGATGCAAACAACAGGCGGTCCTTGAGCTCAATGGCCCGGAATAGGAAGTTCTGAGGAGTCTCTCCACTCTCCTGGGTCATATTTATCAGTCGATGAAATAACTCAGCAGCATCTTCCTCCTCATAGTAGCTTTTCAGTATCCTCTTTAGCTGGTTCAGGGTCAATCCACCCTTCCTCTCTAACATGCCCCTGACACTTGAACCTGGGTTGATGGCATGGATTACAGCCTCTCTAATTTCAGATTCCTGATATCCTTTCTGTAACCCCAACTCTATTTGGTGTAGGAGGTTGGTGTAGGACAGTTTGTCCTTCTGCCCTCTTTCTCCTATCTGGCCATCAATGCGGAAATCCTTCCGGATGGTTACTTCCTGCAGGCGACCCTGAGCTCGTTTCTTCGGTACCTTCCCAGGTTTGGGCTTTATCTGACCATCTTTCTGATCCTCAGGAGCGACACGTAACTCCTTAATGCGTTCAGCTATCATACTGGAAGTCTCCTGAAACCTCTCTTGTATGTCACGGTACTGTCGTTTCAGATCAATCAGCTGTTGCTCTGCCTGCGATTTAACAGCAGCCCCTGCTTTCCTGTCCAAGGGTTCTAACTGCTTCTGACTAGGATGTGTCAGGTGGAACTCAGTCTTTTCGGACAATTTTATACTGGCACCGTGGAAGTTTTCAGGGACATCCTGTCCCCACTCTATCAGTGCATAGGTGCAGTTGGTCCTTGAGTCTGGTCTCATTGCGACCACGTAAGCCTTTCTATCTGGGGACAATATTTGTACCACCTCTTTAATTTGTTTCTCTCTCCAGTCACTCCCTGGAAGTTCAATGACTACCGCCGCTGTTGGATCGACGCCAATCGCTGCGCACCACTGTGACATTGCTAGCGGGTCCATGCTGGTACTTCTGACCGGCTTGATTGCAGCATGCAACGTACAAGGATCCCGGACTCGAGCCCCCACGTGTAGCGCTACCCCCAGTTAAGAGAGCCACTGATAATGATTTGGGCCCTGTAGTGCACTGCTGTCAACCCCTGGCAATCGGCTCTAACCTCCCGTGGCACAGCTGGTGATAGAGGGATAGGACCGCGTGACCGCAACTGTTGGTGACGCAGTCCTATAACAAACATACACAGAATATACTTTAAAACTCCTATAAAAGTAAGCGGAACTGACACCAAATGTACTTTACCCAGATATTTTACTGAGGCTAATGGGCAAGTAATAAACAACAGTATAACAAGTTGCAGATCCCTGCAATAAACAGTAATAAAGATAAACAGAGTAATCAGAATAATAAAGTATTGCTATGCAACTCTAGCGCTGCCCTTTTACAGCTACTTCCCCTCATGGGTAGACTAACACCCAGCAATGTCTACCTATGCAGTCAGGCCTGACTGATCTAAATGGAAGTTCAGTGAAACAATATTCGCTAGCAATCTTTTCGGTGGTGCACTTGAAGAACAACTTTGTAATCCCAACGAATAGTAAAGATAAAGGATCTGTCTTTAAACAGCTCTCACCACCCGGACAAGTCCAAATCCGTTTCCTCCATCGATTCGTCTGGGAACAGGAATCCACCAACATCCAAGTCTTCAATCCCTCTGGTGTACTGCAGCAAGGAGGATTAGATGTCTCTAAGGCTCTGCTAGGCTGGCAGAGGGCTCTTTGGAAAGGAGCACACGGCCAAGGCTTCAGGCCTTGTGCACACAGCAGTTCAGCACAGAGATCCTCTTGCTAGGAGAGGGGTGTCCAAAGAGGCCGACCAAAACTCCGCCTCCCCTTTATAAAGTCTGCCCCATCAGTCTCTGTTCTGGAGCAATGCACCCTGGGTGCTGCAAGATGTACTGGGAGATGTAGTCTCTCTCTCTCCTCTGCTTTCACTTCCATAATGTCTCTTTACTTCCTCCTGACTCACCTCTCACCTGGAACTTCTTGTCTCTCTGCATTAAAGGGGAACACCCCGCTACACATATATATATACCGTATATAAAGTAATTTAATTAGCTAAATTTAATGTCAGTCATCTTGATGTTTGCTGATTGGTTATTGGCAGTTACGTATTACGTCCATTTATCCCCCACCACCCTAAGTCCTGCCCTGGTTGAGGGTACAAATAAGCATGACCATGACTCTTTTTGACGAGCATGCAATTGCTACACATTTGAATGAGCCTGTGTTCACTATTTAGGTAAGCATTTAATGCTTGCGCAGCAAACGAAAATGTCATCCAGATCACCTGACATCACTATTTCCACTTGGGCTCCATTCAGATGGGGAGTATGAATCTGTACCTTGTGTGAGGGACATTTGAACCATGTTTACCCACACAGGTATGCACTGGTGTTCTGTGTATACCTGTCAATTGTGACACAATGGCTGCATGGACAGAGCCCTACTCCCAGTGTGACATTGGTGTGGGTGCATGGCTCAGAACGCATTCCAGGGTGGGAGCTGTGCACCCACATGGATGTCACATTGGGAAGTAGCAGCTGTCAGTGCAGCCATTGAATCCCATTTGACAGCAATGGGACTGCCTGTACAGGGATGCACAGAATGCCTGTGCATTTTTGTGCAGGTAAACATGGCCCTCGCATAGAGTACGGGGATATGGAGCAGGTGCACAGATCTGAACGCAGACACTTATCATTTAGCTCCATGCACCCATATAAAGAAAGACTAAAAATTTTGATAAAAAACAGTTTCCACTATAAGATTTGCAAATCTATCTTCATAAATTTAAGCCAAAATTTATTCTGCAAATTCCTTTGGTAAAACTGTGTATCTCGTCTGTGTGAAAGCTATAATCTACTAAATGCCAGGACAGAACAAACACCCCCAAAATGACCAGTTTAAGGTATTTAGCAAGAGGTGTGGTGAGTTCTTTTGTCATAATTTTTATATTAAATTTAAA
Source organism: Rana muscosa (assembly GCA_029206835.1). NCBI lineage: Eukaryota > Metazoa > Chordata > Amphibia > Anura > Ranidae > Rana > Rana muscosa. Next base: position 76,874,317 of record CM055121.1, read on the forward strand.
AAAAAAATCACAAAGTTGGCATTTTTATTATGTTATATCTCATGCACAGCATAGGAAAGTTTACAATTACACCCCAAAACACATTCTGCTAGGCCTCCCGAGTCTATGGATATCACATGTGTTAGACTTTTTCACAGCCTAGATGCAGAGTGGAGCCAAAAATTCAAGGAGCGCCTTTGGGCTTTCAAGGAGCATAAATTACACATTATTTTTCTAATTTCCTGACAATCACATTTTTGGAGTACCTGGAACACCAGGACAATGGAAACACCCACAAAATAACCACATTTTGAAGCGTAAACACCCAAGTTTTTTTATTTTTTTGTTTAAAAGGCATGGTGAGTCTTTTGAAAACTCCATTTTATTGCCACAAGTTTTTGGAAACTGCGAAAAAATAATAATATATTTATGGTCGGAGCCCTCTGTCTGAAGAGATATGGATCACATAAACACGTCACAAGACTAACAACACAAATAAGACCTGAAGTGTGGCCTGGCCTTTTGTACGGTATGCCAAATAAAGGGGCCATACCTGAATAGAAGTAATAGATAATTCTGCTGAGAATTGGTTGTAGAGGAGTGCCCTAGAAAAGGGAGATATGGGTGGGTGGGTACCGCGCACTACAGCCGACACTGACCCTGGTGGATGGTCTGTATAAGTACCCCTCGAACTCCTCCCATAATTTCAGGCTAGCATACTAGCCTTCCTATTTATGGTCGGAGCCCTCTGTCTGAAGAGATATGGATCACATAAACACGTCACAAGACTAACAACACAAATAAGACCTGAAGTGTGGCCTGGCCTTTTGTACGGTATGCCAAATAAAGGGGCCAAAAAGTCACACAAGGTTAGGAAGGAATTGTTCTATTATGACAGGTAAACCACTATAGAGCGAGACTGTTAAAGGCTCGTGATATTTCTGCCTGAGGATCGGGAATGTGTCGGGCGAAACACAAGGATTTCCACCTGCCCATCTTCCTTATTGCGTGGTCAGGAACTCTGTTTCGTGATGTTGTTGGGGCTGCTCTAATGCGAAAGCAAGTCCTGAGTAACACCCTGGGTTAAGGCCCGAGATGCTCAGGGGTGTTCTGATGTGGCTGATGCACTGTTTCCCGCTTAGGGGTTCAGTTGGGAAAGGTAGTAGAGGGCTGTCCTCTGATGGATCGGACAGCCGAGTTTACCGATTGCACCAGAACGGCCATGGCGTTATGTGTCCTGAAAGGTTTAATGTCTACTCCGGGACCGGGTTGTATTGTTTCCGATACCGTCGGGTGTAGGATGAAATGACTTTGGTGGCGAGACGGGTGGTGCCTGAGTAGTACTTGGCATTTAGGGCTGGTGATAGTAATTCGCCGGGCCGTGAGACCGTAACAAGGCTAGGTAAATGGCTGCTTGATTTACCAGGCTGGGCCATAGACTGAAGGGGGAACGTGAAGGATAGCAGACATGTCCCGGAGAATGGTGCTGGTCACTGGTAAGCGTTCGGTACTGGAGTGTGGTTGCCGCCACCTGTAGTGTGTTGGCAGATCAGGATGCATTGATGAGGGAGGTAGCACCATGGAGGTGTTATCCGATTCCAAAGTTGGTTGGGACTAATGTGGGATGCCGGACATGGACGAGTCGGCTCCGGGCTTCTGTGAAAGGATGTGGCATGGTTAGGCGGGATAGCGCGTCGGCCGAGGTGTTGCATTGGCCAGGGATGTGGACCCTGAGGCTACTGAGCTGACGTTGTAGGGAAAGTAGCAACAGCCTGCGTGGGAAGGACATGACGGATAATGATTTATTGACCTGCCTTTGTTAATGACTGTGGCTGTAGCCTGGTTGTCTGTGGCGAACATGGCGGTCTGTCCTGCCCGGGGCTGCCCCGTACTAGTGTTGCTGCGACTATGGGGTAGATCTCAAATAGAGAGGAGGACTGACTAAAAAGCGGAATTGTGAGCATCTCTGATGGATCGGATCTCCTGAAACCAATGATGGCCAACAATTGCAGCAAAGCTTGTGGAAGCTGCTACGTCCGTGGTCATCTGAGGTGACGAAGAGGATGCTGATGGGATAAACAAGGGTCTACCTATCCGGTCTCAAGGAATTGGTCCCCCATGGCCAGCTCCTGCTACGGAGGCTGCGTCTAGCTTAATGACTTGGTCAACGTCTCGTGCCTGGGAGAGGAACACTAAGAAGCGTGCGATAAAGGAACGCCCTTGAGGGACGATCCTCATCGTGGTTTGAGCATGCCCAGTAGGGATTGTAGCTGTGGGTTAGTGCCCCCCTGCGTGTCGGTAGACGTATGGATGACTGTCCTGATGCGGGTCAATCTACCGAGAGGTGGGCTGGCCCGCATGGCGCGTTTGTCTAGAACGATTACCAGGAAGGAGATGAACTGTGCCGGTTTTCCTACTTTCTTCACGGTTATGGGCACGTCAAGGTTTTAAAGACCTCTCTTGGATTTCTTAGATCTCACAAGATTTCTAAACCATCGGGAGAACTCCTGTGAGGGTATGCCGGAGTTTGACTGGGTAGTTTTGGAATGAGTCAGGCAGTGTAATGAGTCTGGTGTGGAACCCTGTAGTGCCCCCTGCACTAATACACTAAAATAATAAAATAAACAAAATAAAAAATATCGTGCAATCCCATATACCCAATGCTATACCCACAGTTGATCCAGAGGAAGGCAAAAAACCCCAGCGGAGCATGATCCAATTTGCTACAGCAGGGGAAAAAATTCCTTCCCGGTCCCCCGAGAGGCAATCGGATTTACCCTGGATCAACTTTACCTAGACTGTTAGTACTCAGTTATATTATGTACATTTAGGAAAGCATCCAGGCCTGGTTGCCAGTGTGGTCACTGAGGCGTGTAGCTGAGTAAATGCCGAGGATATCGACTGCAGCGGAATTTGTCTGGTAGAGTTGCCGCTGGTTATGGAACGGCAGCCTAACAGCTTGGTTTTCCTGGCCGTGGCCGGGTAGGGGATGCCCCTACGGCGTAGTTCGGCCGTAAGCTTGGGGATGGTCCAGCCCTGAGGGACTGTGTGGAGTCGTCCGCTGAACCCGAACGTGGTGATGGTGGGATGAAGGTAAAGTCATCGCAGTCGGTCTGCGATATGTTGGGGGCTGGAGAAACGAGAAAGAAAAAGGGGGGGGGGAATGTATGTTTATAGAGTGAGATGCCAGGTATGGAGGGGATAGAGGAGGTACGAAAGTGGGTAGGGAGAAGGAAGGGAGGATGGACAGAATAAGGAATGACAGGCGCAGAGGATAGCCAAGTTTTGCGTACGAGCGCTTGTTGAGTGAAATTTAGAAAACTCAAAAGACTGCGTGGCAACCGAGGTGAGCCAGGAGGTGACTGGCTAGGTAACCGATAGCTCGGGTGCCGCCTGTGCTTGGCACAGACTGATGAACCAGAGCCCCCAGGGCGTACTGGGGCGAGTAGCTGAAGTCTGGTATGCTAAGTAGGAATGTTTCGATCTGTAGTCCAGTGACGTGTGGTCGGTCTGCCAACTCCTGCACTGCCAGCAAGGTGGATGTTGGTGACCTTGTCTGCGTAGTGAAGGATCTCGGATCGGCTTCGAAAACAGAGTGTCGTGCGTAGAGGTATGTGACAGTTGCTAGCGCCTGATGAGCGGTCGAATTGTGTATGTGAAGACTCGGATGTCGTGAAAGAGTGCGGAGAGAAAGCAAGGAGGGGCCTTGCGTTTACGCACCTGACTTGAGCCCTGTCTTGGTTGAGGTCGAGACATGGGTCGACCGGGACCTGTGAGGAGGGTGACATGGAGATATATATATATAATCCTTTTTTTTTTATTATTATTATTTATATATATATATATATTTTTTTTTTTTTTATTTTTTTTTTTTTTATTATATATATAATTTTTTTTTTTTATTATTTATTTATTTATTTATTTATTTTTTATTTTATTTTTATTTTTTTTATTTATATTGTTTTTTTTTTTTCGTTTATTTATTTATTTATTTATTTATTTATTTATTTTTTTATTATTATTATTATATATATATATATATATATATATATTTTTTTTTTGTAGGCCTGAAGAGTTGTGGGAGCGGTAGGTAGCTCCAGGTGAAGAAGTGTGTAAGACCCCCTGCCCCCTTTTTTTTTTTTTTTTTTTTTTTTTATTATATATATATATATATATATATTATTTTATTTATTTTTTATCGGGAAATATCGTCCGACCTGGATTGCAGGGTGGACGGGATGGAAACTCGATCTAAACTGATGTGTGTGGTGGAAAGGGATAGAGAAATCGGTGAGTAGCCGTTTGACTACTGGAGGAGGTGAGTGGCTGGTGTGCAACCACTCGTCGAACGCTCGCAGCGCTTGCGAGGAACCAAATGCCTTAAGGAGACGAAAGAAGAAGAGTTTGTGACTTTCAAGTGTGTGGGGATGGCCGTTTCGTGATGAAACGGGAGTGGTAAGTAATGCGTGTGTATAGCGACTTGGGGTTCGAATCATTGTGGCCGATGCTACGGCTGGATTCGTAACGTTCTGAGACGTTCGACGTTGTATCGGAGGTATGGGTCGGAGCTGTTTAGAGCCGGGTATGGGCCGCGAACGAATTGGTTGTTTCAGCCGAGGATCCGAAACTTGGAGCCGATGCTACGACTGGATTCGGATCGGTTAAAGAAGTTTACTGCTGAAGATCAGAGCGGTATGCGCCGGTGGTGCGACTGTGACTCGACCGATTGAAAATGCCATAGAGCCGAAAAATTGAGCCGCTGCTACGACTGAATTCGGATCAGCTCGAAAGTTCGATGTTTGTGGACCCGAGCCGACGAGCCGGTGGTGCGACTGGGCCCAGATCGGCCATGTAAGCGGAGGATCCGAACCTTTGAGCCGATGCTACGACTGGGTTCGGATCGGATAGGAGGGTCTGTTGCTAGAGATCTGAGTCGATTGAGCCGGTGAAGCGACTGGATTCGGATCGCTTGGGAATGCCATTGGTTCGAAAGTTTGAGCCTATGCTACGACTGAATTCGGATGGTTTGGCGGTTCGATGTTTGTAGGTCCGAGCCGATGAGCCGGTGGTGCGACTGTGCTCGGAACCAACGTGGATGCCAGAGATCCGAATCTCTAAGCCGATGCTGTGCCTGTATACGGGCTGATAACGGGTGCAAGGCGGGGATTTGAATTTCCCGGGTCCGAATCGTAGCGCCGGAGATACGGCTGGATTCGGACGGGTGTTCGATGTTTCGAAGTTGAAGGGGCTTGTGATTGTCGAGGGTCCGGCCTGTAGTGCCGATTGTTAGCGACAAGAGCCGGCCCAGACTGTTTGGTGTATGGTGTAAGTAGGAGGTGTGGGGCATCAGTAAGGTGAAGGGAGAGTATCGTAGGAGGTGTAGGGCATCAGTGACTAGGGATAAGGAAGTGCAGTGTGGGATACCAGTCCGACGACTGGGTAACGGATGTGCGACTGAGGCGAGAGCTTTGCGAGCTGTGAGTAATTCGTACAACAGCTCTGAGAGCCGTAGTGTCTGGACGGACCGTTACCGGTGGCAACGTGGGTGTGACAGGGTACGAAAACAACTGGACTAGTCGATAAACATACGATGCAGACGGAAAACACGGGGTTATGAACCGTGTGATTTTGTAAAAGAAGAAACGTGTACCGGCGCTACGATTCGTACGAACAGTAACGGCCGGTCCTACCTGCGACCGCGAGCGGGGATACGATCAACTGCGAGCGAAGCTGGAAGGTACGAAAGCAACTACACGAACGTTGCGAGTCGTAAGGTGTCGGCTGATGACGACGAATACCGCGCACTACAGCCGACACTGACCCTGGTGGATGGTCTGTATAAGTACCCCTCGAACTCCTCCCATAATTTCAGGCTAGCATACTAGCCTTCCTATATATATATATATATACTGTATATATTTATATATATATATATATATATATATATTTTTTTTTTATATATATATTTCTAAAACAATAAGCTGTGCATATACCTGAATTGATCTCTGTGAATTATATGTGCATACAGATGGGGATGTGACCCCCTCTGCATACAATTTTATATAAAAAAGAGAAAAAAACGTGATTGCTCAACTTCAAACAAGATGATTAAAGTGACCTAATACATGCTTATGTAGCGGGTATTTGAATTTAGGGGAGGCATCTGGGTGGTAGTGTAACCCAGATGCACTAATTGCTAGGGGATCCGGGACCTTTTTTCTGGTTCTTGGAGGACTCTGGTGGTGTGAGGTTCCTTGCGGTCCACAGGTGGCGCTGTGGCCCTGGGCCAGAGCTGAACTCACACCGTAAGACTGTGCCTTTTTGTCCTTCCCTGGAGCTGGTACAGCGGGGTGGGGAACCTGCTGTGATGCAAAGGGAGAGTGGATAAAAGGGGAGGACGCCCTTACCACGGGGTTCAGAGTTCAGAGCTCAGAGTCCGGAGTGGGAGTCGGAGAACTCGGCCGCACCCAGGCACCTTCAGCTTGGGTGCTGGCGTTCCAGTGTTCCAGGCCTAGGTGCCCTTGACCTAGCCGGAGCGGAGATGGAGTCCATCTCAGTTACTTTAGCCTGGGGTGAGGTACTATGGCGGACGCCTGGGGCTCAGTTCCTTCGACTGAGTTCCGCGAGGGTGGAGGAATCCGAGGGGGCCCTAACTCCTTGGGTCCCCGTGTCTGAGTTCGTGAGATCTGGTGTGCGGAACTTCTCTGGAGAGTCCGGCGCAGCATTGCTGGTGACAGAGAGGCCTCCGGTTTCTCCCTTGGACGGATTTTCTTCCCCTGACAGGGGCCGTGCTAGCGAAGGTAATTCATGTTCTACCTCACATAGTCCGTGGCAGTGACTATTCGCCACTGGTGATATCACAGTGGTTAGCAGGAGAAGGGAAAGGATTGTGCCTCGATCTATTCCCCATTACTACTCAGTAGAAGAAACTGTTTGTTGTTTGCCAAGAAGAATAAAACTGAGTTGGACCTATTCACTGTGTGGAACTCTGGTTACTAGGAGCAAAGGAGTCAGGGACGAAGTACTGGACTTGACTCTAGGACACCTACACAAAACCCAATCTTCTGGCCTTCACCTCTTAGCTATGGAGGACATGGGCCGTGGTGTATCTCATCCCTCCCCCCAGCACTGAGACTCCTAGATGAAGAAAGACAAGCCGAGTATGAGAAGGGGAGAGAGGGGTGAGGCCGCTACACTTATATACCAAAGTCTCTTTCCCAAATGTCAGAATAGTGAACAAAAAACAATAAATTGATAATAAATTGAAATAAATGAATGATGAAAGTCTCTTCTCCCAAATTTCTGGAGTGATGGTTGATATACACCCAAAGTAGGAAAAGTGATGGTAGTGTAGCAAAAAAGGGTCCTCCACCAGTAATGTGCTGCCGCTTACCAGAAAGTAAGATCTCTTTTTAGGGAGATCATACACGCTTGGGGCTATTTCCCCAGCCCTAGGTCTTTATATTCTGGTGCCAAAACCTCTTCAGTGATGATAAACACCAAAAAAGGAAAAGTGATGGTATTGTGACAAAAATAATCCTCCACCAATGATTTGCTGCCGCTTACCAGAAGGTGAGATCTCTTTTTAGGGAGATCGTATGGGCTTGGGGCTATTTCCCCAGCCCTGGGTCTTTACACTCTGGTGCTGGACAAACCGCAAAGTTCATAGGAGCGTCTTTTCCTTTGATTTACCTTCTAAATGTTTTTTTTATTTTTCTGAATTTCTCACTTCCTGTTTCTCCTCACTATATATATTTTTTTTTACACAGTTGGCCATTTAATAAGATATTTTTCACACACAGCTTAAGCATACTTAGAATTAAACCCCAAAACGCATTCTGCTACTCCAGCCAAGTATGGCAATATCACATGTGAGACTTTTCCGCTGACTGGACTGATTTATGTACTGGACATTGTATCTTGTGTATCACACAAATCAACCAATTGTTTTAAAGCCAATGTACTATAATAGTCACCTCTATATGAGTGGTCATATAGGGGAATATAGTTTAGTGTAGCATTACTTATAGCAGTCCTAGTTCCTATAAGCCAAGCAAGCCTAGCCTACTGGCACATGGCTGCCACCAGGAATGCCATGTTCACTGTCCTGGTGTCTCACAGTATTTAAGGTTAGTGAGGACAGAGGCAATGCTACACTGGTGTGGCGGTTATCAGGGACAATAAGACTGGTGTGGCAGTGATTTGAGTCAAGACTGGTGTGGCAGTAATCAGGGACAATATGAGGGGTGTCACAGTAATTAGGGACACTGAGTGGGCGGTGGTGAGTAGGGACACTGACTGGCAGCACCAGTCTGGTGACATTGTACTGCTGTGGTAGTGATCAGATAATGGCTGGCAGCACTAACATACAGTGATATCTGAACAGTAGTGATGAGCCGAACACCCCCGGGTTCGGTTCGCACCAGAACCCGCGAACGGACCGAAAGTTCGTACGAACATTAGAACCCTATTAAATACAATGGATGCGAACGTTCGAATTCTAAAGTGCTAATTATAACAACTATTATGCATGTTATTGTCCTAAAAAGGGTTTGGGAACCCGGGTTCTGCACCAGGGGACATGTATCAATGCAAAAAGAAGTTTTAAAAACGGTCGTTTTTCGGGAGCAGTCATTTTAATGATGCATAAAGTGAAAAAAAAAAAGTCAAATATTCCTTTAAATATCGTACCTGGGGGGTGTCTAAAGTATGCCTGTGAAGTGCCACGTGTTTCCCGTGTTTAGAACTGTCCCTGCACAAAATGACACTTCTAAAGGAAAAAAAAGCCATTTAAAACTGCTTGCGGCTTTAATGTAATGTCTGGTCCCGGTAATATGGATGAAAATCTTTAAGAAAAATGGCATAGCTACCCCATGACCCTCCCCCCCTACCCCAGCCCATTACCAGCCCCTTTGGGTCTTGTATGGATATTAAGGGGAACCCCGCACATAAAATAAAAAAGGCCCTATATACTCTGAACAGCCGTATACAGGCGGTGCATACAAGACAGGGACTGTAGGTTTGTTCTTATGTAGAATGTGTTTGTAATTTTGAACAGGTACATTGTTGAAGTGTAGCTCCAGCCCAAAAATCTATTTTTAAACTTTTTGGAAAACATAGGTAAGGGTTATCACCCCTGTAACATTTGTTTTGCTGTCTGTGCCCCTGTTCAGAACATTTCACCTCACTTTCCGTCCCAATGACAACTGTTTTTGAAATGTGGTGTTTTTCTTGAAACAAGGATTGCTGATAAAGCATCAGTACAGAGGAGACACCTTTCTCCCATATTTATTCTTACAGGAGAGAATTTTCCTTCCTAGTGGTAGATTTCCTCTCACTTCCTGTTGTCTTCTTGCGTTTGCAAGTAGGAGTCGTTTGTAAGTTGGATGTTTGAAAGTAGGGACCTGCCGTATATACTCTGCAGAAATAGGCCCCTTAGTTGTTGGTGTTGGCACAACACTGTAAGCACTCACAGTTACTCTTGGTTGGTGCTGGAACGCCCTGCTGTCAACTATTATATCAGGAATTTTAATTACATATAATTGTTGAACAGTGGTAGTAAAAATTGGGCCTTTGATGGTGGTGCTGGTGCCACAACACTGTAAGCCCTGACAGTTACTCTTGGTGGGTGCAGCAATGGGCCCTGCTGTGAATTATTAGATCAAGAATTGTAATTGCATGCCCCTGTTGAACAGGGGCTGAAAAATTGGGCCTTAGGCACTGGTGGCACAACACTACAACCCCTCACAGATACTGTACTTGGAGCACAGCAATGAGCCCTGTTGCAAAGTATTGCTTCAAAAATTGTAATGACACGCCCCTGTTAAACAGGGGCTGAAAAATTGGGCCTTAGGCACTGGTGGCACAACACTACAACCCCTCACAGATACTGTACTTGGAGCACAGCAATGAGCCCTGTTGCAAAGTATTGCTTCAAAAATTGTAATGACACGCCCCTTTTAAACAGGGGCTGAAAAATTGGGCCTTAGGCACTGGTGCCACAACACTCCAACCCCTCACAGATACTGTACTTGGAGCACAGCAATGAGCCCTATGGCAAATTATTGCTAAAAAAATTGTAATTACACGCCCCTGTAAAACAGGGGCTGAAAAATTGGGCCTTAGCCACTGGTGGCGGCACCCATAAACAAAAATGATCTTCCAAGCTATCATCATCAATCGTATCATTGAGGACTCGGAGGAGGAGGATAGCCAGTCAACATAACAGCACAGGCACTCACTATCAGCATCAGTCTTGAAGGGATGTGACATGTTAAAATCAATTAGTCTGTTATATCAGCATCAGGTGTGTGGTAGCTGGTGGTGATCCAAGACTGGTTCATCTTGATGAAAGTCAGTCGATCAACCGAGTCGGTGGACAGGCGCACCCTGTGATCCGTGACAAATCCTCCAGCAGCACTGAATGTGCGTTCCGAAAGAACGCTGGATGCAGGACAGGCCAGTAGCTCAATTGCATACTGTGCAAGCTCTGGCCAGTGATCCATCCTCAAGACCCAGTAAGCCAGAGGATTTTCGGTGGGGAAGGTGTCCAAGTCTGACCTTGCCCCTAGATATTCCTGCACCATGTTTATCAGACGCTGGCGATGGTTGCTGGAACCGATCATACTTTGGGGCTGCGGACTAAAGAATTGTCTGAACGCATCGGTCAGACGGCCACCTTCCCCACCGCTCCTTCTTTGACTGGCCGAAGCCTCAGCAACTCGTTGTCCAGGACCAGGAGTTTGTAACCTCCCAGTCTCTGGGAACGCGTTGCACAGACCTTTCTGCAAGGCCTCCCGGAGTTGTCTCATCCTCTGCTCCCTCTGCGAAGGTAACATAAGGTCCGCAACCTTACCCTTGTACCGTGGATCAAGGAGAGTGGCCAGCCAGTAATGGTCCCTCTCCTTGATCCGAAGAATACAAGGATCCTTCCGCAGACTTTGCAGGATCAGGGAGGCCATGCAGCGTAGGTTTGCTGAGGCATTCGCTCCGGAGTCCTCTGGGTCACTAAGGACGACATGATCCGCAGCCACCTCCTCCCAGCCACGTACAAGTCCACTGGTTTCTTGGGACTGTAAATCATCCCTAAAAGACTGCTGCTGATGATGCTGAGTGCCAGCCTCCACCTCCATGCTGACACAATCCTCCTCCTCCTCCTCCTCCTCCTCTTCCTGTGCGATGGGTGGGACAGAAGGAACACTGTCTGGGTAAAGGGGGCCTTGAGAGGCAAGGAAGTCCTCCTCTTCCTGCCTCTGTTCTGCCTCAAGTGCCCTGTCCATTATTCCACGCAGCGTGTGCTCCAACAGGTGGACAAGAGGTACAGTGTCACTGATGCATGCACTGTCACTGCTCACCATCCTCGTGGCCTCCTCAAATGGTGCCAGGACAGTGCATGCATCCCTGATCATGCCCCACTGGCGTGGAGAAAAAAAACCAAGCTCCCCTGACCCTGTCCTGGTGCCGTAGTCGCACAGGTACTCATTGATGGCCCTCTGCTGCGTGTGCAGCCGCTGCAGCATGGCCAACGTTGAGTTCCACCTGGTGGGCATGTCACATATAAGGCGGTTCTTGGGCAGGTTCAACTCCTTTTGCAGCTCAGCCAGGCGAGCACTGGCATTATAAGATCTGCGGAAATGCACACAGACTTTCCTGGCCTGCCTCAGGACATCCTGTAAGCCCGGGTACCTGCCCAAGAACCGCTGCACCACCAGGTTAAGGACGTGAGCCACACAGGGCACATGGGTCAGTTGTCCCTGTCGGAGGGCGGAGAGGAGGTTGGTGCCATTGTCGCAAACCTCCATTCCTGGCTTAAGCTGGCGTGGCGTCAACCACCTCTCGGCCTGGCCCTGCAGAGCAGACAGGACCTCTTCCCCAGTGTGGCTTCTGTCCCCCAAACACACCAGCGCAAGCACGGCATGGCATCTTTTTGCCTGCGTACTTGCGTAGCCCCGTGAACGGCTACGGAGCACCGCTGGTTCATAGGACAAACCACAGGAAGAGGCCATGGAGGAAGAAGAAGAGGAGGGGGTGGAGGAGAGAGGTGTGTCACAACCAGTAGTAGCATTTTGGAGGCGTGGCGGTGGAACAACCTCCAACACTACTGCACCTTGTCCTGCATCCTTCCCAGCTGCCAAAAGAGTGACCCAATGGGCCGTGAAAGAAAGGTAACGTCCCTGTCCATGCCTGCTGGACCATGAGTCAGCGGTAATATGCACCTTACCGCTGACCGCCCTGTCCAGCGAGGCCAAGACATTGCCTTCCACATGCCGGTAGAGAGCCGGAATAGCCTTCCGTGAGAAAAAGTGGCGTTTGGGAACCTGCCACTGAGGAACCGCACATTGCACAAACTCACGGAAGGGGGTTGAGTCTACCAACTGAAAAGGCAGCAGTTGAAGCGCTAGCAATTTAGCCAAGCTAGCATTCAACCGCTGGGCATGTGGATGGCTGGGAGTGAACTTCTTTCGACGGTCCAGCAGCTGGGGCAGGGAAATTTGCCTGCTAGAATCGGACGTCGGTGTACTGCTAGCAGAGTGGCCGCAAGTACTTGGCTGTGACACACCTAATTCTACACCTTCATTCCTCTCAGTGCATGTTTCAGAGAGGACTGAAGTTATAGTGGGGTTGGAGATCCCAGCTGATGCGGTGCAAGGAGAGGTCCGCTTTGTTCTTTGGTGTGGGTCTTTGAGGTAGGCTTGCCAACGAGCTGCATGGCAGGTCAACATATGTCTGGTCAGGCATGTGGTACCCAAGCGGCTGATGTTTTGGCCACGCGATATACGCTTGAGACATATGTTGCAAACAGCAGCTGTGCGATCTGATGCACTAGCCTCAAAAAAGGCCCACACCAAGGAACTTTTTGAATGATGGGCAGAGGCAGCGCCCTGCACAGGCGGAGCTCTGCAGTGTGATTCCGTCGGTGTACTGCCCTTACGCTGGCCACCAAAGGGCATCCTGCCTCGTTGGAGATGTGCCTCCTCCTCATCCTCCTCCTCTCTCCTATTAGGCACCCACGTGGAGTCAGTGACCTCATCATCCCCTCCCTCCTCATCACTGGAGCCAATCTGGCAGTATGCTGCAGCTGCTGGAACATGACTGCCAGATTGGTGTCCTTCTTGAGCATCCCCTCTGTCTGCTCTCACGCTACTGCCTTCCTGTAGCTGGGTTTCATCATCAGACCCTTCGAAACGCTGGGCATCCTCCTGGAGCATGTACCCAACACTGTGCTCAAACAGTTCGGGGGACTCCTCAGGAGGAGGACATGGTGGGTCTAGGGAAGGAGTGACTGATGATGAGTCTGACATTGATACCAGGGAAGAGGACGCTTTGGCAGCTGCTTTGCCAGTACCCTGAGCCTGGGTGAGAGAGGATGAGGAGGAGGAGGAGGGCTTGGTCATCCACTCTACCAAGTCTTCGGCATGATGTGGCTCAACATGTCCAGCTGCCGAAAAGAAGGACAAGCGTGTCCCATGGCCATGTGCTGATGACAATGCACCGCGTCCACGACCAGCACTGTTGCCCCCAGACACAGAGCCTGCTTGCCCTCTTTTATTGCCTCCTGACTGTCTGCCTCTCCTTGTTTGCCTTCCAGACATTCTAATAGATGGCCTGCAGGGAGATGGGAAAAAAGCAATAAGGGCTACCTTCAGGTGTCCTTCTCTGTCCCTTTACTTAAGGATTTCTAAATATGGTTGAGGATGATTGCTTTTGCACAGAATAGCACAACGACAATTTCCCTGACTGTCCAAAAAACAAGGATTTCAAAGATGGTTGATGAGGAATGCTTTAGCACACTATAGCACAAGGAGAATTCCCCTCACTTTCCTTCTTTGTCCCTAGAAACAAGGACTCGCACAGTGAAAGAAACTGACACTCTCCCTACCTAGAGTTTTCTGTCCCTAGAAAAAATGTTTTTTTAAAGCACACTATAGCACAAGGAGAATTCCCCTCACTTTCCTTCTTTGTCCCTAGAAACAAGGACTCGCACAGTGAAAGAAACTGACACTCTCCCTACCTAGAGTTTTCTGTCCCTAGAAAAAATGTTTTTTTAAAGCACACTATAGCACAAGGAGAATTCCCCTCACTTTCCTTCTTTGTCCCTAGAAACAAGGACTCGCACAGTGAAAGAAACTGACACTCTCCCTACCTAGAGTTTTCTGTCCCTAGAAAAAATGTTTTTTTAAAGCACACTATAGCACAAGGAGAATTCCCCTCACTTTCCTTCTTTGTCCCTAGAAACAAGGACTCGCACAGTGAAAGAAACTGACACTCTCCCTACCTAGAGTTTTCTGTCCCTAGAAAAAATGTTTTTTTAAAGCACACTATAGCACAAGGAGAATTCCCCTCACTTTCCTTCTTTGTCCCTAGAAACAAGGACTCGCACAGTGAAAGAAACTGACACTCTCCCTACCTAGAGTTTTCTGTCCCTAGAAAAAATGTTTTTTTAAAGCACACTATAGCACAAGGAGAATTCCCCTCACTTTCCTTCTTTGTCCCTAGAAACAAGGACTCGCACAGTGAAAGAAACTGACACTCTCCCTACCTAGAGTTTTCTGTCCCTAGAAAAAATGTTTTTTTAAAGCACACTATAGCACAAGGAGAATTCCCCTCACTTTCCTTCTTTGTCCCTAGAAACAAGGACTCGCACAGTGAAAGAAACTGACACTCTCCCTACCTAGAGTTTTCTGTCCCTAGAAAAAATGTTTTTTTAAAGCACACTATAGCACAAGGAGAATTCCCCTCACTTTCCTTCTTTGTCCCTAGAAACAAGGACTCGCACAGTGAAAGAAACTGACACTCTCCCTACCTAGAGTTTTCTGTCCCTAGAAAAAATGTTTTTTTAAAGCACACTATAGCACAAGGAGAATTCCCCTCACTTTCCTTCTTTGTCCCTAGAAACAAGGACTCGCACAGTAAAACACACTGACACTCTCCCTACCTATCCTTCTCTTTCCCTAAACTAAAGGAATCCAGGTTAAGCAAGAAAGAAATAAATGTCACTGTCCCTGCCTATGCTTGTCTTTCCCTGCTCCGGAACACACTACACTAGGCCGCCGTGCTGGCGGCCTTTTATAGTGTGGGGCGTGTACTAAACACCCTCAGCAATAATTGGCCGCAGGCATCCTGCCTGTGGCCAATCATTGCTCTCCTCGCTGCCGGCGCTGTGATTGGCCAAGCATGCGGGGTCACAGTGCATGCTTGGCCAATCACAGCGCCTGGATGACACTGCGATGGCGTAGTGCATTGTGGGCCGTTCGCGTCACTCGAATTTGGCGCGAACGGCCCAAATCGTTCGATCTTCGTCGAACGATCGAACAGCCGATGTTCGAGTCGAACGTATGTTCGACTCGAACACGAAGCTCATCCCTACTGAACAGCCAGCCATTGTACATAATTACTTACACTGTGATACAATGTCACCATAGTGACACTGTACTATGCTAAGGGATGGTGAAGGATATACTACTATACTATCTGTGTAAACACACAGATCCACGTCCTAACAGGGGAGAGGAGACCGATCGTGTGTTCCTTGTACAGTATATAGGAACACCGATCGGTCCCCTCCCCCCACAGTTAGAATCACTCCCTAGGTAACAGTTAACCCCTTGATTGCCCCCGCGTGTTAACCCCTTACATGCCAGTGACATTTATACAGTAATCGGTGCATATTTATAGCACTGTTCGCTGTATAATTTTGTCATTGGTCCCAAAATAGTGTCAAAACTGTCCGCTCTGTCCATCGCAATATCGCAGTCCTGAAAAAAATCGCAGATCACCGCCATTACTAGTGTAAAAAGAAAACAAAATGCCATAAATCTATCCCTTATTTTGTAGACACTAACTTTTGCTCAAACCAATCAATATATGCTTTTTTTTTTTTACCACAGATATGTAGAACAATACATGTGGGCCTACATTGAGGAAGAAATTTGTTTTTAACCACTTCAACACTGGGCTTTTTTTACCACCTCTATACTGGGCCTATTCTGGCACTTCTCTCCTACATGTACAAATCATCATTCTTTTGCTAGAAAATTACTCAGAACCCCCAAACATTATATATGTTTTTTAGCAGACACCCTAGGGAATAAAATGACGGTCATTGCAACTTTTTTTCTTGCACGGTATTTGCGCAATAATTTTTCAAACGCCTTTTTTTGGGTTTCATGAATTAAAAAATAACAAAACAGTAAAGTTAGCCCAATTTTTTTTCTAAAATATGAAAGATGATGTTACGCCGAGTAAATAGATACCTAACATGTCACGCTTTAAAATTGCGCTCACTCATGGAATGGCGCCAAACTTCGGTACTTAAAAATCTCCATAGGCGATGCTTTAATTTTTTTTACAGGTTACCTGTACTTTTTTTTACAGGTTACCAAGTACAGAGGAGGTCTAGAATTGTTGCATGCGCTCTAACGCACGCGGCGATACCTCACATATGTGGTTTTAACAGCGTTTACATATGTGGGCAGGACTTGCGTGTGCGTTCGCTTCTGATCGCGAGCTACCGGGGACAGGGGCGTTTTAAAAATTTTTTATTATTATTTATTTTACTTTATTTTTTTCCTATTTTTTTTTTTTTTTGATCACTTTTATTCCTATTACAAGGAATGTAAACATCCCTTGTAAAAGGAATGGTGTGTGACAGGTCCTCTTTATGGAGAGATGCGGGGTATCCCCTCCTGCCGCCTATAAGAACGATCAAGCAGCGGAACCGCCCTATGATCATTCTTATGGCGCACAGAATCGCCGGCAGAACAGAAGGATATCTGAATGATGCCTCTAGCTGCAGGCATCATTCAGATATCCCCCCACAAAGCCCAGGACATCATACGACGTCCACCCAGGATGGGAGATCCCATCTGTGGACGTCATTTGACTATGGGCAGGTAGGGAAGTGGTTAATTGGGATATTATAGCAAAAAGTAAAAAATATTGTGATTTTTTTTTTTGCCAAAATTCTGTCTTTTTTTGTTTATAGTGCAAAAAATAAAAACCGCAGAGGTGATCAAATACCACCCAAAAAAAAGCTCTATTTGTGGGAAAAAAAATGATCAAAATTTCATTGGGGTACAGTGTTTTATGATCACGCAATTGTCATTCAAATCGTGACAGCTGAAAATTGGCCTGGGCAGGAAGGGGGTGAAAATGACCTGTACTGAAGTGGTTAATGACACCCCAGTCTTAGTCCGTAGGGTTCAATATTGAGTTGGCCCACCCTTTGCGGCTATAACAGCTTCAAATCTTCTGGGAAGACTGTCCACAAGGTTTAGGAGTGTCTGGGAATTTTTGACCATTCTTCCAGAAGTGCATTTGTGAGGTCAGGCACTGATGTTGGACAAGAAGGCCTGGCTTACAGTCGCCACTCTAATTTATCCCAAAGTGGTTCTATCCGGGTCAGGTCTCTGTACAGGCCAGTCAAGTTCCTCCATCCCAAACTCACTTATCAATGTCTTTATGGACCTTGGTTTGTGCATTGGTCCAAATCATTTGGTGGAGGGCGATTATGGTGTGGGTGGGTTTTTCAAGAGTTGGGCCTGGCCCCTTAGTTCCAGTGAAGGGAACTTTTAAGTTGCCCGCATACAAAGACATTTTGGACAATTTCATGTACCCGACTCCCTGTCTTGGCCACCTTCCGGGGAAAAGTGTAGGCTGCTTGAGGGACCGACACTTCAGGCAAAGATGGATAAAGCCACCACAAGGTCCAGGAACTGCAACAGAAAGTCTGCTGTAATGGCGGTGCTCCCCTTTGAACAGGAACACATTTCAAAGGGATTCTACTTCTTTGTCAACCTGTCAAAATGGCTAACTACCCGCTAATAATAGAACCAACTATGGGGAAGTTCTAATACAACCCCTGCAGCAATCAACGGGAAAAAAAACTGTGTAAAAGAATGCAGGGCTGACAGAAGCCACTGATCCCAGGAAGGACATATGATACAATTTGAAATGCATAGAAAACTTTTTCCAACCTGGGAAGTTATATTGTTTCTAGGACCTTGTTAATATATAAAAAAAAAACAGTATTGAACAATATAATGGGGTTGTACAATTAAAGGGTGTGCTTGGCCAATATAGTGAAAGACTGCAGCACTGAAAAAATACCTAAATTGGTGGGATGTGGTATTAAGTGTGCTACCAAAAGAAGTGTATACAAGTTCATGGACCTATATACAAATACCAAATGTGTGTAAACGATTGATACAAAATAGAAGAGTCCTGAAATGAAATTAAAAAAAAATATATTGGTGCAAAACACCTATAATAAGTGAATGAAAAATTATGGTTATGTTAAAAACAACCTTAATAACAAAAAAATGTGTATGAAAAAAAAGTCAATCTGTGAATCAACTGCTAGATCCAATAAAAATGTCCATCCAAAACAATACAAGAGTAAAGGTTCAGTGCAAACATATCCAAAGATACTTCATCACCATACTAAGGAATAAACAGATGGCAGCTTACCAGATCCTAAAAGGATCTATATGCATTTGTCGTCGGAGTCTTCACCCGTAATACGTGGGAACCCCAATGACCATATCTGCGTGATACGTGATAACCCCAACTACCAAGGCCTGCGGTGTGCCTTGGCCTAGCTGGACGGTACGCCTAAAAGAGGGCATACCCTGAGTAAATGTAAGAGAAATGAATGAGTATAAAATGAATGAAATGAGAAAGGGGGAACGGGAGGGTGGGACCAAGAAGACGAGCCGACGAGGGACAAGCCAGAGGAGGAGGGAGATATACTCCCTCAGACTCCTCCCACAAATCCAGGCTGGCCTCCGGCCAGCCTTTCAACTTGTCGTCGGAGTCTTCACCCGTAATACGTGGGAACCCCAATGACCATATCTGCGTGATACGTGATAACCCCAACTACCAAGGCCTGCGGTGTGCCTTGGCCTAGCTGGACGGTACGCCTAAAAGAGGGCAAAAAGACACAAAGATAGGTAAGTAATAAGCTTTAATGAACAGGTAACACTTAATTCAACAACACGGCAAAAGCTCTGCGAACTTCCGTGTGAGGTTCGGGAATGTACCTGCTATAACAGGAGGACCTCCAGCGCCCCATGTGTTTGATGATGTACGAAGGGACCCCCTGCTTAGAAGCTGCTGATGCAGCACCGATCCTGAAAGAATGCCCGGAGAAACGTTTAGGATCCAAATCTAATTTGGCAAGCAAGATCCTGACATGGCTAACAAATTGTTTGGAAGTGATAGGCTGCGTAGGGAAGGGGAGCAGGGGATCATTCACGGGTGTTGAGAATAAACGGCAAAGAGAGTCGAGCACTTCGACCGGGCACCAACCGTTGTGCGTGCGGTAGTACTTAACCACAAACCCCTGACCAATTTGCCTATTCTTATTATTTGGAAGCTGCAGCTCATAATGCTCAGGAAATCTAGAAAGACTACCTCTGAGCAAAACAGGTGCATGACAGCTGGATTTGGACACTTCCCCGGGTCGGAGAAACCCGAAGAAACAGAGGTAAACTGCCGCCTTGAGAACTAAACTGGGACCTGTGCCAAAAGGGGAAGTGGAGAGCATATCCGACATGTCACGGAAAATCTGCCCGGTAATGGGTTGGCGAGACAACTGGGAGAACCCCTGATTTCTTTGTATACCCCTCAGTATGGCTTTCAGAGGGTGAGCAGCAAAAATGGATGGACTGTCAGGCGCATGCAGGGACCTGAAATGCTGAATACCTGATAAATACAGTTTGATAGTACTGGCCGATAATGCCAGCTCACAGTGGCAATACGCAGTAAACATCATGATGTACTTGGTATCCTCTGGGGAACTGCAAGGATGTAAGGACATGAACCTAAGGAACGTCTTCCAACCCGTGGTATATGCTCTCAGCGTATTTCTGGACAAGGACCTGTTGGCCAGATTGATCGCCTGAGACCAGAAAGTATTCAATCCATGACTAATAGTGAGTGATGGGGGATTGGCTGGCCCGTCCGATCTGCTGCCGGATGCTGTAAGAAAAATAGCGGCATGTTAAGACGGGACAAAGCATCAGCTGCACCATTGTGATCCCCACTAACGAACTCACCCCGGAAATGGAATTTGTAGGTCAAGCCCAACCATGTCAACTTACGCATGAAGGACATGATTACCAGGGACCCTGATCTTCCTTTATTGATAATTTTGGCTGTAGCCAAATTATCCGTAAAGAAAACGACCGAGTTGCCTGACCAGCCAGGACCCCATGTGACAGCTGCCGCCAAGATTGGGTAAATTCCAAATAGTGCTGACGTGAGGGCAAATTTTGGCAGAAGGAAAACCTCGGGGGGCCAGCGGCTGGCCAACCACTCCTGGCCAAAAATGGCTGAAAACCCGACTGAAGCGGCGGCATCTGAGAACACATGCGGAGAATTACTAGTAGGATGCGGGATGAACATGGAGATGCCATTCCACCCGCACAGGAACCGATCCCACATGACTAAATCAGCACGGGCATCCGCTAGTAATTTGACTGGTGACTCAGAATCATGACACTGGGGGAGAAGAGCCAGCAACCTCGACACAAATGCCCTACCCTGCGGAATGATCCTCATGGCGTGATTCAACATCCCCAAGAGAGACTGTAAGTCCCTCTTGGAAGATACCGGGGAAAGAACAAAGAGATGAATGGAGCGGCGTATCCTGACTAATTTCTCCAAGGGCAGACTAGCAACCATAAGATTGGAGTCAAGCGTAATCCCTAAAAAGGTGATGATTTTTGCTGGACCTTCCATCTTATGCGTAGCTAATGGGACATTCAATTCTGAAAATAGCCCTGTAAGCACCTGCAGATCCCTGGGCGGGACACCGGGATCTTCCAACAGCAGAAAATCATCCAGATAATGAATTACCCTCTGACAACCACTGCAGTAACCCAGAATCCAATGAAGAGCCTGGGCAAAGGTGTCAAACAAGTACGGACTGCTTTTAGACCCAAACGTTAATTTGGTGGCAAAAAAATACTGCCCGCGCCACTTGATGCCATGCCATTGCCAGAGAGCAGGACTGATAGGAAGCAGCTTGAATGCATCAGAGATGTCAGCTTTGGAAAGCCAAGCACCCCTACCTAACTGCAAAATGTGCTGGATTGCCAAATCTACTGATGAATACTTTAGAGAAAACTCCTCGGAGGGGATGAGAGAATTGAGACTAGGAATGTGAGATGAATGAGGAGCGGACAAATCGTAAATCAAACGGAATTTATTTGAGAATTTTCCACAGACAACCCCGACGGGATTGACCCTCCACATGCAAAAAGGTGATGACAGGAACGGACCGATCAAGAACCCCTTGGACAATTCAGCCTGCAGTAACTCATCGACAATATCAGGGTGGTTCTCAGCTGACAACAAATTGTTGCACTCGAACGATTCTGTAGGAAGGGTAATGAGCCCAGTATGGAAACCTGAAGACAACCCTTCCAGCAAAAACTGTCTGAACGCTGGTGAAGGATGATCACTCAGGAAATCCCCCAACAAGGAGACATTAACTCGGCACAGTCATGAGGTACCGACGGCCTTGACCAGGCAAGCGGACTTGGGGTGGGCTCTGAAGCAGTTGGAGCAAACGTGCAACAACCTGCATTGGTTGTAATTGCAACCAGTATAGTTATAATTATTGCACAACTGAGCCTTCCCCAGATACCGGATGGGTCTACCCATTTTGTCCACCTGCCCTGGGAGACCCGCAGATCCACCAGCCGACTGTTTGGAGGTCCCTATCTGACTAGGGGACTCGCAATTCGGACACCAGGCAGTGGTGTGAGCCGATGATTGACAGTTGGCACATACAGGGGATCTTTGACTAGCGAAATGCCTGCAAAATAATTCCATGTCAATGGTGCCCCACCATGACACCACTTGGAACTGAGCCCAAGTGGCCGCCACCTTTGCCGCAAAGGACCGATGATAATCGTAGAAGATTGAACCACCGTACTTATGCGCCAAGTCCACAACCTTATGAAGGTATAGATCCAATTCTTCCCTCCTCCCTGGACTGACCGAACAGATGATGTCTCTAAAGATGCCGAAGGCCAGCACAAACTCTGGTACACTGAGTTTGCGACTGAGCCTAGGATCTTTGGTCTTGAGCACCACCGACACCTCCCCACAAGCAAATGACTTGTTTTCAGACACATCCTGGGCCGCTATGAGTAGGGAGGCTAGATTGACATCCTTCCCTTCCAAGACATCTTTCTTGATACTGGCAGGGATGAAATGGGCCGGTGACACCGACGGCAGAGCCGCAGACGGTGAAGGCATCACTGAAGGTAAAGACATATTACCTGTAGCCGGGCTCAGGAGAACAGGGGCTGAGGGGGCCGCAGGCACCTCCGAGCTGGCTGATACTGCTGCACCAGCCGCCCGGGCCTCAATCACCTCCATCCTATCCTGTAACTGCAACATAGAGGTGGAGAAAGAATTTAACATCGCATGGATTTGCGTCAAGGAGTTGTGCACCGAAGCGTGTTCCGCACTGGTAGACGGTACTGGTTCAGCAGAAGGGAAACATAACCTAAAAAGTTCCGCTTTCCTGGCAGTAGATGGGAAAGAAATGCCCTTGCGATGTAGCTCGGCCATAATCCTAGGCACAGTCCAACTCCTTAATGAAGGTGAACTTCCATGATTTGAACCCCTACGCGGAGTAGGCGGGATGAACGGGAACTCGTCGCTTTCTGTCACATGAGACATAACGAAATCTGAGGAAAAACAAACTACAGCAAAATAAGAATGCATGGACCGCACCAACCTAACTAAGTCTGAACACGTGAAACATCAGTGGTAGACCAATAGCGCGTGAATTAAGCTAAGTGACACAACCAATCCTAAGATGTATGGAATGAGTGAGCCCGAGAAACCTGCAGCGCAATAACAGGCAATTAAAAACGAACACTCAGGGCTACGATACCCACAGACCGTGGTGGGTAGATATGAACGTAGAGAATGAAAGGTGCAACGTATGATGAGTGATGTACAGGCGAGAAGATTGTGGTCCAACCAATCACTTAAAAACGAAACCTCAGCCTGTACGGATCTGTAGACGTGACAGACCCTGAAAGCAAGTGAACCTAACTAAAAAACTAACTGAAATCCGTGACAGGAAACATACACACGTACCTTGATACTGAGAGAAAAACTCTGAAATCCACCTGAAATAACACCACATGTACCAGAAATGAGGCAATCGAATGGTCGGAAACCATGAACAGAAGTGAAAGCGGAAAAAACAGACAGAAATGACGAACAGAACGGCATACCCCAACGTACGGAGCCTGATGAAATGCCCAATATGACAGGAAACCATCCTATGACAGCAACATGCAAAGGACCTGTGGCCGCCCAAGCTCCACGAACCCCCCCCCCCTCCTGTCAGCCACAAAGCAAGGAGCCTGTGAGACTACCTAGCTGGGAAGTTAACTAGCTGCTGCGCCCACCCAGTAGACCAGACCGATTGCCAAAACAAATGACGAAATTACCCAGAACATGGCAGCAACATAAAATTCCCCTTTTTTTTTTTTTTTTTTTTACAACACTTGCATGACAATTTAAGTGCTGACCGGACCGGCCCTGCACCAACCCCACCACAAGATGCCCCCCCCCCCCAGTAGCAGCTGAACCAGCCTGCTGCTACATGGCCGTACTGAACCGACCCACTAGCCTGCCCCCCCCCCCCCCTTCGATGTGATGCCGATCAGCAGCATGATAGGACACTTACAAAACCCAGCATGAAGACAGTGACAGCAAAGCACCCTTCCCCTCTGCACACGCTACATGCCATGCCTAACATCTAGCCCTTGGTGCTGCAGTACAGGCATGACCGTGAACAGAGGCACCCACCAAACACCCCCGCCCCCCCCCGGCCACGCACGTGGCGCCTTGAAGCAGAGTCTCTACAGTACCCTCCTGCGACCTGATGTCCCCCCTATCGCATTGACGTGGCGGCCGACATGCCGCATGCCCCCAAGCGTATGACCAGACGCGTGTGGCCCCCCTATCGAACCGGTGACACCGCTGCCCCCCCCCCCCGTACCTGCAGCCCAGCGCTGTGGGCGAAAAAGAAACCCGGAGCTCCCACGCGACGATCCTCTGTGTGCGGACGGCACCCGGAAATGACGACAGCTGGCGGGGCGGAAATGACGCTCGTCGGCTGAAACCACCAAGAAGACGAGCCGACGAGGGACAAGCCAGAGGAGGAGGGAGATATACTCCCTCAGACTCCTCCCACAAATCCAGGCTGGCCGGAGGCCAGCCTTTCAACGTGTCTCCACACTGGGAAATCAGCTGTTGATCACATGTTGGCACTCAGGCTAAACACCCACTCCACCTGCTGCTGAAGAAATACCAACAGGATCCTTGTGTGTGTGTCCACCAGGGTAATTCAGCTAGTTATGATCAGTCGTGGGGATTCACATTAGACACCGGCTTGAAGTGTTTAGAAGTAGGCATGTTGAAGAGGTAGAAAAAAGCTCACAGTGCATTAACATTTTAAACAGATAAAAGTTTAATAAAAAGATGCACTTACAAAAATGTGATAAAATGGCACAGTAGTGTGAGCATGAGCGCCTGCAGTACGGTCTGTTCTCTAAAACACCACACTGCTAGCTCCTTGTCCGACGTGTTTCCCCCTAAATGGGCATCAACTGGGTTGGAGGCTAGTTTGCAGTGTTTATCCCATTTCCTTTAAAGAGAGAAACAGGAAGTGGTCATAATAGGAGTGAGGGAAAAGACACACTTCGACTTGCCGCTTGGTGAATACAAAATACTAAAATTTCCTAAATGTATAGCAACCACGCACAAAACAATTCATATATAAAATATCATGAATTTCATATAAATTAAAAAGGGATATTGAAATATTCAGAAAATAGCCACATGAGCTTATTAGAGCAATCTGGCATCAAACTGCCTTTAATGGCCAAAAAAATTTATTACAGGATCAGATATGCGCCCCTATATACCCACACTGTAAATTAACAAAAACATTTAAAACTATTTTTTTTTATAAAAATAAAAATGATTCTATAAAAAATGACAGAAAATCAAAAATAAGTTAAAAACTATGAGTGAACACTGGTGTGCACAGTTCCTTGTAAAATCATTGGACCACTTCTGGCATCCTCTATATATACTCAATAATTATGCATCCCATACGAAAATGAACATACATATCTAGAAAAATAAAAAATACATCCCATCATAAAAAGGATTAACCATTACCGACACAAATGTCAAAGTGTAGATGTACACATCATTAATGCGAAACTCTTATAATGGTGCATAAACAGTCCCGTTATTCTGATTTCAAGAAATACCATATACTGTACTGACTAAGGAGGAGCAAGACAGAAAAAAATACAAGGATGCATACAAGTAACGAATATAAATGATAAAATTACAACAAAATTTGTGGGTATGTTTAGCAACCTCACTGATGGGTCCTATGTGGAATATATAAGAGCCTCAATGTCACGATAATAATACAGTAGATGTGCCAAATCGGCTATTATTGATAAATGCGTTAATATCCCATTCCACGTTAAGTCCCCATGGTCGATAACACTTCATGTCAAAGATCCACTGCGTTTCACGTCTTGAGATACTCCTTTTTAGGTTACTTCCACACCAGTGGGGGGTATATTTTTCAATTGCCACAAGCTCCAAAGAGGAGGGGTTTCTGTGGTGGCAACGTGAAAAATGCTTGGATAAGCTATGCTTCACAAAAGCTTTCCTAATGTTGGCTAGGTGTTCACCCATCTGATCGCCAACGTGCGAGCAGTCCTCTCCACATACTGAAGGCCACACCTACACCTAAGTAGGTAAACTACCCCCTTAGTGTGGCATGTGATAAAACTATTGATTTTATACTCCTTAGTTTAAAGGGGACTTACAGGTTCCAATAAGCCCTCTACCACCACCGTGCCAGAGTTGTGGGGAACAAGTCCTTGTCCTCATCAACATGATGAGGACAAGGTGCTTTGGCAGGGTGCCCCTCCAAAAGGCACCTCTCTCACGTTGAGGGTATGGGTCGGAAACGGTTATGGCTCTCCTTCTACCCCTTTTTTTGGCCAGCCAGGCCGCATGCTCAGATTAAGGGTCTGGTATGGGTTTTTGGAGGGATTTTATAATTTATTTTTGTGTGTGTGTGTAGTGTTCTCCTAAAATCGGTAAAAGATCTGAAGGGTTTTATATTGATTTCCTAGGCACCCTCATGCATCTCTGTGTATGTGTGCGCGTCCTCCTAAAAATCCATGCCAGACTCAAAGCATCTGGTATGTGCATTTTGGGGGTACTCCATTGATTTTTTTCATTCTTGCTGTAGGATGTGCTACAGCAAAAATGACATTCACAATGAAAAAAAAAAAAGAATGAATCTGCCCTGGGTTTGGTTCAGCAGCCGGAACTAGGGATTTTTAGGGGCTAAAACTGTTTTTGAATGACCTTCATTGGCAGCTTCTTAAAAAAAAAAAAAAAAAAAGGCACCCTGACCGCTCGGAATGTCCCCCAAGATACATAGCAGAAGACCCTTGGAGTGTTGGTCAGTAGGCTGGTTTTTCTTTTTATGTCAAAACATGTTTTCCTTTCTGAATGTTTCCCAGTACAGTGATTCCCTCCTCCATTTGGGGTGTTATTTGAATATCTCTGGTCTACTGGCAATATGTATGTTCCATGATGTTACCAGCTGGCAGTTGCTGCAGCACCCTCTTACTTCTCAGCCTACTACAGGAATGTGTGCAATATAAATATTGTTCACTGGAAGTGGGGCTCCTGGGCATCCTTAATGACCACATACCCAGAACCCACAAACGGACCCTAGTCCGCTTGATACTCTTTTATGCTAGAAAACTGATATTACTACAATGGAAGTGTGTATCTGCTCCCAATATCCAACTGCTGTATCGCATGATAAACAAAGTCGTACCAATCTTTAAACTAATCTATAAAGGAAGGGCCTGTATAAAGAAATTCTACAAGATCTGGCAGCCTTGGCTGGATATAGACAGCTCCTTTTGGAAGGATACCCCTCTGTCTCAGCGGTAGTGGGCCCTAATTCATCCCCTCTTGTTTTGCCGGGGGGGGGGGGGGGGGAAGAGCTACCTACTATCCTAAACGAAGAAGCTGGGGACATGAAATATATCACACATAAATGTGGGGGGGAGTAGGAGGAGTGCCCCCCCAGCTGTAGTATCGGCTGGGGAATTGGATGGAAGTGACGGGTGAATGGGTATGAGTGTTGTGTGAGTGAATGCAAGCACTTTAGTATTACTGAATATTGATAACCGAATGAGTCCTGTGAAAATCACAGTCAAATACTCTCGATACACCTTTGGTATTAGGGGTTTTTTTTTTTTTCTCTTTCTCCTCCGTTGAGGAACTGGGACACTTATGTGGCCATGTGGCCACAAGCTGTAAGCCTTATTAGGCTTGAATGTTATTTCGAGACTATGTTGTTTCTGCTCCCGCTTCACGTGTAATACCGGTAATTTGCTACTGAATGCAAGAAAATAATGTGCAAGCGTGTAGGTTGATATGTTCTGTATTTTTTTTTCTCTGTTTAATGGAAAATCAATAAACATAAATTAAAAAAAAAATTAATAAATATTGTTCACTGCTATAGCACTACATTCTACAAGTCACAGCATTACTTGCTGTACAGGGTCTGTCTGTACAACTGTGCATGAAGATTGGGTCTCACAAGGCATATCTCTAAGCCTTAGTTCTCAGAAATGACTTCATCCTCCCTCCCTGTACAGGATGTGTCAATGGACAACTGTTGCAAAGCAAGATACTTACAACCTGCCTAAATGGAAGAATCTGCCACATTGAAAACAACTACCCCCATCCTACAATCAGACTCCATTCACACCGGGGCAACACGACTTCCAGCGTGACTTTGGGAGGCAACTTGGACACGGCTTGAGTATAAATCACAGCGCGACATGAGGCAACTTACAAGGCAACTTCAAGTTGCCTCCAGGACAGGAGGCTTTCCAGTGGCCAATCAAACAAGAATCGGCTCTGTGGGAGGGAGGGGTTTGTCTGAGAAATGTATGTTCTCTTCCTGTATTGTTGCTTCTGTTAAGACAGTGATTCGACTTCTGAGGCGACTTCCATTGAAATCAATGGGTACAAGTTGCCTACAAGTCGGATTGAAGTAGTACAGGAACCTTTTCTAAAGTCGGAGCAACTGCAGTAGTGTACATTAAGACCAGTGTTGCCAACCGTACGTATTTTTACGGACATTACGTAAAAACGGGCACTTCTTCACCCGTCCGTAATTGTCCGTGCTAGCGGGGAAGTGCCAGTAAAAAATAGCCCTGACCGTTCCGACTTGGAACTGCGCATGCGCAGTTCCGGAGCTTGCCGAGCCGATCCTGTATTCGGCCGGGCCCGGCAGGGGGGCGGATCTCACAGGGGCTGTGCGGCGCGCTATGCTGACGAGGCGAGTGATGTAATAACACATCCCGCCACAGCGCCAGTTTTTAAAATTGTAACCAGGAGCACTGGAGCAGCTAGAAGGCTAAGCACTACAGCACGCGGAACGGAGGAGCCCTGCATCCAGCTTCGGGCATGGAGTGACAGCCCAGCCAACGACGGTGACAGATGACTGCAGGTGATGGTAGCAGGCCGCAGAGGGGGGTGAATGATGGTGGCAGAGGGGGATGGACTCGAGGCAGCAGGAGGTGTTGGAGGCAGTTGGTGTTGATGGTGACAGGGGATGATGATGGTGACAGGGGAGGGGATGATGATGGTGACAGGGGATGATGATGGTGACAGGGGAGGGGATGATGATGGTGACAGGGGATGATGGATGGAGGCAGGGGCTGATGGAGGCAGGGGCTGATGGAGGCAGGGGGTGACGGGGGGTGATGGAGGCAGGGGCTGATGGTGACAGGGGATGATGGTGACAGGGGATGATGGTGACAGGGGATGATGGTTCAGTTTTTAAATTTTGTTTAACTTAAACACATTGCTAATAGCTTTGGCTACATGTTTATAGTTTAAATACTAAAAGTTGCACAGTTTAGCACTGAAAACAGGCATTTTAAGTTATTTTTGAAAGCGTCAGCAAAAAATTGGTGTTGTTCGTAATTTTTAGGCATCTTGTCAGTAAATTTAACTTGGGGGGGTTGGCAACACTGATTAAGACGGCTACATTCACTTACATTGATATTCTCATGCAGCGCGACTTGCAATCGGATCCAAAGTCGTCCCTGTGTGAATGGGCTCTCAGGCAAAATAGGGTGAATGTTTTCAAAATATAGTTCCAATATGTCTCTAATTTCAAAATGTTACATCTTCCATGACTTTCTCTCCAGTAGGGGGGTTTATTTGTCAATGGCCATAAAAAGAGGGGATTTTTTTTTATTGTTTTATTTTTTAAAAGAACAGGACACGACAATAAAATTACAGTTTTATTAATAACAGTTGAAGGTATTTTTAATGTTGTAGATATTTGTGTGAGTCCCATTTCAGTTCTTTAACATTGTGTGATAGGAGGGTACTATTGTAACCTAACATGAGGACTGTTTACATATTTATTTAATTACAGGTACTGATATAGCGCTGTCAATGTACACATCGCTTTACACATACAGTATACATTGTACATTCACATCAGTCCCTGCCCTCAAGGAGCTTACAATCTAAGGTCCCTAACTCGCATTCATACATATACTAGGGCCAAATAACCTACCAGCATGTCTTTGGAGTGTGGAAGGAAACCTGAGTACCCGGAGGAAACCCACGCAGGCACAGGCAGAGCATGCAAACTCCAGGCAGGTATTGTCAAGGTTGGGATTGGAACCAGCGACCCTAGTGCTGCTAGGCAGATGTGCTAACTAACTCTCAGACACTGTGCTGCTTTATCATTGCTTTCCCTTTGCTACCTCCTATTTTTAATTTTGTTTTTTAATCTCTAATTTCCTACTAACTATGCTTTCCTTTTATGGTTTAGTAATATATTTTGAGATTTATTATGGATATAATAACATGATACTTTCTAAATATTAATTTGTAATTCCAAATAGGCGGTACAATATTAATGTATTGTATAATTTTTTTAAAACAACTTGGCGCTATTCCTTATTCCATAGCTCTTTACCACTGGTTGCCAGTGAGGTTCAAGAAGTAGGGCCAAAGCTCTTTTGGCCCTAATTCTCCTGTGGGTCACAGGAGGGCACTTCAGTCTGTACTCCTGTGACTTGTATTTAGCCGACAGCGGGCTAAAGCCTGCTGTCAGCTGACATGAGCTGTGAAAGGATTCCAACTTTAATGTTGGGAACCACCTAGATGCCTGAACGGCAGCTGGCTGATGCTCTCAGCATGCCGCTGAGAGCCTGAGCAAGCCGCTTCTGCCCCCTCTATAGCGCACTACTTTAACCACTTGCAGGGTTGATGACCACTGGTGTAGGGAATCGCCAGCTGAAAAAGACAATATCTGAATGATGCCTGTAGCTGCAGACATCATTCAGATATACCCGCTCAAAGTCAAGGATGTCATATGACGGCCGGCGGGTGGGAAGTGGTTAAGAAGTGCTGGAGGGCCAGAAAAGAAAGTCGGTGACTGACAGTCAATGGTCTCTGCTCACTGAAGACCGAGAACTGAGTGATCAGCTGTGTTTTATCGATCAGTTCAATTGGATTGATGTTGTATCCACCTAGGCGAGCATGTATGTTTATTTTTTTTAAATATAGAACTTCTCTTTTAAAGGCTAAGTCAGGGCCGGTACAAGAGGGGGGGGGGGGGCGGATGCCCTGGGCGGGACCATTTACTGGAGGAAGGGGGCGCAGTAGAAGTGCTGGTGTACTGGCCGCGCTACATAGATAACAGCATGTGCAGAGTGCGCTCCTGCAGCCGGCACAAGCCTGAGACCAGTCCCGCCCTGCCCCTCACTTCTCTATGGGAATCTCACAAAGAGAGAACACCTGTCAGCTCCTGTGGTGATATCTTCCCCCCTCCCTCTCCTCGCTGACTCCAATGTTAATGCGAGTAGCGCTCGCACAGCCAGGCTTCCATCTGCTCCCAATTGAAGCATAGACTGGGTCTCCTGCTTGTCATAATGACTGCAGCAGACCTGGCTCCTGAAGCGAGCAGCGCTCCTGCCCCCCAGCCCGCCCCTGTCTGTATCCTCAGCCTCAGAAAGCTATGCTGGCAAAACTCGCAGCACAGCACAGAGATGCGGGATGATGTCATATCAGTGACCATAGGGAGGGATCTGTGCAGTCACATGTCAGTTCTTATCCAATCATGCTACTCCAGCACCTCCCCTTTCTCTTGCCGGCAGATTTGGACAACTTTAAGCAGCGGTTCCAGAGGAGGAGGAGGAAGTGGCTAAAATGACCCCTCTGTTCTGAGTCAAAGTGAGTTTTTTTCCTTTGCTTCAGGAATAGAAAGCAGCAGCATTGATAGTCAGTGATAGGGAGAGGGGCAGCAGCATGGTAGGTTGGTTGTTTAGTGCAGGCAGCAGAGAGAGAGAGAGGGGAACAGGATTCGAGGAAGACCTGCTCTTCCAGTATATTCATGTTCATCCTGACACCAGGCTGTGAAAGATCTTCATCATCAGAGGGACAGAACACAGACTTGCATTCCTTTAAACCAGCAGAAATCATGTTTCTTACATTAGATCTCTACCTGGGAGAAAATAATGCAAGGTCTGTGTGTTCTGTCTCTCTGCTTCACCTTAAAGCCTTAGGGCTTATTTACACTCGTTTTGCTTTCTGAAGAGCAATCCACATGTAGATCACTCTTTAGAAAGCATTAGACAGGCAGTGAGGAGGTGTTGTATCACCGCCTCACCACCTGCTTCAACCTCTTTATCCCCCACACTTGTGTATTGCACACACTTGTGGGGCTGTTGCAGAGCATCCGCATTCAGTTGAAGGGGTTGTACACAGTGGGTGGAAGCACCTGCCAAAAGCAACACAGGGTGTAATACCTGCCATGACGCTAAACATGGCTTCAATATGTGTACACCCCCAGCCACTGCCTGTATACAGCTAACGGGAGTAGCAGTGGGGGGAGGGGGTAAAAACTTGGCTCAACTGCAGGGTTTAACAGCCCCCCTCACCACTTGTGTTAATGAGTTCTAACATTGCTGGTGTGATTCCACAATAAGACAATAAAAATACCACATTACTCTCGACTTGTGTGTGTGTGTATATATTATTATTATTATTATTATTATTATTATACAGGATTTATATAGCGCCAACAGTTTGCGCAGCGCTTTACAACATCAGGGAAGACAGTACAATCACAATACAATTCAATACAGAGGGATCAGAGGGCCCTGCTCGATAGAGCTTACAGTCTAGAAGGGAGGGTCACGTGAAACAAAGGGTATTGGCTGTGGGGGATGATCAGGTGGACAGAATGGAAATATAGTTATTAGGTGTGGGTGGGATAGGCTTCTCTGAAGAGGAGGGTTTTTAGGGATCCTCTAAAAGCTAATAGAGAAGGAGATAGACGGACCGATTGGGGTAAGGAGTTCCATAGGCTTGGGGAGACTCTGGAAAAGTCCTGGAGTCGAGCATGGGAGGAGGTGATGAGCGAGCTAGAGAGCAGGAGGTCTTGAGAAGAACGAAGAGAACAATTAGGTTGGTATTTAGAGACTAGGTCAGTGATGTAGCTGGGGGCAGTGTTGTGGATGGCTTTGTAGGTGGTCGTTAGTATTTTGAATTTAATTCGTTGGGTGAGTGGAAGCCAGTGGAGGGATTGACAGAGAGGGGAAGGAGACACAGAGCGGGTGGTAAGGTGGATGAGTCTGGCAGCAGCATTCATAATGGACTGAAGGGGGGTTAAAGTTTTCTGAGGTAAGCCAATGAGGAGGGAGTTGCAGTAATCGAGGCGAGAAATGACCAGGGAGTGGATAAGGAGCTTTGTTGTGTCTTTGGTTAAAAAGGGGCGTATTTTGGAGATGTTGTGGAGGTTGATGCGGCAAGATTTGGACAGTGATTGGATGTGAGGATTAAAGGAGAGTTCAGAGTCTAGAACTACTCCTAGGACCTTGGCGTGTGGGGATGGGCTGATAGTTGTGCCATCAATTTTAACAGAGAGATCGGGGGAGGAGGCACGAGGGGGAGGAAAAATGACCAGTTCAGTTTTGGATAGATTAAGTTTGAGGAAGTGGTGTAACATCCAAACTGATATATCTGATAGTAAATTAGAGATACGTGAGGCGAATGAAGAAGTGAGTTGAGGGGCAGAGAAATAGATTTGAGTGTCGTCAGCGTAGAGGTGGTATTGGAAGCCGTGGGAGGCTATCAGCTGACCCAGGGAGGAGGTGGGGGACCCCAATTGAGAAAGGAAGGGGAGAGGAGGAAGTAGAGTTGTAAGTAACGCTAAAGGTGCGGTTGGATAAGTAGGTAGAGAACCAGCGAAGAGTACAGTCGTGGAGACCAAAGGCATGGAGTTTTTTGAGGAGGAGGGGGTGGTCAACCGTATCGAAGGCAGCGGAGAGGTCCAGGAGTAGGAGTACAGAATAGTGTCCCTTAGTTTTGGCCGTTAGTAGATCATTTGTTAGTTTTAGGAGAGCAGTTTCTGTGGAATGTTGAGGACGAAATCCAGACTGAAGGGGATCAAGAAGGTTATTATCAGCAAGGTGGACGCTCAATCGGTTGTAAACTAGACGTTCAAGGAGTTTGGATAAAAAGGGGAGCAAGGAGATAGGGCGCAGGTTGTCAAGATTGGATGGGTCCAGAGAGGGCTTTTTAAGTATGGGGCTGACTAGTGCATGTTTCAAAGAGTTAGGGAAGATGCCAGAAGAGAGGGAGAGATTGAAGATGTGGGTTATAGAGCATAGAATAGAGCCAGAGGGTGAACGTAGCATTTGCGAGGGAACAGGATCCAGAGCGCTGGTGGTAAGATGGACATTAGCAAGTAATTTAGCAACTTCGTCTATAGTGGTGGGATTGAAAGAGGGAAGT
This sequence comes from Rana muscosa, assembly GCA_029206835.1. Lineage (NCBI taxonomy): Eukaryota > Metazoa > Chordata > Amphibia > Anura > Ranidae > Rana > Rana muscosa. The sequence continues at coordinate 76,908,229 of CM055121.1, forward strand.
AAAGATTGTACCTGTGGGCATGAGGTGTATAGCATAGGGGGCATCTGAACCGTACAGATTTCCTCGCAAATTCTAGCAATCTTCTGTTTGAAATGATTGGCAATCTCCTGGGCAGTGAGTGAGTTAGTGGGCGGAGGCAGTGGGGGACGAAGGAGCGAGTTGAAGGTAGAGAAGAGTAGACGGGGACGGGATGATAAGTTTTTAATGAGGGTGATGAAATAGGTCTGCTTGGCAGTGAGGAGGCTCGAATTGTATATTTGGAGGGCAGATTTATACTGGCCGAAATCTTTCTGGGACTTAGTCTTACGCCATAGGCGCTCGAGAGCACGGCTGTGCTTTTTCAGACTTCTAGTATCATCTGTTTGCCAGGGTTGTAGGGGGCGGGGCCTTATTCTGCGTGTAGTGAGGGGGGCCAGTCTGTCCAGTGATGCTAGAAGTGTAGTGTTGTAGACAGAAGTGGCTAGGTGGGTGCAGGACAGGGGCGCGATTTTGTCATAGAGGTGGTCAGTTGCAGAGCATAGAAGAGAAGGGTTGATATTGTGAAGGTTTCTACGAGTAACCGTTAGGCGTTTGGGGGGAGAGGAGGCAGAGGAGAGGGAGAGAGTGAAATTAATAAGGTGGTGATCAGAGAGAGGGTAAGGATAGTTGGAGAGGTTGCATGGAGTGCATAGGTGGGAAAAGACAAGGTCAAGGGTGTTGCCTTCAGAGTGAGTAGGTGCATGTATCCATTGCTTCAGATCAAAGGAGGAGGTTAGACTGAGAAGTTTGGAAGTTGCAGGAGAGTTATTATTAATAGGGATGTTGAAGTCCCCAAGAATGATTGTGGGGATTTCAGAAAAGAGAAAGTAGGGTAACCAGGCGGAGAAGTCATCAAGAAAGGAAGATAGTGGACCGGGGGGCCGGTAGATCACAGCTATTCTTAGGGAAACTGGGGAGAAGAGACGAATGCAATGTGCCTCAAATGTGGAGAGTGACAGAGAGGGAGGTGGGTGAAGTACCTGAAAGGTGCTATGTGGGGCTAAAAGGATTCCAACACCCCCACCTTTGCGTCCATTGGACCTGGGGGAGTGAGTCCAGAGAAGACCGCCATGGGATAGAGCAGCAGAAGACGCAGTGTCGGATTCGTGAAGCCAGGTTTCGGTGACGGCGAGTAGATTAAATGAGTTAGCGATAAAGAGATCGTGGAGGGAGGTGAGTTTATTACAGACAGAGCGAGCGTTCCAAAGGGCGCACGAGAGAGGGAGTCTGGTCTTGGGAAGGAGAGGAATGTGAACTAGATTGTGTGCATTGCGGCTGCAGCCAGAGGATGTAGGGTAATGGGTACGTTGAGCACAGTTAGATGAAGGAGGCCCAGGGTTTGGGGATACATCACCAGAGGCTAGGAGAAGCAGAAGGGTGAGGGAGGTGATGTGGGAATGTGATTTATGTGGGGGGACATGCCTCAGTGGTTTGGAATATTGGGGGTGTGAATATACAATTAGCCAGATTTGGTGAGTGCAGTAATAGGGAGAGGACAGAAGTGAGGATGATATGTATAAGGTGTGGGGTGGAGAAGGGGGGTGTAGGAAGGACAGTTTAAGGATAGAAGACACAGCTGTCAGAAGGAGTGGCAGACAGTGCATTTTTAAAGGGGAAGGAAAAGCTGTTTTTTTTTTAATTTACCTGTTTTGCAATTTCTAAGGTGTTTTGTTTTCCCCCGCTTTGTGCATTCACTGAAGTGCAGAGTCAGAAGTGCGTCCACTTATCGAAAAAACCCCTGTGGCTATTGAGCCCCCCTGCTATTGCTTCCCCCAGAAAGATGCTTATATTTATACTGATGGGGATAGGGGGTGGGTGCTTTTCAATTATCTAATCAGGAGGTAATAAAGGTTTGCTTGTCAACAGGCCAAAATTCTTACTACAGAGACAGATTGGAAAGAGGGCACTAAAAGACACTGGGCCATAATTTTTGGGTAAGACAAGGCAGATAAAGCATTGAAATGTGGACAGGTCTATAGAGGGCTAAGCAAACACAACATACCATATCAAATTTAAACTAGGCAAAACACTTTCCAGTTTCAATTCAGGGTGGATTGCTCACAGCAGAAACATACCATATCAAATTTAAACTAGGCAAAACACTTTCCAGTTTCAATTCAGGGTGGATTGCTCACAGCAGAAACATACCTGCAAAGAGACAAAGAATATATCTTCAGATAAGTGCAGAGTCAGAAGTGCGTCCACTTATCAAAAAAACCCACTTTGCGAAAGAACCCCTGTGGCTATTGAGCCCCCCTGCTATTGCTTCCCCCAGAAAGATGCTTATATTTATACTGATGGGGATAGGGGGTGGGTGCTTTTCAATTATCTAATCAGGAGGTAATAAAGGTTTGCTTGTCAACAGGCCAAAATTCTTACTACAGAGACAGATTGGAAAGAGGGCACTAAAAGACACTGGGCCATAATTTTTGGGTAAGACAAGGCAGATAAAGCATTGAAATGTGGACAGGTCTATAGAGGGCTAAGCAAACACAACATACCATATCAAATTTAAACTAGGCAAAACACTTTCCAGTTTCAATTCAGGGTGGATTGCTCACAGCAGAAACATACCATATCAAATTTAAACTAGGCAAAACACTTTCCAGTTTCAATTCAGGGTGGATTGCTCACAGCAGAAACATACCATATCAAATTTAAACTAGGCAAAACACTTTCCAGTTTCAATTCAGGGTGGATTGCTCACAGCAGAAACATACCATATCAAATTTAAACTAGGCAAAACACTTTCCAGTTTCAATTCAGGGTGGATTGCTCACAGCAGAAACATACCATATCAAATTTAAACTAGGCAAAACACTTTCCAGTTTCAATTCAGGGTGGATTGCTCACAGCAGAAACATACCTGCAAAGAGACAAAGAATATATCTTCAGATAAGTGCAGAGTCAGAAGTGCGTCCACTTATCGAAAAAACCCACTTTGCGAAAGAACCCCTGTGGCTATTGAGCCCCCCTGCTATTGCTTCCCCCAGAAAGATGCTTATATTTATACTGATGGGGATAGGGGGTGGGTGCTTTTCAATTATCTAATCAGGAGGTAATAAAGGTTTGCTTGTCAACAGGCCAAAATTCTTACTACAGAGACAGATTGGAAAGAGGGCACTAAAAGACACTGGGCCATAATTTTTGGGTAAGACAAGGCAGATAAAGCATTGAAATGTGGACAGGTCTATAGAGGGCTAAGCAAACACAACATACCATATCAAATTTAAACTAGGCAAAACACTTTCCAGTTTCAATTCAGGGTGGATTGCTCACAGCAGAAACATACCATATCAAATTTAAACTAGGCAAAACACTTTCCAGTTTCAATTCAGGGTGGATTGCTCACAGCAGAAACATACCTGCAAAGAGACAAAGAATATATCTTCAGATAAGTGCAGAGTCAGAAGTGCGTCCACTTATCGGAAAAACCCACTTTGCGAAAGAACCCCTGTGGCTATTGAGCCCCCCTGCTATTGCTTCCCCCAGAAAGATGCTTATATTTATACTGATGGGGATAGGGGGTGGGTGCTTTTCAATTATCTAATCAGGAGGTAATAAAGGTTTGCTTGTCAACAGGCCAAAATTCTTACTACAGAGACAGATTGGAAAGAGGGCACTAAAAGACACTGGGCCATAATTTTTGGGTAAGACAAGGCAGATAAAGCATTGAAATGTGGACAGGTCTATAGAGGGCTAAGCAAACACAACATACCATATCAAATTTAAACTAGGCAAAACACTTTCCAGTTTCAATTCAGGGTGGATTGCTCACAGCAGAAACATACCATATCAAATTTAAACTAGGCAAAACACTTTCCAGTTTCAATTCAGGGTGGATTGCTCACAGCAGAAAAATACCTGCAAAGAGACAAAGAATATATCTTCAGATAAGTGCAGAGTCAGAAGTGCGTCCACTTATCGAAAAAACCCACTTTGCGAAAGAACCCCTGTGGCTATTGAGCCCCCCTGCTATTGCTTCCCCCAGAAAGATGCTTATATTTATACTGATGGGGATAGGGGGTGGGTGCTTTTCAATTATCTAATCAGGAGGTAATAAAGGTTTGCTTGTCAACAGGCCAAAATTCTTACTACAGAGACAGATTGGAAAGAGGGCACTAAAAGACACTGGGCCATAATTTTTGGGTAAGACAAGGCAGATAAAGCATTGAAATGTGGACAGGTCTATAGAGGGCTAAGCAAACACAACATACCATATCAAATTTAAACTAGGCAAAACACTTTCCAGTTTCAATTCAGGGTGGATTGCTCACAGCAGAAACATACCATATCAAATTTAAACTAGGCAAAACACTTTCCAGTTTCAATTCAGGGTGGATTGCTCACAGCAGAAACATACCTGCAAAGAGACAAAGAATATATCTTCAGATAAGTGCAGAGTCAGAAGTGCGTCCACTTATCGAAAAAACCCACTTTGCGAAAGAACCCCTGTGGCTATTGAGCCCCCCTGCTATTGCTTCCCCCAGAAAGATGCTTATATTTATACTGATGGGGATAGGGGGTGGGTGCTTTTCAATTATCTAATCAGGAGGTAATAAAGGTTTGCTTGTCAACAGGCCAAAATTCTTACTACAGAGACAGATTGGAAAGAGGGCACTAAAAGACACTGGGCCATAATTTTTGGGTAAGACAAGGCAGATAAAGCATTGAAATGTGGACAGGTCTATAGAGGGCTAAGCAAACACAACATACCATATCAAATTTAAACTAGGCAAAACACTTTCCAGTTTCAATTCAGGGTGGATTGCTCACAGCAGAAACATACCATATCAAATTTAAACTAGGCAAAACACTTTCCAGTTTCAATTCAGGGTGGATTGCTCACAGCAGAAACATACCATATCAAATTTAAACTAGGCAAAACACTTTCCAGTTTCAATTCAGGGTGGATTGCTCACAGCAGAAACATACCATATCAAATTTAAACTAGGCAAAACACTTTCCAGTTTCAATTCAGGGTGGATTGCTCACAGCAGAAACATACCTGCAAAGAGACAAAGAATATATCTTCAGATAAGTGCAGAGTCAGAAGTGCGTCCACTTATCGAAAAAACCCACTTTGCGAAAGAACCTCTGTGGCTATTGAGCCCCCCTCATATATTGTTCCTAGAGTCGCCACTGCGCCCGACAGGCGATTCCTAGTCCCGGCCGAGAGGCGGGGACTCACTGAGAGGCCGGCCAGGAGGCGGGATCGGAAACTGACACCGACTCGTTCTTTACACCGGGGGGGGGGGGGCGCAGTTTGCCATCTTCGCCCTGGGCACCGAATGACCTTGTCCCAGCACTGGGCTAAGTTCACCTTTTCGGACAGAATTTCCCTTTTCCCAATAGAAGCTTTTTCTAATGTCTTTTCTGCTCAAGCCATCCCAATGTGCTTATCTCTCACTTACCTAGTCCACAGAAGCTTTGAACCTTGACCTCTTGGTTCAAAATGTGAAAAAATGCATTCTGTGCCCTGATTTCCTGTGTTATCATACTCTATCATGCACTGCCTTACTGCATCACAGAATAGGGTGTTTAATTCTGTGGGCCACACTTCCCTCATTATTGTACCACCTCTTTATTTCCACCAACTTTCCTACGTCTTCCTTTAAGGTGGCCATACACAGTGCAATCTGATTGTACAATCTCCTTTTAGATCTACTATCAGCTATGTAGTGCAGGGCCGGCCTGATTTGATACAAATTAAATGGATTGTTTAAGTGGGTTCTCCTGTTATATAGTTATGGTAAATCTATAGGAAATTGTACAATCAGATTGCCTAGTGTATGGTCAGCTTTATACAAGTACATGGGGGGAGAGACATTCAGCTGTCAATGTTCTTAAAATTCAGGTCCAGCTCAGGGAGAGGGAGGGTGTAAACACACCAATTTTACGTTCAGGCCCCTTTCACACAGCATAGTAGGAGTGCACGTTTTTTTGGTGTAGTTTTCCCGTGACACGCATAGGACAGTCCATTGATTTCACTGGGATGACCTACACGTAAAAGGACACAGAAGTAGTTAATGGGGCATTTTGGTGCGTTGCACATTTTTCACTGCACGTTTGTTTTTCTGCGTTTGGGGTGCCGTTAACAATAATGACACTGAAAGCACAACTAGTTCATTTTAGGTGTGTAAAGGTGGCTATACACTATAGAAATGTGATTGTGCAATCTCTGTACAATTTTGCTTAGGTTTACAAAAATGATATAATATGAGGACACGCCCATCTATCACTCTATATCCAATCAGGCAGGTTGTTGCACTACATAGTTGATGGTAGATCTAAAGGAGATTGTACAATCAGATTGTATAGTATATTATGAGCTTACAGACTTCAATACAGCAGCTTTGCTCCTGCCAAATTAACTATCTATGCAAGAAGAAGGTAAGGTACAAAACAATCAGTTTCAAAGGAGGACACTCGCTATCTACAGTGCCTTGGAAAAGTATTCATACCCCTTGAAATTTTGCACATTTTGTCATGTTACAACCAAAAACGTCAATGTATTTTTTGGGAATTTTTATGTGATAGACCAACACAAAGTGGCACATAATTGTAAAGTGAAAGGAAAATGATAAATGGTTTTCAAAATTTCTTGTCAATAAATACCTGGAAAGTGTGGCGTGCATTTGTATTTAGCCCTCTTTACTCTGATACCCCTAACTAAAATCTAGTGGAACCAATTTCCTTCAGAAGTTACCTAATTAGTAAAGCGAGTTCACCTGTGTGTAATTTAATCGCAGTACACATAAAGCTGTTCTGTGAAGTCCTCAGAGGTTTGTTAGATAACCTTTGTGAACAAATAGCATCATGAAGGCCATGGAACACACCTGACTGCAGGCAAGTGGACGTGTGTGAGCTGAGCTCCGTCCGGCCAACTCCTGATTACCGCTATTGCAGCAGCTAAGCGTCAGACAGAACCTGCCTGCAGGGATGCCATCAAATCGGGGACCATCCTTGAAGCCTCGACGGACTCCGAGGCTCCGTTCTAGCTCCCTGGAAGCCTTCTTTGGCGGCGGTAGCAAGCCGTGGGACTCGAGATCCAAGACTGCTCCCGATGAGTGTTTTCCAGCCGCACATGCAGCGTCTCCTATCTCCTCACCATGACTGCTGCCCACATCACCTCCTCCCCCCTCTCCATCGGGCTCCCCTGGCAGTTTCACCAGCCGCATGTATCCCAGAGAGACCCAGGAGGGTAGTAGCCTGGTCACATGCAGGACCCCCCGTATACATCAATGGGGCCACCCTGCCACATCCATCCACCTCCCGGGATCCCCCCCCAGCACCTCCGCAGGGAACATGACCCTAGCAGAGGCCATAGGGGACAGGGATCTACAGTTTAATATTCTTGCCCTCCCCACCAGGGCAGATTTGGAGGGTTTTGTGACCCGGATGGAGAAGGCCCTCAGACAAGACATTGAGGCCTTGCAGGCTGACACAGCCCTCATGGGGAGGAGAGTAGAGGCTCTGGAAGCTTCAGTGGAAGACATCACCCCTACACTGCAAGCCCTGCAGACACATTGCCAAATACAAGATCAAAGAATCGACTCTTTGTTTGATCAACTGGATGATGTGGAAATCCGCAGCCGCCGGGTTAATATCCGCATCAGGGGCCTACCAGAAGCTACAGCACCTAGGGACATAGTCCCCACTCTACAGGGAGGTTTCAAACAGATCTTGGGCAGGGAGGCGCCTGATCACATCAAAATTGATTGAGCCCATAGGGCTCTTAGACCCCCCTCAGGTGACCCAGATAAACCCAATACATCATATGTAAGCTGCACAAATAGTCCCTGAAGGGGGTTCGCCACGTGGACTTTGATGGAGCTAAGTTGTTCCTGTTTCCAGATCTCTCCAGAGGTACACTGATGCAGCGCAGAGCCCTTAAACCCATGTTGGAAGTCCTGCAGGAGGCCCATTTGATTTACCAAGATGGCCATCAGGTTACTCTGCAGAACAAGTCGGATCTGGCCCATTTCCTCTCGCCTCCACCTACCTATGGTGGACATTCCGGATTGGCGCACATCCCCAGAGACTCCGACACTGGCTCGTCCGGCGACGTGGCAGACAGCACGTCGCAGGCGCCGCAAGAAGCCCCAATGCAGTTCCGCCGAGCAGAGGCCTTCTTCCATGGCTGCACCCTGACTGAATGTTCTGGACCCTGCTGACTTTACTGTATTTCTTTCCTTCCTTTTTTAGGATTGCTGTTGCTGCTGCAGACCATTAACCTGCACATCCAACCCTTGTTTGTGCTCCTTAGCTGGAGAGGGACCCCCGGTTGGGTTTTTGCCTGTTGCTTCCCCTCACACCCCCAATAGGTGAACTCCTGTGAGTTATGTTCCCGGATGGGGACATCTGCGGTGTTTGGGTCGTTCTCCCCTTTTTGGGCCATTCGGCCAGGAAATGCCCCCTGCACCGTTAATACCAGTGTTCTTCACTCACGTCTGGGCGTTTTGTTCTTCATTTGTTTTATATCTCTGATGTGTTTTTTTTTTATTTTTTACTTTATTGGTTCTTGGTGACTTATGCACTTTGTCTCCTCAGCACTCAATGTTTTCTGGGTCGATCTGCTGCAGGTCTCTCTCCATAATCCTTGGGTCCCTGGTGCTACGCTGCCTGTTGAACTGCTATAGCTTCCCTGAAGATTGTTTCTATAATGTGGCCTAAGCTCTCCATCTAAACGCAGTAAGTTGTGGCTTGAGACAAATAGACTTGGGGCACACATTCTACTGTGGCAGGAAATGCATTTTCGAACCCGCACCCCGCCTTCCCACGCACCTGTATAACCAGTGGTATCTCAGCAATTCACCCTGCCAAAAATCTGGCGGAGTGGCGATTGCGATACGTAAACATTGCCCTTTCGTTCCCCTCGACCATTACGCAGACCCGGAGGGCAGATTTGTCTTTCTGAAAGGTACCTTGTTTGAACGTAAGCTCACCCTCGTGGCCATATATGCGCCAAACACATGCCAGTTGGCATTGTTGGATAAGGTCTTGGACTCCGTAAGGGATAAATGGTTGCGGGGGGGGGGGGGATTTCAACATTAGCCCTGACGGATAGATACCTCATCTGGCCGCTCCACGCACTCCTTAGCGTTTCTCAAACATTTTTGTAAATCCCTGCATGCCCATCATCTGGTCGACTGCTGGCGAGTGCTTCACCCCACCACAAAGGATTTTAGTTACTATTCAGCCACGCATAATGCGTCCACACGAATAGACCTTCCGTTGGTGGACAATAATTTCTTAAATCACTCTCCGGTGCGTCCATCAGATCAGTCACCATTTCTGATCATGCATCTCCCTAGGCCCTTTGTCCCCAGATGCACGACAATGGACTTGCTGGATGATGCCGTGGCTCAGAAGCGGGTCTCGGATACAATTTCCTTTTATTTCAGAGAGAACTTAGCGGGGTAGATGGGGATGGTGTCCGTATGGGAGGGACACAATGCAGTGGTCCTTGGGGAGCTTATTGCCCAGGGCTCCAGGCTATAAAAAGGCACGCACCAGAGAACTACAGTCCCCATTGGTTAAACTGCGGGCCGCAGAGCTTAAACATAAATGCCAATTGACCCAACCTTACACTCGGACCTTCTGTCCCTTAGGGAGGAATTATCTACCCTATTGGAGACTCACGAACGGGACAGACTGTGACATGTTTCACCCAAATTTTATGATTTTGGAAACAAATGCGGGAGACTCCTAGCCAGAGCCCTTCCACACCAACGCACATCCAGTAACGCCCATAAACTTCAAACCACCTCGGGATCTCAGACAGTGTTGCCCTCTAAGATTGCGGAAGCCTTTTGGGACTACTATGCCCAACTCTACCAACTCCCTGCCACACTCGCCGGACAAACACCTCTGCAGAAAACAGACTGCCTTTCACATTATCTCGACGAGGCGCTAGCCCCCAAACTGATGACATAAATCGGTGAACACCTTGATAAGCCTATCTCCGTGTTGGAGATTGAGTCGGTAATTAAAGACCTGCCCCAGGGTAAAAGTTTAGGCCCTGATGGGTTTACTAACGCTTACTATCGGAAATTCTCCCCCCTCCTATCTACTCATATGGTTACATACTTTAATGCTCTGGCCTCTGGAACTTCTCTCCTGAAGGAAGCACTGTAAGCCAACATCACAGTCCTCCCGAAGGAAGGGAAAGATCCTTCTACCCCAGGTAGCTATAGACCGATCTCGTTGTTAAACACAGATATTACGATTTTGGCAAAGATCTTAGCGAATCGGCTAAAACCCATTATGCCTACGGTAATTCACTCAGACCAAACAGGCTTCATAGCGGGGAGGGAGGCAATTCCAACCACGCTCTACAGCTAATCCATCGGGCAAATTTACAACAGACCAGTTCACCCTGCCTTCTGCTGTCTACTGATGCTGAGAAGGCCTTTGACAGGGTGGACTGGACGTATATTCAGGCAGTGTTGTTTCGACTAGGCCTTGGCCAAAACATGCTTAGGTGGATAAGCTCTTTATATAGTTCTCTGGGGGCTCAGGTAAAGGTAAATGGAACTCTCTCTGACCCCTTTTGTATACGGAATGAGACGAAACAGGGGTGCCCCCTGTCCTGCTTATTTACCCTTACCCTGGAACCGCTGTTAAATATGATCTGGCTAAACCCTTACGGTGGGGACGACGTATCCTAAAGATGAATATCCTGCCAAGAGTTCTTTTCTATCTCCCGATGGAGCCCATTTCACTACCCAGATCCTTTTTGTCGGCCCTCAACAGTCTGTTTTTAAAGTTCATCTGGCATGGTTGGAGCCCCCGTCTCACCTTACACACTCTGCAGCGTCCTAAGTGGTTGGGGGGACTTGGGGTTCCTTCTATGCGGAGATGCTATGAGGCAATTGCTTTGCAGCAGATATTAGATTGGCAACATCACACCGCCACCAACTCTTGGGTATCCCCTAGAGACTTTTAGCTGGACACAACCTGTCTCATGCTTTGTGGCTCCCCCAGGATTGTCAAGGCCTCTCAGAATTCATGTCCCCAGCCTCTGTCCATGAGCTGCGGATGTGGGAAACCTAAAATGCTCAGGGGCAGCTGTCGCTGCCTGTGTACCCACTTGAACCTTTGGTAGGCTTCCTATGATTCATTCCTGGGGAACACCTCTCCTATTTTCACACATGGGCAGGGGATGGAGAGACAAGGTGTGGAAGGTTCAAATATGAACAAGGCCTAGTCTCTTTGGACTGGCTCCGCTCTCAATTTGGCCGATGAGTGGCGCTACAGACAGCTACATCATTTTGTTCATAGTTTGCCTCATACCATTAGGCCCCCATCCTCTCTGACTCCATTTGAGAAATTGTGCATGTCTGCAGACCCTGTTCCCCACTCTATTTCAGTGCTTTATGAAATGCTGCAGTCGGCTGAGTCTCAAAGTAGGCCGGTCTATATACGGGAGTTGGAAAGAGACCTGTGGCATATGTTCATGGAGACTCAATCACTTGTACAACCTTAACCACAAGAGCTCTGTGGACACAAAAATGCAAGAAAATAGTTTTAAGTTATTGACCCGGTAGTACAGAGTTCCGGCTGCGTTGGGCAGAATTTACCCGGCAGTCTCCATTGCCTGTTGGAGGGGCTGTGGGCTTCGGGGTACCTACTTACACATTTGGTGGGAGTGCCCGCGGCTTAGGCCCTTTTGGTAGGATATCAGAGCCCAGGTAAAGGTTATACTAGATATTGATATGAATGACTCCCCAATGGAGTCTCTATTTCACGTGCCATCCAGGCCTCTTAGCATATACCGTAAATCGGTTTTGCCACACCTTTTACATGCTGCCAGGCGCCTGATTCCATTACATTGGAAGTCGTCTCATGTTCCTGGATGATCTGACTGGATTCCTCTGGTTAATAATATCATGGCAGCGGAGGAATGGATAGCAAAGTGCATGGACAGATGCAAAAAGTTTTATAATGTATGGACCACCTGGATACATTACACCTCTAATATGCCATCGGTGCCATAGTCTATTACCTCTAGACTCCTTTTGCCTTGGTCAGTGGTACCGGAGATCTCCACGGTAACCGTATCATATAACTTTTTGGGGTGGAGGCCTGCATGTTACAGACCCCGGAATGTTTGCATTAGTAATATTCATAATTTTAGATAAAGTGCTAACGGTTTTTCTTTTGTTCTTGGTATTCATAGGGTCCTTGCTCTTTATTGCCCATTTTTCCTTCTCCTATTTACTCTCTTTGCCCTCTTCTACGTCTCCCATATCCCCCCTCCCCTTCCTTCCTCTTCCCATGTCACAACTGGTGCACTGCTCTTAGTATTGTTTATGGGTATATAGCCCTCATTTGGTACACTGGTTTTCTTGCACACTCCCCCATGGTATATGGATATAAAAAAGGTGGAATCATCTGATGTTTACAACTTTATGTACCAAAGAATTTTCTGAAACTAATGTCACAGACCAGCGATTTATGGTTCATTACCCTTTGTTTTATGCCCCCTGTTTTTTTGTATGTCATCCCTTTCTTTTTGAAAATTAAAATAAAGATTATATTTTTAAAAAAAACAAAGCATTTCGAACCGGTTATAACTGATTGCTTGGTGACCTTGAACATGTTTGAATCTGCATGACAAGCAGCAACACTCTGACGTTCAGTTGATTGTGAGTAGCCATTTAGTTTGGTTGTGTTTTCTGTGGTGTGCTGAAAAAAATGCTAAGTTTAAAAGTTGAACAACGTGTCAACTTGAAATTTTAAGTAAAATTGCACAAAACACCAACAGAATGTTTTCAAATGCTTACTACAGCTTATGGTAATGACGGTCTGACTCGTGCACGTGTGTTTGAGTGGCACAAAAGATTCAGCGAGGGACGTGTGAATGAATTCCCAAAATTTAAATCAGTGATTAAAGGTACACATTTTGAGTCAGTTGATGCTGTAGAGAAGAAACTGGCAGATGTGTTGAAACAGCTGACAGAAATTGATTTTTTCCATGCCTTCGACCAGTGGAAAACGAAACTGCAGCAATGTATTAGTGCAAATGGGGAATATATAAGGGGACAAGCATTAAATTTGTAATACATATAAATAAAGGTGAGTTATTTAATCAGTCTCGTTAACACACCTCGTATGGCACAACTGCAAACCTACCAAGACATGGCCGTCCACCTAAACTGACAGACCAGGCAAGGAGAGCAATAATCAGAGAAGCAGCCAAGAGTCCCATGGTAAATCTGGAGGAACTGCAGAGATCCACAGGTGGGAGAATCTGTCCACACGACAACTATTAGTCATGAACTCCACAAATTTGGCCTTTATAGAAGAGTGGCAAGAAGAAAGCCATTGTTGAAATAAAGGCATAAGAAGTCCAGTTTGCAATTTTTTGAGAAGCCATGTGGGGGACACAGCAAACATGTGGAAGAAGGTGCTCAGATGAGACAAATTGAATATTTTGGCCTAAAAGCAAAAAGCTATATGTGACGAAACCTAACACTGCACGTCACCCTGAACACGCCATCCCCATCGTGAAGCACCTTTATAGGCACCTCCTGGCCATACTTCACACATACCATTTCATCACAACATGGATCAACCACACAGCCCCCGGACTATCCATCCCTCATTTTCACCCTAGGTATTCACTTACCTTTCTATTCCTCATCCCTTTCAATTTTCATTGGAATTCCTCCGTTCCTTGTTGGTCTTCCTTGCTTCCCTACCCCACTTTGGTTATTTATCCCTGCACCTTCACCTACCCTTTCCTTCCTTCCTGTCCCACTCCAATCTTCACATTCCCATACCCCACTACCCTTCCCCCACATCTATACACATCCATTATTCACTTCCATTAACACATCACTATTTTTTCACATAGGTCCCCTTTGGGGGTCATCATTGTTATTTCCCATCTGGGTCACTTACCTACACCTATGGTCCAGGATTTGCCTGTCTTCGTTTTCATCGCCCCTGTATGTCACTGCGGCTCCCGATGACGACGCCTTGTTGGTATATCGGGGGCTCCTGCTGCCGCGCTGATGCTGCGCTGACGCAGAGGTAAGTTGAGCACAACATTATGTTGTAATTACTCTTTTTATTTTTATTTCTATTTTTCCTCATTCCCATTCTTTTTTTTCTTCCATATCCTCTCCCCTTTTTTTTTTTTTTTTTTTTTTCGTGTTTCTCTTGCTAATTTTAGCCTGCATTAAATTTTCCCAAATTGTACCTATGAGACTATCTGGAACCTATATTTTTTGCTTTCAGATAATTTCCATGAGTCATTGCTCCTGATGAGCGGTCATGAAACCGCGAAACGCGTCGAGCTATCTACCATTCACGTTTTTAGTTGTCAAACTCTTATCTTACCATGGATCAACAACACTAACTTCCAACTGGTCCAAATCATGTCCTTATATATTTTTTATTATTTCATTCTCATTGTTGTTTTTTTTTTTCTCCCCCCATTCTTGCATCTTGATATTAATCTAGATAGACTACTTAGCCCATATAGCCCAACGTCACTTTTGGCTACATCATGTTTGTAATTATGATTTTTTTTATTCTCCTTGGCCCCTTTCACACGGAGGTCCGTTCAGGTCCGCCTGTCAGTTTTTTAGGCGGACCTGAAACGGATCCTCCATGTACCCCTATGGAGGCACGGATGTCAGCGGAGACATGTCCGCTGACATCCGCTCCGCCAAAGTGTGACGGAGGAAAACCCTATTTTTCCTTCCGTCGGCGGAGCGGATCGGATGACAACGGACTCTATGGTCCGTCGTCATCCGATTCCACATAGGGGAGAGCGGCGCTCTGACAGGGCGGTCACTGCACAGTGTGCGGGGACCGCCCAGTCATCCGTCGGCTCAGCGGGGATCAACGGAGCGATCCCCGCTGAGCAAGCGGAGCTTCACGGGGCGGATCTGCACGGATCCGTCCCGTGTGAAAGAGCCCCTTATATGTTCATTTGTACTGTGGATTATTATGTATCTTGTTTTGAATATGTTTAAAGCTTTTTTAGAGGTTATGTGCCCGCAATATTTTGGAGGTTATATGCCCATAAATATTTTTTATATGAAACTATACAACACAAATAAACTTTATATCCCGGTCACTTGACCTCTCCTTTTGCTGTCTTGTGCTTCACTCAAAGTCCCACCAGGTGCTCCTCTCTTTTTTAATCGATCACAGGGATGGAGGCGGCTATCCCTTTGATTCCCACCTCATTTAAAGTCCCACAAACGCCTTTTCCTCATATAACAAGGTGGCAGCATCATGTTGTGGGGATGTTTTTCTTCAGCAGGGACAGGGAAGCTGGTCGGAGTTTATGGGAAGATGGATGGGGCCAAATACAGGGCAATCTTACAAGAAAACCTGTTTGAGTCTGCAAAAGACTAAACATACAGCCAGAGCTACAATGAAATGGTTTAGTTTAAAGCATATTCATGTGTTCAAATAAAGTCAAAGTCCAGACCTAAATCTATTTGAGAATCTGTAGCAAGATTTGAAAATTGCTGTTTGCAGATACTCTCCATCCAATCTGACAGAGCTTGAGCTATTTTGCAAAGAAGAATGGGCAAAAATGTCACTCTCTAGATGTGAAAAGCTGGTAGAGACATCCCCAAAAAGACTTGCAGCTGTAATTGCAGCGAAAGGTGGTTCTACAAAGTATTGACTCGGGGGCTGAATACAAATGCACACCACACTTTTCACATATTTATCTGTAAAAAAAAATTGAAAACCATTTATCATTTTCCTTCCACTTCACAATTATGTGCCACGTTGTGTTGATTTTTCACATAAAATCCCAATAAAATACATTTACATTTTTGGTTGTAACATGACAAAATGTGGAACATTTCAAGGGTATAAACACTTTTTCAAGGTGCTGTATATGCCAAACATAGAGAGACTATGGTTATCAATCTTCAATCGTGATAGGTAGAAATAGTCCACTTCCTTAACCGCTTGCCGACTGCCTCACGTAGATATATGTTGGCAGAATAGCACGGGCAGGCAAAGCAACGTATATATACATTGCTTTGAATCTGCTGCCTAGCGGGCACCTGCGTGCCACCGCCACGGTCTCCCTGACCGTGCCCGCGGGACCCACGGACTCGATATCAGCCGGTGTCCCTCGATCGTGTCATGGAACGGCAGAACGGGGGGATGCCTGTGTAAACAAGGCATCTCCCTGTTCTGCCTAGTGACAGGGCACTGATCATCTGCTCCCTCTCATCGGGAGCAGTGATCAATGTCGTGTCACAGTAAAAAACTTGTTTTTTTTATATATTTTTTGGGGATATTTATTATACCAAAAAATATTGCTTTTTTTTCAAAATTGACGCTCTATTTTTGTTTATAGCGCAAAAAATAAAAACCGCAGAGGTGATCAAATACCACCAAAAGAAAGCTCTATTTGTGGGGGAAAAAAAGTCATTAATTTTGTTTGGGAGCCATGTTGCACGACCGCGCAATTGACAGTTAAAGCGACACAGTGCCGAATCGCAAAAAGTGGCCCCCAAATCCTCCGGGGCTGAAGTCACTAATGTAAATGAATCCATGTGTGTTCATGTGAAACCATGTGGTGTGCTTCAACCTCCATTAAACACCTCTGTGCTCACAGAACTCTCACCTTAAAAGAGAAATATGGAGTAAGGCTTTTTGACTTTTCACTGCTCCTCCTTTCCCCCCTGGCTTTGCCCCCGCCTTGCTCACTGGAACGCTGGGCTGTGGAGGGGGCGACCTCAGTGTTGTGATCTTGCCCAAGCCTGGACTGGCTCTGTGATGTCAGCAGATGGCCGACTTCAGCCCGCTGTCTGCAGAAAATGGGTCACAGGAGTGCAAAATGAACTGCACTGCTGTAATCCACAGGAGAAGTGCAGCCAAACGAGCTGTACTTCTCCTTTATAAAGTGTATTTGCATATGAATTAATCAAAAACCTGATGGTTAGTATGATGTTCCTTTAATCACAGCATTCTCCTGCTCCTCTCAAATCTCCTTGTTCAAACCTGAGGTCCCTTTAGGCACTGATATTTGTGTTCATCAACATGTTAGGATAAAGCAAAATTGCCTCCCATAGTGTAGTATTAAAATGGCAACAATTTATTGGGTTAAAGTAACTCTGACATCAAGTATGCAATAAAAACGCTTTAGTGTAGTGGCTTGGTCTCTGTCATAGCTACAGGTGAGGGTAATCCCTTGGGGGTTCCTCGTGGAGTAGGGTGCGGAATATAGGGTAAGTGTGTCCGGAGGGAGTACACAGCAATCCAGGAGTAGACCATCCTGTAGGGAAAGTACCTTTTATAAGGGCTCTAGGCAGATGTAATGGTAAAGTGTGCAACCATTGTGGTGTGATGTAAAACCTGGTCATCCACCTGAGACTAAGCACTGAGTGGTAGAGTTTTAGTGCCAAAATAGAAAATATTGCACTGTCTTACATAGTTACATAGTTAGTCAGGTTGAAAAAAGACACAAAGTCCATCCAGTTCAACCATAAAAAAAATAAAAAATAAAAATATCGTACAATTCCATATACCCAATTCTATACCGACAGTTGATCCAGAGGAAGGCAAAAAAAAAACAGCAGAGCATGATCCAATTTGCTACAGCAGCGAAAAAAATTCCTTCCTGATCCCCCGAGAGGCAATCGGATTTACCCTGGATCAACTTTACCTATAAATGTTAGTACTCAGTTAGTTATATTATGTACATTTAGAAAAGTATACAGGCTTTTCTTAAAGCAATCTACTGAGCTGGCCAGAACCACCTCTGGAGGGAGTCTGTTCCACATTTTCACAGCTCTTACTGTGAAGAAACCTTTCCGTATTTGGAGATGAAATCTTTTTTCCTCTAGACGTAAAGAGTGCCCCCTTGTCTTTTGTGTTGACCGTAAAGTGAATAACTCAACACCAAGATCACTATATGGACCCCTTATATATTTGTACATGTTAATCATATCCCCCCTTAATCTCCTCTTCTCAAGAGTGAATAAATTCAGTTCCTCTAATCTTTCCTCATAGCTGAGCTCCTCCATGCCGCTTATCAGTTTGGTTGCCCTTCTCTGCACTTTCTCCAGTTCCCCAATATCCTTTTTGAGGACTGGTGCCCAAAACTGAACTGCATATTCCAGATGAGGTCTTACTAATGATTTGAACAGGGGCAAAATGACATCTCTCTCTCTGGAGTCCACACCTCTCTTAATACAAGAAAGGACTTTACTCGCTTTGGAAACCACAGCTTGGCATTGCATGCTATTATTGAGCTTATGATCTACCAAAACCCCCAGATCCTTCTCCACTACGGATCCCCCCAGTTGTACTCCCCCTAGTATGTATGATGCATTCATATTCTTAGCCCCCAAGTGCATAACTTTACATTTATCAACATTAAACCTCATCTGCCACATAGTCACCCAATTAGATAGAGCATTGAGGTCGGTTTGTAAATTGGCGACATCCTGTAAGGACGTTATTCCACTGCATAGCTTGGTGTCATCTGCAAAGACAGAAATGTTACTTTTGATCTCAGACCCAATATCATTTATAAAGATATTAAAAAGTAACGGTCCCAGCACCAGTGGCGGCTGGTGCTCAAAATTTTTAGGGGGGAGCAAATAAATACCACCAAAAGAAAGTTCTATTTGTGGGGGGAAAAACTACATCAATTTTGTGCCCGCTGCAGACATATGCTGATCTGGGTGATATACGGCTCTGATTGGCCATGTGCATGAGATATAGGACAACTATCATCTTATCTTACCTGTCTCTATACCTAAACACACTTAAGGTAGCTTTTAACTACTATGACAATGACATTTAGCTTGCTAAAGCATGGTTTATCTTAACAAATGCCATTTTTTCTTTTATTGGAAAAAAATAAATTTTTCCATGCAGTTGTGCATCTTAGCACTTCTGATCTCCCGCAGCCTCTTAGCAGCCACTTCCCATTTATATGCATGCCCCCTGCACCAGCTGCATGTCATTGGTTGGCAGAACATTTCAGCAAAATGCATGTTGTCTCCACCAGAAATATGTGAAACCAGGTGACAACCCAGAAAAACTATTGGCAGATGGGGACAGCGCGTTGCCACTATAACAGGAAGTGCCTGAACATGGACCTTCACAGAAGGATCGCTGGGTATTATAATAATGACAGCTGCAGATTTGAAAAGATTGACAAGAACTTTGGAAATAACATTGAAATGATGAAGAATGGATGAGATTGGGTGCACACAGGTCACAGATACAATCCAGCTGTGGGAACTGTCACAATGCAGATGAGACGACACATATATACATCATTATTCATTGCTTTCTAATTCTCCCAAATGTAATGAGAAAGCCTGTCTTCTTATTGGATGAGATGATCAGTGTACTCATAGGATGTCTGACAAGGGGGATTTTTTACAGAATCAGCAAAACATCCATCCTGGAAAGTTATTTCCCCATTTCCCTCAGGAATGCAAGCCTGATTCCCAAACAAAGACTTTCCCAGCTGTGTCGGCTGGTGGCACATACGTATGACATTGGATGTAAGAGGCAGGGATGGAGTCTGGGATGGATGGTGGGTTAGCAGAGCCCATGTGCTCTCAATGACGTCCCTCATGCAGCATAAAGTTTGTTTATTCCACAAGTGAGGAGCTCAGCCATGCACTGCTGCTTTGTGTGCAGCTCACTCACATCACCAACACACACCGTGGCGTGCTCACAACACACCTTTTATTACAGGAATAGATCAGACACAAAGTACATATCATCCATGAGACACAAATAGTCATTCAGTGTCACAAAAACACTTTGCAGGCTACACAAGGCTCTGGAAGTAGCTTGCATGCAGGTCAGAGGGGGTTAAAGTCTGTCTGAGCAGAACTATGGGGGGAGGGGTCCTGATGATCGCAGTCCCGGGATACACAGTGACAGAGAATTCACTTTGACAGCAGCATGGGAAGCAAATGTCCACACAGACAACACAACCTGCCCCCCTGTCTGTCAGTGCAGACACCCTCGTCCCCTGTACACAGCCTGCACCTACCTTTCTTCCCCTTCATTGTCCTATGGTCAGTGGGGGGATGATGAAGATGAGGAGTTAAATGATTGGTGTGTCCTGGCATGTCCTTCAATCTGTCACTTCTCCAAGTTGTCCTGTTCTTCCAGCAGCAGCACCATCAGATCCCCTCACCCAGACACTCAGAACTCGTCCTGTCTGATAGTAGAACATGGCAATGTTCTGATTCATCAGTACAGTATAACATGGCAATGTTCTGATTCATCAGTACAGTATAACATGGCAATGTTCTGATCCATCAGTACAGTATAACATGGCAATGTTCTGATCCATCAGTACAGTATAACATGGCAATGTTCTGATTCATCAGTACAGTATAACATGGCAATGTTCTGATTCATCAGTACAGTATAACATGGCAATGTTCTGATCCATCAGTACAGTATAACATGGCAATGTTCTGATTCAGAACATTGCCATGTTATACTGTCTGTACCGATGGATCAGAAGAACATTGCCATGTTATACTATTCACATGAGAATGTCAGTGACAGGGTCAGGGTCTCAGGGATTACTAAAAAGCTCTTCAGTAGATCTTCAAATAGTCCCCGCTCAGGCCGTGCATTCCTTCCAAGCAGCGGTGACATCACTTCCTGGTTCTCACTGGCACATAGAAACCGGAAGTGGCGTCGGAGGGAAAGCATCACCCCCTCCAACATAAACACAGCAAGAATGAGCCTTAGTGGCGTGCTGCAGAGCGCCACAAAGCATCAGAAAACCCGCAAATGAAGCATCTCGCCTGCAATCACGGGATTGCATTGGCGTCATAGTGCACTTAACCACTTGCCGACCGCGCCATGTACAAAAGACGTCCACAGCGCGGTCGAGTTATCCTGAGTGGACGTCCCAGGGACGTCCTCACAGAATCTTGCTCCCGCGCGCCCCCTGGGGCGCGCTCCAGGATATGACCGTGACCGCCGGGTCCGGAAGACCCGGCGCATCACGGATCACGGTAGATGGCCGCTAATCGCGGCCGTTTTCCACGTGATCGCTCCGTCAAATGACGGAGTGATCACTTGTAAACAGACCGGCGTCATGTGATGACGCCGGTTCCTCCCTCCCCTCTCTGTACTGATCGGTACAGTGTGAGAGGAGAGGGGAGGGAGCGGATCATGTCCGCTCCCTCCCCCATGTCAGCTGTGGGCTGGATCTGTGACAATTGCAGTCACAGATCCAGCAATCCATCCATCCCTGCTCAGCCATCCCTGTGCAATACACCCTGCCAATACTCTGCAATACACCCTGCCAATACTCTGCAATACCCTGTGCAATACCCTGTGCAATACCCTGTGCAATACCCTGTGCAATACCCTGTGCAATACCCTGTGCAATACCCTGCCATACTCCGCCATACTCCGCCATACTCCGCCATACTCCGCCATACTCCGCCATACTCCGCCATACTCCGCCATACTCCGCCATACCCTGCAATACTCCACAATACCCGGCAATACCCTGCAATACTCCGCAATACCCGGCAATACTGCGCAATACCCGGCAATACTGCGCAATACCCGGCAATACTGCGCAATACCCGGCAATACTGCGCAATACCCTGCAATACTGCGCAATACCCTGCAATACTGCGCAATACCCTGCAATACTCCGCAATACCCTGCAATACTCCGCAATACTCCACAATACCCTGCAATACTCCGCAATACCCGGCAATACCCGGCAATACTCCACAATACCCGGCAATACTCCGCAATACCCGGCAATACTCCGCAATACTCCGCAATACCCGGCAATACTCCGCAATACCCGGCAATACTCCGCAATACCCGGCAATACTCCGCAATACCCGGCAATACTCCGCAATAACCACTTCCCGCCCGCCGGCCGTCATATGACGTCCTTAACTTTATGCAGGGATATCTGAATGATGGGAGCAGCTACAGGCATCATTCAGATATTCGCTTTTTCAGCTGGTGATTCCCTGCACCATAAGAACAATCATAGCGGCTGTTCCACCGCTTGATCGCTCTTACGGAAGGTGAGAGGGGATGCCCCCCCCCCTCCCGCTGCCCTCCGGTGCTTCTACCGACTCACCGCTACGATCAAAGCCAGGATTGTTTTTTTTTTTGTTTTTTTTTTCAGGCTTCCCAGCCTAGAGGTGAGATGTGGGGTCTTATTGACCCCATATCTCACTGTAAAGAGGACCTGTCATGCCATATTCCTATTACAAGGGATGTTTACATTCCTTGTAATAGGAATAAAAGTGATCAAAAAAAAATTTGGGGCGGAAAAACATGTCAAACTAAAATAAATAAAGTAAAATGAACAATAAAATATATATATATTTTTTAAAGCACCCCTGCCCCCGCGAGCTCGCATGCAGAAGTGAACGCATATGTAAGCCCCGCCCACATATGAAAACGGTGTTCAAACCACACATGTGAGGTATCGTTGCGAACGTTAGAGCGAGAGCAATAATTTTGGCCCTAGACCTCCTCTGTAACTCAAAACATGTAACCAGTAAAAATATTTAAAGCGTTGCCTATGGGGATTTTTAAGTAGCGAAGTTTGGCGCCATTCCACGAGCGTGTGCAATTTTGAAGGGTGACATGTTAGGTATCTATTTACTCGGCGTAACTTCATCTTTCACATTATGCAAAAACATTGGGCTAACTTTACTGTTTTTTTTTCTTTTAAGCACAAAACTGTTTTTTTCTGTAAAAAACGCGTTAGAAAAATTTCTGCGCAAATACCGTGCAAGATAAAAAGTTGCAATGACCACCATTATATTCTTTAAGGTCTTTGCTAAAAAAACATATATAATGTTTTGGGGTTCTATGTAATTTTCTAGCAAACAAATGATGATTTTTACATGTAGGAGAGAAATGTCAGAATTGGCCTGGGTGCTCCAGAACGCCTGAAGGTGCTCCCTGCATGTTGGGCCTCTGTATGTGGCCACGCTGTGTAAAAGTCTCACACATGTGGTATCGCCATACTCGGGAGGAATAGCAGAATGTGTTTTGGGGTGTAATTTGTGGTATGCATATGCTGTGTGTGAGAAATAACCTGCTAATATGACAATTTTGTGGGAAAAAAAAAAAAGAAAAAAAAATCTTGATTTTTGCAAAGAATTGTGGGAAAAAATGACAACTTCAAAAAACTCACAATGACTCTTTCTAAATACCTTGGAATGTCTTCTTTCCAAAAAGGGGTCATTTGGGGGGTATTTGTACTTTTCTGGCATGTTAGGGTCTCAAGAAATGAGATAGGCCGTCAGTACTTCAGGTGTGATCAATTTTCAGATATTGGCACCATAGCTTGTGGACTCTATAACTTTCACAAAGACTAAATAATATACAACAATTTGTACTTATTTTTACCAAAGATATGTAGCAGTATAAATTTTGGCCAAAATTTATGAAGAAAAAATACTAATTTGCAAAATTTTATAACGGAAACAAAGAAAAATGCATTTTTTTACAAAATTTTCAGTCTTTTTTCTCTTATAGCACAAAAAATAAAAAACCCAACAGTGATTAAATACCACCAAAAGAAAGCTCTATTTGTGTGAAAAAAAGGCCAAAAATTTCATATGGGTACAGTGTTGTATGACTGAGTAATTGTCATTCAAAATGTGAGAGCACCGAAAGCTGAAAATTCGTCTGGTTAGGAAGGGGGTTTAAGTGCCCAGTTGTCAAGTGGTTAAAGGACGTTTTTTTTTTTTTTTTTTTTCTTAAAGGGTCCGTTTAAAAAAAAAAAAAAAAAAAAAAATATATATATTTTTTGGTGACCAGATTGGGGGGGGGGGGGCGGCGCCCATGCGCCCCCTATAGACGGGCCGCCACTGCCCAGCACTGAACCTTGGGGTACACCACTGATAACCTTAGACCATTCAGAGTAAGAATCATTAACCACTACTCTCTGAATTCTGTCTTTTAGCCAGTTTTCTATCCATTTACAAACTGATATTTCCAATCCTGTAGACTTTACCTTACACATGAGCCGTGTGTGGGGAACTGTATCAAACGCTTTTGCAAAATCCAAGTATACCACGTCCACAGCCACCCCTCTGTCCAAGGTTTTACTTACCTCTTCATAAAAAGAAATCAGGTTTGTCTGACAACTTCTGTCTTTCATGAATCCATGCTGTCTGTTGCTTAAATAGTTTTTTTCCAGCAAGAACTCATCTATGTGGTCTTTTAATAATCTCTCCAGTAACTTCCCAACTATAGAAGTTAAACAAACAGGTCTATAGTTACTTGTTAAAGACTTTGTTCCCTTTTTAAATATAGGCACCACATTGGCCCTGCGCCAATCTACTATTCCTGTCGTCAGTGCCGATCCTGACCTCCATGGGACCCTAAGCAAAATTCTGCTAAGGGGCCCTTTACGGTGGCAAAAAATGGGTGTGGTTTACGTGGAATAGTGGGCGTGGCTTACATGGGCGTGGCTCAGAGGGGTGTGGTTAGAGTCGGAGATGAATGAGGGATGGAGGGAGAAAGAAAGAGAGAGGGAGAGAAAGAAAGAAAGAGGGGTGGAGGGACAGCAGGCCCAGATCCTACACCACAATAGAAATATGTGTATTCCAGAAAGTTTAACAAATCAGCAGATAAAGATACTCCAAACACCTGGTGTTAGCGCTTCAATCATCCCAGCACCATGGTTGTTATGGTGTCAGGATGACTGAAGCGCATTATTTCTATTATTACATTGTAATATAGAATGAAATTATTCAACTCACCATAATGCAGAATCAGTGGAAGCCCCGAGTACCTCCTTACACCAGGCATCCCCAGCGGAGTCCCCCTTACACCAGGCATTCCCAGTAGAGTTCCTCCTTATATCAGGCATTCCCAGTAGAGTCCCCCCTTACACCAGGCCTTCCCAGCGGAGGCCCCCCTTACACCAGGCCTTCCCAGCGGAGGCCCCCCTTACACCAGGCCTTCCCAGCGGAGGCCCCCCTTACACCAGGCCTTCCCAGCGGAGGCCCCCCTTACACCAGGCCTTCCCAGCGGAGGCCCCCCTTACACCAGGCCTTCCCAGCGGAGGCCCCCCTTACACCAGGCCTTCCCAGCGGAGGCCCCCCTTACACCAGGCCTTCCCAGCGGAGTCCCTCCTTACACCAGGCATTCCCAGTAGAGTCCCTCCTTACACCAGGCATTCCCAGTAGAGTCCCTCCTTACACCAGGCATTCCCAACGGAGGCCCCCCTTACACCAGGCATTCCCAACGGAGGCCCCCCTTACACCAGGCATTCCCAGCGGAGGCCCCCTTTACACCAGGCATTCCCAGCGGAGGCCCCCTTTACACCAGGCATTCCCAGCGGAGGCCCCCTTTACACCAGGCATTCCCAGCGGAGGCCCCCCTTACACCAGGCCTCCCCAGCGGAGGCCCCCTCCCAGCGGAGGCCCCCCTTACACCAGGCCTTCCCAGCGGAGGCCCTTCTTACACCAGGCCTCCCCAGCGGAGGCCCCCCTTACACCAGGCCTCCCCAACGGAGGCCCCCCTTACACCAGGCCTTCCCAACGGAGGCCCCCCTTACACCAGGCCTTCCCAACGGAGGCCCCCCTTACACCAGGCCTTCCCAACGGAGGCCCCCCTTACACCAGGCCTTCCCAACGGAGGCCCCCCTTACACCAGGCCTTCCCAACGGAGGCCCCCCTTACACCAGGCCTTCCCAACGGAGGCCCCCCTTACACCAGGCCTTCCCAACGGAGGCCCCCCTTACACCAGGCCTTCCCAACGGAGGCCCCCCTTACACCAGGCATTCCCAGCGGAGGCCCCCTTTACACCAGGCATTCCCAGCGGAGGCCCCCCTTACACCAGGCCTCCCCAGCGGAGGCCCCCCTCCCAGCGGAGGCCCCCCTTACACCAGGCCTTCCCAGCGGAGGCCCCCCTTACACCAGGCCTTCCCAGCGGAGGCCCCCCTTACACCAGGCCTTCCCAGCGGAGGCCCCCCTTACACCAGGCCTTCCCAGCGGAGGCCCCCCTTACACCAGGCCTTCCCAGCGGAGGCCCCCCTTACACCAGGCCTTCCCAGCGGAGGCCCCCCTTACACCAGGCATTCCCAGCGGAGGCCCCCCTTACACCAGGCATTCCCAGCGGAGGCCCCCCTCCCAGCGGAGGCCCCCCTTACACCAGGCCTTCCCAGCGGAGGCCCCCCTTACACCAGGCATTCCCAGCAGACTGCCCCCCTTACACCAGGCATTCCCAGCAGAGGCCCCCCTTACACCAGGCATTCCCAGCAGAGGCCCCCCTTACACCAGGCATTCCCAGCGGAGGCCCCCCTTACACCAGGTGTGATGCCCCTGCAGCAGAGACTCTCTCCGCCGCCATTACGCAGAGGGGATAGTGGAGGAGCCGGCCGGATGGCTGGCAATAGGAATTAAGCTGCGGCGCCGCCGCCCACCCCCGCCCCTTCCCACATTTCACTCACACACACACAGACATCAGCGGGGCGGGAGGTGGGCGGTGCCGCAGCTCAATTCCTATTGGCAGCCACCCTGACCCTCCTCTTGGTCTACAAGAAAATGGCGGCCGGCGGAGACATTGTCTCCGCCCGGCCCGCGGACCTCTAGCGGCGGCGGCGAAGATTCGGGGGCCCCTAGTAATTACTTGGGGCCCTACGCAGCTTGCGTAGCAAGCGTATAGGGCGGATCGGCCCTGCCTGTCGTTAATGAGTCCGTAAAAATTAGATACAATGGCTTTGAAATTACAGAGCTCAATTCTTTTAGGATCCGTGGGTGTATGCCATCTGGTCCAGGTGCTTTATCCACCTTTATTCTGTCTAAATATTTCTGGACCATATCACTTTTGAGCCATTGTGGCTTTGGGGCTGTGTCACTACCACCCCCATTATGGACATGATCTCCCCCATGCTCCATTGTATACACAGAGCTGAAGAAAGTATTTAATAAATTAGCCTTCTCTTTGTCCCCAGTCACCCACTCTAGATTATTTTGTAAAGGGCCTACATGCTCAGACTTGACCTTTTTACTATTAATATATTTGAAGAATTTCTACTATCTTTTGCAATCTGTCGTTCGTTTTAGATTTTTGCATCCTTGATTTCCTTTTTACATATCTTGTTATATTCTTTGTAACATTTAAACGACACTAGTGTTCCTTCATTTTTATATTTTTTAAAAGCTCTTTTCTTATTGTTTATAGCTTTTTTTAACTTTAACCGTGAGCCACATAAGTTTAAAAGGCTAAAAATAAAACCTATTGCCCATGGGAATAAGTGAGGTCCCAAACAGTCTTTTTGAAGAATTCCCATTTCTGTTGTGTTTATCGATGCCAATATTCCCTCCCAGTCTAAGGCCTCGTACACCCGACCGATTTTCTCGGCAAAAAATGACAATAAACCTGTTGGGAGAGATTTCTTGCCGAGAAAACCATTCGTGTGTATGGTTTCTCGTCGAGAAAACTGCCGGGAATCTCGACGATAAAAATAGAGAACCTGCTCTCTATTTTCTCATTAGGATTCTCGTTTTTCTTGTCGAGATTCTCGTCGTGTGTATGGTTTTCCGAGTCTTAAAAAATCGCGCATGCTCAGAATCAAGTATAAGACGGGAGCGCTCCTTCTGGTAAAACTAGCGTTCGTAATGGAGATAGCACATTTGTCACGCTAAAACAAACTGAAAGCACGAAGACTGAAAAGCGCGAATCATCTCTCCCCAAACTTTTACTAACACGCGGTAACACGAGATCAGCAAAAGCAGCCCAAGGGGTGGTGTCATGCCCAGCCCCTCCCAGTAATTTATCCACCCGGTCCACCACATGCCGAACCCTGGCACCAGGGAGACAGCAAACCATTCGGTTGAGGCGATCCTGGCGACAAATTATTCTATCAGTCCTTCTGATTATAGAATCCCCTATAACCACCAACTGTCTAGGCCTACCTGCACTCCCCTCACCACCTCTACTAGATGGGTTGCTCTCCTGGCTGTTAAGGGTAGCAGTGACATCTAGGGCTGCCACCTCCACATCTTCACCCAACTTGGAAAATTTGTTTTGATGCACAAATACAGGACTGGCCTTCCTTTTTTGCAAGCCCCTTCCACTCCCTCTAACTACATTAACCCATCTTCCTATCTGATAATCCTGACTTGCCCCTCCACCCTTCACATCAGCCCTACTGACCACCTGCTCAGCGAGCAGAGGACCCCTTTCAAGGTTGTCCTTTCTGCCCAGTGTTGCAACTTGCTCCTCCAGATCTCTAATGCGAACTTCCAGAAGGGCAACCTGCTCACATCTGTCACAGCGGTATCAATCCTGGAGCTGTTGCACCAATTTTACATACATGTGGCACACTGTGCACTGAGCAAAACCTTCAACCCTGCTAGCACTCATTTCCCAGTTACAATATAATTACTTGTAGGAAGTTTAGGATGTTACTCACAGTTTGGAAGACTCCTATCTTAACTCTTGTTTTAAACTCCTAGTTTTTAACTCTCCGCTTTAGTTCAAAATTCCACTTATGTTCACAAAATCCACATGCAAGTCACCATCAGCAGGGAGCCAGCTCCTAGGGGAGTTTGTACAGACACTTATATACTCACCTGTGAACAATTAACCACTCCCCTTAATTAGCAGAAAGAAAAAAAGCTGTTTAAAAAGTGTCAGAGAAAGGAGGGGGGAAAAAAAGTATTTTTAAAACTGATAAATGTATCAAATAAAGGACAAAAAATTAAAATAAAAAAAAGTGTAAAGTGAATACATTTCAAACCTAGCCTTTATTTTGTTTATAGCAATGGTTAAAGATACTGGGTGACCCTTGTCTTACTTTTCCATGATGCTAGACTTAATAATAGAGTCCAGGCTTTGCCTGTCATGGTGGGCATAACCCCAAAGAGGTCTTTAAAGTGGAGCTCCACCCTAAATAGCAACTTTTGCTATTTGGAACCCTCCCCCCCTCCGGTGTCACAATTGACACCTTTCAGGGGGGAGGGGGGTGAAGATACCTGTCTAAGACAGGTATTTTCACCCACATCCGGGAGTCCTGTCTCCGGGAATCTGCGGGAGTTACGTCACTTCCCGCAGACTTCCCTTGGTGTTCTGGGAGACACTCGGCTCCCAGAACACAGGAGCACCAATCAGAACGGCGCAGCGCGACTCGCGCATGCGCCGTAGGGAACCGGGCATGAAGCCGCAGGGCTTCACTTCCTGGTTCCCTCAGCGAGGATGGCGGAGGGAGCAGCAGAGCGACGAGCGGTCGCTCGTCCTCTGCTGCGGACGTCGCTGGACTCCAGGACAGGTAAGTGTCCAAATATTAAAAGCCAGCAGCTGCTGTAGCTGTAGCTACTGGCTTTTAATTTTTTTTTTTCCGGCGGAGCAACCCCTTTAAGGTCTGGTTTGCATAGTGTTGGGCTATGCCCCTTTATAGTACCCTGCTGCTGACTAAATTTGTTGTACAAAGTGCTGAGTTGAGTATTCCTGAGGGAAGCAGTGTCTGAAGCAACATTACAGGCTTTTCCTGTGGCGTAGGCTCTGGGTGTGGCTCCCAAGGTTTTACTGTGGTTGGATGCATTGCTTCCTTTGAGGTATTAGAAGACAGTCAAAACTTGGAAAAAGAATCCAAAGATAAATGATGAACTAGTTAAGCCATTGTAAGAGTGATTTATCCATAAGGGGCCCATCTCCTTAGGACACTAAAGTAAAAAAAAAAAATGAGGGTCTATACCCATCCAGGGGAGCCAGTGTTTAATCACCTGAAGGTATGAGCCTTTAAGCCAGGGTCAGTGAATACTCGGCCTGTAAGCAGGGCTCTGATTCACTGCCAGCAATGGTCATGCTCACCAAGGGCACCTTCCACCATCCTCCTGCAACAAGAATGAGGTGGGGTACCAAACACCTGTATTTTGAAGAAACTCCACCACCTGGATTACTTACATACTCCCAGCCTGAGCCCCACCTCATAAAATAAAGGATTGTCCACACAATCAGCCACTTCAAATGTTTAACTGTGAACATGGAGGGCAAAGTTCTTTACAATACAATATCTCTTTCTTCCCTGAGACCATTACAGCATTGTTTGTTGCAATTTCAAATTTAACAATGCTGACCAGCTCTTCCACTATCCCTCTGCTGTAGGTTTCCTGAAATGAGCTCTCTTCCTTTGTTTTCTCCAGGCCTACCCTGAAGGGCGCACTCAAACTCTAATCTGCAACCAACATGATGGCTCTCTGCAGGTTACCAGTTCCCATCAACCTTCTGGCCCCAACCCATCCAGCTCCTGATTTATAAGAGAACAAGACAGTCCTACCTACTTGACACACTCAGGGATGAGACCTTCCTTTAGAGGAGTACTA
The DNA here is from genome assembly GCA_029206835.1 of Rana muscosa. Lineage (NCBI taxonomy): Eukaryota > Metazoa > Chordata > Amphibia > Anura > Ranidae > Rana > Rana muscosa. Next base: position 76,938,567 of record CM055121.1, read on the forward strand.
ATCCCTGTCTACAAGCCTGTGTCCTGTCCTGTACGAATAATATAAACTAAATGCAGCCACCATGTTTAATAGTTTACTCAAAGCAAGAAAGTTTTCAGCCAACTTTTCTTAGGTTCAGGTTTGGATATACTTCAAATGCAGATCAAGGTGTAAATGCTTTTTTTTTTTCAACTGTCAATCTGGTCCTAGCCTTTCATTAAGCAGGGCTCGATAGAGGTCTCAGCTATAGCACTTTGACAGTTTGTGTCCGCCTTATTAGTTTACACAGAATCTAAATGGGTAGACCATCAATCTGGTGAGACACTTTCTCAAGCCACATTAACAACTTTCTGTCCGGATTTTGCAGATAAACAGCCTGGCTGTTCCAGCCTGAGGTTTTTTTTTTTTAAATGTCCTGCTTGCGATTCACAAAAATGTGAAAGGTGCGTTTTGACATGCGATTTGACATTTGCCGGCAATGACACCATCCTAATCGGTGCGACGCTGCAACTGCGGCGCTGCACCGATTTCAAAAAGTAGTTTCTGTACTACTTTTTGCGATTTCAGTCCGCGATTTACATTGACATCTGTGCAGAAGTCTTTGTAATCGCGGCTGAAATCGGGACTGCCAGCAGGAGTGAAATCGTGCGAGTTCAGCTGAATTCGCACGGCTTCACTCCCGCAGCCCAGTGTGAACCTGGGCGTAGTCTGGAGATTAGCTGGGTAATTTATTCCTCTTGAAAGCCTGAAGTGGCTCCTTGGATTTTGGGCTCCTATATGATGTGGCTAGACTTCTAAAGTCTCAAATATGTGGAGTCCCCATACTATTGGAACTGGGCTAAGCTAAAACTGCAGAAGGATTCAGCAACATATGTCAAAGCACATGAGTTTCACTGCTGTATAACTCTCCATTTAGTATAAGGGCAGGTTTTGCTTTCAGCAAATGCATAAGAACCTAGGGTTCAGGTGGGAAGAAGCTGCAGATGCTGGAACATGTTTGTAATGGGAGGGCCCGTGGAACCCAGAATCTCTTGAAAAGTATGAGATACCCTTGCTTCAGCTCCCCATGCACCTCTTATGTCTAAATCACCCTATGTCCATTAGGGGCATAGGGTGACTGAGAAATTATTAGGCTTGTGCACAACGGAAAAATTTGTTCCGTTTCGGTTCGTTTCTTTCCGGTCCTGTTGATTCGTAATCATTCGTAATTTTGCTAGACGGGATTTTTCGTGTTCGGACTCATTCGTATTTTTGCAAGCGACATTTTTCGTTGAATTTTTTGTTGCTTTATAATTCGGACTTTCGGTAGAGTACGTTGTTTTTCGTTGATTCTGGACACAACTCCTACTTTCGTAACTTTTTTTGGGTTCGTTGATTCGTAATTTTCCGTGTCTCTCTCACAACGACGCTGCCTATTATGCCTAATGTGCTTCGAATGGATTTGTACTTTTCTAAATACATAACGGTTATTTGTAACGATTCGAAATCTCGTATTTTACTTTCGTTTTTTACATGCGGCTATAGGCTCCGCCCCTGTACACCATTTTGAGAGGGTTCAGCACGGTGAGGGAGAAGCAGAGAGCAGAGCAGAGTGAGTGTTATTGTGCTTCGAATGGATTCGAAATCTCGTATTTTACTTTCGTTTTTTCATGCGGCTATAGCCTCCGCCCCCTGTACACCATTTTGAGAGGGAGTTCAGCACGGTGAGGGAGAAGCAGAGAGCAGAGTGAGTGTTTTTGTGCTTCGAATGGATTCGTACATTCGTAACTTTTTTCATAACGAATTATGCCGAAGACCTTCGGGCATTCGCTATTTTGCGGTATAATTTATTTCGGATTCGGTTTTATTCGTAATTGCTCTGTTCGGAAATTCGAATGCTTCCGAATGTCCGAAAGTTGCTAAATTCGGACGAATTTCGATTCGTTACGAAACGAATTGCACAAGCCTAGAAATGATATCTTGGACTACTTAAAATGGAACAGTAATTTTTATCCATAATATCTTCCAGCATATATGCCATATTAGAACGAGTGACTCATTCATACTGTTGGCACATATACTGTAAGGAGATGCTAATGTCATCACCCCCAGCCACCTGTCTGTCGTCTTCTATAATGTAAAGGAGTCTAGTTTGACTGCTCTGCATTTCATTGTTGCTTGTGCTAATTGACCCTGTAATTGTGTGAAGGAATTCTGTGTTGAGATGTATGATAATGTGTATTGTAGTCTAGGAGACAGCAAGACTAGGATCTGAAAGGTCATGCCTATGAGTCACCTATGCTGTCTAAGGAATTAGTTAATGAACTCACCTGTTGTCTGCTAAGGGATGTATTGACACATAATGTGTATTGGGGGCTCGTTATGTAACTATTGTGTGATATTGTGGATCCGGGTCATTGTTCATGTGGTTACTGCAGTATACTCAAGTGTATATAAAGAGCCTGTATTCCTTCCAATAAAGTTAATATTCCTGTTTAAACCTCAACACGGAGCTTCGTCTCGTATTTGGGGGAGAATTATTCGTATGGGGTCTTGTTCACCTGATTGGAGTGTCGGTAGCTGTCTTGGTGTTCGGAAAGGGAATGTCCTAAATGGCTTTAACCCCTTTCATACACGAGGTGTCGCTACAATGTTACACCCTAAAAACATGTAACTTGATCCAAAGTTAAACTTACCCTTTCACCTCCTTCCTGCCTAGGCCAATTTTCAGCTTTTAGTTCTCTCACACTTTAAATGAGAATTACTCAGTCATGCAACAAATGAAATTTTTATAATTTTTTCACACAAAAATTGCTTTCTTTTGGTGGTATTTTATTGTTTTTGCGCTACAAATGAAAAAAGACCGAAAATTTGGAAAAAAAATAATTGTTTTTCTTAGGTTCTGTTATAAAATTTTGCAAATAAGTAATTTTTCTTTATAAATTTTGACCAAAATTTATACTGCTACATTTCAGTCGTAAAAAGTAAGACCTCATCTGGCATATGCAGTTCAGTTTTGGGCACCAGTTCACAAAAAGGATATCGGGGAACTGGAGAGAGTGCAGAGAGGGGAAACCAAACTGATAAGCTTGCGGCACATGGAGTAGGACGTGCTGAGGGCTCTCTCGGCCGGATCTCCTGTAAACTACCCTGAAATCCTCCTATAGTTGATGCGTATCCACCGCTGCAAACCGGTTTCGCACTCAACACCTCTCCAGCTGTCTTCCGGTGTCTCCCTCGGAGCCATGTCTAAGCGGGGAAAATATATTTTTACGGGAGCCGACCATGCGGTCCAAGATGATGACTTCCGGCCGCCCTGCTCGGCTAAAGAATCAGCTCAAAAGCTGTTCTCCAAGACGCTTGTTAAAGACACTCCAGCTAAGCCAATGCCTACCCCCCGGGGGCTTCTCGAGACCCCCCTGAGGAGCCAGACAATGATCCTGCATGGCTAGATGACTCTGCTGAGCTCCCCTTGGACACAGTGAGTACCCCTGCTATCCTGGCCTCTGATAGTGATCCCAGCACCCACGGTGCTCAGGACACTTTGCTGCAATCACCTCCTGCAACACTAATTTATCTATTCTCGCACCTGAGTTTAGAGAGTGAAAATATAAGTTTTTATGCAACAACGGTATTTCGAAGAGGATGAAAATACTGGACATCTGCTGACCGTGATAGCTCGGGCACAACGGGCAAAGTCGCAGATTGTTGCCATTCAAACCCCTGCAGGTGCAACTTTTAACGGAACGGATCAGTTTTTGGGGACCATTTTAAAGATATGTACACCTCTAAGGTCTCTCCCACAAAGATGGTATTGGAGGACTTTTTAGATCAGTGCCCTCTTCCAGCTCTGTCTGTGAGTGGTTGTAAGACATTAAACGTTCCCATTACTCTTGAGGAACTTACTGAAGCAATAGCTTCTATGGCTAACAGTAAATCCCTGGGTACAGATGGTCTCCCAGCTGAGATTTATTAAAGATATAGTGAACCACTCTCCCATTAGATACCCTGAATGCAGCAGCTAGATCTGGAAGTGTTCCCCAATCCATGAACATGAGTCATAGTGGTCATACCCAAACCTGGCAAGGACCCATTGCTGCCCGACTCGTATAGGCCCATTTCACTTATAAATTCAGACATTAAACTATTGGCTAGGGTTCTAGCCACGAGACTGGCAGTTGTTGTATCAGATCTGGTACATTTAGACCAGTCTGGTTTTATACTGGCTCGGTCTACTGCACTTAACATACGTTGTTTGTTCCTTAATATCCAGTTACCTGTGGATAACCCTGGAAATAGGGTGGTGTTCTCCCTTGATGCTGCCAAGGCTTTTGACAGCGTTGAATGGAAATACTTTTGGGCCGTACTGAGAAAATTCAGGGTTGGAAAGGCCTTTCTAGCTTGGATGCAGCTCCTGTATGTGGCTCCTTGTGCTAGAATATGAATTAATGGGATCTTGTCCGGGGTGTTACCGTTGCACAGGGGCACTAGGCAGGGGTGTCCACTTTCGCCTCTGCTTTTTGCCTCGGCGTTGGAGCCACTGGCAGCTATGGTCAGGACCTCGCTGGACATTGTGGGGTTTCGTCGGGGGGAGAGAGAATAAAATCTCCCTCTTCGCCGATGAGATTTTGCTCTACCTGGAGGATACGGTTGGTTCATTGGAGGCTGTCATGAGTCTCATAGAAAGTTTGATTTACCATTAATTGGCATAAATCCTCCCTACTATTGCTAAACCCCCTAGAATCTCCCATACCGGACTCGGTGGCTCAGGTGGCAGTAGTTCACTCCTTTAGATTTTGGGGAATTGAGGTGACTGGGAACCCTAGAGACTATATTTCAATAAATTTGAAACCTATTCTACAAAAATTCAAGCATAAATGTGCCAGCTGGTGCAAGCTTCCCGTCAGTTACAGGAAGGGCAAATCTTATCAAAATGGTGTGGGCGCCGCAGCTGCTGTATGTTCTTCATAACGCACCCATTTGGATACCTGGCTGTTGTTTTGTCCGTATAGAGTCCCGATATAGAGCATTAATATGGAAGAATGGAGTAGCCTGCATTAAATTAGCTACCTTACAATACCCTAAAGACCAGGGGGGGGTGGCTGTCCTGCATTCTTTCGCCTATTTTTTGGCTGCACAGCTGCAGCACCTTGCAGGATGAGATTTATCAGTGGAAGCAGACCCTTCCAGGATCGTGTTGATTCACTCCCTTGTGGAGTATTCTGCAATGTCCCAAAATGGGCCTCCCAGGGGTTCCTTCGGGGTACCCAACTGTCCATTTGCTCTGGAGACTCTGGAAGGAGATGAAGAGGCATCTGGGCATTGAGGGCTTCCTGGACTGCACACCTATTTGGTGTAATAGGTCCTACCCTGAATTGGAGAAACTGCTAGACCATTCCATCTGGAAAACAGCAGGGCTCAAGCACATGTCATAGTTGTTTGATGGTAAGGTGGGGAAGTCCTCAGTTGAGAGCGGAGTTCCCCTTATTAGAAAATCGCTACTTTATGTATCTACAACTGTGGCATGCCATGAGATATCAAGGTAGATGCTCTGTCATGCGTCTTGACAACTCTGACTTCCTCCCCACTATCTTCGATTATGTCAGTAAGAAGGGAATTATCTCCCGTATTTATACTTGCCTACTAGCCCATATCCAAGCTCCAGACCTGCTGCCCTGTAAGGAGAAGTGGGAAACTGATGTTGGCCCTATAGATGGGAACAGATTCTGGCGACCGGTCCCCTAGTTTCTGTCTCTGCGGCTCACAAGCTATCCCACTTATTTATTCTCCATAGGGTGTATAGGACTCCAATACAATTGCATAAATGGGGAAGGAGAGACTCCCCCTTGTGCCCAAAGTGTCAGCTACATCAGGGTACTCCGATTCATTTACTCTGGAAATGCCCTAAATTAGTACGATACTGGAAAGAGGTTACTGAAACCATTGATAAAGTTTACCACTTATAGTTACCGGTGGATCTGATGGTCTATTGGGTGGTCTTAAAGAGCAGCTACATCCTCCTACTTATTTTGCCTTGATTAGATTGTTTTACCTTGCTAGAAAGTTGATTTCAAGGTTTTGGCTCTCTCCTCGAGCACCCACGTCTGCCGAATGGATACAACAGGTGAATACAATACTTGTTAGGGAAAAAATTGCATACCAGCACAGAAATGTGGTGGGCAAATTTACCAAAATATGTCAGGAATGGCTAGAGAACCCAGAGGTAGCCCCTACCCAACTAGTTCTTACTAAACTGTTCCAGGTCTAGGTGTGAGGTATACAGCTCTCAAATTTCTGGGCAGGCATGGGAATACGGATTAGCGCTTTACCTAATTTGGATACTATTTTGGGAATAATTTTCATGTTTTGGGACGCTATTTTATCTTTACACGTTTACAGATGATACACATTTCAGGCGATGTATGTTCCCAGATTTCTGAGTTATTGTTTGTTTAAAATATGTTACTTTGCATGATATTACACTTGTTGTGCAACTGGCTTATTCTACTTCAACTTTTCACTTTGTACATAATACTTCTAGTACACTATGACTTTTACAAGTGTTTATACCTTTCTTAAATTTATGCACAATAAAATATTTTTTTCTGATCAAAAAAACTGATAAGAGACATGGAGGAGCTCAGCTAGAAGAACTGAATTTCACCTCAGGAAGAAATACACTCTATCTCAGAAACTTTTTTACGAATTCGGCAACAAAAGTGGCCATCTTCTTGCTCAAGCCTTACGCAAGAAAAGGGCTGCTAATACGATACACCACATACAATCCCCCACGGGTAAGACTCTCACGAATAACAATGACATAGCCAGAGAGTTTGAGAAGTACTACTCGTCCCTATATAATCTAGATAAATCCGAACCCCCTACTACCTTATCGAATGACAGACCCAATGATATTAACTCGTTCTTAGACCAATTTGCTCCAGGAAAGCTCCCCACTGACACCACCACGATTCTGGAATCCCCGATCTCTATTCAGGAATGGAAAAAAGCTTTAAAACAACTTAAGCCTGGTAAGAGCCCGGGACCTGATGGTCTTTCCGCCGTATATTTCAAGACATTCTCAGACCTTCTTCAACAACCCTTCCTTGACGCCTTCAATACACTCTCTCCCACAAATCCTTTCAAAAGCGAAATGTTAGAAGCACATATCGTTGTTATCCCCAAAGAAGATAAGGACCCCACCCAAACGGGAAATTATAGACCAATCTCATTATTGAATGTAGATGTCAAAATCTTTTCTAAGATTTTGGCAAACAGACTCTTACCGCTTCTCCCTTCCTTAATCTCTCATGACCAGACCGGCTTTATCCCTGGACGTGAAGCCAGGGACAACACTGTTAAAGCAATAAACTTACACCACCTTATGACACAGACAACCCAAAAAGGCCTGTTTTTGTCACTCGATGCGGAGAAGGCGTTCGACAGAGTAGCTTGGGACTATATGACAGCGGTTCTGAGGGCCATAGGATTGGGCCCATATATGTTAGGCCTAATCCTGTCACTATACACGGGACCATCTGCTAAGGTACGGGTCAACAATACTCTGTCGGACGCCTTTCCCATCGGAAATGGCACAAGACAGGGCTGCCCCCTGTCCCCCATCCTCTTTGTACTCACACTTGAACCATTCCTCCGTAAACTGACATACAACCCAGATATCCAAGGTATAAGTTCCTCCAAAAGAGAATATAAATACGCTGCTTTCGCAGACGATATTTTGTTGTTCCTGTCGAACCCACTGATCTCCCTACCAAACCTTCTTTCTGAATTTAAACAATTTCAGTTCCTCTCCCACCTTAAAATTAATTTCTCGAAATCCTTTGCCCTTAATATAACATTACCTCAACACATAGTTGATCAATGTAAGGCTAACTTCCCGTTCCAATGGAAACATGATTCCATCACATACCTAGGGATACAACTCCCTTCCAAACTCTCAAACCTCTACGCTAAAAACCATGTTCCTATCCTACACAGAATATCCTCTGATCTTGAAACATGGAACAAACCGCTTTTCTCTTGGTTTGGCAGAGCGGCGATCCTCAAAATGAATGCCCTCCCGAGAATACTCTATATATTGCAGGCGATCCCTATACATATACCTCCGGCCTTTTTTAAATCTTATAGAAACATATGCACTAAATTCTTATGGGGGAACCGTAGACCCAGAATCAGCTTTACGCAGCTCACCCGACCTAAAAGACTTGGGGGCATAGGCCTCCCCAACCTTCTCAATTATTACACTGCTACACACCTTACCAGGATAGTGGACTGGAATACTCAATCTCTCCACAAAGATTGGGTTTCCCTAGAAGCATCTTTTTCTGCTCTCCCTTTGGAGTCTCTCCCATGGTTACTCTCACCCCACGTCCCCTCTGAATTACACGTACACCCACTTATAGGCCCAACCTTGCAATGCTTCAAAAAGCTTTGCTACCGATCACCCATATCTTCGATTCCCGGCCCACTGACACCTGTAAAAATGAACCCTGGGTTCCCACCAGGTATGCACGCAAAGTTTCTTACCGATAACTGGACACAGAGCCCAATTAGATCACATCAGTTCTTCCTCCGGGGCAAACTATTGTCTACATCCCAACTCTCCTCCCAACTAAACAAGCCACCCATTCCCCCTTGGACATATATTTTAATTGCTCATTTTCTAAAATCCCTTAACAAGAATATACAATGCTCCAGAGAACTCACCCCTTTCGAAAAGCTATGTATCCAAACGACACCCCAATCTCATCTAGTTTCTACCACACATGAACTCCTCTTCGCCGAGATGAAAGCTAACGAGACCTTAGCCTGTAAGAACTGGGAGTCAGACCTCTCGGTATCTCTTTCAGCGGAACAATGGGAACTAATTTTCCTCAACATACATAAAGGGTCGACGAATGTGTCGACCCAGGAAAACGGCTTTAAGATCCAATCTAGATGGTACCGCACGCCCACCCTTCTGCATAAATATAATCCCACAATCCCAGAGGTTTGCTGGAGATGTCTCCGGGAAAGGGGAACCCTTCTCCATATCTGGTGGTCCTGTCCATCTCTAAAAGACTTCTGGGAAAAGGTATGCCATATAACCTCTCGAGTCACCTCATATCATTTGGACCTTTCCCCTTCTCAATTCCTTCTACACCATTCACCCCTGTCGCACAATTCCTATCACAAATCCCTAGCAATGCACATGATCAATGCGGCAAAGCAGTGTATCCCTATACACTGGAAATCGACTCACCAACCAACCATAAAAGAATGGTTTAACAGAATATGCAAAATTGAGGAAATGGAAAATCTTATACATATTGCAAGAGAGACTCCGTCATCATTTAGTAAAAAATGGGCCTGCTGGTTACACTATAAAACGACCCCAGAATTTGCAAACTCCCTGAACCCTGACAAAGGATAAATTACTCCTCTGAGAATTGTCATTAAAAATCTACGACGTGCCAGGATCTCCCCTTAACCCTAAACCTTACAAAGACACCTCTCTCCTCCTATATCTCCCCCTATACAGATCCGCCCCTAGTTTCTCATAACACGCCCCTTGAACACCCCAAGGGGTCGGGGAAGTCAGAGACGGACCCCCTGCCAACGCCATCCCTTCCTGCCTCACTCCCCTCCCCTCGATCCCCACCCCACCCCTTCTCCTTCCACCACTTACCCCCTCCTACTTTCTCATCCACAAGCTTCTGTACAATACAACCACTAACATAGCTCCAGCCTACACTCCCGCATTCATACACTCTCAACGAAATAAACCTGTTTATAGCTCCTTCCCTCCCTTTCTGCCATATTGCACCTGTTGGCCTTTCCCTCCCACACAGACCAAAAGTCCATAACGGCATCCGTGAACCTACCTAGCTCTAACCTACCAACAAGATCTATCCCCGTCAATGGTAGTGGACTTTGACTAGACCCCACAACTACCTTGAATTAAGGTAGCCCACCCCAACACGGCCTAGTTCATGAAGGATGCACATAGCCATTTCATTTTCACTACCCGCAAGTTGAATTGTATGTGACACATGTTATTCATCCATGTTTTGTGGTTGTATTAATACCTTATTGTACTACTATTGTTCAAGATATCTGTAAATGCTTTTTACATTTCAATAAACTGTTTTTGGAAAAAAAAAAAAAAAAAAAAGAAGAACTGAATTTATTTTCTCTTGATAAGAGATTAATGGGGTATATGATCAACATGTATTAATACATGAGGGGTCCATATAGTGAAATTAGTGTTAAGTTATTCACTTTAAGGTTATTCACTAGAGGAAATTAGGATTTTTGTACTCACCATAAAATCGTTTTCTCTGAAGTCAATGGACGGACACAGCTTCCTTATATTCTTGACAGTAGGGTTATGTTCCTGTCTATTAGGAGAGGACTAGGCAGACATGTTAACAGTTAAAAACATGTAACTTATAGCAAAGCTGAACAGTACCGTCCAGGGGGCGGTCCCTCTGGTTATAACCCCTCACCCTGTACCCAGCAGCTCAGTTAGTCAAAAAGCAGTACAAACATAAAAAGGAGGGGTGGGTGCTGTGTCCGTCCATGCACTTCAGAGAAAAGGATTTTACGGTGAGTACAGAAATCCTATTTTCTCTTTCGTCCATGGACGGACACAGCTTCCTTATACTCTTGACAGTAGGGACGTCCCCAAGCAGTGTCAAAAAAACGAGGGGTGGGAACAGCAACCAAACAAACTTCACCCCAAAACAAACAGAGCTCCTTAGCGGAGGAGTTGCAACCTTAAACAGCCGCCTGTAAAACCTTGCGGCCGAAGCAAGCATCCGCAGATGCATGCACGTCAACCTTGTAAAATTTAGTGAAGGTGTGAACGGACGACCAGGTCGTCGCCTTACACACCTGTGAGACAGACGCTTGATGTCGGAAAGCCCAGGAGGCATCAATTGCCCTGGTCGAATGCGCCGTGACAGGAAAGGGAGGCGCCCGCCCCTTCAGGGCATAAGCCTGAATCACGATCTGTCTGATCCACCGTGAAATGGTGGCCGACGAGACCGCCAGGCCTTTCTTTGGACCAGTCATCGACACAAACAGTGAGTCTGACCTCCGAAACTGAGCCGCAGACAAATACACCCCCAGAGCTCGGAACATGTCCAAGGAATGTAACGCAACCTCTTTGGGATGCGACGGCAGAGGACAAAAGGATGGAAATATAATGTCCTCATTTAGATGGAAAGCGGAAACCACCTTCGGAAGAAAGGAAGACTGCGGGCGTAGCACCGCTTTATCCTTCTGTAGGATCAAGTAGGTAGACTTGCAAGACAAGCCCGCCAATTCAGAAACCCTCCTGACTTATGTAATGGCCACCAGAAAGGCAACTTTCTGAGAGAGTGTCAAAAGGGGGATCTCTCTGATGTTCTCAAACTGAGGTTTCTGAAGTACCGAGAGCACCAGATTCAAATTCCACGGAGGTAGTGGTGGTCGAACTGGAGGAGCCACATGTCGAACCCCTTGCACAAACGTACTCACCAGGGAATAAACCACCAAGGGTCATTGAAAGAAAACAGCCAAGGCTGAAATCTGCCCCTTAATGGTGCTTAGGGCAAGTTTTTGATCCACTCCACGCTGTAAAAACAGCAGGATCCTGGAAACCGAATATGCCCGTGGACGCCACCCCATCTCCTCACACATAGAGATGTAGGCCTTCCACGTGCGATGATAAATCTTCAGAGAAGATGACTTCCGTGCCCTCAGCATGGTGGAAATTACTGAATCCGACAGGCCTCGGTCCCTCAGTACCTGACTTTCAACAGCCATGCCATTAAAGCCAGCGACTGTAAAGCAGGATGAAGTATAGGACCTTGCAATAGAAAGTCCTCTCGCGTTGGCAGTCGCCAAGGGACATCCGCCACCAGGCGTACTAGGTCAGCGTACCAGGGACGCCAAGGCCAATCTGGGGCAATTAGAATCCCCGGAATCCCCTCGGGTCTCCACTCTGCGGAGCAGACGAGGAAGAAGTTTCAGTGTGGGGAAGGCATAAATTAGCCGATACTGTCCCCACGGTGCCACCAACGCATCTGTCGCGTCCGCCCAAGGATCTTTTGACCTGGCCACAAACCAATACCTTCCGATTGAGTCGAGAAGCCAGGAGATGCACGACTGGCGTGCTCCATCTCGGGCAAAGGAGTCGAAACACATCCGGGTGTAGTGATCATTCCCCTTGGTCCAGCGTCTTGCGACTTACGTAGTCTGCTTGCCAGTTTTCTATGCCTAGAATGTATATGGCCGATAGAGCCGGCACGCTCCGTCCTGCCCACCGCAGGATGTGAGTGACCTCCGATGCTGCAGCCAAGCTTCTTTTTCCTCCTTGATGGTTGACATACGCCACCGTTGTGGCATTGTCCGACTGGATCCTGACTGGACGCCCCCTGTAGCCTCTTTGACCATGTGGAGAGGCACTGCCTGATCGCTCAAAGTTCTAGCACATTGATCGGCAGGACTGAACACCCCAAGCCCCCCCAACCGCTCAGGCTGGCATCCGTCGTGATCACCGTCCAGTGAAAGGGAAGGAACGACTTTCAGGACTGAAGGGCCAGGGATCTCAGCCACCAGACCAGGAAAGCCCTGACTAGTTGGCTCACCCGGATTTGACAATCCAGGGACAACGGAGAATTGTCCCATTTGGACAGGATCTCCTTCTGCAAAACTCGAGTGTTGAATTGAGCATACGGTACCGCCTCGAAGGAGGCTACCATGAGACCCAGGACTCGCATGCAAAAGTACAGCGACGACCACCTGCGGGATGCCAACAGCTTCACTGCAGGCCGAAGAGTCTGCAACTTTTCTAAAGGGAGAAAAACCCTTGCCTCTGAGGAGTCCAGAATCAAGCCCAGGCTCTCCAGGCGCTGAGTCAGCACCAACACCGACTTCTGGAGGTTCAGTACCCAACCAAACTCTTGAAGGGTCTGACTGGCTATAGCCACATCCTCCTCTAATTCTGAGTCTGAAGCTGCTCTCAGAAGGAGATCGTCCAAGTAGCCCACGATAGTGATTCCTCGCTGTCTCAGCAAGACCAGAATCGGGGCGAGCACCTTGGTGAAAACCCTTGGTGCCGATGGCAGGCCAAAAGGGAGAGCCACAAATTGGTAGTGGTCATCCCTGACCGCAAAGCGCAGAAACCTCTGATGCCTGACAAATATGGGGACATGCAAGTATGCGTCCTTGATGTCCAAGGACGCCAGAAAGTCCCCCGGATGGAGTGCACTGATCACAGAGCGAACTGATTCCATCCTGAACCTTCGTACCTTTACAAAGGTGTTGAGGGCCTTGAGGTCTAGGATTGGACGGACCCCGTCTTTCTTTGGGACTACAAACAGATTGGAGTAGAATCCCTGAAACCTTTCCGGCAGCGGCACAGGTACTATTACCCCGCGCCTCAGCAGCTCCTGCACTGCCCCAAATAGGGCGTCCCAATGAGTCGGAAGAAGATGAAGGTTTGAGGGAAAGAATCTGATGGACAAGAAAGAAACTCTATCTTGTACCCTGATAAAACCACTTCGCAAACCCACTGGTCAGAAAGCAGGGAGGTCCATCGAGCTGCAAACTTGCGAAGGCGACCCCCCACCCTAGAGTCAGGCGGGGCCAAACCTTCATGCTGTAGCAGATTTGTTCGCAGGCTTGTTTGGCTTGCGAACCCAGGGACGCTTTTGTCCCTCAGCTGGCCCCTTGTCGGCCTGGGAATGCTTACCTGCGGGCCCAGACTGATGACAAAAACGCTTCTGAGCGGAAAAGGAGGGCCCTGGTCTACGGCGTGGCTCCTTACCTTTTCTGGATTGTGGGAGGAGCGTGCTCCTACCCCCAGTGACATTCTTAATAATGTCGTCCAGCGAGGCTCCAAATAGCATCTCTCTCTGGAAGGGCAAATCTGCCAGAGCCTTCTTGGAAGTTTGGTCCGTGGACCAGCATTTTAGTCAAATCAGGCGACGCAGTACCACAGTAGATACTGAGGCTCTGGAAAACAAGGGAGCTGTATTCAGGGCTGCATCGCAGACATACTTAAGGCCATGCACCAACTGGTCGGCCAGTTCCACGCAGACCGGGGAAGCATGCTGCTTCTCCAACTCACGGGGGAACAATTTCGCCCATTCTGTAAGTGTCTGTGGCAGTAATGCTGGCCCCAGCATGGTGAACATGGACCGGGCCACCGCTTTGGACCTCCTATCTGCAGGATCCTTAAATGCAGGGGTCCCCTCTACCGGAATCATGGTTATCTTGTTCAACCTGGACACCGGGGGGTCCACAACCGGGGGACATGCCCATTTTTTCAGGAGGCTCTCCTCAAGAGGGTAACGGACCGCCGTGTGTTTTGGGACCGAAAAGGTCCTCTGCGGTCGTTCCCATTCTTTGTCTATAAACTTATCAAAATAAGTTACGTAGGGAAACACCTTAGCAGTGCGGGTCGGCTTGTGGGACCCAAAAGGGACCGACACCTCGGCAGATGACCCGGCAGTATCCTCCAGCTTGAGGGTTTCCCGCAAAGCGGTGATAAGTGCTCCAACAAGCGCCTTGTCCTGCCCTGACCCGGACACAGAGTCTTCCTCACTGTCCGAATGGTCCTGGTCCGCATCCTCTGACACTTCAGAACAGGGGCCCTGTGTCACAGCCAGGCCCGAGTCTGAATCAGAGCTTTCCCCAAAAGATGGTGGGGGAGGGGGCGCTTTTTACCCCCCTTACGCCCACACACCGCTTCCACCCTGGCAACAAGGGATTCCAGGACCGCCGACAAAGTGTCCACAGTTACCGCAGGTGCAGGGGCACTGGTTGCTACCACAAGAATGTCTGGGGAAGAAGCGCCAGCTTCTGACGCCATGCTGACCCGCTCACTTGACAGCCACTCAGGGACTAAAGTCAAGGTACACAAAAAAGGCCCACCCTCCTTGCTGCTACAGACCGGGGGGTTCCGCAGAAAACTCACCGTCCTGACCCAGGCACTGCTCAGCGCTGCAGTCCGCTCTATCTCCTGCACAGTGTGTGCCTGAGGTGTCTCTGAGGTGATCTGTGCCGTTCAGAATGACAATTCCAGCGCTAGAGGCCAAAACCAATGCTAGAGCCACAAAAAGATAGCCGCCGGCCGCCTCAGGAAAAAGAGAGCGAGCTACAAGAAAATGGCCGCCAGCTGTATTAGCATTAGAAACCGCGCGGCTACAAGAAAATGGCAGCCAGCTGTATTAGCATTAGGATCAGCGTGGCTAAAGGAAAATGGCACCGGCGCATCCAAAATTGCGCCGATCGAGGTAAAATGAAAAGGCCGCGAAAACGCTGGGCCTCCGAGCGGAGGCCCCCCAAATGGCAGACCACCCACACTAAGAGTGGACCCGGACACACCGCGCAGCCCCCAGCCAGGACCCGGAGCCCCCCTCAGGGACCCCCCGGTTAGGTACACAGCAGGCCCAGCAATGTATGGGGAGGAGGGAAGGGGCGGGGAGAGAAGAAAGGGAGGGCGAGAGACCCCCTAATCGACGACCCCAGGAATGCCCAGCTGTTCCATCCTGCCAAGACAGGAGGAACCTTACTTACCCGTCCCGCGGTGACTGCTGGCGCGTTCCTGACAGACCCATCACTGAGCAG
Source organism: Rana muscosa (assembly GCA_029206835.1). Taxonomy (NCBI): domain Eukaryota; kingdom Metazoa; phylum Chordata; class Amphibia; order Anura; family Ranidae; genus Rana; species Rana muscosa. The sequence continues at coordinate 76,954,146 of CM055121.1, forward strand.
TACGGAGTGGCTGTCAGCCACAGCCCACTGTGACTCGGACAGCAGTAGCCTGGTCATATGTGAGCCCTGGAGCATATCGCTCACCGGCCACCCCTGGAGCAAACGGGGCATGTCGTGGCTGACCCAGCGCATAGCTAAAGGTCTGCTCGATGGCCAGACTGGGGAGACTACAAGGATCTATAATATCCAGCCTGTCACCCAGCCGGCAGTTGATAGTAGATCTCAGGATCAAAAAGTAGAAAGAAAAAAAATTGAATAAAAGTTCTCCAGGACCATGGGCCCCAAGGGAGCCAGGTCCTTCTCCTATGCTAGGCAGAAAAAAAACTGGGCTGCTGAGTGCAGGGTGAGGGGTTATAACCAGAGGGACCGCCCCCTGGGCGGTACTGTTCAGCTTTGCCAGAAGTTGCATGTTTTTAACTGTTAACATGTCTGCCTAGTCCTCTCCTAATAGACGGGAACATAACCCTAATGTCAAGAATAGAAGGAAGCTGTGTCCGTCCATGGACGAAAGAGAAAAGAGATTTTATATACGGAAAGGTTTCTATACAGTAAGAGCTCTAAAAATATGGAATAGACTCCCTTCAGAGGTGGTTCTGGCCAGATCATCGTTGTTTAGTAGTTTCCGACTCTTTGTGATCTCATGGACCAAGCGCGCCAGGCTTTTCTGTCCTCCACTGCCTCCCGGAGCTTGCTTATTTTCATGTTCATTGTTTCGATGATGCTATCTATATCCATCTTGTTTTCTGTCGTCCTCTTTTCCTTTTTCCTTCAATGTTTCCCAGCATCAGGGTCTTTTCCAATGAGTCCTCTCTTTGCATTAGGTGGCCAAAGTATTTGAGTTCCATGTTCAGGATCTGTCCTTCCAGTGAATATTCAGGGTTGATTTCCTTCAGGATTGACTGGTTTGATCTTCTTTCCGTCCAAAGGACTTTCAAAAGTCTTCTCCAACATCTTAGTTCAAAAACATAAATTTTTTAGCATTCCTTATGGTCCAACTTTCACAGCCATAGGTTACTACTGGTTTTTGGAAGGTCAGGATTGCGCTGGACTGACTTAATTGGTCACTGGTTGTAGATAGAGGGCCAGATGGGCAGAATAGGAAAAATGTGTTTCCAGAGTTTGATGCCCGGCTGTTGTGTGAAAATATTGAGCCATTGTTGTGGGCCTGGGCTGCTACCTCAGGACGCGGCCAGATGGTCACTCACGTGGTGATCAGAGGAGGTAAATTTAAAGGAGCGTCCAAAGTGCAGTAGTTGAGAAATAAACCGCTTTATTAAGGGTACAGGTGATAGGAACACCTATACCCTCAATAAAGTGTTTTTTTCTCAACTATTGCACTTTGGTACTTGGTTTGGGCCCCTTTTGCAGCAATTACTGCCTCAATGCGGCGTGGCATGGAAGCTATCAGCCTGTGGCACTTGTGACAGCAGGAAGGTAAAGTCACCTGGTTGCATCCAGGGAGAGTGTGGGGCGTCGTGCAGACAGGGAGTTGATGAGACCAGCTGAAGCTTGTCAGCTCATTTAAAGGCCTCTATAAAAACTCCCAGCTTCATTAGATGTTAGCTCATGCCTGGAACCAGACCTGTGTGGACTGTCTAGGGAGAGTGAACCCCTGTGCGGTGAGACAAAGCCTGTGTGGCTATTTGCTTGGACATTTAAAACCAGGGACTTAGGGACTAGGACAGCACTAGGCTGATCCCAGTTGTTAGTTAGGAAACCTGTATGTTTAGTCAGAGGTCAAGTTGACCAGGATTTATTTTGTTTATGTTTCTTTTGGCTTTGCTGTGTTTTGTCACTGTAAATAGAAAATAAACCGCACCTTTTTTTTTATTTTGAAAACCACAACCTCCGTTTGCTGGGCCTGTTTTTGTGTGGGGAGCCCATCCCGGGGGTCACACACACCCGCTGCCGAGCTAACCCCCTCACAGTTGGTGGAGAACCAGTGGCAGTTTTTTTTAAGCCAGCATGGAGGAGATACTGAAGCAGCTGGCTCTAGCAAATGCCAATCAACAGCAGACAAATGCAGGTTTGCAAAAGAGCCTTGCAGCTCATCAACAGAGCCTTGCAGCTCAACAACAGAACTTCGCAGCCCAGCAGCAAGCTCATCAACAGAGCCTTGCAGCCCAGCAGCAAGCTCACCAACAGAGTCTGGAAGCTCAGCAACAAGCCCAGCAGCAATCTGAGGCCCGCTTCATAGACCTGTTACAGAAGCAAGAGCAGAGACTACAACAAATGGAAGCAGTAATGCAGCAACGTCCGCAGACCAGTGAGGAAAGCCGTCCCACTAATACCGCGTCCTTTGGGGTGAGTCGTTTATTGACAAAAATGACTGGAGAGGATGATCCAGAGGTATTTTTGACCACATTTGAAAGGACTGCTGAAAGAGAAAAGTGGCCTGAGGAGCAGTGGGCTGGACTGGTGGCTCCTCTGTTAACTGGTGAATCGCAGAAGGCTTACTATGACCTAGAGCCTGACCAAGCAAAAGACTATGTGATGCTAAAAGCTGAGATATTGGCAAGGCTGGGTGTCACCCAGGCTGTCCGGGCTCAGCGTGTGCATAACTGGACTTTCCAGCTTGGAAAACCCCCCAGGTCTCAAATGTATGATCTCATTCACCTGAGCAGAAAGTGGCTACAGCCAGAGACTTTGTCCGCACCAAAGATTGTGGAACGTGTTGTAATGGATCGGTTTTTGAGAGCTCTTCCTACTGCCATCCAAAAGTGGGTAAGCCATGGAGACCCAGAGACGGCCGATGGTCTTGTGGATCGTGTGGAGAAATACTTGGCTACAGAGAACCTGACGGCCTCTTCCAGAGACACTCGGACTTTCCACCCTAAGACCAGACCATCCCCAGGGGCGGATAAGAGGATTCCAAGGGGTAAGGGTGGAGAGAGTGAGAGGGTGGGAGCTCTACCCCAAGTTTGGCGAGAACAGCCTGGGAAATCAGCGGCTCAAGAGGCGGCAAGAAGGATCGTTTGCTACCGCTGCCGGCAAGCGGGACATATTGCAGCCAATTGCCCGGTTGTGGAGGAACCCATGCAGTGTGACTTTCTGACGGGCAGACGTCAGTCGCTGTGTGCGACAGTCGCATGCACTGCCATTCGAGGAACTGAGAAACATTTATGCAAAATGTGTGTTAATGGTAGAAATGTTGTGGTATTGCTGGATTCAGGTAGCCTTGTGACCCTGATAAAGGCTGAGTTAGTTAAAACAGAGGTCTCTGGGAATAGCAAGGTAGCTGTTATTTGTGTGCATGGGGACACCCGAGAGTATCCAGTGACTACAGTGTGTTTCGAGACCCCCAAAGGTACCCTCTCTCATCCAGTGGGCTTAGTATCTCAGTTACCGTATGACGCCATTGTGGGAAGGGATTTTCCGAAGTTCTGGGAACTGTGGGATGATCCTGAGCCCCCCACTGGTGCCCCTATGTACCAGGAATGTGATAGCCAGAACTCCCCTGAGAGTGGTGAGGACTCTCCGGAATTTCCCTTATCAGTATTGGCAGGGGAGACTCAAGAAACTGGAGAGGAGCCCACCTCCTCAGACGAAAACCTACCGTCTGTGGAGTTTTCTGATCTTGAGGTTCACAGGGAAAACTTTGCCACAGAACAGTTGAAAGACCCCGCCCTAATAAAGGCACGGGAAAACGTAGTGAAAATAGATGGCGAGTTAGTGAACCCAGATAATACCTGCACTTACCCATACTTCAGCGTAGAGAAGGACCTACTGTATCGGGTGGCAAAAAGGGCAGAAGAAACCGTTGAGCAGCTTGTGGTGCCCAAACCTTACAGGAAGTTGGTGTTGGAGTTGGCCCATGGGCACATTCTTGGAGGTCATCTGGGGACAGAGAAAACCCGAGAGAGGGTATTACAGAGATTCTATTGGCCGGGGGTGATGAAGGACATAGAAAATTATTGTTCCTCCTGCCCTGTGTGTCAGAGGTCGGCCCCGATGCCACATTTCCGTAGCCCACTGGTCCCTCTACCCATCATTGAGGTCCCGTTTGAGAGGATCGCCATGGATTTGGTAGGTCCTATAATCAAGTCCGCTAGGGGGCACCAGTACATATTAGTTATAATGGACTATGCCACCCGTTATCCAGAAGCGATCCCTCTCCGAAATACCTCGGCCAAAACCATAGCCAAAGAGCTATCTCTTGTGTTTAGCCGGGTGGGTATTTGTAAAGAACTGCTTACGGACCAAGGTACACCCTTTATGTCCAGGGTTATGAAAGAGCTGTGTAAATTGTTCAAAGTGACGCAATTACGTACATCTGTGTATCACCCCCAAACCGATGGGCTGGTTGAAAGATTCAACAAAACCCTAAAACAAATGTTGAAGAAAGTGGTGGATAGAGATGGAAAGGATTGGGACTGTCTACTTCCTTATCTGATGTTTGCTATTAGGGAGGTGCCCCAATCCTCTACGGGATTCTCCCCCTTTGAGTTACTGTATGGGAGACACCCAAGAGGGCTGTTGGATATTGCCAAGGAAACTTGGGAAAGTGAGAGTTCTCCCCACAGGAGTGTGATTGAGCATGTCGCCCTGATGCAAGACCGAATTGCACAGGTAATGCCCATCGTGAAGGAACATTTGGCCCAAGCGCAGTTAGCACAGCAGAGAGTGTACAACCGTGGAGCCAAGACCCGTACCTTTTCCCCGGGGGATAGGATACTGGTACTTGTCCCTACGGTTGAAAGTAAATTCCTTGCCAAATGGCAAGGCCCCTACGAGATAATGGAAAAAGTGAGCGAAGTGAATTACAAGGTCAGACAACCAGGAAGGCGAAAGCCCGAACAGATCTATCACGTTAATCTGTTGAAAGCCTGGAGGGATAGAGAGTCCCTAGTCACAGACACTTGGTCACCAGCTCAAACTGGTTGCGTGATTCCTGAGGTTGGAATAGCAGCCACCTTGTCACAACCCCAACAACAGGAGGTTAAGGAGTTTGTGCTTCGCAACAAGGAGGTATTCTCTGAGCTGCCGGGACAAACATTTGGGGTAGAGCATGACATCATTACCCCGCCCGGTGAAAGGGTGAAGTTAAAACCCTATCGGATCCCAGAGGCCCGACGGGAGGCAATACGGGAGGAAGTACAGAAAATGCTGAACTTAGGGGTGATAGAGGAGTCCCAAAGTGATTGGTCTAGTCCCATTGTGTTGGTGCCTAAACCGGATGGGAGCTGGCGATTTTGTAACGATTTTCGTCAGTTGAACAAAGTTACAAAATTTGACACCTACCCCATGCCACGTATAGATGAGTTGATCGACCGGCTGGGAACAGCCCGATACATGACGACTCTTGACCTCACAAAAGGGTATTGGCAAATCCCCCTGGCCAAATTGGCCAAAGAGAAAACCGCATTTGTAACCCCAGACGGGGCGTTCCAATATAAAAGAATGCCGTTCGGGTTACAGAATGCGCCGGCCACATTCCAGCGGAAAATGGACCAGATGCTGAGGCCCCATCGGAAGTATGCTGCGGCTTACCTGGATGACGTAATTGTCCATAGCACAGATTGGGCCTCACATCTGCCAAAAGTGCAAGCAGTCCTGGACTCTGTTCGGGAAGCGGGGTTTACGGCTAACCCCAAGAAGTGTACCATTGGGCAGGAGGAGGCCAAATATCTTGGGTACACCATTGGGAGGGGAGTAATAAAACCCCAACTCAACAAAGTCGAGGCCATCCAGAGTTGGCCACGTCCCAACAGCAAGAAGCAGGTACGAGCCTTTCTGGGAATCGCTGGGTATTATCGGCGATTCATTCCCCACTTTGCTTCTAAGGCTGTGCCCCTAACCAACCTAACGAAGGGGAAAGGGTCGGTCATGATTAAATGGACCCCCGAGGCTGAGGCAGCATTCCAATTCTTGAAACAAGCCTTATGTAGCCAGCCAGTGTTGTACTCACCCGACTTCTCTAAAGACTTTGTCGTACAAAGTGATGCGTCAGATGTGGGGTTAGGAGCAGTATTGTCCCAGGTCTGGAACGGGGAAGAGCACCCAGTCATTTACCTCAGCAGGAAGTTGAAGTCCCATGAGGTAAATTACGCCACCGTTGAAAAGGAGTGTTTAGCGGTGAAGTGGGCTCTAGATTCCCTTCGGTACTACCTGCTAGGTAGGCACTTTGACATGGTTACGGATCACGCTCCGTTAAAGTGGATGGCTCAAAACAAGGAAACAAATAGAAGAGTGAATAGGTGGTTCCTGGCCCTCCAGGAATTCAACTTCACAGTAAAGCATCGCCCTGGCGTTCAAATGGGGAATGTGGATGCTTTGTCTCGAGTACATGAATGCCTGATTGCTGGTGTTCCAACCCCGAGGTTAAAACAAGAGGGGGGGGTATGTGACAGCAGGAAGGTAAAGTCACCTGGTTGCATCCAGGGAGAGTGTGGGGCGTCGTGCAGACAGGGAGTTGATGAGACCAGCTGAAGCTTGTCAGCTCATTTAAAGGCCTCTATAAAAACTCCCAGCTTCATTAGATGTTAGCTCATGCCTGGAACCAGACCTGTGTGGACTGTCTAGGGAGAGTGAACCCCTGTGCGGTGAGACAAAGCCTGTGTGGCTATTTGCTTGGACATTTAAAACCAGGGACTTAGGGACTAGGACAGCACTAGGCTGATCCCAGTTGTTAGTTAGGAAACCTGTATGTTTAGTCAGAGGTCAAGTTGACCAGGATTTATTTTGTTTATGTTTCTTTTGGCTTTGCTGTGTTTTGTCACTGTAAATAGAAAATAAACCGCACCTTTTTTTTGATTTTGAAAACCACAACCTCCGTTTGCTGGGCCTGTTTTTGTGTGGGGAGCCCATCCCGGGGGTCACACACACCCGCTGCCGAGCTAACCCCCTCACACACTGCTGAGGTGTTGTGGAAGACCAGGATGCTTCAATAGCAGCTTTCAGCTCTTCTGCATTATTCGGTCTCATGTCTCTCATCTTTCACTTGGCAATGCCCCATAGATTCTCTATGGGGTTCACGTCTGGCGAGTTTGCTGGCCAATCAAGCACAGTAATCCCATGGTCATTTAACCAGGTTTTGGTGCTTTTGGCAGTGTGGGCAGGTGCCAATTCCTGCTGGAAAATGAAGTCAGCATCCCCATAGATCTCGTCTGTGGAAGTGCTCCAAAATCTCCTGGTAGATGGCTGCGTTGACCCTGGACTTAATGAAGCACAGTGGACCAACACCAGCAGATGACATGGCTCCCCAAATCAACACAGACTGTGGAAACTTCACACTGGACTTCAAGCATCTTGCAGTGTGTGCCTCTCCATTCTTCCTCCATACTCTGTGTCCTTGGTTTCCAAATGAGATGCAAAATTTGCTCTCATCAGAAAAGAGGACTTTGCACCAATGAGCAACAGACCAGGTCTGTTTTTCTTTAGCCCAGATAAGACGCTTCTGACGTTTGTTATTCAGGAGTGGCTTGACAAGAGGAATACGACATTTGAAGCCCATGTCCAATATCCGCCTGTGTTTGGTGGCTCTTGATGCACTGACTCTAGCCTCAGTCCACACCTTGTGAAAGTCCCCAACACTTTTGAATGGCCTTTTCCTGACAATCCTCTCCAGGCTGCGGTCATCCCTGCTGCTTGTGCACCTTTTTCTTCCACACTTTTTTACCTTCCACATAACTTTCTATTAATGTGCTTTGATACAGCACTTTGGAAACATCCGACTTCTTTTACAATTACCTTTTGAGGATTTCCTTCCTTATGGAGGGTGTCAATGATGGTTTTCTTTCAGGTCAGCAGTTTTTCCCATGATTGTGTTTTCTACTGAACCAGACTGAGAGACCATTTGCAGGTGTTATGGCTTAATTAGCTGATTAAAGTGGGACACTTTGAGCCTAGAATATTGCACCTTTTCACAATATTCTAATTTTCTGAGATTGTGGATTTGGGGTTTTCATCAGCTGTAAGCCATAATCATCACAATTATGACATCACGGCTTGAACTATCTTGCTTTGCATGTAATAAGTCCTATGTCGTATATTAGTTTCACCTTTTAAGTCGCATTAGTGAAATAAATGAACTTTTGCACGATATTCAATTTTTTCAAGTTTCGCCTGTACCTCCTCTGATAGGTTACTACTGGGAATACCATACCTTTGACTACACAGCACCTTTGTCGGTAGGGTGATGTCTCTGCTTTTTATAAGGTTGTCTAGGTTTGCCATTGCTTTCTCCCCAAGAAGCACGTGTCTCTTAATTTCATGGCTACAGTCACTGTCTGCCGTGATCTTGGAGTCTGGGAAGATGAAATTTGTCACTGTTTCCATTTTTCTCCTATTTGCTAAGGAGTGATGGGACCAGTTGCCATGATCTTAGTTTTCTTAATGTTCAATTTCAGGCCAGCTTTTGCACTCTCCTCTTTCACCTTCATTAAGAGACTCTTTAGTACTTCACTTTCTGCTTAGTGTGGCATCGTCTGCATATCTCAGGTTGTTGATATTTCTCCCTGGGATCTTAATTCCAGCTTGTGATTCGTCGATCCTGGCATTTCGGATGATGTACTCTGCATACAAGTTGAATAAGTAGGATGACAATATACATCCTTTTTTGATTTTGAACCAGTCAGTTGTTACATGTGTAGCGGGGTCCTCAAATTGATGGGATACACCTGGGGAATAGTGTGACCCAGGTGTATAATTGTGTTAGGGTTCAGACCCCTTTTTGTTTCGTGGAGGATTGGAGGATGTAGTATTCTCCTTTGCCTGTGGGTGGCGGGGTGCCCACAGGCTTCAGGTAGAATCATCTCCTGCAGTGCTCCCTGTTTTGTCCCTTCCCGGAGATGGTATGGCTGGGGCGGGGAACCCGCCGGGCCGTTGATGGGAGGAGATAAAAGGGGGAGACGCCCTTACCACGAGGTCTTGCGGAGAAGGAGGTCCTCGGAGGAGGAGGGTTGCGGTCCGCACTCAGGCCCCTCAGGCCTGGGTGCTGGAGATCCAGGAGTCTGGTCCAGGTGCCCATGGCCTGGTCCGGAGTCATGTTGGCGTCCATCCCAGGCACCTTTAGCCTGGGGTGAGGTACTATCGAGGAGGCCTGGGGCCCAGTACCTTCGACTGGGTCCCGCTAGGGTGGACTGTCCGAGGGTCCCTGAGCGGAGGGACTCGTATCTGAGGTGAGGAGGCCAGAGAGGTTACCCACTGGAGACCCGGAGCAGCACCAACCCGGTGACAGTGGGCCTCTGGGAACTCTCTTGGGAGGACACATCCCCCTGATAGGGGCCACAGCGTATCGAAGAGGGCTCCATTGCTGTTCATAGGGGTTGCTGGAAGAGACCCCATCTTTCCTGTTCTGTAACAGCCGGATTGGCTTAGGCGCCGCTGGTCATAGTACAGTGGCATAGAACTTAAACTTTAGGAAGTGCCTCGATCTGCTCGCCCCACCGTTGGCAAGGTTATAGGTCCCAACCAGTTTGCTGCAAAAGAACTGTTTATTGTGCTTTGCGTATTGGAGTGTCAAATAAACAAGTGTTGGACCTTTCTCCGGTGTGTGAACTCCAGTTACTGGAAGCAAAGGGGAGGCTGGTGAGCTTGCAATTACAGACTCAGTGCATTCACAGAACACACCGGCCCGAGGAAACATCAGTAAGTGGCCTTCACCTCCCTACTACAATGGGGAGGACATGGGCCGTGGCGCATCTCACTCTCACAACCCAGGAACCCCTAGACATGAGTTGGTGTGTAACCGATAAAGATGGAGGGAGAGTGAGGCCGCTACACATGTCCTGACTTAACTGTTGCTTCTTGACTTGTATACAGGTTTTTCAGAAGACAGGCGAGGTGGTATTCCCATTTCTTTCAGTATTTGCCACATCTTGTGATCCACACAATCGAAGTCTTTACTGTAGTCAATAAAGCAGAAGTAGACATTCTTCTGGAACTCCCTTGCTTTTCTCCATGATCCAGCGAATGTTGGCAATTTGATCTCTGGTTCCTCTGCCTCTTCGAAATCCAGTTTGTACTTGTGGTAGCTCTCAGTTAACATGCTGCTGAAGCCTAGCTTGTAGAATATTGAGCATAACCTTGCTAGCGTGTGAGATGAGTGCGATCGTACGGTAGTTTGAACATTCTTTGGCCAGCTCATTAGATTGCTTTAAAAAAAGGCCTGGATTCCTTGTCAAAATATTTTATTGATTGGATCAACAAGTAAATACAAGCAGTTGTAATAAATAATACAACAGCAGGGATGAGCCGAACACCCCCCTGTTCGGTTCGCACCAGAACCTGCGAACAGACAGAATGTTCGCGTGAACTTTAGAACCCTATTAAATACAATGGACTCGAACGTTCAAAATCTAAAGTGCTAATTATAAAGGCTTATATGCAAGTTATTGTCCTAAAAAGTGTTTGGGGACCCGGGTTCTGCCCCAGGGGACATGTATCAATGCAAAATTTTTTTTTTTAAATTACGTTTTTACAGGAGCAGTGATTTTAATAATGCTTAAAATGAAATTTTCCTTTAAATTTCTTACCTGGGGGGTGTGTATAATATGCATGTAAAGTGGTGCATGTTTCCCGTGCTTAGAACTGTCCCTGCACAAAATGTAATTTCTGAAGGAAAAAAGTAATTTAAAACTCACTCGCGGCTATTAATGAATTGTCGTCTCCCGGAAATGCATAGAAAAGTCATTGATTAAAAAAAAAAAAAAAGCGTGGGGGTCCCCCCAAATTCAATTACCAGGCCCTTCAGGTCTGGTATAGATATTAAGGGGAACCCCACTGCAAATTTTAAAAAAAATGCGTGCGGTTCCCCCCAAATATCCATACCAGGCCCTTCAGATCTGGCATGGATTTTAAGGGGAACTCCACCCCAAATAAAAAAAAATGGCGTGGAGTCCCCCCAAAAATCCATACCAGACCCTTATCCGAGCACGCAACCTGGCAGGCCGCAGGAAAAGAGGGCCTCATCCCCACAACCCTTGCCCAGTGGTTGTGGGGGTCTGCGGGTAGGGGGCTTATCGGAATCTGGAAGACCCCTTTAACAAAATGGACCCCCAGATCCCGGCCACCCCCTATGTGAATTGGTAAGGGGTACATTGTACCCCTACCATTTCACAAAGAAAGTGTAAAAATATGTAAAAAAACACACACCGACACCTTGGAAAAGTCCTTTATTAAAAAAAAACAAAAAAAAACATTCCAGCGGTGAAATCCAGTGTCCCGTGGCGATCCGATGTCCAGCGCTGTCCGTCATTGGCTGAGAATGAGCGGACCTGATGGGGAACTTCCTCCGCAGTCTATTACATGTATAGACCCGCCCCTTCTAAAGTTCCCCATCAGGTCCGCTCAGCCAATGACTAGGTGTAAGGCTGAGGACCTGATGCGTAACATGAGAAGGGGCGGGTCTATTCATGAATTACACAGTGAAGGAAGTTCCCCATTAGGTCCGCCCCCTCGGTATGTCAGACCCCGCCTACGTCATTGGCCTGAGCGGGGAACTTCCTTCACTGTGTAATTTAAACAGTGAAGGAAGTTCCCCATCAGGTCCGCTCAGGCCAATGACGTAGGCGGTTTTTATTCCGTGTAAGCCCAGGTTCACACTGGGGCTGCGGGAGTGAAGCCGTGCGAGTTCAGCTGAACTCGCACGATTTCACTCCTGCCTGTCAGTCCCGATTTCGGCCGCGATTACAGGGACATCTGTGCAGATGTCAATGTAAATCGCGGCCCGAAATCACAAAAAGTAGTACAGAAACTACTTTTTGAAATCGGTGCAGCGCCGCAGATGTGGCCTCGCACCGATTAGGAAGGTGCCATTGCCCGCAATTTGCGGCAAATATCGCTGATTTGATATGTCAAATCGCATGTCAAATCGCACCAGTGTGAACCAGGGCTTAGAGTGGCTTATATGCAAAAGAGAGGTAGGAGGGGCTATGTCTTAACACATACGTTTCTAAAAATTATACAAACTCAGTATATTCTTATCATGTATTAAACTGCTGAATTTAGTTTAGCAAGGGACTTTTCTTATACAATCAGGCAACTCCATGAATAGGCTTAACCACAATGACTATCAGTAGCAGGGTGTGACTCTATGCAAACTGTCAGTTAAGCTAAGTATGTCAAAGTTCATTTCTACTTAAAATGGAGTTGATTATTTATACATTCTATTACAATCCCCTCTTTTATCACGAACGTGATAATCACAAACCATGAAGCCCCCGACATTCACCTGGACTACTTTCTCATAAATGTATCATTATCCTAAGCATGTAACAATAAACAGATAATCCCAGCTTCATAGCAATTGTCCATGAAATACAAAGGGGGAGGGGCATGACAGCCTTTAGGCCAAATAAAAAATTGTCCCAAAGAAAAGCACAAAAAAAATCTCTTGTATGGCTTCTGAATGTCCAATAAATTCATGAAAGGGAAGGAAAAAGGAAATGTCCACATTCTCATTCTCCTAAACTTTTCCCAAAACTTTTGGTTCGATTCTGTTTTTATCCATATTTTACAGAGATCCTCTACCCCAAAACCCTGCTTCTTTGTAAGGATAGAACTCGATATCCACAGACAGACGGGAACTGATGCATTGGGCTAGACTTGGGTCTTCGGGCTGGCATATCTGTATCACTCCCTTGTGATGCTCACTGGAATTTCGTAGACCTTGGGCGTGCGTCATGGCTAACCCTCAAGGTGTCATTCCAGGAATATTTTCCAGCAGGTGTCCGCCTTTACTCATCTCAGCATCTCCCATGGCATTTGAACAACAAAGATGAACAACGAAGATTTCCGTGTAAAAGCTGTAGTCATCTCTTCATCCGGATAGGGTATAAGGCAGGGTATGAATGGGGTATAGGGTAGGAATGGGATGGGCATTTCTTCATGTGCAGGGGCGGATATTCCTCATCCAACATGAATAATCACAGAATCTATCTGATCAATTAAGGCCTTAACCATTGGAGGTATTAAAAATAATATTCCTCATTAACTCAAACATAAGTAAAGCATGCAGAAATATAAAATGTTTCTCAGCAACAGTCTTCATTATATAGATTCAATATGTTTAACTAAACATTTTTTTCAAATCCAGTATTACAGCAGGACTTCAATAAAACTTAAACAACTTTAGTTTCTTCTATCCTTAGGACCCAAGTGGACTCGAGGAACTCAGAACAGAACATTTTACCCAAACACATATTCTGACTCAGAAGTCAGCCTCCTAACTAGAGTTGAGCGGACACCTGGATGTTCGGGTTCGACGGGTTCGGCCGAACTTCGGAAAAAAGTTCGGGTTCGGGACCGAACTTTAACCCGAACCCGAACCCAAACCCCATTGAAGTCAATGGGGACCCGGACTTCTAAGTACTAAAAAGGCCCTAAAAAAGTAATGGAAAGGGCTAGAGGGCTGCAAATGGCAGTAAAATGTTGTTAAGAGCATGGCAAGTGCTCTGCAAACAAATGTGGATAGGGAAATAACTTAAAATAACATAAAAAATTAAAAATAAATATGCTGGAGGCCGCCTTTTCAGCAGAAGAGGTACGGGAAGTCATTAAGAACCTCAGAAACTCAACAGCACAATGCCACTCATATGGTGGGAATGCCCCAGAATACGCCCTTTCTGGAATAAATTATTCAATTTAATGGATAAGCTAGTGGGAAAATAAAATACTTTGAAATAAAAATGTAGCGGGGTGCTAAATTTAAGGGAAGTGTTTGAGTGGTAAATAGGCTCAAACACCCTAATTCTGTAGGATTCATGGACCATTTTGTCCTCGGGGGACAGTATTGGTGTGCAGTTCCCTGCGGCCTACAGGTGGCGCTGCCATGGTAGGCTAGGGTTGAACCGCCAATACAGTGCTGTGCCTTTTGTGTCCCCTCTTGGCAGTAGTACAGCGGGGCGGGGAACCTGCTGTGCATGCCGGGAGAGCATATAAAAGGGGCAGACCTTTGGCCTGGGGGCTGATGTCCAGTGGGGTCCACGCCCAGGTGCCTTCGGCCTGGGTGCATGTGTTCCTGTTCCATCTCGGGTACCTTTAGCCCGGGGTGAGGTACTATCCTGGAGTTCCTGCTGCCCTAGTTATGGAGGCCTAGGTGCGGGAGTAAAGCCTGGAGTCCAGAGCCTTCGTCTGGAGTCCGCTAAGGGTCGAGTAGTCTTAGGGTGCCGCCTCGTGTAGGGGACCATGTTCCAGGGAAGGGAGGATCATTCTGATGGACCGAAGCGGGAGTCACGGTGAAGGAAGGGTCTGTTGACTCCCTGGAGAGATGTCTTCCCCTTGATATGGGCTAGGTTCGTAGAAGGAGAAGCTCAAGGTCATCTTGACTGTATCAGAGGCCTTATTCACGCGGCCCGTGGCAGGGGCCTTATACACCCTGGTCTGTGGCAGAGACCAAAGTTCTCCAGGTCCGTGGCAGGGGCCTTGTACACCCGGTCTGTGGCAGAGACCGTGCACCTAAAACTGTTTGAGAAACCTAAGCAGTGAAGTGAATGTGCTACGTTTGTGCCTGGACCTCCTCCACACCTTAAGCTGTCCTGTTTCTTTGCTCTAACCTTTTCTATCCGAGTAGAGTTTATTTTGCCATGAGAGAATAAGAGTTGTAATTTCAGCTGGTGTGGACATTGACTTTACTGGGAATTAAAGGACTTGCCTCTACCTACAGTAGAGGTGAGAATCATCCTCTGGAGGAGTTTTGACTCCGGCTGTGGACACGGCCCGTCAAGTACACCGCTCAACCTCTTTATATAGGAGGGTATGGGCTGGTAGTGCGGTGTGCCTTTCTCCCTCCTGCGAGGAGCCAACAACATAAAGGCAGGTAAGGGGGAAAAGGATCTGTGCGCTACAAAAAAATAAAATAAAAATTATAATCTTGACCTAGGAGGACGAGGTCCATATGGAGTAGGAGGTTGAGGTGGCGGTGGATGTGGCTGTGTAGGTGGAAGCGGCGCTGGAGGAGGACGAGGTAGCCAACACTGGTTCAAAAATACAACAATGGCTGGGTAAGGCCAGTGATGTGTCGAATTCTGTCCCCCGTCGAATAGTGTCCACCCTGTACTGCGCTTGCTCAGTATGTAGGACAAGAGGATTTCGAAAATCTCCCAAGATGAACGGCACCTGCGTGATGAGTTCAGGTGAAGGCCACACCATCCGTGGTTCAAGCCGAGCCAAGTGAGGCCGTGCCCGAAGCGTGGCGATCGAAGCGAGCCCGTGAGGGGCCCTGTTACTATGTGCTACCGTATGTCCACTTGGATGTTGGGGCTTGAACCTGCACTCACGGCGCAGGCGCCGTTCATCTTCGGAGATTTTGTGAATCTCCTTGTCCTCTGTACTGCGCAAGCGCTGCGCCTTCGCAGTACGGGCCGGACACAATCCGATGGCCGGACAGTTTTTGTCACAACACCGGTATACATGTCCATTCTGCACAAGGTACGGACAAGTCCTGTGGGATCCATGCCTGGTTCATTTTAATGAACGTGAGCTTGTCCACATTGGCTCTGGACAGGCGGCTGCGCTTGTCTGTGATAACGCCCCCTGCCGTGCTAAATACACGTTCAGATAATACACTGGCTGCAGGGCAGGCCAACACCTCCAAGGCATAAAGGGCAAGCTCAGGCCATGTGCCCAATTTGGAGACCCAGAAGTTAAAGGGGGCAGACCCGTCATCCAGTACGTGTAGGCCTGTGGACACATACTGCTCAACCATGTTGGTGAAATGCTGCCTCCTGCTAAGACGTTCCCATCTCAGCTGGTGGTGCTGGTTGTTGTGGCGTGCTGACAAAGCTTTTCCACATTTCAGCCATGCTAACCCTGCCTTCTGAGGTGCTGCCGGTGCCCCGGCTGCGTTGGCGACCTCTTCCTCCACCTCTGCCTTCGCCTTGTGCTTCCACCGTACGCCCGCTGTCAGGTGGGAATGCCACCAGCAGCGCGTCTACCAGCGTGCGCTTGTACTCGTGCATCTTACGATCCCGCTCCAGTGAGGGAATTAAGGACGGTACGTTGTCCTTGTAACAGGGATCCAGCAGGGTGGCCACCCAGTAATCAGCACCAGTTAAAATGTGGGCAACTCGGCGGTCATTGCGGAAACACTGCAGCATGTAATCGCTCATGTGTGCCAGGCTGCCCAGAGGCAAAGAAAAGCTGTCCTCTGTGGGAGGTGTATCGTCTGTGTCCTCTGTATCCCCCCAGCCACGCACCAGTGATGGCCACGAGCTGGTCTGGGTGCCACCCTGCTGTGAAAATGGCTCCTCCTCCATCTCCTCCTCCACCTCGTCATCCTCCAGAACTGTGCCCTTTCTGCCGGACAATTGTGTACCTGGCGTTTGTTGGTGCAGGAACCCACCCTCGTAGCCACTTGTGAAAGACTGCCCTGAAAGCCTTTGAAATGATCCCGCTTCCTCCTCCTCCTCCTCATCCTCCTGTGCCACATCCTCTTCCATCATCGCCCGAAGCGTTTTTTCAAGGAGGCATAGAACTGGGATAGTAACGATGAGAACGGCGTCATTGGCACTGGACATGTTGGTGGAGTACTGGAAACAGCGCAACAAGGCACACAGGTCTCGCATGGAGGCCCAGTTATTGGTGGTGAAGTGGTGCTGTTCCGCAGAGCGACTCACGCGTGATTGCTACAGCTGAAACTCCACTATCGCCTGCTGCTGCTCGCACAGTCTGGCCGGCATGTGCAAGGTGGAGTTCCACCTTGTGGGCACGTCACATATGAGGCGGTGAGCGGGAAGGCCGAAGTTACGCTGCAGCGCTGACAGGCGAGCAGCAGCAGGGTGAGAACGCCGAAAGTGCGCACACACAGCCCGCACTTTCTGCAGCAGCTCTGGCATATTGGGGTAATTTTTAAGGAACCTCTGGACCACCAAGTTCAGCACATGCGCCAGGCAAGGGATGTGCAACAAACCGGCTAGGCCCAGAGCTGCTACGAGATTTCGCCCATTATCGCACACCACCAGGCCGGGCTTGAGGCTCACTGACAGCAACCACTCATTGGTCTGTTGTTCCATGTCCCTCCACCACTCCTGCGCGGTGTGGGGTTTTTCCCCCAAACAGGAAAGTTTTAAAACTGCCTGCTGTCGTTTACCGCTGGCTGTGCTGAAGTTGGTGGTGAAGGTGTTACGCTGACCAGATGAGGAGGCGGTAGAGGATGAGGAAGCGGAGTAGGAGGAGTTAGCAACAGGAGGCAAACTGAAGCACCCTGCAATCCTCGGTGGTGGAAGGACATGCGCCAAACTGCTATCTGCCTCAGGCCCAGCCGCCACTGCATTTACCCAGTGTGCTGTTAGGGAGATATAACGTCCCTGACCGTGCTTACTGGTCCACGCATCCGTAATTAGGTGGACCTTGCCACAGATGGCGTTGCACAGTGCACACCTGATTTTGTCCCCCACTTGGTAGTGCAGGGAAGGGATGGCTCGCCTGGAAAAGTAGTGGCGGCTGGGCACGACGTACTGTGGGACAGCCAATGCCATCAGGCTTTTAAAACTCTGCGTCTCCACCAGACGGAATGACAGCATTTCAAAGGCCAGGAGTTTTGAAATGCTGCCATTCAGGGCCAGGGATCGCGGGTGGCTAGGGGGGTACTTCCTCTTCCGCTCCAATGTTTGGGAGATAGAGAGCTGAACGCTTCCATGGGACATTGTGGAGATGGTTGGTGACCCAGGTGGTAGTGTTGCTGGCAGATCCTCTGTTTGCGGGGTGGCAGGTGCCACTGTCACTACAGAGGTGGATGAAGAGGCTGAGACTGCAGCAGAAGAGGAAGCAGGAGGAGCCAGAGACCTTTCTTGGTTTTTGAGGTGTCTACTCCACTGCAGCTCGTGCTTTGCACTTAGATGCCTGGTCATGGAGGTTGTGCTCAGGTTGAGAACGTTTATGCCTCGCACTCGTGTCTTGTCATCAGCACATTGTGTGAAGAACTGCCACGCTAGGGAACTCCTTGGACCTGGCTTTGGTGTGCTCGGTCCCTTGCTGCGTTGGGCAGTAGCAGACATACTGTCTAGGGGACGGACGCTCCGCTTTTACACCCTGCTCCCTCTTCTGCTGTGCTGGTGGCTCTGTGCGACCACCGCCTCTTCCTCCAAACTACACTGGTCACCTGCATAACGTTGATTCCATGTGGGGTCGAGGACCTCATCGTCCTCCACATCATCTTCCACCCAGTCTTCACCCCTGCTCTCCTTGTCTGTCTGCACAATTGCGAAAGCAGCAGCAGTTGGCACCTGTGTTTCGTCATCATCCGAGACGTGCTGCGATGGTCCTCCCATGTACTCATCATGAAACATAAGTGGTTGGACATCGGTGCACTCAATCTCTTCCACTTCTGGGGCAGGGCTAGGTGGATGGCCCTGGGAAACCCTGCTAACAGAGTCATCGAAAAGCAGAAGAGACTGCTGCATGATTTGGGGCTCAGACTGCTTGGCTGATTTGCAAGGGGGTGAGGTGAAAGACTGATGGACATGGGTTTCAGGTGCCAACTCTGATCTTTCATCAGAAGAGTGGGTGGGAGACAATGTGAAGGAACCCGAGGCACTGTCAGCAACCCAATCTACTATCGCCTGTACTTGTCCTGGCCTAAACATTCGTACAGCCTCATTAGGCGCGACAAAATACCGCCGCAGGCTCGGTCGCCTACTCGCACCTGAGGAAGGTGTTTCACTTGTGCGTGTATCTGGCACCGATCCACCACGTCCTCTCCCTGCAACAGGAGCTCCACCAGCAGCACCACGACCGGGGCCACCACGTCCCTTTGACCTTCTCCTCATATTTTCCAAATTTAGGATGTTGCCCTAAATGGGTGTTTTTGGAAGAGCAGAACACACCCACAGTACAGTAACCGCTGAATCGCACAGCTACAGAACTGCAGAAAATGCTATTCAAAAAAAAATGTTTTTTTAGTATAGCACAGTAGAAGAAAATTATATAGAAATTGTTTATTTCACACACCTCCACATATGTATAACACACTGCAAAATATTTTTTGTGGCCCTAAATGGCGTTTTTTGGAAGACCACAACACACCCACAGTACGTAACCGCTGAATCGCACAGCTACAGAACTGCAGAAAATGCTATTCAAAAAAAATGTTGTTTTTTTAGTATAGCACAGTAGAAGAAAACTATTTAGAAATTGTTTATTTCACACACCTCCACATATGTATAACACACTGCTAAATATTTTTTGTGGCCCTAAATGGCGTTTTTTGCAAGCGTACATTAAAGTGCAAATTTTTTTTTTGCCCTAAACGGGTCTTTTTTTGCACGAGCAAAATAAAATGGAAATTTTTTAATTTTTTTTTCCCTTAATGGGTCTTTTGGAAAAGAGCACAATAAAGTGCCTTTTTTTTTTGTCCTAAATGGATCTTTTTCCAAGAGCAGAATACACCCACAGTATGGAAACGGTGTATCTCTCAACGTAATATATGCAGTGCTGGTGCACTGAGCTTGCAGATAAAAGGTAGATTTTCTCTGACACTGGGCTCAGAGCAGTGTAAAAAGACTGCACTGCAACACAAACAGGTAAACCTATGCAGATCGCTGAGTTATATCTCTGAATCTGGACTCCTATTCCTATATAATATATCTCTCTCCCTAAAAGCAAAAAACAGGAACCTGGCCCTACACTACACTGTCTCTCTATCTTTTCCCTCAGATTCCAGAATCAGGACTAACTCATGTATTTTTCTATCTCTCCCTAAAAGCAGCAGCAGCAGACAAGATCCTCTCCCTATCTATTCTGAAGCAGAGTGACGTGTGTGCTGTGTGCCTCTAGCTTATAAAGAAGCTGGGTCACATGTTGCACTGACCAATCACAGCCATGCCATTAGTAGGCATGGCTATGATGGCTTCTAAGGGCACACCAGCTAATCAAAAGGTGATTGGCTGGCCCCTGAAGCATTTCTAACTGTGTAATTAGATTCCCGAACCCGGACTTTTGCGCAAAGTTCGGGTTCGGGTTCGGGAAAAAGCTAAAGTTCGGTACGGACCCGAACTTTACAGTTCGGGTTCGCTCAACACTACTCCTAACCTTTCAAATATATCTGATCATCAGCAACAAACAAAACATTGATGGATAAACTTCATTACATCATTAACATATCTTCACGATTGAAACTGCGAATTCAAAAGGCAAATATATCCAGAATAGTCACTCTGACTGTTATTCAAACAAACTTTCCCATCATATTTTAGTACCTCATGGACTCAATATATGCAGCAATTTTTTTCGTTTATCCTGGTTACTTAACCCAAACTTTTAGGGAAATATATATTATCAGGAACATGGACCTAATAACATCTACTCCCTGAACAAGAAAACACAATATGAGACAACTCTTTGTGTACATTTTAAACAAATTTGAGGAGTATTAGAACTAATGATGTGATAGGGATAGACAGTGGACTTAAAAATAGATCACTATTCAATCCACCTCAACCAGCTAACCACCAAGTTGAAGTGTTTAAGCAATTGGTTTTGAAAGATCTAGAGACAGTCACACTAAAGAAAAGTCTAAACCCAACACACATTAAGGAGGGGATCAAGGCTTTAGAAAATAGGAAGGATATTATTGTCCGCCCAGCAGACAAAGGAGGGGGTGTGGTGGTTTTGGATAAAACCTTCTACCACTCACAACTCCAGAACATGCTACAAGATGAGGCGACATACCAACATCTTAAAAGTGATCCTACCAAAAGATATAGGGAAGAATTATTCAATCTAGTGGATTTCGGATATTACATGCGAGCCATTACTAAGAAAGAAAAGTTATACCTATGCCCAAGCTTTAGTAGAATTCCAACTATTTACACAGTACCCAAAATTCATAAGGACCCTGTCAAACCACCTGGAAGGCCAATAGTAAATGGCATAGACTCGGTCACCTCCAGGATAGGCCAATATCTGGATCACTTTATGCAAACTAGTGTCCTTAACACTAAAGCTTATCTAAAAGATACAACTAGCTTCCTACAGAAACTCAGGAGCATTACTATACCGAAGGACACTGAAATATTCTTGGTGACAGCAGATGTGGCATCGTTGTATACCAATATACAGCACGACGATGCCCTCCTGGCCCTAAATTGGGCATTGAGCAAGAGGGATGACCTCCCATACATCCAAAAAAAGTTTATTAGAATGGCGTTAGAGTATTGTCTAACGCATAATTATTTTTGGTATGGGGGAGAGTTTTTTAGCCAAAAGACAGGTGTAGCGATGGGGGCAAAGTTTGCACCCAGTCTCGCTAACCTGTTTATGAGCGAGTGGGAGGACAAGTGGGTCTTCAATAACAGGAAGCAAGAACTATTATTCTATCAAAGGTATATTGATGACCTGTTTATGATCTGGCAGGGTAGTGATAGTTCACTTCAGGAATTTGCCCAGTACCTTAATAGTAATAGTAATAACATTAAGCTTGAGTTTAATTGGGACAAACATCAAATACATTTCCTGGATGTCACGGTTATGAAAGGGGACATACAGTTTTATACCAAAGCATACTTTAAAGAAACAGATCGTAACAGCTATATCCCAGTAAAGAGTGGACATCATCCACAATGGCTCCGAAACATTCCTAAGGGCCAATTTACCCGTATACGGCGTAACTGTACTCAAGATATCGACTACCTATCTCAAGCATCAATTATTAAGCAACGTTTCATGGAAAAAGGGTACAAAGAGCAACATCTTTCTAACTTGATGGAACAAGTGGGTACCCAATCGCAAGAACTCATGTTGCTCCCTAAAACTAGAGTGAGGGATAGTAAACATGAATGGGGCTTTATATCCGGTTTCCATGAACAATATCGGGAAATAGAAAGTATTTTTAAAAAACATTGGAACATCTTAGCAATGGATAAAACTTTGAGAACAGTGTTACCATCAGTACCACCTTTCATATATAGAAAAACGACATCTTTTGGTGACCAATTAGTTAAAAAAGTCCTTGATCCTCCGAAGCAGATTAAAATGTTCTGGGACAGAACGGGTTTCTATGCCTGCAGAAGATGTAAGGCGTGTCAACAAGTATCGACACATATACGAGGCCTCACAAGCTTTGTGTCCACGGCTAATGGGAAGGAATTCCAAATCAAGGAATGCATAACATGTGCATCCACACATGTAGTATACGCCCTGGAATGCCCGTGCGGCCTAATGTATATAGGCCGCACCAAAAGAACACTCTCCAAAAGGGTGTCAGAACACATTTATAATATTTCCATCGGTTATAAAGAACATAGCGTGTCTCTCCATTTCAGGGAAAAACATCATAGGAACCCAATCGGACTTAAGTTTTGGGGTATTGATAAGATCCATCCCAGATGGAGAGGGGCCAATATGGTGCGAGAAATTTCCAAATTAGAAACTCAATGGTTATTTCTCACCAATACACTCAGTCCTAATGGCTTGAACATAGACTTAGATCTTAATTGCTTCATCAGCAATTATTAATTTTAGGCCACTATTATAGGGCCAATTAGGATAGATGAATGGCCTCATGCTTATGAGAGAACATGTTAAATGTTTAGTATGAGGCTATATAAAGAATGCATCTTTAAGGATAATAAGTGGTGTAACAGCCAATTATGAGGCAATCTAATTCAGGTACAGTAGATCAGTCCAGAATGTAGAGAGTCATCCTTTTTTATGGTTTGCTTTTGGACATTCATATGATATAATATACAATGATATGTTCTTTTGAAATTATTTACATATATAAGTATAACTGGATGGTAAGCGGATTTAGAGTGAATCCCCTTGCTATCTTGAGGGCACTTAGGTTCGATATTAACATACCCAATGGTCACTATGAATGTAAATGTGAATGCTGACATACATGTTGTACGGACCTGAGTGCGAGTCTCCACTAATTTAGTAGTGAGGACTTCAACAGATCAGTCCTAATAGAGTCTGATTAATAGGGGTCACTGTGCCTTTAAAATAGATCCCTATACAGAACTATATAGGATATTAAGTATCTTTTGTATCTTTTATATCATATTTTACAATATATTTTTTATATTATATTTCATTATATTTTACTAATGCTTTATTGTCAATGATCCGGTACACTCGATCACCTCTGGTAGGAGGTCTGAGTGTGCTGGTGAGTGACAGGTGTAATCTCTCTGAATGGAGACTGCAACGCATATCCGGCCAGTGGATGAGTATTCAGAGCTGTGCCGGATCTCCTTCAGACCAAGTTGAGCCGTCTGACGTATATGGATACGTCAGGACAGGCTTGAATATAAATAAGAGCAGTCGCGATGTGTGGCCACGCCCTCTGAAGACGTGAGCCAATCACGAAACGCGTCAGGGCGTGACCACGCGATCAATCACGTCAGGGGAACGTTCGTCTTCCCGGGACTCAGGAGCTCTTTTGAATTGTGTGAGCGATCACTAACCTCACTGAGCAGACGGATCATCCCCGGTGATATGCTTTATGTTATTTACTTTCTTGTAAGCATGTTTGTATGCGGGGGGACTTCTTGATTTTTTATTAAAGTTTTTTAAAGGATTTTATGCTATGTGAAGCTTTATTTCCCTTACATGCTCGCATTGCTGCACGCACTTATGCTTGTTACCTGAGTACCTGGAGATTTCTTTAAGGAAGTTGACTGGAGACCTTAAGAGGAGCTGACAGGCGGTTAACCATCTGGAGTCTGGTAAGCACATTACCTTAAGGGAGTGGAATAACTTACACAGTGATGGAAGCACAAATTGCAACATGATCTGTTTGAATTGAAGAACTACAGTGATTGTTTTATCAGAGAGCATCTCTCATGTGAAGGACTAAACGGCGATTGGATTTATATTTCAGTTCCCTCATTTGTAACTGGTGTTTGAACTCACTGGGAAGCTCAGTCACTGGATTATTAGTGACATTTAACAGTGGGTGGACTTGGCAGTACATGAGGAATCCTTTTATCCTTAGGATCGAGCTGTTATTTTCCACATGGTTATGCTGATATTTATTTTGCGGTATATATATATTTTTAATATAGGTGCAATATTTAATACTCAATATTGCACATAAGCGCTGTTAATGTTATACTTGTTATAACATATTTTATATATTTTTATTCACTTACTACTTTATTTATAACGGCAGCTAATTGAGCAGACCAACATTAGACCATCCTTGAGCGCTAGGATCAGATACACCACGGTGACTATTCTGATTTATCTACATAACAGTTTTATTTTTATTTACCGATAGCGAACATGGATTCTATCAATTATCTTAGTAACCGCCAAGTAAATCTTGATACGGTGTTCACCAGTGATGGTGAGTGGGAAACCAATGAAGACTATAATATAATCCTAGGTTCCCTGGGAAATGCTTTGGAGAAACAGATCCGTACGTGGTGGGATATCACCACATTCGAGCATTATCTAAAGGAAAGGATTATTATGCGTAGTCTAAGGTGGGAAGTCAGCCCTCAGGATGGACTCGACGATACAGAGTCCACCACTGAGTGGTTGGACTTTTTTAATGGGGTTGGTTTTAAGTTGCAGCAATTGGTTCTCAGGAGGAAAAAGAAAAAAATGGCACTCCTTGAGAAAAAGATAGCTGAGCTTCAAATTAAATTAGATCCCATAAAAGGCACACAATTACTCACTAACTTTGATGTTGACATCAAAAAAAAGTTGGAAAAAGTTGATAAAGAAACGCAAAAGAAAAAAATTAAAAAATATAGAAGGGATATGAATGACTTTAAGAAAGGTGCCGTGTATTTGTGGCAAAATTTGGAAAACACGGCCCCTGTAATACAGCAGCCAACATTTCACCCACTAACCACACAGCAGCCATCATTTCCCCCACTAACCACACAAACCTATGGTTATGGTAGTCAACAAACTCCACAAACACCTTCCCACGATTTAGAATCATGGAAGTCACTTAGACCAGCCCCCACACCCAAGAACCCACGTGGAAAGGGCAATAAACAACCCATGAGAGGTAAGAATAAGGGACACCATACGCAAACATATACACAACAAGGCACAGGATATAATGAGCCCTATATGGTGAATACATACAATAGACATGATCCCTCTTCCATGCAGAATACCATGGGGGATCCGTACTATGCATCATACCCTCAGCCGGCACCTTTTTTAGGGAGAGGCATGAGAGGGAACCCACGAGGACGAGGACGAGGAAATCGGCCCTGGAGAGGACGCCCCCAACAAGATCACAACCAGAACAGATCACAGGAGTGGTGGAACCCACTAAGATGGGAGGGACCATACAGCCCAATCAGGAATGCCAGGCCATTACACGCAGAGGATGCCGAGCAGGGCAACGAGTTCAGCAAAAAAAGACCAAGGCAGGCAGACTAAGTGGGATATATAATCTTTCATCTGTGACTCTCACACAGAAGGAAAATAACATACTCAATGCGGGCCTAAAATGTACAACAACCAAGCCATTGAATAAATTTAATGTGTATATTGATATACACAAGTATATTAGAAAAATTAATATTAAAAAATACTTCTTGTCAAACAACTTTAATTTGAGGAGTATTAGAACTAATGATGTGATAGGGATAGACAGTGGACTTAAAAATAGATCACTATTCAATCCACCTCAACCAGCTAACCACCAAGTTGAAGTGTTTAAGCAATTGGTTTTGAAAGATCTAGAGACAGTCACACTAAAGAAAAGTCTAAACCCAACACACATTAAGGAGGGGATCAAGGCTTTAGAAAATAGGAAGGATATTATTGTCCGCCCAGCAGACAAAGGAGGGGGTGTGGTGGTTTTGGATAAAACCTTCTACCACTCACAACTCCAGAACATGCTACAAGATGAGGCGACATACCAACATCTTAAAAGTGATCCTACCAAAAGATATAGGGAAGAATTATTCAATCTAGTGGATTTCGGATATTACATGCGAGCCATTACTAAGAAAGAAAAGTTATACCTATGCCCAAGCTTTAGTAGAATTCCAACTATTTACACAGTACCCAAAATTCATAAGGACCCTGTCAAACCACCTGGAAGGCCAATAGTAAATGGCATAGACTCGGTCACCTCCAGGATAGGCCAATATCTGGATCACTTTATGCAAACTAGTGTCCTTAACACTAAAGCTTATCTAAAAGATACAACTAGCTTCCTACAGAAACTCAGGAGCATTACTATACCGAAGGACACTGAAATATTCTTGGTGACAGCAGATGTGGCATCGTTGTATACCAATATACAGCACGACGATGCCCTCCTGGCCCTAAATTGGGCATTGAGCAAGAGGGATGACCTCCCATACATCCAAAAAAAGTTTATTAGAATGGCGTTAGAGTATTGTCTAACGCATAATTATTTTTGGTATGGGGGAGAGTTTTTTAGCCAAAAGACAGGTGTAGCGATGGGGGCAAAGTTTGCACCCAGTCTCGCTAACCTGTTTATGAGCGAGTGGGAGGACAAGTGGGTCTTCAATAACAGGAAGCAAGAACTATTATTCTATCAAAGGTATATTGATGACCTGTTTATGATCTGGCAGGGTAGTGAAAGTTCACTTCAGGAATTTGCCCAGTACCTTAATAGTAATAGTAATAACATTAAGCTTGAGTTTAATTGGGACAAACATCAAATACATTTCCTGGATGTCACGGTTATGAAAGGGGACATACAGTTTTATACCAAAGCATACTTTAAAGAAACAGATCGTAACAGCTATATCCCAGTAAAGAGTGGACATCATCCACAATGGCTCCGAAACATTCCTAAGGGCCAATTTACCCGTATACGGCATAACTGTACTCAAGATATCGACTACCTATCTCAAGCATCAATTATTAAGCAACGTTTCATGGAAAAAGGGTACAAAGAGCAACATCTTTCTAACTTGATGGAACAAGTGGGTACCCAATCGCAAGAACTCATGTTGCTCCCTAAAACTAGAGTGAGGGATAGTAAACATGAATGGGGCTTTATATCCGGTTTCCATGAACAATATCGGGAAATAGAAAGTATTTTTAAAAAACATTGGAACATCTTAGCAATGGATAAAACTTTGAGAACAGTGTTACCATCAGTACCACCTTTCATATATAGAAAAACGACATCTTTTGGTGACCAATTAGTTAAAAAAGTCCTTGATCCTCCGAAGCAGATTAAAATGTTCTGGGACAGAACGGGTTTCTATGCCTGCAGAAGATGTAAGGCGTGTCAACAAGTATCGACACATATACGAGGCCTCACAAGCTTTGTGTCCACGGCTAATGGGAAGGAATTCCAAATCAAGGAATGCATAACATGTGCATCCACACATGTAGTATACGCCCTGGAATGCCCGTGCGGCCTAATGTATATAGGCCGCACCAAAAGAACACTCTCCAAAAGGGTGTCAGAACACATTTATAATATTTCCATCGGTTATAAAGAACATAGCGTGTCTCTCCATTTCAGGGAAAAACATCATAGGAACCCAATCGGACTTAAGTTTTGGGGTATTGATAAGATCCATCCCAGATGGAGAGGGGCCAATATGGTGCGAGAAATTTCCAAATTAGAAACTCAATGGTTATTTCTCACCAATACACTCAGTCCTAATGGCTTGAACATAGACTTAGATCTTAATTGCTTCATCAGCAATTATTAATTTTAGGCCACTATTATAGGGCCAATTAGGATAGATGAATGGCCTCATGCTTATGAGAGAACATGTTAAATGTTTAGTATGAGGCTATATAAAGAATGCATCTTTAAGGATAATAAGTGGTGTAACAGCCAATTATGAGGCAATCTAATTCAGGTACAGTAGATCAGTCCAGAATGTAGAGAGTCATCCTTTTTTATGGTTTGCTTTTGGACATTCATATGATATAATATACAATGATATGTTCTTTTGAAATTATTTACATATATAAGTATAACTGGATGGTAAGCGGATTTAGAGTGAATCCCCTTGCTATCTTGAGGGCACTTAGGTTCGATATTAACATACCCAATGGTCACTATGAATGTAAATGTGAATGCTGACATACATGTTGTACGGACCTGAGTGCGAGTCTCCACTAATTTAGTAGTGAGGACTTCAACAGATCAGTCCTAATAGAGTCTGATTAATAGGGGTCACTGTGCCTTTAAAATAGATCCCTATACAGAACTATATAGGATATTAAGTATCTTTTGTATCTTTTATATCATATTTTACAATATATTTTTTATATTATATTTCATTATATTTTACTAATGCTTTATTGTCAATGATCCGGTACACTCGATCACCTCTGGTAGGAGGTCTGAGTGTGCTGGTGAGTGACAGGTGTAATCTCTCTGAATGGAGACTGCAACGCATATCCGGCCAGTGGATGAGTATTCAGAGCTGTGCCGGATCTCCTTCAGACCAAGTTGAGCCGTCTGACGTATATGGATACGTCAGGACAGGCTTGAATATAAATAAGAGCAGTCGCGATGTGTGGCCACGCCCTCTGAAGACGTGAGCCAATCACGAAACGCGTCAGGGCGTGACCACGCGATCAATCACGTCAGGGGAACGTTCGTCTTCCCGGGACTCAGGAGCTCTTTTGAATTGTGTGAGCGATCACTAACCTCACTGAGCAGACGGATCATCCCCGGTGATATGCTTTATGTTATTTACTTTCTTGTAAGCATGTTTGTATGCGGGGGGACTTCTTGATTTTTTATTAAAGTTTTTTAAAGGATTTTATGCTATGTGAAGCTTTATTTCCCTTACATGCTCGCATTGCTGCACGCACTTATGCTTGTTACCTGAGTACCTGGAGATTTCTTTAAGGAAGTTGACTGGAGACCTTAAGAGGAGCTGACAGGCGGTTAACCATCTGGAGTCTGGTAAGCACATTACCTTAAGGGAGTGGAATAACTTACACAGTGATGGAAGCACAAATTGCAACATGATCTGTTTGAATTGAAGAACTACAGTGATTGTTTTATCAGAGAGCATCTCTCATGTGAAGGACTAAACGGCGATTGGATTTATATTTCAGTTCCCTCATTTGTAACTGGTGTTTGAACTCACTGGGAAGCTCAGTCACTGGATTATTAGTGACATTTAACAGTGGGTGGACTTGGCAGTACATGAGGAATCCTTTTATCCTTAGGATCGAGCTGTTATTTTCCACATGGTTATGCTGATATTTATTTTGCGGTATATATATATTTTTAATATAGGTGCAATATTTAATACTCAATATTGCACATAAGCGCTGTTAATGTTATACTTGTTATAACATATTTTATATATTTTTATTCACTTACTACTTTATTTATAACGGCAGCTAATTGAGCAGACCAACATTAGACCATCCTTGAGCGCTAGGATCAGATACACCACGGTGACTATTCTGATTTATCTACATAACAGTTTTATTTTTATTTACCGATAGCGAACATGGATTCTATCAATTATCTTAGTAACCGCCGAGTAAATCTTGATACGGTGTTCACCAGTGATGGTGAGTGGGAAACCAATGAAGACTATAATATAATCCTAGGTTCCCTGGGAAATGCTTTGGAGAAACAGATCCGTACGTGGTGGGATATCACCACATTCGAGCATTATCTAAAGGAAAGGATTATTATGCGTAGTCTAAGGTGGGAAGTCAGCCCTCAGGATGGACTCGACGATACAGAGTCCACCACTGAGTGGTTGGACTTTTTTAATGGGGTTGGTTTTAAGTTGCAGCAATTGGTTCTCAGGAGGAAAAAGAAAAAAATGGCACTCCTTGAGAAAAAGATAGCTGAGCTTCAAATTAAATTAGATCCCATAAAAGGCACACAATTACTCACTAACTTTGATGTTGACATCAAAAAAAAGTTGGAAAAAGTTGATAAAGAAACGCAAAAGAAAAAAATTAAAAAATATAGAAGGGATATGAATGACTTTAAGAAAGGTGCCGTGTATTTGTGGCAAAATTTGGAAAACACGGCCCCTGTAATACAGCAGCCAACATTTCACCCACTAACCACACAGCAGCCATCATTTCCCCCACTAACCACACAAACCTATGGTTATGGTAGTCAACAAACTCCACAAACACCTTCCCACGATTTAGAATCATGGAAGTCACTTAGACCAGCCCCCACACCCAAGAACCCACGTGGAAAGGGCAATAAACAACCCATGAGAGGTAAGAATAAGGGACACCATACGCAAACATATACACAACAAGGCACAGGATATAATGAGCCCTATATGGTGAATACATACAATAGACATGATCCCTCTTCCATGCAGAATACCATGGGGGATCCGTACTATGCATCATACCCTCAGCCGGCACCTTTTTTAGGGAGAGGCATGAGAGGGAACCCACGAGGACGAGGACGAGGAAATCGGCCCTGGAGAGGACGCCCCCAACAAGATCACAACCAGAACAGATCACAGGAGTGGTGGAACCCACTAAGATGGGAGGGACCATACAGCCCAATCAGGAATGCCAGGCCATTACACGCAGAGGATGCCGAGCAGGGCAACGAGTTCAGCAAAAAAAGACCAAGGCAGGCAGACTAAGTGGGATATATAATCTTTCATCTGTGACTCTCACACAGAAGGAAAATAACATACTCAATGCGGGCCTAAAATGTACAACAACCAAGCCATTGAATAAATTTAATGTGTATATTGATATACACAAGTATATTAGAAAAATTAATATTAAAAAATACTTCTTGTCAAACAACTTTAATTTGAGGAGTATTAGAACTAATGATGTGATAGGGATAGACAGTGGACTTAAAAATAGATCACTATTCAATCCACCTCAACCAGCTAACCACCAAGTTGAAGTGTTTAAGCAATTGGTTTTGAAAGATCTAGAGACAGTCACACTAAAGAAAAGTCTAAACCCAACACACATTAAGGAGGGGATCAAGGCTTTAGAAAATAGGAAGGATATTATTGTCCGCCCAGCAGACAAAGGAGGGGGTGTGGTGGTTTTGGATAAAACCTTCTACCACTCACAACTCCAGAACATGCTACAAGATGAGGCGACATACCAACATCTTAAAAGTGATCCTACCAAAAGATATAGGGAAGAATTATTCAATCTAGTGGATTTCGGATATTACATGCGAGCCATTACTAAGAAAGAAAAGTTATACCTATGCCCAAGCTTTAGTAGAATTCCAACTATTTACACAGTACCCAAAATTCATAAGGACCCTGTCAAACCACCTGGAAGGCCAATAGTAAATGGCATAGACTCGGTCACCTCCAGGATAGGCCAATATCTGGATCACTTTATGCAAACTAGTGTCCTTAACACTAAAGCTTATCTAAAAGATACAACTAGCTTCCTACAGAAACTCAGGAGCATTACTATACCGAAGGACACTGAAATATTCTTGGTGACAGCAGATGTGGCATCGTTGTATACCAATATACAGCACGACGATGCCCTCCTGGCCCTAAATTGGGCATTGAGCAAGAGGGATGACCTCCCATACATCCAAAAAAAGTTTATTAGAATGGCGTTAGAGTATTGTCTAACGCATAATTATTTTTGGTATGGGGGAGAGTTTTTTAGCCAAAAGACAGGTGTAGCGATGGGGGCAAAGTTTGCACCCAGTCTCGCTAACCTGTTTATGAGCGAGTGGGAGGACAAGTGGGTCTTCAATAACAGGAAGCAAGAACTATTATTCTATCAAAGGTATATTGATGACCTGTTTATGATCTGGCAGGGTAGTGAAAGTTCACTTCAGGAATTTGCCCAGTACCTTAATAGTAATAGTAATAACATTAAGCTTGAGTTTAATTGGGACAAACATCAAATACATTTCCTGGATGTCACGGTTATGAAAGGGGACATACAGTTTTATACCAAAGCATACTTTAAAGAAACAGATCGTAACAGCTATATCCCAGTAAAGAGTGGACATCATCCACAATGGCTCCGAAACATTCCTAAGGGCCAATTTACCCGTATACGGCATAACTGTACTCAAGATATCGACTACCTATCTCAAGCATCAATTATTAAGCAACGTTTCATGGAAAAAGGGTACAAAGAGCAACATCTTTCTAACTTGATGGAACAAGTGGGTACCCAATCGCAAGAACTCATGTTGCTCCCTAAAACTAGAGTGAGGGATAGTAAACATGAATGGGGCTTTATATCCGGTTTCCATGAACAATATCGGGAAATAGAAAGTATTTTTAAAAAACATTGGAACATCTTAGCAATGGATAAAACTTTGAGAACAGTGTTACCATCAGTACCACCTTTCATATATAGAAAAACGACATCTTTTGGTGACCAATTAGTTAAAAAAGTCCTTGATCCTCCGAAGCAGATTAAAATGTTCTGGGACAGAACGGGTTTCTATGCCTGCAGAAGATGTAAGGCGTGTCAACAAGTATCGACACATATACGAGGCCTCACAAGCTTTGTGTCCACGGCTAATGGGAAGGAATTCCAAATCAAGGAATGCATAACATGTGCATCCACACATGTAGTATACGCCCTGGAATGCCCGTGCGGCCTAATGTATATAGGCCGCACCAAAAGAACACTCTCCAAAAGGGTGTCAGAACACATTTATAATATTTCCATCGGTTATAAAGAACATAGCGTGTCTCTCCATTTCAGGGAAAAACATCATAGGAACCCAATCGGACTTAAGTTTTGGGGTATTGATAAGATCCATCCCAGATGGAGAGGGGCCAATATGGTGCGAGAAATTTCCAAATTAGAAACTCAATGGTTATTTCTCACCAATACACTCAGTCCTAATGGCTTGAACATAGACTTAGATCTTAATTGCTTCATCAGCAATTATTAATTTTAGGCCACTATTATAGGGCCAATTAGGATAGATGAATGGCCTCATGCTTATGAGAGAACATGTTAAATGTTTAGTATGAGGCTATATAAAGAATGCATCTTTAAGGATAATAAGTGGTGTAACAGCCAATTATGAGGCAATCTAATTCAGGTACAGTAGATCAGTCCAGAATGTAGAGAGTCATCCTTTTTTATGGTTTGCTTTTGGACATTCATATGATATAATATACAATGATATGTTCTTTTGAAATTATTTACATATATAAGTATAACTGGATGGTAAGCGGATTTAGAGTGAATCCCCTTGCTATCTTGAGGGCACTTAGGTTCGATATTAACATACCCAATGGTCACTATGAATGTAAATGTGAATGCTGACATACATGTTGTACGGACCTGAGTGCGAGTCTCCACTAATTTAGTAGTGAGGACTTCAACAGATCAGTCCTAATAGAGTCTGATTAATAGGGGTCACTGTGCCTTTAAAATAGATCCCTATACAGAACTATATAGGATATTAAGTATCTTTTGTATCTTTTATATCATATTTTACAATATATTTTTTTTATATTATATTTCATTATATTTTACTAATGCTTTATTGTCAATGATCCGGTACACTCGATCACCTCTGGTAGGAGGTCTGAGTGTGCTGGTGAGTGACAGGTGTAATCTCTCTGAATGGAGACTGCAACGCATATCCGGCCAGTGGATGAGTATTCAGAGCTGTGCCGGATCTCCTTCAGACCAAGTTGAGCCGTCTGACGTATATGGATACGTCAGGACAGGCTTGAATATAAATAAGAGCAGTCGCGATGTGTGGCCACGCCCTCTGAAGACGTGAGCCAATCACGAAACGCGTCAGGGCGTGACCACGCGATCAATCACGTCAGGGGAACGTTCGTCTTCCCGGGACTCAGGAGCTCTTTTGAATTGTGTGAGCGATCACTAACCTCACTGAGCAGACGGATCATCCCCGGTGATATGCTTTATGTTATTTACTTTCTTGTAAGCATGTTTGTATGCGGGGGGACTTCTTGATTTTTTATTAAAGTTTTTTAAAGGATTTTATGCTATGTGAAGCTTTATTTCCCTTACATGCTCGCATTGCTGCACGCACTTATGCTTGTTACCTGAGTACCTGGAGATTTCTTTAAGGAAGTTGACTGGAGACCTTAAGAGGAGCTGACAGGCGGTTAACCATCTGGAGTCTGGTAAGCACATTACCTTAAGGGAGTGGAATAACTTACACAGTGATGGAAGCACAAATTGCAACATGATCTGTTTGAATTGAAGAACTACAGTGATTGTTTTATCAGAGAGCATCTCTCATGTGAAGGACTAAACGGCGATTGGATTTATATTTCAGTTCCCTCATTTGTAACTGGTGTTTGAACTCACTGGGAAGCTCAGTCACTGGATTATTAGTGACATTTAACAGTGGGTGGACTTGGCAGTACATGAGGAATCCTTTTATCCTTAGGATCGAGCTGTTATTTTCCACATGGTTATGCTGATATTTATTTTGCGGTATATATATATTTTTAATATAGGTGCAATATTTAATACTCAATATTGCACATAAGCGCTGTTAATGTTATACTTGTTATAACATATTTTATATATTTTTAAACACTTAAGATACTTTACTAATCAAATAATACCTTGTGCATTCATTAAACACAATACAACCACATTCTCCTTTTATTCACATCCATTTGGCTACTCCATTCATTCTTCATTTAAAAATGTTTTCCATATTTGCCCTTTGAACAGCTTTTAAACACCTTTTTACCATTACATTTTTTTTTTTTAACAAAACAGGAGTGCTTTATTGAAGGATAAGTACAGTACAGTAGGTCAGCATTACAGACTTTTGTCAAGTACAAAGGAGAACAATAAAAGTTAGAAGTAACACAGTACAATCACTGAATACAATACATGGTATGTACACTGTTCGAACTCAAAATTGGATCTAGCCTAGCGAAACTCACTGCAAGTACCAAATTGCGGACAAGTGAGAAAAAAAGAGTAGACTCAGCTGGGAAAGAGACATAGCAAAAGCAGAATAACCCGACCCCAGATCCCCAGAGGAGAAAAGGAAAAAAGAGGAGGAGACGGGGGAGTAAAAAAAAAAAAAGGGGGGGATGATGAGTGGGGGGGGGAAGAGAGAGGGGGGGGACAGAGGGGGCGAGGACTCCAGGGGGGGGGGAAAGGGGGGGGAAGCGGAAGGAAGGCAGACAAGGAGGGAAGGGACAACACCCAGATATCTCCAGAGCCTCAGAATGTTGTCCAAGCCGACCAGACCTTGTCAAACTTCCAGGGACATCCACGACTAATGTATGTCAATTTGTAAAGAGGTAGAGCCGCATTGATTTTGCCCTCCCAGGAAGATACAGAAGGAGGGGAAGGGGAAGTCCACTGACATAAGATTTCCTTTTTGGCATAAAACAGAAGGTAGAAGATCAGCAGTTTACAGTGATGGGACCTTTGTTCATCATCAATGATACCCAGCAAAGCTAATTCAGGCGTCATGGGGACAGACAGCTCCAGTCTAACATTTAATTGTTCAAATACCCCTGACCAGAAAGACGCCGGAGTAGGGCATGACCAGAACATATGGATGTAAGTGCCCTGGGTCGTCCAACACCGTGGGCATTGCGGGTCCCTATCTGGATAGATTCTGGATAAACGCACTGGGGTAAAGTAAACTCTGTGGAGGAATTTGGTTTGTATAAGTTTATCACCCGCAGACACAGCCAGCTTAGGTCCCCTCTCCAAGCAGTCCTCCCAGTCCTCCCTCTCCAATGTCGGCAAGTCTGCCCTCCAAGCCTCCCAGAGTCTGTCCATCTTGATGGAATCAAGGGGAAGCAAAGTGTTATAAAGAGCAGAGAGAGGCTTCTGTAGGCCATCACAGGACAATAAGTCTTCCACCGGGTCTAATTGAAGACACGGGGGCGAGGGAAATTGGGCCCTAGCCACATGCCGAAGCTGGGCATAACGAAAGTACATCCAGCCGGGCAAGCCATAGGTCCGGGTCAGCTGGGAGAATGTCAGCAAGACTCCCGCCGGCATAATATCTCTTAACGTCTTGATGCCATATTTCGCCCACACCTGAGGATCTGGTATGGTTCGAAAGTGAGGCAGATTAGGATTTCCCCATAGTGGCTGAACCGGGGACCAGCGCCCCACCCGTGAGAATCTGCGCCGTGCCATCACCCACACCTTTAGCGTCGCCCTAGTCGGGACCGGCAGGTCCTCATAAGCTCCTGATCCTCTATAAGCTAGATTTTGGAGTGCCTGCAAGGAGCCCAGCCGGGCCGCCTCCACATAAACCGCAGCATTTGAGCGCCGAGCACCAAACCACCAGTACGCAGTGACCAACATAGCTGCCCAGTAGTATACCCGTAGATTAGGAAGGGCAAATCCCCCCAGGTGAGTAGGGGACTGTAAAGTGGATCTCGCCAGTCTCGGGACGCCCCCATTCCAGACAAAGGAAATTATACACTTATCCACCTCCCGAAAGAAGGCCGCCGGAATCCATATCGGGCAGTTCCGAAATAGATAAGTGAACTTAGGTAAGACAACCATCTTTAAGATGTTGATACGCCCAATCAAGTTCAGCGGAAGGCCAGACCAGGATTGACACCGTTCCCTCAGGAGCTGGAGCAATGGGAGTATATTAAGTGAATAGTATCGGGCAGGAGTCCTAGTAACTCGTATCCCGAGGTATCTGAATTCCTCAACCCACTGTAACGGTGCGGAATTGGGCAGAAACTGAGTCCGATCATCAAGGGGAAAAAGGATAGATTTCGACCAGTTGATACGGATACCCGACAGGGATCCGAATTTATCAAACAACTCCAGGGCCGCGGTCAGGGATGGGCCTGCATCATTCAGATATAAGAGGGCATCATCCGCATAGAGGGACAACTTCTCCTCCAGAGTACCGATCTGTAGCCCCCGGACTGCCAGAGACTCCCTGACCAAAATCGCCAGAGGTTCCAGCGCCAGGGCGAACAGGCCGGGTGACAAGGGGCATCCCTGACGCGTGCCTCTATGCAAACGGAAGGATTCAGAGACCCAATCATTGGTACGTACCCTGGCCCTCGGGGCCCTGTATAGTAGTTGAATCAAGCGCACAAAACTGGGACCGAAACCAAAGCGTCGCAGGACGCCCCATAGATACTCCCACTCTACTGAGTCAAATGCCTTTTCAGCATCCAGTGAGGCAATCATTCGCGAACCGGCATTATCATGGGTTATGGACAGGTTTAGAAACAGACGCCTGATGTTAATGTCTGTACCCTTACCCGGCATAAAACCAGTCTGGTCAATATGTATCAATGTAGAAATTACCGACGACACACGGGTGGCCAAAATCTTCGCCAGTATCTTCGCGTCCACATTGAGCAGCGAAATGGGCCTGTACGACGCACAATCCTGGGGATCCTTACCGGGCTTGGGGATCAAGACAATGATGGCTTCTGCCATAGACTCGGGTAAAACATCAGTTTTTGCGAGTTCAGAGAAAAGATTTTCAAATTCTAGGGGCAAGAAGATCCGCATGCTGAGAATAGAACTCCGTAGGTAAGCCATCTGCTCCCGGGGTCTTACCACTCTGGAGACCCCCAATCGCAGCTTGAACCTCCTCCAGAGATATATCCCCCTCCAACTGTGTCCTATGGTCCTCCGACAGGGCAGGAAAGGGGACAGCATCCAGATATTCCTGGAGTTCAGATGGAGAGAAGCAGGCCCTCGAGGAGTATAGCCCCTGAAAAAACTCCAAAAATCTAGCACTGATGTCCTCAGGAGAGGACACCAAGCGCCCCTGATTATCCTGGACAGCAGCAATATGCGTGGAGGCCGTCTGGGCTCTAGCCAGCCAGGCCAACAACCATCCATTTTTATTGCCATGCTCGAATATTCTCTGCTTAGAGTACAGCATAGATTTTTTTGTCAACCCAACATTGTGTAGGGAGAGATCCCGCAGGGCCCCCCGCCAACGGAGGTGAGCCTCTTCACTGGGGGAGCGCACGTAGTCCCTCTCGCATTGTGCAGCCACCCCCTCCAAATTCACCAGTGACCGAGAAGCCTCTCTCTGCAGGAAAGAAATTCGGGATATATATTCCCCCCTTATCCAAGCCTTGAAAGCATCCCATAATGTGGCCGGAGTAGCAGACTCCCCGTTCAGCATCCAATAATTACAAATACTCTCTACCACGGAGTCCTGCACCCTCTCATCCAATGCCCAGAACCTAGACAGACGCCAAAGTTTCAGGTTGGGGGGCCTAGCCAGGGAAATAGTGAGCTGAACAGGGGCATGATCCGAAATTCCACGGGGTAAATGCTTGGCCTCTCTAGTCCAGCACAATGCCCCTGGTGAGGCATATGCCAGATCTATGCGGGACAGGGCCCTGTAGGAGGCGGAGTGGCATGTGTACTCCCTATCCTGAGGGTGAAATTCTCGCCACACATCTGTGAGAGCAAACGTATCTGCCCAGCTTCGGAGTTCTGAGGAAGGGCGTCCCACCGCATGCAGTCTGTCCAGGTCCTGTGATGGCACCATATTAAAGTCCCAAAGGAGAAACACCTCCTGTTTGTGAAACCCCATCACTATCTGCATAATATCATATAACAATTGGGCATTGGCTGGAGGTGGCAGATAGAGGCCAACCAAGACCATTTTTTTGTTATACAGCAAAACATGTATTATTACATAACGGCCCCCAGGGTCCGTCCGGACATCCAATACCTGAAGTGGGAGAGACCTGCGGATCAGAATGCTAACACCCCTGGCATAAGTAGAATAAGTGGAATGGTAGTGGGCACCTACCCAGGCCCTCCGGAGACCGAGGATCCTGGTGCCCACCAAATGTGTCTCCTGGAGAATGCACACCTGAGGGTTGTATTTTTGCAGATATTTAAAAACTAGCGAGCGCTTAGTGGCCGAATTGAGGCCCCGAACGTTCCAGGAAACAATATTAATATTCGCCATAACCTAGTGGGTATAAAGAAAGGGCCAATTCCGCAGATCTTCCCCCCCCCCAATCCAGGGAGCATACAATCCCAATGAAACACACACTGTGAGTAGCAAGTGCAGCACCATGTATAAGTACAGTAGGAACAGCAGCCTTAGAATTAAGCAACTCCTGAAAAACAAAACTATTAAAACATTCCCCAATTGTCTGCAACGGCAGAAACTTTCCCCCCCCCACCCCACACCCCCAGCAAAGACCGGTGATGCATCAATTCCCCTAACCCCAACAATAACATTAGTTCAGAGAGGGCGTGCACCGAACGCGAGCGATATCCTCCAAAAGATCTATAGAGATGCTGGTAAAAACTAGCATAATCAGTCTCCTAGGCGAACCCAGGGGTACAAAACTTGGTTACTTAGGAAACACTGAAACAGTTGAACAGTCGCTTGTGCCTCATGAGAGTGCAGCCCACAGAAGGGCAGCAAATTATGTATCCACCCGCCAGCCCCCAGCACAGACCAGCAAGTCCAGAGCCAGAACCAGGGACGGGAGGACCAGTAGTGCACAGCGGCGCGCAGAGCTGCAGGGAATCAAGTGCAGGGATGGTGGGAGGGGGACGACAACACATCCATGTAGCAGGTAGCCATAGGTCAGTCCAGCATCTTCAGCAATGGCTGCACTCCCCCAACCCACAAGCGGCGCCAAACGAGAGCGCCAAGGAGAAGTGTAGAGGATCCTTCAAGTAATAGGAGCATAGCAACCAGTCACAGTTTCCGAGGGAGGTCCCCAACATCCCAGGTCCAAAGGCCCCCTAGATGGTCGATAAAAGTGGGGGTCCCACCTGCGCAGCTCCGCGCCCCCCACCATCCTCAAATACTGTGTGCAGGAGTGAATTTAGTTCCAGAGCCGCGGTCTACAAGGCACATAGGTCACATTGGCAGTACATCCATGCACAGGCAGTTAAACATATTGTAGGCACAAGCGAAACATAAAGGCAAGGCAGAAAGGAGGAGCAGCTGGCTATCCACGAAGAGGAAGCAGCGACTCCAACCAGGCCGCAGCATCCCGGGGGGTAGTGAAAAACTTAACAGTCTCCCCATCCTGTACCCTCAGTTTGGCAGGAAAGAGGACACTATATTTGATGTTCCTTGCCCGCAGCCCCCCCTTCACCTGGTCAAATGACCTACGGAGCTTTTGAGTTTCAGCCGAGTAATCAGGAAAAAACAATAAGTTGCCATTCTGGAATCTCAACTCACCCGCCCTGCGCGCCGCCCGAAGGATCTCATCCCGATCCCTAAAGTTGAGCACCCGAAGAATAAAGGTGCGAGGGCGAGCTCCAGGGGGTCGGAGGGATTCGATGAGCGCGCTCCACAGTAAAGTACGGAGAGAACTGCGCGTCCGGCAGCAGGTCTTTCAGCAGGCCTTCCACGAACACCGTCGGATTCTTCCCCTCCACACCTTCCGGCAGGCCGAGAATCCGGAGATTGTTTCTTCTATTCCGATTCTCTGCGTCGTCCACCTTGTACTCAAGGGCCCGCACCTTCGTCTGTAGAGTGCGGAGAGACACCAAGTGCTCCAGGACAGTGTCCTCCGTCTGGCCAGTCCGCTGCTCCACCTCCGTCACCCTCGAGCAGAGCTTGTCTAGGTCCTGCCGAACGAGGCCAACCTCCATTTGCACGGCCTCGATCTTGCTGGTCAAGGTGGCCTGACATGTTGCAATTGCCGCCATCACCTCCTGAAATCCGAGCCGGGTCTCAAGCGTCGGGTCCTCCAGCTCCGTTTGCGACGCCATGCTGCGAGCTCTCTCAGAGGGAGTCACCACGTGCGTCACTGCCTGCGGAGCTATAGCCTCCGCTTGTTGTGGAAAATGAAGGCTCTTTCCCCTCTGCCGAGTCCTGTGGGACATCCAGAATGGATCCGAGCAGGTAAAACAGGCAAGAGCAAGGATAATAGGAGAGTAACCAGCAGAGCTCTAGATCAGGCTTCCTCTCAGATCGCCATCTTGGACACGCCCCCTACCATTACATTTTTAATTTTTTTTCATATCTCTCATATTTTTCCCTAGTGCATAGGATTACACAAACCTTAAGTTACTTCCTTTTTCTTTACCAACCACAATTCCTCTGGCGTAGCGCCTGGAATACATAACTTCCTTGGATGAGGCTGGCTCACACACCTGCGGTGCATTCGCACTCCGCACTGCCCAAAAAGGTGTGCGCTTTCTAGGCAGTGCGGTCCGGCTTACGTGCAAATTCAGGGCCATTGACTTCTATGGGAATGCTTCTGAATCGCACATGTCATTCAGTTGTGAACAGTATAAAATTCTGACCTGATATGCAATCCTGACCTGATACTGATCAAAACTGACATGAAGTGCTGAACAACTACTTTGTCAATTAGCTGTGAAAACAGAGCTCAAACTCGCACTGCATATGTGTGAACGCAGCCCTAAACTTGTATTTAACCAAAAAAAAAGAAAATCAAACATTTTAAAATCCCCAATCATTGTTCGTACAGCCTAAACACAATTAAAACCATTTGCACAAATAACCATTCCCTTGTCTTGTAACAGGCAATGTCCTTATACAATGCAAAAGTTCCCTTTTTTTTTTTTTTTTCTCAACATCAACAAAACTATCAAATTTGTTGATACTGGAAAGAAAACAACACCTTTTAACTTCAATAACGTAAGGATATACAATTACACAATTAATACAGCCCCAAAGTCAGACTCCAAGGCTCTAAGGCTCTGTTTCCACTACTGTGAGTTGCCGTGCGACCTGACACATGCGAAGTCGCATGACAAGTCAAAAACCCATGTAATTCAATGGTCCTTGTTTTAATTTGTGCAACTTAAGTCGCAGCGACGCAAAAAGGTTCTTGCACTATTTTGTTCCTACTTCGGTGCGACCTTTTCTCACACTTTTGCATGACATTGCATCAAAAATCGCATTGCAAAGTCGCATTGCAAATCACACAAATCTGGGGTTGCAATAGTGGAAACAGAACCTAACTGAAATAATCAAAATACCCCATGTATAAGTTGAAATGCTACTCTAAAAAAATTGTATCTGATCAGATTCCTCAAAAAAAAAAAACATTTGGTACCAGCGCATACATGTAATTTATCAGTGATGTCACATTCCCCTTTTAATGTTTCCAATTAACTATGCATTAGGCATGGGAATATGTGCCCAACACATTTCATGAATAGACTGACAATAGTTGCAACATTTTAACAATAAACATGTATTTTTTTAATCTATATAGATCACTTTTCTAAATTAAATCCTCTAAATTAAACCCTGCTGCGCAGGGTAGCGGCCGAGGGCATTCCGGTGATCCTCATTGCCCCGGATTGGCCTCTGCGTCACTGGTACGCCAATCTGGTACGTCTCATCGTGGACGTTCCTTGGCAACTACCCTTGAGGGAGGACCTTCTGTCTCAAGGTCCTATCTTTTATCCTGCTTTACAGTCTCTGATTTTAACGGCATGGCTATTGAGAGCCAGGTGCTGAAGGACCGAGGCCTTTCGGATTCGGTAATTTCAACCATGCTGAGGGCACGGAAGTCTTCTTCTAGAAAGATCTATCACCGTACCTGGAGAGCTTACATCGCTATGTGCGAAGAGCTAGTGGCGTCCACGGACGTACTCTGTCCCCAGAATCCTGCGGTTCTTACAGCGTGGTGTAGCTAAAAGGCTGGCTTTGAGCACAATTAAGGGTCAGATTTCGGCCTTGGCCGTTTTCTTTCAACAACCCCTAGCAGGTCATTCTTTAGTTAGCACTTTTGTGCAGGAGGTTCACCATGTGATTCCCCCTGCCAAGCCTCTGCTCCCTCCTTGGGATCTGAACTTGGTGCTCTCGGTTCTACAGGAACCTCCCTTTAAAAATATTAGAGATATTCCTCTCTTGACTTTGTCTCAGAAGGTGGCCTTCTTAGTGGCTATTACTTCTGTGAGACGGGTGTCTGAGTTGGCGGCCTTGTCATGCAAGTCGCCTTACCTGGTCCTCCATAAGGATAAGGCAGTATTGCACCCGCGACCGTCTTTCCTTCCAAAGGTGGTTTCGGCTTTCCAACTTAATGAGGACATTGTCCTTCCGTCCTTGTGCCCTCACCCATCGCATCCTAGAGAGTTTGCGCTTCACAATTTGGATGTGGTGCGAGCCTTACGGGTGTACCCAGCAGGCTACTGCTTCTATTCGGAAGTCTGACTCACTGTTTGTGTCTGTCTCTGGTCCAAAACAGGGCCAAGCGGTGTCGTCTGCCCCCATTTCTAGGTGGATCAGACAAACTGTTATACAGGCCTATGCCATTAAGGGGCTGGCACCTCCCTTTCCGGTTATGGCGCATTCCACCAGGGATATTGGTGCTTCCTGGGCTTTCCGACATCAAGCGTCGGTTGCACAAGTGTGCAAGGCAGCAACCTGGTCGTTCATTCATACCTTTTCAAAATTCTATAAGGTTGATGTGGCTGCATCTTCGGATGCTTCCTTCGGCCGCAAGGTGTTGCAGGCCACTGTTTAATGTTGCAACTCCTCCGTTGAGGAGCTCTGCTTGTTTGGAGTGAAGTTTTGGTTGTTCCTTTACTACTGCTCCCACCCTTTTCTGATACTGCTTTGGGACGTCCCACACGTTTACAGTATTAGAGCTGTGTCAGTCCATGGACGATAAGAGAAAATAGGATCTTTGTACTCACCGTAAAATCTGTTTCTCTGATGTCCATGGACTGACACAGCACCCACCCTTCTTTAAGGTTTGTACTGCTTTGTTACGAACTGAGGCTGCTGGCTGCAGGTAGGAGGGTTATGTCCGGAGGGACCGCCCCCCCCTGGGCGGGGTTGTTCAGCTCTGGTTTTGTTCTAGAATGTTTCTAACATCTAACATTCTGCCTAGATCTTCTGCAAGCAGGGACATATACCCACACGGTTACAGTATTAGAGCTGTGTCAGTCCATGGACGATAAGAGAAATTTAATATTTAAAAATCTCCATGGGCGACACTTTATAAGCCTTTATTGGTTACCATGAATAAATGGGGGTCATATCATCCCAGAGTGGTACTGGGGATATGATGAATTATATACAGTGCCACGTCCCGAAAATTGACTGATTAAAATGAATGGATTGGCAGATGGACTTTATGGGCACAACATGACTAGGTAAAAATTCTTAAGCTTTATTAAAAGAAAAAACAATACAATTTAAAAAATTCCACAATGAATAGCATAACATAACTATTCATAACAAGGACACTGAATAACAAGTAACACACCACCTAACAACCCATAAATTGAAATTGAGTAGTATACTGGATTAAATGACAAAGGGTCACTTCCTACAGTATAATAGTGGATAGTGATATTGTGGTTATTGATGGAGGCGGTGTGTCGTATGTTGCTCAAATCTTAACTCGACATTTTGTGCGAATTTAATCGCTTCCTCAGGAGTTTTGATGTAATATCTATAGAGTAAAAAATTACATAGCATAAAAAACACAAAAAAAGACAAAAAAGAACATAAGTATTTAGTCTGCTGTTTCTGAAAATCCACACAGCTCACCATAGCATCCCAACTATCCCAAGAGATGGGGAGAGGGGAAAAAAAGCAGGAGAGGATGGAAGCAGGAAAAGAGGAGAGAGAAGAAAAGACCCCCACGATGTTGACTCCCTTAAGACCCTGTAATGAAACACAAAAACTATGTCCCCAAAGGGAGTGCAGAAAAAAAAAGAAACACAGGACACACATGTAGTATCGAACCTTTGATACAAATCTATATGTCGGCTGACCGGTGTCAGCATCT
This sequence comes from Rana muscosa, assembly GCA_029206835.1. NCBI lineage: Eukaryota > Metazoa > Chordata > Amphibia > Anura > Ranidae > Rana > Rana muscosa. Next base: position 76,998,653 of record CM055121.1, read on the forward strand.
TGCCGTTCTTGTCGGGCTGTCTTCCCGACATAGAAAACTCCACACACGCATGACATCAGGTATAAAACCCCCTGTGTATTCCAATCCACTCTGAATTTAGGACAGAATGTTTCCCCATTAGGGAGGGTAAACCTCTGTCCCATGGAAATCCATGGACAGAACTTACATTGACCACATTTGTGAATGCCTTTGCTCTTAGTTTCACAATCTAGGGGTACCGCATAGTGATTTGACACTAACTTGTCTAGTAGTGAGCTGGCACGTCTAAAAGTCACTTCAGGCTTGCTGCCTATATGTTTTTGGACAATAGGATCTTGGTATAACACATGCCAGTGATTAGTCAGTATGTTGTGGACCTCTTGTTGTTGTAATGAAAAGCGTGTAATGATTCTTAAGGTTGGTCTAGAATCAGACTGGTTTTTGTTGTGAAAAAGCAAGTCGCTTCTAGTTCGCCTAAGAGCCTTGTTGGAGGCTTTACGTAGAAGCGACTTGCTGTAGCCCCTGGCCAATAATCGCGTTCGTAGCAATTGTGCTTCTGTTTGAAAATCTTCCATATGAGTACAATTACGACGTAGTCGTATGTACCGTGCATAAGGGATGCTGCGTATTAGTTCAACAGGATGTGCACTATTGGCATGCAACATAGTGTTGCCTGCCATCTCCTTATGATAAAGACTAGTTGCTAGACAACCATCGTTGGATCTAAAAAGGTAATTTTAAAGGTATCAAAATTAAGTGTACATTTGAGATTGAAGGAATTGTGGTTCAATACATCAATGAAGGCCCTGAGGGAATCATGTGTGCCCGTCCACACTAAAAAGATGTTGTCGATGTAACGCATCCAACATAACACCTGCTCAGTATAGACTGACAAGCCCTCATCAGAAAAAAATGTGGCGTTCCCACCCCCCCAGGTACAAATTGGCGTAGGCCGGTGCGCAACAAGTGCCCATTGCACCTGGAGGTAGTGGTAACCTTTGAAACCAAACCAATTGTGGGTAAGAACAAATTGGAGAAGTGTAAGTACAAATTCGTTGTATTTCCATTGAGTATGGGGCTCTTCATAGAGAAAAGTGCGAACCATTCCGATGCGCTGCTTGTGAGTGTGTTGCGTTTGTTAAAAATATGATTTTTATTATATTACTCAGACATAGGATACATTGGACAATTTTACAAAAAAGTGAGTTGGTCAGATTACTGTCAGTCTTTTGGTTTGAGTAGATTTCTCAAACAAATGCTGTTTTCATACAATGGGGTTAGATACCATTGTTGTATTCATGTCTCTATAGCTACAGTAAACAAGTAAGACATTACTTGTTTGAGATTTCTCTCAGCTCTCAAACTGAAAGAATGACTGTTAGATTACTGACAGATTTGGTTTGAGTAGACAATAGGTAGATAGCATTGTTGTATTCAACAGTCCATTGTTGAATACAGCTACAGTAAACAGGTATGTTTTCTGTTGTTTGGTAACTCAGCCTGACACATAAAAGCAGGCATAAGCTAGGACACACACATCATGTTGCTGTAAGATCAGAAGAAGCCACTCATCATAAGAAGAAGATGCCTGGTCACCAGCAATGGAGATCTTGAACATAGCGTAATCGAAGTTAAGTAACCTTTAAATGTATTTGTACTGTTATAGACCATAGGCTGTTCATTTGCTAGGCATTTTGCTTGTTATAGAGATCTGTCAGTCTTGTATTGTAGTCCTAATATTGTAATAGTTTTGTATGTACAGCATCTTTGTATAGTAAAAGCACATTTACACACTGCAGAAGTCTCAGCTTCCTTGTTATACCACAGAGTAACCTAGCAAGCAAAACATTTGGAGGCTCGTCCGGGATCTGTGCTATAATTCAATTGAAGCAGACTTGTTTTTCTGTAGTGTGTTGTGTAGCTTGTGCTAGGTAAAATGCTGCGTAAGCTGTTTAGGAAAAGCAAGGCTGCAGAGGGTTCTGGTGACCAGAAGAAAGTGTGCAGCTTACCTATCTGGGCCAGAAATAATGAGTGGGAGCCTCTTGCTAAAGAATTTGTGAAGTATGCTTCTCCCTTGAAGCTAACTTGGGGTGATAAAGTCTCAGATCATTTTGTAGATTTTAGCCTTAAGGGGTTGGATTTAAGTAAGAAAGAGAAGAGGACAGTGTCCACAGTGGGTTGGTACTTCCTCCATGCTCTCTATACTGAATCACATAGAAGGGAGAAGGCAGAGGCAGAAGTTAAGGTATTAAAAGACCAGCTAGAAGTTGCTTCAGAGTGTGTATGTTCAACCGCTAGTCGGGCTGATGATTTGCAAGAGCGGTGTGCAGCCCTCATGACCAAATAAATGAATGCCTTAAGGAAAAGGAAGGGGCGTAAACCTGTTAGTAAAGCTAGGGTACGTGCCATTGTCACATCCCAAAACTTGGATTGTGAGGATGTGCTCTCCTCAAATGATAGAGATAGAGTTTGATATTTCAGATGATGATCTGTTAGTGGGAAAGAAAAAGTATGCCAGACCTCTCATTACTAAGCATAGGAAACAGCAACATGATAGAGAGGATATGGCAGATGGGGAGGTGCATTATCGCAACCCCAGAGATGTTGAAATTGAAGAAGTACCGGAGTTTACACAAACTGAACTCCATGAGCTGGCAAAACAATACAAACAAAGGTCTGGGGAGCCCCTATTGAGTTGGCTCCTACGCTTATGGGATGAAGGGGCGGACAGTGTTGTTTTGTCAGGTAAGGAAGCAGTGGCTATGGGAGTGTTAACCCATGATCCACAATTGCGTCAGGCAATGCGAAAAGCCCGAGAGTTTAGAGTGAATTTTTCACTGTTAGACCTTGTGAGAGATGGAATAGTCCGAGTATACGTTAGTCCTACTGACCTGGAAAATACCTACTCCTGGAGATCAATAGAAGAGGGTATTTCCAGGTTACGTGAGATGGGTTGTTTAACCGGATTAAATACATTCCCAGAATGGATAGGTCCATATATGGAACCCTTTACGTCTGCTCTGCGCTCTAAGCTGATGAAGTCTGCGCCATTTAATCTCAGGGCTCCATTATTGTCTTTGTTGGGAGGCCTGGGATTAAACAGCAAGATTCATGAAGCCACAACCCTTTTAAGCCAGTTGGGAGAGATAGAGGAGACTAAAACAAAACCTGTCAGGGCAGTAGATAAGGTCAAGGCCAGACAGGAAGAATACAAGCAGAAAAGAACAGAGAAGAAACGGAATGGGGTAGAGAAGACAGAAGGTGAAGAGAAAACCAGGCTAGTTATTTCTAGGAAAGAAATGTGGGTGGATCTATTAAAGGCAGGAGTACCTAAAGATGAAACAGATGGCATTTCTACTGCAGCAATGTTGAAGAGGTGGAAACATTTAGTAGGGAAAACTGTCAGGGTTAGAAACACTACTCCTAGTGAAGATAACATCAGCCTAGACTTAGAGGAAACAGAACAGACCCCTCCTGTTAGCCCCAAACCAATTCCCAAAACTGAACATGAACCCAAATCCCTTTATCCTGGGGAGGAGTTAGAGAGAATCAGAAAAGGGGATTGGTGTCACGCCGTGTCTGGGATTTGATCCCAGGGCCTGGCGTTCATAGACTGTTTTCCTATGTCCTGAACCACCAGTGAACTGGTTTTATGTTAGCATCGTAGTTATGTTCTTTTTCACTAGTGGGGATGTTTGCTCCACCCTGGGACCAGCTGTCAGCAGTCTTCTCATTAGTGTCCCTATATATTCCCACTTCCCCTTCCTGTCCGTGCCTTAGGATAGGTTCCTGTTTATGGATGCTCTTGCTTTTTGGTTACCTACTTGGCTCGTCTTGACTACGATTCCTGGATTATCCCTTGAACCTGGTTAACCTTGCTGCCGACCCTCCCTGGCTTGTTCTGTCTACGTTACCTGGATTGTCCTTTTCCCTCCTGGGATCCTGTCTTCTGCCTACTAACTGTGAGTTGTTGCTGGGGGTTGTGGTTAGGCTATCTGCACCTTCCTTTGTGGTTCCTTATTTCCTGTCTGTGGGAGATCTCAGCCGTCCCTCCACCTGACACCGGGATAACACGACTACCGGTCAGGAAAGCGGAGGGACGGTTGTAGTTTCCTGGCAGACCTGACATTATCCTAAGGCCAGATGGACCTCAGCGAGCTGGTGCAGGCAGTCTCTCTACAGGGTCAGATGTTGGGTGAGCAGGCTAATCATGTACAGTCATTGGAGGAGAAATTGGGTGCCATCGCTACTCTGTTATCTACTTTGGCCTCGGCACATGGTACTAGTCCTGCTACACCAAAAAATCTTGAGTCTGGGGTTGGGGAACCTGTAGTTGTGTCTAAATCTGTGGGCTCTCCCGCTCCAAAGATACCTCTCCCCGATAAGTATGATGGTAACCCCTTGGATTGCAGGGGATTTCTCAACCATTGCCGGTTGCATTTTAAAAATCAACCTTCTGTGTTTACCTCTACCCAAGCCAAGGTGACATTTATTATTTCCTTGCTTAAGGGTAGAGCTCTGTCCTGGGTGTCGCCTCTTCTTGAGAAAGATTCTCCTGTACTTACTGATTACCCCACGTTTATGCAAACCGTTGAGAGAATATTTGACGTTCCTGACAGAGTAAGGGCAGCTGAGGCCAGTATTCTTGACTTACACCAGGGTAAACGCACAGTAGCATCTTATGCAATAGAATTCCGCACACTTGCGGCAGATACTTCCTGGGATAATTGCGCCCTTAAGGCCGCCTTCCGCAGAGGTCTAGCGGAACGCATTAAGGACGAATTAACTTACCGTGAGATCCCAGTGACATTGGAGGATTTCATCAATTTGTGTATCCTCGTGGATACTCGCTTCTCTGAACGCCAGTCTGAGAGGGAGCGTCAGAGACAATTTTTTCCTCCAACCGCCGGGTTTGAGGAAGAACCCATGGATGTAGGGGCTGTGCGTTTGTCTGATGATGAACGTACCAAACGCAGAACTCTAGGCCTCTGTCTATTTTGTGGTAAGCCGGGTCACTTCCTGCATTCTTGTCCGATGCGACTGAAAAAACTCCCGGGCTTAATGGGAGATCAAGGAGCCCCATTAGGCCACACTGTTTTGAAACCTCCTCTAGAGAGATTAGTAGTACCCGTATTATTATCTTGGAACAATAAGACCTACTCCACCGTTGCCTTTGTTGATTCCGGTGCAAGTGGGGTATTTCTCGATGCAACGCTGGTTAAGAGTCTTCAGATTCCGACGGTTCCGAAAGATCCACCTCTGTGTAACTACTCTTGGCGGAGAACCTCTTGGTGATGGACTTATCTCTCTAGAGACCAAGCCCCTTTCCGTTCTAGTGGGGGCTCTGCATTCTGAAGAGCTATCATTTAATGTCATTCCGTCTCCTAAGTATCCTGTAATTCTTGGGTTCCCTTGGTTATGTAAACATAACCCATCTATTGACTGGTCCTCTGGTCAAATTTCTGCCTGGAGCACCTTTTGTCATGTTCACTGTATCCAAAAGTTTATACGTAATAAAGTGTCCATTCTTTGGGTCTCTACTGTCCCTGAACTACCGGAGGCTTATGCCGGGTTTGCTGACGTATTTTCTGAAAAAGAAGCAGAGGGCCTCCCTCCACACCGCCCGTATGACTGTGCTATTGACTTACTTCCCGGTTCTCCTCTTCCTAAGGGGAGAACCTATCCTCTTAACCTTGCGGAAACCAAGGCTATGGAGGAATACATTGAAGACAGTCTAAAAAAGGGTTTCATCCGGCCTTCCTCCTCTCCTGTGGGAGCAGGCTTCTTTTTCGTGGAGAAAAAGGATGGAGGGCTTAGACCCTGCGTTGACTACAGATCTCTCAACCGTATTACTGTAAAAAATCTGTATCCGTTGCCCTTAATTACTGAGCTGTTTGACCGTGTCCAGGGGTCAAAGATCTTTACCAAATTGGATCTTCGGTCTGCATATAACCTCATTAGAATTAAAGCAGGAGATGAATGGAAGACAGCTTTTAATACCAGAAGGGGGCATTATGAGTGTCTTGTGATGCCTTTTGGGCTTTGCAATGCTCCCGCGGTATTTCAAGAGTTTGTGAATGATATTTTCAGGGATCTACTTGACTCTTTTGTTGTTGTCTATTTAGATGATATACTCATTCACTCTAAAGACTTAAAGCTTCACCGTGGCCATGTTTGCACTGTTCTCCAACGTTTAAGAGATCATAAGCTGTACGCCAAACCTTCCAAGTGCTCTTTTGAACAAACGGAAATACCTTTCTTAGGTTATATAATTTCTTCTAATGGATTCCAGATGGACTCCAAGAAACTCGATGCTATCTTACAATGGCCTAGACCTTCTACCTTAAAGGAAATACAGCGTTTTATTGGATTTTGTAACTACTACCGCAAATTCATCAAGAATTTCTCCAAAATTTTGGCTCCCATCACCGTCCTCACAAAAAAAGGGACCAAATGCTCTCAGTGGCCTCCTGAAGCTCTGGAGGCTTTCGAACTTCTAAAATCTGCTTTTTGCTCTGCTCCTGTTCTTCGCCATCCTCAGCCTTCGGCTCAATATTTCTTGGAAGTTGATGCCTCCGAAGTAGGGGCCGGAGCAGTATTATCCCAACGAGAACCCACTTCTAACAAGTTGCATCCGGTTGCCTTTTTCTCCAAGAAGTTCTCTGCTGCAGAACAAAAATATGACATAGGGAATAGAGAACTTTTAGCTATAAAATTAGCATTTTCCGAATGGAGACATCTTTTAGAAGGTACAGAACTTCCTGTTGTGGTTCAAACTGACCATAAGAACCTTATCTACTTAGAGAAGGCCCAAAGACTGAATCCCAGACAAGCCCGCTGGGCGTTATTCTTCACCCGATTCAACTTTGTAGTGACGTACATTCCTGGCACCAAGAACACCAAGGCCGATGCCCTGTCTCGGCAATTCCCTTGTGAGAATCTGAAAATACCTCCTGATCATATTGTTCCTACGGAACGAATTATTGCACAACTGGATACTGCTTTACAAAGGAACTTGTTGGCCGCACAGTCTCGGGCACCTTCTAATCTCTCAGTTCCACCCAATACCTTGTTTGTTCCCCTAGAATTACGAAAAGAAGTGTTACAGTGGGCCCATGGCCAGATGGTATCCGGACACCCTGGTATCAACCAAACCTTCCTACGTTTGAAGTCCCTGGTTTGGTGGCCTACTCTAAAAAAGGATGTTATAGCCTTTGTTAGAGCCTGTTCGGTTTGTGCTGCCATCAAAATGCATCGTTCTGTTCCTCAAGGTCTACTTCAACCGTTACCTGTTCCTCGTGCTCCCTGGACTCATATCAGCATGGATTTTATCGTGGACTTGCCCACCTCCAGTGGAAATACCGTAATTTGGGTGATAGTGGACCGATTTTCAAAGTTGGCCCACTTCATTCCCATGCCCGCACTACCTTCTGCCCCAAGCCTGGCTTTATCCTTTATTGAGAATGTCATCCGCTTACACGGCATCCCTGTTGATATTGTTAGCGATAGAGGCCCTCAATTCATATCCTCGTTCTGGAGGGCCATTTGCAAACATCTGGGGATCAAGAATTCCCTGTCCTCTGGATACCATCCTCAATCTAATGGCCAGACAGAGAGGGTCAATCAAGATTTGGAGATCTACCTACGAGCTTATATCAATGCTGAACATGACAACTGGAGCGAGATGTTACCTCTAGCAGAACTAGCACACAATTCGCAGTGGCACTCTTCCCTTAGATGTTCCCCTTTCCAAGCTGCCTTTGGGTATCAACCCAGGGTTCTCCCCTTCCAGTCTTCCTTGGTGGAGGTACCTGCGGCAGCCAACATGGTATCAAGATTGACTACGCACTGGAGAAACATAAGAAAGGTTCTGCTTCAGTCTGTACATAGATACAAGGGGTATGCAGATCGTCACAGAAAACCTGCACCCCGCTATCGTCTTAATCAGCTGGTTTGGTTGTCCACCAAGAACATGAAACTGCGACAACCTTCCTCCAAGTTAGGTCCTAGATTTATAGGACCTTTTCGCATTCTCTGTCAGGTCAACCCTGTGGCTTCTAAACTACGCTTGCCCCTTCATCTTCGTATTCCCAATACATTTCATGTATCTTTGCTTAAGCCCTTTGTCAAGAATAGATTCTCTCTCCCCTCTAGACGTCCCTCTCCAGTCTCTGTGGATGACCATCAAGAGTATGAAGTTAGCAAAATTCTGGATTCCCGACATAGGGGTAGACAATTACAATATCTGGTGGACTGGAAGGGCTACTCCATTGCAGAGAGGACTTGGGTGCCTGCTCGTGATGTTCATGCCCCACGGCTGGTCAAGTCCTTCGACGACAGGCACCCATCCAAACCCAAATAGGTTTGGGGGCATCTTTGTGTGGGGGGTACTGTCACGCCGTGTCTGGGATTTGATCTGTTTTCCTATGTCCTGAACCACCAGTGAACTGGTTTTATGTTAGCATCGGTTTTATGTTAGCATCGTAGTTATGTTCTTTTTCACTAGTGGGGATGTTTGCTCCACCCTGGGACCAGCTGTCAGCAGTCTTCTCATTAGTGTCCCTATATATTCCCACTTCCCCTTCCTGTCCGTGCCTTAGGATAGGTTCCTGTTTATGGATGCTCTTGCTTTTTGGTTACCTACTTGGCTCGTCTTGACTACGATTCCTGGATTATCCCTTGAACCTGGTTAACCTTGCTGCCGACCCTCCCTGGCTTGTTCTGACTACGTTACCTGGATTGTCCTTTTCCCTCCTGGGATCCTGTCTTCTGCCTACTAACTGTGAGTTGTTGCTGGGGGTTGTGGTTAGGCTATCTGCACCTTCCTTTGTGGTTCCTTATTTCCTGTCTGTGGGAGATCTCAGCCGTCCCTCCACCTGACACCGGGATAACAAGACTACCGGTCAGGAAAGCGGAGGGACGGTTGTAGTTTCCTGGCAGACCTGACAATTGGGAGGTTCCTTATCCTTTATGAAGGGAAGGTGAGTCTCCTGTAATAGCAGCAAGCAGGGCCATCTTTTCCATTGGGCACGCTGGGTAGTTGCCCGGGGGCCACACTTGCCTGGAGGGCCCCACCGGCTGCCCAGCAACTCCAGTAAAAAATGGTGGGAAGCGGCGGGTCAGAACTGTGCATGCGCAGTTTGCGGAAATCGCTGAGAAGATCCGATCCTCCACGAGTGCTGCCTCTGTCTGTCCGCCGATGATGACGTTAGCCACACCCGCCAGACTTAAAAAAAAAAAAAGCAGGAGGAGCTGAGGGTGAATGGACAGAGTAGAGTTGTCAGAGCAGACAGCACAGCAGGCTTGAAGCAGAGTGTGGCGGAGTCGGACCCCTGTCAGAATTGCCGGTTTTCGTGAGCCTGTAACCTGCCCAGCCACCACAGACACGGAATGCCCTGGTCGGTGTCGTACGGTGAGTGGCTGTCTGGCTGCCTGTGCAGCTTGCACAAAGAGATCGTAGGGTGGTCTGTTGCTCTGATGTAAGTGGGAACTCTGATGTAAAGAGAAAGCAGTGGATTCTGATATAAGGTGGTCTCTGGTCACCAGAGCCCCCCCTTACATCATGATCTGCAGCGTTCCCCTTTACATAAGAGTTCCCTTTCACTGTAAGGGGGAACCCTGCAGACTCTGATGTAAGAAGAAACTCTGTGCTGGCTGGGTTATAGTAACCTAACCTTCATGTCAATGAAGAAATGTTTTTTTTTTACTTTTGTTTAACTTAAATACATTAAGCACGATCTATATGTTTATAGTTTAAATACTGACATTTGCACTGTTTGGCACTGAAAACTGTAATTTTAGGTACCTTTTTGCAGTGGCAGTAAAAAATGTGGTTCTGCCAGTAAATGTCATGATTTTTGTCAGTAAAAAATTCTTGTGCGTGATTGTGTAGACAGGGCCCCAGTGCACCGTATTGCCCAGGGGCCTATAATGCTCTTAAGATGACACTGGCAGCAAGGGCAGTGACAGCAGGAGACCGACGCCCATATGCACCTGTCACTGTATGGTGGGGGAAGTCATCTTCTCCTACACATGTAATGGCTTTAGTTGATAGCGGAGCTGAAGTTACACTTTTGCAAGGAAATCCTTCCCATCACAAAGGAGAATTGATTTATGTAGAAGGTTTGGGAGAGCAAACTACACCAGCAGTTAGGATACGGGTGAAATTGGCTATTGGCAAGGGATCAGGATTTATGACAAATGTTTTGATATCAGAGTTACCCGAAAATATTCTTGGGATGGATGTACTTCAAGGTCAGTCAATTCAGACTGAAAGAGGTACATTCACATTCGGGTATCCTGATAAAGCATATCTGGTAAGGGCGGTGAAGGCTGTGGTCAGAGGTCATGCGAAATGGACCCCTGTCTACATTCCTCCACCAGAGAAGCCAGTCTGTCTCAAGCAGTACAGACTTCCTGGAGGCCACAAAGAAATTGGGGAGACTATTCAAGAACTGTTGAGAGTAGGGATCCTTAGACCTGCTGTAACTCCTTTCTCGTCTCCGGTGTTCCCAGTAAAGAAACCTGATGGGACATATAGAATGACTGCGGATTACAGAGGTCTAAACAAAGTGACACCTCCATTGAAGTCAGCTGTACCAGATATGATCTCAATTGTTGAGAAAATTGCTAAAGATGCAGGAGAATATCATGCTGTGATAGACCTGGCTAATGCTTTCTTTTCAATTTTGATAGACCCAGATTGTCAAGACCAGTTTGCTATGGTGTGGGACGGCCGCCAGTACACTTTCACTGTCCTTCATTCTCCAACGATTTGTCATGGACTGATTGCCCCGAGATTTAAGTACCCTGAATTTGAAAGTCGCTGTGTTTCACTACATTGATGACATCATGATCTCTGGGACAAAAGAAGATGTAACTGAAGCACTGCACCTGCTGATACAGCACTTGGAGAACAGAGGGTGGGCTATCAACAGAGACAAAGTCCAAGGACCTGCCACAGAGGTGAAATTCCTAGGAATGATGTGGACTGGGTCACAGAGGAAGATTTCAGAGACAGTTGTGCAAGCTATCCAGGCGCTGTCGCCCCCTACTACCAAAAAGGAGGCACAGAAGTTCATTGGAGTTGTGGGATTCTGGAGATCGTTCATCCCACATCTTGGACTGATTCTGAGGCCTATATACAATGTTACCAGAAAAAAGACTGAGTTCTCATGGGGTTCAGAGCAGCGGACTGCATTCCTGGCTGCTAAAGAAGCTATTTTGCAGCATCAGGGATTGGGACCCGTGAGACAAGGAGTACCATTTCAGCTGGATGTAGTGGAGCAGAATGGTACCATATCTTGGAGTCTGTGGCAGCCAAATGAAAAGAAAGGACTGAGAGCAATACCTATTGGATTTTGGTCCAAACAACTGACAGGGGCACAGACGAGCTACACGCCCCTAGAGAAGTACCTGTTTGGGGCCTACACAGCACTTCAACATGTAGAGACCATTACAGGAAATGACACAGTTACCATCCATACTGCATTGCCAATAGCAGGATGGGTGAGAGATAATGGACTGACCACTAGGGCAGCTGTAGCCCAGAACCAGACACTGATGAAATGGAAGTGGTACCTTCAAGAAAGAGGGGGTATTGCAGCTGGGGATGTTAGAGACATTTCAAAACAGTTGGCAGGGCTTGTTACTTTTACCAGCACCCGGCCAGAAGAAGAAATTCCTGTGCTGCAGTCATCCCCCATTCAAGAGGCTCCACCCTTTGAGTCTCTGTCAGAAGACATGAAGGAGTCAGCGTGGTTCACTGATGGTTCAGCCATAATCACCTCGTCTGGGCGTAAATGGACAGCAGCAGCCTACAACCCAAGTACAGACACAGTCCTGCGGGAGTCCGGAATCGGAGGGTCCAGTCAGTTTGCAGAGTTGAAAGCTGTAGTGATGACTCTTCAGGAGGATCCTTCTTCCCATGTCACTATCTACACTGACAGCTGGGCGGTTTTTAAAGGACTGACAACTTGGATGCCCACGTGAAGTCCAATGAATGGATGATTCATGGAAAGGTGGTGTGGGGAGGCAAGGAAGTCTGGGACTACATCTGGAAGGAAGCTCACTCCCGAACCATAAAAGTGGGGCATGTTGATGCACATGTGCCTCTAGTACCAGACTTTGAGAACTATAACAGAGTTGCAGATGAAATTGCCAAAGTGAAGGCAGTTGTGCCAATTGATCCTGTTTTGATTAACTTGGCCAACTGGGCCCACAAGCAATCTGGACATTTGGGGCAGAAAGCAACATATGAATGGGCACAGCAGAGAGGATTGCCTATATCCATGGACATGATAAAGACTGTAATAGGGAACTGTACAGTGTGTGGAGAAGTGCGACAATGGCCATTGCAAAAGTACTCCAGCGGGTCGATTAAGAGGAGTGAGAGGCCTGCAGAGATCTGGCAGATTGACTTAATTGGTCCCTTGTCCCGGGGAAACAACGGACTGAGATATTGTTGCACTGCAGTGGACACCTATTCAGGACTTATGCTTGTCCATCCTTGCAAACGTGCAGATCAAGCCACAACGCTTCAACTGCTTCAGAAACTTGTCGTTGCTTATGGTTGTCCCAAACAAGTCCAAAGTGATAATGGCTCACACTTCACCGGATCAACAGTACAGCAGTGGGCCAAAGATTCTGGAGTGTACTGGTTGTGCCACATCCCATACCATCCACATGCAGCTATTTTGATTGAAAGATACAACGGGCTATTGAAGGACCAGATACGCAAACTTACACCCACACATACACTAAGGGGGTGGGATTGGGTCCTCACACAGGCAGTCATGTTGTTAAATTCTAGGCCAATAGCCAAAAGCACACCATATGAGAGGATGGTAGGGGCTGAGGCACAGATTCCACAGCTGGAGTGCAGAGTTCAGTATTTATGTAAGGTTCCTGAAAGAACAGGGTTTAACAGATACCATGTTACTGCTTCCCATGACATAGAAACCAAGAGTGACGTATCTGAAGCTGAAGCCTATCTAGGAATGAGAGGGAATCTGGCAGGAAGGTTTGAAGTTATATTTGCATTGGCAGACAAGCTTCAAGACAGTGGCTGGGGCTCTGACTGGTTAGTGGATACTTCTCAGCAAGAGTGGAAAGTGAGGCTACATAACATCAAACCTTCCAAAATAAACAGCAGTGATCTTCTGGGAAATATCAGTATATTTCCTCTCCTCCCTATTGATGTTCTTTGGGAGGGTCAGAGGTGCATACAGGCAGGTGGCAAAGTATTGGTCAGATATCCAGGCAAGAAGCCATTTGGAGGAGAGATTGTAGCTGAAGGGCCAGGATCTACTGTTTATGTATTGTTAGAAGGAACAGATAATTCACTTTGTTTTCCACTCCACAGGCTGTCTCCGATTTGATCCACAGGAAGACCAGAGAAAAGTGGTTACATGATGGAAAGAATGACGGAAGATCTCAAGAGCTGTGGAGAACAAGGCCTTTGATGTATTTCAAGCCTGGACTTGTTTCTAAAGAACTTTATAATGGACTTTCTAATGAACTATTATCCAAAGACTGAAACACCTTCCCAGTGACAGAAATATGGGAGGGGTTGCATTTAAGGAAAATTCATGTGTAGAATGAGTTGTTAGTAATGAAGACATTTGATGTGTAGTCTGAGAGAAAAAAGAAATCATAGGGCGGAATGTGTTGCGTTTGTTAAAAATATGATTTTTATTATATTAATCAGACATAGGATACATGGGACAATATTACAATAGTGAGTTGGTCAGATTACTGTCAGTCTTTTGGTTTGAGTAGATTTCTCAAACAAATGCTGTTTTCATACAATGGGGTTAGATACCATTGTTGTATTCAACAGGATAGCTACAGTAAACAAGTAAGACATTACTTGTTTGAGATTTCTTTCAGCTCTCAAACTGAAAGAATGACTGTTAGATTACTGACAGATTTGGTTTGAGTAGACAATAGGTAGATAGCATTGTTGTATTCAACAGTCCATTGTTGCTACAGTAAACTGGTATGTTTTCTGTTGTTTGGTAACTCAGCCTGAGACATAAAAGCAGGCATAAGCTAGGACATACACACACATCATGTTGCTGTAAGATCAGAAGAAGCCACTCATCATAAGAAGAAGATGCCTGGTCACAGGCAATGGAGATCATGAACATAGCGTAATCGAAGTTAAGTAACCTTTAAATGTATTTGTACTGTTATAGACCATAGGCTGTTCATTTGCTAGGCATTTTGCTTGTTATAGAGATCTGTCAGTCTTGTATTGTAGTCCTAATATTGTAATAGTTTTGTATGTACAGCATCTTGTATAGTAAAAGCACATTTACACACTGCAGAAGTCTCAGCTTCCTTGTTATACCACCAGGGCTGGACTGGGACACAAATTTGGCCCTGGACTTCATCCAGACCGGCCCACTTTATTTTGGAAACACGCACAAAAACAGTATATAAACTATACGCAATTGCGTAAAAAAAAAAACATTACATTTCTACTAAGGCCTCGTTCACATGGGATGTACTAAAGTGTGAAGGCCATGTTACAAGCATGGGGATGTACAGGTGTTCTGTGCATCCCTGTGCAGGCAGTCCCATTCATGTCAATTGTGATGAAGTGGCTGCAAGGAAACTGCTACCTAATCTGACATGTGGGTGTGAGTGCACAGACCCAAACAAACAATGTGAGTTCAGGGGCATGCACCCAAACTGATGTCAAATTGAGAGTGTTGGCTGTGTCTATTCAGCAGCTGCATCCCAATTGACATAAATGGAACGGCCTGCATGGGGATGCACAGAACACCAGTACATCCCCGTGCAGGTAAAAGATTTGTAAAACAGAGAAAGGGCCTGAGGACATAGAGCCCCATTCCCTTTCTGTGTAGCCTTAGCTGCACTGCAGATAAATGAATAGATGTGCTATACAGAGACTCCTATTCATTTACAAACTGAAGCATAGTAAACATAGTTTACTATGCTTCAGTGATAAATGGACACAGGAGTGATCAGTACTGATCGCATGCCTTTTTAGTCTGATCAGACTATGTACATGAGTGGGGTGCGTAGTGTATGATGGGGGGTAATATGTACATGAGAGGGGTGTGGAGTGTATGGTGGGGGGTAATATGTACATGAGAGAGGTGTGGAGTGTATGGTGGGGGGTAGTATGTACATGAGAGGGGTGTGGAGTGTATGGTGGGGGGTAATATGACATGAGAGGGGTGTGGAGTGTATGGTGGGGGGGTAATATGTACATGAGAGAGGTGTGGAGTGTATGGTGGGGGGTAGTATGTATATGAGAGGGGTGTGGAGTGTATGGTGGGGGTAGTATGTATATGAGAGGGGTGTGGAGTGTATGGTGGGGGTAGTATGTATATGAGAGGGGTGTGGAGTGTATGGTGGGGTAGTATGACATGAGAGGGGTGTGGAGTGTATGGTGGGGGGTAATATGACATGAGAGAGGTGTGAAGTGTATGGCAGAGGGTAGTATGTATATGAGAGGGGTGTGGAGTGTATGGTGGGGGGCAATATGACATGAGAGGGGTGTGAAGTGTATGGTGGGGGTAGTATGTATATGAGAGGGGTGTGAAGTGTATGGTGGGGGGTAATATGACATGAGAGAGGTGTGAAGTGTATGGTGGGGGGTAGTATGTATATGAGAGGGGTGTGGAGTGTATGGTGGGGGTAATATGACATGAGAGGGGTGTGGAGTGTATGGTGGGGGGTAATATGACATGAGAGGGGTGCACATGGTAGAAAAGTGGTATATGGTGGTGTGAATGAGCCCTAATTTTTTGCTCCATCACTGCAGAGACCACCTTGCAGTGACATGCATGGAGCAACTGAAGTTAGCAGCACAGCACCAGATTTAGTTTCCCACCTTGCTGCAGACACTGCTCTCACTGCCCCCTCCCCCATCTCAAGTCCCGGCACACAAGTTTCAAGTTCTCCCACAAAGCTGCCAGCTTACCTCCCTCCACACATCCTGTCGCAGAACGAACTCTCGACTGCCTCCATAGACTCGAGCACCGCCACAACCCGCTCCACTCCCACTGCTTCTCATCGCACTGAGCGGACAGACACAGGGCACAGCGTGCTGCGCCGAGCACACAGATCGAAGAGGAGAGGGAGCCGCAGCGTACCGAATGACCACTAGGGGGTACTGTAGGTGGGCTTCACAATTCATTGAGAACATCACCATCCAAATGGTCAATCCCTCCCTGGGCAGTACAGCGGTGCTCAAAGTAATGGCTGCGCAAGCCGCGCAGCCATTACTTTCACAGGTTGTCACGCAAACCAGCCCACTGAGCCATCGGCCCACCGGGATACTCCCGGTATGTCCCAATGGCCAGTCCATCCCTGTATACCACAGAGTAACCTTGCTAGATAGACGCAAGCAAAACAGTGAGGGATACTGGAGTAAAGAGACTCCACATCCAAGGTCACGAGCAGGGCATCAGGAGGGACCACCATCCCTTCAATCTTTTTCAATAGATCCAGCGTATCCCTAGTATAAGATGACAAACTCATAACATGGGGCATGAGTGTAGCATCAATCAGCCTACTCGCGTTCTCAGTCAGTGACCCAATTCCTGATATAATTGGCCTACTGGGTGGCTCTGTAGAGTTTTTATGCACTTTAGGCAATGAGTAGAAAGTGGCTTCTCTAAGGTATTTGTTATTTAAGTAGTCATAAGTATCCTGATCAATCAGACCCTTTTGGTATCCATTGTTGATAATTGATACTCAACTTTGAAAGCTGGAATACATGAAGCAAGGATCTTTCGGTACCAATTATTATTGGACAATATGTTAAAACACATCTTCTCATAGTTTTGTTTGGTCATCAAGACAACATTGCTCCCCTTGTCTGATGCCTTGATAACCAAATCAGGATGTTGACTACGTTTAGAGATGGCTTTTTTGCGTGCTGATGTTAGGTTATTTGGATATGCTATAACCTGCATTTGTTTGATATCACTCACTACTCCTACCAGAAAGGCCCATATAACGGAAAATTTATATCAAATACTTACCGTAATTTTCCTTTCCTGATGGACTCCATGGCAGCCTACGTGTGGGTTAATCCCGCCCCTCATACCTCATAGGACCCTTCTCCCATAAATCTTTGCTCTGGGCCAGAGGCCGTGTTCCATAATTTAGCCTACTCCAGCCACTGGGAGGGAACTCCTGCTGCCATGGAGTCCATCAGGAAAGGAAAATTACGGTAAGTATTTGATATAAATTTTCCGTTTTCCTGACAGACTCCATGGCAGCCTACATGTGGGAAATAACTAGCCATACACACCCGGGTGGGCAGAGTGCTGGACAAAAGAAAAAAGGTTTAATTGGCACCATCAACAGACAAGATACGTAAACCACTACGCAGTAGTGTGCCATGAACGTGTTAATTGAAGACCACAAGGCCACCTTGCAAATAACTTCTGGAGGCACGTGACGTGATGCCGCCCATGATGAAGACACTTCTAGTTGAGTGAGCAGTCACCGCTTCTGGAGGCGCCAAGCCCTTGGCTTTATAGGCCCACTGAATGGCCTGAACAATCCATGCTCCGATAGATCTGGAAGAGGCACGCATTCCCTTATACTTCCTGTGAAAAGAACGGAGCAGGTGGTCGGTCTGACGGAAAGAAGCTGTAGCTTCAAGATACTGACTCAGAGCTTTTCCAACATCTAAGGGATAAACACTGGAATCCTCGGTAGATCTGAACGTTGGAAGAGCAATCTCCTGATTGTCATGAAACACAGATGCCACTTTGGGGTTTGAACCCAACATAGGAATTAAAAGGTTTAGAAATGGCTCCTTGCATCCCTGAGAGCTGATTTCAGAGACCCTCTTGGCCGATGTTATAGCCACCAAGAAGACAACTATTAGAGAGAGTCATTTGACAGAAGATTGATCTTCATGTTCCAACTCTCTACCTAAGAAAAAATCCAGGACAAGGGGAAGATCCCAATTAGAAAAACTTGGCTCTGAGGTCTGAGCCTTATTGCGCCTCTGAAAAACTACTGAGTAAGAGGGTGTCTAGCCCAGGAAACACCCGTAAAGGCAGAGATTATAGCGATTTGGACTCGCAGCGAGCTGACTGACAATGAGAGATCCAATCCTGATTGTAAGAAGCCCAGGATATCATGTATCTTTGGGTTATTGCAAGAACCTGCAGTGGAAGAGGTGTAGTCTGAAAACTTTTTCCAAATCCTCTGGTAGACCCTGTTGGTGCCTGTTCTTCTGGCATTTAATATTGTGGAGATGGCCCTACTTGGACAGCCTAGGGCCTCCAACCTTCCCCTCTCAAGAACCAGATCATCAGATGTAGATGGGCCGGGCATGGATGTAGAAATGCCCCTTGTGATAGGAGATCTGGTCTGGAGGGTAGAGGAACTGGGTCCCGGAAGCTGAGTTGCATCAGCAGTAGAAACCATGGCTTGTTTGGCCAGTACGGGACTATTGCCACTATCTCTGCTTCTTCCATCCTGAGCCTCGACAAAAAACGGAGAATGACAGGAACCGGGGGAAAGGCATAGGCCCTGTGGAACCGCCAATGGTCTGTCAGAGCATCTACCCAAAAGCCTGGGGATACCAAGACCTCGTGTAGTATCTCTCTAGTCTGAAGTTGCATGGGGAGGCAAACAAGTCTACTTTAGGAATGACTCCCAGGGACAGGACCCACCTGAAGACTTCGGGGGGAAGTCCACACGTTGTCCAGAGAAACTCTCAACAGAAAATCTGCCTGAACGTTCGGGACTCCAGGGAGATAGACAGCTGTCAGGTTGGCCAGGTTTTTCTGGGCCCAGATCATGATGGGCTCTATTTCCTTTGACAGGGAGAGTCTGCGAGTACCCCCCTGTCTCTTGATGTATGCGACTGCCGTTGTGTTGTCCAGTCTTAGGAGGACTGAGTCTCCTGCTGTTAAGTGGTGAAAGGCCTGCAGAGCGCAGAACGCTGCCCGGAGTTCCAGAACATTGGAGACTATCCTGTGAGAGGGAAAAATCCATATGCCTTGGGATACTTCTGTCAGCCCCTGTTGCTGGCATCTGTAGTGATGGTGACCCAAGACACAGGTGCGATGGAGTGACAATTGAGGAGGTTCCTCTGTTGTAGCCACCAAGGAAAGCTCTCCTGCATGGATGAGGTTATTTGGATAAAGTGATCCCGAAGCCCTGGATTATACTGCTGGAGAAAACCCTTCTGGAAGGGCCACATTTTCCACTGAGCCCACTTTACCATGGGTGTTGTTGCCACCATGCTGCCAATGATCTTTAGGCATTGAGAGACTTGGAGATGAGGACGACATTGCAAGCCAAACTCTGTCCCGGATCACTGGGATTTTTCCAGGGGTAACAAGATGGTGCTCTTGATAGCGTTGAAGTGTGCCCCGAGGAATACCAGGGACTGCGTAGGATCCAGGTGGCTCTTTTCCAGATTCACAAGCCAACCAAACTCGAGTAGAGTGGAGATGACCTGGGATCTGTGGATTAGCAACTGCTCCTTGTCCCGAGACAACAGCAGGTCGTCTAGATAGTGATACAGACGGATACCTCTGGTCCTGATCAGAGCCACGACAGCCAACAAGTTTTGAAAACACACGAGGCGATGTTGTAAGCCCGAAGGGGAGACAGGTGAACTGCAGACGGATTTGATCGACAGCAAAGTGAAGGTATTTCTGGAATTCTGACGCTATCGGAACATGGAAGTAGGCGTCCTTCAGGTCTATAGAGACAAGCCAATCGCCTGGTTGGATTGCTTGACTGATCATGAGTAGTGTCTCCATCTTGAACTTCTCCTTCTAGATCAGGGATATGCAATTAGCGGACCTCCAGCTGTTGCCAAACTACAAGTCCCATGAGGCATAGCGAGACTCTGACAGCAGCAAGCATGACACCCAGAGGCAGAGGCATGCTGGGACTTGTAGTTTTGCAACAGCTGGAGGTCCGCTAATTGCATATCCATGTTCTAGATAAAATAATTCAAGTGGGTTAGGTCTATAACTGGCCTCCAGGAGACGTTTTTCTTCAACACCATGAAGAGGGGCGAGTAGACCCCTTAAAACCTTTTGTCATCTGGAACTGGAATTGCAGCGCCCTGAGCCACAAGAGAGACAGGAGAATTTGCTTTTTCTCTTCCGAGAGAGGCAAGGATGCCGACTCGCTCTGTTTTAGGCAGGTGCAATATCATAAAGACTTAGGGGATTCTTGTCCACCGGAAGATGCCCCTTTTGAAAACTTCTGGCCTGAAGGCTGTTTTTTCTTCCAGGTCTTCTTGAACTCACGGCCAGGCCTATAGTAGCAAGCATTCCTTGCTCGATCTGAACTTTGCCTGGGCTGTGTTCTCTTCTGGTTTAGCAGACGGCGATCCTGGGGAAGGAACCCCGACTTGCCCCCTGTGGCACGGGTGATGGCACTGTCCGATATGTTCCCAAAGAGGGACGAACCCCCAAATAGAATCCTGCACCATGCCTGCTTGGAGGCAGGGTCAGCTACCCATGGGCGCAGCCACAAGGCACGCTTAGCCGTGACAGATGTCAGCATGATCCGAGCCACCAGGCAAATTATGTCTAGGGAAGCCCCACGAGAAAAGCCAACGTCAACCTTAGCCCATGAATAGGTGAGCTCCTGGCCAGTTCTTCCGAGATGCTCCTCAGAGAAGCAGCTACGTCGTCTGCCCAGACTTCCATCGCTTTAGAAAGGGCTGCGAGAGCTAGAGCTGGTTTGCAGGTCATACCCGCTGTAATGTAGATCTGCTTGAGGTCGGTATAAATTTTCCACTCCAGGCAATCCCTAAAGGAAACAGTATCCTCCAATGGGAGTGTGACATGCCTCACCATCCTCATTAGGGCTGAGTCAATGAAAGGAGCCGACTCCAGGTGTTTTACATCCTTGCTTTTAAATGGGTACATTTTTGATACCTTCATTAACAGGCAATTCTTCCTTTCAACACCACCCCATTTGTCGGTAATTATTGCGCTGAGTCCACCCAAAAAGGAGAAATTAGGGTGTTCTTTTTTGAGGTGTTTAAAATATTTCCTCTGTTTGGAGGGTGCCTCCACTGGCTCTTCCATCTCAAAGCTTCTTTGACAGCTTTTGACCAGCTGTGGTACTAGGGCAAATTCAAAACCTGCACCAGGGTCATCTACCTCCACCTCACTGTCTGAGGCTTCAATTGAGGAATGGCTCGGCTGTGAAGGGCCTGGAGCCTTAAGATCATCCCTAATAGGGACTGACATAGTGTCGCCAGCAGGGTTGTGGGTATGACCAGAATCCCCTTTACTCAGGGACTCATGGACCACCTTTCTGACCAGTGCTTCCACTTGTTGGTCTCCACCCTCTCTTTCTTATGCGACTTTAGAAAAGCATCGCTTGCAGAGCGATTTGCCTTCAGGGCCCCGCATACCCAGCAGGCTTTCCTCACAGAGCGGCTGGAGTGGCGGTGAGAGTGACGCCCAGAGGTGGTTTTAGACTCCTATCTGTGGTACCTAGATCTAAAGGAAGATCTGACGCCTGGACCTTGAAGAGGAGTGACAACGTTGAGACCTAGGACGGTCTTTGCCATGCTTTGGTGTTCAGACCTAGAAGAGCTGAGTGAAAAATAAAGGGTTAACAGCTCCTGAATGAGTGAACCCAAGCATCACAGGTAGAAAATAAATAAATCCTACCTGCAGCGCAAGGGTTGGCCACAAGAGGGCGGTGACAGATCCATGGCAAGGCAGTTTGAAAGTGAAATGAATCATTAAAGCCTTATGAGAAACAGGAGTGACAACAGGCATGAGAGAGCACATAACAAAACATAGCCAGCACCCAGGGAGCCTGCAGCAAACAATTTATCTTGTAAACCAGAGCCCAGTGCCTGGGAAAATACTGCATAAGCCTGCAAGTCATCCCAAGTAATAGCTGCTTTAACAGCTATTTAAATCTGCCACCGTTAACGATGTCACCGCCCCATAGCGGTTGCCATCCGGTGGCGGCCAATCGCATTTGCGACCGCCGCCGCCATTTTGGCGAAACTGCGCCTGCACGAACCAAGCACAGAATCTTCGTTCGCGGCTTGTGGATGCGCAGGGACTTCCTGAAACGGCGAGCTGGAACGCAGCTGCGCTCCAGCCGCCGTGGCCACTCACTGGAGCTTGATAGAAAATAAGGAGACACACAAAACACAGAGATACGGCTGCCATATAAAAGGAATATCTTTGTACATTACCACCACCACGGCACGATCCGGACCAGAACCTGGGACTGGGGAGCTGTTCGCTCGACCTACCGCACGATCGGGCGTTTACAAAGCCTCCCGCTAATAGCTGGGACATTTGGCCATATTGCCGCTTGTCTGCCAATGGCCAGGTTAGTAAGCTCTTCATGGTATCACATCATATCGCCCATGTCCACCTGCTAATAGCTAGGATTGCTGGACTGCAGAGAGGATCACCGCTAACCACCAACGTATCGCCGTGCACACCGCCAGGCCTGGATTACAGAAAAACTTCATGAAAATGTAAGACTATCTTGGTCCTAGGAGGAGGACAAAAAAAGGAACACGGCCTCTGGCCCAGAGCAAAGATTTATGGGAGAAGGGTCCTATGAGGTATGAGGGGCGGGATTAACCCACACGTAGGCTGCCATGGAGTCTGTCAGGAAAGAGGAGTTCTACATGTGTGTCCTTCATTGCGTTGGGGACATTCTCCTTTGGTATATCACATAGTATTTTATATGGATGTAGGTCTATATTGTGATATTTTATTATCAGCAATTATATATATCTTTCTACACCTATGTTACTTATTTTGTAAATTATTGTCTACAATCTATTTCTCTCCCCTCGCTATGGCTCCAGGGGTTGTGTGGGTCCAACACATCCTCTGTGATCAATGTACTGAGAATGTTAAAGGAGGGAACAAGCATTTCCTGGGCTTGCTGCGGCCCCACCCCCTCTCTTTTTCCTGTCTTTAAATTCATATTAAGTTATGAGGTAATTAAATAGTAATTGGGGTACTGTCCCTTTAAGGATTGGAGATGGAGGGTTAATTGACCAATTAGGGGCTGTGGAAGCTTCTGGAAGGTCTTGGTACCCCTATATAAGGGGGGTTTTCTAGGGGTTTTCTCTCACAGTTGATCAAGCTTGGGTAAAAGAGCTACCTTTCAGGCTTGATCATGAAGACCCTCCTCAGGAAGATCCTGGAACGAGCGGAGAGCAGCGGAGGCGATGACTGGCTGCGGAGGTCACCCTGTCGCTGGCAGAGGGTGAAGAGGCTGGAGCTCCGGCGTTGGAAGAAGCGGGCCGTGCTGAAGAGGTGCCGGAAGATTCGTCGCCGGGATCCGTCGCGGAAGAGCGTTCGGGGCCACATCAGAGGTCCAGAAGCCGTCCGCCGGAGAGGAGTGTTCCGGCATCATTGCATCAAGAGGTGGTGTTGGGAGGTTCAGCCGGAAGTTCGTTGGCTGTTAGGAGAAGCGCGCGTCGTGACGCAGTGGCGGATCCGAAGGCGGGACAAGCCACGGTGGTGGCGAAGACAGATCAGCGAGCTCCCCTGAAGCGCCAAAGCTCCTCCCCTCAGAAGACGAGCAGTGGGAGTAGACGTTCAAGGCCGCGCCTTTCGAAAGGGTGGTCTGTTCTTCAGGCTTCAGACATTGCCAGGCAACAGGGAAGAACGTCTCCAGGAGACGCAACTGAGCTGCTGTGTCCGACAGCGGCATCTTGTGGCGGTATTCGAGTAAGCAACGCTGTGTGTCCTATGGGCTCACAGGCGGCTGAGAATGTGTCTATGAATTCAGGTGAGTCTGATAATGCCAATCTGTTGACTGTATTGGTTTGCTCTTTGACTTCACTTGTTCAAACTATTGCTAAACAGAATTCTCTTACACAGGCTGAAAGAAAGCATGAATTATGCAGTGGTTTATTTCAGCATCTAGAACATGTAATGGAGGCCTATAGGAATTTTGGCGGGATGGGGTGGTTCCACTATGATGAATCTTTTCGTCAAAAGTTGGCAATACACCCCACCCTTAAATTTGGTATGAAGGATGTCGGCCTGTGGCTAAATCTTATCACTCCACAGAAGCCTCCTGTAGCTAGACAGAACACAGTTAGCAATGTACCTTCTGCATATAAAAAAGGAGTTTGCTTTTCTTTTAACGAATCGCAGTGCAGGTGGAACACTTCTTGCAGATACAGGCATGAGTGTTCTTTCTGCACTGGGTCGCACCCAGTGGTGAAGTGTTATAAAAGGAATTTGTCTTTGCAGTCCCAAAAAGAACATGCTAACAAAGGGTCACACACCAGTGATACTGGAAAATATGCTCCAGTGGTTGGGCAAGTGCCCAAACAAGGCGAGAGCTACGTTTTTAATGCAAGGTTTTTTAAGGTTGGTCCGGGGGCTTTGATGGCTAAAGCCGATATTAAGTCCGCTTTTAGGCTGTTACCTATTGTTCCTGAGGCTTTTAACTCTCTTGGTTTCTTCTTTGACGGGTTTTATTTTTACGATAAGTGTCTCCCCATGGGGTGTGCACTTTTCTGCTCTTATTTTGAGGAATTTTCTTATTTTATTCATTGGGTAGTGTCTGTACAGGCAAACTGGGACGGTATAGTACATTTATGTAGATGATTTTTTATTTATAGGCCCAAAGGATTCTGAATTTTGTTTAAATTTACTTTCTACATTTAATGACATTGCTAATTCTTTTGGGATTCCTTTGGCTACAGAAAAAACTGTACTCCCCTGTACAGTAATTTATTTTTTGGGAATCCTTATAGATACGAATTTGTCGGAATTTAGGTTGCCTGAACAAAAAATCATCAGATTAAAAAATGTTATTGCTGTTTTCTTACGTAGAAAAACAGTCATTCTGAGAGAAATGCAATCTTTATTGGGTTTATTGCCTTTTACATCTAGGGTGATGCCAGTTGGACGTATTTTTTCCAGAAGTTTATACCTTGCTACTGCAGGTTTAAAATCACCATTCTCCCATATCCGTTTGATTCTCTTAAAGAGGATTTGGTAGTATGGTCAAAATTTTTGGATGAATACAATGGGCGCTCCTTTTTCCAAGAACAATTCATTTGTGCAGTGGATTTTTGCCTTTTTACTGATGCTGCTGGATCAAAGGGCTTTGCAGCCATATGGAAAGAGCATTGGTGTTGTGGAGCATGGCCTGAAGCTTGGATAGCCAAGGAATTGACAAAGAATATTGTTCTCTTGGAACTTTTTCCAGTGGTTGCTGCTATTGAGATTTGGGGTCAGTTTTTTTGTGAATAAGCGTATCGTTGTTAAAACGGATAACAAGGGTGTGCTTTTCGCAATCAACTGTTTATCTTCTAAGTCCTTACCTGTTGTGAAATTATTGCGTCATTTGGTCTTTGTATGCCTTAAAATGAATATATGGATTAAGGCTCAGTTTACACCAGGTATAGACAATGTTTTAGCAGATTCACTTTCTCGTTTTCAGATGAATCTTTTTCATCAATTGCTTCCCAATGCAGACCAGGAGGGCCAACCTTGCCCAGTTCACCTATGGGATTTGATTTGAGTCTGGTCTCTCAAGCAATTAGAAACTCTGTTGCTCCTAAAACTTGGAATGAGTATTCCAGAGCTTGGAAGAAATGGGAGTTGTTCTGCTCACATAACGAGTTTTCTGATTTTTTTTACAGCCGAGGATAGGGTTTTATTATTTTTGGAATCTTTAATGCTTGATAAGTTTTCTCCAAGCCACATAGTCAAACTTTTAGCTGGCATTTCATTCTTTTGTCATATTTGGCATATGCCTACCTGCAATAGTTATTTTTCGGTTAGGTAAGCATTAAAGGGATATAAGAAAGTGAATTATTTTCCGGATGATCTGCGTCCGATATCAATGGAAATGTTGGTAAAACTGTGTGGAATTATGAGTTCCATCTGTTTTTCTGCATTTGAAGCACTATTATTTTGTTCTGCATTTGTGCTATCGTTTTTTGGGGCCTTACAAATCTCGGAACTTGTTCCTCCCAACAGGAACAGTTTGTCCGGATTGCAAAAGGATCATATCATTTTGGACAATGATACGATCAAACTTTTTATAAAAAAATCTAAGACGGATCAATTGGGTAGGGGTCATTGGTTAGTTATCTCTCCTTGTGAGAATGAACTTATTTGCCCAGATGTCACGTTAAAAAAATATGCAGCTTTACGCCCTAATTTTAGTGGTACATTTTTGTTACATTTGGATGGAAGTCCTCTTACTAATTTCCAGTTTAGCGCAGTTTTAAAAAAAGATCTTAATGTTTTAGGTTTTAAAGGTTTTAAGTTCACAACTCATGCCTTTAGAATCAGAGCGGCTTCGGTAGCAGCACAGAATGGTATGGCGAATGAGGACATTATGAAAATAGGTAGGTGGGGCTCCAAGTGTTTTAAATCTTACATTCCTCCTAATTTATTTGTTTGATCTCTCTAGGGATCAGAAAATGTGTCTGGATCGTAGGACACTCATACATTTATTGGGCAAAGAAACGAGCCGCACAAAGAATTTACACCGAAAATTTGTCGATGCCTCAGGATGAGTTTATAGTTCTTTGGAAAGGCATTAGAGGTCTTCGATAGTTTCACCTTTTCAATGTTTTAGCTAGATTAATGGTAGTGTGGCCCTTGCCTAATATTCTCATAATTCATTTAGGTGGGAATGACTTATGTAAGGTCAGAACGTTAGACTTAATTTTTCAAATTAAAAGTGATATTCAAAGATTCCAGTTAGTTTCACCTAACACAGTGATTGTTTTTTCAGAACTTATACCCAGACTGTGTTGGTTTTCCTCTGGGCAGAATAGAGTAATGGAAAAAATTAGAAAACGGATTAATAGGGCAGTTTCAAAATTTTTACCGGTCGTTCGCGCTTTTGCGTATCGTCATGTTGATTTGGAAGGTGGCATTCCTGGTTTTTACCGTCAGGATGGAGAGCACCTTTCGGACATTGGCATTGATCTGTTTGAATTTAGGTTTACAGAATTGTATTGAAATGGCCGTATTTGGGTTAGGCCGGTTCTTGGTTTTTTCAAAAACAAGTATCGGCTTGTGGGGATGTTAATGTTAAATTAATTTATTTCGGCTCCAGTTCCAATAACTGAGCTTATATATATTTATTGGTTTTCTGATTTAATGAATTTATTTAATAAAGATTTTAATAATAATACATTTTATACCAATAAAGTGCCACGGCCATTATTTTTATGCCAATATGTTTTTTCGTGTGTTTTTTATTTAGGCGTTAAGTTTTTTAGGTATAATATTTGGTAAGTGATTTGGGGAGTGGGCTACATGCAATCCCATGTTAAAGGAGGGAACAAGCATTTGGGCCCGCCTTCATGGGCTTGCTGCGGCCCCGCCCCCTCTCTTTTTCCTGTCTTTAAATTCATATTAAGTTATGAGGTAATTGAATAGTAATTGGGGTACTGTCCCTTTAAGGATTGGAGATGGAGGGTTAATTGACCAATTAGGGGCTGTGGAAGCTTCTGGAAGGTCTTGGTACCCCTATATAAGGGGGTTTTTCTAGGGGTTTTCTCTCACAGTTGATCAAGCCTGGGTAAAAGAGCTACCCACCCTACCCACCCTTGTCGTTGGCATTTATGTGGTTTAAATCACCCTGGATTTCTGGGGGGAATGTTAATGTTAAATTAATTTATTTCGGCTCGAGTTCCAATAACTGAGCTTATATATATTTATTGGTTTTCTGATTTAATGAGTTTATTTAATAAAGATTTTAATAATAATTAATTTTATACCAATAAAGTGCCACGGCCATTATTTTTATGCCAATATGTTTTTTCGTGTGTTTTTTATTTAGGCGTTACGTTTTTTAGGTATAATATTTGGTAAGTGATTTGGGGAGTGGGCTACATGCAATTCCATAGAAGACCCTGCGTTATATAACTCTGTTGTTTCTGGCTTGCTGTGTGGCTCCCTGTGGGTTCTGTTACTGCTTTCCCCATCATCCATTCCCCCTTTTGCTATTCATTCCACGTGGTTTGTTTTTGTTGTATAATATGTCTCCATTCTGCAATTTATGGTTTTTGTTTTTATTAGTGGGAGGTGTGGTTCGTTCTCTGGATGGGTTGCCTTCCATTGGCCTATTGATGCTGCTATCCAATTGGCTGCGCTCCTCTGTGAAGCCGCCGCTACTGAGCGAATTGGCTATGCGCATGCACAGAGTCTTCACTATTCTTCGGCGCGCCCCGCTGTCCTTTGTGGACGTGGTGTATGTGGGCTGGTTGGCTGCGCATGCGAGCGCTTCGTGCCTCCTAACTTGCTGCCTGATAGTATAATTTGGGTCGCTCTTGGATGACGTAACTGGGAACGTTAAATGTGTGCCTATATATCTACCTCCATCCTTTGCCCGATTCGCGCTATTTGGGCCCCGGTCCGCATGCATCAACCCCTGGTCATTCTCCGCTACTGCCCCGGAGGTTTTTTTTTTTTTTCCACTTTGTGCACCTTGATCCGCTTCGGGCCTGTGACTGGCTCCACGCTCTCAAGGCCCTCCGCCATCTTGGGGCCTGTGGATCCCCTACCACTCCCAGCATCTGGAGGCCGTGACCTGTGAGGCCCATACACCATCCAGCCCCGTTTGTCACCCACGCTGCATCTGGAGGTCACAGACAAGAACCGCTTCTAGCGGTGTGACCTGACGACTCGCGGCCTACAATCTCGGGTGCGGCCTGGCCTCCGGAGCGCAGTAAGTACCTAGCGGCCCGCATCGGACTTCAGCCCACTCGCATCCAGGCTCCCTTACCACTAGTTTGACCCCAGTTCGCCCGCCACACCACCCGAGGCCGTCAGCGCCGTACCTTTCCTCGCCCCGTACTCGAGACCGCGGCTTCGGCCTATTCACGGAGGTGCGGCGGCCATTTTGCTACACCCGAGGACAGTGTTCTATCCCCTCCACGGCCCCCCCGGCCCCTCACCACTCGGCTCCCTTAATACATGGTGAGCCGGGAGTCCCTGTCACTTGCTCGCTATACGGGGATCTGCTGTGGCCATATACAGACACTCTCTGCATATATCCTCCCAGGCCCACTAAGTGCTATGGCGGCCATCTTGGTGCACCTCATCCCAAAGACTATACACAACAGGGATTTATCCGGCCTCCTCTAAGAGTGGCACTGCAATCCGCTTTGCCTATGCCCACAAACTATTACTGACCTACCTGCGCCTGGGCTGCTGACTGTTATAGTTTACTTACGGCCATTGAACCCTCCTGGTTTCTGTCTAGCACATCCTTCAGTCGCCTACGCCTAAAGTATTTGCTTCCCCTGCTGGACTGGTACCGCTGATTCACACATGGCGCTGTTGGCAAGCACTTAAAACGAGCCCCATTCAGCTCTCGGCCTCATACACACCTAGCAATGCCTTCTAAGGGATCAAGTTCCCGTTCATCAATAAACAAACGTTCTGCAAAATCCTCAACCTTACATCAAGCTACTGTCGGGTCTATCAAAAGATTCCTAGCTTCGGAGCGCGAAAGCCCCAGCACTCGGATCAACAAGACCAGAGCCTAACGATCACTTATATCCCCAGCCTCACACGCGGCCTCCGCCCGTGAAAGCTCTCCGGCCTCATCCTGCGGCTCAGAGTTGATGGAGGACCCCGGCTCCCCCACAGGTTCTGACATGTCTTCTTTGATGAGTGAACTCAAAAAAGAAATGGCGGGTATGTTTCACAATATGGGAAAATCTATCAAAAAAGAAATTTCCGCAGTTAGGGCGGACATGGCGCATTTGCTCGTCAGAGTTGAGGAGACAGAACAACGCCAAGACTCACAAGAGGTGGCCATTAAAGAACTGCAGGAGACTGTTACTCAATTAGCATATGCTCACAGAGCCTCATTATACAAACTCGAGGACCTCGAAAATCGCAATCGTAGAAATAACCTACGTATTAGAGGGCTGCCAGAAGCGACCAGAGATAACGACCTGGAACCCTCGATCCGTGGCATCCTTAATACCATATTAGGTAACTCAGTTACTGACCCTCTGCGTTTTGACAGAGTTCACCGCGCCCTGAGACCTCACAACTTCTCCTCTGACCAACCCAGAGATGTGATTTGTCGCCTCCACTACTATGAAGACAAAAACGCCATCATGATCAAACTGCGAAACACTCCTAAAATTGACTTTGATGGAGCTACCCTTAGCATCTTTCCTGACATAGCCAAGGAGACCCTTGATCGCCGCTGGGCTTTAAAACCTCTTTTGGAGCATCTGAGGGGTGACGGGACTACTTACAGATGGGGTTTTCCTGCATGCTTAATTGCTACTAAAAACGGTCGCTCTTCCACTCTGCGGTTCCACGAGGACCTACCTGCCTTCCTCCAGGATCTCAATTTGCCGCACACGGAGCTACCGGGTTGGCAGAATACTATACCCACCTTTTCCACTTCCTGTTCCCCTCGATGGCGGAAAACCCCAGCCAAGCAAGGGCGTGTCTCCAATCCTGGCTCATCTCAGAAAAATGGATGAGGTGTCTTACTGCCCACACTCACCTTCCTTGATTGTACCCAGGTTATGATGGTATCAGCTTTTAGGTCAAAGGTTTAATTAACCCTATTAATCATCCTCTGTTTTCGTTTTTTGTTGAGGACCTGCTGTTATGTTTATGTGCATTTTTGTCCTGACCATTGCTGGTATCTAGGAATGTTCCTTACTATTTTACAGGCCGTTAGCTGACGAGGCTTTATGCTCCTAATTCATGCCTCCACAAAGGAGTTCGTTCTCTGCCCCTCTCCTCTTGGGGTTGGTGGGAGTTGGCAATTTATCTTTCCTTCTTGAATTTTGTCTGCAACCCTTCCTGGTTGCCTGCTCCCCTCATCCCCACTGGGACCACCGCAGACCGCTGCGTGATTTTGATACCATTCCCAATCGTTATAATGGTTGTTCTACTGTTTTTCATGTATGTCTTATTTCCTTTCTCTTTTTTCCTGACTTTTCTCCTTCCCCCTCTCTCCGTCCCTTCCCCCCTCCCCTCTCTGTTTTGCTGGCACGCTTGGCTGTATGTATTAATGATCCACTTTTTGCTGATGATATGGCTACTCTGAAGATTCTCTCGTACAATGTTAGAGGCCTTTGTGTCCCCGCAAAGAGACATAAAGTGTTGCGGGAATTGAAAAACTCCACTTGCTCTATTGCCTTCCTCCAAGAAACCTATTTGACCCATACAACGTCAGTTAAATTATACTCACAGTATTTTCCACAATGGTATTATAGCCTGTCTGACACTAACAAAGCCAAGGGAGTGGCTATTGGGTTCAGCAAGAGTGCTTCATTTCGGTTTTCTGACATGTTAGCGGATGATCATGGTCGCTTCCTTTTTGTAAAAGGGTTTATAGGCAATACTAGTTGCACTCTAGCAAATATTTATTGCCCTAATCACAATCAACCTGTTTTCTTTAATCAAATACTCACGAACCTATCCCATTTTGCTGAGGGTATGATAGTTCTGGCAGGAGATATAAATATACCTCTGGATCCCATTATGGATACCTCCCAAGGCCGTTCGGGTATCCCATTTAAAAGATTAGCTCAGGTCCAAAAAAAACTCCTAGATCTTCAGCTTATGGACGCTTGGCGTCTCATGCACCCTAAAGAAAAGGACTACTCCCACTTCTCTAAAACGCAGTTCTTACTCTAGAATTGATAACATCTTCCTTGATCACTTTCACCTGCCTTTTCTCCGCTCAGCCCACATTTGGTGTTGCTACTCTTTCCGACCATGCCCCTGTTTCCATTTGCTTGGACGTGCCCGCTCTGCCTCCTCGCCCCAATAACTGGAAGCTCAATGACTCTCTCATTTCTAATCCAACAGAGGTCTCCATGTTATCTAATACCTTGTCTCAATATTTCAAAGAAAACACAACCTCGGACACCTCTCCCTCTGTTTTGTGGGAAGCGCATAAGGCCTCCATGAGGGGTACTCTTATTGAATTGGGCGCGAGGAGAAAGAGAGAGCACGGGCAACAGCTTAAACAGGTCCTACAACGAATTACTGACCTAGAGAAAAAGCATAAACTTTCCTTACATATCTCACATCTTGAGGCCCTCACCCTTCAGAGAGAGGAGCTTAAAACTCTCCTCAATCTTGAAACCAAGCGGAAATTTCACTCTGTCTCCCAGAAAGTATACGAATGGGGAAATAAACCAGGTAGACAGTTGGCTAGATCCCTCGCGGCCCAAAAAACTCTATCCTTCATTCCCAAAATAAAATTGCCATCAGGAGAACTAGTCCACAACACCCCTCAAATTTCGAAAGCCTTCCGGGAGTTTTATGCCGACTTGTACGGTGTGGAGGGTGGCCTGGCTTCCCTACCACTGTCGGAAAAACGTAAACGTATACTCTCTTATCTCAGAGAGGCCGGCCTCCCCAAGCTGTCGAAGTCAGCACTTGCTGGATTAGAAGCTGATTTTTCCACTGAGGAATTTCAACACGCTCTTAAATCCTCCCCCTCAGGTAAGGCTCCCGGCCCTGATGGTTTCACCGTTCTATACTACAAAACCTTTAGTGACATCTTACTTCCTCATCTTACGGCATATGCAAATTCTATCTCCCTCAAATCTGGCCTTCGTCCGGAATCACTATCCGCTCATATTACTGTTATCCCCAAATCTGACAAGGATCCCACTCTGTGCAGTAGTTATAGACCTATTTCCCTCTTAAACATTGACACTAAACTCTATGCCAAGGTTTTGGCTAACAGGCTACTTCCCTTTCTACCCCAATGGGTTTCGGCTGATCAAACTGGATTTATCCCTAACAGAGAGGCCAGGGACAATTCGCTACACGCTTTTTCCCTGATCCACTATGTGCGTAGGTGTTCCCAGTCCACCCTCCTTCTTTCTACAGACGCCGAAAAGGCGTTTGACAGGGTGGACTGGGACTACCTCAAAACCACTCTCCGCTATTTCGGTCTGGGCCCCAGAATGTTTCATTGTATTTCTTCCCTCTATTCTAACCCTTCTGCGCAAATTCGGATAAATGGCTCCTTGAGCGACCCATTTACACTACATAACGGAACACGACAAGGATGTCCTTTATCTCCTCTCCTTTTTGCTATCTCTCTTGAACCCTTTCTGGCCACAATTAGACATAATAGAAATATACATGGCATTCAAGTTGGTTGTAGATCTAATAAATACGCAGCCTATGCTGACGACATTCTATTTTTTATTCAACAACCACGCATTTCATTACCTAACTTGATGTCGGAATTCTCTACCTTCCAAATGCTATCCAATTTTAAAATTAATCTGTCAAAATCTGAAATTCTGAATATTTCGGTACCCCAACCAGTAGTTGATCAGCTGAAGCCCCTATTTCCCTTTTGCTGAAATACCTTGGCATATACCTAACTCCTCATCTCCACTCCCTTTTTAGATATAACTATATTCCTCTTCTTAACAACATAAGAGCTGACCTAAGAAAATGGTCCTCCCTCTCACATTCATGGCTAGGTAAGGTGAACATAATCAAGATGAACATACTCCCCCACGTTCTCTTTATCCTACAAATGATTCCCTTAAAGATTCCTATAGGCTTTTTTACTTTATTGCAGACCATGGTTACCCGCTTTATTTGGAGGGATGGTCACCCCAGAGTCTCTAGGGAGGTCCTATTTCGGACCAAGCGCTCTGGGGGATTATCCTTGCCCGATTTTAGGACTTACTATCATGCTGTTATTCTGTCGCGTATAGCAGATTGGAAATATGCCTTTGCTTCTAAACTTTGGGTACAGCTGGAATATTCTCTATGTGACTCGGACCTCTCCTCTGCTCCGTGGATACCACGGTCTTTTAGAACCCTCGCCCACAATACCTCACCTCTTACCGTATCCTCTCTAGACATCTGGGATGGCCTTCATAGGAAATTCTTATGGCCTTATAACTCCCCGCTAACTCCTCTCCTGAACCATAACTACTTTGTACCAGGATCTTTAGACCCGGGTTTCCAATCCTGGTCTCCCGGAGGCCCCCTCCCCTTGCACCATGTTTTAAACTCCAATACACTTAAACCTTTGTCTGAACTGCTAGGCCATAGACCATTAAAGTTTATGGATAAGTGGAGATATAATCAACTGAGCTGCTTTCTTCAAACACTCCCCCAACCATTACGAGGAATCCAAGAACTGAATGGCATTGAACATGTGCTCCTTCATAAGGATCCCCCTCTCCACTGTATTGCCCTATTTTACAAAGCGCTTATTAACCTACAAAGTCCTACCCATCCTCAGTATCTGACCAGTTGGGAGCGTGACCTGGGTGCTGTTCTCACAGATAAGACAAAGGATAAAGTTTTACTTCTTACGCATACCTCCTCTCTGGCTTCTTCCATGGCTGAATCGAACTTCAAACTTATCACTAGATGGCATCATACACCTGTTAAATTACACCGCATGTTTCCTTCCAACTCCCCGTTATGCTGGAGAAATTGCGGACAGGAGGCCACCCATGCTCACATCTGGTGGTTCTGCCCGATCATTCGCCCTTACTGGTCCGCGGTAATAGACCTTATTCACCAGATCACAGAGATCAAGTTACCTTTGGACCCCTAGACAGTGCTCTTCCACGCTACCTCAATGTTAATAGGTAGATATAAACGCTCACTGATTCCACACCTTCTTAATACGGCTAAGGCTATCATTCCTGTTCTTTGGGGTCAATCTACATCTCCGACCACTAAGTGCTGGCTGCAAAGAGTCTCTGACGTTAACCTCATGGAAGAACTCACCCACATTGCGAGAGACACTACCAAACAATTTGCTTTAACCTGGGCCCCGTGGTCCTCCTTCCTCTCTACCCAATGTTATAAGGAAATAATTTCTTCATCCCCCTGAACAACTCAGGTCCTTGATGTCTCATTCTCATTTGTTTAAATGTTGTGGATTTTATTTCACTATAAGGTTTAAATTCACTGTTAGCACATGCCAAGTATTCGTTTTTGCTGCCATGTGTGCCAACCCCCTTCCTTCTTCTCCCTCCCCCCCATCCCACCTTTCTCTCTTGCATTTCTCTCTTCCTCCCCCCTTTTGTTTCTCTTTTTGCGCTTTTTATATTGCTATTTTAATTTAGTAAGTTGGGTCACTCTTAATGTCTCTACTATATTCCTGAGTGATTATTTTCACACGTTCGCCCAGTGTACCCCTCTCTGTTCCAATGTACTTCATTTGATTGATATGCCTATATATTTTTCTCAATAAAAACATATTAAACCAAAAAAATGTGTGCCTATATATATATATATACAGGTCCTTCTCAAAAAATTAGCATATTGTGATAAAGTTCATTATTTTCTGTAATGTACTGATAAACATTAGACTTTCATATATTTTAGATTCATTACACACAACTGAAGTAGTTCAAGCCTTTTCTTGTTTTAATATTGATGATTTTGGCATACAGCTCATGAAAACCCCAAAATCCTATCTCAAAAAATTAGCATATTTCATCCGACCAATAAAAGAAAAGTGTTTTTAATACAAAAAAAGTCAACCTTCAAATAATTATGTTCAGTTATGCACTCAATACTTGGTCGGGAATCCTTTTGCAGAAATGACTGCTTCAATGCGGCGTGGCATGGAGGCAACCAGCCTGTGGCACTGCTGAGGTGTTATGGAGGCCCAGGATGCTTCGATAGCGGCCTTAAGCTCATCCAGAGTGTTGGGTCTTGCGTCTCTCAACTTTCTCTTCCCAATATCCCACAGATTCTCTATGGGGTTCAGGTCAGGAGAGTTGGCTGGACAATTGAGCACAGTAATACCATGGTCAGTAAACCATTTACCAGTGGTTTTGGCACTGTGAGCAGGTGCCAGGTCGTGCTGAAAAATGAAATCTTCATCTCCATAAAGCTTTTCAGCAGATGGAAGCCTGAAGTGCTCCAAAATCTCCTGATAGCTAGCTGCATTGACCCTGCCCTTGATAAAACACAGTGGACCAACACCAGCAGCTGACATGGCACCCCAGACCATCACTGACTGTGGGTACTTGACACTGGACTTCAGGCATTTTGGCATTTCCCTCTCCCCAGTCTTCCTCCAGACTCTGGCACCTTGATTTCCGAATGTACTTTGGACCACTGAGCAACAGTCCAGTGCTGCTTCTCTGTAGCCCAGGTCAGGCGCTTCTGCCGCTGTTTCTGGTTCAAAAGTGGCTTGACCTGGGGAATGCGGCACCTGTAGCCCATTTCCTGCACACGCCTGTTCACGGTGGCTCTGGATGTTTCTACTCCAGACTCAGTCCACTGCTTCCGCAGGTCCTCCAAGGTCTGGAATCAGTCCTTCTCCACAATCTTCTTCAGGGTCCGGTCACCTCTTCTCGTTGTGCAGCGTTTTCTGCCACACTTTTTCCTTCCCACAGACTTCCCACTGAGGTGCCTTGATACAGCACTCTGGGAACAGCCTATTCGTTCAGAAATTTCTTTCTGTGTCTTACCCTCTTGCTTGAGGGTGTCAATGATGGCCTTCTGGACAGCAGTCAGGTCGGCAGTCTTACCCATGATTGCGGTTTTGAGTAATGAACCAGGCTGGGAGTTTTTAAAAGCCTCAGGAATCTTTTGCAGGTGTTTAGAGTTAATTAGTTGATTCAGATGATTAGGTTAATAGCTCGTTTAGAGAACCTTTTCATGATATGCTAATTTTTTGAGATAGGAATTTTGGGTTGTCATGAGCTGTATGCCAAAATCATCAATATTAAAACAAGAAAAGGCTTGAGTTACTTCAGTTGTGTGTAATGAATCTAAAATATATGAAAGTCTAATGTTTATCAGTACATTACAGAAAATAATGAACTTTATCACAATATGCTAATTTTTTGAGAAGGACCTGTATATATATATATATATATATATATTTCTGATTGATATTTTCATATATATCCAGCCCTCAAAATCAGTCTGAGGAATAATCCATGTAATTTTGGCTCCTTTATTGACTGCGTCCTCCGTATGTGCTTTATCTTTTTACCTATTGGATGTAAGTTATATACAGATATCATATTATTGACCAATCTTGTCACAAGTTATTTTCTGCCTTTTCTTTTTCTGCACTCCCTTTGGGGACATAGTTTTTGTGTTTCATTACAGGTCTTATGGGAGTCACTATCGTGTGGTCTTTTCTTCCCTTTCCTCTTTTCCCGCTTCCATCCTCTCCTGCCTTTTATTCCCCTCTCCCCATCCCTTGGGATGCTAAGGTGGGCTGTGTGGCTTTTCAGAAACAGCAGACTAAATACTGTTTTTTTTTTTTTTTATGCTATGTAATTTTTTACTCTATAGATATTACATCAAAACTCCTGAGGAAGCGATTAAATTTGCGCAACATGTCAAGTTATAATTTGAGCAACATACGACTCACCGCCTCCATCAATAACCACAATATCACTATCCACTATTATACTGTAGGAAGTGACCCTGTGTCCTTCAATACAGTATACTACTCAATTTTAATTTATGGGTTGTTAGGTGGTGTGTTACTTGTTATTCAGTGTCCTTGTTATGAATAGTTATGTTATGCTATTCATTGTGGAATTTTTTTAATTGTATTGTTTATTCTTTTAATAAAGCTTAAGGATTTTTACCTAATCGTGTTGTGTCCATAAAGTCCATCTGCCAATCCATTTATTTTATTGGTTACCAGTTTAGAGTTACATTGGAGGTCTGGTGCTAGAATTATTGCTCTCACTCTGACATTTGCGGCAATACCTCACATGTGGTGCGATCCCTGTTTAAGTATGTGTACGGGACCAACATGTGCGTTTGTCTTTGAGAACCTAACGCAGGGGGATGAGTGCGCTTTAAATATTTTATTTATTTATTGGTGGTACACTTACATGTTTTTTGTACATTATGACACTATGTACACTATGACAGATGTCACAATGAAACACTAGTGCACTCTTGAAGATGTTTTTTGCACTGATACACATGTTCATGGAGACACTGACAGATGTTTTTTGCACTGGTACAGAGGTTTATGGGAACACTGACAGATGTTCATGGGACAAAGACAGTGGGCTTGGTGCACTATGTGTGGGGGATCGATGACAGCTTTATGTGTAATAATCATCCCTTACACCCAAAGTTGTCACAGAGCCTCCAGCTTCCCCCACGCTGAGCTCAACGGGGAGAACTGTCAGAGACGTGTTTCTCTGTGAAGGCTGTGATTGGACACAGCCATCACGTGATCAGGAGGGCCAATCATAGTGCCCATATCCTGATCCCCGTCTTGACTGTGTCCTGTGATCACAGTCATTACAGGGCTGCGCGGGCACTCATTCTGAGGGACGTCCACTCAGAACAGTGAAGCTCCTACCTGGCCGTTTATGTACATTGGCTAGGTGGGAAGCAGATAAAAGTAAAAAAAAAGAGAATTTTTTTTTTTTTTAACCACTTGACCTCTGGAAGATTTACCCCCTTCATGACCAATCCACTATTTGAGATACGGCACTGCGTTATTTAACTGACAATTGCGCACAGTCATGCAACGATGTATCCAAATAAAATGTATGTCATTTTTTCCCCAAAAAAACAGAGCTTTCTTTTGGTGGTATTTGATTACCGCTGCGTTTTCTTTTGCGCCATAAACAAAGATCGAAAATTTTGGGGGGGGGGAACAGTTAGGTACCTGGTAACTTCTTCTAAGAAGTCTTCCAGGGCAGCATCCAAGAGATAGGCTCCTCCTCCCTGAAACAGGAAACACATTAGTCCACCATTATAAATTTCACAGTCTGACCTGCGTGCCTCAGTTGTATTAAAGTACCGAAGGAAGTCACAGTAAGCTTGAAGCTCCCCCTCTGTATTTGGTATCTGTTGATTAAGGGTGGGAACTAGTGCTGCCCTGGAAGACTTCTTAGAAAAAGTTACCAGGTACCCAACTGTTTTTTCGAATCGTCTTCCAGGGCAGCATCCGAGAGGATGTATCAAGCAATACTTACTAGGGTCGGGTTAGAGACTGGAGCACTTTGTGACCAAATGCCTGGTCTTGGTCGGACAGCTGGTCTATCCGATAATGCCTTGCAAACGTACTAAAGCTCGACCATGTCGCTGCCCTGCAGATCTGCTCCGGCGTCGCCCCTACTTTTTCTGTGACCGAGGTTGCCCAGGCTTTGGTTGTGTGTGCTCTGATCCTCCCTGGGGGAGTGAGATCTTGAGCCTCATAGGTCGTTTGTATGGCCATTCTTATCCATCTGCCGATGGTATTTTTGGATGCTTGTTTCCCTATGTTGACCCCTGCATAGAGGACAAAGAGACGTCGTTCTCTGCCAGTCCTTTGTTCTCTCAAGGTATGTAATGAGTGTGTTACTTACGTCGAGTTTGGTGTAAATGTTCCTTTTCTTGGTGTCCAGAGATTTTGGGAGTAAAGGGATAATGATTTTTTTGGGTTCTAATGGAACGTAGAAGAAACCTTGGGTAGGAAGGCCGAGTCTGGAGAGAGAACAATTTTTTCTAAGTGTATTAGGCAGTATGGTTCCATCATGGATAGAGCTTGGATTTCGCTTACTCTTCTAGCGGATACTAGGGCAACAAGAAGTGCCGTTTTTAAAATGAGATTTTTGTCTGAGCTGTCCACTGTCAGAGCGAATGGAGGGGAGAGAAACCCCCTGAGCACTGTGGACATGTCCCAGGTTGGGGTTCTGTTCATTTTTGCAGGTCTAGTTCTTTTAAGTGACATCAGGAATCGCTTTATCAGGGGGATCTTCTGCGAGTCTGATGTCCATGAACAAGGAAAGCGCTGCTACTTGTACCTTTAGCGTTGCTGTCTGCTCCATTTTGCAGAAAGTTCAGGATTGTTGGTATTAACCCTCTGCTGGAAGTCTGCTTGTTCTTGCTCCAGGAGACAAAGTTTTTTTTCACCTTTTCATAGATTGCCCTGGTCACGGGTTTTCTACTGTCTAGGATGGTGTTAATTACTTTGTTTGACAGCCCTTTGTTTTGGAGTCTTACCATTTCAGTAACCAGGCCGAAAGCTTCAGAATTTTGTGGTTTGGATAGTTGACTGGGCCCTGTGATAATAGATCTGGCTAGTCTGTCAGTCAGCGGAGATTGGATGCTGAGATTTTTTTAAGTAACTGAACCATGCCCTTTGAGGCCAGTGCAGTGCTATTAGTATCACTGTTGTTTTTTATGCCTTTATCTTCTGAATTACTCTTGGGATTAAGGCAGTCGGAGGGAATGCATAGCACAGTCGCCATCTCCAGGTTTGACTGAAGGCATCTACTCCGCTGTTGCCATCCGAAGGATCTAGTGAGAAGAACGTTGGGGATTTCGTGTTTGACTTGGAAGCAAACAGATCTACTTCGGGTGTCCCCCAAGCTTGAGTGATCTGTGCAAAGGTCGCTTGGTTTAGTGACCACTCCGTCTGCATTATGGTCTTGCGGCTCAGGGAGTCCGCTAGAGTGTTGTCCGTTCCTTTCAGGTGAACAGCTGAAATAGACCTTATGTGTCATTCTGCATGTAGCAGGATCATTTCCCTCAGGTTCATCATGTTTCGGGACTTTGTCCCTCCTTGCTTGTTCAGGTACGCCACTGTCGTGGCGCTGTCCGATAGTATGTTCACCTCTCTGCCCTGTAGTGTTGGTTCGAATGCTTTTATTTAGTGCTTCTCCCACGGCCTTTAACTCCCTCATGTTTGAGGAGGCTTGGGCCCATTTGGGACTCCAACTCCCTTGTGTGTAGAGTCCTGTCATGTGTGCACCCCAGCCTGAGGCGCTGGCATCGGTGGTGATTATGACTGGATTAGATTGAGCCCATTTGCGTTCTTCGATGTATCGAAGTGGGTTGAGCCACCACTGGAGTGTTTGTTTTACTGTGGCCGGGACCTGGATGGATTTGTTCAGGGATGAGCGGTTGCCATCCCATTGGGACAGGCTGTAGTTTTGTAGGGGTCTCATATGAATCTGTGCCCATGTGACAGCCGGGATTGAGGACGTCATCAGACCTAGTACTGCCATGCCTTGTGTGATTGTAATGGCGTTGGCCTCTTCTAAAGAGGTTAGCGCCTGAGTGTTTTTTTTCTCCCGTTAACCAAAATCTTCCTATCCTGGAGTCTAGCATGTAACCTAGGTATACCACTCTTTGGCTTGGGTCATTTGTGATTTCTCTGCATTCACTATCCACCCCCGGTTTTTCAGATGTGACATGCTTGTGCGCAGGTTGCTCTCTAGAGTTTCTGCGGAGTCTGCAAAGAAGAGTAGATCGTCCAGGTATGGTATTATGCCAATGCCCTGTCGTTTCAACCCTTTTAACGCTTCCGCCATTATTTTTGAGAAGATTCTCGGAGCAGAGGAAATGCCAAAAGGGAGAGCTGTATTTTGCAGGTGCAGATTGGCTGCTGGTCCTTGCACCGCGAATCTCAGGAATTTTTGGTGACCGTCTTTTATGGGAACATGTAAGTAGGCATCCTGTAAGTCTATGGTTGCCATAAATGTCTCCTTTGGTAGGATGTTTCTGATTGAATATATCGACTCCATCCTGAATTTCTTGTATTTTACTCTCCTGTTGAGAGGTTTGAGGTTTAGAATGAGCCTCAGCTTACCTGATGGTTTTGCCTTTGCAAAAATATGTGCGTAAAACCCCCTTTGTTTCTCTGTCTGAGGTACTGGGCGGATCACCTTCTGATCTAGTAGATTTTGTAGTGATCCCAAAAAGGCTTTCGCTCGAGCTTCATCTCTTGGTAGCATTGTTACCGGGTACTTA
The DNA here is from genome assembly GCA_029206835.1 of Rana muscosa. Classification (NCBI taxonomy): domain Eukaryota; kingdom Metazoa; phylum Chordata; class Amphibia; order Anura; family Ranidae; genus Rana; species Rana muscosa. The sequence continues at coordinate 77,040,319 of CM055121.1, forward strand.
GTTGGGGGGTACATGGTAAACTCTATTGAGTAGCCCTCTGTTATGGTGCGTAGGATGAATTCGTTTTTCGTTGCTTTCATCCATTGTTTGGAGAAGGCTGCGAGTCTGCCCCCTACCTAATGACAGTAATTGTTTTTGGGGGTAGGGGGTTTAAGAATGAATTCACCCTTGCCCTTTTTGTTCTGCTGCTCCCAGCGTTTCTTCGCTCCCAGCTTGTTAAACTTTTTGAACTGCCAAAAGGGCGCCTTCCCTTGCTTCTTTTTGGTTTGGAGAAAGCCCTTGCTCTTTGCTGCGGTCCTATCCAGTACCGTTTACAGTTCGGGTCCGAACAATAGGTCTCCAGTGAATGGGATTCCGCAGAGCCTGTTTTTTGAAGAGATGTCACCTCCCCAAGACTTCAGCCACAGGGCTCTTCGGGCTGAGTTGAGAAGCTATGATTACGCACTGACCTTCAGTGTGAAACATGTAAGCTGTTACCCCGGCTATGCTGTGATGATTTTTGGTGTGAGCTTCCATTTTTTTACAATAAAGGCGACCGTCAAAGGTTTTTTGGAGTGCAGCTGTCCATATTTTTTATTTTTATTTTCTTCTCTATATGCTACGTGCATTGCTGGCACCCACGGTAGTCCTGATACAAATTGCTGGAGCGTGTTCACCTGGAGCGGTAAAAATCTTTCTGAGTTGAGAAGTGCTGTGGCTCTTGAAGAAATTCTGACAGTTTCAGCTGAGGCGTCTGCCAAAAAAGCTGCTGCTCTCGTCAGTGTGGGGATGGTTTTTATTAGCTCTTCTCTGGGTGTGTCGCTTTCTAGCAGTTCTTGGAGCGGAGTTAACCATATTAGCAAGGTGTGGGCGAGATTTCTGTATTCAGGTTCGCAGCCCCCGCTTCCCAGGCTCTTTTTAAAAGGGCCTCTATTTTCTTGTCCATGGGATCATTTAATGTACCTGTGTCCTCGAAAGCCAAGTCAGATTTATTTGTGACTTTTGCTAGGGAGGCATCCACTTTGGGGCATTTGGCCCAGGTTTTGGTGTCTGCCTCAGCAAACGGGTATCTGTGTTTGACTGATGTTGGTATATAGAGGCTTTTTCTCAGGATCTTCCCACTCTTTTTTGGCAATGTCTTTGGGAGTTTGGTGTACGGGAAATGTCCTGGGTTTCTTAGGTTGCAGCCCTTTGTACATCTTATCATGTAGAGTGAGCACTGCAGTTTTTTGCTCTTTGATGCCTAGCGTGTCTGCTATGGCTTTAAGAAGACTGTCCGTGTCTTCTGAAGGAAATAAGTTGCCCTGAGGCTGGATCTTCCTCTTCAGAGTCTGAGCAAAGTCCATCCTCTGATTCGGATTTATCCGAATCCTCCTCCTGTTCTTATGTTATTGCCCGTTTTTTGTTACTTGTGAGGACGCATGTCCTACTGGTAGATGGAGTGCAGGCTTGACTAGCATTAGTTGCCGTTTCAAGCGTCTCAATAGCTGAGCATAGCGGTGCCATGGTGCTCTTAATCTTTTTTTAAAAGGTGTTGAGCAGTTCGTGCAGGTAACCTTGCGACTCTTTAGCCACCATTTTGTCTATGCATTTCTGGCATAAAGGTTTCTTCCATTCGGGTGGAAACCGGTGGTTGCATGAAGCACATGTTTTGCTTTCCTTTCCTCCGGGGTCCTTGCCTGGAATCAAGCACAGAGAATCCCCGTGAGGAAGGGTGGTCAGAGACTGCTCAATGAGCAGTATCCGCAAGTGAGGTTAAGACAGAAGTGACACAGGAGTATTCTGGCTTACCTTGGAGCTGTCCTGGTTTGCAGGATCTGCAGGGCAGGGTGGAGAAGTGTCCAACATGGTCAGCCACCAGGATCCTCTGCTGAAGGAGTCCCTTTGACTGCTTCCTACTTGAGCTCCAGCCCCGCCCCGCCCCCACCTCCACCTCATGCAGGTTGGTGGACAACACCTGCACATACCGCAGTGCTAGTTCCTTCATTAGGCAGGGGGGACTGTGCAGTGTTGTCCAGGAAGTCACTGAAAGCCCTCTATTTTTTGGGCTCCAGGAAAATGGCTGCCGACCGGAGCCGTGTGACCAGAAGTGACCTTCCCCCCCCGCCATCTTGGTACTCCCCGCAGAGTGTCCATGAGGAGAGGAACTGGCTCTGCTGTGGAGCTGCGGGTGGGATGGGTGCAGTTTCGTTTGTGGGATGGCTGCGGGGGGGGGGGGGTCCTCAGGAGGTGGACTTCTGATGTCGGTGGGCGGGCGCCTAGTGATTGCAATTATCCACACAATGCATCTGAGAGATCCAGGTACACCGGATTGCTGCAGCAGGTCCCTGCACCCTTGCGGTATGGGGTAAAAGCCAGTGCTTTTGTTCCAGGCTGGGGGTGATTGCAGACCCCTACCCCAGATCTGTAGGGGTGAAATCTCAGGCAGAGCAAGTTTTTTGCTCAGATTTGCTGCTCCTGCTCGCCCTCCTAAGGCCCGCTGGGCTGGATGGGATGCTGGCAGGGGGCCTCCCTGCTACTAGCACAGAGACAAGTTAAAATAACAAAACGTTTCTTGCAGCTCCTGTGGGTCCGGAGGAAACACAACTGAGGCACGCAGGCGAGACTGAAATTTATAATGGTGGACTAATGTGTTTCCTGTTTCAGGGAAGAGCCTATCTTTCGGATGCTGCCCTGGAAGACGATTCGAGAAAAACTACTTGCTTTAAAACATATCCAATAATAAAAAAAAATCTACCGGTAATTACTTCATAAATTTAGGCCGATATGTATTCTGCTACATGTTTTTGGTTAAAAAAAAAAAAAAAAAATCCCAATAAGCATATATTGATCGGTTTATGCAAACGTTTTAGTGTCTACAAACTATGGAATATATACACTGGAATTTATATTTATTTAGGCTAGTAATGGTGGCAATCAGCAACTTACAGCGAGACTACGGCAGACAATCTGACACTTCACGGGAACCAGTAACACTAATAGTGATCAATGCTAAAAATAGGTCGCTGTACTTATGACACTGGATGGGGGCAGGAACACAGAATCCAACTCCACCCGCTGATCAGCTTCTGCTGTGAATAGTCACAGCAGAAGCAGCATGCACACTTCCTGCAGATGGAAGTGCAGGATCGCACTATATACATACATACGATCCTGTGCACAGCTACCGCCCTGTAGCAGTAAAACTGCTATAGGGTGGTCAGCAAGTGGTTAAAGTGTTTCACAATACTGCTTAGGCTACCTTTAAATTCTGAATAGGAAAATCTGAAATAGACAGTAAAAGAACCTATTAAACAAATGACAAAATATTACTTTTTGAAAAAGGTTGCTTTATTTTGAAGAAAATAAAAGTTTATATGTGTCAACAGGTATCAACCGACAGGCTAGCTCAAGCAACTATTCTAGAGCCTCTGCTTGAAAGCCTTAATATAAAGGTGTCATGGCAAATAAATTTAATGTTAAAAATAAATCTAAGCGGCAAATGAAATAATCTGCAAATAAAATAAAAGGGCACTGGAGCTGTGCAGAGTGTAACATAAAACACAAAAATTTGGAACCGAAATAAAGTAATGATCACTCTTGCGTTTAAGCTTTGGAAACCCTTGCAAAATTATTTTCATTCATACCGACTAACTAATGCAAACTAATTGCAGAATGGTGTTTTTTTTTCCATCTAACTCTAAGTAGAACAATATAAACCTGTATGTACTAATGAACTGGGGGTTTTTATTTTACATAATAAAATATGTTTGTTTATTTAGAAAGCAGGAATCCCCCATTATGCACAGATAACATATGGGCTAAAATCCAAAATTCAGTGTAGGTTTAAGTTCGTCATTATAAAAAAAAAAAAAAAAAAAAAAAAAAAAAGTACATCTTGGTAATCAATAAGGCACAGCAGGTTATGTGCATGTTAAAATGTATTCCAAAACTGGAAACATACACTTTGGGGGGCATTTGTTAACACTGAGATAAATTGGGAACTAAGTGGTGCTTCCTCCACAATGACAGATCAATCACTACATTGGTTTAGCTAGGAAGTCTGTGAGGGAACACAGCCTGCTTGTCAAATTATGACATTTCTAAACACAGCAGTTTTTAGAGTTAAAATAGCAACTCAAAACAAAATGGGGCAGTGTGTTCCCCTATTTACCCCCATACTAAACATAGGTAGTAAATTTTAAACCGAGCACAGCGTGTAGCAGTAAGCAACAAATAAAAATAAAAATGCATGTAGCATTTAACACAGCAGACCACAAATTAAAAAAAAAATAAAAAAATTGTGCCTTAAAATGTTTAGAAATCCTGTTACTTCGTCTACCAAATATATGCCTTTATTTCCAAATAAAAAACTACAGACATATTTATGGAGACCTATTAATTGATATAAAGGCTAAATGCCCTAGATATACATATCCATACTGATCATCACAGACACTTTTTGGCAAGGTAGTGCAACTGTATCGGGGGAGATTTGGAGAAGGTAATGTATGAACAACCGATTTTAAACGCACCCAGTGTCTGTACTACACATACACTGGCAACACAATGACTCCACTTAGATATTAAATAGAGCAGCATAGATTATGTGGCAGATATAACAACAAAAAAAAAAAAACACGTATTTCTACAGATTTGCTTAATCACGATTAGGGAAATAAAATATGCTATTTTGTATTACCATTGATCATCTACTGATCTAGGCGCTGGTCGTGCCTTCCTTCTGGTTTTAAAGGACATGGAGTATGAGGAAATCAAAATTAATATATTAAACGTGGTAAGTATTTATATTTATTTAAACTTCTCTTACCCCCAATATTCACAGATACTGTTCAAAACATTTATCATCTAAAAGAAAAAAAAAAAGCTTAAATTTCTCTAATAAATTTCAGTAGTTCTACTGACATCAGGGAAGCCATTACATTGTTCCAGTTTCCTTTGGACAAAACAATTTGTATAAAGAAAAATAAAATAAAAAAATCAATGCCTAATACAACCCATGAAAAGAAATTTGGTCTTTTACACCAAACTGTTTCTCATGGTTCTGCCTATTATCTCAAAACTAAAATAAAGCAGTAAGGTAAAAGGGATGGACGAGATAGAAATGACAAATTCTCTAGGTTGAAAAAAAAAAATAAAAATGTACACAGTAGGAAATTATATATATATTTATATTATGTACACAACCAGAAAGGCTAATCAAGCACAGACTCTTGCTCTTTTTTAATAGTTGCTAGCATAGAATGCTCACTGTCTGCTGGTTCTGAGTCCCCACTACTTAACAAGATTGACTTTCCTTCATCTTCAAGAGCAAAGACATCTGAGTTTTGGCCTTGGCATGTATGTTTTACCACATCATTAGGTGTGGAGAACGTTTTGTCACACAAGTTGCACTTGTAACGTTTATTTGTTTGTAGCATGTTGTCTAACTGGCTGCTTTCATCAAATGAACACAGTTCCAAAGTCTGCTTGTCGACCACCGTGAAGGGGTCAGAACTCTTTAGGCATACGTGTCTAGCAGCTTGGTTGGCCCTACAGAAACTCTTGTCACAGGTGCTACACTTGAATGGCTTGCCCGTGTGGATGTACATGTGTTCTCTCCAATGGCTTTTCTGGATAAACTTACGCCCGCAGATAGTGCACTCATACTTTCGACGTTTTACTTCTCTTTCTTGGTCGGCTTGCTCTAAGTTATCTATATCTGCAATATCGGATGGTGGCGGGGTCTCAGCCTGCTGCTGACCATCTATTATCGGCGAGTCTGAGATCTGAGCCATATCACTATCACTCATCATGCCAGTCTCTGTTGTCTCCATGGATTCCTTTCCTAGCTCTGACCCATTATTACAGAAGGAAGGGGAGACACTGGCCTCTGTCTGCCCAGCTGTGGCACTAAATGGCATTCCTGTGTGAAGCTGAAGGTGTACACGCAAACTGCTTCTTAAGTTAAAACGGCGACCGCACAAGTGACAGGCATAATATTTGGGCAAGCTTCCATTTCTCTTCATGATGCTTGGCTTGACGTGAGCGATTGTGAGAGATGTATTTTGCTCCTCGCTTGGCGATTCGTCCATGCTATTTTCTTCCAGCGCGGAAGGAGCAGGAACAGAAGAAGAGGTAGGCTCCGGAGACAATGGCGCGTGCCCTGGCTCAGAGAAAGTTAAATTTGTCCGGTTTGCTGCTGGCAATGAAGACGGGAGTTGATTTAACTGTACATTGTCTGATGGAGTTTCCTGATTCAACCTTGAGGTTTGTGGTCGAGTTTCTCGTGTAGTCTTCTCAGCTGCAGTGGTAACCTTTGTTGGTTGCCTGATCTGATGATCTGCAATCTGGATACCATAGAGAGAAGATGCAAGTGGGAAAACCTGATCTGCATGAGAAAATCCACCATGACTTGCAAGGCTGGCCTCTTGTATTAAAGGAAAGGCATGCAAAAACTTTATGCCTTGCTCAAGGCGCACAGGATCGATAAGCTGAGGGGCCATTTTTCCAGTATACATCAAGTGTAAAAGATAGCTGAAGATATCTGGCTGGATGTCTGTTGATTTTAAACGTACGCATTCACTGCAGAAAAAAATTAAATAAAAATTGTCAGAACAATTTTGCAGACATCAAAAATACACTGCACTGTTTTTTTTTGATAGGTTAAACTCTTTGTTCCATATAAATCCAGACACACTACAAGCAGTCCCCTTGTAAATCCAACTTACATACGACTCATACTTACAAACGGGGGAAGACAACAGGAAGTGAGAGGAAATTCCCTCCTGTAAAGCCTCGTACACACGACCGGTTTTCTCAGCAAGAAAATTGCTGGAAGAGCTTTCTTGCCGAGTAAGCCGTGCGTCTGTACGAGGCTTTCAGGTTTCTCGTCCAGAAAACTGGCCAGAATTTTGTCAAGAAAAATAGAGAACCTGCTCTCTATTTCCTCGTCGGGATTCTCGTCGGCCTGTTTACTGACGAGAAACCCGAGTGTGCACACTTGCCTGTCGTTGTGGAAACACACACATGCTCTAAATGACTGACGCATGCGCGGTAGCTTCCTAGGCATAGGTAGGGTGTAGCAAGATGGAGGCATCGTATGTGACGAGCGTTCGTTCCATTCAAAAGAACGGCGGTTCTTTTGAATCGAGCGTGTGTAAACTCGGCTGGGACAAGATTCTTGTCAAGAATCTCGTCAGGGAAAAACAACAGGTTTTTTCCTGACGAGATTCTCGGTCGCGTGTACGAGGCTTTAAAATGATGGGAAAATAGGATTTTTTTACTCACCGTAAAATCCTTTTCTCTGAGTCCATGGACCGACACAGCTTCTCTATTGACAAAGTGGGTATTATCCGTTAATTAGGAGTGACTAGGCAGAAAAACTTGTAAAAAGTGTTGCATCACACCTTCTACAGTACCGCCCAGGGGGCGGACCCTCTGGTATAACCTCTGTCTGCATCTCGCAGATCAGTTCGTCAAAAAGCAGTACAAACTTAAAAAGGAGGGGTGGGTGCTGTGTCAGTCCATGGACTCAGAGAAAAGGATTTTATGGCGAGTAAAAAATCCTATTTACTCTTTCGTCCATGGACCGACACAGCTTCTCTATTGACAAAGTGGGACGTCCCAAAGCAGTGTCAGAGAAAAAACGAGGGGTGGTAACAGCATAAAAATAAACTTCACCCCAAACACAAAACAGCACTCCTCCAACGGAGGAGTTGCAAATCTAAACAGCCGCCTGCAAAACTTTGCGGCCGAAAGAGGCATTCGAAGATGCACCTACATCAACCTTGTAGAATTTTGTGAGTGTGAGCGGACAACCAAGTCGCCACTTTACATAATTGGGAAACAAACGCTTGATGTCGGAAAGCCCAATAGGCACCTATTGCCCTGGTCGAATGCGCCATGACAGGAAAGGGGGGCGCTTGACCCTTTAAGGCGTAAGCCTGGATTACCATCTGTCGGATCCCCCTAGAGATGGTGGCCGACGAGACTGCTTGGCCCTTCTTGGGACCAGCCACCAAAACAAAAACAGTGAGTCTGACTTCCGGAACAGGGAAGTAGCAGATAGGTATACTCTCAAAGCTCGGACAACGTCCAAGGAATGCAACGCCGACTCCTTAGGATTCGACAGATGAGGACACAAGGATGGACGTACAATGTCTTCATTGAGATGAAAAGCCGAAACGACGTTCGGAAGAAAGGAAGGCTGCGGCCGCAGCACCACCTTATCCTTGTGGAAAATCAAATAGGGAGCCTTGCAGGACAAGGCTGCCAAGCTCAGAGACTCGTCTGACGCAACAGCCACCAAAAAGACCACTTTCTGAGAAAGTGTCAACAGGGGAATATCTCTAATATTCTCAAACGGTGCCTTCTGAAGCACAGAGAGGACCAGGTTTCAAGTCCCACGGAGGTAGCGGGGGACGGACCGGAGGGGCCACATGTCGAACCCCCTGCACAAATGTACTCACGAGAGAGTGAGTCGCCAGGGGTCGCTGAAGAAAAAAAAAAAAAAGACAGGGCAGATATCTGTCCCTTAAAAATCGTACTTAAGGCAAGCCTTTGGTCCACCTCATGCTGTAAAAACAGCAGGATACTGGAAACCAAATAAGTACGCGGATGCCATTTCATTTCCTCACATATGGAGATGTAGGCCTTCCAAGTGCGGTGATAAACCTTCCTAGGACGACGGTTTCCGAGCACTTCTCATAGTAGAGATTACTGAATCTGACAGGCCCCGGTCTCTCAGTACCTGGTTCTCAACAGCCATGCCGTTAAAGCCAGTGACCGTAAAGCAGGATGGAGTATGGGACCTTGCGATAGCAGGTCCTTCCGTAGTGGTAGGCACCAGGGGACGTCTGCTACCAGACGTACTAGATCGGCGTACCAAGGACGCTGAGGCCAATCTGGAGCGATTAGGATCATTGGAATTCCCTCGGCCTCCACTCTGCGGAGCAGAGGAGGAAGAAGCCTTAAGGGAGGGAAGGCAAAGATTAGCCGATACTGACCCCACGATGCCACCAACGCGTCCGTTGCGTCTGCCCATGGGTCTCTTGACCAGGCCACAAACCTCAATACCTTCCGATTGAGTCGGGAAGCCAGAAGATCTACGTCTGGTGTGCCCCATCTTTGGCAGAGGAGTTGGAACACCTCCGGGTGTAAGGACCATTCTCCCTGGTCCAGCATCTGGTGGCTCAGGTAGTCCGCCTGCCAGTTTTCCACACCTGGAATGTACACGGCCGACAGTGCCGGTACGCTCCTCTCTGCCCACTTCAGGATGCGAGCGACCTCCGATGCTGCAGCTGAGCTTCTTGTTCCTCCTTGATGATTGACATATGTCACTGCTGTGGCGTTGTCTGACTGGATCCTGACTGGACGCCCTTGCAGCCTCTGAGACCATTTGAAGAGGATTTCCAGGACATCCTGTGGGGTCCAGCGACCTTGCGCCGACTGAACAACCCAGACTCCCCCCCAACCTGTAAGGCTGGCGTCCGTCGTGATCACTATCCAGTAAACCGGAAGAAATGACTTTCCCGGACATTAGAGCCTGTGCCGTCAGCCACCATACCAGGGATCTCCTGACTAGGTGGCTCACTCAGGTTTGACAATCCAGAGATGATGGACATCTGTTCCATCTGGACAGAACTTCCTTCTGTAACACTCGAGTATGGTATTGAGCATATGGGACTGCCTCGAAGGAGGCTACCATGAGGCCTAACACTCGCATGCAAAAACGGAGTGACGACCAATTCCTGGAAGTCAGCTGCCGTACTGCAGCCTGGAGGGAGGAATACCTTTGCCTCTGAGGAATCCAGAATCAACCCCAGGTACACTAGGCGTTGAGTGGGCACCAATACTGACTTTTGCGTGTTTAGTATCCAACCACAGTCTCGAAGAGTCTGACAGGTAATGGACACGCTTACCTCTAATTCTGAGCTTGAAGGGGCCTTCAGTAGAAGGTCATCCAAGTAGCCCATGATAGCGATGCCCCGCGGTCTTAGAAGTGCCAGAATCAGAACGAGCACCTTGGTGAACGTCCTGGGTGCTGAGGCAAGGCCAAAACGGGAGGGCCACAAACTGATAGTGGTTCTTCCCGATTGCAAATCGCAGAAACCTCTGGTGTCTGGAGTATATGCGGACATGCAGGTATGCGTCCTTGATGTCCAAGGAGGCCAGAAAGTCCCCCGGATGGAGAGCCGTGACTACAGATCGAACCGACTCCATCCGAAATCTTTGTACTTTCACAAAGCAATTGAGGGCCCTGAGATCCAAGATTGGACGAACCCCATCCTTCTTCGGCACAATGAACAGATTTGAGTAAAAATCCTGTTCTGGAACAACTACCCCGCGTTCCAGCAGTCCCTGGACCGCCCCATACAGGGCCTCCCGACGGGTCGGTAGTAGCTGGAGATTGGAGGTGACGAATCTGTCCGGTGGACAAGAGAGAAATTCTATCTTGTAGCCTGAGGAGATTACTTCGCAAACCCACCTGTCGGAGACTAGAGCTGTCCACTGAGTCGCGAATTTGCGAAGACGTCCCCCCACCCGAGAGCTGGGTGGGGGCGGACCTTCATGCAAACGCAGATTTGTCCGCAGGCTTGTTGGGTTTGCGGGACCAAGGACGCTTTTGTCCTTGGGCAGGCGCCTTGTCGGCCTGGGGTCTTTTCCCTGTCGCTCTAGGGGGGACGAAAAAAACGCTTGCGTGCAGTAAAGGAGGGCCCTTGCCCTTGGCGTGGCCCCTAACCTTGCTAGTTTGAGGAAGCAAAGTGCTTTTACCTCCTGTGGCATCCTTGATGATGTCATCCAGAGAGGCCCCAAAAAGTCTGTCGCCCTTAAAAAGGCAGATCCAACAGGGCTTTCTTGGAGGTCTGGTCCGCAGACCAGCCCTTTAGCCAGATCAGGCAGGGTATTGCTACTGCATAAACCGAAGCTTTTGACAGCAGGGGAATAGTATCCATGTCTGACTCGCAGACAAACCCAAGGCCCTGGACCAACTGGTCGGCCAATGTTATCTCATCAGGAGGAGCATCTCGCTCCTTAACCCCTGTAGTAGCAATCTTGCCCATTCAGTAAGTGTCTGAGACACTAGGGCCCCCGCCAATGCCAGGCGTACTGCCGAGCCTACCACTTAGTATAGGTAGCGAGTGAGTGCTTCAGCCTTCTTATCCACAGGGTCCTTGAAAACAGGAGCCCCTTCTACTGGAATTGTGGTGGCTCTATTAAGTCTGGACACCGGAGGGTCCACTATAGGGGGAGTGGTCCATTTCTTCAGAAAAAAAACTCTCCTCAAAGAGGAGACCGCAAATCTCTTTGGAGCTGTAAAGACCCTCAATGGGTTCTCCCATTGCTTGTATAAGTGTTTATCAAAATAAGACACACAAGGGAACACCTTAGCAGTGCTGGCAGGTTTATGAAACCGAAAGTGGACCGGAGTCTCTGCTGCTTCTGCAGTATTTTCCAACTTTAGTGTATCCTGCACTGCAGTAATAAGGTCAGATACCAAAACCGTCTTGCGTACTGACCTGGAGTCATCCTCACTGTCCGGTCACGGTCTGCAGTCTGATGCGTCAGAATCTGGGCCATGAGCCATAGCTGGACCTGGTTCTGCATCAGAATTATCCCCAGAAGCTTGCAGGGGACGGGGGCGTTTACTACCCCCTGTATTCCTGTGTGCTGCTTCCACCCTGGCAGCAAACGCCTCTAGGATTGCCGTCATAGCGTTCAGACACCTCAGGGGCACCAGCTGCTAAATCTGGTGGTTTCAGGGGAAAAGACATCTGGCTCAGATGCCGCGCTGACACCCACAGGGCTCCAGGCAAGATATCAATAGGCCACCCTCCTGTGCTGCAGAGATGCTGGGTCACCCAGAGGACTCACCACCCTTGGATCGGTACCGCTATGCTGCCGTGCTGCGCCTGTGATGCTGTCCCACCGCTGCTGTGTCAGTCTGCTTCTTTTATCAGTGCTTCCTGTGTGAATTTCTCGCACCAGTGTAATGCAACCCTAGAGGCCGGAGACTCTCGCAAAATGGCCACCAAACGTCTGTATGGAAGATAATATGGGCTCTAAGAAAATGGCCGCTGAGGCCAAGCTAGAGGCCAAAGCAGCCGTAGACCACAAAAAGATGGCCGCCGAACAGCAATATATACATACAGCGTGGATCATTACAAACATGGCCGTCGATCAGTCGATAGAGGCCAGTGGGTGTGGAACTACAAGAAAATTGCGCCGAAACCAGAGGAAGATGGCCGCCGGGCAGTCACTAGAGGCCGAACCCGGCATGGACCACCGCAAAATGGCCGCCGACAGCATGGAGTAGGAAGCACATACAGGTAAGCAGAAATTACATTTCTTTTAAATGTTAGTTACAGCCAGCCCCGCTCCAGTGGAACCCCTTAGGCGACACCCAGCAACCTTTAGCTAGAAGCCCAGGGAGGAGGGAAAGGGGGAAGAAAGGGGCCACAACCACTTACTTGGTCTCTCCAGGAATGTCTAGCCAAAATCACCCAGCCGAGGCAGGGGAGTTTACTTACCTATTCTGCATGTATCATGCTGGAAGACATTCCAAACAGATCATCGTCCAAGCACGAAAGGTGACCGTTGGCCAGGCATGCTGCGATTGGACTCATGGGGACGATCATATGTATGCCCTGGAGCGTAAGCTCACCGGCCAGGCTGCTGTGACTCTGCCGTAAGGTCAGCCGAAGCTGAGCGGTCCGATGCAGGCCCTGGAGCGTAGGCTCACCGGCAACCCATGGAGCGACGGGCATGTTGTGGAAAACCAGCGCGTAGCTAGGGTCGGCACACGCTCGATGGCCGAAACTGGGGAGACTACAAGGATCGAGGATCCAGCCTGTCACCCAGTCGGCAATTGATCGAAGATCGCAGGAAACAAAAAAAAATGTAGCAAAAAAAATCTTTCCCCCCCCGGACCAATGGGCCCGAAGGGAGCCATATCCTACTCCTTGCTAGACAGAAAAAAAACTGATCTGCGAAATGCAGACTGAGGGGATATACCCAGAGGCTCCGCCCCCTGGGCGGTACTGTAGAAGTTTTCTGCCTAGTCACTCCTAATTAACGGATAATACCCACTTTGTCAATAGAGAAGCTGTGTCGGTCCATGGACGAAAGAGTAAAGGGCGTCTCCACTGAAGCTTTATAACCAATCCTTGCTTCCACAACAATCCAGAATTTTAAAATTCCAATTGTCACAGGCACAGAGTGAGGTGAAATCTTCTGAACAGGGGCACAAACAGCAAAACAAATGTTACAGGGGTGTTAAACCTTCCTTATGCTATCCAAAAAACAAATATTTTTTGTTTGGAGTTGGACTTAAAAAATGTACCTGTTCCAACTTGCATATAAATTCAACTTTGATCAAACCTAGAGAACCTTGTTTGTAACTGCCTGTAGTACAGTGAGGGAAAAGAGTATATGATCCCCTTCCGATTTTGTATTTTTGCCCACTGACAAAGAAACAGTCTATAATGGTAGGTTTATTTTACCAGTGAGAGACAGAATAACAAAAATATCCAGAAAAATGCATTTCCAAAAAATTCTATTGATTTTCATTTTAACCACTTAAGGACCAAGCCTCGTTTTGAGATTTGGTGTTAACATTTTTTTTTGCTAGAAAATTACTTATAACCCCCAAACATTATATATTGTTTTTTTTTTTTCCAACACCCTAGAGAATAAAATACCAGTCATTGCAATACTTTTTGTCACACCGTATTTGCGAAGCGGTCTTATAAGCGCACTTTTTTGGGGAAAAAATTCACTTTTTTGAATTAATAAAAAAACACAACAGTAAAGTTAGCCCAAATTTTTTCTTATATTGTGAAAGATAATGTTACGCCGAGTAAGTTGATACCCAATATGTCACGCTTCAAAATTGTGCCCGCTCGTGGAATGGCGTCAAACTTTTACCCTTAAAAATCTCCATAGGCGATGTTTAAAAAAATTCTATAGGTTGCATCTTTTGAGTTACAGAGGAGGTCTAGGGCTAGAATTGTCGCTCTAACGATTGCGGCGATACCTCACTTGTGTGGTTTGAACACCGTTTTCATATGCGGGCGCTACTCACGTATGCGTTCGCTTCTGCGCGCAAGCTCGTCTGGACGGGGTGCTTTAAAACATTTTTTTTTATTTATTTTACTTGATTTTATTAATTTTTACACGGTTTAAAAAAAAAAAAAAAAAAAAAAAAGGGTCACTTTTATTCCTATTACAAGGAATGTAAACATCCCTTGTAATAGAAAAAAGCATGACAGGTCCTCTTAAATATGAGATCTGGGGTCAAAAAGACCTCAGATCTCATATTTAGACTAAAATGCAATAATAAAAAAATAAATAAAATTTGGTCATTTGAAAAAAATAAAAAGTGCCTTTAAGACGTATGGGCGGAAGTGACGTTTTGACGTCGCTTCTGCCCTGCTATGGTATGGAGACGGGTGGGGGCCATCTTCCCCTCACTCGTCTCCATACCCAGCTAGGAAGAGGACCCGATCGCCTCCGCCGCTACCGTCCGCTCCAGTAAGCAGCGGAGGGCAGGAGAGCCCTCTCCCGCCGCCGATAACGATGATCTCGCAGCGAACCCACCGCGGAGACCACCATTATCGTTTACAGGACCGCCGCCTGAAGAGATGATCTCTCGGTTGTGGCAGCAGCTGCTGCCGTTACAGAGATATCCCTCTTCAAAAAGAGGACGTATATATACACACAGGAGGCGGTCCTTAAGTGGTTAATGAGTGAAATAAAGATTTGACCCCCCCCCAATCAATCAGCAAGATTTCTGTCCCCCAGGTGTCTTCTATACAGGTAACGAGCTGAGATTACACACTGGTAAACACGACTGTTGTATGACTGCCATCCTACTTTGCCTTGCAACATCGGTCCTAATTCCATCTGACTTGAATGAACAAAATACGATTTTGTTCCAACTTTGAGATAGTCTGACTTGTCCTTTGACCAATCAAAACAATCCCAGTGTGACAAATTCCTTTTACTGCTGTTGTAATCACCATGTTCAGATGTCACAAGTAGGATGGTTAGGACGAGGATCTGACTTTAATGATATTGAATGGTCTGAAAAGGCACCAAAGTAGTGCAGGAACCCTTCCTAAAGTTGGCCCGACTTGTGTCAGGCCAGTTAAGACGGCTCTCATAGGGAACCATTGTTTTGTACACGTCATGCGACATGTGCTCCCAAAGTTGGAGCATATGTCGCACCAATGTGAACCGGGCTCCTAATCTTGGCTTGTTACCTATACAGGTAACAAAAAAAAAAAAAAAGACACTTGTCCACAGAAGCAGTCAGATTCCAATCTCTCCACCATGGCCAAGACCAAAGAGCTGCCCAAGGATGTCAGCGGGGGGTTAGCCCCCCCTG
Source organism: Rana muscosa (assembly GCA_029206835.1). Lineage (NCBI taxonomy): Eukaryota > Metazoa > Chordata > Amphibia > Anura > Ranidae > Rana > Rana muscosa. Next base: position 77,055,668 of record CM055121.1, read on the forward strand.
CTCTAGTGTGAAAGTGCCCGTACCTGCTCCGGTTGTCTTGCCTCCTGAAAATTTATACCTCCCATCACTTGAACCCTAAAACGAATTTCCTAAAACATTTAGCACTGAACTGCAACTGACTTTAAATCAACACTTCTAAATTCAATCCCTTGAATTTCACACTTGTCTCGAGGCTGAAAGTCTCCATCACTGTGTACTTGTTCTCAGCTACAGTTAAATTCTGCTTTAAAAAGGAGGTTGTATACCTTCCTTTATGATTTGTACCTATAGGTACGGTAATTATCTCCTAAACGTGCGCTGGCACAAAAAAAGGTCACAAGCTAACCGTATAAGAGAACAATAAACAATAGTGCAGCGCTATAACTAAATATATAAAAAGTGGCACAAAGATATGAAATCATAAGCCAATAAACATAAATACAGCAGCGTTAGCGTACGTTATGTTTATAGGCTTATGATAATTTCATATTTTTGTGTCACTTTATATGTTTAGTTTGAGCGGTGCACTACTTTTTTTATTGCATGAAAGTCAGACCAAATTAGTGCATGAACTACTTTGAAGTCACTGCAACTTTAGGTCACACATATATGAATGCTTATCACTGGAAAACATGGGGTACAATTGGTCATGCGACTTTGATGTCCACAATCGTATGATAAGTCTCACACGTGTAAATACTGTGTTAACATTGCTTAACCACTTGTCCACCGCCCACTGTCAATTGACGGCGGGCGGAGGACACTCTCGTTCTGGGAGGACGTCATATGACGTCCTCCCTTTAAATTGAGCTAGAAGGCGCGCGCTCGCCGCCAGCGGCGCGCGCCCGCCGCGTTCACAAGGCCCCGGTGCGCGTGCCCGGCGGCCGCGATTGCCCGGGAAACGAGCAGGAAAGTGGGTCTCTGTGTGTAAACACAGAGATCCACGTCCTGTGAGGGAGAGGAGGCTGATGGTGTGTCCCTTGTACATAGGGACAACCATCAGTCACCTCCCCCAGTCAGTCCCCTCCCCCCACAGTAAGAAAACATTGAGGGAACATATTTAACCCCTTCCCGCCCCTAGTGGTTAACCCCTTCCCTGCCAATCACATTTATACAGTAATCAATGCATTTTTATAGCAGGGATCGCTGTATAAACGTGAATGGTCCCAAAAATGTGTCAAAAGTGTCCGATGTGTCCGCCGCAATATCGCAGTCACAATAAAAAAAAAAAAAAAAAACGCAGATCGCCGCCATTACTAATAAAAAAAAAAGCTATAAATCTATCCCCTATTTTGTACACGCTATAACTTTTGCGCAAACCAATCAATACGCGCTTATTGAGATTTTTTTTTTTTTCCAAAAATATGTAGAAGAATACGTATCGGCCTAAACTGAGGAAAATTTTATTTAAAAAAAAAAAAAAAAAAAAAAAAATGGGTATTTATTATAGCAAAAAGTAAAAAATTGTGTTTTTTTCCCCAAACTGGACGCTCTTCTTTTGTTTATAGCGCAAAAAATAAAAACCGCAGAGGTGATCAAATACCACCAAAAGAAAGCTCTATTTGTGGGAAAAAAAGGACACAAATTTTGTTTGGGAGCCACGTCGCACGACCGCGCAATTGTCATTCAAAGTGTGACAGCGCTGAAAAATGGCTTGGGCAGGAAGGGGGTTTTCGTGCACAGTAGGGAGGTGGTTAAAAGCCAAGTCAATGGTTCTGAAAAAAAAAAAAAAAAACACAACACACAATAGTACATTTCTGTGATTAACGAAAATAAGACATATTACCTTGTTTGATGAACAAAGAGCATCTTGAAATAGTTGGAAAATGATGCAAGGACCGACTTGTGTGCCTTAAAGTAAACATCACCAATGGCTACTGTGCAGTCACAGAGAAACCCAAATTCTCTCTGGGCATTTAGCTGTTGCAGAAGTATAAGTCCATGATTGGCCAAATCCATCTTGCTTCAATGGAGCCTAAAAACACAAGACAGGATTCTACCGTAATTACAGAAGAGGTAAAATGACTTGTTTTGTTCTTTTGAGTGATTAAAGTCTCTAAAAATCTAAAACCTTTGCTTCCCTGCAACAGAAGGCAAAGTATATTAATCTGTCGGTCCATTTCTTCTACTTCTCAGTTTCAACACAGTAGCCTCCTGTTCGGCATTGAACACTTACAGCGGGGTCAAATTTATGTGCCCTACACCACATGCTGGTTCCTTCCTCTGACCTCTATCTCAATGCAGGACTCAGTAGTGACATAGGAGTTGAAGGAAGGAAAGGTGACCAAGGGTGCATGGTCCAGACACTTACAGAAGCATCAGATGCCGAAGAATCTTTCCAAGACTGCAGCGCTAAAAAAGGAGGATAGGTAGGAGAAATGGACTGCCAGAGGGGCGAGTATATTCTGCCTATTGCATGTTTTAAAAATCTTAAATGTTCTGAGTTTATACATATTAGCAAAGACACACACAAACGGAACATAATCTCCAAGCTTCCTACAAACTGTATTGTGGTAATACATTTTTTTGGACAACAAATGAAAACCAAAACATATGTGAAACTGTAAAAAAGCAAACTTACATTATGAACAATTACATGTGTGTGTGTGTGTGTAATTATATATATATATATATATATATATATATATATATATATATATATATATATATACACACACATACACACACACACACACACACACAAAAGTGAGTACATCCCTACAGCTTGTAGAACAGTTTAAATTTGCAGTCCCCTTAAAATAACTCAACACACAGCCATTAATGTCTAAACTGCTGCAAAAGTGAGTACACCCCAAAGTGAAAATGTCCAAATTGGGCCCAAAGTGTCAATATTTTGTGTGGCCACCGTTATTTTTCAGCACTGCCTTAACCCTCTTGGGCATGGAGTTCGCTAGAGCTCCACAGGTTGCCACTGGAGTCCTCTTCCACGCCTCCATGATGTCATCATGGAGTTGGTGTATGTTACAGACCTTGCGCTCCTCCACCTTCCATTTGAGGATGCCTCACAGATGCTCAATAGGGTTTAGGTCTGTAGATATGCTTGGTCAGTCCATCACCTTTACCCTCAGCTTCTTTTGCAAGGCAGTGGTCGTCTTGGAGGTGTGTTTGTCATGTTGGAATATTGCCCTACGGCCCAGTCTCTGCTTCAGTATGTCACAGTACATGTTGGCATTCATGGTTCCCTCAATGAACTGTAGCTCCCCAGTGCCGGCAGCACTCATACAGCCCCAGATCATGACACTCCCACCACCATGCTTGACTGTAGGCAAGACACACTTTTCTTTGTACTCCTCACCTGGTTGCCGCCACACACGCTTGACACCATCTGAACCAAAAAGGTTCATCTTGGTCTCATCAGACCACAGGACATGGTTCCAGTAATCCATGTCCTTAGTCTGCTTGTCTTCAGCAAACTGTTTGCGGGCTTTCTTGTGCATAGTCTTTAGAAGAGGCTTCCTTCTGGGACAACAGCCATGCAGACCAATTTGATGCAGTGTGCGGCATATGGTCTGAGCACTGACAGGCTGACCCCCCCCCCACCCCTTCAACCTCTGCAACAATCATATGTCTATTTCCCAAAGACAACCTCTGGATATGACGCTGAGCACTTGCACTCAAATTCTTTGGTTGACCATGGTGAGGCCTGTTCTGAGTGGAACCTGTCCTGTTAAACCGCTGTACGGTCTTGGCCACCGTGCTGCAGCTCAATTTCAGGGTCTTGGCAATCTTCTTATAGCCTAGGCCATCTTTATGTAGAGCAACAATTCTTTTTCAGATCCTCAGTGGAGTTCTTTGCCATGAGGTAGAGCTGCACGATTCTGGGAAAAAATGAGAATCACAATTCTTTTGATTAGAACAAAAAGAGCACGATTCTCTCACGATTCTTTAAAATGGTAAAATGTCCCGAAGACAGCCAGCCAAGTGTGGTATGTGGGGGGGGGGGGGGGGGAGATGGGGGAGAAGGGAGGACGGACAGCAGCACACATTTTCTTATAGAAACTCACCGCCCGTATGTTGAAATTGTCTCTCTTCTGCTCGCACACAGCCCCGCCTCCTCCTAACCCTGCGCAGTGATAGACAGAACACATCCCAGCATTGGACCTGCATTCTGTCTATCACAGCGTGGGGTTAGGAGAGGCGGGGCTGTGTGCGAGCAGAGGAGAGACTGTTTCAATGCATCACGCTCTATGATCAATTTGCGTTCCACGCTGGTTACGTGGAACTGGCGGGGATTTAAGAAAATCGCGGTCATCCAGCCTGGAGATCGTGGGGGGGGGGGGGAGGGGAATCGAGATCGCGATCCTCAAACGATTAATCGTGCAGCTCTACCATGAGGTGCAATGTTGAACTTCCAGTGACCAGTATGAGAGAGTAAGAGAGATAACACCAAATTTAACACACCTGCTCCCCATTCATACCTGAGACCTTGTAACACTAACAAGTCACATGACACTGGGGAGGGAAAATGGCTAATTGGGCCCAATGTGGACATTTTCACTTAGGGGTGTACTCACTTTTGTTGCCAGTGGTTTAGACATTAATGGCTGCGTGTTGAGTTATTTTGAGGGGACAGCAAATTTACAGTTATACAAGCTGTACACCACTTTACATTGTAGCAAAGTGTAATTTCTTCAGTGTTGTCACATGACAAGATATAATAAAATATTTACAAAAATGTAAGGGGTGTACTCACTTTTGTGATAGTGTGGGTGTGTGTGTGTTATGATAAAACAAATTCCTCAAAATTAGCCTGAAGAAAATTAGTGAACATGAGGTTCATGTTTAGAAATTTCTCAGTCACCATCCTGAACACAGAAGTCAGGGATGAGACCACAAGCAGTACTTAGTCTCCATGTCAGTAGTATAACTAGAGCAGATGGGCATATTTTTATAAAGTGATTTGGGGGCAGTGCAGACACCTGGCTCACTGATTTTCTCTGAAGTTTGCACTAAGATACAAGTCAGATTCTAGGCATACCGTATTTGCCGGTGTATAAGGCGACCAGGCGTATAAGACGACCCCCTAATTTCACAGTTTTTTAGGATTTTTTTGCCTGTACTCACCGTATAAGACGACCCCCCTTCCTGAGGCTTCCGACGCTTCATATTTCTTTCTTCTGGAGCCATATTCTTCTTCATTCTTGCTGGAGCCAATCACGGTGAAGCAATGTATTCTATTAATGGATACTAAGCCTGCTTGGATTGGCAGAGGCTGTAACATCATCAGCTCACGCCTCTCCGACTCTCAAAGCCAATCCGAGCAGGCTACTCTATGTAGCCTGCTCGGATTGGAGTAACAACCTCTGCCAATCCGAGCAGGCTCTGTATTCATTTGAATACATCGCTCACCGGGATTGGTTAAGTGGTATATACTGTATGTAGCCGAAGCTACATACAGTATTACCGCACATCCAGCAGGCATCCGAGCAGCTGACCCAGCGTATAAGACGACCCCTGCTTTTTGGCCAGTTTTTTTTAAGTGTAAAAGGTAGTCTTATACGCCAGCAAATACAGTACTCTCTGAGGCAGGGGTCTCAAACTGGCGTCCCTCTAGCTGTTGCAAAACTACAAGTCCTGTGAGGCATTGCAAGGCAGTTAGAAGCATGACTCCCACAGGCAGAGGCATTAAGGGACTTGTAGTTTCGCAACAGCTGGAGGGCGGCCAGTTTGAGACCCCTGCTCTAAGGATTAATTTATTTTACAGGGATGCAGGCGCCGCAATTTTCTCATTAGAACCTTGCAAGGGCATCAGCAGATTGGAATGAACACAGACACTCCCATTCGGGAAACAGACTTTCAAGGACATAATAGAACATACAGATTTTTCTTAAGAACAGAAACACCACAGTTTGTTAAAATAGATCACCCAGGAGGGGATTATTTTTTCTCAACAGTAGAGCAACTCTTTAAAAAATGGGCCTAGGTAAAACCTGAAACGTTGGATTTGGTGACCCCTCTCTAGCCCCTTCAGCCTGATCTGTAACTTTGCAAGTGCATTTATTGTTTCTCTATTGACCTATAAATGTCCATGTTTTTTTACCTACTATACAAATGCGGGGGCTGGCTTTGTAATATGCAGGGGGGCTGTGTAATGTAAAGGGGTCCATATGTGGCCCTCCATGCATTCACAATTTCACACACATTGAATCTGGCCCTCAAGTAGAAAAAAGTTTGCTGACCCCTGTCTTAAGATACAGTGGATATAAAGTCTACACACCCGTGTTAAAATGTCAGGTTTCTGTAATGTAAAGAAATGAGACAAAGATAAATCATTTCAGAACTTTATCCACTTTTAATGTGACCTATAAACTGTACAACTCGGTTGAACAACAAACTGAAATCTTTTAGGTGGATGGAAATAATAATATGGTTGCATAAGTGTGCACACCCTTAAATTATAAGTCTATCAGCATGGCGCGAGGCGTGCAGCGCTTTGTGAATGGCCAGCGTTGTCTTCTGGGACACACAGGTCCCAGAAGACAGCAGAGAGGTTTTGCTGCACAAAAGGATATGACATCTTGCGCCGTGGCCCAGATTGATCAGAAGTACCACTCAAAAGTGGGTGGAATCTTCTTCTGGTGAAGCCATTGCTTTGTTGGTTTAGATGTGTGCTTTGGGTCATTGTCATGCTGAAAGATGAAGTTCCTCTTAATGTTCATGACTAAGGCCCCTGTTCCAGCGGAAGAAAAACAGCCCCAAAGCACGATCCTGCCACCACCATTTCTCACGGTGGGTATGGTGTTCTTTAGGTGATGTGCAGTGTTTTTGCTCCAAACATATCTTTTGGAATTATGGCCAAAAGGTTCAGCCTTGGCTTCATCAGACAATAACACATTTTCCCACATGCTTTTAGGAGACTTCAGATGTGTTTTTGCAAATTTAGGCTTGGATGTTTTTCTTCGTAAGAAAAGACTTCCATCTTGCCACTCTACCCCATAGCCCAGACTTATGAAGAATACAGAAGATTGTTGTCACATGTACCACACAGTACTTGCCCGCTATTCCTGCAGCTCCTTTAATGTTGCTGTAGGCCTCTTGGCAGCCTCCCTGACCAGTTTTCTTCTCGTCTTTTCATCAATTTTGGACGGCCGTTCAGTTCTTGGCTAATGCCATAGTGACATATTTTCTCCACTTGATGATTACTGTCCTTCACTGTGTTCCATGGTATATCTATCTAATGCCTTGGAAATTCTTTTGTACCCTCCTCCTGACTGATACCTTTTAACAATGAGATCCCTCTGATGCTTTGGAAGCTCTCTGCGGACCATAACTTTTGCTGTAGGATGCGACTAAGAATATGTCAGGAAAGACCTACTAGAACTGCTGAACTTCAGTTGGGGTTAATCAGAGGCACTTTAAGAGCCCTTTCACACTGCTGCCGCCCATAACGTCGGCGCTAAAACGCCGCTATTTTACCGTCGGATTTGTGCCGCATTTCGGCCGCTAGCGGGGCGCTTTTAACCCCTGCTAATGGGCGAGAAAGTGTTAAAACCGCCCGCAATGCGCTGCTACAGCAGCATATTGCCGGTGCTGCCCATTGATTTCAATATGGCGGACACTTGACGCCATTTTGGGACCAGTCATTGATACAGTGATCAGATATGCTATAAAATAGGATTTTTGTACTCACCGTAAAATCAGTTTCTCTGACGTCCATGGACTGACACAGCTCTCATACTGTTTACGTGTGGGTATATGTTCCTGCTCGCAGGAGAAGATCTAGGCAGAATGTTAGAAACCTACATTCTAGAACAAAACCAGAGCGGAACAGCCCCGCCCAGGGGGGCGGTCCCTCCGGACATAACCCTCCTACCTGCAGCTAGCAGCCTCAGTTCGTAACAAGCAGTACAAACCTTAAAAGAAGGGTGGGTGCTGTGTCAGTCCATGGACGTCAGAGAAACGGATTTTACGGCGAGTACAAAAATCCTATTTTCTCTTATTGTCCATGGACTGACAGCTCTCATACTGTTTACGTGTGGGATGTCCCAAAGCAGTATAAGAAAAGGGTGGGAGCAAATAGTAAAGGAACAACCAAAACTTCACTCCAACCAGCAGAGCTCCTCAACGGAGGAGCTGCAACATTAAACAGCGGCCTGCAACACTTTGCGGCCGAAGGAAGCATCCGAAGATGCAGCCACATCAACCTTATAGAATTTTGAAAAGGCATGAACGGACGACCAGGTCGCCGCCTTGCACACATGTGCAACCGACACTTGATGTCGGAAAGCCCAGGAAGCACTGATTGCCCTGGTGGAATGCGCCGTAACCGGAAAGGGAGGCGCCCTCCCCTTAATGGCATAGGCCTGTATAACAGTCTGTCTGATCCACCTAGAAATGGTGGCAGACGACACCGCTCAGCCCTGTTTCAGACCAGAGACAGACACAACTAGTGAGTCATAGCACGTACCACATCCAATGTGTGAAGCGCAAACCCTCTGGGATGCGATGGGTGAGGACACAAGGACGGGAGGACAATGTCCACATGTAGGTGAAAAGCCGGGACCACCTTTGGCAAAAGGAAGGTCGCGGACGCAACACCGCCTTATCCTTATGGATGACCAAATAGGGCGACTTGCAGGACAAGGTCGCCAACTCAGACACCCGTCTGACAGAAGTAATGGCCACTAAGAAAGCCACCTTCGGAATCTCTGATATTTTCAAAGTGAGGTTCCAGGAGAACCGAGAGCACCAAATTCAAATCCCGAGGAGGGAGAGGAGGTTTAACAGGAGGGAGCACATGGCGAACCCCCTGCACAAAGGTGCTAACCAAGGAATGACCCGCTAGCAGTCGCTGAAAGAAGATGGCCAAGGCCGAAATCTGACCCCTAATGGTACTCAAAGCAAGCATTTGGGTCACGCCACGCTGCAAGGACCGCAGGATACTGGGGACAGAATACGTTTGTGGACGCTATTCCAGCTCTTCGCACATAGCGATGTAAGCTTCCCAGGTACGGTGATATATCTTTCTAGCGGAAGAATTCCGTGCCTTTAACATGGTCGAAATTACCGAATCCGAGAGACCTCGGACTCTCAGCACCTGGCTTTCAAATAGCTATGCCGTTAAAGCCAGAGACTGTAAAACAGGACCTTGAGACAGAAGGTCCTCCCTCATTGGCAACCGCCAAGGAACGTCCGCGATGAGACGTACCAGATCAGCGTACCAATGACGCCGAGGCCCATCCGGCGCAAAGAGGATCACCGGAATCCCCACGGCCACAACCCTGCGCAGCAGGCGAGGAAGCAGCTGCAGCGGAGGATAACAGATATCAGGTGATAATGACCCCATGGGGCCACCAACGGATCCGAGGCATCCGCCCAAGGATCCCTGGACCTGGCCACAAACCTTGACACCTTACGATTGAGTCAAGAGGCCATCAGGTCCAAATCCAGCATGCCTTCTGCTAGGCAGAAAAAAAACTGGGGCTGCTAGCTGCAGGTAGGAGGGTTATGTCCGGAGGGACCGCCCCCCTGGGCGGGGCTGTTCAGCTCTGGTTTTGTTCTAGAATGTATGTTTCTAACATCTAACATTCTGCCTAGATCTTCTCCTGCGAGCAGGGACATATACCCACGCGTTCACAGTATGAGAGCTCTGTCAGTCCATGGACGATAAGAGAAAATGCACCGATTACTGTAAAAATTACACTGGCAGTGAAGGGGTTAACCAGTAGGGGCGCTGAAGGGGTCAAGTGTGTCCTAGGGAGTGCTTCTAACTGTAGAGGGGATGGGCTACGTGTGACACGACACTGATCACCGCTCCCCATCACACGGAGCTGTGATCAGTGTCCTGTCACTAGAAAGAATGGAGAAATGCTTGTTTACATCAGCATTTCCCCGTTCTTCCTCTCCGTGAGACGATCGCAAGTATCCCCGCGGACATAGAGTCCATTGTGTCAACGTATATCGTTGTGCGCTGGTTGGCATGTGGTTAAAGATTTAAGTTTGTTTTTCGATTGAGTTGTACAGTTTATAGGTCACATTAAGGGCTCTTTCACACGGAGGTCCGAAAAAGTGTGACGGAGGAAAATCCTATTTTTCCTTCCGCCTGCGGAGCGGATGACAACGGACTCTACGGTCCGTCGTCATCCGATTCCCCATAGGGGAGAGCGGCGCTCTGACAGGGCGGTCCCTGCACAGTGTGCGGGGACCGCCCAGTCATCCGTCGGCTCAGCGGGGATCAACCGAGCGATCCCCGCTGAGCAAGCGGAGCTTCACGGATCCGCCCCGTGTGAAAGAGGCCTTAAAGGTGGAAAAGTTCTGAAATGATTTATCTTTGTCAATTTTTTACATCACAGAAACCTGACCTTTTAATAGACTTTTTAAATCCGCTAACGATTATGCTTCCATTCCTATATTCAAACCTTACCCATCGCAGTACCCACAGCTTTACTCCAATCTTTTAGAACAGAATTTACAAAATTACTATGGGCCCACTTTGACTGTATTAGCAGGACAACACTTACCCTACTGAAACTCAGGGGTGGCCTTCCATATGTCCCCCTCCTTTACTTCACGGGGGTAGCTGACTGGTTCAAGCATTCCTCACAAATAATGGATTTTACTTGAACAGGAATTTTCCATCTTTCCTCTACAAGGCCTGCCTTGAACAATCTTGAAACATTATCCCTCCCCAGCTAAACACCCAACCATTGGGCCTACTTTAGCAGTAGAAGCCAACTTTCAGGAACCCCACATCTCCTCAAGCACCCCAGCCTCATCATTGGGCACCCTGAATTTCTAGAAAGATACTGGAGGCAAACTGGACACATCACCTCTAGTAGGTAAAATAGCCACCTGAAACCCATCATATCCTAAATTTAAATGGTAATTTCATGCTGGACAATAATATACATGTTAACAGACTGTAGGCCCTTAAAGATATTAAAACTTATAGAAAACTGTATCTGTGGGAGGGCTCTCCTTTTACCATCCACATTACCTAGGTGGATGCAACATCAGTCCAATGCTGCATCTGTCCCCGGCGCCTCTGCACTGAGAACCGAGCGATCAAACATTGCCAATGGCTCGGTTCTCACAGCTCCCTGAGCATAGAGCTGCAGCCTCTCTGCTCTTGCCCCCCCGCCCCCCCCCACTGGAGCGCTGAGCTGTGGAGGGGCGGGGAGCGGCCGTCTCAGGCTCTCAGCAGTTTGCGGAGAGGCTGAGGCGGGTACCAGTCCAGGCACCTGGTTGACCCAGACTCCCATTGTTGGGATGACGCAGTGTGTGGACTGATTCCTGCGATGTCAGTCCGCTCTCCTGAAAACGGGTCATAGGAGTGCAAAACAAATTATATTACTGTGACCCATAGAAGAAGCCCAGCCAAACGAGCTCAGGCTGGACTTATCCTTTAACGCTTCCTTCACCTTTTGAGATTAACACATTAGAGGGTAACTCCACTTTTGGGGTGGTGGGGATAATAATATACTGTATACAATTGCAACACAAGTCATATTGTAATTGATTATTAAAAATTGCCTTCCCTTACGATCTGCAGCACTGTCATTTTCTGTAAAATGCACTACAATATGGCCACCTGGGGGGCGTTCTGTGTACCGAACACACCCCAGAAATGTAATTTCCTGCTTATGTGATTAATTACATAGTAGGTGAGGTTGCAAAAAGACACAAGTCCAATGTGTGTGATTATAAGTCAGTATTACCTTGTATATTCCTATATGTTGTAGTCGTTCAGGTGCTTATCTAATGTTTTTTTGAAACCATCGATGCTCCCAGCTGACACCACCGCCTGTGGAAGGGAATTCCACATCCTGGCTGCTCTTACAGTAAAGAACACTCTACGTAGTTTATGGTTAAACCTCTTTTCTTCTAACTTTAATGAGTGGCCATGTGTAGTGGTGCAACGGATCGTCATTGATCCTTGATCCGCACGGATCAATGACTTCGGATCGGCACACCCGTGATCCGCGGCGTGCCGCGGATCGCAGAGCGGTAAAGCACACATTAAAATTGTCTCCGCTCTGCTCGCACTCATACAGCCCCGCCTCCTCCTAACCCCGCGCTGTGATAGGCAGAATGCGGGTCCAATGCTGGGATGTGTTCTGTCTATCACAGCGTGGGGTTAGGAGGAGGCGGGGCTGTGTGAGTGCGAGCAGACAGCTTCAATGGCCGGAACATACAGATAAGGTGAGCGGCCATCCGTCCTCCCCTCTCCCCCCCCCACCACATACCTCTCTCTGCTGGCTGCCTGGCTCTGTCTTCGGGACTCCGTCCTCCCCCTCCTCCCCCCGGCCGCCGAGTCTGTCTCCTGTCCCTGCCACCTATGTACACAGTGAAAGAGGGGTGAGCTGTGCTCTTCCCCTCTCAGCTGTGACTCCTGTTTTGGAGGTGAAAGGGTCAAGAGAACCTGTCACCTCCAATTGCTATCACACAGGGAATTGTTTTCACCTGTGTGATAACTTTATTGCTATGTGAAAAAAAAAAATTGATAAAAAAAATAAGAAATAAGAATTAAATAATAAAAAAAAAAAAACAAAACAAAACAAAACAAAACAAAACAAAAAAAAGGTATAAAACATAGGCATGTCAGGAAAAATTTGAAAGTTTGTTACCTCCCAGAGGGGCTTCTAGTAAAATTATTACAAAGTCATCCAAAATGTAAAATCCATCGGACTGTTTACATTTTAAAAGCAGCAGCAAACCTTACATGATTGCTAATGTGACGGAACACCTCTGATTTTCACATTTAACCTTTAGTTAAATGTGAAAATCAGGTGTTCTGTCACATTAGCAACCATGTAAGGTCAGCAGGTTTGCTGCTGCTTTTAAAAAACATGTAAAGAGTCCGTCGGATTTACAAATACTCTATTTAAGCAAATAAGCTCTGTTTTGTGTTGAAAATAACTGAAATCGAAAATTCCGGTGGGTGTAACTTTTTTTTTTCCCCTTTTTTTTTGGCCGATCCGAAAATGATCCGATCCGTGGCTCTGATCCGAGGATCGATTCGATCCGTGAGTTTTTTGATCCGTTGCACCCCTAGCCACGTGTCTTGTTAACCACTTCAGCCCCGGAAGATTTTACCCCCTTCCTGACCAGAGCACTTTTTACAATTTGGCGCTGCGTCGCTTTAACTGGCAATTGCACAGTCGTGCGATGCTGTACCCAAACACACCAGTTGTCAACCGGCCGCCGTCAACTGACGGCGGTAGGAAGACACCGTTATCCTGAGCGGACGTCATATGACGTCGCGCCTTTAAAGTCCACTAGGGGGCGCGCGTCGCTGGGCACCCGATGCGCGTGCCCGGCGGCCGCCGGGCACCCGCGATTGCCCAGTAACCGAGCAGGACTGTGGATCTGTGTGTGTAAACACACAGATCCACATCCTGTCAGGGAGAGGAGACCGATGGTGTGTCCCTTGTACATAGGGACAACCATCGGTCACCTCCCCCAGTCAGTCCCCTCCCCCCACAGTTAGAAAACATCTAGGAAACACATTTAACCCCTTCCTCGCCCCCTAGTGTTAACCCCTTCCCTGCCAGTCACATTTATACAGTAATCAATGCATTTTTATAGCACAGATCGGCCTAAACTGAGGAAAATGGAAAAAAAAAAAAAAGGATATTTATTATAGCAAAAAGTAAAAAATTGCGTTTTTTTTTTAAAACTTGTCGCTCTTCTTTTGTTTATATCGCTCTATTTGTGTGGGGAAAAAAGGACGCAAATTTAGTTTGGGAGCCACGTCGCACGACCGCACAATTGTCACTTAAAGCGTGACAGCGCTGAAAGCTGAAAAATGGCTTGGGCAGGAAGGGGGTTTAAGTGCCCAGTAGGGAAATGGTTAAAGGAAAACCTGTATATGTACGGGATTTCGCACAGGAGAAACAATTTGCCGCAGTCAAACTGCGTGGGTCGGGAACCGGTTAAACTCCCTTCCACAAAAAAGTTTTAGCCCTATTGTGGGGTCATCAGTACGGTATTTGTAAATTTAAATCATATCCCCTCTCAAGCGTCTCTTCTCCAGAGAGAATAAGTTCAGTGCTCGCAGCCCCATGCAATGTGAATTCAGCCATACAATCTGTATGGCTGAATTCGGTTCGCACAGACATCGCATTTGATTTGCACAGCAGTGCAGTGTGAATCACATGCAATGTCTGACATTGCAACAGTGGGAACCTTTAACAACTTCCTTACCGGGCCATAGTAATACGACGCTGGCAGGAACCCTCTCTCCCTCCGGGTGGACGTCATATGATGTCCCTGCTTCCCGGCCGTCTAGGGGGGCGCGTGCGCTGCCGCATCGCTCGGGACTCGGTACGCGTGCCCGCGATGTCTGACGGGCACCCGCGATCACAGCAGGAGTGTGGATCTGTGTGTGTAAACACACAGATCCACCTCCTGTCAGAGGAGAGGAGACCGATGTTAGTTCCCAGTACAGAAGAACACCCATCGGTCTCCTCCCCTTGCGAGTCCTCTCCCCCCCTACAGTTAGATTCACTCAATAGGGAACATATTAACCCCTTCCCTGCCAGTCACATTTACACAGTAATCAGTGCAGTTTTATAGCACTAATCACTGTATAAATGTGAATGGTCCCAAAAATGTGTCAAAAGTGTCCGATATGTCCACCGCAATGTAAAAAAAAAAAAAAAAGTAGATCGCCGCCATTACTAGTAAAAAAAAAAAAAAAAAAAAAAAAAAAAAAAGCCATAAATTTATCCCCTATTTGCGCAAACCAATCAATATACGCTTATTGCGGGGTTTTTTCATCGTGGGGGTGCCGATGCTCGTGACCGCCAGCCACGGCGATCGCGGGCACGAGAGGCAGAACAGGGACGTGTGTGTGTAAACACACACACACACACACACACACACACACATGTTCTGTAAACTGAGGAAAGGCAAAATTGTGAGTTCCTAATAGCTAGGAACCACGATCTGTAATTTTCTCTAGGTCAGTCCCGTCCCTCTTCAGTTAGAGCACACATTAGGGAACACAATTAAAGTGGTTGTAAACCCTAGGACACAACTTAATGTTATAATATAGCCCCTAACACAGGCAGCCGATCGCTGCCTGTGAAAGTGTACTCACATTTTTACTTTCCAATAAAAATAGGATTTTTATAACAGCTTACCTGTAAAATCCTTTTCTTGGAGTACACCACGGGACACAGAGCTAGTCATTACATAATGGGTTAAGGGTCACCAGCGGTGATTGGACACTGGCACAACCAATGGAAGACAGTTCCCCTCCATATAACCCCTCCCATCAGGGAAGTACCTCAGTTTTGTAGCAAAGCAGTAAGGTTCCCATAAGAAGGGGGGGACCTCTGTGTCCCGTGGTGTACTCCAAGAAAAGGATTTTACAGGTAAGCTGTTATAAAAATCCTATTTTCTTTATCGTACACCACGGGACACAGAGCTAGTCATTACATAATGGGACGTCCCAGAGCAATGCTCATATGAAGGGGGGGAGACACAGATCAAAACAGGCCGCTTGCGGACCAGAAGCCCTATACTGCTGCCTGCAGCACACTTCGCCCAAAGGCGGAATCCTCATGTCCTTTCACATCTATTTGATAGAATTTGGAAAATGTATGGACTGAAGACCAAGTTGCAGCTTTACAGATCTGAGCCATCGAAGCCTGGTGGTGCACTGCCCATGAAGCACCTATCGCCCTGGTAGAGTGCGCCTTAACAGGAAAAGGAGGAGTCCTGTTCTTTAAACCATAAGCTTGAATAATTACTTGTCTAATCCACCTGGAAATGGTGGATTTTGATACCGCTTGGCCCTTCTTGGGCCCATCTGGTAAAATAAACAAAACATCTGTTTTACGTATCTGAGCGGTTGCTTGCAGATACACCTTTACCGCTCTCAGTAGATCTAGAGAGTGTAATAATTTTTCCCCCGCCGTCCGCGGGTTTGGAAAAAAGGAAGGCAGAACAATGTCTTGATTTAAGTGAAAAGCCGACACCACCTTAGGTAGAAAAGCCGGATGGGGTCGTAGTACGATTTTGTCCTTGTGACAAATTAGATAAGGCTCTTTACAAGAAAGAGCTGCTAGCTCTGATACTCTCCTAGCAGAAGCTATAGCAATCAGAAAGGCCAACTTCCTACTTAATATAATTAAAGGAATATGGCGAATAGGTTCAAAAGGTTGCTTTTGCAACACTGACAATACCAAATTCAAATCCCATGGACACAAGGGAGTCCTAACTGGAGGATTTATCCTCAGTACCCCCTTAATGAATGTCCGAACTAGGGAGTGAGATGCCAATGGTCTCTGAAAGAAGACTGATAGAGCCGATATTTGCCCTTTGATGGTGCTAAGGGCTAAATTCATATCCACTCCTAACTGGCAAAAAGCAAGAATCCTACTTATTTCATACTTCTGAGGATTCCAACATCTGGATTCACACCAGGAAACGTATGCTCTCCAGACTCTCTGATAGATGAGTCTGGAGGCTGGCTTTCTAGCATTAATGAGCGTAGAAAGAGCCGGACCAGAGACCCCTCTCTTTTTAAAAATGTGGGTCTCAGCAGCCAGGCCGTCAACTTTAGCCTTTGTAAGGAAGGGTGGAATACTGGACCCTGTGACAGCAGGTTGTGTCGAAGTGGAAACTTCCAGGGCCTTCCTATCGCCATTTTTACAATCTCGGCGTACCAAGGCCTCCTGGGCCAGTTTGGGGCCACTAGGATTACTGGTATTCCCTCCTCCTTGATTCTGCGAAGCAGTCTTTGTAGAAGAGGGATCGGAGGGAATGCATAGATCAGTGAGAACTGATTCCATGGAGTTATTAGAGCGTCTGTATTATTAGAGCGTCTGTCCCGTAGGCTAGAGGATCTCTCGTTCTGGACACAAAGTTGTCCAATTTCTTGTTGAACCTGGCAGCTAGCAGGTCTACATCTGGGTTTCCCCATCTCAGACATATGGCCTGAAAGATCTCGGGGTGAAGAGACCACTCTCCTGGTAGCAGCTGCTGACGACTCAGGTAGTCTGCTTGCCAATTTTCTATCCCTGGAATGAAGATTGCAGAAAGGCAAGGTACATGCTCTTCTGCCCATGCCAGTATCCGGTTCACCTCTCTTTGGCCTGCCCGACTGCGGGTGCCTCCTTGGTGATTGATGTAAGCTACTGCAGTAGCATTGTCGGATTGAACCCGAACTGGGTAGCCCTGTAACCTGTATGTCCAGGTTTTGGGGGCTAGATATACCGCCCGGATCTCTAGCACATTGATGGGCAGGATCCCCTGAGTCTTGGCCCAGGTTCCCTGGGTAGAAGCCTCCTCGAATACTGCACCCCAGCCCGATAGGCTGGCATCCCTAGATACCACCTTCCAGGCCACTGGGAGGAAGGACTTTCCCTTCCGTAAATTCCTGGCTTCTAGCCACCAATCGAAGCTGTGGCGTACTTGTGAGGACAGGCGCATGGGTATATCCAGAGCTTGGCTCTTCCTGTTCCAGGAAGCTAAAATATTGCCTTAAAGTAGTCTCGAATGAAACTGGGCGTAAGGGACCGCCTCGAAGGAGGCTACCATCTTTCCCAATAGTCTCATGCAAAGGCGAATAGACGGCCTCTTGTTTGCTTTGACCTTGTGGATCAGGTCTTTCAGAGACTGTATCTTCGGTTCTGGCAGGTATACCCCGTTTTGGGCTGTATCTATGATCATGCCCAGGTACACTATCCTTCTTTGGGCCTGGAGAGAGGATTTTTGTAAATTTATAATCCATCCTAAACGCTCCAGGTATCCTACTGTAGTGTGTACAGCGTGACCCAATCCCTCCTTTGACTGATCTATTACTAGTAGATCGTCCAGATAGGCTGTTACCGCAATGCCCCGTGTTCTTAGGTTTGCTAACAGAGGAGCTAGCACCTTTGTGAATACTATGGGCGCGGTGGCTACACCAAACGGCAGAGCCACAAATTGAAAGTGGCGATCTTCTACCGCAAACCTTAGGAATCTTTGGTGAGCGGGGAGGATGGGTATGTGTAAATGTGCGTCCTTGATATCTATGGGCGCCATGAATTTTCCGCCCTTTAAAGTGGCGGCCACGGATCGGATCGTTTCCATTCGAAAATGGCGATCGTTCAGGAACCGATTTAGGGATTTTAGATCCAGGATGGGTCTGACATCTCCATTTGGCTTTGGAATCACAAAGAGGTTTGAGTAAAAACCTGAACCTCGCTCTTTTTGGGGTACGTCTGTAACTACCCCTTGAGCCATTAAGTGATTCAAACCTTTGAAGAAGGATTCTCTTTTTTGTGGATCCTTGGAGAGTCTTGAACCTCGGAATTGAGAAGGTGGGATCTCTCGAAATTCCAGTTTGTACCCTGAGGATATTGTGGATACTACCCAATTGTCCTGGATTTCTGACCACCAAGTCGCTCAGAACTGACAAAGCCTTCCTCCCACTCGGCCGAGCGGGGGCGCCCCTTCACTGAGAGGCTTTGGGGGCTTGCTTATTAGCTCTTGCACCCCACGGCTTCTTGTTCTTCTGAGCTTGCCCCTTGGCTTTTGTGGGCGGCTAAAACAGGCCGCCGCCACTGGTTGGAGTCAGATTTCCCGGGAGCTGGGGAGAGAGAGCGTTTAAAACAAGATCTCTTGTTTTTCTTTCTCTCAGGTAAAAGTCGTTTTACCACTTGATATCTTCTGTATATATTTTTCTAAATCTTCCCCAAATAGGCGTTCGCCATGGAACGGGAACTTGCCAACAGCTTTTTGCATGGGGTCTCCGCTGACCAATGCTTAAGCCAAAGTACTCTGCGCATCTGTACCAGCTGGAGTGTAAGGCGTGATGCCTGTATGATAGAATCTCTCATGGCATCCACTGTGAAGCATAAGGCTTTAGGCAAATTTTCCCAATTTCTAGCCTGCTCTGAAGGCAGTTCCTTCAGCCCCTGCTTTACCTGTTGGCTGATGACCTGACACATACCGACTGCTGCTACTGCAGGTTGGGTAATTGAGCCGGCCAAAAGGAAGGAGGATTTCAACTTCCTCTCAGAAGGATCTTTTAAACTCTTGTACATTATCCACCGGACATGTCAGGTTTTTATTTACACAAGAAATAGCCGCAACTACCGCAGGCAGGCTCCATTTCTTAAAAAAAAAATTTCCCCCATAGGATAAAGAATGTTAAACCTTTTTGGAGGTGAGAAACGCTTATCTGGATGTTGCCAGTTTGCGTATATTAGATCCTCTAGTAACGGATGAACCGGGAAGGAGCATGCACCTTGCAGGGATCTTAATGACCCTAGGGAGGAGACAGGTAATTCCGTTACCTCCGCAGAGGTTAACTTAAATGCACTGCTATAGCATTGTACCTGTGACCTTAAAATCTGGCTCCTCATCCTCTGCTGATGTAGCCTCCTCCTCCTCATCCTCCTCCCTCAGGTACTTCTGAAGGGAGGTCCAATACTGGAAGAGACCTGCTTCGCTTATTGTCCCTTTTTAGAGGACTTAGCGATTAAGGTAGCAATTTTTTCCTCCAGATTATTTAGGGCAGCTGATAAAGTGTCCTCAGTGACATATACAGGCCCAGGCTTCACTGGGGAAGCCGCCATACCTGACAGAGGTAATGGCTCATCCTGAACAGGTGCATTTAGCAACACAGGAGAGAAAGGTACCGAGTCAGCACAGTTAGAGCCTCCTCTCAGGCGGTGGTGCTTTCTTATCTCTTTTTGTCCGTATTACTTCCCCTGGAAGGCTTACTGTTTAGACAAAATACAAGGTACCTAAATGCATATACTACCGTGTTCAGTTTAGCAAATACATTAAGTATGCAACTTTTAACACATAACTATGCATAACATGGATGTCTTCTAGGAAGTACCCAATCCAACCACATGGAGTCTTACGTCCCTGTATAGCTGCTGTGTTTCTCTGCCAGGAACAAGAGAACTAACGAGCTTGCTTGCTGCTGCAGTGCTTCTCACACTGACAGTCTTTTAAATTTGGCGCCGTTTCTGTGCCTGCGCGCGCCACGTGCCCGCGCACGCCTTCGCCCCCCCCCCTCCGATAAAGCGCGCTCCCGCGCGGCCCTTAGCGCTATGGCCATAGTGAGAGAGGACTCTCATCAGCCCTTGTTCCCACTTACCTGCATCTGCAGGTGTCTGGTCGGCCACCGAAAGGAGGATCGGGGTGCCCCAGCAAGCTCAGCAGCGGAGGTGACGAGCAGTGTACTTCGCCGAAGCCGACACTGAACAGAGTGAGGTGAGTATATTCAGCTCTTTACTCCCCCCAGTGGTGGAAAAAAAGAAGACATCCACTTTTTGAAAAAGGTCCCAACCTAGTTATGGATCTTCTAATCTCACCTTATCCACGCCGCAGGTTTTTCTGCTGAAAGATTTCAGACAGATACCAAACTTCACCCTTCACGGTGGGCTATGTGTGCCAACCTTCAGGGATATGGGTTCCTATTTAAAGGATACCTCTCCCCTGGGCCTTGTACAAGACTCTTACCAGGACTTTATAGCGAAATAGCGAAAGTGCTGGATCTTAGAGCCCAGTCCTCCGAAGAGAGACATTACAGGCGACGCCTCATGGATGAGGCCCGGATCCCATCCAGATTCAGCTCATTTGTAGGCGTCTTGGATGGATCCGAAAGCATAGCTCTTTTACCCCCAGAGGGTCTCTTTGGTAGAGCTTTCCTTTAGCACCTCCTAACGCGTCCAACACCTTTCGACACTGGCGAAAAAACTGAGGTACTTCCCTGATGGGAGGGGTTATATGGAGGGGAACTGTCTTCCATTGGTTGTGCCAGTGTCCAATCACCGCTGGTGACCCTTAACCCATTATGTAATGACTAGCTCTGTGTCCCGTGGTGTACGATAAAGAAATCTTATTTTTAGTAATGACGACGTCACCGCGATTGCGCACTAGTGACCGTCATTTGCGGCTTCTAAAGAAAGCCGTACTTCTTAGCCGGAAATCCCTGTGAGCATCTTTTCCTCTGCTCGACACACACAAAATATATATATATATATATATATATATATATATATGCGCTATAAATCTATCCCCTATTTTGTAGACGCTATAAAACTTTTGCGCAAACCAAATCAATATACGCTTATTGCAATTTGTATTAACAAAAATATGTAGAAGAACGCATATCGGCCTAAACTGAGAAAAAAATATATATATATATATTTTTTTAATTGGGGATATTTATTATAGCAAAAAGTACAAAATATAGTGTTAGTTTTAAAAATTGTCGCTCTTTTGTTTATAGTGCCAAAAAAAAAAAAAAAAAAAAAAGCAGAGATGATCAAATACCAAAAGAAAGCTTTATTTTTGGGGGGGGGGGGGGGGGGGGGGGGGGAAGGACGTCAATTTTGTTTGGGTACAGCGTCGCACGACCGCACAATTGTCAGTTAACCGCTTCAGCCCCGGAAGCTTTTACCCCCTTCCTGACCATAGCCCTTTTTACAATTTGGCACTGCGTCGCTTTAACTGACAATTGCGCGGTCGTATGACGCTGTACCCAAACAAAATTTGCGTCCTTTTTTCCCCACAAATAGAGCTTTCTTTTGGTGGTATTTGATCACCTCTGCGTTTTTTTTTGCCGCTATAAACAAAAGAACAGCGACAATTAAAAAAAAAAAAAAAAAAAAAAAACACAATATCTTTTACATTTTGCTATAATAAATATATATATATATATAAAAAAAATCCTCAGTTTAGGCCATATTCTTCTACATATTTTTGGTAAAAAAAATATAAAAATCTAATTAAGCGTATATTGATTGGTTTGCGCAAAAGTTATAGCGTCTACAAAATAGGAGATAGAATTATGGAATTAGCATTATTATTTTTTTACTAGTAATGGTAGCAATCTTTTTTTATGGGACTGCGACATTATGGCGGACAGATCGGACACTTTTCATACATTTTTGGGACCATTGGCATTTATACAGCGATCAGTGCTATAAAAATGTACCGATTACTGTAAAAATGTCACTGGCAGGGAAGGGGTTAAACCTAGGGGGCGATCAAGGCGTTAACGGTGTTTCCTTCTGCATGTTCTAACTGAAGAGGGATGGGACTTACTAGGGGAAATGTCAGATCACAGTAAATGTCAGATCACAGTTCATACTTTGTATGAACAGACAATCAGTCATTTCTCTCCTAAGAGAACCAGGATCTGTGCGTTTACACACACACACACACACACACACACACACCACACACAGATCCCGGTTCTCGCTGTGTGACGAGCGATCACGGGTACCCGGCGGTCATCGCGCCCGCCGGGCATTCCCATCGGCTCTGTGGGCGAGCACGTGCCTCCGGCGGCGCACGCCCCTAGTGGCCACAGGGCGAAGCGACACAACGTTGTTTCGCCAGCCCGAGCCATGCTGCCGCGGTAAAACTGCGGCGGATGGTCGGCAAGTGGTTAAAGCGACGCAGTGTCAAATTGCAAAAAATAGGATTTTTGTACTCGCCGTAAAATCCATTTCTCTGATGTCCATGGACTGACACAGTTGGATACTGTAAACGTGTGGGTATATGTCCCTGCTCGCAGGAGAAGATCTAGGCAGAATGTTAGATTGTTAGAAACATACATTCTAGAACAAACCAGAGCTGAACAGTACCGCCCATGGGGGGCGGTCCCTCCGGACATTACCCTCCCACCTGCAGCCTCAGTTCGTAACAAAGCAGTACAAACCTTAAAAGGAAGGGTGGGTGGGTGCTGTGTCAGTCCATGGACGTCAGAGAAACGGATTTTACGGTGAGTACAAAAATCCTATTTTCTTATATCATCCATGGACTGACACAGCTGGATACTGTAAACGTGTGGGACGTCCCAAAGTAGTATCAGAAGGGTGGGAGCAGTAGTAAAGGAACATCCAAAACTTCACTCCAAACAAGTAGAGCTCCTCAACGGAGGAGTTGCAACAATAAACAGCCGCCTGCAATGCTTTGTGGCTGAAGGAAGCATCCTTATATCAACCTTATAAAATTTTGAAAAGGTATGAACGGACGACCAGGTCGCCGCCTTGCACAATTGTGCAACCGAAGCTTGATGTCGGAAGGCCCAGGAAGCACCAATTGCCTTGGTGGAATGCGCCGCAACGGGAAGGGGAGGCGCCCGCCCCTTAAGGGCATAGGCCTGTATGACGGTCTGCCTGATCCACCTAGAGACGGTGGCAGACGACACCGCTCGGCCCTATTTTGGACCAGAGACAGACTTCCGAATGTAAACAGTAGCAGACAGGTACACCCGTAAGGCTTGTACCCATCTTAATGTGTGAAGCGCAAACTCTCAGGGATGCGATGGGTGAGGACACAAGGACGGAAGAACAACGTCTTTAAGGTGAAAGGCCGAGACCATCTTTTGAAAAGAAGGACGGTCGTGGGTGCAACACCGCCATATCCTTATGGAGGACCAAGTAAGGCGACTTTCAGGACAAGGCCGCCAACTCAGACACCCGTCTAACCGAAGCAATGGCCACTAAGAGGGCCACCTTCCGGGACAAGGTCAAGAGAGGAATCTCTCTGATATATTCTCAAAAGGATGTTCTTGGAGAACCGAAATGCATCAAATTCAGATCCCAAGTAGGGGGAGGAGGCTTGACAGGGGGGGGGAAATCACATGGCGAACTCCCTGCACAAAAGGTGCTAATCAAGGAATGGCCCGGTAGCGGTCATTGAAAAAGACAGCCCGGGCCGAAATCCGACCCTCAAAAAAGGTATGCAAGGCCAGCTTTTGGGTCACACCACGCTGTAAGAACAGGAAAATCCTGGAAACGGAATACATCCGAGGACGCAACTCAAGTTCCTCGCACATAGCGATGTAAGCCTTTCAGGTACGGTGAGATATCTTTCTGGAGGAAGATTCCCATGTCAACAACATAGAAGACATGACCGAATACGAGAGAACTCGGTCCTTCAGCACCTGGCTTTAAACAGCCATGCCATTAAAGCCAAGGACTGTAAAGCAGAATGAAGTATGGGATCATGAGACAGAAGGTCCACCCCAATAGGCAGTTGCCAAGGAACGTCTGCGACTAGCCGAAGTAGATCAGCGTACCAATGTCGCCGTTCCGGAGCAATGAGGATCACCGGAATGGCCTCAGACCCTACTCTGCGAAGCAGGCGAGGCAACAACAGTAGCGGAGGGTAAGCATACATCAGGCAATACTGCCCCCATGGGCTTCCAACGTGTCTGACGCGTCCGCCCAGGGGTCCCTGGACCTGGCCACGATCTTGCCACCTTGCGAGTGAGTCATGAGGCCATAAGGTCCACTTCTGGTGCCCCACCTACGGTAAAGGAGGTGGAAACACCTCCGGATGCAAGGACCCTTCCCCTGCAATGCACACGGCCGACAGGACCGTCTTGCAGCGAGATGTATGAAAAATCCCAAAAGAGACTCCGCAATGCATCAGAGAAGAGAGGCCCCGGTGTACAGGGTGCCTCAACTGTTGGCCAATAAAGGCAACTTGACAGAACTTCCCTAGAAACTCGGTCAGAGGACCAGTACCTCAGCCTCCATAGGTGGCGCAAACCCACCCCGGGCACAGAGACCCTAAAGGCTAAAGCAGTTGCAGTGCACCTGCTAGTCGACTGATGGATGAAGCAGAGGCTTTTGCCCAGTCATTGAGCTACAAAAACTCCAGAGACGCAGCCACTAACGGGCGTAACGCTAACCTCAGCCTGGCGAACGCAGTCCAAGCCAGCGCTTCTGATCACCACTGAAAGCAGGTGGAAAGTGGTACCCCTGAAACCAGTGATCCTTGTGACAATGCTCCATCCAGCAGCTACCCATGGATAAGTGCTGATTGTACAAACACATAGTTTATACCAGGGCTCGACAATCCCCGGGCGCCAGGTCGCCATTGCGACTAGAATTAGCGACCTGGCACCTGGGGAAGCACAGCTGGGGTATCCTGTGTCTCCGTGAAACAACCCCCCCCCCCCCCGCGCCAGGCCGGCCAGTAATTGAGGCCGCGGCTTTGCGGCCTTCTGCAGGCCTATGCTTCCTTCTGTGATCAGGCGCCATCTTGTGGTGGCCGTTGGTATGACATACAACCAGCAATGCTAATGGAGCTTCCCCTGTCTGTTTCCACTGCCCCATCTCCTTCCCTCTAATTACAACCCCCAAACATTATATATATTTTTTATTCTAACACCCTAGAGAATAAAATGGCGGTCATTGCAATACTTTCTGTAACACCGTATTTGCGCAGCGGTCTTACAAGCGCACTTTTTTGGGAAAAAAATACACTTTTTTTTAATTAAAAAATAAGACAACAGTAAAGTTAGCCCAATTTTTTTTTTATATTGTGAAAGATAATGTTACGCTGAGTAAATTGATACCCAACATGTCACGCTTAAAAATTGCATCCGCTCGTGGAATGGCGACAAACTTTTACCCTTTAAATCTCCATAGGCGACGTTTAAAAAAATTCTACAGGTTGCATGTTTTGAGTTACAGAGGAGGTCTAGGGCTAGAATTATTGCTCTCGATCTACCAATCGCGGCGATACCTCACGTGTGGTTTTAACACCGCTTTCATATGCGGGCGCTACTCATGTATGCGTTCGCTTCTGCGCGCAAGCTCGGCGGTACGGTGCGCGTTCCTGGCTCCTAACTTTTTTAGCTGGCTCCTAGATTCCAAGCAAAATTTGTCAAGCCCTGGTTTATACTATGTATTGCGTCAAACGCGCAAATAGAGTGTGGGAGGAAACCCACCCAGCCACAAAGAGCATAATACAACCACATACGGCGTATGTAGTTTAGTATGTGTGGATAAACCTATTCAACACGTTTATACTGTGCCAGCGACGAAGACGCACACATCATCGGGGCTTGGACGTAAACCAGCCACGCAGATTGCGTACACAACCGTGTAGGTGTGTTAGCCTGCGAATAAACAAATTGCACATGTTTATACTGTGCATAGCGCTGAAAATGCGCACACCATTGGAACGCAGGGGAGAAACCTGAGCACCCAGATGAAACCCATGCAGACTGCATACACATACCGTGTAGGTCTTATAGTATGTGTGCTAAACATTTTGCACAAGCCCGTGTGTGCATAGCACCGAAGGTGCGCACACCGTTGGCGCGTGGGAGGAACCGAAGTACCCCACGCATACCCAGAGAATGCAATACCTACAACTACTGTGAATGTATTTAGTGTTGTGTATAAACATAATGTGTATGTTTACACTGTGTATTGCACCAAAGGCACGCATGTCATGTAGCGTGGGAGGAGACCCCGAGGAAATCCACGCAGACTGCACAGACATACCGGGTAGGTATGTTAGTATGTGGAGATCCCATCGCACAAATTTAGGCTGTGCATAGCGCCGAAGCTCCCATACCAATGGAGTGTGGGAGGGAACCGGAGTACCCGGAAGAAACCCACACAGACTGCATACACATACTGTGTAGGTATTATAGCATGCGTGATAAACATTGAACATGTTTAACTGTGCAGAAGGCCAAAGGCGCACATACCGTCAGCGCGTGGGAGGAAACCGGAACACCCGGAAGAACCCCACGCAGACAACACACAGATACCGTGTAGGAATGATAGCATGTGAATAAACATATTGCACATGTTTATGCTGTGCATTTCCATTGGAGCGTGGGGGGGGAAACCGGAGTACCTGGAGGAACCCCACGCAAACAGTATACCTATACTGTAAACATGTATAGTATGTGCAATAAACATATTGAACATGTCTATACTGCGCAGAGAGCCGAAGCGCACATACCATGAGAGCGCGGGAGGATACCATGAGAGCGAGGGAGGACACCGGAGCCCCCGGCGGAAACCCGCGCCGACCCAGAGAGTATAATACATACATATACTGTCAAATGTATCTGGAGTCGTGCATAAACATTTTGTACGTTTATATCATGTATGGCACTGAAACACAGCATTGGAACGTGGGGGGACACCCACGCAGACAGAGACCAATAACACATACATACACTGTGAATATGCAGTGTAGAGGTATAGGATGAGTTTAAATTATGGCGCAGAGGCACATAATCTTCTCTGTATCATTCCAACCTGCTTGACTGTGCTGCCGAAGCAGCATGCAGGTAACCTCTGATCCTCAGACCGTGTGTCTGTCAGAGCTCAGAGCGTTCCCCAGGAAATGGCGGGGAACCACAGGTGCAGAGACCCTGTTGTTGCCTCAGGACATCACACAGAAGGCTCACAGGGACTAGAGACATAAATGAATAAAGCCCCCCACCATGCTGCACCGACCAGAGGGGAGGGAAACACTGTGTACCACTGTATCATCCATGCTGCTCTTGACGCAGCGTGTGAGGAAAAACGGTGAGGAAGCTGTGTAAAAGAAAAGCTTGAAGGAACCAAGGGAAAAAGCGTCCACCTGAGGTACCTCAGCCACAGCACCCAACTTGAGAGTGTTCCTCACATCATCAATGAGTTCACTTACAAGCGCCCTGTCATTCACCGACACAGAACTGGAGTCTTCCTCACAAGGGAATGTCCTGTTCATAAACATTAAATATTCAGATCTAGGGTCCTGAGCACAGTAGCTAGGCCCATATCTGAATCAGAGCACTCCTTCACTAAATATTTTTGTGGGGAGAGGGGGCTTATAGCTCCTTTTGCTCGCACACACCGCTTCCATTCTGACAAGGAATGATTCCAGGACTGCCGACAACTGGTCCATAAGGCCTGCAGGTGCAGGAAACATATGAACATGTTTAACTGTGCAGCAATGCCAGTTGCCCCAGGCAAGTGTGGAGAACAGGTGTATCAGACTCCATAACGCCACCCTCTGAGACCTTATACACCATACAGTGAGTATACAGTCCCACCCACTGGCTACGCCAAGACTGAGGAGGGGATACCCAGAGGACTCACCAACCCTTAACCACTTCCATATAGGGCTTTTTGTACCTATTCAATACCGGGCCTATTTTGGCACTTCTCTCCTACATGTACAAATCATCATTCTTTTGCTAGAAAATTACTCAGAACCCCCAAACATTATATATGTTTTTTTAGCAGACACCCTAGGGAATAAAATGACGGTCATTGCAACATTTTTTCTTGCACAATATTTGCGCAATAATTTTTCAAACGCCTTTTTTTTTTTTAATGGTTTCATGAATTAAAAAATAACAAAACAGTAAAGTTAGCCCAATTTTTTGGGAACATATGAAAGATAATGTTACGCCGAGTAAATAGATACCTAACATGTCACGCTTTAAAATTGCGCACACTCATGGAATGGCGCCAAACTTCGGTACTTAAAAATCTCCATAGGCGACGCTTTAATTTTTTTTACAGGTTACCAGGTTAGAATTACAGAGGAGGTCTAGTGCTAGAATTGTTGCACGCGCTCTAACGCACGCGGCGATACCTCACATGCGTGGTTTGAACGGCGTTTACATATGTGGGCGACTTACGTGTGCATTCGCTTCTGATCGCGAGCTACCGGGGACAGGGGCGTTTTCATTTTAATTTTATTTATTTATTTTTTTTACAATGATTTTACTTTTTTTTTTTGGATCACTTTTATTCCTATTACAAGGAATGTAAACATCCCTTGTAATAGGAATGTGTGTGACAGGTTCTCTTTAATGAGAGATGCGGGGTCAATAAGACCCCACATCTCTCCTCCAAGCTGGAAAGCATGAGATCAGTGAAAAAAATTTCACCGATTTCATACTTACAGCCGCAATGGCGGCTTTGTTTACATTTGAAACCCGGGCGTGACGTCATCACATCGCGCCCGGGCCTCCGACGATCATAGAGATGACTGGTGACCATCTGGTCACCAGTCATCTCTATGCTCATCACGTGACTCCACCAACGATGCCGGAAGATTCACTCCGGGTCCCCGATCGCACGGGGGAGCCCGGAGAAGCACCGGATGGCGGCAGAACCGCCGCTATGATCGTTCTTATGGTGCACAGAATCGCCGGCACTTCAAAAGGATATCTGAATGATGCCTCTAGCTGCAGGCATCATTCAGATATCCCCCTACAAAGCCGAGGACGTCATATGACGTCCACCCAGGATGGGAGATCCCATCTGTGGATGTCATTTGTCTATGGCTGGGTAGGGAAGTGGTTAAGGACCGCTCAGTGCTGCTGAAGAAACCACGCTGTGAGCCTGAGGAGAGTGTGAGGAGATTCGCGCCGCCAGAGGCCAAAACCGAAAGTAAATGTGCGGCGGCTACGAGAAAATGGCCGCCGGCCGCAGCTATAACTGCGCCATTGAACCACGCCAAGATGGCCGCCGAGCGCGAAATTCAAAGCTCTAATGCGCGCACGCAATAACCACCTCAAACAGTGCTAATGCCGCACGCAATAATCACCTCACACACCAGAAAAAGTGCCCCTCTCTCCAGAACCCACTACAGACATGAGTGCCCAGCCAGGCCAGAGTGACCCCCAAGCACCAGTACAGGGTGCAGAGAGCAGCATAACAGGGGGGAGACAGGGAGAAATCCCCCATATAAAGAAACACAGCCAGCATGTACTCACCTGCACTAGGAGAGACTACTTACCCGTCCCTTTCAGGGACCCACTGGCTTGTTTCAGACAGACCTATCACAGAGCAGTACTGCGTAGCTGTCGGCCCGGTCCACCGCAAGAGATACAGTCAGTCAGGTACTGTTCAATCTTGAGAAGACCGCGGGAGCATGAAAGCAACCCCGCCACCCCTGGAGTCATGGGGCATGTCGTGAACAGAATCTCACGCACACAAGGCGAGGATCAGCACGCTCGATGGTCGGACAGGAAAGACTACGAGGACACCAGTGTACCCAACCTGTTGCCCAGCCGACAGTTGATTGAAGGTCTCAAAAATAAAATTTAAAAGTAAAATCTTCCAGGAGACTGGCTCCTGAGAGAGCCACGTCTTCTCCTTCTGCTAGGCAGAAAAAAAACTGAGGCTGCTAGCTGCAGGTGGGAGGGTAATGTGCGGAGGGACCGCCCCCCTGGGCAGGGCTGTTCAGCTCTGGTTTGTTCTAGAATGTATGTTTCTAACAACCTAACATTCTGCCTAGATCTTCTCCTGCGAGCAGGGACATATACCCACACGTGTACAGTATCCAGCTGTGTCAGTCCATGGACGATAAGAGAAAATGGCCCGGTCATTGAGCAGCCAATTTTTCCAGGGCTGAAGTGGTTAAAGTAGACGTAAACCCACTCTTACCCTTTCTAAAACTCAGTCAAGCGGATCCTCCTACTCAGTGGGGGATCTCTACACTGAGCAGGTGGATGACAGGTCCGTGTCTGCTCCGCTATGCAGAGCAGACACAGCCCGCTGTTCTCTATGGGGCGGTCAGATGGAAACTGACTGCCTGTTTGTTTCCATCTGACTGTCATCCAATCTGCTGACCAGATCCCCATCCAATTGTTTTTAGCAGACCGGATGCTGGCGGGCGTCAGCGCACACTCCGTCGCTCCAGAGAACAATGGATGGTCTGCCTGAAAAACGGTCAGGTGGACCCAATCGGTCCACTGGTGTGAAAGGGGCCTTAAGCCCCGTACACACGGTCGGACTTTTGCCCAACAAACTTCGTTTTGAGCAAGTTAGACCAACAATCCGACCGTGTGTACGCTCCATCGGACAAACTTTTTTTTGCTTTTTTCTTGTTTTCATCGGACAAAAGTTGGGTCTGCAAACGGACAAACTTTTGCCCAACAAAAGTCCGATGGAGCAAAGTCCGACAGTGTGTACAGAAAACCATCGGACTTTTGTCCGATGGACAAAACAACTAATGTTAAAATCAACCAACAATAGCAGAAGTTGACCAAAGGGTGGCCGTAAAGAGCAGAAAAACCACGTGATGTTGCAAAAAGTTTTGGGAAAGTTTGCAGAAAAGTCCGAGCGTGTGTATGCTATGGGTGTTCCCGACCAACTCCGTTCGGACAAAAAAAACACGGAAAAGTCAGACTGTGTGTACGGGGCTTTAGAAACACTGTGATCTGTATCAAATCCAACCACGGTTTATAAACAGTGCTGGTAAACACGTAGTTAAAGCAAACCTGTGCTTCGCCTATTCAGTGCGGTCTTATAGTGTTAGTATAGTAAAAAAAAAAAAAAAACGCTGATAGGCACCCTAGAGGTCTTTTCTGTCACAAATGCCCCCCCCCCCACCTGTTAGTGGTAATGTGAGTTGAGCGCGTACATGGGAAGCATTTGCAGAAGTGACATCACCAGGGCCCAGCCATTCCAGTGGCCGAATATATGGAACCTGGAAGAAAAAAGGCACACCATGTGAGGGCATCTGGCATGTTATGTCAAATCCAGGTACCCACTCCCCCCACAAAAGTGACATTTCTTAAAGAGGAGGGGGGAGGATTCCTAACTCTAGGCTCACACCTATGCAGCAATTTCCGCAGTAAAAACGCATTGCCCTGAGAAGGCGCAAGGCTGCCATTCATTTTAAATGGCACCACCCACGCATGTAAAAATTATGCATGTTTGCAAACGCAGGAACAACGCATGGTCAAAAATGGCCATGCGACTTCCCCACGGATGCGTTTTGAAAAAGAAGCATGTACCTTTTTCTGTGGGAAGCACAGGCACGGCCGCCTTCCTGCATGACAAAAAAGTACTTGCACCTCTTCAAAAAAAAAAAAAGCAAGAGAATGTCGCCAGCACACCAAGGATCTCCAGAATGGGTCCAAATCTTTAATCGGCGATCACGTCTTTACAGCAGATTTCAAATATACAAGATAGCAATCTGCTGTAAGGATGCGATCTCTAATTAGGCCCTCATTCACACTGACTGTGGCTTTCAAATCATGTGACTTCATCTGAAAGTACACGATTTTAAAGCCATGTCAGTGCCCGAAATTGCCAGAAGCAGTGCAGGAACTACTTTTTCAAATTGATGCGGCACCGCAAAGTCAGCATTGCACTGATTTGAACAGTGCAATTGCCAGCAACAGGATACGACTTGTCATGTGAAATTGACCTACCAAAGGTTGCTCCAATGTGAACGAGGGCTGAAGCTTTGGACCCATTCTGGAGATCCTTGGCCTGACAGTGACATTCTGTTTCTCTGACTTGACATGATTCCAGGGGGGGGGGGTTCGCTTCAGCGCCCGCTTATATGCAGAGCATTTCTACAGGAACGTGTGATGGGAATAGTGTTTGAACCTCTTTCAAAAAGACACTCCAGGAAAACTACGTAGATGTGACAGGACGTAGCCATGTTATTAAAATTGATGATTGTGTGCTCATGTGCTTCTAAAATGCACAGGCGTGAACCTAGCCATGGGCTATGAAACAGAAAGCTAGCAGCTGATTGGTCGGCAAACACAGCTACTCCAGGCTTAAAAAATTCCCTCTCCAAAGATCACCTAGCACACTGATCTGGTGTGACTGGTACAAAACACACAACCAGCCCCTGCCATCCTCACCCACGTGCACACACAGATGGCATCGCCCATTGTTAGAAACAGCCTGCCATGCTCGGATCTGCTCTGCTGAGCACGTTGTGGGCCCCTTTGACCTCACTGTAAACCATCCAGTCCAGGCCTTCCCCTCCCCCAGCCGATCCCCCAGGCGGCCCAGCCCCTCGCAGCCTGCAGCGTCTCAGGACGTCCCCGGCCGGATACAGAGCAGTGTAAAGGGCCGGGGAGGAGTCGGCGGGCGCTGCCACTTCCGCGCAGCTGTGAGGGGGAGGAGAGCGCGTGTGTATATGGGGGAGGGGAACAATCTAACGAACAAAGATGGCTCCGGCTCGCGCTGTCGCCTAAGCGGTGGAGAGGCGGGGTGCGAAGGGGGACGAGCTGGCGCACACACACATGGCGACAGAGAAGGGGGCAGGGAGGGCCAAGGCTTCCGTTCTTGGCCTTCCTTTGTCCCCGTAACCTGTTCCGTGGCCCATAGTATACCAAAGCGGCGGAGAGGCTCCTAGCACCGTACATAGTACAGCCTCCGCTGGCACCGTTTCCACTCACAGTCCGGTATGCCTCCAGGCCTCGCCTCCTCTGTGTACCCCATAAAACCCCCTAGTAGTGGGGAACCCCGGTCTAGGACACACGCGGCCGCCCCCAATAAAAGAAGGTGCACGTGGTGCCGGCCCTATACCGCCGGATAAAGTCTCCTCACCTCAGCCGTGCGTCTCAGAGCTCCGCTTCCTCCTCCGTCTTGTCTTCCTCTCCGAGAGGCGGGCTGGAACAGAGCGACGAGAAAAAAAAAAACCGTCGGTGCTTTCCTGTCCGGTTACGTTAAGGTCACATGACCGGCAGCGGGGAGGGGGGGGGCAGTCGTGCAGTGAAGCTTGCAATGCTCTCCCGCCGGGAGTATGAGGAGGCGAGAGTCGCCTTCCCCTCCCCCTCTTCCTCCTCCTCTGTGTCTCGTTTTTTTTTTTTTTTTTTCTCCCTGCGCCCAGAACACGGCCCCGCCACCTCCACCGCCGCCATGTCGGTCTCCTCCCGCTGGAGCCGTTCGTGTCAGGGAGAGCCGCGCGCTGTTTTCTGCATTGGCCTGTCACAGACTTTCATGGCTGAATGTGGCCAACCACAACAAGGGTCACGTCAAAAAAATAATTGTGGAATAATAAAGACGACCAATACGAATATCGCATGCATCTCTCAACACACGTTCTCTAAATTTCAGTCAGGGAGCTCTCCTCACAGCCCTGGCCTGTGACTGAATACAGTATATCCAGTCAGCAGCCTCTACAACCTATGACTGGATGAGGAAAGCACAGTCCTGTCTGTGCTGCTCATCCACACAAACTTTAAAGTATACTCAAAACCCAAGTCCTGTTCACGTCCCTACAATTTGGCACTCAGTTCCAAAAGCGCAACAACGTTCCACGATAAGGCCTTGCGCACGCTGGGCGGCAAAAACGCAGCTTTAAAAGTCCTGTTCACGTTCCTGAAATTTGTTACGTAGTTCCAAAAGCACGATAAGGCTCCACAATAAGGCCTCGCGCACCCTGGGCAGCAGAAAAGCCGCTTTAAAAGTCTTGTTTACGCCCCAGCAATTTCTTGCGCAGTTGCAAAAGTGCGACAACGCTCCACGTTAAAGCCTGACTCACGCTGGGCGGCAAAAACGCTGCTTTAAAAGTCCTGTTCACATCCCAGCAATTTGTTACACAGTTCCAGAAGCATGACAACACTCCACGATAATACCTTGCGCACGCTGGGCGGTAAAACGCCAGTTTAAAAGCCCTGTTTACACCAAAGGTAATTTGTTACGCAGTTCCAAAAGCGCAACAACGCTCCAAGATAAGGCCTTCACGCAAGCTGGGCAACAAAAACACTGCTTTAAATGTCCTGTTTACACCCCAGCAATTTGTTACGCAGTTCCAAAAGCACGATAAGGCCTCGCGCACGCTGGACGGCAAAAACGGCGCTTTAAAAGTCCTGTTCACATCCAAGCAATTTGTTACGCAGTTCCAGAAGCGAGACAATGCTCCACTATAAGGCCTTGCGCATACTGATTGGCAGAAAAGCCGCTTTAAAAGTCCTGTTCACATCCCAGCAATTTGTTACGCAGTTCCAGAAGTGTGACAATGCTCCACACGATAAGGCCTTGCACACGCTGGGCAGCAAAAATGCCGCTTTAAAAGTCCTGTTCACACCCCAGAAATTTGTTACGCAGTTCCAAAAGCATGACAACGCTCCACGATAAGACCTTGTGCACGCTGGGCGGCAAGAACACCGCTTTAAAAGTCCCGTTCACGTCCTTGCAATTTGTTACGCAGTTCCAAAAGCACGAAAGTGCTCCACGATAAGGCCTTGCGCACGCTGGCCAGCAAAAACGCTGATTTAAAAGTCCTGCTTACACCAATGGTAATTTGTTACGCAGTTCCAAAAGCGCAACAACGCTCCACGGTAAAGCCTCACGCACGCTGGGCGGCAAAACGCAGGTTTAAAAACGCTGTTCACATTTGGACAATTAGGAATCACGGGCGGAATTGGCACCGTTCTACCCACAATTCCAAATCGCTGCAGAACGTGCATTTGGGTGCAGGGGTGCCCTAAAGCAGAAGTTCCACTTTTGGGTGGAACTCTGCTTTAACCACTTAAGCCCCGGACCATTATGCAGCTTAAAGACCAGAGGTGTTTTCAGAATTTGGCACTCCGCTGCTTTAACTGGAAATTGTGCGGGCATGCAATGTTGTACCCAAACAAAATTTGCGTCCTTTTCTTCCCACAAATAGAGCTTTCTTTTAATGGTATTTGATTGCCTCTGCTATTTATTTTTTTTGCGATATAAACGGAAAAAGACTGAAAATTTTGAAAAAAAAATGATATTTTCTACTTTTTGTTATAAGAAAAATCGAATAAACTCAATTTTAGTCATACATTTAGGCCAAAATGTATTCAGCCACACGTCTTTAGTAAAAAAAATGTTAATAAGCGTATATTTATTGGTTTGCGCAAAAGTTATAGCGTCTACAAACTAGGGTACATTTTCTGGAATTTACACAGCTTTTAATTTATGACTGCCTATCTCATTTCTTGAGGTGCTAAAATGGCAGGGCAGTACAAAACCCCCCCCAAATGACCCAATTTTGGAAAGTAGACACCCCAAGGAAATTGCTGAGAGGCATGTTGAGCCCATTGAATATTTTTTTTTGTCCCAAATGATTGAATAATGACTAAAAAAAAATAAAAAATTACAAAAAGTTGTCACTAAATGATATATTGCTCACACATGCCATGGTTATATGTGGAATTGCACCCCAAAATACATTTTGCTGCTTCTCCTGAGTACGAGGATACCACATGTGTGGGACTTTTTAGGAGCCTAGCCGCGTACGGGCCCCCGAAAACCAAGAACCGCCTTCAGGATTTCTAAGGGCGCAAATTTTTGATTTCACTCCTCACTACCTATCACAATTTCGAAGGCCATAAAATACCAAAATAGCACAAAACCCCCCCAAATGACCCCATTTTGGAAAGTAGACACCCCAAGCTATTTGCTGAGAGGCATGTTGAGTCCATGGAATATTTTATATTTTGACACAAGTTGCGGGGATATGACAAACTTTTTTTTTTTTGCACAAAGTTGTCACTAAATTATATATTGCTCACACATGCCATGGGCATATGTGAAATTACACCCCAAAATACATTCTGCTGCTTCTCCTGAGTACGGGGATACCACATGTGTGGGAATTTTTGGGAGTCTAGCCGCGTACGGGACCCCAAAAACCAAGCACCGCCTTCAAGATTTCTAAGGGCATACATTTTTGATTTCACTCCTCACTACCTATCACTACCTATCACAGTTTTGAAGGCCATAAAATGCCAAGATAGCACAAAACCCCCCCCCCCAAATGACCCCATTTTGCAAAGTAGACACCCCAAGCTATTTGCTGAGAGGCATATTGAGCCCATTGAATATTTTTTTTTTGTCCCAAGTGATTGAATAATGACAAAAAGAAAAAAAAAATGTACAAAAAGTTGTCACTAAATTATATATTGCTCAAACATGCCATGGTTATATGTGGAATTGCACCCCACAATACATTTTGCTGCTTCTCCTGAGTACGGGGATACCACATGTGTGGGACTTTTTGAGAGCCTAGCCGCGTACGGGACCCCGAAAACCAAGCACCGCCTTCAGGATTTCTAAGGGCGTAAATTTTTGATTTCACTCCTCACAAACTATCACAGTTTTGAAGGCCATAAAATGCCAAGATAGCACAAAACCCCCACAAATGACCCCATTTTGGAAAGTAGACACCCCAAGCTATTTGCTGAGAGGCATGGTGAGTATTTTACAGCTCTCATTTGTTTTTGAAAATGAAGAAAGACATTTTTTTTTTCTTTTTTCAATTTTCAAAACTTTGTGACAAAAAGCGAGATCTGCAAAATACTCAACATACCTCTCAGCAAATAGCTTGGGGTGTCTACTTTCCAAAATGGGGTCATTTGGGGGGGTTTTGTGCCATCTGGGCATTCCATGGCCTCCGAAACTGTGATAGGCAGTGAGGAGTGAAATCAAAAATTGACACCCGTAGAAATCCTGAAGGCGGTGCTTGGGTTTTCGGGGTCCTGTACGCGGCTAGGCTCCCAAAATGTCTCACACATGTGGTATCCCCGTACTCAGGAGAAGCAACAAAATGTATTTTGGGGTGCAATTCCATATATAACCATGGCATGTTTGAGCAATATATCATTTAGTGCCAACTTTTTGTACATTTTTTAATTTTTGTCATTATTCAATCACTTGGGACAAAAAAAAAAATACAATGGGCTCAACATGCCTCTCAGCAAATAGCTTGGGGTGTCTACTTTTCAAAATGGGGTCATTTGGGGGGGGGGGTTTGAACTGTCCTGGCTTTTTTTGCACAACATTAGGAAGCTTATGTCACACATCATCCACTCTTCTAACCACTTGAAGACAAAGCCCTTTCTGACACTTTTTGTTTACATGAAAACATTTTTTTTTTTTTGCAAGAAAATTACGTTGAACCCCCAAACATTATACATTTTTTTAAAGCAAAGGCCCTACAGATTAAAATAGTGGGTGTTGCATTTTTTTTTCCACACAGTATTTGCGTAGCGATTTTTCAAACGCATTTTATGGGGAAAAAACACACTTTTTTTTTTTTAATGCACTAAAACACACAATATTGCCCAAATGTTTGATGAAATAAAAAAGATGATCTTAGGCCGAGTACATGGATACCAAACACGACATGCTTTAAAATTGCGCACAAACGTGCAGCGGCGACAAACTACATACATTTTTAAAAGCCTTTACAGGTTACCACATTAGATTTACAGAGGAGGTCTACTGCTAAAATTTCTGCCCTCAATCTGACCTTCGCGGTGATACCTCACATGCATGGTGCAATTGCTGTTTACATATGACGCTTGCGTTCGCCTTTGCGCAAGAGCAGGGGGGGACAGGGGTGCTTTTTTTTTTAATTATGTATTTTGCCGTTTTATTTTATTTTTAAACTGTTCCTTCCATATTTTTTTTTTTTTACCATTTTTATTGTTATCTCAGGGAATGTAAATATCCCCTATGATAGCAATAGGTAGTGACAGGTGCTCTTTTTTTGAAAAAAATTGGGGGGTTAGACCCTAGATCTTTCCTCTGCCCTCAACGCATCTGACCACACCAAGATCAGTGTGATAAAATGCTTTCCCAATGGCGCTGTTTATATCCGGGGGGGGGGACATTCCCTCCCACTGCTTGTAAAAGCAGTCTAGAGGCTAAGTATCTGCTAGGATTGCTTTTACATGAAAGCCGGCTGCTGGCTGAAAAGAATGATACCAAGATGATACCTAAACCCGCAGGCATCATTCTGGTATAAACATTCAAATTCCAGCAACATACAAGTACGTTGCTGGTCCTTGTTGGACATGTATTGTAATCTTTTTTTTTTCATGCAGCCTGTTGGCTGAACGAAAAAAAGAGATTGATCGGTGGGTATGCCCACCATTAGAATACCTCCCTTCATCCACCCACTTTTAATGATGGGCATACATGCACCATTTATATATGCCGAAGCATGGGGGCATCCTCCCGCAAAAAAGTTATGCCGCGTACACACGGTCGGACTTTTCCATGGGCAGGCCTCCGTCGGAATTTCGACCATATGTACGCGGCATTAGGAGCAAAATCGCTCCTCCGCCCCTGCTGCTCCCATGCTTCGGCATATATGCTCTTTTTTTAACTGTGGTGGTGAAATCACCTCCTACAGCGTTGGAGTCACGGCTTTATGTATCGTGGGAGCAAACGCTGTTGCTGTCAAGATAAATAGATCCGCGCTGCAACTGAATGGCGTACCTGCTAAGCAAATGATGGTTAACATTAAAACAAAGTAACATTACAGTATAACAGTAAGACCTTACCACACCATACCTGCAAAGCAAATACCAAAAAAAAACTAGTAAAAAATAAAAAATGTTTTTAACGCAACCTGTGCCTAAAATATATATATGCCGAAGCATGGGGGCATCCTCCCGCAAAAAAGTTATGCCGCGTACACACGGTCGGACTTTTCCACGGGCAAGCCTCCGTCGGAATTTTGACCGTACGTACGCGGCATAAAAGGTTATGCTACATACACACGGTCAGACTTTTCCACGGGCAAGCCTCCGTCGGAATTTCAACCGTATGTACGCGGCATCAGGAGCAAAATTGCTCCTCCGCCCCTATGCTTCGGCATATATGCTCTTTTTTTAACTGTGGTGGTGAAATCACCTCCTACAGCACTGGAGTCACGGCTTTATGTATCGTGGGAGCAAACGCTGTTGCTGTCAAGATAAATAATTCCGCGCTGCAGCTGAATGGCGCACCTGAAAACAAAAAATTACATACCTGAAAAGCAAACATGATAAAACATTGCAGAATAGAATACAGTAAAAAAGAGCAGAACAATAGAGAGAAAATAGAGAGAGAGAGAGAACAATAAAACGACAACTATTTTTGTTTTTTTTATTTTATATATTTTTTGTGTCTTTTGTTTTTCCTTTTTATTTTTTATTTTTTTTACACTTTTTTTTGTAACTTTAACAACTGTAATGGTTTGGGTCTCTCAAAATGCGATGGCATCTTGGGAGACCCTGTGTAAGTGTGTCCTGTTCTGTGCAATGCTGTACCCTACGCTAAAACTTCACTTTTGAGTGGAAGCGTTCAAAACATTTACCAATGCAAAGACCAGGATTATCAGGACAGCGTGGACAAAAATAACGGGTGTCACGCCTAAATCTGCGCTTGCTACAGACACAACATCTTTTTTGGGTAACTCGTTGGGTAGAGGTACTCTCGAGGACATACGGATAATGCCTCTCATGCAGCCGGCTTACTGTATTTGGTTGGGGATGGTGAGGTGCAGAACCGCCTGGATACAGGATTTCTGTGACTATCTCATCCTGGAATTTTAGGAGATATAACGTCCTGCCTGAAGCTCTGTATAGCACATGAGCGTTCAGCAAAGCCAATTGGAATAAGGATAGAGACACTTTTTTGTACCAGCGTCTCGCCTTATGGTCAATTAGATACAGCGCCAACAACTGGTCGTTGAGGTCCACCCCTCCCATATTTTGGTTATATTCGTGGACACAGAGGGGTTTCTCCACAACACCAGTCGCCGTACGAATTTGGACTGTCGTGTCTGCATGAAGGGAGGTAAGAAGGAAAACATTCTTATTATCCCTCCACTTCACAGCGAGCAAGTTATTACACTTCAAGCAGGCTCTCTCCCCCAGCCTAAGACAGGAATCTACAAGCCTCTGGGGAAAGCCCCGGTGATTAGGTCGCACGGTGCCACATGCTCCAATCTGATGATCAAACAAGTGACTAAACAGTGGCACGCTCATGTAATAATTGTCCACATACAAGTGGTACCCCTTTCCAAATAAGGGTGACACCAAGTTCCACACTATCTTGCCAGCGCTCCCTATGTAATCTGAGCAGTTGACCGGCTCAACCTGACTATCTTTTCCCTCATAAACCGTAAAGCTCCATACATAGCCTGTTGCCCTGTCACAGAACTTATAGAGCTTGACCCCGTATCTGGCACGCTTGCTGGGAAGGTACTGCTTGAAAGACAAGCGGCCAGAAAATTTAATCAGGGACTCATCAACGCAGACAACTTGATCGGGAATAAACAAGGCTGCAAAACGTTTCTTGAAGTGGTTTATGAGGGGCCGAATTTTGTAGAGCCGGTCGTATTCAGGGTCTCCACGTGGACGACAAAGTTCATTGTTGTTGAAATGCATGAACCGCAAGATCTGTTTGTATCGTTTTCTGGGCATGGAGGCAGAGAACACGGGCATGTGGTCAATTGGGTGCGTGGACCAATAAGCACGCAATGACGGGAATTTATGTGTGCCCATGTTGAGGGAAAGGCCCAGAAAGGTCTTAAATTCGGAAACCGTAATTGGTTTCCAATCTTTGGCAATGGAAGGCAACTGGGGATTAGCGGCGATGAATTGACCAGCATATAAATTACTCTGGTCCACAATAGATCTATAGAGATCTTCCGTGAAAAACAGCGAATAAAAATCAATTGGCATAAAATCAGGATAGGCGAATTCTGCAGGAAGGGCACTATGGGCACGACGGGCCTGCCTTTGTCTTCTTCTTGGTGGCAGCGGGACACTACTTGTGCTTGCCACCTCGCCAGCTTGAACTGCACTTATGGGACTCGCCACGTCACCACGTGATACTGCAGTGCTGGATGTACGCCCAGGCTGTACTAGACCGCTGGTGCTTGCCAATTCACCAGAAGGAATAGCGGCGCTAGTACTACTCTGTTCCATGATACGAGAGCCCTGCGGTTCTTGCTCCTCAACAACCTCAGAAGATCGGGATCGGGTACGCCTGACCTTAGCATAGACCTCATCTTCCTCGTCAGAGCTATCTGACATGGAGCAGCTGACTTCACTGTCTTCTACGGGAAGATATTCTGAGCTTGAATCTGACAGATGCGTGACCTCCTCTTCACTATCTGTCATGCTCAGAATCTCGTAGGCCTCTTTACTAGTGTACCTTCGATTTGCCATTTTGGGCTCTAAATTTAGGGGTACACTAGTAAGATTCACAGGTAAAAAAGCACCTGACTGTCAGCAAATGTATCAAACGCTTAAAAAAAAAACTGTTAGCGATCGCAGGGATCAGGACTGTCTCTGCGAACGCTGCAGTTATGTGTGTTGTGTTTGGTAAGTTACAGTGATCGATCGATACTGCACTTGGGTGGGCTGGGCTGGGCTGGGCGGAGGGGCTAAACGCAGGTGCTAGCAGGTATCTGGGCTGATCCCGCTAACACTGCGTTTTTGGGAACCCTAAACTGCTGGGGACGCTAGTATAGATCTGATCAGATCAGATATTGATCTGTTACTATACCACTAAGGGAGGTGTATGCTTTGCGCGTGGGTGTTAGCGTTACTGGCACTAACCTAACGCTGCCTGGGGCGATGCAGACCCTCTCTGGCACTAAAACCGAATTGATATCAGCCGCCGGGCGATCAGGGGCAAACTAACCAACCAGCGTCACCTGTAAAACTTATATGGTGATCACTGGTGAAAGGGTTAACTAGGGGCAATCAGGGGGTTAAAACCTTTATTAGGTTATATATGGGGGTACCTGACGCTATATAAAAACCTGACGGGTAACCTAAATAACTAACTGGCTAACCAGTGTCACCAGTGACACTTATACTGTGATCACCGGTGAAAGGGTTAACTCTAGGGGCAATCAGGGGGTTAAAATAATATATGGGGTTACCTGACGCTATAAAAACCTGGGGTTAAACCTAAAAATAAATAACTGGCTATCT
The DNA here is from genome assembly GCA_029206835.1 of Rana muscosa. Classification (NCBI taxonomy): domain Eukaryota; kingdom Metazoa; phylum Chordata; class Amphibia; order Anura; family Ranidae; genus Rana; species Rana muscosa. The sequence continues at coordinate 77,097,846 of CM055121.1, forward strand.
AGGGCACCACCGGCACTAAATACAGCAATCGGAAATACGATCGCTTAGTGACGCTGGGGGGTGAAAGGGTTACCTGGGGGGCGATCAAGGGGTTAAACCTTTATTAGGGGGGGTTAGGGGGCTACCCTGGACCTAAAGGGGCCTAAACCTAACTGCCCTGCAACTTTTTACTGTCACAAATGACACTGATTGCAGTGATCAGTAAAAAAATGACCACTGCAAACGTTGCACTGTGACTGGGGGTACTGGGGGTGATCTGGGGGGTGATCTGGGGGTGACTGGGGGGTGTAAGTGTGCCTACGTGTACTGGTGTCAGTGTAGTGTTGGTGCACTTACTGTGAGATGTCTTCTCTCCTCGCGCCCGATCGAAAAGACCGCCGCATGGAGAGATGACATCACTTCCTCTGCTTGTGTTTACATTACACAGGCAAAGGAAGATTCTCATTCGCCGGGAGCAATCGCAAGGGGGTGGCCGGAAACGAATGGCCGTCCCCTCATCACGGATCGCTCCCGGAACGATAACCACCGCTCACTGTATAGAAGGGGGGTCCGATGGGACCCCCCAACTATACGAAGGCAGGCACGTACAGGTGCGTGATTGTGCCTGTCCGTGCCATTCTGCTGACGTATATATACAGTGAGCGGTCGTTAAGTGATGTGCTTTGAGGCCTATTGGACTCTTCTGTAAACCGGCTTTTAGGTATACCGTAGACATGTGCAAAAGGAAATAATTTGTTTTGTTTCGTTTTGTTTTAATTCGTTAATTAATTAATTTAGTTTAGTTCGATTCGTTAAATTCGTTTTCGCAGGTCTCATCCGAAACAAATAGTAAGCTGCAAAAAAAAATAAGAATGAAATAGATAGTATCTATATTCTATTCTGTTGTTCTATTGTTTTTCTAGTCTATTTTCTATTTCTATTCTAATCTTTTCTAATTGGAATTCGAAAAATCGGTCGCATTCGAAAATATTTCAACCAAATTCGAAAATATTTCCATCGGATTCGATAATATTTCATCCGCATTCGTTAATATTTCAACCAAATTCGATAATATTTCAACCGGAATCAAAATTATTCCAACCAAATAGAAAAGATTATAATAAACCATGTTCCGACATTCGAATTTCGTATACAATGAATTCAAATTCCAAATAGAAAAGATTAGAATAGAAATAGAAAATAGACTAGAAATAGACTAGACTAGGGAAATGGCTGTTAATGGTTTGCAGGAGACCTGCAAAAAAAAAAAAAAATGAAATAGATGCTTATAGTCTGCAGATCTGATGAGAAAATGAAATAGATACTAATAGTCTGCAGGAGATCTGCAAAAAAAATTATATACCGTAAATGCTAATAGTCTGCAGGAGATCGGATGGAAATAAATAGTAATCGGCAAAAAAAAATGAAATAGATGCTATTTATTTCCATCAGATCTCCTGCAGTATATTAACATCTATTTCATTTTTTTTGCAGATCTCCTGCAGACTATTAGCATCTATTTCATTTTTATTTTATTTTTTTGCATAAGGCCGGTTTCACACTAGGGCGGTGTGTGCGGTGGCGATATAGCACCGCTATTTTTGGCAGCGCTATACCGTCGGGATTGCTGAGGTATTCGGCCGCCAGCGGTGCGGTTTTAACCCCCGCTAGCGGACGAAAAAGGGTTAATACCACCCGCAAACCGCGGCTACAGCCGCGGTTTGCCGGCGGTATTACCGCGGTGTCCCATGCATTTCAATGGGAAGGAGCGGTATAGGAGCGGTAAACACACCGCTCCTCTCACCGCTCCAAAGATGCGGCTGCAAAAAAAAAAATGAAATAGTTGCTAATAGTCTGCAGGAGATCTGCTGAAATAAAGGAAATGGCTGCTCTAAGGCCCCTTTCACACTGGGGCGGTTTGCAGGCGCTATTTTGCTAAAAATAGCGCTCTGCAAACCGAGCCTAAACAGCGGCTGCTGTCTCTCCAATGTGAAAGCCCCGATGGCTTTCACACTGGAGCAGTGCGCTAGCAGGACGTGAAAAAAAGTCCTGCTAGCCGCATCTTTGGAGCGGTGAGAGGAGCGGTGTGTTTACCGCTCCTACACCGCTTCTTCCCATTGAAATGCATGGGACACCGCGGTAATACCGCCCGCAAACCGCGGCTGTAGCCGCGGTTTGCGGGTGGTATTAACCCTTTTTCGGCCGCTAGCGGGGGTTAAAACCGCACCGCTAGCGACCGAATACCTCAGCAATCCCGACGGTATAGCACCGCTAAAAATAGCGGCGCTATATCGCCACCGCACACACCGCCCCAGTGTGAAACCGGCCTTATGCGAAAAAAGAAAATAAAAATGAAATAGATGCTAATAGTCTGCAGGAGATCTGCAAAAAAATGAAATAGATGTTAATATACTGCAGGAGATCTGATGGAAATAAATAGCATCTATTTCATTTTTTTTTGCCGATTACTATTTATTTCCATCCGATCTCCTGCAGACTATTAGCATTTATATAATTTTTTTGCAGATCTCCTGCAGACTATTAGTATCTATTTCATTTTCTCATCAGATCTGCAGACTATAAGCATCTATTTCATATATATATTTTTTTGCAGGTCTCCTGCTAACTATTAGCAGCCATTTCCCTAGTCTAGTCTATTTCTAGTCTATTTTCTATTTCTATTCTAATCTTTTCTAATTGGAATTTGAATTCATTCTATACGAAATTCGAATGTCGGAACATGGTCTTTTCTATTCGGTTAGAATAATTTAGAATCCGGTTGAAATATTATCGAATTTGGTTGAAATATTAACGAATGCGGATGAAATATTATCGAATCCGGTAGAAATATTTTCGAATTTGGTTGAAATATTTTCGAATGCGACCAATGTTTTGGAATTCCAATTAGAAAAGATTATAATAGAAATAGAAAATAGACTAGAAAATAAATAGAACATAATAGAATAAAATATAATATATACATTGTATTTTATTCTATTCTGTTCTATTTTTTTTCTATTCGATTCTTTCCAATATTTTAAATTCTATTCTAATTATTTTCAAATCCGATTCGACTCAAATTTTTTTCTAATTCGATTCAATTTTTTTTCGAATTCGATTCGAATTTTGTCCGTGGTTTTTCGATTCGAAATGTTATTTCGGATTCGGTTGAATTCATTAGCATTGTAATTCGTTAATTCGGATGCATCCAAATGTCCGAATAATGAAAATTCGTCCGAATTTCGATTCGGAATGAAACGAAATGCACATGCCTAGTATACCGTCTATGTGTCTTGCTGCCCCCTCAGGACTATGGGCATCCTTATAGGTACACTGCAAAACAACAACAGAGAGAGGGGGCGCACCGACAGAGCCCATTACCTTTATACAATTTTATTGAATAATTAAAACAGGTATTATACTCACAAGCACATTACACAAATGAGCATGTCATAAAAAAACAACAACATGTTAGCCTTTGTCCTTACACGCATTTAAAGGCAGGAAAAAAAACTCTTTGCTACATACAGTAGAGCAGTGGTCATTAACCCTGTCCTCAGGGCCCACTAACAGGCCAGGTTTGCAAGATAACTGAAATACATGACAGGTGATATAATTTGCTGCTCAGGGATTGCAGTATTCTAGTCTGCATCTCCCCAAGGTAATACATAAAATCTGGCCTGTTAGTGGGCCCTGAGGACAGGGTGGATGACCACTGCAGTAGAGGAACATTCTGGTAGAAAAAAAATGCCAAAACACACATAAACACGTGTAGACACATGTAAACGCACCTATGCAATAGGCACATTTAGCACTTGAGCTAAATTCATTTCATTAGTCAAAATATTTATACTGGCTAATGAAATGAATAAACACTCCAACGCCTGACGGCCCAAACACGTTTACAAAACGCGGCTTTATGCCGCGTACACACGATCGGAATTTCCGACAACAAAACCGTGGTTTTTTTTCTGACGGATGTTGGCTCAAACTTGTCTTGCCTACACACGGTGTTGCTCGGAAATTCTGATGGTCAAGAACGTGGAGACGTACAACACTACGACGAGCCAAGAAAAATGAAGTACAATGATTCTGAGCATGCGTCAAATTGGTTCCGAGCATGCGCAGCACTTTTGTGCTTTGGAAATGGCTACACACGATCAGAATTTCGACAAGAACTTTTCTTGTCGGAAAAATTGAGAACCTGCTCTCAAACATTTGTTGTCGGAAATTCCGACAGCAAATGTCTGATGGAACCTACACACAGGTCGGAATATCCGACCAAAAGCTACATCGAACATTTGTTGTCGGAAATTCCGATCGTGTGTACGCATCAGGCATGTTTTTACCACTGCTTTTCTAATGCCAGGAGAAATGTGTCCAATCGCCTGGTCTGCACGAGGCCTTACAGTACCGTCAAGGGGTCCAAGTAGTTTACAAATCATGGCACATTGCAGAAAAATTTAACTTACTTTAACCACTTGCTTACTGGGCACTTAAACCCCCTTCCTGCCCAGGCCAATTTTCAGCTTTCAGCACTGTCACGCTTTGAATGACAATTGCACGGTCGTGCGACGTGGCTCCCAAACAAATATTTTTTTTTCCCACAAATAGAGCTTTCTTTTGGTGGTATTTGATCATCTCTGCGTTTTTTTTTTATGGGCTATAAACAAAAAAAGAGCGACGATATTGAAAAAAACACAATATTTTTTACTTTTTGCTATAATAAATATCCCAATTTAAAAAAAAATCTATATATTTATTTCCATAGGCGTGCGCAGCCTATTGCATTAGGGTGTGCACCTCAAGCCAAAGCTCAAAAACATGTGCGTCTGTGTGTATGGACGTCCTTGTATTTACACTCTCCCCGCGCGCTCCCGAGAGCGCGCATCGGGGAAAATCTGTGTTGGCCGTGTCCCTTGGACACAGCCAATCACAGATCGTGCTGAATGGCCAATCACAGAGGCCATTCAGCACTCGATCTCACTGCCCAATGAGAGATGATCTCAAATGTAAACATATGAGATCATCTCTCATTGCCGGCTTTCTCTCCTCACACAGAGACCGCGTGTGAGGAGAGAGAGAGATCTGTGCTGCTGCTGTCAGTGAGTTTATTGTAAGAACAATCAAAGTAAAGTGAAGTAAAAAAACAGTGCCCTCTGCCAGTCCCATATCTGCCAGTGCCCTCTGCCAGTGCCCTCTGCCAGTGCCATCTGCCCGTGCCATCTGCCCGTGCCATCTGCCAGTGCCATCTGCCAGTACCATCTGCCAGTACCATCTGCCCGTGCCATCTGCCCGTGCCATCTGCCCGTGCCATCTGCCAGTGCCATCTGCCAGTACCATCTGCCAGTGCCATCTGCCCGTGCCATCTGCCAGTGCCATCTGCCCGTGCCATCTGCAAGTGCCATCTGCAAGTGCCATCTGCCCGTGCCATCTGCCAGTGCCATCTGCCATTAGTGCCACGTATAAGTGCCACGTATCAGTGTCATCAGTGCCACGTATCAGTGCCACGTGTCGTCAGTGCCAACAATGGCTAGAAGATTATTTTCAGCCGAGGAGGCATACAATTTTCCTGCGGCCGACGAGAGCAACAGGGAGCTCTCCGATTCGGATTCCTCCGCAAGTTCAGACTATGAGCCTGACTATGAGTCTGACGTGGACTACGAGCCTGTCCTAAGCAGTGGAACACTGACAGCCTCAGAAGAGGAGGAGGAGGAGGAGGAGGAGGAGGGCCCGCCCGCCAGACGAAGGCGTTCTGCTGAGCAGGCAGTGCCATCCACCAGCACCGCAGTGCCATCCACCAGCACTGCAGTGCCATCCACCAGGCAAGCAAGGCCACGTACCAGTGGGGTGTCATCTCAGTCCCAAAGGGTTAGGTCCCATGCCAGCCTTCCCTATTCCCTTCAGAACCCCTTGTGGCTTCCTCCTAATTCAGGAGAAGCCAACATTCCCCCTTTCACTGCCCAGCCAGGAGTCCAGGTGGACACAGAAAATTTTGCCCCGATTGACTTTTTCAATTTAATTTTCACTGACGACATGCTTGCATCAATTGTGGCCCAGTGCAACCTATACGCCCAACAGTTCATAGCAAGCAACCCAACGTCCTATTATGCCCGTCCCTACCAGTGGAGAGCCCTCACAGTGGAGGAGTTTAGAATCTTTTTGGGCCTCACATTCTGCATGGGACTAAACGGAAAAAATCAAGTGCGTTCATATTGGTCATCCCGCCCCATCTACCATATGCCCATCTTTTCCTCAGTAATGCCCAGGTCCCGATATCTAATGATTATGAGATTCCTACACTACAACGACAATACCCAGTGCCCTCCCCGAAATGACCCAAATTTTGATAAGCTTTATAAAATTCGGCCGCTACTAAATAATTTTTCTGAAACCTTCCCCCAGTTGTTTACCCCAGACAAACACATATGCGTGGATGAGTCCCTAATAAAATTTTCTGGCAGGCTGGGCATAAAACAATTTATACCCAGCAAAAGGGCCCGCTATGGGGTGAAGCTGTACAAATTGTGCGACAGAGAAACTGGGTATGTGTATGGCTTCATCATATATGAAGGGAAGGACACCGAACTGAACCCCCCTAATTGCCCAATCTACATTGGAACCAGTGGGATAGTAGTTTGGGAACTCATAAACCCACTCCTAGAGAAAGGATACCACTTGTATGTGGACAATTTTTATACAAGTTTGCCCCTGTTCCGAAATTTGCACAGAATGAAGACTCCAGCATGCGGCACCGTACGGACGAACCGGAAGGGCTTTCCTCAAAGCCTGGTCACCAAAAAATTGAAAAGAGGGGAGACGGTGAGTTTGAGGAATGAGGAAATTTTGGCTGTGAAGTCTACGTAGAGACGTCTACGTGCTTTCTTCCATCCACAACAATGAATTAGTTGAAATCACCAGAAGGAATGGCCGGATACAAAAACCCAAATGCATCTACGATTACAATAAGTTCATGGGGGGTGTCGACTTCAACGACCAGATGCTCGAACCCTACCTTTCCACAAGAAGAACATACCAGTGGTATAAGAAAGTTTCCATTTATTTATTTAATTTGGCCATGTACAACTCATATGTAATATATCAAAAATCCACTATAAGACCCAAATCCTTCCTTTTCTTCCAGGAGGAAATCACCACTGCCCTTATATATCCGAACAGCCCACCAGTAAACATTAGATCCGATGTCATTAGCCGACTCTCTGAGCGCCACTTCCCAGATAAAATCCCTCCCAGACCAACAGGCCAAAAACGCCAAAAAAAATGCCGGGTGTGCTCCAAAAGAGGAGAGAGAAGAGACACCATTTATTATTGTTCCCAATGTCCTTCAGAACCAGGCCTCTGCATGATTGATTGTTTCCGCCGTTACCATACCAAAATAAATTATTAGTTCACTTCCTGCCATTTATCTTTACGCCCCTTATGCATCTGCTTTCTCTGTAACTGACCCTGGCTTGTTATTCGACCACGCTTCTGCCTACTGATTCTGTTTATACCTCTGCCTGATCTGGAACTGACCCTGGACTGTTATTTGACCACGCTTCTGCCTACCGATTCTGTTTATACCTCTGCCTGATCTGGAACTGACCCTGGACTGTTATTTGACCACGCTTCTGCCTACCGATTCTGTTTATACCTCTGCCTGATCTGGAACTGACCCTGGACTGTTATTTGACCACGCTTCTGCCTACCAATTCTGTACATACCTCTGCCTGATCTGGAACTGACCCTGGAATGTTTGACCATGCTTTTTGCCTGCCTCTTGGACTGATCTTTTACCCTGCCAGTGGACTAGTGGAATTCATAACACAGGGGTCTCACATATGTGAGGGGCTCCAGAATTGTTTTTCTGGATGAAGAAAACAATTGTTTTTGTTTTCTCATTCCTAGATTAGGGTCTGGAGACTCGGAGGCTTCAAAGAGATTTGGGTGGGAGAAGCCTCTACCCCTGTCCCCATTCAGTCCTGAACGAGGCCCTACTTCTGCCTGCTGCCTGTAGGACCTATGCCATCATGCCTCTGCCTGTTGCATGAACTGACCACACCACATGGACCTGCCTACTATCAGGACCAATATTTTGTCACTGCTGACAATCTCTGCTTGCACTGACCCTGGACTGTATATAACAAAAAGACTGTTAACTATTGGAGTACTGCAGAATGCTCACCAGCTGCCTGTATGAACTATGGACAGTATTCCTGCCTGTTGCCTGGACAATTGCATTCGCTTTTGCTGACCAAGTCCCTGCCTGTTGCCTGCACCAGTGCTATCCTCCTGCGGACAACTGCGCTTCTAAAACAGGTAATCTTTTGTTTACCATTTGCTCAGCAGAATGTATTTTGGGGTGTAATTCTTGGTATGTGCATGTTATGTGTCCCTAGAACACCTGATGGTGTTCCTTGCATTTTGGGCCACTGTATGTGGCCAGGCTGTGTAAAAGTCTCACACATGTGGTATCGTCATACTCAGGAGGAGTAGCAGAATGTATTTTGGGGTGTAATTTTTGCTATGTGCATGCTATGTGTTGGAAATATCTTATAAATGGACAACTTTGCGTAAAAAAAATGCGTTTTCATTTTTTTCCCACATTTTCCCAAAACTTCTGGAAAAAAATGAAACATTCAAAAGACTCATTATGCCTCATAGATTATACGTTGGGGTGTTAGCTTTCCAAAATGGGGTCACTTTGTGGGCGTTTCCATTGTCCTGGTGCTCCAGGGCCTTCAAAATTGTAATAGGTGGTTGAGAAATTAGATGTGTAATTTATGCTCCTAGAACGCCTGACGGTGCTACTTCAATGTTGGGCCTCTGTATGTGGCCAGGCTGTGTAAAAGTCTCACACATGTGGTATCGTTATACTCAGGAGGAGTAGCAGAATGTATTTTGGGGTGTAATTTTTGCTATGTACATGCTATGTGTTGGAAATATCTTATAAATTGACAACTTTGTGTGAAAAAAATTGCGTTTTCATTTTTTTCCCGCATTTTCCAAAAACTTCAGGAAAAAAATGAACCATTCAAAAGACTCATTATGCCTCATAGATTATACGTTGGGGTGTTATCTTTCCAAAATGGGGTCACTTTGTGGGCGTTTCCATTGTCCTGGTGCTCCAGGGCCTTCAAAAGTGTAATAGGTGGTTGAGAAATGAGATGTGTAATTTATGCTCCTAGAATGCCTGAAGGTGCCATTTCAATATTGGGCCTCTGTATGTGGGCAGGCTGTATAAAAGTCTCACACATTTGGTATCGCCATACTCAGGAGGAGTAGCAGAATGTATTTTGAGGTGTCATTTTTGCTATGTACATGCTATGTGTTGCCAATATCTTATAAATGGACAACTTTGCGTAAAAAAATTACGTTTTCATTTTTTTCCCGCATTTTCCAAAAACTTCAGGAAAAAAATGAACCATTCAAAAGACTCATTATGCCTCATAGATTATACGTTGGGGTGTTATCTTTCCAAAATGGGGTCACTTTGTGGGCGTTTCCATTGTCCTGGTGCTCCAGGGCCTTCAAAAATGTAATAGGTGGTTGAGAAATGAGATGTGTAATTTATGCTCCTAGAATGCCTGAAGGTGCCATTTCAATATTGGGCCTCTGTATGTGGGCAGGCTGTATAAAAGTCTCACACATTTGGTATCGCCATACTCAGGAGGAGTAGCAGAATGTATTTTGAGGTGTCATTTTTGCTATGTACATGCTATGTGTTGGAAATATCTTATAAATGGACAACTTTGCGTAAAAAAATTGCGTTTTCATTTTTTCCCCGCATTTTCCAAAAACTTCAGGAAAAAAATGAACCATTCAAAAGACTCATTATGCCTCATAGATTATACGTTGGGGTGTTATCTTTCCAAAATGGGGTCACTTTGTGGGTGTTTCCATTGTCCTGGTGCTCCAGGGCCTTCAAAAGTGTAATAGGTGGTTGAGAAATGAGATGTGTAATTTATGCTCCTAGAATGCCTGAAGGTGCCATTTCAATATTGGGCCTCTGTATGTGGGCAGGCTGTATAAAAGTCTCACACATTTGGTATCGCCATACTCAGGAGGAGTAGCAGAATGTATTTTGGGATGTCATTTGTGGTATACACATGCCATGTGAGAGAAATAAGCTATTACAATGACAATTTTGTGGAAAAAATAAAAAAATAAAAATAAATCTTCATTTTGCAAAGAATTGTGGGAAAAAATTACAACATCAAAAACCTCACGATGCATCTTACTAAATACCTTGGAATGTCTAATTTAAAAAAAGGGGTCATTTGGGGGGTATTTGTGCTTTGCTGGCTTGTTCGGGTCGTAAGAAATGAGATAGGCCACCAGTACATTAGGTGTGATCAATTGTTTATGATCCGCACCACAGCTTGTAGACTCTATAACTTTCACAAAGACCAAATAATATCCACTAATTTGGGTTATTTTTACCAAAGATATGTAGCAGTATAAATTGTGGCCAAATTTTATAAAGAAAAATTAATAATTTGCAAAATTTTATCACATAAACTAAAAAAAAGCCTTTTTTTTTCAAAATTTACCGTATTTTTTCATTTATAGCGCAAAAAATAAAAAACCCAGAGGTGATCAAATACCACCAAAAGAAAGCTCTATTTGTATGAAAAAAAGGACAAAAAAATCATTTGGGTACAGTATTACATGACCGAGTAATTGTCATTCAAAATGTTAGAGCACTGAAAGCTGAAAATTGGTCCGGGCACGAAGGGGATTTAGTGCCCAGTTGTCAAGTGGATATACACACATACACACACACACTTATAAATAAATGTTAACAAACATTTTAAAATACAGTAGCTGCGTTTGATGGCACAGTGCCGGCAATTTATGGGTACAGTGGCTGCGTTTGATGGGCACAGTGGCTGCGTTTTGATGGGCACAGTGGCTGCGTTTTGATGGGCACAGTGGCTGCATTTGATGGGCACAGTGGCTGCATTTGATTGGCACAGTGGCTGCATTTGATGGGCACAGTGGCTGCATTTGATGGGCACAGTGGCTGCATTTGATTGGCACAGTGGCTGCATTTGATTGGCACAGTGGCTGCGTTTGATTGGCGCAGTGGCTGCATTTGATGGGCACAGTGGCTGCATTTGATGGGCACAGTGGCTGCGTTTGATGGGCACAGTGGCTGCGTTTGATGGGCACAGTGGCTGCATTTGATTGGCGCAGTGGCTGCATTTGATTGGCGCAGTGGCTGCGTTTGATGTTTGTTTTTTTTTGCAGTTTGTTTGCACCCCCCCAAAAAAATTTGAGCACCAGCCACCACTGCTCCAATGTGGGCTGACGTACAGGTATGTTAACCCACATTTGGCACTGCTTTCCATCTGCCATATGTTGGGGCTGTGGGCATATGATAAGTGGTTAATATACACTTGGGATTTATTTTTTTATACCAAAGACATGTATAAAAATATATATTGTGAGGGGGTTCACTCGGTAGCGGGTGTGTGTGACCCCCTGGTTGGGCTCCCCACACAAAAACAGGGCCAGCAGACGGAGGTTGTGGTTTTCAAAATCAAAAGGTGCGGTTTATTTCTCTATGTACAGTGACAAAACACAGCAAAGCAAAAAAAAAACATAAACAAAATAAATCCTGGTCAGCGTGACCTCTGACTAAACATGCAGGTTTCCTAAACTAACAACTGGGATCAGCCTGGTGCTGTCCTAGTCCCTAAGTCCCTGGTTTAGTAAAAGTCCAAACAAATAGCCACACAGGCTTTGCCTCACCGCACAGGGGTTCACTCTCCCTAGACAGTCCACACAGGTCTGGGTCCAGGCATGAGCTAACATCTAATGAAGCTGGGAGTTCTTATAGAGGCCTAAATGAGCTGACAAGCTTCAGCTGGTCTCATCAACTCCCTGTCTGCACGACGCCCAGCACTCTCCCTAGAGGTATGAGTCATCCATGAGCCTACTAGCCTCAGCTGGGCTTATACAACTCTCCACCTAGTTGTATAAGTCGGCGTAAAGCCTGAATCTGGGAGAAATATATCTACCCCCCTGGATGCAACCAGGTGACTTTACCTTCCTGCTGTCACATACCCCCCCCTCTTGTTTTAACCTTGGGGTTGGAACACCAGCAATCAGGCATTCATGTACTCGAGACAAAGCATCCACATTCCCCATTTGAACGCCAGGGCGATGCTTTACTGTGAAGTTGAATTCCTGTAGGGCCAGGAACCACCTATTCACTCTTCTATTTGTCTCCTTGTTTTGAGCCATCCACTTTAACGGAGCGTGATCCGTAACCATGTCAAAGTGCCTACCTAGCAGGTAGTACCGAAGGGAATCTAGAGCCCACTTCACCGCTAAACACTCCTTTTCAACGGTGGCGTAATTTACCTCATGGGACTTCAACTTCCTGCTGAGGTAAATGACTGGGTGCTCTTCCCCGTTCCAGACCTGGGACAATACTGCTCCTAACCCCACATCTGACGCATCACTTTGTACGACAAAGTCTTTAGAGAAGTCGGGTGAGTACAACACTGGCTGGCTACATAAGGCTTGTTTCAAGAATTGGAATGCTGCCTCAGCCTCGGGGGTCCATTTAATCATGACCGACCCTTTCCCTTTCGTCAGGTTGGTTAGGGGCACAGCCTTAGAAGCAAAGTGGGGAATGAAGCGCCGATAATAACCCGCGATTCCCAGAAAGGCCCGTACCTGCTTCTTGCTGTTGGGACGTGGCCAACTCTGGATGGCCTCGACTTTGTTGAGTTGGGGTTTTATCACTCCCCTGCCAATGGTGTACCCAAGATATTTGGCCTCCTCCTGCCCAATGGTACACTTCTTGGGGTTAGCCGTAAACCCCGCTTCCCGGATAGAGTCTAGGACTGCTTGCACTTTTGGCAGATGTGAGGCCCAATCTGTGCTATGGACAATTACGTCATCCAGGTAAGCCGCAGCATACTTCCGATGGGGCCTCAGTATCTGGTCCATTTTCCGCTGGAATGTGGCCGGCGCATTCTGTAACCCGAACGGCATTCTCTTATATTGGAACGCCCCGTCTGGGGTTACAAATGCGGTTTTCTCTTTGGCCGACTTGGCCAGGGGAATTTGCCAATACCCTTTTGTGAGGTCAAGAGTCGTCATGTATCGGGCTGTTCCCAGCCGGTCGATCAACTCATCTATACGTGGCATGGGGTAGGTGTCAAATTTTGTAACTTTGTTCAACTGACGAAAATCGTTACAAAATCGCCAGCTCCCATCCGGTTTAGGCACCAACACAATGGGACTAGACCAATCACTTTGGGACTCCTCTATCACCCCTAAGTTCAGCATTTTCTGTACTTCCTCCCGTATTGCCTCCCGTCGGGCCTCTGGGATCCGATAGGGTTTTAACTTCACCCTTTCACCGGGCGGGGTAATAATATCATGCTCTACCCCAGATGTTTGTCCCGGCAGCTCAGAGAACACCTCCTTGTTGCGAAGCACAAACTCCTTAACCTCCTGTTGTTGGGGTTGTGACAAGGTGGCTGCTATTCCAACCTCCGGAATCACGCAACCAGTTTGAGCTGGTGACCAAGTTTCTGCGACTAGGGACTCTCTATCCCTCCAGGCTTTCAACAGATTAACGTGATATATCTGTTCGGGCTTTCGCCTTCCTGGTTGTCTGACCTTGTAATTCACTTCGCTCACTTTTTCCATTATCTCATAGGGGCCTTGCCATTTGGCAAGGAATTTACTTTCAACCGTAGGGACAAGTACCAATATCCTATCCCCCGGGGAAAAGGTACGGGTCTTGGCTCCACGGTTGTACACTCTCTGCTGTGCCAACTGCGCTTGGGCCAAATGTTCCTTCACGATGGGCATTACCTGTGCAATTCGATCTTGCATCAGGGCGACATGCTCAATCACACTCCTGTGGGGAGAACTCTCACTTTCCCAAGTTTCCTTGGCAATATCCAACAGCCCTCTTGGGTGTCTCCCATACAGTAACTCAAAGGGGGAGAATCCCGTAGAGGATTGGGGCACCTCCCTAATAGCAAACATCAAATAAGGAAGTAGACAGTCCCAATCCTTTCCATCTCTATCCACCACTTTCTTCAACATTTGTTTTAGGGTTTTGTTGAATCTTTCAACCAGCCCATCGGTTTGGGGGTGATACACAGATGTACGCAATTGCGTCACTTTGAACAATTTACACAGCTCTTTCATAACCCGGGACATAAAGGGTGTACCTTGGTCCGTAAGCAGTTCTTTACAAATACCCACCCGGCTAAAAACAAGAGATAGCTCTTTGGCTATGGTTTTGGCCGAGGTATTTCTGAGAGGGATCGCTTCTGGATAACGGGTGGCATAGTCCGAGAGTCTCTGGAAGAGGCCGTCAGGTTCTCTGTAGCCAAGTATTTCTCTACACGATCCACAAGACCACCGGCCGTCTCTGGGTCTCCATGGCTTACCCACTTTTGGATGGCAGTAGGAAGAGCTCTCAAAAACCGATCCATTACAACACGTTCCACAATCTCTGGTGCGGACAAAGTCTCTGGCTGTAGCCACTTCCTGCTCAGGTGAATGAGATCATACATTTGAGACCTGGGGGGTTTTCCAAGCTGGAAAGTCCAGTTATGCACACGCTGAGCCCGGACAGCCTGGGTGACACCCAGCCTTGCCAATATCTCAGCTTTTAGCATCACATAGTCTTTTGCTTGGTCAGGCTCTAGGTCATAGTAAGCCTTCTGCGATTCACCAGTTAACAGAGGAGCCACCAGTCCAGCCCACTGCTCCTCAGGCCACTTTTCTCTTTCAGCAGTCCTTTCAAATGTGGTCAAAAATACCTCTGGATCATCCTCTCCAGTCATTTTTGTCAATAAACGACTCACCCCAAAGGACGCGGTATTAGTGGGACGGCTTTCCTCACTGGTCTGCGGACGTTGCTGCATTACTGCTTCCATTTGTTGTAGTCTCTGCTCTTGCTTCTGTAACAGGTCTATGAAGCGGGCCTCAGATTGCTGCTGGGCTTGTTGATGAGCTTGCTGCTGGGCTGCAAGGCTCCTTTGCAAACCTGCATTTGTCTGCTGTTGATTGGCATTTGCTAGAGCCAGCTGTTTCAGTATCTCCTCCATGCTGGCTTAAAAAAAAACTGCCACTGGTTCTCCACCAACTGTGAGGGGGTTCACTCGGTAGCGGGTGTGTGTGACCCCCTGGTTGGGCTCCCCACACAAAAACAGGGCCAGCAGACGGAGGTTGTGGTTTTCAAAATCAAAAGGTGCGGTTTATTTCTCTATGTACAGTGACAAAAACACAGCAAAGCAAAAAAAAAACATAAACAAAATAAATCCTGGTCAGCGTGACCTCTGACTAAACATGCAGGTTTCCTAAACTAACAACTGGGATCAGCCTGGTGCTGTCCTAGTCCCTAAGTCCCTGGTTTAGTAAAAGTCCAAACAAATAGCCACACAGGCTTTGCCTCACCGCACAGGGGTTCACTCTCCCTAGACAGTCCACACAGGTCTGGGTCCAGGCATGAGCTAACATCTAATGAAGCTGGGAGTTCTTATAGAGGCCTAAATGAGCTGACAAGCTTCAGCTGGTCTCATCAACTCCCTGTCTGCACGACGCCCAGCACTCTCCCTAGAGGTATGAGTCATCCATGAGCCTACTAGCCTCAGCTGGGCTTATACAACTCTCCACCTAGTTGTATAAGTCGGCGTAAAGCCTGAATCTGGGAGAAATATATCTACCCCCCTGGATGCAACCAGGTGACTTTACCTTCCTGCTGTCACAATATATATATATATATATATATATATATATATATATATATATATATATATATATATACACATATATATATTACATACGCTGACAAGCCAGGGTTCATATAGTTTTGAATTGCACATGTGATATATATATATATATATATATATATATATATATATATATATATTCACACAATATAAATAAATTATATAATATAAAAAAAAATAGCCAACCAATTGATAAACCTTACCCTGGCTTGTCACTAACTATATATATATAGTTAGTGACAAGCCAGGGTAAGGTTTATCAATTGGGTTGGCTGTTTTTTTTTTTTTTTTGGTGCATGATCATTTGCCCACAGTGCTGTCTCTCTCACTCACCTTGATTGCCTGAAGCCACTCGCCTGCCGCTATCCAGGCTACGCAATACGCACTTATTTGCTGACAAGCCAGGGGATTTTTTTTTTTACTAAAGACATATATATATAATATATATATATATACACACTTTTTTGCTGACAAGCCTGGGTTCATATAGTTTTAATTGTATATGCAATAAATATATATGTATATATTATGTAAAAAAAAAAAATATATATATATATTACATATACAATTAAAACTATATGAACCCTGGCTTGTTAGCAAAAAAGTGCGTGCATATATATATATATATATATATATATATATATATATATATATATATATATTACATACGCTGACAAGCCAGGGTTCATATAGTTTTAATTGTATATATGATATATATATATATTTAAACAATATATATAATATAAAAAAAAATAGCCAACCAATTGATAAACCTCACCCTGGCTTGTCACTAACTATATATATATATATATATATTGTGAGGGGGTTAGCTCGGCAGCGGGTGTGTGTGACCCCCGGGATGGGCTCCCCACACAAAACAGGCCCAGCAAACGGAGGTTGTGGTTTTCAAAATCAAAAAGGTGCGGTTTATTTTCTATTTACAGTGACAAAACACAGCAAAGCAAAAGAAACATAACCAAAATAAATCCTGGTCAAGTTGACCTCTGACTAAACATACAGGTTTCCTAACTAACAACTGGGATCAGCCTAGTGCTGTCCTAGTCCCTAAGTCCCTGGTTTTAAATGTCCAAGCAAATAGCCACACAGGCTTTTTTCTCACCGCACAGGGGTTCACTCTCCCTAGACAGTCCACACAGGTCTGGTTCCAGGCATGAGCTAACATCTAATGAAGCTGGGAGTTCTTATAGAGGCCTAAATGAGCTGACAAGCTTCAGCTGGCCTCATCAACTCCCTGTCTGTACGACGCCCCACACTCTCCCTAGAGGTATGAGTCATCCATGAGCCTACTAGCCTCAGCTGGGCTTATACAACTCTCCACCCTAGTTGTATAAGTCAGCATAAAGCCTGAATCTGGGAGAAATATATCTACCCCCCTGGATGCAACCAGGTGACTTTACCTTCCTGCTGTCACATACCCCCCCCTCTTGTTTTAACCTCGGGGTTGGAACACCAGCAATCAGGCATTCATGTACTCGAGACAAAGCATCCACATTCCCCATTTGAACGCCAGGGCGATGCTTTACTGTGAAGTTGAATTCCTGGAGGGCCAGGAACCACCTATTCACTCTTCTATTTGTTTCCTTGTTTTGAGCCATCCACTTTAACGGAGCGTGATCCGTAACCATGTCAAAGTGCCTACCTAGCAGGTAGTACCGAAGGGAATCTAGAGCCCACTTCACCGCTAAACACTCCTTTTCAACGGTGGCGTAATTTACCTCATGGGACTTCAACTTCCTGCTGAGGTAAATGACTGGGTGCTCTTCCCCGTTCCAGACCTGGGACAATACTGCTCCTAACCCCACATCTGACGCATCACTTTGTACGACAAAGTCTTTAGAGAAGTCGGGTGAGTACAACACTGGCTGGCTACATAAGGCTTGTTTCAAGAATTGGAATGCTGCCTCAGCCTCGGGGGTCCATTTAATCATGACCGACCCTTTCCCCTTCGTTAGGTTGGTTAGGGGCACAGCCTTAGAGGCAAAGTGGGGAATGAATCGCCGATAATACCCAGCGATTCCCAGAAAGGCTCGTACCTGCTTCTTGCTGTTGGGACGTGGCCAACTCTGGATGGCCTCGACTTTGTTGAGTTGGGGTTTTATTACTCCCCTCCCAATGGTGTACCCAAGATATTTGGCCTCCTCCTGCCCAATGGTACACTTCTTGGGGTTAGCCGTAAACCCCGCTTCCCGAACAGAGTCCAGGACTGCTTGCACTTTTGGCAGATGTGAGGCCCAATCTGTGCTATGGACAATTACGTCATCCAGGTAAGCCGCAGCATACTTCCGATGGGGCCTCAGCATCTGGTCCATTTTCCGCTGGAATGTGGCCGGCGCATTCTGTAACCCGAACGGCATTCTTTTATATTGGAACGCCCCGTCTGGGGTTACAAATGCGGTTTTCTCTTTGGCCAATTTGGCCAGGGGGATTTGCCAATACCCTTTTGTGAGGTCAAGAGTCGTCATGTATCGGGCTGTTCCCAGCCGGTCGATCAACTCATCTATACGTGGCATGGGGTAGGTGTCAAATTTTGTAACTTTGTTCAACTGACGAAAATCGTTACAAAATCGCCAGCTCCCATCCGGTTTAGGCACCAACACAATGGGACTAGACCAATCACTTTGGGACTCCTCTATCACCCCTAAGTTCAGCATTTTCTGTACTTCCTCCCGTATTGCCTCCCGTCGGGCCTCTGGGATCCGATAGGGTTTTAACTTCACCCTTTCACCCGGCGGGGTAATGATGTCATGCTCTACCCCAAATGTTTGTCCCGGCAGCTCAGAGAATACCTCCTTGTTGCGAAGCACAAACTCCTTAACCTCCTGTTGTTGGGGTTGTGACAAGGTGGCTGCTATTCCAACCTCAGGAATCACGCAACCAGTTTGAGCTGGTGACCAAGTGTCTGCGACTAGGGACTCTCTATCCCTCCAGGCTTTCAACAGATTAACGTGATAGATCTGTTCGGGCTTTCGCCTTCCTGGTTGTCTGACCTTGTAATTCACTTCACTCACTTTTTCCATTATCTCGTAGGGGCCTTGCCATTTGGCAAGGAATTTACTTTCAACCGTAGGGACAAGTACCAGTATCCTATCCCCCGGGGAAAAGGTACGGGTCTTGGCTCCACGGTTGTACACTCTCTGCTGTGCTAACTGCGCTTGGGCCAAATGTTCCTTCACGATTGGCATTACCTGTGCAATTCGGTCTTGCATCAGGGCGACATGCTCAATCACACTCCTGTGGGGAGAACTCTCACTTTCCCAAGTTTCCTTGGCAATATCCAACAGCCCTCTTGGGTGTCTCCCATACAGTAACTCAAAGGGGGAGAATCCCGTAGAGGATTGGGGCACCTCCCTAATAGCAAACATCAGATAAGGAAGTAGACAGTCCCAATCCTTTCCATCTCTATCCACCACTTTCTTCAACATTTGTTTTAGGGTTTTGTTGAATCTTTCAACCAGCCCATCGGTTTGGGGGTGATACACAGATGTACGTAATTGCGTCACTTTGAACAATTTACACAGCTCCTTCATAACCCGGGACATAAAGGGTGTACCTTGGTCCGTAAGCAGTTCTTTACAAATACCCACCCGGCTAAACACAAGAGATAGCTCTTTGGCTATGGTTTTGGCCGAGGTATTTCGGAGAGGGATCGCTTCTGGATAACGGGTGGCATAGTCCATTATAACTAATATGTACTGGTGCCCCCTAGCGGACTTGATTATAGGACCTACCAAATCCATGGCGATCCTCTCAAACGGGACCTCAATGATGGGTAGAGGGACCAGCGGGCTACGGAAATGTGGCATCGGGGCCGACCTCTGACACACAGGGCAGGAGGAACAATAGTTTTCTATGTCCTTCATCACCCCCGGCCAATAGAATCTCTGTAATACCCTCTCTCGGGTTTTCTCTGTCCCCAGATGACCTCCAAGAATGTGCCCATGGGCCAACTCCAACACCAACTTCCTGTAAGGTTTGGGCACCACAAGCTGCTCAACGGTTTCTTCTGCCCTTTTTGCCACCCGATACAGTAGGTCCTTCTCTACGCTGAAGTATGGGTAAGTGCAGGTATTATCTGGGTTCACTAACTCGCCATCTATTTTCACTACGTTTTCGCGTGCCTTTATTAGGGCGGGGTCTTTCAACTGTTCTGTGGCAAAGTTTTCCCTGTGAACCTCAAGATCAGAAAACTCCACAGACGGTAGGTTTTCGTCTGAGGAGGTGGGCTCCTCTCCAGTTTCTTGAGTCTCCCCTGCCAATACTGATAAGGGAAATTCCGGAGAGTCCTCACCACTCTCAGGGGAGTTCTGGCTATCACATTCCTGGTACATAGGGGCACCAGTGGGGGGCTCAGGATCATCCCACAGTTCCCAGAACTTCGGAAAATCCCTTCCCACAATGGCGTCATACGGTAACTGAGATACTAAGCCCACTGGATGAGAGAGGGTACCTTTGGGGGTCTCGAAACACACTGTAGTCACTGGATACTCTCGGGTGTCCCCATGCACACAAATAACAGCTACCTTGCTATTCCCAGAGACCTCTGTTTTAACTAACTCAGCCTTTATCAGGGTCACAAGGCTACCTGAATCCAGCAATACCACAACATTTCTACCATTAACACACATTTTGCATAAATGTTTCTCAATTCCTCGAATGGCAGTGCATGCGACTGTCGCACACAGCGACTGACGTCTGCCCGTCAGAAAGTCACACTGCATGGGTTCCTCCACAACCGGGCAATTGGCTGCAATATGTCCCGCTTGCCGGCAGCGGTAGCAAACGATCCTTCTTGCCGCCTCTTGAGCCGCTGATTTCCCAGGCTGTTCTCGCCAAACTTGGGGTAGAGCTCCCACCCTCTCACTCTCTCCACCCTTACCCCTTGGAATCCTCTTATCCGCCCCTGGGGATGGTCTGGTCTTAGGGTGGAAAGTCCGAGTGTCTCTGGAAGAGGCCGTCAGGTTCTCTGTAGCCAAGTATTTCTCCACACGATCCACAAGACCATCGGCCGTCTCTGGGTCTCCATGGCTTACCCAGTTTTGGATGGCCGTAGGAAGAGCTCTCAAAAACCGATCCATTACAACACGTTCCACAATCTTTGGTGCGGACAAAGTCTCTGGCTGTAGCCACTTTCTGCTCAGGTGAATGAGATCATACATTTGAGACCTGGGGGGTTTTCCAAGCTGGAACGTCCAGTTATGCACACGCTGAGCCCGGACAGCCTGGGTGACACCCAGCCTTGCCAATATCTCAGCTTTTAGCATCACATAGTCTTTTGCTTGGTCAGGCTCTAGGTCATAGTAAGCCTTCTGCGATTCACCAGTTAACAGAGGAGCCACCAGTCCAGCCCACTGCTCCTCAGGCCACTTTTCTCTTTCAGCAGTCCTTTCAAATGTGGTCAAAAATACCTCTGGATCATCCTCTCCAGTCATTTTTGTCAATAAACGACTCACCCCAAAGGACGCGGTATTAGTGGGACGGCTTTCCTCACTGGTCTGCGGACGTTGCTGCATTACTGCTTCCATTTGTTGTAGTCTCTGCTCTTGCTTCTGTAACAGGTCTATGAAGCGGGCCTCAGATTGCTGCTGGGCTTGTTGCTGAGCTTCCAGACTCTGTTGGTGAGCTTGCTGCTGGGCTGCAAGGCTCTGTTGATGAGCTTCAAGGCTCTTTTGCAAACCTGCATTTGTCTGCTGTTGATTGGCATTTGCTAGAGCCAGCTGCTTCAGTATCTCCTCCATGCTGGCTTAAAAAAAACTGCCACTGGTTCTCCACCAACTGTGAGGGGGTTAGCTCGGCAGCGGGTGTGTGTGACCCCCGGGATGGGCTCCCCACACAAAACAGGCCCAGCAAACGGAGGTTGTGGTTTTCAAAATCAAAAAGGTGCGGTTTATTTTCTATTTACAGTGACAAAACACAGCAAAGCAAAAGAAACATAACCAAAATAAATCCTGGTCAAGTTGACCTCTGACTAAACATACAGGTTTCCTAACTAACAACTGGGATCAGCCTAGTGCTGTCCTAGTCCCTAAGTCCCTGGTTTTAAATGTCCAAGCAAATAGCCACACAGGCTTTTTTCTCACCGCACAGGGGTTCACTCTCCCTAGACAGTCCACACAGGTCTGGTTCCAGGCATGAGCTAACATCTAATGAAGCTGGGAGTTCTTATAGAGGCCTAAATGAGCTGACAAGCTTCAGCTGGCCTCATCAATTCCCTGTCTGTACGACGCCCCACACTCTCCCTAGAGGTATGAGTCATCCATGAGCCTACTAGCCTCAGCTGGGCTTATACAACTCTCCACCCTAGTTGTATAAGTCAGCATAAAGCCTGAATCTGGGAGAAATATATCTACCCCCCTGGATGCAACCAGGTGACTTTACCTTCCTGCTGTCACAATATATATATATATATATATATATACATATATATATAGTTAGTGACAAGCCAGGGTGAGGTTTATCAATTGGTTGGCTATTTTTTTTTTTTCTGGTGCATGATCATTTGCCCACAGCGCTGTCTCTCTCTCTCTCACTCACTCACCTTGATTGCCTGAAGCCAACTCGCCTGCCGCTATCTAGGCTAGTCCGCGGCGCTGCTTCTAATGGAGTCTGGAGAAGGCCGGAGGGGGGGGGGGGGGTGGAGTGCAGATTTAGATCACTCCGCCGGCGCCTGCGGGACCTGTAGCCGGAACTATAGAAGCTGCATCGGCTTATGCGGCTCCCCGCTGTGTTACTCCGCAGCTAGTTCTCTCCCTGCTATTCCTCCCACTAGCAGCACACTGTAATTGCCGGCCAGACATTACCCCAGGCAGTGTTGGGTGACTGAGTTACACAAAGGGGACATCATGTACATGTTGCAGTGCAGGCAGTCAGTGAAGAACAAGAGCACAGCAGGGATGATTAGGGTGTGCCTGGGCACATCCGGCACACCCCGTGGGCACGCCTATGTTTATTTCTCAGTTTAGGCCGATACGTATTCTTCTACATATTTTTGGTAAAATTGATTGGTTTGCGCAAAAGTTATAGCGTCTACAAAATAGGGCATCGTTTTATAGCACTGGCAGTGAAGGGGCGCTGAAGGGGTTAAGTGTACCTAAGGGAGTGATTCTTACTGTGGGGGGAGGGGACTGACTGGGGGAGGTGACCGATGGTTGTCCCTATGTAGAAGGGACACACCATCGGTCTCCTCTCCCTGACAGGATGTGGATCTCTGTGTTTACACACACAGAGATCCACGTCCCTGTCTCTGTAAATGCCGATCGCAGGTACCTGGCGGACATCGCGGCCGCCAGGCACGCGCATCGGCACCCGCGTGACGCGGCAGGCACAGAAGTTCCCCGATGCGCGCTCGGGAGCGCGCGCGCGGAACGAGGAAAGGGGAGGACGTCAATAGACGTCCTCTCGCCATTCTAGGTCCACGCTGTAGCTAGGGTTGCCACCTGTCCGGGATTCACCCGGACAAGTCGGGTTTGGAATCGTGTCAGGGTTTCAGACTGCCTGAAACCCGGACACATTATTCTGACCGGACTATGGCCTCCCAGCAGGGTTGCTGGCTGCAGTTGTCTAAGCTGAGAGTGTCTATTACACCCTCTTTCATTCTGCCCAAAGCCAGCACTAACAACCCCCCCCCCCCCACACACACACAGACCGGAGAGGAGAGAGAGCTCAATCTGCTCCTCTTCTTCCCAATGTCTGCCCATTCACACTCCAATCCCCAGGGCTGTGTCTCAGAAAAGGAAAGTTGGGGCCGGAAATTTGAAGTCCAGCAGCCTCAGATACATCTGGATGAGAGGTGCTGACTACCAAGGGGTGAGTGAGCTCACCATCCATCCCTGTTTGTGACTGAAGTCTCCCCCCTTCTCTCTCCTGCCTCTGAGTGAGTACTCAAAGGTAAATCAGGGTTTTCAGAGCACCCCTTACATCAGAGTTCCCATTTACACCAGAGGTCACAGTGTCCCCCCGTTATTTCAGAGTCTTCTCCGTACATCAGAGTTCTCAGTGTTCCCCCTTAATTCAGGGTTCCCAGAACATCCCTTATGTTAGAGTCCCCAGAGTTCCCCCTTACATCAGAGTCTGCAGAGTCCCCCCTTACAGTGAAAGGGGAACTCTGTGGACTCTGATGTAAAGGGGGAATCTTATTAACCACCTCGCGCCCGCCGTACGAGTATATACGGCCACAAGGTGGTTGTCAAATGCCGGGAGGCCGTTATTATATGGCCTCCTCTATTTGGCCACAGGGGGGCGCGCGAGCGCCGCCGCCGGCGCCCGCACGTGCCCGGCGCTTCACTGCAATGCCGATGCGCGTGCCTGGCGGCCGCGATGTCCGCCAGGCACCCGCGATCGGCGGTTACAGAGACAAGGACATGGATCTCTGTGTGTAAACAGAGATCCATGTCCTGTCAGGGAGAGGGGACCGATGCTGTGTCCCTTGTACATAGGGACACAGATCGGTCTCCTCCCCCAGTCAGTCCCCTCCCCGGACAGTAAAAATCACTAATAGGGAACACATTTAACCCCTTCCTCGCCCCCTAGTGTTAACCCCTTCCCTGCCAGTCACATTTATACAGTAATCAGTGCATATTTATAGCACTGTTCGCTGTATAAATGTGAATGGTCCCAAATTAGTGTCAAAAGTGTCCGATGTGTCCGCCATAATGTCGCAGTCACAAAAAAAATCACTGATCGCCGCCATTACTAATAAAAAAAAAAATTATAAAAATGCCATAAAACTACCCCCTATTTTGTAAACGCTATAACTTTTGCGCAAACCAATCAATAAACGCTGATTGTGATTTTTTTTTACCAAAAATATGTAGAAGAATACGTATTGGCCTAAACTGAGGAAAAAAAAACAAAAAAAAAAAAACAATTGGGATATTTATTATAGCAAAGTGTAAGAAATATTGCTTTTTTTTCAAAATTGTCGCTATATTTTTGTTTATAGCGCAAAAAATAAAAACCGCCGAGGTGATCAAATACCACCACAAGAAAGCTCTATTTGTGCAAAAAAAAGGACGTCAATTTTGTTTGGGAGCCACGTCGCACGACCGCGCAATTGTCATTCAAAGCGTGACAGTGCTGAAAGCTGAAATTTCGCCTGGGCAGGAAGGGGGTATATGTGCCCAGTAAGGAAGTGGTTAATAACTTCATATGATTAGAAATGTTATTTATTAGCAAAATATGTGTATAAAAAAAAATTGTTGTGTGCCGCTTAAAGTGGAGCTCCACCCTAAATATACACTTCTGCTATTTGGAACCCTCCCCCCCTCCGGTGTCACAATTGACACCTTTCAGGGGGGAGGGGGGTGAAGATACCTGTCTAAGACAGGTATTTTCACCCACATCCGGGAGTCCTCTCTCCAGGAATCTGCGGGAGTGACGTCACTTCCCCCAGACTTCCCGTAGTGTTCTGGGAGACACTCGGCTCCCAGAACACAGGAGCGCCAATCAGAACGGCGCAGCGCGACTCGCGCATGCGCCGTAGGGGACCGGGCATGAAGCCGCAGGGCTTCATTTCCTGGTTCCCTCAGCGAGGATGGTGCTCGTCCTCTGCTGCGGACGTCGCTGGACTCCAGGACAGGTAAGTGTCCAAATATTAAAAGCCAGCAGCTGCTGTAGCTGTAGCTGCTGGCTTTTAATATTTTTTTTCCGGCGGAGCTCCGCTTTAAAGCGGAGGTGCAGCCACAAAAAAATAAATTAAAAAAAAGTCAGCTGCTGACTCTTAATAAGAACACTTACCTGTCCTACTCGCCCGCGATGTCGGTCCTCCACGGCGATCGATCGCTGCTCGCAGGTCCCGGCTCCTCCATCCTGAGTAAGGGAAACAGGCAGTGAAGCCGTAAGGCTTCACTGCCCGTTTCCTACTGCGCATGCGCCACTCGCACGGCGCTTTGTGAATGGGCGGCTTGCCTCCTGGGATACACACAGTTCCCAGAAGGCAGCGCGGCCCATTCACAAGAAGAGGAAGCGGAAGGAGACCCACCGCGGACGGAGAAGAGGAACATTAGAGGCAGATTAGGGGACTTCCGCACAGTGGCGGATCCAGGGGGGGGGGGGCAACAGGGCAATTGCCCCCCCCGAGACCATCTGTCACACTCGCTTGCTCTGGTTTTTTTTTTGTGCCTGATCTGCCGAAATTTGGGGACCCGGTACCGGCCGGCCGTAGGATCCCTGGACCCCAAACTTGGCACACATGTAGCCCAATGTCTCTTCTACAAGTGTGCAAAGTTTGGTGTCTGGGGGACCTACGGCCGGGGAGCACTGATTTTTTAAATCCGGGCACCCCTTCCATAGACTCCAATGTTAAACGGTCATTTCTCCGGTGATTTTGCGGACCCGGTACCGGCCGGTCGTAGGTCCCCTGGACCCCAAACTTAACACACATGTAGCCCCATGTCTTCTCTATAAGTGTGCAAAGTTTGGTGTCTGGGGGACCTACGGCCGTGGAGCACTGATTTTTTAAACCCGGGCACCCCTTCCATAGACTCCAATGTTAAACGGTAATTTCTCCAGTGATTTTGCGGACCCGGTACCGGCCGGTCGTAGGTCCTCTGGACCCCAAACTTGGCACACATGTAGCTCCATGTCTCCTCTATAAGTTTGAAAAGTTTGGTGTCTGGGAGAACCGATTTTTCAAAGCCGGGCACTCCTTCCATAGACTTCCATGTTAAACATCAGTCTAGTCATGGGCACAGTGAGGCATGGGCACAGTGAGGCAAAGTGAGGCAAGTATAAGCCTAGGACACCCTAGGCTTATACTTGAGTCAATAAGTTTTCCCAGTTTTTGGGGGTAAAATTAGGTGCCTCGGCTTATATTCGGGTCGGCTTATACTCGAGTATATACAGTACTTGTTCTGCAGCTGCCGCTGCCTCTCTGAGTCTCTCTCTCAGTTTCTCACATCAGCCGATCAGCGGCGCTGAGAGAGAGATCCGTCTAATGTAGTTACGTGGCGCACTGACACGATACCAGGAGCGGAGGAGGAGGTGGGTGGAGCCTCTTCCCTGCACTCGCTGCTAACGCCTGGGCCGCTTGGCGTCTAGCAACGAGTGACGTCAGTGAGTCACGTCAGGCCGCTCTGCGGGCAGGTGCAATAGAGTGCGGCTCCACAGACGGGTAAGAAAGCGGGCGGCTCCGCTTGTGGCGCGGTTTGTTGTCGGGGGCGGCGCGGTTCGTGGGCAGACCGTGCTGCTCAGTGTGTTGGCAGCGCAGGTGAGAGTGAGAGAGCAGGCTCAGTGTGGCAGCTGGCCAAT
Organism: Rana muscosa; assembly: GCA_029206835.1. Classification (NCBI taxonomy): domain Eukaryota; kingdom Metazoa; phylum Chordata; class Amphibia; order Anura; family Ranidae; genus Rana; species Rana muscosa. The sequence goes on from CM055121.1 coordinate 77,124,866, forward strand.
CAGCTAGCCGGGAGCGGGGGAGCAGAGAGATGAGATCATCTCTCACCGCCCGTGCCTGCCCTGCATTCCGGCAGTGACTTCCGCCCTCACTGTGCAGGCAGCAGAGAGATTACATCATCTCTCTGCTGCCTGACTCTGGGAGTCTGGGACACAGCAAGAGACAACCAAAACTACACCTTAGCAGGCAAGTTAGTGACAATCTGCAAGGTGTGGCAGGTGACGTGGCAAGTGACAATCCGCAAATTGTGTCAGGTGACGTGGCAAATGACAATCTGCATCTGGTGGCAGGCAAGTGACAATCAGCAAGGTGTGGCAGGTGACGTGGCAAGTGACAATCCGCAAGGTGTGGCAGGTGATGTGGGAAGTGACAATCCACAAGGTGTGGCAAGTGACAATCCACAAGATGTGGCAGGTGACGTGGCAAGTGACAATCCACAACGTGTGGCAAGTGACACGCTCAGGGCTCCCACTAATTGCAGGCGACGGTGGCAAGTGACACACTCGGGGCTCCCACTGATTCTGCATTGAACTATTTAATTTCATATTACAATGTAATAATAGAAATAATGCGCTTCAATCATCCTGACACCATAACAACCATGGTGCCGGGATGATTGAAGCGCCGACACCAACCATTTCCCCGATAAATTTCCCACAAAAAAAATCATTTTTTGGCAGTGCCCCTCCCGAGAAAAGACTCTGGATCAGCCCCTGCTTCCGCATAGCAACAGGCATTTAGGGTGAGTATAATTTTTTTTTTTTCTATAATTTTTTTTATTTTATTTTTTCTAGGATTTTTAGTGTAAAGATTTTTTCAGGGAAAGCGGAGGTCCACCCTGAAAAAATCTTTACACTACAAATCCTAAAAAAAAATAAAAAAATGAATAGAAAGAAAAAAAAAATTATACTTACCCTAAATGCCTGTTGCAATGCGGAAGTCCCCTAATCTGCCTCTAATGTTCCTCTTCTCGTCCGCAGTGGGTCTCCTTCCGCTTCCTCTTCTTGTGAATGGGCCGTGCTGCCTTCTGGGAAATGTGTGTATCCCAGGAGGCAAGCCGCCCATTCACAAAGCGTCGTGCGAGTGGCGCATGCGCAGTAGGAAACGGGCAGTGAAGCCGTAGGCCCCACTGCCTGTTTCCCTTAGTCAGGATGGAGGAGCCGGGACCTGCCAGCAGCGATCGATCGCCGTGGCGGGACCGACATCGCAGGCGAGTAGGACAGGTAAGTGTCCTTATTAAAAGTCAGCAGCTACACTGTTAGTAGCTGCTGACTTTTTTTTTTTTGTGGCTGCACCTCCACTTTAAGTGTTCGGGTATGACTTGAAGAAAAGGTGGCAACCCTAGCTGTAGCCGTCATTCGGCTATAGGGCGGGCCTCTAGAGGTTAAAGTATAACTAAAGGGAAAACTTTTTTGGGGGGTTTTGGATAGAGTGGAGATGGATTACAACCCCTGTCAGGTTTTATTGATGCCTATGCACCCATTAAGGAGATTCGTCCTCTCTATTTTCCCTGTTTACCGTTATCATTGAAAATTAAAGTAAAAGAAAAAAACACATTTGGGTTGTCTTCAGAACAGTAATAGAGGTGAAATGTTCCAATGGGGACACTAGCTCTAATGACATGGGGTCCCCAAGGAATTCCCTTTATTTGCAGGGATTTCCTCTCACTTCCTATTTGGCTATGGGACAGGAAGTGAAGGGAAATCTCCCAAATGTAACACCGATGGTGAAAAAAAAAAAAATCTGACGGGTTATATAACCCATCCTTACTCTATCCAAAAAAAAAAAAAAGGTTTTGCCTATAGTTCTACTTTAAAGTAGAATTCCAACCTAAACCTAACTAGTCTTAAAAATGTCCCCTTCCCCCACAACACCTATGCTGACTAGCCTGTGCAAAAAAGATCTATATACAGTACTTACCTATCTTAGGCCTGCACCAGTTCAGTTATATGCAGGAGCAGGGCCCTCCTAACCCTCTCATATTGAATTGTATTGTCTCTGTATTGTCTACCTTTTTATTGTAAAGTGCTGCGCAAACTGTTGGTGCTATATATAAATCCTGTACAATAATGTGATCCCCTGTGTCAGTCAGCGGCTGCTGCAGGGGAGAGGAGAGAACGCTCAACAATAGCTGGGATTGGTGCCGTCACTCAAAGGCTTACATGTTTCAGCCATTGTCGAGTGCTCTTTCCTCTCCCCTACAGCCTCCTCTGACTGACACAGGGGAGCCGGATCACATGACCAGAGTGCTATTGTTATGCAATCCGATGACGATTTTTTGTCTTTTATCCCTGTGACAATAACATTTGAAATTTTATATATCTCTGATTTTGGTCCCTGCAAAGTCCCATATAGCCAACGGTTGTTCTGCATATATGGGCACCATTAAGGAGATTCTCCTTCTCTATTTATCCTGTTTACTGTTATTACTAAAAGTAAACGAAAATCATGCAGAATAGGAACAGAGGGGAAATTCATGGGGTATACTAGTTCTGGTGACCCTAGTGACAATAGAAGTGGATCCGGAGGGGGGGGGCAAAAAGAAAATTTATGGAAATATTACAGACTCTGAGGCTCTTGGCACCACCCCCTGCTCTGGGATGGCGGGTTGGCAAGTCGAGATCGCAGGTTCCCGACCCACCATCCCTGAGGAGTGATACCAAATGTACTCCGCCTGTGACAGGCTCTTCTCTTTACTGCAGCCGCATGCTTCCTCTAGCTCCCGCTCCTGTCACACTGATGATTGGGAATGGTGGGTCGGGAACCAGCTAGAAGAACCCACCAACAGTACCAGCCCTGGAAGGCAGCCACCAGCCATACCTGCCTGGGAGACAGCAGCGGCCAGCAAAACCTGCAGAAATCCAGACGAAGAAGTGAAGATTGAGATCAGTTGAGGTGCAGGTAAACCACAGTGCATCAGTGTGAAAGCAGCCTTAGGCCCCTTTCACACAATCGGTCCGATGGGGTCCGCCTGTATTTTTTCAGGTGGACCCAATCGGACCCTCCATTCACCTCTATTTAGTGGCAGATGTACAGTGGGTACGAAAAGTATTGAGACCCCCTTAAATGTATCACTCTTTGTTATATTGCAGCCATTTGCTAAAGTCATTTATGTTCATTTTTTTCCTCATTAATGTACACACAACACCCCATATTGACAGAAAAACACAGAATTGTTGAAATTTTTGCAGATTTATTAAAAAAGAAAAACTGAAATATCACATGGTCCTAAGTATACAGACCCTTTGCTCAGTATTTAGTAGAAGCACCCATTTGATCTAATACAGCCATGAGTCTTTTTGGGAAAGATGCAACAAGTTTTTCACACCTAGATTTGGGGATCCTCTGCCATTCCTCCTTGCAGATCCTCTCCAGTTCTGTCAGGTTGGATGGTAAACGTTGGTGGACAGCCATTTTTAGGTCTCTCCAGAGATGCTCAATTGGGTTTAAGTCAGGGCTCTGGTTGGGCCATTCAAGAACAGTCACAGAGTTGTTGTGAAGCCACTCCTTCGTTATTTTAGCTGTGTGCTTAGGGTCATTGTCTTGTTGGAATGTAAACCTTCGGCCCAGTCTGAGGTCCTGAGCACTCTGGAGAAGGTTTTCATCCAGGATATCCCTGTACTTGGCCGCATTCATCTTTCCCTCTATTGCAACCAGTCATCCTGTCCCTGCAGCTGAAAAACACCCCACAGCATGATGCTGCCACCACCATGCTTCACTGTTGGGACTGTATTGGACAGGGGATGAGCAGTGCCTGGTTTTCTCCAAACATACCGCTTAGAATTAAGGCCAAAAAGTTCTATCTTGGTCTCATCAGACCAGAGAATCTTATTTCTCACCATCTTGGAGTCCTTCAGGTGTTTTTTTAGCAAACTCCATGCAGGCTTTCATGTGTCTTGCACGGAGAGGCTTCCGTCGGGCCACTCTGCCATAAAGCCCCGACTGGTGGAGGGCTGCAGTGATGGTTGACTTTCTACAACTTTCTCCCATCTCCCGACTGCATCTCTAGAGCTCAGCCACAGTGATCTTTGGGTTCTTCTTTATCTCTCTAACCAAGGCACTTCTCCCCCGAAAGCTCAGTTTGGCCGGACGGCCATCTCTAGGAAGGGTTCTGGTCGTCCCAAATGTCTTCCATTTAGGGATTATGGAGGCCACTGTGCTCTTAGGAACCTTAAGTGCAGCAGAATTTTTTTGTAACCTTGGCCAGATCTGTGCCTTGCCACAATTCTGTCTCTGAGCTCTTCAGGCAGTTCCTTTGACCTCATGATTCTCATTTGCTCTGACATGCACTGTGAGCTGTAAGGGCTCTTTCACACGGAGGTCCGTTCAGGTCCACCTGTCAGTTTTTTAGGCGGACCTGAAACGGATCCTCCATGTAGCCCTATGGAGGCACGGATGTCAGCGGAGACATGTCCGCTGACATCCGCTCTGCTCCGCTCCGCTCCGAAAAAGTGTGACGGAGGAAAATCCTATTTTTCCTTCCGTCTGCGGAGCGGATCGGATGACAACGGACCGCCCAACGGGGACCGCCCAGTCATCCGTCGGCTCAGCGGGGATCAACGGAGCGATCCCCACTGAGCAAGCGGAGCTTCACGGGGCGGATCTTCACGGATCCGCCCCGTGTGAAAGAGGCCTAAGGTCTTATATAGACAGGTGTGTGGCTTTCCTAATCAAGTCCAATCAGTATAATCAAACACAGCTGGACTCAAATGAAGGTGTAGAACAGTGGTTCTCAACCTGGGGGTCGGGACCCCCTCGGGGGTTGAATGATGATTTGCCAGGGGTCACCGAATCCTTGGGCTGTTCCCGAAGCCCGCACCTTTCTCCCAGCCTTTTTGCAGCCGCCCAGCAGGGCTGTCCCTGGAGCCTGTGGCTGCCCAGCTGGGCTGTTCCTGGAGCCCACTTAGCCTCTTCACAGCCGCCCATTCAGTTCACGGCATGGCTGGGGGGCAGAGACTAGAGGTCAGCTGACTGTTGAGGAATGTGAAGTGGGAGGGGCTGGAGGAGACCTTATCTCCTGAATTCGGCATAGGTGTCACTGCTACGAGACACCACAAAGTCAGAGACACAGTGAGTAACACTACCTGTGATTAGAGTTGCCAATAAAAGTCCCCACTACAGTTCTCAGATCAGCAGGTGACCTTCATCAAAAGCACCCAAGTTGGCTGATCGGAACTCCTCCCAGCATTGCCACTTATCCCAACTCCCTGCCAGCACTGCCACTCATCCCATTGCCTCCACCCCCCACCAAGTAGTAAGAGAAGGAATAAAAATAATACTAGAGAACACATGGAAGGGAGAGGAAGAGAGGGGGAGGAACAAAGAAAAAGGGAGAGAGAAAGAATAGGAAAAAGAACAAGAAAGATGACTAGAGAGAGGGATGGGGGGGGGCAAAGAAATTAGGATAGAGAGAGATAAAAGGGAAAGGACAACAAAGAGAAAGAGTGGTACATCCTAAAATGTACCATAAGGGGTTTTAATACTGTACAAGTGGAAGGGACTCAGGGAGCGCTAAATGGCTGTGGGTTAGGGGGTGCAATTGACTTGTCTTGCCTTGGGTGCTGACAACCCACACTACGAAAATAAATTTACTGTTAGGGGTCCCCACAACTTGGGAAATTTTATCAAGGGGTCACGGCACTAGAAGGTTGAGAACTACTGGTGTTGAACCATCTCAAGGATGATCAGAAGAAATGGACAGCACCTGAGTTAAATATATGAGTGTCACAGCAAAGGGTCTGAATACTTAGGACCATGTGATATTTCAGTTTTTCTTTTTTAATAAATCTGCAAAAATGTCAACAATTCTCTGTTTTTCTGTCAATATGGGGTGCTGTATGTACATTGAGGAAAAAAACGAACTTAAATGATTTTAGCAAATGGCTGCAATATAACAAACAGTGAAAAATTTAAGGGGGTCTGAATACTTTCCGTACCCACTGTAAACAGACTTGTGTCCGTTTACACCCACCTATCTACTTAAAAAACTTCTGTCTGGGTGGATCGGAGGGCCCATAGAGTAGAGCGGGCTGTGTCCGTGTCTGCTCTGCATATGCAGAGCGGACACGGGCCTGTCATCTGCCCGCTCCACTCTTTGTGACTGGTTACCAAGTCGCTAAAGTGGCCCTCGCTCCTCAAAATGTTGGGAACCCCTGCTGTAGGGACAGGAGTCCCAGATGGAGAGGTGCGCTGTAGCAGCCTTCCCTCTTAGTTTCGCCACAGTGTGTGGCAGGGGGAAGGAGTCCCGGGTGGAGAGGTGCGCTATACTATAGCACATCAGGAGACCCGTGGGGAGATCACAAAGGTCTCCCGTAAAGTTGATAAAAGTGTTAAGACCGTCGCCACTGTCGCGGCTGACTTTAACACTTTCATCACTGTGGTTGGCAGGTCTCACTACCTCCTTTGCGCTAAGAGGAGGTGGCATCATTTTAAACGTGTGACTGTTTTAAACAAGGTTAGGATTGTATGATACGTTAAATACAGTTCTGTAAGCAACACGTTATTTTGTGGCAGTGCCCCTCCCAAGACTAGACTCTGGATCTGCCCCTGGGTGACAACAAGGGATTCCCCCAATTTGGAGGAATTTACCCTCATTTTCTGTTTTGGCTATGGGACAGGAAATCAGTGGAAATCTCCTCAATTGGACACAGATTGCAAACAAAAAAAAACTTTTCCTTACTGTATCCAAAATGAGAAAAAAAAGGTGTGCCTTCAGTTCTAATGCTCAATCTACTCAGTGCGGATACAGCAGAAAAAAAAGAACTTGACAGGGAATTTATCCTTCCCTACTCTATTGAAAAAATAAAGTAAAACATTTTTGGCTACACATATACTTTAAATGCTTAGAAGTGCTGCCAGCAGTTCTCTATTGTTTTAATAGATGTTGTTTATACATGGCCAAACATCATGGATATTGTTTGAAGGTGAGTATTGGCATGAATCGCTGTGCAAACTCTCTGTTTAGGATTGTGTAAGACATAAAGGCGCTAGTTTCCTTTAGAACAGGGATCTCCAAACTACGGCTCTCCAGCTGTTGCAGGACTACACGTCCCATGAGGCATTGTACAACTCTGACATTCACAGACATGGCTGGGCATGATGGGAATTGTAGTTTTGGAACAACTGGAGGGCCATAATTTGGAGACAACTGCTAGAGCTTGTTAGTATTCTTTCATGAACTGATATGGTGCTGTTAGATTTAAATGGTCCAGATACCAAAATATGTCATTTCAGTTATATGCAAGGTTGGTGAGATGAGTCATCCACTGGCTTCTTAGATCACTTGAGCATTCTGCTGGTAAATGGTTGCCATTTGTTTGATGGGAACAGTCACTGTTTTAGAGTGGATTTAAACCTAAAATGTAAAACTTTGCAAGCAGGCAGTTCTTTATTGCAGAAAATACCTGCTATGTGTCTTCTGCAAAAAGGCACACTTACCTGCTTGCTCGCAGTCTTCTAATGAATGTACGGTGAGATGCCAATGCTTCTAATGAATGTGAAAGAGCTATCAATGGGAAACCATTGATTGGGACAAGGGGGAGGGCTGTATAGTGAATGTAAATGCTATTTTTTATCTAACCGTCAAGAAATCCCTGAAACCAATCTACTTAGGGGTCCATGAATTCCAGCTTAAGAACCCCTGCTTTAAAGTGAAACTGTTGCTTGTGTAAAAAAAATTGCAGGCAGAAAAACCATGTAAAAAAAAAAGCTAAAGCCTAGTACACATTGGCCGAATGTCGGGCGATACCGGCCTGTTCAATGAAAACCAGCCCACATTCTGCCCATGTGTATGGCAGCTGGTCCAATGATGCTGGCCATTCGGCCGGCTTCTGTCGGGCGAGCATGCTGGAGAACCAGCAGCCGTCTGGCCTCCGATCAATGTTCTCAGACAATGGCTGAGAGCGCTGATCGGAGTGTTCTGGTGGGGGTGCTGTTTCCCTGTCAGAACACAATACAACAGCAGGGGATATCGCTGTACTAACATTAGATTGTTAGTACAGCGGCTCCGACTGGAGCTGTCAGTTTTTTTTCTTACAGTGGTGTGTACTAGGCTTAAGTGTTTGACCACTTTCTCCAATCACAGCTGGTCACAAGTCTGTAAACAGACTTGGGGGTTATCGGCTCTCCTTTCCTCACACATAGACAGCTTGTGAAGACAGGAGAGCCGATCTGACAGGGTACAGCGATTACATTGTTGCACTGATCATTAGTGCCCTGATTATCAGTGCAGTTTATCAGTGCCCATCAGTGTAGCCTCGTCAGCACCTCCTCATAAGTGCCCATCAGTGCAGCCTTGTCAGCGCCTCTTCATCAGTGCAGCCTCGTCAGCGCCTCTACATCAGTGCCCATCAGTGCAGCCTCGTCAGTGCCTCCTCATTAGTATCCATCAGTGCAGCCTCGTCAGCGCCTCCTCATCAGTACCCATCAATGCAGCATCGTCAGCGCCTCCTCATCAGTACCCATCAGTGCAGCCTTGTCAGCGCCTCTTCATCAGTGCCCATTAGGGATGAGCCGAACACCCCCGGGTTCGGTTCGCACCAGAACCTTCGAACGGACCGAAAGTTCGCGCAAATTTTCGAACCCTATTCGTTATAATGGACGCGAACGTTCGAAATCAAAATTGCTAATTACAACGGCCAATATGCATGTTAATGTTATAAAACAGGTTTGGGGACCCGGGTCCTGCCCCAGGGGACATATATCAATGCAAAAAGAAATTTTAAAAACTAAAGTTTTTTCGGGAGCAGTCATTTTAATGATGCATAAAGTGAAAAAAAAAAAGTGAAATTTTCCTTTAAATATGGTACCTGGGGGGTGTCTAAAGTATGCCTGTGAAGTGGCATGTGTTTCCCGTGTTTAGAACTGTCCTTGCACAAAATGACATTTGTAAAGGAAAAAAAGAAGCCATTTAAAACCACTTGCGGCTTTAATGTCATGTCTTGTCCTGGCCGCCATATGGCTGAAAATCCTTGAGAAAAATGGCATGGCTACCCCATCACCCCCCCCCCCCACCCCAGCCCCTTTGGGTCTTGTATGGATACTAAGGGGGACCCCGCACCCAAAATAAAACCCTATACCTACAACCCTATATACTCTGAACAGCAGTATATAGGTGGTGCAAACAAGACATGGACTGTAGGTTTGTTCTTAAGTAGAATCTGAACAGGTACATTATGAAGTGTAGCTACATCCCAAAAAAATCTATTTTTAAGCTTTTTGGAGAACATAGGGAGGGGTTATCACCCCTGTAACATTTGCTGTCTTTGCACATCTGTTCAGAACATGTCACCTCACTTTCCGTCCCAATGACAAATGTTTTTGGAAAAGTGGGGTTTTAATTGAAACAAGGATTGGTGATAAAGCATCAGTAGAGAGGAGATACCTTTTTCCCAAATTAAATCTAACAGGATAGAATTTTCCTTCCTAGGGGTAGATTTCCTCTCACTTCCTGTTTTCTCTTGCCGTTTGCAAGTAGGAGTCGTTTGTAAGTTGGATGTTTGAAAGTAGGGGCCTGCCGTATATACTCTGCAGAAATTTGCCCTATTAGATGTTGGTGTAGCCACAAGACTGGTGGGCACAGGAATGGGCCCTGCTGTGAGTTAATAGATCAAGATTTGTACTTGCATGCACCTGTTGAACCGGGCAGAAAAATTGGGCCTTTGGTGGTGGTGGTGGTGGTGGTGGACGGTGTTGCCACAAGACTGTAAGCCCTCACAGTTACTCTTGGTGGGTGCAGGAATGGGCCCTGCTGTGAGTTATTAGATCAAGATTTGTAATTGCATGCACCTGTTGAACAGGGCAGAAAAATTGGGCCTTTGGTGGTGGTGGTGGTGGTGGACGGTGTTGCCACAAGACTGTAGGCCCTCATAGTTACTCTTGGTGGGCGCAGGAATGGGCCCTGCTGTGAACTATTAGATCAAGATTTGTAATTACACGCCCCTGTTAAACAGGGGCTGAAAAATTGTGCCTTAGGCATTGGTGCTGGTGCCACAACACTGCAACCCCTCACAGATACTGTACTTGGAGCACAGCAGTCACACCTGTTGCGAAGCATCTTTTTAAAAAATTGTAATTACACGTCCCTGTTATACAGGGGCTGAAAAATTGTGCCTTAGGCACTGGTGCTGGTGCCACAACACTGCAACCCCTCACAGATACTGTACTCTGAGCACAGCAATGAGACCTGTTGCAAAGCATTGCCTAAAAATTGTAATTACACGCCCCAACAGGGGCTGAAAAATTGTGCCTTAGGCACTGGTGCTGGTGCCACAACACTGCAACCCCTCACAGATACTGTACTCTGAGCACAGCAGTCACACCTGTTGCGAAGCATCTTTTTAAAAAAATTTAATTACACGCCCCTGTTATACAGGGGCTGAAAAATTGTGCCTTAGGCACTGGTGCTGGTGCCACAACACTGCAACCCCTCACAGATACTGTACTCTGAGCACAGCAATGAGACCTGTTGCAAAGCATTGCCTAAAAATTGTAATTACACGCCCCAACAGGGGCTGAAAAATTGTGCCTTAGGCACTGGTGCTGGTGCCACAACACTGCAACCCCTCACAGATACTGTACTCTGAGCACAGCAGTCACACCTGTTGCGAAGCATCTTTTTAAAAAATTGTAATTACACGCCCCTGTTATACAGGGGCTGAAAAATTGTGCCTTAGGCACTGGTGTGGTGGCATGGATCATTGAGGAGGAGGAAGAGGATAGTCAGTGAACATAACAGGACAGTCACTCAGCATCAGCATAGGCAGTCTTGAAGGGATGTGACATTATAAATTATTCCGTTATATCCGCTTCAGGTGTCTGGTAGCTGGTGGTGATCCAAGACTGATTCATTTTTATGAAGGTCAGTCGATCAACCGAGTCGGTGGACAGGCGCACCCTATGATCGGTGACAAATCCTCCAGCAGCACTGAATGTGCGTTCGGAAAGAACGCTGGATGCAGGACAGGCCAGTAGCTCAATTGCATACTGTGCAAGCTCTGGCCAGTGATCCATCCTCAGGACCCAGTAAGCCAGAGGATTTTCGGTGGGAAAGGTGTCCAAGTCTGACCTTGCCCCTAGGTATTCCTGCACCATGTATATCAGACGCTGGCGATGGTTGCTGGAACCGATCATACCTTGGGGCTGCGGACTAAAAAATTGTCTGAACGCATCGGTCAGACGTCCACCTTCCCCACCGCTCCTTCTGCTACTGACCGAAGCCTCAGCAACTTGTCGTCCAGGACCAGGAGTTTGTAACCTCCCAGTTTCTGGGAACGCGTTGCACAGACCTTTCTGCAAGGCCTCCCTGAGATGTCTCATCCTCTGCTCCCTCTGCGACGGCAAGATAAGGTCCGCAACCTTACCCTTGTACCGTGGATCAAGGAGAGTGGCCAGCCAGTAATGGTCACTCTCCTTGATCCGAAGAACACGAGGATCCTTCCGCAGGCTTTGCAGGATCAGGGAGGCCATGCAGCGTAGGTTAGCTGAGGCATTCGGTCCGGAGTCTTCTGGGTCACTGAGGATGACATGATCGCCAGCCACCTCCTCCCAGCCACGTACAAGTCCACTGGTTTGTTGGGACTGTACATCATCCCTAAAAGACTGCTGCTGCTGATGCTGAGTGCCAGGCTCCACCTCCATGCTCACACAATCCTCCTCCTCCTCCTCCTCCTCCTCCTCTTCCTGTGTGATGGGTGGGACAGAAGGAACATTGTCTGGATAAAGGGGGCCTTGAGAGACAAGGAAGTCCTCCTCTTCCTGCCTCTGTTCTGCCTCAAGTGCCCTGTCCATTATCCCACGCAGCGTATGCTCCAACAGGTGGACAAGAGGTACAGTGTCACTGATGCATGCACTGTCACTGCTCACCATCCTCGTGGCCTCCTCAAATGGTGAGAGGACAGTGCATGCATCCCTGATCATGCTCCACTGGCGTGGGGAAAAAAAGCCAAGCTCCCCTGACCCTGTCCTGGTGCCGTAGTCGCAAAGGTACTCATTGATGGCCCTCTGCTGCGTGTGCAGTCGCTGCAGCATGGCCAACGTTGAGTTCCACCTGGTGGGCATGTCACATATTAGGCGGTTCTTGGGCAGGTTCAGCTCCTTTTGCAGCTCAGTCAGCCGAGCACTGGCATTATAAGATCGGCGGAAATGCACACAGACTTTCCTGGCCTGCCTCAGGACATCCTGTAAGCCTGGGAACCTGCCCAAGAACCGCTGCACCACCAGGTTGAGGACGTGAGCCATACAGGGCACATGGGTGAGCTGCCCCTGTCGCAGGGCGGAGAGGAGGTTGGTGCCATTATCAGAAACGACCATTCCTGGCTTAAGCTGGCGTGGCGTCAACCACCTCTCGGCCTGCCCCTGCAGAGCTGCCAGAACCTCTGGCCCAGTGTGGCTCCTGTCCCCCAAACACACCAGCGCAAGCACGGCATGGCATCTTTTTGCCTGCGTACTCGCGTAGCCCCTTGTACGCCTACGGAGCACCGCTGGTTCCGAGGACAGAGCACTCGAAGAGGACATGGAGGAAGAAGAAGAGGAGGGGGTGGAGGAGAGAGGTGTGTCACAACCAGTAGTAGCATTTTGGAGGCGTGGTGGCGGAACAACCTCCAACACTACTGCACCTTGTCCTGCATCCCTCCCAGCTACCAATAGAGTGACCCAATGGGCCGTGAAAGAAAGATAACGTCCCTGTCCATGCCTGCTGGACCATGAGTCAGCGGTAATATGCACCTTACCGCTGACCGCCCTGTCCAGCGAGGCATGGACATTGCCTTCCACATGCCAGTAGAGAGACGGAATCGCCTTCCGTGAGAAAAAGTGGCGTTTGGGAACCTGCCACTGAGGAACCGCACATTGAACAAACTCACGGAAGGGGGCCGAGTCTATCAACTGAAAAGGCAGCAGTTGAAGTGCTAGCAATTTAGCCAAGCTAGCATTCAACCGCTGGGCATGTGGATGGCTGGGAGTATACTTCTTTCGACGGTCCAGCAGCTGGGGCAAGGAAATTTGCCTGCTACAATCGGACGTCGGTGTACTGCAAGTACTTGGTTGTGACACACCTAATTCTACACCTTCAGTCCTCTCAGAGCAGCTTTCAGAGAGGACTGAAGATATAGTGGGGATGGAGATCCCAGCTGATGAGGAGCAAGGAGAGGTCCGCTTTGTTCTTTGGTGTGGGTCTTTTATGTGTGCTTGCCAACGAGCTGCATGGCAGGTCGACATATGTCTGCTCATGCTTGTGGTGCCCAAGCGGCTGATGTTTTGGCCACGCGAGATACGCTTGAGACAAATATTGCAAATAGCAGTGGTGCGATCTGATGCACTCGTCTCAAAAAAGGCCCACACCAAAGAACTTTTGTGATAACGTGCAGAGGCAGCGCCCTGCACAGGCGGAGCTCTGCGGTGTGGTACAGTTGCTGTGCTGGCCTCTAGCTGGCCTCCAGGGGGCATCCTGCCTCGTTGGACATGTGACGCTGCATCCTCCTCCTCCTCCTCCTCTCTCCCTTCAGGCACCCACGTGGAGTCAGTGACCTCATCATCCCCTCCCTCTTCACCACTAGAGCAAACCTGGCAGTAAGCTGCAGCTGGTGGAACACTACTGCCAGATTGCTGTCCTTCAGCATCCCCTCTCTCTGCGCGCACACTACTGACTTCCTCAAGCTGGGTATCATCATCCGAGCCTTCGAATCGTTGGGCATCCTCCTGGAGCATGTACCCAACACTGTGCTCAAACAGTTCGGGGGACTCCTCAGGAGGACATGGTGGGTCTAGGGAAGGGGTGGCTGATGATGCCATTGAGTACGCGTTGGCAGCTGCTCTGCCAGTACCCTGAGCCTGGGTGAGAGAGGATGAGGAGGATGAGGAGGGCTTGGTCATCCATTCTACCAAGCCTTCGGCATGATGCGGCTCCACATGTCCAGCTGCCGAAAACAAAGACAAGCGTGTCCCATGGCCACGTGCTGATGACGATGCACGACCACGTCCACGGCCAGCACTGTTGTCTCTAGAAACAGAGCCTGCCTGCCCTGTGTTCTTGCCTCGGCACGCTCTGCCTCTCCTTGGCGGTCTTCCAGCCATTGTAGTCGGTAGTGTATATAGTATAAAAAATAGAACTCCTATGTGTGCTCACAACACACTGTAGGTCCTATGGGTGCTGACACTAACACACTATAGGTACTATGTGTGATGCTGACAAGAAAATATAGGAGCTCTGTTTGCTGCCACTAACACACTAGAAGTCCTATGGGTGCTGCTGAGAAGAAAATATAGGAGCTCTGTTTGCTGCCACTAACACACTAGAAGTCCTATGGGTGCAGCTGAGAAGAAAATATAGGAGCTCTGTTTGCTGCCACTAACACACTAGAAGTCCTATGGGTGCTGCTGAGAAGAAAATATAGGAGCTCTGTTTGCTGCCACTAACACACTAGAAGTCCTATGGGTGCTGCTGAGAAGAAAATATAGGAGCTCTGTTTGCTGCCACTAACACACTAGAAGTCCTATGGGTGCTGCTGAGAAGAAAATATAGGAGCTCTGTTTGCTGCCACTAACACACTAGAAGTCCTATGGGTGCTGCTGAGAAGAAAATATAGGAGCTCTGTTTGCTGCCACTAACACACTAGAAGTCCTATGGGTGCTGCTGAGAAGAAAATATAGGAGCTCTGTGTGATGCCACTAACACACTAGAAGTCCTATGGGTGCTGCTGAGAAGAAAATATAGGAGCTCTGTTTGCTGCCACTAACACACTAGAAGTCCTATGGGTGCTGCTGAGAAGAAAATATAGGAGCTCTGTTTGCTGCCACTAACACACTAGAAGTCCTATGGGTGCTGCTGAGAAGAAAATATAGGAGCTCTGTTTGCTGCCACTAACACACTAGAAGTCCTATGGGTGCTGCTGAGAAGAAAATATAGGAGCTCTGTTTGCTGCCACTAACACACTAGAAGTCCTATGGGTGCTGCTGAGAAGAAAATATAGGAGCTCTGTTTGCTGCCACTAACACACTAGAAGTCCTATGGGTGCTGCTGAGAAGAAAATATAGGAGCTCTGTGTGATGCCACTAACACACTAGAAGTCCTATGGGTGCTGCTGAGAAGAAAATATAGGAGCTCTGTTTGCTGCCACTAACACACTAGAAGTCCTATGGGTGCTGCTGAGAAGAAAATATAGGAGCTCTGTTTGCTGCCACTAACACACTAGAAGTCCTATGGGTGCTGCTGAGAAGAAAATATAGGAGCTCTGTTTGCTGCCACTAACACACTAGAAGTCCTATGGGTGCTGCTGAGAAGAAAATATAGGAGCTCTGTTTGCTGCCACTAACACACTAGAAGTCCTATGGGTGCTGCTGAGAAGAAAATATAGGAGCTCTGTTTGCTGCCACTAACACACTAGAAGTCCTATGGGTGCTGCTGAGAAGAAAATATAGGAGCTCTGTGTGATGCCACTAACACACTAGAAGTCCTATGGGTGCTGCTGAGAAGAAAATATAGGAGCTCTGTTTGCTGCCACTAACACACTAGAAGTCCTATGGGTGCTGCTGAGAAGAAAATATAGGAGCTCTGTTTGCTGCCACTAACACACTAGAAGTCCTATGGGTGCTGCTGAGAAGAAAATATAGGAGCTCTGTGTGATGCCACTAACACACTAGAAGTCCTATGGGTGCTGCTGAGATGAAAATATAGGAACTCTGTGTGATGCCACTAACACATTAGAAGTCCTATGGGTGCTGCTGAGAAGAAAATATAGGAGCTCTGTTTGCTGCCACTAACACACTAGAAGTCCTATGGGTGCTGCTGAGAAGAAAATATAGGAGCTCTGTGTGATGCCACTAACACACTAGAAGTCCTATGGGTGCTGCTGAGAAGAAAATATAGGAGCTCTGTTTGCTGCCACTAACACACTAGAAGTCCTATGGGTGCTGCTGAGAAGAAAATATAGGAGCTCTGTTTGCTGCCACTAACACACTAGAAGTCCTATGGGTGCTGCTGAGAAGAAAATATAGGAGCTCTGTTTGCTGCCACTAACACACTAGAAGTCCTATGGGTGCTGCTGAGAAGAAAATATAGGAGCTCTGTTTGCTGCCACTAACACACTAGAAGTCCTATGGGTGCTGCTGAGAAGAAAATATAGGAGCTCTGTTTGCTGCCACTAACACACTAGAAGTCCTATGGGTGCTGCTGAGAAGAAAATATAGGAGCTCTGTGTGATGCCACTAACACACTAGAAGTCCTATGGGTGCTGCTGAGAAGAAAATATAGGAGCTCTGTTTGCTGCCACTAACACACTAGAAGTCCTATGGGTGCTGTTGGGGTGCAATGCTGTGCTAACAGCACTGCGGTTGGTACTACTGCAATACTGTACTAACAGTAAGCACGCACCAGACTAATCCCCAGCAGCAGCTAATAACACACTAACTGTGCAATCAGCAGCAATGAACGATCAATGACTTAGGTAGCAATGGTTTAGCAAAGAAATAGCCAATGGTTTAGCAAAGAAGAGCAAATCTTTCAGTATCAAGCAAAGACAGAATCAGCAGACTAATCTCTCCTAAAGCCGGAACTCATGTGACCGGGGCCGATGGCGTGGCGGCCTTTTAAATGGTGGGGCGTGTACTAAAGCCCCTGAGCTGTAATTGGCTACAGCCGTCCTGCCTGTAGCCAATTATTGCTCTCCGAGTTTCGGGCGCTGTGATTGGCCAAGCATGCGGGGTCACAGTGCATGCTTGGCCAATCATCAGCCAGCAATGCACTGCGCCGGCCGCGCCGGCCGCAATGCATTGCGGGGCCGCTCGCATCACACGAATGTGATGCGAACGGCCCAAATAGTTCTGGGCTCGACGAGCGAGCGAACGCCCGATGCTCGATTCGAACATGGGTTCGAATTGAGCACCGGGCCCATCCCTAGTGCCCATCAATGCAGCCTCATCAGTGCCTCCTCATCAGTACCCATCAGTGCAGCCTCGTCAGTGCCTCCTCATCAGTAACCATCAGTGCAGCCTCATCAGCGCCTCCTCATCAGTACCCTCAGTGCAGCCTCATCAGCACCTCCTCATCAGTACCCATCAAGGGCTCCTCACTTCATAGAATGTCCTCACCAGGTCCTCTTCAGCCTGCCCATGGGCACCATGGCTCAAAATGAGGAGAGCTGTACTCTGTAGGACTGCTGGAGACGGCCATGAATTTCCCCATCCATTCTATACAGCACATATGGTTGAGTCTGCATTGCCAGCTATTGGATTCTGATAGCCAGCACTGACAGCTGTCAGAATATCTGAACAGTGGCTGAATCTGCACACAATCTATGAATTGAGGAACGGATCTTTCATTCATCCACCTGTTCTCCATTTATAGATTGTGTTTCTTTCATGGAAGCTATAGTATGGCTTCTATGAAAGGAGAAGCTGGGCGGAAAGGGCAGACATAGTCGGGCACTCTTGATGAGTGCCTGTCACAGCTCCCTCAGTTCTATTAACGCCATAATCTTCAGGTGCAGCGAGGGTAGGGGGGCATCGGAGGATGAATATTTCAAGGAATGCAGCACCCAGCAGCACAAGGGACACATCGGCTTAAAGGGGCTGTAAAGGTTTGTTTTTTATTTTCTAAATAGGTTCCTTTAAGCTAGTGCATTGTTGGTTCACTTACCTTTTCTTTTGATTTTCCTTCTAAATGTTTTTTTTTCTTTGCCTGTGTAGCGGTACCCTCAGCTTAAGAGGGCTGCTTGTTTGTTTGGGCCCTGTAATGCACTGCTACCAACCCCTGGCAATCGGCTCTGACTTCTCTTTGACACAGTTAGGAAAAGGGAGGATGGTATAATTGTATTATCTCTATACACTATTATACAGTACAACCCCCTTTGTATACCAGCACAGTAATTGACACTTACCACCAAATTACTTAACTATAACTCTTTACTGAAGGTAGAAAGATAACAGAGTAATTTGTATACAATATTCTATGCAGATCCCTGCAATATAGGTGTGCACATTAAAAGGGTATGACAGTCAATAATGCAATAACACATCAACCCCGCTGCTGCAATCCTCCCTCGTGAGCATAAAATGGCGCCCAGTAATGTCCTACACTACCCAGTCAGGCCTGACTATAACTTAGGGTATAGTTTGCTGGAGAATCTTCTGCTGTGAATGTTCACAGCATCTCCCCGCAGGGACGTAGTCCCAAGGGAAGGGGGCGAGCACGCTGACTAACCCCCAGCCCAGAATGGCTCGGATGATGGGGGCAAGCTTACAGGAAGTGAGAAATTCAGACAAAGAAAAAAAACATTTAGAAGGGAAATCAAAGGAAAAGGTAAGTGAACCAACAATGCACTAGCTTAAAGGGACCTATTTAGAAATAAAAAAACAAACCTTTACAACCCCTTTAATGACTCTTGTGCTGGCTACTTCCAAAAAATGAGTCATTTGGGGGGTTTCTGTACTGTTCTGGCATTTTTATTTGACATTAGAAATTAGGCAGAAATTAAGGCAAACCGTTTGTTCTTTCTAATTGTTTTTTCTTCTCTATAAAGTAAGAGTAAAAAATAAGAATACCCAATCGGGTTCTAAAAACATGATATGGTGATCTGCAGTATGTCTGCATTATTTCACACTGCACCATACATTAGACGTGTGATTTGTTTCATTACAAATCGAAATTCAGATGAAATTATCATCATTTGGAGATCCAGATTGATCCGAATCTCCGAATCACAAGAGTAACGAATTTCGATGAATCCGAAATAAATTATAATGAAAACAACAAAATTATTTGTATTAATTTGTTTCATTTGTTTGCAACGTCAGAGGATTTTGTAAGTTCAGTAATATGTGTCACAGTCTGTTATGATTAGTCAAAGCCAAAGTCACAAAACATCAGTCGCATGAAAGTTGTACTGAAGTCGCAAGTCTCAAGCAAATTGCAATGCAAAGTCGCACTGGAAGTCGTCTGACTTTGGGGTCCCAGCAGTGTGAACCGAGCTTTAATGTTTGAAGCATCTGAAATAACATAACAAATGAATCTGGAGCTTCAGAAATAACTTCCGAAAATACGAATCGATTCAGAACAAGGAATATACAAAACAAATTCAGAAAAAAAATATTCTAAAATAACGAATATGATGAAAGGAAATGATTGACTTAAAGCGGAGTTCCACCAATATAAAAGTCAGCAGCTAGTGTAGCTGCTGACTTTTATTAATCGGACACTCATCTGTCCCAGGTTCCAGCGACGCGAGCGTACGAAGCCCCGCTCGTCTCGCCCTCCTCTCTGCGGCGCCGGCATCGTGACTGTGGGCGCCCGGCTGTGGCTTCAGAGGCGGGCACACACTGCACATGAGCGAGCCGTGCTGCGCGCCGTGTTCGGCTGGGCAATCATCTGGGACCTGTGACGTGTCCCAGATGATTGCCGAGAGGGAGGGGGGAGAGGTGAACTTTCTTCCGGCGCCGTGGAGCCCCGGGAGGAAGTGGGAGCTGGAACCCTCTAAAAAGAGGGTTTCCGCCCCCCCCAAAAAAATGACATGTCAGGGGGTCACCTTCCCTTAAAGCGGAATTTTCATGTTCAGGTGGAACTCCGCTTTAACAAATTAATCTGAAACAAAACTTTTTCGTCATACACCTCTCTACCATACATCACACCAGCTTTGTGGTGGGAATGGAGCACATAGAGAACAATTATTTTCTATATGCCTTAGTGGTGATCTGCGTTTTTCTTTTCTGTACCCTGAATAATATTACATCTTTGTTCATGTGCAAAGAAAGGGTTATTACTTTTCTATGCTGAAGAGAGATTACCTAACAGCTTACAATGTATCAAGCCAAATGACACAAGCTATCAGTATACTGCTGTGTCATTCATTAGTAGGGATGAGCCGAACACCCCCGGGTTCGGTTCGCACCAGAACCTTCGAACGGACCGAAAGTTCGCGCGAATTTTCGAACCCTATTCGTTATAATGGACGCGAACGTTCGAAATCAAAATTGCTAATTACAACGGCCAATATGCATGTTAATGTTATAAAACAGGTTTGGGGACCCGGGTCCTGCCCCAGGGGACATATATCAATGCAAAAAGAAATTTTAAAAACTAAAGTTTTTTCGGGAGCAGTCATTTTAATGATGCATAAAGTGAAAAAAAAAAAGTGAAATTTTCCTTTAAATATGGTACCTGGGGGGTGTCTAAAGTATGCCTGTGAAGTGGCATGTGTTTCCCGTGTTTAGAACTGTCCTTGCACAAAATGACATTTGTAAAGGAAAAAAAGAAGCCATTTAAAACCACTTGCGGCTTTAATGTCATGTCTTGTCCTGGCCGCCATATGGCTGAAAATCCTTGAGAAAAATGGCATGGCTACCCCATCACCCCCCCCCCACCCCAGCCCCTTTGGGTCTTGTATGGATACTAAGGGGGACCCCGCACCCAAAATAAAACCCTATACCTACAACCCTATATACTCTGAACAGCAGTATATAGGTGGTGCAAACAAGACATGGACTGTAGGTTTGTTCTTAAGTAGAATCTGAACAGGTACATTATGAAGTGTAGCTACATCCCAAAAAAATCAATTTTTAAGCTTTTTGGATAACATAGGGAGGGGTTATCACCCCTGTAACATTTGCTGTCTTTGCACATCTGTTCAGAACATGTCACCTCACTTTCCGTCCCAATGACAAATGTTTTTGGAAAAGTGGGGTTTTAATTGAAACAAGGATTGGTGATAAAGCATCAGTAGAGAGGAGATACCTTTTTCCCAAATTAAATCTAACAGGATAGAATTTTCCTTCCTAGGGGTAGATTTCCTCTCACTTCCTGTTTTCTCTTGCCGTTTGCAAGTAGGAGTCGTTTGTAAGTTGGATGTTTGAAAGTAGGGGCCTGCCGTATATACTCTGCAGAAATTTGCCCTATTAGATGTTGGTGTAGCCACAAGACTGGTGGGCACAGGAATGGGCCCTGCTGTGAGTTAATAGATCAAGATTTGTACTTGCATGCACCTGTTGAACCGGGCAGAAAAATTGGGCCTTTGGTGGTGGTGGTGGTGGTGGTGGACGGTGTTGCCACAAGACTGTAAGCCCTCACAGTTACTCTTGGTGGGTGCAGGAATGGGCCCTGCTGTGAGTTATTAGATCAAGATTTGTAATTGCATGCACCTGTTGAACAGGGCAGAAAAATTGGGCCTTTGGTGGTGGTGGTGGTGGTGGACGGTGTTGCCACAAGACTGTAGGCCCTCATAGTTACTCTTGGTGGGCGCAGGAATGGGCCCTGCTGTGAACTATTAGATCAAGATTTGTAATTACACTCCCCTGTTAAACAGGGGCTGAAAAATTGTGCCTTAGGCATTGGTGCTGGTGCCACAACACTGCAACCCCTCACAGATACTGTACTTGGAGCACAGCAGTCACACCTGTTGCGAAGCATCTTTTTAAAAAATTGTAATTACACGCCCCTGTTATACAGGGGCTGAAAAATTGTGCCTTAGGCACTGGTGCTGGTGCCACAACACTGCAACCCCTCACAGATACTGTACTCTGAGCACAGCAATGAGACCTGTTGCAAAGCATTGCCTAAAAATTGTAATTACACGCCCCAACAGGGGCTGAAAAATTGTGCCTTAGGCACTGGTGCTGGTGCCACAACACTGCAACCCCTCACAGATACTGTACTCTGAGCACAGCAGTCACACCTGTTGCGAAGCATCTTTTTAAAAAATTGTAATTACACGCCCCTGTTATACAGGGGCTGAAAAATTGTGCCTTAGGCACTGGTGTGGTGGCATGGATCATTGAGGAGGAGGAAGAGAATAGTCAGTGAACATAACAGGACAGTCACTCAGCATCAGCATAGGCAGTCTTGAAGGGATGTGACATTATAAATTATTCTGTTATATCCGCTTCAGGTGTCTGGTAGCTGGTGGTGATCCAAGACTGATTCATTTTTATGAAGGTCAGTCGATCAACCGAGTCGGTGGACAGGCGCACCCTATGATCGGTGACAAATCCTCCAGCAGCACTGAATGTGCGTTCGGAAAGAACGCTGGATGCAGGACAGGCCAGTAGCTCAATTGCATACTGTGCAAGCTCTGGCCAGTGATCCATCCTCAGGACCCAGTAAGCCAGAGGATTTTCGGTGGGAAAGGTGTCCAAGTCTGACCTTGCCCCTAGGTATTCCTGCACCATGTATATCAGACGCTGGCGATGGTTGCTGGAACCGATCATACCTTGGGGCTGCGGACTAAAAAATTGTCTGAACGCATCGGTCAGACGTCCACCTTCCCCACCGCTCCTTCTGCTACTGACCGAAGCCTCAGCAACTCGTCGTCCAGGACCAGGAGTTTGTAACCTCCCAGTTTCTGGGAACGCGTTGCACAGACCTTTCTGCAAGGCCTCCCTGAGATGTCTCATCCTCTGCTCCCTCTGCGACGGCAAGATAAGGTCCGCAACCTTACCCTTGTACCGTGGATCAAGGAGAGTGGCCAGCCAGTAATGGTCACTCTCCTTGATCCGAAGAACACGAGGATCCTTCCGCAGGCTTTGCAGGATCAGGGAGGCCATGCAGCGTAGGTTAGCTGAGGCATTCGGTCCGGAGTCTTCTGGGTCACTGAGGATGACATGATCGCCAGCCACCTCCTCCCAGCCACGTACAAGTCCACTGGTTTGTTGGGACTGTACATCATCCCTAAAAGACTGCTGCTGCTGATGCTGAGTGCCAGGCTCCACCTCCATGCTCACACAATCCTCCTCCTCCTCCTCCTCTTCCTGTGTGATGGGTGGGACAGAAGGAACATTGTCTGGATAAAGGGGGCCTTGAGAGACAAGGAAGTCCTCCTCTTCCTGCCTCTGTTCTGCCTCAAGTGCCCTGTCCATTATCCCACGCAGCGTATGCTCCAACAGGTGGACAAGAGGTACAGTGTCACTGATGCATGCACTGTCACTGCTCACCATCCTCGTGGCCTCCTCAAATGGTGAGAGGACAGTGCATGCATCCCTGATCATGCTCCACTGGCGTGGGGAAAAAAAGCCAAGCTCCCCTGACCCTGTCCTGGTGCCGTAGTCGCAAAGGTACTCATTGATGGCCCTCTGCTGCGTGTGCAGTCGCTGCAGCATGGCCAACGTTGAGTTCCACCTGGTGGGCATGTCACATATTAGGCGGTTCTTGGGCAGGTTCAGCTCCTTTTGCAGCTCAGTCAGCCGTGCACTGGCATTATAAGATCGGCGGAAATGCACACAGACTTTCCTGGCCTGCCTCAGGACATCCTGTAAGCCTGGGAACCTGCCCAAGAACCGCTGCACCACCAGGTTGAGGACGTGAGCCATACAGGGCACATGGGTGAGCTGCCCCTGTCGCAGGGCGGAGAGGAGGTTGGTGCCATTATCAGAAACGACCATTCCTGGCTTAAGCTGGCGTGGCGTCAACCACCTCTCGGCCTGCCCCTGCAGAGCTGCCAGAACCTCTGGCCCAGTGTGGCTCCTGTCCCCCAAACACACCAGCGCAAGCACGGCATGGCATCTTTTTGCCTGCGTACTCGCGTAGCCCCTTGTACGCCTACGGAGCACCGCTGGTTCCGAGGACAGAGCACTCGAAGAGGACATGGAGGAAGAAGAAGAGGAGGGGGTGGAGGAGAGAGGTGTGTCACAACCAGTAGTAGCATTTTGGAGGCGTGGTGGCGGAACAACCTCCAACACTACTGCACCTTGTCCTGCATCCCTCCCAGCTACCAATAGAGTGACCCAATGGGCCGTGAAAGAAAGATAACGTCCCTGTCCATGCCTGCTGGACCATGAGTCAGCGGTAATATGCACCTTACCGCTGACCGCCCTGTCCAGCGAGGCATGGACATTGCCTTCCACATGCCAGTAGAGAGACGGAATCGCCTTCCGTGAGAAAAAGTGGCGTTTGGGAACCTGCCACTGAGGAACCGCACATTGAACAAACTCA
The DNA here is from genome assembly GCA_029206835.1 of Rana muscosa. Lineage (NCBI taxonomy): Eukaryota > Metazoa > Chordata > Amphibia > Anura > Ranidae > Rana > Rana muscosa. The sequence continues at coordinate 77,148,772 of CM055121.1, forward strand.
CGGAAGGGGGCCGAGTCTATCAACTGAAAAGGCAGCAGTTGAAGTGCTAGCAATTTAGCCAAGCTAGCATTCAACCGCTGGGCATGTGGATGGCTGGGAGTATACTTCTTTCGACGGTCCAGCAGCTGGGGCAGGGAAATTTGCCTGCTACAATCGGACGTCGGTGTACTGCAAGTACTTGGTTGTGACACACCTAATTCTACACCTTCAGTCCTCTCAGAGCAGCTTTCAGAGAGGACTGAAGATATAGTGGGGATGGAGATCCCAGCTGATGAGGAGCAAGGAGAGGTCCGCTTTGTTCTTTGGTGTGGGTCTTTTATGTGTGCTTGCCAACGAACTGCATGGCAGGTCGACATATGTCTGCTCATGCTTGTGGTGCCCAAGCGGCTGATGTTTTGGCCACGCGAGATACGCTTGAGACAAATATTGCAAATAGCAGTGGTGCGATCTGATGCACTCGTCTCAAAAAAGGCCCACACCAAAGAACTTTTGTGATAACGTGCAGAGGCAGCGCCCTGCACAGGCGGAGCTCTGCGGTGTGGTACAGTTGCTGTGCTGGCCTCTAGCTGGCCTCCAGGGGGCATCCTGCCTCGTTGGACATGTGACGCTGCATCCTCCTCCTCCTCCTCCTCTCTCCCTTCAGGCACCCACGTGGAGTCAGTGACCTCATCATCCCCTCCCTCTTCACCACTAGAGCAAACCTGGCAGTAAGCTGCAGCTGGTGGAACACTACTGCCAGATTGCTGTCCTTCAGCATCCCCTCTCTCTGCGCGCACACTACTGACTTCCTCAAGCTGGGTATCATCATCCGAGCCTTCGAATCGTTGGGCATCCTCCTGGAGCATGTACCCAACACTGTGCTCAAACAGTTCGGGGGACTCCTCAGGAGGACATGGTGGGTCTAGGGAAGGGGTGGCTGATGATGCCATTGAGTACGCGTTGGCAGCTGCTCTGCCAGTACCCTGAGCCTGGGTGAGAGAGGATGAGGAGGATGAGGAGGGCTTGGTCATCCATTCTACCAAGCCTTCGGCATGATGCGGCTCCACATGTCCAGCTGCCGAAAACAAAGACAAGCGTGTCCCATGGCCACGTGCTGATGACGATGCACGACCACGTCCACGGCCAGCACTGTTGTCTCTAGAAACAGAGCCTGCCTGCCCTGTGTTCTTGCCTCGGCACGCTCTGCCTCTCCTTGGCGGTCTTCCAGCCATTGTAGTCGGTAGTGTATATAGTATAAAAAATAGAACTCCTATGTGTGCTCACAACACACTGTAGGTCCTATGGGTGCTGACACTAACACACTATAGGTACTATGTGTGCTGCTGACAAGAAAATATAGGAGCTCTGTTTGCTGCCACTAACACACTAGAAGTCCTATGGGTGCTGCTGAGAAGAAAATATAGGAGCTCTGTGTGATGCCACTAACACACTAGAAGTCCTATGGGTGCTGCTGAGAAGAAAATATAGGAGCTCTGTTTGCTGCCACTAACACACTAGAAGTCCTATGGGTGCTGCTGAGAAGAAAATATAGGAGCTCTGTGTGATGCCACTAACACACTAGAAGTCCTATGGGTGCTGCTGAGAAGAAAATATAGGAGCTCTGTTTGCTGCCACTAACACACTAGAAGTCCTATGGGTGCTGCTGAAAAGAAAATATAGGAGCTCTGTTTGCTGCCACTAACACACTAGAAGTCCTATGGGTGCTGCTGAGAAGAAAATATAGGAGCTCTGTTTGCTGCCACTAACACACTAGAAGTCCTATGGGTGCTGCTGAGAAGAAAATATAGGAGCTCTGTGTGATGCCACTAACACACTAGAAGTCCTATGGGTGCTGCTGAGAAGAAAATATAGGAGCTCTGTTTGCTGCCACTAACACACTAGAAGTCCTATGGGTGCTGCTGAGAAGAAAATATAGGAGCTCTGTTTGCTGCCACTAACACACTAGAAGTCCTATGGGTGCTGCTGAGAAGAAAATATAGGAGCTCTGTTTGCTGCCACTAACACACTAGAAGTCCTATGGGTGCTGCTGAGAAGAAAATATAGGAGCTCTGTTTGCTGCCACTAACACACTAGAAGTCCTATGGGTGCTGCTGAGAAGAAAATATAGGAGCTCTGTTTGCTGCCACTAACACACTAGAAGTCCTATGGGTGCTGCTGAGAAGAAAATATAGGAGCTCTGTTTGCTGCCACTAACACACTAGAAGTCCTATGGGTGCTGCTGAGAAGAAAATATAGGAGCTCTGTTTGCTGCCACTAACACACTAGAAGTCCTATGGGTGCTGCTGAGAAGAAAATATAGGAGCTCTGTGTGATGCCACTAACACACTAGAAGTCCTATGGGTGCTGCTGAGAAGAAAATATAGGAGCTCTGTTTGCTGCCACTAACACACTAGAAGTCCTATGGGTGCTGCTGAGAAGAAAATATAGGAGCTCTGTTTGCTGCCACTAACACACTAGAAGTCCTATGGGTGCTGCTGAGAAGAAAATATAGGAGCTCTGTTTGCTGCCACTAACACACTAGAAGTCCTATGGGTGCTGCTGAGAAGAAAATATAGGAGCTCTGTTTGCTGCCACTAACACACTAGAAGTCCTATGGGTGCTGCTGAGAAGAAAATATAGGAGCTCTGTTTGCTGCCACTAACACACTAGAAGTCCTATGGGTGCTGCTGAGAAGAAAATATAGGAGCTCTGTGTGATGCCACTAACACACTAGAAGTCCTATGGGTGCTGCTGAGATGAAAATATAGGAACTCTGTGTGATGCCACTAACACATTAGAAGTCCTATGGGTGCTGCTGAGAATAAAATATAGGAGCTCTGTTTGCTGCCACTAACACACTAGAAGTCCTATGGGTGCTGCTGAGAAGAAAATATAGGAGCTCTGTGTGATGCCACTAACACACTAGAAGTCCTATGGGTGCTGCTGAGAAGAAAATATAGGAGCTCTGTTTGCTGCCACTAACACACTAGAAGTCCTATGGGTGCTGCTGAGAAGAAAATATAGGAGCTCTGTTTGCTGCCACTAACACACTAGAAGTCCTATGGGTGCTGCTGAGAAGAAAATATAGGAGCTCTGTTTGCTGCCACTAACACACTAGAAGTCCTATGGGTGCTGCTGAGAAGAAAATATAGGAGCTCTGTTTGCTGCCACTAACACACTAGAAGTCCTATGGGTGCTGCTGAGAAGAAAATATAGGAGCTCTGTGTGATGCCACTAACACACTAGAAGTCCTATGGGTGCTGCTGAGAAGAAAATATAGGAGCTCTGTTTGCTGCCACTAACACACTAGAAGTCCTATGGGTGCTGCTGAGAAGAAAATATAGGAGCTCTGTGTGATGCCACTAACACACTAGAAGTCCTATGGGTGCTGCTGAGAAGAAAATATAGGAGCTCTGTTTGCTGCCACTAACACACTAGAAGTCCTATGGGTGCTGCTGAGAAGAAAATATAGGAGCTCTGTGTGATGCCACTAACACACTAGAAGTCCTATGGGTGCTGCTGAGAAGAAAATATAGGAGCTCTGTTTGCTGCCACTAACACACTAGAAGTCCTATGGGTGCTGCTGAGAAGAAAATATAGGAGCTCTGTTTGCTGCCACTAACACACTAGAAGTCCTATGGGTGCTGTTGGGGTGCAATGCTGTGCTAACAGCACTGCGGTTGGTACTACTGCAATACTGTACTAACAGTAAGCACGCACCAGACTAATCCCCAGCAGCAGCTAATAACACACTAACTGTGCAATCAGCAGCAATGAATGATCAATGACTTAGGTAGCAATGGTTTAGCAAAGAAATAGCCAATGGTTTAGCAAAGAAGAGCAAATCTTTCAGTATCAAGCAAAGACAGAATCAGCAGACTAATCTCTCCTAAAGCCGGAACTCATGTGACCGGGGCCGATGGCGTGGCGGCCTTTTAAATGGTGGGGCGTGTACTAAAGCCCCTGAGCTGTAATTGGCTACAGGCGTCCTGCCTGTAGCCAATTATTGCTCTCCGAGTTTCGGGCGCTGTGATTGGCCAAGCATGCGGGGTCACAGTGCATGCTTGTCCAATCATCAGCCAGCAATGCACTGCGCCGGCCGCGCCAGCCGCAATGCATTGCGGGGCCGCTCGCATCACACGAATGTGATGCGAACGGCCCAAATAGTTCTGGGCTCGACGAGCGAGCGAACGCCCGATGCTCGATTCGAACATGGGTTCGAATCGAGCACCGGGCCCATCCCTATTCATTAGGACCAGTGAGGGCCTGGCAGTTCCTTTAGGACAGTCTTTTTTACATTTTAACTGCGTCATCCCTAAAACACTTGCCAGGGTTTACAGATGATAACTTTTTGCTGTTTGCACTACTATATTTTACACAGGGGATTTAAGGTTATTTCCTGTAATATAATATTGGCATTATGAGTTATCTATTTGGCAATCTGTGTAATAAAGTGAACACGAATGTGATGGATAAGGGGATGACTGTGAAGTATGTTCGAAGATATACAGTATGTGACGCAGATGACTGGGGATTCAGGACAGCTGAAAACAGGATTGGTCATATGAAAATGAGAATTTTAGGCTAAGGTATTCATTTGCAGTGTGTTGAATGTGGATTTCAATATTTAATCTCTGTAGGGGCACCCAGCAAGGAGGACAGACATGCAGGCAACTATATTAATAAAGCTTTAGCCCTGTGAACACCAAGGACACAGTTGTCCTGGAGGCAATTTTCTGCTCGCCCTCTAGCTATCCAAATAATATCCCTCACCAAGTTATTTATTGATGCCCCAGTGCTGCTGGCTATATTCAATGTATACCCTGACCCCCTTCCAATGGCCCCATGTAGAGCGCATTGTTCGCCTTTTTGCCTTTTGGCTAGGATCAAGTGTAGTATCTGTTCTCATCAGTGTCCAGTAGAGTGCTCTGCCGTCATTCTGGCCTTTTGGTAGGAATGCCTGGTTGTATAGTATGCCTACTGGTATGATGGGGGCTTTGAAGTCTAGTACCAGCTGGAACACTAACCCCCCATGGGATGTGGGGCAAGGAACTGGAGGAGCCCGGTGCCTCCTGATTTGCATGGGTCTACCTTGTCTGGCTATGGGCTGGGAAGACAGAAAATCTATGGTGTCAGTGCCCTTGGGAGTTGGTCTCCCCAGGGGTGCTCTTAGTATCACATGGGAGTGGGAACCCCACACGAGAATTGATTTCAAGTCCATGGCACCTATGCTTTCTTCCACACTCGGCCTCTTTGGGCAAGGCCTTTTGGCTATGTCTGGGGTAATTTCTATTCGCTACCAGGCCTCAGGGCATAGCCTATGTACTTGCATGGGCCCTATTTTTTTTTGTCACATTTGCACTTTTGTCTATGTCTTTTCACTTGGATGAAGTGTGTGGGTCCTTGGGCTTACACTGAAGTCTAGGGGGAGTATGTGAGTCCATCAGGTTCCTTGCTCGCCTAAACCAGGGGGGCTCTCTCCTGGAGAGCTCCTCACCTACTACTTGCTGGTTGGCTTTGGCTGACCACGGGGAGAGGATTCCGCCTGGCCTTTTGGCTAGGTGGACTATGTATGAGCCTTGCCCCTGTCACTGAGCCTTTGAGCCTTAGAGGATCAGGGTAAGATGCTACTCCTTGGGGGGGTGGACAAAAAGGCACACCCTTAAGTGCACTTTTTGTGTATGTTTCACTTTTTTTGTTCACTAAAGCCCTGTACACCTGATCGGATTTCCTATGGATTCAAATCCGATGGATTTTTCCATCGGAATTCCGATTAAGCTGACTTCCATCAGTCTTGCCTACACACCATCAGTCAAAGATCCGACCGTCCCAAACGCCCTGACGTAAAACACTCCGACGAGCCGAGAAAAATGAAGTTCAATGCTTCTGAGCATGCGTCGACTTGATTCTGAGCATGCGTCTACTTGATTCTGAGCATGCGTGGGTTTTTTCTCCGATGGAGTTCCCCACAGACGATCGGAATTTGCTATCGTTTTTTTTCCATCGGATAAATTTAAAACATGTTCTATTTTTTCTCACCGATGGAAAAAAGACCGATGGGACCCATACACGATCGGTTTGTCCAATGAAAAAAGTCCATCGGACTGTTTTCATTGGTAAAACCGAACGTGTGTACAGGGCATTACGGGTTTTTGTTTTTGCACACCACCGTGGATTTAAAAAAAAGAAAATCAGTTCCTAAAGGGTGTGGTGCTAAGATTCTATTGGATCATTTATATGCCACTGATTTTAAATAATAATATTGCCTCTTGCTCTCCTGTAGAAGCGAACTGTGAATTGCGTTGGGTCCATGTGGTACATAGAAACTTGCTACATCAAAAATAAGTGGAGATATTTTCTATTTATACTATATTGCTATGCTAAATAGCTTTGCGGAAAATAGGATTGACATGTCTTATTATGTAATTAATAACACTGTCACCCTGGTAATACAGGGATTATTATTGAGCCATTTCTTTTAATTTTGTTTGTACCTGCAAATGTAATGAAGATTACAGTGTGATAAGATGAGATAAGATTACAGTATGTGATAAATTGTGTGGCATGTGCTCTTGGAACCTAAAAAAATCCCTCATCTGAGTAAAAGAATGTGGTTTGCCTTATGTAATATATATAGGGATGTGGTGCCCAATGGCCACCGCTGCACCAACTTTATGATTATCTCCATAGGGAATCAATGATGAATAATTAATTTTTTTCCATGCTTTGTTTTTCAAAAATAGCAATTGCTGAAAGGTAGTGAGTCCCAGGAAATGTAACAATGTCCATATTGTATACATGTTGAATGCTACAAAAACCTGGATTTCTCACTGAAGAATGGGGAATGCTGATGATGGGTTAACAGTGGGAAATGTGAATGCAGGTGAATGCACAGGCAAACACATCTGAGGGTTGTTTCTTGATTGCAGCAAATCTGATGGAGAAAGGGTGGCAAATGATCCACACATTTACATTTCACTGCATTTGAAATATGAAAGTTATCCAGATCTTTTCAGGCTACTTATAACAACAGCTCTTTAATCTTTTGAATGTTTAAAGTAGGTCCTGTAACATGGTCCTTATTGGACACCCATTTGTAGGATGTCAGCGCTGGAGTCTGCAAGTACAGTAAAAACTCCCATATTTCTGTTCACTTTACACACAAAAAGTTGGGAAGTATGCTGTCACCCACTCCACTACTCACTCTGAAGCCTCGTACACACGATCGGATATCCTATGGATTCTAATCCAATGGTTTTGTCCATCGGAATTCCGATGAAGCTGACTTCCATCAGTCTTGTCTACACACCATCAGTCAAAAAACCGACCGTTCCAAACGCCCTGACGTAAAACACTCCGATGAGCTGAGAAAAATTAAGTTTAATGCTTCTGAGCATGCGTCCACTTGATTCTGAGCATGCGTGGGTTTTTTATCCGATGGACTTGCCCATAGACGATCGGAATTTGCTATCGATTTTTGATCCATCGGAAAAATTTAAAACATGTTCTATTTTTTAAAACCGATGGAAAAAAGACCGATGGGTCCCATACACGATCGGTTTTTTCCGATGAAAAAAGGCCATCGGACTGATTTCATCGGTAAAACCGATCGTGTGTACAGGGCTTGAAAATTTCTAAAATCCTGGATAATTTATGCCCACCCATTGCGTCTAAAACCTTCTGTTTATAACCATATCCTCACCTCCCCCTCTAACTTCCCTACTGTCCTCCCTATTTCCTTCCTTTTTTTTCTTCCAGTCTCATATTTCCTTTCTCCTTTATTTACTTTTCTTTTCTAAAGTGCTAATTGTATTGGAGCTTATCCCAAGCATGATAATGCTAATGTTGTTTTCATTAGAATTTAACACAATCTCTTAGGATATTAGTTGACTTACGCTTTGTTGTACTGTACCTGTTCTGTTCTTTCCAATTTTTTACTTTCATTTGTTTTAATGAATTAAATTTGAAAGGTTATGTTTTTTTTTTTTTTATGTTAGTGTGCCCTGTTTTTCTGCTGATGGCTCATACACATTGGTGTTTCTTAGATGTATTTTAGCACAGCATTTAGCCTACATGCACGTGCATGTCTTGCATTAAAATGTACTTAAAATAGAGATAAAGGCAAAACTTTTATTCTCACTTTGGATAGTGTAGGAGAGGGTTATAACCCCATACCTCCCAAGTTTTTGAGATAGGAACGAGGGACACCTATTAGCAAAAGTATGTAGGCATAGGTCACACCCCCTTCCACACCCCCTTAAATGAGAATTATAAAAATAAACGAAAAAATGATTAGTTAAACCCACAAGAGCTTTTTTTTTTACCATGACTATTCCTTTATACTGGCTCTTGAAATTTTCAAATGCAGCAATTTAGAAACTGGATGAGAGGTTTAGCACTTTGAAACACGTTTTGAAAGATAAATAGTGCATTTTATATACAACTATATAGATCAGACCAAAATGAGGGACAAATGAGGAGGAAAGAGGGTCAGTCCCTCAAAATCAGGGAAAGTTAGGAGCTATATAAGCCCTGTAATTTTTTTGCCGTCTGTGTCCCATTGGAGAGATTTCCCTTTACTTCCTGTCCCAAAACAGGAAGTGAGGAAAAATCACTAGTTATTCCTAGGGTCACCAGAATTAGCATCCCCATTGGAAGATTTTTTCTCTATTCCTGTTGTGGTAACAGCCCAAAATGTGCTATTTTCTTTCACTTACACTTTTGGGTATAACAATAAACAGGACAAGTAGCGAACGGGACACAGACAGATATAACCTGACTGATGTTCTAATCCCTCTCCTTTCTATCTGAAACAAAAAAAGTGTTGCCTTTAAACATTTATACAATAACACCAGCAGAAGCTGGCACTTTAAATGAGCTGGTAGGAGGTGCTCCATAACATGTGGCACTTCTCTTCTACAGACTAGCATAAGAAAAAAGAAATTGTAAGTATAATCATTTGGGGTAGGAGTCAGCATTTAAGTCAATCTGTTGCTGTTCCTCTGATCCCCTTCCTATGATGAAATGCGCTGGGGCGGGGATAAAGCTGACATCATCACGCTCCAGGACCCACAGGCGGTCCATCTGTAATGCTGCTGTTTGCTTTGTATATTTATATATATTTAAATATATTTATATACTTTGTATATATGAGTACCTTTCTAAAGTGGTGTATGCGGTTGTACACAATGTGGTCACTGGTCCACCACATATCCCTGCTGGCGAGTGCACAGTGTACAAGCCTTTACTGAACAAGCGCCATTTGACCTCCTATAATCTGGGGTCTATTACTCGGATAAGAGGCTGGTATTTATGTGTGGTGGAGGAGTCACATAAAAGCCCCAGAGGAATCTGTTTGCTCCCTGAAAAGTTTAGTTTCAGCACTATTTGCACATATTGCGGTGTTTGCACATTATGGAATGACCTTTATTTTATGACACAAGTTATATGTTTTTACATTGATGAGTTATTTATTAATTTGCATATTTGCACTATTTATGATTTGTGCACATTATATGAGCTGTTTATCGTGAATTGCACATTTGTGGTATTTGCACAACTAAATAAAGTTTTTAACCACTTCAGCCCTGGAAGGTTTTACCTCCTTAATGACCAGGCCTTTTTTTGCGATATGGCAAATACTTTGTTATTTTAACTGACAATTGTGCGGTCGTGTACACAAATAAAATGAATGCCCTCTATTTCCCACAAATAGAGCTTTCTTTTGGTGATATTTGATTGCCTCTGCGGTTTTTATTTTTTGGGCTATAAACAAAAAAAGACTGACAATTTTGACAGAAAAAAACAATATTTTTTTACTTTATGCTATAAAAACATACCCAATAAAAAAAAACAAAAAAATAAAATTTCTTCATCAGTTTAGGCCAATATGTATTCTGCTACATGTTTTTGGTAAAAATCCCAATAAGCATATATTGATTGGTTTGTGCAAAAGTTTTAGCGTCTACAAACTAGGGGATATTTTTAGGGAATTTTTATTTAATCAGAGGGTTAAGTGTGCTCCTAGGGAATGCTTTCTAACTGGGGGAAGTGGATGCACTGGAGGAAAAGAGAGATCCGTGTGTATTTATTTATTTATTACTAGTAATGGTAGTGATCAGCAATTTTTAGCAGGAATGCGGCGGACAAATCGGACACCTAACTGACACTTTTTGGGGACCAGTGACATGAACACAGTTATCAGTGCTAAATAGTATGCACTGTAACTTTCCTAATAACACTGGCAGGTAAGGGGTTAACATCAGGGGCGATTAGAGGGTTAAGTGTGCTCCTAGAGAATGTTTTGCAACTGTGGAGGGGGGATGCTGTGACTGGAGGAAAAGAGCGATTTGTGTTTCTGCTTAGCAGTAGCACACAATGTCCACCTTCCTCCATCACAGAACGGTGGTCTGTCTTGTTTACATAGCCTCTCCTGTGACATTGTTTACATAGGCAGACATTGTTTACATAGGCACCAGCCTCTCCTGGGAACGATCGGCGGGTCCCGGCGGCCATCGCGCCCGCTGGACCCACTGGCTCCTGCTGTGTCCAATCACAGTGGAAGAGAGTCGCCGGCGGCATGCGCGCGCCCCAGACCCACTGCAAGAAATCACATACCTGTACATGATTTTGCTCAGGAGGGTCGCCCTGCCGTCTGCGTTAGGCGGTCCTTAAGTGGTTAAAGACTATTTCAGAAACTGCTGAAACAATAGACAGCCCATAGATGAGTCATGTTGTTTTGTTTAATCAGCAGGTTGAATGAAAAAAAAAAAGACTTGATTTCTCCATCCATGCATTCGATGTGGATGAGAGAATCCTCCTGCTGAGGTATTGTATTCTGACTTCCCTATAGCTATAGCCAGTGGCGCTGATCGAGCAGGGAGAATCCAACAGGTTGTGATTATACAGAAGTCAAACGGTAAATCAACTTCTGTACAACCAACCTGCCCATACATGGATAGAAATTCAGCTGTTTCCTGGTTCCTTAGTTCTCCAAGGTGTGTGGAACAACCTACCTGCTGAGTTGCTTCAAAACTGTGTGCAAGTGTACCCAGAAGAATTGATGCTGTATTTATGCCAAAGGGTAGTCTCACCAAATATTGATTTGATCTACATTTTTCTTCTCACTTTTCATTTTGTAAATTGATAAATATAACAAATAAATAATATACTTTTGAAAGCGTTTTTACTTTACAGCATTTCTTCGAACCTACCTAAAACTTTTGCACAGTATTGTATTTAATGTATATAGGTTGGTAACGGAACACAGAATCTCAGTGCTGCCATGTAGCAGTATAGTTTTCATAGCTTTTAATATATAACATTACACAGTGTCAACTTTATATAGGCTACGTAAATGAAAATCATGTTTGTTAGATCATTTATTTGGTTATTAGGAAAATATTCAAAGATTTATATTATATTATATTATATGTGCATATACATTTTTTTGCAAATATTTAATTTAGAAAATCAGCATAGCCAACATTTAATCGTCAAATACTCCGCAACAGATTTTTAACTAAAAGATGCAGTTAGGAAGACTTAACACTGTGTTTCCTGTTTAAAAACCAACCAAGGATGTGTAAGCAGCAAGACTCAGCTAGCTAGTCCTTGCAGTAATATCTCTTAAAGCTACAATGCCATTAAGGATTGTGTGTGTTTTATACAAATTGCTACAAAAATAAACTTTTTGCTAACTTTTTTTTTTAATTATTAGTATAAACTTTCTCGGAACCTTTTCCCTAGCAATTCACATTGTGACTCAATGACACCTCCTCCTGTTCATGAGCACAACCCTGCCCTGTGTGTATACACAGGTTGCTATGCAGCCATGTCTCCTGGAAACATTTGTGCTCATTTCGTAGTGCTGGCAGAGCTGTAATCGTTAGCTGACAGCAGAAAGATCCAGGCAATATTTATATTCCAATTCTCTTAAAGTTGTCTTCCAGTCTCTTGAGGATGAGCAACAGCAGCCTGAGCAACAATGGCGATTCCCCATCTCCATCCAGTGTCCCAGGAGCCATGGCAGCTTATGGAAGCAGACACCTTCATAATAATAGAAATACAGCCTTCCGTTCTGTCTCTCCAACTAGCTCACTAACAGGAGAAGAACCAGAGGTACTCTTTAAATAATATGATGTTCATTAAATATATAATTGTATTTTTTTTTTTTTTTATATTGCTCACAATTTGTCAAAATGTTTGGCTGTTAAAGGAAGTAAATTGATACAAAAATACCAAAAATGTAGAAAGCTGCTCCCCTTGCTAATGTAGAAAAACTATCTAGTGTGAAATAATAACTGGTGGGGGCGCTATAGTTAATATATGATATACTTGTGATAGAGTAACTGTTAGGTGGAACTACTAAAAAAATCAGCTTTCAAACCATACAAAGTGCTATAAAAATAAAATCACATAATGATATTAACACATAGTGAATGTCTTTTGGACAAATTATAAACATGCAAAGTGCTGTAATAATACACCTATAGCGCCCCCACCAGTTATTTTTTCAAAGGAAGAAAATTGGCATCTGTATCTTACAACCAGTCTTTATTTTATTAATGTTTTTATGATATAAAGCTGCAATGAACACAGTAGAATATTATAATATACATTAATAAAAAATAATGGTTGTATGTTACCAATAAACAGTTGATAAAAAGCTACTCTTTCTGTGTTCAAATTGCTGATCCATCAGCCTGGCCAAACTTTTTCAAATTTTAGTGCATATGTAATGTAATGAAAGGATTATTCCTTTTTCTATAAGAACAAATGGGAAACATCTTGAATCATCATTTTCAGTCCTATATTTAGCCCCTTCTTATTAGGTCATCTTACAGTCCACATATTTAGTTTTCTGCAATCATCAACATTTGGTAAGGGTAAATTTTTGGATATGTCAATACTGTTTTGTCATACCTTAATATTAAAGTAATTAGCAGTGTGTACAGAGTGGGGTGCTATGGTACATAAAATAAAAAGTGGAGCAAAGCAGTGTGGCATAAATAACCTGTAGTGCAGCATATGAATTTTGAAGAATATGCAGCATATAAAGTATGGCATTCCAGGGTACATAATATGCAGTACAGTATATGGGGTGCAATGTATAGTGCAAGGTATGGAAAGGTATGGAGTGTGGTGGTCAAGAGTAACCATGTACATTGCAGGGTATGGAGCGTAGAAGTTCAGAGAACATTATATACACAGCAGCATATATTGTATGTTAGTTCAGAGCTTGTAATGTACAGTGAAGTATGTGGAGTGCTGTGGTCCAGAGAGTATGCAATTTACAGTGCAATTCAAAGATCTGAACAAATTAATGTGGTGGGAAAATACATGGCAAATGAGGTTCAATGTAGAAAAATGTAAAATAATGCATTTGGGTGGCAAAAATATAAATGCAATGTATACACTGGGGGGAGAACCTCTGGTGGAATCTAGGATGGAAAAGGACCTGGGGGACCTAGTAGATGATAGGCTCAGCAATAGCATGCAATGCCAAGCTGCGTCTAACAAAGCAAACAGAATATTGGCATGCATTAAAAACTCTGGTCCGGCCGCACCTGGAGTATGCTGTCCAGTTCTGGGCACCAGTTAGGAAGGATGTACTGGAAATGGAGAAAGTTCAAAGAAGGGCAACAAAGCTAATAAAGGGTCTGGAGGATATTAGTTATGAGGAAAGGTTGCGAGCACTAAACTTATTCTCTGGAGAAGAGACGCTTGAGAGGGAATATGATTTCAATTTACAAATACCATACTGGTGACCCCACAAACTTTTTTGCGGAAGGGAGTTTAACAAGTCATGTGGCCACTCATTAAAATTAGATGAAAAGTGGTTTAACCTTAAACTACATAGAGGGTTCTTTACTGGAAGAGCGGCAAGGATGTGGAATTTCTTCCACAGGCGGTGGTCTCCGCGGGGGGCATCGATGGTTTCAAGAAACTATTAGATAAGCACCTGAACAACCACAACATACAGGGATATACAAGGTAATACTGACATATAATCACACACATAGGTTGGACTTGATGGACTTGTGTCTTTTTTCAACCTCACCTACTACGCAACTGTGACAGGCCTAAAATTAAAAGCACCTGCAACAAAAAACTAGCAGCTTCCAGCACAGACAGACGCCCTTCAGGGCCAGCAACACAAGGTCCCAGCTAACCACAGTCCATGGTTGCCCCAAGCCCAATAATGTCTGCCATTGTCAATGGCCTGAAGGTCCAATGCCTAATCGACACAGGGTCTGAAGTCACAGTCAGAAGTATGACTTCTTTATTCAACGGTTTGGGGCGATAGATCAATTGAACCTCTCCTGGCTTTCCCCTAAAGCAGCCAACAACTTGCCCATCCTGGTGGAAGGTATCACCTGGGCAAAGATCCAGATTGACAACCAGTTGGTGGATTGGGTAGGAGTGGTAGTGACACGTGGCCCAGTCAGCTCTTCAGTACCCATTGTTTTGGGCATAATTGTGTTTAAAGATTTTGACTTGCCCCGCTTGCTGGCCAAGTTTGAACATTCTGGCCGGCGGGCACAGGACTGTGGCCTGTGAGCTGTGTTGCTCAGTGTAATCCAGGCGTGCGAAGCGCAAAAAGGACAACCAGGAAACAGCCCAAGCAGGTCCAGGTTGTTCGTACACCCCCTAAACAGAAGCTGCCATTGGCCCCCCTCCAAAAGGTAGACTGGTCTTGCCCCATTGGGGCCCACAAGAAACTTTAAGGGACCACCATGATGATAGAACCCCACAAGGACCCCGTGACGCCTAGAGAATGGCTGGCTACATGCACCCTGTCCAAGGTTCACAAGGGAAAGGTCCCGGTACAATTCATCAACTTGGGGACCAACCCATTTGCACTCTCCAACCATGCTACTTTAGCACACTTGTACGTGATACCCCGTCACATCATCTCAGAAGCACAGCCTGGGTTTGGTGCACCTTTAGCGTGTGGATAGTGTAGGACAGGTCACCTGTCTGTCAGCGACAGTATTAGTGGCAAGGAAAGGTTCAAAATGAGTAGGGAAAGCGTAGGGATTGGCTCCTCTTCCTGGAAACCTCCCCATTTGGGTTTAGACTGGCTATGCTGCAGTTCACCCCTCCAATCAGACTCTGTCAGCTCGGCTGAGACCCGCTCCACTACCCGCTGTTGTCAATCATGAATGTTCCCGGTTGGGCTTCTTTCATATGGGCTTGTTGGGAACTGTTTGTCCTTGTCTTCAATACAAGATCTCTATATTGCATCTGGACTGAGTGTGTGTTATTGCTGCCACACCATGTTGCACCCACCTACAGTCTTACTTACTTTCAGGCTGCTCCATGCTGGTGAGGTGATCTCTGCTGTGTTAGCCAGCAGTGACTGCAGGGGAGATGGCTAGTAAAGCCTGGACATCAGCCAAAGACTTCAGTGGCCCATCCTTTGTCGGTGCTGCCTATTATAGGGACAGCTTTAATGGTAGTTTGGTGCAAAGCCAGAAATCCATTTTTAGTACACCTAAAGTTACAATATAAAAAATTGTGAACCTGCAGGGTATTTATTGCCTTAGAAATGTACACTGGAGCTGTGCATTTGCAGCTCAGTTTACATTCTGACACACGGCCTGTGTGTCAGGATGACTGAAGTCCTACGCATGTGCAGGAGTGATGTCATCCCATGCCGGTCAATAAAGATGGACGAAGACCAGCACCCGGAAGAAGCTGGGGAGAAAATGCCGGCAAGGGACTTCATGGATGTCAGACCGTTAGAGCTAAGGTAAGCATTTTTACCATTAGTTCCCCTTCAATTATGTATCTTTTCAGACATAGGTTTAAGGTGCTGCTTCTTGTAGATGATAGGGCTGCTTTAATGCTAAACTACAAACTAGTGATATTGAGTGTGTGTGTGTTCATACTAAATTACATTCAATTTTTTTATCAGGCACAAGAGCACTTTAAACATAATAGAATACATGTGGACCTTATGGACGATACTGTGGGAACCAAAAGTGGTAAGAGGTATGAAATACTAAAAGATTGCAAGTAAAAAAAAAAAAAATGAAGTACCATGTTGGAGGATGGGGTAAATTCTGTTCAATCTCTGTATTTGCGGCCGATACTAAGCTAAGCAGGGAAATAACTTCTCTGCAGAATGTGGAAACCTTGCAAAAAGATCTGAACAAATTAATGAGGTGGGCAACTACATGGCAAATGTTGTTTAATGTAGAAAAATGTAAAATAAAGCACTTGGATGGCAAAAATATCAATGCAATCTATACACTGGTGGGGGGGGGGGGAGAACCTCTGGGGGAATCTAGGATGGAAAAGGACCTGGGGGTCCTAGTAGATGATAGGCTCAGCCATGGCATGCAATGCCAAGATGCTGCTAACAAAGCAAACAGAATATTGGCATGCATTAAAAAGGGGATCAACTCCAGAGATAAAACGATAATTCTCCTGCTCTACAAGATTATGCTGTCCAGTTCTGGGCACCAGTCCTCAGGAACGATGTACTGGAAATGGAGCGAGTAAAAAGAAGGGCAACAAAGCTAATAATAGGATTTTTATAACAGCTTACCTGTAAAATCCTTTTCTTGGAGTACATCACGGGACACAGAGCGACATAGTCATTACTAATGGGTTATATAGATACCTTCAGGTGCTGGCACTGGCAACTTCCAAAACCGGAAGTACCCTCCCCTATATAAGCCCCTCCCATCCGGGAGCACCTCAGTTTTGTAGCAAAGCAATAAGTGTCCCTAAAGAGGGGCGGGAGCTCTGTGTCCCGTGATGTACTCCAAGAAAATGATTTTACAGGTAAGCTGTTATAAAAATCCTATTTTCTTTCTCGTACATCACGGGACACAGAGCGACATAGTCATTACTAATGGGATGTCCTAAAGCAATGCCCAACGAGGGGGGGGGATACACCATACATAAGCTGAGCGCTATCAGACATGAGGATCTTTTGCGGCCTGCAACACACTGCGCCCAAAGGCGACAACCTCCTGACTTCTAACGTCCACCTGGTAGAACCTAGTAAACGTATGTACTGAAGACCATGTTGCGGTCTTACAGATTTGAGCCAGGGAGGCCTGGTGATGCACTGCCCATGAAGTTCCAACTGCTCTCGTGGAGTGCGCTCTAACTTTGAACGGAGGCGGTCTCCTTCTCAAGCCATAGGCTTGCATTATGACCTGTCGAATCCACTTGGCTAAAGTAGATTTTGACGCTGCCTGACCCCTTCTGGGGCCTTCCGGCAGAATAAACAAAGTATCCGTTCTGCGAATCTGAGCAGTGGCTTTTAGATAAGCTTTAACTGCTCTTACTACATCCAAAGAATGTAATAACTTTTCCTCTACCGAGCTAGGTTTGGGGAAAAAAGAAGGAAGAACCACATCTTGGTTCGAATGAAACCTCGATACCACCTTAGGAAGAAAGGCTGGGTGAGGACGTAACACTACTCTATCCTTATGGATAACCAGATACGGCTCCTTACAGGACATAGCTGCTAATTCCGACACTCTTTTAGCCGAACAAATGGCTACTAGAAAAATCAATTTCCTGGTGAGAAGAACCAAAGAAATATGCTGTAATGGTTCAAATGGTTGTTTCTGTAGAACCGACAGAACCAAGTTTAGATCCCATGGTCATATGGGAATATTAACCGGAGGACTAATACGCATCCCTCCTTGTATAAAGGCTTTGACTAGTGAATGCGAAGCCAAGGGCCTTTGAAAAAATATTGACAAGGCCGAAAACTGACCTTTGATAATACTCAAGGCAAGCTCACTCGTGGTGCTGTGGCCAAACCGAAGGGTAAGGCTCTGCTGAAAATGGCGCCCTTCTACTGCAAAGCGTAGAAATTTTTGGTGGACTGGAAAGATGGGAATGTGCAAATAAGCATCTTTGATGTCGATCGCGGCTAACCAATCCTCCCCTTGTAGGGCAGTGGCCACCGATCGGATCGACTCCATCGGAAAGTCCTGATATACAGGAATTTGTATAGCCCTTTTAGAATTAATATGGGCCTCCCGTCCGCGTTTGCTTCGGGACTGTAAAGAGGTTTGAGTAAAACCCGAACCCTCATTCTTCCAGGGGAACCTCCATAATTACTCCTTGGAGCAATAGTTGTTCTAGTGCCAACAGGAGGGACTCTCTCTTCCGGGGATCCCTTGGCGCGTTTGACCTCAAAAATGGGAAGGAGGAGAGTCTTTTAACTCCAAACTGTATCCCCAACATACTGCGGAGAGCATCTATCTGTCTTGATCGTGTCCCGCCCGGTCTCTTGCGAACAACTGGAGTCCTCCCCCCACCCGACTGAGTGGGGGCCCCTTCAATGAATTTAAATTTGGGGGAGGTTTTGTACCTCCCCTGACCCAGGGTTTCTCATTACCCTGCTATTGTCCCTGTTTTTTACCCCCGGGAATTGACCGAGGAGGCCGTCGGAACTGTTACACAGCCGATGCCCCAGGGACTGGAGAAGCAGGCCTCTTAAAGAGGGACCTCTAACTCTGTTTTTAACCGGCAAGAGCGTATTTTTACCGCTGGAAATTTTCTGGATATATTTGTCCAGGTTTTCCCTGAATAAGCGTTCACCATGAAATGGGACGCTAACCAGCCATTCTTTACAGGGAGCTTCAGCAGACCAGTTTTTGAGCCATAGAAGCCTACGCATATGTACTATAGACAGCGTAAGGCGGGAGGCCTGATGGACTGAATCCTTTATGGCGTCAACCGCAAAGCCTAAGGCTCTAGGTAGATCAGCTAGGGCAAGGGCCTGCTGATCTGTCAAGTCCCTCAAGACCTGTTTCAACTGATCCTTCCCTGCTTAGCAGACCCCAATAGCTGCTACTGCTGGTTGTGTCACCAAGCTTGCTGTAAAAAGAAGCAGACTTTCATAAGGACTCCAATCTTTTATCTATTGGGTTCTTGAACATTTGGACATTATCCACTGGACATGTCAGTGATTTATATATACAAGAGATGGCTGCGTCCACTGTAGGGACCTTCCATTTTTTTTTTTTTGATGAACTTATCCTCCACGGGATAGACCACCGGAAATCTCTTGGGGGAATAAATATTTTCTCAGGACGTTCCCAATCCTGGTAAATAAGCCCTTTCAGTAAAGGGTGAAGTGGAAAAGAACAGACAGTCTGGGGGCTTCTAGCGACCCCAACGAGGATACAGTAGTGGTTGATGGTTCCGCAAGGTGCATTTTTAAATGCTGATCGGACCATGTTAGTCAGAGACTGAACCCATAATCTTTCAGCTTGAGATGCTGAGAAAAGGTTCCCCCACTGTTGATTCCTCTATAACAGAATCAACCTCATCCTGATCCCCTTCAGGCAGGTCGATCCCTGTATGGGACTGTTGCTCTGCTAACAGGCACTCTGAAGGAGGAGACGGAGATCGGGCGTGCTTTCCCTGACAGGGAGGCAGCAATCAATGTTGACAATCTCTCTCTAATCCTCCCAGAGCTGAGGAAAAAACCTCCTCTGTTACATACACAGGAGCAGGTGAACTGAGGACAGCCACAGTACCAAGTACCCCTGCGGGGTCTCTACGGTCACTTACCTCTGAACTTCAGGGGAGACTGGTGCAGCAGAAGCATGCCCAAGATCCTCAGAGCCCGATGAGACCCCCCTTCGCTTCCTGGAAGATTCAGTTCCGGAGCTTCTGGACGGCATATTTCCTAAGCCTAAAGCTGAGGTATTCCAGCCGTAATACACCACTTTTACTGAGAATAGTCTAGCACAATTGCTGCTATATCACAGTTGGTGTCTACTAATGTGCCTTTCTATGGGGATGCCTGCATCAACCGCTTGCTGTATGCCTTTTTTTTTAAATGTTGCCAGCTCTGTCTCTGCACTCCATAGCCAGCTCACAACACATAATTGTGTTTTTTAACATGCTGGGACGCCCGCACATGCGCAGAAGCGCTGCGGCGCGCACAGAGCGTCATCCCCCAGGCTCCGCCCCCTTTCCCGGCTCACCTCTATATATAGAGGCGCGTGCACGCGCACGCGCGCGGCCACGTGCGCCTTCGGCGCTAATTTCGAAAAGGGAAACTAGGGACAAGAGCCAGGGCCCCTTTTTGCCGCAGGCCGGGGGATGGACGAGCATTGCAACATGGCAGAGGAAGCAGTTTCCCACAAGAGAACTCACCATCTGCCTGGACTTGCTCTGATGAAAAGAAACTAGTCCACATGACAGGAAACGTTCCACAGCGGCCTCTAGTGGATAAACACAGGTACCGCAGTCTAATATATTAAATATATATATATATATATATTTTTTTTCTTGACCACTATTAAAAATACTACATTTTTTTAGTAGTTACAGGCATGCACAGATATTAGCGGGAATACCGTTAGGTAACAGACAGAAAGACAAATTAGGCTTGGGGGTCCCCCAATAGAACCAAGTTCCTGGGGGCCCCCACTTACCTGTTCCCCGCCGCAGGACTTTGTTTGGTCCACAAAAGCCCAAACTTCACCTATCACGGCAGGCATTGTAATCAAACCTTCAGGGACCGGGTTCCCAAGGATTCCACTCCCCTGGACCTGTATAGCACCCTGCACAGAAAACATCTTGGTCGTGGGTATGACCAGAGCTCTGGATCCCAGGGTCCAGCTCTCCTAAGAGAAGCATTACAGGCAAAACCTTGCTCTTCTCTGCAAGGCCCGGGTACCGACCGTTTAGCTATGAAGCTTTTTTGGTCGGATCCGGAATAGCTTACTGAGGCCCAAAAGAACCTGTACGCAAGCTCAGTGAAAAACACATGTTTCTTCTTGGCCAACACCTTAGACACTGGCAAAAAACTGAGGTGCTCCCGGATGGGAGGGGCTTATATAGGGGAGGGTACTTCCGGTTTTGGAAGTTGCCAGTGCCAGCACCTGAAGGTATCTATATAACCCATTAGTAATGACTATGTCGCTCTGTGTCCCGTGATGTACGAGAAAGAAAAAGGGTCTGGAGGATATTGGTAATGAGGAAAAGTTAGATACACTTAACTTATTCTCTTTCAATTTACAAATACCATACTGGTGACCCCACAATAGGGATAAAACTTTTTTGCGGAAAGGAGTGTAACAAGACACGTGGCCACTCATTAAAATTAGAAGAAAAGAGGTTTAACCTTAAACTACATAGAGGGCTCTTTACTGTAAGTTCGGCAAGTATGTGGAATTACCTTCCACAGGCAGTGGTCTCAGCAGGAAACACAGTTTAAAAAAACTATTAGCTACGCACCTGAATGACCACAACATACAGGGATATACAATGTAATACTGACATATAATAACACACATAGGTTGGACTTGGACTTTTTTCAGCCTCACCTACTATGTAACTATATGTTCCGTTTAAAACTGTGGACTCTGGTGCCAATATTCATTGGAAGTTTAACTCCATGCGCACAGCTAGATATACACATTAAATACAAATATGGGAGCTGTTTTACCAGCCAAACCATTTGTATTTCTGTCCATCCAGTTTTGAGATTATTTAGGACAGATTGAGGTTAATGATTACAGATTAACATTAATTTGTGCATTTTTTTTATCCGCCTTAAATTTAGCTTTTTTTGCGATATGTATAGGGATAAAGTATATTTGCCCATTGGATTATACAGATAAATATCAATGTAGAAATGTGTAGTAGAAAATATGTATGATAAGTTTACAATACATGGTCTAAAGTGGTCACAGTTTTTTCTGGATAGGGAGGTAAATAGCTCTACAGAAAAATCCAATCACAACTGAAAAAAAAGAGAAAATCCCAAAAACCCTACAAACAAGGGAAGGGGTGGGAGCATATGAAACAAGAGAAAAAATAAAAATAAAAGGGAGAATACCTTGACTGCAAACATAAATGAACACAATATATAGAGAGCTTTAGGAAAAATACGAAAGAAATATGAATCCAAAAAAGATAAATGTATAAAAACAACCTTAATTCAAATGACTGTACCTCTAAGCCACAATTAAAAACAATAAAAACCAAATATATGATAGATATATGATAAAATATTAATATATAATAAAATTATATATTGCTTACAGATAGAAACACAGTAGCACCATAATACTTTTCTCAGAAAGTCTGCAGATAAAGGAGGTGGAGTTTGTACCATAGTGAATATGTTGTGATCATTGCTATAGAAAAAATGTCCACTTCCTCTAACATGACTACTCCAGTAGTGACAAAAGACGCCACTGTTGATTTTATTTCTGCCTTTCTGCTTACATTATAATGAGTTTAGTCATAGAACCATTGTGATAGGTTTGTTTAATGTACACTTGTCATGAGAGAAAAATGGGGGCTGCAATTGCCAAACCAACTTCTGAAAATACTACTTGACAGAAGGCTGTAGTGAACCACTAGCTTTAATGCTTTCTTAAGCTGCCCATAGATCAGTTGTTTTTTTCATTCAGCCTGTGAGCTGAATGGAAAAACAAACCAATTCCTCCATCCACACAAGTAAGGTGGATGAAAAAATCTTCCCAGCTGAGACATTCTCCATTGTCACAATGGACTGAACAACAACGGTTTTCCCAGAATTTCTGTTTAACAAAAGTCAATGTAATCATCAACTTCTGTTGAACAGGGAAGCCCACACATGGATTGAAATTCATCCAGTCCCTGCTTAACCCACCATATTTCAATCTATCTATGGCCAGCTTTAGTCATTGACTCAAGTATGTGTATCAGAAGTATCTGTGAAGTCCTTATCATCATAGCTCAGTACTTCAGCAAAAGGGGAAAATTATTACAGCCAGGAAATCGAAAAAACAACATTACCCACTGTCAGATTAAACTCAGTTCGACCTGTCAATAATTTAAGTTTTTGTCAGGGCAAATTAAAATAAAATATGCAATACATCTATGCAATATATGTAAAAGACCTTTAAAAGACCCTGCAAGTACAGAAAAATACCTTTTGATTTGACAGCCCTACCTACTTGTTTTTTGCTAAACTACTCAAACCCACCCTCTATCCCAGTGTTTCTCAACTCCAGTCCTCAAGGCGCACCAACAGGTCATGTTTTCAGGCTTCCCATTATTTTTCACAGGTGATTTGATCAGTTTCAGTGCCTTAGTAATTACCACAGCCGTTTCAGCTGAGGGAAATCCTGAAAATATGACCTGTTGGTGCGCCTTGAGGACTGGAATTGAGAAACACTGCTCTATCCTAATATCCACAGTTAAAGATAAACTTGAGTTCAGTTAGCACTAATGTTCAGCTGAGCCTGGAAGGAAGTTGCCGCCCAATCAGCTATGGCCTGGGCATTCCCTGCCCCACTGCTGCGTGTACACAAAGTCATGGGATGCTCGTAACATCATTGACCTAATATGGCCATATAGCCTCCAGTTTCTGTGCATGCAGCTGTGGGGCAGGAAATGCTTGATTGGGCTGGCACTGACAACTTCCTTCTCGGTTTGGACAAACATGGGGTTTTGACAAACAACTCGTAGTCCAAAGATAGGAACTAGGAGGGCTTATTTTTCTCCTTAGGATAAGATAAGAAGTGTGCCTAAGCCCTGGTTCACACTGGTGCGTTTTGACATGCGATTTGGCATGTCAAATCGCATGTCAAAACGCCGATATTTGCCACAAATTGCCGGCAATGGCACCGTCCTAATCGGTGCGACGCCGCATCTGCGGCGCTGCACCGATTTCAAAAAGTAGTTTCTGTACTACTTTTTGCGATTTCGGCCGCGATTTACATTGACATCTGTGTCAGATGTCTTTGTAATCGCGGCTGAAATCGGGACTGCCAGCAAGAGTGAAATCGTGCGAGTTCAGCTGAACTCGCACGGCTTCACTCCCGTAGCCCAGTGTGAACCTGGGCTAAGACACAGGACAGCTTGCAATTTCTGACATGATCAACGGGTATTTTGTATTGCCCTCATTGAACAGGTTTTCCAAAACACTTTTAGGGGTAAATGTATTAGACCAAAAGGTAGTTCAATGTTAGGGTTTAAATACACTTCAAAGAAACTTCCATGTCAAACTGTAAATAAAAAAAATAGTAAAAACCCCTTTAACCAATTGAAGACCAGGCCTTTTTGTGACATTTGTTGCTTAAGTTATAATCAGTATTTTTTTCTAGAAAATTACTTAGAACCCCCAAACATTATATATATATATATATATTGTGACAGCAGGAAGGTAAAGTCACCTGGTTGCATCCAGGGGGGTAGATATATTTTGCCCAGATTCAGGCTTTACGCCGACTTATACAACTAGGTGGAGAGTTGTATAAGCCCAGCTGAGGCTAGTGGGCTCATGGATGACTCATACCTCTAGGTAGAGTGTGGGGCGTCGTGCAGACAGGGAGTTGATGAGACCAGCTGAAGCTTGTCAGCTCATTTAGGCCTCTATAAGAACTCCCAGCTTCATTAGATGTTAGCTCATGCCTGGAACCAGACCTGTGTGGACTGTCTAGGGAGAGTGAACCCCTGTGCGGTGAGACAAAGCCTGTGTGGCTATTTGCTTGGACATTTAAAACCAGGGACTTAGGGACTAGGACAGCACTAGGCTGATCCCAGTTGTTAGTTAGGAAACCTGTATGTTTAGTCAGAGGTCAAGTTGACCAGGATTTATTTTGTTTATGTTTCTTTTGCTTTGCTGTGTTTTGTCACTGTAAATAGAAAATAAACCGCACCTTTTTGATTTTGAAAACCACAACCTCCGTTTGCTGGGCCTGTTTTTGTGTGGGGAGCCCATCTCGGGGGTCACACACACCCGCTGCCGAGCTAACCCCCTCACAGTTGGTGGAGAACCAGTGGCAGTTTTTTTTTAAGCCAGCATGGAGGAGATACTGAAGCAGCTGGCTCTAGCAAATGCCAATCAACAGCAGACAAATGCAGGTTTGCAAAAGAGCCTTGCAGCTCAACAACAGAACTTCGCAGCCCAGCAGCAAGCTCATCAACAGAGCCTTGCAGCCCAGCAGCAGACAAACGCAACTTTGCAACAGAGTCTGGAGGCTCAGCAACAAGCCCAGCAGCAATCTGAGGCCCGCTTCATAGACCTGTTGCAGAAGCAAGAGCAGAGACTACAACAACAGATGGAAGCAGCAATGCAGCAACGTCCGCAGACCAGTGAGGAAAGCCGTCCCACTAATACCGCGTCCTTTGGGGTGAGTCGTTTATTGACAAAAATGACTGGAGAGGATGATCCAGAGGTATTTTTGACCACATTTGAAAGGACCGCTGAAAGAGAAAAGTGGCCTGAGGAGCAGTGGGCTGGACTGGTGGCTCCTCTGTTAACTGGTGAATCGCAGAAAGCTTACTATGACCTAGAGCCTAACCAAGCAAAAGACTATGCGATGCTAAAAGCTGAAATATTGGCAAGGCTGGGTGTCACCCAGGCTGTCCGGGCTCAGCGTGTGCATAACTGGACTTTCCAGCTTGGAAAACCCCCCAGGTCTCAAATGTATGATCTCATTCACCTGAGCAGAAAGTGGCTACAGCCAGAGACTTTGTCCGCACCAAAGATTGTGGAACGTGTTGTAATGGATCGGTTTTTGAGAGCTCTTCCTACTGCCATCCAAAAGTGGGTAAGCCATGGAGACCCAGAGACGGCCGATGGTCTTGTGGATCGTGTGGAGAAATACTTGGCTACAGAGAACCTGACGGCCTCTTCCAGAGACACTCGGACTTTCCACCCTAAGACCAGACCATCCCCAGGGGCGGATAAGAGGATTCCAAGGGGTGAGGGTGGAGAGAGTGAGAGGGTGGGAGCTCTACCCCAAGTTTGGCGAGAACAGCCTGGGAAATCAGCGGCTCAAGAGGCCGCAAGAAGGATCGTTTGCTACCGCTGCCGGCAAGCGGGACATATTGCAGCCAATTGCCCGGTTGTGGAGGAACCCATGCAGTGTGACTTTCTGACGGGCAGACGTCAGTCGCTGTGTGCGACAGTCGCATGCACTGCCATTCAAGGAACTGAGAAACATTTATGCAAAATGTGTGTTAATGGTAGAAATGTTGTGGTATTGCTGGATTCAGGTAGCCTTGTGACCCTGATAAAGGCTGAGTTAGTTAAAACAGAGGTCTCTGGGAATAGCAAGGTAGCTGTTATTTGTGTGCATGGGGACACCCGAGAGTATCCAGTGACTACAGTGTGTTTCGAGACCCCCAAAGGTACCCTCTCTCATCCAGTGGGCTTAGTATCTCAGTTACCGCATGACGCCATTGTGGGAAGGGATTTTCCGAAGTTCTGGGAACTGTGGGATGATCCTGAGCCCCCCACTGGTGCCCCTATGTACCAGGAATGTGATAGCCAGAACTCCCCTGAGAGTGGTGAGGACTCTCCGGAATTTCCCTTATCAGTATTGGCAGGGGAGACTCAAGAAACTGGAGAGGAGCCCACCTCCTCAGACGAAAACCTACCGTCTGTGGAGTTTTCTGATCTTGAGGTTCACAGGGAAAACTTTGCCACAGAACAGTTGAAAGACCCCGCCCTAATAAAGGCACGGGAAAACGTAGTGGAAATAGATGGCGAGTTAGTGAACCCAGATAATACCTGCACTTACCCATACTTCAGCGTAGAGAAGGACCTACTGTATCGGGTGGCAAAAAGGGCAGAAGAAACCGTTGAGCAGCTTGTGGTGCCCAAACCTTCCAGGAAGTTGGTGTTGGAGTTGGCCCATGGGCACATTCTTGGAGGTCATCTGGGGACAGAGAAAACCAGAGAGAGGGTATTACAGAGATTCTATTGGCCGGGGGTGATGAAGGACATAGAAAATTATTGTTCCTCCTGCCCTGTGTGTCAGAGGTCGGCCCCGATGCCACATTTCCGTAGCCCGCTGGTCCCTCTACCCATCATTGAGGTCCCGTTTGAGAGGATCGCCATGGATTTGGTAGGTCCTATAATCAAGTCCGCTAGGGGGCACCAGTACATATTAGTTATAATGGACTATGCCACCCGTTATCCAGAAGCGATCCCTCTCCGAAATACCTCGGCCAAAACCATAGCCAAAGAGCTATCTCTTGTGTTTAGCCGGGTGGGTATTTGTAAAGAACTGCTTACGGACCAAGGTACACCCTTTATGTCCCGGGTTATGAAGGAGCTGTGTAAATTGTTCAAAGTGACGCAATTACGTACATCTGTGTATCACCCCCAAACCGATGGGCTGGTTGAAAGGTTCAACAAAACCCTAAAACAAATGTTGAAGAAAGTGGTGGATAGAGATGGAAAGGATTGGGACTGTCTACTTCCTTATCGGATGTTTGCTATTAGGGAGGTGCCCCAATCCTCTACGGGATTCTCCCCCTTTGAGTTACTGTATGGGAGACACCCAAGAGGGCTGTTGGATATTGCCAAGGAAACTTGGGAAAGTGAGAGTTCTCCCCACAGGAGTGTGATTGAGCATGTCGCCCTGATGCAAGACCGAATTGCACAGGTAATGCCCATCGTGAAGGAACATTTGGCCCAAGCGCAGTTAGCACAGCAGAGAGTGTACAACCGTGGAGCCAAGACCCGTACCTTTTCCCCGGGGGATAGGATACTGGTACTTGTCCCTACGGTTGAAAGTAAATTCCTTGCCAAATGGCAAGGCCCCTACGAGATAATGGAAAAAGTGAGCGAAGTGAATTACAAGGTCAGACAACCAGGAAGGCGAAAGCCCGAACAGATCTATCACGTTAATCTGTTGAAAGCCTGGAGGGATAGAGAGTCCCTAGTCGCAGACACTTGGTCACCAGCTCAAACTGGTTGCGTGATTCCTGAGGTTGGAATAGCAGCCACCTTGTCACAACCCCAACAACAGGAGGTTAAGGAGTTTGTGCTTCGCAACAAGGAGGTATCCTCTGAGCTGCCGGGACAAACATCTGGGGTAGAGCATGACATCATTACCCCGCCCGGTGAAAGGGTGAAGTTAAAACCCTATCGGATCCCAGAGGCCCGACGGGAGGCAATACGGGAGGAAGTACAGAAAATGCTGAACTTAGGGGTGATAGAGGAGTCCCAAAGTGATTGGTCTAGTCCCATTGTGTTGGTGCCTAAACCGGACGGGAGCTGGCGATTTTGTAACGATTTTCGTCAGTTGAACAAAGTTACAAAATTTGACACCTACCCCATGCCACGTATAGATGAGTTGATCGACCGGCTGGGAACAGCCCGATACATGACGACTCTTGACCTCACAAAAGGGTATTGGCAAATCCCCCTGGCCAAGTCGGCCAAAGAGAAAACCGCATTTGTAACCCCAGACGGGGCGTTCCAATATAAAAGAATGCCGTTCGGGTTACAGAATGCGCCGGCCACATTCCAGCGGAAAATGGACCAGATGCTGAGGCCCCATCGGAAGTATGCTGCGGCTTACCTGGATGACGTAATTGTCCATAGCACAGATTGGGCCTCACATCTGCCAAAAGTGCAAGCAGTCCTGGACTCTGTTCGGGAAGCGGGGTTTACGGCTAACCCCAAGAAGTGTACCATTGGGCAGGAGGAGGCCAAATATCTTGGGTACACCATTGGGAGGGGAGTAATAAAACCCCAACTCAACAAAGTCGAGGCCATCCAGAGTTGGCCACGTCCCAACAGCAAGAAGCAGGTACGAGCCTTTCTGGGAATCGCTGGGTATTATCGGCGATTCATTCCCCACTTTGCTTCTAAGGCTGTGCCCCTAACCAACCTGACGAAGGGGAAAGGGTCGGTCATGATTAAATGGACCCCCGAGGCTGAGGCAGCATTCCAATTCTTGAAACAAGCCTTATGTAGCCAGCCAGTGTTGTACTCACCCGACTTCTCTAAAGACTTTGTCGTACAAAGTGATGCGTCAGATGTGGGGTTAGGAGCAGTATTGTCCCAGGTCTGGAACGGGGAAGAGCACCCAGTCATTTACCTCAGCAGGAAGTTGAAGTCCCATGAGGTAAATTACGCCACCGTTGAAAAGGAGTGTTTAGCGGTGAAGTGGGCTCTAGATTCCCTTCGGTACTACCTGCTAGGTAGGCACTTTGACATGGTTACGGATCACGCTCCGTTAAAGTGGATGGCTCAAAACAAGGAAACAAATAGAAGAGTGAATAGGTGGTTCCTGGCCCTCCAGGAATTCAACTTCACAGTAAAGCATCGCCCTGGCGTTCAAATGGGGAATGTGGATGCTTTGTCTCGAGTACATGAATGCCTGATTGCTGGTGTTCCAACCCCGAGGTTAAAACAAGAGGGGGGGGTATGTGACAGCAGGAAGGTAAAGTCACCTGGTTGCATCCAGGGGGGTAGATATATTTTGCCCAGATTCAGGCTTTACGCCGACTTATACAACTAGGTGGAAAGTTGTATAAGCCCAGCTGAGGCTAGTGGGCTCATGGATGACTCATACCTCTAGGGAGAGTGTGGGGCGTCGTGCAGACAGGGAGTTGATGAGACCAGCTGAAGCTTGTCAGCTCATTTAGGCCTCTATAAGAACTCCCAGCTTCATTAGATGTTAGCTCATGCCTGGAACCAGACCTGTGTGGACTGTCTAGGGAGAGTGAACCCCTGTGCGGTGAGACAAAGCCTGTGTGGCTATTTGCTTGGACATTTAAAACCAGGGACTTAGGGACTAGGACAGCACTAGGCTGATCCCAGTTGTTAGTTAGGAAACCTGTATGTTTAGTCAGAGGTCAAGTTGACCAGGATTTATTTTGTTTATGTTTCTTTTGCTTTGCTGTGTTTTGTCACTGTAAATAGAAAATAAACCGCACCTTTTTGATTTTGAAAACCACAACCTCCGTTTGCTGGGCCTGTTTTTGTGTGGGGAGCCCATCTCGGGGGTCACACACACCCGCTGCCGAGCTAATCCCCTCACAATATATATATATATATATATATATATATATATATTTTAGCAGAGACTCTAGAGAATAAAATGGTGGTCGTTTAATAACACTTTAATGAATCAAAACCCCAAAACATTAAAGTTAGCCCAATTTTTTTGTATAATGTGAAAGATGATGTTACGCCGAATAAATAGATACCTAACATTAGAATTGTGCACACTCGTGGAATGAAGACAAACTAATGTACTTAAAAATCTCCTTTCTGTTTAGAGTTACAGAGGAGGTCTTGTACTAGAATCATTGCTCTCGCTATAACGATCGCGACGATACCTTACATGTGAACATTGTTTACATTTGCGGTATGCGCTCGCTTCTGCGCGCAAGCATGGAGGGATGGGGCGCTTTAATTTTTTTTATTATTATTTATTTCTTTTTTACACTGTCCCTTTAAAAAATTTTTTATCACTTTTATTGCTGTCACAAGAAATGTAAACATCCCTTGTGACAGTAATAGGTAGTGACAGGTACTCTTTATGGAGGCATCTGGGGTCTATAAGACCCCAAACCCCTTCTCTGCACTTGAAAGTCCCCCCCCCCTCCTGCTGCTTGTAATAACAGCTGATCGATTGCTATTACAAGAGAGCAGACCCTCACCTCTAAAAAACAGTACCGTGGTGATGCCTGCAGCAGGTATCACTCCGGTACAACCACTTGAAGCCAAATGACATACAGGTACGTGATTTGGCAGCAAGTGTTTAAAAACATTTACTTACAGAAATATGGGGTCTTTCATTGCATACAATGCAAGTTTCTTGACTAATTTGTAGACCCTCTGGCTTTAATACTTTCTTATTCACTGACTTGGAATAAGTATACTGTAGATGAAGAAAAAAAGGGTAATGTTAGACATCCATAACTGACTACCACATTAGTATTAAAACCAGAGTGTCAGCATGACAGTCAAACAACTTTTATTTGCAGAATGTGTATAAAAAAAATCAACTTTGAGACACGCAGTATGTATGTAATACAGTTTAATGTTGACGCATTGCTTAAAGCACAACTGTCTTGAAATAATTATGTAAAGAAGTCCCCCTGAGGTTAGTCACGGTTGAAGAGGACTAAGACGCTATTGGCCATTTCTTCTGATACCTATAAGAGGTTCTGGAAATTAAGGTCACCCTGGTTTCTGTATACCCACCCAAACCCTATGCCCTAAACTCTTGATTACCTGCCATTCCCCTGAGACCCGTGGAGCAAAGGGTTTCTCTCCTTCCTTACCTTCCCACTGCCCTGCCCCCCTCCTTTTACGTTTCCTCTGATTTCACTCTCTTTCTCTTACGCTCACCGTTCACTTCTTCCTTTTTTTTGTTTTTTTCTAATGCCACCATGTTACAATTCGACAACACCGGTTATTCATCACTTTTACCTTCATGAGGATTATTTTTCTCAATAAGCTCCCTATAGTAATTGTCACTTTACAATAACCAATTATCAATTTTCTTTCTTTGACGTTCTTGTTTGTCTACGTAAGTCTCCTACCATGTTCTCAAACAGATCTACCCATCTTCTTCTTGTATTATTTGAAATGGTTAATTAAAATGAAACATTAAATAAATATGTAGGCTGCCCCTGCTGACCTTTCCCTTTGAGGATACTAGTTCCCTGACTGTCGTGCTGATGGTAGTGCTTCAATGCTTTATCAGTAACTAACCAGGAACAAGTACAGAGATCAGGTATTCTGACCCTCAGGTCTCAAAAGTCCTGAAGGCAATTTATATTTTCAGAAGAATGTCAGAAATTGCAGTCCCCATACATTTCTCCTGACAGGTGTACTTAACACAAAATGTATATATATATTTTAACTGTATATTTTGATTTGTAGAAACAAGAAAAGAGAAGACGTAAAAAAGGTAAGTGACTGTGACAGTTAGGCATAAAGTCTGTGGGTGAGGGTTGGGGTGCTTAGCAACAGGTTATACCCTAAATACGGGTATATTGTAACATATTATTATTAATATTATACAGGATTTATATAGCGCCAACAGTTTGCTAAGTGCTTTACAAAATTAAGACAGACATTACAGTTACAATACAATTTGGTAGAAGAGGAATCAGAGGGCCCTGCTTGTTAGAGCTTACAATCTAAATGATAACATGTTCCTAAAGGCAAACTTAGCCTTTAAACAGTACAAACAGTATGTAAACATTAAAAATAATCATAACAAGTAATATGCCTGGCTTTACAATTAAAAAGTCAAAACAGCATGACAAAATCTGAGCAAGACTCTGATCTTGGAAGACATGAGGCACCGTGGGAAAAAAAATGGAAAATAAGTTCTGCTATGCACGTTGTGGCAAACAATAGGCATGGCCAGTGGTAGGGTTTTAATTCAATCTTATTTTATTATATGCAAGAAAAAAGACATAAAAAGACATACTTTGTCTTAAACATTACAAACAGTGATAGGATACACCATCAACAGGCATCAAGTGTGTCGGAACAAAGCAGGGCTAACTTACACATAGAAGGGTTGGGCACCCGTGTAAGAGGACCCCCGTGGGATTTTTTGTGATATCAGGCCCTGTAGAAAAAAAAATGAGGTAAGGCAACCTCTATCTGTATTTCTGTGGAGGGGATCATAGGTCCCCCGTATGTAACATATCAGATGAGATTATACACAAATCTGTTTGGAGAATATGACGTAGGGTCACTCAATGGGTTATTGGCAGTAGGTAAATCGAAGCCCCGGTACGTCGTCTCACTGGATTCCTAGAGGTGTAATTAGATATAGAGAAAAGAAAAACAGTCAGAGTCAGGGGCAGATAGGAGGGGACAAACAGATAGGGGACAGGAATCAGAATCACTCCATCATGGTCCCAGGGCGGACTCGTCCAGGTCACACTCCGCCCAGGAGCTAAACTCAGAGGAGTATCGGAACACGGACCACGAAGTCCATGTGAGAGAGAACTGTTCACTTTTACCATTTTCCTCCGCCAACAAGCGTTCAAGGTCCCTAATGCGGTCCACTTCAATAGCCCAATCTCCCAGGGAAGGCATGGTTGCCGATCTCCAATGACGGGGAATCACTACTCTGGCCGCCGCCAGAAAGTGTCGCAATACATAATTTCTGATGGATTTGAATGACCCAGGGAGTATAGACAGGAGAGCCACCTCAGGTGAAGGGTGGATAGAAGTCGCCATCAGTTTGCAGTAAAGTGTGAAAATCCGCTGCCAGTACCTCCGCACAGGAGGGCACTCCCACCAGATGTGGAGCATGGTTCCCCGGGCGCTGAGACACCACCAGCAGGTATCTGACACTTCCGGATTGAAGTGATTAATAGATGATGGACATCTGTACCATCTCATTATCAGTTTAAACCCCTTCTCCTGGGTCTTAGTGGCTAGGGACAATTTGTGTGTCAGGATAAAACATTTTTGCCAGTCAATAGGGGAGATAGGGTGATGTAGGTCTGTCTCCCAGGCCACCGTGTACGGTGGGAGGTCAGGGGAGTAGATATCGAGCAGAAGGGAGTAAAGTTGGGATACAACATGTATTGGAGGTTCCACCTGCATGAGCAGTTCCTCGAATCCCGTCGGTTCAGCCAGGATGTCTGTAATAGATGGGAAAGTCCGGATGTAGGAAGTAGTCTGTTGCCTCTGAAGCCACTGCGTGGGGTGACGGGAGGTCGGGCCGGCAGGGGTATCTGACCTTAAAGTGGGGTCTGCACGAAGGACCTGGGCAAGTCGCCTATGATCCTCTTTTCGCCATGGTCCGAATCCTGTTACAGACATAGCTGGCGGAAAGGCCGGGGTCCCAAAGAAGGGAGTCATAGGCCCCATGTGGTTTGATAAGCCCCTTCTGGACAACATGCGGTCCCAGATCCGGATTGTTTGATGGGTAAGGTCATTAAGAGGGCCTGAACCCCCCCGGACCGTGGGCAAGGTCCATGGGAGAGCGGAGAGTTCAATTGGGTTCATGTGGCTTTCCAACTGAACCCAAAGCTTGGTTGAAGAGTGGTGAAACCAATCTAGTATGCGGGTGAGCACGGCTGCTTTATGGTATAGGGAGGCATCTGGGGCTCCAGCCCCCCCCCCCGAGCCTTTGGAAGAGACAGTGTTTCATACCGTAGCCTGGGACGGGCCGCATTCCAAATAAATTTGGAAAACAGCTGGCGTATTTTCTTGAAGTATGAGTTGGGTATGTGAATAGGGATGGTCTGAAACAAATACAGGAACCTAGGGAGAACGTCCATTTTCAGGGCATTCACTCTACCTAGCCATGAGAGCTGTTTGGACGCATAATTGATTAAATCTGCTTGGGTCCTAAGGAGTAGGGGGGCAAAGTTCAGGGAAAAAAGTTGGGAAGCATCCGCCGGTATTTGAATTCCGAGATACCTTATGGAGGGGGAACCAGTTTTGAAGGAGAAAGTAGACGCTAGTCTTCGTAGGACCGACGTAGGCAGGGATATGTTAAGGATTTCTGATTTATTGTAGTTAACCTTGAAGTTGCTAACTTCTCCAAATTTCTGAAACTCCTGTAATACAGAGGGCAAAGATGTGTGTGGGTGTGTCACGAACAGGAGCAGATCATCTGCAAAGAGGGCGAGTTTCGTAAGTGTGGGCCCGACTGTTATGCCTTGGATAGAGGGATTGTTACGTAGAGCAGTAGCCAGATGTTCCATAGTGAGAACATAGAGGAGGGGGGATAGCGGGCATCCCTGTCGCGTACCGTTAGATACAGAGAAGGCTGGAGATAGCGAGCCATTCAGTCTAATCCTAGCATACGGAGAGGAGTAAAGGGACATTATTCTCGCCATCATATTAGTTCCCACGCCTATTTGTTGCAGGGATAGTCGAAGGAACTGCCAGTCGACTCGGTCGAATGCCTTCTCGGCATCGACTGTTAAGAGGCATAATGGGATATTGTGGGACCGGGCATAGTTGGTTAGAAGAAGGGTCTTCAGGGTATTGTCTCTAGCCTCACGGCCACTCACAAAGCCGACCTGGTCTAAGTGTATTATCCCAGGCAACAATGGTTGTAGTCTATTGGCTAGGATTTTAGCAAAGACTTTCAGATCGACCCCAATCAAAGAGATCGGCCTGTAGCTTGCACATAGAGTAGGGTCTTTGCCTGGCTTTGGGATGAGGGATATGTGGGCCTCAAGTGTTTGTGGGGGGAACATTGAGCCCTCTGACAAAGAGTTGAACATCTTAGTTAGAAAGGGTGTGAGGAGGGCGGCAAAAAGTTTGTAGAACTTAGGAGTGAAGCCGTCTGGGCCCGGGCTCTTTCCACTCGGTGTACCCGCTATGGCTTTGGCAACTTCGTCTTCTGTGATTGAGGTTTCCAGATCGGCGATGACGTCATCATCTAATGTGGGGAGCGCGGTTTCCGAGACATATGACAACTGGTCTTCCACCCCGGAAGAAGGGGAACCTGTCCCTTGAGTCTTAGGGATATTGTATAAGGACTGGTAGAAGTCCCTGAATTCCTCCGCCATCTTAGTGGGTGAGGAGACCAATTCTCCCTGCGCCCCCCGAATATGGGGCACAAAGGTGGAAGTTGCTTTTGGGTGCAGGGAGCGAGCCAATGGCCTACCACATTTATCTCGAAACTTATATTGATGGAAAGTGAGCTTATCTGCATATGTACGTGCAGAGGCTTCATAAAGTTCTCTGAGTTGTGATCGCGCCCTAGAAACGTCCGCCAGCGTTGTCACTGTCAGGGACCGTTTGTGCTCAGTTTCTAAGTTCCTAAGCGTTTGATTTGCTGCCTCTATGGCGGCTGAGCGCTCCTTTTTAAGACGCGTACCCATTTGGATAAAGGTACCACGTAGAACTGCCTTTAGTGCCTCCCACTGAAAGGGCAACGATGTCGTATCCGAAGCGTGGTCCGCAAAAAAGTTAGATATTGTATCCGAAACCCTTGTCACACATTCTGGATTCGTAATCAACGAATCGTTCAAGCGCCATGACCACTCCCTAATCGGAGTGGAGGGGAGCGAGAGCATCATGTGTATAGGAGAGTGGTCAGACCAGACCATTGGGTCTATGGTGCAGTCCGGGGACCAATCCAGACAGCTATGGTCACTCATTAGGTAGTCTATGCGACTATAGGTGTGATGAACATGGGAGAAGTGGGTATAGTTGCGGGCCGTGGGGTGCAACACCCTCAAAACGTTCACTAGACACAGATCGTAGAATGCCCGTTTTAGAGCCCTCAGTTTGGGGAAGGAGATACACGATCGCGAGGTGGAGGAATCTAAAAGTGGTTCAAGAGGGGTGTTAAAATCTCCCCCCAATACGAGCTTACCCTCCGTGAATCCTGACAGAATCCTCAAGTATTGTAACGCGGCCGATACTTGGTTAATATTAGGAAGGTAAATGTTGGCTACCATAAATTTGGTACCCCATAACATGAATTTCACAAAAACATACCTCCCCTGGGGGTCCGAGAGATGATCAAGCACCTCTATAGGGAGCGTCTTATGAAAGGCCACAGACACTCCCTTGGCTTTCTGGGTTGGGCTAGTGCTGTGCAACCACCTGTTGAAGTATCTGCTGGAACAGGAAGGGGTGGAGGCAGAGTGAAAATGTGTCTCTTGGAGAAGAAGCACATTGACTTGGCGTTTGTGCATTTGATACAGAATTTGTCCTCTTTTGGTGGCAATATTGAGCCCATTGACATTGTAGGAACAGAAGTGTAACCCAGGGTGAGAAATCACCGTGTGGGCCATGATGGAGTAATAGGGGGGGGAGGGGGGGGAGATGAGAGAGAAATAAGAAAAAAAAAAAAAAAAGGGAAAAAGGGGAGGACACAACAAGGGAAGAAGAGAGGAGGTAGAGCGAGGTGGGGAAGAGATTGAACAGAGAGAGCACCTGGGGAAGGTGGCTCAAAGATACTAAAGTGTGCGCAAAAACGTAACACTTCGTGAAATATCACGTAGTAGGCACGAACTGTGCCAATCCTATTTAGGGGGAGAGAACGGGGTTAGAACAGCTGAGTTGTGATCCCGACAACCTAGCAGGCATATATAACATGACTGTAAATGTAACACACCCAATGACCGTGGCATCTAATGCTCAACTGCCTAGTCACTAAAGAGCAGAGTGTCAGACTAATACCATTGGTACGCTTGAGTATAATAAACAATCTAGAATTACATAGAAAAATAACATCAGTGAAGAACAAGGTGTACACAAACTGGTGACAAAATAAAGGCACAGGTATTCCCGCGTGATCATGCGGGGGTTGGAAGCACCAATTACTACAGTTATAGCAGCATTAACTATGATTGTCGTCACGGCTTAGCTCAGATATCTGTGTAAACGCACATAAGGTGTCAGTGCCAAGGTCAGCCAGTCCCAAGCCCCAGGGACATAGATGCCCAGAACCCGAGGGAAGACCCGGAGGTCCCCGGATAAGCCAAAGGGCTATGTCCAGGAAACACCAAGCCAACCCGCAGAGCCAATGCCGTGAGAGAACATATCAACATCACTGGCCGCCTTTCCAGAGCCCCAGCAAGCACTACCGTACCAGCCGAGGGCAGTGAAGTGTTCTCCGAGCCAAGTGAGACAACTAAACCGTTAGCAGCATTTAGATAACAAAGTGAGCAAGAGTCAGTGGGATGGAAACGCAAGTACAGCCGTGAAGACACAACAAAACAGGGAAAACAGTAGGTGAACCTGGCCGGAGTCTCATAAAAGAACTGTATCCACCTAGTGGATAAAAGGACACAGCAAAAAGAACCATTTCAGGTCTCAGACGACAGAGTCCGGATCAGTCTTCTGGTGACGTGGCTCGCCGCTCTCTAGGACCAAAAGGTACCGATCTAGACTGTGGGTGTCCTCGACGTTGTAGAGGAGGGCCCGGTAGCCGCTGACGGTCATCTGGGGGTCCAACCAGTTCGGGACGACAATAGGGTCCCGGTCCAGGAACAGGAAGAAGGCAGGAAGCTGGTCCGGGTCTAACAGGACAAATTTGTGGTTATCTTCCCGGGTCACTTTGATGCTGAAGGGGTGGCCCCAAGTGTACGTGGCGCCTACTTGGCGAATCAATTCCAGCAGAGGGCAGACCACTCGCCGCATGTACAGCGTGTTGCGGGAAAGGTACGGGTAGAGGTGTATAGATGATCCGTGAAAGTCTAGTGGCCCTAGGCGCCAGGCCTTGCGCAAGATCTCTTCCTTCAGGGTATAGTAGTGCACCCCATTGGTAGGGTTTTAAAGGGGGATTGAACAGAATTTGTGTCTGCTGTATACACTGCACACATATACCCACAGTACTGCTCCCTTAGCCAACTCCATAGTGCCCCTAAGTTAGTGCCCCCTTACATCCCCTTCCTGAAGGCCCCTTAGTGCCCCCTTACATGCTCTTCCAGAGTGCCCCCTTATATCCTCTTCCAGAGTGCCCCCTTACATCCTCTTCCAAAGTGCCCCCTTACATCCTCTTCCAAAGTGCCCCCTTACATCCTCTTCTTCCTCCACAGCCAATTAGTGAACTGCCGAACTCAGCCTCAACTTGTGTTGCCGGGCATGTGAATATAAGCCACACCTGTTGTCCAATCAAAGGCCAAGCCCAGCAGTTCTCTAATCGGCTGGCTCTGGGAACTGCGCATGCGCAGTTCAGATTTGCCGACAAGGAGATTTTTGTAACTGGCACTTTTTTCTTGTCTATGGACATTTATAGACAGGAGAAAAGTGCCTGTTTTTACAAACCATCTGTTAATTTACAGACAATTGGCAACATAGATCCTCATTGCCAGTTTTTTGTAGGTACCAGTATTTATTCAAAAGATGTCAGCAGTTTGGTTTTAGTTTACAAATGGATAGCTAGGAACAAAATAACTGAAAACAATATATGAATGTTATCATATTTATTTAGGGTTGAAAATATATTTATTGGTAGTTTAACAGACAATACAAGGAACAAAAAGTTACAGTCTGGGGAAAATCGCAAGCGAACATGTGTGGTGAGTCAGCCCAATGGCTATCGCCCATAGCTTAACTCCTATCGTCATACAGTATATTATTAACATTGACGACTGTCACTTGGAGTAAAGAGTTATTCCGGCTAGGAGAACCCCGTTGTTCATAATGAAATTGTATAAAAAAAAATTGAGAAATTAAAAAAAAAAAAGGGGAAAAAAAAGGGGGGAGTGACCCAAAGATGGGCGTGAATGGAAAAAGAAAGGGAAAGAGGAAGGAAGAGGAAACAGGGGATGAATAGAAGAAAGAGATAGTCGAAGAAGAGCGTAAGAGCTGCTGTGGAGACATTCGTAGGAAGGAGTTACCAGCGGAGAGGGGGGGGGGACCCGTAGGTACATGCCCTTCCCTTCCCACTGTCAGGTTGTATGTTAGGGTGATCGTGTCGGGGTCGACAGCATGTTGGCGAGAGTTATCATATTTATTTAAACAAAAATGGTAAATCACAAATAACAATATCACAAAAAACAACCAAATAACAAGTTACATTTTTGCTGTTTTTTTGTTCAATCAAAATATGAATGGAGGTACAGTAACAGACAATGGAGTTGATTTACTAAAACTGGAAAGTGCAGAATCTGGTGCAGCTCTGCATAGAAGCCAATCAGCTTCTAGTTTTTTTTTTGTCAAAGCCTAAAGCGGAGTTCCTACTAAAAAATTAATATTAAAAGTCAGCAGCTACAAATACTGCAGCTGCTGACTTTTAGTAATCGGACACTTACCTGTCCCAGGGTCCAGCGATGTGGGGGAACGAAGCCCCTCTCGTCTCCCCCTCCTCTCCGCGGCGCCGGCATTGTCACTGTGGGCGACCGGCTGTGGCTTCACAGCTGGGCACGCACTGCGCATGTGCGAGCCGCGCTGCGCACCGTGACTGGCCGAGCAATCATCTGGGACCTGTGACGTGTCCCAGATGATTGCCGAGAGGGAGGGGGGAGAGGTGAACTTCCTTCCGGCGCCGCGGTGCCCCGGGAGGAAGTGGGAGCTGGAACCCTCTAAAAAGAGGATTTCCGATTCCCCCCCCAAAAAAATTAAATGCCGAATGTGGCATGTCAGGGGGTCACCTTCCCTTAAAGCGGAAGTTCCATTTTTGGGTGGAACTCCACTTTAACTAACAAGCAGAGGTTACAAGCTGATTGGCTACCCCCATATCTCGGCCCCCCTTCCCTATGTACCCCTACTCATATACCAAAAAAAAATTGTAAAACTGAGTAAGAACAAAACAGTTTTTGTCCTTTATTAATATTGTAGATCAGTGAACAGTGACAGTAGAGCAGTGGATGGTGTCAGCTGTTTTTATTGTTGTTTTTTTCCAGTGCTTTTGGGGAAGGGGGGGGGGTTATGGGGCAGTGGGCTATGTCAGTAGGGCAGTGGATGGTGTCAATCGTTTTTAAATTTTTATGTATTTTTTTTTACAATTTAATTTGTTTTTCATTTCTTTTCACAATGCTTTTTGACGGGGTGTGGGTTGGGACTGTGGACAGTGTCGATAGGGCGGACGGGGTGGTGTTAGTAGTTTTTTATTTTATATTCTTTTTTTGCCCATTTTTATTTTTTATATTTTTTTACAATTTTTTTGTAAAATTTATTGGATTTTTTATTTTTTTATATCAGTTGGGGGGCTTTGGTGACATGTCAGGGGTCTAAACAGACCCCTGACATCTCTCTTTTGAGACAGAGAAAGAGGGATTCCCCAGTCCCTTTCTCAGCATTGAATATGAATGGACAGAAGACAGTCACTCCTGTTCATTCATAAACTGAAGCACAGGTTAGTCTGTAACACACAGGTTACTCTGCTCAGTTACTACAGAACATAGAGAGTGTTCGGTAGTGATCGCTCTCTATGTCCAATTCAGAAAAGGGAGGGGTCTGTGAGTTACATATTTTCCATTCTGACACATCCCTTGCAGCTGTCAGGAGAGAAGAGGAAGGAGACGGCTGCGGGGGAACGAGGAGGGGTGGAGGAGGAGGACAGGGGGCCAGAGAACACGGGGCTGGTGTAGGAGGAGGAGGATACAGTGGTTGGAGTAAGAGGACAGGGGGCTGGAGAACATGGGGCTGAAGGAGGAGGAGGACAGGGGGCTGTAGAACACGGGACTGGAGGAGAAGGACACAGCGGACATTGGGGGGGGGGTGATCGGTGTGGCAGATGGACAGTTGCGAGCACCGATCTCCCTATTTGGCATTTCAGCTGACAGCCGCGGGAGAGAGAGGAGAAGAAGCGGCTGTCTAAAAAGCCATGCAGGGAGATTGATGCTCGCAACTGCCCCCCCCCCGCTGCACCGATCATCGTCCCGATCAAGGGAAAATCATCCGTGTGTGCAGTGTGGGTCACAGTGGGCCCCCCCTCTTGGGGGCCGTGTGCAGTGAACACCCTGCACACATGGGGGTTGATACAGTCCAAAAGCATATTCTAGCTCTAACCAACAAGTATGTTTTCATTGATATTTACAGTACGTTTATTTCTACTTACTGTATATATTGCTGTTCTCAGAGGCAAGAATAAAAGCTATGCAGATGGCATAAAAAAATATATATATTACTCACATGCTTTACTGTTAAAGGGCACTGTAATTAAACATCTCAGGGATATAGGAATAATCTAGCTGACCTTTGAAAGAGCTATTTAAACATGCACATACATCAAAAACACCCCGAATACACAGTATGTGGCGAGAGAAAGACACACGCTTCTATGCAGAGATGCTTTAAAGAACCTTTAAGTGACAAATGTGTTACTGTGTTCTTTAGATATAGATGGACACAAGCCATTTTTTGATCTTTCAAATATTTAAAAGAGAAGTAACGTTTTTTTTATTTTTTTAAGATTCATACTTACCTAGGTGGATGCAGCATCTGTCCAATGCTGCATCTGTCCCCCGACGCTTCTGCACTAAGAACCGAGCAATCAAACACCGCCGATCACTCGATTTTCACAGCTCCCAGAGCAGAGAGCTGTAGACTGTCAGTCACAGCTCTTCTCCCTCCTTGCTCATTGGAGCGCTGAGCTGTGGAGGGGCAGGGGCGGTCAGCTCAGGCTCTCAGCGGCTCGCTGAGAGGCTGAGCTGGGTATCAGTCCAGGCACCTGGCGGATCCAGACTGTCACAATGACGTGGTGCCTGGACTGACATCCATGATGTCAGCAGAGAGCGGACTTCAGCCTGCTCTCTGCTGAAAACGGCATTCATAAACTGAAGCACAGGTTAGTCTGTAACACACAGGTTACTCTGCTCAGTTACTACAGAACATAGAGAGTGTTCAGTAGTGATCGCTCTCTATGTCCAATTCAGAAAAGGGAGGGGTCTGTGATCCATAGGAGAAGTCCAACTAAACGAGCTTTGACTGGACTTTACCTTTTATGTAGTAAAAGGAAAGTGAAAATGTAAATTTGGACGACTGTAATCTCCTGGTCAGTACACATGCTGTTCACTCTCTTTCAGTTTCAAAATTTTTTTTATTTGAGTTTTACAAAATCCCATTACCATAACACAGTCGAAATGCAGTTGGATCATAAACATAGAAACGTGTTCATGAAACGTTTTGCTGAACATCCCCATCTTACCCAGGGGAACACATGGGAAAGAGAAAACCCTCAAGTAAGGAAAACATATATATATATTGTCCAGCTTTAGAGATCCCCTCTCTTTTTTAAAGCACTGGTCAAGTTCGATCAAAATAAACCTGACAATTTATAGATCTCCAGCAGATTAAAAAAGAAGTATAGGATTTAGAAAAAAAAAAAAACATTTATACTTGTAGCGGGTATGTACTTTCCCGGGTGTAAATTTGAACTTGACAGAGACATTGGTGATGTGTAATTCCCTGCAGCCCGGTGGGTGGCGCTGTCGCCCTGGGCTGGGGTTGAACCATTGCTGTGTGCTGTGCCTCCTTTTTGTCCTCCCTCGGCAGCGGTATGGTGGGGCGGGGAACCCGCCGTAATTGCTGGGAGAGTGTATAAAGTGGCCGGCCATCTTTGTCACGGGGGGAAGTCCCAAGCACCTTCAGCTTGTGGACGGTGGTTCGTGACGGTCCTCTGGGTGGTCTAGGCCTAGAGGACAACCGGAGGTCGTGTTCCATCCCAGACACCTTTAGCCTGGGGTGAGGTACTCGGATGGAGGTCCGGAGCTCAGTGCCCAACACTGAGTTCCGCGAGGGAAGGAGATCCTAGCGAACCCCGGGAGTAGGTACCCGAATCCGGAAGGCGCAATGGACCGGGGGGAGCTCCTCACTTGAAGACCCGGTGCAGCATATTGCCGGTGACAGGTGAGCCTCTCGTCGGAGACCGCCTGGAAGGAAATCCCCCCTCGTTCGGAGACCGTAACCCACTTTCAGGAAGGAAAGTGGAGAACCAAATTGTGTCTGGGCCTGTTCGCATCCACACCTCCTTTCCTGTTCTGTTAACCAAGGGAGTTCAACTGATTGTGTTCATTTGCAGAAGAATAAAGGAGTGTTGAACTTTTATGGTGTGGGGCTCATTTCCTAACAGACATTGTTCAAGGTGACTCTTGGAGGGAGGATCCAGGTGCACAGCACTGACCCGAAGGTAATACAAGAACGTTGCTTATACCGCACTGACACATGTGGAGGAAGCCAGGCGTGGTGTCCCCGCTCCCTCCCCTCTAAGATACCCCTAGACAAGAGAAAGACGAGACGAGAGAAAGAGGGGAGTGAGGAGGGTGCTACATACTCACCTAGGTAGATGCAGCATCTATGCGATGCTGCATCTGTTCCCCGCCAGCCCTGTACTGAGAACTGAGTGATCAAAGACCACTGATCACTCAGTTCTTAACATTCTGTTATCAGAGAGCCGGGGACTGCCCGTCTCCAGCTCTCTCCTCTGCCCCTCCAGCACTCACAGGAGTGCTGGACTATAGAGGGGACAGAAGGGGCTGGCTCAGACTCTCAGTGGATCGCTGAGAGTCTGAGCTAGCTGTGGCTCCAGACTTCTGAGCTTGGACAGGTTCTGTGACGTCAGCCGACAGCGGGCTTCAGCCCAATGGTGGCCGAAAACAGATCACAGAAATGCAGAACGAACTGCACTCCTGTGATACATAGGAGAAGTATAGCCAAAATAGCTTTGGCTATACTTCTCCCTTAACAACCTATAGGGCTCAAGTATGGACAACAATCAAAATTCCTTATCCTTTCAGTGCCATCTAACAAATATTAAACATTATTGTTCTAATACTTATAAACACAGACATTATCTATTATCTTTCAACCCTGAAAATTTATGAAGAAATAAAATCACACATCGCTATCTACAAAAACACTGATTAACATTAATAAATTGTCAGTACATCGTATGCCGTTGTATGCCATCGGAGAAATGGCAACGGGTGTCAAATAAAGCACAACGCAGAAATCGCATAAATAAGCACAAAGAGACAGGATAAGAGTCTATTTTATGAGAAAAGATTAAGAAGGAGAAGGAATGGACGATTAATGGGAAGAGAATGGAAAAAATGAGGGAGAGGTGAAGATAGGGAAGAGACATGAATGTAAAAGAAGGGATTATTTTTTTTTTTTTCAGGACACCTACTTGATGTGAATGAGTTGAGATACACAGCTTACATATGAAGATAAATGGGGTGGGGGGGGGGGTATAATGGAGGAATTAATTTATATTTTTTGGGAGGCAGGAGAGGTTAGTTCACCCCCTACAAAACGTTTATTTTTTTTCCTCTCTTTATGATTGACTGGAATATAGTGGCAAAGGTTTTAGTTAAATATATGGTTCAATCGTGTGTGTGATAGATATATATATATATATATATATATATATATATATATATATATATATATATATATATATATATAGATATAGATATATATATATATATATATATATATATATATATATATATATTGTGACAGCAGGAAGGTAAAGTCACCTGGTTGCATCCAGGGGGGTAGATATATTTCGCCCAGATTCAGGCTTTACGCCGACTTATACAACTAGGTGGAGAGTTGTATAAGCCCAGC
Organism: Rana muscosa; assembly: GCA_029206835.1. Classification (NCBI taxonomy): domain Eukaryota; kingdom Metazoa; phylum Chordata; class Amphibia; order Anura; family Ranidae; genus Rana; species Rana muscosa. The sequence continues at coordinate 77,193,467 of CM055121.1, forward strand.
TGAGGCTAGTGGGCTCATGGATGACTCATACCTCTAGGGAGAGTGTGGGGCGTCGTGCAGACAGGGAGTTGATGAGACCAGCTGAAGCTTGTCAGCTCATTTAGGCCTCTATAAAAACTCCCAGCTTCATTAGGTGTTTGCTCATGCCTGGACCCAGACCTGTGTGGACTGTCTAGGGAGAGTGAACCCCTGTGCGGTGAGACAAAGCCTGTGTGGCTATTTGCTTGGACATTTAAAACCAGGGACTTAGGGACTAGGACAGCACTAGGCTGATCCCAGTTGTTAGTTAGGAAACCTGTATGTTTAGTCAGAGGTCAAGTTGACCAGGATTTATTTTGTTTATGTTTCTTTTGGCTTTGCTGTGTTTTGTCACTGTAAATAGAAAATAAACCGCACCTTTTTTTGATTTTGAAAACCACAACCTCCGTTTGCTGGGCCTGTTTTTGTGTGGGGAGCCCATCCCAGGGGTCACACACACCCGCTGCCGAGCTAACCCCCTCACAGTTGGTGGAGAATACAGGCAGTTTTTTTTTAAGCCAGCATGGAGGAGATACTGAAGCAGCTGGCTCTAGCAAATGCCAATCAACAGCAGACAAATGCAGGTTTGCAAAAGAGCCTTGCAGCTCATCAACAGAGCCTTGCAGCTCAACAACAGAACTTCGCAGCCCAGCAGCAAGCTCATCAACAGAGCCTTGCAGCCCAGCAGCAAGCTCACCAACAGAGTCTGGAAGCTCAGCAACAAGCCCAGCAGCAATCTGAGGCCCGCTTCATAGACCTGTTACAGAAGCAAGAGCAGAGACTACAACAAATGGAAGCAGTAATGCAGCAACGTCCGCAGACCAGTGAGGAAAGCCGTCCCACTAATACCGCGTCCTTTGGGGTGAGTCGTTTATTGACAAAAATGACTGGAGAGGATGATCCAGAGGTATTTTTGACCACATTTGAAAGGACTGCTGAAAGAGAAAAGTGGCCTGAGGAGCAGTGGGCTGGACTGGTGGCTCCTCTGTTAACTGGTGAATCGCAGAAGGCTTACTATGACCTAGAGCCTGACCAAGCAAAAGACTATGTGATGCTAAAAGCTGAAATATTGGCAAGGCTGGGTGTCACCCAGGCTGTCCGGGCTCAGCGTGTGCATAACTGGACTTTCCAGCTTGGAAAACCCCCCAGGTCTCAAATGTATGATCTCATTCACCTGAGCAGAAAGTGGCTACAGCCAGAGACTTTGTCCGCACCAAAGATTGTGGAACGTGTTGTAATGGATCGGTTTTTGAGAGCTCTTCCTACTGCCATCCAAAAGTGGGTAAGCCATGGAGACCCAGAGACGGCCGATGGTCTTGTGGATCGTGTGGAGAAATACTTGGCTACAGAGAACCTGACGGCCTCTTCCAGAGACACTCGGACTTTCCACCCTAAGACCAGACCATCCCCAGGGGCGGATAAGAGGATTCCAAGGGGTGAGGGTGGAGAGAGTGAGAGGGTGGGAGCTCTACCCCAAGTTTGGCGAGAACAGCCTGGGAAATCAGCGGCTCAAGAGGCCGCAAGAAGGATCGTTTGCTACCGCTGCTGGCAAGCGGGACATATTGCAGCCAATTGCCCGGTTGTGGAGGAACCCATGCAGTGTGACTTTCTGACGGGCAGACGTCAGTCGCTGTGTGCGACAGTCGCATGCACTGCCATTCGAGGAACTGAGAAACATTTATGCAAAATGTGTGTTAATGGTAGAAATGTTGTGGTATTGCTGGATTCAGGTAGCCTTGTGACCCTGATAAAGGCTGAGTTAGTTAAAACAGAGGTCTCTGGGAATAGCAAGGTAGCTGTTATTTGTGTGCATGGGGACACCCGAGAGTATCCAGTGACTACAGTGTGTTTCGAGACCCCCAAAGGTACCCTCTCTCATCCAGTGGGCTTAGTATCTCAGTTACCGCATGACGCCATTGTGGGAAGGGATTTTCCGAAGTTCTGGGAACTGTGGGATGATCCTGAGCCCCCCACTGGTGCCCCTATGTACCAGGAATGTGATAGCCAGAACTCCCCTGAGAGTGGTGAGGACTCTCCGGAATTTCCCTTATCAGTATTGGCAGGGGAGACTCAAGAAACTGGAGAGGAGCCCACCTCCTCAGACGAAAACCTACCGTCTGTGGAGTTTTCTGATCTTGAGGTTCACAGGGAAAACTTTGCCACAGAACAGTTGAAAGACCCCGCCCTAATAAAGGCACGGGAAAACGTAGTGAAAATAGATGGCGAGTTAGTGAACCCAGATAATACCTGCACTTACCCATACTTCAGCGTAGAGAAGGACCTACTGTATCGGGTGGCAAAAAGGGCAGAAGAAACCGTTGAGCAGCTTGTGGTGCCCAAACCTTACAGGAAGTTGGTGTTGGAGTTGGCCCATGGGCACATTCTTGGAGGTCATCTGGGGACAGAGAAAACCCGAGAGAGGGTATTACAGAGATTCTATTGGCCGGGGGTGATGAAGGACATAGAAAATTATTGTTCCTCCTGCCCTGTGTGTCAGAGGTCGGCCCCGATGCCACATTTCCGTAGCCCGCTGGTCCCTCTACCCATCATTGAGGTCCCGTTTGAGAGGATCACCATGGATTTGGTAGGTCCTATAATCAAGTCCGCTAGGGGGCACCAGTACATATTAGTTATAATGGACTATGCCACCCGTTATCCAGAAGCGATCCCTCTCCGAAATACCTCGGCCAAAACCATAGCCAAAGAGCTATCTCTTGTGTTTAGCCGGGTGGGTATTTGTAAAGAACTGCTTACGGACCAAGGTACACCCTTTATGTCCCGGGTTATGAAGGAGCTGTGTAAATTGTTCAAAGTGACGCAATTACGTACATCTGTGTATCACCCCCAAACCGATGGGCTGGTTGAAAGATTCAACAAAACCCTAAAACAAATGTTGAAGAAAGTGGTGGATAGAGATGGAAAGGATTGGGACTGTCTACTTCCTTATCTGATGTTTGCTATTAGGGAGGTGCCCCAATCCTCTACGGGATTCTCCCCCTTTGAGTTACTGTATGGGAGACACCCAAGAGGGCTGTTGGATATTGCCAAGGAAACTTGGGAAAGTGAGAGTTCTCCCCACAGGAGTGTGATTGAGCATGTCGCCCTGATGCAAGACCGAATTGCACAGGTAATGCCCATCGTGAAGGAACATTTGGCCCAAGCGCAGTTAGCACAGCAGAGAGTGTACAACCGTGGAGCCAAGACCCGTACCTTTTCCCCGGGGGATAGGATACTGGTACTTGTCCCTACGGTTGAAAGTAAATTCCTTGCCAAATGGCAAGGCCCCTACGAGATAATGGAAAAAGTGAGCGAAGTGAATTACAAGGTCAGACAACCAGGAAGGCGAAAGCCCGAACAGATCTATCACGTTAATCTGTTGAAAGCCTGGAGGGATAGAGAGTCCCTAGTCGCAGACACTTGGTCACCAGCTCAAACTGGTTGCGTGATTCCTGAGGTTGGAATAGCAGCCACCTTGTCACAACCCCAACAACAGGAGGTTAAGGAGTTTGTGCTTCGCAACAAGGAGGTATTCTCTGAGCTGCCGGGACAAACATCTGGGGTAGAGCATGACATCATTACCCCGCCCGGTGAAAGGGTGAAGTTAAAACCCTATCGGATCCCAGAGGCCCGACGGGAGGCAATACGGGAGGAAGTACAGAAAATGCTGAACTTAGGGGTGATAGAGGAGTCCCAAAGTGATTGGTCTAGTCCCATTGTGTTGGTGCCTAAACCGGATGGGAGCTGGCGATTTTGTAACGATTTTCGTCAGTTGAACAAAGTTACAAAATTTGACACCTACCCCATGCCACGTATAGATGAGTTGATCGACCGGCTGGGAACAGCCCGATACATGACGACTCTTGACCTCACAAAAGGGTATTGGCAAATCCCCCTGGCCAAATTGGCCAAAGAGAAAACCGCATTTGTAACCCCAGACGGGGCGTTCCAATATAAAAGAATGCCGTTCGGGTTACAGAATGCGCCGGCCACATTCCAGCGGAAAATGGACCAGATGCTGAGGCCCCATCGGAAGTATGCTGCGGCTTACCTGGATGACGTAATTGTCCATAGCACAGATTGGGCCTCACATCTGCCAAAAGTGCAAGCAGTCCTGGACTCTGTTCGGGAAGCGGGGTTTACGGCTAACCCCAAGAAGTGTACCATTGGGCAGGAGGAGGCCAAATATCTTGGGTACACCATTGGGAGGGGAGTAATAAAACCCCAACTCAACAAAGTCGAGGCTATCCAGAGTTGGCCACGTCCCAACAACAAGAAGCAGGTACGAGCCTTTCTGGGAATCGCTGGGTATTATCGGCGATTCATTCCCCACTTTGCTTCTAAGGCTGTGCCCCTAACCAACCTAACGAAGGGGAAAGGGTCGGTCATGATTAAATGGACCCCCGAGGCTGAGGCAGCATTCCAATTCTTGAAACAAGCCTTATGTAGCCAGCCAGTGTTGTACTCACCCGACTTCTCTAAAGACTTTGTCGTACAAAGTGATGCGTCAGATGTGGGGTTAGGAGCAGTATTGTCCCAGGTCTGGAACGGGGAAGAGCACCCAGTCATTTACCTCAGCAGGAAGTTGAAGTCCCATGAGGTAAATTACGCCACCGTTGAAAAGGAGTGTTTAGCGGTGAAGTGGGCTCTAGATTCCCTTCGGTACTACCTGCTAGGTAGGCACTTTGACATGGTTACGGATCACGCTCCGTTAAAGTGGATGGCTCAAAACAAGGAAACAAATAGAAGAGTGAATAGGTGGTTCCTGGCCCTCCAGGAATTCAACTTCACAGTAAAGCATCGCCCTGGCGTTCAAATGGGGAATGTGGATGCTTTGTCTCGAGTACATGAATGCCTGATTGCTGGTGTTCCAACCCCGAGGTTAAAACAAGAGGGGGGGGGTATGTGACAGCAGGAAGGTAAAGTCACCTGGTTGCATCCAGGGGGGTAGATATATTTCGCCCAGATTCAGGCTTTACGCCGACTTATACAACTAGGTGGAGAGTTGTATAAGCCCATCTGAGGCTAGTGGGCTCATGGATGACTCATACCTCTAGGGAGAGTGTGGGGCGTCGTGCAGACAGGGAGTTGATGAGACCAGCTGAAGCTTGTCAGCTCATTTAGGCCTCTATAAAAACTCCCAGCTTCATTAGGTGTTTGCTCATGCCTGGACCCAGACCTGTGTGGACTGTCTAGGGAGAGTGAACCCCTGTGCGGTGAGACAAAGCCTGTGTGGCTATTTGCTTGGACATTTAAAACCAGGGACTTAGGGACTAGGACAGCACTAGGCTGATCCCAGTTGTTAGTTAGGAAACCTGTATGTTTAGTCAGAGGTCAAGTTGACCAGGATTTATTTTGTTTATGTTTCTTTTGGCTTTGCTGTGTTTTGTCACTGTAAATAGAAAATAAACCGCACCTTTTTTTGATTTTGAAAACCACAACCTCCGTTTGCTGGGCCTGTTTTTGTGTGGGGAGCCCATCCCGGGGGTCACACACACCCGCTGCCGAGCTAACCCCCTCACAATATATACCATATATATATATCTATTTTATTTTTTTCCTTTGGCTTTTTGAATCAGTCCCATCGGGAAGTATTGGTAATGGCTTTAATTAAGTACACGTTTCAACTTTGTGTGAGATAATAGATATATAAAGTTTTACACTTTTATGTGCCCGAGAGGGGCCTCACGTATTTAAATCACCTAAATGTTTTTATTTATTTTTTCCCAATTTAATATTATGGGAATATGGAATATGGTAGCAAGGACTTTATCTAGATATATATTTTGGTTATATTTTGGTTAGGTGTGTTATATATATATATTTATAGATTTAAGTTATTTAAATGGCCTCATATAGGTATATATTGCTATTGCTAATGGGTGTTGTTTATTTGTATAGGTATATATAAAAATGTGTGTGAGTGGGTCTTATATATTTAAGATAAAATAAAGTAATATAAGGAACTATAAGCTGCGCAACAATGTGTCTAAAATAAATAATAACTTATTAGAGAACTATATCGGTAATCAAAGTGTCCAGTCTCAGTGCATTATCGCATACAGCATGAAAACATAAAATGTTGTAAAACCATAAACTCCCAGACTCAGTGCATTAGTGCATACAACATGAAAGCATGAAATATAGTAAAGAATAATGAAGATCATATACTCCCAACGCAGTATTTAAATAATATCACCCATTGTCCTGATCAGTGTATGAAAAAACTCAAATGACAGTTTTTAAAGGAACACCAAAAACAATCCTCAGGAAAAAGGTGAAGTGAAGAGGTTAAATTTCTCCAAATGATCGTGACTTTAGGCATAAAACATCATAGAAGGGTGCCAGTGTACTAGAAAGGGAATCCACCACCGCAGTATTCACAAGCCGCTTACCAGAAAGTCTGATCCCTGAGAGAGATCAGACAAAGCAGTTAGCTGTTACCCCTGCTAGGGTCTCTGATTAGCTTCCTATATCGTCCTGGTTTCCTCCGCATCCGAATCAGTGTTTCCTCAAAGTCTCAGCAAACCATATTAGGGTGAGAAAGAAAGCCCCATAGCGTAATCCAATTTAAAACGTTTATTTAAAAGTAAAAAATTGCACTTACAGCATATGAAGAAAAATTGGCAGTGGTTATATGAAAGGCCGGCCGGCTCTCGCTACCCGTTGCTTCCGGGATACGTATGTGGTGACGTCAGCACGCCGCTCCTCCCTACGTCGTTTCGACAAAAACTGTCGTCTTCCAGGGGCACAGGCGGCGTGCTGACTCACCACCAATTTATATTCAGTGTACACAAACGAGGTCCGCCCAGATCTAAGCTCCCAGCATCCACGCTGCGTGTATCGCCATCTTGGATATGGGCAAACTGCCCTCTTTCCAAGGACGAACAATTCTCTGGTCAGAAAACGAATGTTATTTCGATATACAGACACAGAGTGATAGATTAAAAAAGTCATTCAACTGTGGGTAGAACTGACTCCATAGGAGACAGTCCCAAACTACATGTATGCCGCTAACCTATACAAGCATGCATACTGCCAATTCATTGAGCTCTTTTATTATTTAAAATGAGAAAAAACTTAACGTAATAAAATACTGAAAAAAATGAGTTAAATATTTACACGCATATGCTGCATGTAAGGCACGCTATAAAATGTCTAAATTGTTTTATGACTATACAATTTTAAAAAATGACCATCGCTTTATCTTATGATTGAAAGGCAGTGGACACCTGTGGGCAGCTTCAGTATTGCAATCCCAGACCCAATATGGACATCACAGGATATGGAAGGTTGCAACAACTGACATGTATTAAGATATATTTTCTTTTTTTTTTTTTTGTGAGAGAAGGAACTATGAGAGATCATTATGGAGAAGATTACCTCCAAAAGATCACAATGCCCATATGGGAAGATTATTAAATATATATGTGTATATCATACTGTTATGCGGAAAAAATAAATAAAAAATATATAAAAAAAAATTATTGAAAAAACGCTTAATAGAAAAAACCCAAAAAAGGCGAAAATTGTGTTTTTCTGTTTTTTTATATATATTTTTATCTATAGCTGTTTCAAAGGACAACAGCTAAAAGTAGCCTCAAGCCCCGTACACACGATCGGATAACCTATGGATTTTCGTCCGATGGATTTGTCCATCGGAAATCCGATGAAACTGTTTTTCATCAGTCTTGGCCACACACCATCAGTCAAAAAACCGACCGTTCCAAACGCGGTGACGTAAAACACTCCGATGAGCCGAGAAAAATTAAGTTTAATGCTTCTGAGCATGCGTCGACTTGATTCTGAGCATGCGTGGGTTTTTTAACCGATGGACTTGCCCTTATACGATCGGAAATTCCCATCGGTTTTTTATCCATCGGAAAATTTTAAAACAAGTTCTGTTTTTTACAACCGATGGAAAAAAGACCGATGGGTACCATACACGATCGGTTGGTCTGATGAAAACCGTCCATGGGACGGTTTTCATCAGTCAAACCGATCGTGTGTACGGGGCTCTAGAGTTCAAAAATTCATTTTTATATGTGTTATTAGAGAAATCAACATAATTGAACACCTGTAAAAATAGCATCCATATTTGCTCCAAATTGATTTGGAATAAATAAAAGAAAGGCTAAAGATGTCCCGAGAACTCAGATCTAGTTTACAATAAGATCATACCATGTAGAAATATGCCTCCCTAGCTGTTATCAATAAATGCGTTGACGTCAATGTCAACGTTAAGGCCATATGGGGTGTAACAACGGACCCGATGGATCCAGCCCATTTCCATACGCGATATTTCCCTAACTAGAGAACCCCCCCCTCCAGTGTGGGCTATACCTATCTATTCCAATAAAGGAGGTGCCAGCTGGGTTGCGCTGATGGTATAGATCATAGTGCTTGGAAACCGAATGATATTGAAAACCACTTTTAATATTGGCTATATGCTCTCCAAGTCTTATTTGCATGGTACGCTTGGTTCTCCCTATATACTGCATCCCACAAGGACATTGTAGGAGGTAAACAATGCCCGTGGAGCTGCATGTAACAAAGGTATCAATCTTGTGATTTGTTAGAGTGCTGCTAGATATGAAAGACTCAGTCTTTTTCCACCTGATTTTATTTAGGGAGCATACCTGACATCGTCGGCATTGATGGTATCCAGATAATGTTTGAAAAAAGGAAACTTTCTTAGGTGGTGGGTCAACCACATTAGGTGCCACTCTGTCTCTAAGAGAAGGTGCACCCCTAAAGATAATTTGTGGAACCTTTGGAAGGAACTTACTGATAATACGGTCACTCTCCAACAGGTGCCAGTGTTTCCGTATGATTTTCCTTATCATGTAATGCTGAGTAGAGTATGTTGTGATGAATGGTATGCATGGTTGTTCCTGTTTCTTTTTAAGACCATTCTTCAACAGAGATGATCTTTCAATATTTCCCACTTCCTTCAGTGTATCCTCCAAGGATTTGTCATCATAGCCCTTTTCAATCAGCCTATCCTTTAGAATGTTGGCTTGGAGCAAGGAATCAGATAAATCAGAACAATTCCTCCGCATTCTGATGAATTGGCTCTTTGGCACAGAATTAAGCCAAGAATCTTTATGACAACTGTCATTGGGAATATAGGCATTGCGATCTGTTTGTTTAAAATAAGATATCGTTTTGAAACCAGTTTCCCCCTTAGTGATTGTGAGGTCCAAAAAATTTATTTGAGTTTGGCTTGCCTCATGGACAAAACGTATGCCTCCTTCGTTGTTGTTGATGTCCAGAAAGAAGTCGTCCAACTGTGATGCTGTGCCATCCCATAGGAGGAGGACGTCATCAATGTACCTAGCACAAAATCTGAGGTGTGGGTGTCGGTCCTTATAGATGATGTCCTCCTCCCATTTGGCCATAAAGAGATTAGCCAAACTGGGGGCGTATTTCGCCCCCATGGCTACACCGCGTTCCTGCTTGTAAATATTATGACTAAACCAAAAATAATTGTGTTATGCCGCATACTCTAAAAGTTCCATGATGAAATTTTGTTGTTCCTCGGAGGTTGTTGAAAAGAGATTTAAATAGTACCTGATAGCTGATAATCCCAAGGAATGTGGGATTATAGTATAGAGTGATGTCACATCAGCTGTGACCATCCACATATGCTCATTTGTTTCTTGATCAGCTAGCAGATTGATAATGTGTCTGGTGTCTTTCAAATACGATGGCATTTTCATTACAAGCGGTTGTAGAAAAAAATCTATATACTTGCCCACCCGGGACGTGATGGAATCAATTCCACTGATGATAGGACGTCCCGGGGGGCAAGTTAGACTTTTATGGATCTTGGGCAAACAGTACAGAATGGGAACCCTTGGTGCCTTTGGAACCAAAAAAAGCTGTTCCTTTTCACTCAAGATTCCCAGTTCAGCACCCTTTGACACAAGGTCTTCCAAGGTCTTTTTGTATTTTATGATTGGGTTTCCCACTAAGAGGATGTAGGTTTCCTGATCTCCCACAATCCTGGATAATTCACGGAGATAGTCATCTCTATCTAGGACAACTATCCTTCCACCCTTATCAGCAGGGCGTATAACTAGTTGTTTGTTGTTACACAAAGTATCCAAGCCCTGTTCCAGATCTTTTTCCATCTTCCTATTGATGGTTTTCACAGATTCCAAATCTCACAGAACAACATCGCGAAAAACCCTCAATGGTGGTGCCAAACTTCCCGGAGGATTAAAAGTGGAGGCATTGGATAATCCCGTATATTGATGTTTGGATAACACTAAGCCACCTTGACGTGTTGGAATGCTTGCGAAATGTCTCTTGATGTTAATTTTTCTTACGTACTTATGTACGTCCATATACGTTTCAAACTTATTGAGTTTTCGGGGGGGGGGGGGGGGGCAAATTTTAAACCCTTATTTAGAAGCGATGTCTCAGATTTCGTCAGGGTTTGGGAACTTAGGTTGAAAATCCCGTCCCCTGTCACGCTCTTGATTTTTTTTGATTGTGCTCTCCTCCCCCCTCTTGTTCCTCTTTGTTTTCTATGGACCCCTTTATGCCCTGATTGGCTTTGGGAAAACCCCAATGATGTTGATCCTGTATCTTTCCACTCGGTCTTCTTGATCGATCCCTCGTGGACCATGTGAATTCTTGTTCCTCAGGGTCATAATCCATCTGGTTCTGATATGCTGGACCATCCCTATCCCTTAGGGGGAAAAAACGGTTCTGGGATTCTCCTCTATTGTTGAACTCCCACTCTTCCCTACTCCTGTCACGATAGGTCCACTCTTCCTGTCGAGGACCTTGATAGGGTGGCCTGTCATAACCATAGTTGTGCCTTTATCCATCACTCTCCTGGGCCCCGGAGCATCTCTATAAGTTTGATATTGGACATTATTGTACTGTTGTGGGCCATAGTCGTGATCATCCTTCCTCCCGGATCCATACTGATGGTTCCAACCCATATTTTTTGAAGGTTGTCCCCCTTTTGGAGGAACCTGTGTTCGTTTAGGAGATTGGTATGACACTCGTCTGCCACTCCATTATATATTTAAGAGAATGTTTTTTGGAGATTGAGATGGCGATGTGTATTTATTAAATTTTATTTTTTTTCTCTTTCTCTCTCCTTTTCGTGGAATAGAAGTAATTGTAAATGAAGATGTATAAAGTTATTCCTTCTTCCTCACATATTTTCAAGTACATTTTTCTCAGAAGAAGGATTTTTGTAGAAGGGAAAAGCAGGGGAGATATAGATATAAATAGAGGGAAGCTAAATATGCCCAGGGGAGTGGGAACTAGATGTTTTTGGGTAAGGGTGGATTCTACCCAGTAGGTCTGGTCCGATATAGGGGACTAGGAATTCTGAAATATTGCAGGAAGACAGAGGGATTGGTGTGGGTGGTGACACTCTTGCATTAATCTATCTCCTGATTAGAGTGGGGTTTGGGGAGGGGGGGGGGCTGTGACTGGGTTATTATCCAGGGGCAGACCCAACTCCCAATAGATGGATGGGTTTTGTAAGTTTATTTTTTTCCCCTCTCCTCCCGAGGGAAAGCGCAGTCGGTGGGGAGAGATACAGGGGAGGGCAGCGGATAGGAAGGGGTGTAGGGGTAAAAGTAAGGAATGTCTAGTCTGATAAAAGTATTGACCTATAATGTAAGAGGAATGTGTTCATTGCAGAAAAGAGGGCGCCTCTGGCACGAATTGCGTCGCTATGAAGCTGAGGTGGTTTATATGCAGGAGACGCATTTTGTGGCAGGAGCTATCCCAAAAATGCCCATACATACCTTCGATCAGTGGTTCCATTCTCCATCTCCCATAGCCAGGGCAAGGGGGGTGACTATAGCTTTTAAAAAATATTTTCCGTTGTGTTTTGTATCCTCTCAGATAGACCCGGAGGGCCATTTTTTATTTGTTAAGGGGACATTATATGGACATCAATACACATTTGCCTCGATCTATGCACCCAATACGGGGACAGTCAACTTTCTAATAAAGACACTGAGGTTGCTAGAAAAATTTAAGGAGGGATTTTTGATAGTAGGGGGGGATTTTAACCTCACCCTGAATCCAAATATGGATACATCAACTGGGAATTCCCAGATATCTTTTAGGGCACTGAAACACATAAAACAACTTATGCGCTCTCTCCATTTAGTGCATACCTGGCGGGTAATGCATCAAGGGGTAAAAGATTATAGCTACTATTCAAAAACCCATAACACTTACTCCCGTCTGGATCTTCTCCTGGTGGACCAGTTTTACCTAGAGAGGGTACGGACCTGTAGGATAGACCATTTTGTACTCTTTTTCCAGTATGTCCAGGTCACTTGGAAAGGACCTGACGACTAAATGAGTCCTTACTGGATGACAAAAAGATAGTGGAGGCACTACGTCTTAAAATTGGAGCATACTTTGAGATGAATACAATGGAAGAAGTGTCTGAGCAGGCAATATGGGAAGCGATAATCAGAGAAAAAGGAGCCGCTCAGGTGTAGAAATCCTCAAAATTACCTCCTCCCAGCAACCAAGGGTGCAGGCAATGCCAATATCAGCAAACAGGAACAAACAAGTCTTCTGGATAGCAGCACTCCAAAAATAAAAGCCTTCATAGCTGAATAAGCACTAGTACAGTGTGAAACGCGTTAGACAGTTTTTTGACCAGTGTGACGTGATGTGCAGTGTGTATTTGGATCCCTGAATTTTAAAATAAAGGCTTTTATTTTTGGAGTGCTGCTATCCAGAAGACTTGTTTGTTCCTGTTAGGGGGATTGATAATGTATGGGTCAAGGGCTAAATGAGAGAAGCAAAAGGAGATAACAGATCTACTAGAAGAAATCAATGAATTGGAAACTAAACATAAGAGAAATCTAAACTCAGAAGATGCTAATGTAGCGATACCCCCAGCTAAGAGGGCCGCTGTTATGATTTGTCTCGGGCCCTGTAGCACTCACTGTCAACCCCCAGCAATTGGCTCTACCCTCCCTTGGCACAGTTAGTAGGGGATGATGGGATTGTGTGACCTGTGATTCCTGGCAGCACAATCCCACAATAAAAGCACACAACAGTATGGGGTAGCTATCACTAATCGTTTCTCCTGCACAGTAAATGACACAAACAACTGATATAGTTAACCCTGGTACTTTATTGAAAATAATGGTTAAACAGGCAAACAATATACATAGACATATGCAGAGCCCTGCAATGAAAGAGTGTTTTAGCACACAGACAGATATACAATTCTATAACAAGAAACTAACGGACCCCGCTGCAGCTCTTCTCCCTCGTGGGCAAGATGGCGCCCAGCAATGTCACTACTACTAAGTCAGGCCTGACTGTACTATGTGAAAGTTCTGCAGAGAAAGATCTTCGCTAGCAAACGGTGATGTATTTCTGGAACGATTTGTAATCCACAAGAATAAAGGAATTTGATAACTTGGTGGCCCAGAATAAATCTGCTAGCCTTATTCAATGCATTGTCCCTCCGGCGTGCAACCGCAGACACTAACGTTAGTTCCAAACAACAGTTACTGGGTCTAGAGATCCTGTATTATTCTCATTAGCAAGTGCTCTCTCACCCATCCGGATCAGTCCGTGCGCGTATCTTCCGTTGCTGTGTCTTGGTACACAGATTCCACGACACCCGGGTCTTCGGTCCTCCTGGTAGAAGCAGAACAACAGCAGGATGCAACGTCCCTCAGGCTCCTCAGTGGGTACGGAAGGCTCTTTGGAATAATGCAGGCCTAGGCTTCAGGCCCTGTATTCTCAGCAGACTCAGCACAGAGTTCCACTTGCTGGGCGGGCGGTGTCCAAAGAGACTGTTCTCCGGCCCACCCCCTGGTTAAATACCCCGGCCCAGCAGTCCTTGCGTGGGGAAATGCATCCTGGGTATGGTAGTCTCTGGGCCTTAAAGCAAACACCCGCTACACTAAGAAATTAGAAACCTTGAGAAGCAAGTTGTCACAATGTATAGATAATAGGATTGAAAATAAACATAGATATTATGCAAATAGATTTTATGAACAGGGGAATAAATGTGGCAAGTGGCTATCCAGACAACTTAAAAAGCAGCAGGACTCGAGACATGTCCATAACCTGATAATACAAAAGAAAAAAAAATAGTGGAGAGCCAAGCAATTGCAGCAGAATTTCATAAATTTTATGAGGCCCTATATAACATACAAGAACCAGTAGGAATCACCACAGATGAGCAGCGAAGGACTGAAATTAGAGACTATATCAAAGACTCGGATCTGACCCAGCTGCCATCTCTGGTGATTAAAGAACTAGAACGAGAAATTATGATCGAGGAACTGGACAGGGCAATAAATACTCTGTCTCTGGGCAAAAGCCCAGGACCTGATGGTTTCACAAGTACATACTATAGAAAATTCATGGCAGAACTGGGACTTCCACTATGTAGATACTTTAACACAATCAATGCTTCTAACCCTCTACCACCTGAAGCTCTATTAGCATATATCACAGTGCTTCCCAAAGCAGGGAAGGACCCCCAACATTGCGCTAATTACAGACCCATCTCCCTACTTAATTCAGACACTAAGCTGTTAGCGAAAATATTGTCTTTTCAATTACAAAATCACACAGTAAGGCTAGTTCACCCTGATCAAACGGGCTTTATGAAGGGCCGGGAGGCCAGAGACAACACGATACGTGCTCTTCATATCCTTCATTGGATAGAACACGGCCCGAATAGGGCCCCAAGAGTGGTACTATCTATGGATGCCGAGAAGGCTTTTGACAGGGTGCGCTGGCCTTACATGATGGAAGTGTTAAGGAAGATGGGGATGGGTGAGCGAATGATGGGTTGGGTATGGGCGTTGTATGTGAATCCAAGAGCCAGAGTGAAAGTAAATGGGACAATGTCAAACTATTTAAAAATACGGAACGGGACGAGACAAGAGTGTCCATTATCTCCTTTGTTGTTTGCCATAATGTTGGAACCTTTTTTGTGTAAAATCAGGAGAAAATGGGAATAGCAAGGGTATGTGTAGGAGCAGTGAAACATAAAGTGTCGGCATATGCCGACGACTTTTTATTTTCTTTAGATTCACCACAGAATTCTATACCGGCTCTGATGGCCGAGGTAGCTGAATCCGGAAGGCTATCAAATTTTAAAATTAATTTTGAGAAATCAGTGCTCCTACCTAGCCACGTTTCCTCTGCATTGGCAACAACTCTGAAGAGCATGTACCCCTTTGTCTTGAATGAAAAATATTTGGTCTATCTAGGGACGCACATTACGCCGGATCTCGGGCTATTGTATGATTTGAATTACGGTTCCCTATTGAAAGAGATAATACGAGATTTGCAGAAATGGAAGGGTCTAGTCCTAACATGGGTAGGGAGAGTGAGTGCTATAAAAATGACCATACAGTGGGGCAAAAAAGTATTTAGTCAGCCACCAATTGTGAAAGTTCTCCCACTTAAAGAGATGAGAGAGGCCTGTAATTGTCATCATAGGTGTACCTCAACTATGAGAGACCAAATGTGGAAACAAATCCAGACAGACAATCACATTGTCTGATTTGGAAAGAATTTATTTGCAAATTATGGTGGAAAATAAGTATTTGGTCACCTACAAACAAGCAAGATTTCTGTCTCTCACAGACCTGTATCTTCTTCTTTAAGAGGCTCCTCTGTCCTCCACTCATTACCTGTATTAATGGCACCTATTTGAACTTGTGTTCAGTATAAAAGACACCTGTCCACAACCTCAAACAGTCACACTCCAAACTCCACTATGGTGAAGACCAAAGAGCTGTCGAAGGACACCAGAAACAAAATTGTAGACCTGCACCAGGCTGGGAAGACTGAATCTGCAATAGGCAAGCAGCGTGGTGTGAAGAAACCAACTGTGGGAGCAATAATTAGAAAATGGAAGACATACAAGACCACTGATAATCTCCCTCGATCTGGGGCTCCACGCAAGATCTCACCCTGTGGGGTCAAAATGATCACAAGAACGGAGAGCAAAAATTCCAGAACCACACAGGGGGACCTAGTGAATGTCCTGCAGAGAGCTGGGACCAACGTAACAAAGGCTACCATCAGTAACACACTACGCCACCAGAGACTCAGATCCTGCAGTGCCAGACGTGTCCCCCTGCTTAAGCCAGTACATGTCTGGGCCCGTCTGAGGTTTGCTAGAGAGCATTTGGATAATCCAGAAGAGGATCGGGAGAATGTCATATGGTCAGATGAAACCAAAGTAGAACTGTTTGGTTGAAACTCAGCATTCTCTCTCCTCCAAACACGACGAGTTGTGTTTCTACCAAAGAACACCATACCTACTGTGAAGCAAGGGGGTGGCAACATCATGCTTTGGGGCTGTTTCTCTGCAAAGGGAACAGGACGACTGATCAGTGTACATGAAAGAATGAATGGGGCCATGTATCGTGAGATTTTGAGTGCAAACCCCCCTCCAATCAGCAAGGGCATTGAAGATGAAACGTGGCTGGGTCTTTCAGCATGACAATGATCCCAAACACACCGCCCGGGCAATAAAGGAGTGGCTTCGTAAGAAGCATTTCAAGGTCCTGGAGTGGCCTAGCCAGTCTCCAGATCTCAACCCCATAGAAAACCTTTGGAGGGAGTTGAAAGTCTGTGTTGCCCAGCGACAGCCCCAAAACATCACTGCTCTAGAGGAGATCTGCATGGAGGAATGGGCCAACATACCAGCAACAATGTGTGACAACCCTGTGAAGACTTACAGAAAACGTTTGACCTCTGTCATTGCCAACAAAGGATATATAACAAAGTATTGAGATGAACTTTTGATATTGACCAAATACTTATTTTCCAATGTGATTGTCTGGATTTGTTTCCACATTTTGTCTCTCATAGTTGAGGTATACCTATGATGACAATTACAGGCCTCTCTAATCTTTGTAAGTGGGAGAACTTGCACAATTGGTGGCTGACTAAATACTTTTTTGCCCCACTGTATTGCCCAGATTAATCTATTTCCTGCATACGATCCCCATATCACTCCCACAGGCCTTTTTTAAAGATTTGAGAAAGGCGTTTGTTGCATTTGTATGGAACGATAGGCGGCCAAGACTTTCCCATGACATATTGCACAGGGGAAAAAAAGAAGGAGGACTTGGATTACCGGACATTGCTCTATATTATAGAGCAATGTCACTGGTAAGGATTCTAAATTGGTGTCACGATTCCACTGGTAAAAGGTGGGTCGCATTAGAGCAGGAAATAGTAGGACGGAACTTAGCGGGGGCGCCATGGATCCCGAGCATATCTAGGGGTCTTGCAGAATGGACCTCTCCTCTGACGTGGAACACTCTTAAGATATGGGATAAACTGAACAAAATGGGGGAGTATGCCCCCCAGGTTTCCCCCCTGATGCCATTGGAGGGATTCCCTTGGTTCCCTCCGGGGGAGGAAGCTGGGTTTTTGGGATCATGGGGAAGTGATGGAAATAGGACATGTGGCAAATTTGCACCAGGAAGGGAGTTGATCCCTTTTTCAGAATTGGTATCAAGGTGGGGGAATATCACCAATTGAGGTGTTTTTTTGCCAAGTAAGAAAACCATTACCAAGGCCTAGAAATTCCCTTACCACATTCGAGTCCCTATGTATTAGCATACCGGATGACAGACACTTATTGTCGCTAGGGATGAGCTCAGTGTTCGAGTCGAACATACGTTCGACTCGAACATCGGCTGTTCGACGAACATCGAACGATTTGGGCCGTTCGCGTCACTCGAATTTGGCGCGAAAGGCCCACAATACACTGCGCCATCGCAGTGCAATCCCGGCGCTGTGATTGGCCAAGCATGCACTGTGACCCCGCATGCTTGGCCAATCACAGCGCCGGCAGCTAGGAGAGCCATAATTGGCCACAGGCAGGTTGCCTGTGGCCAATTATAGCTCAGGGGGTTTAGCACACGCCCCACACTATAAAAGGCCGCCAGCGCGGCGGCCTTGTGTAGTGTGTTCCGGCTCAGGGAAAGAAGGATAGGCAGGGACAGTGTTGATATTCTTTGTGCTATTCTTGTGTGCAGGGAGAGAGAAGGATAGGCAGGGAGAGTGTCAGTGTCATATTCTTTGCTAAACCTTGTGTGCAGGGAGAGAGAAGGATAGGCAGGGGACAGTGTCAGTGTCATATTCTTTGCTAAACCTTGTGTGAAGGGAGAGAGAAGGATAGGAAGGGAGAGTGTCAGTGTCATATTCTTTGCTAAACCTTGTGTGCAGGGTGAGAGAAGGATAGGCAGGGGACAGTGTCAGTGTCATATTCTTTGCTAAACCTTGTGTGCAGGGAGAGAGAAGGATAGGCAGGGGACAGTGTCAGTGTCATATTCTTTGATAAACCTTGTGTGCAGGGAGAGAGAAGGATAGGCAGGGGACAGTGTCAGTGTCATATTCTTTACTAAACCTTGTGTGCAGGGAGAGAGGAGGATAGGCAGGGAGAGTGTCAGTGTCATATTCTTTGATAAACCTTGTGTGCAGGGAGAGAGAAGGATAGGCAGGGGACAGTGTCAGTGTCATTGTTGCTAAGCCTCCTGCACAGTATACACCTGAAGCTAGCCCTTATTGCTGTGTTTTCCTGGTGTGTTACACCAACAGGCATTTGCAGCACTTACAGTGGGCGGAGTGTGCCTCCTGCACATTATACACCTAAAGTTAGCCCGTATTGCTGTGTTTTCCTGGTGTGTTACACCAACAGGCATTTGCAGCACTTACAGCGGGCGGAGTGTGCCTCCTGCACATTATACACCTGAAGTTAGCCCGTATTGCTGTGTTTTCCTGGTGTGTTACACCAACAGGCATTTGCACCACTTACAGCGGGCGGAGTGTGCCTCCTGCACATTATACACCTGAAGTTAGCCCGTATTGCTGTGTTTTCCTGGTGTGTTACACCAACAGGCATTTGCAGCACTTACAGCGAGCGGAGTGTGCCTCCTGCACATTATACACCTGAAGTTAGCCCGTATTGCTGTGTTTTCCTGGTGTGTTACACCAACAGGCATTTGCAGCACTTACAGCAGGCGTAGAGTGATTCCTGCAAAATATACTCCTGAAGCTAGGCCTTATTGCTGGTTTTCCCATCTCCCTGCAGGCCATTAGAATGTCTGGAAGGCAAACAGGGAGAGGCAGACAGTCAGGAGCCAATAAAAGAGGGCAAGCAGGCTCTGTGTCTAGAGACAACAGTGCTGGTCGTGGACGCGGTGTATCGCCATCAGCACGTGGCCATGGGACACGCTTGTCCTTCTTTTCGGCAGCTGGACGTGTTGAGCCGCATCATGCCGAAGACTTGGTAGAGTGGATGACCAAGCCCTCCTCATCCTCTCTCACCCAGGCTCAGGGTACTGGCAAAGCAGCTGCCAAAGCGTCCTCTTCCCTGGTATCAATGTCATCATCAGTCACTCCTTCCCTAGACCAACCATGTCCTCCTGAGGAGTCCCCTGAACTGTTTGAGCACAGTGTTGGGTACATGCTCCAGGAGGATGCCCAGCTTTTCGAAGGGTCTGATGATGATACCTAGCTAGAGGAAGACAGTAGCGTGAGAGCAGAGAGAGGGGATGCTCAAGAAGGACAGCAATCTGGCAGTCATGTTCCAGCAGCTGCAGCATACTGCCAGATTGGCTCCAGTGATGAGGAGGGAGGGGATGATGAGGTCACTGACTCCACGTGGGTGCCTAATAGGAGAGAGGAGGAGGAGGAGGCACATCTCCAACGAGGCAGGCTGCCCTCAGGGGGCCAGCGTAAGGGCAGCACACCGACGGAATCACACCGCAGAGCTCCGCCTGTGCAGGGCGCTGCCTCTGCCCGTTATTCAAAAAGTTCTTTGGTGTGGGCCTTTTTTGAGTCAAGTGCATCAGATCGCACAGCTGCTGTTTGCAACATATGTCTCAAGCGTATATCGCGTGGCCAAAACATCACCCGCTTGGGCACCACATGCTTGACCAGACATATGTTGACCTGCCATGCAGCTCGTTGGCAAGCCTACCTTAAAGACCCACACCAAAGAACAAAGCAGACCTCTCCTTGCACCGCATCAGCTGGGATCTCCAACCCCACTATACCTTCAGTCCTCTCTGAAACCTGCACTGAGAGGAATGAAGGTGTAGAATTAGGTGTGTCACAGCCAAGTACTTGCGGGCACTCTGCTAGCAGTACACCGACGTCCGATTCTAGCAGGCAAATTTCCCTGCCCCAGCTGCTGGACCGTCGAAAGAAGTTCACTCCCAGCCATCCACATGCCCAGCGGTTGAATGCTAGCTTGGCTAAATTGCTAGCGCTTCAACTGCTGCCTTTTCAGTTGGTAGACTCGGCCCCCTTCCGTGAGTTTGTGCAATGTGCGGTTCCTCAATGGCAGGTTCCCAAACGCCACTTTTTCTCACGGAAGGCGATTCCGGCTCTCTACCGGCATGTGGAAGGCAATGTCTTGGCCTCGCTGGACAGGGCGGTCAGCGGTAAGGTGCATATTACCGCTGACTCATGGTCCAGCAGGCATGGACAGGGACGTTACCTTTCTTTCACGGCCCATTGGGTCACTCTTTTGGCAGCTGGGAAGGATGCAGGACAAGGTGCAGTAGTGTTGGAGGTTGTTCTGCCGCCACGCCTCCAAAATGCTACTACTGGTTGTGACACACCTCTCTCCTTCACCCCCTTCTCTTCTTCTTCCTCCATGGCCTCTTCCTGTGCTTTGTCCTCGGAACCAGCGGTTCTCCGTAGGCGTTCAAGGGGCTACGCAAGTACGCAGGCAAAAAGATGCCATGCCGTGCTTGCGCTGGTGTGTTTGGGGGACAGGAGCCACACTGGGGCAGAGGTTCTGTCTGCTCTGCAGGGGCAGGCCGAGAGGTGGTTGACGCTACGCCAGCTTAAGCCAGGAATGGTGGTTTGCGACAATGGCACCAACCTCCTCTCCGCCCTCCGACAGGGACAACTGACCCATGTGCCCTGTGTAGCTCACGTCCTTAACCTGGTGGTGCAGTGGTTCTTGGGCAGGTACCTGGGCTTACAGGATGTCCTGAGGCAGGCCAGGAAAGTCTGTGTGCATTTCCGCAGATCTTATAATGCCAGTGCTCGCCTGGCTGAGCTGCAAATGGAGTTGAACCTGCCCAAGAACCGCCTTATATGTGACATGCCCACCAGGTGGAACTCAACGTTGGCCATGCTGCAGCGGCTGAACACGCAGCAGAGGGCCATCAATGAGTACCTGTGCGACTACGGCACCAGGACAGGGTCAGGGGAGCTCGGGTTTTTTTCACCACGCCAGTGGGGCATGATCAGGGATGCATGCACTGTCCTGGCACCATTTGAGGAGGCCACGAGGATGGTGAGCAGTGACAGTGCATGCATCAGTGACACTGTACCTCTTGTCCACCTGTTGGAACATACGCTGCGTGGAATAATGGACAGGGCACTTGAGGCAGAACAGAGGCAGAAAGAGGAGGACTTCCTTGCCTCTCAAGGCCCCCTTTACCCAGACAGTGTTCCTTCTGTCCCACCCATCGCACAGGAAGAGGAGGAGGAGGAGGAGGAGGAGGATTGTGTCAGCATGGAGGTGGAGCCTGGCACTCAGCATCATCAGCAGCAGTCTTTTAGGGATGATTTACAGTCCCAAGAAACCTGTGGACTTGTACGTGGCTGGGAGGAGGTGGCTGCGGATCATGCCGTCCTTAGTTACCCAGAGGACTCCGGACCGAATGCCTCAGCTAACCTACGCTGCATGGCCTCCCTGATCCTGCAAAGTCTGCGGAAGGAGCCTCGTATTCTTCGGATCAAGGAGAGGGACCATTACTGACTGGCCACTCTCCTTGATCCACGGTACAAGGGTAAGGTTGCGGACCTTATCTTACCGTCGCAGAGGGAGCAGAGGATGAGACAACTCCGGGAGGCCTTGCAGAAAGGTCTGTGCAACGCGTTCCCAGAGACTGGGAGGTTACAAACTCCTGGTCCTGGGCAACGAGTTGCTGAGGCTTCGGTCAGTCAAAGAAGGAGCGGTGGGGAAGGTGGCCGTCTGACCGATGCGTTCATACAATTCTTTAGTCCGCAGCCCCAAGGTATGATCGGTTCCAGCAACCATCGCCAGCGTCTGATATACATGGTGCAGGAATACCTAGGGGCAAGGTCAGACTTGGACACCTTCCCCACCGAAAATCCTCTGGCTTCCTGGGTCTTGAGGATGGATCACTGGCCAGAGCTTGCACAGTATGCAATTGAGCTACTGGCCTGTCCTGCATCCAGCGTTCTTTCAGAACGCACATTCAGTGCTGCTGGAGGATTTGTCACGGATCACAGGGTGTGCATGTCCACCGACTCGGTTGATCGACTGACCTTCATAAAGATGAACCAGTCTTGGATCACCACCAGCTACCAAACACCTGAAGCTGATATAACAGACTAATTTATTTTCAAATGTCACATCCCTTCAAGACTGATGCTGATGCTGAGAGACTGTCCTGTTATGTTGACTGACTATCCTCCTCCTCCTCAATGATCCGATTGATGATGATAGCTTGGAAGAACATTTTTGTTTCTGGGTGCCGCCACCAGTGGCTAAGGCCCAATTTTTCAGCCCCTGTTTAACAGGGGCATGTAATTACAATTTTTTATGCAATGCTTTGCAGCAGGGCTCATTCCTGCACTCCAACTAGAGTATCTGGGAGAGGTTGCAGTGTCGTGGCACCAGCACCAGTGGCTAAGGCCCAATTTTTCAGCCCCTGTTTAACAGGGGCATGTAATTACAATTTTTGATGCAATACTTTGCAACAGGGCTCATTGCTGTGCTCCAAGTACAGTATCTGTGAGGGGTTGCAGTGTTGTGGCACCAGTGCCTAAGGCCCAATTTTTCTGCCCCTGTTTAACAGGGGCATGTAATTTAAATTCTTGATCTAATAATTCACAGCAGGGCCCATTCCTGCGCCCACCAAGAGTAACTGTGAGGCCTTACAGTGTTGTGTCAACACCACCACCACCACCACCAAAGGCCCTATTTTTTAGCCCCTGTTCAACAGGGGCATGCAATTACAATTCTTGATCTAATAATTCACAGCAGGGCCCATTCATGCGCCCACCAAGAATAACTGTGAGGGCTCACAGTGTTGTGGCAACACCAACATGTAAGGGGCAAATTTCAGCAGAGTATATACGGCAGGCCCCTACTTTCAAACATCCAACTTACAAACGACTCCTCCTTGCAAACGGAAGGATACAACAGGAAGTGAGAGGAAATCTACCCCTAGGAAGGCAAATTCTCTCCTGTAAGAGTTAATATGGGAAAAAAGTATCTCCTCTCCACTGATGCTTTATCACCAATTTTTGTTTCAATAAAAACCCCAAATTTTCAAAAATCATTTGTCATTAGGACGGAAAGTGAGGTGAACTGTTCTGAACAGGTGCACACTGCACAGACAGCAAAACAAATGTTACAGGGGTGATAACCCTTCCCTATGTTTTCCAAAAAGCTTAAAAATTTATTTTTTGGCTGGAGCTACACTTAAACAATGTACCTGTTCAAAATTACAAACAGATTCTACATAAGAACAAACCTATAGTCCCTGTCTTGTATGCACCGCCTGTATACGGCTGTTCAGATTATATAGGGCCTTTTTTATTTTGTGTGCGGGGTTCCCCTTAATATCCATACAAGACCCAAAGGGGCTGGTAATGGGCTGGGGTAGGGGGGGGGCTGTGATGGGGTAGCTATGCCATTTTTCTTAAAGATTTTCATCCATATTACCGGGACCAGACATTACATTAAAGCCGCAAGCAGTTTTAAATGGCTTTTTTTCCTTTAGAAATGTAATTTTGTGCAGGGACAGTTCTAAACACGGGAAACACGTGGCACTTCACAGGCATACTTTAGACACCCCCAGGTACGATATTTAAAGGAATATTTGTCTTTTTTTTTTTCACTTTATGCATCATTAAAATGACTGCTCCCGAAAAACGGCCATTTTTAAAACGTATTTTTGGATTGATACATGTCCCCTGGTGCAGAACCCGGGTTCCCAAACCCTTTTTAGGACAATAACAGTCATAATAGTCGTTATAATTAGCACTTTAGATTTCGAACGTTCGCATCCATTGTATTTAATAGGGTTCTAAAGTTCGTGCGAACTTTCGGTCCGTTCGCGGGTTCTGGTGCGAACCGAACCCGGGGGTGTTCGGCTCATCACTACTGAAAACAAATAAAGCAAAAGGAGATCACAGAATAAGTTTAGATTAAACACAAGGGGCACTAACTATGGAGGTGTATAAACTAATAGTTGAGCTATGAAAGAAAAAAGAATGAAAAAAAATGAAATAGGAAGAATTTGTCCTCTCCCAAAAAAATGTGTAAGCCTATATAATTACAACAGTTAGCTCTGGAGAACAGCAAAATTAATGTTATAGTTGATGTAATGCTTTCACTCCCTCTCCCTTCACCATTTCAAGCACCCTTTAGATCACTCGTCCACCTTTTTATTTTTGGATTTAATATACATACCTCACTCCTATCCAGCAGTGGGTAGATCCTGGATGCTGCAGAGGTGTGGCATGACCACCTTGTTGATTATTTCTGAGTGGTGAAAGTCACTCAGGAGGTTAAAGCAGGCACCACCAGGTGACTGAATTAAGGCCCTTCCTCAGTATAAGCACCCCTGGTGCTGGTAATGCCCGCTTGATTAAAAAAAAGCCCTTTACTATTGGTCCATTGCCATTATAGGGAGACTTACTGGCCAAAATGAAATGAAGTAGACATGGAGAGGTGAGCCAGGCTCCTATCCCTTTGACCAAAGAAGTAAGTACATTTCAGAAGAGAGGCATTATTGACAATATATGTGCTGACAATACAGTACTACAAATGTGGGAGTGATAATGATGCAATTTTATTATCAGTGTTGATAACTGATTTAAATTTGATGGGGTTACAACAGCATTCTAATTTTATATGAATACATAAATATCAAGTATCTGTATGTAACTTTATTGCCACCAGTAGTCAGAGCAGCATTGGGTTGCTCTATATGATAGCCAATAGATTCCTAGGCTGTCATATTCAAGATCACCATATTTTAGGATTCTGACTCTATATAGGATATTCTATTCTAAAATGTAGTTATCACTGATTTTCCACAGTTAAACTGACTGAAGAATAGCGGTGAGCTTCGAGTTCGAATCGAACATGAGTTCAACTTCAACATCGGCTGTTCGCTGAATTTCGAACATTATGGGCCGTTTGCACCAAATTCGAGCGGCGTGCCACGGCCCATAATGCACTGCGTCATCGCAGTGCATTGCTGGCTGATGATTGGCCAAGCATGCACTATGACACGCATGCTTTGGCCAATCACAGCGCCGTCAGCACAGAGAGCCATAATTGGGCAAAGGCAGGGTGCCTTTGGCCAATCAGGCTCAGGGGATTAAGTACACGCCCCACACTATATAAGCCACCCTGCACGTCGGCCTTCTGTAGTGTGTTACGGCGTTGAGAGAGAGAGAGAGAGTCATTTAATTTCATTTAGATAGATTGAGCAGGCAGTTGATTCAGTATATTTAGTATATATATATATATATATATATATATATATATATGCATTCCAGGCATTGTATATATATATATATATATATATATATACACACATACACACACACACACACACACAGTAGGGCTGTTACTGATTAAAATTTTCGTGTTCGATTAATCGTTTTTTTTTTTTATCGATTAATCGACTAATTTCGATTAATTATAACGCACTTACAGATCCAACTACTTTTAGCTGATCTCCTTGCAGGCCGATTCCCAGTGCAGCTACCAACCACTGGAAAAATGGATAGCAGGATACAAAAAACACACAAAGGCAGCGCTCGATGGGAATAGCATTAAAACTTTTATAGTCTTGAAGTAGGTAACAAAATAAATATTGCACTGGAGATAAAATCAATGTAGCTACATAAACTGTAAAAATGGTGCGAGTAATACCAAACGGTAGCAAAAGCAGTCATAAAAACATGTAGCTAAGTATGATACTGGAATAAAAATGTGTACAACGATACCACTGCTGAATCCAGATGAGGAGGGGTTAACATCAGTCCGTAGGCATGTAGATGTCCCATGAAGGGAACAATCACAACTCCCAGTGGATGGCTGTAGAATCCCAGGTTGATAGAGGGATGTGTAACAGCCCTTGCGTGTGGCAGATAGTAAGGTCCCGCCGGCATGCAGATATGAAGGCTCAGATGGACACGGCAAGCCCCGCCGGTGTCTGTGACGTCACCGGATCTCCGACAGAACTCCCTGAAGACCCGGAAGCCAACTGAGAGGTGAGTACCGATCAAAAGAATTTTGATCGATCAAAAAAATTAATCGATTAATCGAGGAATTAATAGTTAATTTCCACAGCCCTAATATACAGTATATATATATATATATATATATATACACTGTATACAGTTTAGCTAGGTCTCACTGCAGAGCGTTCCTGGTGTACTGTTCCTAATATACTATAGGCAGGCAGTTGATTCAGTTAGCTGCAGTTTATTCAGTACTATATCCTGTGCACAGTGTTCAGCTAGATCTCACTGCAGACCATTCCTGTTGTTCTCGTCCTAATATACTGCAGGCAGGCAGTTGATTCAGTTAGCTGCAGTATATAGAGGAATGTATCCTGTGCACAGTGTTCAGCTAGATCTCACTGCAGACCATTCCTGTTGTTCTCTTCCTAATATACTACAGGCAGGCAGTTGATTCAGTTAGCTGCAGTTAATTTAGTACAATATCCTATGAGCAGTGTTCAGCTAGATCTCACTGCAGACCATTCCTGTTGTTCTCTTCCTAATATACTACAGACAGGCAGTTGATTCAGTTAGCTGCAGTATATAAAGTACTGTATCCTGTGCACAGTGTTCAGCTAGATCTCACTGATGACCATTCCTGTTGTTCTATTCCTAATTGTGATATTGGGGTGTTTTAGCTCAAGTGCATAGATGCATTTTTATGCAGTGAGTCCATATCAGACAGGCATTCTAGTTAAGGGCCTGGTAGCCCACGTTTATTTAAACAGAAAAACAAAAGCAAAATGTCCCTTCAGGATTCCCACGCAGGGGTTTAACTTCATTTAGCAGTCCAAAAATAAGAAAAACATACCAAGCCACCTGGCTCTCTTGTTAGCAGTTCCTCTGCTTGCTTTAGGTACTGATACCTTAAACCACTAGATCTTCCAGTCTCACAGTCTTGGATGCACACAGCTTTGGGCTTCTTAAACGCACACAGCTTGAAGTCCCTTAATGCACACAGCTTCTGGCTCCTTGGACACACACAGCGTTTATCCTCACACAGAGACACTCACTAGCAGCCACTGCAGTTGACAAGCTGCTCACCATCCTCTACTCTCTGCTCTCACCAGCCCCTCATTATATTGGTTGTGTGCACCTGAGCACACACCATCCTGGCTGTCCACAAGACCTGGACACAGGGTCATCCCACCCAAGACTCTGAAGGATCTCCAAGCCATAGAGCCCCATGTAGAAATAGCAAGATCCAAGAAAACTGCCAGCACAGTTTTCTCAGTTTTTAAATCTACACTCTGTAGCTCTGCACTCAGCCGATATGCAGACTCTGTGTCCACTTTAACCCTTTTTTCATTGGGACAGAGCCTCGCTCTGCCACATAATATACTACAGGCAGGCAGTTGATTCAGTTAGCTGCAGTATATAAAGTACTGTATCCTGTGCACAGTGTTCAGCTAGATCTCACTGCAGACCATTCCTGTTGTTCTCTTCCTAATATACTACAGGCAGGCAGTTGATTCAGTTAGCTACAGTTTATTCAGTACTATATCCTGTGCACAGTGTTCAGCTACTGTAGATCTCACTGCAGAGTGTTCCTGTTGTTCTCTTCCTAATATACTACAGGCAGGCAGTTGATTCAGTTAGCTGCAGTATATTCAGTATATATATACATCCCAGTTTTGTGCAGCTACATCTCACTGCAGGCCATTCCTGGT
The DNA here is from genome assembly GCA_029206835.1 of Rana muscosa. NCBI lineage: Eukaryota > Metazoa > Chordata > Amphibia > Anura > Ranidae > Rana > Rana muscosa. The sequence goes on from CM055121.1 coordinate 77,221,453, forward strand.
GTACCTATCCAAATACATCAAATACAGTATATCTGGAAGGCCAACAAGGAGAGGCAGACACTCACAGGCCACTAAAAGAGGGCAAGCAGGCTCTGTGTCTAGAGCCAACAGTGCTGGTCGGGGACACGGTGCATCCTCAGCTCGTGGCCGTGGGGCATGCTTGTCTTTTTTTCCGGCAGCTGGCTGTGTTGAGCCACAACATGCAGAAGAGTTGGTAGAGTGGATGACCAAGCCGTCCTCATCCTCCTCATCCTCTGTCACCCAGGCTCAGAGTGCCTTCGGCTCAAGGTCATCAGTTACTCCTTCCCTAGCCCCACCATCATGCCCCGAGGAGTTTCCGAACTGTTCGACCACAGTGTAGGGTACATGCTGCAGGAGGATGCACAGCGTTTTGAAGGCTCTGATGATGGTACCCAGGTTGAGGATGAAGGCAGTAACGTGAGCCCAGGGATCGGGGGTGCCCAAGAAGGACAAGAAACTGGCAGTCATGTTCCCCCAGCTGCAGAATACTGCCAGGTTTGCTGCAGTGATGAGGAGGGAGGGGATGATGAGGTCACTGACTCTACGTTGGTGCCTGATAGGAGAGGGGAGGAGGAGGAGGAGGAGGAGGCACATCTCCAACAAGGCAGGATGCCCTCCAGGGGCCAGCTTAAGGGCAGCCAACCGACTGCATCACACAGCTTCAGCCAGGAATGGTGGTTTGCGACAATGGCACCAACCTTCTCTCCGCCCTCCGACAGGGACACCTGACCCATGTGCCCTGTTTGGCTCACGTCCTTAATTTGGTGGTGCAGTGGTTCTTGTGCAGGTAGCCGGGCATACAGGATCTTCTGAGGCAGGCCAGGAAAGTCTGTGTGCATTTCCACCGGTCATATAATGCCAGTGCTCGGCTGGCTGACGTCCAAAAGGAATACAACCTGCCCAAGAACCGCCTAATTTGTGACATGCCCACCAGATGGAACTCAACGTTGGCCATGCTGCAGCGGCTGCACACGCAGCAGAGGGCCATCAATGAGTACCTGTGCGACTATGGCACCAGGACAGGGTCAGGGGAGTTTGGCTTTTTTTGCCACGCCAGTGGCTCATTATCAAGAATGCATGCACTGTCATGTCACCATTTGAGGAGGCCACGAGTATGGTGAGCAGTGACAGTGCATGCATCAGTGATACTGTCCCCCTTGTGTACCTGTTGGAGCACAGGCTGCGTGGAATAATGGACAGGGCACTTGAGGCAAAACAGAGGGAGGAAGAGGAGGAAGACTTCCTTACCTCTCAAGGCCCCCTTTATCCAGACAGTGTTCCTGCGGGCCCGCCGATCACACAGGAAGAGGAGGAGGATTGTGTTATCATGGAGGTGGAGCCTAGCACTCAGCATCAGCAGCAGTCTTCAAGGGATCGTTTACTGTCCCCAGAAACCCATGGATTTGTACGTGGCTGGGAGGAGGTGGCTGCAGATCATGTCGTCCTTAATGACCCAGAGGACTCCGGACCGAATGCCTCAGCAAACCTGCATGGCCTCCCTGATCCTGCAAAGCCTGCGAAAGTACCCTCAGATTCGTGTGATCAAGGAGAGGGATCATTACTGGCTGGCAACCCTTCTTGATCAACGTTACAAGTGTAAGCTTGCGGAACTTTTCCAGCTGTCGCAGAGGGAGCAAAGGATGAAACATCTTTGGGAGGCCTTGCAGAAAGATTTGTGCAACGCGTTTCCAGAGCCTGGGAGGTTACAATTTCCTTGTCCTGGACAACGTGTTGCTGAGGCTTCGGTCAGTCAGAGAAGGAGCGGTGGAAAAGGTGGCCGTCTGACCGATGCGTTCAGACAATTTTTTAGTCCACAGCCCCAAGGTCTGATCGGTTCCAGCAACCATCGCCAGCGTCTGATTTACATGGTGCAGAAATACCTAGGAGCAAGATCAAACTTGGACACGTTTCCAACCGAAAATACACTGGGTTACTGGGTCTTGAGGATGGATCACTGGCCAGAGCTTGCACAGTATGCAATTGAGCTACTGGCCTGTCCTGCATCCAGCGTTCTTTCGGAACGCACATTCAGTGCTGCTGGAGGCTTTGTAACCGATCACAGGGTGCGCCTGTCCACCGACTCGGTCAATCGGCTCACCTTCATAAAAATAAATCAGTCTTGGATCACCAGCTACCAAGCACCTGATGCTGATGTAACGAATAATTTTTTTATGAATGTGAGATATCTTCAAGACTGCCTATGCTGATGCTGAGTGACTATCCTGTTATGCTGAGTGACTATCCTATTCCTCCTCAATGTTCATGTTGATATTTTTGGTTCTGGGTTCAAGCACCAATGCCTAAAGCCCAATTTTTCTGCCCCTGTTTAACAGGGGTGTGTATAATTTCAATTTTTGCTATAATATTTTGCAGCAGGGCTCATTCCTGCGCTCAAATAGAGTATCTGTGAGGGGTTGCAGTTTTGTGGCACCAGCACCAGTGCCTAAAGCCCAATTTTTCTGCCCCTGTTTAACAGGGGCGTGTATAATTTAAATTTTTGCTGTAATATTTTGCAGCAGGGCTCATTCCTGCGCTCAAATAGAGTATCTGTGAGGGGTTGCAGTGTTGTGGCACCAGCACCAGTGTCACGAGCCGGACTGACGGCTAGTGGGAATACAGGAGGTGGATCCTCTGTACCAGAGAGGGGATGGCACGGGTCGTACTGAGGGACCGGTTCTAAGTAGCTACCGGTTTTCACCAGAGCCCGCCGCAAAGCGGGATGGACTTGCTGCGGCGGTAGCAACCAGGTCGTGTCCTCCAGTAGCGACTCCACCTCTCTGGTGGCTGAGATAGGCGCGGTACAAAAGGACTAGGCAGAGGCAAGGTCAGACGTAGCAGAGGGTCAGGGCAGGCGGCAATGGTTTGTAGTCAGAGACAATGGCAGCAGGTCAGATACACAGGCAAGGCAACTCACAAAACGCTTCCACAGGGTACTAAGACAACAAGATCCGGCAAGGACAGGAAGGGGAAGTGGGTTTAAATATGTTTTGGGTGTGCACACAGTAATTGGGCCAGGCACCAATCAATGGTGCGCTGGCCCTTTAAATCTTAGAATGCCGGTGCGCGCGCGCCCTAGAGCGCAGCGGGGCCGCGCGCGCCGGGAAGGAGCAGGAGGGGGAAGGTGAGTAGGATGGGATGCGATCCGCGGATGGAGACGTGCCGCCGTGTGGATCGCATCCCCGACGGTGACAGAGCAGCGCCCACGGCCAGGAGGGCTGACCAGGGCGCTGCAGGGGGACCGACGCCGTGAGCGCTCCGGGAAGGATGGGACACCCGGAGCGCTCGGCGTTACAGTACCCCCCCTTAGGTCTTCCCCTTTTCTTGGAACCCAAGAATCTACGGATGAGCTCCTTGTCTAAAATGTTGGTCTCAGGCTCCCAGGATCTCTCTTCAGGACCACAGTTCTCCCAATCAATTAAAAAAAATATTTTACCTCGGATGACCTTGGAGGCGAGGATTTCTTTCACCGAGAAGACATCGGAAGAACCAGAGACAGGAGCAGGAGCAGTGACCTTGGAGTAAAATCGGTTAAGAATGAGGGGTTTGAGAAGAGACACATGAAAAGAATTGGGGATACGAAGAGAAGGAGGAAGATGGAGTTTGTAAGAGACAGAATTGATTTGGTTTTTGATTTTAAAAGGTCCGAGGTAACGAGGGCCCAGCTTGTAGCTAGGTACCCGAAACCGAACATATTTGGAGGAGAGCCACACTTTGTCACCCGGGACATAGACAGGAGGAATTCTTCTTTTTTTATCTGCATGTCTCTTCATGCGGGCAGAGGCCAGTGATAGCGACTTTTGAGTCTCTTTCCAGATAGAGGTGAAGTCTTGAGTTAATTCATCCACGGCAGGAACTCCAGAAGAAGTGGGGATGGGGAGGGGAGGCAATGGGTGACGGCCGTAGACCACAAAGAAAGGTGATTTGGAGGATGATTCAGAGTTCTTGAAATTGTATGAGAATTCTGCCCAGGGTAATAGGTCGACCCAATCGTCTTGACGGGCGGAGACAAAATGTCGTAAGTAGTCACCAAGGACCTGGTTAACTCTCTCCACCTGTCCATTGGATTGCGGGTGATAAGCGGAAGAAAAATTCAACTTGATCTTTAGTTGAGTACAGAGAGCCCTCCAAAATTTTGAGATGAATTGAACGCCTCTATCAGAGACGATATGTGAGGGTAGCCCATGGAGACGGAAAATTTGAAGAAAAAAATGCTTCGCCAACTGAGGTGCAGTAGGCAGACCAGGAAGCGGGACAAAATGAGCCATTTTCGAAAAGCGGTCAACGACCACCCAGATGACAGTGTTACTATGAGACAAAGGAAGGTCCGTGATGAAATCCATGGCAATGTGGGACCATGGTTGTTCAGGCACAGGTAGAGGAAGGAGAAGACCTGCAGGCTTCTGGCGTGGAGTCTTGTCACGTGCACAGATAGTGCAGGCCCGTACAAAGTCAGTCATATCTTTTTCCTGGGTAGGCCACCAATAGTGTCTGGCCATCAATTGTATGGATTTTTTGATCCCAGCGTGACCGGCTAGATGGGAGGAATGGCCCCACCTGAGTATCTGGAGATGAAGGCGTGGAGGAACGAAAGTTTTTCCTGGAGGAACTGGCATCAGAGACGCAGGAGCAGAGGAAATCAGACACTCAGGGGGTACGATGTGTTGAGGGGGAGTCCCGGTTTCAGAGGCATCGGAGGAACGGGACAAGGCATTAGCCCTGACATTCTTGTCTGCGGGACGAAAATGGATCTGGAAATTGAACCGGGCAAAGAACAATGACCACCTGGCCTGGCGAGGATTTAAGCGCTGAGCGGACTGAAGGTAGGACAAATTTTTATGGTCAGTGTAGATGGAGATAGGGTGAAGGGATCCTTCCAGGAGATGTCTCCACTCTTCTAATGCCAGCTTGATGGCCAACAGTTCACGGTCACCTATGGAATAGTTTTTTTCTGGAGGGGAGAAGGTTTTAGAGAAAAAACCACACGTGACGTTTCTTCCTTTAGCGTTTTTTTGAAGAAGAACAGCTCCGGATCCTACCGTGGAGGCGTCAACTTCAAGGAAGAACGGCTTTGTGGGGTCTGGTCGAGACAGGACAGGTGCAGAGGAGAAGGTGGTCTTAAGGCGAGTAAAGGCTTCTTCCGCTTGAGGCGGCCAGGACCTTGGATTCGCGTTTTTCTTAGTCAGTGCCCCTATAGGAGCAACGATGGTGGAGAAGTGGGGTATGAACTGACGATAGTAGTTGGCGAATCCAAGGAAGCGTTGGATAGCACGGAGTCCAGAGGGGCGTGGCCAATCCAAGACTGCGGAGAGCTTGTCAGGGTCCATTTGAAGGCCTTGTCCTGAGACCAGATAACCTAGGAAAGGAAGGCTGCTGCGCTCAAAAAGGCATTTTTCAAATTTAGCGTAAAGATGATTTACGCGGAGGCGCTGGAGCACTTGACGGACATGAAGCCGATGTTCCTCAAGGTTGGTAGAGAAGATTAGGATGTCGTCAAGATAGACAACCACACAGGTATACAGTAAGTCCCGAAAGATTTCATTGACAAAATCCTGAAAGACTGCAGGAGCGTTGCAAAGTCCGAAAGGCATGACAAGATATTCAAAGTGACCATCTCTGGTGTTAAATGCGGTTTTCCATTCATCTCCTTCACGGATTCTGATGAGGTTATAAGCGCCCCTGAGGTCCAATTTCGAAAAAACTTTTGCTCCTCGCAGACGGTCAAAGAGCTCCGAGATGAGAGGCAGAGGGTAGCGATTTTTAATAGTGATTTTATTGAGACCACGATAGTCTATGCAAGGGCGTAATGATCCGTCCTTCTTGGCAACGAAGAAGAACCCCGCTCCGGCTGGAGAAGATGATTTCCTAATAAAACCTCTCTTGAGGTTCTCCTGTATGTAATCAGTCATGGCCTTGGTTTCAGGAGAGGAGAGAGGGTAAATTCTGCCACGGGGTGGTGTAGTACCTGGGAGCAAGTCAATGGGGCAGTCGTAGGGTCTATGTGGTGGTAAGACCTCCGCCTGTTTTTTGCAAAAGACATCAGAAAAGTCCTGATAGGCCTTGGGAAGGCCGGGCAAAGGAGTAGCGATGGGAACTTGACTGGGGATTACAGACTTAAGACAATGCTTGTGGCAGGAGTAGCCCCAGGATTTGATGTCCCCAGTGGTCCAGTCGAGGGTAGGAGAGTGGCGCTGGAGCCAGGGTAGGCCAAGAAGGATGTCAGAAGTACAGTTCGGCAAAACAAAGAATTCAATTTTTTCTTGGTGAAGAACACCAACGGACATGAGCAGGGGTTCGGTGCGGTAACGCACGGTACAATCCAGATTCTCTCCATTTACAGAGGAAATGAAGAAGGGTTTGATGAGACGGATAACAGGAACGTTGAACCTGTTGATGAAAGAGGCTTCAATAAAGTTTCCTGCAGAACCAGAGTCCAGGAAGGCCACCGCAGAGAAGGGGGAGCCAGCAGAAGGGGAAATCCGCACAGGAATAGTCAAACGTGGAGAGGAAGAATTCACACCTAGTAACGCCTCTCCCACGTTCACTAGGTGCGGGCGTTTCCCTGACGTAGAGGACGAATAGGGCAGTCCTTTAGGAAATGTTCAGAGCTCGCACAATAAAGGCATAAGTTCTCATTCCTACGGCGAGTCCTCTCTTGTAGGGTCAGGCGAGATCGGTCCACCTGCATGGCCTCCTCGACGGAAGGCATAGTATCAGGATGCGTTGGATTCAGGAAGAGAGGAGCCAGGCTTGGATAACGCCTGGTGCGAACAAGATCTTTCTCCTGGCGAAGCTCTTGGCGTCTTTCAACGTAGCGTATGTCAATGCGGGTAGCTAAGTGGATGAGCTCCGTCAGGGAGGAGGGTATCTCTCGTGCGGCCAGACAATCCTTGATATGGCTGGATAAACCTTTCTTGAAGTTCGCGCAGAGAGCCTCATTATTCCAGGGTAGCTCTGAGGCCAGTGTGCGGAACTGTATGGCATATTCGCCCAGAGAGGAGTTTCCTTGGACAAGGTTAAGCAGGGTGGTTTCAGCGGATGAGGCTCGGCCTGGTTCCTCAAAAACGCTACGAACCTCAGCGAGGAAGGACTGAACGGTGGCTGTAGCAGGGTCATTGCAGTCCCAGAGTGACGTGGCCCAGGCCAAGGCCTTCCCAGACAACAGACAGACCACGAATGCCACCTTAGACCGTTCTGTGGAAAACTGGTCTGACATCATCTCAAGATGCAGGGAACATTGGGACAAGAATCCCTGGCACCTCCTAGGATCCCCGTCAAATTTTTCCGGAAGAGACAAGCGGATCTTCGAGGTAGTAGCGGCAGCTCGGGGAGGGGAAGATGCTGGAGCTTGTGGCGGCAGACGCTGCTGGATCATGGCGGTCAACTGCGACAGCTGCTGTCCTTGTTGGGCAATCAATTGCGACTGCTGGGCAACCACGGTAGTGAGATCAGCGAGACTAGGCAGCGGCACGTCAGCGGGATCCATGGCCGGATCTACTGTCACGAGCCGGACTGACGGCTAGTGGGAATACAGGAGGTGGATCCTCTGTACCAGAAAGGGGATGGCACGGGTCGTACTGAGGGACCGGTTCTAAGCAGCTACCGGTTTTCACCAGAGCCCGCTGCAAAGCGGGATGGACTTGCTGCGGCGGTAGCAACCAGGTCGTGTCCTCCAGTAGCGACTCCACCTCTCTGGCGGCTGAGATAGGCGCGGTACAAAAGGACTAGGCAGAGGCAAGGTCAGACGTAGCAGAGGGTCAGGGCAGGCGGCAATGGTTCGTAGTCAGAGACAATGGCAGCAGGTCAGATACACAGGCAAGGAAACTCACAAAACGCTTCCACAGGGTACTAAGACAACAAGATCCGGCAAGGACAGGAAGGGGAAGTGGGTTTAAATATGTTTTGGGTGTGCACACAGTAATTGGGCCAGGCACCAATCAATGGTGCGCTGGCCCTTTAAATCTTAGAAGGACGGCGCGCGCGCGCCCTAGAGCGCAGCGGGGCCGCGCGCGCCGGGAAGGAGCAGGAGGGGGAAGGTGAGTAGGATGGGATGCGATCCGCGGACGGAGACGTGCCGCCGTGTGGATCGCATCCCCGCCGGTGACAGAGCAGCGCCCACAGCCAGGAGGGCTGACCGGGGCGCTGCAGGGGGACCGACGCCGTGAGCGCTCCGGGAAGGATGGGACACCCGGAGCGCTCGGCGTTACAACCAGTGCCTAAAGCTCAATTTTTCTGCCTCTGTTTAACAGGGGCGTGTATAATTTAAATTTTTGCTGTAATATTTTGCAGCAGGGCTCATTCCTGCACTCAAATAGAGTATCTGTGAGGGGTTGCAGTGTTGTGGCACCAGCACCAGTGCCTAAAGCTCAATTTTTCTGCCCCTGTTTAACAGGGGCGTGTAATTACAATTTTTGATCTAATATTTCACAGCAGGGCCCGTTCTAGCGCCCACCAAGAGTAACTGTGAGGGCTTACAGTGTTGTGGCACCAACACCAAAGGCCCAATTTTTCTGCCCCTGTTCAACAGGGGCATGTAATTACAATTCTTGATATAATATTTCACAGCAGGGCCCGTTCCAGCGCCCACCAAGAGTAACTGTGAGGGCTTACAATGTTGTGGCACCACCACCACCAAAGGCCCAATTTTTCTGCCCCTGTTCAAAAGGGGCATGTAATTACAATTCTTGATATAATATTTCACAGCAGGGCCTGTTCCAGCACCCACCAAGAGTAATGCCCCATACACACGATCGTTTTTCATGCCGTTAAAAATGCCATTAAAAAAAATGGCCATTAAAAATGATCGTGTGTAGGCTCCAGAGCATTTTTAACGACGTGAAAAACGGCCATTAAAAATTTTGAACATGCTCTCTTTTTTCACGTCGTTTTTCATGTCGTTTTTTTTAACGACGTGAAAAACGATAGTGTGTATGCTTTAACAACGTGAAAAAAACGCGCATGCTCAGAATCAAGTATGAGACAGGAGCGCTCGTTCTGGTAAAACTAGCGTTCGTAATGGAGATAGCACATTCGTCACGCAGTCACCGACTGAAAAGCACGAGACTGAAAAGAGTGAATCGTCGCTCAACAAACTTTACTAACATGAAGGGTGGCGCCATTCGAACGGAACTTCCCCTTTATAGTGCCGTCGTACGTGTTGTACGTCACTGCGCTTTGCTTGATCGTTTTTTTAAATGATCGTGTGTACGCAAGACAGGCTTGAGAGGAAACATGAAAAAAAACGACGTGAAAAACGGCAAGAAAAAAAATGGCAAGAAAAACGATCGTGTGTATGGGGCATTAACTGTGAGGACTTACAGTGTTGTGGCACCACCACCAAAGGCCCAATTTTTCTGCCCCTGTTTAACAGGGGCATGTAATTACAATTTGTGATATAATAGTTCACAGCAGGACTTGTTCCAGCGCCCACCAAGAGTAACTGTGAGGGCTTACAGTGTTCTGGTACCACCAGCACCTAAGGCCCAATTTTATGCAGAGTATATAGGGCAGGCCGTATAGTATATATATACAGGCGGTCCCCTACTTTCAAACATCCGACTTACGAGCGACTCCTACTTACAAAGGGAGGGAGACAACAGGAAGTGAGAGGAAATCTACCACTGGGAAGGGAAATTCTCTCCTGTAATGCCCCATACACACGATCGTTTTTCATGCCGTTAAAAATGCAATTTTTAAAAATGGGCATTAAAACCGATCGTGTGTATGCTCCAGAGCATTTTTAACGACGTGAAAAACGGGCATTAAAAATTTCGAACGTGCTCTATTTTTTCACGTCGTTTTTCATGTCGTTTTTTTTTTAACGACGTGAAAAACGATAGTGTGTATGCTTTTACGAGGTGAAAAAAAAACGCGCATGCTCAGAATCAAGTATGAGACGGGAGCGCTCGTTCTGCTAAAACTAGCGTTCGTAATGGAGATAGCACATTCGTCACGCTGTAACGGACTGAAAAGCACAAGGCTGAAAAGCGCGAATCGTCGCTCAACAAACTTTACTAACATGAAGGGTGGCGCCATCCGAACGGAACTTCCCCTTTATAGTGCCGTCGTACGTGTTGTACGTCACTGCGCTTTGCTTGAACGTTTTTTAAAATGATCGTGTGTACGCAAGACAGGCTTGAGAAGAAACATGAAAAAAAACTACGAGAAAAACGTTGGTTTAAAAAATGGCATGAAAAACGATCGTGTGTACGCCACATAAGAGTTAATTTGGGAAAAAGATGTCTCCACTGATGCTTTATCACCAATCCTTGTTTCCCTAAAAACCCCAAATTTTCAAAATCCAATTGTCATTGGGCCAGAAAGTGAGGTGAAATCTTCTGAACAGGGGCAAAGACAGCAAAACAAATGTTACAGGGGTGATGATAACCCTTCCCTAGGATATACAAAAAGCCTAAAAATAGATTTTTTGGATGGAGCTACACTTACAAAATGTACCTGTTCCAAATTACAAACAGATTCAACTTATGAACAAACCTACAGTCCCTTTCTTGTTTGGAACGCCTGTATACTGCTGTTTAGAGTATATAGGGCCTGGGGGCCCCACGCCTTTTCTTTTTTTTTATTTGGGTGCGGGGTTCCCCTTAATATCCATACAAGACCCAAAGGGCCTGGTAATAGGCTGGGGTGGAGGGGGGTACCCATACCGTTTTTCTCAATGATTTTCATCTATATTGCCAGGACCCGACATTACATTACAGCCGCAAGCAGTTTTAAATGACTTTTATTCCTTTAGAATGTCATTTTGTGCAGGGACTGTTCTAAACACAGGAAACACATGCCACTTCACAGGCATACTATTGACACCCCCCAGGTATGACATTTAAATAAATATTTCACTTTTAATTTTTCACTTTAAGCATCATTAAAATCACTGCTCCCGAAAAAACTGACGTTTTTAAAACGTTTTTTTGCATTGATACAGGACCCGGGTCCCCAAACCCTTTTTAGGACAATAACTCGCATATTAGCCTTTAAAATTTGCACTTTTGATTTCTCACGTTCGAGTCCCATAGACTTTAACAGTGTTCAAAACTTTCGGTCCGTTCACATGTTCTGGATGCGAACTGAACCAGGGGGTGTTCGGCTCATCCCTACTGAAGAAGTATAAAACTATGTATGTACATGGTCTGTGTAGTTGAATGATTGAAATGTCCTTCATAATTTTGATGTCCTGCTAAGCAGAACAAACAAATGCAATTAGTATCCCAGCTATTGTCTGTTATGAGTCACTAGTTGCTGTTCATGGCTAGTCACATAATAAGAAATCAACTGTAAGATACCCTGTTTTTCCATACCAGCACGCCTACGATCCTTTTTATGTGGACAATCCTATTACACGAGACCAGATGAATCACTACCGAATAATTGCTGAAAATTCTCACAGCGAACTGGCTGCTATGTCTGTAAAATATGAAACTGCACAGTCAGAGGTAAGTATAAATGTATGCATGTCTACATACATGTAAATCATATGTTTAAATTGCCCAGGGCTTGACCATGTATACATGCTCATCAAATGCAATTGTACAGCCCCTCTAACCATGATGTTATTTATAGGTGATCATTTAACCATTTGCCGACCGCCGCACGCAGATGTATGTCGACACAATGGCACGGGCAGGCAAATGGACGTAGCTGTACATCGCGTCCCTCGCGAGCATGTTCGCTGGTCCCGGGAACTCGATGTTCCCGGGCGGCCCGCGATTGCGGTCGGCAAAGACAGAACAGGGGGATGCCTTTTTAAACAAGGCATTCCCCTATTCTGCCTAGTGACATGTCACTGATGGCTGTTCCCCCGTGATCGGGAATGATCATCAGTGATGTGTCACGTGTAGCCACGCCCCCTAACAGTAAGAATCACTACCTAGTACTGACTTAACCCCTCCAGTGCCACCTAGTGGTTAACCCCTTCACTGCCAGTGTAATTTTCACAGTAATCAGTGCATTTTTATAGCACTGATCGCTGTAATAATGACAATGGTCCCAAAAATGTGTCAAAATTGTCTGCCCATAATGCCGCAGTCACGATAAAAATCGCTGATCGCCGCCATTACTAGTAAAAAAAAAAAAAGATTAATAAAAATGCCTTAAAACTGTCCCCTATTTTGTAGATGCTATAACTTTTGCGCAAACCGATCAATAAACGCTTATTGCGATTTTTTTTTACCAAAAATATGTAGAAGAATACGTATCGGCCTAAACTGAGGAAAAAAAAAGTTTTTTTATATATTTTTGGGGGATATTTATTATAGCAAAAAGTAAAAAATATTGGTTTTTTTTCAAAATTGTCGCTCTATTTTTGTTTATAGCGCAAAAAATAAAATCCGCAGAGGTGATCAAATACCACCAAAAGAAAGCTCTATTTGTGGGAAAAAAGGACGTCAATTTTGTTTGGGAGCCACGTCGCACGACCGCGCAATTGTCAGTTAAAGCGACGCAGTGCCGAATCGCAAAAAGTGGCCTGGTCTTTGACCAGCAAAATGGTCCGGGGCTTAAGTGGTTAAAGTGATCTTGGTAAATAAATTAGAAGTTAGAAATACTGGTTTCGAAAAAATGGTCACTGCCCAGTAAAGTATATCTAAAGGCAAAACTTTTTTTGTTTTTTTTTGTTTTGCATAGAGTGGAAAGGGATTAGAACACCTGTCAGGTTTTTAATCATCTCTGCCACTTTTAGGGAGGGTCTCTCTCTTTATATGCCCTGTTTACTGTTGTCACCAAGAGCGAAAGTGAAGCAAAATCCCAAATTTTGGACCATCAACATACCAGAGATGGGGAATCTTCCAATGGGGACAGTCCGGATTCCTTCACTTTGGAGGTATTTCCCCTCACTTCCTATTTTCTATGGGGCAAGAAGTGAATGCAAATAAGACGCAGATCGCAAAATATTGACAGGGGTTATAACCCTCCCTTACTCTATCCTGAATGAAAAAATAAAAGTTTTGCCTTTAGTTCTACTTTAACTGATTAAATAGTGTTTACTAAGCCCTTTTTGCCATGCAGCAATGAAGGAGAATAAGGGGAAATGTCAAACTGTGCCTTAAAGTTTACACCTAAAAGTGGAATTATTTTCTTCTGAAAGTTGTAGTTCAGCTGCAGTGCGACTTGGTGTGTTCTTGATACGATTTTAATGCTTGTTTTTCTACTGTGACTCATCTCTGTTATCAGCAGCGGGGATGAGTCATTGGTTGTTAAGGAGCCAGCACCCGCTAGCATCCTAAGAACGACGAATCATCCCTGCTGTCAGCGGGGGATTCCCTGCTGACAGCAGAATGTAAACAAAAGAGGACATGTGTGACCTGGTATCCCCTGCTGACAGCAAGAATTACTCAACATTGTTAGGATGCCAGGGGGTGCCTACTTCTAACATCCAGCACAAATCACACACAAAAAACGCATTTAGATGCAATTTTGATGCGCTTCCACTGAAGTCTATGGACCACAAGATCGCACTGTATCACACAAAAGTAGCACAGGATCTTCCCCAAACTCGCATCGAAGCTGCGCTGCATTGATGTGAACACACAGCGTTGGAAGCAATGTTATTTCCATTGTCGTGTGATTCAGTACAACCCAAGTCACATCTGAAAGCTCATCAGCGTGAACTGGCCTAACTCAATTTCTTTCTCGTACATCACGGGACACAGAGCGACATAGTCATTACTAATGGGTTATATAGATACCGTCAGGTGCTGGCACTGGCAACTTCCAAAACCGGAAGTACCCTCCCCTATATAAGCCCCTCCCATCCGGGAGCACCTCAGTTTTTTGCCAGTGTCTAAGGTGTTGGCCAAGAAGAAACATGTGTTTTTCACTGAGCTTGCGTACAGGTTCTTTTGGGCCTCAGTAAGCTATTCCGGATCCGACCAAAAAAGCTTCATAGCTAAACGGTCGGTACCCGGGCCTTGCAGAGAAGAGCAAGGTTTTGCCTGTAATGCTTCTCTTAGGAGAGCTGGACCCTGGGATCCAGAGCTCTGGTCATACCCACGACCAAGATGTTTTCTGTGCAGGGTGCTATACAGGTCCAGGGGAGTGGAATCCTTGGGAACCCGGTCCCTGAAGGTTTGATTACAATGCCTGCCGTGATAGGTGAAGTTTGGGCTTCTGTGGACCAAACAAAGTCCTGCGGCGAGGAAAAGGTAAGTGGGGGCCCTCGGGAACTTGGTTCTATTGAGGGACCCCCAAGCCTATTTTGTCTTTCTGCCTGTTACCTAAGGTATTCCCGCTAATATTCTGTGTATGCCTGTTACTACTGAGAAAATGTAAAAATTTTAATAGTAGGCAAGAAAAAAAAAAAAAAAAAAAAAAATGTAAGACCGCGGTACCTGTGTTAGACACTAGAGGCCGCTATGGTTCTTTTTCTTGTAATGTGGATTTTTTTCTTCCAGAATCAAATCCAGGCAGTTGGTATGTTCTCTGCTGGGAAGCTGTCTCCTCTGCCCTGTTGCTGCGCTCATCCATCCCCGGGCCCTGCGGCAAAGGGGGCCCTGGCTCCCATCTAGCTCCTTATTGTTTTTAAAAAAAGGCGCCAAAGGCGCACGTGCCCGCGCGCGTGCGCGAGGACGCGCCTCTATTCATAGAGGCGATCTGAAAAAAGGGGCGGAGCGGGTGGATGACGCTCAGGTGTGCGCCGCGGCGCTACTGCGCATGTGCGGGCGTCCAGCGTGTTTTAAAGCACATTATAGCTGGCTATTGAATGCACAGACAGAGCTAGCAACAGATAAAGGCACACAGAGGCGGTTGATGCAGGCATCCCCTAGAAAGGCACTTTAGTAGACACCAACTGTGATATAGCAGCAATTGTGCTAGACTATTCTCAGTAAAAGTGGTGTATTACGGCTGGAATACCTCAGCTTTAGGCTTAGGAATATGCCGTCCAGAAGCTCCGGAACTGAATCTTCCAGGAAGCGAAGGGGGTCTCATCGGGCTCTGAGGATCTTGGGCATGCTTCTGCTGCACCAGTCTCCCCTGAAGTTCAGAGGTAAGTGACCGTGGAGACCCCGCAGGGGTACTTGGTACTGTGGCTGTCCTCAGTTCACCTGCTCCTGTGTATGTAACAGAGGAGGTTTTTTCCTCAGCTCTGGGAGGATTAGAGAGAGATTGTCAACATTGATCGCTGCCTCCCTGTCAGGGAAAGCACGCCGATCTCCGTCTCCTCCTTCAGAGTGCCTGTTAGCAGAGCAACAGTCCCATACAGGGATCGACCTGCCTGAAGGGGATCAGGATGAGGTTGATTCTGTTATAGAGGAATCAACAGTGGGTTCAGTCTCTGACTAACATGGTCCGATCGGCATTTAAAAATGCACCTTGCGGAACCATCAACCACTACTGTATCCTCGTTGGGGTCGCTAGAAGCCCCCAGACTGTCTGTTCCTTTCCACTTCACCCTTGACTGAAAGGGCTTATTTACCAGGATTGGGAACGTCCTGAGAAAATATTTATTCCCCCAAGAGATTTCCGGTGGTCTATCCCATGGGGATAAGTTCATCAAAAAAAAAAAAAAAAAAATGGAAGGTCCCTACAGTGGACGCAGCCATCTCTTGTATGTATAAATCACTGACATGTCCAGTGGATAATGTCCAAATGTTCAAGAACCCAATAGATAAAAGATTGGAGTCCTTATGAAAGTCTGCTTCTTTCTACAGCAAGCTTGGTGACACAACCAGCAGTAGCAGCTATTGGGGTCTGCTAAGCAGTGAAGGATCAGTTAAAACAGGTCTTGAGGGACTTGACAGATCAGCAGGCCTTGCCCTAGCTGATCTACCTAGAGCCTTAGGCTTTGCGGTTGACGCCATAAAGGATTCAGTCCATCAGGCCTCCCGCCTTACGCTGTCTATAGTACATATGCGTAGGCTTCTATGGCTCAAAAACTGGTCTGCTGAAGCTCCCTGTAAGGAATGGCTGGTTAGCGTCCCATTTCATGGTGAACGCTTATTCAGGGAAAACCTGGACAAATATATCCAGAAAATTTCCAGCGGTAAAAATACGCTCTTGCCGGTTAAAAACAGAGTTAGAGGTCCCTCTTTAAGAGGCCTGCTTCTCCAGTCCCTGGGGCATCGGCTGTGTAACAGTTCCGACGGCCTCCTCGGTCAATTCCCGGGGGTAAAAAACAGGGACAATAGCAGGGTAATGAGAAACCCTGGGTCAGGGGAGGTACAAAACCTCCCCCAAAGTTAAATTCATTGAAGGGTTGCCCCCACTCAGTCGGGTGGGGGGAGGACTCCAGTTGTTCACAAGAGACCTGGCGGGACACGATCAAGACAGATAGGTGCTCTCCGCAGTATGTTTGGGATACAGATTGGAGTTAAGAGACTCTCCTCCTTCCCATTTTTGAGGTCAAACGTGCCAAGGGATCCCCGGAGAGAGAGTCCCTCCTGTTGGCACTAGAACAACTATTGCTCCAAGGAGTAATTATGGAGGTTCCCCTGGAAGAATGAGGGTTCGGGTTTTACTCAGACCTCTTTACAGTCCCGAAGCAAACGCGGACGGGAGGCCCATATTAATTCTAAAAGGGCTATACAAATTCCTGTATATCAGGACTTTCCGATGAAGTCGATCCGATCGGTGGCCACTGCCCTACAAGGGGAGGATTGGTTAACCGCGATCGGCATCAAAGATGCTTATTTGCACATTCCCATCTTTCCAGTCTACCAAAAGTTTCTACGCTTTGCAGTAGAAGGGCGCCAGTTCAGAGCCTTACCCTTCGGTTTGGCCACAGCACCACGAGTGTTTACAAAAATTCTGGCCCTTTATTGGCCAATCTAAGAACACAAGGTGTAATGATAATGGCATATCTAGATGACTTGTTGCTGATAGACCACTCAGTGAAAAAACTAGACGTGGTCGTTCACAAGACAATCAAGTATCTGGAATCTCACGGTTGGATTATCAACCGAGACAAGTCAGCCCTAAAAACCAGTCAAAAGTCTGGAATACTTGGGGCTAAGGTTGGATTCAGGCCAGAGAAGAATATTCTTGCCTCGAGGAAAGGTGTTGTCTGTGAAAGATTTGATCCACTTAGTGGGTACAAAAAAGACAGCCGTCCATACGCCTGTGCATAAGGCTGCTGGGAAAAATGGTGGCATCATTCGAAGCAGTACCCTACGGTCAATTCCATTCAAGGAATTTGCAAGGGGCCATACTGTCAGCCTGGAACAAAAAAGTTCAGGCCCTAGACTTACAATGTCCTTGTCCCCTTCCGTTCGCAAGAGCCTCCGTTAGTGGTTGGTACCCCAGAATCTGGAAAAAGGGAAATCCTTCAGTCTGATTTCTTGGAAGGTGGTCACTACAGATGCCAGCCTTATAGGCTGGGGAGCAGTACTGGAGCAATAGTCTCTCCAGGGCAGATGGTCGGATGCAGAAAAGGCCCTGCCCATCAATCTCTTAGAGATACGAGCAGCCCGGTATGCCCTAGTAGCATGGACATCCAAACTCCAAGGGTCCCCTGTCAGAATTCAATCAGACAATGCCACAGCAGTGGCATATATCAATCATCGGGGGGGCACCAGGAGTCGTGCAGCCCAGAGGGAAGTAAATTACATCCTGAAATGGGCAGAAAGACATGTCCCAGCCATATCTGCGGTATTCATTCCAGGAGTGGAGAATTGGAAGGCGGACTTTCTAAGTCGCCAGCAATTATGCCCAGAGGAAGGGTCCCTTCACCCCGAGGTTTCTGGACAATATGTCAGCGGTGGGGAACATCGGATGTAGATCTTCTAGCATCCAGATTCAACGCAAAGGTGGACAGGTTTGTCTCTCGGACAAGGGATCCCCTAGCTTGCGGCTCGGATGCCCTAGTGTTCCCTTGGGATCAGTTCAAGCTGATATATGCATTCACACCGCCACAATGGTTACCTCGATTATTCCGCAGAATCAGGGTAGAAAAGAAACCAGTGATTCTGGTGGCTCCAGCGTGGCCCCGAAGAGCGTGGTACGCGGAGATTGTAAAATGTCAGTGGGGAGTCCTAGGACTCTCCCACGCCGTCCGGACCTGCTTTCGCAAGGACCGATATACCACCCTTCCTTACCAGCCCTAGGTTTGACGGCCTGGCTATTGAAGCCCACATTCTAAAAAAGAGAGGGCTCTCTAATTCTGTGGTATCTACCATGATCAATGCCAGGAAGCCGGTATCCAGGCAGATCTACTATAGAATCTGGAAGGCGTACATCGCCTGGTGTGAGGCCAAGAAATGGCATCCACGTAAAAACGTAATAGGTAGGATTCTGGACTTCCTACAATGGGCTGTAGATAGGAAGCTTGCCTTGAGTACTATCAAGGGTCAGATTTCGGCCTTGTCAATATTTTTTCAAAGGCCCTTGGCTTCGCATTCACTAGTCAAAGCCTTTATACAAGGAGTGATGCGTATTAGTCCTCCGGTTAATATCCCCATATGTCCATGGGATCTAAACTTGGTTCTGTCGGTTCTACAGAAACAACCATTTGAACCATTACAGCATATCTCCCTGGTTCTTCTCACCAGGAAATTGATTTTTCTAGTAGCCATTTATTCGGCTAAAAGAGTGTCGGAATTAGCAGCTATGTCCTGTAAGGAGCCATATCTGGTTATCCATAAGGATAGAGTAATGTTACGCCCTCATCCAGCCTTTCTTCCTAAGGTGGTATCGAGGTTTCATTTGAACCAAGACGTGGTTCTTCCTTCTTTTTTCCCCAAACCTACTTCGGTAGAGGAAAAGTTATTGCATTCTTTGGATGTAGTAAGAGCAGTTAAAGCTTATCTAAAAGCCACTGCTCAGATTCGCAGAACGAATACTTTGTTTATTCTGCCGGAAGGCCCCAGAAGGGGTCAGGCAGCGTCAAAATCTACTTAGCCAAGTGGATTCGACAGGTCATAATGCAAGCCTATGGCTTGAGAAGTAGACCGCCTCCGTTCAAAGTTAGGGCGCACTCCACGAGAGCAGTTGGAACTTCATGGGCAGTGCATCACCAGGCCTCCCTGGCTCAAATCTGTAAGGCCGCAACATGGTCTTCAGTACACACGTTTACTAGGTTCTACCAGGTGGACGTTAGAAGTCAGGAGGATGTCGCCTTTGGGCGCAGTGTGTTGCAGGCCGCAAAAGATCCTCATGTCTGATAGCGCTCAGCTTATATATGGTGTATCCCCCCCTCATTGGGCATTGCTTTAGGACATCCCATTAGTAATGACTATGTCGCTCTGTGTCCCGTGATGTACGAGAAAGAAAATAGGATTTTTATAACAGCTTACCTGTAAAATCCTTTTCTTGGAGTACATCACGGGACACAGAGCTCCCGCCCCTCTTTGGGGACACTTATTGCTTTGCTACAAAACTGAGGTGCTCCCGGATGGGAGGGGCTTATATAGGGGAGGGTACTTCCGGTTTTGGAAGTTGCCAGTGCCAGCACCTGACGGTATCTATATAACCCATTAGTAATGACTATGTCGCTCTGTGTCCCGTGATGTACTCCAAGAAAAGGATTTTACAGGTAAGCTGTTATAAAAATCCTATTATTATTTACTACGTCCTTGTTCATAGATACCCCCAAATACTGTTTATTGCATTATTCAATTATTTTTTAGCTGTTAGACCTTCGGACTAAGGTTTCCTCAAAAGAGATGGCTTTACAAGAGCTTAGGGCTGAAGTGGAAAAATACAGAGAAAACAACGCAAGACAGTCTGCAATGATCACATCTCTAAGAGCAAGAGTTCATGAGACAGAAGAAGAAACGGGTCTATTGGCTACCTCCAAGTCTAGGGCAGAATTAACCATTCAAGCAGTTCTTCATGAAAACCGAGAACTGAAAGACAGAATCCAAGAAATGGAATCAAGGCTAAAGTAAGCTAAATGTTGTAGTTAATTTTGCTATAATATTATGCTTCCAAGTGTTTTCTGTTTTGTTAAATAATGAATTCTGTTTTTGCTATAATCTAGAACTTTTATGGCTCAGTGGGAGGACAGTAAGTCTCAGGCTTCAAGATATAGCAGGAATTATGGACATTTCCTGGCACAACTGTCTGCTTGCTTGAATGTAGACATAAAAGGCCAGAAGGATCCAGAGGAAGTGGTAATTTCCAAGGTAAATATAAATACATCATATTTTGTTATCAATTGTCACAAGGCTTAGTATAAAATTGCTTTAATGGTACCAAAAGACGTATTGAAGACACAGGGGTTATTCTACTAAAGGCAAAAGGGCTGTACACTTTGCAAGGGAATTTTCCCTTAGTTTAGTGAATGTGGTGAAAATTAACTTTGTAAATTATACCCAATAACAGGCAGGGGAAATAAAAAAATGTTTTGCTTGCACATGATTAAATAAGAGAAAGATCCCAGTAATAGTGATAGTAGACTTCAATGAAGTTTTAGACAGGACCCTAGATAGATTTCCATCGGGGAATCGGCTCAACATAACAGGAGAGAGTCGGCTATCTCGATTCCTGGAGGAAACGGGGTTAAGCGATATATGGCGAATGCGTAATCCACAGGAACGGCAATACTCTTGCTTCTCAAGCTCTTAACTTACCATTTCCAGAATAGACATGGCCCTAGGCAACAGGGAAGCAATGTCACTGGGAAGGAGCATAGAATATGGCCCAAGAGGAGTCTCGGACCACTCCCCGCTGGTGCTGTCAGTAAATATCGGGGGCAAAGCTCACCAAAGAGAATGGAAAAATCAGCCCTTATTGGCTTGAATTGATGGGCGACTCTGGAGAAGTGGTGATCGGATTAAATGAGTTTGTCCAAATAAATTCAGGCATGGCGTCGGCCGGAGTGGTTTGGGACTCCTTGAAGGCCTATCTTAGAGGCCTTTTGATTTAACAAGTGTCAAGAACTAAGGGGAAATCTAGGGAATGGGAAAGGGGTTATTAGGAATGAGGTGACGCAGGCAGAAAGGCGTTAAGTCGAAGACCCAACCCCAGACAGGGAATGGCTAGATAAACAGCAAGTTTATAAAATGGCCATTACAAGGGGGACAGAGAACAGGCGAATATTCCAGAGACAGTGCTATTTTGGAGAAGGGGAGAGAGTGGGCCGCATGCTGTCCCTCCTGATTAGATCCAACACCCCCCCTTCACTATCTCGGCGGTTAGGACATCTAGCGAAGAGATCTCTACTGACGTGATAGAAATAAAGCATACATTTAGTGAATATTATAAGTCTCTGTATAAATCCAACTGAGGGGCTGGGAGTGAAAGGATGGATGGCTTTCTCGAGGGACTAACAATTCCGACTCTGACAGAGAAGGATGGAATGGATTTAGAAGCACCAGTGACTTTAGAAGAACTGCAGCGGGCAGTGGCTGGGATGTCTAGCCAAAAATCATCAGGCCCGGACGGACTCCCAATAGAAATATATAAATGTTATGGCGAGGTATTGCTCCCAGAATTGCTGAAGACACTGAGGTGGGCATTAACCAATGGGAGACTCCCCACCTCGATGTCAGAAGCCACTATTATAGTTATTCACAAGGAGGGAAAGGATCAATTGGATGTATCCTCCTACCGCCCAATCTCACTGCTATGCACTGACGTAAAAATTCTGGCTAAAGTAGTAGCAACCCGTCTAAACAAATGTATTCAAAACCTTATACATTCTGACCGTTGGGTTTCATTCCCAATAGGTCAACTAGTATTAACATCAGAAGAGTCTTCTTAAATATGCAGATTCCAACAGACAACGCAGGCTCTAGGGCGGTATTGGCCTTGGACGCCGCCAAGGCCTTCGATAGCCTGGAATGGGACTATTTATGCAGAGTGCTAGACAGACTTGGGTTTGGCCCCTCCTTTATTAGATGGGTGAAAATACTCTATACTGAACCAAAAGCGAAAATAAAAATTAATAATGAACACTCAGAGCTGTTTCAGTTGGAGAGAGGGACGAGGCAGGGCTGCCCTTTGTCCCCTTTATTGTTCGCCCTTGCGATGGAACCACTAGCAATAATGACTAGGTTAATGCCAGGTATAGTGATGAGCCGAACACCCCCGGGTTCGGTTCGCACCAGAACCCGCGAACGGACCGAAAGTTTGCACGAACATTTGAACCCTATTAAATACAATGGATGCGAACGTTCGAATTCTAAAGTGCTAATTATAACGACTATTATCCATGTTATTGTCCTAAACAGAGTTTGGGAACCCGGGTTCTGCACCAGGGGACATGTATCAATGCAAAAAGAAGTTTTAAAAACGGCCGTTTTTCGGGAGCAGTCATTTTAATGATGCATAAAGTGAAAAAAAAAAAGTCAAATATTCCTTTAAATATTGTACCTGGGGGGTGTCTAAAGTATGCCTGTGAAGTGCCACGTGTTTCCCGTGTTTAGAACTGTCCCTGCACAAAATTAAATTTCTAAAGGAAAAAAAAGCCATTTAACCACTTGACCACTGGGCACTTAAACCCCCTTAATAACCAGACCAATTTTCAGCTTTCGGTGCTCTCACATTTTGAATGACAATTACTCAGTCATACAACACTGTACCCATATGAATTTTTTGTCCTTTTTTTTCACACAAATAGAGCTTTCTTTTGGTGGTATTTAATCACTGTTGGGTTTTTTATTTTTTGCGCTATAAGAGAAAAAAGACTGAAAATTTTGTAAAAAAATGATTTTTTTTTCGTTTCTGTTATAAAATTTTGCAAATTACTATTTTTTCTTCATAAATTTTGGCCAAAATTTATACTGCTACATATCTTTGGTAAAAATAAGTACAAATTGGTGGATATTATTTGGTCTTTTTGAAAGTTATAGAGTCCACAAGCTATGGTGCCAATATCTGAAAATTGATCACACCTGAAGTACTGACGGCCGATCTCATTTCTTGAGACCCTAACATGCCAGAAAAGTACAAATACCCCCCAAATGACCCCTTTTTGGAAAGAAGACATTCCAAGGTATTCAGAAAGAGGCATTGTGAGTTTTTTGAAGTTGTCATTTTTTCCCACAATTCTTTGCAAAATCAAGATTTTTTTTTTCTCTTTTTTTTTTCTCACAAAATTGTCATATTAGCAGGTTATTTCTCACACACACCATATGCATTCCACAAATTACACCCCAAAACACATTCTGCTATTCCTCCCGAGTATGGCGATACCACATGTGTGAGACTTTTACACAGCGTGGCCACATACAGAGGCCCAACATGCAGGGAGCCCCTTCAGGCGTTCTGGAGCACCCAGGCCAATTCTGACATTTCTCTCCTACATGTAAAAATCATCATTTATTTGCTAGAAAATTACATAGAACCCCAAAACATTATATATGTTTTTTAGCAAAGACCTTAGAGAATATAATGGTGGTTGTTGCAACTTTTTATCTCGCACGATATTTGCGGAGCAATTTTTTTAACGCGTTTTTTACGGAAAAAAAATGTTTTGTGCTTAAAAAAATAAATAAACAGTAAAGTTAGCCCAATGTTTTTGCATAATGTGAAAGATGAAGTTACGCCGAGTAAATAGATACCTAACATGTCACCCTTAAAAATTGCACACACTCGTGGAATGGCGCTAAACTTCGCTACTTAAAAAAATCCCCATAGGCGACGCTTTAAATATTTTTACTGGTTACATGATTTTAGTTACAGAGGAGGTCTAGGGCCAAAATGATTGCTCTCGCTCTAACGTTCGCAGAGATACCTCACATGTGTGGTTTGAAAACCGTTTTCATATGTGGGCGGGACTTACGTATGCGTTCGCTTCTGTATGCGAGCTCACGGGGACAGGGGCGCTTTAAAAAAAATATATATTTTTTTATTGTTCATTTTACTTTATTTGTTTTAGTTTGACATGTTTTTACGCCCCAAAAATTTTTTTGATCACTTTTATACCTATTACAAGGAACGTAAACATCCCTTGTAATAGGAATATGGCATGACAGGTCCTCTTTACAGTGAGATATGGGGTCAATAAGACCCCACATCTCACCTCTAGGCTGGGAAGCCTGAAAAAAACCCCAAAAAAAACAATCCTGGCTTTGATCGTAGCGGTGAGTCGGTAGAAGCACCGGAGGGCAGCGGGAGGGGGGTCATCCCCTCTCGCCTCCCGTAAGAATGACCAAGCAGTGGAACAGCCGCTATGATTGTTCTTATGGTGTAGGGAATCGCCGGCTGAAAAAGCTGATATCTGAATGATGCCTGTAGCTGCACCCATCATTCAGATATCCCCGTACAAAGTCAAGGACGTCATATGACGGCCGGCGGGCGGGAAGTGGGCATTGCGGAGTATTGCCGGGCATTGCAGGGCATTGCGGAGTATTGCGGACTATGGCAGGGTATTGCGGAGTATGGCAGGGTATTGCACGGGGTATTGCACAGGGTATTGCAGGGTATTGCAGAGTATTGTGCAGGGTATTGCAGAGTATTGTGCAGGGTATTGCAGAGTATTGTGCAGGGTATTGCAGAGTATTGCGCAGGGTATTGCAGAGTATTGCACAGGGTATTGCAGAGTATTGTGCAGGGTATTGCAGAGTATTTTGCAGAGTATTGCGCAGGGTATTGCAGAGTATTGCGCAGGGTATTGCAGAGTATTGCGCAGGGTATTGCAGAGTATTGTGCAGGGTATTGCAGAGTATTTTGCAGAGTATTGCGCAGGGTATTGCAGAGTATTGCGCAGGGTATTGCAGAGTATTGCGCAGGGTAGTGCGCAGGGTATTGCAGAGTATTTTGCAGGGTATTGCAGAGTATTGCGCAGGGTATTGCAGAGTATTGCGCAGGGTATTGCAGAGTATTTTGCAGGGTATTGCAGAGTATTGCGCAGGGTATTGCAGAGTATTGCGCAGGGTATTGCAGAGTATTGCACAGGGTATTGCAGAGTATTGTGCAGGGTATTGCAGAGTATTGCGCAGGGTATTGCAGAGTATTGCGCAGGGTATTGCATAGTATTGCGCCAGGGTATTGCAGAGTATTGCACCAGGGTATTGCAGAGTATTTTGCAGAGTATTGCGCAGGGTATTTTGCAGAGTATTGGCAGGGTGTATTGCAGAGTATTGGCAGGGTATTGCAACAGGGATGGCTGAGCAGGGATGGATGGATGGCTGGATCTGTGACTGCAATTGTCACAGATCCAGCCCACAGAGCTGCTGCTGCCATCCGCTCCCTCCCCTCTCCTCTCACACTGTACCGATCGGTACAGAGAGGGGAGGGAGGAACCGGCGTCATCAAATGACGCCGGTCTGTTTACAAGTGATTGCTCCATCATTTGACGGAGCGATCACGTGGTAAACGGCCGCTATCGGCGGCGATTTACCGCGATTCGTGATCCGCCGGGTCCTCTGGACCCGGCGGTCATGGAGTTTCCCGTGTGCGCGCCCCAGGGGGCGCGCGGGAGCGAGATTCTGGGAGGACGTTATATAACGTCCTCCCAGAGTTAAGCAACCACCTTGTCGACGTTATTTGTCGCCAGGTGGTTGTTAAGTGGTTAAAACTGCTTGCGGCTTTAATGTAATGTCTGGTCCCGGTAATATGGATGAAAATCTTTAAGAAAAATGGCATAGCTACCCCATCACCCCCCCCCCCCCCTACCCCAGCCCATTACCAGCCCCTTTGGGTCTTGTATGGATATTAAGGGGAACCCCGCACACAAAATAAAAAAGGCCCTATATACTCTGAACAGCCGTATACAGGCGGTGCATACAAGACAGGGACTGTAGGTTTGTTCTTATGTAGAATCTGTTTGTAATTTTTAACAGGTACATTGTTTAAGTGTAGCTCCAGCCAAAAAATCTATTTTTAAGCTTTTTGGAAAACATAGGGAAGGGTTATCACCCCTGTAACATTTGTTTTGCTGTCTGTGCCCCTGTTCAGAACATTTCACCTCACTTTGCGTCCCAATGACAACTGTTTTTGAAATGTGGTGTTTTTATTGAAACAAGGATTGGTGATAAAGCATCAGTAGAGAGGAGACACCTTTCTCCCATATTAATTCTTACAGGAGAGAATTTTCCTTCCAAGGGGTAGATTTCCTCTCACTTCCTGTTGTCTTCTTCCGTTTGCAAGTAGTAGTCGTTTGTAAGTTGGATGTTTGAAAGTAGGGACCTGCCGTATATACTCTGCAGAAATTGGCCCCTTAGGTGTTGGTGTTGGCACAACACTGTAAGCACTCACAGTTACTCTTGGTGGGTGCTGGAACGCCCTGCTGTCAACTATTATATCAGGAATTGTAATAACATATAATTGTTGAACAGTGGTAGTAAAAATTGGGCCTTTGATGGTGGTGCTGGTGCCACAACACTGTAAGGCCTGACAGTTACTCTTGGTGGGCGCAGCAATGGGCCCTGCTGTGAATTATTAGATCAATAATTATAATTGCATGCCCCTGTTGAACAGGGGCTGAAAAATTGGGCCTTTGGTGGTGGTGGTGTTGACACAACACTGTAAGGCCTGACAGTTACTCTTGGTGGGCGCAGCAATGGGCCCTGCTGTGAATTATTAGATCAATAATTATAATTGCATGCCCCTGTTGAACAGGGGCTGAAAAATTGGGCCTTAGGCACTGGTGGCACAACACTGCAACCCCTCACAGATACTGTACTTGGAGCACAGCAATGAGGCCTGTTGCAAATATTGCATCAAAAATTGTAATTACACGCCCCTATTAAACAGGGGCTGAAAAATTGGGCCTTAGCCACTGGTGGCGTCACCCATAAACCAAAATGATCTTCCAAGCTATCATCATTAATCGTATCATTGAGGAGGAGGAGGAGGATAGCCAGTCAACATAACAGCACAGGCACTCAGCATCAGCATCAGTCTTGAAGGGATGTGACATTTTAAAATCAATTAGTCTGTTATATCAGCATCAGGTGTGTGGTAGCTGGTGGTGATCCAAGACTGGTTCATCTTGATGAAAGTCAGTCGATCAACCGAGTCGGTGGACAGGCGCACCCTGTGATCCGTGACAAATCCTCCAGCAGCAATGAATGTGCGTTCTGAAAGAACGCTGGATGCAGGACAGGCCAGTAGCTCAATTGCATACTGTGCAAGCTCTGGCCAGTGATCCATCCTCAAGACCCAGTAAGCCAGAGGATTTTCGGTGGGGAAGGTGTCCAAGTCTGACCTTGCCCCTAGGTATTCCTGCACCATGTATATCAGACGCTGGCGATGGTTGCTGGAACCGATCATACTTTGGGGCTGCGGACTAAAGAATTATCTGAACGCATCGGTCAGACGGCCACCTTCCCCACCGCTCCTTCTTTGACTGCCCAAAGCCTCAGCAACTCGTTGTCCAGGACCAGGAGTTTGTAACCTCCTAGTCTCTGGGAACGCGTTGCACAGACCTTTCTGCAAGGCCTCCCGGAGTTGTCTCATCCTCTGCTCCCTCTGCGACGGTAAGATAAGGTCCGCAACCTTACCCTTGTACCGTGGATCAAGGAGAGTGGCCAGCCAGTAATGGTCCCTCTCCTTGATCCGAAGAATACGAGGATCCTTCCACAGACTTTGCAGGATCAGGGAGGCCATGCAGCGTAGGTTAGCTGAGGCATTCAGTCCGGAGTCCTCTGGGTCACTAAGGACGACATGATCCGCAGCCACCTCCTCCCAGCCACGTACAAGTCCACTGGTTTCTTGGGACTGTAAATCATCCCTAAAAGACTGCTGCTGATGATGCTGAGTGCCAGCCTCCACCTCCATGCTGACACAATCCTCCTCCTCCTCCTCCTCTTCCTGTGCGATGGGTGGGACAGAAGGAACACTGTCTGGGTAAAGGGGGCCTTGAGAGGCAAGGAAGTCCTCCTCTTCCTGCCTCTGTTCTGCCTCAAGTGCCCTGTCCATTATTCCACGCAGCGTGTGCTCCAACAGGTGGACAAGAGGTACAGTGTCACTGATGCATGCACTGTCACTGCTCACCATCCTCGTGGCCTCCTCAAATGGTGCCAGGACAGTGCATGCATCCCTGATCATGCCCCACTGGCGTGGTGAAAAAAACCCGAGCTCCCCTGACCCTGTCCTGGTGCCATAGTCGCACAGGTACTCATTGATGGCCCTCTGCTGCGTGTGCAGCCGCTGCAGCATGGCCAACGTTGAGTTCCACCTGGTGGGCATGTCACATATAAGGCGGTTCTTGGGCAGGTTCAACTCCTTTTGCAGCTCAGCCAGGCGAGCACTGGCATTATAAGATCTGCGGAAATGCACACAGACTTTCCTGGCCTGCCTCAGGACATCCTGTAAGCCCGGGTACCTGCCCAAGAACCGCTGCACCACCAGGTTAAGGACGTGAGCCATACAGGGCACATGGGTCAGTTGTCCCTGTCGGAGGGCGGAGAGGAGATTGGTGCCATTGTCGCAAACCACCATTCCTGGCTTAAGCTGGCGTGGCGTCAACCACCTCTCGGCCTGCCCCTTCAGAGCAGACAGGACCTCTGCCCCAGTGTGGCTCCTGTCCCCCAAACACACCAGCGCAAGCACGGCATGGCATCATTTTGCCTGCGTACTTGCGTAGCCCCTTGAACGCCTACGGAGCACCGCTGGTTCCGAGGACAAACCACAGGAAGAGGCCATGGAGGAAGAAGAAGAGGAGGGGGTGGAGGAGAGAGGTGTGTCACAACCAGTAGTAGCATTTTGGAGGCGTGGCGGCGGAACAACCTCCAACACTACTGCACCTTGTCCTGCATCCTTCCCAGCTGCCAAAAGAGTGACCCAATGGGCCGTGAAAGACAGGTAACGTCCCTGTCCATGCCTGCTGGACCATGAGTCAGCGGTAATATGCACCTTACCGCTGACCGCCCTGTCCAGCGAGGCCAAGACATTGCCTTCCACATGCCTGTAGAGAGCCGGAATCGCCTTCCGTGAGAAAAAGTGGCGTTTGGGAACCTGCCACTGAGGAACCGCACATTGCACAAACTCACGGAAGGGGGCCGAGTCTACCAACTGAAAAGGCAGCAGTTGAAGCGCTAGCAATTTAGCCAAGCTAGCATTCAACCGCTGGGCATGTGGATGGCTGGGAGTGAACTTCTTTCGACGGTCCAGCAGCTGGGGCAGGGAAATTTGCCTGCTAGAATCGGACGTCGGTGTACTGCTAGCAGTGTGGCCGCAAGTACTTGGCTGTGACACACCTAATTCTACACCTTCATTCCTCTCAGTGCAGGTTTCAGAGAGGACTGAAGGTATACTGGGGTTGGAGATCCCAGCTGATGCGGTGCAAGGAGAGGTCCGCTTTGTTCTTTGGTGTGGGTCTTTAAGGTAGGCTTGCCAACGAGCTGCATGGCAGGTCAACATATGTCTGATCAAGCATGTGGTGCCCAAGCGGCTGATGTCTTGGCCACGCGATATACGCTTGAGACATATGTTGCAAACAGCAGCTGTGCGATCTGATGCACTCGCCTCAAAAAAGGCCCACACCAAATAACTTTTTGAATGACGGGCAGAGGCAGCGCCCTGCACAGGCGGAGCTTTGCGGTGTGATTCCGTCGGTGTGCTGCCCATACGCTGGCCACCCAAGGGCATCCTGCCTCGTTGGAGATGTGCCTCCTCCTCATCCTCCTCCTCCTCCTCCTCTCTCCTATTAGGCACCCACGTGGAGTCAGTGACCTCATCATCCCCTCCCTCCTCATCACTGGAGCCAATCTGGCAGTATGCTGCAGCTGCTGGAGCATGACTGCCAGATTGGTGTCCTTCTTGAGCATCCCCTCTCTCAGCTCTCACGCTACTGCCTTCCTCTAGCTGGGTATCATCATCAGATCCTTCGAAACGCTGGGCATCCTCCTGGAGCATGTACCCAACACTGTGCTCAAACAGTTCGGGGGCCTCCTCAGGAGGAGGACATGGTGGGTCTAGGGAAGGAGTGACTAATGATGACATTGATACCAGAGAAGAGGACGCTTTGGCAGCTGCTTTGCCAGTACCCTGAGCCTGGGTGAGAGAGGATGAGGTGGGCTTGGTCATCCACTCTACCAAGTCTTCGGCATGATGTGGCTCAACATGTCCAGCTGCCGAAAAGAAGGACAAGCGTGTCCCATGGCCATGTGCTGATGACAATGCACCGCGTCCACGACCAGCACTGTTGCCCCCAGACACAGAGCCTGCTTGCCCTCTTTTTTTGCCTCCTGACTGTCTGCCTCTCCTTGTTTGCCTTCCAGACATTTTAATGGATGGCCTGCAGGGAGATGGGAAAAACAGCAATAAGGGCTACCTTCAGGTGTATACTGTGCAGGAGGCTTAGCAACAAAGACACTGACACTGTCCCCTGCCTATCCTTCTCTGTCCCTAAACACAAGGATTTGCAATATGGTTCAGCAAGATTGGTTTAGCACAGAATAGCACACTGATAGTTTCCCTCACTGTCCTTCTCTGTCCCTACAAACAAGATTTAGCACAGAATAGCACACTGATAGTTTCCACGAGTGTCCTTCTCTGTCCCTAAACTCAAGGATTTCAAATATGGTTCAGCAAGATTGGTTTAGAACAGAATAGCACAATGACAGTTTCCCTCACTGTCCTTCTCTGTCCCTACAAACAAGGATTAGCACAGAATAGCACACTGATAGTTTCCACGAGTGTCCTTCTCTGTCCCTAAACTCAAGGATTTCAAATATGGTTCAGCAAGATTGGTTTAGAACAGAATAGCACACTGACAGTTTCCCTCACTGTCCTTCTCTGTCCCTACAAACAAGGATTAGCACAGAATAGCACACTGATAGTTTCCACGAGTGTCCTTCTCTGTCCCTAAACTCAAGGATTTCAAATATGGTTCAGCAAGATTGGTTTAGAACAGAATAGCACACTGACACTTTCCCTCACTGTCCTTTTCTGTCCCTACAAACAAGATTTAGCACAGAATAGCACACTGATAGTTTCCACGAGTGTCCTTCTCTGTCCCTAAACTCAAGGATTTCAAATATGGTTCAGCAAGATTGGTTTAGGACAGAATAGCACACTGACACTTTCCCTCACTGTCCTTCTCTGTCCCTACAAACAAGATTTAGCACAGAATAGCACACTGATAGTTTCCACGAGTGTCCTTCTCTGTCCCTAAACTCAAGGATTTCAAATATGGTTCAGCAAGATTGGTTTAGCACAGAATAGCATACTGATAGTTTCCCTCACTGTCCTTCTCTGTCCCTACAAACAAGGATTAGCACAGAATAGCACACTGATAGTTTCCACGAGTGTCCTTCTCTGTCCCTAAACTCAAGGATTTCAAATATGGTTCAGCAAGATTGGTTTAGAACAGAATAGCACACTGATAGTTTCCTTCTCTGTCCCTAAACTCAATGATTTCAAATATGGTTCAGCAAGATTGGTTTAGGACAGAATAGCACACTGACACTTTCCCTCACTGTCCTTCTCTGTCCCTACAAACAAGATTTAGCACAGAATAGCACACTGATAGTTTCCACGAGTGTCCTTCTCTGTCCCTAAACTCAAGGATTTCAAATATGGTTCAGCAAGATTGGTTTAGAACAGAATAGCACACTGATAGTTTCCACGAGTTTCCTTCTCTGTCCCTAAACTCAAGGATTTCAAATATGGTTCAGCAAGATTGGTTTAGGACAGAATAGCACACTGACACTTTCCCTCACTGTCCTTCTCTGTCCCTACAAACAAGATTTAGCACAGAATAGCACACTGATAGTTTCCACGAGTGTCCTTCTCTGTCCCTAAACTCAAGGATTTCAAATATGGTTCAGCAAGATTGGTTTAGAACAGAATAGCACACTGACAGTTTCCCTCACTGTCCTTCTCTGTCCCTACTAACAAGGATTAGCACAGAATAGCACACTGATAGTTTCCATGAGTGTCCTTCTCTGTTCCTAAACTCAAGGATTTCAAATATGGTTCAGCAAGATTGGTTTAGGACAGAATAGCACACTGACACTTTCCCTCACTGTCCTTCTCTGTCCCTACAAACAAGATTTAGCACAGAATAGCACACTGATAGTTTCCACGAGTGTCCTTCTCTGTCCCTAAACTCAAGGATTTCAAATATGGTTCAGCAAGATTGGTTTAGCACAGAATAGCACACTGATAGTTTCCCTCACTGTCCTTCTCTGTCCCTACAAACAAGGATTAGCACAGAATAGCACACTGATAGTTTCCACGAGTGTCCTTCTCTGTCCCTAAACTCAAGGATTTCAAATATGGTTCAGCAAGATTGGTTTAGAACAGAATAGCACACTGACAGTTTCCCCGAGTGTCCTTCTCTGTCCCTAAACTCAAGGATTTCAAATATGGTTCAGCAAGATTGGTTTAGGACAGAATAGCACACTGACACTTTCCCTCACTGTCCTTCTCTGTCCCTACAAACAAGATTTAGCACAGAATAGCACACTGATAGTTTCCACGAGTGTCCTTCTCTGTCCCTAAACTCAAGGATTTCAAATATGGTTCAGCAAGATTGGTTTAGAACAGAATAGCACACTGACAGTTTCCCTCACTGTCCTTCTCTGTCCCTACAAACAAGGATTAGCACAGAATAGCACACTGATAGTTTCCACGAGTGTCCTTCTCTGTCCCTAAACTCAAGGATTTCAAATATGGTTCAGCAAGATTGGTTTAGCACAGAATAGCACACTGATAGTTTCCCTCACTGTCCTTCTCTGTCCCTACAAACAAGATTTAGCACAGAATAGCACACTGATAGTTTCCACGAGTGTCCTTCTCTGTCCCTAAACTCAAGGATTTCAAATACGGTTCAGCAAGATTGGTTTAGAACAGAATAGCACACTGACAGTTTCCCTCACTGTCCTTCTCTGTCCCTACAAACAAGGATTAGCACAGAATAGCACACTGACACTTTCCCTCACTGTCCTTCTCTGTCCCTACAAACAAGATTTAGCACAGAATAGCACGCTGACACTTTCCCTCACTGTCCTTCTCTGTCCCTACAAACAAGGTTTAGCACAGAATGACACACTGACACTCTCCCTACCTATCCTTCTCTGTCCCTAAACACAAGGAATCCAGGATTAGTAAAGGAAAAAAATGACACTGTCCCTGCCTATGCTTCTCTTTCCCTGCTCCGGAACACACTACACAAGGCCGCCGCGCTGGCGGCCTTTTATAGTGTGGGGCGTGTACTAAACACCCTCAACAATAATTGGCCACAGGCATCCTGCCTGTGGCCAATCATTGCTCTCCTCGCTGCCGGCGCTGTGATTGGCCAAGCATGCAGGGTCACAGTGCATGCTTGGCCAATCACAGCGCCTGGATGACACTGCGATGGCGTAGTGCATTGTGGGCCGTTCGCGTCACTCGAATTTGGCGCGAACGGGCCAAATCGTTCGATCTACGTCGAACGATCGAACAGCCGATGTTCGAGTCGAACGTATGTTCGACTCGAACACGAAGCTCATCCCTAGCCAGGTATACAGGGGTTCCGAAGGCAGGCAGAAGAGGACAGAATAGCACTGTTCGCGGACTATATCCTGTTTTTCCTTGGAGATGTTGAAACTTCCTTTAAATATAGTGATACAAATGGTTGGAGAGTTCGGACGATTTTCTGGTCTGGTTATCAATTGGGAGAAGTCGGCTTTGTTGCTGGTGGACCCACCTGGTGACCAGATACCGTCTGGAACCCCCCACCTAAAAGTAGTAGCAAAATTTAAATATCTGGCTGTTTGGATCACGAGTGATACAAACCAGTATGTTAACCTCCCTGGCGGTATGATTCTGTCTGGAATTATGTACCAAAAGGTGGTGTTATGTATTGTAGGCCTGCAATTCTTAGTAATTACTTACTTAAACCTGACCAAACAAGAGTGTAGTAGACATCCTGGGTATGATAAAGTTTGAAACACTAAATCATAAATTATAATATAATAAATAACTATAAATAATTATAACAAATAGTAATGTAATTATAATAAAAATTATTCAATAATGTAATCAAATCAAAAACACTGAAATTTGCTCAGTTGCAGAATTGTCACTGTCATTAGATTTAGTGTTTGATGACGAATTTCCCCACAAATCGCTATCGCTCAATTCTGCAAGTGATTCTAATTTATTATCGCTGTTTTTTAGCTGGTCTAAAACCACTTTTGACATAAAGGGACACTTTTTAATTAACAAAGGTTTTATTGAATTAGACACAGTGTATACATATGAAGTACAATCACAAACTATGCAAGTCAAATAATACCACATCAATGACATTGGCCACACAATACATCTGATGCTACAACATATGGAGCAAGTGTTCCATCAGTACAGGTACATGGTATAAGATTTCTGGCATTAGGGCATTGTATAGAACAGTGTACAGTCTATATTTTCCATAAAAAGGACTTATCTCACAATCAACTACAGGTATCAGAGTTCTGTAACCAGTGGTCCCAGACTTTCTCATATTTGGACGGGCACCCCCTGTTTATATAAACACATTTTTTGTACGGCATAGTGGCATTAACTTCCGCCTTCCATTCCGCCATGGTGGGAGGTAATGGCCTCATCCACTTTCTGGCGATGATTTTTCTGGCTGAAAACAAGGTCTCCTGAAGGAATATTTTCGAATATTTGTCCACACCTACTGGGAAGATCCCTAGAAGGCACTGTTTCAGATCCAAGGTAAGAGGTGAGCCCATATCATCATGCAGGAAATCCACCACCTGTTTCCATAGATCCTGAATTTTAACACAAGCCCATAGCAAGTGAAAGAAGGTGCCCGTCTCAAAGCCACAAAGTGGACAGCGGGTAGACTGTCCCCTCCTATACCTGGCCACCCTAAGTGGGGTAAGATATGCTCTTTGTAAAATATAAATTTGGGACAACCTGTCAGACAGCTTCAGGGACACCTCCCTGCAGGTCTCAAGGGCCTCCTCCCATTCCTCATTTTCCAATGGGCCCACCTCCCTCTCCCATCTAGGCTTCAGATCAAATGCCAGTTTGCTAGAGACGGGGGTGGAGAGCATATTGTAAAAGCATGAGATTAAGCCCTTCGGGTCTGCACTCCTAGCAATAGCCATGATCGGATTTGACGTGGGTTGTGGGGGAGATTGCGGGAACTGGGCCTGAGTCGCGTGGCGGATCTGGAGGTAGCGAAAGAACATGTGGTTATGGAGCATATATTGTTCTTTAAGCAGATCAAATGGTTTAAGATTACCGTCAGACAGAATGTGGTGTAGGTAATATATGCCTCGAGAACTCCATACTCCTGAATCTAATATGCGTCCATATTCTGGCAGAGATGAATTATGCCACAGAGGCGCATAATCATTGTGGGGTGGTATTTTGAGTCTGGTGGATGCGAGGGACCACACACGCTTATAGTGATATAAGAGAGATTTAGTATCCTCTCCCGGATCTGTACTATCTGTCCCCAGGGCAAGTGGATAAAGGGGGTCTTGGGTTTGTTGCGCCCATTTTGGACATAGCAGAATTCGAAATCGCTCGCTGTCAGTCTTATCAATATGATAGAACTGGGACAGCTGGGCCGCAATGTAATAAAGGTTAAAGTCGTACCACCCATATCTGTTGGGTTTTTAAGTGATTGCCAGGAAAGTTTATGATGACTGGGCCCCCAAACAAATGGTTTAAGCAGAGCTTCCAATATCTTAAAGTACTTTAGTTGGATATATATAGGGGAGTGCCAAAGAATGTATAAAACCTTAGGCAAAAGGACCATTTTAATAAGGTTAATATGTCCCCACACCCCGAGGGGCAGCCGGGCCCATGCGCAGATTTTGGTCCTGACCATGGCAAGAAGGGGTTCAATATTAAGGGCAAGATAATCAGAAGGGGTCCTAGATATATTTATCCCAAGGTACTTTATGACCCCGACCCTTTGAAGAGGTAAATTGGCTTCGGACTCGGGGGGAGGAAAACTATCAAGTGGTAATATCTGTGACTTGTCCCAATTAATTTTGAGGCCGGAAAAGATTCCAAACTGTTCAATGATTTGTAGGGCCCTGAGGAGGGAAGGTCCTGAATCTGCTAAGTACAGTAGCGTGTCATCCGCATACATACTTAGTTTTTCTGTGAGGGGTCCCAAGCTTAATCCCGCTATCTCTGGATCTGCCCGAATGACCATGGCTAGGGGCTCAGCCGCTAAAGCGTACAGTAGAGGAGAGAGAGGGCAGCCCTGCCGTGTGCCTCTACTGAGGCTGAACGATGGAGAGGGCCACCCATTCGCCACCACCTTGGCCGACGGATCCCGATAAAGGAGCTGAGTCCACCGCACAAAGTTCGGCCCGAATCCATACCCCTCCAGGCATCTCCAGAGATATTCCCATTCTACTGAGTCAAACGCTTTTGCAGTGTCCAACGTCACCACTACTCGCGTTCCGACTGCCTCGTGTGTGGCCTGCAAATTAATAAAGAACTTCCGTAGGTTAAACGAAGTATTGCGACCTGGCATGAAGCCGGCTTGGTCCGGGTGTATAAGGGAGAGGATGATCTGGTTGAGGCGTATGGAAAGAATTTTGGCTAGAATTTTAATGTCCACTTGTAGCAGGGAGATAGGGTGGTAAGACTCAGGGAGTCCTGGGTCTTTTCCGGGTTTAGGTATGAGTACTATCATGGCCTCCTGCATAGAGGGTGGTAAAGCAAAGGACTCGAAGAGATCGCTATATAGTACCAGTAATTTGGGAATGAGAACTTCACCAAACTGAGAGTAAAATTCTATGGGGAGAGCGTCCGATCCCGGAGACTTGGACCTAGCAAAACTCGTTATGGCTATGGCTATCTCACCTTCAGTGAGGGGTGCCTCAAGGAGGGCAACCTGGTCTTCCGTCAGTTTCGGAAAGGGCACGCTCGCGAGGAAAGAGGTCATGTGGTCGCCATTGGGAGGAGCTGAGGATTGGTATAGGTCAGAAAACAAGTCTTTAAACTTGGAGGTCACTGCGCGAGGGTCCGTAATCAGGGTCCTCCCCGATCCACGCAGGGTGATAACTACTGGGGGTCTTTCCTCACTATGAATCAAGTATGCTAATAGTTTGCCAGCCTTTTCCCCATGTTCGAACATTTTTTGCCTAGTGAAAAATAATTTGCGTTTAGCTTTTTCAAATTGAAGTTGATTAACAACCCTGGTCTGTAGTTTGAGTAGACTCGCATTAGCAGGTGACGGGTCAGTTGCATACGTACTTTCCAAATTGGAAAGTGCCTCCAACGCCTTGGTAGAAGCCTCAGAAGAGTCTGCCTTAATTCTATTGATATAAAAAATTAGGTGTGCCCGGGCATGCAGCTTGAATGATTCCCATACTATGGAGGGGGAAGCAGAATGGGTATTATCTGAAAAGAATCTACTCCACTCCTCAGTAAGTTCGTCTTCCTCTGGCAGAAGTGACAGCCAGAACGGGTTCAGGCGCCACAACCGCAACGGTTTGTCTAGGGGGACACTCAGAGTGATCGAGTAGGGACTATGGTCAGACAATAGTCTGGGCCCGAAGGCTGCGGTCTGTAAGCGTGGGGCTAATCCCTGGGAGATAAAGATAAAGTCTATTCTAGACATGGAGTTATGGGATGCGGAGAAACAAGAATATGCTCTGGCTTGGGGATACTTGTGTCTCCAGGTATCAATAAGGTGGAAGGAAGAAATTAGCTTGGAGAACTTAGTATCCCCAGCAGGTCTCACCGTTCCCTGGGAGGTCAGTAACCTATCCATAACTGTGTTTAACACCATGTTAAAATCCCCCAACCAAATTGCCTGCGTAGCAGGGTATCTAGTCATGAAAGAAATGCCATCAAGCAGTATGGATTCACTATATGGGGGTGGTATATAGAAGGCCAAGATTAGAAGGGGTTCCCCATACAGTTTGACTGACAGAAATATGTAGCGACCTCTAGGGTCAGTAGTGACCTCACCCAGTTCAAAGTGCACAGACTTCACCACTAGCACAGAGACACCTCTAGAATATGATGTGTGAGATGAGTGGTACGCCCACCCCACCCAAGGTCGGCGAAGGGCCAACTGGAGTCGCCCCTCTATGTGCATCTCCACCAGTACCGCCACATCAGCCCTCTGCTTTTTCAGGAATGTAAGGGCCGCCGCACGCTTGATTTTGTCGCGCAGCCCCCTCACATTCCAGACCAAGAATTTTAATGACGCCATATCAATTTTCCCCCATCAGAACACACCCATAGTTTACCTTTAAACAATATGGTCCCATATGGCCTAGGCACAGTGAACCGCTGGTACACATAAAGAAGGAGCAGTAAGGAGCGTAATAACACATAGAGACACCATGTGAGTGCTGGACAATGTTGCATGTAATGTGTCTGATTCATCATATACACTGACATAAAATTAAACCATAACTTCCCCTCCCTTACCCCCCTCCCCCACCCCGCCCTGCATCTTGTCGAACTGATGCGGGCATCATCCCAAAACAGAACTGTAACTGCCATCCAGAAAAAAAAGGGGTTGTAATATAAAACAGGAGTAAAAGCTCACGGGACCTCATTAACAGCCGTATGCAGTAAGGATTCATAACAGGCCTACAGCAGCATAATAATATAAATATAAATGCATCAGAGTATCCTCTGCAGATGTGAGAGACCGCACATGGGCAGTCTCTAAGGCCCCGGGCACCTTGTCCATACATCCTGGATGGGCATCGGGAAAAGTCTCGCTGCACTGTACACGTTTACAGTAGAACTCCTACTGTCCTGGGCTCCTGCTGCACCCGCAGCTAAGGATATGTGGGAGCCCACAATGGGGCTCGAAGGAGTTCAGTCAGTAATACATTCAAGTAGTGTACCACAGGTTCTGAGGTATCAAGGCGTATTTCCCTCCACTAACTATTGCATGCTCCTGGCTATTAGGTAGCCATCCCTAGGGTTCCACAAATAGAACAACAGGTGTAATCCTGGGAATAAAGGGGTAAGGTGCAAATAAGCAGTCAGGTCATGCAGCTCGGCAGCACAGAAAAAAATGACAAGTTTGGGCAGGTCCAGGATAGCAGACATCATACTCACAAAGTCACTTATTTCCCCGGACCAAGGAGAGCGCGGCGTTCCAGCCAGGTGATGGTGTCTTCAGGGTTATCAAAAAAAGGACTTTGCCATCATGTTCCACTCTGAGACAGGCAGGAAACAGCATTGCATATTTGTAGTTGTGGATTCTGAGCCTGCGCTTGGCCTCCATGAAAGTTTGGTGGCGGCGTTGAACCTCCGCCGAGAAATCAGGAAACACAGCCACCTTAGCATTCCCAAAGGTGATATTCCCCTTCAATCTGGCCAATCTGAGGGCGGCATCTCGGTCCTTGTAATTCAGCATTTTAGCTATGAAAGTGCGCAGTGGAGCTCCCTGCGGCGGTGGCTTGGCTGGCATGCGGTGAGCCCTCTCAACTGCTAGCAAGGGGGAGAAGGCCTCTCTCCCATAGGTGGTGATAAGGAGCTGTTCCAAAAAAGTGGTAGGATCCTTACCCTCAGATCCCTCAGGTAAACCTATCAAGCGTATGTTGCACCTCCTGAGCCTGTTCTCCATCTCGTCTTGCTTGGAGAACAGTTGCAGGATTTATTGTTGCATATGGTCAGCTCCCGTCTGCAATGGCAGGAGCGCATCCTCCACTTCGCTCAGGCGGGTCTCCGCAGTCTTCACCCTCTCGCGCAGATTTTGCAGGTCCTGTCGGATGCGGGATATATCCACTCTCACCTCCTCAATCTGCGTTGTCAGAGATGTGCGGCATAGGGTGATGGCTTCCAGGAGCTGGGCTGTATCTCCCGCCGGTCTTCCACTGTCCTCCGGCGCTGCGCCGCCATCTTCCCCCGGCTCATCTGAATCCTGATGCCGGAATTGGGACAACTTTGCCGCCGCAGATTTCTGAGATTTCGACGGTGACATGACGGTTGGGGCACAGGGTGTCCAGGTAGGTGAGTACAACGGAAAGATACAGTCTGTGGATTACAGGATGCAATGGATTGCAGGATTAATGGCTGGAGCTCCTCAGCAAGCATCCTACTCCATGCACCGTCAGGCCACGCCCCCATAAAGGGACACTTTTTGGTTTCTATGGACAATCTCCAGTTTCCAGGCAGAAAGAACAGTTTATATAATATAAAAGTGCATGCAGGACACTGGACAAACCACTAGGTTCAAAGGGTGTGTGTAATTATTTGATACAGTACTGTAATCAGTAATATTACAGTATACTGTATCTATACTATGTTTTTCACTTTTTGAATTTGGCGCTGAACTCCGCCCCTGTGCGCGGTAACGGAGCTCGGCACCCGGCAGTATGAATCGAGCGAGACACGGCTCGCACACACTGTGGGGAGACATCGCAGGATCCAGGGAACAAGGTAAGTAACTTCCCCTGGATACTGCGATGCAGCCCAAGTCTGGCTCAGGATTACCGCTCTTAGCATTAAAAACTCACACGAGCCAGACTCGGAAATACCGCCAAGGGGGTTAATAATAATCTAGCCCCATTATTACTTAAATTAAAGCAAAAGGGAGATAGCTGGAGTTGACTCCCTTTATCCGTAGCAGGGCGCTGCAATTTAATAAAGATAATATGGCTGCCGCAGATACTATACCTGTTCCATAATTCCCTGGTTTGGATAGGCCAAAAATGGTTTAAAAGAATAGAATCCCTTTTTAGAGAATTAATCTGGAAGAAGGGTCAAGCTAGGATTAGCCCTGGTTCACACTGGTGCGATTTGACATGTCAAATCGCATGTCAAATCGGCAAAATTTGCCGCAAATTGCGGGCAATGGCACCGTCCTAATCGGTGCGACGCCACATCTGCGGCGC
The DNA here is from genome assembly GCA_029206835.1 of Rana muscosa. Taxonomy (NCBI): domain Eukaryota; kingdom Metazoa; phylum Chordata; class Amphibia; order Anura; family Ranidae; genus Rana; species Rana muscosa. The sequence goes on from CM055121.1 coordinate 77,262,087, forward strand.
TGCACCGATTTCAAAAAGTAGTTTCTGTACTACTTTTTGCGATTTCAGCCACGATTTACATTGACATCTGTGTCAGATGTCTCTGTAATCGAGCTGAAATCGGGACTGACAGGCAGGAGTGAAATTGTGCGAGTTCAGCTGAACTCGCACGGCTTCACTCCCGCAGCCCCAGTGTGAACCTGGGCTAAGTCTGCAAACTATGCAATTACCGATTAAAGAAGGGGGTATGGCGGTCCCACACCCGAGATCATACTTCCTGGCATCCCAGCTGCAACATCTAGCGGGTTGCGGAACCATAGGAGGTGGGAATTCTAGTGGTAGAATGATGCTAACGGGGGCCCCACATAGTATACTAGTGGAGGCACTGGAGGCAGACTCATTCATCCATAGATGCCCGACTATAAAACTAGTTAGTAAAGTATGGCAGGTAACAAAGGCACTAATGGGGTACAACGGGGTAACAGAATACACCCCCCTATGGAACAACAAAAACTTGGCAGAAGTGAGGGGTATAGAGAGGCCCAGGGAATGGGAGAGACAGGATATTAACCGATTAATTCAACTATACGAGGGCAACCTTATGAAAACATTCTTTGATTTAAGGTGGGAATTTAACATATCAAATAATTCCTTTTATAAATACCTTCAGATCAGACACGCCATTCAAGTACAGTTTAGGTCACAAATAAATGAATGGACCCAGATCCCCATTCTCCTAAAAATAATTAAGCCGGATGCTTCTAAAGGACTAATTTCTGAGCTATATGCCAGATTGGGAGTAGGGATGAGCTCGGTGTTCGAGTCGAACATAGGTTCGACTCGAACATCGGCTGTTCGCAGCGTTCGGCGAACAACGAACGATTTGGGCCGTTCGCGCCAAATTCGAATGACGCGAACGGCCCACAATACACTGCGCCATCGCAGTGTAATCCCGGCGCTGTGATTGGCCAAGCGTGCACTGTGACCCTGCATGCTTGGCCAATCACAGCGCCGGCAGCGAGGAGAGCAATGATTGGCCACAGGCAGGATGCCTGTGGCCAATTATAGCTGAGGGGGTTTAGTACACGCCCCACACTATAAAAGGCCGCCAGCGCGGCGGCCTTGTGTAGTGTGTTCCGGAGCAGGGAAAGTGAAGGATAGGCAGGGACAGTGTCAAATCTTGTCAAATCTATTCTTTGCTAAACCTTGTGTGTAGGGACAGAGAAGGATAGGCAGGGAGAGTGTCAGTGTCATATTCTTTGCTAAACCTTGTGTGTAGAGAGAGAGAAGGATAGGCAGGGAGAGTGTCAGTGTCATATACTTTGATAAACCTTGTGTGCAGGGAGAGAGAAGGATAGGCAGGGGACAGTGTCAGTGTCATATTCTTTGCTAAACCTTGTGTGCAGGGAGAGAGAAGGATAGGCAGGGAGAGTGTCAGTGTCATATACTTTGATAAACCTTGTGTGCAGGGAGAGAGAAGGATAGGCAGGGGACAGTGTCAGTGTCATTGTTGCTAAGCCTCCTGCACATTATACACCTGAAGTTAGCCCGTATTGCTGCTTTTTCCTGGTGTGTTACACCAACAGGATTTTGCGGCACTTACAGAGGGCGGAGTGTGCCTCCTGACCATATTACACCTTAACTTAGCCCGTATTGCTGCTTTTTCCTGGTGTGTTACACCAACAGGATTTTGCGGCACTTACAGCGGGCGGAGTGTGCCTCCTGACCATATTACACCTTAACTTAGCCTGTATTGCTGCTTTTTCCTGGTGTGTTACACAAACAGGATTTTGCGGCACTTACAGCGGGCGGAGTGTGCCTCCTGACCATATTACACCTTAACTTAGCCTGTATTGCTGCTTTTTCCTGGTGTGTTACACCAACAGGATTTTGCGGCACTTACAGCGGGCGGAGTGTACCTCCTGACCATATTACACCTTAACTTAGCCTGTATTGCTGCTTTTTCCTGGTGTGTTACACAAACAGGATTTTGCGGCACTTACAGCAGGCGGAGTGTGCCTCCTGACCATATTACACCTTAACTTAGCCTGTATTGCTGCTTTTCCCATTTCCCTGCAGGCCATTAGAATGTCTGGAAGGCAAACAAGGAGAGGCAGACAGTCAGGAGCCAAAAAAAGAGGGCAAGCAGGCTCTGTGTCTAGAGACAACAGTGCTGGTCGTGGACGCGGTGCATCGCCATCAGCACGTGGCCATGGGACACGCTTGTCCTTCTTTTCGGCAGCTGGACGTGTTGAGCCGCATCATGCCGAAGACTTGGTAGAGTGGATGACCAAGCCCTCCTCATCCTCCTCATCCTCTCTCACCCAGGCTCAGGGTACTGGCAAAGCAGCTGCCAAAGCGTCCTCTTCCCTGGTATCAATGTCATCATCAGTCACTCCTTCCCTAGACCAACCATGTCCTCCTGAGGAGTCCCCCGAACTGTTTGAGCACAGTGTTGGGTACATGCTCCAGGAGGATGCCCAGCGTTTCGAAGGGTCTGATGATGATACCCAGCTAGAGGAAGGCAGTAGCGTGAGAGCAGAGAGAGGGGATGCTCAAGAAGGACACCAATCTGGCAGTCATGTTCCAGCAGCTGCAGCATACTGCCAGATTGGCTCCAGTGATGAGGAGGGAGGGGATGATGAGGTCACTGACTCCACGTGGGTGCCTAATAGGAGAGAGGAGGAGGAGGAGGAGGAGGATGAGGAGGAGGCACATCTCCAACGAGGCAGGATGCCCTCGGGGGGCCAGCGTAAGGGCAGCACACCGGCGGAATCACACCGCAGAGCTCCGCCTGTGCAGGGCGCTGCCTCTGCCCGTTATTCAAAAAGTTCTTTGGTGTGGGCCTTTTTTGAGTCGAGTGCATCAGATCGCACAGCTGCTGTTTGCAACATATGTCTCAAGCGTATATCGCGTGGCCAAAACATCACCCGCTTGGGCACCACATGCTTGACCAGACATATGTTGACCTGCCATGCAGCTCGTTGGCAAGCCTACCTTAAAGACCCACACCAAAGAACAAAGCTGACCTCTTCTTGCACCGCATCAGCTGGGATCTCCAACCCCACTATACCTTCAGTCCTCTCTGAAACCTGCTCCGAGAGGAATGAAGGTGTAGAATTAGGTGTGTCACAGCCAAGTACTTGCGGGCACTCTGCTAGCAGTACACCAACGTCCGATTCTAGCAGGCAAATTTCCCTGCCCCAGCTGCTGGAACGTCGAAAGAAGTTCACTCCCAGCCATCCACATGCCCAGCGGTTGAATGCTAGCTTGGCTAAATTGCTAGCGCCTCAACTGCTGCCTTTTCAGTTGGTAGACTCGGCCCCCTTCCGTGAGTTTGTACAATGTGCGGTTCCTCAGTGGCAGGTTCCCAAACACCACTTTTTCTCACGGAAGGCGATTCCGGCTCTCTACCGGCATGTGGAAGGCAATGTCTTGGCCTCGCTGGACAGGGCGGTCAGCGGTAAGGTGCATATTACCGCTGACTCATGGTCCAGCAGGCATGGACAGGGACGTTACCTTTCTTTCACGGCCCATTGGGTCACTCTTTTGGCAGCTGGGAAGGATGCAGGACAAGGTGCAGTAGTGTTGGAGGTTGTTCCACCGCCACGCCTCCAAAATGCTACTACTGGTTGTGACACACCTCTGTCCTCCACCCCCTCCTCTTCTTCTTCCTCCGTGGCCTCTTCCTGTGCTTTGTCCTCAGAACCAGCGGTGCTCTGTAGGCGTTCAAGGGGCTACACAAGTACGCAGGCAAAAAGATGCCATGCCGTGCTTGCGCTGGTGTGTTTGGGGGACAGGAGCCACACTGGGGCAGAGGTTCTGTCTGCTCTGCAGGGGCAGGCCGAGAGGTGGTTGACGCCACGCCAGCTTAAGCCAGGAATGGTAGTTTGCGACAATGGCACCAACCTCCTCTCCGCTCTCCGACAGGGACAACTGACCCATGTGCCCTGTGTGGCTCACGTCCTTAACCTGGTGGTGCAGCAGTTCTTGGGCAGGTACCCGGGCTTACAGGATGTCCTGAGGCAGGCCAGGAAAGTCTGTGTGCATTTCCGCAGATCTTATAATGCCAGTGCTCGCCTGGCTGAGCTGCAAAAGGAGTTAAACCTGCCCAAGAACCGCCTTATATGTGACATGCCCACCAGGTGGAACTCAACGTTGGTCATGCTGCAGCGGCTGCACACGCAGCAGAGGGCCATCAATGAGTACCTGTGCGACTACGGCACCAGGACAGGGTCAGGGGAGCTCGGGTTTTTTTCACCACGCCAGTGGGGCATGATCAGGGATGCATGCACTGTCCTGGCACCATTTGAGGAGGCCACGAGGATGGTGAGCAGTGACAGTGCATGCATCAGTGACACTGTACCTCTTGTCCACCTGTTGGAACATACGCTGCGTGGAATAATGGACAGGGCACTTGAGGCAGAACAGAGGCAGGAAGAGGAGGACTTCCTTGCCTCTCAAGGCCCCCTTTACCCAGACAGTGTTCCTTCTGTCCCACCCATCGCACAGGAAGAAGAGGAGGAGGAGGAGGAGGAGGAGGAGGAGGAGGATTGTGTCAGCATGGAGGTGGAGGCTGGCACTCAGCATCATCAGCAGCAGTCTTTTAGGGATGATTTACAGTCCCAAGAAACCAGTGGACTTGTACGTGGCTGGGAGGAGGTGGCTGCGGATTATGTCGTCCTTAGTGACCCAGAGGACTCCGGACTGAATGCCTCAGCTAACCTACGCTGCATGGCCTCCCTGATCCTGCAAAGTCTGCGGAAGGATCCTCGTATTCTTCGGATCAAGGAGAGGGACCATTACTGGCTGGCCACTCTCCTTGATCCACGGTACAAGGGTAAGGTTGTGGACCTTATCTTACCGTCGCAGAGGGAGCAGAGGATGAGACAACTCCGGGAGGCCTTGCAGAAAGGTCTGTGCAACGCGTTCCCAGAGACTGGGAGGTTACAAACTCCTGGTCCTGGACAACGAGTTGCTGAGGCTTCGGTCAGTCAAAGAAGGAGCGGTGGGGAAGGTGGCCGTCTGACCGAAGCGTTCAGACAATTCTTTAGTCCGCAGCCCCAAGGTATGATCGGTTCCAGCAACCATCGCCAGCGTCTGATATACATGGTGCAGGAATACCTAGGGGCAAGGTCAGACTTGGACACCTTCCCCACCGAAAATCCTCTGGCTTACTGGGTCTTGAGGATGGATCACTGGCCAGAGCTTGCACAGTATGCAATTGAGCTACTGGCCTGTCCTGCATCCAGCGTTCTTTCAGAACGCACATTCAGTGCTGCTGGAGGATTTGTCACGGATCACAGGGTGTGCCTGTCCACCGACTCTGTTGATCGACTGACCTTCATAAAGATGAACCAGTCTTGGACCACTACCAGCTACCAAACACCTGAAGCTGATATAACAGACTAATTTATTTTCAAATGTCACATCCCTTCAAGACTGATGCTGATGCTGAGAGACTGTCCTGTTATGTTGACTGACTATCCTCCTCACCTCAATGATCCGATTGACGATGATAGCTTGGAAGAACATTTTTGTTTCTGGGTGCCGCCACCAGTGGCTAAGGCCCAATTTTTCAGCCCCTGTTTAACAGGGGTGTGTTATTACAATTTTTTATGCAATGCTTTGCAGCAGGGCTCATTCCTGCACTCCAACTAGAGTATCTGGGAGTGGTTTCAGTGTCGTGGCACCAGCACCAGTGGCTAAGGCCCAATTTTTCAGCCCCTGTTTAACAGGGGCGTGTAATTACAATTTTTGATGCAATACTTTGCAACAGGGCTCATTGCTGTGCTCCAAGTACAGTATCTGTGAGGGGTTGCAGTGTTGTGGCACCAGTGCCTAAGGCTCAATTTTTCTGCCCCTGTTTAACAGGGGCATGTAATTACAATTCTTGATCTAATAATTCACAGCAGGGCCCATTCCTGCGCCCACCAAGACTAACTGTGAGGCCTTACAGTGTTGTGTCAACACCACCACCACCACCACCACCAAAGGCCCAATTTTTCAGCCCCTGTTTAACAGGGGCGTGTAATTACAATTTTTGATGCAATACTTTGCAACAGGGTTCATTGCTGTGCTCCAAGTACAGTATCTGTGAGGGGTTGCAGTGTTGTGGCACCTGTGCCTAAGGCCCAATTTTTCTGCCCCTGTTTAACAGTGGCATGTAATTACAATTCTTGATCTAATAATTCACAGCAGGGCCCATTCCTGCGCCCACCAAGACTAACTGTGAGGCCTTACAGTGTTGTGTCAACACCACCACCACCACCACCACCAAAGGCCCAATTTTTCAGCTCCTGTTCAACAGGGGCATGCAATTACAATTCTTGATCTAATAATTCACAGCAGGGCCCATTCATGCGCCCACCAAGAGTAACTGTGAGGGCTCACAGTGTTGTGGCAACACCAACATGTAAGGGGCAAATTTCAGCTGAGTATATACGGCAGGCCCCTACTTTCAAACATCCAACTTACAAACGACTCCTCCTTGCAAACGGAAGGATACAACAGGAAGTGAGAGGAAATCTACCCCTAGGAAGGCAAATTCTCTCCTGTAAGAGTTAATATGGGAAAAAAAGTGTCTCCTCTCCACTGATTCTTTATCACCAATTCTTGTTTCAATAAAAACCCCAAATTTTCAAAAAACATTTGTCATTAGGACGGAAAGTGAGGTGAACTGTTCTGAACAGGTGCACACTGCACAGACAGCAAAACAAATGTTACAGGGGTGATAACCCTTCCCTATGTTTTCCAAAAAGCTTAAAAATTGATTTTTTGGCTGGAGCTACACTTAAACAATGTACCTGTTCAAAATTACAAACAGATTCTACATAAGAACAAACCTACAGTCCCTGTCTTGTATGCACCGCCTGTATACGGCTGTTCAGAGTATATAGGGCCTTTTTTATTTTGTGTGCGGGGTTCCCCTTAATATCCATACAAGACCCAAAGGGGCTGGTAATGGGCTGGGGTAGGGGGGGGGTGTGTTATGGGGTAGCTATGCCATTTTTCTTAAAGATTTTCATCCATATTACCGGGACCAGACATTACATTAAAGCCGCAAGCAGTTTTAAATGGCTTTTTTTCCTTTAGAAATGTAATTTTGTGCAGGGACAGTTCTAAACATGGGAAACACGTGGCACTTCACAGGCATACTTTAGACACCCCCCAGGTACGATATTTAAAGGAATATTTGACTTTTTTTTTTCACTTTACGCATCATTAAAATGACTGCTCCAGAAAAACGGCCGTTTTTAAATCTTCTTTTTTGCATTGATACATGTCCCCTGGTGCAGAACCCGGGTTCCCAAAGCCTTTTTAGGACAATAACATGCATAATAGTCGTTATAATTAGCACTTTAGATTTCGAACGTTCGCATCCATTGTATTTAATAGGGTTCTAAATTTCGTGCGAACTTTCGGTCCGTTCGCGGGTTCTGGTGCGAATCGAACCCGGGGGTGTTCGGCTCATCACTAATTGGGAGCTAGAATAATTAGTGGAATAGGACCCTCCAAGAGTAGAATAGGATGGGAGAGAGATGTGGGGGGCAATGACCATGGATCAGTGGGACAAGATTCTAGAACGAGGGGCATTGGTTTCGATCTCCCCTTCACAGAGAGTATCCCACTTGTTCCTGATATATAGAGTCTACCATACTCCTAAAAAATTTTTTTAACTTGGGTTGTCAATCTCACAAGCAGCTATGTTTGCAACCTTTGTATCTGCTTCCAGCTCAGAAAGAGCACTGTAGGGGTTACGCACCCCTTTTTTTTATTTTTTATTAAACTATGGTGCATTACGAATTCTCTTTTTTTATCAAATAAGATGTCTGTATGTGGCCACTTGCACCAAATTGCATCTTGACATCTTATTAGTATCTATTTTTCTGAGTTTTGTTTCCTTTTGTGCAATTTATATATATTGAAAAGATATAATAATCAAATAGTTTATGTCGGTTTCATTGAAAAATAAGAATGGTAGTTTGCTGCCCCACTGGGGAATCCTGCTATTTTGGGAAGTTTATAATCAGTTTTATTGGGCTTGATTTACTAAAGGCAAATGGACTTTTCATTTTGCAAGGCAATTTTCCTCAGAGCTTAGTGAATGAGATGAAGCTCTGCTGACTTCCCTCATCCAATCACGTACAGGTAAATATTAGGGTTGTCCCGATACCACTTTTTTAAGACCGAGTACAAGTACCGATACTTTTTTCCAAGTACTCGCCGTGACAGTGCACATGTCAGTAGTTTTTTTTTTTTTTTTTTACAATTAGTTTTTTTTTTTTTTACAATTTGTTTTATTTTTAATTTTTTACAATTTATTTCATTTTTATTTTATTTTTTTTCAATGCTTTCTTTTTTTAAGGGTGGGGGTTGACAGTGTCAGTGTGTTTTTTCTTCTATTTTTTATTAATTTTTTACAATTCATTTCTTTATTATAAATTTTTTTATTATTTATTTTTATTTTTTTATCAGCCCTGTTGAGGGGCTTTGGTGAGATATCAGGGGTCTTAACAGACCTCTGACATCTCCCCTTTGAGACAGGGAAAGGGACTAGGGACACAGATTCCCCATTCCCTTTCTCAGCAGCCTCAGCTGCGCTGAAAATGAATGGAGAGAAGACAGCGGCTTCTCTTCATTCATAAACTGAAACATTGTAAACACAGTTTACGATGTTTCAGTTATGTGAATGGACATAGTCAGTGATCACTGACTCTGTTCATTCGGAACAGTAAGGAGCGGGGTCTACCGGCTCCTACCTCCGCTCTCCATCCTGACAGTAAGAGGGGGTGGAGGAGGAGAATGGAGGGGGAAGGCAGCACGGAGGGAGACATGAGAATGGAGGGGGACACGAGACCGCAGCATGGAGGGAGGAAAACAGCAGCAGAACGGAGGGGGGCTGGAGGAGGATGCGGGGACAGTCAGCGGTGATCGTGTGTGAGATACAAGCACCGATCACCGCTAATTTCACTACAGCAGCTGAAAGCCGCGCGGGGGGGGGGGGGGGGAGAGGTGGAGAAACGGCTGTCAGACTTTTAAATATATACAGCGGTGATCGGTGCTTGTAACTCTCCCACCGCATTGATCACCGCTGACTGTCCAGGTATCGGGTGAAGCATCGGGAGAATTTGCCCGAGTACAAGTACTTGGGCAAATGCTCTGTATCGGTACCGATACCGATACTAATATCAGTATCAGGACTACCCTAGTAAATATTTTTTATTTTTTTATTTGAATGCGACTGGATATTTTTTGCAAAGTGAAGTTTTAACTGCATTCACTAAATTGTGGGGTAAATTCCCTGTCAAAGTGAAACTTCCCTTGCAAAGTAAACAGCCTATTTACTATCCTATTTACCTCTTTAGTGAACCATATTGAAGTCACCCATAATCAAAACCTCTCCCTTCATTTCCATTTGAGTTATCTCATGAATCAACAAGTTATCATAATCTTCAGTCTGTCCTGGGGTCTGTATACTGCACCAATCCTAAGGGAAGATCCCTCTCTGGTTGGAAGGCAGACCCAGAGGGTTTTGAGTATTTCATCTGTTTTTTAATTAATGTTAGTGTTATGATATTTGTGACATATATGGTAACTTCACCTCTCCTCTTCTCCACTCTGTCGTTTCTGTAAAGTGTATACCCTGGTATAGTTATTTCCCAGTCATTTGAATTCTTGAACCATGTAATATAATTGCCGCAAGGTCCAAGTTGTCCCCAGACATAAGAGCTGTCAGCTCACAAAGCTTGTTGCCTAAACGTCGACCATTCATGTGCACATGACACAACAAACACTGCTATCTACTGCTTTATTTTTACCACCAGGAACTTTAACTGAAGTGACCACTCCATCAGCCCAGTCTTTAGCAACACAAATCCTTCACATTTGTTTCAACCTGCTGGGTGCAGAAATGCTCCTCATCAATTACATCTTTGCCCCCATTTCTCAGTTTAAATACATGTCCAAAAAACTACATATTCCAACTCCATACTAAGAAGCCCCATGCCCTTGTGTAAGGAATGCAGCCCATCTCTCTTGCACAGCTCAATTTAAGATCATCTGATAGCATCATGACTAACATAACCAAAACCTTCAGCTTAGCACCAATTTATTAGCCAAACATTGAAATCTGCTATATGAAGTACTTTCTCTTGTCGTCCATTATGCACAGTTAAAGCGGAGCTCCGCCGAAAATAAAATATTAAAAGCCAGCAGCTACAGCTACAGCAGCTGCTGACTTTTAATATTAGGACACTTACCTGTCCTGGAGTCCAGCAACGTCCGCAGCAGAGGACGAGCAATCGCTCGTCACTCTGCTGCCCACACCGCCATCCTCGGTGAGGGAACCAGGAAGTGAAGCCTTGCGGCTTCACTGCCCGGTTCCCTACGGCGCATGCGCGAGTCGCGTTGTGCCGTTCTGACTGGTCCCCTGTGTTCTGGGAGCCGAGTGTCTCCCAGAACACAACGGGTATTCTGCGGGAAGTGACGTACTTCCCGCAGATTTCCCGCAGAGAGGACTCCCGGAAGTGGGTGAAAATACCTGTCTTAGACAGGTATCTTCACCCCCCTCCCCCCTGAAAGGTGTCAATTGTGACACCGGAGGGGGGGGGGTGTTCCAATGAGCGGAAGTTCCAATTTAGGGTGGAGCTCTGCTTTAAGACCCCTGAAAATGTAACAGTACACTCTAACTGTTGAAGATCCTGGCCCGAATTCTGAAAATCCTTCTGTACAGAACACACATAATTCTGGAACAAATCATTTGTGCCAAGGTGCACAACATCAACATAGCACTCTTCACTAGCTTTTTTGACAATTTTTTAAATGTGCCTTTTATCTTTCCTAACAGTAGCACTAAGCAAACACCTAACACCCTTCCTTTGACACTTCCACGTGATTTCCTAAAGAAACACTTCTTACAAATGAATCAGCAACAAGAAGATGACTTCTCCCTTTAGAAGCCTTATCCACAACACTTGCCTGGTTTGCAACCTCAGATAAAACAGTTACTTTTGGCATTGCAATATTTTTTTTCAGGGTCCTCCTTCCTATTCAGAGAAGGGTTGCCAATCTCACAAGCAGCTATGTTTGCAACCTTTGTATCTGCTTCCAGCTCAGAAAGAGCACTGAAGGGGTTACCCGCCCCTTTTTTTTAAATTAAACTATGGTGCATTGCGATTTCTCTTTTTTATCAAATAAGATGTCTGTATGTGGCCACTTGCACCAAATTGCATCTTGAAATCTTATTAATATCTATTTTTCTGAGTTTTGTTTCCTTTTGTGCAATTTATATATAATTGAAAAGATATAATAATAAAATAGTTCATGTCGGTTTTATTGAAAAATAAGAATGGTAGTTTTCTGCCCCACTGGGGAATCCTGCTATTTTGGGAAGTTTTCCAAGCTGGTCTTATAGTCAGTTTTATTGGGGTTGATTTACTAAAGGCAAATAGACGTTTAATTTTACAAGGCAATTTTCCTCAGAGCTTAGTGAATGAGATGAAGCTCTGCTGACTTCCCTCATCCAATCACGTACAGGTAAATATGCTATTTTATATTTTTCTTGAATGCAACAGTATTTTTGACAAAGTAAAGTTTTAACCGCATTCACTAAATTGTGGGGTAAATTCCCTTTCAAAGTGAACTTCCCTTGCAAAGTAAAGGCCTATTTGCCTTTAGTAAATGAACTCCCTTTGTTAAAAAAAATGCAGTACAAAGTATCTAAGGCTAGGATCACACTGGCCTGCATGGTAAAGTGCAATATTTTTTCATGTAGGCCCTTGCAGGTTCGACTTCGGCAGGAAGCAGTGATGCCTGTTTCAGTGCATTGCAAGCAGACGTCAGCTGTTTGCTAAAGCTATTGAGACATGTTAATTCATATGAAGTGAAAGTTTAAACAGGTGGGATACCAGTGTGTGGCTAGTATTATGGAGAAAGTACTGATTAGCTAACAAAATTCACTCCATAAATGATTCACACAATTTTCCCACTTCATTATTTTTTTTTTAACAGAGATGTTATTGAAAAACAAAACAGGACTACAATAACACATGCAGAAGAAATCGCAATCAGAGAGTCAGAGCCCAGTCACACAGGGGCAACACGACTTCCAGCACGATTTTATGAGGCAACTCAGACACGACTTGAGAATGAATCACAGCGTGACCTGGAGCTATTTACAAGGCAACTCCAAGTTGCCTGCAGGACAGGAGACATTCCAGTGGCCAATCAAACAAGAATAAGCTCTGTGGGAGGGAGGGGGAAGGGAGAGGTTTGCAGGAGAAATGTATGTTTTCTTCCTGGAGAGTTGCTCCTATTAAGACAGTGAGAGGCGACTCCCATTGAAATGAATGGGTACAGGTCGCCTAGGAGTCGGATTGAAGTAGTACAGGGACCTTTTTTGAAGTCGGAGCGACTGCAGTAGTGTGCATAAGGACGGCTCCATTAACTTACATTGATTTCTTCAGCCAGCGCGACCTGAGGCAACTAGGGGCGCCCTGGGGCGATTTGGAGTCGGATCCAAAGACGCCCCTGTGTGAATGGGCTCTCACAGTAGAGTTTCTACAGTTAAGCAATACATCCAGGTTACAAGCACATCACCCAACTTCCAACAGTAGGGGGGACGACCAGGCCCCTACTTCAATTAGGGCAGTTAATCAGAATGTATCTCATAGAATCCCTAACCAGAGTACTAAACCGTGTGATAGACAGGTGGATCCCTTTTGGGGGGGGGGGGGGGTGGGCAAAAGAAAGTAAAGGGAAGGTCTGTTCGAGTGAATAACCATGTGAGCCCACTGACGGTCTACCTCAACCATTAGCATCAATGCAGCCCGACCAAATCTTATCAAACTTCGCTGGGCACTGTCTGCTCTCATAGGTAAGTCTGTAAAGGGGCAGCACTGAGTTGACAGTAGTGGTCAAGGATTCCAGTCTAGGTGGGTCCCCCGACTTCCATTTGAGAAGAATTTCACGTCTAGCATAGAACAGGGAGAAAGTCAGAAAAAGTTTGGTGTATCTGTCTCCTAGACTGTCGTCTAAGTGGCTCAAGAGAAGGGTCAGGGGGTCTAAGGGGACCTTGAGGCCGGAGACCGCGCTCAGAGTGTCCACCACCTGTGTCCAATAAGGTTGGATCTCCCGGCACGACCAAACCATGTGCCAGAAGGAACCAGCCTCGTGCCTACACCTAGGACAGAGAGGGTCCCTGTCCGGAAAGATTCGGGCCAACCGTTGCGGGGTGAAATAGGCCCTGTGCAGAAATTTGAGCTGTATGAATCTGTCTTTAGCTGCTATTAGGGTCGGTATATACGTGGACACACATTCCTCCCAGGTCTCGTCATCAAGATTGGGCAAGTCAGCCTGCCACTTCAGAAGGGTTTTGGTCAGCTTGGTGTCGTAGGCCACCGTCAGGTAGAGATTCAGGGAGGAGAGGGGCCGTCCCATTGCACTGGAAGTCAGGAGGCGCTCGAGGGAATCCGACTCCAACGTTAATACATCCGGGAATTGGGCAGCAAAGGCATGCTTCAGCTGCCAATAGCGGAATGACCACCTCTCCGGGAGCGAGTACAGGGCCCTCATATCCGGGAAGCCCAAAAGTTTGCCCTCTCTGACTATGTGTTTCAGGGTTGTTATTCCTTTCCCCGCCCACACCGAGGGATCAGGTAGAGAGTGGAAGTGAGGGAGGGTAGGATTGCCCCAGAGGGGCGTATGAGGGGAAACATGAGAGGGTTTTGCGTAAAAGACTCGCGCCAGGCTCTAATCGTAGTCTTCATGGGGTTAGTAACAGAGGGTGCGGCGCGTTCACCTCGAAATGCAAGGTTGCTAAGAGCGGCATACGACCCGAGTACAGCAGCCTCCAACGTAACCGCCGGGTTCAGTCTGGGCTGGGAGAACCACCAACGGACAGTGACCAAAACGGCTGCCCAGTAGTAAATTTGAAAGTTGGGAAGCGCCAAACCCCCACCAGAAAGGGGGAGATAGAGTGTCCGCTTCGCCACCCTGGGAGTCCTCCCCGCCCAGATGAAAGTTCCCAGCTGACCCTCCAGCCTCCGGAAAAATACAGCGGGAATGTGAACGGGGGTGTTCCTGAAGAAGTACAGGAACTTGGGAAGTAGCACCATCTTGAGGAGGTTAACCCGGCCCACAGGAGTCAGGGGAAGGGAACGCCACGCCGTACATTTGATGGTGACCTGCTGCATAAGAGGGAGGATATTATAGGCCATATACTTCCCCAAGTCCACCGTGACCTTTATTCCCAAGTATTTAATTTCTGCCACCCAGTTAAGTCTCGTCTGGAGGTTGGACATGGTGGGGGAAAGATGAAGCGAGAACAGCTCAGATTTGTCCCAGTTGATGCGTACCCCTGAGAAACCATTAAAACGGTCAAATTGGGCCAAGACTCTATCAAGGGAGGCAGAAGAGTCTGCCAAGTATAGCAAGGCATCGTCTGCGTAAAGGGAGATTTTTTCGTAGATAGTCCCAACCTGTATACCCCTTATCTCGGCATCCGCTCTGATAAGGGCAGCCAGGGGCTCTATCGCCAGGGCAAACAGGCCCGGGGACAGGGGACAGCCCTGACGCGTGCCCCGACCCAACGGGAATGGCTCAGAGAGACACGCATTGGTGTACACTCTGGCCTGGGGAGCCATGTAGAGTAGTTTCACCCACGAAATAAAGTTGTTACCAAACCCGAATTTAGAAAGAACCGCCCACAAGTACCTCCACTCAACACAGTCGAAGGCCTTCTCGGCATCCAGAGAGGCCACTAGACTCTGCCCTACCCCATCCGCCCTAGCTATGTGGGTAAATAATCTCCTATGGTTTATGTCTGTGCCCCTACCCGGCATGAATCCCGTTTGGTCGGGGTGTACTAATGCTGTGATGACCGTATTTAATCTATTCGCCAGGACCTTAGCCAGTAATTTAGCGTCGACATTCAACAGCGAGATTGGCCTATAGGAGGGGCACAGAGAGGGGTCTTTACCCGGCTTCGGGATAACAATGATGACCGCGTCGCTCATGGAGTGCGGAAGTGAGTGCAGTTGTTTAGCAGCAGTCAGCATTGTATGAAGTCTAGGGGCTAGGGTGTTAGGGTATTGTTTGTAGAGCTCAACAGGAATCCCCTCAGGGCCAGGTGTCTTGCCCGGTTGCATAGATTTAAGAGCTTTAAGTATCTTGTCCAAAGAAATAGGTCTATCCAGGGCGTCCCTGTACTTGTCAGTCAGGACGGGAACATTTGTTGATTTCTTCAGAGGTGTAGAGGAGATCACCACTAGGTCCCAGGACGTGGGGGACGCAGGAGCCACCTGAGTGCTCTCTGGAGAGCCAGGCAAGGAGCCTACCAGATCTCTCACCCTGTTCAAATATACAATGGGATTGAGCGAGAAGCCTCTTCTGAGTCAGGGACGTCCGGATAGAGAGAACCTCTCTGGTCATAGTCTGAAGTCTGACGTAGTCTTGGGGGTCATGCGTACGAATGAAAAGCGCCTCCTGGGTACCAGCTGCCCTTTCGGCGTTAACCAGAGCAGACCGTCTGTCCCTCCTAATCCTAGCTATGATGGCCTGATACTGCCCCCTCGTGAATGCCTTGAATGCGTCCCAGACCTCCATGGACGAGGAGGAGTCCGGGTTAACTGCCCAAAACTCCCCCATCGCCCCCGAAAACCGGGAGTCCACGTCCTGGTCTGAGATCCAAAACTGCGATAACTGCCAGAGCCTGCTCGGGGACCCCGGGTTGCCCACACACACCAACAATGGTGCATGGTCTGAAATACCCCTAGGGAGTATCCTAACGTCTCTGACCTTGGACAGGGTTGATTGACCAGCGAAGGCTAAATCAATTCGGGAGAGGGAACCGTGGGAAGCAGAGTGGCAAGTGTAGGCCCTTGTCTGAGGGTGTCTCCACCTCCAGATGTCCGTCAACCCGTAGGTTGCCGCCCAGGTTGACAATCCAGGGTTAAGGGACCAGCACCCGCCAGCCTGTCAACATTCGGATCCGGGGCCATATTAAAATCCCCCAACAGTATCATGTGGTCTGCGGCAAAATCAGCCAGAGTGGCCGTTATCTTATTTAACAGCGTCAGCGAAGCCGGGGGAGGCAGGTATAAGCCCACAATAGACCAAGTCTGAGATAGGATTCTGGCATGAAGAACAACATAACGACCGTCCGGATCCAGCGCCAGGTCTAGGAGTTTAAACGGCAGTGATTTATTGACCAGGATGCTCACCCCTCTAGCAAAGGTAGAGTAGGTAGCATGGTAGTGGCTGCCAACCCACGGTTTCTTGAGGGCAAGGGTTCTACTACCCACCAAGTGGGTCTCTTGTAAAATACATATGTGGGGACTATGGGATTTGAGAAATTGAAACACCAGTGACCTCTTGACCGGAGAGTTGAGGCCCCTGGTGTTCCAAGACAGGATATTAAGAGCCGACATGGAGACCAAATTTTGAGGGAAGAATAGGGTGCTGTAGTGTGAAGCTCAGGCGAACTGGCGGTGAAGTCTGGGGCGGGACCAGGACAGAATCCCGCACCCCAATGAAATTAAACCCGTACAGTGTGTTAAATAGTGCATAGGCAATAAAACATCTAAACTTAAAACAAATTAACAAAAAACAAAACCAATTAAGCCCATAAGGGGCACTATACCCCCCCACCCTGCTCTTTCCCCCAAAACCGGGAAGAGCTTCCATTCCCCAAACCCAACTCAGCACACGGGCTGCAAAAGGGGGGATAAGTCCAAGAGGCGAGCTGGAGCCCACCGGATTTCAACCGGGGGTATCCAAGTGAGCACGATCTCCCTCCTCCGCCGACTCCTTCTTCCAATCAAAGGAAGCAGTGGGGGTGCAGGAATTAGATAGGAGTGGGCAAGAGTTAAAGGTCTCCATGTACCCCACTGCAGGGTATGCGACATCCAACGGGAATACAAAGTCCCTGCGGGACAAATGGCAGAAGCAGAGCACAAAAAGGATGCTTAATAAAGTTTCACCTGAGCATGTCAGGGGCCGAAAAACTTGTGTGTTACAAAAATAAATTGTTTATAAAAGGGAACAAAAACCAGGAGGAAAACAACATCCCCCCTCCCCCACGACCCCAGGATCCCAGGGTAGAAGTGCCGTGAAACCCCTACAGCAGTGAGCAGTCCCGGGTTTCCAGATCCATGGGGGGAGTGGCAGTTTAACAGTACATTCAAATGGGAGCTCTGAGGTCAGTAGGCAAAATAGGGGGGGGGGACAGGAGAGAAAGAAAAAATCCTCAATCCCAGGCAGGATCACCGCCTGATGTCCCATACACAGACCGGGTGGAAAGTACTCACAGTTAGTGCAGTCAACGGTGAGGGGGCAAGGAATCCAGCCAGGTCGAGACCTCATCAGGGGAGTGGAAAAACCAAAATGTTTCACCGTCCTGGACTCGGAGCCTGGCCGGGAACAAAACGCTGTATTTAATGCCTCGGGCCCTAAGAGCACCCTTCACATGATCGAAGGACTTGCGGAGCTTCTGGGTCTCGACGGAGTAGTCCGGGAAGATCATCAGCCGGACATTTTGATAGCGGAGGTCACCCTTCAACCTGGAAGCCCGGAGGACCTCGTCCCGGTCCCGGAAATTAAGAAGGCGAAGTATAAAGGTTCTCGGGGGGGTCCCCGGAGGGCCCAGCTTCGGTGGGACCCGGTGCGCTCTTTCAGCATTGTAGTGGGGTGAGAAGCGTGCTTCAGGGAGGAGGGAACGCAGCAGGGATTCCACAAAGGTCGTCGGGTCCCCCCCTTCAGCCCCCTCCGGCAGGCCGATGATTCGGAGGTTGTTCCTCCGGTTCCTGTTCTCGGCGTCCTCAGCTCTGTATTCCAGGGTCTTCACTCTAGTGTGGAGAGAGCGGAGGGACGCCGAGTGCTCCAAGGCCTCATCCTCCACCAGCCCTATTCGCTGCTCCGTCTCCGTAACCCTGGATCGGAGCTTGTCAATGTCCTGACGGATGAGGCTGACATCCAGCTGCACCTCCTCTATTTTGGCCATAAGGGTGGACTGGCAGGTGGCAATAGCTGCCATTACCTCTGGTAACCAGGGCGGCCTGGAGTCAGCAGATTCCGCAGGAGTAGTCAGTGAGGCCATGAGGGGAGCGGGCCTGGTATGCAGCTCCACGTGTAGGCCGGGAGGCGACGGCGTGTCCTCCGGGATCGGGGGGAATTTCAGCGGTTTACCCCTACCGGACCGTGTCCTGGAAGACCTCCGCCTCATCCAGGTGTCGCCAGGGAAGGAGTCAGGGGTTATGCAGGCCGTGGATCCGGATTAGATACAAGAAGGTCAGCGGAGCTCGTGGAGGATGCGACCGCTCACGTCGCCATCTTGGACACGCCCCCCCCTCTTCATTATTTAGACAGGAGGTGTTCGGCTGAATACATATAGGTCTAGTTATATTTTCTGCCAATTTCATTTTTGTTTTGGGTGTTGTGCTGGAGAGCTTGTACATCTAAGCAACTGATGGTGAAGGAAAAACTATATGTTTTTTTGTTGGAAAAGTAGCAACAGGAAATAGCATGCAAAGGACTGGTTGGAGAATACAGAACTTTTTTTTCTTTGTTTAGGGAGTTACCTCTCTCCTAGTTTTTATTTCCATGCTACAGAAAGAGTATGTTCAAGGTGTTGTGACAACAGTGGTCATGTCTACTTCTAGCCATTATCTGCTACTGGCCGCAGCTGCAGCTCACCATTCAGGCTATACTTCTGCCCTAAGGCCATTCACATTCTTTCATTTTATTGCAGTCATTATGCATTAACCCCTTGCTATTTCATTTGTTTTATATTGTATAGTAATCCTTACTATCCCCTTTATAGAGTAACACTTTTCTTATCTCTTCACATAAATTGTACGTTAGGTGTTTACTTTGCAGTTTACATAGCTCCCTATTGACTCTGATATGGAGAGACTGCCCTTCTCTTGGATCCAAATCCCTCTCTCCTTCAGTTCTCTCTCTTTTTGGTTTGATGATGTGGTCCGACCTTTCATCTAATCTATAAATTATTGTATTTCTTATTTTGAACAGCCAAAGGAAAAGCAGTGGTGAAAAATAAGCATTTTTTTTTTCATTTGGACAGAACTAAAGTCCATAAAATCTGTTAAAATAGCAGTTAGAGTTATTATTCAGAAAAATGGCTTAACCTCCCTGGCGGTATGATTCTGTCTGGAATTATGTACCAAAAGCGGTACAATTATTTTGCATGGAAATTTGGTGTTATGTATTGTAGGCCTGCAATTTTTAGTAATTACTTACTTAAACCTGACCAAGCCAGAGTCTAGTAGACATCCCAGGTATGATAAAGTTTGAAACACAAAATCATAAATTATAATATAATAAATAACGATAAATAATTATAACAAATAGTAATGTAAATATAATAAAAATTATTCAATAATGTAATCAAATCAAAAACACTGAAATTTGCTCAGTTGCAGAATTGTCGCTGTCATTAGATTTAGTGTTTGATGACGAATTTCCCCACAAATCGCTATTGCTCATTTCTGCGAGTGATTCTAATTTATTATCGCTGTTTTCTAGCTGGTCTAAAACCACTTTTGACATAAAGGGACACTTTTTGGTTGCTATGGACAATCTCCAGTTTCCAGGCAGAAAGAACAGTTTTTATAATATAAAACTGCATGCAGGACACTGGACAGACCACTAGGGACAAAGGGGGTGTGTAATTATTTGATACAGTACTGCAATCTGTAACATTACAGTATACTGTATCTATACTGTGTTTTTCACTTTTTGAATTTGGCGCCCCAACTCCGTCCCCGTGCGCCGCAACGTCGCAGGGAACGGAGCTCGGCACTCGGCAGTGTAGATCGAGTGAGGAGACAGCTCGCACACACTGCGGGGAGACATCGCAGGATCCAGGGAACAAGGTAAGTAAGTAACTTCCCTGTATCCTGCAATGCAATCCCGAGTCTGGCTCGGGTTTACCGCTCTTAGCATGAAAAACTCACCCCGAGCCAGACTCGGGATTACCGCCACGGAGGTTAAGAGAACATTGCAGGATTGAAAGAATTGGCGGGGTTGATGACATTGCCGTCAAACATAGCAGCAAATGCAGACTGGAGTAGAGGTGTTCACGACAGAAAAATTTGTTTTGTTTAGGTTTCATTTGTTAAAGCGGTAGTAAACCACAGTTAAAAAAAACGTCCCCTGCGAGGCAATGTCATAATGTGCTAGTATGCATCGCATACTATCATATTTTGAGAGACTTACCTTAAAACTAAGCCCTCCAGCGGCAAGCTGTCACCTCTGACAGGGCTTTCATCTTCATACAGTCTTCCTTCCGGGTTCGCCTCCTCAAGCTACATGAGTGGCCGGGGGCGCAGTACCTACAGGTAAGTCTTATATTAGGCTTACCTGTAGGTACACGTGGTAAAAATGAGTTTATTACCACTTTAAGTAAATCATTTCATTTTGTAATAGTTGTATGCTAGAATGATTCATTTCCGGAACTTGTTCATTATTTTAGGAGAGTATATATTCGCTGTTCCGAATCGATTCATCAGTTCCTAAGTTCTGTTATTCTTTTGTTATTTCGGAAGTCTGGTTATATTAGTTTTAATGTGTTAATTTGTTATTTTGAGAGACTACTAATGCATTCTGAGTCATCCCTGCTAGTCTAACCCACAAAGAGAAATGGAATGAGCTAATTGGATATCAAATGGGGTCGTATGCATCCGAAAGTAACGAATGGAACGCAATTCATTTCGGATTCATTCCTTGTGTTATGATTCTGATGGTTCCACCTCCATCCAACCCAAAGACAATAAGTAGGAATCATCTTATTTCACTTTTACCACTTCCTTACCATGCTATAGCCTGAAAGATGGCCACAGCGAGGCTCTGTTGTCCTGGGAGGGCATCCGTGGACGTCCCATGTCACAGCGTGAGGAGAGGAGAGCCAGTAACCGGCAATCCTGACAGGTTACACAGATAATTAGGACAATGCTGATCAGTGCCCTGATTATCAGTGCAGCCCCATGAGTGCCAATCAGTGCTACCCATCAGTGCTACCCATCGGTGCTGCCTATAAGTGCCGCCTCATCAGTGCTGCCTCATCAGTGCCCATGAGTGCACATCAGTGAAGGAGAAAAATTACTTATTTTCAACATTTCATGACAGAAACCAAAAAAATATATATATTTTTTTTCAACATTTTTTGTCTTTTTTTTTTTGTTTGCTTAGCAAGGTAAACCCCCCCCCCCCCAGTGATGATTAACCACTTCAGCCCCAGAAAGATTTACCCCCTTCCTGACCAAGCCATTTTTTGCGATACGGCACTGCTTCGCTTTAACTAACAATTGCGTGGTCGTGCAACATTGTACCCAAACAAAATCAATGTCCTTTTTTTTCCCCACAAATAGAGCTTTCTTTTGGTTGTATTTGATCACCTCTGCGGTTTTTATTTTTTGTGCTATAAACAAAAGAAGAGCGACAAGGGTTACTTAGAGGGTTCTTTAATGTAATGTAATTCCCTTCCACAGGCGGTGGTCTCAGCGGGGAGCATCGATAGTTTCAAAAAACTATTAGATAAGCACCTGAACGACCACAACATACAGGGATATACAATGTACAACTGACATATAATCACACACATAGGTTGGACTTGATGGACTTGTGTTTTTTTTTCAACCTCACCTACTACTGTACGTAACAATGTAACTATGACAATTTTGAAAAAAACACAATATTTTTTACTTTTTGCTATAATACATTTCCCAATTAAAAAATAAATAAATAATTCTTCATCAGCTTAGGCCGATATATATTCTTCTACATATTTTTGGTGTAAAAAAAAATCGCTATAAGCGTACTGTATATTGATTAGTTTGCGCAAAAGTTTTTTGTCAGGACTGAGACACTGCGGCAGACAGATTGGACACCAATGACACATTTTTGGGACCAGTGACATTTATACAGCGATCAGTGCTATAAAAATGCACTGATTACTGTATAAATGTCACTGGCAGGAAAGGGGTTAACACTAGGGGGCGATCAAGGGGTTAAATGTGTTCCCTCACTGTGTGTTCTAACTGTGGGGGGATGGGACTGACTTGGGGAGGAGACCGATCGTTGTTCCTATATACTAGTGTAGCGACCTCACCCCTTTCACCCCTTCTCATTCACGGCTTGTCTGTCTCGTCTAGGGGTTAGCACCGGGGGGAGGGATGAGATACACCATGACCCATGTCCTCCAATATGTAGAGGTGAAGGTCAGAACTATCGGGTTTTGTGTATGTGTCCCAGAGTCAAATCCTCTCCTCGGATTGACTCCCCTTTGCTCCTAGTAACCAGAGTTCCACACACTGAAAAATTCCAACTCGTATTTATTCTTCTCAATAAATAGTCATACAGCACAGACAGGTTGAGACCCATATAACACTTCAGTCTTTGTGGGGAGTAGGCCAAGACACAATTCTTTTAGATAGAGCTAACCACTGTGGTGTCACCAATGGCGAATAGTCACTGCCACTGACTATATTGAACAGAACATGGATTACCTTCGCTAACGTAGCCCCTATCACGGGAAGGACATCCGTCCAAGACAGTTACCGGAGGCCTCTCCATCACCAGCAATGCTGAGATGGACTCCATCTCCCGCTCCGGCCAGGTCAAGGGCACCTGGGCCCGGAATTCCGGAACGCCAGAACCCAGGCTGAAGGTGACTGGGTGCGGCTGCGTCCTCCGACTCTGAACCCTGAGGTCAGGGCGTCCGCCCCTTTTATCTCCTCTCCCTTTGCGTCACAGCAGGTTCCCCGCCCTGCTGTACCAGTGCCAGGAAAGGACAAAAAGGAAGCAGTCTTGCGGTGAGTGTTCAGCTCTGGCCCAGGGCGACAGCGCCACCTGCAGGCCGCA
The DNA here is from genome assembly GCA_029206835.1 of Rana muscosa. NCBI lineage: Eukaryota > Metazoa > Chordata > Amphibia > Anura > Ranidae > Rana > Rana muscosa. The sequence continues at coordinate 77,284,944 of CM055121.1, forward strand.
GGGAACCTCACACCACCAGAGTCCTCCAAGAACCACAAAAGGGTCTCAGATTCCCTAACAATCAATGCATCTGGGTTACACTACCACCCAGATGCCTCCCCTAAATTAAAATACCTGCTACACTCTCCCCCTGGTGATTTGACACTGGTCCCCAGTGTCTGGTGCAAACCCATGTCTCCCAAGGAGTGGTAACATAAGTTTGACCCAGAGACCAAACTCAGCAATTTAGTCATGAATTGTGCCAGGACCTAAAATGGGAAAGAGAAACAGGAACATAAAACAATGAACTTGGTATAAAAAAAAACTTTGAATGACTTTACACATTGAAATTCCCCCCTCACTATCTAAGGACCACCCCATTCTCAGCAGCCTAGATAGATGAAATCTCCTGCAGAGGGGAAAAAACAAAGAAACACACATCCTAACATATTGTATGTGTTTTTTTGGAAGGAATGGGTCTATCCGTAAAGAAACCCATTCGCTCCAATAAGTATAGTGCAGAGTGTGAAGCAAACAATCGTTGCGCAACACCACCGCCTGGTGGCAATGCTGCGGTAAAGGCACTTGTCAGATCCAGATGAACTTCTGCTTCTCTGTGCTGTGACCCTATACTGGCTAAGCCCCAAAGTCACTGATTTCTTTTCCTTGATGGGAGGGAGAACAAAATAACAACAGCTTCCATTTCTCCAAAGAGTAAAACATCCCAAAAAAAAATTAGAGCACAGTCCCTGTAATTCAGCAATAAAAGAAATGGAAAGGAGTCTCTTCTTTCTCCTACAAATAGAACTTTGGATCCGGCAAGAACAAAGGCTTTAAGTGCTGGTCAAAAGCCTCCACATTGTACTCAATGTTCCCTCCATCCTTTCGACAAATTACCACCTTGTCCGCATGGATGTGCCTTCCCACCATCCACTCCGCCTTACAGTCCTTGAACTTTCTGGTGACTGTAGGTGAGCATGAGAGGTATCGGCGTGCATGAGGTACTTTCAGCTTTGTCCAGACTAAATCATTGTACCACCGCTGCCGAAAAACTTCCACCTCGTAGAGCAATTCTCGGGGTAGATATGGGTATTCCCACCCATATTCTCGGGCAACTTTCTGACAAAAGAGACGCTGCAGCCTAGCCAGAGATGGCATTGTGGCATGGTCTCCTACTCCAGGTAGAACAATGGACTCCGGATGGCTAGGTACAGTCACCACCTCTGTAGATTTGGGCCTAGGAGCCCGCAGTGATGCATGTTGCACTCCCGCAACAGGAGCAGGTGAAACAGCCGCTGGCTCAAGAAGTGGGATCACAGACAGGGAACCAGATTCCTCCCTAGGCTCCGAGGCCTCCACCCAGGGTGTACTATCCCCAATGGACATAGGTGGGTCCCTTAAGACACGGGACGAGGGTAACTTCATCTTGTCCCATCCCTTCTTGTGGAAGATCTCATCTATCTCCCCATCATCACCGGCATCAGATAGCGACTCTAGGTCGGAGGTATATAAAAGAGGCAGGTGACCAATTGGGACCCATAGATACCATGATCATGCCTCCATCCCTGATACAGTAAATAAGGAAGGAATGGGCTGTGGGACTTTAAATGAGGCATGGATGGGCGTAGAGAAATGGTCTAGGATATCAGAGGTGAATGAAATGTCACAATCCCGTTGGGGAATAGTCTGTAGTCATGTGGAAATGCTACATGATCAGTCTAGGCAATAAAAATCAAGGCATGGATATAAGTATCAAAATATATTGTATCATAGTAAAATATAATATACAGATCATGCAAACAAAGGCATAATGCAGGTAGGGGTTGTCACATAAACATGATCAATAATCATTATCAAAGACATGACTAATACAAGCAATATCAGTAACATGGACATACAGATACAGTGAACATGATTATCCAGATAAAAGATCAAGAATTCAGTTGATAGATACATAGTTGGGCAGGCTTTACTTGGCATCCCTGAGCATGTACTCGACGCGTTTCTTGGCGTTTGAAGCCAGTCATCAGGAGTGGGGTGCATATAATTTAACTAGAGGGGAGATGGATAAATAGGTCAATAAGGTCTCAAATGGGATGGTGTGATACTTGAAACAAAAAACAGAATCAGATGGTCTAGTACATTACCAATGGCAAAGCCCAGAGTAGGGTTGACCCAAGCGTTTCAAATATGGAATGGAGTCGTGGGCCTGGATGAACTGTCTCCCCCGGGGTTGAGGCGGGGATGGGCCCCCAAAAACATTCCAACGGCCCTGGCAATCGAGAGGGGAGCCAGGGAGAAGATGGCATAGGACATCAGTCAAGGAGAAACCCGGACAACCACGACACAGTGCTTGTATTAGTCATGTCTTTGATAATGATTATTGATCATGTTTATGTGACAACCCCTACCTGCATTATGCCTTTGTTTGCATGATCTGTATATTATATTTTACTATGATACAATATATTTTGATACTTATATCCATGCCTTGATTTTTATTGCCTAGACTGATTATGTAGCATTTCCACATGACTACAGACTATTCCCCAACGGGATTGTGACATTTCATTCACCTCTGATATCCTAGACCATTTCTCTACGCCCATCCATGCCTCATTTAAAGTCCCACAGCCCATTCCTTCCTTATTTACTGTATCAGGGATGGAGGCATGATCATGGTATCTATGGGTCCCAATTGGTCACCTGCCTCTTTTATATATGTTTACCAGGGTGGAAGACACCCATTTCCCCTTGGTGACCCATTGGACCCAACTTTCCTTTTTTCCTGCTCACTCATTTCTCTCAGTGATCAATTCTCAGACTATTTACATGTTGGCATCCTTTTTTATATCTATTATATGTAATGTAATATACTAGACCATCTGATTCTATTCCCAACGGGATTGTGATATTTCATTCACCTCTGATATCCTAGACCATTTCTCTACGCCCATCCATGCCTCATTTAAAGTCCCACAGCCCATTCCTTCCTTATCTAGGTCGGAGGTGTCATAACACTCTGCGGGCAGGTAATTCCCCGTAGACACGGAATCACCCCCCTCGATGGGCTCCACCGACTCTGGGCTCCCGACACCTCCAACCACACACACAGTCCCAACCCCTGGCTCACCTGGGCCTTTTGAAGAACAGGGATGTCCAGGGCTCTTCCCTCCGGATCCATCCAGGCCAGGCAAGCGATGGGGCGAAACTCTTCCACGACCACAGGATGCCTTCACCAGGCCAACTTTCCTCTTCGGCGGTGGGAGCAGGGAGCTTGTGGTGACCGAGGCAGCATCCTCGGATTTCTCTCTCTTTGTCTCCGCTTGGGCTGTCACGTCGCCCTGGTCAGTGCGCACAGGAAACGCATAGGCATCGATCTCTCTCTCCAGAGTGGCAGTACCTGTGAGGTAGTTGAGGTGGAAGGTGCGAGGCCTTTCTGTGGATGGCTCCACCTCGAAGAGGAACTCTTTGCAGACCACACATCGCCCGAACGGCTTCAAATGGACCACCAGTCCCGAACAGCCGGGACAGATCACACCGAGGGCCTCTATGTCTCTGCAGGTATACAGAGCCAACTGCCCCCGGGCCTTAGTCTTATTCCTGTATCCGTGATCGAGGCAGCAAAAGAAGTCATCTCCGTGATGGAAGAAGCAGAAATCCACAGGGTATTTGAAGTCATCCTGACTGTTTGCTGCTCCAATGCGCACTGACCCCTTTGCGCCGGAATCTCCACGTGTGTCCTTCCACATGGCCAGACTCCTCCCACACTCTGCATTTGTTTGCGGGCTTTTCCTTCTCCCCGCCCATGAACTGCGCAGCTATGGTGTGCCTCATGGCGCGTTGGCCAATATGGCCGACCTACTCGGAACTCCTCCGGGCAGCAAAGTTCAAATTCAGACACAATACACATCCCGGATGACCCCCCACGTGTAGCGACCTCACCCCTCTCACCCCTTCTCATTCACGGCTTGTCTGTCTCGTCTAGGGGTTAGCACTGGGGGAGGGATGAGATACACCATGGCCCATGTTCTCCAATGTGTAGAGGTGAAGGCCAGAACTATCGGGTTTTGTGTATGTGTCCCAGAGTCAAATCCTCTCCTCGGATTGACTCCCCTTTGCTCCTAGTAACCAGAGTTCCACACACTGAAAAGGCCCAACTCATATTTATTCTTCTTAATAAATAGTCATACAGCACAGACAGGTTGAGACCCATATAACACTTCAGTCTTTGTGGGGAGTAGGCCAAGGCACAATTCTTTTAGATAGAGCTAACCACTGTGGTGTCACCAATGGCGAATAGTCACTGCCACTGACTATATTGAACAGAACATGGATTACCTTCGCTAACGTAGCCCCTATCAGGGGAAGGACATCCGTCCAAGACAGTTACCGGAGGCCTCTCCGTCACCAGCAATGCTGCGCTGGACTCTCCGGAGAAGTTCCGCTCACCGGCCTCCTCGTCTCAGACACGGGCACCCAAGGAGTTAAGGCCCCCTCAGATTCCTCCACCCTCGTGGAACTCAGTCGAAGGTACTGAGCTCCAGGCCTCCGCCATAGTACCTCACCCCAGGCTAAAGGTGCCTGAGATGGACTCCATCTCCCGCTCCGGCCAGGTCAAGGGCACCTGGGCCCGGAACGCCAGCACCCAGGCTGAAGGTGCCTGGGCGCGGCTGCGTCCTCCGACTCTGAACCCTGAGGTCAGGGCGTCCGCCCCTTTTATCTCCTCTCCCTTTGCGTCACAGCAGGTTCCCCGCCCCGCTGTACCAGCGCCAGGAAAGGACAAAAAGGGAAGCAGTCTTGCGGTGAGTGTTCCGCTCCGGCCCAGGGCGACAGCGCCACCTGCAGGCCGCAGGGAACCTCACACCACCAGAGTCCTCCAAGAACCACAAAAGGGTCTCAGATTCCCTAACAATCAATGCATCTGGGTTACACTACCACCCAGATGCCTCCCCTAAATTCAAATACCTGCTACACTAGGAACACACAATCTGTCTCTTCTCCCCTGACAGGTTGTGTATTTGTGTGTTTACACACACAAATCTCCGTTCTCTCTCTGTCAGGAGTGATCACGGGTGCCCAGCGGACATCGCGGCTGCCGAGCATGCGCATCGGCTCCTTAATGATGTGGCGGGTGCGCGCGCCCCCTATACACCTTTAAGCGCCCACCGTACAGCTACGGCGATTTGCGCAGGAGTGTCATTCTGCCGCCGTCAATCGCCGGCTGGCAGTCGGCAAGTGGTTAAAGACCACCAAAACAAAGCTCTATCTGTCTGAAAAAAAATTATAAAAATGTTCATGACCGGGCAATTGTCTTGATGCATGATGCTCCCTCGACCTGCACAAGCTTCAACTCAACACTCAAGTTGAGTGTCCTGGAGTAGTTGAAGCTTGTGCAGGTAGAGGGAGCATCATGTTTCAGTTCTTGCAATATACAGATGGAGAAAGTTCAGTGAGCAGACCAATCCTCTGATTGATAAGCGTATGATCTAGCTGGATGTGGTAAGTGCATTACCTATTGGGTTGTAACACAGGAGGTGTAGTGAAGGAGATCTTACCTGCATTGGGATCGTTTGAAATAGTTTTTTTTCTAAGATGGACTATTTGACATTCACCTTTTGTCTTTAATGGACTTTCACTGAGGAATACCATCTATGTGGACTACCATTTTATCCATTTTATATGAACATACTTTTGAGTAAATTGATTGCTTCTATTAATTTCTAGCTATTTGCACTAGTGCTGCTAATGTTTTAGTAATTTTACTGTGACATACTTTTTGATTTATTCTGTTTTATTATAGCAGCAGTTGATTGTTCTATTAACATATTTACCGTGAGCGCTGAGGGAGAGATATTATACCTAGGTTTACTATTTCTCAATTTCTGACAATATATACTGTATATGTTTTGTTTTCTAACCCTGTTCATTAGACACCCAAGAACCAAGGATCCCTAAACCGACCTACCTATCTCATGTTTTTATGAGTATGTGAGAGGGGTGTTGGCATCAACCATTTGCTAAGAAAATAAATGAACTGTTTGGTGACAGCTTGTGTTGAACAGTACACATTAACAAATGGGCTGTGCCTTGTGTCAGGATCATGAAAAGTAAGAACATACCTCAATACATGCTGTGACATAAAGGCTGTAAGAGTCCCCAGAAAATCATATCTTTTAGGGCATTTATATGGGTGTTGCCCCCGGTTGACAGTGGGAAAGTGTCGGCACAAACAAATATTGAATTGTATGGACAAGCCTTCCAGATGTCTCAGGAACTTGAACTGGTGCAAGTTTCTAATCTGGTTGCTTAAGGCCCCTTTCACATGGACGGTCCGTTCAGGTCCGCCTGTCAGTTTTTTAGGCGGACCTGAACGGATGCTCCATGTAGCCCTATGGAGCCACGGATGTCAGCAGTGACATGTCCGCTGACATCCGACCCGCTCCGCTCCGCCAAAGTGTGACGGAGGAAAACCCTATTTTTCCTTCCTTCGGCGGAGCGGATCGGATGACAACGGACTCTACGGTCCGTCGTCATCCGATCCCCCCATAGGGGAGAGCGGCGCTCTGACAGGGCGGTCCCTGCACAGTGTGCGGGGACCACCCAGTCATCCGCCGGCTCAGCGGGGATCAACGGAGCGATCCCCGCTGAGCAAGCGGAGCTTCACGGGGCGGATCTTCACGGATCCGTCCCGTGTGAAAGAGCCCTAAAGGGAAACTATAATGGTTTTGGGATGATTTTTTTAAATTTGTTTTTCAAAAGTTGTTGTGTGATTTGATATCCTACTAACCATACAATTTGCAGCCTAGTTTTAAAAAGTCTGGCACTACAGTGGCCCTGTTGCCTTGTAATTTTCACCTGTTGATGGTAAAAAAAAAGATATTGTGTGAACTTAAGCCATAAGCCTTTTCCTTACCAATCAGGGCATTTGGATACCACTGACTTTATTGTTTGCCTATATATCTTGGGAAGCACTGACTGGCAGGATGGCTACCATATAATTACAGCATGGTTACTATCTTAATGAGCCTTCAAATATGCTTAGATTGTTATTAGTTGGATTATTGTAACACAGAGAAATCCAGCACTTTACCTTTTGACATGTTTCAGGCATAATTATAGTGATACACGTCTGATGGAGCCTGCTTGTTGATTCCAGCTATGGTTAGACAGCCACATGTTAATGAGCATTCTGCTCACTGTTTGCTTTTCTGTGGTAAAAGAAAATGAAAATTTTAGGTAGTGTAGGGATTGACTCAGTCACCAATTCACAACAACTTTTTTATGCTTTTCAGGCAGGTGATCTTTTGAAAGAGAACATAGAATTGAAGGGTAATGTTTTCACTCTAAAGGAAACCATCAACGTTCATGAGACAGAATCAAAAGCCAGCAGGGAAACCATCATGAAACTTGTTTCTGAAATAAACAAAGAGAAAAAAAAGAACGGTTCATTTGTTCAACAAATTGACACTCTCTGCAAGGTTTGTGTAAAATTATTATGTTACTCATAGATGTACATAATAACTAAAAGCAAGGCCAATATATAGTCTTGATGTTAATGGTGCTAAATCTATGACGGGCTGCTGTTTTGTAATGGACATTATTTATGTTTATAAAACATATGAGATGTGTCTAAAAAGTTGCGTGAATGGTATCAGAAAACAAACAAAAGAGAATGAATAAAGGGGTCACATTATGGGGCCACTTTCCTGAGATTGCGGCCTCCCTAGCACAAATTTAAAAGGTAAATTATTAAGTTAGGTTTAGCTGCATTAGTACAGTGGGGTTAGGGGCCCCGCCCCTTTTGGGGCCGGTCCACAAGGAAGCAAGAAGAGCCAATCAGGTTTCAGGGAACTTTCTGGATTTTGGGATTGCTTATAAAAGGGCCAGCAGGCGTAGGGTTCTGCCTCTTTTCAGCTGAACAAGCAGGAAGATTTGAGCTCTTACCTTACACGGAACATCTTACATGATGAAAGCGCTGGTGATGCAGCTATTAGAGAAAGCTGGCAGCTCAGGAGGAGAGGCATGGCTTAGACGCTGCCTGGAGTCAGCCCCGGAGGAAGAAGGACGGCTGCTGGAGCAAGAGGGTGGAGACTTGGTAGTGAGCGGCGAGAGGAGGAATGACACTGACATGGTGCAGGGAGTTCCTGAACCAGCTCCGGCTGCAAAAGCGAGGAGACGCGCACCACCGGAGAGGGAAGGAGGGGCTTCCGCAGAAGCTACAGACACCCGTGCGCCGCTAGTGATGCTGAGGGAAGATGGCGGCGGTGTGACGTCACGAGGCCGCCGCGGAGGTCAGAAGAGGCGGACCTGTTCGCAGTCGCCGGCTGGAAGAGGAGGACGGCGCGGCCAGCCGCAGCAGGCCGCACAGGACAGTCGGGGGAGACAGCGCGCGCAGCGGTCTCCCGGGAACCAGCGCTTAGAGTGTCAGCAAGGCACTCAGAACACAGACATGCCACAGCATGCACCAGCTACAGGTACAAGACCCCCCTTCAATGCTGGAGCAGGTGGCTCAGCAGCAGGTGTTGCAGGCTCCAGCTGGTGGTGAGTTAAACCAATTGCATGTACTATCTGGTTTGGTAGGCTCTTTGTCTTCCATAATACAATCACTGTCTAAAGGTTCAGCACCTGCTGTGTCTGCTGCTTCTATTTCTGTTAACCCTTCTGTGTCATCTCTTACTCCAGTACTGTCTAATCTGCCTGTCAGCTTACTATCTCAGCTAGATAAAGTTTCTGCTATGCAGTCTGACAAACCAGCTCCTGAGCTCTTGCAGACGGCTGGGCAAAGGTTACTGGTCCCTGAGATATATATGAAAGATTCCATGCCATGTGAAATGTCCCCTTTAGGATACCATTTAAGTGTAAATGTTAAGGAAAAGATTTGGAAAGGGGAATATGTTGACATTCTTTCTCTCCTGCCTGCGCATAAAGAATTTGTTAGAACAGAAAGGAGGGGGGAGGAGAGAAGCGAAGAAGAAAGGCGCAGGGCAATCCCTAGGTCGTTTAACAATTGGCTTCAAGCCTTTTGTATTTATTCTGGCATTATGGCGGAGAAGCACCCGGAAAGGTGTGGGGGGCTTTTCCAGCATCTAGATCACATCTTGGAAGCCTATAAAAATTTTGGGGGCCTGGGGTGGTTTTTCTATGACGAATCCTTTCGTCAGAAACTGTCCATTCACCCGTCTCTAAGGTGGGGTATGAAAGATGTGGGCTTGTGGCTCAATTTGATTGTGCCACAAAGGCAGGTAGCGCCTAGACAACCCGCTGCGACAGGGTCGACAGCGGCCTTTAGGAAAGGCTGCTGTTTTGCATTTAATGACAGCCAGTGCCGCTGGAATAATTAGTGTAAATACAGACACGAATGTTCCATTTGTGCGGGGACGCACCCAGCGGCAAAATGTTTTAAGCGGAATGCAGTGACAGGAGCTAGCCCAGTCCAGCATATTTTTCCCAAAAGCCTGCACGCCAGTGAGGCTGGAAAAAATGCGCCCGTGGCTGGACATCTACCCAAACAGGGAGAAGGCTTGTTTACTCAGTAAAGGTTTTGATCAGGGTTTCCCGTTGCCTTCCTTTTCGGGGGAGGGGTGTAAATTGGTAGGTAATTTGAAATCTGTAGATCAATTTCCCCAGGTGGTAAGGGATAAGTTATGTAAAGAACTAAAGGAAGGTAGAATTGCTGGCCCTTTTGAGCACCCCCCCTTCTATAATTTTCGGATTTCCCCATTGGGGGTAGTGCCAAAACGGGAACCCAATGAATTTCGTATTATACACCATCTATCCTTTCCAAAAGGTGACTCCTTGAACGATGAGATTGACGGGAGCCTATGCTCAGTGTCGTATGCCACATTCGAAGAAGCGATTGGTAAGATCAGGAGGTTTGGCCCTGGGGCCTTGTTGGCAAAGGCTGACATAAAATCCGCATTTCGCCTCTTGCCCGTCTCCCCGGTGGCTTTCAACTCGTTGGGGTTTTAATTTGAGGGTCAATACTTTTTTGACATGTGTCTCCCTATGGGGTGTTCGTTGTCATGTTCCTACTTTGAATCATTCTCTACATTTCTCCACTGGGTACTTGGCATCCGATCTGGGCTGGATGGTGCGGTGCACTATCTAGATGATTTTTTGTTTGTTGGCCCAGCAGACTCTAGTTTTTGTTCTGACTTGTTGCTGTCATTTCAGGCCATGGCTTTTGAATTTGGAGTACCGTTGGCTGAGGGAAAAACTTGCTTGCCAAGCACTTCATTGGAGTTTTTGGGCATAGAGATAGATACTTGCGGTATGGAATTTCGTTTGCCGGAAAAAAAATTGAGTAAATTAAAATGGTTAATCACGACGGTGTTGCGGAAAAAGAAGGTACGCTTGAAAGAAATACAGTCGCTGCTGGGGGTTCTGGCATTTGCGTGCAGAATCATGCCTGTTGGCAGAATATTTTCGCGTCGGCTTTACCTGGCGATGTCAGGCTTGAAATCTCCTTTGGATCATGTTAGAATAACGGCCCCCATTAAGGAAGATCTTTTGGTTTGGGCCAACTTTCTTGACGGATATAACGGTAGGTCCTTTTTTCAGGCGGAATTTGTTGTGGCAAAGGATTTTTGTTTATTTACGGATGCAGCTGGCTCCAAAGGCTTCGGTGCCATCTGGAGATCGCACTGGTGTTGCGCGGCTTGGCCGGAGCCTTGGGTGAGTTCGGGAGTGACCAGGAACGTGGTATTGCTAGAATTATTTCCAATATTAGTGGCATTGGAGTTGTGGGGCTCAGAGTTCGCTAATAGGCACATCTTGGTGGAAACGGATAACAAAGGTGTATTATATGCAGTGAACTGCCTTTCATCCAGTTCTTTGCCGGTAATCAAAATCTTGCGTCAGGTGGTCTTCAGATGCCTCAAATTTAATATTTGGTTGAAGGCTAGGTATACCCCGGGGATATTGAATAATATAGCTGATTCTCTATCTCGTTTTCAGGAGGAGCGTTTTCGGAGTCTGCTGCCGGAGGCGGACGCAGTTGGTAACTCATGCCCGGCCTATCTGTGGGAGATGATCTGAGTACTGTGACGAATGCTATAAAAAGCTCTTTAGCTCCTAGAACCTGGTCGAGTTACTCGGCAGCCTGGAGCAGCTGGATATCCTTTGCAAGTGCTGAAGGTTGTCAGTTTGATAAGCCTTCGGAAGGTACCATTTTGGCTTTTATGTCAAGTTTAATGCGGCAGCAACTTTCACATAGTTATGTGACAAGAACGCTGGCCGATATGTCCTTTTTCTTCCGTTTATTGGGTCTGAGACCTTGTTCTTCTTATTTTTCTGTAAAACAGGCACTGAAGGGATACAAGAGATTGACGTTTGTCATAGATGATAGGAGACCGATTTCTCTTGACATTCTCGGTGGCCTTTGCAGAATGACTTCAGTGGTTTGTTTTTCCTCCTACGAGGCCTTATTATTCAGGACAGCTTTTGTGCTTGCATTTTTTGGGGCATTTCGCATCTCGGAATTAATTCCAGTGAGCAAACAAGGTGGTTCGGGTGTGCGATTTGACCAGGTGCTAGTTGATCAATCGGGTGTTCATGTGTGGCTGCAGTATTCCAAAACAGACCAATATGGTAAGGGTAGATGGGTTCATCTAAAAGAACAAAATGAGAGCTTATTGTGCCCGGTAGCCTTGGTTAAACAATTTATGGGGCTTAGGCCTCCCTGGGAGGGAATTTTTCTCATTCATGCTAATTTATTGCCCCTGACGAAATACCAATTCGATGCAGTTTTTAAAAAAAAGTTTGGGTGCCATGGGCTTAAGTAATTTTAAGTTTTCCTCCCACTCCTTTCGGATTGGCGCAGCTTCGGAGGCGGCCCGATCGGGCGTCTCCGAATCAGATATCAAGGCATTGGGTGGGTGGAAGTCAAAATGTTTTAAGTTGCATGTTCGTCCTAATTTGTTTATTTAATTTTAGGTACCCAGCACACAGTGTGGATTTTGGGGCATTCATTTATTTATTGGGCACAAAAAAGAGCGGCTCAACGCAACTATTCATCAAATTTATCCTTGCACCCGGACTCATTTTGTTTGTTCTGGAAAGGTATAAGAGGCCTTCAATGGCTGCAACTGGATTTGCATGTGTCTAGGTTATGTCAGCTGTGGCCATTGCCATCCATACTGATAATTCGTTTGGGAGGTAACGATTTGGGAAATGTTAACACTTTGGACTTATTATTTATGATTAAGCGTGACCTGCATCGCTTCAGTGCGACTTTCCCAGGTACAACCTTAGTTTTTTCAGAAGTGGTTCCTCGTCTTTCATGGCTCTCCTCTGCGCAGAGGAGGGTGATGGAAAAAATGAGGAAGAGAGTCAATAGGGCTCTCGAAAAGTTCATGCCCCAAGTTGGGGGACTGTCTTATAGGCACATGGACTTGGAAGGGGGATATCCAGGTCTGTACAGACTGGATAGGGTGCACTTATCAGAAGTAGGAAATTACATTTTTAATGTTGGTCTGCAGAACATGATCGAAAAGGCCGCGACGATTGGGGTGTGCCGGTCTTGATGCTCAAGACCGGCGTGTGGGGACTTTTATTTATCTTTGAAGTTGTGCTACTGCTCGAGTTCTAACAACTGAGCAGGTAGAAATATGTTATTGGATGATTTATGAAGTTTGGAATGATAATAAAGATTTATGGAAAATTATTTGTGAAAAACCAATAAAGGTGTCGCGGCCAAGTTTTTGCCATTTAAAAAATGTGTTCAGTTATTTATTTTAGTTAAGTTGTATCTGGGGAAGTTCTGGTTTGGGCGGGTGGGGCCTGCAATCTCATGAATAAAGGGGTCACATTATGGGGCCACTTTCCTGAGATTGCGGCCTCCCTAGCACAAATTTAAAAGGTAAATTATTAAGTTAGGTTTAGCTGCATTAGTACAGTGGGGTTAGGGGCCCCGCCCCTTTTGGGGCCGGTCCACAAGGAAGCAAGAAGAGCCAATCAGGTTTCAGGGAACTTTCTGGATTTTGGGATTGCTTATAAAAGGGCCAGCAGGTGTAGGGTTCTGCCTCTTTTCAGCTGAACAAGCAGGAAGATTTGAGCTCCCTCCCTCCCGCCCCAGTCGCGTACACTTTTATGTGGTGGGTCACCCTGGATCCAGGGGGGACTTTTATTTATCTTTGAAGTTGTGCTACTGCTCGAGTTCTAACAACTGAGCAGGTAGAAATATGTTATTGGATGATTTATGAAGTTTGGAATGATAATAAAGATTTATGGAAAATTATTTGTGAAAAACCAATAAAGGTGTCGCGGCCAAGTTTTTGCCATTTAAAAAATGTGTTCAGTTATTTATTTTAGTTAAGTTGTATCTGGGGAAGTTCTGGTTTGGGCGGGTGGGGCCTGCAATCTCATGAATAAAGGGGTCACATTATGGGGCCACTTTCCTGAGATTGCGGCCTCCCTAGCACAAATTTAAAAGGTAAATTATTAAGTTAGGTTTAGCTGCATTAGTACAGTGGGGTTAGGGGCCCCGCCCCTTTTGGGGCCGGTCCACAAGGAAGCAAGAAGAGCCAATCAGGTTTCAGGGAACTTTCTGGATTTTGGGATTGCTTATAAAAGGGCCAGCAGGTGTAGGGTTCTGCCTCTTTTCAGCTGAACAAGCAGGAAGATTTGAGCTCCCTCCCTCCCGCCCCAGTCGCGTACACTTTTATGTGGTGGGTCACCCTGGATCCAGGGGGGACTTTTATTTATCTTTGAAGTTGTGCTACTGCTCGAGTTCTAACAACTGAGCAGGTAGAAATATGTTATTGGATGATTTATGAAGTTTGGAATGATAATAAAGATTTATGGAAAATTATTTGTGAAAAACCAATAAAGGTGTCGCGGCCAAGTTTTTGCCATTTAAAAAATGTGTTCAGTTATTTATTTTAGTTAAGTTGTATCTGGGGAAGTTCTGGTTTGGGCGGGTGGGGCCTGCAATCTCATGGAGCACACGCACCCTTCTCCTCCCGTCCTTGGCTCACTCACAGGAGGAAAAGGCACACGATGCCACCGTGCCCGTACCCTTTGGTTTGCAGAGGTTAAGCACACTTGTAACTTACGGGTCTTGCAGCATGGTTCTCCCCTCAAAGTGGTTCTCGTCCCCCAGAATGTAAGGGACAAGTCTCTATACCCCAAGTAACTCCAAGGTCCACACCGGCAGCAACTCCAACGTAGAGTTTATTTTTCCTTATGCACGAATAACCACAAAGTTGAGAAGAGAGAAAGGTGTTAGCAAGGATAGACCAGATTCAGACACTCCTAGCTTCTTCGCCACTCGATCCCGAGTGGCTTTAGCTCACCCGGATAGTCACCCAAGGGCACTAACAGCCGGCATGTAGCTCAAACAGTCAATCAGATTCCCTTGATAGATGCGATCGGGAGATCCCCTGCCACAGAATCTATAGTGTCCCGAACCTCCTTGTTTAAATCCCTTTTCGGACGGATGACATCCCTCCAGAGAGTTACTGGGCCCCTTCCTTCACTGTGATCTCTCACCAGTCCTTCGGAACGGTCCTACCCCAGCCTCCTCTTCCAGATGTGGGCCCCCTAGCAAGGTGGCACCCTGAGATTCTTCCTTCCCGAAGTGGGCTCCAGCTAAAGGTGCTGGCCCCAGGGTTGCAGTTGCAGTCCCAGGACTAAAGGTGCCTGGGACTGAGGCGCATGTGGCCCCATGGCCTGGAGGGCCATGCACTTGAACTTGGACCATAGGTTCTCCCTCCGGGCTTAGGCCCCGGGAATTGCTCGCTCTCTAATGGCGTCTGCCCCTTTTGTACCCTCTCCCGGCAGACAACGCCCATTGCACGTCTGCCGAGAGAGGACACCCAGAGGTTTCCATCCGTTTTGCTTTCTGCCCAATTCTTCTGCCATCAATTGTAGAGTTAGTTGCGGATCTCGTGCTAGCATTTGTCACAGTCGCTCGATCATGTCTGGGGTTCTGCTTGTCAACGGCTGCCTGGAACGTGGCTCATCCTCAGTCGTTTCTTTACTGTCGTGAAAGCATTTGAACCAGTTCTAAACACATTTTCTGCTCATGGCTGCCATCCTGTACACTTACACCAACATTTCATGCATTTTCACTGCCTTTTCCCACAATTTGAAGCAGAACTTGATGTTCACACGTTGCTCCATTGCACTGTGACCCTACCTCCCACTCTGACTATGTCCGACTGCCTGCAGCGGGTTTACTCTGACGGTCACGTGTACTCCACGCTAGGTAGCACTTCTCGATGTCCTTGGATAGCCATGTGCATGCGCACGCACCTGGCCTATGTTGCCGTTGAGATATCGGACCATTCACCAAACTTTTTAGACACACCTCGTATTCTGCACAGTTGAAAAAAGGAGCTTTTGCTTCTTTATTAAAAAGAAAGCATGGGTCAGTTACATTTAGTGGTGGCGATGTCACTACAGGACAGTGACAATGCACAGAAGATTCAGTCTACAAGGATGACAGCATATGGTGAAGGCAATTTATTATGCCTTGTGTCTTCAGTTTAATGTGCCTGAAGTTTGGGGTAGGTTTGGGTGATAGTTACCTCTAGCACCAGTTCTCCATTAACTGTCGCAACTGCATTAAAAATCTTTTACTGGATTGTGCTGATAGCAATACTTTTACTAATTATCCTGACAGCATGGTTTCAACACCTAGTTCACTTAACAGGTTAGTTCATGCTACACACCCCCCACCACCCTTGGTCCACGCTGAATTGCTCTCTTCTGTCCTGGAAGCACTTAATGAGAATGAGAAGAGCGGACTGCTACACCGGCTACAGCGGAAACTGGGGGGTGGGGGGGGGGGTGTGTGGGTGGGGATAAACAGTGTTTCTTCTTTTCATTTTCTCTGAGAGGTGAGCCTACACTTAGATTAACAGAAAGCTCAAACATCCTTATGTTTCTTGGGTAAACCTATTTCTAGCTTCCCCTATGTAATAGAGATGAACAAAGGCAGACATGTTTGAAGTCAAGCCTGGGTACAACAAGAATTTACCTTCATACATGAAGTGGAGGAGTGAGCATAGCCACCAAGGGACAAGAAGTGTGTTATTTTCAGGGCTACCAGGAGAAAATAAAGGGGAAAAAGTCTGAAAAAATATGCAGGTACTTGACTTAAGAAGTGGAATTCTGCACTATATTAAATTATTGTTTTGGGTTTTAGATATGCTTTAAGCTACTTTAAGATTTACCACTTGTTGTCAGTCAACTCATTTGTAGCAAATTGTAATTTTAATGGTAGATGATTATCAAGTGCCTACATTTCTCAGTAGCAACAAATGAAAATTGCTTTTATAGCCCTAACCTTACTGAAGACAGCTATCCGAGGTAGAAAGAGAAAGCTAATTTATATGCACACCAGGTTGTTGATTAGTAGAACCTTGTATGTCTACATTTTCTAGCTAAATCTGGCTATACAGTGAGTGAATTTCAGCTGCTTCTTGATGAACTGGCAGAAATTTGCTTCGTGGGTGGTCCTGTTGTTTGAAAATCAAAAGGAAATTGGCACAAAGTTCTCCATCCAGTGAAATATAGCCTCAGTTCGAGTTTTCTGATGCCAGTGCCAACACTTAGAATACCATAGCACTGTGGATCAATCTGTCAGATTTATTTCATTCAGCCTATAAAATGATTCACTGATATACTTAATTGTTCAAGCTAATGATGGAGGTAAAAGGGATATGCGAGTAATAGTGTCTGTCAGCTAATAAAATCCATATAGGAAATATCCGGAACCAGTGGTTTGAGAATCACATGTAACAACTTGCTACTTCTGAGCTATATCAGGCAGTAATAGAGCAAACAGTTTACACGTACTGTATATATTTTATAATTTAAAGTGTTACTAAACCCAAGACCTTGCATTCAACCATATCTGGTCTCCCACAGTACACAAAACATGGAAATGTAATTATTTTTGTTAATATAAACTGCTAAATGCCTTTTTTATCAGCAGTATTTAGCTGTCTTATGACTTCTATCAGTGTCTGGTTAAAGCTTGTAGGAGGAGTTTTCATTCTAACCTGACTGTACTATGGGGCTGCAGGACCCCTGACCCTTTGTCTGGACAGTGCTGATTGGCCCTGTGCTGATCACATGCACCCTCCCAATAAAAGTAAAATCTCTCTAGCAATGCACACCAAACTGAGCATGTGCAGAGTGCCTTTAAGGCTCTGTTCTATCAGGGAATGGATTGGGGACAGTCAAAGAAGGAGAGGATCAGAGAAGACAGGATCAAACAGCCTTTTTACACCATGTAGAGGATTACCCCTTAGGCTCCACAGTTAGTATAACAAGCATGCTTTACTGCATATACAATTTGATTTTACTGTTGTGAGTTTAGTAACACTTTAATATGTGTCTTTCATTCTTGTCGCCTCTAAATACTTAATAACTACTACTTACAAAGGAAACCAAAACATGCTAGAAATCAATTATTAGCTATATTGATTTATATGTGGGCTATTTAGTATATGCAGTTTCTGCTTTTTGTAAGATTATGAGAACCAGTCAAGAAAAGGCAATCTAAAAAAATCGAAATTTCGATTCTTCAGTTGTAAGAATAGCATAATCTTACATTTCAGTTATACTTGTGTGTGTTTGTTGCTATTTGATTTGATTATCTTACGTTTAGAGCAGAAATATCAGCTTAGTATCAGGGCAGATAACTGACACTGACCAAACTGCTAGAGGAGTGTTTTCTTTCATGTATCATTAACAAGATCTTTATTATTCTACAGTCTGAATATCTGTAATGAGCACTGATATTAGGCAGGAGATAGGAATGCCCTATAACCTGACACTCAGGCTGATACTTCTGCAGTATTATATAATGAAATTGATAAAAAAAAAAGTAATCTACAAGAGCTGAGGTCCAGATTATAAGAACTACCCACTGATGACTGGTTCTCTCTAATTTATGGAAGAGTGAGCATTTAAATACCAAATAATGAAAGCTCACACAACTGACCTTTAAAGTGTTACTAAACCCACAACTGTAAAATCAGTCTGTATATGCAGTAAAGCATTCTTATTATTAGGGTTGTCCCGATACAGAGCATTTGCCCAAGTACTTGTACTCGGGCAAATTCTCCCGATGCTTCACCCGATACCTGGGCAGTCAGCGGTGATCAGTGCGGTGGGAGAGTTACAAGCACCGATCACCGCTGTATATATTTAAAAGTCTGACAGCCGTTTCTCCACCTCTCCCCCCCCCCCCCGCGGCTTTCAGCTGCTGTAGTGAAATCAGCGGTGATCGGTGCTTGTATCTCACACACGATCACCGCTGACTGTCCCCGCATCCTCCTCCAGCCCCCCTCCGTTCTGCTGCTGTTTTCCTCCCTCCATGCTGCGGTCTCGTGTCCCCCTCCATTCTCATGTCTCCCTCCGTGCTGCCTTCCCCCTCCGTTCTCCTCCTCCACCCCCTCTTACTGTCAGAATGGAGAGCGGAGGTAGGAGCCGGTAAACCCGGCTCCTTACTGTTCCGAATGAACAGAGTCAGTGATCACTGACTCTGTCCATTCGCATAACTGAAACATCGTAAACTGTGTTTACAATGTTTCAGTTTTTGAATGAAGAGAAGCCGCTGTCTTCTCTCCATTCATTTTCAGCACAGCTGAGGCTGCTGAGAAAGGGACTGGGGAATCTCTGTCCCTAGTCCCTTTCCCTGTCTCAAAGGGGAGATGTCAGAGGTCTGTTAAGACCCCTGATATCTCACCAAAGCCCCCCAACAGGGCTGATAAAAAAAAATAAATAAAAAAAAAAAAAATAATAAAGAAATGAATTGTAAAAAATAAATAAAAAATAGAAAAAAAAACACACTGACACTGTCCACCCCCACCCTTAAAAAAAAAGCATTGTAAAAAATAAATAAATAAAATAAATTGTAAGAAATAAAAAATAAAACAAATTGTAAAAAAAAAAAAAATAATTGTAAAAAAAAAAAAAAAAAAAAAAAAAAAAAAACTACTGACATGTGCACTGTCACATGAGATTAAAAAAAAGTATTCGGTATCGGCGAGTACTTGGAAAAAAGTATCGGTACTTGTACTCGGTCTTAAAAAAGTGGTATCGGGACAACCCTACTTATTATACTCACTGTGGAACCCAAGGGGTTAATCCTTCGCATTGTGTAAAAAGGCTGTTTGATCCTGTCTTCTCCGACCCTCCTCTTTTACTGTCTCCAATCCATCTGCTGAAAGCACAGAGCCCTAGGAGGCATGCTGCACATGCCCAGTTTGGAGTGTATTGCTAGAGAGTTGTTTTTTTTTTTTGGGGGGGTGCATGTGATAAGCACAGGGCCAATCAGCACTGTCCATACAGAGGGTCAGTGGTCATGCAGCCTCATAGGGCATTTAGAGGAGAGTGAAAACTCCTCCTACAAGCTTCAACCAGTGCTTGGCTGGACACCAATAGAAATCACAAGACTGCTATATCCTGTTGATGTAGTATATATCAGCAGTTAAAATTTACTAAAATAATTGCATTTCCATGTTCTGTGTATTGTGGTAGACCAGATATGATGAATGCAGGGTCCTGGGTTTAGTAACACTTTAAAGTGGTTGTAAACCCACTTTTTAAACAAAGACCTACAGGTAAGCCTAGATTAAGGCTTACCTGTAGGTGCATGAAATATCTCCTTAACCTACACGGTTAAGGAGATATTTGTATGTAAATGCGGCGACGCTGACGTCACCCCATTCAAAAATTCGGCTAGGTCGCAACATTCGACGACGTAGCTGAATTCAACAGCTCACGCGCGCATGCGCGGAGTCACGTCTTCGCTGCTCCGGCCAATCACAGCGCCGGAGCGGCACTGTGATTGGTTGCAGCGGCGATACCCGGAAGTAACATTCCGGCTATCGCCGCAGCGATGGATGCGGCTAGAGGAGGGACACGGACGACTTCGGGGGCCCCGATCGAAGGTAAGTGGTACATAATGAGCTAGTATGCTAGTCATACTAGCTCATTATAGCTTTGTCTTGCAGGTAAGTAAAAAAAAAAAAATTTGTCTACGGGGTTTACAACCACTTTAATTATATTTGCTAACGTAGTGTATTTGTTGTTGTGGAGCTCTAAACATTTCATTTCAATTTGACTTCAGAATTTGGAAAGTGTCAGTGATGCCAAGCAAGCTTTAGAAAAGGAGATTTTAATGCTGCAGGACAGGCTGAAGGCATCACAGAAAGCCTGGGAGGCCTGCAAGCAAGAGCTGAACCAGGTGAAGAAAAGTTCTACTGAGCTAGATGTGTCTCTGAAAAGCAGCATTGGGGAGGCAAAGGCTGCCCAGAATCAACTGGACTTATTTATGGATGAGGTTGCAGCAGCTCTCAGCGATGCTTCTATTACTGTGAAGCCCAAAGAAGAAGCTATTTTGGAGAGAATACATGATATACAGAGAATGGTGGAAAGCAAAAAAATTGTAAGTAAACACAAGTTTCAAAGAGGTCCTGTTGCCAGACCATACCTTTCAACCAAAAATCTTTCCAAAGGATTACATGTGCATTTACCCTATTTTATGTGTGTTATTTTCTTGTAGAAGTCTTCCTTGTGTAGACAGCCAAAAGTCCTGCGACTGCTGCTGATTGTGGTCCTATTGGATGTGATGTCAGCAGCCACAGCAGTCTCAAAGCTGTCACACTCTACAGAAAGGGTCAGCAAAGGGTCATAAACCTTTTTCACATTAACCACTTGCCGACTGCCACACGCAGATGTACGTTGACAGAATGGCACAGGCAAGCACATTGGCGTACAGGTACGTCCCTTTAAATTTGCTGCCCAGCAGGCTCGCGCGCGCCGCTGCGTGCCTCGTGAGCGTGTTCGCGGGTCCCGGGAACTCGATGTTCCCGGGCGGTCCGCGATTGCGGTCGGCAAAGGCAGAACAGGGGGGTGCCTTTGTAAACAAGGCATTCCCCTATTCTGCCTATTGACATGTCACTGATGGCTGTTCCCCCGTGATCGTGTAACGGTCATCAGTGACGTGTCACGTGTAGCCACGCTCCCTAACAGTAGGAATCACTCCCTAGTGCTGACTTAACGCCTACAGCGTCACCTAGTGGTTAACCCCTTCACTGCCAGTGTCATTTTCACAGTAATCAGTGCATTTTTATAGCACTGATCGCTGTAAAAATGACAATGGTCCCAAAAATGTGTCAAAAGTGTCCGATGTGTCCGCCATAATGTCGCAGTCAAGATAAAAATCGCTGATCGCCGCCATTACTAGTAAAAAAAAAATTATTAATAAAAGTGCCATAAAACTATCCCCTATTTTGTAGACGCTATAACTTTTGCGCAAACCGATCGATAAACGCTTATTGGGATTTTTTTTACCAAAAATATGTAGAAGAATACGTAAACTAAACTGAGGAAACATTTTTTTTTATATTTTTGGGGGATATTTATTATAGCAAAAAGTAAAAAATATAGAATTTTTTTCAAAATTGTCGCTCTATTTTTGTTTATAGCGCAAAAAATAAAAACCACAGAGGTGATCAAATACCACCACAAGAAAGCTCTATTTGTGGGAAAAAAAGGACGTAAATTTTGTTTGGGAGCCACGTCGCATGACCGCGCAATTGTCAGTTAAAGCGACGCAGTGCTGAATCGCAAAAAGTGGCCTGGTCTTTGACCAGCGAAATGTGCGGGGCTTAAGTGGTTAAGTGTCAATTTTAAAAAAATTAGACAACCCGGGTGCAAGTGAACAGTAGTTTACTGGAATTGTATAGTTTTTAAATTTGTGCACTACGGTAATTTGTACTGCTAATGGAAAGTTGAACTAAATTATTTCTATATTAAATTCTAAAGGCATAAGGTAAAAAACCTTCTGGGTGCAGCTCCCCCCCCTTATACTTATCTGAGCCCCATCTTGATCCAGCTATGTGCAGGAGAGCAGCGGCTCTCCATGGTCTCTGTCCCCTCTTTGCCTCACACAGCAGCGGGAGCAATTGGCTCCTGCTGCTGTCAATCACAGCCAGCAAGCTAATGAGGAGAGAGCAGTGCTCCGTGTTTGAATAGACAATCAGCTTGCTATTGGAGGCATTAAGTCAGGGCGGAGGAGCCAGGACAGCCGGCAGGGTGCAAAAGAAGAGGATTCATTGCACAGAGCAGGTAAGTATAATATGTTTGTTTTGTTTTTTTGTTTTTATTCCAACCTTTAGAACCACTTTAACTGCTGCACATACAAAACATGTTCATATTTAGCGCACTAGCCCCAAATCATGCACCTTCAGAGCTCAGATCAGCCCCAATTTCAGTCTGAATTCCTGCATCATCAGTCCTCAGATCAGCCCCAATTCCTGCACTTTCAGATCTCAGATCAGCCCAAATTCCTGTACTGTCAGACCTCAAACCAGCTTAAATGTATGCACATTAGGAGCTCAGATTAGCCCCAAACCCTTCACATTCAGACCTCAGATCAGGTTCAAACCTTCAATATTCAGACCTCAGATCAGCCCTAAACCCTTCATATTTAGGCCTTAGATCAACCTCAACTCCTTCATATTCATACCTCAGAACAGCCTCAAACCTTCTATATTTATACTTCAGATCAACCTCAAACTCCCCATATTCAGGCCTTGGATCAGCCCAAACCATTCACACCAGACCAAAGATGAGCCCCAAACCCTGCAACTTCAGGGATGCAGGGATTTTCCATACTTGCAGCAGGGTATCAATGGGAGAAGGACTAATGCATGTCAAATCGCATCAGTGTGAACCAGGGCTTAATGCAGCTCAAGTAGAATCTTTGGTGTGGCTGTTGGAAGATGACTCAGCCTTTTTCCATGAGCAGTACTCAGCTTGTCCTGAACAGGTGCTTGCAGCATGTATTGATTCAGTGCAGTCTCTGGTCAGACAAGCAGTGTGCAAACCTGATTTTGTGAAACCCTTATTACAGGCCTGGTCAAGTTTGTTGTACTCAGCCCCTGTCAGCTCTCAATCATCCATTTCCATGGCTAGACACCAACCTGCTGGGATGTCTTCGGCCTCGTACACACGGCCGAGATTCTCGTTGAAAAAAACCTGTCATTTTTTTACGACGAGATTCTTGGACAAGAAACTTGTCCCGGCCGAGTGTACACACGCTCGTTTCAAAGAACCCGCGGTTCTTTGAATGGAGCGTACGCGGTGACGTCATCGACTACGACGAGCATGCGCTCGTCACATTCGATGCCGTCGCCGCCATCTTGGTATACCCTACGTATGCCTAGGAAGCTACCGCGCATGCGTCTAATTCATTTCGAACATGCGCGGGCTTCCGGGAGGACAGGTAAGTGTACACACTAGGCTTGTGCAATTCGTTTCGTAACGAATCGAAATTCGTCCGAATTTAGCAACTTTCGGACATTCGGAAGCATTCGAATTTCCGAACAAAGCAATTACGAATAAGACCGAATCCCAAATAAATTATACCGCAAATAGCGAATGCCCGAATGTCTTCGGCATAATTCGTTATGAAAAAGTTACGAATGTACGAATCCATACGAAGCACAATAACACTCACTCTGCTCTGCTCTCTGCTTCTCCCACACCGTGCTGAACTCCCTCTCAAAATGGTGTACAGGGGCGGAGGCTATAGCCGCATGTAAAAAACAAAAGTAAAATACGAGATTTCGAATCCATTCGAAGCACAATAACACTCTGCTCTGCTCTCTGCTTCTCCCTCACCGTGCTGAACCCTCTCAAAATGGTGTACAGGGGCGGAGGCTATAGCCGCATGTAAAAAACGAAAGTAAAATACAAGATTTCGAATCGTTACAAATAACCGCTATGTATTTAGAAAAGTACAAATCCATTCGAAGCACATTAGGCATAATAGGCAGCGTCGTCGTGAGAGAGACACAGAAAATTACGAATCAACGAACCCAAAAAAAGTTACGAAAGTAGGAGTTGTGTCCAGAATCAACGAAAAACAATGTACTCTACCGAAAGTACGAATTATAAATCAACTAAAAATTCAACGAAAAATGTCGCTTGCGAAAATACGAATTAGTCCGAACACGAAAAATCCCGTCTAGCAAAATTATGAATGATTACGAATCAACAGGACCGAAAAGAAACGAACCGAAACTAACCGAATTTTTCCGTTGTGCACAAGCCTAGTACACACACTCACTTTTCTCGTCGAGAAACATGCCGAGGAGAATCTCGACGAGAAAATAGAGAGCAGGTTCTCTATTTTCTCGTCGAGGTTTCTTGTCGGTTTTCTCGACGAGAAACCCGATAGCCGCGTACACACGACCGATTTACTCGGCAAGACCTCTCTGCCAGCAAGTTTCTTGCTGGTTCTTGCCGAGAAAATCGGTCGTGTGTACGAGGCCTCACTCTCTTTTTTCCCCAATTCCCACTTTCGCTGAACAATACACCCAGCTAACAATGAAGTACCAGTACCCTGTTTCCTCCTGCTGCACTTACCCTGCCTTTAACCCTTCTGCTTCTTCTCTGCTGGCTCCATCAGTTCCTCCAAAGCCCCCTTCAAAGTCTGCACCCTCTGTTTCACCATCCCTCCGCTCTTCTCCGCTACCAGCTATATCCAATACCTGCAGTCCTATTTCCACATATAAATCCTCAGTGGCGAAACCAAAGAAAAAAAGGAAGTATTTCCCAACCCATTTAATCCTACCACTATCCCAACCTGCCTCCACACCCACCAACCTGCTCCAGCCTGCGTTCATGCCAGCTGAACCTGACGATCTACTTAAATCTGCCAACCCTATGCCCTTTACCCAGCCTGAAGTTCCTGTGCCAGTTTGCCAGCCTGAAGTTCCCGTGCCAGTTTGCCAGCCTGAAGTTCCCGTGCCAGTCTTCCAGGCTGAAGTTCCCGTGCCAGTCTTCCAGGCTGAAGTTCCCGTGCCAGTCTTCCAGACTGAAGTTCCCGTGCCAGTCTTCCAGACTGAAGTTCCCGTGCCAGTCTTCCAGACTGAAGTTCCCGTGCCAGTCTTCCAGGCTGCAGTGCCCGAGCCAGTCTTCCAGGCTGAAGTGCCCGAGCCAGTCTTCCAGGCTGAAGTGCCCGAGCCAGTCTTCCAGGCTGAAGTGCCAGTCTTCCAGGCTGAAGTGCCCGAGCCAGTCTTCCAGGCTGAAGTTCCAGTCTTCCAGGCTGAAGTGCCCCTGTCTGCTGCCCAGCCTGACGCGCCCCTGTCTGCTGCTCAGCCTGATGCGCCCCTGTCTGCTGCCCAGCCTGACGCGCCCCTGTCTGCTGCCCAGCCTGACGCGCCCCTGTCTGCTGCCCAGCCTGACGCGCCCCTGTCTGCTGCCCAGCCTGACGCGCCCCTGTCTGCTGCCCAGCCTGACGCGCCCCTGTCTGCTGCCCAGCCCGAGGTGTTCCTGTCTGCTGCCCAGCCCGAGGTGTTCCTGTCTGCTGCCCAGCCCGAGGTGTTCCTGTCTGCTGCCCAGCCCGAGGTGTTCCTGTCTGCTGCCCAGCCCGAGGGGTTCCTGTCTGCTGCCCAGGCTGAGGGGTTCCAGCCTGCTGCCCAGCTCAACAACCCGGAGCCTGTTGTCTGCCCGGATGTGCCCGCTGTCCAGTCTGCTGCTTCAGCGCCTGCTGCTCAGTCGGATGTCCCAGAGCCTACTGTCTTGCTTGGTGATCCTGTACCTGATATCCAGCCTCACGATCCAGTTCCTGATGGTCCCTTTTCTGATATTCTGCCTGGTGGTTCCTTTACTGCTGCCCAGCCTGATGACCCAGAGCCCGATGCCCAGCTTAATGATATGGTCCCTGCTAAACCTATTCCCGATGCCCAGCTGGCCGCTGATGTCTTCCTGATGGATGCCCTCTTTTCCGCTGTTTTAATCCTGCTTGTCACCCAGCCTGAATGGTAATGCCCCTGCGTGGTCTGCCTCCGATGGGTTCTTGCCCATTGCCCTGCTAATTTTCATTTCCAGATCTAGACCTCCTGACCCTGGTGGTGGGATGCGTATCCTATTTTCAGACTCTAGTGGCACGTCCCCCAGTGAACTAAAGGACTCTGGCCTAGGAAGTGTGAAGAAGTCCGCAGACTCAGTAGGGAAACCTTTTAGGGGGTTTCCGTATCCACTCGGACTGTCAAACCAAGGGCTAAATGGAATGTCCGAAGGCCACTCCTTAAGGGGGGGGGGGACTGTCAGGAATGGTGTCATTACCGGGCTCACCTGCTGGTGGCGCTGTTGCATCCGGCACCAGTGGGTGTAGTTCTGGTGGCCACCAGCGGGTGTCTCCCCACCAAGACTTTCCACCAGCCATCAAGCACACCTGATCTGGGTCTGCTGGACTATATAAGCCCGCTCTTAACCAAGCTCATTGCTCCAGAATTCCTTCTGTAAGCCTGGTCCCTGCCTGAACCTGATCCGTTGCTTGAACCTGAACCTGAACCCGATCCGTTCCCTACCCTACCTAGTCCTGGACTCTGATCCTTGTACCCTGTCCCCTGAGACCTGTCCCCTGAGACCTGTCCCCTGATACCTGTCCCCTGATACCAGCTCCCCCTTGCTGACTGCTCCCAGTACCTGGCCTTCTGCTCCCCTTGTCTCTCATCCCTGCCTTGTTCATGTATGAGTGTTCTCTTTTGTACATATTAGTTAGCTAGTTAGATTAGGTTGTTTTGGGGGTTTGTTGTGTTCTTTTGTATTAGTTTCTTGCTTATGGTTTGTTGTGGTTTTGTTTACACGTGTGTCTTTATCTTTAATAAATATTTATATTTTTCACGTACTCTGTTCCTGATTCCTTAATGTGCAGCCCAATGATCTGACTACCTGTATTGGATGTCTGTGTATAGCATCCTCGTGACAGTAGGTGCCTCCTGCACAGTATACGCTACCCCTTATTGCTCGTCGTGGTGTTGTTCTGTTGTGTAACACAGACAGGCATCTGCAAGTAGTTACAGTGGGTGTAGGTGCCTCCTGCACAGTATACGCTACCCCTTATTGCTCGTGGAGTTGTTCTGTTGTGTAACAGACAGGCATCTGCTAACAGTTACAGTGGGTGTAGGTGCCTCCTGCACAGTATACGCTGCACCTTATTGCTCGTTGTGGTGTTGTTCTGTTGTGTAACACAGACAGGCATCTGCAAGCAGTTACAGTGGGTGTAGGTGCCTCCTGCACAGTATACGCTACCCCTTATTGCTCGTGGTGTTCTGTTGTGTAACACAGACAGGCATCTGCAAGTAGTTACAGTGGGTGTAGGTGCCTCCTGCACAGTATACACCTGAAGCTACCCCGTATTGCTGGTTTTACCATCTCCCTGCAGGCCATTAGAATGTCTGGAAGGCCAACAAAGAGAGGCAGACAGTCACGAGCCAATAAAAGAGGGCAAGCAGGCTCTGTGTCTGGGGGCAACAGTGCTGGTCGTGGATGCGGTGCATTGTCATCAGCACGTGGCCATTGGACACGCTTGTCCTTATTTTCGGCAGCTGGACGTGTTGAGTCGCATAATGCCGAAGACTTGGTAGAGTGGATGACCAAGCCCTCCTCATCCTCCTCATCCTCTCTCACCCAGGCTCAGTGTACTGGCAAAGCAGCTGCCAAAGCATCCTCTTCCCTCCTATTAATGTCATCATCAGTCACTCCTTCCCTAGCCCCACCATGTCCTCCTGAGGAGTCCCCCGAACTGTTTGAGCACAGTGTTCGGTACATGCTCCAGGAGGATGCTCAGCATTTGAAGGGTCCAGCTAGAGGAAGGCAGTACCGTGAGCGCAGAGAGAGGGGATGCTCAAGAAGGACAGCAATCTGGCAGTCATGTTCCAGCAGCTGCAGCATACTGCCAGATTGGCTCCAGTGATGAGGAGGGAGGGGATGATGAGGTCACTGACTCCACGTGGGTGCCTGATAGGAGAGAGGAGGAGGAGGAGGAGGAGGAGGATGAGGAGGAGGCACATCTCCAACGAGGCAGGATGCCCTCCTGGGGCCAGCGTAAGGGCAGCACACCTACTGAATCACACCGCAGAGCTCCGCCTGTGCAGGGTGCTGCCGCTGCCCATTATTTCAAAAGTTCTTTGGTGTGGGCCTTTTTGCAACATATGTCTCAAGCGTATCTCGCGTGGCCAAAACATCAGCCGTGTGGGCACCACATGCTTGACCAGACATATGTTGACCTGCCATGCAGCTCGTTGGCAAGCGTACCTTAAAGACCCACACCAAAGAACAAAGCGGACCTCTCCTTGCTCCTCATCAGCTGGGATCTCCAACCCCACTATACCTTCAGTCCTCTCTGAAACCTGCACTGAGAGGAATGAAGGTGTAGAATTAGGTGTGTCACAGCCAAGTACTTGCGGGCACTCTGCTAGCAGTACACCGACGTCCGATTGTAGCAGGCAAATTTCCCTGCCCCAGCTGCTGGACCGTCAAAAGAAGTTCACTCCCAGCCATCCACATGCCCAGCGGTTGAATGCTAGCTTGGCTAAATTGCTAGCACTTTAACTGCTGCCTTTTCAGTTGGTAGACTCGGCCCCCTTCCGTGAGTTTGTGCGAAGTGCGGTTCCTCAGTGGCAGGTTCCCAAACGCCACTTTTTCTCACGGAAGGCGATTCCGGCTCTCTACCGGCATGTGGAAGGCAATGTTCATGCCTCGCTGGACAGGGCGGTCACCGGTAAGGTGCATATTACCGCTGACTCATGGTCCAGCAGGCATGGACAGTGACGTTACCTTTCTTTCACGGCCAATTGGGTCACTGTTTTGGCAGCTGGGAAGGATGCAGGACAAGGTGCAGTAGTGTTGGAGGTCGTTCCGCCGCCACGCCTCGAAAATGCTACTACTGGTTGTGACACACCTCTCTCCTCCCCTCTCCTCTTCTTCTTCCTCCATGGCCTCTTCCTGTGCTTTGTCCTCGGAACCAGCGGTGCTCCGTAGGCGTTCAAGGGGCTACGCAAGTACTCAGGCAAAAAGATGCCATGCCGTGCTTGCGCTGGTGTGTTTGGGGGACAGGAGCCACACTGGGGCAGAGGTTCTGTCCGCTCTGCAGGGGCAGGCCAAGAGGTGGTTGACGCCACGCCAGCTTAAGCCAGGAATGGTGGTTTGTGACAATGGCACCAACCTCCTCTCCGCCCTCCGACAGGGATAACTGACCCATGTGCCCTGTGTGGCTCACGTCCTTAACCTGGTGGTACAGCGGTTCTTGGGTAGGTACCCAGGCTTACAGGATGTCCTGAGGCAGGCCAGGAAAGTCTGTGTGCATTTCCGCAGATCATATAATGCCAGTGCTCGGCTGGCTGAGCTGCAAAAGGAGCTGAACCTGCCCAAGAACTGCCTTAAATGTGACATGCCCACCAGATGGAACTCAACGTTGGCCATGCTGCAGCGGCTGCACACGCAGCAGAGGGCCATCAATGAGTACCTGTGCGACTATGGCACCAGGACAGGGTCAGGGGAGCTCGGGTTTTTTTCACCACGCCAGTGGGGCATGATCAGGGATGCATGCACTGTCCTGGCACCATTTGAGGAGGCCACGAGGATGGTGAGCAGTGACAGTGCATGCATCAGTGACACTGTACCTCTTGTCCACCTGTTGGAGCATACGCTGCGTGGAATAATGGACAGGGCACTTGAGGCAGAACAGAGGCAGGAAGAGGAGGACTTCCTTGCCTCTCAAGGCCTCCTTTACCCAGACAGTGTTTCTTCTGTCCCACCCATCGCACAGGAAGAGGAGGAGGATTGTGTCAGCATGGAGGTGGAGCCTGGCACTCAGCATCAACAGCAGCAGTCTTTTATGGACGATTTACAGTCCCAAGAAACCCGTGGACTTGTACGTGGCTGGGAGGAGGTGGCTGTGGATCATGTCATCCTTAGTGACCCAGAGGACTCCGGACCGAATGCCTGAGCTAACCTCCGCTGCATGGCTTCCCTGATCCTGCAAAGTCTGCGGAAGGATCCACGTATTCTTCGGATCAAGGAGAGGGACCATTACTGGCTGGCCACTCTCCTTGATCCACGGTACAAAGGTTAGGTTACGGACCTTATCTTGCCGTCGCAGAGGATGAAGCATCTTCGGGAGGCCTTGCAGAAAGGTCTGTGCAACGCGTTCCCAGAGACTGGGAGGTTACAAACTCCTGGTCCTGGACAACGAGTTGCTGAGGCTTCGGTCAGTCAAAGAAGGAGCGATGGGGAAGGTGGCCGTCTGACCGATGCGTTCAGACAATTTTTTAGTCCGCAGCCCCAAGGTATGATCGGTTCCAGCAACCATCGCCAGCGTCTGATATACATGGTGCAGGAATACCTAGGGGCAAGGTCAGACTTGGACACCTTTCCCACTGAAAATCCTCTGGCTTGCTGGGTCTTGAGGATGAATCACTGGCCAGAGCTTGCACAGTATGCAATTGATGTACTGGCCTGTCCTGCATCCAGCGTTCTTTCGGAACGCACATTCAGTGCTGCTGGAGGCTTTGTCACGGATCACAGGGTGCGCCTGTCCACCGACTCGGTTGATCGACTGACCTTCATAAAGATGAACCAGTCTTGGATCACCACCAGCTACCAAGCACCTGAAGCTGATGTAACAGAATAATTTATTTTGAAATGTCACATCCCTTCAAGACTGCCTATGCTGATGCTGAGTGACTGTCCTGTTATGTTGACTGACTATCCTCCTCCTCCTCAATGATCCGATTCCTGATGATAGCTTGGAAGGCCCAATTTTTCAGCCCCTGTTTAACAGGGGCATGTAATTACAATTTTTTATGCAATGCTTTGCAGCAGGGCTCATTCCTGCTCTCCAACTAGAGTATCTGGGAGAGGTTGCAGTGTCGTGGCACCAGCACCAGTGCCTAAGGCCCAATTTTTCAGCCCCTGTTTAACAGGGGCGTGTAATTAGAATTTTTTATGCAATACTTTGCAACAGGGCTCATTGCTGTGCTCCAAGTACAGTATCTGTGAGGGGTTGCAGTGTTGTGGCACCAGTGCCTAAGGCCCAATTTTTCTGCCCCTGTTCAACAGGGGCATGTAATTACAATTCTTGATCTAATAAATCACAGCAGGGCCCATTCATGCGCCCACCAAGAGTAACTGTGAGGGCTGACAGTGTTGTAGCACCAGCACCACCACCAAAGGCCCAATTTTTCTGCCCCTCTTCAACAGGGGCATGCAATTACAATTCTTGATCTAATAATTTACAGTAGGGCCCATTTATGCGCCCACCAAGAGTAACTGTGAGGGCTGACAGTGTTGTAGCACCAGCACAACCACCAACACCAAAGGCCCAATTTTTCCTACCACTGTTCAACAATGGCATGTAATTACAATTCCTGATATAATAGTTCACAGCAGGGCGTTCCAGCGCCCACCAAGAGTAACTGTGAGGGCTCACAGTGTTGTGGCAACACCAACATGTAAGGGGCAAATTTCAGCAGAGTATATACGGCAGGCCCCTACTTTCAAACATCCAACTTACAAACGACTCCTACTTGCAAACGGAAGGAGAAAACAGGAAGTGAGAGGAAATCTACCCCAGGAAAGGAAATTCTCTCCTGTAAGAGTTAATATGGGAAAAAGGTGTCTCCTCTCTACTGATGCTTTATCACCAATCCTTGTTTCAATAAAAAAAACACTTTTCAAAAACATTTGTCATTGGGACGGAAAGTGAGGTGAAATGTTCTGAACAGGTGCACAGACAGCAAAACAAATGTTACAGGGGTGATAACCCTTCCCTATGTTTTCCAAAAAGCTTAAAAATTGATTTTTTTGTCTGGAGCTACACTTAAACAATGTACCTGTTCAAAATTACAAACAGATTCTACTTAAGAACAAACGTACAGTTCCCTGTCTTGTTTGCACCGCCTGTATACTGCTGTTCAGAGTATATAGGGCCTTTTTTTATTTTGGGTGCAGGGTTCCCCTTAATATCCATACAAGACCCAAAGGGGCTGGTAATGGGCTGGAGTGGGGGGGGGGGGGGGGTGATGGGGTAGCCATGCCATTTTTCTCAAAGATTTTCATCCATATTGCCAGGACAAGACATGACATTAAAGCCGCAGGCAGTTTTAAATGGCTTTTTTTTCCTTTAGAAATGTCATTTTGTGCAGGGACAGTTCTAAACACGGGAAACACATGCCACTTCACAGGCATACTTTAGACACCCCCCAGGTACGATATTTAAAGGAATATTTCACTCTTTTTTTTTCACTTCATGCATCATTAAAATGACTGCTCCCGAAAAACGGCCGTTTTTAAAACTTCGTTTTGCATTGATACATGTCCCCTGGGGCAGAACCCGGTCCCCAAACCCTTTTTAGGACAATAACATGCATATTAGTCGTTATAAATAGCACTTTAGATTTCGAACGTTCGCGTCCATTGTATTTAATAGGGTTCTAACGTTCGCGCAAACTTTCGGTCCGTTCACAGGTTCTGGTGCGAACCGAACCGGGGGGTGTTCGGCTCATCCCTAATTCTGACTAGTGGTGAGCTAAGGTTCAGGCTGAACCCATGAGAACCTGTCACATGATAGCAGGCCAAGGGTCCAAGTGGCCAAATTAGGTAAACAAATGTAATGTCAGCGCCAAAATGGTCTATAAACAGCAGCGTGCAATCAGTGCACATATACAAACACCAAAATAACATATAATAAAAATATTGCAGTGCTTTCAGTGAAATGTCAAAAACATTAAATTATTCTCTAACAAGAATAAAGAAAGTGCATACAACAGTGGTAAATAAATTGATCAGGTGAATATACCACATGAATAAAAAGTGTCCATAAATGAGATAAAATTCAGGTGCAGATGATCAACAATCTCAAAACATCACCCATGGTGTCTTGCCTCCACCATATGAATGAAGTGCAAACTCACCAGAGCCTGTTGCTGTCTAGATTATAGGAATGGCGGCTGGACCTTGAGTGTATAGCAGTGGGTACAAGTAGTTATGAAGGTGCATAGAAAACATATGACAAATGTCATTTACATAGGGTGCCGCCACAACCTCAGGCATGCGGCACCTTATGTAAGTGACATTTGCCCTATGTTTTCTATGCACCTTATGGACTACTTGTACCCACTGCTATATACTCAAGGTCCAGCCGCCATTCCTATAATTGGGGTTTGGTGGTATTTGATGTATATCGCTGTTACTTTTCTACTTTTGCTAATGCAATTTGTACTTGTGGATCGTAGTTTTTTTAAAATATTTTTATCTCATGATTTACAATAAATACTACACTATGAATAGCTTTCTCTGGCGTTGGTGATTTTCCTGCTTCTTGGTAAGATGAGAGTAAGCAGTTCCCCTGACAGCCTCATTATAGAGATTGGGAGATCTACCACATCCCACTGATTATCACTCGCACCTTTAAAAGGAAGATCAACATTTATTGAATGCTCTTTTGCTGTCCTATAATCTAGACAGAAACAGGCTCTGGTGAGTTTGCACTTTGTTCATATGGTGGAGGCAAGACACCACGGGTGATATTTTTAGATTGTTGATCATCTGCTTGTAACTGTCAGCCTTGCAATGCCTCATGGGACTTGTAGTTTCGCAACAGCTGGAGGGCCGCCAGTTTGAGACCCCTGCATTAGAGTGATGATCAGTTGGGAACAATGCTCCTTATACTTGTTGTCATTGGGAAAAAATACCCCCTTACACATAGCTAAATAGATCAATGTACCCCTAGCAATCACTGGAGGAACCCTAGGGGTCATCATATAGGTAGGTATTAAACGTTAATCTGAGAACGATATTGAATTCTCTAGTCAATATTGTCAATATTGACAATAAATGCACCACAACGGATAAAAATACGTACCCTTTTTAAAAATGCTGCTCAACACAATGCATGATATGTGTTCTGATGTGCAGCAGTTCATTGGGCTCTTCTGTACAATGACTTGCGGTGCCATTCACAATGGATGGCACCACAATGCACCACACAAAGAGAAGGCAGCTCACCTACCACAATTGCCACAGCACATTAGTGTTAATAGGCCCTATTAGCATTGTGAAGGAGATAGTTTAAACCCCTGGCCATTGTACTAATCCATGGTCATAAATTCAATTATGAAATCAAAATTATAGTACATTTTAAGCCAGTTCTTACACAGTAGATTCATATTAATTTAGAAACTTCTAGACTACCTCAACTGGTCAACCCCAACTAATTAATGGGGCTCAGAAAGATTTCATGCTTTGGAAAGTCACCTTACTCTTTGTAAATGTATCTATAATAAATAATTAGGTTTGCAGTAGCTTGTCTTTTTTATAGACCAGATTTTAATCTTCTTTTCCATTAACTGATAATTTATAAATCTCCAGAAGTGTTTTTTTTGTTCAAATGGATCACAAACTTTCTAATACAATGCTGCAAGCACCAAACTGTACATATGCTCCCAGAAATTCAATGAGCTTCTAATTTCCTATAGTGAGCTGACAAAGCTGCCTCTGCTGCAATGAAATCTCAAATCAGTGTTGTCACCTTTGCCTGAGTTCTCTCCTGCTGGACTACAATACCCCCAACCACATAGCCCCTCTTTGTTTACATTCATCCTAGTATAAGGTGACCAGATTTTTAAAATGAAATCCGGGGACATATTTTTTTTTTTTACTAGTAATGGTGGCGATCAGCGAATCTCTGCCCGTCACCGCCCACCTCACAGCCTGTCAAATCTTACTCTCCGGGCCCCGGCTACTACTGGATGGGGGGCGGAGGAAGATCACTCCACCAGGGAAGGCAAGGAAATAAGCAGGCAGACGGCTGGCCGGGACTTGAGCCAAGGCAGAAGAACATGCGAGTGGAGCTGAATGGGCACCTGAAACTGAAGAAATGTTGACTCCGCTCCGACCAGCACATGATCATCAGAAAGGGGCACAGATAATGGAAAAAAATAGACCCCCCCTAAGCTAGTAGGAGCGGCGGAGCGGGGGGTGTGTAATTCAGAATTTTTTTATTTTATTTTGCACTGACTGTCTTTGAAATTGCCACAGCCCCTGTTCAAATCCAATCCGGGGACAAAACTGGGGTCAGACTTGTCCTCAATCCGGGGACTGTCCCCAGAAACCGGGGATGTCTGGTCACCCTATCCTAGTAGCTGCCTTGGATCAGAGCACACAATCAATGGAGTTTGAATGTTAAATGTTTGTTAGCCAGTAGTGCTGGTGCAGTCACAGAAGATGTGTGCAAATACTGTTTTCTTTCCCAGCAAATCAGTGCTGCTTCCTTGACTCCCAAGAACTTTCCCACACACTGGGAGCTAATTTACTAAAGGCAAATAGACTGTGCACTCTGCAAGTGCAGTTGCTCCCGGACATAGCAAATGAGGTAAAGCTTCAGGCCTGGTTAACACCTATGCATTTTTTAGTGTGTTTTCAGTTTTTCAGAAACACACTACAGTCCATTTAACATGGTTTCCTATGGATCTAGTTCACATCTGTGCATTTTATGGAAAGGGTCAGGGTTTTTTTGGGGGGGTTTTGGTTCCATAGACTTCAATGGTTTAAAGATCTGTATTGAAAAAATGCACAATGCACCTGGAATATGCAAACTGCAACCTGCACAAGTGTAAATCAGGCCTTACTTTGCAAAAAATACTAAATCACATGCAAGGAAAATAATAAATGTTTTATTTTTACTTGCACGTGATTGGATTCTGCTCATTTACTAAGCTGTGGAGCAACTGCTCATGCAGAGTGCAACTGCACTTTGCAAATCCACTTTGCACTACAAGTGCACTGCAAGTGCACTTGGAAGTGCAGTTGCTGTAGATCTGAGGGGGACATGCAAGGAAAATAAAAAACAGCATTTATGCTTGTACATGATTGGATGATAAAATTAGCAGAGCTTCCCCTCATTTCAGATCTTCCACTCAGATCTACAGCGACTGCACTTCCAAGTGCGCTTCCAAGTGCAATTGCAGTGCACTTGTAGTGAAAAGTGGATTTACCTTTAGTAAATCAACCCCACCGTGTGTAAGGAAAGAGTTTTTGGGAGATATGGGGGTTTATTTACTAAAGGCAAATCCACTTTGCACTACAAGTGCACTTGGAAGTGCAGTCGCTGTTAATCTGAGGGGGACATGCAAGGAAAATAAAAAACAGCATTTTAGCTTGCACATGATTGGCCAATAAAATCAGCAGAGCTTACCCTCATTTCAGATCTACCCCTCAGATTTACAGCGACTGCACTTCCAAGCACACTTTCAGTGCAATTTCAAGTGCAAAGTGGATTTTCCTTTTGTAAATAACCCCCAGAGTGTACTAAAAGTTGTTTCCTGCTACAAGGACAGGGTAAAATAAAATAATAATGCTGGCAAATGCTCTAGAGGGGGAAAGGACGATTGGAGCTAAATTTTGGTAATGCCTGTAGATTACCCTAACCCCCAGGTATGGTTTTTGTTTCATCGTTTCTTTTTTCATGTAAGTATGCATATGCCATACCTATGGAATCTCTGAGGAAATAGAGAATCACTGTACTGGTATTTGCTACTACAGTGGGTTCCACTAACTTCAGGGTTCCATGTCGAGTGGCTGCCCTGCTGCATAATACCCACACAGGGGTTGCTCACTTGGCATGGGCGCCATTGACAGAACGCCTTGCATTTTTCTCAATACATGTAAGGCATTCTCTGACTGGACAAGATGAAGAGGTGGGGTGATGACATCACACTCTCCACCTTGTCCAATAAGAAAATGCTTTGCTTTCACTGGATTGATGTAACTATGCAATAAAGTCTATACTTGGAGTTCAGCTTTAGCCTCAGTGTTGGAGTGCTCAGTAGCCAAATTATGACTAGATAAAAGAAAATTCTGAGTGTTTTTTGGAAAAGCACACATAACTGACGTTACCTATGTGCACTGTTTGGTTCACCAAACAGCTCGGGTCTCATTGCTGAAATTCTTGTGTTCTCTCCTATAGCTGGAGGGTAACTAAGACAAACAGCTTGTACAAACGTGTTTATAGCTAGGCAAACTGTAATGAGTAACATTTGTGTCTATGCTAAATAACTGTATTCTTATTTAATTAACATTCTAATGATTTTCTCATTTACACTATTTGTTTTGCTCTATGCTGATTTCACTTTTTTGTAGCTATGCTTGTAAATGGAGTAGAACAAAAACAAATTCTAGTTTTGAGGCAGTGAATATTTTTAGACTGTACTGCCCCAGAACTCGTTGGGCAAGTAGGTTCTGAGAATGGCCGTTTCCATCACAACCTAACTTCACAAGTGCTTGGCTTTTTTTTCATAGCCACCTTAAACAAGTGTTATCCACATATTAATTTTGGGGGTAAGGTGAGGTGGTGTTACTGCCACTGAGCACCTTTAATTTCACTGTCTTAGACTCCATTCACACAGGGGCAACATGACTTCCAGTGCGACTTTGGGAGGCAACTTGGACACGACTTGAGTAGGAATCACAGCGCGACATGAGGCAACTTACAAGGCAACTTCAAGTTGCCTCCAGGACAGGAGGCTTTCCAGTGGCCAATCAAAGTACAATCAGCTCTGTGGGAGGGAGGGGTTTGCCTGAGAAATGTAGGTTCTCTTCCTGTATTGTTGCTTCTGTTAAGACAGTGATCCGACTTCGGAGGCGACTTCCATTGAAATCAATGGGTACAAGTTTCCTACAAGTCGCCTAGAAGTCGGATTGAAGTAGTACAACCTTTTCTGAAGTCGGAGCGACTGCAGTAGTGTGCATTAAGATGGCTCCATTCACTTACATTGATTTTCTCATGCAGCGCGACTTGAGGCCACTAGGGGCGACTTGAAGTCGGATCCAAAGTCGTCAATGTGTGAATGGGCTCTTAGAGGATGCATACAGAGGGTAATTACTTAAAGCGACTCTATTGCTTAAATAAACATAACAACAGAAGAGTTAGGAAGACTGTAAAGACCTACCTCTCCTGCTGCTTGCTGACTTGTATACAGTTTGGCACCAATACCTGCCTACTTACGACTTCCCTAGCCTGAGGCCCTAATGTTTGAGAATAAAGGAATGTACACATATAACATGTACTTTTCTGTAACTTTACAAGGATTTCCATGACATCTGACATCACATTAACACACTATCAGACTTTTCTGGCGCAGATCACCACACATAGGGGTAAGCAGAATGTAGATGCCATTTCACGCAGAACGCACGCACATATCTTTTATGCCATCATCCCTCTACACCTCCATTCCTCTCCTTGAGAGCACCACAGATTTGGGACCACTTCCTTATGTAAACAGCATGAATTTCCATCACCTATTCACAGGAACTGAGGGTCAGGGGATCAAGGTGCTTTCTTTCTTATACCTTTAGTATACCGGTCTCTCTCCCCTTGTCCCTTCTATAGCCCACGCTCCCAGATGGCACACTCATTCCCAGGCTTCTACCACAACTAACATAAGAGGATTCTGTCCAGGCCTCCTATGGTCTGTACCACCTTGTCTGGAACTTCTGCCCGGCAACAAGGCCCTTTTAAATTGATACTGCAGGAGATTGTGTCTTAGCAGTTCTGGGGTGTCTGGCTCCCATGCCTGTCTACCTAGGGCTCCACCTTCCGCTGGCATTAAACCAACCCATTACAGCACTATAGGAGGGATTTCTCTAAAAGGGGAGCTAGCACTTAATTACAGCTTTCCCTTAACCATACAATACTAGGAACATTGCTTTCTAGTGGCAGACAAGCTAACTGTACCTGTCAACAA
This sequence comes from Rana muscosa, assembly GCA_029206835.1. Lineage (NCBI taxonomy): Eukaryota > Metazoa > Chordata > Amphibia > Anura > Ranidae > Rana > Rana muscosa. The sequence goes on from CM055121.1 coordinate 77,323,490, forward strand.
TGGAGTCAGGGAAAATCTTGAAGTATGCATACATAGTACACTGGGAACTGTGTGAAGCTTTAGGCTTGGTTCACACTGTTGCAACTTGGGATCCGACTTGTAAGACCCCAAGTCACGCGACATGTGAAATCCCAATGAGAGCTGTCTTAGTTAGCACTACTGTACTGAAGTCGCTCCGTCTTTAGAAAAGGTTCCTGTACTACTTCAAGGCAACTTCTATCTGACTTGTGCCCATAGACTTTAATGGAAGTTGCCTCCAAGTCATATCCTCATCTTAATTGATGTGGTTTGGATCTGATATTACAGGAAGATTACACAGGCATTCCCCGAAGTTGCTTTATTGTCGTGCCAAAGCCACGCCAAAATCACCTGGCAAAGTCGCATTGCAAATCGAATGACTTTCAGGACGTGTCAGTGTGAACCAAGCTTTAAAATGATATTAAACGCTAAATTTTTGAAGCACTTTCTGCAGCTGATTAAACCACTTCAATACAGGGCTTTTTATACCACCTCAATACCGGGCCTATTCTGGCACTTCTCTCCTACATGTACAAATCATCATTCTTTTGCTAGAAAATTACTCAGAACCCCCAAACATTATATATGGTTTTTTAGCAGACACCCTAGGAAATAAAATTCATTGCAACTTTTCTTCTTGCACGGTATTTGCGCAATCATTTTTCAAACGCCTTTTTTTGGGAAAAAAAATTGGTTTCATGAATTAAAAAATAACAAAACAGTAAAGTTAGCCCAATTTTTTTGTAAAATATGAAAGATGATGTTACGTCGAGTAAATAGATACCTAACAACATGTCATGCTTTAAAATTGCGCACACTCATGGAATGGCGCCAAATTTCGGTACTTAAAAATCTCCATAGGTCGACGCTTTGAAATTTTTTACAGGTTACCAGTTTAGAGTTACAGAGGAGGTCTAGTGCTACAATTGTTGCACGCACTCTAACGCACGCGGTGATACCTCACATATTTGGTTTGAATGGCGTTTACATATGTGGGCGGGACTTACGTGTGCGTTCGCTTCTGATCGTGAGCTACCAGGGACAGGGGCGCTTTACATTTTTATTTTTTTATTTTATTTTACTTATTTTTTTTTATTTTTACACTTTTAAAAAATAGGATTTTTATAACAGCTTACCTGTAAAATCCTTTTCTTGGAGTACATCACGGGACACAGAGCGACATAGTCATTACTAATGGGTTATATAGTTACCGTCAGGTGCTGGCACTGGCAACTTCCAAAACCGGAAGTACCCTCCCCTATATAAGCCCCTCCCATCCGGGAGCACCTCAGTTTTGTAGCAAAGCAATAAGTGTCCCCAAAGAGGGGCGGGAGCTCTGTGTCCCGTGATGTACTCCAAGAAAAGGATTTTACAGGTAAGCTGTTATAAAAATCCTATTTTCTTTCTCGTACATCACGGGACACAGAGCGACATAGTCATTACTAATGGGATGTCCTAAAGCAATGCCAAATGAGGGGGGGGATACACCATATATAAGCTGAGCGCTATCAGACATGAGGATCTTTTGCGGCCTGCAACACACTGCGCCCAAAGGCGACATCCTCCTGACTTCTAACGTCCACCTGGTAGAACCTAGTAAACGTGTGTACTGAAGACCATGTTGCGGCCTTACAGACTTGAGCCAGGGAGGCCTGGTGATGCACTGCCCATGAAGTTCCAACTGCTCTCGTGGAGTGCGCCCTAACTTTGAACGGAGGCGGTCTACTTCTCAAGCTATAGGCTTGTATTATGACCTGTCGAATCCACTTGGCTAAAGTAGATTTTGACGCTGCCTGACCCCTTCTGGGGCCTTCCGGCAGAATAAACAAAGTATCCGTTCTGCGAATCTGAGCAGTGGCTTTTAGATAAGCTTTAACTGCTCTTACTACATCCAAAGAATGTAATAACTTTTCCTCTACCGAAGTAGGCTTGGGGAAAAAAGAAGGAAGAACCACATCTTGGTTCAAATGAAACCTCGATACCACCCTAGGAAGAAAGGCTGGATGAGGACGTAACACTACTCTGTCCTTATGGATAACCAGATATGGCTCCTTACAGGACATAGCTGCTAATTCCGATACTCTTTTAGCCGAACAAATGGCTACTAAAAAAATCAATTTCCTGGTGAGAAGCACTAAGGAAATATGCTATAATGGTTCAAATGGTTGTTTCTGTAGAACCGACAGAACCAAGTTTAGATCCCATGGACATGTGGGAATATTAACCGGAGGACTAATACGCATCACTCCTTGTATAAAGGCTTTGACTAGTGAATGCGAAGCCAAGGGCCTTTGAAAAAATATTGACAAGGCCGAAATCTGACCCTTGATAGTACTCAAGGCAAGCTTCCTATCTACAGCCCATTGTAGGAAGTCCAGAATCCTACCTATTACGTACTTATGTGGATGCCATTTCTTGGCCTCACACCACGCGATGTACGCCTTCCAGATTCTATAGTAGATCTGCCTGGATACCGGCTTCCTGGCATTGATCATGGTAGATACCACAGCATTAGAGAGCCCTCTCTTTTTTAGAATGTGGGCTTCAATAGCCAGGCCGTCAAACCTAGGGCTGGTAAGGAAGGGTGGTATATCGGTCCTTGCGAAAGCCGGACGACGTGGGAGAGTCCAAGGACTCCCCACTGAAATTTTACAATCTCCGCGTACCACGCTCTTCGGGGCCACGCTGGAGCCACCGGAATCACTGGTTTCTTTTCTACCCTGATTCTGCGGAGTAATCGAGGTAACCATTGGCGGTGTGAATGCATATATCAGCTTGAACTGATCCCAAGGGAACACTAGGGCATCCGAGCCGCAAGCTAGGGGATCCCTTGTCCGAGAGACAAACCTGTCCCCCTTTGCGTTGAATCTGGATGCTAGAAGATCTACATCCGATGTTCCCCACCGCTGACATATTGTCCAGAAAACCTCGGGGTGAAGGGACCCTTCCTCTGGGCCTAATTGCTGGCGACTTAGAAAGTCCGCCTTCCAATTCTCCACTCCTGGAATGAATACCGCAAATATGGCTGGGACATATTTTTCTGCCCATTTCAGGATGTAATTTACTTCCCTCTGGGCTGCACGACTCCTGGTGCCCCCCCGATTGATATATGCCACTGCTGTGGTATTGTCTGATTGAATTCTGACAGGGGACCCTTGGAGTTTGGATGTCCATGCTACTAGGGCATACCGGGCTGCTCGTATCTCTAAGAGATTGATGGGCAGGGCCTTTTCTGCATCCGACCATCTGCCCTGGAGAGACTATTGCTCCAGTACTGCTCCCCAGCCTATAAGGCTGGCATCTGTAGTGACCACCTTCCAAGAAATCGGACTGAAGGATTTCCTTTTTTCCAGATTCTGGGGAACCAACCACCAACGGAGGCTCTTGCGAACGGAAGGGGACAAGGACATTGTAAGTCTAGGGCCTGAACTTTTTTGTTCCAGGCTGACAGTATGGCCCCTTGCAAATTCCTTGAATGGAATTGACCGTAGGGTACTGCTTCGAATGATGCCACCATTTTTCCCAGCAGCCTCATATACAGGCGTATGGACGGCTGTCTTTTTTGTACCCACTAAGTGGATCAAATCTTTCAAAGACAACACCTTTCCTCGAGGCAAGAATATTTTTCTCTGGCCTGAATCCAACCTTAGCCCCAAGTATTCCAGACTTTTGACTGGTTTTTAGGGCTGACTTGTCTCGGTTGATAATCCAACCGTGAGATTCCAGATACTTGATCGTCTTGTGAACGACCACGTCTAGTTTTTTCACTGAGTGGTCTATCAGCAACAAGTCATCCAGATATGCCATTATCATTACACCTTGTGTTCTTAGATTGGCCAATAAAGGGCCAGAATTTTTGTGAACACTCTTTGTGCTGTGGCCAAACCGAAGGGTAAGGCTCTGAACTGAAAATGGCGCCCTTCTACTGCAAAGCGTAGAAATTTTTGGTGGACTGGAAAGATGGGAATGTGCAAATAAGCATTTTTGATGTCGATCGTGGCTAACCAATCCTCCCCTTGTAGGGCAGTGGCCACCGATCGGATCGACTCCATCGGAAAGTCCTGATATACAGGAATTTGTATAGCCCTTTTCAGAATTAATATGGGCCTCCCGTCCGCGTTTGCTTCGGGACTGTAAAGAGGTTTGAGTAAAACCCGAACCCTCATTCTTCCAGGGGAACCTCCATAATTACTCCTTGGAGTAATAGTTGTTCTAGTGCCAACAGGAGGGACTCTCTCTTCCGGGGATCCCTTGGCACGTTTGACCTCAAAATGGGAAGGAGGGGAGTCTTTTAACTCCAAACTGTATCCCAAACCTACTGCGGAGAGCACCTATCTGTCGAACAACTGGAGTCCTCCCCCCACCCGACTGAGTGGGGGCTTCAATGAATTTAACTTTGGGGGAGGTTTTGTACCTCCCCTGACCCAGGGTTTCTTATTACCCTGCTACTGTCCCTGTTTTTTACCCCCGGGATTTAACCGAGGAGGCCGTCGGAACTGTTACACAGCCGATGCCCCAGGGACTGGAGAAGCAGGCCTCTTAAAGAGGGACCTCTAACTCTGCTTTTAACCGGCAAGAGCGTATTTTTACCGCTGGAAATTTTCTGGATATATTTGTCCAGGTTTTCCCTGAATAAGCGTTCACCATGAAATGGGACGCTAACCAGCCATTCTTTACAGGGAGCTTCAGCAGACCAGTTTCTGAGCCATAGGAGCCTACGCATATGTACTATAGACAGCGTAAGGCGGGAGGCCTGATGGACTGAATCCTCTATGGAGTCAACCGCAAAGCCTAAGGCTCTAGGTAGATCAGCTAGGGCAAAGCCAGCTGATCTGTCAAGTCCCTCAAGACCTGTTTCAACTGATCCTTCACTGCTTAGCAGACCCCAATAGCTGCTACTGCTGGTTGTATCACCAAGCAGATTTTCATAAGGACTCCAATCTTTTATCTATTGGGTTCTTGAACATTTGGACATTATCCACTGGACATGTCAGTGATTTATACATACAAGAGATGGCTGCGTCCACTGTAGGGACCTTCCATTTTTTTTTTTTTTTTTTTGATGAACTTATCCTCCATGGGATAGACCACCGGAAATCTCTTGGGGGAATAAATATTTTCTCAGGACGTTCCCAATCCTGGTAAATGAGCCCTTTCAGTAAAGGGTGAAGTGGAAAAGAACAAACAGTCTGGGGGCTTCTAGCGACCCCAACGAGGATACAGTAGTGGTTGATGGTTCCGCAAGGTGCATTTTTAAATGCTGATCGGACCATGTTAGTCAGAGACTGAACCCATAATCTTTCAGCTTGAGATGCTGAGAAAAGGTTCCCCCACTGTTGATTCCTCTATAACAGAATCAACCTTATCCTGATCCCCTTCAGGCAGGTCAATCCCTGTATGGGACTGTTGCTCTGCTAACAGGCACTCTGAAGGAGGAGACGGAGATCGGGCGTGCTTTCCCTGACAGGGAGGCAGCGATAAATTTTGACAATCTCTCTCTAATCCTCCCAGAGCTGAGGAAAAAAAACCCTCCTCTGTTACATACACAGGAGCAGGTGACTGAGGACAGCCACAGTACCAAGTACCCCTGCGGGGTCTCTACGGTCACTTACCTCTGAACTTCAGGGGAGACTGGTGCAGCAGGAGTATGCCCAAGATCCTCAGAGCCCGATGAGACCCCCTTCGCTTCCTGGAAGATTCAGTTCCGGAGCTACTGGACGGCATATTCCTAAGCCTAAAGCTGAGGTATTCCAGCCGTAATACACCACTTTTACTGAGAATAGTCTAGCACAATTGCTGCTATATCACAGTTGGTGTCTACTAATGTGCCTTTCTAGGGGATGCCTGTATCAACCGCTATGCTGTATGCCTTTAAATGTTGCCAGCTCTGTCTCTGTACTTCATAACCAGCTTATCTGCAATAATGTGGCTTTTTAAAAACCTGCTGGGACGCCCGCACATGCGCAGAAGCGCTGCGGCGCGCACAGAGCGTCATCCCCCAGGCCCCGCCCCTTTTTCCGGCCACCTCTATATATAGAGGCGCGTGCACGCGCACGCGCGCGGCCACGTGCGCCTCGGCGCTAATTTTCAAACATGGAAACCAGGGACAGGAGCCAGGGCCCCCTTTGCCGCAGGCCGGGGGATAGACGAACACTGCAACATGGCAGAGGAAACAGTTTCCTGTAGGAGAACTCACCAGCTGCCTGGACTTTGTTCTCTGAGAAGAAACTAGTCCATATGACAAGAAAAACATTCCACAGCGGCCTCTAGTGGACAAACACAGGTACCGCAGTTTAATATACTAAACATATATAAAAAAACATTCCTTTTTTTTTTTTCTTGACCACCATTAAAAATTATTACATTTTTTTTAGTAGTTACAGGCATGCACAGATATTAGCGGGAATACCGTTAGGTAACAGACAGAAAGACAAATTAGGCTTGGGGGTCCCCCAATAGAACCAAGTTCCTGGGGGCCCCCACTTACCTGTTCCCCGCCGCAGGACTTTGTTTGGTCCACAAAAGCCCAAACTTCACCTATCACGGCAGGCATTGTAATCAAACCTTCAGGGACCAGGTTCCCAAGGATTCCACTCCCCTGGACCTGTATAGCACCCTGCACAGAAAACATCTTGGTCGTGGGTATGACCAGAGCTCTGGATCCCAGGGTCCAGCTCTCCTAAGAGAAGCATTACAGGCAGAACCTTGCTCTTCTCTGCAAGGCCCGGGTACCGACCGTTTAGCTATGAAGCTTTTTTGGTCGGATCCGGAATAGCTTACTGAGGCCCAAAAGAACCTGTACGCAAGCTCAGTGAAAAACACATGTTTCTTCTTGGCCAACACCTTAGACACTGGCAAAAAACTGAGGTGCTCCCGGATGGGAGGGGCTTATATAGGGGAGGGTACTTCCGGTTTTGGAAGTTGCCAGTGCCAGCACCTGACGGTAACTATATAACCCATTAGTAATGACTATGTCGCTCTGTGTCCCGTGATGTACGAGAAAGAAATATATTTTTTTTGATCACTTTTATTCCTATTACAAGGAATGTAAACATCCCTTGTAATAGGAATGGTGTGTGACAGGTCCTCTTTATGGAGAGATGCGGGGTCAATAAGATCCCACATCTCTCCTCCAGGCTGGAAAGCATGAGATCGTGAAAAAAATGTCACCGATCTCATGCTTACTAGCCGCAATCGCGGCTTTGTTTACTTCTGAGAACCCGGGCGTGACGTCATCACATCGCGCCCGGGCCTCCGGCAGACATAGAGATGACTGGTGACCATCTGGTCACCAGTCATCTCTATGCTTCCCATCCGGCGCCGGACGATCCATTCTCTGGGCCCCCGATGGCACGGGAGAGCCCGGAGAAGCACCGGATGGCGGCGGGAGGGGGGGGTTTGTCCCCTCCCGCCGCCTATAAGAACGATCAACTGGTGAAACTGCCACTATGATCATTCTTATTGTGCACAGAATCGCTGGCAGAAGAGAAGGATATCTGAATGATGCTTCTAGCTGCAGGCATCATTCAGATATCCCCCCACAAAGCCCAGGACGTCATATGACGCCCATCCAGGATGGGAGATCCCATCTGTGGACGTCATATGACTATGGGCAGTATTGAAGTGGTTAATCGCTTACTGAGTAATCAGCTGCTTCATCTTTTAATCCTTGCCTTTGTTCCAGTTTGCTGGTGCCATTACCACTGTCCCAGGATTCTTGTTTCAGGGTGGCTCTTTTCTCTATGAGCGTCTTATGAAGTCACGCTTGCATGCAGAGGCTAGAGTTTTGTCTCCGTACACTGGGGGTTATTTACGAAAGGTAAATCCACTTTGCACTTTGCACTACAAGTGCAAACTACAAGTGCAAAGTGCACTTGAAATTGCACTGAAAGTGCACTTGGAAGTGCAGTCGCTGTAAATCTGAGGGGTAGATCTGAAATGAGGGGAAGCTCTGCTGATTTTATTATCCAATCATGTGCAAGCTAAAATGCTGTTTTCTCTTACCGTCCATGGACTGACACAGCATCTTCAATCTTGACAAAGTGAGTTATGTTCCTGCTCATAGGAGAAGACTAGGCAAAATCTTAGATGTTTTAACATACATTCCATTACCAGAGCTGAACAGCCCCGCCTAGGGGGCGGTCCCTCCGGACATAACCCTCCTACCTGCAGCCAGCAGCCTCAGTTTTTTTCTGCCTAGCAGAGGAGAGGACATGGCTCTCTTCGGAGCCAGTCTCTTGAAGAAATATTTATTCCTTTTGAATTTTTATTATTTTATTTTTGAGAATTCTTCTATCAACAGTCGGCTGGGCAACAGGTTGGGTAGTTGCTATCCTCGTAGTCTTCCCAGTCCGACCATCGAGTGTGCTGATCCTCGCTCAGCGTGAGATCAGTCCACGACATACCCCACGGCTCCAGGGGTGGCCAGTGAGCTTTTTGCTCCAGGGTCCACATATATCTGAACAGTTTTGCTGTATCTTTCACAGTGGACCGGGCCGACAGCTACTCAGTACTGCACTGTGATAGGCCTGTCAGGAACACACCAGTGGGTCCTAGCTGGATGGGTAAGTACTGTTTCCCCTGCCTCAGCAGGTGAGTACATACTGTGTGTTCCTATGGTAGGGGGGGTTTCCCTGTCTCCCCCTTGTTTTTACTACTCTCTGTCACCTTGCTCTGGCGTGCGCTGACTGGGGGTGCCTGGGGGTCATTCTGTCCCGGTGGGGGTCCGTGGGGGTCTGCATTCTATGTGGGGATGCTTCTTATGTCAACCTGGGCCTTCTGTTTTTTCTTGCGCCGCTGGGCGCCATGTTTTACTATGTTTTTTCTTTTATATTGAAAATTGCATTGGTGGCCATCTTGCCGTGGCCACGCTGTGGGGCACTTATCATTGCGGCGGGCATTTTCTTGAAGTCGCACGCTTTTTTTGTGCTATTTGACCTCTATCGCTGCCTAAGAACGGCGCGATTCTCCTCACAGTCACTTCACTGTTCACTCGCGCTGGGAGCGGGACACAGGCAGCAGAACCGAGCGGTCCTAACCGGGTTGGTGAGTCCCCTGGGCAACCCCCCACAGTCAGTGCACCCGGAGGGTGGACTTTTTTTCTCACATTTTGACAAAGTCTCAGAGGGTGCTGTGGTATCATGGAGTCAGTGTCACCTGCTTCCCCATTCATGTCAGAGGCAACTGGCAGTGCTTCTGCACCTGCGGTCCCTATGGACCAGTTGTCGGCAGTCCTGGAATCATTTGTTGCCAGGATGGAAGCGGTGTGCGAGCGCAAGGGAGATTTAAAGCCCCCTCTCCCCACACCATCTCCAGGGGAGTGCTCTGATTCTGATATGGGCATTGCTGCGGCACAGGACTCTAGCTCAGAATTTTTGGATATTTTTGACCAGGACATTCCTTGTGAGGAAGACTCCTTATCTGGGTCAGTACATGGCAGGAAGCTTGTTAGTGAACTCATTGATGCTGTGAGGGACACTCTCAAGCTGGAGGCTGCGGCTGAAGAACCTCTGGTGGAGGCAGTCTCCTTTGGTTCATTTAAAGTTAATCCTTCTAAGAAGGTTTTTCCCTATACACCTTTCTTTGACAGATTCATAGACCAGGTTTGGGACAAACCGCAGAAGTCCTTTGCGGTCTCGCAGCGTCTGGCGGTTAGGTATCCCTTTGAGGAGAGCCTGAATAAAAATGGGCCTCTCCTCCGGTGGTCGACCAAGTGGTCACCCGATTGAATAAAGCCACAACTCTCCCGGTTGAGGGGACCCCTGCCTTTAAGGACCCTACTGATAGGAGGTCGGAAGTGGTGAGCAGAGCCATGTTCACCATGCTGGGATCCGCGCTACGTCCTCTTGTAGCGGCGACCCTGGTGTCTCAGACACTCACGGAATGGGCGAAGATTCTGTACCAGACTGTGCAGAAGCATAATCTTCCTCCGGATTGCATTGCACTGGCCAACCAAATGGTACAGGGCCTGGTGTATCTGTGCTACGCCACTATGGACGTTGCCCCCTTAATCTCTAGGGCAGGAATCCTCAAACTACGGCCCTCCAGCTGTTGCGGAACTACAGATCCCATGAGGCATTGAAAAACTCTGACATTCACAGACATGACTAAGCATGATGGGAATTGTAGTTCCTGAACACCTGGAGGGCCGTAGTTTGAAGACCCCTGCTCTAGGGCCTCAGTGTCTGCGGTGGTTTTGCGTCACCTGATCTGGTTAAAATGCTGGTCTGCTGACCTGGCCTCTAAGAAGCTCCTGACGGATTTGCCTTTCAAGAGCGGAAGGCTATTTGGTGCTTCCCTGGATGACATTATTAAAAATGTCACGGGGGGTAAGAGCACCCTTCTTCCTCAGCCTGCTAAGGCAAAGGAGCCGCGCCGTAAGCCGGGTCCATCCTTTCCCACTCAGAAGAGGTTTTTTCGTCAGTCAGATCCCGCGGGAAAATTCTCCCGGACTGACAAGAGTGCGGCTGGAGGACAGAAGCGTCCCTGGGTGCGTAAGCCGAACAAGCCGGCAAGCAAGCCCGCCACCGCATGAAGTCTTGCCCCCGCCCAACTCTGGGGTGGGGGGATGACTTTGCAGGTTCACGGATCGGTGGACCTCCCGGATCTCCGACCGGTGGGTATGCGAGGTGGTTGCCTCGGGGTACAGAATAGAGTTCCTTTCCTGGCCACCAGACAGATTCTTTCCCTCAAATCTCTCTCTCCTTCCGGCACGTCGGGCTGCCCTATTAGGGGCAGTGCAGGACTTGCTGAGGTGCGGAGTAATTGTGCCAGTACCGGCAAAAGAGAGGTTTCAGGGATTTTATTCAAATCTGTTTGTGGTCCCAAAGAAGGACGGAGTTCGTCCAATTCTGGACCTCAAGGCCCTAAATGCCTTTGTGAAGGTTCGGAAATTCCGCATGGAATCCATTCGCTCGTTGATTGCTGCGCTCTACCCGGGGGATTTTCTGGCATCCTTGGACATCAATGACGCCTACTTGCATGTCCCAATCTGCGCGGGTCACCAGAAGTTTCTGCGCTTCGCGATAGGCGAAGACCACTATCAGTTTGTGGCTCTTCCCTTCGGTTTGGCGTCAGCACCACGGATTTTCACCAAGGTGCTTGCCCCAATTCTAGCTTTGCTGAGACAGCTAGGCATTGCTATCGTGGGCTATCTAGACAATCTTCTTCTGAGAGCAGACTCTGGCTCAGAATTAGAAGAAAATGTGGTGATAGCCAGTTAGGCCCTCCGAGAATTCGGCTGGCTGCTGAACATTCAGAAGTCGGTCCTGGTTCCGACTCAGCGTCTGGAGTACCTAGGATTGATCCTGGACTCCTCGGAGGTGAGGGTATTTCTACCCTTAGATAAATTCTTCAATCTGCAGTACGGGTGCTGACGTCCTGCAAATGGTCGTCACTCCGTTTTTGCATGAGGGTCCTGGGACTCATGGTGGCTTCCTTCGAGGCGGTGCCGTATGCCCAATTCCACACTCAAGTCTTACAAAAGGAGATCTTACTGTATCTTGCTGGAACAAGTCTCCATTATCACTGGATCATCAGATCCAGGTGAGTCACCTGGTCAGGACATCCCTGACGTGGTGGCTGAGATCCCCGGCCCTTCGGTCAGGGAAGTCTTTACTTCCTGTCCAGTGGACTGTGATCACGACGGATGCCAGTCTTTCGGGCTGGGGCAGAGTCTGGGGAGTTCTGTCAGCTCAAGGGCTCTGGACTCCGGACGAGTCCCGTCTGCCGATCAATGTCCTGGAACTCCGGGCAATCAGACTGTGCCTCTCCTCGTGGTCAAGGAGACTGCAGGGACACTCAGTGAGGATCCAGTCGGACAACGCCACGGTGGTGGCTTATGTCAACCATCAGGGGGGAACTCGGAGCTCAGCTGCGGCGTCCGAGGTCGCTCACATCCTAAGGTGGGCGGAAAGAAGCGTGTCGGCTCTGTCAGCCGTTTACATTCCAGGAGTAGACAACTGGCAGGCGGACTATCTGAGTCATAACAAGAAAAGAAAAAGAAAGGCGCACCAGCCTCGTGCATTACCGTTGGATAAATTTATTATAGCGAATAAAAGAATCCTACTTACAAACAAATGAAAAAGCCATGCGTTTACCAGGAACCACAGAGGCGCAGCAATGCGTCCAAAACGAATCCACTCGAATCGGTCACGGAGGGATTGACAAAGATCACTGCTGGCTGACGCGTTTCGAAGACGAGTCTTCTTCCTCAGAGCTCAGCAGTGTTCCTCTCTCTGACTACCCAATATATACACGCATATGCACACTCCCCTAGCAATGGACAAGGGGTGGAGTACCCACTGGTGTGGGCGGTACATAGTCAATAGACCAGTCCACACTGAATGATAGTGGGAGAGGGAGGGGGGGGGAGAGAGAGGAGGAGGAAGGGGGGAGGAACAATAAGGGAGGGGAGGGAATGAGAAGTGGTAGGACAAAAGCTTACACAGGCATCAAGCTGCTAGTAAAGTACCCACATTAGCCATAAAAAGAACTAAATGTATAAAAATGACATATGAATAAATGGCATATGGATTAGTAGTTCAGCAGCCGGAGGACAAAATATACAAATGATGATATTGACATAAGGAAGTGTCAACCTACCTCTACAAGGTAGAGACATCTGGACGCATAAGGTGTAGTGACCGCGACCTGACAGTCCGCTGCTGTAATGGCGCGGTGTACATCTACTACTATCTGAGTCGCCAGATGTTGGACCAGGGGGAATGGTCCTTGCATCCGGAGGTGTTTCACCTCTTTTGTGGGAGGTGGGGCACGCCGGAGGTGGACCTATTGGCCTCTCGACTCAATCGCAAGGTGTCGAGATTCGTGGCCAGGTCCAGGGATCCCTGGGCAGACGCATCAGACGCGTTGGTGGCCCCGTGGGGTCGGTATCGGTTGATTTATGCCAATCCTCCACTGAAGTTGCTTCCTCGCCTTCTTCGCAGGGTGGAGGCCGAGGGGATTCCGGTGATCCTCATCGCTCCAGATTGGCCTTGGCGTCCTTGGTACGCCGATAATGTGCGCCTAGTGGCGGACGTTCCATGGCGACTGCCTGTGCTGGAGGACCTTCTGTCTCAAGGTCCCATACTTCATCCTGCTTTACAGTCGCTGGCTTTAACGGCATGGCTATTGAAAGCCAGGTGCTAAAGGACTGTGGTCTCTCAGAGTCGGTTATCTCGACCATGCTGAGGGCATGGAAATCTTCCTCCAGGAAGATATACCACTGTACCTGGAGAGCCTACATCGCTATGTGAGAGGAGCTGGATTGGTGTCCATGGACGTATTCTGTTCCCAGGATCCTGCTGTTCTTACAGCACGGTGTGGACAAAAAGCTTGCTTTAAGCACCATTAAGGGTCAGATTTCGGCTTTAGCTATTCTCTTTCAGCGGCCGCTTGCGGGCCATTCTTTGATTAGTACCTTCGTACGGGGGGCCCGCCATGTGCTCCCCCTATTAAACCACCTCTTCCTCCTTGGGATTTGAATTTGGTGCTCTCGGTTCTTCAGGAACCTCCTTTTGAGAACATCAGAGAGATTCCTCTCTTAACTTTGTCTTGGAAGGTGGCTTTCCTAGTAGCCATTACTTCTGTCAAAAGAGTTTCTGAATTGGCGGCCTTGTCTTGCAAACCGCCATACTTGGTCCTCCATAAGGATAAGGCGGTGCTACGCCCACAGCCTTCTTTTCTCCCGAAAGTGGTCTCGGCCTTCCACCTTAATGAGGACATCGTATTTCTGTCTTTATGTCCTCGTCCTTCACATCCCAGAGAGTTTGCGCTCCACACGTTGGACGGGGTACGTGCCTTGCGGGTGTACCTGTTTGCTACGGCTTCGATTCGGAAGTCTGACTCGCTGTTTGTGTCTGTGTCTGGTCCAAACCAGGGCCAATCGGTTTCGTCTGCCACCATTTCCCGGTGGATCAGGCAGACTGTCATACGGGCCTATGCCCTTAAGGGGCGGGCGTCTCCCTTTCTGGTTATGGTGCATTCAACCAGGGAAATTGGTGCTTCCTGGGCTTTCCGACATCAAGCGTCTGTTGCACAAGTGTGCAAAGCGGCGACCTGGTCGTCCGCACATACCTTTTCAACGTTTTATAAGGTTGATGTGGCTGCATCTTCTGATGCTTCCTTCGGCCGCAAGGTTTTGCAGGCAGCTGTTTAAAGTTGCAACTCCTCCGTTGAGGAGCTCTGCTTGTTTGGGGTGTAGTTTGGTTTTTCCTTGATACTGTTCCCACCCCTCGTTCTTTGACACTGCTTTGGGACGTCCCACTTTGTCAAGATTGAAGATGCTGGTTCAGTCCATGGAGGGTAAGGGAAAATAGGATTGTTTTGTACTCACCGTAAAATGCTTTTCTCTGACGTCCATGGACTGACACAGCACCCACCCCTCCTTTTTTAGTGTTTGTACTGCTTTAATACGAACTGAGGCTGCTGGCTGCAGGTAGGAGGGTTATATCTGGAGGTGCCGCCTCCTGGGCGGGGCTGTTCAGCTCTGGTAACGAAATGTATGTTAAAACATCTAACATTCTGCCTAGTCTTCTCCTATGAGCAGGAACATAACCCACTTTGTCAAGATTGAAGATGCTGTGTCAGTCCATGGACGTCAGAGAAAAGGATTTTACGGTGAGTACAAAAAAATCCTATTTTTTTATTTTTCTTGCATGTCCCCCTTGGATCTACAGCGACTACAATTCCAAGTGCACTTTCAGTGCAATTTCAAGTGCACTTTGCACTTGTAGTTTTCACTTGTAGTGCAAAGTGGATTTGCCTTTCGTAAATAACCCCCACTGTGTGTATCGATAAAAACACACAGCCCCATAGCCTAGCATGGCAAAGCACTCAATTTTCCCTCCCCCTCCAAGCCAACAGACTGGCTCTAAATGCACTGTCCACTGTCCAGGAACAGCATTGAGGCTGGGTTCACACTTATACGAAGTGGATGCTGGTTTCCCTGCATCCAATTCGCATGACAGGAGAGTGTGACTGGCACATCTCCGGAGCGGACGTGTGCTACACACAGCAGAAGGGTCCTGTGTGTCTTTGGCAACGTTTCAGGTTCAAATTCAGTAAAAAAATTGGGACCCGATTTGCCAATTAACCACTTCACGCAAAACGACATACCCGATGGTCAGTACTTTGACGCTAAATACCGGGGTTATGGCAGCAGCTAGCTGCCATAACCCCAGTATTTTCGTAAACGCTGTGCATTTCTCTTTAGGATAAAAGTGGTCTCTGTTGTGGATTCACCACGAGATCACTTTTATCTGTGGTGGGAGAGGTGCCCAACCCCCTCCCGCCGCGCTACGGTCGTCTCCGCCGGTAGCGGCGGAGACGATTGCATTCTCTCCCGTGCATGCCTGGCTGCCGACTGAGGGGAAGATGGCCCCTGCTCGGCTCCATGGCATGTGAGAGTGGAAGCAACGTCAAATGTCACTTCCACTCATAGCTCTTAAAGGAGAATTTTTTATTTTTTTTCCAAGTAACTTCTTTTGTTTTTATTGCATTTTTGTATAAATATGAGATCTGAGGTCTTTTGGACCCCAGATCTCATATTTAAGAGGGCCTGTCACGCTTTTATTCTATTACAAGGGATGTTTACATTCCTTGTAATAGGAATAAAAGTGACCCATTTTTATTAATTTTTTTAAAACAGTGTCAAAATAAAAAACTAAAGGTAAAATAATTAAGAAAAAAAGCGCCCCGTCCCAACGAGCTCGTGCGCAGAAGTGAACGCGTAGCGCCCCCATATGAAAACGGTATTCAAACCACACATGTGAGGTATCGCCGTGATCGTTACAGCGAGAGCAATAATTCTAGCCCTAGAACTCCTCTGAAACTCAAAACTGATAACCTGTAGAAATTTTTAAACATTGCCTATGGAGATTTTTAAGGGTAAAAGTTTGTCGCCATTCCACGAGCGGGCGCAATTTTGAAGCATGACATGTTGGGTATCAATTTACTCAGCGTAACATTATCTTTCACAATAAAAAAAAAAAAATTGGCCTAACCTTACTGGTGGCTTATTTTATTTTTTAATTCAAATTTTTTATTTTTTTTCCCAAAAAAAGTGCGCTTGTAAGACCGCTGTGCGAAAACGGTGTGACAGAAAGTATTGCAATGACCAACATTTTATTCTCTAGGGTGTTAGAAAAAAAATATATAATGTTTGGGGTTCTAAGTAATTTACTACCAAATTTTTTTTTATTTTAACTTGTAAACAACAAGTGTAAAAAAGAGGCTCGGGGCTGAAGTGGTTAAAACGGAGAACATGGACGCACCAGACCCCTGCTGCGAGCATAGTGTGAACCCAGCCTTGTAAACTGCAAGTGCTGGGGTAACAAATAGTTTACAGAGGAATTTTTATTTTATTGTGATCACTGTGTTACACTAAAAATGCTGAGGGTTTAATACAACTTTAAACTATAAGGTGACAGGTCCTCTTTAAGAAGCTTTGACATGACTGATTTCTTTAAATACTGAAAACAAACATGATCTTCCTTTGCCGCTAGTTCTTTTTTTCAACTGCCTTGACATGATATTTTAGGATTGAAAAAGGCAAGTATGCATTTCTGTCTAGTGTCCAGAAGATGGCAACATAATATGTAAAATAAATACAATTTTTTGTACATCTTTTAAAGGGCATGTATTTAGAGTTTCAGTTTAAAAGAATTGTTGAAATTTTCTTTGTAAACTCATAATAAAAGTAAAATGATGGCGATGGTTGGAGAGACATCGCCATGCATGTACATGAGGAATTTTGGCACTACATTATTGTGCTCAGGGGCATTCCAATGGCCTTTAGAGATGGAAAGAGAAATTTCCTGGCAGCCGTATCTCTGTGTTTTGTGTGTCCTTATTTTCTATCAAGCTCCAGTGAGTGGCCACGGCGGCTGGAGCGCAGCTGCGTTCCAGCTCGCCGTTTCAGGAAGTCGCTGCGCATCCGCAAGCCGTGAACGAAGATTCCGTGCTTGGTTCGTGCAGGCGCAGTTTCGCCAAAATGGCGGCGGCGGTCGCGCATGCGATTGGCCGCCACCGGATGGCAACCGCTATGGGGCGGTGACATCGTTAACGGTGGCAGATTTAAATAGCTGTCAAAGCAGCTATTACTTGGGATGACTTGCAGGCTTATGCGGTGTTTACCCAGGCACTGGGCTCTGGTTTACAAGGTAAATTGTTTGCTGCAGGCTCCCTGGGTGCTGGCTATATTTTGTTATGTGCTCTCTCATTCCTGTTGTCACTCCTGTTTCTCATAAGGCTTTAATGATTCAATTCACTTTCAAACTGCCTTGCCATGGATCTGTCAACGCCCTCTTGTGGCCAACCCTTGCGCTGCAGGTAGGATTTATTTATTTTCTACCTGTGATGCTTGGGTTCACTTATTCAGGAGCTCTTAACCCTTTCTTTTTCACTCAGCTCTTCTAGGTCTGAACACTAAAGCACGGCAAAGACCGTCCTAGGTCTCAACGTTGTAACTCCTCTTCAAGGTCCAGACGTCAGATCTTCCTTTAGATCTAGGTACCACAGATAGGAGTCTAAAACCACCTCTGGGCGTCACTCTCACCGCCACTCCAGCCGCTCTGTGAGGAAAGCCTGCTGGGTATGCGGGGCCCAGGTTCCTGAAGGCAAATCGCTCTGCAAGCGATGCTTTTCTAAAGTCGCATAAGAAAAAGAGGGTGGAGACCAACAAGTGGAAGCACTGGTCAGAAAGGTGGTCCATGAGTCCCTGAGTAAAGGGGATTCTGGTCATACCCACAACCCTGCTGGCGACACTATGTCAGTCCCTATTAGGGATGATCTCAAGGCTCCAGGCCCTTCACAGCCGAGCCATTCCTCAATTGAAGCCTCAGACAGTGAGGTGGAGGTAGATGACCCTGGTGCAGGTTTTGAATTTGCCCTAGTACCACAGCTGGTCAAAAGCTGTCAAAGAAGCTTTGAGATGGAAGTGCCAGTGGAGGCCCCCTCCAAATAGAGGAAATATTTTAAACACCTCAAAAAAGAACACCCTAATTTCTCCTTTTTGGGTGAACTCAGCGCAATAATTACCGACGAATGGGGTGGTGTTGAAAGGAAGAATTGCCTGTTAATGAAGGTATCAAAAATGTACCCATTTAAAAGCAAGGATGTAAAACACCTGGAGTCGGCTCCTCTCATTGACTCAGCCCTAATGAGGATGGTGAGGCACGTCACACTCCCATTGTAGGATACTGTTTCCTTTAGGGATTGCCTGGAGTGGAAAATTTATACCGACCTCAAGCGGATCTACATTACAGCGGGTATGACCTGCAAACCAGCTCTAGCTCTCGCAGCCCTTTCTAAAGCGATGGAAGTCTGGGCAGATGACGTAGATGCTTCTCTGAAGAGCATCTCGGAAGAACTGGCCAGGAGCTCACCTATTCATGGGCTAAGGTTGACGTTGGCTTTTCTCGTGGGGCTTCCCTAGACATAATTCGCCCGGTGGCTCGGATCATGCTGACATCTGTCACGGCTAAGCGTGCCTTGTGGCTGCGCCCATGGGTAGCTGACCCTGCCTCCAAGCAGGCATGGTGCAGGATTCCATTTGGGGGTTCGTCCCTCTTTGGGAACATATCGGACAGTGCCATCACCCGTGCCACAGGGGGCAAGTCGGGGTTCCTTCCCCAGGATCGCCGTCTGCTAAACCAGAAGAGAACACAGCCCAGGCAAAGTTCAGATCGAGCAAGGAATGCTCGCTACTATAGGCCTGGCCGTGAGTTCAAGAAGACCTGGAAGAAAAAACAGCCTTCAGGCCAGAAGTTTTCAAAAGGGGCATCTTCCGGTGGACAAGAATCCCCTAAGTCTTTATGATATTGCACCTGCCTAAAACAGAGCGAGTCGGCATCCTTGCCTCTCTCGGAAGAGAAAAAGCAAATTCTCCTGTCTCTCTTGTGGCTCAGGGCGCTGCAATTCCAGTTCCAGATGACAAAAGGTTTTAAGGGTTTCTACTCGCCCCTCTTCATGGTGTTGAAGAAAAACGTCTCCTGGAGGCCAGTTATAGACCTAACCTACTTGAATTCTTTTATCTAGAAGGAGAAGTTCAAGATGGAGACACTACTCATGATCAGTCAAGCAATCCAACCAGGCGATTGGCTTGTCTCTATAGACATGAAGGATGCCTACTTCCATGTTCCGATAGCGTCAGAATTCCAGAAATACCTTCGCTTTGCTGTCGATCAAATCCGTCTGCAGTTTACCTGTCTCCCCTTCGGGCTTACAACATCGCCTTGTGTGTTTTCAAAACTTGTTGGCTGTCGTGGCTCTGATCAGGACCAGAGGTATCCGTCTGTATCACTATCTAGACGACCTGCTGTTGTCTCGGGACAAGGAGCAGTTGCTAATCCACAGATCCCAGGTCATCTCCACTCTACTCGAGTTTGGTTGGCTTCTGAATCTGTAAAAGAGCCATCTGGATCCTACGCAGTCCCTGGTATTCCTCGGGGCACACTTCAACGCTATCAAGAGCACCATCTTGTTACCCCTGGAAAAATCCCAGTGATCCGGGACAGAGTTTGGCTTGCAATGTCGTCCTCATCTCCAAGCCTCTCAATGCCTAAAGTTCATTGGCACCATGGTGGCAACAACACCCATGGTAAAGTGGGCTCAGTGGAAAATGTGGCCCTTCCAGAAGGGTTTCCTCCAGCAGTATAATCCAGGGCTTCGGGATCACTTTATCCAAATAACCTCATCCATGCGGGAGAGCTTTACTTGGTGGCTACAACAGAGGAACCTCCTCAATTGTCACTCCATCGCACCTGTGTCTTGGGTCACCATCACTACAGATGCCAGCAACAGGGGCTGACAGAAGTAGCCCAAGGCATATGGAATTTTCCCTCTCACAGGATAGTCTCCAATGTTCTGGAACTTCGGGCAGCGTTCTGCACTCTGCAGGCCTTTCACCACTTAACAGCAGGAGACTCAGTCCTCCTAAGACTGGACAACACAACGGCAGTCGCATACATCAAGAGACAGGGGGGTACTCGCAGTCTCTCCCTGTCAAAGGAAATAGAGCCCATCATGATCTGGGCCCAGAAAAACCTGGCCAATCTGACAGCTGTCTATCTCCCTGGAGTCCCGAACGTTCAGGCAGATTTTCTGTTGAGTTTCTCTGGACAACGAGTGGACTTCCCCCCCGAAGTCTTCAGGTGGGTCCTGTCCCTGGGAGTCATTCCAGAAGTAGACTTGTTCGCCTCCCCATGCAACTTCAGACTAGAGAGATACTACACGAGGTCTTGGTATCCCCAGGCTTTTGGGTAGATGCTCTGACAGACCATTGGCGGTTCCACAGGGCCTATGCCTTTCCCCCGGTTCCTGTCATTCTCCGTTTTTTGTCGAGGCTCAGGATGGAAGAAGCAGAGATAGTGGCAATAGTCCCGTACTGGCCAAACAAGCCATGGTTTCCACTGCTGATGCAACTCAGCTTCCGGGACCCAGTTCCTCTACCCTCCAGACCAGATCTCCTATCACAAGGGGCATTTCTACATCCATGCCCGGCCCATCTACATCTGATGATCTGGGTCTTGAGAGGGGAAGGTTGGAGGCCCTAGGCTGTCCAAGTAGGGCCATCTCCACAATATTAAATGCCAGAAGAACAGGCACCAACAGGGTCTACCAGAGGATTTGGAAAAAGTTTTCAGACTACACCTCTTCCACTGCAGGTTCTTGCAATAACCCAAAGATACATGATATCCTGGGCTTCTTACAATCAGGATTGGATCTCTCATTGTCAGTAAGCTCGCTGCGAGTCCAAATCGCTGTAATCTCTGCCTTTACGGGTGTTTCCTGGGCTAGAAACCCTCTTACTCAGTAGTTTTTCAGAGGAGCAATAAGGCTCAGACCTCAGAGCCACGTTTTTCTAATTGGGATCTTCCCCTTGTCCTAGATTTTTTCTTAGGTAGAGAGTTGGAACATGAAGATCAATCTTCTGTCAAATGACTCTCTCTAATAGTTGTCTTCTTGGTGGCTATAACATCGGCCAAGAGGGTCTCTGAAATCAGCTCTCAGGGATGCAAGGAGCCATTTCTAAACTTTTTAATTCCTATGTTGGGTTCAAACCCCAAAGTGGCATCTGTGTTTCATGACAATCAGGAGATTGCTCTTCCAATGTTCAGATCTACCAAGGATTCCAGTGTTTATCCCTTAGATGTTGGAAAAGCTCTGAGTCAGTATCTTGAAGCTACAGCTTCTTTCCGTCAGACCGACCACCTGCTCGTTCTTTTCACAGGAAGTATAAGGGAATGCGTGCCTCTTCCAGATCTATCGGAGCATGAATTGTTCAGGCCATTCAGTGGGCCTATAAAGCCAAGGGCTTGGCGCCTCCAGAAGCTATGACTGCTCACTTAACTAGAAGTGTGTCTTCATCATGGGCGGCATCACGTCACGTGCCTCCAGAAGTTATTTGCAAGGTGGCCTTGTGGTCTTCAATTAACACGTTCATGGCACACTACTGCGTAGTGGTTTACGTATCTTGTCTGTTGATGGTGCCAATTAAACCTTTTTTCTTTTGTCCAGCACTCTGCCAACCCGGGTGTGTATGGCTAGTTATTTCCCACACGTAGGCTGCCATGGAGTCTGTCAGGAAAACTGAAAATTTATATCAAATACTTACTGTAATTTTCCTTTCCTGATGGACTCCATGGCAGCAGGAGTTCCCTCCCAGTGGCTGGAGTAGGCTAAATTATGGAACACGGCCTCTGGCCCAGAGCAAAGATTTATGGGAGAAGGGTCCTATGAGGTATGAGGGGCGGGATTAACCCACACATAGGCTGCCATGGAGTCCATCAGGAAAGGAAAATTACAGTAAGTATTTGATATAAATTTTCCGTTTTCTGTATCCACAATAGTAATACACAGAGATCCTCAAGAAATGCAAAAAAAAATAAAAAATTTACAGACCCTACAACAGCCTAATCCCCTGGCTAAAATTGGTTTTGCTTAATTTTTTTAATACATTATTTTATTAGTTATTGGAGTTCACTTAACCACTTCAGCCCCGGACCATTTGTCAGCTTAAAGACCGGAGGTCTTTTTACAATTTGGCACTGCGTCACTTTAACTGACAATTGCGCGGTTGAGCAACGTGGCTCACAAACAAAATTAACGTCCTTTTTTTCCCACAAATAGAGCTTTGCTTTGGTGGTATTTAATCACCTCTGCGGTTTTTATTTTTTGCTCTATAAACAAAAATGGAGCGACAATTTTGAAGAATAACCAATATTTTTTACTTTTTGCTATAATAGATATCCCCAAAAAATCTATAAAAAAGTTTTTTTTTTCCCTCAGTTTAGGCCGATACATATTCTTCTACATATTTTTGGTAAAAAAAAAATCGCAATAAGCGTTTATTGATCGGTTTGCACAAAAGTTATAGCGTCTACAAAATAGGGCATAGTTTTATGGCATTTTTATTAATATTTTTTTTTTTTACTAGTAATGGAGGTGATCAGTGATTTTTATCGTGACACATCAGACACTTTTGACACATTTTTGGGACCATTGTCATTTTTACAGCGATCAGTGCTATAAAAATGTACTGATTACTGTGTAAATGACACTGGCAGTGAAGGGGTTAACCACTAGGTGGCGCTGTAGGGGTTAAGTGTGCCCTAGTGAGTGATTCTTACTGTAGGGGGGATGGGCTGTGTGTAACATGACACTGATCTCCGCTCCGATTACACGGAGCGGAGATCAGTGTCATTGTCACTAGGCAGAGCGGGGAGATGCTTGTTTACATAAGCATCTCGCCGTTCTAACTCACCGTGAGACGATCGCAGTTATCCCCGCGGCCATCGAGTCCACGGGACCCGTGGTCGGGCTCACGGAGCTCGCAGCGGGCGTGCGCACCGCCGGCGGCGCGCGCGCGCGTCCACAATGCCGCGATCTTAAAAGGGACGTACAGGTATGTCCTTCTGCCTGTCCGTGCCATGCTGTCGACGTATATCGTCATGCGCTGGTCGGCAAGCAGTTAAACATATGTAGTATAAAAATACTGAAAAACATGTCTTAAAAGACAGGTGAAAACTTTAGGTGGGAATGGGGGAATAAAAAATGATGGACTATCTCGGTACCCCCGGACAAATTACACGTCAAATAAAAACAAATATTTTATTGGTACATGATTTCCATTTAATACATAGTATCCAGATACATATAATAACAAAAACTTCATATATAGATAAAACAATACACAAATATGTTACACTGGTACTAAATATATTCCGTGGTGGAGCATAGAAGCTGTAGTATGCCTCAGTACATGAACATCCTCTACCTGTTTTGTGGATTATAACCACTTCATCAGGAGGAACAAGTATAAAATCTAAAGGTAAACTAATGGGATATGAATATTAGGCATCAAAATATAACATCATACAATAATACAGAAGAGGTAATGGGGGAATACAAAGGTACCGTTGCTTACCAATAGGGGCCTACAAAGAGGCCAAGAGCCGGACAGCAGTATCACAAAAACTTCCCTATGGCGAACATGGGGGAATGGATAGGTGATGAATTTACTAGGGCTCAAATAGCCACTAGGGAAGACATTTATTTTGAAAGATTTTACATCAAATATATCCATATGGATAACCACAACCAATAAAAATAAAAATGGAAAAAGTGGGAGAGAAAACTGGAACAGGAAAACCAGGGGGAAGGGGAAAGGGGAAAAAGGGAAGGGAGGGGGATGAGAAAAGGAAGAGAGAAAAGGGAAGGGAGAGAAAAAGGAAGAGAAGATGTTGTTAGAAAGGAAGAGGGGGAGGAAAGGGAGAAGGGAAGGGAAAGAAGGGGGAGGGAAAGGAAGAGGGGACAGAAAAAAGGGGGGGGAACCAAAAAGGAAGACTAAAACCCTGTACACACGATCGGATTTCCTATGGTTTTTAAACCGATGGATTTTTCTATCGGAAAACCGATGAAGCTGACTTCCATCAGTCTTGCCTACACACCATCAGTCAAAAAACCGACCGTTCCAAACGCGGTGACGTAAAACATTCCGATGACCCGAGAAAAATGAAGTTCAATGCTTCTGAGCATGCGTCGACTTGATTCTGAGCATGCGTGGGTTTTTTAACCGATGGACTTGCCCATAGACGATCTGAATTTGCTATCGGTTTTTTATCCATCAGAAAAATTTAAAACATGTTCTATTTTTTGACACCGATGGAAAAAAGACCGATGGGGCCCATACACGATCGGTTTGTCCGATGAAAAAAATCCATTGGACTGTTTTCATTGGTAAAACCGATCGTGTGTACGCAGCTTAAGAAAGAATAGGCAGGAGTAAAATCAGGTTCTTGGTCCAATGAGGAAAAAAGGTCAATAAAAATAACTAACCTGCAAGATCAAAGCATCTTTATGTATTTCCGGGGGGGGGGGGGGGGGGCGGGTTTGAGAAAGGCTGCTGAGGTTGGATATAAATATATCCACTAAATGTTACTCAAAAAAACAAGAGCAATGAGGAGACCAGATATAAAAATATATAAATCGGCTTGCACTGTGGATATTACCAGGTGTCAGAGTGTTGTAATTGTGTACCAATTATCCAAAGACCTAGGAGGGATAAAATGTGTGGTAAAGTAAGGTCCAAGGTTCAGAGAAGGAAGGTCAACGACCCCGACCAATGTCGATCATGACAACAATTACAAAAACAATTTTACCCTTGTAAATTTTAACTCATGTTGGTTCACGTTCCTTATTAAGTTGTATTTTTTGATAATACAGCAGATTTTTTGAAATGGTAACAAAAATGTTTTATTGTATTATAGTGTTTTTAGCAGTAACAATGTTTGTGTATCTAATCTACCATTTCTTTTTACACGTCATGCCCTTTCCTCGGTTGTGTTCTATAGGTGGCCACACAGTTTGAAAGCAGAGCGAGCAAACTTAATGACCAGTTACAGCACCAATCAGATCTGCACCAAGAGGCATTGCTTAGAGCAAAGAAAGCAGAGCACCAGCTAGCAGAATTGCGATCACATCTAAAAGTGACTGAAGGAGAACTTGTGTCTGGAGACGTCATGCGTGACAATCTCAGTTATGAAAAGCAGAAGGTAGGAACTTTGTAGCCATTTAATTATCTCCAGTATTTAAACCATGCCTACACACACATGCCTTACTCCCTGGAAATAATTTTTCATCCAATTACATAGCATAACCTGACTAGTATGTCAAAGGTTAAATCATAAGCAGAACTGCTGGCAAAATACCATCACAGTGTCCTGAAGAGTAAAAAAAGGCACTTTTCTAAAGAAATAGCAGTGAGGTAATGGTGGAGGCAGCCCATCTGTTGCCTCTCTTCAAATTGTATTTGAAGAAAACTTATCATAAATATTGTTCACAAAAAATGTAAGCGGCACAGTATTTCTTTTTACATAAGCTATTCTATCTGGAATCATAATGATAGATATTGTAAGCAGATCCCAGGGAAGATTTCATTTATTGGGGTGTGTTGTTTGCAAATGGCTATTAATTCTTAAAGTGGTTGTAAACCCTCAGAAAAAAAAAAACATGCAAGACAAAGGCATAATAAGCTAGTATGCATAGCATACTAGCTCATTATGAATTACTTACCTGAGATCGAAGCCCCCGCAGCGGTCCTTTCCCCCCCCCCCCTCCGGCGGCGACACCTCTCCCGGGGGTTACTTCTGGGTATTGCGGCTCCGTGCTGTGATTGGCCGGAGCCTCGATGACGTCACTGCCGGTAAGGGCACACGGACTGAAGCAACGGCACATAGGTGCCATTGCTTCAGTTTGCCCTAGTGCACATGTGCCGATGACATCGGCACATGCAGGGGACAGGGGATATCTCCTAAACCGTGCAGGTTTAGGAGATATCCTGGGTAGCTTCAGGTAAGCCTTAATATAGGTGTAGCACCCCTTTACTTTTCAGGGGTGCTATGTACTTAAATTTAGGGGGTTGGTCTGAGCTAGTAGCTAGGCTCAGACCACTTTGATTATTAGTACTCGCTTCTGCCTATGTAATGCAACCTGATGTACAGTTCCCTGTGGCCTGTAGGTGGCACTGCCCTATCAGGTCAGGGTTGAACCGTGGGTGACATTGCTATGCCTTAGGGTGTCTTCTCTTGGCAGTGGTACGGTGGGCGTGGTTAGCCTGCTGTGCATGCTGGGAGAGGTTACATAAGGGGCAAGCCATCTTTTGGGGGCAGTTCTTTCGTACCACCCGGCCCTCCAGGCCAGGGGTGTGCGTGTGTATCAGTCTCAGGCACCTTTAGCCTGGGGCTGCAACTCCACTAGTAGGCCCAGCACCTTTAGCTGGGGCCTATCTCCAAAAGAGGAATCCCAGGGTGCCCTGGATAGGGTGGATAGGGTGGTCCCACTCTAAGAAGAGGAGACCGGGGAGGACCTTTCTGATGGACCGGTGAGAGTTTCACGGTGAAAGAGAGGCCTGGTTACCTTATGGAGGGATTCAAAGATCCGCCAAAAGCCTTGCAACGTGCTGTCGCTGGCACCTGTCCTTGTGCTGCAAGTGTTGAGAAGTTTGGGACTTAAAGATTCTGTGGCAGAGAATCTCCCGATCGTATCTCTAGGAAAACCTAAGTGAAAGTTCGAGCATCACTCCGGCTGCTAGGATCCGCTCTTACAGGGAACTATCCGGGTGAGCTAAACCCACTCAGGATCGAGTGGCGACTATTGTACCAGTTTGTGCCTGGACCTATCTCCCAAACATTACTGCCCTTTTCTTTCATCCACCTTTCCTGTCTGCTGAACTTGAACTTTGTTTATAAAATAAACTCAGCGTTGGAGTTAAAGTGGTGTGGACATTGGCCTTCCTGGGGAGAAATAGAGACTTGTCCCTATACTCTAGGAGACGAGAACCAGAGGAGGGGGAAAACTTGCTGCAGGACCCAAAAACCGGTAACACCGATCAACCTCTTAAAACAGGAAGGTACGGGCATATAGCGCAGTGTGCCTTGACCTGCAAGTGAGCCAAAGGCAGGAAAAAGGTCTGTGTGCTACATAGGCTTACCTGTAGCATAAAGTGGTTGTAAAGGGTTTACAACCACTTTAAATTATTTAACATTTATTCTTCACATATAACTCCAAAGCCTATTTTCAGTTTCCTAATAGTAAAATTCACATTAAAAACTGGGGTCAGTTTCAGCATGCTTGTAAGCTATGCAAAATCTATTTAGTAAAAATATGGTGAACCAGAGTACTGTCTCTGATAGGCTAGTACCTTTGCCCGCTCTCAACCTTATCGAGTTTTTGTGAGAAGAGCTTTAGTATGGAGTGAGAGAAAAACTCCCTACAAGCCATTCATACCTCTGAGAAGAGCTACAGAGGGCGTGGGCTGATATTTCCCCTGAATATCTAAATAAAACGGACAGCTAGGATGATAAGATCTGCAAAGCTGGAGTGTTTTGATGAATGTAACGTCTCATAACTAAAACAGTTGTAAGAAATAATTTTTTTTTTTAATAACAGTGTTAATTTATTGATTATAATTGAGCTCTGCAGTAAAGATGGTGATTGTGACATCTGAAATAAGCACACACAGTAGATGAACCTTCTAGTGGCTTCAAATTTGTATATAAAATATTACACCACATCTTTAAAAAAAAAAAGAAAATACTGCCCTTACTTCCTATTTGGTTTTGCTTGTATGCCAATAAGCATACAACCATATGCTTATACCATACCTGACCGATGCCCCCGGAAGATGGAAATCACTGAAGTAGACACTGCTTACTACAGTCATTTCCACTTGCTTCTGGGTCCCATGCTGACCACCAGGCACAGGCGCAATTTAAAGAATGCTTGAAATTTTCTGAATGAATGCAAAGTGTTCTCTGATTGGAGAACATACTCTGCACTTCGACCATTTAACCGCTTGCCGACTGCCGCACGACGATGAACGTCGACACAATGGCACGGGCAGGCAAATGGGCGTACCTGTACGTCCCTTTAAATTTGCCGCCCAGCAGGCGCGCGCGCCGCCGGAGGTTGCATGAGCACCTCGTGAGTGCGCCCGCGGGTCCCGGGAACTCGATGTTCCCGGGCGGCCCACTATTGCGGTCGGCAACGGCAGAACAGGGGGATGCCTTTGTAAACAAGGCATTCCCCTGCTCTGCCTCGTGACATGTCAGGGATCTACTGTTCCCTGTGATCGGGAACAGTGATCGCTGACGTGTCACTGGTAGCTCCTCCCCCTAACAGTTAGAATCACTCCCTAGGACACACTTAACCCCTTCAACTGCCAGTGTAATTTTTACAGTAATCAGTGCATTTTTATAGCACTGATCGCTGTAAAAATTACAATGGTCCCAAAAATGTGTCAAAAGTGTCCGATGTATCCGCCATAAAGTTGCAGTCATGATAAAAATCGCAGATCGTCGCCATTAATAGTAAAAAAAAAATAATAATAAAAATGCCATAAAACTATCCCCTATTTTGTAGACGCTATAACTTTTGCGCAAACCAATCAATATACGCTTATTGCGATTTTTTTTTTACCAAAAATCTGTAGAAGAATATATATATCGGTATAAAATGAGAAAAAAATAGCTTTTTTAAAAAAATTGGGGATATTTATTATAGCAAAAAGTACAAAATATTGCTTTTTTTTTTCAAAATTGTTGCTCTATTTTTGTTTATAGCCCAAAACCTAATAAAAACCGCAGAGGTGATCAAATATCACCAAAAGAAAGCTCTATTTGTGGGAAAAAAAGGACGTCAATTTTATTTGGGAGCCACGGCGCACGACCGCGCAATTGTCAGTTAAAGTGACGCAGTGCCGAATCGCAAAAAGTGGCCCGGTCATTTGGCAGCCAAATGGTCCGGGGCTTAAGTGGTTAAAGAAAATTTTGCATTCACCAAGAAAATAGAAAGCATTCCTTAATGACAATGGCTGCATGTTTGGGGTTGTTGTCCTGTTGCAGAATTAATTTGGGGGCAGTCACATGCCTCCCTGATGATATGGCATGATGGATAAGTATCTGCTTGTATTTCTCAGCATTGAGGACACCGTTGATCGGGCAATGTTGAGGACTGTAGATGCAGTGGTCAGCCAAGGAAATTGAATGCAGTAGATGAAAGACGCATCATGCTTACTTCCCTCCAACCTTGACACAGAACTAGTGGAAACCAGTAGGACCCAGGTACACCCATCTGTTCACAGATGTCTGGCCAGAAGTGGTCTTCATGAAAGACTTGCGGCCAGAAAGCCATGCCTCCAATGTGCAAACAAGGCAAAGGGACTCAACTATGCACAAAAATATAGG
This sequence comes from Rana muscosa, assembly GCA_029206835.1. Taxonomy (NCBI): domain Eukaryota; kingdom Metazoa; phylum Chordata; class Amphibia; order Anura; family Ranidae; genus Rana; species Rana muscosa. The sequence continues at coordinate 77,352,754 of CM055121.1, forward strand.
AACTGGGGTGCAGAAAAATAGCAGCAGGTGCTCGGGCCTAGTAAGTCAAAATTTGTAATATTTGACTATAGTTGTTCACCGAAGAACTGGAGAGCGGTACAATAATGATTTTCTGCAGTCAACAGTAAAGCGCGGTGGAGGTTCATTGCAAGTTTGGGGCTGCATTTCTGCAAATAGAGTTAAAGGTTTGGTCAGGATCAATGCTGTCCTCAATCCTAAGAAATACAGGCAGAAATGTATCCATCATGTCATACCATCAGGGAGGCATGTGATTGACCCCAAATTTATTTTGAAACAGAGGAATTTGAGACAGGCTATATCCACAGAAGATCTGTGATTAGCCCTCCAAAGTGTTTAGAACAACCTACCTTCTGAGTAGGGATGAGCTCCGGCGTGTTCGCACACTCCATGTGCAGAGCCTGCCAGAAAGTCGGCACGGCGCTGCGCTAATCACAGGCAGGGAGACATGTCCCGATGCGTGGCTGCAGAGATCGGGACATGTCTCCCTGCCTGTGATTAGCGCAGTGCCGTGCCGACTTCCTGGCGGGCTCTGCACATGGAGTGTGCGAACACGCCGGAGCTTATCCCTGCTGCTGAGTTCTTTCAAAAACTGTGTGGTTGATTTACTAAAACTGAAGAGTGCAAAATCTGGTGCAGCTCTGCAGAGAAACCAATCCACTTCCAGTTTTTTTTTGTCAAAGCCTAATTGAAGAAGCTGAAATTAAAAGCTGATTGGCTACCATGCACAACTGCACCAGATTTTGCACTCTTCAGTTTTAGTAAATCAACCCCAGTACCTAGAAGAATTGACGCTGGTTTGAAGCCAGAGAGTAGTCACACCAAATATTGACTTGATTTAGATTTCTCTTCTGTTAATTTACTTTCTATTTTGTTAATTGATAAAAATGAACTATGAACACATCTATTTATGAAAGCATTCTTAATTTACAGCATTTTTTCACACCTGCCTAAAACATTTGCACAGTACTGTACATTGACCTTAAGATGTTTAGCTCAGCAACCAAATTAATCAACCCATATTTTCTGCAAATTGTTAGCAAAAGCAGAGTTTCTCTCTCTATGTTTTCAGCAAGTTTCCTAACTGATTATATATATATATATATATATATATATATATATATATATATATATATATATATATTTTTTTTTTGTCTAAGTGGTGAGTGGTATTTTTCCAGACATGTGAATTCCTCATAAGCTGAACATTCCACTTAACAGGTACAAGTGAATCATATGAAGATACAGAGATACAGAGATATGGCACACTACTGTTTTATTTCAGCAGACACCTTCCAACTTATTTCTTCACTTTTATAACTCTCTGCAGTACATGAAGTTCTTAGAGCAGCTGTCTGAAAAGATGAAATTGGACAGAATAACTGCTGATGTAGGTTTTGACATGCGTCTGGATGTCATCCTTGCCCGAGCAGATCAGTTGGTCAAACTGGAATCAGATGCTGTCGTTGAAAACAAGACCCTTGCACATGGTCTGCAAAGAAAGGTAAATGTCACTGTCTTTGGTACAATCATCTAGCTCAGTTTACATTACTTTTCAGTGATTTTAATATTGGTGACATACGTAAGGTAAGCATCATATGTTGCTTCCACTGCTATTATAATACAATACAAAAATATAAATAGTTTAGCACCTATTGCTGATACTACCACTTTGTGCTATAATTACATAATACATCTTTTCATTGAGTCTTTACAGTTTCTTATCCACAGCGTTCAACTTATTAAAGTGCAGTAAAGTGACACTAAAAAATACCTTTTTTTGCCTAAAATAATTAATTACATTTAATGGATTATTACAAAATGAATGGGCTCAAATTGCACTGGAAAGAATTGCATGCGTCTTGAACAAGAATGCGATGCAATTCCTGTCCGAATCGCATGCGGTTTCCCGTACTGCTCCTGTGTGAATCCAGGCTGAAGTCACTATGACAAGTCTGGGTTCACACAGGAGTGGTGGGGAAAACCGCACTGCATTCCTGTTCAAATCACTTTTGATTCTTTGCAGTGCGATATGCGCTCATTCAGTTTGTATGGGCTAAAAGCGCATAGCAAAGGTATCGGTTTCAGAGTACTCATGCAAATGTTTAGTATCGGCACCGATAGCGGTACAACCCTAATTAAAACATTTAAATACATTAAGGGTGTTAATAAGGTTGAGGAAGGCTGTATTTTCAATATAAAACTAAGATCAAGAACATGAGGACATAACCTCAATTTAGCAAGGATTTGTTCTAAACCAAGAGTGCTCAACCTTTTGAAGAGTGAGGGCCACTTAAAGAGGTTGTAAACCTCCCTGTGTAAGTTGTATCTACAGGTGATCCTAGAATAAGGCTTACCTATAGGTACTGTAAATATCTCCTAAACGTGCGTCATACAGGAGATATTTACTGTTTACTGCGCAGATGATGTCATCGGCGCATGCGCTCTGAAGGAACGGCCTGTGCCATTTCTTCAGGCGAGTGTGCCATGATCGGTGGCTCCCGCGCAGAAGGAAGACAGGGGAAGATGGATGTGGCCTACAGCGGGGACGATGCAGGCTTAGTTTGCAGGTAACTGTCACATAATGTGCCAGTATGCATACTAGCACATTATGCCTTTACTTTGCAGGGAAGAAGAAAGGAAGAAAAACCCACCAGGGTTTACTTATTTTTTAAGTGATTTGTTAACCAGTCGTGGACCAAAATGAACTATGGGATTTTACTGCCTCCCATACTGCAAATGTAAACAAGTCCTTACTGTCCTAAGCCCCCCTGTATTTCACATGGATGTGCTGTAGTTTACCTGCACCGTGGGTTCAGCACTTTGCACCTGTGGCTTTCCTGTGGTTTAGCTGCTTTTAAACAATAGACTTCTATAAAATCTTGCAGCGGTGGCGCACTTTCTAAAAGCACACCAAACCTCCTGCAAGATATAATAGAAGTCTATAGCTTGGTGCAGCTAACCCACAGGAAAGACGCAGGTGCATTGTGCTGCACCTGTGAATAAGTGTGACCTAAAAAACCCTTTTAATAAGTGCTAATATGCCCATTGCAAAAGTTCACTGTATGCAATGTTTAATACACTAAGCTTTTCCTCTTCCAGCTTAAGCTGGCATCGCTCTCCAGGCTGCTAGAAAGGTCCCAGGCAAAGTGCATTTGGTATGACTCCACCTGGGACAGGAGTCAGCACTACAGTGCCACCTGCTTTCTCTGCTTCTGGCATTGACTCAATGCACTCTCATGCTCTGTGATGGCTGGTCGGCAAGCAATTAATAATGATCTGGACTTGCCGACCCGCCCAGAGCATGGGCATGTGCTTCCCTGGTTTGAGGTTGCGGGCTCGGGTTGAGTACCCCCCTGTTCTAAGCTATTATACAGTAGCTTATTTAATCTATCATTTCTAAGAGGGGTTGATGCGGATGAGGTAGCGAGTCTGTCAATAGTAACTGAACTTAAATTTTTTTAGCACCCTCTAGTGTGCTAGAATAGGATTTTGTTAGTGTACGAAAAATGTTTACGCTTGGCTGACAGCCAAGCCTGTGTTTTTTTTCTGGGTCAGGGTGAGTGACTCAGAGAGGTCTGAATGACTCACAGGCAGCATTTTTCTGGGTCAGGGTGAGTGACTCAGAGAGGTCTGAATGACTCACAGGCAGCATTTTTCTGGGTCAGGGTGAGTAACTCAGAGAGGGCTGAATGACTCACAGGCATCATCTTTGAGACCTCCCCCTACTTCTGGAACTTGCTGGAAACTTCCAGAAGAATGGGAGTGGAGGTGAGGTGGAACTGTCTGGAGTATTCTGAGGGCCATGACCAATCCCCAACAGATGGGTTGGCATGCACCCTCAAGTACTCAGGGTCAGGCCAGCTGGGTCAGTGGAGTTTGTGTGGAAGCTGAAGATGGAGTGTTAGGAGGCTGTTGGAGACCCTTGAGGTAACCCCTCTAGTCTTGGGGGTAGGGGGATGACCTCGGGTCTGGGAGCTCAGTTGCCGAAGGGACCCTCTTCATGACACACAGGGGTGTTCTGATTGGAGGCATATAAGCAGGAGAAGCACAGCAGGAGGTTAATACTTCTGGGCAAATCTCCAGGGAGGAAGACAGCCAGGTGGGCTAGTGAGTGTTACAGTTGGGGAGGACCGAGAGACAGCCTGAGAGGACTGGTTGAGAGCAGTCTGGGAGGACTGTGGACATTTAGCCAACAGCGCTGGAGAAAGGGGCAGCTGCACCCAGGTGGGATTGCAATGCCTGAAGAGGTGGTGCTGGCATCAGTAGCCACAGGAGGACAGCTGGGCACTGGGACTTTGCTACACAAACAAGGGGCCCACAGTCCCTGCCTGTAAAGGGCATTTGCTACCTATCCAGCAGTGCCAGCTGGTCCTGGGAATTGTGGTGCTTCAAGCAAGAGTTGTGCTGGAGGAAGCTGAAGAGTATAACTAGCTGTACAGAAGATGTTTGTCCCTGAAAGGTCTACTAAACTCAAGTGGGCACCCTATATTACCCATCTCCTTATTCAAGTTAAACCCCCTAATAAAAATACAAAAACAATGCACTGGATTGTACATTGCTTTAAAATGTGCTGTGGGTGTGATGGGTGTGTATGGGCACACCCTAATCACTGGTGCCCATAAACATATGGCTCTGCTTGCAGGTGCTCTTACAGCACCCTTAAATTCACATATATGTATGGTTAACAGAGAATGGGATCTGTTTAGGAGGAGCTATACAGTTCTTTGGATTTTGTATTTGCACAGATGTCTACAAGAGTGGGATTTCTTCTTTTCCCAGTTAAGAGTTAAAAACACTTTGAGGTTTATTCATAAAAATTTGCAATCACCATGACAATCAATCAATGGGAGAAACATTTGCACAATTTGCTCAAGAGAAGCCCCCAATAAAAAAAATGCCATATTTTTTAAATACCCCAATCAAAAAAATAACTGCAATATACCGGTAGCTGTTAGATGGTGCTGGAAATCATAGGAACCAACCAGACAAAATTTGGCACTTTTTTGTTGTGACCATGCAAATGTATCATATTTACAGTGATTATTTTGTTAGGGTAGAAGTATAGGTAAAACATTATTTTTCATTTTGGACAGAGCAAGGGAGGGTTATAACCCTTGTCAGATTTTTTTTTGCCATCTGTGACTTGTTGTGGAGATTTCCCTTCACTTCCTGTCCCATAGTCAAACAGGAAGTGGGAGGAAATCCCTGCAAATGAAAGGAATTCCTTGGGGACCCCCAGGTCACCAGAACTAGTTACCCCGTTGGAAGATTTCCCCTCTATTATTGTTCTGGACAACCCAACATTTCTTTTACTTTCACTTTCAATTAAATTGGTACACAGGACAAATAGAGAGGGTGAATCTCCTTTACATGGGCACATACAGCAATAAAAACTGACAAGTGTTCTAATCCATCTCCACCCTGTCCAAAACATATAAAAAAAAGCTTTGCTTTTAGTTATACTTTAAGTTTAGTTCTTTTTTTTAAATCAGCACCAGGAACCGTACTTACATTGAATTGAGAAGTGTCCCTTGTGCTAGCAGCTATGTTCATTGAAATCTTAATTTCTCTGCCCCCATACCCATACTCACATGCATAGGCATGCAAAGGGGGTGTGCCGAGTGTGCCTGAACACACCCTAAACAAACTGTGCACTAGGGCCACTGATAAGGCAGTGCAGCTGGTCCTACTATACCGGGCCCGGGTCCTATCAGTTCAAAAGAAGGGCCCAGAATGACCAGCTGTACTGCCTTATTGCAGACACTGATCCTCTTGTTACCCCTCCGCAGCACTGCCAGCTTTTCCTCTTCTTCCTCCCTCCAGCTGTGCTGCAGGGGGATCAGGGGGAAGGAGCTGGTAAATATGTTGTTTACTGGCCTCTTCCTGTTCTGAATGAACACAGTGAGCAACCGGTACCCATCGCTCCTGTGTCTATTTATCACCACCGAAGTATAGTAAACTGTGTTTACTATACCTCACTTTGTGAATTAATAGGAAGCATGTACGTGCTTCCTGTTCATTCATCTGTGCAGCTGAGGCTCAGTCTTAAATGTGAGGCATCATGGATCTGTTTAGACCCCTGATATTTCACCAAAGACCCCCAACAGGGCACTTAAAAAAAACTGTAAAAAAAAAAGTAAAAATAAATAAAAGTTCTAAAAAATATTGCTCTCTATAATTTCTATCATGGCATAGCATCACAGCCGTGGCATGTGCATACCCCTGACCACTGCCTCTGTTGCTCTGTGTTTGAGCTTTGGGATGCACACCCTAATGCAATAGGCTGCACACACCTATGGCTGTGAAAATGCAGTGTGCCTGACTGTGCAGGGTGGAGGATCCCTTTCTACTTGCAGCTCCTTTGTAGGTGCGCTACACATGCTTGGGACAAACATAAATCCAATCTCTGCATAAATGTATTATTGTGGCAGAGTTGATGGACCACTTTGTCTTTTTCTGCCATCACTCTTCTATGTTTCTGTGGTGTTACAAACAGTGATTATTGGGGATATGTTTTATTTGCTGGTCAGAACCTGGGGTACAATTATTTAGCCTTGGGATAAAGGTAAGCATTTTAGGCATATTAGTGGATGACAGATTAATTACAATCAATCTTCTTTAGTTAAAAGCCCAGAAAGAAAAGTTTGAAAGCAAAGAACTTCATATGGAGCTCCTGAGGAAAAAAATCGCCCAGTTAGAAGAAGAAAAACAAGTCCGCACAGCTCTGGCAGTGGAGAGAGATGAGGCCAACCTGACAGTCCGAACTTTGCAGAAGAAGGTGGAGAGGTTGCAAAAAGAATTAGGTTCGGCTCAGCAATCCATCACTGAGCTTAAATCCAGACTTGCAGACACTAATGAGTTAAAGGTACGTAGTTCATTTGTACCTCCCTTATGAGTGGTTGGTGTTTATACTTTTACAAATGGTTTATGTACAGGCATAGTTGCATATGTAGCGGCCCCCTCTCTCTTCTCTCAATTCTTCTGGCTCTGGCTCTTGTCTAGGGGTACCTCTGTGGAGAGAGTGCAAGGTCACCACGCCAAGTTCCCACTGCAGGTGTGTGTGTGTAGTGGGAGACAAATCTCTTTTACCTTCGGGTCGGTGTTCTGCATCTGGAGCCTCCTCCTGGTGGTTTCTCAAACAGTGTCTGCCAGTAATTGAGCCCCACACCACTAAAGTCCAACACTCCTTTATTCTTCTCATGGAAAAGTGAACACAATCAGTTGGACTCCCTCAATGAACAGAACAGACAGGGGGTATGGATGCGAGTAGGCCTAGGCACAATGAACTCTCCTACTTCCTTCCCAGAAGTAGGTTTCTGCTCCCAATCGAGGAAGACATCCCTCCCGGCGGTCTCCGGAGGCTCACCCGTCACTGGCAATTTGCTGCACCAGGTCTTCAGGTAAGTACCCCCTCCGGTCCCTTACGCCACTGGATTCGGGTACCCCCTCCCGGGGTCCCCTAGGAAGTTCCTCCCTCGCGGAGCCTTAATCCGGGACCCTCAGTCCCCGACCGCCATCCAAGTACCTCACCCCAGGCTAAAGGTGCCTGGGATGGAACACGACCTCCGAACGTCCTCCAGGCCTAGGCCGCCTAGAGGACCGACACGAACCACCACCCTCAGGCTGAAGGTGCCCAGGACTCGACTCCCGCCACCAAAAATGGCCGCCCCTTTATACCCTCTCCCAGCAAGCACGGCGGGTTCACCGCCCCACCATACAACCGCTGAGAGAGGCCAAAAAGAGGTACGACACTGCAATGATGGCTCAACCCCGGGCCCAAAGTAAAAGCGCCACCCGGTGGGCCCCATGGAACCATACATCACAGTTTCCCCACCAGATTCAAACAGAAAAGCACATACCCGCTACACTCTCCCCCCTGGTGGTTTGACACTGGTCCCCAGTGTCTGGAATGAACCATGCCCTCAAGGGCTGACATCGTCCAATCCAGAAACCGACTGAAAATTGTGAAAAATCCAAAAAACTTTAGAAACTAAAACTAGCTAGAGCAGTTGTGCCTGAGCCTCACATGAAAAGGGAGGGAAAGGGAAACAACAACACTTAACCATAACACTGAAAATCACATTTTCACATTACACTTTTCCCCACCCATCCTGACTAAGACCCACCCCATTCTGAGTGGTCTTGATGGGATGCTCTCCTGCCTCCTGCAGAGGGGAAAAGAAAGTTAACACACATAAACCCTGACACATGTATTCGTGTGAGAATGAAAAAACTTCCCGCAGAGAAATCCTTTCCTTCATAAAAGTGTGTGTGTGAACAGTGATATCGATGCGCGACACTGCCACCTGGTGACAGCTTTGCGGTAACTGCACTCGTGGAACTTTCCTTCTTCTTTGGGCCCTATCTACCGCAGAGTCCATGATTGCTTGCTGGAAAATTGAAAAACAAACAGGAACAGTCCTTCAACTCCTCTGGGTAACAAGAACAACAACCCCGGAAAGTTTAGCAATGCAAAGAACAAAAACGGAGTCTCTCTTCTCCTATAGATAGAATCGAGGGTGCGGCAGGACAAGTGGCTTCAAGTGCTGATCCATGGTCTCCAGATGGTACTCAACATCTTCCCCTTCCTTGCGTCGGATCAGCACCTTGTCCGCGTGGATATGTCGTCCCAGCATCCATTCTGCTTTGCAGTCTTTAAAGCGCTGAGAGGCCTTGGAGGAACACGCAAGGTACCTGCGGGCGTGTGGAACCTGAAGGTGGGTCCACACAAAGTCATTGTACCAGCGCTCCCGGCAAACTTCCACTTCATACAATAACTCCTTGGACAAGTATGGGTACTCCCACCCATACTCAGCAGCAACCTTCTGGCCAAATAGACGTTGTAGTCTCGCCAGAGGAGGCATAGTGGCTTTGACCCCTTCGCCAGGCAAAACTATTGAGTCCGGGTGGCGAGGGACTTTGATCACATCTGGTCTGGGCATAGGTGCCCGCAACAACAGTCACTTTTCCCCGGCATTAGGTGCAGGTGGCACCGGGAAGGCAAGAGCAGGCTGGGGACGGGACCCCTCCTCAGGTGCTGGTGCCTCCACCCGGGGTGTACTATCCCCTGTAGACATGGGTGGGTCCCTGGTTCTGCGGGACGAGGCGAGAGGTACTTTGTCCCAGCCCTTTTGAGCAAACAGTTCATCAATGGCGACATCGTCTCCCAGATCGGAGAGCGACTCTAGGTCGGAGGTGTCACACTCCTCCGCGGGTATGTAGCCTGTAGTGGAAACGGGACTACCACCCCCCAGGGACACACAGGGTTGTGGATCCCCGACACCTCCGCCCACACACCAAGTCCCTCCGCCTGGCTTACCTCGGCCTTTTCTTGAGGTAGGACGTCCGGAACTCTTCTCACCGGATTCATCCGGGCCGGGCGTAGGCAGGCGAGATGGTCCACCGCAACCGCTGGACGGGGCTACCATACCGGTCTTTCTCTTCAATTTGCTGCACCAGGTCTTCAGCTAAGTACCCCCTCCGGTCCCTTACGCCACTGGATTCGGATACCCCCTCCCGGGGTCCCCTAGAAAGTTCCTCCCTCGTGGAGCCTTAATCCGGGACCCTCAGTCCCGGACCGCCATCCAAGTACCTCACCCCAGGCTAAAGGTGTCTGGGATGGAACACGACCTCCGAACGTCCTCCAGGCCTAGGCCGCCTAGAGGACCGACACAAACCACCGCCCTCAGGCTGAAGGTGCCCGGGACTCGACTCCCGCCACCAAAAATGGCCGCCCCCTTTATACCCTCTCCCAGCAAGTACGGCGGGTTCCCCGCCCCACCATACAACCGCTGAGAGAGGCCAAAAAGAGGTACGACACTGCAATGATGGCTCAACCCCAGGCCCAAAGTGACAGCGCCACCCGGTGGGCCCCAGGGAACCATACATCACAGTTTCCCCATCAGATTCAAACAGAAAAGCACATACCCGCTACACATAGTTAGTAAGGTTGAATAAAGATTATAGTCCATCCAGTTCAGCCTGTGTAGGTGTGTGTGTGTGTCAGTGTCAATATCATTTCCCATATCCCTGTATATTGTGCTCTTTAACCACCTGAGACCTGGGCCATGTTCAAATGATGGCCTCAAGGTGGCTCTATAAATTCGGGAGGCCGTCAATAGACGGCCTCGGCTATTCCGGCCACTGGGGGGCGCGCGCGCACGCCCGGCGCATCACTGAGATGCCGATGCGCGTGCCTGGCGGCCGCGATGTCCGCCAGGTACCCGCGATCGGCGTGTACACAGACAAGGATGTGGATCTGTGTTTGTAAACACAGAGATCCACGTCCTGTCAGGAAGAGGGGACCGATGCTGTGTCCCTTGTACATAGGGACACAGATCGGTCACCTCCCCCAGTCAGTCCCCTCCCCCACACAGTAGTAATCACTCCCAGGTTACACATTTAACCCCTTCCTTGTCCCCTAGTGTTAACCCCTTTCCTGCCAGTGTCATTTTTACAGTAACCAGTGCATTTTTATAGCACTGGTCGCTGTAAAAATGACAATGGTCCCAAAATGATGTCAAAAGTGTCCGATGTGTCTGCCATAATGTCGCAGTCACAATAAAAATCGCTGATCGCCGCCATTACTAGTAAAAAAAATATTACTAATAAAAATGCTATAAAACTATGCCCTATTTTGTAAACGCTATAACTTTTGCGCAACCCAATCAATAAACGCTTATTGCGATTTTTTTTTTAACCAAAAATATGTAGAAGAATACGTATCGGACTAAACTGAGGAAAAAAATATATATATTTTTTTTAAAATTGGGATATTTATTATAGCAAAAAGTAAAAAATATTGTGTTTTTTTCAAAATCGTCGCTCTATTTTTGTTTATAGCGCAAAAAATAAAAACCGCAGAGATGATCAAATACCACCAATAGAGAGCTCTATTTGTGGGAAAAAAAGGACGTCAATTTTGTTTGGGAGCCACGTCGCACGACCGCGCAATTGTCATTCCAAGCGTGACAGCGCTGAAAGCTGAAAATTGGCCTGGGCAGGAAGGGGGTTTAAGTGCCCAGTAAGCAAGTAGTTAAGATGCACGTCCAAGAGTCTTTTAAAATAATCAATATTCCCCATTGACACCACCACTTGTGGAAGAGAGTTCCACATCCTTGTCGCCCTAACAGTGAAAAAACCCTTGCGCAGCTTAAGGTTGAAGCCCTTCTCCTCCAATCTCATTGTGTGACCCTGTGTTCTCTTACACTCCCTGAGATTGAATCGTTTTTTTCCTATGCTGGGAGCGCCATCGAGGTATTTTTAAATCACTATTATGTCCCCTCTCAAGCATCTCTTGATATATGTAGTGCTGCTAGTCGTTCCTCGTAATTGAGGCCCTCCAATTCTCTTATTAATTTAGTTGCCCTTTTTTGGACTCTCTCCAGCACATCACTTCTGAGGACTGGTGATGACCAAAACTGGACGGAATACTAGATGTGGCCGAACCAGAGTTTTATAAAGTGACAGGATTATAGTATTATCTCTGGAGTATATCCCTTTTTTTATGCATGCTAAAATTCTGCCCACTTTGGTAGTTGCAGCTTGACATTGCATGCTTTTGCACAGTCTGTCTTCTACTAGAACCCCCCAGATCTTTCTCCATCCTCGACTCCCAAAGAGGTTCTCCCCCTAGTGAGTAGTTTGCGTTTATGTTTTTAGCCCCCAAGTGCATTACTTTCCACATTAAATCTCATCTGCCATTAGGTGCCCATTCCATTATTTTATTTAGGTCTTCCTGTAAAATTTCTATATCCCGATGTGAAGTTATTGCCCAGCTTATTTTTGTGTCGTCTGCAAAAACTGAGATTGCGCTATTTATCCCATCCTCTATATAATTTATGAATAAATTAAACAGAATTGGTCCCAAGACAGAGCCTTGGGGTACCCCACTTACCACTCCAGACCAGTCTGAGTACACATACAAGCTACATTTTAAGACTTTTCTGTAAGCAGTAAAATGAGGAAACTAGTTCGGGTTTTAACACTGAAAATGACATTAGACCAAAACCCCCACTGGTGTTGGCTATGACCAAAGCTGTCAACAAGAGAAGTAAGGCATGCAGAAGTGCATCTGGATTTTTTGTGACAGGGAGTCGGGTTAAATTCATACCATAGTTTCCTTTCTAGTCTAGCTCGAGCCCCATGTACATAAACGTCGGCAGAATGGCACGGACAGGCACAATCACGTACCTGTACGTGCCTGCCTTCGTGCGGGTGGGGGGTCCGATCGGTACATGAGGCGGTCGGTATCGCTTCAGGGGCGATCCGGGATGAGGGGGCAGCCATTGGTTTCTGGCCACCCCCTCGCGATCGCTCCCGGCGAATGAAATGCTTCCTCTGCCTGTGTAATGTAAACACAGGCAGAGGAAGTGATGTCATCTCTCCATGCAGCGCTCTTTTCGTCCAGAGCGCCGAGGAGAGAAGACATCAGGTTAGTGCACCAACAGCCCACTGACACGTAGGTACACATAGGCACACATTTCACCCCTCAGTCACCCCCAGATCACCCCCCAGGTCACCCCCCAGCCCCCAGTCACAGTGTCACTGATTGCAGTGATCATTTATTTACTGATCACTGCATTTAGTGTCATCTGTGACAGTAAAAAGTTGCAGGGCAGTTAGGTTTAGACCCCTTTAGGTCCAGGGTAGCCCCCTAACCCCCCCTAATAAAGTTTTAACCCCTTGATCGCCCCCAGGTAACCCTTTCACCCCCTATCGCCAGTGTCACTAAGTGATCGTTTTTCTGATCGATGTATTAGTGTTGCTGGTGCCCCTAGGTAGCCAGTTATTTTTTTAGGTTCGCCGCCAGGTTTTTATAGCGTCAGGTACCCCCATATACAACCTAATAAAGGTTTTAACCCCCCGATTGCCCCTAGAGTTAACCCTTTCACCAGTGATCACTGTATAAATGTCACTGGTGACACTGGTTAGCCAGTTAGTTATTTCGTTATTTAGGTTACCCGTCAGGTTTTTATATAGCGCCATATATTACCTAATAAAGGTTTTAACCCCCTGATTGCCCCTAGTTAACCCTTTCACCAGTGATCACTGTATAAGTGTTACGGGTGACGCTGGTTGGTTAGTTTGCTTTTTATAGCATCAGGGCACCCGCCGTATATAACCCAATAAATGTTTAACCCCCTGATCGCCCGGCGGGTAATATCAATTAGGTTTTAGCGTCAGTTAAGGTCTGCGTCGTCCCAGGCAGCGTCAGGTTAGTGGCAGTAATGCTAACACCCATGCGCAAAGCATACACCTCCCTTAGTGGTATAGTATCTGATCAGATCTATACTGGCGTCCCCAGCGGTTTAGGGTTTCCAAAAACGCAGTGTTAGCGGGATCAGCCCAGATACCTGCAAGCACCTGCGTTTAGCCCCTCCGCCCAGCCCAGCCCAGCCCACCCAAGTGCAGTATCGATCGATCACTGTCACTTACAAAACACAACACACATAACTGCAGCATTCGCAGAGACAGGTCTGATCCCTGCGATCGTTAACAGTTTTTTTGGTAGCATTTGATACAGTTGCTGACAGTCAGGTGCTTTTTTACCTGTGAAACTTACTAGTGTACCACTAAATTTAGAGCCCAAAATGGCAAATCGAAGGTACACTAGTAAAGCGGCCTACGAGATTCTGGCATGACAGATAGTGAAGAGGAGGTCACACATCTGTCAGATTCCGGCTCAGAATACAACCCCGTAGAAGACAGCGGCTCCATGTCAGATAGCACTGACGACGAAGATGAGGTCCCTGCTAAGGTCAGGCGCACCCGACCATGATCTTCTGATGTTGTTGAGGAACAAGAACCGCAGGGCTCTCGTATTATGGAGCAGAGTAGTACTAGCGCCGCTATTCCTTCTGGTGAACTGGCAAGCACCAGCGGCCTAGTACACCCTGGAAGTACATCCAGCACTGCAGTATCACTTGGTGACGTGGCGAGTCCCATAAGTGCAGTTCAAGCTGGCGAGGTGGCAAGCACAAGTAGTGTCCCACTGCCACCAAGAAGAAGACAAAGGGAGGCCCATCATGCCCATAGTGCCCTTTCTGCAGAATTTGCATATCCCGATTGGGTGCCCAACACTTCTGCAGAACCCGTACTTCCCCCATTCACTGGCCAACCTGGTATTCAGGTGGAAACAGCTGATTTTACGCCACTTGATTTTTATTTGCTGTTTTTCATGGAAGATCTCTATAGATCTGTTGTGGACCAGAGGAATTTATATGCTGGTTAATTCATCGCCGCTAATCCCCAGTTGCTTTCCATTGCCAGAGATTGGAAACCAATTACGGTTTCCGAATTTAAAACCTTTCTGGGCCTTTCCCTCAACATGGGCACACATAAATTTTCGTCATTGCGCGCCTATTGGTCCACGCGCCCAATTGACCATATGCCCGTGTTCTCTGCCTCCATGTCCAGGAAACGATATGAGCAGATTTTGCGGTTCATGCACTTCAATGACAATGAACTTTGTCGTCCACGTGGAGACCCTGAATTTGATCGGCTCTACAAAATTCGGCCCCTCATAAACCACTTCAACGAACGTTTTGCAGCCTTGTTTACTCCCGATCAATTTTTTTTGCGTTGATGAGTCCCTGATTAAATTTTCTGGCCGCTTGTCTTTCAGACAGTACCTTACCAGCAAGCGTGCCAGATATGGGGTCAAGCTCTATAAGTTCTGTGACAGGGCAACAGGCTATGTTTGGAGCTTTATGGTTTAAGAGAGAAAAGACAGTCATGTAGAGCTGGAGAACTGCCCAGATTACATAGGGAGCGCTGGCAAGATAGTGTAAAACTTGGTGTCACCCTTATTCGGAAAGGGGTACCACTTGTATGTGGACAATTATTACATGAGCGTGCCACTGTTTAGTCACTTGTTTGATCATCAGATTGGAGCATGTGGCACCGTGCGACCTAATCGCCGGGGCTTTCCCCAGGGGCTTGTAGATTCCCATCTTAGTCTGGGGGAGAGAGCCTGCTTAAAAGTGTAATAATTTGCTCGCTGTGAAGTGGAGGGATAATAATAATGTTTTCCTTCTTACCTCCCTTCATGCAGACACGACAGTCCAAATTCGTACGGCGACTGGTGTTGTGGAGAAACCCCTCAATGACCAGTTGTTGGCGCCGTATCACATTGCCCGTAAGGCGAGACGCTGGTAAAAAAAAGTGTCTCCATCCTTATTTCAATTGGCTTTGCTGAACGCTCATGTGCTATACAGAGCTTCAGGCGGGACTTTATCCTTCCTCAAATTCCAGGATGAGATAGTCACAGACCTCCTGTATCCAGGCGGCTCTGCACCTCACCATCCCCAACCAAATGCAGTAGGCCGGTTGCATGAGAGGCATTTTCCGTATTTCCTCGAGAGTACCCCTACCCAACGAGCCCCCCAAAAAAGATGTTGTGTCTGTAGCAAGCGCGGATTTAGGCGTGACACCTGTTATTTTTGTCCACTCTGTCCTGACAATCCTGGTCTGTGCATTGGTAAATGTTTTGAACGCTTCCACACACTAGTGAAGTTTTAGCGTAGGGTACAGCATCTCACAGACTAAGACACACTTACACAGGGTCTCCCAAGATGCCATCGCATTTTGAGAGACCCGAATCATTACAGTTGTTACAGTTACAAAAAAAAGTGTAAAAAAAAAAAAAAATCACACAAAAAAAATAAAAATAAAATAGTTGTCGTTTTATTGTTTTCTCTCTCTCTCTATTTTCTCTCTATTGTTCTGCTCTTTTTTACTGTATTCTATTCTGCAATGTTTTATTGTTATGTTTTATCATGCTTGCTTTTCAGGGATGTAATTTTTTGTTTTCAGGTGCGCCATTCAGCTGCAGCGTGGATTTATTTATCTTGACAGCAACAGCGTTTGCTTCCACGATACATAAAGCCATGATTAAAGTGCTTTAGGAGGTGATTTCACCACCACAGTTAAAAAAAAGAGCATATATGCCGAAGCATGGGACGGTGGCTTGCCCGTGGAAAAGTCCGACTGTGTGTACGCGTGATAACTTTTTATGCCGCATACATACGGTCGAAATTCCGACGGAGGCTTGCCCGTGGAAAAGTCTGACCGTGTTTATGCGGCATAACTTTTTTGCGGGAGGATGCCTCCATGCTTCGGCATATGTAAATGGTGCATGTATGCCCACCATTAGAAGTGGGTGGATGAAGGGAGGTATTCTAATGGTGGGCATACCCACGATCAATCTCTTTTTTTCGTTCAGCCAACAGGCTGCCTGAAAAAAAAGATTACAATACATGTCCAACAAGGACCAGCAACGTGCTGGTATGTTGCTGGACTTTGAATGGTTATACCAGAATGATGCCTGCGGATTTAGGTATCATTCTTTTCAGTCAGCGGTCGGCTTTCATGTAAAAGCAATCCTAGCGGCTAATTAGCCTCTAGACTGCTTTTACAAGCAGTGGGAGGGAATGCCCCCCCGGATATAAACAGCGCCATTTGGAAATTATGAAAGCATTTTATCACACCGATCTTGGTGTGGTCAGATGCTTTGAGGGCAGAGGAAAGATCTAGGGTCTAATAGACCCCAATTTTTTTTTAAAAGAGTACCTGTCACTACCTATTGCTATCATAGGGGATATTTACATTCCCTGAGATAACAATAAAAACGGTAACAAAAAAAAATAAAAAAAAATGGAAGGAACAGTTTAAAAATAAAATAAAAAAGCAAAATAAATAATATAAAAAAAAAGCACCCCTGTGCCCCCCTGCTCTTGTGCAAAGGCGAACGCAAGCGTCGGTCTCGCGTCATATGTAAACAGCAATTGCACCATGCTTGTGAGGTATCACCGCGAAGGTCAGATCGAGGACAGTAATTTTAGCATTAGATCTCCTCTGTGAATCTAATGTGGTAACCTGTAAAGGCTTTTAAAGGCTTTTAAAAATGTATGTAGTTTGTCGCTGCTGCGCGTTTGTGCGCAATTTTAAAGCATGTCGTGTTTGGTATCCATGTACTCGGCCTAAGATCTTTTTTATTTCATCAAACATTTGGACAATATAGTGTGTTTTAGTGCATTAAAATTAAAAAACGTGTATTTTTTTCCCCAAAAAATGCATTTGAAAAGTTGCTGCGCAAATACTGTGTGGGGAAAAAAATGCAACACCCAACATTTTAATCTGTAGGGCCTTTGCTTAAAAAAAATATATAATGTTTGGGGGTTCAACGTAATTTTCCTGCAAAAAAAAATAAATGTTTTCATGTAAACAAAAAGTGTCAGAAAGGGCTTTGTCTTCAAGTTGTTAGAAGAGTGGATGATGTGTGACATAAGCTTCCTAATGTTGTGCATAAAATGCCAGGACAGTTCAAAACCCCCCCCCCCCCAATGACCCATTTTGTAAAGTAGACACCCCAAGCTATTTGCTGAGAGGCATGTCGAGCCCATGGAATAATTTATATTTTGACACAAGTTGCGGGAAAAATAAAAATTTTCAAAAAATGTTTGCACAAAGTTGTCACTAAATGATATATTGCCCAAACATGCCATGGGAATATGTTGAATTACACCCCAAAATACATTCTGTTGCTTCTCCTGAGTACGGGGATACCACATGTGTGAGACTTTTTGGGAGCCTAGCCGCGTACGGGACCCCAAAACCCAAGCACAGCTTTCAGGCTTTCTAAGGGTGTAAATTTTTGATTTCACTCCTCACTGCCTATCGCAGTTTCAGAGGACATGGAATCCCCAGATGGCACAAACCCCCCCAAATGACCCCATTTTGGAAATTAGACACCCCAAGATATTTGCTGAGAGGTATGGTGAGTATTTTGCAGATCTCACTTTTTGTCACAAAGTTTTGAAAATTGAAGAAAAGAAAAAAAAAAATATTTTCCTTCTTCATTTTCAAAAACAAATGAGAGCTGTAAAATACTCACCATGCCTCTCAGCAAATAGCTTGGGGTGTCTACTTTCCAAATTGGGGTCATTTGGGGGGGGGGGGTTTGTGCTATCTTGGCATTTTATGGCCTTCAAAACTGTGATGGGTAGTGAGGAGTGAAATCAAAAATTTGCGCCCTTAGAAATCCTGAAGGCAGTGCTTGGGTGTTCGGGGCCCCGTACGCTTCTAGGCTCCCAAAAAGTCCCACACATGTGGTATCCCCGTACTCAGGAGAAGCAGAAAATTTTATTTTGGGGTGCAATTCCACATATAACCATGGCATGTGTGGAGCAATATATCATTTAGTGACAACTTTTTGTAAAAAATGTTTTATTTATTTTTTGTCATTATTCAATCACTTGGGACAAAAAATTAAATATTCAATGGGCTCAACATGCCTCTCAGCAAATAGATTGGGGTGTCTACTTTCCAAAATGGGGTTATTTGGGGGGGTTTTGTGCCATCTTGGCATTTTATGGACTTCAAAACTGTGATAGGCAGTGATAGGTAGTGAGGAGTGAAATCCAAAATTTATGCCCTTAGAAATCCTGAAGGCGGTGCTTGGTTTTCGGGGTCCCGTGCGCGGTTAGGCTCCCAAAAAGTGCCACACATGTAGTATCCTCATACTCAGGAGAAGCAGCAGAATGTATTTTAGGGTGTAATTTCACATATGCCCATGTCATGTGTGAGCAATATATCATTTAGTGACAACTTTGTGCAAAAAAGAAAAAGTTTGTAATTTTCCCGAAACTTGTGGCAAAATATAAAATATTCCATGGACTCAACATGCCTCTAAGCAAATAGCTTGGTGTGTCTACTTTCCAAAATGGGGTAATTTGGGGGGGTTTTGTGCTATTTTGGCATTTTATGGCCTTCGAAACTAAGATAGGTAGTGAGGAGTGAAATCAAAAATGTACACCCTTAGAAAGCCTGAAGGCAGTGCTTGGTTTTTGGGGCCTCGTACCATGGCATGTTTGTGCAATATATCATTTAGTGACAACTTTTTGTAAAAAAATTTTTTGTCATTATTCAATCACTTGGGACAAAAAAAAAATGAATGGGCTCAACATGCCTCTCAGCAAATAGCTTGGGGTGTCTACTTTCCAAAATGGGGTCATTTGGGAGGGGTTTTGTGCCATCTTGGCATTTTATGGCCTTCAAAACTGTGATAGGTAGTGATAGGTAGTGAGGAGTGAAATCAAAAATTTATGCCCTTAGAAATCTTGAAGGCGGTGCTTGGTTTTCGGGGTCCTTCGAAACTGTGATAGGCGGTGCTTGGTTTTCGGGGCCCCATACGCGGCTAGACTCCCAAAAAGTCCCACACATGTGGTATCCCCGTGCTCGGGAGAAGCAGCAAAATTTATTTTGGGGTGCAATTCCACATATAATCATGGCATGTGTGAGCAATATATCATTTAGTGACAACTTTTTGTATTTTTTTTTTTGTCATTTATTCAATCACTTGGGACAAAAAATAAAATATTCAATGGGCTCAACATGCCTATCAGGAATTTCCTTGGGGTGTCTACTTTCCAAAATTGAGTCATTGGGGGGGGGGGGGGTTTGTACTGCCCTGCCATTTTAGCACCTCAATAAATGAGATATGCAGTCATAAATTAAAAGCTGTGTAAATTCCAGAAAATGTACCCTTAGTTTGTAGACGCTATAACTTTTGCGCAAACTAATAAATATATGCTTATTGACATTTTTTTTTACTAAAGAAATGTGGCTGAATACATTTTGGCCTAAATGTATAACTAAAATTGAGTTTATTAGATTTTTCTTATAACAAAAAGTAGAAAATATATTTTCCTGGTGCCTCCATGGCAGCATACCTGTGATAGAGCTCCGCCTCGACTCCTCCTTCAGGACTAGTGAATAGCATAAGTTAAAGGGATAGTCCCTCCCCCAACATTCTCCTTTTTTTCCTCATACCTTCTTGTGCTGGTGAAGAGTAGCAGCATGTCCATACCTCTGCAGTCGGCAGCGTCCGCCGGGTTTACCCTTTCCCGTGTGCAGTCCCTGTTCTTGGGCCGCTCACAGCGCTGATAAGACTGGGAACCCCTCTGTGGATCTGTTGGGGTCATTTCGCAGAGTTTCCTCACAGGAACGCAGTCTGCTATTGTACACATAATGAATGCAGTAGGAGTCGCAAAAGGATCAGCTCCATCTTTCCAGGCTGGTGGTTTCCATTTTTATTACAGGCATTTGTTCTCTCCTTTCTTTTCCTCTCTCTTCCCCTCCCCTCCCCTTTCCTTTGCTTGTTAGGTTCCTTTAAAATGATTGTTGTCTTACTTTTGTTTTTGTTCCTTTAAAACAGCTGGATAGGGCAGGTGCCTCTCTGTGCAACAACATCAATGTGCTTATTTCCGGGTTCGGGGGGGCTACAGTTGCTCTGTACATCCCGCCAGGTAGGAGAGTGTCACGGCGCGGTGTCCTCGCCGCCGTCTGCGCATGCTTGATTCGGGAGCGATACAGAGCCGTAGTTTCTCGGCTCTCTGTACTGGGCGACGCCGGATCTTCTGCGCATGCTCGTGCGCATGTGCGGTCACTTGGTTCAATGGCGGCCATCTTGGATTCTGGAAAAAAGGCTAGATTTGCCCTTTTTTCCCAGAATCAATTCCCAATGATGGTTTATGGGATTAGCCCACCCACCTTGAGCCTATTTAGGTTCAGATTCAGGGCTGGCTGTCAGAGTCTCCTCAGCTGTGCCCTGCTAGGTTTCTCTGACGCTGCTCTGTGGTAGGTACCTTTTATTTTCTCAAAAAAATATAAATAAGTTGCCGATAAAAAAAAATTATGTTTCAAAAAAAAAAAAGGGGACGCCAAAAACTCCTGGTTCTTTTCCCTTTCTTACTATATTTCTGCAGCTGATCCTTGTGCCCAACTCCGCAATGAGTCATTCATCTCGCAGCAAAGATCCTCACACTTCTATTAGGTATGTGACCAACTATACGTGAGTATAAAAAAAAAAATAAAAAAAAATTGCGCTCACTGGTCTAACGTGAGTTCCTTACATCGTAGCCCTGCTCACTCCAAGAGGTCCAGAAAATCTTCAAGACACTGTGATGACGACAGCCCAGACCGCAGGTCTCATTCTTCACGCCACCGGTCCTGCTCATCAGGGGGTAGGTCCTCACGTCATAGATCAGAGAGGTTAAGATCCAGAGGACGTGATCGGTCCCCCTCTCCTAGGACCTATAGAAATGAGAAATACTGGACATGTGGGGCTACACCGTTACCAGACAGAGTGGTCTGTAAGCACTGTTTTACGGACTATGCGTCCAACCGCGAGCTAGAAAATCAGCAAGCTTTAGATCTGCTCAAGCGAACAATGAAGGACTCCTCTGAGTTTTTGGCTTCCGTCCCCGCTCAACCACTTCAGCAGATATCCCAGGTTCAGGATACAGAACCTAATCTCCCTGGTCCGTCAGCAGTCAGTACACCTCTGCCGCCGTCAGGCCAACCACCTAGAGATTCACCACCTGAAGACTGTTCAGGGGACTCTTCAGAGGAGTCAGAAACTTCTGGCTTCAGTCTCTCCTGGGTAAAGCCATTCATCCAGGCAGTCAAAACTGCAATCGCCTGGAAAGACGCGGAAGAGCCTCCCCAAGAGTCTACGAGCTACTTCCCATTCCTCAAAAGGAAGCAGGTTCTCTTCCCGTTGATTGGCGAGATTAGTCAAGTCATTCAGAATGAATGCTCAAAGACTGATAAAAAACTTTCATTGGGCCGGTTCAATATACTACACCCCTTACCAGAGTTGGAAACGCAGTCACTAAACTCCATGCCAGTGGTAGACGTGTCGGTGGTGCGACTCGCAAAAAATATAACTTTGCCAATGGAGGATTCCGCTTCCTTCAAATACCCTCTAGACAGGCGAATCGACCTGGAGCTGAAGAGGAGCAACTTAGCCGCGGGAGCAGCGTGTAAGCCAGCTTTCGCCCTCACATCAGTATCAAATGCCATAAGATCTTGGACAGATAATATTGAGACGGCTTTGCGTCAGGATGTCCCCATGGAGGCTATAATTAAGGCCTTGGAAGAGCTTAGATTGTCGGTGGCCTTGGCGGGGTAGCGGCCATTGACACGATCAGGTGCTCGGCAAGATCCATGTTGCATTCAGTGATGGTGAAGAGGGCCTTGTGGCTGAAACCCTGGACGGCTGACTTATCCTCCAAACAAAATTGGTGCAAAATCCCATTTGATGGGAAAGCTAGGAGGAGGACATCATCCCCCAAAAAATGTAAAAAAACTAAATTTCTTTATCAGTTTAGGCCAATATGTATTCTTCTACATATATTTGGTAAAAAAATTGCAATAAGCGTATATTGATTGGTTTGCGTAAAAAGTTATAGCATCTACAAAATAGGGAATAGATTTATGGCATTTTAATTATTATTATTTTTTTTTACTAGTAATGGCCGTGATCTGCGATTTCTAGTGGGATTGCGTAATTGCGGCAGACAGATCGGACACTTTTGACACTTTTTGGGGACCATTGACATTTATACAGCGATCAGAGCTAAAAATAGCCACTCATTACTGTGTAAATGTCTTTGGCAGGGAAGGGGTTAACACTAGGGGGCGATCGAGGGGTTACGTGTTCCCTAGGGAGGTGTTTCTAACTGTGGGGGCAGTGTACTGACAGGGAGTAGAGAGAGATCGCTGTTCCTAATCACTACTTCTCTGGCAGAACGGGGATCTGTCTGTTTACATTGTCAGATCCTCGTTCTGTCTCTCTCAGGACCGATCGCAGGTCGCCGGCAGACATCGCGGCCACCGGCCACACGCATCGGCTCTGACGTCACGTGACAGGCACCCACGCGCCCCCTATACCCCTTAAAGCGACCGCAGTAGAGCTACGGCGATTCGCCCAGGGAAGCCAACCTGCTGCCGTATAACGACAGCGGCTGGTCGGCAAGTAGTTTTAATCAGACACTGATTGAAGTCACAAATACTGCTGATGAGAAAAGGTATTTAGCAGTTTGCATTTACTTAAATAATTTAATATCCATGTTTTGTGTCTTTAGTAACACTTTATTACATTGATTTCCTGTGATTGTCAGTTCCATCTAGTGGCCGTAATGGTTTTTCCTTTCTGAAATACCTTCATTGAGGTAGTATACCAACCACATTATGTTCACTAGATGGAGCTTACAGTCATAGGAAATTAATATATTGAGTAAAATACAGTCTCAGCAAGATGAATGCTTATGACATTGGGTCCGAGAAATATTTTATACATTGACCCCAAAGTGCAATTTCACTTTTGCTGAGAAAAAAATCAGTTGCAAGGATTTTTGGACACATCATTGAAAAGTCTTCCAGGCTTTTGCTCTGTTAAAAACTGTTTGGATTCCAATCCTACCCTTTCCTAATTTAGTCCCAATGTTGCAATGAGAGAAACACAGTTTGAAAAACCAGCAAATTAGCTATTTATAATAATTCCTAACCAGTGTACAGAATGTCCCTAATGTTTTCATGGTTGGTTTAGGAATAACAAAATAACTATTTAACTATAACAGTGTTTCTCAACCTTTTTTTCAGTCAAGGCACCCTTTCTAAATTTTAAAAGACCAAACCAATAGTTTTGCATAATGTAACAAAATCCATATGCATAGGACACCCAACATTAGCAGTGATTTATTCTTCCACAGCAAATACACCTTTGCACACTGGTACTGATTAGTATTCCAATGTTTCTCTTCTCCCTTGGTTTTTCTCCCTCACTCAGCTAATGTGACCCTGGTGCTGAAGGGTAGGGGCAGGAGAGGGACAGGTGCCAGACGTCCTCCTTATTAACCGATGGCATCATTAGTTGTTAGGACACTGGAGGCTTAAAGGTTGTAATGGTGTACAATGAAAACCTGTGGCTTTGTGTAACTAATAGAAAGGCTTGATCCACCCGCTGGCTTGTATACAGTTTTTGGGCAATTTCTAAGTATTTTGCTAAGGCACCCCTGAAGTCACCTGAAGGCACCCCAGGGTGCCTGGGCATCCTGGCTGAAAAGGCTGCTCTAAAGTACATGTAAACCCAATCACTAAAATCTTATATAAGCTCTAACATGAAGACTCTTTTATCAC
Source organism: Rana muscosa (assembly GCA_029206835.1). NCBI lineage: Eukaryota > Metazoa > Chordata > Amphibia > Anura > Ranidae > Rana > Rana muscosa. The sequence continues at coordinate 77,376,760 of CM055121.1, forward strand.
TAAATATTTTTAGGACTATATTTTGTGTTGCATCATTTTTATATTGGTAGCGCAGCACAGTTTTTGGACATTTATTTGTTTTGTGCCAACAGCAACCAAGGTGGAGGTGTAATTTTGCAGCTCCTGTTATTTTTTCACCGATATTGTATTTTGCACATTTTTTATTCACAGGTTGGATTCATTATATGTTCGGTATCAATTTAAATATTGCACAATATTATGATTGGCAGCACCGTTTTGGTATATATTTTGATTAATGTAAAGTGACCACGTTTTCTGTGTTAGCCGAAGCCAGGTGGAGGTGTATTTTGTAATAATGTGCACACACGTTGTATTTTTGCACATTTTTTTTACAGGCTGTATGAATTTTTATCACTCATTTATTTATTTATTTTATTTGATATAAGATTGCACTGATAGAAATGTTGTATTATAAGCTCTAACATAACATGTTTAAAAAAAGTCCTTTGCAATATTTTTAAATGTGCAGCTTTAATTAATAACACTTGTTGATCCTGCTATGAAAGTCCTTGTTCAGGTACTTCCCATTGTAGGGTAACAATGCTCTGTCCTCATCTCCCAATTGTGCCACGTATAGTCACACAGGCTTTTAGTAGAGACTCCAAGTAGTCATTTATTGCGCAGGTATGGTCCATTGTTTAATATATATTGTTTAATGCGAGCAATATGTATATATACAGTATATATATAATGAAATTTGTTTATATTCAGAGCACTTTAGCAAACTAAATTTTATTTAGTTAGGTTTTACATCCACTTTAAAAATATTTGTTAGTTTTATGCAGTCGTTGTTCATTGTACAATAAAAAGAAAAGACAATTACAAAATGTGGTTGAAAGTAAATGTTGTTTCTTTTTTTAATACACAACTAAACTACCAAAAAAGTGGTACTTTTTAGGCACTGTGGTACATCACATCACCAATATTATTGATTATTGGGCAAATCCTACATGTTCTACCATGGCATTAGTTAATCTGCTGACAATCTGATATTCTGTCATCTGTGGGATAATGGAGTCATTGGTGAAATGATGTACCATACTTTTAGCCTATGATTTTACTGTGTTTGTATGACTTTGTCCAAAAAAAACCCCTTTATCTGCATTTTACTTACTGGTATATTTGCTATATAAGTATATATTTAAGATGCCACATATGTAATAATTATTTGTACCTTACTACCAAATCAGCCAACACCCTACCACATCTGTGTCATAACTGCTGCATGATACTTTTAACAGACTAAAGAAAAGATAATTTACTATTATTGTGTTCCTTCTAGCTTGAAATACACATATACAACACTAGAGGTCAGGATAACATTAGACAGGAGGAAACTGGCTTATGATGAGTTTTTAGTGTACCGTGGCATTCTCTAACAGCAACATAGTGAACGCAGAGGTGTAGATAAAAGTATACCTTGTAATGGTAAAATAACAGAAGTGATCGGCTGATTAAGCATCGGTCAGCACGTATATCCCAGGTTTTATGTTTCTTTGAGAAACTTTTGCATTCTCTATCAGTAGTAAAAATAGTTAACACAAAGATTATAATCAAGTGCATGTGTCTCTAGATTAAAACACTGGAACAATATAAAACTATTGAAAAGCTAAACAAATCTGTGGAACAACTTGAGAAAGTTAAAGGCAAGACTGAAAAGAGGTTGCTGTCTATAAAATCGGAGCTAGACTTTACAGAGCGAGAAGCAAAAGAGGAAAAAGATAAAACCGGCAACTACGTAGAAGTGATCACCAGTGAACTGAAGACACTTAAGAAGACCTTAGAAGATATTTCCAAGAGGGAAAAACAGGTAATGGATTTGTCTAAATATATATATATATATATATACATACTGTATGTTTTGTGTATATATATTATACTGTATATCACATTTTACTGTATATCATATCGAGCCGTACACAACTATGACAATTTGACCAAGTTTGAATGCAATATTGCTTATTACAAAATAGACATTATTAATTTATGTAGTGTAGTATATTTTGATAAATCATGGGTTAAACTAGAAATTTAGACAAATCTTGTTAATCTGTTTTGTATAGAGTGTAGAAGAGCTAGAACCTCTGTTGTAGTGTTGCCATGTCCGGGTCGGTAGATTTACCCTAACTTTCTGTTCTAGCAGTATTAGTCACTGAGACTGGAGGTAAGGTTAATCTCCACTGGTGTCCCTGACAGCATTTAAAAAGGTTTGGTCTACTACCCAACTTTGTCTGTGTTCCTGTTGGATAGATTTCCCTTTACTTCTTGTACTGACAGCATCCGTTGCTCTCGGCACTAGGGTTTGGTTGCTAGGACCACCCATGTCCTAGCAACCAATTGTACTTGCCCCTCCCCCAGCCCCTGGCATTCAGAGGGGGATAAGAAGAAAGTTCCTTCTCCAAACCTATCCAGTCCCGGTGCCCAGCCTTCCAGCTTTCACCTGTCCTGTAGCCGACTGCTGCAATGAGAAGAAACAAATCCTGATGTAAGCTGGGGTATTCACAATACTCCCTCCTCACCTTCCACTACCCCAACTATTCTCTTAAACCTTTCCACTCTCCTTACTCCACTCTGCTCTTCCCTTATAACTTTGGGGACCCTATTGAAAGGGAAAGGGATCTAGGGACATGATGTTAGGGGGTTTTGGGGACCCTGATGTAAGGGGGATCTGGGGACTATGATTTAAGCGGGGTTCTGATGTAAGGAGGGCTCTGGGGACCCTGATGTAAGGGGTGTGACTTTGGGGATCCTAATGAAAGGGGGAATCTGATGTAAGGGGGAACTCTGTAAGGGAAGGCTATGGGGACCCTGATGTAAGCGGTGACTTTGGGATCCTAATGTAAGTGGAGATTTTAGGGGCCCTAATGAAAGTGGGGTCTCTGATGTGTGGGCGAACTCTGGGGACCATAAATTAAGAAGGGAGAACTCTGGGGACCTTAAGTTAAGGAGAGGGGACTCTTGGGACCCCAATATAAGGGGGGATGACTCTGGGGACACTGATGAAAGGAGGGGATACTCTGGGGATCCTGATGTAAGGGGGGGAACTTTGGGAACCTTAATGAAGAGGTACAATCTGAAGTAAGGGGGTCAGTTCCAGGGGGCCCAGGGGTCCCAGGCTAAAGTTGTGTAAGGGGCCCCAAAAATTTTGATGGCTGCCCTGATCCCCACACACTGCACCAACATTCCACATACCACTGCAGGATTGGATGATGTTAGCTGGAGACAAAGCCGTTGCCTGCAAACCTGAGCCAATCTGTAAAGAAGAGGTCAATGAGGTGCTGCGAACACCATGCTGCACTCAACATCACTTCCTCCCAGCTCCCCAGTCGGTCTCCACAGGGAGCTGACATTGGCAAAAAAGTGAGAAAGCATCCCTGCACAAGTTACATTTGCAGCCTTTATTTTGTTTTTGTGAAAGTGAGTGCAAGTAAACTGATCTTGCCTAGGGCACAAAATAGTTTAGCACCGGCCCTGCTAGTAGTAGTTAGTCAGCTGGACTTGTTCTGTATTGTTGAAGACATTTTTGCAACATTGGACTCAGATGGTAACAACAAACACAGACAAAGAACACCAACATCTCAGAGTGATTTGAAAGTATGTGGCTACCCAGACTTGGATTTACTTAAACCATTTGCAAGCAATCACACACATGACCATTGAGCAGAGTAGAGAAGCTGAACAAACTGAGTAATATAGTAATCTCATACTGTATGTAGCTGGAGTGTTATAAAAACTCTGAAGGATCTTTAACAAACATCACATCCCTATGTCTTTCAAGCCCAGCAATACACAGAGACAGAAGCTTGTACCCAGTACCCAAACACAAGCAAAGTAACTTGGTATATGCAGAGCAGAGTAGTGAGGAATGCTAAGACCTGTACACAAGGGAGAGGAAGCAAGGCAATAGAACATTCTTTTGAGACCAGTGAAGTGCACATTTTAAACAGAGAGTGGTTGACAAGAGGCATTAAAGAGGCCATCTATGTTATACTGGTACAACCATCATTGAGGGCCTTCAACACCATTTGTCTTCCACATATAGTGCTGCTTTTAAAACTATACCATGGAGTTTTGACATCAATTCACACCTTCAGCCATATACAGTAAATCGAAAGATTAACATTTATGAAGGTGTCAGTGCTGGCAGTTGGATAAAAAGGCTTAGGTATTTTCCTGACAGTCATAAGAACTGAAGAGGAGGCTTGGACAAGCTACAAAACATCAACTGAACTAGTGGCTTTGACAAGCTATGAAACATCTTCAACATTAACGGACAAGTCCAGCTGAATGGAACTCACTACTACTAGATATAGACAGCAGTGCAAGCTTGACATATGTTTCATCCCAGCCCCATCTAAATCTCTACTTTAACAGGTACCCGCCCGGCCTATGGCAAGATGACACTGCAGGAACCTTTTGTCGATCATGTGATGTCCTTCTGGACTGCGCCCCAATAACTGATGACTGATCACTGTACCGGCCCACTGTTGGTACTATGTGACTGCTGTAACCAATCACAACATGACAGTTGTAAACAATAGATAGCTTAATTTCAAGCCATCCATTGTATACAATTGTGTTATCTGTGATTGGTCAGTGTAATCACATGCACATTTGTACCATGTGATTAGCTCTGACCAATTACAACAAAACAAACTGAATGAATCAATTTCGTTCAGTAAAATGCTTGCATATAGCAAAAAATTAAGATTTTTTTTTTTTCCATACTGTCACCAGTCAGTGTTTCTGGTCACCGCCACATCCGTTAGATGATGATGCTGTACTGCATTGGTGACAGTATGTAAAAAACAAAACAAAAACATTTTTTTTTTAATTCCTTTATTTTCCAAAAAACTTATGACAACAGATTACAACTTCAAAAAACTTGCCATTGCTCTTACTAAATACCTTGGACTGTCTTCTTTCCAAACAGGGGTTATTTAAATCTGTACTGTCCTGACATTTTTGGGCCTCAAGAAATGTGATAGGCCGTCAGTACATCAGGATTGATCAATTTTCATATATATACTATAGTTTGTGGACTCTAAAACTTTCCTACAGACTAAATATACACTGATTTGGGTTATTTTCACCAAAGAAATGTAGCAGAATAAATTTTGGCCTGAATTCATGAAGAAAGATTATTTATTTGCAAAACAAACAGAAACAAAGAAAAACTTGGTTTTTCTTCAACATTTTTGGTCTTTTTTAATTTATTTAGCAAAAAAAAAAAAAAAAAACGGTGGTGATTAAATACCACCAAAAAAAAGCTCTATTTGTGTGAACAAAATGATAAAAATTTAGTTTGAAAGCAGAGTTGCATGACCGCGCAATTGTCATTCAAAGTGTAACAGCGCTGAAAGCTTGAAATTGGCCTGAGCAGGGATGGGGTAAATGAGCCCTGTATTGAAGTGGTTAAAGAGTAACAATCCATTCTGGGTGATAAATGTACATTGCAAGTTTAACAAACTTAGTTGCAGATTTCTACCTGTTTCTGCTAGGAAGAAAAAACTTTTGACCAGATACCTGCAGATTGATTCTGTCTGAATAGGAGGGTCTGGTTCAGTATAATCACCTGGTGCACTCCCAGTGTTCTAATGAGAAAAGTTGCAGTATCTGCATCCCTTTGGAAATATTTAACTCCTAGGGGGTATCTCTTCAAAAATTAAATTCCTATTGCAAAGGATGTCTAAAATCTGACTTGTTTCTTGGTGCAGACATCTGTGAAAATCAATGAGCCAATCACAGAAGCAGGAAATAAAAATTCTGGGGCGTACTCTACACCAACAGTGTACAGATCGCTTCCAGGTTGCTATATTGCATTGAATTTTAGACAAAACTACATCAGAAAGGTATTTTTTTTTTTTACCATTATATTACAATATAGCTTGTGTAGCAATTGTATAGGCTATATTATTATTATAATTTTTTTCCATGTAAGTGGAGCTACTCTTCAAGCCCAATTTGTAAATATGAAAAAGAAAGAAGTTTAGAAAGAAAAAAAATATATTAGAAATAAGAAATACACAATGAATATTTGATGCTACTGCTGGCAAATAAACGCTTGACCATAATCAACATATATAGTATGATTCATAGATTTTTTACATAGTTATAGATATTAATATCAAAACAAAAGGGGAATAAGAAAATTGGGACTTTGAATGAGGCCACGGCTGGGTAGAAGTCGTGTGCCTCCATCCCTGTCATAGACTAAAGGGGAACACCGATGCTCTATAGGGAACAGCGATGCAAACAAAAAGGTTGGGACTTTGAGTGAAGCTCAGAAGGACAAATTGAATGGATGTGGAAATAGCAAGGTTTAATACTACATAAAAACAAGTTCAAACAATGGACACCATGTACAGAGAATTTGCGCTCATTTCTACCTGTAAAACATAATAAACAACATGTTTAAACGAACATTGAAAGGTAATTCAAGGGAACAACTGCATTCATGATAGGGTACATAGATAAAAAATAATACAATCTGCACAGTCAAAATTCCTAGAGTCCCTATTGGGTTGTGATGGATGTTCAGATAGCCTGGTGGGTGTATATCTGATACACCATAACTGTTATCTCTACGCGTTTCACGGCTAGATACCGCTCATCAGGAGCAAGAATTATATATATAAGATGTCTAAAAAAGAAAAAATAACATAAATCACATAAGTGGCCATGTCAGGATAAAGGGGGATGGGTAAAAAAATAAATAAAAACCATATAAGACAGGGGAACTTACGGTCGGTGTGCAAAGCATAGCACAGCAACCAGGCAAGGACCGACCAGGAGCGTTGGCATCGGAAACCGAGGGGACACGACCAAGGCGGCAGCCAGATAGGAGGGAGGCCCAGGTGGCCAGAAGCCCCTCAAGCACCCCAGATGTGAATGTAAGAAGTGATAATATCTAGATAAATAAGAATTCGGACCAATGAGCTGGAAGGAAGGTGAGTATATGCATGGTGATAGTGTGTGCTGGAGAGCCACCCAGGGAGACGGTGAAGGACCATGGTGGAAGATCATCACCAACCAACCAGTGGTGAGGGAAAAAAAAGGGGAGTGAAATTACCTGGAGGAAGAATTAAGAGAACCAATGGACAGATAGTGTGTGTGCTGGAATGAAAGCCGGGGGCTGAGAGGAGTTGTGGCCATAGCCAGGCTACCACCTAAATGGACAACCACAAGGATTGGCATGCCCCCTACGTCGCAAGAGGGCGTATACACCGGAAGGGCCGCGTCACCATGACGCCGCACATCCGGCGCGTACCATGCGACATGGACCCACCCCCCCCCACGATCATAGAGCGGACAGGAAGGAGGACCGTCCCAGTGTGCATCGCGGTTCCCTCACCAACGGAACTGGCAGTAAGCAGCCAAGGCCACAGCGCAAGCACACCAACATGCTAATAGAGTATACATAGATATTAAGTTGTTATATCTTTTTGCTGTGTCAGACATATTAAAGGGGCCTAGTAGGTAGTTAGGTTATTTAGGGGCCCATTGATGTAGGTAGCAATGGCTGTGTATATGCTTCTCAAACTTCATACAGTTTTTCAGATACAATATATATTGCACTGCTCCAGCTACTAAAAATCATTAAAGCTGACTTTGAACTTCCATCAACGTTCATGTTATTTGGAATCGGTGACGTATGTTGACTTAGTAAAATGAACTTGTTTTGAGCAAGACTTTTTTCACTGCTGTGTTTGTTTTCTTTGTTTTCTCAGACGTTAAGCAATTAGCTACAACAATACCTAAATATTTGAAAGAGAGTTTCCACTTTTTTTTAAGTTTGTTCTAAAACAGTTATAGTACAATGAATGTCAACGCATTAAATGATAACTAAATCCAAGAATAACATTTTAATATATTGCAGCTTACTAGTACTTAGATGTTATGGCTGCATTACCTTTCATTTTCAGGCTAAAAACATTTCTAGCAAGTGCAGAAAATACCTATTGTCACGTCCCATGATATGACCATGAAACAAAAACAATGTTATGTTTGTTGTGTAAAGTACTAGAGAAGATGAAGAGAAAAAGACATGTTTGACATTCAGCTTAGGTGACAACCCTGGCTCCCTCCATGGATACGGTGGAGGTGTGAGCATAGCCACACTGGTACAGGAAGTGAGTTGTTGGTTACCAGGTAAAAATAAAAGGTGAAAACAGCCTGAAAAAATATCTAATGTAGGCACCTCATCTAAAGACTGGCAAGCTACAATAGATTACATTTAAAGTGAATGTATAATGGTTTTTTATATGTTTGCTTTTTCATCACTATTAGGGATGAGCTGAAAACCCCCCAGTTTGGTTCGCACCAGAACTTGCGAACAGGCAATAAATTTGTTCGAACATCCGTTAACACTGTTAACGTCTATGGGACTCGAAAATGAAAAATCGAAAGTGCTAATTTTAAAGGCTTATATGCAAATTATTGTCATAAAAAATGTTTGGGGACCCGGGTCCTGCCCCAGGGGACATGTATCAATGCAAAAAAAAAGTTTTAAAAACTGCAGTTTTTTCGGGAGCAGTGATTTTAATAATGCTTAAAGTGAAACAATAAAAGTGAAATATTCCTTTAAATTTCGTACCTAGGGATTGTGTATAGTATATAAACAAAAACACAAAAAGACAGACAAAACCCAAGCTCAACTTACCAACCAATCAGCAACCAACTAACTCTAAAATTTAAAGTCTTCTCAGTGGAAGCACATGCATGCTGATGGATAGATAAAGGGCAGATAACTGGAGGGGGCCCACCCTCCTTAAAGGGGCAGGAGCACACTAGGCACCCAGCACATAGAAGCAAAGGTGCCAGTGCATTGCCTGACCACAATGACAAAAAATGCCAACATTACAACAAACAAATGTCACTGCCCTTATCTATGACTGGTCTTCACAGCAAGGAGCATTGGATGGGCGAATCGCATATAAACAAAAACACATAAAGACAGACAAAACCCAAACTCAACTTACCAACCAATCAGCAACCAACCAAAATCACCTGTCTAACAGTGCGTTTAAAAACAGGGGTTTAGTTGCATGCATTTGCAAATACATGCGTCATTGTGGTCAGGCAACGCACTAGCACCTTTGCTTCTATGCGCTGGGTGTCTAGTGTGCTCCTGCCCCTTTAAGGAGGGTGGGCCCCCTCCAGTTATCTGCCCTTTATCTATCCATCAGCATGCATGTGCTTCCACTGAGAAGACTTTAAATTTTAGAGTTAGTAATGCAGTACACAGGGAGCCTTGACGAGGCCTGCAGCTTACGCATGTATTTGCAAATGTGTGCAACTAAACCCCTGTTTTTAAACGCACTGTTAGACAGGTGATTTTGGTTGGTTGCTGATTGGTTGGTAAGTTGAGCTTGGGTTTTGTCTGTCTTTTTGTGTTTTTGTTTATATGCGATCCTTGCTGTGAAGACCAGTCATAGATAAGGGCAGTGACATTTGTTTATTTTGTATAGTATGCCTGTAAAGTAGCGCTTGTTTCCCGTGCTTAGAACTGTCCATGCACAAAGTGTAATTTCTGAAGGAAAAAAAGTCATTTAAAAGCACTCACGGCTATAATGAATTGTCGGCTCCCGGCAATACAGAGAAAAGTTATGTCCCCTGGGGCAAGACCCGGGTCCCCAAACACTTTTCATGACAATAACTTACATATAAGCCTTTAAAATTAGCACTTTAGATTTCTCCGATAGACTTTTACAGGGTGTTCCGCGGCTTTTCGAATTTGCCGCAAACACCCCAAATTGTTCGCTGTTAGGCGAATGGGCGAACAGGCCATGTTCTAGTCGAACATGAGTTTGACTCGAACTCGAAGCTCATCCCTAATTACTATAAATACCATTAAAGTAGCTGTAAAGACTGAAGTTTTTTTTTTTTTTTTACCTTAATGCACTCTCTGCATTAAGACATAGCTCCCAACTGTCCCTGATTTCGAGAGACTGTCCCTGATTTGGAGCAATGTCCCTCTGTCCCTCCCCCCCTCATTTCCCCGCATTTTGGTCTGATCTATATAGTTGTATATAAAATGCACTTTTTATCTTTTAAAAAGTGTTCCCAGTGCTAAACTTTCATCCAAATTATAAATTGCTGCATTTGTAAATTTTAAAAGACAATATAAAGGAATAGTAGTGGTTAATTAGTAGTGGTTAATTAACCTTTTTTTTGGTTAAGTCTCCTTTAACCACTACATTACTGAGCCTATTTCTGAGATTTGGTGTTTACAAGTTAAAAACTGTTTTTTTTGCTAGAAAAATACGTAGAACCCCCAAACATTATATATATATATATATATATATATATTATTTTTTTCTAACGCCCTAGAGAATAAAATGGCAGTTGTTGCAATACTTTCTGTCACACTGTATTTGCGCAGCGGTCTTACAAGCGCACTTTTTTGGAAAAAATACACTTTTTTTAATAAAAAAATAAGACAACAGTAAAGTTAGCCCAATTTTTTTTTTTATATTGTGAAAGATAATGTTACGCTGAGTAAATTGATACCCAGCAAGTCACGCTTCAAAATTGCGCCCGCTCGTGGAATGGCGACAAACTTTTACCCTTTAAAATCTCCATAGGCGACGTTTAAAAAATTCTACAGGCTGCATGTCTTGAGTTACAGAGGAGGTCTAGGGCTAGAATTATTGCTCTTGCTCTAACGATCGCGGCGATACCTCACATGTGTTGTTTGAACACCGTTTTCATATGCGGGCGCTACTCAGGTATGCGTTCGCTTCTGCACGCGAGCTCGGTGGGACGGGGCGCATTTAAAAAAAAAATCTTATTTTTTTTTACCTTTTATTAAAAAAAAATTCACTGCTCTTTAAAAAAAAATTGTGCCACTTTTATTCCTATTACAAGGAATGTAAACATCCCTTGTAATAGAAAAAAGCATGACAGGTCCTCTTAAATATGAGATCTGGGGTCCAAAAGATCTTCCGCCCTGCAATGACTTGGAGACGGGTGGGGGCCACCTTCCCCTCACTCGTCTCCATGTCACAGAAGAGACAGGTCCGGATCGCCTCCATTGGCCACGGTAAGTGGCTGGGGGCACCGGAGCGCGGCGGGAGGGGGTGGCCCTCTCTCGCCGCCGATAAAAGTGATCTTGCGGCGAATCCGCCACAGAGACCACTTTTATCTGAAAGAGAATCGCCGGCTCTTGAAGAGGATACCGAGGTTATGGTAGCTAGCGGCTACCATAACAACGGTATTCCTCTTCAAAGAGAGGACGTTTATAGTCGTCCTGCGATAGGGAAGTGGTTAAGGAGGAGTGGCAGGGGGCGTGTCCTATGCCTACATACATTTGCTAGTAGGTGTCCCTCATTCCCATCTCAAAATGTTGGGAGGTATGTTAAGGTAAAAAACCTTTTAGGTGCAGGTCCCCCCCTGCCCCCCATAAATACATACCTGAGCCCAATCTCGATCCATCAATGTGCCCGAGAGCAAAAGCGCAGCTCGCTTTCTCCGTCTCACTGGATTCAATGAGAGCAGCAGGAGCCATTGGCACACACAGTGCAGCTTGGGATTGAGCCTGCATGAGTACAAGGCAGGAGGAGCCAGGAGCGCTGGCAGGGGACCCTAGAAAACTATTGCACAGAGCAGGTAAGTATAACATGTTTGTTATTTTAACAAAAAGAAAACAAAATCCTTTACAATCACTAAATGTATTATCTCTTTATTACATTTAATCAGCTAAATATGAACTAATGCAATATGAATATTCTATATTCATATTACAGCTATAAGGTAGAGAATTTAAATAAATTTTTTATGCATTTAGATTTTTCTCAACTCCTATTACCTGTTTACAGAGCTCAATAGTTCAAGCTGAAATGTACACATGCAATTGGATAAGTCAGAGCAGTTACTCACTCTGCTCACTCCCCACCTTCCCAATGGCTCTATCTCCAGCTGAGGTTTGGGGCTAAAAACACTGGACATTGCAGTTATGTTAGCTCAGAGTTGTCACATCTTGCTACTTGCATAGGTAATAACATGTTCACCCCACCAAATGATACCCCCAGCACCATGCCTACAAACAGCTTTGCTCCTTTCACTGTCACTTGTCACCATCCCACAAGTTAAACTCTTAACCCTCTTAACCCTCGTGGCCGGGTTCACACTTGTCCGACAAACGCTCCGACATTGGGAGCTCATGTCGCATGACGTGTGAAAATTAATGGTTCCCTATGAGAGCCGTCTTAACTGGTCCGAGACAAGTCGGTCCGACTTTGAAAATGCACCCTGTACTACTTTGGTCCGACTTTGATCCTACTTCAGCCCATTGAATATCATTGAAGTCGGATCAAAGTAGGATACTTGTCCTAACCATCCGACTTTTGACATCCGACATGGTGATTACAGCAGCAGTAAAAGGAATTTATCTCACCCTGGGATTGTTTTGATTGGTCAAAGGACAAGTCAGACTAGCACAATGTCGGATCAAAGTAGTATCCTGTTCATGAAAGTCGGATGGATGTCGGACCAATGTAGGATCAATGTAGGACTGATGTCACAGAGCAAAGTAGGATGAAAGTTGTATGACTGTCGTGTCGTACCAGTGTGAACCCAGCCTAACTCTGCAATTTATCTGCTACTTATGGTTTTACAAGGCTAGTTTCTGCGAGGGTATTCTGTTACCTGATGTTCCAGAGGCATGCATTGTTGTTCTGTTGCATGTAGTTTTACCGACATATATAGGTTGATGTACTAAAAGTGGAGAGTGCAAAGTCTGGTGCAGCTAGAAACCAATCAGCTTCCAGGCTTTTTGGTCAAAGCTTAATTGAACAAGCTGACGTTAAAAGCTTAATAGCTACTATGCACAACTGCACCATATTTTGCACTCTCCGGTTTTAGTAAATAAACCCAGTAGCCTTTTGCTGTCTGACTTTTTGGTTTGGCAATTTTTTAGGCATGTCCTCATTCTACCTGCCTATTGATATAACAACGTCTCGGCTAGTCCAATGGTACTCACAGAATCCCTGTCAGTACTTCCTATACTTCCAGAGTCGCTGCCAGAAGCTCCAGAGTTCTCTGAAACAACCCTGGACAAGTCCTCTGACCAGAAGGTCTTTTCAGCTCCAGCTCTTAACCTCCCTGGTGGTATGATTCTGTCTGGAATTATGTACCAAAAGCGGTACAATTATTTTGCATGGAAATTTGGTGTTATGTATTGTAGGCCTGCAATTCTTAGTAATTACTTACTTAAACCCGACCAAACAAGAGTCTAGTAGACATCCCGGGTATGATAAAGTTTGAAACACAAAATCATAAATTATAATATAATTAATAACTATAAATAATTATAACAAATAGTAATGTAATTATAATAAAAATTATTCAATAATGTAATCAAATCAAAAACACAGAAATTTGCAGAATTGTCCCTATCATTAGATTTAGTGTTTGATGACGAATTTCCCCACAAATCGCTATCGCTCAATTCTGCAAGTGATTCTAATTTATTATCGCTGTTTTCTAGCTGGTCTAAAACCACTTTTGACATAAAGGGGCACTTTTTGGTTGCTATGGACAATCTCTAGTTTCCAGGCAGAAAGAACAGTTTTTATAATATAAAAGTGCATGCAGGACACTGGACAGACTACTAGGGACAAAGGGGATGTGTTATTATTTGATACAGTACTGTAATCAGTAAGATTACAGTATACTGTATGTGTATTGTGTTTTTCACTTTTTGAATTTGGCGCTGAACTCCGCCCCCGTGCACCGCAACGTCGCAGGGAATGGAGCTCCCCTCTTGGCAGTGTGGATCGAGCGAGACACGGCTCGCACACACTGCGGGGAGACATTGCAGGATCCAGGGAACAAGGTAAGTAACTCTTCCTGGATACTGCAATGCAGCCCGAGTCTGGCTCGGGGTTACCGCTCTTAGCATTAAAAACTCACCCCGAGCCAGACTCGGGAATACCGCCAAGGGGGTTAAAGGTTGTGCTTTCTCACCACATTCCCTTTTATACAAAGAGCTATAACACAAACTTGCAATATTGCATGACTGCTGCTGACCTCATTTGACCTGACTACTCTATTGTTTGCTGCCTGCCTGGACTTAACTACTTTGTTGATTGTGGCCTGGCTCGACCCTTGCCTGGACCTGACTATTTTCTTGCTGTTCCCCTATTGTATACCATATGGTACCATTGCTGTCCTCATTCACTCTTTGGTGGTGCAATCCCAAGGGCCATAACCTGGTACCAGCCTGCAACAAAGAGTTTTGGGAGCCATTAGGGCTCCTTGCCCATCTTCACTATCAGGAGCTCAGGTGAGGACCAGCTAGTGCTTAGACTGTGTGCCTCAGGCAAGCCTGTGTCACACACCAGGGGGGTATTGCTCTAACATTAGCGTTCTTCTTACCATCATTTTTATCAGCCACCACGCAGAGAACGGTGCCATTTTCTACTTGAGACCAACGGACTCATATTGATACTATTGTCGCGAAAGAACACCCTAACCAATGCTCAGTCTGCCTGAAATATTTTTTGTTCTCTGCCACTGATGTCAGCTACATCTGTCAACAGGAAACACAGGTCAAAAGTAATACAACTACTACTTTCTGTAGTCTTTTAGCTGGTTCGGAGTTTTCTGTATAAGAACAATTTTCCTTCCACAATAAAAATTATCCTTTTTTTCACCCACTAAAAAAGATTTTGAAAATAGAATACAACAGCAAATTGCAAGGTACTGTGGTAAGTGATGGTGTATATAACATATTTTAGTAGGATGCTTTAATTTTATTTTGCTGTTGCATTTAGGTAATGACGTTAATATATTTAGCTGCACTTTCTACTGCCTAATGGATGGTGGGTAACTCTGTGTTGCCACAGCAACCCTTCAGAAATAAAGTCAGGAACCTCTTGACGGCCATAAACTGGGTTTCAAAACATTAGCAGAACATGGTAGATGCAAAAAACTAGTTATAATAAACAAACAAAATGTACCTTGCTGCAATGAAGAGAACAGTTTAGGAAGTTCCGGCTCAAGGAAGACTGGAAAGCTGCAGTGATATAATACAAGGCTTGTAACCTTCACCTGTACTATATGATTGATTTATTCAATCTTTGACGGATTATCTAATTTTTCCAAGAAAAAAACAAAAACCTTTTGCTTATGGCAGTTTGTCTTTTACATTGTCGAGGACTCTATATGAACAAATATCTTGTTATATACAAATATGTATTTATCTCGCTGAATGATTAGTGATGCTTTTTGTTTTCTAAAAAGAAAAGATTACAGAATTGCATCTGCTATACTATAATTAGTTTCTACATTTTTGTATAAATAGGTTATAAACTGTGATTTGATCCTAATCTATAATTTGTTTAAGGTGGATGTAAACCCAATCTCATCCTTTCTAAACTACTGCCATAGTGCTGATCTATAAGGATATAGATGCCTCCTGCATGTATCCTTATCTGTCAAATGTCTCTCCTCTGTCTGTTATGAGACCTGAAAAACTGCAGATTCTGTGGGTGGGTCTGTTGTCTGGAGCTCGGTGGGTGGAGTCGTGATGTCAGTAGACTCCTCGCCCACCTCTACACTCCCCTTGTCAACATGCATTTTCTCCTGTGGATTCCTTTTGCTATGATCACTAACATCCAGTCAAAATCCAGAAAAGTAACCACATGACTTCAGAAAAGGAGTGGGTCTAAAGCTAGTGCACAAGATATGTAAATAACCTGTCACTCAAAGCAAGGGGGCAGAACGGACAAAGGTAACTCTGTCCGTTTTATCTTACTGAACAATAAAAGAGGATTGCTCAGAGCTGGATTAACCCCTTAACGACCGCTCACTGTATATATACGTCGGCACAATGGCACCGACAGGCACAATCACGTAGAGTGTACGTGATTGCCTTTGTACAGTTGGGGGGTCCAATCGGACCCCCCTTCTGTACAGTGAGCGGTCGGAATTCGTTGGGGAGCGATCCGACATGAGGGGACGGCCGTTCGATTCCGGCCACCCCCCCGCGATCGCTCCCGGCGAATGGAAATGCCCCCTCTGTCTGTGTAATGTTTACACAGACAGAAGAAGCAGGAGGAAGTGATGTCATCTCCTGTGCGGCGCTCACATATACCGAGCGCCGTACAAGAGAAGACACACAGGTTAGTGCACAAACACTACACCAGCATACATAGGCACATAAATCGCCCCCCACCAGGCCCCCCCAGATCACCCCCCAGCCCCCAGTCACAGTGTCACTGATTGCAGTGACCATTTATTTAGTGTTCACTGCAATCAGTGACATTTGTGACTGTAAAAGTGTCACTACATTTAGTTTTAGGTCCAGTGTAGCCCCCTAACCCCCCCTAATAAAGGTTTAACCCCTTGATCACCCCCCAGATAACCCTTTCACCCCCTAGCACCGCCGTCGCTAAGCGATCATTTTTCTGATCGCTGTCTTAGCGTCGGTGATGCAGATCGGTACCCAGTAATTTTTTTTAGGTTCGCCGCAGGTTTTTATAGCGTCAGGTACCCCCATAAATTATCTAATAAAGTTTTAACCCCCTTGATCGCCCCCCAGGTAACCCTTTCACCCCCTATCACCACTGTCGCTAAGCGATCATTTTTCTGATCGATGTCTTAGCGTCGGTGATGCAGATCGGTAGCCAGTATTTTTTTTTTTAGGTTCGCCGCAGGTTTTTATAGCGTCAGGTACCCCCATAAATGATCTAATAAAGGTTTAACCCCCTTGATCGCCCCCAGGTAACCCTTTCACCCCCTATCACCACTGTCGCTAAGCGATCATTTTTCTGATCGCTGTCTTAGCGCCGGTGATGCAGATCGGTAGCCAGTAATTTTTTTTAGGTTCGCCGCAGGTTTTTATAGCGTCAGGTACCCCATAAATGATCTAATAAAGGTTTAACCCCCTTGATCGCCCCCCAGGTAACCCTTTCACCCCCTATCACCACTGTCGCTAAGCGATAATTTTTCTGATCGCTGTCTTAGCGTCGGTGATGCAGATCAGTAGCCAGTATTTTTTTTTTAGGTTCGCCGCAGGTTTTTATAGCGTCAGGTACCCCATAAATTATCGAATAAAGGTTTAACCCCCTTGATCACCCCCCAGGTAACCATTTCACCCCCTATCACCACTGTCGCTAAGCGATCATTTTTCTGATCGCTGTCTTAGCGTCGGTGATGCAGATCGGTAGCCAGTAATTTTTTTTAGGTTCGCCGCAGGTTTTTATAGCGTCAGGCACCCCCATATATTATCTAATAAAGGTTTTAACCCCCTAATTGCCCCTAGTTAACCCTTTCACCAGTGATCATCATATAAGTGTTACGGGTGACGCTGGTTAGTTAGCTTGCTTTTTATAGTGTCAGGGCACCCGCCGTATATAACCCAATAAATGTTTAACCCCCTGATCGCCCGGCGGGTGATATCAATTAGGTTTTAGCGTCAGAGAGGGTCTGCGTCATACTTCAGGCAGCGTCAGGTTAGTGCCAGTAACGCTAACACCCACGCGTGAAGCATACACCTCCCTTAGTGGTATAGTATCTGAACAGATCAATATCTGATCTGATCAGATCTATACTAGCGTCCCCAGCAGTTTAGGGTTCCCAAAAACGCAGTGTTAGCGGGATCAGCCCAGATACCTGCTAGCACCTGCGTTTTGCCCCTCCGTCCAGCCCAGGCCACCCAAGTGCAGTATCGATCGATCACTGTCACTTACAAAACACAACACACATAACTGCAGCATTCGCAGAGACAGGCCTGATCCCTGCGACTTCAGTGCTGTAGGAGGTGATTTCACCACCACAGTTAAAAAAAAAAGCATTGGGGCAGCAGGAGCAGAGGAGCGATTTTGCTCCTAATGCCACGTACATACGGTCGAAATTCCGACGGAGGCTTGCCCGTGGAAAAGTCCGACCATGTGTACGTGGCATAACTTTTTTGTGGGAGGATGCCCCCATGCTTCGGCATATATAAATGGTGCATGTATGCCCATCATTAGAAGTGGGTGGATGAAGGGCGGTATTCTAATGGTGGGCATACCCACCGATCAATCTCTTTTTTCGTTCAGCCACCTGGCTGCATGAAAAAAAAAAGATTACAATACATGTCCAACAAGGACCAGCAACATACTGGTATGTTGCTGGACTTTGAATGGTTATACCAGATTGATGCCTGCGGGTTTAGGTATCATCTTGGTATCATTCTTTTCAGCCAGCGGCCGGCTTTCATGTAAAAGCAATCCTAGTGGCTAATTAGCCTCTGGACTGCTTTTACAAGCAGTGGGAGGGAATGTCCCCCCCCGGATATAAAAAGCGCCATTGGGAAATTGGGAAAGCATTTTATCACACCGATCTTGGTGTGGTCAGATGCTTTGAGGGCAAAGGAAAGATCTAGGGTCTAGATCTAAATACTCACCATGCCTCTCAGCAAACAGCTTGGGGTGTCTACTTTCCAAAATGGGGTCATTTGGGGGGGTTTTGTGCTATTTTGGCATTTTATGGCCTTCGAAACTGTGATAGGTAGTGAGGAGTCAAATCAAAACTTTGTGCCTAGAAATCCTGAAGGCGGTGATTGGTTTTCGGGGTCCCGTACGCGGCTAGGCTCCTAAAAAGTCCCACACATGTGGTATCCCCGTACTCAGGGGAAGCAGCAAAATGTATTTTGGGGTGTAATTTCACATATAACCATGGCATGTGTGAGCAATATATCATTTAGTGACAACTTTTTGTAATTTTTTTTTTTTGTCATCATTCAATCACTTGGGACAAAAAAAAAAAATATTCAATGGGCTCAACAGGCCTCTCAGCAATTTCCTTGGGGTGTCTACTTTCTAAAATGGGGTCATTTGGGGGGGTTTTGTGCTATTTTGGCATTTTATGGCCTTCAAAACTGTGATAGGTAGTGAGGAGTGAAATCAAAAATTTGCGCCCTTAGAAATCCTGAAGGCGGTGCTTGGTTTCCGGGGTCCCGTACGTGGCTAGGCTCCTAAAAAAGTCCCACACATGTGGTATCCCCGTACTCAGGAGAAGCAGCAGAATGTATCTTGGGGTGCAATTCCACATATAACCATGGCATGTGTGAGCAATATATCATTTAGTGACAACTTTTTGTAATTTTTTTTTTTTTTTTGTCATTATTCAATCACTTGGGACAAAAAAAAAAAATATTCAATGGGCTCAACATGCCTCTCAGCAATTTCCTTGGGGTGTCTACTTTCCAAAATGGGGTCATTTGGGGGGGTTTTGTACTGCCCTGCCATTTTAGCACCTCAAGAAATGAGATGGGCAGTCATAAATTTAAAGCTGTGTAAATTCCAGAAAATGTACCCTAGTTTGTAAACGCTATAACTTTTGCGCAAACCAATAAATATGCACTTATTGACATTTTTTTTACTAAAGACATGTGGCTGAATACATTTTGGCCTAAATGTATGACTAAAATTGAGTTTATTCGATTTTTCTTATAACAAAAAGTAGAAAATATCATTTATTTTCAAAATTTTCGGTCTTTTTTCCGTTTATATCGCAAAAAATAAAAATCGCAGAGGCAATCAAATACCATTAAAAGAAAGCTCTATTTGTGGGAAGAAAAGGACGCAAATTTCGTTTGGGTACAACATTGCATGTCCGCACAATTTACAGTTAAAGCAGCGCAGTACAAAATTCTGAATTCACCTCTGGTCCTTTAGCTACCAAATGGTCCGGGGCTTAAGTGGTTAACTCTTTGTGGCAAGACCTGGCACAAATGATAGGAAATCTTATACTCTACATTGTGACAGCAAAAAAAACAAAAAAAAAATCGGGTTTACATCCACTTTAAGAACACATACAATTTTTTTTATTGTTATACCTTTATCGAACAAATAGTTTATACTGTCAAGGTCTTTGGTGGAAAAGGAATGTATGATGCCGCGTACACACGGCCGTTTTTCTCGTCGAGAAAAACAAAATTTTTTCCTTTCGATGAGAAAAACGATCGTCTGTGGGCTTTCTGCCGTTTTTTTCGACGAGAAAAACAGCATTAAAAACGACGAGAAAAATTAGAACATGTTCTAATTTTTCTCGTCGTTTTTTTCGACATGTTTTCCGCGGCAGTGTTTCCCATAGGGAAACACTGCCGCGGAGCCCACACACGGTCGTTTTTTTCGACCAAAAAAAAAATGACATTTAAAACGGCCGTGTGTGGGGGAACAAGCTGTTCCTCGTTTTTAACGTCGATTTTCTCGACAGTGTTTTCACCGTCAAAAAAATCGATCGTGTGTACGCGGCATAAGAATGTAACTGGAGTCAAAAAAAAAATGCCTAATGCACCATTTACTGATTTTCACCTAGGTTATTATAGTTGGACTGGTCTTGAGTAGTGATGAGCCGAACACCCCCGGGTTCGGTTCGCACCAGAACCCGCGAACGGACCGAAAGTTCGCACGAACGTTAGAACCCTATTAAATACAATGGATGCGAACGTTAGAAATCTAAAGTTCTAATTATAACGACTATTATGCATGTTATTGTCCTAAAAAGGGTTTGGGAACCCGGGTTCTGCACCAGGGGACATGTATCAATGCAAAAAGAAGTTTTAAAAACGGCCGTTTTTCGGGAGTAGTCATTTTAATGATGCATAAAGTGAAAAAAAAAAGTCAAATATTCCTTTAAATATCGTACCTGGGGGGTGTCTAAAGTATGCCTGTGAAGTGCCACGTGTTTCCCGTGTTTAGAACTGTCCCTGCACAAAATTACATTTCTAAAGGAAAAAAAGCCATTTAAAACTGCTTGCGGCTTTAATGTAATGTCTGGTCCCGGTAATATGGATGAAAATCTTTAAGAAAAATGGCATAGCTACCCCATCACCCCCCCTCCCCTACCCCAGCCCATTACCAGCCCCTTTGGGTCTTGTATGGATATTAAGGGGAACCCCACACACAAAAGAAAAAAGGCCCTATATACTCCGTATACAGGCGGTGCATACAGGGACTGTAGGTTTGTTCTTATGTAGAATCTGTTTGTAATTTTGAACAGGTACATTGTTTAAGTGTAGCTCCAGCCAAAAAATCAATTTTTAAGCTTTTTGGAAAACATAGGGAAGGGTTATCACCCCTGTAACATTTGTTTTGCTGTCTGTGCAGTGTGCACCTGTTCAGAACAGTTCACCTCACTTTCCGTCCCAATGACAAATGTTTTTTGAAAATTTGTGGTTTTTATTGAAACAAGAATTGGTGATAAAGCATCAGTGGAGAGGAGACACTTTTTTCCCATATTAACTCTTACAGGAGAGAATTTGCCTTCCTAGGGGTGATTTCCTCTCACTTCCTGTTGTATCCTTCCGTTTGCAAGGAGGAGTCGTTTGTAAGTTGGATGTTTGAAAGTAGGGGCCTGCCGTATATACTCTGCTGAAATTTGCCCCTTACATGTTGGTGTTGCCACAACACTGTGAGCCCTCACAGTTACTCTTGGTGGGCGCATGAATGGGCCCTGCTGTGAATTATTAGATCAAGAATTGTAATTGCATGCCCCTGTTGAACAGGGGCTGAAAAATTGGGCCTTTGGTGGTGGTGGTGTTGACACAACACTGTAAGGCCTCACAGTTACTCTTGGTGGGCGCAGGAATGGGCCCTGCTGTGAATTATTAGATCAAGAATTGTAATTACATGCCCCTGTTAAACAGGGGCAGAAAAATTGGGCCTTAGGCACTGGTGCCACAACACTGCAACCCCTCACAGATACTGTACTTGGAGCACAGCAATGAGCCCTGTTGCAAAGTATTGCATCAAAAATTGTAATTACACGCCCCTGTTAAACAGGGGCTGAAAAATTGGGCCTTAGGCACTGGTGCTGGTGCCACGACACTGAAACATCTCCCAGACACTCTAGTTGGAGTGCAGGAATGAGCCCTGCTGCAAAGCATTGCATAAAAAATTGTAATAACAAGCCCCTGTTAAACAGGGGCTGAAAAATTGGGCCTTAGCCACTGGTGCTGGTGCCACGACACTGCAACCTCTCCCAGATACTCTAGTTGGAGTGCAGGAATGAGCCTTGCTGCAAAGCATTGCATAAAAAATTGTAATTACATGCCCCTGTTAAACAGGGGCTGAAAAATTGCGCCTTAGCCACTGGTGGCGGCACCCAGAAACAAAAATGTTCTTCCAAGCTATCATCATCAATCAGATCATTGAGGAGGAGGAGGATAGTCAGTCAACATAACAGGAAAGTCACTCAGCATCAGCATCAGTCTTGAAGGGATGTGACATTTGAAAATAAATTAGTCTGTTATATCAGCTTCAGGCGTTTGGTAGCTGGTGGTGATCCAAGACTGGTTCATCTTTATGAAGGTCAGTCGATCAACCGAGTCGGTGGACAGGCGCACCCTGTGATCCGTGACAAATCCTCCAGCAGCACTGAATGTGCGTTCTGAAAGAACGCTGGATGCAGGACAGGCCAGTAGCTCAATTGCATAGTGTGCAAGCTCTTGCCAGTGATCCATCCTCAAGACCCAGTAAGCCAGAGGATTTTCGGTGGGGATGGTGTCCAAGTCTGACCTTCCCCCTAGGTATTCCTGCACCATGTATATCAGACGTGGCAATGGTTGCTGGAACCAATCATACCTTGGGGCTGCGGACTAAAGAATTGTCTGAACGCATCGGTCAGACGGCCACCTTCCCCACCGCTCCTTCTTTGACTGACCGAAGCCTCAGCAACTCGTTGTCCAGGACCAGGAGTTTGTAACCTCCCAGTCTCTGGGAACGCGTTGCACAGACCTTTCTGCAAGGCCTCCCGGAGTTGTCTCATCCTCTGCTCCCTCTGCGACGGTAAGATAAGGTCCGCAACCTTACCCTTGTACCGTGGATCAAGGAGAGTGGCCAGCCAGTAATGGTCCCTCTCCTTGATCCGAAGAATACGAGGATCCTTCTGCAGACTTTGCAGGATCAGGGAGGCCATGCAGCGTAGGTTAGCTGAGGCATTCGGTCCGGAGTCCTCTGGGTCACTAAGGACGACATGATCCGCAGCCACCTCCTCCCAGCCACGTACAAGTCCACGGGTTTCTTGGGACTGTAAATCATCCCTGAAAGACTGCTGCTGATGATGCTGAGTGCCAGGCTCCACCTCCATGCTGACACAATCCTCCTCCTCCTCCTCCTCCTCCTCTTCCTGTGCGATGGGTGGGACAGAAGGAACACTGTCTGGGTAAAGGGGGCCTTGAGAGGCAAGGAAGTCCTCCTCTTCCTGCCTCTGTTCTGCCTCAAGTGCCCTGTCCATTATTCCACGCAGCGTATGTTCCAACAGGTGGACAAGAGGTACAGTGTCACTGATGCATGCACTGTCACTGCTCACCATCCTCGTGACCTCCTCAAATGGTGCCAGGATAGTGCATGCATCCCTGATCATGCCCCACTGGCGTAGTGAAAAAAACCTGAGCTCCCCTGACCCTGTCCTGGTGCCGTAGTCGCACAGGTACTCATTGATGGCCCTCTGCTGCGTGTGCAGCCGCTGCAGCATGGCCAACGTTGAGTTCCACCTGGTGGGCATGTCACATATAAGGCGGTTCTTGGGCAGGTTCAACTCCTTTTGCAGCTCAGCCAGGCGAGCACTGGCATTATAAGATCTGTGGAAATGCACACAGACTTTCCTGGCCTGCCTCAGGACATCCTGTAAGCCCGGGTACCTGCCCAAGAACCGCTGCACCACCAGGTTAAGGACGTGAGCCACACAGGGCACATGGGTCAGTTGTCCCTGTCGGAGGGCGGAGAGGAGGTTGGTGCCATTGTCGCAAACCACCATTCCTGGCTTAAGCTGGCGTGGCGTCAACCACCTCTCGGCCTGCCCCTGCAGAGCAGACAGAACCTCTGCCCCAGTGTGGCTCCTGTCCCCCAAACACACCAGCGCAAGCACGGCATGGCATCTTTTTGCCTGCGTAATTGCGTAGCCCCTTGAACGCCTACGGAGCACCGCTGGTTCAGAGGACAAAGCACAAGAAGAGGCCATGGAGGAAGAAGAAGAGGAGGGGTGGAGGAGAGAGGTGTGTCACAACCAGTAGTAGCATTTTGGAGGTGTGGCAGCGGAACAACCTCCAACACTACTGAACCTTGTCCTGCATCCTTCCCAGCTGCCAAAAGAGTGACCCAATGGGCCGTGAAAGAAAGGTAACGTCCCTGTCCATGCCTGCTGGACCATGAGTCAGCGGTAATATGCACCTTACCGCTGACCGCCCTGTCAAGTGAGGCCAAGACATTGCCTTCCACATGCCGGTAGAGAGCCGGAATCGCCTTCCGTGAGAAAAAGTGGCGTTTGGGAACCTGCCACTGAGGAACCACACATTACACAAACTCACGGAAGGGGGCCGGGTCTACCAACTGAAAAGGCAGCAGTTGAAGCGCTAGCAATTTAGCCAAGCTAGCATTCAACCGCTGGGCATGTGGATGGCTGGGAGTGAACTTCTTTCGACGGTCCAGCAGCTGGGGCAGGGAAATTTGCCTGCTAGAATCGGACGTCAGTGTACTGCTAGCAGAGTGCCCGCAAGTACTTGGCTGTGACACACCTAATTCTACACCTTCATTCCTCTCAGTGCAGGTTTCAGAGAGGACTGAAGGTATAGTGGGGTTGGAGATCCCAACTGATTCAGTGCAAGGAGAGGTCCGCTTTGTTCTTTGGTGTGGGTCTTTAAGGTAGGCTTGCCAACGAGCTGCATGGCAGGTCAACATATGTCTGGTCAAGCATGTGGTGCCCAAGCGGGTGATGTTTTGGCCACGCGATATACGCTTGAGACATATGTTGCAAACAGCAGCTGTGCGATCTGATGCACTCGACTCAAAAAAGGCCCACACCAAAGAACTTTTTGAATAACGGGCAGAGACAGCGCCCTGCACAGGCGGAGCTCTGCGGTGTGATTCTGTCGGTGTGCTGCCCTTACGCTGGCCCCCCCGAGGGCATCCTGCCTCGTTGGAGATGTGCCTCCTCCTCATCCTCCTCCTCCTCTCTCCTATTAGGCACCCACGTGGAGTCAGTGACCTCATCATCTCCTCCCTCCTCATCACTGGAGCCAATCTGACAGTATGCTGCAGCTGCTGGAACATGACTGCCAGATTGGTGTCCTTCTTGAGCATCCCCTCTCTCTGCTCTCACGCTACTGCCTTCCTCTAGCTGGGTATCATCATCAGACCCTTCGAAACGCTGGGCATCCTCCTGGAGCATGTACCCAACACTGTGCTCAAACAGTTTGGGGGACTCCTCAGGAGGACATGGTGGGTCTAGGGAAGGAGTGACTGATGATGACATTGATACCTGGGAAGAGGACGCTTTGGCAGCTGCTTTGCCAGTACCCTGAGCCTGGGTGAGAGAGGATGAGGAGGATGAGGAGGGCTTGGTCATCCACTCTACCAAGTCTTCGGCATGATGCGGCTCAACACGTCCAGCTGCCGAAAAGAAGGACAAGCGTGTCCCATGGCCACGTGCTGATGGCGATGCCCCGCGTCCACGACCAGCACTGTTGTCTCTAGACACAGAGCCTGCTTGCCCTCTTTTATTGGCTCCTGACTGTCTGCCTCTCCTTGTTTTCCTTCCAGACATTCTAATGGCCTGCAGGGAGATGGGAAAACCAGCAATAAGGCCTAGCTTCAGGAGTATATTTTGCAGGAATCACACTACGCCTGCTGTAAGTGCTGCAAATGCCTGTTGGTGTAACACACCAGGAAAACACAGCAATACGGGCTAGCTTCAGGTGTATAATGTGCAGGAGGCACACTCCGCCTGCTGTAAGTGCTGCAAATGCCTGTTGGTGTAACACACCAGGAAAACACACCAATACGGGATAGCTTCAGGTATATAATGTGCAGGAGGCACACTCCGCCCGCTGTAAGTGCTGCAAATGCCTGTTGGTGTAACACACTAGGAAAACACAGCAATAAGGCCTATTTTCTGGTGTATATTTTGCAGGAATCACACTACGCCTGCTGTAAGTGCTGCAAATGCCTGTTGGTGTAACACACCAGGAAAACACAGCAATACGGGCTAGCTTCAGGTGTATAATGTGCAGGAGGCACACTCCGCCCGCTGTAAGTGCTGCAAATGCCTGTTGGTGTAACACACCAGGAAAATACAGCAATAAGGCCTAGCTTCAGGAGTATATTTTGCAGGAATCACACTACGCCTGCTGTAAGTGCTGCAAATGCCTGTTGGTGTAACACACCAGGAAAACACAGCAATACGGGCTAGCTTCAGGTGTATAATGTGCAGGAGGCACACTCCGCCTGCTGTAAGTGCTGCAAATGCCTGTTGGTGTAACACACTAGGAAAACACAGCAATAAGGCCTAGCTTCAGGAGTACATTTTGCAGGAATCACACTACGCCTGCTGTAAGTGCTGCAAATGCCTGTTGGTGTAACACACCAGGAAAACACAGCAATACGGGCTAGCTTCAGGTGTATAATGTGCAGGAGGCACACTCCGCCCGCTGTAAGTGCTGCAAATGCCTGTTGGTGTAACACATCAGGAAAACACAGCAATAAGGGCTAGCTTCAGGTGTATACTGTGCAGGAGGCTTAGCAACAATGACACTGACACTGTCCCCTGCCTATCCTTCTCTCTCCCTGCACACAAGGTTTATCAAAGAAAATGACACTGACACTCTCCCTGCCTATCCTTCTCTCTCCCTGCACACAAGGTTTAGTAAAGAATATGACACTGACACTGTCCCCTGCCTATCCTTCTCTCTCCCTGCACACAAGGTTTATCAAAGAATATGACACTGACACTCTCCCTGCCTATCCTTCTCTCTCCCTGCACACAAGGTTTAGCAAAGAATATGACACTGACACTGTCCCCTGCCTATCCTTCTCTCTCCCTGCACACAAGGTTTAGCAAAGAATATGACACTGACACTCTCCCTGCCTATTCTTCTCTCTCTCTGCACACAAGAATAGCACAAAAAATATCAACACTGTCCCTGCCTATCCTTCTCTTTCCCTGCGCCGGAACACACTACACAAGGCCGCCGCGCTGGCGGCCTTTTATAGTGTGGGGCGTGTGCTAAACCCCCTGAGCTATAATTGGCCACAGGCAACCTGCCTGTGGCCAATTATGGCTCTCCTAGCTGCCGGCGCTGTGATTGGCCAAGCATGCGGGGTCACAGTGCATGCTTGGCCAATCACAGCGCCGGGATTGCACTGCGATAGCGCAGTGTATTGTGGGCCGTTCGCGTCACTCGAATTTGGCGCGAACGGCCCAAATCGTTCGATGTTCGCCGAACGATCGAACAGCTGATGTTTGAGTCGAACGTATGTTCGACTCGAACACCGAGCTCATCCCTAGTCTTGAGACAACTTTCCATTTCAGACATTGCCCCCATATTATATGTACATACACACGCATGCCTCTCTTTGAAATTTCTTTGAAATTTGAAATTTTACATTTATATGCACATTCTTTTGCGTTTTATGCATATAATTCCCTTCTCTCTCAGATTTATTTTTCATTTATATCACATAGGTTCTGGTCTGAGACATATTGACATTTTCCTATATCAGATGATTAACTCCATATATCGCATTGCACAGCATGATTTACACATGGAGCCTTTCATTTATGAGTGACAGTCACCGGCACGGGTTTAACTCTTTCTCGTGTAGACGTGCATATGGATTGTGCATGTTGCATGTGTTTAATACTGGCTTGGTGCGCTTCACATAAGACACACATTTAGATATACAGCATAATACAACACAATACGAGTCTTATTAATAAATCAACATAGTAGTTTTTCACCCACAGTTAGTATATATATACAAAAACAATAATAATAAAGTTAATTATAATAATAAAAAATAAATAAATAATAAAAAATCGATTACTAAATATTAAAACATAGGAACATGCTATGGCAATCAAGATTAAGAACGACAAATTGATTGATTGAATACACAAACATATTCATACAAAAATAAAAAACAAAAAATATAAGGATGTTGGAGTTTGTATTGATTAGTTAAACTTGGTATTGTATGGCTTGGAACGTGCACTTTTAACTAATTCACCTATAGTGTCGTCCTGACTATTGATTCCACTACCCAATATACGTCACGATATATATACACACATATCCTTCTTGTTTCTTGTTTTTCGTTTATATGTTCACTTTCACTTTTACAAGGGGTAAAAAAATAAATAAAAAATTATTCATGTAAATCTCCTTATGCTTCATCATTCTCACGTCAATCAGTTAGTATACATATAGTTGTTCTTTGCCACATATATTACATTTATATGAATTATATACACATTTTTTCTGTTCCAATTTATTATTTATTATTTATATTCCTATTTTTGGTGTTTATCTTTAGTGTTCACCACATTTCACACATTATTATACCACACCTTATTATTGTTCACACCACATTTTACACATATATACATATATATATCTTTTATATATGTTTTTTCTTTTTCATTGATTGCGTTTGTTTGAGAAGGATTCCTTTTTTTCATATCACAGTGGTTGGTGGACCACACCCTCCTCTCTCACTTGAATCACCTCATTCACAGCCAATCACTGAATCATTACTTTCACTTGGTGTTGGATCACATGACCCTTCTCTTAGGGTATATATTAGATTAAATTTGTGCACTAGGTAGCTATTAATAAGCACTAGTACAGTGTGAAACGCGTTAGCCAGTTTTTTGACCAGTGTGACGTGATGTGCAATGTGTACTTGGATTCCTGAATTTTAAAATAAAGGCTTTTATTTTTGGAGTGCTGCTATCCAGAAGACTTTTTTGTTCCTGTTTGCTGATATTGGCATTGCCTGCACCCTTGGTTGCTGGGAGGAGGTAATTTTGAGGATTTCTACACCTGAGCGGCTCCCTTTTCTCTGAGTCACAGTTATGCCGCGTACACACGACCACTTTTCTCGACGAGAAAAACTGCATTTTTTCTTTTCGCCGAGAAAAACGATCGTCTGTGGGCTTTATGTCGTTTTTCTCGTCGAGAAAAACGGCATAAAAAACGACGAGAAAAATTAGAACATGTTCTAAATTTTCTCGTCGTTTTTTCCAGCATTTTTTTCCGCGGCAGTTTTCCCATAGGGAAACACTGCCGCGGAGCCCACAGACGGTCGTTTTTCTCGTCAAGAGAAAAAATGACGGGAAAAACGACCGTGTGTAGGGAACCAAGCGGTTCCCTCGTTTTTCCTGTCATTATTCACGGCGGTTTTTTAACCGCCGTGAATAATGATCATGTGTACGCGGCATTATAGTTGGTAAGGTTGGATAAAAACATCAGTCCTTCCAGTTCAACCTGAGTGTGTGTGTGTATAACTCATATCCTTGCGTTTTCTAGGAAACGCATCCAAAAGTGTTTTGAACTCATCCAAATTCCTTGCTGACACCATCAACACATCCTTACCACCTTAACAGTAAAGAACCCCTTACGCAGTTTAAGATTGAACCAATTCTCATCCAACTATATTGTGTGGCCAAATATCCTCTTTAGAGACCTTAGGTTAAACACTTTCCTCCCAATACTAGAGTCATCATTCAAAGATCTGTATATTGCAAACTTATCCTCTCTTAAGTGCCTCTTCTCCAGGGAATAACTCAATTGTTTGTACTTGATATCCTCATAATTGAGGTCCTTCATACTCCTTATTAGCTTTGTTGACCTCTTTGTACTTTCTCCAGTTCAATCACATCCATCCTGAGTCATGTATTATATTCCTCAGATGTTTTAACCAGTTTATGTGCTCAGTTTACCTAGGCCAGGTTTCAGATTCAAAAACCAGTTGTGTCATAACAACAGAGACAGTTGTCTGTCAGTAGTACTAATATGTTTTATAGATGTAACAGTGGTTGTTAGTGAGAGACTAAAAGCTTAAAGGGACACTGTCATGAAAGTATCATGGATACTATCCTTGATGAATTCTCCCTTGAGAATTCTACTTTTCTGGCTGTCAAGTTGAGTGTCAGGGAAGGCTTTACCCTCTGGTGGCACTGTCGGTCCTATGGATCGCAGTACTAGTGTCCACCAGCAGGTGTCCTCCCGCAGCATGTATCTTTGACAGAGGATCTCACCTGCTGGTGGTAATGCCTGATCCATGGGCCGTAGTACCGGCGTCCACCAGCGGGGGTATTCCGGCAGTGTGGGGCAGGCAGTACTTCCTTCGATCAGCTGTGACATGAGGGCAATTATAGCAGTCCTATAAATACCCGGCGAGCCCTTACATGCTCGCCTTGGTATCTTTCTCCTGGAGCCTTGACCTTGTAGCCTGTATCCGGACTTTGAGCCTGTACCTGTCCTTGAGCCTGTACCTGTCCTGTCCTGTCCCGTCCCGACCTGATCCCCATCCTGAGCCTATCCATCCATCTTCTCCCTGCCTGGTTTTGTTCCCTATTCCCATCTGCTGACTCCCCGTGTATGACCTTGGCCTGGCTACGTTTATGTCCCTGGAACACTCCTCTGTCAATCTCCTGATCTGCTGTGTATGACCCCGGCCTGGCTTACGTTCAAGATTCTGGTACTGCCCTTTGCTGTATATATGATTTGTTGTTTGTGGGTTGTTTTGTTAGTTTGCACTGTTTGTATTTATCCATATCACCATCTCAATAAACCCCATTATATTTCACTCTACATGCGTTTTGGTTATCTCTGTGCAGTCCACACAGTCTGGTCAATTAATTCCCTGATAGTATACCAAGGCCCCCTGATCAGACGTGGCTGCACAGAGAAATCATTTTGGTTTTAGTATATTTTGCTAAACATGAATACCAATGAGGTTATTTTTTATTCTCTACTGGCATCTGAGAATAGTGTATACTGCCGCCAGGCATTGACAGAGCGAACCAGCGATCAGCTGCTAGGGAACATTAGGTTTATTCACTCCCTGGTTGATCAGGGGTTTATGCCATTTGGGGAAGTTCAGCCTTTGATTCAAATATGCACTGAGCTAGCCCTGTCCTGTGTTCCAAAGGGCCGTGATGATTACACTCCCCCTTTCAGTTTTGATCAGGTGGAGTCCCTAGTATGGTTGTTGAAGGATGACTCTGCATCCTTTTTTCAGCACTATTTGGTCTGTTCCAAGCAATTGCTAGAAGATTGTATTTGTGCAGTGCAGTCTCTGATTAGGCAAGGTGTGTGTAAACCAACTTTTGTTCAGCTTGTGCTTCAGGCCTGGTCTGATCTCCTGTATCTAGCTAAACCACAACAATCCAGCCCTGCCATTAGTCACCTGCCTTCCCAAGAATCTATCTCCCCGTCACCCCTGGCAACCTCAGCTACAGCTCAGTATACTCTGCTTCCCATCAAGTACTATAACCCAGTCTCCACTTGCTGCACTTATCCTGCCTTCAATCCACCTGCCTCTTCCCTTCCTCCTGTAACCAGTCCACAAAAACCTCCTCCAGCCACTATCCCCGTATCTCTGCCGCATTCCAGTACTTCCTCTTATTCAATTCCATCCTTTGCATACATCCCCCCTGTTACCTACAAATCTGCAGTGACTAAGCCCAAGAAGAAGCGAAGGTACTTCCCGACCCACACTATCCAACCAGTAACCCAACCTACTTCCACACCCACCAACCTGCTCCAGCCTGCAGTTCCAGGGCCAGCCTTCCAGCCTGCCGTTCCAGGGCCAGCCTTCCAGCCTGCAGTTCCAGCCTTCCAGCCTGCCATTCCAGGGCCAGCCTTCCAGCCTGCCGTTCTAGGGCCAGCCTTCCAGCCTGCCGTTCCAGGGCCAGCCTTCCAGCCTGCCGTTCCAGGGCCAGCCTTCCAGCCTGCAGTTCCAGAGCCAGCCTTCCAGCCTGCAGTTCCAGAGCCAGCCTTCCAGCCCGCAGAGCCAGCCTTCCAGCCTGCAGTTCCAGGGCCTGGCCTTCCAGCCTGCAGTTCCGGGGCTGGCCTTCCAGCCTGCAGTTCCGGGGCCAGCCTTCCAGCCTGCAGTTCCGAGGCCAGCCTTCCAGCCTGCAGTTCCGGGGCCAGCCTGCCAGCCTGAAGTTCCGGGGCCAGCCTGCCAGCCTGAAGTCCCGTGCCAGCCTGCCAGCCTGAAGTTCCCATGCCAGCCTGCTAGCCTGAGGTTCCCGTGCCAGCCTGAGGTTCCCGTGCCAGCCTGCCAGCCTAAGGTTCCCGTGCCAGCCTGCCAGCCTGAGGTTCCCGTGCCAGCCTGAAGACCCTGTACCAGCCTGCCAGCCTAAAGACCCTGTACCAGCCTGCCAGCCTAAAGACCCTGTACCAGCCTGCCAGCCTGAAGACCCCGTGCCAGCCTGCCAGCCTGAGGTTCCCATACCAGCCTGCCAGCCTGAGGTTCCCGTGCCAGCCTGCCAGCCTGAAGACCATGTGCCAGCCTGCCAGCCTGAAGACCCTGTGCCAGCCTGCCAGCCTGAAGACCCTGTGCCAGCCTGCCAGCTTGAGGTTCCTGTGCCAGCCTGCCAACTTGAAGTTCATGTGCCTGCCTTCCAAACAGAAGTCCTGATGACGGTGTCCCAGTCGGACGATCCAGTGTCCCAGTCGGAAGATCTGGTGTCCCAGTCGGAAGATCCGGTGACCCCGCCTGAAGATCCGGTGCCCTTTTCCCGGCCTGTGGTTGTGGTGCCCGTTTCCTGGCCTGTGGTTGTGGTGCCCATTTCCCGGCCTGAGATTGTGGTGCTCGTTTCCCGGCCTGAGGTTGTGGTGCCCACTGCGTTGCCCGTTTCCCGGCTTGAGGTTGTGGTGCCGTTTCCCGGCTTGAGGTTGTGGTGCCCGTTTCTCGGCTTGAGGTTGTGGTGCCCGTTTCCCGGCTTGAGGGTATGATGCCCGTTTCTCAGTCTGTGGAGCCTACTACCCATTCTGACATGTTCCTGTCTGCTGTCCAGCCTGAGATGTTCCTGTCTGCTGTCCAGCCTGAGATGTTCCTGTCTGCTGCCCAACCTGAGATGTTCCTGTCTGCTGCCCAACCTGAGATGTTCCTGTCTGCTGCCCAACCTGAGATGTTCCTGTCGGCTGCCCAGCTCGATGACCCGGAGCCTGCTGCCCAGCTCGATGACCCGGAGCCTGCTGCCCAGCTCGATGTGTTCCTGTCTGCTGCCCAGCCGGAGTTGTTCCTGTCTGCTGCCCAGCCGGAGTTGTTCCTGTCTGCTGCCCAGCCGGAGTTGTTCCTGTCTGCTGCCCAGCCGGAGTTGTTCCTGTCTGCTGCCCAGCCGGAGTTGTTCCTGTCTGCTGCCCAGCCGGAGTTGTTCCTGTCTGCTGCCCAGCCAGAGATGTTCCTGTTTGCTGCCCAGCCGGAGATGTTCCTGTTTTCTGCCCAGCTCAACGACCCAGTGTCTGCTGCCCAGCTTGTCTGCCCGGATGTGCCTGCTTTCCGCTTGGACGTGCCCCTGGTCCAGCCTAAAGTGCCTGATGACTAGGCTGAAGTACCCTCATCCTTGGTGCTACCCAATGCCCTAGACTTTGGACAATCAAGACTGGTTGGAGCGTCCGGAGGCCGCTCCTTTTGGGGGGGTACTGTCAGGGAAGGCTTTACCCACTGGTGGCGCTGTCGGTCCTATGGATCACAGTACTAGTGTCCACCAGCAGGTGTCCTCCTGCAGCCAGTATCTTTGACAGAGGATCTCACCTGCTGGTGGTAATGCCTGATCCATGGGCCGTAGTACCAGCGTCCACCAGCGGGGGTATTCCAGCAGTGTGGGGCAGGCAGTACTTCCTTCGATCAGCTGTGACATGAGGGCAATTATAGCAGTCCTATAAATACCCGGGGAGCCCTTACATGCTCGCCTTGGTATCTTTCTCCTGGAGCCTTGACCTTGTAGCCTGTATCCGGACTTTGAGCCTGTACCTGTCCTTGAGCCTGTACCTGTCCTGTCCCGTCCCGTCCTGACCTGATCCCCATCCTGAGCCTATCCATCCGTCTTCTCCCTGCCTGTTTTGTTCCCTATTCCCATCTGCTGACTCCCCGTGTATGACCGTGGCCTGGCTACGTTTATGTCCCTGGAACACTCCTCTGTCAATCTCCTGATCTGCTGTGTATGACCCCGGCCTGGCTTACGTTCAAGATTCTGGTACTGCCCTTTGCTGTATATATGATTTGTTGTTTGTGTGTTATTTTGTTAGTTTGCACTGTTTGTATTTATCCATATCACCTTCTCAATAAACCCCATTATATTTCACTCTACATGCGTTTTGGTTATCTCTGTGCAGTCCACACAGTCTGGTCAATTAATTCCCTTATGGTATACAAAGGCCCCCTGATCAGATGTGGCCGCACAGAGAAATCATTTTGGTTTTAGTATATTTTGCTAAACATGAATACCAATGAGGTTATTTTTTATGCTCTACTGGCATCTGAGAATAGTGTATACTGCCGCCAGGCATTGACAGAGCGAACCAGCGATCAGCTGCTAGGGGACATTAGGTTTATTCACTCCCTGGTTGATCAGGGGTTTATGCCATTTGTGGAAGTTCAGCCTTTGATTCAAATATGCACTGAGCTAGCCCTGTCCTGTGTTCCAAAGGGCCGTGATGATTACACTCCCCCTTTCAGTTTTGATCAGGTGGAGTCCCTAGTATGGTTGTTGAAGGATGACTGCATCCTTTTTTGAGCACTATTTGGCCTGTTCCAAGCAATTGCTAGAAGATTGTATTTGTGTAGTGCAGTCTCTAATTGGGCAGGGTGTGTGTGAACCAACTTTTGTTCAGCCTGTGCTTTAGGCCTGGTCTGATCTCCTGTATTAATTCCCTGATATTGAGGCTTTGGTTTTGGTGCTGTTTAAATAGCTGACCTAGAGCAAGTATAGAAATTAAGAAGGCTGACACTGTTCTGACATTCATTTTTGGCCCCTTGCACTTTGGGGTTCAGCCCTGGCTCATGGGGCTTTGATGTGTAGGTGGCGGCAGAGGTCACAGGTGTCCTATCCAGTCCTACTGCTGACAGCCTGTCAAACGCTATAAAAGTCTCATAGTTGCTGCAGCTGGACAGGGAACCTAGGCAGTGCCGGATTTATGAGGGGCAAAACGGGCAATTGCCTGGGCCTCCCTGCCAGAGCCCCCCCCCCCCAGACTTCCTTTTATACATTTTTTTTTTATAATTGTAACCATTGGTTTTAACAAGTGTGTGTGAGTGTCAGGATAAGGAACAGTTAAGCCTAACTTCAGAGGCAAATAAAAGGACAAGGGCTTCTGGCAAATGTTTTACATTTCAACTTCTTATATTATTTTACTATTTTTAGATGTTTGTTTCAACATGTCTGTGTTTCAGAATGTATTGCCTTGTTTACAAGAGACAAGTGAGTGGGACAAGGGAAAAGTGTGAAAAATGTTGGAAGTACTAGGCAACAGCCCTGACCCCATTGTGTGGGAGTGAAGTTAATGACCAGCATCAATTTTTCACAGTGAGAAACATAAAAGAGAAGCTCACTCCCCCGCTTGAATCGCGAATCCGCCACTCCGCGATCTTCAATAGGTTAAAACTTTGTTAACAAGTTTTATCCAAAATTACGAAATTTGGGACAGGCCTGGCCCTGGATTGGAATTTGGCCAGAATGACATAGTAGAGTGTTGGATGAAATCAACAGAGTGTAGAAGGACCTTCCTTCCTTCCTTGTCTGGCACCGAGTGTAGTAGTGAAGCTGACTCCTAACCAGTGGGTTATTTCCATGTCCCAAATTCTTCTGTCAGACTTCCCACAAGTGATTTTCTATTTCAGCCTGTGGATCTGTACACGCCCCCTCCTGTGTGCCTATGAAAAGTGTTCTGTGCCTACTAGCTGTGGAGAGCAGTGTACTCAGGATGATACAGTTTTATGAGTTGGTAAAAGATTTTGTAGATGCTAAGAACAGGAAGGAAGGCTTTTTGTAAATATTGTAATGTGATGCATAACTTTGATGTATGACTTCCCAGTTCCAATTGCCTGTTTAATGTGTATTCTTACAGTCAATAAAATTGAGAAAATAATTCACACAATGTGAATTATTCTTCGGAACAGAACCTTTATTTTTCTAGAACAAATGCATATCATTCATTTCAGTATTCATTGTTATTTGTCATATAAATACATTTCTATGTTGAGGGCCCCCCCAGGATCTAAACCCATCACAGCACCTAGTGGTATGTGTGTTTGGGGCAGTATGCGCCCAGTGACAAATGCTCGGAACACAAGAAGTCTGTATTTCTGGCATTTGTCCCTGCCCTAAACATTCATACAGCTGGTTGAACTGTCCAGCCCAGTCCAGCTACAGCAGATGTCAGATTCTCTTATAGTATACTGACCAACTTATACTAGCCACACTTCCAGAACTTATAGAAAATTGTTCCATAGGTAGCACTGTTGGTGCTAAAATAATATAGTACATTTTTCAATTGACTTTCATCAAAGGAGTCGGGCAAAAAAATTCTAGGCTCACCAGGCATAGGCATTCAGATCAGATGCAGGCACTATTTGACAGAATCAATTAGCCCACACTGCAGATTTGTCCG
Source organism: Rana muscosa (assembly GCA_029206835.1). NCBI lineage: Eukaryota > Metazoa > Chordata > Amphibia > Anura > Ranidae > Rana > Rana muscosa. Next base: position 77,413,175 of record CM055121.1, read on the forward strand.
TCCATGCTCTTCAGCGTGAAGGGGGAAATCAAGTTATTTTTCTCATACAGCCCCACGGTTGCTTTTATCTTAATGTTAATATGTGTTTTTTTTATTTATTTTTAAATAACAAACATGTCATACTTACCTCCACTGTGCAGTTCATGTTCAGAGTGACCCCCGAACGCCGTCTTCTGGGCTCCCCTGACGGCTCTCGCAGCTCCTCCCCGCATCAGATAACCCCCTAGGAAAAGCGCTCTCCCGGGGGGTTACCTTGCAGGCACACTCCCGTGTCCAGCATTGGCGTCCATAGCCGCCGAATGCAGGACTCGGCCCCGCCCTCCGCGCCCACGTCCTTGGATTTGATTGACAGCAGCTGGAGCCAATGGCTGTGCTGCTATCAATCTATCCAATCAAGAGCCGAGAAGCCCAGGCAGAGAAACCGCGGGTCCTCGCCGTGGGACATTCCAGGGCTCAGGTAAGTAAAACGAGGGGGCTGGATGCATTAAGGTAAAAAAACAGGAGGGTTTACAGCCCCTTTAAGTTCAATAATGTTAGAGTCACTAGCATTGATTTACAAAAGGAAAACTGACTCTTTAGTTTGTAGAGGAATTTTCATTTTGCAAGAAAATTTCTTCTAAAGGCCCGTACACATGATCGGATATTCCGACAACAATTGTCCGACGGACGTGTTTTGTCGGATAATCCGACCGTCTGTATGCTCCATCGGACATTTGTTGTCGGAATTTCCGACAACAAAGGTTGGCTATGCATGCTCTCAAATTGTCCGACAATGTGTTCCGTCGGATTATCCGATCGTGTGTACACAAATCCGTCGGACTAAAATCCAAAGTACAAACACGCATGCTCCGAACCAATGCTAAACATCAGACAATAGCAGAAGTTGCCCAAAGGGTGGCGGTAGTTTGGTGTATGTTGGCTGAAAATGTTCTGCCGTCTGTATGCAGAACAAGTTTATGGATAAGGTTAGCGAATGTTGTAAAAATTCACTTAGCAAAGATTACTCAATCACATGCAAGGAAAATATAAAGAGAAAAACTTTTTGTTTGCACATGATTGAATGATGGAAGCTTCACCTCATCCACTAAGCTAAGGGCAAATTCCCTTGCAAAGTGAATAGCCTATTTGCCTTTAGTAAATCAACCCCACTGACCTTAAACATGTTTGCATACTGTAAAGTAAGAAATAAATCTAAATCTAGCATTTCGGGGTTATCCATTACTAATGGACCCCCAACACAATAATACATACATAATAAAACGCATTAAAGGCCAAGCATTAACCTGTCTAGCAGTATTCCCAGGTCTGGCTCGGGGAGAAATTTCAGTACCATTAGCGGTAACCCCGAGCCAGACTCGGGATTGCATTGCAGGATACAGGGAAAGTTACTTACCTTGTCCCCTGGATCCTGCAATGTCTCCCCGCTGTGTGTGCGAGCTGTCTCCTCCTCCGCTCGATTCACACACAGTGCCCGAGTGCCGCCGAGCTCCGTTCCCTGCGACGTTGCGATGCACGGGGCGGAGATCGGCGCCAAATTCAAAAAAGTAAAAACACACAATACATACAGTACACTGTAATCTTACAGATTACAGTACTGTATAAAATAATTACACATCCCCTTTGTCCCTAGTGGTCTGTCCAGTGTCCTGCATGCACTTTAATTATAAATACTGTTTTTTTTTGCCTGGAAACTGGAGATTGTCCATAGCAACCAAAAAGTGTACCTTTATGTCAAAAGTGGTTTTAGACCAGCTAGAAAACAGCGATAATATATTAGAATCACTTGCAGAATTGAGCGATAGCGATTTGTGGGGAAATTCGTCATCAAACACTAAATCTAATGACAGCGACAATTCTGCAACGGAGCAAATTTCTGTGTTTTTGATTTGATTACATTATTGAATAATTTTTATTATTATTATATTATTATTTCTTATAATTATTTATAGTTATTTATTATATTATAATTTATGATTTTGTGTTTCAAACTTTATCATACCCAGGATGTCTACTAGACTCTTGTTTAGACAGATTTAAATGAGTTATACCTATGAATTGCAGGCCTACAATATAAAACGCCAAATTTCCATGCAAAATAATGGTACCCGCTTTCAGCACCTAAAATCTGAAATAATCATACCACCAGGGAGGTTAAATGGAGTGCACATAGTTGTAAATGTGCGCTATGGGAATAGAGAAATATGATTTATATTTTACCTTTAAGCAATGAGCATGCTCCTTTGTAAATATTTCACTCCTTAACACAGTTTTGATTCTCCTTCTTTGTTTTTACAGCTGATAGATTTTCGGGAGGTGGTGTCTCATTTGTTGGGACTGAATGTAAATGATTTAGCACTACCAGATTACGAGATTATCAAAAGGCTTGAAGGACTGGTCCATTCTCACCATCATCATATTTCCTGTGCATGAGAAAATATTGATATCACGTGACAGAAAGATATATTTTCTTAGTTCTAATTTACCTTTTGTAGTTGAAAATCTGATTTCGTTTCATAAACTGTTTTGCCAAATTTATTTCAAGAGAATATATTTTTTTATTGAAGAAATTAGAGCATCTTAAATTTGAACACTATCTAGTATTAAATAATGCCAACATTTATTGTATATCGAGTTTTGTGCTTAGGTTTTAACTATGATAACATAGAATAGCTAATCACCACCTGTAACTTATAGACAGATGCTCATACATTAAATAATTTTTTAATAATGAAAGTGTGGTAATAAAAAGGAAAGTCTACTCAACTAAAATTTTAGATTTGTGTGGAAGGAGACTGCTTGAATTACCATGTGGATACTTTTGGCTCTTTGGGTCATTGCTGGTGTCTTCCCTTTACCTGTGTTTCCAGTTCAGAATCTGGTGCAGCTATGCATGGTAGCCAATCTGCTTCTAACTTCAGCATGTTCAATTAAAGGGGTTGTAAAGGTTTGTTTTTTATTTTCTAAATAGGTTCCTTTAAGCTAGTGCATTGTTGGTTCACTTACCTTTTCCTTTGATTTACCTTCTAAATGTTTTTTTTCTTTGTTTTCTTTGTCTGAATTTCTCACTTCCTGTTTCCTCCTCAGTAAGCTGTTCTGGCTGACTCAACACCACTCGGATGATGGTGTGAAGTTTAGTGAGGAGAAACAGGTAGTGAGAAAAGAAAACAAAGAAAAAAAACATTTAGAAGGTAAATCAAAGGAAAAGGTAAGTGAACCAACAATGCACTAGCTTAAAGGAACCTATTTAGAAAATAAAAAAACGAACCTTTACAACCCCTTTAAGCTTTGACAGTAAAATTTGGAATTTGATTGGTTACTATGCAGAGCTACACTAGATTTTGCACTCAAGTTTTTTTTGTAAATCTCCCTCCAAGCATTAGCTGGTTGGTTGTTGACAACATACTTTGTTGCCTTTTTCGCTTTTCTCTTTTACTAAATGCAAAGGATTTTTTTCCAGCTACCACTCAGACAAATAAAAAGATAAGCTTTTTGGTAAGAGAGCTGAAATCCATCCTCTTTTCAGTAAATTCCCCGACAAACACTACAGTCACCAGCCCCTTCTTGGACGAAATCTGCTGAACGGATGGGGATTGCACAGTATACATGCTTACCTTACCCAATGCAATGAGTGCATATATGTTTTTATGACGTTTTAATCTACTAATAAATAGCTACACCTAGATGGTGGCACTTTTCTCTTTCTTTTGTTTATCTTATCATAGTAAAAACTTAAGTCAAACTTTTTCAAACAGGTTCAGGAGTAAAGGATGAGGGAGAAAGCAAAAAATGTATACCTGTTTCTTTTCTTTTTTGTTGCATTAGTAATCTCTGCAGTTTAGGAAATAAAGAGAACTAAACAAAACCACTATCAGTTTTTCTCATCTGAGTCCCAATGGGGGATTTTCTGTCACCTCCTGTTCCATAGACAAATCAAGAAGTGATACAAAATCCCTCCAAAGTGTCACCAGAACTTGTGCTACCATTAGAAGATCTATTCCGGTACTATTGACAACCCAAAAATTGGGTTTTACTTTTACTTTTGTTCTCAGTGATAATGGTAAAGAGGACACATTGAGAGGGTGATTGTCTCTAATGTGGGCAGAGATATCAATAAAAACCTGACAAGTATTCTAATCCCCGCTCCTGACTCATTTCAAGAGTGAAAAAAAAAAAGTTTTCTTTTGCTTATGTAGCGGGCAGTTCCTCCCCTCTCCCCGTCCCCTCTATTAAAGTTCTGCTCGCAATGTCTCTGGTCTAGGGGTATGATAGGGGAGGGAGAGGGTGCGCTACGCCTGGCTTCCACCACAGGTGTACAAGTGGAATCAGCAATGCCTTCCTTTACCTTCGGGCCTGTGTTGTGCATCGGATCCTCCCTCCAAGAGTCTCAGAGAACCTCGTCTGCCAGAAACTTGAGCCACACACCATTAAAGTCCAACACTCCTTTATTTAAACATAACAGGGACTCCCTTGACTATAGAACAGAAAAGGAGGTGTGTGTACGAATAGGCCCAGACACAAGTTCGATCCTCCACTCTCCTCCAAAGAGTGGGTTATGGTCTCCGCACGAGGGAAATTCACCTTCCGGACGGTCTCCGACAAGAGGCTCACCCGTCACCGGCAGTATGCTGCACCGGGTCTTCAGATGAGGAGCTCTTCCCGGTCCATTACGCCCACCTCGGATTCAGGCATCCATCTCCGGAGTACCCTAGGATCCTTCCCTCGCGGAACTCAGTGTTGGGCACTGAGCTCCGGACCGCCGTCCGAGTACCTCACCCCAGGCTAAAGGTGCCTGAGATGGAACACGATTCTCCGGTGGTCCTCTAGGCCTAGTCCGCCTAGAGGAAAAACACGAACTCCATCCGCAGGCTAAAGGTGCCAGGGACCAACAACCCCGTGACCAAGATGGCCGACCCCTTTTATCCCCTCTCCCAGCAAGCACGGCGGGTTCCCCGCCCCACCATACCGCTGCCCAGAGAGGACAAAAGTAAGCTCAGCACACATCGGTATCCGTCCGTCGGCCCATGGTGACAGCGCCACCCAGTGGACCGCCGGAGACACACCACTGGTGTCACTGAAAAATTAAAAAATTACTGTTGAAAGTAAGTACCCGCTACATACTCCCCCCTGTTATTTGACACTGGTCCCCAGTGTCTGGAGTAAACCACATCCTCAACAACTGACATGATCCAGTCCAGAAACCACTAACAATTGAAAAACAAAAACTTTTTGGAAACTCTCTTAACGAAGAAGTTCTGTCTGAGCCCCTGTAATAAAAGAGGAGTGAAAGACAACACATTTAACATGAAATCACATTTCAACATTTTACTTTTCCCCCCCATCCTAACTAAAGACCTCCTCAGAGTATGTAATCTTGCTGGGATGTCCTCCTGTAGAGGGAAAATAAATAAAATTTAACATGTAAAACCCTGACACATGTATCCGTGTGTATGAGGAAAATAAATTTCTCCTAAAAGAAATTCCTGTTTCTCCAAAGAGTGAATGCGTGAGAAGTGTTTGTAACGTTGCACAACACTGCCACCTGGTGACAGCCTCGCAGTAACTGCACCCGTGGAACTTCTTCTCCTTTCTCTCTAACCCTATCTACCCCAGAGTCTGTGATCTCCTTGCAGGAAGATAGAAACAAACAGGAACAGTTCCCCTTTTTTTTTCTGGGCACACAAAAACACAATTTCCCCAGAAAGTTCCACAGCATGATAATATTGGAGTCTTTCTCTCCTACAGGTAGAAGCGGGGATGTGGCAGAATCAGTGGCTTCAAGTGCTGATCCATAGTCTCTCGATGGTATTCTACATCTTCGCCTTCTTTGCGTCTGATCACTACTTTGTCTGCGTGGATGTGTCTTCCCACCATCCATTCTGCCTTGCAGTCTTTGAAGCGCTGTGAAGCCTTTGGAGAACATGTTAGGTATCTGCGGGCGTGTGGAATTTGAGGTGGGTCCACACAAAGTCATTGTACCAGCGCTCCCGGTACACTTCCACCTCATATAGCAAGTCCTTCGATAAGTAAGGGTACTTCCAGCCATACTCCGCTGCAACCTTTTGACTGAATAAACACTGTAATCTTGCCAAAGGAGGCATAATAGCTTTTTCCCCTTCACCAGGCAAAACAACTGAATCTGGATGACGAGGTGCCTTGACCACCTCCATTCTGGGCATTGGGGGCCGCAGCAACAGTCTCTTGACCCTAGTGTCAGATACAGATGGTGCCGGGGATGCAGCGACAAGTTGAGGAAGGGATTCTCCTTCAGGCGCTGACGCCTCCACCCTGGGTGTGCTCTCCCCTATGGACATAGGTGAATTCCCACTTCCACGGAATGAAGCAAGCGGTACCTTGTCCCAGCCCTTCTTGGAAAACAAGTCATCTATCAAGGCATCATCTCCCGTATCAGAAAGAGATTCCAGGTCGGAGGTCTCACACTCCTCCGCGGGTATGTAGCCCTGTGTGGAAACAGAACATCCACACTCCGGGGACTTGCTAGGCCATGCCTTCTCGACACCTCCTCCCTCACACCAAGTCTTCTCTGCCGGCTTACCTTGACCTTTTCTGGGGCGTCCGGAACTCCCATCAACGGATCCCTCTGGGTCTGGCGTAAGCATGCGAGACGGTCCTCCACCACCGCTGGCCGGGGCTACCACGCTGGTTCTTTTCTTCGGTGGCGGACGCTGTGAGACAGTGGTGACCGAGTCAGCATCCTCGGATTTCTCCCGTTGATGTTTCACGACCTCCTCCGTGGTCGTTGCAGTGTGCGCATGGGGTGACTCTCACAGCCGCGATTCCTCCTTTCTGTGTGACGGTACCTGAAGCCCGGCCTGGGTAGATGGTCTTCGGCCTCTCAACCTCCGAATCCACTTCAAACGTGAACTCCCCACAGGCCTCACAACGTCCGAATGGCTTCAACAGGCATACCAGTCCCGAACACCCGGGTCAAATCATACCCAGGGCCTCAACGTCCATACATGAGTATAGGGCGAATCGACCCCTCGGCTTCAGTCGGATCCCCGTATCCGTTATCGGAGCAGCAGCAGTCAATGTTGTAGTCGCCGGGTGAACTGGAATCCATGAGGCGGGTCCAAACATGACGACCTGTTGCTGTTCCATCTCACACTGCAGAGTTTTTTGCGCCAATGTCCCACGTGTAGTCCGTCACACGTATTGGACTCCTCCCCTTTTGCTCCAGTTCGCGGTCTTTTCCACTTTGCTTGGTTGAGACACGCCCACGAACTAAGCGGTGGGGGTTGTGTCTGGTGGCGCAGTGCAATTAAAAGCCCCCACGTGTAGTCCGTCACACGGCTGGGTTTTCCCCCTTTCACCACTCTTCCTGCGCGGGCCTTTCCCCTTCTGAGGTCATGTCCATGACTTTCGAGCAGGGCTGCACTTTGGCCTATTCGTTTAACTCTGTCCGGCAGACACCTTCTACAAAGTGATGCACAACACATATCCCGGACCCGAGCCCCCACGTGTAGCGGGCAGTTCCTCCCCTCTCCCCGTCCCCTCTATTAAAGTTCTGCTCGCAATGTCTCTGGTCTAGGGGTATGATAGGGGAGGGAGAGGGTGCGCTACGCCTGGCTTCCACCACAGGTGTACAAGTGGTATCAGCAATGCCTTCCTTTACCTTCGGGCCTGTGTTGTGCATCGGATCCTCCCTCCAAGAGTCTCCGAGAACCTCGTCTGCCAGAAACTTGAGCCACACACCATTAAAGTCCAACACTCCTTTATTTAGAACATAACATGGACTCCCTTGGCTATAGAACAGAAAAGGAGGTGTGTGTACGAATAGGCCCAGACACAAGTTCGATCCTCCACTCTCCTCCAAAGAGTGGGTTATGGTCTCCGCACGAGGGAAATTCACCTTCCGGACGGTCTCCGACAAGAGGCTCACCCGTCACCGGCAGTATGCTGCACCGGGTCTTCAGATGAGGAGCTCTTCCCGGTTCATTACGCCCACCTCGGATTCAGGCATCCATCTCCGGAGTACCCTAGGATCCTTCCCTCGCGGAACTCAGTGTTGGGCACTGAGCTCCGGACCGCCGTCCGAGTACCTCACCCCAGGTGCCTGGTGCCAGGTGCCTGAGATGGAACACGATTCTCTGGTGGTCCTCTAGGCCTAGTCCGCCTAGAGGACAAACACGAACTCCGTCCGCAGGCTAAAGGTGCCAGGGACCAACAACCCCGTGACCAAGATGGCCGGCCCCTTTTATCCCCTCTCCCAGCAAGCACGGCGGGTTCCCCGCCCAACCATACCGCTGCCCAGAGAGGACAAAAGTTAGCTCAGCACACAGTGGTATCCGTCCGTCGGCCCATGGTGACAGCGCCACCCAGTGGACCGCCGGAGACACACCACTGGTGTCACTGAAAAATTCTAAAATTACTGCGGGAAAGTAAGTACCCGCTACACTTATAATATAATTATTTTTTTGTAGTGCAGCTTGAGAATGCAATCCATCCTTCCCTAATCTTAAAGTGGTTCTAAAGGCAGAAAGTTTTTTACCTTAACCACTTAAGCCCCGGACCATTACGCAGCTTAATGACCAGAGGTGATTTCACAATTTGTCACTGCGCTGCTTTAACTGGAAATTGTGCAGACATGCAATGTTGTACCCAAACGAAATTTGCGTCCTTTTCTTCCCACAAATAGAGATTTCTTTTAATGGTATTTGATTGCCTCTGCGATTTTTTTTTTTTGCGATATAAACGGAAAAAGACTGAAAATTTTGAAAAAATTATATTTTCTAGTTTTTGTTAAAGAAAAATCGAATAAACTAAATTTTAGTCATACATTTAGGCCAAAATTTATTCAGCCACATGTCTTTAGTAAAAAAAAATGTCAATAACCGTATATTTATTGGTTTGCGCAAAAGTTATAGCGTCTACAAACTAGGGTACATTTTCTGGAATTTACACAGCTTTTAATTTATGACTGCCTATCTAATTTCTTGAGGTGCTAAAATGGCAGGGCAGTACAAAACCCCTACAAATGACCCCATTTTGGAAAGTGGACACTCCAAGGAAATTGCTGAGAGGCATGTTGAGCCAATTGAATATTTTTTTTTGTCCCAAGTGATTGAAAAATGACTAAAAAAAAAATTACAAAAAGTTGTCACTAAATGATATATTGCTCACACATGCCATGGTTATATGTGGAATTGCACCCCAAAATACATTTTGCTGCTTCTCTTGAGTAAGGGGATACCACATGTGTGGGACTTTTTGGGAGCCTAGCCGCGTACGGGCCCTCGAAAACCAAGCACCGCCTTCAGGATTTCTAAGGGCGCAAATTTTTGATTTCACTCCTCACTACCTATCACAGTTTCGAAGGCCATAAAATGCCAAAATAGCACAAACCCCCCCCCAAATGACCCCATTTTAGAAAGTAGACACCACAAGGAAATTGCTGAGAGGCATGTCGAGCCCATTGAATATTTTTTTTTGTCCCAAGTGATTGAATTATGACAAAAAAAAATAAAAAATTACAAAAAGTTGTCACTAAATGATAAATTGCTCACACATGCCATGGTTATATGTGGAATTGCACCCCAAAATACATTTTGCTGCTTCTCCTGAGTACGGGGATACCACATGTGTGGGACTTTTTAGGAGCCTAGCCACATACGGGACCCCGAAAACCAAGCACCGCCTTCAGGCTTTCTAAGGGTATACATTTTTGATTTCACTCCTCACTACCTATCACAGTTTCGAAAGCCATAAAATGCCAAAATAGCACAAAACCCCCCCAAATGACCCCATTTTGGAAAGTAGACACCCCAAGCTATTTGCTGAGAGGCATGCTGAGTATTTTACAGCTCTCTTTGTTTTTGAAATTGAAGAAATAAAATAATAATTTTTTTTCTCAAAACTTTGTGACAAAAAGCGAGATCTGCAAAATACTCACAATACCTCTCAGCAAATAGCTTGGGGTGTCTACTTTCCAAAATGGGGTCATTTGGGGGGGTTTTGTGCCATCTGGGCATTCCATGGCCTCCAAAACTGTGATAGGCAGTGAGGAGTGAAATCAAAAATTTATACCCTTAGAAATCCTGAAGGCGGTGCTTGGTTTTTGGGGTCCCGTACGCGGCTAGGCTCCCAAAAAGTCTCACACATGTGGTATTCCCGTACTTAGGAGAATCAACAGAATGTATTTTGGGGTGTAATTCCACATATGCCCATGGCATGTTTGAGCAATATATCATTTAGTGACAACTTTGTGGAAAAAAAAAAAAATTATTTTTTCCGCAACTTGTGTCAACATATAAAATATTCCATGGACTCGACATGCCTCTCAGTATATAGCTTGGGGTGTCTGCTTTCCAAAATGGGGTCATTTGGGGGGGTTTTGAACTGTCCTGGCATTTTATAGACAACATTAGGAAGCTTACATCCACTCTTCTAACCACTTGAAGACAAAGCCCTTTCTGAAAAAAAATATTTTTTTTGCAAGAAAATTATGTTGAACCCCCAAACATTATATATTTTTTTAAAGAAAAGGCCCTACAAATTAAAATGGTGAGTGTTGCATTTTTTTTCCACACAGTATTTGCGCAGCGATTTTTCAAACGCATTTTTTGGGGTAAAAATACACTTTTTTTAATTTTAATGCACTAAAACACACTATATTGCCCAAATGTTTGATGAAATAAAAAAGATGATCTTAGGCCGAGTACCTAGATACCAAACACGACATGCTTTAAAATTTTGCACAAACGCGCAGTGGCGACAAACTAAATACATTTTTAAAAGCCTTTAAAAGCCTTTACAGGGTACCACGTTAGATTTACAGAGAAGGTCTACTGCTAAAATGACTGCCCTCGATCTGACCTTCACGGTGATACCTCACATGCATGATGCAATTGCTGTTTACATATGACGTCAGACCGACGCTTGCGTTCGCCATTGTGCAAGAGCAGGGCGGGACAGGAGTGCTTTTTTTTTATTATTAATTTAGCTTTTTTATTTTATTTTTAAACTGTTCTTTCCATATTTATTTATTTTTATCATTTTTATTGTTATCTCAGGGAATGTAAATATCCCCTATGATAGCAATAGGTAGTGACAGGTACTCTTTTTTTGAAAAAACTGGGGTCTATTGGACCCTCGATCTTTCCTCTGCCTTTAAAGCATCTGACCACACCAAGATCGGTGTGATAAAATCCCAATTTCCCAATGGCGCTTTTTATATCCGGGGGGGGGACATTCCCTCCCACTGCTTGTAAAAGCAGTCCAGAGGCTAATTAGCCGCTAGGATTGCTTTTACATGAAAGTCGGCCGCTGGCTGAAAAGAATGATACCAAGATGATACCTAAACCCGCAGGTATCAATCTGGTATAACCAAAGTCCAGCAACATACCAGTACGTTGCTGGTCCTTGTTGGACATGTATTGTAATCTTTTTTTTCATGCAGCCTGTTGGCTGAACGAAAAAAAGAGATTGATCGTTGGGTATGCCCACCATTAGAATACCTCCCTTCATTCAGCCACTTCTAATGATGGGCATACATACACCATATGTGAATGCATACCCTTCTATTAAAATCATTGTACAATGACCAGGTGTTAGCTTATATATGCACACTTTTTGCAGTGAGAGACTAAATGGTGTTACAATCTCATCTTCCAATTTTTTTTTTTTACTTCTTAGAGACTTATTGAAACTGTAGGCATTTTTCCCTACAAGAGCTTTATTACATGGTGTAAGTACAAGAGTCAAGAAGAACAAAGCTAAGAACAAATATGATGAAACATCAGTTTATAATAGCTCGCTTAAATCATAGGGCTTTTTTCCTCCAGAACACTATGGACATCATATGTGTAAAAAATATTAGTAGTCATCAAGGAAATAAAATATATTTTCATGGATCCCAATAATGATACCGTTGCAACTCATCCTTAACGAAGGGCAGAAAGGGACAATAATTGATTTCCAGCTTTGGTTTCTTTAGGCTGGCCATACATGGTCGAATTTCGAAATAATTTTCTTTTGTGCGTTTAGTGATCTGATGGTGCCACCATTGATTTCGAAATTCAACTAACCAAGCCTTCAATTTCACCTCCTGTTGCTACAGAAAATAATTTTTGTGGCTGTGAATCTTCTTTTCTTTCCGGGAATTTTCTTTTCTCGCACATGCGCATTTATTTTTCTATTAAACTTCTCACACAATTCTCCCTTTATTAATTAGAAAATCGTTTGTTTTTCCAAAAATTATCAACATTTCCGATTAGTCAAATTCAATAGCCGCCTAAAAATCGGCTGTTGCTAATAGTGCTAATGGTGCGAAATACGAACAAAAATTCTCAGATAAGATTTTCGAAAGAAAATTCTTTCGAAATTCGACCCATGTATTAGACTTGTAGATGCAATCTGGTTTTTAGTTTTATAAAATGTCTTATAAAATGTAATTGTGATAAGTCAATTTTTTTTTTTTTTAAATAAAGATTCAGCAACTAAAACAGAATGACTGTTTCATTTTAGCAGAATGATATGAATCATACTTACCGTTGCAATATAAACATAGCCATATAGCATAAGGGAAATATAGGATGTCTTGAAAAGATTTATGATATTCAAATTAAAAAAATATATGAAAATAGCATTATAACCTATAAGTTATTTGTTTGAGTAAATCCAGCATAACTGGATATGCAGTATAATTTGACAACACATCTGCATCACCAGGCATGTTCAGTAATTCAGTAAGAATATTAGATTTGAGGGAGTGTGCAAAAAAGTGAAAATCATGTTGTTTTTGCACCTTTCAGTATCTAAATGTCTTACTGGTACTGGTTCATGTATGAATTTAATTATATATGTTGTACTGACATGCAAAGTGACATTTGGGACTTGTGTGCAGGCTGCCAATAAGCCCGTTACTTGTGAAGAGGCGTCAATGCTTTAAGTGTCAGTAAATCTATTTACAGCGCTTTAGCCATATGGTTAGTGAATAATTACAGTAAACAAATGTTCAATATTTTGCAACCCTGCACTTATTGCAAGTACAAAATATTACCTCAAGGTAAGGTCATGTAATCTCTCTCCTTTTCTTCCACACTGCGTCATCTGAAAAGTGGGTGGGTCTAAGTGGAAGATGTGTCATGTCCTGCGCACTGCTGCTCTGCTTTGTATCTGATAGCAAGCCTCATTGTAGGGGCCATTGTCAAACATGCAGATGCAATCGCCCCACAAGGCATTCAGTACTGTCATGGGGGCTGTGTTTGCTGGGGAGAAACGAGGAGGCTGTGTCAACTCGCAGCTTCCCTGGAGAGAAGGCAGGAACATGTGCAGACAGGGGTGGCAGCATTCTAGACTGCGGATCAGCTTGAAGAAGGTATTTGTTTGTCTGTTGCTTAACTACTTCCCACCCGGCCACTGTATATATACGGCTGGGTGGGCGCTCTCTCCTTCTGAGTGGACGTTCAGGAACGTCCCTCAGAAGGAGGGGGATCGCGCGCGCGTTCCCGCGCAGCGGCGCGATCTCGATGCACGCGTGTCACCCGGACGCGGCGCATCTCGATTCGGCAGGAGGGCTCTGTGATTGGCCCTCCTGATCACATGACGGCCGTGTCCAATCACAGCCATCATGTGATGTAAACAGAGAGCCGGTTGCTAGGCAATCAGCTCTCCTCTCCTCACACATAAGTCGTCGGTGAGGAGAGGAGAGCGGATCGCTGCAGCTGGCTGGTGATCAGTGAGTATGAGCTGTTTTTTTCAGCTTTTTACTCACTGATCACCAGCCTAGTGTCCCCACACAGTGTAAACACAAACATGTCCCCAAAATACATGTCCCCAAAATACATGTCCCCACACACACACACACATGTCCCCACACAGTAAAAACACCTGTCCCCCACATATGTGACAGTAAAATCATATGTCCCAATGATCATTTGCACACATATGTCCGTGATCACCTGCGCACATCTGTACATGATCATTTGTGTACATATGTCCGTGATCACACGAACCAATTATTATACACTTAACGGATTTTTTTTTACCAAAAACATGTAGTAGAATACATTTTGGCTTAAATTTATGACAAAATTCGATTTTATTGGATTTTTTTTAAAATAGAAAGACGAAAATATATATATTTTTTTCCAAATTTCCGCTCTTTTTTCGCGTATAATCGCAAAAAATAAAAAACGTAGTCGTGAATAAATACCACCAAAAGAAAGCTCTATTTGTGTGAACAAAATGATAAAAATTTCATTTGGGTACAGTGTAGCATGACCGCTCAATTGTCATTGAAAATGCGAGAGCGCTGAAAGCTGAAAATTGGTCTGGGAAGGAAGGGGGCTAAAGTGCCCAGTATTGATGTGGTTAAAGAAGGTGGACACTGTGAATGAGATAGTACTAGTAACTGGCTGGATCACCAGATTATTTCATTTTATTAAAATGTTTTTAGAAGAAAAGAAGCATACACATAGTCATGGAATCAGGTTTTGGAGCCTCTAATTATATACACTTTAAATGCATAAAGGTTCCAGTGTAAGGGGTCCTAAAGTTGTAATGCGTTCTATGTAAAAAAAAAAAAAATGAATGAGGAAAAAAGAGAGAAACTAAAGTAAAAAAAAAAAAAACAATTACATTAATGCTTAAAATTTTAATTGTCAATTGTTTCATCCTGTTTCTTTAACATTTTGCAAACATTTAGTCTCAATAAATATTTTAGAATAATTTTAGAGATCTCAATCTGCATTCATTTTATTTATGCCTGTGTCTAAAATTCATTCTGCTTTCTCAATATCTACCTTTGCAATTAGAGATACAAGAAAAAGGAGGTGGGACTATAGCGGTGCTTGAATAGCGTGATACCATAACAATGGAAGACTCAAGTACAATTTGATTATAAAATATACAAAAAGCTTTATTAATTATACAAAGTTGGTAAAAAATAGAGCGATAGCACAATATCGGTCATTCACAATAAAGTGGTTCCGAATGGTGGTTGCATTAGAGAGTCAGTGGTGGGTTGAGTGATCATACGTTATCCCGACATGTTTCGCCTTTAGTTTTTATCAGGATGTATGTATCAACCATACACAGAGAGAGCAACTATATAAATACGAAGAGATATAAAGGAAAAATTATAATACAAAAATTACATTTATTTTGGAAATCTACCTGTTGACAGGTCCACCAGTAGAAAAGGGAACTTACCACCAAGGGCCCTAATGCCCTTATGCAGAAGGAAAATACCACTGGGGCTTGGGAACGGGGAAGACCACCCAAGCGGCAGGGGCCAGACCAAACCTCGAACAACTATGCAAACACAGTGAGTGCTCTAAAGACCTGGCCAAAAAAGAAGAATGGGAATAAACAAAAAAAAATTTTTTTATCATTTTTATTGTTATCTCAGGGAATGTAAATATCCCCTATGTTAGCAATAGGTAGTGACAGGTACTCTTTTTTTGAAAAAACTGGGGTCTAGACCCTAGATCTTTCCTCTGCCCTCAAAGCATCTGACCACACCAAGATCGGTGTGATAAAATGCTTTCCCAATTTCCCAATGGCGCTTTTTATATCCGGGGGGGGGGGACATTCCCTCCCACTGCTTGTAAAATCAGTCCAGAGGCTAATTAGCCACTAGGATTGCTTTTACATGAAAGCCGGCCGCTGCCTGAAAAGAATGATACCAAGATGATACCTAAACCCGCAGGCATCAATCTGGTATAACCATTCAAAGTCCAGCAACATACCAGTACGTTGCTGGTCCTTGTTGGACATGTATTGTAATCTTTTTTTTTCATGCAGCCAGTTGGCTGAATGAAAAAAGAGATTGATCGGTGGGTATGCCCACCATTAGAATACCGCCCTTCATCCACCCACTTCTAATGATGGGCATACATGCACCATTTATATATGCCGAAGCATGGGGGCATCCTCCCGCAAAAAAGTTATGCCGCACACACATGGTCGGACTTTTCCACGGGCAAGCCTCCGTCGGAATTTCGACCGTATGTACGCGGCATTAGGAGCAAAATCACTCCTCCGCCCCTGCTGCCCCAATGCTTCGGCATATTTGCTTTTTTTATTTAACTGTGGTGGTGAAATCACCTCCTACAGCACTGGAGTCGCAGGGATCAGGCCTGTCACTGCGAACGCTGCAGTTATGTGTGTTGTGTTTTGTAAGTGACAGTGATCGATCGATACTGCACTTGGGTGGCCTGGGCTGGACGGAGGGGCAAAACGCAGGTGCTAGCAGGTATCTGGGCTGATCCCGCTAACACTGCGTTTTTGGGAACCCTAAACTGCTGGGGACGCTAGTATAGATCTGATCAGATCAGATATTGATCTGTTCAGATACTATACCACTAAGGGAGGTGTATGCTTCACGCGTGGGTGTTAGCGTTACTGGCACTAACCTGACGCTGCCTGGGGTGTGACGCAGACCGCCTCCGACGCTAAAACCTAATTGATATCACCCGCTGGGCGAACAGGGGGTTAAACCTTTATTGGGTTATATACGGCGGGTGCCCTGACACTATAAAAAGCAAACTAACTAACCAGTAGGCTTGTGCAATTCGTTTAGTAACAAATCGAAATTCGTCTGAATTTAGCAACTTTTGGACATTCGGAAGCATTCGAATTTCCGAACAAAGCAATTACGAATAAAACTGAATCCGAAATAAATTATACCGCAAAATAGCGAATGCCCGAATGTCTTCGGCATAATTCGTTATGAAAAAAGTTACGAATGTACGAATCCATTCGAAGCACAATAACACTCACTCTGCTCTCTGCTTCTCCCTCACCATGCTGAACTCCCTCTCAAAATGGTGTACAGGGGCGGAGGCTATAGCCGCATGAAAAAACGAAAGTAAAATACGAGATTTCAAATCCATTCGAAGCACAATAACACTCTGCTCTGCGCTTCTCCCTCACCGTGCTGAACCCTCTCAAAATGGTGTACAGGGGCGGAGGCTATAGCCGCATGTAAAAAACGAAAGTAAAATACGAGATTTCGAATCGTTACAAATAACCGCAATGTATTTAGAAAAGTACAAATCCATTCGAAGCACATTAGGCATAATAGGCAGCGTCGTTGTGAGAGAGACACGGAAAATTACGAATCAACGAACCCAAAAAAAGTTACGAAAGTAGGAGTGTTGTCCAGAATCAAAGGAAAACAACGTACCCTACCGAAAGTACGAATTATAAATCAACTAAAAATTCAACGAAAAATTACGCTTGCGAAAATACGAATTAGTCCGAACACGAAAAATCCCGTCTAGCAAAATTACGAATGATTACGAATCAACAGGACCGAAAAGAAACGAACCGAAACTAAACAAATGTTTCCGTTGTGCACAAAAAACGAACCGAAACTAAACAAATTTTTCCGTTGTGCACAAGTCTACTAACCAGCGTCACCCGTAACACTTATATGATGATCACTGGTGAAAGAGTTACCTAGGGGCAATTAGGGGGTTAAAACCTTTATTAGATAATATATGGGGGTACCTGACGCTATAAAAACCTGCGGCGAACCTAAAAAAAATTACTGGCTACCGATCTGCATCACCGACGCTAAGACAGCGATCAGAAAAATGATCGCTTAGTGACAGTGGTGATAGGGGGTGAAAGGGTTACCTGGGGGGCGATCAAGGGGGTTAAACCTTTATTAGATAATTTATGGGGGTACCTGACGCTATAAAAACCTGCGGCAAACCTAAAAAAATTACTGGCTACCGATCTGCATCACCGACGCTAAGACAGCGATCAGAAAAATGATCGCTTAGCGACAGTGGTGATAGGGGCTGAAAGGGTTACCTGGGGGGCGATCAAGGGGGTTAAACCTTTATTAGATAATTTATGGGGGTACCTGACGCTATAAAAACCTGCGGCAAACCTAAAAAAATAATACTGGCTACCGATCTGCATCACCGACGCTAAGACAGCGATCAGAAAAATGATCGCTTAGCGACAGTGGTGATAGGGGGTGAAAGGGTTACCTGGGGGGCGATCAAGGGGGTTAAACCTTTATTAGATAATTTATGGGGGTACCTGACGCTATAAAAACCTGCGGCAAACCTAAAAAAAATTACTGGCTATCGATCTGCATCACCGACGCTAAGACAGCGATCAGAAAAATGATCGCTTAGCGACAGTGGTGATAGGGGGTGAAAGGGTTACCTGGGGGGCGATCAAGGGGGTTAAACCTTTATTAGATAATTTATGGGGGTACCTGACGCTATAAAAACCTGCGGCGAACCTAAAAAAAAATACTGGCTACCGATCTGCATCACCGACGCTAAGACAGCGATCAGAAAAATGATCGCTTAGCGACAGTGGTGATAGGGGGTGAAAGGGTTACCTGGGGGGCGATCAAGGGGGTTAAACCTTTATTAGATAATTTATGGGGGTACCTGACGCTATAAAAACCTGCGGCGAACCTAAAAAAAATTACTGGCTACCGATCTGCATCACCGACGCTAAGACAGCGATCAGAAAAATGATCGCTTAGCGACGGCGGTGCTAGGGGGTGAAAGGGTTATCTGGGGGGTGATCAAGGGGTTAAACCTTTATTAGGGGGGGTTAGGGGGCTACACTGGACCTAAAACTAAACTGTAGTGACACTTTTACAGTCACAAATGTCACTGATTGCAGTGATCAGTAAATAAATGGTCACTGCAATCAGTGACACTGTGACTGGGGGCTGGGGGTGATCTGGGGGGCCTGGGGGGGCGATTTATGTGCCTATGTGTGCTGGTGTTAGTGTAGTGTTTGTGCACTAACCTTGATGTCTTCTCTTGTACGGCGCTCGGTATATGTGAGCGCCGCACAAGAGATGACATCACTTCCTCCTGCTTCCTCTGCCTGTGTGTACATTACACAGACAGAGGGGGCATTTCCATTCGCCAGGAGCGATCGCGGGGGGTGGCCGGAATCGAACGGCCGTCCCCTCATGTCGGATCGCTCCCCAACGAAATCCGACCACTCACTGTACAGAAGGGGGGTCCGATTGGACCCCCCAACTGCACAAAGGCAATCACGTACACTGTACGTGATTGTGCCTGTCGGTGCCATTGTGCCGACGTATATATACAGTGAGCGGTCGTTAAGTGGTTAATCGACTGAGCAATGTTGTTAATAAACATTG
This sequence comes from Rana muscosa, assembly GCA_029206835.1. Classification (NCBI taxonomy): domain Eukaryota; kingdom Metazoa; phylum Chordata; class Amphibia; order Anura; family Ranidae; genus Rana; species Rana muscosa. The sequence goes on from CM055121.1 coordinate 77,432,289, forward strand.
TCGTCTACTTTGTTTTTTGACAGCTCCAATTACCGGACTTCTTTAACACTTCAGCTGTCAACAGGGGAGACCCACTGACAGCTCAAAGAACCGAGCCTGAAAGTATTGGTTTCAGGTATCAGTGCATTTGCACGAGTACCGTTACTTGTGCAAATACTCGGTATCGGCACTGATACCGTTACTAGTATCGGTGCAACCCTAGTTATAACCCATGCCAGGTTTTCTTCCCCCGTTGGGGAGATTTCCCTTCACTTTCTATCACTTTATATCCCATAGCCAAAACAGGAAATTGATGGAACCCCTGGTTCCCAGAGCTGGTATTCCCATTGGAAAATTTCCCCTCTATTCCTGTTCTGACGACAACCACACTTTCGGTGATAACGGTAAACAGGTCAGATAAACAGGAAGAATCTCCCTAATGGGGGCACAGAGAGCAATAAAAATGCTCTCAACTCTATCCAAAACTAAAAAAAAAAAAAAAAAAAGTTTTGCCTTTGGTTATACTTTAAGGACAAAGAAAATGGATGATTCAAGTAAAAGAGCCTTTTCTGCAGCATTGTACATTGTAACTTGCACTGGTATTTGGAAGGATGTCCACTTCTGGGTAAAGTAGCAAAGATTCTTTCCTGATTGTGGGCTAATAGATGCCTGAGTTCCTCTGTAACTGGGCACTTTTTACAAAATTTGGTCTGTGAAAATTTATAATTTGGGAGTTGTCAGCAATATGAAAAAAGAACAAGCGTTTGCATTGGTGTTTTTCCAAACTAACAGTTGAACTCTTCAGTCCATTTGGCGACACTGCATATTGTTCATTAATAAGGCTGAGGTCACAATGACCTGGGACAGTTGTTTAATATAACTCCAATGAGGGAGGAAGGGAGGTTAACAAGGGTAACTTATGAAATACGTCCATCTGGAAGCACCTAACGCGAGCACTGCTAACCTGTGCAGTCATTAATTGTTATTACTCAGGAAGGATCCTTGTCTTGAATTATTTTAGCAATCTTTCATTCATACTTATATAATTCATCCTTTCATTTTTCCATATTTATAAAGAGTCAGCAAATGATGAAGTCAACGCAGAGCATACAATATAAAATCTCTACCACAATCACACACACTAGGAGGCCAGTTTTGCTAAAGTGCACCTGCTACTTTGCCTATTTAGGGCAAAGCTTTAGCCCACTTCATCTCTTACAGATACTTACCTTCCCTCTGCTTTGTGCACCTGCTGGATCTCTGAGAAAAAAGCACTAATGAAGCTCAGTTTTTGTCTGTGGATCTTTCCCTTTGCCCCCATATTACAATGCTCTGACATTTTGGATGGCTGATCTAATGCAATCATGGGAGGGATAGAAGTGGAAAGGAAGATGATCACATGCTTCTCCTTACTTGGAAGTAAAGTGGAAAATCTCCAGACTCTGGCTGGTGGATGAGGTGGTGGAACGAATGCAGAGAAGGTAAGTATCTACAATGGAGGAGGCACTATCAGTATAATGAATAGGCAAAGCAACAGGGTTACTTTAAATATCACTAAAGCCACTACTTTGACTATTAGGATGCATAGATGGAAGAACACTTACTAGAAACCCAAACAAAACAGTGAACATATTGTGTAAACTCTACACAGATAAAATTGTGGAGACATTTAAACCCAGGCTGTCAATGCCACAAAGCTGACAATTAAATTGTTGTAATGCCTTGAAATTTATATTTTTCTGGAAGCACCTAACATGAGCACTGCTAACCTGTGCAGTCATGAATTGTTATTACTCAGGAAGGATCCTTGACTTGAATTATTTTAGCAATCTTTCATTCATGCTTATATAATTCCTCCTTTAATTTTTCCATATTTATAAAGAGTCAGAAAATGATGAAGTCAACACAGAGCATAACAATATAAAATCTCTACCACAATCACACACACTAGGAGGCCAGTTTTAAACTAAATGCACCTGCTACTTTGCCTATTTAGGGCAAAGCTATAGCCCACTTCATCTCTTACAGATTCTTACCTTCCCTCTGCTTTGTGCACCTGCTGGATGAAAAAAGCCCTAATTAAGCTCAGTTTTTGTCCGTGCAACTTTCCCTTTGCCCCCATATGACAATGCTCTGGCATTTTTAATGGCTGATCTAATGCAATTGTAGCGCACCAACCCCAAACTTTACCTGCTTTTCTTCTGCTTGGTTCCTCCGCAGGAAAAGAATGAGGCACACCGCACCACAAGCCCGTACCCTCCTGTATAGGGAGGTTGAGCGATGTTAGTTTCTCGGGCCTGCTTGCGACTGGGGTAAAAGGCCTCCAGTGCTGACCTCGTTTCTGCAGTAGTCAGAAACAAGTCTTTAATTCTCCCCAGTAAGCAACTGTCCACACCAACTGAAAGGTCCAACACTTATTTATTCCTTCTTGCACAATAAACAGTCTCTTTAAGAGCAGACGGGTTGAGACAAACACAGGTCAGATAAGGTGGGAGGAGGTCCAGGCACAAACTTAAATTTGGGTTTCTCCTGTTCTGAATAGCACGAACAGGCTTGGCGCACGGTCGCTGCCACCGACCATGAAGGGGTCTCTGCCACAGACCAGGTGAATAGGGCCTCTGCCACAGGCCCTAGGGGCCCTTGATCCCTTGTGGGACCCAGTTGAAGGTACTGGGCCCCGGGCCTCTCTCAAAGTACCTCACCCCAGACTGAAGGTGTCTGAGATGGAACAGCAGCTCCGTCTCTGGGCCTTGGGCACCCAGAGACCACCCGACCAGGCCTCCGGGCCTAGGGCACCCGGAGGCGACACACACACACCCAGGCTTAAGGTGCCTGAGTGCGGAACCGACTACCCCTCTGGAAGATGGCCGCCCCCTTTTATATCCTCTCCCGACAGGCACAGCAGGTTCCCCGCCCCGCCGTACTGCTGCCGAGAGGAGACAAAAAGGACACAACCTCGTACTGCAGTTCAACCCGGGCCCAAGGCAACAGCGCCACCCACAGGCCCAAGTGAACTTACACACCAGTACTATCTCCCAGGGATAGAAATGGTCCATGAGACCTAACAATTAGTGCATCTGAGCCTGGTTACCACTCAGATGCTTCTCCCTAAATGTAACCACCCGCTACATAATCATGGGAGGGATAGAAGTGGAAAGGAAGATGATCACATGCTTCTCCTTACTTGGAAGTAAAGTGGAAAATCTCCAGACTCTGGCTTGTGGATGAGGTGGTAGAAGGAATGCAGAGAAGGTAAGTATCTACAACGCAGAACGCACTATCAGTACCATGAATAGGAAAAGTTACAGGGTTACTTTAACATGCCACGGCAAAAGAAGCAGGTATGAGCTGACGCGTTTCGCACTGTGATTCACTGCTTAATCATAGCTATGATTAAGCACTGAATCGCAGTGCGAAATGCGTCAGCTCATACCTGCTTCTTTTGCTGTGGCATGTTATTTGTGCTTTTGTTTTAAATAAAAGAACCAATTTTTTGGAGTGCGGCTGTCCAAGCGTTTTCTCTAGAATTTTTTGCATTGCCTGCACCCACGGCTCTGGATCCTGTGAATGAGTCATCAGCCACACCTGAGCGGTAACTCTCTCCTATTAGGATGCATAGATGGAAGAACACTTACTAGAAACCCAAACAAAACAGTGAACATTTGCAAACTCCACGCAGATAAAATTGTAGAGAAATTTAAACCCAGGCGTTCAATGCTGCACAGCTGACCATTAAGTTATTGTAATGGCTTGAAATGGACATTTTTTTGTCCGATCTTTTTTACCAATGTGTGCAAAGGCTATGAAAATATTTTGTGTCACCCTTCTTTTGATATGAAGTCTTTATTATTTTAAATACATTTTCAGTTTTCATACATAGTGCATACAAAAAAAGAGGGCGAAAAATTGAAAGGAATCATTTTCTACAGGTACTGGAACATTCTCAAATATATGCATAAAACAGCTGTGATCTCTCTGAAATTCCAGTACAGCCAAATACTGAATCCCTATGTTCCTTAAACAGTTAACAAAGAATTACAGTTGTATTAACTGGAGGGGAAGAGGGTACGGAAGGGGGGGGGGGGTGCATCTCCAGGAAAGAGAGGGATGGGGACAGGGGTGGGTAAACTCCTCTTGCCAAATGTCTTTTGATAATAAAGTCTGGCATTTATCTGCGTGCATATGACAACATGCTGCATTGAATTATTACAGTCGATTCATACAGCCCAAAATCTGTCCTATGTATCTTTGAGTCTGTGGCCTTGATTTACTAAAGACAAATAGGCAGTTCACTTTGCAGGAGTATTTTTACTTAGTTTAGTGAATGTGATAAAAAAAAATCACTTTGCAAAGAATACCCTATCGCATTCATAGAATTTAAAATGAATACACATGATTGGGTGGTGGAGGTCAGCAGAGCTTCACCTCAATCACTAAGCTAAGTGAAAATTCTCTTGCAAAATGAACAACATTTTTGCTTTTAGTAAACAAATTATTGCATGTCCACTCCTTAGCTTTCATTTATGAGTTTACCTTACTTACTCATTCTGTCAAAGCAGATAGCCTGTGTGATTTCCATATTATGGGAATAAGACTTTTCTTGGATTTAGAAGGTGTGACGTTGTTGACTAAAGGGTCACCAGGTACCTTAAGTGTCACTTATTCTATTGAGCCTGTTGTGGCACCATAAATGTAGGTTTATACGTTTTCCTCACTCCATGAGATCCTTTAGGATTGTGTTTAGCATAGCTAGGAAATTTGTTGAGAATAAATATAGTTACTTGGTTGTCAGTATTTTACAGTTTTATAAAATAAGTGATTGCATAGGTTTGCCATTTGAAAAAAAGAGGGTTGTCCTAACTGCCATTTGGATTTCACCCCTTCCAAGTGTCTAAACTGTCCCTACTCCAGCAAAATCTTCAATTTGCATCCTCCTTGATACTATGGCCAATTCTTCTTTGAGCTGAAAGGGACGGTGAAGGTCTTTTCAAACATAAAAGGGAATTGTGGTGTAAATATTTGAGGGATGCAGAGCCTGCCAGGGACAGTGTTGAAGTGGCACTAAAGAAGATGCATAGTGAAAGTCTTGCTGGAGGGACAGGTAAGTAAAAAAAACTTATCTCTGGGGGGCTAAGGGAGGTTGTCTGACATAGAAAGTGTACAAAAATAAGACTCATCTTTTAAAGAAAACAGAATTTTACAACAATCCAAAAAACAAACTTCTCCAGCTATAATGCATATGTGGCGCCTTTATTTTGCTGCTCTGAATTCTGATCTGTTGACATCACCCCCTAATCAGACATCATTCAAGCCTGATGTATGGCTGCTCGACTGCTAGAATAATCTTGAGACAGAGGTGAGAAGTATAAAACAGAAATCAGTGCGCTACCACATAAATTCATACAAAAATTATTAACAAAATATATATGAATATATACACCGTTATATAAACTGATGAGAACAAAAAATAATAAAACAAAAATTGTTAAATTAATGAGTGATGCGTGAATGATTAAGGGACAACTGCTTAATCTAGTCCATAGATAAAAAACCCAGATGGATCATTCACACAACAGCTCCACAAAAATAAGTTGTCAATTTTCCATGTAGACAAAAGAGGAAGAAAAGCTTGACTGCAGGTAAGACGGAAATTCTGTTCATCAATAAATGAGGCGATCACCGCCGCTTACCAGATCTGTTGGATCTCAGGTTATAGAGATCAAAAAGGCATGTCGGAACACAATCAGCTGCTTACGGATCAGTATCCATGGACTCCCGTGGAAGTAAGGTATCCTATCCCGTGAAGGTGAAGGTGTCCTGTCCGTACTAAGCGGAGCTCCAACCTCGGTATATCCCGCAGCAGATATGTATCAGAATACACTTCCAGAGCCGGTGGTGGTTTAGATATGGCAGAGAAAAGAAAGCTTCATGGTGCAGACCATTTAAAAATATTTATTGGAATCAATTGACACCATCAGCAAAACAAAGTTTAAAAAGCACAGCCGCGGCACATAACCTGACCGGCTCGTGCGTAGTGAGGTCAGGGATAGTGGCTCCAACCAACGCGTCCGCCACGGTCTCCTTTCCCAGAAGAATCTTTGTATGGGGAAACGCGTTGGTTGGAGTCACTATCCCTGACGTCACTACTATATAAAGCGGTGTATATATTCATATATATTTTTTTATTAATTTTTGTATGAATTCATGTGGTAGCGCACTGATTTCTGTTTTATATTCTTGTTGACCGATTTTCTAGGTTTTTTTAGTTGCAGCACCACTAATCACTCACTGATCGTATTTTTATATACCCTTTTGTTATCACATCAACACTTTTTAATTCTATATATATAGTTTTTCACATTTCTATTCAGCTACATAGGGGTTCAAGCGCAGATTTTTTTACTTTTTACAGAGGTGAGAAGTAACCCACAGAAAGGAGAATTCGGTTTCAGATGAATTATAGTCTCTGGGGCCAGAGAACCACTCATCTCAATAGATCTTCAGGCCTGATATAGATGCCAATGTCTGCAGCATCAACAAGAGGTTCAGGAAGGATGTATGTAGTGAGGTGATATTCACCAAAGTATCATGTGCAAGAAAAGACAATTTATTACAACACAGACAATTTTTTTGTATTTGCCAATTCCACACCTTTGTTGCATCAGAACAAATGTATTCTGCCAGTGGTTCCACAGCTATAAGAAATAATATGGCTAAAAGGGGGTACCCTGAATGGTCCCCATTTCATAGGGAAATAAGGTGAATGAAAACTGTGGTATAGATTTAGTGCTTGAGGTTGGGAATATATATAGGAGGTAGTGCTGAACGGTTGAATGTAAATAAAAATCAAGAACGGAGAGCACACTTTAGTGTACTAACAGTACTAAAAAAGTATTGCACAATCTGATCATCAAAGAAAAGTGCAAAGTGCCAAATATATATTAATCACTTATTATGCAACAGAAAACAAACTTTGGTGTACTAATGGTACTAAAAAAGTGTTACACAAAAATAGTGCAAGTTGCAAAAACATATAAAAACATATATAGCAATCCAACAGATGCCTATGTGAAATGCTGAAGTAATGGTAAAGTGCAACTGTGCGAGAAATTGTGACATTCAATACAAAAAGGAAATAAGGTGATTGCTATGTCAGCAAGTGCTGAAGCAATATAAACAATCAAAAATGCAAATCATGCAGGTATGTGACAACGCAAATATACCAAATGATTAAAATCATAATGTTGTGCAAACATGCAGATTCCGGACAAAAGAATATATTCCTGGTAAAAGGGGGTTAATCTTGGGGGTGAAGTGAACGTGCAAAATATATGGTGTATTTCTACAGTCCAACAGGAATATTAAGTGCTGGTTTAAGTGGTGTTTCTTCTGTGACTTCCAGTGCTGTGTTTATCCCACTTATTAAGGTGATTGGGTGTCTCCTTACCTCACTGCTGTGAGGTTACAGCATGTGTATCAATCCTGTTAGGGTCCTGGTGTTTGCCTGGATGGAGCCTTGGAGCCTGGGGATGTGGGTTCTGGGTGTATTAATCATCCATCCAGGGGGTGTGTGGGGTCTCCGGTTTATAAGGTATAAATTTGCCAGGGAAAGATAATAAAGGAATCCCAATAGTGTAGTATCGTTTTGAAACAGGTATTGCTTTATTTAACCACTTAACGACCGCTCACTGTATATATACGTCGGCAGAATGGCACCGACAGGCACAATCACGTAGAGCATACGTGATTGCGTTTGTATAGTTGGGGGGTCCAATCGGACCCCCCTCCTATACAGTGAGCGGTGGCTAAGTGTCCGGGAGCGTTCCGGGATGAGGGGGCAGCCATTCGTTTCTGGCCACCCCCTCGCGATCGCTCCCGGCGAATGGAAATGCCCCCTCTGTCTGTGTCAGACAGAGGGAGCAGGAGGAAGTGATGTCATCTCTGGTGCGGCGCTCACATATACCGAGCGCCGTACAAGAGAAGACATCAGGTCAGTGCACACAACACTACACTGACACCAGGACACATAGGGACATAAATCGCACCCCCAGGCCCCCCCAGACACCCCAGATCATCCCCCAGATCACCCCCCAGCCCCCAGTCACAGTGTCACTGATTGCATTGACCATTTATTTAGTGATCACTGCAATCAGTGACATTTGTGACTGTAAAAGTGTCACCAAAGTTTAGTCTTGGGTCCAGTGTAGCCCCCTAACCCCCCTAATAAAGATTTAACCCCTTGATCACCCCCCAGATAACCCTTTCACCCCCTATCACCACTGTCGCTAAGCGATCATTTTTCTGATCGCTGTCTTAGCGTCAGTGATGCCGATCGGCAGCCAGTAATTTTTTTTAGGTTCGCCGCATGTTTTTATAGCGTCAGGTACCCCAATATATTATCTAATAAAGGTTTAACCCCCTTGATCGCCCCCCAGGTAACCCTTTCACCCCCTATCACCACTGTCACTAAGCGATCGTTTTTCTAAACGCTGTCTTAGTGTCTGTGATGCAGATCGGTAGCCGGTAATTTTTTTTAGGTTCGCTGCAGGTTTTTATAGCGTCAGGTACCCCAATATATTATCTAATAAAGGTTTAACCCCCTTGATCGCCCCCCAGGTAACCCTTTCACCCCCTATCACCACTGTCGCTAAGCAATTGTTTTTCTAAACGCTGTCTTAGTGTCGGTGATTCAGATCGGTAGCCAGTATTTTTTTTTAGGTTTGCCGCATGTTTTTATAGCGTCAGGTACCCCAATATATTATCTAATAAAGGTTTAACCCCCTTGATCGCCCCCAGGTAACCCTTTCACCCCCATCACCACTGTCGCTAAGCGATCGTTTTTCTAAACGCTGTCTTAGTGTCGGTGATGCAGATCGGTAGCTGGTAATTTTTTTTAGGTTCGCCGTCAGGTTTTTATATAGCGTCAGGTACCCCCATATATTACCTAATAAAGGTTTTAACCCCCTAATTGCCCCTAGTTAACCCTTTCACCAGTGATCATCATATAAGTGTTACGGGTGACGCTGGTTAGTTAGTTTGCTTTTTATAGTGTCAGGGCACCCGCCGTATATAACCCAATAAAGGTTTAACCCCCTGATCGCCCGGCGGGTGATATCAATTAGGTTTTAGCGTCAGAGAGAGTCTGCGTCACACCCCAGGCAGCATCAGGTTAGTGCCAGTAGCGCTAACACCCACGCATGAAGCATACACCCCCCTTAGTTGTATAGTATCTGAACAGATCAATATCTGATCTGATCAGATCTATACTAGCGTCCCCAGCAGTTTAGGGTTCCCAAAAACGCAGTGTTAGCGGGATCAGCCCAGATACATGCTAGCACCTGCGTTTTGCCCCTCCGTCCAGCCCAGGCCACCCAAGTGCAGTATCGATCGATCACTGTCACTTGCAAAACACAACACACATAACTGCAGCGTTCGCAGAGACAGGCCTGATCCCTGCGACTCCAGTGCTGTAGGAGGTGATTTCACCACCACAGTTAAAAAAAAAAAGCAAATATGCCGAAGCATTGGGGCAGCAGGGGCGGAGGAGCGATTTTGCTCCTAATGCCGCGTACATACAGTCGAAATTCCGATGGAGGCTTGCCCGTGGAAAAGTCCGACCATGTGTGTGCGGCATAACTTTTTTGCGGGAGGATGCCCCCATGCTTCGGCATATATAAATGGTGCGTGTATGCCCATCATTGGAAGTGGGTGGATGAAGGGCGGTATTCTAATGGTGGGCATACCCACCGATCAATCTCTTTTTTCGTTCAGCCAACTGGCTGCATGAAAAAAAAAGATTACAATACATGTCCAACAAGGACCAGCAACGTACTGGTATGTTGCTGGACTTTGAATGGTTATACCAGATTGATGCCTGCGGGTTTAGGTATCATCTTGGTATCATTCTTTTCAGCCTGCGGCCGGCTTTCATGTAAAAGCAATCCTAGTGGCTAATTAGCCTCTGGACTGCTTTTACAAGCAGTGGGAGGGAATGCCCCCCCCCAGATATAAAAAGCGCCATTGGGAAATTGGGAAAGCATTTTATCACACCGATCTTGGTGTGGTCAGATGCTTTGAGGGCAGAGGAAAAATCTAGGGTCTAGAAGACCCCAGTTTTTTCAAAAAAGAGTACCTGTCATTACCTATTGCTATCATAGGGGATATTTACATTCCCTGAGATAACAATAAAAGTGATAAAAAAAAAAATATGGAAGCAACAGTTTAAAAATAAAATAAAAAAGCAAAATTAATAATAAAAAAAAATAAAATAAAAAAAAAACACCCCTGTCCTGCCCTGCTCTTGCCCAATGGCGAACGCAAGCGTCGGTCTGGCGTCATATGTAAACAGCAATTGCACCATGCATGTGAGGTATCACCGCGAAGGTCAGATCGAGTGCAGTAATTTTAGCAGTAGACCTCCTCTGTAAATCTAACGGGGTAACCTGTAAATGCTTTTAAAGGCTTTTAAAAATGTATGTAGTTTGTCGCCAATGCGCATTTGTGCGAAATTTGAAAGCATGTCGTGTTTGGTATCTATGTACTCGGCCTAAGATAATCTTTTTTATTTCATCAAACATTTGGGCAATATAGTGTGTTTTAGTGCATTAAAATTAAAAAAAGTGTATTTTTTCCCCAAAAAATGCGTTTGAAAAATCGCTGCGCAAATACTGTGTAGAAAAAAAAATGCAACACCCACCATTTTATTCTCTAGGGCCTTTGCTTTAAAAATATATATAATGTTTGGGGGTTCAACATAATTTTCTTGCAAAAAAAAAAATGTTTTCATGTAAACAAAAAGTGTCAAAAAGGGCTTTGTCTTCAAGTGGTTAGAAGAGTGGATGTAAGCTTCCTAATGTTGTGTATAAAATGCCAGAACAGTTCAAACCCCCCCAAATGACCCCGTTTTGGAAAGTAGACACCCCAAGCTATATACTGAGAGGCATGTCGAGTCCATGGAATATTTTATATGTTGACACAAGTTGCGGAAAAAATACAATTTTTTTTTTTTGTTTTTGCACAAAGTTGTCACTAAATGATATATTGCTCAAACATGCCATGGGCATATGTGGAATTACACCACAAAATACATTCTGTTGCTTCTCCTGAGTACGGGGATACCACATGTGTGAGACTTTTTGGGAGCCTAGCCGCGTACGGGACCCCAAAAACCAAGCACCGCCTTCAGGCTTTCTAAGGGTGTCAATTTTTGATTTCACTTCTCACTGCCTATCACAGTTTCGGAGGCCATGGAATGCCCAGATGGCACAAAACCCCCCAAATGACCCCATTTTGGAAAGTAGACACCCCAAGCTATTTGCTGAGAGGTATTGTGAGTATTTTGCAGATCTCTCTTTTTGTCACAAAGTTTTGAAAATTGAAAAAAAAAAAGAAAAAAAAAATGTTCTTTCTTCATTTTCAAAAACAAATGAGAGCTGTAAAATACTCACCATGCCTCTCAGCAAACAGCTTGGGGTGTCTACTTTCCAAAATGGGGTCATTTGGGGGGGTTTTGTGCTATTTTGGCATTTTATGGCCTTCAAAACTGTGATAGGTAGTGAGGAGTGAAATCAAAAATTTGCGCCCTTAGAAATCCTGAAGGCGGTGCTTGGTTTCCGGGGTCCCGTACGTGGCTAGGCTCCTAAAAAGTCCCACACATGTGGTATCCCCATACTCAGGAGAAGCAGCAGAATGTATTTTGGGGTGCAATTCCACATATAACCATGGCATGTGTGAGCAATATATCATTTAGTGACAACTTTTTGTAATTTTTTTTTTGTCATTATTCAATCACTTGGGACAAAATAAAAATATTCAATGGGCTCAACAGGCCTCTCAGCAATTTCCTTGGGGTGTCTACTTTCTAAAATGGGGTCATTTGGGGGGGTTTTGTGCTATTTTGGCATTTTATGGCCTTCAAAACTGTGATAGGTAGTGAGGAGTGAAATCAAAAATTTGCGCCCTTAGAAATCCTGAAGGCGGTGCTTGGTTTCCGGGGTCCCGTACGTGGCTAGGCTCCTAAAAAGTCCCACACATGTGGTATCCCCGTACTCAGGAGAAGCAGCAGAATGTATTTTGGGGTGCAATTCCACATATAACCATGGCATGTGTGAGCAATATATCATTTAGTGACAACTTTTTGTAATTTTTTTTTTTTTTTTTGTCATTATTCAATCACTTGGGACAAAAAAAAAAATATTCAATGGGCTCAACATGCGTCTCAGCAATTTCCTTGGGTTGTCTACTTTCTAAAATGGGGTCATTTGGGGGGTTTTGTACTGCCCTGCCATTTTAGCACCTCAAGAAATGAGATAGGCAGTCATAAATTTAAAGCTGTGTAAATTCCAGAAAATGTACCCTAGTTTGTAAACGCTATAACTTTTGCGCAAACCAATAAATATACGCTTATTGACATTTTTTTTACTAAAGACATGTGGCTGAATACATTTTGGCCTAAATGTATGACTAAAATTGAGTTTATTCGATTTTTCTTATAACAAAAAGTAGAAAATATCATTTTTTTTCCAAATTTTCGGTCTTTTTCCGTTTATATCGCAAAAAAGAAAAATCGAAGAGGCAATCAAATACCATTAAAAGAAAGCTCTATTTGTGGGAAGAAAAGGATGCAAATTTCGTTTGGGTACAACATTGCATGTCCGCACAATTTACAGTTAAAGCAGCGCAGTGCAAAATTCTGAATTCACCTCTGGTCCTTTAGCTACCAAATGGTCCGGGGCTTAAGTGGTTAAAAAATAGTACTCACATTTTGTATATAAAATCGTGCATATACGATACGAGCGCCGAACTCGTCCGCGTCACTTCCAGAGTTTGTTTGCGTCCCTACGCGTATCATCAACCACGTGACTTCATCAGGGGATGAAAAACAAGCCTAGAAAGTGTCCTTATATCTGTGTGTGTTAATCCAATTACGGCGGCCATTTTCCCCGAGTCCGATCACCGGAAATAGGCTTGGGGCCATGTTTATGGAAGTATGTGTATAGCGCTGGGCGCGGCCATTTTGTTGGTGGTATACAACCTATTAATTGCATTGAACGATTAAAAAATATTTATGACTCCAGGCTGTTATTGAGCACAAAAAGAGCGATATAAATTAAAACCAAGGACGTATGTTGTGCGAAAAAAGTATAAGTATATAAAAATATAAAAAAAAAATAACAAAAGGGGAGGAGCATATTATGTATAAAAGTTTAAAAATATATTAAAATATATTAAAAAAAACTTGCTACTGGAAATGACTCGGACGTCTCAATAATACAATAGAGGCATATATATGAACATGCAAAGTGAACTTGTGATGAAGTGAAGATATTTAAGAGAGACATTAAGGTGATTAAAAGATGTTGTTCTGTAAAAAATATATATGCAAATATATATATATATAAAAAAATTGTGTGGAGGTCTGGGTAAAGAGATCTTGGTTGTATTAGAAATAAAGGGGTATTGTTATGCAATTGACCAAAGGAATTAAAAAATCACTTAAAAAACAGTTTAAATCGAATTCTATGTTTAGGCCCCTTAGGTGTGAAGGTATCTAAAATAAATATCCACTTTGATTCCAATTGGCTTAGTGTCCTCACCTTGTGTCCGCCTCTCCAGTGTCTGGTATAGGGCTCTATCCCCCAGAATTTTAATTGGGTAGGATCTTTGTTGTGGTGTAATAGGAAATGTTTGGACACATTGTGTTTGTCAAAACCCTTTATAATATTTTGTACGTGATCTTTTATTCTGACTCTCAGTGGTCTTTTAGTACATCCCACGTATTGTAGTCCACAGCTACACTCTAACATGTATACTGCTCCTTCTGTGTTGCAGCATATGAACTCCTTCACATCATGTGTGTTGCCTGTACTGGTTGAGGTGAATTTAAATTTCTTCTCATAAGGTTGTTTTGTTTTTGTGCAGGCAAAGCAACGCTTACAAGGGTAAAATCCTTTTCCAGTAAAAAATGTGAGACTCTTGGTGGGGGGGTTGGGTATGTTTTTTACCAACTTATCTCGGAGTGTGGGGGCTCTTCTATAAATAAAGTTGGGATAATTTGGTAATATTTCTTGTAATTGTCTATCGGATAGTAAAATATTCCAATGTCGCTTAACCACTTCCATACAGGGCACTTATACAGCTTCCTGCCCAGACCAATTTTCAGCTTTCGGCGCTGTTGCATTTTGAATGACAATTGCGCGGTTGTTCTACACTGTACCCAAACTAAATTTTTATCATTTTGTTCCCACACATAGAGATTTCTTTTGGTGGTATTTGATCACCTCTGCGATTTTTATTTTCTGCTAAAATTTTGAAAAAAGACCGAAAATTTTGAAAAAAAAACATATTTTTTTTGTTTCAGTTACAAAACTTTGTAAATTAGTACGTTTTCTCCTTCACTGATGGGCACTAATGGGGCTGCACTGACGGGCACTGATAAGGCGGCACTGATGGGCACCGATAGGCAGCGCGGATGGGCACCGATAGGCAGCGCGGATGGGCACCGATAGGCAGCGCGGATGGGCACAGGTAGGCGGCACGGATGGGCACAGATAGGTGGCACGAATGGGCACAGATGGGCACAGATAAGCGGCACGGATGGGCACCGATAGGCGGCACGGATGGGCACCGATAGGTAGCATGGATGGGCACTGATAGGTGGCACGGATGGGCATGGATGGGCACTGATAGGTGGCATGGATGGGCACTGATAGGTGGCACTGTAATGTGTTAATGGATGCCAATCAGTGCCAAACAATAATGCCTGCCAATCAGTGATGCCCATTGTGGGCACTGATTGGCATCCATTAGGGGCACTAATTGGCATCCATTAGGGGGCACTGATTTCAATCCCTGGTGGTCTAGGGAGGCATACCTTGTAATGGACATCCCTGGTGGTCCAGTGGCATCCCTGGTGGTCCAGTGGCATCCCTGGTGGTCCAGTGTGGGCATCCTCGGGGGGGCTGTGCTGATAATTGATCAGCACAAACCCCCCCTGTCAGAGGAGCAGCCGATCGGCTCTCCTCTACTCTCGTCTGACAGACGCGAGTGAGGAAAAGCCAATTACCGGCTTTTCCTGTTTACACTGTGATCAGCCGTGATTGGACACGGCTGATCACATGGTAAAGAGTCTCCGTCGGAGACTCTTTACCTAGATCGGTGTTGTGGGGTGTCAGACTGACACCCTGCAAAAACGATCGCCGCGACGCGCGCCCCCGGGGGCGCGCAACGGCTTAAAATCCTGAGGACGTCATATGACGTCCAGTCAGGATTTTAAAACCACTTTGCCGCCGTCAATCCGCTATAGGGCGGGCGGCAAGTGGTTAATGATTTGTTCTACTTTTTTGTGTTGTATGTTGTAATCTAGAACAATGGGGATTTTGTCTACCATGGGATCTTGTTTTTTCTTATCTTTGATTAGATCACTACGATTCATTGTTGTTACTTCCTTGATTCTTGTCTCAATATCTCTGGGATTATAGCCTTTTTTGATAAATCTTCCTCCTATATGATTTGCTTGTGATGTGAACATGTCTATGAGTACAGTTTTGTCGCAGTCGCATTAGTTGGGAATAGCTTGCCTGAACCCACATAGGAAATTCCTCACCGAGATATCTGAGAATAATTGAGGGATTCTGAAAAGGAAGATCAGATCCGTCCCGGATGGCAGTTAACAAATTTATTTTTAGTTTACATTAGTTTTAAAGTGGTACAATTTGGCAACAATCATCAGGTTGTCATTTACCGAGAGCCCTACGAATCCTGTAAAATTCCATTCTCTACAGTTGAATGTCTGATACGAGCTCCTCTAACAGAGGGTTGATTGAACCATAAAGATTAGTAATAAATTTGGGCAAGCCATAAATGCATATGTTACCCCTCTGGGATCTGTTTCTGGTGTCTTTCTGTTTGTTCTTCAGGGCCCTCAACTCCTGAAATGTTTCAATCAACTTTTCATTTCCTTCCAAAACAGTGGGCGAATCACCCTTCTGGTCTTTTAAAGAAGAAGCTTGGTGGCCTTACTCCTTTATTTTCCCTCAGAAAGTTGGCAAAAAAAATATTTGAAACTTTAGCAATTTCCTCGAGGAACACTGAGCAAAGTTTATTAACTAAAGATCCAGATACAGGTAGATCTGCAGTTTGCTTTGCAGAAGAATAAAGATGCTAGCTGTCTGCAGTGCTGTTAGAGTCATGCTAAAGACAGCCAGGCTCTGTCCTCTTCCAACAGGGCTCACACCAGCTTTGGTTTAGCTGTTGGTGTTTTCAGATCTTTGCAAGGTTCCATAGTTGTCAGGCACTGCCCAGTCAGCAGGGCAATAAGAGGAATTCAAGCAGTTTCTGGCACATAAACTACAAGAATGGGGCAATAAAGAACTCAGATAGTACAGAACATGACTTGCACATGTCCATCTGTTCACACTGGGCACCCCTCCACTTAATACAATTCATTGTTTAAAGTGATACAACTTCTAATTATTAATAAAATATATTACATCCATATATCAAACCCTTAACTATAAAAGGATTCTTCAGCTTTTATTGGAGGGAGTGGGAAACAATCGGGGATTCTGGGGCCATAAAGCTGATATTTGACCTTGTGCTATGTCATTGAAAACTACCTTATCTAGCCTATTGCAACCCAATCGTTCTGGCCCACTACATGTCCAGCAAAGTCACTGTACTCCAAAGTTTATTGCTCTAAATTAGAATAATTTTATTTTAGAGTGCATCGATCTTTTTAAAACTGCACAACTATAGCGATACCCTCAGTTTAAGAGGGCTGCTTGTTTGTTTTGGGCCTTGTAGTGCACCGCTGTCAACCCCTGGCAATCGGCTCTAACCAGGGCCGGACTGGCCTACCGGGATACAGGGAAAATTCCCGGTAGGCCGCCTGCACTCAGTGCCCTGGGGCTGCTTTTGCCTGCTGTCAGTCAAATACAATGCACTGCAACGGCGGGCCGCGGCCGCCATCGCCGCCGCACTTTCTAATTATGCAGGGGTGGAGCGCCTGCACTCAGTGCCCTGGGGCCGCTTTTATCTAGCTGTCATGTCACAAAGCAGCGGCGGACCGGCGGGTTGCGGCCGCCATGATCGCCGCCGCACTTTCCTTCTCATCTGATCCGTCACCTGTGGACTCAGAGAGACAGTGATCATGTGCCTGGGGGGCGGGGAGGAGCCGAGCAGGAGAACGTCAGAACGCCGTGGTGGCGGTGGTGGCGGTGCTGGCGTGCTGCTTTATTTCCCCTTCCAAGTTGTTTCTTCGGCCCGTGCGGCGCCAGCAGCACCGCCCACAATGTCTCAGTCTGCAGGGTCACGAGTGAGGAGGGCATAGGAGAAGTGAACGGCGTTGGCTGCCTTTTGAGCATGGAGCACAAGAATTAAGGTGAAATCTCAGTATTTGAATCTCTCTCTCACTATTGCACGGTGCACCCCCCGCCCCCCCTCTCTCTGTCACCTACCTTGGCTGCCCCTGCAAATTGTAATTTGTATAATAATCTCTCACTCTCAGCAGGCATTGCATGGTGCTCCCCCCCTCTCTGCATGGTTGCTGCCCCTGCAAATTGTAATCTGTATAATAATCTCAGAGAGAGGGGGGGATGCACCATGCAATGGTGAGAGAGAGATTATTATACAGATTACAATTTGCAGTGGCAGCAAAGGTGACAGAAAGGGGGGGGGCGGGTGGGGGGGTTGTAACCATGCAATGGTAAGAGTCTCTCACCATTGCATGGTGCACCCCCCTCTCTGTCACCTTTGCTGCCCCTGCAAATTGTAATCTGTATAATCTCTCTCTCTCTCTCTCACCATTGCATGGTGCACGTGCACCCCCCTCTCTCTGTCACCTTTGCTACCCCTCTCTGTCACCATTGCTACCCTTCTCTCTCACCTTTGCTACCCCTCTCTCTCACCTTTGCTACCCCTCTCTCTCACCTTTGCTACCCATCTCTCTCACCGTTGCACCCCCCTCTCTCTCACTGTTGCACCCCCTCTCTCTCACCGTTGCACCCCCTCTCTCTCACCGTTGCACCCCCCTCTCTCACCGTTGCACCCTTCTCTCTCTCTCACCGTTGCACCCCTCTCTCTCTCACCGTTGCACCTTCTCTCTCTCTCTCTCAACGTTGAACCCCCTCTCTCTCTCTCACCGTTGCACCCCCTCTCTCTCTCTCACCGTTGCACCCCCTCTCTCTCTCACCATTGCACCCCCCACTCTCTCTCACCGTTGCACCCCCTCTCTCTCTTACCATTGCACCCCCTCTCTCTCTCACCGTTGCACCCCCTCTCTCTCACCATTGCACCCCCCTCTCTGGCTCTCTCATGGATTTATTTTTATTTATTTTTCAAAGCAGGTAAAAATAAATGTGCATTTATAACTGTTTTGGCCTGCAGACCATTGCACCCCCCTTTCTCTCTCACCATTGCACCCCCTCTCTCTCTCACCTTTGCACCCCCTCTCTCTCACCATTGCAGCTCCCTCTCTCTCTCACACGATTGCACCCCCTCTCTCTCTCGTGGTTTTTTTTGTTTTTGTTTTGGTCTCTCTCTCTATCTCTCTTCTCTCCCCCTCTCTCCCCCTCTCTCCCCTTCTCTCCCCCTATCCCTCTCTCCCCCCTCTCTCTCTCTCCCCCTCTCTCTCTCTCCCCCTCTCTCTCTCCCCTCTCTCTCCCCTCTCTCTCTCCCCCCCCCTCTCTCTCTCCCCCTCTCTCCATTCCCCTCTCTCACCATTGCACCCCCCTCTATGGCTTTCTCATGGATTTCTTTCTTTTTTTTTTTAAAGCAGGTAAAAATAAATGTGCATTTATAATTGTTTTGGCCTGCAGAGCATTGCACCTCCTCTCTCTCTCTCACCATTGCACCTCCTCTCTCTCTCTCACCATTGCAGCCCCTCCCTCTCTCTCTCTCTCTCACACACACAATTGCACCCCCTCTCTCTCTCGTGGAGTTCTTTTTTTTTTTCAGGTAAAAGTAAATGTGCATTTACAATTGTTTTGGTCTCTCTCTCTCTCTCTCCCCCTCCCCCTCATAAAAAGTGAACTAATTTATTATCATAATAAATTGCATTTATTCGTTTTTTTTGCCTGGCATTTTTTTTTCTATTTTGTGTGCATTGTAATGTGCATACACTGAGCAATGTACACTCTGGGCTCAAGATGGGAGGGCTTCTAGGAACACTATAACTCTTGTCTCAGCGCATGTGCAGGATTTACATCATCCTGAACTTAATGTTACTCTTGCTTTTCAGTGGTGTTATCTGGGACGGTGGTCAGTTTGGGGAGAGTGCACCAGGTCCTGCGGTGGAGGAGTCTCCTCATCTATTAGACAGTGTGACAGTCCAGCCAGTGTGAGTAAATAAAGTAACCCTGAGCCAATCTAAGGAACCATTTGGATCATGTTAAAATTTACAATATTTTTTGGTGTAGATGTCATAATTTGTGTCTGATTTGTCTGTGAATACCTAAGGCTTGGTTCACACTGGTGAAAATTGGATGCGTCTTTCCCCTCATCCAATTCGCATTACATGAGTTCGTGACCTTTCTATGGAGCTGATTCACATATCTCCGGGGCGGATTGCACAAGGGTCCTGTATCATGTATGTATTTTGGCCTGATTCATCTCTGAAACGGAGAACAGGGACGCACCAGACCCCTGTTGTGAGCCGCATCCATCTTAGATGTGAACCCAGCCTGAACAGACTATTGGGATATTAATGGAGTACTCCAGTTACAGATCATTTTGCCATACCTAACAAGAATAAATGCATGTTGTTTGAAGGTACACTGAAGTGTTGGCTGGGGTACACATAGGCATTTCTTCTTTTAGACATTATCAAAAGGCCAAATGTGTGCATCTTGCTATCTATTCAGAGCTTCATTAGCATAATCTGCAGCTATAGTCCAGAATACTTTCAGTGCCATGACTTGGTCTTAGGCCCCTTTCACACGATCGGTCCGCTCGGATCTGCCTGTGCTTTTTTCAGGCAGATCCGAGTGGGCCACGCCACCCATTGACTTGTATGGGCAGGCGGATGTCAGCATAGATGTGTCCGCTGACACCTGCCTGTTATCCAACCCAAGTGGATCCACTCAAAACAGACAGATGGCGATAGGTTTGGCGTCCGTCCAGCGGATCAGATCGGATGAAAACAGACATGCTGTCCGCTTTCATCTGATCTCCCCATAGAGATCAGTGGAGCTCTGACAGGTCCATCTCTGCACAGTGAGCAGAGACGAACTTGTCATCCACCTGCTCAGCGGGGATCAACGGAGCGATCCCCGCTGAGCAAAGCGGAGTCCGTACATGGACACGCCCGTGTGAAAGGGGCCTAAATATCAGTATTGAAGAGGAAAGGGAGGCGATGAGTAGAGAATGGGGAAAAGGGGAAGGGTATGGGAGAGATCATCTCCACCGCCATGAATTCCAGCATGCCCAAATGCATGAAAAGTCTTCCATCTCCATGATTTTACAGATGCATTTAAGCTATTTAGAAATGGTTGGGGTGTGGGATGATCCAATTTACTGGAATGCACAGTTTAGCAGCGTTGATCATGAGTATAATCAGCAGGGTGGATTTGATTTAAATCATAAATATTAAAGAGCAACTGTCATCTCTGACCCGCTGTTGGCTCCTCCTCTGACCCACTGTTGACTTACCGACAGTCCCATTCACTTTAATGGAATGGCTGGTGATATATATAATATATATATACCCTATGTGCTTTCATATGTGTCGTATCTATACATAATACACTCTTCAAATGTGCTCTAAAATGTATGGTTTTTCCTTTTATGAACAAAAAAATTATGACGTTATGCTGTTGGGCTGGTATAATAATGCTATGGGGCTGGTCTGAAAATATTTCCAGGGCTGGTTTTCATTCCCAGTCCGGCCCTGGCTCTAACCTCTCGTGGCACAGTTAGGAAAGGGGGTGGTACAATAGTACTCTATCTCTACTGTTATATGGCACAACCCCTTTATAACACAGCTCAGTAATTGACACTGACAACCAATATACTTAACTATAACTTCTTTACTATTGGTAAGAGTAAAAAGGGTAAGCAGTATACAGTGTCTCATGCAGATCCCTGCAATATAAGTATACACATCAAAAGGGGATAACATTCAGCAATGAAATGACAGTTTAATAACCCCCGCTGTAGCTATCCTCCCTCGTGAGCAAAAAATGGCGCCCAGCAGTGTCCTATACTACCCAGTCAGGCCTGACTATAACTTGGGGTATAGTTTGTTAAAGAATCTTCGCTAGCAAAACTCGGTGGTGCACATAAAGAACAAACTGTAATCCAAATGGTAGCGATGATCGCTAACTTGGTAAATCTGGAGAGACGAATAAACTCAGTTCAGCAGACAGTCTCCCCAGAATATAACTATAATCACTGATGGGCCTAAACAAAGTTAAAAGGCAACAAAGTTAATCAGATGTGATTCTGAGCTGGCGCTCTCTCACCCGACTGGACCGACTCCTGTCCGGTACCTCCGCTACTGTGAGTAACTTCACAGTGCCCACCATGCCCGGGTCTTCGGTCCTCCAGGGGATGGTGGCACCTCAGGTGGAGCGGAAGCTCCGCAGGCTCCTCGGTGGAGCGGAAGGCTCTCTGGATCTAAGGCAAGGCCCAGACTTCAGGCCTTGCTCGCGCAGCAGGTAAGTGCAGGGATCCTCTTGCTGGGAGGGCGGCGTCCAAAGAGAGAGAGAGAGGCTCCTCCTCTCCCTTTTAAAGTCCACCCCAGCAGTCCTTGCACGGGGAAATGCACCCTGGGTGCCGCAAAGTGTGCTGGGAACTGTAGTCTGTGGGTAGGAAACGATACCCCGCTACACACTCCCCCCACTTAAAATCTTTGGTCCCCAAAGGCAGTATCAACAGTAGGAAAATACAAACTCATTAAGGGCTGCTAGAGAAGTTGGCAGAGGAAACTCCCACCAAAATGGGGAAAGGAGCTTGTCCTGCCCACAGGTCACATCAATAGGGTTGACCTGACCTGCCTAACTGTGCCAGAAAGTAAGCTGGGGTTGCCTTCCACCAAATGCACAGTGGAGGGACCAGGTGTTGGTAATGTCCTTCGAGCAGTGGTTACTGTATTCTCAGAACTTTCCCCCATCTGGGTATAGGTTAACTTCCGCGGAGGACGAATGGTTCTCTTGGCTCTCTGTTCTCTTGGAGTGACTGTCTCATCCGCCACAGGCTCTTCTTCTGAAGTAGGTACACTGGGTTCCAATACTTCCGGTACATCCAGATCAGGTGCAGGAAGGTGCTGAGAGTAATCTTGATGATCAGCAGAAGGTGACCATGTGGCATCTTCCCACTCCTCCGACAGAGGGCTGGATGGAACAAACTCAGTGGCTTCCACATTCAATGTACTATCCACGGTACCTTCAGAGGGTGGAAGATCTATAGACATAGGCTCAGGGGCCTGAGAAGGCCACAACCATCCAAGCTCTTCTTCTTCGCCTTTATCAGAGACATCCATTCCTCCAGACTGAGATACCTGAGACCGAGTGTTGGGTCTTGGTGTATCCAAACTTGCGGATGGTCCAGGGGAATCTTCTACAGGAGGTATCCGAACCGCATCTGAAAGTGGAAGTAAGTGGTTTCTGTGCCATGTCTTCAGCGGCCCTATCTTTCCTTCTGGCTTTAACTGATACACCGGCAGGTCTGGTAACTTCTTACAGATCACATAGGGTTCAGGTCTCCATCTGTCTGCTAGTTTATGCTTCCCTGGAACTCCTAGGCTTCGCAACAGCACTCTGTCTCCTGGCTGCAAGTCCTGGATTCAAACTTTGAGGTCAAAGTTCCTCTTGTTCCGGGCTCCTCTTTGCTCTGATGCCACTTGGGCCTGTTCAAAAGCCAGCTTCAAACTCTTCCTCAGTCTATCCACATATCCCTTATGGGAGGAGGCTGAAGTGTGATCCATAGATATGCCGAAGGCCAGATCCACAGGCAGTCTTGCTTCCCTGCCAAACATTAGTCTGTATGGAGAGTATCCGGTGGCATCACTAGTTGTACTGTTGTAAGCATGCACTATTGCTGCTATGTGCTTGCTCCAATGCTGCTTCTGCTCACTGCTCAGAGTCCCCAACATATTTAACAGAGTCCTGTTGAACCTCTCCGGCTGAGCATCGCCCTGAGGGTGATAAGGGGTGGTACGGGTTTTCTTGATACCCAAAGAGTCCAGCAATTTCTTGATTAACCGACTCTCAAAGTCTCTCCCTTGGTCTGAGTGCAGGCGCTGTGGCAGCCCGTAATGCACAAAGTATTTCTCCACTAAGATTTTGGCTACAGTGGAGGCTTTCTGGTCTTTGGTTGGAAAGGCCTGAGCATAACGGGTGAAATGGTCGGTTATCACCAGAACATTTCCTTTTCCACTTAAGTCAGGTTCTAGACAGAGAAAGTCAATGCACACCAAGTCCAAGGGTCCCTGACTCTGCAGATGGCCCATTGGGGCAGCTTGACGTGGCAATGTCTTCCTTTGGATACAGCGAGTACAGGAGTGACAGTACTCTTCCACTTCAGCCCGTATGTAAGGCCAATAGAACCTATTCCTCACAAGCTGAAATGTTCGCTCGGGCCCCAAGTGGCCATGCTTGTCATGTAAGGCAGCCAGAACAGTTCTTCTGTATTTCTCCGGCAGAAACAGCTGCCACTTCTCTTCTAGGTCATCAGAGGGGCCCCTTCGGTAGACCACCCCTTGATGCACCTGTAACTTGTCCCATTTTTTGTTGACCAATCGGGCCACCTTTGAGGGGTCCTTAAGAAGTCTGCCTGGATCCTGGTCTTCCAATGCCTTCAATGCTAATCTTCCCCAGGGATCTTCCAACTGGTCTCTCCTGAAGTCCTTTTTGGACAGCTTTGGTAAGTCATCCTCTCCAACCTGGGTCACATTGCAGTAACACTTGGGTACCCCCACCACCGAAACACCGATCTCTTCAGCCCTTGACCCACCACTAGCTTGAAGTTGGGCTCCTTGACATAAGGCCCATACCCCATCCGGGGTTACCTGGGTCCAATCTTCTGGATGGTGGGTGGGTGCATGAGTTCTCTGGACAATGCATCTGCATCACGGTTTCCGGCTCCGGGCCTATACTTCAGGCTGAAGTTGAATCCGGCCAGGGCTGCTAACCAACGGTGACCAGTGGCATCCAGTTTGGCCGTGGTGAAGAGATAGGTGAGTGGATTATTGTCAGTCTTTACTGTGAAGTCAGCTCCATACAAGTAATCTCTGAGTTTATCCACAACTGCCCACTTTAAGGCCAGAAACTACAACTTGTGGGTGGGGTAGTTATTTTCTGCTGGTGCCAGACTTCTACTAACGCAGGCAACTGGGCGCAACTGTCCTTCATATTCTTGATATAGCACCCCTCCTAGACCATAGTGGCTGGCATCTACATGCAGTTCATATGACTTTTTCTGGGATCAGCATAGGCCAGGACTGGTGCAGTGGTAAGACTCTTCTTTAACATTTGGAAGGCTTCTTCGCACTCCCCTGTCCACTGGTCCTCCACAGACTCTCCAGGCTTCCTGGGGCCAGTATCATCTTCCTCCCCTTCCGTCTTCAGTAGCTCATTCAGGGGTTTGGCAATTTTTGCAAACCCTTCCACAAATCTACGGTAGTAGGAGCAGAAGCCTAGGAAGGATCTGAGCTCAGTCACTGTAGTTGGTCTGGGCCAGGAGGTGACTGCATCCAGTTTATCAGGGTCTGTAGACACGCCTTCTGCAGATACTATGTGTCCCAGATAGTGGACCGAGGACTGATAGAACTGGCATTTTTCCCTGGAGAGTTTTAATCCCTCTTCATTGAGTCTCTTCAGGACTTTCTCCAATCTTTCTTCATGCTCCTCCAGAGTCTTCCCGAAGACAATGATGTCGTCTAGGTACACCAGGACTTCGATCAGATTCATGTCCCCAACGGTCTTCTCCATCAACCTCTGAAAAGTAGCAGGGGCTCCCGACAGGCCTTGAGGCATCCTATTAAATTCATAGAATCCCACTGGGGTGATGAAGGCCATCTTTTCCCTATCTTCAGGGTGCATTGGGATTTGATAATACCCACTCTTCAGGTCCATGACATTGAACCACTTGGCCCCAGACAGACTCTGCAAAGCATCTTCTATCCTTGGGGTAGTGTACTGGTCGGGTATGGTCCTCCTGTTGAGGGTCCTGTAGTCTATGCAGAGTCTCAGCGACCCATTTTTCTTCCTTACCACCACAATGGGGGAGGCATATGGACTTCTGGACTCTCGAATGACCCCTGTCCTCTTGAGCTCTGTCAACTGCTCACGCAAATCTTCCAAGTCAGCCAGGGGAACTCGTCGGTCCCTCTCCCGAAAGGGTTTGTCTTCTTGAAGACGGATTTTATGGGTGGCACTCCTCGCACACCCCACATCAAACTCATCTTCTGAGAATATTCTTCTCCATCTAGTCAGCTGAGCCTTGGCTCTCTCCTTCCATTTCAGTGGCAAGGTGGTATCTTCAAGACAGAGTTCCTCCAGGGTGGCTTCTCCTCCCTCCGTCCTCTTCAGTTCGGACAGGGTCACTGGGGTGGCCTGATTCACTTTGCCCAGCAGTACCCGAGCTGGGATCATCACAGGGGAATCTGTGACATTTCTGACGCTCACTGGAATCTGACCCTTCACTTTCTTCAATGCCCTCAACGGGACCACTTCAGGGATTACTTCCAATCCTTGGTGAGTATTGAAGGGGTCTGGCTCCACGACCACAAAGGGGCCCGGCTGCTCCCAGGAGAGTTTCACCATAGCCTGAAGACAGGTCACCTCACCAGGCTGCAGTATCTTCTCTCTTCTAGACAGTCTCCAGACTCTTCCCACCCCCTCTTCTGGGGCCTTTTGCTCCAGGATCAACTTCTGGTAGACCTGTTGCAGCATGGGGTGAATCTTCTGTTTGGGAGAACTCCGCTATTGCACTAACGGGGTCAGCAGTCTCCGGGCCAAGTCAGTGTTGTTCCCTATCAACATGGACATCGTGTTGGCTCCTGGTGGGCGAGGGCAAACTACCGCCAGGGTGTCAAAAACTTCAGCCTTCCCGGTCACAGAGGGGTCAAAGGCCAGTCTGATTGAGACATAACCGTCGTAGGGAAAGCTACGAGTGCCAATCCCCTCTATCTTCAGGTCTTCCAGCTTCTGCAAAGGCACATGACTCAAATGCTTCTGATAAAAGTCTCTGTATAAAAGAGTCACTTGGGCTCCTGTGTCTAGGAGTGCCTTAGCGTAGACTCCCTCCACTTAAACGGAGACTAGAGGGGAGGGTCCAATTAATTTATCCGGGAACTTCTTAGGAGGTATTTTCTCCTTTGGGCTCCTTGATTTTCCTAGTGGTATTTTCTTCTTTTTCTTCCACTTTTCTCTGGATCTCAACCCTTTTTGGACCTGGTATACATTGATCTCTTTCCGGTTGTCAAATTTCAACTCCCGACAAGCGGTATGAGGGGTTTTAGGAGGGGCATTGTTCCCCTTTTCTTTTTGCTCTGCTCGTTTTTGAATCTTCTTGGAGCTTTCTGTAAGTAGCGGGCGCCCGGCTGACTCCTTCACCGAGGCCCTCTGAAGTTTTCCGCCGGCTGGTACCGAATGCCTCGGTTCTTCCTTGGGCTGGTGCACATCCTATCAGGGTGGCCAACTCCTCCACAATTGAAGCAGACAATTTCCTTCCTTATTTTTGGAGATGTTGGAAAGGGAACACAGCTCAGTAATTGACACTGACAACCAATATACTTAACTATAACTTCTTTACTATTGGTAAGAGTAAAAAGGGTAAGCGGTATACAGTGTCTCATGCAGATCCCTGCAATATAAGTATACACATCAAAAGGGGATAACATTGAGCAATGAAATGACAGTTTAATAACCCCTGCTGTAGCTATCCTCCCTCGTGAGCAAAAAATGGCGCCCAGCAGTGTCCTATACTACCCAGTCAGGCCTGACTATAACTTGGGGTATAGTTTGTTGAAGAATCTTTGCTAGCAAAACTCGGTGGTGCACATAAAGAACAAACTGTAATCCAAAAGGGTAGCGATGATCGCTAACTTGGTAAATCTGGAGAGACTAATAAACTCAGTTCAGCAGACAGTCTCCCCAGAATATAACTGTAATCACTGATGGGCCTAAACAAAGTTAATAGGCAACAAAGTTAATCAGATGCGGTTCTGAGCTGGCGCTCTCTCACCCGACCGGACCGACTCCTGTCCGGTACCTCCGCTACTGTGAGTCGCTTCACAGTGCCTACGATGCCCGGGTCTTCGGTCCTCCAGGGTATGGTGGCACCTCAGGTGGAGCGGAAGCTCCGCAGGCTCCTCGGTGGAGCGGAAGGCTCTCTGGATCGAAGGCGAGCCCCAGGCTTCAGGCCTTGCTCGCGCAGCAGGTAAGTGCAGGGATCCTCTTGCTGGGAGGGCGGCATCCAAAGTGAGAGAGAGAGGCTCCTCCTCTCCCTTTTAAAGTCCACCCCAGCAGTCCTTGCGCGGGGAAATGCACCCTGGGTGCCGCAAAGCGTGCTCGGAACTGTAGTCTGTGGGTAGGAAACGATACCCCGCTACACAACATTTTCATGCCTCCCAGATCTTCATCAGGTACAGTAATAACTGGACTAGTAGACAACTCCAATTACATGGAATTACAAAGCAGAAGTCGCAAAATCATAGCAGTACTGTCACTTTTATTCACTTATTCCAATCTAATTAATGAATTCAGCTGCATAAAATGAATATTCCACAAATGTTTTGCATCAGAATTAGATATCTCAATAATACCATTTGTATATATACACAACATTCACAACTTCTAAATGAAGAGAAACAGTGGGGGAGATTTACTAAAACTGGAGAGTGCAAAATCTGGTGCAGCTACACATAGAAACCAATCAGCTTCCAGGTTTTATTGACAAAGCTTAATTAACCACTTCCCACCCAGTCAATAGGAGATTGACGTACGGGAAGTGGTTCTGTTATCCACACTGGACGTCTATTGACGTCCTGCAGGATAACAGCCGCCGATCGGTGGAGCGGTGTGTCAGTCTGACACACCGCTGCACTGATCTCGGTACCACGTGATCAGCCGTGTCCAATCACGGCTGATCACGATGTAAACAGGAAGAGCCGTTGATCGGCTCTTCCTCACTCGCGTCTGACAGACGCGAGTAGAGGAGAGCCGATCGGGGGCTCTCCTGACAGGGGGGGTTCGCGCTGATTGTTTATCAGCGCAGCCCCCCTCAGATACCCACATTGGACCACCAGGGAAGCCCTCCAGGACCACCAGGGAAGCTCCAAGCAAGTGGATGGCCAGGTAAGTCCCCCATGGCCGTCCACATGCACAAATACATACACAACATATGCCAATCAGTGCCCACAAATGGGCACTGACTGGCACCATCATGGCACAACCAAAATGTATGATGCCCAGCAATGCCAGCCACCAGTGTCATCAGTGCCACCTACCAGTGTCCATCAGTGCCACCTATCAGTGCCCATCCATGCCCATCTGTGCCCATAAGTGCCCACCTATCAGTGCCCGTCCGTGCCACCTATCAGTGCCACCCATAAGTGCCCATCAGTGCCGCCTATGAGTGCCCATCAGTGCCGCCTATCAGTGCCCATCAGTGCCGCCTATCAGTGCCCATCATCAGTGCCACCTCATCGGTGCCACCTCATTGGTGCCACCTCATCGGTGCCCATCAGTGTCGCCTTATCAGTGCCCGTTAGTGCCGCCTTATCAGTGCCCGTCATTGAAGTAGAAAAGGTACTTATTTACAAAAAAAAATTAACAGAAACAAAGAAAAACTTATTTTTTTTCAAAATTTTCGCACTTTTTTATTTGTTGTGCAAAAAATAAAAATCGCAGAGGCGATCAAATACCACTGAAAGAAAGCTCTATTTGTGGGAACAAAATGATAAAAAAATTGTTTGGGTACGGTGTTGCATGACCGCGCAATTGTCATTCAAATTGCGACAGCGCTGAAAGCTCAAAATTGGCTTGGGCAGAAAGGTGTATAAGTGCATGGTATTGAAGTTGTTAAACAAGCTGAAGTTAGAAGCTGATCAGTTACTGTGCACAGCTGCACCAGATCTCGTCAGCAGTGTTTAACCACCTTTAATAAAATACAAAAGATAAAAGATACTCAATGTTACAGAAACAGATGTAAATCATAACCCCTGTTTAATGTTTTTAATCTTTTGATCCACCAGGCCTCCTGTTTTTTATGTGGAGGATGAAAGCTATAATTTACAGGTGATTTGGAACAACTCCAGCCTCTACACCTCAATACTTTACAAAGCAGGGTTGGAGGAGTCCTTATGCCGCGTACACACGATCGGACATTCCGACAACAAAACCGTGGATTTTTTTGCGACGGATGTTCGCTCAAACTTGTCTTGCATACACACGGTCACACAAATGTTGTCGAAAATTCAGAATGTCAAGAACGCAGTGACGTACAACACGCACGACGAGCCGAGAAAAATGAATTTCAATAGCCAGTGCGGCTCTTCTGCTTGATTCCGAGCGTGCATGGACTTTTGTGCGTCGGAATTGTATACACACGGTCAAAATTTCCGACAACAAGTTTTGTTGTCGGAAAATTTGAGAACCAGCTCTCAAATTTTTGTTGTTGGAAACTCCGACAGCAAATGTCCGATGGAGAGTACACACGGTCGGAATTTCCGACAACAAGCTCCCATCGAACATTTGTTGTTGGAAATTCCAACCGTGTGTACGCGGCATAACAGTTGATCAAAACTAACAAATCCAGGAGGATTCTCTTCACATGCAATATCATCCTACCAGCATAAAAGCTTTCTCATTACATAGTTACATAGTTACATAGTAGGTGAGGTTGAAAAAAGACACAAGTCCATCAAGTCCAACCTATGTGTGTGATTATATGTCAGTATTACCTTGTATATCCCTGTATGTTGTGGTCGTTCAGGTGCTTATCTAATAGTTTCTTGAAACCCTCGATGCCCCCCGCTGAGACCACCGCCTGTGGAAGGGAATACCACATCCATGCCGCTCTTACAGTAAAGAACCCTCTACGTAGTTTAAGGTTAAACCTCTTTTCTTCTAATTTTAATTAGTGGCCACGTGTCTTGTTAAACTCCCTCTTCCGAATTTTTTTTATCCCTATTGTGGGGTCACCAGTATGGGGGTAGTAAATTGAAATCATATTCCCTCTCAAGCGTCTCTTCTCCAGAGAGAATAAGTTCAGTGCTCGCAACCTTTTCTCATAACTAATATCCTCCAGACGCTTTATTAGCTTTGTTGCCCTTCTTTGTACTCTCTCCATTTCCAGTACATCCTTCCTGAGGACTGGTGCCCAGAACTGGACAGCATACTACAGGTGCGGCCGGACCAGAGTCTTGTAGAGCGGAAGAATTATTGTTTTATCTCTGGAGTTAATCCCCTTTTTAATGCATGCCAATATTCTGTTTGATTTGTTAGCAGCAGCTTGGCATTGCATGCCATTGCTGAGCCTATCATCTACTACAACCCCCAGGTCCTTTTCCATCCTAGACTCCCCCAGAGGTTCTCCCCCCAGTGTATACATTGCATTTGTATTTTTGCCACCCAAATGCATTATTTTACATTTTTCTACATTGAACCTCATTTGCCATGTAGTTGCCCACCCCATTAATTTGTTCAGATCTTTTTGCAAGGTTTCCACATACTAAAGAGAAGTTATTGTCCTGCTTAGCTTAGTATCGCAAATACAGAGATTGCACTGCTTACCCCTTCCTCAAGGTCGTTTATGAACAAATTAAACAGGATTAATACCAGCACAGAACCCTGGGGGATCCCACTACCCACCCCTGACCATTCTGAGTACTCCCCATTTATCACCACCCTCTGAACTCGCCCTTGTAGACAGTTTTCAATCCATGTACTCACCCTATGGTCCATGCAAACGGACCTTATTTTGTACAGTAAATGTTTATGGGGAACTGTGTCAAATGCTTTTGAAAAATCCAGATACACCACGTCTACGGGACTTCCTTTATCTAGATGGCAACTCACCTCCTCATAGAAGGTTAATAGATTAGTTTGGCAAGAACGATTCTTCATGAATCCATGCTGATTACTGCTAATGATACTGATCTCATTACTAAAATCTTGTATATAGTCCCTTATCATCCCCTCCAAGAGCTTACATACTATTGATGTTAGGCTAACTGGTCTGTAATTCCCAGGGATGTATTTTGGGCCCTTTTAAATATTGGTGCTACATTGGCTTTTCTCCAATCAGCTGGTACCATTCCAGTCAGTAGACTGTCAGTAAAAATTAGGAACAATGGTCTGGCAATTACTTGACTCCCTCCCTAAGTACCTTCAGGTGCAAGCCATCAGGTCCCGGTGATTTTATATGTTAAGTTTCCGAAGTCTAATTTTAATTCTGTCCTCTGTTAACCATGGAGGTGCTTCCTGTGATGTGTCATGAGGATAGACACTGCAGTTTTGGTTACTGAAGCCCCCCGATTCCCTCGTGAAGACACAAGCCCTGTACACACGGGCGAGAATCCCGTCAGGAAAAAAACTGTTTTTCCTGACAGGATTCCTGGCAAGCTTTTCTTGCCAAGCCCTGTGTACACACGCACATTCAAAAGAACCGCCGTTCTTTTGAATGGCAAGAACGCGGTGACGCCATAGACTACAATGAGCATGCGCTCGTCACATTCGATGCCGTCGCTGCCATCTTGCTTCACCCTACACTACCCTTGTAAGCTACCGCGCATGCGTCGAAGTCTTATCGAGCATGCCCGGGCTCACCTGGGGACAGGTAAGCATACAAGCCTCATACACACACACGGTTTTCTCGTCAGGAAACAGGCCGACTAGAATCCCGACGAGAAAATAGAGAGCAGATTCTCTATTTTTCTCGTTGAGATTTCCGGCAGTTTTCCCGACGAGAAACCATACACACGGCCGGTTTTCTTGGC
Source organism: Rana muscosa (assembly GCA_029206835.1). Classification (NCBI taxonomy): domain Eukaryota; kingdom Metazoa; phylum Chordata; class Amphibia; order Anura; family Ranidae; genus Rana; species Rana muscosa. Next base: position 77,464,207 of record CM055121.1, read on the forward strand.
AAAAAGCTCTCCCAGCAGTTTTCTTGCTGAGAAAACCATCCGTGTGTACGAGGCTTGAGGAGAAGAATAAATTCAATACCTTCGCCATCTCCCCACCCTTTATAACCAGATGTCCTTCCTCATTCTTTATAAGGCCAATATGGTCTGTCCTCCCTTTTTACTGTTTACATACTTAAAGAATTTCTTGGGATTTATTTTGCTCTCCTCCGCTATGTGTCTTTTATGTTCTATCTTAGCCGCCCTAATTGCACCCTTACATTTCTTGTTGCATTCTTTATAAAGTCTGAATGCTGACTATGATCCCTCAACCTTGTATTTTTTGAAGGCCTTCTCTTTTGCTTTTATATGCATTTTTACATTGGAGTTAAGCCATCCAGGACTTTTGCTTGGTCTTCTAAATGTATTACCCAATGGGATGCATTGGCTATTGCCCTTATTTAATATGCTCTTAAAACAAACCAATCTCTCCTCCGTGTTCTTTGTTTCTAACATTTTATAGCAATTTATGCTTTCTAGCAAGGTTCGTAGTTTAGGGAAGTTGGCTCTTTTGAAATTCAGTGTCTTTGTATTCCCCTTATGTTTCCTATTTGTGTGATTTATATTGAAGCCAATTGACCTGTGATCGCTGTTACCTAAATTGCCCCGTATTTCCACATCCGTGATCAGGTCTGTATTATTGGCAATCAATAGATCCAGTAACGCTTTATTTCTAGTTGGTGCGTCTACCATCTGACCCATAAAATTGTCCTGCAAGACATTTAGGAACTGGTGAGCCTTAGATGAATGCGTGATTCCCTCCGCCCATGTCTGGAAAATTAAAACCCCCCATTATGATAACACTTTCCATCCTTGCTGCTAATCCAAATTGTGATAGGAGATCTGTCTCCCCCTCCTCCCTCAGGTTAGGGGGCCTATAGCATTCTCCCAGTATTATTTTCCCCTTATCTTTATCCCTTTGGAGCTCTACCCATAAGGATTCCACCTCCTCCCTAGCTCCTTTAGTGATGTCATCTCTCACATTCACTTGTACATTATTCCTGATATATACAGTAGGCATACCCCTCCCCCTTTTTTACCCTCTCTATCTTTGCGATAAAGGGTATACCCTTGAATGGTTGCCAGCCAATGATGAGAGCTTTTGAACCAGGTCTCTGAAATTCCCACAAAATCCAAATCCTCCTCATAGAACAGTATCTCTAGTTAACCCATCTTGTCCGCCAGACTCCTGGCATTGGTGAACATGCCACGTAGTTTAGACCGGTCGCATACTATCCTCTTATTGGGTGTTCCGAGATTGCAACTAGGACTTGCTACTATACTTACCTTGGGTTTATGTGCTTTGGTTACCCTACCACTAATGTCCCCAATACTACCCTCTGGAATATGTTCCGCACTGACTATCTCTACCTCTGGACCCTCCCCCATCACTCAGTTTAAAAGCCCCTCTAACTTTTTGACCATCTTGATTTCCAGTTGATCTGCACCCTCCTCATTTAGGTGCAGTCTGTCCCTTCTATAGTACTGGTTATCGACTGAGAAGTCGGCCCAGTCCTCCAGGAACCCAAACCCCTCCTTACTACACCAGCTCCTCAGCCACTTGTTAACTTCCCTAATCTCCCTCTGCCTTTCTGATGTGGCTCGATGTACCGGTAGTATTCCTGAGAATACCACCTTTCGAGGTCATTTTCCTCAATTTAGCTCCCAAGTCCCTAAAATCGTTCTTTAGGACGCTCCATCTGCCTCTGAATTTGTCATTGGTACCAACGTGCACCATGACAGCTGGGTCTTCCCCAGCCCATCCCAGTAAACTGTCCACCAGATCCGTGATGTGCCGAACCCGAGCGCCCGGTAGACAACATACAGTTTGGCGCTTCAGGTCTTTGTTACAGATTACCCTCTCTGTCCTTCTAAGAATTGAGTCCCCTACCACCAGAATCTGTCTTTCCTTTCCCATCGCTTCCTCCGCACTCTCACTGAAGGAGTTCTTCCCCCGGCAGCTAAGAGAGTTCCTCAGCTCCAGCAGCGCTGGTCCCTGACTGGTTTCACTAATGTCACTTAATGGAGCGTACTTATTGGGATGCTACAGCCCTGGATCGGCCTCCCTGGCACTTCCCCCTCTACCCTTCCTGATTGACTGTCACCCATCTACTATTTTCTAGTGCCTGCACTTCTTTGTCTCCACCCACCTCTGTGCTGGCCCCTGCCATCACCTGCCGGGTACATTCCCGACTCTCCCTTAGTGTGGAGGGTCTTCTCAGTGCTGGCAGTTGCTTCCCCAGGTTCAGAACCTGGGCTTCCAGGGAAACAATGTCCTTACATTTTGCACAGTATTTGTCCTCGATCAGATGATCAAAGAAAGCATACATGCCACAAGATGTACACTGAGTCGACTCTCCACACCCGCCGGGCATCGTACCTATTAATTTAATGAGGATTGGGGATTATACCCTGTCCAATTTACCTAACAACTAGCTTCCTGACTCTACTACTCAACAAGACAATACACAGGTACTCAACAAGACAATACACAGGTACTCAGCAAGACAATACACAGGTACTCGAGGACCTATGTGCACTCGCAGACCAACGAACCTATGTGCACTCGCAGACCAACGGACCTACGTGCACTCACAGACCAACGGACCTACCTGCACTCGCAGACCAACGGACATACGTGAACTCGCAGATCAATGTGCGCTCGCAGACCAACGGACGTACGTGCACTCATAGACCAATGTGCGCTCGCAGACCAACGGACCTATGTGCACTCGCAGACCTATGTGCACTCGCAGACCAACGTGCACTCGCAGACCAATGGACCTACGTGCACTCGCAGACTTACGTGCACTCGCAGACCTACATGCACTTGCAAACCAACGAACCTACATGCACTCGTAGACCAACGAACCTACGTGCACTCGCAGACCAATGGACATACGCGCACTCGCAGACCAACGTGCACTCGCAGATCAACGGATGTACGTGCACTCACAGACCAACGTGCACTCACAGACCAATGGATCTACGTGCACTCGCAGACCAACGTGCACTCGCAGACCGACATGCACTCGCAGACCAAGGGACCTACGTGCACTCGCAGACCTACGTGCACTCGCAGACCTACGTGCACTCGCAGACCTACGTGCACTTGCAAACCAACTGACCTACGTGTACTCGCAGACCAATGAACCTACGTGCACTCGCAGACCAACGGACGTACGTACACTCGCAGACCAACGTGCACTCGCAGACCAATGGACGTACGTACACTCGCAGACCAACGTGCACTCGCAGACCAACAGACCTACCTGCACTCGCAGACCTACGTGCACTCACAGACCAACGAACCTACGTGCACTCGCAGACTAACGGACGTACGCGCACTCGCAGACCAATGTGCACTTGTTGACCAACGGACGTATGTGCACTCGCAGACCAACGTGCACTCGCAGACTGACATGCACTCGCAGACAAACGGACCTACGTGCACTCGCAGACCTACGTGCACTCGCAGACCTACGTGCACTCGCAAACCAACGGACATACGTGTACTCGCAGACCAACGAACCTACGTGCACTCGCAGACCAACGGATGTACGTACACTCGCAGACCAACGTGCATTCGCAGACCAACGGACCTACGTGCACTTGCAGACCTACGTGCACTCACAGACCAATGGACCTACATGCACTCGCAGACCAACGTGCACTCGCAGACAAACGTACACTCGCAGACCTACGTGCGCTCGCAGACCAACGGACCTACGTGCACTCGCAGACCAACGTTCACTCGCAGACCAACGTGCATTTGCAGACCTACGTGCACTCGCAGACCAACGTGCACTCGCAGACCAACGTGCACTCGCAGACCAATGGACCTATGAGCACTCGCAGACCAACGTGCACCCGCAGACCTACGTGCACTCGCAGACCAACGGACCTACGTGCACTCGCAGACCTACGTGCACTCGCAGACCAATGGACGTACGTGCACTCGCAGACCAACGTGCACTCACAGACCAATGGACCTACGTGCACTCGCAGACCAACGTGCACTCGCAGACCGACATGCACTCGCAGACCAACGGACCTACGTGCACTCGCAGACCTACGTGCACTCGCAAACCAACGGACCTACGTGTACTCGTAGACCAACGAACCTACGTGCACTCGCAGACCAATGGACGTACGTACACTCGCAGATCAACATGCACTCGCAGACCAACGGACCTACGTGCACTCACAGACCAATGGACCTACGTGCACTCGCAGACCAACGTGCACTCGCAGACCAACGGACCTACGTACACTCGCAGACCTACGTGCACTCGCAGACCAACGGACCTACGTGCACTCGCAGACCAACGTGCACTCGCAGACCAAAGGACCTACATGCAGTCACAGACCTACGTGCACTCGCAGACCAACGTGCACTCGCAGACCAATGTGCACTCACACACCAATGGACCTACATGCACTCATAGACCAATAAACCTACGTGCACTCGCAGACCAACGTGCACTTGCAGACCGACATGCACTCGCAGACCAACGGACCTACGTGCACTCGCAGACCTACGTGAACTCGCAAACCAACGGACCTACGTGTACTCGCAGACCAACGAACCTACGTGCACTCACAGACCAACGGACATACGTACACTCGCAGACCAACATGCACTCGCAGACCAACGGACCTATGTGCACTCGCAGACCTACGTGCACTCACAGACCAATGGACCTACGTGCACTCGCAGACCAACGTGCACTCGCAGACCAACGGACCTACGTGCACTTGCAGACCTATGTGCACTCGCAGACCTACGTGCACTCGCAGACCAACGGACCTACGTGCATTCGCAGACCAACGTGCACTCGCAGACCAAAGGACCTACATGCACTCGCAGACCTACGTGCACTCACAAACCAACGTGCACTCGCAGACCAACGTGCACTTGCAGACCTACGTGCACTCACAGACCAACGGACCTACGTGCACTCGCAGACCAACGTTCACTCGCAGACCAACGTGCATTTGCAGACCTACGTGCACTCACAGACCAACTTGCACTCGCAGACCAACGTGCACTCGCAGACCAATGGACCTATGAGCACTCGCAGACCAATGTGCACTCGCAGACCAATGGACCTACGTGCACTTGCAGACCTACGTGCACTCGCAGACCAACGGACGTACGTGCACTCGCAGACCAACGTGCACTCACAGACCAATGGACCTACGTGCACTCACAGACCAATAAACCTACGTGCACTCGCAGACCAACGTGCACTTGCAGACCGACATGCACTCGCAGACCAACGGACCTATGTGCACTCGCAGACCTACTCGAACTCGCAAACCAACGGACCTACGTGTACTCGCAGACCAACGAACCTATGTGCACTCGCAGACCAACGGACGTACGTACACTCGCAGACCAACATGCACTCGCAGACCAACGGACCTACGTGCACTCGCAGACCTACGTGCACTCACAGACCAATGGACATACGTGCACTCGCAGACCAACGTGCACTCACAGACCAATGGACCTACGTGCACTCGCAGACCTACGTGCACTCGCAGACCAACGTGCACTCGCAGACCAAAGGACCTACATGCACTCGCAGACCAACGTGCACTCGCAGACAAACGTGCACTTGCAGACAAACGTGCACTCGCAGACCTACGTGCACTCGCAGACCAACGGACCTACGTGCACTCGCAGACCAACGTTCCCTCGCAGACCAACGTGCACTCGCAGACCAACGTGCACTCGCAGACCAATGGACCTACGTGCACTCGCAGACCTACGTGCACTCGCAGACCAACGGACCTATGTACACTCGCAGACCAACGTGCACTCACAGACCAAAGGACCTACATGCACTCGTAGACCAACGTGCACTCGCAGACCAACGTGCACTCGCAGACAAACGTGCACTCGCAGACCTACGTGCACTCGCAGACCAACGGACCTACGTGCACTCGCAGACCAACGTTCACTCGCAGACCAACGTGCATTTGCAGACCTACGTGCACTCACAGACCAACGTGCACTCGCAGACCTACGTGCACTCGCAGACCTACGTGCACTCGCAGACCAATGGACCTATGAGCACTCGCAGACCAACGTGCACTTGCAGACAAACGTGCACTCGCAGACCTACGTGCACTCGCAGACCAACGGACCTATGTGCACTCGCAGACCAACGTTCCCTCGCAGACCAACGTGCACTCGCAGACCAACGTGCACTCGCAGACCAATGGACCTACGTGCACTCGCAGACCTACGTGCACTCGCAGACCAACGGACCTACGTACACTCGCAGACCAACGTGCACTCACAGACCAAAGGACCTACATGCACTCGTAGACCAACGTGCACTCGCAGACCAACGTGCACTCGCAGACAAACGTGCACTCGCAGACCTACGGACCTACGTGCACTCGCAGACCAACGTTCACTCGCAGACCAACGTGCATTTGCAGACCAACGTGCACTCGCAGACCAACGTGCACTCGCAGACAAACGTGCACTCGCAGACCAACGGACCTACGTGCACTCGCAGACCAACGTTCACTCGCAGACCAACGTGCATTTGCAGACCTACGTGCACTCACAGACCAACGTGCACTCGCAGACCTACGTGCACTCGCAGACCTACGTGCACTCGCAGACCAATGGACCTATGAGCACTCGCAGACCAACGTGCACTCGCAGACCAACGGACCTACGTGCACTCGCAGACCTACGTGCACTCGCAGACCAACAGACGTACGTGCACTCACAGACCAACGTGCACTCACAGACCAATGGACGTACGTGCACTCACAGACCAATAAACCTACGTGCACTCGCAGACCAACGTGCACTTGCAGACCGTCATGCACTCGCAGACCAACAGGCCTACGTGCACTCGCAGACCTACGTGAACTCGCAAACCAACAGACCTACGTGTACTCGCAGACCAACGAACCTACGTGCACTCACAGACCAACGGACGTACGTACACTCGCAGACCAACATGCACTTGCAGACCAACAGACCTACGTGCACTCGCAGACCTACGTGCACTCACAGACCAATGGACCTACGTGCACTCGCAGACCAACGTGCACTCGCAGACCAACAGACCTACGTGCACTTGCAGACCTATGTGCACTTGCAGACCTACGTGCACTCGCAGACCAACAGACCTACGTGCACTCGCAGACCAACGTGCACTTGCAGACCAAAGGACCTACATGCACTCGCAGACCTACGTGCACTCGCAGACCAATGTGCACTCGCAGACAAACGTGCACTCGCAGACCTACGTGCACTCGCAGACCAACGGACCTACGTGCTCTCGCAGACCAACGTTCACTCGCAGACCAACGTGCATTTGCAGACCTACGTGCACTCACAGACCAACGTGCACTCGCAGACCTACGTGCACTCGCAGACCAATGGACCTATGAGCACTCGCAGACCAACGTGCACTCGCAGACCAACGGACCTACGTGCACTCGCAGACCTACGTGCACTCGCAGACCAACGGACGTACGTGCACTCGCAGACCAACATGCACTCGCAGACCAATGGACCTACGTGCACTCGCAGACCTACGTGCACTCACAGACCAATGGACCTACGTGCACTCGCAGACCAACGTGCACTCACAGACCAATGGACCTACTTGCACTCACAGACTAATAAACCTACGTGCACTCGCAGACCAATGTGCACTTGCAGACCGACATGCACTCGCAGACCAACGGACCTACGTGCACTCGCAGACCTACTCGAACTCGCAAACCAACGGATCTACGTGTACTCGCAGACCAACGAACCTACGTGCACTCGCAGACCAACGGACGTACGTACACTCGCAGACCAACATGCACTCGCAGACCAATGGACCTACGTGCACTCGCAGACCTATGTGCACTCACAGACCAATGGACCTACGTGCACTCGCAGACCAACGTGCACTCGCAGACCAACGGACCTACGTGCACTCGCAGACCTACGTGCACTCGCAGACCTTCGTGCACTCGCAGACCAACGGACCTACGTGCACTCGCAGACCAACGTGCACTCGCAGACCAAAGGACCTACATGCACTCGCAGACCTACGTGCACTCGCAGACCAACGTGTACTCGCAGACAAACGTGCACCCGCAGACCTACGTGCACTCGCAGACCAACGGACCTACAAGCACTCGCAGACCAACGTTCACTCGCAGACCAACGTGCATTTGCAGATCTACGTGCACTCACAGACCAACGTGCACTCGCAGACCTACGTGCACTCGCAGACCAATGGACCTATGAGCACTCGCAGACCAACGTGCACCCGCAGACCTACGTGCACCCGCAGACCTACATGCACTCGCAGACCTACGTGCACTTGAAGACCAACGTGCACTCGCAGACCTACGTGCACTCGCAGACCTGCGTGCATTCGCAGACCAACGGACCTACGTGCACTCGCTGACCTACGTGCACCCACAATACACAAGTACACAATACACAAGTACTAACGATCCACACACACTACTCAGACAACACTCAAGTACTCACGCTACACAGGTACTATGACCCCTGTTATAACTTCCTGTTTTAAACTCTTGGTTTTAACTCACCACTAAGTCCAGTTCCACTAAAGCCCCGTACACACGATCGGTTTAACTGATGAAAACCGTCCGATGGATGGTTTTCATCAGACAAACCGATCGTGTATGGTACCCATCGGTCTTTTTTCCATCGGTTGGAAAAAATAGAACTTGTTTTAAAATTTTCCGATGGATAAAAAACCGATGGGAATTTCCGATCGTCTATGGGCAAGTCCATCGGTTCGAAAACCCACGCATGCTCAGACTGAATTAGGAGACGGGAGCGCTCGTTCTTGTAAAACTAGCGTTTCTAATGGAGAGAGCACATTCGTCATTCTGCAAGTTATTGCTTCGTTTAATGCAGCGCATGTTTTTTTGCTTTCGAACGGTCTTTAAAATGTCATTTTGGCAGCAGAACTTTCTCATGAGTTCTGACAAATGTATGTCTTTCTTTTTTCTTGTGATTTGAGGAATAATTATTAAAATTCTTCAAGGCCGACCTCACAAATTCCCCCTTTTTTTTTGGTCTTTAATTTTGTTGTGCATTTTTGGGTGTGTCAATTTCTCAGAACAACATAATATTTTATTTTTCACAAATCATGGAGGTTGGTGTCCCTTGTTATTAATTACACATTGTATTTATGCAATCTTATTGCTACTTCACAAAAAAAACACATCAGGCATGTAGATTTGCTGAAATCAAATTTCCCTTTATTTCGGAAATAAACAAAACAAAAACCGAAGGGCAACTATTCCCAAATTAGCAGAGAATATAAAGTCATTCGATCCCAAATGCAGACCTGACTATGATCAATAATAAAATCAACAACAGCATGAAATCAGGAGCAGCAGCCAAAGACATACATCATCCCAAGCTGTGGTACTCCATCAACCTTAAATTTCTGGATGAGCAGCTCGAGGCCAGGGAATCACCTCCTGCTCTTCCTTGTAGCCTTCCTTCCACGCCTCTCTGCAGCGTTCTCTCCACGGCCCCGTCCACGCACGCTTGCAGGCTGGACCACTGTGGGTGGTGATGTGGCAGGAGGAGGAGGAGAAGGAGAGGGATTGGGCTGATGTGAGATATGGGTGGCCTCAGTCAGCTGTCCCCTCACCCCCATGTGTACGGCCATAAAGATGAGATGCTCACAGAGGGCCCGTTGTCCCGCCTCCATTCTGAGCAGCTTATCCGCCAGATAGGTGCTAAACCCCTCCGTAGGGTTGAGGGGGGCCCTCATAATGGCAGCAGCCTCCTGAATCATCTTTAGTGACTCCTCCTCCACTTGTGTCATCCGCCGTTGTTTTGGCGGTCTGACGTGGAGGGGAGCCACTTGGGAGACGGTGCTGCCACTAGGCCTGGGGACCTGCTGAGTACCACTGGGCCCTGCCTCCTCCTGCCTGTCACACTCCTGACCCTCTTCCTCCTGGCTTGCCTCATTCTGTTTATAAAATAAAATGAAAAATTATATTATTTGAGGAATCGATCACACACAATTTTGAACTCAGTACTGGGTTTTTTTTGAGGGGGGGGGGGTGGGATCCTTTATGGCTAATCAAAACAGTTCAACTCAATATTACTTAGTGGACAATAATTATGATCAAAAATACTATACGGGGCTGAAGATGTGAAGATCTGGCTCTTCTAGCTCGGGAGGCTCCTCCTCCGCCTCTGCAGGGGTGGAGGGAAGGGTGGAAGGAACGCTGGAGGGAAGGGTGGAAGGAAGGGTTGAGGGAAGGCTGGAAATAGATTCCCTGGCCTCGATCTGGTCATCCAGAAATTGGAGATGTCTGTAGTACCACAGCTTGGGCTTTACTACATCGTCGGCTGCTACTCCTGATCTCTTGGACTGGCACACTTCCTTGTATTTTTTTTATAAGAATTGCGCAGGTTGTTGATTTTATTATTGATCATTGTGTAGTCTGCATCTGGGATCCATGGCTTCATATCCTCTGCTAATTTGGTAATAGTTGCCCGTCGTACATCACTTTTGTGATACGCAGGGTGTTTGAGCTCCCACAGGTTGCGCTGTTCCTTATACTTTTCGATAAAAATCAGCATCACCTCCGGCTCTCTTAGTTTATGCATCTATTTGGATCAGCAAGTACCAAAAAAAAAAAAAAAAAAGAAAAGGATCAGAATTGTTTCTCCTCAACTTATCACAATATTGCCCTTTACAATCATGACCCATTAATATGCCACTGCAGGCCCGAGTTCCCTTCTTACCTTAGTTCACTTTGTTGGTTCACTTCCGGTCGTCCTTACTCCGCGCATCCCTAATAACTTCTTTCCCCTTTTTACACATGCGTGTAACTCCGCCCTCGTCGTCCGCCCATGACGGACTTTTTCCGCATTTCCCCACCCCTTAACGATCGGCGCACAGTGTGAGACGGCGACATGTCGCAGACACAGGTGGCTTCTTTAGTAGAAATTACCGACGAGGAAAGCCCGGAGGCGGAAACGTCCCGATCCTGTAAAAAAAGATACAAGGCGACTAATATGTCTTTTTCAGAGATGGCGGAGATGGTGGACATTCTGCGGAGGAAGGATTACGACGGTAAGCATGGCCCATACGACACCCCTAATCTCCGGAAGTCACAAATTATGGACAAAGTGGCGAAGAGTCTCTATAAAAAATATGGGGTCAGGAGATCCAAGGAACAACTCCGTAAAAGGTGGTCTGACCTCAAGATCAGGGAGCCGGAGCAGTATAAGAAGCTTTTAAAAAGCATAGAAAAAAGTACGTTTATTTTACTGTGTTCTTTCACATTGTAATATGTATTCTTCCATGTTTTGCAACATGTGCTTGGCTTGACTGGGTTCACATTTTTAAATCTCATCTTTTATGTTAAGTGGAGAGTCCACTTATTTGCACAATGTGTTGACCAAAAACTTGCTGCTCTTCCCCCAAACATGTTTGGCACATATGCACGTAAACTACATGTGGGCATGCCTCATTTTACTTCAACAATGTTTATCTACACATTGTTGGCTAGATGATGTGTTGTAAGGAAAACTAGAATGTGACTGAAAGGATAATCTGTATTCTGGGTAAAGGAGATGACACTCCAGCAGTTGTGTACTCTTTTTTGTTCTTCATCAAGATACTATACTCTGGGCCACATGACCAAATTTCTTAACGGTGTCACACACAGGTGGTCCAGTGGATACCTTGGTGGTTATCCAAGTGTATTTGTGAGTGTCCTCAAAAATAACATGTTGCTTTGTTGAGTTTGCAAGATCACATATGTTCATGTTGGAACTCAGGGCCAAATATCAATTGTACCCCACTTCAAAACATTGAGAATCCCTTTGCAGGCCTTTAAAAAGTCTGTGTGCTAAAGTATACATTATTTTTTAAATTCCCATAGGGGAGAGGAGACTGGGAGGACACCATGCTCATGAGACGAGGAACCCAACACCACAGAAACTCCCCGAAGATCCCAAAGCAGACCAAGATCAGCAGGTTCAGGAAGCGGAGGTGGAGGAAGCGGAGGTGGAGGAAGGGGAGGTGGAGGAAGGAGAGGTGGAGCTTATCAGCACAACAGGTCAGTGTCTGTCACCACAACTTCAAGGTAAATACAGATGTAGGCCTGCCTAGTTTAAAAATTTTGGTTTCTTTTTAGGGACTGAACGTGGGGGTGTGTCAGGAAGTCCAAATCCGCCATTCTCGAGTGCCAGCGCCAAAATAATCATTCAGGAAATCATGGAATGCAGTAGCGAAATGGACATTATGAGAAAGAGAATGATTGTGATTGAGCAAAAATATAAAAACATGATAGATATTTTGGGGAGAATAGTGTGAACCCCCCCCCCCCTTTTTGTGTGTTTTGTTATGCGTCTGAAATTATCTCTGGGATTTCCACCAGCCCAAATGTGAAGATGCACACACTGACTCAACATGTGCTATCTGCCGTCACAGGATATCTATGTCCCTGTTTTGGGGGTGCAACCTCTTCCTCCCTCCTCAAGTAGGTGAGAGGAAGGGTTTTCACCCCCAAAGCACGTCCATTGATCCCCCATGATGGCAGATAGCACATGTTTACCTTAGCCATGGGATCATGTTGAAGATACCCATTTGAGCCCCAAAAATAAAGTGTGGTTCTTCACATTTGGGATGGATCAGGGGTAACATCACCCCATCTCCTGTTTGTATTTTTCACTGTGTTATTTTCTTCCTTTTTTTGGAAAAAAAAATGGCTTTCGACCCATGCATGTTTCTGCAAATAAAGCCGCACCACAAAAAAAAAGGCTAGTATTTCGAAAAGAATAAAAAAATGTGGTGCAATCAATAAAAAGATTTGGGAAGTCTAAAAAAGGTGTGCCTTGTTCTTTCTATGCTCAAGAGCAGTTCTGAAGATGCAAAAACAGTGTTTTTCCCTCTGAGTTTTGAGGCTATTTACTAAGGACAAATACACTTGGCACTACTAGAACCTGGGAGACACATAAACCCAAAATACAAGAATGACAACACAAGTTTGTAGGAATTCAAATTTTTTGCTTTATTTTAAAAAGGTAAAATCATCGGTCAGATGTGGTCTGGCATTGCGATGACCCCCCTACCCGTGAAGTACTCTACGTATTTCTGTCGTACTTCACGGGCACTTTGGGGGGCCAAGCCATTACGGGCAGTGCTGAGGCCGGTCAGATTAATCAGTTCTGATGGACCGGCCTCAGGCCCAAACGATGAGACATAATTTGTCGCAAATTTGCGTAGAAAATTGTGCAACAAGCAGCAGCAGTAGACGATGTGGTTCAGTTTATAATCCGCCAAATGTATCGCTGTCTGGAACAGGCGGAACCGGCTGGCCATTATCCCGAAGGCATTCTCCACAACTCTCCAGGCTCTGGCCAGCCGGTAATTAAAAACCCTCCTCTCCGGGGTGAGGGTGCGTTGGGGAAACGGCCGCATCAGGTGTGGTCCTAGTCCAAAAGCCTCATCCGCAATGAAAATGAACGGGAGCCCTTCAACGTTCTCTGCATCTGGAGGCAGTGCAAGACCCCCAGCCTGCAGACGGTGAGAGAACTCCGTCTCCGCGAATGATCCGCCATCGGACATCCGGCCGTTCTTCCCCACGTCCACATATAGGAACTCATACCGTGCCGACACCACCGCCATTAACACTATGCTATTAAAACCTTTATAGTTGAAATAGTATGACCCCGAACGGGGTGGCGGCACTATGTGGACGTGCTTCCCATCAATTGCCCCTCTGCAGTTGGGGAAATCCCACCGCTGGGCAAATTGGGAGGCCACAGTCAGCCATTCCTGTGGTGTGCTAGGGAACTGTGGAGTCAAACAAAAAGAAGACATTAGTACGGTTTATGTTTACAGTGCAAGCAGATTACACACAAAAACATTTGTGACCAACATCATTCTAACATTATTATTTAAGGGAGTTTTTCCGACCAATAAACAAAGGCCCACTTAGCAGATGCCTCACCCCCGCTGAGTGGACATTCTAAAATAATCTAAGGGGGGGTGGGTAAGGTGATTGTGGGGGATCCAAAAAAACGCTCTACCACTCTGCTGAGCTTGATTGAGAACTAAAATTTTTTTAACATCTTTAGGGGGGGGGGGAGGGAGGGTTGTCAAACTACGAGGGCTATGACCCCCCAAAAATGAAAAGGAAAATAGAAGGCTAGCTGGGTTTGCGCCCACGATAGCATGCTGGAGAGGTTAGTGAAGGGAAATAGGCATGTAGGGCCCAAAAAGGGCTTTACAGGTAAAAAAAGGCATGGGGAAAATGGGGACATTACCAGGATATTACAAACAGGCATATTTATGTTAGGAGGAAAAAAAAAGAGAAGATTCAAAAAGAATAAAAACATATAATGCAAGGTTAAAGGAGCAAAATTACCTTCATATAGTCCTTCTGCAGGACCTGAATGATGGCCGAACACGTCTCAGGGATAATGATCCCGAGAGCCTGGGGGGAGATGCCTGTCGTGAACTTGAGGTCCTGCAAGCTTCTCCAAGTCGCCAGGTATCTCAACATGGCAAAAAGCCTCTGCTCGGCAGTGATGGCCTGGCGCATCACAGTGTCCTGCCTTGTGATATAGGGGGACAGCAAATCCAACAGACGGTGAAATACGGGGTCCGTCATCCTGAGATAATTCCTGAAATCATCAGGGTTATTCTCATGGATTTCCCGCAGCAGAGGCATATGAGAGAATTGGTCCCGCTGGAGCAACCAATTCTTAGTCCATGAACTCCTCCTCACCCTGTTCACAGACTGAACTCGGGTTACAGTGTTGACTGCAACACTAAGCCCAAAGCCAGCACGAGCTTGAGAACGAGAACGCACTTCAAACATGGTTTTAAACCGGTCGGCTGGTCAGAACGCACTCAAACAGAACGCACCGTGGAACAGCAAGGCCTGAAAAGAACGATCTGAAAAACAGTAAACGAACGGCCAAGAAGGCACTGCAAGGCAGTAACGACCTGACTGCACGCACTGAATCACAAATACAAACCCACAAGCACAAACTGAACACCAGGAAACGATCTGCAAAGCACGGAGACTGAAAAGCGCGAATCGGCTCTCACCAAACTTTTACTAACACGCGGTAACACGAAATCAGCAAAAGGAGCCCAAGGGGTGGCGCCATTAGATTTGTTCGGCCCTTTTATAGCGCGTCGTACGTTTTGAACGTGCCGTCGTTTTCTTGCCGTCGGTTTTTAGACTGATGGTGTGTGGCCAAGACTGATGAAAAACAGTTTCATCGGATTTCCGATGGTCAAATCCATCGGACGAAAATCCATAGGTTATCCGATCGTGTGTACAGGGCTTTACTCTTGTTTTTAACTCACCACTTAGTCCAGTTCCACTTGAAGGAGCAGGCTCAAAATGAGTTATACAGAAATTTACATAGGCCTTAAGCACCTGTGACCAATTAACCACTCCCCTTACTTAGTAGGCTGAAGGAAAAAAAAGAATTAAAAGGCTGTTTAAAAAGTGCCAGAAAAAGGTATTAAAAAGCTGCAAGGAAAAGCCCCAAAAATAACCTAAAATGCAACACAGCAATCACCAGCAGTCAAAAGAAAAAGAAAAACTTGTTCACACTCTCCACTCAAGGTCCCCACTGTCTAGCCTCCAACCAACAAGTCTGGCCTCATTGAAGAAGAATGGCACCAACTATCACAGGCATACCCTGATATTCCTGATTAGGGATGAGCCGAACACCCCCGGGTTCGGTTCGCACCAGAACCTGCGAACGGACCAAAAGTTTGTGCGAACTTTAGAACCCTATTAAATACAATGGACGCGAACGTTCGAAATCTAAAGTGCTAATTATAACGGCTAATATGCATGTTATTGTCCTAAAAAGGGTTTGGGGACCCGGGTTCTGCCCCAGGGAACATGTATCAATGCAAAAAAAAGTTTTAAAAACGGCCGTTTTTCTGGAGCAGTCATTTTAATGATGCATAAAGTGAAAAAAAAAAGTGAAATATTCCTTTAAATATCGTACCTGGGGGGTGTCTAAAGTATGCCTGTGAAGTGGCATGTGTATCCCGTGTTTAGAACTGTCCCTGCACAAAATGACATTCCTAAAGGAAAAAAAGCCATTTAAAACTGCTTGCGGCTTTAATGTCATGTCTGGTCCCGGTAATATGGATGAAAATCTTTGAGAAAAATGGCATGGCTACCCCATCAGCCCCCCCCCCCCCCCACCCCAGCCCATTACCAGCCCATTACCAGCCCCTTTGGGTCTTGTATGGATATTAAGGGGAACCCCGCACACAAAATAAAAAAGGCCCTATATACTCTGAACAGCAGTATACAGGCGGTGCAAACAAGACAGGGACTGTAGGTTTGTTCATATGTAGAATCTGTTTGTAATTTTGGACACGTACATTGTTTAAGTGTATCTCCAGCCAAAAAATCTATTTTTAAGCTTTTTGGAAAACATAGGGTGATCACCCCTGTAACATTTGTTTTGCTGTCTGTGCCCCTGTTCAGAACATTTCACCTCACTTTCCGTCCCAATGACAACTGTTTTTGAAAAGTGTGGTTTTTATTGAAACAAGGATTGGTGATAAAGCATCAGTAGAGAGGAGACACCTTTTTCCCATATTAACTCTTACAGGAGAGAATTTCCCTTCCTAGGGGTAGATTTCCTCTCACTTCCTGTTGTCTCCTTCCGTTTGCAAGTAGGAGTCGTTTGTAAGTTGGATGTTTGAAAGTATGGGCCTGCCGTATATACTCTGCAGAAATTGACCCCTTAGGTGTTGGTGTTGGCACAACACTGTAAGCACTCACAGTTACCCTTTGTGGGCGCTGGAGCGCCCTGCTGTCAACTATTATATCAGGAATTGTAATTACATGCCATTGTTGAACAGTGGTAGGAAAAATTGGGCCTTTGATGGTGGTGCTGGTGCCACAACACTGTAAGCCCTCACAGTTACTCTTGGTGGGTGCATGAATGGGCCCTGCTGTGAATTATTAGATCCAGAATTGTAATTGCATGCCCCTGTAGAACAGGGGCTGAAAAATTGGGCCTTTGGTGGTGGTGGTGGTGGTGGTGGTGGTGTTGTCACAACACTGTAAGCCCTCACAGTTACTCTTGGTGGGTGCAGGAATGGGCCCTGCTGTGAATTATTAGATCAAGAATTTTAATTACATGCCCCTGTAGAACAGGGGCTGAAAAATTGGGCCTTAGCCACTGGTGCCACAACACTGCAACCCCTCCCAGATACTCTAGTTGGAGTGCAGGAATGAGCCCTGCTGCAAAGCATTGCATCAAAAATTGTAATTACATGCCCCTGTTAAACAGGGGCTGAAAAATTGGGCCTTAGCCACTGGTGGCGGCACCCAGAAACAAAAATGTTTTTCCAAGATATCATCATGAATTGGATCATTGAGAAGGAGGAGGAGGATAGTCAGTCACCATAACAGGACAGTCACTCAGTCAGCATCAGCATCAGTCTTGAAGGGATGTGACATTTGAAAATAAATTATTCTGTTATATCAGCTTCAGGTGCTTGGTAGCTGGTGGTGATCCAAGACTGGTTCATCTTTATGAAGGTCAGTCGATCAACCGAATCGGTGGACAGGCGCACCCTGTGATTCGTGACAAATCCTCCAGCAGCACTGAATGTGCGTTCCGAAAGAACGCTGGATGCAGGACAGGCCAGTAGCTCAATTGCATACTGTGCAAGCTCTGCCCAGTGATCCATCCTTAAGACCCAGTAAGCCAGAGGATTTTCGGTGGGAAAGGTGTCCAAATCTGACCTTGCCCCTAGGTATTCCTGCACCATGTATATCAGACGCTGGCGATGGTTGCTGGAACCGATCATACCTTGGGGCTGCGGACTAAAGAATTGTCTGAACTCATTGGTCAGACGGCCACCTTCCCCACTGCTCCTTCTTCGACTGACCGAAGCCTCAGCAACTCGTTGTCCCAGACCAGGAGTTTGTAACCTCCCAGTCTCTGGGAACGCGTTGCACAGACCTTTCTGCAAGGCTTCCCGGAGTTGTCTCATCTTCTGCTCCCTCTGCGATGGTAAGATAAGGTCCGCAAACTTAGCCTTGTACCGTGGATCAAGGAGAGTGGCCAACCAGTAATGGTCCCTCCCTTGATCCGAAGAATACGAGGATCCTTCCGCAGACTTTGCAGGATCAGGGAGGCCAGTGTTGCCAACCGTACGTAGATTTACGTACAGCCCGCAATTTAACCCCTTTTTCGAGCTGTACGTAAAAGTCAGTTTATGGGCACCGGCGCCCATAAAAAAGATGGCCGCGAGCCGGCCATACAACTGCGCATGCGCCGTTCCGAATGCGCCGGCCGAGCGCATTCGGAACTCGGCCGAGCGGCGGCGGCGCACACGCAGTAACGTGATGGCGCTGCTGGCGCCATTTTTGAAAAGGCCACAGTGGCTGGCGGCAGTGGCGGGACACCTGCAGTGAGTGCATGCCATGCACTCATCATAGGTGGTCTGTGGAGGACTCGGAGCACTGACAGGGCCCAGGCAGGAGTGAGGAGGACGGACTCAAGGTCAGTGAAACAGGGGGGGATACAAGGGGACAGCGTCATCAGTGTGTTGTATCCTCCTCTGGTTCCTGTGTCCCTTTCACCTCTTCACAGGTCAGGGCAGCACAGTGCTGCCCTGACCTGTGGAGTGGTGAAAGGGGCACAGGAGGAGGACACAGCACACTGATGATGTGCAGAAGTAATATGGTGGTGTCCGCAGCCTCTGTCCCCCTCCTGTAGTGTGTCCGCACCTCTGTCCCCCTCCTGTAGTGTGTCCGCAGCCTCTGTCCCCCTCCTGTAGTGTGTCCGCAGCCTCTGTCCCCCTCCCGTAGTGTGTCCGCAGCCTCTGTCCCCCTCCTGTAGTGTGTCCGCAGCCTCTGTCCCCCTCCTGTAGTGTGTCCGCAGCCTCTGTCCCCCTCCTGTAGTATGTCCGCAGCCTCTGTCCACCTCCTGTAGTATGTCCGCAGCCTCTGTCCCCCTCCTGTAGTATGTCCGCAGCCTCTGTCCCCCTCCTGTAGTATGTCCGCAGCCTCTGTCCCCCTCCTGTAGTATGTCCGCAGCCTCTGTTCCCCTCCTGTAGTATGTCCGTAGCCTCTGTCCACCTCCTGTAGTGTGTCTGCAGTCTCTGTCCCCCTCCTGTATCGTGTGTCCGCAGCCTCTGACCATCTCTTGTCATGTCTACAGTCTCTGAGGGGATCCTAGAAAGGAGTCAAGAGTGGGTGTGCCGCCGGGATGGGGGTTACGGCCCAGGAAGAAACAGACGTGTGGACTGGGAAGAGGAGATCAGAGCCACCAAGCTGGAGCCGTCTGACTGAGCCCCACACTGTGCACCCGAGAGGAGGTAAGTGACAGTGCCGCCAGGCCATTCTGAGGGGGGGTCACTGTCTGATGTAAGGAGGTGAATGAATACAATAATGTAAGGGGGCACTGATATAAAGGTTTCCCCCTTATATTAGTACCCCCCCTTTACCTTAGTGTATTCACTCTGTGGAAGGTGGTCTCTATTCACCAGAGCCCCTCCCCCCACATCAGAGTTCCCCCTTACATCATGATCTGCAGCGTTCCCCTTTACATAAGAGTTCCCTTGCACTGGAAGGGGGCATCCTGCAGACTCTGATGTAAGAGGGAACTCTGTGCTGGCTGGGTTATAGTAACCTAACCTTCATGTGAATTGAGAAATATGTTTTTTTACTTTTGTTTAACTTAAACACATTGATATTAGCATTAGCTATGTGTTTTTAGTTCAAATATTGATATTTGCACTGTTTAGCACTAAAAACCGTAATTTTCGGTACTTTTTTGCAGCATCAGTAAAAAATGCGGCTCTGCCAGTAATCTTCATTATTTTTGCCAGTAAGAAATTGGTGCCGTACAGAAATTTTGGCATCCTTGCCAGTAAATTTCACTTCAGGGGGTTGGCAACACTGAGGGAGGCCATGCAGCGTAGGTTAGCTGAGGCATTAGGTCTGGAGTCCTCTGGGTCACTAAGGACGACATGATCCGCAGCCACCTCCTCCCAGCCACGTACAAGTCCACGGGTATCTTGGGACTGTAAATCATCCCTAAAAGACTGCTGCTGTTGATGCTGCTGAGTGCCAGGCTCCACCTCCATGCTGACACAATCCTCCTCCTCCTCTTCCTCCTCCTCCTCGTCCTCTTCCTGTGCGATAGGTGGGACAGAAGGAACACTGTCTGGGTAAAGGGGGCCTTGAGAGGCAAGGAAGTCCTCCTCTTCCTGCCTCTGTACTGCCTCAAGTGCCCTGTCCATTATTCCACGCAGCGTGTGCTCCAACAGGTGGACAAGAGGTACAGTGTCACTGATGCATGCACTGTCACTGCTCACCATCCTCGTGGCCTCCTCAATTGGTGCCAGGACAGTGCATGCATCCCTGATCATGCCCCACTGGCGTGGAGAAAAAAAACCAAGCTCCCCTGACCCTGTCCTGGTGCCGTAGTCGCACAGGTACTCATTGATGGCCCTCTGCTGCGTGTGCAGCCCCTGCAGCATGGCCAATGTTGAGTTCCACCTGGTGGGCATGTCACATATAAGGCGGTTCTTGGGCAGGTTCAACTCCTTTTGCAGCTCAGCCAGGCGAGCACTGGCATTATAAGATCTGCGGAAATGCACACAGACTTTCCTGGCCTGCCTCAGGACATCCTGTAAGCCCGGGTACCTGCCCAAGAACCGCTGCACCACCAGGTTAAGGACATGAGCCACACAGGGCACATGGGTCAGTTGTCCCTGTTGGAGGGTGGAGAGGAGGTTGGTGCCATTGTCGCAAACCACCATTCCTGCCTTAAGCTGGTGTGGCGTCAACCACCTCTCGGCCTGCCCCTGCAGAGCAGACAGAACCTCTGCCCCAGTGTGGCTCCTGTCCCCCAAACACACCAGCGCAAGCACGGCATGGCATCTTTTTGCCTGCGTAATTGCGTAGCCCCTTGAACGCCTACGGAGCACCGCTGGTTCAGAGGACAAAGCACAGGAAGAGGCCATGGAGGAAGAAGAAGAGGAGGGGGTGGAGGAGAGAGGCGTGTCACAACCAGTAGTAGCATTTTGGAGGCATGGCGGCGGAACAACCTCCAACACTACTGCACCTTGTCCTGCATCCTTCCCAGCTGCCAAAAGAGTGACCCAATGGGCCGTGAAAGAAAGGTAACGTCCCTGTCCATGCCTGCTGGACCATGAGTCAGCGGTAATATGCACCTTACCGCTGACCGCCCTGTCCAGCGAGGCCAAGACATTGCCTTCCACATGCCGGTAGAGAGCCGGAATCGCCTTCCGTGAGAAAAAGTGGCGTTTGGGAACCTGCCACTGAGGAACTGCACATTGCACAAACTCATGGAAGGGGGCCGAGTCTACCAACTGAGAAGGCAGCAGTTGAAGCGCTAGCAATTTAGCCAAGCTAGCATTCAACCGCTGGGCATGTGGATGGCTGGGAGTGAACTTCTTTCGACGGTCCAGCAGCTGGGGCAGGGAAATTTGCCTGCTAGAATCGGACGTCAGTGTACTGCTAGCAGAGTGCCCACAAGTACTTGGCTGTGACACACCTAATTCTACACCTTCATTCCTCTCAGTGCAGGTTTCAGAGAGGACTGAAGGTATAGTGTGGTTGGAGATCCTAGCTGATGCGGTGCAAGGAGAGGTCCGCTTTGTTCTTTGGTGTGGGTCTTTAAGGTAGGCTTGCTAACGAGCTGCATGGCAGGTCAACATATGTCTGGTCAAGCATGTGGTGCCCAAGCGGCTGATGTTTTGGCCACGTGATATACGCTTGAGACATATGTTGCAAACAGCAGCTGTGCGATCTGATGCACTCGACTCAAAAAAGGCCCACACCAAAGAAGTTTTTGAATAACGGGCAGAGGCAGCGCCCTGCACAGGCAGAGCTCTGCGGTGTGATTCAGTCGGTGTGCTGCCCTTACGCTGGCCCCATGAGGGCATCCTGCCTCGTTGGAGATGTGCCTCCTCCTCATCCTCCTCCTCTCTCCTATTAGGCACCCACGTGGAGTCAGTGACCTCATCATCCCCTCCCTCCTCATCACTGGAGCCAATCTGGCAGTATGCTGCAGCTGCTGGAACATGACTGCCAGATTGGTGTCCTTCTTGAGCATCCCCTCTCTCTGCTCTCACGCTACTGCCTTCCTCTAGCTGGGTATCATCATCTGACCCTTCAAAACGCTGGGCATCCTCCTGGAGCATGTACCCAACACTGTGCTCAAACAGTTCGGGGGACTCCTCAGGAGGACATGGTGGGTCTAGGGAAGGAGTGACTGATGATGACATTGATACCAGGGAAGAGGACGCTTTGGCAGCTGCTTTGCCAGTACCCTGAGCCTGGGTGAGAGAGGGTGAGGAGGATGAGGAGGGCTTGGTCATCCACTCTACCAAGTCTTCGGCATGATGCGGCTCAACACGTCCAGCTGCCGAAAAGAAGGACAAGCGTGTCCCATGGCCACGTGCTGATGACGATGCACCGCGTCCACGACCAGCACTGTTGTCTCTAGACACAGAGCCTTTTTGCCCTCTTTTATTGTCTCCTGACTGTCTGCCTCTCCTTGTTTGCCTTCCAGACATTCTAATGGCCTGCAGGGAGATGGGAAAACCAGCAATAAGGGGTAGCTTCAGGTGTATATTTTGCAGGAAGCACACAACGGCCCGCTGTAAGTGCTGCAGATGACTGCCTATGTTACACAACAGGAAAAAACAGCAATAAGGGCTAGCTTCAGGTGTTTATTTTGCAGGAAGCACACTACGCCCGCTGTAAGTGCTGCAAATGCCTGTTAGTGTAACACAAAAGAAAAAAAGCTTGAGCAATAAGGGCTAGCTTCAGGTGTATAATGTGCAGGAGGCACACTACGCCCGCTGTAAGTGCTGCAAATGCCTGTTAGTGTAACACACCAGGAAAACACAGCAATAAGGGCTAGCTTCAGGTGTATATTTGGCAGAAAGCACACTACGCCCGCTGTAAGTGCTGCAAATGCCTGTTAGTGTAACACACCAGGAAAACACAGCAATAAGGGCTAGCTTCAGGTGTATATTTGGCAGAAAGCACACTACGCCCGCTGTAAGTGCTGCAAATGCCTGTTAGTGTAACACACCAGGAAAACACAGAAATAAGGGCTAGCTTCAGGTGTATATTTAGCAGAAAGCACACTCCGCCCGCTGTAAGTGCTGCAAATGCCTGTTAGTGTAACACACCAGGAAAACACAGCAATACGGGCTAGCTTCAGGTGTATAATGTGCAGGAGGCACACTCCGCCCACTGTAAGTGCTGCAAATGCCTGTTAGTGTAACACACCAGGAAAACACAGCAATAAGGGCTAGCTTCAGGTGTATATTTAGCAGAAAGCACACTACGCCTGCTGTAAGTGCTGAAAATGCCTGTTAGTGTAACACACCAGGAAAACACAGCAATACGGGCTAGCTTCAGGTGTATAATGTGCAGGAGGCACACTCCGCCCGCTGTAAGTGCTGCAAATGCCTGTTAGTGTAACACACCAGGAAAACACAGCAATAAGGGCTAGCTTCAGGTGTATATTTAGCAGAAAGCACACTACGCCTGCTGTAAGTGCTGCAAATGCCTGTTAGTGTAACACACCAGGAAAACACAGCAATACGGGCAAGCTTCAGGTGTATAATGTGCAGGAGGCACACTCCGCCCGCTGTAAGTGCTGCAAATGCCTTTTAGTGTAACACACCAGGAAAACACAGCAATAAGGGCTAGCTTCAGGTGTATACTGTGCAGGAGGCTTAGCAACAATGACACTGACACTGTCCCCTGCCTATCCTTCTCTCTCTCTGCACACAAGGTTTAGCAAAGAATATGACACTGACACTCTTCCTACCTATCCTTCTCTCTCCCTGCACACAAGGTTTAGCAAAGAATATGACACTGACACTCTCCCTGCCTATCCTTCTCTCTCCCTGCACACAGGGTTTAGCAAAGAATATCGCTGACACTCTCCCTGCCTATCCTTCTCTCTCCCTACACACAAGGTTTAGCAAAGAAAAGCACAATGACACTGTCCCTGCCTATCCTTCTCTTACCCTGCGCCGGAACACACTACACAAGGCCGCTGCGCTGGCGGCCTTTTATAGTGTGGGGCGTGTGCTAAACCCCCTGAGCTATAATTGGCCACAGGCAACCTGCCTGTGGCCAATTATGGCTCTCCTAGCTGCCGGCGCTGTGATTGGCCAAGTATGCGGGGTCACAGTGCATGCTTGGCCAATCACAGTGCCGGGATTGCACTGCGATGGCGCAGTGTATTGTGGGCCGTTCGCGTCACTCGAATTTGGCGCGAACGGCCCAAATCGTTCGATCTTCGTTGAATGATCGAACAGCCGATGTTCGAGTCGAACGTATGTTCGACTCGAACACCGAGCTCATCCCTATTCCTGATTTACACGTGGTTCCCATCTAGGCTCTCTGTTCTCCTAGAAAAGCATAATTTCAATCTGACTTTAGGACCTCTACAGTTGAAGCACCAGAGACCTTTTTTGTTAACAGGAGGACTGGGTCTTTTCCTTATTTGTCCTGCACCCAGTGTTTCCTGATGTTGAAGGATAAACACTTTAATCATCCTGGAGAAAAGGTGCCAAGCAACCAATAGTGTAAAACGGTTTATTAGGTGTACATAAAAAACAAAGTGACAGGTTCAACTCACAGCGTGTATGCAGAGAGATAGTTTGTGCCTGGATGGGCTGTGTGGAGGATCCTGCACGAGATAGTGAAGAAGTCCCTGCTGCAGTGGTAGCTTCATGGAGACAGAAGGGAGAATGCTGGAGCCACGAGTTGCACGGAGCCTGTTGACAGCTGTTAAGACCTGGAGTGGAACTGGCCAATCGGAACACGTTTCAGAGGCTAGTTATACCGCCTTCCTCAGCCGGCTGAGGAAGGAGGCGTGACTAGCTTCTGAAACGCGTTCCACTCTAGGTCTTGACAGCTGTCAACAGGCTCTGTGCAGCTTGTGGCTCCAGCAGTCTCCCGCCCTGAGCCCACCCTATTTTGAAGCCTGTTAGAGCCAATGGCTCTAATTAGGTGCTTCAAAATACACTCCCCCGTTTGAATTCATGCATCCAGCGTCCTGCATAGGAGCTGGACGCATGGATAGTGGGAAAGCGCCCGTGCGCCCTTAATGGTTGCTTGGCGCCTTTTCTCCTTCCCCTCTTCTTTTCTAGTGGGGGTTCCCTGACCCCTGAGAAGGCTGCCTGTTTTCAACGGATACCACAGACATTTCCCACTGACTGTATGTCTTGTATTCTTATCTAGACAGAGTATTTAGAGACAAAGCTCAATTTTATTGCTTATTTTTATTTTTTATTTTCATTTTTATTTTCACTTTTACTCTTTTTTCTCATTTATATCAGTTTGGACATTTAATTTTTACATTTTTAGACTTTCCACCAGACAGGCTAGGGCAGCGCTGGGAATTCCTGTTTGTTTGTTCTTTGATTTGCATCCTGGTGAGGGTTCCTGCTATCTGATTAAGTGCTTGCCTACACAAGATGCAGTCAAGCTGTTTTTTAACCACTTAACGACCGCTCACTGTATATATACGTCGGCAGAATGGCACCGACAGGCACAATCACGTAGAGTGTACGTGATTGCCTTTGTACAGTTGGGGGGTCCAATCGGACCCCCCTCCTATACAGTGAGCAGCCGTTAATCGTTCGGGAGCGATCCAGGATGAGGGGGCAGCAGTTGGATTCCGGCCACCCCCTCGCGATCGCTCCCGGCGAATGAAAAAGCCCCCTCTGTCACACACAGGCAGAGGAAGCAGGAGGAAGTGATGTCATCTCTGGTGCGGCGCTCACATATACCGAGCGCCGTACAAGATAAGACATCAGGTCAGTGCACAAAACACTACACTGACACCAGAACACATAGGGACATAATTCGCCCCCCAGGCCCCCCCAGACACCCCCAGATCACCCCCCAGATCACCCCCAGCCCCAGTCACAGTGTCACTGATTGCAGTGACCATTTATTTACTGATCACTGCAATCAGTGACATTTGTGACTGTAAAAGTGTCACTACAGTCAGTTTCAGGTCCAGTGTAGCCCCCTAACCCCCCCCTAATAAAGGTTTAACCCCCTGATTGCCCCCAGATATCCCTTTCACCCCCTATCACCACTGTCGCTAAGCGATCATTTTTCTGATCACTGCCTTAGCGTCGGTGATGCCGATCGGTAGCCAGTAATTTTTTTTAGGTTCGCCGCAGGTTTTTATAGCGTCAGGTACCCCAATATATTATCTAATAAGGGTTTAACCCCTTTGATTGCCCCCCCAGGTAACCCTTTCACCCCCTATCACCACTGTCGCTAAGCGATCGTTTTTCTAAACGCTGTCTTCGTGTCGGTGATGCAGATCGGTAGCCAGTAATTTTTTTTAGGTTCGCCGCAGGTTTTTATAGCGTCAGGTACCCCAATATATTATCTAATAAAGGTTTAACCCCCTTGATCGCCCCCCAGGTAACCCTTTCACCCCCTATCACCACTGTCGCTAAGCGATCGTTTTTCTAAACGCTTTCTTAGTGTCGGTGATGCAGATCGGTAGCCAGTAATTTTTTTTTAGGTTCGCTGCAGGTTTTTATAGCGTCAGGTACCCCAATATATTATCTAGTAAAGGTTTAACCCCCTTGATCGCCCCCCAGGTAACCCTTTCACCCCCTATCACCACTGTCGCTAAGCGATCGTTTTTCTGATCGCTGTCTTAGAGTCGGTGATGCAGATCGGTAGCCAGTAATTTTTTTTAGGTTCGCTGCAGGTTTTTATATAGCGTCAGGTACCCCCATATATTATCTAATAAAGGTTTTAACCCCCTGATTGCCCCTAGTTAACCCTTTCACCAGTGATCACCATATAAGTGTTACGGGTGACGCTGGTTAGTTAGTTTGCTTTTTATAGTGTCAGGGCACCCGCCGTATATAACCCAATAAAGGTTTAACCCCCTGATCGCCCGGTGGGTGATATCAATTAGGTTTTAGCTTCAGAGAGGGTCTGCGTCACACCCCAGGCAGCGTCAGGTTAATGCCAGTAACGCTAACACCCACGCGTGAAGCATACACCCCCCTTAGTGGTATAGTATCTGAACAGATCAATATCTGATCTGATCAGATCTATACTAGCGTCCCCAGCAGTTTAGGATTCCCAAAAACGCAGTGTTAGCGGGATCAGCCCAGATACCTGCTAGCACCTGCGTTTTTCCCCTCCGTCCAGCCCAGCCCAGCCAAGTGCAGTATCGATCGATCACTGTCACTTACAAAACACAACACACATAACTGCAGCGTTCGCAGAGACAGGCCTGATCCCTGCGACTCCAGTGCTGTAGGAGGTGATTTCACCACCACAGTTAAAAAAAAAAAAGCATATATGCCAAAGCATGGGGGCAGCAGGGGCGGAGGAGCGGAGGAGCGATTTTGCTCCTAATGCCGCGTACATACGGTCGAAATTCCGACGGAGGCTTGCCCGTGGAAAAGTTTGACCATGTGTGTACGGCATAACTTTTTTGCGGGAGGATGCCCCAATGCTTCGGCATATATAAATGGTGCATGTATGCCCATCATTAGAAGTGGGTGGATGAATGGCGGTATTCTAATGGTGGGCATACCCACCGATCAATCTCTTTTTTCGTTCAGCCAACAGGCTGCATGAAAAAAAGATTACAATACATGTCCAACAAGGACCAGCAACGTACTGGTATGTTGCTGGACTTTGAATGTTTATACCAGAATGATGCCTGCGGGTTTAGGTATCATCTTGGTATCATTCTTTTCAGCCAGCGGCCGGCTTTCATGTAAAAGCAATCCTAGCGGCTAATTAGCCTCTGGACTGCTTTTACAAGCAGTGGGAGGGAATGTCCCCCCCCGGATATAAAAAGCGCCATTGGGAAATTGGGAAAGCATTTTATCACACCGATCTTGGTGTGGTCAGATGCTTTGAGGGCAGAGGAAAGATCTAGGGTCTAGAAGACCCCAGTTTTTTCAAAAAAAGAGTACCTGTCACTACCTATTGCTATCATAGGGGATATTTACATTCCCTGAGATAACAATAAAAATGATAAAAAAAAAATATATGGAAGGAACAATTTTAAAATAAAATATAAAAGCAAAATTTATAATAAAAAAAAAAAAAAAAAGAAGCATCCCTGTCCTGCCCTGCTCTTGCCCAATGGCGAACGCAAGCGTCGGTCTGGCGTCATATGTAAACAGCAATTGCACCATGCATGTGAGGTCAGATTGAGGGCAGTAATTTTAGCAGTAGACCTCCTCTGTAAATCTAACGGGGTAACCTGTAAAGGCTTTTTAAGGCTTTTAAAAATGTATGTAGTTTGTCGCCAATGCGCGTTTGTGCGAAATTTTAAAGCATGTCGTGTTTGGTATCTATGTACTTGGCCTAAGATCATCTTTTTTATTTCATCAAACATTTGGGCAATATAGTGTGCTTTAGTGCATTAAAATTAAAAAAAGTGTATTTTTTCCCCAAAAAATGCGTTTGAAAAATCGCTGCGCAAATACTGTGTAGAAAAAAAAAATGCAACACCCACCATTTTAATCTGTAGGGCCTTTGCTTTAAAAATATATATAATGTTTGGGGGTTCAACATAATTTTCTTGCAAAAAAAAAATGTTTTGCATGTAAACAAAAAGTGTCAAAAAGGGCTTTGTCTTCAAGTGGTTAGAAGAGTGGATGTAAGCTTCCTAATGTTGTGTATAAAATGCCAGAACAGTTCAAAACCCCCCCAAATGACCCCATTTTGGAAAGTAGACACCCCAAGCTATATACTGAGAGGCATGTCGAGTCCATGGAATATTTTATATGTTGACACAAGTTGCGGAAAAAAGACAATTTATTTTTTATTTTTATTTTTTTTGCACAAAGTTGTCACTAAATGATATATTGCTCAACATGCCATGGGTATATGTGGAATTACACCCCAAAATAAATTCTGTTGCTTTTCCTGAGTACGGGGATACCACATGTGTGAGACATTTTGGGAGCCTAGCCGCGTACGGGACCCCAAAAACCAAGCACCGCCTTCAGGCTTTCTAAGGGTGTAAATTTTTGATTTCACTTCTCACTGCCTATCACAGTTTCGGAGGCCATGGAATGCCCAGATGGCACAAAACCCCCCCAAATGACCCCATTTTGGAAAGTAGACACCCCAAGCTATTTGCTGAGAGATATTGTGAGTATTTTGCAGATCTCGCTTTTTGTCAAAAAGTTTTGAAAATTGAAAAAAAAAAAATATATATATATATTTTCTTTCTTCATTTTCAAAAACAAATGAGAGCTGTAAAATACTAACCATGCCTCTCAGCAAATAGCTTGGGGTGTCTACTTTCCAAAATGGGGTCATCTGGGGGGGTTTTGTGCTATTTTGGCATTTTATGGCCTTCGAAACTGTGATAGGTAGTGAGGAGTGAAATCAAAAATTTGTGCCTAGAAATCCAGAAGTCGGTGCTTGGTTTTCGGGGTCCCGTACGCGGCTAGGCTCCTAAAAAGTCCCACACATGTGGTATCCCCGTACTCAGGAGGCATGGTGAGTATTTTACAGCTCTAATTTGTTTTTGAAAATGAAGAAAGAAAATCATTTTTTTTTTTTTTTTTCAAATTTTCAAAACTTTTTGACAAAAAGCGAGATCTGCAACATACTCACCATACCTCTCAGCAAATAGCTTGGGGTGTCTACTTTCCAAAATGGGGTCATTTGGGGGGGTTTTGTGCCATCTGGGCATTCCATGGCCTCCGAAATTGTGATAGGCAGTGAGAAGTGAAATCAAAAATTTACACCCTTAGAGAGCCTGAAGGCGGTGATTGGTTTTTGGGGTCCCGTACGCGGCTAGGCTCCCAAAAAGTCTCACACATGTGGAATCCCCGTACTCAGGAGAAGCAACAGAATGTATTTTGGGGTGTAATTCCACATATGCCCATGGCATGTTTGAGCAATATATCATTTAGTAACAACTTTGTGCAAAAAAAATAAAAAATAAAAAAATAAATTGTCTTTTTTCCACAACTTGTGTCAACATATTAAATATTCCATGGACTTGACATGCCTCTCAGTATATAGCTTGGGGTGTCCACTTTCCAAAATGGGGTCATTTGGGGGGGTTTTGAACTGTCCTGGCATTTTATACACAACAAGCTTACATCCACTCTTCTAACCACTTGAAGACAAAGCCCTTTCTGACACTTTTTGTTTATATGAAAAAAAAATTTTTTGCAAGAAAATTATGTTGAACCCCCAAACATTATATATTTTTTTAAAGCAAAGGCCCTACAGATTAAAATGGTGGGTGTTGCATTTTTTTTCCACACAGTATTTGCGCAGCGATTTTTCAAACGCATTTTTTGGGGAAAAAATACACTTTTTTTAATTTTAATGCACTAAAAAACACTATATTGCCTAAATGTTTGATGAAATAAAAAAGATGATCTTAGGCCGAGTACATAGATACCAAACACGACATGCGTTAAAATTTCGCACAAACGCGCATTGGCGACAAACTACATACATTTTTAAAAGCCTTTAAAAGCCTTTACAGGTTACCACGTTAGATTTACAGAGGAGGTCTACTGCTAAAATTACTGCCCTCGATCTGACCTTCGCGGTGATACCTCACATGCATGGTGCAATTGCTGTTTACATATGACGCCAGACCCACACTTGCGTTCGCCATTGCGCAAGAGCAGGGCAGGACAGGGGTGCTTTTTTTTAAAAAATAAATTTTGCTTTTTTATTTTATTTTTAAACTGTTCCTTCCATATTTTTTTTTTTTATCATTTTTATTGTTATCTCAGGGAATGTAAATATCCCCTATGATAGCAATAGGTAGTGACAGGTACTCTTTTTTTGAAAAAACTGGGGTCTATTAGACCCTAGATCTTTCCTCTGCCCTCAACGCATCTGACCACACCAAGATCGGTGTGATAAAATGCTTTCCCAATTTCCCAATGGCGCTTTTTATATCCGGGGGGGGCATTCCCTCCCACTGCTTGTAAAAGCAGTCCAGAGGCTAATTAGCCACTAGGATTTCTTTTACATGAAAGCCGGCCGCTGGCTGAAAAGAATGATACCAAGATGATACCTAAATCTGGTATAACCATTCAAAGTCCAGCAACATACCAGTACATTGCTGGTCCTTGTTGGACATGTATTGTAATCTTTTTTTTCATGCAGCCTGTTGGCTGAACGAAAAAAAAGAGATTGATCGGTGGGTATGCCCACCATTAGAATACCGCCCTTCATCCACCCACTTCTAATGATGGGCATACATGCACCATTTATATATGCCGAAGCATGGGGGCATCTTCCCGCAAAAGTTATGCCGCATACACATGGTCAGACTTTTCCACGGGCAAGCCTCCATCGGAATTTCGACCGTATGTACGCGGCATTAGGAGTAAAATCGCTCCTCTGCTCCTCCGCCCCTGCTGCCCCAATGCTTCGGCATATATGCTTTTTTTTTTTAACTGTGGTGGTGAAATCACCTCCTACAGCACTGGAGTCGCAGGGATCAGGCCTGTCTCTGCGAACGCTGCAGTTATGTGTGTTGTGTTTTGCAAGTGACAGTGATCGATCGATACTGCACTTGGGTGGCCTGGACTGGACGGAGGGGCAAAACGCAGGTGCTAGCAGGTATCTGGGCTGTTCCCGCTAACACTGCGTTTTTGGGAACCCTAAACTGCTGGGGACGCTAGTATAGATCTGTTCAGATCAGATATTGATCTGTTCAGATACTATACCACTAAGGGAGGTGTATGCTTCACGCGTGGGTGTTGGCATTACTGGCACTAACCTGACGCTGCCTGGGGTGTGACGTAGGGTTAACTAGGGGCAATTAGGGGGTTAAAACCTTTATTAGGTAATATATGGGGGTACCTGACGCTATAAAAACCTGCGGCGAACCTAAAAAAAATAACTGGCTATCTATCGGCACCAGCATAACTAATACAGCGTTTAGAAAAACGATCGCTTAGTGACACTGGCAAAAGGGGGTGAAAGGGTTACCTAGGGGGGCGATCAAGGGGGTTAAACCTTTATTAGATAATATATGGGGGTACCTGACGCTATAAAAACCTGCGGCGAACCTAAAAAAAATAACTGGCTACCTATTGGCATCACCGACAATAAGACAGCGATCAGAAAAACGATCGCTTAGCGACAGTGGTGATAGGGGGTGAAAGGGTTACCTGGGGGGCGATCAAGGGGGTTAAACCTTTATTAGGTAATATATGGGGGTACCTGACGCTATAAAAACCTGCGGCGAACCTAAAAAAAATAACTGGCTACTGATCGGCATCACCGACAATAAGACAGCGATCAGAAAAACGATCGCTTAGCGACAGTGGTGATAGGGGGTGAAAGGGTTACCTGGGGGGCGATCAAGGGGGTTAAACCTTTATTAGGTAATATATGGGGGTACCTGACGCTATAAAAACCTGCGGCGAACCTAAAAAAAATAACTGGCTACCGATCGGCATCACTGACAATAAAACAGCGATCAGAAAAACGATCGCTTAGCGACAGTGGTGCTAGGGGGTGAAAGGGATATCTGGGGGTGATCAGGGGGTTAAACCTTTATTAGGGGGGGTTAGGGGGCTACACTGGACCTAAAACTAAACTGTAGTGACACTTTTACAGTCACAAATGTCACTGATTGCAGTGATCAGTAAATAAATGGTCACTGCAATCAGTGACACTGTGACTGGGGGCTGGGGGGTGATCTGGGGGGTGATCAGGGGGTGTCTGGGGGGCCTGGGGGGGCGATTTATGTTCCTATGTGTCCTGGTGTCAGTGTACTGTTTGTGCACTAACCTGTGTGTCTTCTCTTGTACGGCACTCGGTATATGTGAGCGCCGCATGAGAGATGACATCACTTCCTCTGCCTGTGTAAACATTACACAGCAGAGGAAGCTTTCTCATTCGCCGGGAGCGATCGCGAGGCGGTGGCCGGAATCGAACGGCCGTCCCCTCATCTCGGATCGCTCCCGAACAATTAACGACTGCTCACTGTATAGAAGGGGGGTCCAATCGGACCCCCCAACTATACAAAGGCAATCACGTATATGTACGTGATTGTGTCTGTCGGTGCCATTCTGCCGACGTATATTTACAGTGGGCGGTCGTTAAGTGGTTAAGCCTGGGTTCACACTGGTGCGACACGACACTCGTCCTACTTTGGATCCGACTTTGCCCTGCGACTTGAAGTCAGAGACGCGTCCGACTTCAATGAACGGGGATCCGACTTGGATCCCCGCCAATACCAGGCACTGTGTTTGGTATGAATCTTGAGGGGGAACTCCACGCCAAATTTTAAATAAAAAACCGGCATGGGTTCCTCCTCCAAGAGCATACCAGGCCCTTCGGTCTGGTATGGATTTTAAGAGGAACCCCCTACACTGAAAAAACAGCGTGGGGGTCCCCCCAGAATCCATACCAGACCCTTATCCGAGCACGCAGACCAACGCCATCCTGGGGATTGCGTTGTAAATGAGCCACAAGTCAGTCTTCTTGTGCAATGTATGTGCTGGCCTGCCCTTGCAACCTAATTTACATAGAGGAAAACACTCAAAGTTAAGGATGGAATTTACAGACAAAGGCTATTTGGTGTTTTCTCACTGAACTCCAGGAAAAATCTGCATGAGAATCGCACCCATTCGCATTGCATAAGTGTGAACCCCGACTTAATGTGTTTGGGGGAAACCTCAATGCTGAGCTATTATATTCTGACAGCTGGCAGACTTTCCCACTGCTAAAATACACTGATCAGTGTTACAGGTTATGCATGGATAGTGGCAAGCCCATACTTGGATTTAAATTCTTCTAGCCCCTGCTAAATTGGTCAGCTTTAGAGCTAGGAGGTTTAAACCTGTTGCAGATCTCTACCTTTTCATTTTTTAAGAAATAACTGAAGAAATAACTGTTTCATCATGTCCTTTCCAGGTTGATTGCTGAATGTTCATTATAACTACATGAGCAAATATAAGGAACTCTATGTCTGCATTCCTTTTGTAGACAAACCTTAAGCCGGCCATACACGGTACGAATCTCGGCCGGTTCTAGATTCAAACCATGTGTGGGCAGACTGAATGTACCCGATGCGATTATTGCTAGTGGCTGTTATAGCTACTAGTAATAATGACTGTGTTTTCCCAGCAGGGATGGCTTCCGACGCCCCCCCTAGCCCCGCCGGGAGAACACAATGATTTTAGGGGCGTAACTATAGGGGGCGCAGCAGTCGTTACCGCAACCGGGCCCTGTGCTGCAGGGGGCCCTTTGCGGCTCCCTCTACATATGGGCACAGGTGGCTATAGGTGGGGGGTGACTAGCAGAGCTCCATGCTCGACTACTGCACTGGCTGCTCTTTAGTTTTGCATTCCCCGCATGACCTGTGTCCTCGGCCGGCTCCACAGGGTCCCCCTCTCCTGCTTTATGCAGCGCCGCTCAGTCCGGTGTCTGTTCTCCCCAGCCAAAGTCCCGCCCCCTGAGTCCGGCTCACACTGCGCTGCATGCTTCTCCCGGGCAAACAAACTTTAAGCACACAGATGCAGGGCACCCCTATGAGAGCGGGCTCCCCGGAGGACACCGCAGGCTTGTCTTCCAGACCCCCCCAGTGGCGTCGCTAGGGGGGCAGGGGGTGCGGGCCGCACCCGGGTTACACTCGCCAAAGGGGTGACACCCGTGGGTAGCGGCACCGCTAACACCGCCCGCTGCTCTGCTCTGCTCCTCTCTGATCTTGCGGCTGTGTCCCTCAGCAGAGCGGACCGAAGCCGCCTCCACCCTGTTTACATCCAAAGAGGAGGAGCCGAGGGACACACACCGCTGTGTGTATCCATCCGTGTTCTGAGGTCTGTACACACTATTATATGTACTGTATATTGACATGTGTGGGGGGGGCACTCTTGGAGGGCAGAGGTGGTGTCTATACTGAGGGGGGGTCTGCACTGAGGGGGGTGTGTATACTGAGGGGGGTCTGCACTAAGAGTGGGGATTGTATACTGATGGGGGGTCTGCACTAATGGGGGATTGTATACGGAGGGGGGTCTGCACTTAAGGGGTTGTCTATACTGATGAGGGGTCTGCACTAAGGGGGATTCTATACTAAGGGGGTCTGCACTTAGGGGGTGTCTATACTGAGGGGGGTCTGCACTGAGGGGGGTGTCTATACTGATGGGGGTCTGCACTAATGGGGGGTGTGCACTGAGGGGGGTGTCTGTACTGATGGGGGGGTCTGAACTGAGGGAGGGGGCAGTACTGAGGGGGAGGTCTATATTGATGGAGTGGGGTCTGTACTTAGTGGGGGTCTATGCTGAGGAAGGGGGTCTGTAATTAGTGAGGGGGACTTATACTGAAGGAGGGAGATCTATACTGCGGGAGGGGTGTCTGTAGTTAGTGGAGGGGGGGTCTGTACTGAGGAAAGACTATAGTTGAAGGGGGGTGACACCAATTTTTTCCGCACCGGGTGACACCAACCCTAGTGACGCCACTGAGCCCCCCTCCTCCCCGTCATACACAGATGATGACAGGTCTTTCTGGGAGAAACGCTGATCGCCTGTCCAGCACGCTGGAAGGAGCCCAAGCCACCATGGATGAGTGCCCGGCCTGCAGCTTGGTCATGGTGAGTGAGATGACCCCATCTCCCACACACCATCACATACCACACCCCATCTCCATCTCCCCTGGGGGCAGGGACCCCTTCTCACGTGGGGACAGGGATCCCTTCTCACCTGGGAACAGGGCCCCCTTCTCACCTGGGGACAGAAACCCCTTCTCACCTAGGGACAGGGCCCCCGTCTCACCTGGGGACAGGACCCCCTTCTCACCTGGGCACAGGGACCCCATCTGCCCTGGAGAAAAGGACCCCATCTCTCCTGGGGATGGGGACCCCATCTTGCCTAGGGACAGGAATCCCATCTCCCCTGGCAACGGGGACTTCATCTTACCTAGGGACCTCATCTTCCCTGGGGTCCAGGACCCCACCTCCCCTAAGAACAGGAACCCCATCTACAGACCATGCTGGCTGGCAGGGCTGGTGTCAGCCACCCTAGGGTGCCATGATGGAGGAGGGGGCAGAACACACAGAGGAAGTCTGAATCCCCAGCCATTTGGGGGGTGTACCAGCAGGGGTCACTGAACACCGGGGGGGGTACAGCAGTTCCAGTGTGGGGAGGTTGGAGGACAGACAGGGGTCTAGCAGTACCAGTGTGGGATGGCTGGAGGTTGGGGGGGGGGGGGGTACAGCAGTTCCAGCAAGATGTGCTCTCCAGCCCCTGAGAGTCAGTGATCTGTACCGATCACTGACGGTGTCCATTCATAACTGTGGCATATACTAAACTGCGTTTACTATGCTTCAGTTTATGGATAGACAGATAGCTCTGTACAGAGCTATTCCTGTCCATTCATTCTATGTAACTGCGGCTGCAAAGAAGGAGATTGGGGGCTGTGTCCTCTGTCTTCCTCTTTGTCTCAAAGGTGGAACATCTCACCAAAGTCCCCCAACGGGGCTCCTAAAAAATTGTAAAAAAATAATAAAAAAACTACTGATACCAGTGGCGGAACTACAGGGCTCACAAAGGTTATACCTGTGACCGGGCCATGGAGTTCCACTGGACTCGGAAGGAAGGGCCCTGGCTGGGGTTCAGGGGCGTCCTTTATGGTTTCTTGCATCGGGGCCCTGAAGGTTCTAGTTACGCCACTGAATGACTCTACAGAATAGATTCCTGTGGCTGCAGAAAATAAATTTGCTCTGTCTATGGCTGGCCTTAGGCTGCATTGATGTTTGAGCGTCAACATCTTCCGTTGTTCTTTGTTTTGTTTCTTTTGCTTTGTTTTTTTCACACATTTTCAGGCTTGAACATTTTTGTTGTAGCCAATGGAAAGCTAGTTAAAAGGAGGAAGAGACAGTTTTTAGGCGAGAATTAACATTAGGTACTTTTCATTAGCTCCCATTGAGGTTTATTGAGGACAGAAACATGTGATAATGCCCGAAAGAAGCTCCTGTGTTTTTTCTGAGCGTTGAGCAACAGCTCATTACTCAGATGTGAATGGGCACAGAATACCATGAAAATCTGAGTGTCTCACTAACAAATTCCTATTGCAGTGGATGCCCATAAATGTTATTGTATCTTGGCACAGACAAAAAATCAGTGAGGCAATCACAAAAGCAGGAAATGAAATTTCTAGGGGCATTCTGCACACTAAATTGGCAAGTTGCGTTTTTTTTTTTTTTTTACACCTTTAGAAAATTACAGCGGCTACAGATTGATATGGAAAGGTAGTGTTTAATATAATTAAATTATAAATGGCTTCTGTAGCAAAGTCACATACTATAATAATTTGCTGATTCTTAATTACATTTCTAATTCATTATAAGGCAGCATTGGGCTACTTTCTATAAACTGCCTATTGTATTTGTTAAACTGAAAGTTTTAAACAATGGTGATCATGTTTTCCTATGAAATTTGGCATCTAAAGAGTTTTTTGTTTGAAATTGGATGCTATGAAAACTGTGCACATTTTGCTTCCTGTATGAGACACTTGGTGGTGCTATTTATGAAAGTATATCTATGCAGTGTCATCCTAGTTCAACACAGTATAAATTATGGTATGATGGTTTTTTTTATTTTTAAAAATCCTTTATTTAACAGTTTTCAATACAAAGTGTGACAAAGAAATTTGAACAGCAGGGCATAAAAAAACCTGCAAAAATGAAGGTTAATTTCGAAATACGTAGCAATGATTTACCGAAAAGACTAGGTATCACAGCAATGGGGAGTGTAAAATTTGTAGAGGCCTGCGGTCAGTCCAATTTCAACCATCCAAACATGTATAGCACACCAACACACGCACAGATGTAGAGGGGAGAGGGTGTGGAAAGGGAAGTGGAAAAAAGGAGGGAAAGGGGGCAGGAAAAGTGAAAGGGGGTTGGGAAAGAGGAACAAAGGAGGGCAGGGTAAGGAGATGAGACAAGGCTAGAAGGCTAGAGATAAGCTGTAAAAAGGCCAGGGGTGGGGGGACCCAGAGCTACCATGTCCAGATCCCCGTATGTTTGTTTTAACAACCATTAAAATAGGCTACATTAGGTCTGGCTTCACTTGCAGTTTCCTAAAAAAAGCAAAAAAACGTATAAAACGAAAACTAAAAAAACAAATTTTTTGAATTTCCCGAATTTCCGAAAAAAGCGAATGAAACGAAAATGAAAAAAAACAAATTTTCAAATTTCCGAATTTTGGAAATTCGGAAATTCTAAAAATTCGGAAATTAGAAAATTTGTAAATTCGTAAATTCAACTTTGCAAATTTCCCATTTTCGAATTTTAGATTTTTGAATTTTGCAATTTCGAATATTCGAATCTTGAATTTTTTAAATTTCGAATTTCCGAATTTTCTAAATTCCGAATTTCCGAAATTCGGAAATTCGAAAATTCGGAAATTCAACTTTCCAAATTTACAATTTTTTAATTTTTGATTTTCGAATTTTAGATTTTCGAATTTTGCTATTTCGAATTTTCGAATCTCGAATTTTCAAATTTTCAAATTTTCGAAATTCCGAATTTCCGAATTTCGGAAATTCGAATATACGAATTTACGAAATTCAGAACAATTGGAACACGCGAGGGCTGTCTCCTGTCACCTCTAATTTTTGTCCCTACTCCGACGTCTCAGATCCAACCCAGACATCAAAGGATTCACAATTGCTAAGCAAACCCACAAACTGGCTGCCTTTGCGGATGATATCCTTTTGTTCCTATCGACACCGCTCACCACAATCCCTAATCTTCCAAATAAACTGGCCACTTTCGAAATCTTAACAAAAAATCAAGTATAACAAATCCCACGCACAAAATATCTCCTTACCCCTGGATTTGGTCAAACAATGCAGTCTAATTTTCCATTTAAATGGAACTCTGATGCAATAGCATTCCTGGGCATCCAGCTGCCAGACAAACTCTCAGACTTATACGCCAAAAACTACCTTCCAATTCTACAGCATATACAGCACGACCTAAAATTCTGGTCTATAGGCCTGTACTTATGGTTTGGAAAAGCTGCCATCCTGAAAATGAATGTCCTTCCTAGGATCTTATACATGTTACAAACTATACCGATAAAATTAACACCAGCCTTCTTTTCATCCTACCAAAGGGAATGTACGTCGTTCTTGTGGGGAAAGTCACGACCAAGGCCACTCCACTTCAGAAAATGTCATCTAGCCTGCCAATTAATAAGGGTGGTGGACTGGAGCATCCACCCCCAAGTGAAAGCATGGTTCCAACTGGAACAGGCCATATCCCTAACACATCTCCCACAAGCTTCTTGGATTGAAACCGGCCATGTCCCTCCATCCTGTAAAACACACCCTCTGACAGGCCATATCCCTAACACATCTCGCACAAGCTTCTTGGATTGAAACCGGCCATGTCCCTCCATCCTGTAAAACACACCCACTATCAGCCTTTCCGCGAAGCCTGCCATGAGTATAACTTGTCATCATCCCCAGGCCCTCTAACTGCCACAACCTGGCTTTACCCTGGGCATGGCAGATGCTTTTCTTAGAGATGACTGGCAACATCCTTCAGTCTGAGCAGAACATTTCTTTGATAAAGGTTGTCTCATGAATCTAAAAGTTGTCAAAGCATCAACACAGGATGGAACTGGGAAGCTTATGGAAGCAGTGCCACATCCTAAACGTCAATTAGTCAAATGTTGGAAGTGAAAAAATTGACTTTTTAGGCACCTATTATAAGAAAATAAACAATAATTTTATTAACAATTTAATTCATAATATATTCTATAAAAGAGAAAAAGAAAAAAACATATTAAAAAACTGCAGTGTTGCTACAGTAGTAACATAGATCATGTATGACTGGACTGTATTGTAGCACTAACTTAAGCTCTACATGTTACGCGAAGATCGCTTCTTCAGAAGCTTGTGTATTTTCTAAGAAGAGAAAGACCAATAATACGCTTTTTTAGAAACAATGTAGCAGTTACCATAATACATATAATACAACTTATCAGGGATGTGCAGATGACACCAGGACTGCATACACCAGCGAACAGGAGATACACAGCAGCATGTCTCCGTTTACTAGCATAGGGGCAGAGAGAGGGACTTACTGCACCTACAGTGGGTACGCAAAGTATTCATTTATTTTCATTTTTTTCCTCATTAATGTACACACAGCACCCCATATTGACAGAAAAACACAGAATTGTTGACATTTTTGCAGATTTATTAAAAAAGAAAAACTGAAATATCACATGGTCCTAAGTATTCAGACCCTTTGCTGTGACACTCATATATTTAACTCAGGTGCTGTCCATTTCTTCTGATCATCCTTGAGATGGTTCTACACCTTCATTTGAGTCCAGCTGTGTTTGATTATACTGATTGGACTTTATTAGGAAAGCCACACACCTGTCTATATAAGACCTTACAGCTCACCGTGCATGTCAGAGCAAATGAGAATCATGAGGTCAAAGGAACTGCCTGAAGAGCTCAGAAACAGAATTGTGGCAAGTCACAGATCTGGCCAAGGTTACAAAAAAATTCTGCAGCAC
This sequence comes from Rana muscosa, assembly GCA_029206835.1. NCBI lineage: Eukaryota > Metazoa > Chordata > Amphibia > Anura > Ranidae > Rana > Rana muscosa. The sequence goes on from CM055121.1 coordinate 77,504,844, forward strand.
TTAAGGTTCCTAAGAGCACAGTGGCCTCCATCCTTAAATGGAAGATGTTTGAAACGACCAGAACCCTTCCTAGAGCTGGCCGCCCGGCCAAACTGAGCTATCGGGGGAAAAGAGCCTTGGTGAGAGAGGTAAAGAAGAACCCAAAGATCACTGTGGCTGAGCTCCAGAGATGCAGTTGGGAGATGGAAGAAAGTTGTAGAAAGTCAACCATCACTGCAGCCCTCCACCAGTCAGGGCCCTATGGCAGAGTGGCCCAACGGAAGCCTCTCCTCAGTGCAAGACACATGAAAGCCTGCATGGAGTTTGCTAAAAAACACCTGAAGGACTCCAAGATGGTGAGAAATAAGATTCTCTGGTCTGATGAAACCAAGCTAGAACTTTTTGGCCTTAATTCTAAGCGGTATGTGTAGAGAAAACCAATACAGTCCCAACAGTGAAGCATGGTGGTGGCAGCATAATGCTGTGGCGGTGTTTTTCAGCTGCAGGGACAGGGCGACTGGTTGCAATTGAGGGAAAGATGAATGCGGCCAAGTAAAGGGATATCCTGGATGAAAACCTTCTCCAGAGTGCTCAGGACCTCAGACTGGGCTGAAGATTTACCTTCCAACAAGACAATGACCCTAAGCACACAGCTAAAATAACATGTGGCTTCACAACAACTCTGTGACTGTTCTTGAATGGCCCAGCCAGAGCCGTGACTTAAACCCAATTGAGCATCTCTGGAGAGACCTAAAAATGGCTGTCCACTAACGTTTACCATCCAACCTGACAGAACTGGGGAGGATCTGCAAGGAGGAATGGCAGAGGATCCCCAAATCCAGGTGTGAAAAACTTGTTGCATCTTTCCCAAAAAGACTCATGGCTGTATTAGATCAAAAGGGTGCTTCTACTAAATACTGAGCAAAGGGTCTGAATACTTAGGACCATGTGATATTTCAGTTTTTCTTTTTTAATATGTAGCGGACCCCCAAAATTGGGGTCGCTATGCTCTTAATTTAAGGGCAGCCTGAGCAATAGTTTGGTTCAGGTTCTCCAATTCTGCTTAGTTTGGACTCTGCTCTGCTGTAATGTTGCCTGGAGTATAGTTCCCCTTGTCCTGTGGGTGGCACTGTTGCCCAGGTCTTGAGGAGAACCAAAGGTGGCGTTGAGGTGTGGTTGGGTGTCCTCTCTCGGCTACCATGTGGTGGGCAGGTTTTGCCTGCTGTGCATGCCGGGAGAGGGTACATAAAGGGCAGACGCCATGATCTGGGGTGGTGTGCCGGGGGGATTCCAAGGAGGACGCCTGGTGGCAAAGTCGTGCCCTTTGGCCCTACTGGCCGGGGGGTGCGTGAACTGGTCGAGGAGTCTTGGGCACCTTTAGCCCGAGGCTGTAGAGTTCCAGGTAGGCCCAGTACCTTCAACTGGGTCTACAAAACAACCACTGGAGTCCCAGGGAGCCCGAGGGAGGGTGGCCCGCTCTGAAACAGAGGAAACCGGGGGAGGACCTGTCCGATGGATTGGTGAAGGAAGTCACGGTCTCTGGGAGGAAGGATTCGTGAGTTGCAAGATAGCTCCTATAGCGTGCCCCATTGGCACCTATGGTCTCTATAATCTACAGGCGTTAGGAAGTTCTAAATTCAGGAACTAAAGGATTCTGTGGCAGAGGATCTCCTGAACTTGTCCGTGAAGGGGACTAAAACGAAAGTGTCATGTTCGTGCTTCACTCCGGCTGCTAGAACTGTGAGAGGGATCTATCCGGGTGAGCAATACCCACTCAGGCTTGCGTGGAGAATAGGGTGACTGGGTGACGCGTGCCTGAACCTATTTCCCTACCAAATCCCATTGCTGTTTTCAACCTTTTTCCCAAATTAGTTTCAAGCAAAGAAAATAAAATCATCTGTTGGAGTTTAAATACTGTCTGGACATTGGCCTTCTTTCGGGGAAGAATAGACTTTTCCCTACATTCTAGGGACAAGAACCAACGGAGGGAGGTAACTCGCTGCAGGACCCAAAATTGCAAGAACACCGCTCAACCTCTTATACCAGGAGGATACGGGCATGTGGCATGGTGTGCCTTTACCCCTGCAAGTGAAGGTAGGCAGGAAAAAAGGGTCTGTGTGCTACAAATAAATCTGCAAAAATTTCAACAATTCTGTGTTTTTCTGTCAATATGGGGTGCTGTGTGTACATTAATGAGGAAAAAAAACAACTTAAATGATTTTAGCAAATGGCTGCAATATAACAAAGAGTGAAAAATTTAAGGGGGTCTGAATATTTTCCGTACCCACTGTAAGACTGTGCAAGAAGGCGTGGCTTGGACGGGACCCAAGATGGCCGCATGATCTAAGAGCTCCGGCACACTGAGGACTTTTAACGCTGATTTTGGGGGATTTCCAAGCTCTTTTAAAGATGGGCAGAACACACAGAAGCACCTTGACTCCCCGCTCCCTGAAGGACTTCGGAACGCAACTCAGCGGCAACATACCGCAGATGTTCCGGACCCCAACACACCACGCGGAGTCACAGGCTTCACAGGCCTCCCAGGCCTCATCCTCGAGCTCGCCTAGAAATACTACCGAGCTGCTCTCGGACGACAATAGAGCCGCGAACCCGAGCCTCCTTGATTTGCAAAGAGACTTGCAGCTGATCTCCCTGGACATTAAGCATACACTGACGGCTGCCATTTCCGACCCCAAGATGAAAATACAGGGGATGAATAACCGCCTGACTGAAGTGGAAGAAACCACACAGCTTCAAGCTGCAGCGATCAGGCAAGTTCAAAAGACGTACGATATGCACCTGCCACACATGTTTGAATTGCACAGACAAGTGGAAGATTTAGACAATCGGGGCCGCAGGCACAATATAAGAATAAGAGGTGTACCCGAGGGCATAGAACAGGCCTCCCTATCACAGACAATATGCACCATCTTTAATGACTTGCTCGATAGGCCCGCAGACTCCTCCATAGAGATGGAGAGACTACACCGTGATCTGAGACCTCCCCCTAGGGATTCCGAACCCCCCAGGGATATAGTCTGCTGCATTGTGAACTTCCCTTTGAAAGAGGAGATACTCAGGAAAGCGAGGGACAGGGGGCGCTTTTTATACAATGGCGCCAACATAAAACTTTTCCAGGACTTGTCCCAGATAACATTGCAGAATAGGCGTACCTTGCGCCCCCTGCTGGACGCATTGCGATCACGCAATATTCAGTACAGGTGGAAATTCACGTTTAGTTTATCAGCAACTACCAGAGGATGCACAGCACTTCTCCGGACACCGGAAGACCTGCCTAACTTCTGCGAGCAACTTGACCTACCGCCTGTAGACATACCCGACTGGCACTCGTTTTACTTCCCCACGGAACCATGGAAACCAGTATCACATATGTCGTCACCTAAGGCTCAGCGACAAAGATCCAGATGCCACAGACTAGATCCCACTTCTCCAGGGGAGCGCCTCTCCCATCAAGATCTCTCCTCACACCCTCCTGGGCATGCTGACACCCCACGTAGGGGAAACCGAGACATGTGACCTACTAGGCATATGATTGTTGACCCATGGGTCAGTAAGTTGAGTTCTCTCCTTTTCTTTACTTGCTTGTAATTTTTGTCCATTTGTTTCTCTGTTCCCGCATCCGTTCCATCACAACGAGCATCCAAGGACCTCTGACACAGCGTGATGACTCCCTCCTCCCACCTCTCTACTAAGAACAATGAACTTTTCCACGGACTGTTCTCATCCAGGTACTGTTTTCATTGTCTCACAGGTTCCCTTCTTGCTTGACCTACACCTAAGTAACTGTTGCTGCTGATGCTGTGGTTAATAGTGAGCCTCTTACCACCCCTTTGACTTTTTGGCACTTCCACTCAACATGTGTCTAAACCAGAGTCTATGAGCTGCAGCCGAAGGAAAAGACACAAATCCCAAGTGTACTCATGCTTTGATTCCCCCCCCCATCCTCCCCCAGGGGTCTTACCCCCCTTTTTTTTTTAGGTTGTGATGCTGTCGTTTATTTGTTTCTATTTCTAGATCCTCTGGCTGATTTACTCTTTAGGCTTAGGCTTTACTTTATACGCATATGTTGTGTTTCTCAGTTGAGCTCAGTTGAGCTCCCAACCTAACAGCTGGGGACAGACAGAGACTCACACCAGGTCTGTAGTATTTTTAGAAGACAGGCTGTTAACCCACCTGACTTATTATCCTCCCAGGTGCTTATTGAAACTAGCAGCATCTATAGTGGAAAGGAAGGAAAGGGGATAAAAAGACATCACCAGAAGGGTAAAAGGGTTAGGCTGGCATGAGTTGGAGGATTTATGCCATACTGCACCTATGCCTTAACAACAGAACAATATCCGCGTTCTCGCGGATGTAGTTCTTACTTTCAAGTTTCCTGGGAAAAATAGTTCTCTCATCAGGCATACACCTGCCAATTAAACCTTACATGACCTCACTTCCACGCATCTAACTACAAGGCTCACATGCTCCTTAACGGAAGCATCTTGATAGACCCCTACTGTGCTTAGGGCTATGTAGCTCCGGTCGCAACAAAACCTCTCACCCGTTGACGTATTTCAGCAAAAAATTAGCTGGAGGAGTGGAGCAAGGAGGAGGAGGCTGTGATGTGCTCCTTGAGAATCTTTTACGTTCTAATACCACTTCGGTTTAGTTATTGTTCATTACACATTGTTCCCCTGTGGTGAATTATATGATATACTGTTTACTGTATGTTCAGTTATATAATTTCTGATCAATAAGGGACGATTACTGACAGTCTTACTTATCTGCTTCTTGCCTGAGTATATTTCTTGATTTTTCTGCCTCGTCCTCCCCATCGAGGATAACCTGCATATACTGATCTTTGAGTCCAAACTTTACAATTACCTTCCCCCTATTTTATATCTGCATACACCTATGGTCCTCTTTAGTGCTAACTCTCTTGTCCCCTTCCCAGTTTACTGCCTGCACACAGCAGTCCAGTAGGGCTATAGCTGAAACCCCGGACCTCTTCTTTAGGTGACTAGGTATACCTATTTCCACCTCCGGAGACCCTTTACATAAGTCACGTAGGTTCCCCACCACTGTCTTATCCCATCTAACCTCTTTTCCCCATTCCTTATTCCCCCTGAGACCTTACTGCTCGAAGTTCTACACTCTAAGATCTAATCTCTACCTCTCTTTTCTCTTTTTTCTTTTCTCACCCCCCCTTTTTTTTCTTTCTTCTCCCTCTCTCTCTCTCTTCCCCTTTTCTGTTTTTGGAGACCGCCCCTCCTCGCTCCCGTTCCCCCCTACGTTGGTCATTGTGACTACATAGTAAGCCTCGTGACTGAACATTTTGAGACAACCTAACCCAATACCCCACAAAATGCTACCTGATCAGCTGTCCAAACACAAGCATTTATCCCTTAAATGCTTATCGTTGAATGTTAAAGGTTTAAACCTCCTGGAAAAAAGATCTCAAGTTCTCTCTGCCCTGTTTAAACACAAAGCACACGTCTTGTTACTTCAGGAAACGCATTTCCGGTCAGATGCCATTCCTTTTTTTATTAGTTTACTTTTTATTATTTGTTTTTCATGCCTATTGTACATACATGCTATACAAAATACAATGAAAGAAAAGGATAGTGATGACACAAGTCAAAAAAAAAAGAAAAAAACATTTTTTTTGTGACATTGTGCAATATACAATCATGCCTTAGCATATTTACTCCCACCCAAACCTCCCTCCCTCCCTCTCCCTCACCACTATGCACTTAAACTTTATATGTTCGTAAGTTGCCTATAATTTCAAAGACGGAAATAAAGGGGACCAAGAAGAGCGACAGAGAGAAGAAACATAGGACAGAGAAAGGGGAAAGGAAAAAGCAAGCAAAAAGGGTGAAAAGCGCAATAAGAAAAAATGAGAGAAAAAAATAAAAAGAGAAGGGAGAGGAAAGAGGAAAAAAAAAAAGGGGGGGAGGGATGGAAAAGAGAATGCGTCCATACTATAGGGGGCACCCCACCTCGTCCAACCATCGCCTCCACATTCTCTCGAATTTTCCAATCCTGTTCTGCTTGATATATGACACCCTTTCACTCCATACCATTACGTTTATTGTCTCTACCCAACTTCCCACTGATGGGGGAGTCTTAGACTGCAACCTCTGTGCAATTAGCTTGCGTGCTTGAAATAAGCACCTCAAAACCACCTCTGTGGTGTCTGGCTGGGCGCTCCTCTCCTCTATTCATAATAGGCAGGTTTTCGCCACCGGTTCTAGCAGGGTCCCAAATGTCTTATTTAGTCTTATTATTATCTCCTCCCAGTACCTAAATAATTTAGGACATCGCCACATCATATGAATAAAATCCCCTGTCGCGTTACACCTAGGACATTCATCGTTTTCCCTCCACCCAAGTCTGTGCATCTTTTTAGGGGTGTAATAAACTCTATGGAGGAAATATAGGTGGGATATTCTCTGTGCAGGGGAAATCGAGACCAAGGTACCCTGCTCTAATACCCTGTCCCATTGAGCAGTGCTGATTGCCCCCACATCTCTTTCCCATCCTGCTTTGCTCTTGGAGGGTCCCGCTCTGCTTATTGCCCTTGCCCCCAATCTAGTGTAGAGCTCTGAGATTAGACCTTTAGATGTATTTGTCATAGCTATTTTTGAAAGGACAGGGGACTGAGTCCATACTAGTGTCGACGACCCAAATTGGGCCTGAACAGCGTGCCTGATCTGGAGATATTTGTAGAAGGTCTTGTTTGATATATTAAATTCGCTACTTAAATCTGAAAATGTTTTCATTTGGTTGCCCCTGTATAACTGAGTTAGTCTTTTAATGACCTGCCTGTCCCATTCCCGGGGTATTTCTATAGCGCTCATTTCTGGAAGTTTTTTATTACTCCATATAGGGGTAAACTCAGTTACTGCGCTATATCCCATGGATACCTTTGTTCCCTGCCAGACTTTCTTGACTAATTCTACCGTCGGGCAGCTATGGATAAAAGAGTCTGCCTCCAATGCCTCCGCCAATATGCGGTGTGGAGCCCCAGATAGCATCATTTTAACACTAGAGTTACCCTCCAGCGGGAGTCCACAACCTGCTAAATGTTGGAATTGGGAGGCCAGGAAATATGATCTCGGATGGGGAACTGAAAATCCCCCCTCTTTATTTGAAAGTTGCAGGGTTTGCAAACTGATCCTCGAGTGCCGCCCCTTCCACATCAGCTCCCTAAAGAGCGATTCTATTTTCTTAAACCAGCTTTGGGCAAACCAAGTTGGAGAATTGTGAAATAGATACAGTAGTTGTGGCAGCCATATCATTTTTATCAAGTTGCAGCGACCTGCTACTGATAGGGGGAATCGTTTCCATATGTCAGCTTTCTGTTTAAATTTAAGTAGTAGTGGGGTAATATTCAAGTTTACATACTGGTTTATATTCCCACTAATCCAGACCCCCAAATATTTCATTTTTGTAACAATTTTTAGTCGGGCTACTCCAAGTAGGGCCTGGCCATCAAGTGGGTCAACCGGCAGCAAGGCTGATTTTTCCCAGTTGATGACCAGGCCTGAGAAACGTCCAAATTCCTCCACCATCTGTATCACTGTTTTTAATGTGGACTCAACGTCCCCCAGGAAGGACAGCACATCATCCGCAAATAATGCTATCCATTCCTCCCCCTCCGGCCTGCTAAAACCCTTTATTCCTGGCATTTGTCTGGTCTTGATAGCCAATGGCTCCATTACAAGGGCAAAAAATAGGGGGGAGAGGGGGCAGCCCTGTCTTGTCCCTCTCTTCAATTGGAACTGGTCTGAGGATTTATTGTTTATTTTTATTTTCGCACGGGGTTCGCTGTATAATATTTTGACCCAATTAATAAAAATCGGGCCAAATCCAAACCTCTCCAATACCCTCCACAAGTATTCCCACTCGAGGGTATCGAATGCTATTGCGGCATCCAAGGCTAGCAATGCTCTAGTGCCGTCCTTGGCTGTAGGAATTTGTATATTTAGAAAAACCCTTCTGATATTAATACTCGTTGACCTGTTTGGAATAAAGCCTGACTGGTCTGGGTGAATGAGGCTCTGGATACATACATTGAGGCGTGTTGCAAGTCCTTTGGCCAAAATTTTTACGTCAGTACATAATAATGAGATTGGGCGGTAGGAAGAGACATCCAGATGGTCTTTCCCCTCCTTATGAATTGCGATAATCGTGGCTTCCGACATTGAGGTGGGGAGCCTCCCTGAGGCTAATGCCCACCCCAATGTCTTCAGCAGCTCTGGAAGCAGGATTTCACCGTATCGCCTATACAATTTGATTGGGAGCCCATCTGGGCCTGGTGATTTTTCACGTACGGGTGAGGGGTGAGTACTGGAACAGGCACGTAGCGGTCCCGCCGACTAATTTCCCCGGCCGGGGATCATCTCAGCGTGGACCGTAACAAGCTTGGAGCGGGCGGGCGGAAGCAGACACGCACACGCTTCACTCACACTCACACTCCTCTCTCCGCAGCTCCATCCGGTCACGCCCCACCAATAGCTTACACTCTAAGATCTCACCCCCCTTTTTTTTTCTTCTCCCGCTCTCTCTCTTCCCCTTTTTTGTTTTTGGAGACCGCCCCTCCTCGCTCCCGTTCCCCCCTACGTCGGTCATTGTGACTACATAGTAAGCCTTGTGACCAAACATTTTGAGACAACCTAACCCAATACCCCACAAAATGCTACCTGATCAGCTGTCCAAACACAAGTATTTATCCCTTAAATGCTTATCGTTGAATGTTAAAGGTTTAAACCTCCCGGAAAAAAGATCTCAAGTTCTCTCTGCCCTGTCTAAACACAAAGCACACGTCTTGCTACTTCAGGAAACACATTTCCGGTCAGATGCCATTCCTAAACTAGCAAATCATCTTTACAAACAAGCACTGCACTCCACGAGCCCAGACTCTAAAACTAAGGGAGTCTCCATACTTATTTCTAAATACGGAGATTTTCAACTAGCAGATTCATTAATTGACCCCGGGGGCAGATATATCTTTCTTAAGGGTACATATGCTTCCAAACTGATTACTTTGGCCAATATCTACAGCCCAAACGAACATCAGGTCGCATTTTTTAGGAAAGTAGGTGACCTGCTTACTAGCTTTCAGGAAGGCATGCTAATCTTGGGTGGGGACTTCAACGTACCACTGAACCCCACACTAGACACCTCATCAGGTACGTCCGCACTATCCTACCGAGCACTCCGCCAAATCAAACTTCAGCTCCAACATCTGACACTCCATGATACCTGGCGCACCCTTTTCCCAAATGACAAAGACTACACCTTCTTCTCCTCCCCACACCAAAAATACTCTAGAATCGACTACTTTTTTCTTTCTCAGACAGATTTATCATTTTTCACACAGGCCACCATAGAACCAATGTTTTTATCCGATCACCACCCGATCTCCATGACACTCACTTTTCCTGAACTGAATGTAACTTCCAAAACATGGCGCTTGAACCTCACCCTGCTAAAAGACCCAGAAACGATCAACCAGATTAGATCCCATATTCAACTCTACTTCCAGGAAAATTCCACCCCGGATATTTCCCCGGTCACAATATGGGAGGCACACAAGTGCGTGTTGAGGGGGAAACTAATTTCCTTAGCAACAAACGCCAAAAAGAGACACCAAGAACAAATTAGATCACTCATCAAAACAATCAACAGACTTGAAACTGCCCACAAACAATCGACTTTGCAATTTACATTACAGGACCTACTACACGCTAGATCAGCACTACTAGATGAACTAGGAAAACGCACAAGGAGACGCTATGTCCTCCAACAAAAAGTGTTCTATGAACACGGCAACAAGAGTGGTAGATTGCTGGCACGCACAATACAAGCAGCTAAGCTCACATCTAGAATTCACGAAATACGAGACAACCAAGGCACACTCCTCTCTAGGAAAGAAGAGATAGCCAAGCATTTCGAAAACTTCTACTCTAAACTGTACAACCTGCCCCAAAACGGCGTAGAGGGGACTAGGGCAGCCCACCGTGTTTCCCAAATAAAATAATTTCTAGCCCAGTATTGCCCGAAACCTATATCCTCCCAGCAGGCGGAGGCCATGGAAAATCCATTTTCCAAGGAGGAACTCCATCTAGCTATAAAACAAATGAAAGTGGGAAAGAGTCCCGGCCCGGATGGTCTCCCGCTAATATACTACAAATCCTTTCAAGATACACTAACACCCGAGATACTTAAGATGTTTAACTCTCTAGCGGATCCTCATACCTCATCGGGCAGACTATTAGAAGCCCATGTAACAGTTATTCCAAAGGAAGGGAAAGACCCCACACTAGCCTCAAACTATAGACCTATCTCTCTACTTAACGTAGATATCAAATTGTACGCTAAGATCCTAGCTAACAGATTACTACCACTTATCTCTGACCTCATAACAGCTGACCAGGTGGGTTTCATCCCGGGTAGGGAAGCCAGGGACAACACCATACGCACCTTGAACATACAGCATTGGTTACACTCCTCGGGAACCAAAGGCTTTCTTCTATCCCTTGATGCTGAGAAGGCGTTTGACAGGGTGACATGGGACTATATGCAGGAGGTCCTGAAAGGAATAGGCCTCCTGCCCCGCATGTTTACGTACATTAACGCCCTTTATGCTAACCCCTCTGCGAGGGTGAAGGCTAATGGCCTCCTGTCAGACGCCTTCTCTATCAGCAACGGCACACGCCAGGGGTGCCCCCTATCCCCCTTAATTTTTGTCCTGACACTAGAACCCCTTTTAAACAGACTGTGCAGCAACACCGACATCAAGGGCATCACCATAGCATGTAGAGAATTCAAAGTAGCCGCTTTTGCAGATGACATCCTGCTCTCCTTGCAATCTCCCCGAACCTCCCTACCAAACTTATAGAAGGACATATAACAATTTGGAGAGATGTCAAATCTCAAAATTAACTATTCAAAGTCCCATGCGTTAAATATTTCTTTATCCCATTTCAGTGGAAGAATGTAGCCATTACCTATCTTGGTATCCAAATTACGAGGAAAACTATCGACCTCTATAGCCACAACTTTTTGGCTGCCCTCTCAAAAATACAAACCCCCTTAAAAGAATGGACCAATTTGAATGTATCCTGGTTCAGCCGTGCAGCCATAATCAAAATGGTAGTACTCCCTCGCTTGTTATACTTAATGCAGACAATCCCAATTCATCTTCCCCTTCCTTCTTTGCGACCTATAGGAAAGCCTGCACGAACTTCCTATGGAGGAACAGCCCCCCACGCATTAAATATTCACGCTTAACCCTCTCGAAAACCATGGGTGGAATTGGCCTACCAGACCTTCAAAAATACTATCTTGCATGTCACCTGACTAGAATTGTGGATTGGAAAGTACACCACTTGGGAAAGACTTGGGTTGCCTTAAAAAAACATTTCATACATACCCCTACACACATACTCCCTTGGCTCTCACCCCGTCTATGGCCCCATTCAATTAAGACACATCCGCTAATATACCCCTCCTTAATGGCCTTTAACAAAGCAATTTCTCTCCACAAACTCTCTGCATACCTAGGACCAATGACCCCCCTGAGAGGGAATCCGGACTTCCCTCCTGGAGACTGTACATTCCTCCAGAAAGAATGGTCCCACGAAGAAATACGAGCACACAGCACTTTTTCCAGGGAGGTGTTATTAGGTCTTATGAGGACTTAGTATCTGAGTCGCGTACACACTCTTTTCCCTTTTGGTCTTACAGACAGCTGAGACACTTTCTCATTTCTAAAACTCCAATTGCGACATGGTCCAGACAACCTACTCCATTTGAAACCCTCTGCTTACATCGCATGCCACAAAGACATCTCATATCCTACATCTACACTCTTCTCCAGGATGATTTCCTCCACCCAGCGACTAAACCTATACGTACCTCCTGGGAAAAAGACCTGAATTTGACCCTTACTGACGGGGATTGGGAAACAATTTTTACGCACGCTCATAAGGAATCGATGAACATAGCGATCCAAGAAAATGGTTATAAAATTATAACCAAATGGTACAGGACTCCTTCACGCTTGCACAAGTTCTCACTCACCCTCAATCTCGAACATCTGTTGGAGATGTAAAGAAGCAATAGGCTCCATGATCCACATTTGGTGGGAGTGCAGCTCCGTCCAACCTTTTTGGACTGAGGTCCACTCCATTATAAAACACGTGACCACCTACGAGCTAGATTACAACCCTGCACAATACCTCTTACATCACACAACCCTCTCTAAACGTACCTACCATAAATCATTAGCCATGCATATGGTCAATGCAGCACGACTCTGCATACCTGTACACTGGTGCTCATCAGATGCACCTACCATTAGAGAATGGTTGCTTAGGATAGCCAAGATAGAAGAAATGGAGGAACTAATATACTCCTCTCAGGAACGCTTACAGAAATTTATGCAAACATGGGCATGCTGGTATCACTTCAAAACGTCAGACTGTTACAAATCCTATCTTCCTTCTTAAATTCTTAGAATTTTTTTTTGATAAACTAGAACTCTCAACCATGAATTCGGCCTCTCCCATAATTTAAGACGCTCCAGGGGGACGGGAGCGGGGAGCGGCCCCCGTCTCTATTTCTTTCTTTCACTTCTCCTTCTCTTTTTTCTTTTCGCCCCATCTTACCTATACATCCCTCCTTTCCACCCAAACTCCCAATTTCTCACTAATCACTTCTCTTTCTTTCTCGTACATCACGGGACACAGAGCGACATAGTCATTACTAATGGGTTATATAGATACCGTCAGGTGCTGGCACTGGCAACTTCCAAAACCGGAAGTACCCTCCCCTATATAAGCCCCTCCCATCTGGGAGCACCTCAGTTTTTTGCCAGTGTCTAAGGTGTTGGCCAAGAAGAAACATGTGTTTTTCACTGAGCTTGCGTACAGGTTCTTTTGGGCCTCAGTAAGCTATTCCGGATCCGACCAAAAAAGCTTCATAGCTAAACGGTCGGTACCCAGGCCTTGCAGAGAAGAGCAAGGTTTTGCCTGTAATGCTTCTCTTAGGAGAGCTGGACCCTGGGATCCAGAGCTCTGGTCATACCCACGACCAAGATGTTTTCTGTGCAGGGTGCTATACAGGTCCAGGGGAGTGGAATCCTTGGGAACCCGGTCCCTGAAGGTTTGATTACAATGCCTGCCGTGATAGGTGAAGTTTGGGCTTTTGTGGACCAAACAAAGTCCTGCGGCGGGGAACAGGTAAGTGGGGGCCCCCAGGAACTTGGTTCTATTGGGGGACCCCCAAGCCTAATTTGTCTTTCTGTCTGTTACCTAATGGTATTCCCGCAAAATTCTGTGCATGCCTGTAACTACTAAAAAAATGTAATAATTTTTAATGGTGGTCAAGAAAAAAAAAAAAAAAAATTTTTTATAAATATATTAGACTGCGGTACCTGTGTTTGTCCACTAGAGGCCGCTGTGGAATGTTTTCTTGTCATGTGGACTAGCTTCTTCTCAGCAGAGCAAAGTCCAGGCAGATGGTGAGTTCTCTTATAGGAAACTGCTTCCTCTGCCATGTTGCAGTGCTCGTCCATCCCCCGGCCTGCGGCAAAGAGGGGCCCTGGCTCCTGTCCCTTGTTACCATTTTTTGAAATTAGCGCCGAAGGCGCACGTGGCCGCGCGCGTGCGCGTGCACGCGCCTCTATATATAGAGGTGAGCCGGGAAAGGGGGCGGAGCCTGGGGGATGACGCTCTGTGCGCGCTGCAGCGCTTCTGCGCATGTGCGGGCGTCCCAGCAGTTTAAAAAAACCACAATGTTGTAGTGAGCTGGCTATGAAGTACAGAGACAGAGCTGGCAACATTTAAAGGCATACAGCAAGCGGTTGATACAGGCATCCCCTAGAAAGGCACATTAGTAGACACCAACTGTGATATAGCAGCAATTGTGCTAGACTATTCTCAGTAAAAGTGGTGTATTACGGCTGGAATACCTCAGCTTTAGGCTTAGGAATATGCCGTCCAGAAGCTCCGGAACTGAATCTTCCAGGAAGCGAAGGGGGTCTCATCGGGCTCGGAGGATCTTGGGCATACTTCTGCTGCACCAGTCTCCCCTGAAGTTCAGAGGTAAGTGACCGTAGAGACCCCGCAGGGGTACTTGGTACTGTGGCTGTCCTCAGTTCACCTGCTCCTGTGTATGTAACAGAGGAGGTTTTTTTTTTTTTTTTTTTCCCTCAGCTCTGGGAGGATTAGAGAGAGATTGTCAACATTAATCGCTGCCTCCTTGTCAGGGAAAGCACGCCCGATCTCCGTCTCCTCCTTCAGAGTGCCTGTTAGCAGAGCAACAGTCCCATACAGGGATCGACCTGCCTGAAGGGGATCAGGATGAGGTTGATTCTGTTATAGAGGAATCAACAGTGGGGGAACCTTTTCTCAGCATCTCAAGCTGAAAGATTATGGGTTCAGTCTCTGACTAACATGGTCCGATCAGCATTTAAAAATGCACCTTGCGGAACCATCAACCACTACTGTATCCTCGTTGGGGTCGCTAGAAGCCCCCAGACTGTTTGTTCTTTTCCACTTCACCCTTTACTGAAAGGGCTCATTTACCAGGATTGGGAACGTCCTGAGAAAATATTTATTCCCTCAAGAGATCTCTTGTATGTATAAATCACTGACATGTCCAGTGGATAATGTCCAAATGTTCAAGAACCCAATAGATAAAAGATTGGAGTCCTTATGAAAATCTGCTTGGTGATATAACCAGCAGTAGCAGCTATTGGGGTCTGCTAAGCAGTGAAGGATCAGTTGAAACAGGTCTTGAGGGACTTGACAGATCAGCAGGCGTTGCCCTAGCTGATCTACCTAGAGCCTTAGGCTTTGCGGTTGACGCCATAGAGGATTCACTCCATCAGGCCTCCCGCCTTATGCTGTCTATAGTACATATGCGTAGGCTCCTATGGCTCAAAAACTGGTCTGCTGAAGCTCCCTGTAAAGAATGGCTGGTTAGCGTCCCATTTCATGGTGAACGCTTATTCAGGGAAAACCTGGACAAATATATCCAGAAAATTTCCAGCGGTAAAAATACGCTCTTGCCGGTTAAAAATAGAGTTAGAGGTCCCTCTTTAAGAGGCCTGCTTCTCCAGTCCCTGGGGCATCGGCCGTGTAACAGTTCCGACGGCCTCCTCGGTCAATTCCCGGGGGTAAAAAACAGGGACAGTAGCAGGGTAATGAGAAACCCTGGGTCAGGGGAGGTACAAAACCTCCCCCAAAGTTAAATTCATTGAAGCCCCCACTCAGTCGGGTGGGGGGAGGACTCCAGTTGTTCGCAAGAGACCTGGCGGGACACGATCAAGACAGATAGGTGCTCTCCGCAGTAGGTTTGGGATACAGTTTGGAGTTAAAAGACTCTCCTCCTTCCCATTTTTTGAGGTCAAACGTGCCAGGGGATCCCCGGAAGAGAGAGTCCCTCCTGTTGGCACTAGAACAACTATTGCTCCAAGGAGTAATTATGGAGGTTCCCCTGGAAGAATGAGGGTTCGGGTTTTACTCAAACCTCTTTACAGTCCCGAAGCAAACGCGGACGGGAGGCCCATATTAATTCTAAAAGGGCTATACAAATTCCTGTATATCAGGACTTTCCGATGGAGTCGATCCGATCGGTGGCCACTGCCCTACAAGGGGAGGATTGGTTAGCCGCGATCGACATCAAGGATGCTTATTTGCACATTCCCATCTTTCCAGTCCACCAAAAAATTTCTACGCTTTGCAGTAGAAGGGCGCCATTTTCAGTTCAGAGCCTTACCCTTCGGTTTGGCCACAGCACCACGAGTGTTTACAAAAATTCTGGCCCTTTATTGGCCAATCTAAGAACACAAGGTGTAATGATAATGGCATATCTGGATGACTTGTTGCTGATAGACCACTCAGTGAAAAAACTAGACGTGGTCGTTCACAAGACAATCAAGTATCTGGAATCTCACGGTTGGATTATCAACCGAGACAAGTCAGCCCTAAAAAACAGTCAAAAGTCTGGAATACTTAGGGCTAAGGTTGGATTCAGGCCAGAGAAAAATATTCTTGCCTCGAGGAAAGGTGTTGTCTTTGAAAGATTTGATCCACTTAGTGGGTACAAAAAAGACAGCCGTCCATACGCCTGTATATGAGGCTGCTGGGAAAAATGGTGGCATCATTCGAAGCAGTACCCTACGGTCAATTCCATTCAAGGAATTTGCAAGGGGCCATACTGTCAGCCTGGAACAAAAAAGTTCAGGCCCTAGACTTACAATGTCCTTGTCCCCTTCCGTTCGCAAGAGCCTTCGTTGGTGGTTGGTTCCCCAGAATCTAGAAAAGGAAATCCTTCAGTCCGATTTCTTGGAAGGTGGTCACTACAGATGCCAGCCTTATAGGCTGGGGAGCAGTACTGGAGCAATAGTCTCTCCAGGGCAGATGGTCGGATGCAGAAAAGGCCCTGCCCATCAATCTCTTAGAGATACGAGCAGCCCGGTATGCCCTAGTAGCATGGACATCCAAACTCCAAGGGTCCCCTGTCAGAATTCAATCAGACAATGCCACAGCAGTGGCATATATCAATCATCAGGGGGGCACCAGGAGTCGTGCAGCCCAGAGGGAAGTAAATTACATCCTGAAATGGGCAGAAAAATATGTCCCAGCCATATCTGCGGTATTCATTCCAGGAGTGGAGAATTGGAAGGCGGACTTTCTAAGTCGCCAGCAATTAGGCCCAGAGGAAGGGTCCCTTCACCCCGAGGTTTTCTGGACAATATGTCAGCGGTGGGGAACATCGGATGTAGATCTTCTAGCATCCAAATTCAACGCAAAGGGGGACAGGTTTGTCTCTCGGACAAGGGATCCCCTAGCTTGCGGCTCGGATGCCCTAGTGTTCCCTTGGGATCAGTTCAAGCTGATATATGCATTCACACCGCCACAATGGTTACCTCGATTACTCCGCAGAATCAGGGTAGAAAAGAAACAGTGATTCCGGTGGCTCCAGCGTGGCCCCGAAGAGCGTGATACGCGGAGATTGTAAAATTTCAGTGGGGAGTCCTTGGACTCTCCCACGTCGTCCGGACCTGCTTTCGCAAGGACCGATATACCACCCTTCCTTACCAGCCCTAGGTTTGACGGCCTGGCTATTGAAGCCCACATTCTAAAAAAGAGAGGGCTCTCTAATGCTGTGGTATCTACCATGATCAATGCCAGGAAGCCGGTATCCAGGCAGATCTACTATAGAATCTGGAGGGCGTACATCGCGTGGTGTGAGGCCAAGAAATGGCATCCACATAAGTACGTAATAGGTAGGATTCTAGACTTCCTACAGTGGGCTGTAGATAGGAAGCTTGCCTTGAGTACTATCAAGGGTCAGATTTCGGCCTTGTCAATATTTTTTCAAAGGCCCTTGGCTTCGCATTCACTAGTCAAAGCCTTTATACAAGGAGTGATGCGTATTAGTCCTCCGGTTAATATTCCCATATGTCCATGGGATCTAAACTTGGTTCTGTCGGTTCTACAGAAACAACCATTTGAACCATTACAGCATATTTCCTTGGTGCTTCTCACCAGGGAATTGATTTTTCTAGTAGCCATTTGTTCGGCTAAAAGAGTATCGGAATTAGCAGCTATGTCCTGTAAGGAGCCATATCTGGTTATCCATAAGGACAGAGTAGTGTTACGTCCTCATCCAGCCTTTCTTCCTAAGGTGGTATCGAGGTTTCATTTGAACCAAGATGTGGTTCTTCCTTCTTTTTTCCCCAAACCTACTTCGGTAGAGGAAAAGTTATTGCATTCTTTGGATGTAGTAAGAGCAGTTAAAGCTTATCTAAAAGCCACTGCTCAGATTCGCAGAACGGATACTTTGTTTATTCTGCCGGAAGGCCCCAGAAAGGGTCAGGCAGCGTCAAAATCTACTTTAGCCAAGTGGATTCGACAGGTCATAATACAAGCCTATGGCTTGAGAAGGAGACCGCCTCCGTTCAAAGTTAGAGCGCACTCCACGAGAGCAGTTGGAACTTCATGGGCAGTGCATCACCAGGCCTCCCTGGCTCAGATCTGTAAGGCCGCAACATGGTCTTCAGTACACACGTTTACTAGGTTCTACCAGGTGGACGTTAGAAGTCAGGAGGATGTCGCCTTTGGGCGCAGTGTGTTGCAGGCCGCAAAAGATCCTCATGTCTGATAGCGCTCAGCTTATATATGGTGTATCCCCCCCCTCATTTGGCATTGCTTTAGGACATCCCATTAGTAATGACTATGTTGCTCTGTGTCCCGTGATGTACGAGAAAGAAAATAGGATTTTTATAACAGCTTACCTGTAAAATCCTTTTCTTGGAGTACATCACGGGACACAGAGCTCCCGCCCCTCTTTGGGGACACTTATTGCTTTGCTACAAAACTGAGGTGCTCCCGGATGGGAGGGGCTTATATAGGGGAGGGTACTTCCGGTTTTGGAAGTTGCCAGTGCCAGCACCTGACGGTATCTATATAACCCATTAGTAATGACTATGTCGCTCTGTGTCCCGTGATGTACTCCAAGAAAAGGATTTTACAGGTAAGCTGTTATAAAAATCCTATTTTTTCATCCCCTTCTTCCCCCATCCCCGTAAATCCACACAACAACGGTGAACCTTTTTCTGAATGGACGCCCCAACATAATCACCTAGCTATTCCCATGCCATTCGGAAATCAAGTATATTTGCCCGCCTCTAATGCCCCGACTGGGCCTGTTGAGAGTGGCCTACGTGGTACTGCCGACAAATATGATATGACTTGACACAAGTGGGGTGATCTTCCCTTAAGTGACTAATATGTCCGTTGTTTTTATGCAATCTATATGCTGAATAGACTTCTATGACTATACAATTCCCCAAATGTTTTATTTTTTGCATAATTGTTTGTTATAACAGACTGCATGATATGACTATTGTTGTTATTTGTCAAAGAAGCCCCTTGTCTTTTATATTTCCTTTCTTGACAACCTTGACAAACGTATTACACTGTAACCTTGATTTTGCCTTAATAAAATATATCCTTGTGGGAAAAAAAAAAAAAAGACTGTGCAAGAAAGGAAATAATATATATAAATAAATATATATGGGTGAGTAGCAATCTAAACCCATATCCTGCTAGTTACCATGCAGAGTGGTAAATAGGATGTAATAAATGCCTACCTTAATTGGAGCGTTAATTATATAGGAACTAAAAATGTTTTGACTGTAGTATATAACTTGAACCTTCAAGTGTGGCTTGGAATGTGCTTAACGATATATGGTTACCATCTATGGAATAACACATTATTAACACATAATTAGGAACAATATTTAAAGGAGATAGGAAAAAGGGGGGAGGGCAGAATGGGGAGGTAGCCTATATGTATATAAAGTCTCACCTAGTAACTAACCCAGTCCTGGTGTCATCTGCACAAACTGATAAGTTGTATTATATGTATTATGGTAACCGCTACATTGTTTCTAAAAAAGCGTATTAATGGTCTATCTCTCCTTAGAAAATACATAAGCTCCTGAAGAAGCGATTTTCGCGAAACATGTAGAGCTTAAGTTATTGCTATATTACAGTCCAGTCATACATGTTCTATGTGACATGCTTTGACACGTATGACCAATATTGGAGCGTTTTAGTCGCTACTGTAGCAACACTGCAGTTTTTAAATATGTTTTTTTATTTTTATCTTTTATAGAATATATTATGTATTAATTTGTAAATAAATTACTGTTTATTTTCTTATAATTGGTGCCTAAAAAGGTTGTCTCATGTCCTTATACTCTTTAATATCTCGAACTACAAACCGCTATCTTCCGTTCTAGACTTATGCCCAAATCAAACATTTTCTATGCAGACCCCAACCCCTTCCAGCTTGGTACCGACAACACACATCCTTTGAATCCATCTGCCTTAAGACAGAACCGCAAAGACATCTAATCTCGGAAATTTACTCCATGTTATTTGCTGATCATGACCCCAGTGAATCACAAATGGGAACAAGACCTGTCCATAAATCTCTCAGATGACTAATGGGAAAAAAAATACACATATATCCACAATGGTTTAGTCAATGTCCTAACCCAAGAAAGCGGTTACAAAATTTTCTCCAGATGGTATAGAACGCCTCTAAGACTGCATAAATTCACCTCTACAGTTTCCTGCCAATGTTGGTGTTGTAAGGAGGAGCTGGGTTCACTAATACATATATAGTGGGATTGCCCCCTGATTCAACCATTTTGGAAAGAGGTTTCTCGGCCCAACTTCTGTTACATCACTCCACCATTCCAAAATCTGATTACTTTCACTCCCTTGCCATGCACCTAGTCAACGCAGCCAAACTTTGCGTCCTGACGCATTGGCGCTCCTCGAATCTTCTGACCATAACAGAATGGTTCAACCGCATACAAAGAATTGCTGATATGGAGGAACTTATCCACCAATCGAGAGATTGGTCTTGCTGGCAACATTTTAAAACAACAGATGATTATCAAAGACGCCTGCTCTAAATTTGCAGACCCATACCCGAAAACAGGAGGGGAAGGGGTAGGCAAAAACCCCTACCCCTCACACACCTCTCCATAACCCTGATTCCGCAATCAGCTGGTTCCGACACTCATCTACCTTTAGTCTCTAGTCGCTTCCTCCTACCCGTCCCATCCCCTAGATTTGCAGTCCTGTCCCCTCCCCTACTCCCCCTCACAATTTCTAACCCCACTATCTACTATAAGAACTCTAAACTACGCATTCCTGACATATTTGCACACCCAAGCTAAGGTATGACTGCACTTTCCCTTCAACCTAACCACACTGCCAACAACCAATGATACTCACACCCAAGTTACTACATATGGAATTTTCTTTTGAGTATCGCTCCATACTTCTCCTACACATCACTTCCCATCTTCTGAGTATCGCTCCATACTCTTCCTGTACATCGCTTCCTCTCTTTCGTTCTGCAGACTAGCTATCATTGTAGGCCTGACACTGACTCAGCCAGACCTAAAGCAAATTCCCTTCACAGACAGGGACCGTGGGCCCCTATGGTGTAGCAAAAAGAAAATAGTAAATTCTGGTACTAGCTGTCCCACATGCGGGTACTGATCCCAGTCAGCCCTCTTCACACCCTGCTAGCCCTCCTGGCTGCAGCTGCCGACTCCACTGCCCACGACACCACATTCCTCTCCTCAGGTTCTGCACCCATCTCCAACTGCACTCTCCCAGTCCTTTCAGGTGTGCCTCCCCAATCCTCCTGACTGTGCATGCCACTTACCAGCCCTCTTGGCTGCAACCGATGGTTCCTCTGCCTGCAGACTTGCCCAGGAGTACTCTCTCCTGCTGTCTTCTCTTGCTCCTCCTGTGCCTCGGGTCCAGGACACCTCCACGTTTTCTTAGAGAGCTCTTAACGCACCTGAGCCCAGGCCCAAGGTCACCCCCCCAGACTGGGGAGCTCCCTGCAAGGCCCTTCGACAGCCTCAGTACTCCATCTCCAACTCTTCCACATGACAACTTTTCTTAAACTGGGTTGACCTGTCTTTGAGGAGGCCTGCCCCCTGCCAATTCCAAATTTGCACAGAGCAGCCCAAATCCTCCTCTTCTCTGGTCCCTCTTCTGTGCTCCTGGCCCCTCCTTTCTGTTGAGTGCCCCCACAGCAAGCAGCTTGCTATAAGGGCACCCGAGCCGAGCTGCAGCTCCCTGTATCCATTCAGACATGGAGCTGCGGCCCTGCCCCTTTCTCTCCTCATTGGTGACTGACTTTAATTAACAGCAGGGGGGCTGAGGGGCGGAGCTACAACATGGCGCCAAGCTAGCCTGTAGCCGTGAGCTCCGGAGCGCTCCCCCCGAGCGGGTTCTAAGCATGCTGAGTCTGCCTGATAGAATGCACTGACCGACCGACCTGTAACTCCACCATATCTCCGCCAAAGCCGATGGGAATTAACCTGGAGGTGCTGCTGAGCTCCATACCCCATGTACCGACGTAAGCCGTGGTAAGCGTGCCTGTGTTAGCCTGCGGCTTTCGGATCCTACCAGCCGGTCATCTGTCCCTGTCCCCCCCCACCGTCTCGAGTTGATGATCCCACAGCGTGTGTGAAGGGGAGGTGGGAGTGAGAGCGGAGGCAGAGGAAGCTTCGGTATGCCCCTCCAGCCCTTAGCGAGAGGGGCTGCGGGCTGGAAAGCCAACAAGCGGAGCCTGGTGATGGCGGAAAGCCGACAAGCGGAGCTTGGTGACGGGAGGTCGGTGAGAGTGGCGGCTGGACTCGGGTCTGGATGGGGTCTGGCATATGGATTTGGCACTGACCGGCGGGGTACATAGCTGCTCAAGGGACCCCTTAAAGCCGCAGCACACAGAAGGAGGAGTAAAGGTGTATGGAGGTTTTGAAGCAGTATAAGAGCGCCAGACTGACTAAATCAGCAGATTGAAGATCTGGTAGGAACTTTTTTTTTTCCCTTACTGCATAATAAAGGTAAAAGTAAAGTGTTTCCTAAATATATCTCAGAAAGCGGGGCAGCGGAAGCCGAATTAGAAGAGGACTGTAGCTTGAATACATTTGAAATAAGTATCCTGCTAAATTCCGCTTTGGTTTACAATACTGCGCCTTTGCTCTGCCTGCCGTTTGTTTTTCTGATGCAGTATATACAGTATATGCAGCGTATACTGAAACTTGGAAAGTTACCAACCTAACAAAACTGAAGAGCGATAGGTAATTTGGTGCTGGACTGTTTGCCTACTAAAAGACCCTGCTGTCTGTTTTAAGTGCCTAGCCTCAGTCACCTACATGCACTTAATTTCAGAAACTTTTTAGTTGTAAAAAATAAGGAGAAAAGGAAATCCCTACTTTCTGTTAAGCCATACCCATACGCTACATACCTTACACGCTCTCTGCATGTTCCATAGATGCTGCCCTGCTTTGCCTTGTCCTCATTCGCTTTGTATTGCCCTGCTTCTGACCACAAAGACTGCCACAAAGACTGCGCTCCCTCCAAAAACAGAAAGGAGGGAAAGGAAGAAATGTTTCTTTTTTTTTGCTCTACCTATTGAACCTGGAATACCTTTCCACAGCCGGCCTGCATACACAGCCTATACTGAGGGACTGAGGGGTGGGACTGACTTTTGGTTTTGCTTTTTGCTACACCTGAGATCTTTACTACCCCCTGAGTCCTGAGGAGCGGAATATATGTATTTAGAGGTTAGTTGCCTGATACATTTTTTTTTTTTTTTGGCCTTACACTTGATACTGTTTTTTTTTTCTCTCGATTTTGTCCTACTGTTGAGTCTGTTAAAGATATGTCCCTATAGGAAAACTTGTTAAGGAGAGGGGAGAAGGAGAGAGGAAGAAGAAAAAGGAAAAGGAAGGACATAAATGTATTCATTATAAAAAGGATTATATAAGAAACTATATATTTGCACATATTTGCATAGCCATAATTGAAACTTACCTTGATATATATTCAATATAGGCGGTGGTTGTTTTTCTCCTTTTTTGTTTTTGTTTTGTTGTTTGTCGTTTGTCTTGTATTGTCTTGTATTGTTTGTATGTTGTATGATCATTTGGGTGTTGCTTATTTGCTTATCTGTTTTTGGTTTCTGGTTTTATGGGGTTGTTTTTTTTTTCTTTTGGTAACTCAGAGTTGTATAAAAGTTAGAAACCAGCACGAGAACATAAAGGGTAAACATCAAGGGCCAGAGGTAATTATTATTGTTTTTTTGGTTTATTATACAGAGGGTTTATATACTGGAGTAAGGGACTCAATATATCTAAGAAGTTCCATATAAATATACTGATTGACTGTATAGATTGTGGGAGATTAATTGGTAGGTGGCGCTTAAAGTGAACGGAAAATAAACTCCTAGGTAGGAGGGAAAATGAGAAGGGGAGCAAAAATAAACTAAGTGGACAGTGGAAGTAGTAACTCCATAAAAGCCTATATGGTGCAAGATAAAGCAGATCAAAATGAAGAGCGAGTAGTAGAAAATACAGAAAGAATAATCTCCCCCACTGAAGGGCAGAATAAAAATCCAGATTTAGATGAAGAAGGGATTCTACAACAAGACCAACAACAAAAGCAACTGGAGACAGAATTGGATAATCTTCAGGCACTCCCCACAAAACAAGACATGGTAGAGATGATGGCCCACTTAGAAGGCACGATTAAAAGAGAACTGAGTGCTACCCGAACAGATATACAAAATGTGTTACAAAGAGTTGAAGAATCAGAAGCTCAGGTGGAGGAACATAAACATGCAATTTTTGAGTTGCGAGAGAGGGCTGAATTAGAATGGGTAGAAATGAGGAATATCCAGTATAGGCTTGAAGATCAAGAGAATCGCAATAGACAAAACAATCTGAGGATTCGGGGGCTACCGGAGTCCGTCAAAAATAATGATTTGGAAACTACGGTCCGCAAAATGTTCAACAAGATACTGAAGAAAGAAGCAACAGCTCCCATGTCTTTTGAAAGAGTGCACAGAGTACAAAGAATATCTACTCCATCAACAGATATTGTGAGAGATGTGATAGTGAGGTTCTTAAGTTATGAAATAAAACAACAAGTTTCACAGGCTATAAGAAGCGCCACACCAATCGAACACATGGGAATTGAGATTCTTATCTTTACAGATTTATCACAAGAGACCCTGGCCCGCAGGAGGGCATTGAAACCCTTGACAAAACAACTACAAGATAAAAATATTGTATATAGATGGGGTTTCCCAGCCTGTCTAAAAGCAAAAAATCAAGGGGTCTCAGCCACACTGAGATTCCCAGAGGACTTGAAAGAGTTCTGCAGTAAACTCGATATACCAATGCCCCCATTAGAAAACTGGGGAAAAAAAAAAACAGATTGGAAGAAGCTTAAAGATCAGTCATGGAATAAAATGTAGAAAGGTGGGAGGAGAAGGGGGGAAAGAAAGGGAAAGGGAAGGAAGAAAATATATTGAAAGAAGGAAAAAAAAAGGAGAAAAAAGAGAATAAATGGTTTAGTCGGTGGAGGTGGGGAGGGGAGGTCGGCAGGAGAAAGGAATCTGATCCGGGGGGGCAAACCGGGGTTCAGCAATCCCCATCTGTGTGCCCGAGACCATCTTTGTATTAGGGATGAGGCTCGGAGGACCGGATGGCCATGCAAATACCCCTAGAGTATGCCCCACCCAGCTAAACACCTATACATTGGGCGACAGCCGGGTGGGCCATAACATTGATATTCAATGTAGTTGGGGAGGGGAAGAGGGTGGGGGGTTTTGTATGTGGGAAGTGTTATGTGGTATTGTTATGATGTTTTTTATATTGTCAGTTGTATGGGTCAACCCTGGAAAAATAGAGAAACTGGTCCCCCCTCATATGGTCAAAAGCATTTGGTCATGTGAGAACTCTCCATTAAAGAGATGGCACCCTTAAAGATAATTTCCTACAACGTCAGAGGTCTAAACAGTCCTAGCAAACGGCATCAAATACAGCAGGAATTGAAAGGCTGGGCAATAAATATAGTATTCCTGCAAGAGACCCACCTTAAATGGTCTACAAGGGTGGGACTGAACACTAAAAAAATTCCCAGAATGGTTTTATGGATATTCCCCCAATAAGAGATCCAAGGGGATAGCAATAGGTTTTGATAGGAACACACCATTTGTTTTAAAAGCAATGGAGTCAGATGGTGAAGGAAGATATTTATTTGTGAAGGTGTTTTTGTTTAATAAAGAGTACACATTAGTAAATATCTACTGCCCCAGTGTCCACCCCAGCTTGTTTTTAAAAAAGGTACTGAATAAATTGGAAAATTTTAGAGAGGGAAAAGTGATAATGGCAGGAGATCTAAACGTTGTTTTCGACCCAACCTTGGATACCCAACCTCTCTCTCTTCGTTCAGAGGGAAAACACTTAAAAGTAGTTAAACAAAAACTCCATCAGCAGCAATTAGTAGAAGTTTGGAGAAATTTACACCCAAGGGGAGGGATTTCACATATTACTCTCAGGTACACTCCTCTTACTCAAGAATTGATTACATCTTCTTAGACCATCTGCTCCTTGAAGGTTTATTAAAAGCGGAAGTGAAATCGATCACCCTCTCTGATCATGCCCCGGTTATAGTAAGCTTGGAGGTAAAGGATGTACCGGAGAGGCAAAGATCCTGGAGGATGGACGAATCACTTCTATATGATCAGGGTATCCTAGGAGACTTGGAAAAGGAAATTATAATTTTTTTACAGAGAATAACATAGAAAATATTGCACCAATGACTCTGTGGGAAGCTCATCAAGTTTTTATGAGAGGGAGATTAATAGCGGAAGGGGCTAAGAGAAAAAAAATTTGGACGGCCAAAAAACAGTCCCTTTTACAGGAAATCCAGGAGTTGGAACAGAAACATAAGAGAGCAAATGATAGGGAGGTAATGGTGGAATTAACAGGAAAACGCGAAGCCCTGAGGGATTTGATGGAGCAGGAGACCAAACAAGCCTTCATTAGAACTGCAAATAAACAATATAAATTTGGGAATAAATCAGGGAAATTGTTGGTGGGACAAATTAAACCCAGGAGGAACCCGAATTTCATAGTAAAAATGAAAAATAAAAAAGGGGAGATGAAGTACTCCAACAGGGACATCAGCAAAATATTTACAGAGTACTATCAATCATTGTACAAGGTGAATGATTCACAAGATCCCGGGGTTGTGCAAAACAGAAAAAATAAAATAGAACAGTATTTAAGGGGGATTATATTGCCTGTAATACCAGAAGAGGATTCAAGGATACCGGACAGTGATATCTCTAAAGAGCAAATAGAGCAGGCAATTAAAAACAGTAAAGGAGGAAAAAGCCCCGGGCCGGATGGCTATACGTCCCTATACTATAAAAAATGTATTGGACTCCCCACTATCATTCATACATGAATTCAATAGGGGGGTCCTTAAGATACGAGGGGAAGCTTTGGGCGCTTATATATCACTTTTAGTAAAAGAAGGAAAAGATCCCACAATGTGCTCAAGCTTTAGGCCGATATCCCTGATAAATGAAGATGTAAAAATCACTGCATTTTTATAGCTCTGATCACTGTATAAATGTGAATGGTCCCAAAATAGTGTCAAAAGTGTCCGATATGTCCGCCGCAATATTGCAGATCGAAAAAAAAAAAA
Organism: Rana muscosa; assembly: GCA_029206835.1. Taxonomy (NCBI): domain Eukaryota; kingdom Metazoa; phylum Chordata; class Amphibia; order Anura; family Ranidae; genus Rana; species Rana muscosa. The sequence goes on from CM055121.1 coordinate 77,531,957, forward strand.
ATCGCAGATCGCCGCCATTACTAGTAAAAAAAATAAAACAATAATAAAAATGCCATAATTCTTTCCCCTATTTTGTAGACGCTATAACTTTTGCGCAAACTAATCAATATACGCTTTTTGTGATTTTTTTTTTAACCAAAAATATGTAGAAGAATACATATCGGCCTAAACTGATGAAAAATTTTGTTTTGAAAAAAAAAATGGAGGGGGCGTGGCTTGCCAGCGCCGAAGATGGACACTTAAACACACAGCTCCTCAGTGAGGGAGAACAACGGAGCGACTCCAGCCCGCCAGACACACAGGATTCGTGCCATCCTTACCCCAGAGCTGCAGCACAACCCGGCCGACAATGTCCCGCAAGCGGATGGGGGATTACAAGCCAAAAAAGCTCACCACCTTCATGTTCCCACCGAAGGCCCAGGTCAGTGACTTTAATGATGGTGGCGGCAGCCTTACAGCGCTGCGTGAAGCTTACACAGATCTCCCTGACGAGCATCAGGAAGAAATGGGTATATCAGCGCTGCCTATATCCCCCACACAAGACACAGAGACTAATCCCCTTACAAGCAGCCCAGCCAAGGCCCGGATGCGGATGGATGTGCCGCTCCCACGGCCGCCCCAAGCACTGATCGAGCCCCAGGCCTTTAACCCACTCCAATCCAACCAGGCCCTGCACAGCTCCATGGCATCCTTCCCCACCTCAGGGCAGCCAGTCATGGACACTATATTGAAGGATATGCTCATGTCTCTACAATCGTCACTGATGACTGACCTCTCATCCCTGTTCCACAAAATTAACACTGACATGCGTGTTATGGGACAGAGATTTACCACAATAGAAAAGGGCATACAACCTCTGTGAATGATTTGATCGACACATATGAGGAGGTGAAGGATGAGCAGGAATGGGTCCGGGCCAAGCTGGCCAATTTAGAAGACCGTTCCAGACGTAATAACGTTAAACTGAGGGGAGTCCCAGAGGCTATACTACCGGCAGATCTGCAGAAATATGCCAAAGACCTCATACACACCATTCTGCCTGATGCTTCGCCCAGAGACATTATTGTTGACAGGATTCACAGAATAGCGAAGCCTACCCATCTAGCAGCATCTGTACCACGAGATGTACTCATGCGAGTACACTTCTTTCACATAAAAGAGAGACTGATATCCAAAGCCAGATCTAAATCGCCTCTGCCCCGTCCATATGAAGGGGTCCAACTATTCCCAGACCTCTCCAAATATACACTACAACTCAGACGGAACCCTATCACCAAGGGCCTCCACAACCATAAAATACGTAACTAAGTGGTGCTACACTTGCGACTCTCCTCATCACAAGATTTGTGAGAAGCAAGAGAAAGGGAGCCGCTCAGGTGTGGGAATCCTTCAAATCACCTCCTCCCAGCAGACAAAGGTGCAAGCAATGCTATTGACAGCAAACAGGAACGAAAAAGTCTTCTGGACTGCAGTACTCAAAAATAAAAGCCTTTATTTTAAAATAAGGAATCCAAAATACACACTGTACATGTCAGCCAAATTTTTTTGACCTGTGTACCGTTGTACAGTGTGTATTTTGGATTCCTTATTTTAAAATAAAGGCTTTTATTTTTGAGTCCAGAAGACTTTTTCGTTCCTGTTTGCTCTCCTCATCACAAGGAATGGCTCCACTCATGTCGTTGGTGACCTACAAAAAGTAATGCATCTTTTGCACGACTGGGGAATCATCCTGGAGCCCCCCTTAAATGGAAACCCGCCTCTGCAACAACGCAAGACATCGCCATCTCGCCGCTACCAGGGGACCAAAAGGCACCAACCACGGTCCAATACCTGATTGAGATGGGCCTACAACAACAACAAAGCTTCTCCCTCACTGTTCACTGTTCAATATCCAGTCTTCCTCAGTTACTGACTGTTTCCCCCCATAGCGGCTTAGCTTACCTCAGCTTGTTCTTGTTCGTTCATGCCGCATCTCTTCCTATGTTGATTAACCCGTACCTAACAGGAAAGTTCTTAGCATTATACCTGCTTACAAAGTTGTTCTGACGTGTTGACTTTTTTCACAGCTCCAGTTCTATATCCACAGCACCGCAGATCCTCCCACCCAGTGAACTTGCAACTTCTGGTTAAGTACACCTTCTCCGCCACGCGCTTACCTACGTCTAACTGTAAGTGTTTACCGTTTTACCTCATATCCCACACACCACCGGAATCCAGCAATGCCGTTCACCATTTTATCACTCAATGCCAAGGGGTTGAATCATCCGGCTAAAAGACACTCTCTATGGGACACAGCGGAAAAACTCAATAGTGACATCGTATGTGTCCAAGAGACACACCTAATGCCCAAGTCAACAGCCCTTTGTTCTAATACTAAATACTCTCATGTCTACCATGCTACTTACTCATCAAAAAAACTAGGAGTCCTGGTAGCTATAAAAACAGCAAAGACTTGCACCTGCAACAAGAGATTTCTGACCCCCACGATAGATACCTAATTCTACTCTGTACCCTCAACAACGTCAAATACACACTGCTTAATCTGTATGCCCCTAACGCCCAGCAGATGACATTTATTCGGAAAACATTACGCAAAGCCCAAACAGTCAGGCAGGGCTACCTACTTGTATGTGGCAACTTCAAATTGGCAGTTGATATACATATGGACACTACTTCCGCAGCAAAAAGGAGAGAGTCTCCCCTGAAACAATTCCTCACATCACAGGATTTATTTGATGTTTGGAGATGTCATCATGGATCTGAAAAGGACTACACATACTTTTCTCCACACCACAAATATTACTCGAGAATAGACATGTTCCTTACAGACAAGTGGTTACTACCAAAAATCAGCGCATCTGCAATCCACACCATGACGTGGTTCGACCACGCTCCAATCACAATCTCTATTAATGACACTGAGCACAAGCGAAATACAATTATATTCTGCAACACCCAACCCACTCCCAAGTAATTACAGAGCACTTAAAAAAGTACTTTGATCTTAATGGTGATTCGGTGGGGGACCCCGCCATGGTGTGGAACGCGCACAAAGCTGTAATCTGAGGTGTCATTATGAAATTAAGTCACATATGTAAAAAGAAGAGGACGCAGCGTATTGACGACCTGACCTCACAAATTGCCAACATTGAGACCCTCCATAAACACAATCCAAACCCAACACACTTGGCCCAATTGCTGTCACTACGACAGGAGTTGAGGACTCTATTCCTCAACTCCTTCGAGCAAGTGCAGCACAAAATTAAAGCCACCTCCTACTCTACCTCTAATAAAGCAGGGAAAAAATTGGCACAACGCCTAATGCTGCGTACACACGACCGTTTTTCTTGACGAGAAAACTGCAATTTTTTAGACTGGTCACAAAAACCGGTCGTGTGTATTCTCCATAACAGTTTTCTCGACGAGAAAACTTCCCGCAAAAAATTAGAAACTGCTCTATTTTTTCTCGTCGTTTTTCCCATCGTTCTTTTTCTCGTCACGAAAACCACTCGTGTGTATGTTTTTCCGAGGGGAAAAAAACCTGCATGCTCAGAATCAAGTATGAGATGGGAGCACTCGTTCTGGTAAAACTAGCGTTTGTAATAGAGATAGCACATTCGTCACGCTGTAACGGACTGAAAAGCACGAGGCTGAAAAGCGCAAATTGTCTCTCACCAAACTTTACTAACACGAGATCAGCAAAAGCAGCCCAAAGGGTGGCGCCATTCGATTGGAACTTCCCCTTTATAGTGCCATCGTACGTGTTGTCGTACATGTTGTACGTCACCATGCTTTGCTTGAGCGTTTTTTTTCCTGAACGTGTGTATGCAAGGCAGGCTTGAGAGGAATCACAACGAATAACGTAGAGAAAAACTTAGTTTTTTTGCATGACAGGAAAAACGGTCGTGTGTACGCAGCATAAAAGGGAGAAGGACCAAGACAAAGATTATCCACTTATCTCATCCTCACACTAAACAGAAATGAACTAACCCTCAGGACATAGCCAACGTGTTTAGCGACTACTATAGTGACCTCTATAACATCAACCGGGACCCATCCACGTCACAACCCTCGCATGCTGATATTGATGCATTCCTGCAACAAATTACACTCCCCACACTGACGGAAACACAATTGGCCTCCTTAAATGAACCCTTCACTGAACAAGAAATACTTGCAACGATATGCTCTCTGCCATTAGGGAAAGCCCCAGGGCCGGACGGCTTCACGGGGGGAGTACTAGCGAAAATATTCCAGCCAATTATTCCCATACCTGACGCAATTTTGCAATAACGCTTCCTCCTCTTCCATGCTCGCTAGGGAAACATTGAATGCTATTATTGTTACACTCCCGAAACCAGGGAAAGAACCAACCTCCCCCCAAAACTTCCGTCCTATATCCCTTCTGAATCTGAATGTTAAGATCTATGCTAAAACCATTGCCAGACGCCTACTAGAGATCATGCCAGATCTCATCCATTTAGACCAGTCCGGTTTCACTAAGGGGAGACAAGCGCCAGACGCCACGAGACGTATGATTAACTTGATACACCATGCTGAGTCAAGTGGAACGCCTTCTCTGCTGCGTTCGACAGAGTACATTGGCTATATCTGCAAATAGTGCTCCTTAAATTTGAATTCAGGAACCAAATTTTTAGGGCTATAATGGCACTTTACACCAATCCGTCAGAGCAAGTATACTCTGCAGACATGCTATCCCAACCGTTTAACATAACAAATGGTACATAGGGATGAGCCGAACACCCCACTGTTCAGTTCGCACCAGAACCTGCGACCAGACCTAAAGTTTGCGTGAACTTTAGAACCCTAAACCCAATACAATGGACTCGAACGTTCGAAATCAAAAGTGCTAATTATGAAGGCTAATATGCAAGTTATTGTCCTAAAAAGGGTTTGGAGACCCGGGTCCTGCCCCAGGGGACATGTATCAATGCAAAAATGTTTTAAAAACGGCCGTTTTTTCGGGAGCAGTGATTTTAATAATGCATAAAGTGAAAAATAAAAAGTGAAATATTCCTTTAAATTTCGTACCTGGGGGGGGGGGGGGTAGTATAGTATGCCTGTAAAGCAGCGCTTGTTTCCCTTGCTTAGAACTGTCCCTGCACAAAATGTAATTTCTGAAGGAAAAAAAGCCATTTAAAACCACTCGCGGCTATAATGAATTGTCGGCTCCCGGCAATACAGAGAAAAGTCATTGATAAAAAAAAAAAAAAATGCGTGGGGGTCCCCCCAAATTCAATTACCAGGCCCTTCAGGTCTAGTATGGATATTAAGGGGAACCCTGCATCAAATAAAAAAAAAATGCGTGCGGTTCCCCCAAATATCCATACCAGGCCCTTCAGATCTGGCATGGATTTTAAGGGGAACTCCACCCCAAATTTAAAAAAAAAATGGCATGGAGTTCCCCAAAAATCCATACCAGACCCTTTATCCGAGCACGCAACCTGGCAGGCCGCAAGAAAAGAGGGGGGGACGAGAGAGCGCCCCCCCCTCCTGAACCGTACCAGGCCAAATGCCCTCAACATGGGGAGGATGTCCCCATGTTGATGGAGACAAGGGCCTCATCCCCACAACCCTTGCCCGGTGGTTGTGGGGGTCTGCAGGCAGGAGGCTTATCGGAATCTGGGAGACCCCTTTAACAAAGGGCACCCCCAGATCCCGGCCCCCCCATGCGCCCTCGTATCTCAGACCCCACCTACGTCTTGGCTGAGCGGACCTGATGGGGAACTTTCTCTTCAGTGTAAAAAAATGAATAGACCCGCCCCTTCTCACGTTCCCCATCAGGTCCGCTCCTGATGGGGAACGTGAGAAGGGGCGGGTCTATTCATTTTTTTACACTGAAGAGGAAGTTCCCCATCAGGTCTGCTTAGCCAATGACGTAGGCGGGGTCTGAGATACGAGGGCGCCCCCGCCCCCTCGTACCTCAGACCCCGCCTACGTCATTGGCTGAGCGGACCTGATGGGGAACTTCCTCTGCAGTGTAGGTCCGCTCAGCCAATGACGTTTCGAGTGGAGACTGCAGCGCTGGACATCGGATCGCCCTTATTAAAGGGATCTTTCAGATTCCGATAAGCCCCCTGCCCGCAGACCCCCACAACCACCGGGCAAGGGTTGTGGGGATGAGGCCCTTGTCCCCATCAACATGGGGACATCCTCCCCATGTTGAGGGCATGTGGCCTGGTATGGTTCAGGAGGGGGTGTGCTCTCTCGTCCCCCCTCTTTTCCTGCGGCCTGACAGGTTGCGTGCTCGGATAAATGGTCTGGTATGGATTTTTGGGGGAACTCCACGCCATTTTTTAAAATGCTCCATTTACCACAAATCCTCTACTTGTTCAGGACTCTCCCCATCCCCATACCCAAACATTTCTTTAAATCTCTCCAAACCTTACTCAATAAATGTACAGTCAGGTCCATAAATATTGGGACACAGACACAATTCTAATCTTTTTGGCTCTATGCCCCACCACAATGGATTTTAAATGAAACAAACAAGATGTGCTTTAACTGCAGACTTTCAGCTTTAATTTGAGGGTCTTTACATCCAAATCAGGTGAACGGTTTAGGAATTACAACAGTTTGTATATGTGCCTCCCACTTTTTAAGGGACCAAAAGTAATGGGACAATTGGCTGCTCAGCTGTTCAGTGGCCTGGTGTGTGTTATTCCCTCATTATCCCATTTACAATGAGCAGATAAAAGCTCCAGAGTTCATTTCAAGTGTGCTATTTGCATTTCGAATCTGTTGCTGTCAACTCTCAATATGAGATCCAAAGAGCTGTCACTATCAGTGAAGCAAGCCATTAGGCTGAAAAAACAAAACAAACCCATCAGAGAGATAGCAAAAACATTAGGTGTGGCCAAATCAACAGTTTGGAACATCCTTAAAAAGAAAGAACGCACCGGTGAGCTCAGGAAAACCAAAAGACCCGGAAGACCACGGAAAACAACTGTGGTGGATGACCGAAGAATTCTTTCCCTGGTGAAGAAAACACCCTTCACAACAGTTGGCCAGATCAAGAACCCTCTCCAGGAGGTAGGTGTATGTGTGTCAAAGTCAACAATCAAGAGAAGACTTCACCAGAGTGAATACAGAGGGTTCACCACAAGATGTAAACCATTGGTGAGCCTCAAAAACAGGAAGGCCAGATTAGAGTTTATCAAACAACATCTAAAAAAGCCTTCATAGTTCTGGAACAACATCATATGGACAGATGAGACCAAGATCAACTTGTACCAGAATGATGGGAAGAGAAGAGTATGGAGAAGGAAAGGAACTTCTCATGATCCAAAGCGTACCACCTCATCAGTGAAGCATGGTGGTGGTAGTGTCATGGCATGGGCATGTATGGCTACCAATGGAACTGGTTCTCTTGTATTTATTGATGATGTGACTGCTGACAAAAGCAGCAGGATGAATTCTGAAGTGTTTCGGGCAATATTATCTGCTCATATTCAGCCAATTGCTTCAGAACTCATTGGACGGCGCTTCACAGTGCAGATGGACAATGACCCAAAGCATACTGCGAAAGCAACAAAAGTGTTTTTTAAGGGAAAGAAGTGGAATGTTATGCAATGGCCAAGTCGATCACCTAACCTGAATCCAATTGAGCATGCATTTCACTTGCTGAAGACAAAACTGAAGGGAAAATGCCCCAAGAACAAGCAGGAACTGAAGACAGTTGCAGTAGAGGCCTGGCAGAGCATCACCAGGGATGAAACCCAGCGTCTAGTGATGTCTATGCATTCCAGACTTCAGGCTGTAATTGACTGCAAAGGATTTGCAACCAAGTATTAAAAACTGAAAGTTTGATTTATGATTGTTTATCTGTCCCATTACTTTTGGTCCCTTAAATAGTGGGAGGCACATATACAAACTGTTGTAATCGCTACACCGTTCACCTGATTTGGATGTAAATACCCTCAAATTAAAGCTGAAAGTCTGCAGTTAAAGCACATCTTTTTTGTTTCATTTCAAATCCATTGTGGTGGTGTATAGAGCCAAAAAGATTAGAATTGTGTCTGTGTCCCAATATTTATGAACCTGACTGTATATGGAAAGGATCTAAACCCAGATGCGCTCACTCTAAACTTCTGAAACATAAGTCAGCGCGGGGTTCAGGGACTATTGACTTTGAAGACTACTACACATCTTCACTGTTGGACCAACTTACCGAATGGTTCCAGCCATGCCCTACTAAATTATGGAGCAATATAGAAAACCTATCGCTAATACATCCAAATTTAAAATGGTGGGTGATGAGCACCCCCTTAAGACCCAACCTATCCTCGATACTATCTCCCACCATGTTAGCCTCGGCTAAAGCATGGCAAACCCTGATCCATGAGGGTACTAAACACCCCAACAATCCACGGATACCAATCCTAATCGAAACTCTCCATCATCTCTCACCCGACTTATCCCTGACCCACTGGTCCAGGCAAGGTATCCTATCCATCCATGACTTAATGCGGGACTCCCGAATTGAAACCTTTCAACTCCTCCAAAAAGAATCTAACTTACCTCTCACAGATTTTTTTACCTACATTACAGTTAGACACTGCCTCAAAAAACTCCAGCTACCTCTCTACACGGTACACCCGAAAGCCTGGGATTAGTGATGGACGAACATCTGCTGGGACGGTTCGCGAACGCGATTGCGCGAACGCGGGCAAATGTTCGCGAACCGCAGGTCGCGGCGGGCCCCATTGATTTTAATGGCAGGCGAACATTAAAAACCTCCAGGTCATATTTGCAGCCACAAAATACTTACTAGCTGTGCACACATAGTCCCACAACATGGCCAATGACATACCAGAAGTATTAAGCGAATTTGAGATCGACAACGACAAGCATTCTTTTTTTATCTGCAAAATTTTGTCAATTCAGGAGCGCATAAAGGCCATGGAAGAGACGCAAGGCCAGGCTATGAAGGGGGTGCAGGAGATGATCCTGCTATTTGAAAACTTGTTATAAGTTATTGTAGCGGGTATCCCAAATTTAGGGGTGACTGTCACCTGAGCAATAGTTGGCTGGGGTCTTTTAATTGTTTGGACTCTGCCTTGCTGCTGCTTCACCTGGCATGCAGTTCCCCTTAGGTGTATAGGTGGTGCTGACACTTGTACCCGGGGTTGAACCACAGGTGATGGAGTGGCTATTGGGTGTCTTCTCTCAGCAGCCGCGCAGTGGGCGTGGTCTACCCGCTGTGCATGCCGGAAGAGGGTACAAAAGGGGCAGACGCCATTGTTCTGGGCGTGAATACCCTGGGACCTGTAACCGGAGGAGTGTATCCCCTCGAGGGGGGATACGAGCATTGATTGTGGGGTCTCGGCCAGGCACCTTCAGCCTGAGGCTGCGGAGTTCCAGGTAGGCCCAGTACCTTTAGCTGGGTCTACAAAGCCAGAAAGGAAACCCAGGGAGCCCAGGTGAGGGCGACCGCTCTGACTAAGAGGAAGCCAGGGGAGGATCGGTCCCATAACAGGAGGCAAGTGATAAAGATTGCTGTCTCGGGAGAGGCCTGGTGACCTGTCGGAGGGAAGGATTCCTTGCTCCGCAGACTGCCTTTGCGGAGTGCTGCTTGCCTGCTACCTAAGGCAGGATCTCCTTGACTTTGTCCTTGGAGGGGACTAAGTCACTGTTCGAGCTACATGCCAGCTGCTAGTGCCACTGGGTGACTGTACCCACTCGGGACCGAGTGGCGATGAAGCCAAGAGTGTGCCTGAATCAGTTCTATCTGCTAACCCCTTTCTCTTTTCAACTCTCCGGTTACTGAAGCATAAAAGCAAAATAAACTTGTGTTGGAGTTGAAGCGTGGTGTGGACATTGGCCTTCTTTGGGAAAGGTAAAGACTTGCCTCTAAACTCTAGAGGGGAGAACCAGTGGAAGGAAGCAACTCACTGCGGGACCCAAAAATATGACACCGCTCAACCTCTTCAAACAGAAGGGGTACGGGCATGTAGTACGGTGTGCTTTTTTTCTACAAGTGAGCCAAAGATAGAAAAAAAGGTCCGTGTGCTACATTATATAAATTGTTTAGACAGTTATGCATATACATGGTCTACTGGTCACATGTGCTGAATTCCTCAGAGATCAATGCCTCATTCATTTTTAGCGCGAGTGCGCTTATCAGTCACGATCCCCCCTGCTGCGCTGAACGTCCTTTCGGACAGGACACTGGACGAGGGGCAAGCCAACAGTTCCATTGCAAATTGTGCAAGCTCTGGCCAGAGGTCAAGCCTGCCCACCCAGTAGTCCAGGGGTTCATCACTTCTCAGAGAGTCCACATCGGCCGTTAATCCGATGTAGTCGGACACCTGCCGGTCTAGGCATTCGATGATGCTGGATCCGGATGACACCTGTCGATGGGTCGGCTGAAAGAATGATTTCATATCAGAAGTGACCAACACATCTTCAAACCGCCCTCTTCTTGCAGGCGCTGTTGGTTTGGTACCCGCAACTGTTTCTCTGGGAGTGGAAATTCCTCTGCCAGCGCACGCAAAAGCAGAATGCAGCATTTCTCTAAGCAAGGCCTGGAAGTGCTCCATTCTGACAGCCCTCTGTGATGGTGGTAACATTTCCACCATTTTTTGTTTGTACCGGGGGTCCAAGTACGTTGCCACCCAGTAATGGTCCTTGCCCCTTATGCTTTTTATACGGGGGTCCCTCTTAAAACACTGGAGCATGAAGGCCCCCATTTGCACTAAACTGGAAGCGGTGTGGTGGCCTGGCTCCTGCTCATCATCCAGGATGATGTCGTCCTCATTCTCCTCCCCCCATCCATGGACAACAACAGGGATCCCAGAAAGGTTTAAAGCATGCTCTTCTTGCTCCTCCTCATCTGCCCCGGCACCATCCTCCTCTGACTCCTCTTCAGACTCCTGTTGTTGACTTGTCTCAGATAGAGTAGCCCCCCCTGGGAATTCATCCAGCATTGCGACTTCCTCATCTTCCTGCTCCTGCTCCTCGACGGCTTGATCAATGACACGACGCAATGCACGCTCCATAAAGAAGGCGTAAGGTACAATGTCACTGATGGCGCCATAGCTGACCAGTTTGGTGATCTCATCAAATGGCCGCAAAAGTCTGCATGCGTCGCGCATGAGCAGCCACTGACGTGATGAAAAAAACCCAAGCTCCCCAGAACCTGTTCTGGCGCAGAGTTCGTACAGGTAGTCATTAACTGCACGTTTCTGCTGGAGCAGCCTATCAAGCATATACAAGGTTGAGTTCCATCACGTCGGGCAGTCACAAATAAGACGTCTGACCGGCAGATTGTGTCGCCGCTGAATGTCAGCAAGGCGAGCCATGGCCGTGTAAGATCTTCTGAAATGGGCCGAGATTTTCCTTGCCTGCCGCAAGACGTCCTGGACCCCAGGGTATTTGACAACGAATCGCTGCACGACCAAGTTCAAGACGTGTGCCATGCATGGCACGTGTGTAATTTTGCCCTGTTTCAACGCGCTCAGCAGATTGGCACCGTTGTCGCACACCACTTTACCAACTGTCAAATTGAGCGGTGTTAACCACTGATCTACCTGTGAACGCAAAGCTGAAAGGAGTGCAGGGCCAGTGTGGCTCTTGGCTTCCAGGCACAACAGACGCAGCACAGCATGGCAACCTCTCACCTGGCGTGTCAAATAGGTTCTGGGGATCTTGGGCGGCGCAGCGGAAGAGACGGTAGCAGCGGAAAAGGAGGAGTCAGCCGAGGAGGACAGGGAGGATGGAGTAGGAGGAGGAGGAGAAGAAGAGGCAGGCCTGCATGCAATCCGTGGCGGTAAAACCAAATCTACACGGGTGCTACGGGTTACATGCTTGACGACCGTCAGAAGGTTCACCCAGTGGGCAGTAAAAGTAATATACCTTCCCTGCCCATGTTTGCGAGACCACGTGTCTGTGGTCAGATGTATCTTGGCACTGACACTGTGTGCCAGAGATACATTCGCTTGCCGCTGAACATGGCCATATAGCTCTGGGATGCCCTTCTGGGAGAAATATTTCCTTCCTGGGACCTTCCATTGTGGTTTTCCAATGGCCACAAATTTTCGAAAGGCCTCCGAGTCCACCAGTTTATATGGCAGTAGTTTTCGGGCTATCAGTTCTGACAAGCCAGCGGTCAACCGTTGGGCAAGAGGGTTACTCGGCATCATCATTCTTTTACGCTTGAACATTTGGCCCACGGAAGCCTGCCTTTTTTCCAGAAAAACTTGGGGACGGGATGATGGAAGGTGGAGTGGAGGACAATTGTGAGGAGAGAGGAGAAGGAGAAGTAGAGGAGGCTGGACGGTGAGAGCCTGGAGTGTGGCTTTGTGGGTTCTGACGGCGTTGCTTCCACTGGGCTCGGTGATGGGAGTTCATGTGCCTTCTTAAGGCGGTCGTCCCTAGATGAGTGTTGGGCTTACCGCGACTTATGCGTTGACTGCAAAGGCTGCAGATGGCAACACTATTGTCAGCAGCGGACACGTTAAAAAAAGCCCACACTGCGGAGCCATGTGACGGCGTCCTGGGAGCGCCAGATGTGACCGTACATGGTTGATGGCTCGCTCTGAGTCCTGATACATTAGCAGTCTGGTTTGTCCCTCCTGTGCAATGTAAGTTCCGCCTGCCTCTCCTCCCTATCTGCTGGTCCATCTCTCCCTCTAAACTCCCCTCCTGGTCCTCTCTTGTGGGCACCCACGTGATGTCCATAGACACGTCATCACCGAAGTCACCTTCCCCACCACTAACATTAGAGATCTCGGAGTAGGCAGCAACAGCGGGGACCAACCTCCTTGGGCTGATCTGGGTACTGTCGTCAGACTGCTGAGTGGCGGTTGTTGCTACCTCCTCTTCCTGATCCAATGTCAAGAATGCCTGCGCATCGGAAATGTCTTGTGATGGATCGGAAAATAATTCCTGTGACTCAAGCGGAGGGTTTATGGTGGTGGTGGTGTTGGTGGTAGTGTCTTTGGGGGTGCACACAGCAGAGAGTGAAGAGGGTGCAGATAGAGAGGATGAGGAGGGTGCAGAAGAGTAAGGCTGAGTGAGCCACTCAACCAAGTCTGGTGCGTCCTTTGACGTAATCAAACGCGCCTTCTGCAACTTCCCACTTTGGCTCCAGCCTGGTACTCCTGCCCAACCCCTACCACCCCTGCGGAAGGGCCTGTCTCTCCCTCTGCCTGTAATTTTTTTAAATGACCCTGTGACAAAAGTCTCTAGAGAAGTGCAGTATATGTGGAAGAAGGTATATAACACCCCGCTTCAATCTGTCGTTTTGGGGGGCCACTGGTCTATCTCACCAGTTATAATACTTTTTTATAATTGCGTTTGTCACTCTTTGTAGTATCGCTGTAGAACCGCTCAGCAGTCACAATGCTGCACAGTAGAAATGCACTATAATATGCTTTCTATATTTGAAAGTATTTTATACGTGTATTACACCCCTATATACTGCACACCAAATAGTACACCTATACCAGTCGTTAAAAGGACTTTTGTGGACCTTTATAAGTTAGCGATTTTAGTCACTAGTCTGTGCCTGCGACACACAGCAGCAACTTCTCCCTACACTGACAAAAGAGCTGCAGAACCGCTCAGAAGCTGCACAGTAGAAATGCACTATACTATGCTTTCTATATTTGAAAGTATTTTATGCGTGTATTACACCCCTATATACTGCACACCAAATAGTACACCTATACCAGTCCTTAAAAGAACTTTTGTGGGGCTTTATTGGTTAGCGATTTTAGTCGCTAGTCTGTGCCTGCGACACACAGCAGCAACTTCTCCTTACACTGACAAAAGAGCTGCAGAACCGCTCAGAAGCTGCACAGTAGAAATGCACTATACTATGCTTTCTATATTTGAAAGTATTTTATGCGTGTATTACACCACTATATACTGCACACCAAATAGTACACCTATACCAGTCCTTAAAATAACTTTTGTGGAGCTTTATTGGTTGGCGATTTTAGTCGCTAGACTGTGCCTGCGACACACAGCAGCAACTTCTCCCTACACTGACAAAAGAGCTGCAGAACCGCTCAGAAGCTGCACAGTAGAAATGCTGCACAGTAGAAATGCACTATAATATGCTTTCTATATTTGAAAGTATATTATAAGTGTAATACACCCCTATATACTCTACACCTATACCAGTCCTTAAAAGGACTTTTGTGGACCTAATAGCTAGTGATTAGTAGAGTCTGTCCCTGCTAGTACACACACAGCAACCTCCCTACACTGACTAAAGACAGCTGCAGAACCGCTCAGCACTGCAGTCCCAATGCTGCACAATTTAAATGAACTATAATATGCTTTCTATATTTGAAAGTATATTATAAGTGTATTACACCCCTATATACTGCACACCAAACAATAGTACACCTATACTAGTCCTTAAAAGGACTTTTGTGGACCTAATACAGTAGCTAGGATTACAGTCTGTTCCCTGCTCCACACAGCAACCTCTCCCTACGCTGACAAAAGACAGAATGTAAAATGGCAGCCAGATCAGGTCTATTTATAAGGTAGGGGGTATGTCCATCTGCTGAAATGTGTCACTTGGCTGTCCTGTACCACATGATGGATATGTCATGGGTCAAAGTTCTCCACACTGTAAAAGAATGTGGCGGCCGCGAACAGCGCCATATGTCCGCCGGTTTGGCAAATAGCGAACGTGCAAAGTTTGCCGCGAACCGCAAGGCCATCTCTACCTGGGAGCACCTAACCAACGCTTCCCACAAAACTAAAGAAATATCTTTATTTTATAACATACTGCACCAAAAACTTCACTTCACCAAATCATCCCCCACACCCACTGGGAAAATGACTTGGGCCACGTTTACACAATCCACCAATGACAATGAGCATTACAATCTGTATACAAGGCTACTAAATGCTCTGCGCTATGGGAACTCACCCAAAAATTGCCTCTGAGGTGGTACTTAACCCCATCAAAGCTGGCATCGTTTAGCTCAAAAGCTACTGACACGTGCTGGAGGTGTAATTCAGCCAAAGGTGACATATACCATATAATGTGGAAGTGCAACGCTATCCAACCCTACTGGAGAACTATCTTCCAAATCCTATCGGATATATCAAACCAGCATATACCCCCAGCACCTGACTTAGAGATCCTAAACCTCACTATAGACTCGGTACCTCAACCTGTCAGACATGTGGTTACAAACATCCTCTTAGCTGCTAGACTAAGCATGTTATGCTCTGGAAAACAGACAGGGCCCCAACCAAAGAAAACACACTAGACTTGGTAAACCTCCATTATGGATATGAACTGACCATGGCGTCTAGCGGTGGCAATTTGAATAAAGGAAAAAGAACATGGTCACAGTGGGAACGGTGGTCTGGAGCTGCAAAGTTTCTTTGATAGGGTTGAATCTCAGTTAATAATGTCATGATACAGCGGTAGGGTGACTGACCACGTGTCCCGGATTGCCCGGGACAGTCCCGGATTTTGCAGGTCTGTCCCGGACACCTTCATTCCAGGACAATACAGTGTCCCAGAATGAAACTGACACAGCTACCCCCCGGGCCAAACTGATGCCCCCAAAAAAGGCCGCCACATCACTGCTTTACTCACTGACAGTACTTGCCCTGGCCAAGAATGCCTGGAGGAGCACAATCCCCTCCCCCTGCTTGTGATTGGAGAAATCATAAATCCCGCCTCTTGTGTTCAAACACTGTGCTGTGATTTGTTACAGCACAAGCTGATTTTTGGGAAGGGGAGGTGTCCCTGAATGGTAGTTTGGAAATGTGGTCACCCTATACAGCGGCAAATTAGACTTTAATATGCTCACATTGCTTGTACAGTATATGGGTTGCACATTGATTAGCCGCAACCTTCCTCCAGGCAACAAAAGAGATCCCAGTAGGAGTTCCTGGAGGAAGGGCATAATAAGTATACACGACAACCTGTATTTACTGTATACGTTTTAGAATAGAATTTCCTGTTAGCAGATCCACAAACTTGTTTATGTATGTTAACAATCTTGCGACGTATGTTAACGTTGCACAATGTATACATTGTATTCCTATGTCTCTGCTATAATACAATAAAAATCTATTGATGAAAAAAAAAAAAAAGAAAAGAGATTTGGACATTTATTATAGCAAAAATTATTGTGTTTTTTTCAAACTTGTCACTCTTCTCTTGTTCATAGTGCAAGAAATAAAAACCACAGAGGTGATCAAATACCACCAAAAGAAAGCTCTATTTTTGGAGAAAAAAATTATAAAAATTTAATTCGGGTAAAGTGTTGCATGACCGCGCAATTGTCATTCAAAGTGTGACAGCACTGAAAGCTGAAAAATGGCTTGGGCAGGAAGGGGGTTTAAGTGCCCTGTATTGAGGTGGTTAAGCTACCAATAGATGGATTAAATTTGGCAAGTTCAGCAGGGGCTGCTATGACTATTCATATATTTTCATTCAATTAGCACCTGCAGCACTGATCAGTGTTCTCTGACCTCAAATGTGTGTATTGGGGAATCTGTCAATTTTTTTTTTTAGATCGGTCAGTTGGCTGATCCCCAAAAAAAAGATCTATCTGTGGATAGCCCCTTTTACATGGGCGCCTCCATTTTGCAGGATCCGCTTGCTTAGCGGGGGATCGCTCCACTGAGAAGGTGGATGACAGGTCTGTCTCTGCTCACTGTGCAAATCAGAGATGGACCCAGTCCCGCTATCCTCTCTGGGAGATCGGATGAAAATGGACCTTTTCATCCGATCATATCCCATCCGCCAGATAGATGGAAAATAGGATCACCATCCGTCTGGATTTTGCAGACAGGATCAGATCGAATAATAACGGATGTCAGCGAACATGTGACAGTGACAGCGGACACTTGGAAATGATCATAGCTGCTGTTTTCACATACACTATATAATTATGTTTTTAGGTTTGTTTATTAAAGTAATTGCAGTTTTTCACAATTGGTTGTTACCATGTGTCACTGGCACAGCATGTGTGTGTTGACACAAGGCTGGATGTGAAGAAACTGTTTTGGGAGATATCAGTGGGACGCATTTAAATTAGGGCACTGCTGTTTTGTGTGGTTGCTGCACTTTGCACTTGTTTTATTTATTTTATTTTATTTTATTTATTTTAAGACTTTTACAAATAAAGAAAAGTGGAAGCATAAATGTGCTTTTTAATCCTGTGAAAGACTGTGGTGATTGCTGTTCACACTAATGAACACAGTGGAGTTTTGCACTTTTAAAAGAAGACACATACACACTTTATTTAATTGTACATTTACTCATTGAGATAGATAGACGTATCAGTTTATGCACTAGACATCCCCATTGACGATGTGTTTTGACACGAAACGTGCGTCAGGAGGTGTACGCGCTGACGTCATCACCAAGGGACAGGTGACTGCAGACCGGCCATTTTATCTGTGATGTTTTTACGTCTTTTCTGTAAGTGCTTTTGTTATCTTTTTAAATAAATCTTTTAAATGGTAATACACTATTGAGTATTTTTATTCCTGGGACCATCCATGGGTTGATGTCATCTCCTGGCTGTACCGCATTGGACCCGGTCTCATTCCCACTGGAGAAATCAGACTGCTGATGGGCTTGTTATCCCCTTACCTCTGGTAAGCGGTGTATTCTAATGGTGGTGGATCATGGGTGCTTGCATGAATATTTTGAGGATCATCCCTCAATTTTTTCTATCCCTTCCACGGTTTACCTCCATCATGGATTCCTTCTAGTTATCAATTAGGACTGTATTTATAGTTTCCTTTTTGGTATTTAATACACTTTCACATCGGAAGTATTCACCATATAAATTTTGGTTCTTTTTTATTTTTTTTCATATATATCTTGTTCACTTATGGGTTTATGATATATGTGTTTCACATGCACTAAAAATGACTGGTTTTATTATCAGTCTTCTAATGTTGTAGCGCAGCTGTTTATTGTTTCTATGCACTAGACAAGATTCACATTGTTAAGCTTTTATGCTTATTCTATGTTCATATTTATTGCTGTTTATATACAGGTGATACTCAAAAGATTTGAATATCGTGCAAAAGTTTTTTTTTTTTACTAATGCAACTTAAAAGGTGAAACTAATATATGAGATAGACTCATTACATGCAAAGCAAGATAGTTCAAGCCGTGATTTGTCATAATTGTGATGATTATGGCTTACAGATCATGAAAACCCCAAATCCACAATCTCAGAAAATTTGAATATTACATGCAATCAATAAAACAAGGATTGAACAATATCGGGCCTCTGAAAAGTATAAGCATGCATATGTACTCAGTACTTGGTTTGGGCCCCTTTTGCAGCAATTACTGCCTCAATGTTGCGTGGCATGGAAGCTATCAGCCTGTGGCACTGCTGAGGTGTTATGGAAGACCAAGATGCTTCAATAGCGGCCTTCAGCTCTTCTGCATTGTTCGGTCTCTCATCTTTCTCTCTTGGCAATGCCCCATAGATTCTTTATGGGGTTCAGGTCAGGTGAGTTTGCTGGCCAATCAAGCACAGTAATCCCACGGTCATTGAACCAGGTTTTGGTGCTTTTGGCAGTGTGGGCAGGTGCCAAGTCCTGCTGGAAAATTAAGTCAGCATCCCCATAGATCTCGTCTGCGGAAGGAAGCATGAACTGCTCCAAAATCTCCTGGTAGACGGCTGCGTTGACCCTGGACTTAATGAAGCACAGTGGACCAACACCAGCAGATGACATGGCTCCCCAAATCAACACAGACTGTGGAAACTTCACACTGGACTTCAAGCATCTTGCAGCGTGTGCCTCTCCATTCTTCCTCCATACTCTGGGTCCTTGGTTTCCAAATGAGATGCTAAATTTGCTCTCATTAGGAAAGAGGACTTTGGACCACTGAGCAACAGACCAGGTCTGTTTTTCTTTAGCCCAGGTAAGTCGCTTCTGATGTTGTTTGTTGTTCAGGAGAGGCTTGACAAGAGGAATACAACATTTGAAGCCCATGTCCAGGATCTGTCTGTGTGTGTTTGCTCTTGATGCACTGACTCCAGCCTCGGTCCACTCCTTGTGAAAGTCCCCAACACTTTTGAATGGCCTTTTCCTGACAATCCTCTCCAGGCTGCGGTCATCCCTGCTGCTTGTGCACCTTTTTCTTCCACACTTTTCCCTTCCACATACCTTTCTATTAATGTGCTTTGATACACCACTTTGGGAACATCCAACTTCTTCTGCAATTACCTTTTGAGGATTTCCCTCCTTATGGAGGGTGTCAATGATGGTTTTCTGCACAACTGTCAGGTCAGCAGTCTTTCCCATGATTGTGATTCATACTGAACCAGACTGAGAGATCATTTAAAGGCTCAGGAACCCTTTGCAGGTGTTATGGCTTAATTAGCTGATTAGAGTGGGACACTTTGAGCCTAGAATATTGCACTTTTTCACAATATTCTAATTTTCTGAGATTATGGATTTGGGGTTGTCATCACAATTATGACAAATCATGGTTTGAACTATCTTGCTTTGCATGTAATGAGTCTATCTCATATATTAGTTTCACCTTTAAAGTTGCATTAGTGAAATAAATGAACTTTTGCACGATATTCAAATTTTTCGAGTATCACCTGTATGGATGTTGATATATTGATGTTTTTTTTTAGTTTGCATATGGTATGCACTCAGGCTAAGGAATAGGTTGGGACACTGCACTTTGTTTTCTATAGTATTCCATACAGTATTGACAGCAAGTGACCAACGTGAAAGCCAGCCAACTAGCATTTTTGAAAGGAAATGTCAGCAATAGCAGCCTGCATAAGTACAGGCTTCTTTTTTTCACCCCTAGTATTTAAATGTGAGGGACATTTGATTATAAGCTACAGCTGGGTATTGTTCAATGATCTTTGCAGAGTGTCACAAAATTATATTGGTGGAATATTGATGGACATGAATACATTAACCTCTTGCTGCTTATATAACACATATATGTGGTGGCAAGGCGAAAAAGAGGGTGCACTTTAACACCTCCCAAGCCACTCAGATGTGTACATGGGCAGTGGAGTTTCTGTGCTGAGAGCTTGCTTACTGCGTGCTTCCAGCACAATGACTGAACCGTCAAAGACAGCTCTCTGCCTCTACCAATGGTCAGGAGCTGGCACGACTGGCCCCCGAACATGCGACCACTCTGACAGGTAATCACAGTGGTCACGTGATCAGTCCCCCATTTTGTGCATAAGGTCATTAAAGCTGAACTCTGGGGAAAAAAAATAAGATTTTGGACATTTGCAATGTATCAACAAGTGCACATGCTGACAAGAAGCATGATGATAGTAAAGTGATAGACCGGGACAGCCTGGGCTCAGAGGGAGTGAGTTGAATGATGCTGGTCATCAGTCGGCAGACATCTAGTAGCAGGAAAAATACCACAGGGGATATCTCTGGCTTGAAGGTGAATGTTGCAGCAAAGGCTGCTTTTGTTATTTTGTCTTTAAATGGACTATTCATTTTTGTCTTGAATTTGACTGAAGTTCTGGACTGCACTGTTTTTGGGTCAGTTATTTGGACTTTTAATTGGACAGACTAGCTCACAGTGTGCTGATGTAAATTCTGTCTGCTGCAAACACCCATTTGTATATCATACTATAGCATTTGGGCTTAATAGTTCAAATATACCGCAAAATGTGGTCACGCAAAAGAATAGCCCTATACATAAGAAAATCTAATCCTAATACTTTGTGTGAATGAACGTATCTGACTTGCCTGGAACTTGTCTGCATTTAGATGCTTTCAGTGAATTTTTCCAAATCAATATGTTCATTCTGTACCAGCAAAAAGAACATAGAGTATATTCAATTAGCAGCAAGGGTTGGTGGTGGGAGTTTGGATCTTTTCTGCAATTATGTTGATAGTTGGTAGAATTGCCTTTAGTCATAGCATCCTTGATATGAAGAACCACTTATTCCAATTGCCTACATGCTGCCTGAAGCCTTTAAGCAGACTACCAAACTGTTCTACCATGAGATGAACTGGATTAAAGGCTGCTTTTTAAAACTTAAACCATATAGGAAGAAAACAAACAGAAACATTTATTCCAGCAATACTGACTGCAGTGTGTGCAAAAAAAACACACACATAGATATATACAATATATATATATATATATATATATATATATGCACACAATGGGGCTGATTTACTAATAACAGTGCGCTGCGCTGGTTCTAACCTTAATTGGTGCGCCGGATAACTCCTTCACTTGGCGCAGGAACCAGCGGCGCACATCGGCGCACTGTTATAGTAAATACAAATGTCAGCGGCGCTCTATTGAAAATGAATGGTTCCCTATGGGAGCCCATTGATTTGAATAGAGGTCGCCTGGGAAGTCGGATGAAGCGGATCCGACTCGCGGGGCGACTCGTGTGCCGGCTGACACAGGGACAGCGCGACTTTGCGAGGCAACTTGGACACGACCTGAGCGTGAAGCAGCCGCTCAAGTCGTGTCCTAGAGGCGACTAGCTGGCCAAGAATATCTCCAGCGCGAAAAAACGGCGTGGGGGTTCCTCCAAGATCCATACCAGGCCCATAGGTCTGGTATGGATTTAAAGGGAAACCCCCATAGCCGAAAAACGGCGTGGGGGTCCCCCCCCAAATCCATACCAGACCCTTATCCGAGCACGCAACCTGGCAAGTCGCAGGGGAAGAAGGGGGGACGAGAGCGGCCCCCCCTCCCTCCTGAACTGTACCAGGCCACATGCCCTCAACATGGGGGGGTGGGTGCTTTGGGGCAGGGGGGCAACCTGCGGCCCCCCCACCCCAAAGCACCCTGCCCCCATGTTGATGGGGACAAGGGCCTCTTCCTGACAACCCTGGCCATTGGTTGTCGGGGTCTGCGGGCGGCGGGCTTTTCGGAATCCGGGAGCCCCCTTTAATAAGGGGGCCCCCAGATACCGACCCCCCACCCTATGTGAATGAGTATGGGGTACATCGTACCCCTACCAATTCACCTGGTGGAAAAAAAAGTCAATAAAAAACACAACACAGGTTTTTAAAGTAATTTATTAGGCAGCTCCGGGGGTCTTCCTGCCGAGCGCCCCGCTATCTTCTTCCAGCTCTTTTGCTAGCGGGGTCCCGGGCTTCCTCGTCGTCTTCAGGGGTCTTTCTGCCGGGCGCCCTGCTATCTTCTTCCAGCTCTTTTGCTAGCGGGGTCCCGGGCTTCGTTGTCGCCTTCTTCCGACTTCGGGGTCTCTTGTTCTGTTCTCCGGTGTCGTCTCAACGCTCTCCGGTTCTTCTCCCGCTCTCCGGTGCCTTCTTCACGATCTCCGGTTCTTTCTGCCTTCTGCCGGGTGCCCCGCTATCTTCTTCCAGCTCTTTTGCTAGCGGGGTCCCGGGTTTCATCATCGCCTTCTTCCCTCTTCTCTTCGCCCGATGTTGCCTCGTCGCTGTCCGCCGCTACAATGCTCTGGCAGCGGAGTGCGCCCACTTATATTGGCATGGGCATGGTCACCGGGTGATGCCACCGCTGACCCCGCCCCCGTATGATGTAACAGTCCCAAGAATTTTTTTACACGTTACCATTTTGGCATTACAGAGATCTAGTGCTAGAATTGTTGCACTCGTTCTAACGCACGCAGCAATACCTCACATGTGTGGTTTGAACGGCGTTTACATATGTGGGCGGGACTTACGTGTGTGTTCGCTTCTGAGCACGAGCTACCGGGGACATGGGCGTTTTTTCTTTTTTTGGATTATTTTTTTTTTTGTATTTCTTACTCTCTTTTTTTACTTTTTGGTTTTTTGGATCACTTTTATTCCTATTACAAGGAATGTAATCATCCCTTGTAATAGGAATCTATTGTGACAGGTCCTCTTTATGGAGAGATGCAGGGTCAATAAGACCCCACATCTCTCCTCCAGGCTGGAAAGCATGAGATCGGTCAAAAAAATTCACCAATCTCATGCTGACAGCCGAGATCACGGCTTGGTTTAGATACGGGAACCCGGCGTGATGTCATAACTTCGCGCCCGGGCCTCCGACGGTCATAGAGATGACTGGTGACCATCTGGTCACCAGTTATCTCTATGCTTCCCATCTGGCGCCGGCCAAATCGTTCTCCGAGCCCAAGATGGCACGGGAGAGCCCGGAGAAGCACCGGATGGCGGCAGGAGGGGGGGAACGTCCCCTCCCGCCGCCTATAAGAACGATCAAGCGGCGGAACTGCCGCTATGATCATTTTTATCGTGCACAGAATCGCCGGCTGAAAAGAATGATATCTGAATGATGCCTGCAACTGCAGGCATCATTCAGATGTCACCGCACAAAGCCAAGGACGTCATTTGACGGTGGGCGGTAAGAAAGTGGTTAATATTTCGAAAATTTTGAAAAAAGGTTTTCTCCTTCATTGATGTACACTGATGAGACTGCACTGATGGGCTGCACTGATGGGCACCGATAAGGTGGCAAGGGTGGGAACTGAGAGGTGGCATTGCTAGTTGGCACTGGTGGGCATTGAGAAGTGGCACTGCTAGGTGGCAATGATAGTTGGCAGTGATGGGCACTGATAGGCAGCACTGCTAGGTGGCACTGATTGGCAGCAGTGGTGGGCATTGATAGGTGGCACTGGCAGGGGCTACTGTTGTCACAGATGACGCAGAATTGCCTCTTCCTCTTCGGGCCCGATGTCCCTTGCACATAAGCCGGTGATTGCCTTTTTTTTTTACTCACGCTGTCAGCACAAGGAGAAAACAAAAACCATTACCCAGCTTTTGTTTACATCACGTGATCAGCTGTCATTGGCTGACAGCTGATCACATGGTAAAGGGCAGGTATCGGCCCCTTACTTGGATCTGTCATCACCCGAGTTTCAGTGACTCGGTGACCACAGGGGAGGACGTTTATTGACGGACTCCCGGCAATTGAGGACCATGCTGTGGCCGTCAATCAGTTATAGCGCTGATCTCAAGTGATTAAAGAGGGTCTAAATGGGCCATTGACATGCATCACAATTCAACTTAGGAATGTGTCTTTGCAAAGTTAAACTAAATTAATCCGTTCTTATTTTTGCTTGGGGATAGAGTGCAGAGGGATTATAAGTTTAGACAGTTTTTGGGGATGTCTGCACCCCTGATAGGGTGAAGACAACTCACAAATTTGGGCACTTTATCCTTCCAAATAATTCACTTCCTGTCACATAGCCACACAGGAAGTGAGGGTAAATCCCTACCACTGTCTTTCCTTGGGGACACACAGGTCAATCTAAATACTTTCCCCATTATGTACATTGCACTCCAGCATTTTGCTGTTTACACCCCAAATTATAAGTTTTTTTGGACTTTGGGGTTTATTTAATAAAGGCAAATCTACTTTGCACTACAAGTGCACTTGCTGGATATCCGAGGGGGACATGCAAGCAAACCAAAAAAACACCATCTTTGCTTTTACATGATTGGATGTTACAATCACCAGTGATCCCTCAGATTTTCAGCAGCTACACTTTTACTGCAGAGTGGATTTGTCTTTATTAAACCCCAAAATACCCAATGATTTGTGGGTACACAAAAAAGTGCTAGAGTGCAATTTGCTTAATGGGGACACTAGTTAGATTGATCTGTGTGTCCAATAAAAGTTTTACCTTCACTTCCTGTTTAGCTGTGTGACAGGAAGTGAAGCCAATTTTACTAAAAGGGGACACAAAGCCCAACCTTAAAAAAAACAAAAAAAAAAAACACAAGCAGGGGTTCTAACACTTACTTTGTTTCCCTCAAAATGCCCACAATTAGAATCGGATTGCCTTGAGCTATTTTTAAGTGCAGTGCTCTAAATCAGTGCTTCTCAAGTACCCCCAACAGGCCATGTTTGCAGGTTTGCCTTCATCTTGCACATGTGCTTTAAATCACAGCCAATGGTTTGGTATTTTGGACAGCAATTCTCCATAAGATAAAATTCACAAAACATGTCCTGTTGGGGGTACTTGAGGACTGAGGCTGAGAACCACTGCAGTAAAAAGGAAAATTGAATACTTACCGCTCTGTATTTTTCATTTCCTGGTGATTTTCCATGGCAGCACACAATACAATACATGCATATGCTAGCATGAAGGCACCAGGGTAGACAAATCACACCTGTTGTTTTGACATGCCAATCAGCTGTCACATTTGTTGCAAAGAAAACGCAAAACAAACCTCAAAACTTTGCATCAAATTTTATTGGTCAACAGAAAAAAAAAAAATATAAAAAAAAAAAAAAACAGGGTCAATTTGAAACAGTTACAGACTCCAAACATCTTGAAAAAGATTTGGCAAAATAGTGCAGCACAGACAATTAAATCAAAGTGAACAAACGACACACATTAACAACATCAAAATTATTTCAGGGGAACATTTCCCCCACACCAAAAAATACAATCCAAAAGTAAAACAAACAACAAACACCGGTTTTGCAAAGACATAACAAATAAAATACATGTGTTACAAACTCGATAAGGACACCAAAATGTACTTTTACGCCCCCCCCCCCCCCCCCCCCCCCCCCACACACACACACACACACACACACACACACACACACACACACACACACACGCCTCTTTTCAGGGCAAGGGAGTGAATGCTATCAGTTAGCTTTATATAACATAGGTTTGTGTGCTAATGAGGCAATTGAAAACACAATTGAAAACACATGCACAGTCCATGAAACACCCAAAATGCAAGTTCACCCAATGTAGAGACTGAACTTCAAAGTGGCTACACCTGTTAAGGATGTCCTTCAATTACTAACCCATAAAAACACTATCTGAGCATGCCCAGAAATGTCCAGGTGCTGTTCACACACAAAAAAAAAATCTAACAGGCTGGGCATGCTCAGAAGAACTCAAATGCAGCTAGCAGAAAATAACCCCCCCCCCCCCCCCGTCCAAAATTAAGCACATCATCCAGAATGCTACAAAATTAGGGATGGGACAATCACCCCCCCTACCAACAAATACCATTGCAGTCTATGGGAACTGACATGTTAATTTTGCTAGTCCCCACTTGGCTGGCTTATCTTCTAGTTATTGGCCATAAAATGGGGGGCCCAGGTTCCACCCTAAGGGACATATATCAATGTCACCAATTTGGACAACACCAAAAACCAAACAAGGAGAAGTGCCTTTAAATATGCCAAATTGCTTGAGGGCCATTTCACACCACATGCAGTCCATTGCGTTTTTTATGCATCAAAAATGCATGGAAAGTTGGTTATATGGTTCTAAATGGCAGTGTTTGTTCCAGTGCATTCCAGTTCCACAAAAAAAGTAGAACATACTGCATTTTACATGCACTGGACTGTACTGGAACGCAGCAAAACGCATCATAAACGCACTGGAATGCACAGGAACACACCTAAATGCACCAAAAATGCACTGGAACACACTTGTCCTTATCTATGTGTAGCGCCATCCTCACTCCTCTCTTTCTCTTCAGCTCGTCTGTCTCTTGTCTAGGGGTATCTTTCAGAGGGGAAGGGAGCGGGGACACCATGCCTGGCCTTCACCACAGGTGTCAGTGTGATACAAGCAAAGCTCTTTTACCTTCTGGTCAGTGTTGTGCACCTGGAGCCTCCACCGAGAGTTACCTTGAACAATGTCTGTCAGGAAATGAGCCCCACACCATTAAAGTTCAACACTCCTTTATTCTTCTCGAATGAACACAATCAGTTGAACTCCCTTGGTAGAAACAGAACAGAAAAGGAGGTGTGGATGCGAGTAGGCCCAGACACAATGTGTTCTCCACTTTCCTCCCTGAAAGTGGGTTGCGGTCTCCGAGGAAGAGGGAATTTCCTTCCAAGCGGTCTCCGATGAGAGACTCACCCGTCACTGGCAATATGCTGCACCAGGTCTTCGAGTGAGGAGCTTCCCCCGGTCCATTACGCCTTCCGGATTCGGGTACCCACTCCCGGGGTTCCCTAGGATCTCCTTCCCTCGCGGAACTCAGTGTTGGGCACTGAGCTCCAGACCTCCATCCGAGTACCTCACCCCAGGCCAAAGGTGCCTGGGATGGAACACGACCTCCGGCTGTCCTCTAGGCCTAGGCCCGCCTAGAGAACCGACACGAACCACCGTCCACAGGCTGAAGGTGCCTGGGACTCCACCCCGTGACAAAGATGGCCGGCCTCTTTATACCCTCTCCCAGCAAGCACGGCGGGTTCCCCGCCCCACCATACCGCTCCCGAGGGAGGACAAAAAGGAGGCGCGACACACAGCAATGATTCAACCCCAACCCAGAGCGATAGCGCCACCTGCTGGGCTGCAGGGAATTACACATCACTAATGTCTCTGCCAAGTTCAAATTTACACCCGGGAAAGTACATACCCGCTACACTTGGTTAATAAAAATGAGGGGTGAAAAAAAAGAACTGGACTGCATCAAAAACGTACCAAAAATGCACTGGAACGCATCAAAAACGTGCATGCAGAAAAGCACCTGGAACACATCCGGATTGCGTTTCTATGGTGTTAACTGGCCCTAGTTCACACCATAGAAACGCAGTCTGGATGCGTTCCAGGTGCTTTTCTGCATGCGCATTTTTGACACGTTCCAGTGCATTTTTGATGCGTTTTTGATGCAGTCCAGTGTTTTTTTCCCCCTCTTTTCACTTAGGACAAGTGTGTTGCAGTGCGTCTTTGGTGCATTTAGGTGCGTTCCAGTGCGTTTTTGGTACGTTCCGTTGCATTTTTGATGTGTTTTACTGCGGTCCAGTACAGTTCTGTACCTAAAAAATGCAGCATGACCATTTTTTTTTTCCTTTCTGAAACGCACTGGAACGGACTGCAGTGGTGTGAACTATGCCATTGGCATTAATGTGATTAACTTTCTTTGAAAAAAAAAAACGCACTGCACTGCATCCGGTGTGAACTGGCCCTAAATATCATACCCGGGGGGTGTCTATAGTATGCCTGTAAAGTAGCGCATGTTTTCCATGTTTATAACAGTTCCAGAGCAAAATTACATTTCTAAAGTAAAATAATAGTCATTTAAAATTACTCGCGGCTGTAATGAATTTGCTGGTTCCCGTCAATACAGATAAAAGTCATTGAAAGTCTTTGAAAGGAAAAAAAAAAAAAAAAGCCCTTCAGGTCTGGAATGGATATTAAGGGGAACTCTGCCGCAAATTTAAAAAAAAATGCGTGCGTTTCCCTCAAATATCCATACCAGGCCCTTCAGATCTGGCATGGATTTTAAGGGGAACTCCACCCCAAATAAAAAAAAAATGGCGTGGAGTACCCCCAAAAATCCACACCAGACCCTTATCCGAGCACGAAACCTGGCAGGCCGCAGGAAAAAAGGGGGGGATGAGAGAGCGCCCCCCCCTCCTGAACCATACCAGGCCACATGCCCTCAACATGGGGAGGATGTCCCCATGTTGATGGGGACAAGGGCCTCATCCCCACAACCCTTGCCCGGTGGTTGTGGGGGTCTGCGGGCGGGGGGCTTATCGGAATCTGGAAGACCCCTTTAACAAAGAGGACCCCCAGATCCCGCCCCCCCTGTGTGAATTGGTAATGGGGTACAAATGTACCCCTACCATTTCACAAAGAAAGTGTCAAAAATTTTACAAATGACAACAGCCGGTTTTTGACAATTGTCTTCTCCTTTCTTCCATCTTCTTCCACCTTCTTCTTCCATCTTCTTCTTTTCTCCATTCGGGTTTCTTCCTCCATCTTTTTCTTCATGTTCATCTTCCTCTTCCTCTTCATCTTTATCTTCATCTTCATCTTCCTTCTTCCTTCGGTCTTTTCGTCCGCATCTTGCTCCGGCTTCTTGTTCTCCATCTTCTTTCTCTGGCAGCTCCGTTTGAATTGGAGGTTCCCGCTGTGCGACGCTTCAGTTCTACAGTTCTCCTCTGGGTCCGCTGTCACCCGGTGACCCCGCCCCCCTCTGACGCACATGGATTTCACGGGGACTTTCCCCGTGGTGTCAGAGGAGGGGGGAGCCACCGGGTGGCAGCGGACCAAGAGGAGAACTGAATCGTCACACAGCGGGAACCTCCAATTCAAACGGAGCGGCCGAAGAAGAAAGAAGAAGCCGGACAAGATGCGGACGAGAAGACCGAAGGAAGAAGGAAGAAGGAAGATGAAGATGAAGATAAAGATGAAGAGGAAGAGCAAGATGAAGATGAAGAACAAGATGGAGGAAGAAACCCGAATGGAGAAAAGAAGAAGATGGAAGAAGAAGATGGAAGAAAAGAGAAGAAGACATTAATAAAGGAATTGTCAAAAACCGGCTCTTGCCATTTTTTTAATTTTTGACACTTTCTTTGTGAAATGGTAGGGGTACATTTGTACCCCATTACCATTTCACACAGGGGGGGGCAGGATCTGGGGGTCCCCTTTGTTAAAGGGGTCTTCCAGATTCCGATAAGCCCCCCGCCCGCAGACCCCCACAACCACCGGGCAAGGGTTGTGGGGATGAGGCCCTTGTCCCCATCAACATGGGGACATCCTCCCCATGTTGAGGGCATGTGGCCTGGTATGGTTCAGGAGGGAGAGGGGGCCGCTCTCTCGTCCCCCCCTCTTTTCCTGCGGCCTGCCAGGTTGCGTGCTCGGATAAGGGTCTGGTGTGGATTTTTAGGGGGACTCCACGCCATTTTTTTTTTAAATTTGGGGTGGAGTTCCCCTTAAAATCCATGCCAGATCTGAAGGGCCTGGTATGGATATTTGGGGGAACCGCACGCATTTTTTTTTATTTGCGGCGGAGTTCCTCTTAATATCCATTCCAGACCTTAAGGTCCTGGTAATGGAATTTGGGGGGATCCCCACGCTTTTTTTTTCTTTGTTATCAATGACTTTTCTCTATATTGCCGGGAGCCGACAATTCATTATAGCCGGGGGTGCTTTTAAATGCCTTTCTTTTTCCTTTAGAAATTTCATTTTGCAGGCGCACTGGGAAGTTCAGAGCTGCGCCTGTTCAACTTATGCAAATTGATTTATGTGACTTGACATTTACTAAGATTTTGCCGACTCAGTGTCTTGGCGCAAGAAAACAAGGAAAATTGGCGCGCTGAGCTAAAAAAAACTCCCGCAGCTCGAATTGTACTTGCCGGCGCAGCGGGCTGGTTTTGAAAAAGTTACTTTCTCACACTATTTTGGGCATATTAGTTAT
This sequence comes from Rana muscosa, assembly GCA_029206835.1. NCBI lineage: Eukaryota > Metazoa > Chordata > Amphibia > Anura > Ranidae > Rana > Rana muscosa. The sequence continues at coordinate 77,562,059 of CM055121.1, forward strand.
TTGGGCAGGTGTCACTACACTTCCTCACATCACCCCACATCACCCCCATTATATTCTCACTTCCAGCTTCTTTATATTTAGATTTTAACATGCTGTGCGCCAGGTCCATAGTGGCGCACTGAGCGCCTCCTCCCGTCCGCCGACAACACTATAGTAAATGGGAAATAGGGCTGCGCTACCGGCGCTAATGTTTTGTAAATACCAAAACAGCCATTGCGCGCGCAGATGCGCCGATACTCATGGTGCAAACGTTTTGTAAATCAGCCCCAATATCTCACAAAAGTGAGTACACCTCTCACATTTTTGTAAAAATTTTATGTAGCGGCCTCCCTCTCCCTCTCTGCTTTATCGCTTACTTGGCTGGTGTCTAGGGGTACCTGGGAGAGGAGAGTGCAGGAACACTACGCCAAGCTCTCACCTCGTATGTGTATGAGGGTTGAGCAAAGTCACTTGAATTACCTTCGGGTCTGTTCTCTGCATACAAAGTTTCTGCTTGTTCCGTGGAGATGTGTCTGCCAGTAATAGAGCCCCACATCAATAAAAGTCCAACACTCTTTTATTTCTCCATTTGCCAGGGCGAACATAATCAGTTGAACTTTAGTAACAGACAGACAGGGGTGTGGATATGAGTAGGCCCAGGCACAAATGAACTCGCCTATTCCTTTGCAAGCGAATAGGCTTGGCACACGGTCTCTGCCACCGACCGTGAGATTGGTCGCTGCCACCGACCGGATGAACTGTTGAGGCCCCTGCCACAGGCCTAATAGCAGGTCTCTGCCACTGACCTGAGTTGACTAGTTGAACCGCTGCCACCGGTCATAGAACATGAACCACCTTCCTCTATGAATTGGCCCCTGTTCGGGAAAGACATCCATCCTGGCGGTCTCCAGAGGTTCACCCGGCACTGGCAATATGCTGCACCAGATCTTCGGTTGAATCTCTCCTCCGGTCCCTTACACCTCTGGATTCGGGTGCCCAACACCCGGGGCACCCTAGGACAATCCCTCCCTTGCGGGACCCAGTGGAAGGTACTGGGTCCCAGGCCTCCAGTTGAGTGCCTCACCCCAGACTGAAGGTGTCTGGGATGGAACACGAACTCCAAGTGTCCAGGTCTAGGCCGCCTGGACACCAACCGCGGACAGCAGCCCTCAGGCTGAAGGTGCCTGGGACTCGGACCTCGTGGCGAAGATGTCCGCCCCCTTTATACCCTCCCCCTGCAAGCACAGTGGGTTCCCCGCCCCGCCGTACAACTGCTGTGAGAGGTCACAAAGGGCACGGCACTGCAGTGATGGTTCAACCCCGGCCCAAAGTGACAGCGCCACCTGCTGAGCCGCAGGGAACTAGACATCACTGATGTCTTCACCAGAATTTACACTCTGAAAAGTACATACCCGCTACAGTTATTATATCTTTTCATGTGGCAATATTGAAGAAATTACACTTTGCTGCAATGTAAAATAGTGAGTATACAGCTTGTATAACAGTGTATATTTGCTGTTCCCTCAAATTAACTCAACACACAGTCATTAATGTCTAAACCGCTGGTAACAAAAGTGAGTACACCCATAAGTAAAAATTTACAAATTGGACCCAAAGGGTCAATATTTTGCGTGGCCACCATTATTTTCCAGCACTGCCTTAACCCTCTTGGACATGGAGTTTACCAGAGCTTCACAGGGTGCCACTGGAGTGCTCTTCCACTCCTCCATGAGAACATCACAGAGCTGGTAGATGTTAGAGACCTTGCGCTCCTCCATTTTCCATTTGAGGATACCCCACAGATGCTCAATAGGGTTTAGGTCTGGAGACAGGCTTGGCCAGTCCATTACCTTTCCCCTTAGCTTCTTTAGCAAGGCAGTGGTCATCTTGGAGGTGTGTTTGGAGTTATTATCATGTTAGAATACTGCCCTGCGGCCCAGTCTCTGAAGGGAGGGGATCATGCTTTACTTCAGTATGTCACAGTACATGCTGGCATTCATGGTTCCCTCAATGAACTGTAGCTCCCCAGTGCCGGCAGCATTTATGCAGCCCCAGACCATGACACTCCCACCACCATGCTTGACTGTAGGCAAGACACACTTGTCTTTGTACTCCTCACTTGGTTGCTGCCACACGCGCTTGACACCATCAGAACCAAATAAGTTTATCTTGGTCTCATCAGACCACAGGACGTGGTTCCAGTAATCCATGTCCTTAGTCTGCTTGTCTTCAGCAAACTGTTTGCGGGCTTTCTTGAACATCATCTTTAGAAGAGGTTTCCTTCTGGGATGACGGCCATGCAGATCAATTTGATTCAGTGTGCAGCGTATGGTCTGAGCACTGACAGGCTGACCCCCCCCCCCACCCCTTCAACCTCTGCAGCAATTCTGGCAGCACTCATACGTCTATTTCCCAAAGACAACCTCTGGATATGACGCTGAGCTCATGCACTCAATCTCTTTTGGTTCTGAGTGAAACCTGTCCTGTTAAACCGCTGTATGGTCTTGGCCACCATGCTGCAGCTCAGCCTAGGCCATCTTTATGTATAGCAACATTTCATTTTTTCAGATCCTCAGGGAGTTCTTTGCCATGAGGTGCCAAGTTTAACTTCCAGGACCAGTATGACAGAGTGAGAGTGATAACACCAAATTTAACACACCTGCTCCCATTGGAACCTGAGAACCTGTAGCTCTAACAAGTCACATGACACCGGGAGGGAAAATGGCTAATTGGGCCCAATTTGGACATTTTCTCTTAGGGATGTACTCACTTTTGTTGCCAGCGGTTTATGCACTAATGGCTGTGTGTTGAGTTATTTTGAGGGGACATCAAATTTGCACTGTTATACAAGCTGTGCATTCACTTTTGTGAGATACTGTATAAATATATATATATCTATATATATATATAGATATAAATATGTCAAAGTAAATTCACTCAAACATTAGCAGCGCTATAAATAAAGTATCTATAAAACCATTGTAGCGACCTCACCTCTCACTCCCTCTTACTCTTCTCGGTCAATGGCTCTCGTCTAGGGGACCAGGGAGGAGAGTGTGGCGCACCACCAGCTCGTATCCTCTTGTGTGCAGAGGTGTGAGCTATAACCTTTTACCTTCGGGCCTGTGTCCCTGTCCAAAGCCAAAACTTCCCTCGAGGATGATTCCCACCCTCCACGCAGGTGGAGGTAGGACCCTTTAGCTCCCAGAAAGTCAAGTTCCACACCACTGAAAGTCCAACACTTATTTATTCTTCAGAGCAATAAATAGTCCTTTGAGAGCGACTGGTTAGACACAGAACAGTTTAGACAAAGTGGGGAGGAGGTCCAGGCACAAACTTGAACTTGGTTTTTCTCCTGTTCCGTTATAGCGTGAACAGCCTTGGCGCACAGTCGCTGCACCGACCGTGAGGGGGTCCCTGCCACAGACCAGATGAATAAGGCCTCTGCCACAGACATGGTTGTTGGGTCTCTGCCACTGACCTAATTCACGATGGGTCCCTGCCACAGACCATGAGAACGTGGACTACCTTCTATAAGCAATGGCCCCTGTCAGGGAAAGGACATCCATCCGGACAGTTACCAGAGGCCCCGCCGTCACCAGCAAATGCTGCACTGGGTCTTCGGAAGGGTCACCTCCCTGGCCTCCTCGTCCTAGATTCGGGCGTCCACACCGGGGGACGCCCTAGGAGCCCTCGATCCCTTGCGGGACCCAGACGAAGGTACTGGGCCCCAGGCCTCCAGAGAGTACCTCACCCCAGACCGAAGGTGTCTGGGGTGGAACCGCAACTCCGTCCCCGGGCCTAGGGCACCCGGAGACCACCATCACTCACTCCCAGGCTGAAGGTGCATGGGAGTGGACCCCGAGCGGAAGATTTCTGCCCAATTTATACCCTCTCCCAGCATGCACAGCAGGTTCCCCGCCCCGCTGTACTACTGCCGCGAGAGGACACAAAGGGCGCAGCCCTCCAATGGCAGTTCAACCCCGGCCTATGTCAACAGCGCCACCTATAGGCCACAGGGAACTGGACACCATTGATATCCTCCACTGGCATTAATTGGTCCGGGAATCCTAACAATTGTTGCATCTGAGCCTGGTACCACTCAGATGCCTCCCCTAAATATGACCACCCGCTACACCATTTTAGTGGTTAAAGTCCATAAAAAACTGTATTGATCAGTTAAAATAAAAGTCGTTTATAAAAAGCAGGTAAACGTGATGTGAATCGTCAGACTGGGAAAAAAATGACACTCCAAATTGATTTAATTCCTTTCACCTCCAACGCCTGTGTATCAAACCCTCTTGAAAATCCACTTACCAGATAAAGACTGGTTATAGGCATCTATCAGCTCAGCAGTCAGTCGCAGGTTACTGGGTGATTCCATCTGTATTAAGCTCATTACGAGCGTTAGATAGAAAAAAAGATCCACATAGTGTGATATCGTACAACACAATTTTATTTTGGTAAACTCACGATAAAACACTCACATTTCATTGATAAATATAGGGCATATCTCATCTCATATAATTATGGTCGGGCGCTCCCGTCTAACCTCATCACCGCTCCGACGAAAGTGATTAACAGAAACGCGTCAGGCAGTTGCTACACAGCATCCCCTTTGTCGGCTTCTCCTGCCTCTCCTACCCGGGACCACCGCTGGAGCGGTGATGAGGTTAGACGGGAGCGCCCGACCATATTTATATGTGATGAGATATGCCCTATATTTATCAATGAAATGTGAGTGTTTTATCGTGAGTTTACCAAAATAAAATAGTGTTGTACGATATCACACTATGTGGATCTTTTTTTCTATCTAACGCTCGTGATGAGCTTAATACAGATGGAATCACCCAGTAACCTGTGACTGACTGCTGAGCTGATAGATGCCTATAATCAGCCTTTATCTGGTAAGTGGATTTTCAAGAGGGTTTGATACACAGGCGTTGGAGGTGAAAAAAATTAAATCAATTTGGAGTGTCATTTTTTCCCCAGTCTGACGATTCACATCACGTTTACCGTATATACTCGAGTATAAGCCGACCCGAGTATAAGCCGAGGTACCTAATGTTACCACAAAAAACTGGGAAAACTTACTGACTCGAGTATAAGCCTAGGGTCAACAATGCCCATTTGCACGCCTCACTGTGCCCATTGCAACTTCACTAAGCCAATTGTCACTGCCCATTGCCACTTTACTGTGCCTATCCTCACTGTTCCCATCCTCACTGTGCCCATCCTCATTGTTCCCATCCTCACTGTTCCTCACTGTTCCCATCCTCACTGTTCCTCATTGTTCCCATCCTCACTGTTCCTCACTGTTCCCATCCTCACTGTTCCCATCCTCACTGTTCCCATCCTTACTGTTCCCATCCTCACTGTTCCCCTAAAATTTAAATTCAACATTGTAAATTGTACCTGAAAAAAAATTGAGAGGCTGCGGCGTCCATTGTTTAAAACTCGTGGTCTCTTCCTCTTCCCTTCCGTGATAGGCGTTTTCTAAGCAGACACAGTTCCGCCTATCACAAACGTTCTCTCATCCTCAGTTTCCCAGCAGACATCCGTGATTGGCGGAACACTGAACACAGTGTCTGCTGGGATGGGTGAGGATGAGAGAACGTTCGTGATAGGCGATTCTCAGCAGACACAGTTCCGCCTATCACGGAAGGGACCAGGAAGAGACCGCGAGATTTAAACGATGGACGCCGCAGCCTCTCAATTTTTTTTCAGGTACAATTTACAATGTTCAATTTCGCTGACTCGAGTATAAGCCGAGGGGGGGACTTTCAGCCCAAAAAAAAGGGCTGAAAATCTCGGCTTATACTCGAGTATATACGGTACCTGCTTTTTATAAAGGACTTTTATTTTAGCTGATCAATACAGTTTTTTTATGGACTTTAACCACTAATATGGTTTTATGGATACTTTATTTATAGCGCTGCTAATGTTTGAGTGAATTCACTTTGACATATTTATATATTTATACCCTATTATAGTAGCTGCTTTTTTTGTTTGCTAACAATTTTCTATGAGCGCTGAGGGAGAGATATACAGCTTTGTTTCAGAGTTTTATTATTTCTTATTTTTTGAGATATATATATATATATATATATATATATATATATATATACACACACACACACTGAGCTAAATTATAAACGCAACACTTTTGTATTTGCCCCCATTTATCATGAGCTAAACTCAAGGATCTATGACTTTTTCAATGTACACAAAAGATCTATTTCTCTCAATTATTGTTCCCAAATCTGTCTAAGTTCAGCTGAACTCGCACGATTTCACTCTCGCCGTCAGTCCCGATTTCAGCCGCGATTACAAAGACATCTGACACAGATGTCAATGTAAATCGTGGCTGAAATCGCAAAAAGTAGTACAGAAACTACTTTTTGAAATCGGTGCAGCGCCGCAGATGCGGCGTCACACCGATTAGGACGGTGCCATTGCTGGCAATTTGTGGCAAATATCGCTGTTTTGACATGCAATTTGACATGCCAAATCGCATGTCAAAACGCACCAGTGTGAACCAGGGCTAAATCTGTGTTAGTGAGCATTTCTCCTTTGTCAAGGTAATCCATCCACCTCACAGGTGTGGCATATCAAGATACTGATTAGACGGCATGATTATTGCACAGGTGTGCCTTAGTCTGGCCACAATAAAAGGCCACTGTAAAATGTGCAGTTTTATCACACAGCACAATGCCACATGTCGCAAGTTTTGATGGAGCGTGCAATTGGCGTGCTGACTGCAGGAATGTCCACCAGAGCTGTTGCCTTTGAATTGAATATTCATTTCTCTACCATAAGCCTTCTCCGAAAGGCATTTCAGAGAATTTGGCAGTACATCCAACCGGCCTCACAACCGCAGACCACATGTTACCACACCAGCCCAGGACCTCCACATCCAGCATCTTCACCTCCAAGATCATCTGAGACCAGCCACCCAGACAGCTGCTGCAGCAATCGCTTTGCACAAACTGTCAGAAACTGTCTCAGGGAAGCTCATCTGCATGCTCGTCGTCGTAACGGACTTGAGTGGGCAAATGCTCACATTCGATGGTGTCTGGCGCTTTGGAGAGGTGTTCTCTTTACAGATGAATTCTGTATGGTGTTTTTGGGGTGATGTGCAGTGCCATTTGACCTCCAAACGTGGTGTGTATTGGCATCCAAAGAGTTCAATTTTGGTTTCATCTGACTAGACTATATTCTCACAGTATTTCACAGGTTTGTCTAAATGTTGTGCAAACTTTAAAGGGCAACTCAACTTTTTACAGGTGCATCTCTAAAATTTTATGTAGCACACAGATCCCTTTCTTGCTTACCTCCGCTAGCAAGTGAGACACACCATGCCACATGCCCAGTATCCTCCTTGTTGAAGAGGGTGAGCGGTGTTATCTATTTTTGGGTCTTGCAGCGAGTTACCTCTTTCCGTTGGTTCTTCACCCTAGAGCAGGGGTCTCAAACTGGTGGCCCTCCAGCTGTTGCGAAACTACAAGTCCCATCATGCCTCTGCCTGTGGGAGTCATGCTTGTAACTGTCAGCCTTGCAATGCCTCATGGCATTTGTAGTTTCGCAACAGCTGGGGGGCCACCAGTTTGAGACCCCTGCCCTAGAGTGTAGGAAGTAGTCTATTCTCTCTTAACCACTTCAACAGCGGGCTTTTTATACCACCTCCATACCGGGCCTATTCTGGCACTTCTCTCCTTCATGTACAAATCATCATTCTTTTGCTAGAGAATTACTCAGAACCCCCAAACATTATACATTTTTTTTTAGCAGACACCCTAGGGAATAAAATTACGGTCATTGCAACTTTTTTTCTTGCACGGTATTTGCGCAATAATTTTTCAAATGCCTTTTTTGGGGAAAAAAATGGTTTCATGAATTAAAAAATAACAAAACAGTAAAGTTAGCCCAATTTTTTTGTAAAATATGAAAGATGATGTTACGCCGAGTAAATAGATACCTAACATGTCACGCTTTAAAATTGAGCACACTAATGGAATGGCGCCAAACTTCGGTACGTTAAAAATCTCCAAAGGCGACGTTTTGAAATTTTTTACAGGTTACCAGTTTAGAGTTGCAGAGGAGGTCTAGTGCTAGAATTGTTGCACGCGCTCTAACACACGCGGTGATACCTCAAATATGTGGTTTGAACGGCGTTTACATATGTGGGCGGGACTTACATGTGCGTTCGCTTCTGATCGCGAGCTACCGGGGACAGGGGCGTTTTAAATCTTTTTTTTTATTTATTTTTTATTTTTTACACTTTTTTAATTTTCTTTTTATCACTTTTATTCCTATTACAAGGAATGTAAACATCCCTTGTAATAGGAATGGTGTGTGACAGGTCCTCTTTATGGAGAGATGCGGGGTCAATAAGACCCCACATCTCTCCTCCAGGGTGGAAAGCTTGAGATTGTGAAAAAAAATTCACCGATCTCATGCTTACTGGCCGCAATGGCGGCTTTGTTTACTTTTGAGAACCCGGGCGTGATGTCATCACATCGCTCCCGGGCCTCCGACGGTCATAGAGATGGTCACCATCTGGTCACCAGTCATCTCTATGATTCCTATCCGGCGCTGGAAGATTCATTCTCTGGGCCCCCGATGGCACGGGAGAGCCCGGAGAAGCACCGGATGGCGGCGGGAGGGGGGATGTCCCCTCCCGCCACCTATAAGAACAATCAAGCAGCGGAACTGCCGTTCTTCTTGTGCGCAGAATCGCCGGCAGAATAGAAGGATATCTGAATGATGCCTCTAGCTGCAGGCATCATTCAGATATTCCCCCACAAATCCCAGGACGTCATATGACGTCCACCCAGGATGGGAGATCCCATCTGTGGACGTCATTTGACTATGGGCGGGTATGGAAGTGGTTAAGGAAGGCCAATGTCCAGACAGTATCAAACCCAATAAAAAGGTTTATTTTGCTTTGGTTAAGAACTTGACAGGAAAAGTTGGAGATAAAGAGGAGTGAACAGGGAGACAGGTTCAGGCACGCGGCACTTAACTATCACTCGTCTCCACTCAGGCCTGAGTGGGTTTTGCTCACCCGGATAGTCCCCCTAAGAGTGGTCCTAGCAGCCGGTGTAAAGCACGGAACATTTCCTTGTGGTTTCCTAGAGATACGATCAGGAGACAATCTCTAAGTCCCGAACTTTCCAGTCTAGTAACACTTGAGTCATTAGGTGCCAATGGGGCATGTTACTAGGCTTGTGGTGGACTACGGAATCCTTCCCTCCGATAGGTAACCGGGCCTCTCACCGATCCCCTTGGGTAGATCCTCCCCTGGTTGCCTCTCCTTCAGAGCGGGTCACCCCTCACTTGGGTACCCTGGGATTCCTCTTCGGGTTTAGACCCCAGCCAAAGGTGCTGGGCCTACTTACAGCGATGCAGCCTCAGGCTAAAGTTGCCTGGGGCTGGTACACACACGCACCCCTGGCCTGGAGGGCTGGGAGGCACAAACTGCTCCCCGAATAATGGTGTCTGCCCCTTATGTATCCTCTCCCAGCATGCACAGCGGGTAGACCACGCCCACTGTAGGCTGCCGAAAGAGGACACCCAATAATGCTGCAACGCTACCTGTGGTTCGACCTGAGCCTGAGGCTGCAGTGCCACCCACAGGCCACAGGGAACTGTACTGCCAGGCAACATTACCTCAGAGCAAAAGCCAGTTTTTGAAGAATTCAACAGCCTGAGTCCAACTATGGGCTCAAGCTACCCCCTAAATTTAAGCATACTCCTCAGCCACTCTCTTGTTGAGGAGCCGCTGCAATCAGCCAATATGCAGAATAGTTGCACTGTCTCCTGCTCCTGGTAACACAATAGCATCCGGCGACCTTTTAACTGGCACTGCATCAAGCTTTGGCAGAGGCGGCTGCAATGGCAAACATCCTTCTGTAGTAGCGAGGAGAACAACCTTCTCCTCCAGAGCAGGGGCTTTCACTCGGGGCGTAGTTTCCCCAGAGTCCATCGGCGATCCCTCTCTAAGGTTGCGGGTCGGGGTCACCGGAATCCTGTCCCAACCCTTCTTAATGAAGACCTCATCGATCTCCACATCGTCACCCACATCGGATGACGAATCCAAGTCCGAAGTTTCACATTCTTCAGCAGGTAAATCGTTTCTGGTGGGCACGGATACATTGTCCCCAGACGATAAATGTTCCCGAGGGTCGGCTGTCCACACATCCCCAGTAGTATAGGGTATGGGCTTCTTTCCCCTCCCCGGCAAACTTGTTGTCACAGTCCCCCCAGCCTCCTTACCGTCCCCTGATGTGGATTTTCTGGAGATCCCCTTGCTTCGAAGATCCGGTCTAGGCAGGTGCTGGGGCAGGCTTCTACCGCGGCCGCGGGAGGCCTTAACGTATCCCACTTTCCGTTTGGCCGGTGGGATGGAAGTTTCTGTGGTGACGGAGGCAGCATCCGCTGTGATGTCCGTCGCTGGCTCAGTGGTAACCGGAACCTCATTCTTGGCATCCGTTGCAGCTGTGGTGATGTGCGTGGGTTCGGCTGTAAAGGTGTAGTTGTCTTCCTCGGAAGTAACAGCCCCTGTAATACAATTGACCCGGTAGGCTCAGGGTGACTCGGTGGGCTGGTCCACATCGAACAATATTTCCCCACAAGTCAAACACCTTCCGAATGGCCTTAGTTGCACAGCCAATCCACCGCATCTAGGACAGAGCACGCCCATGGCCTCCACATCTCGGCAAGTGTACAGTGCAAAGTGGCCCAGAGGCTTGAGCTGGATCCCCATATCCATGAGTGGGGCTGTAAGGGAAGCAATGTCCATGGTAGTAGTAGTTGGGAACATCCGAGGTCCCGATGAAATGGAAGTCCATGGGGTAGCAGACATATTGCTTCTCTTACCAGTCCAGGCTCTCTCTGTCCTTGGCGCCAAATGCACCACGTGTAACTCACAAACGGCGGGGGCTCCTCCCCCTTTTTCTCTTCTGCACGCAGCTTGCGGGCTTTTCTTCTTTTAGGATACGCCCACGAACTACGCAGTTAGAAAAAGTTAAAGAACAGTCCTGCACCTCCTCCTCTCTCATTAAAGTAGTGACACCATCCAATTTTCCTAAATGCCCGACTTCCACAAAACACACAGACAAGAGAAAAAATAGTCCAACTTCCAGGGGTAGCTGCAAAATCCTGGACTCGAGCCCCCAGGTGTAGCACACAGATCCCTTTCTTGCTTACCTCCACTAGAAAGTGAGACACACCATGCCACATGCTCAGTATCCTCCTTGTTGAAGAGGGTGAGCGGTGTTATCTATTTTTGGGTCTTGCAACGAGTTACCTCTTTCCTTTGGTTCTTCACCCTAGAGTGTAGGAAGAAGTCTATTCTCTCTCTTAAGGAAGGCCAATGTCCCATTGGGAATGGATGGTTCTATCCGATCTCTTTGCAACAGAAACACACCACTCTTAAGCCCCGTACACACGGTCAGACTTTTGCCCAACAAACTTCATTTTGAGCAAGTTGGACCAACAATCCGACCGTGTGTACGCACCATCGGACAAACTTTTTTTCATTATTTTTTGTTTTCATTGGACAAAAGTTCGGGCTGCAAACTGACAAACTTTTGCCCAACAAAAGTCCGATGGAACAAAGTCCGACCGCGTGTATAGAAAACCATCGGACTTTTGTCCTAGGTACGAACACTCATGTTCAGAAGCTGGGAGCCTTCAGTCTTGTAAAACTAGCGTTCGTTATGGAGATTTCACATTCGTGATGCGGCAATTCTGAACTATTTTAATACAGCGCACATTTTCATGATTGTTTACAATGCCCTAATAATCCAAAAAGCATTTTATGTGTTAATACCGACGGAATAAATTAAAAACAACGTCTTTCCTCTTTCTTGAATGTTTTTTTGTTTTATATTTTAGAATCATAGTAATATATATTATGTATAATTTCTATTTAGCACAACCACATTATCCCCTATGTATTTTATGCTGAAACCACAAGCTACTATATTTGTGTCCCTTATATTTTTAAAAATGTACCTGCCTACTCCCAAACAGGAAATATTAGGATATAAAACACAAAATTCATATTTTTGACAGCATTTTATTTGGTTTAGTAAATCAACGAAAACATAATACTAATGGCATATCCTATAATTCTATAAACATGAAGGCAGCAATCGATCAAATGGTGGAAATGGCGAGGCCTCTTTACCCCAGAGCATACAATTAATAAATTAATGTTGGAATTGGTCACCAGAGGAGTATATACAACATGGAGGTCAAAGAAGGTCGAGAAAGAAATATGATGGGGAGCAGCAGCAGAAGACATATCTGTCCCCAGGCTGTGGTACTCCAACAAGGGACCGGTATTTGTGGCATACCAGACTGAACCACGTACATAGCTTTCCACACTTCCATCCACATCAGCTGAGGCCATTTTGGTATAGTGTGCATTACCAACACAACTCAAATAAAGATTTCTCTTTTTCTTGGTGACCCCCTAAAATTGGTTAATCCTAAAAACATAATCCTCATAAATACTCCAAAATTTTTAGTAGCCCCTAAACTCCCCAGACCACTGGCCTTGTTCGGGATCCAGGGTCTGATGTGGCCACTGACCCCCATGTTGCTTGGGTGGGTTGGCTTGCTGGGGTGGATGTGCTTGCTGGGGTGGGTGGGCTTGCTGGGGTGGGTAGGTTGGATGGGGTGGGTAGGTTGGATGGGGTGGGTAGGTTTGAAGTTGAGGAGCTGTGTACTCCAAATCACAGACATGTGTTTTAGGGGTTAGCTCCCGTTTCCTCGCCTTGCTGAGGAGCTGGATGATGAGCCCCTCACATAGCTCCCTTTGCTCAACATCAACCTCCCTCAGCTTGTTGGCTGTAAAACACCCAAAGCCTTCTGCACTATCGGGTGCCGTGGTGATGACTGCAGTAGCTCGATTAAGGAACTCGGCTGTGGCCTCATCAAGGTGGTGCCTCTTCCTGCCCCTTTGGGTAGGAGGGTGCAGGGTAGGCACTCTGGACTCAGTGCTTTGGCTGCTGGGCCCGGCCTCGTCTTGTGGCAAAGTTTGCTGGGTCTGCAAAATCAACATAATTACTAAATTATTTAGTAGTAGTCCACATTTTCACAACACATTTTATCATCCTTATTTTCTCTAAAATGTAATGTCTTCAAAAAGCAAAGGCTATCATTGTGACTCCAGCATTTATCCTTCTTGTCAAAATTTGTACTTTCAACTTCTGTCTATTTCCTCATTTCTAATCACTTTAATTTTCTTGCCTAATTTTGGACGCATCATAACAACACATTTACCTCACTTTCTATTATTTTTTTTGTTTGGGACAATGCTATACCTTGGGCAAGCTGAGCTCCTCCTCCTCCTCTTCTTCTTGTGTCGGATCTGCCTCAGTATCTGTGGCCTCAGCTGATGTGGAGGGTAGTGTGGAGGGTAGCGTTGAAATATGCCTGCGTGGCACAGTCTGGTCCTTCAAAAATCCCAGGAGAAGTACCACAGCTTGGGGACATAAACGTCTTCTGCTGCTGCTCCCGATCTCTTTAATTCCTCGATCTTCTTGATCTCCCTGTTGAACATACTCCTGAGGCCTCCAATTTTGGTCTTGACCGTTGTCTCGTCTGCCCTGGGGTACACAGTCTTCCCCAATTCCACCAATTGATCGATTGCTGCCTGCCTTTTGTGTTTATTGGAATAATCCTTATGTTTCACCTGCCACAGACAGGCGTGATTCCGGTAGTTTTCAATGAAGTCAGCCATGAATTCTGGGCTATTCAGAACTGTCCCCTTCATTGTTTCTCAAATTAGATCAGATGGCTGCAAGAAAGAACACAAGACAAACCAATAATGTTTAGCTTCTAGCTCCTAACCTGCTTAGAATTTAGGCCTTTAGGCAGGCCTGCCATCAATAATTTTTGCTCCCCTTACCCAGCTTCAGGCATGTGCCCCCTGGAGCCTAGGTGAAGCGGGGGGGGGGCCTTCCGCCGGTTTTTTCAAAGCGGGGGCTGCTGACGCATCAAATATTTGAGATTGGGGTGGCTTTGGATGCTGGGGAACAAGTAAAATAAAAGGGTGTGTTTCCATCCTGTACCCTGGGGACCTCCAGGACCCTTATAGGTGTACTGCCTGTACCCCCCTGATGGCAGCCCTGCCTTTAGGTAATTAGAATATTGTCATTAGGCCCCATGCACATGAGACGCTGCGCAATGCGCATTCATAGGCATTAGTACACTTTTTCAAACTGCCCCAGCACTCATTCAATGTTATGCTATGTGTCCATTGCACACACTGTCACAATGTTGTCACGTACCTTTCTTTCGACTATGCCTTCGTCTGGGTTTCGTTTCCTAAGGTTACGTTCCAGCGTCCGGTACGTCGAACGGTCGTTAGGGATTTATATACCCTGCGCATGCGTCAAACTCCGCTCTCAGTACTTCATGACGCTGGGGCGTGCCAACATGCTTTTTCCTGCATGCGACATACACGTCGGAACATTCGTGAGGGAGAACAAGATGGATGCCACAACGAAAACGACCAGGCCCCGCCGTGGTGAATATAGAAAACACAAGGCCACCCCCATGAGCAAGGGAGAGATGGTGGAGATGGTGCGCATATTTGACAAATATGACTACGATTGTAAGCAGGAGAATTATAACAGGCCCAACAGCCATAAAGACTATATTTTGGAGAAGGTACTTGCGGTATTGGATCGTGAATATGGCGTCCAACGAACGAAAGATCAAATTAGGAAAAGATGGTCTGTTTTAAAACACAGCGAGAAAGAACAGTTGGACTCCATTCACCGCATCATCAGAAAAAGAAGTAAGCCAAATTCCTGACTGTAGTAATTATATTTATGTTTGAAATAGCTGACTTTCCTTTATTTTTTATTTTTTTATTTGTGGGGGGAAATAATAAGTTAATTTCAGTTAATGCATATATGTTTGAAGAAACGTATTATTTCTGACTCCACATTTTTGGAGCAAAAATTAAGATACAGTATCTAATGATATTCACAGGAAAAAGGCACAGAGCAAGCCAGCAGACAAGCCACCAGAGGGGAGGAAGGGAGGCTTCCCTTGGCCAGGCCCCAACAGGGGAGACAACAGTGCCAGCATCATCCACAAATCGTAAGTTAACCCTCTAATTAAATAGCGCTTTCCTCCAACAGGGGATATTCTTGGTTGTCACAAGCACATGGTCTCATATAGTTATCTTTAATAATGGGTATTTAATTTTTAAGGTCTGCTGGGCGTATCATCACTGCACATTAATGACGCCTTTCAAGACTATACATGGGTAGAGGAGAGGGCCTGGGGATCACAGTCACACAGAGTCACGCCTGCTCGAATGTTCGTCATAGATCCCATATCCCATAGATCACAAGAGTGGTGTTTGTCAAATGTCATTTTTTGTAGATCTTGGCATATTGGCTTTTTGGGCATCATTTGAAAGTACATCATCTAACCTTTACAATGCACATTTGTAATTTTAAATTTGCTTATTGCACATGATAGTCCACTAGGCAGGAGAAAACATTGTCACTAGTGCAAGGTTGGTCTCCTAATTCTGCTCCAGGGATTCGGATTTTTAGGATTTGGGGTGATTTTTTTTTGTGTTTTTTTTTTTTTTTTTTAGAGGAACGTGAGTGTGGTCATATCCAAAATTTTGAGGAGTGTGATCATGGAGCTGGACCCCACAAAGAGCCTCCAGTGGACCTCACATCCCCAGACACAAGTCATGCAGAGGGTGGAGTATTGCATCAACTAGAAGATGATTTAATTGAGCCTGTTGTTTGCCCCAGTAAGTATTTTGAACATATTGGGGGTTATTTACAAAAGGCAAATCTACTTTGCACTACAAGTCCACTGAAAGTGCACTTTCAAGTGCAGTCACTGTAGATCTGAGGGGGACATGCAAGTAAAAAATAAAAACAGCATTTTTGCTTGCACATGATTGGATGATAAAATCAGCAGAGCTTCCTCTAATTTCAGAGCTTCCCCTCAGAGCTACAGCGATCTGCTGTTACAAGTGCATTTTCTAGTGCACTTGTAGTGCCGAGTGGATTGCCCTTTAGTAAATCAACCCATTGTCTTTAAATGTGTATACAGTGTTATTTGGTTAATTTAACTTGTTATCTTTTGTGGGCAGCTAACAAAGTGGCTCCAAAATGCAAAAAGTTAGGCCACTGTGGCCATTAAACGCAGCCACTGTGGCCAAAGGGCAACAGTTTGTCTACTAAAAATGCACCAATTTTGGGTTAACATCAAGCCAGTTTACACCCAGCCATGCACTTACCAGCCTTGGCTCATCGCTGTCCTTCTTCAGTCCTAGATGACTTCTCCCGCCCTAGATGTTACTTGAGCCAATGAGGTTACTGGTCAGTGGCGTCACTAGGGTTGGTGTCATGCGGTGCCTCACAAAATGGTGTCCCCCCCAACAACTATAGTCCCCCTCAGTACAGACCCCCCTCAACTAACTACAGACCCCCCCTCCCGCAGTATAGATCCCCCTCCCTCAGTACAGACTTCCCCACCTCAGTGCAGACCCCCCAGCAGTACAGACACCCCCTCATTTACAGCCCCTCCTTGGTGCAAACCCCCCCATAGTGCAGCCCCCCTTACCTTACAGAGCAGCAGAATGAGCATACACACAGCGGTGTGACCCTCGAGCATGGGCTCCTCCTCCTCCTCCTCTGTGGATGTAAACAGAGAGGAGGAGGGGGCGGCAGCTTCCTTCTGCTCCGCAGAGGGACACAAGCCGCGGCGCAAGCCACGAGGCACGAGGCACAGGGCAGCGGCCGGAGCGGTGTTAGCATTGTGCCACTACCCATGGGTGTCACCCCTCTGGTGGGTGTCACCCGGGTGCGGGCCGCCCCCCCGCACCTTGCTAGCAACGCCGCTGTTAGCGGTAACAATATCCAATGATCATGATTGGCTGAGATGAATGTCATTGATTTTTAAGTAACAAATTCACTGTGCGACACCTTGTCTAATATTTATTTGCAAATTCCAGTGTGAGGTCTGTTCAACAGGAAAGCCTATCAGAGCCACTTGCTCTGATAGACACTTCCAAAACACAATTACATTTGAGGGAAGTATTTGCCCCAATTGGCAGGGTTAATAATTTTAGCATAATTCACTTTTGTAGGGCCACAGCCACTTGTCCTTGATTCCCATTTGTATGTTTTCTATTTTTCAAAGGCCACGAACTACCAAGATGCACAATCGGTCGGATCAGTTCGGATATGCTGCAGGCAATGACTGAACTAGAACAAATAAAGGAGGCTGCCACTGGTGTTCTGAGGCGTATGCAGGATTATGTAGACCTGTTAGCAAAATCTTAAGTTCTTGGTTCTTTTTGTTTGATTCTTTTTACTATACTTTTAAGCACAGACTATAATTCTTGATATGTTAAAATAACAATAGTTTCATGGAATTACTGTGATTTTTGACTAGGAAAGAAAAATGCCATATGCTGTGTCTTTTAATGTGAATTGTCATGTGGAATCACGTGCAAATTCACTTAAATGGGTTATAAATTTAAGATTTTATTGTGTAAAATAACTAACTTTACCTTACTGCAGCCCTTCTTCACTGACCTCATCCTTAAAATTTAACTTCAAATGTCCTTAATTCTTCCTCTAATAATCCGCATTTACTGTTCTGTCTGGAATCAACACTGGAATGCGAGGCTTGCTCTCTGGTGTGAAGTGTCATGCTCGCACCCTCCCTTGGACTACAGGAGAGTCAGGACGCTCTCTACGTTGCAGATTTCGAAAGGACTTGTGTTTTAGTGGTCGTCCTGACTCTCCTGCAGTCCAAGGGAGGGGGCGAGGCCAACACTCCACACCAGGGAGAAAGCCACGCAATACTGTGTGGATTTACACACAGAAGAACACGAACTGAGGATTACTAGGAAGAAATAAGGACATATTTTGTCAAAATTTTAAGGAGGAGGTAAGTGAAGGAGGACTGCACTAAGCTAAAGGAAGCTATTTAGGGTACATGGGTAAATGGGACCTTTACAACCCCTTAAAAAATTTAAAAAAAATTGTGTTCAGGTTTGTAGGTCAGTGTTTCTCCACCCGCCTTCTCTAGGTGCTTGACCACCTCCTTTTAGATTTAGTGTAGTCAGTATACACATCTTGGGGTATTTTCCCCAAAAAAAAAAAAATGTGACTATGGTTACAAAGAGATAAAATAATAACACGAAATGCACCTGGAGAAGGAGAGTTGGCAAACACTGTTCACAAAGTTACCTTTTTACTAATGTTTTGCATACTTGGGTATTTTTGAGATTACAAAAGAGAATACGGTTTGCCACCATGAGGAATGAAAATGTTAAGAAACACAGTGTGTGTTTTGAAAATAACCTCCAAAAATGGAAAAATACAAGTGCAGTGGCAAGTGCACTTGTATTTTCAACAACGTTTTTAGAGTTAGAAAAAACAGCACTGTGCCCACATGTGCCATTAACACAAAATCAGTCAGATCCCATGATGTCAGCTAGCCCATGTGGACACAGTGGGCTTTGTTTAATAATGTTTACGGAATGACATTTTATGAAGGGTATCATAAGTGCCATTTGAAAATTTGCCCTCTTTAACATTTGTCAAAGAAAGGTAGGAGCGCTTTCCACCTGAGGAAGGCAATATATTCTCACGTTGAGAATACATTGATAGACATGTGCACACTGAAATATTTCGTTTCGGAATTTCGTTTTCGTTAGAAAATAAATTTATTTAGTTACTCCCGAAATTCATTTTTATTTATTTCGTTTTTCGTTAGAAATTGCATTCGTCCGAAAATCTGAATTAATTAAGGTCGAATCTGTCATTGAAGGCTTATGGTGTCTGTCGAATGTTCAAAGAAGATTCGACGGAGCATCGAAACTGTACGACGCTGCAATCATAAATTTCCGGTCGAATGTTCCGCCTACAAGCTATAGATGAATTCTATTGTATGACTAGTAATAATTATATTTTTTAATTACTATTACTAGTAGTCAACAGGGATGAGCCGAACACCCCCCTGTTCGGTTTGCACCAGAACCTGCGAACAGACAAAATGTTAGTGTGAACTATAGAACCCTATTAAATACAATGGACTCGAACGTTCAAAATCTAAAGTGTTAATTATAAAGGCTAATATGCAAGTTATTGTCCTAAAAAGTGTTTGGGGACCCGGGTCCTGTCCCAGGGGACATGTATCAATGCAAAAAGAAGTTTTAAAAACTGCCGTTTTTTCGGGAGCAGTGATTTTAATAATGCTTAAAATGAAAAAATAAAAGTGAAATATTCCTTTAAATTTCGTACCTGGGGGGTGTGTATGATATGCATGTGAAGTGGCGCATGTTTCCCATGCTTAGAACTGTCCCTGCAAAAAATGTCATTTTTGAAAGAAAAAAAGGCATTTAAAACTGACTCGCGGCTATTAATGAATTGTCGGCTCCCGGCAATACATACAAAAGTCATTGATAAAAAAAAAAAAAAAAAAGCCTGGGGGTTCCCCAGAATTCAATTACCAGGCCCTTCAGGTCTGGAATGGATATTAAGGGGAACCCCGCCGCAAATTTAAAAAAAATTGACGTGGGGTTCCCCCAAATATCCATTCCAGGCCCTTCAGATCTGGCATGGATTTTAAGGGGAACTCCACCCCAAATTTAAAAAAAAATGGCGTGGAGTCCCCCTAAAAATCCATACCAGACCCCTTATCCGAGCACGCAACCTGGCCGGCCGCAGGGGAAGAGGGGGGGACGAGAGAGCGGCCCCCCCTCCCTCCGGAACCGTACCAGGCCACATGCCCTCAACATGGGGAGGATGTCCCCATGTTGATGGGGACAAGGGCCTCATCCCCACAACCCTTGCCCGGTGGTTGTGGGGGTCTGCGGGCGGGGGGCTTATCGGAATCTGGAAGACCCCTTTAACAAAGGGGACCCCCAGATCCCGGCCCCCCCCATGTGAATTGGTAAGGGGCACATTGTACCCCTACCATTTCACGAAGAAAGCGTAAAAAAATGTTTAAAAAAACACACAAACACCTTGAAAAAGTCCTTTATTTAAAAAAAAAAAAAACATTCCAGCGGTGAAATCCAGTGTCCCGCGGCGATCCCGATGTCCAGCGCTGTCCTTCATTGGTTGTGCCTGAGCGGACCTGATGGGGAACTCCCTCTCAGTGTTTTAAATGTATAGACCCGCCCCTTCTAAAGTTCCCCATCAGGTCCGCTCAGCGGACCACATGCGGAACATGAGAAGGGGCGGGTCTATACATGTATTACCAAAGTGAGAGCAGTTCCCCATCAGGTCCGCCCCCTCGGTATGTCGGACCCGCCTATGTCATTGGCTTGAGCGGGGAACTTCCTTCACTGTGTAATTTAAATTTACATAGTGAAGGAAGTTCCCCGCTCAAGCCAATGACGTAGGCGGGTCCGACATACCGAGGGGGCGGACCTGATGGGGAACTGCTCTCACTTTGGTAATACATGTATAGACCCGCCCCTTCTCATGTTCCGCATCTGGTCCGCTGAGCGGACCTGATGGGGAACTTTAGAAGGGGCGGGTCTATACATTTAAAATACTGAGAGGGAGTTCCCCATCAGGTCCGCTCAGGCACAACCAATGAAGGACAGTGCTGGACATCGGGATACTGGATTTCACCGCAGGAATGTTTTTTTTTTTCTTTAACCACTTAAGCCCCGGACCATTTCGGACCATTAGGACCAAGCCTGTTTTTGGGATTCGGCACTGCGCTGCTTTAACTGTAAATTGTGCGGACATGCAATGTTGTACCCAAATGAAATTTGCGTCCTTTTCTTCCCACAAATAGAGCTTTCTTTTAATGGTATTTGATTGCCTCTGCGATTTTTATTTTTTGCGATATAAATGGAAAAAGAACGAATTTTTTTTAAAAAAAAGATATTTTCTACTTTTTGTTATAAGAAAAATCGAATAAACTCAATTTTAGTCATACATTTAGGCCAAAATGTATTCAGCCACATGTCTTTAGTAAAAAAAATGTCAATAAGCGTATATTTATTGGTTTGCGCAAAAGTTATAGCGTTTACAAACTAGGGTACATTTTCTGAAATTTACACAGCTTTAAATTTATGACTGCCTATCTCATTTCTTGAGGTGCTAAAATGGCAGGGCAGTACAAAACCCCCCCAAATGACCCCATTTTGGAAAGTAGACACCCCAAGGAAATTGCTGAGAGGCATGTTGAGCCCATTGAATATTTTTTTTTTTTGTCCCAAGTGATTGAATAATGACAAAAAAAAAAAAAATACAAAAAGTTGTCACTAAATGATATATTGCTCACACATGCCATGGTTATATGTGGAATTGCACCCCAAAATACATTCTGCTGCTTCTCCTGAGTACGGGGATACCACATGTGTGGGACTTTTTAGGAGCCTAGCCACGTACGGGACCCCGGAAACCAAGCACCGCCTTCAGGATTTCTAAGGGCGCAAATTTTTGATTTCACTCCTCACTACCTATCACAGTTTCGAAGGCCATAAAATGCCAAAATAGCACAAAACCCCCCCAAATGACCTCATTTTGGAAAGTAGACACCCCAAGCTATTTACTGAGAGGCATGTTCAGTCCATGGAATATTTTATATTTTGCCACAAGTTGCGGGAATATGACAAACTTTTTTTTTTTTGCACAAAGTTGTCACTAAATGATATATTGCTCAC
The DNA here is from genome assembly GCA_029206835.1 of Rana muscosa. Classification (NCBI taxonomy): domain Eukaryota; kingdom Metazoa; phylum Chordata; class Amphibia; order Anura; family Ranidae; genus Rana; species Rana muscosa. Next base: position 77,583,735 of record CM055121.1, read on the forward strand.
ACATGCCATGGGCATATGTGAAATTACACCCCAAAATACATTCTGCTGCTTCTCCTGAGTACGGGGATACCACATGTGTGGGACTTTTTGGGAGCCTAGCCGCGTACGGGACCCCAAAAACCAAGCACCGCCTTCAAGGTTTCTAAGGGCATAAATTTTTGATTTCACTCCTCACTACCTATCACAGTTTTGAAGGCCATAAAATGCCAAGATGGCACAAAACCCCCCCAAATGACCCCATTTTGGAAAGTAGACACCCCAAGCTATTTGCTGAGAAGCATGTTGACCCCATTGAGTATTTTTTTTTTTTGTCCCAAATGATTGAATAATGACAAAAAGAAAAAAAAAATGTACAAAAAGTTGTCACTAAATGATATATTGCTCACACATGCCATGGTTATATGTGGAATTGCACCCCAAAATACATTCTGCTGCTTTTCCTGAGTACGGGGATACCACATGTGTGGGACTTTTTGGGAGCCTAGCCGCGTACAGGGCCCCAAAAACCAAGCACTGCGAACGCTGCAGTTATGTGTGTTGTGTTTGGTAAGTGACAGTGATCGATCGATACTGCACTTGGGTGGGCTGGGCTGGGCTGGGCTGGGCGGAGGGGCTAAACGCAGGCGCTAGCAGGTATCTGGGCTGATCCCGCTAACACTGCGTTTTTGGGAACCCTAAACCGCTGGGGATGCTAGTATAGATCTGATCAGATCTGATCAGATACTATACCACTAAGGGGGGTGTATGCTTTGCGCGTGGGTGCTAGCGTTACTGTCACTAACCTAACACTGCCTGGGGCGACGCAGACCATCTCTGGCGCTAAAACCTAATTGATCTCACCCGCCGGGCGATCAGGGGGGTTAAACCTTTATTGGGTTATATACGGCGGGTGCCCTGATGCTATAAAAAGCAAACTAATCAACCAGCGTCACCCGTAACCTTTATATGGTGATCACTGGTGAAAGGGTTAACTAGGGGCAATCAGGGGGTTAAAACCTTTATTAGGTTAAATATGGGGGTACCTGACACTATATAAAAACCTGACGGGTAACCTAAATAACTAAATAACTTACTGGCTAACCAGTGACACCAGTGACGCTTATACGGCGATCACTGGTGAAAGGGTTAACTCTAGGGGCAATCAGGGGGTTAAAATAATATATGGGGGTACCTGACACTAATAAAAACCTGCGGCGAACCTAAAAAAAAATAACTGCCTATCTAAAACACCAGCGACACGAATACAGCGATCGGAAAAACAATCGCTTAGTGACGCTGAAGTTAGGGGGTGAAAGGGTTACCTGGGGGGTGATCAAGGGGTTAAACCTTTATTAGGGGGGGTTAGGGGGCTACCCTGGACCTAAAGGGGCCTAATCCTAACTGCCCTGCAACTTTTTACAATCACAGATGACACTAAATGCAGTGATCAGTAAAATAAATGATCACTGCAATCAGTGACACTGTGATTGGGGGCTTTGGGGTGACCTGGGGGGTGATCTGGGGGTGACTGGGGGGTGATTTGTGTGCCTATGTGTACCTACGTGTCAGTGGACTGTTGGTGCACTAACCTGCTTCTTCTCTGCTCGGCGCCGGGAACGGAAAGACCGCGGCGAGGGAGATGACATCACTTCCTCCAGCCTTGTTTACATCACATGGCGGAGGAAGCATTTTCATTGGCCGGGAGCGATCGCGAGGGGGAGGGCGGAATCGAGCGGCCGCCCCCTCATGCCTGATCGCTCCCGAACACTTAACGGCCGCTCACTGCAGTGAAGGGGGGTCCGGATGGACCCCCCAACTGCACAAAGGCGATCACGTAGATCTACGTGATTCTGCCTGTCCGTGCCATTCTGCCGACGTAAATCGGCGGTGGGCGGTCGTTAAGTGGTTAAATAAAGGACTTTTTCAAGGTGTTTGTGTGTTTTTTTAAACATTTTTTTACGCTTTCTTCGTGAAATGGTAGGGGTACAATGTGCCCCTTACCAATTCACATAGGGGGGGGCCGGGATCTGGGTGTCCCCTTTGTTAAAGGGGTCTTCCAGATTCCGATAAGCCCCCCGCCCGCAGACCCCCACAACCACCGGGCAAGGGTTGTGGGGATGAGGCCCTTGTCCCCATCAACATGGGAACATCCTCCCCATGTTGAGGGCATGTGGCCTGGTACGGTTCAGGAGGGAGGGGGGGCCGCTCTCTCGTCCCCCCCTTTTCCCCTGCGGCCGGCCAGGTTGCGTGCTCGGATAAGGGGTCTGGTATGGATTTTTAGGGGGACTCCACGCCATTTTTTTTAAATTTGGGGTGGAGTTCCCCGTAAAATCCATGCCAGATCTGAAAGGCCTGGAATGGATATTTGGGGGAACCCCACATCAATTTTTTTTTAAATTTGCGGCGGGGTTCCCCTTAATATCCATTCCAGACCTGAAGGGCCTGGTAATTGAATTCTGGGGAACCCCCACGCTTTTTTTTTTTTTTTTTATCAATGACTTTTGTATGTATTGCCGGGAGCCGACAATTCATTAATAGCCGCGAGTCAGTTTTAAATGCCTTTTTTTCTTTCAAAAATGACATTTTTTGCAGGGACAGTTCTAAGCACGGGAAACATGCGCCACTTCACATGCATATCATACACACCCCCCAGGTACGAAATTTAAAGGAATATTTCACTTTTATTTTTTCATTTTAAGCATTATTAAAATCACTGCTCCCGAAAAAACGGCCGTTTTTAAAACTTCTTTTTGCATTGATACATGTCCCCTGGGACAGGACCCGGGTCCCCAAACACTTTTTAGGACAATAACTTGCATATAAGCCTTTATAATTAGCACTTTAGATTTCTCCCATAGATTTTTCGAATTTGCCAAGTTAGTTCTAGCTATTTTACTGCTCCTCCTCTTTGGTTACAATCAGCCAATAACATTCATCATCATCATTTTTTTATTTTACTTCCCCCACCCAATTCCAGCAGTGATCTTTTCTCTCTATGTCGAATCTTTTCTCTCTATAATGTCAAATCTTTTCTCTCTATAATGTCAAATCTTTTCTCTCTATGTCGAATCTTTTCTCTCTATAATGTCTAATCTTTTCTCTCTATGTAGAATAATCTTGGACTAATAGAGTTAAGGTTAGGCACATTCGACCACAGGTTCGATGGACACAGATTGTTATTGTCAGCCTCATGTCGAATCTCCTATCTATATCGAACTGTTGTTGCAACGAAAACGAAAATTAAGCATTTGTTTATGTCGGATCTTTCGGTTTTCGGATTCTGCATTTCCTGAAATTCGGACGAAAATGCATTCGGACGAAAACGAATGCACATGTCTAGAATACAATGCAAAATGTCTCATATGGCCTTTTTACATAAGATTTTATAATTTGTTAGGTAGTGATTTTGTGATGTGTATTGCTGTGCTTTCAAAGATGCATGTTTAACCACCTCAAAGTTGAGAAGAAAGCAAAAAAAAAAAAAAAGAAAATAAACATTAAAAGGTTGTTTTGTTGTTAAACCAGAGCCAAAATATTTCTTGGTGGTGAAAGTAAATATTTTTAAAATTTCCTATGTGTGGCTTCTTATTTATATGATTAATAAGAACAGTATATTTGTTAAGTTGGTGTAGTTACATTGACAGTGTACTTGAAAATGGGTGTAGCAGAGCCACAGCACAACATAATACACTACTAGTGATGAGCCGAACACCCCCGGGTTCGGTTCGCACCAGAACCCGCGAACGGACCGAAAGTTCGTACGAACATTAGAACCCTATTAAATACAATGGATGCGAACGTTCGAATTCTAAAGTGCTAATTATAACGACTATTATGCATGTTATTGTCCTAAAAAGGGTTTGGGAACCCGGGTTCTGCACCAGGGGACATGTATCAATGCAAAAAGAAGTTTTAAAAACGGTCGTTTTTCGGGAGCAGTCATTTTAATGATGCATAAAGTGAAAAAAAAAAGTCAAATATTCCTTTAAATATCGTACCTGGGGGGTGTCTAAAGTATGCCTGTGAAGTGCCACGTGTTTCCCGTGTTTAGAACTGTCCCTGCACAAAATGACACTTCTAAAGGAAAAAAAAGCCATTTAAAACTGCTTGCGGCTTTAATGTAATGTCTGGTCCCGGTAATATGGATGAAAATCTTTAAGAAAAATGGCATAGCTACCCCATGACCCCCCCCCCCACCCCAGCCCATTACCAGCCCCTTTGGGTCTTGTATGGATATTAAGGGGAACACCGCACACAAAATAAAAAAGGCACTATATACTCTGAACAGCCGTATACAGGCGGTGCATACAAGACAGGGACTGTAGGTTTGTTCTTATGTAGAATGTGTTTGTAATTTTGAACAGGTACATTGTTTAAGTGTAGCTCCAGCCCAAAAATCTATTTTTAAACTTTTTGGAAAACATAGGTAAGGGTTATCACCCCTGTAACATTTGTTTTGCTGTCTGTGCCCCTGTTCAGAACATTTCACCTCACTTTCCGTCCCAATGACAACTGTTTTTGAAATGTGGTGTTTTTCTTGAAACAAGGATTGGTGATAAAGCATCAGTACAGAGGAGACACCTTTCTCCCATATTAATTCTTACAGGAGAGAATTTTCCTTCCTAGGGTTAGATTTTCTCTCACTTCCTGTTGTCTTCTTGCGTTTGCAAGTAGGAGTCGTTTGTAAGTTGGATGTTTGAAAGTAGGGACCTGCCGTATATACTCTGCAGAAATAGGCCCCTTAGTTGTTGGTGTTGGCACAACACTGTAAGCACTCACAGTTACTCTTGGTTGGTGCTGGAACGCCCTGCTGTCAACTATTATATCAGGAATTGTAATTACATATAATTGTTGAACAGTGGTAGTAAAAATTGGGCCTTTGATGGTGGTGCTGGTGCCACAACACTGTAAGCCCTGACAGTTACTCTTGGTGGGTGCAGCAATGGGCCCTGCTGTGAATTATTAGATCAAGAATTGTAATTGCATGCCCCTGTTGAACAGGGGCTGAAAAATTGGGCCTTTCGTGGTGGTGGTGGTGGTGGTGGTGTTGCCACAACACTGTAAGCCCTCAGAGTTACTCTTGGTGGGTGCAGGAATGGGCCCTGCTGTGAATTATTAGATCAAGAATTGTAATTACATGCCCCTTTTGAACAGGGGCTGAAAAATTGGGCCTTTCGTGGTGGTGGTGGTGGTGGCGTTGCCACAACACTGTAAGCCCTCAGAGTTACTCTTGGTGGGTGCAGCAATGGGCCCTGCTGTGAATTATTAGATCAAGAATTGTAATTACATGCCCCTGTTGAACAGGGGCTGAAAAATTGGGCCTTAGGCACTGGTGGCACAACACTACAACCCCTCACAGATACTGTACTTGGAGCACAGCAATGAGCCCTGTTGCAAAGTATTGCTTCAAAAATTGTAATGACACGCCCCTGTTAAACAGGGGCTGAAAAATTGGGCCTTAGGCACTGGTGGCACAACACTCCAACCCCTCACAGATACTGTACTTGGAGCACAGCAATGAGCCCTGTTGCAAAGTATTGCTTCAAAAATTATAATGACACGCCCCTGTTAAACAGGGGCTGAAAAATTGGGCCTTAGGCACTGGTGGCACAACACTCCAACCCCTCACAGATACTGTACTTGGAGCACAGCAATGAGCCCTGTTGCAAAGTATTGCTTCAAAAATTGTAATTACACGCCCCTGTTAAACAGGGGCTGAAAAATTGGGCCTTAGCCACTGGTGGCGGCACCCATAAACAAAAATGATCTTCCAAGCTATCATCATCAATCGTATCATTGAGGACTCGGAGGAGGGGGATAGCCAGTCAACATAACAGCACAGGCACTCAGCATCAGCATCAGTCTTGAAGGGATGTGACATGTTAAAATCAATTAGTCTGTTATATCAGCATCAGGTGTGTGGTAGCTGGTGGTGATCCAAGACTGGTTCATCTTGATGAAAGTCAGTCGATCAACCGAGTCGGTGGACAGGCGCACGCTGTGATCCGTGACAAATCCTCCAGCAGCACTGAATGTGCGTTCCGAAAGAACGCTGGATGCAGGACAGGCCAGTAGCTCAATTGCATACTGTGCAAGCTCTGGCCAGTGATCCATCCTTAAGACCCAGTAAGCCAGAGGATTTTCGGTGGGGAAGGTGTCCAAGTCTGACCTTGCCCCTAGATATTCCTGCACCATGTTTATCAGACGCTGGCGATGGTTGCTGGAACCGATCATACTTTGGGGCTGCGGACTAAAGAATTGTCTGAACGCATCGGTCAGACGGCCACCTTCCCCACCGCTCCTTCTTTGACTGGCCGAAGCCTCAGCAACTCGTTGTCCAGGACCAGGAGTTCGTAACCTCCCAGTCTCTGGGAACGCGTTGCACAGACCTTTCTGCAAGGCCTCCCGGAGTTGTCTCATCCTCTGCTCCCTCTGCGACGGTAACATAAGGTCCGCAACCTTACCCTTGTACCGTGGATCAAGGAGAGTGGCCAGCCAGTAATGGTCCCTCTCCTTGATCCGAAGAATACGAGGATCCTTCCGCAGACTTTGCAGGATCAGGGAGGCCATGCAGCGTAGGTTTGCTGAGGCATTCGGTCCGGAGTCCTCTGGGTCACTAAGGACGACATGATCCGCAGCCACCTCCTCCCAGCCACGTACAAGTCCACTGGTTTCTTGGGACTGTAAATCATCCCTAAAAGACTGCTGCTGATGATGCTGAGTGCCAGCCTCCACCTCCATGCTGACACAATCCTCCTCCTCCTCCTCCTCCTCTTCCTGTGCGATGGGTGGGACAGAAGGAACACTGTCTGGGTAAAGGGGGCCTTGAGAGGCAAGGAAGTCCTCCTCTTCCTGCCTCTGTTCTGCCTCAAGTGCCCTGTCCATTATTCCACGCAGCGTGTGCTCCAACAGGTGGACAAGAGGTACAGTGTCACTGATGCATGCACTGTCACTGCTCACCATCCTCGTGGCCTCCTCAAATGGTGCCAGGACAGTGCATGCATCCCTGATCATGCCCCACTGGCGTGGAGAAAAAAACCAAGCTCCCCTGACCCTGTCCTGGTGCCGTAGTCGCACAGGTACTCATTGATGGCCCTCTGCTGCGTGTGCAGCCGCTGCAGCATGGCCAACGTTGAGTTCCACCTGGTGGGCATGTCACATATAAGGCGGTTCTTGGGCAGGTTCAACTCCTTTTGCAGCTCAGCCAGGCGAGCACTGGCATTATAAGATCTGCGGAAATGCACACAGACTTTCCTGGCCTGCCTCAGGACATCCTGTAAGCCCGGGTACCTGCCCAAGAACCGCTGCACCACCAGGTTAAGGACGTGAGCCACACAGGGCACATGGGTCAGTTGTCCCTGTCGGAGGGCGGAGAGGAGGTTGGTGCCATTGTCGCAAACCACCATTCCTGGCTTAAGCTGGCGTGGCGTCAACCACCTCTCGGCCTGGCCCTGCAGAGCAGACAGGACCTCTGCCCCAGTGTGGCTTCTGTCCCCCAAACACACCAGCGCAAGCACGGCATGGCATCTTTTTGCCTGCGTACTTGCGTAGCCCCTTGAACGGCTACGGAGCACCGCTGGTTCAGAGGACAAAGCACAGGAAGAGGCCATGGAGGAAGAAGAAGAGGAGGGGGTGGAGGAGAGAGGTGTGTCACAACCAGTAGTAGCATTTTGGAGGCGTGGCGGTGGAACAACCTCCAACACTACTGCACCTTGTCCTGCATCCTTCCCAGCTGCCAAAAGAGTGACCCAATGGGCCGTGAAAGAAAGGTAACGTCCCTGTCCATGCCTGCTGGACCATGAGTCAGCGGTAATATGCACCTTACCGCTGACCGCCCTGTCCAGCGAGGCCAAGACATTGCCTTCCACATGCCGGTAGAGAGCCGGAATAGCCTTCCGTGAGAAAAAGTGGCGTTTGGGAACCTGCCACTGAGGAACCGCACATTGCACAAACTCACGGAAGGGGGCCGAGTCTACCAACTGAAAAGGCAGCAGTTGAAGCGCTAGCAATTTAGCCAAGCTAGCATTCAACCGCTGGGCATGTGGATGGCTGGGAGTGAACTTCTTTCGACGGTCCAGCAGCTGGGGCAGGGAAATTTGCCTGCTAGAATCGGACATCGGTGTACTGCTAGCAGAGTGGCCGCAAGTACTTGGCTGTGACACACCTAATTCTACACCTTCATTCCTCTCAGTGCATGTTTCAGAGAGGACTGAAGTTATAGTGGGGTTGGAGATCCCAGCTGATGCGGTGCAAGGAGAGGTCCGCTTTGTTCGTTGGTGTGGGTCTTTGAGGTAGGCTTGCCAACGAGCTGCATGGCAGGTCAACATATGTCTGGTCAGGCATGTGGTACCCAAGCGGCTGATGTTTTGGCCACGCGATATACGCTTGAGACATATGTTGCAAACAGCAGCTGTGCGATCTGATGCACTAGCCTCAAAAAAGGCCCACACCAAAGAACTTTTTGAATGACGGGCAGAGGCAGCGCCCTGCACAGGCGGAGCTCTGCGGTGTGATTCCGTCGGTGTACTGCCCTTACGCTGGCCACCAAAGGGCATCCTGCCTCGTTGGAGATGTGCCTCCTCCTCATCCTCCTCCTCCTCCTCTCTCCTATTAGGCACCCACGTGGAGTCAGTGACCTCATCATCCCCTCCCTCCTCATCACTGGAGCCAATCTGGCAGTATGCTGCAGCTGCTGGAACATGACTGCCAGATTGGTGTCCTTCTTGAGCATCCCCTCTGTCTGCTCTCACGCTACTGCCTTCCTGTAGCTGGGTTTCATCATCAGACCCTTCGAAACGCTGGGCATCCTCCTGGAGCATGTACCCAACACTGTGCTCAAACAGTTCGGGGGACTCCTCAGGAGGAGGACATGGTGGGTCTAGGGAAGGAGTGACTGATGATGAGTCTGACATTGATACCAGGGAAGAGGACGCTTTGGCAGCTGCTTTGCCAGTACCCTGAGCCTGGGTGAGAGAGGATGAGGAGGAGGAGGAGGGCTTGGTCATCCACTCTACCAAGTCTTCGGCATGATGTGGCTCAACATGTCCAGCTGCCGAAAAGAAGGACAAGCGTGTCCCATGGCCATGTGCTGATGACAATGCACCGCGTCCACGACCAGCACTGTTGCCCCCAGACACAGAGCCTGCTTGCCCTCTTTTATTGCCTCCTGACTGTCTGCCTCTCCTTGTTTGCCTTCCAGACATTCTAATAGATGGCCTGCAGGGAGATGGGAAAAAAGCAATAAGGGCTACCTTCAGGTGTCCTTCTCTGTCCCTTTACTTAAGGATTTCTAAATATGGTTGAGGATGATTGCTTTCGCACAGAATAGCACAACGACAATTTCCCTGACTGTCCAAAAAACAAGGATTTCAAAGATGGTTGATGAGGAATGCTTTAGCACAGTATAGCACAAGGAGAATTTCCCTCACTGTCCTTCCCTGTCCCTAGAAACAAGGATTAGCACAGTGAAAGAAACTGACACTCTCCCTACCTATAGTTTTCTGTCCCTAGAAAAAATGTTTTTTTTAAAGATGGTTGATGATCAATGCTTTAGCACAGTATAGCACAAGGAGAATTTCCCTCACTGTCCTTCCCTGTCCCTAGAAACAAGGATTAGCACAGTGAAAGAAACTGACACTCTCCCTACCTATAGTTTTCTGTCCCTAGAAAAAATGTTTTTTTAAAGATGGTTGATGATCAATGCTTTAGCACAGTATAGCACAAGGAGAATTTCCCTCACTGTCCTTCCCTGTCCCTAGAAACAAGGATTAGCACAGTGAAAGAAACTGACACTCTCCCTACCTATTGTTTTCTGTCCCTAGAAAAAATGTTTTTTTAAAGATGGTTGATGATCAATGCTTTAGCACACTATAGCACAAGGAGAATTTCCTTCACTGTCCTTCCCTGTCCCTAGAAACAAGGATTAGCACAGTGAAAGAAACTGACACTCTCCCTACCTATAGTTTTCTGTCCCTAGAAAAAATGTTTTTTTAAAGATGGTTGATGATCAATGCTTTAGCACAGTATAGCACAAGGAGAATTTCCCTCACTGTCCTTCCCTGTCCCTAGAAACAAGGATTAGCACAGTGAAACACACTGACACTCTCCCTACCTATAGTTTTCTGTCCCTAGAAAAAATGTTTTTTTAAAGATGGTTGATGATCAATGCTTTAGCACAGTATAGCACAAGGAGAATTTCCCTCACTGTCCTTCCCTGTCCCTAGAAACAAGGATTAGCACAGTGAAAGAAACTGACACTCTCCCTACCTATAGTTTTCTGTCCCTAGAAAAAATGTTTTTTTAAATATGGTTGATGATCAATGCTTTAGCACACTATAGCACAAGGAGAATTTCCCTCACTGTCCTTCCCTGTCCCTAGAAACAAGGATTAGCACAGTAAAACACACTGACACTCTCCCTACCTATAGTTTTCTGTCCCTAGAAAAAATGTTTTTTTAAAGATGGTTGATGATCAATGCTTTAGCACAGTATAGCACAAGGAGAATTTCCCTCACTGTCCTTCCCTGTCCCTAGAAACAAGGATTAGCACAGTGAAAGAAACTGACACTCTCCCTACCTATAGTTTTCTGTCCCTAGAAAAAATGTTTTTTTAAAGATGGTTGATGATCAATGCTTTAGCACACTATAGCACAAGGAGAATTTCCCTCACTGTCCTTCCCTGTCCCTAGAAACAAGGATTAGCACAGTAAAACACACTGACACTCTCCCTACCTATAGTTTTCTGTCCCTAGAAAAAATGTTTTTTTAAAGATGGTTGATGATCAATGCTTTAGCACACTATAGCACAAGGAGAATTTCCCTCACTGTCCTTCCCTGTCCCTAGAAACAAGGATTAGCACAGTGAAAGAAACTGACACTCTCCCTACCTATAGTTTTCTGTCCCTAGAAAAAATGTTTTTTTAAAGATGGTTGATGATCAATGCTTTAGCACACTATAGCACAAGGAGAATTTCCCTCACTGTCCTTCCCTGTCCCTAGAAACAAGGATTAGCACAGTAAAACACACTGACACTCTCCCTACCTATAGTTTTCTGTCCCTAGAAAAAATGTTTTTTTAAAGATGGTTGATGATCAATGCTTTAGCACACTATAGCACAAGGAGAATTTCCCTCACTGTCCTTCCCTGTCCCTAGAAACAAGGATTAGCACAGTAAAACACACTGACACTCTCCCTACCTATAGTTTTCTGTCCCTAGAAAAAATGTTTTTTTAAATATGGTTGATGATCAATGCTTTAGCACACTATAGCACAAGGAGAATTTCCCTCACTGTCCTTCCCTGTCCCTAGAAACAAGGATTAGCACAGTAAAACACACTGACACTCTCCCTACCTATAGTTTTCTGTCCCTAGAAAAAATGTTTTTTTAAAGATGGTTGATGATCAATGCTTTAGCACAGTATAGCACAAGGAGAATTTCCCTCACTGTCCTTCCCTGTCCCTAGAAACAAGGATTAGCACAGTGAAAGAAACTGACACTCTCCCTACCTATAGTTTTCTGTCCCTAGAAAAAATGTTTTTTTAAAGATGGTTGATGATCAATGCTTTAGCACACTATAGCACAAGGAGAATTTCCCTCACTGTCCTTCCCTGTCCCTAGAAACAAGGATTAGCACAGTAAAACACACTGACACTCTCCCTACCTATAGTTTTCTGTCCCTAGAAAAAATGTTTTTTTAAAGATGGTTGATGATCAATGCTTTAGCACACTATAGCACAAGGAGAATTTCCCTCACTGTCCTTCCCTGTCCCTAGAAACAAGGATTAGCACAGTGAAAGAAACTGACACTCTCCCTACCTATAGTTTTCTGTCCCTAGAAAAAATGTTTTTTTAAAGATGGTTGATGATCAATGCTTTAGCACACTATAGCACAAGGAGAATTTCCCTCACTGTCCTTCCCTGTCCCTAGAAACAAGGATTAGCACAGTAAAACACACTGACACTCTCCCTACCTATAGTTTTCTGTCCCTAGAAAAAATGTTTTTTTAAAGATGGTTGATGATCAATGCTTTAGCACACTATAGCACAAGGAGAATTTCCCTCACTGTCCTTCCCTGTCCCTAGAAACAAGGATTAGCACAGTAAAACACACTGACACTCTCCCTACCTATAGTTTTCTGTCCCTAGAAAAAATGTTTTTTTAAAGATGGTTGATGATCAATGCTTTAGCACACTATAGCACAAGGAGAATTTCCCTCACTGTCCTTCCCTGTCCCTAGAAACAAGGATTAGCACAGTAAAACACACTGACACTCTCCCTACCTATAGTTTTCTGTCCCTAGAAAAAATGTTTTTTTAAAGATGGTTGATGATCAATGCTTTAGCACAGTATAGCACAAGGAGAATTTCCCTCACTGTCCTTCCCTGTCCCTAGAAACAAGGATTAGCACAGTGAAAGAAACTGACACTCTCCCTACCTATAGTTTTCTGTCCCTAGAAAAAATGTTTTTTTAAAGATGGTTGATGATCAATGCTTTAGCACACTATAGCACAAGGAGAATTTCCCTCACTGTCCTTCCCTGTCCCTAGAAACAAGGATTAGCACAGTAAAACACACTGACACTCTCCCTACCTATAATTTTCTGTCCCTAGAAAAAATGTTTTTTTAAAGATGGTTGATGATCAATGCTTTAGCACACTATAGCACAAGGAGAATTTCCCTCACTGTCCTTCCCTGTCCCTAGAAACAAGGATTAGCACAGTAAAACACACTGACACTCTCCCTACCTATAGTTTTCTGTCCCTAGAAAAAATGTTTTTTTAAAGATGGTTGATGATCAATGCTTTAGCACAGTATAGCACAAGGAGAATTTCCCTCACTGTCCTTCCCTGTCCCTAGAAACAAGGATTAGCACAGTAAAACACACTGACACTCTCCCTACCTATCCTTCTCTTTCCCTAAACTAAAGGAATCCAGGTTAAGCAAGAAAAAAAAATGTCACTGTCCCTGCCTATGCTTCTCTTTCCCTGCTCCGGAACACACTACACTAGGCCACCGTGCTGGCGGCCTTTTATAGTGTGGGGCGTGTACTAAACACCCTCAGCAATAATTGGCCACAGGCATCCTGCCTGTGGCCAATCATTGCTCTCCTCGCTGCCGGCGCTGTGATTGGCCAAGCATGTGGGGTCACAGTGCATGCTTGGCCAATTACAGCGCCTGGATGACACTGCGATGGCGTAGTGCATTGTGGGCCGTTCGCGTCACTCGAATTAGGCGCGAACGGCCCAAATCGTTCGATCTTCGTCGAACGATCGAACAGCCGATGTTCGAGTCGAACGTATGTTCGACTCGAACACCGAGCTCATCCCTATACACTACATATGTCAAGGCAAGATTTTGAGCTAATACATTACAATTATGGTTTGGCTAAGAAACTAAAATCCCAAAAAAATACATTCGAAGAATAATTCACAAAAATATACACATACAACAGTATTTCAAAGATATTGGGGTTTAATAAACAAAAAACAGGGTATTATTTACACATTATCCACAACATTTTGTTGCCAGGGCACTGCCCCACCACCCACAAAGTAGGCCTTATATTGTTCCCTCACAATACGGACAGTTTGGGAGGAAACCCCAACTCCACCAGTTTGCAGAGCTGGCATCACTGGCTCTTCAGCTGCCAGAACACTTGAGGTATCATCTTGAGCCACTGTACCGATATAGTTTGTACAATTCCTATGCAAAAAATTATGGAGAATGCCGCAACACAAGACTACATGGTTTATTTTATATTCGGCCATATTGATTGCTGTTAAAAAAAGGTGAAAACGGTTTGCGAGAATTCCGAACGCATTCTCGACAACCCTCCTGGCACGTGAGAGGCGGTAATTGTATATGCGCTGCTCTGGGGTTAAGTTTCTAATTGGAAAGGGCTTCATTAAATGAGGCCCCAGAGCAAACGCATCGTCCGCTAGAAATACAAAATTAAGCCCCTCAATATTGTCCTGGGCAGGGGGTAAATTCAATGTGCCATTCTGGAGGCGTTGATTAAATTCGGTGTGGAGCATCACCCCGCCATCGGAATGGCGCCCATTGATCCCCACATCCAAATACAAGAACTCGTAGTTTGCCGAAACAAGGGCGAGCAAAACGATACTGCAAAAGCCCTTATAATTGAAAAAAAATGATCCTGAGTTGGGTGGGGGATGATGCGTACATGTTTGCCATCAATGGCACCCTCACAGTTTGGGAAATTCCAGAAGTTTTGAAACTGGGCCGCCACATCCTGCCACTGCTGGGGATTTGAAGGAAACTGAAAATAAAAAACAAAAAATAAAAATTAAGACTTGAGCACTGAAAATGCAAATTAGTTATGACACATACATTCTGGTGCCAACATTAAAATAGAAAATTTAAAGCAGTATGTAATAAAGAATGCATCACACTTCTTATTATATGCTTCCTCACTCCCTCTGGTGGCACATTTTTGTAATTTGGGGGGGGGGTAGAGTTTGGGGACAGGTAAGAACCCTCTCCACTTCCATTAAAGAGAAATGATAAACAAATGAAGGTACATTTTACAAGCCGCTCTGTTTCTAAAATATTGCCAGCACAATGGGAAAATAATAAGTGCCATCATATCCAAAAAGTGATGAGTAGAAAATTATAGTATACTACATGCTAGTGACTACATGCTTTGGAAAATTACTGACGAAACATTTCGAAAATAGCAAATTAATAGTGAGAATGGATTCTTAAAAATGCATAAAAAGAGTAGTTGGATAAGTTGATTATGCATTTTGGGGAGGGGAGGGAGGGTTTTAAAATATTTGGTGTAGCCCAAAAAAAGAAGAAGAAAACAAAAAAAAGGAGACAAACAATACTAATGTGACACAGTTTAGGGGGTGTTTAGGGTAATCCCCTAACAAAAATATCCAAAAAAAAAAAAAAAAGGTGGATGTGCCAAGGAAAGCATGCTGGGGAGGTAAGTGATGCCAAATATGCATGTAGGACAGGGAAAATTAACTAACATCTACATTAAGAACATTCAGAGCAAAAAACATTACTGGAAATCATGGAAGAAAACATACAGAATCAAAGAATAAAATCCAAAAAGTATATAGAATTGGAGATAAGATCACATTACATACCTGAATATAGTCCTTCTGCAGAACTTGAATTATGGCACAACATGTCTCCGGTATGATATGGCCAAGAGCCTGGGGAGAAATACTGGTAGTGAATTTTATATCTTGGAGACTTCTGCCTATCGCCAAGTAGCGCAGAGTGGCTATGAGCCTTTGCTCAGCAGGAATAGCACTCCTCATGCAGGTGTCCTGCTTCCTTATGTAGGGGGACAGCAAGGACAAAAGGTGCTGGAAGCATGAGTCAGACATCCTGAGATAATTCCGATAATCCTGGGGATTATTCTCCCTTAACTCCCTCAGCAAGGTCATGTGGGGAAATTGGTCGCGTTGAAGCAACCTATTTTTGGTCCAAATGGTCCTCCTCCTACCCCTAGACCTGGACTGGGCATGAGAGATGACCACAACTCTCCGGCTATATATAGCACGCTCTCTCTCTGTAATCCTCAACATCTTCACGAAAGAACGGAGGTTAAAAGAAACGACCGTAAAGGACCAGAACGAATCTGCCGACGCCAAACCATCACTAACTCGCGCTTAGCAGAACGAGACCAAAGCATGATTCCGGAAAATTTAAGGATCCGCTTTTGAAGGCTCGTCAGAACGTTGAAACGTCACTACGTTCATGTTTGTTGGCTAAAAAGTCAGAGCGTGTGTATGCTATGGGTGTGCCCGGCCAACTCCGTTCGGACAAAAATCCACGGAAAAGTCAGATGGAAGTCCGACCATGTGTACGAGGCTTTAGTTGCACACTGCTTAAAGAATAACAAAATCAAGTCTCATGTAGATTTGCAAAAGGAAGTAGGACAAATACCCCTACACATCACGGAATATCAACAAATACATGATTTCATCATGAACTCTCAAAGACAAAAACATTTCACTAGACCCTTAACGCCCTTCGAAACCATATGTTTCTTGGCTACCACGACCACAAAGAACATCTCCTTAACATACACCTGGTTGCAGTCCTATGATTTACAGGAGCCCAACAGACACAAAATATTCTGGGAAACAACCCTAAAAAGAACCTTTACGAGAGATCAATGGCTACAAGCCTGTGTGTTCGCGCACAAATACGCAATCAGTGTGAGATTACAAGAAACTTCATTCAAAATCCTAACAAATTGGTATATCACACTAAACAAATTACACAAATGGTTCTCGACGGTTCCTGGACATTGTTGGCGCTGCAACCGGGAAGAAGGCACCTTATACCACATCTGGTGGGAATGTGACTTGATTAAACCATTTTGGAACCATATAATCAAGATCATAAAACACATTACAGAAACTAAAATTAATTTAGACGCAGCTTGCTGTCTTATAAACATCACCAATTGCACCATGAGAAAATACAAAAACTCCTTGACCAGATTCTTAATCACTGCAGCAAAAACAGTGATACCGAGGCACTGGAGAAGTACCGCCACACCCACGATTAAAGAATGGCTAGAAGAGATACATCTACTCAGAGGTATGGAGGAGATTAGGGCTACATCACAGGAGAATACAGAAAAATTCAATAAAATGTGGCAACCGTGGATCATTTTTAAATACTCGGATTCCTATACCACCTTTACTCGAACATAGACCTTCAAATATAGAGAAACGTGAATGAACAATATCTCTCCTTATTTTTATTTCCCTTCCTTCTATTCCCTTTCATTTCTATCATTATACCTTCTTCTATGGGCTTCTCCCTGAGGTCCACAAAGTTTTACTTTTGTTCCTTTCTTTTTGAGATTAAATAATAAATTTTTTCTACAAATATTCAGAGTATTTCTAAATAGACTATCGATGCAATGATCGGTTAATTACGAAGCCACTTCAATAGTTTTATTATTAAAATACTCTACTATTGAACTGAATTATACAATGTTATACTTTTATATGATACTTATGTACAAATGCTAGTATGATTGTACAAATGTTATTATTAAGCATTAATAATAGCTTTATGGTTTAAAAAAATGAAGGCCAATGTCCAGACAGTATCAAACCCAATAAAAAGGTTTATTTTGCTTTGGTTAAGAACTTGACAGGAAAAGTTGGAGATAAAGAGGAGTTAACAGGAAGGCAGGTTCAGGCACGCGGCACTTAACTATCTCTCGTCGCCACTCAGGCCTGAGTGGGTTTTTCCCACCCGGATAGTCCCCCTAAGAGCGGTCCTAGCAGCCGGTGTGGAGCACGGAACATTTCCTTGTGGTTTCCTAGGGATACGATCAGGAGACAATCTCTAAGTCCCGAACTTCCCAGTCTAGTAACACTTGAGTCCTTAGGTTCCAATGGGGCACGTTACTAGGCTTGTGGCGGACAACGGAATCCTTCCCTCCGATAGGTAACTGGGCCTCTCCCGAGACAGTGACTTCTCTCACCTATCCCCTTGGGTAGATCCTCCCCTGGTTGCCTCTCCTTCAGAGCGGGTCACCCCTCACTTGGGCACCCTGGGATTCCTCTTCAGGTGTAGACCCCAGACAAAGGTGCTGGGCCTACTTACAATGATGCAGCCTCAGGCTAAAACTGCTCCCTGAATAATGGCGTCTGCCCCTTATGTATCCTCTCCCAGCATGCACAGCGGGTAGACCACGCTCACTGTACGGCTGCCGAGAGAGGACACCCAATAACGCTGCAACGCTACCTGTGGTTCGACCTGAGCTTGGGGCTGCAGTGCCAACCACAGGCCACAGGGAACTGTACTGCCAGGCAACATTACCTCAGAGCAGAAGCCAGTTTTTGGAGAATTCAACAGCCTGAGTCCAACTATGGGCTCAGGCTACCCCCTAAAATTAAGCATAGCGACCCCCAATTATTGGGGGGTCCGCTACATTTAATATCATCAAAAAGTTAATCATCAAACCTCCCAGCCCCTGCCCCGCCCGCTCACTGTCTTACCCCATCTAGGTGGTAGGTGGGGGGCATCGGGTATTTGAAGCAGGATCGGGCATTGGCAGAAGACATCTGCAGTGGCATCATTAAACTCTTCTATATCTTCCTCCTCACAGTCCATCATGGGAAATAAGAAAAAATCTCTGAAAAATACGTGGAAATCACCAAACCAGGAATCCCAACTTCCAAAAAAACGTATGGTGGAGGCTATCTCTCATATTCACCAGAAAGGTCTTATAAGTACTCAGGTAATGGATACACGTGGTGGCCCATCTGGGCAATCTTTGTCTTGTCTACCCTTGTTGCATGTTCTTGGGACTGATATTAGAGATGTGGCTGGTGATCTACCTTTAGGTCAAAATCAGGTAAACACTACTTCATAGCCATACCCCCATTTAGCCACTGGCAATTCACTTAATATTATCAACCTTTCTGATTATATTTTGTCTATTGATGAGATGTCGGTCCTGTCTAGGGGTCTGAGTTTCTGTCCAGAATCAGATGTTGATGAATTTGAAATTGTAAAAGATTTGCAATTGTTCGCGAGAAAGCTCTTGTTAAAGAGTATGTATAATAAAGTTGATCCACCCAAAAAAATGATAAAAACACAAAATGAAATAGATCTATACAATCTCATGGAATTGTCTGTAGATTAGGATGGCTTAGATCTTATTGATAGGATCGACTTAGAAACACTCCTCAAAGAGAATATTACAACTAAGGAAGAGAATTAAACAAAAATTCTGTCTAATCTTAAAAAGAAATCTGATAAATTTCCTCCAATTGGCTCTAATGCTAATTTAGGGGCATTTCTAGCTCTGACTACCAGAGAAATGAATAAACTAAATTTCTGCCCTAACATATTGGAAAATTTATCCATGGGGAAAAAAAACGCCCTGGAAACTTTGACCAAGCAAACGCACCTTACAATAAAGTCAGCCGACAAGGGAGGCAATATTGTTGTAGTGACCAACTTACAATACAAGAATATGTACCTTCAAATTTTGAATAAGAAATCTTGGTATAGGCAAATCTCAAGAAGTCTGATTGAAAAATTTGATAAAGAATTTTACACATTGGTGGAGCATGCCTATGCGGATAAACTAATTGACAAAAAGATTTGTGATTTTGTCCACACTCCACATCCAAAAATACCAACTTTTTACAGTTTACCCAAGATCCATCAAAATAAAACTACTCTCCCAGGTCGTCCAATAGTGTCTGGTTGTGGAGCCATAACAGAGAATTTAAGAAAATTTATTGACGAACAGATTAGATCCACCGGTTGGAAATTTACCATCATTTATTAAGGACACCATACATCTCCTCCAAAATTTGGAGGAGATGGTCATACCCCCTGATGCCCTGCTGGTGGAAGTTGATGTTGAAGCTCTATGTAGCTCCATCCCCCACCAGCAGGGCATCAGGGCCATTAGCCATGCCATCTCACAATCCCATAAGGGCACCGTTCAATCAATTTCTCTTTTCAGCATTAGAGTACATATTTTTGCACAACGTTTTTTCGTTTGATGGTTCCCACTACCTTCAGGTACAAGGCGTAGCGATGGGGACATGTTTTGCCCCATCCTACGCCAATTTGTACCTGGGGGAGTGGGAGCAAAGGTTTTTGACAGATGATACCCTGTCCTCCTTTACAGAGAAGATTTTAAGTTGGCATCGCTATATAGATGATATTTTGATCATTTGGGGGGGGTCACTTGACCTATTAAATTCATGTATTTCAGATATGAGCAAAAATCTGTATAATTTGAGTTTTACCATGATTTACAGTACTTCCAGTATAAATTTCTTGGATATAACGATATCAAAAGAAAAAGATGGCACACTCATTATCTTTACGGTACAGCCAGCAACACCATCCTTCATGCCCATAGTGCCCATCCGGCACCTTTGATCAAGTCGATTCCTTTCAGTCAATACGCCGCAATTGTACACATGATTCAGTATTTCGTGAGGAAGCAGACAAATTAAGAGACAGATTACTACTTAGAGGTTACTCTCTAACATGCCTGAAAAAGGTCTTTAAACGGGCCATTCAAAGATCTAGACCAGATCTACTTTTCCTTGTCAAAATATTTTATTAAAGTTTAATGTTGCAGTGTACAAATAGTCTTAAATACTTATATTTTAACAAGTGACACTATACAGATGAGCTTATTTGAGAACATGTTGATATTCATCAGAAAGTTATTATTCACTTATCTGAATATGTGATATAGTGATGATAATACTACATTTATAACATACTAGAACTTTATATGTTCCATATAAACATTCAACTTGTTTGTGATTTTATACAACCTGTTAGAGTAATGCTTAAATAATAAAAAATATGGATGTGTAACTCAGGAAGTATATTTTTATAAAACAATTGAAGCAAAATAAAGGAATGTGTGAGGCAAAATTTAATTTCGTTCTTAAAAAATAAGGAAAATAGGAAATGGAAATGAGAGAGAAATGAGGGAAGAAGAAGAGAAAAGAGAAGAGAAGTCCGCGTGGTCAGGTCCGGATCCACCGCTGCAACTGAAAAAATAATGTTTTGGGTTGTCTGTCACATCTACCATGGTAAAAGAACTGTGTTGTCAAAGGTTGATAACATGGTATAGTCAATCCAGGGCTGCCAAAGTTTTTCAAATTTGGGTATCGTGTCCGTTTCTATGGCAGTCATCTTAGCATGAGTCATAGCACTATTCATTCTTGCTAATATTTCGGTTATGCTTAGTTTAGGGGATTTCCAGGCCTTTGCTAAAGCTTGTTTTGCTGCCGTAAAGAATTGTACTAATAGTTTAAATTGCATGTGCGGTACATTTTCCGGTTTCAAGTTAAGTATTGCTGTTGCCGGGTCTAGAGGAATTATCTTACCCAATATTTCAGAGGCAATTTTAAAGATTTTATTCCAAAATTTTAGAGCAACTGGACACGACCACCAAATATGAAATTGTGTTCCTATCTCTGTGCACCCTCTAAAACAGTGTCCTGAATAATTTGTAACATACTTTGCTATCCTAGCTGGTACAAGGTACCAGCGTGTTAGTACTTTGTAATTAGGTTCGACTGCCAGTATGTTAGGGGAGGCAGATTTTGCAGTTAACCATATCTGGTTCCATTCTATGTCATCTAAGTTTCTTTGTAAGTCTTCCTCCCATTTCAGAACATAATGTGGCTTACCTGCATCTGCTTGAGTCAATAGCTGAGAATACAGAGTGGATATTGCTCCCTTGATGTGTGGATCTTTTTTGCAAATTGCTTCAAAGTTTGTCAGTTGAGTTATTGGGGTTGAAGTGTTTTGTATTGGAGAGAAAAAATATTTTATTTGGAGGTATCTAAATAGTTCTGATTGCGGCAAACCATAAGTTTCGCAAAGGGTTGGGAAGGGGATAAATGATGTTGAGTTTATAAATTTGTACTTATATATGACATCCCGAGAAGTCCATTCTCTAAAGGAATTAGGAAGGACCCATGCCGGGTAAAAAGCAGGGTTTTTATAAAAGGAGAGTAGAGGGTTGTGTATGGATTGTAGTTGGTGTTTATTTTTATATCTATCCCATAAGGAGATAAAATGCTTCGTAATTGGGTTTTGTAAATTTTTGCGATATTTTGGAGGGATCCAAAGTAAATTTGAGACTGAAATTGGATCACACTCAGCCGCTTCTATGGATACCCATAGTGGGATTTCATTTTGAGCATGTAGTTTACTGAGACTGGCTATATGCGCTGCCCTATAGTAACATGCAAAGTTTGGACATCCTAGGCCCCCCTTTACTTTTGCCAGATAAAGTGTGCGTTGTTGTATTCTTGGTTTAGCTGAACCCCAAATAAATGATGATGATTTCTTTTGTAAAATTCTTAGGTAGTATGCCGGTATCGGGATAGGCAGAACTCTAAACAAAAAATACTGTCACTGCCCCCACCTATGACAGGTCTTCACAGCAAGGAGCACTGGATGGGCGGATGCATGTAGACAAAAAACACAAAATATCCAAGCTCAACTTACCAACCAATCAGCAACCAAACAAATTCACCTGTCTAACAGTGCGTTTAAAAACAGGGGTTTAGTTGCACGCATTTGCAAATACATGTGTAAGCTGCAGGCCCCGTCAAGGCTCCCTGTGTACTGCAGTCCTAATTCTAAAATTTAAGGTCTCCTCAGTGGAAGCACATGTATGCTGATGGATAGATGAAGGGCAGATGACTGGAGGGAGCCCCACCCTCCTTAAAGGGGCAGGAGCACACTAGACACCCAGCACATAGAAGCAAAGGTGCTAATGCGTTGCCTGACCACAATGACATCAATACACAAAATACTGTCACTGCCCCCACCTATGACAGGTCTTCACAGCAAGGAGCACTGGATGGGCGGATGCATGTAGACAAAAAACACAAAATATCCAAGCTCAACTTACCAACCAATCAGCAACCAAACGAATTCACCTGTCTAACAGTGCGTTTAAAAACAGGGGTTTAGTTGCACGCATTTGCAAATACATGTGTAAGCTGCAGGCCCCGTCAAGGCTCCCTGTGTACTGCAGTCCTAACTCTAAAATTTAAGGTCTCCTCAGTGGAAGCACATGTATGCTGATGGATAGATGAAGGGCAGATGACTGGAGGGAGCCCCACCCTCCTTAAAGGGGCAGGAGCACACTAGACACCCAGCACATAGAAGCAAAGGTGCTAGTGCGTTGCCTGACCACAATGACATCAATACACAAAATACTGTCACTGCCCCCACCTATGACAGGTCTTCACAGCAAGGAGCACTGGATGGGCGGATGCATGTAGACAAAAAACACAAAATATCCAAGCTCAACTTACCAACCAATCAGCAACCAAACGAATTCACCTGTCTAACAGTGCGTTTAAAAACAGGGGTTTAGTTGCACGCATTTGCAAATACATGTGTAAGCTGCAGGCCCCGTCAAGGCTCCCTGTGTACTGCAGTCCTAACTCTAAAATTTAAGGTCTCCTCAGTGGAAGCACATGTATGCTGATGGATAGATGAAGGGCAGATGACTGGAGGGAGCCCCACCCTCCTTAAAGGGGCAGGAGCACACTAGACACCCAGCACATAGAAGCAAAGGTGCTAGTGCGTTGCCTGACCACAATGACATCAATACACAAAATACTGTCACTGCCCCCACCTATGACAGGTCTTCACAGCAAGGAGCACTGGATGGGCGGATGCATGTAGACAAAAAACACAAAATATCCAAGCTCAACTTACCAACCAATCAGCAACCAAACAAATTCACCTGTCTAACAGTGCATTTAAAAACAGGGGTTTAATTGCACGCATTTGCAAATACATGTGTAAGCTGCAGGCCCCGTCAAGGCTCCCTGTGTACTGCAGTCCTAACTCTAAAATTTAAGGTCTCCTCAGTGGAAGCACATGTATGCTGATGGATAGATGAAGGGCAGATGACTGGAGGGAGCCCCACCCTCCTTAAAGGGGCAGGAGCACACTAGACACCCAGCACATAGAAGCAAAGGTGCTAGTGCGTTGCCTGACCACAATGACATCAATACACAAAATACTGTCACTGCCCCCACCTATGACAGGTCTTCACAGCAAGGAGCACTGGATGGGCGGATGCATGTAGACAAAAAACACAAAATATCCAAGCTCAACTTACCAACCAATCAGCAACCAAACAAATTCACTTGTCTAACAGTGCGTTTAAAAACAGGGGTTTAGTTGCACGCATTTGCAAATACATGTGTAAGCTGCAGGCCCCGTCAAGGCTCCCTGTGTACTGCAGTCCTAACTCTAAAATTTAAGGTCTCCTCAGTGGAAGCACATGTATGCTGATGGATAGATGAAGGGCAGATGACTGGAGGGAGCCCCACCCTCCTTAAAGGGGCAGGAGCACACTAGACACCCAGCACATAGAAGCAAAGGTGCTAGTGCGTTGCCTGACCACAATGACATCAATACACAAAATACTGTCACTGCCCCCACCTATGACAGGTCTTCACAGCAAGGAGCACTGGATGGGCGGATGCATGTAGACAAAAAACACAAAATATCCAAGCTCAACTTACCAACCAATCAGCAACCAAACGAATTCACCTGTCTAACAGTGCGTTTAAAAACAGGGGGTTTAGTTGCACGCATTTGCAAATACATGTGTAAGCTGCAGGCCCCGTCAAGGCTCCCTGTGTACTGCAGTCCTAACTCTAAAATTTAAGGTCTCCTCAGTGGAAGCACATGTATGCTGATGGATAGATGAAGGGCAGATGACTGGAGGGAGCCCCACCCTCCTTAAAGGGGCAGGAGCACACTAGACACCCAGCACAAAAAGGAGAGTAGAGGGTTGTGTATGGATTGTAGTTGGTGTTTATTTTTATATCTATCCCATAAGGAGATAAAATGCTTCGTAATTGGATTTTGTAAATTTTTGCGATATTTTGGAGGGACCCAAAGTAAATTTGAGACTGAAATTGGATCACACTCAGCCGCTTCTATGGATACCCATTGTGGGATTTCATTTTGAGCATGTAGTTTACTGAGACTGGCTATATGCGCTGCCCTATAGTAACATGCAAAGTTTGGACATCCTAGGCCCCCCTTTACTTTTGCCAGATAAAGTGTGCGTTGTTGTATTCTTGGTTTAGCTGAACCCCAAATAAATGATGATGATTTCTTTTGTAAAATTCTTAGGTAGTATGCCGGTATCGGGATAGGCAGAACTCTAAACAAGTATAATTTTTTTGGCAATATCGTCATTTTTACAGCATTGATTCTTCCTAACCATGATATCGGCATGTGGTCCCAAGAATTCATCAATTTTGTTATTTGTTTCAGAATCGGTGGGTAATTATAAGAGAATAAATCTGAGAGAGATGCTGTAAGTTTAATACCTAGATATGGAAGTGCCCCTTCTGCCCATGTGTAGGGGAGGCCCACTTTAGCGGCTGACAATTCAATGTTTGAGAGAGATATGTTTAGGGCGGAACTTTTTTTGGGATTAATATATAAACCTGAGAATGTGGCAAAGTTGTTAAGAATTGGGATAAGATTAGGGCCCGATATTTGGGGGGATGATAGAAATAGGAGGATATCATCTGCAAATAAGCAGATCTTATGTTGATAACCTCCTATTTCTATTCCTGTTATAGTGGGTTCTGATCTGATTTTATGAGCAAGCGGTTCTATAAGAAGGGCGAATAATAAGGGTGAAAGTGGACAACCTTGTCTTGTACCTCTCTCTATATCAAAAGATTCAGACCTGTATCCCGCATATCTTACATACGCTCTCGGTTTATCATAAAGTGCCTTGATCCAGTTCATGAAGTTTGGGCCAAAGCCCCATTTTTGTAAAGTATATGTCATGTAAGGCCAGGATACTGAGTCAAAAGCCCTTCTAACATCGAGAGAGAGAAAACTGGACTGGTATGCCTCTTTTTTTCGCAATTTGTGCCAAGAGAACTGCTCTGCGAACATTATCTCCTGCTTGACGAGAGGGCATGAATCCTACTTGGTCACGATGCACGAGTGTACCTATTACTGTGTTTAAACGGGTTGCTATGATTTTCGCTAATAATTTTATGTCTATATTTAGCATGGAAATGGGACGGTAGTTACTGCTAAGCGTATCATCTGTTTGTGGTTTTGGGATCATACATATGATTGCCATCAGGGATTCTTGCCTAAATGTTTTATTGTTTAATAGATCATTGAATGCTTCTGCGAGTGCGGGAGAAAGAGTGTCCTTATATGTACGATAATACAGTGCTGAGTAGCCATCTGGGCCAGGCCTTTTGTTTATTTTTAATTCTTTAATATCTGCATCTACCTCAGTACTTGTAACTAGGGATGAGCTTCGAGTTCGAGTCGAACTCATGTTCGACTCGAACATTGCCTGTTCGCCCGTTCGCCGAACAGCGAACAAATTGGGGTGTTCGCGGCAAATTCGAAAAATCTATGGGAGAAATCTAAAGTGCTAATTATAAAGGCTTATATGCAAGTTATTGTCCTAAAAAGTGTTTGGGGACCCGGGTCCTGCCCCAGGGGACATGTATCAATGCAAAAAGAAGTTTTAAAAACGGCCGTTTTTTCGGGAGCAGTGATTTTAATAATGCTTAAAATGAAAAAATAAAAGTGAAATATTCCTTTAAATTTCGTACCTGGGGGGTGTGTATGATATGCATGTAAAGTGGCGCATGTTTCCCGTGCTTAGAACTGTCCCTGCAAAAAGTGTCATTTTTGAAAGAAAAAAATGCATTTAAAACTGACTCGCGGCTATTAATGAATTGTCGGCTCCCGGCAATACATACAAAAGTCATTGATAAAAAAAAAAAAAAAAGCATGGGGGTCCCCAGAATTCAATTACCAGGCCCTTCAGGTCTGGAATGGATATTAAGGGGAACCCCGCCGCAAATAAAAAAAAATTGACGTGGGGTTCCCCCAAATATCCATTCCAGGCCCTTCAGATCTGGCATGGATTTTAAGGGGAACTCCACCCCAAATTAAAAAAAAAATGGCGTGGAGTCCCCCTAAAAATCCATACCAGACCCCTTATCCGAGCATGCAACCTGGCCGGCCGCAGGGGAAAAGGGGGGGACGAGAGAGCGGCCCCCCCTCCCTCCTGAACCGTACCAAGCCACATGCCCTCAACATGGGGAGGATGTCCCCATGTTGATGGGGACAAGGGCCTCATCCCCACAACCCTTGCCCGGTGGTTGTGGGGGTCTGCGGGCGGGGGGCTTATCGGAATCTGGAAGACCCCTTTAACAAAGAGGACCCCCAGATCCCGGCCCCCCCCCCTATGTGAATTGGTAAGGGGTACATTGTACCCCTACCATTTCACGAAGAAAGCGTAAAAAAATGTTTAAAAAAACACACAAACACCTTGAAAAAGTCCTTTATTTAAAAAAAAAAAAAAAAAAAAACATTCCAGCGGTGAAATCCAGTGTCCCGCGGCGATCCCGATGTCCAGCGCTGTCCGTCATTGGTTGTGCCTGAGCGGACCTGATGGGGAACTCCCTCTCAGTATTTTAAATGTATAGACCCGCCCCTTCTAAAGTTCCCCATCAGGTCCGCTCAGCGGACCAGATGCGGAACATGAGAAGGGGCGGGTCTATACATGTATTACCAAAGTGAGAGCAGTTCCCCATCAGGTCCGCCTCCTCGGTATGTCAGACCCGCCTACGTCATTGGCTTGAGCGGGGAACTTCCTTCACTATGTAATAGCTCAAGCCAATGACGTAGGCGGGTCTGACATACCGAGGGGGCGGACCTGATGGGGAACTGCTCTCACTTTGGTAATACATGTATAGACCCGCCCCTTCTCATGTTCCGCATCTCGTCCGCTGAGCGGACCTGATGGGGAACTTTAGAAGGGGCGGGTCTATACATTTAAAATACTGAGAGGGAGTTCCCCATCAGGTCCGCTCAGGCACAACCAATGAAGGACAGCGCTGGACATCGGGATCGCCGCGGGACACTGGATTTCACCGCTGGAATGTTTATTTATTTATTTTTTTAAATAAAGGACTTTTTCAAGGTGTTTGTGTGTTTTTTTAAACATTTTTTTTACGCTTTCTTCGTGAAATGGTAGGGTACAATGTACCCGTTACCAATTCACATAGGGGGGGGCGGGATCTGGGGGTCCCCTTTGTTAAAGGGGTCTTCCAGATTCCGATAAGCCCCCCGCCCGCAGACCCCCACAACCACCGGGCAAGGGTTGTGGGGATGAGGCCCTTGTCCCCATCAACATGGGGACATCCTCCCCATGTTGAGGGCATGTGGCTTGGTACGGTTCAGGAGGGAGGGGGGGCCGCTCTCTCGTCCCCCCCTTTTCCCCTGCGGCCGGCCAGGTTGCGTGCTCGGATAAGGGGTCTGGTATGGATTTTTAGGGGGACTCCACGCCATTTTTTTTTTAAACTTGGGGTGGAGTTCCCCTTAAAATCCATGCCAGATCTGAAGGGCCTGGTAATTGAATTCTGGGGAACCCCCACGCTTTTTTTTTTTTTTTTTCTCAATGACTTTTGTATGTATTGCCGGGAGCCGACAATTCATTAATAGCCGCGAGTCAGTTTTAAATGCATTTTTTTTCTTTCAAAAATGACATTTTTTGCAGGGACAGTTCTAAGCACGGGAAACATGCGCCACTTCACATGCATATCATACACACCCCCCAGGTACGAAATTTAAAGGAATATTTCACTTTTATTTTTTCATTTTAAGCATTATTAAAATCACTGCTCCCGAAAAAACGGCCGTTTTTAAAACTTCTTTTTGCATTGATACATGTCCCCTGGGGCAGGACCCAGGTCCCCAAACACTTTTTAGGACAATAACTTGCATATTAGCCTTTATAATTAACACTTTAGATTTCGAACGTTCGAGTCCATTGTATTTAATAGGGTTCTAAAGTTTACACGAACATTTTGTCTGTTCGCAGGTTCTGGTGCGAACCGAACAGGGGGGTGTTCGGCTCATCCCTGCTTGTAACTGGTTTTTCTAGTATTGTTTTTTGGGTATCCGTCATTTGGGGAAGGTTGATTTTTGAGAAAAATGCATCAGCTGCAGTAGTGTTAAATATATTTGTCTCTTTGTATTGAGTTTTCAAGTAGATACTGAATTTTTGTACTATTTTTTGTGGATTGCTGGTGTAGATATTGCTAGCCAATTTGAGTTTGATAGGTTTGAAGGATTTGTTAAACGATTTTAATGCTTTTGCTAGATATGTGCTGGGCTTATTAGATTTCATGTAGAATGCATGTTTGGTTTTGCGTAATAATTTATCTGCCGAATCAGTGAGAAAAAGGTCATATTCTATACGTGCTTTCTCTAGACGTGATTTGGTTGTGGAGGTAGGATTATTTTGAAAGCTCATAAATGCTGTGTTAAATTCTTTTTCTAATTTTTGTGAGAGTGTTTTACGCTCTCGTTTCAGAATCCCTATTTGTTGTTGAAAAACCCCCCTTAGTACTGGTTTATGCGCTTCCCATAACGTGAGTGAGGAGATTTCAGGGCTAGTATTACTCTTTAGATAATTTTTTAATTCTTGTTCTATTAATATGCGGTAGGATGGATGCTTGAGTAATATGTCTGATAGGTACCAGGTTGGGTCATGTGCTTTGGGCAGAATGGAGGCAATAGTGGTACATACCGCATCATGGTCTCACCAGGGGATGGGGATTATGGTTGAAGACATAATTTCTGGGACCATACCTATTGTTGTAAATATGTGATCTATTCGACTAAATGTTTGATGAGGATTAGAAAAGTATGTGTAGTGTTTTTTAGTAGGATTGGATTCTCTCCAAGAGTCTACCATATTGTGTTTGGAAAGAAGCTGAGAGAGAGAACATTTGGATTGATGTTTCGCCGGGGTGTAAGGGGATCTATCCAAAAATGGGAGGAGGACCTGATTAGAGTCTCCGCATACAAGAAGAGTTCCTTTCTTATGTGAGTTTTTTACTTGAAAAAGATGAGATAGGAAAGGAAGGGGTTGTGTGTTTGGTGCATAATATGAGACTACCGTTACAGCTGTGTCCATGATGTATCCTGTTAGAATTATGTAGCGACCTTCAGGATCTTTTATTTCTGAATGCAATGTGAACGGAGCTGTACGGTGGAATGCGATAAGCGTACCTCGTTTTTTTGTGGTGGCTGAAGCCGTATATACTTGAGGGTAGGATTTACTAAAGAATTTGGGGGTTTGATTTGGTGTAAAGTGTGTTTCTTGTAAGCATACAATATGTGCTTTCTTAGTTTGGAATGACCGGAAGGCTTTTGTGCGTTTTTGTGGCACATTAATACCTTGGACATTTAATGAGAGTATGTTTAGAGGGGCCATGGTAGATGAAACAAAAAGCCATTCTTACCCGTTACTTTAGTGCAGTGGATTCCCGGGCCCTTCCATGCGGACAAGAAAGAAGATAAGGAAGAATAGGATCCAGTGCGATCAGTCTTAAGGAAGAAGTAAAAAACAAATGAGACTATACAACACACAATTATTGTAAAGATATAGTGATACTTGAAGTTTACCCGTGATGGGGGGCGAAACCCCCCATCAGGGGTCAGGGGACTTTCGTTGAACTCCCATTTATTACTGTGGGAGTCCGAGGAAAGTCTGGTGGGGCGCATGGGGTTTCCGTGCAATGGGGTGCCGCTCTGAAAGATGGGATGTACATCCTGTGGATGTATGCGTATTAGCCCTAATTGTGTTTATAAATGTTACTTACAAATTAGTAATTTAGCTTTCAGAGAGAGTGGGGAAAGAATAGTCACTAGGCGATGAGCCTAGGGGATTAACTTAAATGTATCAAATCTTGTCAACTCGAAAGGATACTATAGGATATTAATGAGAAACAAAGTCATAAGAACCAAACTGCTTAAGAACTGCATATATGATACTCATCTTTAAGTCATCTACTATTGTTAAAAGTAAGTTACTATGTTATTTAATGTACCGCAGAGACTAAAAGGTACAATGTAGATGGCTCGTCCTTTATAGATGAAAGGGTCTGCTGCAAAAAAATTAACCATTAATTAACATATGTAAAGGTAAAAAAGAGCAAACTTCGGTAACAAAACTGTTGCATCCCTGTATTTCAGTATGAGTTTTAGTGGTTTAATAATAATATACGTCAGCTGAAAGAATGAAAATATAAAAATGTAAAAAATAAAAATGAAAAAATGGCCTTTCGAATTGGGGTAGGAGAGAAACCACTATTTTGTGCTTTGTGAGGGTTTTTCAAAGATCTCCTATGTTGCAAATTACTTAGTGCAGATTGAAACAGGGATATTAAAGTCCAATATACAAAACCTTGTCACCCATAGGTGACAAAATCACCTATTTCGGGAAAGTACAAAAAAAAAAATGAGTGAATAATATAAGAATAAATAAATAACTAAAAACAAAGAAAGGATTTTGTTATCCTGACAGTTATGTCACTGTGTTTCTATTGAAAATATCAGAGACAAAATAATATGCTTCTAATGAAAAGTAAAAAATAAATAAATAAATAAATAAATAAAAAATTAAAAAAAATAAAAAAATAATAGATAAAGCTGAAATAGAAAAAATAAGAATTTTAAAATAAGAAATATAAAAATATTAAAAAATAATAATAGTAAGAACCATAGGACCAAATATAAATATAAAAAGGAAAGAAAAAATTTCAGATAGGGATAGGAGAAGAAGCCACTGTAGTTTGTTTGGCGTGTATTTTGGATGTCTCCTAAGTTATGTGTCACTAAGACTGACTTGAAGCTGGGGTAAAGATTCCCTAAATGCTTCTACTGAAGTATATTCAGCAGTAAATTCGTCCCATAAAATGTCTATCATTTCTTCAGTCCATAGAATCTTCTTGGCCTTGGGGTGAGGATGTGAATCGTCCTCTTTTATGTGCCTGGATATCACCATTACTGTTCTCAGAATGGGTTGCTTTTTGTTTGAAAGAGGCTGGGGATGATCTTCTTCGTGAAGTACTTGGTGCAGAGCTCCCTTCTGTCAGATTGAGATCCTGGAGGGCTTGTTGTAGTTCTTCTGATGTTCTACATGAAATTTTGGTACCCTGGTAGGTGAAACGTAGAGCGAAAGGGAAACCCCATTGGTATTTGATATTATGGCGTTGGAGTTCCAGTAATTGCGGTTTCATTGCCCTTCTTTTGGAGATTGTTGATTGTGATAAATCTGCAAAGATCTGATATTCATGCCCTTGAAAAATTAGGTTATTTTGTTCTCTTGCTGCATTTAAAAGTTGTTCTTTTGTCCGATAGAAGTGGAACTTTGCTATGATATCGCGAGGTGGTCCTTCTGTTTTTTGGGCATTAGAGCCCTGTGTACTCTGTCCATCTCCATTCTTTCTACCGGTATACCTGGTGCTAGTTCTTTGCACAGTGCTAATATTGTTGCTTGCAGGTCTATTATAGATTCTGGTATACCTCTGAAGTGTAGGTTAGCACGTCTTGCCCGATTCTCAAAATCTTCAAGTCTATTTTGAAGTATTATATTTTCCTCTTTCATGTTTTCTAATTCTGACAGGTGCTCTTGTGTGGTATTTTCTATTTCCTCCACTTTAATTTCTAGTGCAGATGTGCGGTGTCCCAGTTCTCTGATTTCCTTTGTTAAATTAGTGGTGATTTGTTCTGAGGTATGTTTCAGCGCTTTGTGAAGCATTTTTTCAAATTGTTTTAAAATATTTGAGGGAGTAGTTGTTTCTTGTGACAATAGTTGTGGTAAAAAAGCCTCAGCTTCTGAATCTGAATCTCCTGAGGAGAAAGTTTGTGTTTTTTTTAGGTTTGCTTTTCTGCTTTGTGGTGAGTGTGTCTGAGGTGACTGGCGCTTTTTTCTGTGAGGTATTCCGCGCTTGTGAGCTGCTATTGGGGTTCATTTTCATTCTGCTGCAGGCTCCTCCAAATACCATTTTGTATTTAGTTTATCCCCCTCACCTCTCTGATAGTTGCTACAGCTTTTCTGTAAATTTCGTGATGGTGGGTGATAGTTATCCAGCGGTTTTCCCCCTCACGGAGCGGAGCTGTAGTCAGGCATAACCGTCCTGCTAGCCTCCACGCATGCGCCTCCGCATCCCAGATCTACTTTTCAATACATTAATCAAACCTAAACCCAATAATGATTGATCTAATAATCCTAGAATCACCACACGATATACTAAACAAAATAAGCAAATAAAAATGATTATTTCTAAGTATTGGCACCTCCTAAACATTGACCTCTCTTTAAGCCCGTTTGTTCCATTAAGTCCATCCATCACTTATCGTAGAACAAAATCTTTAAAAGATGTATTGACACAAAGTGAATTCACAGGAGAATTCCGTACTGACCCTTGTAAGCGCCTCGGCACCTTTCGGTGCAGTGGTTTTAACCTGTGTCAGTACATGTATATTGGTGATAATATTACACTCCCCAATGGCAAGATTTTCAAACCAGCATATTATGCTAATTGTAAGACCATAGGAGTGGTCTACATGTTAGTTTGCCAGTGTAGTTCATTCTACATAGGCAAAACAAAACAAGAGTTTCATAAAAGAGCATACAGACATATTTCAACCATGAAAAAATCATGTCCAGAGCTCCCTCTGGGTAGACACGTGAGAGATGTCCATGGTAGTAAATTTCCCCAAATAAGATTACTCATCCTCAATAGAATGCATCCTAGAACTTGGGGTGGGGACTGGAATAAAATTCTATTACAGCGTGAAACTCGCTGGATAGCAACTCTAAATGCCACCTCACTACCTGGCCTTAATAATATGGTCAGCTATTGTCCTTTTTTGGAAGGCTTTTCATCTGGAGGATGGGAAGAATAGAAATATTGTTTCCTCTCAGTTTCCTTTTTGTTATATCTTTCAACACATATATACAGTAACAGCCCTTTTTCTTCCCCCTTTTTTTTCCTTTTTATTTTCTCTCCTTCCTTTCCTTTTTCTCTACCCTTTTTTTCTTTTTTTTTTCTGCTTTCCTTGTTTGTGATCTATTTTCATTATTATTTTTCTTGGATTTTTTATGGTTTTTACTTTTTATTATTTAACGTTTATTGCCCCTTTTACATGCCATCAGCGGTCCTCTTTCCTCTCATGGATTTCTCACCCAGCGCATGGGGGGGTATCCTTTGCTTTTTGCGGGATGCCCCCTTTAATTTTCATGGCTGTGCTGTGAGTGAGCGTCGGTGCTCATTGAGCACAGGATGCCGTTGCATCTGTTTGGGGCGGTGTCCTGCGCTCTCTGAGCAGTTGGTCCGGGTCCCCTGCTTGCCGCACATGTTCAGTGACCTTTGGCCGTCACTTTTTGTGCGTCATGATGCCGCATTGCCAGTGCGCCTGCGGGGGCGTCATCTGGGCCTATATCAGAGCTGTTCGCGGCTTGTAAACACAGCTGCGACAGCTCTGATCTCAGGCACGGTCAGTACACACGCCAGTGAAGGTAAGCGGCAACATCCTTAAAAATACATACCTTTTAGCACTTTTCTAGTCACTTTGATTCTGAACTCTCCCCAGACACTACTATTTGGTTTCATTCTCACAGGTATATTTTCCTGGACTGGGGACTTTAGGATCTCTCCAGTCTTTCCTGACATTTGCTTCAAAACAGATGGTTGATTGCCTGGGTGATCTTTCTCTATGCTTCAAATTTAGGTATGTGTGCTGGCATTTCCTGTTTTGATTAAAGACCCAGTATCCTATGTAATACTATTGCATACAGCATTGCATTACCACACTTTGTTTTCATTCTAGATCACTTTGATCTGAATTTTCCCTGCTGGGGACATTTTTTGGACCTTTACTGAGATATCCGGGATTTGCTTTGAGGACACCACTGTGATTAACTATCATCCGTCCATCTTCTCTTTGTCACATGGGACCCTTTTAGAACCCATACTATATATGTGGGTTTCTGATACTCCTTGGTACGTGATGTATTTTGCCCTTGTTTGTGCTTATACATTTTCTTTATTCATTATAATTTGTTGTATGCATTATTATTATAATGACATATGCTTTTCAATAGACACCTGGCTCTATATGTTAACAAAACACCTGAAGAAGGGCATCAAGACGGAAACATTGGGTTCAACTGAGAGTTTATACGTGTCTGTATATGTATCATAACCTTTATATTTTATGGAATTGTACAAATTGTGCTTTATGACATAGTTTTTACAATTAAATTATATTTCTTTGTACCAAATAAATCTATTTTTATTATACTCACAGTGTTTTTGGTCACTTAAAAAATCCCACTTTTCAAGGGGGTATGTGTTTTTTCAAAAAATTAGGGATATGGTGACCTAAAAACAGTTTTCTGTAGACTTTGGGGTTCTCTTTCTGCAGTGGGATCGGGCATTGGCAGCGGGCCCTGGGGGAGCAGGAGCGGGATCGGGCATCGTCATTGGCATCAGGCATCTCCTCCATCTCAGCGGCCATGCATCTCCTTCCCTCCTCTGAGGCGTCCAATAGGATCGCCTGTCCTTTCAGCCAATCAGGTGACGGGTCTCACATCCCGCTTCCTGATTGGCCTGGAAGGAGGATCAGTGTTTCAATAGTGAATATTCATTCGCTATTGTAACACACCTGGGTGGGCTCTGTTTGCATTCGTTGCACTCTGGCTCTAATCAGGTGCTTCAAAAAAACACCCACTCTCCATTGGAATCTATGCATCCTGAAAGGGGCCAGATGCATAGATAAGGGGACAGTGCCCGTGTGACATTAATGGACAGGCCACCCCTGAGCTTGGTCCTGTCCTGTGTGGGTAATCTGTTATATAATAAGAAATCTCAACCTCTTTTGTCTTGACTGAATGCAACAGAACTGGTTCTGATGTGAAGCCAGTTTTTCAAAAGCTCTGCTTAACCACTTGACGACCGGCTCACGCTGATATACATTGGCAAAATGTCACGGGTGCGCAAAACAATGTATGGGTACGTTGTCTCCTTTAAAAGCCGCTGGAGGCACGCGAAGGCACCGTGGCACGGCGGGGTACCTGATGTGCGTAGCCGGAGGGCGGGCACCTGTGATCGCGGGCATGAGAGCTAGAACGGGGATTTGTGTGTGTAAACACACAAATCCCTGTTCTGTCTGGGGAGAGGAGACAGATTGTTTGTTCCTAGTAAGTAGGAACGGCTATATGTCTCCTCCCCCAGTCAGTCACATCCCCATACAGTAAGAAACACTAACTAGGGAACACATTTAACCCCCTGATCGCCTCCCAGTGTTTACCCCTTCCCTTCCAGTGACATTTACACAGTAATCAGTGCATTTTTATAGCACTGATTGCTGTATAAATGTCAATGGTCCCAAAAATGTGTCAAAAGTGTCCAAACTGTCCGCTGAAATGTTTCAGTGGCGCTAGAAAATCGCAGATCACCGCCATTACTAGTAAAAAATAAATAAAAAAAATGCCATAAATCTTTCCCATAGTTTGTAGACAATATAACTGTTGCACAAACCAATCAATATACACTTATTGCGATTTTTTTACTAAAAATATGTAGCAGAATATATATTGGCCTAAACTGATGAAGAAATTCGTTTTTTAAAAACATTTTTGGGGATATTTATTATAGCAAAAAGTAAAATAAAATTTGTTTTTCAAAATTTCGCTTTTTTTTTGTTTATAGCGCAAAAAATAAAAACCACAGAGGTGATCAAATTCCACCAAAAGAAAGCTTTATTTGTGGAAAAGAAAGGACCCAAATTTCGTTTGGGTACAGCATTGCATGTCCGCACAATTACCAGTTAAATCGACGCAGTGCCAAATTGTAAAAAGTGCTCTGGCAGGGAAGGGGGTAAAATCTTCCGGGGCTGAAGTGGTTAATAAACTCAGAGTTCCACAGCAGAATGCAAAAGAGGGGAATGTTCCCCAAAATTAGGATGTAGCACCGTTTAATGACAGAGTTCGAAAAGTATAATTATTAAATTGCTGTTGCATTAATTATTATTATATTAGTGCAGCTAATAGATGTTCTGTTTGCTTAATTGTTAATATGAAGTATTTTCTTCCTTTTTTCCGCTGTGAAAAAGAAATTATGGGCAGATGCTGTATGATAAGTTCCAACAAAGACCATAACATTAGCATTGGTAATATGAATACTAAGAATTAGGATTTGTTGGAACACAATTTGAAACAATTAGATTATTTAGATATATACAGTGCTGTGCACACATTTTAGGTAGGTATGAAGAAATGCTGTAAAGTAAGAAAGCTTTTAAAAATATATACCGTACTTTATTTATTTTTATCAATTTACAAAATGCAATGTGAGCGAACAGAAGAAACATCTAAATTACATCAATATTTGGTGTGACTACCCTTTGGCTTCAAACCATAATCAATTCTTCTAGGTACACTTGCACACAGTTTTTAAAGGAACTCGGCAGGTAGGTTGTTCCAAACATCTTGGAGAACTAACCACAGATTCTCTGTGGATGTAGGCTGCCTCAGATCCTTCTGTCTCTTTATGTAATACTGGACAGACTCAATGATGTTGAGATCAGGGCTCTGTGGGGACGACATCATCACTTCCAAGACTCCTTGTTCTTCTTTACACCAAAGATAGTTCCTAATGACATTGGCTGTATGTTCGGGGTCGTTGTCCTGCTGCAGAATAAATTTAGGGCCAGTCACATGCCTCCCTGATGGTATTGCACAATTAAGTGGTATGGCACACGTATGTGCCTGTATTTCTCAGCATTGAAGACACCATTGATCTTTACAAAATGTGCAACTCCGATTGCATAAATGCAGCCCCAAACGTGCAAGGAATCTCACACCAAATATTGATTAGATTTGGATTTCTCTTCTGTTCATTTACTTTCTATTTTGTTAATTGATAAAAATAAACTATTAACACTTTTTTCTCTTAAAGTTTTCCTAATTACAGCATTTTTTCACACCTGCTTAATATACAAACAGTATATATTTTATCTATATACAGTACATATATATGAAAAGAATGAGTATCCTAGGCATCAGAATACAATTTTTTTCAGCACCTAAAATTGTTCTTGTCAATTTTGTTTGATAAGTTTTAAGAGTTGTTACAGATATATCCATATTTGACAGTCATAGTTACAATAAATAGTAGCATGTATAGAAAACAGAGAATTAATGTCTGTATCTAGATTGAGTACCAATAATAAAAGAAGAAGGCTTAAGCTAATCTACGATAAGCAATAACTGGTGTTACATAAATTAAAAATAAGTTTGATGTGAATTCTACTAGATTACAAGACAGCTATAAACAATTTATAAAAATGGTGTATGAATGGACACTGTTATTAAGATGAAAAATAATAAAAATGTATATATGTCATTGAATTAACATATATTGGGATGGAGAGAAAAAAAAAAGAAAAAATATATTTACTACATATCTGATAAGTACATATTAATTCTATGGAACTCAATAACTTATTGTATAACAAACAAAAAATAAGGACTGTGAATTGAAGAACTTTGCTACTAAATTTATAAACATCAATGGATATCAAAAGAAAAAAGACAGGTTAAGAGAAGAGAATAGAATAGAAAGAGAAATAAAGGTAAGAAAAATAGAAAGTAAAAGAAGTCCCAGAGGTTTTTTTATAATGTTAGTCATACATATGGGTATACCAGGTATATATTTGTATCTGTGTTAACAAGGTCTTAATATAGTGGTGTCAAAATTGGGGAGAGGAAATGAGCCACCCAATGATTCAAAATTTTCTCATATTTTTCGATATTATCATTGGATATGGCTTCTGTTTTGGAGTGGGTCATAGCTTGTTTAATTCTATTTATGGTTTCAGAAATCGTTAATGTATTTGTTTTCCAAGCTTTGGCGATTGTCTGCTTTGCAGCTGTGGTGATTTGTACTAAAAGGTTAAATTGAGTATGCAAAATATTGGCCGGTTTCAGGTTTAGGAGCTCAATTAGAGGATCTGATTTAATCGATTTATTGAATAAAGTTAAGAGCATTAGAAAAATCTCTTTCCAAAACTGTTTTGTAACCGGACATTCCAAAATATGTGTATATAGGATCCTAATTCACCACAGCCACGAAAGCAGAGTGGAGAGAATTGGGGGCTATATTTTGCAATTCTAACAGGGACCAGGTACCAATGCATAAGTACTTTATAGTTAGTCTCTAGGACTGTAATATTTTGTGAAGATGATTTTGTTACAGTCCACATTTTATCCCAAGTAGATGCCTCCAAACGAAGTCCAAGGTCTCTCTCCCATTTAATCATATATGATGGTGTATCTGCGTTAGGCAAAGTAAGTAACAAGAGAATTATATAATAATGATATGAGACCTTTTGAGTGAGGGTCTCGTTTACAAATTCGTTCAAAGTGTGTAAATTCGTCCAAGTTACTCTTGCCCTGTATATATGGCGTGAATTTTTTTTTGATCTGTAAATATCGAAAGAGTTCTGAGTTGGGAAGTTGGTGGTTATCACAAAGTTCAGGGAATGTTTTAAAAGAGGTAGGTGTTATTAGGTCACAAAGTTGAGTTAGATTAGAGGAAACCCATTGTTTAAAAGATTTTGGGAATGTACTAGCTGGATAGAAAAGTGTATTTCTGAGAAATTATTATAGACCAGATGATATTTTAAATTTATCCCAAATAGATATTGTGTGTTTGGTGATCTTGTTTTTAATAGTTTTATAATCAGATGGATTAGTCCATATTAGATTTGTTATAGAGAAAGGGTCATAATCAATTGATTCTAGTGCTACCCAATGCGGAATCTCGCTTTTCGCGTGGGTTTTTAGGAATACAGTAAGTGCTATTTGAGCTGCATGGTAGTAAGTAGCAAAGTTAGGAAATCCTAATCCACCTTTTAGTTTGGGGAGGTATAGTGTTTGTTTGGGTAGGCGAGATTTCCGGGAGCCCCAGATAAACGCTAAGGTTTTCCGCTGGAGGTTCCTAAGAAAGTATGCCGGTACTGGAATGGGTAACACATGAAACAGATATAAATTCTTAGGTAGTATAGTAATTTGAATGACATTTATTTTACCAATCCATGAGATTGCAAAGATGACCATTGTTTAAGATAGTTTGTGATTTGTCGCAGCAATGGGGGAAAGTTAGCCGAGAAGAGTTCAGCCAAGTCTAATCCTTTGATTGAGGGATCCGAACGTATTGCCTGAGCAAGGGGTTCAATAAGTAGGGCAAATAAAAGTGGGGACAAAGGGCAACCTTGACATGTTCCTCTATTTATGTCAAACTGATTTGATTTGTATCCAGCATATTTGATATATGCTTTAGGATTATTGTATAGTAAGGAAACTCAATTAAGAAAATGTGATCCGAAGCCCGATCGTTGTAGAGTGAAATGCAAGTAAGTCCATGACACTGTGTCAAAAAGCTTTCTTAATATCTAACGACAGAAGACACATGGGTATTTGTCGTGTTTTAGCTGCTTGAATCAGTAGCGTTGTCCTACATACATTATCTGCTGCTTGGCGGAAAGGCATAAAACCTACTTGATCTTTATTTATTAATGAGCCTATAATATTGTTTAAACGGGTCGCTAGTATCTTAGCTAGTAATTTTATATCAAGATTAAGTAAATAAATGGGTCTATAATTATTACAGGATGTTTCGTTGGACTGGGGTTTAGGTATCATTGTGATTATGGCTGTTAGGGTTTCAGGGCGGAAAGATTGACTATTAAGAAGCGAATTAAAAGCATCTGACAGTATTGGTGCAAGAAGTTGGGAGAATTTTTTGTAATATAGGGCGGAAAAACCATCCGGCCTGGTCTTTTATTCAGCTTAAGGCATTTGATAGCTTGTTCAACTTCTGTGGAAGTAATAGGCCTTTCAAGATTTTCCTGTTGATTTGAAGGGATAGTTGGGAGTTTAATTTGCGAGAAAAATGTTTCTGCAGAGGGTTGGTCAAATGATTCCTCTGTATTGTACATAGATTTAGGATGTTTGTGAAAGGTTTGTAGGATCTTTTCTGGATTGCTAATATAAGTGTTATGGGTCATTTTTAGTCGGATCGGTTTAAATGGGCTGTTTAATTTTTTAAGAGCTCGAGCCAAGTTAATTGAGATATGTCAGGAGTTTTATTGTTTTTCAGATATTCTTTTATGGCTATTTCTAAATCATGATGGATGAGATAAGGTTGAGTCATTGATACACCATGTGGGGTCATGTTTTTTGGGTAGGAGGGAGGCGAAGGAAGAAATTATTGCAGAATGGTCAGTCCATGTAAAGGGTAAGACAGACGATGTAAGCAATTCTGGGGACATACTTATTAAAATTAGAATGTGGTCGATACGGGAAAAGGATTTGTGTGGATGGGAATAGAAGGAGTATTGACGTTTGGTGGGGTTGATTTCTCGCCATAAATCTAGTAGGGAGTGTCTCTGTAAGAGTCTTTGAAACATTCAAGATTGAGGGTTAGATGCGAGAGAAGTAGGTGATTTATCTATATAAGGGTAAATAACTTGGTTTGAATCTCCACAGATCAAAAGTGTGCCCATTTTTTGAGAATCAATAACTTGAAACAAGTGAGAGAGAAAGGACGATAGATTTCTATTAGGCGCATAGTAGGATACCACTATGATCAGGATATCACACAGATGCGCTGTAAGGATAAGATTATGACCTTCAGGGTCTTTGATCTCAGTCTGGAGAGAAAAAGGTGTAGATCTATGAAATGCAATTAGTACTCCCCTTTGCTTAGTTTTAGCTGAAGCAGTAATAACTTGGGGAAACAATGTACCAAAATATTTAGGTATCGAAATTTTCAGTAAAGTGGGTTTCCTGGAGGCACACTATGTGTGCTTTAGAGGTAGACAAAGATTGAAAGACTTTAATTCGTTTTTGTGGAACATTTAGACCTTGAACGTTTAAGGTAAGAACATTTAAGGGAGCCATTATACTAATTTTGTAGAGATTTTTGCTCAGTAAACTAGTCATAAAGTGTAGGATAAAGTTAAAACACTGTCTTTCTGGGCGGGCAAAAAATGCAAGCCCAAAAGCACAAAATCTATCCGAGGAGGCCCCTCACACAAAAAAAGGTAGAGGAGAGTCCTGGGACAGAAAAAATGGAGGGAGCAGTGACAAATACTCGGGTCCCCCACGGCCTAAAAAATATATCTAAAGACAAAAATTTAGTATATCACCCAAATATGGCAAAAATTCACAAAAAATAGCCATTGTAAAATATAAAGAGGAAGAAAAAAAATAAAATAAGAATTAGCATATATTCAACAATATAGCAAATAAAATGGCTATGGTCAAGTAATTAGTTGTAATATTTACAGTATGAATTTCAATTAAACATGTTGTTGAATTATACTGGTTACCTCTGGGTTGTAAGTTGTGGGTAAGACAGTAACGTCTCTAATAGTTAGGATGATAAGTATCTAAAAAAATGTTTTATTAACACTTACACAAAAACAAAATTTACAACTATTCAGTAAATAAGCATTTAAACAGACTAATATAATAATATAATATAGTATAATATATTATAATGTAAGACCCTCAGTTTTAGTGTTGAAGGAAATAGGAGAGTGGGGAAGGCAGGGGTGGCAGTAGAGTTAAATGGGTGGGAGGGAGGGCAATGGGGATGTGAGACAAGGAAAGGGATGTGGGGGGGTGGAAAGGGGTTTAAAGATAATTGGATAATTGAAGGTTTCAATTATCGTAGTCTAGAGAGGGTCAAAAATGAAAAAATAAAAATGAAAAGTAAGAATATATATATATATATATATATATATATATATATATATATATATAATGGGTGAAAAAAAAAAGGGAAGAAAAAATCTAAAATTAGATCTTTGAATTGCATTGGTGAAGAATCTATAGGATATGAAATGAGAATAGTTATTTAATAACTAGAGAATAGAAGGAAGACCATTCTAATGTAAAAAAAAGCTGTAATGTAAAAAGAAGAATGAAAAATAGTCTTCAGTCCATTGAGTCTGGAGGATCCAGGTCTGGGGAATTGAAGCGACTCCTCTTGGTTGAGTTTTGCTTGTTTCTGTAATTTCCTACTTTGGAGGTATTTTGTGGAGAACTGGATGCTGTTTGTCGCCGAGGACTAGGTGGTGGCCCATCGCATAGGTGTAGTCTTTGCAGAGTATTCAGTAGTTCATCAGAGGATCTGCATGTATGCTTGTTGCCTTGATATGTGAACGGAATAGAAAATGGGAAACCCCATTGATAAGGAATCTGATGTAGTTGTAATTTCTGTAATAAAGGTTTCATTGCAGGTCTTTTAGCAACAGTTATTGGGGATAGATCAGCAAAGATCTGGTATGAGTGACCTTGGAAACTGAGGTTTTCCTTAC
Source organism: Rana muscosa (assembly GCA_029206835.1). Classification (NCBI taxonomy): domain Eukaryota; kingdom Metazoa; phylum Chordata; class Amphibia; order Anura; family Ranidae; genus Rana; species Rana muscosa. The sequence goes on from CM055121.1 coordinate 77,626,506, forward strand.
CCCTTGCAGCAATTATAATTTGTTCTTTGGTGCGAAAAAAGTGAAATTTCGCAATTATGTCGTGAGGAGGACCATCTAGTTTGCGGGGTGCAAGAGCTCTATGTATTCTGTCCATTTCCAATCTCTCAATTGGAATTAACGGTGTTAATTCTTGAATAAGGGCTGTAATAGTAGATGAAAGATCAATAATGGACTCAGGAATACCTCGCATGCGGAGGTTTGAGCGTCTTGCCCTATTCTCAAAATCTTCCAAATGTGTTTGCAGCAAAAGATTTTCTTCCTTGAGAGATTCTAATTCATTTTCATGAGTAAATACATTATTCTCTAAGTCATCCATTTTGTTTTCTAAGTCAGCAGTGCGCTGACCTATGTCACGAATTTCTTTGGTTAATTTTTCAGTAATATGGTCAGAGGTCTGCTTTAAAGCTTTCTGCAGCATCTTCTCAAACTGTTTAATAACATTTGGGTGTAGTGAGTCTGAATGTTGTTGCTGAGAAGTAGCTCCATATTCAGAGTCTGTGTTATGTATTTCATGAGGTAACTGCTGATGCTTCCTGTCAGCATGAGGTGTGCCTCTGTGAGGAGAGTTAGACTGTGCCATCTTACAGGCATCTCTAAGAAGATTATCTTTGAGGGATTTTGCTCTGGTTCTTCCGTGGGAGCTTCCTAAAACCATACTAGGATAATCTCCAGGCACTGAGGAAGGTGTAGGTAGGCTTTTCATATTATTTACCCTTCCATTCGGGTGTATAAAACGGCCGTGGAGTCCCGGGAATAGCGGAGCTTCAGTGGGACATGTCTGCCTCAGCCGGCTCCGTGCATGCTCTCCAGCACCTAAAATTTTTAAAACAATGTGTATTTTCATACGAAAATTAAAATTTTCACAAATATTGTGTGACAAACAAACCTAAGTCTACTTCTTTATATTTCTATTTCGCAGTGCACTTCAACATACAGTAACATACTACTGTAGGATGATTCAGTAAAGTAAAACTGGCCAGTAGCAGGACAATATTAGCGAGCAAGGCTAGGCCTAAATTTACTAGAGACAAGGAGCTCATGCTGGGGTTTTTCTACAAGAATTAAGATACTGCAGAGGATACAGCAGTGTAAAAATGGCAGGACAGTTTAAATCAGGGAAAATAGGCCTAACCCGTGTATGCCTAACTTTTATTTTAACTCGGGGTACAGTTTTTTTTTTGGTGGTTAAGGTGCACACTGTTTTTGTACTTTTTTTGCAAACAACATAGTGGAAACTCCTACAACGAACAGTCAGTAACAAGTTTCTTAAAGGGAAGTCTCACAATAGCGACAACAACAAAACAAAGCAAACTAACAACAAAAAAGCAGTTTAAGTTATAAAAAGCCCTATTAAAACACCAAACCCAAGAAATAAGATTTAAAAGCAAGGTGGCAATTCCCCAAAGAGCTAGCAACCTACTAGCAGTATTCCTAACTGACCCTAATCTTTCCCTATGTAGTTTGCTTATCCAAAATCCATACACTCCCTTATTGGCACTTTTAAGCTTGTTGGCCATAGTTCAAAGGCTATGCAGCACAATATGGATACATCTGCACAGAAACATGCTGGGACTGTAAATCTGAAAATCTGGAACCTGAAGGATTCATCTCAAACCCATAGTAGCAGCATAGCCTAACTAAAGCATATTCCTTTTACATATTTGCTTTAAAGCCTAACTCCAGGATTAATTTACCTTTAAATAGTTTGTTTGGATCAAGCAAACAAATTACTTCCTTTATTAATACATGCACCAGCTGTCAGTGCTGTATAAACTATGTAGCATCAGCTAAATACTATATACATTGCTGTGTCCCAGCAGTGAGGACTTCCCATCATTTTCCTGAAACAAAAACAAGTCGGGCTGAGTGCATTCACAGGAAGCATTGGATTCTTATGAATTAAAATAAGACATCATCTGCCTCTCCACCTCAGCCAATCAGACAAATCATTCATAAAAATACAAAGCTTTCTAAGACAGACTCGATTTTGTTCCAGGAACATGACAAGAAGTCCTTGTACCACTGCCCAAACCTAGTGCTGTATACTATAGGTTGATTTACTAAAACTGGAAAGTGAAAAATCTGGTGCAGCTCTGCATAGAAACCAATCAGCTTTTATTTTATTTTTGTTAAAGCTTAGTCGAACAAGCTGAAGTTAGAAGCTGATTGGCTACCAAGCACAGCTGCACTAGATTTTGCACTCTCCAGTTTTATTAAATCAACCCTATATTGTAGCTGCTGCTACAGTACATACAGTTAATAGAGTGTTGATTGCGGGTGCATCTATTATTAAAGGAAATAGTACATTTGGGACAGCTTAACACAAATAAACTATTTAAAGTAAAAGTATACTTGGAGTTGGATGTTAATTAATTCCAGGCAAAGAGAGGTTTAAAGGGAGTTATGATTATCCTTGGGAACATAAAGCCTTGCTTTGATCTCTCCATCTTGAATTAACAACTGGGGCCATAAAGTTACTGAATGAAATGTTGATTTACCTTTATGATTCACATCAAAGCCTTAGCCTGTCATAAATATGATCTTGGTGCTGATAACCACTTGATCCAGATGGAGTAGCTTACGTTTAAAAACATGTTTGTCACAAATGCATGTTCACTGTCATCAGCGACTGTAACGTGATTTGCTATTTTTATGATTTTTGTCCTGCACTGTTTAGTGAATGGAATACTGTGTTGTGATATTGGATATGTGGTATATCTGTATACAGTTAAATAATGGGTAGTTGAACAGCTTTCAATCTTCACTTTCGAAGGTTCCTAACACATACCCAAAATATACCAGACAGAGGAGTGGGTTTACTAAAGGCAATTAGAATGTGCACTTTGCAGCTGAAGTTGCTCCAGAGCTTAGTAAATGAGGGGCAGCTCTGCTGACTTCTATCCTCCAATCACGTGCAAGCAAAAATGCTGTTTTTCTTATTTTCCTTGCATGTGATTGGGTATTATTTGCAAAGTGAATCTTTGTGTCATTTACTAAGCTCTGGAGCAGCTGCACTTGCAAAGTGTACAGTCTATCTGCCTTTGTTAAATTCAACCCTGTGTAAGGTGAGTTAAGACTGGCTTAACCCTTTTGCTGCCAGGTCACAACATACGGAGCTACAGAACCGCTTGCAGCTGGCCAGGTCCCTACGCTGTACAGATCTGGCATCCCTCCTGCTAAAAGCTTGCCGTCACTTTTTTTTTTAAGATATTTTTATTAGTTTTCCACAGACTGACAAACAAAAAAAAACACAATACACAAAAAAAAAAACAATCACCATACCAGATAAACTGGTCCGAAACGATAAGCAATATGCTCAGACAAAAATAAAGGAATATCAATACAAATGATATGCAGTAGGTACACTGGGAAACGGGCATGTATACCAACACGGGCACAACAAAGGTGGGAGTCTAGACACTAGAGATCCTTAGGGCACCGTCCATCAGAGGTTAAGCAAGGGTATTCCAGTTAGTGCTGAGAAAGAGTCAGTGGGCTAGCCAGCCACCTACCCCAAATTTTATGAAAGTTTTTGGTTCATTTCCGGATTTCAAAAGTAAGTTTATATAACGGGATAGAATCATTAATACGTTTCAACCAAAGGGATTTCAAAGAGGTCTGTGCACTCTTTCAGGACAGTAGAATGGCTTTTTTAACATAAAAATATAGTAATGGAGCAGTCTTTTGGCATGCATTGATAGGTGTAAGTCACCAAAAATGCCTAGTAGGCAGTTCTTGGGGTGAATTATGTTTGGAAGGCCCAACGCTGAGGAAATAAAGGCACCCACCTCCTCCCAGAAGTCCTGAACTATCGGGTATGATCAAAAACAGTGCAAGAAATCGGCCTCCTGGCCACAGCCGCGAAAGCAAGCGGCTGAGGACAAGAGACCCATCCTGTGCAACCTCGACGGAGTAAGGTGGGTCTGGTGGAAAATCTTAATTTGGATGATTCGGTCTCTGGAGGCAATGGCAGATGCTTTGTAGGTATCCCTAAATTCCGACCAACCCTCATCCTCCAAGGGGATGTCCATAGAGGTCCATTTGTCCTGAGCCTTGTGAAACCTGGGGTTAGAATCAGTCAGCAGGGTTGCATAGTAAGTGGAAATAAGTTTAGTGGGATCTGGTTGTCGGAGCAATTTTTCCAATGGTGGCAGGTCAGTGGGGTCTTTTAGGCAACTAAACTGGGCCTGTATAGCATGCTGAAGCTGGTAGTAGTAAAATAAGTACGAGTTTGGCAGGTCAAAATCTAAGCGCAGTTGAGAGAAAGTTTTAAAGCCCTGGGCGCTGTATAAGTGACAAAGCTATTTAACCCCCTTAGAGTACCAGCGATTGGGATCAGGAAGAAAGTACAATTCCTGCAGATTAGGGTTGAACCACAGAGGGTTGGGAGACTGCGACCAGTTATGCGTGGATACCTTCTTGACAATGTAACGGAAAACTGAAAGGGAGGGGGCCAGTAGAGAGGTTCCGGGGCGGTCAGGGACCCGTCCTCTGTAGATAATATTATGCAGAGTCTCCAGGGAGGATGCTATGGACCCCTCCGTGAGGGTAAAGGCATTTGCCGTGACTGGGCACAGCCAATCATGGATGTTCAGCTTGCCGTCACTTTAGTGAGCTTCCTGCCAGTTGCAACTGCTGCTGGGGCACACATGGAAGATGTCAGGATGAAGAGCATAAACACAGTGACTGGTTGGTATTGATCTTGATTAGTCTCTATACAGGGATTTCTATTCATTCATCTGCAGTGCAGTTGAGGCTGCAGAGAAAGGGGCTGTATTCAGTCCTTTACTTTGTCCCAAAAATAAACATTAGTTCCGCGTATCCCTGTGCAGGCAGTTGCATTCATGTCAATTGTGGCACAGCGGCTGCATGGACTTGACATCAGTGTGGGTGCATGTCCCTGAACTCACATGGTCTGTGTTTGGGGCCATGCACCTACACCCACATTGATGTCAGATGGGGAGCCCCTGCTTCCCAATTGACATGAATGGGACTGCCTGCACAGGGATGCACAGAACACCTGTGCATCCCTGTATGGGTAAACATGGCCCTCCATTGGAATACACTTTAGTATACCTCATGTGAATGAGGCCTTTTATGGCCTTACTTATGTGTGCTAATACAGATTTTTTTTTTCTTTTGTGAAAATAGTGATTAAATAAACATTTAAGCAATTATTGTGGAATTATTTTCCTCCTGATTCTATGCTTTCAGAAAATGTATGGTTTAGGGGGGTCTTTTACAAACTCTTAAGGCTATAAGTGAAAAATGAAAACCTCCAGATTTTTAGAGGAATTTGGTCATTTTCAGTTTTGCGTAAATTTACAAATATTTTTTTTTATTAGCTTAACACAGGTTTAGCTTTTATATTTAATAAGAATTTAGCAGGAATTTTGTAAATTATGCTTGTATCTGCTAATTATAATTTTAAGCTAAAATATTGTTTTGATAAACATTTGCGCAAATATCACAGGGCTGTAAAAAACAGTAGCGCCCTTCTTTTCTATTCTACTGGCCCTATGTCTTGGGGGATCTTTTACAAACTCTGAAAGTTGTAAGTGAAAAATGAAAATCTCAAGATTTATAGAGAAAGTTGGTTATTTACAGTTTTGGTTACCTTTGATTGTCACCATTTTGCAAAAAGGCATATTTTAAAATTTACAAATATTTAGTAACTCAGTACAGGTTTGATTTTTTTATTTAGTAGGAATTTTGCAGGAATTTTGTAAAATTGGTTGTGTTTGTATCTGCTAATAATGATTTTAGTGTGTTTTTAGCGTAAATATTGTTTTGATTAATATTGGCACAAATATCATGGACCCTTAAAAATCACTAGCTCCTTTTTTTTTTCTTCTACTGGCCCTATGCTTTCAGAAAATGTATGGTTTGGTGATTTTCCGCAACAAGGCTGGCATGATGATATCAGTGCTGCTCTCTGCATCCCTGCACTGCAAGTACAGAGTGTCATGGTGAAGCTCCTTCAGTAGATGGGTCCATGATGCCCTGAACTCACAGTATGTCCTCAGTCTTCCAAGTTGAATGACGCTGTGTACAATTGAACCCAGATGACCAAGGACATCTTGTGGCAAAAAGGATTTACTATTGGAGACAACAGCAGAGAGAGGGTGAACACTGCACCTAGTGCTGCATTATTATTTTCACCCACTGCTTGGGCAGTATTATAAAAAGCCCAGAGTTTATCTCTAATGCATATTTCCTTAGATTTGAAGCTTTCCTTTATCTGTGTTTAATTTCCTCACAGTTTGTGTCCAGCTTATGTAATCTGCTGGTAAATGCACAATTACTTCCATCAGGAAAATGTATTGCTTGTTAGAAGTTACATAATTCATATGGTGTATTCTTTTTAGAGCTAAAATAAGCAGTGTTTTTTTTTTTGTTCTTTACATCACTATATGTATCAGTGGGTAGCACTGGTTTTTAAGGTATTATTGACTTTTTACCAAACTGAACACAGCAACAGGCTTTCTTTCTGTAAGCGGTAATTACATCCTCAGCAATTAAGTTCTAAATCTATTTTATTTACTTAAACTTAAATTCACTAATATAAATGGACTGAACACAAGAGTTGCATGCAGAGAACTTTAACTTTATTCATAACACTATGCTTTGCTGCATTTGTGTAGCATTCTAACTGTTTATAAAACAGATGGAAGATGTAAAAACAATCTCCTGTTTGTCATTTATAGTGTTTGACTCTCAAATTATATGATACAATTGCTTAATTATCCAAATGAACGTTGCTTAGAGCTTTCCTATATTGATAGCTTGATATGGTCAACTATGATCAATACCATAGGGAGGCAGTGCTCTTTGCAGCATAGTGTAATGAGACAACGCCAAGTAAACATATGCAATATAAACACTAGTAAAACACTATAAATACACTACACTAGGGATTTGCAATTAGCGGACCTCCAGCTAAGTTCCAGTATGCCTCTGCCTCTGCCTCTGGGTGTTATGCTTGTGGCTGTCAGAGTCTTGCTATGCCTCATGGGACTTGTAGTTAGGATGCCCGCTAATTGCATATCCCTGCACTACACTAAAACACAGTAAATATGAGCAACAGTAAAAAACATTACTAAGCAACAAAGAGGTTATAGGACTTGAGATGGATTAGGTTCTATGGAAGAGTTATGAAGATTGCGGGTTTTAGGTCCAGGAAATATTGAGGTACAACAGTACTGAAATCGATAGTCCTCTAAGTCTCAACCTACATATATATATATATAAAAAAAAGAGTGATTCATGAGAAGTTAAACTGGGAGAAGTCGCCAGTATTGTCAGTAGCATGCAAAACTAAAACAATAAAAACCTGGCTTAGACACAACCCAACCACATCCTCTATATCAGGGATATGCAATTAGTGGACCTCCAGCTGTTGCAAAACTACAAGTCCCATCATGCCTCTGCCTCTGGGTGTCATGCTTGCTGCTGTCAGAGTCTCGCTATGCCTCATGGGACTTGTAGTTTGGCAACAGCTGGAGGTCCGCTAATTGCATATCCCTGCTCTATATATTGTATAAAGAGTAGGTGAAATGTAGTTGGGAACACACCAGTAACAACCTACAATGCTTAACCGTATAGCTTATTTTATTCCAAACCATGCAGAAGAAAGATATAAGAATACATAAAATACACATGTAATGGCCAATAATTAAAAATAACTGGATAAAGCTCTGCCCCTTAAACAACTGGGTGTTTAAATATAATATAGAAGGAAACCCAAGTATCCAAAATTGTTAAATCAATCTTTTATTCCATATATATCAGTTATTGGGTCCCAGCATCCATTGGACTAAGCAATAATTGTCTTAACCCTTCATTGTAAAGGTATATATTCACAAATCCTCCAGTAGGCGTTCACTAGTCAAGTAGGCTGCATCAGAGCCCTCTGTATATATTTAAATATATTTGAGACATGCCTAACCTGCTGTATATGGACTAAGTGGATGATATGTTTTGCTTTGTAATACTTTTTGGGCAACTGTCTATTCCATCTGAGCAAAGCATTGCCTATTACCTCTCCTAGTGTGCCTGCGTGGAGTTGCTTTGATGCATGGACAGTGCTATATAATCATCCTCAGTGGTGGGGTTACCATCTACTTGGCCTGAAGTGACACTCATAAAGTGCAAACGTGCGCCAAACTTAGCGACGGTCCATAACACCCACATTGCATGCATTCTATAAGTGAATATTAAATCAGCCTTCTGTTGTCTGGCTCATTGACAGGACTTTTTTAGCATTGTTCCTTTGGACAACACTTACTGGAGGATTTTTGAATATATACCCTTACAACGACGGGTTAAGACAATTTTTGCTTAGACCAATGGATGCTTGGAACCAACAACTGATATATATGGAATACAGTGGCCTGAAAAAGTATTCATACCCATTGAAATTTTCCACATTTTGTCATGTTACAACCAAAAACGTAAATGTATTTTAATGGGACTTTATGTTATAGACCACCACAAAGTGGCACATAATTGTGAAGTGGAAGGAAAATTATAAATGGTTTTAAATTTTTACAAATAAATATGTGAATAGTGTGGTTAGCATTTGGATTCAGCCCTCCTGAGTAGAACCACCTTTTGCTACAATTACAGCTGCAAGTCTTTTTGGGGATGTCTCTACCAGCTTTGCACATCTAGAGTAACATTTTTGTTCATTCTTCTTTGCAAAAAAGCTCAAGCTCTGTCAGATTGCATGGAGAGCATCTGTGAGAAGCAATTTTCAGGTCTTATGTGTATGGTAGAATATCTGCGTTAAACCAAACTAGTGAAATGACAAACTGGTGCTGCAACTAAAAATAGCCTGAATATTCAGTTAATAATTATGCGTATAGAGTAAAGTGTGCAACCAAATAATATAGCTCCCTTAATTAAAAAAAGGGGAATTTGAAAAAAAAGTTATGAAAAAACAGTGGTGAAAACACAATAATGATTTATCAAAGAAATAACATATATAATAAAAGACTGTGAGGTGCTTCAGTGGGTGCAAATACGTTGAAGGACACTCAAAAGATCACTTCTGTGTTTCTGTTCAGGAAAACAAACAATCAGCGCCGCTTACCAGAGTTTCTGGATCAAGTTATAGAGATCAAGAAAGCTCAAACAGGGATCACTCAGCCAAGAAATGTGCCTCCACAAGCTCATCCAGTAAAGGGATCCTCTCTCCTGCAGTGGGCTATCCAGTGATATGATATTCCTCAAAGTTACTGCAATAGCCTTCTCCTGGTGATTTCCAATGGTGGAATGTATCATAAGGTAAAAATAAGAGGTTTCATGGTGCAGTACTTCAATTAAAAATGTATTAAAAAATTGTAGGCACTAACATAAAAAAAAATGGTGATCAGTACATTCAAACAGCCGCGGCTCAAGCCAGCCAGCTGGTGCTTGGTAACATCAAAAACTGTAGCTCCACCCGATGCGTTTCCCCATACAAGGCATCGACCTAGAATGGAGACTCTGTCTGGACGTCACACACCACGCTCTATATACATGCAAAGCAGGAGAGACACTGGAAACGCCATTCCAGGCTCTTCCTATTTAGTGTCATCTTTATCAGTGGATTATTTTACAACGTAATGACTTAAAATCAATGTACAATTATTCAAATGTATTCTCATATATATATATACAGACATTGAAAAAAGTATTAGTGCTATATGAAATGACTATAGGTATTTAAAATCTATGTAAATAATACCATGCGATATCCATTTGTCATACATTCATCATCACTTATAATAAAGTTTTCCAAATGGAGAACAGTTTCATGAAAATCCATATAATCACAGAGATTTTTTTTTTTACATAAAAATAGAATATAAAAAAGAACTCAACCTCATCCGTAATAAAATTAACGTAGTCTAGAAATACATTGACATGGGTTAGAGCGGAAGGATAAAGCCTCCTTCACACCCACCTCAACCAACCATCCAAAAACAATCTAAAATACCTGAACATGGAATAAATGTGTGCCAAGGGTCCAGCTCTTGGCAGCAACACAAACTGCAAAGGATTTAATAAATTATCAAAAAGGGAAAGATGAGGATAGACCAAAAATCTATCTAAGTGATGTATGGAATTAATATTATAGGGAAAAGGACAGAACAAATAATACCTCGCTGTCTAAGATACCTAATGAGTGAATGGCACTACTCTATCTATTATCTATATAACAATTAATGTCCCATTCTACGTTGAGCCCTAGGGTACGGTAAGATTTAATCTAAAAAATCCACCTGGTTTCTCTACATGAGATTTGTCTTTTAAGATTATTCCCTCTCCAATGGGGGATATACCTCTCAATAGCAAAGACCTGAAGTAGGGAGGGGTTCCTATTGTGATGATGGCAAAAGTGCATAGAGACACCATGACCTATGAAACCTTTGCGAATATTCGCAAGGTGTTCCCTATTCGTACATTAATTGTCCTTGTGGTCCTCCCAATATACTGGAGGCCACATGGACACCTAGGGAGATAGATAACCCATATAGTACCACATGTAATAAAATCTGTGATCTTATAGACTTTAGAAGTAACGTGTAAGGAAAAAGATGACGTTTTTATAGTTCTTGAAGTTTTGGAAACAGAACATCTTTTACATGGAAAAAATCCTTTTATGTTCCCAAACATACTGATTTGAGGTGGATCTATTTCACTAGGTGCCAATACATCTTTCAGAGTTTGATTCCTTCTGTGTATAACATTTGGTTTATCTGGAAGTTTGGGTCCTAGTAATTTTTCACTCTGTTTTCAAATTATTTTATTCACCCACCAGTATTGGGACGAGACAGTGGTTAAAAAGGACCACTCAAACATATTATTATTCACCATATCCTTATTTTTGGGGACCAACAGACTCTTTCTATTGAAGAGTAAAACATCTTGTAACTCTTTATCCATGCTTCTAGAGTCATACCCTTTCTCAATAAACCAATCTTTTAGTATGTTAGCCTGGGATTTAAAATCTTCTAAACGGGAAAAATCTCTTTTGATACGTTGAAATTGTTCCTTGGGTATGGCCCTAAGCCAATTCTGGTGATGACAGCTGTCTGTTGGAATGTATCCATTTCTGTCTGGAGATTTGAAAAATGTTTTGTTAACAGTTGGCCTTGATTGAAAATAACCAAATCTAAAAAATTCACTGATGAATGTCATGTTGTATTCATATGTGAAGCTAATTCTCCATTGATTATTGTTGAGACTCAACATAAATGAATCAAAAGATTCCTCGTCCCCCTTCCACAAGAAAAAGGTGTCGTCTATATAGCGACGCCAGAAAAGGATCCGGGAATCATTTAGGGAGAAAAGATACTCAGTCTCCCATAAAGCCATAAAAAGGTTAGCAAGGCTTGGCGCAAATTTCGCCCCCATTGCCATCCCTGTACTTTGTAAATAATATTCTTCTCCGTAGTAAAAATAATTATGCTCTTTAGCAAATTTTAATAACTTTAAAATAAAATCCAAGGTGGAGGCATTCAAGGATTGATCCCTAATTATAAAATATTTTGCCGCTTGATATCCCAACTCATGTGGTATAATCGTATACAAAGAGGAGACGTCCACCGTCACCAGCAGGACATCCTCCCCTATGTTCCATTTCATTAATAATTTGCATGGAGTCTTTTAAAAAAGCTGGAGTTTTGGTTACCAAGGGTTGAAGAAAATGGTCTATAAACTTCCCTATACGTGAGGTAAGGGAGTCTATGTGTCAGAGAACGTACCTTGCCGGGTGTGTTGGTGGTCGCTTTGGTGTGTGTTCGCGCGTGCCGATGCGCGCTGATGTTGGGCATGTTCCTGTCCGCGCTGGTGCACTTCTCAGACTGCGGGCGCGCGCGCCTGTGTGCGAGGGTGCATGTGTGCGCGTTGCGTGTGCGCGTGCCATTGCGCACGCTGAAGCGCCGATGCGCCATTGCACGCACCGATGCACGCCGATTTGCCCATTTAAACTCCTGGAAGACTTCAGACCGGTGCTGTCTGATCTACAGTCCCCTGTGTATCCTGCTCCTGTTAATTGCCTGAAACCTGATCTTCTGACCACCCGGCTTGTTACTGGACTTTTCCTGCTATCCGCCTGCACCCGACCTCAGCCTGTCTTTGACCCTGAACTTGCCTACCCCACTGTACCATACTGCCTGAACGTTGCCGAACCCGGCTTGTCTTGACCACTCTCTCTGCACCTGCCCAGCTGCACTGCTCTACACACCTGCCTGCCTACCTGCCTGCCTGCAGCCAGCCTGGCTCAGCTACTCTCCTGAACCCAGGATCCGGAGCTGCCTTCCAGTAACCACTCTGAGGCCCTCTTACCCTTCCACACTCCCGTGCCTCCTGTCTGCACTACCAGGGGCCCGCGAGTCGGATCCGTACGGGGGACCTTCCTCTGCTCTAACGGACTCGCTAATCAGGTACGTACAACCCTGACACTATGCCACTAACTATAGGGTCGGCCCGGTGGATGGAGAGGATTTTTATGCACTTTAGGTACATAATAAATAATAGGTATTCGGGGGGCTAGCGGTATTACAAATTCTAGCTCTTTTCTGTTTATAATTCCCTTCCTATATCCTTCCTGAATCATATGATTTAATAATCTTTTATATGCACCCGTGGGGTCCTTTTAAGGATGGTATATGTATCCCTATCAGATAAGAGATGATCCATCTCATCTAAATAATCTTGTTTTTTTAGAAGCACAATTCCTCCTCCTTTATCAGCTGGCCGGATAATTACCGGTAGATTTTTTCTCTTGCATAGTGATTCTATGCCTTCATGTATATCTTTCTGATGTTCCTTTTTAAATTGTACTCTTTTTAAATCCTGCAAAACGAATTCCTTAAAAACTGAAATACTGGGAGCAGGCTTGCGAGGAGGATTGAATAAGGATGCATATCTCAAACCTGTTTGTTTGGTCTTATCACCTGCCTTATGATTGGTATCCCTACTAATTGGGTTGAATAAAAATTGCCATTTTATGCTCAACTTTCGAGCATATTTTTGAACATCCATAAATATCTGTGATTTGTTCATGGATTTTTTTGGGGGCATATTTCAAACCTTGATTTAATGTGTTTTTTTTTCAGATTCAGTCAGCTCCACTCCACTGAAATTATGGCTCCGCTTCCCTCCCCTGCATCCTCTCTTAGTCTTCCTTTTTTGTTCTGTCCTTTTCCTAAAAAATTATCTTTTTTGTTCCTCAAGGGAGCTGCTTAAGGTGGTCCATCATTGGCACGAACATAATTGTCCCGAGGAGGTCCATATCCTGTAGTCTGGTATTTTCCTTCATCCTGTAATGATCCAAATCTATTTCCTACCGGGATGTCATATCTCCAAGAAACACTAAGGAAATTGGGAGGACTTTCATAATATCCTCCCCCGTTGGTCTTCTCTGTGAAGGATCATCGTATCTGCCGTTAAAATCCATACTAGATTGTCTTCCTTGGGGATATGAATAATGGTTGGCCTAATAATTATTATAGGGTGTATGAGGTGGTCTATTCCCTCTTTTGGGTCCTGGTTGTGGAAACCTACCTTGATTTCTAAAATTATTAGCTCGGGGATGTTGATAATAATTCCTCTGAGCATTGGTTTGCACATCTAGCTATATTATTTGGTTGCACACTTTGCATACAATTTTCACTTCTGGGCCACAGATTCTCAATTGGATTTAGGTCTGGACTTTGACTGGGTCATTCTAACACATAAAATGCTTGGATCTAAACCATGTCATTGTAGCTTTGGCTGTATATTTAGGGTCGTTTTCCTGCTGGAAGGTGAACCTCTATCTCGGTCTCAAGTCTTTTGCAGACTCTAACAGTTTTCTTCTAAGATTGCCCTGTATTAGGCTCTATCCATCTTCCAATCAACTCTAACCAGCTTCCCTGTCCCTGCTGAAGAAAAGCATCCCCACAACATGATGCTTCCACCACCATGTTTCACGGTGGGGATGGCGTGCTCCTCCAGAGTTACCATAGGCCTCTTGTCTGCTTCTCTGATTAATGCTCTCCTTGCTTGGCCTGTCAGTTTAAGTGGACCGCCATGTCTTGGTTGGTTTGCAGTTGTGCTATACTCTTTATATTTTTGGATGATGGATTGAACAGTGCTCTGTGAGATGTTCTAAGCTGGGATATTGTTTATAACCTAACTCTGCTTTGAACTTCTCCACAACTTTATCCCTGACCTGTCTGGTGTGTTCCTTGGCCTTCATGGTGCTGTTTGGTCACTAACAAACTTCTGAGGGCTTCACAAAACAGCTGTATTTATACTGAGATTAAATTACATACAGATGGACTCTATTTAGTAATTAGGTGACTTCTGAAGGCAATTGGTTCCACTAGATTTTAGTTAGGGGTATCAGAGTAAAGGGGCTGAATACAAATTCACGCCACACTTTTCAAATATATATTTGTAAAATAAAAATTAAAAAACACTTATCATTTTCCTTCCACTTCACAATTATGTGCCACTTTGTGTTGGTATATCACATAAAATCCCAATAATATACATTTATATTTTTGGTTGTAACATGACAAAATGTGGAAAATGTCAAGGGGTATGAATACTTTTTCAAGGCACTGTATAAGATTGATTTAACAATTTCTGATACTTGGGTTTTCTGCTATATATTTTATTTAAAAACCCAGTCTTTTAAGCAGCAGAGACTTTGTCCAGTTGTTTTTAATTATTGGCCAATATGTATGTATTTAATGTATTCTTAGATGTTTCTTCAGCATTGTTGTGAATAAAATAAGCTGTATGGTTAAGCACTATAGGTTGTCACTGGAGTGTTCACAACTACCTTTCACCTATTGTTTATACAATATATGTAGAGGATGTGGTGGAGTTGAGTGTAAGCCAGGTTTTTATCGTTTCAGTTTTGCAAGTAATGAGGTGAGCATGTTAGATTCAGGGGGATTCACAAGAGTTCGAAAAAGGACAGACAAAACTAAAACCAGGGGCCCTAGATTATATTTTGAACTTGATCCCAGGGGTGTCAAGCTACACCACTGAAATCAAATGCACACATATGTGCTTTTTCTAAATAGTATTACTCTTTCGTCCATGGACCGACACAGCTTCTCTATTGACAAAGTGGGTATTATCCGTTAATTAGGAGTGACTAGGCAGAAAAACTTGTAAAAAGTGTTGCATCACACCTTCTACAGTACCGCCCAGGGGGCGGACCCTCTGGGTATACCCTCTCAGTCTGCACATCGCAGATCAGTTTTTTTCTGTCTAGCAAGGAGTAGGACATGGCTCCCTTCGGGCCCATTGGTCCGGGGAAAAAAGGATATATATATATATATATTTATTTATTTTTTTTGCTACATTTGTTGTTTCCTGCGATCTTCGATCAACTGCCGACTGGGTGACAGGCTGGATCCTCGATCCTTGTAGTCTCCCCAGTTTCGGCCATCGAGCGTGTGCCGACCCTAGCTACGCGCTGGGTTTTCCACGACATGCCCGTCGCTCCATGGGTGGCCGGTGAGCCTACGCTCCAGGGCCTGCATCGGACCGCTCAGCTTCGGCTGACCTTATGGCCGAGTCGCAGCAGCCTGGCCGGTGAGCTTACGCTCCAAGGCTTGCATCGGACCGCTCAGCTTCGGCTGACCTTACGGCCGAGTCGCAGCAGCCTGTCCGGTGAGCGTCATGCTCCAGGGCATACATATGATCGTCCCTTCTGGGTCCAATCACAGCATGCCTGGCCAACAGTCACCTTCCGTGCGCGGACGATGATCTGTTTGGAATGTCTTCCAGCAGAATACATGCAGGATAGGTAAGTAAAACTCCCCTGCCTCGGCTGGGTGATTTAGCTGGACATTCCTGGAGAGACCAAGTAAGTGGTTGTGGCCCCTTTCTTCCCTCTCTCCCTGCCTTTCCCTCCTCCCTGGGCTTCTAGCTAAAGGTTGCTGGGTGCTGGGGGTCACCTAGGGGGTCCCACTGGAGCGGGGTTGGCTGTAACTAACATTTAAAAGAAATGTCATTTTTGCTTACCTGTGTTTGTGTCTCCATGCTGTCGGCGGCCATTTTGAGGTGGTCCATGCCAAGTTTGGCCTCTTGTAACTGCCTGGCGGCCATCTTCCTGTGGTTCGGCCACACCCACTGGCCCCTATCAGGTGATCGGCGGCCATGTTGGTCCACCCTGTATGCAGATATTGCCGTTCGGCGGCCATCTTTTTGTGGGCTATGGCTGCCTGACCTCTATCTTCTGTCGGCGGCCATTTTCTTAGAGCCCACATTATCTTCCATACAGACGTTTTTGGCAACCATTTTGCGAGAGCCTCCAGCCTCTAGGGTGCATTACACTGGCGCGAAAATTCACACAGGAAGTGCTGATAAAAGAAGCAGACTGACACAGCAGCAAGGGGACAGCATCACAGGCGCAGCATAGCAGTACCTATCCAGGGTGGTGAGTCCTCTGGGTAACCCAGCATCTCGGCAGCGCAGGAGGGTGGCCTATTGATATCTTGCCTGGAGCCCTGTGAGTGTCAGCGTGTGGTCAGCATGGCATCTGAGCCAGATGTCTTCTCCCCTGAAACACCAGATTTAGCAGCTGGTGTCCCTGAGGTGTCTATGGACGCTATGTCGGCAATCCTAGAGGCGTTTGCTGCCAGGGTGGAAGCAGCACACGGGAATACAGGGGGTAATAAACGCCCCCGTCCCCTGCAATCTTCTGGGGATATTTCTGATGCAGAACCAGGTCCAGCTACGGCTCATGGCCCAGATTCTGATGCATCAGAGACTGCAGACCGTGACCGATCGGACAGTGAGGAGGACTCCAAGTCCAGGTCAGTACGCGAGACGGCTTTGGTATCGGACCTTATTACTGCAGTGCGGGATACGCTAAAGTTGGAAAAGACTGCAGAAGTAGCAGATACTCCAGTCCCCTTTGGGTTTCATAGACCTGCCCGCACTGCTAAGGTGTTCCCTTGTGTGTCTTATTTTGACAAACTCTTATACAAGGAATGGGAGAACCCACTGAGGGTCTTTACAGCCCCAAAGAGGTTTGCAGTACGGTACCCCTTTGAGGAGAGTTTTCTGAAGATATGGACCTCTCCCCCTATAGTGGACCCTTCGGTGTCCAGACTTAATAGAGCCACCACAATTCCTGTAGAAGGGGCTCCTGTTTTCTAGGACCCTGTGGATAAGAAGGCTGAAGCACTTGCTCGCTACCTATACTCAGTGGTAGGCTCGGCAGTACGCCCGGCATTGGCGGGGGCCCTAGTGTCTAAGACACTTACTGAATGGGCAAAATTGCTACTCCAGGGGTTAAAGGAGCGAGATGCTCCTCCTAATGAGATAACTTTGGCCGACCAGTTGGTCCAGGGCCTTAAGTTTGTCTGCGAGTCAGACATGGATACTATTCCCCTGCTGTCAAGAGCTTCGGTTTATGCAGTAGCAATACGCCGCCTGATCTGGCTAAAGGGCTGGTCTGCAGACCAGACTTCCAAGAAAGCCCTATTGGATCTGCCTTTTAAGGGCGACAGACTTTTTGGGGCTTCTCTGGATGACATCATCAAGGATGCCACAGGAGGTAAAAGCACTTTGCTTCCCCAAACTAGCAAGGGTAGGGGACCACGCCAAGGGCAAGGGCCCTCCTTTACTGCACGTAAGCGGTTTTTTCGCCCCCTTAGGGCGACAGGGAAAAGACCCCAGGCCGATAAAGCGCCTGCCCAAGGACAAAAGCGTCCTTGGTCCCGCAGACCCAACAAGCCTGCGGACAAATCTGTGTCCACATGAAGGTCCGCCCCCACCCAGCTCTCGGGTGGGGGGACGTCTTCGCAAAATTCGCGACTCAGTGGACTGCTCTAGTCTCCGACAGGTGGGTTTGCGAAGTAATCTCCTCAGGCTACAAGATAGAATTTCTCTCTTGTCCAC
Source organism: Rana muscosa (assembly GCA_029206835.1). NCBI lineage: Eukaryota > Metazoa > Chordata > Amphibia > Anura > Ranidae > Rana > Rana muscosa. The sequence goes on from CM055121.1 coordinate 77,644,431, forward strand.
CAGACAGATTCATCACCTCCAATCTCCAGCTACTACCGACCCGTCGGGAGGCCCTGTATGGGGCGGTCCAGGGTCTACTGGAACGCGGGGTAGTTATTCCAGTTCCAGAACAGGAACGGGGTCAGGGTTTTTACTCAAATCTGTTCATTGTGCCAAAGAAGGAGGGGGTTCGTCCAATCTTGGATCTCAGAGCCCTCAATTGCTTTGTGAAGGTACAAAGATTTCGGATGGAGTCGGTTCGATCCGTAGTCACGGCTCTCCATCCGGGGGACTTTCTGGCCTCCTTGGACATCAAAGGACGCATACCTGCATGCCCCCATATACTCCAGACACCAGAGGTTTCTGCGATTTGCTATCGGTAAGAACCACTACCAGTTTGTGGCCCTCCCGTTTGGCCTTGCCTCAGCACCCAGGACGTTCACCAAGGTGCTCGCTCCGATTCTGGCACTTCTAAGACAGCGGGGTATCGCTATCACAGGTTACTTGGACGACCTTCTGCTGAAGGCCCCTTCAAGCTCAGAATTAGAGGTAAGCGTGTCCATTACCTGTCAGACTCTTCGAGACTGTGGTTGGATACTAAACACGCAAAAGTCAGTATTGGTGCCCACTCAACGCCTAGTGTACCTGGGGTTGATTCTGGATTCCTCAGAGGCAAAGGTATTCCTCCCTGTGGAGAAGTTGCAGACCCTCCGGGCTGCAGTACGGCAGCTGACTTCCAGGAATTGGTCGTCACTCCGTTTTTGCATGCGAGTGTTGGGCCTCATGGTAGCCTCCTTCGAGGCGGTCCCATATGCTCAATACCACACTCGAGTGTTACAGAAGGAAGTTCTGTCCAGATGGAACAGATGCCCTTCATCTCTGGATTATCAAATCCGAGTGAGCCACCTAGTCAGGAGATCCCTGGTATGGTGGCTGACAGCACCGGCTCTAATGGCCGGGAAGTCATTTCTTCCGGTTTACTGGATAGTGATCACGACGGACGCCAGCCTTACAGGTTGGGGGGGAGTCTGGGGTGTCCAGTCGGCGCAAGGTCGCTGGACTCCAGAGGAAGCCCTCCTGCCGATCAATGTCCTGGAGATCCGGGCGATCAAGCTGTGCCTCTTCAAATGGTCTCAGAGACTGCAAGGGCGTCCAGTCAGGATCCAGTCAGACAACGCCACAGCAGTGGCATATGTCAATCATCAAGGAGGAACAAGAAGCTCAGCTGCAGCATCGGAGATCGCTTGCATCCTGAAGTGGGCAGAGAGGAGCGTACCGGCACTGTCGACCGTGTACATTCCGGGTGTGGAAAACTGGCAGGCGGACTACCTGAGCCGCCAGATGCTGGACCAGGGAGAATGGTCCTTACACCCGGAGGTGTTCCAACTCCTCTGCCAAAGATGGGGCACACCAGACGTAGATCTTCTGGCTTCCCAACTCAATCGGAAGGTATTGAGGTTTGTGGCCCGGTCAAGAGACCCATGGGCAGACGCAACGGACGCGTTGGTAGCATCGTGGGGTCAGTATCGGCTAATCTATGCCTTCCCTCCCTTAAGGCTTCTTCCTCTTCTGCTCCGCAGAGTGGAGGCAGAGGGAATTCCAATGATCCTAATCGCTCCAGATTGGCCTCAGCGTCCTTGGTACGCCGATCTAGTACGTCTGGTAGCAGACGTCCCCTGGCGCCTACCACTACGGAAGGACCTGCTATCGCAAGGTCCCATATTCCATCCTGCTTTACAGTCATTGGCTTTAACGGCATGGCTGTTGAGAACCAGGTACTGAGAGATCAGGGCCTGTCAGACTCAGTAATCTCTACTATGAGAAGTGCTCGGAAACCGTCCTCTAGGAAGGTCTATCACCGCACTTGGAGGGCCTACATCTCCATGTGTGAGGAAATGAAATGGCATCCGCGTACCTATTTGGTTTCCAGAATTCTGCTGTTTTTACAGCATGGGGTAGACCAAAGGCTTGCCCTAAGTACGATTAAGGGACAGATATCTGCCCTGGCTGTCTTTTTTCAGCGACCCCTGGTGACTCACTCTCTCGTGAGTACATTTGTGCAGGGGGTTCGACATGTGGCCCCTCCGGTCCGCCCCCGTGACCTCCGTGGGACTTGAACCTGGTCCTCTCGGTGCTTCAGACGGCACCGTTTGAGAATATTAGAGATATTCCCCTGTTGACACTTTCTGAGAAGGTGGTCTTTTTGGTGGCTGTTACGTCAGTTAGACGAGTCTCTGAGCTGGCAGCCCTGTCCTGCAAGGCTCCCTATTTGATTTTCCACAAGGATAAGGTGGTGCTGCGGCCGCAGCCTTCCTTTCTTCCGAAAGTCGTTTCGGCTTTTCATCTCAACAAAGACATTGTACTTCCATCCTTGTGTCCTCAGCCGTCGAATCCTAAGGAGTCGGCGTTGCATTCCTTGGACGTTGTCCGAGCTTTGAGAGTATACATATCTGCTACTTCCCTGTTCCGGAAGTCAGACTCACTGTTTGTTTCGGTGGCTGGTCCCAAGAAGGGCCAAGCAGTCTCATCGGCCATCATCTCTAGGTGGATCCGACAGATAGTAATCCAGGCTTACGCCTTAAGGGGTCAGGCGCCCCCCTTTCCTGTCACGGCGCATTCGACCAGGGCAATAGGTGCCTCTTGGGCTTTCCGACATCAAGCGTCTGTTTCCCAACTATGTAAAGCAGCGACTTGGTCGTCCGCTCACACTTTCACAAAATTCTACAAAGTTGATGTAGGTGCATCTTCGGATGCCTCTTTCGGCCGCAAGGTTTTGCAGGCGGCTGTTTAGAGTTGCAACTCCTCCGTTGGAGGAGTGCTGTTTTGTGTTTGGGGTGAAGTTTATTTTTATGCTATTACCACCCCTCGTTTTTTCTCTGACACTGCTTTGGGACGTCCCACTTTGTCAATAGAGAAGCTGTGTCGGTCCATGGACGAAAGAGTAAATAGGATTTTTTACTCACCGTAAAATCCTTTTCTCTGAGTCCATGGACCGACACAGCACCCACCCCTCCTTTTAAGTTTGTACTGCTTTTTGACGAACTGATCTGCGATGTGCAGACTAAGAGGGTATACCCAGAGGGTCCGCCCCCTGGGCGGTACTGTAGAAGGTGTGATGCAACACTTTTTACAAGTTTTTCTGCCTAGTCACTCCTAATTAACGGATAATACCCACTTTGTCAATAGAGAAGCTGTGTCGGTCCATGGACTCAGAGAAAAGGATTTTACGGTGAGTAAAAAATCCTATTTTTTACCCAAAGTGAGCCCCTAATACATCTAAGGCTAAAAAATTATGTGACAAGCAAAGTCTCAAACACTAGTGCAGTGCATATGCAGCACTGGCTTGGTAGACATCTGGGAGCATCTAGAGCTGTTATGTATTATCCTTAGCCTTTCCATTTATATAGGTGTCACCAGGGAATCATAAAAATGTTAAAACTCTGTGCAAGTCAGGTCACAGATAGGATGGATATATCTAGTTTTGCTTCTAAAGCTAGCTACAGTTATTTGTAGCGTTTTAAAAGATGTGCAGAAGTGTTTTAAGGCTGGGTTCACACTAAAGATTGCAGCAGCTCACAGCAGGAGTCCGGTGCGTCTCCATTCATCGTTTCAGGTCCGATTTCAGATGTGTGAACCGGCTCCATAAAGAGCTGGTCACAATCTCCTGCTATGTGAATTGGATGCGGGGAAACCGGCATCCAATTCGCATAGATGTGAACCCGGCCTAAAAGGCTTTATTTTTTTGGTAAATATAAACTCTTTCCAACATTATATTTTAACTTGATGAATATGTTATAATGCTTCTAGGTATGCTTCTAAGTATATGCATGAAAAGTGTTAAGCTCTTCCTTGCCATTTGTATGCAAAAGGTAGGCATTGACAGATACACTCAAGCAGAGATTAAATCTCATACATAGCGGATATTTTGCAATTGCAAGTAATTCACATTTAACATGAAAACATTTTTTAACTATTGAAGCCTATTGATGTTACCAGCAGCTTGATGAGGATATCGTCTTACTGAGCTAAAACTAAGCGCTGTCTGTATTCCTGGTTATGTGAGTTTAACCACACTCACAGTTGATCATTGTACTGTGGTGGGGTGGTATTGCGCTATGATTTGTTTCTGTTTATTCCCTGCATATGTCCACATTGATATTGCTGGATACCGCTGATCACTAAGGAAAGTAAGGGGGAATTCCTTTGAACAAATTCACTGCAATGAGAAAGGTTTCTTTTGGTTGATGCACGCCCACCTGGAGATAAGTATCAAAGTGGAGAAAGTCTTTGAGGCTGGGTTCACACTAGTGCGACACGACATCTGTCCTACTTTGGATCCGACTTTGCCCTGCGACATGAAGCCGACATATGTCCGACTTTCAATGAACGGGGATCCGACTTGGATCCCAGCCAATATCAGGCACTGTGTTTGGTATGAATCTTGAGGGGGAACTCCAGGCCAAATTTTAAATAAAAAACCGGCATGGGTTCCCCCTCCAGGGGCATACCAGGCCCTTGGGTCTGGTCTGGATTTGAAGGGGCGCCCCTACACCGAAAAAACGGCGTGGGTGTCCCCCCCAAAATCCAAACCAAACCCTTATCCGAGCACACAACCTGGCCGGCCGCAGGGGAAGAGGGGGGGACGAGAGAGCGCCCCCCCCTCCCTCCTGAACCGTACCAGGCCGCATGCCCTCAACATGGGGGGTTTGGTGCTCTGGGGCAGGGGGGCGACCTGCGGCCCCCCCACCTCAGAGCACCCTGCCCCCATGTTGATGAGGACAGGGCCTCTTCCCGACAACCCTGGGCGTTGGTTGTCGGGGTCTGCGGGTGGGGGGCTTATCGGAATCTGGGAGCCCCCTTCAATAAGGGGGCCCCCGGATCCCGGCCCCCCACCCTATGTGAATGAGTATGGGGTACATCGTACCCCTACCAATTCACCTGGTGGAAAAAAATTGCAATAAAAAAACCACACAGCTTTTTAAAGTATTTTATAGCGGGAGAAGAAGAAGGCGACGGAGAAGACCGGGCCCCGTTAGCAAAAGAGCTAAAAAGAAGTTAGCGGAGGCCCGGCAGAAGAAAGAACCGGAGAGCGCGGCGACGACACCGGAGACCCCCGAATTCGAAAGAAGACCCCCGGAGCTGTGCAATAAAATACTTTAAAAAGCTGTGTGGTTTTTTTATTGCAATTTTTTTCCACCAGGTGAATGGGTAGGGGTACGATGTACCCCATACTCATTCACATAGGGTGGGGGGCCGGGATCCGGGGGCCCCCTTATTGAAGGGGGCTCCCGGATTCCGATAAGCCCCCCACCCGCAGACCCCGACAACCAACGGCCAGGGTTGTCGGGAAGAGGCCCTGTCCTCATCAACATGGGGGCAGGGTGCTCTGGGGTGGGAGGGCCGCAGGTCGCCCCCTGCCCAAGAGCACCAAACCCCCCATGTTGAGGGCATGCGGCCTGGTACGGTTCAGGAGGGAGGGGGGCCGCTCTCGTCCCCCCCTCTTCCCCTGCGGCCGGCCAGGTTGTGTGCTCGGATAAGGGTCTGGTTTGGATTTTGGGGGGACCCCCACGCCGTTTTTTCGGCGTAGGGGCGCCCCTTCAAATCCAGACCAGACCCAAGGGCCTGGTATGCCCCTGGAGGGGGAACCCATGCCGGTTTTTTATTTAAAATTTGGCCTGGAGTTCCCCCTCAAGAGCAGTACAGCACAAGTCGCATGCCAAAGTCGGATCATGCAAGACTGCGGTCCGACTTTGATCCGACTTCAATGATAGTCAATGGGCTGAAGTCGGATCAAAGTCGGACCAATGTAGTACAGGGAGCATTTTCAAAGTCGGACCGACATGTGTCCGACCAGTTAAGACGGCTCCCATAGGGAAACATTGATTTTCACACGTCATGCGACATGAGCTCCCAATGTCGGAGCGTTTGTCGCCCCAGTGTGAACCAGGCCTTAAGGAAAGTTTTGATTGGGACTGTCATTTAGTCCACATTGCAACATATGTATGCTGCTCAATTTTTGTTTGTATGCACTAGCACTTTATATATGAACACTGTGTAATCAGCATTGAGCATTTTAATTTTACATTTTTTGCATATTGTCACGGAGCACTTTTTGCATTGGTGTTATTCATGCATGAGGTGTAAGTTCACTGTCCTAACACAGAAGGTTGGTGTAAACGCATCATTATATTGTTTTATACAGTACTCAGTGAAGATCCTAGTGACTGTTGCTCCTGTTAACCCCTGGTGCACTAATGCTAAGGCTTGCCTGGACTGGAACATTGCTTATCATGTCCCAGCACTGTTTATTTCCAGTTCTGTTGCTAAAGGGACTGTTCTAGGAAGTAGCTGCAAAAAGAAGAGTGCCCTATTATTACTGTTCGGGGTTTTGGAGCAGGGATGAGCCAAACACCCCCCTGTTCGGTTCGCACCAGAACCTGCGAACAGACAAAATGTTGGTGTCAACTTTAGAACCCTATTAAATACAATGGACTCGAACGTTCGAAATCTAAAGTGTTAATTATAAAGGCTAATATGCAAGTTATTGTCCTAAAAAGTGTTTGGGGACCCGGGTCCTGCCCCAGGGGACATGTATCAATGCAAAAAAAAGTTTTAAAAACTGCCGTTTTTTCGGGAGCAGTGATTTTAATAATGCTTAAAATGAAAAATAAAAGTGAAATATTCCTTTAAATTTCGTACCTGGGGGTGTGTATGATATGCATGTAAAGTGGCGCATGTTTCCCGTGCTTAGAACTGTCCCTGCAAAAAATGTCATTTTTGAAAGAAAAAAAGTCATTTAAAACTCACTCGCGGCTATTAATGAATTGTCGGCTCCCGGCAATACATTCAAAAGTCATTGATAAAAAATAAAAAAAAAAGCGTGGGGGTTCCCCAGAATTCAATTACCAGGCCCTTCAGGTCTGGAATGGATATTAAGGGGAACCCCGCCGCAAATTTTAAAAAAAATTGACGTGGGGTTCCCCCAAATATCCATTCCAGGCCCTTCAGATCTGGCATGGATTTTAAGGGGAACTCCACCCCAAATAAAAAAAAAAATGGTGTGGAGTCCCCCTAAAAATCCATACCAGACCCCTTATCCGAGCACGCAACCTGGCCGGCCGCAGGGGAAAAGGAGGGGACGAGAGAGCGCCCCCCCTCCCTCCTGAACCGTACCAGGCCACATGCCCTCAACATGGGGAGGATGTCCCCATGTTGATGGGGACAAGGGCCTCATCCCCACAACCCTTGCCCGGTGGTTGTGGGGGTCTGCGGGCGGGGGGCTTATCGGAATCTGGAAGACCCCTTTAACAAAGGGGACCCCCAGATCCCGGCCCCCCCTATGTGAATTGGTAAGGGGTACATTGTACCCCTACCATTTCACGAAGAAAGCGTAAAAAAAGTTTAAAAAAACACACAAACACCTTGAAAAAGTCCTTTATTTAAAAAAAAAACATTCCAGCAGTGAAATCCAATGTCCCGCGGCGATCCCGATGTCCAGCGCTGTCCTTCATTGGTTGTGCCTGAGCGGACCTGATGGGGAACTCCCTCTCAGTATTTTAAATGTATAGACCCGCCCCTTCTAAAGTTCCCCATCAGGTCCGCTCAGCGGACCAGATGCGGAACATGAGAAGGGGCGGGTCTATACATGTATTACCAAAGTGAGAGCAGTTCCCCATCAGGTCCGCCCCCTCGGTATGTCGGACCCGCCTATGTCATTGGCTTGAGAGGGGAACTTCCTTCACTGTGTAATTTAAATTTACATAGTGAAGGAAGTTCCCCCGCTCAAGCCAATGACGTAGGCGGGTCCGACATACCGAGGGGGCGGACCTGATGGGGAACTGCTCTCACTTTGGTAATACATGTATAGACCCGCCCCTTCTCATGTTCCGCATCTGGTCCGCTGAGCGGACCTGATGGGGAACTTTAGAAGGGGCGGGTCTATACATTTAAAATACTGAGAGGGAGTTCCCCATCAGGTCCGCTCAGGCACAACCAATGAAGGACAGCGCTGGACATTGGGATCGCTGCGGGACACTGGATTTCACCGCTGGAATATTTTTTTTTTTTTTTTAAATAAAGGACTTTTTCAAGGTGTTTGTGTGTTTTTTTAAACATTTTTTTACGCTTTCTTCGTGAAATGGTAGGGGTACAATGTACCCCTTACCAATTCACATAGGGGGGGGGCCGGGATCTGGGGGTCCCCTTTGTTAAAGGGGTCTTCCAGATTCCGATAAGCCCCCCGCCCGCAGACCCCCACAACCACCGGGCAAGGGTTGTGGGGATGAGGCTCTTGTCCCCATCAACATGGGGACATCCTCCCCATGTTGAGGGCATGTGGCCTGGTACGGTTCAGGAGGGAGGGGGGGCCGCTCTCTCGTCCCCCCCTTTTCCCCTGCGGCCGGCCAGGTTGCGTGCTCGGATAAGGGGTCTGGTATGGATTTTTAGGGGGACTCCACGCCATTTTTTTTTTAATTTGGGGTGGCGTTCCCCTTAAAATCCATGCCAGATCTGAAGGGCCTGGAATGGATATTTGGGGGAACCCCACGTCAATTGTTTTTTAAATTTGCAGCGGGGTTCCCCTTAATATCCATTCCAGACCTGAAGGGCCTGGTAATTGAATTCTGGGGAACCCCCACACTTTTTTTTTTATCAATGACTTTTGTATGTATTGCCGGGAGCCGACAATTCATTAATAGCCGCGAGTGAGTTTTAAATGACTTTTTTTCTTTCAAAAATGACATTTTTTGCAGGGACAGTTCTAAGCACGGGAAACATGCGCCACTTTACATGCATATCATACACACCCCCCAGGTACGAAATTTAAAGGAATATTTCACTTTTATTTTTTCATTTTAAGCATTATTAAAATCACTGCTCCCGAAAAAACTGCCGTTTTTAAAACTTCTTTTTGCATTGATACATGTCCCCTGGGGCAGGACCCGGGTCCCCAAACACTTTTTAGGACAATAACTTGCATATAAGCCTTTATAATTAGCACTTTAGATTTCTCCCATAGATTTTTCGAATTTGCCGCGAACACCCCAAATTGTTCGCTGTTCGGCGAACGGGCGAACACGCAATGTTCGAGTCGAACATGAGTTCGACTCGAACTCGAAGCTCATCCCTATTTTGGAGTATCCCACACCTCCCCTAATCCCCATCTGAATTACTCAACAATAAACTTTAAAAAATAGGCAACTCCCAGACTATTTACTGAGCCAGAATAGTGAATGTTGCGGTTTGCCTTTCAGGGGTGAGTGCTACACAAACACCACAATTGCTGGCATTAAACAATGAGCAAAGGTTGACAGGCATGTTCATAACACCATGCTTGCTCAGGGTAAAGTAACAGAATAATTTTATAATCCCCCAGCCCAGCAGCACATACTCAACTTTCTTCCACTTATTTGCTGCTCTGTTCTAATATAGACTATGCAAGAAGTGCTGTGACCTGAAATGTTGCAGCACTATTACCATAGGCATTGCATCTCCTCCCAATGAGTCCAAGAGCTTACTGTGGGGGAATCTCACAAATTAGCCTTTCACTCCTGGTGGATCCTTCTTCACCTTTTGGATTGCTTCCCCCCTATGCCACCAGTAGAGGGTAGAGCCATTATACAAGTTAAAGCTCAATTCTGGGCTCATGCTAACGGTCCTCACTAATTCCCCCCACTGATGCCTCCTCCAGCTGTAAATTTTGCTATTTTTATGCTATACTTATGTAGCGCTACCCTCAGTTAAAAGAGCCGCTGGATTGATTTTCGGGCCCTGTGTGCAGCACCACCAACCCCCAGCAATCTGCTCGACCCACTCTGGCACAGCTAGTCTAGGGGTTATATGTATATCACATTTAAATAGTATTGCAAGGAAATAATCTCCTACAGTAAGACAACACACTGAGGGCAGAGATTAAATATAACCGTTTACTCTTATCTCAAAAGTAGCATAGACAGAACACAACATATGCGATTGGTTAGCAGAGCCCTGCAGAATTCAACACAGCATACAATAATGGCGCTGCGCGGTACTTCACCACGTGTAGCTATTATGGTATGCGCGCCCTATGGTGCACTAAACAATATCTTAACTTCCCACCCCGGTCAGGCCTGACATGGAATAAATCTCAGTCACCTCCTATAGGGATCTCTTCGCATGCCAGCTTTCGGTGGTGCACTTGATGAATAGCAATTTGTAATCCACAACCAGGCAATAACTTGAAACACTATACTGGGGGGGGGGTCACTTCAACTCTGTCCTGCTACCGGTCCCCCCGGTGAACATCAGATAAACGAAACTGTGGGCCTATGCAGTCTATAGGCCTGAACACGGCATAGTCTATTGGTCTGGGCAGGTGCCCGCTCACCACTCCGGACGCGATCCCAGTCCGGATTGTCCACCCTGCTGTGTATCCGCACACAGCGTCTGCAACGATCGGGTCCCCGATCCAACTGATGTCCTCACTCGACAAGTCAGATGCCACCCAGGCTCCGCAGTGGGGTGGAAGGCTCTTCAGAAGTTGCGCAAGGCCCCAGGCTTCAGGCCTTGCACTGCAGCAGATCCGCACAGGAAGAACCTGTTGCTTGCAGCGCGGTGTCCAAAGAGGCCGAGCTCCGCCTCGACTCCTCCTTAAATAACCCCTCCCATGAGTCTCTGCGGTGGCTAACTGCACTCTGGGTGCCGAACAGGGTTCTGGGTAACGTAGTCCCGGGGCCTTAAAGGAGACCCCGCTACACACTCCCCCCACTTAAACTCTTTGGTCCCCAAAGATAACATAAACTTAAATCACAGAACGTACAACATCAATCAAACTTTTGTATGATGTTGGTAGAGGAAATTCCCTCTAAAACCGAGGCGGTGAACTCCCTTGCCCACAGGTCACACTATCATTAGTGTCCTGCCTAACTGTGCCAGAGGGTGAGCTGGGGTTGCCCCCCACCAAATGAACAGTGGGAGGGTCAGGCTGTTCCATACACCTTCTGGCAGTTACCACAGTGTCTTCCGCACTTCTCCCCATCTGTGGGTAAGTTAATCTTCTAGGAGGCTTTATGGCTCTTCGCTTCCTCTGTCCTCTTGGGCTTTCTGTTAGAACAGGTTCCTCCTCTAGAACCAACTCAGAAATTACTTCTGGTTCAGGAGCACTGGACTCCGGGGCAGGGAGGTACAGGGACTCCCTTGGATCTTCTTCAGGAGGTAAGTCACAAGCACTTTCCCAAGAATCCGACCAAGGACTGGATGGAATGAACTCAGTGGCTTCTGCATTCAGTGTCTGATCTATGGTGTCTTCTTCAGGTGGAAGATCAATAGCAGAGGTTCCTGGGGCCTGTGAAGGCCAAAGCCAGTCAAGTTCTTCTCCCTCATCTTCACTCATCTCCGAGGTCTCTGTATCCCCAATCCGAGGGGTCTGAGATCGAGTGTTCGGTCTGGGAGTATCCAGGATGGAAGTTGGTTCAGGGGAATCCGCCACAGGGGGTATCCGAACTGCCTCCGCTAGTGGAAGTAGGTGGTTCCGGTGCCAGGTCTTCAGTGGCCCCACCTTCTCTTCTGGTTTAAGTCTGTAGACGGGTAGGCCCGGCAGTCTTTTGCAAACAACATAAGGTTCAGGTCTCCATCTGTCTGCAAGCTTGTGTTTTCCAGGGATCCCCAAATTCTGTAACAACACTATCTCCAGGTTGTAGATCTTGGATCCTAACCTTTAAGTCAAAATTTTTCTTGTTGCGGACCCCCCTTTGCTCGGAGGCCGCCGGGGCCTGTTCATGGGCCAATTTCAAATTGCGTCTAAGCCTATCGACATATCCCTTGTGGGAAGCAGCAGAACAATGGTCTATGAAAGTGCCAAAGGCCAGATCTACGGGTAGTCTTGCTTCTCTGCAAAAAATTAGTCTATAGGGTGAGTATCCTGTAGCATCACTGGTGGTGCTGTTGTATGCATGCACAACTGCCGCTATGTGGTTGCTCCAATGCTGCTTCTTTTCACTACTTAGGGTCCCCAGCATGTTGAGCAGGGTTCGGTTGAACCTCTCCGGCTGAGCATCACCTTGGGGATGATAGGGGGTAGTTCTTGTCTTCTTGATCCCCAAAGAATCCAGGAGTTTCCGGATCAATCGACTTTCAAAATCCCTTTCCTGATCTGAATGGAGCCGTTGTGGTAGCCCATAATGTACAAAGTATTTCTCCATCAGCACTTTGGCCACGGTGGAAGCCTTCTGGTCCTTGGTTGGAAAGGCCTGGGCATACCGGGTGAAATGGTCGGTTACTACCAGAACATTTCCTAGTCCACTCAGGTCGGGTTTGAGGCAGAGAAAACCAATGCATACCAGGTCCAGTGGGCTTTGGCTTTGCAGATGGCCCATTGGGGCAGCTTGATGAGGTAACGTCTTCCTCTGGATGCATCGTGCACATGAGTGGCAGTATTCTTCAACTTTAGCCCTCATGCAGGGCCAATAGAAACGGTCCCTAACGAGTTGGAAAGTCCTTTCCGCCCCTAGGTGGCCATGGTTGTCGTGCAGGGCAACCAGGACTGTTTCAGCTGCCATTTGTCTTCTAGGTCATCAGAGGGGCCCCTTCGGTAGACCACTCCCTGATGCACCTGTAACTTGTCCCACTCTTTCCTCAACAGGCGAGCTTCCTTTGAAGGGTGGCGTGAGAGCCTATTCGGGTCCTGATTCTCCAGGGCCTCTAGGACCAATCTCCCCATTGGGTCTTCCAATTGGTCGGATCTCAGCTCCTTCTTAGACAGTCTTGGTAAGTTATCTTCCCCCAGTTGGGTTACTCCACAGTATTGCTTGGGAACTCCTACTATGGTAACCCCTATCTCTTCTGCTCTTGAGCCGCCACTGGCTTGCAGTTCAGCCCCTTGACAGAGGGCCCGCACCCCGTCGGGTGCCACTTGGGCCCAGTCTTCTGTACTGCAAGTGGGGACGTGAGATCTTCTAGACAAAGCGTCTGCATCTCGGTTTCCAGCCCCAGGTCTGTACTTCAGGCCGAAGTCGAAGGCGGACAGCGCCGCCAGTCACCTATATCCTGTGGCATCCAACTTTGCTGTGGTGAAGAGATAGGTGAGGGGGTTCTTGTCTGTTTTCACTGTGAATTCCGCCCCATATAAATAGTCTCTGAGTTTGTCAACTACCACCCACTTAAGGGCCAGGAACTCCAACTTATGGGTAGGATAGTTCTTTTCGGAGGGAGTCAGACTTCTGCTCACATACGCAACAGGCCTCAGTTGCTCTTCATGCTCCTGGTACAGCACTCCTCCCAACCCATCATGACTGGCATCTACATGAAGTTCATAAGGCTTCTTAGGGTCTGCGTAGGCCTGGATAGGGGCAGTGGTTAATGTTAGGCTTGTGCAATTCGTTTCGTAACGAATTGAAATTCGTCCGAATTTAGCAACTTTCGGACATTCGGAAGCATTCGAATTTCCGAACAAAGCAATTACGAATAAGACCGAATCCGAAATAAATTATACCGCAAATAGCGAATGCCCGAATGTCTTCGGCATAATTCGTTATGAAAAAGTTACGAATGTACGAATCCATAAGAAGCACAATAACACTCACTCTGCTCTGCTCTCTGCTTCTCCCACACCGTGCTGAACTCCCTCTCAAAATGGTGTACAGGGGCGGAGGTTATAGCCGCATGTAAAAAACGAAAGTAAAATACGAGATTTCGAATCCATTCGAAGCACAATAACACTCTGCTCTGCTCTCTGCTTCTCCCTCACCGTGCTGAACCCTCTCAAAATGGTGTACAGGGGCGGAGCCTATAGCCGCATGTTAAAAACGAAAGTAAAATACGAGATTTCGAATCGTTACAAATAACCGCAATGTATTTAGAAAAGTACAAATCCATTCGAAGCACATTAGGCATAATAGGCAGCGTCGTTGTGAGAGAGACACGGAAAATTACGAATCAACGAACCCAAAAAAAGTTACGAAAGTAGGAGTTGTGTCCAGAATCAACGAAAAACAACGTACTCTACCGAAAGTACGAACCCAAAAAAAGTTACGAAAGTAGGAGTTGTGTCCAGAATCAACGAAAAACAACGTACTCTACCGAAAGTACGAATTATAAAGCAACAAAAAATTCAACGAAAAATGTCGCTTGCAAAAATACGAATGAGTCCGAACACGAAAAATCCCGTCTAGCAAAATTACGAATGATTACGAATCAACAGGACCGGAAAGAAACGAACCGAAACGGAACAAATTTTTCCGTTGTGCACAAGTCTAGTTAATGTCTTCTTCAACATCTGAAAGGCATTTTCACACTTCTCGTTCCACTGGTCCTTGACTGACTCCCCTGGCTTTCTGGGGCCTGTGTGTCAGGGAACCATCCGCAGAAGGACTGACAGTTCTCCCCATGCCCAGCAGAATCTCGGAACAATAAACACTGTGCGCATGCGCGTACGCCGGAACGCAATGCACACGCGTATGCGCCGATGCGCAATGTGCGTGCGCCGATGCGCAATGCGCATGCGCCAGAACGCGACGTGAGTGACACTTGGCGCCCAGTGGCCTATTTAAAGCTTGCTGCAGCAATCAACAAGTGCTGCATGATCTTTCAGCCTTCCTGAGATTGTTTCCTGAGTTCATGTTTGCTACTACCGACCCGGCTTGCCTAACCAACCTTCTCTGTGTGTGATCCCGGCTTGACCCTTGGCTTGTTCCTGTACCCTGCTCCTGTTCTGCTGATCCTGTGTATGACCCCGGCTTGTCCCTTGACCTGTTCCAGTGGTTCCACCTCTGCCTGATAACCTGTGTATGACTTCTGGCTTGGCTCCTGACTCCGCCTACGGTTCTCCCTGCTGTACAGCCTCGTCTGGTACTTCCGAGATACCCCTGCCTGGCAGTCTACCCTGCTCACCAGCGGATCTCCAGCATCATCCCGGCTTGTCGCAGCTGGCAACCCCTGCCTCTTTGGGTATAGCACTCCCTGTGCCACCTTCAGGGGGCGCTCTGCACTTAGTCGCAAGGGAAGCCCTCCCAGCACTTCGGTCTCTGGTAAGGTACGTGACAGTATCATGCAGCCAGAAGTGTCGGAGACCGACGGAGGTGCTTCCCCACTCAAGACTTTGTGCCAGCAAGTCGCGACCCTTACCCAAGCAGTGACAAGCCTACAGGAACAACATTCCCAGTTAGGAGATCGCCTTCCGAACCAGGTGATGTCTCCTGTCGTGGGAACTTCTACTCCGCCTTCTGCAGTCACTACATCCGCTTCCATGATGTTTCCTCTGCCTGAACCACGAGTACCCACTCCTGAACGTTTCTCAGGTGACCGAAGGAAGTTCAGAGCATTCAAGGTTTCCTATTTACTTTACCTGGCCCTTCAGCCGAGAACTTTTTCTCTAGAGACTGTCAAAGTGGGATTCGTTATTTCCCTGCTGTCCAAAGAACCTCAGTCTTGGGCTCACCAGTTACTGGAACAAAAGAATCCTGCTCTTGACTCAATGGACTTGTTCTTTGAGGCCATGGCTAGATTGTATGATGACCCACAACGTCCGGCCACTGCCGAAGCTGCCCTCCATGCCCTGCGACAAGGGCAGCGCCCTGTAGAAGACTATACTGTGGACTTTCGCAATTTGGCTACGGACACAGGATGGAATGAGGCCGCCCTCAGATATCAGTTCCGACTTGGCCTGTCTGAACCTATCAAGGATGAGTTAGCATGAGTAGGGGCCCCAACCACTTTAGAAGGGCTCATTCAGCTAGCCATCCAACTCGATAGACGCCTGCGAGAGCGGCAGTCTGAACGTGCACGAGCCTGCCGGCCTACCTGGTTGTTGCCCACAGTTCCAGACGCTCCTGCACCCTCCTCTCCGGTCACGTCCAACAGAGGGCCTATGCAGATTGGTGTGGTCCGCTCTGCCCTGACCCCTAATGAGAGACTTTATCGCCAGCAAGTGAACCTTTGTTTCTACTGTGGAGAAGCCGGTCACTTCCTTTACAACTGTCCAATAAGGCCCAGTAGATCTTCTCTCCGCAACCCTTTGCTCCTCCAAGTCCCAAAACCTTCCGCAGCTCACCTTGTTCTCCATGTCGTATTGCAGTTGGAAAAGGGGGAGGTCAGATTTCCAGCAATAGTTGACTCCGGGGCCTGCAGTTGCTTTTTGGACTTTTCCCTTGCTAAGGACTTTCAGATTCCTCTACGGAATAAGGAACAGAAGCTTAAGATTCACTTGGCTGATGGATCCACACCTTGTTTTGGGCCAGTTACCCAAGAGACTTTACCCATACCTACCATGATTGGCTCAGGCCACCAAGAATTCCTTCGTTTTGACATTCTCTGTTCACCAATGTTTCCTGTAATTCTGGGGCTCCCCTGGCTGCGGGCACATAACCCACAAATAGACTGGAACATGGGCAGTATCTCCTTCAAATCTGATTACTGCCGTCAGCATTGCATAGTGCCTGAACCTATAACACCTTCCAGTTGCCTCACCGTTCAGCCGGTTTCCACTTCCAACCAAGACGTCCCTCCAGTCTACCATGACTTCCTAGATGTCTTTGATAAAAAGAAAGCTGACACATTACCACCCCATCGTCCGTACGACTGCCCTATCGAGTTATTACCTGGTGCAGAGATCCCCTTTGGACGAATATTCCCACTTTCAGAGACTGAGCTTGAGACCCTGCATCAATACATTGACGAGAACTTAGATAAGAAGTTTATCCGCCCTTCATCCTCTCCTGCCGGTGCTGGGATCTTTTATGTGGAGAAAAAGGATCATACCCTCAGGCCCTGTGTGGATTACAGGGAACTCAATAAAATCACCATTAAGAACCGATACCCTCTCCCTCTCGTTCCTGAACTCTTCCAGAGGTTCCGCACTGCACGAGTCTTTACTAAATTGGACTTACGAGGCGCCTACAATCTTGTGCACATTCGGGAGGGAGATGAATGGAAGACCGCTTTTAGAACCCGCTTCGGTCACTTTGAGTATCTTGTTATGCCTTTTGGACTGTGCAACGCTCCGGCGACCTTCCAACATTTCGTGAATAACATCTTTAGAGAGTTCCTGGATCACTTCTTAATCGTGTACTTGGATGACATCCTCATCTTCTCTGCCACCTTGGAACTACATAGAACTCATGTCCGAAAGGTACTATCCACACTAAGAGCACACAGGCTCTACGCAAAGGCAGAAAAATGTGAGTTTGGAAGGTCATCCATACAATTCTTGGGCCTAATCATTTCCACATCTGGAATTGCCATGGACCCTCAGAAAGTATCCGCTATCCAGGAATGGTCAGCTCCTACCGATAAGAAAGGCATCCAAAGATTCATCGGGTTCGCTCATTTTTATCGGAGATTTATTAAAGACTTTTCTGGCATTATTGCCCCCATTACCCAGCAGACCCGCCAGAATACCTGTTTCCAATGGTCCCAGGAGGCCCAAGAAGCTTTCGATAAACTAAAGACTCTGTTCACCTCAGCCCCCATTCTACAGCACCCAGATCCAGCTCTGCCTTATGTCCTGGAGGTCGATGCATCGGAAGTTGCCGTAGGGGCCGTCTTGTCTCAACGCCAAGGTCCTAAAGCATTGTTACACCCAGTTGCTTTTTTCTCACGAAAATTGAGCCAGCCGGAAAGGAATTACGATGTGGGGGACCGGGAGTTACTGGCAATTAAAGCCGCTTTGGAAGAATGGCGATATCTCCTTGAAGGTGCAGCTCATCCTATCATGGTATTCACAGACCATAAGAACCTCGAATTCCTCAGATCTGCCAAACGACTGCGACCACGGCAAGCCAGATGGGCCTTATTCTTCTCGAGGTTCAACTTCCATCTCACCTACCGCCCAGGGTCCAAGAATGGGAAGGCAGATGCTCTCTCACGCATGTTCCCAGAGACCCCGGAAACTGTCGTTCCTAGCACCATCTTGTCCCCTCAGAACTTCCTGTTGATTCAGCCTGATCTGAAGTCGACCCTTGAACAAGCCTCTGCTCAATGTCCTGAATCTGAGAGCTCCGCATTCAGAAGACAGGAAGGACTCCTGTGGCACGGAAACAAGATTTTTGTCCCCGAGGGAGCCAGATTTCAGCTCCTTTCACGAACACCAGCTTGCCGGCCATTTCGGGGTCCATAGGACGTCTGAGCTGATTCAGCGATCCTACTGGTGGCTAATCTGAGGCAAGATTGCAAAGACTTTGTAAGTTCCTGTATAATCTGTGCCAGAAGTAAAGGAAGCCGCACGCAAGCTTGGGGTCTGCTAAGACCACTACCTGTCCCAGACCACCCGTGGAAGATGCTGTCCATGGACTTTATAGTGGAGTTGCCCCCCTTGGAAGGCTTTACCACTATCCTGGTGGTGGTCGATCGTCTAACGAAGATGGCCCACTTTCTGCCTCTATTAGGTACCCCCTCGGCCATGGATACAGCACACACCTTTATCAAAGAAATCGTAAGATTGCACGGTCTGCCCAACAGTATTGTCTCTGACAGAGGAGTGCAATTTACCTCAAGGTTCTGGAGGGCTCTCTATAAAGCTTTGAACATTGAAATCTGCTTATCGTCTGCTTACCATCCACAGAGTAATGGCCAAACGGAGAGGACAAACCAGACGCTAGAGCAGTATCTCCGCTGCTTCTCCACCGTTTCCCAAGATAACTGGGTGTCCTTGCTCCCATGTGCCGAATTTGCGTACAACAATTCGGTACACTCCACCACCAATCAGTCCCCGTTTTGGGCGAACTATGGTTTCCACCCGTCCTTCTTGCCCAATGCTATTCCGGAAGCAGCAGTACCTGCCGTACAAGACAGATTAACCTTTATTCAGGAAAATTTACAAGTTCTTCAAGAAACCATGCAGAGATCACAAGAAGACTATAAGAAATATTATGACAGGAAGAAGAAAAATAACCCAATTCTGAAAGTAGGAGATAAAGTATGGCTCTCTACATTGAACCTCAAATTGTCCTGCCCTTCCCGGAAGCTGGGCCCAAGGTTCATTGGTCCCTTTGCAATCAAGAAAGAGGTTAATCCTGTGGCCTTCGAATTGTCCCTTCCTGAATCTTACAAGATTCACCCAGTCTTCCAAGTGAGTGACACTTGGCGCCCAGTGGCCTATTTAAAGCTTGCTGCAGCAATCAACAACTGCTGCATGATCTTTCAGCCTTCCTGAGATTGTTTCCTGAGTTCCTGTTTGCTACTACAGACCCGGCTTGCCTGACCAACCTTCTCTGTGTGTGATCCCGGCTTGACCCTTGGCTTGTTCCTGTACCCTGCTCCTGTTCTGCTGATCCTGTGTATGACCCCGGCTTGTCCCTTGACCTGTTCCAGTGGTTCCACCTCTGCCTGCTAACCTGTGTATGACTTCTGGCTTGGCTCCTGACTCCGCCTACGGTTCTCCCTGCTGTACAGCCTCGTCTGGTACTTCCGAGATACCCCCGCCTGGCAGTCTACCCTGCTCATCAGCGGATCTCCAGCATCATCCCGGCTTGTCGCAGCTGGCAACCCCTGCCTCTTTGGGTATAGCACTCCCTGTGCCACCTTCAGGGGGCGCTCTGCACTTAGTCGCAAGGGAAGCCCTCCCAGCACTTCGGTCTCTGGTAAGGTACGTGACACTGTGTCATCCTCTTCCCCCTCCGTCTTCAGCAGCTCATTCAGAGGCCTGGCTATCCGAGCAAACCCCTCCACAAACCTCCTGTAATAGGAACAGAACCCCAGAAAGGATCTGAGCTCTGTCACCATGGTGGGCCTGGGCCAGGAGGTGACTGCCTCCAATTTTTCGGGGTCTGTGGCTACCCCATCTTCAGACACTATATGTCCCAGATAGTTGACTGATGACTGATAGAATTGGCACTTTTCAGGTGAGAGCTTGAGTCCTTCCTCACTCAGTCTCTTCAAAACTTTCTCCAGTCTCTCCTCATGCTCTTCCAAGGTTCTTCCGAAGACAATGATGTCATCCAAGTATACGAGGACTTCGATGAGGTTCATGTCTCCCACAGTCTTCTCCATGAGGCGTTGGAAGGTGGCTGGAGCTCCAGACAGACCTTGAGGCATCCGGTTAAATTCAAAGAACCCCATCGGAGTTATGAAAGCCGTCTTCTCTTTGTCTTCTGGATGCATTGGGATCTGATAGTACCCGCTTTTGAGGTCCATAACCCTGAACCACTTGGCTCCAGACAAGCTCTGTAGGGCATCCTCTATCCTTGGAGTGGTATACTGGTCCGGTATGGTTCTCCTGTTGAGTGTCCTATAGTCTATGCACAGCCTCAGTGACCCATTCTTCTTCCGGACCACCACTATGGGGGAGGCATAGGGACTTCTAGATTCTCGAATCACCCCTGTTCGCTTGAGCTCGGCGAGCTGCTCCCTCAAGTCTTCGAGGTCTGCTAACGGAACCCGCCTAACCCTTTCCCTGAAAGGTTTGTCTTCCTGGAGGTGGATCCAATGGGTGGCACTCCTAGCACACCCCACATCAAATTCATCTTGGGAAAAGATCCTTTCCCCCCTGGTCAACTGGGCCTTGGCTCTCTCCTTCCAAGCCCTGGGCAGATTTGGATTCTCCATGGAAATTTTCCCCCACACAGTACTTTCTCCATCTGTCTTCTCCACATCTGACGAAGCAACTGGGGTAGCTGGGCTCACCCGGCCCAGTAACAGCCTAGCTGGGATTTCCATGGGACCATCCGTGGTATTTCTGATGCTCACAGGCACTTTACAATGACCCTTCTTCAGGGCCCTCACTGGAACCACTTCTGGGACTACTTCTAAGCCCGAATGTTCTTCCCTTGGGTCAGGTTCCAACATGACAAAAGGGCCAGGCTGCTCCCAAGTGAGTTTCACTGTGGCTTTCAAGCAGGTTACTTCACCGGGCTGTAGCACTATTCCCCTTCTTCCCAGCCTCCAGACCTTCCCTACCCCCTCTTCCGGGGCCTTCTGCTCCAAGATCAGCCATTGGTAGGCTGTCTTCAACATTGGGTGGATCTCAGTGGCTGTGGAGTCTTTCCTTCTTGTCAAAGGGACCAGAAGTCTTCGGACCAGATCCGTGTTCGTCCCTATTATCAGGGAACTCTTGCTAGCTCCAGGCGGTCGGGGGCACACCACAGCTAAGGTGTCGAACACTTCAGCCTTTCCGGCTATGGACGGGTCAAAAGTCAGTTTTATAGGCAGATAGCCATCATAAGGGAAACTCTCTGTCCCAATTCCCCATATGTCCAACTCTTCAATCTTCTGGATGGGTAGGTGACTTAAATGCTTGTCATAAAAGTCCCGGTACAACAGGGTCACTTGCGCCCCAGTATCCAATATGGCTCTTGTGTAGACTCCCTCCACTTGAACTGGTACTATCGGGGAGGGACCCACCAGCTTCTCTGGATATCGCTTCGTAGGGGTCTCTTTCCTTTGATCTTTGCATTGTCCCTTTTGGCTTTCTTTCCTCCATTTCTCTTTGGACTTAAACCTCTCTTGGGCCTGGTATGCACTGATCTCCCTCCTTTTGGTGGGTGTAACTACTCGCTGAGGGACACTACTCTCTTTCTTTGCGGTGCGTTCCTTCTGAGGAACTTTGCGTTTCTTCTGAGGGGTCTTCTCCACCCTTTTCATGTGCTTCTCATTCAGTTTGGAGCTCACTGGAGATGATGGGCACCCGGTTGACTCCTTCACCGGGGCCCGCTGAAGTTTTCCCGCGGCTTGCGGTTATTCATCTTTTTTTTCTTTGGGCTGGCACACACTTTGGCGAAATGGCCAGCTCCTCCACAATTGAAACAAATCACATCCCTCCAATCTTCCAGGGATGCGGGCGCTGAGGTGTTGGGAAACAGCTCCTTCCTCTGACTTTCCCTCTCTGGTTCCCTTGACTTCTTTTCCATCAGGGAGGTCAGCATCCCCAACACTTGGGACATCTGTGACTTCAAGGTATCCACCTCTGAGTCTCTTTCCAGGGTCATGGCCGTCCTGACCATCACTGGAGGAGGATTCACCGACTCAACTGGTAGGCTCCTCTTCTTCTCCTCCAGCATAGCTTCTTCCTCTCTGACCGCCCGGATCAAGTCAGGGTACTCCAGGCTCTTCCCGTCCTGTTTTGTGCGTAGCGCCAATGCGATGGGGTCCAGGGGCTGAGATCCTCTCATCACCTGTTGAACATGGGCCTCATCCACCTTCCGTGGGTCAATCCCCTTCTTAAGAATCATCTTATGCAGGATCTTATTCAGGCGCCTCATGAACTCTGACAGCTTCTCTCCTGTCTTCTGGTAGCAATGCTCCAGTTGGTAAGTGAGCGCAGTGATTTTCTCTGTTCCACCGAACACATTCTGCAGGATCTCCAGATAGTCCTGCGCATTACAGTCTGTCTTACTCATCTTGAGATTGCGTGTGGCCTCTAGAGCAGGCCCCTTCAAGCTCTCAGCAATTTTCTGCTTCTTTCTGTGGTCTGGGACTTCCCATTCTTCAAGGGCCTGGTTGGCACCGTCTAACCACTCTTCGAACCCCTCTTCACCTGAGGGTACAGGTTTCCTTCTTGAGAATATTCTAAGCTTTCTGTATCCTGACATCTGGTAATCTGTAGGATCTTTCTTGCACTGGGCTACAAGTTCCCCCAGGACCGTGCACAACTCTGCGCCAAGAATGGTAGATGGCGACCGGGGACTTTCCCTTTTTACCTGTCTTTCTTCTTTTGGGGTGGGTGATGGAGACAGTTTCGGTGTCTTAGACCGTTCTCCTGGCTTAATTGGCAGCGCGTGTTTCAGGCTATAAGTCTGGTCATCTATAGCTTCTACACTTGGATTCTTGAAATGTTCTGGGACTCCGACCTTCCATTCCACTAATGCGTTGGTCAGTGAGGAATTCGTCCTGACATCCACCACCCATGCTTTCTGATATGGTGACTTTGACATCACCAGCTGCCTCACCGATTCTTCTTGCCAGATCCCTGGGAGTTCTATGACTACTACCCCGGCTGGATCTATGTTGACAGTTTTACACCAGTGTCCTACTTCTAGTGGGTCCATGCTGGTACTTTTGGCACGTTGCTTGCTGCAACAGGATCCCGGACTCGAGAGCCCCCACGTGTAGCGCTACCCCCAGTTAAGAGAGCCGCTGGATTGATTTTCAGGCCCTGTGTGCAGCACCACCAACCCCCAGCAATCTGCTCGTCCCACTCTGGCACAGCTAGTCAAGGGGTTATATGTATATCACATTTAAATAGTATTGCAAGGAAATAATCTCCTACAGTAAGACAACACACTGAGGGCAGAGATTAAATATAACCGTTTACTCTTATCTCAAAAGAAGCATAGACAGAACACAACATATGCGATTGGTTAGCAGAGCCCTGCAGAATTCAACACAGCATACAATAATGGCGCTGCGCTGTACTTCACCACGTGTAGCTATTATGGTATGGCGCGCCCTATGGTGCACTAAACAATATCTTAACTTCCCACCCCGGTCAGGCCTGACATGGAATAAATCTCAGTCACCTCCTATAGGGATCTCTTTGCATGCCAGCTTTCGGTGGTGCACTTGATGAATAGCAATTTGTAATCCACAACCAGGCAATAACTTGAAACACTATACTGGGGGGGGGACACTTCAACCCTGTCCTGCTACCGGTCCCCCCGGTGAACAGCAGATAAACGAAACTGTGGGCCTATGCAGTCTATAGGCCTGAACACGGCACAGTCTATTGGTCTGAGCAGGTGCCCGCTCACCACTCCGGACGTGATCCCAGTCCGGAACGTCCACCCTGCTGTGTATCCGCACACAGCGTCTGCAACGATCGGGTCCCTGATCTAACTGATGTCCTCACTCGACAAGTCAGATGCCACCCAGGCTCCGCAGTGGGGTGGAAGGCTCTTCGGAAGTTGCGCAAGGCCCCAGACTTCAGGCTTTGCACTGCAGCAGATCCGCACAGGAAGAAACTGTTGCTTGCAGCGTGGTGTCCAAAGAGGCCGAGCTCCGCCTCGACTCCTCCTTAAATAACCATATCCCATGAGTCTCTGCGGTGGCTAACTGCACTCTGGGTGCCGAACAGGGTTCTGGGTAACGTAGTCCCGGGGCCTTAAAGGAGACCCCGCTACACTTACCTTACCTTACAGGTTTCTATGATGATTCTGGGTGTCATTCAACCCAGAAGAGTAAGGCGATCCAGAAGCAGAAAGGAATTATTGTAGAGGACAGTGCCACACAGTAGGTAAGTATTAAGCCCTGTACACACGATCAGTTTTACCGATGAAAACAGTCCGATGGACTTTTTTCATCGGACAAACCGATCGTGTATGGGCCCCGATCGTCTGTGTGGAACTCCATCGGCCAAAAACCTACGCATGCTCAGAATCAAGTCGATGCATGCTCAGAAGCATTGAACTTCATTTTTCTTGACTTGTCGGAGTGTTTTACGTCACGGCGTTTTGGACGGTCGGATTTTTGACTGATGGTGCGTAGGCAAGACTGATGGAAGTCATCTTCATCGGATTTCCGATGGAAAAATCCATCGGATTAGAATCCATAGGAAATCCGATCGTGTGTACAGGGCTTTAAAGTCAGAGCTACTTTATTTTTTAAACCTCCTAGGGGAGTTAATAAAAATAGTCTGGAGTTTGGATTTAAAGTGCAACTAAGTGGGGGGGGGGGGGGTAGGTATATGTGCACAGCATATGTGCATGTTATGGCAGACTGACCTCTCAGTTTGCTCTCCTCCAGATGGCAGATTTGCACTTTCTGTCAGTGCTGCAACCTTTCCTGATTTTCTTCCACCCCCTGCATCTTCCTTCTTCAGTTATGGTGGACAGTAATGGTACAACTCCTTTGCATTTGCAACAGTGTTGCATTATCCCATTATTCAGCTCCGCATGCAGATGCTAAGTGTGTACACTGGACTTCACCAAAAACTGTGTGAAAAAAATTACCAGCAAACAGGTAAAGGAGTTTTTTTGGTAGATGAGATATACTTTTCTACTTTAATTCCATTTTAATAATGAGAGAATGCAGGGTCCTCTTTTGGACTAGGTATTTAGTAGCTGCAAGGCCCCCCTGGACAAGTTCTTTTTAGGATGAGCTTTCTATAAGTTTCTGACTTGTAAGTGCAAATGAGTTGTTTATTCCTAATGAATTAGCTGAAATTTGTTCTGTGATTAGCCCTGTTGGCACCAGCTAACTCGACAAAATTCAATGAATCACTTGAATTTGGTTGAAGCAGCCAGGTGGAACATTTTTGGCCAAGAGCCTGTATTCAATCAGATGTAGGCGCTGTGAAGGTATTCTGACAGCCATGGGTGCTGACTGTCAAAATGCAATAGCCAGCACTAGGGGTCGACCAATACAGTTTTTTCAGGGCCGATACAATACAGATTTTATGGCTGCCTTTCAGGCCAATAGATGATATCAGGTGCTGATATTCTGTAGATTTTAATTTTTTCATTTTACAGGGTGCTTTTAAATTTATTTTTGTATCACTTTTTTTGCTGTCACAATGAATGTAAACATCCCTTGTGACAGTAATAGGCAGCACAGGTACCCCTTATGGAGGGATATGGGGTCTATAAGACCCCAAACGCCGCAACTCAGCTGACCCCCAAGAAGAACATTCAATCCCTCGTCAAAGGACCCCACTCAAGCTCTAACAATTGATTATGAAGTTAGTGATACTATTGTGCCAAGTTCAAATATGCACTCCAGTTCAGTGCCTGCTCGTTGCAGATAGCTCACGAACTAATACCCTCAAACTTGATCAGTAGTTCATCTGGTATACTACTGACCCTTGTTTTCCCCATACCCTTTTTGTTACTGTACTGTACTAACTGTAACCTCACTGTCTATTTCCCCACCTATTCCTACTCCGGAGAGCACAAGACCACCACAACAAAGTCTTCTTCGAGAGCACCACTTCACCAAGCCTAAGGATCAAGCAGAACCACAAGTTTCCCTTCTGAGCAACCTAACACCCGCAAACTGTGAGTACTACCTTATCTTAACGCACCACACAACACTACCAAGATGCCCAAATTTTGGTCATGTAACATAAAAGGACTGAATCACCCGGTCAAAAGGGCATCCATGTGGAAAACAGCACAAGACTCCCACTGCGAAGCCCTATGCGTACAAGAGACACACTTTAAAATCACAGCAGAGCCCTCTTGCACCAACAAGAACTTTACCCATATTTATAAAGCCTCAGGGCCTGACAAAAAGAATGAGGTCCTGATAGCCATCAAAAACACGACCTCTTTCACATTCCAATTTAGCCAGGTGGATACAAATGGCAGATACCTTGCTTTAAACTGCTCTTTAACCACCTCAATACTGGGCACTTTCACCCCCTTCCTGCCCAAGCCATTTTTCAGCTTTCAGCGCTGTCACACTTTGAATGACAATTGCGTGGTTGTGCGACGCTGTACCCAAACAAAATTTGCGTCCTTTTTTTCCCACAAATAGAGCTTTCTTTTGGTGGTATTTGATCACCTCTGCGGCTTTTATTTTTTGCGCTATAAACAAAAGAAGAGCGACAAGTTTGAAAAAATATTTTTTACTTTTTGCTATAACAAATATCCATTTTTTTCCCCTCAGTTTAGGTCGATACGTATTCTTCTACATATTTTTGGTAAAAATAATCGGAATAAATGTATATTGATTGGTTTGCGCAAAAGTTATAGCGTCTACAAAATAGGGGTTAGATTTATAGCATTTTTATTATTATTATTTTTTTTTACTAGTAATGACGGCGATCAGCAATTTTTATCGTCACTGCGATATTGCGGCGGACACATCGGACACTTTTGACACATTTTTGGGACCATTCACATTTATACAGCGATCTGTTCTATAAAAATGCATTGATTACTGTTTAAACATGACTGGCAGGGAAGGGGTTTACTCTAGGGGGCGAGGAAGGGGTTAAATTGTATTCCCGATTAGTGATTCTTACTGTGGGGGGAGGGGACTGACTGGGGGAGGTGACCGATGGTTGTCCCTATGTACAAGGGACACACCATCGGTCTCCTCTCCCTGTCAGGACGTGGATCTGTGTGTTTACACACACAGATCCATGGTCCTGCTCGGATACTGGGAAATCGCGGGTGCCCGGTGGCCATTGCGGCCGCCGTGCACGTGCATCGGGTACCCAGTGACGCGGCTAGTGGATCCCTAGTGGATTTTAAAGGCGCAACCTCATATGACGTCCGCCCAGAATAACAGTGTCTTCCTGCCGGTTGACAACTGGTCAACATCAGATACACCATTGTGACGGTATACGCCCCCAACAAAAAACAAATCAGCTTTTTAGCTAAACTGATGAAGAAAATCAACTGTTTCAAACAAGGTCACCTTATTATCTGTGGAGACTTCAATATAGTCCCGGATAACTCAATTGACACTTCGTCCCGCTCTAGTGGGATCGCATCACCTATGGGCTCCTTTATACGGACCAATGACCTATATGACGTGTGAAGATGTCACCACACCACCGAAAGAGACTAATCCTACTCCTCCCCTCACCATAACTCCTACACCCGGATTGACTACTTCTTAGTAGACAAGTGGACCCTGCCCAAAGTGTCCGCGTCAGAGATTTCCACCATTACGTGGTCCAACCACGCTCCAGTTACTATGACTTTAAATCATTCACCATCTACTTCCAGCACGCGGATTTGGAGAGCCAACGCCGCAATCATCCACTCACCCACCCACTCAGTGTATATCAAAAATCGCCTAGAAGAATACTTTGCCCTCAATGCAGGATCTGTTGGTGATTACACTGTCCTCTGGAATGCCCACAAAGCGTTCATAAGGGGGATTTTTACACAATTGGGAGCTTGAGAGAGGAGGAGGAGGAGATCACAGCGTCTAGACACCCTCACATCTGATATCAAACAACTAGAAAGCCTAAACCAAGCTAACCCTGACACCACAACCAAAAATAAACCAGGCCTCCTCAGACAGGAATTGAGAACCCATCTGCCAGACTCCTTCGAAAAAGCCCATACTCACTTTAGAGCCAAGCATTACTACACTGGTAATAAGGCAGGGAAGGCCATGGCCACCAGAACTAAAGGTCCTTACTCCAAAACCAAAATCAACCAACTTTTATCACCCCGCTTCAAAACAAAGACTAAATGATCCATCAGCCATTGCAGATGCCTTTAGCTACTACTATAATATGCTTTACAACTTAAAAGATGCTCCCTCTGTTACACAACCATCACCCCAAGACATAGTATAGTTTCTCCAGGAAATTAACCTTCCCAAGTTATCTGTAGACCAACTAATGTCGCTAAATGCCCCATTCACAGCCCCGGAAATAATGCGTACAATCGCAGCTCTATCCTCCAACAAATCCCCAGGCCCTGATAGTCTCACTAGTGAGTACTATAAAAAGTTTGGAATGATCCTAGCACCCTTCTTATCCAATGTCTGCAACAACGCTGCCTCGTCCTCCTCTCTCCCGCCAGAAATGTTATCTGCCCTGGTTATTACTTTGTTGAAGCCAGGTAAGGAACCTACGTGTGCACAAAACTTGAGACCCATCTCTCTTCTCAATCTAGACACAAAGATATATGCCAAACTCATAGCAAATCGATTGATAGACCTGACGCCCCTTCTCATCGATTTAGGGTCAAATAGCCCCTAATGTGATGGATCCACCTAAAAGGGTCGCGTTCTTCCAGGATTGCAAGGGATATTTCCCATGATATTTCCCATGCCGTAAGTGCAATGTGTATTTGCATAACATCAGTGGCAAACGTTGAAGTGACACTTTTCAATCTACTGTCACCTTGCGCATTTACCCAATGAAGCGCTTTACCACCTGCGCTACACAATACATTGTTTATCTTTTGACTTGTCCTTGCAAAAAGCAATATATAGGACGCACGATTAGAACCTTTTCCATTCGTGTCAATGAACATATTGCGAATATCAAAAAGGGCAAAACCAATCATAGTGTCCCACGTCACTATTTACAACACCACGATCGTGACCCTAGAGGGACACAATTTTTGGTAATCGATCAGTTTGTCCCTCATTGGAGAGGAGAATCCTGTTCTCGTCTTGAAACCTATTGGATTTTTGAGTTGCGTACCTACTCCCCGTTCGGTATGAACGTCGAGTGGGACGTCAATTCTTTCATCAGTACAGCTTAAATCACCCTTTATAATATTTGGGAGGTATAAGTCCTTCTTTATTTTCCTTACTTGGTTTATACTGTTTTCATTTTAGATCTGGGCTGTGATGGGATGGGAGATATGTCTCTACACATGCCTAGATCAATTTACATCATCTTCTATTCTTGTTGGTCCTTTGAGATGCTTTTTATTTCTACACCTCTAGGTGGCACTGTGGACCTCATCCATGCTCTTTTCATTTATTAAGTGTTCTTGCATAGCAAGAGCACTTAGTGTTATCTCACATATATGTGATTAAGTGTTCTTGCATAGCAAGAGCACTTATTGTTATGTCACATATATATTATTATTATTAAGTGTTCTTGCATAGCAAGAGCAATTATTGTTATCTCACATATATATTATTATTAAGTGTTCTTGCATAGCAAGAGCACTTATTGTTATCTCACATATATATTCTTATTCTTATTATAGCCAAATTTACCACCCTAACTCCTCCCACAGTTTTTACACTACATAGACAAGTAATATACCGAAACGTGCGGATTGTTCCCGATTGGTGTGCTATTACTTTGTGGAATGTTTCGCCAAATCGTTCACAAAATATCGTCGTTTTTGCGGCAAAATTTGTCCCATAGGAATAAATGGCGAAACTAGAGTGTGAGCTGACAAAATCTGAAAAATCAGGACATGATTTCTAACCTGCCACCACTCCCTCATTTTTAAGCCCACCAACACAAATTTTATATCAAAACGTTCAGCTATCCCTGCTGCCACTACACGTGTCCATGGCTAAGCCATAGTCCTTACAGTTTTCACAGTATGACGATTTGTTTGCAACTCACGCCACCCATTGACATTCATTGAATCTCCCCTCTAGCGACTTCAAATTTGAAGGGCAATTTCTAAACTGTGCCTTTAATTTTAATATTTCAGAGACATACTATATATCAAAATGTAGGTCTGGGTCTTGTGATTCTTACAATATAAAGCTCTTCTCTGTAGGATTTATAGTTTTTAAAATATGACCATTTGAAGAATGGCAAGTATTCAGGAGAGGCTGAAAATATTGTGACCTGTGGTTAGAGCCTGCATAAACAAACATTGGTTTCCTTGGCAACGCTGAGGGAATTATAGCTCCTCCCACACAGCTCTGAGGGGAATTGTAGCTCCTCCCACACAGCTCTGAGGGGAGATTCTGTATCACAAATTGTTGTAACATGGAGGTTGGCTGTGTTGTCTTTCCCTCAGGACACAGTATGTTCCCAATTGGGGTGTCTGGGGGGGAAAAACAATGCACGTCGCCTCTTATTTATCTAAGGCATTTCTAATGTTCAACTTTGCTTACTCTTTTGATTCTGTTATCTGTAAATTAATTACTATGTACCTCTACTATGTACTGTAATACGACATATACTGTTTTCCGCTTTTTATGAGCCCCCCATGATAAAAAAAAAAAAAAAATTGAAAAAATAAATAATAATTCAAAAAAATATAATAATTTAAAAAAATATATCTATATATAATACATTTTGGAAAAAAAAAAGATTAAAAAAATCATAAAATATATATATATATATATATATATTGTGAGGGGGTTAACTCGGTAGCGGGTGTGTGTGACCCCCTGGTTGGGCTCCCCACACAAAAACAGGGCCAGCAGACGGAGGTTGTGGTTTTCAAAATCAAAAGGTGCGGTTTATTTCTCTATGTACAGTGACAAAAACACAGCAAAGCCAAAAAGAAACAAACAAAATAAATCCTGGTCAGTTTGACCTCTGACTAAACATGCAGGTTTCCTAAACTAACAACTGGGATCAGCCTGGTGCTGTCCTAGTCCCTAAGTCCCTGGTTTAGTAAAAGTCCAAACAAATAGCCACACAGGCTTTGCCTCACCGCACAGGGGTTCACTCTCCCTAGACAGTCCACACAGGTCTGGTTCCAGGCATGAGCTAACATCTAATGAAGCTGGGAGTTCTTATAGAGGCCTAAATGAGCTGACAAGCTTCAGCTGGTCTCATCAACTCCCTGTCTCACGACGCCCAGCACTCTCCCTAGAGGTATGAGTCATTCATGAGCCCACTAGCCTCAGCTGGGCTTCATCAACTCCCTAGTTGTATAAGTCGGCATAAAGCCTGAATCTGGGAGAAATATATCTACCCCCCTGGATGCAACCAGGTGACTTTACCTTCCTGCTGTCACATACCCCCCCCTCTTGTTTTAACCTCGGGGTTGGAACACCAGCAATCAGGCATTCATGTACTCGAGACAAAGCATCCACATTCCCCATTTGAACGCCAGGGCGATGCTTTACTGTGAAGTTGAATTCCTGTAGGGCCAGGAACCACCTATTCACTCTTCTATTTGTCTCCTTGTTTTGAGCCATCCACTTTAACGGAGCGTGATCCGTAACCATGTCAAAGTGCCTACCTAGCAGATAGTACCGAAGGGAATCTAGAGCCCACTTCACCGCTAAACACTCCTTTTCAACCGTGGCGTAATTTACCTCATGGGACTTCAACTTCCTGCTGAGGTAAATGACTGGGTGCTCTTCCCCGTTCCAGACCTGGGACAATACTGCTCCTAACCCCACATCTGACGCATCACTTTGTACGACAAAGTCTTTAGAGAAGTCGGGTGAGTACAACACTGGCTGGCTACATAAGGCTTGTTTCAAGAATTGGAATGCTGCCTCAGCCTCGGGGGTCCATTTAATCATGACCGACCCTTTCCCCTTCGTCAGGTTGGTTAGGGGTACAGCCTTAGAAGCAAAGTGGGGAATGAATCGCCGATAATACCCAGCGATTCCCAGAAAGGCTCGTACCTGCTTCTTGCTGTTGGGACGTGGCCAACTCTGGATGGCCTCGACTTTGTTGAGTTGGGGTTTTATTACTCCCCTCCCAATGGTGTACCCAAGATATTTGGCCTCCTCCTGCCCAATGGTACACTTCTTGGGGTTAGCCGTAAACCCCGCTTCCCGAACAGAGTCCAGGACTGCTTGCACTTTTGGCAGATGTGAGGCCCAATCTGTGCTATGGACAATTACGTCATCCAGGTAAGCCGCAGCATACTTCCGATGGGGCCTCAGCATCTGGTCCATTTTCCGCTGGAATGTGGCCGGCGCATTCTGTAACCCGAACGGCATTCTTTTATATTGGAACGCCCCGTCTGGGGTTACAAATGCGGTTTTCTCTTTGGCCGACTTGGCCAGGGGAATTTGCCAATACCCTTTTGTGAGGTCAAGAGTCGTCATGTATCGGGCTGTTCCCAGCCGGTCGATCAACTCATCTATACGTGGCATGGGGTAGGTGTCAAATTTTGTAACTTTGTTCAACTGACGAAAATCGTTACAAAATCGCCAGCTCCCATCCGGTTTAGGCACCAACACAATGGGACTAGACCAATCACTTTGGGACTCCTCTATCACCCCTAAGTTCAGCATTTTCTGTACTTCCTCCCGTATTGCCTCCCGTCGGGCCTCTGGGATCCGATAGGGTTTTAACTTCACCCTTTCACCGGGCGGGGTAATAATATCATGCTCTACCCCAGATGTTTGTCCCGGCAGCTCAGAGAACACCTCCTTGTTGCGAAGCACAAACTCCTTAACCTCCTGTTGTTGGGGTTGTGACAAGGTGGCTGCTATTCCAACCTCCGGAATCACGCAACCAGTTTGAGCTGGTGACCAAGTTTCTGCGACTAGGGACTCTCTATCCCTCCAGGCTTTCAACAGATTAACGTGATATATCTGTTCGGGCTTTCGCCTTCCTGGTTGTCTGACCTTGTAATTCACTTCGCTCACTTTTTCCATTATCTCGTAGGGGCCTTGCCATTTGGCAAGGAATTTACTTTCAACCGTAGGGACAAGTACCAATATCCTATCCCCCGGGGAAAAGGTACGGGTCTTTGCTCCACGGTTGTACACTCTCTGCTGTGCCAACTGCGCTTGGGCCAAATGTTCCTTCACGATGGGCATTACCTGTGCAATTCGATCTTGCATCAGGGCGACATGCTCAATCACACTCCTGTGGGGAGAACTCTCACTTTCCCAAGTTTCCTTGGCAATATCCAACAGCCCTCTTGGGTGTCTCCCATACAGTAACTCAAAGGGGGAGAATCCCGTAGAGGATTGGGGCACCTCCCTAATAGCAAACATCAAATAAGGAAGTAGACAGTCCCAATCCTTTCCATCTCTATCCACCACTTTCTTCAACATTTGTTTTAGGGTTTTGTTGAATCTTTCAACCAGCCCATCGGTTTGGGGGTGATACACAGATGTACGCAATTGCGTCACTTTGAGCAATTTACACAGCTCTTTCATAACCCGGGACATAAAGGGTGTACCTTGGTCCGTAAGCAGTTCTTTACAAATACCCACCCGGCTAAAAACAAGAGATAGCTCTTTGGCTATGGTTTTGGCCGAGGTATTTCTGAGAGGGATCGCTTCTGGATAACGGGTGGCATAGTCCATTATAACCAATATGTACTGGTGCCCCCTAGCGGACTTGATTATAGGACCTACCAAATCCATTGCGATTCTCTCAAACGGGACCTCAATGATGGGTAGAGGGACCAGCGGGCTACGGAAATGTGGCATCGGGGCCGACCTTTGACACACAGGGCAGGAGGAACAATAATTTTCTATGTCCTTCATCACCCCAGGCCAATAGAATCTCTGTAATACCCTCTCTCGGGTTTTCTCTGTCCCCAGATGACCTCCAAGAATGTGCCCATGGGCCAACTCCAACACCAACTTCCTGTAAGGTTTGGGCACCACCAGCTGCTCAACGGTTTCTTCTGCCCTTTTTGCCACCCGATACAGTAGGTCCTTCTCTACGCTGAAGTATGGGTAAGTGCAGGTATTATCTGGGTTCACTAACTCGCCATCTATTTCCACTACGTTTTCCCGTGCCTTTATTAGGGCGGGGTCTTTTAACTGTTCTGTGGCAAAATTTTCCCTGTGAACCTCCAGATCAGAAAACTCCACAGACGGTAGGTTTTCGTCTGAGGAGGTGGGCTCCTCTCCAGTTTCTTGAGTCTCCCCTGCAAATACTGACAAGGGAAATTCTGGAGAGTCCTCACCACTCTCAGAGGAGTTCTGGCTATCACATTCCTGGTACATAGGGGCACCAGTGGGGGGCTCAGGATCATCCCACAGTTCCCAGAACTTCGGAAAATCCCTTCCCACAATGGCGTCATGCGGTAACTGAGATACTAAGCCCACTGGATGAGAGAGGGTACCTTTGGGGGTCTCGAAACACACTGTAGTCACTGGATACTCTCGGGTGTCCCCATGCACACAAATAACAGCTACCTTGCTATTCCCAGAGACCTCTGTTTTAACTAATTCAGCCTTTATCAGGGTCACAAGGCTACCTGAATCCAGTAATACCACAACATTTCTACCATTAATACACATTTTGCATAAATGTTTCTCAGTTCCTCGAATGGCAGTGCATGCGACTGTCGCACACAGCGACTGACGTCTGCCCGTCAGAAAGTCACACTGCATGGGTTCCTCCACAACCGGGCAATTGGCTGCAATATGTCCCGCTTGCCGGCAGCGGTAGCAAACGATCCTTCTTGCGGCCTCTTGAGCCGCTGATTTCCCAGGCTGTTCTCGCCAAACTTGGGGTAGAGCTCCCACCCTCTCACTCTCTCCACCCTCACCCCTTGGAATCCTCTTATCCGCCCCTGGGGATGGTCTGGTCTTAGGGTGGAAAGTCCGAGTGTCTCTGGAAGAGGCCGTCAGGTTCTCTGTAGCCAAGTATTTCTCTACACGATCCACAAGACCACCGGCCGTCTCTGGGTCTCCATGGCTTACCCACTTTTGGATGGCAGTAGGAAGAGCTCTCAAAAACCGATCCATTACAACACGTTCCACAATCTCTGGTGCGGACAAAGTCTCTGGCTGTAGCCACTTCCTGCTCAGGTGAATGAGATCATACATTTGAGACCTGGGGGGTTTTCCAAGCTGGAAAGTCCAGTTATGCACACGCTGAGCCCGGACAGCCAGGGTGACACCCAGCCTTGCCAATATTTCAGCTTTTAGCATCACATAGTCTTTTGCTTGGTCAGGCTCTAGGTCATAGTAAGCCTTCTGCGATTCACCAGTTAACAGAGGAGCCACCAGTCCAGCCCACTGCTCCTCAGGCCACTTTTCTCTTTCAGCAGTCCTTTCAAATGTGGTCAAAAATACCTCTGGATCATCCTCTCCAGTCATTTTTGTCAATAAACGACTCACCCCAAAGGACGCGGTATTAGTGGGACGGCTTTCCTCACTGGTCTGCGGACGTTGCTGCATTACTGCTTCCATTTGTTGTAGTCTCTGCTCTTGCTTCTGTAACAGGTCTATGAAGCGGGCCTCAGATTGCTGCTGGGCTTGTTGATGAGCTTTCTGCTGGGCTGCAAGGCTCCTTTGCAAACCTGCATTTGTCTGCTGTTGATTGGCATTTGCTAGAGCCAGCTGTTTCAGTATCTCCTCCATGCTGGCTTAAAAAAAACTGCCACTGGTTCTCCACCAACTGTGAGGGGGTTAACTCGGTAGCGGGTGTGTGTGACCCCCTGGTTGGGCTCCCCACACAAAAACAGGGCCAGCAGACGGAGGTTGTGGTTTTCAAAATCAAAAGGTGCGGTTTATTTCTCTATGTACAGTGACAAAAACACAGCAAAGCCAAAAAGAAACAAACAAAATAAATCCTGGTCAGTTTGACCTCTGACTAAACATGCAGGTTTCCTAAACTAACAACTGGGATCAGCCTGGTGCTGTCCTAGTCCCTAAGTCCCTGGTTTAGTAAAAGTCCAAACAAATAGCCACACAGGCTTTGCCTCACCGCACAGGGGTTCACTCTCCCTAGACAGTCCACACAGGTCTGGTTCCAGGCATGAGCTAACATCTAATGAAGCTGGGAGTTCTTATAGAGGCCTAAATGAGCTGACAAGCTTCAGCTGGTCTCATCAACTCCCTGTCTCACGACGCCCAGCACTCTCCCTAGAGGTATGAGTCATTCATGAGCCCACTAGCCTCAGCTGGGCTTCATCAACTCCCTAGTTGTATAAGTCGGCATAAAGCCTGAATCTGGGAGAAATATATCTACCCCCCTGGATGCAACCAGGTGACTTTACCTTCCTGCTGTCACAATATATATTGAAAACAAATCATTTTGAAAAAAAAATAAAAAAAATTAGAGAAAAAAAAAATGTTTTTGAAAAAATTGTTCCGCTCTTTCAGCTAATGATGGGACTTCTTCAATTTTTTTCTACTATTTCTACTTTTTAAAATATTAAGCTTTTTAACACTTTTCACAGTTACTCCAGCCACTCCAACCACACAACAGTTGCTCAAGCCACTCTGTAAGGTTGCGCGTTAGACCACTTCTATCCCTTAGAGTCTAGGCCGGACCAATGGGTGTATGGATGCGCTCTATGACCGGTCAGGTAATTAAGACACACACAAAGATGGTGGTTCAAAAATTACAATGGTGTATTGATAGCTCTGCATACTTATAGTCCTACAACAGGGAGTCTCCTCCCACAGTCACAAATGAACGGAGTATATTCAAGAGAAAACATGAGGTTACAAGACATATCTATCAATAGCTATTATAAGATATTCTGCCTGGAGACAGTAATACAGTAATATCTGTCTATAAAGCTGCAAAAAATATAGGTGCTAAGACCATAATCCAGGCACTGAGCCAGATCTTGAAGTCTGTGAAAAAGTAGCTTGACCACTAGTCTTATATCCTGTCATTCTTAACAAGTTCTACAAAAATAGCTGTAAGTGTTAACATCAGAGAGTCTGACATTAGCAAACTTAATATCTTACTGCAAAAATACAAATATATTTACTGTACTTACATATTGACTTGGTATTGCTAAAACTTATAAAAGCTGAAATGTAATGAAGATCAATAGAGACCCCCAATAATCTTACAAACCCTCCTTTGATCAAGGCAGATAAAAAAATGTATCCGCCGGGTCCTGACGGCTTCTCTGCCCTATATTATAAAAAATGTACTCATCTTCTTGCGCCATTGCTGACAGATGCTTTCAATTCACTTCTGAACAACCAATCCTTTCGTCCTGAAACCTTAACAGCAATAATCACAATGATCCCCAAACCTCATTCAGATGATTCATCTTGTGCTAATTACAGGCCCATATCCCTGCTTAATCTTGATATCAAACTACTAGCGAAAATTCTAGCAACTCGTTTGAACAATATTATTGGTTCATTAATAAATAAAGACCAAGTTGGTTTTATTCCTTTTCGCCAAGCAGCTGATAACGTACGCAGGGCAACTTTATTAATCCAAGCAGCTAAAACACGGCGAATACCTATGTGTCTTCTGTCGTTAGATATTAAAAAAGCATTCGACACAGTATCATGGCCCTAGCTACATTTTGCTTTACAAAAATGGGGGTTCGGTCCTCACTTTCTTTTTTTTTTTGTAAATTATGTTTTTATTGGTTTTTTCACAGTACAGAAAACAACACTCCACACAGCGTGGAGACAGCCAGCCCCAAAATTTGCCGGTGTATACAGTCATAAAACAGAACACAAATTATCACATTAAACCTGTGACACTCCCAACCCCCCCCCCAAAAACCAACAAAGTATACCTCCCCCCCTTGCCTAGATAGGAACACAAATGTCACGGGCCAGCTACCAGAGGCGGCCCGCCATGATTGAGAAGTACAGTCCAGTAGCTCCCTGTAAAAACAAGTTGGATAAAGCTTATGAAAACAGTTCCCCCCTCGCCCCCAAACCCCCCCACCCAGACACAGGACCTCAGGAAAGGAGACACTACCCCATCCCTACAATTTTAATAGATCAATCAGATGCTGTATCTATAGTAGCCATCCAACCCCCCCAAACCTTGTCAAATTTAGTCAGTGCCCCCCTACTCAAATAAGTGGCTTTATAAAAGGGTATTGCTTTATTGACCAACGCTTTCCACGCGTCAACAGTAGGAGCTGCAGAACACTTCCATGATAGGATGATGCGCTTTTTAGCGTAGTACAACAAAAGCATGAGTAAGGTTCGTATAGCCCTGGTAGTGGCCAGGGGTTCAACCAAATGTAGGAGACAAACCTCAACAGACATGGGGATAGATATGGATGTGACCGACCTAATACAGTCAGCAACGGCCTGCCAGTAGTGTTTGATTGGAGGGCACTCCCAAAAGATGTGCATAAAGGTGGCTAAGGGTGCAGAGCATCTCCAGCAGAGAGAGCTCTGCGTCCCATACATCCTTGCCAGTCTTGCCGGAGTAAGATAAACTCTGTGCAGAAACTTATACAGGATCCGTCTGTCCCTACTCGAGACCAAACATTGAAAAGCCGTCCCCCACATGTCATCCCAATCATCTCTGTCCAACCCCGGGGCCACAGCCTCCCAAGCATCTCTGCAGGGTCTGAGTAGGAAAGTAGTTTCCGGGAACAGGTCTTTGTAAAAACTGGAAACTGATTTTGATAGAGATTCGCTGCGCGCCAATAGCTCAAGATCACTGGGCTCCAGGCTAAGGGTCCCCCCAAACTGCGAGTGAAAGGCATGCCTCAACTGCAGATACCTGAAAAAGTGGGAGTTGGGTAAATCATACTTTTGTTTCAGTTCATCAAAGGACAATAGGGTACCATCAGACACAACATGGGCCAAAAGCTTAATTCCATACCCCGTCCAAACCGCCGGGTCCGGGTAGCAGAAAAAATGTGGTAGGTTGGGGTTCTTCCACAAGGGGAGACTAGGCGATAATCTAGTAGAGCTAGGTGACCGCAATCCCTGGACCACAGCCCAGGCCCTCATCACTGAGCGCATGGAGTGCGTCAAAGGGTAAGGAGCCCTCAGGCCCCTGTAGACCAAATGAGACAATGCCTCATAAGAGCCCACACAGGCAGCCTCCAGGGATACAGACGTATCATCCGGAGGAACAGTTAACCAGCGGTGGGCCACCGCTAATTGCCCAGCCAAAAAATATTTGTGGAAGTTAGGGACTGCAAGCCCTCCCTCCCCACATGGCTGCTGCAAAATCGCCAATTTAAGGCGAGGGACGCCTCCCTGCCACAAAAAGGAGGAAATCATGGTATCAATGGATTTAAAAAGGGACTTGGGAATCCACACTGGAGAATTTCTAAGGGTATATGGCAATAGTGGCAGAACTTTCATCTTAATCAGATTGATTTTCCCTATGAGGGACAATGGGAGATTTTTCCAAGCCTGAAATTTTTTAGATATTGCAATGAGTAGCGGAGAGATATTGAGATTAACAAAGTCCGTCACAGAGTTAGTGATCTGAAGCCCTAAGTATTTAATTTGGGAGACCCACTGCAAAGGAACGTCAGGATCAGCCCGATCAGGGACGGGGTGGGAACACAGGGGAAGTATCTTAGACTTAGTCCAGTTAACCCGGAGCCCAGAGACTGCAGCAAATTTTTCCAAAAGTGACAACGCCGCCCGTAGAGAAGGCCCAGTATCTCTGATAAACAACACTAAGTCATCCGCATAAAGTGCTGTGGTTTCAGTTAGTGTGCCTACGCAGATGCCCTGGATTTGGGAGGAAGAACGTAGCGCAATCGCCAGAGGCTCCATGATGAGAGCAAACAGGCCGGGTGAAAGCGGACACCCCTGCCTGGTGCCCCTGGACACCGGAAAAGTCCCAGACACCCCTCCATTAAAGCGGAGGGCCGCAACCGGGTGGTCATACAACAACGAAATCCATTTAAGAACCTGGGGCCGAACCCCATGCGTTGCAGGACATAGGTCATATAACCCCAATCAATGGAGTCAAAGGCCTTCTCCAGGTCAAAGAACACCAGAGCCCCCCCCGAAGACACCTCAGCCCCCAACTGTGTGTGAGTAAACACCCGTCTCAGGTTTATATCAGTGGCTTTCTGGGGCATGAATCCAGTCTGGTCAGGCGATACCAAGAGGTGTATAATTTCCATCAGTCTATTAGCTATCATTTTGGTGAGGATTTTCAGATCCATGTTTAAGAGCGCTATGGGTCTATAGGAAGAACAGCAGAGAGGGTCCTTATCGGGTTTGGGGAGTAACACAACATGCGCCTCATAGAAAGATGCCGGAAGGTCCCCTAAGTCAAAACAGTCACTATATAGTTTTAAGAGTCTGGGGGATAAAACATCTAAATACTGCCTATACCACTCCGCCGGGAGTCCATCCGGGCCCGGCGACTTAGAATTAGGGAAAGATGCAATGGCAGACGCCAATTCTTTGTCCGTGAAGGGGGCCTCCAGACTGGCCACCACCTCCTCGGACAACTCCGGGATCTGAAGGGGACCCAGCAGGTCAGTCAGGTCCTGGTGGTCATATGGCGGGATAGCTGAATAAAGTTCCGAATAGTAGGACACAAAGGCCTGCATTATGCCCCCACTATCTCTTATTATGGTCCCATCTGGGGAAGAGACGCACAGGACGACGGCATGCGCCCTAGTGTCCACAGAGAGGTACGCCAACAGCCTCCCATTCTTATCGCCCCTCTCAAACAATTCTTCAGCCCTACTCTTGCGAGTGCAGTGGGCCAAGTCCTGAAAATGTACCAGAAGGGCCCTCCTGGCCATTTGCAGCTCAATCAGAGAAGCGGGGGAAGGCGCATTGGCATGCGTCTGTGCGCACAGAAGTTCATGGGCCTGCAACTCCTCAGATTTTGAGTTTTTCTCCATCCTAGCAGCCTTTATGGCTGACACATATGCCCCTCGTGTGGACGCTTTAAACGCGTGGTCCTCACTTTCTTAACTGGGTTTCATCACTATATAATAATCCCAAAGCCTATATTAAATATGCTGGATATAAATCTGGTTGCTTTAACATAAATAGAGGTACACGTCAGGGTTGTCCACTCTCCCCACTTTTATTTGCCCTACTTATTGAACCCCTAGCTCAGGCTATACGATCTGACCCTTCAATCAAAGGGATAGACTTAGCTGGTCATCAGCACAAATTATGTTTGTTTGCTGACGATATACTAATATTTATGTCTTCCCCTCATATTTCTGCTCCCAACCTTATAAGTAAGCTAGATCATTTTGCACAGATATCTGGACTAATTATCAACTCTCAAAAATCTACAGCCTTAAATATCTCCTTACCTCCCCATACTTTACAACAAGCACAAACTTCCCTCCCATTCTCCTGGTCTACATCGCACCTGACCTACCTAGGAATTACTCTTACTCCCAATTTAACTGAATTCTTCTCAGCTAACTTTCCGCCATTACTAAAGCAAATTACCAATCTCCTTAAACAATGGTCTTCTTTACCAATCTCATGGATTGGTAAAATAAACGTAATAAAGATTACTATTTTACCCAAGATACTATATCTATTTCGGGTTTTGCCCATTCCAGTTCCAGCATACTTTCTTAGAAATCTTCAACGCAAAACACTAGCGTTCATCAGGGGCTCTTTAAAACATCGTTTATCTAAACACACACTCTACCTTCCCAAACTTAAAGGTGGACTATGATTCCCCAATTTCGCCTCTTACCATGCAGCTCAAATAGCATGCATCCCCAAATATCACGCAAAATACGAAACCCCACTCTGGGTTACAATTGAAGCAATTGACTGTGATCCATTTTCTATAACAAATTTAATTTGGTCCAAACCCTCAGATCATAAAAATATAAAAAATAAGATTACCAAACACACAGTTACTATCTGGGATAAATTTAAACTTATCAAAGGACTACAATCTCCTCATGTTCCCCTTCTATCATTTATTAGAAACCCACTATTCTACCCAGCCTGCACATTCCCTAATTCATTTAAAAAATGGATCTCCTCTGACATAACGCAACTCTGTGATTTATCGACATCTACCTCACTTATAACATTTCCTGAA
Organism: Rana muscosa; assembly: GCA_029206835.1. Classification (NCBI taxonomy): domain Eukaryota; kingdom Metazoa; phylum Chordata; class Amphibia; order Anura; family Ranidae; genus Rana; species Rana muscosa. Next base: position 77,686,327 of record CM055121.1, read on the forward strand.
CTATGTGATAGGCATCAACTCCCCCAATCAGAACTTTTTCGATATCTGCAGATCAAAAAAAAATTCACGCCATATATACAAAATATGAGTAAGCTCAACGAACTCACACAATTTGAACGTATATGTAAACGCGAACCTCACTCTAAGGGTCTCATATCAATAATATATAAACACCTTATTACTTTGCCTACTGCAGACCCACCATCATACGTGGCAAAATGGGAGAGAGACCTTGGACTTCAGTTGGAACCATCCGATTGGGATAAAATTTGGACCACAACAAAATCATCTTCACAAAATATAATAGCTCTAGAGACAAATTATAAAGTACTTTTGCGCTGGTATTTGGTTCCTGTCAGAATCGCGAAATATATTCCGCAATACTCCCCACTCTGCTTCCGTGGCTGTGGTGAACTAGGATCACACATACACATATTTTGGGATTGTCCCGTTACAAAATGTTTCTGGAAAGAGGTTTTTCTTATCCTCTCTACCTTATTCAAAAAAACAATCAAACCTGACCCTTCAATTACACTACTAAATCTAAAACCGACTTCTATTTCCAACACTCAATTCAAACTCCTTCTACAAATCACTACTGCAGCAAAGCAGACAATCGCCAAAGCGTGGAAAACCCCAACATTAATGATCTCAGAAACCAAAACCAGAATAAACCAAGCCATGACCCACTCAAAAACGGAAGCCATTACCAATGATAATATTGGAAAATTTGAAAAAATCTGGAATCCTTGGGTGACTAATTTTTTCCCTCCCAACTTTGACATCACATTATTAAGACCTTGGTAATATAACTACTAATAGCTATTTAATATACTAATATTATCAGACCAACATTATAAGATACCCCGGGGACCTTTTCGACCTTTTCTATCTTTATTTTTTTTCTCTTCTTCTTACCCTTCCCTCTCTTCTATCTTCGCTCTTTAGCTCTTTTTTTGTTGTTTTTTCTTTCTTAGCATATATTGTTATTATATGCAAAAATGGTAGCAACATTTTTTTTTTTAATGTTTTTTATTTATCAATATATTTCAGCTTTAGAGCTCCTTTGAAACAATACAAACCTTATATATTACAATAACATTATATGAGGTCTAGAAATTATGACCCTTCATTTTTTCTTTATAAATCCTTATATTACCTTACATGTTATATATTATTACTAAATCTGGTTTGTAATTAATAAATTCAACACTAAGCATATATTTTAGCAAGACTCCAGATAATGGTCAACATATGTTAAACTTAAATTACTGTTTTTTTTCTCCTCTTCTGTTGTTGTTGCCTTCAAAAATCACTGGAGCTTGACATAAATATCGAATTTGTGTTCTCCTTAACTGCTACTATTTATAGTGACTATGTTTATTGACAATATATGCTTGTAATTTTGAAAATTTAATAAACAAATTTGACAAGAAAAAAATGTATCCGCCGTGATCATTATACCATCTGTGTGTAGCGAACATTGCCATCCGGGTGGAGGAATCATTTCTCTCCTTTGCCCCTAGGCTGTTCATTTTCCCAATAGCACAGAACACTAGTTTAATTACCAAATATATAATGAGAATCAAAAGCAATATGACTATAATTGCCATAGCTATATCTTTCATCCAGGAAAATATTCCTTTGAGGCCAAATCCCTCCCCTCTAAGAGGATCCCAGGTCCTGGCAATGTCCCTTGCTTCTTGTTGTAGTTTATTTACCTCATTCCTGTGTTGTGCAATAATGTCATAATAGTCAGGTATCTCTACAGATGTATTGTGAATCCATGTGCAACATTCATAATCCTCTGTAACCTCACACAATCCTGTGAGTGCAGTACTCATGGATTCAATGGCAAAATCATGGAGTTCTAATTGCTTCCTAATTGCTCTAGTCTCAATGTTTAAGCTAGTAATGTCATCAGAATTCTTTTCCATTATCTCATCAATAATTCCTGTGTAATTATTTATCCTTTTCATCATATCAATTCCCCATCCTGTCCAGGAGGGAAACCAAGCCCAGCTCATGTCTTTTTCTAAAAATAGTTCTCGCTTATTGCAATGTTTAAGGGGGTAGCGGGGATGGGGGCTAGCTTTCATAAGGTGTTCCCCTTCTTCCCCTCCCAATATTCCCATTACCAGGACCAGGGCTGTTACATAACACCATCCCTGTGGACCCGCTGGGATCCAGGGGTAGCAAACCTTTCCACAGCATATGTATGTATTATTCCCCAGCCCAAAACGCCTTGTTTTAATATCCTGTACCTGACCCTCTTTATTGAATGCGACTGACACAAGACGGGTTAATAATTTTTCCCAAACTTTGTGTTCTTGTTGACTGAGTTAATAGCTGTGTTTATAGACTGATTGGCAAAACTATACATTGGTCCTTCGAAAATAGTGAAGTTGAATGTACTATTCCCGATGATTCTCTTATAAGGGGCTCCCCTAGTTATGTTAAAGACTGACTTGGAACAACTACCTTCATTTCTAGTTGAATTGCCCAGTTGGATGCACCACTCAGGTTTATGTGTTTTTCCTTTTGCAAAAAACGTTATGTCCTGGCTTCATTGTTTAAGCGAGATGTTCTGTATTACCAACCCTGCGGTGTCATTAAGGAGAGGTTTAAGATTCACTGGTACTGACAAGAGGGGGATTCTAGCTGTTTCTGGGTGAAGTTTACTACATATCCAGCATCTGTCATACCCTGATTTTCTAGCATAAGAATATTTAAATTTCAGTAACAGCATTTTGTCAGTAAAACCTCCAGCCAATTCCCTTTTTGGTCTAGTGTGGTTATATTTTTGAGCTGACCCTCTTTGGGAACCTTGGGAACCCTGGGAAACCATCCCGCATGATTGGTAAAAATAGCAACCCCACACAACTAATATACTAATGAGGACAGTACAAGAGAGAACGAGAAGTAATAACATTGTGACCTTAAATTTTTCCCTGGGGGCTTCTGGAATAGTAAACTGGCAACGTATTTTAGACACTCTAGAGTTCAAGGGGGTTACAGGACTGGGGGAATCGCAAGGTCGAATGAAGCTCCAGTCTCTTTCGGGGGTGTTTGGTCTGGTGATGGGGGGGGGTTTGGGAGTAGTCATGTTCTGGGGGGGCCACTATGTTGCAATATTCATTGTCTTCTAGTGGTGGGGTTGGGGGCAAGGGGCGATGGAATTCTGGGAGTCCAGTTTCTCCTGAGGCTCCGATTCCCTCTGTCCTGATGGAGTGCTGTCCGGCGTCTGTAACATCGCTGGCCACTTCTTCAGTCTGGATGCATGGAACCATTGTGGACCTTGGTCGGTGAGTACAGCAGTCCTGGTGACCTTCTCAATTCGGAATGGTCCTTGATAGACTGGTCTCGTGTGTTTTCTTACTGCAAGCTGCTTGACAAACACTTTGTCACCCGGGATGAAAGGATGTGTTGGTTCTGTGGAAAAAGGAGGAAAGGTGACAGCCACTTGTTCATATTTTTCAGTAAGACTACTTACCAAATGTTTCACGTACTCTTCCTGTAAGGAAAATATGTTATCCTCACCTGTCCCTATCCCTTCTGTCCCTCCTTTTCTCATTTGTGCTGGCCTTCCCATAAATATCTCAAAAGGAGATATTCCTGTTCTGCTGTGGGGGGTAGTCCTGATTTGATATAAGACTGCTGGCATGAAATCTAACCAGTTTTTCATTGTGCCACCTGTTGCTTTTTTCAATTTATCTTTTATGGTTCTGTTCATTCTTTCCTCTACTCCTGAACTCTGTGGGTGCAACTTCCATTGGATGCCTAGAATTTTTACTAGCTCCTTCACTAAGGCCGAGGTAACTGTGTGGGGACTTGTGTGTAATCTATTTGTAAATTCTGCAAAGGACCTGTAGGGGGCGCCAAATGTCCATGTAACCCGTGTTTCTTTCCTTGCACATTATTCTGTGCACAGGTCAGGCAAGATTCTACTAGGGATTCTATCATATGGTGCACCCTTTTTGTGCAAAAAGTTTCATTATACAATGTTAGAATACCTTGCGGGCCTATGTGTCCTGGTCCGTGTAAATATGACAGTAAGAGGGGTGCTGCAGCCATAGGGATTCCTATTATTCCCTCCTTGGTTGACCAAAGTCCATTAGGATCTTTTGTCAACCCGTGGCCCCATATCTGCTGTCAGTGTAAATGTTTACATCTTTGCCTTCAAAAAATCTGACAAACTCTAGTTAGAGCAATGAGTTCTGCAATCTGGGCTGAACTAGCATTCAGAGATTTGGCTTCAATCATTACATCTGGCAATTGAAAAATGGCATAACCAGTTTGATAAGTTTTGCCATCAGGTCAGGAGCAGCTGCCATCTACATAAACATTTTCCGCATTTGGATACGGAACATCTGTGAGGTCTGGTCTAGGGAGGGTAGTTTCTGCAAGTACCTCAGTGCAATCGTGTTCCTGAATGTAAAAACCTAATGAGCTTTGAGGTTTCTGAACATGATTTTATGGTGAGATTGTGAGTGTTGAGCAATATAATCTCATAGCCGCTGGACCTTTGTGCTGTCATGTGTTGTGTATTCATGTTTGTAACTGTATGTGTGGTATACAGTGTAAGTTCATGTCCCAGAACCACCTTTGAAGCCTCCTGTACTGCCATCGCACAGGCTGATAAGGCCTGTAAGCAATGTGGCATACCTTGAACTTGAATTGGAAGTCTCTTTGAGATGTATGATACGGGTCTCAGAGAATTCCCATGTGATTGTGCTAGGACCGCTGCAACCGTAGGTCCACATACCACACAGTACAATGAAAATGGCCCGCGCACTCTATAAGTCCCAATGCAGGGGCTTGCCTTAGAGAGCTGATTAATGCTGTGAAAGCCTTAACCCTCTCTGTTGTCCAATCAATAAACTTTGGGGCATCCTGCAGGGTAGCATCCCTTAGGATAGAATCATAAGAGCAATCAGGTATCCCCTGCCTGCAGTATATTATGGACCCTAGGAAAGAGAGAAGCGCTGACTTGTCTCTTGGTGGACTCCAGGAGGACAGTGCCTTGATTCGAGCTGGTGACACCAAACGTTCGGTTCGGATTATGCACCCCAAGTACTCAACCTGCGACCTGCACCACTGGATCCCTTTCCGAGACACCAAGTGACCTTTCGAGGTGAGGAGAGTTAGTAGGTGCTCTGAGTCCTCCGCACAGCTGACCTCATTTTCATTACACAGTGGTAGGTCATCCACATACTGAAGCAACACTGAGCCTTCTTTTGGTACCCAATCGATTCAAGACCATGGAGTACGCTGCAGGACTGTCCGCAAAGCCTTGCGGGAGCCTAGCCCAGGTTCAAAGTATTTTTGGGCTTCCTCTGCAACAGGTATGGAAGAGAACGCAATACTTAAATCAATGACCGTGTAGACCTTGGACATTGCCGGTATCTCACAAAATATTATAGCAATATCCCCAACCAAAAGTGGAAGGGGGACAATAGCTTTGTTCAGGGCCCTTAGGTCCTGTACAAAGCACCATTCACCACTGGCTTTGCGTACTGGGTGAATGGGGGTGTTCCAGGGACTGGTTGTGTGTTTCAGTATTCCTTCTGCTAAATATTGCTCTATTTGTGGTGCTATGCCTGCAATTTTTCCCCTTGACAGGGGATATTGTTTTTGGTAATGTACTACTGCTCCTTCCCCAATGATGGGCTTGTATGGTGTACAATGTGTGAGTCAGTGCCCATATAGGGTGTGCTTCAAGGTGTGCCGTAGTAGCATAAAGTACCCTCTAAAATCCTGTCTTTTTGGGTTAGAAAAATCACAGATTTCTGATGTAGCCAGCAGGCCTCCATCCTCTGTGAATTTGATCTGTATGTTTAAGCTTGACATTAAGTCTCTTCCCATAGGAAGCGGACAGTCAGTCAGAACAGCAAAACTCATTTCAAAAAGATGTTGGTCATGAATTGTACCAACGGGCAATCTGCCTCTTCCCATATTACCCCTGCGGTTAACTCCCCTACTTGTTCCTCTCCTAAGGGGGCATTCTGACTTCTGGTGTCCCATGTCCCCGCATGTGAAACAACCCTGCCGATAATCCTGGGGATATGACTGGTATGGTGCTTGTTGGAATTGTTGGGGAACTTGTGGTGTATAAGGGACAACCATTTGTGCAGCAGCTAATTGCGGGCTTTCTATCTGTTCGGGGTTAAATGAGGGAAATACCCCTCCTTTTGTGGTGAATAAGCCTGAGGATGCATGTTATTTCTAATGTCTTCCAGAAAGGCATCAGGTTTTTAGATTTGACCAATCGGGGTTAATTAGTTTCAGCAACTGTGTTGTTTTAGGATCTCCCCCGGACATGACTGTGCTCACATACAGTTCAGGGTTCTCCATTCCTGTATCTTTGTATAACTGGTATACCCGTTTACCAAATGAATAAAAGTTCTCTCCCGATCCCTGCTTTGCAGTGCACATTATCCGCAAAAGCGCTTTCTCCTTTGTAACTTTTCTGCCAAACAGCTGCTACTGCTGCTCAAAATGATTCCCATCCCTTTGCCTTTTTAAAGGGATCATATTCAGCAAACAATGTTTTAACTTCTACAGCGCAGGTTGGATCTGGATCCACTTTCTGTATTATTATTTCACAGTCATCGGCATTAATGTCAGTGCCCGCGCAATGTCTCTGTAAAAACAGCGCTGCCTCTCTAGGGTGTTTGCGGGGCTTTGGGCAAAGATCTTTAATATCCCTTAACGTCCCGAGGGGGAGTGGGATATGGACCGGGGTGTCTCCCATGTGAATAACAGGGAATTTGAGGGAGTCTTAAATACCGGCAATAGGGGGGTATACTAGAGGAGATTGGAATCTTGTCCTTCCCTACCCCTTTGTCCTCTCCCTCTGCCCATAGTTCCCCATCTATTTAAACCTATGCCTACTCCTCTCCTGCAGGAGCATAATGGTTTCCAGTGTCCCATATCTACGCAAGTGAAACATCCTTCCTGGATGTCCTGGGTTTTCTTCTTTTATCATTAAATAAGTGGGGGCTGACGGATTAGGGTCAGGAACAGGGGGATATGGTGGTGCCTTTTCTGGGTTTAAAATAGGGGAATATCTTTTCTGGTATATGGAAGGGGGGAATTTGGGACTTTAAATGAGGCTGCAGGCATGGTGCGGGTAAAAAGTACACATTTAATGATCATGGAAATGCATGACATATCACATTGCCAAATTGGTTATGTAAAAAAGAAAAACATTGCAATAAATGTATTTTCCTATAATCTGCCAGACACATAAATATGTGTATGTACAGTTGGAGCAACAAGGAAACAACAGTGCATCACCAAGCGCCACATAAACATCTGGGCTGTTGAATGAATACATAAAATGAACATACAAGTGTGCAAGTGTCCTATTAACAGCAGAAACGACAAAGGATAAATTAGATATATAAAAATCCACGTATATATATATTGTTTACTTTGGGCAGTTTATGCTTTACCCCTGGCCTCTATAGAGATTGACATTAGGACATTGTTTTTTCAGATTCCATATGGTTACCACCATTTGGTTCATTCCTTGTTGCATGTCACACTAGCCTACACCAAGGTCCTGGGTCTCACTTCCCTTGGGGGAAGTCCTCCATGCCCCCCGCTTATGTGCACAGTACGTTACCTCAGCTCCCGTGGCAGACTCGTGTGGACGTGGTCCTGCATCCACCGCTTCTTCCTGTTTAAGGTTCAATGTGAGTACTTCAGGTGGATATTTCTCCATCTTCCACATTTCTTACTTTGTTCAACCACCCACTATACCTAACCAGTTCATACCATCAAATTTTTTATAGATATTCAAGCATCCGCCCCTGAAGAGTGTCCCACCTACACGAAACGCGTCGGACACCAGGGATGCACCATATGACCACATATGATTTTCTCTGTACCACTGGTTCCAATATATATATATACGTGGATTTTTATATATCTAATTTATCCTTTGTCGTTTCTGCTGTTAATAGGACACTTGCACACTTGTATGTTCATTTTATGTATTCATTCAACAGCCCAGATGTTTATGTGGCGCTTGGTGATGCACTGTTGTTTTCTTGTTGCTCCAACTGTACATACACATATTTATGTGTCTGGCAGATTATAGGAAAATACATTTATTGCAATGTTTTTCTTTTTTACATAACCAATTTGGCAATGTGATATGTCATGCATTTCCATGATCATTAAATGGGTACTTTTTACCCGCACCATGCCTGCAGCCTCATTTAAAGTCCCAAATTCCCCCCTTCCATATACTGAACCCGGGATGGAGGTGCACCACATATGCACCTTATCTAAAGTCCCAACCTCCCCCCTTTTTCCTTCTATCTTTTCTGGTATTCCATCATAGCCCTTTTCCACTCTCTACAACATTTACTCATATAATTCTGATCCCATTTCCCTTCAGGATAATTATTTTTATCATGTATCCCACATATTTTCTGTACTTCCTTCCAATCTTCCTCACTACATGGCCCTGCTGGCCCTAAACCAGAAATTTGCAAACATTGTGATCTCTGTAGTATCAAAGTTCAAAAATGGTTCAACAACATTAGGGGCTAAGGTACCCCTTGCAAAATCATATGGGGAGGGTTGGCCGTGCTCACCTTCAAGGCCATCCTTTCCCTGCTTGTTTCCCATTATGCCAAATACAAATGCCTTACAACCACAAATGTTGACTAATTTGGGGCAAATAGTATAAACCTCTCTGTTTTGATGGCAGAGAGACTGTATTTCCCACGGAGTTAAACCTTCTGCAAACTTCCTGTTCTGGTTGTGGTTATGTAGATTATATCTCAGAACCCAAAATTTTGGGGTCCCTCCTTCCGGAAAATAAGGACCTTTCCCAATCTTATTCTTGTATCCCCCAGGGACTGTGGCCAATAGTGTGGGTACCCGTCCATGAAATATGTACAGGACACCAGTTAAACACTCAGGGCAGTTCTGGGGCATCTATTATGGCAAGTATGGGTCACAAAATTCAATCAACAATTTTAACAGTCTTAATACTTTAACCTACCATTAACTTTATCACTTTATATGACTTAACACTTTAACATGCATGAAACAATTGATTAGAGAAACTGTATGATTCCCAACATCAGGTCTATATAAAAGAATACAACCAACAGAAAACGCAATAATGTACATATATGCATATATCCTTATCAAAAATTACCCATAAAACAATTGGGATAATTAAAACTTAGAGCTCCATACACCCGTCCTTCTAAACCCGGGAGCAATATTTGCTACCCTATAATATTCCTATCCTATACTATAATAGTTTATAGTCAGGCCAACACCTGGCCGGACTCCCTTAGTTTATAGTCAGGGCAACACCTGTCCGGACTTCCTTAGTTTATAGTCAGGGCAACACCTGTCCGGACTTCCTTAGTTTATAGTCAGGGCAACACCTGTCCGGACTTCCTTAGTTTATAGTCAGGGCAACACCTGTCCGGACTTCCTATCTGTCTAACCTTTGCGCTCCTATATGTCCCAGGAAGCCAGCCTAGCAATCCTCGAGACAACTTAAATGCAACTAAAATATTTTAAATCAATCGTAACAGAGTAAGTGAAATTAACTTTGCTAAATTTCTTTCACAAAGTTCCACTTACCTGTAATCGATTATCCTCACACGGGGCACCACTGTAAGGTTGCGCGTTTGACCACTTCTATCCCTTAGAGCCTAAGCCGGACCAATGGGTGTATGGATGAGCTCTATGACCGGTCAGATAATTAAGACACACACAAAGATGGTGGTTCAAAAATTACAATGGTGTATTGATAGCTCTGCATACTTATAGTCCTACAACAGGGAGTCTCCTCCCACAGTCACAAATGAATGGAGTATATTCAAGAGAAAACATGCGGTTTCAAGACATATCTATCAATAGCTATTATAAGATATTCTGCCTGGAGACAGTAATACAGTAATATCTGTCTATAAAGCTGCAAAAAATATAGGTGCTAAGACCATAATCCAGGCGCTGAGCCAGATCTTGAAGTCTGTGAAAACGTAGCTTGACCACTAGTCTTATATCCTGTCATTCTAAACAAGTTCTACAAAAATAGCTGTAAGTGTGAACATCAGAGGGTCTGACATTAGCTAACTTAATATCTTACTGCAAAAATACAAATATACTTACTGTACTTACATATTGACTTGGTATTGCTAAAACTTATGAAAGCTGAAATGTAATGAAGATCAATAGAGACCCCCAATAATCTTATACACTCCACCCAGTTGCTCCGCCCACTCCCGTTGTAGACTTCTGGTGGAGGCAAGAACACTTCACACAATTTCCCCAGAAATTTTAGCTTTTCTAGTTAAGTGTTCTTGCATAGCAAGAGCACTTATTGTTATCTCACATATATATTCTTATTAAGTGTTCTTGCATAGCAAGAGCACTTATTGTTATCTCACATATATATTCTTATTCTTATTATAGCCAAATTTACCACCCTAACTCCTCCCACAGTTTTTACACTACATAGACAAGTAATATACCGAAACGTGCGGATTGTTCCCGATTGGTGTGCTATTACTTTGTGGAACGTTTCGCCGAATCATTCACAAAATATTGTCGTTTTTGCAGTGAAATTTGTCCCATAGGAATGAATGGCGAAACTAGAGTGTGAGCTGACAAAATCTGAAAAATCAGGACATGATTTCTAACCTGCCACCACTCCCTCATTTTTAAGCCCATTTACACAAATTTTATATTAAAACGTTCAGCTATCCCTGCTGCCATTACACATGTCCACGGCTAAGCCATAGTCCCGATAGTTTTCACAATATGATGATTTGTTTGCAACTCACGCCACCCATTGACATTCATTGAAACTCCCCTCTAGCCACTTCAAATTTTAAGGGCAATTTCTAAACTGCGACTGTTCCTTCAATTTCAATTCAATCAGAGACATACTATATATCAAAATGTAGGTCTGGGTCTTGTGATTCCCACAATATAAATCTCTTCGCTGTAGGATTTATAGTTTTTAAAATACGACCATTTGAAGAATGGCAAGTATTCAGGAGAGGCTGAAAATACTGTGACCTGTGGTTAGAGACTGCATAAACAAACATTGGTTTCCTTGGCAACGCTGAGGGAATTATAGCTCCTCCCACACAGCTCTGAGGGGAATTGTAGCTCCTCCTACACAGCTCTGAGGGGAGATTCTGTATCACAAATTGTTGTAACATGGAGGTTGGCTGTGTTGTCTTTCCCTCAGGACACAGTATGTTCCCAGTTGGGGTGTCTGGGGGGGAAAGACAATGCACGTCACCTCTTAATTCTCTAAGGCATTTCTAATGTTCAACTTTGCTTACTCTTTTGATTCTGTTATCTGTAAATTAATTACTATGTACCTCTACTACGTATTGTAATACGACGTATACTGTCTTCCGTTTTTTTTGAGCCCTCCATGATAAAAAAAAAATAATTTTTGAAAAAAACGAAATAATAATAAAAAAAATATATAATAATTAAAAAAAAAATATATATATATATATATATATATATATATATATATATATATATATATATATAAAATAATTTTTGGAAAAAAAATTAAAAAAAAAAAATCATGAAAAAAAATATATATATTTTTGTAAAACAAATCATTTTGAAAAAAAAATATTTTTGAGAAAAAAAATGCTTTTGAGAAAATTGTTCCACTCTTTCAGCTAATGATGGGACTTCTTCAATTGTTTTCTACTATTTCTACTTTTTAAAATATTAAGCTTTTTAACACTTTTCCCAGTTACTCCAGCTACTCCAACCACACAACAGTTGCTCAAGCCACTCCACCTAGTTGCTCCACCCACTCCAGTTGTAGACTACTGGTGGAGGCAAGAACACTTCACACAGCAATTTCCCCAGAAATTGTAGCTTTTCTAGTTAAGTGTTCTTGCATAGCAAGAGCACTTATTGTTATCTCACATATATATTCTTATTAAGTGTTCTTGCATAGCAAGAGCACTTATTGTTATCTCACATATATATTTTTATTCTTATTCTTATTATAGCCAAATTTACCACCCTAACTCCTCCCACAGTTTTTACACTACATAGACAAGTAATATACCGTAACCTGCGGATTCTTCCCGATTGGTGTGCAATTACTTTGTGGAACGTTTCGCCGAATCGTTCATGAAATATCGTAGTTTTTGCGGCAAAATTTGTCCCATAGGAATGAATGGCGAAACTAGAGTGTGAGCTGACAAAATCTGAAAAATCAGGACATGATTTCTAAACTGCCACCACTCCCACATTTTCAAGCCCACCTACACAAATTTTATATCAAAAAGTTCAGCTATCCCTGATGCCACTACACATGTCCATGGATAAGCCATAGTCCTTATAGTTTTCACAATATGATGATTTGTTTGCAACTCACGCCACCCATTGACATTCATTGAAACTCCCCTCTAACCACTTCAAATTTGAAGGGCAATTTCTAAACTGCGACTGTGCCTTCAATTTTTATATTTCAGAGACATACTATATATCAAAATGTAGGTCTTGCTTACTCTTTTGATTCTGTTATCTGTAAATTAATTACTATATACCTTTACTACGTACTGTAATACGACGTATACTGTTTTCCGCTTTTTATGAGCCCCCCATGATAAAAAAAATAATAATTAAAAAAATAATAATAATAAAAAAATATATATAATAATAATAATATATATATATATATATATATATATATATATATAAAATAATTTTTGGGAAAAAAAAGATTAAAAAAAAAATCATTAAAAAAAAATATATTTTTGAAAACAAATCATTTTGAAAAAAAACATTTTTGAGGAAAAAAAATGTTTTTGAAAAAATTGTTCCGCTCTTTCAGCTAATGATGGGAATTCTTCAATTTTTTTCCACTATTTCTACTTTTTAAAATATTAAGCTTTTTAACACTTTTCACAGTTACTCCAGCCACTCCAACCACACAACAGTTGCTCAAGCCACTCCAGCCAATCGCTCCGCCCACTCCAGTTGTAGACTACTGGTGGAGGCAAGAACACTTCACACAATTTCCCCAGAAATTGTAGCTTTTCTAGTTAAGTGTTCTTGCATAGCAAGAGCACTTATTGTTATCTCACATATATATTCTTATTAAGTGTTCTTGCATAGCAAGAGCACTTATTGTTATCTCACATATATATTCTTATTCTTATTCTTATTATAGCCAAATTTACCACCATAACTCCTCCCACAGTTTTTACACTACATAGACAAGTAATATACCGAAACCTGCGGATTGTTCCCAATTGGTGTGCAATTACTTTGTGGAACGTTTCGCCAAATCGTTCATGAAATATCGTCTTTTTTGTGGCAACATTTGTCCCATAGGAATGAATGGCGAAACTAGAGTGTGAGCTGACAAAATCTGAAAAATCAGGACATGATTTCTAAACTGCCACCACTCCTTCATTTTCAAGCCCACCTACACAAATTTTATATCAAAACGTTCAACTATCCCTTCTGCCACCACACATGTCCACGGCTAATCCATAGTCCTTATAGTTTTCACAGTATGATGATTTGTTTGCAACTCACGCCACCCATTGACATTCATTGAAACTCCCCTCTAGCCACTTCAAATTTGAAGGGCAATTTCTAAACTGCGACTGTGCCTTCAATTTTAATATTTCAGAGACATACTATATATCAAAATGTAGGTCTGGGTCTTGTGATTCTCACAATATAAAGCTCTTCACTGTAGGATTTATAAATGCATAAACAAACATTGGTTTCCTTGGCAACGCTGAGGGAATTATAGCTCCTCCCACACAGCTCTGAGGGGAATTGTAGCTCCTCCCACTCAGCTCTGAGGGGAGATTCTGTATCACAAATTGTTGTAACATGGAGGTTGGCTGTGTTGTCTTTCCCTCAGGACACAGTATGTTCCCAGTTGGGGTGTCTGGGGGGGAAAGACAATGCACGTCGCCTCTTATTTCTCTAAGGCATTTCTAATGTTCAACTTTGCTTACTCTTTTGATTCTGTTATCTGTAAATTAATTACTATGTACCTCTACTACATACTGTAATACGACGTATACTGTTTTCCGCTTTTTATGAGCCCCCCATGATAAAAAATTTTTTTTTTTTGAAAAAAATAAATAATAATTAAAAAATATAGAATAATAAAAATATATATATATATATATATAATTTTTGGAAAAAAAAAGATTAAAAAAAATCATTAAAAAATATATATATATTTTTTGAAAACAAATCATTTTGAAAAAAAAAAAAAAATTTCAGAGAAAAAAAAATGTTTTTGAAAAAATTGTTCCGCTCTTTCAGCTAATGATGGGATTTCTCCAAATTTTTTCTACTATTTCTACTTTTTAAAATATTAAGCTTTTTTTTTTTTCCATTTAAAAGTTTATTAATAATAATGAAAGCATTATACAACTGGGTAAGCGTTTGTTTACAATTTTCGTCCAAAAAAGAATACATCATAGCAATTACCTCGTAAGAAGGCACATTCCTTGGAACAGTATTGCTGAAAACTCAAATAGACATACCCAAAGTCAGTGAGAGCAATTATAAGTAATAGAAGAGTAAGGTTTGACATCTAAATACAAAAGAGAACAGTATGGGAGATTAGCGGTGAGGTAGGTAAAGAGAGAGAGAGATTGAGGGGGAAGAAGAGGTAGCTGGACTCTGCCCTAGCAATATAATAGTACATGTTACTTTTAAGCAGTGTTTACAAAGTATGAGTCATTTCACCTGTTTCCAACAGGTCATGGTCGGAGATCCTCTATGGGGGCAGAGGTGTGGGCTGATCAGACCGGATCACCGTTAAATCTTCATATGCTTGCGAGTATCTAAATGTAATCCATGGCGACCAGGTGTCGGTGGTAACGTTCTGCTGAATCCGTGGACTGAGCAATTGTCTCCTCCATGACACAAATATCCTGAACTTTGTGTAGCCAATCCCTTATGGATGGGATGGTAGTGGATTTCCAAAACAATGGTATGAGAGATTTGGCAGCGTTTATGAGGTGCTTGGATAAGGAGTTCTTGTATTTTTGGAACGAGAAGCTAGTAACATGGAGTAAACAACATGCCGCATCCAGACCCAGAGCTGTTTCCGTAATTTGATGAATAATTCTCATTATCATTGACCAATATGGGGAAATCAGTGGACATTCCCACCATATATGTAGTAGGGTTCCTCGTTCTGTCTGACAACGCCAACACCTCTCTGACGTTTGGGGAAACCATTTATGTAATTTAACAGGTGTTACATACCATTGTGTGAGCAGCTTGTAAGCTGTTTCTTGTGTTCTGGTGCTTAGCGAGCACTTGTGTGCCAACATACACGCTCTCCGCCATTGTTTGTCAGTTAGTGTTAGGTCCAGGTCTTTTGACCATCTCTCTCTGAGTCTGTCTGTGGAGATTCGTTTGGTATCCTGCAGCCAGGCATATGATAAAGATGTGGCTTTCGGGACATTAACACCCTCTAGGCACACCTATTCCATCTCTGTTGGCCGTCTGACAAAGTGTCCCTTAAGACCGGGTTTGTTGACAAAGCTTCTAATCTGAAAGTATGTCCACAATGGTAAATGTGGCATGTGCGTATCTGTCTTGAGCAAGAGGAATTCCTTCATCTGTGAGCCAAGAAAGCAGTGTTTGGCAAGGAAGGTGAAGTTGGGCTCAGTCGAATGTAGCGTCTTATTTCTCACTCCTGGTGGAAAGTCTGGGTTATTCTGGAGGGGGGTAAACGGGCTCATTGGACTGGAGATATCCGAGTTTTTAGTCAACCAGTGTAATATGTTTAAAGTGGTGTTTATTAGGGGATGTTGCTTTAACTCTGGTGGACAGTTTTTTGCCGAGGTCCAAGGAGAGTATTTCAAAGGGACCGGACACAAATCATTTTCCAGCATGACCCAATCGTTGAGGTGGGAATGGCAATGCCAGTCTATGATTCTGGAAATATGAGTTGCATGGTAGTACTTCTTATAATCGGGTAGGCCCATCCCTCCTCTCTCCTTGGATCTAGTCATGAGGGCAAATCTATTATGTGGGCGTTTGTGGGCCCAGACGAAGTCGAGTTGGATAGATTGTAAGGTTTTGAAGAAACTTCAGGGGATCTTTATCGGCAAGTTTCTGAGTAGGTAAAGAATTCTGGGTAGAATGGTCATTTTGCAGATAGCTGACCTACTGAACCATGAAAAATTCTTCGTGTGCCAAAGTGCTAGGTCTGTTTTTATCGCCTTAAGAAGGGGTATGAAGTTTTTTTCAAAATCTGTGATATGTGAGGGGTTAGCCATGTGCCCAGATATTTGAGTGCTGAAGGCACCCACTTAAAGGGGCTGTTGAGGCATATGTTGTTTAGGGTCGTGTCAGGAATAGTGATATTCATTGCATCAGATTTGTTGTAATTTATTTTCAAATTAGAGATATGGCCAAAGCGAGAGAATTCCTTCATCAGGTTTGGTATGGAAATGAGGGGCTTTGACAAGTAGAACAAAAGGTCGTCCGCATATGCGGCCACCTTATATTCCCTTTTTGCTATGCAGAATCCCCGGATGTCCTGGTTCGCTAGTATAGTTCTAATAAAGGGTTCAAGCGTGAGGATGAAGAGGATTGGCGAGAGAGGGCAGCCCTGCCTTGTGCCATTGGTGATAGACACCGTATCAGAAAGGGAGTTGTTGATTTTTAACCTAGCTGAGGGGTTCCTATAGAGAGCTGAGATCCAGGAGAGCATATGTGAGCCCATTCCTACAAATTTGCAGGACTCCAACATAAAGTCCCACGCCACACGATCGAAGGCCTTCTCAGCATCCATGGACAGGAGAAGGCCCTCGATCTTTCGCTTCCTAGCAGCATATATTAGATTAAGTGATTTTGTCACATTGTCTTTCGCCTCCCTGCCTGGCATAAAACCCGCCTGTTCGGGCCCTATCACTTTGTGGAGCAGAGGTTTAAGTCTGTTAGCTATGATTTTTGCCATAAGTTTGACGTCCAGGTTGAGTAGGGATATTGGGCGATAGCTTGTGCATTGTGTAGGGTCTTTGTCCAGTTTGGGTAAGACCACTATGTGAGCTGACAAAAAGGCAGGGGGAACATCTCTAGGTGATGAGAAGGAGTTGAGTGCTTTTGTGAGAGGCTCTGTCAGGGTGTCTATAAATGTTCTAAAGTAGATGGACGAAAAACCGTCGGGCCCGGGACTCTTCCCTGATTTCAGGTCTTTAATGGCAGATCGGATCTCTGCTGAGTCAATAGGTTGATCTAAAAGTTCTGTGTCCATCTCTGGTAGCTTGGGGAGTTTGGAGGACTGCAGGTATTCCTGAATAATTTGTTTCCTATTACCTTGGGCATCTGCTGGTCTGTGCTGCTTTGGTAGGTTATACAGTTTAGTGTAGTACTTATGGAAGTGTTGAGCTATCAAGTCATCTGTCCTGTCCAGTTTCCCATCTTTATTCTGTATGCCTGTGATACTATTTTTGTGACGGGGACCTTTCAGGGCTCTGGCTAGAAATTTGCCTGACTTATCTCCATACTCATAGTACACTTTTTTCCTAAAGAAAAGGAACTGTTTGGTTGTGGCGTCAAGTGTTTGCTGTAATATTTTCCTAGTGTCTAGTAGTTCAGACGCTGTGTGCGTCGTCAAGGATTGTTTGTGGAGGGCTTCAAGTCTCGAAATTTTGTCCGTCAGCCTCGTGATGTCTTTTTCCCTGTCCCTTTTGCGTTGGGCTCCCATTTTGATCAGATCCCCCCTGATAGAACATTTATGGGCTTCCCAAATCATTAAGGGGTCCATATCAGGTGTCACGTTATGTGCAAAATATTCTTTCAAAAGTGAAGAAATTCTTGGTAGAAGAATCGGGTCGGTAAGTAGGGATGAGTTCAGACGCCACGTAGGTTTTTTTTTCTTATCAGCCACTGGAGTCAGTGATATTGAAATAGGAGCATGGTCTGATATGGATTGTATTCCTATGTGTGCTTCCGAAACAAAGTGTAGGTCTCTACGAGATATGAATAAGTAATCAATCCTGGAGTGTCTGGCGTGAGGGACAGAGTAAAAGGTAAAGTCCTTGTCTTCTGGGTGGAGAATCCTCCATGAATCAACTAGTTGTAAAGAGTGTAACAATGTTTTGAGGCTTTTTAGGATCTTATATGTTATGTATGTTTTGCCTGTCGAAGTGTCCATTAAAGGGTTTAGAGGCAGGTTAAAATCACCTCCCAACACAATGCAGCCTGTGTAGAAGCCTTCCAGTTCTTTGATCATCCGTCTGCAAAAAGTTAGGTGTAATGTGTTGGGAAAGTAGACATTAGCTAATGTGATAGGGCTGTCATTGTATTTCCCTTTAAGGAAGATAAACCTTCCTTGTGGATCCACTAGTTTGTCTGTCAGTACAAAGGAGGCCTCTCTACTAATCAAGATAGAGACCCCCTTTGATTTTGTCAAGTCATTGGTCGCGTGATAGGCTTCCGTAAAGAAGGAATCAGTGAGCCTGGGCACAGAACCTGTTTTGAAATGCGTTTCCTGTAAAAAGGCAAAATGTGGTCTACCTCTTTTAAGTTCACGCAGTAGGGTCGTTCTTTTCTCTGGTATGTTTAACCCCTTCACATTATGAGAGATCATTGTAGGGCAATGGCCCAAGGAGGAGTATGCCATGGTGCAGGAGCAGAGAGACTCAGAGAGCGGCAATCTGTAGACAACACTGACCAAAACTTTAGTGTAGCCAAAAATGAAGAGATATCAAACGTGTATAGAAGTTACCAACTACTATCAAAGAAAATAGAAATATAAATAGAGGAGTGGTGGAAAGGAAAAAATAAAAAGAAGGAGAGAAAAGTGAACAGATGAGAGGGAGAGAGACAGAAAGAAAGAAACAGAGAAGAGTAGAAATAGCGTAGAAAAAGAACATATAAGAGGTTATCACTGTAGTACCTTTTAAATAGATATTCTATCAATAAGGTTAATAGTGTGCCTTGACACAAGCAAAATTCGTCGTCAAGGCACTCGTAGGAGCGAAGGGAGGTAACGGTCAGGAGGGACAGCTAGAGCCAACCGCTCGTCACTCGGATAGAGGGAGTGAGGAACGGGGTCATTGGAGGATGGAGGTCCGCAGCCTGTTATAATCTTGTGGTAAAGTGCTGAAAAAGTAAGTCGGCAATTAAAATTTGTATTCTGATGAATTACCGAATATAGGGAGGGCATGGGGAAAGGGGGAAGTGATCTGTATTATTATGAATTTTAAAGTGCCTTAATCTTCCATGGCTGCTCTTGACAGAGCGGCCGACATATAAACTATGCATCAAGTAAATGAACTGTAGATTAAAAAACTGAACAGAACATGTAACAGATAACAGACATAACAAATATAACATCTCGTAGTGGCCCTTGTCTAGGCATATTTCAAAACTTAAGCCTTATTTAAGACCCTCTGGTTTCAGCACCGAGGTGGACCCGGTGGAGAGGCAACCTATTCAATTCCATATAACTGTCTGCAGAACTAGATTGTTGCACTGGTCTACAGCCGTCAATTATAGTCTGGGTGAACGACCATGTCTCGTGCCTTTAATCTTTGTGTCTGAGTGCGAAAAGGATGAGTAGTGGGACATTCAGAGGCTGATCGCATCACAATCTGTCCAGGAGTAGTGTAGTGTGCTCAGGCCTAGACAGTGGGAGGGTTAAACTGTGATGGCGGGCCACTTTTAAAACCGACACAAACCTGAGTTTTGGACTGTGGGATATAGCAATAAGCGGCACATAAAGTCATATGGAGGAGTGGATTCAGAGGACCAAAACACAGCTAATAAGAGGCAAGATTCCCTCAGCGATCGCTTTAGGCCTCCTCCATTGATCTAGAGGAATGAGCTCTGTTAGCGTTCGGGGTGCCCACGGCTGAACTGCCCTGCTTGTTTTGTTTCATTTTTTTTGCTAGGCGTTTGTCAGGGGATGTGAACGGTGAACAAGGTGGGCTCCTTTCCAGTGGGGGAAGGCGGAATTCCTGTTACCATTCCGGGAGTTCAATTGGGCCCAGGTGGAGTGCTGTGCAGAAGTCAGGGAGATCTCCAGGAGTTTTCAGGATGTGTTGTCTGCCTCCATGGGTGACGAGGAGAGCAAATGGGAAGCGCCACGTGTAGCGCAGCTCCCTCTCGCATAGCCTGTCAAGAAGAGGCCGCAGAGCCCCGCGGTTCTTTAGGGTAATCGGGGACAAGTCGTGAAAGAGCATAATGTTTTCTCCATTGAAAATTATCCGCTCGTTGCGGCGTGCTTTCAGCATTATGTCTTCTTTCAGTGCAAAGTTCAGCAGACAGCAGATAACATCACGTGGGGGCATATTGTCTGGGCCTCGGGTCCTCAGAGCTCTGTGCGCCCTGACAAACTCTATCTCAGTGTCCTCAGGCCTCTCTAACAGGCTATTGAAAACTCTCTGCAGGGCCGGAACAATTTGGTCATTATCAACTGTTTCGGGGATACCCCGTACCCTGATGTTATTCCTCCGTCCCCTGTTGTCAAGGTCTTCTAGATGTCTGTTAATATCAATGAAATGGTTTGAGTGTGATATCGTCACCATGTCCAGCCTGCTGATGGCTTTCTCCCTGTGCTTCCCCAAAGTTTTGTTAGCCGCGACCCGTTCGTTAAGCACCATTAGGCTAGATTTAAGGTCTGTTATTGCAGCCGAGAATGATGATTTAATGTCAGCCGCAATTATGGACATGTCAGCGTATGTGAGGGGTAGGTTGGGGTGGGCAGGTCCCCTACCGTTATCCTCGGGTGCTGATTGCGAGTCCTCACTATAGTCCTCAGCCTCGTGGGTCGGTGCCATCTTGGAAGTGACCGCGTTGTTCTGAGAGAGCGATTGATTCTTAAAGATCTCTGAGATATTCCTCCCCTTATAGGTTGCCGATGCACGGCGGGATCTGGTGTGGGGTGTTCGGTAGTTCAGTTTGCTCATTCTAAGAGCGTGGGTGCCGAAATACTGGGCTACAGGCTGCGATTCCTCCGGAGCTCCTCTAGCAAGCTGCCATCTCTGTTGCGCGCCAAGCCACGCCCCCAATATTAAGCTTTTTAACACTTTTCACAGTTACTCCAGCTACTCCAACCACACAACAGTTGCTCAAGCCACTCCACACAGTTGCTCCGCCCACTCCAGTTGTAGACTACTGGTGGAGGCAAGAACACTTCACACAATTTTCCCAGAAATTGTAGCTTTTCTAGTTAAGTGTTCTTGCATAGCAAGAGCACTTATTGTTATTGTTATCTATCATGTAGGTCTGTGTCTTGTGATTCTCACAATATAAAGCTCTTCGCTGTAGGATTTATAGTTTTTAAAATACGACCATTTGAAGAATGGCAAGTATTCAGGAGAGGCTGAAAATACTGTGACCTGTGGTTAGAGCCTGCATAAAAAAACATTGGTTTCCTTGGCAACGCTGAGGGAATTATAGCTCCTCCCACACAGCTCTGAGGGGAATTGTAGCTCCTCTCACACAGCTCTGAGGGGAGATTCTGTATCACAAATTGTTGTAACATGGAGGTTGGCTGTGTTGTCTTTCCCTCAGGACACAGTATGTTCCCAGTTGGGGTGTCTGGGGGGAAAGACAATGCACGTCGCCTCTTATTTCTCTAAGGAATTTCTAATGTTCAACTTTGCTTACTCTTTTGATTCTGTTATCTGTAAATTAATTACTATGTATCTCTACTACGTACTGTAATACGACGTATACTGTTTTCCGCTTTTTATGAGCCCCCATGATAAAAAAAATTATAATTTTTGAAAAAAAGAAATGATAATAAAAAAATATATAATAATTACATTTTTTTAATATATAAATATATATATATATATATATATATATATATATATATATTTGGAAAAAAAAAAGATTTAAAAAAAAAATCATTAAAAAAAATATATATATTTTTTGAAAAAAAATCATTTTGAAAAAAAAAAACATTTTTGAGAAAAAAAAATGTTTTTGAAAAAATTGTTCCGCTCTTTGAGCTAATGATGGGATTTCTTCAATTTTTTTTCTACTATTTCTACTTTTTAAAATATTAAGCTTTTTAACACTTTTCACAGTTACTCCAGCCACTCTAACCACACAACAGTTGCTCAAGCCACTCCACCCAGTCGCTCTGCCCACTCCAGTTGTAGACTACTGGTGGAGGCAAGAAAACTTCACACAATTTCCCCAGAAATTGTAGCTTTTCTAGTTAAGTGTTCTTGCATAGCAAGAGCACTTATTATTATCTCACATATATATTCTTATTAAGTGTTCTTGCATAGCAAGAGCACTTATTGTTATCTCACATATATATTCTTATTCTTATTCTTATTATAGCCAAATTTACCACCCTAACTCCTCCCACAGTTTTTACACTACATAGACAAGTAATATACCGAAACCTGCAAATTGTTCCCGATTGTGTGCTATTGCTTTGTGGAACGTTTCACCGAATCGTTTACGAAATATCGTCGTTTTTGCAGTGAAATTTGTCCCATAGGAATGAATGGCGAAACTAGAGTGTCAGGACATGATTTCTAACATGCCACCCATCCCTCATTTTTAAGCCCACCTACACAAATTTTATATCAAAACGTTCAGCTATCCCTGCTGCCTTGTGGGGAATTGTAGCTCCTCCCACACTGCTCTGAGGGGAGATTCTGTATCACAAATTGTTGTAACATGGAGGTTGGCTGTTTTGTCTTTCCCTCAGGACACAGTATGTTCCCAGTATCAAAACGTTCAGCTATCTCTGCTGCCACTACACATGTCCACGGCTAAGCCATAGTCCCGACAGTTTTCACAATATGAGGATTTGTTTGCAACTCATGCCACCCATTGACATTCATTGAAACTCCCCGCTAGCCACTTCAAATTTGAAGGGCAATTTCTAAACTGCGACTGTGCCTTCAATTTTAATATTTCAGAGACATACTATATATCAAAATGTAGATCTGGGTCTTGTGATTCTCACAATATAAAGTTCTTCGCTGTAGGATTGATAGTTTTTAAAATACGACCGTTTGAAGAATGGCAAGTATTCAGGAGAGGCTGAAAATACTGTGACCTGTGGTTAGAGCCTGCATAAACAAACATTGGTTTCCTTGGCAACGCTGAGGGAATTATAGCTCCTCCCACACAGCTCTGAGGGGAACTGTAGCTCCTCCCACACAGCTCTGAGGGGAGATTCTGTATCACAAATTGTTGTAACATGGAGGTTGGCTGTGTTGTCTTTCCCTCAGGACACAGTATGTTCCCAGTTGGGGTGTCTGGGGGGGGAAAGACAATGCACGTCGCCTCTTATTTCTCTAAGGCATTTCTAATGTTCAACTTTGCTTACTCTTTTGATTTTGTTATCTGTAAATTAATTACTATGTACCTCTACTACGTACTGTATTATGACGTATACAGTTTTCCACTTTTTATGAGCCCCCATGATAAAAAAAATATAATTTTTGAAAAAATGAATAATAATTAAAAAAATATATAATAATTAAAATATATATATATATATATATATATATATAATTATTTTTGGGAAAAAAAAGATTTTAAAAAAAATCATTAAAAATATATATATATATATTTTGAAAACAAATCATTTTGAAAAAAAAAAAACATTTTTGAGAAAAAAAAATGTTTTTGAAAAAATTGTTCCGCTCTTTAACCACTTGACAACTGGGCACTTAAACCCCCTTCCTAACCAGACGAATTTTCAGCTTTCGGTGCTCTCACAATTTGAATGACAATTACTCAGTCATACAACACTGTACCCATATGAAATTTTTGTCCTTTTTTTCACACAAATAGAGCTTTCTTTTGGTGGTATTTAATCACTGTTGGTTTTTTTATTTTTTGCGCTATAAGAGAAAAAAGACTTAAAATTTTGTAAAAAAATTAATTTTTCTTTGTTTCCGTTATAAAATTTTGCAAATTAGTATTTTTTCTTCACAAATTTTGGCCAAAATTTATACTGCTACATATCTTTGGTAAAAATAAGTACAAATTGGTTCATATTTTTTGGTCTTTGTGAAAGTTATAGAGTCCACAAGCTATGGTGCCAATATCTGAAAATTGATCACACCTGAAGTACTGACGGCCTATCTAATTTCTTGAGACCCTAACATGCCAGAAAAGTACAAATACCCCCCAAATGACCCCTTTTTGGAAAGAAGACATTCCAAGGTATTTAGAAAGAGTCATTGTGAGTTTTTTGAAGTTGTCATTTTTTCCCACAATTCTTTGCAAAAATCAAGATTTTTTTTCTTTTTCTTTTTTCCACAAAATTGTCATATTAGCAGGTTATTTCTCACACACAGCATATGCATACCCCAAATTACACCCCAAAACACATTCTGCTATTCCTCCCGAGTATGGCGATACCACATGTGTGAGACTTTTACACAGCGTGGCCACATACAGAGGCCCAACATGCAGGGAGCACCTTCAGGTGTTCTGGAGCACCCAGGCCAATTCTGACATTTCTCTCCTACATGTAAAAATCATCATTTGTTTGCTAGAAAATTACATAGAACCCCAAAACATTATACATGTTTTTTTAGCAAAGACCTTAAAGAATATAATGGTGGTCATTGCAACTTTTTATCTTGCATGGTATTTGCGCAGAATTTTTCTAACTCGTTTTTTACGGAAAAAACTGTTTTGTGCTTAAAAGAAAAACAAAAACAGTAAAGTTAGCCCAATGTTTTTGCATAATGTGAAAGATGAAGTTACGCCGAGTAAATAGATACCTAACATGTCACCCTTCAAAATTGCACACGCTCGTGGAATGGCGCCAAACTTCGCTACTTAAAAATCCCCATAGGCAACGCTTTAAATATTTTTACTGGTTACATGTTTTGAGTTACAGAGGAGGTCTAGGGCCAAAATTATTGCTCTCGCTCTAACGTTCGCAACGATACTTCACATGTGTGGTTTGAACACCGTTTTCATATGTGGGCGGGGCTTACGTATGCGTTCACTTCTGCACGCGAGCTCGTGGGGGCAGGGGCGCTTTAAAAAAAAAAAAATATTTTATTGTTCATTTTACTTTATTTATTTTAGTTTGACATGTTTTTCCGCCCCAAATTTTTTTTTTGATCACTTTTATTCCTATTACAAGGAATGAAAACATCCCTTGTAATAGGAATATGGCATGACAGGTCCTCTTTACAGTGAGATATGGGGTCAATAAGACCCCACATCTCACCTCTAGGCTGGGAAGCCTGAAAAAAAAACAAAAAAAAAAACAATCTTGGCTTTGATCATAGCGGTGAGTCGGTAGAAGCACCGGAGGGCAGCGGGAGGGGGGGCATCCCCTCTCACCTTCCGTAAGAGCGATCAAGCGGTGGAACAGCCGCTATGATCATTCTTATGGTGCAGGGAATCGCCAGCTGAAAGAGCGAATATCTGAATGATGCCTGTAGCTGCTCCCATCATTCAGATATCCCCGCATAAAGTTAAGGACGTCATATGACGGCCGGCGGGCGGGAAGTGGTTATTGCAGAGTATTGCCGGGTATTGAGGAGTATTGCAGGGTATTGAGGAGTATTGCCGGGTATTGAGGAGTATTGCAGGGTATTGAGGAGTATTGCAGGGTATTGCCGGGTATTGCGGAGTATTGCCGGGTATTGCGGAGTATTGCCGGGTATTGCGGAGTATTGCGGAGTATTGCCGGGTATTGCCAAGTATTGCGGGGTATTGCCGGGTATTGCCGAGTATTGCGTGGTATTGCCGGGTATTGAGGAGTATTGCCGAGTATTGCGGAGTATTGCCGGGTATTGCGGAGTATTGCCGGGTATTGCGGAGTATTGCGGAGTATTGCGGAGTATTGCGGGGTATTGCCGGGTATTGAGGAGTATTGCAGGGTATTGTGGAGTATTGCAGGGTATTGAGGAGTATTGCAGGGTATTGTGGAGTATTGCCGGGTATTGTGGAGTATTGCCGGGTATTGTGGAGTATTGCCGGGTATTGAGGGGTATTGCAGGGTATTGAGGAGTATTGCAGGGTATTGAGGAGTATTGCGGAGGGGGCGCGCGGGAGCAAGATTCTATGAGGACGTCCCTGGGACGTCCACTCAGGATAACTCGACCACGCTGTGGACGTCTTTTGTACATGGCGCGGTCGGCAAGTGGTCAAGCTAATGATGGGACTTCTTCAATTTTTTCTACTATTTCTACTTTTTAAAATATTAATCTTTTTAACACTTTTCACAGTTACTCCAGCTACTCCAACCACACAACAGTTGCTCAAGCCACTCCACCCAGTTGCTCCGCCCACTCCAGTTGTAGACTACTGGTGGAGGCAAGAACACTTCACACAATTTCCCCAGAAATTTTAGCTTTTCTAGTTAAGTGTTCTTGCATAGCAAGAGCACTTATTGTTATCTCACATATATATTCTTATTCTTATTCTTATTATAGCCAAATTTACCACCCTAACTCCTCCCACAGTTTTTACACTACATAGACAAGTAATATACCGAAACGTGTGGATTGTTCCCGATTGGTGTGCTATTACTTTGTGGAATGTTTCGCCGAATCTTTCACCAAATATCGTCGTTTTTGCGGTGAAATTTGTCCCATAGGAATGAATGGCGAAACGAGAGTGTGAGCTGACAAAATCTGAAAAATCAGGACATGATTTCTAACCTGCCACCACTCCCTCATTTTTAAGCCCACCTACACAGATTTTATATCAAAACGTTCAGCTATCCCTGCTGCTACTACACATGTCCACGGCTAAGCCATAATTCCGATAGTTTTTACAATATGATGATTTGTTTGCAGCCCACACCACCCATTGACATTCATTGAAACTCCCCTCTAGCCACTTCAAATTTGAAGGGCAATTTCTAAACTGCGACTGTGCCTTTAATTTTAATATTTCAGAGACATACTATTTATCAAAATGTAGGTCTGTGTCTTGTGATTCTCACAATATAAAGCTCTTTGCTGTAGGATTTATAGTTTTTTAAATACGACCGTTTGAAGAATGGCAAGTATTCAGGAGAGGCTGAAAATACTGTGACCTGTGGTTAGAGACTGCATAAACAAACATTGGTTTCCTTGGCAACGCTGAGGGAATTATAGCTCCTCCCACACAGCTCTGAGGGGAATTGTAGCTCCTCCCACACAGCTCTGAGGGGAGATTCTGTATCACAAATTGTTGTAACATGGAGGTTGGCTGTGTTGTCTTTCCCTCAGGACACAGTATGTTCCCAGTTGGGGTGTCTGGGGGGGAAAGACAATGCACATCGCCTCTTATTTCTCTAAGGCATTTCTAATGTTCAACTTTGCTTACTCTTTTGATTCTGTTATCTGTAAATTAATTACTATGTACCTCTACTATGTACTGTATTATGACGTATACAGTTTTCCGCTTTTTATGAGCCCCCCATGATAAAAAAAAAAATAATTTTTGAAAAAACAAAATAATAATTAAAAAATATATAATAATTAAAAAAATATATATATATATAATTATTTTTGGAAAAAAAAGATTTAAAAAAAAATCATTAAAAAAAAAATATATATAATTTTTGAAAACAAATCATTTTGAAAAAAAAAAACATTTTTGAGAAAAAAAAAATGTTTTTGAAAAAATTGTTCCGCTCTTTAAGCTAATGATGGGACTACTTCAATTTTTTTCTACTATTTCTACTTTTTAAAATATTAAGCTTTTTAACACTTTTCACAGTTACTCCAGCTACTCCAACCACACAACAGTTGCTCAAGCCACTCCACCCAGTTGCTCCGCCCACTCCAGTTGTAGACTACTGGTGGAGGCAAGAACACTTCACACAATTTCCCCAGAAATTTTAGCTTTTCTAGTTAAGTGTTCTTGCATAGCAAGAGCACTTATTGTTATCTCACATATATATTCTTATTCTTATTCTTATTATAGCCAAATTTACCACCCTAACTCCTCCCACAGTTTTTACACTACATAGACAAGTAATATACCGAAACGTGCGGATTGTTCCCGATTGGTGTGCTATTACTTTGTGGAATGTTTCGCCGAATCGTTCACCAAATATCGTCATTTTTGCGGTGAAATTTGTCCCATAGGAATGAATGGCGAAACGAGAGTGTGAGCTGACAAAATCTGAAAAATCGCTTCCTGATGACGTGTGATACGAAACGTACGTCGAGGCGGTACTAGGTCACGTACAGACGCTACTTCCGGTCCCTCTGGCTCCTCCATTATCGTAGGTGGAACGCACGCCAGATATCCACAGACGGGACAACCTTTCCATCTCCCTGCTATGCTATCCAGCCTTAGTGCCGGGTTTGTGGCACTTATACAAGTAAGCAGGCATTTGGCTTTTTAACTTTTACATTGATTTGGCCTAATAAACGGAATTACGCTATTACTGCATTATTTTCATTTCATATCCTTATCTGAGCCTCCATGAGGCAGCGGTTCTGGTCCGACATCATCTCCATTTAACCCAAGCAAAGTTTTTTGCTGCAAGCACATTTGACTTCTTTTTTAAGTAAAAGGGTCAACTTCATTTGGTAAGCGGCCATCCTTATTTGAGCACATTTGGGTGATTCATCTTTCTCAGTCGGTGAAGGTGGATTTCTGACAGTTGTCACAATCTATGGATTTTCTGTTTGCAGCTCTTCAGACTTTTTCACTTGATTTATCTTCCATTCATTGATTATAAGGACTTGATTGACACTTGATATATGAACTCACCATTTATATATTTTTTTCACAAATGTAAATTTGTATTAAGGTATGAAAACATTTTTTTCTGTATTGATTTACAGGAGCTCTCTTTACACATACCTATGCAAGATCTGGGAAATCTTGTATAAATTTCACTTTGGTAATACACAGTTTAATTTAGCACGCTAGGCAGGCTGGTGTTTTGGTATTATAATTTGTATTGTTTTTACACTTGGTATTTTGTCTATTTATCACGAGTAATTTCACTCAGCGCCTCCACTAGTATATAAAATTGATATATTTATCCCAACAAGTATTCAGGAGAGGCTGAAAATACTGTGACCTGTGGTTAGAGACTGCATAAACAAACATTGGTTTCCTTGGCAACGCTGAGGGAATTATAGCTCCTCCCACACAGCTCTGAGGGGAATTGTAGCTCCTCCCACACAGCTCTGAGGGGAGATTCTGTATCACAAATTGTTGTAACATGGAGGTTGGCTGTGTTGTCTTTCCCTCAGGACACAGTATGTTCCCAGTTGGGGTGTCTGGGGGGGAAAGACAATGCACATTGCCTCTTATTTCTCTAAGGCATTTCTAATGTTCAACTTTGCTTACTCTTTTGATTCTGTTATCTGTAAATTAATTACTATGTACCTCTACTATGTACTGTATTATGACGTATACAGTTTTCCGCTTTTTATGAGCCCCCATGATAAAAAAATAATAATTTTTGAAAAAAATAAATAATAATTAAAAAATATATAATAATTAAAAAATAAATATATATATAATTATTTTTGGAAAAAAAAAAGGTTTAAAAAAAAATCATAAAAAAATATATATTTTTTGAAAGCAAATCATTTTGAAAAAAAAAACATTTTTGAGAAAAAAAATGTTTTTGAAAAAATTGTTCCGCTCTTTAACCACTTAAGCCCCGGACCATTTGGTAGCTAGAGGACCAGAGGTGAATTCAGAATTTTGCACTGCGCTGCTTTAACTGTAAATTGTGCGGACATGCAATGTTGTACCCAAACAAAATTTGCGTCCTTTTCTTCCCACAAATAGAGCTTTCTTTTAATGGTATTTGATTGCCTCTGCGATTTTTATTTTTTGCGATATAAACGGAAAAAGACCGAAAATTTTGAAAAAAAAAGATATTTTCTACTTTTTATTATAAGAAAAATCGAATAAACTCAATTTTAGTCATACATTTAGGCCAAAATGTATTCAGCCACATGTCTTTAGTAAAAAAAACGTCAATAAGTGTATATTTATCGGTTTGCGCAAAAGTTATAGCGTTTACAAACTAGGGTACATTTTCTGGAATTTACATAGCTTTAAATTTATGACTGCCTATCTCATTTCTTGAGGTGCTAAAATGGCAGGGCAGTACAAAACCCCCCCAAATGACCCCATTTTGGAAAGTAGACACCCCAAGGAAATTGCTGAGAGGCATGTTGAGCCCATTGAATATTTTTTTTTTGTCCCAAGTGATTGAATAATGACAAAAAAAAAAAAAAAATACAAAAAGTTGTCACTAAATGATATATTGCTCACACATGCCATGGTTATATGTGGAATTGCACCCCAAAATACATTCTGCTGCTTCTCCTGAGTACGGGAATACCACATGTGTGGGACTTTTTAGGAGCCTAGCCACGTACGGGACCCCGGAAACCAAGCACCGCCTTCAGGATTTCTAAGGGCGCAAATTTTTGATTTCACTCCTCACTACCTATCACAGTTTTGAAGGCCATAAAATGCCAAAATAGCACAAAACCCCCCCAAATGACCCCATTTTAGAAAGTAGACACCCCAAGGAAATTGCTGAGAGGCCTGTTGAGCCCATTGAATATTTTTTTTTGTCCCAAGTGATTGAATAATGACAAAAAAAAAAAAATTACAAAAAGTTGTCACTAAATGATATATTGCACACACATGCCATGGTTATATGTGGAATTGCACCCCAAAATACATTTTGCTGCTTCTCCTGAGTACGGGGATACCACATGTGTGGGACTTTTTAGGAGCCTAGCCGCGTACGGGACCCCGAAAACCAATCACCGCCTTCAGGATTTCTAGGCACAAATTTTTGATTTCACTCCTCACTACCTATCACAGTTTTGAAGGCCATAAAATGCCAAAATAGCACAAAACCCCCCCAAATGACCCCATTTTGGAAAGTAGACACCCCAAGCTGTTTGCTGAGAGGCATGGTGAGTATTTTACAGCTCTCATTTGTTTTTGAAAATGAAGAAAGAATTTTTTTTTTTTTCTTTTTTTTTTTTTCAATTTTCAAAACTTTGTGACAAAAAGCGAGATCTGCAAAATACTCACAATACCTCTCAGCAAATAGCTTGGGGTGTCTACTTTCCTAAATGGGGTCATTTGGGGGGGTTTTGTGCTATCTGGGCATTCCATGGCCTCCGAAACTGTGATAGGCAGTGAGAAGTGAAATCAAAAATTTACACCCTTCGAAAGCCTGAAGGCGGTGATTGGTTTTTGGGGTCCCGTACGCGGCTAGGCTCCCAAAAAGTCTCACACATGTGGTATCCCCGTACTCAGGAGAAGCAACAGAATGTATTTTGGGGTGTAATTCCACATATGCCCATGGTATGTTTGAACAATATATCATTTAGTGACAACTTTGTGCAAAAAAAAAAAAAATTGTATTTTTTCCGCAACTTGTGTCAACATATAAAATATTCCATGGACTCGACATGCCTCTCAGTATATAGCTTGGGGTGTCTACTTTCCAAAATGGGGTCATTTGGGGGGGGGGGTTTGAACTGTTCTGGCATTTTATACACAACATTAGGAAGCTTACATCCACTCTTCTAACCACTTGAAGACAAAGCCCTTTCTTTTTGTTTACATGAAAACATATTTTTTTTTGCAGGAAAATTATGTTGAACCCCCAAACATTATATATATTTTTAAAGCAAAGGCCCTACAGAATAAAATGGTGGGTGTTGCATTTTTTTTTCTACACAGTATTTGCGCAGCAATTTTTCAAACACATTTTTTGGGGGAAAAATACACTTTTTTTTATTTTAATGCACTAAAACACACTATATTGCCCAAATGTTTGATGAAATAAAAAAGATGATCTTAGGCCGAGTACATAGATACCAAACACGACATGCTTTAAAATTTCGCACAAACGCGCATTGGCGACAAACTACATACATTTTTAAAAGCCTTTAAAAGCCTTTACAGGTTACCCCGTTAGATTTACAGAGGAGGTCTACTGCTAAAATTACTACCCTCGATATGACCTTCGCGGTGATACCTCACATGCATGGTGCAATTGCTGTTTACATATGACGCCAGACCGCCGCTTGCGTTCGCCATTGGGCAAGAGAAGGGCAGGACAGGGGTGCTTTTTTTTTTTTTTTTTTTTTATTATTAATTTTGCTTTTTTATTTTATTTTTAAATTGTTCCTTCCATGTTTTTTTTTTTATCATTTTTATTGTTATCTCAGGGAATGTAAATATCCCCTATGATAGTAATAGGTAGTGACAGGTACTCTTTTTTTGAAAAAACTGGGGTCTAGACCCTAGATCTTTCCTCTGCCCTCAAAGCATCTGACCACACCAAGATCGGTGTGATAAAATGCTTTCCCAATTTCCCAATGGCGCTTTTTATTTCCGGGGGGGGACATTCCCTCCCACTGCTTGTAAAAGCAGTCCAGAGGCTAATTAGCCACTAGGGTTGCTTTTACATTAAAGCCGGCCGCTGGCTGAAAAGAATGATACCAAGATGATACCTAAACCCGCAGGCATCAATCTGGTATAACCATTCAAAGTCCAGCAACATACCAGTACGTTGCTGGTCCTTGTTGGACATGTATTGTAATCTTTTTTTTTCATGCAGCCAGGTGGCTGAACGAAAAAAGAGATTGATCGGTGGGTATGCCCACCATTAGAATACCGCCCTTCATCCACCCACTTCTAATGATGGGCATACATGCACCATTTATATATGCCGAAGCATGGGGGCATCCTCCCGCAAAAAAGTTATGCCGCACACACATGGTCGGACTTTTCCACGGGCAAGCCTCCGTCGGAATTTCGACCGTATGTACGCGGCATTAGGAGCAAAATCGCTCCTCCGCCCCTGCTGCCCCAATGCTTCGGCATATTTGCTTCTTTTTTTTTTTATCTGTGGTGGTGAAATCACCTCCTACAGCACTGGAGTCGCAGGGATCAGGCCTGTCTCTGCGAACGCTGCAGTTATGTGTGTTGTGTTTTGTAAGTGACAGTGATCGATCGATACTGCACTTGGGTGGCCTGGGCTGGACGGAGGGACAAAACGCAGGTGCTAGCAGGTATCTGGGCTGATCCCGCTAACACTGCGTTTTTGGGAACCCTAAACTGCTGGGGACACTAGTATAGATCTGATCAGATCAGATATTGATCTGTTCAGATACTATACCACTAAGGGAGGTGTATGCTTCACGCGTGGGTGTTAGCGTTACTGGCACTAACCTGACGCTGCCTGGGGTGTGACGCAGACCCTCTCTGACACTAAAACCTAATTGATATCACCCGCCGGGCGATCAGGGGGTTAAACCTTTATTGGGTTATATACGGCGGGTGCCCTGACACTATAAAAAGCAAACTAACTAACCAGCGTCACCCGTAACACTTATATGATGATTACTGGTGAAAGGGTTAACTAGGGGCAATTAGGGGGTTAAAACCTTTATTAGATAATATATGGGGGTACCTGACGCTATAAAAACCTGCGGCGAACCTAAAAAAAAATCACTGGCTACCGATCTGCATCACCGACGCTAAGACATCGATCAGAAAAATGATCGCTTAGCGACAGTGGTGATAGGGGGTGAAAGGGTTACCTGGGGGGCGATCAAGGGGGTTAAACCTTTATTAGATAATTTATGGGGGTACCCGACGCTATAAAAACCTGCGGCGAACCTAAAAAAATGACTGGGTACCGATCTGCATCACCGACGCCAAGACAGCGATGAGAAAAATGATCGCTTAGTGACAGTGGTGATAGGGGGTGAAAGGGTTACCTGGGGGGCGATCAAGGGGGTTAAACCTTTATTAGATAATTTATGGGGGTACCCGACGCTATAAAAACCTGCGGAGAACCTAAAAAAAATTACTGGGTACCGATCTGCATCACCGACGCCAAGACAGCGATCAGAAAAATGATCGCCAAGCGACGGCGGTGCTAGGGGTGAAAGGGTTATCTGGGGGGTGATCAAGGGGTTAAACCTTTATTAGGGGGGTTAGGGGGCTACACTGGACCTAAAACTAAATGTAGTGACACTTTTACAGTCACAAATGTCACTGATTGCAGTGATCAGTAAATAAATGGTCACTGCAATCAGTGACACTGTGACTGGGGGCTGGGGGGTGATCTGGGGGGGCCTGGGGGGGCGATTTATGTGCCTATGTATGCTGGTGTTAGTGTAGTGTTAGTGCACTGACCTGTGTGTCTTCTCTTGTACGACACTCGGTATATGTGAGCGCCGCACAGGAGATGACATCACTTCCTCCTGCTTTCTCTATCTGTGTAAACAGTACACAGACAGAGGGGGCATTTCTATTCGCCGGGAGCGATCGCGGGGGGATGGTTGGAATCGAACGGCCGCCCCCCCATCTCGGAACGCTCCCAGACAAATTCCGACCGCTCACTGTACAGAAGGGGGGTCCGATCGGACCCCCCAACTGTACAAAGGCAATCACGTATGCTCTACGTGATTGTGCCTGTCGGTGCCATTGTGCCGACGTATATATACAGTGAGCGGTCGTTAAGTGGTTAAGCTAATGATGGGACTACTTCAATTTTTTTCTACTATTTCTACTTTTTAAAATATTAAGCTTTTTAACACTTTTCACAGTTACTCCAGCTACTCCAACCACACAACAGTTGCTCAAGCCACTCCACCCAGTTGCTCCGCCCACTCCAGTTGTAGACTACTGGTGGAGGCAAGAACACTTCACACAATTTCCCCAGAAATTTTAGCTTTTCTAGTTAAGTGTTCTTGCATAGCAAGAGCACTTATTGTTATCTCACATATATATTCTTATTCATATTCTTATTATAGCCAAATTTACCACCCTAACTCCTCCCACAGTTTTTACACTACATAGACAAGTAATATACCGAAACGTGCGGATTGTTCCCGATTGGTGTGCTATTACTTTGTGGAATGTTTCGCCGAATCGTTCACCAAATATCGTCGTTTTTGCGGTGAAATTTGTCCCATAGGAATGAATGGCGAAACGAGAGTGTGAGCTGACAAAATCTGAAAAATCAGGACATGATTTCTAACCTGCCACCACTCCCTCATTTTTAAGCCCACCTACACAAATTTTATATCAAAACGTTCAGCTATCCCTGCTGCTACTACACATGTCCACGGCTAAGCCATAATTCCGATAGTTTTTACAATATGATGATTTGTTTGCAACTCACACCACCCATTGACATTCATTGAAACTCCCCTCTAGCCACTTCAAATTTGAAGGGCAATTTCTAGACTGCGACTGTGCCTTTAATTTTAACATTTCAGAGACATACTATTTATCAAAATGTAGGTCTGTGTCTTGTGATTCTCACAATATAAAGCTCTTTGCTGTAGGATTTATAGTTTTTAAAATACGACCGTTTGAAGAATGGCAAGTATTCAGGAGAGGCTGAAAATACTGTGACCTGTGGTTAGAGACTGCATAAACAAACATTGGTTTCCTTGGCAACGCTGAGGGAATTATAGCTCCTCCCACACAGCTCTGAGGGGAATTGTAGCTCCTCCCACACAGCTCTGAGGGGAGATTCTGTATCACAAATTGTTGTAACATGGAGGTTGGCTGTGTTGTCTTTCCCTCAGGACACAGTATGTTCCCAGTTGGGGTGTCTGGGGGGGAAAGACAATGCACATTGCCTCTTATTTCTCTAAGGCATTTCTAATGTTCAACTTTGCTTACTCTTTTGATTCTGTTATCTGTAAATTAATTACGATGTACCTCTACTATGTACTGTATTATGACGTATACAGTTTTCCGCTTTTTATGAGCCCCCCATGATAAAAAAAAATTATAATTTTTGAAAAAAATAAATAATAATGAAAAAATATATAATAATTAAAAAATAAATATATATATAATTATTTTTGGAAAAAAAAAAGATTTAAAAAAAAATCATAAAAAAAAAAATATATTTTTTGAAAACAAATCATTTTGAAAAAAAAAACATTTTTGAGAAAAAAAATGTTTTTGAATGTTCCGCTCTTTAACCACTTAAGCCCCGGACCATTTGGTAGCTAGAGGACCAGAGGTGAATTCAGAATTTTGCACTGCGCTGCTTTAACTGTAAATTGTGCGGACATGCAATGTTGTACCCAAACAAAATTTGCGTCCTTTTCTTCCCACAAATAGAGCTTTCTTTTAATGGTATTTGATTGCCTCTGCGATTTTTATTTTTTGCGATATAAACGGAAAAAGACCGAAAATTTTGAAAAAAAAATGATATTTTTCTACTTCTTGTTATAAGAAAAATCGAATAAACTCAATTTTAGTCATACATTTAGGCCAAAATGTATTCAGCCACATGTCTTTAGTAAAAAAAAAACATCAATAAGTGTATATTTATCGGTTTGCGCAAAAGTTATAGCGTTTACAAACTAGGGTACATTTTCTGGAATTTACATAGCTTTAAATTTATGACTGCCTATCTCATTTCTTGAGGTGCTAAAATGGCAGGGCAGTACAAAACCCCCCCAAATGACCCCATTTTGGAAAGTAGACACCCCAAGGAAATTGCTGAGAGGCATGTTGAGCCCATTGAATATTTTTTTTTGTCCCAAGTGATTGAATAATGACAAAAAAAATAAAAAATTACAAAAAGTTGTCACTAAATGATATATTGCTCACACATGCCATGGTTATATGTGGAATTGCACCCCAAAATACATTCTGCTGCTTCTCCTGAGTATGGGAATACCACATGTGTGGGACTTTTTAGGAGCCTAGCCACGTACGGGACCCCGGAAACCAAGCACCGCCTTCAGGATTTCTAAGGGCGCAAATTTTTGATTTCACTCCTCACTACCTATCACAGTTTTGAAGGCCATAAAATGCCAAAATAGCACAAAACCCCCCAAATGACCCCATTTTAGAAAGTAGACACCCCAAGGAAATTGCTGAGAGGCCTGTTGAGCCCATTGAATATTTTTTGTTTGTCCCAAGTGATTGAATAATGACAAAAAAAAAAAATACAAAAAGTTGTCACTAAATGATATATTGCACACAAATGCCATGGTTATATGTGGAATTGCACCCCAAAATACATTTTGCTGCTTCTCCTGAGTACGGGGATACCACATGTGTGGGACTTTTTAGGAGCCTAGCCGCGTACGGGACCCCGAAAACCAATCACCGCCTTCAGGATTTCTAGGCACAAATTTTTGATTTCACTCCTCACTACCTATCACAGTTTCGAAGGCCATAAAATGCCAAAATAGCACAAAACCCCCCCCAAATGACTCCATTTTGGAAAGTAGACACCCCAAGCTGTTTGCTGAGAGGCATGGTGAGTATTTTACAGCTCTCATTTGTTTTTGAAAATGAAGAAAGAATTTTTTTTTTTCTTTTTTTTTTTTTCAATTTTCAAAACTTTGTGACAAAAAGCGAGATCTGCAAAATACTCACAATACCTCTCAGCAAATAGCTTGGGGTGTCTACTTTCCAAAATGGGGTCATTTGGGGGGGTTTTGTGCTATCTGGGCATTCCATGGCCTCCGAAACTGTGATAGGCAGTGAGAAGTGAAATCAAAAATTTACACCCTTAGAAAGCCTGAAGGCGGTGATTGGTTTTTGGGGTCCCGTACGCGGCTAGGCTCCCAAAAAGTCTCACACATGTGGTATCCCCGTACTCAGGAGAAGCAACAGAATGTATTTTGGGGTGTAATTCCACATATGCCCATGGCATGTTTGAGCAATATATCATTTAGTGACAACTTTGTGCAAAAAAAAAAAAAAATTGTATGTTTCCGCAACTTGTGTCAACATATAAAATATTCCATGGACTCGACATGCCTCTCAGTATATAGCTTGGGGTGTCTACTTTCCAAAATGGGGTCATTTGGGGGGGGTTTGAACTGTTCTGGCATTTTATACACAACATTAGGAAGCTTACATCCACTCTTCTAACCACTTGAAGACAAAGCCCTTTCTGACACTTTTTGTTTACATGAAAACATATTTTTTTTTGCAGGAAAATTATGTTGAACCCCCAAACATTATATATATTTTTAAAGCAAAGGCCCTACAGAATAAAATGGTGGGTGTTGCATTTTTTTTTCTACACAGTATTTGCGCAGCGATTTTTCAAACGCATTTTTTGGGGAAAAAATACACTTTTTTTATTTTAATGCACTAAAACACACTATATTGCCCAAATGTTTGATGAAATAAAAAAGATGATCTTAGGCCGAGTACATAGATACCAAACACGACATGCTTTAAAATTTCGCACAAACGCGCATTGGCGACAAACTACATACATTTTTAAAAGCCTTTAAAAGCCTTTACAGGTTACCCCGTTAGATTTACAGAGGAGGTCTACTGCTAAAATTACTGCCCTCGATCTGACCTTCGCGGTGATACCTCACATGCATGGTGCAATTGCTGTTTACATATGACGCCAGACCGCCGCTTGCGTTCGCCATTGGGCAAGAGAAGGGCAGGACAGGGGTGCTTTTTTTTTTTTTTTTTTTTATTATTAATTTTGCTTTTTTATTTTATTTTTAAATTGTTCCTTCCATGTTTTTTTTTTTAATCATTTTTATTGTTATCTCAGGGAATGTAAATATCCCCTATGATAGTAATAGGTAGTGACAGGTACTCTTTTTTTGAAAAAACTGGGGTCTAGACCCTAGATCTTTCCTCTGCCCTCAAAGCATCTGACCACACCAAGATCGGTTTGATAAAATGCTTTCCCAATTTCGCAATGGCGCTTTTTTTTTCCCGGGGGGGGACATTCCCTCCCACTGCTTGTAAAAGCAGTCCAGAGGCTAATTAGCCACTAGGGTTGCTTTTACATTAAAGCCGGCCGCTGGCTGAAAAGAATGATACCAAGATGATACCTAAACCCGCAGGCATCAATCTGGTATAACCATTCAAAGTCCAGCAACATACCAGTACGTTGCTGGTCCTTGTTGGACATGTATTGTAATCTTTATTTTTTCATGCAGCCAGGTGGCTGAACGAAAAAAGAGATTGATCGGTGGGTATGCCCACCATTAGAATACCGCCCTTCATCCACCCACTTCTAATGATGGGCATACATGCACCATTTATATATGCCGAAGCATGGGGGCATCCTCCCGCAAAAAAGTTATGCCGCACACACATGGTCG
This sequence comes from Rana muscosa, assembly GCA_029206835.1. Lineage (NCBI taxonomy): Eukaryota > Metazoa > Chordata > Amphibia > Anura > Ranidae > Rana > Rana muscosa. The sequence continues at coordinate 77,725,392 of CM055121.1, forward strand.
GACTTTTCCACGGGCAAGCCTCCGTCGGAATTTCGACCGTATGTACGCGGCATTAGGAGCAAAATCGCTCCTCCGCCCCTGCTGCCCCAATGCTTCGGCATATTTGCTTCTTTTTTTTTTTTAACTGTGGTGGTGAAATCACCTCCTACAGCACTGGAGTCGCAGGGATCAGGCCTGTCTCTGCGAACGCTGCAGTTATGTGTGTTGTGTTTTGTAAGTGACAGTGATCGATCGATACTGCACTTGGGTGGCCTGGGCTGGACGGAGGGGCAAAACGCAGGTGCTAGCAGGTATCTGGGCTGATCCCGCTAACACTGCGTTTTTGGGAACCCTAAACTGCTGGGGACGCTAGTATAGATCTGATCAGATCAGATATTGATCTGTTCAGATACTATACCACTAAGGGAGGTGTATGCTTCACGCGTGGGTGTTAGCGTTACTGGCACTAACCTGACGCTGCCTGGGGTGTGACGCAGACCATCTCTGATGCTAAAACCTAATTGATATCACCCGCCGGGCGATCAGGGGGTTAAACCTTTATTGGGTTATATACGGCGGGTGCCCTGACACTATAAAAAGCAAACTAACTAACCAGCGTCACCCGTAACACTTATATGATAATTACTGGTGAAAGGGTTAACTAGGGGCAATTAGGGGGTTAAAACCTTTATTAGATAATATATGGGGGTACCTGACGCTATAAAAACCTGCGGCGAACCTAAAAAAAATTACTGGCTACCGATCTGCATCACCGACGCTAAGACATCGATCAGAAAAATGATCGCTTAGCGACAGTGGTGATAGGGGGTGAAAGGGTTACCTGGGGGGCGATCAAGGGGGTTAAACCTTTATTAGATAATTTATGGGGGTACCCGACGCTATAAAAACCTGCGGCGAACCTAAAAAAATTACTGGGTACCGATCTGCATCACCGACGCCAAGACAGCGATGAGAAAAATGATCGCTTAGTGACAGTGGTGATAGGGGGTGAAAGGGTTACCTGGGGGGCAATCAAGGGGGTTAAACCTTTATTAGATAATTTATGGGGGTACCCGACGCTATAAAAACCTGCGGCGAACCTAAAAAAAAAATACTGGCTACCGATCAGCATCACCGACGCTAAGACATCGATCAGAAAAACGATCGCTTAGTGACAGTGGTGATAGGGGGTGAAAGGGTTACCTGGGGGGCGAACAAGGGGGTTAAACCTTTATTAGATAATTTATGGGGGCACCCGACGCTATAAAAACCTGCGGCGAACCTAAAAAAAATTACTGGGTACCGATCTGCATCACCGACGCCAAGACAGCGATCAGAAAAATGATCGCCAAGCGACGGCGGTGCTAGGGGGTGAAAGGGTTATCTGGGGGGTGATCAAGGGGTTAAACCTTTATTAGGGGGGTTAGGGGGCTACACTGGACCTAAAACTAAATGTAGTGACACTTTTACAGACACAAATGTCACTGATTGCAGTGATCAGTAAATAAATGGTCACTGCAATCAGTGACACTGTGACTGGGGGCTGGGGGGTGATCTGGGGGGGCTGGGGGTGATCTGGGGGGGCCTGGGGGGGCGATTTATGTGCCTATGTGTGCTGGTGTTAGTGTAGTGTTAGTGCACTGACCTGTGTGTCTTCTCTTGTACGACGCTCGGTATATGTGAGCGCCGCACAGGAGATGACATCACTTCCTCCTGCTTTCTCTATCTGTGTAAACAGTACACAGACAGAGGGGGCATTTCTATTCGCCGGGAGCGATCGCGGGGGGATGGTCGGAATCGAACGGCCGCCCCCCCATCTCGAAACGCTCCCAGACGAATTCCGACCGCTCACTGTACAGAAGGGGGGTCCGATCGGACCCCCCAACTGTACAAAGGCAATCACGTATGCTCTACGTGATTGTGCCTGTCGGTGCCATTGTGCCGACGTATATATACAGTGAGCGGTCGTTAAGTGGTTAAGCTAATGATGGGACTACTTCAATTTTTTTCTACTATTTCTACTTTTTAAAATATTAAGCTTTTTAACACTTTTCACAGTTACTCCAGCTACTCCAACCACACAACAGTTGCTCAAGCCACTCCACCCAGTTGCTCCGCCCACTCCAGTTGTAGACTACTGGTGGAGGCAAGAACACTTCACACAATTTCCCCAGAAATTTTAGCTTTTCTAGTTAAGTGTTCTTGCATAGCAAGAGCACTTATTGTTATCTCACATATATATTCTTATTCATATTCTAATTATAGCCAAATTTACCACCCTAACTCCTCCCACAGTTTTTACACTACATAGACAAGTAATATACCGAAACGTGCGGATTGTTCCCGATTGGTGTGCTATTACTTTGTGGAATGTTTCGCCGAATCGTTCACCAAATATCGTCGTTTTTGCGGTGAAATTTGTCCCATAGGAATGAATGGCGAAACGAGAGTGTGAGCTGACAAAATCTGAAAAATCAGGACATGATTTCTAACCTGCCACCACTCCCTCATTTTTAAGCCCACCTACACAAATTTTATATCAAAACGTTCAGCTATCCCTGCTGCTACTACACATGTCCACGGCTAAGCCATAATTCCGATAGTTTTTACAATATGATGATTTGTTTGCAACTCACACCACCCATTGACATTCATTGAAACTCCCCTCTAGCCACTTCAAATTTGAAGGGCAATTTCTAGACTGCGACTGTGCCTTTAATTTTAACATTTCAGAGACATACTATTTATCAAAATGTAGGTCTGTGTCTTGTGATTCTCACAATATAAAGCTCTTTGCTGTAGGATTTATAGTTTTTAAAATACGACCGTTTGAAGAATGGCAAGTATTCAGGAGAGGCTGAAAATACTGTGACCTGTGGTTAGAGACTGCATAAACAAACATTGGTTTCCTTGGCAACGCTGAGGGAATTATAGCTCCTCCCACACAGCTCTGAGGGGAATTGTAGCTCCTCCCACACAGCTCTGAGGGGAGATTCTGTATCACAAATTGTTGTAACATGGAGGTTGGCTGTGTTGTCTTTCCCTCAGGACACAGTATGTTCCCAGTTGGGGTGTCTGGGGGGGAAAGACAATGCACATCGCCTCTTATTTCTCTAAGGCATTTTTAATGTTCAACTTTGCTTACTCTTTTGATTCTGTTATCTGTAAATTAATTACTATGTACCTCTACTATGTACTGTATTATGACGTATACAGTTTTCCGCTTTTTATGAGCCCCCCATGATAAAAAAAGAAATAATTTTTGAAAAAAATAAATAATAACTAAAAAATATATAATAATTAAAAAATAAATATATATATATAATTATTTTTGGAAAAAAAAAGATTTAAAAAAAAATCATAAAAAAATATATATTTTTTTTGAAAACAAATCATTTTGAAAAAAAAAACATTTGTGATAAAAAAAAAAAATGTTTTTGAAAAAATTGTTCCGCTCTTTAAGCTAATGATGGGACTACTTCAATTTTTTTCTACTATTTCTACTTTTTAAAATATTAAGCTTTTTAACACTTTTCACAGTTACTCCAGCTACTCCATCCACACAACAGTTGCTCAAGCCACTCCACCCAGTTGCTCCGCCCACTCCAGTTGTAGACTACTGGTGGAGGCAAGAACACTTCACACAATTTCCCCAGAAATTTTAGCTTTTCTAATTAAGTGTTCTTGCATAGCAAGAGCACTTATTGTTATCTCACATATATATTCTTATTCTTATTATAGCCAAATTTACCACCCTAACTCCTCGCACAGTTTTTACACTACATAGACAAGTAATATACCGAAACGTGCGGATTGTTCCCGATTGGTGTGCTATTACTTTGTGGAATGTTTCGCCGAATCGTTCACCAAATATCGTAGTTTTTGCGGTGAAATTTGTCCCATAGGAATGAATGGCGAAACGAGAGTGTGAGCTGACAAAATCTGAAAAATCAGGACATGATTTCTAACCTGCCACCACTCCCTCATTTTTAAGCCCACCTACACAAATTTTATATCAAAACGTTCAGCTATCCCTGCTGCTACTACACATGTCCATGGCTAAGCCATAATTCCGATAGTTTTTACAATATGATGATTTGTTTGCAACTCACACCACCCATTGACATTCATTGAAACTCCCCTCTAGCCACTTCAAATTTGAAGGGCAATTTCTAGACTGCGACTGTGCCTTTAATTTTAATATTTCAGAGTCATACTATTTATCAAAATGTAGGTCTGTGTCTTGTGATTCTCACAATATAAAGCTCTTTGCTGTAGGATTTATAGTTTTTAAAATACGACCGTTTGAAAAATGGCAAGTATTCAGGAGAGGCTGAAAATACTGTGACCTGTGGTTAGAGACTGCATAAACAAACATTGGTTTCCTTGGCAACGCTGAGGGAATTATAGCTCCTCCCACACAGCTCTGAGGGGAATTGTAGCTCCTCCCACACAGCTCTGAGGGGAGATTCTGTATCACAAATTGTTGTAACATGGAGGTTGGCTGTGTTGTCTTTCCCTCAGGACACAGTATGTTCCCAGTTGGGGTGTCTGGGGGGGGAAAGACAATGCACATCGCCTCTTATTTCTCTAAGGCATTTCTAATGTTCAACTTTGCTTACTCTTTTGATTCTGTTATCTGTAAATTAATTACTATGTACCTCTACTACGTACTGTATTATGACGTATACAGTTTTCCGCTTTTTATGAGCCCCCCATGATAAAAAAAAAAATAATTTTGAAAAAAATAAATAATAATTAAAAAAAAATAATAATTAAAATATATATATATATATATATATATATATATAATTATTTTTGGAAAAAAAAAAGATTTAAAAAAATCATTAAAAAATATATATATATTTTTTGAAAACAAATCATTTTGAAAAAAAAAAACATTTTTGAGAAAAAAAAATGTTTTTGAAAAAATTGTTCCGCTCTTTAACCACTTGACAACTGGGCACTTAAACCCCCTTCCTAACCAGACGAATTTTCAGCTTTCGGTGCTCTCACAATTTGAATGACAATTACTCAGTCATACAACACTGTACCCATATGAAATTTTTGTCCTTTTTTTCACACAAATAGAGCTTTCTTTTGGTGGTATTTAATCACTGTTGGGTTTTTTATTTTTTGCGCTATAAGAGAAAAAAGACTGAAAATTTTGTAAAAAAATTAATTTTTCTTTGTTTCCGTTATAAAATTTTGCAAATTAGTATTTTTTCTTCACAAATTTTGGCCAAAATTTATACTGCTACATATCTTTGGTAAAAATAAGTACAAATTGGTGCATATTTTTTGGTCTTTGTAAAAGTTGTAGAGTCCACAAGCTATGGTGCCAATATCTGAAAATTGATCACACCTGAAGTACTGACGGCCTATCTAATTTCTTGAGACCCTAACATGCCAGAAAAGTACAAATACCCCCCAAATGACCCCTTTTTGGAAAGAAGACATTCTAAGGTATTTAGAAAGAGTCATTGTGAGTTTTTTGAAGTTGTCATTTTTTTCCACAATTCTTTGCAAAAATCAAGATTTTTTTTTCTTTTTTTTTTCCCACAAAATTGTCATATTAGCAGGTTATTTCTCACACACAGCATATGCATACCCCAAATTACACCCCAAAACACATTCTGCTATTCCTCCCGAGTATGGCGATACCACATGTGTGAGACTTTTACACAGCGTGGCCACATACAGAGGCCCAACATGCAGGGAGCACCTTCAGGTGTTCTGGAGCACCCAGGCCAATTCTGACATTTCTCTCCTACATGTAAAAATCATCATTTGTTTGCTAGAAAATTACATAGAACCCCAAAACATTATATATATATATTTTTTTAGCAAAGACCTTAAAGAATATAATGGTGGTCATTGCAACTTTTTATCTTGCACGGTATTTGCGCAGAAATTTTTCTAACTCGTTTTTTACGGAAAAAAACTGTTTTGTGATTAAAAGAAAAAAAAAACAGTAAAGTTAGCCCAATGTTTTTGCATAATGTGAAAGATGAAGTTACGCCGAGTAAATAGATACCTAACATGTCACCCTTCAAAATTGCACACGCTCGTGGAATGGCGCCAAACTTCGCTACTTAAAAATCCCCATAGGCAACGAGTTAAATATTTTTACTGGTTACATGTTTTGAGTTACAGAGGAGGTCTAGGGCCAAAATTATTGCTCTCGCTCTAACGTTCGCAACGATACCTCACATGTGTGGTTTGAACACCGTTTTCATATGTGGGCGGGGCTTAAGTATGCGTTCACTTCTGCATGCGAGCTCGCGGGGGCAGGGGCGCTTAAAAAAAAATATATATAATTTATTGTTCATTTTACTTTATTTATTTTAGTTTGACATGTTTTTCCGCCCCAAATTTTTTTTGATCACTTTTATTCCTATTACAAGGAATGTAAACATCCGTTGTAATAGGAATATGGCATGACAGGTCCTCTTTACAGTGAGATATGGGGTCAATAAGACCCCACATCTCACCTCTAGGCTGGGAAGCCTGAAAAAAAACCAAAAAACAAAAACAATCTTGGCTTTGATCATAGCGGTGAGTCGGTAGAAGCACCGGAGGGCAGCGGGAGGGGGGCATCCCCTCTCACCTTCCGTAAGAGCGATCAAGCGGTGGAACAGCCGCTATGATCATTCTTATGGTGCAGGGAATCGCCAGCTGAAAAATCGAATATCTGAATGATGCCTGTAGCTGCTCCCATCATTCAGATATCCCTGCATAAAGTTAAGGACGTCATATGACGGCCGGCGGGCGGGAAGTGGTTATTGCAGAGTATTGCCGGGTATTGAGGAGTATTGCAGGGTATTGAGGAGTATTGCCGGGTATTGAGGAGTATTGCAGGGTATTGAGGAGTATTGCAGGGTATTGCAGGGTATTGCGGAGTATTGCGGGTATTGCGGAGTATTGCCGGGTATTGCGGAGTATTGCCGGGTATTGCGGAGTATTGCGGAGTATTGCCGGGTATTGCCGAGTATTGCGGGGTATTGCCAAATATTGCCGAGTATTGCCGAGTATTGCGGGGTATTGCCGTGTATTGAGGAGTATTGCCGAGTATTGCGGAGTATTGCCGAGTATTGCGGGGTATTGCCGGGTATTGAGGAGTATTGCCGGGTATTGCGGAGTATTGCCGGGTATTGCGGAGTATTGCCGGGTATTGCGGAGTATTGCGGAGTATTAGGGAGTATTGCGGGGTATTGCCGGGTATTGAGGAGTATTGCAGGGTATTGTGGAGTATTGCAGGGTATTGAGGAGTATTGCAGGGTATTGTGGAGTATTGCCGGGTATTGTGGAGTATTGCCGGGTATTGTGGAGTATTGCCGGGTATTGAGGGGTATTGCAGGGTATTGTGGAGTATTGCAGGGTATTGAGGAGTATTGCAGGGTATTGAGGAGTATTGCGGAGTATGGCAGGGTATTGCGGAATATGGCAGAGTATTGCACAGTATGGCAGGGTATTGCACAGTATGGGCAGAGTATGGGCAGGGTATTGCACAGTATGGGCAGGGTATTGCAGAGTATTGCACAGGGTATTGCAGAGTATTGCACAGGGTATTGCACAGGGTATTGCAGAGTATTGGCAGGGTTTATTGCAGAGTATTGGCAGAGTATTGCACAGGGATGGCTGAGCAGGGATGGATGGATGGCTGGATCTGTGACTGCAATTGTCACAGATCCAGCCCACAGCTGACATGATCTGACATGGGGGAGGGAGCGGACATGATCCGCTCCCTCCCCTCTCCTCTCACACTGTACCGATCGGTACAGAGAGGGGAGGGAGGAACCGGCGTCATCACATGACGCCGGTCTGTTTACAAGTGATCGCTCCGTCATTTGACGGAGCGATCACATGGTAAACGGCCGCGATTAGCGGCCATCTAACGTGATCCGTGATGCGCCGGGTCTATCCCAGGGGGCGCGCGGGAGCAAGATTCTATGAGGACGTCCCTGGGATGTCCACTCAGGATAACTCGACCGCGCTGTGGACATCTTTTGTACATGGCGCGGTCGGCAAGTGGTTAAGCTAATGATGGGACATCTTCAATTTTTTTCTACTATTTCTACTTTTTAAAATATTAATCTTTTTAACACTTTTCACAGTTACTCCAGCTACTCCAACCACACAACAGTTGCTCAAGCCACTCCACCCAGTTGCTCCGCCCACTCCAGTTGTAGACTACTGGTGGAGGCAAGAACACTTCACACAATTTCCCCAGAAATTGTAGCTTTTCTAGTTAAGTGTTCTTGCATAGCAAGAGCACTTATTGTTATCTCACATATATATTCTTATTCTTATTATAGCCAAAATTACCACCCTAACTCCTCCCACAGTTTTTACACTACATAGACAAGTAATATACCGAAACGTGCGGATTTTTCCCGATTGGTGTGCTATTACTTTGTGGAATGTTTCGCCGAATCGTTCACCAAATATCGTCGTTTTTGCGGTGAAATTTGTCCCATAGGAATGAATAGCGAAACTAGAGTGTGAGCTGACAAAATCTGAAAAATCAGGACATGATTTCTAACCTGCCACCACTCCCTTATTTTTAAGCCCACCTACACAAATTTTATATCAAAACGTTCAGCTATCCCTGCTGCTACTACACATGTCCACGGCTAAGCCATAATTCCGATAGTTTTTACAATATGATGATTTGTTTGCAACTCACACCACCCATTGACATTCATTGAAACTCCCCTCTAGCCACTTCAAATTTGAAGGGCAATTTCTAGACTGCGACTGTGCCTTTAATTTTAATATTTAAGAGACATACTATTTATCAAAATGTAGGTCTGTGTCTTGTGATTCTCACAATATAAAGCTCTTTGCTGTAGGATTTATAGTTTTTAAAATACGACCGTTTGAAGAATGGCAAGTATTCAGGAGAGGCTGAAAATACTGTGACCTGTGGTTAGAGCCTGCATAAACAAACATTGGTTTCCTTGGCAACGCTGAGGGAATTATAGCTCCTCCCACACAGCTCTGAGGGGAATTGTAGCTCCTCCCACACAGCTCTGAGGGGAGATTCTGTATCACAAATTGTTGTAACATGGAGGTTGGCTGTGTTGTCTTTCCCTCAGGACACAGTATGTTCCCAGTTGGGGTGTCTGGGGGGGAAAGACAATGCACATCGCCTCTTATTTCTCTAAGGCATTTCTAATGTTCAACTTTGCTTACTCTTTTGATTCTGTTATCTGTAAATTAATTACTATTGTCACGTACCTGACGGTGACGGGCCCGGATCTGCAGAGGGAGGCCTCTCTTACGGCTTTCACCAGCGGCCCCTGGTAGTGAAGACAGGAGGCACGGAGGTAGAAGGGGTACGAGTGCCTGGCAGGATGGATCAGGGTAGAGTAGAGTCTGAAGACTGGGACGGATCCAGGCACCCAGGAAGTATAGCAGGCTGAACTGGAACCAGGAACACAGCAACTGGACTGGAACCGATGAAGCAGACTGGACTGGAACCAGGAACACAGCAACTGGACTGGAACCGATGAAGCAGACTGGACTGGAACCAGGAACACAGCAACTGGACTGGAACCGATGAAGCAGACTGGACTGGAACCAGGAACACAGCAACTGGACTGGAACCGATGAAGCAGACTGGACTGGAACCAGGAACACAGCAACTGGACTGGAACCGATGAAGCAGACTGGACTGGAACCAGGAACACAACAGCGGAGAGATTGGTCAGACAAGCCGGGTCGGTAGAACTGGCTAGCGACAAGGTACTGGAGGATCAGGCAGAAGAGTGGTCAAAACAAGCCGGTGGTCAGAGGCAGGCAGGAAACTGGAAGGGTCAAGGTAAGCCGGGTCAGATGCAGGTAAATCTACGAATCAGGTCTCTTTGAGTACTACACGCTGTAGAGCAGACAGCAGGGACTGTCTGTCACAGACACGTTTAAATAGCCCTTCTGGCGCGCTTTGTGGAGCGTGTGCACGCCCCCGCAGCGCACGCGCGCCGTCGCACACGCGCGTGCCCAAGATTGGAAACCAGGAAGTCCAGGACTCCTGTAGCTGTCAGGATTTCTATGACATTGCCCCCCCCAAGGGGCAGCCTCCGGATGCCCAGCCGGGTGAACCTTCCAGGGTGAGTCCTCTTGAAAGCCTGTACCAAGCTCCTGGCATGGATATTCTCCTCGGGTTCCCATGAGTTTTCCTCGGGTCCGTAGCCCTTCCATTTAATTAGGAATTGGTTCTGGTTATTTCTTCTCCTGAAGTCCATGATAGCTTCTACTTCGAATTCCTGCTCACCGTCAATAATGATCGGATCAGGATGATCCGGCTTCCGATCTGGGAACGGATTGGAGACTGTGGGTTTCAGGAGAGAGACATGAAAGACTGGATGGATTCTAAGAGAGTCAGGAAGTTCCAACTCATAAGCTACTTCATTAATCTTCCTCTTAACAGGGAATGGACCTAAAAATTTGGGGCCCAGTTTTTTAGAAGGGCATGCCATTCTTAGGTTTGTGGTAGATAGCCATACTTGGTCGCCGGGTACCAACACTAATTCACCCCGTCTCTTCTTGTCATAGATTGTCTTGTTGCGTTCTTGAGTCTTGGTCATGGTCTCTTGTAGAAGCTGGTTATTGACCGAGAAAAAATTTAACTTTTCCTGGACTGCAGGCACAGGACACTCAGGAAGGGAATTAGGCAGAAATGTAGGGTGAAAACCATAGTTTGCAAAGAAAGGAGTCTGGCTGGTAGCCGAGTGAATGGAATTGTTATAAGCAAACTCGGCCAACGGAAGTAGGGAAATCCAGTTGTCCTGAGCAAAAGAGGAGAAGCATCGCAGGTATTGCTCGAGCGTCTGATTCGTCCTCTCCGTCTGTCCGTTGGTCTGTGGGTGGTAAGCAGAGGAAAACGATAATTCAATCTTCAAGGTTTTGCAAAGGGATCTCCAGAATCGAGAGGTAAATTGAACCCCGCGATCGGAAACAATATTGGCTGGTACCCCGTGGAGTCTGACTATTTCTCTGATGAACACCTGTGCGGTTTCAGGAGCTGAGGGAGTCCCTTTCATAGGGATGAAGTGTGCCATCTTGGACAGACGGTCCACTATAACGAAGATGGTGGTATGGTTCTCAGCCGGGGGCAACTCGACAATGAAGTCGATGGACAACATTCTCCAGGGCCTATCTGGAACGGGTAAGGGTTTTAGTAGTCCCCAGGCCTTGGATCTGGAACCCTTGTTTCGGGTGCAAGTTGTACAAGAATCTACAAACCTCCTACAGTCTTCACGTACTCGAGGCCACAAGAAGGTGCGCTGTACCAGGTCAGTGGTCTTGGCAACGCCAAAATGTCCGGCCAGGGCGTGGTCATGACAGAGTTCTAATGCGGTTACTCTCAATTCCTCAGGTACGTAGATTCTGTCTTGGTACCACAATAGTCCATCCTAAACCTGCAATTCCGGCTCGGAGAACTGTCTCTGCCCAGTGGAAGCTTGTTTGATCTGAGTGAACAGGTTCTCCTGTAGAAAAAGGAAATTTCCGGGGGCAAGGATGGTGTCAGGCGGAGAAGTCTCCTTGGACTTATGGAACATCCGAGACAGGGCGTCAGGCTTAATATTCTTGGCCCCAGGACGATAAGTAACATGAAAAGAGAACCGGGAGAAGAAGAGTGCCCACCTGGCTTGCCGTGGATTCAATCTTCTCACGGCCTTCAGGTACTCCAGGTTCTTGTGGTCAGTGAATATCATAATCGGATGAGCCGCGCCCTCCAGCAGGTACCGCCATTCCTCCAGTGCAGATTTGATCGCTAGTAACTCCCGATCCCCCACGTCGTAGTTCCTCTCCGCTGCAGATAGCTTGCGAGAGAAGAAGGCTACTGGATGGAGCAAGGCCTTGATTCCCTGTCTTTGGGACAGTATTGCTCCTACCGCTATTTCGGAGGCGTCTACCTCAAGTACGAATGGCAGTGAAGAGTCCGGGTGTTTCAAGATAGAGGCAGAGGTAAATAGGGCCTTCAGGCATTCAAAAGCTTTTTGGGCTTCAGGGGACCAGTGAAAACGTGTTCCTTGTTTGGTTAGTTGAGTAATGGGTGCGATAATAGCTGAGAACCCCCTGATGAACTTGCGGTAGAAGTTGGCGAATCCAACGAAATGTTGGATTCCCTTCTTGTCCACCGGTTCTGGCCAGTCCAGGATTGCGGTAATCTTTTGAGGATCCATTTTGATGCCCTCGCTAGAAATGATTAACCCCAGAAATGATATACTCTCTTGCTCAAACTCACATTTTTCGGCCTTCGCATACAGGCCATGCTGGCGGAGCCGACCCAACACATTCTTGACATGTCTGCGATGAGAATCAAGGGAGGAAGAAAAGATTAATATATCATCGAGATAAACAATGACAAAGAGGTCTAGGAAGTCCCGTAGAATGTCATTGATAAAATACTGGAAAGTGGCAGGGGCGTTACACACCCCGAATGGCATTACCAAGTACTCAAAATGCCCATACCGGGTACGGAAGGCGGTCTTCCATTCGTCCCCTTCTTTCATACGGATCAAGTTGTAGGCTCCGCGGAGATCAAGTTTGGTAAAGATGGTGGCAGTCCCCAGTCTCTGAAATAGCTCTGGTACCAGGGGGAGAGGGTAACGATTTTTTACTGTCATTTTATTCAGTTCACGGTAATCCACACAAGGTCGAAGGGTGTGGTCCTTTTTCTCTACAAAAAAGATGCCTGCGCCTGCTGGGGATGTGGAAGGGCGGATGAACCCCTTTTGCAAGTTCTCATCAACATAATTTTATAAAGCCCCTTGTTCTACCTCCGTTAAAGGGAAGATTCTACCGAACGGAATCTTTGCTCCAGGAAGTAGGTCGATGGGGCAATCATAGGCCCGATGGGGCGGTAGAGTCTCTGCCCTTTGTTTACTAAATACGTCAAGAAAGTCGTGGTAAACTTCTGGGATGGATTGACGTGTGCCATCTTCTGTATCAATGCATAGTAAAGAGGCCGGCCCAGGAGGTTCGTATGAGCCACAGGACTGCTGACAATAGGAAGAAGGAAAGGTAACTACTCCCATGGTCCAGTTGATAGTGGGATTGTGGGCTTGTAACCAAGGCATACCAAGGATCAAGGAAAACAACGGAGAAGAGATGATGTCCAGACATAAGTATTCTTGGTGGGTTCCAGAGGTGGTAGAGATGGTGACGGGTATAGGGGTGGTCTCCTGGATCACAGGTCCAGACTTAATAACGGAACCATCAGCCAGATGGACACGAAGTCCGTGGGTCTTGGTACGAAGGGGAATTTGGTGTTTAATGGCAAAGGTTGAGTCCATAAAGCAGCTGCATGCTCCAGAATCAATAATGGCGGGTACTTGCAGAGTCCTTCCTGGGAGCTGTAATGAAACAGAGAGGGCAAGGTGAGATGTGGTTTTGGCTTGTAGGTTAGTCATGTTAGAAGAAACTGAAAGAAACTTACGAAGCTTCAGGGGACAGTTTCTAACGAAATGTCCGGGTTCCCCGCAGTACAGGCACAAATTATTTATTCGGCGGCGCTGGCGTTCTTCCGGAGCGAGGGATGGACGAAGGACCCCGAGCTGCATTGGTTCAGGCGTGTCAGATGTGGGGGTTGGAGGTGTAGCAGGAGCCGGTTACAGGTGACTAGGAGCCCGAGGAAGCATCCAGGTTGGGCGGGAGAAGCCAGTGGTCCTCTCAGCCCTCCGTTCCCTCAGACGTCGGTCAATCTGGATGGTTAGGTCAATCAACAGGTTGAGTGTCTGTGGTACACCGACTCTAGCAAGCTCGTCCTTCAAGGAATCAGAAAGTCCTAAGCGAAACTGATGGCGGAGGGCGGCATCATTCCAATTGGTATCCGTGCTCCACCGCCTGAATTCTGCCACATAGTCCTCCGCTGGTCTGCGTCCTTGTTGAAGGGAACGCAAGGCGGCTTCTGTGGTTACTGAGAGCTGGGGGTCTTCGTATAGCTGGGCCATGGCATCGAAAAAAGCAGCGAGATTGTTTAGTGATACATCCTTCTGTTCAAAGAGACGGTGGGCCCAGCTCTGAGGGTCTCCAGAGAGCAAAGAGACCACAAAGCCCACTTTGGTGGCCTCTAGAGAAAAGGTGCGGGGCAGTAGGGCAAAGTACAGTTCACACGAATTCCGGAAGGCCCTAAACTTGCTCCGATCCCCGGAAAATCTTTCGGGTGTAGGAACCTTAGGTTCGGGAGGAAGCATGACCACTGTGGGTGAGGAACTTGTCCCGGCTGTGGAAGCAGAGGCATGGGGCCCCTCTTGGATGGCAGAGGGATTGGAGAGGGCCCGCACTTGCTCTTCCAGGCGGGTGTAGCCTTGTTGAAGACTCTTGACTGCTTCAGACAAACCTGCCAGGTGCCGACAAAGTTCCTCCATAGGTGAGGCTCCCTGCCCGGGCTCAGACATGGCTGTCTGCTACTGTCACGTACCTGACGGTGACGAGCCCGGATCTGCAGAGGGAGGCATCTCTTACGGCTTCCACCAGCGGCCCCTGGTAGTGAAGACAGGAGGCACGGAGGTAGAAGGGGTACGAGTGCCTGGCAGGATGGATCAGGGTAGAGTAGAGTCTGAAGACTGGGACGGATCCAGGCACCCAGGAAGTATAGCAGGCTGAACTGGAACCAGGAACACAGCAACTGGACAGGAACCGATGAAGCAGACTGGACTGGAACCAGGAACACAGCAACTGGACTGGAACCGATGAAGCAGACTGGACTGGAACCAGGAACACAGCAACTGGACTGGAACCGATGAAGCAGACTGGACTGGAACCAGGAACACAGCAACTGGACTGGAACCGATGAAGCAGACTGGACTGGAACCAGGAACACAACAGCGGAGAGATTGGTCAGACAAGCCGGGTCGGTAGAACTGGCTGGTGACAAGGTACTGGAGGATCAGGCAGAAGAGTGGTCAAAACAAGCCGGGGGTCAGAGGCAGGCAGGAAACTGGAAGGGTCAAGGTAAGCCGGGTCAGATGCAGGTAAATCTATGAATCAGGTCTCTTTGAGTACTACACGCTGTAGAGCAGACACCAGGGACTGTCTGTCACAGACACGTTTAAATAGCCCTTCTGGCGCGCTTTGTGGAGTGTGCGTGCGCCGTCGCGCATGCGCGTGCCCGCGCGCGCGGGGGTGCCCGCGCGCGCGGACGTGCCCGAGATTGGAAACCAGGAAGTCCAGGACTCCTGTAGCTGGCAGGATTTCTATGACAACTATGTACCTCTACTATGTACTGTAATACGACGTATACGGTTTTCCGCTTTTTATGAGCCCCCCCATGATTGAAAAAAAATAATAATAATAAAAAAAATATATAATAATAAAAATATATATATATTGTGACAGCAGGAAGGTAAAGTCACCTGGTTGCATCCAGGGGGGTAGATATATTTCTCCCAGATTCAGGCTTTATGCCGACTTATACAACTAGGGAGTTGATGAAGCCCAGCTGAGGCTAGTGGGCTCATGAATGACTCATACCTCTAGGGAGAGTGCTGGGCGTCGTGAGGCAGGGAGTTGATGAGACCAGCTGAAGCCTGTCAGTTCGTTTAAGGCCTCTATAAAAACTCCCAGCTTCATTAGATGTTAGCTCATGCCTGGAACCAGACCTGTGTGGACTGTCTAGGGAGAGTGAACCCCTGTGCGGTGAGGCAAAGCCTGTGTGGCTATTTGTTTGGACTTTTACTAAACCAGGGACTTAGGGACTAGGACAGCACTAGGCTGATCCCAGTTGTTAGTTTAGGAAACCTGCATGTTTAGTCAGAGGTCAAACTGACCAGGATTTATTTTGTTTGTTTCTTTTTGGCTTTGCTGTGTTTTTGTCACTGTACATAGAGAAATAAACCGCACCTTTTAAATTTTGAAAACCACAACCTCCGTCTGCTGGCCCTGTTTTTGTGTGGGGAGCCCAACCAGGGGGTCACACACACCCGCTACCGAGTTAACCCCCTCACAGTTGGTGGAGAACCAGTGGCAGTTTTTTTTAAGCCAGCATGGAGGAGATACTGAAACAGCTGGCTCTAGCAAATGCCAATCAACAGCAGACAAATGCAGGTTTGCAAAGGAGCCTTGCAGCCCAGCAGCAAGCTCATCAACAAGCCCAGCAGCAATCTGAGGCCCGCTTCATAGACCTGTTACAGAAGCAAGAGCAGAGACTACAACAAATGGAAGCAGTAATGCAGCAACGTCCGCAGACCAGTGAGGAAAGCCGTCCCACTAATACCGCGTCCTTTGGGGTGAGTCGTTTATTGACAAAAATGACTGGAGAGGATGATCCAGAGGTATTTTTGACCACATTTGAAAGGACTGCTGAAAGAGAAAAGTGGCCTGAGGAGCAGTGGGCTGGACTGGTGGCTCCTCTGTTAACTGGTGAATCGCAGAAGGCTTACTATGACCTAGAGCCTGACCAAGCAAAAGACTATGTGATGCTAAAAGCTGAAATATTGGCAAGGCTGGGTGTCACCCTGGCTGTCCGGGCTCAGCGTGTGCATAACTGGACTTTCCAGCTTGGAAAACCCCCCAGGTCTCAAATGTATGATCTCATTCACCTGAGCAGGAAGTGGCTACAGCCAGAGACTTTGTCCGCACCGGAGATTGTGGAACGTGTTGTGATGGATCGTTTCTTGAGAGCTCTTCCTACCGCCATTCAAAAGTGGGTAAGCCACGGAGACCCAGAAACGGCCGGTAAACTTGTGGATCGTGTAGAGAGATACTTGGCTACAGAGAACCTGACGGCCTCTTCCAGAGACTCTCGGACTTTCCACCCTAAGACCAGACCATCCCCAGGGGCGGATAAGAGGATTCCAAGGGGTGAGGGTGGAGAGAGTGAGAGGGTGGGAGCTCTACCCCAAGTTTGGCGAGAACAGCCTGGGAAATCAGCGGCTCAAGAGGCCGCAAGAAGGATCGTTTGCTACCGCTGCCGGCAAGCGGGACATATTGCAGCCAATTGCCCGGTTGTGGAGGAACCCATGCAGTGTGACTTTCTGACGGGCAGACGTCAGTCGCTGTGTGCGACAGTCGCATGCACTGCCATTCGAGGAACTGAGAAACATTTATGCAAAATGTGTGTTAATGGTAGAAATGTTGTGGTATTGTTGGATTCAGGTAGCCTTGTGACCCTGATAAAGGCTGAGTTAGTTAAAACAGAGGTCTCTGGGTATAGCAAGGTAGCTGTTATTTGTGTGCATGGGGACACCCGAGAGTATCCAGTGACTACAGTGTGTTTCGAGACCCCCAAAGGTACCCTCTCTCATCCAGTGGGCTTAGTATCTCAGTTACCGCATGACGCCATTGTGGGAAGGGATTTTCCGAAGTTCTGGGAACTGTGGGATGATCCTGAGCCCCCCACTGGTGCCCCTATGTACCAGGAATGTGATAGCCAGAACTCCTCTGAGAGTGGTGAGGACTCTCCAGAATTTCCCTTGTCAGTATTGGCAGGGGAGACTCAAGAAACTGGAGAGGAGCCCACCTCCTCAGACGAAAACCTACCGTCTGTGGAGTTTTCTGATCTGGAGGTTCACAGGGAAAATTTTGCCACAGAACAGTTAAAAGACCCCGCCCTAATAAAGGCACGGGAAAACGTAGTGGAAATAGATGGCGAGTTAGTGAACCCAGATAATACCTGCACTTACCCATACTTCAGCGTAGAGAAGGACCTACTGTATCGGGTGGCAAAAAGGGCAGAAGAAACCGTTGAGCAGCTGGTGGTGCCCAAACCTTACAGGAAGTTGGTGTTGGAGTTGGCCCATGGGCACATTCTTGGAGGTCATCTGGGGACAGAGAAAACCCGAGAGAGGGTATTACAGAGATTCTATTGGCCTGGGGTGATGAAGGACATAGAAAATTATTGTTCCTCCTGCCCTGTGTGTCAGAGGTCGGCCCCGATGCCACATTTCCGTAGCCCGCTGGTCCCTCTACCCATCATTGAGGTCCCGTTTGAGAGAATCGCAATGGATTTGGTAGGTCCTATAATCAAGTCCGCTAGGGGGCACCAGTACATATTGGTTATAATGGACTATGCCACCCGTTATCCAGAAGCGATCCCTCTCAGAAATACCTCGGCCAAAACCATAGCCAAAGAGCTATCTCTTGTTTTTAGCCGGGTGGGTATTTGTAAAGAACTGCTTACGGACCAAGGTACACCCTTTATGTCCCGGGTTATGAAAGAGCTGTGTAAATTGTTCAAAGTGACGCAATTGCGTACATCTGTGTATCACCCCCAAACCGATGGGCTGGTTGAAAGATTCAACAAAACCCTAAAACAAATGTTGAAGAAAGTGGTGGATAGAGATGGAAAGGATTGGGACTGTCTACTTCCTTATTTGATGTTTGCTATTAGGGAGGTGCCCCAATCCTCTACGGGATTCTCCCCCTTTGAGTTACTGTATGGGAGACACCCAAGAGGGCTGTTGGATATTGCCAAGGAAACTTGGGAAAGTGAGAGTTCTCCCCACAGGAGTGTGATTGAGCATGTCGCCCTGATGCAAGATCGAATTGCACAGGTAATGCCCATCGTGAAGGAACATTTGGCCCAAGCGCAGTTGGCACAGCAGAGAGTGTACAACCGTGGAGCAAAGACCCGTACCTTTTCCCCGGGGGATAGGATATTGGTACTTGTCCCTACGGTTGAAAGTAAATTCCTTGCCAAATGGCAAGGCCCCTACGAGATAATGGAAAAAGTGAGCGAAGTGAATTACAAGGTCAGACAACCAGGAAGGCGAAAGCCCGAACAGATATATCACGTTAATCTGTTGAAAGCCTGGAGGGATAGAGAGTCCCTAGTCGCAGAAACTTGGTCACCAGCTCAAACTGGTTGCGTGATTCCGGAGGTTGGAATAGCAGCCACCTTGTCACAACCCCAACAACAGGAGGTTAAGGAGTTTGTGCTTCGCAACAAGGAGGTGTTCTCTGAGCTGCCGGGACAAACATCTGGGGTAGAGCATGATATTATTACCCCGCCCGGTGAAAGGGTGAAGTTAAAACCCTATCGGATCCCAGAGGCCCGACGGGAGGCAATACGGGAGGAAGTACAGAAAATGCTGAACTTAGGGGTGATAGAGGAGTCCCAAAGTGATTGGTCTAGTCCCATTGTGTTGGTGCCTAAACCGGATGGGAGCTGGCGATTTTGTAACGATTTTCGTCAGTTGAACAAAGTTACAAAATTTGACACCTACCCCATGCCACGTATAGATGAGTTGATCGACCGGCTGGGAACAGCCCGATACATGACGACTCTTGACCTCACAAAAGGGTATTGGCAAATTCCCCTGGCCAAGTCGGCCAAAGAGAAAACCGCATTTGTAACCCCAGACGGGGCGTTCCAATATAAGAGAATGCCGTTCGGGTTACAGAATGCGCCGGCCACATTCCAGCGGAAAATGGACCAGATGCTGAGGCCCCATCGGAAGTATGCTGCGGCTTACCTGGATGACGTAATTGTCCATAGCACAGATTGGGCCTCACATCTGCCAAAAGTGCAAGCAGTCCTGGACTCTGTTCGGGAAGCGGGGTTTACGGCTAACCCCAAGAAGTGTACCATTGGGCAGGAGGAGGCCAAATATCTTGGGTACACCATTGGCAGGGGAGTAATAAAACCCCAACTCAACAAAGTCGAGGCCATCCAGAGTTGGCCACGTCCCAACAGCAAGAAGCAGGTACGAGCCTTTCTGGGAATCGCGGGTTATTATCGGCGCTTCATTCCCCACTTTGCTTCTAAGGCTGTGCCCCTAACCAACCTGACGAAAGGGAAAGGGTCGGTCATGATTAAATGGACCCCCGAGGCTGAGGCAGCATTCCAATTCTTGAAACAAGCCTTATGTAGCCAGCCAGTGTTGTACTCACCCGACTTCTCTAAAGACTTTGTCGTACAAAGTGATGCGTCAGATGTGGGGTTAGGAGCAGTATTGTCCCAGGTCTGGAACGGGGAAGAGCACCCAGTCATTTACCTCAGCAGGAAGTTGAAGTCCCATGAGGTAAATTACGCCACGGTTGAAAAGGAGTGTTTAGCGGTGAAGTGGGCTCTAGATTCCCTTCGGTACTATCTGCTAGGTAGGCACTTTGACATGGTTACGGATCACGCTCCGTTAAAGTGGATGGCTCAAAACAAGGAGACAAATAGAAGAGTGAATAGGTGGTTCCTGGCCCTACAGGAATTCAACTTCACAGTAAAGCATCGCCCTGGCGTTCAAATGGGGAATGTGGATGCTTTGTCTCGAGTACATGAATGCCTGATTGCTGGTGTTCCAACCCCAAGGTTAAAACAAGAGGGGGGGGTATGTGACAGCAGGAAGGTAAAGTCACCTGGTTGCATCCAGGGGGGTAGATATATTTCTCCCAGATTCAGGCTTTATGCCGACTTATACAACTAGGGAGTTGATGAAGCCCAGCTGAGGCTAGTGGGCTCATGAATGACTCATACCTCTAGGGAGAGTGCTGGGCGTCGTGAGGCAGGGAGTTGATGAGACCAGCTGAAGCCTGTCAGTTCGTTTAAGGCCTCTATAAAAACTCCCAGCTTCATTAGATGTTAGCTCATGCCTGGAACCAGACCTGTGTGGACTGTCTAGGGAGAGTGAACCCCTGTGCGGTGAGGCAAAGCCTGTGTGGCTATTTGTTTGGACTTTTACTAAACCAGGGACTTAGGGACTAGGACAGCACTAGGCTGATCCCAGTTGTTAGTTTAGGAAACCTGCATGTTTAGTCAGAGGTCAAACTGACCAGGATTTATTTTGTTTGTTTCTTTTTGGCTTTGCTGTGTTTTTGTCACTGTACATAGAGAAATAAACCGCACCTTTTGATTTTGAAAACCACAACCTCCGTCTGCTGGCCCTGTTTTTGTGTGGGGAGCCCAACCAGGGGGTCACACACACCCGCTACCGAGTTAACCCCCTCACAGTATATATATATATATATATATATATATATATATATATAATAATTTTTGGGGAAAAAAAAGATTTTTGAAAAAAATAAAATAAAAAATAAAAACATTTAAAAAATATATATTTTTTGAAAACAAATCATTTTGAAAAAAAAAAAATTTTTGAGAAAAAAAAAAAAAAATTTTGAAAAAATTGTTCCGCTCTGTCAGCTAATGATGGGACTTCTTCAATTTTTCTCTACTATTTCTACTTTTTAAAATATTAAGCTTTTTAACACTTTTCACGGTTACTCCAGCCATTCCAACCACACAACAGTTGCTCAAGCCACTCCACCCAGTTACTCCGCCCACTCCAGTTGTAGACTACTGGTGGAGGCAAGAACACTTCACACAATTTCCCCAGAAATTGTAGCTTTTCTAGTTACACATTGTTATGATGCTGGTCTTCAATATATTTTAGATGTGCATGTTTTAGAATGATTAGACGTATTTTAGATATATTTGTTTTTTATATTTGATATCCCAGCGCCAGCGGTATACCATCCTAGTGCTGGATCAATACTTCTTCCAGCACTGTCGGAAGTTTCTATACCGCTGGGCGGAAGTGGTTATCATTGTACAATAGGGGAGCGAGATGTTACCTCCCCACGCCATCCATGTGTGGGATAGGACGCTACTCCTATCATGTGATCGCTGTGTGAGTAACGTCGCCGTGCTGTTCTTTTTGTGTCTGCTGACACGATGAGCGTGGTGTGATCCTGGTCACATGATCGCTGTGCGAGTGACGTTCCTCCAGTCATGTGATCGCTGCACCTGCGCACCAGTGGTTGATACCCTGATAGGGCTGCCGCTGTGATGCAGGGCGCATGTCAGAGTGCGGGCATACTTTGGATTTGTACCGAATGAGATTACCTCCCACTTCACCTCACACACTATTGGACGCTTGGGGCACGCTTGACCATTGACCCATGAACCTTCTTTTACTGTGGTGGTGAGTGGATGAGAGGTGTCACATGATGCTTTGGTGGGCTTTTTGAGAATTTGTTTGCCATGTGTTAGTACTAGTCTCTTCCTGGTTCGATCTATGAGTCATATCTGAACACGGAAGGACTTTACATCTCTATAAATGATTGGCTTGAGAGCTGAGAATTTGAACCTTGGTCTTTCATGTGACCAGCTCCTGGCCAATCATGAGTTTTATTAATGAAATTTTGTGTGATTGGCTGGCCACTGATTATGGCCTTGTATGTTTAGTATATATACAGTGGGGCAAAAAAGTATTTAGTCAGCCACCAATTGTGCAAGTTCTCCCACTTAAAAAGATGAGAGAGGCCTGTAATTGTCATCATAGGTATACCTCAACTATGAGAGACAAAATGTGTAAACAAATCCAGACAATCACATTGTCTGATTTGGGAAAAATTTTTTTTGCAAATTATGGTGGAAAATAAGTATTTGGTCACCTACAAACAAGCAAGATTTCTGTCTCTCACAGACCTGTATCTTCTTCTTTAAGAGGCTCCTCTGTCCTCCACTCATTACCTGTATTAATGGCACCTGTTTGAACTTGTTATCAGTATAAAAGACACCTGTCCACAACCTCAAACAGTCACACTCCAAACTCCACTATGGTGAAGACCAAAGAGCTATCGAAGGACACCAGAAACAAAAATGTAGACCTGCACCAGGCTGGGAAGACTGAATCTGCAATAGGCAAGCAGCTTGGTGTGAAGAAATCAACTGTGGGAGCAATAATTAGAAAATGGAAGACATACAAGACCACTGATAATCTCCCTCGATCTGGGGCACCACGCAAGATCTCACCCCGTGGGATCAAAATGATCACAAGAACGGTGAGCAAAAATCCCAGAACCACACGGGGGGACCTAGTGAATGACCTGCAGAGAGCTGGGACCAACGCAACAAAGGCTACCATCAGTAACACACCACGCCGCCAGGGACTCAGATCCTGCAGTGCCAGACGTGTCCCCCTGCTTAAGCCAGTACATGTCTGGGCCCGTCTGAGGTTTGCTAGAGAGCATTTGAATGATCCAGAAGAGGATTGGGAGAATGTCATATGGTCAGATGAAACCAAAGTAGAACTGTTTGGTAGAAACACAACTCGTCGTGTTTGGAGGAGAGAGAATGCTGAGTTGCAACCAAAGAACACCATACCTACTGTGAAGCATGGGGGTGGCAACATCATGCTTTGGGGCTGTTTCTCTGCAAAGGGAACGGGACGACTGATCCGTGTACATGAAAGAATGAATGGGGCCATGTATTGTGAGATTTTGAGTGCAAACCTCCTCCCATCAGCAAGGGCATTGAAGATGAAACATGGCTGGGTCTTTAAGCATGACAATGATCCCAAACACACCACCCGGGCAATGAAGGAGTAGCTTCGTAAGAAGCATTTCAAGGTCCTGGAATGGCCTAGCCAGTCTCCAGATCTCAACCCCATAGAAAACCTTTGGAGGGAGTTGAAAGTCCCTGTTGCCCAGCGACAGCCCCAAAACATCACTGCTCTAGAGGAGATCTGCATGGAAGAATGGGCCAACATACCTGCAACAGTGTGTGACAACCTTGTGAAGACTTACAGAAAACGTTTGACCTCTGTCATTGCCAACAAAGGATATATAACAAAGTATTGAGATGAACTTTTGATATTGACCAAATACTTATTTTCTACCATAATTTGCAAAAAAAAATCTTTCCAAATCAGACAATGTGATTGTCTGGATTTGTTTACACATTTTGTCTCTGATGCCGCGTACACACGATCATTATTCACGGCGGTTAAAAAACCGCCGTGAATAATGACATTTTAAACGAGGGAACAGCTTGTTCCCCACACATGGTCATTTTTCTCGTCATTTTTTAAAATGACGAGAAAAACGATCGTCTATGGGCTCCACGGCAGTGTTTTCCTATGGGAAACACTGCCGCAGAAGAAATGTCAGGAAAAACGACGAGAAAAATTAGAACATGTTCTAATTTTTCTCGTAGTTTTTAATGCCGTTTTTCACGTCGAGAAAAACGACATAAAGCCCACAGACGATCGTTTTTCTCAGCGAAAGGAAAAAATGCAGTTTTTCTCGTTGAGAAAAACGGTCGTGTGTACGCGGCATCATAGTTGAGGTATACCTATGATGACAATTACAGGCCTCTCTCATCTTTTTAAGTGAAGGAACTTGCACAATTGGTGGCTGACTAAATACTTTTTTGCCCCACTGTATTTGTGCAATATGGGGAAACAGATTGATGCCCCAGTAGAAGTCCGTCTTGGAACGAAACGCGTCGGGCCAGGTACACCGCTCCCCATATTGCTTTTATGAATCTTTGAACTGTGATCACTTTTTTAACTTGTATGTTGGATTTTATCATTAAAACCTTCTTTTGTTGACCTGCACCATCGGAGCCCCTATTTTTTCTTTTTTTTGCATGCTCTGTGGAGGAAAAGTTTTTTGAGTGTCTCCAGCTGGTCCCTATTACCCTACTAAGGGTTGTTGCTTGCCTGAACCAAGCTGTTTTCAGATGTTTGGTGGATCTCCACAATTTCTCTACCTACTCCATGGTTGAGATACCTTCATTGGAGTCACCTTCGGCTGAGGAATATCAGGCTCATCGACCTTACCTCGGATTGACGTCTTCTGGACACCAGGGAGGTGCATTCCACTTCTTCTTGGATCCTCGTTGACAGTCCCGGTGGAAACAGCTGGTTGCATACCCTAAGCTCGATTGACCTGTTGTCGTACAACAGTCGGGTCCAACGGTTCCAGTAAGCACATTCATAATTACATCTCTCATCTGAAGATTCTCGTTGGGATGGTTCATTCAATCTCATGACATCTTCACTATGTTATCCACCCATGATGGACTATTTATCACGTTGAAGTTTTACATGGACTGATTGTTTTCATGTACATTATTATTTTATGGTTATACCCTGTTGAGTATACATTATTTGGTGTTTTTTCACATTACACTAATACGTAGCGCTACACATTCACCCACACTCCTTTTGAATTTTGACGCATTCTTGTGCAGCTGCTTCACCTCCCTCCCCCCTTTTCTTAGGGTTCACAAAAGAAAGACAAACATTTGATGCAACCCGCAGAATTATCAACATCATTCACAAGGCTGTGTCGAATCGGACACCTTCTCTGCTTCTTTCCCTGGATGCAGAAAAGGCGTTTGATAGAGTCCATTGGGAATACCTGAGAGCAACCCTCATTAAATTTGGATTCCAAGGACCCATCTTGTCCGCCATAATGGTGCTGTATTCCTCCCTCTCAGCACAGGTGTACACTTCAGAGATGCTATTTAAACCATTCTAAATCACTAATGGCACCCGACAAAAGTTGTCCATTATCGCCACTCATTTTTAATCTTGTGATGGAACCCCTAGCAGAACATGTAAGGACCAACAACAAAATAGCTGGTTTCAAAATTGGCACCGTAGAACATAAAATGTATTTGTTTGCGGATGACGTGATATTGATGATCACAGACCCTCTTTCTTCCCTGGCTTCGGTTCAACTATTATTGCAAAGGTTTAGCAATGTATCTTATGATAAGGTAAATGAACATAAATCCTACATTCTGGACTTGGGCTTAGAAGCAATCACTAGTAATCTCCTTAGGAACTTATATCCCTATCCCTGGGCAGACA
Source organism: Rana muscosa (assembly GCA_029206835.1). Lineage (NCBI taxonomy): Eukaryota > Metazoa > Chordata > Amphibia > Anura > Ranidae > Rana > Rana muscosa. The sequence goes on from CM055121.1 coordinate 77,750,921, forward strand.
CAGGGATACCATACCTACAGTAGGTAGCACGCTTACTAAATCTACATAACCCATAACCCATAACTACACTGAAATTAAACAAATGCTGATCCAAGAAACAACTAAAATCTCTAAACACAAATTCTCTTAGGCAGGCCGCCTGGCGGCCTTTAAAATTATGGTACTGCCCAGGTTATGGTATATCTTCCGTACACTACCTATACCTCTCTCACACTCATAACTTAACTCCCTTCAATCCATTCTGACTAGGGTTGAGCGAACCCGAACTGTAAAGTTTGGGTCCGTACTGAACTTTTGAGTTTTTGGGTACCGGACCCGAATCCGAACAATTGCGTGTATGTTCGGGTTCGGGTCCGTTGTTCGGCGATGTAATGGCACATTTAGAAAAGCTTCAGGGGGCAGCCAATCACCTTTTATTTAACTGGTGTGCCCTTAGAAGCCATCATAGCCATGCCTACTAATGGCATGGCTGTGATTGGCCAGTGCAACATGTGACCCAGCTTCTATATAAGCTAGAGGCACACAGCACAGCACGTCACTCTGCTTTACACAGGATAGGGAGAGGATCCTGGCTGCTGTTGCTTATTAGGGAGAGATTGAAATACTATGAGTTATGCCGTGTACACACGATCGATTTTCTCGACGGTGAAAACACCGTCAAAAAAATTGACGGGAAAAACGAGGAACGGCTTGTTCCCTTACACACGCCCATTTTTCCCGACATTTTTTCCCTTGGTCAAGAAAAACGACCGTGTGCAGGCTCCCCGGCAGTGTTTCCCTATGGGAAAACTGCAGCGGAAAAAAATGGCATGAATCACGACGAGAAAAATTAGAGCATGTTCTAATTTTTCTCGTTGTGATTCATGCCGTTTTTCTCATCGGGAAAAATTATGAAAAGCCCACACACGGTCGTTTTTCTCTTCAAAGAGAGAAAATGTAATTTTTCCCGACGAGAAAAATGGTCGTGTGTACGCGGCATTAGTCCTGATTCTGCAATCTGAGAGAAAAGATAGAGAGACAGTTTAGGGCAAGGTTCCTGTTGGTGCTTTCAGGGAAAGAGATTTATATAGGAGTCCAGATACAGAGATCTAATAACTCAGCGATCTGCATAGGTTTACCTGTTTGTGTTGCAGTGCACAGTCTTCTTACACTGCCATGAGCCCAGTGTCAGAGAAATTTTTACTTTTATCTGCAAGCTCAGTGCACCAGCACTGCATATGTTACGTTGAGAGATACACCGTTTCCATACTGTGGGTGTATTGTGTTCTTCTAAAAGACCCATTTAGGGCAAAAAATAAATACAAATTTGCAGTGTTTTCTGCATATATGCAAGTGTAATATTTATAATTTATATATTTTTCTTGTATTGTGCTATTCCCCCCAAAAAATTATAGGGCAATTTTTTTTTTAATTGCATTTTCTGTATTGCTGTAGGTGTGAGATACACAGTTTCCATACTGTGGGTGTATTGTGCTCTTGCAAAAAGACCCATTTAGGGCAAAAATATATACAAAAATTTGCAGTGTTTTCTGCATATATGCAAGTGTGATATTTACAATTTATATATTTTTCTTGTATTGTGCTATTCCCCAAAAAATAATTATAGGGCAAAAACTTTTTTTTTAATAGCATTTTCTGTATTGCTGTAGGTGTGAGATACACCATTTCCATACTGTGGGTGTATTGTGCTTTTGCAAAAAAAAACATTTAGGGCAAAAAAAATAAAAAATTTGCAGTGTTTTCTGCATATATGCAAATGTGATATTTACAATTTACCGTATATACTCGAGTATAAGCCGACCCGAGTATAAGCCGAGGACCTAATTTTACCACAAAAAACTGGGAAAACTTATTGACTCGAGTATAAGCTTAGGGTGAGAATGCAGCAGCTACTGTAAGTGGAAAAGAGGGTCAACAATGCCCATTTGCAGCCTCACTGTGCCCATTGCAACCTCACTGTGCCCATTGCAACCTCACTGTGCCCATTGCAGTCTCACATTATTAAAAGTATTTTTCAACCCGCAATAAAAACACATGCATCTATAGTGCAGTTAATTTTATTTATTCTGTATAATGTATACATAAAGTATACTGTATATGTTTAAGCCATGTATGAATAATAAGTAAACTGACTTTTATATCAGTCAATAAAAAAATTCATAAATTAACTGTATATGCATGATTTCAATAAATCTATCTAATGTAAAAACCTCATCATTGGTAACACAATGCTCCAGTCAACTAAGCTAACCAAACAACCTACATGGATTTTTCAGTTAAACAAGCAACAAAAATCTCCAATCTCTTCACATGTCTATGACATCATCAAAGGTCCTTCTGCCCACTTATATCAGCCTTGCTAGCATTGAAAAAAACACCATTAACTCCATACCTGATTATCCGTGACATGAGCCCAGTGTAAAAGCCGCACCTCCTCGTTCTGTTCCGTGATAGCCGCGGGAGTTCAGTGTTAAAAAGCCACGCCTCCTCCTCGTTCTGTTCCGTGATAGGCGGAACAATCAGTTTCCCAGCAGAGACTGCGTTCAGTGTTTCGCCTATCAGGAAACAGAACGTGGAGGAGGCACGGCTTTTTAACACAGAACTCCCGCGGCTATCACAAGACAGAAAGAGGAGGAGGCACGGCTTTTACACTGGACTCATGCAACTTTTACACTGGACTCACGCGGCTTTTTAACACTGGACACCAGTTACAGGTACACTGACTCGAGTATAAGCCGAGGGGGGCATTTTCAGCACAAAAAAATGTGCTGAAAAACTTGGCATATACTCGCGTATATACGGTATATATTTTTCTTGTATTGTGCTATTCCAAAGAAAAAATTATAGGGCAAAAACTTTTTTTTTAATAGCATTTTCTGTATTGCTGTAGATGTGAGATGCACCATTTCCATACTGTGGGTGTATTGTGCTCTTGCAAAAAGACCCATTTAGGGCAAAAAATAAATAAAAATTTGCAGTGTTTTCTGCATATATGCAAGTGTAATATTTACAATTTATATATTTTTCTTGTATTGTGCTATTCCCCCCAAAAAATTATAGGGCAAATATTTTTTTCTATTGCATTTTCTGTATTGCTGTAGGTGTGAGATACACCGTTTCCATACTGTGGGTGTATTGTGCTCTTGCAAAAAGACCCATTTAGGGCAAAAAATAAATACAAATTTGCAGTGTTTTCTGCATATATGCAAGTGTGATATTTACAATTTATATATTTTTCTTGTATTGTGCTATTCCAAAAAAAATAATTATAGGGCAAAAACTTTTTTTTTAATAGCATTTTCTGTATTGCTGTAGGTGTGAGATACACCATTTCCATACTGTGGGTGTATTGTGCTTTTGCAAAAAAAAACATTTAGGGCAAAAAAATAAAATAAAAATTTGCAGTGTTTTCTGCATATATGCAAATGTGATATTTACAATTTACTGTATATACTAGAGTATAAGCCGACCCGAGTATAAGCCGAGGACCTAATTTTACCACAAAAAACTGGGAAAACTTATTGACTCGAGTATAAGCTTTGGGTGAGAATGCAGCAGCTACTGTAAGTGGAAAAGAGGGTCAACAATGCCCATTTGCAGCCTCACTGTGCCCATTGCAACCTCACTGTGCCCATTGCAACCTCACTGTGCCCATTACAGTCTCACATTATTAAAAGTATTTTTCAACCCGCAATAAAAACACATGCATCTATAGTGCAGTTAATTTTATTTATTCTGTATAATGTATACATAAAGTATACTTTATATGTTTAAGCCATGTATGAATAATAAGTAAACTGACTTTTATATCAGTCAATAAAAAAATTCATAAATTAACTGTATATGCATGATTTCAATAAATCTATCTAATGTAAAAACCTCATCATTGGTAACACAATGCTCCAGTCAACTAAGCTAACCAAACAACCTACATGGATTTTTCAGTTAAACAAGCAACAAAAATCTCCAATCTCTTCACATGTCTATGACATCATCAAAGGTCCTTCTGCCCACTTATATCAGCCTTGCTAGCATTGAAAAAAACACCATTAACTCCATACCTGATTATCCGTGACATGAGCCCAGTGTAAAAGCCGCACCTCCTCGTTCTGTTCCGTGATAGCCGCGGGAGTTCAGTGTTAAAAAGCCGCGCCTCCTCCTCGTTCTGTTCCGTGATAGGCAGAACAATCAGTTTCCCAGCAGAGACTGCGTTCAGTGTTCCGCCTATCAGGAAACAGAACGAGGAGGAGGCGCGGCTTTTTAACACAGAACTCCCGCGGCTATCACAAGACAGAAAGAGAAGGAGGCACGGCTTTTACACTGGACTCATGCAACTTTTACACTGGACTCATGCGGCTTTTTAACACTGGACACCAGTTACAGGTACACTGACTCGAGTATAAGCCAAAGGGGGGCATTTTCAGCACAAAAAAATGTGCTGAAAAACTCGGCTTATACTCGCGTATATACGGTATATATTTTTCTTGTATTGTGCTATTCCAAAGAAAAAATTATAGGGCAAATATTTTTTTTTTAGTAGCATTTTCTGTATTGCTGTAGATGTGAGATACACCATTTCCATACTGTGGGTGTATTGTGCTCTTGCAAAAAGACCCATTTAGGGCAAAAATAAATAAAAATTTGCAGTGTTTTCTGCATATATGCAAGTGTAATATTTATAATTTATATATTTTTCTTGTATTGTGCTATTCCCCCAAAAAAATTATAGGGCAAAAAAAAATTTTATTTCATTTTCTGTATTGCTGTAGGTGTGAGATACACCGTTTCCATACTGTGGGTGTATTGTGCTGTTGCAAAAGGACCCATTTAGGGCAAAAAAAATATTTGCAGTGTTTTCTGCATATATGCAAGTGTGATATTTACAATTTATATATTTTTCTTGTATTGTGCTATTCCAAAAAAATAATTATAGGGCAAAAACTTTTTTTTTAATAGCATTTTCTGTATTGCTGTAGGTGTGAGATACACCATTTCCATACTGTGGGTGTATTGTGCTTTGCAAAAAGACCCATTTAGGGCAAAAAAAATAAAAAATTTGCAGTGTTTTCTGCATATATGCAAGTGTGATATTTACAATTTATATATTTTTCTTGTATTGTGCTATTCCAAAAAAAAAAATTATAGGGCAAAAACGTTTTTTTTTAATAGCATTTTCTGTATTGCTGTAGGTGTGAGATACACCGTTTCCATACTGTGGGTGTATTGTGCTCTTCCAAAAACACGTATTTAGGGCCACAAAAAATATTTTGCAGTGTTTTCTGCATATCTGGAGGAGTGTGAAATAAACAATTTATATATTTTTCTTCTACTGTGCTATCCTAAAAAAATAATTGTAGGACAAAAACATTTTTTTTTAATAGCATTTTCTGCAGTTCTGTAGCTGTGAGATACAGCGTTTACGTACTGTGGGTGTGTTGTGCTCTTCCAAAAACACCCATTTAGGGCCACAAAAAATATTTTGCAGTGTTTTCTGCATATCTGGAGGTGTGTGAAATAAACAATTTATATATTTTTCTTCTACTGTGCTATCCTAAAAAAATAATTGTAGGACAAAAACATTTTTTTTAATAGCATTTTCTGCAGTTCTGTAGCTGTGAGATACAGCGTTTACGTACTGTGGGTGTGTTGTGCTCTTCCAAAAACACCCATTTAGGGCCACAAAAATTTTTTTGCAGTGTTTTCTGCATATCTGGAGGTGTGTGAAATAAACAATTTATATATTTTTCTTCTACTGTGCTATCCTAAAAAAATAATTGTAGGATAAAAACATTTTTTTGAATAGCATTTTCTGCAGTTCTGTAGCTGTGAGATACAGCGTTTATGTACTGTGGGTGTGTTGTGCTCTTCCAAAAACAGCCATTTAGGGCCACAAAAAATATTTTGCAGTGTTTTCTGCATATCTGGAAGTGTGTGAAATAAACAATTTAAATATTTTTCTTCTACTGTGCTATCCTAAAAAATAATTGTAGGACAAAAACTTTTTTTTGAATAGCATTTCTGCAGTTCTGTAGCTGTGAGATACAGCGTTTACGTACTGTGGGTGTGTTGTGCTCTTCCAAAAACATCCATTTAGGGCCACAAAAAATATTTTGCAGTGTTTTCTGCATATCTGGAGGTGTGTGAAATAAACAATTTATATATTTTTCTTCTACTGTGCTATCCTAAAAAAATAATTGTAGGACAAAAATATTTTTTTTGAATAGCATTTTCTGCAGTTCTGTAGCTGTGAAATACAGCGTTTACGTACTGTGGGTGTGTTGTGCTCTTCCAAAAACACCCATTTAGGGCCACAAAAAATATTTTGCAGTGTTTTCTGCATATCTGGAGGTGTGTGAAATAAACAATTTATATATTTTTCTCCTACTGTGCTATCCTAAAAAAATAATTGTAGGACAAAAACATTTTTTTGAATAGCATTTTCTGCAGTTCTGTAGCTGTGAGATACAGCGTTTACCTACTGTGGGTGTGTTGTGCTCTTCCAAAAACACCCATTTAGGGCCACATAAAATATTTTGCAGTGTTTTCTGCATATCTGGAGGTGTGTGAAATAAACAATTTATATATTTTTCTTCTACTGTGCTATCCTAAAAAAATAACATTTTTTTTTAATAGCATTTTCTGCAGTTCTGTAGCTGTGAGATACAGCATTTACATACTGTTGGTGTGTTGTGCTCTTCCAAAAACACCTATTTAGGGCAAGATCCTAAATTTGGAAAATATGAGGAGAACATCAAAGGGACGTGGTGGCCCCGGTCGTGGTGCTGCTGGTGGAGCTCCTGTTGCAGGGAGAGGACGTGGTCGATCTGTGCCAGCTACACGCACAAGTGAAACACCTTCCTCAGGTGCGAGTAGGCGACCGAGCCTGCGGCGGTATTTTGTCGCGCCTAATGAGGCTGTACGAATTTTGAGGCCAGGACAAGTACAGGTGATAGTAGATTGGGCTGCTGACAGTGCCTCCGGTTCCTTCACATTGTCTCCCACCCACTCTTCTGATGAAAGATCAGAGTTGGCACCTGCAGCCCATGTCCATCAGTCTTTCACCTCACCCCCTTGCAAATCAGCCAAGCAGTCTGAGCCCCAAATCATGCAGCAGTCTTTTCTGCTTTTCGATGACTCTGTTAGCAGGGTTTCCCAGGGCCATCCACCTAGCCCTGCCCCAGAAGTGGAAGAGATTGAGTGCACCGATGCCCAACCACTTATGTTTCATGATGAGTACATGAGAGGACCATCGCAGCACGTCTCGGATGTTGACGAAACACAGGTACCAACTGCTGCTGCTTTCGCAATTGTGCAGACAGACAAGGAGGGCAGGGGTGAAGACTGGGTGGAAGATGATGTGGAGGACAATGAGGTCCTCAACCACACATGGAATCAACGTTATGCAGGTGACCAGTGTAGTTTGGAGGAAGAGGCGGTGGTCGCACAGAGCCACCAGCACAGCAGAAGAGGGAGCAGGGTGCAAAAGCGAAGCATCCGTTCCCTAGACAGTACGTCTGCTACTGCCCAACGCAGCAAGGGACCGAGCACACCAAAGCCAGGTCCAAGGAGTTCCCTAGCGTGGCAGTTCCTCTCACAATGTGCTGATGACAAGACACGAGTGGTTTGCACGCTGTGCAATCAGAGCCTGAAGCGAGGCATAAACGTTTTCAACCTGAGCACAACCTGCATGACCAGGCATCTAAGTGCAAAGCACGAGCTGCAGTGGAGTAGACACCTCCAAAACAAAGAAAGGTCTCTGGCTCCTCCTGCTTCCTCTTCTGCTGCAGTCTCGGCCTCTTCATCCACCTCTGTAGTGACAGTAGCACCTGCCAACCCGCAAACAGAGCATCTGCCAGCAACACTACCACCTGGGTCACCAACCATCGCCACAATGTCCCATGGAAGCGTTCAGCTCTCTATCTCCCAAACACTGGAGCGGAAGAGGAAGTACCCCCCTAGCCACCCGCGATCCCTGGCCCTGAATGCCAGCATTTCAAAATTCCTCGCCTTTGAAATGCTGTCATTCCGTCTGGTGGAGACACAGAGTTTTAAAAGCCTGATGGCATTGGCTGTCCCACAGTACGTCGTGCCCAGCCGCCACTACTTTTCCAGGTGAGCCATCCCTTCCCTGCACAACCAAGTGGGGGACAAAATCAGGTGTGCACTGCGCAACGCCATCTGTGGCAAGGTCCACCTAACTACGGATGAGTGGACCAGTAAGCACGGTCAGGGACGTTATATCTCCCTAACAGCACACTGGGTAAATGCAGTGGCGGCTGGGCCTGAGGCAGATAGCAGTTTGGCGCATGTCCTTCCACCACTGAGGATTGCAGGGCACTTCAGTTTGCCTTCTGTTGCTAACTCCTACTCCGCTTCCTCATCCTCTACCGCCTCCTCATCCGGTCAGCGTAACACCTTCACCACCAACTTCAGCACAGCCAGGGGTAAATGACAGCAGGCAGTTTTAAAAATGTCCTGTTTGGGGGAAAAACCTCACACCGCGAAGGAGTTGTGGAGGGACATGGAACAACAGACCGATGAGTGGTTGCTGTCAGTGAGCCTCAAGCCCCGCCTGGTGGTGTGCGATAATGGGCGAAATCTCGTAGCAGCTCTGGGCCTAGCCGGTTTGACGCATGTCCCTTGCCTGGCGCATGTGCTGAACTTGGTGGTCCAGAGGTTCCTGAAAAATTACCCCAATATGCCAGAGCTGCTGCAGAAAGTGCGGGCCGTCTGTGTGCACTTTCAACGTTCTCACCCTGCTGCTGCTCGCCTGTCAGCGCTGCAGCGTAACTTCGGCCTTCCCGCTCACCGCCTCATATGTGACGTGCCCACAAGGTGGATCTCCACCTTGCACATGCTGGCCAGACTGTGCGAGCAGCAGCAGGCGATAGTGGAGGTTCAGCTGCAGCAATCACGCGTGAGTCGCTCTGCGGAACAGCACCACTTCACCACCAATAACTGGGCCTCCATGCAAGACCTGTGTGCCTTGTTGCGCTGTTTTGAGTACTCCACCAACATGGCCAGTGCCAATGATGCCGATCTCAGCGTTACTATCCCAGTTCTATGCCTCCTTGAAAAAACGCTTTGGGCGATGATGGAAGAGGATGTGGCACAGGAGGAGGAGGAGGAGGAGGAGGCGGGATCATTTCAAAGGCTTTCAGGGCAGTCTTTCACAAGTGGCTACGAGGGTGGGTTTCTGCACCAACAAACGCCAGGTACACAATTGTCCGCCAGCAATGGCACAGTTCTGGAGGATGACGAGGTGGAGGATGAGGAGGAGGAGATGGAGGAGGAGGAGGAGAAACCATGTTCACAGCAGGGTGGCACCCAGACCAGCTCATGGCCATCACTGGTGCATGGCTGGGGGGATACAGAGGACACAGATGATACACCTCCCCCAGAGAACAGCTTTTCTTTGCCTCTGGGCAGCCTGGCACACATGAGCGATTACATGCTGCAGTGTTTCCGCAACGATCGCCGAGTTGCCCACATTCTAACTGGTGCTAATTACTGGGTGGCCACCCTGCTGGATCCCCGTTACAAGGACAATGTACCGTCCTTAATTACCTCACTGGAGCTGGATCGTAAGATGCGCGAGTACAAGTGCACGCTGGTAGACGCGCTGCTGGTGGAATTCCCACCTGACAGCGGGTGTACGGCGGAAGCACAAGGCGAAGGCAGAGGAGGAGGAAGAGGTCGCCAACGCAGCCGGGGCACCGCCAGCACCTCAGAAGGCAGGGTTAGCATGGCCGAAATGTGGAAAAGCTTTGTCAGCACGCCACAACAACCAGCACCACCAGCTAAGATGGAACGTCTTAGCAGGAGGCAGCATTTCACCAACATGGTTGAGCAGTATTTGTGCACAGGCCTACATGTACTGGATGAAGGGTCTGTCCCCTTCAACTTCTGGGTCTCCAAATTGGGCACATGGCCTGAACTTGCCCTTTACACCTTGGAGGTGCTGGCCTGCCCTGCAGCCAGTGTATTATCTGAACGTGTATTTAGCACGGCGGGGGCGTTATCACAGACAAGCGCAGCCGCCTGTCCAGAGCCAATGTGGACAAGCTCACGTTCATTAAAATGAACCAGGCATGGATCCCACAGGACTTGTCCATACCTTGTGCAGAATAGACATGTATACCGGTGTTCTGACAAAAACTGTCTGGCCATCGGATTGTGTCCGGCCCGTACTGCACAGGCGCAGTGCTTGCGCAGTACGGAGGACAAGGAGATTCACAAAATCTCCGAAGATGAACGGCGCCTGCGCCGTGAGTGCAGGTTCAAGCCCCACTATCCAAGTGGACATACGGTAGCACATAGTAACAGGGCCCCTCACGGGCTCGCTTCGATCGTCACGCTTCGGGCATGGCCTCGCTTGGCTCAGCTTGAACCTCGGATGGTGTGGCTTGAACCTGGACTCACCGCGTAGGCGCCGTTCGTCTTGTGAGATTTTCTAAATCCCCTTGTCCTACGTACTGAGCAAGCGCAGTACAGGGCGGACACTGTCCGACGGGGGACAGAATTCGACACATCACCGGCCTTACCCAGCCATTGTTTTATTTTTGAACCAGTGTTGGCTACCTCGTCCTCCTCCACCGCCGCTTCCACCTACACAGCCACATCAACCGCCACCTCAATCTCCTACTCCATATGGACCTCGTCCTCCTAGGTCAAGATTATAATTTTTATTTCATTTTTTTGTAGCGCACAGATCCTTTCCCCCTTACCTGCCTTTATGTTGTTGGCTCCTCGCAGTAGGGAGAAAGGCGCACCGCACTACCAGCCCGTACCCTCCTGTATAAAGAGATTGAGCGGTGTACTTGAGGAGCCGTGTCCACAGCCGGAGTCAAAACTCCTCCAGAGGATGATTCTCACCTCTACTGTAGGTATAGGCAAGTCCTTGAATTCCCAGTAAAGTCAATGTCCACACCAGCTGAAACTCCAAATCAAACTCCAAGAGTGTATTCTCTCATGGCAAAATAAACTGTACTCGGATAGAAAAGGTTAGAGCAAAGAAACAGGACAGCTTAAGGTGTGGAGGAGGTCCAGGCACAAACGTAGCACGTGCCACAGACCGTGAGGTTGGTCTATGCCACAGACCAGGTGTACAAGGCCCCTGCCATGGACCTGGAGAACTTTGGTCTCTGCCACAGACCAGGGTGTATAAGGCTCCTGCCACGGGCCGGGTGAATAAGGCCTCCGATACAGTCAGGATTACCTTGAGATTCTCCTTCTAAGAACTAGCCCATATGAAGGGGAAGACATCTCTCCAGGGAGTCAACAGACCCTTCCTTCACCGTGTCTCCAGCATCAGGCCATCGGAAGGTTCCTCCCTTCCCAGGAACAGGGTCCCCTACATGAGGCGGCACCCAAAGACTCCTCAACCCTTAGCGGACTCCAGACGAAGGATCTGGACCCCAGGCTTTACTCCCGCCCCTAGGCCTCCATACCCAGGGCAGCAGGAACTCCAGGATACTATCTCACCCCGGGCTAAAGGTGCCTGAGATGGAACAGGAACATGTGCACCCAGGCCGAAGGCACCTGGACGCGGACCCCAGGCCAAAGGTGCCTAGGGCTCGGACCCCGATCTGGAGGCGTCTGCCCCTTTTATATACTCTCCCGGCATGCACAGCAGGTTCCCCGCCCCGCTGTACTACTGCCAAGAGGGGACACAAAAGGCTCAGCACTGTATCGACGGTTCAACCCTAGCCTACCATGGCAGCGCCACCTGTAGGCTGCAGGGAACTGCACACCAATACTGACCCCGAGGACAAAATGGTCCATGAATCCTACAGAATTAGGGTGTTTGGGCCTATTTACCACTCAAACACTTCCCTTAAATTTAGCACCCCACTACATTTTTATTTCAAAGTATTTTATTTTCCCACTAGCATATCCATTAAATTTAATAATTTTTTACAGAAAGGGCGTATTCTGGGGCATTCCCACCATATGTGTGGCATTGTGCCGTTGAGTTTCTGAGGTTCTTAATGACTTCCTGTACCTCTTCTGCTGAAAAGGGGGCCTCCAGCATATTATTTTATTTTTTTATTTTTTTAATGTTATTTTAAGTTATTTCCCTATCCACATTTGTTTACAGAGCACTTGCCATGCTCTTAACAACATTTTGTTGCCATTTGCAGCCCTCTAGCCCTTTCCATTGCTTTTTTAGAGCCATTTTAGTCCTCAAAAGTTTGGGTCCCCATTGACTTCAATGGGGTTCGGGTTCGGGGTCAAGTTTGGGTCAAGTTCGGTCCCGAACTCAAACTTTTTTGCGAACCCGTCGAACCCGAACATCTAGGTGTCCGCTCAACTCTAATTCTGACCTAATATGTATGGCAAGGAAAAAAATCCAGATGCAATCATGCAAAACTTATTAAACACAGATCTACAGGGGGAATGGGTCACGTTGATATAAGAGACTACTATCTAGCTACTATACTTTCACAAATGAGGGAATGGACGACCACTACACTGGAGTGATATAGAAAACACTATGAAATCGGGCACAAATCTCTCTAACTGGCTATTCAGCACGGCCACCAGTCAACCACAGCTGAACCTTTATTCCCCTACCATACAAGCCTCCGTCAAAACATGGAGAATATTACACTGCACCAAATGGTCAAATCTCCTGACCAAACCCATACCCGTTCCCCGTGGGACTTTAAAACTAATGGCTCCAGACTTAAACATCCCAAACTGGATAACAGAACAGGTGACCCACATCTACGATCTCCGCACCATGGCTGATAACAAACCATTTTTGCATATTCAAAAAGAATTCAAAGCTCTTACCAAAGATTACTTCACTTATTATAGGTTACAACAATGCCTAGCGGCAAACCCTTCTCTAGAAGGATCCTTACCCATAAACCTTTGGAACTATTTCTTCTCTGACAATTACAAACCTAAGTGGGACCTCCATAATCTATTAAATTCTACAAGAAAAATACATATTCCACAAAACCAAACCCTTCACCTAATGGGAAAATTATCTACAAAACCAATTCTCTGACCAGCAATGGCAAATATCAATCAAATCTATATACAAATCAACGTCCTGCACCTCCTTATGGGAACTTACACAAAAAATACTGATGAGATGGTACATGACACCACACAAAGTGGCCAAATTCCATACACACACCTCACATGACTGCTGGAGGGAATGTAGCTTACCGGGTACACTCATACACATTTTTTGGTCATGCCCACACATACGACAACTCTGGACTGACGTTGAAATAGTGCTACAAAAAGTATTACATCTCCCCGACCCCTCAGCTTGCTATCCTCAATTTGACCATTGATGACAAAACACCATATCTCCGACTAGTGACCACACACATTCTCTTGGCAACAAGATTTTTGATCGCCAGAAAATGAAAGACAAAAGTTACCCCCAGCCTTGCAGAAGTAGTTACCCTAGTACAAACACACTATACATATGAGACGCTCCTCTCTCGAGGGAAACACACGCACACTAAATTACTAAACCTCTGGAATACATGGAACCTCTGGTACACAAAGAATCACAACCATTGACTTACAGCCTCCTATAGATGCTCTCCCCCTCCTTCCTCCCCCCTCATTTCTTCCACCCTCTCCCACCCTCCCTACCCTTACCTCCTCCACTCCTTTCTTATGTCTTGAAACATCTTTTTCTGTAAACAGTTTATTGCACCAACTTTGCCCTTTTCATAATAAACCCTAATGCCGCGTACACACGGCCGTTTTTAATGTCATTGAAAAAAACAATGTTTTTTCTCGACGTGATTTTTCATGCTTCCTCTCAAGCCTGCCTTGCATACACACGTTCATGAAAAAAAACGCTCGAGCAAAGCGCGGTGACATACAACACGTACGACAACACGTACGACGGCACTATAAAGGGGAAGTTCCGTTCGAATGGCGCCACCTTTTGGGCAGCTTTTGCTAATTTCGTGTTACCGCATGTTAGTAAAAGTTTGGTGAGAGACGATTCACGCTTTTCAGTCTTCGTGCTTTTAAGATTGTTTTCTGGAGTTCAGTTTGTGCTTGTGGGTTTGTATCTGTCTTTCAGTGCTTGTAGTCAGTTCGTATCTGTTTATTCAGTGCGTTCTTGTCTGCTCGTTACTGTTTTTCAGGTCATTCTTCATAGGCCTTGCTGTTCTTCAGTGCATTCTTTTTGTTCGTTCTGACCAGCCGACCGTTTTCTAGCCATGTTGCGGCTACGTACTCGACGTAGAGTTCGTGCTGAGGTTGGTGTTGGAGTTCTTGCTTTATCCCAACTCCAGTCCATGAACAGGTTGAGGAGGAGTTCATGGACCAAGAATTGGTTGCTCCAGCGGGACCAATTCTGTCACATGCCTTTGTTGCGGGAGATCCAGGAGAATAATCCTGAGGACTACAGGAATTTTCTCCGGATGCCTGACCCCGTTTTTCAGCATCTGCTGGCTTTGGTGTCCCCCTATATCACCAGGCAGGACACCGTTATGCGGGAAGCCATCACTGCTGAGCAGAGGCTCATCGCCACGTTGCGATACCTGGCGACTGGGAGAAGCCTGCAGGACCTCAAGTTCTCAACAGGCATCTCCCCCCAGGCTCTGGGGATCATTATACCAGAGACCTGTTCTGCTATCATTCAAGCTTTGCAGGAGGACTATATTAAGGTAAAAGTTTTTTACTTTAACATCACATTCTATGTATTTAATGCTTAATAATGTATTATATTTCTTTCATCAGTCCCTAATTACCATGATTGTAATATGCTGTGAATCTCCCCTTTGTCCCCATGCACGCTGTAAGCTTTTAATGCTCCTTTTTTGGCTTACATACATATTTCCCGTAACTAACCTCTCCAGCATGCTATCCTGGGCCCATACACACCTAGCCTAGTCACTTCCCAATGTATTTTGTCTGCTCCATTGTAGTGCTTTACCCTAAATGCCCCCTAAAAATTTGTGATGATTGTTATTTTTTCTTAAAATTCAGACAGAGTGCTACAGCCTTTATTTGTGAGGTCCCCAACTCATCTTCAACACCCCCCCCATAAAATTAATTAAATGGCCCATCAGAGGGGGTGATGAATCTGATAAGTGACAGTGATAATCTGATAATTGAAAAGAGATTATTTTTGATTAAAATCCTCCAAAAAAAAAGTTTATACTGATGCTGGCCAAGAATAATTTTGTATAATCTGCTTGCAATGTTTATGTATGAAAGTATTATTTTTTTTTATTGTTTAACTCCACAGTTCCCTTCTACGCCACAGGAATGGCAGAATGTGGCATCTCAGTTTGCCCAGCAGTGGAACTTTCCCAACTGTGGAGGGGCCATCGACGGCAAGCACGTCCGGGTCGTGCCACCACCCCATTCAGGATCCTATTATTTCAATTACAAGGGGTTCCACAGTATAGTCATGATGGCGGTGGTGTCGGCCAGCTATGAGTTTCTATACGTGGACGTGGGGAAAAATGGTACCGATGTATGATGGCGGAGTATTTGCACAGACTGAGTTCACCTGCGGCACAGAATGTGGAGGGACTCCCATTCCTTTTTGGCGCGGATGAGGCGTTTGCCCTGGGTCCCCATCTTATGAGGCCATTTCCTCAAAGGAGCCTCACCCCTGAGAGGAGGGTGTTTAACTGCAGGCTGGCCAGAGCCAGAAGGGTGGTTGAAAATGCTTTTGGCATCATGGCCAGCCACTTCCGCCTGTTCCTGACCTCCATCCATCTGGCGGAATACAAATGGAACCATGTGGTTATGACATGTTGTGTTCTTCACAATTTCTTAAGCGTACATTCCCAGAATTATATGAGTTTTGTTGGGCCTGAGGCCACAATACAGGACCCAAATCCTTTGTTGGCCCTGTCCGGGCTTGGCCCCCCGAAGCGGCCGTGATGTGCGGCAACAATATCTAGAATATTTTGTGGGTAGGGGGGCCATTGATATGCCTGATGAACCTTAAATTTGAATTTGAATTAAAAAAAAATTTCAGCTGAAAACATCTTTTCTTTTTGCTTGTGTTTCTTTTATCTTTCTCCTAGGTTCTCCTAGTGCACTTGTAGTGCCATGTGTATTTTCCATTAGTAAATACCCATCATTGTCAGTGTAAACAGCAAAAATAATTTTGCTTACTTTGGCCAACATTGATATAAGAAGCCACACATTGTTGAGTTTAAAAGCTTTTTACTATTTGCACATTATATTTTTTATTTTTTTTGGAAAAGTAGGAAACAATTTTTTGGGGTTCAAAAATATTATTTTTGCTAAAACGCATGAACAGGCATGCTTAAAAACATTTTCAAGACGGGAACTTCTAAAGTTCAACATGTACAATTATTAAAATTGTAAACAAAAAAATAACATTACAAACAAAAGCAATTTCAAACGTTTTTTTTTTTTAAAACTTAAACCCGCCCAAGCACAGCCATGATATTTTGGAGCCTTTGCTCCACCCGCTTGGTATTTTTCCTGATCTGTAGCAAGTCTCCCTTTATTTTTTCAAGGTCACGACAGCAGACCATTAGGTATTGTATCAGGATCTGGGCACTGTGACTTGTGAAACTTTCTTGCTCCACAGGCAGAACAGCACCTATAGTTGTAAAAAACAACATGTATTATATAAATATGCAGGCCTACATCTATTACCTGAATCTGTGGTGTATGACACTGACCTGTTGTGGTGCCAGTTTCCACTTCCTCCACTTCTCGTTCCTCTACATCATGTGGTTGTGGGTCTCTTGTTGGGGGTGTGGGGTTCCTAGGCTCATGTCTAGAATAAGGTGACCAGATTTTTCAAATGAAATCCGGGGACATATTTTTTTTTTACTAGTAATGGCGGCAATCAGCAACTCTCTGCCCGTTGCCGTCGCCTCACAGCCTGTCAAGTCTTACTCTCCGGGCCCCGGCTACTTCTGGGTGGGGAGTGGAGGAAGATCACTCCGCCAGGGAAGGCAAGGAGATAAGCAGGCAGCTGGCCGGGACTTGAGCCAAGGCAGAAGAACATGCGAGCGGAGCTGGATGGGCACCCGAAACTGAAGAAATATTCCCTCCGCTCCGACCAGCACATGATCATCAGAGATGGGCACAGATAATGGAAAAAATACCCCCCTAAGCTAGTAGGAGCGGCGGCGCGACAGCGCGCGGGGGGGTGTAATTCAGATTTTTTTTTTTATTCTGCCCTGACTGTCTTTGAAATTGCCCCACCCCCTGTTCAAATCCAATCCGGGGACAAAACCGGGGACAGATTTGGTCTGGGGACAGTGTCCTCAATCCGGGGACTGTCCCCTGAAACCGGGGATGTCTGGTCACCCTAGTCTAGAACCTGTTTGAAGCCCTATTGAGATTGCAAGAAAAGATATACTTTAGTTAAAAAAAAAATTGAGGCCTGAAAGAGGAATATGAAACATTCTTTGGAAGTGTGGTACAATTGTCTGTTTTGGCAAAGTTCCAAGCTGAACACATGATTGTATCCCTTACCAAAACAGGAACATATATATATATTTTTAACAAGTTTCACACATGGAAACACCCCCAAGTATATACACTGGATCACCTGTGTGTGACACCCTAAAAAGGTTGTTCTGTTGACCCACACTTGTGCTACTGAGTCCAGATGTTTAACCAGCTGCTGAGCATACTCTCCTTACATTACACTGCATCCAGTTATATTTTTTAAATAGAGTTACCTAAAAATCTATTCAACCAAGTCAAAAAAATCATCTCACCAAAATAGGCATGGAAACATTTATTTAACGCTGTATCAGCCAAAAACATCGTATTATTAAGTGAACGAACGAAAGAGGTTTACTTCGACCGACTGTGCCCACGAACATGAAAGTTGCTATCTTTAACTGTACAACATTAAAGAAAAGCACATGCAGCAACATGCAAGTAATAATGATCAGAAGTTCAAACACATGAAAATTACTTACTTTTTCCAATAACTTTCTTTATTCTTTTGTATTGGTCGGGCTCCCGCAACTTGAGGTCAGACCACTGTTTTCGGAGCTGTTCCTTAGTTCTGCACGCCCCGAATTTATGGTGAAGAGTTTTAACCACTTTTCCCATAATTTTGGCCTTGACAAGATTAGGCTTTTTATACGGCCCATGCTTGGCATCATAATCCTCCCTCCTCAAAATGGCGACCATCTCCACCATTTCCTCGAATGTCATGTTGGATGCCTTATATCTCCGGGATCGGGTCTTTGGTTCCTCTGGAATTTCATCCTCTGTTGAGGTAATCTCAGCCACCTGTGTCTCCGCCATGTTGTGTAGCACTACGACGAGCGAGAAGGGGCGGGGAAAGTACTATATCGAACGTCAAGGGTGGGGAAAACGTGCAGAGTTTCACGCATGTGCAGTGTATATAAAGCTAATATGCATGTGTCGTAACTACGTTCATTGTGCGGAAGAAGGAGTAAGCAACGAACTTGATAACGAAGGTACGTAACATTTTTCTGAATTTTGATTCATCAGTGGATGAGATTGTGGCCTATATATGGTGATAAAGATTATTTCTTGACTGACACTAGTATTTTTGTCTTGTTTTTGACTTGCAGAAATCATGCAGGCTTTCAAAAGTCCAGAATTCATGGGGGAGTTCCTGGACAGATGGAAGGAACTTCCTGTTCTCTGGCAAACCAAAGCATCTAAAAATAAAAATAAAGCAGCCAGGAAGGCAGCACTGGAGAGCCTGCTTGAATTTGTCAAGACACAGATCCCCACAGCAACCATCCAAGATGTGAACACCAAAATTTCGACCATTAGGGGCACATATAGGACTCAGCGCAATATGGTCCTGAAATCCCAGAGGTCAGGAGCAGGGATGAGCCGAACACCCCCCTGTTCGGTTCGCACCAGAACCTGCGAACAGACAAAATGTTCGTGTGAACTTTAGAACCCTATTAAATACAATGGACTCGAACATTCAAAATCGAAAGTGCTAATTATAAAGGCTTATATGCAAGTTATTGTCCTAAAAAGTATTTGGGGACCCGGGTCCTGCCCCAGGGGACATGTATCAATGCAAAAAAAAGTTTTAAAAACGGCCGTTTTTCGGGAGCAGTGATTTTAATAATGCTTAAAATGAAAAAATAAAAGTGAAATATTCCTTTAAATTTCGTACCTGGGGGGTGTGTATGATATGCATGTAAAGTGGCGTATGTTTCCCGTGCTTAGAACTGTCCCTGCAAAAAATGACATTTTTGAAAGAAAAAAAGTCATTTAAAACTCACTCGCGGCTATTAATGAATTGTCGGCTCCCGGCAATACATACAAAAGTCATTGATAAAAAAAAAAAAAAGCGTGGGGGTTCCCCAAAATTCAATTACCAGGCCCTTCAGGTCTGGAATGGATATTAAGGGGAACCCCGCCGCAAATAAAAAAAAAATGACGTGGGGTTCCCCCAAATATCCATACCAGGCCCTTCAGATCTGGCATGGATTTTAAGGGGAACTCCACCCCAAATTTAAAAAAATATGGCGTGGAGTCCCCCTAAAAATCCATACCAGACCCTTATCCGAGCACGCAACCTGGCCGGCCGCAGGGGAAGAGGGGGGGACGAGAGAGCGGCCCCCTCCCTCCTGAACCGTACCAGGCCACATGCCCTCAACATGGGGAGGATGTCCCCATGTTGATGGGGACAAGGGCCTCATCCCCACAACCCTTGCCCGGTGGTTGTGGGGGTCTGCGGGCGGGGGGCTTATCGGAATCTGGAAGACCCCTTTAACAAAGGGGACCCCCAGATCCCGGCCCCCCTATGTGAATTGGTAAGGGGTACATTGTACCCCTACCATTTCACTTTGAAGAAAGCGTAAAAAAATGTTAAAAAAAAACACACAAACACCTTGAAAAAGTCCTTTATTAAAAAAAAAAAAAATTCCAGCGGTGAAATCCAGTGTCCCGCGGCGATCCCGATGTCCAGCGCTGTCCGTCATTGGTTGTGCCTGAGCGGACCTGATGGGGAACTTCCTCCTCAGTGTTTTAAATGTATAGACCCGCCCCTTCTAAAGTTCCCCATCAGGTCTGCTCAGCGGACCAGATGCGGAACATGACAAGGGGCGGGTCTATACATGTATTACCAAAGTGAGAGAAGTTCCCCATCAGGTCCGCCCCCTCGGTATGTCGGACCCGCCTACGTCATTGGCCTGAGCGGGGGAACTTCCTTCACTGTTTAATTTAAATTTACACAGTGAAGGAAGTTTCCCGCTCAGGCCAATGATGTAGGCGGGGTCTGACATACCGAGGGGGCGGAACTGATGGGGAACTTCCTTCACTGCGTAATACATGTATAGAGTCTGGTATGGATATTTGGGGGAACCCCACGCCATTTTTTTAAAAATTTGCGGCGGGGTTCCCCTTAATATCCATTCCAGACCTGAAGGGCCTGGTAATTGAATTCTGGGGAACCCCCACGCTTTTTTTTATTTTTATCAATGACTTTTGTATGTATTGCCGGGAGCCGACAATTCATTAATAGCTGCGAGTGAGTTTTAAATGACTTTTTTTCTTTCAAAAATGACATTTTTTGCAGGGACAGTTCTAAGCACGGGAAACATGCGCCACTTTACATGCATATCATACACACCCACCAGGTACGAAATTTAAAGGAATATTTCACTTTTATTGTTTCACTTTAAGCATTATTAAAATCACTGCTCCCGAAAAAACGGCCGTTTTTAAAACTTATTTTTGCATTGATACATGTCCCCTGGGGCAGGACCCGGGTCCCCAAACACTTTTTAGGACAATAACTTGCATATAAGCCTTTATAATTAGCACTTTAGATTTTTCCCATAGACTTTTCGAATTTGCCGCGAACACCCCAATTTGTTTGCTGTTCGGCGAACGGGCGAACAGGCAATATTCGAGTCGAACATGAGTTTGACTCGAACTCGAAGCTCATCCCTAGTCAGGAGCTGCAGCAGAGGAAGTATATAAACCCAGTCTGTGGTACTACAGCAAATTAAGCTTTCTTGATGACCAGACCATCTGGAAGTCAGGGATTCTCTTTCAACCCTTCCCCCAGACGTCTCTCCAGCCTTCCCTGCAGCCAACCCTCCAGCCTTCCCTGCAACCCAGCTCTGCCTTCTTCGGAGGAACAACCTGAGGTCCTGGAGGAGCCGGATTTGGACATATGGAGCTCGGTATAGTATTGAGCTAAAGATTTATTGTACTAAAAGTAATGATGTAAAATAGATGTTACTATTGCTAACTATTTAATGCTTGAACAAAAAGTGTTTTACATATCAATAGAGAGTAGTGGTCAAAAATGATGGGGACAAGAATGAAAAATGCAGGGGTCAGAATGATTGTCTTTTTTATTTATTTAAAATAAAAAATGCAGCGCCAAAGTGATGTGTAGGAACCCAGATATATATAAAGATCTGGGCAAGTGATAATATAAATTCTAAATAATATAAATGAAGGGAGTAACCCCAAAAATATATATATATATATATATATATATATATATATATATGTGTACAAAACAACTATGAGTAATAGAATGTGCAAACTCATATATAACGTCCTGTAAAGTGATAGGGCTAACAACAAAGTCCAATAAGATGCTCAGTATGTATACTGAAAACAACTACAATCAATCAAACTTCGGTATATCCATGGCGACTTCAAGTTCGTATAAATATATGTATTCATAGACAGCAACATTTATTTATTAGCATTCAATTTGCAAATGTCATGAGGTGAAAAATGTGTGTGATTGATGAAGCTAAAAACTATGACCCTTTTTTATACACAGCCAGAACTGAGCCAGGAAGAGGGTGACGTTGTGGCACACAGCAGGAGGCCAGGGCCAGCACAAGAGCCCAGATGCCTCCCCTCCAAATTCAAACAAGAATGCCCAGGAGGGTTAGGCAGGTGGAGGAGGAAACACATACCTTCATTAGAGAGGCTACTGCAGCCCTCAGAGAGCCCCCCTCCGTTGAAGAGGGCTATGCCGCAGTACTGGCACACAAATTAGCCAGAATGGACATTCGGCAACGGCTCTTTAGTGAAAACCTAATGTTGAAGGTCATCAACAGGGGGTTGATGGGTGAGCTAACACAATACACTGACCTTGCAGAGGTCACCCCTCCTCTTCCTCCTCCTGCCACAAGCTCTCCTCCTGAGACACAGCCTCCGAAGAAGCACTTAACGAAGGCTGCAGAGATGGCTGGAGAGAAGGCTACAAGGAAGAGAAAGAAGTAATGGCCTTGCTTCTGGATGGTCTGACAGAAGGCACAGACTGTTCTAGTACTACAGACTGGGGACATATATCTCACTTTCCTGCTGCTGTTCCTGACCTCTGGGAGTCCAGGACAAGATTGTGCTCCTAATCTATTTTTTGCTTTTTAAAATCCATATGTTGCTGTTCTATTCTTTGATGTTTGCTGTGGGGTCCAAAGGATGCACAAATTCAAGCAGGGTCTCCAGTGCTGCCTTCCCCTTTAATTTGTTATGTGCCAGAATAAATGTTTTTTTGATTTACAGTAAATACTTGACCATGTGTTTTTATTAAATAAATAGAGTTTGCTAGTGATTAGGCAGGGACATTTAAAAAATACATTTTATAATTAACAAGGGACACCAACCTCCTTGAGGGGAAATAATACAAATTTATAATGTTGTTGTGGTAACTTGACACACAAAAGAAAAAAACAAAAACCCAAAAATTCTAAAATATTAGAAAAAAATAATTATGATCTTTTAATTAAGATATTTTAAATTAATTAATAATTTATTATGGAGATTTGGCTTTCCAAAAAAAAGATTATTCATGAGATCACAAAAAATAATAAATAAAGAAGTTTGTCATAACTCTGTCTGAATATCAGCAGCAAAAGAAGTTCATTATTGTAGCATTATAAAGAAGAAATGAATGCGCTGCATTAAACGATGCAATAATTTACAGCGTTACGAATGTGCTATCTATATTACAAACGCTAGTTTTACCAGAACGAGCACTTCCATCTCATACTTAATTCTGAGCATGCGCGTTTTTTCCCCTCGTAAAAGCATACACACTACCGTTTTTCACGACGTTAAAAAGAACGATGTGAAAAACAACGTGAAAAAATAGAGCAGGTTCTAATTTTTTTTAGCCCATTTTTCACGTTGTTAAAAATGCTCTGGAGCCTATACACGATCATTTTTAATGACCAATTAAAAATATGGCATTTTTCACGTCATGAAAAACGGTCGTGTGTACGCGGCATTATGTTTAAAAGTGTTAACCTTGTCTCTAAAGCAATTAATGCAAGCTATAAACGAACCTGCCTCTTGAAAGAGCGCTACTGTTGTAGAGTAAGGCCTCTGAGCAGACCTGTCTGTGGTGGTATTGTGTGTTGCAGACGCTTATTCTAAAATCTTAATTGGTATTGCTAATTAATGGGAGTACTGACCCTCCCTCATCAAATGTCAGTGGTGGCAGTTAAAGGGTTAATTGCGTAATTAGCCCAGTGACAATCGGTCTCAGGCTGCTGGCACTTAGATTGTGGTCCCGCAAGCTGGATAATCTTTGTGCTGGGCACAGCTGAGAGTGGCATTGTTATGCAAGTGACAGCGTGGTGTGAGGTTGATTGGTCCTTCGTCGCAAGTTAGTGCGGAGGGCGGGTATCTGACACCCGCGTTTGTCAAGATGTACAAAGCGCTGCGCAAACTGTTGGCGCTATATAAATCCTGTATAATAATAATAAATGTTATTTCATATGCATTCTGATATGGATACATCTTACTGCTCGCTTTGCTTATGTTAGATGTTTACACTGTTTATCTTACCTTAAGTTGGAACTCACGCACCCTGTTCAGTGCGTATCTTTTACAAAGCCAATTTCAGCAATATATCAATTTTACTGTTTATTGTATTTCTTTCGTGTAATCGCACAAATGTACTTTTTGAAAAATCAATACAAATATAAAAATAAAAAAAAATGTGAATATCGGCCACACCGATAGTCGGCCGACCCCTAGCCAGCACTGGAGATTTGTCTGGGAGAATAAAAGGATTTCTCTTATTCACCCTACGGGGCTGAACAAGAAAAATCTTAACTTCTTGACATTTTTTTTTCACATCCAGTACACGTCATGTACCTGCTTTCCCTGCTTTGAACTGTGGCTCACCCCACCAGCCACTATGTCTTTAGGTGGATGGAACCACAGTACAAAGGATTGAAGGGATGGGACGAAGTGACAGATACTGTATATACTTGAGTATAAGCCGACCCGAATATAAGACGAGGCACCTAATTTAAGCCTAGGGTGTCCATCTGCATGCCTCACTGTGCCTCACTTTGCCTCACTGTGTCCATGTGCATGCCTCACTGTGTCCATGCCTCACTGAGCCCATGCCTCACTGTGTCCATGACTAGACTGACGTTTAACATGGGAGTCTATGGAAGGGGTGCCCGGATTTGAAAAATCGGTGCTTCCCGGCTGTAGGTCCCCCAGACAACAAACTTTGCACACTTGTAGAGGAGAATTCGGGCTACATGTGTGCCAAGTTGCGGGTCCAAGGATCCTAAGCCTGGCTGGTACCGGGTCCCCAAAGTCACCAGAGAAATTACTGTTTAACATGGGAGTCTATGGAAGGGGTGCCCGGTTTGAAAAATCGGTGCTCCCCGTCTGTAGATCCCCCGGACAACTAACTTTGCACACTTATAGAGGAAGAGTGGGGCTACATGTGCGCCAAGTTTGGGGTCCAGGGGACCTACGTCCAGCCAATACCGGGTCCCAAAAATCCGGGAGATCAGGCGTAAAAAAGTGACTCGAGTATAAGCTGAGGGGGGCATTTTCCCCACAAAAAATGTGCTGAAAAGCTCGGCTTATACTCGAGTATATACGGTAAGTATTATTCCAATATTTTGCAGGATGCTTATTTATTTATGGTAACATAATTGCTGCAGCCATGTGATTCTCAAGAAAATAATCATAATAATAAAAAAAACACAGCATTTACAGCATTGTATGTAAATGCCTTAACACAATATGATATACAGTGCCTTTAAAAAGTATTTGTACCCCTTGAAATTTTCCATATTTTGTCACGTTACCGCCAAAAACGTAAATGTATTTTATTGGGATTTTATGTGATAGACCAACTCAAAGTGGCACATAATTGTGAAGTGGAAGGAAAATGATAAATGGTTTTTAACATTTTTTACAAAAAATTATCTGAAAAGTTTGGCATGCATTTGTATTCAGCCCCCCTGAGTCAATATTTTGTAGAACCACCTTTCACTACAGTTACAGCTGCAAGTCTTTTTTGGGTATGTCTCTACCAGCTTTGCACATCTAGAGAGTGATATTTTTGCCCATTCTTCTTTGCAAAATAGCTCAAGTTCTTTCAGATTGGATGGAGAGCATCTGTGAACAGCAATTTTCAGGTCTTGCCACAGATTCTCAATTGGATTCAGGTCTGGACTTTGACTGGGCCATGGGATAGCAGTCAGCAGTATTCTAAATACAATAAAAAACACAAACACCTTTGTTTGGAAAAATATTTGGCCACAGCCTTTATTATTATTGGCTTTAATAAATAGGTAACGTTTAAATTAAAACACGTAGAAACAGCTCAGCCACTACAGCTCAAGCTGTAAAATCAAATAAAAGGGGAATCTCCCCACTTTCAAACATATAACACATTATAATAACTATTTATCATGTTAACTTTTGTTAAAATAAACTGTCCCCCTTAACAGGTGACACTTGCCACATAATAAATTAGGGAACACACCGCAGCTTGCTGCTACTGAGGCAACTGGACCTCTGAGGCATGAAACCCCTTTTTATCTAAAGTTTTCCTCACAGAACCCCTAAAACTGCCCGGATAGAGCGGTCATCTAACCTTTTCCAGAGGCCAGGAGCGAATGGGAGGCTTTCCCCCGCATTTTTGAACCACTGGGGATACTAGAAACCCCGTTACCTCAATCCCACAAGGGAAGGGGGGCTTAAAACTGTCCCCCCCTCCCTTTCATTCCAACACATAAATATGCTTTGTCACTTTGATTTCCACTTTAAATGACATAGATTGGGAGCTTAGATTCCTTTTTTACTTCGTAGAAAGATCAAAAACAATAACACTTTCAGTGCGGGACAAAAAGGTCACTTTCTATACAATAGACACAGGGCTTTTGAAGCTCAAAGAGAGCAATACAATGCCTTCTGCATCACAGAACAAATCATGATAAAAGTGATTTCCAAGATGGATTACTTAAACACAGAGCGATATTAACCAAACAAGAAAGAACTAGCAATAATTAAGTCACTGGAGACTAAAGAAGGCCATTCAAAGCTGGAACACTAAACAATCATGAACAAATAACCTAAAACTGGAGCAAAACCAGCAACACATACTGTATATTTGAAGGAAAAGGTCATCATCACAGTCAGATGAAACAAAAAAAAGACAACTATTAAAGCAAAATTTACATGTAAGCATGCTGTAGAAAAAATTAACAGTCACAATATCACTTGTTTTTTTGTTAGAACTGAAAATAACAAAACATATGTATTAGTTTTGAGGTAAGAAAGGCAAAAACCTGCATCAAAATTTGAATGCAATTTCTCTGCTGAGAAGTGCCACAAGAAATTGAAACTGGATATAACGTTTATGGAGGAACAGCGAGTTAACATAATTTATTCCTTTTTTGAATCCTCAATCTGTACAAAAATACAGGAAACAAATTATAAGATCTTTTCTCAATGGTACTGAAATCCAGCCCTTCTTCACAGATATTATTCAAATGTTTTGGGTAGATGTTGGCAATGCTGGAAGGAGCAGGGGATATTATTACACGTCTTCTGGTCATGCTCCAGGGTAGAGGGCTATTGGAGAGAGGTCTGAAGGATTACCCCAAAATTTAGCGACCATGAGATACCGGAGGATCCAACTGTTTTTCTTTTACATAACTTTAAAATACCGGGCAAGACATATAAAATCTCCATTCTGTGCCACCTCCTGAGCCTCCAAGACCTGCACCCCTCTTACATGGAAGCAGACCCAACCACCCTCAGTGGGCCCATAGCTCAGGAAGGTGGAATGAAGTGAACAGAATGGAAGTATTAGTCTGGACAACCAGGCAGAAGCGAGAGATATATGTAAAAACATGGACTCCATGGAACCTCTTTATTAATTCATAGGAGGGAAAGACACTCATAGATGTGAATCTTATCAATTGAAGAGAAAATGGAACGTGTTCTTTAAGACATATCGGCCTAGCGAATTAAAAATTTGGAAGGGAGTGCCCCTGGGATAATATGGATTGGAATTCCAAATATTCAAATTTAATCGGGATGTGATTGGAAACATTGGAATTGCTTTTTCACTGGCCAAGCTTCATCTTATTGTCAGGTCACCTACGGCCAGGTGACAGATGCACACCGTAGGGGGACAGGAGTGCACCGCAAGGTAGTGAACCCTATGGCTGACTGCTGCGGATAGGAAACTGGGTGGTTGTGGAAAGCGGGACCAGAGGAGCACAACCGGGATCCTATAGGAAGCTAGAGCCAAGATTCCCCAGGGCGCGGAGTCTAAGACCCAGCAGGTCTTCTCCAGAGCCTCTAGTGGTGAGGATGTTATGCTGCAGGCTGGGTCCAGGTCGCGGCCCCTAGAGTCTCCTAGCTCACGCCCCGTAGGATAAGGGGACAAGAGGGGAAGCAGCAGCACAAGATATAAGAGTAACGAATAACAAGCTGAAGGTCAAGGGCCACAAGCAGACAAGGATAACGAAAGACAAGCCGAAGGTCAAGGGTCACGAGCAGACAGGGATAGTCGGGGACAAGCCAATAACGTAACAGAGAGACAGACATAGCACACAGCAGGCAGGAACCCAAACACACAATGCCTAACAAACACGTTGATCAGCAAAGCAGGCTTGCAGTGCACAGGTTAATATAGTGTTCTGTGATAGGGCCTGGGGTGGAGTCAGGCTGGGAGGAGATTATAAAGGAAGCCAGGTGAAAGGGTTCTGGCCTCTAAGATGAACACATGAGGAGGAAAGGTAAGATGGCAGACAGACATTAATGCATATCCATGACAGTACCCTCCCTCTTACGAGGCCACCCTCTTCGCCGCCTGGGCCCAGGTTTAGAGGGAAACTTCAGATGAAACTCCTTTAACAGACGAGGTGCAAAGACCTCAGATGCAGTGATCCAAGACCTCTCCTCAGGACCAAACCCTTTCCAATGAACGAGGTACTGAAGAACGCCTTTACAGAGTCGGGAGTCCAGAATTTGACTGATCTCGTACTCCTGATTATCCTCAGAGACAGGTGCCACGGTAGGGAGAGGACGAGAGAATTTATTGAGGACTAAAGGCTTTAGAAGAGCAACATGGAAGGAGTTAGTGATTTTAAGGCTTTTAGGAATCTGGAGTTTGAAACAAACCGGATTCAGTTTAGCAGTTACCGTGTATGGACCAATGAATCGTGGAGCAAACTTCAGAGAAGGAACTCGGAGCTTGATGTTCCTGGTAGAGAGCCAGACTTTGTCCCCTGGCTGAAGAGAAGGCGGTTTACGCCTGCGGCGGTCGGCAAAGCCTTTGAATTTTTCAGCAGCTGCCCGGAGGGAATCATGAACGTCACCCCAAACGGAATTGAGAGACTCCTGAACCGAAGCCAAAGCTGGAATATCTGGAGAACAGATCATGGGAAGAGGAAGTTGAGGGTGTTTTCCATAAACTGTGAAAAAGGGTGTCTTCTGCGAACTGGTATTCACATGATTGTTATGAGAGAATTCTGCCCACGGGAGTAGAGAGGACCAATCGTCATGGTGAGAAGACACAAAGGTGCGAAGAAAGACCTCTAACTCCTGATTAACCCTCTCAGTCTGTCCATTGGATTGGGGATGGTAAGAAGAAGAAAAATCCAAGACAATCTTGAGGGATTTGCAAAAGGCTCTCCAAAAACGAGACGTGAATTGGACTCCCCTGTCGGAAACAATATGAGAAGGAACCCCATGAAGGCGGAGAATTTCTCGAATGAAAATGGGAACCAAGGCAGGGGCAGAAGGAAGACCAGGAAGAGGAACAAAATGAGCCATCTTGGAGAACCGATCGATTACCACCCAAATGACTGTATTATTCTCAGACAGTGGGAGGTCGGTGATAAAAATCCATGGCAATATGAGCCCAGGGCTCCTTAGGAATGGGCAAGGGCATGAGGAGACCAGCAGGAGCTTGTGTGGAGGATTTGGACTGAGCGCAGACATGACAAGCTTTAACGTAGTCTTTGACGTCTGAGCGGAGATTAGGCCACCAGTAGTGACGACTGATGAGTAGGAAGGAACGGAGTAATCCAGAATGGTGGTAGAGTGGGCAACAATGCATGAGGTTGGAATGATCGGCTCAGGTTCAGGGGCGGACTCCTCGTCCAAAGTGTCAAATGACCTAGAGAGCGCATCAGCCCGACCGTTGCAGGAACCAGGTTTGTAAGTAATCGTGAAATTAAAACGGGCAAAGAAGAGACTCCACCTGGCCTGTCTAGGATTCAGACGTTTAGCATTCTGTAGATACTGTAAATTTTTGTGATCGGTAAAGATTGTTATGGAGTGAGGGGAACCCTCCAAGAGAAGAACGCACATGGTTGACGTCTCTTCTCAAAGATTTGAAGAAGCACAGCTCCCACCCCCATTGAGGAAGCGTCCACTTCAATAAAAAATGCATTCCCAGGATTTGATCTCCTCAAAAGGGGGCCAGAAACAAAGGCCTGTTTCAGGTTGTGAAATGCAGCGACAGCTTCGGGAGGCCAGTCTTTGGCATTCACACCCTTCTTGGTCAAAGCGATAATAGGCGCGGCAATGGAAGAGTAGTTCCTTATGAACTGCCTATAATAATTAGTGAAGCCAAGAAAGTGCTGATGGCCTTGAGGCTAGCAGGAAGAGGCCAGTTGGTAATAGCCAAGACCTTCCCAGGATCCATACGAAGACCCGAACATGAGACAAAGCACCCCAGAAACAGGACCTCAGAACATTCAAAGGAACATTTCTCCAGCTTGGCATAGAGATTGTTCTCTCTAAGACGCTGAAGTACAGTGCGGACATGGTTTCTGTGGACGAGCAGATTTTCAGAAAAGATCAGAATGTCATCCAGATAGATGACAACAAACTGGTACAGCAGATCTCTGAAGATTTCATTGACAAAGTTTTGAAACACGGCTGGAGCATTACACAGACCAAAAGGCATCACCAGGTATTCGTCATGCCCGTCTCTAGTGTTGAATGCAGTCTTCCATTCGTCACCCTCCCGTATTCGAATGAGATTGTACGCTCCTCTGAGATCCAACTTGGTGAAAATGGAGGCACCCTTCAACCTATCGAATAGCTCAGATATTAAGGGTAAGGGGTATCGATTTTTAATAGTAACCGCATTTAAACCCCGATAATCGATGCAGGGTCTTAAGGTACCATCCTTTTTGGCAACAAAGGCGAAGAGTATTTCCGGATGAAACCTCTCTCCAAATTCTCTGCGACATACTCAGACATGGCCTGGGTCTCTGGGATGGACAGAGGGTAGGTACGACCCCTGGGTAGAGTTGCTCCGGGGACAAGATCAATAGCACAGTCAAAAGACCTGTGGGGAGGAAGCACCTCAGCTGATTTCTTACAGAACACATCCCGGTAATCGCTGTATGCAGCGGGAAGATCAGAAGAAACAGAAGTGGCAGCAACCGGAAGACTCTCCTTGGGGGTCACCTTGAGAAGACATGACGAGAAACATGAGGAACCCCAGGCCAGGATCTGCCCAGAGACCCAGTCCACATGTGGAGAGTGGAGCTGTAGCCAAGGGAGGCCCAATACAACTGGGGTAGAGGCCTTGGGTAGAATAAGAAAGGATATCCACTCCTGGTGGAGAATCCCTACCGACATCCTAATGGGTAGCGTCTGGAAGCGAATAGGGCCCCCTGGGAGAACAGTGCCATCAATTGCCGAGACTACCAATGGTGTAGTGAGAGGTGAAAGGGTAAGCTTCATAGAAGAAGCAGTTCTCCAATCCATAAAATTGCCGGCAGCCCCGGAATCCAGATATGCAAGGGTTGACTGAGGAGAAGTGCCTACATGAAGGAACACCGGCAAGAGAAGGCGAGAAGGTGATGTTTCTGGGTCCAATACTCCACCTTCCAAATGTATTAGACCCGAGCGTTTCCCGGACGAAGCGAGCAGGAGTCACGAAAATGACCCTTGCCCCCACAATAGAGGCACAAGCTCAGAGTTCTGCGCCTAGCACGTTCTTCGGGGGTTAGTCTGGTCCGGCCCAGCTGCATAGGTTCCTCATCAGGTAGAGGATGCTCCATGGGATGAAGGGAGGGGAGTTCAGACTGGCTAGAACCCAGAGAGTGCTGGCGTCTTTTTTCTAAGGACCTCTCTTGAAAACGAATGTCGATCTGATTGCATAACGAAATTACATCGTCCAGACCGACGGGAATGGCTCTTCCCGCTAATTCGTCTTTCACTCGGTCAGAGAGGCCATGTAAAAAGGTAGCGACCAGGGCCTCATTATTCCAGTTCAATTCAGCTGTGTGGATACGGAACTGAAGAGCATATTGTCCCACTGAACTAGATTCTTGGCGAAGACGTAAGACAGCACTAGCCGCTGCAGAAGCCCGAGCCGGCTCTTCGAAGATATTACGAAAGAGCTTCAAGAAGTCAGACAGGCTGGACACCACCGGATCATTCCTCTCCCACAGGGGGGCAGCCCAGGCCAAAGCTTCACCGGAGAGGAGGGAAATGATATAGGCTACCTGAGCCCGGTCAGACAGGAAGTTTTGAGGCTGAAGCTCAAAATGAATCGTGCATTGGCTGAGAAACCCCCTGCAGGCCTTGGAGTCCCCAGAGAAACGGAACGGAGCTGGCAGTGTTAGTGAGTGTGTGGCTGCGACTGGTGCGATAGGTACAACCGCTGGTTGTACTTGAGGTTGCGGATTCGGGGTTCCCAAGGAGGCCTGAAACTGCTCGAATCGAGAAGCCAGATCCTGGAGGAATCGCATCACCTGAGTCTGATTCGATTCCTGGGTTTCAAGTCTGCGAACTATGCCCTGCAATGGATCATCCGCGGGGAGCGGCATGTCAGCCGGGTTCATGGCTGATCAAACTGTCAGGTCACCTACGGCCAGGTGACAGATGCACACCGTAGGGGGACAGGAGTGCACCGCAAGGTAGTGAACCCTATGGCTGACTGCTGCGGATAGGAAACTGGGTGGTTGTGGAAAGCGGGACCAGAGGAGCACAACCAGGATCCTATAGGAAGCTAGAGCCAAGATTCCCCAGGGCGCAGAGTCTAAGACCCAGCAGGTCTTCTCCAGAGCCTCTAGTGGTGAGGATGTTATGCTGCAGGCTGGGTCCAGGTCGCGGCCCCTAGAGTCTCCTAGCTCACGCCCCGTAGGATAAGGGGACAAGAGGGGAAGCAGCAGCACAAGATATAAGAGTAACGAATAACAAGCTGAAGGTCAAGGGCCACAAGCAGACAAGGATAACGAAAGACAAGCCGAAGGTCAAGGGTCACGAGCAGACAGGGATAGTTGGGGACAAGCCAATAACGTAACAGAGAGACAGACGTAGCACACAGCAGGCAGGAACCCAAACACACAATGCCTAACAAACACGTTGATCAGCAAAGCAGGCTTGCAGTGCACAGGTTAATATAGTGTTCTGTGATAGGGCCTGGGGTGGAGTCAGGCTGGGAGGAGATTATAAAGGAAGCCAGGTGAAAGGGTTCTGGCCTCTAAGATGAACACATGAGGAGGAAAGGTAAGATGGCAGACAGACATTAATGCATATCCATGACACTTATCCTCCATTTATAGGCCTAGCGAATTAATGTAACTGCATGTGTTGGCTCATGTGGGACCTGGCAGGGAGGAGGAGAGAGAAAAATCTATCTACTTATTTATTTATGTTTTCAATATCGTGTTTATTTTTATTTATTTTTCGGTGTGTGTGTGTGTTTCTTTTTCTTTCTGTTGAATATATGACTAGGAAGGGAGCGACATTCTGAATCACTTGATGCCAGTGGATATTATTTTCAACAGTTTGATGATAGAGGATATTATATTACTGGATTAATTAGTCTTAGATTGGCGGAATGTATTATTCAACATTGTGGTAATTAGCATTTAAATATGTATGTTCTAATGATTGGAACCTTTCCTGGTTTTGTTTTCTTTTACTTTTGAAATAAAAGACTTAAAAAAAAAAAAAGGAAGGCTAGAACCAGCATCAAAATTTCACTGCAATGTCTCTGCTGAGAAGTGCCACAAGGACAGGATGTGATGTAGAATCCCAGACCCAGACAGCTACAAAACACTTTGGTGGTGACGTGAAGAAGGGTTCAAACCTCTGTCAGGTTTTTATTGTCGTTTCTAGTATACTGCTTTCTTTTATTTCTTGTTTTGGGCACATGTGTTGCGTTTGTTAAAAATATGATTTTTATTATATTAATCAGACATAGGATACATGGGACAATATTACAATAGTGAGTTGGTCAGATTACTGTCAGTCTTTTGGTTTGAGTAGATTTCTCAAACAAATGCTGTTTTCATACAATGGGGTTAGATACCATTGTTGTATGCAACAGGATAGCTAAAGTAAACAAGTAAGACATTACTTGTTTGAGATTTCTTTCAGCTCTCAAACTGAAAGAATGACTGTTAGATTACTGACAGATTTGGTTTGAGTAGACAATAGGTAGATAGCATTGTTGTATTCAACAGTCCATTGTTGAATACAGCTACAGTAAACAGGTATGTTTTCTGTTGTTTGGTAACTCAGCCTGACACATAAAAGCAGGCATAAGCTAGGACACACACACACACACATCATGTTGCTGTAACATCAGAAGAAGCCACTTATCATAAGAAGAACAGAACCTGGCCTCCAAGAAGAATCATTGCCAATGGAGATCACGAGTAACAGAAGATAAGTAACTTAAATGTATTTGTACTGTTATAGACCATAGGCTGTTCTATTTTCTAGGCATTTTGCTTGTTATAGATATCTGTCAGTCTTGTAGTGTATTCCTAGTATTGTAATAGTTTTGTATGTACAGCATCTTGTATAGTAAATGCACATTTACACACTGCAGAAGTCTCAGCTTCCTTGTTATACCACAGAGTAACCTTGCTAGATAGACACAAGCAAAACATTTGGGGGCTCGGCCGCGATCTGTGCTATAATTCAATTGAAACAGACTTGTTTTTCTGTAGTGTGTTGTGTAGCTTGTGTTAGGTAAAATGCTGCGTAAGCTGTTTAGGAAAAGCAAGACTGCAGAGGGTTCTGGTGACCAGAAGAAAGTGTGCAGCTTACCTATCTGGGCCAG
Source organism: Rana muscosa (assembly GCA_029206835.1). NCBI lineage: Eukaryota > Metazoa > Chordata > Amphibia > Anura > Ranidae > Rana > Rana muscosa. Next base: position 77,785,218 of record CM055121.1, read on the forward strand.
AAATAATGAGTGGGAGCCTCTTGCTAAAGAATTTGTGAAGTATGCTTCTCCCTTGAGACTGACTTGGGGTGATAAGGTCTCAGATAATTTTGTAGATTTTAGCCTTAAGGGGTTGGATTTAAGTAAGAAAGAGAAGAGGACAGTGTCCACAGTGGGATGGTACTTCCTCCATGCTCTCTATACTGAATCACATAGAAGGGAGAAGGCAGAGGCAGAAGTTAAGGTATTAAAAAACCAGCTAGCAGTTGCTTCAGAGTGTGTACGTTCAACCGCTAGTCGGGCTGATGATTTGCAAGAGCGGTGTGCAGCCCTCATGACCAAATCAATTAATGCCTTAAGGAAAAGGAAGGGGCGTAAACCTGTTAGTAAAGCCAGGGTACGTGCCATTGTCACATCCCAAAATTGGGATTGTGAGGATGTGCTCTCCTCAAATGATAGTGAGGATGAGGAGATAGAGTTTGATATTTCAGATGATGATCTGCTAGTGGGAAAGAAAAAGTATGCCAGACCTCTCATTACTAAGCATAGGAAATGGCAACATGATAGAGAGGATATGGCAGATGGGGAGGCGCATTATCGCAACCCCAGAGATGTTGAAATTGAAGAAGTACAGGGGTTTACACAAACTGAACTCCAGGAGCTGGCAAAACAATACAAACAAAGGTCTGGGGAGCCCCTATTGAGTTGGCTCCTACGCTTATGGGATGAAGGGGCGGACAGTGTTGTTTTGTCAGGTAAGGAAGCAGTGGCTATGGGAGTGTTAACCCATGATCCACAATTGCGTCAGGCAATGTGAAAAGCCAGAGAGTTTAGCGTGAATTTTTCACTGTTAGACCTTGTGAGAGATGGAATAGTCCGAGTATACGCTAGTCCTACTAACCTGGAAAATACCTACTCCTGGAGATCAATAGGAGAGGGTATTTCCAGGTTACGTGAGATGGGTTGTATAACCCAATTAAATACATTTCCAGAATGGATAGGTCCAAATATGGAACCCTTTACGTCTGCTCTGCGCTCTAAGCTGATGAAGTCTGCACCATTTAATCTCAGGGCTCCATTATTGTCTTTGTTGGGAGGCCTGGGATTAAACAGCAAGATTCATGAAGCCACAACCCTTTTTAGCCAGTTGGGGGAGATAGTGGAGACTAAAACAAAACCTGTCAGGGCAGTAGATAAGGTCAAGGCCAGACAGGAAGAATACAAGCAGAAAAGAACAGAGAAGAAACGGAATGGGGTAGAGAAGACAGAAGGTGAAGAGAAAACCAGGCTAGTTATTTCTAGCAAAGAAATGTGGGTGGACCTATTAAAGGCAGGAGTACCTAAAGATGAGATAGATGGCATTTCTACTGCAGAAATGCTTAAGAGGTGGAAACATTTAGTAGAGAAAACTGTCAGGGTTAGAAACACTACTCCTAGTGAAGATAATATCAGCCTAGACTTAGAGGAAACAGAACAGACCCCTCCTGTTAGCCCCAAACCAATTCCCAAAACTGAACATGAACCAAAATCCCTTTATCCTGGGGAGGAGTTAGAGAGAATCAGAAAAGGGGATTGGGAGGTTCCTTATCCTTTATGAAGGGAAGGTGAGTCTCCTGTAATAGCAGCAAGGGCAGTGACAGCAGGAGACCGACGCCCAAATGCACCTGTCACTGTATGGTGGGGGAAGTCATTTTCTCCTACACATGTAATGGCTTTAGTTGAAGTTACACTTTTGCAAGGAAATCCTTCCCATCACAAAGGAGAATTAATTTATGTAGAAGGTTTGGGAGGGCAAACTACACCAGCAGTTAGGATACGGGTGAAATTGGCTATTGGCAAGGGATCAGGATTTATGACAAATGTTTTGATATCAGAGTTACCCGAAAATATTCTTGGGATGGATGTACTTCAAGGTCAGTCAATTCAGACTGAAAGAGGTACATTCACATTCAGGTATCCTGATAAAGCGTATCTGGTAAGGGCAGTGAAGGCTGTGGTCAGAGGTCATGCGAAATGGACCCCTGTCTACATTCCTCCACCAGAGAAGCCAGTCTGTCTCAAGCAGTACAGACTTCCTGGAGGCCACAAAGAAATTGGGGAGACTATTCAAGAACTGTTGAGAGTAGGGATCCTTAGACCTGCTGTAAGTCCTTTCTCGTCTCCGGTGTTCCCAGTAAAGAAACCTGATGGGACATATAGAATGACTGTGGATTACAGAGGTCTAAACAAAGTGGCACCTCCATTGAAGTCAGCTGTACCAGATATGATCTCAATTGTTGAGAAAATTGCTAAAGATGCAGGAGATTATCATGCTGTGATAGACCTGGCTAATGCTTTCTTTTCAATTTTGATAGACCCAGATTGTCAAGACCAGTTTGCTATGGTGTGGGACGGCCGCCAGTATACTTTCACTGTCCTTCCCCAAGGCTATCTTCATTCTCCAACGATTTGTCATGGACTGATTGCCCGAGATTTAAGTACCCTGATTTTGAAAGTCGCTGTGTTTCACTACATTGATGACATCATGATCTCTGGGACAAAAGAAGATGTAACTGAAGCACTGCACCTGCTGATACAGCACTTGGAGAACAGAGGATGGGCTATCAACAGAGAAAAAGTCCAAGGACCTGCCACAGAGGTGAAATTCCTAGGAATGATGTGGACTGGGCCACAGAGGAAGATTCCAGAGACAGTTGTGCAAACTATCCAGGAGCTCTCGCCCCCTACTACCAAAAAGGAGGCACAGAAGTTCATTGGAGTTGTGGGATTCTGGAGATCGTTCATCCCACATCTTGGACTGATATTGAGTCCTATATACAATGTTACCAGAAAAAAGACTGAGTTCTCATGGGGTTCAGAGCAGCGGACTGCATTCCTGGTTGCTAAAGAAGCTATTTTGCAGCATCAGGGATTGGGAGTGGGACCCGTGAGACAAGGAGTACCATTTCAGCTGGATGTAGTGGAGCAGAATGGTACCATATCTTGGAGTCTGTGGCAGCTAAATGAAAAGAAAGGACTGAGAGCAATACCTATTGGATTTTGGTCCAAACAACTGACAGGGGCACAGACGAGATACACGCCCCTAGAGAAGTACCTGTTTGGGGCCTACACAGCACTTCAACATGTAGAGACCATTACAGAAAAGGACACAGTCACCATCCATACTGCATTGCCAATAGCAGGATGGGTGAGAGATAATGGACTGACCACTAGGGCAGCTGTAGCCCAGAACCAGACACTGATGAAATGGAAGTGGTACCTTCAAGAAAGAGGGGGTATTGCAGTTGGGGATGTTAGAGACATTTCAAAACAGTTGGCAGGGCTTGTTACTTTTACCAGCACCCGGCCAGAAGAAGAAATTCCTGTGCTGTAGTCATCCCCCATTCAAGAGGCTCCACCCTTTGAGTCTCTGTCAGAAGACATGAAGGAGTCAGCGTGGTTCACTGATGGTTCAGCCATAATCACCTCGTCTGGGCGTAAATGGACAGCAGCAGCCTACAACCCAAGTACAGACACAGTCCTGCAGGAGTCCGGAATCGGAGGGTCCAGTCAGTATGCAGAGTTGAAAGCTGTAGTGATGACTCTTCAGGAGGATCCTTCTTTCCATGTCACTATCTACACTGACAGCTGGGCGGTTTTTAAAGGACTGACACCTTGGATGCCCACGTGGAAGTCCAATGAATGGATGATTCATGGAAAGGTGGTGTGGGGAGGCAAGGAAGTCTGGGACTACATCTGGAAGGAAGCTCACACCTGCACAATAAAAGTGGGGCATGTTGATGCACATGTGCCCCTAGTACCAGACTTTGAGAACTATAACAGAGTTGCAGATGAAATCGCCAAAGTGAAGGCAGCTGTGCCAATTGATCCTGTTTTGATGAACTTGGCCAACTGGGCCCACAAGCAATCTGGACATTTGGGGCAGAAAGCAACATATGAATGGGCACAGCAGAGAGGATTGCCTATATCCATGGACATGATAAAGACTGTGATAGGGAACTGTACAGTGTGTGGATAAGTGCGACAATGGCCATTGCAAAATTACTCTACCGGGTCGATTAAGAGGGGTGAGAGGCCTGCAGAGATCTGGCAGATTGACTTCATTGGTCCCCTGTCCCGGGGAAACAACGGACTGAAATATTGTTGCACTGCAGTGGACACCTATTCAGGACTTATGCTTGTCCATCCTTGTAAACGTGCAGATCAAGCCGCAACGCTTCAACTGCTTCAGAAACTTGTCGTTGCTTATGGTTGTCCCAAACAAGTCCAAAGTGATAATGGCTCACACTTCACCGGATCAACACTACATCAGTGGGCCAAAGATTCTGGAGGGTACTTGTTTTGCCACATCCCATACCATCCACAGGCAGCTGGTTTGATTGAAAGATACAACAGGCTATTGAAGGACCAGATACTCAAACTTACACCCACACATACACTAAGGGGGTGGGATCGGGTCCTCACACAGGCAGTCATGTTGTTAAATTCTAGGCCAATAGCCAAAAGCACACCATATGAGAGGATGGTAGGGACTGAGGCACAGAATCCACAGCTGGAGTGCAGAGTTCAGTATTTATGTAAGGTTCCTGAAAGAACAGGGTTTAACAGATACCATGTTACTGCTTCCCATGACATAGAAACCAAGAGAGACGTATCTGAAGCTGAAGCCTATCTAGGAATGAGAGGGAATCTGGCAGGAAGGTTTGAAGTTATATTTGCATTGGCAGACGAGCTTCAAGACAGTGGCTGGGACTCTGACTGGTTAGTGGATACTTCTCAGCAAGAGTGGAAAGTGAGGCTACATAACATCAAACCTTCCAAAATAAACAGCAGTGATCTTCTGGGAAATATCAGTATATTTCCTCTCCTCCCTATTGATGTTCTTTGGGAGGGTCAGAGGTGCATACAGGCAGGTGGCAAAGTATTGGTCAGATATCCAGGCAAGAAGCCATTTAGAGGAGAGATTGTAGCTGAAGGGCCAAGATCTAGTGTTTATGTATTGTTAGAAGGAACAGATAATCCGCTTTGTTTTCCACTCCACAGGCTGTCTCCGATTTGATCCAAAGGAAGACCAGAGAAAAGTGGTTACATGATGGAAAGAATGACGGAAGATCGCAAGAGCTGTGGAGAACAAGGCCTTTGATGTATTTCAAGCCTGGACTTGTTTCTAAACAACTTTAGGATGGACTTTCTAATGAACTATTATCCAAAGACTGAAACACCTTCCCAGTGACAGAAATATGGGAGGGGTTGCATTCAAGGAAAAATTCATGTGTAGAATGAGTTGTTAGTAATGAAGAGATTTTCTGTGTAGTCTGAGGAAAAAAAAAAACATGGGGCGGAATGTGTTGCGTTTGTTAAAAATATGATTTTTATTAATAGCACAGGAAGTGAGGGGGAAACTATCAGTAATGTCACAGACAGCCCTAAAAATGTTATAACTGTTCCCACACTATTTAAAACAAAACAAAAAAAGTTCTGGCAGGAGTTGAGCTTTAAATGGTTTAAAATATATATAAAAAAAAATCTATGCAAAATCATCTGTACAACTTGTGGGAGATTAGCTTGTGGGGATCAACTTTTTCTGAATCACAGTCCGCAAACGGGCACTTTCTTAAAAGTCTGGCGGATGCCAGGTTTTATTTACAAGAGGTTTGCAGGTAAAAATAAACAAAACAGTAAATTAAATCCTTGCCGTCCGGCGCTAAACTAAACAAAATAGTTTCCTCTCTATACAGTGCGGGGCTGGTCCCCGTCACCCACAAAACATGCGATAAAGCAAACCTTTTCTTTTAATCCACTCCAACAGAGCTCTCACTCAGATTCCCTGCTGAGTCTCCAAACCCAGAGACCTCCTGTGCTCTCTTCTCTTCCTGGTCTTTTAACTTCCACCTGAGTGTGGACTCAGGTGGACCAGAACGTCAGGACTGGAACCCAGCCTGCCACAGAGGCTGGAAAAACCTGGGTCGCATTCTGGTTCATTCCCTTAGAATAGAGCGAATGCGAAGTGAAATGTACCTATAATTGTGTATCTCACCTTGCATCCCGTCACATATCCTCCCCCTCTGCTCAAGCCCCTGCGGCTGAGCACTTGACCCTACCATACAGTGCACATGGGAGAGGGTATCTGCGTTATTTTGGAACTTTCCCGGCCTGTGCTCCACCGTAAACTTAAAGGGCTGTAAAGCCAGGAACCACCTTGTCACGCGGCCATTCTTCTCCATGTTGTTACACATCCACTTTAGGGGAGCATGGTCGGTGACGAGCTTAAATGACCTTGCCAGTAGGTAATACCTCAGGGAGTCTAAGGCCCATTTAATGGCGAGACACTCCTTTTCTACGATTGCATAGTTCTTTTCGTGTTTGTTTAGCTTCCAACTCAGGTATACAACTGGGTGCTCCTCACCATCCCTGTTCTGTGACAGTACAGCCCCCAGGCCCACCTCAGAGGCATCCGTCTGTACGACAAACTCCTTGCTGAAGTCCAGGGTCACTAGTACCGGTAATGCACAAAGGGTCTGTTTTAATTTCTGAAATGCCTCCTCAGCCTCAGGGTTCCATTTGACCATGACCAACCCTCTACCCTTTGTCAGGTCGGTCAGAGGGGCGGCCATGGTGGCAAAGTTGGGTATGAACCATCTGTAATACCCGGTAATGCACAGGAAGTCCCTCACTTGTTTTTTTATTGAGCGGTTTGGGCCATTTTTGAATTGCCTCAACCTTAATGGTCTGCGGCTTGACGACTCCCCGGCCGATAACGTACCCAAGGTACTTGGCCTCCTCCAGGCCTATGGCACACTTTTTTGGGTTGGCCGTGAGGCCTGCTTTCCTAAGGGAATCTATTACTGCTTGTACCCGGAGCAGGTGCAATTCCCAATCTGGGCTGTGGATGACCACATCGTCTAAATATGTAGTTGCATACGGGCGATGTGATCTCAAGGTTTTGTCCATCATTCGCTGGAACGATGCAGGGACCCCATGCAGACCAAAAGGCATCCGCTTGTACTGAAACAAGCCCTCAGGAGTGGAAAAGGCAGTCTTCTCCTTGGCCGATTCAGTTAGCGGTATATGCCAATAGCCTTTCGTTAGGTCCAGGGTCGTTATGTAGCGAGCCTGTCCTAACCTGTCCACGAGTTCGTCGACCCGGGGCATTGGGTAGACGTCGAACTTGGATACACTGTTAAGTTTCCTAAAGTCATTACAAAACCTGATAGTGCCATCAGGTTTTGGGACCAGCACTATGGGGCTTGACCACTCACTGTGGGACTCCTCTATCACGTTTAACTCCAACATATTTTTTATTTCCTTTGCGACCGCCTCTCGCCTGGCCTCTGGGATTCTATACGGTTTTAAATTCACACAAACCCCTGGTTCCGTCACTATATCATGTTGGATCATGTTGGTCAGTCCGGGTAAGGGTGAGAAAAAGTCTCTATTCTTATGCACAAACGCTCTAATGTCACTTTGTTGTGTCGCTGACAGGGAATCCGTGATGGGGACGTCAGGTGTCACGGGTGCCCAGTCTGGTGGAGGCGGGGATGTGGCCAGTAAAGTCTCTCAGTCCTTCCAGGGCTTTAGGAGATTCACATGGTAAATTTGGTGTGGTTTCCTTTTCCCTGGCTGGTAGACTTTGTAGTTTACCTCCCCCACTCTTTCAACAACCTCAAAGGAACCCTGCCACTTGGCTAGAAACGTACTTTCCACCGTGGGAACCAGTACCAACACTCTGTCCCCAGTACTAAAAGTACGGACCTTGGCACCCTGGTCATAGACCCTCCTCTCGGCCTCCTGGGCTCGCTCCATATGTTCTCGCACCAGGGGCAAGACAGCTGTGATGCGATCCTGCATCAAGGAGACATGCTCTATGATGCTCCTATATGGGCTGACCTCTCCTTCCCACGTTTCTTTAGCAACATCCAGCAGGCCCCTGGGATGTCTACCATACAAGAGCTCAAAGGGGGAATAGCCTGTGGATGCCTGCGGAACCTCTCGTATGGACAACATGAGATATGGTAGCAAAAAGTCCCAGTTTCTCCCATCTCTGTCAACCACCTTTTTCAGCATACTTTTCAACGTTTTATTAAATCTTTCGACCAGACCATCTGTTTGGGGGTGGTAGACAGAGGTTCGGAGATGGGAGATTTTGTATAATCTACACAGTTCCTTGGTAACCCTGGACATAAATGGGGTGCCCTGATCGGTTAAGATCTCTTTTGGGATCCCCACTCGACTAAACACATGGACCAATTCCTTGGCGATAGCCTTAGCGGAGGTGTTGCGCAAGGGTATGGCCTCAGGATAGTGCGTGGCATAGCCCAGGATCACCAGAATATGCTGGTGACCCCAGGCGGATTTCACAACCAGCCCAACCAGGTCCTTACCAAGGGACAAGGGGGCTGCGAAAATGGGGCGACGGTGCTGACATTTGGCACTCGGGGCACGATTTGCAGTACTCCTTGACATCTGCATGCAATCCGGGCCAGAAAAATCTCTGGCCAATTCTCTCCCTGTTTTTTTCAACACCGAGATGCCCCCCATTACATGACCATGGGCCAGGTCTAGCACAACCCTGTGGAAGAGTTTGGGAACTAGTAGCTGTTCTACCTCGTCCTCTCCATGTTTTATCACTCGATACAATAAATTGTTTTTAATTACCATGTAGGGGAAAGACACCACCCAATTAGGATCCACCGGTTCCCCATCCAACATCTTAAAGTTTTCCCTGGCTCTCATGAGGGTGGCCTCTCGCAGTTGCTCGGCACAAAAATCCTCTCTCCTGAGCTCTAAATCGGGTACCACATTTTGGCTACTCTCAATGTCAGGGTCAGAGGGGCTCTCCTGTTCTTCGTTACCCTCAGGCTGGGAGCTAGCTTCCAGGTCCTCCGGGTCCCCAGCCATGACAGGGAAAGGGAGAGGATCTCCGGCTTCCTCAATCCCACCAACAGAATCCCCTTCCCCTTCCCTTTGGCAAAAAGGGTCTGGTGAGAGTTCCCGAGCTTCCACCGTGGGGGGAGCTCTATCTTCCAGCCTCCCTTTGCTCTCCCATAATTTCCAGAAATGGGGAAAATCTCTTCCCACTAAAGTGTACCTCTCCACTAGGTCCACCAGTTGGGCTGCTGTTTTGGGGTCCCCTTGTCCGACCCACTTCCTCAGAACAGCAGGGAGTGCACGCAGGTATCGGTCCATTACCACACGCTCCACAATCTGCGGGCCTGTCAAGGTCTCTGGTTGCAACCACTTCCTGGTGAGGTGGACCAGGTCAAACATTTGGGAACGGGGTGGCTGGTTGCAGGAGAAGGACCACTGATGCACACGCTGGGCCCGGACTGCCATGGTGACACCCAGGCGTGCGAGTATCTCAGTTTTTAGAGTCTCATAGTCCTGGGCCTTATCGGGTTCTAGGTCAAAATAGGCCTTTTAGGGTTCTCCTGTTAGAAATGGGGCCAACAGACCCGCCCACTGTTCTTTTGGCCATCCTTTGCGGTCAGCAACTCTCTCAAAAGTCGTCAGGTATGCCTTGATATCATCAGAAGGTGTCATTTTCTGTAGGTGGTAGGATGCACGTATCATCTTTGCTTCCACTGGCACAGGAGGTGCAGACCCATTTTTCAGTTTCACCAGAGCCTCTGCGAACTGCTGGTTCATCTCCTGCTGGGCCGCCTGTTGTGCTGCAGAGGCCTCTGCAACTTGGTGGTTGGTTTCTCGCTGAGCTGCATTGGCCTGTAGCAGGGCCCTTATCATTTCCTCCATCTTCAGAAAAGTGCCCGCTGAATCCACCACGTGTGGGAGATTAGCTCGTGGGGATCAACTTTTTATGAATCACAGTCCGCAAACAGGCACTTTCTTAAAAGTCTGGCGGATGCCAGGTTTTATTTACAAGAGGTTTTCAGGTAAAAATAAACAAAACAGTAAATTAAATCCTTACCGTCCGGCGTTAAACTAAACAAAATAGTTTCCTCTCTATACAGTGCGGGGCTGGTCCCCGTCACCCACAAAACATGCGATAAAGCAAACCTTTTCTTTTAATCCACTCCAACAGAGCTCTCACTCAGATTCCCTTCTGAGTCTCCAAACCCAGAGACTTCCTGTGCTCTCTTCCTGGTCTTTTAACTTCCACCTGAGTGTGGACTCAGGTGGACCAGAACGTCAGGACCGGAACCCAGCCTGCCACAGAGGCTGGAAAAACCTGGGTCGGATTCTGGTTCATTCCCTTAGAATAGAGCGAATGCGAGGTGAAATGTACCTATAATCGTGTATCTCACCTCGCATCCCGTCACAAACTATATAAACATGGCCAATTTGTCATGACAGACATCAGACCTGATCACAGAAGATGTCATTTTGTATGTGATAAGATTTACACCTTTACACCAAGTCCCTAGGCATCATTTAGCTAATATGAATGGTAGGAAGACAGTCCAGGCAAGATGCTGTGCAGAGGCATAAGGTTTTATACCTGAATTCCCACCTTGGGGGGAAATTTAATCACTTCTCTTCTAGAGCAATTTTTTTACATACATGTTCAAATCAGTGTTTTCAGCTGCAAAATTAACTACAACTCGCAAAAGATTGTATGTTTTCTAAAAGCAGAGGACCTTTAGAATAAAAAGATGGTTGTCAGGGCTTTATTCAGAACAAAGGTGGGCATATGCTGAGAAGCAGACGTCGGAGACACTAAGACAAAGATCTGGCATAGTTGCCAATACTATAGATGGTTGTGCTCGTTTTGCACAGGTGTGCTTTGGCGCATTTCCGTGTGCACTGGCACACATACACGCACTGACTTATGTTCACACACACCTGGTACTAAACGCCCTATATAAGGACAGTGGCTGTGGCTAGAGATTGCTGGATGGTCTTCAGCTACCAATATTTTTGCTCCTGTGTATCCTGTATTCCTCGTCATCAACCCAGCTTGCCTCTGGACCATTCTGCTGCCTGACTTCTGGTTTGACCCCAGCTTGCTCTAAGGACTCTGCCTCTCCTGATTAACTGTGTATGACCCTGGCTTGCTCCTCTGACTATTCTCCTGCCTGCTCCACCTGATTCCTGTATATGACCTTGGCTCTGTTCCTGACCTGCCTACCCCCTGGCTAGTTTTCACATATGACATTGTGACATTGGCTTCCATCCTGAATACGATTCCTCAGTTAGGTTCTGCCAGTCTAACCTCTCTCCTGCTGCAGGTGCCATCTCACTTGTGGTCTCTGCCTTGGTCCTGCCACATCTCCAAGGCCAACAGTGGTCCTGCCAACAGTCCTGACAGATCAGCTGACCGCTAACTAGTAGACACCTCTGAAAGGAACTTCTAGCAGGTCTACCTAATCGGCACTTGTGCTTCTTTGAGACTTGCACTCCCTGTCCTCACCTCTGGAGTGCTTAAAGCTTAACTCCAACAGAAGCCCTCTCGCCAATTCGGCCTTTAACCAGATACGTGACAGTAGTTGACTTTTTTTTATGTTGCATGATATTGGCACAACTGTTTATCCAATCTATATTTGCAGTAAAAAATACGCTGAAATAAATTTTAGTGCAAAACACAATGTATGAAATTTTTTGTATGAAAAAATTATTAGGTTGTGTTGTTTATAAGAGATACCAATTTATATACCTCTAGCACCCCCCCCAAATTTAGGGGGGCTATGTTCAAATTTAGGGGCTAGTCTGAGCCAATAGTTGGGCACAGACTATTAATTTCCTAAAACTTGCTTCTGCTCTGGTGTCATATTGCCTGGCTGCAGTGTTCCCTGGTGCCTGTGGGTGGTGCTGTCATCTCTGGCTCAGGTGGAACCACAGAGGGTATCGCAGCACCATTGGGTGTCCTCTCTCGGCAGCTGTGCAGTGGGCGTGGTCTACCCGCTATGCATGCTGGGAGAGGGTACTTAAGGGGCAGATGCCATTAGGCGTGAGGCGTTGGAGAGGACCCCTCGGTCCGAGAAGAACAGACATGTACCCCACCTTCGGTGGCCCTCATGGCCAGGGGTATGTGTGTGTGTGTTAGGCCCCGGGCACCTTTAGCCCGAGGCTGCATCATTCCAGGTGGGCCCAGAACCTTTAGCTGAGGCCTACACTAGAAGAGGAGTCCCAGGGTGCCCAGGTGAGGGTGACCTGCTCTGAAGGAGAGGAAACCAGGGAATCGGTGAAGGAGGTCACTGTCTCGGAAGAGACCTGGTTACCTATCAGAGGGAAGGATTCCATAACCCGCCACAAGCTTAGTAATGTGCCCTATTGGCACCTAAGGACTTAAAATATTACTATGCTGGGAAGTTTAGGACTATTTCCTAATCGTATCCCTAGGAAACTACAAGTAAATGCTTCGTGCTCCACACCGGCTGCTAGGACCGCTCTTGGAGGGACTATCCGGGTGAGCAAAACCCACTCAGGCCTGAGTGGCGACGATTGATGATTGAGTGCCTGAACCTACCTCCTAGTTCATTTCTCTCTATCTTCAACTTTCCTATCAAGTTCCTAAGCAGCCAAAAAAAACCTGTGTTTGGGTTTCAATACTGTCTGGACGATGGCCTTTTTGAGGTAAACAGAGAGAATAGACTTCTTCCTACACTCCGGGTGGAAGAACCTAACGGAAGGAGGTAACTCGCTGCAGGACCCAAATTAGATAACACCGCTCACCCTCTACAATAAGGAGGATACTGGGCATGTGGCATGGTGTGTCCCACCTGCTAGCGGAGGTAAGCAAGGAAGGGATCTGTGTGCTACATACCTCATGAAGCTAAAGATGTTGCTAAGACACATCTAGCTGTTAGGCCTCGTACACACGACCGGTTTTCTCGGCAAGAAACAACAAGAAAACTGTTGGGAGAGCTTTCTTGCCGAGAAAACCATGCGTGTGTACGAGGCTTTCAGGTTTCTCGTCAAGAAAACTGCCCAGAATCTCGACGAGAAAAAAAGAAGACCTGCTTTCTTTTTTCTCGTTGTGATTCTCGTCAGACTGTATTTGGACGATAAAACCGTTCGTGTGTATGCTTTTCCGAGTCTTCAAAAACCGCGCATGGTCAGAATCAAGTATAAGACGGGAGCGCACCTTCTTGTAAAACTAGCGTTCATAATGGAGATAGGACATTCGTCACGCAGTAACAATTTTAGATTCGCTTAAATGCTGCATATTAAAATTTTCTTTAGAATGGTACAATAATGAACAATAATGAACGTTTTTGGCTGAAGATAAACACACAGAGTTCTGACTAACTTTTTGCAACATTTATGAATGCAGATCTCATGAATATTTTATTTTATTTTATCGAGCAACATGTCATAATATTTTTTTTTTTCTTTTAATTTTAGTTCAGATATGCATTTTAAAATCTTATTTAATTTCTATTGATCTCCATTTATTTTTATTTTCTCCTGTGTAAATTTAGCACAATTTTAACATAATTATCTTCTATTTTTTGACCTTATTATCTGTCCCATTTTAAATATAGCTTTTGAATGTTGGAAACTTACCTGCCTACTCACCAGCTAAATATTTAGCTTTAATAAAAACACATAGGCAAGTTTTAACTGTAAAAAAAATGCCATTTATTCTGGTATAGAAAATAATAAGAAACAAACTAGAAGGCAGCGCTGGAGACCCTGCTGCAATTTGTGCAACTTTGTGTGGACACAAAAATTGGGACCTTGAGAAGCACATACATTAGTGAGCCCAATCTGGTCTTGGACTCCCAGAGCTCAGGAACAGCAGCAGGTTAGATGCATGTCCCAAGTCTGTGGAACTACAACAGACTGCCTTCTGTCAGACCACATTGAAGCAAGGGAATCACTTCCTGGTCTTCCTGGTAGCCTTCCCTGCAGCCTTCTTGGCAGGCTTCCCTGCAGCCTTCCCTGCAGCCTTTTCTGCAGCCTTTCTTGTCCGCCTGGCTGGAGGCTGTGCCTCTGGAGGCGTACTCATGTCAGGAGGAGGAGAAGGAGGTGGAGGAGAAGAAGGAGGTGGAGAAGAAGGAGGTGGAGGTGGAGGAGAAGGAGGTGCAGGAGGATGGCCATGGTCGCAAATCACAGTTGTGACACCGAGGGTCCCCATCAACCCCTTATTTAACAGGCTAATGAGCAGGGGCTCACATATTAGTCGTTGTTCCATTGGCATCTGGCTCATTTTGATGCCAACTAAGGCCGCATAGCCCTCATCAGGTGTTGGTGGCTGCTGGAGGGTGGCATGTGCCTCTTTAATCAGGGCCAGTGCTGCCAGACTCACAGAGCTATCCCTCCTGGTCCTTCTTGGTGGAAGGCGGATGGGAGGCACTTGACACCTAGTTCTGCCACTTTGCCCAGCCACCTCCTCTCTGCCACTTGGCCCAGCCACCTCCTCTCTGCCACTCACCCCTGCCACCTCCTCTCTGCCACTCACCCCAGCCTCCTCCTGCCTGACATTTTCCTGCCTCTCATCCTGGCTGACCTCCTCCTGTGTAAAAAATGGACATATTTAGAGTTTGGTTTCATCAATCACACACAATGTTCAGCTCATGACTGTTGCAAATAGAGTTACAATAAATTTTAAACACTCTCATTATGACCCCATCATTTTTCATTCATCTCATAAAAATTTTGGCCCACTACTGTCTATTGCTATGTAAAACACATTTTCGTGATTGAATAAATTTGTTCCCATCTTAACATCTATTTTTCAGCATTCATTTTATCACAATAAATGTTTAGAAAAGACTATACCTGGCTCCAGACGGACAGATATGGGTCTTCATCCAAGATGGAAGGCTCCTCTTGCTCCTGAGAAGGATCATCTTGGCTGGAGGGAAGGCTGGAGGGAAGGCTGGATGGAAGGCTGGAGGGAAGGCTCGAAAGTGATTCCCTTGCTGTAATGTGGTCATTCAGAAAGGACAATCTGCTATAGTACCACAAATGTGGGACATATACCTTCCCTGCTGCTGCTCCTGACCTCTGAGAAGCCAGGACCCTATTGCGCTCATTTCTGTATGTGCCTCTCAAGGTCCCAATTTTTGTATCCAGTTGTTCAATGGTTGCGTAGGGCATCCTGGTGTGCACAAATGGGAGCAGGGTCCCCAGCGCTGCTTTCCTTACCCCTTTTTTTTGTGTATAGGATTTTTTGTCTCCCACAGAGCAGGCAGCTCCCTTAATCTATCAATAAATTCTGCCAGAAATTATTTTTCCTGAAAAGCATTCATTCTTTCTGCAAGACAAAACACAAGACAAAAATACAAATGTCAATCACAGTCTAAACTATAGTAATCTTTATGCCCATATATGCCTCTTCAATCTCTATGCAGTATAGGCCACTGATGTACCAAGTTCAAATCTTACCTTCGGTCTAACGATCGGCTCTCTTACTCGTTCCTCCGCACACAGAACGTAGGTATGACACATGTGTGTTAGCTTTATATACACTACGCATACGTGACACACGTCGCCCGCCCATGACGTTCTTTCACGATGAGTCACCGCCCCTTCTCTTTCGAGCGCAGACGACATGGCAGAGTCACAGCAGGTGTCTGGGAAATCCTCTAATAACTTGGAGCCAAGCCTGGAGTGTGAAACGTCATGAACAAGGATGAGATACAAGGCATATGTCCTTCGCGGAGATGGCGGAGATGGTTGACATATTGAACTAATCTGATTATGATGGCAAGCATGGGCCGTATACCCACCCTAATCTAAGGAATTCCCAAATCATGAATCAAGTTGTGAAAAGTCTGAAGCGACATTTTGGGGTGAAATGATCAAAGGAGCAGCTTAGAAAGAGGTGGTCTGACCTCAAACTGAGGGAGCCGGAGCAGTTAAGGAGCATTAAGAGAATGCTAGAAAAAAGTAAGTACTTCTCCTGTGTCCCTATTCTTGTATTTCACAACTTGCATGTTGCTCCATGTTGTTGCTTTTTACTATAGTACATTACAAAATGTTATCTTTACAAATTTAGTGGGCACAGTAATCGGTCGATACAGACACATCGTTTGCCCGCTACATACGATGATTTCTCAATATCCATGTCTTTTAGTTTTTCTTAAAATGTCTGTTTATATTCCAACAATGTTATCACATTGTTGTCTAGATGATGTGTTTGTAACTAGAATGAAATGCAAACTTGAATCAATGTAAAGGAGAGGACACTCAGCAAGTGTTTACACATCTGCACTCACAGGAGCACTAGTGTGGGCCACCATAACAACCATTTTAGGGTGTCCCACACAGGTGCTACAGTGGGTACTGGGGGGGGGGGGGGGCCCATGTGCGAAAATTTTCACAAAAAGGTAATTTTTCCAGCTTTGTTAATTTTAAAAATCATGTCTTCAGCTTGGAACTGTGCCAAAACAGACAATTGTACCCCACTTGCAAGCAATGTATCATATTCCTATTTATGAATTCAAATATGTGTGTGCTAAGTGTATCATTTGTTTAATTCTCATAGGGGAGAGAAGACTGGGAGGACACCACTCCTCGGAGGCCAGGAAACCCACACCTCCTAAAGAACCCCAACCTCACAAACAAGGCCAACCTGAGGATGTGGAGGAAGTAGAAGTGGAAAAAGGAGAGGTGGAGGAAGGAGAAGTGGAGGAAGGAGAGGTGGATGACGTGGTGGAACTTGTCACCACAACAGATCAGTGTCTGTCACCACAGCTTCAGGTAAGAGATGTAGGCATGCAGATTTCACAATTTTTTTTTTAGGGGATGAACATGTTGAAGAAAGTCCTCGATTCTCCAGTGATAGTGCACAAAGAATCATCCAACAAATAATGGATTGTAGTAGTGAACTGGATGTCATTCAGAAAAGGATGAATGCTATGGAGCATACATTTAAGGACATCATTGATGTGTTGGGGCGAATAGAATAATACCCCCCTTTTTTTCATAATTTTATCCCAAAAAATTCTAAAATTTGCTACAAGCCAAAATTTGTAAATGCACACAATGGGTTAAGATGTGCTATATGCCATCACGGGATCTCCATGTACGTGTTTTGTGGGTGCAACCCCTTCCTCACAACTCAAGTAGGTGAAAGGAAGAAGGGGTTGCACCCCAAAAACACGTCGATTGATACCCCATGATGGCAGATACCACATGTTGACAATAGGGATGAGGAAGTAAATAACCTATTTTACCCAAAAACAAATTCTGTGCATCTTCAAATTTTGTCTTGTTCAGGGGTGACAACACCCCATCTTATGAAGGGCAGATAGACATTTTTAGAAAAATCGAATGTCTGAGATATTGCCTAGAGGTTAACATTGTTGTATTTTGAGGTATGTTTGAGATTTTTTGAAATGTAAAAAAAAAAAAAAAAGACAGTTTATGTCAAAACAAAAAAAATTTTTAATAAAAAGTTGACACACAAAAAAAGTTGTAAAGACCATGTGTGATTGTGCACAGAGTAAAAAACATGTAAAAATAAAAAAAATGTGGCTTCTGTTTTTCAAATCCACTATAACCTTTTTTGGGTTTAGTTTTGTTGTTACCAGTGAAATGTTTGGTCTTTACTAAGGAAAATACACTTGGCACTACAAGTACACTTTGAAAAACTAGGAGATAGCTAAAATAAAAACAAACCAAAAATACAAAGTTAAAGTTCATCAATTTTTTTTTTTAATTTTGTGATATTCTTAAAAATTATGAAACATTGTCTGGCATTGGAATGGCCCCCTACCCATGAACTAGTCTACATAGTTCTGCTGGACTGCACGGGCACTTTGGGGGGGCATGCCAGCACGGATATGTTCTAGGCCTGGCAGGGCATTGTCTGCTGGAAGTCCGGCCTCGGGCCCAACTGTGGCCATATAAGTTGGTGATTTCTTTCCTAAAAAATTGTGCAGAACACAACTACAAAAGATAATATAATTGAGTTTGTACTCCGCCATGTGAATAATTGTTAAGAACAGGCGGAACCGGCTGGCCATTATCCCGAAGGCATTCTCCACAACTCTTTGGGCTCTGGCCAGCCGGTAGTTGAAACCCTCCTCCCCGGGCTGAGGGTCCTCTGGGGGAAAGGCCTCATTAGATGCGGTCCCAGACCAAAGGCTTCATCAGCCAAAAAAACAAAGGGGAGTCCTTTCACATTCCCTGCATCCTGTGGCAATGCAAGGTCATCACACTGGAGACGAAGAGAAAACTCCGTCTGGGCGAAGGATCCCCCATCCGACATCCGGCCATTCTTCCCCACATTAACATATAGGAATTCATACTGTGCTGACACCACCGCCATCAGCACAATACTATGAAACCCCTTATAATTGTAGAAAAAGGAGCCCGAACGGGGTGGTGGCACGATGCGGACGTGCTTCCCGTCAATGGCTCCACCGCAGTTGGGGAAGTCCCACCGCATGGCAAACTCCGATGCCACAGTCTGCCATTCCTGTGGCGTGGAAGGAAGCTGGGGAATCAAACAAGATACAAAAATATTAGTACTTTTGAAAATAACTTTGCAAGCAGATTATACAAAAACATTCTTGGCCAACATCAGTATAACATTTATTTTAAGGATTATTTTTAATTAAAACTATAAAGCACAATTATCACATTCCTCACCACCCTCTGATGGCCCATTGTTTGTTTTTTGGGGGTGGGGGCTAGATGAGTTTGGGACCCCCCCCAAATTTTTAAAGGGGTAAATGTATACTTTAGAAACCATTTGAGGAGGGGGGGAGCACTACAATGGAGCAGACAAAATACATTGTTAACAGACAGGCTAGGTGTGTTTGGGCCCAGGAGAGCATGCTGGAAAGGTAAGTGAAGGGAAATATGCATGTAGGCCAAAAAAGGGACAAAAAAAAACATGCATGGGGACAAAAGGGACATTCACAGCATTATACAATCATGGTAATTAGGGAAGGATGAAAGAAATACAATACATTAGCATACAATAAATACATAGAATGTGATGTAAAATGAGAAAACTTACCCTCATATAGTCATCCTGCAGGACTTGGATGATGTTAGAACAGGTGTCTGGGATTATGAGACCCAGAGCCTGGGGGGAGATGCCTGTCGTGAACTTCAGGTCCTGCAGACTTCTCCCAGTCGCCAGGTAGCGTAACGTGGCGATGAGCCTCTGCTCAGCACTGATGGCTTCCTGCATAACGGTGTCCTGCCTGGTAATATAGGGGGACACCAAAGCCAACAGATGCTGAAAAATGGGGTCAGACATCCTAAGAAAATTCCTGTAGTCCTCAGGATTATTCTCACGGATCTCCCGCAGCAGAGGCATATGAGAGAATTGGTCCCGCTGGAGCAACCAATTCTTGGTCCATGAACTCCTCCTCACCATGTTCATGGACTCGTCTTGGTCCAGGACAAGAAGACCAACAGAAACACAAAGACTATGCACAACACGATCTCTGCGACGAGAACGTATCCGCAACATGGCTAGAAAACGGTCGTCTGATCAGAACGAACTAAACAGAACGCACTGAAGTACAGCAAGGCCTATGAAGAACAACCTGAAAATCAGAAATGAGTGGACAAGAACGCACTGTAAAACAGATACGACCTGACTACACGCGCTGAAAGACAAGATACAAACCCACAAGCACCAACTGAACCGCAGAAATCGATCTGAAAGCACAAAGTTTGAAAAGTGCGAATCGTCTCTTCCCAAACTTTTACTAACACGCGGTAACACAAGATTAGCAAAAGCAGCCCAAGGGGTGGCGCCATGAGAATGGAACTTCCCCTTTATACTGCCGTCGCACGTGTTGTACGTCACCGCGCTTTAGACCGACGAGATTTTGGATTCACAGTGTGTATACAAGGAAAGCTTGACAAGAATCTCGTCAAGCTTGCCAAGAAACCCGTCGAGAAAAACAACGTTTTTTTTGCGACGAGTTTCTCGGTCGTGTGTACAGGGCTTTACTGTTCACCTTCACCCCTGCAGGAATGATCTCTCAAACCCTAAGCACAGAGCTGCTGCATCTGGGATCTACCCATCAGCTGCTCATGATCAATGGGTAGATTGTGATCAGTGGGTTGCTAACACCTAGCTGTAGAGGGTCAATTAAAAAACTGCTATTGCAAGCTGGAGCTCTTATGCCATGTACACACGATCGGTTTTACCGATGAAAATAGTCCAATGGACTTTTCTCATTGGACAAACTGATCGTGTATGGGCCCCATCGGTCTTTTTTCCATCAATGAGAAAAAATAGAACGTGTTTTAAATTTATCCGATGGGAAAAAAATCGATAGCAAATTCCGATCGTCTGTGTGGAACTCCATCGGACAAAAAACCCACGCATGCTCAAAATCAAGTCGACACATGCTCAGAAGCATTGAACTTAATTTTTCTCGGCTTGTCGGAGTGTTTTACGTCACAGCGTTTGGGACGGTCAGATTTTTGACTGATGGTGTGTAGGTAAGACTGATGGAAGTCAGCTTCATCGGATTTCCGATGGAAAAATCCATCGGATTAGAATCCATAGGAAATCTGATCGTGTGTACAGGGCTTTAGTTTGCTTCTGAACCATGTAGGGATGCTAAGAATCATATAAGGGTCAATGGCTCTGTGAGATTGGACCTCTGAATTAACGTAGTTTCTGCTGAAACCAAGTACTTTTTTTACTTTTAGGCCCCATGGACACGGTCAGAAAAAACAGCACGTTTAAAGGCATTTTTATTTTTTATTTTTTTATTTTCACAAAAGGAAAATGAACAGCCTCTTCCATAATTAACATACATCACCTATATATAAGCAACCAGCAACATATCATCAAATTTAATAAAAAATGGGGGAACTGATGCGCAAACCAAAAGCGGTGAGAAAGATGTGAACTAAACTAAAATAAGTAGCAGCCACCTGATAAGTGTTCACACACACACTAATAGCAGTATTGAATATAAGAGGAGGTAAGGGGCGCTTACTCAAGACTAAATAAACTATGTGAAATGAAAGCATCCATCATAAATGAAACATAATGATTGGTAGAAATAACTCAAATAAATCAACCAAAAATATATATATCTTCAAAACAAGTACATACGTGAATGTATCGAACATAAAAAAGTGCAACAATCCAGTGCAAAATTAAATGTGAAAAATCCGTGTGGGCAAGGTGAATAATAAGTAGTTAATCAATCAATAAATTGTCCGTATAGGCCAAAGTGAGCAATATTCAATCAATAAAATGGAATAATAAACAATAAAAAAAGAGAACTAAAAATAAAAATAAAAAATGAAATAAAAAATATAGAAATAAAAAAATATATAATATAAAAATTAAAATAAAAATAAAATAAAAATAGAAATAAAAAATAAATAAAATATAAAACTTAAAATAAAAATAAAATTTAAATAAAGTGCAACACAACAATCTTAGTGCAAAGCAAGTGCAAAATATGCAAATCTTTGTGCTGGAAAATTATTTCCCTAGAAAGTTCACAATCCACGGTAATGTGCAATAAACGTGCAAGCAAGTGATCCTCGCAAAGTCACAGTGATGTCCAATAAAGTGCAAGTGCTATTTCATCCAGTGCTGGTGCCAGAATATGTGCACATTATTTTTATTTTATTTTTATTTTTATATTAATTTTTATTTTTTTCTATTTTTATTTTATTTTTATTTTTTTTATATATATATTTTTATTTATATATTTTTTGTTCCTATATTTTTATTTTTTTATTATTTCTCTTTTTTTATTGTTTATTATTCCATTTTATTGATTGAATATTGCTCACTTTTGCCTATACGGACAATTTATTGATTGATTAACTACCGTATATACTTGAGTATAAGCCGAGTTTTTCAGCCCTTTTTTAGGGCTTAAAGTATACCCCTCGGCTTATACTCGAGTCAGTACCTGAAAATCGTGAAATTCCGCGGCCAGGGTCCATTGTTTAAATCTAGCGCCTTTCTCCCAGTCCCTTCCGCGATAGGCGTTTCCAGCAAACACTTGTGTTGAGTGTTGCGCCTATCACGGAGGTCCTCTTGCCCGACGTCCGTGATTGGCGGAGCACTGAACACAGTGCCTGCTGGGAAACGGAGTCCGAGAATGAGAGGACCTCCGTGATAGTCGCAACACTCAACACAGTGTTTGCTGTAAACGCCTATCACGGAAGGGACAGGGAGAACGGCGCGAGATTTGAACAATGGACGCCGGCCGCGGAATTACAAGATTTTGAGGTACACTGACTCGGGCACAGGGAGGCTGCAATGGACACAGTAAGGGGGCACAGTGAGGTGACAATGGGCACAGTGAGGTGAAAATGGGCAGTGAGGTGGCACAGTGAGATGGCAATGGGCACAGTAAGGGGGCACAGTGAGGTGGCAATGGGCAGTGAGGTGGCAATGTGCACAGTGAGGTGGCAGAGTGAGATGGCAATGGGCACAATAAGGTTGGGCAATTGGCACAGTGAGGTGGCAATGGGCACATATCCTCCCCTTGGCTTATACTCGAGTCAATACGTTTTCCCAGTTTTTTGTGGTAAAAGTAGGTACCTCGGCTTATACTCGGGTCGGCTTATACTCGAGTATATACGGTACTTATTATTCACCTTGCCCACACGGATTTTTCACATTTAATTTTGCACTGGATTGTTGCACTTTTTTATGTTTGATACATTCACGTATGTACTTGTTGTGAAGATATATATCTTTTTGGTTGATTTATTTTAGTTATTTCTACCAATCATTATGTTTAATTTATGATGATGCTTTCATTTCACATAGTTTATTTAGTCTTGAGTAAATATCATCAAATTTAATATCGTTTAACCTTGACGTTGAATCTGGGGGAATATCAAAGACAGGAAATATCTCCATCTATATTTCACTTTCCAAATTGCTAACCAAACCTGGTCAAGGGGGTACGCAACCCCTGATTAAGGACCCGGCACAGCAACTACCCCCCCCTAATGTTCCAGACATAGCAGCTAATATCAGACTATTCCCCTCCTTTCCCTTTTCTGCCCCCCCTCCCCCCCACCTTAAAGGGAAAAAAACAAAAAAAACACTGAAACCTAAAAGGAGAACCCCCCCTAATTCCACCACCTCCCCCTCCCCAAAAGGCTCCCCTCCTCTCGATTTAGGTTATACTAAAGGACCCATGTCCTCCTCCCTCATCTTCTGGGGTCACATCAATAAGTTTTCTTCCTTCCTCTGAAGAAACAAAAAGATTCCATGGCGACCATGTTTTCATATAGATTTCTCGTTTTTTGTCGAGATGTCCAGACTAGATCTTCCATTTGGTTTACTTCCCCTACCTTCCTAAGCCACATTCCCACTGCGGGGGGTTGTGTCTATTTCCAAGTAAGGGGGATACAGGCTTTGGCTGCATTCGATAAGTGGCACAAGATGGACTTCCTGTATGTTTTAGCTGGGACTTCGGATAAATGTATTAGGAAGAAGGTCTTCCAGGATTTACATTTTTACTGAATTTTTGCATGATCTCCCGGACCTCTTTCCAAAATTTTCCTAATTCTAGGGCAGGACCAAAAAATATGTAATAGAGTCCCCTGTTCCCTCTGACAGCGCCAGCAACCATCGGGTATGTTCGGAAAGCATTTGTGAAGTATTGCTGGGATTCTGTACCAATGGGAGATGATCTTATAATTTGTTTCCTAAATTTTCGTACAGGTCACTGTTTTAAATATGGAATGCATTATATTGGTACTTTGACCTTCCGAGAAGGTTCTACCCAAATCCAGTTCCAATTTTGGTAAAAAAGGCAACTGGTAATTCTCTGTTGGATTGACCAATAACGCATACATCTTAGAGAGCGTATGCAAAAGTGGTCCTTTTTCCGTACAATACTTTTCAAATCGCAGCAGGCTGTGATCCAAGGATTCAGGAGGACCCATCATAAAAAGAGTCTAATTGAAAAGGGCCATTTCTGTCTGTCAGTTCCTGAACCGTAGGCCAACATTGTGCTCTTAAAAAATGCGAGGCCTGATATAATCCCCGTTTTAGCAATATCTCGAAGGATCCCTTCCATAGACCTAAAATTAATTGTGGGTTCCCTAGGACAGGGACTAGGGGTGAATCCCTAAAGGATAGCTTACCCTTGGCAAAAAGATTATTGCATATGCGTAATGCTGGTCCTATGGTTGGGTGTGACTTGGTCATGGATGGGAGATCACTGAAGCACCATGGTGCCCTGTGCAGTAACTCCCTACTCTGTGCTTGTTCTAATCTTGGCCAGATTTTTAAATCCCCATGTCGGCACCAATCGATTTACTAGGGCTGCCTGATAATATTTGTACATAATAAGGATCGCTAGCCCCCCATATTGTTTTGTCAACGTCTAATCCTTGCAATTAATCCTTCTAATCCTTGGGTGTCTTTGTGCCTAAATAAATTTTGTGAATAGTGTGTGGATATTTAAAAAAAATATCCTGGGGATAACAATGGGTATAGCTTGAAAAAGATATAGGAACTTTGGTAAAATGTTCATTTTTATTATATTGCTCCTTCCAAACCAAGAATGTCCCTTATGTCATCCCTCCAGCAGATCTCTCACCCTACATAACAATGGCAAAAAAATAAGCTCACATATACGCGATGGGTCTACAGTAGGGATGAGCCGAACACCCCCCAGTTCGATTCGCATCAGAACTAGGGATGAGCCGAACACCCCCCGGTTCGGTTCGCACCAGAACTTGCGAACGGACCGAAAGTTCGCGCGAACTTTAGAACCCTATTAAATACAATGGATGCGAACTTTCGAAATCAAAAGTGCTAATTATAACGGCTAATATGCAAGTCATTGTCCTAAAAAGGGTTTGGGGACCCGGGTTCTGCCCCAGGGGACATGTATCAATGCAAAAAAAGTTTTAAAACTGCTGTTTTTTTGGGAGCAGTAATTTTAATGATGCATAAAGTGAAAAAAAAAGTGAAATATTCCTTTAAATATCGTACCTGGGGAGTGTCTAAAGTATGCCTGTGAAGTGCCACGTGTTTCCCGTGTTTAGAACTGTCCCTGCACAAAATGTAATTTCTAAAGGAAAAAAATGGTAATTTAAAACTGCTTGCGGCTTTAATGTAATGTCTGGTCCCGACAATATGGATGAAAATCATTGAGAAAAATGGCATGGGTACCCCCCCACCACACTTGTATGGATATTAAGGGGAACCCTGCACCCAAAATTAAAAAAAGGCCCTATATACTCTGAACGGCAGTATACAGGCGGTGCAAACAAGACAGGGACTGTAGGTTTGTTCTTAAGTAGAATCTTTTTCTAATTTGGAACAGGTACATTTTTAGTGTAGCTCTAGCCAAAAAATCAATTTTTAAGCTTTTTGGAGAACATAGTGAAGGGTTATCACCCCTGTAACATTTGTTTTGCTGTCTGTGCACCTGTTCAGAACATTTCACCTCACTTTCCGTCCCAATGACAAATGTTTTTGGAAAAGTGGGGTTTTTATTAGACATGTGCACACTGAAATATTTCATTTCGGAATTTCGTTTTCGTCCGAAAAATAAATTTATTTAGTTACTCCCGAAATTCGTTTTTATTTATTTTGTTTTTCGTTAGAAATTGCATTCGTCCGAAAATCTGAATTAATTAAGGTAGAATCTGTCATTGAAGGCTTATGGTGTCTGTCGAATGTTCAAAGAAGATTTGACGGAGCAGTGAAACTGTACGACGCTGCAATCATACATTTCCGGTCGAATGTTCCGCCCACAAGCTATAGAAGAATTCTAATGTTGTATGACTAGTAATAATTATATTTATTCATTACTATTACTAGTCAACCAACATTAGAATTCTTCTATAGCCTATGGGCGGATGCATTTGACCGGAAATGTACGATTGCAGCGTCGTACAGTTTTGCTGCACCGTCGAATCTTCTAACTTTCGATGCTTTGTCGAATCTTCGTCATTCTAGCTATTTTACTGCTCCTCCTCTTTGGTTACAATCAGCCAATAACATTCATCATCAACTTTATTTTTATTTTACTTCCCCCACCCAATTCCAGCAGTGATCTTTTCTCTCTATGTCGAATCTTTTCTCTCTATAATAACAAATCTTTTCTCTCCTATGTCGAATTTTTTCTCTCCTATGTCGAATATTTTCTCTCTATAATGTCGAATCTTTTCTCTCCTATGTCGAATATTTTCTCTCTATAATGTCGAATCTTTTCTCTCCTATGTCGAATCTTTTCTCTCCTATGTCGAATCTTTTCTCTCCTATGTCGAATCTTTTCTCTCCTATGTCGAATCTTTTCTCTCCTATGTCGAATCTTTCTCTCCTATGTCGAATATTTTCTCTCTATAATGTCGAATCTTTTCTCTCCTATGTCGAATCTTTCTCTCCTATGTCGAATCTTTTCTCTCTATAATGTCGAATCTTTTCTCTCCTATGTAGAATAATCTTGGACTAATAGAGTTAAGGCACATTCGACCACAGGTTCGATAGACACAGATTGTTATTGTCAGCGTCACGTCGAATCTCCTATCTATATCGAACTGTTGTAGCAACGAAAACGAAAATAAAGCATTTGTTTATGTCGGATCTTTCGGTTTTCGGATTCTGTGCTTTCGTTTTCGTTTGTTAAAACGATAACGAAAATAGCTGAAATTCGGACGAAAATGCATTCGGACGAAAACGAATGCACATGTCTAGTTTTTATTGAAACAAGGATTGGTGATAAAGCATCAGTAGAGAGGAGACACCTTTTTCCCATATTAACTTTTATAGGAGAGAATTTGCCTTCCTAGGGGTAGATTTCCTCTCACTTCCTGTTGTCTCCTTCCGTTTGCAAGTAGGAGTCGTTTGTAAGTTGGATGTTTGAAAGTAGGGGCCTGCAGTATATACTCTGCAAAAATTTGCCCCTTAGGTGTCGGTGTTGCCACAACACTGTAAGCCCTCACAGTTACTCTTTGTGGGCACTGGAACGCCCTGCTGTGAACTATTATATCAGGAATTGTAATTACATGCCATTGTTGAACAGTGGTAGGAAAAATTGGGCCTTTGATGGTGGTGCTGGTGCTACAACACTGTCAGCCCTCACAGTTACTCTTGGTGGGCGCATGAATGGGCCCTACTGTAAATTATTAGATCAAGAATTGTAATTGCATGCCCCTGTTGAAGAGGGGCAGAAAAATTGGGCCTTTGGTGGTGGTGGTGCTGGTGTTGCCACAACACTGTGAGCCCTCACAGTTACTCTTGGTGGGCTCAGGAATGGGCCCTGCTGTGAATTATTAGATCAAGAATTGTAATTACATTCCCCTGTTGAACAGGGGCAGAAAAATTGGGCCTTAGGCACTGGTGCCACAACACTGCAACCCCTCACAGATACTGTACTTGGAGCACAGCAATGAGCCCTGTTGCAAAGTATTGCATCAAAAATTGTAATTACACGCCCCTGTTAAACAGGGGCTGAAAAATAGGGCCTTAGGCACTGGTGCTGGTGCCACGACACTGCAACCTCTCCCAGATACTCTAGTTGGAGTGCAGGAATGAGCCCTGCTGCAAAAGCATTGCATAAAAAATTGTAATTACATACCCCTGTTAAACAGGGGCTGAAAAATTGGGCCTTAGCCACTGGTGGCGGCACCCAGAAACAAAAATGTTCTTCTAAGCTATCATCAGGAATCGGATCATTGAGGAGGAGGAGGATAGTCAGTCAACATAACAGGACAGTCACTCAGCATCAGCATACGCAGTTTTGAATGGATGTGACATTTCAAAATAAATTATTCTGTTATATCAGCTTCAGGTGCTTGATAGCTGATGGTGATCCAAGACTAGTTTATCTTTATGAAGGTCAGCCGATCAAACGAGTCAGTGGAGAGGCACACCCTGTGATCCGTGACAAAGCCTCCAGCAGCACTGAATGTGCGTTCCGAAAGAACGCTGGATGCAGGACAGGCCAGTAGCTCAATTGCATACTGTGCATGCTCTGGCCAGTGATCCATCCTCAAGACCCAGTAAGCCAGAGGATTTTCGGTGGGAAAGGTGTCCAAGTCTGACTTTGCCCCTAGGTATTCCTGCACCATGTATATCAGACGCTGGCGATGGTTGCTGGAACCGATCATACCTTGGGGCTGCGGACTAAAAAATTGTCTGAACGCATCGGTCAGACGGCCACCTTCTCCACCGCTCCTTCTGCTACTGACCGAAGCCTCAGCAACTCGTTGTCCAGGACCAGGAGTTTGTAACCTCCCAGTCTCTGGGAACGCGTTGCACAGACCTTTCTGCAAGGCCTCCCGGAGTTGTCTCATCCTCTGCTCCCTCTGCGATGGCAAGATAAGGTCTGCAACCTTACCCTTGTACCGTGGATCAAGGAGGGTGGCCAGCCAGTAATGGTCCCTCTCCTTGATCCGAAGAATACGAGGATCCTTCAGCAGACTTTGCAGGATCAGGGAGGCCATGCAGCGTAGGTTAGCTGAGGCACTCGGTCCTGAGTCCTCTGGGTCACTAAGAACGACATGATCCGCAGCCACCTCCTCCCAGCCACGTACAAGTTCACAGGTTTGTTGGGACTGTAAATCATCCCTAAAAGACTGCTGCTGTTGATGCTGAGTGCCATGCTCCACCTCCATGCCTACACAATCCTCCTCCTCCTCCACCTCGTCCTCTTCCTGTGTGATGGGTGGGACACAAGGAACACTGTCTGGGTAAAGGGGGCCTTGAGAGTGAAGGAAGTCCTCCTCTTCCTGCCTCTGTTCTGCCTCAAGTGCCCTGTCCATTATTCCACGCAGCATATTCTCCAACAGGTGGACAAGAGGTACAGTGTCACTGATGCATGCACTGTCACTGCTCACCATCCTCGTGGCCTCCTCAAATGGTGCCAGGACAGTGCATGCATCCCTGATCATGCTCCACTGGCGTGGTGAAAAAAAAAACGAGCTCCCCTGACCCTGTCCTGGTGCCGTAGTCGCACAGGTACTCATTGATGGCCCTCTGCTGCGTGTGCAGCCGCTGCAGCATGGCCAACGTTGAGTTCCACCTGGTGGGCATGTCACATATAAGGCGGTTCTTGGGCAGGTTCAACTCCTTTTGCAGCTCAGCAGCTGAGCACTGGCATTATATGATCTGCGGAAATGCACACAGACTTTCCTGGCCTGCCTCAGGACATCCTGTAAGCCCGGGTACCTGCCCAAGAACCGCTGCACCACCAGGTTAAGGACGTGAGCCACACAGGGCACATGGGTCAGTTGTCCCTGTCGGAGGGCGGAGAGGAGGTTTAAGGTGGAGTGGCATCAACCACCTCTCGGCCTGCCCCTGCAGAGCTGACAGAACCTCTGCCCCAGTGTGGCTCCTGTCCCCCAAACACATCAGCGCAAGCACGGCATGGCATCTTTTTGCCTGCGTACTTGCGTAGCCCCTTGAATGCCTATGGAGCACCGCTGGTTCCGAGGACAAAGCACAGGAAGAGGCCATGGAGGAAGAAGAAGAGGAGGGGGTGGAGGAGAGAGGTGTGTCACAACCAGTAGTAGCATTTTGGAGGCGTGGCGGCGGAACAACCTCCAACACTACTGCACCTTGTCCTGCATCCTTCCCAGCTGCCAAAAGAGTGACCCAGTGGGCCGTGAAAGAAAGGTAACGTCCCTGTCCATGCCTGCTGGACCATGAGTCAGCGGTAATATGCACCTTACCGCTGGCCGCCCTGTCCAGCGAGGCATGGACATTGCATTCCACATGCCGGTAGAGAGCCGGAATCGCCTTCCGTGAGAAAAAGTGACGTTTGGGAACCTGCCACTGAGGAACCGCACATTGCATAAACTCACGGAAGGGGGCCGAGTCTACCAACTGAAAAGGCAGCAGTTGAATTGCTAGCAATTTAGCCAAGCTAGCATTCAACCGCTGGGCAGGTGGATGGCTGGGAGTGAACTTCTTTAGACGGTCCAGCAGCTGGGGCAGGGAAATTTGCCTGCTACAATCGAACGTCGGTGTACTGCTAGCAGAGTGCCTGCAAGTACTTGGCTGTGACACACCTAATTCTACACCTTCATTCCTCTCAGTGCAGGTTTCAGAGAGGACTGAAGGTATAGTGGGGTTGCAGATCCCAGCTGATGAGGAGCAAGGAGAGGTCCACTTTGTTCTTTGGTATGGGTCTTTAAGGTACGCTTGCCAACAAAATGCATGGCAGGTCAACATATGTCTAGTCGAGCAAGTGGTGCCCAAGCGGCTGATGTTTTGGCCATGCGAGATACGCTTGAGACATATGTTGCAAATAGCAGCGGTGCGATCTGATGCACTCGACTCAAAAAAGGCCCACACCAAAGAAGTTTTGGAATAACGGGCAGAGGCAGCGCCCTGCACAGGCGTAGCTCTGCGGTGTGATTCAGTCGGTGTGCTGCCCTTACGCTGGCCCCCGGAGGGCATCCTACCTCGTTGGAGATGTGCCTCCTCCTCATCCTCCTCCTCCTCCTCTCTCCTATCAGGCACCCACGTGGAGTCAGTGACCTCATCATCCCCTCCCTCCTCATCACTGGAGCCAATCTGGCAGCATGCTGCAGCTGCTGGAACATGACTGCCAGATTGCTGTCCTTCTTGAGCATCCCCTCTCTCTGCGCTCACGCTACTGCCTTCCTCTAGCTGGGTATCATCATCAGACCCTTCGAAGTGCTGGGCATCCTCCTGGAGCATGTACCCAACACTGTGCTCAAACAGTTCGGGGGACTCCTCAGGAGGACATGGTGGGTCTAGGGAAGGAGTGACTGATGATGACATTGATACGAGGGAAGACGACGCTTTGGCAGCTGCTTTGCCAGTACCCTGAGCCTGGGTGAGAGAGGATGAGGAGGATGAGGAGGGCTTGGTCATCCACTCTACCAAGTCTTCGGCATGATGCGGCTCAACACGTCCAGCTGCTGAAAATAAGGACAAGCGTGTCCCATGGCCATGTGCTGATGACAATGCACCGCGTCCACGACCAGCACTGTTGCCCCCAGACACAGAGCCTGCTTGCCCTCTTTTATTGGCTCGTGACTGTCTGCCTCTCTTTGTTGGCCTTCCAGACATAGTAATGGCCTGCAGGGAGATGGGAAAAACCAGCAATTGGGTAGTGTATATTGTGCTGGAGGCCCACAACACTCACTAACTCCTGCAGATGCCTGTATTAGAGAACAGTAATGACGGGTATATACAGGTGTACACTGTGCCACTAACTCCTGCAGATGCCTGTATTATAGAACAGCAATGACGGGTATATACAGGTGTACACTGTGCCACTAACTCCTGCAGATGCCTGTATTAGAGAACAGCAATGACGGGTATATACAGGTGTACACTGTGCCACTAACTCCTGCAGATGCCTGTGTGACAGTGGGGTCACTTTGGACACAGGGTGAATAAAAGAAACCCCCGATATGGTCTGTGATAGCCATATTCAAGGCTGTATATACATTGTATATAGATTGGATGTATACTGTATGTGGGGGTTAAGTATCATTGCTGTGAGGGATTAAGTTGTTTTGCATTTCTATTGTTCATTTAAGTCTGTCTTTGTGTGTATTGTAAAGGGCCAGACAGACTGGCTGCCAACCCTTTGTGAAAAGATGTGTATTGGAGATCGTATATTCTATTGTGTTGGGATCTTTTGAAGCCTAGCAGACGTCAGGATGAGGTGTTGAGTCTTGGGATGTGTGGGTGGAGCTGGGCCCTTGTTCATGTTAAATCATGTGCCTTGAATTGTGTATAAAGTTACAATGTTTCTCAATAATAAATTGATTCCTACTACAGAAGAGACAGAGTGCGTCTCGTCTTCTTCCAGAGGGGTCGGCTCCTATAGGAAAGGGTCGTTTAGCTGTGGATATCGGTAGCGAGTGGATGTGTGTCTAGGAGAGGGAACATCGTAAACGGCGTTAATACTCCTTGAGATTGGGGTGCCGTTACATTGGTTGGCAGCAGCGGGATTTTCCCTCCAGTTCCTGGGACACTCCAAGCCACCACAGTGAATGACCAAGCTATGCAGCCTGCAGGAAAGTCACGCTGAAAGACTTACTTGAGAGCCGAGATGAACCAGAGGAATGGTGATGCAGGACCCCGGTCAGTTGAAGATTTGTTTCAGCAACGAGTTCGAGAGCGCTTGGCATTATATGGTGCTAACCCATCAGAGACCGCCATACAGGAAGCCATTAGAGAAATCGAGCGGCAGGATGAGCGACAACATGAGCAGAGAATGGCGGAAATACGGCAATCAGAGACAACACCTAAAAAAGCAGCACCAACTGAAAGGAGAGGAGAGATACAGATACCAGCCGACATGGAAAAGGAATTCAGAAGGAGGTTGCGAGAGATGCAGATACAGCATAGAGGACCAGTATCAGAGGAGGTCCTGCTGGGATGGTCGGATTCGATCCGCTGCGAACTCTGGAAGAAAGTGCTAGCCCTCGAGCAGCAACACCAGGGAAAAGTTCTCCCCTCCATCCATGTAAGGTACTGGTCGCAGTATGAAGTACGAATGCTGTTATTGGGGGAACAACCGAAGCAGGAGTGGACAGCTGAGTTAAGCAGGCTGATCCGGGCAGAGATGCGGTTGGACGAGAGCTACAGAGCCCTCCGGTGGTATGTAGCCCAAGAGTGCCCATGGTCAGCGGATGACAGCCCCACGGAAGGCTTTGACTATAATGGCCTGGGATTGTTGTATTGGAGGCTGTCCAAGGACCCTGACTTTGGGAGTGATCAGGAGTGGCGTTTGGAGGAAATAATGGAGCACAGAGAACAAAGACTGAATGTCTCGGAAGGGCACTGGGCACAGGAAGATTTGGAGTTTCTGGCCGTTCAGGAATGGGAGCTGGAGATTGCCTACAAACAGCTGCTAGACTCTGCTCAGCAGCAGGGTGGGGCTCCTTTTGCCTGGGACTATCAGGAATTACCAGTTGACAACTATGAAATCCTGGCTGAAGAATCAGCAGTGGAAAATCTGAAGATTGCCCTCCCTAAAGCCGAAGTGAATGATACAGAGTTCCAGGGAGCTAGCCTGGCTGAAGAATCAGCAGTTGAAAATCTGAAGATTGCCACCCTTAAAGCCGAAGTGGATGATATGGAGTTCCAGGGAGCTAGGGCAGTTGGCTCATCTCCCCAGCCACAGATTACAGAAGGTATGGACTTAATGGACTGTGCAGAGGATGTTATGAATTATGCATCGCCCGCTCAAGTACTGGCAACAGGGCAGAGTGATAGCAACCTGTGCTGCCCAGCACCGGAAACAACTGTGGAGTTTCAGGGAGCCGGGGCAGTTGGCCCCTCTCTCCAGCAACAAGCTGGGGTGGTAAAGCTTTTACCCCCAGCTGAATCACTGGCAGCAGGGCAGAATGCTACTGGCCGCTGCACACAACTGCCACTTGAGCGGATATCGGTGGATGGGACTGCGGTCTCCACTCACAGCAACCCAGCAGAAGAGCTGGCAACAGAGCCGAGTGCCACGGGTCTCGGCTCTCAACTAACAGAAGAGGGAGTTCCTGTGGTATTGGATGGGACTTCAGTCCTCACTGACACAACCCCAGAAAATGGTGTGACACTGAGACAGGAGGATGTCAGCCTTGCTTTGCAAGTACTGGGGGACTTCCACCTACCACAAGTGGATGGGACTTCAGTCTCCACTTGTATACCCCAGGGATGCCGGGCAGTCGACCCAGATCCCCAACAGCATGACGGACTGAGCCCAGTCACCCTGTCTTCTCCCCAGCGGCGGGTATGTTCTCTGAGAGAGGCAGAGGTTGGCTGGGTAAGTAATGCTCTGCTTGGAGCAATTCATTTGTGGTACTGGGTGGATACCAGCATTGGAAGAATGGACCCATGGACTAACTTCGGAGTAGACCCGTCTGGGGTCCCCTCCTCTGTTAGTCCCCTGCCGAAAGGGGAGATGTGTGACAGTGGGGTCACTTTGGACACAGGGTGAATAAAAGAAACCCCCGATATAGTCTGTGATAGCCATATTCAAGGCTGTATATACATTGTATATAGATTGGATGTATACTGTATGTGGGGGTTAAGTATCATTGCTGTGAGGGATTAAGTTGTTTTGCATTTCTATTGTTCATTTAAGTCTGTCCTTGTGTGTATTGTAAAGTGCCAGACAGACTGGCTGCCAACCCTTTGTGAAAATATGTGTATTGGAGATCGTATATTCTATTGTGTTGGGATCTTTTGAAGCCTAGCAGACGTCAGGATGAGGTGTTGATTCTTGGGATGTGTGGGTGGAGCTGGGCCCTTGTTCATGTTAAATCATGTGCCTTGAATTGTGTATAAAGTTACAATGTTTCTCAATAATAAATGCATTCCTACTACAGAATAGACAGAGTGCGTCTCGTCTTCTTCCAGAGGGGTCGGCTCCTATAGGAAAGGGTCGTTTAGCTGTGGATATCGGTAGCGAGTGGATGTGTGTCTAGGAGAGGGAACCTCGTAAACGGCGTTTAATACCCCTTGAGATTGGGGTGCCGTTCCAGCCTGTATTAGAGAACAGCAATGACGGGTATATACAGGTGTATACTGTGCCACTAACTCCTGCAGATGCCTGTATTAGAGAACAGCAATGATGGGTATATACAGGTGTATACTGTGCCACTAACTCCTGCAGATGCCTGTATTAGAGAACAGCAATGACGGGTATATACAGGTGTACACTGTGCCACTAACTCCTGCAGATGCCTGTATTATAGAACAGCAATGATAGGTATATACAGGTGTACACTGTGCCACTAACTCCTGCAGATGTCTGTATTATAGAACAGAAATGGCGGGTATATACAGGTGTATACTGTGCCACTAACTCCTGCAGATGCCTGTATTATAGAACAGCAATGACGGGTATATACAGGTGTACACTGTGCCATTAACTCCTGCAGATGCCTGTATTAGAGAACAGCAATGACGGGTATATACAGGTGTACACTGTGCTACTAACTCCTGCAGATGCCTGTATTAGAGAACAGCAATGACGGGTATATACAGGTGTATACTGTGCCACTAACTCCTGCAAATGCCTGTATTAGAGAACAGCAATGACGGGTATATACAGGTGTATACTGTGCCACTAACTCCTGCAGATGCCTGTATTAGAGAACAGCAATGACGGGTATATACAGGTGTATACTGTGCCACTAACTCCTGCAAATGCCTGTATTAGAGAACAGCAATGACGGGTATATACAGGTGTATACTGTGCCACTAACTCCTGCAGATGCCTGTATTAGAGAACAGCAATGACGGGTATATACAGGTGTATACTGTGCCACTAACTCCTGCAGATGCCTGTATTAGAGAACAGCAATGACGGCTATATACAGGTGTATACTGTGCCACTAACTCCTGCAGATGCCTGTATTAGAGAACAGCAATGACGGCTATATACAGGTGTATACTGTGCCACTAACTCCTGCAGGTGCCTGTATTAGAGAACAGCAATGACGGCTATATACAGGTGTATACTGTGCTGGGGGCACATAACACCCACTAACTCCTGCAGATGCCTGAGAAAAGAATAGACATGTGCACACTGAAATATTTCGTTTCGGAATTTCGTTTTCGTGCAAAAAATAAATTTATTTAGTTACTCCCGAAATTCGTTTTTATTTATTTCGTTTTTCGTTAAAAATTGCATTCGTCCGAAAATCTGAATTAATTAAGGTCGAATCTGTCATTGAAGGCTTATGGTGTCTGTCGAATGTTCCGCCCACAAGCAGTGATCTTTTCTCTCTATGTCGAATCTTTTCTCTCTATAATGTCGAATCTTTTCTCTCCTATGTCGAATCTTTTCTCTCTATAATGTCGAATCTTTTCTCTCCTATGTCGAATCTTTTCTCTCTATAATGTCAAATCTTTTCTCTCTATAATGTCAAATCTTTTCTCTCCTATGTCGAATCTTTTCTCTCCTATGTCGAATCTTTCCTCTCCTATGTCGAATCTTTCCTCTCCTATGTCGAATCTTTCCTCTCCTATGTCGAATCTTTCCTCTCCTATGTCGAATCTTTCCTCTCCTATGTCGAATCTTTCTCTCCTATGTCGAATCTTTTCTCTCTATAATGTCGAATCTTTTCTCTCCTATGTAGAATAATCTTGGACTAATAGAGTTAAGGTTAGGCACATTCGACCACAGATTCGATAGACACAGATTGTTATTGTCAGCGTCACGTCGAATCTCCTATCTATATCGAACTGTTGTAGCAACGAAAACGAAAATAAAGCATTTGTTTATGTCGGATCTTTCGGTTTTCGGATTCTGTGCTTTCGTTTTCGTTTGTTAAAACGATAACGAAAATAGCTGAAATTCGGACGAAAATGCATTCGGACGAAAACGAATGCACATGTCTAGAAAAGAATAGAACATAGAACACACTGTCCCTGCCTATGTATCTCTTTCCCTGCCTGCCTATCTAGCTAAGAGAACAGCAATAAAGTGAAGATCCAGGTGTATACTGTGCTGGAGGCACACAACACCCACTAACTCCTGTAGATGCCTGAGAAACGAATAGAACATAGAACACACTGTCCCTGCCTATGTATCTCTTTCCCTGCACGCCGGAACACACTGCACAAGACTGCCGCGCTGGCGGCCTTTTATAGTGTGGGGCGTGTACTAAACCCCCCTGAGCTATGATTGGCCACAGGCATCCTGCCTGTGGCCAATTATGGCTCTCCTCGCTGCCGGCGCTGTGATTGGCCAATCATGTGGGGTCACAGTGCATGCTTGGCCAATCATAGCGCCAGAAATGCAGTGCGATGGCGCAGTGCATTGTGGGCCGTTCGCGTCACACGAATTTGGCGTGAACGGGCCATAATGTTCGCAATTCGGCGAACAGACGAACAGGCGATGTTCGACTCGAACATGCGTTAGACTCCAACATCGAGCTCATCCCTAATCAGAACATGCGAACAGGCAATAAATTAGTTTGAACATCCGAACACC
This sequence comes from Rana muscosa, assembly GCA_029206835.1. NCBI lineage: Eukaryota > Metazoa > Chordata > Amphibia > Anura > Ranidae > Rana > Rana muscosa. Next base: position 77,821,964 of record CM055121.1, read on the forward strand.
GTTAAAGTCTATGGGACTCGGACATGAAAAATCTAAGATGCTAATTTTAAAGGCTTATATGCAAGTTATTGTCATAAAAAGTGTTTGGGGACCCAGGTCCTGCCCCAGGGGACATGTATTAATGCAAAAAAAAGTTTTAAAAACTGCAGTTTTTTCGGGAGCAGTGATTTTAATAATGCTTAAAGTAAACCATTAAAAGTGAAATATTCCTTTAAATTTCGTACCTAGTTGTTTCCCATGCTTAGAACTGTCCCTGCACAAAGTGTCATTTCTGAAAGAAAAAAAAGTGATTTAGAAGCACTCGTGGCTATAATGAATTGTCGGCTCCCGGCAATACAAAGAAAAGTCATTGAAAGTCATTGATAAAAAAAAAAAATGCGTGGAGGTCCCCCCAAATATAATTACCAGGCCCTTCAGGTCTGGTATGGATTTTAAGGGGAACTCCACGCCAAATAAAAAAAATGGCGTGGAGTTCCCCCCAAAAATCCATACCAGACCCTTTATCCGAGCACGCAACCTGGCAGGCCGCAGGAAAAGAGGGGGGATGAGAGAGCGCCCCCCTTCTGAACCGTACCAGGCCACATGCCCTCAACATGGGGAGGATGCTTTGGGGGTCTGTGACCCCTCAAAGCACCATGTCCCCATGTTGATGGGGACAAGGGCCTCATCCCCACAACCCTTGCCCGGTGTTGTGGGTGTCTGCAGGTGGGGGGCTTATCGGAATCTGGAAGACCCCTTTAACAAAGGGGACCCCCAGATCCCACCCCCCTATGTGAATTGGTAAGGGGTACATTGTACCGGCGGAGACAGGATGCTTGCTGTTCCTCGTTGCACTGGACATCTCATCGTTGGAGCTTGGACCTGGAGAGGAGAGATCATCCATCACTGGGCCCCTGAGAGGAGATCACCCATAGCAGGATACCGACAGCGTTGGAGTGGAGACCGAGAGTGGTTTACCACCGCTGGAATATTTTTTAAATTTTTTTTATTTTTAATAAAGGACTTATCACAACGGTGTCTGTGTGTTTTTTTTACAATTTTTTACACTTTCTTTGTGAAATGGTAGGGGTACAATGTACCCCTTACCAATTCACATAGGGGGTGGGCAGGATCTGGGGGTCCCCTTTGTTAAAGGGGTCTTCCAGATTCCGATAAGCCCGCCGCCCGCAGACCCCCACAACCACCGGGCAAGGGTTGTGGGGATGAGGCCCTTGTCCCCATCAACATGGGGACATGGTGCTTTGAGGGGTCACAGACCCCCAAAGCATCCTCCCCATGTTGAGGGCATGTGGCCTGGTATGGTTCAGGAGGGGGGGCGCTCTCTCGTCCCCCCTCTTTTACTGCGGCCTGCCAGGTTGCGTGCTCGGATAAAGGGTCTGGTATGGATGTTTGGGGGGAACTCCATGCCATTTTTTTTTAATTAGGTTGGAGTTCCCCTTAAAATCCATACCAGACCTGAAGGGTCTGGTATGGATATTTGGGGGGGACCCCACGTAATTTTTTTTAAAATTTGACGCAGGGTTCCCCTTAATATCCATACCAGACCTGAAGGGCCTGGTAATTGAATTTGGGGGGACCCCCACGCATTTTTATTTTTTTTATCAATGACTTTCAATGACTTTTCTCTGTATTGCTGGGAGCCGACAATTCATTACAGCCGCGAGTGCTTTTAAATTACTTTTTTTCCTTCAGAAATGAAACTTTGTGCAGGGACAGTTCTAAGCATGGGAAACAACTAGGTACGAAATTTAAAGGAATATTTCACTTTTAATGGTTTACTTTAAGAATTATTAAAATCACTGCTCCCGAAAAAACGGCAGTTTTTAAAACTTTTTTTTTGCATTAATACATGTCCCCTGGGGCAGGGACAGTTCTAAGCACGGGAAACAAGCGCTACTTTACAGGCATACTATACACCCCCCCAGGTACGAAATTTAAAGGAATATTTCACTTTTATTGTTTCACTTTAAGCATTATTAAAATCACTGCTCCCAAAAAAACGTCAGTTTTAAAAAAAAAATTTGCATTGAGACATGTCCCCTGGGGCAATGTACTATAACTGGGGCAATGACAATAACTTGCATATAAGCCTTTAAAATGAGCACTTTAGATTTCTCCCATAGACTTTTACAGGGTATTCAGTGGCTTTTCGAATTTGCCGCGAACGCCCCAAATTGTTCGCTGTTTGGCGAACGGGCGAACAGGCAATGTTCGAGTCGAACATGAGTTCGACTCGAACTCGAAGCTCATCCCTAGTCTGCAGGAATAGAGGTCCCCAAATACCTCAGGAACTGGTCCGTCCATTTACATTTCTGGTTTAACTTCATTAATTTTACCGTTTCACTCGGAACCGCTACCACCAAAACTTCAGATTTGGAAAAATGTATCTTAAAGAAAGATAATGCACTGTATAGCTCTATTTCCCTGAAGAGATTTGGGAGAGAAATCATTGGATTGGTCATTGAGAAAAGCATATCATCTGCATATGCTGACACTTTTTATTGTGTTCCTTCCACCATTATCCCCTGAATAGCCACATTCAGCCAGACTCAATAAAGGAGACAGTGGGCATCCCAGCCTTGTCCCATTTGTGATCATGGAGGAAGGAGATAAAGCCCCGTTTACCTTGACTTGGGCTGTAGACCCATTATAGATACTTGCAATCCATTTGAGCATTTTTTCTACTAATTCTATATGTCGTAGAACAGCAGACATGAACCCCCAGCCAACCCGATCAAAAGCCTTCTCTGCGTCAGTTCCAAGGAACACACTTGGGTCTTAGTCGAGTTGGCAATATACAGTACACCAAATTCAAGACTTTGATGGTATTGTCTCGGGCTTCTCTTGTCGGGACAAATCCCACTTGGTCCTGATGGATCAAGGTTGGCAGTTGTTTTTGTAACCTTGTTGTTGTAACCTTAAAGCTATGATCTTACTGATTGGTCTGGTACGTCCAGATTCAAATTATAAAGTGAGGAGTAGAAATCACCAAACACCTCAGCGATTTGTTTAGATAATTAAATTTCTTCTCCCTTGCTATTTAAAATTGAAGGAACATACATTGTTGAATGTAGCTCGTGCAAAGCTCTCGCAAGTTGTCTACTGCATTTGTTACCGGACTCTTTACTACATTTACGTCCTATTTGAAGTGCCATTTTAGCTCTGTACTGGAGTAAATCAATCACTTGCACTTGTCTACGGGTACTTAAGAGTTCTTGTTCTTTTTTTATAGTAGGGGCATGTTTGTGTCTTGCCTCTAGTCGATGGATATTTGACAACATCATTGATCATTTTGCTTCCCTTTCAATCTTAATTCTTGCCCCGTGCTTAATCAGTACCCCTTGTATTACTTTGTGGGTTTCCCAGATTACTCCGGGAGCACATTCTGGGCTATCATTAGTCTGAAAAAAACATTTTGGCTCCTTCTGGACATCCTCTATCACCAAGGGGTCCTGTAGGAGGCTTTCATTGAGTTTCCACATCGTAGGACCTAAGCGACATCTACTGTATCCATAACATTATATTTTAGAAAGATCGGTGATCGACCCAATAGAGACCTCCACGACTGAGTGTAATTGTTTATGCGGAATAAAATAAAAGTCAATACGTGAATATACTTTATGTGGTTTGGAAAAGAAGGTAAAGTCATTTTCCCCTGGGTGGAAAAGGCTCCATATAGCCACTAATCTCGCTCCTTCAGTCATCTGGGAGATCTCCTTCCTTGTACTCGGTGTAACTGACGATACACCTGATGAGGTATCTTCCTTGGGTATCAAGGGGACGTTAAGATCCCCTCCTATAATCAACTGTCCTTCTTTAATCTCCATGAGTTTATCTAGTCTATTTTTTTTAAAAGAGGTCCTGCTGAATATTAGGTGCATAACAGGAGGCCAAAGTTTCTCTAGTCCCTCCATTTGTTCCCTTAAGAAATAAATACCTTCCTTTTGTATCTATCCAGTAGTCTGTGCAGTTCCACAGTACTTTATTTGAAATCATAATAGATACTCTATAGTTTTAGTGTTGGGATTAGACGCATTGTACACCAATGGATCATTTCTATTTCTAAGCAGAGGGAGAATATTTTCTCTAAAATGTGTCTCTTGAATAAATGCAATATCTATCCATTATCTTTTTTATGCCTCTGAACTCCACTCTATTTCAGCCAATGTGTTCATGCACATTGTGGCATTAAGTTTATTTTTTTAGAGCAACGTTCAGGATCGTAATAAAATCCGATGCATGCGTCTGGGTTTGGCGGTCGCCAGAAGAAAGATACTTGCCTGACTGCATTGTGCCAAGTGTAAAGTTTGGTGGAGGGGGGATTATAGTGTGGGGTTGTTTTTCAAGGGTTGGGCTTGGCCCCTTATTTCCAGTGTAGGGAACTCTTAAGGCGTCAGCATGCCAATACATTTTGAACAATTTCATGCACCTAACTTTGTGGGAACAGTTTGGGGATGATCCCTTCCTGTTCCAACATGACTGCACATCAGTGCGCAAAGCAAGGTCCATAAAGACATGGATGAGTGAGTTTGGGGTGGAGGAACTTGACTGGCCTGCACCTCAACCCGATAGAATACCTTTGGGTTGAATTAGAGTGGAGACTGCAAGCCAGGCCTTCTCGTCCAACATCAGTGCCTGGCCTAACAAATGTGCTTCTGGAAAAATGGTCGAAAATTGCCATTGACACCCTCCTAAATCTTTTGTGGCAGCCTTCCCAGAAGAATTTAAGCTGTTATAGTGGCAAAGGGTGGGTCAACTCAGTATTGAACCCTACGGACTAAAACTGTGATACCATTAAAGGTAATGTGCGTGTAAAGGCAGGTGTCCCAATACTTTTGGCAATATTGTGTATGTAAACATGAGTAGTACAGTATAAACACAATCAAAAATGATCAGCTAAAACGGATACTAAAACAGCGCTGAAAATTAAAGAAAATCCGTGTGATGGACACAACGGTCAAATAGTCTCTGTGCAGCAATGGTAGTGGGTACAGTTCAAAATATCCAGGGTGATGATAAGAACAGTGATATTCAGTGTGCACCTTCCACCAGAATAAGCATCAAATCTTTCCTACTCGTGAAGCACACTCCCCCAGGGGGTCAAACTAACCAGAAGATTGTAAACAATAGGCCTTAGGAGTAAGTGTTCCTCAATCCCCTCTTAACCTCACTATCCACAGAGATCCACAGGAATATTGGCTCCAATGTACGTCATAAAAACACAGAAGATATTGCACATAGCGTAATTCTGTTTATTAAACGTTGTCCCAATACAACCAAAGGATCCCTTCATAAAATCTACGTACACAGTATATAATGTGGTCAAGCATATAAAGTGGCCCAAGAGGGCGCTATCACGTGATCTTGGCGTCCCAGCGTATCCGCGTGTGTCTCCTTGCTGACACCGCAATTACTTCCGGGTAGGGCAAGATGGTGGAGCGCAGGCATCACTTCTGGGATGTCGTGCGGTTCTCGCTCTTTTAATGCGTTTTGTCATATCCGACTTCAACAGAGGGTGACAGCACGACATCACGCATAGTTTAAATATAATAGCTCCCGGCCAGTTAGTCAATCAGATGCGCGTAGCAACAAGTTACGGTGCTAGTCACTGCGGCTAAAGCGAGACTGCAATTGGTCCAGCACATTCAAGGAGCAGGAAACACAGGCTGGCAACGGCAAACATGTAAACATACCATATTGCAACTAGCATTGGAATTAAAAGTTAAAAAATGGCGTAAGATAAGAGTGAAATGAATGTATGTATATCACGGGACTCGACATACAACATTAAGAGCAATAAATAGCTAGTTTTAAACACAAGATACTGAATCCATTATAACGCTATAAATATTAACCCCTTAAAATTCCACCTATTGTAAAGTGGGAATTTCATTTCTCATTGGACTGCATATTAAATGTAAAAAAGGAAAAAAATATATATATATAATATGTGCAATCTACCAATGTGAAAGGGATGTAGCGTGTATCATAGAAAATAAATAAATAATAAAGATTTAAACTAGAGCACCATTTAAAATATAGAGTCAATATGTATAAAATATATATGTATCTATAAAATAGTAAAATACTAAAATAGCAAAATAGTAAAATACTAAAATAGTGTTTATATGTATCACTCGCTACTATATGTTAGAAGGGGCAATTACTTCTAATAATAAGTAGTATAATAATCATAGATGTAGAGGGGGGGTTAGTAGTCACTAATAAAACAGTTTATGTCTAGGTCGACATTTAACCCTTTCGGCATTAATGTGTCGACAATATATATCCACTGGGTTTCTCTTCTTGATAGTTCTCTCACTAAGTTGGAGCCCCTCCAGTGTGGTTTCAGGTGATCTACCCTACAGAATTTGAGCCCAGAGGGGTCTTGATTATGATGGATCTTGAAATTAAGTGATACATTGTGATCCTTGAAACCAATCTTGATGTTAGCAACATGTTCTGCGATTCTTATTCTCAAAAGTCTTTTAGTGCGGCCTATATAAATCAACCCACATGGGCATTGTAGAGCATACACTACATAGGGCGTATTGCAGGTAATAAATTCTTTAACTTTGAATTCTTTATTGTTAGAGGAGGATCTGAAAGTGTCTAGGGCTCTTAATGGTGTGTTCACTTCTTTGCATGCATGACATTTTCTACATGCGTAGAATCCATCCTTGTCCCAGAATGAGGCCGGTCTACTCGGGGGGTCAATTACCTTTTTGACTATCTTATCCGCAAAGTTAGAGGCTCTTCTATATATGAACCCAGGTTTAGATGGTAAAGAAGATTTGAGAGTTCTATCCATCAAAAGGATGTTGCAATGGGCCCCAAATATCTCCTCAACTTCCTTGTACTGAGAGTGATAGCCAGAGATAAAGCTCCATTCCTGGTTATTAGATCCAGTTGGTCGGATCCTATCTTCCATCAGTCTTTCTCTGGGAACCATGGCCACGCTTTCAATGATTTGATCCAAGCTTTCTTCATAGTATCCCTTTTCCATAATTTTTTTCTTTATGGTAATGGCCTGTGAATTAAAATCCTCATCTTTTGTGCAATTTCTGCGTATTCTAGTAAGTTGACCTTTAGGTATATTCTTTAACCACATAGGGTGGTGTCCACTTTGGATGGGCAAGTAACTGTTTGCATCGGTAGGTTTAAAGTATACTTTCGTACATAATTTATCACCCTGCCTGAAAATATTGACATCTATAAAATGTATATTCATGTTACTAGATTCCGTGGTTAACATGATATTACTATTATTGTGATTCAATTAATTTAAAAATTCATTCAGTGATGTTGTTGTTCCAGACCAAATAAAGAAGAGGTCATCTATATATCTTCTATATAAAAGTAGTTTGTTCCTCTTAGTGGAAAATATTCTCTTATCCTCCCATTCTCCCATAAATAGGTTGGCAATGCTTGGGGCAAATTTAGCGCCCATAGCAACACCGCGCTTCTGGGATTAAAAATTACCATTATACCAAAAATAGTTATGGCTGAGACAGAAGTCCAATGCATATCTAATGAAGACTTTATGGTTGTGTGTCAAGTCATCTCTCTGGCATAATGCCCAGTTGAGTGCAAGGAGCGCATCATCATGCTGAATTATGGTATATAATGATGACATGTCAGCTGTTACCAAATACACTTTATTTCTTCCAGAGAGATCGATCTCATGGAGGAGCTGTAATAGTTTTTTTGTGTGCCTTAGGTACGCTTTCGTCTGTACCACACTCTTCTGTAAGTATAAGTCAAGATACTCTCCCATCCGAGATGTAATTGATCCAATCCCATTTACTATCGGTCTACCGGGAGGGCATTGTGTGTCTTTATGGATCTTTGGGGGGGTGTAAATGGTCGGTATTCTACTACTACTGGGTATTAGGTATTTTCTTTCTTTGTTCGTTAAAACACCTGTTGAATATCCCAGTTCGACTAACACTTTCAATTCTTCCTCGTATTGTGTGGTTGGGTCCCTTTCAAGCTTCAGATATGTGTCTGCATCCATCAACATGTCATTCAGCTGGTTATGATAAAACTCTTTAGTTAAAATCACCACACCTTCACCTTTATCTGCTGGTCTTATAATCACATCTTTTCTTTTTTCTAATTGTTCAATACCTTCTTGTATGTGTCTTGGATTCACATCTTTTTTAGGAATAAGGCCCTCCAAATCCCTTAAAACAAATCCTTTAAAAACATCAACATTAGCAGCGTTGAGAGGGTTAAAAAGTGATTTGTTGCGTAGGCCACTGTCAATCGTTACTGAGGATAAAATCGTGGCAGGTTGAGAACTTTTATTTAGATAATATTTTTTCATATTTATCTTCCTCATATATTTCTGAACATCAATAAAAACATCAAATTTATTGACAGGTCTTTTTAGGCCGCACTTCAGTCCTAAATTAAGAATATTGGTTTCTTTGTGGGTGAAAGTTCTATCTGTTAGATTGAAGATTCCTCCTAATCCCGCTCTCTCCTTCTTTTTCTGGACCCTTCGTCCTGCTCTACATCCGCTTGGTGTTGAGGGTGTTCTCATTCCCAATAGGGTGGCTCCCTCCATGGTGGTCCCCTGTATTCCGGGGGTGGTTGGTAGTGAGTGGGCGGCCTCCCTCTCAGAGGGGGGAACCTCTGCCCCGTTTCTGCCAGCCTCTCCCCCTCCCTAAAAAAGGACGCGGGGATTGGTAGTTTTGCCTGTCCTCATGTTGCCATAGTGGACCATACTTATTTTGTACCGGGACACGGTACTGATTATTGTATGTAGTGTTATACTGGGCATGGCTGGAACCTCCTCTTTTTGGGCGCCCTCATCCATAATTGGGTTCACTTCTCACTGGAGTTGAAAGGTTAAGTGGTGGAATGGGGGGTCCTTCCCTTCTCTGTTGATCGCTTGTGTGTGGATCGTTAGAGTTTGGGTTCTGGGTTCTTGATATGGAATCACACGGATTTTCTTTAATTTTAGCACTGTTTTAGTATCCATTTTAGCTGATCATTTTTGATTGTGTTTATACCATTATACCAAAAATAGTTATGGCTGAGACAGAAGTCCAATGCATTTCTAATGAAGACTTTATGGTTGTGTGTCAAGTCATCTCTCTGGCATAATGCCCTCATGTTTATTTATGTCCTTTTAAACAGCTGCTTAGTTATATTCCTTTATACTTTTATATTATTATAGGATTATTTTATACACATCTTATTTCACTGCTTGTGACCTGTTGGACAGAATAAGCGCTGAGTGGTGTACTGCAGGCCTATTATACATCATATTTTTATTAATATTGTGTATATACATACCTCTCAATATAACAGCTACCAGTATAACAGACACTATATTTTCTGAGTCACTGACCTGGAACATGTCAGGAAAGGTAGAGTAAATTCGGGAATTCTTTTTTGCATACTGGTTCCAGGTAAATGACACAAACTGGCTGATTTACTGAGAGGGTAAAGTGTGTTTAATTTGCTAATTACAGATTTTTTTTGCAGCAGAACAAATGTCCGATGTGAGCTTTTTGGCAGAAATTCCGACCGTGTGTAGGCTCCATCGGACATTTGCTGTCGGAATTTCCGACCACAAAAATTTGAGAGCTGGTTCTCAAATTTTCCGACAAGAAAAGTTCTTGTCAGAAATTAGGATTGTCTGTATGCAATTCCAATCGCACAAAAAAAATGCATGCTCAGAATCAAGCAGAAGAGCCAAACTGCCTATTGAACTTCATTGATCTCGGCTCGTCGTACGTCTTGTACGTCACCGCGTTCTTGACGTCGGAATTTCCGACAAGATTTGTGTGACCGTCTGCATGCAACACAAGTTTGAGCCAACATTCCGTTGGAAAAAATTCCACGGTTTTCTTGTTGGAAGTTCCAATCGTGCGTACGCGGCATTAAAGAGAGGATGAAACCTGAAGATGCAAGGATTAAGGTATTACTCCTCATTCCTATCTCCCCTAGACAAAATTAGCGTTTACCTGGCATTAAGGGGAAGCCCTACTGCAAGGATAATTTTTCTGCTTTCTAGAGTTGGGCTTTAGCATCCATCTCTGGTGACATCTTTTGTTTCTTGTTTTTGTATAGAGAGGGAAAGGATAAAAATGTATATCTTTCTTTGTTTTTTAATTTTGTCTGTAATTCCATTGGAGTGATTTCTAACCCCAAGTAAATATAACAAGGCAGTGAGTGATGCAGCCTGCTTTCAGTAAAAGACCCCCCTTATAGGGGCAATATAACAAAATTTATCTGACAACTGGTTTCCTGTTCTTTTCTAGTTTTCAGGTTTATGAAAGTTTATGAGCTGATCTAAAAGCATTTTAATATTCGGTCTTGGTGGTATAGTAATGCAATAACTAGATACATAAGGACCATCTGCTTTCGATTTATCTTTTATAGCAGATACAATAACCAGCCCCTAAAATGTTCTACCAATCCATTGTAGTAGTTTTTAGTTTTATTCAGTAAGATGCTGGAAACCGAAAACAGTCAAAATGAAACAGTCTGCAAAGTATTCCAACTGGTTTTCAATATCTGTAAAATCCTTAGGAACTGTGAATTCCAGTTTGTTTCTTCTTTCAGACACTGCCCTCAGTTTTTAGCAATTTGGCAAGTTAAATGGATCCGCTATTTTTTCCCCAGAACAGATGCAATTGTTACAGTGGTAACATTAAATTATTTTACAAAAGCTCTAGTAAAAGGCTATTTGGTTTTTCCTTTGTTATTTATGTTTTAACTGTATAAGACCCGAGCACAGATATCCACAAATTTCTACAATGAGCCACAAGGCTAATGCAGTCTTTAGTTAAATGCTTTGTTGATAACTAATAAAGAGGGCCTGTTATTAAAATTTCAGTGATTCAGTTAGGTTCAGAAATATCAAATAAATTTTTAGCTTGAGTAAAAACTTTTCATCCTTGTCATGAATAAAACAAGAAAATTGCTGTCAGCTATGCTGGTTTCTGCTTGCTAAAAGCATTGTGAGTAATTCATATCCTTAAAGAAGAACATTGCAAAAAAAAAAAAAAGAGATGATAATAGGTATAGATTGCATCATGACTATTCTGCAAAAAAAAAAAAAAACCTTTCCTCCAAGATATTTATTTTACAGTGTACACAGCCCCAGCTCATTCCTGGCATCTGTGTTGGTGAGAGCAGAGCCAGGATGATGTGAGTCCTGGTATGCCAGGATCCACCCAATGGCCAAAGAATAGGGATGCAAATGTGAAAAAAGCAATAGGGAAGATGGCTGCGGCATGGGACAGCAAAAGAAAGCTCTGAACTGTCTGCACTACTGTAGGGTAAGAAAACAGGTAAGTCTGCTATAAGGTGCATTTATGATTTGCATACTTATATATTATGGCAAGAGCAGCCAACACTACAGTTTTGCTTTAAAGCCAGCACAAAGTCTATTGTTCTCAATTAGTCAGTGGAATAGGAGGTCCAGCAGAAAGTACAGCCTGGCTATGTAATGACTACCATGCAAAGCTGCACCAGATTTTGCAATCTCCAGTATTAGTAAATCAACCCCAGTGTGATTAGAGGACTATGCACACACAAGTTGTAAAGTTAGGGCATAGACACTCAAATCCAGGCAACACATCGCTTGATAAAGATTCAAAAAAAGGGGGACAGCAAGTTAGTTAGTTTGAAAAATAAGGCATTCAAACAACAAATCAAAATACTGGTATTATTGATTAGGTAACTAATAGATACATAGCAATAGGTATTTTTTAACTGATAATCAAGAAAATAGAACATAACATAATAAACAGAGTGCGAGCTGAGCAAATCTCACCAAGGTAGCTAGTCATGACCAGTATAGAAATGGTTAAGAATGATCTGCAGAATCCCATACAAAGTTCAAAACCGAAGCATCCCAGCATCTCCATTCATTCACATTGGCCACAGGAGGGAAAGAGCATTTTAAATCCCTAAAGTATAAATAGAGTTAAGAAACCATGTAAAGGGAGCTACATGGAAGCACAGGGGTAAATTTTCTATCAAAAATTGGGCATGGTTAACAAAATAGATTGTTACCTAGATAAGAAATAGAAGCGTAGAATCAATGGAATCTTCCGCTGGTTTGGAAAGGTTTCTTCCTTTAAGACCATAAGCGGTCTAAGTAGAGGAAAACAAGGTCCAATGGCAGTTTGCCTAGGTTGATCCAGTGGCATCAACTGAGGAGATGGACTGGCTTGCTATAGGGAAGGTAGAATGGAAAAAGAGGAAGGAGCTGTAATGGTGTGATTAAGGTCCCAGTTAAATCCGTAAGTGGAGCAGCGAAAGCTTACCTGGTGGCAGTCTGGATGATTTGAGGGCAAGAAGAGGAGAGAGATAATAGCTCTCCCTCTCTAACATGGATCCTGTCAGAGATGATGGCTATCGCTGCGCTCTTAAATATCTCCCATCCCGGCGGCGTCTGACGTCACCGCTGGGATGCGGACGCAACGTGGAGACATGAGGTGACCCACACAACAACAGAGTGTAGCTGCGCACGTAAGGCACATATACATCTGTGGGTCCGGCGCATGCCCAATGATGCACAAGGAGCCACAGAGGTCACGCAACGGCGCACAGCGCCATGTTGACTAAGGGAAAGTCCCTCAAAGTTGGAGGGATTGTTGAGGGAAAAAATGCCAAGTCGCTGAATGTGCCTTAGCACAATATTCAGCAGGCTTGGCAGAGTTGGTCTGATAAAATAAAGTTGGGTACACGCAATAGAGCACCAAAGTAAATATCCTAGGGCTCACGATGGAACAGGCGATTGATAGGACATCTGGTCCACAGAGTGCCCAAGGCATCCATATGGCCTAGAATGGGCAGAAATTGCCGGAATGGAAGGCACTGAATCGGGAACTGGTTGGAAAAATATGTTATTATTTATTATTCAATGCATAAATTGGATTGACTTTGTTGTTTAATCCATAACTCACTTTTTAACAGTTTTGGCAATATGATCCAGCTGTATTGGTGAGTGTGGATTGTGAAAAAGGCTCTGAGGTGGTGCCCAGCTTGCACTCTGATTCAAAGTGCATAAAGGGAAAAACATAGGAAATACATATGTAATATTTAATTTATCAGTGCACGGAAATACACTTTAAATTTGTGATCAAATTGTGTATCCATTTTGCTTCCCTTTGGAGGAGTATTTTGTCATAATCCCCTCCTCTATCCCCTTGGGGGACATGTTCCAAAGCTGAGAAATGCATTTTAAAACTCGAATTGATGAAATAAACCCATATGGCGACTAATTGGAGTCTCCATTTTCTTTTTGGAGACCAATAATACATGGTGGTAAAAGGGTCATTTTGTCTTGCCAATGTAAAAGGCTTTACATGGATTGGCAAGTTACAGAAAATTGTGGTCTGTAGATACGCCCATTCGGAAGAGCCACAGTATGGACATATCTACAGAACTGACACTTGTGGCAATATCTGGTACCTTTAGGTTCCCGTGAAGGAGTTAGTCGAGAAATATGATGATTGTGAACAAGGTAATCTCGAAGCGATCGAGATCTTTTGAAGGTGATCTCCGGATATGTATTAATGTGTTTGGATACAGTCTCATCACTCATTAGAAGGTACCAGTATTTTTGTAGAATATTTTGTATTTGGGGATTTTGACCCGAAAACCGTGTGATTAGGCGCACACCAGGGTTTGGTTTAGCTGGTTTGGGCTCATGTATAAGAGAACTCCTATTTTGATGTTTAGCCCGGGTGTATGCCCTTTTCAAGCACTTGTTACTGTACCCACGCTGTAAAAAGCGTGACTGCAGCAATTTGGCTTCCTTTTAGAAGTCTGAGTCCTGGCTGCAGTTTTGTCGTAGTCTCAAATATTGCCCATAGGGCACACTCGAGACTAGAGAGGTGGGATGAGAACTTGCAGCATGCAGCAAAAAATTGCCTGCTGAGGGCTTACGAAAAAGTGTGGTACCGATACTGCCATCTTCATGTACCAATATTTCAAGATCTAAGAAGGTCAGTCGTTTTTGATCGATTTAAAAAGTAAATTTAAGATTAAATTCGTTAATTTTCAGACTGTCAAGGAATAGCATCAAGGTTACCCTAGATCCTGTCCAAATGAAAAAAATATTGTCTATAAATCTTCTCCATATCGGGATCTGCTCAAAAAATGGCTGCATGTTGTCCTTACAGAAAATATCCCGCTCCCACCCCCCCAGATACAGGTTGGCGTAGGAGGGGGCACACTTGGTCCCCATAGCCACCCCCTGTATCTGGAGGTAGTGGGAGCCACCAAATAAAAAAAAATTATTGGATAGGATAAAGTTGAGCATATCCATAATGAATTGATTATAGAGTTTAGGTGCCTCCCTGCTTTCTTAGATGAAGCCCTCCACAACTCGCACCCCCTGAATGTGGGGTATAGAGTTGTAGAGGGCCTCGACGTCCAGAGCAACCAGCCAGGATCCCACTGGGATGGTGATACCATCAAGGGTCCTGAGAAGGTCACTGGTGTCCTGAAGGTAGGACACCAGGCCTTCTACATGAGGTCTGAGAAAGTCGTCGACTAATTGACTGGCTGTTTCAGTAAGGGATCCGTTGCCGGACACTATAGGGCATCCTGGGGGGTAAAGGGGTGTTTGTGAATTTTGGGAAGCGCGTATAGGGTGGGTGTACGGGGGAGATAACATTCAAAAATTCTTACGTCTTTTTGTTTATTAGGCCTTTATGATAAGCGGTGCCAATTAGATGTTGATATCGATTGATGGTTAATTTGAGATGGCTGTCCGATACCTTTTGGTACCATTCTTTGTTTTGTAATATGTACTTTGAATCAGAGTGCAAGCTGGGCACCACCTCAGAGCCTTTTTCACAATCCACACTCACCAATACAGCTGGATCATATTGCCAAAACTGTTAAAAAGTGAGTTATGGATTAAACAACAAAGTCAATCCAATTTATGCATTGACTAATAAATAATAACATATTTTTCCAACCAGTTCCCGATTCAGTGCCTTCCATTCCGACAATTTCTGCCCATTCTAAGCCATATGGACACCTCGGGCACTCTGTGGACCAGATGTCCTATCAATCGCCTGTTCCATCGTGAGCCCTAGGATATTTACTTTGGTGCTCTATTGCGTTTACCCAACTTTATTTTATCAGACCAACTCTGCCAAGTCTGCTGAATATTGTGCTAAGGCACATTCAGCGACTTGGCATTTTTTCCCTCAACAATCCTTCCAAATTTGAGGGACTTTCCCTTAGTCAACATGGCGACCTCTGTGGCTCTTTGTGCATCATTGGGCATGCGCCGGACCTGCAGATGTACATGTGCGGCTACACTCTGTTGTTGTGTGGGTCCCACATGCGCACCTCGTGTATCCACGTTGCGTCTGCATCCTGGCGGTGACGTCAGACGCCGCCGGGATGGGAGAGATTTAAGAGTGCGACGGTAGCCGTTATCTCTGACAGGATCCATGTTAGAGAGTAAGAGCTATTATCTCTCTCCTCTTCTTGCCCTAGAATCATCCAGACTGCCACCAGGTAAGCTTTCGCTGCTCCACTTACGGATTTAACTGGGACCTTAATCACACCATTACAGCTCCTTCCTCTTTTTCCATTCTACCTTCCCTATAGCAAGCCAGTCCATCTCCTCAGTTGATGCCACTGGATCAACCTAGGCAAACTGCCATTGGACCTTGTTTTCCTCTACTTAGACCGCTTATGGTCTTAAAGGAAGAAACCTTTCCAAACCAGCGGAAGATTCCATTGATTCTACGCTTCTATTTCTTATCTAGGTAACAATCTATTTTGTTAATCATGCCCAATTTTTGATAGAAAATTTACGCCTCTGCTTCCATGTAGCTCCCTTTACATGGTTTCTTAACTCTATTTATACTTTAGCAATTTAAAATGCTCTTTCCCTCCTGTGGCCAATGTGAATGAGTGGAGATGCTGGGATGCTTTGGTTTTGAACTTTGTATGGGATCTGCAGATCATTCTTAACCATTTCTATACTGGTCGTGACTAGCTACCTTGGTGAGATTTGCTCAGCTCGCACTCTGTTTATTATGTTATTTTCTATTTTCTTGATTATCAGTTAAAAAATATCTAATGATATTTATCTATTGGTTATCTAATCAATAATACCAGTATTTTGATTTGTTGTTTGAATGCCTTATTTTTCAAACTAACTAACTTGTTGTCCCATCCGTTGTATGTTCTCTTGTAATCTTCAGCATAACCTGCTTTAACATCGAAAGCTCCTGAAGAAGCTCATCCGAGCGAAACATGTAGAGCGATTTTACAGCAGCCCTTTATGCGTATGGCAAAATGTCATGTATTTTATATGGATGTTTTTTTATCTATGCTTGTTTTTTTACTTTTATAAATGAAATTTGAATACCTCTAATACTGCTACTGTATTTCTACTTTATTAATTGGACACAGTTTAAAGTCCCAGGGTTTGTTACCCTTTCCCCCTTTTTATGCACACACAAGGTGCATACAGAGGACATACCGGCATATCATTCAGTAACTATAGGGGAGAGGACTGGCTGTATATTTATAGTGGTTGAATTTTAAGATGGTTGAATACCAGCATTGTAATTACCTGAATTTGGCTTAGTATCAGCCACTTGAAGTCCCAGTACAGCAGAGTTAATACTGGGAGAGGAAGAAGCAACACGCAAAGAGGATTTTTTGCTATAAAATTATATTTTAAGCAATAATCAGCATGGATTCACAAAAGAATGACTTTTTGCCAAAGCATTTGACACAGTTTTCCACATGCAGCTAATCTATAAATGAAAGTCTCTGGGCTTAGAAAATTCAGTTTGTAAATGGATAGAAAATTGGCTAAAAGACAGAATTCAGAGAGTAGTGGTTAATGAGTCTTACTCTGAATGGTCTAAGGTTATTAGTGGTGTATCCCAAAGTTCAGTGTTGGGACCCTTACTTTTTAATACCTTTATAAATTATATAGGGTCTGGGATTAAAATGATAATTTCAGTCTTTGCAGATGACACCAAGCTATGCAGTGGAATAGCATCCTTATAGGATGTCTCTAACTTACAAGCCAACCTCAATGTACGGTTTAGTTGGGCAACTGTGTGGCAAATTAAGTTTAATGTTGACAAATGTAAAGTTATGCACTTGGGGTCTAAGAATATGCATGCATCATACATACTAGGAAGAGAACAGCTGGGGAGTCAGTGGTTGAGAGGGATCTGGGTGTTCTGGTAGATCATAGACTTAATAATAGCATGCAATTCCAAGCTACAGTTTCTCAAGCTAGCAAAATCCTTTCTTGAGAGAGAGGTATGGACTCCAGAGAGAGAGATATCATTTTGCCCCTGTAAAAATCATTAGTAAGACCTCATCTGGAATATGCAGTTCAGTTTTGGGCACCAGTTCGCAAAAGAGGGTATTAGAGAACTGGCGAAAGTGTAGAGAAGGGCAACCAAACTGATAAGAGGCAAGGAGGAGCTCAGCTATGAGGTAAGATTAGAGGAACTGAATTTATTCTCTCTTGAGAAGAGAAGAATAAGGAGTGATATAATCAACATGTATAAATATACAGTAGGTGGTCCATGTAGTGAACTTGGTGTAGAGTTATACACTTTCTGGGCATTACAGAGGACAAGTGGGCACTCCTTACGCCTGGAGCCTGGAGGAAAAGAGATTTAACCTTCACATACAGAAAAGCTTCTTTACAGAGCTGTGAAAATGTGGAATAGACTTCATCAGGAACTAATTCTGGCCAGCTCAGTAGATTGTTTTAAAAAAGTGAATGCACAAAATATATCTAGATACAATTTTTACAAATTTTTAGAGGTAATAAAGCCAGGGTAGTTGATTCAGGGAATATCCGATTGCCTCCTGGGGGATCAGGAAGGATTTTTTTTTGTGTGATGAGGATGAGGATGATGAGGGTAGGGTGTTAGCAAGGTGGCATTGGGGTGCCAGGTGTGATGAGGATGACAGGGGGTAGGTTGTTAGCAAGCTGGCAGTGGGGTGCCAGGTGTGATGAACATGAGGATGAGAATGATAGAGGGTAGGGTGCTAGCAAGGTTGCAGTGTGGAGCCAGGTGTGATGAACAGGATGAGGATGACAGGGGGTAGAGTTTTAGAAAGGTTGCAGTTGGGTGCCAGGTGTGATGAACATGAGGATAACAGGGGGTAAGGTGTTAACAAGGTTGCAGTGGGGTGCCAGGTGTGATGAAGATGAGCATGACAGGGGGTAGTGTGTTAGGAAGGTTGCTGTGGGGTGCCAGGTGGGAGGAGGATGAGGATGACAGGGGGTAAGGTGTTAGCATGTTAGCAAGGTTGCAGTGGGGTGCCAGGTGTGATGAAGATGAGGATGGCAGGGGGTAGGGTGTTAGCAAGGCGGCAGTGGGGTGTCATGTGTGATGAGGATGACAGGAGGTAGGGTGTTAGCAAGGTGGAAGTGGGGTGCCAGGTGTGATGAGGATGACAGGGGGTAGGGTGTTAGCAAGGTAGCATTGGGGTGCCAGGTTTGATGAGGATAACAGGGGGTAGGTTGTTAGTAAGCTGGCAGTGGGGTGTCAGATGTGATGAACATGAGGATGAGGATGACAGGGGTAGGATGTAAGCAAGGTTGCAGTGGGGTGCCAGGTGTGATAAACATGAGGATGACAGGGGGTAAGGTGTTAGCAAGGTTACAGTGGGGTGCCAGATGTGATGAACATGAGGATAACAGGGGGTAAGGTGTTAACAAGGTTGCAGTGGGGTGCAAGGTGTGATCAGGATGAGGATGACAGGGGGTAGTGTGTTAGGAAGGTTGCAGTGGGGTGCCAGGTGGGAGGAGGAGGAGGGTGACAGAGGATAAGGTGTTAGCAAGGTTGCAGTGGGGTACCAGGTGTGATGACCATAAGGATTAGGATGACAGGGGGTAGGGTGTAGCCAGATTGCAGTGGGGTGCCAGGTGTGATAAGGATGACAGGGGGTAGGGTGTTAGGAAGGTTGCAGTGGGGTGTCAGGTGTGATGAGGATGACAGGGGGTAAGTTGTTAGCAAGGTTGCAGTGGGGTGCCAGGTGTGATGAGGATGACAGGTGGTAGGGTGTTAGCAAGGCTGCAGTGGAGTGCCAGGTGGGAGAAGGATGAGGATGACAGCAGGTAGTGTGTTAGGAAGGTGGAAGTGGGGTTTTGGTTGGGATGAGGATGACAGGGGAGAAAGAGGAAAAGCACAGAAAGAGAAAGAAGGATCACAAATATGAAAAAATAAAACATAACACATTTTTGGCACGTTCTGTATTATTTAGGAATTTAGAAATCGGGAAATAAATGTATTTTTAAAAGTTTAGAAATATCTATTCCCTCATATGCACGTCTGCAGGCTGTAACTGATGCTTGGAGAGGTTAAAAAAAAACAGTGCAGTACAGTGGTGTTATCGCGTTTATGGGAATCACTTCTCTTTTGAAATCCACTACAGCCTGTGTGCTCATGCTGTTATGGGAGGCGGAGCTTCCATCAATCAAGATGTGACATCCCATCCACTGTGTTCTTTTTTAGTTGCTGGGCATGGAGGAGGAGGAGGGAAGGACTGGGCTGTCATTTAGGATCTGTATGCACACCCAAATGTGTGATCTCAATACCATGTGACCTGAACGGCTCAATTGAAACATTGAAACAGGAAATGTTCTCTCCAGCCATAGAGACCAAACTGAGCATATGCAGCAGGACTACTCTGACTATGTCTTATCTAGACTTGTCCAGAGTGACCCTGCAGGAGAGGGAGGATCTGTGCAGACAGGATCAAAAAGCCTTTTTACACAATGCAGAGGATTAAAGAAGAAGTAAACCCTGATGGGTTTTACTTCCTCTTTGTTTCCCTGCAAAGATAAAGCATAATGTGTCACTTACCTGAAACCGAAGCCTGCCATGTCCTCGATTTCCTCGCTGGTTGGAAGCGTCCATTCTTCACCCCACAGCGTGCCCTTTCTAGAGTGTGCATGCGCCGAATACACCGAAGACATCACCATACGAGGAAATTGTAAATATCTCCTAAATCGTGTAGGTTTAGGAGATATTTCCAGCACCTACAGGCAAGCCTTAACCCCTTCCATATCGGGCCATAGCAAAATGACCCCGGCAGGAACCCTCTCTCCCTCCAGGTGGACGTCATATGACGTCCTGGGTTTGAGGGGGGATATCTGAATGATGCCTGCAGCTAGAGGCATCATTCAGATATCCTTTTTTTCAGCCGGCGATCCTGCGCACAATAAGAATGATCATATCGGCGGTTCCGCCGCTTGACCGTTCTTATAGGTGGCGGGAGGGGACATCCCCCCTCCCGCCGCCATCCGGTGCTTCTCCGGGCTCTCCCATGCGATCGGGGACCCGGAGAGAATCGTCGGCGCCAGTGGTGGGTCACGTGATGAGCATAGAGATGACTGGTGACCAGATGGTCACCAGTCATCTCTATGATCGTCGGAGGCCCGGGAGCGATGTGATGACGTCACGCCCGGGTCCTCAAATGTAAACAAAGCCGCCATTGCGGCTGTAAGTATGAGATTGTGAAAAAAAATTCACTGATCTCATGCTTTCCAGCCTGGAGGAGAGATGTAGGGTCTTATTGACCCCACATCTCTCCATAAAAAGGACCTGTCACACACATTCCTATTACAAGGGATGTTTACATTCCTTGTAATAGGAATAAAAGTGATAAAAAAAAAGCGTAAAAAAAAAAAAAAAAGTAAAAAAAAAATTTTTTTTTTAAAATGCCCGACCCCAATAGCTCGCGCTTAGAAGCGAACACACACGTAAGTCCCGCCCGCATATGTAAACGCCAATAAAACCACACATGTGAGGTATCGCCACGTGCGTTAGAGCGCGTGCAACAATTCTAGCATTAGACCTCCTCTGTTACTCTAACCTGGTAACCTGTAAAAAATTTCAAAGCGTCGCCTATGGAGATTTTTAAGTACCGAAGTTTGGCACCATTTTATGAGTGTGTGCAATTTTAAAGCATGACATGTTAGGTATCTTTTTACTCGGCATAACATAAGCTTTCATATTTTACAAAAAAATTGGGCTAACTTTACTGTTTTGTTATTTTTAATTCATGAAACCATTTTTTCCCCCCAAAAAAGGCGTTTGAAAAATTATTGCGCAAATACCATGCAAGATAAAAAGTTGCAACGGCAGTCATTTTATTCCCTAGGGTGTCTGCTAAAAAGTAGGATTTTTAAAACAGCTTACCTGTAAAATCCTTTTCTTGGAGTACATCATGGGACACAGAGCAGCATAGTCATTACTATGTGGGTTATATAGAATTACCTTCAGGTGCTGGCACTGGCAACTTCCAAAACAGGAAGTACCCTCCCCTATATAAGCCCCTCCCATCCGGGAGTACCTCAGTTTTGTAGCAAAGCAATACGTGTCCCCAAAAGAGGGGTGGGAGCTCTGTGTCCCGTGATGTACTCCAAGAAAAGGATTTTACAGGTAAGCTGTTTTAAAAATCCTACTTTCTTGTTCATACATCACGGGACACAGAGCAGCATAGTCATTACTATGTGGGACGTCCCAAAGCAATGCCACATGAGGGGGGGGATACACCATACATAAGCTGGGCGCCATCAGGCATGAGGATCTTTTGCGGCCTGCAACACACTGCGCCCAAAGGCGACATCCTCCTGACTTCTCACGTCCACCTGGTAGAACCTAGTAAACGTGTGTACTGAAGACCATGTTGCGGCCTTACAAATTTGCGCCAGGGAGGCCTGGTGATGCACTGCCCATGAAGTTCCAACTGCTCTCGTGGAGTGCGCCCTAACTTTGAACGGAGGCGGTCTACTTTTCAAGCCATAGGCTTGTATTATGACCTGTCGAATCCACTTGGCTAAAGTAGATTTTGATGCTGCCTGACCCTTTCTGGGGCCTTCCGGCAGAACAAACAGAGAATCCGTTCTACGAATCTGAGCAGTGGCTTTTAGATAAGCTTTAACTGCTCTTACTACATCCAAAGAATGCAATAACTTTTCCTCTACCGAGCTTGGTTTGGGGAAAAAAGAAGGAAGAACCACATCCTGGTTCAAGTGAAACCTCGATACCACCTTAGGAAGAAAGGCTGGGTGAGGACGTAATACTACTCTGTCCTTATGGATAACCAGATATGGCTCTTTACAGGACATGGCGGCTAATTCCGACACTCTTCTAGCCGAGCATATGGCTACTAAAAATATCAATTTCCTGGTGAGTAGAACCAAGGAAATGTGCCGCAAAGGTTCAAATGGCTGCTTCTGCAGAACCGACAGAACCAAATTTAGATCCCATGGGCATATGGGAGCCTTAATCGGTGGAATAATACGAGTCACACCTTGCATAAAGGATTTGACAAGTGAATGCATAGCCAGGGGCCTTTGAAATAGTATTGACAAGGCCGAAACCTGGCCCTTGATAGTACTTAAGGCAAACTTCCTGTCTACAGCCCACTGCAGGAAGTCCAGAATTCTGCCTATAACGTACTTACGTGGATGCCATTTTCTGGCCTCGCACCAAGTGATGTACGCCTTCCAAACTCTATAGTAGATCTGCCTGGATACAGGCTTCCTGGCATTGATTATAGTTGATACCACAGAGTTAGAGAGACCTCTCTTCTTTAGGATGTGGGACTCAATAGCCAGGCCGTTAAACTTAGAGTTAGTAAGGAAGGGTGGTATATCGGTCCTTGCGAAAGCAGGTCCGGATGACGTGGAAGGGTCCAAGGACTCCCCACAGACATTTTGATGATCTCCGCGTACCAGGCCCTTCGGGGCCACGCTGGAGCCACCAGGATCACCGGCTTCTTCTCCAACCTGACTCTGCGAAGGAGTCGAGGCAACAATTGTAGCGGAGGGAATGCATATATCAGTCTGAACTGATCCCAAGGGAACACCAGAGCATTCGAGCCGCAAGCGAGGGGATCCCTTGTCCGGGAGACAAACCTGTCCACCTTTGCGTTGAATCTGGATGCTAGCAGATCTACATCCGGTGTTCCCCACCGCTGACATATTGCTCGGAAGACCTCGGGATGAAGGGACCATTCCCCTGGGCATAACTGTTGGCGACTCAGAAAGTCCGCCTTCCAATTCTCCACCCCTGGAATGAAGACAGCTGATATACATGGGACATGCTTTTCTGCCCATTCCAGGATGTGACTTACTTCCCTCTGGGCTGCACGACTCCTGGTGCCTCCCTGATGATTGATATATGCCACTGCTGTGGCATTGTCTGATTGAATTCTGACAGGGGACCCTTGGAGTCTGGATGTCCAGGCTACTAGGGCGTACCGGGCTGCTCGTATCTCTAAGAGATTGATGGGCAGGGTTTTTACTACATTTGACCATCTGCCCTGGAGAGACCATTGCTCCAGTACTGCCCCCCAGCCTATAAGGCTGGCATCTGTAGTGACCACCTTCCAAGATATCGGGCTGAAGGGTTTTCCCTTCTGGAGATTCTGGGGGATCAACCACCAGCAGAGACTCTTCCGAACGGAAGGGGACAAAGCCATCGGGAAGTCTAGAGCCTGAACTTTTCCATTCCAGGCTGACAATATGGCCCTTTGTAAATTCCTTGAGTGGAATTGGGCGTATGGCACAGCTTCGAATGATGCTACCATCTTTCCTAGCAGCCTCATGCACAGGCGTATGGACGGCTTTCTTTTTGCACAAAGCAGACGGACCAAGCCCCTCAAAGAGGATACCTTGTCTAGAGGTAAGAAAATCTTCCTCTGGTCTGAATCCAGCCGTAGCCCTAGATATACCAGGTTTTTCACTGGCTGTAGGGCTGACTTGTCCAGGTTGATGACCCAACCGTGAGATTCTAGATACTTGATTGTATCGATAATTACCACTTCTAGCTTGGCAACTGAGTGGTCCATCAACAACAGGTCGTCTAGGTATGCCATTATCGTTACACCCCGTGTTCTTAGATCGGCCAACAGTGGGGCCAGAATTTTTGTGAACACTCGTGGTGCTGTGGCCAGACCGAATGGTAAGGCTCTGAACTGAAAATGGCGCCCTTCTACTGCAAAGCGTAGGAATTTTTGATGACCTGGAAAGATGGGAACATGCAAGTAAGCATCTTTGATGTCGATCGAGGCTAACCATTCCTCCCCTTGTAGGGCAGCGGTGACCGATCGGATCGACTCCATCCGGAAAGACCGGACGTTTAGAAATTTGTTTAGACTCTTTAGGTCCAATATGGGTCTTATGTCCCCGTTTGGCTTCGGGACTGTGAAAAGGTTTGAGTAGAAACCCAACCCCCACTCTTCCATAGGAACCTCCATAATTACTCCTTGGAGCAATAGTTGTTCTAACGCCAATAGGAGAGACCGTCTTTTCAGAGGGTCTCTTGGCATGCCTGACCACATAAAATGGGACGGAGGAGACTCTTTTAACTCCAACTTGTATCCCAGAGTTACTGCGGAGAGCACCCATCTGTCTTTGATTGTCTCCCGCCAGGTCTCTGCGAACAACTGAAGTCTTCCCCCCACCCGTTTGAGTGGGGGCAGCCCTTCATAGGCTTGACTTGGAGGCTGGTTTAGTACCTCTTCGGATCCAGGGCTTTTTATTACCCTGTGGCTGTCCCTGATTTTTACCTCCTGAGTTTGACCGAGGAGGCCGTCGGAACTGCTTAGTAGCAGACGTCGCAGGGATAGGAGAGGTAGTCCTCTTAAAAGATGGACCCCTAGACCTCTTCTTACTCGGTAAGAGAGTACTTTTACCACTGGAAATCTTCTGGATATACTTATCCAGGTCTTCGCCAAAAAGGCGTTCCCCATGAAATGGGAAGCTAACTAAGAGCTTCTTACAGGGAGCTTCAGCAGACCAGTTTTTGAGCCACAGAAGCCTACGCATATGTACCAAAGACAGCGTGAGGCGGGAGGCCTGATGGATAGAATCCTTGATGGCGTCAACCGCAAAGCATAATGCTCTAGGCAGATCAGCCAGAGCCTGGGCCTGTTGGTCTGGCAAATCCCTCAGGACCATTTTCATTTGATCCTTTAAAGCTTGGCAGACCCCAATAGCTGCCACTGCTGGCTGTGTAACAGCTCCTGCTGTGGAAAAAGCAGATTTTAATAAAGATTCCAATTTTTTATCCACTGGATCTTTGAACATTTGAACATTATCTACTGGACATGTCAGTGATTTGTTCACAGAAGAGATGGCTGCATCCACCGTAGGAACATTCCATCTCTGGGTGAACTTTTCCTCCATGGGATAGATCACCGGAAACCTTTTAGGCGGAACAAATAGTTTATCAGGATGTTCCCAGTCCTGGTATATAAGTCCTTCCAATAATGGATGTATTGGAAAGGAGCAATTAACCTGGGGAGCTTTTAGCGACCCCAATGAGGAGACAGCAGTAGTTGATGGTTCAACAAAAGGCATTTTAAATGCAGATCGAACCATGTCAGTTAGGGTCTGGACCCACAATCTTTCAGTCTGTGATGCTGAAAATGGTTCATCTACTGTCGATTCCTCAAAAACAGAGCTAACCTCCTCCTGATCCCCTTCAGGTAGGTCGGTCCCTTCCTGGGACTGTTGCTCTGCCAACAGGCACTCTAATGGAGGTGATGGAGATCTGGCGCGCTTTCTTTCCTGTAGAGAAGAAGCGATCAATGCAGCCAATCTCTGCTCCAATCCCTCCAGAGTTGAGGAAAAAACCTCCTCTGTTATATATGCAGGAGCAGGTGGACTGAGGACAGCCGCAGTACCTGGCACTCCCGGGGGTTCCTTATGGGTATTAACCTCTGATTTCTCAGGGGAGGAGGGTGCAGATGACTGCTCCAGATCCTCAGAGCCCGATGGAGACCCCCTACACTTCCTGAGAGGTATATCTCAGAGTTTTTTAGGCGGCATATTCCTTAGTTCAAAGCTGAGGTATTCCAGCCGCAATACACCCCTTACTGAAATAGTCTAATGCAATTTGCTGCTATGTACATCAGTGGGTGTCTACTAATGCGTCTTTCTGGGGATGCCTGTATCAACCGCCCGCTGTAAGCCCCTATACCATGCTACCAGCTCCTTTTCATGCTCTGTGTCCATAGCAAGCAGCGTGGACTGAGTCCTTTTATCTTGCTGGGACGCCCGCGCATGCGCAGAAGCGTTGGGCGCACAGAGCACGTCATCCGCCAGGCTCCGCCCCCTTTTTTGAAGCTAAACCTTATAAAAAGAAAGCATGTGTGCGCGCGCGCGCGTGCACGTGTGCGCTCTTGGCGCCATGTAGGGAGAGGAGCCAGGGTCCCTGTTTTACCAGGACTCGGGGATGGAAGGAAACTACTTGGCAGCATGACAGAGGAATGCAGCTTCCCTGATAGAGAGCTCACTCATCTGCCTGGACTTTCACCATGGAAGGAATAGTCCCAAGAAAAAAGACGTTCCACAGCGGCCTCTAGTGGACAAACACAGGTACCGCACTTTTGTCTTTTTTTTTTTTTTTTAAAACCTCCTTTATGAAAAACATTTCCAGGTTTACAGTTTTTTTAAAACTTCCCTTATGAAAAAACATTTCTAGGATTTCTTAGGCATATACAGCTATTAGCGGGAATACCCTTTAGGTAACAGGCAGAAAGACATATTAGGCTTGGGGGTCCCCTCAATAGAACCAAGTTCCTGAGGGGCCCCCACTTACCTTTTCCCCGCCGCAGGACTTTGTTTGGTCCACAGAAGCCCAAACTTCACCTCTCACGGCAGGCATTGTACTAGACCTTCAGGGACCGGGTTCCCAAGGATTCCACTCCCCTGGACCTGTATAGCACCCTGCACAGATAGCCTCTTGGTTTTGGGTATGACCAGAGCTCTGGATCCCAGGGTCCAGCCCTCCTAAGAGAGGCATTACAGGCAAAACCCTGCTCTTCTCTGCAAGGCCCGGGTACCGACCGTTTAGCTATGAAGCTTTTTTGGTCGGATCCGGAATAGCTTACTAAGGCCCAGAGAACCTGTACACAAGCCCAGATGAATACATGTTAACCTTGGCCAACACCTTAGACACTGGCAAAAAACTGAGGTACTCCCGGATGGGAGGGGCTTATATAGGGGAGGGTACTTCCTGTTTTGGAAGTTGCCAGTGCCAGCACCTGAAGGTAATTCTATATAACCCACATAGTAATGACTATGCTGCTCTGTGTCCCGTGATGTATGAACAAGAAAAAACATATATAATGTTTCGCGGTTCTGAGTAATTTTCTAGCAAAAGAATGAGGATTTGTACATGTAGGAGAGAAGTGCCAGAATAGGCCCGGTATTGAAGTGGTATAAAAAGCCCTGTATGGAAGTGGTTAATCTAGGCTTACTTGTAGGTGAAAGTGGTCTGTAAGGGTTTACAACCACTTTAATCACTAAAGGATTAATCAGTGAGTATAACAAGCATGCTATTCTGCATACACAGACAGATTTTACTGTTGTGGGTTTAGTAACACTTTTCCCTTTAAATTTACCAAAACAATATAATATGAGGTCAAATCTAAACACTTTCAATTTGTATGCAATCTGGCAGGCCCTTGTTTTACATAGTTGAAGGTAAATCTA
The DNA here is from genome assembly GCA_029206835.1 of Rana muscosa. Classification (NCBI taxonomy): domain Eukaryota; kingdom Metazoa; phylum Chordata; class Amphibia; order Anura; family Ranidae; genus Rana; species Rana muscosa. Next base: position 77,849,466 of record CM055121.1, read on the forward strand.
AGGGAAATTGAACAAGAAAATTGTATAATGTATGGACAGCTTAACACTGTCTCCTAGTGGCCCTACAATTGGGCTATAATGGTCAGGAGGCAGCACAGCTTCTGTATCATGTAGCCGCTATGATTGGTACTCCCATCGGTCACATGATTTGCTGGCCCCTGTTCAGAAGCCTTGACAAAGAGCTGTTGGTGACAGCTTAGCAAGTGTGCTGGGAGAGTGCAATTTGCATGCTCTCAGCTCACAACCTCCTGCCGCTGTGGACACGTATGTGCGGTGGCGTGGCATTAAAGCCCACCTTTCCTGCTGCTACACATATGCATTATGCAGTTAGCAAGAGGTTAAGAATATTTATTGCTCACTATGTAAGTATGATTATTTCATATATGCCTGATGTGACACATTTGCTCTTCCTCCTTATTTATTGTCCTTTAACTCACATCAAATCACACACACACCTCTCAGCTGACTGTCTCCTCTGTCTGGCTCATACCAAGGAGTCCTTATTTTCTCCCTGTGACATCAGCCTGTTGCTGTGGGAATGGCAGGTATTTCATAAGCGGAGAATAAAAGCAGCAGAAGAAGAACAAAGGAGTATCAATGGAGAGAATTATTCTGTACAGAATGTACCCTCTAATAACACAGACAGGTAATCATAAATGATATGATAGTTAATGTTTGCATTAATGTTTCTCTCCTAAAACAGAATGCTCAAACTAATGACACGGCTATCTAAATATAAAGTGTTGCAATATTTAAAAATACCCTCATACCAGTTTATTTTGTGTGATACTTTAAGCAATAGCATAAGTTTTTTTTTTTTTTCAAATACAAAAGAAACTATGTTTTACCTTCACTTAAATGCAGTTATTTCATGGTGTCTGTTAATATAACTTACCTTAACTTGAATATTTAGTGATCAAAAATATGCTTAAATCTAATATTCACATTGCTTTCTGAATGATTAGGAGGAAGATGTTAATATTTTCCTAACCAAGAACAATTCAAAATACCGGCTAAAGCATTCTTCATGTATAGTTGTGCATCTGGTCTGTAGTTGTATTAGTATGTGCTGTGTTGTGTTCTCGGCTAATAGTTTCATTTATATCCTTTCATGTCTCAAATGTTTGTGTTTGATTTGTTAAAGTAGTACAGAATGTTCATTCAGCTACAGTAAAGTGGATGTTTACTTTACAAAGTGCATGTTCACTGAACTTAGTAAAAAAAGATGAAGTTGCAATCACTTTGAATACTCATTGATGTGCAAGGGAAATAAAGAAGATTATTTTTCTTGCACGTCTGGATGATTGCAGTGAACACACCTATACATTATTTGCAAAGCTCAGTGAACATTCACTTTGCAAAGTACAGAATATTCACTATTTTAATTAGATCCTATGGGCTTGGTTTATTTTTTAAAAAGTGTGAAAAAGTACTGCAGTCATGTGCATGTTGACGGTATACACGAGAGGGCAAACTTTTGCTCACTCAAAGAATGCAAACTACTTTACTTATCTGCTAAAGAGTGCACTTTTGATAAATATGTTAGGTGCAATAGCTGCTTGCATTTTGCATTGAACATCCACAGAGGGCTATGCTTTGGCTTATATGCATGTGTAGAGAGGAATGTGTGTGTTTGCATGTCGGCTGCTTGCATACATCTATGTGTCTTCTCCAACCAGTCCAGAATAAACACAGCCTAACATGTTTTTTTGTTAAAGTGTATCTCTAGACAAAACATTTTTTTTTGTTTTGGATGGAGTGGGTCATTTAGACCCTCTGTCAAGTTTTTTTTTTTTTGGCCTGTGTCCCAACTGGTGACATTAGCCCTTCCATTTGTACTGGTGAATTTTATCACCAAGAAAGAAAGGGAGAGGAAATTCAAAATTTTAGAATTATCTCCAAAGGAAGAGGAGGGGGAACTCTTCCAATGGGCATACGCATTCCAGGGACAACAATTCCCCTTGCTTTGGGATATTTTCTGTAACCCTACTGTTGCATCTCTGGTACAAAGAATGAAGAGAAATTTTCCTGATATTATACATAGAGCAAATAAATAAATAAACGGTCAGAGGTTAAGATCTACGATCTTATTTCTGTATAGTGTGCATCTGGGATATCCTACCCACAGCTGAAAGAAATTCACTTAAAAGTGAAGTTAAAGTGCACCTTCTAAGTTGTTATTGGTTCACTTTGCTCTCAATGGGCTCCATTCACAAAACGGTATCTTACAGCATGTGAGTATACGGTAAAATACCGCACAGCGTTTTCCAAAAACAAAATTGACATTCACTAAAAAACGCTACTAAAATACTGCATGAGTTATTTTATGAAGTCATGCAGTATTTTAGTAGCAAAAGCTTGCGGTAATTTACTGCTGGTGGTAGCCTTATCACAGGCTGTAAATAGCTGGTTGTTTAGGAGGGGGAAGCTGCCGGCATCCTCAACAACCAGTAACTGTCATGGTTGTTAAAGAGCGGGCGGTCGTCTTGTCCCTAACAAGTCATGAGTCATTAATGTTGATGGGGACAAGGGCCTCTTCACCACAACCCTGGCAGGTGGTTGTGGGGATTTGCAGCTGGGGGAGTATCAGAATCTTCCAGAACTTGCCTCCCCCCTATGTAAATGAGTATAGGGTACATACAAAAAGGTGTTGTGTAAAAAAAGACAGTAGGCGATTTTTGAAAACTCCTTTATTTAAAAAAAAAAAAAAAATGTCCCCCAGAGTAGATCCATTGTTAATCACGATACCCACCGCCACCACCAAACTGAACAAAAAAACAGTCCACTCCCACCGAAGGCTCCCATCATCTGACAGCTCTTAAATAACTGAGGGATTATTTAAGAACTGTGTCACGTACCTGGTAGTAAAGCACGATATGCAGAAAAAGGCCTCTTTTATACCTCGAGAACCCCTGATAGAGCAGACAGGAATAGACATAGAAAGGGAGGACCCCCACTATGCCAACATAGAATAATTGTATAAAAAGGATTGAATGGGTTAAAAAAACTCTTATCAAAACAAGAAGGACTTTATGGGCATATCATGAGGCGGTAATTTCTAAAATATAATATCTTTATTACAAAAATAATTAAAATAACATTCGACAGACAAAGACACCTTAATACTTGTCAAGGTCAACATATACCCAATAGAATGGACATGAAAGTATGGTTCTAAAAATGTAGTACATATAATCTGTGATGGATACGGACACACTCTATAAAGATATAAAAAAATTGGATCCATAGACTTGTCCATACCTTCTTGTCAACGCGTTTTGCAATTTTAATAGCTTCCTCAGGACATACTGGGTAGGTGCTAATACAAAGTTAAAATAATACAAACAAGAAAAAGCACAAAAGTATTTATAGTATTGAATCATAGTATACCACATTTAAGCAGTGTATATTCATCTTGGAAAATGACATGTAGAACCATACACAACAACATTACATATACTGTATGCTTGCCTGATAAACCATGAGACCAGGTATGACACCACATAAGACAGATTATGGATTAAGATCAATTCTTCCCATAGACAGAGTTTGCAGGGGTAGAGAATGAACCAAATATTTTGTGCCACTTAGGTTATGGAGGAGAGAAAATCTCACCTCCATTATAACTAAGGTCACAGATGATTCTTTAAGTGAAACAAGCAATGTATTGTAAATTATCTCCTCATTTGTACATTGGCAGTGATCTATATCTTTTGTGTGGTGTATCATTACCTAGTGATAGAGGATAAGATGATTCGATCAAAGTAGGGTATTGAATTTCTAAAGGTAATGTTTAAAAAAAGAAAAGGGGGAATTACACCTAAACACAATATAGGGCACAGGGGGAGGGGAAACAGGGACTAGGTGAGACTAAAGGGAGCAAGGGGCAGTATATTAGGTACAGTGGAATAGTCAGAAGCAGCGTCAGAGACAAGCCGGGGTCGGATGCAGGCGGATAGCAGGAGTAGTTAGGAACAAGCCAAGTTAGCAACTGGACCAGGTTTAGGGTAAACAGGTGTAGCGCTACCCCCAGTTAAGAGAGCTGCTGGATTTGTTTCGGGCCCTGAATACAGCACCGCCAACCCCCGGCAATCTACTCGACCCACTCTGCCACAGTTAGTCTAAGGCAGTGTTTCTCAACCTTTTTACCATGGAGGAACCCTTGGCAAAAAGTCTGAGATCTCGGGGAACCCCTAAAAAAAAAATTCAGATCTACAGCTCTCGGAACATCGGATCTGATCAGCAAGCTGTAGATATAACCATGTTTATTGTAGAAATAGCTTTAAATAATGGAATAAAAATTAGAACTCACCTGACACCAACATTATAGTGTGAACAGTGCACATAGAAATCAATTGTTTTCCTTATGTCCCTGCAGAGACCTGCGTTAGAACAAGCCCAAAATATTTTAAGCAAGTCAAATTTGCACACATTTTCAATTTTTTGCACATATGCCGTGAACGAGGTCTTAAGCCCCATACACACGGTCAGACTTCTATCGGACTTTTCCGTGTTTTTTTGTCCGAACGGAGTTGGTCGGGAACACCCATAGCATACACACACTGACTTTTCTGCAAACTTTCCCAAAACTTTTTGCAACATCACGTGGTTTTTCTGCTCTTTTCTGCTCTTTACCGCCACCCTTTGGTCAACTTCTGCTATTGTTGGTTGATTTTAACATTAGTTGTTTTGTCCATCGGACAAAAGTCCGATGGTTTTCTGTACACACGGTCGGACTTTGCTCCATCGGACTTTTGTTGGGCAAAAGTTTGTCCGTTTGCAGACCCAACTTTTGTCCGATGAAAACAAGAAAAAAAGCAAAAAAAGTTTGTCTGATGGAGCGTACACGCGGTCGGATTGTTGGTCCAACTTGCTCAAAATGAAGTTTGTTGGGTAAAAGTCCGAACGTGTGTATGGACGAGGCTTTACTGAACTTAAACAAAACTCCCAAATATTGTAACTGATAAATAGGATAGCAGACTACGGGAACAGTTGGGACTTGTTCACAACATTCATGCCTAAGAATTGATGGAAGATGGTGCAGATTTGACCTGCATAGAATACTTTGGTCTTGTCCACGTCATGTGCAGAGACATGCATTTTCCTAACGTAGGTCTCTGCTAGGACATAAAGAAAATAACTGATTTCTATGTGCCCTGTTCACACCACAATGTTGGTATAATTTAAGTATTTTTCTCTGTAGAAAAATGCATACATGTTGCATATTTCTGTGCAGAAAAAATATGCACATGATACCAATGTTGATTTCAATGTGCACTGACAGCGAGTACTGTCAATGCGCATACCTGGTGCCTCCTCTATAGTTCCAGCTCCTCTGAACCTGTGATGGTGGTACCAGGAGGAGTGCTGACAGTGGAAGCACATGGCTGAATCTTGCAGGAGGTGAGATCCTGTGTATGGTAGTGACTGAATGCAGACTGCAGGGGCCTGTGGCTGGATGAGACTGAATCATAATAGGAATAGGATTATGTACAATTATGGCAAAACATAAAGCTATTATAATCTCACCTGTTATATTCAGCCTGTGTGCCTCAACTCTCTGACCCCCCCCCCCCCAGTCTGCAATCAGTGCTGTTATACACAGGATCTCATCTCCTGTTCTCTGCTCTTCCCTCCCCCAGCAGTCTGCATTCACCCCTGAAGTACACAGGAACTCAGCTTCTAATCTAGCCATGTGCTCCTTTTCTCTCCTACCCCCCTCCACAGTGTGCATTACTGCTACCTTAATGTATCCTGTAATTTGATTGGCTGGCTTTGCTGCTTTTAAAAGGGGGAGGAGGGGCTTCTCATGGCAGTACTGGGGGCTTTTCATGAGAAATCTGGCAGCAAATAAATCAAAGGACTGTTAGTGGAGGCTCTCTATGAGCTCAGATACAGTGGAAGCTGATAAATATCCCTCAAATAATAATGAGCAGACAGAACACTAATAAAGGTCAGGCCAGTGCTGGATTCTATGAGTAGAGCTCTCCATTCCATAGCCACCCATAGCATCTTCCACAGAACTCTCCCCCTCCCACACTGCAGCCAATTCTCTCTCCCAATGACCTCATTGCATGAATGAGCAGCAATTCCCACTCTCCGCACTCTCCACACCGCCCGTCCCCCACCTTCCCACACCTTCCTACCTTGATAAGTGTTTTAAAATTTGCCTCTTGATGATTCCAGCCATCCCCGAGCCGCTTCTCACACCTCATACACCTCCAGCCTGCAGTCCTCCTCCTGCATCCCAGCGACCACGTGTCAACCAGAGATACCTGGCTCCGCCCTCTGAGTTCTCTGAGCCGGAACTACAGAGAGGGCATCGGGTATCAATGCGCACTGACTGTTCTCACTGTCAGCGCGCATTGGGAACACTAAAAACAACATTGGACGGATATACATCTGCCACAATGTTAAATCGCGGCGGAACCCCTGGGGACCTCTCGCGGAACCCTAGGGTTCCGCGGAACCCCGGTTGAGAAACACTGGTCTAAGGGTTGTTATCTTATCACAATCTAGCAATATATGCACAATAATAACACACTGAGGGCGAAGTGTTAAAGTATAACTAGTTTACTTCTGTGTAAAAGGCATAGATTAACCACTTAAGCCCCGGACCATTTGTTAGCTAAAGGACCAGAGGTGAATTCAGAATTTTGCACTGCGCTGCTTTAACTGTAAATTGTGCGGACATGCAATGTTGTACCCAAACGAAATTTGCGTCCTTTTCTTCCCACAAATAGAGCTTTCTTTTAATGGTATTTGATTGCCTCTGCGATTTTTATTTTTTGCGATATAAACGGAAAAAGACCGAAAATTTTGAAAAAAAATGATATTTTCTACTTTTTGTTATAAGAAAAATCGAATAAACTCAATTGTAGTCATACATTTAGGCCAAAATGTATTCAGCCACATGTTTTTAGTAAAAAAAATGTCAATAAGCGTATATTTATTGGTTTGCGCAAAAGTTATAGAGTTTACAAACTAGGGTACATTTTCTGAAATTTACACAGCTTTAAATTTATGACTGCCTATCTCATTTCTTGAGGTGCTAAAATGACAGGGCAGTACAAAACCCCCCCCCCCCCCCAAATGACCCCATTTTGGAAAGTAGACACCCCAAGGAAATTGCTGAGAGGCATGTTGAGCCCATTGAATTTTTTATTTTTTTGTCCCAAGTGATTAAATAATGACAAAAAAAATAAAAAATAAAAAAAATTACAAAAAGTTGTCACTAAATGATATATTGCTCACACATGCCATGGTTATATGTGGAATTTCACCCCAAAATACATTTTGCTGCTTCTCCTGAGTACGGGGATACCACATGTGTGGGACTTTTTGGGAGCCTAGCCGCGTACGGGACCCCGGAAACCAAGCACCGCCTTCAGGATTTCTAAGGGCGCAAATTTTTGATTTTACTCCTCACTACCTATCACAGTTTCGAAGGCCATAAAATGCCAAAATAGCACAAAACCCCCCCAAATGACCCCATTTTAGAAAGTAGACACCCCAAGGAAATTGCTGAGAGGCCTGTTGAGCCCATTGAATATATTTTTTTTGTCCCAAGTGATTGAATAATGACAAAAAAAAAAAAAAATTACAAAAAGTTGTCACTAAATGATATATTGCTCACACATGCCATGGTTATATGTGGAATTACACCCCAAAATACATTTTTCTGCTTCTCCTGAGTACGGGGATACCACATGTGTGGGACTTTTTAGGAGCCTAGCCGCGTACGGGACCCCGAAAACCAAGCACCGCCTTCAGGATTTCTAGGCACAAATTTTTGATTTCACTCCTCACTACCTATCACAGTTTCGAAGGCCATAAAATGCCAAAATCGCACAAAACCCCCCCAAATGACCCCATTTTGGAATATAGACACCCCAAGCTATTTGCTGAGAGGAATGGCGAGAATTTTACAGCTCTCATTTGTTTTTGAAAATGAAGAAAGAAAATATATATACTGTGAGGGGGTTAGCTCGGCAGCGGGTGTGTGTGACCCCCGGGATGGGCTCCCCACACAAAAACAGGCCCAGCAGACGGAGCTTGTGGTTTTCAAAATCAAAAAGGTGCGGTTTATTTTCTATTTACAGTGACAAAACACAGCAAAGCAAAAGAAACATAAACAAAATAAATCCTGGTCAACTTGACCTCTGACTAAACATACAGGTTTCCTAACTAACAACTGGGATCAGCCTAGTGCTGTCCTAGTCCCTAAGTCCCTGGGTTTAAATGTCCAAGCAAATAGCCACACAGGCTTTGTCTCACCGCACAAGGGTTCACTCTCTCCAGGAAGTCCACACAGGTCTGCTTCCAGGCATGAGCTAACACCTAATGAATCTGGGAGTTCTTATAGAGGCCTAAATGAGCTGACAAGCTTCAGCTGGTCTCATCAACTCCCTGTCTGCACGACGCCCCACACTCTCCCTAGAGGTATGAGTCATCCATGAGCCCACTAGCCTCAGCTGGGCTTATACAACTCTCCACCTAGTTGTATAAGTCGGCGTAAAGCCTGAATCTGGGCGAAATATATCTACCCCCCTGGATGCAACCAGGTGACTTTACCTTCCTGCTGTCACATACCCCCCCTCTTGTTTTAACCTCGGGGTTGGAACACCAGCAATCAGGCATTCATGTACTCGAGACAAAGCATCCACATTCCCCATTTGAACGCCAGGGCGATGCTTTACTGTGAAGTTGAATTCCTGGAGGGCCAGGAACCACCTATTCACTCTTCTATTTGTTTCCTTGTTTTGAGCCATCCACTTTAACGGAGCGTGATCCGTAACCATGTCAAAGTGCCTACCTAGCAGGTAGTACCGAAGGGAATCTAGAGCCCACTTCACCACTAAACACTCCTTTTCAACGGTGGCGTAATTTACCTCATGGGACTTCAACTTCCTGCTGAGGTAAATGACTGGGTGCTCTTCCCCGTTCCAGACCTGGGACAATACTGCTCCTAACCCCACATCTGACGCATCACTTTGTACGACAAAGTCTTTAGAGAAGTCGGGTGAGTACAACACTGGCTGGCTACATAAGGCTTGTTTCAAGAATTGAAATGCTGCCTCAGCCTCGGGGGTCCATTTAATCATGACCGACCCTTTCCCCTTCGTCAGGTTGGTTAGGGGCACAGCCTTAGAAGCAAAGTGGGGAATGAATCGCCGATAATACCCAGCGATTCCCAGAAAGGCTCGTACCTGCTTCTTGCTGTTGGGACGTGGCCAACTCTGGATGGCCTCGACTTTGTTGAGTTGGGGTTTTATTACTCCCCTCCCAATGGTGTACCCAAGATATTTGGCCTCCTCCTGCCCAATGGTACACTTCTTGGGGTTAGCCGTAAACCCCGCTTCCCGAACAGAGTCCAGGACTGCTTGCACTTTTGGCAGATGTGAGGCCCAATCTGTGCTATGGACAATTACGTCATCCAGGTAAGCCGCAGCATACTTCCGATGGGGCCTCAGCATCTGGTCCATTTTCCGCTGGAATGTGGCCGGCGCATTCTGTAACCCGAACGGTATTCTTTTATATTGGAACGCCCCGTCTGGGGTTACAAATGCGGTTTTCTCTTTGGCCGACTTGGCCAGGGGGATTTGCCAATACCCTTTTGTGAGGTCAAGAGTCGTCATGTATCGGGCTGTTCCCAGCCGGTCGATCAACTCATCTATACGTGGCATGGGGTAGGTGTCAAATTTTGTAACTTTGTTCAACTGACGAAAATCGTTACAAAATCGCCAGCTCCCATCCGGTTTAGGCACCAACACAATGGGACTAGACCAATCACTTTGGGACTCCTCTATCACCCCTAAGTTCAGCATTTTCTGTACTTCCTCCCGTATTGCCTCCCGTCGGGCCTCTGGGATCCGATAGGGTTTTAACTTCACCCTTTCACCGGGCGGGGTAATGATGTCATGCTCTACCCCAGATGTTTGTCCCGGCAGCTCAGAGAATACCTCCTTGTTGCGAAGCACAAACTCCTTAACCTCCTGTTGTTGGGGTTGTGACAAGGTGGCTGCTATTCCAACCTCAGGAATCACGCAACCAGTTTGAGCTGGTGACCAAGTGTCTGCGACTAGGGACTCTCTATCCCTCCAGGCTTTCAACAGATTAACGTGATAGATCTGTTCGGGCTTTCGCCTTCCTGGTTGTCTGACCTTGTAATTCACTTCGCTCACTTTTTCCATTATCTCATAGGGGCCTTGCCATTTGGCAAGGAATTTACTTTCAACCGTAGGGACAAGTACCAGTATCCTATCCCCCGGGGAAAAGGTACGGGTCTTGGCTCCACGGTTGTACACTCTCTGCTGTGCTAACTGCGCTTGGGCCAAATGTTCCTTCACGATGGGCATTACCTGTGCAATTCGGTCTTGCATCAGGGCGACATGCTCAATCACACTCCTGTGGGGAGAACTCTCACTTTCCCAAGTTTCCTTGGCAATATCCAACAGCCCTCTTGGGTGTCTCCCATACAGTAACTCAAAGGGGGAGAATCCCGTAGAGGATTGGGGCACCTCCCTAATAGCAAACATCAGATAAGGAAGTAGACAGTCCCAATCCTTTCCATCTCTATCCACCACTTTCTTCAACATTTGTTTTAGGGTTTTGTTGAATCTTTCAACCAGTCCATCGGTTTGGGGGTGATACACAGATGTACGTAATTGCGTCACTTTGAACAATTTACACAGCTCCTTCATAACCCGGGACATAAAGGGTGTACCTTGGTCCGTAAGCAGTTCTTTACAAATACCCACCCGGCTAAACACAACAGATAGCTCTTTGGCTATGGTTTTGGCCGAGGTATTTCGGAGAGGGATCGCTTCTGGATAACGGGTGGCATAGTCCATTATAACTAATATGTACTGGTGCCCCCTAGCGGACTTGATTATAGGACCTACCAAATCCATGGCGATCCTCTCAAACGGGACCTCAATGATGGGTAGAGGGACCAGCGGGCTACGGAAATGTGGCATCGGGGCCGACCTCTGACACACAGGGCAGGAGGAACAATAATTTTCTATGTCCTTCATCACCCCCGGCCAATAGAATCTCTGTAATACCCTCTCTCGGGTTTTCTCTGTCCCCAGATGACCTCCAAGAATGTGCCCATGGGCCAACTCCAACACCAACTTCCTGTAAGGTTTGGGCACCACAAGCTGCTCAACGGTTTCTTCTGCCCTTTTTGCCACCCGATACAGTAGGTCCTTCTCTACGCTGAAGTATGGGTAAGTGCAGGTATTATCTGGGTTCACTAACTCGCCATCTATTTTCACTACATTTTCCCGTGCCTTTATTAGGGCGGGGTCTTTCAACTGTTCTGTGGCAAAGTTTTCCCTGTGAACCTCAAGATCAGAAAACTCCACAGACGGTAGGTTTTCGTCTGAGGAGGTGGGCTCCTCTTCAGTTTCTTGAGTCTCCCCTGCCAATACTGATAAGGGAAATTCCGGAGAGTCCTCACCACTCTCAGGGGAGTTCTGGCTATCACATTCCTGGTACATAGGGGCACCAGTGAGGGGCTCAGGATCATCCCACAGTTCCCAGAACTTCGGAAAATCCCTTCCCACAATGGCGTCATGCGGTAACTGAGATACTAAGCCCACTGGATGAGAGAGGGTACCTTTGGGGGTCTCGAAACACACTGTAGTCACTGGATACTCTCGGGTGTCCCCATGCACACAAATAACAGCTACCTTGCTATTCCCAGAGACCTCTGTTTTAACTAACTCAGCCTTTATCAGGGTCACAAGGCTACCTGAATCCAGCAATACCACAACATTTCTACCATTAACACACATTTTGCATAAATGTTTCTCAGTTCCTCGAATGGCAGTGCATGCGACTGTCACACACAGCGACTGACGTCTGCCCGTCAGAAAGTCACACTGCATGGGTTCCTCCACAACCGGGCAATTGGCTGCAATATGTCCCGCTTGCCGGCAGCGGTAGCAAACGATCCTTCTTGACGCCTCTTGAGCCGCTGATTTCCCAGGCTGTTCTCGCCAAACTTGGGGTAGAGCTCCCACCCTCTAACTCTCTCCACCCTCACCCCTTGGAATCCTCTTATCCGCCCCTGGGGATGGTCTGGTCTTAGGGTGGAAAGTCCGAGTGTCTCTGGAAGAGGCCGTCAGGTTCTCTGTAGCCAAGTATTTCTCCACACGATCCACAAGACCATCGGCCGTCTCTGGGTCTCCATGGCTTACCCACTTTTGGATGGCAGTAGGAAGAGCTCTCAAAAACCGATCCATTACAACACGTTCCACAATATTTGGTGCGGACAAAGTCTCTGGCTGTAGCCACTTTCTGCTCAGGTGAATGAGATCATACATTTGAGACCTGGGGGGTTTTCCAAGCTGGAAAGTCCAGTTATGCACACGCTGAGCCCGGACAGCCTGGGTGACACCCAGCCTTGCCAATATTTCAGCTTTTAGCATCACATAGTCTTTTGCTTGGTTAGGCTCTAGGTCATAGTAAGCTTTCTGCAATTCACCAGTTAACAGAGGAGCCACCAGTCCAGCCCACTGCTCCTCAGGCCACTTTTCTCTTTCAGCGGTCCTTTCAAATGTGGTCAAAAATACCTCTGGATCATCCTCTCCAGTCATTTTTGTCAATAAACGACTCACCCCAAAGGACGCGGTATTAGTGGGACGGCTTTCCTCACTGGTCTGCGGACGTTGCTGCATTACTGCTTCCATCTGTTGTTGTAGTCTCTGCTCTTGCTTCTGCAACAGGTCTATGAAGCGGGCCTCAGATTGCTGCTGGGCTCGTTGCTGAGCCTCCAGACTCTGTTGCAAAGTTGCGTTTGTCTGCTGCTGGGCTGCAAGGCTCTGTTGATGAGCTTGCTGCTGGGCTGCGAAGTTCTGTTGTTGAGCTGCAAGGCTCTGTTGATGAGCTGCAAGGCTCTTTTGCAAACCTGCATTTGTCTGCTGTTGATTGGCATTTGCTAGAGCCAGCTGCTTCAGTATCTCCTCCATGCTGGCTTAAAAAAAAACTGCCACTGGTTCTCCACCAACTGTGAGGGGGTTAGCTCGGCAGCGGGTGTGTGTGACCCCCGGGATGGGCTCCCCACACAAAAACAGGCCCAGCAGACGGAGCTTGTGGTTTTCAAAATCAAAAAGGTGCGGTTTATTTTCTATTTACAGTGACAAAACACAGCAAAGCAAAAGAAACATAAACAAAATAAATCCTGGTCAACTTGACCTCTGACTAAACATACAGGTTTCCTAACTAACAACTGGGATCAGCCTAGTGCTGTCCTAGTCCCTAAGTCCCTGGGTTTAAATGTCCAAGCAAATAGCCACACAGGCTTTGTCTCACCGCACAAGGGTTCACTCTCTCCAGGAAGTCCACACAGGTCTGCTTCCAGGCATGAGCTAACACCTAATGAATCTGGGAGTTCTTATAGAGGCCTAAATGAGCTGACAAGCTTCAGCTGGTCTCATCAACTCCCTGTCTGCACGACGCCCCACACTCTCCCTAGAGGTATGAGTCATCCATGAGCCCACTAGCCTCAGCTGGGCTTATACAACTCTCCACCTAGTTGTATAAGTCGGCGTAAAGCCTGAATCTGGGCGAAATATATCTACCCCCCTGGATGCAACCAGGTGACTTTACCTTCCTGCTGTCACAATATATATATATTTTTTTTCAATTTTCAAAACTTTGTGACAAAAAGCGAGATCTGCAAAATACTCACAATACCTCTCAGCAAATAGCTTGGGGTGTCTACTTTCCAAAATGGGGTCATTTGGGGGGGTTTTGTGCTATCTGGGCATTCCATGGCCTCCGAAACTGTGATAGGCAGTGAGAAGTGAAATCAAAAATTTACACCCTTAGAAAGCCTGAAGGCGGTGCTTGGTTTTTGGGGTCCCGTACGTGGCTAGGCTCCCAAAAAGTCTCACACATGTGGTATCCCCATACTCAGGAGAAGCAACAGAATGTATTTTGGGGTGTAATTCCACATATGCCCATGGCATGTTTGAGCAATATATCATTTAGTGACAACTTTGTGCAAAAAAAATAAATAAAAAATTGTCGTTTTTCCGCAACTTGTGTCAACATATAAAATATTCCATGGACTCGACATGCCTCTCAGTATATAGCTTGGGGTGTCTACTTTCCAAAATGGGGTCATTTGGGGGGGTTTGAACTGTTCTGGCATTTTATACACAACATTAGGAAGCTTACATCCACTCTTCTAACCACTTGAAGACAAAGCCCTTTTTGACACTTTTTGTTTACATGAAAACATTTTTTTTTTTGCAAGAAAATTATGTTGAACCCCCAAACATTATATATATTTTTAAAGCAAAGGCCCTACAGATTAAAATGGTGGGTGTTGCATTTTTTTTTCTACACAGTATTTGCGCAGCGATTTTTCAAACGCATTTTTTGGGTTAAAAAATACACTTTTTTTAATTTTAATGCACTAAAACACACTATATTGCCCAAATGTTTGATGAAATAAAAAAGATGATCTTAGGCCGAGTACATAGATACCAAACACGACATGCTTTAAAATTTCGCACAAACGCGCATTGGCGACAAACTACATACATTTTTAAAAGCCTTTAAAAGCCTTTACAGGTTACCCCAGTAGATTTACAGAGGAGGTCTACTGCTAAAATGATTGCCCTCCATCTGACCTTTGCGGTGATACCTCACATGCATGGTGCAATTGCTGTTTACATATGACGCCAGACCGACGCTTGCATTCGCCATTGGACAAGAGCAGGGCAGGACAGGGGTGCTTTTTTTTTTCTTTTTTTTTTATTATTAATTTTGCTTTTTTATTTTATTTTTAAATTGTTCCTTCCAAGTATTTTTTTTTTTTAGCATTTTTATTGTTATCTCAGGGAATGTAAATATCCCCTATGATAGCAATAGGTAGTGACAGGTACTCTTTTTTTGAAAAAACTGGGGTCTTCTAGACCCTAGATTTTTCCTCTGCCCTCAAAGCATCTGACCACACCAAGATCGGTGTGATAAAATGCTTTCCCAATTTCCCAATGGCGCTTTTTATATCCGGGGGGGGGGGGCATTCCCTCCCACTGCTTGTAAAAGCAGTCCAGAGGCTAATTAGCCGCTAGGATTGCTTTTACATGAAAGCCGGCCGCAGGCTGAAAAGAATGATACCAAGATGATACCTAAACCCGCAGGCATCATTCTGGTATAAACATTCAAAGTCCAGCAACATACCAGTACGTTGCTGGTCCTTGTTGGACATGTATTGTAATCTTTTTATTTCATGCAGCCAGTTGGCTGAACGAAAAAAGAGATTGATCGGTGGGTATGCCCACCATTAGAATACCGCCCTTCATCCACCCACTTCCAATGATGGGCATACACGCACCATTTATATATGCCGAAGCATGGGGGCATCCTCCCGCAAAAAAGTTATGCCACACACACATGGTCGGACTTTTCCACGGGCAAGCCTCTGTCGGAATTTCGACCGTATGTACGCGGCATTAGGAGCAAAATCGCTCCTCCGCCCCTGCTGCCCCAATGCTTCGGCATATTTGCTTTTTTTTTTTAACTGTGGTGGTGAAATCACCTCCTACAGCACTGGAGTCGCAGGGATCAGGCCTGTCTCTGCGAACGCAGCAGTTATGTGTGTTTTTGTTTTGTAAGTGACAGTGATCGATCGATACTGCACTTGGGTGGCCTGGGCTGGACGGAGGGGCAAAACGCAGGTGCCAGCAGGTATCTGGGCTGATCCCGCTAACACTGCGTTTTTGGGAACCCTAAACTGCTGGGGACGCTAGTATAGATCTGATCAGATCAGATATTGATCTGTTCAGATACTATACCACTAAGGGGGGTGTATGCTTCACGCGTGGGTGTTAGCGTTACTGGCACTAACCTGACGCTGCCTGGGGTGTGACTCAGACCCTCTCTGACGCTAAAACCTAATTGATATCACCCGCCGGGCGATCAGGGGGTTAAACCTTTATTGGGTTATATACACGGCGGGTGCTCTGACACTATAAAAAGCAAACTAACTAACCAGCGTCACCCGTAACACTTATATGGTGATCACTGGTGAAAGGGTTAACTAGGGGCAATCAGGGGGTTAAAACCTTTATTAGATAATATATGGGGGTACCTGACGCTATAAAAACCTGCGGCGAACCTAAAAAAAATTACCGGCTACCGATCTGCATCACAGACACTAAGACAGCGTTTAGAAAAACAATTGCTTAGTGACAGTGGTGATAGGCGGTGAAAGGGTTACCTGGGGGGCGATCAAGGGGGTTAAACCTTTATTAGATAATATATTGGGGTACCTGACGCTATAAAAACATGCGGCGAACCTAAAAAAAATTACTGGCTACGATCTGCATTACCGACACTAAGACAGCGTTTAGAAAAACAATTGCTTAGCGACAGTGGTGATAGGGGGTGAAAGGGTTACCTGGGGGCGATCAAGGGGGTTAAACCTTTATTCGATAATATATTGGGGTACCTGACGCTATAAAAACCTGCGGCGAACCTAAAAAAAATTACCGGCTACCGATCTGCATCACAGACACTAAGACAGCGTTTAGAAAAACGATCGCTTAGTGACAGTGGTGATAGGGGGTGAAAGGGTTACCTGGGGGGCGATCAAGGGGGTTAAACCTTTATTAGATAATATATTGGGGTACCTGACGCTATAAAAACATGCGGCGAACATAAAAAAAATTACTGGCTACGATCTGCATCACCGACACTAAGACAGCGTTTAGAAAAACAATTGCTTAGCGACAGTGGTGATAGGGGGTGAAAGGGTTACCTGGGGGGCAATCAAGGGGGTTAAACCTTTATTAGATAATATATTGGGGTACCTGACGCTATAAAAACCTGCGGCGAACCTAAAAAAAATTACCGGCTACCGATCTGCATCACAGACACTAAGACAGCGTTTAGAAAAACGATCGCTTAGTGACAGTGGTGATAGGGGGTGAAAGGGTTACCTGGGGGGCGATCAAGGGGGTTAAACCTTTATTAGATAATATATTGGGGTACCTGACGCTATAAAAACCTGCGGCGAACCTAAAAAAAATTACTGCCTGCCGATCGGCATCACTGACGCTAAGACAGCGATCAGAAAAATGATCGCTAAGCGACAGTGGTGATAGGCGGTGAAAGGGTTATCTGGGGGGTGATCAGGGGGTTAAACCTTTATTAGATAATATATTGGGGTACCTGACGCTATAAAAACCTGCGGCGAACCTAAAAAAAATTACCGGCTACCGATCTGCATCACAGACACTAAGACAGCGTTTAGAAAAACGATCGCTTAGTGACAGTGGTGATAGGGGGTGAAAGGGTTACCTGGGGGGCGATCAAGGGGGTTAAACCTTTATTAGATAATATATTGGGGTACCTGACGCTATAAAAACCTGCGGCGAACCTAAAAAAAATTACTGGCTGCCGATCGGCATCACTGACGCTAAGACAGCGATCAGAAAAATGATCGCTAAGCGACAGTGGTGATAGGCGGTGAAAGGGTTATCTGGGGGGTGATCAGGGGGTTAAACCTTTATTAGGGGGGTTAGGGGGCTACACTGGACCTAAGACTAAACTTTGGTGACACTTTTACAGTCACAAATGTCACTGATTGCAGTGATCACTAAATAAATGGTCACTGCAATCAGTGACACTGTGACTGGGGGCTGGGGGGGTGATCTGGGGGGTGATCTGGGGTGTCTGGGGGGGCCTGGGGGGGCGATTTATGTCCCTATGTGTCCTGGTGTCAGTGTAGTGTTGTGTGCACTGACCTGATGTCTTCTCTTGTACGGCGCTCGGTATATGTGAGCGCCGCACCAGAGATGACATCACTTCCTCCTGCTCCCTCTGTCTGACACAGACAGAGGGGGCATTTCCATTCGCCGGGAGCGATCGCGAGGGGGTGGCCAGAAACGAATGGCTGCCCCCTCATCCCGGAACGCTCCTGGACACTTAGCCACCGCTCACTGTACAGAAGGGGTGTCCGATTGGACCCCCCAACTATACAAAGGCAATCACGTACACTCTACGTGATTGTGCCTGTCGGTGCCATTCTGCCGACGTATATATACAGTGAGCGGTCGTTAAGTGGTTAACACATAACACATATATTGTCTGCAGAGCCCTGCAACGGTAAATATAGTACACACTGAGGATGCTGGCGATTACGCGCCAAGTGCAGCTATCCCTATCTATTCGCCCTTATGGCGCAGCAACAAAAACTTCAAACTCCTGGTCAGGCCTGACTCAGATATAACTTAGTCTCTTGGGGAAAAATTTCTGCGCATGCAGCTTGAACGGTGGTGCACATATAGAAAGAAACAGTATTTGTAATCCACACTCTAGGTAATAGAAGAACACTTCACCGGAGACTACACGACCCAGTTCTGTTACTAGACTCCGTGGAACAACAGATAAAATTTGGTGGGCCAAGGCAGTCTCTAGGCCTAATCAGAGTAAAGTATTTTTTTGGATTGAGCAGGTGCTCGCGATCCCAGTCCAGGACTTCCACCGACTGTGTCTCCGCACACAGCGTCTGCAACGGCCGGGTCCCCGGTCCAACTGATGTCAGCAACTTGGAGAAGTCGGATGCCACCCAGGTTCGCAGTGGGGTGGAAGGCTCTCTGGAAGTTGTGCAAGACCCTGGCTTCAGGCCCTGTACTGCCGCAGATCCGCACGGGAAGACCTGTTGATAGCAGAGCGGTGTCCAAAGAGGCCGAGCTCAGCCTCGCCCTCCTCTTATATAGTTCCACCCATGAGTCTCTGCGTGGCGAAAATGCACCCTGGGTGCCAAACGGGGTTATGGGTAAAGTAGTCCCGGGGCCTTAAAGGAGACCCCGCTACACAGGTATCAGGAATCACAGGGAATTCTGTAGACCAGACAGCATTGATCCTGGGTACTGGCCCTGTTTAAATAGTCCATTTGGCACCAATAACTGTCACGAGGTGCGCGTTCGCACTCCGACACGCGCACATCCATTCATATCCCGGACTCCATTGGCAGGCACGTGTGTGCACATTGGCTCACGCAAACGTGCCCAAGCTTGTGCTGCTTTCCTCATTGGGATGTGGAGCACAGGGATTCTTCTGTGGCCGCCATCTTGGTTGCTGGCGTGCCCTTCCTGACAAACTGTCAGACAATGAGAGCGGGAACAAACCTTTTATTTTTCGAGTCAGCTGTAGCGTCAGGTGTCGTGATTGAGGATGGATCTACACAGGGGGGACTTTTTTCTATTTTTGTTTTTCAAATAAAGGACTTGTCAAAAACAGCTTACTGTTTTTTTCACACTACACTTTTTTTTAACAGTAAATGAGTAGGGGTACTATGGACCCCATACTCATTTACATGGGGGGAGGGATCTGGGAGGCCCCTTGTTAAAGTGGGATTCCAGATTTCTAAAAAAAACACAGAAATAATGCATACGATCTGGTTCTGTGAATGGAGCCCCATTTGAGATATCACTTCTACCCTTACTCAAATGTCACTTTTTTAGTAAATTATCAGGTTCAAAATTAAACAGTGGGGAAAATAATTATTTGATCCCCAGCAGATTTTGTAAGTTTGCCCACTTACAAAGAAATGAAGGGTCTATAATTTTTATCATAGGTGTATTTTAAATGATAGAGACAGAATATCAACCAAAAAAAAAACAAAACAACATGATATACAAATGTTTTTGAACTGAGTTGCATTTTAGTTAGGAAAATAAGTATTTGATCCCCTACCAACCAACAATTAATCTGGCTCCCACAGACTGGCTACAGTATTTTCTCATGTGGTACACAGATTAGTCCTGTCAATTTAGAAGGTATTCCTAACGACAAACTCATTATGTGTATAAAAGGCACCTGTCCACAGAATCTCTTTCTTCCATTCAATCCTCACTATCATGGGCAAGACCAAAGAGCTGTCAAAGGATGTCAGGGACAAGATTTTAGACCTGCACAAGGCTGCAATGGGTTACAAGAATATCAGCAAGAAGCTTGGTGAGAAGGAGACAACTGTTGCAGTGATTATTTGCAAATGGAAGAAATACAAAATAACCATCAATCTTCTCGGTCTGGAGCTCCATGCTAAATTTTGCTTCATGGGGTAAGGATGATCATGAGAAAAGTGAGGGATCAGCCCAGAACTACACAGGAGGAGCTTGTGAGTGATCTTAAGTAGGGATGAGCTCGGTTTTCGAGTCGAACACACGTTCGACTCGAACATCGGCTGTTCGCTCGTTCGACGAAGATCGAACGTTATGGGCCCCACACTATAAAAGGCCGCCAGCGTGGCGGCCTCGTGCAGTGTGTTCCGGCGTGCAGGGAAAGAGATAGATAGGCAGGGACAGTGTGTTCTGTGTTCTATTTTTTTCTCAGGCATCTGCAGGAGTTAGTGGGTGTTGTGTGCCGGGCAGCACAGTATACACCTGGATCTAAACTTTATTGCTGTTCTCTTAGCTAGGTAGGCAGGCAGGGAAAGAGATACATAGGCAGGGACAGTGTGTTCTATGTTCTATTGTTTTCTCAGGCATCTGCAGGAGTTAGTGGGTGTTGTGTGCCCCCAGCACAGTATACACCTGTATATATCCGTCATTGCTGCTCTCTAATACAGGCATCTGCAGGAGTTAGTGGCATAGTGTACACCTGTATATACCCGTCATTACTGTTCTCTAATACAGGCATCTGCAGGAGTTAGTGGCACAGTGTACACCTGTATATACCCATCATTACTGTTCTCTAATACTGGCATCTGCAGGAGTTAGTGGCACAGTGTACACCTGTATATACCCGCCATTACTGTTCTCTAATACAGGCATCTGCAGGAGTTAGTGGGTGTTGTGTGCCTCCAGCACAATATACACTACCCAATTGCTGTTTTTTCCAATCTCCCTGCAGGCCATGTCTGGAAGGCCAACAAAGAGAGGCAGACAGTCACGAGCCAATAAAAGAGGGCAAGCAGGCTCTGTGTCTGGGGGCAACAGTGCTGGTCGTGGATGCGGTGCATTGTCATCAGCACGTGGCAATGGGACACGCCTGTCCTTATTTTCAGCAGCTGGACGTGTTGAGCCACATCATGCCGAAGACTTGGTAGAGTGGATGACCAAGCCCTCCTCATCCTCCTCATCCTCTCTCACCCAGGCTCAGGGTACTGGCAAAGCAGCTGCCAAAGCGTCCTCTTCCCTCGTGTCAATGTCATCATCAGTCACTCCTTCCCTAGACCCACCATGTCCTCCTGAGGAGTCCCCCGAACTGTTGGAGCACAGTGTTGGGTACATGCTCCAGGAGGATGCCCAGCGTTTCGAAGGGTCTGATGATGATACCCAGCTAGAGGAAGGCAGTAGCGTGAGCGCAGAGAGAGGGGATGCTCAAGAAGGACAGCAATCTGGCAGTCATGTTCCAGCAGCTGCAGCATACTGCCAGATTGGCTCCAGTGATGAGAAGGGAGGGGATGATGAGGTCACTGACTCCACGTGGGTGCCTGATAGGAGAGAGGAGGAGGATGAGGAGGAGGCACATCTCCAACAAGGCAGGATGCCCTCCGGAGGCCAGCGTAAGGGCAGCACACTGACTGAATCACACCGCAGAGCTACGCCTGTGCAGGGCACTGCCTCTGCCCGTTATTCCAAAAGTTCTTTGGTGTGGGCCTTTTTTGAGTCGAGTGCATCAGATCGCACCGCTGCTATTTGCAACATATGTCTCAAGCGTATCTCGCATGGCCAAAACATCAGCCGCTTGGGCACCACTTGCTTGACTAGACATATGTTGACCTGCCATGCAGCTCGTTGGCAAGCGTACCTTAAAGACCCACACCAAAGAACAAAGCGGACCTCTCCTTGCTCCTCATCAGCTGGGATCTTCAACCCCACTATACATTCAGTCCTCTCTGAAACCTGCACTGAGAGGAATGAAGGTGTAGAATTAGGTGTGTCACTTGCGGGCACTCTGCTAGCAGTACACCGACGTCCGATTGTAGCAGGCAAATTTCCCTGCCCCAGCTGCTGGACCGTCGAAAGAAGTTCATTCCCAGCCATCCACATGCCCAGCAGTTGAATGCTAGCTTGGCTAAATTGCTAGCAATTCAACTGCTGCCTTTTCAGTTGGTAGACTCGGCCCCCTTCCGTGAGTTTATGCAATGTGCGGTTCCCAAACGCCACTTTTTCTCACGGAAGGCGATTCCGGCTCTCTACTGGCATGTGGAAGGCAATGTCCATGCCTCGCTGGACAGGGCGGTCAGCGGTAAGGTGCATATTACCGCTGACTCATGGTCCAGCAGGCATGGACAGGGACGTTACATTTCTTTCACGGCCCATTGGGTCACTCTTTTGGCAGCTGGGAAGGATGCAGGACAGGGTGCAGTAGTGTTGGAGGTTGTTCCGCCGCCACGCCTCCAAAATGCTACTATTGGTTGTGACACACCTCTCTCCTCCACCCCCTCCTCTTCTTCCTCCATGGCCTCTTCCTGTGCTTTGTTCTCGGAACCAGCGGTGCTCCGTAGGCGTTCAAGGGGCTATGCAAGTACGCAGGCAAAAAGATGCCATGCCGTGCTTGCGCTGGTGTGTTTGGGGGACAGGAGCCACACTGGGGCAGAGGTTCTGTCAGCTCTGCAGGGGCAGGCCGAGAGGTGGTTGACGCCACGCCAGCTTAAGGCAGGAATGGTGGTTTGCGACAATGGCACCAACCTCCTCTCCGCCCTCCGACAGGGACATCTGACCCATGTGCCCTGTGTGGCTCACGTCCTTAACCTGGTGGTGCAGCGGTTCTTGGGCAGGTACCCGGGCTTACAGGATGTCCTGAGGCAGGCCAGGAAAGTCTGTGTGCATTTCCGCAGATCATATAATGCCAGTGCTCGGCTGGCTGAGCTGCAAAAGGAGTTGAACCTGCCCAAGAACCGCCTTACATGTGACATGCCCACCAGGTGGAACTCAACGTTGGCCATGCTGCAGCGGCTGCACATGCAGCAGAGGGCCATCAATAAGTACCTGTGCGACTACGGCACCAGGACAGGGTCAGGGGAGCTTGAGTTTTTTTCACCACGCCAGTGGGGCATGTTTAGGGATGCATGCACTGTCCTGGCACCATTTGAGGAGGCCACGAGGATGGTGAGCAGTGACAGTGCATACATCAGTGACACTGTACCTCTTGTCCACCTGTTGGAGCATACGCTGCGTGGAATAATGGACAGGGCACTTGAGGCAGAACAGAGGCAGGAAGAGGAGGACTTCCTTGCCTCTCAAGGCCCCCTTTACCCAGACAGTGTTCCTTGTATCCCACCCATCACACAGGAAGAGGAGGAGGAGGAGGAGGATTGTGTCAGCATGGAGGTGGAGCATGGCACTCAGCATCAACAGCAGCAGTCTTTTAGGGATGATTTACAGTCCCAACAAACCCGTGGACTTGTATGTGGCTGGGAAGAGGTGGCTGCGGATCATGTCGTCCTTAGTGACCCAGAGGACTCCGGACCGAATGCCTCAGCTAACCTACGCTGCATGGCCTCCCTGATCCTGCAAAGTCTGCGGAAGGATCCTCGTATTCTTCGGATCAAGGAGAGGGACCATTACTGGCTGGCCACTCTCCATGATCCACGGTACAAGGGTAAGGTTGCGGACCTTATCTTGCCGTTGCAGAGGGAGCAGAGGATGAGACAACTCCGGGAGGCCTTGCAGAAAGGTCTGTGCAACGCTTTTCCAGAGACTGGGAGGTTACAAACTCCTGGTCCTGGACAACAAGTTGCTGAGGCTTCGGTAAGTAGCAGAAGGAGCGGTGGAGAAGGTGGCCGGATGCGTTCAGACAATTTTTTAGTCCGCAGCCCCAAGGTATGATCGGGTCCAGCAACCATCGCCAGCGTCTGATATACATGGTGCAGGTTTACATAGGGGCAAGGTCAGACTTGGACACCTTTCCCACCGAAAATCCTCTGGCTTACTGGGTCTTGAGGATGGATCACTGGCCAGAGCTTGCACAGTATGCAATTGAGCTACTGGCCTGTCCTGCATCCAGCATTCTTTCGAAACGCACATTCAGTGCTGCTGGAGGCTTTGTCACGGATCACAGGGTGCGCCTGTCCACCGACTCGGTTGATCGACTGACCTTCATAAAGATGAACCAGTCTTGGATCACCACCAGCTACCAAGCACCTGAAGCTGATATAACAGAATATTTTTTTTTCAAATGTCACATCCCTTCAAGACTGATGCTGATGCTGAGTGACTGTCCTGTTATGTTGACTGACTATCCTCCTCCTCCTCAATGATCTGATTCTTGATGATAGCTTGGAAGAACTTTTTTGTTTCTGGGTGCCGCCACCAGTGGCTAAGGCCCAATTTTTCAGTCCCTGTTTAACAGGGGCGTGTAATTACAATTTTTGATGCAATACTTTGCAACAGGGCTCATTGCTGTGCTCCAAGTACAGTATCTGTGAGGGGTTGCAGTGTTGTGCCACCAGTGCCTAAGGCCCAATTTTTCTGCCCCTGTTCAACAGGGGCATGTAATTACAAATCTTGATCTAATAATTCACAGCAGGGCCCATTCCTGCGCCCACCAAGAGTAACTGTGAGGGCTTACAGTGTTGTGGCAACACCACCACCACCACCACCACCAAAGGCCCAATTTTTCTGCCCCTCTTCAACAGGGGCATGCAATTACAATTCTTGATCTAATAATTAACAGTAGGGCCCATTCATGCGCCCACCAAGAGAAACTGTGAGGGCTGACAGTGTTGTAGCACCAGCACCACCACCAAAGGCCCAATTTTTCCTACCACTGTTCAATAATGGCATGTAATTACAATTCCTGATATAATAGTTCACAGTAGGGCGTTCCAGCGCCCACCAAGAGTAACTGTGAGGGCTCACAGTGTTGTGGCAACACCAACATGTAAGGGGCAAATTTCAGCAGAGTATATACGGCAGGCCCCTACTTTCAAACATCCAACTTACAAACGACTCCTACTTGCAAACGGAAGGAGACAACAGGAAGTGAGAGGAAATCTACCCCTAGGAAGGGAAATTCTCTCCTGTACGAGTTAATATGGGAAAAAGGTGTCTCCTCTCTACTGATGCTTTATCACCAATCCTTGTTTCAATAAAAACCCCACTTTTCAAAAACAATTGTCATTGGGACAGAAAGTGAGGTGAAATGTTCTGAACAGGTGCACAGACAGCAAAACAAATGTTACAGGGGTGATAACCCTTCCCTATGTTATCCAAAAAGCTTAAAAATATATTTTTTGGCTGGAGCTACACTTAAACAATGTACCTGTTCAAAATTACAAACCGATTCTACTTAAGAACAAACCTACAGTCCCTCTCTTGTTTGCACCGCCTGTATACTGCTGTTCAGAGTATATAGGGCCTTTTTTCTTTTGGGTGCGGGGTTCCCCTTAATATCCATACAAGACCCAAAGGGGCTGGTAATGGGCTGGAGTAGGGGGGGGGTGGTGATGGGGGTAGCTATGCCATTTTTCTCAAAGATTTTCATTCATATTACCGGGACCAGACATTACATTTAAGCCTTGTACACACGATCGGATATCCTATGGATTCTAATCCAATGGTTTTGTCCATCGGAAATCCGATGAAGCTGACTTCCATCAGTCTTGCCTACACACCATCAGTCAAAAAACCGACCGTTCCAAACGCGGTGACGTAAAACACTCCGATAAGCCGAGAAAAATTAAGTTCAATGCTTCTGAGCATGCGTCGACTTGATTCTGAGCATGTGTGGGTTTTTTATCCGATGAACTTGCCCATAGACGATCGGAATTTGCTATCGGTTTTTGATCCATCGGAAAAATGTAAAACATGTTCTATTTTTTAAAACCGATAGAAAAAAGACCGATGGGGCCCATACACGATCGGTTTGACCGATGAAAAAAGTCAATCGGACTGTTTTCATCGGTAAAACCGATCGTGTGTACAGGGCTTAAGGCCGCAAGCAGTTTTAAATGGCTTTTTTTCCTTTAGAAATTTCATTTTGTGCAGGGACAGTTCTAAACACGGGAAACACATGCCACTTCACAGGTATACTTTAGACACCCCCCAGGTACGATATTTAACCACTTAAGCCCCGGACCATTTTGTAGCTAAAGGACCAGAGCTGTTTTCAGAATTTTGCACTGCGCTGCTTTAACTGGAAATTGTGCGGACATGCAATGTTGTACCGAAACGAAATTTGCGTCCTTTTCTTCCCACAAATAGAGCTTTCTTTTAATGGTATTTGATTGCCTCTGCAATTTTTATTTTTTGCGATATAAACGGAAAAAGACCGAAAATTTTGAAAAAAAATTATATTTTCTACTTTTTGTTATAAGAAAAATCGAATAAACTCAATTTTAGTCATACATTTAGGCCAAAATGTATTCAGCCACATGTCTTTAGTAAAAAAAATGTCAATAAGCGTATATTTATTGGTTTGCGCAAAAGTTATAGAGTTTACAAACTAGGGTACATTTTCTGAAATTTACACAGCTTTAAATTTATGACTGCCTATCTCATTTCTTGAGGTGCTAAAATGACAGGGCAGTACAAAACCCCCCCCAAATGACCCAATTTTGGAAAGTAGACACCCCAAGGAAATTGCTGAGAGGCATGTTGAGCCCATTGAATATTTTTTTTTTTTGTCGCAAGTGATTGAATAACGACTAAAAAAAAGAAATTAAAAAAAATTACAAAAAGTTGTCACTAAATGATATATTGCTCACACATGCCATGGTTATATGTGGAATTGCACCCCAAAATACATTTTGCTGCTGCTCCTGAGTACGGGGATACCACATGTGTGGGACTTTTTGGGAGCCTAGCCGCGTACGGGCCCCCGAAAACCAAGCACCGCCTTCAGGATTTCTAAGGGCGCAAATTTTTGATTTCACTCCTCACTACCTATCACAGTTTCGAAGGCCATAAAATGCCAAAATAGCACAAAACCCCCCCAAATGACCCCATTTTAGAAAGTAGACACCCCAAGGAAATTGATGAGAGGCCTGTTGAGCCCATTGAATATTTTTTTTTTGTCCCAAGTGATTGAATAATGACAAAAAAATAAAAATAAAAATTACAAAAAGTTGTCACTAAATGATATATTGCTCACACATGCCATGGGTATATATGGAATTACACCCCAAAATACATTTTGCTGCTTTTCCTGAGTACGGGGATACCACATGTGTGGGACTTTTTGGGAGCCTAGCCGCGTACGGGACCCCGAAAACCAAGCACCGCCTTCAGGATTTCTAGGCACAAATTTTTGATTTCACTCCTCACTACCTATCACAGTTTCGAAGGCCATAAAATGCCAAAATAGCACAAAACACCCCCCAAATGACCCCATTTTGGAAAGTAGACACCCCAAGCTATTTGCTGAGAGGCATGGTGAGTATTTTACAGCTCTCATTTGTTTTTGAAAATGAAGAAAAAAAAAAATTATTATTTTTTTTTTTCAAAACTTTGTGACAAAAAGCGAGATCTGCAAAATACTCACCATACCTCTCAGCAAATAGCTTGGGGTGTCTACTTTCCAAAATGGGGTCATTTGGGGGGGTTTTGTGCCATCTGGGCATTCCATGGCCTCCGAAACTGTGATAGGCAGTGAGAAGTGAAATCAAAAATTTACACCCTTAGAAAGCCTGAAGGCGGTGATTGGTTTTTGGGGTCCCGTACGCGGCTAGGCTCCCAAAAAGTCTCACACATGTGGTATTCCCGTACTCAGGAGAAGCAACAGAATGTATTTTGGGGTGTAATTCCACATATGCCCATGACATGTTTGAGCAATATATCATTTAGTGACAACTTTGTGCAAAAAAAAAAAAAAATTGTCTATTTTCCGCAACTTGTGTCAACATATAAAATATTCCATGGACTCGACATGCCTCTCAGTATATAGCTTGGGGTGTCTACTTTCCAAAATGGGGTCATTTGGGGGGGTTTTGAACTGTTCTGGCATTTTATACACAACATTAGGAAGCTTACATCCACTCTTCTAACTACTTGAAGGCAAAGCCCTTTTTCACACTTTTTGTTTACATGAAAACATGTTTTTTTTTGCAAGAAAATTATGTTGAATCCCCAAACATTATATATATTTTTAAAGCAAAGGCCCTACAGATTAAAATGGTGGGTGTTGCAATTTTTTTTTCTACACAGTATTTGCGCAGCGATTTTTCAAACGCATTTTTTGGGGAAAAAATACACTTTTTTTAATTTTAATGCACTAAAACACACTATATTGCCAAAATGTTTGATGAAATAAAAAAGATGATATTAGGCCGAGTACATAGATACCAAACACGACAAGCTTTAAAATTTCGCACAAACGCGCATTGGCGACAAACTACATACATTTTTAAAAGCCTTTAAAAGCCTTTACAGGTTACGCCGTTAGATTTACAGAGGAGGTCTACTGCTAAAATTACTGCCCTTGATCTGACCTTCGCGGTGATACCTCACATGCATGGTGCAATTTCTGTTTACATATGACGCCAGACCGACGCTTGCGTTCGCCATTGGGCAAGAGCAGTGCAGGACAGGGGTGCTTTTTTTTATTTTTTATTATTAATTTTGCTTTTTTTATTTTATTTTTAAACTGTTGCTTCCATATTTTATTTTTTTTATCATTTTTATTGTTATCTCAGGGAATGTAAATATCCCCTATGATAGCAATAGGTAGTGACAGGTACTCTTTTTTGAAAAAACTGGGGTCTATTGGACCCTAGATCTTTCCTCTGCCCTCAAAGCATCTGACCACACCAAGATCGGTGTGATAAAATGCTTTCCCAATTTCCCAATGGCGCTTTTTATATCCGGGGGGGGGACATTCCCTCCCACTGCTTGTAAAAGCAGTCCAGAGGCTAATTAGCCACTAGGATTGCTTTTACATGAAAGCCGGCCGCTGGCTGAAAAGAATGATACCAAGATGATACCTAAGCCCACAGGCATCATTCTGGTATAAACATTCAAAGTCCAGCAACATACCAGTACGTTGCTGGTCCTTGTTGGACATGTATTGTAATCTTTTATTTCATGCAGCCTGTTGGCTGAACGAAAAAAAAAGATTGATCGGTGGGTATGCCCACCATTAGAATACCGCCCTTCATCCACCCACTTCTAATGATGGGCATACATGCACCATTTATATGTGCCGAAGCATGGGGGCATCTTCCCGCAAAAGTTATGCCGCGTACACATGGTCAGACTTTTCCACGGGCAAGCCTCCGTCGGAATTTCGACCGTATGTACGCGGCATTAGGAGCAAAATCGCTCCTCCGCCCCTGCTGCCCCAATGCTTCGGCATATATGCTTTTTTTTTTTTAACTGTGGTGGTGAAATCACCTCCTACAGCACTGGAGTCGCAGGGATCAGGCCTGTCTCTGCGAACGCTGCAGTTATGTGTGTTGTGTTTTGTAAGTGACAGTGATCGATCGATACTGCACTTGGGTGGCCTGGGCTGGACGGAGGGGCAAAACTCAGGTGCTAGCAGGTATCTGGGCTGATCCCGCTAACACTGCGTTTTTGGGAACCCTAAACTGCTGGGGATGCTAGTATAGATCTGATCAGATCAGATATTGATCTGTTCAGATACTATACCACTAAGGGGGGTGTATGCTTAACGCGTGGGTGTTAGCGCTACTGGCACTAACCTGACGCTGCCTGGGGTGTGACGCAGACCCTCTCTGACACTAAAACCTAATTGATATCACCCGCCGGGCGATCAGGGGGTTAAACCTTTATTGGGTTATATACGGCGGGTGCCCTGACACTATAAAAAGCAAACTAACTAACCAGCGTCACCCGTAACACTTATATGGTGATTACTGGTGAAAGGGTTAACTAGGGGCAATTAGGGGGTTAAAACCTTTATTAGATAATTTATGGGGGTACCTGACGCTATATAAAAACCTGACGACGAACCTAAAAAAAAATTACTGGCTACCTATAGGCATCACCGACACTAAGACAACGATCATAAAAACGATCGCTTAGCGACAGTGGTGATAGGGGGTGAAAGGGTTACCTGGGGGGCGATCAGGGGGTTAAACCTTTATTAGATAATATATGGGGGTACCTGACGCTATAAAAACCTGCGGCGAACCTAAAAAAAATTACTGGCTACCGATCTGCATCACCGACGCTAAGACAGCGATCAGAAAAATGATCGCTTAGTGACAGTGGTGATAGGGGGTGAAAGGGTTACCTGGGGGGTGATCAAGGTGGTTAAACCTTTATTAGGTAATATATGGGGGTACCTGACGCTATAAAAACCTGCGGCGAACCTAAAAAAAATTACTGGCTACCGATCTGCATCACCGACGCTAAGACAGCGATCAGAAAAATGATCGCTTAGTGACAGTGGTGATAGGGGGTGAAAGGGTTACCTGGGGGGCGATCAAAGGGGTTAAACCTTTATTAGGTAATATATCGGGGTACCTGACGCTATAAAAACCTGCGGCGAACCTAAAAAAAATTACTGGCTACCGATCTGCATCACCGACGCTAAGACAGCGATCAGAAAAATGATCGCTTAGCGAC
Source organism: Rana muscosa (assembly GCA_029206835.1). Lineage (NCBI taxonomy): Eukaryota > Metazoa > Chordata > Amphibia > Anura > Ranidae > Rana > Rana muscosa. The sequence continues at coordinate 77,879,969 of CM055121.1, forward strand.
AGTGGTGATAGGGGGTGAAAGGGTTACCTGGGGGGCGATCAAGGGGGTTAAACCTTTATTAGGTAATATATCGGGGTACCTGACGCTATAAAAACCTGCGGCGAACCTAAAAAAAATTACTGGCTACCGATCTGCATCACCGACGCTAAGACAGCGATCAGAAAAATGATCGCTTAGTGACAGTGGTGATAGGGGGTGAAAGGGTTACCTGGGGGGTGATCAAGGGGGTTAAACCTTTATTAGGTAATATATGGGGGTACCTGACGCTATAAAAACCTGCGGCGAACCTAAAAAAAATTACTGGCTACCGATCTGCATCACCGACGCTAAGACAGCGATCAGAAAAATGATCGCTTAGTGACAGTGGTGATAGGGGGTGAAAGGGTTACCTGGGGGGCGATCAAAGGGGTTAAACCTTTATTAGGTAATATATCGGGGTACCTGACGCTATAAAAACCTGCGGCGAACCTAAAAAAAATTACTGGCTACCGATCTGCATCACCAACGCTAAGACAGCGATCAGAAAAATGATCGCTTAGCGACAGTGGTGATAGGGGGTGAAAGGGTTATCTGGGGGGTGATCAGGGGGTTAAACCTTTATTAGGGAGGGTTAGGGGGCTACACTGGACCTAAAACTAAATGTAGTGACACTTTTACAGTCACAAATGTCACTGATTGCAGTGATCACTAAATAAATGGTCACTGCAATCAGTGACACTGTGACTGGGGGCTGGGGGGTGATCTGGGGGGGCCTGGGGGGGCGATTTATGTGTCTATGTGTCCTGGTGTCAGTGTGCTGTTTTGTGCACTAACCTGCATCTTCTCCTGTACGGCGCTCGGTATATGTGAGCGCCGCAGGAGAGATGACATCACTTCCTCCTGCCTGTGTAAACAGTACACAGGCAGGGGAAGCTCTCTCATTCGCCAGGAGCGATCGAGAGGGGGGGGCCGGAATCGAACGGCCGTCCCTTCATGCCTGATCGCTCCTGAAGGTAAAACGACCACCCACTGTAAAGAAGGGGGGTCCGATCGGACCCCCCAACTATACAAAGGCAGTCACGTAGATATACGTGATTCTGCCTGTCGGTGCCATTCTGCCGACGTATATTTACAGTGGGCGGTCGTTAAGTGGTTAAAGGAATATTTCACTTTTTTTTTTTCACTTTATGCATCATTAAAATGATTGCTCCCGAAAAACGGCCGTTTTTAAAACTTAGTTTTGCATTGATACATGTCCCCTGGGGCAGAACCCGGGTCCCCAAACCCTTTTTAGGACAATAACATGCATATTAGTCGTTATAATTAGCACTTTAGATTTCGAACGTTCGCGTCCATTGTATTTAATAGGGTTCTAACGTTCGTGCGAACTTTCGGTCCGTTCGAAGGTTCTGGTGCGAACCGAACCGGGGGGTGTACGGCTCATCGCTAATCTTAAGGCAGTTGGGACCACAGTCACCAAACAAACCATTGGTAATTAGTGATGAGCCGAACACCCCCGGGTTCGGTTCGCACCAGAACCCGCGAACGGACCGAAAGTTCGAACGAACATTAGAACCCTATTAAATACAATGGATGCGAACGTTCGAATTCTAAAGTGCTAATTATAACAACTATTATGCATGTTATTGTCATAAATAGGGTTTGGGAACCCGGGTTCTGCACCAGGGGACATGTATCAATGCAAAAAGAAGTTTTAAAAACGGTCGTTTTTCGGGAGCAGTCATTTTAATGATGCATAAAGTGAAAAAAAAAAAGTCAAATATTCCTTTAAATATCGTACCTGGGGGGTGTCTAAAGTATGCCTGTGAAGTGCCACGTGTTTCCCGTGTTTAGAACTGTCCCTGCACAAAATGACACTTCTAAAGGAAAAAAAAGCCATTTAAAACTGCTTGCGGCTTTAATGTAATGTCTGGTCCCGGTAATATGGATGAAATTCTTTAAGAAAAATGGCATAGCTACCCCATGACCCCCCCCCTACCCCAGCCCATTACCAGCCCCTTTGGGTCTTGTATGGATATTAAGGGGAACCCCGCACATAAAATAAAAAAGGCCCTATATACTCTGAACAGCCGTATACAGGCGGTGCATACAAGACAGGGACTGTAGGTTTGTTCTTATGTAGAATCTGTTTGTAATTTTGAACAGGTACATTGTTGAAGTGTAGCTCCAGCCCAAAAATCTATTTTTAAACTTTTTGGGAAACATAGGTAAGGGTTATCACCCCTGTAACATTTGTTTTGCTGTCTGTGCCCCTGTTCAGAACATTTCACCTCACTTTCCGTCCCAATGACAACTGTTTTTGAAATGTGGTGTTTTTCTTGAAACAAGGATTGCTGATAAAGCATCAGTACAGATGAGACCCCTTTCTCCCATATTTATTCTTACAGGAGAGAATTTTCCTTTCTAGGGGTAGATTTCCTCTCACTTCCTGTTGTCTTCTTTCGTTTGCAAGTAGGAGTCGTTTGTAAGTTGGATGTTTGAAAGTAGGGACCTGCCGTATATACTCTGCAGAAATAGGCCCCTTAGTTGTTGGTGTTGGCACAACACTGTAAGCACTCAGTTACTCTTGGTTGGTGCTGGAACGCCCTGCTGTCAACTATTATATCAGGAATTTTAATTACATATAATTGTTGAACAGTGGTAGTAAAAATTGGGGCTTTGATGGTGGTGCTGGTGCCACAACACTGTAAGCCCTGACAGTTACTCTTGGTGGGTGCAGCAATGGGCCCTGCTGTGAATTATTAGATCAAGAATTGTAATTACATGCCCCTTTTGAACAGGGGCTGAAAAATTGGGCCTTTCGTGGTGGTGGTGGTGGTGGCGTTGCCACAAGACTGTAAGCCCTCAGAGTTACTCTTGGTGGGTGCAGCAATGGACCCTGCTGTGAATTATTAGATCAAGAATTGTAATTGCATGCCCCTGTTGAACAGGGGCTGAAAAATTGGGCCTTAGGCACTGGTGGCACAACACTACAACCCCTCACAGATACTGTACTTGGAGCACAGCAATGAGCCCTGTTGCAAAGTATTGCTTCAAAAATTGTAATGACACGCCCCTGTTAAACAGGGGCTGAAAAATTGGGCCTTAGGCACTGGTGCCACAACACTCCAACCCCTCACAGATACTGTACTTGGAGCACAGCAATGAGCCCTATGGCAAATTATTGCTAAACAAATTGTAATTACACGCCTCTGTAAAACAGGGGCTGAAAAATTGGGCCTTAGCCACTGGTGGCGGCACCCATAAACAAAAATGATCTTCCAAGCTATCATCATCAATCGTATCATTGAGGACTCGGAGGAGGAGGATAGCCAGTCAACATAACAGCACAGGCACTCAGCATCAGCATCAGTCTTGAAGGGATGTGACATGTTAAAATCAATTAGTCTGTTATATCAGCATCAGGTGTGTGGTAGCTGGTGGTGATCCAAGACTGGTTCATCTTGATGAAAGTCAGTCGATCAACCGAGTCGGTGGACAGGCGCACCCTGTGATCCGTGACAAATCCTCCAGCAGCACTGAATGTGCGTTCCGAAAGAACGCTGGATGCAGGACAGGCCAGTAGCTCAATTGCATACTGTGCAAGCTCTGGCCAGTGATCCATCCTCAAGACCCAGTAAGCCAGAGGATTTTCGGTGGGGAAGGTGTCCAAGTCTGACCTTGCCCCTAGATATTCCTGCACCATGTTTATCAGACGCTGGCGATGGTTGCTGGAACCGATCATACTTTGGGGCTGCGGACTAAAGAATTGTCTGAACGCATCGGTCAGACGGCCACCTTCCCCACCGCTCCTTCTTTGACTGGCCGAAGCCTCAGCAACTCGTTGTCCAGGACCAGGAGTTTGTAACCTCCCAGTCTCTGGGAACGCGTTGCACAGACCTTTCTGCAAGGCCTCCCGGAGTTGTCTCATCCTCTGCTCCCTCTGCGACGGTAACATAAGGTCCGCAACCTTACCCTTGTACCGTGGATCAAGGAGAGTGGCCAGCCAGTAATGGTCCCTCTCCTTGATCCGAAGAATACGAGGATCCTTCCGCAGACTTTGCAGGATCAGGGAGGCCATGCAGCGTAGGTTTGCTGAGGCATTCCTCTGGGTCACTAAGGACGACATGATCCGCAGCCACCTCCTCCCAGCCACGTACAAGTCCACTGGTTTCTTGGGACTGTAAATCATCCCTAAAAGACTGCTGCTGATGATGCTGAGTGCCAGCCTCCACCTCCATGCTGACACAATCCTCCTCCTCCTCCTCCTCCTCCTCTTCCTGTGCGATGGGTGGGACAGAAGGAACACTGTCTGGGTAAAGGGGGCCTTGAGAGGCAAGGAAGTCCTCCTCTTCCTGCCTCTGTTCTGCCTCAAGTGCCCTGTCCATTATTCCACGCAGCGTGTGCTCCAACAGGTGGACAAGAGGTACAGTGTCACTGATGCATGCACTGTCACTGCTCACCATCCTCGTGGCCTCCTCAAATGGTGCCAGGACAGTGCATGCATCCCTGATCATGCCCCACTGGCGTGGAGAAAAAAAACCAAGCTCCCCTGACCCTGTCCTGGTGCCGTAGTCGCACAGGTACTCATTGATGGCCCTCTGCTGCGTGTGCAGCCGCTGCAGCATGGCCAACGTTGAGTTCCACCTGGTGGGCATGTCACATATAAGGCGGTTCTTGGGCAGGTTCAACTCCTTTTGCAGCTCAGCCAGGCGAGCACTGGCATTATAAGATCTGCGGAAATGCACACAGACTTTCCTGGCCTGCCTCAGGACATCCTGTAAGCCCGGGTACCTGCCCAAGAACCGCTGCACCACCAGGTTAAGGACGTGAGCCACACAGGGCACATGGGTCAGTTGTCCCTGTCGGAGGGCGGAGAGGAGGCTGGTGCCATTGTCGCAAACCACCATTCCTGGCTTAAGCTGGCGTGGCGTCAACCACCTCTCGGCCTGGCCCTGCAGAGCAGAGCAGACAGGACCTCTGCCCCAGTGTGGCTTCTGTCCCCCAAACACACCAGCGCAAGCACGGCATGGCATCTTTTTGCCTGCGTACTTGCGTAGCCCCGTGAACGGCTACGGAGCACCGCTGGTTCATAGGACAAACCACAGGAAGAGGCCATGGAGGAAGAAGAAGAGGAGGGGGTGGAGGAGAGAGGTGTGTCACAACCAGTAGTAGCATTTTGGAGGCGTGGCGGTGGGACAACCTCCAACACTACTGCACCTTGTCCTGCATCCTTCCCAGCTGCCAAAAGAGTGACCCAATGGGCCGTGAAAGAAAGGTAACGTCCCTGTCCATGCCTGCTGGACCATGAGTCAGCGGTAATATGCACCTTACCGCTGACCGCCCTGTTATTTTAGGAAAAATAAATAAATATGTATGAATTATGCCAGCTGTATAACATGTGTACTAATGTTTCTGATATATGCCGGTTAGATATTCATGTAAAAACTAAAAAATCCTTTTTAAGTAAACAAGATTGGATCCAATTGGTGGAACCTTACCTGATGATTCGCCCACTGGAGATTAGTGCTTAGTTACTATATTGTTGATTATTGTTTATTATTTAGAAATTAATCAAATGACAATTGTACCCTGCACTTTTTGACATATTGGAGCCCGGGGATTTGGGGACTACCCATTGGGCCCACTGACGCTCCCCAGCACAAAAACAGCCCCCGGCTATTTTGATAATCGGGGGCTGACTGCTCATATTTGAGCAAATGGACGGTTATGTGCATATAAATAAATTTCTCTCCCTGTCCTAAGAATTACACACATATGGGACGGAGGGTATTCATGTTACACTGTTTACTACCCATGGGGTTTTGGATTAGTCATTTTTTCCCCATTCCTCCGATGGCGCCGTTTGGCGCAGCACATACAATTGTGCTGCCTTTGCGCTGACCTCTTTGGGTCTGGTGCGGGCAACGGAGTGATCTTCCTTTAGCACTTCCGCCCTTTTCGTTGTGCTGGCGGTCGGGTCGACGTCTGACGTCACCGCGCCGGCGTCGTGGACGTCCTTCACATTTGCGTGGGTGCGCGATGACGCCGGACGCCGCCGGGATCGAGGGCGGCCTCTGTATGCGGTGCCTGTCCGGTAAGAGCCTCTCTATTCATTTTCAATACGTAGTTAATTGGGTTCCTACCCGGACGCACAGTCTAGCCCTTTTGTGGCCTCCCACGCTCTACCTCATTGGTTGAATTCCTTCCTTTTGCAGCTTCACCCTTGGCGCCATTTGAGCTGATTTGCTGCAACACCAGCGACAGCTCTATAAAGAGTCCCACCTGACTTGGCCAGTTGCTGCACAGCCAGAGTGTGGATGTCCTTGCGCCACCTTGACAGGTACTAAGCCCTTTTTTTCAAACACTTCATCATAGTTATGGGATGCCTGGTTACAGGGCTAGTCTGCGATCTAGAAACTATAATCCATTTGTGTATGTTTTTACAGAGAGGCCGTGGCAGTCTTTCCGCTGCAATTTGAGGCTTCCCTGTGAGCTTTGAGGGGCGTTTTTTGGGTTGGTCCTCCTACATATTTCCCCGTGGCTCTGTCATCTTGCCTGCAGTGTTTCTTTGGCCGCTGTATTTGTCTTTATGCGACCAGTAAACTCGCACCATATCCGTTTGGGCTTTACATCACCGGGATAATTCCTCCAAACGGCTGATGTTTATATTACCATTGGAAATGTATGTATGCAACACTATTTGATATAGATGTACTGTATCTTATAGACATATAATTATACAATGTATATATGCATTCATGTATTCTTAAATGAACTTTCATGTATATTTATTTTTCTTTTTCTTTTTCTCCTCCTTTGTTTCTCCCCCCCCCTTTTCTTCTTCTTTTTTCTTATTGTTTATTTCAGTTTATTTTATTTTCTTTCTGCAACAATGTCTATCTTCTAGCTGCCCACATATGGGAGAAATTCAAAATAATGTAATCATGCCAATACACTGTTGTGTATTATATAGCTATCACATACTATGTTGTTTTTTCTCTTATATAGAGACTAAATTGTCTTCAAACTATTGCATGAACCTTGAAGAAGGAAATAATGGAGGCTATCACAGATATAGCTCGAGTATCCGAAACATGTCGGTTGTGTCACCACTAACTATATGACTTATATGTCTCAAGTAGTAAGGTGTCCTCATGCAATTGTTTCTCAATGACTGTATATGTCTGTTCCTCTCTTTGATTTTAAACCATTTTTGATATATAAGTGTATTATGTATAAATAAAATTCTTTATATTTTTCTATATATACTTGGTGGCAATCCATAATTTACTCCAATCCACACAATCCCAGGGGCACCCCTTTTCCAATTTTGTCCAGCGAGGCCAAGACATTGCCTTCCACATGCCGGTAGAGAGCCGGAATAGCCTTCCGTGAGAAAAAGTGGCGTTTGGGAACCTGCCACTGAGGAACCGCACATTGCACAAACTCACGGAAGGGGGCCGAGTCTACCAACTGAAAAGGCAGCAGTTGAAGCGCTAGCAATTTAGCCAAGCTAGCATTCAACCGCTGGGCATGTGGATGGCTGGGAGTGAACTTCTTTCGACGGTCCAGCAGCTGGGGCAGGGAAATTTGCCTGCTAGAATCGGACGTCGGTGTACTGCTAGCAGAGTGGCCGCAAGTACTTGGCTGTGACACACCTAATTCTACACCTTCATTCCTCTCAGTGCATGTTTCAGAGAGGACTGAAGTTATAGTGGGGTTGGAGATCCCAGCTGATGCGGTGCAAGGAGAGGTCCGCTTTGTTCTTTGGTGTGGGTCTTTGAGGTAGGCTTGCCAACGAGCTGCATGGCAGGTCAACATATGTCTGGTCAGGCATGTGGTACCCAAGCGGCTGATGTTTTGGCCACGCGATATACGCTTGAGACATATGTTGCAAACAGCAGCTGTGCGATCTGATGCACTAGCCTCAAAAAAGGCCCACACCAAAGAACTTTTTGAATGACGGGCAGAGGCAGCGCCCTGCACAGGCGGAGCTCTGCGGTGTGATTCCGTCGGTGTACTGCCCTTACGCTGGCCACCAAAGGGCATCCTGCCTCGTTGGAGATGTGCCTCCTCCTCATCCTCCTCCTCCTCCTCTCTCCTATTAGGCACCCACGTGGAGTCAGTGACCTCATCATCACCTCCCTCCTCATCACTGGAGCCAATCTGGCAGTATGCTGCAGCTGCTGGAACATGACTGCCAGATTGGTGTCCTTCTTGAGCATCCCCTCTGTCTGCTCTCACGCTACTGCCTTCCTCTAGCTGGGTTTCATCATCAGACCCTTCGAAACGCTGGGCATCCTCCTGGAGCATGTACCCAACACTGTGCTGAAACAGTTCGGGGGACTCCTCAGGAGGAGGACATGGTGGGTCTAGGGAAGGAGTGACTGATGATGAGTCTGACATTGATACCAGGGAAGAGGACACTTTGGCAGCTGCTTTTCCAGTACCCTGAGCCTGGATGAGAGAGGATGAGGAGGAGGAGGAGGGCTTGGTCATCCACTCTACCAAGTCTTCGGCATGATGTGGCTCAACATGTCCAGCTGCCGAAAAGAAGGACAAGCGTGTCCCATGGCCATGTGCTGATGACAATGCACCGCGTCCACGACCAGCACTGTTGCCCCCAGACACAGAGCCTGCTTGCCCTCTTGTATTGCCTCCTGACTGTCTGCCTCTCCTTGTTTGCCTTCCAGACATTCTAATAGATGTCCTGCAGGGAGATGGGAAAAAAGCAATAAGGGCTACCTTCAGGTGTCCTTCTCTGTCCCTTGAAACAAGGACTTTGACAGTGAAAGAAACTGACACACTCTCCCTACCTACAGTTTTCTGTCCCTAGAAAAAATGTTTTTTTTTAAGCACAAATTAGCACAAGGAGAATTCACTCACTGTCCTTCCAGGTCCCTGGAAACAAGGACTTTGACAGTGAAAGAAACTGACACACTCTCCCTACCTACAGTTTTCTGTCCCTAGAAAAAATGTTTTTTTTAAGCACAATTTAGCACAAGGAGAATTCACTCACTGTCCTTCCAGGTCCCTGGAAACAAGGACTTTGACAGTGAAAGAAACTGACACACTCTCCCTACCTACAGTTTTCTGTCCCTAGAAAAAATGTTTTTTTTAAGCACAATTTAGCACAAGGAGAATTCACTCACTGTCCTTCCAGGTCCCTGGAAACAAGGACTTTGACAGTGAAAGAAACTGACACACTCTCCCTACCTACAGTTTTCTGTCCCTAGAAATTTTTTTTTTTTTAAGCACAATTTAGCACAAGGAGAATTCACTCACTGTCCTTCCAGGTCCCTGGAAACAAGGACTTTGACAGTGAAAGAAACTGACACACTCTCCCTACCTACAGTTTTCTGTCCCTAGAAAAAATGTTTTTTTTAAGCACAATTTAGCACAAGGAGAATTCACTCACTGTCCTTCCAGGTCCCTGGAAACAAGGACTTTGACAGTGAAAGAAACTGACACACTCTCCCTACCTACAGTTTTCTGTCCCTAGAAAAAATGTTTTTTTTAAGCACAATTTAGCACAAGGAGAATTCACTCACTGTCCTTCCAGGTCCCTGGAAACAAGGACTTTGACAGTGAAAGAAACTGACACACTCTCCCTACCTACAGTTTTCTGTCCCTAGAAAAAATGTTTTTTTTAAGCACAATTTAGCACAAGGAGAATTCACTCACTGTCCTTCCAGGTCCCTGGAAACAAGGACTTTGACAGTGAAAGAAACTGACACACTCTCCCTACCTACAGTTTTCTGTCCCTAGAAAAAATGTTTTTTTTAAGCACAATTTAGCACAAGGAGAATTCACTCACTGTCCTTCCAGGTCCCTGGAAACAAGGACTTTGACAGTGAAAGAAACTGACACACTCTCCCTACCTACAGTTTTCTGTCCCTAGAAAAAATGTTTTTTTTAAGCACAATTTAGCACAAGGAGAATTCACTCACTGTCCTTCCAGGTCCCTGGAAACAAGGACTTTGACAGTGAAAGAAACTGACACACTCTCCCTACCTACAGTTTTCTGTCCCTAGAAAAAATGTTTTTTTAAGCACAATTTAGCACAAGGAGAATTCACTCACTGTCCTTCCAGGTCCCTGGAAACAAGGACTTTGACAGTGAAAGAAACTGACACACTCTCCCTACCTACAGTTTTCTGTCCCTAGAAAAAATGTTTTTTTTAAGCACAATTTAGCACAAGGAGAATTCACTCACTGTCCTTCCAGGTCCCTGGAAACAAGGACTTTGACAGTGAAAGAAACTGACACACTCTCCCTACCTACAGTTTTCTGTCCCTAGAAAAAATGTTTTTTTTAAGCACAATTTAGCACAAGGAGAATTCACTCACTGTCCTTCCAGGTCCCTGGAAACAAGGACTTTGACAGTGAAAGAAACTGACACACTCTCCCTACCTACAGTTTTCTGTCCCTAGAAAAAATGGTTTTTTTTAAGCACAATTTAGCACAAGGAGAATTCACTCACTGTCCTTCCAGGTCCCTGGAAACAAGGACTTTGACAGTGAAAGAAACTGACACACTCTCCCTACCTACAGTTTTCTGTCCCTAGAAAAAATGTTTTTTTTAAGCACAATTTAGCACAAGGAGAATTCACTCACTGTCCTTCCAGGTCCCTGGAAACAAGGACTTTGACAGTGAAAGAAACTGACACACTCTCCCTACCTACAGTTTTCTGTCCCTAGAAAAAATGTTTTTTTTTAAGCACAATTTAGCACAAGGAGAATTCACTCACTGTCCTTCCAGGTCCCTGGAAACAAGGACTTTGACAGTGAAAGAAACTGACACACTCTCCCTACCTACAGTTTTCTGTCCCTAGAAAAAATGTTTTTTTTAAGCACAATTTAGCACAAGGAGAATTCACTCACTGTCCTTCCAGGTCCCTGGAAACAAGGACTTTGACAGTGAAAGAAACTGACACACTCTCCCTACCTACAGTTTTCTGTCCCTAGAAAAAATGTTTTTTTTAAGCACAATTTAGCACAAGGAGAATTCACTCACTGTCCTTCCAGGTCCCTGGAAACAAGGACTTTGACAGTGAAAGAAACTGACACACTCTCCCTACCTACAGTTTTCTGTCCCTAGAAAAAATGTTTTTTTTTAAGCACAATTTAGCACAAGGAGAATTCACTCACTGTCCTTCCAGGTCCCTGGAAACAAGGACTTTGACAGTGAAAGAAACTGACACACTCTCCCTACCTACAGTTTTCTGTCCCTAGAAAAAATGTTTTTTTTAAGCACAATTTAGCACAAGGAGAATTCACTCACTGTCCTTCCAGGTCCCTGGAAACAAGGACTTTGACAGTGAAAGAAACTGACACACTCTCCCTACCTACAGTTTTCTGTCCCTAGAAAAAATGTTTTTTTTAAGCACAATTTAGCACAAGGAGAATTCACTCACTGTCCTTCCAGGTCCCTGGAAACAAGGACTTTGACAGTGAAAGAAACTGACACACTCTCCCTACCTACAGTTTTCTGTCCCTAGAAAAAATGTTTTTTTTAAGCACAATATAGCACAAGCACAAAACACACTGACACTCTCCCTACCTATCCTTCTCTTTCCCTAAACTAAAGGAATCCAGGTTAAGCAAGAAAGAAATAAAAGTCACTGTCCCTGCCTATGCTGCTCTATCCCTGCTCCGGAACACACTACACTAGGCCGCCGTGCTGGCGGCCTTTTATAGTGTGGGGCGTGTACTAAACACCCTCAGCAATAATTGGCCACAGGCATCCTGCCTGTGGCCAATCATTGCTCTCCTCGCTGCCGGCGCTGTGATTGGCCAAGCATGCGGGGTCACAGTGCATGCTTGGCCAATCACAGCGCCTGGATGACACTGCGATGGCGTAGTGCATTGTGGGCCGTTCGCGTCACTCGAATTTGGCGCGAACGGCCCAAATCGTTCGATCTTCGTCGAACGATCGAACAGCCGATGTTCGAGTCGAACGTATGTTCGACTCGAACACGAAGCTCATCCCTATTGGTAATACAATGTGCTGCCATGAATTGCAATCCCCCTCCTCATGGTCTCTTTCTAAATTCCACCGAAAAAAGGCAGATGGGGACCACACACGGTCGGAATATGCGATGAAAAAATTCCGTCTGACTTTTTACATTGGAAATTCCGATCGTGTGTACAAGGCATAAGAACACCATCCCTACAGTCAAGCACGGAGGTGGAAACATTATGCTTTGGGGCTTTTTCTCTGCAAAAGGTACAGTCTGACTTTGCAGCATGGAGGGGCCAATGTAAAATTGTAAAATCTTGCATGAGAACCTTCTTTCCTCAGCCAGAACACCGAAGATGTGTTGTGGATGGGTCTTTCAGCATGACAATGACCCAGAACATACTGCCAAAGCAACAAAGGAGTGGCTCAAGAAGAAGCACATCAGGGTCATGGAGTGGCCTAGCCAGTGTCCAGACCTTAATCCTATAGGAAATTTATAGAGGGAGATGAAGCTTCGAGTTGCCAAGCGACAGTCAAGAAACCCTAATGATTTAGAGAAGATCTGTAAAGAAGAGTGGACCAAAATCCCTCTTGAGATGTGTGTAAACCTGGTAAACAACTACAAGAAACATCTTACCTCTGTGCTTGCCAACAAGGGTTTCTCCACCAAGTACTAAGTTATGTTTTTATTGGGCTCAAATACTTGTTTTACTCACTGAACTGCAACTCAATTTATATCATTGGTATCATGTGTTTTTCTGGATTTTTGGTTGATATTCTGTCTCTATCATTTAAAATACACCTATGAAAAAATAATAGACCCTTAATTTCTTTGTAAGTGGGCAAACTTACAAAATCGGCAGGGGATCAAATATTTATTTTCCCCACTGTATGTAAAGGGGCCCCAGAGCAAAGCCATGAGGAGCCAACATTTCCCCCTCCCCCGCAACTCTAATCTGCATTATAAATACCATTCCTCTAGTGAAGTTCCAAACTATTTACATACTGTATATTTGAATTTGAAGTTATCAACAACTTTTTTTATTTTTTTTTGCCAAATTTTATTATTACCTGAACAAATCACTGAATTGGGCCCCTGTGGTTCTGGGCCCCACAGCAGTCAAATAGGGGTTGATTTTTTAAAGATAAATAGACTGTGCACTTTGCAAGTGCAGTTGCACTCATTTTGCTCAGAGTTTAGTGCATGTAGTAAATCTGCTGATTTCCATCACCCAATCATGTACAATCACAAATGCTGTTTTTGATTTCTCTTGAACCTGATTGGGTATTCTTTACAAAGTGAAGTCTATTTGCCTTCAGTGTGCTATGGCTATAGTTAAACCCTTGTTTGTCATTTATGTTCTTTTAAAATAACAATTGTTTACATAAATGAATTTACAGCTGCGTTTTTTGCAGCTTAAAAACGCCTGTCCATGTTATTGTAAATATTAAAAAAAAAAAAAACGTCGGAGCTAAAAACGCGACCGCGCGTTAGTGCGCGTTTTTTGCGCGTTAGTGCGCGTTTTTGCGCGTTTTTTGACGCTCGCGTTTTTTTCTGCCTAATTCTGACGCTGAGGAACGCACTGGTCCTGTTTTTTTTTTACAGCTTACAAACGCCTATGCTCTTTACAGCTCAAAAACGCCTAGGTGGGCATGAAGCTATAGACTAACATGGACAGGCGTTTTTAAGCTGTAAAAAACGCTCAAAAACGCGGCTGAAAAAACGCCCGTGGGCATGAGGCCTAAAAAGTAAATTACCACAAATGGCTTATTTCAATGAGTTGAGAGACTTTGTATACTAGTTTACAGTGATTTACCTACTGTAGCATATCTGACACCCAGAGCAGATAATTGTTTTAACACACCAACAATAAATCAAAAAATATATATAGTAATAATCATGAAATTAAACATCATGCATGTTGGGGGCAGGGGCAAAATCGATCTGTAGAGCGAACACAGCAACAGCAACTTTAACCACTTGCTGACCGCTGCACGACTATATACGTCGGCAGAATGGCTCGGCTGTGCATAGGGACGTACCCGTAGGTCTCATTTAAGAGGCGGCATTGCAGGCGTGCCCATGCCGCCAGCGGAGAGCTCCGTGAGTGTGACCGCGGGGGGACGAAGCGTCAGAACGGGGGATGCCTGCAGGGGCGGATCCAGAGTCTTTTCTCGGGAGGGGCACTGCCAAAAAATATGTTTTTTTGTTGGAAATTTATCGGGGAAATGGCTGGTGACGGTGCTTCAATCATCCCGGCACCATGGTTGTTATGGTGTCAGGATGATTGAAGCGCATTATTTCTATTATTACATTGTAATATAAAATTAAATAGTTCAATGCAGAATCAGTGGGAGCCCTGAGTGTGTCACTTGCCACCGTCGCCTGCAATTAGTGGGAGCCCTGAGCGTGTCACTTGCAACACGTTGTGGGTTGTCACTTGCCACATCACCTGCCACACCTTGCGGATTGTCACTTACCACATCACCTGCTACACCTTGCTGATTGTCACTTGCCTGCCACCAGATGCAGATTGTCATTTGCCACGTCACCTGACACAATTTGCAGATTGTCACTTGCCACGTTGCCTGCCACACCTTGCGGATTGTCACTAACTTGCCTGCTAAGGTGTAGTTTTGGTTGTCTCTTGCTGTGTCCCAGACTCCCAGAGTCAGGCAGCAGAGAGATAATGTAATCTCTCTGCTGCCTGCACAGTGAGGGTGGAAGTCACTGCAGGAATGCAGGGCAGGCACGGGCAGTGAGAGATGATTGGCCAGCTGCCACACTGAGCCTGTTCTCTCACTCTCACCTACGCTGCCAACACACTGAGCAGCACGATCTGCCCACGAACCGCACCGCCCGCTCAAAAACCGTGCCGCAAGCGGAGCCGCCCACTTTCTTACCCGTCTGTGGAGCCGCACGCTATCGCACCTGCCCGCAGAGCGGCCCGACGTGACTCACTGACGTCACTCGTTGTTAGACGCCAAGCGGCCCAGGCGTTAGCAACGAGTGCAGGGAAGAGGCTCCACCCACCTCCTCCTCCGCTCCTGGTATCGTGTCAGTGCGCCGCGTAACTACATTAGACGAGTCTCTCTCTCGGTGCCGCTGATCTGCTGATGTGAGAAACTGAGAGAGAGACTCAGAGAGGCAGCGGCAGACGCAGAACAAGTACTGTATATACTCGAGTATAAGCCGAGGCACCTAATTTTACCCCAAAAAACTGGGAAAAGTTTTTGACTTGAGTATAAGCCTAGGGTGTCCATCTGCATGCCTCACTGTGCCCATGCCTCACTGTGCCCATGCTTCACTGTGCCCATGACTAGACTGATGTTTAACATGGGAGTCTATGGAAGGAGTGCCCGGCTTTGAAAAATCAGTGCTCCCTGGCCGTAGGTCCCCCAGACACCAAACTTTGCACACTTGTAGAGGAGATATAGGGGTATATGTGTGCCAAGTTTTGGGTCCAGGGAACCTATGACCGGCCGGTACCGGGTCCCCAAATTTCGGGAGATCAGGCGCAAAAAAACAAAACAGAGCAAGCAAGTGAGTGTGACAGATGGTCTCGGGGGGGGGGGCAATTGCCCTGTTGCCCCCCCTGGATCCGCCACTGGATGCCTGTGTAAACAAGGCCTCTCCCTGTTCTGCCTAGTGACAGGACACTGATCGTCTGCTCCCTGTAATCGGAAGCAGCGATCAGTGTCGTGTCACATGTAGCCCATCCCCCCACAGTTAGAATCACTCCCTAGGATACACTTAACCCCTTCCCCGCCCCCTACTGGTTAACCCCTTCACTACCAGTGTCATTTACACAGTAATCAGTGCATTTTTATAGCACTGATCACTGTATAAATAACAATGGTCCCAAAATAGTGTCAAAAGTGTCCGATGTGTCCGCCATAATGTCTCAGTCACGATAAAAATTGCTGATCGCCGCCATTACTAATAACAAAAAATAACAATAAAAATGCCATAAAATGATCCCCTATTTTGTAGACGTTATAACTTTTGCGCAAACCAATCAACCAAAAATAGGTAGAATAATACATAATGGCCTAAACTGAGAAAAAAAACGTTTTTTTATATATTTTTTAGGGATATTTATTATAACAAAAAGAAAAAAATATTATTATTTTTTTCAAAATTGTCGCTCTTTTTTGTTTATAGCGCAAAAAAATAAAAACTGCAGAGGTGATCAAATACCACCAAAAGAAAGCTCTATTTGTGGGAAAATTTTGTTTGGGTGTCACGTCGCATGACTGCGCAATTGTCAGTTAAAGCAACGCAGTGCCCAATCACAAAAAATTGGCCCATCATTGTGCAGCCATATCCTCCGGGGCTGAAGTGGTTAACCACTTAACGACCGCCCCATGTACATATACGTCGGCAGAATGGCACGGACAGGCACAATCACGTACCTGTATGTGGCTGCCTTCAGGCGGGTGGGGGGTCCGATTGGTTTCTGGCCACCCCCTCGTGATCGCTCCCAGCGAATTAAATGCTTCCCCTGCCTGTGTAATGTATACACAGGCAGGAGGAAGTGATGTAATCTCTCCTCGAGGCAGTGTTTTTGACCGGAGCTCGAGGAGAGAAGACATCAGGTTAGTGCACAAACACCACACTGACACCAGGACACATAGGCACATAAAATCACCCTCCAGTCACCCCCAGATCATTCCCCAGGTCACCCCCCAGCCCCCAGTCACAGTGTCACTGATTATAGTGATCATTTATTTACTGATCACTGCAATCAGTGTAATTTGTGACTGTAAAAGTTGCAGGGCAGTTAGGTTTAGGCCCATTTAGGTCCAGGGTAGCCCCCTAACACCCCCTGGACCTAAAGGGGTTAAATAAAGGTTTAACCCCTTGATCGCCCCCCAGGTAACCCTTTCACCCCCTATCACTAGTGTCACTAAGCGATAATTTTTCTGATCGCTGTATTAGTGTCGCTGGTGCCGCTAGGTAGCCATTAATTTTTTTAGGTTTGCCACCAGGTTTTTATAGCGTCAGGTACCCCCATATATTACCTAATAAAGGTTTAACACCTTGATAGCCCCCCAGGTAACCCTTTCACCCCCTATCACCAGTGTCACTAAGCAATCGTTTTTCTGATCGCTGTATTAGTGTCGCTGGTGCCGCTAGGTAGCCAGTTATTTTTTTAGGTTCACCGCCAGGTTTTAATAGCGTCAGGTACCCCCATATATTACCTAATAAAGGTTTAACACCTTGATCGCCCCCCAGGTAACCCTTTCACCCCCTATCACCAGTGTCACTAAGCAATCGTTTTTCTGATCGCTGTATTAGTGTCACTGGTGCCGTTAGGTAGCCAGTTATTTTTTTAGGTTTGCCGCCAGGTTTTTATAGCGTCAGGTACCCCCATATATTATCTAATAAAGGTTTTAACCCCTGATTGCCCCTAGAGTTAACCCTTTCACCAGTGATCACCGTCTAAGTGTCACTGGTGACACTGGTTAGCCAGTTAGTTATTTAGTTATTTAAGTTACCTGTCAGGTTTTTATATAGCGCCAGGTACCCCCATATATTACCTAATAAAGGTTTAACCCCTTGATCGCCCCCCAGGTAACCCTTTCACCCCCTATCACCAGTGTCACTAAGCGATCGTTTTTCTGATCGCTGTATTAGTGTCGCTGGTGCCGCTAGGTAGCCAGTTATTTTTTAGGTTCGCCGCCAGTTTTTTACAGCATCAGGTACCCCCATATACATCCTAATAAAGGTTTTAACCCCCTGATTGCCCCTAGTTAACCCTTTCACCAGTGATCACCGTATAAGTGTTACGGGTGACGCTGGTTAGTTAGTTTGCTTTTTATAGTGTCAGGGCATCCGCCGTATATAACCCAATTAAGGTTTAAGCCCCTGATCGCCCGGCGGGTGATATCAATTAGGTTTTATTATCAGAGAGGGTCTGCGTCACCCCAGGCAGCGTCAGGTTAGTGCCAGTAATGCTAACACCCACACTCGAAGCATACCCCTCCCTTAGTGGTATAGTATCTGATCAGATCAATATCTGATCTGATCAGATCTATACTAGCGTCCCCAGCAGTTTAGGGTTTTCCAAAAATGCATTGTTAGCGGGATCAGCCCAGATACCTTCTAGCACCGGCATTTTCCCTTTCCGTCCAGCCCAGCCCACCCAAGTGCAATATCGGTCGATCACTGTCACTTACAAAACACAACACACATAACTGCAGCGTTTTTAGAGACAGGCCTGATCCCTGCGACTCAAGTGCTGTAGGAGGTGATTTCACCACCACAGTTAAAAAAAAGAGCATATATGCCGAAGCATGGGGGCAGCAGGGGCGGAGGAGCGATTTTGCTCCTAATGCTGCGTATATACGGTCAAAATTCCAACGGAGGCTTGCCTATGGAAAAGTCTGACTGTGTGTACGCGGCATAACTTTTTATGCCGCGTACATACAGTCAAAATTCCGACGGAGGCTTGCCCATGGAAAAGTCCGACCGTGTGTATGCGGCATAACTTTTGCGGGAGGATGCCCCCATGCTTCGGCATATATAAATGGTGAATGTATGCCCATCATTAGAAGTGGCTGGATGAAGGGAGGTATTCTAATGGTGGGCATACCCACCGATCAATCTCTTTTTTTCGTTCAGCCAACAGGCTGCATGAAAAAAAAAGATTACAATACATGTCCAACAAGGACCAGCAACGCACTGGTATGTTGCTGGATTTTGAATGGTTATACCATAATGATGCCTGCAGGTTTAGGTATCATCTTGGTATCATTCTTTTAGCCAGCGGCCGGATTTCATGTAAAAGCAATCCTAGCGGCTAATTAGCCTCCGGACTGCTTTTACAAGCAGTGGGAAGGAATGTCCCCCCCCGCAGGGGAGGGCTGGGCTGGGGGCAGAGATGCAATTGCCCCCTGGGCTGCTCTCATATGCTCTACAAAGGCCGCTGTGTCGCCAGCTCAGAACCGCACATGCACAGATTTTGAGCTGGCCGCGTGCGGCATCTCCATCCAGTACTGTTGTGAGCCAGCGATGTCTCAGGGTCTGTGTTACACAGCCCTGCCAAGCCCCTCCCTCCTCCACACGATTGGCTGGCAGAGGCTGGACCTGTTCTCTCTTTTCCCGCAAACACTCCGGGCAGCCCGTGTGCTGTCTTGAAGAGGAATGTATGGGCGGGAAAGTAAAATCTGAGCAGTCGGCTCGAATACAGTGAGTCTCCTGGGAGGCTGAAACTGTCCAAGTAAGTGAGTTCCTCCTCCCTCCCTTTCTCTGCAGCTAAAGAGTTTTTTCCTAGCAGCCTGTGACACTACCTTGCCCTCCTAGGTGTTGATGTGGGCTCATACTGGCATGCTGCGGTTTGTCTGCAGTGCTGGTGTATTGGCAGTCTTCCTGCATGTTGCCCCTGGTCCCATAGAGGTTGCACATTTTTACTGCATGTTCTGAAAGTGCACAAAATGTCCTGAATGCTGCATCTTTGGCTATAGCAGCCAGCAGTGATCACTGTATTCTGATGGCTGGAAAACTTTCACCCCCACAGAGAGTGATTGCTTCGCACTGCCCCCACAGAGAGTGACCGCTTCGCACTGCCCCCACAGAGAGTGACCGCTTTGCACTGCCCCCACAGAAAGTGACCGTTTTGCACTGCCCCCACAGAGAGTGACCCCTTTGCACTGCGGGCAATGAGGAGCAGTCTCTCTCTCTCTCTGTGCAGGCAGTGTGAAGCAGTTCCTCTCTCTCTCTCTGTGCAGGCAGTGTCAAATGGTCTCTTTCTGTACAGGCAGTGTCAAGTGGTCTCTTTCTGTACAGGCTGTGTCAAGTGGTCTCTTTCTGTGCAGGCAGTGTCAAACGGTCTCTCTCTGTACAGGCAGTGTCAAGCGGTCTCTCTCTGTGCAGGCAGTTTCAAATTCTCTATCTCTCTCTCTGTGCAGGCAGTGTCAAGCGGTCTCTCTCTCTGTGTGCAGGCAGCATCAAGCGGTCTCTCTCTATCTCTCTGTACAGGCAGTGTCAAGCGGTCTCTCTCTCTGTGCAGGCAGTGTCAAATGGTCTCTCTCTCTGTGCAGGCAGTGTCAAGCAGGCTCTCTCTCTGTGCAGGCAGTGTCAAATGGTCTCTATCTCTGTGCAGGCAGTGTCAAGTGGTCTCTCTCTGTGCAGGGAGTTTCAAATGGTCTCTCTCTCTATGCAGGCAGTGTCAAGCGGTCTCTCTCTCTCTCTCTGTGCAGGCAGTGTCAAGCGGTCTCTCTCTCTGTGCAGGCAATGTCCAGCGGTCTCTCTCTCTGTGCAGGCAATGTCAAATGGCCTCTCTCTCTCTGTGCAGGCAGTGTCAAGCAGGCTCTTTCTCTGTGCAGGCAGTGTCAAATGGTCTCTCTCTGTGCAGGCAGTGTCAAATGGTCTCTCTCTCTCTGTGCAGGCAGTGTCAAGCGGACTCTCTCTCTCTCTGTGCAGGCAGTGTCAAGCGGTCTCTCTCTCTCTGTGCAGGCAGTGTCAAGCGGTCTCTCTCCCTGTGCAGGCAGTGTCAACTGGTCTCTCTCTCTTTCTCTATGTGCAGGCAGTGTCAAGCAGGCTCTTTCTCTGTGCAGGCAGTGTCAAATGGTCTCTCTCACTCTCTGTGCAGGCAGTGTCAAATGGTCTCTCTCTCTGTGCAGGCAGTGTCAAACGGTCTCTCTCTCTGCAGGCAGTGCCAAGTGGCCTCTCTCTGTGCAGGCAGTGTCTAGCGGTCTCTCTCTCTGTGCGGGCAGTGTCAAATGGTCTCTTTCTGTACAGGCAGTGTCAAGTGGTCTCTTTCTGTACAGGCTGTGTCAAGTGGTCTCTTTCTGTGCAGGCAGTGTCAAGCGGTCTCTCTCTGTACAGGCAGTGTCAAGCAGTCTCTCTCTGTACAGGCAGTGTCAAGCGGTCTCTCTCTGTGCAGGCAGTTTCAAATTCTCTCTCTCTCTCTGTGCAGGCAGTGTCAAGCGGTCTCTCTCTCTGTGTGCAGGCAGTGTCAAGCGGTTTCTCTCTCTCTCTCTGTACAGTCAGTGTCAAGCGGTCTCTCTCTCTGTGCAGGCAGTGTCAAATGGTCTCTCTCTCTGTGCAGGCAGTGTCAAGCAGGCTCTCTCTCTGTGCAGGCAGTGTCAAATGGTCTATATCTCTGTGCAGGCAGTGTCAAGCGGTCTCTCTCTGTGCAGGGAGTTTCAAATGGTCTGTCTCTCTGTGCAGGCAGTGTCAAGTGGTCTCTCTCTCTCTCTGTGCAGACAGTGTCAAGAGGTCTCTCTCTGTGCAGGCAATGTCAAGCGGTCTCTCTCTCTGTGCAGGCAATGTCAAATGGCCTCTCTCTCTCTGTGCAGGCAGTGTCAAGCAGGCTCTTTCTCTGTGCAGGCAGTGTCAAATGGTCTCTCTCTCTCTCTCTGTGCAGGCAGTGTCAAGCGGTCTCTCTCTCTCTCTGTGCAGACAGTGTCAAGCGGTCTCTCTCTCTGTGCAGGCAGTGTCAAGCGGTCTCTCTCCCTGTGCAGGCAGTGTCAAGTGGTCTCTCTCTCTCTCTCTCTATGTGCAGGCAGTGTCAAGCAGGCTCTTTCTCTGTGCAGGCAGTGTCAAGCGGTCTCTCTCTGTGCAGGCAGTGTCAAGCGGTCTCTCTCCCTGTGCAGGCAGTGTCAAGTGGTCTCTCTCTCTCTCTCTATGTGCAGGCAGTGTCAAGCAGGCTCTTTCTCTGTGCAGGCAGTGTCAAATGGTCTCTCTCCCTCTCTGTGCAGGCAGTGTCAAATGGTCTCTCTCTATGTGCAGGCAGTGTCAAGCGGCCTCTCTCTCTGCAGGCAGTGCCAAGTGACCTCTCTATGTGCAGGCAGTGTCTAGCGGTATCTCTCTCTGTGCGGGCAGTGTCAAATGGTGTCTCTCTCTCTCTCTGTGCAGGCAGTGTCAAGTGGTCTCTCTCTCTCTCTCTGTGCAGGCAGTGACAATTGGCCTCTCTCTCTCTCTCTGCAGACAGTGTCAAATGGTCTCTCTCGGGCAATATGGAGCAGTCTCCCCCCTCTCTCTCTCTGTGTGGGGAATGTGGTGTAAATGGATAGTGAGCTGATTCGGTGGTTCAATGGGCCACTTGACTGGATTTGCCCCCCAGGCCTAAGGCAACCAGCCCTCCCCTGCCCCCCCCGGATATAAAAAGCGCCATTGGGAAATTGGGAAAGCATTTTATCACACCGATCTTGGTGTGGTCAGATGCTTTGAGGGCAGAGGAAAGATCTAGGGTCTAATAGACCCCAGTTTTTTCAAAAAAAGAGTACCTGTCACTACCTATTGCTATCATAGGGGATATTTACATTCCCTGAGATAACAATAAAAATGGTAAAAAAAAAAAAAAAATGGAAGGAACAGTTTAAAAATAAAATAAAAAAGCAAAATAAATAATAATAAAAAAAAAAAAAAAAGCACCCCTGTCCCGTCCTGCTCTTGCGCAAAGGCGAGCGCAAGTGTCGGTCTGGCATCATATGTAAACAGCAATTGCACCATGCATGTGAGGTATCACCGCAAAGGTCAGATCGAGGGCAGTATTGTTAGCAGTAGACCTCCTCTGTAAATTTAATGTGATAACCTGTAAATGCTTTTAAAGGCTTTTAAAAATGTATGTCGTTTGTCGCCACTGCGCGTTTGTGCACAATTTTAAAGCATGTCGTGTTTGGTTTCCATGTACTCGGCCTAAGATCATCTTGTTTATTTCATCAAACATTTGGGCAATATAGTGTGTTTTAGTGCATTAAAATTAAAAAAGTGTATTTTTTCCCCAAAAAGTGCGTTTGAAAAATCGCTGCGCAAATACTGTGTGGAAAAAAAAATGCAACACGCACCATTTTAATCTGTAGGGCCTTTGCTTTAAAAAAATATATAATGTTTGGGGGTTCAACGTAATTTTCTTGCAAAAACAAAATATGATTTCATGTAAACAACAAGTGTCAGAAAGGGCTTTGTCTTCAAGTGGTTAGAAGAGTGGATGATGTGTGACATAAGCTTCCTAATGTTGTGCATAAAAGGCCAGGACAGTTCAAACCCCCCCCAAAATTACCCCATTTTGGAAAGTAGACACCACAAGCTATTTGCTGAGAGGCATGTCGAGTCCATGTAATATTTTATATGTTGACACAAGTTGCGGGAAAAAGACAATTTATTTTTTTTGCACAAAGTTGTCACTAAATGATATATTACACCCCAAAAAATATTCTGTTGCTTCTCCTGAGTACCACATGTGTGAGACTTTTTTGGGAGCCTAGCTGCGTACGGGACCCCAAAAATCAAGCACCGCCTTCAGGCTTTCTAAGAGTGTAAATTTTTTATTTCACTCCTCACTGCCTATCACAGTTTTGGAGGCCATGGAATGCCCAGATGGCACAAAACCCCCCCAAATGACCTATTTTTTAAAGTAGACACCCCAAGCTATTTGCTCAGAGGTATGGGGAGTATTTTGCAGATCTCTCTTTTTGTCACAAAGTTTTGAAAATCGAAAAGAAAAAAACAAAAACTATTTTTCTTTACTTTCTTCATTTTCAAAAACAAATGTGAGCTGTAAAATACTCACCATGCCTCTCAGCAAATAGCTTGGGTTGTCTACTTTCCAAAATGGGGTCATTTGGGGGCATTTGTGCTATTTTGGCATTTTATGGCCTTCGAAACTGTGATAGGTAGTGAGGAGTGAAATCAAAAATTTGCGCCCTTAGAAATCCTGAAGGCAGTGCTTGGTTTTCGGGGCCCCGTACGCGGCTAGGCTCCCAAAAAGTCCCACACATATGGTATCCCCATACTCAGGAGAAGCAGCAAAATGTATTTTGGGATGCAATTCCACATATAACCATTGCATGTGTGAGCAATATATCATTTAGTGACAACTTTTTGTATTTTTTTTTTGTCATTATTCAATCACTTGGGACAAAAGAAAAATATTCAATGGGCTCAACATGCCTCTCTGCAATTTCCTTGGGGTGTCTACTTTCCAAAATAGGGTATTTGGGGGGGGGGTTGTACTGCCCTGCCATTTTAGCACCTCAAGAAATGAGATAGGCAGTCATAAATTGAAAGCTGTGTAAATTCCAGAAAATGTACCCTAGTTTGTAGACGCTATAACTTTTGCGCAAACCAATAAATATATGCTTATTGACATTTTTTTTACTAAAAACATGTGGCTGAATGCATTTTGGCCTAAATGTATGACTAAAATTGAGTTTATTCGATTTTTCTTATAACAAAAAGTAGAAAATAATTTTTTTTTCAAAATTTTCAGTCTTTTTACGTTTATATCGCAAAAAATAAAAATCGCAGAGGCAATCAAATACCATTAAAAGAAAGCTCTATTTGTGGGAAGAAAAGGACGCAAATTTCATTTGGGTACAACATTGCATGTCTTTGCAATTTCCAGTTAAAGCAGCGCAGTGCCAAATTGTAAAAACACCTCTGGTCTTTAAGCTGCGTTTTGGTCCAGGGCTTAAGTGGTTAAAGGCTAAATACACCTTTTACAATTTTTTTTAGTAAATGCACAAAAGCAGATATATTTGCAGGAAAAAAAAATCATCTTTCCACTCGTGTTCCATTGAGAACTTCAATCTGTCTGCCGCTGTGGAGGATGGGACTTGTAGTTTATTCATTTACAGATCTCTGTGAATGAATGACATGGCTGTGCAGGTGGAGCCCTAGGTCCTGTTAAAAAAGTAAAAAGTGAAAGTGTTTAAATTAGGGTTGTCCCGATACCACTTTTTTAAGAACGAGTACAAGTACCGATACTTTTTTCCAAGTACTCGCCGATACCGAATACCGATACTTTTTTTTTTATCTCTTTTAAAAAAAAAAATTTTTTTTTTTTTTTTTTACAATTTTTTTTATTTATTTATTGATTGATTTTTTATAATGTTTTCTTTTTTTAAGGGGTGGGGGGTGGACAGTGTCAGTGTGTTTTTTCTTCTATTTTATTTTATTTATTTTTTACAATTCATTTCTTTATTATTTAGTTTTTTTATTAAATTTTTTATTTTTTTATCAGCCCTGTTGGGGGGCTTTGGTGAGATATCAGGGGTCTTAACAGACCTCTGACATCTCCCCTTTGAGACAGAGAAAGGGACTAGGGACAGATTCCCCAGTCCCTTTCTCAGCAGCCTCTGCTGCGCTGAAAATGAATGGAGAGAAGACAGGCTCCTCTCCATTCATAAACTGAAACATTGTAACACAGTTTACGATGTTTCAGTTTTGTGAATGAACAGAGTCAGTGATCACTGACTCTGTTCATTCGGAACAGTAAGGAGCCGGGTTTACCGGCTCCTACCTCCGCTCTCCATCCTGACAGTAAGAGGGGGTGGAGGAGGAGAACGGAAGGGGATGGCAGCACGGAGGAAGACACCAGAGTGGAGGGGGTCACGGACGGAGGGAGACACCAGAGTGGAGGGGGTCACGGAAGGAGGGAGACACCAGAGTGGAGGGGGTCACGGACGGAGGGAGACACCAGAGTGGAGGGGGTCACGGACGGAGGGAGACACCAGAGTGGAGGGGACACGAGACTGCAGAACGGAGGGGGGCTGGAGGAGGATGCGAGGACAGTCAGCGGTGATCGTGTGAGTTACAAGCACCGATCACCGCTGATTTCACTACAGCAGCTTAAAGGGGGGGGGGGAAAGGCGGAGAGACTTTTAAATCTATACAGCGGTGATCTCCCACGCACTGATCACCGCTGACTGTCCAGGTATCGGGTGAAGCATCGGGAGCATTTGCCCGAGTACAAGTACTCGGGCAAGTGCTCTGTATCGGTACCGATACCGATACTAGTATCGGTATCGGGACAACCCTAGTTTAAATAGCATGCACATATTCACTACAATATGTTGGGGCTTTTTCAAGTGAAATAAATACACCCTACTCTCCATCCTGACAGTAAGAGGGGGTGGAGGAGGAGAACGGAAGGGGATGGCAGCACGGAGGGAGACACCAGAGTGGAGGGGGTCACGGACGGAGGGAGACACCAGAGTGGAGGGGGTCACAGATGGAGGGAGACACCAGAGTGGAGGGGGTCACGGACGGAGGGAGACACCGGAGTGGAGGGGGTCACGGACGGAGGGAGACACCAGAGTGGAGGGGACACGAGACTGCAGAACGGAGGGGGGCTGGAGGAGGATGCGAGGACAGTCAGCGGTGATCGTGTGAGTTACAAGCACCGATCACCGCTGATTTCACTACAGCAGCTTAAAGGGGGGGGGAAAGGCGGAGAGACTTTTAAATCTATACAGCGGTGATCTCCCACGCACTGATCACCGCTGACTGTCCAGGTATCGGGTGAAGCATCGGGAGCATTTGCCCGAGTACAAGTACTCGGGCAAATGCTCTGTATCGGTACCGATACCGATACTAGTATCGGTATCGGGACAACCCTAGTTTAAATAGCATGCACATATTCACTACAATATGTTGGGGCTTTTTCAAGTGAAATAAATACACCCTACTGTTGATTTTTAGATTAAAATCTGGCTGGTGTGGATCCTGTTAAAAAAGTGGA
Organism: Rana muscosa; assembly: GCA_029206835.1. Classification (NCBI taxonomy): domain Eukaryota; kingdom Metazoa; phylum Chordata; class Amphibia; order Anura; family Ranidae; genus Rana; species Rana muscosa. The sequence goes on from CM055121.1 coordinate 77,906,385, forward strand.
TTAGTGAAAGTGTGATTGTAGCCATATTAGTGCACTTGCAACAGAAACAATTGAATACTGTCCGTGATACTTTTTTATTTGCAGTAACATTTTAGGACAATCTTTCGGGGTATGTCCTCTTCTTTTTTCCCCTCAGAGATTAGTACTGCTTGGACCTTGAAGAAGGGGACATATCCCAAAAGCTTGTCCTTAAATAAGTGTATGTTAGAGCAAATAAAAAAAGTATCATGAACAGTACTCAATTGAAAGTGTTTAAATACAATTCACATAGTCACTACAATCGTTTGCGGCTTTTTTTCATCAAAATATATACATCCTAACGTAGATTTTCTGAATAAAAGCTGGCTGGTGCGGGTCCTGTTAAAAAAAGTGGCCTAGTGAAAGTATTTAAATATTGTAGACATGCCCGCTACAATGTTTTGGGTGTTTTTTCAGCAAAAAAATACATTCTACTGTTGATTTCTTCTCAGTTCAATATTTTTATTGAGATTTACATGAGAAAGACATAATAATCTGTGAGCTCATATATGGGAAACAGTTAACAACAAAAGTGTCAAATATGAGAGCAATTGTCACAGTATAATTGATCAGAAACATATATGAAAACAGGTCTTATAAGGCTTATGGCAATATAAATTAATTAAAACAGCAAAAACTAGAGCAATTAAAATTGGCGTTTCAAACGAGGCTTGCCTCCAGACCACCCATCCACCCCTAATGGGCTCAAACCGTGGATGGGTGGTGGCAAAGCTATTTAAACTGAGAACAAAACCACCAACAATATAGTATCTATTGTAAAGAACATAAAGAGACTGAAATATTTAAATCATAAGTCTGAAATGTCTTCTACACTAGGTCAAACAACTGGAAATAAAAATGGTATCATAAGGAGAAGACAATAATATTTATCTAATTCAAATTTTGACAACCAAATATACAAATAAGGAGAAACCCATATTAAGTATGAATTATGTCAGAGTACAGAGAAAAATCGAAAGGATAGAGAAAAAAAAGAAAAAGAAAAAGGTAATAGTGATAAAAATATGTAGGAAGCAAGCTATATAAGATCAGAGCTAAGTGCAAAATTGATAGCAAGCTAAAGAACCCACTATTAATGTTACTGTATATATATAAAAAAAAAGATAGAGAAAGAAAGGAAAGGGGAGAGAAAAAAGAAGGAATAGGAAGTGTCCCCCATGACGATGGCGCGGCCTACGCCCAGAAAAAGCTTATAATCAACAATAACAATGAAAGATTATTGCGTCAACAACAAAGAGTAATCAAAGTCTCGGTGAAGATGGTGTTTAACCCAAGGTTTCCAAATTTTATTGAATTTACCAATATTATCATCTTCTATGGCTGTCATTTTGGCAAATAAGAGGGCTTTTAGCATCCTATGCTTGGCTTCAGCCACTATTAAGTTAGGGGATTTCCAAGCCTTGGCAATAGTTTGTTTGGCTGCGGTTGTAAGGTTAAAGTGGTTGTAAACCCATGTGAATTTTTTTTTTTTTAAATCACCTGTAAGAGAAAGCCATAATGAGCTAATATGACTAGCATAATAGCTCATTATGCATCACTTACCTTAGATCGGGGCCCCCGAAGCCATCCTGGTCTCCCTCTCCAGCCGCAGCCATCGCTGCGGCGATAGTCGGAAGGTTACCGGAGCGGCGAAGACGTGACTCCGCGCATGCGCGCGTGAGCCGTCGAATTCGGCTAAGTCGTCGAATGATGGGACTTAGCCGGATTTGTGAATGGGATTAACCCCATGAATGCGCCGTTGTCTACGGCGCGCATGCGCCGTAGACACGGATGCATGTCGTTTTTAGCAAATATCTCCTAAACCGTGTAGGTTTAGGAGATATTTCTTGCACCTACAGGTAAGCCTTAAGGTGCAAGGCTTACCTGTAGGTGCAAGTTGCAAAAGTGGGTTTACAACCATTTTAATAAGGAGTTGAAATTGAGTATGGGTGAGTGTAGCTGGTTTAAGGTTAAGAAGGGCCACGGAGGGCTCTGGAATTATAGTGATTTCCAAGGCTTTAGATGCCATGGCAAATATCTTTACTCAGAAATCTTGGGCTACTTGGCATTGCCACCATATGTAAAAAAAATGCGTACCCGATGAGGAACATCCACGAAAACAATTTTCGGAATATGTTGGGTCATATTTTGCTAATCTGGCTGGTACTAAGTACCAACGTGCAATAACTTTGAAATTAGTTTCTAATGCATAACAATTTGGGGAAGAGGTTTTGGTAGCCAACCACATTTTGAACCAGTCATCTTCATCAAACACTTGATTAAAATCCTGCGACCATTTAGCCACATATGTGGGGACCAAATTGTTGGATATAGTGGTGATGAGTTGATATAGTAGTGAAATAAGTCCCCTAATATGTGGGTCACTCTTACAGATGCGTTCAAATTGTGTCATTTGGTTGAGCAATGAACCTGTATTAATAAGAGGTGCATAAAAGTTTTTTATTTGTAAATAATGAAAAAGTTCAGTCCTAGGAAGCCCAAACGTCTCACAGAGTACAGGGAATGTATGAAATTCAGAGGAAGAAGTTAAATTATGCAGCCGGGTTAAATTTGTCGTTGACCAAGCAGCAAAGGACTTTGGGAATTTCCAGGCAGGGTAGAAAGCTGGATTTTTGAGAAAAGAGAGGAGGGGGTTATGCATGGATTGGAGCTTATGAGAAGTTTTAAATTTGTCCCATATGGCCAAGGAGTGTTTAGTAATAGGGTTATTAAGATGTGCTCTATCTTTGGGTTGAAGCCACAGTAGATTAGCCACTAAAATGGGGTCACTATCGACGGATTCGATAGCTACCCACAAAGGGATTTCCTTAGTAGTATGATATTTAGGAAGCTGTGATAATTGAGTGGCATAATAGTAGTAAGAAAAGTTAGGCACACCCAACCCTCCTTTGTTTTTAGGAAGATAGAGTGTTGCAAGGGATATAAGGGTTTGGTAGGACCCGATATAAATGACATGACCCTTCTTTGTAGCAGTCTTAAAAAATAGGACGGAAATGGGACCGGAAGAACTTTGAATAAATATAAAAATTTTAGAAGTATTGTCATCTTGATAGCATTAATTCTCCCTAACCACGACAAGGGAAGAGAAGACCATTGTTTCATTAGCCCGGTAATTTGTTTCAATAATGGAAGGTAGTTAGCTGCAAAGAGGTCTGACAAGGAAGTTGTAATTTGAACTCCTAAATATAAAAGTTGGTGAGGTACCCAGTTAAAAGGTAGTGAGGATTTAGCTTGTATAAGTTCAGTCTGTGTCAAAGAAATATTAAGTGCATTAGATTTTGCAGGGTTGACAAATAAACTGGAGATGTGAGCAAATCTATCTAATAAATTTAATAGAATCGGGGCAGATATATGTGGATGAGTCAAGAAGATTAGAACATCGTCTGCGAAGAGACATATTTTATGCTGCAGTCCTCCCAATTCAATACCTTTAATATCAGGGTTGGTTCTGATTAAAAGTGCCAGAGGTTCTATAAGGAGAGCAAAGAGTAATGGGGAAAGGGGACAGCCCTGTCTCGTACCTCTTCTAATATCAAACATTGCAGATTTGTAGCCAGCATATTTAACATATGCTCGTGGGTTATTATATAAAGAGGAGATCCAGGTAAAAATATGGTTCCCAAAACCCCATTTACCCAAAATGTATTGCATGTATGGCCAAGTGACCGAATCAAATGCCTTCCTGACATCTAAAGAAAAGAGGCAAGTTGGGATACGTCTGTGTTTGGCAGCATGATTGAGTAGAAGGGCTCTTCTAATATTATCTCCCGCTTGTCGTGTGGGCATAAATCCTGTCTGATCTTGATGAATTAAGCGGCCTATAATGGGATTAAGTCGATTTGCAATAATTTTGGCTAAAAGTTTAATGTCCAAATTTAATAGAGATATGGGACAGAAATTGGACCAAGAGGTAGGGTCTAATTTGGGTTTAGGGAGCATGGTTTTTATAGAAGTCGGTATTTCTGTTCGAAACATATGTCCTTGAAGTATAGAATTGAAGGCTCTAGTTAATATAGGTGTCAGCGTGGAAGCGAACTGTTTGTAATAAGAAGCTGAAAACCCATCTGGACCCGGTCTTTTGTGGGGTTTTAAAGCTTTTATAGCATTTTTGACTTCTATTTCTGTAATGGGACACTCAAGAAGGGCATGTTGTTCGTTGTCTATAGTAGGTAAACTGATAGTATTAAGTAGGGTATCTGCTTTTGACTTATCAAAGTCTAAGGTGGGAGAGTAGAGTTTAGCTACCGTAAATTAGAATGGAAGACCTCTAATATTGTGACTGGGTTGGAAACGAAAAGGATGTTTGGACAGCCGCACTCCAGGAAAAAATTCCTTAAATGTCCTTTATTGGTAAAAATAGAACACACTACAATCCACCGAAAACAGGAAATCGGGACACACAGCTGACGTTTCGCACTGATACTCAGTGCTTACTCATAGCTCAGTGCTCAGTGCTTACTCAGCTGTGTGTTCCGATTTTCTGTTTGCTGTGGATTGTAGTGTTTTCCATTTTTACCAATAAAGGACATTTAAGGAATTTTTTCCTGGAGTGCGGCTGTCCAAACATCCTTTTCGTTTTCTGCTACATGCATTGCCAGCACCCGTGGTCTTCAGGAGGAGATTGATCAGCCAAGCACACCTACCTGGAGCAGTCACTTTCCTTTCCCCATTGTGACTGGGTTACTAAAATATGCATCCCCTGATGTTTTTAATCTAATTGGCGTCTGAGTGTGTTTTATTGCTTTTAAACTACATGACAGAAGTTTATCGGGTTTATTGGCTTTAAGATAATAGGTATGTTGACGTTTATGTAAAAGTCTTTCTGCTGAGTCGGTTAGAAAAAGGTCCAGATCAAGACAGGCTTTATCTAGTCTCGCATTATTGGAGGCAGTCGGGGAAGTTTGAAAATCTAAATGACATGTGTTGAAATTAGCTTCTAATTTAGCAAATAGGACCTTACGTGTTTTCTTAATAGCATTAGCCTGTTGCATTAATTTGCCTCTAATTACAGTTTTGTGGGCTTCCCATATAGTAAGATCAGAAACATCAGTTGTGTCATTAACCGAGAAATATTCTGTAAGGGCTTGTTCAATTTCTAAACAATGAGAGGGATGGGTCAAATTAATATCATTGATGTACCAAGTCGTATCTTGTGATCTAGGTATTAAGGAGGTTATGGTGGTACAGACTGCACAGTGATCTGTCCACGGGGAAGGAATGATTTTAGAGGAAAGTATCTCCGGGACCATGCTAGATAGGACAAAAATGTGATCTATACCTAAAAGGAATTATGTGGATGCGAGTAGTGTGTAAAAAGCCTACTAGTTGGGTTAAGCTCACGCCATGTGTCTACTAACTTGTGTGTGGTAAGTAATTGTTGGAATGTGAACTTGATAGGGTTGGAGGGTGGGATTGAAGGAGATTTATCAAGAAAGGGGAAAATAGTCGCATTTGAATCTCCACATAGGATCACTGTTCCAAATTTATGAGCTTCCACTACCTGGAGAAGATGCGATAGAAAAGCCAACGGGCGTTTATTGGGGGCGTAATAGGATACAATTGTGATTGCCAAATCCAAAATGTATCCTGTGAGCAGAAGATATCTGCCCTCAGGATCTTTCAATTGAGAAATAAGATTAAATGGGACAGTGCGATGAAAGCCAATCAGTGTACCTCTTTGCTTAACAGTGGCTGAAGCTGTATAAAACTGAGGATAGGCGGCAGATAAAAATTTAGGGGAAGAATTATCGTTGAAATGGGTTTCCTGCAGACAGATAATATGTGCTTTTTTAGCTGAAAAAAAACTGCATCGCTTTAGTACGTTTATGTGGAATGTTGAAGCCTTGCACGTTTAAAAATGCAATGTTTAGAGGAGCCATAATATGGTTAGAACATGTATCTTTGCAAGCAAAGCCAACTCTGGGATGAGGGCCACGACCACCACCAGGGGAGAGAGAAGAGAGATAAAGAAAGATAGAGAAAAATAGTAAAGAAAAAACTAAGCAAAATATAAAAACCCTAATATTATGAATATAAATATATAAGCAATACCTGAACAACAGGGCTTGAGAACATCTCAGGGGAACATCAAATGAATAGAGTTTAGCGGACACCTGGATATTCGGGTTCGACGGGTTCGGCCGAACTTCGGAAAAAAGTTCGGGTTTGGGACCGAACTTTAACCCGAACCCGGACCCGAACCCGAACCCCATTGAAGTCAATGGGGACCCGGACTTCTAAGGACTAAAAAGGCTCTAAAAAAGTAATGGAAAGGGCTAGAGGGCTGCAAATGGCAGCAAAATGTTGTTAAGAGCATGGCAAGTGCTCTGCAAACAAATGTGGATAGGGAAATAACTTAAAATAACATAAAAAAATAATAATAATAATCTTGACCTAGGAGGACGAGGTCCATATGGAGTAGGAGGTTGAGGTGGCGGTGGATGTGGCTGTGTAGGTGGAAGCGGCGGTGGAGGAGGACGAGGTAGCCAACACTGATTCAAAAATACAACAATGGCTGGGTAAGGCCGGTGATGTGTCGAATTCTGTCCCCCATCAAATAGTGTCCACCCTGTACTGCGCTTGCTCAGTATGTAGGACAAGGGGATTTCGAAAATCTCCCAAGACGAACGGCGCCTGCGTGGTGAGTTCAGGTGAAGGCCACACCATCCGTGGTTCAAGCCGAGCCAAGTGAGGCCGTACCCGAAGCGTGGCGATCGAACCGAGCCCGTGAGGGGCCCTGTTACTATGTGCTACCGTATGTCCACTTGGATGGTGGGGCTTGAACCTGCACTCACAGCGCAGGCGCCGTTCATCTTCGGAGATTTTGTGAACCTCCTTGTCCTCTGTACTGCGCAAGCGCTGCGCCTTCGCAGTATGGGCCAGACACAATCCGATGGCCGGACAGTTTTTGTCACAACACCGGTATACATGTCTATTCTGCACAAGGTATGGACAAGTCCTGTGGGATCCATGCCTGGTTCATTTTAATGAACGTGAGCTTGTCCACATTGGCTCTGGACAGGCGGCTGCGCTTGTCTGTGATAACGCCCCTTGCCGTGCTAAATACACGTTCAGATAATACACTGGCTGCAGGGCAGGCCAGCACCTCCAAGGCATAAAGGGCAAGCTCAGGCCATGTGCCCAATTTGGAGACCCAGAAGTTAAATATGGTAGACTCGTCATCCAGTACGTGTAGGCCTGTGGACACATACTGCTCAACCATGTTGGTGAAATGCTGCCTCCTGCTAAGACGTTCCATCTCAGCTGGTGGTGCTGGTTGTTGTGGCGTGCTGACAAAGCTTTTCCACATTTCAGCCATGCTAACCCTGCCTTCTGAGGTGCTGCCGGTGCCCCGGCTGCGTTGGCGACCTCTTCCTCCTCCTCTGCCTTCGCCTTGTGCTTCCACCGTACGCCCGCTGTCAGGTGGGAATGCCACCAGCAGCGCGTCTACCAGCGTGCGCTTGTACTCGCGCATCTTACGATCCCGCTCCAGTGAGGGAATTAAGGACGGTACATTGTTCTTGTAACGGGGATCCAGCAGGGTGGCCACCCAGTAATCAGCACCAGTTAAAATGTGGGCAACTCGGCGGTCATTGCGGAAACACTGCAGCATGTAATCGCTCATGTGTGCCAGGCTGCCCAGAGGCAAAGAAAAGCTGTCCTCTGTGGGAGGTGTATCGTCTGTGTCCTCTGTATCCCCCCAGCCACGCACCAGTGATGGCCACGAGCTGGTCTGGGTGCCACCCTGCTGTGAAAATGGCTCCTCCTCCTCCTCCTCCTCCTCCATCTCCTCCTCCACCTCGTCATCCTCCAGAACTGTGCCCTTTCTGCCGGAAAATTGTGTACCTGGCGTTTGTTGGTGCAGGAACCCACCCTCGTAGCCACTTGTGAAAGACTTCCCTGAAAGCCTTTGAAATGATCCCGCTTCCTCCTCCTCCTCCTCCTGTGCCACATCCTCTTCCATCATCGCCCGAAGCGTTTTTTCAAGGAGGCATAGAACTGGGATAGTAACGCTAAGAACGGCGTCATTGGCACTGGACATGTTGGTGGAGTACTCGAAACAGCGCAACAAGGCACACAGGTCTCGCATGGAGGCCCAGTTATTGGTGGTGAAGTGGTGCTGTTCCGCAGAGCGACTCACGCGTGATTGCTGCAGCTGAAACTCCACTATCGCCTGCTGCTGCTCGCACAGTCTGGCCAGCATGTGCAAGGTGGAGTTCCACCTTGTGGGCACGTCACATATGAGGCGGTGAGCGGGAAGGCCGAAGTTACGCTGCCACGCTGACAGGCGAGCAGCAGCAGGGTGAGAACGCCAAAAGTGCACACACACAGCCCGCACTTTCTGCAGCAGCTCTGGCATATTGGGGTAATTTTTAAGGAACCTCTGGACCACCAAGTTCAGCACATGCGCCAGGCAAGGGATGTGCGTCAAACCGGCTAGGCCCAGAGCTGCTACGAGATTTCGCCCATTATCGCACACCACCAGGCCGGGCTTGAGGCTCACTGACAGCAACCACTCATTGGTCTGTTGTTCCATGTCCCTCCACAACTCCTGCGCGGTGTGGGGTTTTTCCCCCAAACAGGAAAGTTTTAAAACTGCCTGCTGTCGTTTACCCCTGGCTGTGCTGAAGTTGGTGGTGAAGGTGTTACGCTGACCGGATGAGGAGGCGGTAGAGGATGAGGAAGCGGAGTAGGAGGAGTTAGCAACAGGAGGCAAACTGAAGCGCCCTGCAATCCTCGGTGGTGGAAGGACATGCGCCAATCTGCTATCTGCCTCAGGCCCAGCCGCCACTGCATTTACCCAGTGTGCTGTTAGGGAGATATAACGTCCCTGACCGTGCTTACTGGTCCACGTATCCGTAGTTAGGTGGACCTTGCCACAGATGGCGTTGCGCAGTGCACACCTGATTTTGTCCCCCACTTGGTTGTGCAGGGAAGGGATGGCTCGCCTGGAAAAGTAGTGGCGGCTGGGCACGACGTACTGTGGGACAGCCAATGCCATCAGGCTTTTAAAACTCTGCGTCTCCACCAGACGGAATGACAGCATTTCAAAGGCCAGGAGTTTTGAAATGCTGGCATTCAGGGCCAGGGATCACGGGTGGCTAGGGGGGTACTTCCTCTTCCGCTCCAATGTTTGGGAGATAGAGAGCTGAATGCTTCCATGGGACATTGTGGAGATGGTTGGTGACCCAGGTGGTAGTGTTGCTGGCAGATCCTCTGTTTGCGGGGTGGCAGGTGCCACTGTCACTACAGAGTTGGATGAAGAGGCCGAGACTGCACCGGATGAGGAAGCAGGAGGAGCCAGAGACCTTTCTTGGTTTTTGAGGTGTCTACTCCACTGCAGCTCGTGCTTTGCACTTAGATGCCTGGTCATGCAGGTTGTGCTCAGGTTGAGAACGTTTATGCCTCGCTTCAGGCTCTGATTGCACAGCGTGCAAACCACTCGTGTCTTGTCATCAGCACATTGTGTGAAGAACTGCCACGCTAGGGAACTCCTTGGACCTGGCTTTGGTGTGCTCGGTCCCTTGCTGCGTTGGGCAGTAGCAGACATACTGTCTAGGGGACGGACGCTCCACTTTTGCACCCTGCTCCCTCTTCTGCTGTGCTGGTGGCTCTGTGCGACCACCGCCTCTTCCTCCAAACTACACTGGTCACCTGCATAACGTTGATTCCATGTGGGGTCGAGGACCTCATTGTCCTCCACATCATCTTCCACCCAGTCTTCACCCCTGCCCTCCTTGTCTGTCTGCACAATTGCGAAAGCAGCAGCAGTTGGCACCTGTGTTTCGTCATCATCCGAGACGTACTGCGATGGTCCTCCCATGTACTCATCATGAAACATAAGTGGTTGGGCATCGGTGCACTCAATCTCTTCCACTTCTGGGGCAGGGCTAGGTGGATGGCCCTGGGAAACCCTGCTAACAGAGTCATCGAAAAGCAGAAGAGACTGCTGCATGATTTGGGGCTCAGACTGCTTGGCTGATTTGCAAGAGGGTGAGGTGAAAGACTGATGGACATGGGTTTCAGGTGCCAACTCTGTTCTTTCATCAGAAGAGTGGGTGGGAGACAATGTGAAGGAACCCGAGGCACTGTCAGCAACCCAATCTACTATCGCCTGTACTTGTCCTGGCCTAAACATTCGTACAGCCTCATTAGGCGCGACAAAATACCGCCGCAGGCTCGGTCGCCTACTCGCACCTGAGGAAGGTGTTTCACTTGTGCGTGTATCTGGCACAGATCCACCACGTCCTCTCCCTGCAACAGGAGCTCCACCAGCAGCACCACGACCGGGGCCACCACGTCCCTTTGACCTTCTCCTCATATTTTCCAAATTTAGGATCTTGCCCTAAATGGGTGTTTTTGGAAGAGCACAGTAGAAGAAAACTATTTAGAAATTGTTTATTTCACACACCTCCAAATATGTATAACACACTGCAAACAATTTTTTGTGCCCCTAAACGGCATTTTTTGGAAGAGCAGAACACACCCACAGTACGTAACCACTGAATCGCACAGCTACAGAACTGCAGAAAATGCTATTAAAAAAAAATGGTGTTTTTTTTAGTATAGCACAGTAGAAGAAAACTATTTAGAAATTGTTTATTTCACACACCTCCAAATATGTATAACACACTGCAAACTATTTTTGTGCCCCTAAACGGCGTTTTTTGGAAGAGCAGAACACACCCACAGTACGTAACCGCTGAATCGCACAGCTACAGAAATGCAGAAAATGCTATTCAAAAAAAATGTTTTTTTTTTAGTATAGCACAGTAGAAGAAAACTATTTAGAAATTGTTTATTTCACACACCTCCAAATATGTATAACACACTGCAAACTATTTTTTGTGGCCCTAAACGGCGTTTTTTGGAAGAGCAGAACACACCCACAGTACGTAACCGCTGAATAGCAAAGCTACAGAACTGCAGAAAATGCTATTAAAAAAAAATGTTTTTTTTTTTTAGTATAGCACAGTAGAAGAAAACTATTTAGAAATTGTTTATTTCACACACCTCCAAATATGTATAACACACTGCAAACAATTTTTTGTGCCCCCGAATGGCTCTTTTGGCAAGCGTACATTAAAGTGCAATTTTTTTTCGCCCTAAACGGGTCTTTTTTTACACGAGCAAAATAAAATGCTTTTTTTTTTTTTTTTGCCCTATGGGTCTTTTGGAAAAGAGCACAATAAAGTGCTTTTTTTTTCCCCTAAAAGTTAGATTTTCTCTGACACTGGGCTCATGGCAGTGTAAAAAGACTGCACTGCAACACAAATAGGTAAACCTATGCAGATCGCTGATTTTAATCTCTAAATCTGGACTCCTATATAATATTCTCTCTCCCTGAAAGCACCAACAGGAACCTGGCCCTACACTACACTATCTCTCTATCTTTTCCCTCAGATTGTAGAATCAGGACTACCTCATCTATTTTTCTATCTCTCCCTAAAAGCAGCAGCAGCAGACTAGATCCTCTCCCTATCTATTCTGAAGCAGAGTGACGTGTGTGCTGTGTGCCTCTAGCTTATATAGAAGCTGGGTCACATGTTGCACTGACCAATCACAGCCATGCCATTAGTAGGCATGGCTATGATGGCCTCTAAGGGCACACCAGCTAATCAAAAGGTGATTGGCTGGCCCCTGAAGCATTTCTAAATGCGTTATTAGATTGCCGAACCCGGACTTTTGGGCAAAGTCTGGGTTCGGGTTCGGGAAAAAGCTAAAGTTCGGTATGGACCCGAACTTTACAGTTCGGGTTCGCTCAACACTACAAATGAACCCCGAGAGGTTCCAAGGCCACGGTCAGCGACCCGCATAACAATATCGGGCGACCAAGGGTGGTAAAGGGGGAGCAAGTCGTTCCTAAAGGCTAGACAGCACCGGAGAACCACAGACTTTGTGGGAAGATATGAGACTAGATACACTCTTGGACATTAATATAACATAGCAAATGCGACTTAGCCAATTTTGACCTAAGACATGAAATATTCGTATAATAGAAGAAAAATATAATAGTTTCTAAATAATGGGATAGAGGAAAAAAAAAGTGGGGGGTATAGATAATCAAACATATCTATAGCAATAACTTCAAAGGCACGTTGATTGCCATTAATGCATAAACCATACATAAGGAGACCACGCATGGAATGGCAATAATCAAGCAAGGATTAATTTAATAATTATAGTTGGATTTACACGGCTTATTAAATTTAAATAAACACACGTAACAAACACATAACATAAAAAAAAACAAATGGAGTCAAAGTTCCTGGATAAGTTCCTGGAGGGGGATCAAAATATTAGGTCAAGTTTATAGGCCAGTTATAATGGCATAGCCAAAAATGGTGTATGATGGCATATGTCGATCAAAGCAAGTTGCTGGAGGGTGAAAATGAGAATTTTTTTTTTAGCAACCAAGGAAATATCAATCCATCATATCCTCATTGGGTGGGGATGAATTATCGTAGCGTCCACGCTTAAGTAAATTTTGTCATCTAGTGGAGGGAGAACCTGAGCCAGTTATCTTGTGCTATACATTATTACTTTCCACTTCCTGTGATTGAAGCATGAACCACACACCAGAGTGAGGCTTGGGGTGCAAGCCATGGGCGCCATCTTTACTAACAGGAAGTGGCTTGTTAAAGTTTTTTTGCTAATTGTGGAGCTGGCCCTCATTTGGGGTATCTCTATACCTATAAATACGCAGTGGACGCAGCGGACCAGCACCCCAGAAGATGCCTTATTAGGACGAAACGTCGGGAAGGGCTCTGCTGATGCCACTGCGTCATTTTGATCTTATATGCATTTATATGTCTTCTCAAATGTGAGTGACCATTTTATATTTTACAAATAAATGCTCTGATTTTAAACGGAATCACACTATGTGGGCCAATTTTTCTCCTTTTACCATATGATACAGTGGGAGGATTTGTACATGAAGTATCGTTACTTAATCTATGGTGGATATTCATTGATGTCAATATTGTGAAACTTCTCTGCCTGGTCTATATTGGAAGCTGTGCTTGCTGTACTTCTCCCTGGGTGTGCTACACCAACAAGCTCGTTTGACCCAACAGGCGTACACCTTGTTGGATCCAACTCGTCTGGTAAGCCTTTGATCTTCACGGTGGTGGATTACCTGCAGACAACTATACATTTAAATCACTTTTAGCACTTTGGAATACTTGGACTTTTTATTTACTTTCTCACCAATATATTTGGTCCATTGCCACTGATGGTGTTCTTAACCACTTAACGACCGCCCACTGTAAATATACGTCGGCAGAATGGCACCGACAGGCAGAATCACGTACATATACGTAATTGCCTTTGTATAGTTGGGGGGTCCGATCGGACCCCCCTTCTTTACAGTGGGTGGTCGTTTTACCTTCGGGAGCGATCCGGCATGAGGGGATGGCCATTCAATTCCGGCCCCCCCCCCCTCTCGATCGCTCCCGGCGAATGAGAGAGCTTCCTCTGCCTGTGTACTGTTTACACAGGCAGGAGGAAGTGATGTCATCTCTCCTGCGGCGCTCACATATACCGAGCGCCGTACAGGAGAAGATGCAGGTTAGTGCACAAAACAGCACACTGACACCAGGACACATAGGCACATAAATCGCCCCCCCCAGGCCCCCCCAGATCACCCCCAGCCCCCAGTCACAGTGTCACTGATTGCAGTGACCATTTATTTAGTGATCACTGCAATCAGTGACATTTGTGACTGTAAAAGTGTCACTACATTTAGTTTTAGGTCCAGTGTAGCCCCCTAACCCCCCCTAATAAAGGTTTAACCCCCTGATCACCCCCCAGATAACCCATTCACCCCCTAGCACCGCCGTCGCTAAGCGATCATTTTTCTGATCGATGTCTTAGCATCGGTGATGCTGATCGGTAGCCAGTAATTTTTTTTAGGTTCGCCGCAGGTTTTTATAGCGTCGGGTACCCCCATATATTACCTAATAAAGGTTTAACCCCCTTGATCGCCCCCCAGGTAACCCTTTCACCCCCTATCACCACTGTCACTAAGCGATAATTTTTCTGATCGCTGTCTTAGCGTCGGTGATGCAGATCGGTAGCCAGTAATTTTTTTTAGGTTCGCCGCAGGTTTTTATAGCGTCAGGTACCCCGATATATTACCTAATAAAGGTTTAACCCCCTTGATCACCCCCCAGGTAACCCTTTCACCCCCTATCACCACTGTCGCTAAGCGATCATTTTTCTGATGGCTGTCTTAGCGTCGGTGATGCAGATCGGTAGCCAGTAATTTTTTTTAGGTTCGCCGCAGGTTTTTATAGCGTCAGGTACCCCCATATATTATCTAATAAAGGTTTAACCCCCTGATAGCCCCCCAGGTAACCCTTTCACCCCCTATCACCACTGTCGCTAAGCGATCGTTTTTATGATCGTTGTCTTAGTGTCGGTGATGCCGATAGGTAGCCAGTAATTTTTTTTTAGGTTCGCCGTCAGGTTTTTATATAGCGTCAGGTACCCCCATATATTACCTAATAAAGGTTTTAACCCCCTAATTGCCCCTAGTTAACCCTTTCACCAGTAATCACCATATAAGTGTTACGGGTGACGCTGGTTAGTTAGTTTGCTTTTTATAGTGTCAGGGCACCCGCCGTATATAACCCAATAAAGGTTTAACCCCCTGATCGCCCGGCGGGTGATATCAATTAGGTTTTAGCATCAGAGAGGGTCTGCGTCACACCCCAGGCAGCGTCAGGTTAGTGCCAGTAGCGCTAACACCCACGCGTTAAGCATACACCCCCCTTAGTGGTATAGTATCTGAACAGATCAATATCTGATCTGATCAGATCTATACTAGCGTCCCCAGCAGTTTAGGGTTCCCAAAAACGCAGTGTTAGCGGGATCAGCCAAGATACCTGCTAGCACCTGCGTTTTGCCCCTCCGTCCAGCCCAGGCCACCCAAGTGCAGTATCGATCGATCACTGTCACTTGCAAAACACAACACACATAACTGCAGCGTTCGCAGAGACAGGCCTGATCCCTGCGACTCCAGTGCTGTAGGAGGTGATTTCACCACCACAGTTAAAAAAAAAAGCATATATGCCGAAGCATTGGGGCAGCAGGGGCGGAGGAGCGATTTTGCTCCTAATGCCGCGTACATACGGTTGAAATTCTGACGGAGGCTTGCCCGTGGAAAAGTCTGACCATGTGTACGCGGCATAACTTTTGCGGGAAGATGCCCCCATGCTTCGGCATATATAAATGGTGCATGTATGCCCATCATTAGAAGTGGGTGGATGAAGGGTGGTATTCTAATGGTGGGCATACCCACCGATCAATCTTTTTTTTTCGTTCAGCCAACAGGCTGCATGAAAAAAAAGATTACAATACATGTCCAACAAGGACCAGCAACGTACTGGTATGTTGCTGGACTTTGAATGTTTATACCAGAATGATGCCTGTGGGTTTAGGTATCATCTTGGTATCATTCTTTTCAGCCAGCGGCCGGCTTTCATGTAAAAGCAATCCTAGTGGCTAATTAGCCTCTGGACTGCTTTTACAAGCAGTGGGAGGGAATGTCCCCCCCCCGGATATAAAAAGCGCCATTGGGAAATTGGGAAAGCATTTTATCACACCGATCTTGGTGTGGTCAGATGCTTTGAGGGCAGAGGAAAGATCTAGGGTCCAATAGACCCCAGTTTTTTCAAAAAAGAGTACCTGTCATTACCTATTGCTATCATAGGGGATATTTACATTCCCTGAGATAACAATAAAAATGATAAAAATATATATATATATATATGGAAGCAACAGTTTAAAAATAAAATAAAAAAGCAAAATTAATAATAATAAAAAAAAAGCACCCCTGTCCTGCCCTGCTCTTGCCCAATGGCGAACGCAAGCGTCGGTCTGGCGTCATATGTAAACAGAAATTGCACCATGCATGTGAGGTATCACCGCGAAGGTCAGATCGAGGGCAGTAATTTTAGCAGTAGACCTCCTCTGTAAATCTAACGGCGTAACCTGTAAAGGCTTTTAAAGGCTTTTAAAAATGTATGTAGTTTGTCGCCAATGCGCGTTTGTGCGAAATTTTAAAGCTTGTCGTGTTTGGTATCTATGTACTCGGCCTAAGATCATCTTTTTTATTTCATCAAACATTTGGGCAATATAGTGTGTTTTAGTGCATTAAAATTAAAAAAAGTGTATTTTTCCCCAAAAAATGCGTTTGAAAAACCGCTGCGCAAATACTGTGTAGAAAAAAAATTGCAACACCCACCATTTTAATCTGTAGGGCCTTTGCTTTAAAAATATATATAATGTTTGGGGGTTCAACATAATTTTCTTGCAAAAAAAAAAATGTTTTCATGTAAACAAAAAGTGTGAAAGTGGTTAGAAGAGTGGATGTAAGCTTCCTAATGTTGTGTATAAAATGCCAGAACAGTTCAAAACCCCCCAAATGACCCCATTTTGGAAAGTAGACACCCCAAGCTATATACTGAGAGGCATGTCGAGTCCATGGAATATTTTATATGTTGACACAAGTTGCGGAAAATAGACAATTTTTTTTTTTTTTTTGCACAAAGTTGTCACTAAGTGATATATTGCTCAAACATGTCATGGGCATATGTGGAATTACACCCCAAAATACATTCTGTTGCTTCTCCTGAGTACGGGAATACCACATGTGTGAGACTTTTTGGGAGCCTAGCCGCGTACGGGACCCCAAAAACCAATCACCGCCTTCAGGCTTTCTAAGGGTGTAAATTTTTGATTTCACTTCTCACTGCCTATCACAGTTTTGGAGGCCATGGAATGCCCAGATGGCACAAAACCCCCCCAAATGACCCCATTTTGGAAAGTAGACACCCCAAGCTATTTGCTGAGAGGTATGGTGAGTATTTTACAGATCTCGCTTTTTGTCACAAAGTTTTGAAAATTAAAAAAAATAAAAAAATGTTTCTTCATTTTCAAAAACAAATGAGAGCTGTAAAATACTCACCATGCATCTCAGCAAATAGCTTGGGGTGTCTACTTTCCAAAATGGGGTCATTTGGGGGGGTTTTGTGCTATTTTGGCATTTTATGGCCTTCGAAACTGTGATAGGTAGTGAGGAGTGAAATCAAAAATTTGTGCCTAGAAATCCTGAAGGTGGTGCTTGGTTTTCGGGGTCCCGTACGTGGCTAGGCTCCCAAAAAGTCCCACACATGTGGTATCCTGGTTCTCAGGAGAAGCAGCAAAATGTATTTTGGGGTGTAATTCCATATATAACCATGGCATGTGTGAGCAATATATCATTTAGTGACAACTTTGTGCAAAAAATAAAAAATATATTATTTAGTGACAACTTTTTGTAATTTTTTTTTTGTCATTATTCAATCACTTGGGACAAAAAAAAAAAATATTCAATGGGCTCAACAGGCCTCTCAGCAATTTCCTTGGGGTGTCTACTTTCTAAAATGGGGTCATTTGGGGGGTTTTGTGCTATTTTGGCATTTTATGGCCTTCGAAACTGTGATAGGTAGTGAGGAGTGAAATCCAAAATTTGCGCCCTTAGAAATCCTGAAGGCGGTGCTTGGTTTTCGGGGGCCCGTACGTGGCTAGGCTCCCAAAAAGTCCCACACATGTGGTATCCCCGTACTCAGGAGCAGCAGCAAAATGTATTTTGGGGTGCAATTCCACATATAACCATGGCATGTGTGAGTAATATATCATTTAGTGACAACTTTTTGTAATTTTTTTTTTAATTTTTTTTGTCATTATTCAATCACTTGCGACAAAAAAAAAATATTCAATGGGGTCAACATGCCTCTCAGCAATTTCCTTGGGGTGTCTACTTTCCAAAATTGGGTAATTTGGGGGGGGTTTGTACTGCCCTGCCATTTTAGCACCTCAAGAAATGAGATAGGCAGTCATAAATTAAAAGCTGTGTAAATTCCAGAAAATGTACCCTAGTTTGTAGACGCTATAACTTTTGCGCAAACCAATAAATATACGCTTATTGACATTTTTCTACTAAAGACATGTGGCTGAATACATTTTGGCCTAAATGTATGACTAAAATTGAGTTTATTCGATTTTTCTTATAACAAAAAGTAGAAAATATCATTTTTTTTCAAAATTTTCGGTCTTTTTCCGTTTATATCGCAAAAAATAAAAATCGCAGAGGCAATCAAATACCATTAAAAGAAAGCTCTATTTGTGGGAAGAAAAGGACGCAAATTTCGTTTCGGTACAACATTGCATGTCCGCACAATTTCCAGTTAAAGCAGCGCAGTGCAAAATTCTGAAAACAGCTCTGGTCCTTTAGGTACACAATGGTCCGGGGCTTAAGTGGTTAATGTTTTTGCAATGTTTTTTTTAGAATATACACCATCCTTTCATATACCAATTTAACCATTTAAGCACCATAAGCACATTGGAATTAGGACGTCACAATCACTTGCTTAATCTGCTTTCGCCATTCAGGGTGTCTAATTCCATTTATAGGTTTATTTATTATTGTTTATTCCATTATTTTGTATCATTTACCATTTTGTGAATCAAACCAATTCATTGGTTGTATCCATCCTTTCACTATGGAGGTTACGCACTTTACCACTTCCACTTGCTCTTATATTGCAGTATAGCTGTTGTGCAGGCAGCTACCCCCATCTACATCTGACAGCGCGGTTTTTGCCCACCTTTTTTTCTATTTTATTCTGTTTATATTTAAAACTTCTGAAGTCTGGGTTCTGTACAAGGAGAAACCATTATTCCTTTAAAAATTCTAATGAGTACAATTCTCTTTCTATGAATCTTCAAACACATCTAGAAAAAGAAGACAGAGACCAAAAAAATTAAAAACATAAAAAATATTCCAGAGACTCGGGGGACTATAAATCTGGAGCAGTCTTTGGCTGGCAGAAATTTATTGTAGCCGAACGCACGTCGGAGACTCCTATGGAGGCAGACGTCAGTGCTACCAATACGGCAGGTTCCATCCAGCCTAATCCTGCCAGTCATAGACAAACTCCCCAGAATAGAGGTCGACAACCTAAGGAAGACCCTCCATTACAACATAGGAATAGGAACCTGAGTTCACGCACTCCTTCTCAATCACACAGGGGTGGTGGAAGCAATTTCAATAGGAGGGGTGGAAGAGGTCACTTTAAAGGTCACCAGCATGACTCTAAACCTCAGCACCAGAGAGAACAAGAGTACTATTCACAATATAACTCCCCCTCCGAATATAATGACTATTCAGCCCCTATACTACCACATACAATAGATTCGCCCCTTTGCAAGATACCTACAATGATAATTGCCATCATTACATTGAGGACAATTATGAACCACCTCCATATAGAAATAACCAATATGATCAACATCTATATGAGAATTCGGTTTTTCAACAGGACACGCAGAGACGAAAAAGGGCTCCAGACCCAAAAGAGGGCACAGAGGCGGCAGGAGAATCCAAAGGAAAAAGAAGAAGAACATAGTGAGCCAAGGCGTTTTTAATTTGAGTTCCAAGACATTAACTATTGATGAATTATCCATTTTAGATAAGGGTTTAAAATATGCCCACCCAAAAAAGCTGGACAAGTTTCACACTTTTATCGATGTACAAAAGTACATTAGAAAAATCAATATTCAGAGATATCTTGTGTACAATCCTTGTGAACTCTTTGAGACAGCCGCTATTTTAGGTACAGTACATTCTGGATTGTCGAATCCCTCTTTGTTTAACCCCCCTGTTCCTGTTGCTCCGGCTGTCAGCATTTTCAAGGATCTTGTTCTCAGTGATTTGGCCCAATTACCTATCAAAAAGCCACGCAGTCATCAAGCGTTACAAGCTGGCATTAAATCACTTAGTGAGAACAAGGACATAGTTATACACCCCGCCGACAAAGGCGGGGATATTGTAGTTTTGGATAGGATAGATTAAGAACAAGAGATGCACAAAATTCTCGGTGATATCGAGACGTATAGAGAAATACCCATTAATCCCACTAACAGTTTTAGGAACCAACTAGTAGCTTTATTTGACAAAGGATTCTAAACGAAAATATTAAACCAAAAAGAGCGATCCTATTTGGTGCCTTTAGCACCTAGGATCCCTACTATATATTTTCTTTCTAAGATCCATAAGGACCCCATCCACCGACCTGGTCGTCCTATCATAAGTGGCATTGATTCGGTCACCTCAAGAATTGGCCGATACATTGACTTTTTCTTACAGCCACTAGTCAAACATGTTCCTTCATATCTTAGAGGTACCAGCCACACTATTCTGGAACAGATAGACATACGGGGTGACTACATATTGGCTATGGCCGATGTTGCCTCCCTATATACTTGCATCCCCCACACTTTAGGTATGAAGCTGTCACTTACTTTTTGAACAAAGATCCTTCCATCACAGAGGTTCAGTGCAGTTACATTATAGAGCTGTTGGAATTTGCCACAGCGCATAACTATTTTTGATTCGACCAACGTTATTACATTCAACAGAGGGCCTTCGCCATGGGGGCCAAGTTTGCCCCCAGCCTCGCCAATCTGTTTATGGCCAAGTGGGAGGAGGATGTCGTCTATCATGAGGGCGGTCCCTACCTTGTCCTTTGGGCCAGGTACATAGACGACATCCTCCTCCTCTGGGATGGCAGTCCTGAATCTCTTGAATCATTTTTTTCCAAGTTGAATGCTAACGACCGAGGGATTTCCCTCACCCATGAGTCCAGTTCCACCAAAGTTCACTTTTTAGACCTTGAGGTAGAGATTGACTCGGGACGTTTCAAGTTTCAAACATTTTTTAAGCCTACTGACAGAAATGGGTTCATTCCGACAGACAGCTGTCACCACCAATCATGGCTTAAAGCTGTCCCAAGGAGTCAATTTTTAAGACTCCGCAGGAACTGTACAGACACAGAGATTTTCATACAACAGACTGCCACGTTGACCAAGAAATTTTTAGACAAGGGATACGACCCAATTGTCAGTACATTCACAATATCAGGACATCTTAGAGACAGATAGACGTTCCTTGTTGTTGGATCGACCATTAGGGTACAGGACAATTCACACAAATGGGCCTTACTAATGTCATACTCTGTACAACACAAAAACATCAAAGCCATATTGAATAGACATCGGGGAATGTTGAGAACAGACAAGGTTCTCCGTCCACTATTCCCAGAAAACGCCAAAGTCACATTCAGAGGTGTTCCTTCATTACAGAGTAAAATTGCTCCAAATATAATTAACCCTCCTGTACGTCCCTTTTTCTTTCACAACATGAAAGGATATTATCCCTGCAAAAAATGTGTGGTATGTTGTCATAACCAAATTGGGAAAGCCAAAACTTTGCAGTTTAATTCCTCTGTCACCAATCAAATTTACCAAATCATAGGTTTTCATACATGTGCTTCAAGATATGTTGTATATTTGATCACATGTCCATGTGGGAAACAGTACATCGGAAGCACTACACGTACGTTCACAATCAGAGTAGGGGAACATATTGCCAAGATAAAGGGTGGAGACACCAAGCATACAGTTCCCAGACATTACAGGGAATATCATGATCGCAACCCTGCTGGTACTAGCTTCTTGGTGATAGACAATTATATTCCACCATGGAGAGGTGGTGCCCCCACTAGGGGCGTTTCACAATTGGAGACATATTGGATATATGTTCTCCAATCATACCAGCCGTGGGGTATGAACGTTGAGTGGGATGTTAATGCCTTTCTCAATAAGGCTTAACTCCCCACCCCTTTCTTTATATAACATTAACATCCACATCTAGAAGGGACTCCATTTAGATAATTTTTACATCTCATATACATCTCTATGCCATTTTCATGTTCATAACAATATACTATTTGTCTAATTTGTTTTGATATATTACATTTATGTTATTTTTTGTGCAATATCCTGTGGGGGTCAGCGCTGCGGTTACATGCCATGTTGCATTCCATTGGCTCGGTGCGTCACCAATTGGTTGTTCAACGTACTTCAACGGATAACATATATATGGTGTGATTATATATAGGCAGTCCACATAGATTCTTAAAGTTTAATGGCTGGTGAAGATATGGTCTGCATTTTTATTTAGTCACAAGCATATTCCCTTTGGTTCGGTTTCCCGTCCATTGGCTGATCTCCGAGTGTTTTGACAGACCTGGATGCCATGGTTACAGCTCGGATGATGCTTGGCTTATAGCTGGTTCAACCACCATTTTGTTGTAGACGCCTGCTGGAGGACCATGGCCTGTATTGCGGACGCCATTTTGCCGTGGTCTTGCGTCGGAGTCGCGTCTCCAGGCTTCCCCGTTTGGGTTAGCACATGAGCCAGGGACCTTATTTGTGAGTTTCACTGATGTGGCCGTGGTGACTCTTGGCTTTGGCTTTTGATGTGGTCCGCTGCTTTGTAACTAGCGCTCATATTAGACTCACTCACCAGGTCCGGGTGCCATTTTGTTGTGGTCCCAAGGCACATTAGAATTATACTCCAATTTTTATTTAGAAGTTCAGCGTCAGATCGATACATTTATATGTTACCGGTCTTTTTATACATACATTTTATTGTTACAAGGATGATTCTCATTTTTTAGCCAGAGGGGTCTGGCTGAAGTATATACATTATTACTTTCCACTTCCTGTGATTGAAGCATGAGCCACACACCAGAGTGAGGCTTGAGGTGCAAGCCATTGGCGCCATCTTTACTAACAGGAAGTGGCTTGTTAAAGTTTTTTTGCTAATTGTGGAGCTGACCCTCATTTGGGGTATCTCTATACCTATAAATACACAGTGGACGCAGCGGACCAGCACCCCAGAAGATGCCTTATTAGGACAAAACGTCGGGAAGGGCTCTGCTGATGCCACTGCGTCATTTTGATCTTATATGCTTTTATATGTCTCCTCAAATGTGAGTGACCATTTTATATTTTACAAATAAATGCTCTAATTTTAAACGGAATCACACTATGTGGGCCAATTCTTCTCCTTTTACCATATGATACAGTGGGAGGATTTGTACATGAAGTATCGTGGCTTAATCTATGGTGGATATTCATTGATGCCAATATTGTGAAACTTCTC
The DNA here is from genome assembly GCA_029206835.1 of Rana muscosa. NCBI lineage: Eukaryota > Metazoa > Chordata > Amphibia > Anura > Ranidae > Rana > Rana muscosa. The sequence continues at coordinate 77,929,480 of CM055121.1, forward strand.
TGCCTGGTCTATATTGTAAGCTGTGCTTGCTGTACTTCTCCCTGGGTGTGCTACACCAACAAGCTTGTTTGACCCATCAGGCGTACGCCTTGCTGGGTCCAACTCATCTGGTAAGCCTTTGATCTTCACGGTGGTGGATTACCTGCAGCCAACTATACATTTAAATAGGGATGAGCTTCGTGTTCGAGTCGAACCCATGTTCGACTCGAACATCGGCTGTTCGATCGTTCGACGAAGATTGAACATTATGGGCCAATCATGGCTCAGAGGAGTGGGTACATGCCCCACACTATATAAGGCCGCCTGGAAGTCGGCCTTGTGTAGTGTGTTGGCATTTGTGAAAGAGAGTGTTACAGAGAGAGAGACAGTGTCATTTATATTGAGTTAGATAGAGCAGGCAGGTGAGTCAGTTAGCTGCTGTTACAGTGTGTAGAGGATATATATGCATCCTATGTGTTGTATATATATTTATACACTGTATTTAGTTTAGCTAGATCCATTACTGCTGTTCCCTATACTGTGACATGCAGGCAGGTACTGTGTGCTTTGCATAGCGTTCACCTAAAGCTTACCTGAATACAGTTAGTGGTGTTCTCATAATAAAACCACAGGCAGAGTGCTGCATTAATTTCATGTAGTGTACTGCAGTACTTCTGTCCTTTGCAGAGCGTTCACTTAAAGGAACCTAAATAACATTTGTGGTGTTCTTGTAATAAAACCACAGGCAGAGAGCTGCTAGTATTTTCAGTTAGTGTACTGTGTCCTCTGCACAGTGTTCACCTAAAACTAACCGAAGACCTTTGCTGCTTTTCTCATAATAATACCACAGCAGGCAGTGCAGTCTGATAGCTGCATTACATATATATATATACAGATATATATATATATATATATATATATATATATATTCGTATATGGGGGACAATCAGCGCAAACAACCACTAATAAAAGAAACTAAAATTGCCAGCTGAACACATTAGGTAATCACAAGCCTATAGACGGTATAACAAATCAAGGGTATGTGCAGCGCATATGAAAATTATATAAATAAATGGGAAGGTGTGACACTCTGGCAAAAAAGTCTTAACAAGAAAAGTTCTTCAAAATTCCCAGAATGGTATAGTAGGAAGTGAGATAAGATTCCTCATGAGAATAAGATGGGAATACGATATTCTGCCAATCAAGTGATATGAAATCCTCCACCACATATATTGTGTGCTTACCGGAATTGATGGACCTCTCAGCTAAGAGCAGGTCATAAAAGCCTGTATCCACTCAGGGATGATGGTATCTGTTACAGGAACACTTCCAAGGAGATGGACCAGGGGAGCTGGGATAAGATCCAACTTGCAGTAAACAGAACTTCCCTAGTATGGTGCTGGATGTATGACCATAAAGTCCGTATGCCACAAAAATAGAGGGAGACAATCTAAGTGTACTCCGTGAGTTTAATTAAATATACATAAAAATTACAGCACAGGCGCATGCAGCGCAAGATAAAAAATCGGCAATATATAGCCGCAAATAAGCAAATAAAAACAAGCTGGAATGTGCATCCAGCATAGAGATGGCAGCGGGTGACGTCCGTTCGTATGCTCCTCCCCCCGTACGCAGTGTTACGTCCAGAAGGACTTCGTCAGCGAAGGTGGAGCCTGTGCGTCACCCGGCTTCCTAAATAGCGTGCTGGTTGTCATGGGAACGGGAGAGGCTTATAGCAAATGCCGGAAGTCAGAGATACTAAACGGCTGCATTTCTCCTTGGTGTCACCACCCAGTAGAATCACAATAAGGGGTAAAAAGTATGTAATGACAAACCCGCAGTCCCCATGTACATATAAATGAATTAATATAGAAAAAAAGAACGTCTAAAAATACCCGCGGCCATCTCTTATTATAAACAAACTAAATGGAATATATACCTGGTTAGATCTAAAAACACCTGATATGATCTAAAACCAAAAACTTATAAAAACAAAACTATTTATCAGAAATAAAGCAGTTGAGATCAAACTCGACATTTAATCCCAAAGGTACCGAGACCTTGGTCTCATGTATCCACATGGATTCACGTTGGTTCAACTGCCTTATAAAATTTCCCCCTCTCCAGTGTTGAGTCACCTTTTCAATGCCCCAGAATTTGAGGCACCGCGGGTTTCTATTGTGAAAATTTCTGAAATGCTTAGACACATTGTGTGTCTTAACACCTCTCCTGATGTTGCCTACATGTTCTGCTATGTGGATTCCCATGGATCTGGAGGTTCTTCCAACATATTGAAGTCCGCAGTCGCATTCTAACATGTACACCACCCAAATGGTGTCGCATGTGATAAGATTTTTAATCTGATAGTTTTTCTTAGTGGCAAAAGCGGTAAAATCTTTCTTTTTTTTCTGATTGAATTTACTTTGCCTGCATGCTGGACATTTTCCACATGCGTAAAAACCAGATAGAAAATAAAAAAAATCTACTTTCTCTGATCACAGGGGGGTCTGTGACACTTGGGGCCAGTATATCCCTAAGGGTGGGAGGTCTTTTATAGATACATTTTGGTCCTGATGGCAAAACTGTGCCCAAAACATTATTTTTCTTTAAAATTTCCCAATGACGCATGATTATTTTTTCAAATTGTTTGTGCTGGATGTTATAGTCCAGAATGATCTTATACTCTAAATTATTAGCACCTCCTATTTTATTTATATTTTTATTGGAATCAGCAATGAGAGTGGCTCGGTCCATGTTTCCGACTGTTTGTATCTCTCCTAAGATATGGTCCTTCAAATATCCTTTTTGAACAAAGCGATCTGCCAATATATTGGCTTGTGTATAATAATCCGATTCAAGGGTGCAATTTTGTCATAGACGTATAAATTGCCCCTTGGGAATGTTGCATAGCCACGATTGGTGGTGGCAACTGTGTAATGGGATAAACCCATTACGGTCAGTGGGTTTAAATTTTTTTTTGAAAGAACCACCATCCCTGACAATCTCCAAATCTAGAAAAGTAATATGAGAGGCATCAGCATTCCAAGAAAGGCGAATGTTCTTGGTATTCCCATTTAACCTGGACATGAACATCTGTAGGCTGGTGAAATCTCCTTCCCAAATCATGATTAAATCATCAATATACCTTCCCAAAGAGCCATAAAGAGGTTTGCGACACTCGGTGCAAACCAGGCCCCCATGGCTACACCGAGAATCTGAAAATAAAACTTTCCATCATTCCAGAAATTATTTCTGGCTAAACAAAATTCTAAAGAAGTCATGAGAAAATTGATTAAGGGGGCTGGTAGGTGAAATCTGTTCAGGGCCCATTTGACTGCGTTTAAGGCATCTCTGTGACCAATGATGGTATATAATGAATTAACGTCAGCTGTTACCAAAAAGCTATTTTCATTGCACCAGAGGTTTGAGAAAGTAGTCAATGTACTGACTTAATCTGGCTGAAACCGAATCTATGCCATTTACAATCGGTCTCCCCGGAGGGGACCGAGAGTCTTTATGTATTTTCGGTAGAAAATATACTATCAGTCTTTTGCAGGCACTAGGATCCAAATAGGAAGCTTCTTTTTTGGTTAAAACTCCGTCCATCTTTCCAGAAGAGATTAATACTTGTAGTTCACTTTTAAACTCAAATACCGGGTCATGGCCTAGAACACGATAAGTATTAGTGTCTGACAACAATCTCTCCATTTCCCCCTTGTAGTACATCTTGCTCATACTCATACTCACGGGAGTCCGCATAGCAGAACATGTAGGCAACATCAGGAGAGGTGTTAAGACACACAATGTGTCTAAACATTTCAGAAATCTTCACGATAGAAACCCACGGTGCCTCAAATTCTGGGGCATTGAAAAGGTGACTCAACACTGGAGAGGGGGAAATTTTATAAGGCAGTTGAGCCAACGTGAATCCATGTGGATACATGAGACCAAGGTCTTGGTACCTAGGGGGTTAAACGTCGAGTTTGATCTCAGCTGCTTTATTTCTGATAAATAGTTTTGTTTTGATAAGTTTTTGGTTTTAGATCATATCAGGTGTTTTTAGATCTAACCAGGTATATATCCCATTTAGTTTGTTTATAATAAGAGATGGCAGCGGGTATTTTTAGTCTTTTTTTTTTTCTATATTAATTCATTTATATGTACATGGGGACTGCGGGTTTGTCATTACATACTTTTTACCCCTTATTGTGATTCTACTGGGTGGTGACACCAAGGAGAAATGCAGCCGTTTAGTATCTCTGACTTCCGGCATTTGCTATAAGCCTCTCCCGTTAGGAGATACTAAACATATTATCCAAATTTTGGAAAATACCCCCTGCAATGAAAATAGCTTTTTGGTAACAGCTGACGTTAATTCATTATATACCATCATTGGTCACAGAGATGCCTTAATCGCAGTCAAATGAGCCCTGGACAGATCTGACCTACCAGCCCCCTTAATCAATTTTCTCATGACTTCTTTAGAATTTTGTTAGCCAGAAATTATTTCTGGAATGATGGAAAGTTTTATTTGCAGATTCTCGGTGTAGCCATGGGGGCCCGGTTTGCACCGAGTGTCGCAAACCTCTTTATGGCTCTTTGGGAAGAGGAATTTGTCTTTGGTAGCAGACCGGCATAGCTAGTATGCTACCAAAGGTATATTGATGATTTAATCATGATTTGGGAAGGAGATTTCACCAGCCTACAGATGTTCATGTCCAGGTTAAATGGGAATACCAAGAACATTCACCTTTCTTGGAATGCTGATGCCTCTCATATTACTTTTCTAGATTTGGAGATTGTCAGGGATGGTGGTTCTTTCAAAAAAATTTTTAAACCCACTGACCGTAATGGGTTTATCCCATTAGACAGTTGCCACCACCAATCGTGGCTATGCAACATTCCCAAGGGGCAATTTATATGTCTATGACAAAATTGCACCCTTGAATCGGATTATTATACACAAGCCAATATATTGGCAGATCGCTTTGTTCAAAAAGGATATTTGAAGGACCATATCTTAGGAGAGATACAAACAGTCGGAAACATGGACCGAGCCACTCTCATTGCTGATTCCAATAAAAATATAAATAAAATAGGAGGTGCTAATAATTTAGAGTATAAGATCATTCTGAACTATAACATCCAGCACAAACAATTTGAAAGAATAATCATGCGTCATTGGGAAATTTTAAAGAAAAATAATGTTTTGGGCACAGTTTTGCCATCACGACCAAAATGTATCTATAAAAGACCTCCCACCCTTAGGGATATACTGGCCCCAAGTGTCACAGACCCCCTGTGATCAGAGAAAGTAGAATTTTTTATTTTCTATCTGGTTTTTACGCATGTGGAAAATGTCCAGCATGCAGGCAATGTAAATTCAATCAGAAAAAAAAGAAAGATTTTATCGCTTTTGCCACTAAGAAAAACTATCAGATTAAAAATCTTATCACATGCGACACCATTGGGGTGGTGTACATGTTAGAATGCGACTGCGGACTTCAATATGTGGGAAGAACCTCCAGACCCATGGGAATCCGCATAGCAGAACATGTAGGCAACATCAGGAGAGGTGTTAAGACACACAATGTGTCTAAGCATTTCAGAAATTTTCACGATAGAAACCCACGGTGCCTCAAATTCTGGGGCATTGAAAAGGTGACTCAACACTGGAGAGGGGGAAATTTTATAAGGCAGTTGAGCCAACGTGAATCCATGTGGATACATGAGACCAAGGTCTTGGTACCTAGGGGGTTAAACGTCGAGTTTGATCTCAACTGCTTTATTTCTGATAAATAGTTTTGTTTTTATAAGTTTTTGGTTTTAGATCATATCAGGTGTTTTTAGATCTAACCAGGTATATATCCCATTTAGTTTGTTTATAATAAGAGATGGCCGCGGGTATTTTTAGACGTTCTTTTTTTCTATATTAATTCATTTATATGTACATGGGGACTGCGGGTTAGTCATTACATACTTTTTACCCCTTATTGTGATTCTACAGGGTGGTGACACCAAGGAGAAATGCAGCCGTTTAGTATCTCTGACTTCCGGCATTTGCTATAAGCCTCTCCCGTTCCCATGACCACCAGCACGCTATTTAGGAAGCTGGGTGACGTACAGGCTCCACCCTCGCTGAGGAAGTCCTTCTGGATGTATTGCCGCATACGGGGGGAGGAGCATACGAACGGACGTCACCCGCTGCCATCTCTATGCTGGATGCACATTCCAGCTTGTTTTTATTTGCTTATTCGCGGCTATATATTGCCAACTTTTTATCTTGCGCTGCATGCGCCTGTGCTGTAATTTTTATGTATAATTAATTAAACTCACGGAGTACACTTAGATTGTCTCCCTCTATTTTTGTGGCATACGGACTTTATGGTCATACATCCAGCACCATACTAGGGAAGTTCTGTTTACTGCAAGTTGGATCTTATCCCAGCTCCCCTAGTCTATCTCCTTGGAAGTGTTCCTGTAACAGATACCATCATCCCTGAGTGGGTACAGGTTTTATGACCTGCTCTTAGCTGAGAGGTCCATCAATTCTGGTAAGCACGCAATATATGTGGTGGAGGATTTCATATCACTTGATTGGCAGAATATCGTATTCCCATCTTATTCTCATGAGGAATCTTATCTCACTTCCTACTATACCATTCTGGGAATTTTGAAGAACTTTTCTTGTTAAGACTTTTTTGCCGGAGTGTCACACCTTCCCATTTATTTATATCATTTTCATATGCGCTGCACATACCCTTGATTTGATATATATATATATATATATATATATATATATATATATATATACATCCCACCTTTGTGCAACTACATCTCACTGCAGGCCATTAGTATGTCTGGAAGGCAAACAAAGAGAGGCAGACAGTCATGAGGCAATAAAGGAGGGCAAGCAGGCTCTGTGTCTAGAGGCAACAGTGCTGGTCGTAAACATGGTGCATCCTCATCAGCACGTGGCCATGGGACACGCTTGTCCTTCTTTTTCGGCAGCTGGCCATGTTGAGCTGCAACATGCCCGTGATTTGGTAGAGTGGATGACCAAGCCGTCCTCATCCTCCTCATCCTCTCTCAACCAGGCTCAGGGTACTTTGTCTGGTAAAGCAGCTGCCAAAGCAGCCTCTTCCCTCGGCTCAATGGCATCAGTCACTCCTTCCCTAGCCACACCGTGTCCTCCTGAGGAGTCCCCCGAACTGTTTGACCACAGTGTTGGGTACATGCTCCAGGAGGATGCCCAGCGTTTTGAAGGCTCCGATGATGGAACCCAGCTGGAGGAAGGCAGTAACGTGAGCCCAGTGAGAGGGGGTAGTAACGTGAGCCCAGAGAGAGGGGGTGCCCAACAAGGACAGCTATCTGGCAGTCATGTTCCCCCAGCTGCAGCATACTGCCAGATTTGCTCCAGTGATGAGGAGTGAGGGGATGATGAGGTCACTGACTCCACATGGGTGCCTGATAGGAGAGAGGAGGAGGAGGCACATCTCCAACGAAGCAGGATGCCCTCCAGGGGCCAGCTTAAGGGCAGCACACCTACTGCATCCCACCGCAGAGCTTCGCATGTGCAGGGCGCTGCTGTCTCTGCGCGTTATTCCAAAAGTTCTTTGGTGTGGGCCTTTTTTCAGACGTGTGCAGCAGATCGCACTGTTGCCATTTGCAACATATGTCTGAAGCGTATCTCACGTGTCCAAAACATCAGCCGCTTGGGCACCATGTGCTTGACCAGACATATGTCGACCTGCCATGCAGTCCGTTGGCAGGCGTACCTAAAAGACCCACACCAAAGAACAAAGCAGACCTCTCCTTGCTCCTCATCAGCTGGGATCTCCAACCCCACTATACCTTCAGTCCTCTCTGGAACCTGCACTGAGAGGAATGAAGGTGTAGAATTAGGTGTGTCACAGCCAAGTAATTGCGGACAATCTCTTTTCGGTACACCGATGTCCGATTGTACCAGGCAAATTTCCCTGCCCCAGCTGCTGCACCGCCGAAAGAAGTTCACTCCCAGCCATCCACATGCCCAGCGGTTGAATGCTAGCTTGGCTAAATTGCTAGCACTTCAACTGCTGCCTTTTCAGTTGGTAGACTCTGCCCCCTTCCGTGAGTTTGTTGAATGTGCGGTTCCTAAGTGGCAGGTTCCCAAACGCCACTTTTTCTCATGGGAGGCGATTCCAGCGCTCTACCGGCATGTGGAAGGCAATGTCTTGGCCTCGCTGGACAGGGCGGTCAGCGGTAAGGTGCATATTACCGCTGACTCATGGTCCAGCAGGCATGGACAGGGATGTTACCTATCTTTCACGGTGCATTGGGTGACTCTGCTGGCAGCTGGGAAGGATGCAGGACAAGGTGCAGTAGTATTGGAGGTTGTTCCGCCACCACACCTCCAAAATGTTACTACTGGTGATTCTGACACACCTCTCTCCTCCACCCCCTCCTCTTCTTCTTCCTCCATGGCCTCTACCTGTGCTTTGTCCTCAGAACCAGCGGTGCTCCGTAGGCATTCAAGGGGCTACGCCAGTACGCAGGCAAAAAGATGCCATGCGGTGCTTGAGCTGGTGTGCTTGGGGGACAGGAGCCACACTGGGGCAGAGATTCTATCAGCTCTGCAGGGGCAGGCTCAGAGGTGGTTGACGCCACGCCAGCTTAAGCCAGGAAAGGTGGTTTTCCGACAATGGCACCAACCTCCTCTCTGCCCTCCGACAGGGACAACTGACCCATGTGCCTTGTTTGACTCACGTCCTTAACTTGGTGGTGCAGCAGTTCTTGGGCAGGTACCCGGGCTTACAGGAGGTCCTGAAGCAGGCCAGCAAACTGTGGGCATTTCTGCCGGTCATATAATGCCAGTGCTCGGCTGGCTGACCTGCAAAAGGATTACAACCTGCCCAAGAACCGCCTAATCTGTGACATGCCCACCAGGTGGAACTCTACGTTGGCCATGCTGCAGCGGCTGAACACGCAGCAGAGGACCATCAATGAGTATCTGTTGCAATATGGCACCAGGACAGGGTCAGGGGAGCTTGGATTTTTTCCCCCACACCAGTGGGCTATGATCAGGGATGCATGCACTGTCCTGGCACCATGTGAGGAGGCCACGAGGATGGTGTGCAGTGACAGTGCATGCATCAGTGACACTGTCCCTCTTGTCTACCTGTTGGAGCACATACTGCGTGGAATAATGGACAGGGCACTTGAGGCAGAACAGAGGCAGGAAGAGGAGGACTTTCTTACCTCTCAAGGCCCCCTTTATCCAGACAGTGTTCCTGCTGGCCCCTCTATCACACCGGAAGAGGAGGAGGAGGAGGAGGAGGAGGAGGAAGATTGTTGTGTCAGCATGGAGGTGGAGCCTAGCACTCAGCATCAGCAGCAGTCTTCAAGGGATCAATTACAGTCCCAAGACACCCATGGACTTGTACGTGGCTGGGAGGAGGTGGCTGCGGATCATGTCGTCCTCAGTGACCCAGAGGACTCTGCACCGAATGCCTCAGCAAACCTACGCTGCATGGCCTCCCTGATCCTGCAAAGCCTGCGCAAGGATCCTCGTATTCGTGCGATCAAGGAGAGGGATCATTACTGGCTGGCAACCCTTCTTGATTCACGTTACAAGGGTAAAGTTGCGGACCTTATCTTGCCATCGCAGGGGGAGCAGAGGATGAAGCATCTTCGGGAGACCTTGCAGAAAGGTCTGTGCAACGTGTTCCCAGAGACTGGGAGGTTACAAATTCCTGGTCCTGGACAACGTGTTGCTGAGGCTCCGGTCAGTCAAAGAAGGAGCGGTGGAGAAGGTGGCCGTCTGACATATGCGTTCAGACAGTTTTTTAGTACGCAGCCCCAAGGTATGATTGCTTCCAGTAACCATCGTCAGCGTCTGGTTTACATGGGGCAGGAATACCTAGGGGCAAGATCAGACTTGGACACCTTTCCCACCGAAAATCCTCTGGGTTACTGGGTCTTGAGGATGGATCACTGGCCAGAGCTTGCACAGTATGCAAATGAGGTACTGGCCTGTCCTGCATCCAGCGTTCTTTCGGAACGCACATTCAGTGCTGCTGGAGGCTTTGTAACCGATCACAGGGTGCACCTGTCCACCGACTCGGTCGATCGACTGACCTTTATAAAAATGAATCAATCTTGGATTACCACCACCTTCAAGACTGCCTATGCTGATGCTGAGTGACTATCTTGTTATGCTGAGTGACTATCCTCTTCCTCCTCAATAATCATGCTGATAACTTGAAAGAACATTTTTGGTTCTGGGCACCGCCACCAGTGGCTAAGGCACAATTTTTCAGCCCCTGTTTAACAGGGGCGTGTATTTACAATTTTTGATGCAATGCTTTGCAGCAGGGCTCATTGCTGTGCTCCAACTACAGTACCTGTGAGGGGTTGCAGTGTTGTGGTACCAGCACCAGTGCCTAAGGCCCAATTTTTCTGCCCCTGTTTAACAGGGGCGTGTAATTACAATTTTTGATGCAATACTTTGCAACAGGACTCATTGCTGTGCTCCAAGTACAGTATCTGTGAGGGGTTGCAGTGTTGTGGCACCAGCGCCTAATGCCCCATACACACGATCGTTTTTCATGCCGTTAAAAATGCCATTTTTTAAAATGGGCATTAAAACCGATCATGTGTATGCTCCAGAGCATTTTTAACGACGTGAAAAACGGCCATTAAAAATTTCGGACATGCTCTATTTTTTCACGTTGTTTTTCATGTTGTTTTTTTTAACGACGTGAAAAACTATAGTGTGTATGCTTTAACGACGTGAAAAAAAAGCGCATGCTCAGAATCAAGTATGAGACGGGAGCGCACATTCTGGTAAAACTAGCATTTGTAATGGAGATAGCACATTCGTCACGCTGTAACGGACTGAAAAGCAGGAGGCTGAAAAGCGCGAATCGTCGCTCAACAAACTTTACTAACATGAAGGGTGGCACCATCCGAACGGAACTTCCCCTTTATAGTGCCGTCGTACGTGTTGTACGTCACTGCGCTTTGCTTGAACGTTTTTTAAAATGATCGTGTGTACGCAAGACAGGCTTGAGAGGAAACATGAAAAAAAACGTCGGTTTAAAAAATGGCATGAAAAACGATCGTGTGTGCCGCATTAGGCACAATTTTTATGCCCCTGTTCAACAGGGGCATGTAATTACAATTCTTGATCTAATAATTCACAGCAGGGCCCATTCCTGCGGCCACCAAGAGTAACTGTGAGGGCTTACAGTGTTGTGGCACGAACACCACCACCACCACCAAAAGCCCAATTTTTCCTAACACTGTTCAACAATGTCATGTAATTACAATTCTTGATCTAATATTTAACAGCTTGGCCCATTCCTGCACCCACCAAGAGTAACTGTGAGGACTTACAGTGTTGTGGCAAGACCACCACCACCACCAAAGGCCCAATTTTTCTGCCCCTGTTCAACAGGGGCATGTGATTACAATTCTTGATCTAATATTTCACAGCTGGGCCCATTCCTGCACCCACCAAGAGTAACTGTGAGGACTTACAATGTTGTGGCACCAACACCACCACCACCTCCACCAAAGGCCCAATTTTTCCTACCACTGTTCAACAATGTCATGTAATTACAATTCTTGATCTTATATTTAACAGCTGGGTCCATTCCTGCGCCCACCAAGAGTAACTGTGAGGGCTTACAGTGTTGTGGCAACACCACCACCACCACCATCAAAAGCCCAATTTTTCTGCCCCTGTTCAACAGGGGCATGTAATTACAATTCTTGATCTAATGATTCACAGCAGGGCCCATTTGTTCACCTACCAAGAGTAACTGTGAGGGCTTACAGTGTTGTGGCAACACCAACACCTAAGGGCCAAATTTCTGTAGAGTATATATGGCAGGCCTCTTCTTTCAAACATCCAACTTACAAACGACTCCTACTTGCAAACGGAAGGAGACAAGAGGAAGTGTAAGGAAATCTACCCCTAGGAAGGGAAATTCTCTCCTGTAAGAGTTAATATGGGAAAAAGATGTCTCCTCTCCACTGATGCTTTATCACCAATCCTTGTTTCAATAAAACCCCCAAATTTTCAAAAAACATTTGTCATTGGGACGGAAAGTGAGGTGAAATGTTCTGAACAGGTGCACAGACAGCAAAACAAATGTTACAGGGGTGATAACACTTCCATATGTTTTCCAAAAAGCTTAAAAATAGATTTTTTTGGCTGGAGCTACATTTAAAAAATGTAACTGTTTCAAATTATAAACAAATTCTACTTAAGAACAAACCTACAGTCCCTGTCTTGTTTGCACCGCCTGTATACTGCTGTTCAGAGTATATAGGGCCTGTTTTAAATTTGGGTGCAGGGTTCCCCTTAATATCCATACAAGACCCAAAGGGGCTGGTAGTGGGCTGGGGGTGGGGGGGTACCCATGCCATTTTTCTCAACGATTTTCATCCATATTGCCGGGACCAGACATTACATTAAAGCCGCAAGCAGTTTTAAATTACTTTTTTTCCTTTAGAAATGTCATTTTGTACAGGGACAGTTCTAAACACGGGAAACACGTGCCACTTCACAGGCATACTTTATACACCCCCCAGGTATGAATATTTAAAGGAATATTTTACTTTTTTTTTCACTTCATGCATCATTAAAATCACTGCTCCCGAAAAAACTGACGTTTTTAAAACTTCTTTTTGCATTGATACATGTCCCCTGGGGCAGGACCTGGGTCCCCAAACCCTTTTTATGACAATAACTTGCATATTAACCTTTAAAATTAACACTTTTGATTTCTCCCATAGACTTTTAAAGGGTGTTCCGCGGCTTTTCGAATTTGCCGTGAACACCCCAAATTATTTGTTGTTCGCCGAACGGGCAAACAGCCAATGTTCAAGTCGAACTCATGTTCGACTCGAACATAAAGCTCATCCCTAGTCTAAAGTAAACTTTCTTAATAAGAGCTGTCTAGTGTCTAGTCTGCTTAAAATGTAGCCTAGTAAAAGTGCTTAAAGTGGATGTAAACCCGAATTTTTTTTATTAAGGCTTGCACATTGTACAGTATAGGATTTCCTATCATCTGTGCCCAGTCTTGCCACAAAGAGTTAATCCAGCTCTGAGCAATCCTCTTATCTTTTTTCAGTGAGATAAAACTGACAGACAGAGAAAACCCTGTCAGTTCTTCCCCCCTGCTGTGAGAGCCTGAGAAAGGCATTATTTTTTAATTCCCATCCCCACTCCTTTCTTCTCCAGCTTTCCCAGGATTGACTGTTCCACACCTCAGCATGATTGGGCATGCTGAAGTCATGTGGTTACTTCCCTGTCTTTTGACTGGATGTTAGTGATCATAACATTAGATTAGAGAGATTTGTGAGGGGAGTGAAAAAGTACCTCACCATTTTCTCTCTTTGGGTACAATGATTATGGCACTGTCTCTGCCTCGGGTACAATGATTATGTCACAGCTCTTTAGAATCCTCTTCTGTAGACGGCTGTGTGTCTGCACATGTGCAGGAGTAACATGAGCATGCTCTGCTTCTTCACAGAACACGCTCTGCCACTCCTGTGTGTGCACTTTAGTCTCCCCTGGCGTGAGGCTCGTCCTCGCAACGCTGTCTGGCCAGGGGAGTGTAGTGGTGGGTGGAGGAGTCCTCTGACGTCACGACTCCACCCACAGAGCCCCGGACAGCAGACCCGCCCACAGATTCAGCAATATTGCGGGGCTCCACACGGCTGAAGGGGTGAGTTTTAATAGGTAAGGATACATGCTGGAGGCATGTATATCCTTCTAGTATATTAGTATATTATAAATGATGACATTGGGTTTACATCCACTTTAAATACTGTTCATGGAGTCTGTACAATATTCAGTTTTTTTAAGTGAAATAAAACCCTCTAATTTAAATTTCTCGATTAGAGACTGTTTGGTGCCAGGACTGTTGAAAAAGTGGTCTAGTACTAGTGTTAGGCCAATGGTCCTGGCCCAGGCACGGGCAGCCCACCAGCACAGAGTACTGGAGGAGCTGGAGGAGAGCTCAGAGTCAGCCTCAGAGTCTGAGGAAGGGGACCTTAATGAGGAAAGACCCAGCAAGGTTCAAAGATCCCTTTTTCCTTCAGAGGAAACAGAGGAGTTATTAAAGGCTATATACGACACCCTGGAGCTGGAGTAACCAGAAAACCAGGTTTCAAAAGGTTTCAAAAGGTTCAGAGCTTTCCTTTGAGGACACAGGCACCCTAAAGAAGCCAATGGTCAGAAAGGCGGAAGGGTATTTAATGAAAGCGTGGGAAGCCTGCTCCGCTAACTTTAAGCCAGCACTAGCCACTACATGCGTGGCTCGTACGCTTGATTTGTGGCTTAAACAGCTCTGCACTCTTCTGTAGTCAGATATAGGGATGAGCTTCGAGTTCGAGTCGAACTCATGTTCGACTCAAACATTGCCTGTTCGCCCGTTCGCCGAACAGCGAACAAATTGGGGTGTTCGTGGCAAATTCGAAAAGTCTATGGGAGAAATCTAAAGTGCTAATTATAAAGGCTTATATGCAAGTTATTGTCCTAAAAAGTGTTTGGGGGCCCGATTCCTGCCCCAGGGGACATGTATCAATGCAAAAATAAGTTTTAAAAATGGCAGTTTTTTCGGGAGCAGTGATTTTAATAATGCTTAAAATGAAAAAATAAAAGTGAAATATTCCTTTAAATTTCGTATCTGGGGGGTGTGTATGATATGCATGTAAAGTGGCGCATGTTTCCCGTGCTTAGAACTGTCCCTGCAAAAAATGTCATTTTTGAAAGAAAAAAAGTCATTTAAAACTCACTCGTGGCTATTAATGAATTGTCGGCTCCCGGCAATACATACAAAAGTCATTGATAAAAAAAAAAAAAAGCGTGGGGGTTCCCCAGAATTCAATTACCAGGCCCTTCAGGTCTGGAATGGATATTAAGGGGAACCCCGCCGCAAATTAAAAAAAAAATTGATGTGGGGTTCCCCCAAATATCCATTCCAGGCCCTTCAGATCTGGCATGGATTTTAAGGGGAACTCCACCCCAAATTAAAAAAAAATGGCGTGGCGTCCCCCTAAAAATCCATACCAGACCCCTTATCCGAGCACGCAACCTGGCCAGCCGCAGGGGAAAAGGGGGGGACGAGAGAGCGCCCCCCCTCCCTCCTGAACCGTACCAGGCCACATGCCCTCAACATGGGGAGGATGTCCCCATGTTGATGGGGACAAGGGCCTCATCCCCACAACCCTTGCCCGGTGGTTGTGGGGGTCTGCGGGCGGGGGGCTTATCGGAATCTGGAAGACCTCTTTAACAAAGGGGACCCCCAGATCCCGGCCCCCCCCTATGTGAATTGGTAAGGTGTACATTGTACCCCTACCATTTCACGAAGAAAGCGTAAAAAAATGTTTAAAAAAACACACAAACACCTTGAAAAAGTCCTTTATTTAAAAAAAAAACAAAAAAAAACATTCCAGCGGTGAAATTCAGTGTCCCGCGGCGAGATCCCGATGTCCAGCGCTGTCCTTCATTGGTTGTGCCTGAGCGGACCTGATGGGGAACTCCCTCTCAGTATTTTAAATGTATAGACCCGCCCCTTCTAAAGTTCCCCATCAGGTCCGCTCAGCGGACCAGATGCGGAACATGAGAAGGGGCGGGTCTATACATGTATTACACAGCGAATGAAGTTCCCCATCAGGTCCGCCCCCTCGGTATGTCCGACCCCGCCTACATCATTGGCTTGAGCGGGGAACTTCCTTCACTGTGTAATTTAAATTTACATAGTGAAGGAAGTTCCCCGCTCAAGCCAATGACGTAGGCGGGTCTGACATACAGAGGGGGCGGACCTGATGGGGAACTGCTCTCACTTTGGTAATACATGTATAGACCCGCCCCTTCTCATGTTCCGCATCTGGTCCGCTGAGCGGACCTGATGGGGAACTTTAGAAGGGGCGGGTCTATACATTTAAAACACTGAGAGGGAGTTCCCCATCAGGTCCGCTCAGGCACAACCAATGAAGGACAGCGCTGGACATCGGGATCGCCGCGGGACACTGGATTTCACCGCTGGAATGTTTTTTTTTATTTTTTTTTAAATAAAGGACTTTTTCAAGGTGTTTGTGTGTTTTTTTTAAACATTTTTTTACGCTTTCTTCGTGAAATGGTAGGGGTACAATGTACCCCTTACCAATTCACATAGGGGGGGCCGGGATCTGGGGGTCCCCTTTGTTAAAGGGGTCTTCCAGATTCCGATAAGCCCCCCGCCCGCAGACCCCCACAACCACCGGGCAAGGGTTGTGGGGCTAAGGCCCTTGTCCCCATCAACATGGGGACATCCTCCCCATGTTGAGGGCATGTGGCCTGGTACGGTTCAGGAGGGAGGGGGGGTCGCTCTCTCGTCCCCCCCTTTTCCCCTGCGGCTGGCCAGGTTACGTGCTCGGATAAGGGGTCTGGTATGGATTTTTAGGGGGACTCCAGGCAATTTTTTTTATTTGGGGTGGAGTTCCCCTTAAAATCCATGCCAGATCTGAAGGGCCTGGAATGGATATTTGGGGGAACCCCACGTCAATTTTTTTTAAAATTTGCGGCGGGGTTCCCCTTAATATCCATTCCAGAACTGAAGGGCCTGGTAATTGAATTCTGGGGACCCCCACGCTTTTTTTTTTTTTTTTATCAATGACTTTTGAATGTATTGCCGGGAGCCGACAATTCATTAATAGCCGCGAGTGAGTTTTAAATTACTTTTTTTCCTTCAAAAATGAAATTTTTTGCAGGGACAGTTCTAAGCACGGGAAACATGCGCCACTTTACATGCATATCATACACACCCTCCAGGTACGAAATTTAAAGGAATATTTCACTTTTATTTTTTCATTTTAAGCATTATTAAAATCACTGCTCCCGAAAAAACTGCAGTTTTTAAAACTTTTTTTTGCATTGATACATGTCCCCTGGGGCAGGACCCAGGTCCCCAAACACTTTTTAGGACAATAACTTGCATATTAGCCTTTATAATTAACACTTTAGATTTCGAAACGTTCAAGTCCATTGTATTTAATAGGGTTCTAAAGTTCACACGAACATTTTGTCTGTTCGCAGGTTCTGGTGCGAACCGAACAGGGGGGTGTTCGGCTCATCCCTGGTCAGATACTCCCAGGGAAGAGATTTTGGATGCTTTACCAATGCTAAATAAGGCAGTAGCAGATGTGTCCACGGAGTCTGTAATATTCTCGGCCAGGTCTACAGCATTAATTAATGAAGCCAGGAGGGCTATCTGGCTGAAGTCCTGGGGAGGAGACACAGTGTCAAAGATCAAGCTCGGTTCCCTCCCATTTAATGGAGATTTGCTCTTTGGTAAAGAGCTAGTATCTGACCTAGAGAGTTTGGCCTATAAAAAGAAAGGAAGGAATTTTTGTCCCTTCCAGAGGTCAGGTGAAAGTAACTATTATGGGGACAGAAGACAGCAAAACAAGGGTTTTGCAGCTGCGCAAGACAAGAAAAAAGGGTGGCAATACTGGAGGAGAAGGGGCAGAGGTGGCTTCCTTTAAAAACCCTCCCAGCCTAAAGGCACTTCCCAGTGACTCAGTCGGCCATGTGGGGGGAAAGTTGGGGTCATTCCTCCCACAGTGGCAGGCCATTTCCAGCAGCAGCTTTATCCTGGATCTGATCAAATCAGGGTACAGGATAAAGCTAGTGGGCTGCCCCCCTCAAAAATTTCACCCAACAATTCTCCCAAAAGACGTGGAGAAATCAACAGCTATGTCTTCCCTCCTACAGAGTATGCTGGAGGAGAAGGTGATAAGCTTCATCCCCCCAACTCTAAGAATAGGGGGGTTTTATTCTCACGTTTTTCTGATAAAAAAGCCATCAGGAAAATTTCAACTCATTTTGAACCTGAAGCAAGTGAACATGTGCGTAAAGTACAAACGATTCAAAATGGAGTCAATTTACACCACCAGAGATTTGTTAATCCCTGGGGTCTTCATGGTCTCATTGGACCTAAGACATGCCTATCTTCATGTCCCCTGTCACGTACCTGATGGTTGTGAGCCTGAATTGCAGAGGACAGCCTCCCTTACGGCTCCCACCCACGGCCCCCTGGTAAGGTAACAGTAGGCACAGGAGTAAGGAGTGGCACGGGGGCCTGGCAGGATCAACAGAGGTGAGGAAGTGGATCAGACACCCGGAAACTTCCGGATACAGGAACTGGATTAGCTTAGCAGACTGGATCAGGAACAGCTCAGCAGACTGGACCAGCTTAGCAGACTGGATCAGGAATAGCACAGCAGGATGGATCAGGAAAACTTAGCAGACTGGATCAGGAACAGCTCAGCAGACTGGATCAGCTCAGCAGACTGGATCAGCTCAGCAGGCTGGATCAACTTAGCAGGCTGGATCAGCTTAGCAGACTGGATCAGGAGCAGCTCAGCAGACTGGATCAGCTTAGCAGACTGGATCAGGAACAGCTCAGCAGACTGGATTAGATTAGCAGGCTGTATCAGCTTAGCAGACTGGAACGGCTTAGCAGGCTGGATCGGAACCAGGAACAGATAGGACCAACACAGGGATAGTCAGACAGGCCGGGTCAGGTATCAGGCGGGCAATAAAGGTACAGGGGTGCAGGCAAAGAGTAGTCACAAACAGGCCAAGGTCATATGCAGGCAGATAACTGGATGGTCAATGGTAAGCCGGGTCTTAATACAGGTGTAGCGGGGTCCCCTTTAAGGCCCCGGGACTACGTTACCCAGAACCCCGTTCGGCACCCAGAGTGCAGTTAGCCACCGCAGAGACTCATGGGAGGGGTTATTTAAGGAGGAGGCGAGGCGGAGCTCGGCCTCTTTGGACACCGCGCTGCAAGCAAGAGTTTCTTCCTGTGTGGATCTGCTGCAGTGCAAGGCCTGAAGCCTGGGCCTTGCGCAACTTCCAAAGAGCCTTCCACCCCACTGCGGGGCCTGGGTGGCATCTGACTTGTCGAGTGAGGACATCAGTTGGATCGGGGACCCGATCGTTACAGACGCTGTGTGCGGAGACACAGCAGGTGGAAGTCCCAGCTGGGATCGCGCCCGGAGTGGTGAGCGAGCACTTGCTCAATCATATAGACTTTACAGATTCTAGGCCTATAGACTGCCGTGGCCCACCGATTGTTTGCTTATTGTTTCACTGGGGGACCGGTAGCAGGACAAAGTTGAAGTGTCCTCCCAGCATAGTGATCTTAGTGATTGCCAATTTGTGGATTATAAATACTATTCATCAAGTGCACCACCGAAAGTTTGCATGCAAAGAAATCCCTATAGGAAGGACTGAGCTTTATTCTGGGTCAGGCCTGGCCAGGGTGGGGAGATAGGATATTGTTTAGTGCGCCACAGGGAGTGTATACCATAATAGCTACGCATGGTGAATTACCGCGCAGCGCCATTATTGTGTGCTATATTAATTGCTGCAGGGCTCTGCAAGCCAGTTGTGTGTATTATATCCCGTTAAAGCTTTTTTTTACAACCAAAGTAAAACTGTTATTCTTAATCTTTAACATTTGTGTGTTGTCTTACTATAACGAGGGTGCCTTTATAATACCAATTGATTATGATAAAAATATAACCCCTAGACTAACTGTGGCAGAGTGGGTCAAGCAGATTGCCGGGGGTTGGTGGTGCTGTACACAGGGCCCGAAAACAAATCCAGTGGCTCACTTAACTGGGGGTAGCGCTACACGTGGGGGCTCTCGAGTCCGGGATCCTGTTGCAGCAAGTAACGCGCCAAAAGTACCAGCATGGACCCACTAGAAGTAGGACAGTAGTGTAAAGCGGTCGGCACAGATCCAGCCGGGATAGTAGTCATATAACTCCCAGGGATCTGGCAAGAAGAAGCGGTGAAGCAGCTAGTGATGTCACTGTCACCGTATCAGAAAGCATGGGTGGTGGATGTCAGGACGAATTCCTCACTGACCCACGCATTAATAGAGTGGAAGGACGGAGTCCCAGAACATTTCAAGAATACAAGTGTAGTAGCTATAGATGATCAGACTTATAGCCTAATACACGCGCTGCCGCTCAAGCCAGGAGGACGGTTTCAGACACCGAAACTATCTCCATCACCCACCCCAAAAGCAGAAAAACAGAAGAAAAGGGAAAGTCCCGGGTCGCCATCTGCCACCCTCGGCGCAGAGTTGTGCGCGGTCCTGGGGGAACTTGTGGCCCAGTGTAAGAAAGATCCTACAGATTACCAAATGTCAGGATATAGAAAACTTAGAATATTCTCAGGAAGGAAACCTGTACTTTCGGGTGAAGAGGGGTTTGAGGAGTGGTTAGACGGTGCCACTCAGGCCTTAGAAGAATGGGAATTCCCAGACCACAGAAAGAAGCAGAGAATTGCTGAAAGCTTGAAGGGGCCTGCTCTAGAGGCCATACGCAACCTCAAGATGAGTAATACAGACTGTAATGCACAGGACTATCTGGACATTCTGCAGAATGTGTTCGGTGGAACAGAGAAAATCACTGAGCTCACTTATCAGCTGGAGCACTGCTACTAGAAGACAGGAGAGAAGCTGTCGGAGTTCATGAGGCGCCTGGACAAGATCCTGCATAAGATGATTCTTAAGAAGGGGATTGACCCACGGAAGGTGGATGAGGCCCGTGTTCAACAGGTTATGAGAGGATCTCAGCCCCTGGACCCCATCGCATTGGCGCTACGCACAAGGCAGGACGGAAAGAGCCTGGAGTACCCTGACTTGATTCGAGTAGTCAGAGAGGAAGAAGCTATGCTGGAGGAGAAGAAGAGGAGCCTACCAGTTGAGTCGGTAAATCCTCCTCCAGTGATGGTCAGGACGGCCATGACCCTGGAAAGAGACTCAGAGGTGGATACCTTGAAGTCGCAGATGTCCCAAGTATTGGGGATGCTGACCTCCCTGATGGAAAAGAAATCAAGGGAACCAGAGAGGGAAAGTCCGAGGAAGGAGCTGTTTCCCAACACCTCAGCGCCCGCATCCCTGGAAGATTGGGGGGATGTGATTTGTTTCAATTGTGGAGGAGCTGGCCATTTCGCCAAAGTGTGTGCCCAAAGAAAAAAAAGATGAATAACCGCAAGCCGCCGGAAAACTTCAGCGGGCCCCGGTGAAGGAGTCAACCGGGTGCCCATCATCTCCAGTGAACTCCAAACTGAATGAGAAGCACATGGAAAGAGTGGAGCAGACCCCTCAGAAGAAACACAAGGTTCCTCAGAAGGAACGCACCCCAAAGAAAGAGAGTAGTGTCCCTCAGCGGGTAGTTACACCCACCAAAAGGAGGGAGATCAATGCATACCAGGCCCAAGAGAGACTTAAGTCCAAAGAGAAATGGAAGAAAGAAAGTCAAAAGGGAAAATGCAAAGGTCAAAAGAAAGAGACCTCCTTGAAGCGATATCCAGAGAAGCTGGTGGGTCCCTCCCCGATAGTACCAGTTCAAGTGGAGGGAGTCTACACAAGAGCCATAATGGACACTGGGGCGCAAGTGACCCTGTTTTACCGGGACTTTTATGACAAGCATTTAAGTCACCTACCCATCCAGAAGATTGAAGAGTTGGAGACATGGGGAATTGGGACAGAGAGTTTCCCTTATGATGGCTATCTGCCTATAAAACTGACTTTTGACCAGTCCATAGCCGGAAGGGCTGAAGTGTTCGACACCTTAGCTGTGGTGTGCCCCCGACCGCCTGGAGCTAACAAGAGTTCCCTGATAATAGGGACAAACACGGATCTGGTCCGAAGACTCTTGGCCCCACTGACAAGAAGGAAAGACCCCACAGTCACTGAGATCCACCCAATGTTGAAGACAGCCTACCAATGGCTGATCTTGGAACAGAAGGCTCCGGAAGAGGGGGTAGGGAAGGTCTGGAGGCTGGGAAGAAGGGGAATAGTGCTGCAGCCCGGTGAAGTAACCTGCTTGAAAGCCACAGTGAAACTCACTTGGGAGCAGCCTGGTCCTTTTGTCATGTTGGAACCCGATCCAAGGGAAGAACATTCGGGCTTAGAAGTAGTTCCAGAAGTGGTCCCGATGAGGGCCCTGAAGAAGGCTCATTGTAAAGTGCCTGTGAGCGTCAGAAATACCACGGGTGGTCCTATGGAAATCCCAGCCAGGCTGTTACTGGGCCGGGTGAGCCCAGCTACCCCAGTTGCTTCACCAGATGTGGAGAAGACAGATGGAGAAAGTACTGTGCGGGAGAAACTTTCCATGGAGAATCCAAATCTGCCCAGGGCTTGGAAAGAGAGAGCCAAGGCCCAGTTGACCAGGTGGGAGAGGATCTTTTCTCAAGATGAATTCGATGTGGGGTGTGCTAGGAGTGCCACCCATCGAATCCGCCTCCAGGAAGACAAGCCCTTCAGGGAGAGGGTTAGGCGGGTTCCGTTAGCAGACCTCGAAGACTTGAGGGAGCAGCTCGCCGAGCTCAAGTGAACAGGGGTGATTCGAGAATCTAGAAGTCCCTATGCCTCCCCTATAGTGGTGGTCTGGAAGAAGAATGGGTCACTGAGGCTGTGCATAGACTATAGGACCCTCAACAGGAGAACCATACCGGATCAATATACCACTCCAAGGATAGAGGATGCCCTACAGAGCTTGTCTGGAGCCAAGTGGTTCAGTGTTATGGACCTCAAGAGCAGGTACTATCAGATCCCGATGCATCCAGAAGACAAAGAGAAGATGGCTTTCATAACCCCGGTAGGGTTCTTTGAATTCAACCGGATGCCTCAAGGTCTGTCTGGAGCTCCAGCCACCTTCCAACGTCTCATGGAGAAGACTGTGGGAGATTTGAACCTCATCGAAGTCCTCGTATACTTGGATGACATCATTGTCTTCGGAAGAACCTTGGAAGAGCATGAAGAGAGGCTAGAGAAAGTTTTGAAGAGACTGAGTGAGGAAGGACTCAAGCTCTCACCTGAAAAATGCCAATTCTATCAGTCATCAGTTAACTACCTGTGGCACATAGTGTCTGAAGATGGGGTAGACACAGACCCCGAAAAATTGGAGGCAGTCACCTCCTGGCCCAGGCCCACCACTGTGACAGAGCTCAGATCCTTTCTGGGGTTCTGTTCCTATTACAGGGGGTTTGTGGAGGAGTTTGCTTGAATAGCCAGGACTCTGAATGAGCTGCTAAAGACGGAGGGGGAAGAGGATGACACAGGCCCCAGGAAGCCAGGGGAGTCAGTCAAGGACCAGTGGAACGAGAAGTGTGAGAATGCCTTCCAGATGTTGAAGAAGACATTAACCACTGCCTACGCAGACCCTAAGAAGCCTTATGAACTTCATGTGGATGCCAGTCATGATGGTTTGGGAGGAGTGCTGTACCAGGAGCATGAAGAGCAACTGAGGCCTGTTGCGTATGTGAGCAGAAGTCTGACTCCCTCCGAGAAGAACTACCCCACCCATAAGTTGGAGTTCCTGGCCCTCAAGTGGGTGGTAGTTGACAAACTCAGAGACTATTTGTATGGGGCGGAATTCACAGTGAAAACCGACAACAACCCCCTCACCTATCTTTTCACCACAGCAAAGTTGGATTCCACAGGACATAGATGGTTGGCGGCGCTGTCTGCCTTCAATTTCAGCCTGAAATACAGACCTGGGGCTGGAAACCGAGATGCAGACGCCTTGTCTAGGAGCTCTCACGTCCCCACTTGCAGTACAGAAGACTGGACCCAAGTGGCACCCGACGGGTGCGGGCCCTCTGTCAAGGGGCTGAACTCCAAGCCAGTGGCGGCTCAAGAGCAGAAGAGATAGGGGTTACCCTAGTAGGAGTCCCCAAGCAATACTGTGGAGTAACCCAACTGGGGGAAGATAACTTGCCAAAATTGTCGAAAAAGGAGTTGAGATCTGACCAATTGGAAGACCCCATGGGGAGATTGGTCTTGGAGGCCCTAGAGAATCAGGATCCGAATAGACTCTTACGCCATCCTTCAAAGGAGGCTCGCCTATTGAAGAAGGAGTGGGACAGGTTGCAGGAGCATCAGGGAGTGGTCTACCGAAGGGGCCCCTCTGATGACCTAGAAGACAAATGGCAATTGTTCTTGCCTGAGAAGCACCGAGAGACAGTCCTGGTTGCTCTGCACGACAACCATGGCCACCTAGGGGCGGAAAGGACCTTCCAACTCGTTAGGGACCGTTTCTATTGGCCCTGCATGAGGGCTGAAGTTGAAGAATACTGCCACTCATGTGCACGATGCATCCAGAGAAAGACTTTACCTCATCAAGCTGCCCCAATGGGCCATCTGCAAAGTCAAAGCCCACTTGATCTGGTATGCATTGATTTTCTCTGCCTCGAACCCGACCTGAGTGAACTAGGAAATGTTCTGGTAGTAACCGACCATTTCACCCGGTATGCCCAGGCCTTTCCAACCAAGGACCAGAAGGCTTCCACCGTTGCCAAAGTGCTGATGGAGAAATACTTTGTGCATTATGGGCTACCACAACGGCTCCATTCAGACCAGGGAAGGGATTTTGAAAGTCGACTGATCCGGAAGCTCCTGGATTCTTTGGGGATCAAGAAGACAAGAACTACCCCCTATCATCCACAAGGTGATGCTCAGCCGGAGAGGTTCAACCGAACCCTGCTTAACATGCTGGGGACCCTAAGCAGTGAAAAGAAGCAGCATTGGAGCAACCACATAGCGGCAGTTGTGCATGCATACAACAGCACTACCAGTGACGCTACAGGGTACTCACCCTATCGACTTATGTTCAGGAGAGAAGCAAGACTACCCGTAGATCTGGCCTTTGGCACTTCCATAGACCATTGTTCTGCTGCTTCCCACAAGGGATATGTCGATAGGCTCAGACGCAATTTGAAATTTGCCCTATGAACAGGCCCAGGCGGCCTCGGAGCAAAGGGGGCCCTCAACAAGAAAAATTTTGACCTGAAAGTTAGGATTCAGGATTTGCAACCAGGAGACAGAGTGCTGTTTCGGAACTTGGGGGTCCCTGGAAAACACAAACTTGCAGACAGATGGAGACCTGAACCTTATGTTGTTTGCAAAAGGCTACCGGGCCTGCCCGTTTACAGACTTAAACCAGAAGGGAAAGTGGGACCTTTGAAGACCTGGCATCGGAACCACTTACTCCCACTAGCGGAGGCAGTTCGGATACCCCCTGTGACGGTTTCCCCTGCGCCAAATTCCATCCTGGATACTCCCAGACCCAACACTCGGTCACAGACCCCTCAGGTTGGGGATTCAGAGACCTCGGAGATGAGTGAAGATGAGGGAGAAGAACTTGACTGGCTTTGGCCTTCACAGGCCCCAGGAACCTCTGCTATTGATCTTCCACCTGAAGAAGACACCATAGATCAGACGCTGAGTGCAGAAGCTACTGAGTTCATTCCGTCCAGTCCTTGGTCAGATTCTTGGGAGAGTGCCTGTGACTTACTCCCAGAAGGAGATCCAAGGGAGTCTCTGTACCTCCCTGCCCCATAGGCCAGTGCTCCCGAACCAGAAGTAATTCCTGAGTTGGTTCCAGAGGAGGAGCCTGTTCTAACAGAGAGCCCGAGAGGACAGAGGAAGCGAAGAGCCATAAAGCCTCCCAGAAGATTAACTTACCCACAGATGGGGAGAAGTGCGGAAGACACTGTGGTTACTGCCAGAAGGAGTACGGAAGACCCTGACCCTCCCACTGTTCATTTAGTGGGGGGCAACCCCAGCTCACTCTCTGGCACAGTTAGGCAGGACACTAGTGATGGTGTGACCTATGGGCAGGGGAGTTCACCGCCTCGGTTTTGGTGGGAATTTCCCCTGCCAACATCATACGAAACTTTGATTGATGTTGTACATTCTGTGATTTAAGTTTATGTTATCTTTGGGGACCAAAGAGTTTAAGTGGGGGGAGTGTGTAGCGGGGTCTCCTTTAAGGCCCCGGGACTACGTTACCCAGAACCCCGTTCGACACCCAGAGTGCAAATAGCCACCGCAGAGACTCATGGGAGGGGTTATTTAAGGAGGAGGCGAGGCGGAGCTCGGCTTCTTTGGACACCGCGCTGCAAGCAAGAGTTTCTTCCTGTGCGGATCTGCTGCAGTGCAAGGCCTGAAGCCTGGGCCTTGCGCAACTTCCAAAGAGCCTTCCACCCCACTGCGGAGCCTGGGTAGCATCTGACTTGTCGAGTGAGGACATCAGTTGGATCGGGGACCCGATCGTTACAGACGCTGTGTGTGGAGACACAGCAGGTGGAAGTCCCGGGCTGGGATCGCGCCCGGAGTGGTGAGCGAGCACTTGCTCAATCATATAAACTTTACAGATTCTAGGCCTATAGACTGCCATGGCCCACCGATTGTTTGCTTATTGTTTCACTGGGGAACCGGTAGCAGGACAAAGTTGAAGTGTCCCCCCAGCATAGTGTTCTTAGTGATTGCCAGTTTGTGGATTATAAATACTATTCATCAAGTGCACCACCGAAAGTTTGCATGCAAAGAAATCCCTATAGGAAGGACTGAGCTTTATTCTGGGTCAGGCCTGGCCAGGGTGGGGAGATAGGATATTGTTTAGTGCGCCACAGGGCATGTATACCATAATAGCTACGCGTGGTGAATTACCACGCAGCTCCATTATTGTGTGCTATATTAATTGCTGCAGGGCTCTGCAAGCCAGTTGTGTGTATTATATCCTGTTAAAGCTTTTTTTTACAACCAAAATAAAACTGTTATACTTACTGTATATACTCGAGTATAAGCCAAGTTTTTCAGCCCTTTTTTTAGGGCTGAAAGTATACCCCTTGGCTTATACTCGAGTCAGTACCTCAAAATCGTGAAATTCTGCGGCCGGCGTCTATTGTTCAAATCTTGCGCCGTTCTCCCTGTCCCTTCGGCGATAGGCGTTTCCAGAAAACACTGTGATGAGTGTTTGCGCCTATCACGGAGGTCCTCTTGTCCGACGTCCGTGATTGGCCGAGCACTGTACACAGTGCCTGCTGGGAAACGGAGTCGGCGAATGAGAGGACCTCCGTGATAGGCGCAAACACTCAACACAGTGTTTGCTGGAAACGCCTATCACGGAAGGGACAGGGAGAACGGCGCGAGATTTGAACAATGGACGCCGCCGCAGAATTACAAGATTTTGAGGTACTGACTCGGGCACAGGGAGGCGGAATCGACACAGTAAGGGGGCACAGTGAGGTGACAGTGGGCAGTGAGATGGCAATGGGCACAGTAAGGGGGCACAGTGAGACGACAATGGGCACAGTGAGGTGACAATGGGCAGTGAGGTGGCAGAGTGAGATGCCAATGGGCACAGTAAGGTTGGGCAATGGGCACATCCCCCCCCCCTCGGCTTATACTCGAGTCAATAAATTTTCCCAGTTTTTTGGTAAAAGTAGGTACCTCTGCTTATACTCGAGTCGGCTTATACTCGAGTATATACGGTAATCTTTAACATTTGTGTGTTGTCTTACTATAAAGAGGGTGCCTTTATAATACCAATTGATTATGATAAAAATATAACCCCTAGACTAACTGTGCCAGAGTGAGTCGAGCAGATTGCCGGGGGTTGGTGGTGCTGTACACAGGACCCGAAAACAAATCCAGCGGCTCTCTTAACTGGGGGTAGCGCTACACAGGTAACAGTCTCAGATCAGGTTTTAAGGCACACAACGCTGTAGAGCAGACAGCGGAGACTGTATGTGACAGACAGGCTTAAATAGCCCGCCTGGCGCCAACAGAGGTGCGCGCGCATGTGCGATTGCAGCCGCGATCGGGAACCAGAGAGTCTGAGGTGCATGTTACTGGCAGAATCTTCATGACATCCCCATTCGAATGGAGTCAAAGCAGTATCTCAGGTTTGCAGTGAAGAATGGGTTCAAGACCCTCTATTTTCAGTTCAATGCTCTGCCCTTCTGATTGGCGTCAGCCTCATGCATCTTCACGAAGATTCTGGCAGGAGGTCTGTGGACCCTGAGATTGGATGGAATTCATATAATTCCCTATCTGGACGACTTGCTGAGTTTGCAGACTCAGCAGACAAGGTGAAACAGAATCTGAGTAGAACTATCAGACACCTTCAGCAGCTGGGGTGGCTGGTAGACATGTGCACTGCCAAAAAATTTGTTAGTTTTCGTTTTCGTTTCATTCGTTTTTTTTTTTTTTAGTTTTTCGGGTCATTCGTTATGATCGCAATTCGTAAATTCGTAAATTTGTACATTCGTAAATTTATACATTCGTAAATTTGTACATTCGTAAATTTATACATTCGTAAATGTATACATTCGTAATTTCGGAAATTTGGAAATTCGATATTTTCGAAAACCCGAAAATTTGAAAATCTGAAAAAATAACTATTAAATTATAGGTATTGTAATTTCCTTTCAAATTTGGCTGTTAGCGAACGTAACGAATACAAATTTATCTGAAGTTACGCATAACCTGAAATAACAAATGCCGCATCTAAACAAATGGAACGGAACAAATTAATAATAATAATAATAAAACGTTTTTATTATTATTATTGTTATTTATTATTATTATTAATTCATTACGTTCCATTCGTTTAGATACGGCATTCATTATGTCGGAAAACAATTCGTAACTACGTTAAGTTCACTAACAGCCAAATTTGAAAGGAAATTACAATACCTATAATTGAATAGTTAGTAATAGTTAAGTTATTAGTTAATTATTATTTCAGATTTCCGAATTTACAAATTTACGATTGTACGAATGTACAAATTTACGAATGTACGAATATTCGGAAATTCGTAAATTCAAATTTACGAATTTCCGGATAGTTGTACATTCGTAAATTCGTGCATTGGTAAATTCGTATATTCGTAAATTCGTACATTCGTAAATTTGAATTTACGAATATTCGTTAAAATTCGTTAAATGAGTTTTCGTTAATTCGGATATTTCCGAATTAACGAATTTGTCGAAATTCGTTAAAAAACGAATTCGGAACGAAACGAATTGCACATGTCTAGTGGCTGGTAAATCAGGAGAAGTCACAGTTAGTACCTACTCAAAGTATAGTATTCCTAGGATACTTAATAGACTCAACTATATCCCAAAATTTTCTGATGAAAGAAAAAGTGGCAACAATAATTGCAGAGGTGAGCAGCCTCTGTGCATGTACAGAGACCTCAATTCAAGGTATAATGAGGGTCCTTGGTTTGATGACAGCAGCCATCCTAGGAGTCCAGTGGGCACAATTCCATACTCAAGCACTTCAGGTTTTCATGCTTTCTCTCGGGTATGGAGGGAAGGAATCTCTTCAGAGGCAAACAGAGATCCCGTAGGAAGTAAAACTCTCAATCGAGTGGTGGTTGATCCCTGCAAATCTCTCTGCAGGTGGATTTTGGTCCCAACACAGCCCTCTGACGGTCACCACCAACGCCAGTGTTCAGGGGTGTGGAGCCCATTCAGGCGCACAGATGGCCCAAGGGGTCTGGAACCGGCAGGAAGCCAGCCTCTCCTCCAATGCAAGGGAGCTGAGAGCAGTACAGGTCCTTTTGGACAATATTACCACAGTAAGCTACATCAACAAGCAGGGAGGTACAAGAGTCCCAGGTCTTTTGAGAATGGCAGAAAAGATCCTTCAATGGGCGGAAGCAAATCTTTTATCCCTGTCTTCAATTCACATAAAAGGGGAATTACATACTCTGGCAGATGTCCTAAGCAGGGAGATTCTGTCTCAGACAGAATGGTGCTTGAATCGAACAGTGTTCGAACAGATAGTGCAGAAGTGGGGAATCCCACAGATAGACATTTTTGCTACAAGGCAGAACAGGCAGAGAGATCACCTTAGTCTGGGCCTAGATGCCCTATCCCAGTCCTGTCCCCAGGGGAGATGAGGTCCCTGTGCCCAGGTGAGAAGGGGGCCTTGTCCCCAGGTTAGAAGGGGGCCCCGTCCCGAGGTGAGAAAGGGGCCCTGTCCCCAGGTGAGAAGGGGTCCCTGTCCCCAGGGGAGATGGGGTCTCTGTCCCCAGGGGAGATGGTGTCCCGAGTCCCAGGTGAGAAGGGGGCCTTGTCCCAAGGTGATATGGGATCCCTGTCCTCACGCGAGAAGGGGTCCCCATGACCAAGCTGCAGGAGAAGCATGCAGTGCAGTGTGAACCAGACTCAGGGGGCAGGACTCTGGCTGGGGAGGAAAGACATCGAACTAAGCGACGTTGCATGGAGCAGAAGAGGGGAATCCTGAGGAGCCTTCCGAGGACACAGGTCATGCGGGTAATGCACAACTAAAGAGCAGCCAGTGCGGTAGTCGAGCATAGAGCTCTGCTAGTCACCCCCCACCTCCAGCCACCTGTGCGCATGGTGCACTGGTACTCCTAGCCGGCAGCCGCCTTTTCTGCTACCGGCCTTATGTAGAGGGGGGCCGCATGGGGAGTGAAAGTGTTTAGATACTGTGTAGTCACTACAATATTTTGGGGGCTATTTCAGTAAAATAAATACACTTGAATGTTGATTTGTTGACTAAAATAGTGTGCCTGTAGTCATTTTTTCAGTGAAGTAAAAGCACTTCTAAGTAGATATTAATGTTGAAAGCTGTCTGGTGTCTGTTTTGTTCAAAATGTGGCCTGTAAAGTGTGCATGAATACTGTTTTATGAAGTCTGCAATATTTTTGGCTTATTTCTGGCTTTTTTTTTTTATTTGCACGTCAAAGCAAAATACAACTTTGACATTAAAATTCAGCTTTGTCCCATATGCATAACATTATGTCCTTATTTCTTTGAAAATGGCAAGATATAACACTGCTTCTAATTGGTATACAATTAGAACTCTTCTGTTTCTTTATACAAAGCAGTTCTAGCGATTAAGAATGACATGCCATTCTGTCTTCCAATTATGATCATATAAATAAATAGAAAATGCATACCTAAATAGGAAAAAATTCTCTGCATAAAAGAACGAAAGAAAAAAGAGATGCAAGAGAATAATGACGGATTCATTCCTCTAGGGCCCACAATTCCAGTGATGAGTGTTGTATCTAGGGATGAGCTTCGAATTCGAGTCAAACTCCTGTTCTACTCGAACATTGCCTGTTCGCCCGTTCGCCAAACAGCAAACAAATTCCGGTGTTCGCGGCAAATTCGAAAAGTCTATGGGAGAAATCTAAAGTGCTAATTATAAAGGCTTATATGCAAGTTATTGTCATAAAAAGTGTTTGGGGACCCGGGTCCTGCCCCAGGGGACATGTATCAATGCAAAAAAAAGTTTTAAAAACTGCCGTTTTTTTGGGAGCAGTGATTTTAATAATGCTTAAAGTGAAACAATAAAAGTGAAATATTCCTTTGAATTTCATACCTGGGGGGTGTGTATAGTATGCCGCGCTTGTTTCCCGTGCTTAGAACTGTCCTTGCACAAAATGTCATTTCTGAAGGAAAAAAGTCATTTAAAACTCACTCGCGGCTATTAATGAATTGTCGGCTCCCGGCAATACATAGAAAAGTCATTAATAAAAATAAAAAAAAGCGTGGGGGTCCCTCCAAATTCAATTACCAGGCCCTTCAGGTCTGGTATAGATATTAAGGGGAACCCCGCCGCAAATTAAAAAAAAAAATGCGTGGAGTTCTCCCAAATATCCATACCAGGCCCTTCAGATCTGGCATGGATTTTAAGGGGAACTCCACCCCAAATTTTTAAAAAAATGGCGTGGAGTCCCCCCAAAAATCCATACCAGACCCTAATCCGAGCACGCAACATGGCAGGCCGCAGGAAAAGAGGGGGGACAAGAGAGCGGCCCCCCTCCCTCCTGAACCGTACCAGGCCACATGCCCTCAACATGGGGAGGATGTCCCCATGTTGATGGGGACAAGGGCCTCATCCCCACAACCCTTGCCCGGTGGTTGTGGGGGTCTGCGGGCGGGGGGCTTATGGGAATCTGGAAGACCCCTTTAACAAAGGGGACCCCCAGATCCCGGCCCCCCCCCCTATGTGAATTGGTAAGGGGTACATTGTACCCCTACCATTTCACGAACAAAGTGTAAAAAAATGTAAAAAAAAAAACACACAAACACCTTGGAAAAGTCCTTTATTAAAAAAAAAAAAAAAAAAACCCATTCCAGCGATGAAATCCAGTGTCCCGCGGCGATCCGATGTCCAGCGCTGTCCGTCATTGGCTGAGCCTGAGCGGACCTGATGGGGAACTTCCTTCACTGTGTAATACATGAATAGGCCCGCCCCTTCTAAAGTTCCCCATCAGGTCCGCTTAAGGCTAAGCGGACCAGATGCGGAACGTGAGAAGGGGCGGGACTATTCATGTATTACACAGTGAAGGAAGTTCCCCATCAGGTCCGCTCAGGCCAGACCAGATGCGGAACATGAGAAGGGGCGGATCTATTCATGAATTATACAGTGAAGGAAGTTCCCCATCAGGTCCGCCCCCTCGGTATGTCAGACCCCGCCTACATCATTGGCCTGAGCGGACCTGATGGGGAACTTCCTTCACTGTGTAATACATGAATAGACCCGCCCCTTCTCACGTTCCACATCTGGTCAGCTTAGCCTTACACCTATTCATTGGCTGAGCAGACCTGATGGGGAACTTTAGAAGGGGCGGGTCTATACATTTAATAGACTGCGGAGGAAGTTCCCCATCAGGTCTGCTCAGCCAATGAATAGGTGTAAAAAACTTAAAAAAAACAACATTCAAACGATGAAATCCAGTGTCCCGCGGCGATCCGATGTCCAGCGCTGTCCGTCATTGGCTGAGCCTGAGCAGACCTGATGGGGAACTTTAGAAGGGGCGGGTCTATACATTTAATAGACTGCGGAGGAAGTTCCCCATCAAGTCTGCTCAGGCTCAGCTAATGACGGACAGCGCTGGACATCGGATCGCCGCGGGACACTGGATTTCATCGTTTGAATGTTGTTTTTTTTTAGTTTTTTTTTTTTTTTAAATAAAGGACTTTTCCAAGGTGTTTGTGTGTTTTTTTTTACATTTTTTTACACTTTCTTCGTGAAATGGTAGGCCTTACCAATTCACATGGGGGGGCGGGATCTTGGGGTCCCCTTTGTTAAAGGGGTCTTCCAGATTCCGATAAGCTCCCCGCCCGCAGAGCCCCACAACCACCGGGCAAGGGTTGTGGGGATGAGGCCCTTGTCCCCATCAACATGGGGACATCCTCCCCATGTTGAGGGCATGTGGCCTGGTACGGTTCAGGAGGGGGGGCGCTCTCTCGTCCCCCCTCTTTTCCTGCGGCCTGCCAGGTTGCGTGCTCGGATAAAGGGTCTGGTATGGATTTTTGGGGGACTCCACGCCATTTTTTTAAAAATTTGGGGTGGAGTTCCCCTTAAAATCCATGCCAGATCTGAAGGGCCTGGTATGGATATTTGGGGGGAACCGCACGCATTTTTTTTTTTACATTTGCGGCGGGGTTCCCCTTAATATCTATACCAGACCTGAAGGGCCTGGTAATTGAATTTGGGGGGACCCCCACGCTTTTTTTTTTTTTTTTATCAATGACTTTTCTATGTTTTGCCGGGAGCCGACAATTCATTATAGCCGCGAGTGAGTTTTAAATGACTTTTTTTCCTTCAAAAATTACATTTTGTGCAGGGACAGTTCTAAGCACGGGAAACATGCACGACTTTACATGCATATTATACACCCCCACTAGGTACGAAATTTAAAGGAATATTTCACTTTTATTTTTTCATTTTAAGCATTATTAAAATCACTGCTCCCGTAAAAACGTCAATTTTTAAAACTTTTTTTTGCATTGATACATGTCCCCTGGGGCAGGACCCGGGTCCCCAAACACTTTTTAGGACAATAACTTGCATATAAGCCTTTATAATTAGCACTTTAGATTTTGAACGTTCAAGTCCATTGTATTTAATAGGGTTCTAAAGTTCACACGAACATTCTGTCTGTTCGCAGATTCTGGTGCGAACCGAACAGGGGGGTGTTCGGCTCATCCCTGGTTGTATCCATGGATCCCAGTAAATACATGCTAATGTTGATTTCTTCAATAAAAGCTGGCTGGTTTCTGTTAAAGTAGGTAAAAAAATATTGGATTTTGGATAGAGTAAGTAAGGGTCATAACCCCTGTCAGTTTATTTTTTTGCCATCTGTGTGCCATTGGGGAAATTCTCCTTTACTTCCTGTCACAGCCAAAACAGAAAATCCCAGGAAAATTAAGGGAATCTAAAAACCAAAGAAAACCGAACTGGATGCCCAAATATATATATATAGTGAATAGCTGCTGTCACAATACCCTAATACAGGGCATACATACAATTAAACACAAAAGTGCAGCGCTTATAAACTACATGCATATGATATGAGTGTTATACAGTGCTAGCATAAAAAATATGAAGGGAATCCCTTGTTGACCCCTGTGTCACCAGAACTGGTGTCCTTATTGAAAGATTTCCCCTCTATCACATTTCTAAATTTGGGATTTTCTTTTACTTTCAATGATAATGGTAAACAGGACATACGGTATCTCACAAAAGTGAGTACATCCCTCACATTTTTGTAAATATTTTATTATATCTTTTCATGTGACAACACTGAACAAATGAAACTTTGCTACAATGTGAAGTAGTGAGTGTACAGCTTGTATAACAGTGTAAATTTGCTGTCCCCTCAAAATAACTCAACAAACAGCCATTAATGTCTAAACCGCAAAGTGAGTACACCCCTAAGTGAAAATGTCCAAATTGGGCCCAAAGTGTCATTATGTTGTGTGGCCACCATTATTTTCCAGCAGTGCCTTAACCCTCTTGGGCATGGAGCTTCATAGGTTGCCACTGGAGTCCTCTTCAACACCTCCATGATGACATCACGGAGCTGGTGGATGTTAGAGACCTTGTGCTTCTATACCTTCCATTTTTTTTTTGGAAATCTCTTTATTTGTTTTTCCGATCACAATAAAAGACACAACAACACTATAACAGTACATCCATAGACCCCCTTTCACCCATGTTGGGGTACAAATCCAGCATTTGTGGTGCTTATAATAAAAGGAGGAGGCTTCATCAGAGGATCAGTACACTGATCGCTTAACCCCTGCCACTAGGTGGCAGTATAGAACCAAAATAATAGACCGACTCACATCTTTCATATTTCTTCTAGATCAACACAATTATTGACAAGGCAAATCTGGGCTATATTTTGTTTACATATCTAGGAGGCCGTGGTAGGGTCTGCAAGTCACTTGGCCCATACTTTGTCATATTAGATAGGGCATCCACTATTTGCGTAAGTGTCCTTGTAAAGTGGTAGATTGTTTGTAATCAATGTTTTCCAAAAGGAGGTGGAAGGGGGGCTTGTTTCTTCCAATGCAAGGTGATGGCCTTTCTTGCATAGAATAAAAGGAGGCTGACAAGGATTTTTTCTGCACAGGTATGGAGTAAATTGTCTACCAAACCCAATACGCAAACTTCCATAACTTCCTATACCTTCCATTTGAGGATGCCTCACAGATGCTCAATAGGGTTTAGGTCTGGAGACATGCTTGGCCAGTCGATCACCTTTACCCTCAGCTTCTTTAGCAAGGCAGTGGTCATCTTGGAGGTATGTTTGGGGTCGTTATCATGTTGGAATACTGCCCTGTGGCAGGGGATCAAGGTCTGCTTCAGTATGTCACAGTACATGTAGGCATTCATGGTTCCCGCAATATACTGTAGCTCTCCAGTGCCGGCAGCACTTATACAGCCAAAGACCATGACACTCCCACCACCAAGCTTGACTGTAGGCAAGACATACTTGTCTTTTTACTCCTCACCTGGTTGCCGCCACACATTCTTGACACCATCTGAACCAAATACGTTTATCTTGGTCTCATCAGACCACAGAACATGGTTCCAGTAATCTATGTCCTTAACTTGCTTGTCTTCCCACCCCTTCAACCTCTGCAGCAATGCTGGCAGCACTCATACAACTATTTTTCAAAGACAACCTCTGGATATACTCAACTGGATACTCAACTTCTTTGGTCGACCATGGCGAGGCCTGTTCTGAGTGGAACCTGTCCTGTTAAACCGCTGTATGGTCTTGACCACCGTGCTGCAGCTCAGTTTCAGGATATTGCCAATCTTCTTATAGCCTAGGCCATCTTTATGTAGAGCAACAATCCTCAGAAAATTCTTTGCCATGAGGTGCCATGTTACATAGTAACATAGTTAGTCAGGCTAAAAAAAGACACAAGTCCATCAAGTTCAACCAAGAAAAAATAAAATAAATACAATCCCATATACACAACTTGTGTTAAAAATTTAGAACTTCCAGTGACCAGTATGAGATAGTGAGAGTGATAACACCAAACTTAACTCACCTGCTCCCCATTCACACCTGAGACCTTGTAACACTAACTAGTCACATGACACCGGGGAGGGAAAATGGCTAATTGGCCCCAATTTTAATTTTTTTATATAGGGGTGTACTCACTTTTGTTGCCAGCGGTTTAGATATTAATAGCTGTGTGTTGGGTTATTTTGAGGGGACAGCAAATTTACACTGTTATACATGCTGTACACTCACTACATTACATTGTAGCAAAGTGTAATTTCTTCAGTTTTGTCACCTGAAAAGATATAATAAAATATTTACAAAAATGTGAGGTGTGTACTCAGTTTTGTGAGATACTGTATAAGGAGGGTGAATCTTCCTAACGGGGGCACAGACAGCAATAAATACTGACATGTGTTCTAATACCTCTCCACTCTGTCCAAAACAAAACAAAAAGTTTGTTACCTTTAGTTGTACTTTAAAACAGCCTGGTGAAAATGTTTAAATAGTGTGCACAGTTACTGCAATACGTATTTATTTAAATACTCTCCATTGTTGATTTTCGGATTAAAAGCTGGCTAGTGTCTCTCCTGCTCAAAATACGTCTTAGTAGATGTGCTTAAATACTGTGCACTGAGTATCATGTATTGGGCCACCTCCAGCCGCTGGTCAAGAGTTGTCACCTAATAGCTTGTAACTAGTGATGAGCCGAACACCCCCGGGTTCGGTTCGCACCAGAACCCGCGAACGGACCGAATGTTCGCACGAACTTTAGAACCCTATTAAATACAATGGATGCGAACGTTCGAAATCTAAAGTGCTAATTATGACGACTATTATGCATGTTATTGTCCTAAAAAGGGTTTGGGAACCCGGGTTCTGCACCAGGGGACATGTATCAATGCAAAAAGAAGTTTTAAAAACGGCCGTTTTTCTGGAGCAGTCATTTTAATGATGCATAAAGTGAAAAAAAAAAGTCAAATATTCCTTTAAATATCGTACCTGGGGGGTGTCTAAAGTATGCCTGTGAAGTGCCACGTGTTTCCCGTGTTTAGAACTGTCCCTGCACAAAATTACATTTCTAAAGGAAAAAAAGCCATTTAAAACTGCTTGCGGCTTTAATGTAATGTCTGGTCCCGGTAATATGGATGAAAATCTTTAAGAAAAATGGCATAGCTGCCCCATCACACACCCCCCCCCCTACCCCAGCCCATTACCAGCCCCTTTGGGTCTTGTATGGATATTAAGGGGAACCCCGCACACAAAATAAAAAAGGCCCTATATACTCTGAACAGCCATATACAGGCGGTGCATACAAGACAGGGACTGTAGGTTTGTTCTTATGTAGAATCTGTTTGTAATTTTGAACAGGTACATTGTTTAAGTGTAGCTCCAGCCAAAAAATCTATTTTTAAGCTTTTTGGAAAACATAGGGAAGGGTTATCACCCCTGTAACATTTGTTTTGCTGTCTGTGCAGTGTGCACCTGTTCAGAACAGTTCACCTCACTTTCCGTCCTAATGACAAATGTTTTTTGAAAATTTGGGGTTTTTATTGAAACAAGAATTGGTGATAAAGCATCAGTGGAGAGGAGACACTTTTTTTCCCATATTAACTCTTACAGGAGAGAATTTGCCTTCCTAGGGGTAGATTTCCTCTCACTTCCTGTTGTATCCTTCCGTTTGCAAGGAGGAGTCGTTTGTAAGTTGGATGTTTGAAAGTAGGGGCCTGCCGTATATACTCAGCTGAAATTTGCCCCTTACATGTTGGTGTTGCCACAACACTGTGAGCCCTCACAGTTACTCTTGGTGGGCGCATGAATGGGCCCTGCTGTGAATTATTAGATCAAGAATTGTAATTGCATGCCCCTGTTGAACAGGGGCTGAAAAATTGGGCCTTTGGTGGTGGTGGTGGTGGTGGTGTTGACACAACACTGTAAGGCCTCACAGTTAGTCTTGGTGGGCGCAGGAATGGGCCCTGCTGTGAATTATTAGATCAAGAATTGTAATTACATGCCCCTGTTGAACAGGGGCTGAAAAATTGGGCCTTAGGCACTGGTGCCATGACACTGCAACCTCTCCCAGATACTCTAGTTGGAGTGCAGGAATGAGCCCTGCTGCAAAGCATTGCATAAAAAATTGTAATTACATGCCCCTGTTAAACAGGGGCTGAAAAATTGGGCCTTAGCCACTGGTGCCACAACACTGCAACCCCTCACAGATACTGTACTTGGAGCACAACAATGAGCCCTGTTGCAAAGTATTGCATCAAAAATTGTAATTACACGCCCCTGTTAAACAGGGGCTGAAAAATTGGGCCTTAGGCACTGGTGCTGGTGCCACGACACTGCAACCACTCCCAGATACTCTAGTTGGAGTGCAGGAATGAGCCCTGCTGCAAAGCATTGCATAAAAAAATTTAATAACACACCCCTGTTAAACAGGGGCTGAAAAATTGGGCCTTAGCCACTGGTGGCGGCACCCAGAAACAAAAATGTTCTTCCAAGCTATCATCGTCAATCGGATCATTGAGGAGGAGGAGGATAGTCAGTCAACATAACAGGACAGTCTCTCAGCATCAGCATCAGTCTTGAAGGGATGTGACATTTGAAAATAAATTAGTCTGTTATATCAGCTTCAGGTGTTTGGTAGCTGGTGGTTATCCAAGACTGGTTCATCTTTATGAAGGTCAGTCGATCAACAGAGTCGGTGGACAGGCGCACCCTGTGATCCGTGACAAATCCTCCAGCAGCACTGAATGTGCGTTCTGAAAGAACGCTGGATGCAGGACAGGCCAGTAGCTCAATTGCATACTGTGCAAGCTCTGGCCAGTGATCCCTCCTCAAGACCCAGTAAGCCAGAGTATTTTCGGTGGGGAAGGTGTCCAAGTCTGACCTTGCCCCTAGGTATTCCTGCACCATGTATATCAGACGCTGGCGATGGTTGCTGGAACCGATCATACCTTGGGGCTGCGGACTAAAGAATTGTCTGAACGCTTCGGTCAGACGGCCACCTTCCCCACCGCTCCTTCTTTGACTGACCGAAGCCTCAGCAACTCGTTGTCCAGGACCAGGAGTTTGTAACCTCCCAGTCTCTGGGAACGCGTTGCACAGACCTTTCTGCAAGGCCTCCCGGAGTTGTCTCATCCTCTGCTCCCTCTGCGACGGTAAGATAAGGTCCGCAACCTTACCCTTGTACCATGGATCAAGGAGAGTGGCCAGCCAGTAATGGTCCCTCTCCTTGATCCGAAGAATACGAGGATCCTTCCGTAGACTTTGCAGGATCAGGGAGGCCATGCAGCGTAGGTTAGCTGAGGCATTCGGTCCGGAGTCCTCTGGGTCACTAAGGACGACATGATCAGCAGCCACCTCCTCCCAGGAACGTACAAGTCCACTGGTTTCTTGGAACTGTAAATCATCCCTAAAAGACTGCTGCTGATGATGCTGAGTGCCAGGCTCCACCTCCATGCTGACACAATCCTCCACGCAGCGTATGTTCCAACAGGTGGACAAGAGGTACAGTGTCACTGATGCATGCACTGTCACTGCTCACCATCCTCGTGGCCTCCTCAAATGGTGCCAGGACAGTGCATGCATCCCTGATCATGCCCCACTGGCGTGGTGAAAAAAACCCGAGCTCCCCTGACCCTGACCTGGTGCCGTAGTCGCACAGGTACTCATTGATGGCCCTCTGCTGCGTGTGCAGCCGCTGCAGCATGGCCAACGTTGAGTTCCACCTGGTGGGCATGTCACATATAAGGCGGTTCTTGGGCAGGTTCAACTCCTTTTGCAGCTCAGCCAGGCGAGCACTGGCATTATAAGATCTGCGGAAATGCACACAGACTTTCCTGGCCTGCCTCAGGACATCCTGTAAGCCTGGGTACCTGCCCAAGAACCGCTGCAC
Organism: Rana muscosa; assembly: GCA_029206835.1. Lineage (NCBI taxonomy): Eukaryota > Metazoa > Chordata > Amphibia > Anura > Ranidae > Rana > Rana muscosa. The sequence continues at coordinate 77,969,508 of CM055121.1, forward strand.
CACCAGGTTAAGGACGTGAGCCACACAGGGCACATGGGTCAGTTGTCCCTGTCGGAGAGCGGAGAGGAGGTTGGTGCCATTGTCGCAAACTACCATTCCTGGCTTAAGCTGGCGTGGCGTCAACCACCTCTCGGCCTGCCCCTGCAGAGCAGACAGAACCTCTGCCCCAGTGTGGCTCCTGTCCCCCAAACACACCAGCACAAGCACGGCATGGCATCTTTTTGCCTGCGTACTTGCGTAGCCCCTTGAACGCCTACGGAGCACCGCTGGTTCCGAGGACAAAGCACAGGAAGAGGCCACGGAGGAAGAAGAAGAGGAAGGGGTGGAGGACAGAGGTGTGTCACAACCAGTAGTAGCATTTTGGAGGCGTGGCGGTGGAACAACCTCCAACACTACTGCACCTTGTCCTGCATCCTTCCCAGCTGCCAAAAGAGTGACCCAATGGGCCGTGAAAGAAAGGTAACGTCCCTGTCCATGCCTGCTGGACCATGAGTCAGCGGTAATATGCACCTTACCGCTGACCACCCTGTCCAGCGAGGCCAAGACATTGCCTTCCACATGCCGGTAGAGAGCCGGAATCGCCTTCCGTGAGAAAAAGTGGCGTTTGAACCTGCCACTGAGGAACCGCACATTGCACAAACTCACGGAAGGGGGCCGAGTCTACCAACTGAAAAGGCAGCAGTTGAAGCACTAGCAATTTAGCCAAGCTAGCATTCAACCGCTGGGCATGTGGATGGCTGGGAGTGAACTTCTTTCGACGGTCCAGCAGCTGGGGCAGGGAAATTTGCCTGCTAGAATCGGACGTCGGTGTACTGCTAGCAGAGTGCCCGCAAGTACTTGGCTGTGACACACCTAATTCTACACCTTCATTCCTCTCAGAGCAGGTTTCAGAGAGGACTGAAGGTATAGTGGGGTTGGAGATCCCAGCTGATGCGGTGCAAGAAGAGGTCAGCTTTGTTCTTTGGTGTGGGTCTTTAAGGTAGGCTTGCCAACGAGCTGCATGGCAGGTCAACATATGTCTGGTCAAGCATGTGATGCCCCAGCGGGTGATGTTTTGGCCACGCGATATACGCTTGAGACATATGTTGCAAACAGCAGCTGTGCGATCTGATGCACTCGACTCAAAAAAGGCCCACACCAAAGAACTTTTTGAATAACGGGCAGAGGCAGCGCCCTGCACAGGCGGAGCTCTGCGGTGTGATTCCGTTGGTGTGCTGCCCTTACGCTGGCCCCCCGAGGGCATCCTGCCTCGTTGGAGATGTGCCTCCTCCTCATCCTCCTCCTCCTCCTCTCTCCTATTAGGCACCCACGTGGAGTCAGTGACCTCATCATCCCCTCCCTCCTCATCACTGGAGCCAATCTGGCAGTATGCTGCAGCTGCTGGAACATGACTGCCAGATTGGTGTCCTTCTTGAGCATCCCCTCTCTCTGCTCTCACGCTACTGCCTTCCTCTAGCTGGGTATCATCATCAGACCCTTTGAAACGCTGGGCATCCTCCTGGAGCATGTACCCAACACTGTGCTCAAACAGTTCGGGGGACTCCTCAGGAGGACATGGTTGGTCTAGGGAAGGAGTGACTGATGATGACATTTATACCAGAGAAGAGGACGCTTTGGCAGCTGCTTTGCCAGTACCCTGAGCCTGGGTGAGTGAGGATGAGGAGGATGAGGAGGGCTTGGTCATCCACTCTACCAAGTCTTCGGCATGATGCGGCTCAACACGTCCAGCTGCCGAAAAGAAGGACAAGCGTGTCCCATGGCCACGTGCTGATGGCGATGCACCGCATCCACGACCAGCACTGTTGTCTCTAGACACAGAGCCTGCTTGCCCTCTTTTATTGGCTCCTGACTGTCTGCCTCTCCTTGTTTGCCTTCCAGACATTCTAATGGCCTGCAGGGAAATGGGAAAAGCAGCAATACAGGCTAAGTTAAGGTGTAATATGGTCAGGAGGCACACTCCGCCCACTGTAAGTGCCGCAAAATCCTGTTGGTGTAACACACCAGGAAAAAGCAGCAATACAGGCTAAGTTAAGGTGTAATATGGTCAGGAGGCACACTCCGCCCGCTGTAAGTGCCGCAAAATCCTGTTGGTGTAACACACCAGGAAAAAGCAGCAATACAGGCTAAGTTAAGGTGTAATATGGTCAGGAGGTACACTCCGCCCGCTGTAAGTGCTGCAAAATCCTGTTGGTGTAACACACCAGGAAAAAGCAACAATACAGGCTAAGTTAAGGTGTAATATGGTCAGGAGGCACACTCCGCCCGCTGTAAGTGCCGCAAAATCCTGTTGGTGTAACACACCAGGAAAAAGCAGCAATACAGGCTAAGTTAAGGTGTAATATGGTCAGGAGGCACACTCCGCCCGTTGTAAGTGCCGCAAAATCCTGTTGGTGTAACACACCAGGAAAAAGCAGCAATACAGGCTAAGTTAAGGTGTAATATGGTCAGGAGGTACACTCCGCCCGCTGTAAGTGCCGCAAAATCCTGTTGGTGTAACACACCAGGAAAAAGCAGCAATACAGGGTAAGTTAAGGTGTAATATGGTCAGGAGGCACACTCCGCCCGCTGTAAGTGCCGCAAAATCCTGTTGGTGTAACACACCAGGAAAAAGCAGCAATACAGGCTAAGTTAAGGTGTATAATGTGCAGGAGGCTTAGCAACAATGACACTGACACTGTCCCCTGCCTATCCTTCTCTCTCCCTGCACACAAGGTTTATCAAAGTGTATGACACTGACACTCTCCCTGCCTATCCTTCTCTCTCCCTGCACACAAGGTTTAGCAAAGAATATGACACTGACACTGACACTGTCCCCTGCCTATCCTTCTCTCTCCCTGCACACAAGGTTTATCAAAGTATATGACACTGACACTCTCCCTGCCTATCCTTCTCTCTCCCTACACACAAGGTTTAGCAAAGAATATGACACTGACACTCTCCCTGCCTATCCTTCTCTGTCCCTACACACAAGGTTTAGCAAAGAATAGATTTGACAAGATTTGACACTGTTCCTGCCTATCCTTCACTTTCCCTGCTCTGGAACACACTACACAAGGCCGCCGCGCTGGCGGCCTTTTATAGTGTGGGGCGTGTACTAAACCCCCTCAGCTATAATTGGCCACAGGCATCCTGCCTGTGGCCAATCATTGCTCTCCTCGCTGCCGGCGCTGTGATTGGCCAAGCATGCATGGTCACAGTGCATGCTTGGCCAATCACAGCGCCGGGATTACACTGCGATGGCGCAGTGTATTGTGGGCCGTTCGCGTCACTCGAATTTGGCGCGAACGGCCCAAATCGTTCGTTGTTCGCCGAACGCGCGAACAGCCGATGTTCGAGTCAAACCTATGTTCGACTCGAACACCGAGCTCATCCCTACTTGTAACTGTTATATTTACATCCTTGCTGTTCCTGCCTACCATGCTTGATTGACCAGGATACAAATAGCTTTACAATTGAAAAATAAATAAAACATTTTAATAAGAAAATATGAAAATGATAAAAACATGCTAATCTGGAAATATTGTTCAAAATAAAATACAAAAAAAAATACTGTTGGTGGTTGGGAAAATGGATAGGTCTGAACCAGTGTTTGGTTCTTAGGACTATCAAAGGTCATTTTTTTGCTCTATCTTATTTTAGAGCCTGTTGGCATCTCACTCCTTAAATAAGGAGTTTCAGAAATTGCATTTGGAGACATTACTAATGTCTATCCTCAAGTACAAGTTTTGTGTCCTGTAACCATAACTTCTGCAAATAACTAGAAAGTGATTTGTAAAGGATATTACAACCCTAAATGTATCTAGGCACAAAAAAAGGAGGGACAGGTGTAACTGACAAATGAAGCTCATATAATGGCAGCGTCAGCAGTCTCTCTTCCAAGCATGATCTGGGGAGGCTCCCACCAGCAAACCAAGTATAAACAGAAAAATAATACAAATTAAAAGCAATAAATATGCACTCAGGTTTAAAGACATTAAAAATCATATCAATAGGTCTCCAGCAGGTGACAACCTTCCAGGTGGTCAATGGTGAGCAAGCCCCTCCGCACTGATGTAATGTAAGGTGTTTGGAACCAGGAAGTTGACCAGGAGAAAAACCAGGAAAAGCCAGCAGAAGCAGCAGACTAAGGTGTCCGTTTAATAAACTGAGAAGTTTTTTCTCAGTTCAGTTCTTGGCAGTTCTCAGAGGAAAATTATCTCCTCTGCAGCCGGTTTAATAAACTGAGAACTTCAGTTCTCAGAGGGCGAACACAGGAGAAGTGTTTCCTCTGAAAACGGCTGAGATCTGTGTAAAAGTGGGTGGGCTGCCTGTAATCTCGTGAGATATTGTGAGATTACGGTGCAGCCGAGTTCAAAAAGTGAAACTAAAGTTTAACAGAACATATAATTACGTTTGAAAAAGTTTGAAAACATCAGAGGTTTCTCCGCATGATGTGGGGACTAGGAAAAGTTCTGCTGGTGTGGTCCAAAGTGTGGCTGAGCAGTCGTCAGTAGAGGGCACGGACACTGCCTCTCCCACTAGACCTCACGTGAAGGAAGGGACCGAAATAGACGTGGCAGTAGCAGAGATTTTTCATGTCATTCGCACAAAGGTACAAATTAAAGTACCCGGAGACACTGTGAGGGGAAGCACTGATGGTATTGGAAGTGGCGACATCAGAATTTGTGATCTGTCACTGGTTGGTATTGCTAAAAAGGGTTTAAATGCAGTGGGTAACCTCAGAAAAGTTGTTAAACCCAAAAAAACTATTGTGATGGGAAAAACTGGTATCGGTGAAGGAAAAGGTGGTTCCCCATTAGGCGAAGTGTTAGGGACAGGTTCCCTATATCAAAGTGAGGGTATCAGGGAAGGCAGAGTTCCCCCGAGAGAAGAAAATAAGCTCAGAAACCCCAGAAGAGAAAAAAAACATAGGATAGAAATGAGTGGGATCCCATGGAGAGTGAAGGAAGGACTTACCTGGAAGCGCACCCGAAAAAAGGGTTGGGCCTACGCGGCTGACAGCCGGCACAGAGGTGTCCCAACCCTGATGACCTGTGCTGGTGTTCCTCCCTCTGGATTGAAACAAAGGGGGAGGGGATATGTGAGAGTGAGAGCCCCTGTCTTAGTGAAAATGTGTTTAAAATGGACACAGGACTCTCACAGAAGCAATTTGAGAAGTTCCAGCAAAAGATTGCTGAGCAGAGAAAACTATGCTTTAAGTTTTCTCTGGATTTTGTAAGCCTGGATTGGGGCTGGAAACTTGAAGACTTGAAAGAGCATTGGGAGTAGGGATGAGCTCGGTGTTCGAGTCGAACATACGTTCGACTCGAACATCGGCTGTTCGATCGTTCGACGAAGATCGAACGTTTTGGGCCGTTCGCGCCAAATTCGAGTGAGGCGTACGGCCCACAAAACACTGCGCCATCGCAGTGCAATCCCGGCGCTGTGATTGGCCAAGCATGCACTGTGACCCCGCATGCTTGGCCAATCACAGCGCCGGCAGCAAGGAGAGCCATAATTGGCCCCAGGCAGGATGCCTGTGACCAATTATAGCTCAGGTGGGTTTAGTACACTCCCCACACTATAAAAGGCTGTTTATTGCTGTGTTTTCCTGTTGTGTAACACAGGCAGGCATCTGCAGCAGTTATAGCAGGCGTAGTGTGCTTCCTGCAAAATATACACCTGAAGCTACCCCTTATTGCTGTTTTTTCCTGTTGTGTAACACAGGCAGGCATCTGCAGCACTTACAGCAGGCGTAGTGTGCCTCCTGCAAAATATACACCTGAAGCTAGGCGTTATTGCTGTGTTTTCTTGTTGTGTAACACAGGCAGGCATCTGCAGCAGTTATAGCAGGCGTACTGCGCTTCCTGCAAAATATACACCTGAAGCTAGCCCTTATTGCTGTTTTTTCCTGTTGTTTTACACAGGCAGGCATCTGCAGCACTTACAGCAGGCGTAGTGTGCCTCCTGCAAAATATACACCTGAAGCTAGGCCTTATTGCTGTGTTTTCCTGTTGTGTAACACAGGCAGGCATCTGCAGCACTTACAGCAGGCGTAGTGTGCCTCCTGCAAAATATACACCTGAAGCGAGGCCTTATTGCTGTGTTTTCCTGTTGTGTAACACAGGCAAGCATCTGCAGCACTTACAGCAGGCGTAGTGTGCCTCCTGCACATTATACACCTGAAGCTACCCCTTATTGCTCGTAGTTTTTTTTCTTTTGTGTTACACTAACAGGCATCTGCAGCACTTACAGCGGGCGTAGTGTGCTTCTTGCAAAATATACACCAGCAGCTAGGCCTTATTGCTGTGTTTTCCTGTTGTGTAACACAGGCAGGCATCTGCAGCAATTATAGCAGGCGTAGTGTGCCTCCTGCAAAATATACACCTGAAGCTAGCCCTTATTGCTGTTTTTTCCTGTTGTGTAATACAGGCAGGCATCTGCAGCACTTACAGCAGGCGTAGTGTGCCTCCTGCAAAATATACACCTGAAGCTAGGCCTTATTGCTGTGTTTTCCTGTTGTGTAACACAGGCGTAGTGTGCTTCTTGCAAAATATACACCCTTATTGCTGGTTTTCCCATCTCCCTGCAGGCCTTTAGAATGTCTGGAAGGCAAACAAGGAGAGGCAGACAGTCAGGAGCCAATAAGCAGGCTCTGTGTCTAGAGACAACAGTGCTGGTCGTGGACGCTGTGCATCGTCATCAGCACGTGGCCATGGGACACGCTTGTCCTTATTTTCGGCAGCTGGACGTGTTGAGCCGCATCATGCCGAAGACTTGGTAGAGTGGATGACCAAGCCCTCCTCATCCTCCTCATCCTCTCTCACCCAGGCTCAGGGTAATGGTAAAGCAGCTGCCAAAGCGTCCTCAATGTCATCATCAGTCACTCCTTCCCTAGACCCACCGTGTCCTCCTGAGGAGTCTCCCGAACTGTTTGAGCACAGTGTTGGGTACATGCTCCAGGAGAATGCCCAGCGTTTCGAAGGGTCTGAAGATGATACCCAGCTAGAGGAAGGCAGTAGCGTGAGTGCAGAGAGAGGGGATGCTCAAGAAGGACACTAATCTGGCAGTCATGTTCCAGCAGCTGCAGCATACTGCCAGATTGGTTCCAGTGATGAGGAGGGAGGGGATGATGAGGTCACTGACTCCACGTGGGTGCCTGATAGGAGAGAGGAGGAGGAGGATGAGGAGGAGGCACATCTCCAACGAGGCAGGATGCCCTACGGGGGCCAGCGTAAGGGCAGCACACCAACTGAATCACACCGCAGAGCTCCGCCTGTGCAGGGCGCTGCCTCTGCCCGTTATTCCAAAAGTTCTTTGGTGTGGGCCTTTTTTGAGTCGCGTGCATCAGATCGCACCGCTGCTGTTTGCAACATATGTCTCAAGCATATCTCGCGTGGCCAAAACATCAGCCGCTTGGGCACCACATGCTTGACCAGACATATGTTGACCTGCCATGCAGCTCGTTGGCAAGCCTACCTTAAAGACCCACACCAAAGAACAAAGCGGACCTCTCCTTGCGCCGCATCAGCTGCTGGACCGTCGAAAGAAGTTCACTCCCAGCCATCCACATGCCCAGCGGTTGAATGCTAGCTTGGCTAAATTGCTAGCACTTCAACTGCTGCCTTTTCAGTTGGTAGACTCGGCCCCCTTCCGTGAGTTTGTGCAATGGGCGGTTCCTCAGTGGCAGGTTCCCAAACGCCACTTTTTCTCATGGAAGGCGATTCCAGCTCTCTACCGCCATGTGGAAGGCAATGTCCATGCCTCGCTGGACTGGGCGGTCAGTGGTAAGGTGCATATTACCGCTGACTCATGGTCCAGCAGGCATGGACATGGACGTTACCTTTCTTTCACGGCCCATTGGGTCACTCTTTTGGCAGCTGGGAAGGATGCAGGACAAGGTGCAGTAGTGTTGGAGGTTGTTCCGCCGCCACGCCTCCAAAATGCTACTATTGGTTGTGACACACCTCTCTCCTCCACCCCCTCCTTTTCTTCTTCCTCCATGGCCTCTTCCTGTGCTTTGTCCTCGGAACCAGCGGTGCTCCGTAGGCATTCAAGGGGCTACGCAAGTACGCAGGCAAAAAGATGCCATGCCGTGCTTGCACTGGTGTGTTTGGGGGACAGAAGCCACACTGGGGCAGAGGTTCTGTCAGCTCTACAGGGGCAGGCTGAGAGGTGGTTGACGCCACGCCAGCTTAAGGCAGGAATGGTGGTTTGCGACAATGGCACCAACCTCCTCTCCGCCCTCCGACAGGGACGACTGACCCATGTGCCCTGTGTGGCTCACGTCCTTAACCTGATGGTGCAGCAGTTCTTGGGCAGGTACCCAGGCTTTCAGGATGTCCTGAGGCAGGCCAGGAAAGTCTGTGTGCATTTCCGCAAATCATATAATGCCAGTGCTCGGCTGGCTGAGCTGCAAAAGGAGTTGAACCTGCCCAAGAACCGCCTTAGATGTGACATGCCCACCAGGTGGAACTCAACGTTGGCCATGCTGCAGCGGCTGCACACGCAGCAGAGGGCCATAAATGAGTACCTGTGCGACTACGGCACCAGGACAGGGTCAGGAGAGCTCAGGTTTTTTTCACCACGCCAGTGGGGCATGATCAGGGATGCATGCACTGTCCTGGCACCATTTAAGGAGGCCACGAGGATGGTGAGCAGTGACAGTGCATGCATCAGTGACACTGTACCTCTTGTCCACCTGTTGGAGCATACGCTGCGTGGAATAATGGACAGGGCACTTGAGGCAGAACAGAGGCAGGAAGAGGAGGACTTCCTTGCCTCTCAAGGCCCCCTTTACCCAGACAGTGTTCCTTCTGTCCCACCCATCCCACAGGAAGAGGAGGAGGAGGATTGTGTCAGCATGGAGGTGGAGCCTGGCACTCAGCATCAACAGCAGCAGTCTTTTAGGGATGATATACAGTCCCAAGAAACACGTGGACTTGTACGTGGCTGGGAGGAGGTGGCTGCGGATCATGTCGTCCTTAGTGACCCAGAGGACTCCGGACCGAATGCCTCAGCTAACCTACGCTGCATGGCCTCCCTGATCCTGCAAAGTCTGCGGAAGGATCCTTGTATTCTTCGGATCAAGGAGAGGGACCATTACTGGCTGGCCACTCTTCTTGATCCACGGTACAAGGGTAAGGTTGCGGACCTTATCTTACCATCGCAGAGGGAGCAGAGGATGAGACAACTCCGGGAGGCCTTGCAGAAAGGTCTGTGCAACGCGTTCCCAGAGACTGGGAGGTTACAAACTCCTGGTCCTGGACAACGAGTTGCTGAGGCTTCGGTCAGTCAAAGAAGGAGCGGTGGGGAAGGTGGCCGTCTGACCGATGCGTTCAGACAATTCTTTAGTCCGCAGCCCCAAGGTATGATCGGTTCCAGCAACCATCGCCAGCGTCTGATATACATGGTGCAGGAATACCTAGGGGCAAGGTCAGACTTGGACACCTTTCCCAACGAAAATCCTCTGGCTTACTGGGTCTTGAGGATGGATCACTGGCCAGAGCTTGCACAGTATGCAATTGAGCTACTGGCCTGTCCTGCATCCAGCGTTCTTTCGGAACGCACATTCAGTGCTGCTGGAGGATTTGTCACGGATCACAGGGTGTGCCTGTCCACCGACTCGGTTGATCGACTGACCTTCATAAAGATGAACCAGTCTTGGATCACCACCAGCTACCAAGCACCTGAAGCTGATATAACAGAATAATTTATTTTCAAATGTCACATCCCTTCAAGACTGATGCTGAGTGACTGTCCTGTTATGTTGACTGACTATCCTCCTCCTCCTCAATGATCCGATTCATGATGATAGCTTGGAAGAACATTTTTGTTTCTGGGTGCCGCCACCAGTGGCTAAGGCCAAATTTTTCAGCCCCTGTTTAACAGGGGCGTGTAATTTACCATTTTGATGCAATACTTTGCAACAGGGCTCATTGCTGCACTCCAACTAGAGTATCTGGGAGAGGTTGCAGTGTCGTGGCACCAGCACCAGTGCCTAAGGCCCAATTTTTCAGCCCCTGTTTAACAGGGGCGTGTAATTTCAATTTTTGATGCAATACTTTGCAACAGGGCTCATTACTGTGCTCCAAGTACAGTATCTGTGAGGGGTTGCAGTGTTGTGGCACCAGTGCCTAAGGCCCAATTTTTCTGCCCCTGTTTAACAGGGGCATGTAATTACAATTTTTGATGCAATACTTTGCAACAGGGCTCATTACTGTGCTCCAAGTACAGTATCTGTGAGGGGTTGCAGTATTGTGGCACCAGTGCCTAAGGCCCAATTTTCTGCCCCTGTTTAACAGGGGCGTGTAATTTAACATTTTGATGCAATACTTTGCAACAGGGCTCATTGCTGTGCTCCAAGTACAGTATCTGTGAGGGGTTGCAGTGTTGTGGCATCAGTGGCTAAGGCCCAATTTTTCAGCCCCTGTTCTACAGGGGCATGCAATTACAATTCTTGATCTAATAATTCACAGCAGGGCCCATTCATGCGCCCACCAAGAGTAACTGTGAGGGCTTACAGTGTTGTGGCACCGGCACCACCACCAAAGGCCCAATTTTTCATACCACTGTTCAACAATGGCATGTAAATACAATTCCTGATATAATAGTTCACAGCAGGGCGTTCCAGCGCCCACCAAGAGTAACTGTGAGGGCTCACAGTGTTGTGGCAACACCAACATGTAAGGGGCAAATTTCAGCAGAGTATATACGGCAGGCCCCTACTTTCAAACATCCAACTTACAAACGACTCCTACTTGCAAACGGAAGGAGACAACAGGAAGTGAGAGGAAATCTACCCCTATGAAGGGAAATTCTCTCCTGTAAGAGTTAATATTGGAAAAAGGTGTCTCCTCTCTACTGATGCTTTATCACCAATCCTTGTTTCAATAAAATAAAACACTTTTCAAAAACAGTTGTCATTGGGACGGAAAGTGAGGTGAAATGTTCTGAACAGGGGCACAGACAACAAAACAAATGTTACAGGGGTGATAACCCTTCCCTATGTTTTCCAAAAAGCTTAAAAATATATTTATTGGCTGGAGCTACACTTAAACAATGTACCTGTTCAAAATTAAAAAAACAGATTCTACTTAAGAACAAACCTACAGTCCCTGTCTTGTTTGCACCGCCTGTATACTGCTGTTCAGAGTATATAGGGCCTTTTTTATTTTGTGTGCGGGGTTCCCCTTAATATCCATACAAGACCCAAAGGGGCTGGTAATGGGCTGGGGTAGGGGGGGGGGTGATGGGGTAGCTATGCCATTTTTCTCAAAGATTTTCATCCATATTACCGGGACCAGACATTACATTAAAGCCGCAAGCAATTTTAAATGGCTTTTTTTCCTTTAGAAATGTCATTTTGTACAGGGCAGGGATGAGCCGAACACCCCCCTGTTCGGTTCGCACCAGAACCTGCGAACAGACAAAATGTTTGTGTAAACTTTAGAACCCTATTAAATACAATGGACTCGAACGTTCAAAATCTAAAGTGTTAATTATAAAGGCTAATATGCAAGTTATTGTCCTAAAAAGTGTTTGTCGACCCGGGTCCTGCCCCAGGGGACATGTATCAATGCAAAAAGAAGTTTTAAAAACGGCCGTTTTTTCGGGAGCAGTGATTTTAATAATGCTTAAAATGAAAAAATAAAAGTGAAATATTCCTTTAAATTTCGTACCTGGGGGGTGTGTATGATATGCATGTGAAGTGGCGCATGTTTCCCGTGCTTAGAACTGTCCCTGCAAAAAATGTCATTTTTGAAAGAAAAAAATGCATTTAAAACTGACTCGCGGCTATTAATGAATTGTCGGCTCCCGGCAATACATACAAAAGTCATTGATAAAAAAAAAAAAAAAGCGTGGGGGTTCCCCAGAATTCAATTACCAGGCCCTTCAGGTCTGGAATGGATATTAAGGGAAACCCCGCCGCAAATTTAAAAAAAATTGACGTGGGGTTTCCCCAAATATCCATTCCAGGCCCTTCAGATCTGGCATGGATTTTAAGGGGAACTCCACCCCAAATTTAAAAAAAAAATGGCGTGGAGTCCCCCTAAAAATCCATACCAGACCCCTTATCCGAGCACGCAACCTGGCCGGCCGCAGGGGAAAAGGGGGGGACGAGAGAGCGGCCCCCCCTCCCTCCTGAACCGTACCAAGCCACATGCCCTCAACATGGGGAGGATGTCCCCATGTTGATGGGGACAAGGGCCTCATCCCCACAACCCTTGCCCGGTGGTTGTGGGGGTCTGCGGGCGGGGGGCTTATCGGAATCTGGAAGACCCCTTTAACAAAGGGGACCCGCAGATCCCGGCCCCCCCTATGTGAATTGGTAAGGGGTACATTGTACCCCTACCATTTCACGAAGAAAGCGTAAAAAAATGTTTAAAAAAAACACACAAACACCTTGAAAAAGTCCTTTATTTAAAAAATAAAATAAAAACATTCCAGCGGTGAAATCCAGTGTCCCGCGGCGATCCCGATGTCCAGCGCTGTCCTTCATTGGTTGTGCCTGAGCGGACCTGATGGGGAACTCCCTCTCAGTATTTTAAATGTATAGACCCGCCCCTTCTAAAGTTCCCCATCAGGTCCGCTCAGCGGACCAGATGCGGAACATGAGAAGGGGCGGGTCTATACATGTATTACCAAAGTGAGAGAAGTTCCCCATCAGGTCCGCCCCCTCGGTATGTCGGACCCGCCTACGTCATTGGCTTGAGCGGGGAACTTCCTTCACTATGTAAATTTTAAAAAATTTAAATTTAAATTTACATAGTGAAGGAAGTTCCCCGCTCAAGCCAATGACGTAGGCGGGTCCGACATACCGAGGGGGCGGACCTGATGGGGAACTGCTCTCACTTTAGTAATACATGTATAGACCCGCCCCTTCTCATGTTCCGCATCTGGTCCGCTGAGCGGACCTGATGGGGAACTTTAGAAGGGGCGGGTCTATACATTTAAAATACTGAGAGGGAGTTCCCCATCAGGTCCGCTCAGGCACAACCAATGAAGGACAGAGCTGGACATCGGGATCGCCGCGGGACACTGGATTTCACCGCTGGAATGTTTTTTTGTTTTTTTTTTTTAAATAAAGGACTTTTTCAAGGTGTTTGTGTGTTTTTTTTAAACATTTTTTTACGCTTTCTTCGTGAAATGGTAGGGGTACAATGTACCCCTTACCAATTCACATGGGGGGGGGCCGGGATCTGGGGGTCCCCTTTGTTAAAGGGGTCTTCCAGATTCCGATAAGCCCCCCGCCCGCAGACCCCCACAACCACCGGGCAAGGGTTGTGGGGATGAGGCCCTTGTCCCCATCAACATGGGGACATCCTCCCCATGTTGAGGGCATGTGGCTTGGTACGGTTCAGGAGGGAGGGGGGCCGCTCTCTCGTCCCCCCCTTTTCCCCTGCGGCCGGCCAGGTTGCGTGCTCGGATAAGGGGTCTGGTATGGATTTTTAGGGGGACTCCACACCATTTTTTTTTAAAATTTGGGGTGGAGTTCCCCTTAAAATCCATGCCAGATCTGAAGGGCCTGGAATGGATATTTGGGGGAACCCCACGTCAATTTTTTTTTAAATTTGCGGCGGGGTTCCCCTTAATATCCATTCCAGACCTGAAGGGCCTGGTAATTGAATTCTGGGGAACCCCCACGCTTTTTTTTTTATTTTTATCAATGACTTTTGTATGTATTGCCGGGAGCCGACAATTCATTAATAGCCGCAAGTCAGTTTTAAATGCATTTTTTTCTTTCAAAAATGACATTTTTTGCAGGGACAGTTCTAAGCACGGGAAACATGCGCCACTTTACATGCATATCATACACACCCCCCAGGTACGAAATTTAAAGGAATATTTCACTTTTATTTTTTCATTTTAAGCATTATTAAAATCACTGCTCCCGAAAAAACGGCCGTTTTTAAAACTTCTTTTTGCATTGATACATGTCCCCTGGGGCAGGACCCCGGTCCCCAAACACTTTTTAGGACAATAACTTGCATATAAGCCTTTATAATTAGCACTTTAGATTTCTCCCATAGATTTTTCGAATTTGCCGCGAACACCCCAATTTGTTCGCTGTTCGGCAAACGGGCGAACAGGCAATGTTCGAGTCCAACATGAGTTCGACTCGAACTCGAAGCTCATCCCTAGTACAGGGACAGTTCTAAACTTGGGAAACACATGCCACTTCACAGGCATACTTTAGACACCCCCCAGGTACGATATTTAAAGGATTATTTGACTTTTTTTTTTTTCACTTTATGCATCATTAAAATGACTGCTCCCGAAAAACTGTTTTTAAAACTTCGTTTTGCATTGATACATGTTCCCTGAGGCAGAACCCAGGTCCCCAAACCCTTTTTAGGACAATAACATGCATATTAGTCGTTATAATTAGCACTTTAGATTTTGAACGTTCGCGTCCATTGTATTTAATAGGGTTCTAACGTTCGCGCAAACTTTCGGTCCGTTCGAAGGTTCTGGTGCGAACCGAACGGGGGGGGGGGGGTGTTCGGCTCATCCCTAATTGGGAGGGATGGAGTCTTCAGTCATGTGTCCGGGTTTTCCAGGAGCTCTGCAGGTTGTGTTTGTCCAGGTGCACACACTCGTTAAAAGGCAGAGCTGAGATAGCTCAGTGTATGTGGGAAAGGAGTCGGTGTTACAGCAGTTGCTGGAGGGAAGTGTGCTACTGTGGAAGAACTCAGGCAACATCCTTGAGACGGTTCTCCATGTGGGAGAGGTTCCAGGTCAGTGGACTGAGAGTTGGGCCAGCTGAGAGAGTCGGGGAGACTATAGCTGAGACAACTGGAAGAGAGAGTCTTGGGGACCAGAGGGGACTGTAAGTCTTGGAGGAGTGTGGAAGCCTGGAGTGTCAGGAGAGCCCTTCCTAGAGGCCAGGAGTGGGCCTGTGCAGCAAGGAACTGTGCCCAAGGCTGAGGGAGCCTTAAGAGCCAGGCGGATTGGCATTTTCATTTGTTGTTATTTTTGAGAGAAGAACCCCTGTGTGGGAAACCAAATGCATGTATGAACTTTCCTTTTTGTTTCTTTCAATAAAAGTGGGCTACCACGCCCTTAAACCTTAGTTCCTGTTGGCTGTGAACTCACTTAAAACGCATCTTACACTGAGCTAGACATCCCCCAATATCACAATATATACACATGTGTGTGTATATATATATATATATATATATATATATATATATTGTGAGGGGGCTAGCTCGGCAGCGGGTATGTGTGACCCCCGGGATGGGCTCCCCACCCAAAACAGGCCCAGCAGACGGAGGTTGTGGTTTTCAAAATCAAAAAGGTGCGGTTTATTTTCTATTTACAGTGACAAAAACACAGCAAGGCAAAAAAAACATAAACAAAATAAATCCTGGTCAACTTGACCTCTGACTAAACTTACAGGTTTCCTAACTAACGACTGGGATCAGCCTAGTGCTGTCCTAGTCCCTGGTTTTAAATGTCCAAGCAAAATATAGCCACACAGGCTTTCTCTCACCGCACAGGGGTTCACTCTCCCTAGACAGTCCACACAGGTCTGCTTCCAGGCATGAGCTAACATCTAATGAAGCTGGGATTTCTTATAGAGGCCTAAATGAGCTGACAAGGTTCAGCTGATCTCATCAACTCCCTGTCTGCACGACGCCCAGCCCTCTCCCTAGAGGTATGAGTCATCCATGAGCCCACTAGCCTTATACAACTTTCCACCTAGTTGTATAAATCGGCGTAAAGCCTGAATCTGGGCGAAATATATCTACCCCCCTGGATGCAACCAGGTGACTTTACCTTCCTGCTGTCACATACCCCCCCCTCTTGTTTTAACCTCGGGGTTGGAACACCAGCAATCAGGCATTCATGTACTCGAGACAAAGCATCCACATTCCCCATTTGAACGCCAGGGCGATGCTTTACTGTGAAGTTGAATTCCTGGAGGGCCAGGAACCACCTATTCACTCTTCTATTTGTTTCCTTGTTTTGAGCCATCCACTTTAACGGAGCGTGATCCGTAACCATGTCAAAGTGCCTACCTAGCAGGTAGTACCGAAGGGAATCTAGAGCCCACTTCACCGCTAAACACTCCTTTTCAACGGTGGCGTAATTTACCTCATGGGACTTCAACTTCCTGCTGAGGTAAATGACTGGGTGCTCTTCCCCGTTCCAGACCTGGGACAATACTGCTCCTAACCCCACATCTGACGCATCACTTTGTACGACAAAGTCTCTAGAGAAGTCGGGTGAGTACAACACTGGCTGGCTACATAAGGCTTGTTTCAAGAATTGGAATGCTGCCTCAGCCTCGGGGGTCCATTTAATCATGACCGACCCTTTCCCCTTCGTCAGGTTGGTTAGGGGCACAGCCTTAGAAGCAAAGTGGGGAATGAATCGCCGATAATACCCAGCGATTCCCAGAAAGGCTCGTACCTGCTTCTTGCTGTTGGGACGTGGCCAACTCTGGATGGCCTCGACTTTGTTGAGTTGGGGTTTTATTACTCCCCTCCCAATGGTGTACCCAAGATATTTGGCCTCCTCCTGCCCAATGGTACACTTCTTGGGGTTAGCCGTAAACCCTGCTTCCCGAACAGAGTCCAGGACTGCTTGCACTTTTGGCAGATGTGAGGCCCAATCTGTGCTATGGACAATTATGTCATCCAGGTAAGCCGCAGCATACTTCCGATGGGGCCTCAGCATCTGGTCCATTTTCCGCTGGAATGTGGCCGGCGCATTCTGTAACCCGAACGGCATTCTTTTATATTGGAACGCCCCGTCTGGGGTTACAAATGCGGTTTTCTCTTTGGCCGACTTGGCCAGGGGGATTTGCCAATACCCTTTTGTGAGGTCAAGAGTCGTCATGTATCGGGCTGTTCCCAGCCGGTCGATCAACTCATCTATACGTGGCATGGGGTAGGTGTCAAATTTTGTAACTTTGTTCAACTGACGAAAATCGTTACAAAATCGCCAGCTCCCATCCGGTTTAGGCACCAACACAATGGGACTAGACCAATCACTTTGGGACTCCTCTATCACCCCTAAGTTCAGCATTCTCTGTACTTCCTCCCGTATTGCCTCCCGTCGGGCCTCTGGGATCCGATAGGGTTTTAACTTCACCCTTTCACCGGGCGGGGTAATAATGTCATGCTCTACCCCAGATGTTTGTCCCGGCAGCTCAGAGAAT
This sequence comes from Rana muscosa, assembly GCA_029206835.1. Classification (NCBI taxonomy): domain Eukaryota; kingdom Metazoa; phylum Chordata; class Amphibia; order Anura; family Ranidae; genus Rana; species Rana muscosa. Next base: position 77,986,657 of record CM055121.1, read on the forward strand.
ACCTCCTTGTTGCGAAGTACAAACTCCTTAACCTCCTGTTGTTGGGGTTGTGACAAGGTGGCTGCGATTCCAACCTCAGGAATCACGCAACCAGTTTGAGCTGGTGACCAAGTGTCTGCGACTAGGGACTCTCTATCCCTCCAGGCTTTCAACAGATTAACGTGATAGATCTGTTCGGGCTTTCGCCTTCCTGGTTGTCTGACCTTGTAATTCACTTCGCTCACTTTTTCCATTATCTCGTAGGGGCCTTGCCATTTGGCAAGGAATTTACTTTCAACCGTAGGGACAAGTACCAATATCCTATCCCCCGGGGAAAAGGTACGGGTCTTGGCTCCACGGTTGTACACTCTCTGCTGTGCCAACTGCGCTTGGGCCAAATGTTCCTTCACGATGGGCATTACCTGTGCAATTCGATCTTGCATCAGGGCGACATGCTCAATCACACTCCTGTGGGGAGAACTCTCACTTTCCCAAGTTTCCTTGGCAATATCCAACAGCCCTCTTGGGTGTCTCCCATACAGTAACTCAAAGGGGGAGAATCCCGTAGAGGATTGGGGCACCTCCCTAATAGCAAACATCAAATAAGGAAGTAGACAGTCCCAATCCCTTCCATCTCTATCCACCACTTTCTTCAACATTTGTTTTAGGGTTTTGTTGAATCTTTCAACCAGCCCATCGGTTTGGGGGTGATACACAGATGTACGCAATTGCGTCACTTTGAACAATTTACACAGCTCTTTCATAACCCGGGACATAAAGGGTGTACCTTGGTCCGTAAGCAGTTCTTTACAAATACCCACCCGGCTAAAAACAAGAGATAGCTCTTTGGCTATGGTTTTGGCCGAGGTATTTCTGAGAGGGATCGCTTCTGGATAACGGGTGGCATAGTCCATTATAACCAATATGTACTGGTGCCCCCTAGCGGACTTGATTATAGGACCTACCAAATCCATTGCGATTCTCTCAAACGGGACCTCAATGATGGGTAGAGGGACCAGCGGGCTACGGAAATGTGGCATCGGGGCCGACCTCTGACACACAGGGCAGGAGGAACAATAATTTTCTATGTCCTTCATCACCCCAGGCCAATAGAATCTCTGTAATACCCTCTCTCGGGTTTTCTCTGTCCCCAGATGACCTCCAAGAATGTGCCCATGGGCCAACTCCAACACCAACTTCCTGTAAGGTTTGGGCACCACAAGCTGCTCAACGGTTTCTTCTGCCCTTTTTGCCACCCGATACAGTAGGTCCTTCTCTACGCTGAAGTATGGGTAAGTGCAGGTATTATCTGGGTTCACTAACTCGCCATCTATTTTCACTACGTTTTCCCGTGCCTTTATTAGGGCGGGGTCTTTCAACTGTTCTGTGGCAAAGTTTTCCCTGTGAACCTCAAGATCAGAAAACTCCACAGACGGTAGGTTTTCGTCTGAGGAGGTGGGCTCCTCTCCAGTTTCTTGAGTCTCCCCTGCCAATACTGACAAGGGAAATTCCGGAGAGTCCTCACCACTCTCAGGGGAGTTCTGGCTATCACATTCCTGGTACATAGGGGCACCAGTGGGGGGCTCAGGATCATCCCACAGTTCCCAGAACTTCGGAAAATCCCTTCCTACAATGGCGTCATGCGGTAACTGAGATACTAAGCCCACTGGATGAGAGAGGGTACCTTTGGGGGTCTCGAAACACACCGTAGTCACTGGATACTCTCGGGTGTCCCCATGCACACAAATAACGGCTACCTTGCTATTCCCAGAGACCTCTGTTTTAACTAACTCAGCCTTTATCAGGGTCACAAGGCTACCTGAATCCAGCAATACCACAACATTTCTACCATTAATACACATTTTGCATAAATGTTTCTCAGTTCCCCGAATGGCAGTGCATGCGACTGTCGCACACAGCGACTGACGTCTGCCCGTCAGAAAGTCACACTGCATGGGTTCCTCCACAACCGGGCAATTTGCTGCAATATGTCCCGCTTGCCGGCAGCGGTAGCAAATGATCCTTCTTGCCGCCTCTTGAGCCGCTGATTTCCCAGGCTGTTCTCGCCAAACTTGGGGTAGAGCTCCCACCCTCTCACTCTCTCCACCCTTACCCCTTGGAATCATCTTATCCGCCCCTGGGGATGGTCTGGTCTTAGGGTGGAAAGTCCGAGTGTCTCTGGAAGAGGCCGTCAGGTTCTCTGTAGCCAAGTATTTCTCCACACGATCCACAAGACCATCGGCCGTCTCTGGGTCTCCATGGCTTACCCACTTTTGGATGGCAGTAGGAAGAGCTCTCAAAAACCGATCCATTACAACACGTTCCACAATCTTTGGTGCGGACAAAGTCTCTGGCTGTAGCCACTTTCTGCTCAGGTGAATGAGATCATACATTTGAGACCTGGGGGGTTTTCCAAGCTGGAAAGTCCAGTTATGCACACGCTGAGCCCGGACAGCCTGGGTGACACCCAGCCTTGCCAATATCTCAGCTTTTAGCATCACATAGTCTTTTGCTTGGTCAGGCTCCAGGTCATAGTAAGCCTTCTGCGATTCACCAGTTAACAGAGGAGCCACCAGTCCAGCCCACTGCTCCTCAGGCCACTTTTCTCTTTCAGCAGTCCTTTCAAATGTGGTCAAAAATACCTCTGGATCATCCTCTCCAGTCATTTTTGTCAATAAACGACTCACCCCAAAGGACGCGGTATTAGTGGGACGGCTTTCCTCACTGGTCTGCGGACGTTGCTGCATTACTGCTTCCATTTGTTGTAGTCTCTGCTCTTGCTTCTGTAACAGGTCTATGAAGCGGGCCTCAGATTGCTGCTGGGCTTGTTGCTGAGCTTCCAGACTCTGTTGGTGAGCTTGCTGCTGGGCTGCAAGGCTCTGTTGATGAGCTTGCTGCTGGGCTGCGAAGTTCTGTTGTTGAGCTGCAAGGCTCTGTTGATGAGCTGCAAGGCTCTTTTGCAAACCTGCATTTGTCTGCTGTTGATTGGCATTTGCTAGAGCCAGCTGCTTCAGTATCTCCTCCATGCTGGCTTAAAAAAAACTGCCACTGGTTCTCCACCAACTGTGAGGGGGCTAGCTCGGCAGCGGGTATGTGTGACCCCCGGGATGGGCTCCCCACCCAAAACAGGCCCAGCAGACGGAGGTTGTGGTTTTCAAAATCAAAAAGGTGCGGTTTATTTTCTATTTACAGTGACAAAAACACAGCAAGGCAAAAAAAACATAAACAAAATAAATCCTGGTCAACTTGACCTCTGACTAAACTTACAGGTTTCCTAACTAACGACTGGGATCAGCCTAGTGCTGTCCTAGTCCCTGGTTTTAAATGTCCAAGCAAAATATAGCCACACAGGCTTTCTCTCACCGCACAGGGGTTCACTCTCCCTAGACAGTCCACACAGGTCTGCTTCCAGGCATGAGCTAACATCTAATGAAGCTGGGATTTCTTATAGAGGCCTAAATGAGCTGACAAGGTTCAGCTGATCTCATCAACTCCCTGTCTGCACGACGCCCAGCCCTCTCCCTAGAGGTATGAGTCATCCATGAGCCCACTAGCCTTATACAACTTTCCACCTAGTTGTATAAATCGGCGTAAAGCCTGAATCTGGGCGAAATATATCTACCCCCCTGGATGCAACCAGGTGACTTTACCTTCCTGCTGTCACAATATATATACATATATACACACACACACATATATACAGTATTTATTTATATGTATATACACACACACGCATATATACAGTATATATGTATATATACACACAAACACATTAATATATATATTCATGTGTTTGTGTATATATGTGTGTGTGCATACATATATATAAATACTGTATATGTGTGTGTGTGTGTGTGTGTGTATATGTATGTATGTATATATATATATATATATATATATATATATATATATATATATATATACACACATATATACAGTATCTATATATACACACACACGTGTGTGTGTGTGTATATGTGTATATATATATATATATATATATATATATATATATATATATAATGTTAATATTCATTTTTAACCCACCGGTGCTTATATTAGGAAGAAATAAGCCTTCTTCCTCTAATCACACCAGCTTCTCTCCCAGATTCTCCACCTCTGAGCTGGTGAATCTGGAAGGGAGATATTTCAGTGGAAAGGCTGTGAGATCTTCAGATCTCACTTTATTAAACTGTCCGTTTGTGACAAAACAGTCATGTGCTGTAATGAGAAGCGGAGAACATGTTCTCTGCTCCTTATCTCAGCTTATTAAACCGGCAATGCTCTGAGATAAGCGGTGATCATCATGATCTCGGCTTATCACGGTTTAATAAACATACACCTAAGTGTGTATATCACATGGATAAGAAACACTGTGGACAAAATGGCCATGATGGTTTATGAATGATGAGCATGGTTATGAATTTCAGGGTGTGGAAAGAAAGAGAGAAAGAGAGAAAGAGAGAAAAGGACAGCCAAATCCAGCAAGGAGAAATCCCCATTCTGCAAAGAGACATCTAGATCCAGCAAAAAGACAGCCCAATTCAGCAAAGAGACATCCCCATATAGCAAAGTGTGACAGGTGGGGGGCCAGTGTGCCAGGTGGGGGGAGAGTGTGACAGGTGGGAGGGCAATGGGACAGGTGGGGGGGCCATGTGTGATAGGTGGGGGGCCCAGTGTGACAGGTGGGGGTCAGGGCCTAGTGTGGCAGGTGGGGGGCTCAGTGTGACAGGTGGGGGGGCCCAGTTGGTGTGACAGATGGGGGCAGTGTGACAGGTGAGGGGACCAGTGTGACAGGTGGGGGGGCAGTGTGACAGGTGGGGGGGCCAGTGTGACAGGTGGGGGAGAGTGTGTCTGGTGGCGGGGAGTGTGACAGGTGGCGGGGAGTGTGACAGGTGGGGGACCAGTGTGACAGGTGGGGGGCAGTGTGACAGGTGGGGGACCCAGTGTGAGAGGTGGGGGACAGTGTGACAGGTGGGGGAGAGTGTGACAGGTGAGGCGGGCAGTGTGACAGGTGGGGGGCCAGTGTGACAGATGGGGGCCAGTGTGACAGGTGGGGGAGAGTGTGACAGGTGGGTGGCAGTGTGAAAGATGGGGGCCAGCATTACAGGTGGGGGGGTCAGTGTGACAGGTGGGGGGCCAGTGTGACAGGTGGGGGATGCACTGTGACAGGTGGGGGCCAGTGTGACAGATGGGGGGCAGTGTGACAGGTGGGGGGCAGTGTGACAGGTGGGGGGGCCAGTATGACAGGTGATAGAATTTCACTCACAGTTAGCTGCTCGTGCCAGCTTCTCAGGGCTGCCATTAGAGAATAATAATAAGGATAGAGCTGAGTCAGGTACGTTGCATGGACTTCCTATATGAGAAGAGTTCCATCACAGGAGAATACAATAAGCAGTCCATCAGAGCAGCCAATCACTGAGTCGTGCGTTTGTTGTCCGACGGCCAATCGATAGCAGGGGTGGGCGTATATCACCCGACCAGGCTGATCTTGCTGGTGTAACCACAGTTTTTTTAAATTTGTCAAATAATATATCATATAATTGTGATATCAGACCCTTTTTTTCCCTATCTTATCCAACAAGGCTATTACCACTGACTTATTCAACTTCAATTCCTGTAAACAACCCTGTGTTTTTAGTGCATGCCTGAGATGTAAAAATTTAAAAAATCTTTGATTTGGAATATTGTATTCTTCTCTTAATTCACTGAAGGTTTTCATTGCGTCTTCCTTAAATAACTGTGCCATATACCTTAGTCCCTTCTGCCTCCAAATGTCAAATCCTTCCAATTTCACCAGTTCCACATAACTACTATTATTCCAAATTGGAGTATATGAGGTATATCCCTTTAATTCAGTAATTTTCCTAATTTCCTGCCATACCTTATCAAATAATTTACCCATATGGAATCCTTTATCGCGCAATTGATTTCTCGACTCTAATAAATAAATCAATGGATATACTTCATAAATTGATAGTAGCAGGCACTGTATAGGATCAGATTCTGATACAGTTGTCCATCCACTAAAATGTTGTAGTTGTGAAGCCAAAAAATAATTTTTCGGATGGGAAACCGCGAGACCGCCCTCTTCTTTGGGTAACATTAATGTTGTTAACTTTATACGTGGTTGTTTTTTGTTCCAAATCAACTCTCTGAAGAGAGATTCTATTGCTGTGATCCATATGGGTGAGTTATTAAACACGTAAAGTAATTGCGGAGCCCAAATCATTTTGATAAGATTTGCTCTTTCTATCACCGTCAGAGGTAGCTTACACCAACTTCGGCATTTGTCTTTAAATTTTGCTAATAGAGGTTTCAAATTAAAGTTACCGTATTTATCGGCGTATAACACGCACTTTTTTCCCCTTAAAATCAGGGGAAAATCGTGGGTGCGTGTTATACGCCGATACCCACTGATCCCGGCGATCTCCGCTGACTGAGCGGAGCGCAGCGATCGCCGCCGAGATACACATAGCCGAGTGTACTCGGCTATACTCGGCTTTTCTCGGCTCTGCTCACAGTCACGCCCAGTCCCGCCATTGGACCTGTGATATGTCCATCATAGGGCGGGACTCGGCGTGACTGTGAGCGAAGCAGAGAAAAGCCGAGTATAGCCGAGTACACTCGGCTATGTGTATCTCGGCTCCGCCCAGTCCCTGCGTTCTCGGCGGCGTTCGCCCCGCTCCGCCCAGTCTCTGCGGCGATCTCGGCGGCGCCAATTTTGAAAACTGGGGCAAGGCTGCACTGGACACTGGGCAAAGGCTGCACTTAGCAAAGGCCGCACTGGACACTGGGCAAAGCTGCACTGGACACTGGGCAAAGGCTGCACTGGACAAAGCTGCACTGGACACTGGGCAAAGGCTGCACTGGGCAAAGGCTGCACTGGACACTGGGTAAAGCTGCACTGGGCACTGGGCAAAGCTACACTGGGCAAAGGCTGCACTGGGCAAAGGCTGCACTGGACACTGGGTAAAGCTGCACTGGACACTGGGCAAAGCTACACTGGGCAAAGGCTGCACTGGGCAAAGGCTGCACTGGACACTTGGTAAAGCTGCACTGGGCAAAGGCTGCACTGGACACTGGGCAAAGGCTGCACTGGACACTGGGCAAAGGCTGCACTGGACACTGCTGGCAAGGCTGCACTGACAAGGCTGCAACGGACACTGGTAAGGCTGCATTTAAATGTAAGGGTTTTTTTTCCCTAAAATTCCCTCCTAAACTTGGGGTGCGTGTTATACGCCGGTGCGTGTTATACGCCGATAAATACGGTAATATAGTCTTTTACATCCCGAGAGATTTCTATTCCCAAATATTTCCCTGTATCCTTAATTTGAATTAAGTTTTTACCTCATCTAGTGGTAATAATATGGATTTATCCCAGTTAATCTGGAAACCCGAAAATAGCCCAAATTTGAAGATAAGGCTCATAAGTTCCGTTAATGGCAAGGGCAAGAGGCTCCACTGCTATAGCAAATAATAGTGGCGATAGGGGGCAGCCCTGCCTTGTCCCTCTAGATAAGGTAAACGGGCTGGATAATATATTATTAATTCTTACCCTTGCTTTAGGATCCCTATATAATATTTTAACCCATTTTAAGAATCCTGGTCCTATTCCAAATGCCTCCAATACAGTCGATAAATATTCCCACTCCACCATATCAAAGGCTTTTTGGGCGTCTAAGCATAGTATTGCTCTAGATCCCGTATTTTCCATAGGTAGTTGTAAATTTAAAAATAACCTACGAATATTCGTTGCGGCTGCTCTCTTTGGAATGAAACCTGTTTGATCCTCATGTATCAAATTATTAATACAATTTGATAACCTGTTTGCAAGAACCCTGGCCAAAATCTTAACATCTGAGGTAAGGAGGGATATAGGGTGGTAAGAGTCAGGGATCATCTGGTCCTTACCCTGTTTTGGAATCACTACTACTATCGTTTCCTGCATTGTTTCTGGGAGTTTCTGTTTTTCATACGCATCATTTAATACCTCTAAAAATTCTGGTAACAAAATGTTATCAAATTTTTTATATATCTCTGTCGGTAGTCCGTCCATCCCTGGTGCTTTATTATTATGAGTTTGTGTAACTGATTGAGTTAATTCTTCCAGAGATATGGGACTATCGAGAGCTTCTCTATCCGCTGGTTTAAGTTTTGGGAGATCCAATCTATCCAAAAATTGTTTAGCTTGTTTCGTTGACTTTGACGCCTTTGACTCATAAAGTGAGGCGTAGAAGTCAACGAATATCTTCTGAATGCTTCCTGTATCATATTTCACCTCTCCTTCAGGGTCTTTAACTGCTGTAATAGTTATCGGACCCTCTTGTGCCTGAGCTATAACCGCCAACATACGTCCCACCTGTCCCCCCATCTCATAATGTTTTTGTTTTTAAAAAAATCTACTATTTGTTAGTTAAAGCTAAAGTTTTATAAATTTCCTGAGCCTCCTGCCACGCTGAACGCTTTTCTTCTATGGGATCCATAATATAATCTTGCTCTGTTTGGGTCACCCTTTTCATTACTTCCTCCTCTTGCCTCCTGGGTGAGTTATTAATTTTATGAATTTCCTTAATCAATATTCCACGCATATATGCCTTCATAGTATCCCAGACTACTGACAAAGATGTCGAACTTTTATTTTCCTTAAAGAATTCAATTAACTGTAGCTCTATCTTATCTTCCTCCGACAGTAATAATAGCCATTGAGGATTCATTTTCCAAAGTTGAGAGGTTGTCTGTCTCTCAAGCTGTATATTCAATATAAGTGGGGAGTGGTCTGAGAGGCCCCTAGGGCCATATTGGATTGATTCTACCAAAGGCAAAAAATTATCATTCCCCAGGGCCAAACCTATTCTTGACAGAGATTCATATGTGCTCGAGCAACATGAGTATTCTCTCCTTGATGGATATCTAATTCTCCACATGTCTATTAACCCCATCTCTTGTAGTTGTCTAGCAAACCTAGTTCTCTTCATCATTTGTTTTCCTTTTGTAGTGCTATGTCTATCTTCCCCCTCATTCATTATATTATTAAAGTCTCCCATTACTAGGGTGGGCAAATGCGGCCACTGTGCCATTTTTCCAAAGACCCTTTTCAGCACTTCATCATTGTATGGGGGGAAGGGAATATAGGCATTCACCAACAAAAAAAAAGTTTTTATAATTTAGTAAGCACCGTAACACGATATAGCGACCTTCTGGATCTATAAAACTCTCTTTAGATGAGAACCGTACCGAGCGAGAAATCAGGACACTAACACCCCATGAGTAAGTAGTATATACCGCATGGAATTGATACGGGAATTTGGACGTTTCAAAAAGCATTGTGTCCTCTCGCTCAAGATGGGTCTCCTGCAAAAATATTATTACGGGCTTGTAAAATGTAATTGCCTCAAAAACTGCTTGTCTCTTCTTCCTATCTCCCATCCCCCTCACATTCCATGATAACACTGTTATTTTACTACACATTATTTTGTTTCACCAGAAAATATTTAGCAAGGCTCCAACATGCCAAACACAATATCCAATAGGCCACATTTATATATAAGAAAAAATATTTCCCAGGCTTTAATCAATGAGGCCATAATGAAAGGGATCCTAGCCAAATACTTAAAGGAGAGAGAGAGAGAAACTATTCGGGACTGTGGACAACTGTTTGCCGGCAGAAGAGTGGGAAGACTCCGAGTTAGACTCTCTGTCGGATGCCGGGGACAACTACTTGTTTGAGAACATGTCTCAGGAGTTATTGTGGAGCAACGTGGAAGATGTGCCTCAGCACGTAGCTGTTCAGAGTGGACAGCTATGGACTTCAAGGAAACTACACCCAGGGTGGGGACCCCGGACATTAATAAAGGGACTTTGCCTGTTAAAGAGATGTTGCCTAAACCTGCTAAGTCCATGATAAAGAAATCGCCAGATTCATGTGTGTTACCCGGGACGGGAAGGTCCTGATCATTGCCCAGACTTGCCCGTCTACAGAGAGTGCTTATACAAAGGGTAGCTACGGAGTACGGTCTGGAATTCCCCTACGTCCCAAAGGAAACGATGCAGGAGATTGAGGCCAACAGGGAGCAGTGGTATGGTGAGGCCATTTGGGACTATTTGTCCATACCAAAGCCATTCAGAAACTTAGACTACTCATTTATTATGGCTGAATGCTTCAAAGGATGTTGGCTGCACTGGAGCTGCGGCCGACATATTCACGCTGATCGGGTGACTATTTGCAGACCAGGGAAAGATGACATTGTCTTTTTTATTACTACCCTGGACAAGCAAGGAAAACCACTGACTCTGCCGGATCCCAGGTTTTACCTGTGATCATCCAAAGTGACCATTTGTCTTTGTTTCTATTTTTCTTTTCATGAAAGAAAGAAAAATTTTCAACCTAGAGGAGGATTTTTGTCTATATTCTCATCTTTTAGTGTGCTAACTGGACTCTGGGGAAATTAGTCAGTTAGGATTAGGGTTGCTGAAGACCTTGGGATCAAGATGCCCATCTGCTTCAGTCCTTGTATATAACGGTGGTCAGTAAAATAGGGAGAGACTTTTCATTCTTAAGTTTAGTCAAATCTTTAAAAGTAGAAGGAAAGTTCCATCTCCTAGGAGATGCAGCTTTACTTCTTAGAGTTGTCATGTTTATTCTTTTAGTTTTGTGTGTCTTTGTTCTTTTCAGGTGAGCCGAATCTTCTATCAAGACTGCTGGAGAAAGGGTGGTCTAGACAGTTAGTGAGGGATTGTAATGTGTGTATTATTGTGATTCATGTTAATGTTTTAACATTTTCACTTCCTTCCCTTTCCCTCCCCCTCCAGGTTTTTTTCGGTTCAGGTACTGGTCCTCGGGATTGAGCAAAATGTTTTTCAAGACACTGGGGACAGTCTCTTCTTGTAGTGGGGGGAGTATGTAGTGCCCTGCTCCTGATGATCAGGCGCTATGTTAAATTTAGTGGGTGTCTGAGCTGATAATTAGCTCAGACCTTATAATGCTGAAGGTTAAATTAGCCTCTGTTCCGGCTATGACTGTGTTTGGAAGGACTTCCCACTGTTTGCCTGTAGGTGGCGTTACCACCCCAGTCCAATGTGGAAGACAAGCAGGCCAAAGTGCATTGGGTGTCTTTCCCCGAGAACAGTTCAGTGGGAGTGGTCTCCCCGCTGAGCATGCTGGGGAAGGGTACTTAAGGGGCAGACACCATTGTCTCAGGGCTCTCTTCCTCGTGGCCCTCCTGGCTCGAGGTATGTGTTACTGGGAATTTAGCCTCGGAGCCACGTTGGCCCGAGGCTGCATCTATGCCAGGCAGGCCCAATTGTCCTGATTGGGGCCTACACTTGGAAGGTGATCCTGTGCTGTCCGTCCTGAGGGAGGAAGCTACTCAATGGAGGAAACCAGGGGAGGACCTGTCCTGGAGAAGACCAAGCGGAAGGCTGGTGTCTTGAGGAAGGCCTGGGGACCTTATTGAAGGATGCACCGTAGCTCAAGTTACCTTACAGTCTGCCGGGTTGGCTTAAAGGCTCTTAGACTGTAAGACTGGATATCCAGGTACTAAAATCCTGTGGCAGAGGATAATTGAATGGTTCAACTTAACCATCTTAAAGGTCTGTGGCAGAGACTGTTCTTTCTTATTCATTTGTGCATCATTCCGGCTGCTAGACCAAGTGAGAGGGGCCTATCCGGGTGAGCAATACCCACTCAAAGGAGAGTGGTGAGTGAGACTTTGTATCTTAGGAGTTTTCCCCATTGCTGTGTGTGCTTGAACCTTCCCCTAACCCTCCATCCCTCTACCTATACAAGTTGCTTGGAAATAAAGCCGTAAGAAAAGGATTCATAACTTGTGTGGACATCACAGCTGTAATTGCAGCGAAAGGTGGTTCTACAAAGTATTTACTCAGGGCTGAATACAAATGCACGCCACACTTTTCAGATATTTATTTGTAAAAAAAATAAAAAATAAACTTTTTTCCTTCTACTTCACAATTATGTGCCACTTTGTGTTGGTCTATCACATAAAATCCCAATAATATATATTTACATTTTTGGTTGTGTAGCGGGTATGTACTTTCCCGGGTGTAAATTAGAATTTGACGGAGACATTAGTGATGTGTAATTCCCTGCAGCCCAGTAGGTGGCGCTGTTGCCCTGGGCTGGGGTTGAATCATTGCTGTGTGCTGTGCCTCCTTTTTGTCCTCCCTCGGCAGCGGTATGGTGGGGCGGGGAACCCGCCGTGCTTGCTGGGAGAGGGTATAAAGGGGCCGGCCATCTTTGTCACGGGTTGGAAGTCCCAGGCACCTTCAGCTTGCGGACGGTGGTTCGTGTCGGTTCTCTGGGTGGCCTAGGCCTAGAGGACAGCCGGAGGTCGTGTTCCATCCCAGGCACCTTTAGCCTGGGGTGAGGTACTCGAAAGGAGGTCCGGAGCTCAGTGCCCAACACTGAGTTCCGCGAGGGAAGGAGATCCTAGGAAACCCCGGGAGTGGGTACCCGAATCCGGAAGGCGCAATGGACCGGGGGGAGCTCCTCACTTGAAGACCCGGTGCAGCATATTGCCGGTGACAGGTGAGCCTCTCATCGGAGACCGCCTGGAAGGAAATCCCCCCTCGTGCAGAGACCGTAACCCACTTTCAGGAAGGAAAGTGAGAACTACATTGTGTCTGGGCCTACTCGCATCCACACCTCCTTTCCTGTTCTGTTTCTACCAAGGGAGTTCAACTGATTGTGTTCATTCGAGAAGAATAAAGGAGTGTTGAACTTTAATGGTGTGGGGCTCATTTCCTGACAGACATTGTTCAAGGTAACTCTTGGAGGGAGGATCCAGGTGCACAGCACTGACCCGAAGGTAATACAAGAACGTTGCTTATACCGCACTGACACATGTGGTAGAAGCCAGGCGTGGTGTCCCTGCTCCCTCCCCTCTGAGATACCCCTAGACAAGAGAAAGATGAGACGAGAGAAAGAGGGGAGTGGAGGTGGCCGCTACAGTTGTAACATGACAAAATGTGGAAAATATCAAGGAGTATTAATACTTTTTCAAGGCACTGTAGTGGAATCTCACAAAAAAGTAATGTTACTGATATGTAGGGCTTCTAATTAGATCTTATACCACTACTTGGACATGTCCCCTTTCTCGGCCTATTCAAGTCCTTCCAAATTGTCCTTCCAAGCATTATCACAGCAATACTTCCTGATTGATACATGGAGGAAAAGTAATCCTACTCGTTGCCTATATACTTTTCATATCATGATCACTGTTGGATCTGCTCCTGAACTACTCTCATTCATTATCACACCACTACCATGGACTGATCATAGTGCAGTGACTATGTCACCAACTTCCCTGTTTCCAGAATCAAAGGACCTGAGTTGCGCATTAATGATGCTCTGTTAGCACACCCTGCCCACAACACATGTATTTAAATATCCATGAAAAAATATGACACCTTTAATACCACGCTTGAGATTTTCCCGTTTACACTAAGGGAGGTGCATAAACTGTTAATCCACGGTTCCTGTATCAGAATGGCCTCTCAATTTAAGAATGAAAAGCATGTTCTTCACCAGAAAATTGATACGGATTTCCATACTCATTATGCCTCAATCCTACCCTACTCTAGCTAACAAGCTTCTCTTAGAGAAGGCTTGCATAGAACTTGATCTGTTCCTGAAAGAGTTATGCCTTGTACACAGGATCGGAATTTCTGATATAAAAAGTCAGACGGAATTTTTTCATCGGATATTCCAACCGTGTGTGACCCCATCGGACAATTTTCCGTCGGAGTTTAGAAGTAGAACATGTTTTATTTTTTTCCGATGGAAATTACGATCGTCTGTGTGGAACTCCGATGGAGAAAAAAACACGCATGCTCAGAATCAAGTCGACGCATGCTCAGAAGCATTGAACTTAATTTTTCTCGGCTCATCATAGTGTTTTACGTCACCGCGCTTTGGACGGTTGGAATTTGGTCTGACAGTGTGTATGCAAGACAGCTTGAACGGAATTCCGATGGAAAATTCCATTGGATCTTATCCCATCGGAAATTCCGATCGTGTGTACAGGGCATAAGCGGAAAAATAGTTTTGCAGATCAAAACACAAGCATTTCAATAAAGCTAATAAACCGGATACTTTTTAACACTCGCCCTCAGGAAGCTTGATCATGGTGCCAAACCCATTTGGCTTAAGCTCTTTACCACTTCCTTACTGGGCACTTATACCCCCTTCCTGACCAGGCCAATTTCCAGCTTTCAGCGCTCTCACATTTTGAATGACAATTGTGCGGTCATGCAACACTGTACCCAAATACATTTTTTATCGTTTTTTTCACACAAATAGAGCTTTCTTTTGGTGGTATTTAATCACCAATGCGTTTTTTTTGCTTAACAAACGAAAAAAGACAGAAATAATAATAAAAAAAAGTTTTTCATATTATATTATAACATTTTGCAAACAGGTAATTTTCTCCTTTACCGATGGGCACTGATGAGTTGGCACTGATGGGCACTGATTATACGGCACCGTTGGGCACTAATGATGCGGCACTGATGGGTACTGATGATGCGGCACTGATAGGTGGCATTGATGGGCACTGAAGACAAAAACAGAACATTCCATCTCAACTCACCAACCAGTCTGCTGACCAACCAAATTAACCTGTACAACAGTCTAGGTTAAAATCAGGGGTTTAGTCAGCACGTTGCAGGGTGCCATGAAGAGGCCTTGCAGCTTATGCATGCGTTTGCAAATGCGTGTTTTGGGGGTGTACCGCCTACCTAAGAGCTAAGCTACCCAGCACATTCATTAAATAATATACAGCGGATAAAATAAGTATTGAACATGTCACCATATTTCTAGGAAAATATATTTCTAAAGGTGCTATTGACTTGAAATTTTCACATCTCAGTAACAGCCCATGCAATCCATACATACAAAGAAACCAGAACAAATATGTTCAGAAATTAAGTTATGTGTAATAAATAGCATAGTTGCCAACATTGAAAAAAAAAATCCGGGACACTTTTTTGCATGTAGGCGGAGCCTTGCTATAATTAGGCGGCGGGGCATTCATTTGTAGACGTGTCACACCCTAATACGGAAATGTGAAGAGCAGCAAAAAAAGGGCGTGGTTTGCGCATGCTAGTGGGCGTGGCTTAAATGGGCGTGGTTCGGAAGGGGTTGGTTAAGAGTCCGAGAGGAAGGAAGGAAGGAAGGAAGGAAAGACAGAAAGAAAGAAGCCAGATCCTACACCACAATAGAAATATGTGTATTCCAGAAAGTTTAACAAAATCGGCAGATAAAGATACTCCAAAACACCTGTTGTTGGCGCTTCAATCATCCCGGCACCATGGTTGTTATGGTGTCAGGGTGATTGAAGCGCATTATTTCTATTATTACATTGTAATATAAAATGAAATCATTCAACTCACCATAATGCCTAATCAGTGGAAGCGTGTCACCTGCCACCAGATGCCTCCCCAGCAGTCCGTCCTTGCATCAGGTGACTCCCCAGCAGAGTCCATCCTTGCATCAGGTGCCTCCCCAGCAGAGTCTGTCCTTGCATCAGGTGCCTCCCCAGCAGTCCGTCCTTGCATCAGGTGCCTCCCCAGAGTCCGTCTGTCCTTGCATCAGGTGCAACATGCACTACACTGATTACTACAACACGCACTACACTACACCACCCACTACACTCATTACCACTACACTACACTAACTACTACACTACACTGAATAATACACTACACCAGGGGTCTCCAAACTTTTTACTTTGAGGGCCACATTGTATATTTTACAGATATTCGTGGGCAGAAAAAAAAAAGTTATTTATAAATGAATCCCCAGCCATGAAAGAGAATAGAATTTAAAAAAAGGCTGCCATCAGCGGGGCTGGATGGTGCACCTGTATCCTCCGCCTGCACCTAAATGCCAGAGCCTCGTGCACCAGGGCTAAACATTAAGTGTGCATGAGGCCTTACATCAGTGTTCCTGTCAGAGCCTCCCTGCCCATTGGTGTTCCCAGCAGAATCTCCCCACTAGGGATGAGCTTCGCGTTCGAATCGAACATACGTTCGACTCGAACATCGGCTGTTCGATCGTTCGACGAAGATCGAACGATTTGGGCCGTTCGCGCCAAATTCGAGTGACGCGAAAGGCCCACAATGCACTACGCCATCGCAGTGTCATCCAGGCGCTGTGATTGGCCAAGCATGCACTGTGACCCCGCATGCTTGGCCAATCACAGCGCCGGCAGCGAGGAGAGCAATGATTGGCCACAGGCAGGATGCCTGTGGCCAATTATTGCTGAGGGTGTTTAGTACACGCCCCACACTATAAAAGGCCGCCAGCACGGCGGCCTAGTGTAGTGTGTTCCGGAGCAGGGATAGAGCAGCATAGGCAGGGACAGTGACTTTTATTTCTTTCTTGCTTAACCTGGATTCCTTTAGTTTAGGGAAAGAGAAGGATAGGTAGGGAGAGTGTCAGTGTGTTTTGTGCTTGTGCTATAGTGTGCTTAAAAAAAACATTTTTTCTAGGGACAGAAAACTGTAGGTAGGGAGAGTGTCAGTTTCTTTCACTGTGTAAGTCCTTGTTTCTAGGGACCTGGAAGGACAGTGAGTGAATTCTCCTTGTGCTATATTGTGCTTAAAAAAAACATTTTTTCTAGGGACAGAAAACTGTAGGTAGGGAGAGTGTCAGTTTTTTTCACTGTGCAAGTCCTTGTTTCCAGGGACCTGGAAGGACAGTGAGTGAATTCTCCTTGTGCTATATTGTGCTTAAAAAAAACATTTTTTCTAGGGACAGAAAACTGTAGGTAGGGAGAGTGTCAGTTTCTTTCACTGTGCAAGTCCTTGTTTCTAGGGACCTGGAAGGACAGTGAGTGAATTCTCCTTGTGCTATATTGTGCTTAAAAAAAACATTTTTTCTAGGGACAGAAAACTGTAGGTAGGGAGAGTGTCAGTTTCTTTCACTGTGCAAGTCCTTGTTTCTAGGGACTGGGAAGGACAGTGAGTGAATTCTCCTTGTGCTATAGTGTGCTTAAAAAAAACATTTTTTCTAGGGACAGAAAACTGTAGGTAGGGAGAGTGTCAGTTTCTTTCACTGTGCAAGTCCTTGTTTCTAGGGACCTGGAAGGACAGTGAGTGAATTCTCCTTGTGCTATATTGTGCTTAAAAAAAACATTTTTTCTAGGTACAGAAAACTGTAGGTAGGGAGAGTGTCAGTTTCTTTCACTGTGCAAGTCCTTGTTTCTAGGGACCTGGAAGGACAGTGAGTGAATTCTCCTTGTGCTATATTGTGCTTAAAAAAAACATTTTTTCTAGGGACAGAAAACTGTAGGTAGGGAGAGTGTCAGTTTCTTTCACTGTGCAAGTCCTTGTTTCTAGGGACCTGGAAGGACAGTGAGTGAATTCTCCTTGTGCTATATTGTGCTTAAAAAAAACATTTTTTCTAGGGACAGAAAACTGTAGGTAGGGAGAGTGTCAGTTTCTTTCACTGTGTAAGTCCTTGTTTCTAGGGACCTGGAAGGACAGTGAGTGAATTCTCCTTGTGCTATATTGTGCTTAAAAAAAACATTTTTTCTAGGGACAGAAAACTGTAGGTAGGGAGAGTGTCAGTTTCTTTCACTGTGCAAGTCCTTGTTTCCAGGGACCTGGAAGGACAGTGAGTGAATTCTCCTTGTGCTATATTGTGCTTAAAAAAAACATTTTTTCTAGGGACAGAAAACTGTAGGTAGGGAGAGTGTCAGTTTCTTTCACTGTGTAAGTCCTTGTTTCTAGGGACCTGGAAGGACAGTGAGTGAATTCTCCTTGTGCTATATTGTGCTTAAAAAAAACATTTTTTCTAGGGACAGAAAACTGTAGGTAGGGAGAGTGTCAGTTTCTTTCACTGTGCAAGTCCTTGTTTCCAGGGACCTGGAAGGACAGTGAGTGAATTCTCCTTGTGCTATATTGTGCTTAAAAAAAACATTTTTTCTAGGGACAGAAAACTGTAGGTAGGGAGAGTGTCAGTTTCTTTCACTGTGCAAGTCCTTGTTTCTAGGGACTGGGAAGGACAGTGAGTGAATTCTCCTTGTGCTATAGTGTGCTTAAAAAAAACATTTTTTCTAGGGACAGAAAACTGTAGGTAGGGAGAGTGTCAGTTTCTTTCACTGTGCAAGTCCTTGTTTCTAGGGACCTGGAAGGACAGTGAGTGAATTCTCCTTGTGCTATATTGTGCTTAAAAAAAACATTTTTTCTAGGGACAGAAAACTGTAGGTAGGGAGAGTGTCAGTTTCTTTCACTGTGCAAGTCCTTGTTTCTAGGGACCTGGAAGGACAGTGAGTGAATTCTCCTTGTGCTATATTGTGCTTAAAAAAAACATTTTTTCTAGGGACAGAAAACTGTAGGTAGGGAGAGTGTCAGTTTCTTTCACTGTGCAAGTCCTTGTTTCTAGGGACCTGGAAGGACAGTGAGTGAATTCTCCTTGTGCTATATTGTGCTTAAAAAAAACATTTTTTCTAGGGACAGAAAACTGTAGGTAGGGAGAGTGTCAGTTTCTTTCACTGTGCAAGTCCTTGTTTCCAGGGACCTGGAAGGACAGTGAGTGAATTCTCCTTGTGCTATATTGTGCTTAAAAAAACATTTTTTCTAGGGACAGAAAACTGTAGGTAGGGAGAGTGTCAGTTTCTTTCACTGTGCAAGTCCTTGTTTCTAGGGACTGGGAAGGACAGTGAGTGAATTCTCCTTGTGCTATAGTGTGCTTAAAAAAAACATTTTTTCTAGGGACAGAAAACTGTAGGTAGGGAGAGTGTCAGTTTCTTTCACTGTGCAAGTCCTTGTTTCTAGGGACCTGGAAGGACAGTGAGTGAATTCTCCTTGTGCTATATTGTGCTTAAAAAAAACATTTTTTCTAGGGACAGAAAACTGTAGGTAGGGAGAGTGTCAGTTTCTTTCACTGTGCAAGTCCTTGTTTCCAGGGACCTGGAAGGACAGTGAGTGAATTCTCCTTGTGCTATATTGTGCTTAAAAAAAACATTTTTTCTAGGGACAGAAAACTGTAGGTAGGGAGAGTGTCAGTTTCTTTCACTGTGTAAGTCCTTGTTTCTAGGGACCTGGAAGGACAGTGAGTGAATTCTCCTTGTGCTATATTGTGCTTAAAAAAAACATTTTTTCTAGGGACAGAAAACTGTAGGTAGGGAGAGTGTCAGTTTCTTTCACCGTGCAAGTCCTTGTTTCCAGGGACCTGGAAGGACAGTGAGTGAATTCTCCTTGTGCTATATTGTGCTTAAAAAAAACATTTTTTCTAGGGACAGAAAACTGTAGGTAGGGAGAGTGTCAGTTTCTTTCACTGTGCAAGTCCTTGTTTCTAGGGACTGGGAAGGACAGTGAGTGAATTCTCCTTGTGCTATAGTGTGCTTAAAAAAAACATTTTTTCTAGGGACAGAAAACTGTAGGTAGGGAGAGTGTCAAGCCTCGTACACACGACCGATTTTCTCGTCGTAAAAAACACGTCGTTTTTTTCGACGAGATTCTTGTTAAGCTTGTCGATTTTCTCGTCAAGCTTTCTATGCGTACACACTGTCATTTTCCAATTTCCTCGTGGTTCTCTGCGCTCACGTCCAGCACGTACGACGGCACTATAAAGGGGAAGATCTTTTTTCTTGGCGCCACCCCTTGGGCTGCTTTTGCTGATCTCGTGTTACCGCGTCTGAAGTAAAAGTTTGGGAAGAGACGATTCGCGATTTTCAGTCTTCGTACTTTTCAGATCGTTTTCTGCCGTTCAGTTTGTGCTTGTGGGTTCGTATCTTGACTTTCAGGGCGTCTAGGCAGGTCGTATCTGTTTTACAGTGCGTTATTGCCTGTTCGTTTCTGAATTTCAGTTCGTTATTCATAGGCCTTGCTGTTCTAAAGTGCGTTCTGTTCTGTACGTTCTGATTAGACGACCGTTTCCTAGCCATGTCGCCTGGACGTTCTCGTCGTCGAGTTCGTGCTGTGCGTGCGCTTGGTGTTGGTCTGCTTGTTTTGGACCAAGACCAGTCCATGAATGGTGTGAGGAGGAGTTCATGGACCAAGAATTGGTTGCTCCAGCGGGACCAATTCTGCCACATGCCTCTGCTGCGGGAGATCGTCGAGAATAATCCTGAGGACTACAGGAATTTTCTGAGGATGTCTGACCCCGTTTTTCAGGAACTGTTGGCTTTGGTGTCCCCCTATATTACCAGGAAGGACACCGTTATGCGGGAAGCCATCAGTGCTGAGCAGAGGCTCATCGCCACGTTGCGTTACCTGGCGACAGGGAGAAGTCTTCAGGACTTGAAGTTCACCACAGGCATCTCCCCCCAGGCTCTGGGCCTCATAATCCCAGACACCTGTTCTGCTATTATACAAGTCCTGCAGGAGGACTATATTAGGGTAAGTTTTCTCCCTTCACATCACATTTTATGTATTACATGTATGCTAATGTATTGTATTTCTTTCATCCTTTCCTAATTACCATGATTGTAATATGCTGAGAATGTCCCCTTTGTCCCCATGCATGTTGGAAGCTTTAGATTGCCCCTTTTTTATCCTCCCTAAATATTTCCCCTCACTAACTTTTCCAGCAGGGGCGCCTGTTGCTCCAAATGTTGGGGGGTTACAACCCCAATTTCGGAAATAAACTTCCTCCTTTTTTGCTCTGTTGCCTAATAAACGCCCCCAGTTGTCCCCTCCAATGCAGCCATTTAGTCCCCTCTATTGCAGCCAGTTTCCCCCCAGCCCTGCACTTACCTTCTTGTGGTCAGCGCCATCCTTCTTCTGTCCTTGATGTCTTCTCCTTCCCTTCATGTTGCATCAGCCAATCATGTTACCATTAAACAGACTTGGTGAACATGATTGCCAGAGCTGCCTGTCAGTGTTTACACAAGGAATGCCCCCTCCTTGCGTCCCCGATTTTTCTTTGAGGAAGCCAATTACATCCCTCAGGTTGTAATTTGCAAGACTTTTTTAATACCTGTTTCTGCTCTGCAATTTTAACCCCCTAAATGACGCAATTAATCATATGTCGGTCGCTTTACAAGAGGCCATCCACCTGAATAGTGTGCGGCATAGACAATACATAGGTTCATGCAACGCATGAACCTATGTATTGTTCTGAGTGATGGGCACAGGAGAGAGGGGACAGTGCTCCAGCGCCCACTCTGGACGCACCGCCACTGCAATGCTGTCCTGTGGCCAAACACATCTCCCCCCCCCAAAATAATTTAGTAATGGCCCATCAGAGGGGGTGATGAATATGATAAATGAGCCTTCCATTATACTTTTTTTACACACCTTAATAAACGTATAATTAGATTGATGTTGGTCTCTAATTTTTTGGGCTTGAATTTGCTTGTAATGTATGCCTTTGTTTTTCTAATATTATTTCATCTTGTTTCACTCCACAGCTTCCTTCAACGCCACAGGAATGGCAGACTGTGGCATCGGAGTTTGCCACGCGGTGGGACTTCCCCAACTGCGGTGGTGCCATAGACGGGAAGCACGTCCGCATCGTGCCGCCACCCCGTTCTGGATCCTACTACTACAACTACAAGGGGTTTCATAGCATTGTGCTGATGGCGGTGGTGTCAGCACGGTATGAATTCCTCTATGTTGATGTAGGGAAGAATGGCCGGATGTCCGATGGGGGATCCTTCATCCAGACGGAGTTTGCCCTCCGTCTCCAGAGTGACGACCTTGCATTGCCACCGGATGCAGGGAATATTGAAGGACTCCCCTTTGTTTTCTTGGCTGATGAAGCCTTCGGACTCGGACGGCATCTTATGAGGCCATTTCCACAGAGGACCCTGACCCCAGAGAAGAGTGTGTTCAATTACCGGCTGGCCAGGGCCCGAAGAGTCGTTGAAAATGCCTTCGGCATAATGGCCAGCCGGTTCCGCCTTTTTATGACTTCCATCCACTTGGCGGACTACAAAATAAACTATGTAGTGTTATGCTGCTGTGTGCTACACAATTTTCTTTGCCGCAAAGCGAATTCATATATGGCCTCAGTTTTGCCAGAGGCTGGACTTTCCCCTGCAAATCCCCTTCCGGGCCTGGAATCTGCCCGTCTTGGCTTGCCCCCCCAAAATGCCCGTGTGGTTCGGGACAAATACATGGAGTATTTCACGGGTAGGGGGGCAATTCCTATGCCAGCCTATGTCTAAGTATCCCAATAAAAATCTTCTTTAAACCTTTAATTATTTGTTCTTTCCTGTCTCCTAGTTTGTCTTTGTGCATTTGTAGTGGCAAGTGTATTTTACTTTAGTAAATAACAACCAATTTCACTATGTTACCTTACAAAAGAACCAAATAAGCTTAGAGTGTATTATAAAAAGAAGCTACACGTTGTTTGTGTTCAAATATTTTACTCTCTGCACATTTTTTTTTGTTTTACTTTGGGGTTGGCCTGACCACAACCCGTCAAATTTTGGCTTATGAAAATACAAAAATACCACTTGCATTTCTAAAATGACAACATTGGATACCTCTGAGCAATCTGAGACATTCAGTTACACAAACTATGTCTCTATGTGCCCGTCCTAATATGGGGTCCTGCCACCCCTTGCCCAGTCAAAAATTCAATATGCACACATTTTTACTTTTTTGCAAATAGGAAGTTTACAATCCTGATCCCTATTGTCAACATGTGCTATCTGCCATCAGGGGTGATCAATGGATGTGTTTTGGGGGTGCATCCCCTTCCTCAGTTCACCGACTTTTGATACGAGGAAGGTGTTGCACCCACAAAAGACGTACATGGATATCCCCTGATGGCAGATAGCACATGTTCACACACTGTGTGCATATTCAATTTTTGGCTGCTTTGTTACTCAAAAAATTAGTAAAAATATAAAAACAAACATGTAAAAACAAATGTGTTTGGATGGCTTATTGAATTCTCCCCAAAACATCGAGAATGTCTTTAAATGTTTGTTCCATCACATGGATTCTTTGTTTAATTAGGTCCAGTTCCGTGCTACATTCCATCACTTGCTGGATGAGGCGGAGGGCACTGTCAGCAGAGAACGGTGTGCTATCCTTCACAACATTTCCATCCCCTAAAAACCATAAAAAAAAATTAATAAAACTCTGCAGGCCTACCTCGCTTACCTTAAGCTGTGGTGTCAGATACTGACCTGTTGTGGTGACCAGATCCACAACGTCATCCACCTCTCCTTCCTGCACTTCTCCTTCCTCCACCTCAACTTCCTGCACATCTTTCGGTTGTGGATCTTTGGGAGTTTGGGGTTGCTTGGAAGTTGTGGGGTGCATGTGCTCCCTGGAGTGTCCTCCTCCCAGTCTTCTCTCCCCTATGAGAATAAAACCAAAGGTCTATTTATCACACTGTAAAAATCTCATTTTTAAACTTAAAACAGGCTAAATTGTTTGGAAGTGGGGTACAAGTGTGTGTTTGTGCGGAATTTAAAGAAAAATGCATTCTTTATGACCCCAAATATGTTTATTATTCACATTTGGATGTAATTTTTTGGACATGGAGGCACCACAAATAAACTCTGATGCACCTGTTTCGGACACCCAAAAAAGGCGGGTCTGGTGGCCCACACTATATAGTGCTCCAAAGTACAGATGTGGAAGCAGCTGCTGAGTGTCCTCTCCTTTACACTGATTAAAGTTTGCATTTCATTCTCCTTACAAACACATCATCTAGACTTAAAAATTATCCACAATACTTGATCAAAAATGGCAGATGTCTAATTACTTTTGGGGGTCTTAAATAAGCCAAAACCACGGATAGTGGCCGAACGAAGTTTCGGTAACGTAACGAACGATTACTGTGCCCAACCTAGTTCAAAATAATACATTTTGGAAGGGAGTCCAATATGCTTTAAAAAAAAAAAAGTAAGTTTCTAAAAAGATTAATAGCAGAAAGGTCGTCATTTTACTTACTTTTAGCGAGCATCCTCTTTATGCTCCTCAACTGGTCTGGCTCCCTCAGTTTGAGGTCTGACCACCTCTTTCTGAGCTGCTCATTTGAGCGTTTCACCCCGAACTTCGCACTCAGACTCTTCACAACTTTAGTGAGGATTTTGGCCTTCCTTCTATTTGGTTTGCTATACGGCCCATGCTTGGCATCATAATCAGCCTTGACCAAGATGTCCACCATCTCCGCCATCTCCGCCAAAGACATATTCGATGCCTTGAATCTCCTCCTTGATCGTGACGTGTCCTCGGTCTCCGGGCTTGTCTCCTCGCTAGTTGCGGAATTATCAGACACCTGCTGTAACTCCGCCATATCTGTCTGCGCGCCGAAAGAGAAGGGGCGGGGAAAAGATGTTAGTTAGAACGTCATGGGCGGGCGACGTGTGCGGAGCGACGTGTTCCAATTTGGACGCATGCGTGGTGTGTATATAGCAAACACACATGTGACTATAGTACGTTCGGTGTGCGGAGAGAGGAGTTCAAGTGACGGACGTGCGAACGAAGGTATGTGATTTTGTGAGACTTGTTAAAATTGTTGGCCTATACTGTCTTGAGATTGTTGGAGGATATATATGGTGACTAGGATGTGAAGGAGGTTAGACTGTTTGCCTCACATTATTTAAATATAATTTATTTTACTTGCAGATACAATATGAATGTATTTATTAGCGACAAAGAGTTCCTGGCGGAATTTATTGACCGGGTAAGGGAGCTGCCGGCTCTGTGGGAGACCAAAAACCCCATCCATAAAAAAAAAGGGGTGAGAAAAGCAGCGCTGGATAAGCTGCTCCCATTTGTGCATACCAAGGTGCCCACAGCCACAGCAAAACAAGTGGACACTAAAATTGGGAGCTTGAGAGGTACCTACAGGACTGAACGCTCTAAGGTGCTGGCTTCTCAGAGGTCAGGAGCAGCAGCAGATGATGTTTATGTCCCGGTTTTGTGGTACTACAGCAGGATGTCCTTCCTGGATGACCACATTGAGCCAAGGCCATCACTCTCCACTCTTCCCCCCAGACTTCCCTGCAGCCAACCTGAGCCTTCTCTGGAGCAAGAGGAGGCAGCCATCCTGGATGATCCTGATTTGGCCATCTGGAGCCAGGTATAGTATTAACTGAAAATGTAGTGGGATAAAATTAATGTTTCCCAAATATGTCAGGATGAGAAACATACATTATTTTGTATTCAACAAGTGAAATCATGATCTGTAGACATTATTCTGCACTTAATTGTGTGGTAAATAGTCAAGCTGATGTAGTGGTAAATTTAAAGCAAGGATTTATGCATTTACATTCTAATTGCTTCCATCAGGATTACAAAGTTTGATGCAAAGATTAAACCAACATATTAAACTATGTTTCTTTTTCATACACAGGATGAAATCAGCCAGGAGGAGGGTCTGGAAACTGTCAGGCAGGAGGAGGAAGGGCCCAGTGGCAGCCAGGAGGTGGCAGGGCCCAGTGGCAGCCAGGAGGTGGCAGGGCCCAGTGGCAGCCAGGAGGTGGCAGGGCCCAGTGGCAGACAGGAGGTGGCAGGGCCCAGTGGCAGACAGGAGGTGGCAGGGCAAAGGAGAAGCAACAGATCCCAGGTGCCTCCCATCAGGCTTCACAAAAGAGGCAGGAGGGACAGGACCACCAGTGAGGCAGCAATGGCCCTTATTAAAGAGGCCCATGCCACCCTCAAGGAGCCCACATCCCCTGAAGAGGCCATTGCCGGCCTAGTGGAGGCTAAGTTCAAGGTGATGAGCATGGAGCAACGCCTCCTATGCGAACCCCTGCTCATCACCTTGCTCAACAAGGGGGTGATGGAGCAAATTACCCCCAATACCGCCATATGTGAGGTGGCCCAACTGACCCAACCTCAACCTCCACCTCCACCTTCCTCTTCTGCCCCACCCCCTTCTGCTACCCCTCCACCTTCTGCCCCACCCCCTTCTGCTACCCCTCCACCTTCTGCCCCACCCCCTTCTGCTACCCCTCCACCTTCTGCCCCACCCCCTTCTGCTACCCCTCCACCTTCTGCCCCACCCCCTTCTGCTACACCTCCACCTTCTGCCCCACCCCCTTCTGCTACACCTCCACCTTCTTCTTCTGCCCCACCCCCTTCTGCTACACCTCCACCTCCTCCTCCTGACAGGAGTACCCCTCCAGTGGGCCAGCCTCCAGCTAAACGAAGAAGGAAGGCTTCAGTAAAGGCTGCAGGGAAGGTTGCCAGGAAGAAGAGGAAGTGATGCCCTTGCTTCATTGTGGTCGCACTGGTCGGACAGAAGGCAGCCTGTTGTAGTACCACACACTTGGGACATATATCTCACCTGCTGCTGTTCCTGACCTCTGGGAGGCCAGCATCAGATTGTGTTCTGAAATGTGGGCCTTCTCAAGCTCCCAATTTTAGTGTCCACACAGGGTTGCTGTGTGCTCTGGGGTCCCTGGGATGCACAAATGGCAGCAGCTTCTCCAGCGCTGCCTTCTCTTTATTTAATTTATAAACATGAATAAATGTGTTTTTTGTTTAAGTTCATACTTGACTATGTGTATTTTTAAATAAAAAAAAACAAGCTTTGGAGTAAGCAGATACATTTGACTGACAATAAAAGGCACAGATATCACCCCCCCAAAAGAATAACTAAATCTGATTAGCTCAAAAACATGTTGTGAAATTTTAAAAATATAGATTAGAAAATTAAATGGGAGATCGCTATCAAAACATTGAGAAATTATAATTAACATCATTTTGAAAAATCTAACCATTTAAATTATTCCTAAAAACTTGCACGATATAATACACATAAATCTTATAAAGAGCAGCATGAAAAAGGTTAAAAATAAGGCATAACTCTGTGTGAATATCAGCAGCAAAAGAAGGTCTCTCGTTTTGATTAATGTAACATTCTAACGAAGAATTCAATGCAGAACATTTAAACGATGAAATATTTATGAGCGTGACGAATGTGCTCTCTCCATTATGAAGGCTTGTTTTACCAGAAGATGCGCTCCCGTCTCATAGTTGCTTGTGAGCATGCGCGCTTTTGGAAGAGTCGTAAAAGCATACACACGAACCATTTTCTCGTCACAAAACAGGCCGACGAGAAACACGACGAGGAAATCTGGACTCCTGACGAGAAAATAGAGAGCAGGTTCTCTATTTTCTCGTTGAGATTCTCGTCAAGTTTCTCGTCGTAAAACCATACACACGAACGTTTTTCTAGACAAAAAAACTCTCGCGGCACTTTTCTTGACTGTTTACGACGAGAAAATCGGTCGTGTGTACGAGGCCTTAGTTTCTTTCACTGTGCAAGTCCTTGTTTCTAGGGACCTGGAAGGACAGTGAGTGAATTCTCCTTGTGCTATATTGTGCTTAAAAAAAACATTTTTTCTAGGGACAGAAAACTGTAGGTAGGGAGAGTGTCAGTTTCTTTCACTGTGCAAGTCCTTGTTTCTAGGGACCTGGAAGGACAGTGAGTGAATTCTCCTTGTGCTATATTGTGCTTAAAAAAAACATTTTTTCTAGGGACAGAAAACTGTAGGTAGGTAGAGTGTCAGTTTCTTTCACTGTGCAAGTCCTTGTTTCTAGGGACCTGGAAGGACAGTGAGTGAATTCTCCTTGTGCTATATTGTGCTTAAAAAAAACATTTTTTCTAGGGACAGAAAACTGTAGGTAGGGAGAGTGTCAGTTTCTTTCACTGTGCAAGTCCTTGTTTCTAGGGACCTGGAAGGACAGTGAGTGAATTCTCCTTGTGCTATATTGTGCTTAAAAAAAACATTTTTTCTAGGGACAGAAAACTGTAGGTAGGGAGAGTGTCAGTTTCTTTCACTGTGTAAGTCCTTGTTTCTAGGGACCTGGAAGGACAGTGAGTGAATTCTCCTTGTGCTATATTGTGCTTAAAAAAAACATTTTTTCTAGGGACAGAAAACTGTAGGTAGGGAGAGTGTCAGTTTCTTTCACTGTGCAAGTCCTTGTTTCTAGGGACCTGGAAGGACAGTGAGTGAATTCTCCTTGTGCTATATTGTGCTTAAAACAAACATTTTTTCTAGGGACAGAAAACTGTAGGTAGGGAGAGTGTCAGTTTCTTTCACTGTGCAAGTCCTTGTTTCTAGGGACCTGGAAGGACAGTGAGTGAATTCTCCTTGTGCTATATTGTGCTTAAAAAAAACATTTTTTCTAGGGACAGAAAACTGTAGGTAGGGAGAGTGTCAGTTTCTTTCACTGTGCAAGTCCTTGTTTCTAGGGACCTGGAAGGACAGTGAGTGCATTCTCCTTGTGCTATATTGTGCTTAAAAAAAACATTTTTTCTAGGGACAGAAAACTGTAGGTAGGGAGAGTGTCAGTTTCTTTCACTGTGCAAGTCCTTGTTTCTAGGGACCTGGAAGGACAGTGAGTGAATTCTCCTTGTGCTATATTGTGCTTAAAAAAAACATTTTTTCTAGGGACAGAAAACTGTAGGTAGGGAGAGTGTCAGTTTCTTTCACTGTGCAAGTCCTTGTTTCTAGGGACCTGGAAGGACAGTGAGTGAATTCTCCTTGTGCTATATTGTGCTTAAAAAAAACATTTTTTCTAGGGACAGAAAACTGTAGGTAGGGAGAGTGTCAGTTTCTTTCACTGTGCAAGTCCTTGTTTCTAGGGACCTGGAAGGACAGTGAGTGAATTCTCCTTGTGCTATATTGTGCTTAAAAAAAACATTTTTTCTAGGGACAGAAAACTGTAGGTAGGGAGAGTGTCAGTTTCTTTCACTGTGCAAGTCCTTGTTTCAAGGGACAGAGAAGGACACCTGAAGGTAGCCCTTATTGCTTTTTTCCCATCTCCCTGCAGGCCATCTATTAGAATGTCTGGAAGGCAAACAAGGAGAGGCAGACAGTCAGGAGGCAATAAAAGAGGGCAAGCAGGCTCTGTGTCTGGGGGCAACAGTGCTGGTCGTGGACGCGGTGCATTGTCATCAGCACATGTCCATGGGACACGCTTGTCCTTCTTTTCCGCAGCTGGACATGTTGAGCCACATCATGCCGAAGACTTGGTAGAGTGGATGACCAAGCCCTCCTCCTCCTCCTCATCCTCTCTCACCCAGGCTCAGGGTACTTGCAAAGCAGCTGCCAAAGCGTCCTCTTCCCTGGTATCAATGTCAGACTCATCATCAGTCACTCCTTCCCTAGACCCACCATGTCCTCCTCCTGAGGAGTCCCCCGAACTGTTTGAGCACAGTGTTGGGTACATGCTCCAGGAGGATGCCCAGCGTTTCGAAGGGTCTGATGATGAAACCCAGCTACAGGAAGGCAGTAGGGTGAGAGCAGACAGAGGGGATGCTCAAGAAGGACACCAATCTGGCAGTCATGTTCCAGCAGCTGCAGCATACTGCCAGATTGGCTCCAGTGATGAGGAGGGAGGGGATGATGAGGTCACTGACTCCACGTGGGTGCCTAATAGGAGAGAGGAGGAGGAGGATGAGGAGGAGGCACATCTCCAACGAGACAGGATGCCCTTTGGTGGCCAGCGTAAGGGCAGTACACCGACGGAATCACACCGCAGAGCTCCGCCTGTGCAGGGCGCTGCCTCTGCCCGTCATTCAAAAAGTTCCTTGGTGTGGGCCTTTTTTGAGGCTAGTGCATCAGATCGCACAGCTGCTGTTTGCAACATATGTCTCAAGCGTATATCGCGTGGCCAAAACATCAGCCGCTTGGGTACCACATGCCTGACCAGACATATGTTGACCTGCCATGCAGCTCGTTGGCAAGCCTACCTCAAAGACCCACACCAAAGAACAAAGCGGACCTCTCCTTGCACCGCATCAGCTGGGATTTCCAACCCCACTATAACTTCAGTCCTCTCTGAAACATGCACTGAGAGGAATGAAGGTGTAGAATTAGGTGTGTCACAGCCAAGTACTTGCGGCCACTCTGCTAGCAGTACACCGACGTCCGATTCTAGCAGGCAAATTTCCCTGCCCCAGCTGCTGGACCGTCGAAAGAAGTTCACTCCCAGCCATCCACATGCCCAGCGGTTGAATGCTAGCTTGGCTAAATTGCTAGCGCTTCAACTGCTGCCTTTTCAGTTGGTAGACTCGGCCCCCTTCCGTGAGTTTGTGCAATGTGCGGTTCCTCAGTGGCAGGTTCCCAAACGCCACTTTTTCTCACGGAAGGCTATTCCGGCTCTCTAGCGGCATGTGGAAGGCAATGTCTTGGCCTCGCTGGACAGGGCGGTCAGCGGTAAGGTGCATATTACCGCTGACTCATGGTCCAGCAGGCATGGACAGGGACGTTACCTTTCTTTCACGGCCCATTGGGTCACTCTTTTGGCAGCTGGGAAGGATGCAGGACAAGGTGCAGTAGTGTTGGAGGTTGTCCCACCGCCACGCCTCCAAAATGCTACTACTGGTTGTGACACACCTCTCTCCTCCACCCCCTCCTCTTCTTCTTCCTCCATGGCCTCTTCCTGTGGTTTGTCCTATGAACCAGCGGTGCTCCGTAGCCGTTCACGGGGCTACGCAAGTACGCAGGCAAAAAGATGCCATGCCGTGCTTGCGCTGGTGTGTTTGGGGGACAGAAGCCACACTGGGGCAGAGGTCCTGTCTGCTCTGCAGGGCCAGGCCGAGAGGTGGTTGACGCCACGCCAGCTTAAGCCAGGAATGGTGGTTTGCGACAATGGCACCAACCTCCTCTCCGCCCTCCGACAGGGACAACTGACCCATGTGCCCTGTGTGGCTCACGTCCTTAACCTGGTGGTGCAGCGGTTCTTGGGCAGGTACCCGGGCTTACAGGATGTCCTGAGGCAGGCCAGGAAAGTCTGTGTGCATTTCCGCAGATCTTATAATGCCAGTGCTCGCCTGGCTGAGCTGCAAAAGGAGTTGAACCTTCCCAAGAACCGCCTTATATGTGACATGCCCACCAGGTGGAACTCAACGTTGGCCATGCTGCAGCGGCTGCACACGCAGCAGAGGGCCATCAATGAGTACCTGTGCGACTACGGCACCAGGACAGGGTCAGGGGAGCTTGGTTTTTTTTCTCCACGCCAGTGGGGCATGATCAGGGATGCATGCACTGTCCTGGCACCATTTGAGGAGGCCACGAGGATGGTGAGCAGTGACAGTGCATGCATCAGTGACACTGTACCTCTTGTCCACCTGTTGGAGCACACGCTGCGTGGAATAATGGACAGGGCACTTGAGGCAGAACAGAGGCAGGAAGAGGAGGACTTCCTTGCCTCTCAAGGCCCCCTTTACCCAGACAGTGTTCCTTCTGTCCCACCCATCGCACAGGAAGAGGAAGAGGAGGAGGAGGAGGAGGAGGAGGAGGATTGTGTCAGCATGGAGGTGGAGGCTGGCACTCAGCATCATCAGCAGCAGTCTTTTAGGGATGATTTACAGTCCCAAGAAACCAGTGGACTTGTACGTGGCTGGGAGGAGGTGACTGCGGATCATGTCGTCCTTAGTGACCCAGAGGACTCCGGAGCGAATGCCTCAGCAAACCTACGCTGCATGGCCTCCCTGATCCTGCAAAGTCTGCGGAAGGATCCTCGTATTCTTCGGATCAAGGAGAGGGACCATTACTGGCTGGCCACTCTCCTTGATCCACGGTACAAGGGTAAGGTTGCGGACCTTATGTTACCGTCGCAGAGGGAGCAGAGGATGAGACAACTCCGGGAGGCCTTGCAGAAAGGTCTGTGCAACGCGTTCCCAGAGACTGGGAGGTTACAAACTCCTGGTCCAGGACAACGAGTTGCTGAGGCTTCGGCCAGTCAAAGAAGGAGCGGTGGGGAAGGTGGCCGTCTGACCGATGCGTTCAGACAATTCTTTAGTCCGCAGCCCCAAAGTATGATTGGTTCCAGCAACCATCGCCAGCGTCTGATAAACATGGTGCAGGAATATCTAGGGGCAAGGTCAGACTTGGACACCTTCCCCACCGAAAATCCTCTGGCTTACTGGGTCTTGAGGATGGATCACTGGCCAGAGCTTGCACAGTATGCAATTGAGCTACTGGCCTGTCCTGCATCCAGCGTTCTTTCGGAACGCACATTCAGTGCTGCTGGAGGATTTGTCACGGATCACAGGGTGCGCCTGTCCACCGACTCGGTTGATCGACTGACTTTCATCAAGATGAACCAGTCTTGGATCACCACCAGCTACCACACACCTGATGCTGATATAACAGACTAATTGATTTTAACATGTCACATCCCTTCAAGACTGATGCTGATGCTGAGTGTCTGTGCTGTTATGTTGACTGGCTATCCTCCTCCTCCGAGTCCTCAGTGATACGATTGATGATGATAGCTTGGAAGATCATTTTTGTTTATGGGTGCCGCCACCAGTGGCTAAGGCCCAATTTTTCAGCCCCTGTCTTACAGGGGCGTGTAATTACAATTTTTTTAGCAATAATTTGCCATAGGGCTCATTGCTGTGCTCCAAGTACAGTATCTGTGAGGGGTTGGAGTGTTGTGGCACCAGTGCCTAAGGCCCAATTTTTCAGCCCCTGTTTAACAGGGGCGTGTCATTACAATTTTTGAAGCAATACTTTGCAACAGTGCTCATTGCTGTGCTCCAAGTACAGTATCTGTGAGGGGTTGTAGTGTTGTGCCACCAGTGCCTAAGGCCCAATTTTTCAGCCCCTGTTCAACAGGGGCATGTAATTACAATTCTTGATCTAATAATTCACAGCAGGGCCCATTCCTGCACCCACCAAGAGTAACTCTGAGGGCTTACAGTGTTGTGTCAACACCACCACCACCACCAAAGGCCCAATTTTTCAGCCCCTGTTCAACAGGGGCATGCAATTACAATTCTTGATCTAATAATTCACAGCAGGGCCCATTGCTGCACCCACCAAGAGTAACTGTCAGGGCTTACAGTGTTGTGGCACCAGCACCACCATCAAAGGCCCAATTTTTACTACCACTGTTCAACAATTATATGTAATTACAATTCCTGATATAATAGTTGACAGCAGGGCGTTCCAGCACCAACCAAGAGTAACTGTGAGTGCTTACAGTGTTGTGCCAACACCAACAACTAAGGGGCCTATTTCTGCAGAGTATCTACGGCAGGTCCCTACTTTCAAACATCCAACTTACAAACGACTCCTACTTGCAAACGCAAGAAGACAACAGGAAGTGAGAGGAAATCTACCCCTAGGAAGGAAAATTCTCTCCTGTAAGAATTAATATGGGAGAAAGGTGTCTCCTCTGTACTGATGCTTTATCAGCAATCCTTGTTTCAAGAAAAACACCACATTTCAAAAACAGTTGTCATTGGGACGGAAAGTGAGGTGAAATGTTCTGAACAGGGGCACAGACAGCAAAACAAATGTTACAGGGGTGATAACCCTTACCTATGTTTTCCAAAAAG
Source organism: Rana muscosa (assembly GCA_029206835.1). NCBI lineage: Eukaryota > Metazoa > Chordata > Amphibia > Anura > Ranidae > Rana > Rana muscosa. Next base: position 78,019,880 of record CM055121.1, read on the forward strand.
TTTAAAAATAGATTTTTGGGCTGGAGCTACACTTAAACAATGTACCTGTTCAAAATTACAAACAGATTCTACATAAGAACAAACCTACAGTCCCTGTCTTGTATGCTCCGCCTGTATACGGCTGTTCAGAGTATATAGGGCCTTTTTTATTTTATGTGCGGGGTTCCCCTTAATATCCATACAAGACCCAAAGGGGCTGGTAATGGGCTGGGGTGGGGGGGGGTCATGGGGTAGCTATGCCATTTTTCTTAAAGATTTTCATCCATATTACCGGGACCAGACATTACATTAAAGCCGCAAGCAGTTTTAAATGGCTTTTTTTTCCTTTAGAAGTGTCATTTTGTGCAGGGACAGTTCTAAACACGGGAAACACGTGGCACTTCACAGGCATACTTTAGACACCCCCCAGGTACGATATTTAAAGGAATATTTGACTTTTTTTTTTTCACTTTATGCATCATTAAAATGACTGCTCCCGAAAAACGACCGTTTTTAAAACTTCTTTTTGCATTGATACATGTCCCCTGGTGCAGAACCCGGGTTCCCAAACCCTTTTTAGGACAATAACATGCATAATAGTTGTTATAATTAGCACTTTAGAATTCGAACGTTCGCATCCATTGTATTTAATAGGGTTCTAATGTTCGTACGAACTTTCGGTCCGTTCGCGGGTTCTGGTGCGAACCGAACCCGGGGGTGTTCGGCTCATCACTACTCCCCACACAATTGTATCCTCATCAGACTCTCCCTACATGCTTGTGTCCCCATTAACACCCCTTTTGCACATTTCTGTTCCCATCACAGCCACCCCCCACACATTTGTGTCCCCATCAGAACTCCTGCCACACGCTAGTGTCCCCTCAGAGCCACCTCCCCACACCCATTACAACCCTTCCTGCCCATGTCCCTATCAGCACCCCCACATGCGTGTCCCACATCAGAGTGCCCCCCCCACATTTGTGTCCCACATCAGAGTGCCCCCCAGGGGGGCGTGGCCAAGAGCGACATGTGAGCGGACGTGCCTCACAGAGCTCCCTGCTAGAATCCTACAGCGATCCTTCTCCCGGCCGAACCGTTTCCTAAAACGTGCACTGGGACGTACTGCTAGGCATTTGTGTACCCCAGGCACATTCAGGGACCTCCACCAGCCTAGGATCCGGCATGATGACCCGAAAACAGCTCAAGGGGTATGAGATGCAGGATATCCAAAATGGCGCTGCGGCAGCACAGCGCACACGAGGAGACAAGAAAAACACGGGTAAGCCTGCTCCCAAGACACCCAAGGCTCAGGGGAAGGATGTCCCTAAAGATATGCTGTACTATACCCAAAAACTAAACAGTGTGGCGGTGCATCCCTCGGATGAGGAGCTAGATGCTACACCAGACATCTTCCATGCGAAGCAGACAGGGGAATCCTCCATGCAGGCCTTGCAGCAGGCCCCAGCCCAGCTCTCCCCTGAGTAGGGATGAGCTCGATGTTCGAATCGAACGCATGTTCGACTCGAACATCGGCTGTTCGCCGAAACCATAACTTTGTGGGCCGTTCGCGCCAAATTCGTGTGACGTGAACGGCCCACAATACACTGCGCCATCAGCGAGGAGAGCCATAATTGGCCACAGGCAGGATGCCTGTGGCCAATTATAGCTCAGGGGAGTTTAGTACACACCCCACACTATAAAAGGCCGCCAGCGCGTCGCCTTGTGTAGTGTGTTGGCGTGCAGGGAGAGAGAAGGATAGGCAGGGACACTGTCAGTGATATTGTTAGATAAACCTTGTGCATTTACAGTGTGTTGGCGTGCAGGGAGAGAGAAGGATAGGCAGGGACAGTGTCAGTGATATTCTTTGATAAACCTTGTGCATTTACAGTGTGTTGGCGTGCAGGGAAAGAGAAGGATAGGCAGGGACAGTGTCAGTGATATTCTTTGATAAACCTTGTGCATTTACAGTGTGTTGGCGTGCAGGGAAAGAGAAGGATAGGCAGGGACAGTGTCAGTGATATTCTTTGATAAACCTTGTGCATTTACAGTGTGTTGGCATGCAGGGAGAGAGAAGGATAGGCAGGGACAGGGTTTTATTTTGGGTGCAGGGTTCCCCTTAATATCCATACATGACCCAAAGGGGCTGGTAATGGGCTGGGATGGGGGGGTGATGGGGTAGCCATGCCATTTTTCTCAAAGATTTTCATCCATATTGCCAGGACAAGACATGACATTAAAGCCGCAAGCAGTTTTAAATGGCTTTTTTTCCTTTACAAATGTCATTTTGTGCAGGGACAGTTCTAAAAACGGGAAACACATGCCACTTCACAGGCATACTTTAGACACCCCCCCAAGTACGATATTTAAAGGGATATTTCACTTTTTTTTTTCACTTTATGCATCATTAAAATGACTGCTCCATAAAAAACGTCAGTTTTTAAAACTTCTTTTTGCATTGATACATGTCCCCTGGGGCAGAACCCGGGTCCCCAAACCCTTTTTAGGACAATAACATGCATATTAGCCGTTATAATTAGCACTTTACATTTTGAACGTTCGCGTCCATTGTATTTAATAGGGTTCTAACGTTCGCGCAAACTTTTGGTCCGTTCGCAGGTTCTGGTGCGAACCGAACCGGGGGGTGTTCAGCTCATCCCTACCCCTGAGTAAGCAGAGGAGGAGGAGGACAAGGAGGAGGATATAGAACAGCCTACACTCTCTGAGATCCTTAAGGCGGTCAACAATTGCACAGCCTCTGTACAGACACTGCAGGTCCATTTTGGAGGCTTGAAGGAGGAGGTGGGATTGCTCCGTCATGACTTCCAAAATGACTTCCAAAAATCAGGGAACGCACCAAAGCAGTGGAAGGCCGTATTAGTGATGTGGAAGATAGGATGGTTCCCCTTGTTAGAGACCTGCAGATAGCAGACAGAAAAGCAGCTGCCAATGAACTTAGAAATGAGGACATTGAGAACCGGTTGAGAAGGAGTAAAATCCGCATAGTGGGCCTGCCAGAAAAATCTGAAGGCAGAGACCCCACAGTGTTTGTAGAAAACTGGCTGCAGGAGACATTTGGCAAAGATGTATTTACCCCATTTTATTTGGTTGAAAGAGCCCACAGGGTTCCGCCTAGACCTTTGCCTCCGGGCAACCCACCCCGCACTATGCTTGCTAAACTCTTTAATTACAAGGACAAGGAGATTGTTCTGCGACTCGCCAGGGAACGGCGCAATATACAGTTCAACGGAGTAAGAGTGTCCTTTTATCCTGACTTTTCAGCTGAAGTGCAGAGGCAAAGGGGCAAATTTGGAGAGGTAAAGAAAAGGCTCCAACGCCGAAGGGCCAATTATGCCATGCTATACCCGGCTAAGCTCAGGATCATCGCAGGAGGCAGGGCGCAATTCTTTGAATCAGCAGCGGAGGCCTCTTCTTGGATTGACGTGATTGAACACATTGTCCGCCAGGCTGGAGGACCTGCGGCGGATGCGGACTGAGCCCCAAGCGCACCGGTGCCTGGGATACCTATTGAAATTTCAGTTTTTTTACATTTGTTGTTTTCACATGACCGGGAGAACAATATTTATTTCTTCTCAGGATCTGAGCATGTGTACTGTTCATGCAATTTGAACCACCGTTGGAGTACCAGGAGAGGTACATGACTTGGGCTGATGTATGCCTGTTGCATCTGAAGCTGATCTGGGTTCCTGTTAACACCCAGCAGTTTCTTGTGTTCCAGTTACTATTTTTTCAATTTTTTCCCTTGCATTCCGGAAGCCCTACATCTAATGAAAATGGGCTGGCAGCGGCTCACATTACTTGTCCCTGGACTGAGGCCCTTCAGGCTGGCCATGCATTTCGAGGTGACTGCTTGATGGCTCCCCCCCCCGTGCGGAGTCCCCTTCTGCTGACCACATATTTTTTTCTTTCCCCTCTTCTTCCCTTCCCCAGTCATCATTTTTTATGTTTATTACTGCTCATACTCTGTGATTTACCCTGTTTGACTGGGGGGGTTGGGGGTTGGGTATTTGCTGATGGGTTAAGGATTACTTTGATGCCATGTGTTGTATATTTGTTTTGGAGAGGCGGATGCGGGGGCCCATTGTAAGCCGAGTTTGGCTGGTGGACACTCTTATCCCCACACTTACAGTACAGCTCACACTTTCTTAAAGTGCCATAATGACTTGCACGTTTATAGTGTCGTGGAATGTGCAGGGCTTGAGTGACCCACTCAAGCGCACCATGGTGTCCACTTCCCTTAGAAAACATCTCCCGGCAGTGTGTATTCTGAAGGAGACTCATCTTACCTCAGATACTGTGTCATGGGTGGGATTTGCTTGGGCGGGCTGGGCGTATCACTCCACTCATACCTCTTATTCTCGGGGTGTGAGTGTCCTGATACATCGATCCCTGGATTTCCAGGTACTCGACTCCAGGGTCGACCAGGAGGGAAGGTTTGTGTTTCTACTCTGCAGACTTTACCAACTGACATTCATTCTTGCAGCAGTGTACGTCTCTCCACCATTTAATCCATTAATACTACGCACCCTTCTGGCATTCCAGCTATGCAACCCGGGGGTGCTCCTAGTTATGGTGGGGGACCTTAATGGCATAGTGGACCCTGAAACGGATAGACACCCTCCTCCAGCGTGTGGCCCCGCGAGGGCAAGACCAGCCCTGGCTAAATTTATAGAGGAGGTGGGGTGGACAGATCCCTGGAGAAATAGGAACCCTATAGAGAGACAGTTTTCGTGCTTCTCCAAATCCCACATGTCCCTATCTAGGATTGATCTATGCCTATGTTCTATGTCGGCATCCCAATACATTGAGAAGGTGCAGTACCTTCCTAGAAGCATCTCACACCACTCCCCCCTTTTGCTTCACTTGAAGGTCAGGCCGGAGTCTAACCTACAGAGAGCGCCATGGAAACTGAATGCTTTCTGGCTGAATCTCTTCCCCTCCCACACAAAAATTGAGGATGCCATTGCAGCATACTGGCAAAGACATGGGGGTCACCCTGACCTGGACACTACTTGGGATGCTTTTAAGGCCTTTCAGAGGGGGATATTCATATCAGAGGTGAATGCCATTAAACGTAACACATCTGCACAGAGAGATCAGGCCGCTCAGATGGTTAAACACCTAGAGGCGGAATACATTGCCCACTCTGGGGAGGGCTCCTGCGAGGCGTGGATAGCTGCTCAAGATGCACTCAGTAGAATCGATGCCTCTAAGGCGGACAAAAAGCGTTTTTTTAACAAATTAGCCTTTTATGAGGAAGGGGAACAAACAGGCAGACTTCTGGCCAGAATAGTACAATCTCAGCAGTCATCCCCATCTATAGGGGCCATACGCAATAAATTGGGAAGGGTGGTGAATGATCCGGACCTGGTAATGCGTGAACTGGTGGACTTCTATTCGGAGCTCTACAGTTCAAAACAGACACAAAACATTGGAGGAGGTTGGGGATTTTCTGCAGGGGCTAGAGCTACCGTGTTTGACGGAGTCCCAGGTGGAATCTCTCAAAGCTCCCATTACTATTGAGGAGATGGTTACGGCCACTAACTCCTTCCCTAATTCTAAAGCACCAGGGGATGATGGCATCCCGATCGAAGTGTACAAACAGTATGGGGAAGTAATATTGCCTAGACTACTACACACTTTGAATTCGGCTAGGGACTCACAACAACTTCCTGACTCCATGAGACAGGCCAGCATAGTTTTGTTACTTAAACCTGTGAAGGACTCGCTAGAACCCGGCTCGTATAGGCCAATCTCGCTCCTTCAAAACGACATAAAAATTCTTGCTAAAGTACTGGCTCTGAGGCTTAATAAAGTGATAGTGTCCATTATCCATCCAGATCAGTCCGGCTTTATACCGGAGAGATCTAAAGCCATTAACTTCAGGAGGCTCTTTCTCAATGTACAGTCTCCTGCAGACAATACAGGAGACAGGGCGTTGCTGTCACTCGATGCGCACAAAGCGTTTGATAGTATTGAATGGCAGTATCTATGGGCGACATTGACTAAATTTGGATTTGGACCAATGTTCCAATCCTGGGTTCAGCTCCTGTATAACTCCCTCTCGGCAGTCATTAGGGAGGCGGGTAGGGTGTCTTCTCCCTTCCCGCTGCACAGAGGAACGCGGCAGGGGTGTCCCCTGTCGCCTCTGTTGTTCGCCATTGCCATAGAACCTATGGCAGCATTGGTGCGTTCCAACCCTTCAATAACTGGTTTTAAATATGGACAGATACATGAGAAACTCATGCTTTATGCAGACGATACCATGTTGTTATTGGGAGACATGTCGGAATCCCTAGGCGAGGCCATGGCGGTCGTACAAAACTTTGGCTCATACTCCGGCCTGGTAATCAACTGGACCAAGTCCACGATTATGATGCTGGACTCTGCAGCTTCGCGGGGCCCCACGTTACAGAACATTCCGGTATCTACGAAATTTAAATATCTGGGTATCTAGGTCACACCACAACCCCGCGACTATATCACCCTGAATCTCTCGCCCTTATTAGGTCGGATTAGGGAAAAGTCCAAAGTGTGGTCAAAATTGAAAATATCATTGGTGGGCAGAGTGAACCTCACCAAGATGATATTTATGCCGCAACTTTTGTATTTTTTCCATAATACCCCCATGGTGATCCCGCTGAAATTCATTAGAATAATTAATTCCCTATTTCGGGCTTTCCTCTGGCTTAACAAATCCCCTAGAATTAAACTGGAGCAACTACAAAAACCCAAGGAGGCAGGGGGGTTGGCCCTTCCTAATCCATGGCTATATTATCTGGCCGCCCAGCTTCAGCACATAGCCCTCAAGATATTGAGGGCTTTACAGGGCATAGCCCGATCTGGAATAATCAGTATTATGGGGAATTGCTTCTTCTGACTTGTGCGGAGCGCTGGAAGAGGTATGGTGTCACTCATTTCGTCCACATTTTTTCTAATGGCTCTCTGCTGTCATTTGTGGAGCTGCAGAAAATTTTTGGGCTGCCCAGGACCATGTTCTTCTATTATTTACAGTTAAGCCACGCTGTGAGGGCCCAGGCAGGAAACAACCCATGGATCTTGTCCCCTGCCCCGATCTTTCACTATATGACGGAGGTGTCCTGCTTTAAGGGTTTTATATCCAGATCGTATGCCATGTTGCTCTCCTCTTTTTTACCTGGCTTACCCGCAAAGGTAATATCTTCCTGGGAGGGGGATGTGGGAACATTTGAGGAGGACCAATGGGAGAAGGCATTGCTAGCAACTCAAGGGTGCTCACTCAACACTGCACAGCGCCTGTCGCAATTGTACATTGTAATGAGGGTACACTTCACACCTGCTAGACTATACAGAATGGGCATTGGAGAGGATGATAACTGTCCCAGGTGTGCTAGAGACCATGGAGACCTTATGCACTTGCTCTGGCGATGCCCCAAGTTGCACCTTTATTGGAGGGGGGTCCTTAAAACCCTTAGTGAGGTATTCCTAGTCGAGGTTCCACAAGACCCTAAAGTTTGTATATTGGGGATTGTGGATGATCTACCACTTGAGGATAACCCGAAAAAAGCCATGAGTAGAGCCCTTTTCCAGGCTTGTAAATGTATTCTCCACCATTGGAAGGCAATTGAACCTCCTAGGTTAAGTGAATGGATAGCTCAAATGGGATCCACTTTGCGTTTGGAGAAATATATTTACCAACATAGGGGCCGCCAGGGGACATTTGAACTGTTGTGGGCTCCCTGGCTGAATACCCCAGGGTTATCCCCGCTTGAATTGGTGATAGACAGGCTGCTTCTTTAATGTTGAGCGTTAGGAGGGCAAGGGGGAGAGGTATAAAGGTATAACTATCAGACCATTATTTAAATCTGGCTAGTGCAACGCTTTTGAGACCTGATTTGACAAGTACTTACTTGCCCCTGGATGACGACAGGTTTGTCGAAACGACGTAGGGAGGAGCGGCGTGCTGACGTCACCACGATACGAATCCCGGAAGCGACGGGTAGTGAGAGCCGGCCGGCCGCACATTAAACCACCGCTGTTTTTACTACAATACACTGTAAGTGCAATTTTTTATAATAAATGCTTTTTATATACTGGATTACGCTATGGGGTTTTCTCTTTTACCCTAAATGTGACCCACGGAGCTGCCTGGTGAACTAATAGATTGGAACCTAGAGGAACAGAGAGCACAGGGAGAGCCAATTATAGCCCTTGGCGGGGATAACAGCCACCCATTCAGACTGATCTCTTTCAGGGATCAGAACTTCCGGTAAGCAGCCTAAAAGTGATAAGGTGGTGGATTCCTTTTCTATCATATCATCACTCCTTCTATGGTGTTCCAACGTTTTGAAGTCACTTATGCAGTTTTGAAGAGCCTTGGAATCTTCTGTTTCTTTCTGGGGACTTTTTGTTATTTATGGACTATCTCTGAATCCTTTTTTGCATGCCAATATTAAGGAATACAGTTCAAGTACCATCCATTACCCAGAGACGTATAGAGCAATATTTTTACTCCATCATTTATATTGTTTATTCACGTTTTATACAGTTATTATCATATTGTGTTTTCAGAACATTTTTGTTTTTTTGTATTTGTATTTAGTTGCGCAACCTTAGTTCTTTTATATATCTGTTATTTGTGTGTGTCCCACATTTTTTGGTTGCTGCACAGATATTAAGTTATCACACCATTTTCTAAATTTTTCTTAGACAGCGCAGTATTCTTACACTTTTCACTTACTGTATGTTGGTTTCTGGAATGTGAGTGACTTTTATTATTTTCAAGTTTGTTTTTGCTGTTCCAAGTTTCAATGGAATGACTGTTTGCTTTTTGCATTGGAATGTAAACATGTAATTACTACTTGTATCAATAAACATCCCTTTTGATAAAAAAAAAAAAAGAGTGCCCCCCACATTTGTGTCCCACATCAGAGTCCCCCCCCCACATTTGTGTTCCCCATCAGAGCCCCCTCCACACTTGTGTCCTCCATCAGAGTCCCCTCCACACTTGTGTCCCCCATCAGAGTCCCCTCCACACTTGTGTCCCCCATCAGTGTCCCTCTCCACACTTGTGTCCCCCATCAGAGCCCCTCCACACTTGTGTCCCCCATCAGAGTCCCCTCCACACTTGTGTCCTCCGTCAGAGCCCCTCCACACTTGTGTCCTCCATTAGAGTCCCCTCCACACTTGTGTCCCCATCAGAGTCCCCTCCACACTTGTGTCCTCCACCAGAGCCCCTCCACACTTGTGTCCCCATCAGAGTCCCTCTCCACACTTGTGTCCCCATCAGAGCCCCTCCACAGTTGTGTCCTCCATTAGAGCCCCCTCCACACTTGTGTCCTCCATCAGAGCCCCTCCACACTTGTGTCCTCCATCAGAGCCCCTCCACACTTGTGTCCTCCATCAGAGCCCCTCCACACTTGTGTCCTCCATTAGAGTCCCCTCCAAACTTGTGTCCTCCATTAGAGTCCCCTCCACACTCGTGTCCTTGATTAGAGTCCCCTCCACACTCGTGTCCTTCATTAGAGTCCCCTCCACACTTGTGTCCTCCAATAGAGTCCCCTCCACACTTGTGTCCTCCATCAGAGCCCATCCACACTTGTGTCCCCATCAGAGTCCCCTCCACACTTGTGTCCCCATCAGAGTCCCTCTCCACACTTGTGTCCCCCATCAGAGCCCCTCCACACTTGTGTCCTCCATTAGAGTCCCCTCCACACTTGTGTCCTCCATTAGAGTCCCCTCCACACTTGTGTCCCCATCAGAGCCCCTCCACACTTGTGTCCCCATCAGAGTCCCTCTCCACACTTGTGTCCCCATCAGAGTCCCTCTCCACACTTGTGTCCCTATCAGAGTCCCCTCCACACTTGTGTCCTCCATCAGAGCCCCTCCACACTTGTGTCCCCATCAGAGTCCCTCCACACTTGTGTCCTCCATCAGAGCCCATCCACACTTGTGTCCCCATCAGAGTCCCTCTCCACACTTGTGTCCCCATCAGAGTCCCTCTCCACACTTGTGTCCCCATCAGAGTCCCTCTCCACACTTGTGTCCCCATCAGAGTCCCTCCACACTTGTGTCCCCATCAGAGTCCCTCCACACTTGTGTCCTCCATTAGAGTCCCCTCCACACTTGTGTCCTCCATTAGAGTCCCCTCCACACTTTTGTCCTCCATCAGAGCCCCTCCACACTTGTGTCCCCATAAGAGCCCCTCCACACTTGTGTCCTCCATTAGAGTCCCCTCCACACTTATGTCCTCCATTAGAGTCCCCTCCACACTTGTGTCCTCCATTAGAGTCCCCTCCACACTTGTGTCCTCCATGAAAGCCCCTCCACACTGTGTCCTTCATGAGAGCCCCTCCACACTTTGTCTTCCATCAGAGCCCCCCCCGCACATTCCTTTCCCCATCGTACCTCGGGGACCCATAGGCGGCGGCGGCTGGGTGGAGGAAGATCTGCGCATCCCATCCACATGTTCAATATAGCGGGGAGGGGCCGCCAAAAGAGAGAAACCGATTGGCTGCCCCTCTCCTCTGCACTGAACACAAGAGGACAACACAGTGGTGGCGGCGGAGGCCATTTTGGTGTAGCCGCCGCTGACGTTTTTTCCTAAAACACTCCCGAATTTCCCGGGACATTTAAAAAAAAGTCCTGGAAAAAAAAATCGGCCAAAAACAATCCGGGACCTAAATCCATGAATGTCCCAGGAAATCCGGGACTGTTGGCAACTATGAAATAGGGTAAAAGTATTGAACACATGAAGAAAGGGAGGTGCAAAAAGGCATGGAAAGCCAAGATACCAGCTGAAATCTATCAGTAATTAGAAAGCAATCCTGCCCCTTGTGAGTGCAAATTAAGATCAGCTGTTTCAGTCTCAACTGATGGCCTATAAAAATGTGTCCTATTACCAAGGTGCCATACAAGAAACATCTCATGATGATGGGTAAAAGCAAAGAGTTCTCTGAAGACCTTCACAACCTTATTGTTGCAAAACATACTGATGGCATTGGTTGCAGAAGGATTTCTAAACTTCTGAATGTTCCAGTGAGCATTGTTGGGGTATATTTTTGAAGTGAACTTCTGACCTTTGACCTTGTCTGTCTCAGACCTCTCCCCTTCCTGTGGGTATCATTGAGGCTGATTGAGAGTGTATATATTTAATTGATGTGCTGGCTAGCTTAGCCCTGAAGAAGAAGATATGCTCCTGAAATGCATCAGTTTGCCAGCATAGCAGGGTTGTTTGCTGAGTTACAGGGTTCCTGTGATGCATGGTGTCTTCTGGTTTTAATGCTTTTGTACCTTTACCTTTGTAAGAGCCCATTTTGTCATCTTCAACATTTTTAAACATTAAATCTCTGATAATGCACTAGACCAGTGTTGGCGAACCTTGGCACCCCAGATGTTTTGGACCTACATTTCCCATGATGCTCATGCACTCTGCAGTGTAGTTGAGCATCATGGGAAATGTAGTTCCAAAACATCTGGGGTGCCAAGGTTCACCATCACTGCACTAGGCGTTTGCTCCCTCCTGTTTTTCTTTTGTTTTTTTTTACAGTTGTACACTGGATTCCCCGGTCTGAGGAGGGTTGCTTTGGCTGAGCATTCCTGACATATCTCCAACTGTTGCCATTTTTGAACTATCACATACTCTAAATGTGGAGGACCTCTGAGTGCTGAAAGTGACTGTGTGTTTGGTAGTCCTCCCTGCCTATATCTTGGCGGGGTAGGATCATGGCAGTGAAAATGACTATCCTACCAAAACAGTTGTATCTTTTGGTGTTACCCATCCCTGTCCCAGAACACTACGTGCTGATTTTTCAGCCATGAGTGTCATGATTCATCTGGGGACCAGTGAAACCCCAACTCCCCAGAAGTACCTTAGAAACTCCTAAACTTTGAGGCAGCCTTGATCTGCCTAATTGTACAAAATACTACTTTGCAGCTCACTTTGCCCAACTACCGAAATATTGACTCTGTTCATGAAGTCCCTTTCTGGGTAGGCCTTGAAGCAGTTGACTGCAATCCACTCTCAGGAGCCAACCTCCTATGGCTAGATCCCTTTGACCGCAAAAAAATCACTATTCCCATTACAAAGCATTCCCTCACCCATTGAGATAGTCTTAAATTGCACTATGGCCTCCTCTTCCCACGTGTACCACATGTAGAACCTGTAATTTTATTAGGCATTGGCTGTCTATTTTAAGTTTGGACGTCAGCGAAATTGATTAAAACCTACAAATTGGCCACATCCAGGGCACGTTCTACACCCTACAGAAATCCCATGAGTTACCCAATGCCCAAATTTTCAGCTACCAAAGCGTAAACACTTTTTTTCTCCATATATACAATCTGGGACATCCCTACATCAAATGACACAATTTGAATAGATTAATAAATTTAGCACCCTCTAGTGTGCTGGAATAGGAATTTTTCTTAGAGCTGGCAGTCAAGCCTCTGTTTTATCTGGGTCAGGGGAGTAACTCAGGGAGACTGGTATCATTTACAGGCAACTTCACCCAACTTCTGGAAACATGCAGAAGATTCTGGAAGAATGGGAGTGGAGGTGAGGAGGAGCTGCCTGGAGTATGCTGAGGGCTCTGACCAATCCCCAACAGATGGGTTGGCAGGGGGCAGGCCCCCTCAAATACTCAGGGTCAGTACGTTTGGATGGAAGCTGGAGATGGTGTGTTAGGCTATCAGTGGCCCTTGAGAGTAACCCCCTAGTCTGGAGGGGGGTGAGCTAGCGCCTGGGCTCCGGTGCGGAAATTACCCTCTTCACGACACACAGAAGTGTCCTGACAGGAGACATGGGAGGAGGAGAAGGACAGCAGGAGGGCTGATAAATGTTACAGTTGGAGAGAACGGAGAGGCATGCCTGAGAGAACTGGGAGAGAGTAGTCTGAAATTGATGCAGAGTCAGTCTGGGAGGACTGTGGAAGTTTAACCTAGAGAGCTGGAGTAAGGGGCAGCTGCAACCAGATGGGCTGGCAGTGCCTGAAAAGGTAGGGCTGGAATCAGTAGCTACAGGAGGAGGACAGCTGGGCACTAGGACTTTGCTTCACAAACAAGGGGGCAGTGGTCCCTGCTTGTAAAGGACTTTTGTTATTAATCTGACTGAGCCTTTTGTCAGATCACCTAACAGTGCCAGCTGGTCCTGGGAGTTGTAGTTCTGCAATCAAGCTGTGTGCAGGAGGCAGAGGAGAAATGTATATACGGACTGTATATAGTTGTGTCCCTGAAAAGCTCTACTGCTTTGATCAAGTGGGCATCCCATAATATCCCTATCCCTATCCAAGTTTATTCTCCTCAATAAAACGTAAAAACAAAGCACTGGACTGTCCTTCTGACTCAAGTGTGCCTGGCTCTGCAGGGAGTGGGATCCCTATGTATTTGCAGCTCTTTAGGGGGTGTGCTACATAAAGAAAAAAAAATTACATTTAAATTGCTGGCAATAGAAAAATGCTTTAAAAAATAGGGCGTGGGATAAAATCCATACCAGACTCTTATCCAAGCATGCCGCCTGGCAGGCCAGCAAAGAGGGGTGGGCCGAGCGAGTGCCCCTCCTCCTGAACCAAACCAGGCCACCTGTCCCCCACCCCAAAGCACCTTGTCTCCATGTTGATGGGGGCAAGGGCCTCTTCCCGACAACCCTGGGCTGTGGTTGTGGGGGTCTGCGGGCAGGGAGCTTATCAGAATCTGGAAGCCCCCCTTTAACAAGGGGGCCCCCAGATCCTGCCTCCCCATGTTAATGAGTATGGGGTACATAGTACCTCTACCCATTCACCAAAAAAGTGTTAAAAATAAATAAAAACACGCACACAGTTTTTGACAACTCCTTTATTAAAATAAAAAAAACATTGTAGATCCATCATCAATCACGCCACCGCCATCCCGCCTGACCCGAAAAAAGAAAAAAAAAGCTCCGCCTGCGACAAAGGCTAAATAGCCGACTGCAGGCTCCGCCATTTGACAGTTCTCACATAGATAAGGGGAGGGGCCACCTGGCAATGTCACCTGGTGGCACAGCCCCATGTGACCTTGCCCACCGGTGCATTCTGGGTCAGTGACATCACAAGGGTGCGGTGCCACCAGGTGACGTCGCCAGGTGTCCTTGCCCCTTACCTGTATAAGAACTGTCAAACTGTGAAGCTTGCAATTGGCGGCTAGCCTTCATCGCGGGTGAAGCTTTTTAAAAAACAATCTGGTCCGACAGTGGCCATTGACGATGGATCTACATGGGGGCGGGGGGCATTGTATTTGTATCTCTAATAAAGGAACTGTGTCTCTGTTTTTATTTATTTTTGGCACTTTTTTTGATGAATGGGTAGGAGTACAATGTACCCCATACTCATTCACATAGGTGGGGTGGGATCCGGGGGAGCTTTAAGATTCCGATAAGCCCTCTGCCCGAAGACCCCCACAATCACAGCCCAGGTTTGTGGGGAAGAGGCCCTTGTACCCATCAACATGGGGACAAGGTGTTTTTTTGGGGGGGGGGGGGCAGAGCTGCATGCTCGGATAAGGGCCTGGAAGGGATTTTGTTGGGACCCATGCATTTTTTTGGCTACTAGTAGTAGCCTAGCTCTGAGGAAGGGGGTGCGCCCCAAAACGCATCAGTTAATACCCGTGATGGTATATAGCACATGATTCTACACTGTGTGATTTTATGGCTTATAAGAGTTGCTGTTTCTGAGTACCCACATTTTATGAATTTTATAATTTATTACATGTCATTGGAAATGCATTAGGTGTGCGCACCTTCCATTTTTGACTTTTTAGTGTTAAGAATCACTTTAAAGCGGTGTTCCGGACATAATTTTTAAATTTTTTTTGTACAATCTCAAAAATAGTACAATCTATATACATTAAAAAATATCAATACCTTCCGATCTGTTCAGTAATCAAATATAAAACGTACAGAATATCTTGTCAGCGATCTTGTGGCCGTTTCCATCTTAGCTGTGGGCATGTGAAGCCCAGTTGAATTCTCTTCCTGCTTTTCCTGAGAGAGGTGCATGCTGGGTATCGATCCATGCGCAGTTAAACGGCGCTAGTAGCGCCGTTAGTTTGTATAGTTGCCATAACAACGGGCGGCGAAGTAGGAAGGTCCCACCCCGTTGTTATGGTAACTAAGATGGCTCTGTGATCCGCCCTTAATCACGTCATTTTGTGTCTGGAAATAACGCGATTTTTCAACACAGTAATGCCCACAGACTCCTGGGAAATTATGACACTCATTTCCCAGGAGGCCAGGCGAGTCAGGAAGAGGAGTAGGAGCACCGCAGACTAGGAAGTAGGCAGATTAGCAAGTCTGCCTAGTAACAGGGTATTTGAGGCAAGTAAAAAAAATTTTTTTTAGCAAAATGGTTTTTAGTACATTAAAAGGAAGGTAATAATGTGAAATTTATTTTTAGGGTGGACCTCCGCTTTAAGTTCCCTCTTCACCTATGGCTGCAGAGAAATAGATCCAGCCATTTGTGATAAGCGTGCCTGACAAAGTTTGGTTTGCTGAATGTTCACTGAGAGCTTCAAAAAATCAGCAAACTGTGCAGATAGTGCCCAAATCCTATTGAAGTTGATGGGAGCATGGGTAGCCGGGCACTGCCATGGAGGACATGTACAAATGCAAAAAATGTTTCTACTGTTTAGCTGGGAGCATGTCTTATAATGTGGCCTAAAGGGCAAAATAAAAATACACAAATCTTGCTTGTGGAATGCCTTGGGGTAGTAACTTGCTTGGGGAATGCCCTAAACCTGCATGTGAAATGGTGAACCTCTGGCATGTACTCCCACAAACGAGAGACTTAAAAAAAACTGCAACTGCTAAATGACAATTTATGCCTTGCTTGCAAAAAAAGCTTCCCTTGTTTGTAAACAAATTGGTTAGAAAATCGCAGGGGACACCAATGGCCAAATACAGTCATGACCATATATGGTCAATGTTGTCAGACAGGGAGGGGAGACCGATGAATTGACTTTTGCAACAGGAGTAGTAGTGGGAGAGGATACACTTGGCATGGATGTCATGTCCACAGGTTGTCGAAGCTTCGCTCATTGTCACAGATGATGAATCTACATGTTGCTGGACAACATGATTGACAATGGATTTACATCATTGGACCTATTTTTTTTAACTTTTTTTTTAAATAATGTTCTTTTTTAACCACTTGCTTACTGGGCACTTAAACCCCCTTCCTGCTCAGGCCAATTTTCAGCTTTCAGCACTGCGTCACTTTAACTGACAATTGCGCGGTCGTGCGACGTGGCTCCCAAACAAAATTGAAGTACTTTTTTTCACACAAATAGAGCTTTCTTTTGGTGGTATTTGATCACCTCTGCGGTTTTTATTTTTTGCGCTTAGTTTCACAGTTTAAAGTTAGTCTCATATTAGGTCAGGTCCTCGGTGGATTGTAAAAACTGTCCTGAAGATATGTAAAACTTTTTGCTTTTAAAGAATAATGGTACACAATTAGGGAATATTTTTATATTATTGAACAGTTTCTATAGACATGAACCCTCCTAGTGGCCAAGAGCACCTGTATCATCAACACAATTATGACCAGTTCATGAATACGTAAATGATGTGCGATGCCAGTATACACGTTGTAAAACTGGTGACTGGATTTCAAACATTAGGTCATGATTATCATATTCTGCAGGCTCTAGAATTTATAAAGATTTTCAGAGTGGCCAGCTATTTACAGTGGGTATACAAAAGAATCACCCATTTTAAAATAATCACATTTTGTTGCTTTGCAGCCTGAAATGAAGACAGACACTGGTTTTGCTTTATCCAGCTGTATTTACTTGCAATGTAAAACATCCAAGTGAAAGATATAACACCAACTCAGTCAGAAAAAAAAAATCCATTCAAAAACATAATTGCTGAGTTGGAAAAAGGATCATCACCACCTTTTCCTTTAATTACAGACATTAAAGCGGTTGTATACCGCAAAACTTTATTTTATTTTTTTGGTCAACCTGCAAGGCAAAGGTATAATGAGCTAGTATGACTAGCATACTAGCTCATTATCAATAACTTACCTTAGATCGAAGCCCCCGCAGCGGTCCTCGGACGCGTCCTCCGTCGAATCCATGATACCCGGAGTGACTTCCGGGTATCGCCGCTCCGGCGCTGTGATTGGCCGGAGCGGCGATGACGTCACTCCCGCACATGCGCGGGGAACGGCACGATCCCCGTGCATGCGCAAATTTACGGCAGTGTCCGGCAGGCTCCCATTCAAGAGCCGCCGCGCTCAGTGCGCCTGCGCCGTTATCTAGAGCGCGCATGCGCCGTAGATAGCGGTACAGTATTTTTTGCAAATATCTCAGAGACTGTGTAGGTCTCGGAGATATTACAAGCACCTACAGGTAAGCCTTAATGTAGGCTTACCTGTAGGTGCTTGTACAAAATTTGGGTATACAACCACTTTAATCTGTTGGTATATGTCCCTGCTAACTTTGCAATATTTGCCCACTCGTCTTTGCAGAACTGCTTAAATTCAGTTAAATTTAATGGTGACTGTTTGTGGACTGCAGTCTTCAAGTCCTTCCACAGATTTTCAATGGGATTTAAGTCTGGGCTCTGACTAGGCCAGGCAAGGACATTCACCCTTTTCTCCTTCAACCAGTGTGGTAATTTTTGCTGTGTGCTTTGGGTCATTGTCATATTGGAAGGTAAGCCTTATTCCAACTTTCTGGCAGAGGGCAGCAGATTTTTCTCAAGAATTTGACGGTATTTTGCCCCATCCATTTTTCCTTCTCCCTGACAAGTACTCCAGTCCCTGCTGCAGAGAAACACCATGAAATCAACATTTTACCACCTCTGTGTTTTACTTTAGGAATGGTGTTACTGTATTTGGATGATGAGCTGTATTGAATTTCTGCCAGACATATCATTTGGTGTTGAAGTCAAATAATACGATTTTAGTCTCATCTGACCATAATACCCTTTTCCATGTGGCCTCAGAGTGGTCAAGGTGCATTTTGGCTAGTGATGAGCCGAACACCCCCGGGTTCGGTTCGCACCAGAACCCGCGAACGGACCGAAAGTTCGTACGAACATTAGAACCCTATTAAATACAATGGATGCGAACGTTCGAATTCTAAAGTGCTAATTATAACAACTATTATGCATGTTATTGTCCTAAAAAGGGTTTGGGAACCCGGGTTCTGCACCAGGGGACATGTATCAATGCAAAAAGAAGTTTTAAAAACGGTCGTTTTTCGGGAGCAGTCATTTTAATGATGCATAAAGTGAAAAAAAAAAAGTCAAATATTCCTTTAAATATCGTACCTGGGGGGTGTCTAAAGTATGCCTGTGAAGTGCCACGTGTTTCCCGTGTTTAGAACTGTCCCTGCACAAAATGACACTTCTAAAGGAAAAAAAAGCCATTTAAAACTGCTTGCGGCTTTAATGTAATGTCTGGTCCCGGTAATATGGATGAAAATCTTTAAGAAAAATGGCATAGCTACCCCATGACCCCCCCCCCTACCCCAGCCCATTACCAGCCCCTTTGGGTCTTGTATGGATATTAAGGGGAACACCGCACATAAAATAAAAAAGGCCCTATATACTCTGAACAGCCGTATACAGGCGGTGCATACAAGACAGGGACTGTAGGTTTGTTCTTATGTAGAATCTGTTTGTAATTTTGAACAGGTACATTGTTGAAGTGTAGCTCCAGCCCAAAAATCTATTTTTAAACTTTTTGGAAAACATAGGTAAGGGTTATCACCCCTGTAACATTTGTTTTGCTGTCTGTGCCCCTGTTCAGAACATTTCACCTCACTTTCCGTCCCAATGACAACTGTTTTTGAAATGTGGTGTTTTTCTTGAAACAAGGATTGCTGATAAAGCATCAGTACAGAGGAGACACCTTTCTCCCATATTTATTCTTACAGGAGAGAATTTTCCTTCCTAGTGGTAGATTTCCTCTCACTTCCTGTTGTCTTCTTGCGTTTGCAAGTAGGAGTCGTTTGTAAGTTGGATGTTTGAAAGTAGGGACCTGCCGTATATACTCTGCAGAAATAGGCCCCTTAGTTGTTGGTGTTGGCACAACACTGTAAGCACTCACAGTTACTCTTGGTTGGTGCTGGAACGCCCTGCTGTCAACTATTATATCAGGAATTTTAATTACATATAATTGTTGAACAGTGGTAGTAAAAATTGGGCCTTTGATGGTGGTGCTGGTGCCACAACACTGTAAGCCCTGACAGTTACTCTTGGTGGGTGCAGCAATGGGCCCTGCTGTGAATTATTAGATCAAGAATTGTAATTGCATGCCCCTGTTGAACAGGGGCTGAAAAATTGGGCCTTTCGTGGTGGTGGTGGTGGTGGTGGTGTTGCCACAACACTGTAAGCCCTCAGAGTTACTCTTGGTGGGTGCAGGAATGGGCCCTGCTGTGAATTATTAGATCAAGAATTGTAATTACATGCCCCTTTTGAACAGGGGCTGAAAAATTGGGCCTTTCGTGGTGGTGGTGGTGGTGGTGGCGTTGCCACAACACTGTAAGCCCTCAGAGTTACTCTTGGTGGGTGCAGCAATGGGCCCTGCTGTGAATTATTAGATCAAGAATTGTAATTGCATGCCCCTGTTGAACAGGGGCTGAAAAATTGGGCCTTAGGAACTGGTGGCACAACACTACAACCCCTCACAGATACGTTACTTGGAGCACAGCAATGAGCCCTGTTGCAAAGTATTGCTTCAAAAATTGTAATGACACGCCCCTGTTAAACAGGGGCTGAAAAATTGGGCCTTAGGCACTGGTGCCACAACACTCCAACCCCTCACAGATACTGTACTTGGAGCACAGCAATGAGCCCTATGGCAAATTATTGCTAAAAAAATTGTAATTACACGCCCCTGTAAAACAGGGGCTGAAAAATTGGGCCTTAGCCACTGGTGGCGGCACCCATAAACAAAAATGAT
The DNA here is from genome assembly GCA_029206835.1 of Rana muscosa. Lineage (NCBI taxonomy): Eukaryota > Metazoa > Chordata > Amphibia > Anura > Ranidae > Rana > Rana muscosa. The sequence goes on from CM055121.1 coordinate 78,039,781, forward strand.
CTTCCAAGCTATCATCATCAATCGTATCATTGAGGACTCGGAGGAGGAGGATAGCCAGTCAACATAACAGCACAGGCACTCAGCATCAGCATCAGTCTTGAAGGGATGTGACATGTTAAAATCAATTTGTCTGTTATATCAGCATCAGGTGTGTGGTAGCTGGTGGTGATCCAAGACTGGTTCATCTTGATGAAAGTCAGTCGATCAACCGAGTCGGTGGACAGGCGCACCCTGTGATCCGTGACAAATCCTCCAGCAGCACTGAATGTGCGTTCCGAAAGAACGCTGGATGCAGGACAGGCCAGTAGCTCAATTGCATACTGTGCAAGCTCTGGCCAGTGATCCATCCTCAAGACCCAGTAAGCCAGAGGATTTTCGGTGGGGAAGGTGTCCAAGTCTGATCTTGCCCCTAGATATTCCTGCACCATGTTTATCAGACGCTGGCGATGGTTGCTGGAACCGATCATACTTTGGGGCTGCGGACTAAAGAATTGTCTGAACGCATCGGTCAGACGGCCACCTTCCCCAAGGCTCCTTCTTTGACTGGCCGAAGCCTCAGCAACTCGTTGTCCAGGACCAGGAGTTTGTAACCTCCCAGTCTCTGGGAACGCGTTGCACAGACCTTTCTGCAAGGCCTCCCGGAGTTGTCTCATCCTCTGCTCCCTCTGCGAAGGTAACATAAGGTCCGCAACCTTACCCTTGTACCGTGGATCAAGGAGAGTGGCCAGCCAGTAATGGTCCCTCTCCTTGATCCGAAGAATACGAGGATCCTTCCGCAGACTTTGCAGGATCAGGGAGGCCATGCAGCGTAGGTTTGCTGAGGCATTCGCTCCGGAGTCCTCTGGGTCACTAAGGACGACATGATCCGCAGCCACCTCCTCCCAGCCACGTACAAGTCCACTGGTTTCTTGGGACTGTAAATCATCCCTAAAAGACTGCTGCTGATGATGCTGAGTGCCAGCCTCCACCTCCATGCTGACACAATCCTCCTCCTCCTCCTCCTCCTCTTCCTCTTCCTGTGCGATGGGTGGGACAGAAGGAACACTGTCTGGGTAAAGGGGGCCTTGAGAGGCAAGGAAGTCCTCCTCTTCCTGCCTCTGTTCTGCCTCAAGTGCCCTGTCCATTATTCCACGCAGCGTGTGCTCCAACAGGTGGACAAGAGGTACAGCGTCACTGATGCATTCACTGTCACTGCTCACCATCCTCGTGGCCTCCTCAAATGGTGCCAGGACAGTGCATGCATCCCTGATCATGCCCCACTGGCGTGGAGAAAAAAAACCAAGCTCCCCTGACCCTGTCCTGGTGCCGTAGTCGCACAGGTACTCATTGATGGCCCTCTGCTGCGTGTGCAGCCGCTGCAGCATGGCCAACGTTGAGTTCCACCTGGTGGGCATGTCACATATAAGGCGGTTCTTGGGCAGGTTCAACTCCTTTTGCAGCTCAGCCAGGCGAGCACTGGCATTATAAGATCTGCGGAAATGCACACAGACTTTCCTGGCCTGCCTCAGGACATCCTGTAAGCCCGGGTACCTGCCCAAGAACCGCTGCACCACCAGGTTAAGGACGTGAGCCACACAGGGCACATGGGTCAGTTGTCCCTGTCGGAGGGCGGAGAGGAGGTTGGTGCCATTGTCGCAAACCACCATTCCTGGCTTAAGCTGGCGTGGCGTCAACCACCTCTCGGCCTGGCCCTGCAGAGCAGACAGGACCTCTGCCCCAGTGTGGCTTCTGTCCCCCAAACACACCAGCGCAAGCACGGCATGGCATCTTTTTGCCTGCGTACTTGCGTAGCCCCGTGAACGGCTACGGAGCACCGCTGGTTCATAGGACAAACCACAGGAAGAGGCCATGGAGGAAGAAGAAGAGGAGGGGGTGGAGGAGAGAGGTGTGTCACAACCAGTAGTAGCATTTTGGAGGCGTGGCGGTGGAACAACCTCCAACACTACTGCACCTTGTCCTGCATCCTTCCCAGCTGCCAAAAGAGTGACCCAATGGGCCGTGAAAGAAAGGTAACGTCCCTGTCCATGCCTGCTGGACCATGAGTCAGCGGTAATATGCACCTTACCGCTGACCGCCCTGTCCAGCGAGGCCAAGACATTGCCTTCCACATGCCGGTAGAGAGCCGGAATAGCCTTCCGTGAAAAAAAGTGGCGTTTGGGAACCTGCCACTGAGGAACCGCACATTGCACAAACTCACGGAAGGGGGCCGAGTCTACCAACTGAAAAGGCAGCAGTTGAAGCGCTAGCAATTTAGCCAAGCTAGCATTCAACCGCTGGGCATGTGGATGGCTGGGAGTGAACTTCTTTCGACGGTCCAGCAGCTGGGGCAGGGAAATTTGCCTGCTAGAATCGGACGTCGGTGTACTGCTAGCAGAGTGGCCGCAAGTACTTGGCTGTGACACACCTAATTCTACACCTTCATTCCTCTCAGTGCATGTTTCAGAGAGGACTGAAGTTATAGTGGGGTTGGAGATCCCAGCTGATGCGGTGCAAGGAGAGGTCCGCTTTGTTCTTTGGTGTGGGTCTTTGAGGTAGGCTTGCCAACGAGCTGCATGGCAGGTCAACATATGTCTGGTCAGGCATGTGGTACCCAAGCGGCTGATGTTTTGGCCACGCGATATACGCTTGAGACATATGTTGCAAACAGCAGCTGTGCGATCTGATGCACTAGCCTCAAAAAAGGCCCACACCAAGGAACTTTTTGAATGACGGGCAGAGGCAGCGCCCTGCACAGGCGGAGCTCTGCGGTGTGATTCCGTCGGTGTACTGCCCTTACGCTGGCCACCAAAGGGCATCCTGCCTCGTTGGAGATGTGCCTCCTCCTCATCCTCCTCCTCTCTCCTATTAGGCACCCATGTGGAGTCAGTGACCTCATCATCCCCTCCCTCCTCATCACTGGAGCCAATCTGGCAGTATGCTGCAGCTGCTGGAACATGACTGCCAGATTGGTGTCCTTCTTGAGCATCCCCTCTGTCTGCTCTCACCCTACTGCCTTCCTGTAGCTGGGTTTCATCATCAGACCCTTTGAAACGCTGGGCATCCTCCTGGAGCATGTACCCAACACTGTGCTCAAACAGTTCGGGGGACTCCTCAGGAGGAGGACATGGTGGGTCTAGGGAAGGAGTGACTGATGATGAGTCTGACATTGATACCAGGGAAGAGGACGCTTTGGCAGCTGCTTTGCCAGTACCCTGAGCCTGGGTGAGAGAGGATGAGGAGGAGGAGGAGGGCTTGGTCATCCACTCTACCAAGTCTTCGGCATGATGTGGCTCAACATGTCCAGCTGCCGAAAAGAAGGACAAGCGTGTCCCATGGCCATGTGCTGATGACAATGCACCGCATCCACGACCAGCACTGTTGCCCCCAGACACAGAGCCTGCTTGCCCTCTTTTATTGCCTCCTGACTGTCTGCCTCTCCTTGTTTGCCTTCCAGACATTCTAATAGATGGCCTGCAGGGAGATGGGAAAAAAGCAATAAGGGCTACCTTCAGGTGTCCTTCTCTGTCCATTTACTTAAGGATTTCTAAATATGGTTCAGGATGATTGCTTTTGCACAGAATAGCACAACGACAATTTCCCTGACTGTCCAAAAAACAAGGATTTCAAAGATGGTTGATGAGGAATGCTTTAGCACACTATAGCACAAGGAGAATTCACTCACTGTCCTTCCCAGTCCCTAGAAACAAGGACTTGCACAGTGAAAGAAACTGACACTCTCCCTACCTAGAGTTTTCTGTCCCTAGAAAAAATGTTTTTTTTAAGCACACTATAGCACAAGGAGAATTCACTCACTGTCCTTCCCAGTCCCTAGAAACAAGGACTTGCACAGTGAAAGAAACTGACACTCTCCCTACCTACAGTTTTCTGTCCCTAGAAAAAATGTTTTTTTTAAGCACACTATAGCACAAGGAGAATTCACTCACTGTCCTTCCCAGTCCCTAGAAACAAGGACTTGCACAGTGAAAGAAACTGACACTCTCCCTACCTACAGTTTTCTGTCCCTAGAAAAAATGTTTTTTTTAAGCACACTATAGCACAAGGAGAATTCACTCACTGTCCTTCCCAGTCCCTAGAAACAAGGACTTGCACAGTGAAAGAAACTGACACTCTCCCTACCTACAGTTTTCTGTCCCTAGAAAAAATGTTTTTTTTAAGCACACTATAGCACAAGGAGAATTCACTCACTGTTCTTCCCAGTCCCTAGAAACAAGGACTTGCACAGTGAAAGAAACTGACACTCTCCCTACCTACAGTTTTCTGTCCCTAGAAAAAATGTTTTTTTTAAGCACACTATAGCACAAGGAGAATTCACTCACTGTCCTACCCAGTCCCTAGAAACAAGGACTTGCACAGTGAAAGAAACTGACACTCTCCCTACCTACAGTTTTCTGTCCCTAGAAAAAATGTTTTTTTTAAGCACACTATAGCACAAGGAGAATTCACTCACTGTCCTTCCCAGTCCCTAGAAACAAGGACTTGCACAGTGAAAGAAACTGACACTCTCCCTACCTACAGTTTTCTGTCCCTAGAAAAAATGTTTTTTTTAAGCACACTATAGCACAAGGAGAATTCACTCACTGTCCTTCCCAGTCCCTAGAAACAAGGACTTGCACAGTGAAAGAAACTGACACTCTCCCTACCTACAGTTTTCTGTCCCTAGAAAAAATGTTTTTTTTAAGCACACTATAGCACAAGGAGAATTCACTCACTGTCCTTCCCAGTCCCTAGAAACAAGGACTTGCACAGTGAAAGAAACTGACACTCTCCCTACCTACAGTTTTCTGTCCCTAGAAAAAATGTTTTTTTTAAGCACACTATAGCACAAGGAGAATTCACTCACTGTCCTTCCCAGTCCCTAGAAACAAGGACTTGCACAGTGAAAGAAACTGACACTCTCCCTACCTACAGTTTTCTGTCCCTAGAAAAAATGTTTTTTTTAAGCACACTATAGCACAAGGAGAATTCACTCACTGTCCTTCCCAGTCCCTAGAAACAAGGACTTGCACAGTGAAAGAAACTGACACTCTCCCTACCTACAGTTTTCTGTCCCTAGAAAAAATGTTTTTTTTAAGCACACTATAGCACAAGGAGAATTCACTCACTGTCCTTCCCAGTCCCTAGAAACAAGGACTTGCACAGTGAAAGAAACTGACACTCTCCCTACCTACAGTTTTCTGTCCCTAGAAAAAATGTTTTTTTTAAGCACACTATAGCACAAGCACAAAACACACTGACACTCTCCCTACCTATCCTTCTCTTTCCCTAAACTAAAGGAATCCAGGTTAAGCAAGAAAGAAATAAAAGTCACTGTCCCTGCCTATGCTGCTCTTTCCCTGCTCCGGAACACACTACACTAGGCCGCCGTGCTGGCGGCCTTTTATAGTGTGGGGCGTGTACTAAACACCCTCAGCAATAATTGGCCACAGGCATCCTGCCTGTGGTCAATCATTGCTCTCCTCGCTGCCGGCGCTGTGATTGGCCAAGCATGCGGGGTCACAGTGCATGCTTGGCCAATCACAGCGCCTGAATGACACTGCGATGGCGTAGTGCATTGTGGGCCGTTCGCGTCACTCGAATTTGGCGCGAACGGCCCAAATCGTTCGATCTTCGTCGAACGATCGAACAGCCGATGTTCGAGTCGAACGTATGTTCGACTCGAACACGAAGCTCATCCCTAATTTTGGCAAAGCTCAGGTGTGATTGCATGTGGCCTTTCTTGAGGTGTGGCTTTTTTCTTGCAACACTCCCATACAAGCCACATTTGTGGAGAATTTGTAATATTGTTATCACATGCACAAAATAACCACTCTTTGTCATAAATTCCTGCAACTGCTTCAGAGTTGCTGCAGGCCTCCTGGTAGCCTCCTGACCAGTTTCTTTTTGGCTCTTTCATCTAGTTTGGAGCAATATCCTGATCCAGAGAGGGTCTGTGTTATACCAAATACCTCTCACTTCTTAATAATAGACTTTACTTTGCTTCTAGGCATTGGTAAAGCCTTTGAAAGATTTTGTGTATCCATCTCCTGACTTGTGTCTGTCCACAACTTTATCCCAGAGATCTTTTGACAGTGCCTTGTCACCCATAGTTGATTGTTTGCTTCAGTTGCACTACCAGGGACTGAAACGCTCTAGGAAAGCTCTTTTCATGCTGAGCTAATCAAAATGACCACAGTTAATCACTGTTGAAAGTCAAATGGCTTTCTGTGCCATTGAGAAGGTGATTAGCTACACCTGATTGAGTTTACAAGTCATTTTTAGGTGGCGAGTGATCCTTTTTTCCAAATCAGCGATTCTGTTTTTTTTTCTGACATGTTGGTTAAAAACAACGAAATGGTATTATTTTAAACGGGTGGGGTGCGGGTGATTATTTTCTATACCCACTGTAAATTCTGGATCTCTTCTATGTTTTCACATTTGTCTACCACCAGGTTTACAAGGTATACTTTAACCACTTAAGCCCCGGACCATTTTGTTGCTAACGGACCAGGCCCCTTTTTGCGATTCGGCACTGCATCGCTTGAACTGACATATGCGTGGTCCTGCGACGTGACTCCCAAACAAAATTGACGTCCTTTTTTTCCCACAAATAGAGCTTTCTTTTGGTGGTATTTGATCACCTCTGCGGTTTTAATTTTTTGCGCTATAAACAAAAATAGAGCGACAATTTAAAAAAAAAATGACATATTTTTTACTTTTTGCTATAATAAATATCCCCAAAAAACATATTGTAGCTCACACACCCCTCTCTTTACCTGCATTAACTTCGGCTCCTCGCAGGAAGGGAGAGGCACACCGCACCACAAGCCCGTACCCTCCTGTGTAAAGAGGTTGAGCGGTGTTAGTTTGGGCCTTGTCTGCGGCCAGAGTCAAAGTCCTCCCGAGAATGATCTCAACTCTACCTTGGATAGCTGCAAGTCCTTGTTTTCCCCAGGAATGTGAATGTCCACACTAGCTGAAAGTCCAACTCAATATTTATTTCTCACATGATAATAAACAGCCTCTTTGATAGCAGACAGGTTGGAGCGAAGATACAGGACAGCTTAGATGTGGAGGAGGTCCAGACACAAACGTAGCTCAACTCTTTAGACTGTTTAGGTCTCTCAAACAGCTTTGGCGCACGATCTTTGCCACAGACCGTGAGGTTGGTCTCTGCCACAGACCGGGTGAATAAAGTCACTGCCACTGACTTGGAGAACAGGGTCACTGCCACTGACCAGGTGAATAAAGTCACTGCCACTGACTTGGAGAACAGGGTCACTGCCACTGACCGGGTGAATAGGGCATTGCCCTATGAGGCCACTGCCACTGACCTTGAACGTGAACTTCCTTCTTAGAGTATCTGGCCCATGTCAAGGAGAAAACATCCCTCCGGAGAGTTACCAGAGGCCCCTACTGTCACCACGACTCTGCGCTGGGTCTTCGGAAGGGGTTACCTCCCTGGCCTCCTCGTCCCAGATACGGGTCCCCTCGCAAGGCGGCACCCTGGGAGTCCTCGATCCCTAGCGGACCCCAGCCGAAGGTGCTGGGCCCCGGGCCTTCAAAATAGTACCTCACCCCAGACTGAAGGTGTCTGGGATGGAACAGGAACTCCACCTCCGGGCCTAGGGCACCCAGAGACGACCCTCACTCACCCCCAGGCCAAAGGTGCCTGTGCGTGGACCTCGAACCTAAGATGTCTGCCCCTTTTATACCCTCTCCTGACAGGCACAGCAGGTTCCCCGCCCTGCCGTACTACTGCCGAGAGGGGACACAAAAGACACAGCCCTCTATCGGTGGTTCAACCCTGGCCCACAGCGACAGCGCCATCTGTAGGCCACAGGGAACTGTGCACCAATACTATCCCCCGTGAACAGAAATGGTCCATAAACCCTAACAATCAGTGTGTCTGAGCCTAATTACCACTCAGACACTCCCCTTAAATTGAACACCCCACTACACATTCCCCCCACTAAATAGACACTGGTCCCCAGTGTCTGGAGCAAACCTATGCCTCTCAAGCCTGAGTCAGCATAGGCCCAGTCCAGAGACTAAACACAAAAAAAACTATTTGAGGAGAAAAAAAACTGCCTGTTTGTGCCGGAACCTAAACATGGGGAAAGGGGGTCAAACACAGAGAAGAAAAAAGAATAGCACACATGTGCACATTAAAACATCAAATGTCACATGACATACTTCAATAAATATTTAAATTTCCCTCCCACCTGCACTAACTAAAGGTCCACCCCATTCTCAGTAACCTTGCTTGACGTCCGCCTGCAGGGGAAGAAAAAACATACACAACTAAAAATGACATTTGTTGGAATGAACATATTTTCCCCAAGAGGAAAATCCCTTCCTTCCAAAAGTAAACTGCATTATATCATTTGGTAGTGCTGTGATTGAGACACAGGTGCTTGGCAAATCCTCTTCTTCTTGACTGTGGCCCTGAACTATCTACACCCCAAAGTCCATGTATCTTTGCGGTAGGGAGAGAGGGGAGAAAAAACAACGGCTCCCGCTCCTCCAATGAGTAGAATACCCTTCTGTTAGGGCAAAGTTTCTGGGCTCTAGAGGATGCACTCTAGGAATAAAGCAAACACAAAAGAGTCTAGTCTCTCAAAGATAATAGTGTGGGTCTGGCAACACCAGCGGTTTCCAATGCTTATCGAAAGTGTCAATGTGATACTCAACATTGTCTTTATCTTTCCGGCAGATGAGCACCTTGTCCGCATATATGTGCCGACCAAGCATCCAGGCAGCCTTACAGTCTTTATACCTCTGAGTAGCTGCAGGGGAACATGAGAAGTATCTGCAGGCCTGGGGTACTTTAATGTGTGTCCATACAAAGTCCGCGTACCACCGGTGTCTACAGGCCTCTACTTCAAACAGGAGCTCCTTAGGCAGGTACGGGTACTCCCATCCATACTCGCTGGCTACCTTCTAGTTAAATAACCTCTGAAATCGGGACAATGGTGGCACGGTCTCTCGTACCAGGTAGGACTATGGCATCCGGGTGTCGAGGTACTTTCACTACCTCAGGGCCAGACACAGGGGCCCGCAGTGACACCCGTCCTATCTCAGTAACTGATGCAGGAATCTCCGGCTGTGGAAGGGCAGACAAGGGGACAGATCCCTCCTCAGGCTTCGAGGCCTCCACCCGGGGTGTGCTATCCCCAGTGGACATGGGTGGGTCCCTATTTCTACGGGACGAGGACAGGGGCATCTTATCCTAACCCTTCCGTTCAAACAGTTCATCAACTGCGGCATCATCTCCCGCATCGGAGATTGACTCCAGGTAGGAGGTATTGTATTCCTCCGCAGGCAGGTAACTTCTGGTAGAGGACGAGTCACCGCCTCTGGCTAGTTCATGGGCATGTGAATCCCCAACACTTGGGACCTTAGACAGAGTCTCTTCCCCCGGCTTACCTCGGCTTGTAGCTGAACCAGAATGTCCGGGACTTTTCCCTTCGGATGCATCCGTTCCGAGTAAGCGCTGGGGCGTAGCTCCACCACAGCCGCGTGAAGCTTTCACGAACCCGATCTTCCTCTTGGGCGGTGGGAGAAAGGACTCTGTGGTGACCAAAGCAGCATCCTCTGGTCTCTCAATCTCTGGAACAATCTCATCTGTGACTTCCTCCGAAGTCCCGACAGTGCGCGCAGGGGTGGCTGTGTAAGCTCTGATTCCTCCTTCCAGAGTGGTGGCGCCCGTAAGGCAATTGAGGTGGAAAGCCCGAGGCTTTTCGGTAGGTTGCTCGACCTCAAACAAGAACTCCTTACATAGCTCGCATCGCCCAAATTGCTTCAGATGCACCACCAGTCCCGAGCAGCCGGGACAAATCACACCGAAGGCCTCCACATCTTTGCAAATGTAGAGGGAAAAATGTCCCCGGGGCTTGAGCCGAATCCCCGTATCCATTAAGGGAGCAGCAAATGAAGTCATCTTCATGGTAGTAGTAGCCGGAACCCATGAGGCATGAGAAGCCATGTTATCCATTCGCTGTTCCATTGCGCACTGTCCTTTTCGCGCCAAAGTCCCCACGTGCAACTCCACACATGGCCAGACTCCTCCCATCTCCTGCACTGTTCGCGGGCTCTCTCTCTGTCACACCCACAAACTACACAGTCAGGGTTCTCCTCGTGGCACAGTTCTCAATATGGCTGACCTCCACGGAACTTCACTAGGGAATAAAGTTCAAACTCTGGGGGGTCTTCAACACTTCCCAACCGCAAACAAATCCCGGACTCGAGCCCCCACGTGTAGCGCACACACCCCTCTCTTTACCTGCATTAACTTCGGCTCCTCACAGGAAGGGAGATGCACACCTCATCACAAGCCCCTACCCTCCTGTGTAAAGAGGTTGAGCGGTGTTAGTTTTGGGCCTTGTCTGCGGCCAGAGTCAAAGTCCTCCCGAGAATGATCTCACATCTACCTTTTATAGATGCAAGTCCTTGTTTTCCCCAGGAATATGAATGTCCACACTAGCTGAAAGTCCAACTTAATATTTATTTCTCACAGGATAATAAACAGCCTCTTTGATAGCAGACAGGTTGGAGCGAATATACAGGACAGCTCAGATGTGGAGGAGGTCCAGGCACAAACGTAGCTCAACTCTTTAGACTGTTTAGGTTCCTCAAACAGCTTTGGCGCACGATCTCTGCCACAGACCATGAGGTTGGTCTCTGCCACAGACCGGGTGAATAAACTCACTGCCACTGACTTGGAGAACAGGGTCACTGCCACTGACCAGGTGAATAAAGTCACTGCCACTGACTTGGAGAACAGGGTCACTGCCACTGACCGGGTGAATAGGGCATTGCCCTATGAGGCCACTGCCACTGACCTTGAACGTGAACTTCCTTCTTAGAGTATCTGGCCCATGTCAAGGAGAAAACATCCCTCCGGAGAGTTACCAGTGGCCCCCACCGTCACCACGACTCTGCGATGGGTCTTCGGAAGGGGTTACCTCCCTGACCTCCTCATCCCAGATACGGGTCCCCTCGCAAGGCGGCACCCTGGGAGTCCTCGATCCGTAGCGGACCCCAGCCGAAGGTGCTGGGCCCCGGGCCTTCAAAATAGTACCTCACCCTAGACTGAAGGTGTCTGGGATGGAACAGGAACTCCACCTCCGGGCCTAGGGCACCCGGAGACGACCCTCACTCACCCCCAGGCCGAAGGTGCCTGGGCATGGACCTCGAACGGAAGATGTCCGCCCCTTTTATACCCTCTCCCGACAGGCACAGCAGGTTCCCCGCCCCGCCGTACTACTGCCGAGAGGGGACACAAAAGGCACAGCCCTCTATCGGTGGTTCAACCCTGGCCCACAGCGACAGTGACACCTGTAAACCAATACTATCCCCCGTGAACAGAAATGGTCCATAAACCCTAACAATCAGTGTGTCTGAGCCTAATTACCACTCAGACACTCCCCTTAAATTGAACACCCCGCTACAATATAAAAAAATTTCCTTAGTTTAGGCCGATATGTATTCTTTACAAATTTTTGGTAAAAAAAATCGCAATAAGTGTATAGTGATTGGTTTGTGCAAAAGTTATAGCATCTACAAAATAGGGGATAGTTTTATAGCATTTTTATTAATATATTTTTTTTACTAGTAATGGCGGCGATCTGCGATTTTTATCGTGACTGCGACATTATGGCGGACACATCGGACACTTTTGACACATTTTTGGGACCATTGTCATTTTTACAGCGATCAGTGCTATAAATATGCACTGATTACTGTGAAAATGACACTGGCAGTGAAGGGGTTAACCTCTAGGTGGCACTGTAGTGGTTAAGTGTGCCCTAGTGAGTGATTCTTACTGTAGGTGGGCGTGGCTTGGCGTGTGACGTCACTGGTCGTCGTTCCCTATGACAGGGAACAGACGATCACTGACATGCTACTAGGAAGAACAGGGAAAGGTTTGTTTACACTTACCTCTCCCCGTTCTTCAGCTCTGTGACCCGATCGCGGAACACCGGTGGCGATCGGGTCCGCGGGTCCTGCGGGCGCGATCATGGAGCTTTGGACCGGGTCGCGCGCGCGACCCACGGCTGGGATCTTAAAGGGGACGTACCTGTACGTTGTTGTGTCCAGCTGTGCCATTCTGACGATGTATATCGTCGTGCGGCGGTCCATAAGTGGTTAAATTATCATTAAAATGTTATGTATTTAATTTTTTTTTGGTATAAACTAAAATATTTTTCTGAATTTTAATTTTATATTTGATGCACTTCAAGCTGAACCAGGTGACCCTATTTCTAGTCCAGATACCCTATATATGATGAAATATGATTGAAATTGTATATCGTGATTCTCATGCAGATGTCTAGTTTTGGACACCATACATGCCATAGGGCAGTGATGGCGAACCTATGGCATGCGTGCCACAGCTGGCATGCAGAGCCATCTCTGTGGGCACGGGAGAGAGTCCAGGCGGTGGTGAGAGTGCAGCAGCAAGCAGCGGCGAGGTGCAAGAATCTATCTGCACGAGTGAGTGGGTGGCCCTGCAGCCTCTGCGCCAAAGGTAAACAGGCCTGAGAGCCCGGGAGGGAGATTAGAGCTTCACCACCTCCTTGACGGCCGAAGAGGCGAGCAGTGGGCGCAGCATCCCTGCCATCTTCTGGAGCCTGGATTCCTCAAACCTCCTCTTCAACAGTGAGGCCTGGAGGGCCCGAAAGACGAGGACAGGAGGGAGGGGCAGGCTCTGAGGGAGCCCCTGGATGGAACAGAGCAGAGAGCTCCCCTGATCAAGGATGGAGACTGACATGAAATGTACCATGCACGATCATACACAGACTACCTGCAGACAAAGACTAGGGCAGGGGGGTAGAGCAGGGACTGCAGATAGGGACAGAGCTTGGGTTCTCTCTCTCATCTCCCCCTCACTGTCCTCTCAGCCCCCCTCCCTCTCTCTCTCAGCCCCTCTCTTTGTTCCCGCTCTCTCTGTGTCCCCCTCTCTCAGTCCCCTTCACTTTCTCTCACAACCCTCTCTCTCTCTCTGTCCCCCTCTCTCTCTCACCCTCTCTCCCAGTCCCCCTCTCTCTCTCTCACACCCCTCTCTCTCTCCCCCCTCTCTCAGCCCCCCTCTATCTGTTCCCCCCTCTCTCAGCCCCCTCTCTCTCAGCATCTTTCTCACACCCTCTCTCTGTCCCCCCTCTCTCAGTCCCCTTCTTTCTCTCTCACACCCCTCTCTCTCATCCCCCTCCCTCTCTCTCAATCCCCCTCTCTCTTTTCCCCCTCTCACACCCCTCTCTCTGCCCCCCCTTTCTCTCTCAGCCCCCTCTCAGCATCTCTCTCACACCCATCTCTCTCTCTGTCCCCCTCTCTCTCACCCTCTCTCTCTGTCCCCCCTCTCTCTCTCTCAGCCCCCCTCTCTCTCTCAGCCCCCTCTCTCTGTCCCCCCTCTCTCTCAGCCCCACTCTCTCAGCATCTCTCTCACAGCTCTATCTCTCAGCCCCCTCTCTCTGTTCCCCCTCTCTCTCAGCCCCTCTCTCTCTCTCAGCATCTCTCTCACACCCCTCTCTCTCTCTGTCCACCTCTCTCTCACACTCCCTCTTACCGCCTCTCACACCCCCTCTCTCACTCTCACACCCCCTTTCTCTCTTTCACAACCCCCTCTGTCTTTCAGCCACCACTTTCTCTCACACACACCCTCTCTCTCTCTCTCACACATACACCCCCTCTCTTTCTCTCTCACCACCTCTCTCTCAGCCCTTTCTCTCTCATTCTCCCTCTCTCTCTCATTCTCCCTTTATCTCTCAGCCCCCTCTCTTGCTAATTGCAGTGTTGGCACTTTCAGGTAAAGAAGTTGGTTTTGTGTTGCAGTTTGGGCAAAAGAAGGATCGCCATCACTGCCATAGGGGAATATTTTTTTGCATACTGTTAGTGATAATATATAAATGTTGCCCATTACAGACACCTGGTATCTAGAAAGGCTGATTCAAATATTTGTTGGTGCAATGGAAGTGTAAGGCAGGTGGGCGGAACCCCTCTGTGGAGGCATCTAACACTACCGGAAATGTGTCAGATGACAAAAATTCTTCAGCAAGCTTAGAAGTTCAAAGAGTAAAGATGAGCTGCACATGTGACTCACATGTGTGAGTATTAATAGTTTTTTTTTTTGTGTAAGCTTGTGTAGCGATACCCCCAGCTAAGAGAGCCGCTGGAATGATTTGTTTGGGCCCTGTAATGCACTACTGTCAACCCCCAGCAATTGGCTCTAACCTCTCCTGGCACAGTCAGTAGGGGATGATAGGATTGTGTAACCTATAACTCTCGGAGGCACAATCCTGCAATAAACACAGTAATAGGATATGACTATCAATAACCATTTCTTCTGCACAGTAAATGACACAAACACAAGTGTACTTAACCCTGGCACTTTTACTGAGAGTTTTGGTTAAGCATAGAAAAGTATACATGAATAGGGATGAGCTTCGAGTTCGAGTCAAACTCATGTTCGACTCGAACATTGCCTGTTCGCCTGTTCGCCGAACAGCGAACAAATTGGGGTGTTCGCGGCAAATTCGAAAAAGTCTATGGGAGAAATCTAAAGTGCTAATTATAAAGGCTTATATGCAAGTTATTATCATAAATAGTGTTTGGGGACCCGGGTCCTGCCCCAGGGGACATGTATCAATGCAAATTTTTTTTTTTTAAACTGATGTTTTTTGGGGAGCAGTGATTTTAATAATGCTTAAAGTGAAACAATAAAAGTGAAATATTCCTTTAAATTTCGTACCTGGGGGGTGTGTATGATATGCATGTAAAGTAGCGCATGTTTCCCGTGCTTAGAACTGTCCCTGCACAAAGTGTCATTTTTGAAGGAAAAAAAGTCATTTAACCACTTGACCACTGGGCACTTAAACCCCTTTAATAACCAGACCAATTTTCAGCTTTCGGTGCTCTCACATTTTGAATGACAATTACTCAGTCATACAACACTGTACCCATATGATTTTTTTGTCCTTTTTTTCACACAAATAGAGCTTTCTTTTGGTGGTATTTAATCACTGTTGGGTTTTTTATTTTTTGCGCTATAAGAGAAAAAAGACTGAAAATTCTGTAAAAAAAATATTATTTTTTCGTTTCTGTTATAAAATTTTGCAAATTACTATTTTTTCTTCATAAATTTTGGCCAAAATTTATACTGCTACATATCTTTGGTAAAAATAAGTACAAATTGGTGGATATTATTTGGTCTTTGTGAAAGTTATAGAGTCCACAAGCTATGGTGCCAATATCTGAAAATTGATCACACCTGAAGTACTGACGGCCGATCTCATTTCTTGAGACCCTAACATGCCAGAAAAGTACAAATACCCCCCAAATGACCCCTTTTTGGAAAGAAGACATTCCAAGGTATTCCGAAAGAGGCATTGTGAGTTTTTTGAAGTTGTCATTTTTCCCCACAATTCTTTGCAAAATCAAGATTTTTTTTTTCTCTTTTTTTTTTTCCACAAAATTGTCATATTAGCAGGTTATTTCTCACACACAGCATATGCATTCCACAAATGACACCCCAAAACACATTCTGCTATTCCTCCCGAGTATGGCGATACCACATGTGTGAGACTTTTACACAGCGTGGCCACATACAGAGGCCCAACATGCAGGGAGCACCTTCAGGCGTTCTGGAGCACCCAGGCCAATTCTGACATTTCTCTCCTACATGTAAAAATCATCATTTGTTTGCTAGAAAATTACATAGAACCCCAAAACATTATATATGTTTTTTTAGCAAAGACCTTAGAGAATATAATGGTGGTTGTTGCAACTTTTTATCTCGCACGGTATTTGCGCAGCAATTTTTTTAACGCGTTTTTTTACGGAAAAAAAATGTTTTGTGCTTAAAAAAAAAAAAACAGTAAAGTTAGCCCAATGTTTTTGCATAATGTGAAAGATGAAGTTACGCCGAGTAAATAGATACCTAACACGTCACCCTTAAAAATTGCACACACTCGTGGAATGACGCCAAACTTCGCTACTTAAAAAATCCCCATAGGCGACGCTTTAAATATTTTTACTGGTTACATGTTTTGAGTTACAGAGGAGGTCTAGGGCCAAAATGATTGCTCTCGCTCTAACGTTCGCAGAGATACCTCACATGTGTGGTTTGAAAACCGTTTTCATATGTGGGCGGGACTTACGTATGCGTTCGCTTCTGTATGCGAGCTCACGGGAACAGGGGCGCTTTAAAAAAATATATATTTTTTTATTGTTCATTTTACTTTATTTATTTTAGTTTGACATGTTTTTCCGCCCCAAAATTTTTTTTGATCACTTTTATACCTATTACAAGGAACGTAAACATCCCTTGTAATAGGAATATGGCATGACAGGTCCTCTTTACAGTGAGATATGGGGTCAATAAGACCCCACATCTCACCTCTAGGCTGGGAAGCCTGAAAAAAAAAACAAAAAAAAAACAACAATCCTGGCTTTGATCGTAGCGGTGAGTCGGTAGAAGCACCGGAGGGCGGCGGGGGGGGGGGACATCCCCTCTCGCCTCCCGTAAGAATGATCAAGCGGTGGAACAGCCGCTATGATTGTTTTTATAGTGTAGGGAATCGCCGGCTGAAAAAGCTAATATCTGAATGATGCCTGTAGCTGCTCCCATCATTCAGATATCCCTGCTAGACATGTGCGATTAGTTTCGTACGAATCGAAAATTCGTACGAATTTTTCGAAATTCGTACATTTGTACGAATCCGATTTACGAATTTTTTCGAATACGAATTCTGTACGAAATACGAAATTTCGAAAAATTTGTACGAAATTTCGTATCCAAATTATCCGAATCCAAACTACCAAATGAGACATGAAAATTCGACAAAGCGATAGGTAAATATTTTTTGGTCGAATGTGACTAACCTTAACTCTATTAGTCCAAGATTATTCTACATAGAGAGAAAAGATTCGACATAGAGAGAAAAGATTCGACATTATAGAGAGAAAAGATTCGACATTATAGAGAGAAAAGATTGCTGCTGGAATTGGGTGGGGGAAGTACATTTGCGGTCGAATCATTTGTTCGTTCCGATTCTACATTATAGAGAGAAAAGATTCGACATAGAGAGAAAAGATTCGACAAAGAGAGAAAAGATTCGACATTATAGAGAGAAAAGATTGCTGCTGGAATTGGGTGGGGGAAGTACATTTCCGGTCGAATCATTCGTTCGTTCCAATTCGACATTATAGAGAGAAAAGATTTGACATTATAGAGAGAAAAGATTGCTGCTGGAATTGGGTGGGGGAAGTAAATTTCCGGTCGAATCATTCGTTCGTTCCGGTCGAATCGTTCGTTATACGTGTCGTACGGAATTCGCATTTCGTACGAATTCGAATTGAATTCCGTACACGGATTACGAATTACGATTTTTTTTAAATATGGAACGGAACGGAACGGAACAAATTTTTCGACGGCTCCCATGTCTAATCCCTGCACAAAGTCAAGGACGTCATATGACGGCCGGTGGGAAGTGGTTATTGCAGAGTATTGCCGGGCATTGCGGAGTATTGCCGGGCATTGCGGAGTATTGCCGGGCATTGCGGAGTATTGCGGAGTATGGCAGGGTATTGTGGAGTATGGCAGGGTATTGTGGAGTATGGCAGGGTATTGCACGGGGTATTGCACAGGGGGTATTGCACAGGGAATTGCAGAGTATTGCAGAGTATTGTGCAGGGTATTGCAGAGTATGGTGCAGGGTATTGCAGAGTATTGTGCAGATATTGCAGAGTATTGTGCAGGGTATTACAGAGTATTTTGCAGAGTATTGCGCAGGGTATTGCAGAGTATTGCGCAGGGTATTGCAGAGTATTGCGCAGGGTATTGCAGAGTATTTTGCAGGGTATTGCGCAGGGTATTGCAGAGTATTTTGCAGGGTATTGTGCAGGGTATTGCAGAGTATTGCGCAGGGTATTGCAGAGTATTGCGCAGGGTATTGCAGAGTATTGCACCAGGGTATTGCAGAGTATTGCACCAGGGTATTGCAGAGTATTGCACCAGGGTATTGCAGAGTATTTTGCAGAGTATTGTGCAGGGTATTTTGCAGAGTATTGCGCAGGGTATTTTGCAGAGTATTGGCAGGGTATTGCACCAGGGATGGCTGAACAGGGATGGATGGATGGCTGGATCTGTGACTGCAATTGTCACAGATCAAGCCCACAGCGCTGCTGCCTTGATCTGCTCCCTCCCCCTCTCCTCTCACACTGTACCGATCGGTACAGAGAGGGGAGAGAGGAACATGACGCCGGTCTGTTTACAAGTGATCGCTCCGTCATTTGACAGAGTGATCACGTGGTAAACGGCCGCTATCAGCGGCGATTTATGGCGATTCGTGATGCGCCGGGTCCTCTGGACCCGGCGGTCACGGAGTTTCCCGTGTGCGCGCCCCAGGGGGCGCGCGGGAGCGCGATTCTGGGAGGACGTTATATAACGTCCTCCCAGAGTTAAGCAACCACCTTGTCGACGTTATTTGTCGGCAGGTGGTTGCCAAGTGGTTAAAACTCACTCGTGGCTATTAATGAATTGTCGGCTCCCGGCAATATATAGAAAAGTCATTGATAAAAAAAAAAAAAAAACATGGGGGTCCCCCAGAATTCAATTACCAGGCCCTTCAGGTCTGGAATGGATATTAAGGGGAACCCCACCGCAAATGAAAAAAAAAATGCGTGGAGTTCCCCCAAATATCCATACCAGGCCCTTCAGATCTGGCATGGATTTTAAGGGGAACTCCACCCCAAATTTAAAAAAAAATGGCGTGGAGTCCCCCCAAAAATCCATACCAGACCCTTATCCGAGCATGCAACCTGGCCGGCCGCAGGGGAAAAGGGGGGGACGAGAGAACGGCCTCCCCTCCCTCCTGAACCGTACCAGGCCACATGCCCTCAACATGGGGAGGATATTTTGCAATACACTGCTCCCAAAAAAACGGCCGTTTTTAAAACTTATTTTTGCATTGATACATGTCCCCTGGGGCAGGACCCAGGTCCCCAAACACTTTTTAGGACAATAATTTGCATATAAGCCTTTATAATTAGCACGTTCGAGTCTATTGTCTTTAATAGGGTTCTAAAGTTCACACAAACATTTTGTCTGTTCGCAGGTTCTGGTGCGAACCGAACAGGGGGGTGTTCGGCTCATCCCTGTACATGAACACATGCAGAGCCCTGCAATGAAAAGAGTACTTTTGCAAACAGACAGATATAATAAAAGAACTAACAGTCCCCGCTGCTGCTATTCTACCTTGTGGGTAAAAATGGCGCCCAGAAATGTCTACGCTACTGAGTCAGGCCTGACTGTACTATGTAGAAGTTCTGTAGAAGAAAATCTTTGTTAGCAAACGGTGGTGCACTTTTGAAGAAACAAGTTATAATCCACAAAGAGAAAAAGGGTCTTGAACTTGGTGAAACACAGGATAAGTCTTAGAGACTCCTAGATACTCAAGGAGCTGTCTCTCCGGTGTATGACTACAAGCACTAGAGTTAATTCTGAACAACAGTTTTCTGGCCTAGGAGATCCTGTGTTTGTCTCTGAGCAGGTGCTCTCTCACCCAACCGGACCAGTCCATGTCCGTATCTTCCGTTGCTGTGTTTTGGTACACAGATCCAACGACACCCGGGTCTTCGGTCCTCCTCGCAACAGCACAGCAGCAGTTGGATGATGTCCCGCAAGCTCCTAGGTGAAACGGAAGGCTCTTTGGAGAAAAACCCAGGCTTCAGGCCTGGTAACACAGCAGACATGAACAGAAGTTCCACTTGCTGGGCGGGCGGTGTCCAAAGAGGCTGAACTCAGTCTCGCCCCCCAGTTAAATAGCCCACCCCAGCAGTCCGTGCGTGGGGCAATGCACCTTGGGTGTCCCGTGGCATTCTGGGTACTGTAGTCTCTGAGGCCTAAAAGCAATACCCCGCTACACACTCCCCCCACTTAAAATCTTTGGTCCCCAAAGATAAAATCAACATATAGTACAATTTATAGTAGCAAAAGAACTGGGCAGGGGAACCTCCCACCAAGCTCGGTCAGGGAGATTTTCCTGCCCACAGGTCATACTAGTGGGAGTGACCTGCCTAACTGTGCCAGAGAGTGAGCTGGGGTTGCCCTCCACCAAATGCACAGTGGAGGGGCCAGGTTTCTCTATTGTCCTTCTTGCAGTTATCTTGCAGGTGTCCTCAGAGCATTCTCCCATTTGAGTGTAAGTCAACTTCCTGGGAGGGCGAATAAGTCTCTTCACTCTTTGTTCTCTGGGGGTTACAACATCTGGCACTATGGGTGCCTCCATTGGGGTAGGCGTCAGAGGACTTGTGGCTTCAAGGGCATCCAACTCTGGTGCAGAAAGGTACAGTGAGTTCCCTGGGTCCTCAGCTGGGACTGACTCCAAAGCATCTTCCCATTCTTCAGTCTGTGTACTGGATAGAATGAACTCAGCAGCTTCAGCGTTCAAGGTGTCACTTAGGAGGAATTCAAAGGGTGTGGGATCCACCATCAGTGGTTCAGGTGCTTGAGACGGCCATAGCCAGCTGAGCTCCAGCTCCTCATCTTCACTTTGATCTGTAAATTCCTCCTCTCTTGACTGAGTTGCTTGAGACCTGGTATTAGGTCTTGGAGTGCGGGGAGTTGAAGGTAGCTCAGGGGAATCCAGAGCCGGTGGTATCCTGACTGCCTCAGAAAGGGGTAGCAGATGGTTCCTGTGCCAGGTCTTTAGAGGCCCCGCTCTTCCTTCAGGCTTCAACTGATACACTGGTAAGCCAGGCAGTTTCCTACAGATCACAGGGCTCTGACTTCCATCTGCCTGCCAGCTTGTGCTTTCCTGGGACCCCTAGGTTTCGCAGCAACACTCTGTCTCCTGGTTGCAGGTAATGGATCCGGACCCTAAGGTCGAAGTTCCGCTTATTCCGGGCTCCTCTCTGGTCAGAAGTCAATTGGGCCTTCTCATAAGCCAACTTCAAGCTTTTCCGCAATCTGTCCATGTACCCCTTGTGTGAGGCAGCTGAGGTGTGGTCCATTGAGGTGCCAAAGGCCAAGTCTACGGGTAGTCTTGCTTCCCTGCCAAACATCAGTCTATACAGGGAATATCCTGTGGCATCACTGGTCGTGCTGTTGTAGGCATGCACTATAGCAGCTATGTGCTTGCCCCAATGCTGCTTTTCCTCACTATTCAGAGTCCCCAACATGTTTAACAAAGTCCTGTTGAACCTTTCCAGTTGGGCATCACCTTGAGGGTGATAAGGGGTGGTGCGAGTCTTCTTTATGCCCAAAGAGTCCAGTAACTTCCGTATCAGTCGAGGTTCGAAGTCCCTCCCTTGATCCGAGTGAAGGCATTGAGGTAACCCGTAATGCACAAAGTACTTCTCCATTAACACCTTGGCTACAGTGGAGGCCTTCTGATCTTTAGTTGGAAAGGCCTGGGCATAACGGGTGAAATGGTCGGTTATCACCAGAACATTTAGATGTCCACTCAAGTCAGGTTCCAGACAAAGGAAGTCAATGTATACCAAGTCCAAGGGCCCTTGGAGTTGGCGGTGGCCCATTGGGACAGCTTGATGGGGCATTGTCTTTCTCTGTATACAACGAGCACATGAGTGACAGTAGTCCTCCACTTCAGCTCGCATGCAGGGCCAGTAGAATCTACTCCTTATGAGCTGAAAATTCTTTCTGCCCCTAGGTGGCCATGATTGTCGTGTAGGGCAACTAAGACAGTCTTTCGATGTTTTTCCGGCAAGAACAGTTGCCACTTGTCTTCCAGGTCATTAGAGGGGCCCCTTTGGTAGACCACCCCTTGATGCACCCGCAACCTGTCCCATTCCTTGCGTATTAACCGGGCTTCCTTGGAGGGATCATGCAAGAGCCTGTCCGGATCTGGATCTTCCAGGGCTTCCAAGGCCAATCTTCCCCAGGGATCTTCTAACTGGTCACGTCTTATATCCTTTTTGGACAGTTTCGGCAAGTCGTCTTCACCACTCTGAGTCACATCACAATAGTACTTGGGCACTCCTACCACCGAAACTCCAATTTCTTCTGCCCGGGATCCTCCACTAGCTTGAAGCTGTTCTCCCTGACACAAGGCCTGTGTCCAGGCTTCTGTCCTGCAAGTGGGAGCATGAGACCTTCTGGACAAAGCATCAGCATCTCGGTTTCCAGTCCCAGGCCTATACTTTAAGCTAAAGTTGAACCCAGAGAGGGCTGCCAGCCAACAGTGGCCAGTAGCATACAGCTTGGCTGTGGTAAAGAGGTAAGTGAGTGGGTTATTGTCTGTTTTCACTACAAAGTCAGCTCCATACAAGTAGTCTCTGAGTTTGTCTACAACAGTTGTCAGGAAAGGCTTCACCCGCTGGTGGTGCTGTTGGTCCTTTGGACTGCAGTGCTAGTGTCCGCCAGCAGGTGTCCTCCTGCAGCCAATATCTCTGTTGGAGGATCTCACCTGCTGGTGGTAACACATGATACATGGACTGCAGTACCGGCATCCACCAGCGGGTGTATTCTGGCAGTATGGGACAGGCAGCACTTCCTGTGGTCAGCTGTGACCTGAAGCTTAATCACTGGACTTCCTTTTATACCCGGCAAGTGCAAACAATCCTTGCCCTGGTATCTCTCTTCCTGACCCCCTGGACCTGTGACCCGGACTTTAACCTGTATCTTATCCCAACCTGCACCCTGCCTGATCTGATCCGACCCGATCCCTACCTTGAACCCGCACCCTGTTTAACCTGATCCTTACTTCGTGCCCATCCTGCAGCTGTCCCTTCTGTTACCTGGATCCCTGCTCTGCAGCCTATCCATCCGTCCCCTCCCTGTTCCTGTTCTCGTCCCATCCATACCCATCTGCTTGATCCCCTTGTGTATGACCTCGGCCTGGCTTTTACTACGATTCCGGTATCTCCCTTATTTGTATATATTGTTTATAGTCACTGTTGATTTATTCATTGCACCGTGTTCTGTTTGAGGTGGTTGTTTGTTGGTCACTCACCATAATAAATTGTATATTTTCACCTACACCCGTTTGGTTTCCTTTTATGCAGTCACACAGTCTGGTCTATTATCAATCTCTGACAACAGTCCACTTTAAGGCTAAGAACTCCAATTTTTGGGTGGGGTAATTCTTTTCCACTGGGGTTAAACTCCTACTCACATAGGCAACTGGTCTCAGCTCTCCTTCATACTCCTGATACAGCACACCTCCCAGACCATCATGACTGGCATGCATGTGCAATTCGTATGGCTTCTTGGTGTCTGCATAGGTCAAGACAGGGGCGGTGGTCAGACTTTTCTTCAACATTCTGAAGGCCTCTTCACACTTCTCAGTCCACTGGTCTTCCACTGATTCTCCTGGCTTCCTGAGGCCAGTGTCATCCCCCTCTCCTTCTGTCTTCAGCAACTCATTCAGAGGTTTGGCAATTCTTGCAAATCCCTCCACAAACCTGCGATAATAGGAGCAGAATCCCAGGAAGGATCTGAGCTCCGTCACTGTAGTCGGTCGGGGCCAGGAGGTGACTGCCTCCAGTTTGTCAGGGTCTGTAGATACTCCTTCTTCAGACACTATGTGTTCCAGGTAGTGGACTGAGGATTGGTAGAACTGGCACTTCTCCCTGGAGAATTTAAGTCCCTCTTCACTAAGTCTCTTCAGGACTTTCTCCAGTCTTTCCTCATGTTCCTCCAGGGTCTTCCCAAAGACAATGATGTCATCTAGGTACACTAGGACTTCGATGAGGTTCATGTCCCCCACTGTCTTCTCCATTAATCTCTGGAAAGTGTCAGGGGCCCCCGACAATCCTTGAGGCATCCGGTTAAATTCATAGAATCCCACTGGGGTGATGAATGCCGTCTTCTATCTGTCTTCTGGATGCATTGAGATCTGATAATACCCACTCTTCAGGTCCATGACACTGAACCACTTGGCTCCAGACAGACTCTGCAGAGCATCCTCTATCCTGGGGGTGGTGTATTGGTCAGGTATGGTCCTCCTATTGAGAGTCCTGTAATCTATGCAGAGCCTCAGTGATCTGTTCTTCTTCCTGACTACTACGATAGGAGAGGCATATGGGCTTCTGGACTCTCGGATAACTCCAGTTCTCTTAAGCTCTGCCAGTTGCTCACGTAAGTCCTCCAGGTCGGCCAGTGGGACCCGCCAGACTCTCTCCCGGAAAGTTTTGTCTTCCTGCAGACGGATCTTGTGGGTGGCACTCCTCGCGCACCCCACATCAAATTCATCTCTGGAAAAGATCTTCCACCACTTGGTCAGCTGGGCCCTGGTTCTCTCCTTCCATACCGGTGGTAGGGTCGTGTTTTCCAGGCAGAGCTTCTCCAGCATGGGTGCCCCTCCTTCAGTATTCTCCAGATAAGACAGAGCCACTGGGGTAGCAGGGTTTACTTGGCCCAACAGCATCCGGGCCGGAATTTTCACAGGCGAGTCAGTAATGTTCCTGATGCTCACTGATATCCGGCCATTGGCCTTCTTCAGAGCCCTCAGCGGGACTACCTCAGGGATGACTTCAAATCCTGGGTGTGTATCCAGGGGATCCTGTTCCAGAATCACGAAGGGGCCAGGCTGCTCCCATGTGAGCTTCACAGTGGCCTTCAGACAGGTAATTTCACCAGGCTGTAACACTCTCTCCTCCTTCTCCAATCTCCAGACTTTCCCTACCCCCTCTTCTGGGGCCTTCTGCTCCAGAACCAATTGTTGGTAGGCTAACCGCAACATTGGGTGGATCCTGGCCATCAAACTACCCTGATCCTGTGCTAGGGGAGCCAGTAATCTCCTGACCAGATCAGTATTGGTCCCTATTATCAGGGAACTCTTGTTGGCCCCTGGTGGGCGAGGGCAAACTACTGCCAGGGTGTCAAAGGCCTCTGTCTTTCCTGCTATTGAGGGGTCGAAGGCCAGTCTGATTGAGACATAGCCATCATAGGGGAAGCTTTGGGTGCCAATCCCCCATATTTCCAGATCTTCCAATTTCTGTAAGGGCAAGTGACTCAGGTGCTTTTGGTAAAAGTCCCGATACAGAAGAGTGACTTGGGCTCCTGTGTCCAGGATAGCCCTTGTGTAAACTCCCTCCACTTGAATGGGAACCACAGGGGAGGGTCCCACCAATTTGGCTGGAAACCCCTTTGAGGAGGCTTCTTTCTTTGGACTTGTGGGTTTTCCCTTAGGTGTTTTCTTCTACTTCCACCTTTTTCTGGATCTTAATCCCTGTTGGGCCTGGTATGCATTGCCTCTTTGCAGGTCTTGAAATTTTAACCCTTGGTGGGCGGTATTTAGCATTTTGGGAGGGGCATGGTTTTCCTTTTCCCTCGACTTTCTTGCTTGAGGATTTTAGTGGAGCTTGCTGAAAATGATGGGCTCCCAGCTGACTCCTTCACCGGGGCCCTCTGGAGTTTTCCACCGGCTGGTGATAGGTGCCACTGGTCTTCCTTGGGCTGGGGCACACACGCCCAAAGTGGCCAACTCCCCCACAGTTGAAACAAATAGCCTCTCCACTGTGT
The DNA here is from genome assembly GCA_029206835.1 of Rana muscosa. Classification (NCBI taxonomy): domain Eukaryota; kingdom Metazoa; phylum Chordata; class Amphibia; order Anura; family Ranidae; genus Rana; species Rana muscosa. Next base: position 78,065,243 of record CM055121.1, read on the forward strand.
CACGGAGAGACTGGCGTTGAGGCACTCTGGTGCGGTTCCTTCCCAACTTCCTCTTTTTTTAGGACTCCTGAGTTCTTAGCCATTAGGGAGGTCAAAAGATCCAGCACTTGGGTCATCTGAGACTTTAAAATCTCAACCTCCGAGTCCCGTTCAGAGGCTATTGCTGATCTGACTCCCACTGAGGGGGAAGGGGTGGCTTTTTCAACCGCCTGTTGGTCCTTCAATAGAGCTTCTTCGTCCCTTATGATCCGGACAAGGTCTGGGTAACTCAGAGACATGACTCCTTCAGAGGTCTTCAGGTGGAGCCAAACTGGATCCGAACGCAATGCTCCCCTCAGGATCTGCTTCATCCTGGTTGCATCTATGACTTGTGGCAGCATCACCTTTTTAAGGACAATTTGGCAGAGCATCTTATTTAACCTTCTGACATATTCAGACAATCTTTCTCCCGGCTGAAGGGTATGCTCAAATTGGTATACTAGCTCAGCCACCTTTTCCAACTGGCCAAATTCTTCCTGTAACATAGTCAGATAATCATAAGCAGTACAAGCAGAGTTGCTGAACCTAAGATTCTTTACAGCTTCAGCAGCAACGCCTTTCAAACTCTCACTTATGCACTGCTTCTTCTGGCCCTCTGGTACTTCCAACCCTTCCAGAGCCTGCATTGCTTGCTCGATCCAGGTGTCAAAGTCTTCCTCCCCCAGGGGAACAGGTTGTTTCCCCCGAGAAAATCCTGAGCTTCCGGTACCCGGCTTCTACATGTACCGTGTTATTTTTCTGGCACTTCGTGACAAAATCTCCCAGAGCATTCAACAGTTCAGGCCCTATATCGGCCAGGGGTGTCCCTGAGGCTATCTTCTCTTTTGGCTTCTCTGCTTTAGGGGATAATGGTGGAGAGGATGGCGGAGGTGATGGCAGGGGAGATTTCTGAGGTTCCCCTTCACTGCCTCTGTATGCGCCAATTGGTATATCTGGTTGTCTATTGCCTGTATGTTCTGACCTCTAAAGTCCTCTGGTATTCCATTTTTCCATTCCACTAATGCGTATGTAAACGGGGTCTCTAGATCTGACTTTAAATCCATCACCCAAGCCTTTTGGCTCGGAGACAGTGACAACATGAGCCGCTTTACCTCCTCTTCCGGACAGTTTTCTCCCGGGAGCTCAATAACTACTGCCATGGTTGGGTTGGCGCCAACTGTTGCGCACCACTGTGTCACTACTAGCGGGTCCATGCTGGTGCCCTGATTGCAGCATGCAGTATACAGGAATCCCGGACTCGAGCCCCCACGTGTAGCGATACCCCCAGCTAAGAGAGCCGCTGGAATGATTTGTTTGGGCCCTGTAATGTACTACTGTCAACCCCCAGCAATTGGCTCTAACCTCTCCTGGCACAGTCAGTAGGGGATGATAGGATTGTGTAACCTATAACTCTCGGAGGCACAATCCTGCAATAAACACAGTAAAAATGGCGCCCAGAAATGTCTACGCTATTGAGTCAGGCCTGACTGTACTATGTAGAAGTTCTGTAAAAGAAAATTTTTGCTAGCAAACGGTGGTGCACTTTTGAAGAAACAAGTTATAATAGGGTGACCAGACATCCCCGGTTTCCGGGGACAGTCCCTGGATTGAGGACACTGTCCCCGGACCAAGTCTGTCCCCGGTTTTGTCCCTGGATTGGATTTGAACAGGGGCTGGGGCAATTTCAAAGACAGTCAGTGAAGAATAAAAAAAATAAAAAAAATCTGAATTACACCCCCCCCCCCCCTGCTCCACCACTTCTACTAGCTTAGGGGGTGTGTTTTTTTCCATTATCTGTGCCCCTTTCTGATGATCATGTGCTGGTCGGAGCGGAGGGAATATTTCTTCAGTTTCGGGTGCATGCCCATCCAGCTCGCTCCCATGTTCTTCAGCCTTGGCTCAAGTCCCGGCCAGCCGCCTGCTTGCTTATCTTCTTCCCTTCCCTGGTGGAGTGATCCTCCTCCGCTCCCCACCCAGTAGTAGCCAGGGCCCGGAGAGTAAGACTTGACAGGCTGTAAGGCGGGCGGCGGAGGCGACGGGCAGAGAGTCGCCGATTACCGCCATTATTAGTAAAAAAAAAATGTCCCCGGATTTCATTTTAAAAATCTGGTCACCTTAAGTTATAATCCACAAAGAGAAAAAGGGTCTTGAACTTGGTGAACAGGATAAGTCTTAGAGACTCCTAGATACTCAAGGCGCTGTCTCTCCGGTGTATGACTAGCACTAGAGTTAATTCTGAACAACAGTTACCTGCCCAGGAGATCCTGTGTTTGTCTCTGAGCAGGTGTTCTCTCACTCAACCGGACCAGTCCGTGTCCGTATCTTCCGTTGCTGTGTCTCGGTTTCATAGAAGTCTGCACTAACATACAACTCAGATTTCAGGCATCCCCTACAACAAAAATATTTTTTTTTTATGAGATACTCCCAATAGGAACACGTCTAAAGGGATGCAGGCCCCTCAGCTTTCCTTATTAGTGTCCTGCAGGTGCATAGCTGATTGATAATTATGAAACCAATCACATTAGATTCACTTTCCCACATGGGCACAGAGAAACACACTGGGATTTCTTCAGAATAACAAAAGGTAGAAATCTGCAACAAAGTTTGTTAAAATCCCTGCAATGTACATAGATCACCCAGAGGGGAATGTTTTTTTCTCAACAAAATTGGAGTTACGCTTTAAGTAGCCTGCATTATAATAGTGGTTGTAAATCTCTGAAATGAACATAACATATTCTTCTGTAGTATGTACTTGCCGCAATCTAAGCCACTTATGCCGTGTACACACGATCGGACATTCCGACAACAAAACCGTGGATTTTTTTTCCGACGGATGTTCGCTCAAACTTGTCTTGCATACACACGGTCACACAAATGTTGTTGGAAACTGCGAACGTCAAGAACGTGGAGACGTTCAACACTATGACTAGCCGAGAAAAATGAAGTTCAATGATTCCGAGCATGCGTCAAATTGATTCCGAGCATGCGTAGAATTTTATGCGTTAAATTGTGTACAACTTTTGTTGTCGGAAAATTTGAGAACCAGCTCTCAAACTTTTGTTGCCGGAAATTCAGACAGCAAATTTCCGATGGAGCATACACACAGTCGGATTTTCCGACAACAAGCTCACATCGAACATTTGTTGTCGGAAATTCTGACCGTGTGTACGCGGCATAAGTGTTATTTCTGTCTGCTGAGACCAGAAAATCTCCCAGCCCACCCTCTAGCACACAAAAATGTTTGCCTATGAGTGTGTGTGTGTCCATCCATTCCCTCCACTTAGGTCTCAGATTAAATTCAGCTCCCTGCTCTATGCTGTGCAGTGTGTAGTGCCAGATACCCACCCCTGCCTTTCGTCGGTCAGAAATGCTGTAAAAACGGTATAATTTGAACAGCTTTGAGCAGAGAACAGTGGGCTGCAGGTACAGCTGCAACTTCTGTAGGAAGATTATTTTTATCTCTGTGTATTACTTGAGGCTAGTCACTTCAGTGGGTATATGTAAGGTTTTACAACCACTTTAGGGCCTGTAAACTTCTTGGAAGTTGCAGAATGCTCAGGCAGGAAAGAGATGAGCTCAGATGCCCACTACTGATGGTGATTAAATTAATATGAATATCGAGGGATTAATTCATTGTTTCCAGGGACACTTTGGTGCTGGACAGTTTTTGTAAAAGAACACCATGTACTTCAGACTCTTGGCAAAAGTTAGTGCAATCATTTTTTTTGTCAACACTGGATGTACATGCTTCAGTAAATATTGGTTAACAAAGTCCAGAAAATAGTTACAGTGAAATCTGCATCTAATGCCGCGTACACACGGCCGTTTTTCTCGTCGGGAAAAACGACATTTTTCCCATTTGACGAGAAAAATGATCGTCTGTGGGCATTATGTCATTTTTCTCGACGAGAAAAACGGCATTAAAAACGACGAGAAAAATTAGAACATGTTCTAATTTTTCTCGTCGTTTTTCCTGACATTTCTTCCGCGGCAGTGTTTCCCATAGGGAAACACTGCCGCGGAGCCCATAGACGATCGTTTTTCTCGTCATTTTAAAAAATGACGAGAAAAATGACCGTGTGTGGGGAACAAGCTGTTCCCTCGTTTAAAATGTCATTATTCACGGCGGTTTTTAAACCGCCGTGAATAATGATTGTGTGTACGCGGCATTAGTATCTGTGTTATATTGTAATGATTTGGTTTACATACTTAGATATTTGGAAATTTTTGCAGGGGCACAAATGATTTGGACCAGTGCACAAAGCAAGGTCCATAAAGACATGGATGAGTGTGTTTGGGGTGAAGGAACTTGACTGGCCTCCACAGAGTTCTGACTTCAACCCGATAGAACACCTTTGGTATGAATTAGAGTGGAGACTGCGAGCCAGGCCTTCCCGTCCAACATCATATATATGTTTATGGCAAAAAAAACTGAAGTATTACAATTTTTCATAATTCATATTTATATCAAGCTAATGGGAGATGTTCTAGACTTCAATGCATTGTTTGCCAAACCAATGCTCTTTTCTTTTGTAATAAAAGCCTGTTTACAGGATTATATAGCTGAAGCTTATAAAAGTCAACACAGCACAATATATACAGTGCCTTGAAAAAGTATTCATACCCCTTGAAATTTTCCACATTTTGTCATGTTACAACCAAAAATGTAAATGTATTTTATTGGGATTTTATGTGATAGACCAACACAAAGTGGCACATAATTGTGAAGTGGAAGGAAAATGACAAATGGCTTTCAATTTTTTTTTACAAATAAATATGTGAAAAGTCTGGCTTGCATTTGTATTCAGCCCCCCTGAGTCAATACTTTGTAGAACCACCTTTCACTGCAATTACAGCAAGTCTTCTTGGGCATGTCTCTATCAGCTTTGCACATCTAGAGAGTGACATTTTTTCCCATTCTTCTCTGCAAAATAGCTCAAATTCTGTCAGATTGGATGGAGAGTGTCTGTGAACAGCAATTTTCAAGTCTTGCCACAGATTCTCAGTCGGTTTAGTTCTGTACACACGATCGGTTTTACCGATGTAGCGGGGTCTCCTTTAAGGCCCCGGGACTACGTTACCCAGAACCCCGTTCGGCACCCAGAGTGCAATTGGCCACCGCAGAGACTCATGGGAGGGGCTATTTAAGAAGGAGGCGAGGCGGAGCTCGGTCTCTTTGGACACCGCACTGCAAGCAACAGTTCTTCCTGTGCGGATCTGCTGCAGTGCAAGGCCTGAAGCCTGGGGCCTTGCGCAACTTCCGAAGAGCCTTCCACCCACTGGGGAGCCTGAGTGGTATCTGACTTGTCGAGTGAGGACATCGGTTGGATCGGGGACCCGATCGTGGCAGACGCTGTGTGCGGAGACACAGCAGGTGGAAGTCCCGGACTGGGATCACGTCCGGAGTGGTGAGCGAGCACTTGCTCAATCCAATAGACTGTACCGTGTTTAGGCCTATAGACTGCCTTGGCCCACCGATCGTTTGTTTGTTGTTCCACTGGAGACCAGTAGTGGGACAGACTTAAAGGGTCTCCAGTATAGTGTTCCTTGTGACTGCCTACTTTATGGATTACAAAAATACTGTCTCATCAAGTGCACCACCGAAAGTTTGCATGTGAAGAAATCCTTAATGAAAAGACTGAGATTTATTCTGTGTCAGGCCTGACCAGGGAGGGGAGATAGACTATTGTTTTAGTGCACCACAGGGCGCGTATACAATAATAGCTGCGCGTGGTGGATTACCGCGCTGCGCCATTAATGCGTGCTATACCTATTGCTGCAGGGCTCTGTAAGCAAATTGTATGTGTTATGTTCTGCCTATGCTTTTAAAAACTAAAGTAAAACCGTTATACTTGATCTCTCGCATCAGTGTGTTGTCTTATTGCAAAGAGGTTACCCTTGCAATACTCTTTGACTGTGATACAAGTATAATCCCTAGACTAGCTGTGCCAGAGTGGGTCGAGTAAGATTGCCGGGGGTTGGCGGTGCTGTGCACAGGGCACGAAACAAAAATCCAGCGGCTCTCTTAACTGAGGGTAGCGCTACACGTGGGGGCTCTCGAGTCCAGGATCCTGTTGCAGCAAGTAACGCGCCAAAAGCACCAGCATGGACCCACTAGAAGTAGGGCAGTGGTGCAAAGCGGTCGGCACAGAACCAGCCGGGGTAGTAGTCATAGAACTCCCAGGGATCTGGCAAGAAGAAGCAGTGAAGCAGCTAGTGATGTCGCTGTCCCCGCACCAGAAGGTATGGGTGGTGGATGTCAGGTCGAATTCTTCACTGACCCACGCACTAATAGAGTGGAAGAACGGAGTCCCAGAGCATTTCAAGAATCCAAGTGTAGAAGCAATAGATGATCAGACTTATAGCCTAATACACGCGCTGCCGCTCAAGCCAGGAGGACGGTTTCAGACACCGAAACTGTAACGGGAAGGCCCGGGGAACTCAGAATCGCTTAGAAAGTATGAGATACCCTTCCTTCAGCTCCCCCAATGCCTCTTATGTGTCAACCACCCTGTGTCTCTATTAGGGGCACAGGGTGAATGAAAACCCCAATATGGTCTATGATAGCCATATTCAATGCTGCACATACATTGTATCTAGATTGGATGTGTACTGTGAGGGGGGGGGGGGGGGTTGTGTAATCATTGCTGTGAGGAATTAAGGGGATTTACATGCTATTGTTCCTTGTGGTTTGGCTTGCTTGAAATTAAAATAGTAATATTAGTCCACAATATTGTTTTATTCTGAACTTACCAGGTTAATTGAGAGATGTGTTACCTGCCAGTGTGATGTAAATGAATCTAGAAGGGCGTCTGAAGTCCCTTTTAGTGTGAATAGGAATAATTAAGTCTATACTTATGGGTAATGGTACTCAGGCAGACGGAGCGTCTGCCAACCCTTTCATGAGAAGATGTGTATTGAAGATCGTTATGTCTATTGTGCAAAGTCTGTTGTCTCCTAACAGGCGTCAAAAGAATGTGTTGAGTCTTGTAATGTGTGGGTGGAGCTGGGCCACTGTTCATGTTAAACTAATGTGTATTGGATGTATATAAAAGTTACAATGTTTTTTCTCAATAAGGTCATTCGATCCTGGAAGAGACAGAGTACGTCTCGTTTCTTCTGTAAGGATTAATCTTATGGGAAAGGGTCGCCTGGCTGTGGAAGATTGGTACCGAGTGGGTGTCCAGGAGAGGGAACATCTTATACGGCGTTAACCCCCTTCGTATTTGGGGTGCCGTTACATTGGTTGGCAGCAGCGGGATTTTCCCTCCAGTTCCTGTGACACTCCAAACCGCCACAGTGAATGACCAGCTATGCAGCCGAAGGATTATGATGCAGGACCCCGGTCAGTTGAAGACTTGTTTCAGCAATGAGTTCGAGAGCGGTTGGCATTATATGGTGCTAACCCATCAGAGGCCGCCATACAGGAAGCCATTAAAGGCATCCAGCTGCAGGATGCGCGACGAGAGAAAGAACGAGAGCGACAAGAGAGAGAACAAGAGCGACAAGAGAGAGAACGACAGCGTCAAGAGAGAGAACGAGAGCGACAAAAGAGAGAACTAGAGCGACAACATGAACAGAGAATGGCGGAAATACAGCAATCGGAGATCGCCTACAGACAGCTGCTAGAATCCGCTCAGCAGCAGGGTGGGGCTACCTTTGCCTGGGACTATCAGGAAATACCCGTTGACAACTATGAAATCCTGGCTGAAGAATCAGCAGTTCAAAATCTGAAGATTGCCATCCCTAAAGCTGAAGTGAATGATACAGAGTTCCAGGGAGCTAGCCTGGCTGAAGAATCGGCAGTGGAAAAGCTGAAGATTGCCCTCCCTAAAGCCGAAGTGGATGATATGGAGTTCCAGGGAGCTAGAGCAGTTGGCTCATCTCCCCAGCCACAGATTACAGAAGGTATGGACTTAAGGGACTGTTCAGAGGATGTTATGGATTATGCATCGCCTGCTCAAGTACTGGCAGCAGGACAGAGTACTGCAGACCCCTGCTCTACACCCGTGGCAGTTTTGGAGGCCCGAGGTGAGAAGGCGAGGGTTCCTCTTTCCCAGTGGATTTCAGAGATGCAGGGAGGAGAAGCAGGCCATTTCCCTCCCCCAACAGTTAACCAGAGCAGATGGTGTGGAGTCCCCAGCAGAAGTGCTGGCAACAGGGCAGAGTGATACCCACCTCTGCCCAGCACCGTGAACCACTGTGGAGTTTCAGGGAGCCGGGGCAGTTGGCCCTTCTCCCCAGCAACAAGCTGAGGCAGTAAAGCTTTTACCCCCAGCTGAATCACTGGCAGCAGGGCAGAATGCTACTGGCCTCTGCACACAACTGCAGCTTGAGTGGATATCGGTGGATGGGACTGCGGTCCCCACTCACAGCAACCCAGCAGAAGAGCTGGCAACAGAGCAGAGTGCCACGGGCCTCTGCTCTCAACTAACAGAAGAGGGACTTCCTGTGGTATTGGATGGGACTTCAGTCCTCACTGACACAACCCCAGAAAATGGTGTGACACTGAGACAGGAGGGTGTCAGCCTTGCTTTGCAAGCACTGGGGGATTTTCACCTACCACAAGTGGATGGGACTTCAGTCTCCACTTGTATACCCCGGGGATGCCGGGCAGTCGACCCAGATCCCCAACAGCATGAAGGACTGAGCCCAGTCACCCTGTCTTCTCTCCAGCGGCTGAAAGGACTCCAGGGAGAAGGGCCAGTCCAGGCCTCTCCCCAGCGGCAGGTATGTTCTCTGAGAGAGGCAGAGGTTGGCTGGGTAAGTAATGCTCTGTTTGGAGAAATTTATTTGGGGTACTGTGTGGATACCGGCATTAGAAGAAGGGACCTATGGACTAACTTCGGAGTCAACCCGTCTGGGGTCCCCTCCTCTGTTAGTCTCCTGCCGAAAGGGGAGAGATGTAACGGGAAGGCCCGGGGAACTCAGAATCGCTTAGAAAGTATGAGATACCCTTGCTTCAGCTCCCCCAATGCCTCTTATGTGTCATCCACCCTGTGTCTCTATTAGGGGCACAGGGTGAATAAAAACCCCAATATGGTCTATGATAGCCATATTCAATGCTGCACATACATTGTATCTAGATTGGATTTGTACTGTGAGGGGGGGGGGGGGGGTTGTGTAATCATTGCTGTGAGGAATTAAGGGGATTTACATGCTATTGTTCCTTGTGGCTTGGCTTGCTTGAAATTGAAATAGTAATATTAGTCCACAATATTGTTTTATTCTGAACTTACCAGGTTAATTGAGAGATGTGTTAATGGAGATCCCAGCCAGGGTGCTGCTGGGCCAGGTGAGCTCTGCCACCCCAGTTGTTTTGTCGGATGTGGAGAAGACAGATGGAGAAAGCACTGTGTGGGAGAAACTTTCCATGGAGAACCCAAACCTACCCAGGGCTTGGAAAGAGAGAGCCAAGGCCCAGTTGACCAGGTGGGAAAAGATCTTCTCCCAAGATGAGTTCGATGTGGGGTGTGCAAGGAGTGCCACCCATCGAATCCGCCTCCAGGAAGACAAGCCCTTCAGGGAAAGAGTCAGGCGAGTTCCGTTAGCAGACCTCGAGGACTTGAGGGAACAGCTCGCCAAGCTAAAACGAACCGGTTTGATTCGAGAATCTAGAAGCCCCTATGCCTCCCCGATAGTGGTGGTCAGAAAGAAAAATGGATCATTGAGGCTGTGCATAGACTACAGGGCCCTCAACAGGAGAACCATACCCGACCAGTATACCACTCCGAGGATAGAGGATGCCCTACAGTGCTAGTCTGGAGCCAAGTGGTTCAGTGTTATGGACCTAAAGAGCGGATACTATCAAATCCCGATGCATCCAGAAGACAAAGAGAAGACGGCTTTCATAACCCCAGTGGGGTTCTTTGAATTTGATCGGATGCCTCAAGGTCTGTCTGGAGCCCCAGTTACCTTCCAACGTCTTATGGAGAAGACTGTAGGAGACATGAACCTCATCGAAGTCCTAGTATACTTGGATGACATCATTGTCTTTGGAAGAACCTTGGAAGAACATGAGGAGAGGCTGGAGAAAGTTTTGAAGAGACTGAGTGAGGAAGGACTCAAGCTCTCACCTGAAAAATGCCAATTCTATCAGTCATCAGTCAACTATCTAGGGCACATAGTGTCTGAAGATGGGGTAGCCACAGACCCCGGAAAATTAGAGGCAGTCACCTCCTGGCCAAGACCCACCACTGTGACAGAGCTCAGATCCTTCCTGGGGTTCTGTTCCTATTACAGGAGGTTCGTGGAGGGGTTTGCTCGGATAGCCAGGCCTCTGAATGAGCTGCTAAAGACGGAGGGGGAAGAAGATGACTCGGGCCCCAGGAAGCCGGGGGAGTCAGTCAAGGACCAGTGGAATGAGAAGTGTGAAGATGCCTTCCAGATGTTGAAGAAAACCTTAACCACTGCCCCTGTCCTGGCCTACGCAGACCCTAAGAAGCCTTATGAACTTCATGTAGATGTCAGTCATGATGGTTTGGGAGGAGTGCTCTACCAGGAGCATGACGAGCAACTGAGGCCCGTTGCGTATGTGAGCAGAAGTCTGACTCCCTCTGAAAAGAACTACCCCACCCATGAGTTCCTGGCCCTTAAATGGGCGGTAGTTGACAAACTCAGAGACTATCTGTATGGGGCAGAATTCATAGGGAAAACCGACAACAACCCCCTCACCTATCTTTTCACCACAGCAAAGTTGGATGCCACAGGACATAGATGGCTGACGGCACTGTCTGCCTTCAATTTCAGCTTAAAGTACAGACCTGGGGCTGGAAACCGAGATGCAGACGCCTTGTCTAGAAGATCTCATGTCCCCACCTGCAGTACAGGAGACTGGACTCAAGTGGCACCCGACGGGGTGCGGGCCCTCTGTCAAGGGGCTGAACTCCAAGCCAGTGGCGGCTCAAGAGCAGAAGAGATAGGGGTTACCATAGTCGGAGTCCCCAAGCAGTACTGTGGGGTAACCCAACTGGGGGAAGATAACTTGCCAAAATTGTCCAAAAAGGAGTTGAGATCTGACCAATTGGAAGACCCCATGGGGAGATTGGTCTTGGAGGCCCTGGAGAATCAGGATCCGAAAGGACTCTTACGTCACCCTTCAAAGGAAGCTCGCCTGTTAAGGAAGGAGTGGGACAGGTTGCAGGTGCATCAGGGAGTGGTCTACCGAAGGGGCCCCTCTGATGACCTGGAAGACAAATGGCAATTGTTCCTGCCCGAGAAACACAGAGAGACTGTCATGGTTGCTTTGCACGACAATCATGGCCACCTAGGGGCGGAAAGGACCTTCCAACTTGTTAGGGACCATTTCTATTGGCCCTGCATGAGGGCTGAAGTTGAAGAAAACTGCCACTCGTGTGCACGATGCATCCAGAGAAAGACTTTACCCCATCAAGCTGCCCCAATGGGCCATCTGCAAAGTCAAAGCACACTTGATCTGGTATGCATTGATTTTCTCTGTCTCGAACCCGACCTGAGTGGACTAGGAAATGTTCTGGTAGTAACCGACCATTTCACCTGGTATGCCCAGGCCTTCCCAACCAAAGACCAGAAGGCTTCCACTGTGGCCAAGGTGCTTATGGAAAAATACTTTGTACACTATGGGCTACCACAACGGCTCCATTCAGATCAGGGAAGGGATTTTGAAAGTTGATTCGGAAGCTCCTGGATTCTTTGGGGATCAAGAAGACAAGAACTACCCCCTACCATCCACAAGGTGATGCTCAGCCGGAGAGGTTCAACCGAACCCTGCTCAACATGCTGGGGACCCTAAGCAGTGAAAAGAAGCAGCATTGGAGCAACCACATGGCGGCAGTTGTGTATGCATACAACAGCACCACCAGTGACGCTACAGGGTACTCACCCTATCGACTTATGTTCGGAAGAGAGGCAAGACTACCAGTAGATCTGGCCTTTGGCACAGATGGGGAGAAGTGCGGAAGACACTGTGGTTACTGCCAGGAGGAGTATGGAAGACCCTGATCCTTCCACTGTTCATTTAGTGGGGGGCAACCCCAACTCACTCTCTGGCACAGTTAGGCAGGACACTAGTGATAGTGTGACCTGTGGGCAGGGAAGTTCACTGCCTCGTTTTTGGTGGGAATTTCCTCTGCCAACATCATACGAAACTTTGATTGATGTTGTACTTTCTGTAATTTAATGTTATGTTATCTTTGGGGACCAAAGAGTTTAAGTGGGGGGAGTGTGTAGCGGAGTCTCCTTTAAGGCCCCGGGACTACATTACCCAGAACCCCGTTCGGCACCCAGAGTGCAATTGGCCACCGCAGAGACTCATGGGAGGGGCTATTTAAGAAGGAGGCGAGGCGGAGCTCGGTCTCTTTGGACACCGCGCTGCAAGCAACAGTTCTTCCTGTGTGGATCTGCTGCAGTGCAAGGCCTGAAGCCTGGGGCCTTGCGCAACTTCCGAAGAGCCTTCCACCCACTGGGGAGCCTGAGTGGTATCTGACTTGTCGAGTGAGGACATCGGTTGGATCGGGGACCCGATCGTGGCGGACGCTGTGTGTGGAGACACAGCAGGTGGAAGTCCTGGACTGGGATCGCGTCCGGAGTGGTGACCGAGCACTTCCTCAATCCAATAGACTGTACCGTGTTTAGGCCTATAGACTGCCTTGGCCCACCGATCATTTGTTTGTTGTTCCACTGGAGACCAGTAGCGGGACAGACTTAAAGGGTCTCCAGTATAGTGTTCCTTGTGACTGCCTACTTTATGGATTACAAAAATACTGTCTCATCAAGTGCACCACCGAAAGTTTGCATGCGAAGAAATCCTTAATGAAAAGACTGAGATTTATTCTGTGTCAGGCCTGACCAGGGAGGGGAGATAGACTATTGTTTTAGTGCGCCACAGGGCGCGTATACAATAATAGCTGCGCGTGGTGGATTACCGCGCTGCGCCATTATTGCGTGCTATACCTATTGCTGCAGGGCTCTGTAAGAAAATTGTATGTGTTGTGTTCTGCCTATGCTTTTAAAAACTAAAGTAAAACCGTTATACTTGATCTCTCACATCAGTGTGTTGTCTTATTGCAAAGAGGTTACCCTTGCAATACTGTTTGACTGTGATACAAGTATAATCCCTAGACTAGCTGTGCCAGAGTGGGTTGAGTAAGATTTCCGGGGGTTGGCGGTGCTGTGCACAGGGCCCAAAATAAAAATCCAGCGGCTCTCTTAACTGGGGGTAGCGCTACACCAATGAAAACAGTCCGATGGACTTTTTTCATCGGACAAACCGATCGTGTATGGGCCCCATCAGTCTTTTTTCCATCAGTGATTAAAAATAGAACATTTTTTAAATTTATCCGATGGAAAAAAAACGATAGCAAATTCCGATCGTCTGTGTGGAACTTCATTGGAGAAAAAACCCACGCATGTTCAGAATCAAGTCGACGCATGCTCAGAAGCATTGAACTTCATTTTTCTCGGCTCGTCTGAGTGTTTTACGTCACGGCGTTTGGGACGGTTGGATTTTCGACTGATGGTGTATAGGCAAGACTGATGAAAGTCAGCTTCATCGGAATTCCGATGGAAAAATCCATTGGATTTTATTCCATCGGAAATCCGATCGTGTGTTCAGGACATAACACATGAATATGCTTTGAACTAAACCATTTCATTGTAGCTCTGGCTGTATGTTTAGGGTCATTGTTCTGCTGGAAGGTGAACCTCCATCCCAGTCTCAAGTCTTTTTAAGACTCTAACAGGTTTTCTTCTAAGATTACCCTGTATTTGGATCCATCCATCTTCCCATAAACTCTGACCAGCTTCCCTATCCCTGCTGAAGAAAAGAATCCCCACAACATGATGCTGCCACCACCAGGTTTCACAGTGGGGATGGTGTGTTCAGGGTGATGTGCAGTGTTAGTTTTCTGCCAAACATAGCGTTTTGCTTTTAGGCCAAACAGTTCAACTTTGGTCTCATGTGACAGAGCACCTTCTTCCACATGTTTACTGTGTCCCCCACATGGCTTCTCACAAACTGCAAACAGGACTTCTTATGGCTTTCTTTCAACAATGGCTTTCTTCTTGCCACTTTTCCGTAAAGGCCAGATTTGTGAAATGCACGACTTATGGTTGTCCTGTGGACAGATTCTCCCTCCTGAGCATTGGATCTCTGCAGCTTCTCCAGGGTTACCATGGGCATCTTGGCTGCTTCTCTGATTAATTCTCTCCTTGCTCGGTCTGTCAGTTTAGGTGGACGGCCATGTTTTGGTAGGTTTGCAGTTGTGCCATACTCTTTCCATTTTAAGATGATGAATTGAACACTGCTCCGTGAGATGTTCAAAGCTTGGGATAATATTTTTTTTAACCGAACCCTGCTTTAAACTTCTCCCCAACTTTATCCCTGACCTGTCTGGTGTGTTCCTTGGCCTTCATGATGCTGGTTCTCTAACAAACCTCTGAGGGCTTCACAGAACAGCTGTATTTATACTGAGATTAAATTACACACAGGTGGACTTTATTTACTAATTAGGTGACTTCTGAAGGCAACTGGTTCCACTTTTTTTTAGTTAGGGGTATCAGAGTAAAGGGGGCTGAATACTAATACACACCACACTTTTCAGATATTTATTTGTAAAAAAAATTGAGAACCACTTATCATTTTCCTTTCACTTCACAATTATGTGCCACTTTGTGTTGGTCTATCACATAAAATCACAATAGAATACATTTATGTTTTGGTTGTACCATGACAAAATGTGGAAAATTTAAAGGGGTATGAATACTTTTTCAAGACACTGTATAAAGCTTCAGAGTGGTAGATGGTGATGGCGAGTTTATTTCTATCATTTTGTTTTTTGTATTAGATTATTCTCTGGTCTTTATGCACTGGTTGGTGTTAAGTTTGTTTAAAAAAAATTATTAGTACCTCATACAATATTATCAACCAGCTTACAGTATAGGGGCAAAGTGAGGGTTCTGATGCCAATGTAAGGTTTCACCTCCAGTGCATGTTTCAAGCCATGGGACCATTGGAAGTGGCAACATTTATTTTATTTTATGTGATGCAATTATTATGGCCCATAAGAACTGTTAACCAGCTCAGGACACACTATTTAGTGCCTGATACATGAAGATTGCTGGGTCCAGAACAATAATGTAAATGAAAAGGTACCTTGAGGGGGTCAGGATTGCAACATTTTTCAAAGAAATGTATGAATAGAAGAAACCTTTTTTTAAATTTTTGAGCTAGACATGAAATGCTTATGTAGCGGCCTCCTCACTCCCCTCTTAGCATCAGCTCACCTTTCTCTTGTCTAGGGGTACCTTAGAGGGGAGAGAGCGGGGTCACCACGCCAAGCCTTCACCACATGTGTCCGTGCGGTGTAAGCAAAGTTCCTTCTCTACCTTCGGGTCAGTGTTGTGCACCTGGAGTTACCTTGAACAATGTCCACCAGAAAAGAGCCCCACACCATTAAAGTCCAACACTCCTTTATTCTTCTCGAGTGAACAGCATAATCAGTTAGACTCCCTTAAAGAACAGAACAAACAAGGAGGTGTGGATGCGAGTAGGCCCAGACACAATGAACTCTCCACTTTCCTCCCTGAAAGTGGGCTGAGGTCTCCTAGCGAGGGGGGATTTTCCTTCCAGGCGGTCTCCGATGGGAGGCTCACCTGTCACTGGCAATCTGCTGCACCCGGTCTTCAAGTGAGGAGCTCCCCCCGGTCCATTACTCCTTCTGGATTCGGGTACCCAATCCCTGGGTTCCCTAGGACCTCCTTCCCTCGCGGATCTCAGTGTTGGGCACTGAGCTCCAGACCTCCATCCGAGTATCTCACCCCAGGCTAAAGGTGCCTGGGATGGAACATGACCTCCGGACGTCCTCTAGGCCTAGGCCGCCTAGAGGACCGACACGAACCACACGCCCTCAGGCTGAAGGTGCCTGGGACTCGACCCCGTGACAAAGATGGCCGGCCCCTTTATACCCTCTCCCAGCAAGCACGGCGGGTTCCCCGCCCCACCATACCGCTGCCGAGGGAGGACAAAAAGGAGGCACAGCACACAGCAATGGTTCAACCCCAGCCCGAGGCGACAGCGCCACCCGCTGGACCGCAAGAAACTGCATATCGCTGGTGTCTCTGCCAGTTTGAATTACACCCGGGAAAGTACATACCCGCTACACTTAATTCTCAGAAAATTTTCACCTTAGTCAAAATACCAAAAAATAAATAAAAAAATTGCGCACCTCACTATATATTTATTATGTGTTCCCTTTCACACAGCATGCCTGCTTTTTTATATTTCTTAACTTTTAGATGTTTGTCAGGAGAAGGTGTCATGGCTGACTGCAAGGTTCTGTGAACAATGTGATCTGTTCTTATTGACATACAATGCAAGAAGCCAAGCCTGTGCATCTTTAATCCATTCTGCTGCAATTTGACCTAAAAAATTATAATCTGCATGTATAATTTTTGATTAGAGTGGTATTACATCCATAAGCAAACATTTATTGTATTGCAGCTTACCAATTCGTAGATATGATGGCTGTATTCATTTATATAAATAAAGAAAAGAAAATATTGGGACTTTACTTGAGGCATGTAATGCAGATAATAATATATGTGTAAACAATGTTAAAATACGTCTGGTCTACTATGATTAGTTACAGTGTCGCAATTGCGTGAGCAGCGCGACTCCACACATAACAAATTAATCTATAGTAATAATAATACTCATATTAAAAAATATACTACTAATAATAATAGTGGGGGTAATAATAACAGTAATAAAATAAAATAATTACTGTATATACTCGAGTATAAGCCGAGTTTTTCAGCACATTTTTTGTGCTGAAAATGCCCCCCTCGGCTTATTCTCGAGTCACCTTTTTGCGCCTGATCTCCCGGAATTTGGGGACCCGGTACCGGCCGGCCTAGGTCCCCTGGACCCCAAACTTTGCACAAATGTAGCCTCACTCTTCCTCTACAAGTGTGCAATGTTTGTTGTCCGGAGGACCTACGGCCGGGGAGCACCGATTTTTCAAATCCGGGCACCCCTTCCATAGACTCCCATGTTAAACGGTAATTTCTCCAGTGACTTTGGGGACTCAGTACCGGCCGGTCATAGGTCTCCTGGACCCGAAACGTGGCACACATGTAGCCCCATTTCTCCTCTATAAGTGTGCAACGTTTTTTGTCTGGGGGACCTACGGCCGGGGAGCACCGACACGTAGCCCCATTTCTCCTCTATAAGTGTGCAATGTTTTTTGTCTGGGGGACCTACGGCCGGGGAGCACCGATTTTTCAAAGCTGGGCACCCCTTCCATAGACTCCCATGTTAAACGGTCATTTCTCCAGTGACTTTGGGGACCCGGTACCGGCCGGTCGTAGGTCTCCTGGACCCGAAACTTGGCACACACGTAGCCCCATTTCTCCTTTATCAGTGTGCAACGTTTTATGTCTGGGGGACCTACGGCCGGGGAGCACCGATTTTTCAAATCCGGGCACCCCTTCCATAGACTCCCATGTTAAACGTCAGTCTAGTCATGGACCCATTGAGGCATGGGCACAGTGAGGCATAGGCACAGTGAGGCATGGGCACAGTGAGGCATGGACACAGTGAGGCATGGACACAGTGAGGCATGGACACAGTGAGGCATGCACATGGACACAGTGAGGCACAGTGAGGCATGCAGATGGACACCCTAGGCTTATACTCGAGTCAATACGTTTTCCCAGTATTTTTTGTGGTAAAATTAGGTGCCTCTGCTTATATTCGGGTCGGCTTATACTCGAGTATATACGGTATATGATTTTAATGTTTGTTCAATAATCAATTGACATAACAAATAATGATCATACAATATTTGATACAAATAATCAGTAGACATAATTAATAAGACTAGAAATCACAATAATTATGATTAATGAATTAAATACAGAAGAATAGCATACATCCAATGCAAATTGATACATAGTACTAGAAATTTAAAATTCAAAAATGTTTCACAATTCATCATAAAAACCGGCTTGTCTTGGCATCCTATGGCAGGGACTCTACGCGTTTCATGCCCTATAGCCACTCATCAGGAGTAAAAGATGCAAGACTTTGCTGGAAGATGAAAATAAATGTATAACTATTGGTGTATAATTCCCTCTAAAAAGGGGGAGCATGCAAACAGACAACAGATAATTGGTCAGTCACTTACAAGTTGACTGTATCCAGCCCCTGAATGGGAGTGCGGTGGGTCCGAGCAGTATGTCTCACCCGGGGTTGAGACAGGGGACCCTCCATGCCTCCCTCCCGCCTAAATGAGGGAGGTGGACCAGGGAAAAACAGCCAGGGGATACATCAGACCATCACAGCATCAGCCCATGGTATGTATTGCGTACCTTCGAGGTGTTATCGATCCTAAAAGATAGAAAACAATATCAGATAACTCTCCCAAAAGGGGTCTCTGATCCTAGCGCTCCAATGGAAAAGATGTAAAATGTATATGCAGTACAGCAGCTATTATATCAAAAAAATAAAAAATCATAAACAGTATGCTCAATCAATAATTAAATAAAATCATGTATGAAACATTAACAGCGCTTCCAGGGCAAAGTCCTGAGTTGATATATATTAATATCCTTCAAAAAAGACAGTGCAAATGCACTACTAAAAGGAGTGAACCTCACTGGTAAAATGTTGTAAACACTGCAAAGATAAGGAAAAAACAAAGAAGAAACAAGAAAAAACCCTTCTCTATTCCTTGCCCTGAAGTCCTTATAAAAGCATAAAATTGCACTGGCTCCTAAAAAGTAACACACTGTCAGTTAGTATGGCTTCTGAAGATCATTCACTGCAGGTGTCAGTGAAAAGAGACACATAGAAATCCGACAGCTGTAACTCAGATACACATCAGAATTTTTAGGTATTCCTTCATTAGAAAAAATGCAGCTCCCTTTGGAATTCTACTCACCGGACGCCCGATCTATATGAGCCTTATGATCTCCTCTATGCAGATGGCAATTAGCTCCTCATAGGATAAGTTGTCCTTAGGGTGAGCGGTGGTATGGATCAGTGTTTGGCAGTGTGCAGCAATGCGAGCATGTAAGGATATAAGGGGAGACTGGATATCGTGTAAAAACCCTTTTATTAAGGAACAAATCCCCCCTCATACAAAACTGCTTACAAGATTAAAAGTGTTAATAGGCATGTCTCATACGGTGAATACATCTAGCTCACTTGTAACTCCAATGTTGTCAATCATAGGTTCACAGAAGATGATCCTCTGTATGGACGGATGAGTCACGTGACCACGCCCTGACGCATTTCGTGATTGGTCCACGTCTTCAGAGCACGCAAACTGGCAGGCTGCAGGAAAAGAGGGGGGGACGAGAGAGCGGCCCCCCTCCCGCCTGAACCGTACCAGGCCACATGCCCTCAACATGGGGAGGATGTCCCCATGTTGATGGGGACAAGGGCCTCATCCCCACAACCCTTGCCCGGTGGTTGTGGGGGTCTGCGGGCGGGGGGCTTATCGGAATCTGTAAGACCCCTTTAACAAAGGGGACCCCCAGATCCGGGCCCCTCTTAGTTGAAATGGTAATGGGGTACATTGTACCCCTACCATTTCACAAAGAAAGTGTCAAAAATGTTAAAAATGACAATAGCCGGTTTTTGAAAATTCCTTTATTAATGTCTTCTCTTTTCTTCCATCTTCTTCTTCCAGCTTCTTCTTCCAGCTTCTTCTTTTCTCCTTTCGGGTTTCTTCCTCTTCATCTTCATCTTCCTTCTTCCTTCGGTGTTCTCGTCCGCATCTTGCTCCAGCTTCTTCTTCCCTTCTTCTTTCTTCGGCCGCTCCGTTTGAATTGGAGGTTCCCGCTGTGTGACGCTTCAGTTCTTCAGTTCTCCTCTTGGTCCGCTGACACCCGGTGACTCCGCCCCCCTCTGACGCACATGGATTTCACTGGGACTTTCCCCGTGGTGTCAGAGGGGGGCGGGGTCACCGGGTGGAAGCGGATCAAGAGGAGAACTGAAGAACTGAAGCGTCACACAGCGGGAACCTCCAATTCAAACGGAGCAGCCGAAGAAGGGGAAGAAGAAGCCGGAGCAAGATGCGGACGAGAACACCGAAGGAAGAAGGAAGAAGGAAGATGAAGATGAAGAGGAAGAGGAAGAAACCCGAATGGAGAAAAGAAGAAGATGGAAGAAGAAGCTGGAAGAAAGGAGAAGACATTAATAAAGGAATTGTCAAAAACCGGCTATTGTAATTTTTTACATTTTTGACACTTTCTTTGTGAAATGGTAGGGGTACATATGTACCCCATTACCATTTCACACAGGGGGGGCCGGGATCTGGGGGTCCCCTTTGTGAAAGGGGTCTTCCAGATTCCGATAAGCCCCCCATCCGCAGACCCCCACAACCACCAGGCAAGGGTTGTGGGGATGAGGCCCTTGTCCCCATCAACATGGGGACATCCTCCCCATGTTGAGGGCATGTGGCCTGGTACAGTTCAGGAGGGAGGGGGCCGCTCTCTCGTCCCCCCCTCTTTTCCTGAGGCTTGCCAGGTTGCGTGCTCGGATAAGGGTCTGGTGTGGATTTTTGGGGGGACTCCACGCCATTTTAATTTTTTTTTTAGGGTGGAGTTCCCCTTAAAATCCATACCAGATCTGAAGGGCCTGGTATGGACATTTGGGGGAACCGCACGCATTTTATTTTAAATTTGCGGCAGGGTTCCCCTTAATATCCATTCCAGACCTGAAGGGCCTGGTAATGGAATTTGGGGGACCCCCACACATTTTTTTTTTTCAAAGACTTTTAATGACTTTTATCTGTATTGACGGGAACCAGCAATTCATTACAGCCGCGAGTATTTTTAATGACTATTATTTTACTTTAGAAATGTAATTTTGCTCTTGAACTGTTATAAACATGGAAAACATGCGCTACTTTACAGGCATACTATAGACACCCCCCAGGTATGATATTTAGGGCCATTTCACACCGGATGCAGTGCAGTGCGTTTTTTTTGATGCATGAAAAACGCAAAGAAAGTTGATCACATTAATGCCAATGGCATAGTTCACACCACTGCAGTCCGTTCCAGTGCGTTTCAGAAAGGAAAAAAAAAATTGGTCGTGCTGCATTTTTAGGTACAGAACTGTACTGGACCGCAGTAAAACACATCAAAAACGCAACGGAATGTACCAAAAATGCACTGGAATGCACCGGAACGCACCTAAATGCACCAAAGATGCACTGCAACACACTTGTCCTAAGTGAAAAGAGGGGGAAAAAAACACTGGCCTGCATCAAAAACGCATCAAAAATGCACTGGAACGCGTCAAAAACGCGCATTCAGAAAAGCACCTGGAGCGCATCCAGACTGCGTTTCTATGGTGTGAACTAGGGCCAGTTCACACCATAGAAACGCAATCCGGATGTGTTCCAGGTGCTTTTTTGCATGCACGTTTTTGATGCGTTCCAGTGCATTTTTGGTACGTTTTTGATGCAGGCCAGTCCTTTTTTTTCACCCCTCTTTTTTATTAACCATAGATAAAAACAAGTGTGTTCCAGTGCGTTTTTGGTGCATTTAGGTGTGTTCCTGTGCGTTCCAGTGCGTTTATGATGCGTTTTGCTGCGTTCCAGTACAGTCCAGTGCAGGTAAAATGCAGCATGTTCTACTTTTTTGTGGAACTGGAACGCACTGGAACAAACTGCCATTTAGAACCATATAACCAACTTTCCATGCATTTTTGATGCATAAAAAACGCAATGGACTGCATGTGGTGTGAAATGGCCCTTAAGCAATTTGGCATATTTAAAGGTACTTCTCCTTGTTTTGTTTTTGGTGTTGTCCAAATTGGTGACATTGATATATGTCCCTTAGGGTGGGACCTGGGCCCCCATTTTAAGGCCAATAACTAGAAGATAAGCCAGCCAAGTGGGGACTAGCAAAATTAACAAGTCAGTTCCCATAGACTGCAATGGTATTTGTTGGTGGGGGGGTGGGGGGTGATTGTCCCATCTCTAATTTTGTAACATGCTGGATGATGTGCTTAATTTTGGACAGGGGGGGGGGTAATTTCTGCTAGCTGCATTTGTGTTGTTCTGACTGAGCATGCCCAGGCAGTTAGATTTTTTTTTGGTGCTTTTTGAGTGTGAACAGCACCTGGATATTTCTGGGCATGCTCAGAGAGTGTTTTTATGGGTTAGTAATTGAAGGACATCCTTAACAGGTGTGCCCACTTTGAAGTTCAGTCTCTACATTGGGTGAACTTGCATTTTGGGTGTTTCATGGACTGTGCATGTGTTTTCAATTGCCTCATTAGCTCACAAACCAATGTTATATAAAGCTCACAGATAGCATCCCCTCCCTTGCCCTGAAAAGAGGCAAGTGTGTGTGCGCGTATGTGTGGGGGGCAAAAAGTACATTTTGGTGTCCTTATCGAGTTTGTAACACATGTATTTTATTTGTTATGTCTTTGCAAAACAGGTGTTTGTTATAATTTTGTGGATTGTATTTTTTTGTGTGGGGGAAATGTTCCCCTGAAATAATTTTGATGTTGTTAATGTGTGTCGTTTGTTCACTTTGATTTAATTGTCTGTGCTGCATTATTTTTACAAATCTTTCTCAAGATGTTGTGAGTCTGTAACTGTTTCAAATTCACCATGTTTTTTATTTTGGCTTCACTTTGTTTTGTTGACCAATAAAATTTGATGCAAAGTTTTGAGGTTTGTTTTGCGTTTTCTTTGCAACAAATGTGACAGCTGATTGGCATGTCAAAACAAAACAGGTGTGATTTGTCTACCCTGGTGCCTTCATGCTAGCATATGCATGTATTGTGTGCTGCCATGGATAATCACCAGGAAATGAAAAATACAGAACGGTAAGTATTCAATTTTCCTTTTTACTGCAGTGGTTTTCAGCCTCAGTCCTCAAGTACCCTCAACAGGACATGTTTTGTGAATTTATCTTATCGAGAATTGCTGTCCAAAATTCAAAACCATTGACTGTGATTTAAAGCACATGTGCAAGATGAAGGATAACCTGCAAACATGGCCTGTTGGGGGTACTTGAGAAGCACTGATTTAGAGCACTGCACTTAAAAATAGCTCAAGGCAATCCGATTCTAATTGTGGTCATTTTGAGGGAAACAAAGTAAGTGTTAGAACCCCTGCTTGTTTTTTTTGTTTTTTTAGGTTGGGCTTTGTGTCCCCTTTTAGTAAAACTGGCTTCACTTCCTGTCACACAGCTAAACAGGAGGTGAAGGTAAAACCCTACCAATGTCTTTTCTTGGGGACACACAGATCAATCTAACTAGTGTCCCCATTAAGCAAATTGCACTCTAGCACTTTGTTGTGTACACCCCAAATCATTGGGTAGTTTGGGGTTTAGTAAAGACAAATCCACTCTGCAGTAAAAGTGTAGCTGCTGAAAATCTGAGGGATCTGTCCCCCTCGGATATCCAGCAAGTGCACTTGTAGTGCAAAGTAGATTTGCCTTTAGTAAATAAACCCCAAAGTCCAAAATACCTAATAATTTGTGGTGTACCCCGCAAAATGCTGGAGTGCAATGTACATAATGGGGAAAGTATTTAGATTGACCTGTGTGTCCCCAAGGAAAGACATTGGTAGGGATTTCCCCTCACTTCCTGTGAGGCTATGTGACAGGAAGTGAATTATTTGGAAGGATAAAGTGGCCAAATTTGTGAGTTGTCTTCACCCTATCAGGGGGGCAGACATCCCCAAAAACTGTCTAGGTTTGTAATCCCTCTGCACTCTATCCCCAAGCAAAAATAAGAAAGGATTTCATTTAGTTTAACTTTGCAAAGACACATTCCTAAGTTGAATTGTGATGCATGTCAATGGCCCATATAGACCCTCTTTAATCACTTGAGATCAGCGCTATAACTGATCGACGGCCACAGCACGGTCCTCAATTGCCGGGAGTCCGCCAATAGACATCCTCCCCTTTGCGCGCGCGCTGTGGTCACAGAGTCACTGAGACTCGGGTGATGACAGATCCGAGTAAGGGGCCGATCCCTGCCCTTTACCATGTGATCAGCTGTCAGCCAATGACAGCTGATCACGTGATGTAAACAAAAACTGGGTAATGGTT
Organism: Rana muscosa; assembly: GCA_029206835.1. NCBI lineage: Eukaryota > Metazoa > Chordata > Amphibia > Anura > Ranidae > Rana > Rana muscosa. The sequence goes on from CM055121.1 coordinate 78,089,327, forward strand.
TTTGTTTTCTCCTTGTGCTGACAGCGTGAGCATAAAAAAAGGCAATCACCGGCTTATGTGCAAGGGACATCGGACCCGAAGAGGAAGAGGCAATTCTGTGACAATCAGTAGCCCCTGCCAGTGCCACCTATCAATGCCCACCACTTGTGCCAATCAGTGGCACCTGGCAGTGATGGGCACTGATAGGCTGCACTGCTAACTATCATTGCCACCTAGCAGTGCCACTTCTCAATGCCCACCAGTGCCAACTAGCAATGCCACCTCTCAGTGCCCACCCTTGCCACCTTATTGGTGCCCATCAGTGCAGCCCATCAGTGCAGTCTCATCAGTGTACATCAATGAAGGAGAAAAATTACCTTTTTTCGAAATTTTCGAAATATTAACCACTTTCCTACCGTCCACCGTCAAATGACGTCCTTGGCTTTGTGCGGTGACATCTGAATGATGCCTGCATTTGCAGGCATCATTCAGATATAATTATTTTCAGCCGTCAATTCTGTGCACGATAAAAACGATCATAGCGGCAGTTCCGCTGTTTGATCATTCTTATAGGTGGCAGGAGGGGACGTTCCCCCCCCTCCCGCCACCATACGGTGCTTCACCGGGCTCTCCCGTGCCATCTGGGGCTCAGAGAACGAATTGGCCGGCGCCGGATGGGAAGCATAGAGATGACTGGTGACCAGATGGTCACCAGTCATCTCTATGACCGTCTGAGGCCCGGGCGCGATGTTATGACATCACGCCGGGTTCCCGTATGTAAACAAAGCCGTGATCTCGGCTGTCAGCATGAGATCGGTGAATTTTTTTGACCGATCTCATGCTTTCCAGCCTGGAGGAGAGATGTGGGGTCTTATTGACCCTGCATCTCTCCATAAAGAGGACCTGTCACAATAGATTCCTATTACAAGGGATGTTTACATTCCTTGTAATAGGAATAAAAGTGATCAAAAAAACAAAAAAGTTAAAAAAAAGAGTAAGAAATACAAAAAAGTAAAAAAAAAAAAAAATCCCCCCAAAAAAACGCCCGTGTCCCCGGTAGCTCGTGCTCAGAAGCGAACACACACGTAAGTCCCGCCCACATATGTAAACGCCGTTCAAACCACACATGTGAGGTATTGCTGCGTGTGTTAGAACGAGTGCAACAATTCTAGCACTAGACCTCCTCTGTAATGCGAAAATGGTAACGTGTAAAAATTTTGAAAGCATCGCCTAGGGAGATTTTTAAGTACTGAAGTTTGATGTCATTCCATGAGTGAGCGCAATTTTAAAGTGTGACTTGTTAGGTATCTATTTACTCAGCATAACAACATCTTTCACATTATCCCAAAAAATTGGGCTAACTTTACTGTTTTGTTATTTTTTTAAATTCATGAAACCATTTTTTTTTTTAAAAAAGGCGTTTGAAAATGTATTGCGCAAATACCGAGCGAGCTAAAAATTTGCAATGACCGCCATTTTATTCCCTAGAGTGTCTGCTAAAAAAACATTTGGGGTTTTGAAGTAATTTTCTAGCCCTAAATTTATGATTTTACATGAAGGAGAGAAGTGCCAGAATAGGCCCAGTGCTGAAATGGTTAAAATATCCATTTTTTTTATTTTTTCAGTCGGTCTTTTGTATTTATAGAAAAAAAAAATGCAGAGGTGATCAAATAGCACCAAAAGAAAGCTCTATTTGGTGCCAAAAAATAAGACATTTTCATTGGGTTACAGTTGTAGCGGCCCCCTCTCTCTCCTCTCTTTATCAGCTCGTCAGTCTCTTCTCTAGGGGTAACTTAGAGGAGAGAGTGCGGGGTCACCACGCCAAGCCTTCACCGCAGATGTTTGTGTGGTGTAAGCAAAGTTCTTATTTTACCTTCGGGTCGGTGTTCTGCACCTGGAGCCTCCAAAGAGAGTTACCTTGAACAATGTCTGCCTGAAAACGAGCCCCACACCATTAAAGTCCAACACTCCTTTATTCTTCTCAATGCAAAAGTGAACATAATCAGTTGGACCCCTTAGAGAACAGAACAGACAAGGAGGTGTGGATGCGAGTAGGCCGAGACACAATGAACTCTCCACTTTCCTTCCTGAAAGTGGGTTGCGGTCTCCGAGCGAGGGGGAATTTCCTTCCAGGCGGTCTCCGATGAAAGGCTCACCTGTCACCGGCAATATGCTGCATCGGGTCTTCAAGCAAGTGTCTCCCACTGGTCCATTACGCCTTCCGGATTCGGGTACCCACTCCCGGGGTTCCCTAGGATCTCCTTCCCTTGCGGAACTCAGTGGTGGGCACTGAGCTCCAGACCTCCATCCGAGTACCTCACCCCAGGCTAAAGGTGCCTGGGATGGAACACGACCTCCGAACGTCCTCTAGGCCTAGGCCGCCTAGAGGACTGACACGAACCACCGCCCACAGGCTCAAGGTGCCTGGGACTCGACCCCGTGACAAAGATGGCCGGCCCCTTTATACCCTCTCCCAGCAAGCACGGCGGGTTCCCCGCCCCACCATACCGCTGCCGAGGAGGACAAAAAGGGAGCACAGCACACAGCAATGGTTCAACGCCAGCCCAAGGCGACAGCGCCACCCGTGGGGCTGCAGGGAACTGCACATCACTGGTGTCTCTGCCAGTTTTAAACACACAGAAAAGTGTATACCCGCTACACTCTCCCCCTGGTAATTTGACACTGGTCCCCAGTGTCTGGAGTAAACTATGCCCTCAACGGCTGGCATAGCCCAGTCCAGAAACCAACTACAAATTGTACAAAATAAACTTCTGAAAACTTGGTCAACTGAAGCAATTGTGTCTGAGCCTTACATGAAAGAGAAGGGAAACAACAACATGTTAACCATAACTTTAGAATCACATTCACATTACACTTTTTCTCACCCATCCTGACTAAGACCCACCCCATTCTCAGTGGTCTTGATGGGATGCTCTCCCGCAGAGGGAAAAAAAGAAAATTAACACACATAAACCCTGACACATGTATTCGTGTAAGAGGAAAGAAACTTCTTCGTAAAGAAATCCCTTTTCTACAAAGAGTGAGTGTGTGAAAAGTGTTAACGATGCGCAACACTGCCACCTGGTGACAGCGTCGCGGTAACTGCACTCGTGGAACTTCTCTTCTTCTCTTGAGCCCTATCTACCCCAGAGTCCATGATCTCTTGTTGGGAAATTGAAGAACAAAAACAGGAACAGTCCTTCATTCCTCTGGGTAACAGGGACAACAAGCCCCAGAAAGTTCAGCAGCATAAGAACAAGAACGGAGTCTCTTTCCTCCTACAGATAGAAACGGGGATGGGGCAAAACAAGTGGTTTCAAGTGCTGATCCATGGTCTCCAGATGGTACTCGACATCATCCCCTTCTTTGCGCCGGATCAGCACCTTGTCCGCGTGGATGTGCCGTCCCAACATCCATTCTGCCTTGCAATCTTTAAAATGCTGAGAGGCCTTGGGGGAGCATGCCAGGTACCTGCGGGCGTGTGGAACCTGAAGGTGGGTCCCTGGTTCTGCGGGATGAGGCAAGAGGTACTTTGTCCCAGCCCTTTTCTGCAAACAGTTCATCAATAGCAACATCATCTCCCACATCCGAGAGCGACTCCAGGTCAGAGGTGTCACACTCCTCCGCAGGCAGGTAGCCCGTAGTGGAGACTGAATTGCCACCTCCTCCCACACACCAAATCTCTCCGCCTGGCTTACCTCGGCCTTTATTTGAAGCGGGACATCCGGAACTCTTATCGACGGATCCATCCGGGCCGGGCGTAGGCAGGCGAGATGGTCCACAGCAACTGCTGGACGGGGCTACCATGCCTTTGTCTTCGGCGGTGGATGCTGTGAGACAGTGGTGACCGAGTCTGCATCCTCGGATTTCTCCCGTTGAGTACTCGCGACCTCCTCCGCGGTCGCTGCAGTGCGCACAGGGATGACTGTCAAAGCAGTGATTCCTCCTCTCTGATAGGGATGAGCTTCGTGTTCGAGTCGAACATACGTTCGACTCGAACATTGGCTGTTCGATCGTTCGACGAAGATCGAACGATTTGGGCCGTTCGCGCCAAATTCGAGTGACGCGAACGGCCCACAATGCACTACGCCATCGCAGTGTCATCCAGGCGCTGTGATTGGCCAAGCATGCACTGTGACCCCGCATGCTTGGCCAATCACAGCGCCGGCAGCGAGGAGAGCAATGATTGGCCACAGGCAGGATGCCTGTGGCCAATTATTGCTGAGGGTGTTTAGTACACGCCCCACACTATAAAAGGCCGCCAGCACGGCGGCCTAGTGTAGTGTGTTCCGGAGCAGGGATAGAGTAGCATAGGCAGGGACAGTGACTGTTATTTCTTTCTTGCTTAACCTGGATTCCTTTAGTTTAGGGAAAGAGAAGGATAGGTAGGGAGAGTGTCAGTGTGTTTTGTGCTTCTGCTATAGTGTGCTTAAAAAAAAACATTTATTCTAGGGACAGAAAACTCTAGGTAGGGACAGTGTCAGTTTCTTTCACTCTGCAAGTCCTTGTTTCCAGGGACCTGGAAGGACAGTGAGTGAATTGTCCTTTTGCTATATTGTGATTAAAAAAAACATTTATTCTAGGGACAGAAAACTCTAGGTAGGGACAGTGTCAGTTTCTTTCACTCTGCAAGTCCTTGTTTCCAGGGACCTGGAAGGACAGTGAGTGAATTGTCCTTTTGCTATATTGTGATTAAAAAAAACATTTTTTTCTAGGGACAGAAAACTGTAGGTAGGGAGAGTATTTTTTTTCTTTCACTCTGCAAGTCCTTGTTTCCAGGGACCTGTAAGGACAGTGAGTTAATTGTCCTTGTGCTATATTGTGCTGAAAAAAACATTTATTCCAGGGACAGAAAACTCTAGGTAGGGACAGTGTCAGTTTCTTTCACTCTGCAAGTCCTTGTTTCCAGGGACCTGGAAGGACAGTGAGTGAATTGTCCTTTTGCTATATTGTGATTAAAAAAAACATTTTTTTCTAGGGACAGAAAACTGTAGGTAGGGAGAGTGTTTTTTTTCTTTCACTCTGCAAGTCCTTGTTTCCAGGGACCTGTAAGGACAGTGAGTTAATTTTCCTTGTGCTATATTGTGATTAAAAAAAACATTTATTCTAGGGACAGAAAACTCTAGGTAGGGACAGTGTCAGTTTCTTTCACTCTGCAAGTCCTTGTTTCCAGGGACCTGGAAGGACAGTGAGTGAATTGTCCTTTTGCTATATTGTGATTAAAAAAAACATTTATTCTAGGGACAGAAAACTCTAGGTAGGGACAGTGTCAGTTTCTTTCACTCTGCAAGTCCTTGTTTCCAGGGACCTGGAAGGACAGTGAGTGAATTGTCCTTTTGCTATATTGTGATTAAAAAAAACATTTATTCTAGGGACAGAAAACTCTAGGTAGGGACAGTGTCAGTTTCTTTCACTCTGCAAGTCCTTGTTTCCAGGGACCTGGAAGGACAGTGAGTGAATTGTCCTTTTGCTATATTGTGATTAAAAAAAACATTTATTCTAGGGACAGAAAACTCTAGGTAGGGACAGTGTCAGTTTCTTTCACTCTGCAAGTCCTTGTTTCCAGGGACCTGGAAGGACAGTGAGTGAATTGTCCTTTTGCTATATTGTGATTAAAAAAAACATTTATTCTAGGGACAGAAAACTCTAGGTAGGGACAGTGTCAGTTTCTTTCACTCTGCAAGTCCTTGTTTCCAGGGACCTGGAAGGACAGTGAGTGAATTGTCCTTTTGCTATATTGTGATTAAAAAAAACATTTTTTTCTAGGGACAGAAAACTGTAGGTAGGGAGAGTATTTTTTTTCTTTCACTCTGCAAGTCCTTGTTTCCAGGGACCTGTAAGGACAGTGAGTTATTTGTCCTTGTGCTATATTGTGCTGAAAAAAACATTTATTCCAGGGACAGAAAACTCTAGGTAGGGACAGTGTCAGTTTCTTTCACTCTGCAAGTCCTTGTTTCCAGGGACCTGGAAGGACAGTGAGTGAATTGTCCTTTTGCTATATTGTGATTAAAAAAAACATTTTTTTCTAGGGACAGAAAACTGTAGGTAGGGAGAGTATTTTTTTTCTTTCACTCTGCAAGTCCTTGTTTCCAGGGACCTGTAAGGACAGTGAGTTAATTGTCCTTGTGCTATATTGTGCTGAAAAAAACATTTATTCCAGGGACAGAAAACTCTAGGTAGGGACAGTGTCAGTTTCTTTCACTCTGCAAGTCCTTGTTTCCAGGGACCTGGAAGGACAGTGAGTGAATTGTCCTTTTGCTATATTGTGATTAAAAAAAACATTTTTTTCTAGGGACAGAAAACTGTAGGTAGGGAGAGTATTTTTTTTCTTTCACTCTGCAAGTCCTTGTTTCCAGGGACCTGTAAGGACAGTGAGTTAATTGTCCTTGTGCTATATTGTGCTGAAAAAAACATTTATTCCAGGGACAGAAAACTCTAGGTAGGGACAGTGTCAGTTTCTTTCACTCTGCAAGTCCTTGTTTCCAGGGACCTGGAAGGACAGTGAGTGAATTGTCCTTTTGCTATATTGTGATTAAAAAAAACATTTTTTTCTAGGGACAGAAAACTGTAGGTAGGGAGAGTGTTTTTTTTCTTTCACTCTGCAAGTCCTTGTTTCCAGGGACCTGTAAGGACAGTGAGTTAATTTTCCTTGTGCTATATTGTGATTAAAAAAAACATTTATTCTAGGGACAGAAAACTCTAGGTAGGGACAGTGTCAGTTTCTTTCACTCTGCAAGTCCTTGTTTCCAGGGACCTGGAAGGACAGTGAGTGAATTGTCCTTTTGCTATATTGTGATTAAAAAAAACATTTTTTTCTAGGGACAGAAAACTGTAGGTAGGGAGAGTGTTTTTTTTCTTTCACTCTGCAAGTCCTTGTTTCCAGGGACCTGTAAGGACAGTGAGTTAATTTTCCTTGTGCTATATTGTGATTAAAAAAAACATTTATTCTAGGGACAGAAAACTCTAGGTAGGGACAGTGTCAGTTTCTTTCACTCTGCAAGTCCTTGTTTCCAGGGACCTGGAAGGACAGTGAGTGAATTGTCCTTTTGCTATATTGTGATTAAAAAAAACATTTATTCTAGGGACAGAAAACTCTAGGTAGGGACAGTGTCAGTTTCTTTCACTCTGCAAGTCCTTGTTTCCAGGGACCTGGAAGGACAGTGAGTGAATTGTCCTTTTGCTATATTGTGATTAAAAAAAACATTTATTCTAGGGACAGAAAACTCTAGGTAGGGACAGTGTCAGTTTCTTTCACTCTGCAAGTCCTTGTTTCCAGGGACCTGGAAGGACAGTGAGTGAATTGTCCTTTTGCTATATTGTGATTAAAAAAAACATTTATTCTAGGGACAGAAAACTCTAGGTAGGGACAGTGTCAGTTTCTTTCACTCTGCAAGTCCTTGTTTCCAGGGACCTGGAAGGACAGTGAGTGAATTGTCCTTTTGCTATATTGTGATTAAAAAAAACATTTATTCTAGGGACAGAAAACTCTAGGTAGGGACAGTGTCAGTTTCTTTCACTCTGCAAGTCCTTGTTTCCAGGGACCTGGAAGGACAGTGAGTGAATTGTCCTTTTGCTATATTGTGATTAAAAAAAACATTTTTTTCTAGGGACAGAAAACTGTAGGTAGGGAGAGTATTTTTTTTCTTTCACTCTGCAAGTCCTTGTTTCCAGGGACCTGTAAGGACAGTGAGTTAATTGTCCTTGTGCTATATTGTGCTGAAAAAAACATTTATTCCAGGGACAGAAAACTCTAGGTAGGGACAGTGTCAGTTTCTTTCACTCTGCAAGTCCTTGTTTCCAGGGACCTGGAAGGACAGTGAGTGAATTGTCCTTTTGCTATATTGTGATTAAAAAAAACATTTTTTTCTAGGGACAGAAAACTGTAGGTAGGGAGAGTATTTTTTTTCTTTCACTCTGCAAGTCCTTGTTTCCAGGGACCTGTAAGGACAGTGAGTTAATTGTCCTTGTGCTATATTGTGCTGAAAAAAACATTTATTCCAGGGACAGAAAACTCTAGGTAGGGACAGTGTCAGTTTCTTTCACTCTGCAAGTCCTTGTTTCCAGGGACCTGGAAGGACAGTGAGTGAATTGTCCTTTTGCTATATTGTGATTAAAAAAAACATTTTTTTCTAGGGACAGAAAACTGTAGGTAGGGAGAGTGTTTTTTTTCTTTCACTCTGCAAGTCCTTGTTTCCAGGGACCTGTAAGGACAGTGAGTTAATTTTCCTTGTGCTATATTGTGATTAAAAAAAACATTTATTCTAGGGACAGAAAACTCTAGGTAGGGACAGTGTCAGTTTCTTTCACTCTGCAAGTCCTTGTTTCCAGGGACCTGGAAGGACAGTGAGTGAATTGTCCTTTTGCTATATTGTGATTAAAAAAAACATTTTTTTCTAGGGACAGAAAACTGTAGGTAGGGAGAGTATTTTTTTTCTTTCACTCTGCAAGTCCTTGTTTCCAGGGACCTGTAAGGACAGTGAGTTAATTGTCCTTGTGCTATATTGTGCTGAAAAAAACATTTATTCCAGGGACAGAAAACTCTAGGTAGGGACAGTGTCAGTTTCTTTCACTCTGCAAGTCCTTGTTTCCAGGGACCTGGAAGGACAGTGAGTGAATTGTCCTTTTGCTATATTGTGATTAAAAAAAACATTTTTTTCTAGGGACAGAAAACTGTAGGTAGGGAGAGTGTTTTTTTTCTTTCACTCTGCAAGTCCTTGTTTCCAGGGACCTGTAAGGACAGTGAGTTAATTTTCCTTGTGCTATATTGTGATTAAAAAAAACATTTATTCTAGGGACAGAAAACTCTAGGTAGGGACAGTGTCAGTTTCTTTCACTCTGCAAGTCCTTGTTTCCAGGGACCTGGAAGGACAGTGAGTGAATTGTCCTTTTGCTATATTGTGATTAAAAAAAACATTTATTCTAGGGACAGAAAACTCTAGGTAGGGACAGTGTCAGTTTCTTTCACTCTGCAAGTCCTTGTTTCCAGGGACCTGGAAGGACAGTGAGTGAATTGTCCTTTTGCTATATTGTGATTAAAAAAAACATTTATTCTAGGGACAGAAAACTCTAGGTAGGGACAGTGTCAGTTTCTTTCACTCTGCAAGTCCTTGTTTCCAGGGACCTGGAAGGACAGTGAGTGAATTGTCCTTTTGCTATATTGTGATTAAAAAAAACATTTATTCTAGGGACAGAAAACTCTAGGTAGGGACAGTGTCAGTTTCTTTCACTCTGCAAGTCCTTGTTTCCAGGGACCTGGAAGGACAGTGAGTGAATTGTCCTTTTGCTATATTGTGATTAAAAAAAACATTTTTTTCTAGGGACAGAAAACTGTAGGTAGGGAGAGTATTTTTTTTCTTTCACTCTGCAAGTCCTTGTTTCCAGGGACCTGTAAGGACAGTGAGTTAATTGTCCTTGTGCTATATTGTGCTGAAAAAAACATTTATTCCAGGGACAGAAAACTCTAGGTAGGGACAGTGTCAGTTTCTTTCACTCTGCAAGTCCTTGTTTCCAGGGACCTGGAAGGACAGTGAGTGAATTGTCCTTTTGCTATATTGTGATTAAAAAAAACATTTTTTTCTAGGGACAGAAAACTGTAGGTAGGGAGAGTATTTTTTTTCTTTCACTCTGCAAGTCCTTGTTTCCAGGGACCTGTAAGGACAGTGAGTTAATTGTCCTTGTGCTATATTGTGCTGAAAAAAACATTTATTCCAGGGACAGAAAACTCTAGGTAGGGACAGTGTCAGTTTCTTTCACTCTGCAAGTCCTTGTTTCCAGGGACCTGGAAGGACAGTGAGTGAATTGTCCTTTTGCTATATTGTGATTAAAAAAAACATTTTTTTCTAGGGACAGAAAACTGTAGGTAGGGAGAGTATTTTTTTTCTTTCACTCTGCAAGTCCTTGTTTCCAGGGACCTGTAAGGACAGTGAGTTAATTGTCCTTGTGCTATATTGTGCTGAAAAAAACATTTATTCCAGGGACAGAAAACTCTAGGTAGGGACAGTGTCAGTTTCTTTCACTCTGCAAGTCCTTGTTTCCAGGGACCTGGAAGGACAGTGAGTGAATTGTCCTTTTGCTATATTGTGATTAAAAAAAACATTTTTTTCTAGGGACAGAAAACTGTAGGTAGGGAGAGTGTTTTTTTTCTTTCACTCTGCAAGTCCTTGTTTCCAGGGACCTGTAAGGACAGTGAGTTAATTTTCCTTGTGCTATATTGTGATTAAAAAAAACATTTATTCTAGGGACAGAAAACTCTAGGTAGGGACAGTGTCAGTTTCTTTCACTCTGCAAGTCCTTGTTTCCAGGGACCTGGAAGGACAGTGAGTGAATTGTCCTTTTGCTATATTGTGATTAAAAAAAACATTTATTCTAGGGACAGAAAACTCTAGGTAGGGACAGTGTCAGTTTCTTTCACTCTGCAAGTCCTTGTTTCCAGGGACCTGGAAGGACAGTGAGTGAATTGTCCTTTTGCTATATTGTGATTAAAAAAAACATTTTTTTCTAGGGACAGAAAACTGTAGGTAGGGAGAGTATTTTTTTTCTTTCACTCTGCAAGTCCTTGTTTCCAGGGACCTGTAAGGACAGTGAGTTAATTGTCCTTGTGCTATATTGTGCTGAAAAAAACATTTATTCCAGGGACAGAAAACTCTAGGTAGGGACAGTGTCAGTTTCTTTCACTCTGCAAGTCCTTGTTTCCAGGGACCTGGAAGGACAGTGAGTGAATTGTCCTTTTGCTATATTGTGATTAAAAAAAACATTTTTTTCTAGGGACAGAAAACTGTAGGTAGGGAGAGTATTTTTTTTCTTTCACTCTGCAAGTCCTTGTTTCCAGGGACCTGTAAGGACAGTGAGTTAATTGTCCTTGTGCTATATTGTGCTGAAAAAAACATTTATTCCAGGGACAGAAAACTCTAGGTAGGGACAGTGTCAGTTTCTTTCACTCTGCAAGTCCTTGTTTCCAGGGACCTGGAAGGACAGTGAGTGAATTGTCCTTTTGCTATATTGTGATTAAAAAAAACATTTTTTTCTAGGGACAGAAAACTGTAGGTAGGGAGAGTATTTTTTTTCTTTCACTCTGCAAGTCCTTGTTTCCAGGGACCTGTAAGGACAGTGAGTTAATTGTCCTTGTGCTATATTGTGCTGAAAAAAACATTTATTCCAGGGACAGAAAACTCTAGGTAGGGACAGTGTCAGTTTCTTTCACTCTGCAAGTCCTTGTTTCCAGGGACCTGGAAGGACAGTGAGTGAATTGTCCTTTTGCTATATTGTGATTAAAAAAAACATTTTTTTCTAGGGACAGAAAACTGTAGGTAGGGAGAGTGTTTTTTTTCTTTCACTCTGCAAGTCCTTGTTTCCAGGGACCTGTAAGGACAGTGAGTTAATTTTCCTTGTGCTATATTGTGATTAAAAAAAACATTTATTCTAGGGACAGAAAACTCTAGGTAGGGACAGTGTCAGTTTCTTTCACTCTGCAAGTCCTTGTTTCCAGGGACCTGGAAGGACAGTGAGTGAATTGTCCTTTTGCTATATTGTGATTAAAAAAAACATTTTTTTCTAGGGACAGAAAACTGTAGGTAGGGAGAGTGTTTTTTTTCTTTCACTCTGCAAGTCCTTGTTTCCAGGGACCTGTAAGGACAGTGAGTTAATTTTCCTTGTGCTATATTGTGATTAAAAAAAACATTTATTCTAGGGACAGAAAACTCTAGGTAGGGACAGTGTCAGTTTCTTTCACTCTGCAAGTCCTTGTTTCCAGGGACCTGGAAGGACAGTGAGTGAATTGTCCTTTTGCTATATTGTGATTAAAAAAAACATTTATTCTAGGGACAGAAAACTCTAGGTAGGGACAGTGTCAGTTTCTTTCACTCTGCAAGTCCTTGTTTCCAGGGACCTGGAAGGACAGTGAGTGAATTGTCCTTTTGCTATATTGTGATTAAAAAAAACATTTATTCTAGGGACAGAAAACTCTAGGTAGGGACAGTGTCAGTTTCTTTCACTCTGCAAGTCCTTGTTTCCAGGGACCTGGAAGGACAGTGAGTGAATTGTCCTTTTGCTATATTGTGATTAAAAAAACATTTATTCTAGGGACAGAAAACTCTAGGTAGGGACAGTGTCAGTTTCTTTCACTCTGCAAGTCCTTGTTTCCAGGGACCTGGAAGGACAGTGAGTGAATTGTCCTTTTGCTATATTGTGATTAAAAAAAACATTTATTCTAGGGACAGAAAACTCTAGGTAGGGACAGTGTCAGTTTCTTTCACTCTGCAAGTCCTTGTTTCCAGGGACCTGGAAGGACAGTGAGTGAATTGTCCTTTTGCTATATTGTGATTAAAAAAAACATTTTTTTCTAGGGACAGAAAACTGTAGGTAGGGAGAGTATTTTTTTTCTTTCACTCTGCAAGTCCTTGTTTCCAGGGACCTGTAAGGACAGTGAGTTAATTGTCCTTGTGCTATATTGTGCTGAAAAAAACATTTATTCCAGGGACAGAAAACTCTAGGTAGGGACAGTGTCAGTTTCTTTCACTCTGCAAGTCCTTGTTTCCAGGGACCTGGAAGGACAGTGAGTGAATTGTCCTTTTGCTATATTGTGATTAAAAAAAACATTTTTTTCTAGGGACAGAAAACTGTAGGTAGGGAGAGTATTTTTTTTCTTTCACTCTGCAAGTCCTTGTTTCCAGGGACCTGTAAGGACAGTGAGTTAATTGTCCTTGTGCTATATTGTGCTGAAAAAAACATTTATTCCAGGGACAGAAAACTCTAGGTAGGGACAGTGTCAGTTTCTTTCACTCTGCAAGTCCTTGTTTCCAGGGACCTGGAAGGACAGTGAGTGAATTGTCCTTTTGCTATATTGTGATTAAAAAAAACATTTTTTTCTAGGGACAGAAAACTGTAGGTAGGGAGAGTGTTTTTTTTCTTTCACTCTGCAAGTCCTTGTTTCCAGGGACCTGTAAGGACAGTGAGTTAATTTTCCTTGTGCTATATTGTGATTAAAAAAAACATTTATTCTAGGGACAGAAAACTCTAGGTAGGGACAGTGTCAGTTTCTTTCACTCTGCAAGTCCTTGTTTCCAGGGACCTGGAAGGACAGTGAGTGAATTGTCCTTTTGCTATATTGTGATTAAAAAAAACATTTATTCTAGGGACAGAAAACTCTAGGTAGGGACAGTGTCAGTTTCTTTCACTCTGCAAGTCCTTGTTTCCAGGGACCTGGAAGGACAGTGAGTGAATTGTCCTTTTGCTATATTGTGATTAAAAAAAACATTTTTTTCTAGGGACAGAAAACTGTAGGTAGGGAGAGTATTTTTTTTCTTTCACTCTGCAAGTCCTTGTTTCCAGGGACCTGTAAGGACAGTGAGTTAATTGTCCTTGTGCTATATTGTGCTGAAAAAAACATTTGTTCCAGGGACAGAAAACTCTAGGTAGGGACAGTGTCAGTTTCTTTCACTCTGCAAGTCCTTGTTTCCAGGGACCTGGAAGGACAGTGAGTGAATTGTCCTTTTGCTATATTGTGATTAAAAAAAAACATTTTTTTCTAGGGACAGAAAACTGTAGGTAGGGAGAGTATTTTTTTTCTTTCACTCTGCAAGTCCTTGTTTCCAGGGACCTGTAAGGACAGTGAGTTAATTGTCCTTGTGCTATATTGTGCTGAAAAAAACATTTATTCCAGGGACAGAAAACTCTAGGTAGGGACAGTGTCAGTTTCTTTCACTCTGCAAGTCCTTGTTTCCAGGGACCTGGAAGGACAGTGAGTGAATTGTCCTTTTGCTATATTGTGATTAAAAAAAACATTTTTTTCTAGGGACAGAAAACTGTAGGTAGGGAGAGTGTTTTTTTTCTTTCACTCTGCAAGTCCTTGTTTCCAGGGACCTGTAAGGACAGTGAGTTAATTTTCCTTGTGCTATATTGTGATTAAAAAAAACATTTATTCTAGGGACAGAAAACTCTAGGTAGGGACAGTGTCAGTTTCTTTCACTCTGCAAGTCCTTGTTTCCAGGGACCTGGAAGGACAGTGAGTGAATTGTCCTTTTGCTATATTGTGATTAAAAAAAACATTTTTTTCTAGGGACAGAAAACTGTAGGTAGGGAGAGTATTTTTTTTCTTTCACTCTGCAAGTCCTTGTTTCCAGGGACCTGTAAGGACAGTGAGTTAATTGTCCTTGTGCTATATTGTGCTGAAAAAAACATTTATTCCAGGGACAGAAAACTCTAGGTAGGGACAGTGTCAGTTTCTTTCACTCTGCAAGTCCTTGTTTCCAGGGACCTGGAAGGACAGTGAGTGAATTGTCCTTTTGCTATATTGTGATTAAAAAAAACATTTTTTTCTAGGGACAGAAAACTGTAGGTAGGGAGAGTGTTTTTTTTCTTTCACTCTGCAAGTCCTTGTTTCCAGGGACCTGTAAGGACAGTGAGTTAATTTTCCTTGTGCTATATTGTGATTAAAAAAAACATTTTTTCTAGGGACAGAAAACTGTAGGTAGGGAGAGTGTTTTTTTTCTTTCACTCTGCAAGTCCTTGTTTCCAGGGACAGAGAAGGACACCTGAAGGTAGCCCTTATTGCTTTTTTCCCATCTCCCTGCAGGCCATCTATTAGAATGTCTGGAAGGCAAACAAGGAGAGGCAGACAGTCAGGAGGCAATAAAAGAGGGCAAGCAGGCTCTGTGTCTGGGGGCAACAGTGCTGGTCGTGGACGCGGTGCATTGTCATCAGCACATGGCCATGGGACACGCTTGTCCTTCTTTTCGGCAGCTGGACATGTTGAGCCACATCATGCCGAAGACTTGGTAGAGTGGATGACCAAGCCCTCCTCCTCCTCCTCATCCTCTCTCACCCAGGCTCAGGGTACTGGAAAAGCAGCTGCCAAAGCGTCGTCTTCCCTGGTATCAATGTCAGACAAATCATCAGTCACTCCTTCCCTAGACCCACCATGTCCTCCTCCTGAGGAGTCCCCCGAACTGTTTCAGCACAGTGTTGGGTACATGCTCCAGGAGGATGCCCAGCGTTTCGAAGGGTCTGATGATGAAACCCAGCTAGAGGAAGGCAGTAGCGTGAGAGCAGACAGAGGGGATGCTCAAGAAGGACACCAATCTGGCAGTCATGTTCCAGCAGCTGCAGCATACTGCCAGATTGGCTCCAGTGATGAGGAGGGAGGGGATGATGAGGTCAATGACTCCACGTGGGTGCCTAATAGGAGAGAGGAGGAGGAGGAGGATGAGGAGGAGGCACATCTCCAACGAGGCAGGATGCCCTTTGGTGGCCAGCGTAAGGGCAGTACACCGACGGAATCACACCGCAGAGCTCCGCCTGTGCAGGGCGCTGCCTCTGCCCGTCATTCAAAAAGTTCTTTGGTGTGGGCCTTTTTTGAGGCTAGTGCATCAGATCGCACAGCTGCTGTTTGCAACATATGTCTCAAGCGTATATCGCGTGGCCAAAACATCAGCCGCTTGGGTACCACATGCCTGACCAGACATATGTTGACCTGCCATGCAGCTCGTTGGCAAGCCTACCTCAAAGACCCACACCAAAGAACAAAGCGGACCTCTCCTTGCACCGCATCAGCTGGGATCTCCAACCCCACTATAACTTCAGTCCTCTCTGAAACATGCACTGAGAGGAATGAAGGTGTAGAATTAGGTGTGTCACAGCCAAGTACTTGCGCCCACTCTGCTAGCAGTACACCGACGTCCGATTCTAGCAGGCAAATTTCCCTGCCCCAGCTGCTGGACCGTCGAAAGAAGTTCACTCCCAGCCATCCACATGCCCAGCGGTTGAATGCTAGCTTGGCTAAATTGCTAGCGCTTCAACTGCTGCCTTTTCAGTTGGTAGACTCGGCCCCCTTCCGTGAGTTTGTGCAATGTGCGGTTCCTCAGTGGCAGGTTCCCAAACGCCACTTTTTCTCACGGAAGGCTATTCCGGCTCTCTACCGGCATGTGGAAGGCAATGTCTTGGCCTCGCTGGACAGGGCGGTCAGCGGTAAGGTGCATATTACCGCTGACTCATGGTCCAGCAGGCATGGACAGGGACGTTACCTTTCTTTCACGGCCCATTGGGTCACTCTTTTGGCAGCTGGGAAGGATTCAGGACAAGGTGCAGTAGTGTTGGAGGTTGTCCCACCGCCACGCCTCCAAAATGCTACTACTGGTTGTGACACACCTCTCTCCTCCACCCCCTCCTCTTCTTCTTCCTCCATGGCCTCTTCCTGTGGTTTGTCCTATGAACCAGCGGTGCTCCGTAGCCGTTCACGGGGCTACGCAAGTACGCAGGCAAAAAGATGCCATGCCGTGCTTGCGCTGGTGTGTTTGGGGGACAGAAGCCACACTGGGGCAGAGGTCCTGTCTGCTCTGCAGGGCCAGGCCGAGAGGTGGTTGACGCCACGCCAGCTTAAGCCAGGAATGGTGGTTTGCGACAATGGCACCAACCTCCTCTCCGCCCTCCGACAGGGACAACTGACCCATGTGCCCTGTGTGGCTCACGTCCTTAACCTGGTGGTGCAGCGGTTCTTGGGCAGGTACCCGGGCTTACAGGATGTCCTGAGGCAGGCCAGGAAAGTCTGTGTGCATTTCCGCAGATCTTATAATGCCAGTGCTCGCCTGGCTGAGCTGCAAAAGGAGTTGAACCTGCCCAAGAACCGCCTTATATGTGACATGCCCACCAGGTGGAACTCAACGTTGGCCATGCTGCAGCGGCTGCACACGCAGCAGAGGGCCATCAATGAGTACCTGTGCGACTACGGCACCAGGACAGGGTCAGGGGAGCTTGGTTTTTTTTCTCCACGCCAGTGGGGCATGATCAGGGATGCATGCACTGTCCTGGCACCATTTGAGGAGGCCACGAGGATGGTGAGCAGTGACAGTGCATGCATCAGTGACACTGTACCTCTTGTCCACCTGTTGGAGCACACGCTGCGTGGAATAATGGACAGGGCACTTGAGGCAGAACAGAGGCAGGAAGAGGAGGACTTCCTTGCCTCTCAAGGCCCCCTTTACCCAGACAGTGTTCCTTCTGTCCCACCCATCGCACAGGAAGAGGAGGAGGAGGAGGAGGAGGAGGAGGATTGTGTCAGCATGGAGGTGGAGGCTGGCACTCAGCATCATCAGCAGCAGTCTTTTAGGGATGATTTACAGTCCCAAGAAACCAGTGGACTTGTACGTGGCTGGGAGGAGGTGGCTGCGGATCATGTCGTCCTTAGTGACCCAGAGGACTCCGGAGCGAATGCCTCAGCAAACCTACGCTGCATGGCCTCCCTGATCCTGCAAAGTCTGCGGAAGGATCCTCGTATTCTTCGGATCAAGGAGAGGGACCATTACTGGCTGGCCACTCTCCTTGATCCACGGTACAAGGGTAAGGTTGCGGACCTTATGTTACCGTCGCAGAGGGAGCAGAGGATGAGACAACTCCGGGAGGCCTTGCAGAAAGGTCTGTGCAACGCGTTCCCAGAGACTGGGAGGTTGCAAACTCCTGGTCCTGGACAACGAGTTGCTGAGGCTTCGGCCAGTCAAAGAAGGAGCGGTGGGGAAGGTGGCCGTCTGACCGATGCGTTCAGACAATTCTTTAGTCCGCAGCCCCAAAGTATGATTGGTTCCAGCAACCATCGCCAGCGTCTGATAAACATGGTGCAGGAATATCTAGGGGCAAGGTCAGACTTGGACACCTTCCCCACCGAAAATCCTCTGGCTTACTGGGTCTTGAGGATGGATCACTGGCCAGAGCTTGCACAGTATGCAATTGAGCTACTGGCCTGTCCTGCATCCAGCGTTCTTTCGGAACGCACATTCAGTGCTGCTGGAGGATTTGTCACGGATCACAGGGTGCGCCTGTCCACCGACTCGGTTGATCGACTGACTTTCATCAAGATGAACCAGTCTTGGATCACCACCAGCTACCACACACCTGATGCTGATATAACAGACTAATTGATTTTAAAATGTCACATCCCTTCAAGACTGATGCTGATGCTGAGTGCCTGTGCTGTTATGTTGACTGGCTATCCTCCTCCTCCGAGTCCTCAATGATACGATTGATGATGATAGCTTGGAAGATCATTTTTGTTTATGGGTGCCGCCACCAGTGCCTAACGCCCAATTTTTCAGCCCCTGTTTAACAGGGGCGTGTAATTACAATTTTTGAAGCAATACTTTGCAACAGGGCTCATTGCTGTGCTCCAAGTACAGTATCTGTGAGGAGTTGCAGTGTTGTGCCACCAGTGCCTAAGGCCCAATTTTTCAGCCCCTGTTTAACAGGGGCGTGTCATTACAATTTTTGAAGCAATACTTTGCAACAGGGCTCATTGCTGTGCTCCAAGTACAGTATCTGTGAGGGGTTGCAGTGTTGTGCCACCAGTGCCTAAGGCCCAATTTTTCAGCCCCTGTTCAACAGGGGCATGTAATTACAATTCTTGATCTAATAATTCACAGCAGGGCCCATTGCTGCACCCACCAAGAGTAACTGTCAGGGCTTACAGTGTTGTGGCACCAGCACCACCATCAAAGGCCCAATTTTTACTACCACTGTTCAACAATTATATGTAATTAAAATTCCTGATATAATAGTTGACAGCAGGGCGTTCCAGCACCAACCAAGAGTAACTGTGAGTGCTTACAGTGTTGTGCCAACACCAACAACTAAGGGGCCTATTTCTGCAGAGTATATACGGCAGGTCCCTACTTTCAAACATCCAACTTACAAACGACTCCTACTTGCAAACGCAAGAAGACAACAGGAAGTGAGAGGAAATCTACCACTAGGAAGGAAAATTCTCTCCTGTAAGAATAAATATGGGAGAAAGGTGTCTCCTCTGTACTGATGCTTTATCAGCAATCCTTGTTTCAAGAAAAACACCACATTTCAAAAACAGTTGTCATTGGGACGGAAAGTGAGG
The DNA here is from genome assembly GCA_029206835.1 of Rana muscosa. NCBI lineage: Eukaryota > Metazoa > Chordata > Amphibia > Anura > Ranidae > Rana > Rana muscosa. Next base: position 78,108,171 of record CM055121.1, read on the forward strand.
TGAAATGTTCTGAACAGGGGCACAGACAGCAAAACAAATGTTACAGGGGTGATAACCCTTACCTATGTTTTCCAAAAAGTTTAAAAATAGATTTTTGGGCTGGAGCTACACTTCAACAATGTACCTGTTCAAAATTACAAACAGATTCTACATAAGAACAAACCTACAGTCCCTGTCTTGTATGCACCGCCTGTATACGGCTGTTCAGAGTATATAGGGCCTTTTTTATTTTATGTGCGGGGTTCCCCTTAATATCCATACAAGACCCAAAGGGGCTGGTAATGGGCTGGGGTAGGGGGGGGGGGGGGGTCATGGGGTAGCTATGCCATTTTTCTTAAAGAATTTCATCCATATTACCGGGACCAGACATTACATTAAAGCCGCAAGCAGTTTTAAATGGCTTTTTTTTCCTTTAGAAGTGTCATTTTGTGCAGGGACAGTTCTAAACACGGGAAACACGTGGCACTTCACAGGCATACTTTAGACACCCCCCAGGTACGATATTTAAAGGAATATTTGACTTTTTTTTTTTCACTTTATGCATCATTAAAATGACTGCTCCCGAAAAACGACCGTTTTTAAAACTTCTTTTTGCATTGATACATGTCCCCTGGTGCAGAACCCGGGTTCCCAAACCCTTTTTAGGACAATAACATGCATAATAGTTGTTATAATTAGCACTTTAGAATTCGAACGTTCGCATCCATTGTATTTAATAGGGTTCTAATGTTCGTTCGAACTTCCGGTCCGTTCGCGGGTTCTGGTGCGAACCGAACCCGGGGGTGTTCGGCTCATCACTACTCTCTGAGTGGTGCTGCCTGCAACACGGCCGGGGTAAATGGTCCTGGGCTTCTCAACCGCTGGATCTACTTCAAATAGAAACTCCCCACAGGCCTCGCATCGCCCGAACGGCTTCAGTTGGCACACCAGTCCCGAACAACCGGGACAAATCACACCCAGGGCCTCAACGTCCATGCATGAATACAGGGCGAATCGTCCCCTTGGCTTTAGCCGAATCCCTGTATCGGTCACCGGAGCAGCAGCAGTCAAAGACGTGGTAGAAGGATGAAGTGGAACCCACGTTGTTTGTCCGAACATGGTGACTTGCTGTTGGTCCATCGCGAACTGCAAAGTTTTGCGCCAACGTCCCACGTGTAGTCCTTCACACGTATTGGACTCCTCCCCTTTGCTCCAGTTCGCGGGCTTTTCTTCTTTTTCCTTTCTGAGTCACGCCCACGAACTAAGCGGTGGGGGTGTGCCTGGTGGCGCAGTGCAAATAGAAACCCCCACGTGTACTACTTCACACGGCTGGGCTCCCCCCTTCTCTCTCTCTTCTGCACGGGCCTTTCCCTTCACTGGGTCATGTCCACGACTTCCAGCAGGGATGCACTTTGGCCAATAACGTGGCCCACCTACTCGGAACTCCTCCCGGCAGACACGTTCAACTCCGTAGTAACACGAACACCAATCCCGGACTCGAGCCAACACGTGTAGCGGCCCCCTCTCTCTCCTCTCTTTAACAGCTCGTCACTCTCTTGTCTAGGGGTCACCACGCCAAGCCTTCAACTCAGATGTTTGTGTGGTGTAAGCAAAGTTCTTATTTTACCTTTGGGTCGGTGTTCTGCACCTGGAGCCTCCAAAGAGAGTTACCTTGAACAATGTCTGCCAGAAAACGAGCCCCACACCATTAAAGTCCAACACTCCTTTATTCTTCTCAATGCAAAAGTGAACATAATCAGTTGGACCCCTTAGAGAACAGAACAGACAAGGAGGTGTGGATGCGAGTAGGCCCAGACACAATGAACTCTCAACTTTCCTTCCTGAAAGTGGGTTGCGGTCTCCGAGCGAGGGGGAATTTCCTTCCAGGCGGTCTCCGATGGAAGGCTCACCTGTCACCGGCAATATGCTGCACCGGGTCTTCAAGCAAGTGTCTCCCACTGGTCCATTACGCCTTCCGGATTCGGGTACCCACTCCCGGGGTTCCTTAGGATCTCCTTCCCTTGCGGAACTCAGTGGTGGGCACTGAGCTCCAGACCTCCATCCGAGTACCTCACCCCAGGCTAAAGGTGCCTGGGATGGAACACAACCTCCGAACGTCCTCTAGGCCTAGGCCGCCTAGAGGACCGACACGAACCACCACCCACAGGCTGAAGGTGCCTGGGACTCGACCCCATGACAAAGATGCCCGGCCCCTTTATACCCTCTCCCAGCAAGCACGGCGGGTTCCCCGCCCCACCATACCGCTGCCGAGGGAGGACAAAAAGGGAGCACAGCAATGGTTCAACCCCAGCCCAAGGCGACAGCGCCACCCGTGGGGCTGCAGGGAACTGCACATCACTGGTGTCTCTGCCAGTTTTAAACACACAGAAAAGTGTATACCCGCTACACAGTGTTGTATGAGCGCGCAATTGTCATTCAAAGTGCATCAGCGCTGAAATGTGAAAATTGGTCTGGGCAGGAAGGGGGTTTAAGTGGCCAGTGCGCAAGTGGTTAATATAAGGCTACATGCACACAGACGTTTTTCCAGCCGCTTGTTTGAGCGTTTTTTGCAGCTTAAAAACGTCTCTCCATGTTAGCCTATGGCCTCATGGACACCATGGCGTTTTTGAGCTGTAAATGGCATAGGCGTTTTTATGCCCCATGTACACGGGATGCTGGTGCAAAGTGTTCAGAACTAAGAAAAAGGAGCAAAAAAGGAAGCCGGTGAGGCTGCAAAATTGTACCAAGGGGGAAGGGTGGGACTTTAAATGAAGCCCATGGTAACAATGAAGAACAATTGTAGTGGATATAAAATATTTATTAATACATTTTTACATGTTACAATACATGGGTTACATAAAACAATACATCAATTGCACAGTTGCGGATGCCAGTACCTGACACGGTAATGCCAGGCGGCAACATGTCTGTACATAATGTAAAGGATTGCATACTGACGAATGCCAGCTTCTAACACGGTAATGCCAGGCGGCAACATGTCTGAAAACAATGTACACATAATAGGTTAAAGGGTCCACCTATGTTCATAAATTGGGTATAATTTTAGGAAACATACAATCTGCATGGTCTAATATTGACTAATCCCTGTGGATAGAATTGGCACATAACTTGGTAAACAGGTAGCTCGACGCGTTTCGCGGCTTGAAACCGCTCTTCAGGAGCAGGTGTAGGAAGTTTCTGCAATAAAAAATGCATTGCTGAGTAAACTAGCTTATGTTGGTATAAGGATGGATGGTTGCAATCAAGCAGCCATCCCAAGGTAAAAAAGTATCACTAACAAGTGTATGTGCAATAAATGGCACACCAGCAGGGACTGTGGACCACTCAAGGGGGGGTCGATATCGGGAGCTATGGGGGAGGCGCCACCACGAACAGCGCCACAGGCGGATCCGGGCACACCGAGCAATCCTGAGGGGGGGCGGCATAAAGATATAAACAGTGAGTATGAGTGTAATGGAACCTAAAGTAACTGATTGGAGTGGGTAAAAAATTGGAATATTGAAATGTGAGTGTGCAGCAATGGTGAAAGTAATAGATGGGGGTGTAGGTGGAGGACCATGGAGAAGGCCGACCCCAACACACCGGATGACTATGGGGGGGAGATGAGGGAAGGGAAAGTGAAGGAGAGTGAGCGGTACAGTGAAGTGCCATTGGGGAAGGAATGAGAGAAATGCAATCCAAGGAAGGAAGTGTGGGATGGTGATAGGAAATGGGGTGCCGGTGGAGGGCTATGGACAGAGTCAACCACCCCGCACCAAGTGGTTGAAGAGGAAAGTGGGGGAAAGGAGAAGTGAAGGAAGGGTGAACAGTGAAGTGAGTTACCTGGTGCTTGGAGTGGAAAGAGACGTCCAAACCAGGAGGGGCGTGAGGAGTGATATGCAGGAGGGCTCGGAGCGGTCCAGACCCAGCCAGGGGAGCTGCCCATAAATGCGCGCCGCCGCCGACCAAGCCCCCAACATCACACACACAGGCGTAAGGGGGAGGGGGCGCGGAGAGGCCGGCACCCAGGCGGTGATTCGCCCGGCAGTCAGCCCCAACACGCCCCCACCCAGGTCCGTGAGATGGAGTACCGCCGGAGGGATGGCGTCACCAGGACGCCGCACATCCGGCATGTAGGTGTGACATCGATGCGCAGTGACGGCGCGTCCACCCCGACCGCCCAAAAGAGGGGGCGGGAGGAGGAACTCCCACAGTGCGCATCGCAACTCCCGAATCAACAAGACCGGGCAGCACACAGTGTCCCCATAGGGGCCAATGCACACTAGTAAAGAGATGGAAGAAAGGAACTAATGGTAAAGCTAGATGGCAAAGGATGAGAATGTAAATAGGTATAGAAAGTACGCAAAATAAAAAAGGGAAAAACAAGTATAGACCACTATTTCTAGGGCAGACTAAAAAAAAAAAAAAAAAAAAAAAACTTTTGATGTTACCATGAGCTTCCATCCCTGAATTAATGAATAAGAAAAAATGGAGGGGAGGGAAATGGGACTTTTTGTGAGGTCAGGACCGGGTAGGGCCCTGCACCTCCATCCCTGTCATATTGAGAAAAAGGAGCAAAAAAGGAAGCCGGTGAGGCTGCAAAATTACACCAAGGGGGAAGGGTGGGACTTTAAATGAAGCCCATGGTAACAAAGAAGAACAACAATTGTAGTGGATATAAAATATTTATTAATACATTTTGTGAGAGGGTTGGCTCAGCAGCGGGTGTGTGTGACCCCCTGGCTGGGTTCACCACACAAAAACAGCCACAGCAGACAGTGGTAGGAGAAAACAAAAGGGTGTGGTTTTATTTGAACTATATACAGGCAAAAAATACAGCAAAAACAAAAGAAACATGAAAAGAAATCCTGGTCAACTTGACCGCTCACTACACACGTTGGTGTCCCTAACTAACAACTGGGTACAGCCTTGTAATGTCCCAGTCCCTATCTCCCTGCTTTTTTGAAGTTTTTAGCAATAACCACACAGGCTTTGGCTCACCGCACAGAGATCACACTCCCCAGACTATCCACACAGATCTAGTTCCAGGTTTGAGCATCTCCCTTAGCATGCTGGGAGTTCTTGTAGAGGCCCTAACGAGCCCACTTACTTCAGCTGGGCTCATTAACTCTTCCCCTGCAAGACTCCCCTCACTCCCCCTAGTGGTATAAATCGGCATAAAGCCTGAATCTAGGACATATATACCTTCCATCCTGGATGCAACCTGGTGATTTTACCTGCATGCTGTCACAATTTTTACATGTTACAATACATGGGTTACATAAAACAATACATCAATTGCACAGTGGCGGATGCCAGTACCTGACACGGTAATGCCAGGCGGCAACATGTCTGTATATAATGTAAAGGATTGCATACTGGCGAATGCCAGCTCCTAACACGGTAATGCCAGGCGGCAACATGTCTGAAAACAATGTACACATAATAGGTTAAAGGGTCCACCTATGTTCATAAATTGGGTATAATTTTAGGAAACATACAATCTGCATGGTCTAATATTGACTAATCCCTGTGGATAGAATTGGCACATAACTTGGTAAACAGGTAGCTCGACCCGTTTCGCGGCTTGAAACCGCTCTTCAGGAGCAGGTGTAGGAAGTTTCTGCAATGAAAAATGCATTGCTGAGTAAACTAGCTTATGTTGGTATAAGGATGGATGGATGCAATCAAGCAGCCATCCCAAGGTAAAAAAGTATCACTAACATGTGTATGTGCAATAAATGGCACACCAGCAGGGACTGTGGACCACTTCAACCACTTGGTGTGGGGTGGTTGGCTCTGTCCATAGCCCTCCACCGGCACCCCATTTCCTATCACCATCCCACACTTCCCTCCTTGGAATGCACTTCTCTCATTCCTTCCCCACTGGCACTTCACTGTACCGCTCACTCTCTCTTCCCTCATCTCCCCCTCATAGTCATCCGGTGTGTTGGGGTCGGCCTTCTCCATGGTCCTCCTCCTACACCCCCATCTATTACTTTCACCATTGCTGCACACTCACATTTCAATATTCCAATTTTTTACCCACTCCAATCAGTTACTTTAGGTTCCATTACACTCATACTCACTGTTTATATCTTTATGCCCCCCCCTCAGGATTGCTTGGTGTGCCCGGATCCACCTGTGGCGCTGTTCGTGGTGGCGCCTCCGCTGAACACGCCCCCTCAGCTCCCGATATCGACCCCCCCTTGAGTGGTCCACAGTCCCTGCTGGTGTGCCATTTATTGCACATACACATGTTAGTGATACTTTTTTACCTTGGGATGGCTGCTTGATTGCATCCATCCATCCTTATACCAACATAAGCTAGTTTACTCAGCAATGCATTTTCCATTGCAGAAACTTCCTACACTTGCTCCTGAAGAGCGGTTTCAAGCCGCGAAACGTGTCGAGCTACCTGTTTACCAAGTTATGTGCCAATTCTATCCACAGGGATTAGTCAATATTAGACCATGCAGATTGTATGTTTCCTAAAATTATACCCAATTTATGAACATAGGTGGACCCTTTAACCTATTATGTGTACATTGTTTTCAGACATGTTGCCTCCTGGCATTACCGTGTTAGGAGCTGGCATTCGCCAGTATGCAATCCTTTACATTATATACAGACATGTTGCCGCCTGGCATTACCGTGTCAGGTACTGGCATCCGCCACTGTGCAATTGATGTATTGTTTTATGTAACCCATGTATTGTAACATGTACAAATGTATTAATAAATATTTTATATCCACTACAATTGTTCTTCTTTGTTACCATGGGCTTAATTTAAAGTCCCACCCTTCCCCCTTGGTGCAATTTTGCAGCCTCACCGGCTTCCTTTTTTGCTCCTTTTTCTCAATATGACAGGGATGGAGGTGCAGGGCCCTACCCGGTCCTGACCTCGCGAAAAGTCCCATTTCCCTCCCCTCCATTTTTTCTTATTCATTAATTCAGGGATGGAAGCTCATGGTAACATCCAAAGTTTTTTTTTTTTTTTTTTCATTCTGCTCTTTAATAGTCTGCCCTTGAAATAGTGGTCTATGCTTGTTTTTCCCTTTTTATTTTGCGTACTTTCTATACCTATTTACATTCTCATCCTTTGCCATCTAGCTTTACCATTAGTTCCTTTCTTCCATCTTTTTACTAGTGTGCATTGGCCCCTATGGGGACACTGTGTGCTGCCCGGTCTTGTCGATTCGGGAGTTGCGATGCGCACTGTGGGAGTTCCTCCTCCCGCCCCCTCTTTTGGGCGGTCGGGGGGTGGACGCGCCGTCACTGCGCATCGACGTCACACCTACTTGCTGGATGTGCGGCGTCCTGGTGACGCCATCCCTCCGGCGGTACTCCATCTCACGGACCTGGGTGTGGCCGTGTTGGGGCTGACTGCCGGGCGAATCACCGCCTGGGTGCCGGCGTCTCCGCGCCCCCTCCCCCTTACGCCTGTGCGTGTGATGTTGGGGCTTGGTCGGCGGCGGCGCGCATTTATGGGCAGCTCCCCTGGCTGGGTCTGGACCGCTCCGAGCCCTCCTGCATATCGCTTCTCACGTCCCTCCTGGATTGGACGTCTCTTTCCACTCCAAGCACCAGGTAACTCACTTCACTGTTCACCCTTCCTTCACTTCTCCTTTCCCCCACTTTCCTCTTCAACCACTTGGTGCGGGGTGGTTGGCTCTGTCCATAGCCCTCCACCGGCACCCCATTTCCTATCACCATCCCACACTTCCTTCCTTGGATTGCACTTCTCTCATTCCTTCCCCACTGGCACTTCACTGTACCGCTCACTCTCCTTCACTTTCCCTTCCCTCATCTCCCCCTCATAGTCATCCGGTGTGTTGGGGTCGGCCTTCTCCATGGTCCTCCACCTACACCCCCATCTATTACTTTCACCATTGCTGCACACTCACATTTCAATATTCCAATTTTTTACCCACTCCAATCAGTTACTTTAGGTTCCATTACACTCATACTCACTGTTTATATCTTTATGCCCCCCCTCAGGATTGCTCGGTGTGCCCGGATCCACCTGTGGTGCTGTTCATGGTGGCCCCTGCTGAACACGCCCCCTCAGCTCCCGATATCGACCCCCCCTTGAGTGGTCCACAGTCCCTGCTGGTGTGCCATTTATTGCACATACACATGTTAGTGATACTTTTTTTACCTTGGGATGGCTGCTTGATTGCATCCATCCATCCTTATACCAACATAAGCTAGTTTACTCAGCAATGCATTTTTCATTGCAGAAACTTCCTACACCTGCTCCTGAAGAGAGGTTTCAAGCCGCGAAATGCGTTGAGCTACCTGTTTACCAAGTTATGTGCCAATTCTATCCACAGGGATTAGTCAATATTAGACCATGCAGATTGTATGTTTTCTAAAATTTATACCCAATTTATGAACATAGGTGGACCCTTTAACCTATTATGTGTACATTGTTTTCAGACATGTTGCCACCTGGCATTACCGTGGTAGGAGCTGGCATTCGCCAGTATGCAATCCTTTACATTATATACAGACATGTTGCCGCCTGGCATTACCGTGTCAGGTACTGACATCCGCCACTGTGCAATTGATGTATTGTTTTATGTAACCCATGTATTGTAACATGTAAAAATGTATTAATAAATATTTTATATCCACTACAAATGTTCTTCTTTGTTACCATGGGCTTCATTTAAAGTCCCACCCTTCCCCCTTGGTGCAATTTTGCAGCCTAACCGGCTTTCTTTTTTGCTACTTTTTCTCAATATGACTGGGATGGGGGTGCAGTGCCCTACCCGGTCCTGACCTTGCAAAAAGTCCCATTTCCCTCCCCTCCATTTTTTCTTGTTCAGAACTAAGGTTGAAAGCGGCGTTTAGAAAGGCGCGCTTTGTGGCGTTTGCATGCCGCGTTTTACCACATTTGCGTCTATATGCGTTTAGTTAGAAAACATCATAAGGAGCCGCCCTAAGCTCCAAAAACAGTATTATTAACGATTTCAGCTATTTTGTGAGACCAGAGTGAGTATCAGCAGCTGAGAGAGCAGCAGTGTAGTTGTATTTAGCGTGTCACTTGCCACAAGTTGTGGATTGTGCACTTGCCACGTCAGCTGCCCCAAGTTGTGGATTGTCCACTTACCACGTCACCTGCCCCAAGTTGTGGATTGTCCACAATGCAATGGAAGCAATTTCATAATTTTTTTGATATATATATATATATATATATATATATATATATATATACTGTGAGGGGGTTAACTCGGTAGCGGGTGTGTGTGACCCCCTGGTTGGGCTCCCCACACAAAAACAGGGCCAGCAGACGGAGGTTGTGGTTTTCAAAATCAAAAGGTGCGGTTTATTTCTCTATGTACAGTGACAAAAACACAGCAAAGCCAAAAAGAAACATAAACAAAATAAATCCTGGTCAGTTTGACCTCTGACTAAACATGCAGGTTTCCTAAACTAACAACTGGGATCAGCCTGGTGCTGTCCTAGTCCCTAAGTCCCTGGTTTAGTAAAAGTCCAAACAAATAGCCACACAGGCTTTGCCTCACCGCACAGGGGTTCACTCTCCCTAGACAGTCCACACAGGTCTGGGTCCAGGCATGAGCTAACATCTAATGAAGCTGGGAGTTTTTATAAAGGCCTTAAATGAGCTGACAAGCTTCAGCTGGTCTCATCAACTCCCTGCCTGCACGACGCCCAGCCCTCTCTCTAGAGGTATGAGTCATCCATGAGCCCACTAGCCTCAGCTGGGCTTCATCAACTCCCTAGTTGTATAAGTCGGCATAAAGCCTGAATCTGGGAGAAATATATCTACCCCCCTGGATGCAACCAGGTGACTTTACCTTCCTGCTGTCACATACCCCCCCTCTTGTTTTAACCTTGGGGTTGGAACACCAGCAATCAGGCATTCATGTACTCGAGACAAAGCATCCACATTCCCCATTTGAATGCCAGGGCGATGCTTTACTGTGAAGTTGAATTCCTGTAGGGCCAGGAACCACCTATTCACTCTTCTATTTGTCTCCTTGTTTTGAGCCATCCACTTTAACGGAGCGTGATCCGTAACCATGTCAAAGTGCCTACCTAGCAGATAGTACCGAAGGGAATCTAGAGCCCACTTCACCGCTAAACACTCCTTTTCAACCGTGGCGTAATTTACCTCATGGGACTTCAACTTCCTGCTGAGGTAAATGACTGGGTGCTCTTCCCCGTTCCAGACCTGGGACAATACTGCTCCTAACCCCACATCTGACGCATCACTTTGTACGACAAAGTCTTTAGAGAAGTCGGGTGAGTACAACACTGGCTGGCTACATAAGGCTTGTTTCAAGAATTGGAATGCTGCCTCAGCCTCGGGGGTCCATTTAATCATGACCGACCCTTTCCCTTTCGTCAGGTTGGTTAGGGGCACAGCCTTAGAAGCAAAGTGGGGAATGAAGCGCCGATAATAACCCGCGATTCCCAGAAAGGCCCGTACCTGCTTCTTGCTGTTGGGACGTGGCCAACTCTGGATGGCCTCGACTTTGTTGAGTTGGGGTTTTATCACTCCCCTGCCAATGGTGTACCCAAGATATTTGGCCTCCTCCTGCCCAATGGTACACTTCTTGGGGTTAGCCGTAAACCCCGCTTCCCGGATAGAGTCTAGGACTGCTTGCACTTTTGGCAGATGTGAGGCCCAATCTGTGCTATGGACAATTACGTCATCCAGGTAAGCCGCAGCATACTTCCGATGGGGCCTCAGTATCTGGTCCATTTTCCGCTGGAATGTGGCCGGCGCATTCTGTAACCCGAACGGCATTCTCTTATATTGGAACGCCCCGTCTGGGGTTACAAATGCGGTTTTCTCTTTGGCCGACTTGGCCAGGGGAATTTGCCAATGCCCTTTTGTGAGGTCAAGAGTCGTCATGTATCGGGCTGTTCCCAGCCGGTCGATCAACTCATCTATACGTGGCATGGGGTAGGTGTCAGATTTTGTAACTTTGTTCAACTGACGAAAATCGTTACAAAATCGCCAGCTCCCATCCGGTTTAGGCACCAACACAATGGGACTAGACCAATCACTTTGGGACTCCTCTATCACCCCTAAGTTCAGCATTTTCTGTACTTCCTCCCGTATTGCCTCCCGTCGGGCCTCTGGGATCCGATAGGGTTTTAACTTCACCCTTTCACCGGGCGGGGTAATAATATCATGCTCTACCCCAGATGTTTGTCCCGGCAGCTCAGAGAACACCTCCTTGTTGCGAAGCACAAACTCCTTAACCTCCTGTTGTTGGGGTTGTGACAAGGTGGCTGCTATTCCAACCTCCGGAATCACGCAACCAGTTTGAGCTGGTGACCAAGTTTCTGCGACTAGGGACTCTCTATCCCTCCAGGCTTTCAACAGATTAACGTGATATATCTGTTCGGGCTTTCGCCTTCCTGGTTGTCTGACCTTGTAATTCACTTCGCTCACTTTTTCCATTATCTCGTAGGGGCCTTGCCATTTGGCAAGGAATTTACTTTCAACCGTAGGGACAAGTACCAATATCCTATCCCCCGGGGAAAAGGTACGGGTCTTTGCTCCACGGTTGTACACTCTCTGCTGTGCCAACTGCGCTTGGGCCAAATGTTCCTTCACGATGGGCATTACCTGTGCAATTCGATCTTGCATCAGGGCGACATGCTCAATCACACTCCTGTGGGGAGAACTCTCACTTTCCCAAGTTTCCTTGGCAATATCCAACAGCCCTCTTGGGTGTCTCCCATACAGTAACTCAAAGGGGGAGAATCCCGTAGAGGATTGGGGCACCTCCCTAATAGCAAACATCAAATAAGGAAGTAGACAGTCCCAATCCTTTCCATCTCTATCCACCACTTTCTTCAACATTTGTTTTAGGGTTTTGTTGAATCTTTCAACCAGCCCATCGGTTTGGGGGTGATACACAGATGTACGCAATTGCGTCACTTTGAACAATTTACACAGCTCTTTCATAACCCGGGACATAAAGGGTGTACCTTGGTCCGTAAGCAGTTCTTTACAAATACCCACCCGGCTAAAAACAAGAGATAGCTCTTTGGCTATGGTTTTGGCCGAGGTATTTCTGAGAGGGATCGCTTCTGGATAACGGGTGGCATAGTCCATTATAACCAATATGTACTGGTGCCCCCTAGCGGACTTGATTATAGGACCTACCAAATCCATTGCGATTCTCTCAAACGGGACCTCAATGATGGGTAGAGGGACCAGCGGGCTACGGAAATGTGGCATCGGGGCCGACCTCTGACACACAGGGCAGGAGGAACAATAATTTTCTATGTCCTTCATCACCCCAGGCCAATAGAATCTCTGTAATACCCTCTCTCGGGTTTTCTCTGTCCCCAGATGACCTCCAAGAATGTGCCCATGGGCCAACTCCAACACCAACTTCCTGTAAGGTTTGGGCACCACAAGCTGCTCAACGGTTTCTTCTGCCCTTTTTGCCACCCGATACAGTAGGTCCTTCTCTACGCTGAAGTATGGGTAAGTGCAGGTATTATCTGGGTTCACTAACTCGCCATCTATTTCCACTACGTTTTCCCGTGCCTTTCTGGGTCTCCATGGCTTACCCACTTTTGAATGGCGGTAGGAAGAGCTCTCAAGAAACGATCCATCACAACACGTTCCACAATCTCCGGTGCGGACAAAGTCTCTGGCTGTAGCCACTTCCTGCTCAGGTGAATGAGATCATACATTTGAGACCTGGGGGGTTTTCCAAGCTGGAAAGTCCAGTTATGCACACGCTGAGCCCGGACAGCCAGGGTGACACCCAGCCTTGCCAATATTTCAGCTTTTAGCATCACATAGTCTTTTGCTTGGTCAGGCTCTAGGTCATAGTAAGCCTTCTGCGATTCACCAGTTAACAGAGGAGCCACCAGTCCAGCCCACTGCTCCTCAGGCCACTTTTCTCTTTCAGCAGTCCTTTCAAATGTGGTCAAAAATACCTCTGGATCATCCTCTCCAGTCATTTTTGTCAATAAACGACTCACCCCAAAGGACGCGGTATTAGTGGGACGGCTTTCCTCACTGGTCTGCGGACGTTGCTGCATTACTGCTTCCATTTGTTGTAGTCTCTGCTCTTGCTTCTGTAACAGGTCTATGAAGCGGGCCTCAGATTGCTGCTGGGCTTGTTGATGAGCTTGCTGCTGGGCTGCAAGGCTCCTTTGCAAACCTGCATTTGTCTGCTGTTGATTGGCATTTGCTAGAGCCAGCTGTTTCAGTATCTCCTCCATGCTGGCTTAAAAAAAACTGCCACTGGTTCTCCACCAACTGTGAGGGGGTTAACTCGGTAGCGGGTGTGTGTGACCCCCTGGTTGGGCTCCCCACACAAAAACAGGGCCAGCAGACGGAGGTTGTGGTTTTCAAAATCAAAAGGTGCGGTTTATTTCTCTATGTACAGTGACAAAAACACAGCAAAGCCAAAAAGAAACATAAACAAAATAAATCCTGGTCAGTTTGACCTCTGACTAAACATGCAGGTTTCCTAAACTAACAACTGGGATCAGCCTGGTGCTGTCCTAGTCCCTAAGTCCCTGGTTTAGTAAAAGTCCAAACAAATAGCCACACAGGCTTTGCCTCACCGCACAGGGGTTCACTCTCCCTAGACAGTCCACACAGGTCTGGGTCCAGGCATGAGCTAACATCTAATGAAGCTGGGAGTTTTTATAAAGGCCTTAAATGAGCTGACAAGCTTCAGCTGGTCTCATCAACTCCCTGCCTGCACGACGCCCAGCCCTCTCTCTAGAGGTATGAGTCATCCATGAGCCCACTAGCCTCAGCTGGGCTTCATCAACTCCCTAGTTGTATAAGTCGGCATAAAGCCTGAATCTGGGAGAAATATATCTACCCCCCTGGATGCAACCAGGTGACTTTACCTTCCTGCTGTCACAATATATATATATATATATATATATATATATATATATATATTAATGGTTTTTCCTCATTTGCCATAATTTTTGAGTTTATTAATGTAAAAAAAGAGGTCACCTTTAAAAACGCTTCTAAACTAAAATGCGGCTAAATGCCGGTACCCGCGTCTGAAACGTGGAAATCTTTGGCGTCTGAAGGCATTTTTAGGCTTTGTGAAAAACAATGTTAAACGCAACTGCAGATGTTTTTTTCCAGGCCAAAAACAGTGTTTTGGATGTAATAGAATTCAATGGACCCGGATCCAAAACGCAAGTACCGCGATTTTGCGGCAATTGTTTATTTTTTTTAACCTGTTTATAGCTGGTTGTTAAAGGAAATGTCAAAAAATAAATAAACATTGCCGGCTCTAAAAAAAAAAAATCTAGAAAAAAACCAGCGTGGGGTCCCCCCCCAGGTCCATACCAGGCCCATGGGTCTAGTATGGATTCAAAGGGGCCCCCCTCCAACAAAATGGAAAAAAAATGGCGTAGGGGTCCCCCCAAAATCCATACCAGGCCCTTCAGGTCTGGTATGGATTTTAAGGGGAACCCCGCACCAAACTTAAAAAAAAATCGCGTGGGGGGGTCCCCTTAAAAATCCATACCAGGCCCTTCAAGTCTGGTATGGATTTTAAGGGGAACCCCGCGGCAAACGTAAAAAAAAAATAGCGTGGGTGTCCCCCTAAAAATCCACACCAGACCCTTCATCCGAGCACGCAACCTGGCAGGCCGCAGGAAAAGAGGGGGGGGACGAGAGAGCGCCCCCTCCCTCCTGAACCGTACCAGGCCACATGCCCTCAACATGGGGAGGATGTCCCCATGTTGATGGGGACAAGGGCCTCTACCCGACAACCCTGGCAGTTGGTTGTCAGGGTCTGCGGCCGGGGGGCTTATCGGAATCAGGGAGCCCCCTTTAATAAGGGGGACCCCAGATACCGGCCCCCCACCCTATGTGAATGAGTATGGGGTACATCGTACCCCTACCCATTTACCTGGTGGCAAAAAAAGTCAATAAAAAAACACAACACAGGTTTTTAAAGTATTTTATTAGGCAGCTCCGGGGGTCTTCCTGCCGGGCGCCCCGCTATCTTCTTCCAGCTCTTTTGCTAGCGGGGTCCCGGTCTTCCTCGTCGTCTTCTTCCGTCTTCGGGGGTCTTCCTGCCGGGCGCCCCGTTATCTTCTTCCAGCTCTTTTGCTAGCGGGGTCCCGGTCTTCCTCGTTGTCTTCTTCCGACCTCGGGGGGTCTCTTGTTCTGTTCTCCGGTGTCGTCTCTGCGCTCTCCGGTTCTTTTCCCGCTCTCCGGTGCCTTCTCCATGATCTCCGGTTCTTTCTGCCTTCTGCCGGGCGCCCCGCTATCTTCTTCCAGCTCTTTTGCTAGCGGGGTCCCAGTCTTCATCGTCGTCTTCTTCCCTCTTCTCTCCATCTGATGTTGCCTCGTCGCTGTCCGCCGCTACAATGCTTATATTGGCATGGGGGCTGACCCCGCCCCCCATATGACGTCACAGTCCCAGGGAATGATGGGACTGTGACGTGATACAGGGGCAGGGTCAGCGAGTGGCATCACCCGGTGACCACGCCCCATGCCAATATAAGTGGGTGCGCTCCGCGGACAGAGCATTGTAGCGGCGGACAGCGACGAGGCAACAACGGACGGAGAGAAGAGGGAAGAAGACGACGAAGAAGACCGGGACCCCGCTAGCAAAAGGGCTGGAAGAAGATAGCGGGGCGCCCTGCAGAAGTCAGAAAGAGCCGGAGATCGTGGAGAAGGCACTGGAGAGCGGGAAAAGAACCGGAGAGCGTGGAGACAACACCGGAGAACAGAACAAGAGACCCCCCGAAGTCTGAAGAAGACGACGAGGAAGCCCAGGACTCCGCTAGCAAAAGAGCTGGAAGAAGATAGCGGGGCGCCCGGCAGAAAGACCCCCGAAGACGGAAGAAGACGAGGAGGAAGCCGGGACCCCGCTAGCAAAAGAGCTGGAAGAAGATAGCGGGGCGTCCGGCAGAAAGACCCCCGGAGCTGCCTAATAAATTACTTTAAAAACCTGTGTTGTGTTTTTTATTGACTTTTCTGCCACCAGGTGAATGGGTAGGGGTACGATGTACCCCATATTCATTCACATAGGGTGGGGGGGCCAGCATCTGGGGGCCCCCTTATTAAAGGGGGCTCCCGGATTCCGATAAGCCCCCCGCCCACAGACCCCGACAACCAACGGCCAGGGTTGTTGGGAAGAGGCCCTTGTCAGGGTGCTTTGGGGTGGGGGGCCGCAGGTCGCCCCCCTGCCCCAAAGCACCAAACCCCCCATGTTGAGGGCATGCAGCCTGGTACGGTTCAGGAGGGAGGGGGGGCCGCTCTCGTCCCCCCTCTTTTCCTGCGGCCTGCCAGGTTGCGTGCTCTGATAAGGGTCTGGTTTGGCCTTTTGGGGGGAACCCCACGCCATTTTTTCGGCTTAAGGGGTTCCCCTTAAAAATCCTTACCAGACCTAAGGGCCTGGTATGCTCCTGAAGGGGAACCCATGCCGGTTTTTTCATTAAAATTTGGCGTGGAGTTCCCCTTCATGATTCATACCAAACACGGGACAGCGAGCAAGAGGCTGCCGAGAACCAGCGCGATGCCATTGCGCTGGAGACATTCTCGGCCAGGTAGTCGCCTCTAGGACAGGACTTGAGCGGCTGCTTCACGCTCAGGTCGTGTCCAAGTTGCCTCACAAAGTCGCGCTGTCCCTGTGTCAGCCGGCACACGAGTCGCCCCGCGAGTGGGATCGGCTTCATCCGACTTCCCGGGCGACCTCTATTCAAATCAATGGGCTCCCATAGGGAACTATTCATTTTCAATAGAGCGCCGCTGACATTTTTAGAAACTATAACCGTGCGCCGCTGGTTCCTGCGCCCAGTGAAGGATTTATCCGGCGCAGCAATAAAGGTATCAACCAGCGCAGCGCACTGTTATTAGTAAATCACCCCCAGTGTGTTACTTTTAAGGAGCCAGTGCAATTTTATGCTTTTATAAGGATTTCAGTGCAAGGAATAGAGGAGGGTTTTTTCTTGTTTCTTCTTTGTTTTTTCCTTATCTTTGCAGTGTTTACAACATTTTACCAGTGAGGTGCACTCCTTTTAGTAGTGCATTTGCACTGTCTTTTTTGCAGGATATATATCAACTCAGGACTTTGCCCTGGAAGCGCTGTTAATGTTTGATACATGATTTTATTTAATTATTTATTGAGCATACTGTTTATGATCCTAAAAGATATTGTGTAAAACCAAATATCACTGGAGTGTCACAAATAGTGTAAAACATATGTAGCGGGTACTTACTTTCCCGGGGTAAATTTTTAATCTTGCGGTGACACCGGTGGTATGTTCCGGCGGCCCACTGGATGGCGCTGTCGCCATGGGCTGACGGATGGATATCGATGTGTGCTGAGCCTCCTTTTTGGCCTCTCTCGGCAGCGGTATGGTGGGGCCGTGCTTGCTGGGAGGGGGTATAAAGGGGCCGGCCATCTTGGTCAAGGGGTCTTAGTCCCAAGCACCTTCAGCTTGCGGACGGTGGTTCGTGTTCGTCCTCTAGGCGGCCTAGGCCTAGAGGACCACCGGAGATCGTGTTCCACCTCAGGCACCTTTAGTCCTGGGGTGAGGTACTTGGATGGAGGTCCGGAGCTCAGTGCCCAACACTGAGTTCCGCGAGGGAAGGATCCTAAGGCACTCCGGGGATGGATGCCTGAATCCGAGGTGGGCGTAATGGACCGGGAAGAGCTCCTCATCTGAAGACCCGGTGCAGCAGACTGCCGGTGACGGGTGAGTCTCTTGTCGGAGACCGTCCGGAAGGAGAATTTCCCTCGTGCGGAGACCATAACCCACTCTCAGGGAGGAGAGTGGAGGATCGAACTTGTGTCTGGGCCTATTCGTACACACACCTCCTTTTCTGTTCTAAAGCCAAGGGAGTCCATGTTATGTTCTAAATAAAGGAGTGTTGGACTTTGACGGTGTGTGGCTCAATTTCTGGCGGACGAGGTTTAAAGGAGACTCTTGGAGGGAGGATCCGATGCACAGCACAGACCCGAAGGTAATAAGAGACATTGCTGAGACCACATACACAACTGTGGTGGAAGCCTGGCGTAGCTCACCCCTCTCCCTCCCCTATCATACCCCTAGACCAGAGACAGTGCGAGTTGGAAAACAGTGTCTGCTGGAAGAGTTAAACAAATAGGCCAAAGTGCAGCCCTGCTCGAAGCCGTGGACATGACCCCAAGAAGGGAAAGGCGGTGAACGGGGGGAAGCTCAGTCGTGTGAAGTAGTACACGTGGGGGTTTCTAATTGCACTGCGCCAACAGACACAACCCCCGCCGCTTAGTTCGTGGGCGTGGCTCAACCAAGGAAAGTGAAGAAACCCCGCGAACTGGAGCAAAGGGGAGGAGTCCAATACGTGTGAAGGGACTACACGTGGGACATTGGCGCGAAAACTCTGCAGTGTGTGATGGATCAGCAACAGGTCGCCATGTTTGGACACACCTCGTGGATTCCGGTTCATCCTTCCACCACGACACTGACTGCTGCTGCTCCAATAACAGATACGGGGATTTGACTGAAGCCAAGGGGTCGATTCGCCCTATACTCATGTATGGACGTTGAGGCCCTGGGTATGATTTGTCCTGGGTGTTCGGGACTGGTATGCCTGTTGAAGCCGTTCGGACGCTGTGAGGCCTGTGGGGAGTTCATGTTTGAGGTGGATTCGGCAGTTGAGAGGCCGAGAACCATCTACCCAGGCCGGGCTTCAGGTACTACCACTCAAAGAGGAGAAATCACCGCTGTGAGAGTCGCCCCAGCGCACACTGCAGCGACCAGGGAAGAGGTCGTTAAAACTTTGCGGGAGAAATCCGAGGATGCTGACTCGGTCGCCACTGTCTCGCAGCGTCCGCCACCGAAGAAAAGAACCAGCGTGGTAGCCCCGACCAGCGGTGGTGGTGGACCGTCTCATCTGCTTACGCCAGGCCCGGATGGATCCGTTGACGAGGGTTCCGGACGTCCCGTTTCACGAAAGGGCCGAGGTAAGCCAGGCGAAGAGACTTGGTGTGTGGGAGGAGGTGTCGGGAAGGCATGGCCTAGTAAATCCGCGGAGTGTGGAGGCTCCGTTTCTACAAAGAGCTACGTACCCGCGGAGGAGTGTGACACCTCCGACCTGGAATCGCTCTCGGACCTGGGAGATGATGCCATCATTGATGATTTGTTTGCCGAGAAAGGCTGGGACAAGGTACCGCTTGCTTCATTCCGCAGACCTCGGAATTCACCCATGTCAACAGGGGAAAGTACACCCCGGGTGGAGGCGTCAGCGCCTGAAGAGGGGTCCCGTCCCCAGCTCATCCCTGCATCCTCGGCACAGCCTGCACCTGATGCTGGGGTACAAAGACTGTTAATGCAGGCACCAATGCCCAGATTAGAGGTGGTCAAAGCGCCTCGTCATCCAGACTCAGTAGTTATGCCTGGTGAAGGAGATAGAGCTACCATGCCTCCTTTGGCAAGACTACAACGCCTATTTGGCCAAAAAGTTGCAGAGGAGTACGGATGGGAGTATCCCTACTTATCGAAGGACTTGCTCTACGAGGTGGAGGTGTACAGAGAGCGCTGGTACAATGACTTAGTGTGGACCCACCTAAAAGTTCCGCACGCCCGCAGATACCTGGCATGCTCTCCCAGTGCTTCACAGCGTTTCAAAGATTGCAAGGCCGAATGGATGTTAGGAAGACACATCCATACAGATAAAGTGTTGATCCGACGCAAAGAAGGCGAAGATGTGGAGTATCATTTGGAGACTGTGGATCAACACTTGAAGCCACTGATTTTGCCGCATCGCCGCTTTTACTTATAGGAGACAGAGACTCCGCTCTTATCATGTTGTTGAACTTTTTGGGGCAGTTGTTTGTGTATGCCCAAAAGGAATGAGGAACTATTCCTGTGTTTTTCCCATCTTCCTGCAAAGAGATCACAGACTATGGAGTTAGATAGGGCCAAAGAGAAGAAGAAGCTCCACGAGTGCAGTACCGCGAGGCTGTCACCAGGTGGCAGACTTGTGCAACGTTTTTTAAACACTTTTCATGCACTCACTCTTTGGAGGGAAGGAATTTCTTCTTGGAGAAGTTTCTTTTCTTCTTACACGAACACATGTGTCAGGGTTTTGTGTGTTGGTTTTATTGTTTTCTTTTCTTTTCCCTCTGCAGGAGAGCATCTCGTCAAGATTATGGAACCTGGGGTGGTTCTTAGTTAGGATGGGAGGGAAAGGTATAATGTTGAAATATGGTTTCATGTTTAATGTTGTCTTTCACTCCTCTTTTGTTACAGGGGCTCAGACACAACTTCTCTGTTAGGATAGTTTCCTAAAAAAATTGTTGTTTTTTTCAAATTGTTAGTTGGTTTCTGGATTGGGTTGTGTCAGCCGTTGAGGGCATGATTCACTCCAGACACTGGGGTCCAGTGTCAAATCACAGGGGGGAGAGTGTAGCGGGTACTTACTTTCCCGGGGTAAATTTTGAATCTTTCGGTGACACCGGTGGTATATTCCGGCGGCCCACTGGATGGCGCTGTCGCCATGGGCTGACGGACGGATATCGCTGTGTGCTGAGCCTCCTTTTTGGCCTCACTCGGCAGCGGTATGGTGGGGCGGGGAACCCGCCGTGCTTGCTGGGAGGGGGTATAAAGGGGCCGGCCATCTTGGTCACAGGGTTTTAGTCCCAAGCACCTTCAGCTTGCGGACGGTGGTTCGTGTTCGTCCTCTAGGCGGCCTAGGCCTAGAGGACCACCGGAGATCGTGTTCCACCTCAGGCACCTTTAGTCCTGGGGTGAGGTACTTGGATGGAGGTCCGGAGCTCAGTGCCCAACACTGAGTTCCGCGAGGGAAGGATCCTAAGGCACTCCGGGGATGGATGCCTGAATCCGAGGTGGGCGTAATGGACCGGGAAGAGCTCCTCATCTGAAGACCCGGTGCAGCACACTGCCGGTGATGGGTGAGTCTCTTGTCGGAGACCGTCCGGAAGGAGAATTTCCATCGTGCGGAGACCATAACCCACTCTCAGGGAGGAGAGTGGAGGATCGAACTTGTGTCTGGGCCTATTCGTACACACACCTCCTTTTCTGTTCTAAAGCCAAGGGAGTCCATGTTATGTTCTAAATAAAGGAGTGTTGGACTTTGACGGTGTGTGGCTCAATTTCTGGCGGACGAGGTTTAAAGGAGACTCTTGGAGGGAGGATCCGATGCACAGCACAGACCCGAAGGTAATAAGGGACATTGCTGAGACCACATACACAACTGTGGTGGAAGCCTGGCGTAGCTCACCCCTCTCCCTCCCCTATCATACCCCTAGACCAGAGACAGTGCGAGTTGGAAAACTTTAATAGAGGGGAGTGGGGAGAGGGTGTGCGCTACACATATATGAAAAAAATATATATAAAAAAATATGTGGTGGGTGTATGAAATAAGTGGATCATTTGTGTATGGAAATTGTTAATTGAATGTGTGAGGGTGTGGTGTGTATGTGAATGTGCTTGTAGAGGAGGGGCTATATATATATGTAGCGGGTGGTTACATTTAGGGGGAAGCATCTGAGTGGTAACTAGGCTCAGATGCACTAATTGTTAGGTTTCATGGACCATTTCTATCCCTGGGAGATGGTACTGGTGTGTAGTTCCCTGGGGCCTATGGGTGGCGCTGTTGCCATGGGCCCGGGTTGGACCGCAGTACATGGTTGTGCCTTTTTTGTCCCCACTTGGCAGCAGTACGGCGGGGCGGGGAACCTACTGTGCCTGTCGGGAGAAGATATAAAAGGGGGCGGCCATCTTCCAGTGGGGTCGTCGGTTCCGCGCTCAGGCACCTTAGGCCTGGGTGCGTGTGTGTCTCCTCCGGGTGCCCTAGGCCCGGAGGCCTGGTCGGGTTGTCTCTGGATGCCATAGGCCCGGAGACGAAGCTGCTCTTCCATCCCAGACACCTTCAGTCTGGGTTAAGGTACTTTGGAGAAAGGCCCGGAGCCCAGCAGCCTTCAGCTGGGATCCGCCAGGGACTGAGACTCCCAGGGATCTGCCTTGAGAGGATACCCGTATCCAGGTCGAGGAGGCCAGGGAGGTGACCCTTTCTGAAGACCCAGCGCAGAGTCATGGTGACAAATGGGGCCTCTGGTAACTCTCCGGAGGGATGTTCTTGTCCTAAAAAAGGGCCAATTTACTAAAGGAAGAAAGTGTGTGTTCTTTAAGTCACAGTGGCAGTGACACTACACACACAAGGTCAGTGGCAGTGGCTTTCATCTTTTTCACCCGGTCAGTGACCAACTTCATGGTCTGTGGCAGAGACCGTGCGCCAAGCCTGTTTGTGCTAATCAGAACAGGAGAAAACCCAATTCAAGTTTGTGCCTGGACCTTCTACCACCTTATCTGACCTGTGTCTTGTCCCAACCTGTCTGCTCTCAAAGAGACTGTTTATTGTGCTGAGAAGAATAAATAAGAGTTGGACCTTTCAGTTGGTGTGGACAGTTGCTTACTGGGGAGAACTAAAGGCTTGTTTCTGACTACCACAGAAACAAGGTCAGCACTGGAGGTTTTTAAACACTGGCTGCAAGAAGGCCCGAGAAACTAACACCACTCAACCTCCCTATTCAGGAGGGTACGGGCTTGTGGTGCGGTGTGCCTCATTCTTTCCTGCGGAGGAGTCAAGCAGAAGAAAAGCAGGTAAAGTCTGGGGTTGGTGCGCTACATATAGAAAAAGGACCATGTAAATGGGTAAGAAAGATGTAAAGCAAGTGGATCAAGCACTCCAGTAGAAGTGCATAATAGAAACCCATAATATGCTTGTATCTATATGCAAGTAGGTGCATGGAGGGAAACAATCTGTGTAGTGCGGCGAGAATGTGATTGGGAAAATTGTAAATTAATGAACTAAATATATTCCTGTGAAGGTATATGTTAAACAGAACCAAACACAGGAAGTATCTGTATATGTAGTCTTAAATTACCTGGTGGTGTGGGAGTGCCGTGAGTAGTGTCCTATCCTGGTAGTAAGAGCATGAGCTGTGATGTGCTGGCCAGCCCTGGCTGTTATAGCCCTGGGGGGAAGGCGGGTCCCTGTCAACATCATACTAAGACGCCAAAGCAGTGCCAAGAGGGTAAGGGACCCAGTGCGAACAGGAAGCGTCTGCAGTGGATCCCCGCCCATCCCGGCTGCGGCGCCAGATGTGAAAGAGCGCCCCCGCATCGCGGCTTCACCAGGTGCCATGAGCGGGGGCGATCAGCATTATGTCGAGGCGTTTGAGATCAGTCCCTGCCCCCCTCATGGACAGAGAAGAGGGAGGAGAGAGGGCTGAACGCCTCGCAACCCCGGAAGAGACAAATGTGGAAACCTGGAACCCATTCTCCCCAAAAACCAAACTGAGCTAGCAGATGAAAATACAAAGTAGCATAACGTAGCAGATGTGTTTGGTTCTGTTTAACATATACCTTCACAGGATTATATTTAGTTCATTCATTTACAATTTTCCCAATCACATTCTCGTCCCACTACACAGGTTGTTTCCCTCCATGCACCTACTTGCATATATATACAAGAATATTATGGGTTTCTATTATGCACTTCTACGGGAGTGCTTGATTCACTTGCTTTACATTTTCTTACCCATTTACTTGGCCCCTTTTCTGTATATATACAGGCCCTTCTCAAAAAATTAGCATATTGTGATAAAGTTCATTATTTTCTGTAATGTACTGATAAACATTAGACTTTCATATATTTTAGATTCATTACACATAACTGAAGTAGTTCAAGCCTTTTCTTGTTTTAATATTGATGATTTTGGCATACAGCTCATGACAACCCAAAATTCCTATCTCAAAAAATTAGCATATCATGAAAAGGTTCTCTAAACGAGCTATTAACCTAATCATCTGAATCAACTAATTAACTCTAAACACCTGCAAAAGATTCCTGAGGCTTTTAAAAACTCCCAGCCTGGTTCATTACTCAAAACCGCAATCATGGGTAAGACTGCCGACCTGACTGCTGTCCAGAAGGCCATCATTGACACCCTCAAGCAAGAGGGTAAGACACAGAAAGAAATTTCTGAATGAATAGGCTGTTCCCAGAGTGCTGTATCAAGGCACCTCAGTGGGAAGTCTGTGGGAAGGAAAAAGTGTGGCAGAAAACGCTGCACAACGAGAAGAGGTGACCGGACCCTGAAGAAGATTGTGGAGAAGGACCGATTCCAGACCTTGGAGGACCTGCGGAAGCAGTGGACTGAGTCTGGAGTAGAAACATCCAGAGCCACCGTGAACAGGCGTGTGCAGGAAATGGGCTACAGGTGCCGCATTCCCCAGGTCAAGCCACTTTTGAACCAGAAACAGCGGCAGAAGCGCCTGACCTGGGCTACAGAGAAGCAGCACTGGACTGTTGCTCAGTGGTCCAAAGTACTTTTTTCGGATGAAAGCAAATTTTGCATGTCATTCGGAAATCAAGGTGCCAGAGTCTGGAGGAAGACTGGGGAGAGGGAAATGCCAAAATGCCTGAAGTCCAGTGTCAAGTACCCACAGTCAGTGATGGTCTGGGGTGCCATGTCAGCTACTGGTGTTGGTCCACTGTGTTTTATCAAGGGCAGGGTCAATGCAGCTAGCTATCAGGAGATTTTGGAGCACTTCATGCTTCCATCTGCTGAAAAGCTTTATGGAGATGAAGATTTCATTTTTCAGCACGACCTGGCACCTGCTCACAGTGCCAAAACCACTGGTAAATGGTTTACTGACCATGGTATTACTGTGCTCAATTGGCCTGCCAACTCTCCTGACCTGAACCCCATAGAGAATCTGTGGGATATTGGGAAGAGAAAGTTGAGAGACGCAAGACCCAACACTCTGGATGAGCTTAAGGCCGCTATCGAAGCATCCTGGGCCTCCATAACACCTCAGCAGTGCCACAGGCTGGTTGCCTCCATGCCACGCCGCATTGAAGCAGTAATTTCTGCAAAAGGATTCCCGACCAAGTATTGAGTGCATAACTGAACATAATTATTTGAAGGTTGACTTTTTTTGTATTAAAAACACTTTTCTTTTATTGGTCGGATGAAATATGCTAATTTTTTGAGATAGGAATTTTGGGTTTTCATGAGCTGTATGCCAAAATCATCAATATTAAAACAAGAAAAGGCTTGAACTACTTCAGTTGTGTGTAATGAATCTAAAATATATGAAAGTCTAATGTTCATCAGTACATTACAGAAAATAATGAACTTTATCACAATATGCTAATTTTTTGAGAAGGACCTGTATATAGTCCCTCCCCTACAAGCACATTCACATACACCCCACACCCTCACACATTCAATTAACTATTTCCATACACAAATGATCCACTTATTTCATACACTCACCACACCTTCATTTTTTTTTTTTTTTTTTTTTATGTTTTATTTTTTTTACACTTTTTGTGACACTCCAGTGATATTTGGTTTTACACAATATCTTTTAGGATCGATAACACCTCGAAGGTATGCAATACATACCATGGGCTGATGCTGTGAGGGTCTGATGTATCCTCTGGCTGTTCTTCCCTTTTCCACTTCCCCCATTGAGGCAGGAGGGAAACATGGAGGGTCCCCTGTCTCAACCCCGGGTGACACATACTGCTCGGACCCACCGCACCCCCCATTCAGAGGCTGGATACAGCCTCTGAGTCAACTTGTAAGTGACTGACCAATTATCTGTTGTCTGTTTGTATGCTCCCGCTTTTGAGAGGGAATTATACACCAATAGTTATACATTCGTGTAGCGCCACCCCCGAAGGAGCCGCATGGTGAATTTGGATTATCTAAACTCCGCTCAACTTCAAGAATGACCTCAGCCCCTCTGACACACCTGGTTAAATAAAATTACTGCAAACACATTTAGCCACTTGCCGACCGCCGCACGCACTTATACTGTACGTCGACAGAATGGCACTCCTCGGCAGAAGGACATATATATATATACGTCCCCTTTAAGGAAGCGGCATTGTGGACGCGATTGTGGACGTGTGGGGCTCCGTGAGCCAGACCGCGGGTCCCGCGGACTCGATCGCCGCGGGGATACCCACGATTGTCTCACGGTGAGGAAGAACGGGGAGATGCTGATGTAAACAAGCATCTCCCCGCTCTGCCTAGTGACAATGACAGTGATCACTGCTTCCTGTAATCGGAAGCGGTGATCACTGTCTTGTCACACACAGCCCATCCCCCTACAGTAAGAATCACTCCCTAGGGCACACTTAACCCCTACAGCGCCACCCAGTGGTTAACCCCTTCATCTGCCAGTGTCATTTTCACAGTAATCAGTAATTTTTATAGCACTGATCGCTGTAACAATGACAATGGTCCCAAAAATGTGTCAAAAGTGTCCGATGTGTCCGCCATAATGTCGCAGTCACAATAAAAATCGCTGATCACCGCCATTACTATTAAAAAATAAAAATATATTAATAAAAATGCCATAAAACTATCCCCTATTTTGTAGAAGCTATAACTTTTGCGCAAACCGATCAATAAACGCTTATTTCGATTTTTTTTACCAAAAATATGTAGAAGAATACGTATCGGCCTAAACTGAGGAAAAAAAAGTATTTTTATATATTTTTTGGGGATATTTATTATAGCAAAAAGTAAAAAATATTGAATTTTTTTCAAAATTGTCGCTCTATGTTTGTTTAATAGCGCAAAAAATTAAAACCGCAGAGTTGATCAAATATCACCAAAAGTAAGCTCTATTTGTGGGAAAAAAGGACATCAATTTTGTTTGGGAGCCACGTCGCACGACCGCGCAATTGTCAGTTATAGCGACGCAGTGCCGAATCACAAAAAGTGGCCCGGTCTTTGACCAGCAAAATGGTCCGGGGCTTAAAGGGGTTGTAAAGGTTTGTTTTTTATTTTCTAAATAGGTTCCTTTAAGCTAGTGCATTGTTGGTTCACTTACCTTTTCCTTAGATTTCCCTTCTAAATATTTTTTGTTTTCTTTGTCTGAATTTCTCACTTCCTGTTTCTCCTCAGTAAACTGTTCAGTAAGCTGTTCTGGGTGACTCCACACCACTCGGATGATGGTGTGAAGTTTAGTGAGAAGAACAGGAAGTGAGAAATTCAGACAAAGAAAAAAAACATTTAGAAGGTAAATCAAAGGAAAAGGTAAGTGAACCAACAATGCATTAGCTTAAAGGAACCTATTTAGAAAATAAAAAATGAACCTTTACAACCCCTTTAAGTGGTTAGGGACACATGCAGTAAATACCGTTATCCTGGCTGTGGATTATCACAAAAAAAAAATAGACACACACCTGGCAGTGATAAACAAGTTGAATATATTAGCACGGTTTAAATCATATGGAAACTTACAACACTGTTAAACCTTGCTACAAATAACTAATACATTAGAAAAGACAACCTTCAATATTTAGCAACTGCAGGTAAGGAAGGGCAGTAATCTATATGTCCTTAACACAGGCGCTGAGAGGGAGGAGAGAAGACTTGTCAACTTCTCTGCTCCTTCTGGGCCGCAAACACCTTTGAGAGGCAAACACACAATGAGTAAGTACAGTTCTGTAATGTTGCAGGTCCTGAGGTGAAGAATAATAGTGTCTTCTGCTAGCAAACGGTGGGGCCCATATTTAATAGTAGGTTTAAACAAGCTTGCATGGAGCAGTAGTCCTCTAGAATAGTCTGTTGCTGATGGCCGATCAATATGACTGATAGCGAAACTCGCAAGGTGAACAGGCAGCGGCCGACCCGATACCTGGATGGGTATCTCGATCCCTGAAAGGCGTGGGTCGTCTATGCTGGGCTGAGTGGTACTGGGCTAAATAGTAGTGGACCATGTGTCTGTCTCTGCTCCTGGCTCCCCTCAGGTGTCCTCACTCCTCCGTCTCGAGGCAGTCTCTGGAAAAGCTTGGCTTTCTCCCCCTCTGATGCTGCCAGACTCTCTCTCTCTCTGTCTCCTCCAGTCTCAATGGTTTTCCTCACACCTGTCACCTCACTACACTCTCTCTCTCCCTTTCTCTCTCTTCAGACCGCTCTCCTTATTCTCCTCACAGACCCCTTTTTCCCGGACTTCAGGATATCACTCCTCCTCTGTTGGGGCACATAGTCCCTGATGTCAGCGTGTGTCTTTCTCCTCACTCTGGCCCCTCAGTTCCTTCCCCTCAAACTCTCCTCCTCTCCTCACTGTTAAGTGTCACTGTGTCCCAGCAAAGGACTTTTTGAGCCTTGGTAGCTCCCTCTCTTTTAAGCAATCTCCTCTCCTCTGTCTCCTGTCAGCACTCTCTCCCTCTTTTACCTCAGTGGTTCCCCCTCCTCATTTACCTCAGCACTTCCTTCTCCTCCTTTTACCTCAGCACTTCCTGAAAACTCCTTTTACCCAGTGCGCTTTGTGTTCCTGAATTTTCTGGAAGGACAAGTCAGCATCTCTCTGTCTCCATCTTTTGGCCAAACGAGAAATTGCATTACAAAATGACTGCTACATTTATTTTCATCTTTCAGCATAGTCTTGCATCTTTTACTCCTAATGAGTGGCTAGAGACCATGAAACGCGTAGAGTCCCTGCCATAGGGTGCCAAGACAAGCCGGTTTTTATGATGAATTGTGAAACATTCTTGAATTTAAAATTTCTAGTACTATGTATCAACTTGCATTGGATGTATGCTATTCTTCTGTATTTAATTTATTAATCATGATTATTGTGATTTCTAGTCTTATTAATTATGTCTACTGATTATTTGTATCAAATATTGTATGATCATTAATTGTTATGTCAATTGATTCTTGAACAAACATTAAAATCATATAATTCTTTTATTTTATTACCGTTATTACACCCACTATTATTAGTAGTAGTATATTTATTAATACGAGTATTATTATTATTAATATAGATTTATTTGTTATGTGTCGAGTCGCGCTGCTCACGCAATTGCGACACTGTAACTAATCATAGTAGACCAGACGTATTTTAACATCGTTTACACGTATAGCGCACCCACACCAGACTTTACCTGCTTTTCTTAACTTGGCTCCTCCGCAGAAAAAGACTGAGGCACACCGCACTACAAGCCCGTACCCTCCTGGATGGGGAGGTTGAGCAGTGTTAGTTTTCTCGGGCCTGACTGCGGCTGGTGTTTGAATCCCCCCGAGCTGATCTCGCTTCTGCCTTGGCCAGAAACAAGTCCTTAATTCTCCCCAGTAAAGTAACTGTCCACACCAACTGAAAGTCCAACTTCTGTATTTATTTCACATGGATATTAAATAGTCCCTTTAAGAGCAGACAGGTTGAGACGAGACACAGGTCAGATAAGGTGGGAGGGAGGTCCAGGCACAAACTTAATCTTGGTTCTCTTACTGTTCTGATATGCACGAACAGGTTTGGTGTACGATCTTTGCCACAGACCTAATGAATATGAAAGTCACTGCCACTGACTTGTTGAGGATGGTCACTGCCACTGACTGGGTGAATAGGGCGTTGCCCTATTTGGTCACTGCCACTGACCTGGTGTGCGTAGAGTCACTGCCACTATGACCCACAGAACATGCACTGCCTTCTTGGAGAACTTGGCCCATGTCAAAGAGAAAAACGTCCCTCCGGAGAGTTACCAGAGGCCCTCACTGTCACCCCGACTCTGCGCTGGGTCTTCAGAAAGGGTCACCTCCCTGGCGTCCTCGATCCAAGATACGGGTCCCCTCGCAAGGCGGTACCCTGGGAGCTCTCAATCCTTAGCGGACCCCAGCCGAAGGTTTCTGGGCCCCGGGCCTCCTATTTAGTACCTCACCCCAGACTGAAGGTGTCTGGGATGGAACAGCAACTCCGCCTCCGGGCCTAGGGCACCCGGAGGCGACATACACAGGCCTAAGGTGCCTGGGTGAGGAACCACGATGACCGACCCCTCTGAAAGATGGCTGCCCCTTTTTATCCCCTCTCCCGACAGGCACAGCAGGTTCCCCACCCCGCCACACTGCTGTCAAGAGGGGATGAGAAAAGGCACAACCCTGTATTGTGGTTCAACCTGGGCCCATGGCAAAAGCGCCACCTATAGGCCCCAGGGAACTGTACATCAATACTATCTCCCAGGGACAGAAATGGTCCATGAACCCTAACAATTTGTGTATCTGAGCCTTATTATCACTCAGATACTTCCCTTAAATATAGCACCCCGCTACACATTCCCCCCTCTAAATAGACACTGGTCCCCAGTGTCTGGAGTAAGCCCATGCCTCTCAGGCCTGAGTCAGCATAAGTCCAATCCAGAGACAGACTACCAAAAAAAATGACAATTTAGAAAAAACTGTTTGTTTGTGCCGGAACCTAACACAGGGGAAAAGAAATGAAACACAGAAGGGAAAAAGGAGAAATACACATGTGTATAAAACATTTAAGATCACATAAAATTTTAAATAAAATTTACATTTCCCTCCCACTGCAGCAGTCTTGCTTGGCGTTCACCTGCAGGGGAAAAAAAACACACCTGAAATAACAGTAGTTGGGATGAAGAGGCTCTCCCCTAGAGAAGAATCCCTTCCTTTCAACAAGTAAAACTGCATAATGTCTTATTGTCCTTATAATAGTTACGCAATTCCGCCACCTAGTGGTAGTGCCAACGTCAGAACACTCATCCCAACAGAAACTTTCTTCTGTCCTGCGGGGTAAAACTTCCTCTTCTTCTTGCTCTGTGACCCTGAACTGTCTACCACCCCAAAGTCCTTGTTATCTTTGCGGTAGGGAGAGAGGGAAGAACAACAAAATGGCAACAGCTCCCGCTCCTCCAAAGAGTAGACTACCCTTTAACTTAGGGCAAAAGTTCCTGGGTTTTCAAGGAGAATGCTCTCAAAAAAAAAAATCAAGCAACAAAAAAACACAAGAGTCTTGTCTCTCACAGGTAGTAGTGTGGGTCAGGCAACACCAACGGCTTCCAATGTCTATCAAAGGTGTCTATGTGATACTCAACATCATCCTTGTCTTTCCTACAAATGAGTACCTTGTCTGCATGGATGTGCCGACCCAACATCCAGGCAGCTTTACAATCCTTAAACCGCAGAGTGGCCGCGGGTGAACATGAGAAGTATCTCCTGGCCTGGGGTACTTGGCTCCTCCGCAGGAAAGACTGAGGCACACCGCACTACAAGCCCGTACCCTCCTGGATGGGGAGGTTGAGCGGTGTTAGTTTTCTCGGGCCTGCCTGCGGCTGGTGTTTGAATCCTCCCGAGCTGATCTCGCTTCTGCCTTGGCCAGAAACAAGTCCTTAATTCTCCCCAGTAAAGTAACTGTCCACACCAACTGAAAGTCCAACTTCTGTATTTATTTCACATGGATAATAAATAGTCCCTTTAAGAGCAGACAGGTTGAGACGAGACACAGGTCAGATAAGCTGGGAGGGAGGTCCAGGCACAAACTTAATCTTGGTTCTCTTACTGTTCTGATATGCACGAACAGGTTTGGCGTACAATCTTTTTCACAGACCTAATGAATATGAAAGTCTGTCACGGGTGTACTTACCGAGGCCGAGATGCCGAGAGTGGTTCACCCTTGCGACTTGGCACACTCCGCCCCCTGGAGGTGGAACAGGGAGAGGATGGTGCGAAGAGGCACTGGCTACCAGCATGTGAGGAAGTCTTGGTAGAGGATCGGGTGACCAGGAACAGGCTGAGGGCCTAACACCAGGCTGATGGGGGCTCTCACAAGATCCAAACAAAGACACAAGTCCAGGGCACTACAGGGGCCAAGCGGGTAGACTGAGTCCAGATACTGGCTGTAGAAACAGGTACTGAGGGTGCAGGCCGAGGGTCTAACACAGTAGACAAGTGATCAGTCCAGGAATACGAAGCAGGTAATCAGAGCTGGAGGCAAGTAGCAAATCCGGAATACAAGCAGGAGATCAGGGATTGGAGATTGTTAGAAAGTCCGAGTCACAGGCCGAGGGTCAAACACAGCGGGCAGGCAGAAGAGGTCCGAGAGGCAAGCCAAAGGTCAGGTCCAGGAGAGAAGCAGCGTAGTCAGGTCGATCCGGGTCACAACAAAGGTTCAGACGTGTATACAGGAAACCAGGTACAAGGCAGGAAGCTGACGACAAACCAGCAACCTGTCAGCGCCACTAGGCTTCTTTAAATAGGCCTGTCAGAGTTCTGATTGGTGCGCCATTGCACATGTGCGTGCGTAATTCGCACACCATTGCGCATGCGCGTGCGCCATTCGCGCATGCACGTGCGCCGAAGCGCCATTCCACCGCGCATGCGCGCAGGGCTGCGGCGGCTGAATAGGGGATTTCCATGACAAAGACACTGCCACTGACTTGTTGAGGATGGTCACTGCCACTGACCGGGTGAATAGGGCCTTGCCCTATTTGGTCACTGCCACAGACCTGGTGTGCGTAGAGTCACTGCCACTATGACCTACAGAACATGCACTGCCTTCTTGGAAAACTTGGCCCATGTCAAAGAGAAAAACGTCCCTCCGCAGAGTTACCAGAGGCCCTCACTGTCACCACGACTCTGTGCTGGGTCTTCAGAAAGGGTCACCTCCCTGGCCTCCTCGATCCAAGATACGGGTCCCCATCGCAAGGCGGTACCCTGGGAGCTCTTGATCCTTAGCGGACCCCAGCCGAAGGTTGCTGGGCCCCGGGCCTCCTATTTAGTACCTCACCCCAGACTGAAGGTGTCTGGGATGGAACAGCAACTCCTAGGGCACCCAGAGGCGAGACACACATGCACCCAGGCCTAAGGTGCCTGGGCGCAGAACGACCAACCGACCAGGCCTCCGGCCTAGGGCACCCGGAGGCGACACACCCAGGCCTACCCCTCTGAAATATGGCCGCCCCTTTTTATCCCCTCTCCCGACAGGCACAGCAGGTTCCCCGCCCCGCCGCACTGCTGTCAAGAGGGGATGAGAAAAGGCACAACCCTGTACTGTGGTTCAACCCGGGCCCATGGCAACAGTGCCACCTATAGGCCCCAGGGAACTGTACATCAATACTATCTCCCAGGGACAGAAATGGTCCATGAACCCTAACAATTTGTGTATCTGAGTCTTATTACCACTCAGATACTTCCCTTAAATATAGCACCCCGCTAAACACATATATTATTATCAGTGGCGGCTGGTGCTCAAAATTTTTGGGGGGCGCAAACAAACTGAAAAAAAAAAACATCAATTGCCGCCACTGTGCCCATTAAACGCAGCCACTGTGTACAAACACCACCAGTTTGCCCCCTCAAATGCAGCCAGTTTGTCCCCAAATACAGACAGTTTGTCCCCAAATGCAGCCAGTTTGTCCCCAAATGCAGCCAGTTTGTCCCCAAATACAGCCAGTTTGTCCCCAAATGCAGCCAGTTTGTCCCAAAATACAGCCTGTTTGTCCTCAAATGCAGCCAGTTTGTCCCCAAATACAGCCAGTTTGTCCCCAAATACAGCCTGTTTGTCCTCAAATGCAGCCAGTTTGTCCCCAAATACAGCCAGTTTGTCCCCAAATACAGACAGTTTGTCCCCAAATGCAGCCAGTTTCCCCCCAAATGCAGCCAGTTTGTCCCCAAATACAGCCTGTTTGTCCCCAGATGCAGCCAGTTTGTCCCCAGATGCAGCCAGTTTGTCCCCAAATACAGCCTGTTTGTCCTCAAATGCAGCCAGTTTGTCCCCAAATACAGCCAGTTTGTCCCCAAATACAGCCAGTTTGTCACAGCCAGTTTGTCACGAGGCACTTACTTCCCTCGGGTCAGCGGCGTCCTCCTCCACGCTCCCTCATGTCTTCTTCCGTCCTCGATGTCTTCTCCCACCCTCGATGTCGCTTCAGCCAATCAGGGTACCGGTAATCAGACCCAGTGAACCTGATTGGCTGAGACGCGTGTCAGTGTTAACCAGGGAACGCGCGTGCGTCCCCTGGTTAACTATTTGGAAGCCGATTACAGCCCACAGGCTGTATGTATTGTTGACTTGAGTGACGGTGCAGGGGAGAGAGTGGGCGACAATCCTGCGCCCACTATGGGCGCACCGCCACTGATTATTATCTGCATTACCTGCCTCAAGTAAAGTCCCAATATTTTATTTTATTTATTTATATTTACTGTATATACCCGGAATGGAGGCATACTTTTGCTAGCTGTGATCAGGCCACATTTGCTCTCAATTTTCCGGCTGTATTCATTTGCTTTTTAAGACTTGCTTTCTTCTATTCTCCTCTGGTGATCCAACCAACAAGTTTGATGTTTTTCAAAAGTACAAGCTCTCCAGCAGAATGCATCAGCTTACATGGATGAGATTAACCAGTTAACACAAGCAGGGGTGATTAAAATTATCAACTTTTATTTATTCATTTAAAACCTTCATCCCAAAAGAAAAAAAAAGTTGTTTGCTGAAACTGATCATAAAGTGTGAGCTGGAGTTTGGCTTTAATTTGTTAGTCTAGTTACATTTGCTAATACATTTACCACTACCCTCCCCCCAGACTGACAATGCTGCTGTCTGCTGTGCCTCCTGTTCTCATTCTTCCAGAGTGGTTTCTCACTAACACAGGAGGAGTGTTACTGGCCCGATCACCAGGTGAAAACAGAGGGAAAAATCCATAGAAAAAGAAAACAGATGCACCAGCCACATGTACTGATTGGTAAGCTGCAATATAATACATTGGTTTTGAGTTTAACACCACTTTAATATTCTCTAAGATAGATCTATAAATCCCATGACTTTAAAAAGATATCTGATTTGTGACAAACACCTCTCTAGTGCCTTCATGCACTATACGGAGGAATAGGTTACAGATAATTGATAGTGGAAGAGCAAAATAATGTTTAGCAAGAGGATTGCATTTGTTAAATGTCAAGGAAACAGCATACAAAAAAGAAAAGCAGCAGCTGTACCAGAAACATGATACCAATAGCCAGCCATACTAATGTTTTTATTGTACTTTTGAGGTGAAGAAGTTACTATATTTTTTCACTATAAAGGATAGAGAGAGTAAACATTACTTTAGGCTCTGTTTCCACTATTGCAACCCCAAAGTCGCGTGATTTTTTGCCGCGATTTTGATGCGAATTTAAGCAATGCCTGTGTATTCTTGAGATCTATGGACCTCAAGTTGCATCAAAGTGGGACCAAAGTAGTGCAGGGACTACTTTGAAGTCGCTGCGACTTGAAGTCGCACAGATATGAACGGTACTCATTGGAAATCATGGGGTACGACTTGTCATGCGACTTTGCAGTCCCAAGTCGCGTGACAAGTCGCACAAGTGGAAACCGAGCCTAAACCTTAGGCGGTAAGAAGCTCCCTTCAAGCATTGGATTAGAGTTTAACATTTTGTACAGTATTGACTTCTGTGTTCTAGAATATTATATATATCTATTTGTATATACCCAAAACTAAAACATTATACTACACGTATTATGTGAAAATGCTTCTAACATACATAAAAATATACAATTATATATATATATATATATATATATATATATATATATATATATATGTAGCACTGACCCCCAAAGGAGCTGCTAATTAGATTTGGGTCATGCAAACTACCTCCATGGCTTCCGGGTAAAGAGTTTTAGAAAAGTCAATGTCCACACAGATGTAAAACCTCAACAATAAGGCTTTATTTTCTTTTGCTGTAAAACGTGAGAGAAAGTGTGAAACGAGAGAAGTAGGGGAAGGATCAGGCACGCGGTACAATAGATGCAAACAGTCATTCACCACTCAAGCCTGAATGGGTATTGCTCACCCGGATAGTCCCCTCTCACGGTCCTAGCAACCCGAATGATGCAGTGATCAGATTTTAGACAGTTTCTGCCACAAACTGCTATCAGTGAACGAAGGTCTCTGCCGCAGCCCTGATGAACTTGGGTCTCTGATAGAGATGTCCCGAACTATTCGCCGGCGAATAGTTCCCGGCGAACATAGCTTGTTTGCGATTGCCGCGACGGGCGAACATATGCGAGGCTTGGTCCGCCCCCTATTCGTCATCATTGAGCAAACTTTGACCCTGTACCTCACAGTCAGCAGACACATTCCAGCCAATCAGCAGCATACCCTCCCTCCCAGACCCTCCCACCTCCTGGAAAGCATCCATTTTAGATTAATTTGAAAGCTGCAGTCTTAGTGAGAGGAGGGACAGTGTGATTTAATAGGGAAATCTATAGCTAGGCCAGTGTATTCAGTGTCCACTCCAGTCCTGAAAGACTCATCTGATCTCTGCTGTAAGGACAGCGTCCTGACAGCACCCCAAAAAGCACTTTTTAGGGCTAGTACATCATTTTGCTTTTTTTTTTTTCCCTCTGTAATCTAATTGCAGTTGCCTGCCAGCGTGTGTGTATTCAGTGTCCACTCCAGTCCTGAAAGACTCATCTGATCTCTGCTGTAAGGACAGCGTCCTGACAGCACCCCAAAAAGCACTTTTTCGGGCTAGTACATCAGTCTGCTTGTTTTTTTCCTCTGTAATCTAATTGCAGTTGCCTGCCAGCGTGTGTGTATTCAGTGTCCACTCCAGTCCTGAAAGACTCATCTGATCTCTGCTGTAATGACAGCGTCCTGACAGCACCCCAAAAAGCACTTTTTAGGGCTAGTACATCAGTCTGCTTTTTTTTTTTCCTCTGTAATCTAATTGCAGTTGCCTGCCAGCGTGTGTGTATTCAGTGTCCACTCCAGTCCTGAAAGACTCATCTGATCTCTGCTGTAAGGACAGCTTCCTGACAGCACCCCAAAAAGCACTTTTTAGGGCTAGTACATCAGTCTGCTTTATTTTTTTTTCCTCTGTAATCTAATTGCAGTTGCTTGCCAGCGTGTGTGTATTCAGTGTCCACTCCAGTCCTGAAAGACTCATCTGATCTCTGCTGTAAGGACAGCGTCCTGACAGCACCCCAAAAAGCACTTTTTAGGGCTAGTACATCAGTCTGCTTTTTTTTTTTCTCTGTAATCTAATTGCACTTACCTGCCAGCGTGTGTGTATTCAGTGTCCACTCCAGGCCTGAAAGACTCATCTGATCTCTGCTGTAAGGACAGCAACCCAAAAAGCACTTTTTAGGGCTAGAACATCAGTCTGCTTTTTTTTCCCCTCTGTAATCTAATTGCAGTTGCCTGCCAGCGTGTGTGTATTCAGTGTCCACTCCAGTCCTGAAAGACTCATCTGATCTCTGCTGTAAGGACAACTTCCTGACAGCACCCCAAAAAGCACTTTTTAGGGCTAGTACATCAGTCTGCTTTTTTTTTTCCTCTGTAATCCAATTGCAGTTGCCTGCCAGCGTGTGTGTATTCAGTGTCCACTCCAGTCCTAAAAGACTCATCTGATATCTGCTGTAAGGACAGCGTCCTGACAGCACCCCAAAAAGCACTTTTTAGGGCTAGTACATCAATCTGCTTTTTTTTTTCCTCTGTAATCTTATTGCAGTTGCCTGCCAGCGTGTGTGTATTCAGTGTCCACTCCAGTCCTGAAAGACTCATCTGATCTCTCCTGTAAGGACAGCGTCCTGACAGCACCCCAAAAAGCACTTTTTAGGGCTAGTACATCAATCTTTTTTTTTTCCTCTGTAATCTAATTGCAGTTGCCTGCCAGCGTGTGTGTATTCAGTGTCCACTCCAGTCCTGAAAGACTCATCTGATCTCTGCTGTAAGGACAGCGTCCTGACAGCACCCCAAAAAGCCCTTTTTAGGGCTAGTACATCAGTCTGCTTTTTTTTTTTTCCTCTGTAATCTAATTGCATTTGCCTGCCAGCGTGTGTGTATTCAGTGTCCACTCCAGTCCTGAAAGACTCATCTGATCTCTGCTGTAAGGACAACTTCCTGACAGCACCCCAAAAAGCACTTTTTAGGGCTAGTACATCAGTCTGCTTTTTTTTTTCCTCTGTAATCCAATTGCAGTTGCCTGCCAGCGTGTGTGTATTCAGTGTCCACTCCAGTCCTGAAAGACTCATCTGATCTCTGCTGTAAGGACAGCATCCTGACAGCACCCCAAAAAGCACTTTTTAGGGCTAGTACATCAGTCTGCTTTTTTTTTTCCTCTGTAATCTAATTGCAGTTGCCTGCCAGCGTGTGTGTATTCAGTGTCCACTCCAGTCCTGAAAGACTCATCTGATCTCTGCTGTCAGGACAGCGTCCTGACAGCACCCCAAAAAGCACTTTTTAGGGCCAGTACATCAGTCCGCTTTTTATATTTTTCCTCTGTAATCTAATTGCAGTTGCCTGCCAGCGTGTGAGTATTCAGTGTCCACTCCAGTCCTGAAAGACTCATCTGATCTCTGCTGTAAGGACAGCGTCCTGACAGCACCCCAAAAAGCACTTTTTAGGGCTAGTACATCAATCTGCTTCTTTTTTTTTCCTCTGTAATCTTATTGCAGTTGCCTGCCAGCGTGTGTGTATTCAGTGTCCACTCCAGTCCTGAAAGACTCATCTGATCTCTGCTGTAAGGACAGCGTCCTGACAGCACCCCAAAAAGCACTTTTTAGGGCTAGTACATCAATCTTTTTTTTTTCCTCTGTAATCTAATTGCAGTTGCCTGTCAGCGTGTGTGTATTCAGTGTCCACTCCAGTCCTGAAAGACTCATCTGATCTCTGCTGTAAGGACAGCGTCCTGACAGCACCCCAAAAAGCACTTTTTAGGGCTAGTACATCAGTCTGCTTTTTTTTTTCCTCTGTAATCTAATTGCAGTTGCCTGCCAGCGTGTGTGTATTCAGTGTCCACTCCCGTCCTGAAAGACTCATCTGATCTCTGCTGTAAGGACAGCGTCCTGACAGCACCCCAAAAAGCCCTTTTTAGGGCTAGTACATCAGTCTGCTTTTTTTTTCCCCTCTGTAATCTAATTGCAGTTGCCTGCCAGCGTGTGTGTATTCAGTGTCCACTCCAGTCCTGAAAGACTCATCTGATCTCTGCTGTAAGGACAGCGTCCTGACAGCACCCCAAAAAGCACTTTTTAGGGCTAGTACATCAGTCTGCTTTTTTTTTCCCTCTGTAATCTAATTGCAGTTGCCTGCCAGCGTGTGTGTATTCAGTGTCCACTCCAGTCCTGAAAGACTCATCTGATCTCTGCTGTAAGGACAGCGTCCTGACAGCACCCCAAAAAGCACTTTTTAGGGCTAGTACATCAGTCTGCTTTTTTTTTTTTCCTCTGTAATCTAATTGCAGTTGCCTGCCAGCGTGTGTGTATTCAGTGTCCACTCCAGTCCTGAAAGACTCATCTGATCTCTGCTGTTAGGACAGCGTCCTGACAGCACCCCAAAAAGCACTTTTTAGGGCCAGTACATCAGTCCGCTTTTTATATTTTTCCTCTGTAATCTAATTGCAGCTGCCTGCCAGTGTGTGTGTATTCAGTGTCCACTCCAGTCCTGAAAGACTCATCTGATCTCTGCTGTAAGGACAGCGTCCTGACAGCACCCCAAAAAGCACTTTTTAGGGCTAGTACATCAGTCTGCTTTTTTTTTCCTCTGTAATCTAATTGCACTTACCTGCCAGCGTGTGTGTATTCAGTGTCCACTCCAGGCCTGAAAGACTCATCTGATCTCTGCTGTAAGGACAGCAACCCAAAAAGCACTTTTTAGGGCTAGAACATCAGTCTGCTTTTTTTTCCCCTCTGTAATCTAATTGCAGTTGCCTGCCAGCGTGTGTGTATTCAGTGTCCACTCCAGTCCTAAAAGACTCATCTGATATCTGCTGTAAGGACAGCGTCCTGACAGCACCCCAAAAAGCACTTTTTAGGGCTAGTACATCAATCTGCTTTTTTTTTTCCTCTGTAATCTTATTGCAGTTGCCTGCCAGCGTGTGTGTATTCAGTGTCCACTCCAGTCCTGAAAGACTCATCTGATCTCTGCTGTAAGGACAGCATCCTGACAGCACCCCAAAAAGCACTTTTTAGGGCTAGTACATCAATCTTTTTTTTTTTCCTCTGTAATCTAATTGCAGTTGCCTGCCAGCGTGTGTGTATTCAGTGTCCACTCCAGTCCTGAAAGACTCATCTGATCTCTGCTGTAAGGACAGCGTCCTGACAGCACCCCAAAATGCCCTTTTTAGGGCTAGTACATCAGTCTGCTTTTTTTTTTTCCTCTGTAACCTAATTGCAGTTGCCTGCCAGCGTGTGTGTATTCAGTGTCCACTCCAGGCCTGAAAGACTTATCTGATCTCTGCTGTAAGGACAGCATCCTGACAGCACCCCAAAAAGCACTCTTTAGGGCTAGTACATCAGTCTGCTTTTTTTTTTTTTCTCTGTAATCTAATTGCAGTTGCCTGCCAGCGTGTGTGTATTCA
Source organism: Rana muscosa (assembly GCA_029206835.1). NCBI lineage: Eukaryota > Metazoa > Chordata > Amphibia > Anura > Ranidae > Rana > Rana muscosa. The sequence continues at coordinate 78,148,296 of CM055121.1, forward strand.
GTGTCCACTCCAGTCCTGAAAGACTCATCTGATCTCTGCTGTAAGGACAGCTTCCTAACAGCACCCCAAAAAGCACTTTTTAGGGCTAGTACATCAGTCTGCTTTTTTTTTTTTCCTCTGTAATCTAATTGCAGTTGCCTGCCAGTGTGTGTGTATTCAGTGTCCACTCCAGTCCTGAAAGACTCATCTGATCTCTGCTGTAAGGACAGCGTCCTGACAGCACCCCAAAAAGCACTTTTTAGGGCCAGTACATCAGTCCGCTTTTTATATTTTTCCTCTGTAATCTAATTGCAGTTGCCTGCCAGCGTGTGTGTATTCAGTGTCCACTCCAGTCCTGAAAGACTCATCTGATCTCTGCTGTAAGGACAGCGTCCTGACAGCACCCCAAAAAGCACTTTTTAGTTTTTTAGGGCTAGTACATCAATCTGCTTCTTTTTTTTTCCCTCTGTAATCTTATTGCAGTTGCCTGCCAGCGTGTGTGTATTCAGTGTCCACTCCAGTCCTGAAAGACTCATCTGATCTCTGCTGTAAGGACAGCGTCCTGACAGCACCCCAAAAAGCACTTTTTAGGGCTAGAACATCAGTCTGCTTTTTTTTCCCCTCTGTAATCTAATTGCAGTTGCCTGCCAGCGTGTGTGTATTCAGTGTCCACTCCAGTCCTGAAAGACTCATCTGATCTCTGCTGTAAGGACAGCGTCCTGACAGCACCCCAAAAAGCACTTTTTAGTTTTTTAGGGCTAGTACATCAATCTGCTTCTTTTTTTTTCCTCTGTAATCTTATTGCAGTTGCCTGCCAGCGTGTGTGTATTCAGTGTCCACTCCAGTCCTGAAAGACTCATCTGATCTCTGCTGTAAGGACAGCGTCCTGACAGCACCCCAAAAAGCACTTTTTAGGGCTAGAACATCAGTCTGCTTTTTTTTCCCCTCTGTAATCTAATTGCAGTTGCCTGCCAGCGTGTGTGTATTCAGTGTCCACTCCAGTCCTAAAAGACTCATCTGATATCTGCTGTAAGGACAGCGTCCTGACAGCACCCCAAAAAGCACTTTTTAGGGCTAGTACATCAATCTGCTTTTTTTTTTCCTCTGTAATCTTATTGCAGTTGCCTGCCAGCGTGTGTGTATTCAGTGTCCACTCCAGTCCTGAAAGACTCATCTGATCTCTGCTGTAAGGACAGCGTCCTGACAGCACCCCAAAAAGCACTTTTTAGGGCTAGTACATCAATCTTTTTTTTTTTCCTCTGTAATCTAATTGCAGTTGCCTGCCAGCGTGTGTGTATTCAGTGTCCACTCCAGTCCTGAAAGACTCATCTGATCTCTGCTGTAAGGACAGCGTCCTGACAGCACCCCAAAAAGCCCTTTTTAGGGCTAGTACATCAGTCTGCTTTTTTTTTTTTCCTCTGTAACCTAATTGCAGTTGCCTGCCAGCGTGTGTGTATTCAGTGTCCACTCCAGTCCTGAAAGACTCATCTGATCTCTGCTGTTAGGACAGCGTCCTGACAGCACCCCAAAAAGCACTTTTTAGGGCCAGTACATCAGTCCGCTTTTTATATTTTTCCTCTGTAATCTAATTGCAGCTGCCTGCCAGTGTGTGTGTATTCAGTGTCCACTCCAGTCCTGAAAGACTCATCTGATCTCTGCTGTAAGGACAGCGTCCTGACAGCACCCCAAAAAGCACTTTTTAGGGCTAGTACATCAGTCTGCTTTTTTTTTTCTCTGTAATCTAATTGCACTTACCTGCCAGCGTGTGTGTATTCAGTGTCCACTCCAGGCCTGAAAGACTCATCTGATCTCTGCTGTAAGGACAGCAACCCAAGAAGCACTTTTTAGGGCTAGAACATCAGTCTGCTTTTTTTTCCCCTCTGTAATCTAATTGCAGTTGCCTGCCAGCGTGTGTGTATTCAGTGTCCACTCCAGTCCTAAAAGACTCATCTGATATCTGCTGTAAGGACAGCGTCCTGACAGCACCCCAAAAAGCACTTTTTAGGGCTAGTACATCAATCTGCTTTTTTTTTTCCTCTGTAATCTTATTGCAGTTGCCTGCCAGCGTGTGTGTATTCAGTGTCCACTCCAGTCCTGAAAGACTCATCTGATCTCTGCTGTAAGGACAGCGTCCTGACAGCACCCCAAAAAGCACTTTTTAGGGCTAGTACATCAATCTTTTTTTTTTCCTCTGTAATCTAATTGCAGTTGCCTGCCAGCGTGTGTGTATTCAGTGTCCACTCCTGTCCTGAAAGACTCATCTGATCTCTGCTGTAAGGACAGCGTCCTGACAGCACCCCAAAAAGCCCTTTTTAGGGCTAGTACATCAGTCTGCTTTTTTTTTTTCCTCTGTAACCTAATTGCAGTTGCCTGCCAGCGTGTGTGTATTCAGTGTCCACTCCAGGCCTGAAAGACTCATCTGATCTCTGCTGTAAGGACAGCGTCCTGACAGCACCCCAAAAAGCACTCTTTAGGGCTAGTACATCAGTCTGCTTTTTTTTTTCCTCTGTAATCTAATTGCAGTTGCCTGCCAGCGTGTGTGTATTCAGTGTCCACTCCAGTCCTGAAAGACTCATCTGATCTCTGCTGTAAGGACAGCTTCCTAACAGCACCCCAAAAAGCACTTTTTAGGGCTAGTACATCAGTCTGCTTTTTTTTTTTCCTCTGTAATCTAATTGCAGTTGCCTGCCAGTGTGTGTGTATTCAGTGTCCACTCCAGTCCTGAAAGACTCATCTGATCTCTGCTGTAAGGACAGCGTCCTGACAGCACCCCAAAAAGCACTTTTTAGGGCCAGTACATCAGTCCGCTTTTTATATTTTTCCTCTGTAATCTAATTGCAGTTGCCTGCCAGCGTGTGTGTATTCAGTGTCCACTCCAGTCCTGAAAGACTCATCTGATCTCTGCTGTAAGGACAGCGTCCTGACAGCACCCCAAAAAGCACTTTTTAATTTTTTAGGGCTAGTACATCAATCTGCTTCTTTTTTTTTTCCTCTGTAATCTTATTGCAGTTGCCTGCCAGCGTGTGTGTATTCAGTGTCCACTCCAGTCCTGAAAGACTCATCTGATCTCTGCTGTAAGGACAGCGTCCTGACAGCACCCCAAAAAGCACTTTTTAGGGCTAGAACATCAGTCTGCTTTTTTTTCCCCTCTGTAATCTAATTGCAGTTGCCTGCCAGCGTGTGTGTATTCAGTGTCCACTCCAGTCCTGAAAGACTCATCTGATCTCTGCTGTAAGGACAGCGTCCTGACAGCACCCCAAAAAGCACTTTTTAGTTTTTTAGGGCTAGTACATCAATCTGCTTCTTTTTTTTTCCCTCTGTAATCTTATTGCAGTTGCCTGCCAGCGTGTGTGTATTCAGTGTCCACTCCAGTCCTGAAAGACTCATCTGATCTCTGCTGTAAGGACAGCATCCTGACAGCACCCCAAAAAGCACTTTTTAGGGCTAGAACATCAGTCTGCTTTTTTTCCCCTCTGTAATCTAATTGCAGTTGCCTGCCAGCGTGTGTGTATTCAGTGTCCACTCCAGTCCTAAAAGACTCATCTGATATCTGCTGTAAGGACAGCGTCCTGACAGCACCCCAAAAAGCACTTTTTAGGGCTAGTACATCAATCTGCTTTTTTTTTTCCTCTGTAATCTTATTGCAGTTGCCTGCCAGCGTGTGTGTATTCAGTGTCCACTCCAGTCCTGAAAGACTGATCTGATCTCTGCTGTAAGGACAGCGTCCTGACAGCACCCCAAAAAGCACTTTTTAGTTTTTTAGGGCTAGTACATCAATCTGCTTCTTTTTTTTTCCCTCTGTAATCTTATTGCAGTTGCCTGCCAGCGTGTGTGTATTCAGTGTCCACTCCAGTCCTGAAAGACTCATCTGATCTCTGCTGTAAGGACAGCGTCCTGACAGCACCCCAAAAAGCACTTTTTAGGGCTAGAACATCAGTCTGCTTTTTTTTCCCCTCTGTAATCTAATTGCAGTTGCCTGCCAGCGTGTGTGTATTCAGTGTCCACTCCAGTCCTGAAAGACTCATCTGATCTCTGCTGTAAGGACAGCGTCCTGACAGCACCCCAAAAAGCACTTTTTAGTTTTTTAGGGCTAGTACATCAATCTGCTTCTTTTTTTTTTCCTCTGTAATCTTATTGCAGTTGCCTGCCAGCGTGTGTGTATTCAGTGTCCACTCCAGTCCTGAAAGACTCATCTGATCTCTGCTGTAAGGACAGCGTCCTGACAGCACCCCAAAAAGCACTTTTTAGGGCTAGAACATCAGTCTGCTTTTTTTTCCCCTCTGTAATCTAATTGCAGTTGCCTGCCAGCGTGTGTGTATTCAGTGTCCACTCTAGTCCTAAAAGACTCATCTGATATCTGCTGTAAGGACAGCGTCCTGACAGCACCCCAAAAAGCACTTTTTAGGGCTAGTACATCAATCTGCTTTTTTTTTTCCTCTGTAATCTTATTGCAGTTGCCTGCCAGCGTGTGTGTATTCAGTGTCCACTCCAGTCCTGAAAGACTCATCTGATCTCTGCTGTAAGGACAGCGTCCTGACAGCACCCCAAAAAGCACTTTTTAGGGCTAGTACATCAATCTTTTTTTTTTTCCTCTGTAATCTAATTGCAGTTGCCTGCCAGCGTGTGTGTATTCAGTGTCCACTCCAGTCCTGAAAGACTCATCTGATCTCTGCTGTAAGGACAACTTCCTGACAGCACCCCAAAAAGCACTTTTTAGGGCTAGTACATCAGTCTGCTTTTTTTTTTTCCTCTGTAACCTAATTGCAGTTGCCTGCCAGCGTGTGTGTATTCAGTGTCCACTCCAGTCCTGAAAGACTGATCTGATCTCTGCTGTTAGGACAGCGTCCTGACAGCACCCCAAAAAGCACTTTTTAGGGCCAGTACATCAGTCCGCTTTTTATATTTTTCCTCTGTAATCTAATTGCAGCTGCCTGCCAGTGTGTGTGTATTCAGTGTCCACTCCAGTCCTGAAAGACTCATCTGATCTCTGCTGTAAGGACAGCGTCCTGACAGCACCCCAAAAAGCACTTTTTAGGGCTAGTACATCAGTCTGCTTTTTTTTTTCTCTGTAATCTAATTGCACTTACCTGCCAGCGTGTGTGTATTCAGTGTCCACTCCAGGCCTGAAAGACTCATCTGATCTCTGCTGTAAGGACAGCAACCCAAGAAGCACTTTTTAGGGCTAGAACATCAGTCTGCTTTTTTTTCCCCTCTGTAATCTAATTGCAGTTGCCTGCCAGCGTGTGTGTATTCAGTGTCCACTCCAGTCCTAAAAGACTCATCTGATATCTGCTGTAAGGACAGTGTCCTGACAGCACCCCAAAAAGCACTTTTTAGGGCTAGTACATCAATCTGCTTTTTTTTTTCCTCTGTAATCTTATTGCAGTTGCCTGCCAGCGTGTGTGTATTCAGTGTCCACTCCAGTCCTGAAAGACTCATCTGATCTCTGCTGTAAGGACAGCGTCCTGACAGCACCCCAAAAAGCACTTTTTAGGGCTAGTACATCAATCTTTTTTTTTTTCCTCTGTAATCTAATTGCAGTTGCCTGCCAGCGTGTGTGTATTCAGTGTCCACTCCTGTCCTGAAAACTCATCTGATCTCTGCTGTAAGGACAGCGTCCTGACAGCACCCCAAAAAGCCCTTTTTAGGGCTAGTACATCAGTCTGCTTTTTTTTTTTCCTCTGTAACCTAATTGCAGTTGCCTGCCAGCGTGTGTGTATTCAGTGTCCACTCCAGGCCTGAAAGACTCATCTGATCTCTGCTGTAAGGACAGCGTCCTGACAGCACCCCAAAAAGCACTCTTTAGGGCTAGTACATCAGTCTGCTTTTTTTTTTTCCTCTGTAATCTAATTGCAGTTGCCTGCCAGCGTGTGTGTATTATTCAGTGTCCACTCCAGTCCTGAAAGACTCATCTGATCTCTGCTGTAAGGACAGCTTCCTAACAGCACCCCAAAAAGCACTTTTTAGGGCTAGTACATCAGTCTGCTTTTTTTTTTCCTCTGTAATCTAATTGCAGTTGCCTGCCAGTGTGTGTGTATTCAGTGTCCACTCCAGTCCTGAAAGACTCATCTGATCTCTGCTGTAAGGACAGCGTCCTGACAGCACCCCAAAAAGCACTTTTTAGGGCCAGTACATCAGTCCGCTTTTTATATTTTTCCTCTGTAATCTAATTGCAGTTGCCTGCCAGCGTGTGTGTATTCAGTGTCCACTCCAGTCCTGAAAGACTCATCTGATCTCTGCTGTAAGGACAGCGTCCTGACAGCACCCCAAAAAGCACTTTTTAGTTTTTTAGGGCTAGTACATCAATCTGCTTCTTTTTTTTTTCCTCTGTAATCTTATTGCAGTTGCCTGCCAGCGTGTGTGTATTCAGTGTCCACTCCAGTCCTGAAAGACTCATCTGATCTCTGCTGTAAGGACAGCGTCCTGACAGCACCCCAAAAAGCACTTTTTAGGGCTAGAACATCAGTCTGCTTTTTTTTCCCCTCTGTAATCTAATTGCAGTTGCCTGCCAGCGTGTGTGTATTCAGTGTCCACTCCAGTCCTGAAAGACTCATCTGATCTCTGCTGTAAGGACAGCGTCCTGACAACACCCCAAAAAGCACTTTTTAGTTTTTTAGGGCTAGTACATCAATCTGCTTCTTTTTTTTTTCCTCTGTAATCTTATTGCAGTTGCCTGCCAGCGTGTGTGTATTCAGTGTCCACTCCAGTCCTGAAAGACTCATCTGATCTCTGCTGTAAGGACAGCGTCCTGACAGCACCCCAAAAAGCACTTTTTAGGGCTAGAACATCAGTCTGCTTTTTTTTCCCCTCTGTAATCTAATTGCAGTTGCCTGCCAGCGTGTGTGTATTCAGTGTCCACTCCAGTCCTAAAAGACTCATCTGATATCTGCTGTAAGGACAGCGTCCTGACAGCACCCCAAAAAGCACTTTTTAGGGCTAGTACATCAATCTGCTTTTTTTTTTCCTCTGTAATCTTATTGCAGTTGCCTGCCAGCGTGTGTGTATTCAGTGTCCACTCCAGTCCTGAAAGACTCATCTGATCTCTGCTGTAAGGACAGCGTCCTGACAGCACCCCAAAAAGCACTTTTTAGGGCTAGTACATCAATCTGCTTTTTTTTCCTCTGTAATCTAATTGCAGTTGCCTGCCAGCGTGTGTGTATTCAGTGTCCACTCCAGTCCTGAAAGACTCATCTGATCTCTGCTGTAAGGACAGCGTCCTGACAGCACCCCAAAAAGCACTTTTTAGGGCTAGTACATCAGTCTGCTTTTTTTTTCCTCTGTAATCTAATTGCAGTTGCCTGCCAGCGTGTGTGTATTCAGTGTCCACTCCAGTCCTGAAAGACTCATCTGATCTCTGCTGTAAGGACAGCGTCCTGACAGCAGCCCAAAAAGCACTTTTTAGGGCTAGTACATCAGTCTGCTTGTTTTTTTTTTCCTCTGTAATCTAATTGCAGTTGCCTGCCAGCGTGTATGTATTCAGTGTCCACTCCAGTCCTGAAAGACTCATCTGATCTCTGCTGTAAGGACAGCATCCTGACAGCACCCCAAAAATCACTTTTTAGGGCTAGTACATCAGTCTGCTTTTTTTTTTCCTCTGTAATCTAATTGCAGTTGCCTGCCAGTGTGTGTGTATTCAGTGTCCACTCCAGTCCTGAAAGACTCATCTGATCTCTGCTGTAAGGACAGCGTCCTGACAGCACCCCAAAAAGCACTTTTTAGGGCTAGTACATCAGTCTGCTTTTTTTTTTTCTCTGTAATCTAATTGCAGTTGCCTGCCAGCGTGTGTGGATTCAGTGTCCACTCCAGTCCTGAAAGACTCATCTGATCTCTGCTGTAAGGACAGCGTCCTGACAGCACCCCAAAAAGCACTTTTTAGGGCTAGTACATCAATCTGCTTCTTTTTTTTTTTCCTCTGTAATCTTATTGCAGTTGCCTGCCAGCGTGTGTGTATTCAGTGTCCACTCCAGTCCTGAAAGACTCATCTGATCTCTGCTGTAAGGACAGCGTCCTGACAGCACCCCAAAAAGCACTTTTTAGGGCTAGTACATCAATCTTTTTTTTTTTTCCTCTGTAATCTAAATGCAGTTGCCTGCCAGCGTGTGTGTATTCAGTGTCCACTCCAGTCCTGAAAGACTCATCTGATCTCTGCTGTAAGGACAGCATCCTGACAGCACCCCAAAAAGCACTTTTTAGGGCTAGTACATCAATCTGCTTTTTTTTTTCCTCTGTAATCTTATTGCAGTTGCCTGCCAGCGTGTGTGTATTCAGTGTCCACTCCAGTCCTGAAAGACTCATCTGATCTCTGCTGTAAGGACAGCGTCCTGACAGCACCCCAAAAAGCACTTTTTAGGGCTAGTACATCAGTCTGCTTTTTTTTTTTCCTCTGTAATCTAATTGCAGTTGCCTGCCAGCGTGTGTGTATTCAGTGTCCACTCCAGTCCTGAAAGACTCATCTGATCTCTGCTGTAAGGACAGCGTCCTGACAGCAACCCAAAAAGCACTTTTTAGGGCTAGTACATCAGTCTGCTTTTTTTTTTTCCTCTGTAATCTAATTGCAGTTGCCTGCCAGCGTGTATGTATTCAGTGTCCACTCCAGTCCTGAAAGACTCATCTGATCTCTGCTGTAAGGACAGCATCCTGACAGCACCCCAAAAATCACTTTTTAGGGCTAGTACATCAGTCTGTTTTTTTTTTCCTCTGTAATCTAACAGAAATGGGAATTCTTCAAAAAGACTGTTTGTGAACTCACTGCAAAGTATATTCCCATGGGCAATAAGTTTAAAAGGCTAAAAATAAAACCTATGTGGCTCACTGCCAAAGTTAAAAAAGCTATAAACTATAAGAAAAGAGCTTTTAAAAAATATAAAAATGAGGGAACACTAGTGTCATTTAAATGTTACAAAGAATATAACAGGATATGTAAAAAAGAAATCAAGGATGCAAAAATTCTAAATGAACGACAGATTGCAAAAGATAGTAGGACAAACCCCCAAAAATTCTTCAAATATATTAATAGTAAAAAGGTCAAGTCTGAGCATGTAGGCCCTTTACAAAATAATCTAGAGTGGGTGACTGGGGACAAAGAGAAGGCTAATTTATTAAATACTTTCTTCAGTTCTGTGTATACAAAGGAGCATGGGGGAGCTCATGTCCAAAATGGGGGTGGTAGTGACACAGCCCCAAATCCACAATGGCTCAAAAGTGATATGGTCCAGAAATATTTAGATGGAATAAAGGTGGATAAAGCACCTGGACCAGATGGCATACACCCACGGATCCTAAAAGAATTGAGCTCTGTAATTTCAAAGCCATTGTATTTAATTTTTAGGGACTCATTAATGACAGGAATAGTACCACTGGATTGGCGCAGGGCCAATGTGGTGCCTATATTTAAAAAGGGAATTAAGTGTTTACCAAGTAACTATAGACCTGTTAGTTTAACTTCTATAGTTGGGAAAATACTGGAGAGATTAATAAAAGACCACATAGATGAGTTCTTGCTGGAAAAAATAGGATTTTTATAACAGCTTACCTGTAAAATCCTTTTCTTGGAGTACATCACGGGACACAGAGCGACATAGTCATTACTAATGGGTTATATAGATACCGTCAGGTGCTGGCACTGGCAACTTCCAAAACCGGAAGTACCCTCCCCTATATAAGCCCCTCCCATCCGGGAGCACCTCAGTTTTGTAGCAAAGCAATAAGTGTCCCCAAAGAGGGGCGGGAGCTCTGTGTCCCGTGATGTACTCCAAGAAAAGGATTTTACAGGTAAACTGTTATAAAAATCCTATTTTCTTTCTCGTACATCACGGGACACAGAGCGACATAGTCATTACTAATGGGATGTCCTAAAGCAATGCCAAATGAGGGGGGGATACACCATATATAAGCTGAGCGCTATCAGACATGAGGATCTTTTGCGGCCTGCAACACACTGCGCCCAAAGGCGACATCCTCCTGACTTCTAACGTCCACCTGGTAGAACCTAGTAAACGTGTGTACTGAAGACCATGTTGCGGCCTTACAGATTTGAGCCAGGGAGGCCTGGTGATGCACTGCCCATGAAGTTCCAACTGCTCTCGTGGAGTGCGCTCTAACTTTGAACGGAGGCGGTCTCCTTCTCAAGCCATAGGCTTGTATTATGACCTGTCGAATCCACTTGGCTAAAGTAGATTTTGACGCTGCCTGACCCTTTCTGGGGCCTTCCGGCAGAATAAACAAAGTATCCGTTCTGCGAATCTGAGCAGTGGCTTTTAGATAAGCTTTAACTGCTCTTACTACATCCAAAGAATGCAATAACTTTTCCTCTACCGAAGTAGGTTTGGGGAAAAAAGAAGGAAGAACCACATCTTGGTTCAAATGAAAACTCGATACCACCTTAGGAAGAAAGGCTGGATGAGGACGTAACACTACTCTGTCCTTATGGATAACCAGATATGGCTCCTTACAGGACATAGCTGCTAATTCCGATACTCTTTTAGCCGAACAAATGGCTACTAGAAAAATCTATTTCCTGGTGAGAAGCACCAAGGAAATATGCTGTAATGGTTCAAATGGTTGTTTCTGTAGAACCGACAGAACCAAGTTTAGATCCCATGGACATATGGGAATATTAACCGGAGGACTAATACGCATCACTCCTTGTATAAAGGCTTTGACTAGTGAATGCGAAGCCAAGGGCCTTTGAAAAAATATTGACAAGGCCGAAATCTGACCCTTGATAGTACTCAAGGCAAGCTTCCTATCTACAGCCCATTGTAGGAAGTCCAGAATCCTACCTATTACGTATTTACGTGGATGCCATTTCTTGGCCTCACACCAGGCGATGTACGCCTTCCAGATTCTATAGTAGATCTGCCTGGATACCGGCTTCCTGGCATTGATCATGGTAGATACCACAGAATTAGAGAGCCCTCTCTTTTTTAGAATGTGGGCTTCAATAGCCAGGCCGTCAAACCTAGGGCTGGTAAGGAAGGGTGGTATATCGGTCCTTGCGAAAGCAGGTCCGGACGATGTGGGAGGGTCCAAGGACTCCCCACAGACATTTTTACAATCTCCGCGTACCATGCTCTTCGGGGCCACGCTGGAGCCACCAGAATCACTGGTTTCTTTTCTACCCTGATTCTGCGGAGTAATCGAGGTAACAATTGGGGCGGTGGGAATGCATATATCAGCTTGAACTGATCCCAAGGGAACACTAGGGCATCCGAGCCGCACGCTAGGGGATCCCTTGTCCAAGAGACAAACCTGTCCACTTTTGTGTTGAATCTGGATGCTAGCAGATCTACATCCGGTGTTCCCCACCGCTGACATATTGTCCGGAAAACCTCGGGATGAAGGGACCATTCCCCTGGGCATAATTGTTGGCGACTTAGAAAGTCCGCCTTCCAATTCTCCACTCCTGGAATGAATACCGCAGATATGGCTGGGACATATCTTTCTGCCCATCTCAGGATGTAATTTACTTCCCTTTGGGCTGCACGACTCCTGGTGCCCCCCTGACGATTGATATATGCCACTGCTGTGGCATTGTCTGATTGAACTCTGACAGGGGACCCTTGGAGTTTGGATGTCCATGCTACTAGGGCATACCGGGCTGCTCGTATCTCTAAGAGATTGATGGGTAGGGCCTTTTCTGCTTCTGACCACTTGCCCTGGAGAGACCATTGCTCCAGTACTGCTCCCCAGCCTATAAGGCTGGCATCTGTAGTGACCACCTTCCAGGAAATCGGACTGAAGGATTTCCCTCTTTCCAGATTCTGGGGAACCAACCACCAGCGGAGGCTCTTGCGAACGGAAGGGGACAAGGACATTGGTAAGTCCAGAGCCTGAACTTTTTTGTTCCAGGCTGACAGTATGGCCCTTTGCAATTTCCTTGAATGGAATTGACCGTAGGGTACTGCTTCGAATGATGCCACCATTTTTCCCAGCAGCCTCATGCACAGGCGTATGGATGGCTGTCTTTTTGAACCCACTAAGTGGATCAAATCTCTCAAAGACAACCCCTTTTCTTGAGGCAAGAAAATTTTTCTCTGGTCTGAATCCAGCCTTAGCCCCAAGTATTCCAGACTTTTGACTGGTTTTAGGGCTGACTTGTCTCGGTTGATAATCCAACCGTGATATTCCAGAAACTTGATTGTCTCGTGAACAACCACTTCTAGTTTTTCCACTGAGTGGTCTATCAGCAACAAGTCGTCTAGATATGCCATTATCGTTACACCTCGTGTCCTTAGATTGGCCAATAATGGGGCCAGAATTTTTGTGAACACTCTTGGTGCTGTGGCCAGACCGAAGGGTAAGGCTCTGAACTGAAAATGGCGCCCTTCTACCGCAAAGCGTAGAAATTTTTGGTGGGCTGGAAAGATGGGAATGTGCAAATAAGCATCTTTGATGTCGATCGAGGCTAACCATTCCTCCCCTTGTAGGGCAGTGGCTACCGATCGGATCGACTCCATCCGGAAAGTCCTGATATGTAGGAATTTGTTTAGCCCTTTTAGATTTAATATGGGCCTCACGTCCCCGTTTGGCTTCGGAACTGTAAAGAGGTTTGAGTAAAACCCGAACCCCCATTCTTCCAGGGGAACCTCTATAATTACTGCTTGGAGCAATAATTGTTCCAGTGCCAACAGGAGGGATCCTCTCTTCTGGGGATCCCTTGGCACGTTTGACCTTATAAAGCGGGAAGGAGGGGAGTTTTTTAACTCCAATTTGTATCCCAGATTTACTGCGGAGAGCACCCATCTGTCTCGGATCGTGTCCCGCCAGGTCTCTGTGAACAACTGAAGTCTTCCCCCCACCCGATTGAGTGGGGGCAACCCTTCATGCATTTGACTTTGGGGGAGGTTTTGTACCTCTCCTGCTCCAGGGCTTCTTGTTACCCTGCAACTGTCCCTGATTTTTACCTCCGGGATTTGACCGAGGAGGCCGTCGGAACTGTTTCACAGCCGATGTCCTAGGGACTGGAGAAGCCGGCCTCTTAAAAGAGGGACCTCTAACTCTAATTTTAACCGGCAAAAGTGTACTTTTACCGCTGGAAATTCTCTGGATATACTTGTCCAGGTCTTCCCCGAATAAGCGCTCACCATGAAATGGGAAGCTGACCAGCAATTTTTTACAGGGAGCTTCAGCAGACCAGGTTTTGAGCCATAGAAGCCTGCGCATATGTACTACAGACAGCGTAAGGCGGGAGGCCTGATGGATTGAATCCTTTATGGCGTCCACCGCAAAGCATAAGGCTCTAGGTAGATCAGCTAGGGCAAGAGCCTGCTGATCTGGCAAGTCCCTTAAGACCTGTTTCAACTGATCCTTCACTGCTTGGCAGACCCCAATAGCTGCCACTGCTGGTTGTGTCACCAATCCTGCTGTAGAAAAAGCAGATTTTAATAAGGACTCCAATTTTTTATCTATTGGGTCCTTGAACATTTGGACATTATTCACCGGACATGTCAGTGATTTATTCACACAAGAGATGGCTGCGTCCACTGTAGGGACCTTCCATTTTCTGATGAACTTATCCTCCATGGGATAGACCACCGGAAATCTCTTAGGGGGAGTAAATATTTTGTCAGGATGCTCCCAATCCTGGTAAATGAGCCCTTCCAGTAAAGGATGGATCGGAAAGGAACAAACAGTCTGGGGAGCTTTTAGCGACCCCAACGAGGAGACAGAAGTGGATGATGGCTCCGCAAGTGGCATTTTAAATGCTGATCGGACCATATTAGTCAGGGACTGAACCCATAACCTTTCAGCATGTGATGCTGAGAACGGCTCTTCCACTGTTGATTCCTCTACAACCGAATCGACCTCATCCTGATCCCCTTCAGGTAGGTCGATCCCTGTATGGGACTGTTGCTCTGTTAACAGGCACTCTGAGGGAGGAGACGGAGATCGGGCGCTTTTCTCCTGTGACAGGGAAGCCGCGATCAATGCTGACAATCTCTCTTCCAGCCCTCCCAGAGCTGAGGAAAAAACCTCCTCTGTTACATACACAGGAGCAGGTGAACTGAGGACAGCCACAGTACCAGGTACTCCTGAGGGTGCTCTACGGTCACTAACCTCTGATTCTTCAGGGGAGACTAGTGCAGCCAAAGCATGCCCAAGATCCTCAGAGCCCGATGGAGACCCCCTATTCCTCCTGGAATTTCTAGTCCCGGAGTTTTTAGACGGCATATTCCTAAGCCACAAAGCTGAGGTATTCCAGCCGAAATACACCAGTTACTGACAATAGTCTAGCATAAATGCTGCTATAAGAAACAGTTGGTATCTACTAATGTGCCTTTCTAGGGGATGCCTGTATCAACCGCTTGCTGTATGCCCTTTTTTAAATGTTGCCAGCTCTGTCTCTGTACTTCATAGCCAGCTCACCACACAAAATTGTGATTTTTAACATGCTGGGACGCCCGCACATGCGCAGAAGCGCTGCGGCGCGCACAGAGCGTCATCCCCCAGGCTCCGCCCCCTTTTCCGGCTCACCTCTATATATAGAGGCGCGTGCACGCGCACGCGCGCGGCTACGTGCGCCTTTGGCGCTAATTTCGAAAAATGGAAACTAGGGACAAGAGCCAGGGCCCCTCTTTGCCGCAGGCCGGGGGATGGACGAGCATTGCAACATGGCAGAGGAAGCAGTTTCCCATAAGAGAACTCACCATCTGCCTGGACTTGCTCTGCTGAGAAGAAACTAGTCCACATGACAAGAAAACATTCCACAGCGGCCTCTAGTGGACAAACACAGGTACCGCAGTCTAATATATTAAATATATAAAAAAAAAAATTTTTTTTTTTTTTTTCTTGACCACCATTAAAAATTATTACATTTTTTTAGTAGTTACAGGCATGCACAGAATTTTGCGGGAATACCATTAGGTAACAGACAGAAAGACAAATTAGGCTTGGGGGTCCCCCAATAGAACCAAGTTCCTGGGGGCCCCCACTTACCTGTTCCCCGCCGCAGGACTTTGTTTGGTCCACAAAAGCCCAAACTTCACCTATCACGGCAGGCATTGTAATCAAACCTTCAGGGACCGGGTTCCCAAGGATTCCACTCCCCTGGACCTGTATAGCACCCTGCACAGAAAACATCTTGGTCGTGGGTATGACCAGAGCTCTGGATCCCAGGGTCCAGCTCTCCTAAGAGAAGCATTACAGGCAAAACCTTGCTCTTCTCTGCAAGGCCCGGGTACCGACCGTTTAGCTATGAAGCTTTTTTGGTCGGATCCGGAATAGCTTACTGAGGCCCAAAAGAACCTGTACGCAAGCTCAGTGAAAAACACATGTTTCTTCTTGGCCAACACCTTAGACACTGGCAAAAAACTGAGGTGCTCCCGGATGGGAGGGGCTTATATAGGGGAGGGTACTTCCGGTTTTGGAAGTTGCCAGTGCCAGCACCTGACGATATCTATATAACCCATTAGTAATGACTATGTCGCTCTGTGTCCCGTGATGTACGAGAAAGAAAAACTATTTAAGCAACAGACAGCATGGATTCATGAAAGACAGAAGTTGTCAAACAAACCTGATTTCTTTTTATGAAGAGGTAAGTAAGACCTTGGACAGAGGGGTGGCAGTGGACGTGGTATACTTGGATTTTACAAAAGCGTTCGATACAGTTCCCCACACACGGCTCATGTGTAAGGTAAAGTCTACAGGATTGGAAATATCAGTTTGTAAATGGATAGAAAACTTGCTAAAAGACAGAATTCAGAGAGTAGTGGTTAATGATTCTTACTCTGAATGGTCCAAGGTTATCAGTGGTGTACCCCAAGGTTCAGTGCTGGGACCCTTACTTTTTAATATGTTTATAAATGATATTGGGTCTGAGATCAAAAGTAACATTTCTGTCTTTGCAGATGACACCAAGCTATGCAGTGGAATAACGTCCTTACAGGATGTCGCCAATTTACAAGCCGACCTCAATGCTCTGTCTAATTGGGCGACTATGTGGCAGATGAGGTTTAATGTTGATAAATGTAAAGTTATGCACTTGGGGGCTAATAATATGAATGCATCATACATACTAGGGGGAGTACAACTGGGGGGATCCGTAGTGGAGAAGGATCTGGGGGTTTTGGTAGATCATAAGCTCAATAATGGCATGCAATGCCAAGCTGCGGTTTCCAAAGCGAGCAAAGTCCTTTCTTGTATTAAGAGAGGTATGGTCTCCAGAGAGAGAGATATCATTTTGCCCCTGTTCAAATCATTAGTAAGACCTCATCTGGAATATGCAGTTCAGTTTTGGGCCCCAGTTCTCAAAAAGGATATTGGGGAACTGGAGAAAGTGCAGAGAAGGGCAACCAAACTGATAAGAGGCATGGAGGAGCTCAGCTATGAGGAGAGATTAGAGGAACTGAATTTATTCTCTCTTGAGAAGAGGAGATTAAGGGGGGATATGATCAACATGTACAAATATATAAGGGGTCCATATAGTGAACTTGGTGTTCAGTTATTCACTTTACGGTCAACACAAAGGACAAGGGGGCACTCTTTGCGTCTAGAGGAAAAGAGATTTCACCTCCAAATACGGAAAGGTTTTTTCACAGTAAGAGCTGTGAAAATGTGGAATAGACTCCCTGCAGAGGTGGTTCTGGCCAGCTCAGTAGATTGCTTTAAGAAGGGCCTGGATTCTTTCTTAAATGTACATAATATAACTGGGTACTGACATTTATAGGTAAAGTTGATCCAGGGAATATACGATTGCCTCTCGGGGGATCAGGAAGGAATTTTTTCCCCTGCTGTAGCAAATTGGATCATGCTCTTCTGGTTTTTTTTTTTGCCTTCCTCTGGATCAACTGTGGGTATAGAATTGGGTATATGGGATTGTACGATATATGTTTATTTTATTTTTTTAATTTATTTTTTTACGGTTGAACTGGATGGACTTGTGTCTTTTTTCAACCTGACTAACTATGTAACTATGTAACTATGTAATTGCAGTTGCCTGCCAGCGTGTGTGTATTCAGTGTCCACTCCAGTCCTGAAAGACTCATCTGATCTCTGCTGTAAGGACAGCGTCCTGACAGCACCCCAAAAAGCACTTTTTAGGGCTAGTACATCAGTCTGCTTTTTTTTTTTTCTCTGTAATCTAATTGCAGTTGCCTGCCAGCGTGTGTGTATTCAGTGTCCACTCCAGTCCTGAAAGACTCATCTGATCTCTGCTGTAAGGACAGCGTCCTGACAGCACCCCAAAAAGCACTTTTTAGGGCTAGTACATCAATCTGCTTCTTTTTTTTTTCCTCTGTAATCTTATTGCAGTTGCCTGCCAGCGTGTGTGTATTCAGTGTCCACTCCAGTCCTGAAAGACTCATCTGATCTCTGCTGTAAGGACAGCGTCCTGACAGCACCCCAAAAAGCACTTTTTAGGGCTAGTACATCAGTCTGCTTTTTTTTCCCCCCTCTGTAATCTAATTGCAGTTGCCTGCCAGTGTGTGTGTATTCAGTGTCCACTCCAGTCCTGAAAGACTCATCTGATCTCTGCTGTAAGGACAGCTTCCTGACAGCACCCCAAAAAGCACTTTTTAGGGCTAGTACATGAGTCTGCTTTTTTTTTTTTCCTCTGTAATCTAATTGCAGTTGCCTGCCAGCGTGTGTGTATTCAGTGTCCACTCCAGTCCTGAAAGACTCATCTGATCTCTGCTGTAAGGACAGCATCCTGACAGCACCCCAAAAAGCACTTTTTAGGGCCAGTACATCAGTCCGCTTTTTATATTTTTCCTCTGTAATCTAATTGCAGTTGCCTGCCAGCGTGTGTGGATTCAGTGTCCACTCCAGTCCTGAAAGACTCATCTGATCTCTGCTGTAAGGACAGCATCCTGACAGCACCCCAAAAAGCACTTTTTAGGGCTAGTACATCAATCTGCTTCTTTTTTTTTCCTCTGTAATCTTATTGCAGTTGCCTGCCAGCGTGTGTGTATTCAGTGTCCACTCCAGTCCTGAAAGACTCATCTGATCTCTGCTGTAAGGACAGCGTCCTGACAGCACCCCAAAAAGCACTTTTTAGGGCTAGTACATCAATCTTTTTTTTTTTTTCCTCTGTAATCTAATTGCAGTTGCCTGCCAGTGTGTGTGTATTCAGTGTCCACTCAAGTCCTGAAAGACTCATCTGATCTCTGCTGTAAGGACAGCGTCCTGACAGCACCCCAAAAAGCCCTTTTTAGGGCTAGTACATCAGTCTGCTTTTTTTTTTTCCTCTGTAATCTAATTGCAGTTGCCTGCCAGCGTGTGTGTATTCAGTGTCCACTCCAGTCCTGAAAGACTCATCTGATCTCTGCTGTAAGGACAACTTCCTGACAGCACCCCAAAAAGCACTTTTTAGGGCTAGTACATCAGTCTGCTTTTTTTTTTCCTCTGTAATCCAGTTGCAGTTGCCTGCCAGCGTGTGTGTATTCAGTGTCCACTCCAGTCCTGAAAGACTCATCTGATCTCTGCTGTAAGGACAGCATCCGGACAGCACCCCAAAAAACACTTTTTAGGGCTAGTACATCAGTCTGCTTTTTTTTCCCCCTCTGTAATCTAATTGCAGTTGCCTGCCAGTGTGTGTGTATTCAGTGTCCACTCCAGTCCTGAAAGACTCATCTGATCTCTGCTGTAAGGACAACTTCCTGACAGCACCCCAAAAAGCACTTTTTAGGGCTAGTACATCAGTCTGCTTTTTTTTTTCCTCTGTAATCTAATTGCAGTTGCCTGCCAGCGTGTGTGTATTCAGTGTCCACTCCAGTCCTGAAAGACTCATCTGATCTCTGCTGTAAGGACAGCGTCCTGACAGCACCCCAAAAAGCACTTTTTAGGGCCAGTACATCAGTCCGCTTTTTATATTTTTCCTCTGTAATCTAATTGCAGTTGCCTGCCAGCGTGTGTGTATTCAGTGTCCACTCCAGTCCTGAAAGACTCATCTGATCTCTGCTGTAAGGACAACTTCCTGACAGCACCCCAAAAAGCACTTTTTAGGGCTAGTACATCAGTCTGCTTTTTTTTTCCTCTGTAATCCAATTGCAGTTGCCTGCCAGCGTGTGTGTATTCAGTGTCCACTCCAGTCCTGAAAGACTCATTTGATCTCTGCTGTAAGGACAGCGTCCTGACAGCACCCCAAAAAGCACTTTTTAGGGCTAGTACATCAGTCTGCTTTTTTTTTTCCTCTGTAATCTAATTGCAGTTGCCTGCCAGCGTGTGTGTATTCAGTGTCCACTCCAGGCCTGAAAGACTCATCTGATCTCTGCTGTAAGGACAGCATCCTGACAGCACCCCAAAAAGCACTTTTTAGGGCTAGTACATCAGTCTGCTTTTTTTTTTCCTCTGTAATCCAATTGCAGTTGCCTGCCAGCGTGTGTGTATTCAGTGTCCACTCCAGTCCTGAAAGACTCATTTGATCTCTGCTGTAAGGACAGCGTCCTGACAGCACCCCAAAAAGCACTTTTTAGGGCTAGTACATCAGTCTGCTTTTTTTTTTCCTCTGTAATCTAATTGCAGTTGCCTGCCAGCGTGTGTGTATTCAGTGTCCACTCCAGTCCTGAAAGACTCATCTGATCTCTGCTGTAAGGACAGCGTCCTGACAGCACCCCAAAAAGCACTTTTTAGGGCCAGTACATCAGTCCGCTTTTTATATTTTTCCTCTGTAATCTAATTGCAGTTGCCTGCCAGCGTGTGTGTATTCAGTGTCCACTCCAGTCCTGAAAGACTCATCTGATCTCTGCTGTAAGGACAACTTCCTGACAGCACCCCAAAAAGCACTTTTTAGGGCTAGTACATCAGTCTGCTTTTTTTTTCCTCTGTAATCCAATTGCAGTTGCCTGCCAGCGTGTGTGTATTCCATGTCCACTCCAGTCCTGAAAGACTCATTTGATCTCTGCTGTAAGGACAGCGTCCTGACAGCACCCCAAAAAGCACTTTTTAGGGCTAGTACATCAGTCTGCTTTTTTTTTTCCTCTGTAATCTAATTGCAGTTGCCTGCCAGCGTGTGTGTATTCAGTGTCCACTCCAGGCCTGAAAGACTCATCTGATCTCTGCTGTAAGGACAGCATCCTGACAGCACCCCAAAAAGCACTTTTTAGGGCTAGTACATCAGTCTGCTTTTTTTTTTTCCCTCTGTAATCTAATTGCAGTTGCCTGCCAGTGTGTGTGTATTCAGTGTCCACTCCAGTCCTGAAAGACTCATATGATCTCTGCTGTAAGGACAACTTCCTGACAGCACCCCAAAAAGCACTTTTTAGGGCTAGTACATCAGTCTGCTTTTTTTTTTCCCTCTGTAATCTAATTGCAGTTGCCTGCCAGCGTGTGTGTATTCAGTGTCCACTCCAGTCCTGAAAGACTCATCTGATCTCTGCTGTAAGGACAGCGTCCTGACAGCACCCCAAAAAGCACTTTTTAGGGCCAGTACATCAGTCCGCTTTTTATATTTTTCCTCTGTAATCTAATTGCAGTTGCCTGCCAGCGTGTGTGTATTCAGTGTCCACTCCAGGCCTGAAAGACTCATCTGATCTCTGCTGTAAGGACAGCATCCTGACAGCACCCCAAAAAGCACTTTTTAGGGCTAGTACATCAGTCTGCTTTTTTTTTTCCCCTCTGTAATCTAATTGCAGTTGCCTGCCAGTGTGTGTGTATTCAGTGTCCACTCCAGTCCTGAAAGACTCATATGATCTCTGCTGTAAGGACAACTTCCTGACAGCACCCCAAAAAGCACTTTTTAGGGCTAGTACATCAGTCTGCTTTTTTTTTTCCTCTGTAATCCAATTGCAGTTGCCTGCCAGCGTGTGTGTATTCAGTGTCCACTCCAGTCCTGAAAGACTCATTTGATCTCTGCTGTAAGGACAGCGTCCTGACAGCACCCCAAAAAGCACTTTTTAGGGCTAGTACATCAGTCTGCTTTTTTTTTTCCTCTGTAATCTAATTGCAGTTGCCTGCCAGCGTGTGTGTATTCAGTGTCCACTCCAGGCCTGAAAGACTCATCTGATCTCTGCTGTAAGGACAGCATCCTGACAGCACCCCAAAAAGCACTTTTTAGGGCTAGTACATCAGTCTGCTTTTTTTTTTCCTCTGTAATCCAATTGCAGTTGCCTGCCAGCGTGTGTGTATTCAGTGTCCACTCCAGTCCTGAAAGACTCATTTGATCTCTGCTGTAAGGACAGCGTCCTGACAGCACCCCAAAAAGCACTTTTTAGGGCTAGTACATCAGTCTGCTTTTTTTTTTCCTCTGTAATCTAATTGCAGTTGCCTGCCAGCGTGTGTGTATTCAGTGTCCACTCCAGGCCTGAAAGACTCATCTGATCTCTGCTGTAAGGACAGCATCCGGACAGCACCCCAAAAAACACTTTTTAGGGCTAGTACATCAGTCTGCTTTTTTTTCCCTCTGTAATCTAATTGCAGTTGCCTGCCAGTGTGTGTGTATTCAGTGTCCACTCCAGTCCTGAAAGACTCATCTGATCTCTGCTGTAAGGACAACTTCCTGACAGCACCCCAAAAAGCACTTTTTAGGGCTAGTACATCAGTCTGCTTTTTTTTTTTCCTCTGTAATCTAATTGCAGTTGCCTGCCAGCGTGTGTGTATTCAGTGTCCACTCCAGTCCTGAAAGACTCATCTGATCTCTGCTGTAAGGACAGCGTCCTGACAGCACCCCAAAAAGCACTTTTTAGGGCCAGTACATCAGTCCGCTTTTTATATTTTTCCTCTGTAATCTAATTGCAGTTGCCTGCCAGCGTGTGTGTATTCAGTGTCCACTCCAGTCCTGAAAGACTCATCTGATCTCTGCTGTAAGGACAACTTCCTGACAGCACCCCAAAAAGCACTTTTTAGGGCTAGTACATCAGTCTGCTTTTTTTTTTCCTCTGTAATCCAATTGCAGTTGCCTGCCAGCGTGTGTGTATTCAGTGTCCACTCCAGTCCTGAAAGACTCATTTGATCTCTGCTGTAAGGACAGCGTCCTGACAGCACCCCAAAAAGCACTTTTTAGGGCTAGTACATCAGTCTGCTTTTTTTTTTCCTCTGTAATCTAATTGCAGTTGCCTGCCAGCGTGTGTGTATTCAGTGTCCACTCCAGGCCTGAAAGACTCATCTGATCTCTGCTGTAAGGACAGCATCCTGACAGCACCCCAAAAAGCACTTTTTAGGGCTAGTACATCAGTCTGCTTTTTTTTTCCCTCTGTAATCTAATTGCAGTTGCCTGCCAGTGTGTGTGTATTCAGTGTCCACTCCAGTCCTGAAAGTCTCATATGATCTCTGCTGTAAGGACAACTTCCTGACAGCACCCCAAAAAGCACTTTTTAGGGCTAGTACATCAGTCTGCTTTTTTTTTCCCTCTGTAATCTAATTGCAGTTGCCTGCCAGCGTGTGTGTATTCAGTGTCCACTCCAGTCCTGAAAGACTCATCTGATCTCTGCTGTAAGGACAGCGTCCTGACAGCACCCCAAAAAGCACTTTTTAGGGCCAGTACATCAGTCCGCTTTTTATATTTTTCCTCTGTAATCTAATTGCAGTTGCCTGCCAGCGTGTGTGTATTCAGTGTCCACTCCAGTCCTGAAAGACTCATCTGATCTCTGCTGTAAGGACAGCGTCCTGACAGCACCCCAAAAAGCACTTTTTAGGGCTAGTACATCAATCTGCTTCTTTTTTTTCCCTCTGTAATCTTATTGCAGTTGCCTGCCAGCGTGTGTGTATTCAGTGTCCACTCCAGTCCTGAAAGACTCATCTGATCTCTGCTGTAAGGACAGCGTCCTGACAGCACCCCAAAAAGCACTTTTTAGGGCTAGTATATCAATCTTTTTTTTTTTCCTCTGTAATCTAATTGCAGTTGCCTGCCAGCGTGTGTGTATTCAGTGTCCACTCCAGTCCTGAAAGACTCATCTGATCTCTGCTGTAAGGACAACTTCCTGACAGCACCCAAAAAAGCACTTTTTAGGGCTAGTACATCAGTCTGCTTTTTTTTTTCCTCTGTAATCCAATTGCAGTTGCCTGCCAGCGTGTGTGTATTCAGTGTTCACTCCAGTCCTGAAAGACTCATTTGATCTCTGCTGTAAGGACAGCGTCCTGACAGCACCCCAAAAAGCACTTTTTAGGGCTAGTACATCAGTCTGCTTTTTTTTTTTCCTCTGTAATCTAATTGCAGTTGCCTGCCAGCGTGTGTGTATTCAGTGTCCACTCCAGGCCTGAAAGACTCATCTGATCTCTGCTGTAAGGACAGCATCCTGACAGCACCCCAAAAAGCACTTTTTAGGGCTAGTACATCAGTCTGCTTTTTTTTTTTTTCCCTCTGTAATCTAGTTGCAGTTGCCTGCCAGCGTGTGTGTATTCAGTGTCCACTCCAGTCCTGAAAGACTCATCTGATCTCTGCTGTAAGGACAGCTTCCTGACAGCACCCCAAAAAGCACTTTTTAGGGCCAGTACATCAGTCCGCTTTTTATATTTTTCCTCTGTAATCTAATTGCAGTTGCCTGCCAGCGTGTGTGTATTCAGTGTCCACTCCAGTCCTGAAAGACTCATCTGATCTCTGCTGTAAGGACAGCGTCCTGACAGCACCCCAAAAAGCACTTTTTAGGGCTAGTACATCAATCTTTTTTTTTTTCCTCTGTAATCTAATTGCAGTTGCCTGCCAGCGTGTGTGTATTCAGTGTCCACTCCAGTCCTGAAAGACTCATCTTATCTCTGCTGTAAGGACAGCATCCTGACAGCACCCCAAAAAGCACTTTTTAGGGCTAGTACATCAGTCTGCTTTTTTTTTTCCTCTGTAATCTAATTGCAGTTGCCTGCCAGCGTGTGTGTATTCAGTGTCCACTCCAGTCCTGAAAGACTCATCTGATCTCTGCTGTAAGGACAGCGTCCTGACAGCACCCCAAAAAGCCCTTTTTAGGGCTAGTACATCAGTCTGCTTTTTTTCCCCCTCTGTAATCTAATTGCACTTACCTGCCAGCGTGTGTGTATTCAGTGTCCACTCCAGTCCTAAAAGACTCATCTGATATCTGCTGTAAGGACAGCGTCCTGACAGCACCCCAAAAAGCACTTTTTTGGGCTAGTACATCAATCTGCTTTTTTTTTCCTCTGTAATCTTATTGCAGTTGCCTGCCAGCGTGTGTGTATTCAGTGTCCACTCCAGTCCTGAAAGACTCATCTGATCTCTGCTGTAAGGACAGCGTCCTGACAGCACCCCAAAAAGCACTTTTTAGGGCTAGTACATCAATCTTTTTTTTTTTCCTCTGTAATCTAATTGCAGTTGCCTGCCAGCGTGTGTGTATTCAGTGTCCACTCCAGGCCTGAAAGACTCATCTGTTCTCTGCTGTAAGGACAGCATCCTGACAGCACCCCAAAAAGCACTTTTTAGGGCTAGTACATCAGTCTGCTTTTTTTTTCCCCCTCTGTAATCTAATTGCAGTTGCCTGCCAGTGTGTGTGTATGCAGTGTCCACTCCAGTCCTGAAAGACTCATCTGATCTCTGCTGTAAGGACAGCTTCCTGACAGCACCCCAAAAAGCACTTTTTAGGGCTAGTACATCAGTCTGCTTCTTTTTTTTCCTCTGTAATCTAATTGCAGTTGCCTGCCAGCGTGTGTGTATTCAGTGTCCACTCCAGTCCTGAAAGACTCATCTGATCTCTGCTGTAAGGACAGCATCCTGACAGCACCCCAAAAAGCACTTTTTAGGGCCAGTACATCAGTCCGCTTTTTATATTTTTCCTCTGTAATCTAATTGCAGTTGCCTGCCAGCGTGTGTGGATTCAGTGTCCACTCCAGTCCTGAAAGACTCACCTGATCTCTGCTGTAAGGACAGCATCCTGACAGCACCCCAAAAAGCACTTTTTAGGGCTAGTACATCAATCTGCTTCTTTTTTTTTCCTCTGTAATCTTATTGCAGTTGCCTGCCAGCGTGTGTGTATTCAGTGTCCACTCCAGTCCTGAAAGACTCATCTGATCTCTGCTGTAAGGACAGCGTCCTGACAGCACCCCAAAAAGCACTTTTTAGGGCTAGTACATCAATCTTTTTTTTTTTTTCCTCTGTAATCTAATTGCAGTTGCCTGCCAGTGTGTGTGTATTCAGTGTCCACTCCAGTCCTGAAAGACTCATCTGATCTCTGCTGTAAGGACAGCGTCCTGACAGCACCCCAAAAAGCCCTTTTTAGGGCTAGTACATCAGTCTGCTTTTTTTTTTTCCTCTGTAATCTAATTGCAGTTGCCTGCCAGCGTGTGTGTATTCAGTGTCCACTCCAGTCCTGAAAGACTCATCTGATCTCTGCTGTAAGGACAACTTCCTGACAGCACCCCAAAAAGCACTTTTTAGGGCTAGTACATCAGTCTGCTTTTTTTTTCCTCTGTAATCCAATTGCAGTTGCCTGCCAGCGTGTGTGTATTCAGTGTCCACTCCAGTCCTGAAAGACTCATCTGATCTCTGCTGTAAGGACAGCGTCCTGACAGCACCCCAAAAAGCCCTTTTTAGGGCTAGTACATCAGTCTGCTTTTTTTTTTTCCCTCTGTAATCTAATTGCAGTTGCCTGCCAGTGTGTGTGTATTCAGTGTCCACTCCAGTCCTGAAAGACTCATCTGATCTCTGCTGTAAGGACAACTTCCTGACAGCACCCCAAAAAGCACTTTTTAGGGCTAGTACATCAGTCTGCTTTTTTTTTTTCCTCTGTAATCCAATTGCAGTTGCCTGCCAGCGTGTGTGTATTCAGTGTCCACTCCAGTCCTGAAAGACTCATCTGATCTCTGCTGTAAGGACAGCGTCCTGACAGCACCCCAAAAAGCACTTTTTAGGGCTAGTACATCAGTCTGCTTTTTTTTTTCCTCTGTAATCTAATTGCAGTTGCCTGCCAGCGTGTGTGTATTCAGTGTCCACTCCAGTCCTGAAAGACTCATCTGATCTCTGCTGTAAGGACAACTTCCTAACAGCACCCCAAAAAACACTTTTTAGGGCTAGTACATCAGTCTGCTTTTTTTTTTCCTCTGTAATCCAATTGCAGTTGCCTGCCAGCGTGTGTGTATTCAGTGTCCACTCCAGTCCTGAAAGACTCATTTGATCTCTGCTTTAAGGACAGCGTCCTGACAGCACCCCAAAAAGCACTTTTTAGGGCTAGTACATCAGTCTGCTTTTTTTTTTCCTCTGTAATCTAATTGCAGTTGCCTGCCAGCGTGTGTGTATTCAGTGTCCACTCCAGGCCTGAAAGACTCATCTGATCTCTGCTGTAAGGACAGCATCCTGACAGCACCCCAAAAAGCACTTTTTAGGGCTAGTACATCAGTCTGCTTTTTTTTTTCCCTCTGTAATCTAATTGCAGTTGCCTGCCAGTGTGTGTGTATTCAGTGTCCACTCCAGTCCTGAAAGACTCATATGATCTCTGCTGTAAGGACAACTTCCTGACAGCACCCCAAAAAGCACTTTTTAGGGCTAGTACATCAGTCTGCTTTTTTTTTCCCTCTGTAATCTAATTGCAGTTGCCTGCCAGCGTGTGTGTATTCAGTGTCCACTCCAGTCCTGAAAGACTCATCTGATCTCTGCTGTAAGGACAGCGTCCTGACAGCACCCCAAAAAGCACTTTTTAGGGCCAGTACATCAGTCCGCTTTTTATATTTTTCCTCTGTAATCTAATTGCAGTTGCCTGCCAGCGTGTGTGTATTCAGTGTCCACTCCAGTCCTGAAAGACTCATCTGATCTCTGCTGTAAGGACAGCGTCCTGACAGCACCCCAAAAAGCACTTTTTAGGGCTAGTACATCAATCTGCTTCTTTTTTTTTCCTCTGTAATCTTATTGCAGTTGCCTGCCAGCGTGTGTGTATTCAGTGTCCACTCCAGTCCTGAAAGACTCATCTGATCTCTGCTGTAAGGACAGCGTCCTGACAGCACCCCAAAAAGCCCTTTTTAGGGCTAGTACATCAGTCTGTTTTTTTTCCTCTGTAATCTAATTGCAGTTGCCTGCCAGCGTGTGTGTATTCAGTGTCCACTCCAGTCCTGAAAGACTCATCTGATCTCTGCTGTAAGGACAACTTCCTGACAGCACCCCAAAAAGCACTTTTTAGGGCTAGTACATCAGTCTGCTTTTTTTTTTCCTCTGTAATCCAATTGCAGTTTCCTGCCAGCGTGTGTGTATTCAGTGTTCACTCCAGTCCTGAAAGACTCATTTGATCTCTGCTGTAAGGACAGCGTCCTGACAGCACCCCAAAAAGCACTTTTTAGGGCTAGTACATCAGTCTGCTTTTTTTTTTCCCTCTGTAATCTAATTGCAGTTGCCTGCCAGCGTGTGTGTATTCAGTGTCCACTCCAGGCCTGAAAGACTCATCTGATCTCTGCTGTAAGGACAGCATCCTGACAGCACCCCAAAAAGCACTTTTTAGGGCTAGTACATCAGTCTGCTTTTTTTTTTTTCCCTCTGTAATCTAGTTGCAGTTGCCTGCCAGCGTGTGTGTATTCAGTGTCCACTCCAGTCCTGAAAGACTCATCTGATCTCTGCTGTAAGGACAGCTTCCTGACAGCACCCCAAAAAGCACTTTTTAGGGCTAGTACATCAGTCTGCTTTTTTTTTTTCCTCTGTAATCTAATTGCAGTTGCCTGCCAGCGTGTGTGTATTCAGTGTCCACTCCAGTCCTGAAAGACTCATCTGATCTCTGCTGTAAGGACAGCGTCCTGACAGCACCCCAAAAAGCACTTTTTAGGGCCAGTACATCAGTCCGCTTTTTATATTTTTCCTCTGTAATCTAATTGCAGTTGCCTGCCAGCGTGTGTGTATTCAGTGTCCACTCCAGTCCTGAAAGACTCATCTGATCTCTGCTGTAAGGACAGCGTCCTGACAGCACCCCAAAAAGCACTTTTTAGGGCTAGTACATCAGTCTGCTTTTTTTTTTCCTCTGTAATCTAATTGCAGTTGCCTGCCAGCGTGTGTGTATTCAGTGTCCACTCCAGTCCTGAAAGACTCATCTGATCTCTGCTGTAAGGACAGCATCCTGACAGCACCCCAAAAAGCACTTTTTAGGGCTAGTACATCAGTCTGCTTTTTTTTTCCCTCTGTAATCTAATTGCAGTTGCCTGCCAGCGTGTGTGTATTCAGTGTCCACTCCAGTCCTGAAAGACTCATCTGATCTCTGCTGTAAGGACAGCGTCCTGACAGCACCCCAAAAAGCCCTTTTTAGGGCTAGTACATCAGTCTGCTTTTTTTTCCCCCTCTGTAATCTAATTGCAGTTGCCTGCCAGTGTGTGTGTATTCAGTGTCCACTCCAGTCCTGAAAGACTCATCTGATCTCTGCTGTAAGGACAGTGTCGTGACAGCACCCCAAAAAGCACTTTTTAGGGCTAGTACATCAGTCTGCTTTTTTTTTTTCCTCTGTAATCTAATTGCAGTTGCCTGCCAGCGTGTGTGTATTCAGTGTCCACTCCAGTCCTGAAAGACTCATCTGATCTCTGCTGTAAGGACAGCATCCTGACAGCACCCCAAAAAGCACTTTTTAGGGCTAGTACATCAGTCTGCTTTTTTTTTTCTTCCTCTGTAATGTAATTGCAGTTGCCTGCCAGTGTGTGTGTTATCAGTGTCCACTCCAGTCCTGAAAGACTCATCTGATCTCTGCTGTAAGGACAGCGTCCTGACAGCACCCCAAAAAGCACTTTTTAGGGCTAGTACATCAATCTTTTTTTTTTCCTCTGTAATCTAATTGCAGTTGCCTGCCAGCGTGTGTGTATTCAGTGTCCACTCCAGTCCTGAAAGACTCATCTGATCTCTGCTGTAAGGAAAACTTCCTGACAGCACCCCAAAAAGCACTTTTTAGGGCTAGTACATCAGTCTGCTTTTTTTTTTCCTCTGTAATCCAATTGCAGTTGCCTGCCAGCGTGTGTGTATTCAGTGTCCACTCCAGTCCTGAAAGACTCATTTGATCTCTGCTGTAAGGACAGCGTCCTGACAGCACCCCAAAAAGCACTTTTTAGGGCTAGTACATCAGTCTGCTTTTTTTTTTCCTCTGTAATCTAATTGCAGTTGCCTGCCAGCGTGTGTGTATTCAGTGTCCACTCCAGGCCTGAAAGACTCATCTGATCTCTGCTGTAAGGACAGCGTCCTGACAGCACCCCAAAAAGCCCTTTTTAGGGCTAGTACATCAGTCTGCTTTTTTTTTTTCCCTCTGTAATCTAATTGCAGTTGCCTGCCAGTGTGTGTGTATTCAGTGTCCACTCCAGTCCTGAAAGACTCATCTGATCTCTGCTGTAAGGACAACTTCCTGACAGCACCCCAAAAAGCACTTTTTAGGGCTAGTACATCAGTCTGCTTTTTTTTTTTTCCTCTGTAATCCAATTGCAGTTGCCTGCCAGCGTGTGTGTATTCAGTGTCCACTCCAGTCCTGAAAGACTCATCTGATCTCTGCTGTAAGGACAGCGTCCTGACAGCACCCCAAAAAGCACTTTTTAGGGCTAGTACATCAGTCTGCTTTTTTTTTTCCTCTGTAATCTAATTGCAGTTGCCTGCCAGCGTGTGTGTATTCAGTGTCCACTCCAGTCCTGAAAGACTCATCTGATCTCTGCTGTAAGGACAACTTCCTAACAGCACCCCAAAAACCACTTTTTAGGGCTAGTACATCAGTCTGCTTTTTTTTTTCCTCTGTAATCCAATTGCAGTTGCCTGCCAGCGTGTGTGTATTCAGTGTCCACTCCAGTCCTGAAAGACTCATTTGATCTCTGCTGTAAGGACAGCGTCCTGACAGCACCCCAAAAAGCACTTTTTAGGGCTAGTACATCAGTCTGCTTTTTTTTTTCCTCTGTAATCTAATTGCAGTTGCCTGCCAGCGTGTGTGTATTCAGTGTCCACTCCAGGCCTGAAAGACTCATCTGATCTCTGCTGTAAGGACAGCATCCTGACAGCACCCCAAAAAGCACTTTTTAGGGCTAGTACATCAGTCTGCTTTTTTTTTTCCCTCTGTAATCTAATTGCAGTTGCCTGCCAGTGTGTGTGTATTCAGTGTCCACTCCAGTCCTGAAAGACTCATATGATCTCTGCTGTAAGGACAACTTCCTGACAGCACCCCAAAAAGCACTTTTTAGGGCTAGTACATCAGTCTGCTTTTTTTTTCCCTCTGTAATCTAATTGCAGTTGCCTGCCAGCGTGTGTGTATTCAGTGTCCACTCCAGTCCTGAAAGACTCATCTGATCTCTGCTGTAAGGACAGCGTCCTGACAGCACCCCAAAAAGCCCTTTTTAGGGCTAGTACATCAGTCTGCTTTTTTTTCCCCCTCTGTAATCTAATTGCAGTTGCCTGCCAGTGTGTGTGTATTCAGTGTCCACTCCAGTCCTGAAAGACTCATCTGATCTCTGCTGTAAGGACAGCATCCTGACAGCACCCCAAAAAGCACTTTTTAGGGCCAGTACATCAGTCCGCTTTTTATATTTTTCCTCTGTAATCTAATTGCAGTTGCCTGCCAGCGTGTGTGTATTCAGTGTCCACTCCAGTCCTGAAAGACTCATCTGATCTCTGCTGTAAGGACAGCATCCTGACAGCACCCCAAAAAGCACTTTTTAGGGCCAGTACATCAGTCCGCTTTTTATATTTTTCCTCTGTAATCTAATTGCAGTTGCCTGCCAGCGTGTGTGTATTCAGTGTCCACTCCAGTCCTGAAAGACTCATCTGATCTCTGCTGTAAGGACAGCGTCCTGACAGCACCCCAAAAAGCACTTTTTAGGGCCAGTACATCAGTCCGCTTTTTATATTTTTCCTCTGTAATCTAATTGCAGTTGCCTGCCAGCGTGTGTGTATTCAGTGTCCACTCCAGTCCTGAAAGACTCATCTGATCTCTGCTGTAAGGACAGCGTCCTGACAGCACCCCAAAAAGCACTTTTTAGGGCTAGTACATCAATCTGCTTTTTTTTTTTTCCTCTGTAATCTTATTGCAGTTGCCTGCCAGCGTGTGTGTATTCAGTGTCCACTCCAGTCCTGAAAGACTCATCTGATCTCTGCTGTAAGGACAGCGTCCTGACAGCACCCCAAAAAGCCCTTTTTAGGGCTAGTACATCAGTCTGTTTTTTTTTTCCTCTGTAATCTAATTGCAGTTGCCTGCCAGCGTGTGTGTATTCAGTGTCCACTCCAGTCCTGAAAGACTCATCTGATCTCTGCTGTAAGGACAACTTCCTGACAGCACCCCAAAAAGCACTTTTTAGGGCTAGTACATCAGTCTGCTTTTTTTTTTCCTCTGTAATCCAATTGCAGTTGCCTGCCAGCGTGTGTGTATTCAGTGTTCACTCCAGTCCTGAAAGACTCATTTGATCTCTGCTGTAAGGACAGCGTCCTGACAGCACCCCAAAAAGCACTTTTTAGGGCTAGTACATCAGTCTGCTTTTTTTTTTCCTCTGTAATCTAATTGCAGTTGCCTGCCAGCGTGTGTGTATTCAGTGTCCACTCCAGGCCTGAAAGACTCATCTGATCTCTGCTGTAAGGACAGCTTCCTGACAGCACCCCAAAAAGCACTTTTTAGGGCTAGTACATCAGTCTGCTTTTTTTTTTTCCTCTGTAATCTAATTGCAGTTGCCTGCCAGCGTGTGTGTATTCAGTGTCCACTCCAGTCCTGAAAGACTCATCTGATCTCTGCTGTAAGGACAGCGTCCTGACAGCACCCCAAAAAGCACTTTTTAGGGCCAGTACATCAGTCCGCTTTTTATATTTTTCCTCTGTAATCTAATTGCAGTTGCCTGCCAGCGTGTGTGTATTCAGTGTCCACTCCAGTCCTGAAAGACTCATCTGATCTCTGCTGTAAGGACAGCGTCCTGACAGCACCCCAAAAAGCACTTTTTAGGGCTAGTACATCAATCTGCTTCTTTTTTTTCCTCTGTAATCTTATTGCAGTTGCCTGCCAGCGTGTGTGTATTCAGTGTCCACTCCAGTCCTGAAAGACTCATCTGATCTCTGCTGTAAGGACAGCGTCCTGACAGCACCCCAAAAAGCACTTTTTAGGGCTAGTACATCAATCTTTTTTTTTCCTCTGTAATCTAATTGCAGTTGCCTGCCAGCGTGTGTGTATTCAGTGTCCACTCCAGTCCTAAAAGACTCATCTGATATCTGCTGTAAGGACAGCGTCCTGACAGCACCCCAAAAAGCACTTTTTAGGGCTAGTACATCAATCTGCTTTTTTTTTCCTCTGTAATCTTATTGCAGTTGCCTGCCAGCGTGTGTGTATTCAGTGTCCACTCCAGTCCTGAAAGACTCATCTGATCTCTGCTGTAAGGACAGCATCCTGACAGCACCCCAAAAAGCACTTTTTAGGGCTAGTACATCAATCTTTTTTTTTTCCTCTGTAATCTAATTGCAGTTGCCTGCCAGCGTGTGTGTATTCAGTGTCCACTCCAGTCCTGAAAGACTCATCTGATCTCTGCTGTAAGGACAACTTCCTGACAGCACCCCAAAAAGCACTTTTTAGGGCTAGTACATCAGTCTGCTTTTTTTTTTCCTCTGTAATCCAATTGCAGTTGCCTGCCAGCGTGTGTGTATTCAGTGTCCACTCCAGTCCTGAAAGACTCATTTGATCTCTGCTGTAAGGACAGCGTCCTGACAGCACCCCAAAAAGCACTTTTTAGGGCTAGTACATCAGTCTGCTTTTTTTTTTCCTCTGTAATCTAATTGCAGTTGCCTGCCAGCGTGTGTGTATTCAGTGTCCACTCCAGGCCTGAAAGACTCATCTGATCTCTGCTGTAAGGACAGCATCCTGACAGCACCCCAAAAAGCACTTTTTAGGGCTAGTACATCAGTCTGCTTTTTTTTCCCCTCTGTAATCTAATTGCAGTTGCCTGCCAGTGTGTGTGTATTCAGTGTCCACTCCAGTCCTGAAAGACTCAACTGATCTCTGCTGTAAGGACAGCTTCCTGACAGCACCCCAAAAAGCACTTTTTAGGGCTAGTACATCAGTCTGCTTCTTTTTTTTTTCCTCTGTAATCTAATTGCAGTTGCCTGCCAGCGTGTGTGTATTCAGTGTCCACTCCAGTCCTGAAAGACTCATCTGATCTCTGCTGTAAGGACAGCATCCTGACAGCACCCCAAAAAGCACTTTTTAGGGCCAGTACATCAGTCCGCTTTTTATATTTTTCCTCTGTAATCTAAATGCAGTTGCCTGCCAGCGTGTGTGTATTCAGTGTCCGCTCCAGTCCTGAAAGACTCATCTGATCTCTGCTGTAAGGACAGCATCCTGACAGCAACCCAAAAAGCACTTTTTAGGGCTAGTACATCAATCTGCTTCTTTTTTTTTTCCTCTGTAATCTTATTGCAGTTGCCTGCCAGCGTGTGTGTATTCAGTGTCCACTCCAGTCCTGAAAGACTCATCTGATCTCTGCTGTAAGGACAGCGTCCTGACAGCACCCCAAAAAGCACTTTTTAGGGCTAGTACATCAATCTTTTTTTTTTTTTCCTCTGTAATCTAATTGCAGTTGCCTGCCAGCGTGTGTGTATTCAGTGTCCACTCAAGTCCTGAAAGACTCATCTGATCTCTGCTGTAAGGACAGCATCCTGACAGCACCCCAAAAAGCACTTTTTAGGGCTAGTACATCAGTCTGCTTTTTTTTCCCCCTCTGTAATCTAATTGCAGTTGCCTGCCAGTGTGTGTGTATTCAGTGTCCACTCCAGTCCTGAAAGACTCATCTGATCTCTGCTGTAAGGACAACTTCCTGACAGCACCCCAAAAAGCACTTTTTAGGGCTAGTACATCAGTCTGCTTTTTTTTTTTTCTCTGTAATCTAATTGCAGTTGCCTGCCAGCGTGTGTGTATTCAGTGTCCACTCCAGTCCTGAAAGACTCATCTGATCTCTGCTGTAAGGACAGCGTCCTGACAGCACCCCAAAAAGCACTTTTTAGGGCCAGTACATCAGTCCGCTTTTTATATTTTTCCTCTGTAATCTAATTGCAGTTGCCTGCCAGCGTGTGTGTATTCAGTGTCCACTCCAGTCCTGAAAGACTCATCTGATCTCTGCTGTAAGGACAGCGTCCTGACAGCACCCCAAAAAGCACTTTTTAGGGCTAGTACATCAATCTGCTTTTTTTTTTTTCCTCTGTAATCTTATTGCAGTTGCCTGCCAGCGTGTGTGTATTCAGTGTCCACTCCAGTCCTGAAAGACTCATCTGATCTCTGCTGTAAGGACAGCGTCCTGACAGCACCCCAAAAAGCCCTTTTTAGGGCTAGTACATCAGTCTGTTTTTTTTTTCCTCTGTAATCTAATTGCAGTTGCCTGCCAGCGTGTGTGTATTCAGTGTCCACTCCAGTCCTGAAAGACTCATCTGATCTCTGCTGTAAGGACAACTTCCTGACAGCACCCCAAAAAGCACTTTTTAGGGCTAGTACATCAGTCTGCTTTTTTTTTTCCTCTGTAATCCAATTGCAGTTGCCTGCCAGCGTGTGTGTATTCAGTGTTCACTCCAGTCCTGAAAGACTCATTTGATCTCTGCTGTAAGGACAGCGTCCTGACAGCACCCCAAAAAGCACTTTTTAGGGCTAGTACATCAGTCTGCTTTTTTTTTCCTCTGTAATCTAATTGCAGTTGCCTGCCAGCGTGTGTGTATTCAGTGTCCACTCCAGGCCTGAAAGACTCATCTGATCTCTGCTGTAAGGACAGCTTCCTGACAGCACCCCAAAAAGCACTTTTTAGGGCTAGTACATCAGTCTGCTTTTTTTTTTTCCTCTGTAATCTTATTGCAGTTGCCTGCCAGCGTGTGTGTATTCAGTGTCCACTCCAGTCCTGAAAGACTCATCTGATCTCTGCTGTAAGGACAGCGTCCTGACAGCACCCCAAAAAGCACTTTTTAGGGCTAGTACATCAATCTTTTTTTTTCCTCTGTAATCTAATTGCAGTTGCCTGCCAGCGTGTGTGTATTCAGTGTCCACTCCAGTCCTAAAAGACTCATCTGATATCTGCTGTAAGGACAGCGTCCTGACAGCACCCCAAAAAGCACTTTTTAGGGCTAGTACATCAATCTGCTTTTTTTTTCCTCTGTAATCTTATTGCAGTTGCCTGCCAGCGTGTGTGTATTCAGTGTCCACTCCAGTCCTGAAAGACTCATCTGATCTCTGCTGTAAGGACAGCATCCTGACAGCACCCCAAAAAGCACTTTTTAGGGCTAGTACATCAATCTTTTTTTTTTCCTCTGTAATCTAATTGCAGTTGCCTGCCAGCGTGTGTGTATTCAGTGTCCACTCCAGTCCTGAAAGACTCATCTGATCTCTGCTGTAAGGACAACTTCCTGACAGCACCCCAAAAAGCACTTTTTAGGGCTAGTACATCAGTCTGCTTTTTTTTTTCCTCTGTAATCCAATTGCAGTTGCCTGCCAGCGTGTGTGTATTCAGTGTCCACTCCAGTCCTGAAAGACTCATTTGATCTCTGCTGTAAGGACAGCGTCCTGACAGCACCCCAAAAAGCACTTTTTAGGGCTAGTACATCAGTCTGCTTTTTTTTTTCCTCTGTAATCTAATTGCAGTTGCCTGCCAGCGTGTGTGTATTCAGTGTCCACTCCAGGCCTGAAAGACTCATCTGATCTCTGCTGTAAGGACAGCATCCTGACAGCACCCCAAAAAGCACTTTTTAGGGCTAGTACATCAGTCTGCTTTTTTTTCCCCTCTGTAATCTAATTGCAGTTGCCTGCCAGTGTGTGTGTATTCAGTGTCCACTCCAGTCCTGAAAGACTCAACTGATCTCTGCTGTAAGGACAGCTTCCTGACAGCACCCCAAAAAGCACTTTTTAGGGCTAGTACATCAGTCTGCTTCTTTTTTTTTTCCTCTGTAATCTAATTGCAGTTGCCTGCCAGCGTGTGTGTATTCAGTGTCCACTCCAGTCCTGAAAGACTCATCTGATCTCTGCTGTAAGGACAGCATCCTGACAGCACCCCAAAAAGCACTTTTTAGGGCCAGTACATCAGTCCGCTTTTTATATTTTTCCTCTGTAATCTAAATGCAGTTGCCTGCCAGCGTGTGTGTATTCAGTGTCCGCTCCAGTCCTGAAAGACTCATCTGATCTCTGCTGTAAGGACAGCATCCTGACAGCAACCCAAAAAGCACTTTTTAGGGCTAGTACATCAATCTGCTTCTTTTTTTTTTCCTCTGTAATCTTATTGCAGTTGCCTGCCAGCGTGTGTGTATTCAGTGTCCACTCCAGTCCTGAAAGACTCATCTGATCTCTGCTGTAAGGACAGCGTCCTGACAGCACCCCAAAAAGCACTTTTTAGGGCTAGTACATCAATCTTTTTTTTTTTTTCCTCTGTAATCTAATTGCAGTTGCCTGCCAGCGTGTGTGTATTCAGTGTCCACTCAAGTCCTGAAAGACTCATCTGATCTCTGCTGTAAGGACAGCATCCTGACAGCACCCCAAAAAGCACTTTTTAGGGCTAGTACATCAGTCTGCTTTTTTTTCCCCCTCTGTAATCTAATTGCAGTTGCCTGCCAGTGTGTGTGTATTCAGTGTCCACTCCAGTCCTGAAAGACTCATCTGATCTCTGCTGTAAGGACAACTTCCTGACAGCACCCCAAAAAGCACTTTTTAGGGCTAGTACATCAGTCTGCTTTTTTTTTTTTCTCTGTAATCTAATTGCAGTTGCCTGCCAGCGTGTGTGTATTCAGTGTCCACTCCAGTCCTGAAAGACTCATCTGATCTCTGCTGTAAGGACAGCGTCCTGACAGCACCCCAAAAAGCACTTTTTAGGGCCAGTACATCAGTCCGCTTTTTATATTTTTCCTCTGTAATCTAATTGCAGTTGCCTGCCAGCGTGTGTGTATTCAGTGTCCACTCCAGTCCTGAAAGACTCATCTGATCTCTGCTGTAAGGACAACTTCCTGACAGCACCCCAAAAAGCACTTTTTAGGGCTAGTACATCAGTCTGCTTTTTTTTGACTCTGTAATCCAATTGCAGTTGCCTGCCAGCGTGTGTGTATTCAGTGTCCACTCCAGTCCTGAAAGACTCATTTGATCTCTGCTGTAAGGACAGCGTCCTGACAGCACCCCAAAAAGCACTTTTTAGGGCTAGTACATCAGTCTGCTTTTTTTTTCCCTCTGTAATCTAATTGCAGTTGCCTGCCAGCGTGTGTGTATTCAGTGTCCACTCCAGGCCTGAAAGACTCATCTGATCTCTGCTGTAAGGACAGCATCCTGACAGCACCCCAAAAAGCACTTTTTAGGGCTAGTACATCAGTCTGCTTTTTTTTTTCCCTCTGTAATCTAATTGCAGTTGCCTGCCAGTGTGTGTGTATTCAGTGTCCACTCCAGTCCTGAAAGACTCATCTGATCACTGCTGTAAGGACAACTTCCTGACAGCACCCCAAAAAGCACTTTTTAGGGCTAGTACATCAGTCTGCTTTTTTTTTTCCTCTGTAATCTAATTGCAGTTGCCTGCCAGCGTGTGTGTATTCAGTGTCCACTCCAGTCCTGAAAGACTCATCTGATCTCTGCTGTAAGGACAGCGTCCTGACAGCACCCCAAAAAGCACTTTTTAGGGCCAGTACATCAGTCCGCTTTTTATATTTTTCCTCTGTAATCTAATTGCATGCAGTTGCCTGCCAGCGTGTGTGTATTCAGTGTCCACTCCAGTCCTGAAAGACTCATCTGATCTCTGCTGTAAGGACAGCGTCCTGACAGCACCCCAAAAAGCACTTTTTAGGGCTAGTACATCAATCTGCTTCTTTTTTTTCCTCTGTAATCTTATTGCAGTTGCCTGCCAGCGTGTGTGTATTCAGTGTCCATTCCAGTCCTGAAAGACTCATCTGATCTCTGCTGTAAGGACAGCGTCCTGACAGCACCCCAAAAAGCACTTTTTAGGGCTAGTACATCAATCTTTTTTTTTTTTCCTCTGTAATCTAATTGCAGTTGCCTGCCAGCGTGTGTGTATTCAGTGTCCACTCCAGTCCTGAAAGACTCATCTGATCTCTGCTGTAAGGACAGCGTCCTGACAGCACCCCAAAAAGCCCTTTTTAGGGCTAGTACATCAGTCTGCTTTTCTTTTTTCCTCTGTAATCTAATTGCAGTTGCCTGCCAGTGTGTGTGTATTCAGTGTCCACTCCAGTCCTGAAAGACTCATCTGATCTCTGCTGTAAGGACAACTTCCTGACAGCACCCCAAAAAGCACTTTTTAGGGCTAGTACATCAGTCTGCTTTTTTTTTTCCTCTGTAATCTAATTGCAGTTGCCTGCCAGCGTGTGTGTATTCAGTGTCCACTCCAGGCCTGAAAGACTCATCTGATCTCTGCTGTAAGGACAGCATCCTGACAGCACCCCAAAAAGCACTTTTTAGGGCTAGTACATCAGTCTGCTTTTTTTTTTTCCCTCTGTAATCTAGTTGCAGTTGCCTGCCAGCGTGTGTGTATTCAGTGTCCACTCCAGTCCTGAAAGACTCATCTGATCTCTGCTGTAAGGACAGCTTCCTGACAGCACCCCAAAAAGCACTTTTTAGGGCTAGTACATCAGTCTGCTTTTTTTTTTCCTCTGTAATCTAATTGCAGTTGCCTGCCAGCGTGTGTGTATTCAGTGTCCACTCCAGTCCTGAAAGACTCATCTGATCTCTGCTGTAAGGACAGCGTCCTGACAGCACCCCAAAAAGCACTTTTTAGGGCCAGTACATCAGTCCGCTTTTTATATTTTTCCTCTGTAATCTAATTGCAGTTGCCTGCCAGCGTGTGTGTATTCAGTGTCCACTCCAGTCCTGAAAGACTCATCTGATCTCTGCTGTAAGGACAGCGTCCTGACAGCACCCCAAAAAAGCACTTTTTAGGGCTAGTACATCAATCTGCTTCTTTTTTTTCCTCTGTAATCTTATTGCAGTTGCCTGCCAGCGTGTGTGTATTCAGTGTCCACTCCAGTCCTGAAAGACTCATCTGATCTCTGCTGTAAGGACAGCGTCCTGACAGCACCCCAAAAAGCACTTTTTAGGGCTAGTACATCAATCTTTTTTTTTTTCCTCTGTAATCTAATTGCAGTTGCCTGCCAGCGTGTGTGTATTCAGTGTCCACTCCAGTCCTGAAAGACTCATCTGATCTCTGCTGTAAGGACAGCATCCTGACAGCACCCCAAAAAGCACTTTTTAGGGCTAGTACATCAGTCTGCTTTTTTTTTTTCCTCTGTAATCTAATTGCAGTTGCCTGCCAGCGTGTGTGTATTCAGTGTCCACTCCAGTCCTGAAAGACTCATCTGATCTCTGCTGTAAGGACAGCATCCTGACAGCACCCCAAAAAGCACTTTTTAGGGCTAGTACATCAGTCTGCTTTTTTTTTTTCCTCTGTAATCTAATTGCAGTTGCCTGCCAGTGTGTGTGTTATCAGTGTCCACTCCAGTCCTGAAAGACTCATCTGATCTCTGCTGTAAGGACAGCGTCCTGACAGCACCCCAAAAAGCACTTTTTAGGGCTAGTACATCAGTCTGCTTTTTTTTTTTCTCTGTAATCTAATTGCACTTACCTGCCAGCGTGTATGTATTCAGTGTCCACTCCAGTCCTAAAAGACTCATCTGATATCTGCTGTAAGGACAGCGTCCTGACAGCACCCCAAAAAGCACTTTTTAGGGCTAGTACATCAATCTGCTTTTTTTTCCTCTGTAATCTTATTGCAGTTGCCTGGCAGCGTGTGTGTATTGTGACAGCAGGAAGGTAAAGTCACCTGGTTGCATCCAGGGGGGTAGATATATTTCGCCCAGATTCAGGCTTTACGCCGACTTATACAACTAGGTGGAGA
Organism: Rana muscosa; assembly: GCA_029206835.1. NCBI lineage: Eukaryota > Metazoa > Chordata > Amphibia > Anura > Ranidae > Rana > Rana muscosa. The sequence continues at coordinate 78,187,887 of CM055121.1, forward strand.
GTTGTATAAGGCTAGTGGGCTCATGGATGACTCATACCTCTAGGGAGAGGGCTGGGTGTCGTGCAGACAGGGAGTTGATGAGACCAGCTGAAACTTGTCAGCTCATTTAGGCCTCTATAAGAACTCCCAGCTTCATTAGGGGTTAGCTCATGCCTGGAAGCAGACCTGTGTGGACTTCCTGGAGAGAGTGAACCCTTGTGCGGTGAGACAAAGCCTGTGTGGCTATTTGCTTGGACATTTAAAACCAGGGACTTAGGGACTAGGACAGCACTAGGCTGATCCCAGTTGTTAGTTAGGAAACCTGTATGTTTAGTCAGAGGTCAACTTGACCAGGACTTATTTTGTTTATGTTTCTTTTGCTTTGCTGTGTTTTGTCACTGTAAATAGAAAATAAACCGCACCTTTTTGATTTTGAAAACCACAACCTCCGTTTGCTGGGCCTGTTTTGTGTGGGGAGCCCATCCCGGGGGTCACACACACCCGCTGCCGAGCTAACCCCCTCACAGTATTCAGTGTCCACTCCAGTCCTGAAAGACTCATCTGATCTCTGCTGTAAGGACAGCGTCCTGACAGCACCCCAAAAAGCACTTTTTAGGGCTAGTACATCAATCTTTTTTTTTCCTCTGTAATCTAATTGCAGTTGCCTGCCAGCGTGTGTGTATTCAGTGTCCACTCCAGTCCTGAAAGACTCATCTGATCTCTGCTGTAAGGACAGCGTCCTGACAGCACCCCAAAAAGCCCTTTTTAGGGCTAGTACATCAGTCTGCTTTTTTTTTTTCCTCTGTAACCTAATTGCAGTTGCCTGCCAGCGTGTGTGTATTCAGTGTCCACTCCAGTCCTGAAAGACTCATCTGATCTCTGCTGTAAGGACAGCGTCCTGACAGCACCCCAAAAATCACTTTTTAGGGCTAGTACATCAGTCTGCTTTTTTTTTTCCTCTGTAATCTAATTGCAGTTGCCTGCCAGCGTGTGTGTATTCAGTGTCCACTCCAGTCCTGAAAGACTCATCTGATCTCTGCTGTAAGGACAGCGTCCTGACAGCACCCCAAAAAGCCCTTTTTAGGGCTAGTACATCAGTCTACTTTTTTTTTTTCCTCTGTAACCTAATTGCAGTTGCCTGCCAGCGTGTGTGTATTCAGTGTCCACTCCAGTCCTGAAAGACTCATCTGATCTCTGCTGTAAGGACAGCGTCCTGACAGCACCCCAAAAATCACTTTTTAGGGCTAGTACATCAGTCTGCTTTCTTTTTTCCTCTGTAATCTAATTGCAGTTGCCTGCCAGCGTGTGTGTATCAGGGATGAGCCGAACACCCCCCTGTTCGGTTCGCACCAGAACCTGCGAACAGACAAAATGTTTGTGTAAACTTTAGAACCCTATTAAATACAATGGACTCGAACGTTCGAAATCTAAAGTGTTAATTATAAAGGCTAATATGCAAGTTGTTGTCCTAAAAAGTGTTTGGGGACCCGGGTCCTGCCCCAGGGGACATGTATCAATGCAAAAAGAAGTTTTAAAAACGGCCGTTTTTTTGGGAGCAGTGATTTTAATAATGCTTAAAATGAAAAAATAAAAGTGAAATATTCCTTTAAATTTCGTACCTGGGGGGTGTGTATGATATGCATGTGAAGTGGCGCATGTTTCCCGTGCTTAGAACTGTCCCTGCAAAAAATGTCATTTTTGAAAGAAAAAAATGCATTTAAAACTGACTCGCGGCTATTAATGAATTGTCGGCTCCCGGCAATACATACAAAAGTCATTGATAAAAAAAAAAAAAAAAAAAGCGTGGGTGTTCCCCAGAATTCAATTACCAGGCCCTTCAGGTCTGGAATGGATATTAAGGGGAACCCTGCCGCAAATTTAAAAAAAAAATTGACGTGGGGTTCCCCCAAATATCCATTCCAGGCCCTTCAGATCTGGCATGGATTTTAAGGGGAACTCCACCCCAAATTTAAAAAAAAATGGCGTGGAGTCCCCCTAAAAATCCATACCAGACCCCTTATCTGAGCACGCAACCTGGCCGGCCGCAGGGGAAAAGGGGGGGACGAGAGAGCGGCCCCCCCTCCCTCCTGAACCGTACCAGGCCACATGCCCTCAACATGGGGAGGATGTCCCCATGTTGATGGGGACAAGGGCCTCATCCCCACAACCCTTGCCCGGTGGTTGTGGGGGTCTGCGGGCGGGGGGCTTATCGGAATCTGGAAGACCCCTTTAACAAAGGGGACCCCCAGATCCCGGCCCCCCCCCCCATGTGAATTGGTAAGGGGTACATTGTACCCCTACCATTTCACGAAGAAAGCGTAAAAAAATGTTTAAAAAAACACACAAACACCTTGAAAAAGTCCTTTATTTAAAAAAAAAAAAAACATTCCAGCGGTGAAATCCAGTGTTCCGCGGCGATCCCGATGTCCAGCGCTGTCCTTCATTGGTTGTGCCTGAGCGGACCTGATGGGGAACTCCCTCTCAGTATTTTAAATGTATAGACCCGCCCCTTCTAAAGTTCCCCATCAGGTCTGCTCAGCGGACCAGATGCGGAACATGAGAAGGGGCGGGTCTATACATGTATTACCAAAGTGAGAGCAGTCCCCCATCAGGTCCGCCCCCTCGGTATGTCAGACCCGCCTACGTCATTGGCTTGAGCGGGAAACTTCCTTCACGATGTAAATTTAAATTACACAGTGAAGGAAGTTCCCCGCTCAAGCCAATGATGTAGGCGGGTCCGACATACCGAGGGAGCGGACCTGATGGGGAACTTTAGAAGGGGCGGGTCTATACATTTAAAATACTGAGAGGGAGTTCCCCATCAGGTCCGCTCAGGCACAACCAATGAAGGACAGCGCTGGACATCGGGATCGCCGCAGGACACTGGATTTCACCGCTGGAATGTTTTTTTTGTTTTTTGTTTTTAATAAAAGACTTTTTCAAGGTGTTTGTGTGTTTTTTTTTAAAAAAAAATACGCTTTCTTCGTGAAATGGTAGGGGTACAACGTACCCCTTACCAATTCACATAGGGGGGGGGCCGGGATCTGGGGGTCCCCTTTGTTAAAGGGGTCTTCCAGATTCGATAAGCCCCCCGCCCGCAGACCCCCACAACCACCGGGCAAGGGTTGTGGGGATGAGGCCCTTGTCCCCATCAACATGGGGACATCCTCCCCATGTTGAGGGCATGTGGCTTGGTACGGATCAGGAGGGAGGGGGGCCGCTCTCTCGTCCCCCCCTTTTCCCCTGCGGCCGGCCAGGTTGCGTGCTCGGATAAGGGGTCTGGTATGGATTTTTAGGGGGACTCCACGCCATTTTTTTTTTTAATTTGGGGTGGAGTTCCCCTTAAAATCCATGCCAGATCTGAAGGGCCTGGTAATTGAATTCTGAGGAACCCCCACGCTTTTTTTTTTTTTTTTTTTTTATCAATGACTTTTGTATGTATTGCCGGGAGCCGACAATTCATTAATAGCCGCGAGTCAGTTTTAAAAGACTTTTTTTCTTTCAAAAATGTCATTTTTTGCAGGGACAGTTCTAAGCACGGGAAACATGCGCCACTTCACATGCATATCATACACACGCCCCAGGTACGAAATTTAAAGGAATATTTCACTTTTATTTTTTCATTTTAAGCATTATTAAAATCACTGCTCCCGAAAAAACGGCTGTTTTTAAAACTTCTTTTTGCATTGATACATGTCCCCTGGGGCAGGACCCCGTTCCCCAAACACTTTTTAGGACAATAACTTGCATATTAGCCTTTATAATTAACACTTTAGATTTCTCCCATAGATTTTTCGAATTTGCCGCGAACACCCCAATTTGTTCGCTGTTCGGCGAACGGGCGAACAGGCAATGTTCGAGTCGAACATGAGTTCGACTCGAACTCGAAGCTCATCCCTAGTGTGTATTCAGTGTCCACTCCAGTCCTGAAAGACTCATCTGATCTCTGCTGTAAGGACAGCGTCCTGACAGCACCCCAGAAAGCACTTTTTAGGGCTAGTACATCAATCTTTTTTTTTTCCTCTGTAATCTTATTGCAGTTGCCTGCCAGCGTGTGTGTATTCAGTGTCCACTCCAGTCCTGAAAGACTCATCTGATCTCTGCTGTAAGGACAGCGTCCTGACAGCACCCCAAAAAGCACTTTTTAGGGCTAGTACATCAATCTTTTTTTTTTTTTCCTCTGTAATCTTATTGCAGTTGCTTGCCAGCGTGTGTGTATTCAGTGTCCACTCCAGTCCTGAAAGACTCATCTGATCTCTGCTGTAAGGACAGCGTCCTGACAGCACCCCAAAAAGCACTTTTTAGGGCCAGTACATCAGTCCGCTTTTTATATTTTTCCTCTGTAATCTAATTGCAGCTGCCTGCCAGTGTGTGTGTGTATTCAGTGCCCACTCCAGTCCTGAAAGACTCATCTGATCTCTGCTGTAAGGACAGCGTCCTGACAGCACCCCAAAAAGCACTTTTTAGGGCTAGTACATAAGTCTGCTTTTTTTTTTTTCTCTGTAATCTAATTGCACTTACCTGCCAGCGTGTGTGTATTCAGTGTCCACTCCAGGCCTGAAAGACTCATCTGATCTCTGCTGTAAGGACAGCAACCCAAAAAGCACTTTTTAGGGCTAGAACATCAGTCTGCTTTTTTTTCCCCTCTGTAATCTAATTGCAGTTGCCTGCCAGCGTGTGTGTATTCAGTGTCCACTCCAGTCCTAAAAGACTCATCTGATATTTGTTGTAAGGACAGCGTCCTGACAGCACCCCAAAAAGCACTTTTTAGGGCTAGTACATCAATCTTTTTTTTTTTTCCTCTGTAATCTTATTGCAGTTGCCTGCCAGCGTGTGTGTATTCAGTGTCCACTCCAGTCCTGAAAGACTCATCTGATCTCTCCTGTAAGGACAGCGTCCTGACAGCACCCCAAAAAGCACTTTTTAGGGCTAGTACATCAATCTTTTTTTTTTTCCTCTGTAATCTAATTGCAGTTGCCTGCCAGCGTGTGTGTATTCAGTGTCCACTCCAGTCCTGAAAGACTCATCTGATCTCTGCTGTAAGGACAGCGTCCTGACAGCACCCCAAAAAGCCCTTTTTAGGGCTAGTACATCAGTCTGCTTTTTTTTTTTCCTCTGTAATCTAATTGCAGTTGCCTGCCAGCGTGTGTGTATTCAGTGTCCACTCCAGTCCTGAAAGACTCATCTGATCTCTGCTGTAAGGACAGCGTCCTGACAGCACCCCAAAAAGCACTTTTTAGGGCCAGTACATCAGTCCGCTTTTTATATTTTTCCTCTGTAATCTAATTGCAGTTGCCTGCCAGCGTGTGTGTATTCAGTGTCCACTCCAGTCCTGAAAGACTCATCTGATCTCTGCTGTAAGGACAGCGTCCTGACAGCACTCCAAAAAGCACTTTTTAGGGCTAGTACATCAATCTTTTTTTTTTTTCCTCTGTAATCTAATTGCAGTTGCCTGCCAGCGTGTGTGTATTCAGTGTCCACTCCAGTCCTGAAAGACTCATCTGATCTCTGCTGTAAGGACAGCGTCCTGACAGCACCCCAAAAAGCACTTTTTAGGGCCAGTACATCAGTCCGCTTTTTATATTTTTCCTCTGTAATCTAATTGCAGTTGCCTGCCAGCGTGTGTGTATTCAGTGTCCACTCCAGTCCTGAAAGACTCATCTGATCTCTGCTGTAAGGACAGCGTCCTGACAGCACTCCAAAAAGCACTTTTTAGGGCTAGTACATCAGTCTGCTTTTTTTTTTTCCTCTGTAATCTAATTGCAGTTGCCTGCCAGCGTGTGTGTATTCAGTGTCCACTCCAGTCCTGAAAGACTCATCTGATCTCTGCTGTAAGGACAACTTCCTGACAGCACCCCAAAAAGCACTTTTTAGGGCTAGTACATCAGTCTGCTTTTTTTTTCCTCTGTAATCCAATTGCAGTTGCCTGCCAGCGTGTGTGTATTCAGTGTCCACTCCAGTCCTGAAAGACTCATTTGATCTCTGCTGTAAGGACAGCAACCCAAAAAGCCCTTTTTAGGGCTAGTACATCAGTCTGCTTTTTTTTCCCCTCTGTAATCTAATTGCAGTTGCCTGCCAGCGTGTGTGTATTCAGTGTCCACTCCAGTCCTAAAAGACTCATCTGATATTTGCTGTAAGGACAGCGTCCTGACAGCACCCCAAAAAGCACTTTTTAGGGCTAGTACATCAATCTGCTTTTTTTTTCCTCTATAATCTAATTGCAGTTGCCTGCCAGCGTGTGTGTATTCAGTGTCCACTCCAGTCCTGAAAGACTCATCTGATCTCTGCTGTAAGGACAGCGTCCTGACAGCACCCCAAAAAGCCCTTTTTAGGGCTAGTACATCAGTCTGCTTTTTTTTTTTCCTCTGTAATCTAATTGCAGTTGCCTGCCAGCGTGTGTGTATTCAGTGTCCACTCCAGTCCTGAAAGACTCATCTGATCTCTGCTGTAAGGACAGCTTCCTGACAGCACCCCAAAAAGCACTTTTTAGGGCCAGTACATCAGTCCGCTTTTTATATTTTTCCTCTGTAATCTAATTGCAGTTGCCTGCCAGCGTGTGTGTATTCAGTGTCCACTCCAGTCCTGAAAGACTCATCTGATCTCTGCTGTAAGGACAGCGTCCTGACAGCACTCCAAAAAGCACTTTTTAGGGCTAGTACATCAGTCTGCTTTTTTTTTTCCTCTGTAATCCAATTGCAGTTGCCTGCCAGCGTGTGTGTATTCAGTGTCCACTCCAGTCCTGAAAGACTCATCTGATCTCTGCTGTAAGGACAGCGTCCTGACAGCACCCCAAAAAGCACTTTTTAGGGCTAGTACATCAGTCTGCTTTTTTTTTTTCCCTCTGTAATCTAATTGCAGTTGCCTGCCAGCGTGTGTGTATTCAGTGTCCACTCCAGTCCTGAAAGACTCATCTGATCTCTGCTGTAAGGACAGCGTCCTGACAGCACTCCAAAAAGCACTTTTTAGGGCTAGTACATCAATCTTTTTTTTTTTCCTCTGTAATCTAATTGCAGTTGCCTGCCAGCGTGTGTGTATTCAGTGTCCACTCCAGTCCTGAAAGACTCATTTGATCTCTGCTGTAAGGACAGCGTCCTGACAGCACCCCAAAAAGCACTTTTTAGGGCTAGTACATCAGTCTGCTTTTTTTTCCCTCTGTAATCTAATTGCAGTTGCCTGCCAACGTGTGTGTATTCAGTGTCCACTCCAGTCCTGAAAGACTCATCTGATCTCTGCTGTAAGGACAGCAACCCAAAAAGCACTTTTTAGGGCTAGAACATCAGTCTGCTCTTTTTTCCCCTCTGTAATCTAATTGCAGTTGCCTGCCAGTGTGTGTGTATTCAGTGTCCACTCCAGTCCTGAAAGACTCATCTGATCTCTGCTGTAAGGACAGCTTCCTGACAGCACCCCAAAAAGCACTTTTTAGGGCTAGTACATCAGTCTGCTTTTTTTTTTTTTCCTCTGTAATCTAATTGCAGTTGCCTGCCAGCGTGTGTGTATTCAGTGTCCACTCCAGTCCTGAAAGACTCATCTGATCTCTGCTGTAAGGACATCGTCCTGACAGCACCCCAAAAAGCACTTTTTAGGGCTAGTACATCAGTCTGCTTTTTTTTTTTCCTCTGTAATCTTATTGCAGTTGCCTGCCAGCGTGTGTGTATTCAGTGTCCACTCCAGTCCTGAAAGACTCATCTGATCTCTGCTGTAAGGACAGCACCCCAAAAAGCACTTTTTAGGGCTAGTACATCAGTCTGCTTTTTTTTCCCCTCTGTAATCTAATTGCAGTTGCCTGCCAGCGTGTGTGTATTCAGTGTCCACTCCAGTCCTGAAAGACTCATCTGATCTCTGCTGTAAGGACAGCGTCCTGCCAGCACCCCAAAAAGCACTTTTTAGTGCCAGTACATCAGTCTGCTTTTTATATTTTTCCTCTGTAATCTAATTGCAGTTGCTTGCCAGTGTGTGTGTATTCAGTGTCCACTCCAGTCCTGAAAGACTCATCTGATCTCTGCTGTAAGGACAGCGTCCTGACAGCACCCCAAAAAGCACTTTTTAGGGCTAGTACATCAGTCTGCTTTTTTTCCTCTGTAATCTAATTGCAGTTGCCTGCTAGCGTGTGTGTATACAGTGTCCACTCCAGTCCTGAAAGACTCATCGGATCTCTGCTGTAAGGACAGCACCCCAAAAAGCACTTTTTAGGGCTAGTACATCAGTCTGCTTTTTTTTCCCCTCTGTAATCTAATTGCAGTTGCCTGCCAGCGTGTGTGTATTCAGTGTCCACTCCAGTCCTGAAAGACTCATCTGATCTCTGCTGTAAGGACAGCGTCCTGCCAGCACCCCAAAAGGGCACTTTTTAGGGCTAGTACATCAGTCTGCTTTTTTTTTTCCCTGTAATCTAATTGCAGTTGCCTGCCAGCGTGTGTGTATTCAGTGTCCACTCCAGTCCTGAAAGACTCATCTGATCTCTGCTGTAAGGACAGCGTCCTGACAGCACCCCAAAAAGCACTTTTTAGGGCTAGTACATCAGTCTGCTTTTTTTTTTTCTCTGTAATCGAAATGCAGTTGCCTGCCAGTGTGTGTGTGTCAGGCTCACAGTGTATACTGTGCCCACTTGCCCTGTGCCACCACTCATATATCTTGTGTCACAGTAGATTACATTTAAAAAAAAATAATAATTTGAATGCAATAGAATAGCAGTCAGTTGCCTGCCAGCGTGTGTGTCAGGCCTACAGCGTCTACTCTGCCAACTTCTGCCAGTGCACAGTGCCACTCATATCTGGTGTCACAGTAGCTTGCACGCATAGTACAACTAAACTAATCTAAAAAAAATGACAGGCAGAGGCAGGCCACCCTGCAGGGGCCGTCATGGTCGTGGTGCTGTGATTCCCTTTGGCCCTAGAATAATGCCCAGTGTTCAGAGGCCACGTACCCTGAACTTGAAAAGTTCTGAGGACATAGTTGACTGGCTAACACAGGACACCCAATCTTCTACAGCTTCCGCTCGGAACCTTGACACACCATCATCCTCCAGCTCAGCTTCGGGCACCTCTCAAGTTACCACTCGCCCGCCTGCCGCCACCACCAACACTAGCACCACAGCTGCTTCACTTGATCTGTCAGAGGAGTTATTTACACATGAGTTGGAAGAAATGACTGATGCGCAACCATTATTGCCAGAGGATGTAGATAAAAGGGATATGTCTCAGTCAGGCAGCATTACACACATGGACGTACGGTGTGATGATAATGATGTACCCGCTGCTGCTTCCTTTGCTGAGTTGTCAGATACAAGTGAAGTGGTTGATGATGACGATGTGTCCGTGGATGTCACGTGGGTGCCCGCTTGAAGAGAAGAAGAGCAGGGAGACAGAGAGGAGGAGGAGACGAGTTGGAAGCAGGGGTAGGTCGTCGCAAGGAGCTAGTGGCACAGTCAGACAGCATGTATCGGCACCCGGGGTCAGCCAGACAGCACGCCAATCAACGCATGCTGTTGCCACTACCAGAATGCCGTCATTGCAAAGCTGAGCAGTGTGGCATTTTTTTTGTGTGTGTCTGCCTCTGATAACAGCGATGCCATTTGCAACCTGTGCCAAAAGAAACTGAGTCGTGGGAAATCCAACACCCACCTAGGTACAACTGCTTTGCGAAGGCACATGATCGCACATCACAAACGCCTATGGGATCAACACATGATGACGAGTACAAGCAGCACACAAGCTCAAAGCCACCATCCTCCTCCTGGTCCAGCATCTTCAGCCACGTCAACCACTGCTGTCCTCCTTGCCCCCTCTCAACCATCCGCCACTCCGTCTCTCGCCTTGAGCAGTTCCTGCTCATCTGCCCACAGTCAGGTGTCTGTCAAGGACATGTTTAAGCGTAAGAAGCCAATGTCACAGAGTCACCCCCTTGCCCGGTGTCTGACAGCTGGCTTGTCGGAACTCTTAGCCCGTCAGCTTTTACAATACAAGCTGGTGGAGTCTGAGGCCTTCAAAAAATGTGTAGCTATTGGGACACCGCAGTGGAAGGTACCCGGCCGAAATTTCTTTTCACAAACGGCAATCCCCAACCTGTACTCTATCGGCGCACGCGCATGCGCAATGGTGTGCGAATTGCGCACGCACATGCGCAATGGCGCACCAATCAGAACTCTGACAGGCCTATTTAAAGAAGCCTAGTGGCGCTGACAGGTTGCTGGTTTGTCGTCAGCTTCCTGCCTTGTACCTGGTTTCCTGTATACACGTCTGAACCTTTGTTGTGACCCGGATCGACCTGACTACGCTGCTTCTCTCCTGGACCTGACCTTTGGCTTGCCTCTCGGACCTCTTCTGCCTGCCCGCTGTGTTTGACCCTCGGCCTGTGACTCTGACTCTAACAATCTCCAATCCCTGATCTCCTGCTTGTATTCCGGATTTGCTACTTGCCTCCAGCTCTGATTACCTGCTTCGTATTCCTGGACTGATCACTTGTCTACTGTGTTAGACCCTCGGCCTGCACCCTCAGTACCTGTTTCTACAGCCAGTATCTGGACTCAGTCTACCCGCTTGGCCCCTGTAGTGCCCTGGGCTTGTGTCTTTGTTTGGATCTTGTGAGAGCCCTCATCAGCCTGGTGTTAGGCCCTCAGCCTGTTCCTGGTCACCCGATCCTCTACCAAGACTTCCTCACCTGCTGGTAGCCAGTGCCTCTTCGCGCCATCCTCTCCCTTTTCCACCTCCAGGGGGCGGAGTGCGCCAAGTCGCAAGGGTGAACCACTCTCGGCATCTCGGCCTCGGTAAGTACACCCGTGACAGGAAGTCATGGCATGTCTGGCACACAGTGTTGGGGCAAGGGTCCATCTGACCACTGATACCTGGTCTGCAAAGCACGGTCAGGGCAGGTATATCACCTACACTGCGCATTGGGTAAACCTGCTGACGGCTGCCAAGCATGTAATGTGTGGCTCTGCAGAGGAGTTGGTGGTGACACCACCACGACTTGCAGGCAGGCCTGCTGCCACCTCCTCTACTCCTCCTACTCCATACTCTTCGATAACCTCCTCGGCTGGAGTCCTCTTCTGCTGCTGTGTCTTACTCCACATCAACTGCACCCCCCCAGCTGCCCAGGGGCTATTCCACATCCCGGATACGACAGTGTCACGCCGTCTTGGGGTTGACTTGCCTGAAAGCAGAGCGTCACACCGGACCAGCACTCCTGTCGCCCTGAACGCACAGGTGGATCAGTGGCTGACTCCGCACCAACTGGAGATCGGCAAAGTGGTGTGTGACAATGGAAGCAATTTGTTGGCGGCATTGAATTTGGGCAAGTTAACACATGTGCCGTGCATGGCACATGTGTTGAATCTGATTGTGCAACGCTTTGTGCATAAGTACCCAGACTTACAGGATGTCCTCAAGCAGGCCAGGAAGGTGTGTGGCCATTTCAGGCGTTCCTACACGGCCATGGCGCACTTTTCAGATATCCAGCGGCGAAACAACATGCTAGTGAGGCGCTTGATTTGCGACAGCCCGACACGTTGGAATTCAACACTCCTAATGTACGACCGCCTGCTCCAACAAAAAAAGCCATCAACGAGTATTTGTATGATCGGGGTGCTAGGACAGCCTCTGCGCAGCTGGGAATTTTTTTTGCCACGTTACTGGACGCTCATGCGCAATGCCTGTAGGCTCATGCATCCTTTTGACGAGATGGCAAACCTAGTCAGTCGCACTGAAGGCACCATCAGCGACATCATCCCATTTGTTTTGTTCCTGTAGCGTGCCCTGTGAAGAGTGCTGGATCAGGCCGTAGATGAGCGTGAAGAGGAAGAGGAAGAGTTGTGGTCACCATCACCACCAGAAACAGCCTTATCAGCATCGCTTGCTGGACCTGCGGCAACGCTGGAAGAGGAGTCTGAGGAAGAGGAGTCAGAGGAGGAATGTGGCTTTGAGGAGGAGGAAGACCAACCACAGCAGGCATCCCAGGGTGCTCGTTGTCACCTATCTGGTACCCGTGGTGCTGTACGTGGCTGGGGGGAAGAACAGACCTTCAGTGAGATCGGTGAGGACGAGGAACGGGACACGAGTAGCTCGGCATTCAACCTTGTGCAAATGAGGTCTTTCATGCTGTCGTGCCTGTTGAGGGACCCTTGTATAAAAATGCTGAAGAAGAACGACCTGTACTGGGTGGCCACGCTACCAGACCCCCGGTATAAGCAGAAAGTTCCTGAAATGTTACAGAATTACCGGAAGTCGGAAAGGATGCAGCAGTTCCAAAATAAATTAAAAAGTGTGCTTTACACAGCGTATAAGGGTGATGTCACAGCACAACGGGAATCTAACAGGGGAAGAGGTGAAAGTAATCCTCCTCCGACCACGCCGGCAAGGACAGGACGCTTTACAGACGTGTTGTTGATGGAGGACATGCAGAGCTTTTTAAGTCTTACTCATTGCCACAGCCCTTCGGGGTCCACCCTCAGAGAACGACTCGACCGACAGGTAGCAGACTACCTCGCCTTAACTGCAGATATCGACACTCTGAGGAGCGATGAACTCCTTGACTCCTGGGTGTGCAGGCTTGACCTGTGGCCTGAGCTATCCCAATTTGCGATAGAACTTCTGGCCTGCCCCGCTTCAAGTGTCCTTTCAGAAAGGACCTTCAGTGCAGCAGGAGGTATTGTCACTGAAAAGAGAAGTCGCCTAGGTCAAAAAAGTCTAGATTACCTCACCTTTATTAAGATGAATGAGGCATGGATCCCGAAGGGACTGACAGTGGGCGATACATTTGACTAAAAAAGGCCTGATGAGATGAGCTGCCTTGGGCTAAAAATGGTCCACACGCTGCTGTATTTTATCTCTGCATGCCGGATGACTTGCGTGACTTATCCGCCACCAACTAGGGTTCAAGCCTGTCAGGACACCTGTGGCCAGATGACAGATGCACACCGTAGGAGGACAGGAGTGCACCACAAGATAGTGAACCCTATGGCTGACTGCTGCGGATAGGAAACTGGGTGGTTGTGGAAAGCGGGACCAGAGGAGCACAACCGGAATCCACAGGAAGCTAGAGCCGAGATTCCCCAGGGCGCGAAGTCTAAGACCCAGCAGGTCTTCACCAGAGCCTCTAGTGGTGAGGCTGTTGCGCTGCAGCTAGGTCCAGGTCGCGGCCCCTAGAGTCTCCTAGCTCATGCCCCGTAGGGTAAGGGGGAAAGAGGGGAAGCAGCAGCACAGGATACAAGAATAGTAAAGGACAAGCCGAAGGTCAAGGGTCACAAGCAGACAAGGATAAACGAAGGACAAGCCGAAGGTCAAGGGTCACAAGCAGACAGGGATAGTCAGGAACAAGCCAATATCGTAACAGAGAGACAGACGTAGCACACGGCAGGCAGGAACCCAAACACACAATGCTTAACAAACACGTTCATCAGCAAAGCAGGCTTGCAGTGCACAGGTTAATATAGTGTTCTGTGATAGGGCCTGGGGTGGAGTCAGGCTGGGAGGAGATTATAAAGGAAGCCAGGTGAAGGGGTCTGGCCTCTAAGATGAACAAATGAGGAGGAAAGGTAAAATGGCAGACAGACATTAGTGCATATCCATGACAAAGCCGCAATGTTTTAGGGCACTTTCTGCCTGGAAAACATCAATTTTTCTGCCCGCTGCTACATCAACGGCTGCAACAATACCTAACTTTTCAGGCATGTGTACATGCCTAATTTTTCTGGCCTCTGGTGCTGCACTGTGGCTGCAAAAACAAAATAAAACAAAAAAGCACATACATGTGTCAATTCCCCTTCGTGATCGTTACCTTGTTGTGGTGACTGGTGAAGGGGCTTGCGTATCACAATGAAGCGACGACCTCTATGAGTGTGTTGGCAATGGCAATGTTGGCACACCCCAGATGATAGGTCGTTGCTTCATTGGGAACAGACCAAAAGCGATCGGCTGGATAATTTTGCATAGAAAAAACATTAATTTTCTTTGATCATCTAAGGTGATCATTAAAGCCTTGCGGTTGTGCAAATGGACTGTTTGCGGTTGTTTGCGGTTAAACGGGGAGTTTGGTCTGTCAAAGTTTGGTCTGTCACTGTGAAGCGGGCGTAACCCTTACACTACCTGATCGATACAACATCATACCTGATGTTTTAAAGCACGTTATTCCAAACAATTTAGGAATGTTAGGTGATTTATGCCCTTTATGGATTAAAACCCGACTCTGCGTCAACTACGTAATTTTCCATGGGAGTTTTGCCATGGATCCCCCTCCGGCATGCCACAGTCCAGGTGTTAGTCCCCTTGAAACAACTTTTCCATCACTATTGTGGCCAGAAAGAGTCCTTGTGGGTTTTAAAATTCGCCTGCCTATTGAAGTCTATGGCGGTTCGCCCGTTCGCGAACATTTGCGGAAATTCGCGTTCTCCGTTCGCGAACAGAAAATTTTCTGTTCGCGACATCACTAGTCTCTGACACTGACCTGGTGAACTTTAGGATGCGTCCGGGAATCCTCTGCCACAGGATTTTAAACGTCCCGAACCTCCAATCGAGCAATAATAGACCGGCATATTACAGGGCTTTAGTATAGTGGATCCCTCCTTGAGTGAGTTGCCAGGCCTCTCCCGAGACATCGGCGCCTTGCCAGTCTCCTCCGGGGCAGGTCCTCCCCCGGCTCCCCTCCTCAAGAGCTTCCTTCTCATGGATGGACAGCTTGGGATACTTTTCAGAAATGTAGGCCCAAACCGGCAGAGCAGAGATGTAGCCTCGGGCTGAAGGTGCCCGGGGCTAGAACACACACACGCACCCCGTGCCATGAGGGCCACGAGGCGCACCAGGAACCTCTCTCAATGGCGTCTGCCCCTTATGTACCCCTTCCCAGCATGCACAGCGAGACAATCACCCCCACCGCACGGCTGCCGAGAAGGGACACCCAATACTGCTGTGATACACCTGTATTCCAACATGGGCCAGAGGTGGCAATGCCACCTACGGGCGAACAGGGAAAATAACTGCCAGGTAGTATCACAACCAGAGCAGAAGCAAGAATTTAGGGCAATCAGCAAGTCTGAGCCCAACTACTGGCTAAGACTATCCCTTAAATTTAAACATAGCGTGGACCATTTTGGGCCGGCGCTACATATATATATATAATATATATATATATATATATATATATAATGTAGCGGGGTCTCCGTTGAGGCCCCATGGACTACGTTACCCAGAACCCCATTTGGCACCCAGGGTGCATTGGGCTGCCACAGAGACTCATGGGTGGGGTATAAAAGGGGAGGGTGAGGCTAAAACCAGCCTCTTTGGACACTGTGCGGCTGGCAAGAGCCTTCCACCACGCTGCAGAGCCTGTGCAGCATCTGACATCTACCTGCTTCGGGGACGTCAGTTGGACCCGAGATCCGGCCGTTGCAGATCCTGTGTGCTGAGACACAGCGGTGGGAGTCCCGGACTGGGATCGAGTCCAGAGGGGTGAGAGAGCACCTGCTCACAGCTATAACCGAGTACTTTGTTAGGCCTATTGACTGCCTTGGCCCATCGTGTTATACTTGCTTTCCTGACAGGAGACTAGTTGCAGAACTGAGTTATCTAGTCTCCGGGGAGTTGCTTCTATTGCCATATACCACTGTTGGATTACAAATCATTGTTCCTCTATGTGCACCACCGATCATCTTGCATGCAAAGATTCCTTACTTAAAGATTGAACTTTAACTGAGTCAGGCCTGACTGGGGGGGGTTTATAGCATTGCTGAGCGCCATATTGCTAGAAAGGAAAAATAGCTATATACATCAGTGTGTGATAGAATTATATGTGCACTATAGTTGACTAGTGTTATTAATACTGCTACTAATATTTCACAACTGTCTGGGTTATTGTGGGATTGTTCAGGAACTGGTATAGAAGCCATACACATAGATACCACCCCTAGACTAACTGTGCCAGAGAAGGGTCGAGTAGATTGCCGGGGGTTGGCTGTGCTGTGTACAGGGCCCGAAACAAAACCAGCGTCTCTCTTAGTTTGGGGGTATCGCTACACATGGGGGCGTCGTCCGGGATCCTGTATACGGCAAGCAAGCACGCCCAAAGTACCGGCATGGACCTGCTAGAAGTGAAAGCGTGGTGCGAAGCAGCCAAAACAAACCCAGACATGTCAGTGGTCATCAGTCTCTCAGGAAGAAGAATGGGTCATTGAGGTTGTGTATAGACTACAGGACTCTCAACGGGAGAATGATACCCGACCAGTATACCACTCCGAGGATAGAGGATGCCCTACAGAGTTTGTCTGGAGCCAGGTGGTTCAGTGTCATGGACCTAAAGAGTGGATGCTACCAGATCCCTATGCATCCGGAAGATAAGGAGAAGACAGCCTTCACAACCCCTGTGGGATTCTTTGAATTTGACCGAATGCCCCAATGTCTGTCTGGAGCCCCTGCCACCTTTCAACACCTCATGGAGAAAACCGTAGGAGACATGAACCTCATCGAAGTTCTCATGTACTTGGATGACATCATCGTCTTTGGGAAGACCCTAGAGGAACATGAGGAGAGACTGGAAAAAGTCTTGAGAAGGCTCAGCGAAGAGGGACTCAAGCTTTCGCCAGAGAAATGCCAGTTCTACCAGTCATCAGTCAACTATCTGGGGCACATAGTGTCCGAAGAAGGGGTAGCCACAGACCCCGGGAAACTGGAGGCAGTTACCTCCTGGCCACGGCCCACCACTGTGACAGAACTCAGGTCCTTTTTGGGGTTCTGCTCCTACTATAGGAGGTTCGTAGAGGGGTTCGCACGGATTGCCAGACCCCTGAATGAACTGTTAAAGACAGAGGGAGAAGAGGATGACTCGGGTCCCAGGAAGCTGGGAGAGTCAGTCAAAGACCTGTGGAATGGAAAGTGCGAAGAGGCCTTCCAAATGCTGAAGAAGAGCTTAACCACTGACCCTGTCTTGGCCTATGCAGACCCAAAGAAACCCTATGAACTCCATGTAGATGCCAGTCATGACGGTCTGGGAGGAGTGCTCTACCAGGAGCATGAAGGGCAACTGCGACCCGTCGCATATGTGAGCAGAAGTTTGACCCCCTCTGAAAGAAACTATCCCACTCATAAGTTGGAGTTCCTGGCCCTCAAGTGGGCTGTTGTTGATTAACTTAAAGACTATCTTTATGGGGCAGAATTCAATGTGAAAACTGACAACAACCCCCTTACTTATCTCTTCACCACAACAAAACTGGATGCCACAGGTCATCGGTGGCTGGCTGCACTGTCTGGATTCAACTTCAGCCTAAAATACAGACCTGGGGCTGGAAATTGAGATGCGAATGCCCTGTCCAGAAGGTCTCATGCTCCCACTAGCAGCACGGAAGACTGGACCCAAGTCACACCGGATGGGGTGCGGGCCCTCTGTCAAGGGGCTGAACTCCAGGACAAAGGGGGGTCCAGAGCAGAAGAGATAGGGGTCACAGTGGTGGGGGTCCCCAAGCAATACTGTGGAGTAACTCAGATAGAGGAAGATAACTTACCCAAGCTGTCAAAAAAAGAATTGAGATGTAACCAGTTGGAAGACCTTTTGGGGAAATTGGTCCTGGAGGCCCTGAAAAATCAGGATCCAGATAGACTCTTGCATCATCCTTTAAAGGAAGCTTGCCTGTTGCGGAAGGAGTGGGACAGGTTGCAGGTACATCAAGGGGTGGTCTACCGAAGGGGCCCCTCTGATGACCTAGAAGACAAATGGCAACTATTTCTACCTGAGAAACACCGAGAGACTGTCTTGGTCGCCTTACACAACCACCATGGTCATTTAGGAGCTGAAAGAACCTTTCAACTTGTCAGAAGTCGGTTCTATTGGCCCTGCATGAGGGCTGAAGTAGAGGAATACTGCCATTCATGCGCACGCTGCATCCAGCGGAAAACTCTACCCCATCAAGCTGCCCCAATGGGCCACCTGCAAAGTCAAGGTCCATTGGATTTGGTATGCATGGATTTCCTCTGCCTCAAACCCGACTTGAGTGGACTAGGAAATGTTCTGGTGATAACCGAACATTTCACCCGGTATGCCCAGGCCTTCCAACCAAAGACCAGAAGGCTTCCACAGTGGCCAAAGTACTCATGGAAAAATACTTTGTGCACTATGGACTACCACAGCGTCTCCATTCGGATCAAGGCAGGGACTTGGAAAGTCGGCTGATCAGGAAACTCTTGGACTCCTTAGGGATCAAGAAGACCTGAATCACTCCCTATCACCCACAAGGGGATGCACAGCCGGAGAGGTTCAACCGAACCCTACTCAACATGCTGGGAACTTTAGATAGTGAAAAGAAGCAGCACTGGAGCAGGCACATAGCAGCAATTGTGCATGCTTACAACAGTACAACAAGTGATGCTACAGGGTACTCTCCATACCGACTCATATTTGGGAGAAAGGCAAGACTACCCGTAGACCTGGCCCTTGGCACCTCCATAGACCATTCCTCAGCCACTTCCCACAAAGGATATGTGGACAGGCTGAGACACAGTTTAAAGTTGGCCTATGAACAGGCCCAAGCAGCTTCGGATCAGAGAGGAGCCCGCAACAAGAGAAACTTTGACCTGAAGGTCCGGATCCAGGATCTGCAGCCCAGGGACAGAGTGCTGCTACGGAACTTAGGAGTCCCTGGGAAGCACAAACTTGCAAACAGATGGAGACCTGAGCTGTATGTTATTTGCAGGAAGCTGCCCGGCTTGCCAGTCTACCAACTGAAGCCGGAGGGAAAGGTGGGGCCATTGAAGACTTGGCACCGGAACCACATACTCCCTCTTGCCGAAGCAGTTCGGATACCCCCTGCAAAAGACTTCCCCGAGCCAGCTTCCATCCTGGATACTCCTAGGCCAAATACCCGGTCCCAGGCATCTCGGTCTGAAGAAACAGATGTCTCTGAACCTTGTGAGGATGAAAGGGAAGAGCTAGAATGGTTATGGCCTTCCCAGGCCCCAGTGACTTCTGCTATAGATCTCCCACCTTTGGAAGACACCATAGACAGTACACTGAATTTATCCCGCTAGCCGTTAGCCCCTGCATGTCCACTGTCTGTTTTGGTTTGCTTTTGGCACTTATGGATTAATTTTTGGATTTGACCTTTTAACACTTTGCAATAAATTGTTTTACTGAGTGCGGCAGTCCAGGATCTTTTCCTTCTCCTATGGACCCGTGCATAGCCAGCACCTGTCAGTGTAACAGGGCGGAAGCAATTATCGGAGTCTAGCAGCTTGAAGCGGTACGTTTCTTTAAATAGACAATCACAGTCTGCTTAAACTAATAACACACAAATAATTAAATGTTACCATGTTTTTATTGAACACACCATGTAAACATTCACAGTGCAGGTGGAAAAAGTATGTGAACCCTTAGATTTAATAATTGGTTGAACTTCCTTTGGCAGCAATAACTTTATCCAAACGTTTCCTGTATTTGCAGATCAGACGTGCACAACAGTCCGGAGTAATTCTTGACCATTCCTCTTTACAGAACTGTTTCAGTTCAGCAATATTCTTGGGATGTCTGGCGTGAATTGCTTTCTTGAGGTCAGGCCACAGCATCTCAATCGGGTTGAGGTCAGGACTGTGACTTGGCCACTCCAGAAGGCGTATTTTCTTCTGTTTAAGCCATTCTGTTGTTGATTTACTTCTATGCTTTGGGTCGTTGTCCTGTTGCAACACCCATCTTCTGTTGAGCTTCAGCTGGTGGACAGATGGCCTTAAGTTCTCCTGCAAAATGTCTTGATAAACTTGGGAATTCATTTTTCCTTCGATGATAGCAATCCGTCCAGGCCCTGACACAGCAAAGCAGCCTCAAACCATGATGCCCCCACCACCATACTTCACAGTTGGGATGAGGTTTTGATGTTGGTGTGCTGTGCCTCTTTTTCTCCACACACAGGGGCTGATTTATGAAATGTTTGCACCATGAGTATCGGCACATCTGCGCGCCCAATGGCTGTTTTGGTATTTACAAAACATTAGCGCCGGTAGCGCAGCCCTATTTCCCATTTACTATAGTGTTCTCAGTGGACGGGAGGAGGCGCTCAGTGCGCCACTATGGACCTGGCGCACGGCATCTTAAAATCTAAATATAAAGAAGCTGGAAGTGCGAATATAATGGGGGTGATGTGGGGTTATGTGAGGAAGTGTAGTGACAACTGCCCAAATAACAAACATGCCCAAAATAGAGTGATAAAGTAACTTTTTCAGAACCAGCCCGCTGCGCTGGCAAGTACGTTTAGAGCTGCGGGAGTTTTTTTTTTAACGCAGCGCGAAAATTTTTGTAAATGTCAAGTCACATAACTCAATTTGCATAAGTTGAACAGGCGCAGCTCTGAACTTGCCAGTGCGCCAGCAAAATGACATTTCTAAAGGGAAAAAAAAGGCATTTAAAAGCACCCGCGGCTGTAATGAATTGTCGGCTCCCGGCAATATAGAGAAAAGTCATTGAAAGTCATTGATAAAAACAAAAAAAATGCGTGGGGGTCCCCCCAAATTTAATGACCAGGCCCTTCAGGTCTGGAATGGATATTAAGGGGAACCCTGCCGCAAATTTTAAAAAACAAAGAAAGTGTCAAAAATTGAAAAAATGACAATAGCCGGTTTTTGACAATTCCTTTATTAATGTCTTCTCTTTTCTTCCATCTTCTTCCATCTTCTTTTTCCACCTTCTTCTTCCATATTCTTCTTCCAGCTTATTCTTTTCTCCATTCGGGTTTCTTCCTTCCTCTTCCTCTTCCTCTTCATCTTCATCTTCCTTCTTCTTTCGGTGTTCTCGTCCGCATCTTGCTCCGGCTTCTTTTTCCCTTCTCCGGCAGCTCCGTTTGAATTCAAGGTTCCCGCTGTGTGACGCTTCGGTTCTTCAGTTCTCCTCTTGGTCTGCTGCCACCCAGTGACCCCGACACCATGGGGAAAGTCCCCGTGAAATCCATGTGCGTCAGAGGGTGGCGGGGTCACAGGGTGGCAGTGGAACCAGAGGAGAACTGAAGAACTGAAGTGTCACACAGCAGGAACCTCGAATTCAAACGGAGCGGCCGGAGAAGAAGGGAAGAAGAAGCCGGAGCAAGATGCGGATGAGAACACCGAAAGAAGAAGGAAGAGGAAGAGGAAGATGAAGGAAGAAACCTGAATGGAGAAAAGAATAAGCTGGAAGAAGAATATGGAAGAAGAATATGGAAGAAGAAGGTGGAAGAAGAAGATGGAAGAAGATGGAAGAAAGGAGAAGACATTAATAAAGGAATTGTCAAAAACCAGCTATTGTAATTTTTTACATTTTCTTTGTGTAATGGTAGGGGTACATTTGTACCCCATTACCATTTCCCACAGGGGGGGGGGCGGGATCTGGGGGTCCCCTTTGTTAAAGGGGTCTTCCAGATTCCGATAAGCCCCCCGCCCGCAGACCCCCACAACCACCGGGCAAGGGTTGTGGGGATGAGGCCCTTGTCCCCATCAACATGGGGACATCCTCCCCATGTTGAGGGCATGTGGCCTGGTACGGTTCAGGAGGGAGGGGGCCGCTCCCTCATCCCCCCCTCTTTTCCTGCGGCCTGCCAGGTTGCGTGCTCGGATAAGGGTCTGGTGTGGATTTTTAGGGAACCCCCACGCTATTTTTTTATAAATTTGGCACGGAGTTCCCCTTAATATCCATACCAGACCTGAAGGGCCTGGTAATGGAATTTGGGGGACCCCCACGCATTTTTTTTTCAAAGACTTTCAATTACTTTTATCTGTATTGATGGGAACCAGCAATTCATTACAGCCGCGAGTACTTTTAAATGACTATTATTTTACTTTAGAAATGTAATTTTGCTCTCGAACTGTTATAAACATGGAAAACATGCGCTACTTTCCAGGCATACTATAGACACCCCCCAGGTATGATATTTAGGGCCAGTTCACACCGGATGCAGTGCAGTGCGTTTTTTTTTTGATGCATGAAAAACGCAAAGAAAGTTGATCACATTAATGCCAATGGCATAGTTCACACCACTGCAGTCCGTTCCAGTGTGTTTCAGAAAGGAAAAAAAAATTGGTCATGCTGCATTTTTTAGGTACAAAACTGTACTGGACCGCAGTAAAACACATCCAAAACGCAACGGAACGTACCAAAAACACACTGGAATGCACCGGAACACACCTAAATGCACCAAAGACGCACTGCAACACACTTGTCCTAAGTGAAAAGAGGGGGAAAAAAACACTGGACTGCATCAAAAACGCATCAAAAATGCACTGGAACATGTCAAAAACGCGCATGCAGAAAAGCACCTGGAACGCATCCAGACTGCGTTTCTATGGTGTGAACTAGGGCCAGTTCACACCATAGAAACGCAATCCGGATGCGTTTCAGGTGCTTTTTTGCATGCACGTTTTTGATGCGTTCCAGTGCATTTTTGGTACGTTTTTGATGCAGTCCAGTGCTTTTTTTCACCCCTCTTTTTTATTAACCATAGATAAGGACAAGTGTGTTCCAGTGCATTTTTGGTGCATTTAGGTGTGTTCCAGTGCGTTTATGATGCGTTTTGCTGCGTTTCAGTACAGTCCAGTGCAGGTAAAATGTAGCATGTTCTACTTTTTTTGTGGAACTGGAACGCACTGGAACAAACACTGCCATTTAGAACCATATAACCAACTTTCCATGCATTTTTGATGCATAAAAAACGCAATGGACTGCATGTGGTGTGAAATGGCCCTTAAGCAATTTGGCATATTTAAAGGCACATCTCCTTGTTTTCTTTTTGGTGTTGTCCAAATAGGTGACATTGATATATGTCCCTTAGGGTGGGACCTGGGCCCCCATTTTAAGGCCAATAACTAGAAGATAAGCCAGCTAAGTGGTGACTAGCAAAATTAACAAGTCAGTTCCCATAGACTGCAATGGTATTTGTTGGTGGGGGGGGGGGGGGTTGTCCCATCTTTAATTTTGTAGCATGCTGGATGATGTGCTTAATTTTGGATGGGGGGGGGTATTTTCTGCTAGCTGCAGTTGTATTGTTCTGAGCATGCCCAGGCAGTTAGATTTTTTTTGGTGCTTTTTGTGGGTGAACAGCACCTGGATATTTCTGGGCATGCTCAAAGAGTGTTTTTATGGGTTAGTAATTGAAGGACATCCTTAACAGGTGTGCCCACTTTGAAGTTCAGTCTCTACATTGGGTGAACTTGCATTTAGCCCAGGTTCACACTGGGGCTCCGGGAGTGAAGCCGTGCGAGTTCAGCTGAACTCGCACGATTTCACTCCTGCCTGTCAGTCCCGATTTCAGCTCGATTACAGAGACATCTGACACAGATGTCAATGTAAATCGCGGCTGATATCGCAAAAAGTAGTACAGAAACGACTTTTTGAAATCGGTGCAGCGCCGCACCGATTAGGACGGTGCCATTGCCCGCAATTTGCGGCAAATTTTGCCGATTTGACATGCGATTTGACATGTCAAATCGCATGTCAAATCGCACCAGTGTGAACCAGGGCTTTGGGTGTTTCATGGACTGTGCATGTGTTTTCAATTGCCTCATTAGCACACAAACCTATGTTATATAAAGCTTGCAGATAGCATCCCCTCCCTTGCCCTGAAAAGAGGCAAGTGTGTGTGCGCGTATGTGTGGGGGGCAAAAAGTACATTTTGGTGTCCTTATCGAGTTTGTAACACATGTATTTTATTTGTTATGTCTTTGCAAAACAGGTGTTTGTTTTAATTTTGTGGATTGTATTTTTTTGTGTGGGGGAAATGTTCCCCTGAAATAATTTTGATGTTAATGTGTGTCGTTTGTTCACTTTGATTTAATTGTCTGTGCTGCATTATTTTGCCAAATCTTTCTCAATATGTTTTGAGTCTGTAACTGTTTCAAATTGACCCTGTTTTTTTTATTTTGGCTTCCCTTTGTTTTGTTGACCAATAAAATTTGATGCAAAGTTTTGAGGTTTGTTTTGCGTTTTCTTTGCAACAAATGTGACAGCTGATTGGCATGTCAAAACAAAACAGGTGTGATTTGTCTACCCTGGTGCCTTCATGCTAGCATATGCATGTATTGTGTGCTGCCATGGATAATCACCAGTAAATGAAAAATACAGAGCGGTAAGTATTCATTTTTCCTTTTTACTGCAGTGGTTCTCAACCTCAGTCCTCAAGTACCCCCAACAGGACATGTTTTGTGAATTTATCTTATCAAGAATTGCTGTCCAAAATTCAAAACCATTGACTGTGATTTAAAGCACATGTGCAAGATGAAGGAAAACCTGCAAACATGGCCTGTTGGGGGTACTTGAGAAGCACTTGAGAAGCGCTGATTTAGAGCACTGCACTTAAAAATAGCTCAAGGCAATCCGATTCTAATTGTGGGCATTTTGAGGGAAACAAAGTAAGTGTTGCTTGTTGTTTTTTTTTTAGGTTGGGCTTTGTGTCCCCTTTTAGTAAAATTGGCTTCACTTCCTGTCACACAGCTAAACAGGAAGTGAAGGTAAAACCCTACCAATGTCTTTTCTTGGAGACACACAGATCAATCTAACTAGTGTCCCCATTAAGCAAATTGCACTCTAGCACTTTGTTGTGTACACCCCAAATCATTGGGTAGTTTGGGATTTAGTAAACACAAATCCACTCTGCAGTAAAAGTGTAGCTGCTGGAAATCTGAGGGATCACTGGTGATTGTAACATCCAATCATGTAAAAGCAAAGATGTTTTTTTTTTTTTGTTTGCTTGCATGTCCCCCTCGGATATCCATCAAGTGCACTTGTAGTGCAAAGTAGATTTGCCTTTAGTAAATAAATCCCAAAGTCCAAAATACCTAATAATTTGGGGTTTTCCCTCGCAAAATGCTGGAGTGCAGTGTACATAATGGGGAAAGTATTTAGATTGACCTGTGTGTCCCCAAGGAAAGACATTGGTAGGGATTTACCCTCACTTCCTGTGTGGCTATGTGACAGGAAGTGAATTATTTGGAAGGATAAAGTGGCCAAATGTGGGAGTTGTCTTCACCCTATCAGGGGTGCAGACATCCCCAAAAACTGTCTAGACTTGTAATCCCTCTGCACTCTATCCCCACCAAGCAAAAATAAGAAAGGATTTCATTTAGTTTAACTTTGCAAAGACACATTCCTAAGTTAAATTGTGATGCATGTCAATGGCCCATTTAGACCCTCTTTAATCACTTGAGATCAGCACTATAACTGATCGACGGCCACAGCACGGTCCTCAATTGCCGGGAGTCCGTCAATAGACGTCCTCCCCTTCACGCTCGCGCTGTCTCACCGAGTCACTGAGATGACAGATCCGAGTAAGGGGCCGATCCCTGCCCTTTACCATGTGATCAGCTGTCAGCCAATGACAGCTGATCACGTGATGTAAACAAAAGCTGGGTAATGGTTTTTGTTTTCTCCTTGTGCTGACAGCGTGAGCATAAAAAAGGCAATCACCGGCTTATGTGCAAGGGACATCGGGCCCGAAGAGGAAGAGGCAATTCTGTGACAATCAGTAGCCCCTGCCAGTGCCACCTATCAATACCCACCACTGGTGCCAATCAGTGGCACCTGGCAGTGATGGGCACTGATAGGCAGCACTGCTAACTATCGATGCCACCTAGCAGTGCCACTTCTCAATGCCCACCAGTGCCAACTAGCAATGCCACCTCTCAGTGCCCACCCTTGCCACCTTATCGGTGCCCATCAGTGCAGTCTCATCAGTGTACATCAATGAAGGAGAAAAATTACCTTTTTTCAAAATTTTCGAAATATTAACCACTTTCCTACCGCCCACCGTCAAATGACGTCCTTGGCTTTGTGCGGTGACATCTGAATGATGCCTGCAGTGGCAGGCATCATTCAGATATAATTCTTTTCAGCCGGCGATTCTGTGCACGATAAAAACGATCATAGCGGCAGTTCCGCCGCTTGATCGTTCTTATAGGCGGCGGGAGGGGACATACCCCCCTCCCGCCGCCATCCGGTGCTTCTCCGGGCTCTCCCGTGCCATCTGGGGCTCAGAACGAATTGGCCGGCGCCGGATGGGAAGCATAGAGATGACTGGTGACCAGATGGTCACCAGTCATCTCTATGACCGTCGGAGGCCCGGGCGCGACGTTATGACATCACGATGGGTTCCCGAATGTAAACAAAGCCGTGATCTTGGCTGTCAGCATGAGATCAGTGAATTTTTTTGACCGATTTCATGCTTTCCAGCCTGGAGGAGAGATGTGGGGTCTTATTGACCCTGCATCTCTCCATAAAGAGGACCTGTCACAATAGATTCCTATTACAAGGGATGTTTACATTCCTTGTAAGAGGAATAAAAGTGATCAAAAAAACAAAAAAGTAAAAAAAAAAATAAGAAATACAAAAAAGTAAAAAAAGAAATAAAAAATAATCAAAAAAAAAACGCCCATGTCCCCGGTAGCTCGCGCTCAGAAGCGAACACACACGTAAGTTCCGCCCACATATGTAAACGCCGTTCAAAGCACACATGTAAGGTATTGCTGCGTGCGTTAGAACGAGTGCAACAATTCTAGCACTAGACCTCTGTAATGCGAAAATGGTAACGTGTAAAAATTTTGAAAGCATCGCCTAGGGAGATTTTTAAGTACTGAAGTTTGGTGTCATTCCATGAGTGTGCGCAATTTTAAAGCGTGACATGTTAGGTATCTATTTACTCAGCATAACAACATCTTTCACATTATCCCCAAAAACTTTACTGTTTTGTAATTTTTTTAAATTCATGAAACCATTTTTTTTTTTAAAAAGGCGTTTGAAAATTTATTGCGCAAATACCAAGCAAGCTAAAAATTTGCAATGACCGCCATTTTATTCCCTAGGGTGTCTGCTAAAAAACATATATAATATAAATGTAAATTTATGATTTTTACATGAAGGAGAGAAGTACCAGAATAGGCCCAGTGCTGAAGTGGTTAAAATTTCCTATTTTTTTTTTTCTTTTTTGTCAGTCTTTTGTATTTATAGAAAAAAAAAAAAACGCAGAGTGATCAAATAGCACCAAAAGAAAGCTCTATTTGTGTGTCAAAAAATAATAAATTTTCATTGGGTTACAGTGTTGATCTTACAGTGTTGTATGAGCGCGCAATTGTCATTCAAAGTGCATCAGCGCTGAAATTTGAAAATTGGTCTGGGCAGGAAGGGGGTTTAAGTGGCCAGTGCGCAAGTGGTTAATATAAGGCTACATGCACACGGACGTTTTTCCAGCCGCTTGTTTGAGCGGTTTTTGCAGCTTAAAAACGTCTCTCTATGGCCTCATGGCCACCATGGCGTTTTAGAGCTGTAAATGGCATAGGCGTTTTTATGCCCCATGTACACCTGAAGTTGTGGATTGTCCACTTGCCACGTCAGCTGCCCCAAGTTGTGGATTGTCCACTTGCCACGTCACCTGCCCCAAGTTGTGGATTGTCCACAATGCAATGGAAGCAATTTCATTATTTTTTGGATATATATTTTTTTTGAATGGTTTTTCCTCATTTGCCATAATTTTTGAGTTTATCAATGTAAAAAAATAGGTCACCTTTAAAAACGCTTCTAAACTAAAATGCGGCTAAACGCCGGTACCGCGTCTGAAACGTGGAAATCTTTGGCGTCTGAAGGAATTTTTAGGCTTTGAGAAAAACAATGTTAAACGCAACTGCAGATTTTTTTTCCAGGCCAAAAACAGTGTTTTGGATGTAATAGAATTCAATGGACCCGGATCCAAAACGCAAGTACCGCGATTTTGCGGCAATTTTTTACTTATTTTTTCAACCTGTTTATAGCTGGTTGTTAAAGGAAATGTAAAAAAAATAAACATTGCCGGCTCAAAAAAAAAAAATCTTGTAAAAACGTGGGGGTCCCCCCAAAGTACATACCAGGCCCTTCAGGTCTGGTATGGATTTTAAGGGGAACCCCGGCCAAACTTTAAAAAAAAATAGCGTGGGGGTTCCCCTAAAAATCCACACCAGACCCTTTATCCGAGCACGCAACCTGGCAGGCTGCAGGAAAAGAGGGGGGGACGAGAGAGCGGTCCCCCTCCCTCCTGAACCGTACCAGGCCACATGCCCTCAACATGGGGAGGATGTCCTCATGTTGATGGGGACAAGGGCCTCTTCCCGACAACCCTGGCCGTTAGTTGTCAGGGTCTGCGGGCGGGGGGCTTATCAGAATCCGGGAGCCCCCTTTAATAAGGGGGACCCCAGATACCAGCCCCCCACCCTATGTGAATAAGTATGGGGTACATCGTACCCCTACCCATTCACCTGGTGGCAAAAAAGTCAATAAAAAACACAACACAGGTTTTTAAAGTAATTTATTAGGCAGCTCCGGGGTCTTCTTCCGACTTCGGGGGTCTTTCTGCCAGGCGCCCCGCTATCTTCTTCCAGCTCTTTTGCTATCGGGGTCCCGGTCTTCATCGTCGTCTTCGGGGTCTTTCTGCCGGGCGCCCCGCTATCTTCTTCCAGCTCTTTTGCTAGCGGGGTCCCGGTCTTACTCGTCTTCTTCCGTCTTTGGGGGTCTTTCTGCCAGGCGCCCGCTATCTTCTTACAGCTCTCTTGCTAGCGGGGTCCCAGTCTTCATCTTCTTCCGAATTCGGGGGTCTCTTGTTCTGTTCTCCGGTGTCGTCTCCGCGCTCTCTGGTTCTTCTCCCGCTCTCCAGTGCCTTCTCCACGATCTACGGTTCTTTCTGCCTTCTGCCGGGCGCCCTGCTATCTTCTTCCAGCCCTTTTGCTAGCGGGGTCCCGGTCTTCTTCATCATCGTCTTCTTCCCTCTTCTCTCCGTCCGTTGTTGCCTCGTCGCTGTCCGCCGCTACAATGCTCTGTCCGCGGAGCGCACCCACTTATATTGACATGGGGCGTGGTCACCGGGTGATGCCACTCGCTGACCCCGCATCACGTCACAGTCCCATCATTCCCCGGGACTGTGATGTCATATGGGGGGCGGGGTCAGCCCCCATGCCAATATAAGTGGGTGCGCTCTGCGGACAGAGCATTGTAGGGCGGACAGCGACGAGGCAACATCGGACGGAGAGAAGAGGGAAGAAGACGACGATGAAGACCGGGACCCCGCTAGCAAAAGAGCTGGGAGAAGATAGCGGGGCGCCCGGCAGAAGGCAGAAAGAACCGGAGATCGTGGAGAAGGCACCGGAGAGCGGGAGAAGAACCGAAGAGCGCGGAGACGACACCGGAGAACAGAACAAGAGACCCACTGAAGTCAGAAGAAGACGACGAGGAAGACCGGGACCCCGCTAGCAAAAGAGCTGGAAGAAGATAGCGGGGCGCCCGGCAGAAGGACCCCCGGAGCTGCCTAATAAATTACTTTAAAAACCTGTGTTCTGTTTTTTATTGACTTTTTTGCCACCAGGTGAATGGGTAGGGGTACGATGTACCCCATACTCATTCACATAGGGTGGGGGGGCTGGCATCTGGGGGCCCCTGGATTCCGATAAGCCCCCCGCCCGCAGACCCCGACAACCAAGGGCCAGGGATGTCGGGAAGAGGCCTTTGTCCCCATCAACATGGGGGCAAGGTGCTTTGGGGTGGGGGGGCCGCAGGTCGCCCCCCTGCCCCAAAGCACCAAACCCCCCATGTTGAGGGCATGCGGCCTGGTACGGTTCAGGAGGGAGGGGGGGCCGCTCTCGTCCCCCCTCTTTTCCTGTGGCCTGCCAGGTTGCGTGCTCGGATAAGGGTCTGGCTTGGATTTTGGGGGGACCCCCGCGCCGTTTTTTTCGGCTTAGGGGGTTCCCCTTAAAATCCATACCAGAACTAAGGGCCTGGTATGCTCCTGGAGGGGAACCCATGTCGGTTTTTTAATAAAAATTTGGCGTGGAGTTCCGCTTCATGATTCATACCAAACACGGGACACGAGAACCAGCGCGATGCCATCGCGCTGGAGACATTCTCGGCCAGGTAGTCGCCTCTAGGACAGGACTTGAGTGGCTGCTTCACGCTCAGGTCGTGTCCAAGTTGCCTCGCAAAGTCGCGCTGTCCCTGTGTCAGCCGGCACACGAGTCACCCCGCGAGTCGGATTGGCTTCATCCGACTTCCCGAGCGACCTCTATTCAAATCAATGGGCTCCCATAGGGAACCATTCATTTTTCAATAGAGCGCCGCTGACATTTTTTGTAACTATAACAGTGCGCCGCTGGTTCCTGCGCCCAGTGAAGGATTTATCCGGCGCAGCAATTAAGGTATCAACCAGCGCAGCGCACTGTTATTAGTAAATCACCCCCATAGTGTTGTGTGTTTCTTCCAAACAACTCAACTTTGGTTTCATCTGTCCACAGAATATTTTGCCAGTACTGCTGTGGAACATCCAGGTACTCTTGTGCAAACTGTAAACGCACAGCAATGTTTTTTTTGGACAGCAGTGGCTTCCTCTGTGGTATCCTCCCATGAAATACCTTCTTGTTTAGTGTTTTACGTATCGTAGATTCGCTAACAGGGATGTTAGTATATGCCAGAGACTTTTGTAAGTCTTTAGCTGACACTCTAGGATTCTTCTTCACCTCATTGAGCAGTCTGCGCTGTGCTCTTGCAGTCATCTTTACAGGACGCCCACTCCTAGGGAGAGTAGCAGCAGTGCTGAACTTTCTTCATTTATAGACAATTTGTCTTACCAGGGACTGATGAACAGCAAGGATTTTGGAGATACTTTTATAACCCTTTCCGGCTTTATGCAAGTCAACAATTCTTAATCGTAGGTCTTCTGAGAGCTCTTTTGTGTGAGGCAACATTCACATCAGGCAATGCTTCTTGTGAAAAGCAAACCCAGAACTGGTGTGTGTTTTTTATAGGGCAGGGCAGCTGTAACCAACACCTCCAATCTCATCTCATTGATTGGACTCCAGTTGGCTGACACCTCACTCCAATTAGCTCTTGGAGATCTCATTAGTCTAGGGGTTCACATACTTTTCCACCTGCACTGTGAATGTTTACATGGTGTGTTCAATAAAAACACGGTAACATTTAATTCTTTGTGTGTTATTAGTTTAAGCAGGCTGTGATTGTCTATTGTTGTGACTTTTTATGACCAATTTGTGCAGAAATCCATATCATTCCAAAAGGGTTCACATACTTTTTCTTGCAACTGTATACTGACGGTCGTGACCTATATACACTGACACACCTACACTGATGGTAGTGACCTATATACACTGACCTACCTGACATACACTGACCTATCTACACTGACCTACCTACACTGACGGTAGTGACCTATATACACTGACCTACATACACTGACATTTACATACACATTACACTGTCTGACCTACCTCAGCTCAGCGGTGTCACAGCAGACACTACTGCAGTCAGTCATTCCATCAGATGAGGAGCCTGGAGGGGACGAGGAGAGCCGAGGAGCCTGGAGGAGAGCCTGAGGAGAGCCGGGGAGGAGAGGAGAGCCGCCAGCGGCCGCATTGTAATTCCCGCCTTCTGAAGTCTGCAGCGCCTATGATGGACGTCACACGTCCTGCGGTCGCGGCATTGGACCAGTGGGACTTCCATCATAGGCGTTGCGCAGGCTCCAGAAGGCGGGACCTGCTATGGCACTCGGCGAGTCGGCAGGACTCAGCGGCACTCGGCCACACTTGGCCACATTCGCCAAGGCTCGGGTCAGGATCAGATCGGTCCCGGTGAGTCGGTAGGATTCGGCCACACTCGGCCGCACTCGGCCACATTCGGCGGCGCTCGGGATCAGATCGGTCCAGGCGCTCGCCGCTCGGGGCTAACAATGGAGACCTAAATGCCTGAGACTCTGGGCTTTTTTGGGACCCATTCGGGGCTACAGCCTCCCAAACCCGGGCCTCCCGACGCCCCTGACTGTTGGACAGGTCAGAGGTATCAAATTCCAGCAGCAACAGAAGTTGTAAAAGGGACTGGTGAAAAAAAAAAATATTGAAAAGCGTGTGTTGCAAGAAGAGTCGCTGATGGAGTGTTTGTCAACAGGGAGCGATGTGAAACTGGCAAGGTCCCATAAGGAGTAACTGCTTGCCTGTATGTGGTCCCTCCTCAGACACTGTCCTAGCGAGCAATCGGACATGTGTTCTCAATGTTTTTGACAATGCTGAGGTGTATATTTCTAACGGGGTTGCCAAGTGTAATCCCACAGGTAGCGGCGAACAGATGGTGCTGGTTCAGTCATGTGGTGAGACAGGTGTAATAGAAGTAGGCCCCCTACAGTCCTGGGAGTGTAGGTCTGCAGGAGGTAAAGAGAAAGGTAGAATGGCCATTAAAGAGATTAGTGGGACCCCAAAGGTCAGGAAGAAGTGCTGCTGGAAGCACACTTGGAAAAAGATGTGGATGGCGGGCCCCTTTAAAAGTCAGTCAGGGATGGGCCCTTGTATGTGAGAGCTGGTACAAAGGTGCCAAGTTGAGGAGGATAGTTTGGTGTGTTACGGGGGGAGGATATGTGGAGATGCGACCCCTTGTCAAGGTGTATGTCTGCACAACTTGGCAGGTTACGCCTGATTTTGGTAGGCTTGGTAATTGCACACCTGTGGGCTGGCTTTATAATCCTCCCAGGAAGAGAGCTCAGGGCTCAGACTTGGAGACAGCTCTGCCCGGCAGACAGGAAGTCTGGCCTAGGAGGTCGGGAGGGTCCCAGTAGGAGACGGCTGCAGGAGAAAGAAACAGAAGGCCTCAGAGTCTAAGGCTGCAGGTGTGTACAGGTCTGTAGCAGGCAGATGTGGCCCACGACCGACCAGCACAAAGCTGACAGTGAGTAAGTCAGGAAGCTGAAGTGTGTGTTTTATACAGTGATGGTGAAACCCCCTGTGAGGAAAGATTATTGTTTGCTTGAAATTTTTAATTTCCTTTAAATAATCGTGGGCTGCCATGCCCTAAAAACGCAGTCTGGAGTGGCACGTTTCTGGAAAGGGCATACACCACTTGAATCTAATCACCCCAATATCATACTAATATATATATATATATATAATATTTTATTATCTTTTAATGTGACAACACTGAAGAAATTACACTTTGCTACAATGTAAAAGTAGTGAGTGTACAGCTTGTATAACTGTGCAAATTTTCTGTCCCCTCAAAATAACTCAGCACACAGCCATTAATGTTTTAAAACGTTGTCAGCAAAAGTCAGTAAACCCCTAAGGCTGGGTTCACACTGGTACCACACGACAGTCATACAACTTTCATCCTACTTTGCTCTGCGACATCAGTCCTACATTGATCCTACATTGGTCCGACATCCATCCGACTTTCATGAACAGGATACTACTTTAATCCGACTTTGTGCTAGTCTGACTTGTCCTTTGACCAATTAAAACAATCCCAGGGTGAGAAATTCCTTTTACTGCTGCTGTAATCACCGTGTCGGATGTCAAAAGTCGGATGGTTGGGACAAGGATCCTACTTTGATCCGACTTCAATGATATTCAATGGGCTGAAGTAGGATCAAAGTCGGACCAAAGTAGAACAGGGAGCATTTTCAAAGTCGGACCGACTTGTGTCTGACCAGTTAAGACAGCTCTCATAGGGAAACATTGATTTTCACACGTCATGCGACAAACGCTCCGACATTGGGAGCTCATGTCGCATGACGTGTGAAAATCAATGTTTCCCTATGAGAGCCGTCTTAACTGGTCCGACACAAGTCGGTCCGACTTTGAAAATGCTCCCTGTACTACTTTGGTCCGACTTTGGTCCTACTTCAGCCCATTGAATATCATTGAAGTCGGATCAAAGTAGGATCCTTGTCCTAACCATCCGACATTTGACCTCCGACATGGTGATTACAGCAGCAGTAAAAGGAATTTATCTCACCCTGGGATTGTTTTGATTGGTCAAAGGACAAGTCAGACTAGCACAAAGTCGGATCAAAGTAGTATCCTGTTCATGAAAGTCGGATGGATGTCGGACCGATGTAGGATCAATGTAGGACTGATGTCGCAGAGCAAAGTAGGATGAAAGTTGTATGACTGTCGTGTCGTACCAGTGTGAACCCAGCCTCAGGCTGGGTTCACACTAGTGTGACACGACATCTGTCCTACTTTGGATCCGACTTTGCCCTGCGACTTGAAGCCGACATATGTCCGACTTTCAATGAACGGGGATCCGACTTGGATCCCCGCCAATATCAGGCACTGTGTTTGGTATGAATCTTGAGGGGGAACTCCAGGCCAAATTTTAAATAAAAAACCGGCATGGGTTCCCCCTCCAGAGTTATACCAGGCCCTTGGGTCTGGTCTGGATTTGAAGGGGCGCCCCTACGCCGAAAAAACGGCGTGGGGGTCCCCCCAAAATCCGAACCAGACCCTTATCCGAGCACACAACCTGGCAGGCCGCAGGGGAAGAGGGGGGGACGAGAGAGCGGCCCCCCTCCCTCCTGAACCGTACCAGGCCGCATGCCCTCAACATGGGGGGGTTTGGTGCTCTGGAGCAGGGGGGCGACCTGCGGCCCCCCCACCCCAGAGCACCCTGCCCCCATGTTGATGAGGACAGGGCCTCTTCCCGACAACCCCGGCCGTTGGTTGTCGGGGTCTGCGGGCGGGGGGCTTATCGGAATCCGGGAGCCCCCTTTAATAAAGGGGCCCCTGGATCCCGGCCCCCCCACCCTATGTGAATGAGTATGGGGTACATCGTACCCCTACCCATTCACCTGGTGAAAAAAAATTGCAATAAAAAAACCACACAGCTTTTTAAAGTATTTTATTGCACAGCTCCGGGGGTCTTCTTCCGACTTCGGGGGTCTCCGGTGTCGTCGCCGCGTTCTCCGGTTCTTTCTTCTGCCGGGCCTCCGCTAACTTCTTTTTAGCTCTTTTGCTAGCGGAGGCCCGGTCTTCCCGTCGTCTCGTCCGGCTCTCCGTTGTCCTTCTGCCGGCCCCTCCACTAACTTCTTTAGCTCTTTTGCTAGTGGAAGGGCCGGTCTTCCCGTCGTCACCGTCGGCGTCTTCTTCCCTCTTCTCCTCCTCGATGTTGACGCGTCGCTTCCTCCCGCTGTAATACTGGCTCTCCGCTCCGCTCCGCATTAATATAGGCTTCTCATGACGTCACAGTCACATGTTCCCATGACATCACAGTCACATGCTCCAGGGCCATGTGCGTCGGAACATGTGACTGTGACGTCATGAGAAGCCTATATTAATGCGGAGCGGAGAGCCAGTATTACAGCGGGAGGAAGCGACGCGTCAACATCGAGGAGGAGAAGAGGGAAGAAGACGCAGACGGTGACGACGGGAAGACCGGCCCCTCCACTAGCCAAAGAGCTACCAAGAAGTTAGTGGAGGGGCCGGCAGAAGGACAACGGAGAGCCGGACGAGACGACGGAGAAGACCGGGCCTCCGTTAGCAAAAGAGCTAAAAAGAAGTTAGCGGAGGCCCGGCGGAAGAAATAACCGGAGAGCGGGAAAAGAACCGGAGAGCGGGAGAAGAAGAAGGTGCCGAAGAAGACCGGGCCCCGCTAGCAAAAGAGCTAAAAAGAAGTTAGCGGAGGCCCGGCAGAAGAAAGAACCGGAGAGCGCGGCGATGACACCGGAGACCCCCGAAGTCGGAAGAAGACCCCCGGAGCTGTCCAATAAAATACTTTAAAAAGCTGTGTGGTTTTTTTATTGCAATTTTTTTCCACCAGGTGAATGGGTAGGGGTACGATGTACCCCATACTCATTCACATAGGGTGGGGGGGCCGGGATCCAGGGGCCCCTTTATTAAAGGGGGCTCCCGGATTCCGATAAGCCCCCCGCCCGCAGACCCCGACAACCAACGGCCAGGGTTGTCGGGAAGAGGCCCTGTCCTCATCAACATGGGGGCAGCGTGCTCTGGGGTGGGGGGGCCGCAGGTCGCCCCCCTGCCCCAGAGCACCAAACCCTCCATGTTGAGGGCATGCGGCCTGGTACGGTTCAGGAGGGAGGGGGGGCCGCTCTCTCGTCCCCCCCTCTTCCCCTGCGGCCTGCCAGGTTGCGTGCTCGGATAAGGGTCTGGTTTGGATTTTGAGGGGACCTCCACGCCGTTTTTTCGGCGTAGGGGTGCCCCTTCAAATCCAGACCAGACCCAAGGGCCTGGTATGCTCCTGGAGGGGGAACCCATGCCGGTTTTTTATTTAAAATTTGGCCTGGAGTTCCCCCTCAAGAGCAGTACAGCACAAGTCGCATGCCAAAGTCAGATCATGCAAGACTGCGGTCCGACTTTGATCCAATGATAGTCAATGGGCTGAAGTCGGATCAAAGTCGGACCAAAGTAGTACAGGGAGCATTCTCAAAGTCGGACCGACATGTGTCGGACCAGTTAAGACGGCTCCCATAGGGAATCATTGATTTTCACACGTCATGCGACATGAGCTCCCAATGTCGGAGCGTTTGTCGCCCCAGTGTGAACCAGGCCTCAGTGGAAATGTCCAAATTGGGCCCAATTAGCCATTTTCCCTCCCCGATGTCATGTGACTCGTTAGTGTTACAAGGTCTCAGGTGTGAATGGGGAGCAGGTGTGTTAAATTTGGTGTTATCGCTCTCACTCTCTCATACTGGTCACTGGAAGTTCAACATGGCACCTCCAGAACTCTCAGAGGATCTGAAAAAAAAGAATTGTTGCTCTACATAAAGACCCTGAAACTGAGCTGCAGCACGGTGGCCAATACAGCAGTTTAACAGGACAGGTTCCACTCAGAACAGGCCTCGCCATGGTCGACCAAAGAAGTTAAGTGTACATGCTCAGCGTCATATGCAGAGGTTGTCTTTGGGAAACCAGTGATTCTGGTGGCTCCAGCGTGGCCCCGAAGGGCATGGTACGCGGAGATTGTAAAAATGTCAGTGAGGAGTCCTTGGACCCTCCCACATCGTCCGGGCCTGCTGTCGCAGGGACCGATATATCACCCTTCCTTACCAGCCCTAGGTTTGACGGCCTGGCTATTGAAGCCCACATTCTGAACAAGAGAGGGCTCTCTAATTCTGTGGTATCTACCATGATCAATGCCAGGAAGCCGGTATCCAGGCAGATCTATTATAGGATCTGGAAAGCGTACATTAAGTGGTGTGAGGCCAAGAAATGGCATCCACGTAAGTACGTGATAGGGAGGATTTTGGACTTCCTACAGTGGGCTGTAGATAGGAAGCTGGCCTTGAGTACTATCAAGGGTCAGATTTCGGCCTTGTCAATATTTTTTCAAAGGCCCTTGGCTTCGCATTCACTAGTCAAAGCTTTCATACAAGGAGTGATGCGTATTAGCCCTCCGGTTAGTATTCCCATATGTCCTTGGGACTTAAACCTGGTTCTGTCAGTTCTACAGAAACAACCGTTTGAACCATTGCAACACATTTCCTTGGTTCTTCTCACCAGGAAATTGATTTTCTTAGTAGCCGTTTGTTCGGCTAAAAGAGTATCGGAATTAGCCGCCTTGTCCTGTAAGGAGCCATATCTGGTTGTCCATAAGGACAGAGTAGTATTACGTCCTCATCCAGCCTTTCTTCCTAAGGTGGTATCGAGGTTTCATTTGAACCAAGATGTGGTTCTTCCTTCTTTTTTCCCCAAACCTAGCTCGGTAGAGGAAAAGTTATTACATTCCTTGGATGTAGTAAGAGCAGTTAAAGCTTATCTAAAAGCCACTGCTCAGATTCACAGAACGGATACTTTGTTTATTCTGCCGGAAGGCCCTAAAAAGGGTCAGGCAGCATCAAAATCCACTTTAGCCAAGTGGATTCGACAGGTCATAATACAAGCCTATGGCTTGAGAAAGAGACCGCCTCCGTTCAAAGTTAGGGCGCACTCCACAAGAGCAGTTGGAACTTCATGGGCAGTGCATCACCAGGCCTCCCTGGCTCAAGTATGTAAGGCCGCAACATGGTCTTCGGTACACACGTTTACTAGATTCTACCAGGTAGACGTTAGAAGTCAGGAGGATGTCGCCTTTGGGCGCAGTGTGTTGCAGGCCGCAAAAGATCCTCATGCCTGATGGCGCCCAGCTTATGTATCCCTCCCCTCATTTGGCATTGCTTTGGGACGTCCCATTAGTAATGACTAAGTCGCTCTGTGTCCCGTGATGTACGAAAAAGAAAAAGGGATTTTTATAACAGCTTACCTGTAAAATCCTTTTCTTGGAGTACATCACGGGACACAGAGCTCCCACCCCTCTTTTTGGGACACTTATTGCTTGGCTACAAAACTGAGGTGCTCCCGGATGGGAGGGGCTTATATAGGGGAGGGTACTTCCGGTTTGGAATTGGCCAGTGCCAACACCTGAAGGTAATCTATATAACCCATTAGTAATGACTAAGTCACTCTGTGTCCCGTGATGTACTCCAAGAAAAGGATTTTACAGGTAAGCTGTTATAAAAATCCCTTTTTTTTGGCTAGAGCTACACTTAAAAAATGTACCTGTTCCAAATTAGAAAAAGATTCTACTTAAGAACAAACCTACAGTCCCTGTCTTGTTTGCACCGCCTGTATACTGCTGTTCAGAGTATATATATATATACATATATATATATATATATATATATATATATATATATATATATACGGGACTGTATATTAATATTAAATGCACTGCAGCTAACTGGATCGCCTGCCTGCTTAATCTAAATTACACTCTCTCTCCATCCATGCCAGCAACACACTACACAGGGCCGACGTGCAGGCGGCCTTATATAGTGTGGGGCGTGGACTTAGTCCCCCCATAGCCATAATTGGCCAAAGGCACCCTGCCTTTGGCCAATTATGGCTCTCTTTGCTGACGGCGCTGGGATTGGCCAAAGCATGCGGATCGTAGTGCATGCTTTGGCCAATCATCATACAGCAATGCACTGTGATCTCGCAGTGCATTATGGGTGTGACGCGGTGCTCAAATTTGTCGCGGACGCCCAATAATGTTCGTTTTTCGAACAGCTAATGTTCGGGTCAAACTCATGTTCGACCCGAACATAAAGCTCATCCCTAGTCCTTAGTCTGCTTGTCTTCAGAAAACTGTTTGCAGGCTTTCTTGTGCATCGTTTTTAGAAGAGGCTTCCTTCTGGGAGGACAGCTATGCAGAGCAATTGGATGCACTGTTCGGCGTATGGTCTGAGCACTGACAGGCTGACCCCCCAACCCTTCAACCTCTGCAGCAATGCTGGCAACACTCATACGTCTATTTCCCAAAGACAACCTCTGCATATGACGCTGAGCATGTACACTTAACTTCTTTGGTCGACCATGGCGAGGCCTGTTCTGAGTGGAACCTGTCCTGTTAAACTGCTGTATTGGCCACCGTGCTGCAGCTCAGTTTCAGGGTCTTTATGTAGAGTAGTGATGAGCCGAACACCCCCGGGTTCGGTTCGCACCAGAACCCGCGAACGGACCGAAAGTTCGTACGAACATTAGAACCCTATTAAATACAATGGATGCGAACGTTCGAATTCTAAAGTGCTAATTATAACAACTATTATGCATGTTATTGTCCTAAAAAGGGTTTGGGAACCCGGGTTCTGCACCAGGGGACATGTATCAATGCAAAAAGAAGTTTTAAAAACGGTCGTTTTTCGGGAGCAGTCATTTTAATGATGCATAAAGTGAAAAAAAAAAAAGTCAAATATTCCTTTAAATATCGTACCTGGGGGGTGTCTAAAGTATGCCTGTGAAGTGCCACGTGTTTCCCGTGTTTAGAACTGTCCCTGCACAAAATGACACTTCTAAAGGAAAAAAAAGCCATTTAAAACTTCTTGCGGCTTTAATGTAATGTCTGGTCCCGGTAATATGGATGAAAATCTTTAAGAAAAATGGCATAGCTACCCCATGACCCCCCCCCCCCTACCCCAGCCCATTACCAGCCCCTTTGGGTCTTGTATGGATATTAAGGGGAACCCCGCACATAAAATAAAAAAGGCCCTATATACTCTGAACAGCCGTATACAGGCGGTGCATACAAGACAGGGACTGTAGGTTTGTTCTTATGTAGAATGTGTTTGTAATTTTGAACAGGTACATTGTTGAACTGTAGCTCCAGCCCAAAAATCTATTTTTAAACTTTTTGGGAAACATAGGTAAGGGTTATCACCCCTGTAACATTTGTTTTGCTGTCTGTGCCCCTGTTCAGAACATTTCACCTCACTTTCCGTCCCAATGACAACTGTTTTTGAAATGTGGTGTTTTTCTTGAAACAAGGATTGCTGATAAAGCATCAGTACAGAGGAGACACCTTTCTCCCATATTTATTCTTACAGGAGAGAATTTTCCTTCCTAGGGGTAGATTTCCTCTCACTTCCTGTTGTCTTCTTTCGTTTGCAAGTAGGAGTCGTTTGTAAGTTGGATGTTTGAAAGTAGGGACCTGCCGTATATACTCTGCAGAAATAGGCCCCTTAGTTGTTGGTGTTGGCACAACACTGTAAGCACTCACAGTTACTCTTGGTTGGTGCTGGAACGCCCTGCTGTCAACTATTATATCAGGAATTTTAATTACATATAATTGTTGAACAGTGGTAGTAAAAATTGGGGCTTTGATGGTGGTGCTGGTGCCACAACACTGTAAGCCCTGACAGTTACTCTTGGTGGGTGCAGCAATGGGCCCTGCTGTGAATTATTAGATCAAGAATTGTAATTGCATGCCCCTGTTGAACAGGGGTGAAAAATTGGGCTTTTCGTGGTGGTGGTGGTGGTGGTGGTGTTGCCACAACACTGTAAGCCCTCAGAGTTACTCTTGGTGGGTGCAGGAATGGGCCCTGCTGTGAATTATTAGATCAAGAATTGTAATTACATGCCCCTTTTGAACAGTGGCTGAAAAATTGGGCCTTTCGTGGTGGTGGTGGTGGTGGCGTTGCCACAACACTGTAAGCCCTCAGACTTACTCTTGGTGGGTGCAGGAATGGGCCCTGCTGTGAATTATTACATCAAGAATTGTAATTGCATGCCCCTGTTGAACAGGGGCTGAAAAATTGGGCCTTAGGCACTGGTGGCACAACACTACAACCCCTCACAGATACTGTACTTGGAGCACAGCAATGAGCCCTGTTGCAAAGTATTGCTTCAAAAATTGTAATGACACGCCCCTGTTAAACAGGGGCTGAAAAATTGGGCCTTAGGCACTGGTGGCACAACACTACAACCCCTCACAGATACTGTACTTGGAGCACAGCAATGAGCCCTATGGCAAATTATTGCTAAAAAAATTGTAAGTACACGCCCCTGTAAAACAGGGGCTGAAAAATTGGGCCTTAGCCACTGGTGGCGGCACCCATAAACAAAAATGATCTTCCAAGCTATCATCATCAATCGTATCATTGAGGACTCGGAGGAGGAGGATAGCCAGTCAACATAACAGCACAGGCACTCAGCATCAGCATCAGTCTTGAAGGGACGTGACATGTTAAAATCAATTAGTCTGTTATATCAGCATCAGGTGTGTGGTAGCTGGTGGTGATCCAAGACTGGTTCATCTTGATGAAAGTCAGTCGATCAACCGAGTCGGTGGACAGGCGCACCCTGTGATCCGTGACAAATCCTCCAGCAGCACTGAATGTGCGTTCCGAAAGAACGCTGGATGCAGGACAGGCCAGTAGCTCAATTGCATACTGTGCAAGCTCTGGCCAGTGATCCATCCTCAAGACCCAGTAAGCCAGAGGATTTTCGGTGGGGAAGGTGTCCAAGTCTGACCTTGCCCCTAGATATTCCTGCACCATGTTTATCAGACGCTGGCGATGGTTGCTGGAACCAATCATACTTTGGGGCTGCGGACTAAAGAATTGTCTGAACGCATCGGTCAGACGGCCACCTTCCCCACCGCTCCTTCTTTGACTGGCTGAAGCCTCAGCAACTCGTTGTCCTGGACCAGGAGTTTGTAACCTCCCAGTCTCTGGGAACGCGTTGCACAGACCTTTCTGCAAGGCCTCCCGGAGTTGTCTCATCCTCTGCTCCCTCTGCGACGGTAACATAAGGTCCGCAACCTTACCCTTGTACCGTGGATCAAGGAGAGTGGCCAGCCAGTAATGGTCCCTCTCCTTGATCCGAAGAATACGAGGATCCTTCCACAGACTTTGCAGGATCAGGGAGGCCATGCAGCGTAGGTTTGCTGAGGCATTCGCTCCGGAGTCCTCTGGGTCACTAAGGACGACATGATCCGCAGTCACCTCCTCCCAGCCACGTACAAGTCCACT
The DNA here is from genome assembly GCA_029206835.1 of Rana muscosa. NCBI lineage: Eukaryota > Metazoa > Chordata > Amphibia > Anura > Ranidae > Rana > Rana muscosa. The sequence continues at coordinate 78,229,870 of CM055121.1, forward strand.
GGTTTCTTGGGACTGTAAATCATCCCTAAAAGACTGCTGCTGATGATGCTGAGTGCCAGCCTCCACCTCCATGCTGACACAATCCTCCTCCTCCTCCTACTCCTCCTCCTCCTCTTCCTCTTCCTGTGCGATGGGTGGGACAGAAGGAACACTGTCTGGGTAAAGGGGGCCTTGAGAGGCAAGGAAGTCCTCCTCTTCCTGCCTCTGTTCTGCCTCAAGTGCCCTGTCCATTATTCCACGCAGCGTGTGCTCCAACAGGTGGACAAGAGGTACAGTGTCACTGATGCATGCACTGTCACTGCTCACCATCCTCGTGGCCTCCTCAAATGGTGCCAGGACAGTGCATGCATCCCTGATCATGCCCCACTGGCGTGGAGAAAAAAAACCAAGCTCCCCTGACCCTGTCCTGGTGCCGTAGTCGCACAGGGACTCATTGATGGCCCTCTGCTGCGTGTGCAGCCGCTGCAGCATGGCCAACGTTGAGTTCCACCTGGTGGGCATGTCACATATAAGGCGGTTCTTGGGCAGGTTCAACTCCTTTTGCAGCTCAGCCAGGCGAGCACTGGCATTATAAGATCTGCGGAAATGCACACAGACTTTCCTGGCCTGCCTCAGGACATCCTGTAAGCCCGGGTACCTGCCCAAGAACCGCTGCACCACCAGGTTAAGGACGTGAGCCACACAGGGCACATGGGTCAGTTGTCCCTGTCGGAGGGCGGAGAGGAGGTTGGTGCCATTGTCGCAAACCACCATTCCTGGCTTAAGCTGGCGTGGCGTCAACCACCTCTCGGCCTGGCCCTGCAGAGCAGACAGGACCTCTGCCCCAGTGTGGCTTCTGTCCCCCAAACACACCAGCGCAAGCACGGCATGGCATCTTTTTGCCTGCGTACTTGCGTAGCCCCGTGAACGGCTACGGAGCACCGCTGGTTCATAGGACAAACCACAGGAAGAGGCCATGGAGGAAGAAGAGGAGGGGGTGGAGGAGAGAGGTGTGTCACAACCAGTAGTAGCATTTTGGAGGCGTGGCGGTGGGACAACCTCCAACACTACTGCACCTTGTCCTGCATCCTTCCCAGCTGCCAAAAGAGTGACCCAATGGGCCGTGAAAGAAAGGTAACGTCCCTGTCCATGCCTGCTGGACCATGAGTCAGCGGTAATATGCACCTTACCGCTGACCGCCCTGTCCAGCGAGGCCAAGACATTGCCTTCCACATGCCGGTAGAGAGCCGGAATAGCCTTCCGTGAGAAAAAGTGGCGTTTGGGAACCTGCCACTGAGGAACCGCACATTGCACAAACTCACGGAAGGGGGCCGAGTCTACCAACTGAAAAGGCAGCAGTTGAAGCGCTAGCAATTTAGCCAAGCTAGCATTCAACCGCTGGGCATGTGGATGGCTGGGAGTGAACTTCTTTCGACGGTCCAGCAGCTGGGGCAGGGAAATTTGCCTGCTAGAATCGGACGTCGGTGTACTGCTAGCAGAGTGGCCGCAAGTACTTGGCTGTGACACACCTAATTCTACACCTTCATTCCTCTCAGTGCATGTTTCAGAGAGGACTGAAGTTATAGTGGGGTTGGAGATCCCAGCTGATGCGGTGCAAGGAGAGGTCCGCTTTGTTCTTTGGTGTGGGTCTTTGAGGTAGGCTTGCCAACGAGCTGCATGGCAGGTCAACATATGTCTGGTCAGGCATGTGGTACCCAAACGGCTGATGTTTTGGCCACGCGATATACGCTTGAGACATATGTTGCAAACAGCAGCTGTGCGATCTGATGCACTAGCCTCAAAAAAGGCCCACACCAAGGAACTTTTTGAATGACGGGCAGAGGCAGCGCCCTGCACAGGCGGAGCTCTGTGGTGTGATTCCGTCGGTGTACTGCCCTTACGCTGGCCACCAAAGGGCATCCTGTCTCGTTGGAGATGTGCCTCCTCCTCATCCTCCTCCTCCTCTCTCCTATTAGGCACCCACGTGGAGTCAGTGACCTCATCATCCCCTCCCTCCTCATCACTGGAGCCAATCTGGCAGTATGCTGCAGCTGCTGGAACATGACTGCCAGATTGGTGTCCTTCTTGAGCATCCCCTCTGTCTGCTCTCACCCTACTGCCTTCCTGTAGCTGGGTTTCATCATCAGACCCTTCGAAACGCTGGGCATCCTCCTGGAGCATGTACCCAACACTGTGCTCAAACAGTTCGGGGGACTCCTCAGGAGGAGGACATGGTGGGTCTAGGGAAGGAGTGACTGATGATGAGTCTGACATTGATACCAGGGAAGAGGACGCTTTGGCAGCTGCTTTGCCAGTACCCTGAGCCTGGGTGAGAGAGGATGAGCAGGAGGAGGAGGGCTTGGTCATCCACTCTACCAAGTCTTCGGCATGATGTGGCTCAACATGTCCAGCTGCGGAAAAGAAGGACAAGCGTGTCCCATGGCCATGTGCTGATGACAATGCACCGCGTCCACGACCAGCACTGTTGCCCCCAGACACAGAGCCTGCTTGCCCTCTTTTATTGCCTCCTGACTGTCTGCCTCTCCTTGTTTGCCTTCCAGACATTCTAATAGATGGCCTGCAGGGAGATGGGAAAAAAGCAATAAGGGCTACCTTCAGGTGTCCTTCTCTGTCCCTAGAAACAAGGACTTGCACAGTGAAAGAAACTGACACTCTCCCTACCTACAGTTTTCTGTCCCTAGAAAAAATGTTTTTTTTAAGCACAATATAGCACAAGGAGAATTCACTCACTGTCCTTCCAGGTCCCTAGAAACAAGGACTTGCACAGTGAAAGAAACTGACACTCTCCCTACCTACAGTTTTCTGTCCCTAGAAAAAATGTTTTTTTTAAGCACAATATAGCACAAGGAGAATTCACTCACTGTCCTTCCAGGTCCCTAGAAACAAGGACTTGCACAGTGAAAGAAACTGACACTCTCCCTACCTACAGTTTTCTGTCCCTAGAAAAAATGTTTTTTTTAAGCACAATATAGCACAAGGAGAATTCACTCACTGTCCTTCCAGGTCCCTAGAAACAAGGACTTGCACAGTGAAAGAAACTGACACTCTCCCTACCTACAGTTTTCTGTCCCTAGAAAAAATGTTTTTTTTAAGCACAATATAGCACAAGGAGAATTCACTCACTGTCCTTCCAGGTCCCTGGAAACAAGGACTTGCACAGTGAAAGAAACTGACACTCTCCCTACCTACAGTTTTCTGTCCCTAGAAAAAATGTTTTTTTTAAGCACACTATAGCACAAGGAGAATTCACTCACTGTCCTTCCCAGTCCCTAGAAACAAGGACTTGCACAGTGAAAGAAACTGACACTCTCCCTACCTACAGTTTTCTGTCCCTAGAAAAAATGTTTTTTTTAAGCACAATATAGCACAAGGAGAATTCACTCACTGTCCTTCCCAGTCCCTAGAAACAAGGACTTGCACAGTGAAAGAAACTGACACTCTCCCTACCTACAGTTTTCTGTCCCTAGAAAAAATGTTTTTTTTAAGCACACTATAGCACAAGGAGAATTCACTCACTGTCCTTCCCAGTCCCTAGAAACAAGGACTTGCACAGTGAAAGAAACTGACACTCTCCCTACCTACAGTTTTCTGTCCCTAGAAAAAATGTTTTTTTTAAGCACACTATAGCACAAGGAGAATTCACTCACTGTCCTTCCGAGTCCCTAGAAACAAGGACTTGCACAGTGAAAGAAACTGACACTCTCCCTACCTACAGTTTTCTGTCCCTAGAAAAAATGTTTTTTTTAAGCACAATATAGCACAAGGAGAATTCACTCACTGTCCTTCCAGGTCCCTGGAAACAAGGACTTGCACAGTGAAAGAAACTGACACTCTCCCTACCTACAGTTTTCTGTCCCTAGAAAAAATGTTTTTTTTAAGCACACTATAGCACAAGGAGAATTCACTCACTGTCCTTCCAGGTCCCTAGAAACAAGGACTTGCACAGTGAAAGAAACTGACACTCTCCCTACCTACAGTTTTCTGTCCCTAGAAAAAATGTTTTTTTTAAGCACAATATAGCACAAGGAGAATTCACTCACTGTCCTTCCAGGTCCCTGGAAACAAGGACTTGCACAGTGAAAGAAACTGACACTCTCCCTACCTACAGTTTTCTGTCCCTAGAAAAAATGTTTTTTATAAGCACAATATAGCACAAGGAGAATTCACTCACTGTCCTTCCCAGTCCCTAGAAACAAGGACTTGCACAGTGAAAGAAACTGACACTCTCCCTACCTACAGTTTTCTGTCCCTAGAAAAAATGTTTTTTTTAAGCACACTATAGCACAAGGAGAATTCACTCACTGTCCTTCCCAGTCCCTAGAAACAAGGACTTGCACAGTGAAAGAAACTGACACTCTCCCTACCTACAGTTTTCTGTCCCTAGAAAAAATGTTTTTTTAAGCACAATATAGCACAAGGAGAATTCACTCACTGTCCTTCCAGGTCCCTGGAAACAAGGACTTGCACAGTGAAAGAAACTGACACTCTCCCTACCTACAGTTTTCTGTCCCTAGAAAAAATGTTTTTTTTAAGCACACTATAGCACAAGGAGAATTCACTCACTGTCCTTCCGAGTCCCTAGAAACAAGGACTTGCACAGTGAAAGAAACTGACACTCTCCCTACCTACAGTTTTCTGTCCCTAGAAAAAATGTTTTTTTTTAAGCACAATATAGCACAAGGAGAATTCACTCACTGTCCTTCCAGGTCCCTGGAAACAAGGACTTGCACAGTGAAAGAAACTGACACTCTCCCTACCTACAGTTTTCTGTCCCTAGAAAAAATGTTTTTTTTAAGCACACTATAGCACAAGGAGAATTCACTCACTGTCCTTCCAGGTCCCTAGAAACAAGGACTTGCACAGTGAAAGAAACTGACACTCTCCCTACCTACAGTTTTCTGTCCCTAGAAAAAATGTTTTTTTTAAGCACAATATAGCACAAGGAGAATTCACTCACTGTCCTTCCAGGTCCCTGGAAACAAGGACTTGCACAGTGAAAGAAACTGACACTCTCCCTACCTACAGTTTTCTGTCCCTAGAAAAAATGTTTTTTATAAGCACAATATAGCACAAGGAGAATTCACTCACTGTCCTTCCCAGTCCCTAGAAACAAGGACTTGCACAGTGAAAGAAACTGACACTCTCCCTACCTACAGTTTTCTGTCCCTAGAAAAAATGTTTTTTTTAAGCACACTATAGCACAAGGAGAATTCACTCACTGTCCTTCCCAGTCCCTAGAAACAAGGACTTGCACAGTGAAAGAAACTGACACTCTCCCTACCTACAGTTTTCTGTCCCTAGAAAAAATGTTTTTTTTAAGCACAATATAGCACAAGGAGAATTCACTCACTGTCCTTCCAGGTCCCTGGAAACAAGGACTTGCACAGTGAAAGAAACTGACACTCTCCCTACCTACAGTTTTCTGTCCCTAGAAAAAATGTTTTTTTTAAGCACACTATAGCACAAGGAGAATTCACTCACTGTCCTTCCAGGTCCCTGGAAACAAGGACTTGCACAGTGAAAGAAACTGACACTCTCCCTACCTACAGTTTTCTGTCCCTAGAAAAAATGTTTTTTTTAAGCACAATATAGCACAAGGAGAATTCACTCACTGTCCTTCCAGGTCCCTAGAAACAAGGACTTGCACAGTGAAAGAAACTGACACTCTCCCTACCTACAGTTTTCTGTCCCTAGAAAAAATGTTTTTTTTAAGCACAATATAGCACAAGGAGAATTCACTCACTGTCCTTCCAGGTCCCTGGAAACAAGGACTTGCACAGTGAAAGAAACTGACACTCTCCCTACCTACAGTTTTCTGTCCCTAGAAAAAATGTTTTTTTTAAGCACAATATAGCACAAGGAGAATTCACTCACTGTCCTTCCCAGTCCCTAGAAACAAGGACTTGCACAGTGAAAGAAACTGACACTCTCCCTACCTACAGTTTTCTGTCCCTAGAAAAAATGTTTTTTTTAAGCACACTATAGCACAAGGAGAATTCACTCACTGTCCTTCCCAGTCCCTAGAAACAAGGACTTGCACAGTGAAAGAAACTGACACTCTCCCTACCTACAGTTTTCTGTCCCTAGAAAAAATGTTTTTTTTAAGCACAATATAGCACAAGGAGAATTCACTCACTGTCCTTCCAGGTCCCTGGAAACAAGGACTTGCACAGTGAAAGAAACTGACACTCTCCCTACCTACAGTTTTCTGTCCCTAGAAAAAATGTTTTTTTTAAGCACAATATAGCACAAGGAGAATTCACTCACTGTCCTTCCAGGTCCCTAGAAACAAGGACTTGCACAGTGAAAGAAACTGACACTCTCCCTACCTACAGTTTTCTGTCCCTAGAAAAAATGTTTTTTTTAAGCACACTATAGCACAAGCACAAAACACACTGACACTCTCCCTACCTATCCTTCTCTTTCCCTAAACTAAAGGAATCCAGGTTAAGCAAGAAAGAAATAAAAGTCACTGTCCCTGCCTATGCTGCTCTATCCCTGCTCCGGAACACACTACACTAGGCCGCCGTGCTGGCGGCTTTTTATAGTGTGGGGCGTGTACTAAACACCCTCAGCAATAATTGGCCACAGGCATCCTGCCTGTGGCCAATCATTGCTCTCCTCGCTGCCGGCGCTGTGATTGGCCAAGCATGCGGGGTCACAGTGCATGCTTGGCCAATCACAGCGCCTGGATGACACTGCGATGGCGTAGTGCATTGTGGGCCTTTCGCGTCACTCGAATTTGGCGCGAACGGCCCAAATCGTTCGATCTTCGTCGAACGATCGAACAGCCGATGTTCGAGTCGAACGTATGTTCGACTCAAACACGAAGCTCATCACTAATGTAGAGCAACAATTCTTTTTTTTCAGATCCTCTGAGAGTTCTGGAGGTGCCATGTTGAACTTCCAGTGACCAGTATGAGAGAGTGAGAGCGATAACACCAAATTTAACACACCTGCTCCCCATTCACACCTGAGACCTTGTAACACTAACGAGTCACATGACATCGGGGAGGGAAAATGGCTAATTGGGCCCAATTTGGACATTTCCACTGAGGCCTGGTTCACACTGGGGCGACAAACGCTCCGACATTGGGAGCTCATGTCGCATGACGTGTGAAAATCAATGATTCCCTATGGGAGCCGTCTTAACTGGTCCGACACATGTCGGTCCGACTTTGAGAATGCTCCCTGTACTACTTTGGTCCGACTTTGATCCGACTTCAGCCCATTGACTATCATTGAAGTCGGATCAAAGTCGGACCGCAGTCTTGCATGATCCGACTTTGGCATGCGACTTGTGCTGTACTGCTCTTGAGGGGGAACTCCAGGCCAAATTTTAAATAAAAAACCGGCATGGGTTCCCCCTCCAGGAGCATACCAGGCCCTTGGGTCTGGTCTGGATTTGAAGGGGCACCCCTACGCCGAAAAAACGGCGTGGAGGTCCCCTCAAAATCCAAACCAGACCCTTATCCGAGCACGCAACCTGGCAGGCCGCAGGGGAAGAGGGGGGGACGAGAGAGCGGCCCCCCTCCCTCCTGAACCGTACCAGGCCGCATGCCCTCAACATGGAGGGTTTGGTGCTCTGGGGCAGGGGGGCGACCTGCGGCCCCCCCACCCCAGAGCACGCTGCCCCCATGTTGATGAGGACAGGGCCTCTTCCCGACAACCCTGGCCGTTGGTTGTCGGGGTCTGCGGGCGGGGGGCTTATCGGAATCCGGGAGCCCCCTTTAATAAAGGGGCCCCTGGATCCCGGCCCCCCCACCCTATGTGAATGAGTATGGGGTACATCGTACCCCTACCCATTCACCTGGTGGAAAAAAATTGCAATAAAAAAACCACACAGCTTTTTAAAGTATTTTATTGGACAGCTCCGGGGGTCTTCTTCCGACTTCGGGGGTCTCCGGTGTCATCGCCGCGCTCTCCGGTTCTTTCTTCTGCCGGGCCTCCGCTAACTTCTTTTTAGCTCTTTTGCTAGCTGGGCCCGGTCTTCTTCGGCACCTTCTTCTTCTCCCGCTCTCCGGTTCTTTTCCCGCTCTCCGGTTCTTTCTTCCGCCGGGCCTCCGCTAACTTCTTTTTAGCTCTTTTGCTAACGGAGGCCCGGTCTTCTCCGTCGTCTCGTCCGGCTCTCCGTTGTCCTTCTGCCGGCCCCTCCACTAACTTCTTGGTAGCTCTTTCGCTAGTGGAGGGGCCGGTCTTCCCGTCGTCACCGTCTGCGTCTTCTTCCCTCTTCTCCTCCTCGATGTTGACGCGTCGCTTCCTCCCGCTGTAATACTGGCTCTCCGCTCCGCATTAATATAGGCTTCTCATGACGTCACAGTCACATGTTCCGACGCACATGGCCCTGGAGCATGTGACTGTGACGTCATGGGAACATGTGACTGTGACGTCATGAGAAGCCTATATTAATGCGGAGCGGAGCGGAGAGCCAGTATTACAGCGGGAGGAAGCGACGCGTCAACATCGAGGAGGAGAAGAGGGAAGAAGACGCCGACGGTGACGACGGGAAGACCGGCCCTTCCACTAGCAAAAGAGCTAAAGAAGTTAGTGGAGGGGCCGGCAGAAGGACAACGGAGAGCCGGACGAGACGACGGGAAGACCGGGCCTCCGCTAGCAAAAGAGCTAAAAAGAAGTTAGCGGAGCCCCGGCAGAAGAAAGAACCGGAGAACGCGGCGACGACACCGGAGACCCCCGAAGTCTGAAGAAGACCCCCGGAGCTGTGCAATAAAATACTTTAAAAAGCTGTGTGGTTTTTTTATTGCAATTTTTTTTCACCAGGTGAATGGGTAGGGGTACGATGTACCCCATACTCATTCACATAGGGTGGGGGGGCCGGGATCCAGGGGCCCCTTTATTAAAGGGGGCTCCCGGATTCCGATAAGCCCCCCGCCCGCAGACCCCGACAACCAACGGCCAGGGTTGTCGGGAAGAGGCCCTGTCCTCATCAACATGGGGGCAGGGTGCTCTGGGGTGGGGGGGCCGCAGGTCGCCCCCCTGCTCCAGAGCACCAAACCCCCCCATGTTGAGGGCATGCGGCCTGGTACGGTTCAGGAGGGAGGGGGGCCGCTCTCTCGTCCCCCCCTCTTCCCCTGCGGCCTGCCAGGTTGTGTGCTCGGATAAGGGTCTGGTTTGGATTTTGGGGGGACCCCCACGCCGTTTTTTCGGCGTAGGGGCGCCCCTTCAAATCCAGACCAGACCCAAGGGCCTGGTATAACTCTGGAGGGGGAACCCATGCCGGTTTTTTATTTAAAATTTGGCCTGGAGTTCCCCCTCAAGATTCATACCAAACACAGTGCCTGATATTGGCGGGGATCCAAGTCGGATCCCCGTTCATTGAAAGTCGGACATATGTCGGCTTCATGTCGCAGGGCAAAGTCGGATCCAAAGTAGGACAGATGTCGTGTCACACTAGTGTGAACCCAGCCTGAGGCTGGGTTCACACTGGTACGACACGACAGTCATACAACTTTCATCCTACTTTGCTCTGCGACATCAGTCCTACATTGATCCTACATCGGTCCGACATCCATCCGACTTTCATGAACAGGATACTACTTTGATCCGACTTTGTGCTAGTCTGACTTGTCCTTTGACCAATCAAAACAATCCCAGGGTGAGATAAATTCCTTTTACTGCTGCTGTAATCACCATGTCGGAGGTCAAATGTCGGATGGTTAGGACAAGGATCCTACTTTGATCCGACTTCAATGATATTCAATGGGCTGAAGTAGGATCAAAGTTGGACCAAAGTAGAACAGGGAGCATTTTCAAAGTCGGACCGACTTGTGTCTGACCAGTTAAGACAGCTCTCATAGGGAAACATTGATGGGGGCTATGGCTATGGGGGGACTAAGTCCATGCCCCACACTATATAAGGCCGCCTGCACGTCGGCCCTGTGTAGTGTGTTGCTGGCATGGATGGAGAGAGAGTGTAATTTAGATTAAGCAGGCAGGCGATCCAGTTAGCTGCAGTGCATTTAATATTAATATACAGTCCCGTATATATATATATATATATATATATATATATATATATGTGTATGTATATATGTATATATATATATATATATATACTCTGAACAGCAGTATACAGGCGGTGCAAACAAGACAGGGACTGTAGGTTTGTTCTTAAGTAGAATCTTTTTCTAATTTGGAACAGGTACATTTTTTAAGTGTAGCTCTAGCCAAAAAAAAGGGATTTTTATAACAGCTTACCTGTAAAATCCTTTTCTTGGAGTACATCACGGGACACAGAGCGACTTAGTCATTACTAATGGGTTATATAGATTACCTTCAGGTGTTGGCACTGGCCAATTCCAAACCGGAAGTACCCTCCCCTATATAAGCCCCTCCCATCCGGGAGCACCTCAGTTTTGTAGCCAAGCAATAAGTGTCCCAAAAAGAGGGGTGGGAGCTCTGTGTCCCGTGATGTACTCCAAGAAAAGGATTTTACAGGTAAGCTGTTATAAAAATCCCTTTTTCTTTTTCGCACATCACGGGACACAGAGCGACTTAGTCATTACTAATGGGACGTCCCAAAGCAATGCCAAATGAGGGGAGGGATACATAAGCTGGGCGCCATCAGGCATGAGGATCTTTTGCGGCCTGCAACACACTGCGCCCAAAGGCGACATCCTCCTGACTTCTAACGTCTACCTGGTAGAATCTAGTAAACGTGTGTACCGAAGACCATGTTGCGGCCTTACATACTTGAGCCAGGGAGGCCTGGTGATGCACTGCCCATGAAGTTCCAACTGCTCTTGTGGAGTGCGCCCTAACTTTGAACGGAGGCGGTCTCTTTCTCAAGCCATAGGCTTGTATTATGACCTGTCGAATCCACTTGGCTAAAGTGGATTTTGATGCTGCCTGACCCTTTTTAGGGCCTTCCGGCAGAATAAACAAAGTATCCATTCTGCGAATCTGAGCAGTGGCTTTTAGATAAGCTTTAACTGCTCTTACTACATCCAAGGAATGTAATAACTTTTCCTCTACCGAGCTAGGTTTGGGGAAAAAAGAAGGAAGAACCACATCTTGGTTCAAATGAAACCTCAATACCACCTTAGGAAGAAAGGCTGGATGAGGACGTAATACTACTCTGTCCTTATGGACAACCAGATATGGCTCCTTACAGGACAAGGCGGCTAATTCCGATACTCTTTTAGCCGAACAAACGGCTACTAAGAAAATCAATTTCCTGGTGAGAAGAACCAAGGAAATGTGTTGCAATGGTTCAAACGGTTGTTTCTGTAGAACTGACAGAACCAGGTTTAAGTCCCAAGGACATATGGGAATACTAACCGGAGGGCTAATACGCATCACTCCTTGTATGAAAGCTTTGACTAGTGAATGCGAAGCCAAGGGCCTTTGAAAAAATATTGACAAGGCCGAAATCTGACCCTTGATAGTACTCAAGGCCAGCTTCCTATCTACAGCCCACTGTAGGAAGTCCAAAATCCTCCCTATCACGTACTTACGTGGATGCCATTTCTTGGCCTCACACCACTTAATGTACGCTTTCCAGATCCTATAATAGATCTGCCTGGATACCGGCTTCCTGGCATTGATCATGGTAGATACCACAGAATTAGAGAGCCCTCTCTTTTTCAGAATGTGGGCTTCAATAGCCAGGCCGTCAAACCTAGGGCTGGTAAGGAAGGGTGATATATCGGTCCCTGCGACAGCAGGCCCGGACGATGTGGGAGGGTCCAAGGACTCCTCACTGACATTTTTACAATCTCCGCGTACCATGCCCTTCGGGGCCACGCTGGAGCCACCAGAATCACTGGTTTCTTTTCTACCCTGATTCTGCGGAGTAATCGCGGTAACAATTGTGGCGGTGGGAATGCATATATCAGCTTGAACTGATCCCAAGGGAACACTAGGGCATCCGAGCCGTAAGCTAGAGGATCCCTTGTGCGAGACACAAATCTGTCCACCTTTGCGTTGAATCTGGATGCTAGCAGATCTACATCCGGTGTTCCCCACCGCTGGCATATTGCCTGGAAAACCTCGGGGTGAAGAGACCATTCCCCCGGGCATAATTGTTGGCGACTTAAAAAGTCCGCTCTCCAATTTTCCACTCCTGGGATGAAAACCGCGGATATGGCTGGGACATATTTTTCTGCCCACTCCAGGATGCAATTTGCTTCCCTCTGGGCTGCACGACTCCTGGTGCCACCCTGGTGATTGATATTTGCCACTGCTGTGGCATTGTCTGATTGAATTCTGACAGGGGACCCTTGGAGTTTGGATGTCCATGCTACTAGGGCATACCGGGCTGCTCGTATCTCTAAGAGATTGATGGGCAGGGCCTTTTCTGCTCCTGACCACTTGCCCTGGAGAGACCATTGCTCCAGTACTGCCCCCCAGCCTATGAGGCTGGCATCTGTAGTGACTACCTTCCAAGAAACCGGACTGAAGGGTTTCCCTTTTTCCAGATTCTGGGGCACCAACCACCAATGGAGGCTCTTGCGAACGGAAGGGGACAGGGACATTGGTAAGTCTAAAGCCTGAACTTTTTTGTTCCAGGCTGACAGTATGGCCCTTTGCAAATTCCTTGAATGGAATTGACCGTAGGGTACCGCTTCGAATGAAGCCACCATTTTTCCCAGCAGCCTCATGCAGAGGCGTATGGATGGTTTTCTTTTTGTACCCACTAAGTGGGTCAAATCTTTTAAAGACGACACCTTCTCTGGAGGTAAGAAAATCTTTCTCTGATTTGAATCCAGCCTTAGCCCTAAGTATTCCAGACTTTTGACTGGTCTTAGAGCTGACTTGTCCCGGTTGATAATCCAACCGTGATATTCCAGATACTTGATTGTCTTGTGAATAGCTACTTCCAGCTTTTCCACTGAGTGGTCTATTAGTAGCAGGTCGTCTAGATATGCCATTATCGTTACACCCTGTGTTCTTAGATTGGCCAATAATGGGGCCAGAATTTTTGTGAACACTCGTGGTGCTGTGGCCAGACCGAAAGGTAAGGCTCTGAACTGAAAATGGCGCCCTTCTACTGCAAAGCGTAGAAATTTCTGGTGGGCCGGAAAGATGGGAATATGCAGATAAGCATCCTTTATGTCGATCGAGGCTAACCATTCCTGCCCTTGTAGGGCGGTGGCCACCGATCGGATCTACTCCATCTGAAAAGTCCTGATATTTAGGAACTTGTTTAGCCCTTTTAGATTTAATATGGGCCTCACGTCCCCATTTGGTTTGGGGACTGTGAAAAGGTTCGAGTAAAACCCGAATCCGCTTTCTTCCAGGGGAACCTTCATGATTACACCTTGGAGCAATAGTTGTTCTAGTGCCAGAAGGAGGTATCCTCTCTTCTGGGGATCTCTTGGCACGTTTGACCTCATAAATTGGGCAGGAGGAGTGCCTTTTAACTCCAGCTTGTATCCCAGACTTACTGCGGAGAGCACCCATCTGTCTCTGATGGTGTCCCGCCAGGTCTCTGTGAACAACTGAAGTCTTCCCCCCACCCGATTGAGTGGGGGCAACGCTTCATGCCTTGGGGGGAGGTTTTGTACCTCTCTTGATCCAGGGCTTCTTGTTACCCTGTGATTGTCCCTGATTTCTGCCCCCTGAATTTGACCGCGGAGGCCGTCGGAACTGCTTCACAGCCGATGTGCCCGGGACTGGAGAAGTAGGCCTCTTAAAAGAAGGACTTCTACCCTTGTTCTTAACCGGTAAGAGTGAACTTTTACCGGCAGAAATTTTCTGGATATATTTGTCCAGATCTTCTCCAAATAAGCGTTCTCCATGAAATGGGAAGCTAACCAGCAGTTTTTTACAGGGAGCTTCAGCAGACCAGTTTTTGAGCCACAGAAGCCTACGCATATGTACTATAGACAGCGTAAAGCGGGAGGCCTGTTGGATTGTATCCTTTATGGCGTCCACCGCAAAACACAAGGCTCTAGGCAGGTCAGCTAGGGCAAGAGCCTGCTGATCTGGTAAGTCCCTTAAGACTTGTTTCAACTGATCTTTCACTGCTTGGCAGACTCCAATCGCTGCTACCGCAGGTTGTATCACCATGCTTGCTGTAGAGAAAGCAGATTTTAGTAAAGACTCCAATTTTTTATCTATTGGGTCTTTGAACATTGGAACATTATCTACTGGACATGTCAGTGATTTGTTAACAGAAGAGATGGCTGCGTCCACTGTAGGGACCCTCCATTTTTTTATGAACTTATCCTCCATGGGATAGATCACCGGAAATCTCTTGGGGGGAGCAAATATTTTATCAGGATGCTCCCAATCCTGGTAAATAAGCCCCTCTAATAAAGGGTGGATTGGGAAGGAACAGACAGCCTGGGGAGCTTTTAGCGACCCCAGCGAGGAAACCGTAGTGGATGGTGGTTCCGCCAGAGGCATTTTAAATGCTGATCGGACCATGTTAGTCAGAGACTGAACCCATAATCTTTCAGCCTGAGATGCTGAGAAAGGTTCTTCCACTGTTGATTCCTCCATAACTGAATCAACCTCATCCTGATCCCCTTCAGGTAGGTCGATCTCTGTGTGGGGCTGTTCCTCCACTAACAGGCACTCTGAAGGAGGAGACGGAGATCGGACGCGCTTTTCCTGTGACAGGGAAGCAGTGATCAATGCTGTTAATCTCTCTTCCAATCCTCCCAGAGTTGAGGATAAAACCTCCTCTGTTATATATACAGGAGCAGGTGGACTGGGGACAGCCGCAGCACCAGGCATTCCTGCGGGGTTTCTACGGCTACTGACCTCTGAATTCTCAGGGGAGATTGGTGCAGTACAAGCATGCCCAATATCCTCAGAGCCCGATGGAGACCCCTTTGGCTTCCTGGAAGACCTATTTCCGGAGCGTCTGGACGACATATCCTTTAAGCACAAAGCTGAGGTATTCCCGTCGTCATACACCAATTTTTGCTGGTAATAGTCTAACACAGTTGCTGCTATATACCAGCTGGTGTCCACTAAAGTGCCTTTCTATGGGGATGCCTGCATCAACCGCCTCTGTGTGAAACTGTTTGTTGCTAGTTCTGTTTGCATCCAGCTGACACTTGTACTGTGTCTTTTAACCATGCTGGGACGCCTGCACATGCACAGAAGCGCCGCGCATCGAGCGTCATCCACCCGCCCCGCCCCTTTTTTTCATAGGAGGCGCATGCACGCGCCCGCGCGTGCGCCCGTGCGCCATTGGCGCCCTTTTCGAAATCAAACAGGGACTAGGAGCCAGGGCCCTTTTTGCCGGAGGGCCTGTGCGGTGGATGAGCGCAGCAACAGGGCAGAGGAAGTGGATTCCCACAGAGAAACTTACCAACTGCCTGGATCTTTTGACTTGAAAAAACCAAAGATCCACATGACAAGAAAAAATTGACTACAGTGGCCTCTAGTGGTTTAACACAGGTACCGCGGTCCCCTTTTTTTTTTCTTGACTACTATTAAAATTTTACATTTTCAGTAGTTACAGGCAAACACAGATATTTAGCGGGAATACCGTTAGGTAACAGACAGAAAGACAAATTAGGCTTGGGGGTCCCCCAATAGAACCAAGTTCCTGGGGGCCCCCACTTACCTGATCCCCGCCGCAGGACTCTGTTTGGTCCACAGAAGCCCAAACTTCACCTATCACGGCAGGCATTGTAATTAAACCTTCAGGGACCGGGTTCCCAAGGATTCCACTCCCCTGGACCTGTATAGCACCCTGCACAGAAAACATCTTGGTCGTGGGTATGACCAGAGCTCTGGATCCCAGGGTCCAGCCCTCCTAAGAGAGGCATTACAGGCAAAACCTTGCTCTTCTGCTGCAAGGCCCGGGTACCGACCGTTTAGCTATGAAGCTTTGTTGGTGGGATCCGGAACAGCTTACTAAGGCCCAAAAGAACCTGTACGCAAGCCCAGTGAAAACACATGTTACTCTTTGGCCAACACCTTAGACACTGGCAAAAAACTGAGGTGCTCCCGGATGGGAGGGGCTTATATAGGGGAGGGTACTTCCGGTTTGGAATTGGCCAGTGCCAACACCTGAAGGTAATCTATATAACCCATTAGTAATGACTAAGTCGCTCTGTGTCCCATGATGTATGAAAAATAAATCTATTTTTAAGCTTTTTGGAGAACATAGTGAAGGGTTATCACCCCTGTAACATTTGTTTTGCTGTCTGTGCACCTGTTCAGAACATTTCACCTCACTTTCCGTCCCAATGACAAATGTTTTTGGAAAAGTGGGGTTTTTATTGAAACAAGGATTGGTGATAAAGCATCAGTAGAGAGGAGACACCTTTTTCCCATATTAACTTTTACAGGAGAGAATTTGCATTCCTAGGGGTAGATTTCCTCTCACTTCCTGTTGTCTCCTTCCGGTTGCAAGTAGGAGTCGTTTGTAAGTTGGATGTTTGAAAGTAGGGGCCTGCCGTATATACTCTTCAGAAATTTGCCCCTTACATGTTGGTGTTGCCACAACACTGTGAGCCCTCACAGTTACTCTTGGTGGGCGCATGAATGGGCCCTGCTGTGAATTATTAGATCAAGAATTGTAATTGCATGCCCCTGTTGAACAGGGGCTGAAAAATTGGGCCTTTGGTGGTGGTGGTGGCGGTGTTGCCACAACACTGTAAGCCCTCACAGTTACTCTTCGTGGGCACTGGAACGCCCTGCTGTGAACTATTATATCAGGAATTGTAACTACATGCCATTGTTGAACAGTGGTAGGAAAAATTGGGCCTTTGGTGGTGGTGCTCGTGCTACAACACTGTCAGCCCTCACAGTTACTCTTGGTGGGCGCATGAATGGGCCCTACTGTAAATTATTAGATCAAGAATTGTAATTGCATGCCCCTGTTGAAGAGGGGCAGAAAAATTGGGCCTTTGATGGTGGTGGTGGTGGTGCTGGTGTTGCCACAACACTGTAAGGCCTCTCCCAGATACTCTAGTTGGAGTGCGGGAATGAGCCCTGCTGCAAAGCATTGCATAAAAAATTGTAATTACATACCCCTGTTAAACAGGGGCTGAAAAATTGGGCCTTAGCCACTGGTGGCGGCACCCAGAAACAAAAATGTTCTTCCAAGCTATCATCAGGAATCGGATCATTGAGGAGGAGGAGGATAGTCAGTCAACATAACAGGACAGTCACGCAGCATAAATTATTCTGTTATATCAGCTTCAGGTGCTTGGTAGCTGATGGTGATCCAAGACTAGTTCATCTTTATGAAGGTCAGTCGATCAACCGAGTCGGTGGAGAGGCACACCCTGTGATTCGTGACAAAGCCTCCAGCAGCACTGAATGTGCGTTCCGAAAGAACGCTGGATGCAGGACAGGCCAGTAGCTCAATTGCATACTGTGCAAGCTCTGGCCAGTGATCCATCCTCAAGACCCAGTAAGCCAGAGGATTTTCGGTGGGAAAGGTGTCCAAGTCTGACCTTGCCCCTAGGTATTCCTGCACCATGTATATCAGACGCAGGCGATGGTTGCTGGAACCGATCATACCTTGGGGCTGCGGACTAAAAAATTGTCTGAACGCATCGGTCAGACGGCCACCTTCTCCACCGCTCCTTCTGCTATTGACCGAAGCCTAAGCAACTCGTTGTCCAGGACCAGGAGTTTGTAACCTCCCAGTCTCTGGGAACGCGTTGCACAGACCTTTCTGCAAGGCCTCCCGGAGTTGTCTCATCCTCTGCTCCCTCTGCGATTGCAAGATAAGGTCCGCAACCTTACCCTTGTATCAAGGAGAGTGGCCAGCCAGTAATAGTCCCTCTCCTTGATCCGAAGAATACGAGGATCCTTCCGCAGACTTTGCAGGATCAGGGAGGCCATGCAGCGTAGGTTAGCTGAGGCATTCGGTCCTGAGTCCTCTGGGTCACTAAGAACGACATGATCCGCAGCCACCTCCTCCCAGCCACGTACAAGTCCACGGGTTTGTTGGGACTTTAAAACATTCCTAAAAGACTGCTGCTGTTGATGCTGAGTGCCATGCTCCACCTCCATGCTGACACAATCCTCCTCCTCCTCCTCCTCCTCTTCCTGTGTGATGGGTGGGACACAAGGAACACTGTCTGGGTAAAGGGGGCCTTGAGAGTGAAGGAAGTCCTCCTCTTCCTGCCTCTGTTCTGCCTCAAGTGCCCTGTCCATTATTCCACGCAGCGTATGCTCCAACAGGTGGACAAGAAGTACAGTGTCACTGATGCATGCACTGTCACTGCTCACCATCCTCGTGGCCTCCTCAAATGGTGCCAGGGCAGTGCATGCATCCCTGATCATGCTCCACTGGTGTGGTGAAAAATAAACGAGCTCCCCTGACCCTGTCCTGGTGCCGTAGTCGCACAGGTACTCATTGATGGCCCTCTGCTGCGTGTGCACCCGCTGCAGCATGGCCAACGTTGAGTTCCACCTGGTGGGCATGTCACATATAAGGCGGTTCTTGGGCAGGTTCAACTCCTTTTGCAGCTCAGCCAGCCGAGCACTGGCATTATATGATCTGCGGAAATGCACACAGACTTTCCTGGCCTGCCTCAGGACATCCTGTAAACCCGGGTACCTGCCCAAGAACCGCTGCATCACCAGGTTAAGGACGTGAGCCACACAGGGCACATGGGTCAGTTGTCCCTGTCGGAGGGCGGAGAGGAGGTTGGTGCCATTGTCGCAAACCACCATTCCTGGCTTAAGCTGGCGTGGCATCAACCACCTCTCGGCCTGCCCCTGCAGAGCTGACAGAACCTCTGCCCCAGTGTGGCTCCTGTCCCCCAAACACACCAGCGCAAGCACGGCATGGCATCTTTTTGCCTGCGTACTTGCGTAGCCCCTTGAATGCCTATGGAGCACCGCTGGTTCCGAGGACAAAGCACAGGAAGAGGCCATGGAGGAAGAAGAAGAGGAGGGGGTGGAGGAGAGAGGTGTGTCACAACCAGCAGTAGCATTTTGGAGGCGTTGCGGCGGAACAACCTCCAACACTACTGCACCTTGTCCTGCATCCTTCCCAGCTGCCAAAAGAGTGACCCAATGGGCCGTGAAAGAAAGGTAACGTCCCTGTCCATGCCTGCTGGACCATGAGCCAGCGGTAATATGCACCTTACCGCTGACCGCCCTGTCCAGCGAGGCATGGACATTGCATTCCACATGCCGGTAGAGAGCCGGAATCGCCTTCTGTGAGAAAAAGGCAGCAGTTGAATTGCTAGCAATTTAGCCAAGCTATCATTCAACCGCTGGGCATGTGGATGGCTGGGAGTGAACTTCTTTAGACGGTCCAGCAGCTGGGGCAGGGAAATTTGCCTGCTACAATCGGATGTCGGTGTACTGCTAGCAGAGTGCCCGCAAGAACTTGGCTGTGACACACCTAATTCTACACCTTCATTCCTCTCAGTGCAGGTTTCAGAGAGGACTGAAGGCATAGTGGGGTTGGAGATCCCAGCTGATGAGGAGCAATGAGAGGTCAGCTTTGTTCTTTGGTGTGGGTCTTTAAGGTACGCTTGCCAACGAGCTGCATGGCAGGTCAACATATGTCTGGTCAAGCATGTGGTGCCCAAGCGGCTGATGTTTTGGCCACGCAAGATACGCTTGAGACATATGTTGCAAATAGCAGCGGTGCGATCTGATGCACTCGACTCAAAAAAGGCCCACACCAAAGAACTTTTGGAATAACATGCAGAGGCAGCGCCCTGCACAGGCGGAGCTCTGCGGTGTGATTCAGTCGGTGTGCTGCCCTTACGCAGGCCCCCGGAGGGCATCCTGCCTCATTGGAGATGTGCCTCCTCCTCATCCTCATCCTCCTCCTCTCTCCTATCAGGCACCCACGTGGAGTCAGTGACCTCATCATCCCCTCCCTCCTCATCACTGGAGCCAATCTGGCAGTATGCTGCAGCTGCTGGAACATGACTACCAGATTGCTGTCCTTCTTGAGCATCCCCTCTCTCTGCGCTCACGCTACTGCCTTCCTCTAGCTGGGTATCATCATCAGACCCTTCAAAACGCTGGGCATCCTCCTGGAGCATGTACCCAACACTGTGCTCAAACAGTTCGGGGGACTCCTCAGGAGGACATGGTGGGTCTAGGGAAGGAGTGACTGATGATGACATTGATACGAGGGAAGAGGATGCTTTGGCAGCTGCTTTGCCAGTACCCTGAGCCTGGGTGAGAGAGGATGAGGAGGGCTTGGTCATCCACTCTACCAAGTCTTCGGCATGATGCGGCTCAACACGTCCAGCTGCCGAAAATAAGGACAAGCGTGTCCCATGGCTACGTGCTGATGACGATGCACCGCGTCCACGACCAGCACTGTTGTCTCTAGACACAGAGCCTACTTGCCCTCTTTTATTGGCTCCTGACTGTCTGCCTCTTCTTGTTGGCCTTACAGACATATTAATGGACTGCAGGGAGATGGGAAAACCAGGAATTGGAGTAGTGTATATTGTGCTGGAGGCACACAACACCCACTAACTCCTGCAGATGCCTTTATTAGAGAACACCAGCAATAAAGGGTAGATACAGGTGTATACTGTGCTGTGCTGGAGGGACACAACACCCACTAACTCCTGCAGATGCCTGTATTATAGAACAGCAAAAAAGTGTAGATGCAGGTGTATACTGTGCTTGGGCACACAACAACCACTAACTCCGGCAGATGCCTGTATTATAGAACAACAAAAAAGTGTAGATACAGGTGTATACTGTGCTGGGGCACACAACACCCACTAACTCCTGCAGATGCCTGTATTATAGAACAGCAAAAAAGTGTAGATACAGGTGTATACTGTGCTGGGGCACACAACACCCACTAACTCCTGCAGATGCCTGTATTATAGAACAGCAAAAAAGTGTAGATGCAGGTGTATACTCTGCTTGGGCACACAACACCCTCTAACTCCTGCAGATGCCTGTATTATAGAACAGCAAAAAAAGTGTAGATACAGGTGTATACTGTGCCGGGGCACACAACACCAACTAACTCCTGCAGATGCCTGTATTATAGAACAGCAAAAAAGTGTAGATACAGGTGTATACTGTGCTGGGGCACACAACACCCACTAACTCCTGCAGATGCCTGTATTATAGAACAGCAAAAAAGTGTAGATACAGGTGTATACTGTGCTGGGGCACACAACACCCACTAACTCCTGCAGATGCCTGTATTATAGAACAGCAAAAAAGTGTAGATACAGGTGTATACTGTGCTGGGGCACACAACACCCACTAACTCCTGCAGATGCCTGTATTATAGAACAGCAAAAAAGTGTAGATACAGGTGTATACTGTGCTGGGGCACACAACACCCACTAACTCCTGCAGATGCCTTTATTAGAGAACACCAGCAATAAAGGGTAGATACAGGTGTATACTGTGCTGGGGCACACAACACCCACTAACTCCTGCAGATGCCTGTATTATAGAACAGCAAAAAAGTGTAGATACAGGTGTATACTGTGCTGGGGCACACAACACCCACTAACTCCTGCAGATGCCTGTATTATAGAACAGCAAAAAAGTGTAGATACAGGTGTATACTGTGCTGGGGCACACAACACCCACTAACTCCTGCAGATGCCTTTATTAGAGAACACCAGCAATAAAGGGTAGATACAGGTGTATACTGTGCTGGGGCACACAACACCCACTAACTCCTGCAGATGCCTGTATTATAGAACAGCAAAAAAATGTAGATACAGGTGTATACTGTGCTGGGGCACACAACACCTACTAACTCCTACAGTTGCCTGAGAAAAGAACACACTGTCCCTGCCTGCCTATCTAGCTTAGAGAACAGCAATAAAGGGTAGATACAGGTGTATACTGCGCTGGAGGCACACAACACCCACTAACTCCTGCAGATGCCTGAGAAAAGAACACACTGTACAACACACTGTCCCTGCCCATGTAGCTCTTTCCCTGCACGCCGGAACATACTATACAAGGCCGCCACGCTGGCGGCCTTTTATAGTGTGGGGCGTGTACTAAACCCCCCTGAGCTATGATTGGCCACAGGCATCCTGCCTGTGGCCAATTATGGCTCTCCTCGCTGCCGGCGCTGTGATTGGCCAAGCATGCGGGGTCACAGTGCATGCTTGGCCAATCACAGCGCCGGCAATACAGTGCGATGGCGCAGTGCATTGTGGGCCGTTCGCGTCACACGAATTTGGCGCGTATGGCCCACAAAGTTCTGGTTTCGCCGAACAGGCGATGTTCGAGTCGAACATGCGTTCGACTCGAACACCGAGCTCATCCCTATTCCTGGTGTACGTTTTCAAATATGCTTTCAGGCAGGCAGGTGTTTCAGCGAGCTGCAGTGCATTTAATATATATATATATATATATATATATATACAGTCTCATACATATATATATCCCCTGCATCCAGTGTAGCCAAGCCTATATCTGACTGCAGGCCATTCCTGGTGTACTCTTTCAAATATTCTTCAGGCAGGCAGGTGATTCAGTGAGCTGAATTTAATATATATACAGTATACAGTCTCCTACATATATATATATATATATATATATATATATATATATATATATATATATATATATCCACTGTATCTAGTCTAGCCAAGCCTACATCTGACTGCAGGCCATTCCTGGTGTACTTTTTCAAATATACTTTCAGGCAGGCAGGTGATTCAGTAAGCTGCAGTGCATTTAATACATACAGTGGAACCTCAGATTACGAGCATAATCCGTTCCAGGAGAATGCTCGTAATCCAAAGTACTCACATATCAAAGCGAGTTTCCCCATTGAAGTCAATGGAAACTGTCAGTGACTTACCATGACTGGACGCAAGAACGCGCGTGCGCACGCCTCTCCGGTGCGTGTGCGCACGCGCTTGCGATACCCTTCGGCGTGTGTGTGCGAGCGCATGCGCGTGCGTGCGCGATCGTGCGTGCGCTGAACGCTGTTTGGCGCCAATGGGCCTTTAAAAGGACAGCAGCTGCACTTATGCAGTGCTGTTTGATCTGCAGCTTCTGAGTATCTCTACCTGCATCTGCTATCTGATTACCTGGACGACCCGGCGCTGCTGACTTACCTGTAATCTCCAACCCTGACCCCGGCCTGCCTTGACCCTGCTACTACTACTTGCTGTTCCGTTGCCAGACCTCTGCCTGCTTATCTGATCCTGCTCCAGTCCTCCGCATTACTCTGCCTGACCACCCGATCTGACCCGGCTCGCCTGACCCTGCACCTGCCTGCTACTTGCTCTGTGTGTTACCGTGTTGACCTGGCTTATCTCTCCCTGCTTCAGCCTGCTTCTGATTCTGCTGTCATCCGCAGTTCCAGCCAAACCTGGAGGATCATCAACCAGCTACAGTGTCAACCACCACAGTCTCCACAGGCACTCCTATCCCGCTGTGTTCCCGAGACCACTGTTCCCACTCCGGTGGCTCCTGAACCAGAGCTGTATGAGAGGTCTTCTCCTACGAGTCAGACTCATCCTCGGAGGTACGTAACAGAAACAAAAATAATTTGTTTCGCATTGACTTCAATGGCATGCAATACCGCATGCGGCCAGAGTCGGGGGGGGGGGGGCCAGAGAGCCTCGGAAACGGCCGAAAAGACACCTCGGCTGACCTCAGCAAAAACCTCGGAAAGACTTTGTTCCCGAGATTTGCCAAGGTCAGCCGTGCTGTCCTCGGGCCTTTCC
Source organism: Rana muscosa (assembly GCA_029206835.1). NCBI lineage: Eukaryota > Metazoa > Chordata > Amphibia > Anura > Ranidae > Rana > Rana muscosa. The sequence continues at coordinate 78,253,464 of CM055121.1, forward strand.
GTGCATTTCCAAACGGCCCCGATCGGCTCTGCTTGGCTCCGGCGCCCCCCACCTCAGGCCAAACGCGGTACTGCACACCGCTTTGGCCTAAATCATGCGCGTTTTGCAAGACAACACTCGCAAACCGAGTTACGATTTTTAAAAATACAGTGCTCGTATTGCGAAACGCTCATTAACCGCGTTACTCGCAATCCGAGGTTCCACTGTATATACAGTCTCGTACATATATATATCCACTGCATCCAGTCTAGCCAAGCCTATATCTGACTGCAGGCCATTCCTGGTGTACTTTTCAAATCTACTTCAGGCAGGCAGGTGATTTAGTGAGCTGTAGTGCATTTAATATATATATATATATATACAGTCTCGTACATATATATATCCACTGCATCCAGTCTAGCCAAGCCTATATCTGACTGCAGGCCATTCCTGGTGTACATTTTCCAATATACTTTCAGGCAGGCAGGTGATTTAGTGAGCTGCAGTCCATTTAATATATATATATATAAACAGTCTCGCACATATATATATATCCACTGCATCCAGTCCAGCCAAGCCTATATCTGACTGCAGGCCATTCCTGGTGTTCTTCTTCTAATAAACTTCAGGCGGTGTTTTGCTAATTAAAATTTACATGTCCGGAAGAGGGCAAGCAGGCTCTGTGTCTACAGTCAACAGTGCTGGTAGTGGACACGGTGCATCCTCAGCATGTGGCCTCGGGGCACGCATGTCCTTTTTTTCTGCAGCTTGCTGTGTTATTGAGCCACAACATGCAGAAGAGTTGGTGGAATGGATAACAAAGCCGTCCTCATCCTCCTCATCCTCTGTCACCCAGGCTCAGAGTAGTTTGCCTGCCAATGCAGCTGCCAAAGCGGCCTATTCCATCGGCTCCATGTCATTAGTCACTCCTTCCCTAGCCCCACCATCATGCACGGAGGAGTCCCCCGAACTGTTCAACCACAGTGTCGGGTACATGCTGCAGGAGGATGTGCAGGGTTTTGAGGCACCGATGATGGTACCCAGGTTGAGGAAGGGAGTAACTTGAGCCTAGAGAGAGGGGGTGCCCAAGAAGGACAAGAAACTGGCAGTCATGTTCCCCCAGCTGCAGCATACTGCCAAGTTTGCTCCAGTGATGAGGAGGGAGGGGATGAGGAGGTCACTGACTCTACGTGCCTGATAGAAGAGAGGAGGAGGAGGCACATCTCCAACGAGGCAGGATGCCCTCCAGGGGGCAGCTTAATGGCAGCCACCCTATTGCATCACACCACAGAGCTAAGCATGTGCAGGGCGCTGCTGACTTCCCGTGTATTTTGAAAAGTTCTTTGGTGTGGGCCTTTTTTGACACGTGTGCAGCAGATCGCACCCTTGCTGTTTGCAACATATGTCTGAAGCGTATCAAGCGTGGCCAAAACAGCAGCCGCTTGGGCACCACATGCTTGACCAGACATATGTCGAACTCCCATGCAGTCCATTGGCAACAGCACTTAAAAGACCCACATCAAATAACAAGGCGGACCTCTCCTTGCTACTCATCAGCTAGGATCTCCAACTCCACTATACCTCCAGTCCTCTCAGAAACCTGCACTGAGGGTAATGAAGGTGTAGAATTAGGTGTCCCAAGTACTTGCAGGCAATCTGCTAGCGGTACACCAACATCCGATTGTAGCAGGCAAATTTCCCTACCCCAGTTGCTAAACCTTCGAAAGAATTTTGGTCCCAGCCATACACATGCTCAGCGTCTGAATGCTAGCTTGGCCAAATTGCTAGCACTAAAACTGCTGCCTTTTCAGCTGGTAGACTCTGCCCCCTTTCGTGAATTTGTGAAATGTGCGGTACCTCAGTTGCAGGTTCTCAAAAGCAATTTCTTTTCACCGAAGGCTATTCTGGCTCTCTACCGGCATGTGGAAGGCAATGTCTTGGCCTCGTTGGACAGGGCGGTCAGCAGTAAGGTGCATATTACCGCTGACTCATGGTCCAGCAGGCATGGACAGGGACGTTACCTTTCTTTCACGGCGCACTGGGTAACTCTGCTGGCAGCTGGGAAGGATGCAGGACAGGGTACAGTATAGTTGGAGCTTGTTCTGCCACCACGCCTCCAAAATGCTAGTAGTGGGGATTCTGCCACAGCTCTCTCCTCCACCCCCTCCTCTTCTTCTTCCTTTATGGCCTCTTCCTCTGCAGATTTGCCCTCTGAACCAGCGGTGCTCCATAGGCGTTCAAGAGGCTACGCAAGCACTCAGGCAAAAAGATGCCATGCGGTGCTTGAGTTGGTCTGCTTAGGGGACAGGAGCCACACTAGGGCAGAGATTCTGTCAGCTCTGCAGGGGCAGACTCAGAGGTGGTTGACGCCATGCCAGTTTCAGCCAGGAATGGTTGTATACAACAATGGCACCAACCTCCTCTCCACTCTTCGACAGGGACACTTGACCCATGTTCCCTGTTTGGCTCACGTCCTGAATTTGGTGGTACAGCGGTTCTTGAGCAGGTACCCGGGCTTACAGGATCTCCTGAGGCAGGCCAGGAAAGTCTGTGGTCATTTCCGCTGATCATATAATGCAAGTGCTTGGCTGGCTGATCTTCAAAAGGAATGCAACATGCCCAAGAACCGCCTCATTTGTGACATGCCCACCAGGTGGAACTCAATGTTGGCAATGCTTCAGAGGCTGCACACGCAGCAGAGGGCCATCAATAAGTACCTGTGTGAGTATGGCACCAGGACAGGGTCAGGGGAGCTTGGCTTTTTTTCGCCACGCCAGTGGCTACTGATCAAGGATGCATGCACTGTCCTGTCACCATTTGAGGAGGCTACGAGGATGGTGAGCAGTGACAGTGCATGCATCAGTGATACTGTCCCTCTTGTCTTCCTGTTGGAGCACACGCTTCGTGGAATAATGGACAGGGCAATTGAGGCAGAACAGTGGGAGGAAGAGGAGGACTTCCTTACCTCTCAAGGCCCCGTTTATCCAGATAGTATTCCTGTGGGCACGCCGATCACACAAGAGGAGGAGGAGGATTGTGTTAGCATGGAGGTGGAGCATAACACTCAGCATCAGCAGCAGTCTTCAAGGGATCGTTTTCAGTCCCCAGAAACACATGGAGTTGTACGTGGCTGGAAGGAGGTGGCTGCGGATCATGTGATCCTTAGTGACCCAAAGGACTCCAGGTCGAATGCCTCAGCAAACTTACGCTGCATGGCCTCCCTGATCCTGCAAAGCTTGTGAAAGGACCCTAGGATTCGTGGTATCAAGGAGAGGGATCATTACTGGCTGGCAACCCTTCTTGATCCACGTTACAAGGGTAAGGTTGCAGAACTTATCCAGCCTTCGCAGAGGGAGCAGAGGATGAAACATCTTCGGGAGGCCTTGCAGAAAGGTTTGTGCAACGCGTTTCCAGAGCCTGGAATGTTACAATTTCCTGGTGCTGGACAACGTGTTTCTGAGGCTTCGTTCAGTCACAGAAAGAGCAGTGGAGAAGGTGGCTGTCTGACCGCTGCCTTCAGACAATTCTTCAGTCCGCAGCCCCAAGGTCTGATCGGTTCCAGCAACCATCCGCAGCGTCTGAATTACATGGTGCAGGAATACCTAGGGGCAAGATCAGACTTGGAGACCTTTCCAACAGAAAATCCACTGGGTTACTGGGTCTTGAGGATGGACCACTGGCCAGAACTTGCACAATATGCAATTGAGCTACTGGCCTGTCCTGCATCCAGCGTTCTTTCTGAATGCACATTCAGTGCTGCTGGAGGCTTTGTAACCGATCACAGAGTGTGCCTGTCCACAGACTCTGTTGATTGACTCACATTCATAAAAATGAATCAGTCTTGGATCACCAGCTACCAAGCACCTGATGCTGATGTAGCAGATTGATTTTTTTGTGGATGTGAGTGATTATCCTATTATGCTGTATGACTATCCTATTTCTCTTCAATGTTGATAGCTTCTAAGAATATTTTTGTTTCAGGGCACCACCACCACTGCCTAAGGCCCAATTTTTTTGCCCCTGTTTAACAGGGGTGTGTAATTACAATTTTTTCTGTAATATTTCACAGCAGGGCTCGTTCCTGCGCTCAACCAGAGTATCTGTGAGGGATTGCGGTGTTGTGGCACCACCACCACTGCCTAAGGCCCAATTTTTCTGCCCCCGTTTAACAGGGGCTCGTAATTAACATTTTTGATCTAACATTTCTCAGCAGGGCCCGTTCCTACACCCACCAAGGGTAACTGTGAGGGCTTACAGTGTTGTGGTACCACCAATAGGGATGAGCTTCGTGTTTGAGTCGAACTCATGTTCGATTCGAACATTGGCTGTTCGGCCTTTTGAGAAATTTCGAACATTATGGGGCGTTCGCGCCAAATTCGAGTGGCGCGTCACGGCCCATAATTCACTGCGGCATCGCAGTGCATTGCTGGCTGATGATTGGCCAAGCATGCACTATGACCCGCATGCTTTGGCCAATCACAGTGCCATCAGCACAGAGAGCCATAATTGGCCAAAGGAAGGGTGCCTTTGGCCAATCATGGCTCAAGGGAGTAGGTACACGCCCCACACTATATATAAGGCCGCCTGCGTGTCGGCCTTGTGTAGCGTGTTTCGGCGTGTGAGAGAGATAGAGAGAGAGTCAGAGTGTCATTTCATTTCAGTTAGATAGAGCAGGCAGGCGATTCAGGTAGCTGCAGTCAGTGTATTTAGTATATATATATGCATCCCAGGAGTTGTATGTATGTATGTATGTATGTATGTGTATATATATATATATATATATATATATATATATATATATATATATATATATATATTGTAGCAGGGTGCCTGTAAAACAGGTTAAAATTTACAGGAAAATTGATATATGTTCCTCCACGGATTCTTATGCTGCATACACACGACCGTTTTTCACGACGTTAAAAATGCAATTTTTTTAAATTGGGCATTAAAAACGATCGCGTGTAGGCTCCAGAGCATTTTTAACGACGTGAAAAATGGCCTAAAAAAAATTAGAACCTGCTCTATTTTTTCACATCGTTTTTCACGTCGTTCTTTTTAACGTCGTGAAAAACGGTAGTGTGTGTGCTTTTACGAGGGAAAAAAACGCGCATGCTCAGAATCAAGTATGAGACGGGAGCGCTCGTTCTGGTAAAACTAGCGTTTGTAATGGAGATAGCACATTCGTCACGCTGTAAATTATCGCATCGTTTAATGCAGTGCATTCATTTCTTCTTTATATAATGCTACAATAATGAACTTCTTTTGCTAATGATATTCAGACAGAGTTATGACAAATTTGTCTATTTCAAATTTTTTGTGATCTCATGAATATTTTTATTTTTTGGAAAGCCAGATCTCCATAATAAATTATAAATTAATTTAAAATATCTTAATTAAAAGATCTGCCTTTTTTTTTTTATATATTTCCGATTTTTTTTTTTTGTTTTGTGTGTTAAGTTACCACAACAACATTATAAATTTGTATTATTTCCCCTCAAGGAGGTTGGTGTCTCTTGTTGATTATAAAATGTATTTTTTAATTGTCCCTGCCTACTCACTAGCAAACTCTCTTTTTGAATTAAAAACACATGGTCAAGTATTTACTGTAAATCAAAAAACCATTTATTCTGGCACATAACAAATTAAAGGGGAAGGCAGCACTGGAGACCCTGCTTGAATTTGTGCATCCTTAGGACTCCACAGCAAACATCAAAGAATAGAACACCAAAATATGGATTTTAAAAATCAAAAAAAAGATTAGGAGCACAATCTTGTCCTGGACTCCCAGAGGTCAGGAACAGCAGCAGGTAAGTGAGATATATGTCCCCAGTCTGTGGTACTAGAACAGTCTGTGCCTTCTGTCAGACCATCCAGAAGCAAGGCCATTATTTCTTTCTCTTCCTTGTAGCCTTCTCTCCAGCCTTCTCTGCAGCCTTCGTTAAGCGCTTCCTTGGAGGCTGTGTCTCAGGAGGAGAGCTTGTGGCAGGAGGAGGAGGAGGGGCGACCTCTGCCAGGTCAGTGTATTGTGTTAGGTCGCCCATCAACCCCCTGTTGATGACCTTCAACATTAGGTTCTCACTAAAGAGCCGTTGCCGAATGTCCATTCTGGCTAGTTTGTGTGCCAGTACTGCGGCATAGCCCACTTCAACGGAGGGGGGCTCTCTGAGGGCCGCAGTAGCCTCTCTAATAAAGGCACGTGTTTCCTCCTCCACCTGCCTAACCGTCCTGGGCATTCTTGGTTGAATTTTGAGGGGAGGCATCTGAGCTCTTGTGCTGGCCCTGGCCTCCTCCTGTGTGCCAATGTGCCCTGCCTCATCCTGTGTGCCACTGGGCCCTGCCTCCTGCTGGTCCACAACGTCACCCTCTTCCTGGCTCCGCTCTGGCTGTGTATAAAAAAGGGACATATTTATATTTTTAGCTTCATCAATCACACACATTTTTCACCTCATGACATTTGCAAATTGAATGCTAAGAAATGAAAAAGACGATTCTGACCCCTGCATTTTTTATTCTTGTCCGCATCATTTTTGACCACTACTGTCTATTGATATGTAAAACACTTTTTGTTCAAGCATTAAATAGTTAGCAATAGTAACATCGATTTTACATCATTACTTTTATTACACATAAATCTTGATATCAATACTATACCTGGCTCCATATGTCCAAATCCGGCTCCTCAAGGACCTCTGGTTGTTCCTCCAAAGAAGGCAGAGCTGGGTTGCAGGGAAGGCTGGAGGGTTGGCTGCAGGGAAGGCTGAAGAGACGTCTGGGGGGAAGGGTTGAAAGAGAATCCCTGACTTCCAGATGGTCATCCAGAAAGCTTAATTTGCTGTAGTACCACAGACTGGTTTATAAACTTCCTCTGCTGCAGCTCCTGACCTCTGGGATTTCAGGACCATATTGAGTCCTATATGTGCCCCTAATGGTAGAAATGTTGGTGTTCACATCTTGGATGGTTGCTGTGGGGATCTGTGTCTTGACAAATTCAAGCAGGCTCTCCAGTGCTGCCTTCCTGGCTGCTTTATTTTATTTTTAGCTGTTTTTGTTTGCCAGAGAACAGGAAGTTCCTTCCATCTGTCCAGGAACTCCCCCATAAATTCGGGACTTTTGAAAGCCTGCATGTTTTTTGAAAATCAAAAACAAGACAAAAATACTAGTGTCAGTCAAGACTCTTCAAATAATCTTTATCACCATATATAGGCCACAATCTCATCCACTGATGAATCAAAATTCAGAAAAATGTTACGTGCCTTCGTTATCACGTTCGTTGCTTACTCCTTCTTCCACACAATGGACGTAGTTACGACACATGCGTATTAGCTTTATATACACTGCGCATGCGTGAAACTCTGCACATTTTCCCCGCCCCTAACGTTGGATATAGTACTTTCCCCGCCCCTTCTAGCTCGTCGTAGTGCTACACAACATGGCGGAGACACAGGTGGCTGAGATTACCCCAACAGAGGATGAAATTCCGGAGGAACCAAAGACCCGATCCCGGAGATATAAGGCATCCAACATGACATTCGAGGAAATGGTGGAGATGGTCGCCATTTTGAGGAGGGAGGATTATGATGCCAAGCATGGGCCGTATAAAAAGCATAATCTTATCAAGGCCAAAATTATGGGGAAAGTTTGCACACACAGATCCACGTCCTTGTCTGTGTAACGGCCGATCGCGGGTACCTGGCGGACATCGCGGCCGACAGGCACGTGCATCGGCATCTCAGTGATGCGCCAGGCACGCGTTCGCGCCGACGGCAGCGCTCGTGTGCCCCCCAGTGGCCGGAGGAGCGGAGGCCGTATAATGACGGCCTCCCGGCATTTTAGAACCACTTTGCGGCCGTCATTTGTCGTATGGCGGGCGCGAAGTGGTTAAAATAACTTTGAAATTGCTTTTGTTTGTAATGTTCTTTTTTGGTTTACTATTTTAATAATTGTACATGTTGAACTTTAGAAGTTCAATTTTTAGTAAAAAATTTTAAGCATGCCTGTTCATGCGTTTTACACAAAATAATATTTTGTAACACTCAAAATTTTAGACATAAGAAATACAAAAATTGAAAAAATATAATGTGCAAATAGTAAAAAGCTTTTAAACTCAACAATGTGTGGCTTCTTATATCAATGTTGGCCAAAGTAAGCAAAATTATGTTTTGTGTTTACACTGACAATGATGGGTATTTACTACTGGAAAATACACAATGCACTACAAGTGCACTAGGAGAACCTAGGAGAAAGATTAAAGAAACACAACCAAAAATAAAATAAAAGATGGTTTCAGCTGAAATTTTTTATTTATTCAAATTCAAAGTTAAGGTTCATCAGTCATATCAATGGCCCCCCTACCCACAAAATATTCGAGATATTGTTGCCACACATCACGGCCGCTTTGGGGGGCCAAGCCTGGACGGCCAGCTTCCAGGGCCAACAAAGGATTTGGGTCCTGTATTGTGGCCTCTGGCCCAACAAAAGTCAGATAATTCTGGGAATGTACCCTTAAGAAATTGTGAAGAACACAACATGTCATAACCACATGGTTCCATTTGTATTCCGCAAGATGGATGGAGGTCAGGAACAGGCGGAAGCGGCTGGCCATGATGCCAAAGGCATTTTCCACCACCCTTCTGGCTCTGGCCAGCCTATAATTAAACACCCTCCTCTCAGGGGTGAGGGTCCTTTGTGGAAATGGCCTCATAAGATGGAGACCCAGGGCAAACGCCTTATCCAGGTGGCAATGCCAGCTCATCAGATAGGAGCCGTTGGCCAAACTCAGTCTGAGCAAATACTCCACCATCAGACATCCGTCCATTTTTCCCCACATCCACGTATAGAAACTCGTAGTTGGCCGACACCACTGCCATCATGACGATACTGTGGAACCCCTTGTAATTATAAAAACAGGATCCCGAATGGGGTGGTGGCACAACCCGGACGTGCTTGCCGTCGATGGCCCCTCCACAGTTTGGAAAGTTCCATCGCTGGGCAAACAGAGATGCCACATTCTGCCATTCCTGTGGCGTAGAAGGGAACTGTGGAGTTAACAAAAAAATTATAATTAATACTTTCATACATAAACATTGCAAGCAGATTTGACAAAATCATTCTTGGCCAACATCAGGATAAACTTTGTTTTTTAGATTATTTGAATCCCAAAAAAATCTTGTCAATTATCAGATTATCACTGTCACTTATCAGATTCATCACCCCCTCTGATGGGCCATTTTATTAATTTTATGGGGGGGGTTGAAGATGAGTTGGGGACCTCACAAATCAAGGCTGTAGCACTCTGTCTGAATTTAAAGAGAAAATAACAATCTTCAGAAATTTTTAGGGGGCGTTTAGGGTAAAGCACTACAATGGAGCAGACAAAATACATTGGGAAGTGACTAGACTAGGTGTGTATGGGCCCAGGATAGCATGCTGGAGAGGTTAGTTAGGGGAAATATGCATGTAGGCCAAAAAAGGAGCATTAAAAACTTTTACAGCATGCATGGGGACAAAGGGGACATTCACAGCATATTACAATCATGGTAATTAGGGACTGATGAAAGAAATATAATACATGAGTAAGCATTAAATACATAGAATGTGATGTTAAAGTAGAAAACTTTTACCTTAATATAGTCCTCCTGCAAAACTTGAAGGATGGCAGAACAAGTCTCTGGTATAATGATCCCCAGAGCCTGGGGGGAGATGCCTGTTGAGAACTTGAGGTCCTGCAGGCTTCTCCCAGTCGCCAGGTATCGCAACGTGGCGATGAGCCTCTGCTCAGCAGTGATGGCTTCCCGCATAACGGTGTCCTGCCTGGTGATATAGGGGGACACCAAAGCCAACAGATGCTGAAAAACGGGGTCCGACATCTGGAGAAAATTCCTGTAGTCCTCAGGATTATTCTCCCGGATCTTCCATGTGACAGAATTGGTGCCGCTGGAGCAACCAATTCTTGGTCCATGAACTCCTCCTCACCCTGTTCATGGACTGGAGTCGGGATAAAGCAAGAACCCCAGCTCCAACCTCAGCACGAACTCTACGACGAGTACGTAGCCGCAACATGGCTAGAAAACGGTCGGCTGGTCAGAACGAACTAAAAGAACTAAAAGAACGCACGGAAGAACAGCAAGGCCTATGAAGAACGACCTGAAAAACAGTAACGAGCGGACAAGAACGCACTGAATAAACAGATATGAACTGACTACAAGCACTGAAAGACAGATACAAACCCACAAGCACAAACTGAACTCCACAAAACAATCTTAAAAGCACGAAGACTGAAAAGCGTGAATTGTCTCTCACTAAACTTTTTCTAACACACGGTAACACGATATTAGCGAAAGCTGCCCAAAGGGTGGCGTCATTCGAACGGAACTTCCCCTTTATAGTGCCGTCGTACGTGTTTTCGTACGTGTTGTACGTCACTGCGCTTTGCTCGAGCGTTTTTTTTCATGAACGTGTGTATGCAAGACAGGCTTGAGAGGAAACAAGAAAACTCACGTAGAGAAAAATGTCGTTTTTTAAAATGACATTAAAAACGTCCGTGTGTACGCGGCATTAGATTTGCAATCTAAGATAATACCAGCAAAGACTTTAGGATAAAGAAAGATAGTTCTTTATCCTGTGTTGGTAAAGTTCGTTCCGGAGCTGGTTTTATTGGGAGTCTGATAGAGCTCTGGGTGGGACAGGCTCCTAGGTCCGTGGAGCCGCAGTTTGTTGGTTTCCTTCCAGGCCTTGATTAAGGCAGCTGGTCTCAGCTCTGAGAGAGAGAGTGTCTTCATGTGAAGAGAGAGTGTGTGTCTCCATGTGAGGAGGCATCCAGGAGCATGGCTGCTTACCCCTGATTATTGGATACAAAGGATTTACGTTTGTAAGGACACTTACTACAAGACCAAGGACTGGTCAGTCTATGGACACAGTAAGGCTCGGTAGAGCAGAAGTTTATTGTTTGATTGATGGGAAGATGTTTTACTTCTGTTTGGGAATATCCTGTGGAATAAACGTGATGTTTTCCTAAAGAAACTGTGAGTTTGTCCCTGCATTGAGCCTAATCCCCCACCAGTGGTGGAGAATGCGGGCATGGAATCTTTACTTGCCCAAGGTTATGGAAAACTGCTGAAGAGTCTGGAAAGACTGCAGTGTCGTCCTGTGGCCACACAGAGGCAGTAGCTGGTATGGATGCAGCTGAGAGACAGTGCCCTCAAGTGAAGGCTATGATGCCAGCTACTGAAAATTGTAAGACTGTTTCAGTTTGTAAGACTGAACAAATTGAAGTTGGAGTATGTCCAGTGGGGAGATCCGCAGTACCAATGGACATAGACTTTCTGCAGTGTGCTACCCAGAGCAGTGGGGAGGCACAGCGTAAAGCCCAACTAGCCGCAGGGCTAAAGACTGGAAAGGACATGGGGACTATGCATGTGCCTGCGATAATCCAGAAGAGTGCTGGAGAAGCTAAACTAGGGGTGACCAAAATTTTCCTTGTGCCATGTTCCCTAGTGACACGTGCTGCAGAGTTGCCCAGGGAAACTTCCAAGGAGATCGCAGTGACGGAGCAGAGAGTTTCCCAGGTCAGCTATGGAGCTGCCTAAGGAGCAAAGAGTTCCTCTTTACATATAGAGGGTGCTGTGAGGAGAGGCTCACAGGCTGTGGTGGGTAATGGACAATCCACAAAAGTAGCAGTTATGTCTACATGTAATGAAAATTCTGATGGTTATGCTGACAAAAGTGTTACTGTTGGCAAATGTGATGGTATTGGGGATAATGACATTGAAAAATGTGTTTCCTTTAATGTCATGTCTGAAAATTTTGGAAATGTGTTTACTACCAATGATGGGAGTAGGATATTCCCCATGACAACCAGAAGCGCAGGATTGTCCATGGAAGTCTCATGGGGCCTCCATGTGTTGGAGCCAGAGATTTTTCAGGATGGTTGTGGTGCTACTCTGGTGAAACAAAGAAAGACTGAGTCACACAGTAAGAGTGTGTGGGCACAGCCCCACAAACCTAAGTGTAACCCAGTTGTCAAGGGGTTAATTCAGCCTGCAAAAGCTGAAAGTGCAGAGCTGTATGTGTCAGTAGCGCCACCCGAGAAAGTAGGGCAAAAGCATGTATTACAGCCTGCCTTGTTAGATAATGTGTCATCCCAAGGGGATATGTATAGAAATGACCCAGGTGATGTTTTGGCTAGTGAATCCCAAGTTCTTGTGGGGCCTTCTAGAGCAGGTGATGCAGTGCTGTGGAGCACCAGGGATAGAACCACAAGGGACTGGGATGATTGGTGCAAGGAAGTACTTGCGACACTAGACAAAGCGACAATAAATTATAAAGCAATGATGGGTAACAAGTTTGTGGACACAACATCTGTTATGCCAGACAGAGGGTTTGCAGAGAGGCCGGTGCTCAAGGGCATGTCAGCCCCTGTGAAGGTTGATCCCCTCCAGTCTAAAGGAATGCTTCAGGGCCTAGACATGGCAGATGGGTTGTCCACAACCCAGCAACTAAGTAATGTTAAGTGTCAAGGTGACAGTGTGACTAATGGTGACTTGCAGAGGCTCATTGGTGTAGCGCTAGAGGTGAAGAGGAGACTAGACATGTGCGATTATTTTCGTACGAATCGAAAATTTGTACGAATTTTTTTAAATTCGTACATTTGTACGAATCCGAATTACGAATTTTTATGAATACGAATTCTGTACGAAATACAAAATTTTGTTTACAAATTTCGGCTCCAAATTATCCGAATCCAAACTACCAAATAACAATAACTATAGCCAGTGCCACATGTCAAAAACGAAAGTAAAAAAATTGAGATTTCGAATAGTTACGAATAACTGCGATGTATTAGAAAAGTACGAATCCATTCGAAGCACGCAGCGCCGCAGCGCCACTATCAGACATGTAAATTTACGAATCAACGAACCAAAAAAAAGTTACGAATTTACGAATCCATTCGAAGCACGTTTAGGCAGCGCCATTGTAAGAGACACGGAAAATTACGAATCAACAAACAAAAAAAAAAGTTACGAAAGTAGGAGTTGTGTCCAGAATCAACGAAAACAATGTACTCTACCGAAAGTACGAATTATAAATCAACTAAAAATAAGGCTTTCAGAAATACGACTCATTCCGATTCAACGAAAAACGTTGCTTGCGAAAATACGAATTAGTCCGAACACGAAAATCCCGTTTTACGAAATTACAAATTTTTTAGTTATGCACACACAAGTCTACTCTAGTCTACACAATAGACTTGTGTTATGTAACCTTAGTACATTTTTGGATAATTCGTTATTATTCGTAGAGTGTCGTCGATATTCGTTATCAAAATTAACGATTCGTCCGAAATTCGTATTTCGTACGAATCCAAATTAAATTCCGTACGAGAATTAAAAATTTTTTTAAATACGAAACGGAACGGAACGAAACTAAACAAATTTTTTGACGGCTCCCATGTCTAGAGGAGACGTGTGTCTGACAGCGCTCCAGGGGAGCAACAGGCCGTGGTCATGGGTACTTCCAAGGTGGTGGAGATTTCTTCAAATGTCTCCACCTCTCAAACTGCAGTGGATGAGCCCCTCCATGTCTTGGACAAGGGAAAAGTCCCCAGAAAAGTCTGGTATTTAGTAGGGCTGTGGAAATTAACTATTAATTCCTTGATTAATCGATTAGTTCTTTTGATCGATCAAAATTCTTTTGATCAGTACTCACCTTTCTGCCGGCTTCCGGTTCTTCAGGAAGTTGTGTCGGAGATCCAGTGATGTCACGGACACCGGTGGGGCTGGCTGTGTCCATCTGAAAGGCTCTTTTGCTGTGCCTTCATATCTGCATGCCGGCGGGACCTTACGATCTGCCACACACAAGGGCTGTTACACTTCCCTCTATCAACCTGGTATTCTACAGCCATCCACTGGGAGTTGTGATAGTTCCCTTCACGGGACATCTACATGCCGACGGACTGATGTTAACCCCTCCTCATCTGGATTCAGCAGTGGTATCGTTGTACACATTTTTATACCAGTATCATACTTAGCTACAGGTTTTTATGACTGCTTTTGCTACCGTTTGGTATTACTCGCACCATTTTTACAGTTTATGTAGCTACATTGATTTTATCTCCAGTGCAATATTTATTTTGTTACCTACTTGAAGACTATAAAAGTTTTAATGCTATTCCCATCAAACGCTACCTTTGTGTGTTTTTTGTATCCTGCTATCCATTTTTCCAGTGGTCGTTAGCTGCACTGGGAATCGGCCTGCAAGGAGATCAGCTAAAAGTAGTTGGATCTGTATGTGCGTTTATAATTAATCGAAATTAGTTGATTAATCGATTTTAAAAAAAAATCGATTAATCGAACGAGAACATTTTAATCAGTAACAGCCCTAGTATTTAGACATGGGAGGTTTAGAAATGACAGAAACCTTACTGGAAATGCTAGACTTCATAAAAAAGGCACTCACTGTACACCTGTCTCCACCGCAGTCGGACCAGGTGGTGCTGTGGAGTACCAGTGGGTGGAGCCAGGTGGTACAGGCCGTGCTGCAAAGCCTTGATCAAGAATGGTATTGGTGAGACCAATTCTTGTTAACAGTGTGGCAAATAGTCTTGAGGTTCTCTGAGAGGGTGCTCTCAGTAACTGAGTGGTATGGAAGGTGCTCAGGAGAACTGTTGGAGACATCAAAGGTCTCTCCGGCTGGTGTAGTGACTAGAAACATCTCTGCTGGTGTGGTCCGAGGTGCGGCTGAGCAGAAGTCAGAGGGCGTGGATACAGTCTCACCCGCTAAACCTCATGAGAAGGAAGGGCCCAGAATAGACGCAGCACTAACAGAGATGCTTTTCATCACTCAGAAAGAGGTACAACTTAAAGTACCCGGAGACACTGTGAAAAGTTAGGTGGTTGCCGTGGGTAACCAGAGAAAGGTTCTTGAACCTGAAAGACCTATGGTGAAAGGTAAACCTGACTTCTGTAAGTGGAAAGGTAGAATCAGGGATGGAAGAGTCCCCCGAAGAAAAGAGAGTAAGCCTAGGGACCCCAAGAGAAGAGAGGGAAGGCAGAGTATAAAGAATTCTAGGACCCGGTTAAGATCCAAGGTGGAACGTACCTGGAAGCACACCCGGAAAAAGGGTTGGGCCTACGTGGCTACTGGCAAGCACAGAGGTGTCCCAACTGCTATGGTGGGTGCAGGTGTTTCTCCCCTTACAGATCTTACCAAGGGGGGGGGGGAGTCCTCAGTGGTAACTTGGTCCCCAGAAGCTGAGAAAGCTTTCCAGAACCTAATGAATGCCTTGTGTAATAGTCCTGTCTTAATCACCCAAGAATTTGTAGTGCAGTTGGATGCTTCAGAAGTGGGGTTAGGTGCAGTGTTGTCCCAAGTGGTGAATGGGGAGGAACACCCCATAGCATTACTAAACACAAAATTGACCCCTGCTGAAAAAGGATGCGCCATTGAAGAAAGAGAATATTTAGCTGCCAAAGCGGCCCTTAAAAGTTTAAAATATTGTCGGTTGGGGCGACAGTTTGGGCTCCTAACGGATCATGCCCTCTCAGATGGATGGCCCAAAATAAGGACGAAAATACAGGAGTTATGCCGCGTACACACGATCATTATTCACGGCGGTTAAAAAAACGCCGTGAATAATGTCATTTAAAACGGGGGAACAGCTTGTTCCCCACACACGGTCGTTTTTCACATCAGTTTTTCGCCTGACGAGAAAAACGACCGTCTGTGGGCTCCGCGGCAGTGTTTCCCTATGGGAAACACTGCCGCGGAAAGCATGTCGAAAAAAACGACGAGAAAAATTAGAACAGAAAGCCCACAGACGATCGTTTTTCTCGTTGAATGGGAAAAATGTTGTTTTTCTCGACGAGAAAAACGGCCGTGTGTACGCGGCATTACAGTCTGTTTGCTCAAAGTGCTCAACCCCGAGTTTGAGCAGAGGGGGGAGATATGTAGCAGGGTGCCTGTAAAACAGGTTAAAATGTACAGGAAAAGTGATATATGTTCCTACACGGATTCTTAGATTTGCAATCTAAGATAATACTAGCAAAGACTTTAGGATAAAGAAAGATAGTTCTTTATCCTGTGTTGGTAAAGTTCGTTCCGGGGCTGGTTTTATTGGGAGTCTGATAGAGCTCTGGGTGGGACAGGCTCCCAGGTCCGTGGAGCCGCAGTTTGTTGGTTTCCTTCCAGGCCTTGATTAAGGCTGCTGGTCTCAGCTCTGAGACTTAGGCCTCGTACACACGGCCGAGATTCTCGTTGAAAAAAACATGTTGTTTTTTTCGACGAGATTCTTGGACAAGAAAATTGTCCCGGCCGAGTGTACACACGCTCGATTCAAAGAACCCGCGGTTCTTTGAATGGAGCGTACGCGGTGACGTCATCGACTACGACGAGCATGCGCTCGTCACATTCGATGCCGTCGCCGCCATCTTGGTATACCCTATCTATGCCTAGGAAGCTACCGCGCATGCGTCAAAGTCATTTCGAGCATGCGCGGGCTTCCCGGCGAAAAGGTAAGTGTACACACACACAATTTTCTTGTCGAGAAACAGGCTGACGAGAATCTCGACGAGAAAATAGAGAGCAGGTTCTCTATTTTCTCGTCGAGATTCTTGTCGCTTTTCTTGACGAGAAACCATACACACGAACGAATTTCTCGGCAAAAAATCTCTGCCAGCAAGTTTCTTGCTGGTTTTTGCAGAGAAACTCGTTCGTGTGTACGAGGCTTAAGAGTGTCTCCATGTGAAGAGAGAGTGTGTGTCTCCATGTGAGGAGGCATCCAGGAGCATGGCTGCTTACCCCTGATTATTGGATACAAAGGATTTACATTTGTAAGGACACTTACTACAAGACCAAGGACTGGTCAGTCTATGGACACAGTAAGGCTCGGTAGAGCAGAAGTTTATTTTTTGATTGATGGGAAGATGTTTTTCTTCTGTTTGGGAATATCCTGTGGAATAAACGTGATGTTTTCCTAAAGAATCTGTGAGTTTGTCCCTGCATTGAGCCTAATCCCCCACAATATATATATTTACACTGTATTCAGTTTAGCTAGATCTCACTTCAGAGTGTTCCTGTTATTCTCGCTGCAGTATATAAAGTCAGTGTTCTGTATACTGGGCTCAGTGTGCAGGTAAAGCTGACTGCAGACCATCCCTGTTCTCTTCCTAATTATATAGGCAGGCAGTTAATTTAGCTAAGCTGCAGTTTATTAAGTCAGTGTACTATATACTGGGCTCATTGTGCACGTAAAGCTGACTGCAGACCATCCCTGTTCTCTTCCTAATTATATAGGCAGGCAGTTAATTTAGCTAAGCTGCAGTTTATTAAGTCAGTGTACTATATACTGGGCTCATTGTGCACGTAAAGCTGACTGCAGACCATCCCTGTTCTCTTCCTAATAATATAGGCTGGCAGTTGATTGAGCTAAGCTGCAGTATATTAAGTCAGTGTACTGTATACTGGGCTCATTGTGAAGGTGAAGCTGACTGCAGACTATTCCTGCTCTATTCCTAATAATACAGGCAGTTGATTGAGCTAACCTGCAGTTTAATAAGTCAGTGTACTGTATACTGGACACAGTGTGCAGCTAAAGCTGACTGCAGACAATTCCTTGTGTACCTATTCCAATACATCAAATAAAGTATGTCTGGAAGGCCAACAAGTAGAGGCAGACACACACAGGCCAATAAAAGAGGGCAAGTAGGCTCTGTGTCTAGAGGCAACAGTGCTGGTCGTGGACACGGTGCATCCTCATCAGCACGTGGCCGTGGGGAACGCTTGTCCTTTTTTCGCCAGCTGGCCGTGTTGAGCCGCAACATGCCGAAGAGTTGGTAGAGTGGATGACCAAGCCGTCCTCATCCTCCTCATCCTCTCTCACCCAGCCTCAGGGTACTTTGTCTGCCAAAGCAGCTGCCAAAGCGGCCTTTTCCATTGGCTCAATGGCATCAGTCACTCCTTCCCTAGCCCCACCATGTCCTGAGGAGTC
Organism: Rana muscosa; assembly: GCA_029206835.1. Classification (NCBI taxonomy): domain Eukaryota; kingdom Metazoa; phylum Chordata; class Amphibia; order Anura; family Ranidae; genus Rana; species Rana muscosa. Next base: position 78,271,429 of record CM055121.1, read on the forward strand.
CCTGTTTGACCACAGTGTTGGGTACATGCTGCAGGAGGATGCACAGTGTTTTCAGGGCTCCGATGATGGTACCCAGCTTGAGGAAGGCAGTTAAGTGAGCCCAGAGAGAGTAGGTGCCCAAGAAGGAAAGCAAACTGGCAGTCATGTTCCCCCAGCTGCAGCATACTGCCAGGTTTGCTCCAGTGACAAGGAGGGAGGGGATGATGAGCTCACTGACTCTACATGGGTCCCTGATAGGAGAGAGGAGGAGGAGGAGAAGGGCACATCTCCAACGAGGCAGGATGCCCTCCAGGGGCCAGCTTAAGGGCAGCACACCGACTGCATCACACCGCAGAGCTCCGCATGTGTAGGGCGCTGCTGTCTCTGTGCGTTATTCCAAAGGTTGTTTGGTGTGGGCCTTTTTTTGAGACGTGTGCATCAGATCGCACCGTTGCTATTTGCAACATTTGTCTGAAGCGTATCTCGCGTGGCCAAAACATCAGCCGCTTGGGCACCACATGCTTGACCAGACATATGTCGACCTGCCATGCAGTCCGTTGGCAAGCATACATAAAAGACCCACACCAAAGAACAAAGCCAGCCTCTCCTTGCTCCTCATCAGCTGGGATCTCCAACGCCACCATACCTTCAGTCCTCTCTGAAACCTGCACTGAGAGGAATGAAGGTGTAGAATTAGGTGTGTCACTGCCAAGTACTTGCGGGCAATCTGCTATCGGTACACCAACGTCCGATTGTACCAGGCAAATTTCCCTGCCCCAGCTGCTGCACCGCCCAAAAGGAGTTCACTCCCAGCCATCCACATGCCCAGCGTTTAAATGCTAGCTTGGCTAAATTGCTAGCACTTCAACTGCTGCCTTTTCAGTTGGTAGATTCTGCCCCCTTCCGTGAGTTTGTGGAATGTGCGGTTCCTCAGTGGCAGGTTCCCAATGCCACTTTTTTTCACGGAAGGCGATTCCGGCTCTCTACCGGCATGTGGAAGGCAATGTCTTGGCCTCGCTGGACCGGGGCGGTCAGCGGTAAGGTGCATATTACCGCTGTCTCATGGTCGAGCAGGCATGGACAGGGACGTTACCTATCTTTTACGGCCCACTGGGTGACTCTGCTGGCAGCTGGGAAGGATGCAGGACAGGGTGCATTAGTGTTGGAGGTTGTTCCGCCACCACGCCTCCAAAATGCTACTAGTGGTAATTCTGACACACCTCTCTCCTCCACCCCTTCCTTTTCTTCTTCCTCCATGGCCTATTTCCTGTGCTGATTTGTGCTACGCCAGTGGGTCATGATCAGGGATGTATGCACTGTCCTGTCACCATTTGAGGAGGCCACGAGGATGGTGAGCAGTGACAGTGCATGCATCAGTGTCACCGTCCCTCTTGTCCACCTGTTGGAGCACACGCTGCATGGAATAATGGACAGTTGAGGCACTAGAGGCAGAACAGAGGGAGGAAGAGGAGGACTTCCTTACCTCTCAAGGCCCCCTTTATCCAGACAGTGTTCCTGCTGGCCCGCCGATCACACAGGAAGAGGTTGAGGAGGAGGAGGAGGATTGTGTCAGCATTGAGGTGGAGCCTAGCACTTAGCATCTGCAGCAGTCTTCAAGGGATCATTTACAGTCCCAAGAAACCAATGGACTTGTATGTGGCTGGGAGGAGGTGATCATGTTGTCCTTAGTGACCCAGAGGACTCCCGACCGAATGCCTCAGCAAACCTACGCTGCATGGCCTCCCTGATCCTGCAAAGCCTGCAAAAGTATCCTCGTATTCATGGTATCAAGGAGAGGGATCATTACTGGCTGGCAACCCTCCTTGATACACGTTACAAGGGTAAGGTTGCGGACCTTATCCTGCCGTCGCAGAAGGAGCAGAGGATGAAACATCTTCAGGAGGCATTGCAGAAAGGTTTATGCAACGCATTTCCAGAGCCTGGGAGGTTACAAATTCCTGGTCCTGGACAACGTGTTTCTGAGGCTTTGGTCAGTCACAGAAGGAGCGGTGGAGAAGGTGGCCATCTGACCGATGCGTTCAGACAATTTTTTAGTCCGCAGCCCCAAGGTATGATCGGTTCCAGCAACCATCGCCAGCGTCTGATTCACATGGTGCAGGAATACCTAGGGGCAAGATCAGACTTGGAGACCTTTCCCACCGAAAATCCTCTGGGTTACTGGGTCTTGAGGATGGATTACTGGCCAGAGCTTGCACAGTATCCAATTGAGGTACTGGCCTGCCAGTGTAATTTTCACAGTAACCAGTGCATTTTTATAGCACTGATCGCTGTGAAAATGACAATATTCCCAAAAATGTGTCAAAAGTGTCCGATGTGTCCGCCATAATGTCGCAGTCACGAAAAAAATCACTGATCGCCGCCATTACTAGTAAAAAAAAAAAAAATTAATAAAAATGCCATAAAACTATCCCCTATTTTGTAAACGCTATAACTTTTGCGCAAACCAATCAATAAACTACGATTGTGATTTTTCTTACCAAAAATATGTAGAAGAATACGTATCGGCCTAAACTGAGGAAAAAAATGTTTTTTATATATTTTTGGGAGATACTTATTATAGCAAAAATTAAAAAAAAACTTTTTTTCAAAATTGTCGCTCTATTTTTGTATATAGCGCAAAAAATAAAAACCACAGAAGTGATCAAATACCACCAAAAGAAAGCTCTATTTGTGGGAAAAAAAGGACGTCAATTTTGTTTGGGAGCCACGTCGCATGACCGCGCAATTGTCAGTTAAAGCGACGCAGTGCCGAATCGCAAAAAGGGGCCTGGTCTTTATGCTGCATATTGGTCCGGGGCTTAAGTGGTTAAAGGAATATTTCACTTTTTTTTTTCACTTTAAGCATCATTAAAATCACTGCTCCTGAAAAAACGTCAGTTTTTAAAACTGTTTTTTGCATTGATACATGTACCCTGGGGCAGGATCCGGGTCCCCAAACCCTCTTTAGGACAATAACTTGCATATTAGCCTTTAAAATTCGCACTTTCAATTTTTGACGTTCGAGTCCCATAGACTTTAACGGGGTTCGAAAGTTTGCGCAAACTATCGGTCCGTTCGCATGTTCTTGATGCAAACTAAACCAGGGGGGTGTTCGGCTCATCCCTAACCACCAACACCTAAGGCCCATTTTTCTGCAGAGTATATAGGGCAGGCCGTATAGTATATATATATATAGAGGTGGTCCCCTACTTTCAAACATCCGACTTACAAACGACTCCTACTTACAAAGGGAGGGAGACAACAGGAAGTGAGAGGAAATCTACCCCTAGGAAGGGAAATTCTCTCCTGTAAAAGTTAATATGGGAAAAAGGTGTCTCCACTGATGCTTTATCACCAATCCTTGTTTCCCTAAAAAAAACAAATTTTTGAAATCCAATAGTCATTGGGACAGAAAGTGAGGTGAAATCTTCTGAACAGGGGCACAGACAGCAAAACATGGTTGAACTGGATGGACTTGTGTCTTTTTTCAACCTGACTAACTATTTAAATGTTACAGGGGTGATAACCCTTCCCTATTTATCCAAAAAGCTTAAAAATAGATTTTTTGGCTGGAGCTACACTAAAAAATGTACCTGTTCCAAATTACAAACAGATTCAACTTAAGAACAAACCCACAGTCCCTATCTTGTTTGTAACCCGGGGACCACCTGTATACTGCTGTTCAGAGTATATATGGCCTGGGGGCCCCACACCTTTTCTTTTTTTAATTTGGGTGCAGGGTTCCCCTTAATATCCATACAAGACCAAAAGGGCCTGGTAATGGGCTGGGGGGGGGGTACCCATGCCGTTTTTATCAATAATTTTCATCCATATTGCCGGGACCTGACGTTACATTAGAGCCGCAAGCATTTTTAAATGACTTTTTGTCAGGTCACCTGAAGCCAGGTGACAGATGCACACCGTTGGGGTCAGGAGTGCACCGCTAAGGTAGTGAACCCTATGGCTGACTGCTGCGGATGGAACTCTGGGTGGTAAAGGAAAGCAGGTCCACTGGAGCACTAACAGGGATCTAGAGCCTAAGATTCCCGAGGGCGTGGAGTCTAAGATCCAGCAGGTGTTCACCAGAGCCTCTAGTGGTGAGGATGGACTGGGCTGCAACTGGATCCAGGTCGCGGCCCCCAGTGTCCCCCAGCTCACGCTCACAGTAGGCTATAGAGGATAGAGGGGAAGCAGCAGCTCAGGATACAAGAGATAGTGAGGGGATAAGCCAAAGGTCAGGGCGACTAGCAGACAAGGATAAACAAAGGACACGTCAAAGGTCAAAGTCACAAGCAGACAGGGATAGTCGAGAACAAGCCAAGATCGGTAAAACAGAGACAGACGTAGCACACGGCAAGCAGGAACCCAAACACACAATAGCTTAACAAACAACGTTGATCAGCATGGCTGGCTTGCAGTGCACAGGTTAATATAGTGTTCCCTGATAGGGCCTGGGGTGGAGCCATGCTTAGAGGAGAGATTACTTAAGCAGCCAGGTGAGAGTGGCTGGCCTCTAAAGCAGGACACATGGAGGAGAGGTAGGCTGAGAGACAAACATTACTGCATAACCATGACACTTTTATTCCTTTAGAAATGTCATTTAGTGCAGGGACTGTTCTAAACATGGGAAAAACACACCACTTTACAGGCATACTATAGACACCCCCCCCCCCCCCCCCCCCAGGTACGATATTTAAAGTAATATTTCACTTTTATTTTTTCACTTTAAGCATTATTAAAATCACTGCTCCCGAAAAAAACTTCAGTTTTTAAAACTTTTTTTGCATTGATACATGTCCCCTGGGGCAGGACCCGGGTCCCCAAACACTTTTTATGACAATAACTTGCATATTAGCCTTTAAAATTAGCACTTTTGATTTTCCACGTTCAGGTCCCATAGACTTTAACGGTGTTCGAATGTTCGCACAAACTTTCGGTCCGTTCGCATGTTCTGCCGCAAACCAAATCGGGGGGTGTTCGGCTCATCCCTACTAAGGACATGGATTACTGGATCCATGTCCTGTGATCTGATGAGACCAAGATAAACGTATTTGTTTCAGATGGTGTCAAGCATGTGTGGCGGCAACCAAGTGAGGAGTACAAATGTCAGGGAAGGCTTTACCCACTAGTGGTGCTGTCGGTCCTATGGATCGCAGTACTAGTGTCCACCAGCAGGTGTCCTCCCGCAGCCTGCATCTTTGACAGAGGATCTCACCTGCTGGTGGTAATGCCTGATCCATGGGCCGTAGTACCGGCGTCCACCAGTGGGGGCATTCCGGCAGTGTGGGGCAGGCAGTACTTCCTTCGATCAGCTGTGACATGAGGGCAATTATAGCAGTCCTATAAATACACGGCTAGCCCTTACATGCTCGCCTTGGTATCTTTCTCCTGGAGCCTTGACCTTGTAGCCTGTATCCGGACTTTGAGCCTGTACCTGTCCTGTCCTGTCCTGTCCTGTCCCTTCCTGACCTGATCCCCATCCTGAGCCTATCCATCCGTCTTCTCCCTGCCTGGTTTTGTTCCCTATTCCCATCTGCTGACTCCCCGTGTATGACATTGGCCTGGCTACGTTTATGCCCCTGGAACACTCCTCTGTCAATCTCCTGATCTGCTGTGTATGACCTCGGCCTGGCTTACGTTCAAGATTCTGGTACTGCCCTTTGCTGTATATATGATTTGTTGTTTGTGGGTTGTTTTGTTAGTTTGCACTGTTTGTATTTATCCATATCACCTTCTCAATAAACCCCATTATATTTCACTCTACATGCGTTTTGGTTATCTCTGTGCAGTCCACACAGTCTGGTCAATTAATTCCCTGATAGTATACCAAGGCCCCCTGATCAGACGTGGCCGCACAGAGAAATCATTTTGGTTTTAGTATATTTTGCTAAACATGAATGCCAATGAGGTTATTTTTTATGCTCTACTGGCGTCTGAGAATAGTGTATACTGCCGCCAGGCATTGACAGAGTGAACCAGCGATCAGCTGCTAGGGGACATTAGGTTCATTCACTCCCTGGTTGATCAGGGGTTTATGCCATTTGGGGAAGTTCAGCCTTTGATTCAAATATGCACTGAGCTAGCCCTGTCCTGTGTTCCAAAGGGCCGTGATGATTACACTCCCCCTTTCTGTTTTGATCAGGTGGAGTCCCTAGTATGGTTGTTGGAGGATGACTCTGCATCCTTTTTTGAGCACTATTTGGCCTGTTCCAACCAATTGCTAGAAGATTGTATTTGTGCAGTGCAGTCTCTAATTATGCAGGGTGTGTGTGAACCAACTTTTGTTCAGCCTGTGCTTCAGGCCTGGTCTGATCTCCTGTATCTAGCTAAACCACAACAATCCAGCCCTGCCATTAGTCACCTGCCTTCCCAAGAATCTATCTCCCCGTCACCCCTGGCAACCTCAGCTACAGCTCAGTATACTCTGCTTCCCATCAAGTACTATAACCCAGTCTCCACTTGCTGCACTTATCCTGCCTTCAATCCACCTGCCTCTTCCCTTCCTCCTGTAACCAGTCCACAAAAACCTCCTCCAGCCACTATCCCCGTATCTCTGCCGCATTCCAGTCCTTCCTCTTATTCAATTCCATCCTTTGCATACATCCCCCCTGTTACCTACAAATCTGCAGTGACTAAGCCCAAGAAGAAGCAAAGGTACTTCCCGACCCACACTATCCAACCAGTAACCCAACCTACCTCCACACCCACCAACCTGCTCCAGCCTGCCGTTCCAGAATCAGCCTTCCAGCCTGCAGTTCCAGGGTCGGCCTTCCAGCCTGCAGTTCCGGGGCCAGCCTTCCAGCCTGCAGTTCCCGTGCCAGCCTGCCAGCCTGCAGTTCCCGTGCCAGCCTGCCAGCCTGAGGTTCCCGTGCCAGCCTGCCAGCCTGAGGTTCCCGTGCCAGCCTGCCAGCCTGAGGTTCCCGTGCCAGCCTGCCAGCCTGAGGTTCCCGTGCCAGCCTGCCAGCCTGAGGTTCCCGTGCCAGCCTGCAGTTCCCGTGCCAGCCTGCCAGCCTAAAGGTTCCCGTGCCAGCCTGCCAGCCTGAGGTTCCCGTGCCAGCCTGCCAGCCTGAAGACCCTGTGCCAGCCTGCCAGCCTGAAGACCCTGCCAGCCTGCCAGCCTGAAGTTCCCGTGCCAGCCTGCCAGCTTGAGGTTCCTGTGCCAGCCTGCCAACTTGAAGTTCATGTGCCTGCCTTCCAAACAGAAGTCCTGATGATGGTGTCCCAGTCGGAGGATACGGTGTCCCAGTCGGAAGATCCGGTGTCCCAGTCGGAAGATCCGGTGACCCCGCTTGAAGATTCGGTGACTGAGACCCCGCCTGAAGATCCGGTGCCCGTTTCCAGGCCTGTGGTTGTGGTGCCCGTTTCCCGGCCTGTGGTTGTGGTGCCCATTTCCCGGCCTGAGATTGTGGTGCCCGCTGCGGTGCCCGTTTCCCGGCTTGAGGTTGTGGTGCCCGTTTCCCAGCTTGAGGTTGTGGTGCCCGTTTCCCGACATGAGGTTGTGGTGCCCGTTTACCGGCTTGAGGGTATGATGCCCGTTTCTCAGTCTGTGGAGCCTACTACCCAGTCTGAGATGTTCCTGTCTGCTGCCCAACCTGATATGTTCCTGTCGGCTGCCCAGCTCGATGACCCGGAGCCTGCTGCCCAGCTCGATGACCCAGAGCCTGCTGCCCAGCTCGATGACCCGGAGCCTGCTGCCCAGCTCGATGACCCGAAGCCTGCTGCCCAGCTCGATGACCCGGAGCCTGCTGCCCAGCTCGATGACCCGGAGCCTGCTGCCCAGCTCGATGACCCGGAGCCTGCTTCCCAGCTCGATGACCCGGAGCCTGCTGCCCAGCTCAATGTGTTCCTGTCTGCTGCCCAGCCAGAGATGTTCCTGTCTGCTGCCCAGCCGGAGATGTTCCTGTCTGCTGCCCAGCCGGAGATGTTCCTGTTTGCTGCCCAGCTCAACGGCCCAGCCTGTCTGCCCGGATGTGCTTGCTTTCCGCTTGGACGTGCCCCTGGTCCAGCCTAAAGTGCCTGATGACCAGGCTGAAGTACCACATCCTTGGTGCTACCCAATGCCCTAGACTTTGGACAATCAAGACTGGTTGGAGCGTCCGGAGGCCGCTCCTTTTGGGGGGGTACTGTCAGGGAAGGCTTTACCCACTATTGGCGCTGTCGGTCCTATGGATCGCAGTACTAGTGTCCACCAGCAGGTGTCCTCCCGCAGCCTGCATCTTTGACAGAGGATCTCACCTGCTGGTGGTAATGCCTGATCCATGGGCCGTAGTACCGGCGTCCACCAGCGGGGGTATTCCGGCAGTGTGGGGCAGGCAGTACTTCCTTCGATCAGCTGTGACATGAGGGCAATTATAGCAGTCCTATAAATACCCGGCGAGCCCTTACATGCTCACCTTGGTATCTTTCTCCTGGAGCCTTGACCTTGTAGCCTGTATCCGGACTTTGAGCCTGTACCTGTCCTTGAGCCTGTACCTGTCCTGTCCCATCCTGACCTGATCCCCATCCTGAGCCTATCCATCCGTCTTCTCCCTGCCTGGTTTTGTTCCCTATTCCCATCTGCTGACTCCCCGTGTATGACCTTGGACTGGCTACGTTTATGCCCCTGGAACACTCCTCTGTCAATCTCCTGATCTGCTGTGTATGACCCCGGCCTGGCTTACGTTCAAGATTCTGGTACTGCCCTTTGCTGTATATATGATTTGTTGTTTGTGGGTTGTTTTTTTAGTTGCACTGTTTGTATTTATCCATATCACCTTCTCAATAAACCCCATTATATTTCACTCTACATGCGTTTTGGTTATCTCTGTGCAGTCCACACAGTCTGGTCAATTAATTCCCTGATAACAAAGACAAGTTTGTCTTGCCTACAGTCAAGCATGCTGATGGGAGTGTCATGGTCTGGGACTGCATGAGTGCTGTTGGCACTGGAGAGGAGAGCTACAGTTCATTGAGGGAACCATGAATACCAACATGCACATCCTGAAGCAGAGCATGATCCCCTTCCTTCGGAGACTGGGCCGCAGGGCAGTATTGCAACATAACGACCCCAAACACACCTCCAAGATGACCACTGCCTTGCTAAAGAAGCTGAGGGTAAAGGTGATGGACTGGCCAAGCATGTCTCCAGACCTAAACCCTATTGAGCATCTGTGGGGCATCTTTAAACGGAAGGTGGAGGAGCGCAGGGTCTTTAACATCCACCAGCTCCGTGATGTTGTCATGGAGGAGTGGGAGAGGACTCCAGTGGCAACCTGTGAAGCTCTGGTGAACTCCATGCCCAAGAGGGTTAAGGCAGTGCTGGAAAATAATGGTGGCCACACAAAATATTGACACTTTGGGCCCAATTTTCACTTAGGGGTTTACTCACTTTTGTTGCCAGTGGTTTAGACATTAATGGCTGTGTGTTAAATTATTTTGAGGGGACAACAAATTTACACTGTTATGCAAGCTGTACTTTACATTGTAGCAAAGTTACATTTTTTCTGTGTTGTCACATGAAAAGATATAATAAAATATTTACAAAAATGTGAGGGGTGTACTCACTTTTGCGAGATACTGTCTAGTATATATGAATGTACATATCCCATTGCAGAAATTATGATCTTTTATATTTGTTATTTTATTATGCAACTTGTTGGTCTATGTTATCTGCCATTGTAGGTAAAAGGAGGACACACATGTCATTGGATTTTTCTTAAATTGGTTTACAGGACATAAAATCAGCTGTGTCATAGCAAATATCATCCACTGTTATACCACATTCATTTTAAGTGCCTTCTTTTGAATCATGTCTTGAAACTTTTACTTATTTAGCCAGAAAAGAAAACTCTTTTACCAACATTAATTTTAGAAAATTATTTGCGCAGAAATACCTTTTTCAGCCTGAACCTAAAATAGTTGTGAGTACAAGAGAAGCAAGGGCAGAATTGTTGAAGGATTTCAAATTCAATTTTCGCTAAAATATTTTTGTACTGAATAAGTAATAAATGAATAGTATATAATGACCAATTTGAGCTTCTGAACCTTGAATGAAATTACAGTTCTATAAATGTTCTTTAAAACTGCTTCTCTCGCTTTTATGTGTATTTTCTGTAGTCCTGTCTTGTGTTGCCTGCCTATATACAAAATCATAGAAAACCTGCATTACCGAAACCTGATCTCTGCACTAATGTTCTGTAATGTTCTACGCCATGTCCCTGTTTCTCCTGAGGATGTAATTTCTGAAAAAGTGCATAGGTAGGGGCACACAATCTGATGTCACTGCCCATGCGCGTTGTACGACGGGATACAATGTGCTGTTTGTTCACTGTGGATTTGTGAGTATATCACCTTGCTTAAAAGACCAGGATCATCTTACGATATTATGCTAATAAATAATTTAATGACATACAGTATACTGGAGTTTGAGTTCTGGAGAATCCATTACTAGCTACCATTTTCGCTTGTTATGGGGGCAAGCTATCACATACCATATGGTAGAGCCTGACATGTAGAGGGATGCTTCAGGGACCACTGTTGGTTTGACAGTGGCTGTGAGAGCGCCGTGAGTGCCTGTATGATGTTCTGCCAGTCACAGAGATGCATAGCAGGTGCTTTACCAGAGTTGGGCCAGATAGCTGGAACAGCAGATGGCAGCAGACCCCAGGCTGGGTTGGCAGTGGATGGCAGTTGCTTGGCAGTCAACAGCTGGAGGACTGGCAGCACACAGCAGGTGAAGAACCAGTGTAAGCCAAGCAGTGGGCAGAGCAGGAAAGATAAATGACTTGATGCCAGGTCAGCAATGGACGGTTAGATTGCAGTCAGAGAATGGTCAGGATACAGACAGTGGTCAGCAGCACAAGATCATGCAGACGAGTAGGAGCTAAGCAAAGTCTAGAGGCAAGCCAAGGTCAGGGCAGGTAGCGCTCAAAACGTAGTCAGGACAATCTGGGTCAATCACAGAAGACAATATCAATATCAATATCAATATCTCTCAGACCCCCCTCTGTCTCTCAGACCCCTCCTCTGTCTCTCAGACCCCCCCTCTGTCTCTCAGACCCCTCTCTGTCTCTCAGATCCCCCTCTGTCACTCAGACCCCCCCTCTGTCTTTCAGTCCCGGTGTCTCTCAGTCCCCCCCTCTTTTAGCCTCCTCCTCTTTTTCTCAGACCCCCCTCTGTCTCTCAGACCCCCCCTCTGTCTCTCAGACCCCCCTCTGTCTCTCAGACCCCTCCTCTGTCTCTCAGCTCTCCTCCTCTGTCTCTCAGCTCTCCTCCTCTGTCTCTCAGCTCTCCTCCTCTGTCTCTCAGCTCCCCCCTCTGTCTCTCAGCTCCCCCCTCTGTCTCTCAGACCCCTCCTCTGTCTCTCAGCCCCCTCCTCTGTCTCTCAGCCCCCCACTGTCTCTCAGCCCCTCCTCCTGTCTCTCAGACCCTCCTCTGTCTCTCAGCCCCCTCCTCTGTCTCTCAGCTCTCCTCCTCTATCTCTCAGCTCCCCCCTCTGTCTCTCAGCCCCCCGGTCTCTCAGCCCCCCTGTCTCTCAGCCCCCCTGTCTCTCAGCTCCCTCTGTCTCTCAGCCCCCCTCTATCTCTCAGACCCCCTCTGTCTCTCAGACCCCTCCTCTGTCTCTCAGACCCCTCCTCTGTCTCTCAGACCCCTCCTCTGTCTCTCAACCCCCTCCTCTATCTCTCAGCTCTCCTCCTCTGTCTCTCAGCTCTCCCCCTCTGTCTCTCAGCTCCCCCTCTGTCTCTTAGCCCCCCCCTGTCTCTTAGCTCCCCCTCTGTCTCTCAGACTCCTCCTCTGTCTCTCAGCCCCCTCCTCTATCTCTCAGCTCTCCTCCTCTATCTCTCAGCTCTCCTCCTCTATCTCTCAGCTCTCCTCCTCTATCTCTCAGCTCTCCTCCTCTATCTCTCATCTCCCCCTCATCTCTCAGCTCCCCCTCTGTCTCTCAGCTTCCCCCTCTGTCTCTCTGATCCCCATCTGTCTCTCAGATCCCCCTCTGTCTCTCAGATCCCCCTCTGTCTCTCAGATCCCCCTCTGTCTCTCAGCTTCCCCCTCTGTCTCTCAGATTCCCCCTCTGTCTCTCAGCTTCCCCCTCTGTCTCTCAGCTTCCCCCTCTGTCTCTCAGCTCCCCCTCCTCTGTCTCTCAGCTCCCCCTCCTCTGTCTCTCAGCCCCCTCCTCTGTCTCTCAGACCCCTCCTCTGTCTCTCAGACCCCTCCTCTGTCTCTCAGCTCTCCTCCTCTATCTCTCAGCTCTCCTCCTCTATCTCTCAGCTCTCCTCCTCCTCTATCTCTCAGCTCCCCCTCTGTCTCTCAGTCCCCCTCTGTCTCTCAGCTCCCTCTGTCTCTCAGCTCCCTCTGTCTCTCAGCTCCCTCTGTCTCTCAGCCCCCACTGTCTCTCAGCCCCCTCCTCTGTCTCTCAGCCCCCTCCTCTGTCTCTCAGCTCTCCTCCTCTATCTCTCAGCTCCCCCCTCAATCTTTTAGCTCTCCTCCTCTATCTCTCAGCTCCCCCTCTGTCTCTCAGCCCCCCTCTGTCTCTCAGCCCCCCTCTGTCTCTCAGCCCCCCTCTGTCTCTCAGCTCCCCCTGTCTCTCAGCTCCCTCTGTCTCTCAGACCCCCTCTGTCTCTCAGACCCCTCCTCTTTTTCTCAGACCCATCCTCTGTCTCTCAGACCCCTCCTCTGTCTCTCAACCCCATCCTCTGTCTCTCAGCTCTCCTCCTCTATCTCTCAGCTCCCCCCTCTGTCTCTGAGCCCCCCGGTCTCTCAGCCCCCCTGTCTCTCAGCTCCCTCTGTCTCTCAGCCCCCCTCTATCTCTCAGACCCCCTCTGTCTCTCAGACCCCTCCTCTGTCTCTCAGACCCCTCCTCTGTCTCTCAGACCCCTCCTCTGTCTCTCAACCCCCTCCTCTATCTCTCAGCTCTCCCCCTCTGTCTCTCAGCTCCCCCTCTGTCTCTTAGCCCCCCCCTGTCTCTTAGCTCCCCCTCTGTCTCTCAGACTCCTCCTCTGTCTCTCAGCCCCCTCCTCTATCTCTCAGCTCTCCTCCTCTATCTCTCAGCTCTCCTCCTCTATCTCTCAGCTCTCCTCCTCTATCTCTCATCTCCCCCTCATCTCTCAGCTCCCCCTCTGTCTCTCAGCTTCCCCCTCTGTCTCTCTGATCCCCATCTGTCTCTCAGATCCCCCTCTGTCTCTCAGATCCCCCTCTGTCTCTCAGCTTCCCCCTCTGTCTCTCAGCTTCCCCCTCTGTCTCTCAGCTTCCCCCTCTGTCTCTCAGCTCCCCCTCCTCTGTCTCTCAGCTCCCCCTCCTCTGTCTCTCAGACCCCTCCTCTGTCTCTCAGACCCCTCCTCTGTCTCTCAGACCCCTCCTCTGTCTCTCAGCTCTCCTCCTCTATCTCTCAGCTCTCCTCCTCTATCTCTCAGCTCCCCCTCTGTCTCTCAGTCCCCCTCTGTCTCTCAGCTCCCTCTGTCTCTCAGCTCCCTCTGTCTCTCAGCTCCCTCTGTCTCTCAGCCCCCACTGTCTCTCAGCCCCCTCCTCTGTCTCTCAGCCCCCTCCTCTGTCTCTTAGCTCTCCTCCTCTATCTCTCAGCTCCCCCCTCAATCTTTTAGCTTTTCTCCTCTATCTCTCAGCTCCCCCTCTGTCTCTCAGCCCCCCTCTGTCTCTCAGCCCCCCTCTGTCTCTCAGCTCCCCCTGTCTCTCAGCTCCCTCTGTCTCTCAGCCCCCTCTGTCTCTCAGACCCCCTCTGTCTCTCAGACCCCTCCTCTTTTTCTCAGACCCATCCTCTGTCTCTCAGACCCCTCCTCTGTCTCTCAACCCCATCCTCTGTCTCTCAGCTCCCCCTCTGTCTCTCAGCTCCCCCCTCTGTCTCTTCGCTCCCCCTCTGTCTCTCAGCACCCCTCCTCTGTCTCTCAGACCCCTCCTCTGTCTCTCAGACCCCTCCTCTGTCTCTCAGACCCCTCCTCTGTCTCTCAGACCCCTCCTCTGTCTCTCAGTCCCCTCCTATGTCTCTCAGCCCCCTCCTCTATCTCTCAGCTCTCCTCCTCTATCTCTCATCTCCCCCCTGTCTCTCAGCCCCCCTCTGTATCTCAGCTCCCCCTGTATCTCAGCTTCCCCTGTCTCTCAGCTCCCCCCTCTGTCTCTCAGCTCCCCCCTCTGTCTCTCAGCTCCCCCTCTGTCTCTCAGCTCCCCCTCTGTCTCTCAGCTCCCCCTCTGTCTCTCAGCTCCCCCTCTGTCTCTTAGCTCCCCCTCTGTCTCTCAGACCCCTCCTCTGTCTCTCAGACCCCTCCTCTGTCTCTCAGCACCCTCCTCTGTCTCTCAGCCCCCTCCTCTGTCTCTGTCTCTCAGCTCTGCTCCTCTATCTATCAGCTCCCCCCCTCTGTCTCTCAGCTCCCTCTGTCTCTCAGCCCCCCACTATCTCTCAGACCCCCCACTATCTCTCAGACCCCCCTCTGTCTCTCAGTCCCCCCTCTGTCTTTCAGTCCAGTGTCTCTCAGTCCCCCCTCTTTTAGCCCCCTCCTCTGTCTCTCAGCCCCCCTCTATCTCTCAGACCCCCCTCTGTCTCTCAGACCCTCCTCTGTCTCTCAGACCCCTCCTCTGTCTCTCAGACCCCTCCTCTGTCTCTCAGACCCTCCTCTGTCTCTCAGACCCCTCCTCTGTCTCTCAGCCCCTTCCTCTGTCTCTCAGCCCCCTCCTCTATCTCTCAGCTCTCCTCCTCTGTCTCTCAGCTCCCCCCTCTGTCTCTCAGCTCCCCCCTCTGTCTCTCAGCTCCCCCCTCTGTCTCTCAGCTCCCCCTCTGTCTCTCAGCACCCCTCCTTTGTCTCTCAGCCCCCTTCTCTGTCTCTCAGCCCCATCCTCTGTCTCTCAGCCCCCTCCTCTGTCTCTCAGCCCCCTCCTCTATCTCTCAGCTCTCCTCCTCTATCTCTCAGCTCTCCTCTTCTATCTCTCATCTCCCCCCTCTGTCTCTCAGATCCCCCCTCTGTCTCTCAGCTTCCCTCTCTGTCTCTCAGCACCCTCTGTCTCTCAGCACCCCCCCTCTGTCTCTCAGCACCCCCCCCCCTCTGTCTCTCAGCACCCCCCTCTATCTCTCAGCCCCCCCCTCTATCTCTCAGCCCCCTCCTCTGTCTCTCAGCCCCCTCCTCTGTCTCTCAGCCCCCCACTGTCTCTCAGCCCTCTCCTCTGTCTCTCAGCCCCCTCCTCTGTATCTCAGCCCCCTCCTCTGTCTCTCAGCCCCCTCCTCTGTCTCTCAGCCCCCTCCTCTGTCTCTCAGCTCCCCTCCTCTATCTCTCAGCTCTCCTCCTCTATCTCTCAGCTCTCCTCCTCTATCTCTCAGCTCTCCTCCTCTATCTCTCAGCTCTCCTCCTCTCTCTCTCAGCTCCCCCTTCTATCTCTCAGCTCCCCTTTCTGTCTCTCAGCTCCCCTCTCTGTCTCTCAGCTCCCCTCTCTGTCTCTCAGCTCCCCTCTCTGTCTCTCAGCCCCCCTCTGTCTCTCAGCCCCCCTCTGTCTCTCAGCGCCCCTCTGTCTCTCAGCCCCCCTGTCTCTCAGCTCCCCCTGTCTCTCAGCTCCCCCTGTCTCTCAGCTCCCCCTGTCTCTCAGCTCCCCCTGTCTCTCAGCTCCCCTCTGTCTCTCAGCTCCCTCTATCTCTCAGCTCTCCTCCTCTGTCTCATTCACTCCCTGACTCTTAGATTGCTTTCACACTGGGGCGGGCATTGACAGTAAAACGCTGCTAGTTTCAGCAGCACTTTACTGTCGTTTTAGCTGCGCTATTCGGCTTCTAGCAGGCACTTTTAACACCCGCTAGCAGCTGAATTAAAGGTGCGCACGTGTAGCACTGCTGCCGAAGTGCTTTGCAGGCGCTTCAGCAGCGGCGGCCATTCATTTCAATGGGCAGGAGCGGTTTTTACACCGCTCCTCCACCGCCCCAAAGATGCTGCTTGGAGGACTTTTTTTTAATGCCCTGGCAGCGCCCCAGTGTGAAAGCACTCAGACTTTCACACTGGGACTGCAGCGGAGGCGTTTTTCAGGTGGTTTACAGGCTCTATTTTTAGCCCAAAAGCACCTGAAAAACGCCTCAGTGTGAAAGGGGACCTACACTCACCCCCTCTCTTTTACACTCACTCCCTCTCTCTTACACTCACCCCCCTCTCTCACCCACCCCATCTCACCCCCTTTCCCTCAACCCTCCCTCTCTCTCTCTCTCTCTCATTCCCCTCTCTCTCACCCTCTCATGATATACAATAATGGATGTAGGGGCCTTTTGGTGGGCGTGAATTTTTGGGAGGGGTGGGGGGCAGCATTTTATTGAATTAAAGTGGATGAAGTCCTGGGCCAAATTTTTGTCCCAGTCCATCCCTGGTCACAGTGTGTTGGAGGAATTTAATATTCACAATGTTTTTCATAAACCTTTTTTGTGGACTTTTATATGATATTATTTGCACTGTGGTTTTCCGTGGATTTTTAATTCAACATAATTTGCACTGATTTTTTTTGCACTAATACAGCTGTATTTTGCCTATGATATTTTCTACACATTTAAAATGATAGCACTACACCATTTGTATACACATAAATAACCTGTGTGCCAATATAAAGTTCTCCATCATTAAGGTACAAAATAAGGAAAGTAGCTTAGTCATTACAAATGAACCTCAGGTTTGACTCAACCCCATGTTTAGTTTAAATTTTGCAAATAGCCGCCAAACTATATGGAATGTTCATCGGAGCTTAACCCCATGAAACCCACATGGATGTCACATTGGGAGCAGCGGCTGTGTCAGTGCAGGTGCTGCATCCCAATTGACAGCAACGAAACTGCCTGCACAGGGATGCATGGAACAGCTGTCTATCCTTGTGTGGGTAAACATGACCCTCATGTGAGAGATGGATTTATACACACCATGAAGAAGACCTAAGGGTTTAGTCCAGATGAAAAGAATCCCTTGCTATTTGTTTACAAACTGTAGGACTCCCAGGGCCAGTGCTAAGGGACACTTCATCCTGTTATGGGTGAATCTGTTTCTGCTGCCTCCCAACATAATACCAGGCCGTGACTATGCTTGGCCACTTTCCACTCTCCAGACTTTGACAGTCTAGTTTTAATTCAGCACATTTAGACTGATTTTGACCGTCTGTCTGTAAGATCAATTGTCTTTGAAACAGATGCAGCTTACTGCAGACCCAGAAAGGCCTAAAGCAAAACCTCCAAAACACAAAGTACCCATTTGTCTTTGCCAGTCTTCCCGGAACAGAGCACTTTCATCACTCCACCCACAGAAAATTAGAAATGAAGAGTGGTCAGGCGTTTTAAAATTTAGAGTCAGTAAATCTATGGACAATGATAGCCTGTTAAAATTGTGCTTATAACTTTAGGAAAATCTCACATCAGTACCATATCATCTATAGCAAATATTGTAATTTTAAAAAGCAACAGCTATAAAAAAAAATTAAGGACTTATCTATACTTGATAATTTTTCTACAGTAAAGAAATTAACTGTGAAAGTGCACAGAGCCCCAGGCCCCTTACTAACGATTGGGACCCGATGACCCCGAATTATGAGTCATCTGATCACTGTGGTAGCCTCTGATTGGCTACCACAGTGATCAGTCACTGTATAGCCCAACCCTGTGTTTTTCTTTCTGTGAATGGAGAGAAAAGATGCAAATATTACCAGGCGGCCCTATTGAGCCGCCTGATTGACTGGAGTCGACATAGTGAGGGGAAAATCTGGCCAGAACTAGAACAAGCTCAGTGTAGTGGATTACTTCAGCGAGTGGCATGGTGCTATAAGGACCTCCCGGGGGGGTATGAAAACGCACCCCTTGATAGGCCCGACACTTCGGATGGGATATGGGCTATTTGTGAAGGGGAAATTATCAACATTAGACTCACCCCTTTTCCCCATTTTGAGGAATCCACAGTTTGGACCGGGATTGAAGAAGGGACCCTTTAGTAAATTGGTTGAACAGGGACTGTTTCAAATATCTCATTTTCTGAGGGCGGGGGTTTGGCCTACGATTCAGGAGATGATAACGGGACAAAGATCATATCAACTGAACTTTTGGAGGGCAATGCAATTAAGACATTTCCTCGATACACTGAGCTTACCGAGTAAATATGAACGAAAGTTAACAAAGTTTGAGGAGTACTGTAATGGGAGTGGTATACTGCGGCATACTCTCTCTAAAATGAGTGAATTGCTGAATACCCCTGATGAAGAGTTTCAGTTGCCATTCTTTAGGAGGTGGGAGAGGGAGTTAGATAGGGAGTTTTCGGAAGAACAAAAGAATAGGATAATACGCAACATGTTTGAATCCTCAGTTTGTATAAAAATGCAGGAGATGAACTTTAAGATTCTTTCACAATGGTACCGTACCCCGGCCGTATTAAGTAGATGCTATCCAGATATATCAGATAAGTGCTGGCGGTGCGGGGGAAATGAAGGGACGTTAATACACATCTTCTGGGCCTGTCCCAGAATACAGAGTTTCTGGAAAGAGGTTTGAGAAATCGCCCAAAAGTTTAGAGAAGAGGAGCTCCCAGAGGATCTGACTTTTTTCCTGTTACAAGACTCGGATACTGCAGTGAAACAGTACAGGAGATCGATCCTCTGTCACCTCCTGAATGCGGCAAGAGCCTGTATTCCAGCAATGTGGAAGCAGACCCAGCCACCCTCAGTAGGGATGTGGCTTAAGCGAGTAGAAGCGAGTAGAAGACCTGAATAGGCTGGAGGACCTGGTTTGGACCTCCCGGCAGAAACGGGGAGTTTACCTTGAAACATGGTCAGAATGGAATCTTTTTAAATACTCAGAGGAGGGGAAAACACTAATAGACCAGAATTGAGCGAATGCTTTCAGGGGGCTGGGGGAATGCAGAGGAGAGAGAGTGGGAATTTTAGGGGTCTGGGTTTTTTTTTTTTTTGGGGGGGGAGGGGATAAGTTGAAGTGAAGAGAGTAGCAACAAGATAGAGGAACAAATGGGGCAGAAATCCCCCGGCCAGCCTGAGGACAAAGTAGGACCTTGGGGGGGGGGGGGTGGGAGGCCCAATGGTGGGGACACGAATGACTTAATAGGCTTGGGAGTAATAATATGAGTAAGTCCCGGGTGAGAGATGAGGACCTAACACACATAGAGTGGTGGATATGGTATATTAGGATGTATGATATATTTAGGAGTAGATAAATGTCCGTCAGTATATGAGAAGTATATAGAATGTACCTTATGATATCTGTTGTGGCTTTCTGTTTATTTCAAAACAAAACAATAAAAAGTTAAAAGTGAAAAAAAAAGAAAAGATGCAATGTAACTTTCTCTCTCCTTGCAGAGAGAAAAAAATGTGTGTAAAAAATAAATAAATACATAAATAATAAAAAAAAATATATAAAGAAAAAATACCTAGATCAAGGTTTGATCTAGGTCAGTCTCAGGCCGCGTACACACGACCGGTTTTCTCGCCAAAAAACGACAAGAAAACTGCCGGGAGAGCTTTCTTGCAGAGAAAACCGGCTGTGTGTACGCGGGTTTCAGTTTTCTCGTCAAGAAAACTGCCCAGATTCCCCGATGAGAAAAAAGACGACCTGCGGTCTTTTTTCTCGTCGAGAATCTCGTCGGCCTGTTTCTCGACGTGAAACCCGAGCGTGTGTACACTTACCTGTCGCCGTGGAAACCCACGCATGCTCGAAATTACTTTGACGCATGTGCGGTAGCTCCCTAGGCATAGGCATAGGGTGTAGCAAGATGGCGGCGACGGCATCGAATGTGACGAGCGCACTCTCGTTGTAGTCGATGACATCACCACGTTCGTGCCATTCAAAAGAACGACGGTTCTTTTAAATCGTACGTGTGTACACTCGGCCGGGACAAGTTTCTTGTCAAGATTCTCGTCAGCAAAAACAACGTTTTTTTCCTGACGAGAATCTCGGCCGTGTGTACAGGGCTTCAGGGTTAGTGTGTGGGTCAAGTAAGGGTTAAAGGTCAGGGTCAAATGTCAGTATATTTTAGGCAGTTTTAAAAAAAAAATTAAATAAGCATCAGTGTCAGTTAGGGAAAGGGCCAGTGTGTTTTAGGTAGGACAAAAAAAAATGCACACCATTGCTTCTGGGCTGTACTACAGGTACAAAGAATAACATACACATATGTCGTATCACTGCAATCGTCAAGAGCAGGAACATTTATTTTGGGTTATTCTTTGGTGATAGGTTATGGTAGTAGGGTTATGTTTTTTTTTACTATTTTGAGCCAGGTTTCCTTTGATATAAAAAAAAAAAATCAGGAGATATCCAAAAACATTTACTACCAATTGAAAGTCCAATTTGTCCTGAAAAAAAAAAAGTCGTATGATCCAGCTGGATGTACAAAGTAGTTGTGATGATATGTACAGTTTTACTAACGCATGTCAAAGTTGCAAAATTGTGCTTAGGCATTAACATTTATTTTACCCTTAGGCTCCATGTACAAAGAAGTTTAAAAACTGTTGTTTTGAACGCCAGATTTCTGGCAGAAAAAGCTGCTTTAAAATATAGCTTTTATCAGCGTTTTTTACTAGCGCTTATTAGCATTTTTCAGTGTGGCGTTTTTTAGCTTATTTTTTTTTTCAATGGATCAAAAAACGCTTAAAAATGCTGGTGTTCAGCGTTTTTGAGCGTTTATTAGCGTTTTTCAGTGTTTTGCATTTTTTCCCGCCGAAAAACGGCACTTTGAACGCAAATTTCTTGCGTTCAGAAAAAAGCCCATTAACTCCACTGCTCATTAACACTAAAAAACGCTATGTGTACATGAACACATAGGCTAACATAGAGTGCAGTTAATGGACTTTTTAAAAAACGCCAAAACGCCAATAAACTGCAGTTTATCAGCTTCAGTGTACATGGAGCCTTAGGCGTGAAGGTGTTTCCCATTATTTTCCTTGTTGTATATTTACATCTATAAGCTACAGCTTATCGTGTTTTTAACAGGGAAACTTTAACCACTTCCAGCCCAGCCTATAGCAGATTGACGGCCGGGAAGTGGTTCTGTTATCTTGACTGGGCGTCATATGACATCCAGAAGGATAACATGCCGGTGAGTGCCCATCGGGCGCGCAGTGCGGCAATCGCGAGTGCAGCGTGCCAGTCTGACACGCCGCATCTCCGATCGTGATAAGGAGCCTCTGTCATCTTCCCCTCACTCGTTTCCATACTAAGCCAGCAAGAGGACGCGATTGCCTCCGCCGCTACCGACGGCTCCAGTAAGCATTGACGGGAGGGGGGGCCCTCTCCCGCCGCAGATAAAAGTGATCTTACGGAGAAAATTACTTATAACTTATTTCTTTAGCAGATACCCTAGAGAATAAAATATTTTATATCACGCTGTATTTGCGCAAACGCAATTTAAAAAAGAAAATGAAATAAAATGTCACTTTCGCCCAATGCTCTTAAAGAGACATTTTCTTTAATGATAAAAAAAAAACAGTAAAGTTAGCCCAATTTTTTTTGTATAATGTGAAAGATGATGTTACGCCGAGTAAATAGATACCTAAGATGTCATGCTTTAAAATTGCTCACGCTTGTGGAATGCTGACAAACTACGGTACTTAAAAATCTTCATAGGCAATGTTTTAAAAATTATAACAGATTACCTGTTTAGAGTTACAGAGGAGGTCTGGCACATGTCCTCAATTTGGTAGTGTAGCATTTCCTAAATAGGTACCCAGGGTAGGAAGATCTGCTAGAAGAGGCCAGAAGAGTCTGTAGCCATTTCAGGCAGTCATACACAGCCAGTGCTCGGTTGGTTGAAATTCAGCAAGAATTCCACCTGCCCGTAAACCGCCTGATTTGTGACATGCCCACCAGGTGGAATTCGACTTTAGCAATGCTGCAGCGGCTGCACATGCAGCAGGGGGCCGTCAACGAGTACCTGTGTGAGTATGGCACAGTGATAGGCTCAGGCCGGCTCGGCTTTTTTTCCCCACGCCAATGGCTTTTTATAAAAGATGCATGCACTGTACTGTCACCATTTAAGTAGGTCACAAGGATGGTGAGCTGTGACAATGCATGTATCAGTGACACAATCCCTGTTGTGTTCCTGCTGGAGCAGACTCTGTGTGGCATTATGGACATGGGCAATTGAGGCAGAGCAGCGGGAGATAGACAAAGACTTCCTTTCCTCTCAAGGCCCATTTATGCAGACACTATTGTTCCTATGCCACAGAATACACAAGGAGAGGGAGGGGAGGAGGAGGATTCTGGCAGTTTTGGAGGCACTGAAACAGACGAAGACATACGTAAAACAGTAGGAGATGGTTTTCCATGCGCAGAACCCTTGGGAGTAGTATGTGGCTGGGAGGAGGCAGTTCCAGATACTATATTCCTCAGTGACCCCGAGGAGTCTGCTTCTCATGCCTCCACAAATTTGCGGTGCATGGACTCCCTCATGCTTCAAAGCCTGTGAAAGTACCCAAGAATATGTGCCGTAAAGGAGAAGGATCACTATTGGTTGGCAACCCTCCTTGACCACCGTTACAAGGGGAAAGTCTTGGAACTCATCGCATCCCCACAGAGTGCAGAAGATGAAATCTCCTGAGGACACCTTAAAGAGCAGTTTATCTAATGATTTTCCAGACTCTGGCAGGTTTACAGTGTCGTGGAAAACTTAGTTTTGAGGCTTCTGTTGGTCAAGAGCGGAGTGGTGGAGAAGGCAGTCGCCTAAGTGATGCATTTCACAATTTTTTTTTTTGGTCCTCGCTGCCCAGGGCTGTCAGCTTTCACATCCCATTGGCAGCGTCTGCATCACATGGTGGATGATTATCTAGGGGCGTAACAGAGATGGAGAGCTCTCCAGTCAACGATCCACTGGCTTACTGGGTCATGAGAATAGACCACTGGCCAAAACTTGCCTAGTATGCAATTGAGCTGCTGGGTTGCCTGCATCCAGCGTGTTTTCGGAACTGTCATTCAGTCCTGCTGGTGGTTTTGTTACTGATAATAGAATCTGTCCACAGACTCGGCGGACCGTCTGACATTTATCAAAATTAATCAGTCCTGGATTACCAGCAGCTATGAAGCCCCTGATGCTGATGTCGCTCATTAAGTGTTTTTGAGATGTGAAATCTCTGCAGGACTTCTAGGCTGCTTAGCATTGTGGGTGTTGATTTCATCTGGAAGAATTTGTTTGGTGTAGATTTCATGGGCACAATTACCACCCAAAGAGAGACCAATTTTTCCGCACCTGTTTGACATATCATTTTAACTTTTGATAGCAAGGCCAATTCTTGCTTTCATCAAGAGTACCTCTCTAGGGATACGGTGTGAAGGTGCCAACGACACCCAAAGACCAATTTTTCCGCACCTGTTTGACAAGTGTATATCATTGCAATTTTTGACAGCAAGGCCAATTCTTGCTTTCATCAAGAGTACCTCTATAGGGTTACGGTGTGAAAGTACCACCGACACCCAAAGACCAATTTTTCTGCACCTGTTACTTCTCTCCAAAGTCTGTGGAAGAAACCAGAATTTATCCCAAAAATCTGTAATCTTGTTCCCAGTGCATTACATTGTACCCTCATCATACAGACTGGCTCTGCAAGCCGTTGCTTACAAAATAAAGAGAGCTTGCAGGCAAAATTTCATTTTTTTGGCTTTATAAATGCAATTATTTCTGCAGAAGCTTCTATACACAGATAGTACAGATGTGCCACTTTACAGGTAGACTAAGGGGACCCCCAGGCAATATAATGAAAGGGATTTTTTTTATTTTTATGCTTTCACTTTAAGCAACAATAAATCGCTGCTCATTTAAAAATTTACGTTTTTTACAAACTTTTTTTTCAATGATACATGTCCTCCAGCGCAGTACCCGGGCCTCCATAACAATTGTATGCCCAATTACTTGCATATAAGCCTTCAAATGGGCACTTTTGATTTTTCACGCTCAGGGTCCCATAGACTTCCATGGGGTTTGTTATTCTGTTCCGAACTTTTGCGATGTTCGAAAGTTCTGGTGCGAACTGAACTGGGAGTTATTCGGCCCATCCCTACTGGTGTCCCTTCTGCAAGTGAAATTACCTCTATCCTAACCCTAACCCTATCCATAAACTTAAGCTAACCCTAGCTCTTGCCCTAGCCAAAACCCTAACACTAGCCTAGCCCTAACCCTAGCCTAGCCCTAGCTATCATTGTGGCAGATAAAGAAATTGTGTCACACAATGTACTGTATGTTATCCTTGGTCAAAGTGAAATTCGCACTCATCCAAAGTCACATAAAAATTGGAAGTCGCTTCGAGTCGCACTGTAAAGTCATAATGGAAATTGCATGATTTTGAAGTCGTACAAGTGTGAATGGAGACTAATACCACTTTAAAACCAATACCTTACTCGACAATGAACAACCTGACTCAGGAGTCCAATAATAGATCAGAAGCAAATGGAAAGTAGAAGGCTAGTAGAAAGAGACAAAAATCTAGATGGTGTCACGGACACTTAAGCAGGATGGGGATGTACTGTAGAGCCTTCAACTGCCCAACAAATGCACAGTTTGCAGCTGAGCCATACAAGTGACCAACCTATGAGCGACTGTTGAATAGAAAGTGGAGAACAAAAGTATCCATCCACAGAATATGGCTACAAAAGTGAGACCAGAATGTAGCTGTAAGAAGAGCCTATGCAAAGTGGTGTCACCACATGTAAGATGTGGAGCTGCTGAGTTAAAAAAATGCATCCTTTTTATTGTATTCAAAAAATTCACCTAATCCAGCTGACCAAGTCACAAGGAAATTTTACATCTAGGTGATCAGGTGTTTCATCTATTATGTTTGTGTATCATGTTGTGTGCTTCAGTAACTTGGGAAATGCATTCTCACTTCTCAGCAGGTACATTGAATGTGCTAAATGCAGTCATTCAACAGGTTTACCTCAGTTCCTTGCAATACAAAAACAGTTGATATGCAATCGAGGACTAAAAAAAAAAAAAACATAAAAATATTGTGGCTGTGATTGTTGCACCAGTAAAATGTCCTTATTGAAAATGTCATTTATATGTAGCGATCTGTTTAGACCTGCTCCTCTACTGTGATAGTCTAAGGCAGGGGTCTCCATGCTATGGCCCTCCTGTTGTTGCCTAGCCATGTCTGTGAATGTCAGAGTTTTACAATGCCTCATGTGACATGTAGTTCTGCAACAGCTGGAGGGCCCTAGTTTGGATATCCTTGGTCTAAGGAGCAGATATTATTTAAAAATTATTGAGATAAGTGCCCCTCTAGGTAATAATGAGGTGCAGGATGGGTGAGTGGGCAGGGTCAGGGTAAACTAAGGTAATTAGTCCCAATTAAAAGTATAACTAAAGGTAAAACCTTATATATATATATATTTTTTTTGATAGAGTGCAAAGGATGCTTGTTCATTGTATTGCAACTATATCTGGTGAGTGTGTTTTTCTGACCTTGGTGGAGGTCACACTGGGTGATTTGAGCACTAGAGGAGGGAAATCACCCGAATCATATCACTTGATATTTCCTCATAAGAACTATTCTATGAATAATTATTTTCAATTCAGGTGTTTTCTTAAAATTTATATTGTGCTAAGCGCTGCAATTTTTCTTTGTTATTTTTATTGTGGTGTTTTGTATATCTATACTAATTGCTAGCAGCTATATATCATTAAGCGCTGACACCATTTTTTCTTTAATCTAGTAAGCTGCACGGTGTGGTTTTGGCTATATGTGGATAGAATACGGTTTTACAATATTCCAGTTAAGGGTAGAGGTGTGCATGCTACAGTGGAGGAAAAAACCTTTACCTGTATGGTCTAGCTCTATTTTTGGCCTTTGTATTAAATTACAGTATACAGTAATTGGGCAATTGAAACCCCTAGTTTTTTTTAAATGGCTTTAGATGTTTCACTAGTTGTTGACTAGTCATGTAATCCCATGTTTAAGTCAGAGTTCTGGATTTGAAAAAGAGAGGAATTTAAAGAGTGCATAATTTTCTAAAATAGGGATGTAGAGGTTTATAGCTGGTATATTCATTATGTACATCACCATATTTTGAGTCTCTGTATCAGTGTTGGGTGTAGTTTTACAGTCATATCACAAGTCATGACACAGAGAGGATCATAGGGTGTAGGTGCCCTGCCAATGGTAAAGGTGAACTTATTGGCTTAAAAGATTGGAACACTGCATCAAAAGGAGTCCAAAGTTTGGTATTTATTCCAAACACAAAATAAGCAAAACTGCCAATGTGTTTTGGGGGCCACACTTTGCCCCCTTTATCAGCGATACAATGGATATAAAAAAATTAAAATCATTAGGATGCAAATATAAACAATAATAGATAATTAACATTAAAAGGTTACAATCATATATTTTATACAAATCTAAACCTTGTCATAATCTTCATGATATCATTTAAAATAGGCAGAACATTTTTGATGCTAAAAAATATATACTATTTAAAATTGCCAAAAGGAATACGTGCCACAATACATAGTCAAAATAACACAAAACATCACTTTGCCAATTAAAGGTGGGTGAGAAACAATAACATAACAGTACGAAGAAATGCAATGTAATAATACTATGAAACATGTATAAAAAAATCTTACTTTAAGGATAGAGCTGGTAAGAATTGTAGAAAAAAACTATTAAATAAACTCAATGATAATTTTATGAGCAGTGCAAAATTTTAGCTCTAATATGTAAATGTTGTACTGTTGATAAATACTTACAAAATATCAAAAAGTTACTTGGTATTGTTCAGCAGCTGGCCAGTGCTACAACCTGACCCGCTGGTGTTCTGAGTTTTAAGGGGGGACTGGTGCCAAAAAGGGGGGACATAGGGAAGTAACAGAACTTCTAGTGGAAGTTCTCTGCCAACACAAAAATTGAGTGGATGTAAAAGCAGGAATAACTATATTGGAATGTTAGGAAGATTGAAAAGACACTGAGCAGTATGGGAAGTATGGGACCTTAGTGAAGATTCGGACCAAGATACAGGGAAAAGTGCAAGTGGACTGGAATAAGGACTGCTGTAATAGAAATGGCTGGTGTAATCATCACTGGGAAGTGTGTAAGCAAAATTGGAAAGACAGCCGCTGTCAGTTGTAGTTGTTGACATCTGACAATGGAAATTTATTGCAGCACTAGGTGGAGGGAAATAAAGGGATGGAGGGCAGACTGGGATGCCTGAATTCTGAATGCCATTCTGAGTTGGACAAGTAGAATTTATAGGTGTATGGTTAGGGTTAGATAGCCTTGAGTTAATGTAGTAAAGATTGAATCATGCAGAGGAGTTTGGGTCTTTTGTCCCCCCCCCCCCCATACGAATTGCTTATGAAGGATTCCAGTATTTTAGTGTTTTAGGAGAAGGTAAATTGGGGAGTGTCATAAAACATGCAATATTTTGGGTAGATGTATTATGAAATGAAAAGGGAACAAAGCATATCCTTCCATATTGTGTACTTGCATCTATCCAAAACACCTTGTGTGATTTCTGTCTGCTCTGCCATTCCTCTGCTATCTGCATAAGTCACTTCTGACTTTCTATGCCAATACTAAACAATCCCGGGAGATGGCCCCACCCCTCTCCAGCACACAGTAGGTGATTGACAGCCTCAACCATGCATGTTTCCCTATGAGACTGTGTAGGTGGTGTGTGTCCTTTTCCTTTGCTCAGGTCTCAGATTTTACTCAGCTTTATGTTGTGAGATTTCCCAATAGCTCTGAGGGTGTGACATCAGATCCCTACCCCCTGCCTTCTGATGTACAAAAATGCTGTCTAAAATGTTTGTATAAGAAGGCTGTAGAGGAGAGAGGGCTGCATATAAACATGTGCAACTTATGTAAGAGGATTTGTTTCATCTCTTGTATCACATGAGGCAGATTAAATTGGAGACACTGCACATGCGCCTTTAGGGACAGTGGCGTAATTTTCTGGACTGCGGTGCATGCGCAGTGCCACAACTGAAGCTTCCAGGGAGCAGGGCTGAATCCCGCTCGGCAGTCAGACAGACAAGAGGAGGGAACAAAGAAAGGGGAAATAATCCCTATCACTCCCACCATTTAAGAGATCACATGCTCACCCAACGGGACACCAGGTGACATCACTGTTTGGCATTGAGATCTGTCCCAGTCTACTGTATGTCAGATATAATACTTCCACACACTGCCACTAATCTACATGCAGCCAGATTGGCTATTTAATTCTTTGTCAGCCACCTGCTTTAATTATAGAGAACATGAGGGTGCAACCACACATTGCAATCTCACACAGCTTGGCAGTGAAGCAATAAAAAAAGTTTATTAATGTTTTATTTAATATCCCTAAGCAGGCAGGCAGTGCACAGAAATTTACAAAAGAAACTAAAATTGCAACATTAAGACATACACAAGCAAACAGTATTAAAAACAAGGATAAAACTTACAGAAAAAGTATTTCTTCTGCTTCTGGGGCTGGATGGAAATTGAAAATCATACCACCCAACATAGAAGGCACCCCTCAGATATGACTGAGACTTGATTGCAGATCTCCTTTTTTAGATCTTAGAGATCACACTGGAATTACCATCTTACCAGTTCGCCCAGTTGGATTGGGCTGGTTACTGCTTTTAACTTAGGTGGGATTTTGGTAATCACAATCTAAAAATTTGGGGCCCCTGTCTTCTGAAATGCGTACATAGCGCAGGTCTACTGACGTCATCACGCTAGGTGATAGAAATGTGGAAGTGCTGTGAAACCGGAGTTTGCACTTGCAGCCTGATGAATTGTATGCACCTATGATATGCTTATGTGATCTTCACATACAGGTGAAACTCGAAAAAATTTGAATATCGTGCAAAAGTTCATTTATTTCACTAATGCAACTTAAAAGGTGAAAAGAGAAAGATGAGAGACATGAACAATGCAGAAGAGCTGAAGCCATTATTGAAGCATCCTGGTCTTCCATAACACCTCAGCAGTGCCACAGGCTGATGGCTTCCATGCCACGCCGCATTGAGGCAGTAATTGCTGCAAAAGGGGCCCAAACCAAGTACTGAGTACATATGCATGCTTATACTTTTCAGAGGTCCGATATTGTTCTATGTACAATCCTTGTTTTATTGATTGCATGTAATATTCAAATTTTCTGAGATTGTGGATTTGGGGTTTTCATGAGCTGTAAGCCATAATCATCACAATTATGACAAATCATGGCTTGAACTATCTTGCATTGCATGAAATGAGTCTATCTCATATATTAGTTTCAGCTTTTAAGTTGCATTAGTGAAATAAACTAACTTTTGCACGATATAAAAAAAATTCGAGTTTCACCTGTATGTGAGATTAATCCTTTAATTTTTATTAAAGCTATTTAAAGTACTTCACTGTTGCCAGTATCTTTTATATTGTTGGGGACTCTATACTGAGAGAATCATCTGTGGTCTAGATCAGTGTTTCTCAACTCCAGTCCTCAAGGTCATGTTTTCAGAATTTCCCTCAGATGAAATCGCTGTGGTAATTACTAAGGCAGTAAACTGATAAAATCACCTGTGCAAAATAATGGAAAGCCTGAAAACATGACCTGTTGGGGTGCCTTGAGGACTGGAGTTGAGAAACTCTGGTCTAGATGGATTAATATTGGTGCTGGGCAATGGAGTATAACGTGATGTTAGACCTTCCATGCATAGGGTTAATTTATAAAGGTGAGTTGGTTTCTGATGGGGATTTACACTGGGTGTGTTTTCATTATCTGATTATTGACACAGCGGTGGCTGGAAGACTTTTTTATGCTTGGACTCTTGTTTAGGCACTTCTTTTTGGATTTGCACTGTTTATATGGGCGCTCCTTTATGTGAAGGGACCAAACATGCTTTATGCCTAGCAGAATCAGTACCAGCATAAAAATGAATAACTCTTCTGTATTTTACAATAAAGCTTACCAATAAGAAGTCTAACTTCTTATTGTGAAACCAAGCTCTTTCAGAAAGTTTTATAATTGTGCTTTGTACAGTATGGCAGTTATGGGTTATTAAACTTTTTAGAACTTTGAGGCTGGGTTCACACATGCTGTGGCTCACAGCAGGGGTCTGGTGCGTCCCCGTTCACTGATTCAGGTGTGAATTCAGGTGCTAAAGACGCACAGAATCCTTTCAAAATGTGGACCGCGACCGCCCTGGAGGTGTGTGAACCGACTCTATTGAGAGCTGGTCATGCTCTCCTGTCATGCGAATTGGATGTGGAGAAAACCATATCCAATATGCATAAATGTGAACCCAGCCTGAATGTTGAAATACACACATTTGTTTCAGATTCAATGTGATGGCTGTACACCTATCCTGTGCTAATTTAGGATGCAAAACTTTGGCTGATTAAACCCCCCCAACTTTACTGTAATGGTATATGGAAGAAATATTTGGCCTCCCTTTGGCCCTGTATTGTTATACACATTGCAGACATGTACAGTGATTTTCAAAATGTTTATGAAAATATGATTCAAGCCTACTCTCTTTTGGCTGAATCATAGCAAGTACGGTGAACAGTGTATATATAAAGGGTCCCTATCAAATATATAGGGGGTCCATATAGTGAACTTGGTGTTGAGTTATTCACTTTACGGTCAACACTGGGGACAAGGGGGGACTCTTTACGTCTAGAGGTAAAGAGATTTCATCTCCAAATACGGAAAGGTTTCTTCACAGTAAGAGCTGTGAAAATGTGGAATAGACTCCCTCCAGAGGTGGTTCTGGCCAGCTCAGTAGATTGCGTTAAGAAAAGCCTGGATTCTTTCCTAAATTTACATAATATAACTGGGTACTAACATTTATAGGTAAAGTTGATCCGGGGAAAATCCAATTGCCTCTTGGGGGATCAGGAAGGAATTTTTTCCCCTGCTGTAGCAAATTGGATCGATCATGCTCTGCTGGGGTTTTTCGCCTTCCTCTGGATCAACTGTGGGTATAGAATTGGGTATATGGGATTGTCTGATATTATTATTATTATTTTTTTTATGGTTGAACTGGATGGACTTGTGTCTTTTTTCAACCTGACTAACTATGTAACTATGTATTTTCCTTGTAGAACATTATTTGATGGTATTGATTACTCTTCTTACGACTCTTCCTTTTACAGTAGTGCTAAAGGAGACTTGACAAAGCTTGGTCGTGTGCTATTTAATCTTTTCAGTAAAGCAGTTGTCATTAAATAGTAAGAGAGAAACTCTATACATATTGCATACATATGGTTGCCAGGAGTCAATGTCAACTTGATGGCAATGATAAAAAATTGATAAAAAAGAGAATGGAAAAAATCTTAAACATTTGTCTGGACTGTATTGTTATCTGCAGTGCACCCCCATTGGGGAGATGCTATCTCACTCCTGTCCAAATGACTTTCTTTGTAATCATCTTCTGTCCAAAGTACATAAAGTGTTCTGAAAGGTGAGACATAGAGCTCTAAAATCCTAATGCAATTTATTGTAGATATGAAAGAAGTGAAAAGTAGAAGGAACTATTACATACAGCAAGTATTGGGGTGGTAGTATTTTCTGTGCCTTAGTTTACATCTGTATGTAGACAAAGCATCCAGTCTGTATAGTTTACATTTTGTAAAGGGATAATCATTTTGTAGTTTCGATTTCCAGCATAGAAGTGATTTTATTTTTTTTAAGGAAATAAATATACGCAGTACAGATCATGGAGATATGTAGCCAATAACTGAAATCTGTATATAACCTAGGCAATGTCATTCTCTCTTTGTCCCTTTTATTAAGCTTCTCATTGTTTATATCAGTTTTACGTTAAATGTTGTACTTTGAAAGATTCTCAGCTCTCAAGGGCATGCCAAGCTCAAGATAATTTACAATCTGTATGCAACAAGTTGCTATAAACAAATTTACCGTGTGTGTTTTAGAAATAAATCTTTAGGCAGTCAGCAGGCATAATCTTTTATGAGAAATATTTTATAGACGTTTTTCAGAAGGAATTAAACAGAAAGACAAGGAGGCCAGAGCAAAACACATTCAAGGCCACTGTAGGAAAAGATAGCATGTATGGTATTGTATATTAACAAAGACACAAGTTCTTCTTTCTTACAACCAAAACACAGTCATGGTCAGACTACAGTGTTTTCCTTTACATATTGCATTAAACATGATAAGCCATGCTGAAAAGCTAGCTTTGTTTTTCTTTAACCAAGTTCAAAATTACAGCTGCATGATTAGTAGTAAGCATGTACAGTCTATAGCGTAGTATGTATAGTACTCTGTAGCCATTGAATCAAAAGAGAATCTGGCTGTGACGTGATAATGTTTAAATAATGACAAATAAATACAGAAGCATTTGGTGCCTTGCCAGTAATGCTGTGTGCATTAAGTTCAACAAGAATGACTGTAGGATAGAAAAAGCAAGAATCAGTTAGAAAAAGGGAGGACTGATTTTTTTTTTTTTTTTGTGGTGTGTTCTGCTCTGAATTGTACCCTCCTCCTCTCTAGAGCTTGCTGAATACCTGTGCAGTGCTGAGCTCCAGTATGATTCCTGATCAGACTAACATCAGGTTGTGTTCTGTTCTCAGGTGTCTGTCCATGTGCTAACTCTCAAGCCTTGGCAAATAGACGGTCAACAGCCATGCAACATTCTCGCTGTCAATAGTTACGACCATGCCCCTCCACAGCAAATCCCCAGGAATAACTTTGTTGCATCAGATTCAAGGAACTGAACTGGAGACAATAAGCAGACCACCGCTGAAGTTACCCCTTGAAAGATCCCTTGGCGAAATGTACGTTGATAGCAATAGGACAGGAATTTTTAACTACCCAGAGGGCACCACGTATGACTTTACTGCTGCTACTGCACCAGTCTACAGCTCTGCCAGCCTCAGCTACGCCACCAGTTCTGAGTCTTTTGGATCAAGTAGCCTAACTGGGCTTCATTCTTTGAACAACGTGCCACCGAGTCCAGTGGTTTTTCTACAAACAGCACCACAGATTTCCCCCTTTATCCACCACCATGGCCAGCAGGTGCCCTACTATTTGGAGAGTGAGCAAGGCTCTTTCGGAGCAAGAGAAGCTACTCCTACTACATTTTACAGGTAATTTTTACAATGTGCAGTAAAATATGCTTTACAACCTTTCCAGGATCTCCTGCATTACAACTTCAGAGCCACAAATTCTTATTCAACTCTTTATCCATCTGTTTTTTCACATCATAATGCAAGCTGTTTTGATCGTTTTAAATGTTATTGTTTCATCTAAGAAGCTTGTTTAATAAGACACAGTGCGAGAGTAAACCTCACGTGCACAGTGCATTAATCTAAAGTGACCAATCAGACTGAATTTAATTATGAGAAAACATTTTAGTCTAAGCGATTGCTGTTGGTAACTAAGTAACTATAATTTACACATTATTTTGCCTTTTTTAAATAAGACTTTTAGGCCCTTTCTGTAGAGCTTTAAGTGTTGACAGGCACCCAGATCCCATTTTCATAATTTTTTAATTGTTGAATACTTTTGTGGTGATTCTTCGTATTTAAAAAAAATATTAGATGACTTGTAAAATTTATTCAGATTTTTATATTGATGTCAAACCTTTTTTCTTGTGATATATATATAAGTCTAGTACTGCAAGACAGAAAACATGCAGATAGAATATTTCTAGCTAGTTACC
Source organism: Rana muscosa (assembly GCA_029206835.1). Taxonomy (NCBI): domain Eukaryota; kingdom Metazoa; phylum Chordata; class Amphibia; order Anura; family Ranidae; genus Rana; species Rana muscosa. Next base: position 78,304,974 of record CM055121.1, read on the forward strand.
TACTGAAAATCTCTCTCTCTCTCGAAAAAGTGGAAACACTTGAGATACATTATAACACCTAATACAGTTAGCACTTTTATTGGAATATATTAAAAAAAAATAGTACTATTAATACTTCTTTTAGCCTTAAGGTTCCAAAAATTATTTTGCTTATGTTCTGATTTTCTGCATTTTGCATGAAAGATAATATTTGACAGCAAGCTAAAATTAAGCAGCTACCGTTGCCAATATTACCATGTTTATGTTTGTTGCTCTCATTGGTTATAGTCTTGAAGACATTTATAGTGAATAACTGTAAATTTCCCAACAAAATGCTTGTGCTTGCTTAATTGGTTTAATAATCTTGCAAGTTGTAGGAGCTGGCAACAAAGAGAATTTAACAATGGGCAGCAAAATCTAACTTCCTTTTTTTCCCCCCACATAGTTGGCTTTTAATTTGGCCTTTTTTCTCTTATTAACCAATATACTATTTTCAACACATTCATTTTCAATTATATGGACTCAAAAGTGATATTGTAGCCTAAAAGCAAAGTAGTAATTGTTAACACAACCCGTTTCCTAGTCATTTCTATTTTACATTCAGCTATTTAACAATACTAATATTTTTTTAAAACAAAAACCCATAAACCGCTATGTCTGATAACATCCAATAAAATTTAGTTAATTTTATTAGCTATAAGTTGTTATTATGGGACATAAAGGCATTTATTCTTGTGCCACAAAGTAGTCAACCTGCAAAGTTTTATGTTTTTGAAATGCCTTGATTATTTACAGAGTAAACAGGAGGCTGGACTGGGGTTTATAGGCTTTCTGTCACTTTCTGTAGTAATAAATATGTTTAATGCGCATGGTGTGTACACCTACCAGATGGCACCAGGTCATTGTGACAAACCAAACTGTGATTTACATGTTGGAATTAACCCCTTTCAATGTACTCTGTTGCTTGCTTTGAACTATTCTACGATCTATCTGCTGTCATTGTAGCAACAAAAATTAGTTATGCTGACACAAATCTAATTAATCAAAATTATCAATATTTGTAATGCTGTTAAAAGATAGGGATGCCATGTATGGCCTGAACCAATATTCATGTGTTTAGCAAATGATTTAGACACTAAGGAATGTTTTATTTTGTAGTGGAATGTAAATGGCAACTGTACAGTCCATGCAAATATGGATGCCAGATGCTTAATGACTTATATTACAATTTAAGTCTTAGAAAACACCAAATCATGTTTATTGTTCACTAATAGTTTATTTATTTTTTTGCGCCTTACCCATTGCTAACACTAGCTTTTATTATGGAAGATGTACGTGATTTTGTGTATGGTGTGTCACTTTAACTCTGTGGCATATAAATAAAATGTGTACGTCTTATAGGACCTGTTGTTGGCAGGACGTGTATTTATGGGTAGTAGATTTTGTTCTTTTTCAGAAAAAGACATCTCTTTACATGTTGATATTTTATAGTTCAAATTACTAATATTTATTGTGCAACTAGTTACATTGTTGGGTTACAAATGACACTTTACCATGGAGTTCTACAAAAAAAAATGGAAATCCCAACCACAGGGCAAATCCAGGAGAATGTAAAAAAAAACAAAAAACTTTGTTAAGCAAGGTTCAATTAACTTCAATAGGGAAACAAATCCTTAATTATTCTTAAAGGTAAACTCCCCAGATCAACATTGTAAAATAATATTTTTTACAAATATTAGTAGCCATTTCAATTTATGCCACATTCAGCTTGTTTCACAAATTATATTGGGCTTGACTGGAACCCTTTTTGGTAAGTTATGGTTAAACCCATTTTCCTCCAGTTGCAAAACTATTTTCATATTTATTCATACCACGGGTTGACATCTACGTTGTAGTTGGTGAGGACTTCAAATGGTGTTCTAAAATCATTTTTTGTTATATATTGTTTAGTGGTGTCACATGTTTCTGGTGTTTATAAATAGGGATGAGCCGAACACCCCCCGGTTCGGTTCGCACCAGAACCTGCGAACGGACCGAAAGTTCGCACAAACTTTAGAACCCTATTAAATACAATGGACGCGAACGTTCAAAATCAAAAGTGCTAATTATAACAACTAATATGCAAGTTATCATCCTAAAAAGGGTTTGGGGACCCGGGTCCTGCCTCAGGGAACATGTATCAATGCAAAAAGAAGTTTTAAAAACGGCAGTTTTTTCGGGAGAAGTGATTTTAATGATGCATAAAGTGAAAATAAAAGTGAAATATTCCTTTAAATATCGTACCTGGGGGGTGTCTAAAGTTTGCCTGTGAAGTGGTGCGTGTTTCCCGTGTTTAGAACTGTCCCTGCACAAAATGAAATTTCTAAAGGAAAAAAAGTCATTTAAAACTGCTTGCGGCTTTAATGTAATGTCTGGTCCCGGCAATATGGATGAAAATCATTGAGAAAAATGGCATGGGTACTCCTCCCCAGCCCACTACCAGCCCCTTTGTTGTTTTGTTTGGATATTAAGGGGAACCCTGCACCCAAATTTAAAAAAGGCCCTATATACTCTGAACAGCAGTATACAGGCAGTGCAAACAAGACAGGGACTGTAGGTTTGTTCTTAAGTAGAATCTGTTTGTAATTTGGAACAGGTACATTTTTTAAGTGTAGCTCCAGCCCAAAAATCTATTTTAAGCTTTTGGAAAACATAGGGAAGGGTTATCACCCCTGTAACATTTGTTTTGCTGTCTGTGCAGTGTGCACCTGTTCAGAACATTTCACCTCACTTTCCGTGCCAATGACAAATGTTTTTTGAAAATTTGTTTTTTTTATTGAAACAAGGATTGGTGATAAAGCATTTGTAGAGAGGAGACACTTTTTTCCCATATTAACTCTTACAGGAGAGAATTTCCCTTCCTAGGGGTAGATTTCCTCTCACTTCCTGTTGTCTCCTTCCGTTTGCAAGTAGGAGTCATTTGTAAGTTGGATGTTTAAATGTAGGGGCCTGCCCTATATACTCTGCAGAAATTTGGCCCTTGGGTGTTGGTGTTGCCACAACACTGTAAGCCCTCACAGTTACTCTTGGTGGGCGCTAGAACGCCCTGCTGTGAACTATTATATCAAGAATTGTAATTACATGCCATTGTTGAACAGTAGTAGGAAAAATTGGGCCTTTGGTGGTGGTGCTGGTGCCTAGAGTTGAGCGGACACCTGGATGTTCGGGTTCGACGGGTTTCGGCCGAACTTTGCAAAAAAGTTCGAGTTTGGACCCGAACTTGACCCGAATATGACCCCGAACCCGAACCTCATCCCCATTGAAGTCAATGGGGACCCGAACTTTTGAGGACTCAAATAGCTCTAAAAAAGTAATGGAAAGGGCTAGAGGGCTGCAAATGGCAACAAAATGTTGTTAAGAGCATGGCAAGTGCTCTGCAAACAAATGTGGATAGGGAAATAACTTAAAATAACATAAAATACATAAAAAAATAAAATAATAATCTTGACCTAGGAGGACGAGGTCCATATGGAGTAGGATGTTGAGGTGTAGGTGGAAGCGGCGGTGGAGGAGGACGAGGTAGCCAACACTGGTTTTTCTTTGAATTTTTTTTTTTTAGGGTACACTCCAAAAGAGTGAGAAAGATCAAAAATACCACAATAGCTGGGTAAGGCCGGTATACATGTCTATTCTGCACAAGGTACGGACAAGTCCTGTGGGATCCATGCCTGGTTCATTTTAATGAACGTGAGCTTGTCCACATTGGCTCTGGACAGGTGGCTGCGCTTGTCTGTGATAACGCCCCCTGCCGTGCTAAATACACGTTCAGATAATACACTGGCTGCAGGGCAGGCCAGCACCTCCAAGGCATAAAGGGCAAGCTCAGGCCATGTGCCCAATTTGGAGACCGAGAAGTTGAAGGGGGCAGACCCGTCATTCAGTACGTGTAGGCGTGTGCACACATACTGCTCCACCATGATGGTGAAATGCTGCCTCCTGCTAAGATGTTCCATATCAGCTGGTGGTGCTGGTTGTTGTGGCGTGCTGACAAAGCTTTTCCACATTTCGGCCATGCTAACCCTGCCTTCTGAGGTGCTGGCGGTGCCCCGGCTGCGTTGGCAACCTCTTCCTCCTCCTCTGCCTTCGCCTTGTGCTTCCACTGTGCCCCCACTGTCTGGTGGGAATGCCACCAGCAGCGCGTCTACCAGCGTGCGCTTGTACTCACGCATCTTACGATCAGGCTCCAGTGAGGGAATTAAGGACGGTACGTTGTCCTTGTAATGGGGATCCAGCAGCGTGGCCACCCAGTAATCAGCACCAGTTAGAATGTGGGCAACTCGGCGGTCGTTGCTGAGACACTGCAGCATGTAATCGCTCATGTGTGCCAGGCTGCCCAGAGGCAACAAAAAGCTGTCCTCTGTGGGAGGTGTATCATCTGTGTCCTCTGTATCCCCCCAGCCACGCACCAGTGATGGCCATGAGCTGGTCAGGGTGCCACCCTGCTGTGAACATGGTTCCTCCTCCTCCTCCTCATCCTCCACCTCATCATTCTCCAGAGCTGTGCCCTTGCTGGACAATTGTGTACCTGCCGTTTGTTGGTGCAGGAACCCACCCTCGGAGCCACTTGTGAATGACTGCCCTGAAAGCCTTGGAAATGATTCCTCTTCCTCCTCCTGTGCCACATCCTCTTCCATCATCGCCCAAAGCATTTTTTCAAAGAGGCATAGAACTGGGATAGTAACGCTGAGAACGGCGTCATCGGCACTGGCCATGTTGGTGGAGTACTCGAAACAGTGCAACAAGGCACACAGGTCTCGCATGGAGGCCCAGTTATTGGTGGTGAAGTGGTGCTGTTCCACAGAGCGACTCACGCATGCGTGCTGCAGATGAAACTCCACTATCGCTTGCTGCTGCTCGCACAGTCTGGCCAGCATGTGCAAGGTGGAGTTCCACCTTGTGGGCACATCACATATGAGGCGGTGAGCGGGAAGGCCGAAGTTACGCTGCAGTGCTGACAGGCGAGCAGCAGCAGGGTGAGAACGCCGAAAGTGCGCACAGATGGCCCGCACTTTATGCAGCAGCTCTGGCATATCAGGGTAATTTTTAAGGAACCTCTGCACTCTGCACCACCAAATTCAGCACATGCGCCAGGCAAGGGATGTGCGTCAAACCGGCTAGGCCCAGAGCTGCTACGAGATTTCACCCATTATCGCACACCACCAGGCCGGGCTTGAGGCTCACTGCCACCACCACTCATCGGTCTGTTGTTCCATGTCCCTCCACAACTCCTGCGCGGTGTGGGGTTTTTCCCCCAAACAGGAACGTTTTATAACTGCCTGCTGTCGTTTACCCCTGGCTGTGCTGAAGTTGGTGGTGAAGGTGTTACGCTGACCGGATGAGGAGGCGGTAGAGGATGAGGAAGCAGCGTAGGAAGAGTTAGCAACAGGAGGCAAACTGAAGCGCCCTGCAATCCTCGGTGGTGGAAGGACATGCGCCAAACTGCTATCTGCCTCAGGCCCAGCCACCACTGCATTTACCCAGTGTGCTGTTATGGAGATATAACGTCCCTGACCATGCTTACTGGTCCACGTATCCGTAGTTAGGTGGACCTTGTCACAGATGGCGTTGCGCAGTGCACACCTGATTTTGTCCCCCACTTGGTTGTGCAGGGAAGGGATGGCTCGCCTGGAAAAGTAGTGGTGGCTGGGCACGAAATACTGTGGGACAGCCAATGCCATCAGGCTTTTAAAGCTCTGCGTCTCCACCAGACGGAATGACAGCATTTCAAAGGCCAGGAATTTTGAAATGCTGGTATTCAGGCCCAGGGATCGCGGGTGGGTAGGGGGGTACTTCCTCTTCCACTCCAGTGTTTGGGAGATAGAGAGCTGAACGCTTCCATGGGACATTGGAGATGGTTGGTGACCCAGTGTTGCTGGCAGATCCTCTGTTTGCGGGATGGCAGGTGCCACTGTCACTACAGAGGTGGATGAAGAGGCCGAAACTGCAGCAGAAGAGGAAGCAGGAGGAGCCAGAGACCTTTCTTGGTTTTTGAGGTGTCTACTCCACTGCAGCTCGTGCTTTGCACTTAGATGCCTGGTCATGCAGGTTGTGCTCAGGTTGAGAACGTTTATGCCTCGCTTCAGGCTCTGATTGCACAGCGTGCAAACCACTTGTCATAAGCACATTGTCTGAAGAACTGCCACGCTAGGGAACTCCTTGGACCTGGCTTTGGTGTGCTCGGTCCCTTGCTGTGTTGGGCAGTAGCAGGCGTACTGTCTAGGGGACGGACGCTCCGCTTTTGCACCCTGCTCCCTCTTCTGCTGTGCTGGTGGCTCTGTGCGACCACCGCCTCTTCCTCCAAACTACACAGGTCACCTGCATCACGTTGATTCCATGTGGGGTCGAGGACCTCATCGTCCTCCACATCATCTTCCACCCAGTCTTCACCCCTGCCCTCCTTGTCGGTCTGCACAATTGCGAAAGCAGCAGCAGTTGGCACCTGTGTTTCTTCATCATCCGAGACGTGCTGCGATAGTCCTCCCATGTACTCATCTTGAAACATAAGTGGTTGGGCATCGGTGCACTCAATCTCTTCCACTTCTGGGGCAGGGCTAGGTGGATGGCCCTGGGAAACCCTGTGAACAGAGTCATCAAAAAGCAGAAGAGACTGCTGCATGACTTGGGGCTCAGACTGCTTGGCTGATTTGCAAGGGGGTGAAGTGAAAGACTGATGGACATCGGCTGCAGGTGCCAACTCTGATCTTTCAGCAGGAGACTGGGTGGGAGACAATGTGAAGGAACTGTAGGCACTGTCAGCAACCCATTCTACTATCGCCTGTACTTGTCCTGGCCTCAACATTCGGAGAGCCGCATTAGGCCCGACCAAATACCGCTGCAGGCTCTGTCGCCTACTCGCACCTGAGGAAGGTGTTTCACTTGTGCGTGTAGCTGGCACAGATCGACCACGTCCTCTCCCTGCAACAGGAGCTCCACCAGCAGCACCACGACCGGGGCAATGTCCCTTATTTGACGTTCTCCTCATATTTCTCAAATTTAGGATCTTGCCCTAAATGGGTGTTTTTTGAATAGCAGAATATAACAACAGTATCTAAAGTGTGTATCTCACACGTACAGATATGCAGGAAACACTGCAATTATTATTTTTTTGCCCTAAATGTGTTTTTTTTGAATAGCAGAATGGAGCAACAATATCTAAAGGGTGTATCTCACAGGTACAGATATGCAGAAAACGCACCAAAAATTTTTTTTTTGCCCTAAATTATTATTTTTTGAATAGCATAATAAAACAACAGTATCTAAAGTGTGTATCTCACACGTACAGATATGCAGGAAACACTGCAAAAAAATTTTTTTTCCCTAAATATGTGTTTTTAGAATAGCAGAATAGAGCAACAGTATCTAAAGGGTGTATCTCACACATACAGATATGCAGAAAACACACCAAAAAATTTATTTTTTCCCTAAATTATTATTTTTTTGAATAGCAGAATAGGAGAACAGTATCTAAAGTGTGTATCTCACACATACAGATATGCAGAAAATGTTGCCCAAAAATTTTTTGGGGACAAATTTTTTTTTTTTGGAATAGCAGAATAAAACAACAGTATCTAAAGTGTGTATCTCACTAAATACAGATATGCAGGAAACGCAGCAAATTTTTGAATTTTGTGCCCTAAATGGGTGTTTTTAGAATAGCAGAATAGACCAACAGTATCTAAAGGGTGTATCTCACAGTAACATATGCAGTGCTGGTGCACTGAGCTTGCATAAAATGCCCGCCGACGCCAACCTAACTAACAGACGGATAAAAGTTATCTTTTCTCTGGCACTGGGCTCAGGGCAGGGTAAAAAGATTGTGCACCGCACCCACACAACAAAATCAAGGTAGATCGCTGAGTAATTTGATTTCTGAATCAGGACTCCTATCTAATTCTATCCCTCAAAGCAGCAGCAGCAACCTTTCCCTACACTATCGAAAGCAGAGTGACATGCTGTGCTATGTGCCTCAAGCTTATATAGAGGCTGGGTCACATGCTGCACTGGCCAATCACAGCCATGCCATTAGTAGGCATGACTGTGATGGCTTCTAAGGGCACACGAGTTAAACAAATGTTGATTGGCTGCCCTGCAGCTTTTTAAAATGCGCCATTACATTGCCGAACACCGAACCCAAACCCGAACCCGAACATACAGTAAATTGTTCGGGTTCGGGTCTGGGTACCAAAAACCCAAAAGTCTGGTACGAACCCGAACTTTACAGTTCGGGTTCGCTCAACCCTACTGGTGCCATAACACTGTAAGTCCTCACAGTTATTCTTGGTGGGCGCAGGAATGGGCCCTGCTGTGAGATATTAGATCAAGAATTGTAATTACATGCCCCTGTTGAACAGGGGCAGAAAAATTGGGCCTTTGGTGGTGGTGGTGGTGTTGCCACAACACTGTGAGCCCTCACAGTTACTCTTGGTGGGCGCAGGAATGGGCCCTGCTGTGAACTATTAGATCAAGAATTGTAATTACATGACATTGTTGAACAGTGGTAGGAAAAATTGGGCCTTTGGTGGTGGTACTGGTGCCACAACACTGTAATTCCTCACAGTTACTCTTGGTGGGGGCAGGAATGGGCCCAGCTGTGAAATATTAGATCAAGAATTGTAATCACATGCCCCTGTTGAACAGGGGCAGAAAAATTGGGCCTTTGGTGGTGGTGGTGGTGGTAGTGCTGGTGCCACAACACTGCAAGTCCTCACAGTTACTCTTGGTGGGGGCAGGATTGGCCCAGCTGTGAAATGTTAGATCAAGAATTGTAATCACATGCCCCTGTTGAACAGGGGCAGAAAAATTGGGCCTTTGGTGGTGGTGGTGGTGCTGGTGCCACAACACTGTAAGCCCTCACAGTTACTCTTGGTGGGCGCAGGAATGGGCCCTGCTGTGAATTATTAGATCAAGAATTGTAATTATATGCCCCTGTTGAACAGGGGCATAAAAATTGTGCCTTAGGCACTGGTGCCACAACACTGCAACCCCTCACAGATACTGTACTTGGAGCGCAGCAATGAGCCCTGTTGCAAAGTATTGCATCAAAAATTGTAATTGCATGCCCCTGTTAAACAGGGGCAGAAAAATTGGGCCTTAGGCACTGGTGCTGGTGCCACAACACTGCAACCCCTCACAGATACTGTAGTTGGAGCGCAGCAATGAGCCCTGCTGCAAAGCATTGCATCAAAAATTGTAAATACACACCCCTGTTAAACAGGGTTTGAAAAATTGGGCCTTAGCCACTGGTGGTGGTGCCCAGAACCAAAAATGTTCTTTCAAGCTATCAGCATGATCATTGAGGAGGAAGAGGATAGTCACTCAGCATCAGCATAGGCAGTCTTGAAGGGATCTGACATTTCAAAAAAAATTATTCGGTTACATCAGCATCAGGTGCTTGGTAGCTGGTGGTGATCCAAGACTGATTCATTTTTATGAAAGTCAGTCGATCGACTGAGTCAGTGGACAGGCACACCCTGTGATCGGTTACAAAGCCTCCAGCAGAACTGAATGTGCGTTCCAAAAGAACGCTGGATGCAGGACAGGCCAGTACCTCAATTGCATACTGTGCAAGCTCTGGCCAGTGATCCATCCTCAAGACCCAGTAACCCAGAGGATTTTCAGTGGGAAAGGTGTCCAAATTTGATCTTACCCCTAGGTATTCCTGCACCATGTAAACCAGACGCTGGCGATGGTTGCTGGAAGCGATCATACCTTGGGGCTGCGTACTAAAAAATTGTCTGAATGCATCAGTCAGACGGCCACCTTCTCCACCGCTCCTTCTTTGACTGACCGGAGCCTCAGCAACACGTTGTCCAGGACCAGGAATTTGTAACCTCCCAGTCTCTGGGAACGCGTTGCACAGACCTTTCTGCAAGGCCTCCCGAAGATGCTACATTCTCCACGCGCTCTGCGACGGCAAGATAAGGTCCGCAACCTTACCCTTGTAACGTGGATCAAGGAGGGTTGCCAGCCAGTAATGATCCCTCTCCTTGATCGCACGAATACGAGGATCCTTCCGCAGGCTTTGCAGGATCAGGGAGGCCATGCAGCGTAGGTTTGCTGAGGCATTCGTTGCGGAGTCCTCTGGGTCACTGAGGACGGCATGATCCGCAGCCACCTCCTCCCAGCCACGTACAAGTCCATGGGTGTCTTGGAACTGTAATTGATCCCTTGAAGACTGCTGCTGATGCTGAGTGCTAGGCTGCAGCTGCATGCTGACACAATAATCTTCCTCCTCCTCCTCCTTGTCCTCTTCCTGTGTGATAGCCGGGCCAGCAGGAACACTGTCTGGATAAAGGGGGTCTTGAGAGGTAAGGAAGTCCTCCTCTTCCTGCCTCTGTTCTGCCTCAAGTGCCCTGTCCATTATTCCACGCAGCGTGTGCTCCAACAGGTAGACAAGAGGGACAGTGTCACTGATGCATGCACTGTCATTGCTCACCATCCTCGTGGCCTCCTCAAATGGTGCCAGGACAGTGCATGCATCCCTGATCATGGCCCACTGGCGTGGGGAAAAAAATCCAAGCTCCCCTGACCCTGTCCTGGTGCAATATTGCAACATATACTCATTGATGGCCCTCTGCTGCGTGTGGAGCCGCTGCAGCATGGCCAACGTACAGTTCCACCTGGTGGGCATGTCACAGATTGGCGGTTCTTGGGCAGGTTGTAATCCTTTTGCAAAAAGCATGGAAAGTTTCCCCAGGGGGGGTTTTTATCAGCAAAGTATTTATGAAAAATATGTTCAATTAAAAGTATTTATTTTGTCATAGAATGAATTCAATGTAAAAGAAATTACAGATATTAGCTCTGGTCTGCGACACAAATAATGGGTGATGGGTGATATATCATCACCCATGGCAAACAATAAACCAAGGAGACCTGGATTTCCATTACATTGCAAAATTGTAGTCCATATGAATACCCCGATGCATTTCGACCTTATCATTGCACGGAAATTGCTCCCTCCAGTGGCCCTTCGGAAGAGCTCGACTGTGGGAACATTCAAGGGGAGAAACGCAGGAGGGTGCGGAGGGGACATACGGACATTTTGGGACCACCAGATGCAACTACCATGCGGCAATTCTGGTTTTGGGATACATTTGCACCTCTCCATCCCCGGAATAGTAAATATACCACCAGATATGTAGAGACGCAATAGTGATAACTCTTGTTAATGTGTAATGCTGATGATGTTTTGCATATTGTAGAAAAATATTGATATTTTCTAAACTAGAATTTTTTATAAACATTTTCCTAGAATTAAAAACCCCTGAAGAGACCGGCAATGATGAGGTTGAAATGCATCGGGGTATTCATATGGACTACAATTTTGCAATGTAATGGAAATCCAGGTCTCCTTGGTTTATTGTTTGCCATGGGTGATGATATATGTTGTTATTTGTGTCGCACACCAGAGCTAATATCTGTAATTTCTCTTACATTGAATTCATTCTATGACAAAATAAATACTTTTGATTGAACATATTTTTCATAAATACTTTGCTGCTAAAAACCCCCCCTGGGGAAACTTTCCATGCTTTGTGTACGCCTATGGGGTATGCAGCATTGTCGACTCCTACATGTGTTTCCCTGTTTGTAATCCTTTTGCAGGTCAGCCAGCCGAGCACTGGCATTATATGACCGGCGGAAATGCCCACAGAGTTTCCTGGCCTGCTTCAGGACCTCCTATAAGCCCGGGTACCTGCCCAAGAACCGCTGCACCACCAAGTTAAGGACGTGAGCCAAACAGGGCACATGGGTCAGTTGTCCCTGTCGGAGGGTGGAGAGGAGGTTGGTGCCATTGTCGGAAACCACCTTTCCTGGCTTAAGCTGGAGTGGCATCAACCACCTCTGAGCCTGCCCCTGCAGAGCTGACAGAATCTCTGCCCCAGTGTGGCTCCTGTCCCCCAAGCACACCAGCTCAAGCACCGCATGGCATCTTTTTGCCTGCGTACTTGCGTAGCCCCTTGAATGCCTACGGAGCACCGCTGGTTCCGAGGACAAAGCACAGGTAGAGGCCATGGAGGAAGAAGAAGAGGAGGGGGTGGAGGAGAGAGGAGTGTCAGAATCACCAGTAGTAACATTTTGGAGGCGTGGTGGCGGAACAACCTCCAACACTACTGCACCTTGTCCTGCATCCTTCCCAGCTGCCAGCAGAGTCACCCAATGCGCTGTGAAAGATAAGTAACGTCCCTGTTCATGCCTGCTGGACCATGAGTCAGCCGTAATATGCACCTTACCGCTGACCGCCCTGTCCAGCGAGGCCAAGACATTGCCTTCCACATGCCGGTAGAGAGCCGGAATCGCCTTCTGTGAGAAAAGTGGCGTTTGGGAACCTGCCACTGAGGAACCACACATTCCACAAACTCACGGAAGGGGGCAGAGTCTACCAACTGAAAAGGCAGCAGTTGAAGTGCTAGCAATTTAGCCGAGCTAGCATTCAACCGCTGGGCATGTGGCATGTGGCTGGGAGCGAAATTCTTTCGGCGGTGCAGCAGCTGGGGCAGGGAAATTTGCCTGGTACAATCGGACGTGTACCGATAGCAGATTGTCCGCAAGTACTTGGCTATGACACACCTAATTCTACACCTTCATTCCTCTCAGTGCAGGTTTCAGAGAGGACTGAAGGTATAGTGGGGTTGGAGATCCCAGCTGATGAGGAGCAAGGAGAGGTCCGCTTTGTTCTTTGGTGTGGGTCTTTTAGGTAAGCTTGCCAACGGACTGCATGGCAGGTCGACATATGTCTGGTCAAGCACGTGGTGCCCAAGCGGCTGATGTTTTGGCCATACGAGATACGCTTTAGACATATGTTGCAAATGGCAACAGTGTGATCTGCTGCACACGTCTGAAAAAAGGCCCACACCAAAGAACTTTTGGAATAACGCGCAGAGACAACAGCGCCCATCACATGCGGAGCTCTGCGGTGTGATGCAGTCGGTGTGCTGCCCTTAAGCTGGCTCCTCTCTCCTAACAGGCACCCACGTGGAGTCAGTGACCTCATCATCCTCTCCCTCCTCATCACTGGAGCAAATCTGGCAGTATGCTGCAGCTGAAGGAACATGACTGCCAGATAGCTGTCCTTGTTGGGCACCCCCTCTCTCTGGGCTCACATTACTACCCCCTCTCTCTGGGCTCACGTTGCTGCCTTCCTCCAGCTGGGTTCCATCATCGGAGCCTTCAAAACGCTGGGCATCCTCCAGGAGCATGTACCCAACACTGTGCTCAAACAGTTCGGGGGACTCCTCAAGAGGACATGGGGCTAGGGAAGGAGTGACTGATGCCATTGAGCCGAGGGAAGAGGCCGCTTTGGCAGCTGCTTTGCCAGACAAAGTACCCTGAGCCTGGGTGAGAGAGGACAAGGAGGATGAGGACGCCTTGGTCATCCACTTTACCAAGTCTTGGACATGTTGCGGCTCAACATGGCCAGCTGCCGAAAAGAAGGACAAGCGTGTCCCACGGCCACGTGCTGATGAGGATGCACCATGTCCAAGACCAGCAGCACTGTTGCCTCTAGACACAGAGCCTGTATGCCCTCTTTTATTGCCTCGTGACTGTCTGCCTCTCCTTGTTTGCCTTCCAGACATACTAATGGCCTGCAGTGAGATGTAGCTGCACAAAGGTGGGATGTATGTGTATGTGTATGTATATATATATATATATATATATATATATATATATATATATATATATATATATCTGTACTGATAATGCAGCTATCAGAATCAACTGCCTGCTGTGGTATTAGTATGGGGAAAGCAGAAATTGTCTTCAGTTAGTTTTAGGTGAAAACTGTGCAGAGAGGGACACAGTACACTAAATGAAAATACTTGCAGATCTCTGCCTGTAGTTTAATTATGAGAACACCACTATTAGTCACTAACTGTATTCAGGTAAGCTTTATGTGAACGCTATGCAAAGCACACAGTACACTAAGTGAAACACTGACTGTCTGAGCTAGCACAATCACCTGCCTGCCTGTCACAGTATAGAGAATAACAGGAACGGATCTAGCGAAACTGAATACAGTTTATAAATATATATCCTCTACACACTGTAACTGCAGCTAACTGACTCGCCTGCCTGCTCTATCTAACTCAATATAAATGACACTGTCTGTCTCTGTAATCTCTCATTAAACAACTCCAACACTGATGAGGAGGAGGAGGCACATCTCCAACGAGGCAGGATGCCCTCCGGGGGCCAGCGTAAGGGCAGCACACCGACTGAATCACACCGCAGAGCTCCGCCTGTGCAGGGCGCTGCCTCTGCTCGTTATTCCAAAAGTTCTTTGGTGTGGGCCTTTTTTGAATCGAGTGCATCAGATCGCACTGCTGCTATTTGCAACATATGTCTCAAGCGTATATCGCGTGGCCAAAACATCAGCCGCTTGGGCACCACATGCTTGACCAGACATATGTTGACCTGCCATGCAGCTCGTTGGCAAGCGTACCTTAAAGACCCACACCAAAGAACAAAGCGGACCTCTCCTTGCTCCTTATCAGCTGGGATCTCCAATCCCACTATACCTTCAGTCCTCTCTGAAACCTGCACTGAGAGGAATGAAGGTGTAGAATTAGGTGTGTCACGGCCAAGTACTTGCGGGCACTCTGCTAGCAGTACACCGACGTCCATTTGTAGCAGGCAAATTTCCCTGCCCCAGCTGCTGGACCGTCGAAAGAAGTTCACTCCCAGCCATCCACATGCCCAGTGGTTGAATGCTAGCTTGGCTAAATTGCTAGCACTTCAACTGCTGCCTTTTCAGTTGGTAGACTCGGCTCCCTTCAGTGAGTTTGTGCAATGTGCGGTTCCTCAGTGGCAGGTTCCCAAACGCCACTTTTTCTCACGGAAGGCGATTCCGTCTCTCTACCGGCATGTGGAAGGCAATGTCCATGCCTCGCTGGACAGGGCGGTCAGCGGTAAGGTACATATTACCGCTGACTCATGGTCCAGCAGGCATGGACAGGGACGATACCTTTCTTTCGCGGCCCATTGGGTCACTCTTTTGGCAGCTGGGAAGGATGCAGGACAAGGTGCAGTAGTGTTGGAGGTTGTTCCGCCGCCACGCCTCCAAAATGCTACTACTGGTTGTGACACACCTCTCTCCTCCACCCCCTCCTCTTCTTCTTCCTCCATGGCCTCTTCCTGTGCTTTGTCCTCGGAACTAGCGGTGCTCCGTAGGCGTTCAAGGGGCTACGCAAGTACGCAGGCAAAAAGATGCCATGCCGTGCTTGCGCTGGTGTGTTTGGGGGACAGGAGCCACACTGGGGCAGAGGTTCTGTCAGCTCTGCAGGGGCAGGCCAAGAGGTGGTTGACGCCACGCCAGCTTAAACCAGGAATGGTGGTTTGCGACAATGGCACCAACCTCCTCTCCGCCCTCCGACAGGGACAACTGACCCATGTGCCCTGTGTGGCTCACGTCCTTAACCTGGTGGTGCAGCAGTTTTTGGGCAGGTACCCGGGCTTACAGGATGTCCTGAGGCAGGCCAGGAAAGTCTGTGTGCATTTCCGCAGATCATATAATGCCAGTGCTCGGCTGGCTGAGCTGCAAAAGGAGTTGAACCTGCCCAAGAACCGCCTTATATGTGACATGCCCACCTGGTGGAACTCAACGTTGGCCATGCTGCAGCGGCTGCACACGCATCAGAGGGCCATCAATGAGTACCTGTGTGACTACGGCACCAGGACAGGGTCAGGGGAGCTTGGTTTTTTTCACCACGCCAGTGGGGCATGATCAGGGATGCATGCACTGTCCTGGCACCATTTGAGGAGGCCACGAGGATAGTGAGCAGTGACAGTGCATGCATCAGTGACACTGTACCTCTTGTCCACCTGTTGGAGCATACGCTGCGTGGAATAATGGACAGGGCACTTGAGGCAGAACCGAGGCAGGAAGAGGAGGACTTCCTTGCCTCTCAAGGCCCCCTTTACCCAGACAGTGTTCCTTCTGTCCCACCCATCGCACAGGAAGAGGACGAGGAGGAGGATGAGGAAGATTGTGTCAGCATGGAGGTGGAGCCTGGCTGTCAGGAAAGGTTCCATCCGCTGGTGGCATTTATTATTTATCTTGCAGTACTGTGGTCCACCAGCAGGTGTCTCCTGGCAGTTTGTAACTATCAGGAGAATCTTTCCCTGCTGGTGTTGTATTATCTTTTGGACGCAGTACTGGTTTCCACCAGCGGATGGATCCTGGCAGTGTGGAGCAGACTGCCCTCCCTCCGATCAGGTGTGACCTGAAGCTAATCAAGCATTCCTATAAATACCCGGCAGGTGTATACACACACTGCCCTGGTATCGTCCTTGTGCCCTGACCTGTAGCCTGTCTACTTGAACCTCGATTCCTGTAACCTGAACCTATTGTGTCTGTCCTGATCCCTGCTCTGCAGCCTGGTTGCCCCCTGCTTGATCCTGTCTCCCTGTCCCGATCCATCCATCCGTCCTCTCCCTGTCCTGTGTTCCTTACCCCATCTGCTGATCTCCCTGTGTATGACCTTGGCCTGGCTAACGTTTATGCTTCTGGAATACCCCTTTGTCCATCTGCCTGCCTGCTGTGTATGACCCTGACCTGGCCCTGTTTATGATTCTGGTTTCCCCATTACTTGCACATACTTGTCTGTTACTGTTATTATTTGTGGGTTCTGTTTGGTATTGGTTATTGTGCACTGTGTGGTTCGGAGGTGGTTGTATCTATACTATTTCACTTATCTTTAATAAATCATTATATTTCACTTACACACGTTTGGGTTTCCTTTGTTGCAGTTCACATAGTTCTGATCTTACCTGATATGTGACACTGGCACTCAGCATCAACAGCAGCAGTCTTTTAGGGATGATTTACAGTCCCAAGAAACCCGTGGACTTGTACGTGGCTGGGAGGATGTGGCTGCGGATCATGTCGTCCTTAGTGACCCAGAGGACTCCAGACCGAATGCCTCAGCTAACCTACGCTGCATGGCCTCCCTGATCCTACAAAGTCTGCGGAAGGATCCTCGTATTCTTCAGATCAAGGAGAGGGACCATTACTGGCTGGCCACTCTCCTTGATCCATGGTACAAGGGTAAGGTTGCGGACCTTATCTTACCATCGCAGAGGGAGCAGAGGATGAGAGATCTCCGGGAGGCCTTGCAGAAAGGTCTGTGCAACGCGTTCCCAGAGACTGGGAGGTTACAAACTCCTGGTCCTGGACAACGAGTTGCTGAGGCTTCGGTCAGTCAAAGAAGGAGCGGTGGGGAAGGTGGCCGTCTGACCGATGCGTTCAGACAATTTTTTAGTCCGCAGCCCCAAGGTATAATCGGTTCCAGCAACCATCGCCAGCGTCTGATATACATGGTGCAGGAATACCTAGGGGCAAGGTCAGACTTGGACACCTTTCCCACCGAAAATCCTCTGGCTTACTGGGTCTTGAGGATGGATCACTGGCCAGAGCTTGCACAGTATGCAATTGAGCTACTGGCCTGTCCTGCATCCAGCGTTCTTTCGGAATGCACATTCAGTGCTGCTGGAGGCTTTGTCACGGATCACAGGGTGCGCCTGTCCACCGACTCGGTTGATCGACTGACCTTCATAAAGATGAACCAGTCTTGGATCAACACCAGCTACCAAGCACCTGAAGCTAATATAACAATAATTTATTTTGAAATGTCACATCCCTTCAAGACTGCCTATGCTGATGCTGAGTGACTGTCCTGTTATGTTGACTGACTATCCTCCTCCTCCTCAATGATCCGATTCCTGATGATAGCTTGGAAGAACATTTTTGTTTTTGGGTGCCGCCACCAGTGGCTAAGGCCCAATTTTTCTCATTCCTGCACTCCAACTAGAGTATCTGGGAGAGGTTGCAGTGTCGTGGCACCAGTGCCTAAGGCCCAATTTTTCAGCCCCTGTTTAAAAGGGGCATGTAATTACAATTTTTGATGCAATACTTTGCAACAGGGCTCATTGCTGTGCTCCAAGTACAGTATTTGTGAGGGGTTGCAGTGTTGTGGCACCAGTGCCTAAGGCCCAATTTTTCTGCCCCGTTCAACAGGGGCGTGTAATTAAAAATTTTGATGCAATACTTTGCAACAGGGCTCATTGCTGTGCTCCAAGTACAGTATTTGTGAGGGGTTGCAGTGTTGTGGCACCAGTGCCTAAGGCCCAAATTTTCTGCCCCTGTTCAACAGGGGCATGTAATTACAATTCTTGATCTAATAATTCACAGCAGGGCCCATTCCTGCGCTCACCAAGAGTAACTGTGAGGGCTTACAGTGTTGTGGCAACACCACCACCATCAAAGGCCCAATTTTTCTGCCCCTCTTCAACAGGGGCATGCAATTACAATTCTTGATCTAATAATTAACAGTAGGGCCCATTCATGCTCCCACCAAGAGTAACTGTGAGGGCTGACAGTGTTGTAGCACCAGCACCACCACCAAAGGCCCAATTTTTCCTACCACTGTTCAACAATGGCATGTAATTACAATTCCTGATATAATAGTTCACAGCAGGGCGTTCCAGCGCCCACCAAGAGTAACTGTGAGGGCTCACAGTGTTGTGGCAACACCAACATCTAAGGGGCAAATTTCAGCAGAGTATATACGGCAGGCCCCTACTTTCAAACATCAAACTTACAAACGACTCCTACTTGCAAACGGAAGGAGACAAAAGGAATTGAGAGGAAATCTACCCCTAGGAAGGGAAATTCTGTCCTGTAAGAGTTAATATGGGAAAAAGGTGTCTCCTCTTTACTGATGCTTTTATCACCAATCCTTGTTTCGATAAAAACCCCACTTTTCAAAAAACATTTGTCATTGGGATGGAAAGTGAGGTGAAATCTTCTGAACAGGTGAACAGACAGCAAAACAAATGTTACAGGGGTGATAACCCTTCCCTATGTTTTCCAAAAAGCTTAAAAATATATTTTTTGGCTGGAGCTACACTTAAACAATGTACCTTTTCAAAATTACAAACAGATTGTACTTAAGAACAAACCTACAGTCCCTGTCTTGTTTGCACCGCCTGTATACTGCTGTTCAGAGTATATAGGGCCTTTTTTTATTTTGGGTGCGGGGTTCCCCTTAATATCCATACAAGACCCAAAGGGGCTGGTAATGGGCTGGGGTGGGGGGGGGGGGGGTGATGGGGTAGCCATGACATTTTTCTCAAAGATTTTCATCCATATTGCCAGGACAAGACATGACATTAAAGTCGCAAGCAGTTTTAAATGGCTTTTTTTCCTTTAGAAATGTCATTTTGTGCAGGGACAGTTCTAAACACGGGAAACACATGCCACTTCACAGGCATACTTTAGACACCCCCCAGGTATGATATTTAAAGGAATATTTCACTTTTTTTTTCACTTTATGCATCATTAAAATGACTGCTCCCGAAAAAACTGCAGTTTTTAAAACTTATTTTTGCATTGATACATGTCCCCTGGGGCAGAACCCGGGTCCCCAAACCCTTTTTAGGACAATAACATGCATATTAGCCATTATAATTAGCACTTTAGATTTCGAACTTTCGGTCCGTTCGCAGGTTCTGGTGCGAACCGAACCGGGGGGTGTTCAGCTCATCCCTAGTTTATATATGTATGCCCTGCTTTGACTGTTGGCACAGCATTGAACCTTTGCTCTTTCCAAACTGTATTGGCTGTTTTAGTTTGTCTGGTAGACATTTAGCCAAAGTAGATCTTCCTAATAAATTATATATATATATATATATATTGTGGTAGTGTGGTACCCCACCAGTGTAGTGACCCAGAATTCTCAACTGGATGGGTTGAGGGGCTCCAGGGAGTTTATGATGTACAGAGGAAACTGGCGTTTCAGTTTCCTCAGTCTTTAATAAAGTTCAATTTGGGACATGGAGCCCGGGGATATCTTAGAGATCCGGGTGGGATGAAATTCCCAGTCCTGGGTCCAGATTTTGAGATTTACCAGCACACTGACTGGTCAGGTGTGTGCTGGCCTATTTGTAGACACCTGACCATGGTTTTGGGCTCCACCCTCCTGAGGAGACCAGGCTTGCAAGGGAGAACCTAGAGTGTACAGGTGTGCACTGAAGTAGCTAGAGAAGCTGGAGCAGCTAGAGAGTGCAGGCTGCACTGTGAAACCCAGAGACCTGAGTCTGAGGTTACTGACAGGTGTCAGGAGGGCTCCATGCGGGAGCCTGAGCAGTGGTGCTGCTGCTGAAGAGAGCCAGGCGGCTCGGTATTTTCATTTGCAACTTTTGCATGGGTGAGCCAGGAGGCTGAACATACAACTGTTTAATGTTGATGATGAAAACCCCCTGTGAGGGAAAACACATTTGTTTGTTTTCATTTCTGGAACTTTGTTTGATTTTCTTTAATAAAAGTGGGCCAACAAGCCCTCAAAAGGAAACATTTGTGTGGGACTGTTCTCACTAGCGGGTGCTTGACTTGAGCTAACAACCCCCAACATTACAAGATATATATATATATATATATATATATATATATATATATCACACCACTGCTGTTTGCAGGGTTAGATGCGTTTGTAAAAATATGCAAAGTTTGTTATCCTAAACATATTTTAAACATACCTTTATAAACTGAAACAATATCATTAATAATAATATTAGGCTTATATTACTAAGTGCAAAGAGCTAAGATCACTGTGAATCTACTGTCACCCATAACAACCAATTAGATTTTTTTTTTATCAATTTCAGGTCTATGAAAAATCTACAGTTTGCATACTATCCATTGCGTTAATAAATAAGCCTGAACGTATCTTTGGAAACATTGTCCTGCAGGATGTATAACAACTATAATAACTGTGAAATGATGTTTGCAAAATTTCCTTTGACTAATGGTTATGGTTTTGGTAGGGGACCAAATAGAAACAATAGAAACACAGCAATGCATTCCCAAAGGGGCATAGTATTGTTTTCTGCTATTAATATGTGGCCAATATTCCTAAAGCCTGTAATGAATATGTACATTTTTAGATACCTGTATTTATTATGTCACAGCACCCAAAATTTACTGGTACAGGCAAGTATTTACTGACATTTTTGAAAAGTTACAAAATTACAGTTTTAAGTGATAATTTCAGTATTTAGGCTAAAGACAAGTACAATGTGCAATTAACAATGTGATTTAATGTAGATATTAAGGCAAAAACTATACAGTATTTCTTATTTTATTTTCAATAACGTAGGTAAGAAGCTCGGGGACAGAACTCAGGAGGGCAAGCAATTAGAATGGGGGGGCACACACACATGAAATTGACTCTCACAGTGACACTGAAAGCATTGTGTAGCAGCACAGATGATGATGACACCGCACCGACATGACACGTCCTCTCCTGAGTCAGTGACAGGTGTTTCCTTCAGTTCACTCTAGTCCAAACAGCACTGACAGTACCGCTCCCGGCTTGTCTTGCTCCCGTCTCACAGACCCGCACACGAGACTCGGGTTGCTCCACTCAGGCTCCCTTGCACCATGGCATCACATGACACGCTCTGTCACCACCTCCGCCTGACCCGCCCCCCCACCGGCGCTCTTTGAACACACTGTAGCAGGCACACAGATGGTCTCTGCTGGCTCCGTAATGGAGCTGCGCATGGGCAGTTCCGAGCCGAGTGTCCGAGCCATTTTTTTTACTGGCAACCTTTTCCTGTCACTGGCATTTACTGGCAGGAGAAAAGTGGCCATTTTTTACTGGCTGCCAATAAAAATACTGGCGGTTGGCAACACTGATTCTTTGTAGAATACCAGCATTAAAAAATAGAGACACAAGTTTACTTTGTAGCCATCAAAAACATTTACATTTTTGTTTTGACCCTCTAACGTGATATTTATGCTTCAATTTTACTTTTGGTCCTTTGCCCATAATTAGCCAGGAAAAAGTCAGCATCATGCACAAGGGATTCCTTGTGCAACCCCAGCAGCTTGCTGGTACATTATACATGCTCTGTCTGTAGTTACAGCACCTGTTTAACCACTTCCCACCCAGTCAATAGGAGATTGACGTCCGGGAAGTGGTTGTGTTATCCACACTGGACGTCATATGACGTCCTGCAGGATAACAGCCACTGCGCGCCCGGGGGGGCGTGCATCGCGGCGATCGGTGGAGCGGTGTGTCAGTCTGACACACCGCTACACTGATCTCCGTAAAGAGCCTCTGGCGGAGGCTTTTTACCTCGTGATCAGCCGTGTCCAATCACGGCTGATTATGATGTAAACAGGAAGAGCCATTGAACGGCTCTTCTTCACTCGCGTCTGACAGACGCGAGTAGAGGAGAGCCGATCGGCGGCTCTCCTGACAGGGGGGGTTCGCGCTGATTGTTTATCAGTGCAGCCCCCCCTCGGATACCCACACTGGACCACCAGGGAAGCCCCAAGCATGTGGATGGCCAGGTAAGTACCCCATGGCCATCCACATGCACAAATACTCAAAAAACATATGCCAATCAGTGCCCACAAATGGGCACTGACTGACACCACGACAATGTGCAATGCCCAGCAATGCCAGCCACCAGTGTGAACAGTGCCACCTACCAGTGTCAACAGTGCCACCTACCAGTGCCCATCTGTGCCCATAAGTGCCCACCTATCAGTGCCCGTCTGTGCCACCTATTAGTGCCACCCATAAGTGCTCATCAGTGCCGCCTATAAGTGCCCATCAGTGCCGCCTATGAGTGCCCATAAGTGCCGCATACCAGTGCCACATATCAGTGCCCATCAGTGCCGCCTATCCGTGCCACCTCATCAGTGCCACCTCATCAGTGCCACCTCATTGGTGCCACCTCATTGGTGCCACCTCATCGGTGCCCATCAGTGTCGCCTTATCAGTGCCCGTCAGTGCCGCCTTATCAGTGCCTGTCATTGAAGTAGAAAAGGTACTTATTTACAAAAAAAATTTACAGAAACAAAGAAAAAGTAGGATTTTTAAAACCGCTTACCTGTAAAATCCTTTTCTTGGAGTACATCACGGGACACAGAGCAGCATAGTCATTACTATGTGGGTTATATAGAATTACCTTCAGGTGCTGGCACTGGCAACTTCCAAAACAGGAAGTACCCTCCCCTATATAAGCCCCTCCCATCCGGGAGTACCTCAGTTTTGTAGCAAAGCAATACGTGTCCCCAAAAGAGGGGTGGGAGCTCTGTGTCCCGTGATGTACTCCAAGAAAAGGATTTTACAGGTAAGCTGTTTTAAAAATCCTACTTTCTTGTTCATACATCACGGGACACAGAGCAGCATAGTCATTACTATGTGGGACGTCCCAAAGCAATGCCAAATGAGGGGGGGGATACACCATACATAAGCTGGGCGCCATCAGGCATGAGGATCTTTTGCGGCCTGCAACACACTGCGCCCAAAGGCGACATCCTCCTGACTTCTAACGTCCACCTGGTAGAACCTAGTAAACGTGTGTACTGAAGACCATGTTGCGGCCTTACAAATTTGAGCCAGGGAGGCCTGGTGATGCACTGCCCATGAAGTTCCAACTGCTCTCGTGGAGTGCGCCCTAACTTTGAACGGAGGCGGTCTACTTCTCAAGCCATAGGCTTGTATTATGACCTGTCGAATCCACTTGGCTAAAGTAGATTTTGATGCTGCCTGACCCTTTCTGGGGCCTTCCGGCAGAACAAACAAGGAATCCGTTCTACGAATCTGAGCAGTGGCTTTTAGATAAGCTTTAACTGCTCTTACTACATCCAAAGAATGCAATAACTTTTCCTCTACCGAGCTTGGTTTGGGGAAAAAAGAAGGAAGAACCACATCCTGGTTCAAGTGAAACCTCGATACCACCTTAGGAAGAAAGGCTGGGTGAGGGCGTAATACTACTCTGTCCTTATGGATAACCAGATATGGCTCTTTACAGGACATGGCGGCTAATTCCGACACTCTTCTAGCCGAGCATATGGCTACTAAAAATATCAATTTTCTGGTGAGTAGAACCAAGGAAATGTGCCGCAAAGGTTCAAACGGCTGCTTCTGCAGAACCGACAGAACCAAATTTAGATCCCATGGGCATATGGGAGCTTTAATCGGTGGAATAATACGAGTCACCCCTTGCATAAAGGATTTGACAAGTGAATGCATAGCCAGGGGCCTTTGAAATAGTATTGATAAGGCCGAAACCTGGCCCTTGATAGTACTTAAGGCAAACTTCCTGTCTACAGCCCACTGCAGGAAGTCCAGAATTCTGCCTATAACGTACTTACGTGGATGCCATTTTCTGGCCTCGCACCAAGTGATGTACGCCTTCCAAACTCTATAGTAGATCTGCCTGGATACAGGCTTCCTGGCATTGATTATAGTTGATACCACAGAGTTAGAGAGACCTCTCTTCTTTAGGATGTGGGATTCAATAGCCAGGCCGTTAAACTTAGAGTTAGTAAGGAAGGGTGGTATATCGGTCCTTGCGAAAGCAGGTCCGGACGACGTGGAAGGGTCCAAGGACTCCCCACAGACATTTTGATGATCTCCGCGTACCAGGCCCTTCGGGGCCACGCTGGAGCCACCAGGATCACCGGCTTCTTCTCCAACCTGACTCTGCGAAGGAGTCGAGGCAACAATTGTAGCGGAGGGAATGCATATATCAGTCTGAACTGATCCCAAGGGAACACCAGAGCATCCGAGCCGCAAGCGAGGGGATCCCTTGTCCGGGAGACAAATCTGTCCACCTTTGCGTTGAATCTGGATGCTAGCAGATCTACATCCGGTGTTCCCCACCGCTGACATATTGCTCGGAAGACCTCGGGATGAAGGGACCATTCCCCTGGGCATAACTGTTGGCGACTCAGAAAGTCCGCCTTCCAATTCTCCACCCCTGGAATGAAGACAGCTGATATACATGGGACATGGTTTCTGCCCATTCCAGGATGTGACTTACTTCCCTCTGGGCTGCACGACTCCTGGTGCCTCCCTGATGATTGATATATGCCACTGCTGTGGCATTGTCTGATTGAATTCTGACAGGGGACCCTTGGAGTCTGGATGTCCAGGCTACTAGGGCATACCGGGCTGCTCGTATCTCTAAGAGATTGATGGGCAGGGTTTTTACTACATTTGGCCATCTGCCCTGGAGAGACCATTGCTCCAGTACTGCCCCCCAGCCTATAAGGCTGGCATCTGTAGTGACCACCTTCCAAGATATCGGACTGAAGGGTTTTCCCTTCTGGAGATTCTGGGGGATCAACCACCAGCAGAGACTCTTCCGAACGGAAGGGGACAAAGCCATCGGGAAGTCTGGAGCCTGAACTTTTCCGTTCCAGGCTGACAATATGGCCCTCTGTAAATTCCTTGAGTGGAATTGGGCGTATGGCACAGCTTCGAATGATGCTACCATCTTTCCTAGCAGCCTCATGCACAGGCGTATGGACGGCTGTCTTTTTGCACAAAGCAGACGGACCAAGCCCCTCAAAGAGGATACCTTGTCTAGAGGTAAGAAAATCTTCCTCTGGTCTGAATCCAGCCGTAGCCCTAGATATACCAGGTTTTTCACTGGCTGTAGGGCTGACTTGTCCAGGTTGATGACCCAACCGTGAGATTCTAGATACTTGATTGTATCGACAATTACCACTTCTAGCTTGGCAACTGAGTGGTCCATCAACAACAGGTCGTCTAGGTATGCCATTATCGTTACACCTCGTGTTCTTAGATCGGCCAACAGTGGGGCCAGAATTTTTGTGAACACTCGTGGTGCTGTGGCCAGACCGAATGGTAAGGCTCTGAACTGAAAATGGCGCCCTTCTACTGCAAAGCGTAGAAATTTTTGATGACCTGGAAAGATGGGAACATGCAAGTAAGCATCTTTGATGTCGATCGAGGCTAACCATTCCTCCCCTTGTAGGGCAGCGGTGACCGATCGGATCGACTCCATCCGGAAAGACCGGACGTTTAGAAATTTGTTTAGACTCTTTAGGTCCAATATGGGTCTTATGTCCCCGTTTGGCTTCGGGACTGTGAAAAGGTTTGAGTAGAAACCCAACCCCCACTCTTCCATAGGAACCTCCATAATTACTCCTTGGAGCAATAGTTGTTCTAACGCCAATAGGAGAGACCCTCTTTTCCGAGGGTCTCTTGGCATGCCTGACCACATAAAATGGGAAGGAGGAGACTCTTTTAACTCCAACTTGTATCCCAGAGTTATTGCGGAGAGCACCCATCTGTCTTTGATCGTCTCCCGCCAGGTCTCTGCGAACAACTGAAGTCTTCCCCCCACCCGTTTGAGTGGGGGCAGCCCTTCATAGGCTTGACTTGGAGGCTGGTTTAGTACCCCTTCGGATCCAGGGTTTCTTATTACCCTGTGACTGTCCCTGATTTTTACCCCCTGAGTTTGACCGAGGAGGCCGTCGGAACTGCTTAGTAGCAGACGTCGCAGGGATAGGAGAGGTAGTCCTCTTAAAAGATGGACCCCTAGACCTCTTCTTACTCGGTAAGAGAGTACTTTTACCACTGGAAATCTTCTGGATATACTTATCCAGGTCCTCGCCAAAAAGGCGTTCCCCATGAAATGGGAAGCTAACTAAGAGCTTCTTACAGGGAGCTTCAGGAGACCAGTTTTTGAGCCACAGAAGCCTACGCATATGTACCAAAGACAGCGTGAGGCGGGAGGCCTGATGGATAGAATCCTTGATGGCGTCAACCGCAAAGCATAATGCTCTAGGCAGATCAGCCAGAGCCTGGGCCTGCTGGTCTGGCAAATCCCTCAGGACCATTTTCATTTGATCCTTTAAAGCTTGGCAGACCCCAATAGCTGCCACTGCTGGCTGTGTAACAGCCCCTGCTGTGGAAAAAGCAGATTTTAATAAAGATTCCAATTTTTTATCCACTGGATCTTTGAACATTTGAACATTATCTACTGGACATGTCAGTGATTTGTTCACAGAAGAGATGGCTGCATCCACCGTAGGAACATTCCATCTCTGGGTGAACTTTTCCTCCATGGGATAGATCACCGGAAATTTTTTAGGCGGAACAAATAGTTTATCAGGATGTTCCCAGTCCTGGTATATAAGTCCTTCCAATAATGGATGTATTGGAAAGGAGCAATTAACCTGGGGAGCTTTTAGCGACCCCAATGAGGAGACAGCAGTAGTTGATGGTTCAACAAGAGGCATTTTAAATGCAGATCGAACCATGTCAGTTAGGTTCTGGACCCACAATCTTTCAGTCTGTGATGCTGAAAATGGTTCATCTACTGTCGATTCCTCAAAAACCGAGTTAACCTCCTCCTGATCCCCTTCAGGTAGGTCGGTCCCTTCCTGGGACTGTTGCTCTGCCAACAGGCACTCTGATGGAGGTGATGGAGATCTGGCGCGCTTTCTTTCCTGTAGAGAAGAAGCGATCAATGCTGCCAATCTCTGCTCCAATCCCTCCAGAGTTGAGGAAAAAACCTCCTCTGTTATATATGCAGGAGCAGGTGGACTGAGGACAGCCGCAGTACCTGGCACTTCCGGGGGTTCCTCATGGGTATTAACCTCTGATTTCTCAGGGGAGGAGGGTGCAGATGACTGCTCCAGATCCTCAGAGCCCGATGGAGACCCCCTACACTTCCTGAGAGGTATATCTCGGAGTTTTTTAGGCGGCATATTCCTTAGTTCAAAGCTGAGGTATTCCAGCCGCAATACACCCCTTACTGAAATAGTCTAATGCAATTTTGCTGCTATGTACATCAGTGGGTGTCTACTAATGCGTCTTTCTGGGGATGCCTGTATCAACCGCCCGCTGTAAGCCCCTATACCATGCTACCAGCTCCTTTTCATGCTCTGTGTCCATAGCAAGCAGCGTGGAACTGAGTCCTTTTATCTTGCTGGGACGCCCGCACATGCGCAGAAGCGCTGGGCGCACAGAGCGCGTCATCCGCCAGGCTCCGCCCCCTTTTTTGAAGCTAAATTTGATAAAAGAAAGCGTGTGCGCGCGCGCGCGTGCATGTGTGCGCTCTTGGCGCCATGTAGGGAGAGGAGCCAGGGTCCCTGTTTCACCAGGACTCGGGGATGGAAGGAAACTACTTGGCAGCATGACAGAGGAATGCAGCTTCCCTGATAGAGAGCTCACTCATCTGCCTGGACTTTCACCATGGAAGGAATAGTCCCAAGAAAAAAAGACGTTCCACAGCGGCCTCTAGTGGACAAACACAGGTACCGCACTTTTGTCTTTTTTTTTTTTTTTTTTTTTAAAACCTCCTTTATGAAAAAACATTTCCAGGTTTACAGTTTTTAAAACTTCCCTTATGAAAAAACATTTCTAGGATTTCTTAGGCATATACAGCTATTAGCGGGAATACCTTTTAGGTAACAGGCAGAAAGACATATTAGGCTTGGGGGTCCCCTCAATAGAACCAAGTTCCTGAGGGGCCCCCACTTACCTTTTCCCCGCCGCAGGACTTTGTTTGGTCCACAGAAGCCCAAACTTCACCTTTCACGGCAGGCATTGTACTAGACCTTCAGGGACCGGGTTCCCAAGGATTCCACTCCCCTGGACCTGTATAGCACCCTGCACAGATAGCCTCTTGGCTTTGGGTATGACCAGAGCTCTGGATCCCAGGGTCCAGCCCTCCTAAGAGAGGCATTACAGGCAAAACCTTGCTCTTCTCTGCAAGGCCCGGGTACCGACCGTTTAGCTATGAAGCTTTTTTTGGTCGGATCCGGAATAGCTTGCTAAGGCCCAGAGAACCTGTACACAAGCCCAGATGAATACATGTTAACCTTGGCCAACACCTTAGACACTGGCAAAAAACTGAGGTACTCCCGGATGGGAGGGGCTTATATAGGGGAGGGTACTTCCTGTTTTGGAAGTTGCCAGTGCCAGCACCTGAAGGTAATTCTATATAACCCACATAGTAATGACTATGCTGCTCTGTTTCCCGTGATGTATGAACAAGAAACTTCGTTTTTTTCAAAATGTTCTCTCTTTTTTTATTTGTTGTGCAAAAAATAAAAATCGCAGAGGCGATCAAATACCACCGAAAGAAAGCTCTATATGTGGGAACAAAATGATAAAAAAATTGTTTTGGTACAGTGTTGCATGACCGCGCAATTGTCATTCAAATTGCGACAGCGCTGAAAGCTCAAAATTGACTTGGGCAGGAAAGTGTAAAAGTGCATGGTATTGAAGTGGTTAACCTCTTCTTTCCACTTTGGGACACCATGCTGGAACAATGTAGGCTGTTGGTCCAAATGTAACTATCGCACCATGCACTGTTGCAAACCTTTTATTCCTGTCTGCTCTCAGGTGCTCTGTGAAACATTTTATCTTTCTGTGTTCACAACAGTCAATGCTCTTTCTTTCTATAGCCTAAACTTGGGAGAAGGACAGAAAGTCACATTAGAGCAGTTAGAAACCCTGCATTAAAATAAATAAATAAATGTGTTGCTTTAAAATAGATATACCACATTTTCAGTTCTGCTCACAGTGCAAAGAATCCTATGGAATATGATGAATATAGGTACTTTAAAAATAATGCTTGAACATATTAATAACATAATTCACTTTATGTATATATGGATTCTATACATTTTATATATATATATATATATATATATATATATATGAGAGTGAGAGAGAGAGAGAGAGAAACAACATTTGTTGCTATAAATGACCTTTATGTGTGCTATAAACCAGCATTTTAATATTGCTGTTTAGGTACTGGGATATAAAATTCTCTGTAAGACTCTACCCACTGTTCTTGAATGTAGAATAATCCACATGTTTTTTGGATTTGAAATGAAAGTGATTACTTATTAATATCCTTTTTCATAAAGCTATTCTATACTTGACATGTTCCATTTTCTTATTCCTGTCTTGCCTGTTCTTGTAAAACAGGTGGCAATATGTCAACACTATATATCGACAAAATAACAGTGATTCATGTACGGACAATTTTACTCCTAATGCCAAATTTGTAACTTGTGCCAAGGTACATTCTGAAAAATTCACAAAGTTATTCTGAGCAGTGTTCTGTATAGTACATAAATTGCCTATGGTATTGTTAAGCTTCAGTAAATCTATTTTTTTCCCCCTATTTTTAATAATCAATTGCTGTGCTTTTTTGCTCACTTGCATTTTATATGCATTGTTGAGTTCATTTCAAATGGATTCTCAACCCACAGCCATGTATCAATAAAATGCTCAGTACTCTTTTTTTTTTCATCACAACTAGTGTTGAGCGAACCCGAACTGTAAAGTTCGGGTCCGTATCGAACTTTAGCTTTTTCCCGAACCCGAACCCGAACCCAGACTTTGCCCAAAAGTCCGGGTTCGGCAATCTAATAACGCATTTAGAAATGCTTCAGGGGCCAGCCAATCACCTTTTGATTAGCTGGTGTGCCCTTAGAGGCCATCATAGCCATGCCTACTAATGGCATGGCTGTGATTGGTCAGTGCAACATGTGACCCAGCTTCTATATAAGCTAGAGGCACACAGCACACATGACACTCTGCTTCAGAATAGATAGGTGTCAGGGTCACCTGTGGCCAGGTGACAGATGCACACCGTAGGTGGACAGGAGTGCACCGCGAGGTAGTGAACCCTATGGCTGGCTTCTGCGGATAGGAAACTGGGTGGTTGTGGAAAGCGGGACCAGAGGAGCACAACCGGGATCCCAACGGAAGCGAGAGCCAAGATTCCCCAGGGCGCGGAGTCTAAGACCCAGCTGGTCTTCTCCAGGGCCTCTAGTGGTGAGGATGTTACGCTGCAGGCTGGGACCAGGTCGCGGCCCCTGGAGTTTCCTAGCTCACGCCCCGTAGGATAAGGGGAAAAGAGGGGAAGCAGCAGCACACGATAGAGAGAACCGAATAACAAGCTGAAGGTCAGGGGCCACAAGCAGACAAGGATAACGAAGAACGAGCCGAAGGTCAAGGGTCACGAGCAGACAGGGATAGTCGGGGACAAGCCAATAACGTAACAGAGAGACAGACGTAGCACACGGCAGGCAGGAACCCAAACACACAATGCCTAACAAACACGTTGATCAGCAAAGCAGGCTTGCAGTGCACAGGTTAATATAGTGTTCAGTGATAGGGCCTGGGGTGGAGTCAGGCTGGGAGGAGATTATAAAGGAAGCCAGGTGACGGAGGTCTGGTCTCTAGATGAACACATGAGGAGGAAGGTAAGATGGCAGACAAACACTACTGCATATCCATGACAGTACCCTCCCTCTTATGGGCCCTCCCCCGCCTGGACCCAGGCTTAAAGGGAAATCTCTGATGAAACCTTCTCAACAGATGAGGTGCAGCGACATCAGATGCAGCGATCCAAGACGCCTCCTCAGGACCAAAACCTCTCCAATGCACAAGGTACTGAAGAATGCCTCTGCAGAGCCGAGAATCCAGAACTTGTCTAACCTCGTACTTAAAATTATCCTCAGAGACCGAAAATGAGGTAGGGAGATGACAAGAAGATCTATTGAGGACCAAAGGCTCTCTAGGAATAAGCAAGGGCATGAGAGGATCAACAGGAATCTGAGGAGGGTCCCCTAGACCCTTAAAGGGGAACTGGTCATCTTGCACAGGACCATCAGACTGGAAGCCAGGTGAAGGAGGTCTGGTCTCTAGATGAACACATGAGGAGGAAGGTAAGATGGCAGACAAACACTACTGCATATCCATGACAATAGGGAGAGGATCTAGTCTGCTGCTGCTACTTTTAGGGAGAGATAGAAATATAGATGAGGTAGTCCTGATTCTACAATCTGAGGGAAAAGATAGAGAGATAGTGTAGTGTAGGGCCAGGTTCCTGTGTTGGTGCTTTTAGGGAGAGAGATCTATTATATAGGAGTCCAGATTCAGAGATTAAAATCAGTGATCTGCATAGGTCTACCTATTTGTGTTGCAGTGCAGTCTTTTTACACTGCCATGAGCCCAGTGTCAGAGAAAATCTAACTTTTAGGGGGAAAAAAAGGCACTTTATTGTTCTCTTTTCCAAAAGACCCATAGGGCAAAAAAAATAAAAAATTTGCACTTTAATGTACGCTTGCAAAAAAACGCCGTTTAGGGGCACAAAAAAAAGTTTGCAGTGTGTTATACATATTTTGAGGTGTGTGAAATAAACAATTTCTATATAGTTTTCTCCTACTGTGCTATACTAAAAAAACAACATTTTTTTTGAATAGCATTTTCTGCAGTTCTGTAGCTGTGCGATTCAGCGGTTACGTACTGTGGGTGTGTTCTGCTCTTCCAAAAAACGCCGTTTAGTGGCACAAAAAAAAGTTTGCAGTGTGTTATACATATTTTGAGGTGTGTGAAATAAACAATTTCTATATAGTTTTCTCCTACTGTGCTATACTAAAAAAACAACATTTTTTTTTAATAGCATTTTCTGCAGTTCTGTAGCTGTGCGATTCAGCGGTTACGTACTGTGGGTGTGTTCTGCTCTTCCAAAAAACGCCGTTTAGTGGCACAAAAAAAAGTTTGTAGTGTGTTATACATATTTTGAGGTGTTTGAAATAAACAATTTCTTTATAGTTTTCTCCTACGTTGCTATACTAAAAAAACAAATTTTTTTTTGATTAGCATTTTCTGCAGTTCTGTAGCTGTGCGATTCAGCGGTTACGTACTGTGGGTGTGTTCTGCTCTTCCAAAAAACGCCGTTTAGTGGCACCAAAAAAAGTTTGCAGTGTGTTATACATATTTTGAGGTGTGTGAAATAAACAATTTCTTTATAGTTTTCTCCTACGTTGCTATACTAAAAAAAACAAAATTTTTTTTTGAATAGCATTTTCTGCAGTTCTGTAGCTGTGCGATTCAGCGGTTACGTACTGTGGGTGTGTTCTGCTCTTCCAAAAAACGCCGTTTAGTGGCACCAAAAAAAGTTTGCAGTGTGTTATACATATTTTGAGGTGTGCGAAATAAACAATTTCTATATAGTTTTCTCCTACTGTGCTATACTAAAAAAAAAACACATTTTTTTTGAATAGCATTTTCTGCAGTTCTGTAGCTGTGCGATTCAGCGGTTACGTACTGTGGGTGTGTTCTGCTCTTCCAAAAAACGCCGTTTAGTGGCACAAAAAAAAGTTTGCAGTGTGTTATACATATTTTGAGGAGTTTGAAATAAACAATTTCTTTATAGTTTTCTCCTACGTTGCTATACTAAAAAAACAAAATTTTTTTTTGAATAGCATTTTCTGCAGTTCTGTAGCTGTGCGATTCAGCGGTTACGTACTGTGGGTGTGTTCTGCTCTTCCAAAAAACGCCGTTTAGTGGCACCAAAAAAAGTTTGCAGTGTGTTATACATATTTTGAGGTGTGCGAAATAAACAATTTCTATATAGTTTTCTCCTACTGTGCTATACTAAAAAAAAAACTTTTTTTTTGAATAGCATTTTCTGCAGTTCTGTAGCTGTGCGATTCAGCGGTTACGTACTTTGGTTGTGTTCTGCGCTTCCAAAAACACCCATTTAGGGCAAGATCCTAAATTTTGAAAATATGAGGAGAAGGTCAAAGGGACGTGGTGGCCCCGGTCATGGTGCTGCTGGTGGAGCTCCTGTTGCAGGGAGAGGACGTGGGGGATCTGTGCCAGATACACGCACAAGTGAAACACCTTCCTCAGGTGCGAGTAGGCGACCGAGCCTGCGGCGGTATTTTGTCACGCCTAATGAGGCTGTACGAATGTTTAGGCCAGGACAAGTACAGGCGATAGTAGATTGGGTTGCTGACAGTGCCTCGGGTTCCTTCACATTGTCTCCCACCCACTCTTCTGATGAAAGAACAGAGTTGGCACCTGAAACCCATGTCCATCAGTCTTTCACCTCACCCCCTTGCAAATCAGCCAAGCAGTCTGAGCCCCAAATCATGCAGCAGTCTCCTCTGCTTTTCGATGACTCTGTTAGCAGGGTTTCCCTGGGCCATCCACCTAGCCCTGCCCCAGAAGTGGAAGAGATTGAGTGCACCGATGCCCAACCACTTATGTTTCATGATGAGTACATGGGAGGACCATCGCAGTACGTCTCGGATGATGACGAAACACAGGTGCCAACTGCTGCTGCTTTCGCAATTGTGCAGACCGACAAGGAGGGCAGGGGTGAAGACTGGGTGGAAGATGATGTGGAGGACGATGAGGTCCTCGACCCCACATGGAATCAACGTTATGCAGATGACCAGTGTAGTTTGGAGGAAGAGGCGGTGGTCGCACAGAGCCACCAGCACAGCAGAAGAGGGAGCAGGGTGCAAAAGCGGAGCGTCTGTCAGCTAGACAGTATGTCTGCTCCTGCCCAACGCAGCAAGGGACCGAGCACACCAAAGCCAGGTCCAAGGAGTTCCCCAGCGTGGCAGTTCTTCACACAATGTGCTGATGACAAGACACGAGTGGTTTGCACGCTGTGCAATCAGAGCCTGAAGCGAGGCATAAACGTTCTCAACCTGAGCACAACCTGCATGACCAGGCATCTAAGTGCAAAGCACGAGCTGCAGTGGAGTAGACACCTCAAAAACCAAGAAAGGTCTCTGGCTCCTCCTGCTTCCTCTTCTGCTGCAGTCTCGGCCTCTTCATCCACCTCTGTAGTGACAGTGGCACCTGCCACCCCGCAAACAGAGCATCTGCCAGCAACACTACCACCTGGGTCACCAACCATCTCCACAATGTCCCATGGAAGCGTTCAGCTCTCTATCTCCCAAACATTGGAGCGGAAGAGGAAGTACCCCCCTAGCCACCCGCGATCCCTGGCCCTGAATGCCAGCATTTCAAAACTCCTGGCCTTTGAAATGCTGTCATTCCATCTGGTGGAGACGCAGAGTTTTAAAAGCCTGATGGCATTGGCTGTCCCACAGTACGTCGTGCCCAGCCGCCACTATTTTTCCAGGCGAGCCATCCCTTCCCTGCACAACCAAGTGGGGGACAAAATCAGGTGTGCACTGCGCAACGCCATCTGTGGCAAGGTCCACCTAACTACGGATGCGTGGACCAGTAAGCACGGTCAGGGATGTTATATCTCCCTAACAGCACACT
Organism: Rana muscosa; assembly: GCA_029206835.1. Taxonomy (NCBI): domain Eukaryota; kingdom Metazoa; phylum Chordata; class Amphibia; order Anura; family Ranidae; genus Rana; species Rana muscosa. The sequence goes on from CM055121.1 coordinate 78,339,887, forward strand.
GGGTAAATGCTGTGGCGGCTGGGCCTGAGGCAGATAGCAGTTTGGCGCATGTCCTTCCACCACCGAGGATTGCAGGGCGCTTCAGTTTGCCTCCTGTTGCTAACTCCTCCTACTCCGCTTCCTCATCCTCTACCGCCTCCTCATCCGGTCAGCGTAACACCTTCACCACCAACTTCAGCACAGCCAGGGGTAAACGACAGCAGGTAGTTTTAAAACTTTCCTGTTTGGGGGAAAAACCCCACACCGCGCAGGAGTTGTGGAGGGACATGGAACAACAGACCAATGAGTGGTTGCTGTCAGTGAGCCTCAAGCCCGGCCTGGTGGTGTGCGATAGCGAAATCTCGTAGCAGCTCTGGGCCTAGCCGGTTTGACGCACATCCCTTGCCTGGCGCATGTGCTGAACTTGGTGGTCCAGAGGTTCCTTAAAAATTACCCCAATATGCCAGAGCTGCTGCAGAAAGTGCGGGCTGTGTGTGCGCACTTTCGGCGTTCTCACCCTGCTGCTGCTCGCCTGTCAGCGCTGCAGCGTAACTTCGGCCTTCCCGCTCACCACCTCATATGTGACGTGCCCACAAGGTGGAACTCCACCTTGCACATGCTGGCCAGACTGTGCGAGCAGCAGCAGGCGATAGTGGAGTTTCAGCTGCAGCAATCACGCGTGAGTCGCTCTGCGGAACAGCACCACTTCACCACCAATAACTGGGCCTCCATGCGAGACCTGTGTGCCTTGTTGCACTGTTTCGAGTACTCCACCAAAATGTCCAGTGCCAATGACGCCGTTCTTAGCGTTACTATCCCAGTTCTATGCCTCCTTGAAAAAACGCTTCGGGCGATGATGGAAGAGGATGTGGCACAGGAGGATGAGGAGGAGGAGGAGGAAGCGGGATCATTTTAAAGGCTTTCAGGGCAGTCTTTCACAAGTGGCTACGAGGGTGGGTTCCTGCACCAACAAACGCCAGGTACACAATTGTCCGGCAGAAAGGGAACAGTTCTGGAGGATGACGAGGTGGAGGAGGAGATGGAGGAGGAGGAGGCATTTTCACAGCAGGGTGGCACCCAGACCAGCTCGTGGCCATCACTGGTGCGTGGCTGGGGGGATACAGAGGACACAGACGATACACCTCCCACAGAGGACAGCTTTTCTTTGCCTCTGGGCAGCCTGGCACACATGAGCGATTACATGCTGCAGTGTTTCCGCAATGACCGCCGAGTTGCCCACATTTTAACTGGTGCTGATTACTGGGTGGCCACCCTGCTGGATCCCCGTTACAAGGACAACGTACCGTCCTTAATTCCCTCACTGGAGCGGGATCGTAAGATGCGCGAGTACAAGCGCACGCTGGTAGACGCGCTGCTGGTGGCATTCCCACCTGACAGCGGGCGTACGGTGGAAGCACAAGGCGAAGGCAGAGGAGGAGGAAGAGGTCACCAACGCAGCCGGGGCACCGGCAGCACCTCAGAAGGCAGGGTTAGCATGGCTGAAATGTGGAAAAGCTTTGTCAGCACGCCACAACAACCAGCACCACCAGCTGAGATGGAACGTCTTAGCAGGAGGCAGCATTTCACCAACATGGTTGAGCAGTATGTGTCCACAGGCCTACACGTACTGGATGACGGGTCTGCCCCCTTTAACTTCTGGGTCTCCAAATTGGGCACATGGCCTGAGCTTGCCCTTTATGCCTTGGAGGTGCTGGCCTGCCCTGCAGCCAGTGTATTATCTGAACGTGTATTTAGCACGGCAGGGGGCGTTATCACAGACAAGCGCAGCCGCCTGTCCAGAGCCAATGTGGACAAGCTCACGTTCATTAAAATGAACCAGGCATGGATCCCACAGGACTTGTCCGTACCTTGTGCAGAATAGACATGTATACCGGTGTTGTGACAAAAACTGTCCAGCCATCGGATTGTGTCCGGCCCATACTGCGAAGGCGCAGCGCTTGCGCAGTACAGAGGACAAGGAGATTCACAAAATCTCCGAAGATGAACGGCGCCTGCGCTGTGAGTGCAGGTTCAAGCCCCACCATCCAAGTGGACATACGGTAGCACATAGTAACAGGGCCCCTCACGGGCTCGGTTCGATCGCCACGCTTCGGGCACGGCCTCACTTGGCTCGTCTTGAACCACGGATGGTGTGGCCTTCACCTGAACTCACCACGCAGGCGCCATTCGTCTTGGGAGATTTTAGAAATCCCCTTGTTCTACATACTGAGCAAGCGCAGTACAGGGTGGACACTATTTGACGGGGGACAGAATTCGACACATCACCGGCATTACACAGCCATTGTTGTATTTTTGAATCAGTGTTGGCTACCTCGTCCTCCACCGCCGCTTCCACCTACACAGCCACATCCACCGCCACTTCAACCTCCTACTCCATATGGACCTCGTCCTCCTAGGTCAAGATTATTATTTTTTATTTTTATTTTTTTTATGTTATTTTATGTTATTTCCCTATCCACATTTGTTTGCAGAGCACTTGCCATGCTCTTAACAACATTTTCCTGCCATTTGCAGCCCTCTAGCCCTTTCCATTACCTTTTTAGAGCCTTTTTAGTCTTTAGAAGTCCGGGTCCCCATTGACTTCAATGGGGTTCGGGTTCGGGTCCGGGTTCGGGTTAAAGTTCGGTCCCGAACCCGAACTTTTTTCCGAAGTTCGGCCGAACCCATCGAACCCGAACATCCAGGTGTCCGCTCAACTCTAATCACAACTCAATGCAGGGCAGGTGAGTCAGGGTCAACTGTGTATTTTGTATGAACGTACATTGAGGACCCCATAGAAATGCCTGAGTGCACCCCTAGTATGCATGTACAATGGAAGTGAGCAACATGTTTAGATACCTATTACAACTGGGTCCACATGCAATAATGCTAAAACAGAGATATAATCTGGCAATAAACAGGCATTTGTATGGTATGTTAATTTTAAGTGCATAAAAACCCAGCTCCCAGGCCTTTCAGCATCAAGATTTTAGTGCCTAAAGCAAATATAAATTTTAATGTTATCACCCTTTATAGTCCTTTCAACTTTCACGTATCCCTAACATTCATCACCTTAATACTGGTACTACACAGTAGTTATTGGCTAGTTTAACAAATTAAGCCAGCATATTGAGAAAATTATTGCACAGATCAAGGCAGCCTGCAACCAACAGTGTATATACGTGTATGTTTATGCAGATAGTTGCCTTGATCCCTTTCATTGTTTCTGTGATCACATGCTGATTGAAAGTTGTTGAAATTGCTAAAACATTGCCATGAGTATGACCAGAATTGAACTAAACTTCTCTCTCCCTCTAACCTTAACACTAAACCCACTAACACTTAACTCATGAAATAAAGCCCAACTTCGGTAACAGTTCTTTCCATATCTTACAGATCACTTAAAGTCCTTTATATTTTTAGTGAAGTTAGGTAAAGCCTTTTTTTCTGCACATTTTCTAAAAAGCCTCCTTGCTGCCGCAGTTGTGCCTTGCAAAGCACAGAATGGGGGGTGGGCAGGGACACAACAGTCCTCATCTGTTAGAGCAGCTTTGCTGGTGTCGGTGATTGGCCTGAAGTATGTCCAGCGGAGAGATACGTAAACGTTTTTAAGCAAGTCTGCAAAAGGAAGACTTTATGTAACTGCAGTGAATATATAAAGAAATACAAGGCATCAGAGTAGTACGAAAAGTATAATGCTGGAAGTTGGGCTTTAAAATGTAACCTACTTCTAACTCTACCCCTCCCCCAATCTTAGCTTTTAAACTTAACCCACAAACTCCAAAGCATAAAGTGAATATCTAGGCTGAACCTTAAAAAAATTCTCTTCCACCTCCAAATACCTGTGCTGACTAGCCTGTGTAAGAAAAATGTATATACTTACTTATTTTCAGGCTGGTCAGTCACGTGATCCAGCTCCCCAGTGTCAGTCAGCAGTGGCTGCAGGGGAGAGGAGGAAGCGCCCTCATCGCTGCCAGGCATTTTCAACTGTTGTAGCATGCTCTCTCTTCTCCCATGCAGCTGCTGCTTGCTGACACAGGGAATCACTTTACCGGACAAGGGCAAACTGAAAATAAGTAAGTACATTACATATATCTGTAGCACCCCCCCAATATTTTTGGGTGCTATGTGTAAATTAAAGGGTAGTCTGAGCCAGTAGTTGGGCTCAGACCAATTGATTGTTCTGGATTTGCTTCTGCTCTGGGTGTGATACTGCCTGGCAGTAGTGTTCCCTGTTTGCCTGTAGGTGGCACTGTCATCACCGGCATAGGGGGTATCACAACACCTTGGGTGTCCTTTCTCGGCAGACGTGCAGTGGGCATGGTCTTCCCGCTGTGCATGCTGGAAGAGGGTACATAAGGGGCAGACGCCATTAATTGGGGTTGGTGTGCGCCTCATGGCCCTCCAGGCCAGGGGTGCGCATGTGTGGAATAGTCCTGGGAACCTTTAGCCCGAGGCTACATCGCTGCATGATAGGCCCAGCTCTGCTGGCTGAGGCCTATACTTTTCGGAGGGATCCTTAGCTACCCATGTCAGGGAAGTAACGCTTGGGGAAGGAGACCAGGGGAGGATCTGCCCCGGAGGAGACTAGCGACGGTACTGCTGTCTCGGGAGAAGGCCTGGAGCTCACCTAAGGAGGTATCCATCTTTACAAGCCCTGCAATACGCCAAAGGTTCTTTACTATTACTTGACTGGGAGGTTCAGGACTAACAATCCTGTGGCAGAGGATTCCTGATTGCATCCCCTAAAACTTTCACAATTTATCCGTGCTCCATCCCAGCTGCTAGGACCGCTCACAAAGGGACTATCCGGGTGAGCAATACCCACTCAGGCTTGAGTGGCGACGAAAGAGTTGCACTGTGTGTTTAAGTGCTGTGTACCTGAACCTTCCCCTACTTATCTCATTTCCCTACTCTCTCTTCAAGTTTACTGCAAAGATAAAGAATACAACCTTACTGCTTAGGTTTTACTCCTGTGTGGACATTGGACTTATTCTCTACCTAGACAACGGAGCAAGGGAACCACTTGAAAGAGGTATTTGCTGCAAGGCCCAAACATTAACACCACTCGCCCCTCTACACAAGGGGGGATAGCGGTCAAGTAGCAGGTGTGCCCGATTGCGAACGGAGGACGGCAGAAAAAGGTCTGTGTACTACATATATTTTTTACATAGGTTAGTCAGCATATGTGTTAGGAGTGGGGAGGGGGCATTTTTAAGACTAGTTCTACTTTTACTGTCTCTGTGCCAAATGCAGTGGATGCTGGTTCAGTAGGCTCCACAGAGGGAGCATGGACATGAGCTGGGCAACCAGTAGGCTGTCCAATACTGTCTAGATCCTTGGCTCCTCCTGGGGGTCTTGGAGTTATTGGTGCAAGAGCAGGAGGCAGCCACAGTCAAACCTCTAGTGGCTGGGACACTTCTGGCTCATGATTTTTATGTGGTTTTGAATGGTTAGAGTCTAGTTCCTGCTCTCTGGATATCATAGACCGACACATCTGGAATAGGCTTTCGTAGGATAACTCCAGGAACTTTGTTGAACATGATTTTTCAATTTTTCATGTTGGTGTGCACCTCTGCCTTGGATTAGCACTCTGTCAAAATCTAACATTTATTACTCTCCTTGCTCCACATATGACCAGCCTTTGATAAACTGTTGGACTTCAGGCATGTCTTGTTTTATTTCTAAATCAAGCTTGAAGCTGAAGTGTGGTCACATTCTTCTGGGGTCTGGGGGCCCTGGAAGGTTTGGCCAAACATAACATAAGGTGATTGAGTTGTTGCAGAATGCATCATATGGTGTAATTTCCAGGCAACAAGGCCAAGTAATAGGTTATTTTCCCATGAGTTTAGCCTCTCAGCAGTTGTATCAGGGTGTGTTTAAATCTCTCATATGCCCCATAGCCTTGTCAAAAGTGCAGCACCATTCTTGAAGGGGTTGTAAAGGCAAAAAATTTTTTTATTTTAATGCATTCTATGCATTAAGAAAAAAAAACTTATGTGTGTAGCAGGCCCCCCAGCACCCCCAACACTTACCCTGAGCCCCTTCTCTCTCCAGCGATGTCCACGATTCCCTTGGCCATCTGGGACTCTCCTCCTTAGCCATCCATGGTGCCATTGGCTCCCGTGGCTCTCAAAGTCAGTTAGCCAATCAAGGGAGAGAGGGGGCAGGGCCAAATGTTAGCTGCATGTCTGAATAGACACACAGTGCTGCAGCTCGTCTCAGGTGCCCCCATAGCAAACTGCTGGTGTATGGGCGCACTCATCAGGAGGGAAGAGCCAGGAGCAACAAAGAGGGACCTGAGAAGAGGAGGATCCGGGCTGCTCTGTCTCTCTGGAGATGGCCCAATTTGAGAGAACCAGCCCAGGGATGGTGACCTTGCCTGTCTTGGCCACCTCCAATGCATTGTTTGTTATCCCAACAAGGGGGCATCCACTCCTTGCCCCTCATTTAATCTACTCGCTATTACCGAAACCTGGCTTCATGAATCCAACACTGCGCCTTCTGCTGCCCTATCCTACAGTGGTCTTCTTTGGACTCACTTCCCCAGACCCAGTGGACAAGGAGGTGGTGTTGGAATCCTTTTAGCCCCACATAGCACCTTTCAGGTACTTCACCAACCTCCCTCTCTGTCACTCTCCTCCACTCTCCTCATTTGAGGCACACTGCATTCATCTCTTCTCCCCAGTTTCTCTAAGGATAGCTGTGATCTACTGCCCCCCTGGACCAGTATCAACCTTTCTTGATGACTTCTCTGCCTGACTACTCTACTTTCTCTATTCTGAAATCCCCACTATCATTCTTGGGGTCTTCAACATCCCCTACTAATACTAACATTCCTGCTACTTCCAAACTTCTCAGTCTAACCTCCTCCTTTGACCTGAAGCAATTGATACTCACTCTAAAGGCAATACCCTTGACCTTGTTTTTTCCCACCTATGCACTCCGGGCAACATCTTAAACTAAACTTACCCTCTCTTCGATCACTACCTTATTAGTTTCACTCTCTCCCTCTCCTCCACCTCCTCTCCCTCCAACCACCTAACAGTTACCCATAGAAACCTACGCCATCTCAACCCTTCTCTTCTCTACTCTGCTACTGACCACCTCTATGACAAAATTGCACACCTGTCATGCACCGACCTAACCACTTCTGTCTACATCACTTCACTTCTAGTCTCACTGGACACACTGGCCCCCCTCACTACACACAGAATCAGGCCCCATCCCCTTAAACCTTGGCAAACAGATGACACTAGAAGTTTGAAAAAACACAGCCGTGCTCTAGAGTGCCTGTGGCGTTAGACGAAGTCTCAGATTTCAACCAGTATAAATCTGCCCCCAAAAAATAAAATTCTTGCCTCCTCACTGCCAAGCAGACCTATTTTATCTCTCTAACACCTTATCATCCCGTCCTTGTCAGCTCTTCTCTACCTTCACCTCTCTACTTCGTCCTCCACTGCCTCCACCCACCAAATCACTCACTGCCCAGGAGATCGCCAATCACTTCAAACAGAAGATTGATACAGTTCGCGAGGAGATCTCTACTGTTCATATACCCTCCACGCATTACACTTCATGCCCACAGGTACAATCATTACTTCCCTTTTTCAACCCCACCAATATAGATGAGGTTGCTAAACTACTTGCTAACATCCATCTTGCCACTTGCCCTCTTGATCTTGTTCCCTCGCAAATGCTACGTTCACCCTCTGGCTCTATTCTACACTCTCTAACCCACATCTTCAATCTCTCCCTCCCTTCTGGCATCTTCCCCAACTCTCTAAGACATGCACTTGTCAGCTCCATACTTAAAAAGTCCTCACTGAACCCATGCCATCTTAACAACCTATGCCCCATCTTGCTCCCCTTTTTATCCAAACTCCTTGAACGTCTGTCTGTTCTACAACCGACTGAGCGACCACCTTGCTGATAATAGACTTCTTGATCCCCTTCAGTCTGGATTTTGTCCTTAACACTCCACAGAATCTGCTCTCCTAAAACTAACAAATGATCTACTAACGGCCAAAATTAATGGACACTATTTTGTACTCCTACTCCTAGACCTCTCTGCTGCCTTTGATATTGTTGACCATCCCCTCCTCAAAAAACTCCAAGCCTTTGGTCTCCGTGACTGTACTCTTCGCTGGTTCTCGTCCTACTTATCCAACCGCATCTTTAGCGTTACTTACAATTCTACTTCCTCCTCTCCTCTTCCTTTCTCTGTTGGAGTCCCCCAAGGTTCTGTTCTTGGACCTCTTATTTGCAATCTACACCTCCTCCCTGGGTCAGCTGATAGCCTCCCATGGTTTCCAATACCACCTCTATGCTGATGACACTCAAATCTATTTCTCTACCCCTCAGCTCACTCCTTCAGACTCCTCACGTATCACTAATTTACTATCAAATATATCAGTCTGGATGTCACACCACTTCCTCAAACGTAATCTTTCCAAAACCGAACTTATAATTTTTCCTCCCCCACGTGCTTCTTCCCCTGATCTCTCTGTCAAAATCGATGGCACAACTATAAGCCCATCCCTGCATGCCAAGGTCCTAAGTGTAGTCCTGGACTCTGAACTCTCCTTCAAGCCCCACGTCCAATCACTGTCAAAATCTCACCTCCTCAACCTCCGTAACATCTCCAAAATATGCCCCTTTTTAACCAATGACACAACAAAGCTCTTAATTCACTCCCTGGTCATCTCTTGCCTCGACTACTGCAACTCCCTCCTCATTGGCTAACCTCTACATAGTCCATCTGTCTTCAATCCATCATGAATGCTGCTGCCAGACTCATCCACCGTACCAATCACTCTGTGTCTGCTACTCTTCTTTGTCAATCCCTCCACTGGCTTCCGTTCACCCAACAAATTAAATTCAAATACTAACAACTACTTACAAAGACATCCACAACTCTGCCCCCAGCTACATCACTGACCTAGTCTCAAAATAACAACCTAATCGTTCTCTTCGTTCTTCTCAAGACCTCCTACTCTCATTTCCCTCATTACCTCCTCCCTTGCACGCCTTCAGGGCTTTTCCAGAGCCTCTCCAATCCTTTGGAACTCCTTACCCCAATCTATCCAGTTTTCTCCTAATCTAGTAGCTTTTAGACGATCCCTGAAAACCCTCCTCCTCAAAGAAGCCTATCCAACCCAAACCTAACAAATGTATTTTCATTTTCTCCATCTGATCATCCCCCAAAGCTATTAGCTTTTGTTCCACTTGACCCTTTCTTCTAGATTCTAAGCTCTAACGAGCAGGGCCCTCTGATCCCTCCAGTATTGAATTGTTTTGTAACTGTACTGTCTGCCCCCATGTTGTAAAGCACTGCGCAAACTGTTGGTGCTATATAAATCCGGTATAATAATTTCTGTCTGTGTTCTAATATGCATAACTCTGTCTGGAGCTGAGCCATCCTTTGTCTTTTTTCTGTATAATCACCTCCCATGTGGCTGTCTGTTCAGTTGCAGGTGGTCCATCAGTTTTCTGCCTACTAAGGCCATGGGTGCATCCAGACTCGTACATTTCTACGCCTGACATGCTGTGGTTGCCTCTAACAGTTTGTGAAAGTTTAAGTTGGGGTTGCTCCTATCTTTCTCCGATCAGTTTACAGATAGTGAAGATTGACCAATTTTTTTCTGGTTTCACCTTGTGTTATAGTTCTCATTTATATTTCTACCTACTTCTAGGGATGAGCTTTGTGTTCGAGTCGAACCCATGTTCGACTCGAACATCGTCTGTTCGCCAAAATGCGAACATTATGGGCCGTTCGCGCCAAATTCGAGTGGCGCATCACGGCTCATAATTCACTGAGGCATCACAGTGCATTGCTGGCTGATGATTGGCCAAGCATGCACTATGACCCGCATGCTTGGCTAATCACAGCGCAGAAAAAAGGGAGAGCCGGGGGTTTAGTACATGCCCCGCACTATATAAGGCCGCCGGTTTGGCGGCCTTGTGGCCTTGTGTAGTGTGTTGGAGTTGTTAAGAGAGAGACATCAGAGAGAGACAGTGTCATTTATATTGAATTAGATAGAGCAGGCAGGCGAGTCAGTTAGCTGCAGTTACAGTGTGTAGAGGATATATATGCATCCTAGGTGTTGTGTATATATATTTATACACTGTATTCAGTTTAGCTAGATCCGTTCCTGTTATTCTCTATACTGTGACAGGCAGGCAGGTGATTGTGCTAGCTGCAGTCAGTGTTTCACTTAGTGTACTGTGTGCTTTGCTTAGCGTTCACCTAAAGCTTACCTGAATACAGTTAGTGATTATTATAGTGGTGTTCTCATAATAAAATCACAGGCAGAGAGCTGCAAGTATTTTCAGTGTACTGTGTCCTCTGCACAGTTTTCACCTAAAACTAACTGAAAACAATTGCTGCTTTTCCCATACTAATACCACAGCAGGCAGTTGATTCTGTTAGCTGCAATATAATCAGTACAGATATATATATATATATATATATATATATATACATCCCACCTTTGTGCAGCTACATCTCACTGCAGGCCATTAGTATGTCTGGAAGGCAAACAAGGAGAGGCAGACAGTCGTGAGGCAATAAAAGAGGGCAAGCAGGCTCTGTGTCTAGAGGCAACAGTGCTGGTCGTGGATACGGTGCATCCTCATCAGCACATGGCCGTGGGACACGCTTGTCCTACTTTTGGGCAGCTGGCCATGTTGAGCCACAACATGCCCAAGACTTGGTAAAGTGGATGACCAAGCCGTCCTCCTCCTCCTCCTCATCCTCTCTAACCCAGGCTCAGGGTACTTTGTCTGGCAAAGCAGCTGCCAAAGCGGCCTCTTCCCTCGCCTCAATGGCATCAGTCACTCCTTCCCTAGCCCCACCATGTCCTCCTGAGTCCTCCGAACTGTTTGACCACAGTGTTGGGTACATGCTCCAGGAGGATGCCCAGCGTTTTGAAGGCTCCGATGATGGAACCCAGCTGGAGGAAGGCAGTAATGTGAGCCCAGAGAGAGGGGTAGTAACATGAGCCCAGAGAGAGGGGGTGCCCAACAAGGACAGCTATCTGGCAGTCATGTTCCCCCAGCTGCAGCATACTGCCATATTTGCCATATTTGCTCCAGTGATGAGAAGGGAGGGGATGATAAGGTCACTGACTCCACGTGGGTGCCTGATAGGAGAGAGAAGGAGGAGGAGGAGGAGGCACATCTCCAACAAGGCAGGATGCCCTCCAGGGGCCAGATTAAGGGTAGCACACTGACTGCATCACACCGCAGAGCTCCGCATGTGCAGGGCGCTGCTGTCTCTGCGCATTATTTCAAAAGTTCTTTGGTGTGGGCCTTTTTTCAGACGTGTGCAGCAGTTCGCACCGTTGCGATTTGCCACATATATCTAAAGCGTATCTCGCGTGGCCAAAACATCAGCCGCTTGGGAACCACGTGCTTGACCAGACATATGTCTACCTGCCATGCAGTTCGTTGGCAAGCTTACCTAATAGACCCACACCAAAGAACAAAGTGGTCCTCTCCTCATCAGCTGGGATCTCCAAGCCCACTATACCTTCAGTCCTCTCTGAAACCTGCACTGAGAGGAAAGAAGGTGTAGAATTAGGTGTGTCACAGCCAAGTACTTGCGTGCAATCTGCTATCGACGTTCGATTGTACCAGGCAAATTTCCCTGCCCCAGCTGCTGCACCGCCAAAAGAAGTTCGCTCCCAGCCATCCACATGCCCAGCGGTTGAATGCTAGCTTGGCTAAATTGCTAGCACTTCAACTGCTGCCTTTTCAGTTGGTAGACTCTGCCCCCTTCCGTGAGTTTGTGGAATGTGCGGTTCCTCAGTGGCAGGTTCCCAAACGCCACTTTTTCTCACGGAAGGCGATTCCGTCTCTCTACCGGCATGTGGAAGGCAATGTCTTGGCCTCGCTGGACAGGGCGGTCAGCGGTAAGGTGCATATTCCCGCTGACTCATGGTCCAGCAGGCATGAACAGGGACGTTACCTATAATTCACGGCGCATTGGGTGACTCTGCTGGCAGCTGGGAAGGATGCAGGACAAGGTGCAGTAGTGTTGGAGGTTGTTCCGCCACCACGCCTCCAAAATGTTACTACTGGTGATTCTGACGCACCTCTCTCCTCCACCCCCTCCTCTTCTTCTTCCTCCATGGCCTCTACCTGTGCTTTGTCCCCGGGAACCAGCGGTGCTCCGTAGGCGTTTATGGGGCTACACAAGTACGCAGGCAAAAAGATGCCATGCGGTGCTTGAGCTGGTGTGCTTGGGGGACAGGGGCCACACTGGGGCAGAGATTCTGGCAGCTCTGCAGGGGCAGGCTCAGAGGTGGTTGACGCCACACCAGCTTAAGCCAGGAAAAGTGGTTACCAACAATGGCACCAACCTCCTCTCCGCCCTCCGACAGAGACAACTGACCCATGTACACTGTTTGGCTCACGTCCTTAACTTGGTGGTGCAGCGGTCCTTGGGCAGGTACCCGGGCTTACAGGAGGTCCTGAAGCAGACCAGGAAACTCTGTGGTCATTTTCGCCAGTCATATAATGCCAGTGCTCGGCTGCCTGAGCTGCAGAAGAATTACAACCTGCCCAAGAACCGCCTAATCTGTGATATGCCCACCAGGTGGAACTCTATGTTGGCCATGCTGCAGCGGCTGCACACGCAGCAGAGGGCCATCAATGAGTATCTGTTGCAATATGGCACCAGGACAGGGTCAAGGGAGCTTGGATTTTTTTCCCCACGCCAGTGGGCCATGATCAGGGATGCATGCACTGTCCTGGCACCATTTGAGGAGGCCACAAGGATGGTGAGCAGTGACAGTCCATGCATCAGTGACACTGTCCCTCTTGTCCACCTGTTGGAGCACACGCTGGGTGGAATAATGGACAGGGCACTTGAGGCAGAACAGAGGCAGGAAGAGGAGGACTTCCTTACCTCTCAAGGCCCCCTTTTTCCAGACAGTGTTCCTGCTGGCCCGGCTATCACACAGGAAGAGGACGTGGAGGAGGAGGATTGTGTCAGCATGGAGGTGGAGACTAGCACTCAGCATCAGCAGCAGTCTTCAAGGGATCAATTACAGTCCCAAGACACCCGTGGATTTGTATGTACCTGGGAGGAGGTGGCTGCCGATCATGTCGTCCTCAGTGACCCAGAGGACTACGCACCGAATGCCTCAGCAAACCTACGCTGCATGGCCTCCCTGATCCTGCAAAGCCTGCCGAAGGATTCTCGTATTCGTGCGATCAAGTAGAGGGATCATTACTGGCTGGCAACCCTCCTTGATCCACGTTACAATGGTAAGGTTGCGGACCTTATCTTGCCGTCGCAGAGGGAGCAGAGGATGAAGCATCTTCGGGAGGCCTTGCAGAAAGGTCTGTGCAATGCGTTCCCAAAGACTGGGAGGTTACAACGTTTTGCTGAGGCTTCGGTCAGTCAAAGAAGGAGCGGTGGAGAAGGTGGCCGTCTGACAATTTTTTAGTACTCAGCCCCAAGGTATGATCGGTTCCAGCAACCATCGCCAGCGTCTGGTTTACATGGTGCAGGAATACCTAGTGGCAAGATCAGACTTGGACTCCTTTCCCACCGAAAATCCTCTGGGTTACTGGGTCTTAAGGATGGATCCCTGGCCAGAGCTTGCACAGTATGCAATTGAGCTACTGGCCTGTCCTGCATCCAGCGTTCTTTCGGAACGCACATTCAGTGCTGCTGGACGCCATGTAACCGATCACAGGGTGCGCCTGTCCACCGATTAGGTCGATCGACTGACCTTCATAAAAATGAATCAGTCTTGGATCACCACCAGCTACCAAGCACCTGATGCTGATGTAACCGAATAATTATTTTTTGAAATGTCAGATCCCTTCAAGACTGCCTATGCTGATGCTGAGTGACTATCCTGTTATGCTGAGTGACTATCCTCTTCCTCCTCAATGATCATGCTGATAGCTTGAAAGAACATTTTTGGTTCTGGGCACCGCCACCAGTGGCTAAGGCCCAATTGTTCAGCCCCTGTTAAACAGGGGCGTGTATTTACAATTTTTGATGCAATGCTGTGCAGCAGGTCTCTTTGCTGCGCTCCAACTACAGTATCTGTGAGGGGTTGCAGTGTTGTGGCACCAGCACCAGTGCCTAAGGCCCAATTTTTCTGACCCTATTTAACAGGGGCATGTAAATACAATTTTTGATGCAATACTTTGCAGCAGGGCTCATTGCTGCGCTCCAACTACAGTATCTGTGAGGGGTTGCAGTGTTGTGGCACCAGCACCAGTGCCTAAGGCCCAATTTTTCTGCCCCTGTTTAACAGGGGCATGTAAATACAATTTTTGATGCAATACTTTGCAGCAGGGCTCATTGCTGAACACCTAATAGAGTATCTGTGAGGGGTTGCAGTGTTGTGGCACCAGTGCCTAAGGCCCAATTTTTCTGCCCCTGTTTAACAGGACCTTGTAATTAAAATTTTTGATGCAATACTTTGCAGCAGGGCTCATTGCTGCGCACCAAGTGCAGTATCTGTGTGGGGTTGCAGTGTTGTGGCACCACCACCAAAGGCCCAATTTTTCTGCCCCTGTTCAACAGGGGCATGTAATTACAATTCTTGATCTAATAATTCACAGCAGGGCCCATTCCTGCGCCCACAAAGAGTAACTGTGTGGGCTTACAGTGTTGTGGCAACACCACCACCACCACCACCAAAGGCCCAATTTTTCTGCCCCTGTTCAACAGGGGCATGTAATTACATTTCTTGTTCTAATATTTCACAGCTGGGCCCATTCCTGCGCCCACCAAGAGTAACTGTGAGGATTTACAGTGTTGTGGCAACACCACCACCACCACCACCAAAGGCCCAATTTTTCTGCCCCTGTTCAACAGGGGCATTTAATTACAATTCTTGATCTAATATTTCACAGCTGGGCCCATTCCTGCGCCCACCAAGAGTAACTGTGAGGACTTACAGTGTTGTGGCACCAGCACCACCACCAAAGGCCCAATTTTTCTTACCACTGTTCAACAATGGCATGTAATTACAATTCTTGATATAATAGTTCACAGCAGGGCGTTCCGGCTTCCACCAAGAGTAACTGTGAGGGCTTACAGTGTTGTGGCAACACTAACACCTAAGGGCCAAATTTCTGCAGAGTATATACGGCAGGCTCCTAATTTCAAACATCCAATTTACAAATGACTCCTACTTGCAAACAGAAGGAGACAACAGGAAGTGAGAGGAAATCTACCGCTACGAAGGGAAATTCTCTCCTGTAAAGCCGTGTACACACGATCGGTTTTACAGATGAAAACAGTCCGATGGACTGTTTTGATCGGACGAACCGATCATGTATGGGCCCCATCGGTCTTTTTTCCATCGGTGTGAAAAAATAGAACATGTTTTAAATTTTTCCGATGGGAAAAAAATCTAAGGTAAGTGATGTATAATGAGCTAGTATGCTAGTCATACTAGCTCATTATACCTTTGTCTTGCAGGTTGGTTTAAAAAAAAAATGTTAAAAGGGTTTACAACCACTTTAAGAACAAACCTACAGTCCCTGTCTTGTTTGCACTGCCTGTATACTGCTGTTCAGAATATATAGGGCCTTTTTTTAATTTGGGTGCAGGGTTCCCCTTAATATCCATACAAGACCCAAAGGAGCTGGTAGTGGGCTGGGGGGGGGGGGATACCCATGCCATTTTTCTCAATGGTTTTCATCCATATTGCCGGGACCAGACATTACATTAAAGCCGCAAGCAGTTTTAAATGACTTTTTTCCTTTAGAAATGTCATTTTGTGAAGGGACAGTTCTAAACACAGGAAAAATGCGCTACTTCACAGGCATACTTTTGACACCCCCCAGGCAAAATATTTAAAGGTATATTTCACTTTTTTTTTTCACTTTAAGCATCATTAAAAAATCACTGCTCTCGAAAAAATGCCAGTTTTTAAAACTTTTTTTTGCATTGATACATGTCCCCTGGGGCAGGACCCGGGCCCCCAAACCCTTTTTAGGACAATAATTTGCATATTAACCGTTATAATTAGCACTTTTGATTTAGAACGTTCGAGTCCATTGTATTTAATAGGGTTCTAAAGTTCGCACAAACTTTCGGTCCGTTCGCAGGTTCTGGTGCGAACCGAACCAGGGGGGTGTTCGGCTCATCCCTACCTACTACCCTGTCTGCTACCCATTGCTAATTATCAACTGCCTGCTGCCAAGCCTTAGAAGAACAAACACTGGATGTCTTGACACCTGATATTCCACAGACTTTGCAACCACTTATAAATTGAATACTTAGCTTGGTCTTCTGTTTCCAAAGTGAGATAATCTGTGGGCTGCAACCTTGAAGTTATGCAGTAAAACCATTGCCAAACGTGTGGGTGTTCCTAACAAAGAATGAACACTCAGAATCTCTGGACCCAAGTGACAAAGGTGGTCCCCCTATTTCTGTGACACTTAAATTTGAACTATAGTCTTTAGCTTCAGGCTGGCCCCTTTTGCAGGTGTAGGTATGTAAAACATTAAACAGTAATAAACCCAAAACCGAAAATGTAATACGTTGCAGCTTACCAATCCTTAGATGTGGTGGCTACATTTATTTTTATTTTTTACTTTCTCCCTCTGTTTTCACCTGGTGATCTGGCCAGAAACACATCTACTGTATTAGAGTACCCCCTGGGGGGGGGGGGGAGTGTTAGATGCATGAGCCGATTTATAGATATATATATATAATAGAAAATTTCAGTTAAAAGTAGTAAAAGTGAAGCAATCATCAAGGGGGACACCTGGGACTCTGGGAATGTGAGGGGGGGGGGGACTCTGGTGACCACAGACCACCTTCCGCAGAAAATACACTAAGGTAAGAGGGGGTGGGTTACTGATATAGGGGGAAAACCTTTAGATCAGTGCCCCCTTACATTATTGTATTCACTCCCCCCTTACATCAGTGACCCCCCCTCAGACTGGCCTATCGGCGCTGTCACTGACCTCCTCTCAGATGCACCGTGCAGGGATCAGTCAGTCGGCTCCAGCTCTGGTTTTATCCTATAGTCTCCTCTCCCATCATTGCAGCCTCACCGTGCCCATCATTGCAGCCTCACCGTGCCCATCATTGCAGCCTCACTGTGCCCATCATTGCAGCCTTACCGTGCCCTCATTGCATCCTTACTGTGCCCATCATTGTCGCCTTACTGTGTCCATCATTGCAGCCACACTGTGCCCTCATTGCAGCCACACTGTGCCCTCATTGCAGCCTTACTGTGCCCATCATTGCCGCCTTACCGTGCCCTCATTGCAGCCTTACTGTGCCCATCATTGCAGCCTCACTGTGCCCATCATTGCTGCCTTACTGTGACCATCATTGCCGCCTTACTGTGCCCATCATTGCCGCCTTACTGTACCCTCATTGCCACCTTACCGTGCCCATCATAGCCGCCTTGCTGTGCCTATCATTGCTGCCTTACCGTGCCCTCATTGTAGCCTCACCATTGTTGCAGCCTTACTGTGCCCATCATTGCCGCCTTACCGTGCCCTCATTGCAGCCTTACTGTGCCCATCATTGCAGCCTCACTGTGCCCATCATTGCTGCCTTACTGTGACTATCATTGCCGCCTTACTGTGCCCATCATTGCCGCCTTACTGTACCCTCATTGCCGCCTTACCGTGCCCATCATAGCCGCCTTACTGTGCCTATCATTGCTGCCTTACCGTGCCCTCATTGTAGCCTCACCATTGTTGCAGCCTTACTGTGCCCATCATTGCAGCCTCACATGCCCATCATTGCAGCCTCACCGTGCCCATAATTGCCGCCCTACTGTGCCCATCATTGCCGCCTTACTGTGCCCATAATTGCAGCCTCACCATGCCATCATTGCAGCCTCACCGTGCCCTCATTGCAGCCTTAATGTGCCCATCTCATTGCCACCTTACTGTGCCCTCATTTCAACCTCACTGTGCCCTCATTGCTGCCTTTCTATGCCCTACTCATTGCAGCCTTACTGTGCCCTCATTTCAGCCTCACTGTGCCCTCATTGCAGCCTTACTGTGCCCATCTCATTGTAGCCTTACTGTGCCCATCTCATTGCAGCCTTACTGTGCCCATCTCATTGCAGCCTTACTGTGCCCATCTCATTGCAGCCTTACTGTGCCCATCTCATTGCAGCCTTACTGTGCCTGTCTCATTGCAGCCTTACTGTGCCTTTACAGCCTCACTGTGCCCTCATTACAGCCTCATCATCGTTGCAGCCTTAGTGCGTGGATTATGCACAGCACGGCAGGATGTCCGCTGTGTCACGAAGCTGAGTGTGAAATCATGTTCGGCCGTGCTGTGACAAGTGACAGCTCGTGTGATAGACAGAACACTGTGTCTATCACATGAGCTGGTCTAGGAGGAGGGCGGAGTTTTTTTCATAGCGAGGCCGAACATTTCACAGCTCCGTGACACAGCGGTCTCCCGCTGTGCTGTGCGTGACAAGTAGAAAGGAGGAGAGGGAGGAGGAGGAGGGAGTGGAGCGCTGCGCTGCAGCCACAGCATAGCTCAAAGCAGCCCCAGGGCAGACAGCCTACCGGTAGGCCAGTCCAGCCCTGGTTACAGCAACAGTTTTTTTTCTTTTGGGATAAAAGTTTTACATGAATAAATAAAAGCTAATCGTTGTAGGCACCCCTGCCAGTAATAAATGGTTTTTCTCAACACTTTAACTGCTACATTTGCAGAAAAGCTTATTTTGTTGAAAACCAACAGACTTACTAGCTGGTTTATCAGATGAAAATAAAAGAAAAAAAGCCTAAAAAAGAAAATGAATGCAGCGATCACATCTAAGCATTGGTAAGCTGAAATATAATAATGTTTTCTTTTGGGTTTATTAGTGCTTTAAAAACATGTGTCTACTGTATAGTGTTTAAAATCCAGTGATGCGCTGTCTCACCCTACTCTGCACAGTTGCTCTCTATTCTTGACACTTTGCCTAAAATGAGCTAACGTCTTTAAGATATATTGTTGGTGAAAGGGGAAGAAAGCAACAGGAATAAAACAGGGAGCGAGAAAAAAAAGCAGAGAGAGAGAGGGGTGACAGGACAAACTCTGCTGCCAGAGAGACAGAAAATAGTTAAATTACAAAGATAGTGGCTTATCTTAACTCTCTAATATTCCGTTTTTTCTCCCTCATCGCTAGCCTGTGAACTTCAGCACTTTAAAGCTTCTGTCAGCCTTCCTCTCTTGCTAAGCCATGACATACAATCAAGGCTGGAAATGTACATATTTTAATTGCAGAAAGTGACATATCGTTTTTGAGACTAAGGACAGGGGGAGAGTTTCCAATAAGGAAGTGACTGCTCTGGGCTTTAACAAAATGGTGGCCTCGAGCAAGAAGAAACAGGAGCAACGCTGGAGGCAAACTATTGCACGCACTAATTTTGGTAGCAAAATTATTCATGTGAAATGTATGTTCTATTGTTAATGAACATTCATTGTTATCAAACTGCTGTGGGTAAAATTATATTTTAAGAAACTAAGATTAGGAAAATCTTTGCAGTTGAAGAAAACTGAAAATTTCCTATCAAATACTTACCGTAATTTTCCTTTCCTGATGGACTCCATGACAGCTTATGTATGGGTTAAGCTGGCCTCCACTTCTCCCATAAATATTTGCTCTGAGCCAGAGGCAGCGTTTCCTAACTAGCCTCCTCAAGACACTGGGGGGAGGGGGGGCGACTCCTGCTGCCATGGAGTCCATCAGGAAAGGAATATTACGGTAAGTATTTGATAGGAAATTTTCCATTTTCCTGACTGACTCCATGGCCGCATACGTATGGGTACTAACTCACCATACACTCCTTGGGTGGGCAATGCTATCCCAAGGCTTTAATTTGTACTGTCAACAGACAAGACTTGCAAGAGAAAAATAAACAGAGGATAAGGAAGCAGACTCTACACAATAATGAGCCGTAAAAGTATTGATCGAGGACCATAAAGCCGCCATACAGACTACTTTGTGAACTACATGCTGCGAGGCTGCCCAAGATGTAGACCCACTCCTGGTCGAGTGAGCAGACACTACTGCTAAAAAGGAGCCAAGCCCTTGGCTCTCTGAGCCTGCTGGATGGCCTAGGCAGTCTGTGCCACAATTATCCTAAATGAGGCAGGTTCCTCTGTCCTTTCAGGCAAAAGAATGAACAGGCGTTCTGAAGCCTGAGGGAAGTCTTAGCTTTGTAGAGATAACTTTGCAATATCTGAGGGATTCCTAGAACTGAAGGAAGGCACTGCTGAGAGTCAACTCAGGACTCCCTGTTTACTAGACGTTAAACCAACTAAGCCACAGTGCGCCCTCTCCCATGCCAAAAGGACACAAGTTAGAACTCAAAGGTTGGCAGAACAATTTCTTGGCTCCCATGAAAGACTCGTGCATCCTTGGGAATTGAGTCAAACATAGGTAACAGCACCATTCGAACTGGAAAAAACATTAAAAAAAGTTCTCCATGACCAGTGAATCAATCTCTGAGGCTTTTTATGCCGACGTGATAGCCAGATAAAGGCAAACTTGAAAGAAAGGCCTTTAATAGAGACAGCCCTAGAACACTCCACTCCAATTCCTTAGGGGGAGTTGAGAACAAGAGGGAGACTCCATTTGGAAAACCTCCACTTACTCCGAGGTCTGAGCCTAGCTGCCCTCTTGAAGAATTGTTGGACAAGAAAAAGAAACCTAGACCGGGACAAACCTGGGGAGCTGTCCGAAAAGGCCAGGTCTAGATCCGACTGGAGGAAGACTAGAATATTTCACACTTCTAGATCGCTACATGATCTGTCAGCAGTGGACATGTATTTAAGTAAACTTTGACCAGATTCTCCCATAATTTTTTTTTGCATTCATACTTCTAGTATTCAAAAGGGCAGAGATGACTCTGGAGGAGCAGCCACGGACATCCAATCTCGAAAACCAGGCCATAGACGCAACTGTGCTGGACATGGATCTAGAATTGCTCCCAGTGACAGAAGGTCTGGCCTGAGGAGAAGGTGCACTGGGTTCCGGAAGCTGAACTGTGCTAGCAAGGGATACCATGGCCTAACTGGCCAATAAGGCATCACTGACGCTACCTCCACAACCTCTGTTCAGAGTCTTTGTAGAAACTTGAGGTTGACCAGGACTGGAAGGAATACAAAGGTCCTACTGCATTTCCAATGGTCCATCAGGGCATCTGTCCCTGAAAACCTCCACATGTAGAGACGACTCGAACATTGGCTGTTTGGCGAACAATTTGGGGTGTTCGCGGCAAATTCGAAAAGCCGCGGAACACCGTTAAAAGTCTATGGGAGAAATCAAAAGTGCTAATTTTAAAGGTTAATATGCAAGTTATTGTCATAAAAAGTGTTTGGGGACCTGGGTCCTGCCCCAGGTGACATGTATCAATGCAAAAAAAAGTTTTAAAAATGGCCGTTTTTTCGGGAGCAGTGATAATGCTTAAAGTGAGACAATAAAAGTGAAATATTCCTTTAAATTTCGTACCGGGGGGGGGGGGGGGGTTGGGTATAGTATGCCTGCAAAGTAGCGCATGTTTTCCGTGTTTAGAAATGTCCCTGCACAAAATGTCATTTCTAAAGGAAAAAAAGTCATTTAAAACTACTACCGGCTATTCATGAATTGTCATGTCCCGGCAGTACAGATAAGTCATTGAAAAAAACGGCAGGGGTCCCCCCCACAGTCCATTACCAGGCCCTTCAGGTTTGGTATGAATATTAAGGGGAACCCCGCACCAAATGTAAAAAAAAATGGTGTGGGGTCCCCCGAAAAATCCATACCAGACCCTTATCCGAGCACGCAACCTGGCAGGCCGCAGGAAAAGAGGGGGGGACGAGAGAGCGCCCCCCCTCCTGAACCGTACCAGGCCACATGCCCTTAACATGGGGAGGCTGTCTCCATGTTGATGAGGACAAGGGCCTCATCCCCACAAATCTTGCCCGGTGGTTGTGGGGGTCTGCGGGCGGGGAGCTAATCAAAATCTGGAAGCCCCCTTTAACAAAGGGGAACTCCAGATCCGGACCCCCCCCTATGTGAATTGGTAAGGGGGTACATTGTACCCCTACCATTTCACAATAAAGTGTTAAAATTTGTAAAAAACACAGACACAGTTAGACAAGTCCTTCATTTAAAAATAAAACAAAAAAAAAATTCCAGCGATGTGATCCCGTCGATGTCCAACGATGATCCATTCTCCAGCAACTCTGCTCCTGAAAAAAACATTTTTTAAAACTTTTTTTTGCATTGATACATGTCCCCTGGGGCAGAACCCAGGTCCCCAAACACTTTTTATGACAATAACTTGCATATTAGCCTTTAAAATTAGCACTTTTGATTTTTCATGTTCGTGTCCTATAGACTTTAACGGTGTTCACGTGTTCAAACAATTTTTTTGCCTGTTTGCATGTTCTGGTGCGAAACGAACAGGGGGGTGTTCG
Organism: Rana muscosa; assembly: GCA_029206835.1. Taxonomy (NCBI): domain Eukaryota; kingdom Metazoa; phylum Chordata; class Amphibia; order Anura; family Ranidae; genus Rana; species Rana muscosa. Next base: position 78,362,280 of record CM055121.1, read on the forward strand.
GCTCATCCCTAGTAGAGACTATTCGTTGTTCAATTGGACTCTGGAAAGATAGTCTGTTAGAATGTTTTGGACTCTGGGGACATAAGCCGCTAAGATGTACTGTAGGCTCAATTCTTGTGAACAAAGACATAATCGGCTACGCTTTCTGTAGTAGAGAACAGGCTGTGAGTCCCCTAGTCTTTGAAAGTAGGAGACCGCCATAGTGTTGACTAACCTAAGAGCACTGGCACTCCCGTTGTTATATGGTGAAAGGCCTGTAAAGTGCAGAAGGCTGCCCGTAGTTTCAGAATGTTCAACACAATCTGAGAAATTGACAGCCCCGCCTGCCTTGAGCTATCCCTGACAGGGAGCAAGACCCCCCATTCCGTATTGCTAGCATCAGACGTGATTGTGAACCAGGAATGGGGCGAAGAAATGGCAGATGAGCCAGTTTCTCCATTGCAGCCACCAGGGGACTTGCTTTCATGACTGAGGTTATGTAGATGACCTTAATTCTGCTTCCTGGCTCCCACTGCTGTAGAAACCCCTTCTGGAAAAGCCGCCTTCTCCAGCTTCCACTTGACCCTCGAAACCGTAGACACCATAGTGCGAATCATTTTAGACACTAAAAGGCTCACAGGTGGGAAGAAGACAGGGCCAGGAGTATTCTGTTCTAGAACATCGGGATCCAGAGTCAAGGCTCTTTGTTTTGGGACAGTAGAAGGACATCCATGTAACTATGCAGGCGTATGCTCCTTGTTTTGATAAAGACCATAGCAACCAATAGGACCCTGAAAATACACAAGGTGATATTGAAAGCACAAATGGCTGGAGGCTGGAGCTGGAGATGGTCTTGACCTACAGCAAACCAAAGAAACTTGCAAAAGTGTTCTATAATGGGCACATGAAAGCAGGGCCGTCGGAACAGGACAGGCAAACCAAGCAACTGCTTGGGGCCCCGAGCTGGCCTGGGGCCCCAGCAGTCCCGCACAGCAGGAAGGAATTTTCCCGCACAGCAGGAAGTGGAGCAAGAGGAGGCAGCACGGGAGGAGGTAAGACAAAATCCCCCCCCCCGCTTATCCACTCTAATGTCGGCCGATCGTCGCCCCCCCCCCCTGCTTTTCAACTGCTTGGGGCCCTTCAAACGGCCCTGCATGAAAGTTAGCATCTTAGGTCTATTGGAAACAAGCCAATCACCTAGCTGGACTCCCTACAAATCAGGCACAATGTTTCCACCTTGAACTTCTCCTTTGCTGAAAATTGTCCAAGGTGCGCAAGGACAAAAATCCATCAAAAAGAATCTGAGATGAGGACTTCTGATAGACCATGCATGTCCCAAAAGATCATTTTAACGTCCCAATAGTCTGGGGCCCAAACTCGGTAGCTTCTTGTATACCCAAAATCAAGCTTTTAGCATACTTCTGAGGGGAAATCTGGTCTCCACACCAGCTCTTCCTAAAATCCCGACCTGGTCTGTAAAAACGTTCGACCCTCGCACGCTCCGAACTTTATTCTCTAGACTGTCGTCTTCCGGCCTATTAGGCACTGGTCCTGAGCAGGGCCGGACTGGTCTACCGGGATACTGGGAGATTTCCCAGTAGGCTGCCTGTCCTGGGGCCGGTTTCAGTTGCGGCTGCAGTTCTCTCTGTCTCCTCTCTCCTGCTCCTGTGTATCACGGAGCTGGCTGGGTCTGTGTTCGGCGCCGGCACTGTAACACGGTCCCGCCCCCCTAGACCTGCTGGTGTGATAGGCTGAACACTGATTTTATCTACTATCACACCAGCAGGTCTAGGGGGGCAGGACCATGTTACAGCGCCGCCACTGAACACAGACCCAGCCAGCTCTGTGATACACAGGAGCAGGAGAGAGGGGACAGGGAGCGTAAGAAACCTGAGGAGATGCCCCCCGTACAGCCCGCCCTATGTGCCTGGATAGGAGGATCGTATTCGGCAGGGTGGCTGCATATAGAGGAATTGAGCTTTCTATATTTCTCCATACAGCCGCTGAATGCTTGCAGGAGGGAGAGGAGGAGAATCAAGCATTCAGCGGCAGTATGGAGGAATATAAAAAGCTAATTTCCTCTATATGCAGCCACCCCTGCTTCTCCTCCTATCCAACTTCTTTTTCTGGCCCCCCCCAGTTATCCTTGTGGCTCCCCCCTGTACTCTCCTCCCCCACCACACTCTCTAGCCCCCCCCCCAGTTCTCTCCACCCTTGTTCTTTCTGCCCCTCCTGCTCTCCAGCTCTCCCCATCCTTCTCCAGCCACCATCCCAGTGCTCTCCACCCCTGTTCTTCCCCCCCCAGTGCTCTCCACCCCTGTTCTTTCTCCCCCCCAGTGCTCTCCAGCTCTCCCCATCACTCCCCAGCCCCCACCCCAGTGCTCTCCGCCCCCCACAGTGCTCTCCAGGCCCCCGTGCTCCCCACCCCTGTTCTTTCTGGCCCCCCCCAGTGCTCTCAAGCTCCACCCATCGCTCTCCAGCCCCCCAGTGCTCTCCGCCCCTGTGCTCTCCACCCCTGTTCTTTTTGGCTCCCCCTCCAGTGCTCTCAAGCTCCCCCCCACCACTCTCCTCCCCCACCCCTGTACTCTCCGCTCCCCCCTGCATTTTTCCCCCACCCATGTGCTCTCCAACCCCACCAGTGCTCTCCGCCCCCAAGTGCTCTCCAGCCCCCTGTACTTTCCACCCCTGTTTTTTCTGGCCCCACTGGTGCTCTCAAGCTCCCCCCATTGCTCTCCACCCCCCAGTGCTCTCCACTCCCCCCTGCTCTTTGTACCCCCCAGTGCTCTCCAGCCCCCGTGCTCTCCACCCCTGTTCTTTCTTTCTCGTACATCACGGGACACAGAGCGACATAGTCATTACTAATGGGTTATATAGATACCGTCAGGTGCTGGCACTGGCAACTTCCAAAACCGGAAGTACCCTCCCCTATATAAGCCCCTCCCATCCGGGAGCACCTCAGTTTTTTGCCAGTGTCTAAGGTGTTGGCCAAGAAGAAACATGTGTTTTTCACTGAGCTTGCGTACAGGTTCTTTTGGGCCTCAGTAAGCTATTCCGGATCCGACCAAAAAAGCTTCATAGCTAAACGGTCGGTACCCGGGCCTTGCAGAGAAGAGCAAGGTTTTGCCTGTAATGCTTCTCTTAGGAGAGCTGGACCCTGGGATCCAGAGCTCTGGTCATACCCACGACCAAGATGTTTTCTGTGCAGGGTGCTATACAGGTCCAGGGGAGTGGAATCCTTGGGAACCCGGTCCCTGAAGGTTTGATTACAATGCCTGCCGTGATAGGTGAAGTTTGGGCTTTTGTGGACCAAACAAAGTCCTGCGGCGGGGAACAGGTAAGTGGGGGCCCCCAGGAACTTGGTTCTATTGGGGGACCCCCAAGCCTAATTTGTCTTTCTGTCTGTTACCTAATGGTATTCCCGCAAAATTCTGTGCATGCCTGTAACTACTAAAAAAATGTAATAATTTTTAATGGTGGTCAAGAAAAAAAAAATATATATTTTTTTTTATATATATTTAATATATTAGACTGCGGTACCTGTGTTTGTCCACTAGAGGCCGCTGTGGAATGTTTTCTTGTCATGTGGACTAGCTTCTTCTCAGCAGAGCAAAGTCCAGGCAGATGGTGAGTTCTCTTATAGGAAACTGCTTCCTCTGCCATGTTGCAGTGCTCGTCCATCCCCCGGCCTGCGGCAAAGAGGGGCCCTGGCTCCTGTCCCTTGTTACCATATTTGAAATTAGCGCCGAAGGCGCACGTGCCCGCGCGCGTGCGCGTGCACGCGCCTCTATATATAGAGGTGAGCCGGGAAAGGGGGCGGAGCCTGGGGGATGACGCTCTGTGCGCGCCGCAGCGCTTCTGCGCATGTGCGGGCGTCCCAGCAGTTTAAAAAAAACACAATATTGTAGTGAGCTGGCTATGAAGTACAGAGACAGAGCTGGCAACATTTAAAGGCATACAGCAAGCGGTTGATACAGGCATCCCCTAGAAAGGCACATTAGTAGACACCAACTGTGATATAGCAGCAATTGTGCTAGACTATTCTCAGTAAAAGTGGTGTATTACGGCTGGAATACCTCAGCTTTAGGCTTAGGAATATGCCGTCCAGAAGCTCCGGAACTGAATCTTCCAGGAAGCGAAGGGGGTCTCATCGGGCTCGGAGGATCTTGGGCATACTCCTGCTGCACCAGTCTCCCCTGAAGTTCAGAGGTAAGTGACCTTAGAGACCCCGCAGGGTACTTGGTACTGTGGCTGTCCTCAGTTCACCTGCTCCTGTGTATGTAACAGAGGAGGTTTTTTCCTCAGCTCTGGGAGGATTAGAGAGAGATTGTCAACATTTATCGCTGCCTCCCTGTCAGGGAAAGCACGCCCGATCTCCGTCTCCTCCTTCAGAGTGCCTGTTAGCAGAGCAACAGTCCCATACAGGGATCGACCTGCCTGAAGGGGATCAGGATGAGGTTGATTCTGTTATAGAGGAATCAACAGTGGGGGAACCTTTTCTCAGCATCTTAAGCTGAAAGATTATGGGTTCAGTCTCTGACTAACATGGTCCGATCAGCATTTAAAAATGCACCTTGCGGAACCATCAACCACTACTGTATCCTCGTTGGGGTCGCTAGAAGCCCCCAGACTGTTTGTTCTTTTCCACTTCACCCTTTACTGAAAGGGCTCATTTACCAGGATTGGGAACGTCCTGAGAAAATATTTATTCCCCCAAGAGATTTCCGGTGGTCTATCCCATGGAGGATAAGTTCATCAAAAAAAAAAAAAAAAATGGAAGGTCCCTACAGTGGACGCAGCCATCTCTTGTATGTATAAATCACTGACATGTCCAGTGGATAATGTCCAAATGTTCAAGAACCCAATAGATAAAAGATTGGAGTCCTTATGAAAATCTGCTTGGTGATACAACCAGCAGTAGCAGCTATTGGGGTCTGCTAAGCAGTGAAGGATCAGTTGAAACAGGTCTTGAGGGACTTGACAGATCAGCAGGCTTTGCCCTAGCTGATCTACCTAGAGCCTTAGGCTTTGCGGTTGACGCCATAGAGGATTCAGTCCATCAGGCCTCCCGCCTTACGCTGTCTATAGTACATATGCGTAGGCTCCTATGGCTCAAAAACTGGTCTGCTGAAGCTCCCTGTAAAGAATGGCTGGTTAGCGTCCCATTTCATGGTGAACGCTTATTCAGGGAAAACCTGGACAAATATATCCAGAAAATTTCCAGCGGTAAAAATACGCTCTTGCCGGTTAAAAGCAGAGTTAGAGGTCCCTCTTTAAGAGGCCTGCTTCTCCAGTCCCTGGGGCATCGGCTGTGTAACAGTTCCGACGGCCTCCTCGGTCAAATCCCGGGGGTAAAAAACAGGGACAGTAGCAGGGTAATGAGAAACCCTGGGTCAGGGGAGGTACAAAACCTCCCCCAAAGTTAAATTCATTGAAGCCCCCACTCAGTCGGGTGGGGGGAGGACTCCAGTTGTTCGCAAGAGACCTGGCGGGACACGATCAAGACAGATAGGTGCTCTCCGCAGTAGGTTTGGGATACAGTTTGGAGTTAAAAGACTCTCCTCCTTCCCATTTTTGAGGTCAAACGTGCCAAGGGATCCCCGGAAGAGAGAGTCCCTCCTGTTGGCACTAGAACAACTATTGCTCCAAGGAGTAATTATGGAGGTTCCCCTGGAAGAATGAGGGTTCGGGTTTTACTCAAACCTCTTTACAGTCCCGAAGCAAACGCGGACGGGAGGCCCATATTAATTCTAAAAGGGCTATACAAATTCCTGTATATCAGGACTTTCCGATGGAGTCGATCCGATCGGTGGCCACTGCCCTACAAGGGGAGGATTGGTTAGCCACGATCGACATCAAAGATGCTTATTTGCACATTCCCATCTTTCCAGTCCACCAAAAATTTCTACGCTTTGCAGTAGAAGGGCGCCATTTTCAGTTCAGAGCCTTACCCTTCGGTTTGGCCACAGCACCACGAGTGTTTACAAAAATTCTGGCCCTTTATTGGCCAATCTAAGAACACAAGGTGTAATGATAATGGCATATCTGGATGACTTGTTGCTGATAGACCACTCAGTGAAAAAACTAGACGTGGTCGTTCACAAGACGATCAAGTATCTGGAATCTCACGGTTGGATTATCAACCGAGACAAGTCAGCCCTAAAAACCAGTCAAAAGTCTGGAATACTTGGGGCTAAGGTTGGATTCAGGCCAGAGAAAAATATTCTTGCCTCGAGGAAAGGTGTTGTCTTTGAAAGATTTGATCCACTTAGTGGGTACAAAAAAGACAGCCGTCCATACGCCTGTATATGAGGCTGCTGGGAAAAATGGTGGCATCATTCGAAGCAGTACCCTACGGTCAATTCCATTCAAGGAATTTGCAAGGGGCCATACTGTCAGCCTGGAACAAAAAAGTTCAGGCCCTAGACTTACAATGTCCTTGTCCCCTTCCGTTCGCAAGAGCCTCCGTTGGTGGTTGGTTCCCCAGAATCTGGAAAAAAGGAAATCCTTCAGTCCGATTTCTTGGAAGGTGGTCACTACAGATGCCAGCCTTATAGGCTGGGGAGCAGTACTGGAGCAATAGTCTCTCCAGGGCAGATGGTCGGATGCAGAAAAGGCCCTGCCCATCAATCTCTTAGAGATACGAGCAGCCCGGTATGCCCTAGTAGCATGGACATCCAAACTCCAAGGGTCCCCTGTCAGAATTCAATCAGACAATGCCACAGCAGTGGCATATATCAATCATCAGGGGGGCACCAGGAGTCGTGCAGCCCAGAGGGAAGTAAATTACATCCTGAAATGGGCAGAAAAATATGTCCCAGCCATATCTGCGGTATTCATTCCAGGAGTGGAGAATTGGAAGGCGGACTTTCTAAGTCGCCAGCAATTAGGCCCAGAGGAAGGGTCCCTTCACCCCGAGGTTTTCTGGACAATATGTCAGCGGTGGGGAACATCGGATGTAGATCTTCTAGCATCCAGATTCAACGCAAAGGGGGACAGGTTTGTCTCTCGGACAAGGGATCCCCTAGCTTGCGGCTCGGATGCCCTAGTGTTCCCTTGGGATCAGTTCAAGCTGATATATGCATTCACACCGCCAATGGTTACCTCGATTACTCCGCAGAATCAGGGTAGAAAAGAAACCAGTGATTCCGGTGGCTCCAGCGTGGCCCCGAAGAGCGTGGTACGCGGAGATTGTAAAATTTCAGTGGGGAGTCCTTGGACTCTCCCACGTCGTCCGGCTTTCGCAAGGACCGATATACCACCCTTCCTTACCAGCCCTAGGTTTGACGGCCTGGCTATTGAAGCCCACATTCTAAAAAAGAGAGGGCTCTCTAATGCTGTGGTATCTACCATGATCAATGCCAGGAAGCCGGTATCCAGGCAGATCTACTATAGAATCTGGAAGGCGTACATCGCGTGGTGTGAGGCCAAGAAATGGCATCCACATAAGTACGTAATAGGTAGGATTCTGGACTTCCTACAGTGGGCTGTAGATAGGAAGCTTGCCTTGAGTACTATCAAGGGTCAGATTTCGGCCTTGTCAATATTTTTTCAAAGGCCCTTGGCTTCGCATTCACTAGTCAAAGCCTTTATACAAGGAGTGATGCGTATTAGTCCTCCGGTTAATATTCCCATATGTCCATGGGATCTAAACTTGGTTCTGTCGGTTCTACAGAAACAACCATTTGAACCATTACAGCATATTTCCTTGGTGCTTCTCACCAGGAAATTGATTTTTCTAGTAGCCATTTGTTCGGCTAAAAGAGTATCGGAATTAGCAGCTATGTCCTGTAAGGAGCCATATCTGGTTATCCATAAGGACAGAGTAGTGTTACGTCCTCATCCAGCCTTTCTTCCTAAGGTGGTATCGAGGTTTCATTTGAACCAAGATGTGGTTCTTCCTTCTTTTTTCCCCAAACCTACTTCGGTAGAGGAAAAGTTATTGCATTCTTTGGATGTAGTAAGAGCAGTTAAAGCTTATCTAAAAGCCACTGCTCAGATTCGCAGAACGGATACTTTGTTTATTCTGCCGGAAGGCCCCAGAAAGGGTCAGGCAGCGTCAAAGTCTACTTTAGCCAAGTGGATTCGACAGGTCATTATGCAAGCTTATGGCTTGAGAAGGAGACCACCTCCGTTCAAAGTTAGAGCGCACTCCACGAGAGCAGTTGGAACTTCATGGGCAGTGCATCACCAGGCCTCCCTGGCTCAAATCTGTAAGGCCGCAACATGGTCTTCGGTACACACGTTTACTAGGTCCTACCAGGTGGACGTTAGAAGTCAGGAGGATGTCGCCTTTGGGCGCAGTGTGTTGCAGGCCGCAAAAGATCCTCATGTCTGATAGCGCTCAGCTTATATATGGTGTATCCCCCCCCTCATTTGGCATTGCTTTAGGACATCCCATTAGTAATGACTATGTCGCTCTGTGTCCCGTGATGTACGAGAAAGAAAATAGGATTTTTATAACAGCTTACCTGTAAAATCCTTTTCTTGGAGTACATCACGGGACACAGAGCTCCCGCCCCTCTTTAGGGACACTTATTGCTTTGCTACAAAACTGAGGTGCTCCCGGATGGGAGGGGCTTATATAGGGGAGGGTACTTCCGGTTTTGGAAGTTGCCAGTGCCAGCACCTGACGGTATCTATATAACCCATTAGTAATGACTATGTCGCTCTGTGTCCCGTGATGTACTCCAAGAAAAGGATTTTACAGGTAAGCTGTTATAAAAATCCTATTTTCTGCCCCCCCCCAGTGCTCTCAAGATCCCCCCCAGTGCTTTTTACCCCCACACTCTTAGCCCCCTTAGTGCTCTCCAGCCCCCCTTTCTCAGCCTCCCGTGCTCTCTACCCCCTGTTCTTTTTGGCTCCCCCCAGTGCTCTCAAGCCCACCCTCCAGCGCTCTCCGCTCCCCATCCCTTTGATCTCCACTCCCCCCTGCTCTTTGCCCCCACCCATGTGCTCTCCAACCCCGCCAGTGCTCTCTGCTTCCCCTTCTCTCCAGCTCCCACCCAGTGCTCTCACTTCCCCAGGACCAGAGAACAGGCTGACTGGGGGCAGAAAATGAGGACGACTGAAGTTGCAGGTGGCCAGGGACCACTCCATCTCACAGCAAACAGATCCTCTGGAAGGAGCACTGTCCCCATCCAAAACAAGAACAGACCCTGCCTTCTGATGGCGATCATGGATATCCTGCTGGCATGGAAGGTACCGTACCAAGCATCAACAACACACCTTCCCACAGACAGGGACTTCAGACTGGGACATGGGGCATAGGAGGGGCTGCAATGATGGGCACAGTGAGGCTGCATGCGTGGGCACAGTGAGACTGCATTTAGGGGCACAGTAAAGCTGCACTCTAAAAACCATTCAGGTAGCCTTTAATTAAAACTGCAAAGCACTACAAGTCACAGCAGACAAAATGGGGGCACAACTGACATGTTTCGCACTGGGAACTAGTGCTTAGTCATAGCTGAATCCAAATAAAAAACACTTCTACTAAATATCTATGTTCAAGTCTCACATGACCCACAACAGCGAATGGCACTCCACTGACAATCAACCGTAATCGATGGCCGGTGACCCTTGCCATAAGCAGGTGTGGGTGTATGATCACAATAAAAAACAGGACCTCTCCCACCAACCCATGTAAAGGTTGGCAAAGGAGGGGAAGAGCTTGGCTCCCATCGAGGCCCCGCATCTCTGGAGATAGTAGCCCCCGTCAAACATAAAGAAGTTGTGTGTCAACAAATATTCTAGAGCATGTAATAAGAATTCTTGAAAGACTGGGGAGAATTTTTCTGATTCCTTGAGAAAGCTGGCAACTGCTTGTAATCCCAGATGGTGTGGGATACATGAGTATAAGTTAGTGACATCACAACTAATCCATCTATGTGTATCGGTCCATGCAAACCCATGTAGTTTAATCAATAACTCTTTGGTATCCCGTAGGTAACCTGGAAGGTTCACCACGAGGGGTTGTAATTGTCCATCCACCTATTCACCCAAACGCTCGTTGAGAGAACCAATACCCGCCACTATTGGTCTCCCAACAAGAGGGTCAAGGCCCTTATGAACTTTGGGTAAATGATGGAAAACCGGCATAATAGGACTAGTGGGGATGAACATGTCTTTTTCTTTGCTAGAAAAAATACCTGCCTGAACAGCCCGATCTAATAAAGTGTTAAGTTCTTTAGAGAAGGGGATGGTGGGATCTGTGTTCAGAGACTGATATGTATTAATGTTGGATAATTGGCGTAATGCCTCATTTTTATTCATAACAGAATCCAGAACCACCACCGTGCCTTCTTTGTCAGCATTTCTTATAGTAATAGTTTTATCAGATTCTAGCATTTTCAAGGCAGTTTGTTCAGCATTAGATAGATTACTGGGCACCTGTCTCTTACGGCAGTCCCGGGCCAGGTGAGTCAAATCTCTCTCCACCATTTTTTGGGAAGAGATCCAAATCCTTGCCCCTTGACCCAATCGGATAAAAATCCGATTTAAGTTTAAAGGATATATTACTACAAGAGTGTACAGGGTCATTGGGGCATGGACTGGATTCAGTGGCACGGTCAATCAAATCCTGTAACGCGCAAACCTCTTTAAACAATACAGGAGAGGAAATAGACTCACCACTGCCCGGGTCATCAAGAGAGATGTGTTTCGCATCAGGTGACACAGTGTGGTAATGTCTTTTCAAGGTAAGTCCTCTGGAAAATTTGTTGACATCAAGTAATGTTCCGAAAAGGTTGAAATTTTTGGTGGGACAGAAGTAAAGGCCCTTGGAAGGTAAAAAGTTCTCTTCATTGCTCAGGACTCTACTTGAAATGTTCAGGACATTGGTCTTCATCGTTTCGGTTTTCCTCGTAAGCTGTAATGGTTTTTTTTTTTCCTTCACTATAATGTATTTTACATACAGGTGTGCACATATTGCATCGTAGTTTTTTCTTTGTTTTCATGTTTTTACGTATCCTTATTTGTTTTTTTATTGTGATCATACACACACACCTGCTTATGGCAAGGGTCACCGGCCATCGATTACGGTTGATTGTCGGTGGAGTGCCATTCGCTGTTGTGGGTCATGTGAGACTTTAACATAGATATTTAGTAGAAGTGTTTTTTATTTGGATTCAGCTATGACTAAGCACTAGTTCCAAGTGCGAAACATGTCAGTTGTGCCCCCATTTTGTCTGCTGTGACTTGTAGTGCTTTGCAGTTTTAATTAAAGGCTACCTGACCGGTTTTTGGAGTGCGGCTGTCCATACATTCATCCTATTTTTTGCTTCGTGCATTGCCTGCACCCATGGTTTCCGAGAAGACATTGATTGCCTGATTGCACCCACCTGGAGCGGTATCTTTTTCTCTCTCACAGTAAAGCTGCATTTGATGGGCACAGTGAGGCTGCAATGGTGGGCACAGTGAGGCTGCATTCACAGGTAGAGTAAAGCTGCATTTGATGAGCACAGTGAGGCTGCATTTTTGGGCACAGTGAGGCTGCAATGATGGGCAAAGTGAGGCTGCAATGGTGGGCACAGTGAGGCTGCATTCATGGGCACAGTGAGGCTGCATTTGATGAGCACAGTGAGGCTGAATTTATGGGCACAGTGAGGCTGCATTTATGGGCACAGTGAAGCTGCAATGGTGGGCACAGTGGGGCTGCAATGGTGGGCACAGTGGGGCTGCAATAGTGGGCACAGTGAGGCTACAATGATGGGCACAGTGAGGCTACAATGATGGGCACAGTGAGGCTGCATTGATGGGCACAGTGAGGCTGCATTGATGGGCACAGTGAGGCTGCATTGATGGGCACAGTGAGGCTGCATTGATGGGCACAGTGAGGCTGCATTGTTGGGTACAGTGAGGCTGCATTGTTGGGCACAGTGAGGCTGCATTTGATGGGCACTGGTGAGGCTACATTGAGCTCTTGTATCATGTCTGCAGCCTCTGACCATCTCCTGTATCATGTCTGCAGTCTCTGAGGGAGTATGGAGAGGAGTGGGAGCACCGCCAGGATGGGGGTCATGGGAGAAGTCAGATGTGTGTGGACTGTGGATAGGAGACTATATAGGATAAAACCAGAGCCACCGAGTTGGAGCCGACTGACTGAGCCCTGCACGGTGCACCTGAGAGAAGGTCAGTGACAGCACCACTAGGCCAGTCTGAGGGGGGTGACTGATGTAAGGGGGGAGTGAATACAATAATGTAAGGGGGCACTGATATAAAGGTTTTCCCCTTATATCAGTAACCCACACCCCTTACCTTAGTGTATTCTTTCTGCGGAAGGTGGTCCCGCCCCCCCTCCACGTTCTGAGTTCCTGGGGTCCCCCTTGATGATTGACCACTTTTACCACTTTTTTTTTAACAAGTAGCACTTTTACCACTTTTAACTGGAATTTGCGTTTATATATATATATATAAAGCCCTATGTGATTTCATATCTGTCTTATCTATATATGATACACTCTTCAAATGTGCTTTAAAATGTATGGTTTTCCCTTTCATGAACAAGAAAATAATAACGTTATGCTGCTACGCTGGTATAATAATGCTGTGGGGCTGGTATGACATTTTTTCCAGGGATGGATTTTATTCCCAGTCTGGCCCTGGTCCTGAGGCAGAACCCCAACATGCCAACTGTGGCCCGGGTTGCGGTGCTATCCAGCTTGCCAAAGATGAAGCTCCCTCAAAGGGAATGCTATATTACACCTGTTAGAGACGGAACCAGCGAGCCCAGGCCCCAGCCATAGCACTCATTTGCCATAACTGAAGAGAGCATAACCATTGTCACTATGCGGATGATGTCAATTGGAGCCTCACTATGGAAACCGACACCAGCTCCGGCTCCTGAAATACAGTGTTTCGGAAAACGCTCTTTAATACTGTGTCCACATTCTCCATCCACATTTTCATCCTTTTCAACATGGCCACAGGAGCCAAGGCCGACTTTCGGGCTATTCACTGCATCTTCCAAGAAAAAAAAAACATGTTTGCTCAGAAGGCAGGTATAGCTCAGGACCTTGCTCCACTCATCCAAAATGATGTTCCCTAGTTCCGTTCAGAATGGGAAAATAGAACACTCTCTCTGAGGTTACGCCACTATTGCATGATTTAGAGTGAGAATTTGGAGTGCGACCTTGATACGACTGAGTGCAGCCTCAAACCAACTTTAGTCTCTGGATGAAAGCTGCATCAAAAGTCGCACCAAAGTAGTGCAGGAACCTTTCCGGAGTCGCTGCAACTTTAAGTCGCATAGATTGAAAAGGGTGCCATTTAAATCAATGGGCTGTGAATCGTCTTGTGACCCTATGTGTCCAAAGTCGCATGACAAATTGCACTAGAGGAAAACGGAGCCCAAGGAACTTACAGAACTTCCTCTTGCTTTGCAGGAGACTCTACCGGTTCCATTCATGTAAATGCATCCATCATTGCCTTAACCCCAAGGCGTTACAAGGGTAAAGTCACTCATCTCCCCCTGAGGTCTTCATAGATGGATGGCTTGGTTGGGACAGTTCCAGTTCGTCCTGGTCATCCTAGTGGGACAACACGCCGCAATGGCTGTTGAACTTTGCGTGTAGATTGTATTCCACTCTTTAAGGGATTCTTGCACCATGTACCTCACCAGAGATTCAATTTTCTGGAAGTCACTATCCCCTTTTCCAACCGTCTGGGCTTAGCATAGCTCACACAGAGACTTGTCCTCTAGGACCGGAGTCCCGTATCACCAGCAGGCTCCCTCCTTGGAGCGGCTGACATAGCAGTGGGTGCGTAAAGGAGGATTCATAGCTTCTACTATGAAGGCTGGACCTGCCAAATACATCTGGAAGAGGAATGTTGTGACCTAATGAGGTCTTTATCATCTTGTGCCATGTATTGTCAATCTAACCTAAAAGGACTGAAAAAAAAGAAAAATAGGATAGAAAGGAAATGGCTAAAAACCCGAAAAGAGTACCCAGGACAGCAAGGAGAGGGTTAAACCCACCCTTTCAACCTGCTGCACAAGGGATGGTCACAAGGGGGGGGGCAGTAAAACATCCACAGTGTGAACTGCACACAGTCAGACAATCTGCGCATGTGATCAAATCATAGCAGAATAACACAGAAGCAGCATACAAGGGTGTTAGTGCAGAGCATATACCTGTGATGATTGCACACAGCATTTAGGGAAACTGCTGCAAGCTTCCCACAGAGAAATCCCAATATCAACAGTACTGACCGCTTATTGAATTTCTCCACTGAAATGGTGCCACCATCGGGGCAGGAGCAACCCAGGGACGCCTGGCCAGAAGAGAAAGCAGCAGCTTGGAATGCAAATGCGCTCCAGCTGCCATAGACTGGAAGCCATTAGAGCCAGAGAAGAAACAGACAAACAAACACACAAACTGCTACCATGGAATATGTAATATAAAAGTATACATCACCGCACACGGAATGAACACAGATCTGCAATTCAATCCTGCTTCCATGATCAAACCGGACCAGGTAGGCTGATCACACCGTACTTGGGGCAGATAGGGCCACCCGCTAATAGCTGGGCTATCTGGCCATTGTGCCGCTTGCCTGCCAATGGCCAGGCTTCAGCTCTTCCAGCGCCTCTTCCGTTTGCCCACTCCATACCTCGCTAACAGCTAAGGCTTATCAGAGTATCGTGACCTGTTCCAGCACCTCTTCCGTTTGCCCACTCCATACCCCGCTAGTAGCTAAGCCTTATTGGAGTATCACCAGTGGTCGCTGTTGGCCGGTCTTGATTACGGAGAGGAAAAACTTCAGGTAGTCAAATTACCAAACCAGTCCTTATCAGAAGAACAAAAAAGGAACGTGGCCTCTGGCTCAGAGCAAAGATTTATGGGAGTGGGGTCCTATAGGGGAGGAGTGGAGGCGGGGTTAACCCATAAGTATGCTGCCATGGAGTCAGTCAGGAAATGGGAAATTAGCCGTGGGAAAAATAGTTTGTTTCTTATTATTCCTAGATTCTCAGAAAACTTTCTAAAACCAGTGCAACACTAGGGGGTGCAAAATCTCCAGTGATCAAATGCCTAAAGTGGATGCTCTAATTTTTTGGTGCAGATAGCATGCCTTGTGCCACAGATCATGGAAATGGGGAACAGAGAATGTGTTAATATATATGAATAAAGCAAAAGAAAGAAGACTTAATTGTCCTATGGAAAACTAAACAATTTTAATTATATGAGATGTGGCTCGAGCCCAGAAGTATACTTTTATTCAGGCCAGGTGCCAATGGTCAACCTCTTCTTAGCATTTTCTAACATAAAGGTAGGAAAAGAGAGCTAAGATAGAGGGGGTAATTGGAGTGCTCTATATATGAGATTAAACTTTGCCCTGCAAGAAATAAATATATAATAAATGAGCATGGATAACCCAGTTTTACCCTTTACTGGGAATTGATGACATGGTTATTTGCTATCTTGGCACTTTTTCTCGAGCACAAATTTTCCTTTATCTGTGTTATCAGTTTTGGCTTGAGTGTGGACTTATTTTTTTAGGATAACAGGGATATTATAAACATACAATGAGTTTGGAATTAATCATCTACTACCAACCAACATTATACTTCAATATAGGATTGGCACTGCTGGATGATGCCACTACTGTGGCAGGAGCCCCGATGGTGATGCCCCGATGGTGGCATCATTTGGATTAATAGTCTTAGGTGCCATATTTTTGGTGCAGAATTGTTAAGTTTTATGGGTCAATCATTTCAGAGCACATAGGAAAAGCATCAGCCTAATAGAGTATCTAAATCTGAGAACAGAAACATAATATATTGCAACTTATTATCAGTCCTTTAACATGGAGGCTATATTGGTTTTCTTTTTTTTAACCAGTGGTAATGCCAGTAACACTTTTGCTATCCTAGGCAATGCTCACTCATTATATTGGTTCTATGGAGCCGCATCTTTGTCACCCTACTCATCTTTATAGTATATGGGAGAGGTTTTATGTATTACAAAGAGAGAGCTGGGAATAATGCTAATTGAATAGAGTGCAGGTAGAACAGAGTGCATAAGAAATGATCAGTTCACTAGATTTTTGGTGGGATCAACAGGTAGGGGGTGGTTTTGTGAAATCAACTAGGAGAGGGTTAGATTGTAAAAGGTGTTTTAGTGCAGGAAATATCACTTTAGGGTTTGTGACATTGGGGGTGTTTAGCTCAGTGGTAGATGCATTTTTCCAGAGAGTCCACAGCAGTCAGTTATCAGGTTTGAGGGTGTGGCAGCCCATTTTTATTAAAAGGGAACAAAATAAAAGTTTATACACAGGATTTCCCACACTGGGGTTCTTCTCCAGTAAGTTCATACAACCAAAAATGCCAAGCCTCTTGGCTCCTAGGCTTACTTTGCCTTGCCGTTCCCTGCTGAACTGGCCTACTCCTGGCCTCAACAGGATTCTCCAACCCCCTGGGTTTGCTCACTGTCCCCCAGACATCAGGACTTCCTTCAGCCCCCTTAGACTTGCTAGTCGCCTGAGCTCTCCCAGCCTCCCAGACCATCCTCTGGTATCCCAGGCCTTTGTAGCCATCCTGACCATCCCAGTCCTTCAGACACAAAGTCCCCCCTCACCAGGGATGTAGTCTCATACAGGGCAGACCGTTTTCTTGACAGGGGTCTGTCTTCTAACAGCAGCAGCAGCAGCAGCAGCAGCAAGCTGCTCATTCTCCACCTTACACCTCCTACTGCTCTCACCAGTCCATCATTATATGGGCTGTGTGCACCTGGGCACACCGCCTGCTGGCTATCCACAAGACCCGGACACAGGGTTGGAGATCCCGCTCCACCCAAGACTCTTAAGCCCTGTACACACGATCGGATTTCCTATGGTTTTTAAACCAATGGATTTTTCCATCGGAAAACCGATGAAGCTGACTTCCATCAGTCTTGCCTACACACCATCAGTCAAAAAACCGAACGCGGTGACGTAAAACACTCAGATGAGCCGAGAAAAATGAAGTTCAATGCTTCCGAGCATGCGTCGACTTGATTCTGAGCATGCGTGGGTTTTTTATCGAATGGAGTTCCCCACAGACGATAGTAATTTGCTATCGGTTTTTTAACCATCGGATAAATTTAAAACATGTTCTATTTTTAAACACCGATTGAAAAAAGACCGATGGGGCCCATACACGATCGGTTTGTCCGATGAAAACAGTCCATCGGACTGTTTTCATCGGTAAAACCTATCGTGTGTACACGGCTTTAGGGGTCTCCAAACTACAGAGCCCCATCCGGCGATATCAAAATGCGAAAAAAACTGCCAGAGCAGTTTTCTCCTCTCAAAACCTACGCTCTGTAGCTCTGCAGTCAGCAGACATGCAAACTCTGTGTCTACTTGTAATCTATTTCCATAGGGACAGAGCCTCTCTCTGTCTGTCACAGGTTGAACAACAATTAAAAAATCTATAAACCCCAATCATTGCAGTGGATCATTAGGGTAGATGCTTTCTTTCCCATACAATCTTAGGTACTGAAGGTTAGTGGGGCCATATTTTCTTTATTTTATTTTCATATTTTCTTTATTTTTTTTTAAATTGATTTATATTTAGCAATTACCTTTTTGATAAACTTCAAATCAATTGAATGTAGAAAAAACAAACAAACAAACACTGGGAACATTTTTCTTACAAGTATTCTTATCCATCTCTTATACATTATTACCCTCTTGTTTTGTAATCTATTTTTTTTTTCTTTATTTTAAAATAGATTCACATTTAGCAATTACCCTTTTACTGTATTGGCGTATTACACTCACTTTTTTACCCTGAAAATAGAGGGTAAACTGTGCCTGAGCGTTATACGCAGGGGGCTGTGGAAAGTTTTTTTTCCTGAAACTTTCCTCTTAAAGTTAGGGTGCGTGTTATACGCCTGTGCGTGTTATATGCCGATAAATACGGTAATTGCCTTCAAAGCATTTGAATGTAAGAAAAATCACAGGGACATTTTTGTGTCTTATAAGTATTCTTATCCATCTTTGATACACTATTAACTTCTTGTTTTGTAATGTTCTTATCATATCCTTTTTCTGTTCAAGTGTGTTTTATCATTTTTGGCAATACAATTTGGAAATTACTACAGTAAATTAAGAGTCTCTTTTCAAAGTTATATAATTATGATTGCTTCTGTGTTTGTAAGCCGTGGAAAAGCTTAAATGTGATGTACAAGCAGTAATCTAATGCCCCGTACACACGATCGGATTTTCCGTCAGAAAAACCTTGGATGGTTTTTCCGCCGGAATTCCGCTTAAGCTTGGCTTGCATACACACGGTCACACAAAAGTTCTCTGAACTTTCGATCGTCAAGATAGCGGTGACGTACAACACTACGACGAGCCGTGAAAATTAAGTTCAATGCTTCCGAGCATGCGTCGAATTTTGCGCATCGGAATTGCCACAGACGATCGGAATTTCCGATCTGAATTTTTTCCGTCGGAAAATTCGAGAACCAGCTCTCAATCTCGTGTACGCGGCATTAGTTCATTAAATGCAGATTTTTATCTAATATTTATATACATATCTGTGGCCATCTATATTTAGATGTCAAAGTTGTCAAACAGCACAGTTTAGCATGCTTCCTTTCTTAAGCCTCATGCACACTTGGGCTGCATTTTCAGGCATTTGAGCTTTTTCTTTTATTTTACAGCAGATCAAATGCATTTAGAGGCATAAAAAACCCATCAAAATCACGATCAGGAGAGGAGCTTTTGAGCATGAAAAATGTCTAACATTCCTAAACGTACCTAAGCGTTAAGCACGTTTATTGCTTGAGAGTTTTTTCATTTCAATGGTTATAACAAATTATTATTCTGGCCAATGAAATAAATGCCCAAGCGCTTAACACACTTAAACACGCCTAAAGGCGTTTGCAAAAACGCAGCCTAGACACATTTTTGAAGCTACTTTCCTCCTGCCAGGAGAAAGGCATTGATAAACTTCCCAGTGTGCATGAAGCCTTCTTGGGAAAGGACCCCAACAGCTAAGGCCTCCTCCTGTTTCACTGGTTCCTCTTCCAGAAAGCAGCACACCACTCTTTTTTTGAGCACTATGAACCCTGCTCCACTAAGCAAGCAGTGATCGATGTCTACACAACTGAAATTACATGTTTTCCTTACTGAAATGTTAGTCAGTGCAAAATGAAAAACAATAATTTTCGAATTCTATGATGATCTCACATCATGATCATAGCTTCCAAGGATTACATTCTCATTTGAGTCTTCACCTCAACTCCACAGAGAACCAGCGACATGCGGGAGAGTACAGCCACTGAAGCCATACATCCCTGGATTGAAGGAACTACCATCTACATGGTGACTTCTCATACACCCAACCAGTGGAGAGCTGAAACCTCTGGGGAGTCCTATTGCCTTCCAGTTTTCCCATAACTAAGCCACACTGTACAAACCAACCTTCTGAAACTCTCCAATCACAGAGGGGGCAACTGTAGTATTATAGCAGATAAATTCCATTACTGATATACTGTATGTCACTTGTAATAATTAACATTTAAACTGCTTCTAAAGAAGCATTCCCTGCATTAAGATAAAAACCTTCCACGATTTGTTCCCCCTACCCTCCTCCCTAAATACTTACCTGAGTCTTGTATCGATCCAGCACTGTGATTGTCTGCAACAGAACTGGTTCTCACTCTCCCCTCTCACAGGCAGTGAGAGCCATCAAAGCCTCTTTTTGGGCCTTTTGGGGTCCCTTGCTGGTGCCAGAGGCGTAACTAGAAACTTCAAGGCCGCAGTGCAAGAAATCACGAAAAAGCATGATTTTGATAAAAAAAATTGGGGGGGTGGCAACGGTGGTACTTGGGGGGTGGCAGCGGTGGTTCTTGAGGGGGGGTGGCAGCAGTGGTTCTTGAGGGGGGGTGGCAGCAGTGGTTCTTGAGGGGGGCTGGCAGCAGTGGTTCTTGAGGGGGGATGGCAGCGATGATGTTGAGGGGGGTGGCAGCGGTGGTATTTGAGGGGGGTGGCAATGGTGATGTTGAGGGGGGTGGCAACCGTGATGTTGAGGGGGGTGGAAACAATGGTACTGGGGGGTGGCAGCGGTGGTACTTGGGGGGGTGACAGCGGAGGTGCCTGGGGGGGGTGGCAGCGGTGGTACTTGGGGGGTGACAGCGGTGGTACTTGGGGGGTGGCAGCGGTGGTACTTGGGGGGTGGCAGCAGTGGTACTTGGAGGAGTGGCAGCGGTGGTGTCATCCTCTCCCACCACCAGCTCTGCCTCTTACTGATCCCATCCCCACCACTGATCTCATCCCTATCCCCCCATCACATCTGTTGTAGAAGTGATGGGGGGGGTGGGGATGGGACCAGTAAGAAGCAGAGGTGGTGGAGGTTGGGATGGATTGATTGTACTGCAATTCGTCACTTACTTCCGTCACCGTGCTTCCAGGGATGACATTCCTCATGGGGAGAGCCCCTCCCTTTCACTCGATTGGTGTCACCTGACTAAATTTTTCAGTGTCCGCCCCGCCTCCCTACATTCTCTCTCTCTCTCTGGATAGGCGGGGAGGGACGGGCAGTCCAGAGTATCTCTCAGCCTGTCTTCACTCCCCTCAGCGGGCGAAAGCCCCCCTCCCTGTGGCGGAACGAACGGCCAGGCGGCACGGCCGCGGCGGGCCTGCCGGTACCACAGCCCAGCCATAATGACGGGCCCCTCACACTGCCAGACGGGTGGGCGGCGGGCCCCCCTGAAGTGGCATAACTGCAGGGCCCAGTCGCAAGTGCTACTGGTGCGACCCTGATAATTCCGCCACTGGCTGGTGCTCTTGACTCCTTCTCTACTTGGTACACCCCCATAGGAAGCCACTTTCTATAGGGGTGCACTGAGAAGAGAAGGAGTTTTGGGGCTGCTCTGTGCAATACAATTGCACAGAGCAGGTAGGTATTGGATGTGTTTTATTTAAAAAATAATGCCTTTACAATCACTTTAATAATAAATCTTGTCTCCTTCTTAGCCTTCTCACTGGCTCCTGAAATATTAGACATATACTGTTGGCAAAACTGTCATCCTCAATCATCCTATACATGACAGCACCAATCTCTCTGACAGTACTGCCTTTAGCAGCCAATTGGATTCCATCTCGCATTTTTGTCTGCTGTCCAGAAAGTTAAAGCAGAAACCTCCACTTTATCCTTCTTGCAGTATTAAGGTGTCAGGTTTTCATTGTTGTCTGTCACCATGAAAAGAAGTTAGAAAACACACAACAATGCAGAGCTGAAATGGAAACAGGAAGATGTCCATCACGTAAGGTACATGCACCGAGGACCAGAGGGGTATAGAGGGTGTTATGAGTTGGTTACAGTGCTGCACAAAATGTTAGCATTATATAAATCCTGTATAACAATATTAATAATAATAATGTAGTGAACCCAGGGAAGGAATAGCATGTGATCTCTTGTCAACTGTTTGTTGATTAAGAAAAATCAGTCAACAAAACAAAATAATAAGCTAGTGCACATCTATATTGCGGGCGACTAGGGGTATATTTACATACACTATATTGCCAGAAGTATTGGGACACCCATCCAAATCATTGAATTCAGGTGTTTCAATCAGGCCCAGACTGGGATTAAAAATAGGCCCGGGCATTTTAGACTGAGCAGCCCGGGGGGATAGTCATTTGCGGGGACTGTTGGTAACAGGATTTGGGGTACCAGGATGTGTGGATTCGGTTACAGTTTAATGTGACAGATTGGGGCCAAATCAGATCCAGATATAATGGAGTACTCGCAAGGCCAGTTATTAGGAAAAATTCCTTTATACCTGGCTCTGTGAGTAATATATTAGAACTGGCTTTGCCAACACTGCAATGCCAGTTATAAAGCAATACTCCTTTATATCTGGCTCAGTGAGTAATGCTTTATAACTGTCTTTTTGAGTATTACTTTAAGACCCGTTTTAAACTGGAGGCGTTTTTCAGGTGCTTTTGGGCTAAACATAGCGCCTGTAAAGCTCCTGAAAAACGCCTTCCCTGGAGCCCCAGTTTGAGAGCCCTAGTACTTTCACACTGGGGCGGTGTGCTTGCAGGACGTTAGAAAAAGTTCTGCAAGCAGCATCTTTCGGGCGTCCTCCACCGCCCCTGCCCATTGAAATCAACGGACACTGCTGCTGAAGCGCAAGCAAAACGCTTCGGCAGCGGCGCTTTTAACCCTTTATTTGGCCGCTAGTGGGGGTTAAAAGCACCCCGCTAGCGGCTGAAAAGCACCGCTATTACAGCGGTAAGGTGCCCCTAAAATTGGCGGCGCTTTACCGCTAACGCCCCCCGCCCCAGTGTGAAAGTAGCCTTAGTAGTGCTTACGAAGCATGTTAAAAATGTCATCCACAGTCAACATTTCTGGGTAGAATGATTATTATCTCGCACCCGGAGAACTTCGCCGCACTACCGCCGCCATGGAACCTGACATGACATCAAGGGCAGCACACTCTGGACAGCGCTCCTCTAAATTTTGTGCCCGGGGCCATAGCCGGTCTGCCCCCCCATGCTACGCCACTGCCCAGACAGCAGATGCACACTGATTAAAAAAGCCTGGCCATGAGCTGGCTGATTAGAAGACTGCAGTTACAGAAGAGGAGACAAATAGCATAATTACCATTATCAAAAGAGGACTCTCTGGCCCTAGAGCATCAGATCAAAATCTCTTCACCAGCGGGAAAAGAAGTGGGCGAGAAGACAGGTGGATGTACACCAGCAGTACTGCTTTCCCTTTAAGCGGTGGCAGCACCTAGCCAGCTTTCCTGTGCAGGAGGCGGGTCTGAGATCCTGCAGCTGCATATAGTAGGTGGTGGTGTGGAAGGACTCCTCTCTTGGCATCCTGGTTGCCAGGTGACCGGCAGCTGCGAGGCGCATGTGGGAACCGGGACCTTTGCTTCTGCAGCGGCCTAGGTTGCTATGGAGTGGCTTGGTGGGCGGGGGAATGGTGAGACTCCTTCCACTCCTCCCGCACATGCAGCCGCGGCCGGCCCCCGCAATCCGCCTATCCACCCACAGCCGATCCCCGCAATCCACTCGCGGCTGGCTGCCGCAATCCGCCTATCCACTCGCGGCCGGCTGCCACAATCCACCCGCAGCCAGCCCCCGCAATCCACCGGCGGGTGGCTGCCTCAATCGGCCCATACATCCGCAGATGGCCCTGCATGTCACAGTCCAAGAAATGCGGCCTGGCGGCCCCAGCCCACCTGGGGAATGCCCGGCATGCCCTATGGCCAGTCCGGGCCTGGTTCCAATCACCTCCATGGCCACAGGTGTAAAAGAAAAACAGGCAACTAGACATGCAGACTGCTTCTACAAACATTCTTGAAAGAATGGATCACTGACAGGAGCTCAGTGAATTCAAGCGTGGCACCATGATAGGTTGCCACCTGTGCGATAAGTCCATCCATGAATTTTTCTTGCTATTAAATATTCCACGGTCAACTGTCTGTTAGTGGTATTATAAAAAAGAGGAAGCATCTGGGAATAACAGCACCTCAGCCAAAAAGTGGTAGGCCACTTAAAATGATAGAGCGGGATCAGAGCATGCTGAAGCTCAGAGTGCGCAAAAGTCGCCAACCGTCTGCAGAGTCAAAAGCTACAGACTTCCAAATTTCATGTGGCCTACAGATTAGCACAACAACAGTGCGTAAAGAGCTTCATGGAATGGGATTCCATTGCCCGATCAGCTTCATCCAAGCCTTACATCACCAAGTGCAATGCAAAGCGTCAAATGCAGTGGTATAAAGCACACCACCACTGGACTCTAGAGCAGTGGCGATGTGTTCTCTGGAGTATCCACTCATGCTTCTCTGTCCGGCAATCCGATGGACCTGTCTGGGTTTGGCAGATTGCCAGGAGAACACTACTTGCCTGACTGCATTGAGCCAAGTGTAAAGTTTGGTGAAAGGGAGATTATGATGTGGGGTTATTTTTAAGGGGTCGGGCTTGGCCCCTTAGTTCCAGTGAAGATAACTCTTAAAGCATCAGCATACCAAGACCATTTGGACAATTTCATGCTCCTAACTGTAGCACAACCCCGTAGGAGCCGCTGGTGAATATGGGTATCTCCCACCCTGTACAGCCAGGCACACAAATTTTCCCATACACTCTGGTGATAGGAATCAGTCCTTGCAGCATTTGTTTTTGTATTTTATTAGGGGGATTGAATTAAAATGGGGACAGGGTTATTATGGAATGCCCACTTGATCAACAAAAATCTTCAGGGACACAAACTATATACATCCTGTATATACACTTCTCCTCTTCTACCTCCAGCACAAACTTGCTTGTAGAACTACATCTCCCAGGACCACCTAACAATGAGAATTTGATCAAACACAGACTCAGTCAGATCCAGAAAGAGATCCAAATGCCCTTTGCAGGAAGGGACCACGGTCCCTTTTGGTAGTGTAGCAGAAAAATGGGTCTGTCCTATTCTTGTGGCTACACTGGCTATTGATCCCATTACCACATCTTCAGACACTGCCAGCCCACCTGGCTGCAGCTGGCCCTTTCACTAGCCCTCCTGGCTACTTCTCAACAGTCCTCCCAGACTTATTCTGCATCAATCCCAGACTGCTTTTACCCAGTTCATTCAGGCATGCCTCTCAGTCTTCAGACTGTAACACTCACCAGCCTTCTTGTCTGTCTTTCTCCCTGGAGATTTGCCGGGCAGTGTTCTCCTGCTGTTCTTTCCTTGCTCCCATGCCTCCTGGTCAGGATCCCTACCTTGAGTCATGAGAAGGGGCACCGTCCGCACCCAGACCTCAGTTCACCCCCCTAGACCAGGGGGCTACTCTCAAAGGCCTCTGACAGCCTAACACTCTATCTCCATCTTCCACCCGGACTCTACACTCTGCCCCCAGCTGGGCTAACCCTGAGAATTTGAGGGGGCCTGCCCCCTGCCAACCCATCTGTTGGGGATTGGCCAGGGCCATCAGAATACTCCAGACAGCTCCTCCTAGACCCCTCCCAGCTGCTTTTGGAATCTTCTCCAAGTTTCCAGAAAGCAGGGGGAGTCACCAGAGATGCTGCTGCTGAGTCATCAAGCCTCCCTGAGTCACTCAACTCTGACCCATAAAAACACACAGGCTTGGCTACCAGCCAAGCCTGACAATTTACCTACTCTAACACAAAAAATCCTAACTCTAGCACTCTAGCAATGCTAGGGGGTGCTAAACTACTTTGTGGGAACAGTTTGGGGATGACCCCTTCTTGTTCCAACATGACTGTGCACCAGTGCACAAAGCAAGGTCCATAAAGACATAGCTTAATGAGTTTGAGGTGGAGGAACTTGATTGGCCTGCACAGAGTCCTGACCTTAACCTGATAGAACACATTTGGGATGAATTAGAGCGAAGATTGCAAGCCAACATCAGTGCCTGACCTCACAAATGTGCTTCTGGAAGAATGGTCAAACCTTCCCATAGACACACTCCTAAACCTTGTGGACAGCCTTCCCAAAAAAGTTGAAGCTGTTAAAGCTGCAAAGGGTGGGTCAACTCAATATTGAACCCTACGGACTAAGACTCGGGTACCATTAAAGTTCATGTGCGTGTAAAGGCAGGCATGCCAATACTTTCAGCAATATAGCGTACCTGCAGTGCTCTCTAATAAAATGCTTTTACTGCTGACTGTGGGGCAGTTCTGAAAGGCAAAGCTCAGCCTCTGACACTTCTGGGTGGTATTGGAACTTGACGCGTCTCCTGTTACTCCACATTTCTATTTGCCCATAACATTAGTATCAGGAAGTGCTGACGCTCTGTATATCAGAACGGACCTGCATAATGACATAAATGCAGAAAATATTAAAGACTGCTGCAGGTAGGTGCAGGCACCTAATGTATAAACGCCTGCACTTTACACCAACAGAAGCTTTTTTTATTTATTATTTATTTTTAAGACAAATTTTCTTTAGCTCAAAAAAATTGCTGCTCCTCTCTGCCAATCCTTTCACTGGCTTCCCCAACCCCACCGTGTAAAATTCAAAATGCTAACCACAACATACAAGGCCATTCACAACATCGCCCCCATCTACAACACCAACCTCATCTGCAGATATCGCCCAAATCGTCCCCTCCGCTCCTCCCAGGACCTCCTGCTTTCTAGCTCCCTTGTTATCTCCTCCCATGCTCGCCTTCAGGACTTCTCCAGAGCCTCTCCCATCCTCTGGAACTCCCTGCCCCGGTATGTCCAATCAGCACCTACCCTGTCCACCTTTAGAAGATCCCTGAAAACTAAATTATTCAGAGAAGCCTATCCCACACACACCTAACAACTGTCCCCGAGCCACCCCCATCAAATCATTCTCTGCAGCTATTTCCTTTTGTACCACCACACCCTCCCTTTAGAATGTAAGCTCTACGAGCAGGGCCCTCCTGTACCTTCTGTATTGAACTGTACTGTAATTGTGCTGTCCCCCTATACATTGTAAAGCGCTGCGTAAACTGTTTGCGCTATATAAATCATGTATTATAATAATAATAATAATAATAATAAAATTATTAGGTATATTTTCAATTTAAAACAATGGTTTCACTAAAATTTGGGCAGCTTATAGTTTCTAGGAATAAAACAAAATGTGAAGTTTAGGTTTACTACAGCATTTATCTTCCTGTCATGATTCCAAGAATACTGGTGAATCCTTGTGTGACCTTGTTACTTGTAGCCACATATTTACTGAGTGACTAGCCTTTGTTTGACCTTGCTAGATGCTTCTTTGCGCAGTGACTTTTAGGATACATAAAAAGAGCAGATACAAATGATTATATTCATTATAAAAAATCTCTTATTACTTAGACCTTGACATTTTGCTATGTTAGCAATTGTGCTTGCAGTATAATCTAACTAAAAGTTAGGCTGAGATCTCCTCAGTGCTACAGAAAATAAAACTTTAATATCTGATATTCCTTATTACTATTTTGTGTGGTATTCCTGCTATGCAAGGAGTACAGCTCTCCCAGACCCAGGGAGGGACTCTTAAATTCTTCAGATAAAAAAAAAAAAAAAGGAAGAGAGCCTTAACCACAAAGTTCCATGTGAAGCTCTGATACCAAAAGACATTTATGAGTCAAAGAATATTAAAGCTAAACTCTGGGCAAACAGTTGAATATGCAGATAAGGTACATATAATGGAGCTACTTTACCTGTCAAAGGATTTGTATTTCTGCCTATACATTCCTGAGATTTACACAGTCCTGCCGCACAGTACAACCAGCCAAATTACACCACTTTCTTTGTTACAGCTTTATACAGTAGATGGAGCAGTCATACCAGGCGAGGGGAGCCGAGGACGGCTGGTTTGACTGCTCCATCGTTTGGCACAGCGGTTCTTGTGGGACGGGATGTTCGCTAAAGTGTTGAATCCTGATGAGCTTCTACTTGCACAGATTGTGTGAGTTTTTATAACCATTTTTTATTAAAGTAATAGTCATATGCTGCACTTAGATGGCGCTTTCTCTTCTTTACCCTTGTCTTTGATCCATTAGAGCTGGCTTACTCTACAGAAGGCTGCCACTGGCGCTTGCATACAGTTTCTGAACTTTTATGATATTTTCTGGGACTTTAACAGATGTTTCAAGGACTCTTTCCACCCTCCTTTCTGTGCCCAAATTACCTACTGCCTACAGTGGAATTCAGAGAACACTGTCAACCATTTGTGAGACAAATGTTGCTACTTGCAACAGATTCGCAACTTGACAGCAGTTGCTGAGCAGCAATGGAGACTACACCACATCACATCCTGCTTTGGTGCATAGAAATTATTAGTATACAGGATTTATATAGTGCTAACAGTTTGCGCAGTGCTTTACAATATAAAGGGAGACAATACAGCAACAGTACAATTCAAAACAAGAGGGTTAGAAGGACCTTGCTCCTGCAAGCTTACAATCCAAGAGGTAGGGGCTGGTGAAACAAAAGGTAGTGACTTTGAGGGATGAACTGATGAGAGAAGTAGAAGATTTGGATGTTAGCTGAAGGCAGCAGAGGTGAGATGAGTTTTCAGGGATCACCTGAAAGTGGACAGAGTAGGAGATAACCGGACAGTTTGGGGCAGTGAGTTCCAGAGTATGGGAGAGGCTCTGAAGAAGTCCTGGAGATGGGCATTGGAGGAGGAGACCAGGGAAGCTAGAGAGCAGAAGGTCTTGGGAGGAGCGGAGAGGATGGTTTGAGTGATATTTGGAGATTAGATTGGTGATGTAGGTTGGTGCAGAATTGTAAAAGGCTTTGTATGTTATTGTTTTGAATTTTATTTGTTGGGCAATGGGAAGCCAGTGTAGGGATTGGTGGAGAGGGGTGGTAGACACTGAGCGGTTGGTAATGTAGAGGAGTTTGGCAGCAGCATTCATGATAGACTGAAGAGGGGATAGCCTATGGAGAGGTAGGCCAACGAGGAGGAAGTTACAATAGTCAAGGCGAGAGATAACAAGGGAGTGAATAAGTTACTTAGTGGTGTCAAAGGTTAGAAAGGGGTGTATTTTGGAGATGTTTCGGACGTGAAGGATGCAGGATTTGGACAAAATGAATGAGATACTATTTTGTGACATTTCAATAAATGATTGAAACCATTAAATACATTAAGGGTGTGACTAAGGTCTATGAGGGCAGTATTTTCAATATGAAGCTAAGATAAAGAACAAGATAACGACTTCAAACTAACAGGAGGAAAGTTCAAAACTAATGTTAGATTGTAATATTCTACAAAAAGAGTGGTTGATCCTTGGAATAAACTTCCAGTAAAGGTAGCAAGTCAGTCAACAGTAAGTGATCTATTCTCAGACATAAAAGTTTAAAAAAACAAAAACACACTCACACATACAGTCATAGCCAAAATTGTTGGCACCCCAGAAATTTTTCCAGAAAATCAAGTATTTCTCACAGAAAAGTATTGCAGTAACACATGTTTTGCTATACACATGTTTATTCCCTTTGTGTGTATTGGAACAAAACAAAAAAAGGGAGGAAAAAAAGCAAATTGGACATAATGTCACACAAAACTCCAAAAATGGGCTGGTCAAAATTCTTGGCACCCTTAATTTGGTTGCACACCCTTTGGAAAAAGTAACTGAAATCAATCGCTTCCTATAACCATCAATAAGCTTCTTACACCTCTCACCCGGAATTTTGGACCACTCTTCCTTTGCAAACTGCTCCAGGTCTCTCTTATTGGAAGGGCGCCTTTTCTCAACAGCAATTTTAATCACTTCAGGCCCGGGCCAATTCTGACACTTTGCTCCTACATGTAAAAATCATAATTTTTTTGCTAGAAAATACATAGAACCCCCAAACACTATATATGTTTTTTTAGAAAAGACCCTATAGAATACAATGGTGGTCATTTCAACTTTTTATCTCGCACGGTATTTGCGCAGCAATTTTTCAAAGGCTTTTTTTGGGGGTAAAAACTGTTTCATGCTTTAAAAAAAAAGAAAACAGTTAAGTTGACCCTATTTTTTTGCATAATGTGAAAGATGAAGTTACGCCAAGTAAATAGATACCAAACCTGTCACGCTTCAAAATTGCACATGCTCGTGGAATGGTGCCAAACTTCAGTACTTAAAAATCCCCATAGGCGACGCTTTAAATATTTTTACTGGTTACATTTTTTGAGTTACAGAGGAGGTCATATGTGGGCGGGACTTACGTATGCATTTGCTTCTGCGTGCAAGCACACGGGGACAGGGGCACTTTAAAAATAAAATAAAAAATTTTTTGTTAATTTTAGTTATTTTTTTTTATTTTGACACTTTAAAAAAATATATAATTTGATCACTTTTATTCCTATTACAAGGAATGTAAACATCCCTTGTTATAGAAATATAACATGACAGGACCTCTTTACAGTGAGATATGGGGTCAATAAGACCCCACATCTCACCACTAGGGATGAGCCGAACACCCCCGGGTTCGGTTCGCACCAGAACCTTCGAACGGACCGAAAGTTCGCGCGAATTTTCGAACCCTATTCGTTATAATGGACGCGAACGTTCGAAATCAAAATTGCTAATTACAACGGCCAATATGCATGTTAATGTCATAAAACAGGTTTGGGGACCCGGGTCCTGCCCCAGGGGACATATATCAATGCAAAAAGAAATTTTAAAAACTAAAGTTTTTTCGGGAGCAGTCATTTTAATGATGCATAAAGTGAAAAAAAAAAAGTGAAATTTTCCTTTAAATATGGTACCTGGGGGGTGTCTAAAGTATGCCTGTGAAGTGGCATGTGTTTCCCGTGTTTAGAACTGTCCTTGCACAAAATGACATTTGTAAAGGAAAAAAAGAAGCCATTTAAAACCACTTGCGGCTTTAATGTCATGTCTTGTCCTGGCCGCCATATGGCTGAAAATCCTTGAGAAAAATGGCATGGCTACCCCATCACCCCCCCCCCCCACCCCAGCCCCTTTGGGTCTTGTATGGATACTAAGGGGGACCCCGCACCCAAAATAAAACCCTATACCTACAACCCTATATACTCTGAACAGCAGTATATAGGTGGTGCAAACAAGACATGGACTGTAGGTTTGTTCTTAAGTAGAATCTGAACAGGTACATTATGAAGTGTAGCTACATCCCAAAAAAATCAATTTTTAAGCTTTTTGGAGAACATAGGGAGGGGTTATCACCCCTGTAACATTTGCTGTCTTTGCACATCTGTTCAGAACATGTCACCTCACTTTCCGTCCCAATGACAAATGTTTTTGGAAAAGTGGGGTTTTAATTGAAACAAGGATTGGTGATAAAGCATCAGTAGAGAGGAGATACCTTTTTCCCAAATTAAATCTAACAGGATAGAATTTTCCTTCCTAGGGGTAGATTTCCTCTCACTTCCTGTTTTCTCTTGCCGTTTGCAAGTAGGAGTCGTTTGTAAGTTGGATGTTTGAAAGTAGGGGCCTGCCGTATATACTCTGCAGAAATTTGCCCTATTAGATGTTGGTGTAGCCACAAGACTGGTGGGCACAGGAATGGGCCCTGCTGTGAGTTAATAGATCAAGATTTGTACTTGCATGCACCTGTTGAACCGGGCAGAAAAATTGGGCCTTTGGTGGTGGTGGTGGTGGTGGTGGACGGTGTTGCCACAAGACTGTAAGCCCTCACAGTTACTCTTGGTGGGTGCAGGAATGGGCCCTGCTGTGAGTTATTAGATCAAGATTTGTAATTGCATGCACCTGTTGAACAGGGCAGAAAAATTGGGCCTTTGGTGGTGGTGGTGGTGGTGGACGGTGTTGCCACAAGACTGTAGGCCCTCATAGTTACTCTTGGTGGGCGCAGGAATGGGCCCTGCTGTGAACTATTAGATCAAGATTTGTAATTACACGCCCCTGTTAAACAGGGGCTGAAAAATTGTGCCTTAGGCATTGGTGCTGGTGCCACAACACTGCAACCCCTCACAGATACTGTACTTGGAGCACAGCAGTCACACCTGTTGCGAAGCATCTTTTTAAAAAATTGTAATTACACGCCCCTGTTATACAGGGGCTGAAAAATTGTGCCTTAGGCACTGGTGCTGGTGCCACAACACTGCAACCCCTCACAGATACTGTACTCTGAGCACAGCAATGAGACCTGTTGCAAAGCATTGCCTAAAAATTGTAATTACACGCCCCAACAGGGGCTGAAAAATTGTGCCTTAGGCACTGGTGCTGGTGCCACAACACTGCAACCCCTCACAGATACTGTACTCTGAGCACAGCAGTCACACCTGTTGCGAAGCATCTTTTTAAAAAATTGTAATTACACGCCCCTGTTATACAGGGGCTGAAAAATTGTGCCTTAGGCACTGGTGTGGTGGCATGGATCATTGAGGAGGAGGAAGAGGATAGTCAGTGAACATAACAGGACAGTCACTCAGCATCAGCATAGGCAGTCTTGAAGGGATGTGACATTATAAATTATTCCGTTATATCCGCTTCAGGTGTCTGGTAGCTGGTGGTGATCCAAGACTGATTCATTTTTATGAAGGTCAGTCGATCAACCGAGTCGGTGGACAGGCGCACCCTATGATCGGTGACAAATCCTCCAGCAGCACTGAATGTGCGTTCGGAAAGAACGCTGGATGCAGGACAGGCCAGTAGCTCAATTGCATACTGTGCAAGCTCTGGCCAGTGATCCATCCTCAGGACCCAGTAAGCCAGAGGATTTTCGGTGGGAAAGGTGTCCAAGTCTGACCTTGCCCCTAGGTATTCCTGCACCATGTATATCAGACGCTGGCGATGGTTGCTGGAACCGATCATACCTTGGGGCTGCGGACTAAAAAATTGTCTGAACGCATCGGTCAGACGTCCACCTTCCCCACCGCTCCTTCTGCTACTGACCGAAGCCTCAGCAACTTGTCGTCCAGGACCAGGAGTTTGTAACCTCCCAGTTTCTGGGAACGCGTTGCACAGACCTTTCTGCAAGGCCTCCCTGAGATGTCTCATCCTCTGCTCCCTCTGCGACGGCAAGATAAGGTCCGCAACCTTACCCTTGTACCGTGGATCAAGGAGAGTGGCCAGCCAGTAATGGTCACTCTCCTTGATCCGAAGAACACGAGGATCCTTCCGCAGGCTTTGCAGGATCAGGGAGGCCATGCAGCGTAGGTTAGCTGAGGCATTCGGTCCGGAGTCTTCTGGGTCACTGAGGATGACATGATCGCCAGCCACCTCCTCCCAGCCACGTACAAGTCCACTGGTTTGTTGGGACTGTACATCATCCCTAAAAGACTGCTGCTGCTGATGCTGAGTGCCAGGCTCCACCTCCATGCTCACACAATCCTCCTCCTCCTCCTCCTCCTCCTCCTCTTCCTGTGTGATGGGTGGGACAGAAGGAACATTGTCTGGATAAAGGGGGCCTTGAGAGACAAGGAAGTCCTCCTCTTCCTGCCTCTGTTCTGCCTCAAGTGCCCTGTCCATTATCCCACGCAGCGTATGCTCCAACAGGTGGACAAGAGGTACAGTGTCACTGATGCATGCACTGTCACTGCTCACCATCCTCGTGGCCTCCTCAAATGGTGAGAGGACAGTGCATGCATCCCTGATCATGCTCCACTGGCGTGGGGAAAAAAAGCCAAGCTCCCCTGACCCTGTCCTGGTGCCGTAGTCGCAAAGGTACTCATTGATGGCCCTCTGCTGCGTGTGCAGTCGCTGCAGCATGGCCAACGTTGAGTTCCACCTGGTGGGCATGTCACATATTAGGCGGTTCTTGGGCAGGTTCAGCTCCTTTTGCAGCTCAGTCAGCCGAGCACTGGCATTATAAGATCGGCGGAAATGCACACAGACTTTCCTGGCCTGCCTCAGGACATCCTGTAAGCCTGGGAACCTGCCCAAGAACCGCTGCACCACCAGGTTGAGGACGTGAGCCATACAGGGCACATGGGTGAGCTGCCCCTGTCGCAGGGCGGAGAGGAGGTTGGTGCCATTATCAGAAACGACCATTCCTGGCTTAAGCTGGCGTGGCGTCAACCACCTCTCAGCCTGCCCCTGCAGAGCTGCCAGAACCTCTGGCCCAGTGTGGCTCCTGTCCCCCAAACACACCAGCGCAAGCACGGCATGGCATCTTTTTGCCTGCGTACTCGCGTAGCCCCTTGTACGCCTACGGAGCACCGCTGGTTCCGAGGACAGAGCACTCGAAGAGGACATGGAGGAAGAAGAGGAGGGGGTGGAGGAGAGAGGTGTGTCACAACCAGTAGTAGCATTTTGGAGGCGTGGTGGCGGAACAACCTCCAACACTACTGCACCTTGTCCTGCATCCCTCCCAGCTGCCAATAGAGTGACCCAATGGGCCGTGAAAGAAAGATAACGTCCCTGTCCATGCCTGCTGGACCATGAGTCAGCGGTAATATGCACCTTACCGCTGACCGCCCTGTCCAGCGAGGCATGGACATTGCCTTCCACATGCCAGTAGAGAGACGGAATCGCCTTCCGTGAGAAAAAGTGGCGTTTGGGAACCTGCCACTGAGGAACCGCACATTGAACAAACTCACGGAAGGGGGCCGAGTCTATCAACTGAAAAGGCAGCAGTTGAAGTGCTAGCAATTTAGCCAAGCTAGCATTCAACCGCTGGGCATGTGGATGGCTGGGAGTATACTTCTTTCGACGGTCCAGCAGCTGGGGCAGGGAAATTTGCCTGCTACAATCGGACGTCGGTGTACTGCAAGTACTTGGTTGTGACACACCTAATTCTACACCTTCAGTCCTCTCAGAGCAGCTTTCAGAGAGGACTGAAGATATAGTGGGGATAGAGATCCCAGCTGATGAGGAGCAAGGAGAGGTCCGCTTTGTTCTTTGGTGTGGGTCTTTTATGTGTGCTTGCCAACGAGCTGCATGGCAGGTCGACATATGTCTGCTCATGCTTGTGGTGCCCAAGCGGCTGATGTTTTGGCCACGCGAGATACGCTTGAGACAAATATTGCAAATAGCAGTGGTGCGATCTGATGCACTCGTCTCAAAAAAGGCCCACACCAAAGAACTTTTGTGATAATGTGCAGAGGCAGCGCCCTGCACAGGCGGAGCTCTGCGGTGTGGTACAGTTGCTGTGCTGGCCTCTAGCTGGCCTCCAGGGGGCATCCTGCCTCGTTGGACATGTGACGCTGCATCCTCCTCCTCCTCCTCCTCTCTCCCTTCAGGCACCCACGTGGAGTCAGTGACCTCATCATCCCCTCCCTCTTCACCACTAGAGCAAACCTGGCAGTAAGCTGCAGCTGGTGGAACACTACTGCCAGATTGCTGTCCTTCAGCATCCCCTCTCTCTGCGCGCACACTACTGACTTCCTCAAGCTGGGTATCATCATCCGAGCCTTCGAATCGTTGGGCATCCTCCTGGAGCATGTACCCAACACTGTGCTCAAACAGTTCGGGGGACTCCTCAGGAGGACATGGTGGGTCTAGGGAAGGGGTGGCTGATGATGCCATTGAGTACGCGTTGGCAGCTGCTCTGCCAGTACCCTGAGCCTGGGTGAGAGAGGATGAGGAGGATGAGGAGGGCTTGGTCATCCATTCTACCAAGCCTTCGGCATGATGCGGCTCCACATGTCCAGCTGCCGAAAACAAAGACAAGCGTGTCCCATGGCCACGTGCTGATGACGATGCACGACCACGTCCACGGCCAGCACTGTTGTCTCTAGAAACAGAGCCTGCCTGCCCTGTGTTCTTGCCTCGGCACGCTCTGCCTCTCCTTGGCGGTCTTCCAGCCATTGTAGTCGGTAGTGTATATAGTATAAAAAATAGAACTCCTATGTGTGCTCACAACACACTGTAGGTCCTATGGGTGCTGACACTAACACACTATAGGTACTATGTGTGCTGCTGACAAGAAAATATAGGAGCTCTGTTTGCTGCCACTAACACACTAGAAGTCCTATGGGTGCTGCTGAGAAGAAAATATAGGAGCTCTGTTTGCTGCCACTAACACACTAGAAGTCCTATGGGTGCTGCTGAGAAGAAAATATAGGAGCTCTGTGTGATGCCACTAACACACTAGAAGTCCTATGGGTGCTGCTGAGAAGAAAATATAGGAGCTCTGTGTGATGCCACTAACACACTAGAAGTCCTATGGGTGCTGCTGAGAAGAAAATATAGGAGCTCTGTTTGCTGCCACTAACACACTAGAAGTCCTATGGGTGCTGCTGAGAAGAAAATATAGGAGCTCTGTTTGCTGCCACTAACACACTAGAAGTCCTATGGGTGCTGCTGAGAAGAAAATATAGGAGCTCTGTGTGATGCCACTAACACACTAGAAGTCCTATGGGTGCTGCTGAGAAGAAAATATAGGAGCTCTGTTTGCTGCCACTAACACACTAGAAGTCCTATGGGTGCTGCTGAGAAGAAAATATAGGAGCTCTGTTTGCTGCCACTAACACACTAGAAGTCCTATGGGTGCTGCTGAGAAGAAAATATAGGAGCTCTGTTTGCTGCCACTAACACACTAGAAGTCCTATGGGTGCTGCTGAGAAGAAAATATAGGAGCTCTGTGTGATGCCACTAACACACTAGAAGTCCTATGGGTGCTGCTGAGAAGAAAATATAGGAGCTCTGTTTGCTGCCACTAACACACTAGAAGTCCTATGGGTGCTGCTGAGAAGAAAATATAGGAGCTCTGTTTGCTGCCACTAACACACTAGAAGTCCTATGGGTGCTGCTGAGAAGAAAATATAGGAGCTCTGTTTGCTGCCACTAACACACTAGAAGTCCTATGGGTGCTGCTGAGAAGAAAATATAGGAGCTCTGTGTGATGCCACTAACACACTAGAAGTCCTATGGGTGCTGCTGAGAAGAAAATATAGGAGCTCTGTGTGATGCCACTAACACACTAGAAGTCCTATGGGTGCTGCTGAGAAGAAAATATAGGAGCTCTGTTTGCTGCCACTAACACACTAGAAGTCCTATGGGTGCTGCTGAGAAGAAAATATAGGAGCTCTGTTTGCTGCCACCAACACACTAGAAGTCCTATGGGTGCTGCTGAGAAGAAAATATAGGAGCTCTGTGTGATGCCACTAACACACTAGAAGTCCTATGGGTGCTGCTGAGAAGAAAATATAGGAGCTCTGTTTGCTGCCACTAACACACTAGAAGTCCTATGGGTGCTGCTGAGAAGAAAATATAGGAGCTCTGTTTGCTGCCACTAACACACTAGAAGTCCTATGGGTGCTGCTGAGAAGAAAATATAGGAGCTCTGTGTGATGCCACTAACACACTAGAAGTGCTATGGGTGCTGCTGAGAAGAAAATATAGGAGCTCTGTGTGATGCCACTAACACACTAGAAGTCCTATGGGTGCTGCTGAGAAGAAAATATAGGAGCTCTGTTTGCTGCCACTAACACACTAGAAGTCCTATGGGTGCTGCTGAGAAGAAAATATAGGAGCTCTGTGTGATGCCACTAACACACTAGAAGTCCTATGGGTGCTGCTGAGATGAAAATATAGGAACTCTGTGTGATGCCACTAACACATTAGAAGTCCTATGGGTGCTGCTGAGAAGAAAATATAGGAGCTCTGTTTGCTGCCACTAACACACTAGAAGTCCTATGGGTGCTGCTGAGAAGAAAATATAGGAGCTCTGTGTGATGCCACTAACACACTAGAAGTCCTATGGGTGCTGCTGAGAAGAAAATATAGGAGCTCTGTTTGCTGCCACTAACACACTAGAAGTCCTATGGGTGCTGCTGAGAAGAAAATATAGGAGCTCTGTGTGATGCCACTAACACACTAGAAGTCCTATGGGTGCTGCTGAGAAGAAAATATAGGAGCTCTGTTTGCTGCCACTAACACACTAGAAGTCCTATGGGTGCTGCTGAGAAGAAAATATAGGAGCTCTGTTTGCTGCCACTAACACACTAGAAGTCCTATGGGTGCTGCTGAGAAGAAAATATAGGAGCTCTGTTTGCTGCCACCAACACACTAGAAGTCCTATGGGTGCTGCTGACAAGAAAATATAGGAGCTCTGTGTGATGCCACTAACACACTAGAAGTCCTATGGGTGCTGCTGAGAAGAAAATATAGGAGCTCTGTTTGCTGCCACTAACACACTAGAAGTCCTATGGGTGCTGCTGAGAAGAAAATATAGGAGCTCTGTTTGCTGCCACTAACACACTAGAAGTCCTATGGGTGCTGCTGAGAAGAAAATATAGGAGCTCTGTGTGATGCCACTAACACACTAGAAGTCCTATGGGTGCTGCTGAGAAGAAAATATAGGAGCTCTGTTTGCTGCCACTAACACACTAGAAGTCCTATGGGTGCTGCTGAGAAGAAAATATAGGAGCTCTGTTTGCTGCCACTAACACACTAGAAGTCCTATGGGTGCTGCTGAGAAGAAAATATAGGAGCTCTGTTTGCTGCCACTAACACACTAGAAGTCCTATGGGTGCTGCTGAGAAGAAAATATAGGAGCTCTGTGTGATGCCACTAACACACTAGAAGTCCTATGGGTGCTGCTGAGAAGAAAATATAGGAGCTCTGTTTGCTGCCACTAACACACTAGAAGTCCTATGGGTGCTGCTGAGAAGAAAATATAGGAGCTCTGTTTGCTGCCACTAACACACTAGAAGTCCTATGGGTGCTGCTGAGAAGAAAATATAGGAGCTCTGTGTGATGCCACTAACACACTAGAAGTCCTATGGGTGCTGCTGAGAAGAAAATATAGGAGCTCTGTTTGCTGCCACTAACACACTAGAAGTCCTATGGGTGCTGCTGAGAAGAAAATATAGGAGCTCTGTTTGCTGCCACTAACACACTAGAAGTCCTATGGGTGCTGCTGAGAAGAAAATATAGGAGCTCTGTTTGCTGCCACTAACACACTAGAAGTCCTATGGGTGCTGCTGAGAAGAAAATATAGGAGCTCTGTGTGATGCCACTAACACACTAGAAGTCCTATGGGTGCTGCTGAGAAGAAAATATAGGAGCTCTGTTTGCTGCCACTAACACACTAGAAGTCCTATGGGTGCTGCTGAGAAGAAAATATAGGAGCTCTGTGTGATGCCACTAACACACTAGAAGTCCTATGGGTGCTGCTGAGAAGAAAATATAGGAGCTCTGTTTGCTGCCACTAACACACTAGAAGTCCTATGGGTGCTGCTGAGAAGAAAATATAGGAGCTCTGTTTGCTGCCACTAACACACTAGAAGTCCTATGGGTGCTGCTGAGAAGAAAATATAGGAGCTCTGTGTGATGCCACTAACACACTAGAAGTCCTATGGGTGCTGCTGAGAAGAAAATATAGGAGCTCTGTTTGCTGCCACTAACACACTAGAAGTCCTATGGGTGCTGCTGAGAAGAAAATATAGGAGCTCTGTTTGCTGCCACTAACACACTAGAAGTCCTATGGGTGCTGCTGAGAAGAAAATATAGGAGCTCTGTTTGCTGCCACTAACACACTAGAAGTCCTATGGGTGCTGCTGAGAAGAAAATATAGGAGCTCTGTGTGATGCCACTAACACACTAGAAGTCCTATGGGTGGTGCTGAGAAGAAAATATAGGAGCTCTGTTTGCTGCCACTAACACACTAGAAGTCCTATGGGTGCTGCTGAGAAGAAAATATAGGAGCTCTGTTTGCTGCCACTAACACACTAGAAGTCCTATGGGTGCTGTTGGGGTGCAATGCTGTGCTAACAGCACTGCGGTTGGTACTACTGCAATACTGTACTAACAGTAAGCACGCACCAGACTAATCCCCAGCAGCAGCTAATAACACACTAACTGTGCAATCAGCAGCAATGAACGATCAATGACTTACGTAGCAATGGTTTAGCAAAGAAATAGCCAATGGTTTAGCAAAGAAGAGCAAATCTTTCAGTATCAAGCAAAGACAGAATCAGCAGACTAATCTCTCCTAAAGCCGGAACTCATGTGACCGGGGCCGATGGCGTGGCGGCCTTTTAAATGGTGGGGCGTGTACTAAAGCCCCTGAGCTGTAATTGGCTACAGGCGTCCTGCCTGTAGCCAATTATTGCTCTCCGAGTTTCGGGCGCTGTGATTGGCCAAGCATGCGGGGTCACAGTGCATGCTTGGCCAATCATCAGCCAGCAATGCACTGCGCCGGCCGCGCCGGCCGCAATGCATTGCGGGGCCGCTCGCATCACACGAATGTGATGCGAACGGCCCAAATAGTTCTGGGCTCGACGAGCGAGCGAACGCCCGATGCTCGATTCGAACATGGGTTCGAATCGAGCACCGGGCCCATCCCTACTCACCACTAGGTTGGGAAGCCTAAAAAAAAAAGAAAAAAAGATCACCGCTTCACAGCCGAAGCGGCGCCATCTTTTTGAATGCAGAGGCCGGGCGTGACGTCATAACATCGCACCCAGCCTCCGACGATCATAGAGACTCCGGAGACCATCTGGTCCGCCGGAAATCTCTGTGATCAACATCCTGTCACCGACTCACCGATCGCACAGGTGAGTCGGGAGAAGCACCGGAGGGCGGTGGGCATCCCCTTCCGCTGCCCGTAAGAATGATCAAGTGGAGGAACAGCCGCTATAATCGTTCTAATGGTGCAGGGAATCGCTGGCTGAAACCGGCAATATCTGAATGATGCCTGTAGCTGCAAGCATCATTCAGATATAACCCCACAAAGCCCAGGACGTCATATGACGGCCTCTGGGCGCCAAGTGGTTAAGATCTCTCCACAGGTGTTCAATGGGATTTAGATCTGGACTCATTGCTGGCCACTTTAGAACTCTCCAGCGCTTTTGTTGCCATCAATTTCTGGGTGCTTTTTGACCTATGTTTGGGGTCATTGTCCTGCTGGAAAACCCAAGATCTCGGACGCAAACCCAGCTTTCTGACACTGGGCTCTACAGTGCGACCCAAAATCCTTTGGTAATCTTCAGATTTCATGATGCCTTCCACACATTCAAGGCACCCAGTGCCAGAGGCAGCAAAACAACCCCAAAACATTATTGAACCTCCAACATATTTCACTGTAGGTACTGTGTTCTTTTCTTTGTAGGCCTCATTCCATTTTCGGTAAACAGTAGAATGATGTGCTTTACCAAAAAGCTCTATCTTGGTCTCATCTGTCCACAAGACATTTTCCCAGAAGGATTTTGGCTTACTCAAGTACATTTTGGCAAACTGTAGTCTTGCTTTTTTATGTCTCTGTGTCAGCAGTGGGGTCCTCCTGGGTCTCCTGCCATAGCGTTTCATTTCATTTAAATGTCGACGGATAGTTTGCGCTGACACTGATGCTCCCTGAGCCTGCAGGACAGCTTGAATTTCTTTGGAAATTGTTTGGGGCTGCTTATCCACCATCCGGACTATCCTGCATTGCAACCTTTCATCAATTTTTGTCTTCCGTCCACGCCCAGAGAGATTAGCTACAGTGCCATGGGTTGCAAACCTCTTGATAATGTTGCGCACTGTGGACAAAGGCAAATCTAGATCTCTGGAGATGGACTTGTAACCTTGAGATTGTTGATATTTTTCAACAATTTTGATTCTCAAGTTCTCAGACAGTTCTCTTCTCCTCTTTCTGTTGTCCATGCTTAGTGTGGCCCACACAGACACACAATTCAAAGACTAAAGCCCTGTACACACGATCGGATTTCCTATGGATTCTAATCCAATGGATTTTCCCATCGGAAATCCGATGAAGCTGACTTCCATCAGTCTTGCCTACACACCATCAGTCAAAAATCCGACCGTCCCAAGCGCCGTGACGTAAAACACTCCGACAAGCCGAGAAAAATGAAGTTCAATGCTTCTGAGCATGCGTCGACTTGATTCTGAGCATGCGTGGGTTTTTTGTTCGATGGAGTTCCACACAGACGATTGGAATTTGCTATTGTTTTTTTCCCATCGGATAAATTTAAAACATGTTCTATTTTTTCTCACTGATGGAAAAAAGACCGATGGGACCCATACACGATCGATTTGTCCGATGAGAAAAGTCCATCGGACTGTTTTCATTGGTAAAACCGATCGTGTGTACACGGCATAAGTGAACTTCTCTCCTTTTTATCTGCTTTCAGGTGTGATTTTTATATTGCCCACACCTGTTACTTGCCCCAGGTGAGTTTTAGGCCCGGGTTCACACTGGGGCGACAAACGCTCTGACATTGGGAGTTCATGTCGCATGACGTGTGAAAATCAATGTTTCCCTATAACTGGTCCGACACATGTCGGTCCGACTTTGAAAATGCTCCCTGTACTACTTCGGTCCGACTTTGATCCGACTTCAGCCCATTGACTATCATTGAACTCGGATCAAAGTCGGACCGCAGTCTTGCATGATCCGACTTTGGCATGCGACTTGTGCTGTGCTGCTCTTGAGGGGGAACTCCACGCCAAATTTTAAATAAAAAACCGGCATGGGTTCCCCCTCCAGGAGCATACCAGGCCCTTGGGTCTGGTCTGGATTTGAAGGGGAACCCCTACGCCGAAAAAACGGTGTGGGGGTCCCCCCCAAAATCCAAACCAGACCCTTATCCGAGCACGCAACCTGGCAGGCCGCAGGGGAAGAGGGGGGACGAGAGAGCAGCCCCCCTCCCTCCTGAACCGTACCAGGCCGCATGCCCTCAACATGGGGGGTTTGGTGCTCTGGGGCAAGGGGGCGACCTGCGGCCCCCCCACCCCAAAGCACCCTGCCCCCATGTTGATGAGGACAGGGCCTCTTCCCAACAACCCTGGCCGTTGGTTGTCGGGGTCTGCGGGCGGGGGGCTTATCGGAATCCGGGAGCCCCCCTTTAATAAGGGGGCCCCCAGATCCCGGCCCCCCACCCTATGTGAATGAGTATGGGGTACATCGTACCCCTACCCATTCACCTGGTGGAAAAAAAATGTCAATAAAAAACACACACACAGCTTTTTTAATTAATTTATTGCACAGCTCCGGGGGTCTCCGCGCTCTCCGGTTCTTTCTTCTGCCGGGCCTCCGCTATCTTCTTCCAGCTCTTTTGCTAGCGGGGCCCGGTCTTCTCCGTCGCCTTCTTCTTCTCTCGCTCTCCGGTTCTTCTCCCGCTTTCCGGTTCTTTCTTCCGCCGGGCCTCCGCTATCTTCTTCCAGCTCTTTTGCTAGCGGAGAGGCCCGGTCTTCCCGTCGTCTCGTCCGGCTCTCCGTTGTCCTTCTGCCGGCCCCTCCACTATCTTCTTCCAGCTCTTTTGCTAGTGGAGGGGCCGGTCTTCCCATCGCCGTCGCCATCTTCTTCTCTCTTCTCCTCCTCGATGTTGACGCGTCGCTTCCTCCCGCTTTAATACTGGCTGTTCGCTCCGCTCCAAATTAATATAGGCTTCTCATGACGTCACAGTCACATGCTCCCATGACGTCACAGTCACATGCTCCGGGGCCACCCAGAGCATGTGACTGTGACGTCATGAGTAGCCTATATTAATTCGGAGCGGAGCGAACAGCCAATATTACAGCGGGAGGAAGCGACGAGTCAACATCGAGGAGGAGAAGAGGGAAGAAGACGGCGACGGCGACGGGAAGACCGGCCCCTCCACTAGCAAAAGAGCTGGAAGAAGATAGTGGAGGGGCCGGCAGAAGGACAACGGAGAGCCGGACGAGACGACGGGAAGACCGGGCCTCTCCGCTAGCAAAAGAGCTGTAAGAAGATAGCGGAGGCCCGGCGGAAGAAAGAACCGGAGAGCGGGAGAAGAACCGGAGAGCGGGAGAAGAAGGCGACGGGGAAGACCGGGCCCCGCTAGCAAAAGAGCTGGAAGAAGATAGCGGAGGCCCGGAAGAAGAAAGAACCGGAGAGCGCGGAGACCCTCGGAGCTGTGCAATAAATTAATTTAAAAAGCTGTGTGTGTGTTTTTTATTGACATTTTTTTTCCACCAGGTGAATGGGTAGGGGTACGATGTACCCCATACTCATTCACATAGGGTGGGGGGGCCGGGATCTGGGGGCCCCCTTATTAAAGGGGGGTTCCCGGATTCCGATAAGCCCCCCGCCCGCAGACCCCGACAACCAACGGCCAGGGTTGTCTGGAAGAGGCCCTGTCCTCATCAACATGGGGACAGGGTGCTTTGGGGTGGGGGGGCCGCAGGTCGCCCCCCTGCCCCAGAGCACCAAACCCCCATGTTGAGGGCATGCGGCCTGGTACGGTTCAGGAGGGAGGGGGGGCCGCTCTCTCATCCCCCCTCTTCCCCTGAGGCCTGCCAGGTTGCGTGCTCGGATAAGGGTCTGGTTTGGACCTGGGGGGGACCCCCACG
Source organism: Rana muscosa (assembly GCA_029206835.1). Lineage (NCBI taxonomy): Eukaryota > Metazoa > Chordata > Amphibia > Anura > Ranidae > Rana > Rana muscosa. The sequence continues at coordinate 78,405,857 of CM055121.1, forward strand.
CCGTTTTTTCGGCATAGGGGTTCCCCTTCAAATCCAGACCACACCCAAGGGCCTTTAATAAGGGGGCCCCCAGATCCCGGCCCCCCACCCTATGTGAATGAGTATGGGGTACATCGTACCCCTACCCATTCACCTGGTGGAAAGAAATGGCAATAAAAAACACACACAGCTTTTTAAAGTAATTTATTGCACAGCTCCGGGGGTCTCCGCGCTCTCCAGTTCTTTCTTCTGCCAGGCCTCCGCTATCTTCTTCCAGCTCTTTTGCTAGCGGGGCCCGGTCTTCTCCGTCGCCTTCTTCTTCTCCCGCTCTCCGGTTCTTCTCCCGCTCTCCGGTTCTTTCTTCCGTCGGGCCTCCGCTATCTTCTTCCAGCTCTTTTGCTTGCGGAGAGGCCCGGTCTTCCCGTCGTCTCGTCCGGCTCTCCGTTGTCCTTCTGCCGGCCCCTCCACTATCTTCTTCCAGCTCTTTTGCTAGTGGAGGGGCCGGTCTTCCCGTCGCGGTCACCGTCTTCTTCTCTCTTCTCCTCCTCGATGTTGACTCGTCGCTTACTCCCGCTGTAATACTGGCTGTTCGCTCCGCTCCGAATTAATATAGGCTTCTCATGATGTCACAGTCACATGCTCCGGGTGGCCCCGGAGCACGTGACTGTGACGTCATGGGAGCATGTGACTGTGACGTCATGAGAAGCCTATATGTGACTGTGACATCATGAGATAGCTCACACTAGCTGTTCCCTTTGCTGTGCTATGTATTTGTTATTTTTATTTTAATAAAAGAACAACCAAATTTTTGGGGAGTGCGGCAGTCCACGTTTTTTCACTATTTTTGCATTACCAAACCCCCCATGTTGAGGGCATGTGGCCTGGTACGGTTCAGGAGGGAGGGGGGCGCTCTCTCGTCCCCCCCTCTTCCCCTGCGGCCTGCCAGGTTGCGTGCTCGGATAAGGGTCTGGTTTGGATTTTGGGGGGACCCCCACGCCGTTTTTTCGGCGTAGGGGTTCCCCTTAAAATCCAGACCAGACCCAAGGGCCTGGTATGCTCCTGAAGGGGGAACCCACGCCGTTTTTTTATTTAAAATTTGGCGTGGAGTTCCCGCTCAGGATTCATACCAAACACAGTGCCTGCTATTGGCGGGGATCCAAGTCGGATCCCCGTTCATTGAAAGTCGGACATATATCGGCTTCATGTCTCAGGGAAAAGTCGGATCCAAAGTAGGCGGCTGTCGTGTCGCACTAGTGTGAACCCAGGAGCATCATATGCTTGAAACAATCTTATTTATCCACAATTTTGAAAGGGTGCCAAGAATTTTGACCAGCCCATTTTTGGAGTTTTATGTGACATTATGTCCAATTTGCTTTTTTTCCTCCCTTTTTTTTGTTTTGTTCCAATACACACAAAGGGAATAAACATGTGTATAGCAAAACATGTGTTACTGCAATACTTTTCTGTGAGAAATACTTGATTTTCTGGAAAAAAAATTGGGGTGCCAACAATTTTGGCTATGACTGTATACATAAAAACGCATCACACCGACCCTATGCAACGTACACCAGTGGATACACGTTATATTGAGCTGTTGGTGCTAATGGGCTCTATAATTGGAAGGTATTGAAATAACTGGTGAGAACTGAGATTGCCAAGGGTATAATCACAACTGACAGCTGGTAGCGCTTCTAAGCGTAATTGCTTCAGATTTAAAAGACGGAACTTTTCTTTTTCTTAATGCAAACAAAAGATAATTGGAAAGTTTCTTTATAGCCATATATGAAAATATCATCACGATTGAACGTTTTACATTTCTAAACAATGCTATGCAAAAAAAAAAAAAAAAAACTATAGCCCCTTACTCCCTGCTACAAGTAAAAAAAATAAAAAACAAACAAAAAAAAACCCCTAAGGCCTCATGCCCACGGGCGTTTTTTCAGCCGCGTTTTTGAGCGTTTTTTACAGCTTAAAAACGCCTGTCCATGTTAGTCTATAGCTTCATGCCCACCTAGGCGTTTTTGAGCTGTAAAGAGCATAGGCGTTTGTAAGCTGTAAAAAAAACCCAGGGCCAGTGCGTTCCTCAGCGTCAGAACTAGGCAGGAAAAAACGCGAGCGTCAAAAAACGCGCAAAAACGCGCACTAACGCGCACTAACGCGCAAAAAATGCGCACTAACGCGCGGTCGCGTTTTTAGCTCCGACGTTTTTTTTTTTTGTTTTTTTTTTTTTTTTTTCAAAAAAAAAAAAAAAAATTAAAAAATATTTACAATAACATGGACAGGCGTTTTTAAGCTGTAAAAAACGCTCAAAAACGCAGCTGTAAAAACGCCAGTGGGCATGAGGCCAGAGGCTGGGTTCACACTATAGACACAACTTTCATCCTACTTTGCTCTGCGACATCTGTCCTACATTGGTCCGACATTGGTCCGACATTGGTCCGACATCCATCCGACATTCATGAACAGGATACTACTTTGATCCGACATTGTGCTAGTCTGACTTGTCCTTTGACCAATCAAAACAATCCCAGGGTGAGATAAATTCCTTTTACTGCTGCTGTAATCACCATGTCGGATGCCAAAGTCGTATGGTTAGGACAAGGATCCGACTTTGATCCGACTTCAATGATATTCAATGGGCTGAAGTAGGATCAAAGTCGGACAGAAGTAGTACAGGGAGCATTTTTAATGTCGGACCGACTTGTGTCGGACCAGTTAAGACGGCTCTCATAGGGAAACATTGATTTTCACACGTCATGCGACATGAGCTCCTAATGTCGGAGCGTTTGTCGGACAAGTGTGAACCAGGCCTAAATGTTACCTTCCAGTGATTAATATATTTATGAAATGTATGAGTGACCAAAACAAATGCACATGAAAAAAAATGAAAAAATACCTAAAGTGTTATTAAACCCAGGACCCTGCATTCACTATATCTGGTCTCTCACTCACTAGGACATGGAAATGATATTATTTTAGAAAATATGAACTGCTAAATACCTTTTCCCATCGGCAGTGTATAGCCGTCTTGTGACTTCTATCAGTGTCCAGCTGAGCACTGGTTAAAACTTGTAGGAGGAGTTTTCATTCTCCCCTGACTGTCTTATGAGGCGGCATGACCCCTGACCCTCTGTCTGGACATTGCTGATTGGCCCTGTGCTGATCACATGCACCCTCCCAAGGAAAAAAAAACTCTAGCAATACACACCAAACTGAGCATGTGCAGAGTGACTCCAAAGGCTCTGTACTATCAGGAGATGGACTGTGGATTGTGGAAGAAGGGGAGAATCAGAGAAGACAAGATCAAATAGCCCTTTTACACAATCCGGAGGATTAACCCCTTAGGTTCCACAGTGACTATAACAAGCATGCTTTACTGCATATACAGACTGATTTTACTTTTGTGGGTTTAGTAAGACTTTAAGCGTGAAACAACAACTACTTGTTGTGGTCCAATTACACTGTTTCTACATTTATAACCACTTAAACAAAATTAAAATGAATACAAAAATATACTCAGGAAGGTTCCCGCAGTCCCTCTGGATAACTACCGTATATACTCGAGTATAAGCCGAGTTTTTCAGCACATTTTTTGTGTGCTGAAAATGCCCCCTTTGGCTTATACTCAAGTCTTCAACTTTGTGCGTCTGATCCCGGCCAAAACTCTTCCTCTACAAGTGTGCAACGTTTGTTGTCCGGGGGACCTACGGCCGGGAAGCACCAATTTTTCAAACCCGGGCACCCCTTTCATAGACTCCAATGCTAAACCGTCATTTCTCCGGTGACTTTGGGGACCCGCTTCCGACCGGTCCTAGGTCCCCTGGACCCCAAACTTGGCACACATGTAGCTCCACTCTTCATCTACAAGTGTGCAAAGTTTGTTGTCCAGAGGACTTACGGCTGGGGAGCACCGATTTTTCAAACCCGGGCACCCCTTCCATAGACTCACATGTTAAACGTCAGTCTAGTCACACAGCGCCGGAGATCAGGTAGGGAGATTGGGCACAGTGAGGCATGGACACAGTGAGGCATGGGCACAGTGATAGTGAGGCATGGGCACAGGGAGGCATGGGCACAGTAAGGCACAGTGAGGCACGCACATGGACACAGTGAGGCAAAGTGAGGCACAGTGAGGCATGCAGATGGACACCCTAGGCTTATACTCGAGTCAATACGTTTTCACAGTTTTTTGTGGTAAAATTAGGTGCCTGGGCTTATATTTGGATTGGCTTATACTCAAGTATATACGGTATATGTTTAGATATTACTGCGTGACTACAGCCTTATGGAGCTCAGATAGGAGTAGCAATTTTTATTTGTCTGTCAACACTAAACCTTTACCAAGCACTAAACTGGAATATTCATCTTCCCTCCACTGTCACATTTTCTAAGCAGTGGGAGTGGATTGCATCTGACTGTAGGGTGTGGGATGAGGGGGAAGAGAAATAGTCCAGGGCCTGCTGGGAGACTTGTGCTGCAACAATGTTTAAAATTTGGAGTGTAAACCATATTAAAGCCTCTTGCACATGATACTTGTGTTTGAGCATCAATTTTTCTCAGACTTTTTTTGTTGTATGTATTTGTGTGTATTTATGCACATTTTTTCATATATGGGTTTGTGCAAAAACGCATTTTCGCGGTTTTGTTCTTCACATTATGTGAATGGGCATTTGCACATATTTGCGTGCAAATGAGGTGTAAATTGCTGACCAAAAAAGCAGATTTTTCTATTTTTATTGAAGAATGCACAGCGCTCGTTTCCACGAAAATTGTATGTTTTGAGTGCTGTCCAGTTTAGTGGCGGCTAGTGCTCCATCGGTCGGGTGGGGTGGCAGACGGACCTAACCACGGACCCCCCCACACCATACCCACACCACCACCCCCCCTTTTTCGCTGTGCCGACAGGCGGAGGCGGCGGATTCATCCCCCAGGCTCCTCCGTGTCCAGTGGGGGTAGAGACAAGCAGGATGGCAGCATGTTGAATGGAGAGGAATGTGTGTCAGTGGGAGTAAAGTAAGGCAGAATCCTCCGTGTCTCGGTTGCGGCTTCCCATGGGTCTCCTTGGCCATACATCTCCTCCCTCCTCCTTCTCATAGGCCAATAGGGTGGCTTCTCCTTTCGGTCAATCGGGAAACGGGTCTCGCACCTAAAGGAGGAACAGTGTGGCAAAAGCGAATATTCATTCGCTTTTGTCACACAACTGGTTGAGCTTGGAGCGCAATGCTCTGCGCCCCAAGCTCATCCTTTTTTGAAGCCTAATCACATGCTTCTAAACCCCCCTATTGGAATCCATGCATCCGGCGCCCTGCATGTGGATCAGGGGGCCGGACACATGGATGGGGGGTGGCGCCCGTGTGCCCCTAATGGATCGGCCGCCACTGGATCAGATTATTTTCTCTCTAGTGGTAGAATGAGGGTGGGCTCTTCATCTTCATCGCATGTAATACATGTGTAGCGCCTACCCCTCTTGTCTCTCCGTGCTGCTCGCACTGTCTCTTGTCTAGGGGTATTTGATGGTGGAGAGAGAGAGAGCGGGTGGGCTACGCCTAGCCTCCACCACGTGTTGAATACCTGTGGTATCAGCAATGTCTTGTTTACCTTCGGGTCTGTGCTGTGCACCCGGATCCTCCCTCCAAGAGTCACCGTGAACTTCGTCCGCCAGGAATTGAGCCTCACACCATTAAAGTCCAACACTCCTTTATTAGAACACACCATACAGGGACTTCCTTGATAGATAGAGCAGAAAAGGAGGTGTGAGTGTGAATAGGCCCAGACACAAATTCGATCCTCCACTCTCCTCCTGGAGAGTGGGCTATGGTCTCCGCACGAGGTAAAGGGGATCCTTCTGGACGGTCTCCGACAAGAGACTCACCCGTCACCGGCAGTCTGCTGCACTGGGTCTTTGAGTGAGGAGCTCTCCCCGGTCCATTGCGTCTTACTCAGATTCAGGCCTCCATCCCCGAAGCGCCTTAGGACCCTTCCCTCGCGGAACTCAGTGTTGGGCACTGAGCTCCGGACCTTCTTGCAAGTACCTCACCCCAGGACTAAAGGTGCCTGAGGTGGAACACGATCTCCGGTGGTCCTCTAGGCCGAGGCCGCCTAGAGGACGAGCACGAACCCACGTCCACAAGCTAAAGGTGCTTGGGACGAAGACCCCGTGACCAAGATGGCTGGCCCCTTTATGCCCTCTCCCGGCAAGCACGGCGGGTTCCCCGCCCCACCATATCGCTGCCAAGAGAGGACAAAAAGGAGGCTCGGCACACAGTGATATTCGTCCCTCCGCCCACGGTGACAATGCCACCTGGTGGACCGCCGGGAACATAGCACTGATGTCACCGCCAGATTAAAAAAATGCACCCGGGAAAGTAAGTACCCGCTACACATGCATTTATTCTTAAACTGCCGTGAGGGGGGGGGGACACATTTTTATTAATTTTTTTACTCAGCTTTACTCAGAGTTAGGTTTTAGAATTATCAATAGTATTTAGAAAGCTTCTGCATAGAAATACAGGGGCAGAATCCTGGTACAGAATTGTGTATATTGGCCTTGCTACGCTAGAATAAGGATAAGGCTCATGCACACTGGACAATTTTTCTGCTGCTGCTCCCAGGGGCATTTGGCATTTTTTGCTGCCTCTAATTGCCCCTGTATGTCAGTCTATTTATCCATGCACACATTTAGAAGAGTTTAGAGGCAAAAAAAAGTGTGTCCAGGAAGCAGCAGATTTTGACAGAAAAAATGCTTGACGTGCCTAAACGCATGTAAATGTGTCTAAGTGCGTCTAGGCACTGGGGCATGTTTAGCTCTTGAGTGTTATTTAATTTCAATGGCTGGAAAAAATGATCACTCTGGCCAATTAAATGAGTTACTGCCCAAACACTTTACATGCCTAAACGCGTTACACAAGTTTGCAAGCGTCAATTTTTTTCTCCTAAAACTCTGCTGTCAGGAGGAAAGGAGTCTAGGAAAGTTAGAAAAACTTCCAGTGTGCATGAAGCCTAAAAACAATATTGAACCAACAAAACAGTTTTTGTGCAGTCTTCTGAACATTTTGATGAGAAGAGTAGATCAGGATCTATTCCCACCTGCCACGTACCTTACTTGAGGCCAAAGTGCTGGGAGGGCTTCCCTTGTGACTAAAGGCAGAGCGCCCCCTGAAGGTGGCACAGGGAGTGCTATACTCAAAGAGGCAGGGGTTGCCAGCTGCGACAAACTGAGATGATGAAGAGATGACCACTGGAGATCAGCTGGTGAGCAGGGTAGGCTGCTTGGCAGGGATCCCTTGGAGGTATCAGATGAGGTAGTGCAACAGGAAGGACCAAAGGCGGAGTCAGGAGCCAAGCCGGAAGTCATACACAGGGTAGCAAGCAAAGGTAGATTCACTGCAGCAGGTCAAAGGACAAGCCGGGGTCATACACTGGATCAGCAGACAGAAGCAGAATACAGGAACAAGCCAAGTATCAAGTCGGGGTCGTGCACAGAGAAGACTGGTCAGCAAGCCGGGTCGATAACGGTAATTCAAGATAGTAGAGACAGGAACTCAGGAACACACAAGAAGGCTGAAGATCATGCAGCAGTTAATGACTGCTGCAGCAGGCTTTAAATAGGCCACTGGGCATCTAGAGTCACTCACGTATTGCGTGCGCTCTGGCGCACGCGCATGCGCACTGGAGAGCGTAGATTCCTGACCGTTCTTGCCCGTGTGCGCGTGCGCATGCGCATTGCGTTTGTTGATCCTTGAATCTGCTGGACATTGATGGACCTGCTAGTCTTTCTGCGGATAGTTCCCTGACACCACCACTGCCTGCCAGCATTTATTATAACACAATGTGAACTGTAAGTCATAAGCTTCTCAGTTTCCTTCTATGTCATTTAAAATGCAGAATTGCACGCTTTCTTTGCACATCATCACTTGATATGTATAAAAAGGGGGGGGGGAATCGCGCTAATAATAAACAGTGCATCAAAACCTGTATAATGTGATAAATAAATCTATAGTGTAATGAATGAGTGATCATATAAATTGCATGTGCAAACAAAAATTAACCTGTGTACACAATAAAAAACAAGAGAAAAAAAGAGTCCAAATAGAATAAATATTAAGTCCAAATCTCAAATGGAAAATATAAGTTGCGTGAAGATATGCAGAAGTTGAGAGGTAGTTCCACGGCCACCAAGGTGATAAAAGAAGATCACTCCTTGAGGAATACACCAAAGAAAGATGGACACCCTTACCAGAAATGGTGGCCCTCCTGTAAAAGCAAGGTCATACGAGCCTGCAGATCTAACCCTCTGTGGGGTCTTGGTAGGTCTCAGATGTAGATATCACACAGCTCCTACCGCCTTCCTCACTCCCCACGTCAGTCCTCCGTGTCACAAAGAAAAGATAATTCCCTCTGATGGAGTATAGAGCCCACTCCCAGACTCGAGCTTGACGTGTGAGGGGAAAAAAAGGAGTACTCCTCGATTTATTTTGTAAAAAATGTGGATCACAAAATTCAATATAAAAAGCAACACATTTTTAAAAGAAAGCCGGCAATAAAAAGTTGCGAACACCCGTGCTTCCGGGGTCACGTAGAATGTGGTGACGTCAGTGCGTAACTACGCCCTGACATGCTTCGTCACACGTGGCGTTTTCAAAGGGCACGGGCGACGCACTGAACGTTCAAATAGAGCAGGCAACCAAGCCTTGATCCCCCAACTATTAAACACATGTTCTTTCAGAAATTAGTAGGTTATCACAGATGTAATAAATATGCTGTCTGTAGAATCAATCAGATCAGAGAACGAAAGACAACTAGTTTCGTCTCTAATAGTACGTCTCAGGAATTCAATATTAAGCCTTTTATTACCTGTTCCACAACCCATGTGGTCTACCTTTTAACCTGTCCATGTGGGTTGCATTACCGGGAAGTACTTAACAGGGACCCCAGAGGCACCTCCTTTGTGGCTATAGACAAACTTAGGCCTCACTGGAGGGGCGGCCCGAAGAGGAGAGCCATCTCCAAGCTTGAAATGAGCTGGATTTATAGAGTTAAATGCCTTAAACCAGGGGTGCCCAACCAGTGGCCCGGGGGCCACATGTGGCCCGCGGAGCCCTCTGATGTGGCCCGCGACCTCCTGCCCTGGGATGGCGTGTTGGCAAGCCCAGATTGCAGGTTTGCGACCCGCCATCCCAGAGCATCAGTTTTGTGAATGAAGCCGACTGTAGAGGAAGCAAGCAGCCGCAGAGCAGAGCCGCATAAGCCAATGCTTCCTGTATAGCGCCGGCTGCTGTCATAGGCGGAGTGATACCAAATGCACTATGCCTGGGACAGCAACAGCTGGCGATACCTGAATGGAAAACTGTTATCAATGGTAAGTTTATTACTAAAATCACAGTGTATATGTAGCACACAGACCCTTTTTTCCTGCCTACCTTCACTTGCAGGAGCAAAAGGGCACACCATGCCACATGTCCGTATCCTCCTGGTATAAGAGGTTGAGCGGTGTTCTTGAAATTTTGGGTCCTGTAGCGAGTTACCTCCCTCCGTTGGTTCTCATCCCTAGAATGTAGGGAAAAGTCTATTCTTCCCCGAAAGAAGGCCAATGTCCAGACAGTAATTAAACTCCAACAAATTAGTTTATTTTCTTTTGCTTGAAATAACTTTGGGAGAAAGGTTGAAGACAGCAATAGAATTTAATAGGGAATTAGGTTCAGGCACGCGGCAACCAGTCACCCTATTCTCCACTCAAGCCTGAGTGGGCATTGCTCACCCGGATAGATCCCTCTCACAGTTCTAGCAGCCGGAGTGAAACACGAACATGACACTTAGTTTAAGTCCCCTTCATGGACAAGTTCAGGAGATCCTCTGCCACAGAATCCTTCAGTTCCTGAATTTAGAACTTGCTAACGCCTGTAGATTATTAGAGACCATAGGTGCCAATGGGGCACACTACAAGAGCTATCTTGCAACTCACGAATCCTTCCCTCTGATAGGCAACCAGGCCTCCCCGAGACCGTGACTTCCTTCACCAATCCATCGGACTGGTCCTCCCATGGTTTCCTCTGTTTCAGAGCGGGCCACCCTCCCTTGGGTTCCCTGGGACTCCAGTGGTTGGTTTTGTAGACCCAGTTAAAGGTACTGGGCCTACCTGGAACTCTGTAGCCTCGGGCTAAAGATGCCCGAGACTCCTCGACCAGTTTATGCCACCAGGGGTCCTCCTTGGAATCCCCCCGGCACACCACCCCAGATCATGGCGTCTGCCCTTTATGTACCCTCTCCCGGCGTGCACAGCAGGCAGAACCTGCCCACCGCACGGTAGCCGAGAGAGGACACCCAATCCACCTGTGGTTCTTCCCAAGACCTGGGCAACAGTGCCACCTGCAGGTCAAGGGAAACTATACTCCAGGCAACATTACAGCAGAGCAGAGTCCATTCTAAGCAAAATTGAGAAACCTGAGCTAAACTATTGCTCAGGCTTCCCTTAAATTTAAAGCATAGCGACCCCAATTTTGGGGGTTCGCTACACATATATGGGCATATCTGTTCTGCAGTGGTTACTGGGCTGCTTTCAAACTGATCTGCAGGTGCAGTGCACCTGCACCTGCAGATCAGTGAGCAGTAAATCACTGCTCACTGAGCCATAGACTTCTGGTTTTACCTGCCGGTTGGGGCGCTTTCAGAAAGTGCACCACACATGCAGGAAATAATAGAATTCTATGGCAAAGTGCAGCTAAACTGCAGGAAAACCTCAGGTGCACTGCGCTGCACCTGCGGCGTAGGCAGACCACAGACCATCAGTGTAAAAGCAGCCGTAGGCCCCTTTCACACGATCGGTCCGACCCAATCAGACCCTCCATTCACCTCCTATGAAGCGGCAGATGTAAACAGACTTGTGTCCATTTACACCCGCCCACCTCCAATACGATCTGCTAAAAAAAAAAAAAACATAGTGGATCGTCCCCTTCCATCTGATCGGATCAGAGGGCCCATAGAGTAGAGTGGGTTGTGTCTGTCCACTCTGCATATGCAGAGTGTACAACGGACCCAGGGCCGGCCCTACCATGGGACCCAATGGGCCCATGGTCCCAGGCGGCATTTGCAGAGGGGCGGCAGCCAGCATTGACTAGTGGGCAGCATGAAGGGATACAGCCGCAGAGTTTCCATAGCGACCCGGCCCCTACTCCAGGGGGGGCGGTGCGGGCTCCCTCTCACATTAGATTCTATGTCAATGCATCTGTGTGGGCGGCGGGCATCACCTCGGATACCAGACTGTGACAGGCAGACCACTCCCCTCCCTTCACACAGGTTAGATGGGGCTGCTTAGTGGAGGAGGCGGGTCATGTACTGCGTGGAATGACAGGCAGTACTGCGGTGAACGTTCTGCCTTCTGAGTGCACAGACCCGCCTTCTCCACACTGCCTCCGAACTCTGTGTCCTCCCTGTTTCTGCGCCTCTGGCTCAGAAACAGTTTGGTCCCACCCCCTCCCCCTTGTCTCCTCCCCTGTCTTCTCCCCACACCTCTCCATTCAAGTCAGCTGGAGCTAAAGAAGTGTGACTAGGTAAGAGTGGAGCGGGGGCGGGCGGAAGCGGGAATGTTAGAACATTCTGCAGTGCGGGACACAGGGCTGGTTGATCTTCTACACACACTGAGGGAGACTGAAACTTCTCCTGACTCCTATATTTGGGGTTGTGACAGAAGCCAGCATGGGGGAGGGGTGAGTCCTGGACATGCTGGGTCTTATAGTGTACAGGCAGTATGGGGCCCCCTGTGTTCATTCAGAGACCTAAAACCAAAGCACCCCCCAACAGGGCTAATAAAAAAAATATGGTAAAAAAAAACACTGACACCCTCCACTGTCCCACTGACACCCTCCACTGTCCCACTGACACCCTCCGCTGTACCACTGACACCGTCCACTGCTCCACTGACACCGTCCACTGCTCCACTGACACCGTCCACTGCTCCACTGACACCATCCACTGCCCTACTGACACAGTCCACTGCCCCACTGACACCGTCCACTGCTCCACTGACACTGTCCACTGACACAGTCCACTGCCCCACTGACACCGTCCACTGCTCCACTGACACCGTCCACTGCTCCACTGACACCGTCCACTGACACCGTCCACTGCTCCACTGACACCGTCCACTGACACCGTCCACTGCCCCACTGACACCGTCCACTGCTCCACTGACACCGTCCACTGACACCGTCCACTGCCCCACTGACACCGTCCACTGCTCCACTGACACCGTCCACTGCTCCACTGACACCATCAACTGACACCGTCCACTGCTCCACTGACACCGTCCACTGCCCCACTGACACCGTCCACTGCTCCACTGACACCGTCCACTGCTCCACTGACACCGTCCACTGCTCCACTGACACCGTCCACTGACACCGTCCACTGCCCCACTGACACCGTCCACTGCTCCACTGACACCGACCACTGCCCCACTGACACTGACCACTGCCCAACTGACACCCAGCACTGCCCCACTGACACCGACCACTGCCCTACTGACACCATCCACTGACACCGTCCACTGCCCCACACTGCCTTTTGAATTTTTTGCGCTATAAACAAGAAAAAAACGAAAAAAATTAAAAAAAAAAGTATTTTTTACTTTTTGCTATAATAAATATCCCCCAAAAAACTGTCTTCATCAGTTTAGGCCAATATGTATTCTTGGTTAAAAAATAAAAATAAAATCGCAATAAGCGTGTATTGATTGCTTTGCGCAATAGCGTCCACAAAATAGGGAATAGATTTTGGTGGGCGTGATTTTTTTATTTTTTTGGGGGGTGGGGGGCAGCATTTCATTCTTGGGCCCAGGCAGCACAATGTCTTGGGCCGGCCCTGAACGGACCTGTCATCTGCCCACTCAAATCATTGTGGCCCGCGACTGGTTACTAAGTCGCTTAAGTGGCCCTCGCTCTTCAAAAGGTTGGGCACCCCTGCCTTAAACCCTTGGGCCTGAATGTAGATATTGAAGTTTATGCCTTCATAGATAATTCCTAAACACCCATATGGAGTTACAGAATGAAGCTATCAGTTCTCTATATATTGTTGGCTCTGATTTCATTTTAAGATTGCATTACATGCATTTATTAATTTGCCAGTGTGTACAAACAGAGGTTGTGTTTCATTATGAATCTCCGAGTACACTTTTATCACCCCTTTTTTAGGTATATTTATTTATGCTAATCTGCGTTCTTTGAACCAATTTTTGTATGAAAATATACTGATACTTTGCCCATACACTGGTATCATACACTGGTATCTACTATTTTGATATTCAGTTGGGATGCTAAAACCTTATTTACCACTAGATGGCAATATTTTTTATACTGCCGTTTTTTATCGCTCCTTCGTTTTATTTGTTTATTTAGTGAATTGATGAACTCGTAGGCTCATTGAAATATGAGGTCTGTTTTTCTGTAGTCTTAACCACTTGCTTACTGGGCACATATACCCCCTTCCTGCCCAGGCGAAATTTCAGCTTTCAGCACTGTCAAGCTTTGAATGACAATGGCGCGGTCGTGCGACGTTGCTCCCAAACAAAATTGACGTCCTTTTTTTCTCACAAATAGAGCTTTCTTTTGGTGATATTTGATAATTTATGCGTTTTTTTTTTCGCGCTATAAACAAAAATAGAGCGACAATTTAAAAAAAATATATATATTTTTTACTTTTTGCTATAATAAATATCCCATTTTTTTTAAAAAAACAATTTTTTTTCTCAGTTTAGGCTGATATGTATTTTTCTACATATTTTTGGTAAAAAAAAAATCGCAATAAGTGTACATTGATTGGTTTGCGCAAAAGTTATAGCGCCTACAAAATAGTGGATAGAATTATGACATTTTTTTATATTTTTTTTTTACTAGTAATGGCGGCGATCTGCAATTTTTATTGTGACTGCGACATTATGGCGGACACATCGGACACTTTTGACACATTTTTGGGACCATTCACATTTATACAGCGAACAGTGCTATAAATATGCACTGATTACTGTATAAATGTGACTGGCAGGGAAGGGGTTAACACTAGGGGACGATCAAGGGGTTAAATGTGTTCCCTGCTAGGTGATTCTTACTGTGGGGGAGGGGACTGACTGTGGGAGGTGACCGATGGTTGTCCCTATGTACAAGGGACACACCATCCGTCTCCTCTCCCTGACAGAACATGGATCTCTGTGTTTACACACAGAGATCCACGTCCCTGCTCTGTGACAGCCGATCGTGGCTACCTGGCGGACATCGCGGCCGCCAGGCACGCGCATCGGCACCCGCGTTACACGGCGGTCACAGATTTTCCCCGATGCGCGCCTGTGCCCTTTAAAAATGTCACGTGTGACAAAACATGTCAGGGCGGAATTACGCACTGACGTCACCACATTCTACGTGACCCCGGAAGCACGGGTGTTCGCAACTTTTTATTGCCGGCTTTCTTTTAAAAATGTGTTGCTTTTTATATTGAATTTTGTGATCCACATTTTTTACAAAATAAATTGAGTAAGTGTTTTAAGGATAATACACTATCTGGAGTACTCCTTTTTTTTTTCCTCACACGTCGAGCTTGAGTCCGGGAGTGGGCTCCATACTCCATCAGAGGGAAGGATATTTTCTTTGTGACACGGAGGACCGACGTGGGGAGTGAGGAAGACGGTAGGAGCTGTGTGATATCTACATCTGAGACCTACCAAGATCCTGCAGAGGGTTATATCTGCAGGCTCATATGACCTTGCTATTACAGGAGGTCCACCATTTCTGGTAAGGGTGTCCATCTTTCTTTGGTGTATCCCTCAAGGAGTGATCTTCTCTTATCACCTTGGTGGTGGTGGAACTACCTCTCAACTTCTGCATATCTTCACACAACTTATGTTTTCCATTTGAGATTTGGACTTAATATTTATGCTATTTGGACTCTTTTTTTTCTCTTGTTTTTTTATTGTGTACACAGGTTAATTTTTGTTTGCACATGCAATTTATATGATCACTCATTCATTGCACTATAGATTTATTTATCACATTATAAAGGTTTTGTTGCACTGTTTATTATTAGCGCAACTCCCCCCCCCCTTTTTTTTTACATTTTGTTCACGTGAGTATCACATGTTTGCAGGTGTCGCAGCTTTTTCTCATAGAAAATCATTCTCTTTTATTCACTTTTAGCGCGGTATAGGCCCCTTTATACATCACTTGATATGTAATGTGGACAGTGTCATGAATGAGGCAGTAATGGGAAAGAACAGGACTTAGGCCGTTTCAAATTCTGATCTGAATTGCTTGAATAATCTTCTTCGGTATTATTACTGCTGTTTGTTACATGATGCTTACAATTTGTTCACCATAAAAATCGCAATTATTGGCTAGTGTTTTATTTATATGTTCATAAAATAGTATCTTTCAAAACATTAGTAAATCAGCTCCTAATGAGTCTTTAATAGTTTCTACAAGTTTCTTGTATTAAAGTGACTCTAGGGCTAACTGGCAGAAGTAAGATTACAATAAACCAGTACGAGTACCTTCCAATAATGTGATATCAAATGCTCACCCACTCGGAAGATTCATGGGACTGTACAACCCCACAAAAAACACCCTGTTTCCACCCACACCATAACCATCTGACCAATCATGATAATAAATAAAACCAGGAAACCGAAGTGTGGAAACTTATGGCCGTGGCCCCTTTATTTGGGTTTTAAAACATAATATGAATAACCTTGAACCTTTAATTTTACCAAACCATTAACACTGCCAATACCACCATTAAACTTTCACCAAACAACCTGCTCAGTCTTTCAGGACTCAAGCACCCAAAATCTGTACCAACCACAAGGCACCACCATAAACACTGTCCACCCCCACCTGTGGGAATGACATTACCCCATTCAGTTATTTAGGACTCGAGCACCAAATAACCACCGCCATAAGCTGTGTCCGCCACCAACTGTGGGGCGTCTTTACCCCAATAAAGATAGAGCCGCTGCAAGGGGAGGGAGGGAGAGGGGATGACAGTTTGATTGAAGATTTAGACTGTTGTGCCAGACCACAGATGCTGGCACCTATAAAGGAACAATCTTTGTCCCTATTGGTTGCTTGCTTTACTTTCAACTTTCACTCTAGGAATTTTTTATGAATTAATTAATAAAAAATGTTCAGGATAAAAAGCAAAGATGATCTTTTGGCAATAGCTTTCTTCTGTGTCTTTTTATCAATGACCAAGATGCGAGGTGGGGTGGGGGAGAGACGTCCCAGGGCTTGAAAAATAAACAGAGAAACCAGCAGAAGTATCTGTACCTTTTTTTGTGCTAATTCAATTAAAACTGCAAACCATGACAGAACAATACAGGAAGGAAAAGAAGAGATGGTTGTAGTGTAGGGAGTGACAAGTCCCATGGGGACACTTGGTTAGCCCAGTGTCCCAGCAGGAGATTTCCTCTAACTTTCTAATGGGGCAGGAATGTAAAGATAAAGGTGGTTTCAAGGTAACCCAAACTCCTTTTCCATATGGAATTGGGGCAGCTTGAGGGTTACAAGGCTCCACTCAGAACACCTCACTCAGGTACATGAGGAAGCCTTGAAACCATAGGTCACATGAACCAGGGGGAAGCCCTATAAAAAGGGTGTCCCGTCAAGGGTTAGTTGCCAGTCCACCTCAAGAGGTCATCAGCGGCAGAGCTCCCCTCCCTCTCTAGTCTGTCATGGGCCTTATTTATGTGGTCGGGTCACATTTTATCAAAAAAGGGGGACAAGTTATTATTGGATTTTATGGCTGGTTTAACCACTTAACGACCGCCCACTGTAAATATACGTCAGCAGAATGGCACCGACAGGCAGAATCACGTATATGTACGTGATTGCCTTTGTATAGTTGGGGGGTCCGATCGGACCCCCTTCTTTACAGTGAGCGGTCGTTTTACCTTCGGGAGCGATCCGGCATGAGGGGACGGCCGTTCGATTCCGGCCACCCCCTCTCGATCGCTCCCGGTGAATGAGAGAGCTTCCCCTGCCTGCCAGGAAGGAGGAAGTGATGTCATCTCTCCTGGGGCGCTCACATATACCGAGCGCCGTACAGGAGAAGATGCCAGGTTAGTACACAAAACAGCACACTGACACCAGGACACATAGGCACATAAATCGCCCCCCCAGGCCCCCCCAGACACCCCCAGATCACCCCCCAGCCCCCCCCCCCAGCCCCCAGTCACAGTGTCACTGATTGCAGTGACCATTTATTTAGTGATCACTGCAATCAGTGACATTTGTGACTGTAAAAGTGTCACTACATTTAGTTTTAGGTCCAGTGTAGCCCCCTAACCCCCCCTAATAAAGGTTTAACCCCCTGATCACCCCCCAGATAACCCTTTCACCCCCTATCACCACTGTCACTAAGCAATCATTTTTCTGATCGATGTCTTAGCGTCGGTGATGCTGATCGGTAGCCAGTAAATTTTTAGGTTCGCCGCAGGTTTTTATAGCGTCGGGTACCCCCATATATTACCTAATGAAGGTTTAACCCCCTTGATCACCCCCCAGGTAACCCTTTCACCCCCTATCACCACTGTCACTAAGTTATAATTTTTCTGATCGATGTCTTAGCGTCGGCGATGCTGATCGGTAGCCAGTAATTTTTTTTAGGTTCGCCGCAGGTTTTTATAGCGTCGGGTACCCCCATATATTACCTAATAAAGGTTTAACCCCCTTGATCACCCCCCAGGTAACCCTTTCACCCCCTAGCACCGCCGTGGCTATGCGATCATTTTTCTGATCGATGTCTTAGCGTCGGTGATGCTGATCGGTAGCCAGTAATTTTTTTTAGGTTCGCCGCAGGTTTTTATAGCGTCGGGTACCCCCATATATTACCTAATAAAGGTTTAACCCCCTTGATCGCCCCCCCAGGTAACCCTTTCACCCCCTATCACCACTGTCACTAAGCGATAATTTTTCTGATCGATGTCTTAGCGTCGGCGATGCTGATCGGTAGCCAGTAATTTTTTTTAGGTTCGCCGCAGGTTTTTATAGCGTCGGGTACCCCCATATATTACCTAATAAAGGTGTAACCCCCTTGATCACCCCCCAGGTAACCCTTTCACCCCCTAGCACCGCCGTCACTATGCGATCATTTTTCTGATCGATGTCTTAGCGTCGGTGATGCTGATCGGTAGCCAGTAATTTTTTTTAGGTTCGCCGCAGGTTTTTATAGCGTCAGGTACCCCCATATATTATCTAATAAAGGTTTAACCCCCTGATCGCCCCCCAGGTAACCCTTTCACCCCCTATCACCACTGTCGCTAAGCAATGGTTTTTATGATCGTTGTCTTAGTGTCGGTGATGCCGATAGGTAGCCAGTAATTTTTTTTTAGGTTCGCCGCAGGTTTTTATATAGCGTCAGGTACCCCCATATATTACCTAATAAAGGTTTTCTTGTTTAATATTTTTATTAGATTTTACAAGTAAATAGCAAATATACTGAACATTACATTCTGATCAAGAATAGAATTGTAAATAAATACAGTAATCACTAAAAATACATATTGAAAGAAAGGCAGTAGAGGATAAACCTCAGTAACAATTATATCAATACAAATAGAGGTATAAAAGATTAGAGCAATGAAGATAAGCAATATTCAGGATAGAATATCACGTCTCCAGACCAACCACTCACCCCCGAAGGGAGCAAGCTGTGAGCAGATGGGGGCTCGATTAAGTATGAGAGAATATGTTGGGCTATCCAGAAGGATACACCAGATGAACGTTGTCATACCTCAATTGTTTAGTGAAGACTTTCCTAACAAATCTTTAAGACACAAAGATATTAGTGATTGATAAAGTGAAACTTTAAAGTTATATATATAAGTCATGTAATGAACATCACATGTGTAAAAAATCTGTATTACACAAGTAACAAAACTAACCAGAACAGAAAGACAGAAGAAGTAAGAGAGAAGAAGAAGAAATATGGGAGAAAAGTAAAATTTATAGAAAAGAAGGTATGGGTATAGGAAAATAGAGAAAAAGGTGAAGGTTGTCTCCCCGGGTGGCGGACCAGTCAGATCAAGGCCCCGTTTAAATATTATATTATTAGATAAATATTAAAGTATTTCAAAGAGGCATCAACAATAGTTGATCAAAATCTGGGGGTAAGAAGTGTTTAATCCATGGTTTCCATATTTTATTATATGTTGCAATGTTGTCATCTTCAATAGCAGACATTTTGGAAAAGATAAGGGCTCTGTTAATTCTATGTTTAGTTTCAGCCACAACTAAAGTTTGGGTTTTCCAGGCCTTAGCTATAGATTGTTTAGCCGCCGTGGTGAGATGTAGTAGTAATTTGAATTGTGACTTATTCAAATTAGGAGGTTTGAGGTTGAGGAGAGCCAGTGCCGGGTCTGGCGGGATTGGTATTTCCAAGGCCGTAGAGGCCATGTGAAATATTTTACTCCAGAAGGATTGAACGATTGGACATTGCCACCAAATATGGAACTGCGTGCCCGGTTCAGAACAGCCTCTGAAACATAGATTTGGGTACGAGGGGGCAAATTTGGCAATCCTGGCCGGAACCAGGTACCATCGAGAAAGGACCTTATAATTTGTTTCCAACGCAAAACAGTTTGGCGAGGAATGCTTAGTAGCTGACCATATAATATCCCAGTCACTTTTACTGAATGTTCTATCCATGTCGTGTGCCCATTTAGTCGTATAGGATGGTAAAGTATCGTCGGATGTGGAATTGATGCGTTTATACAAAAGTGATATTAATCCTCTAGTATGGGGATCACTGTTACAGATACGTTCAAATTGAGTCATTTGGGTGAGAGGGGATCCCGTAACAACGAGGGGTGTATAAAAGTTCTTAATTTGTAGATAGCGGAAGAGCTCCTTCATGGGGAGTTTGTATAAATCACATAATGTTGGGAACGTAAGAATATCATTGGAGGAAACTAGATTATGGAATTGAAGTAGGTTTCTTCTGGACCAAGCTGCAAATGATAGGGGAAATTTCCAGGCGGGGTAAAATGAGGGATTTCGAAGAAAAGAGAGTAGAGGGTTATGAGTGGATTGTAGGCTTTTTGTGGATCTATATTTGTCCCAGATAGCTATAGAATGTTTGGTTACAGGGTTAGATAAGTTTAGTCTATCTTTAGGAGCTAACCAGAGCAAATTATTCACAGAAATGGGGTCAATATCCACTGATTCAATCGCTACCCATAGAGGGGATTCTATTGTAGAATGGTATTTGGGGAGTTGTGCTAGCTGAGCAGCAAAATAGTATGAGGAAAAGTTAGGAATTCCCAGACCACCTTTCAATTTATCAAGATAAAGAGTCGATCTAGGTATACGGGGCTTTGTAGAGCCCCATATAAAAGCCATCACTCTCTTTTGAGTGAGCCTCAAGAAGTAAGGAGGTATATGTATGGGGAGAACTCGGAATAGGTAAAGGAACTTTGGTAAGATTGACATCTTAGTAGCATTAATCCTCCCAATCCAAGATAAAGGAAGAGAAGACCATTGTTTCATCAGATTAGTAGTTGACTTCAATAAGGGTAAGTAGTTAGCTGAAAATAAGTCGGATATAGAAGAAGTGAGTTGGACTCCAAGATATGAAATATGATGCAATTCCCAATTGAAAGGTAAAGACGTTTGAGCTTGTTGTAACTCAGATGGCGAAAGGGAAATATTAAGGGCATTAGATTTGGCATGATTAACACACAAACCAGAAATCTTTGCAAACTTGTCTAAAGTATTTACTAGATTTGGGGCTGAGACGTGGGGATGGGATAAAAAAATCAGGATGTCATCTGCAAAAAGACTCAATTTGTGGTGATGTCCACCTAATTCTACACCTTTGATATTAGGATTATTTCTAATAATACATGCTAAGGGTTCAATAAGTAGGGCAAAAAGCAAAGGGGATAGGGGGCAACCCTGTCTAGTACCACTCCTAATATCCATCATAGCTGATTTGTAGCCCATATATTTAATATAAGCTTTCGGAGTGCTGTATAGTGAGGAGACCCAAGTTAAGAAATTTTCCCCAAAACCCCATTTTTGAAGAGTATATTGTAGATATGGCCAGCTAATTGAGTCGAACGCCTTCCTAATATCTAATGATATAAGGCAAGTTGGGATACGTCTTTTTTTGGCGGCATGAATTAATAAAAGTGCTCTTCTGACATTATCCCCTGCTTGACGCAAGGGCATGAAGCCAGTTTGGTCATGATGGATAAGTTTACCTATAATGCTATTCAATCTAGTTGCCAAGATCTTAGCTAGTAACTTAATGTCTAGATTTAAAAGAGATATGGGGCGGTAATTAGACCAAGAGGTAGTGTCAGATTTAGGTTTGGGAATCATTGCTATGATGGAAGTTAGTGTTTCGGTTTTAAACGAATGACCAGCTAACAAAGAATTGAAGGCTCTAGTCAATAGAGGCGTTAAAATCGAGTCAAATTGTTTGTAGTATAGTGCAGAAAACCCATCGGGGCCCGGTCTCTTGTGAGGCTTCAATTCTTTAATAGCAGCTTTAACTTCCAAGGCCGTTATGGGACTCTCCAAATATTCACACTGTTCCGGTGTCATTGTGGGAAGTGTAACATCTGAGAACAAAGTGTCTGCTTTGTTTTTATCAAAGATTAAGCCAGGGTCATAGAGCTTAGCTAATTTAGATTGAAAGATGTCCAAGATCTTTAATGGGTTACTAGTGTATGCATCTCTGGAGGTTCTAAGTCGGAATGCAGCTTGTGAACGATCAATAGACTTGAGACTGCGGGCCATTGGGGTATCGGGCTTATTGGCTTTGCGGTATAGGGTATGTTGCCGCTTGCGTAAGAGTTTGTCTGCCGAATCTGTCAGAAAAAGATCCAACTCAAGCCGGGCCCTTTCCAATTTAGTGTTAGTGTTTGCATTCGGGGTAGCTTGATGAGCCAAATGACAAGCGTTAAAATTTGCTTCAAGTTTGGTGAACAGAATCTTGCGATCTCTATTAATAGATCTCGCCTTTTGTATCAAGCTGCCCCGAATGACAGCTTTATGGGCTTCCCATAGTGTAAGGGCAGAGACATCAGTAGTGTCATTAAATGAGATATAATCATTAAGAGCCAGTTCAATATCTGAACGGTGTGAGGGGTGAGTTAGGATGGAGTCGTTAATACACCAAGTGGTGTCATGTGACCTAGGTATTGGAGAGGTAATTGTAGCAGTGACCGCACAATGGTCTGTCCATGGAAATGGGATTATATTAGAGGATATTACTTCAGGGAGCATACTAGAGGGGAGGAAAATATGGTCTATTCGTGAAAAGGATTTGTGTGGATAAGAATAATGTGTAAAATTTCTGGAAGTTGGGTTAAGTTCCCGCCAGGTATCAACAAAATTAAAAGAAGTAAGTAGAGATTGGAAGGACCGTTTATGGGTAGGAGAGTTAGGAGATGACGGGGATTTATCCAAGAAGGGATAGATGGTAGTATTGGAGTCGCCACATAATATTATTGTTCCAAATTTATGTGATTCGATTAGTTGGAAAAGATGTGATAGAAAAGCTTCAGGACGCTTATTTGGGGCGTAATACGAAACTAATGTGACTTCAGTATCAGCAATAAAGCCTGTTAATAAAACATATCTACCCTCAGGGTCACATATTTGTGTATTAAGGGTAAATGGTGTAGAGCGGTGGAATCCAATCAGGGACCCACGTTGCTTAGTTGTAGCTGATGCTGCGTAGAATTGAGGGTAGGAGGAGGAAAGAAATTTAGGGGAGGCGTTATTGATAAAGTGCGTTTCTTGAAGGAAAATGATGTGAGCTTTTCTAGCTGAAAAGGAACGTAGAGCTTTAGTTCTTTTTTGTGGAACGTTGAAGCCTTGTACATTTAAGGACAAAATGTTTATGGGGGCCATGACATAGTAAGGGTAAGTTTTATATAAGGGTTAATGAAACCCATATTATGAGTTCGAACCGCCACCAAGGGAGACAGAAGAGAAGAAGAAAGGAAAGACAGAAAAGAAAGAGTAAAGAAGAAACCAAATAAAAAAGAAGCCCTAATGACTGCAATTAGTGTCATAAAATAATGATGTACTAGTAGGGCGCAGGAACATCTCGGAGAGATAACAAAAAATCTCCGAGGGGTTCCATGGTCACCGACTGACTCCTGCATAATAGTAGCAGGAGTCAGGGGGTACGTAGGGGGCCGCAAGAAGTTCCGGAGGGAAAAACAACGCCGGAGAACACTTAAGTATTATAATATAAAACATAAATAATTCTCTATCAAGAAGACTGGAGATGCACTAAACAAAAAAAGAGAGAGAAAGGAAGCATACCAACTTTGGGAAGTATGTTGAGTCAATTTCTAGATGAATGCGTCCATAAGGAGGCTGGAAAATATCAATCTTAACACTTGTGAAGCAAACCATCAACGCAAGCGAAATAATTAATAAACAAGCTCGCAAATATAGAGGAAAGGGAAGGGAGAAAAAAAAAAAATGGAAATATAATATAGACCTTCTGGCTGACTAAAACAATAAATAATTACCCAAATTTATATTTCATAGGTACAATATAATATGCATTTAAATTACTAAGTAGACCTATTTGTCAGAAAGGGGACAGACACACAAAAAAATAAAAAAATAAAAAAAATAGAAATGTAATATAGACCTTCTGGCTGACTAAAACAATAAATAAATGCCCAAATTCATATTTCAGAAGTATAATATAATATGCATATAAATTACTAAGTAGACATATTTGTCAGAAAGGGGACAAGACAAAAAAAAAAAAACCCTTAAAAACACTTGTCTCAAAAATGTAAATGTAATATAGACCTTCTTGCTGACTGAAACAATAAATAATTACCCAAATATATATTTTCATAGGTACAATATAATATGCATTTAAATTACTAAGTAGACATATTTGTCAGGAAGGGGACAAACACAAAAAAAAAAAAAAAACCCCTTAAAAACACTTGACTCAAAAATGTAAATGAAATATAAATCTTCTGGCTGATTAAAACCCTAAATAGAAACCTAGATTCATATTTCATAAGTACAAATTAATATGGATATATTATGTGCATATAGATTAAAGAAATAGACATATTTGTCAGAAACAAAACACCACTAAAGAAAAGAAAAAAAAAAAAAATGATGGAGAACAGGATTCTAGTTCATCAAGCATAGATAGTGCAATGCTTTTCAGAATAAAGCAATGGGGCTAGTACCCTACAAAAGGGGAGAAACATGGATAAGATTAATGAGAAGTGAACAATCAGTCCATTGAGTCGACATTTATCGGTGCCTGACTATCAAAACGTCCTCTTTTATGAAGATTCTGTCTAGTATAGCCAGAGGGGTTTGGGTCCAGGTCGGTTTCATTTGGAGGTGATCTAGAAGCCGCACGTCTACGAGGTTGCTCCTTAGAATTGGTGTGATCCATCAGGCCTAGATCAATTAAGGCTGACCGTAGTTCATCGGACGTGCGACAGGTATATCTGGTTTCCAAGTATGTAAAGCGGAGAGAGAATGGAAACCCCCAGTGGTATATGATTTGGTGCTTTTGAAGTACTTGCAGCAGTGGTTTCATAGAACGCCTCTTAGTAACAGTTAGAGGGGAGAGGTCTGTAAAGAGCTGATAGGTATTGCCCTGGAACTCAAGAGTGTTTTTACCTCTAGCAGCAGCAAGTATATGCTCCTTTGTTTTATAGTAATGAAATTTAACTATAATATCTCTAGGGGGTCCATTGGGTTTGCGTTGAGTTAGGGCCCTGTGGACTCTGTCCATTTCCAATCTCTCAGGTGAAATACCTGGTAACAGTTCCTGAAACAGTGCACATATAGTTCCCTGTAAGTCTATGATTGATTCAGGGAGACCTCTGATTCTTAGGTTGGAGCGACGGTCCCTGTTCTCCTGGTCTTCCAAACGGTTTTGTAATAAAAAGTTCTCATCCTTAAGCTGTTCAATAGTAGTATTATAATGCTGTGTGGTAGTTTCTATATCATCTACCCGCATTTCCAATTCAGCTGTTCTATGCCCCAGCTCCCTAATCTCCCTTGTCAGCTTTTCTGTTATCTGGTCAGAAGTTTGTTTCAATGCTTTTTGAAGCATTTTCTCAAATTGTCTAAACATGCTAGACTGAATAACATTTTCAGGTGTTTCATAGTCAGAATCAATCTCACCAGCTGTGTCCAGAGTTTTGACATTGTGTGACAGGGATTTAGGAACCCGCTGTGTGCGAGTCTGTGAGGTACCAGGCGCCGCCATCTTGGATGTCTGCCGGGCCGGTGTATCCTTAGAGATACCAATCTTATACTTTGTTTTTGGCCCCCTCGTGACCATCCTCAATAAGCCAAAGTGTACCTGGTATGAATTTGCGGGAGCTGGTGCCGTTTGCGGTGAAAACAGCAGTCGGTTCTCCGGTTTGTTTAACCCGAGAGCAGAGCTCTAAGGCATCCGCGCATGCGCCTCCTACCTAATAAAGGTTTTAACCCCCTAATTGCCCCTAGTTAACCCTTTCACCAGTGATCATCATATAAGTGTTACGGGTGACGCTGGTTAGTTAGTTTGCTTTTTATAGTGTCAGGGCACCCGCCGTATATAACCCAATAAAGGTTTAACCCCCTGATCGCCCGGCGGGTGATATCAGTTAGGTTTTAGCATCAGAGAGGGTCTGCGTCACACCCCAGGCAGCGTCAGGTTAGTGCCAGTAGCGCTAACACCCACACGTGAAGCATACACCCCCCTTAGTGGTATAGTGTCTGATCAGCTCAATATCTGATCTGATCAGATCTATACTAGTGTCCCCAGCAGTTTAGGGTTCCCAAAAACACGGGATCAGCCCAGATACCTGCTAGCACCTGTGTTTTGCCCCTCCGTCCAGCCCAGGCCACCGAAGTGCAGTATCGATCGATCACTGTCACTTGCAAAACACAACACACATAACTGCAGCGTTCGCAGAGACAGGCCTGATCCCTGCGACTCCAGTGCTGTAGGAGGTAATTTCACCACCACAGTTAAAAAAAAAAAAGCATATATGCCGAAGCATTGGGGCAGCAGGAGCGGAGGAGCGATTTTGCTCCTAATGCCGCGTATATACGGTCGAAATTCCGACGGAGGCTTGCCCGTGGAAAAGTCTGACCATGTGTACGCGGCATAACTTTTGCGAGAAGATGCCCCCATGCTTCGGCATATATAAATGGTGCATGTATGCCCATCATTAGAAGTGGGTGGATGAAGGGCGGTATTCTAATGGTGGGCATACCCACCGATCAATCTTTTTTTTTCGTTCAGCCAACAGGCTGCATGAAAAAAAAGATTACAATACATGTCCAACAAGGACCAGCAACGTACTGGTATGTTGCTGGACTTTGAATGTTTATACCAGAATGATGCCTGCGGGTTTAGGTATCATCTTGGTATCATTCTTTTCAGCCAGCGGCCGGCTTTCATGTAAAAGCAATCCTAGTGGCTAATTAGCCTCTGGACTGCTTTTACAAGCAGTGGGAGGGAATGTCCCCCCCCCCGATATAAAAAGCACCATTGGGAAATTGGGAAAGCATTTTATCACACCGATCTTGGTGTGGTCAGATGCTTTGAGGGCAGAGGAAAGATCTAGGGTCCAATAGACTCCAGTTTTTTCAAAAAAGAGTACCTGTCATTACCTATTGCTATCATAGGGGATATTTACATTCCCTGAGATAACAATAAAAGTGATAAAAATAAATAAATATGGAAGCAACAGTTTAAAAATAAAATAAAAAAGCAAAATTAATAATAAAAAAAAAAATAAAAAAAATAAGCACCCCTGTCCTGCCCTGCTCTTGCCCAATGGCGAACGCAAGCGTCGGTCTGGCGTCATATGTAAACAGCAATTGCACCATGCATGTGAGGTATCACCGCGAAGGTCAGATCGAGGGCAGTAATTTTAGCAGTAGACCTCTTCTGTAAATCTAACGGGGTAACCTGTAAATGCTTTTAAAGGCTTTTAAAAATGTATGTAGTTTGTCGCCAATGCGCGTTTGTGCGAAATTTTAAAGCATGTCGTGTTTGGTATCTATGTACTCGGCCTAAGATCATCTTTTTTATTTCATCAAACATTTGGGCAATATAGTGTGTTTTAGTGCATTAAAATTAAAAAAAGTGTATTTTTTCCCCAAAAAATGTGTTTGAAAAATCGCTGCGCAAATACTGTGTAAAAAAAAAAATGCAACACCCACCATTTTATTCTGTAGGGCCTTTGCTTTAAAAATATATATAATGTTTGGGGGTTCAACATAATTTTCTTGCAAAAAAAAATATGTTTTCATGTAAACAAAAAGTGTCAAAAAGGGCTTTGTCTTCAAGTGGTTAGAAGAGTGGATGTAAGCTTCCTAATGTTGTGTATAAAATGCCAGAACAGTTCAAAACCCCCCCAAATGACCCCATTTTGGAAAGTCGACACCCCAAGCTATATACTGAGAGGCATGTCGAGTCCATGGAATATTTTATATGTTGACACAAGTTGCGGAAAAAATAAATTTTTATTTTTATTTTTTTTTTTTGCACAAAGTTGTCACTAAATGATATATTGCTCAAACATGCCATGGGCATATGTGGAATTACACCCCAAAATACATTCTGTTGCTTCTCCTGAGTACGGGGATACCACATGTGTGAGACTTTTTGGGAGCCTAGCCGCGTACGGGACCCCAAAAACCAAGCACCGCCTTCAGGCTTTCTAAGGGTGTCAATTTTTGATTTCACTTCTCACTGCCTATCACAGTTTTGGAGGCCATGGAATGCCCAGATGGCACAAAACCCCCCCAAATGACCCCATTTTGGAAAGTAGACACCCCAAGCTATTTGCTGAGAGGTATTGTGAGTATTTTGCAGATCTCGCTTTTTGTCACAAAGTTTTGAAAATTGAAAAAAAAAAGAAAAAAAAAATGTTCTTTCTTCATTTTCAAAAACAAATGAGAGCTGTAAAATACTCACCATGCCTCTCAGCAAACAGCTTGGGGTGTCTACTTTCCAAAATGGGGTCATTTGGGGGGGTTTTGTGCTATTTTGGCATTTTATGGCCTTCAAAACTGTGATAGGTAGTGAGGAGTGAAATCAAAAATTTGCGCCCTTAGAAATCCTGGAGGCGGTGCTTGGTTTCCGGGGTCCCGTACGTGGCTAGGCTCCTAAAAAGTCCCACACATGTGGTATCCCCGTACTCAGGAGAAGCAGCAGAATGTATTTTGGGGTGCAATTCCACATATAACCATGGCATGTGTGAGCAATATATCATTTAGTGACAACTTTTTGTAATTTTTTTTTTGTCATTATTCAATCACTTGGGACAAAAAAAAATATATTCAATGGGCTCAACATGCCTCTCAGCAATTTCCTTGGGGTGTCTACTTTCTAAAATGGGGTCATTTGGGGGTTTTTTCTACTGCCCTGTCATTTTAGCACCTCAAGAAATGAGATAGGCAGTCATAAATTAAAAGCTGTGTAAATTCCAGAAAATGTACCCTAGTTTGTAAACGCTATAACTTTTGCGCAAACCGATAAATATACGCTTATTGACATTTTTTTTACTAAAGACATGTGGCTGAATACATTTTGGCCTAAATGTATGACTAAAATTGAGTTTATTCGATTTTTCTTATAACAAAAAGTAGAAAATATCATTTTTTTTCAAAATTTTCGGTCTTTTTCCGTTTATATCGCAAAAAATAAAAATCGCAGAGGCAATCAAATACCATTAAAAGAAAGCTCTATTTGTGGGAAGAAAAGGACGCAAATTTCGTTTGGGTACAACATTGCATGTCCGCACAATTTACAGTTAAAGCAGCGCAGTGCAAAATTCTGAATTCACCTCTGGTCCTTTAGCTACCAAATGGTCCGGGGCTTAAGTGGTTAATACAACTCGAGTTACAAAAGCTGAGTTGTTTTGTTGAATAGTTGTATTTATGCTTATAAAGCTATTTATGTTTTTTTAAAAGTTATTTATGAATTCTGTAATATAATAATATTTTATTATAATTAAACCAATAAATAAAGACCGTGGCCAATTATTAAAGTGATTGTAAAGTCTTGTCTATCTGAAGCTCCTTATCAATTAAAGCAAGCTCATCATGTAGTGTCTCAAAACAACTTTTTCAGTTACCCATCCCTCAGAACTTATTTGCAACCAATTGGGTTACTTTTACAATATCATACTGAAATGTTTCCATTCCTTTTCTTATGGAGATCCTCATCTTTTGTAGTGAGATCATGGTTTGTTATTACCTGTACTGTTCTTGATATGGATTTTTTTTTAAAGCAGCCTTGGAGCGGATACAATTATAATAAAAAAATAAAAAAACACTTCTTGGTTATAATTTTATGGTTTCGTATTGGTTTAAATGCTCCATTCTCCTTGAAATCTGCTTTTACTCATTGCTTGCTTAATTGCAGGTAAATGCATTTTTGCATAGCCTGGCTACAAACATATGCTTACAAACTGTTTGAAAAAAAATTGTATGTATGTAAAAATATGTCTATTGTATACGAATATTAACATACATTTTTTCTTGGTATGAGCAACATTGACTCACTTTTTCATGGATGGCCATTTAGTAGGCGATTCTGATCCTTGTGTAGTGTGTTCCCATTGTCTATGCATTAAAGTGGTTATAAACTTCAGACATGAAATATGAACAAAGCAAATCCCCCCTTAGTGTGTACTTATCTTAATCCAGAGCACTAAGGAAGGATCATTTCTCTCTGCTGCCACGTTCCTCTGCTATCAGCATGAGTCACTTCTGACAGGTTTTCCTGACACCAAGTGGAAAAAAGGTGACGGTGAGGGTGCTCCAGCACACAGGCTATGATTGACAGCCTCAGATCTGTTCCTGTGTGCTGTGTGAATGGGGGTATGTCCCTTCTTTTTAGTCAGCTCTCAGCTCTCTTCACTGAGCGCTGCAGAATATAACTTCAGCTCCCCACCCCCTTTCTGAAAACTCAGACAAGCTGTGTAAAAATTCTGTACTTTGAACAACTGTAAAGAAAATATGTAGGAGGAGATTTGTATCATCTCTGTGTATCACGGAAGGCCACACACTTCACTGGATAAATGTAAAGAGCAACTTTATTGAAAAATATTGCTTTCTTGTAACTGTATGAGGTCAATACCTATAATGATGGTATTCAATACATACTTTTTTTTTTATTTCACATGTCTTTATTTCTATTCACATTTACATGCAGTCCAAGGGGACCAGTAAAAGTGACAGTTACAGAGGTTGTCAGAAAGCATTTACTGTAAAGCCCTGTACACACGATCGGATAACCTATGGATTTTCGTCCGATGGATTTGTCCATCGGAAATCCGATGAAACTGTTTTTCATCAGTCTTGGCCACACACCATCAGTCAAAAAACCGACCGTTCCAAACGCGGTGACGTAAAACACTCCGATGAGCCGAGAAAAATGAAGTTTAATGCTTCTGAGCATGCGTCGACTTGATTCTGAGCATGCGTGGGTTTTTTAACCGATGGACTTGCCCATAGACGATCGGAAATTCCCATCGGTTTTTTATCCATCGGAAAATTTTAAAACAAGTTCTATTTTTTACAACCGATGGAAAAAAGACCGATGGGTACCATACACGATCGGTTGGTCTGATGAAAACCATCCATCGGACGGTTTTCATAAGTCAAACCGATCGTGTGTATGGGGCTAAACACTGCTGCATGTGCTTACAACATTTTTTTTACATACCGTATATCTATAGCTTAAAGTGGTTGTATACCCATTCCGACAACTTTTATGTAAATAGACAATTGCAGGTTTAAAACGAGTTGCGCTATATGAAAGTCTCCTTACCTGTTTGCCTTTCCTATATTCTGTATATTTTTTGCTTTTGATGTCACCCGCGCATTCGCCTTATTTCCTATTTTTCCGGCAAGCAGAGACCCTGCAAGAAAAATGCAGCATCTATGCCGGGGCTGCGTCATTTCTGAGTGTCAACGTCAGCCCCGACATCTTGCGAGACTTGATTGCACTTCTTCCCCAATGTGAAGAGGATCGTGGACACGGTGGATAGCGCTATTACTGCGCATGCGTGTGATTGGGGACAATAATAGCTAAGTAAAATAGAATACAGAACCCGAAGACAACAGTTCCTATGACAGTGGCTAATATCAATGATATTTAGAATATAAAATAAATAAAATAGTAATACCTCGTACACACGACCGTTTTTTCCGTCGGGATAAACGCTGACGGATTTTTCAGACGGAATTCCACTCAAGCTGTCTTGCATACACACGGACACACCAAATTCCGACTGTCAAGAACGCGGTGACGTACAACACTACGACGAGCCAAGAAAAATTAAGTTCAATGCTTCCGAGCATGCGTCAACTTGATTCTGAGCATGTGTGGTTTTTTTCTCCATCTGAGTTCCATACAGACGAACGGAATTTCCGATAGAAAACATGTTCTCTTTCTAACTCCGTCGGAATTTCCGACTGAAAAAGTCAGATGGGGCATACACACGGTCGGAATATCCGATGAAAAAATTCCATCTGACTTTTTTCCTCGGAGATTCCAACCATGTGTAAGCGGCATAAGAACGATTTTTGGGCATACTCTTAGTGCATATTTGATTTAAAGTGGTTGTATACCCTCTGATACAACTTGCACCTACAGGTAAGCCTACATTAAGGCTTACCTGTAGGTGCTTGCAATATCTCCTTAACCTACATGGTCAAGGAGATATTTGCAGAAAATCGGGCACCGATGTCTATGGCGCGTGCACGCCGTAGACAACGGCGCAGGCGCACTGAGCGCACTTTCCCTTGAATGGGAAAGTGCCGGAAAGCTACGGAAACGCGCGCATGCGCGGGGATCATCGCCGCTCCGGCCAGTCACAGTGCCGGAGCAGTGATACCTAGAAGTCACTCCGGGTATCATGGCAGAGGAGGGGAACGAGGGTCGCTTTGGGGGCTTCGATCTAAGGTAAGTAATTCATAATGAGCTAGTATGCTAGTCATACTAGCTCATTATGCCTTTGTCTTGCAGGTTTTTGTTTGTTTTTTTAAATGTTGTTTTGGGTATACAACCACTTTAAAAATGATATTTACATTAGAATGGTGTTTAAATAGGGTATCTTTTAGAGAGTTTACTACCGCTTTAAATCTTTTTTTACTATAATTGTTAAAGTATTAGCTAGAGTTAGGCTTTATTTTATTGTCGCTTACTTGTCCAATAAAATCTTCTTGTCCATCTAAGACTGACCTGGTAAAGAAAGTGGAAAAATAACAGTTTACTGAAAGAATCAACAGGTAATGCATCTGTGTTACAGGGTGGCTCAGAAAAGCAAAAACAGCTGTGGAAATGCTATTGACAGACTTCATCCTATATGTAATTTTTACATATACTGTATGATGGTCCTATTTTAATGGTTCAGGCCACGATAAGGCTTCTGCTGCCTCAATAGGGGTAAGGACATTTGCTGCCCCAACAACAATATGTCTTTCCATACTATTTTGAATCTGAATGTATTTAATGGCCTATAACCATCAGCCATGTAGTGTAGCACTAACACCATTCCTGTGCGTTACCATAGATTGGGAAAGAATTGTTTACCTGAAACCCGTTGGCCAAGTTAGACTGCAGTACGCATGATACTATGCTGACTTTTGAGTTTCCTTTATTTCATTTTATAAACTGGATATGGGAACTTCCCCAGACATATCCATTTATAGATGCTAACGTTTGCTAAACATAATAATAGCCAGTGAAGTTCTTTAACTGTTTGGTAATGGAACCGTAAATCTTATTCTGAATAAAGTTCCACATGTTGAAATCAGAATTTATACATGGAACAAAAAAGGTTGCTCTTTCAGCACTAGCTTAACTACAAACCAATAGATAATGTCCAAAATGCAGATTACTGCCAGGAAATATTGTTTCACTCTATGACATACCTACAAGTCTAGATCTGTTTTATCCATGCATCATATGTGTTTACTGAATAAAAATATAATAGTTATGGAGTTTCTGTGAGAAAATAAGCTTACGGGGTTTAAAGCAAAAGCTTTGGTCAATCTCTGACCGAAACTGAAGCATATGTAAATGTTAAATTTTTTATTTCATTTTTATTGGTACCCTTTGTGGTTGTAATGTGTACACTGCTTTAAAGCAGGGGTAGGCATCCTGGGGCCCTTCAGCTGTTGTGGAACTACATTTCCCATGAGGCATTGCAAGGCTAGCAGTTACAATTACTCTCAAAAGCATGATGGGACTTGTAGTTCTGCAACAGCTGGAGGGCCCCAGGTTGCCTACCCCTGCTTTAAAGTAACTGTTCTTGCGTGTATTATGGCATTATGTCGTTTGTGAACTCTTTTCTGGAGAACATAACAAAAAAGGATATTAGGGCTTTCCAATTTACCCTACTCACTAATATGTGCAGACATAACTGCAAAATCCTCTTTTCTGGACTTGGTATATGATGCTCATGAAGATTGTATATGACTTTCTCAACCACAAGAACACTATTTGACTTGCAGGGATTGGCTAATGAGCATGTATGTTCTGATGCCACGTACACACGAGTGGTTTTCCCGTCAGAAAAAAAACTATGGTTTTCCCTACGGAATTCCTCTCAAGCCTGCCTTGCATACACACGGTCACACAAAAGTCCGGTGAACTTTTGACTGCCAAGAACGCGGGTGACGTAAAAGACTATGACGAGCCGACAAAATTAAGTTCTATGCTTCCGAGCATGCGTCAAATTGTTTCCGAGCATGCGTGTTTTTTTCCCGTTGGAAAACCATACAGATGAATGGTTTTCCCGCTAGGATTTTTTCCTGACAGGAAAAGAGATCCTGCTCTTTTTTTTCCGGCAGTTTTCCTGTGGGAAAAAGTCAGATGGAGCATACACATGGTCGGGATGCCCGACGAAAAGCTCTCATCACAGTTTTTCCGACAGGAAAACCGGTCGTGTGTACGGGGCATTACTCTTTGAACAATACAAAAAGCAACTAAAAACTGGGATGAAATATGGATAATATCTTGCCATTTTATTATTATTTGCTGTACAACAGTTGACAAAATATTCAGATTTAACAACAATGTAGACAGTAGAACAGAAGCACCAAATGTTAGGAAAATAATTATTAATATATATGAATATAAATACCCATGACATAGAAACAGGGGAAGCAAAGCTGCTCTTGTAGGGCCCATAGAGCCTTCCTAACCATATCAAAATCCACTCTCCATTGTCATCAACATGAGCTGGTATGTAGCTAGACCACTTTTTCTAGAGGAGGATGGACATGTTGTTCAAGATGGAGAGGTTAGCAGAGATGGGGAGGATGTTAGATGCAAAGAGATCTGATGGGGAGTCATAAGGATTGGTAGTATTACGTAAGCAGAGATGATGGTATTGAAGCTTATGGGCCCTTCTTTCTTCCTTTTTCCACCCCTTCTTCTGTCTCTTCCCCTTAACATTATTTTACTCACTTCAGTGGCCCTTTCTGTTAGACAGACAGTATTATAACACACTTGAATAAAGATATTAGGTAAAAATCACTAACATTCTTGGTCCCTGGTGGAGATAAGTTCAATTTCTGTGCCTTCTATTGTTTCATATACCCACTAAAACTAGATTTATTTAAAGAGCAAACAGTCACTTCCAGCGCTATGAGGTCTTCCTTAGTGTAGAACAAAATGGACAACGGTAACCCCACAGAACTGAGCGGATGCTACCCTCCTCAGATGGGGTGGTCCGATAGATACCTAGCTCTGAGGAAGCTTAGCTCTGAGGAAGCTTAGCTCTGAGGAAGGGAGTGCGCCCCCAAAACACATCAGTTATATATCCCGTGATGTGAATACGGCACATTTGTGTCCACCATGTTCAGCATTGTGTTTTTATGGCCTATTATTTTTTGTGATCTTGTGAGTATCCATTTTTTATTGATTTCAGTATTGCTTAAATATTTTTGGTAATGCACTAGGTGTGTGCGTCTTCCATTTTATTTTTCTTTCTGTAGATTTCTTTCAAGCTTACTACTATAAGAAATAGACTTTTTTGTACTAACAATTCTACTTACATGTATGCTAATAAAAACAAAAACATAAAAACAAAAACATAACAAAATACATGGTTGGCATATGCACAATGGCTCTGTTTTTTTTTTTTTTTTTTCATTTGTAAACACAATAAAAACTTTCTGATAGAAATTAGATAAGAATAAAATAATTAACAAAAAGTGGGTTACTGCATGCTCCTTTTTTTTTCTTACTCCAAGGACAGCCCTAATCAAATGACCTTTGGCAGACTAATGCTGACCATACATGGTAGAATTTCAAAATAATTTTGTTTTGAAAATCAGAAATTTTGGGCGTTTTGTGATCCGATAGTGCCACCATTGATTTCAGAATTCGACCAACCAAGCCTTCAATTTCACCTCCTGTTGCTAAAGAAAATAATTTTTGTGGCTGGGAATTTTCTTTTCTTTCCGGGACTTTTCTTTTCTTGCACATGAGCATTTCTTTTTCGATTACATTCCTTGCACGATTCTCCCATCATTGATTAGAAAATCATTTGTTTTTCAAACAATTTCCAACATGCCGATTACTCAAATTTGATGGCTGCACGAAAAGCGTTTGTTGCTTCAGCCCACTAATGGTGCCAAATTCGAACGAAAATTCTTAGATAAGATTTTCAAAAGAAAATTCTTTCGAAAAATCGACCCATGTATGGCCTACCTTAGAAGTAAATTCATGCAAAAGTCAGAACTCCAGCACACTATGAGCCCCACTGACTTATAAAAATGGCGGCAATGCTCATGTACTAACTGGGTCTGAAGTGCTCTTCAGGGGTTAGCAAAGAGAAAACAATAAGGACTGATACCATTTAGAACCAAATAATAATGGGAATCGTGAGCACACCAGTACGTTTTAGCCGCTTGCATACGAGGCGACTATACAATCCTTGTAAACAGCATACTCAGGCAATGTGCAGCATTGAAACATACAGAAACAAAATTAAAATTCTGCATAAAAAGTCTGTAAGTAATAGTTGGAATCCTGGTGAGGAGCCTTAAATACAGTGTGCAACCTTGTCTGCTTACCAGAGGTAGCAGGTAATAGAGCACAGTATGATCTCAAAAGGATAACACCCAGTGCCTAAACACGTCTACACATGTGTGCCTCCACCAAAAGCATGCACTCACCAGATGAATGAATATAGTAGGCATTAATCCATGTTTAGGATCCTATAATCTTCAATCAAGGTCACCAGCTGAATGAGAATCGGTATCCAAACCATCACACTAGATGCAAACAATCTCACCAGCAAGGAGCCCAGCGCAATGTAGTATATTGTGTAGTGTTTACTGCTGCACAACGATCCATACAGCCTATACAAGCATCATAAAACAACGTTGAATGCACTTACATTGATGGCCACCGCTCCAAACACATGGCATCACCTTGACAACGTGCTTGGCACGAAACACGTCAGGGGGCCCATTTGCTGATGCCACGCCATCGTCTCCATGTGTTTGGAGCGGTGGCCATCAATGTAAGCGCACTCAATGTTATTTTATGACACTTTTTATGACTGTATGGACTTTTGTGCAACAATAAATACTACACTATATACCTTTCTCTGGGCTACTAGCTGGTGAGCTTGTTTGCATCTAGTGTGGTGGTTTGGATACCGGTTCTCATTCAGCTGGTGACCTTGATTGAAGATGATGGGATCCTAAACATGAATTAATGCCTACTATATTTAATTATCTGCAATAAGTAAAGCTGTGCAAACTGTGAAAAAAGGCACTTCTCTAATAAAGAAAAAATGCTCAGAACTCAGTCTCTATAGCAGAAAGCTAACAACTGGTTAATTATATATCCGGAATGATGCCAGACCAATGATTCACCAATGGCATAGAATACAAAAAGTCCTGTTAATATAAACAAAATAACTGAATCCCAAAGAAAAATTACAACAAAATAATGTAGATGTGAGTCTCATAGATGACTGTCGGTGACTTCAAACTTCCAAACACCCAATTAAAAAGTGCTGTTTATCTGATAGACAAAGGCTCCACCACCATTAGTGTTTGCTGCCTCTTACCAGAACAACTGATCCCATCAGAGATCAGTGAAAGCAGATGGCTGTTATCCCCTGCCAGGGTCTCTGGATGGATCTGTCAATCTGAATTCCTCCACTAGATTACACGCCAGTCCTCTCCATATAGCCCAGATTTCACAATGCCAATGGAAAAGAAAGCCACCATAGCGTAATCCAGTTTAAAATGACATTTTAATAAAGATAAAATTACACTTACAATTCTTCATAAGTAAATAGGCATGTGGTAAAAAATTGTAGCCGGCCGGCTAAAAACAGCCCGTTCCTTCCGGGACTCTTGGTATGTCGGTGACATCAGAACGCCGCTCCTCCCTACGTCGTTTCATCACAAATGACGTCGTCCTGGGGCACGGGCGGCGTGATGACCGACTGCCATATATACTGCGCATACAGCAGAAATGCCCAGATCTGATCTCCCAGCGTCACTGCCGAATGAGTCGCCATTTTAGCAGTGGGCAACATTGCCCATAAGTAAGAAAACATGTAATCTGCTATCCTGGCTTATTATCTTAGCCATTTATTGGACTTACAAAAATCTAATCATATAAAACTTGTGTTAAAAGTAAATAAAGGTGTCACGGTCTGGAGTCAGGCTCAGAGGCCAGTAGCTATAGCAGCAGAGCAGGTATTCACACAGGTCACCCTGGCTGATGACACGGGTTCACCTGAGGTGCGGGGTCTAAGCACTGACTGGTATTCACCAGGGCTCCTAAAGGTGGAGATGGGCTTCGCTGTGTGTCAGTGCCAGGTCGCGGTCCTCAGATTAGCCCCACCAGGGGGTGAGCAAGCCGGGGTCCAGAAACAGATAATACAGGTAGGGATCAAGCAGAAGCGTAATTGGGGACGAGCCAAAAGTCGGTAACAGATAGTTGCAGTTTGGGATTTAGCAGAAGTGTAGTCGGGGATGAGCCAAAAGTCAGTAGTGAGTGGTAGCAAAGATGCGGCCGGCAGCAGTAGACAGGAGCAAGATATTGGCTGGTGAAGACATAATAATCTGGCAACCAGGAAGTGCAGGGACATGGCTTAAATCAGGAAGTTCCTGGGAGGAGCAAAGGGTTCAAGGTTCAAGGCAAACAAGATTCAAGACAAGAAAGATCATTCAAGGAATTGTCTAATGAACTATCCAAGGAGCTGTCCAGCATTCCAGGTGGCTCAGCAATTAGAGTCACCACCAGACACACCAGAGGTCCTAGGTTCAAGCCCAGGTCCTAACAGTACTCCCCTCCTTCCAGGATGTCCCCTGGACGTACTAGGGCCAGGTTTCTGAGGACACCTCTGGTGGAATTCCCTTGTTAATCTAGGGGCATGAACATTCTTTTCAGGCTCCCAAGAATTTTCTTCTGGCCCATATCCTTCCCATTGAACCAAATATTGCAATTTGTTCCTAGAGATCCTGGAGTCAAGAATTTTTCCCACCACATATTCTTCTTCACCCTGTACCTCAACAGGTGGAGGAGGAGGATGAATTCTTCCAGAAAAAGTATTTTCATGAAACTGCTTGAGTAGCGATATATGAAAAACAGGGTGAATCTTCATATTGTCAGGAAGTTTTAGGCGAACAGTGACCGGGTTGATTTGAGCAGAAATCTCAAAAGGTCCCATAAACTTTTGACCCAACTTAGCACATGGAACCTGAACCTTTAAATTTTTGGTTTGTCACCTACCTGAAAGGTGGGAATAGACCTACGGTGTCTGTCAGCGGCCTTCTTGTAATAATCCTGCGCCTCCTTCAATGTATCAGTCAATCTCTCCTGGATCTCATGTTAACTTATCCCTAAGTGAAGGGACCCCACTAAAGATAACCTGTGGTGCTGCTGGCAAAAAAGTGCTGATAATTTGATCACTCCTCAGCACATGCCAGTATCTACGTAAAATTTTCTTCACTAGGTACTGTTGGGTGGAATAAGTAGTGATAAGTGGTATGAGTGGTCCATCACGTTTCCTTTTAGAACCTCCATCCAACAAAACTGATCTATCAATTTTCCCAACTTCCTTTATTGTTGTTTCCAAAGAATTCAAATCATACCCCTTATCTACCAATCTGTCTTTCAGAATGTTAGCTTGAAGAACATAATCCGACACCTCCGAGCAGTTCCACCTCATCCTTATAAATTGGCTCTTGGGCACTGATTTGAGCCAGGATTCCTTATGGCAGCTTCCCAGAGGGATGTAAGCATTACGATCCGTCTGAAGTATGATATCGTTTTAAAGCCTGTCCCTTCCTTGATCACTGTAAGGTCCAAGAAGTGAATTCTATCCTGGCTAGCTTCATGAATGAAATGGATGCCCCTATCATTCATATTGATGTCCATGAATAACTCCTCTAATTGGGAGGCTGTACCTTCCCATAGGAGGAGGACGTCATCGATATACCTCGCCCAAAAAGTGAGGTGGTGGTTACGGTCCTTATAGATGACGTCCTCCTCCCACTTGGCCATAAATAAGTTGGTCAAGCTGGGGGCATAATTGGCCCCCATAGCGACACCCCTCTTCTGTCTATAGAAATTTTGACTAAACCAGAAAAAATTGTGGTTGGCCGCATATTCCAGTAAATCCATGACAAAAGATTGTTGTTCTTGAGGTATCGTGGAAAACAAGTCAAGATAGTATTTGACTGCAAACAGTCCCAATGTATGTGGTATAACCGTGTACAAAGATGTCACATCTGCCGTGACCATCCATGTGTGTTCAGTAGCATTTTGACCTGCCAGTAAATTGATTACATGTCGAGTATCTTTAAGGTATGACGGCATTTGTTGTACCAACGGTTGTAAAAAGTGATCTATATACTTGCCCACCCGGGACGTAATGGAATCGATCCTGCTCACTATCAGACGTCCCGGGGGGCAGGTAAGGCTATTGTGGATCTTAGGCAGGCAATAAAGGATAGGAACCCTTGGTGCCCTAGGGATCAGGAAAAGTTGTTCTTTCTCATTCAAGATGCCAAGCTGTGCGCCCTTCTGAACGAGTGATTCTAATGTTTTTTTATATTGAACTATTGGGTTTCCTGACAAAGGCATATATGTTTTTTTATCGTCCACAATTCTAGATAATTCCTGGAGATAGTCACTTCGGTCCAAAATGACTATCCGCCCCCCCCCCCCCTTATCTGCGGAGCGAATAACCAGCTCTTTATTATTACATAAAGAGTCCAGTCCCTCTTTCAGATTATTTTCTATTTTTCTATTCACAACTTTAACTGTTTCTAAATCCCTTAAAACCACTTCTCGGAATACTCTTAATGACGGGGCCAAAGTTCCTGGAGGGTTAAAAGTAGAAGTATTTGACAATCCTGAATACTGATATTTAGATGGAATACGTCCTCCCTGAAGTGATGGCATGCTCGCAAAATGTCTCTTGATGTTAATTCGTCTTACATACTTGTGTATGTCCATAAAGGTCTCAAATTTATTTATTTCCTAAGAGGAGCATATTTTAGGCCTTTATTCAACAATGCATTTTCCGATGTTGTTAGAATCTGGGAACTCAAGTTGAAAATGCCTTCTCCCATCACATCCTTGACTTTTTTTGATTGTGCTCTCCTCCCCCCTCTGGTTATCATCCGACCTATTAGAATGGTCCCTGGAAGACCAAGTATATTCTTGGTCTCTGTAATCAAATTCCGATTGGCCCGACTGTGTGGGGCCCTCTCTGTCCCTCAAAGGGAAGAAACGGTTACAAGAGTCTCCTCCACCATTAACCACTTAAGCGCCAGACCAATAAGGGCCATTATGACCAGGCCCCTTTTTGCGATTCGGCACTGCGTCACTTTAACTGACAATTGCGCAGTCGTGCAACGTGGCTCCCAAGCAAAATTGGCGTCCTTTTTTCCCACAAATAGAGCTTTCTTTTGGTGGTATTTGATCACCTCTGCGGTTTTTATTTTTTGCGCTATAAACAAAAATAGAGCGAAAATTTTGAAAAAAATTACATATTTTTTACTTTTTTCTATAATAAATATCCCCAAAAAATATATTAAAAAACATATTTTTTTCCTCAGTTTAGGCCAATACGTATTCTTCTACATATTTTTGGTAAAAAAATCTCAATCGGCGTTGATTGGTTCGCGCAAAAATTATAGCTATTGGCTTGATAGTCCCCATAGTCCCTATTATATTTCTTCCTTTTTTTATTTTTTTTTCCTTTTCTTCCTTATCTAAAACTTTTAAGAGATTGACTGTTCTTTCTTTATATTCCTCACTCTCTTTAAAAGGGAGAAGATTATCCTTCAGAGTTTTAACTTCTGTGTCCAATCTGGCAAGTTTACTGTTTTTTCTTAGTACTAAAAAGCGTAAAAAGTTGACCCCTGCTTCATTAAAATACCGGAACCAACTTTCCAAATGTACTTGGGGACTATCAAGCCAATAGTGTTTTCGAATGGCAGAAAAAATTGGCCAGTGAGGAATTACATAAGCAAGAATCAAGGATGGATGCCATCACTCAGGGTGAGAATGCACCTACGACATCCTTAGGCGAAACCCAACATTTGTCTATTAAGGAGGTGCCCCAGAAAACACCAAAGAAAACCCATAACAACAGCAAACCCGGAAAAAAAAGGGAGACGGGTTTCTTACCAATCCCCATCTAGACCTCATGGACCCACTAAAGGAGCCCAATACATCAAAAATAGTGGATGGAACCATCAATATGGACCAGGAGGGAATGGTGATAGAAATGATGGCACACAATCTAATAAATTCCAATACCAACCTTATAGGGAACCATCTAGATCAAGGATGGGTTCTGATAGAGGTTCATACAACCATTATGGTCAGGATAGACCTTTCTATCAGGAGCCTTACCATAACAAAAGGATACGCCCTGAAAGAAATAGGGATGAATGGGAGTTTAATAGTGGAGGAGACTCTCGTAACCGTTTCGTCCCTTTGAGGGACAGAGAGGGCCCCACACAATCGGGCCAATCGGAATTTGATTACAGAGACCAAGACTATACTTGGTCTTCCAGGGACCATTCTAATAGGTTGGATGATAACCCCCATGAACAACATCATTGGGGTTTTTCCAGGCCAAATCAGGGCATAAAGAGACCCAATCGAAAGCAAAGAGGAACCAGAGGGGGGAGGAGAGCACAATCAAAAAAAGTCAAGGATGTGATGGGAGAAGGCATTTTCAACTTGAGTTCCCAGATTCTAACAACATCGGAAAATGCATTGTTGAATAAAGGCCTAAAATATGCTCCTCCTAGGAAATTAAATAAATTTGAGACCTATATGGACATACACAAGTATGTAAGACAAATTAACATCAAGAGACATTTTGCGAGTATGCCATCAATTCAGGGAGGACGTATTCCATCTAAATATCAGTATTCAGGATTGTCAAATGCTTCTACTTTTAACCCTCCAGGAACTTTGGCCCCATCATTAAGAGTATTCCGAGATGTGGTTTTAAGGGTTTTAAGCCCCATACACACTATCAGTTTTCTTGCAGGTTTTTCTCTTCAGGTTTACCAAAACCATCTAATATGAGGTCAAACCTTAAGAGTTTCAATTCGTATGCAATCAGGCAGGCCCTTGCACTACATGGTTTTGGTAAACCTGAAGAGAAAAACCTGCAAGAAAACTGATAGTGTGTATGGGGCTTAAGAAACAGTTAAAGTTGTGAATAGAAAAATAGAAAATAATCTGAAAGAGGGACTGGACTCTTTATGTAATAATAAAGAGCTGGTTATTCGCACCGCAGATAAGGGGGGGGGGCATAGTCATTTTGGACCGAAGTGACTATCTCCAGGAATTATCTAGAATTGTGGACGATAAAGATACATATATGCCTTTGTCAGGAAACCCAATAGTTCAATATAAAAAAACATTAGAAACACTCCTTCAGAAGGGCGCACAGCTTGTCATCTTGAATGAGAAAGAACAACTTTTCCTGATCCCTAGGGCACCAAGGGTTCCTATCCTTTATTGCCTGCCTAAGATCCACAAGAGCCTTACCTGCCCCCCGGGACGTCTGATAGTGAGCGGGATCGATTCCATTACGTCCCGGGTGGGCAAGTATATAGATCACTTTTTACAACCGTTGGTACAACAAATGCCGTCATACCTTAAAGATACTCGACATGTAATCAATTTACTGGCAGGTCAAAATGCTACTGAACACACATGGATGGTCACGGCAGATGTGACATCTTTGTACATGGTTATACCACATACATTGGGACTGTTTGCAGTCAAATACTATCTTGACTTGTTTTCCACGATACCTCAAGAACAACAATCTTTTGTCATGGATTTACTGGAATATGCGGCCAACCACAATTATTTCTGGTTTAGTCAAAATTTCTATAGACAGAAGAGGGGTGTCACTATGGGGGCGAAATATGCCCCCAGCTTGGCCAACTTATTTATGGCCAAGTGGGAGGAGGACGTCATCTATAAGGACCGCAACCCCACCTCACTTTTTGGGCGAGGTATATCGATGACATCCTCCTCCTATGGGAAGGTACAGCCTCCCAATTAGAGGAGTTCTTTGTGGACATCAATATGAACGATAGGGGCATCCATTTAGTTCATGAAGCTAGCCAGGATAGAATTCACTTCTTGGACCTTACAGTGATCAAGGAAGGGACATGCTTTAAAACGATATCATACTTCAAACAGACGGATCGTAATGCTTACATCCCTCTGTAAGCTGCCATAAGGAATCCCGGCTCAAATCAGTGCCCAAGAGCCAATTTATAAGGATGAGGTGGAACTGCTCGGAGGTGTCGGATTATGTTCTTCAAGCTAACATTCTGAAAGACAGATTGGTAGATAAGGGGTATGATTTGAATTCTTTGGAAACAACAATAAAGGAAGTTGGGAAAATTGATAGATCAGTTTTGTTGGATGGAGGTTCTAAAATGAAACGTGATGGACCTCTCATACCACTTATCACTACTTATTACACCCAACACTACCTAGTGAAGAAACATTTACGTAGACACTGGCATGTGCTGAGGAGTGATCAAATTATCAGCACTTTTTTGCCAGCAGCACCACAGGTTATCTTTAGGGGGGTCCCTTCACTTAGGGATAAGGTAGCACCAAATGTGGTTGATCCACCACCAAAAAGAGTGTCTTTCTTTCAGAACATTTCTGGGTACCATCATGTCGTAGATGCCAA
The DNA here is from genome assembly GCA_029206835.1 of Rana muscosa. Lineage (NCBI taxonomy): Eukaryota > Metazoa > Chordata > Amphibia > Anura > Ranidae > Rana > Rana muscosa. Next base: position 78,450,078 of record CM055121.1, read on the forward strand.
GTGTGTGCACTCAATAAAATAAAATCTAAAAAAACTGTTTAGTTAAGATCAACAAGTACGTCTAGGGAACATCAAATTGAGTCCTTTGTCACCTGCAGTTCCACAGGCATTGTATACTTATTGCAATGTCCCTGCGGGATGCAATATATAGGCAGAACAAAAAGATCTATGCAAGTACGTCTGGGAGAGCATATTGCCAACATTAAAAGTGGATTTAAAGACCACTCAGTGTCAAGGCACTATGATCTATATCATCAGCGTAACCCAGCAGGCACAGTGTTTCTGGGTATTGACAGGTATAGACCTCATTGCAGGGGAGGCTCTTTAGTAAGGGAAATATCCAGGATGGAAATGGCATGGATACATAGGGTGCGTTGTTATACTCCCTATGTCCTCAACATAGATATAGATGTGAACGCATTTATAGACAATGCTTAGAACTTTCTTATGGTTCCATATTCTTCCTTTTACTGTTATTAGCAGCACAATATGTGACTTGTGAACCAGATCTGATTTCCCAGTTGTCATGGGTGGTTAGTTTTGACCACTTGTTTTTGGCAATACGATCCCAGGTTTTCTAAAAGGGTCAGTATTTACAACTATAGAGGGAGTAGGTCTGGTAATAAGAATGACATTCCTTAATAACATCTTTGGGATAGGAGCTCAATATTCCCCCCCCCATTTTTATTATTATTAAGGAGGGACTACCTGTCCTTTCCTATATACACCCCTTTCTTCCTTTTCATATTGTTGCTTGAAACTTCCTTGGATTGCATTGATGTGTTAATCAATGCGATTAAATTTTTTGGTTCGACCATCTTTACATATGATGGTTTTGCTATGCTTGATGGGATCCCTCCACCGAGGGGGTTAAGTTCCCCCATAAATCCCAGTGTGCATGGCACTGCTCACGGAGTTCCAACAGTATGTGTTCCTTACCAGCCTAACAGCAATGTGTGTAGCAGGTATATTTCTTCCTTATATTTTATCTAATTAGTTTATTTTTTATACTATATAATAAATCCATTTTGCTGTCTAAATGTAGTATTGGATATATCCAGTAGGGAGACTCTAGCATTATTTTAATATAGTGGTAGATAGGATCAATATTCAATGGTGATGCATATGTATTCTTATTGCTAGTTCTGGCCCTAATAATGACTTCCATGCAACAACATGGGATTCAGTGTTTTAGACCGTTATTAACTAAATACTTCTTATGTTGAAAATGGATGCGACGCGAGGCACCACCAGCCCGCGATACACATTTTTTTACATATCGTGTTTGGTGTCCTTTATTTATTTTTAACACAAGTTTTATAAGATTAGATTTTTGTAAGTCCAATAAATGGCTAAGATAATAAGCCAGGATAGCAGATTACAGGTTTTCTTACTTATGGGCAATGTTGCCCACTGCTAAAATGGCGACTCATTCGGCAGTGACGCTGGGAGATCAGATCTGTGCGTTTCTGCTGTATGCGCAGTATATATGGCGGTGGGTCAGCACGCCGCTCGTGCCCCAGGACGACGTCATTTGTGACGAAACGATGTAGGGAGGAGCGGCGTGCTGACGTCACCAACATACCAAGAGTCCCGGAAGGAACGGGCTGTTTTTAGCCAGCCGGCTACGATTTTTTACCACACGCCTATTTACTTATGAAGAATTGTAAGTGTAATTTTATCTTTATTAAAATGTCATTTTAAACTGGATTACGCTATGGTGGCTTTCTTTTCCATTGGCATTGTGAAATCTGGGCTATATGGAGAGGACTGGCGTGTAATCTAGTGGAGGAGTTCAGATTGACAGATCCATCCAGAGACCCTGGCAGGGGATAACAGCCATCTGCTTTCACTGATCTCTGATGGGATCAGTTGTTCTGGTAAGCGGCAGCAAGCACTAATGGTGGTGGAGCCTTTGTCTATCAGATAAACAGCACTTTTTCATTGGGTGTTTGGAAGTTTGAAGTCACCGACAGTCATCTATGAGACTCACATCTACATTATTTTGTTGTAATTTTTCTTTAGGATTCAGTTATTTTGTTTATATTAACAGGACTTTTTGTATTCTATGCCATTGGTGAATCATTGGTCTGGCATCATTCTGGATATATAATTAACCAGCTGTTCGCCTTCTGCTATAGAGTTCTGGGCATTTTTTCTTTATTAGAGAAGTGCTTTTTTTCACAGTTTGCGCAGCTTTACTTATTGCATTTGTTTCCATTGTGTGTGTCTCACATTTAAGATGCAGCACTTTTTATTAGTTAGATTAGAATCACCCTTATCACAAAGGTTTGTGTTTTTCTTGTTTGAAGACAGCACAGTATATACCCCTATTTTCTATATATTTATTTATCTGGTGAGTGCATGCTTTTGGTGGAGGTACACATGTGAAGACATGTTTAGGCACTGGGTATTATACTTTTGAGATCATACTGTGCTCTATTACCTGCTACCTCTGGTAAGCAGACAATGCTGCTATCAGTTGCACACTGATAAGGCTCCTCACCAGGATTCCAACTTCTACATAATATTTTTTATGATAGAATTTTTATTTGTTTCTGTATAGCGCTGCACATTGTCTGAGTATACCATTTAGTACCATATTTTATATCAATAGCTTGTTATATATGTTAAATTGTTATGTTTAATTTGCAGTATTCCTTTAAATTTGCAAAACAGACCAAAACAATAAATATTCCAACAATTTACTGGATTAAAATTCTCAACTCCTCAGCCTCATTGTATCATTTAGAACAGTGTTAATGTAAGCTTTGGAAATCGAAAAGAGGTTTTGTCATCCCATTAAAAAACACTGTGTAAATTATTTCTTTATTTGCCTAATTACAAGCATAGCGAATACTGGCCGCGGTCCTCATTTTCTACTCACATCTGTCTTAAACATGTAAATTAAGTTAAAATTCAAAGTCAAACTCTTTTGTTTTTTTTTGTAAAACCTCAAGGCATTTTAAATTTGTTTGAAAGTTCCTCAGAAGGATACATCATCCGATGACATTTTCACTGGGATGAATGTCCTTGTAGCAGATAGTCACAATTGAAACCAAAGTTCTTTTTACGTCGTCTTGAAGCAAACCGGTACTAAAATATTGAAACTGACGTTGCTGACTTTGCTTTCTGACAATGCTAGTTGCCTGGTTGTCATTCTGTGTCAATGGCTTCAATACTTTTTGTGTTCTTCCATGGTAAAGAGCCAGTTTGCACCGTCCGCACACTAAACTGGTGCAGCTCTCCATTCTGGCTCACGTGAGTCAGCTGTAGTCAGCTGTCGGGGGCAGTGTGATGTATGTTTCATAGCATCACACAGTTCCCCCTTTCTTAAGTCAACGTTATTTGAAGTGCACAAAGTAACACTAATTCATGAGACTGCACAGAAGCATGGTGCATTGTGCTGCTAGTAAAATGATATGCGATCTCTTCCTGTATGCTGCGATAAAATGCACTGGTCTGCAGTTTATTCAAGCTCACTGCATAGCACCTTCAGGGTGATTTGCAGTGTGAATGGGACACATAGAAAACACTTGTTTTCTTTGTGCACTAACGGTGTCCTCTGCTCTTCCAGTGCAGTAAAATGTGGATCACTGCACTATACACTCACTGGTAGACATGTGCCGTTAGTTTCGCTCCGAATTGAAATTCGGACGAATTTTAATTTTTCAGAAATTCGGATGTATCCGAATTTTCGAATTACAATAGTACCAATCTTAAACGAATCCGATATAATAATAATAAAAAGATTCAGACGAAATTCGAATTTGAATAGTTTTCAAATCTTTTTCAAATACTTTTCAAATTCGACTCGTTTTCAAATTCGACTCGTTTTCAAATTTGACTTGTTTTTGAATTTGAATAGTTTTCAATTTTCCAAAGAGAATAAAATAGTATAGAAAAAAATTGAAAATAATATAACAGAAAATAAAAGATTAGAATATATTAGAGTAAAACAGAACAAAATAGAATAGAAAATAAAGGAATAGACTAGAATATAATAGAAACAAATAGAATAGAATAACAAAGAAGGAATATAACCATCTTCTGAAATTAGAATTTCAAATAGAATACATTTGAATACATAAGAAAATAATAGAAATAAATAGAATAGAAAAAATAATAGAATAGACTATAATATACAGTACTAGAAAATAATACAAGAAAACAATAGAATAGATTAGAATAGAATGTAACCATTTCCCAAAATTCAAATAGAATCAATTTGAATTTGAATAAAATAGAAAATAATAGATTTTAATAGAATAGAATAGAAAATAACAGAATAGTATAGAAAAAAACAACAGAATAGAATAGAAAGAATATAGCCATCTTCCAAAATATGAATTTCGAATAGAATAAATTTAAATAGAAAAGACTAGATTAGAAAATAAAGTAGAATAGAATAAACAAATAGAAAAATAATACAATAAAAAAAAACAATAGAATAGAAAGAATATAACCATTTCCCAAAATTCAATTAGAATCAATTCGAATTTGAATAGAATATAAAATAATAGATTAGAATAGGAAGATGGATATATTCATTCTATTGTGTTATTTTCTATTCTATTCTACTCTATTCTTTTCTTTTCTATTTCTATTCAATTTCAAATGGATTCTATTTGAATTTTGGAAAATGGTTATATTATTTTTATTCTATTCTATTCTATTGTTTTTAAAATTCTATTCTTTTCTATTCTGTTCGAATTTCAGAAGATGGTTATTTTTTTTATAATCAAAATTTATTTTGTTTTATTATAAGCTTCAACATTTTACATTTCCATTCAACATTGTTTGTTTGTTTACATAAGGACAAATGAGCATTGCAAGACATAACTAAGTACAAAATTATCTTATCGAAATGCTTCCCCCCCCCCCCCCAAGAGAAAAAAAAAAAAAAAGTATATAATTCCCTTTCCCCCCCTCCCTCAGCGCCATCCCTGGCTGCGGTGGAGTAAGTCTGCTCTGTCCCCACTCACTCCTTTCTTTCTACTTATGTTGTGTGTTATCCTACTGTGTCCTTATTTGTCCTGTCCCGTGAGCAGTGCCCCCTCCTACTTCCAAAGAGGCCACTAATGGCCATGGTGTCTATTCTTTTTATGTGGGGGAAAAAAAAAATGCAGGGGAGAAAAAAAAAAATCTGTGTATTTATTTGTGCCTCGCGGTTAGGTATTGATTACCCATTGTTGTGTATAGTGGCCCCCATGGCCTGATTCCCCAGCTTGAAAAAGGACAATCAAACTTTAGGGGAAAAAAAAGAAAAAAGAAAAAAAAAGCATGTGTTTATTTATTAATTCCCTTCTACCCGGGCCTCTCAAGAGGCCACTAGTGACCATGGTGTTTAAATGTAAATGATTGTACCTTGTGATATCTTCGCCCGTGTTTACGTTCAGGCGATCCTCCCAACCTATTCTTCCCCCAATTTTAAGTGACAGACCCGTATTCCCCATGGGAATAAAATGAAAAATTGTGATGTCTTCGCAGTGATCATGTACAATCTCTATCTTAATATTACTTCCGGTCCCTCATCTTCTGTGTGTGCCCTACTCCTTATCATCCACTAGGGATGAGCCCGGTGTTCGATCGTTCGGCGAACATCGAACGATTTGGGCCGTTCGCGCCAAATTCAAGTGACGCGAATGGCCCACAATACACTACGCCATCGCAGTGCAATCCCGGCGCTGTGATTGGCCAAGTATGCACTGTGACCCCGCATGCTTGGCCAATCACAGCGCCGGCAGCTAGGAGAGCCATAATTGGCCACAGGCAGGTTGCCTGTGGCCAATTATAGCTCAGGGGGTTTAGCACACGCCCCACACTATAAAAGGCCGCCAGCGCGGCGGCCTTGTGTAGTGTGTTCCGGCGCAGGGAAAGAGAAGGATAGGCAGGGACAGTGTGATATTCTTTGTGCTATTCTTGTGTGCAGGGAGAGAGAAGGATAGGCAGGGAGAGTGTCAGTGTCATATTCTTTGCTAAACCTTGTGTGCAGGGAGAGAGAAGGATAGGCAAGGGACAGTGTCAGTGTCATATTCTTTGCTAAACCTTGTGTGCAGGGAGAGAGAAGGATAGCCAGGGGACAGTGTCAGTGTCATATTCTTTGATAAACCTTGTGTGCAGGAAGAGAGAAGGATAGGCAGGGGACAGTGTCAGTGTCATATTCTTTGCTAAACCTTGTGTGCAGGGAGAGAGAAGGATAAGCAGGGAGAGTGTCAGTGTCATATTCTTTGATAAACCTTGTGTGTAGGGAGAGAGAAGGATAGCCAGGGGACAGTGTCAGTGTCATTGTTGCTAAGCCTCCTGCACAGTATACACCTGAAGCTAGCCCTTATTGCTGTGTTTTCCTGGTGTGTTACACTAACAGGCATTTGCAGCACTTACAGCAGGCGTAGTGTGATTACTGCAAAATATACACCTGAAGCTAGCCCGTATTACTGTGTTTTCCTGGTGTGTTACACCAACAAGCATTTGCAGCACTTACAGCAGGCGTAGTGTGATTCCTGCAAAATATACTCCTGAAGCTAGCCCGTATTGCTGTGTTTTCCTGGTGTGTTACACAAACAGGCATTTGCAGCACTTACAGCAGGCGTAGTGTGATTCCTGCAAAATATACTCCTGAAGCTACGCCTTATTGCTGTGTTTTCCTAGTGTGTTACACCAACAGGGCATTTGCAGCACTTACAGCAGGCGTAGTGTGATTACTGCAAAATATACACATGAAGCTAGCCCGTATTACTGTGTTTTCCTGGTGTGTTACACCAACAGGCATTTGCAGCACTTACAGCAGGCGTAGTGTGATTCCTGCAAAATATACTCCAGAAGCTAGCCCGTATTGCTGTGTTTTCCTGGTGTGTTACACCAACAGGCATTTGCAGCACTTACAGCAGGCATAGAGTGATTCCTGGAAAATATACTCCTGAAGCTAGCCCGTATTGCTGTGTTTTCCTGGTGTGTTACACCAACAGGCATTTGCAGCACTTACAGCAGGCGTAGTGTGATTCCTGAAAAATATACTCCTGAAGCTACGCCTTATTGCTGTGTTTTCCTAGTGTGTTACACCAACAGGCATTTGCAGCACTTACAGCAGGCGTAGTGTGATTACTGCAAAATATACACCTGAAGCTAGCCCGTATTACTTTGTTTTCCTGGTGTGTTACACCAACAGGCATTTGCAGCACTTACAGCAGGCGTAGTGTGATTCCTGCAAAATATACTCCTGAAGCTAGCCCGTATTGCTGTGTTTTCCTGGTGTGTTACACCAACAGGCATTTGCAGCACTTACAGCAGGCGTAGTGTGATTCCTGCAAAATATACTCCTGAAGCTAGCCCGTATTGCTGTGTTTTCCTGGTGTGTTACACCAACAGACATTTGCAGCACTTACAGCAGGCGTAGTGTGCTTCCTGCAAAATATACTCCTGAAGCTAGGCCTTATTGCTGGTTTTCCCATCTCCCTGCAGGCCATTAGAATGTCTGGAAGGCAAACAAGGAGAGGCAGACAGTCAGGAGCCAATAAAAGAGGGCAAGCAGGCTCTGTGTCTAGACACAACAGTGCTGGTCGTGGACACGGTGCATCGCCATCAGCACGTGGCCATGGGACACGCTTGTCCTTCTTTTTGGCAGCTGGACGTGTTGAGCTGCATCATGCCGAAGACTTGGTAGAGTGGATGACCAAGCCCTCCTCATCCTCCTCATCCTCTCTCACCCAGGCTCAGGGTACTGGCAAAGCAGCTGCCAAAGCGTCCTCTTCCCTGGTATCAATGTCATCATCAGTCACTCCTTCCCTAGACCCACCATGTCCTCCTGAGGAGTCCCCTGAACTGTTTGAGCACAGTGTTGGGTACATGCTCCAGGAGGATGCCCAGCGTTTCGAAGGGTCTGATGATGATACCCAGCTAGAGGAAGGCAATAGCGTGAGAGCAGAGAGAGGGGTTGCTCAAGAAGGACACCAATCTGGCAGTCATGTTCCAGCAGCTGCAGCATACTGCCAGATTGGCTCCAGTGATGAGGAGGGAGGGGATGATGAGGTCACTGACTCCACGTGGGTGCCTAATAGGTGAGAGGAGGAGGAGGAGGATGAGGAGGAGGCACATCTCCAACGAGGCAGGATGCCCTCGAGGGCCAGCGTAAGAACAGCACACCGACGGAATCGCACCGCAGAGCTCCGCCTGTGCAGGGCACTGCCTCTGTCCGTTATTCAAAAAGTTCTTTGGTGTGGGCCTTTTTTGAGTCGAGTGCATCAGATCACAGAGCTGCTGTTTGCAACATATGTCTCAAGCGTATATCGCGTGGCCAAAACATCAGCCGCTTGGGCACCACATGCTTGACCAGACATATGTTGACCTGCCATGCAGCTCGTTGGCAAGCCTACCTTAAAGACCCACACCAAAGAACAAAGTGGACCTCTCCTTGCACCGCATCAGCTTGGATCTCCAGCCCCACTATACCTTCAGTCCTCTCTGAAACCTGCACTGAGAGGAATGAAGGTGTAGAATTAGGTGTGTCACAGCCAATTACTTGCAGGCACTCTGCTAGCAGTACACCAACGTCCGATTCTAGCAGGCAAATTTCCCTGCCCCAGCTGCTGGACCGTCAAAAGAAGTTCACTCCCAGCCATCCACATGCCCAGTGGTTGAATGCTAGCTTGGCTAAATTGCTAGCGCTTCAACTGCTGCCTTTTCAGTTGGTAGACTCGGCCCCCTTCCGTGAGTTTGTGCAATGTGCGGTTCCTCAGTAGCAGGTTCCCAAACGCCACTTTTTCTCACGGAAGGCGATTCCGGCTCTCTACCGGCATGTGGAAGGCAATGTCTTGGCCTCGCTGGACAGGGCGGTCAGCGGTAAGGTGCATATTACCGCTGACTCATGGTCCAGCAGGCATGGACAAGGACGTTACCTTTCTTTCACGGCCCATTGGGTCACTCTTTTGGCAGCTGGGAAGGATGCAGGACAAGGTGCAGTAGTGTTGGAGGTTGGTCCGCCGCCACACCTCCAAAATGCTACTACTGGTTGTGACCTCTCTCCTCCACCCCTCCTCTTCTTCTTCCTCCATGGCCTCTTCCTGTGCTTTGTCCTCGGAACCAGTGGTGCTCCGTAGGTGTTGAAGGGGCTACGCAAGTACGCAGGCAAAAAGATGCCATGCCGTGCTTGCGCTGGTGTGTTTGGGGGACAGAAGCCACACTGGGGCAGAGGTTCTGTCTGCTCTGCAGGGGCAGGCCGAGAGGTGGTTGACGCCACGCCAGCTTAAGCCAGGAATGGTGGTTTGCGACAATGGCACCAACCTCCTCTCCGCCCTCCGACAGGGACAACTGACCCATGTGCCCTGTGTGGCTCACGTCCTTAACCTGGTGGTGCAGCGGTTCTTGGGCAGGTACCCGGGCTTACAGGATGTCCTGAGGCAGGCCAGGAAAGTCTGTGTGCATTTCCGCAGAATTTATAATGCCAGTGCTCGCCTGGCTGAGCTGCAAAAGGAGTTGAACCTGCCAAAGAACCGCCTTATATGTGACATGCCCACCAGGTGGAACTCAACTTTGGCCATGCTGCAGCGGGTGCACACGCAGCAGAGGGCCATCAATGAGTACCTGTGCGACTATGGCACCAGGACAGGGTCAGGGGAGCTCGGGTTTTTTTCACCACGCCAGTGGGGCATGATCAGGGATGCATGCACTGTCCTGGCACCATTTGAGGAGGCCACGAGGATGGTGAGCAGTGACAGTGCATGCATCAGTGACACTGTACCTCTTGTCCACCTGTTGGTACATAGGCTGCGTGGAATAATGGACAGGGCACTTGAGGCAGAACAGAGGCAGGAAGAGGAGGACTTTTTTGCCTCTCAAGGCCCCCTTTACCCAGACAGTGTTCCTTCTGTCCCACCCATCGCACAGGAAGAGAAGGAGGAGGATTGTGTCAGCATGGAGGTGGAGCCTGGCACTCAGCATCATCAGCAGCAGTCTTTTAGGGATGATTTACAGTCCCAAGAAACCCGTGGACTTGTACGTGGCTGCGAGGAGGTGGCTGCGGATCATGTCGTCCTTAGTGACCCAGAGGACTCCGGACCGAATGCCTCAGCTACGCTGCATGGCCTCCCTGATCCTGCAAAGTCTGCGGAAGGATCCTCGTATTCTTCGGATCAAGGAGAGGGACCATTACTGGCTGGCCACTCTCCTTGATCCACGGTACAAGGGTAAGGTTGCAGGCCTATTCTTACCGTCGCAGAGGGAGCAGAGGATGAGACAACTCCGGGAGGCCTTGCAGAAAGGTCTGTGCAACACGTTCCCAGAGACTGGGAGGTTACAAACTCCTGGTCCTGGACAACGAGTTGCTGAAGCTTCGGTCAGTCAAAGAAGGAGCCGTGGGAAGGTGGCCGTCTGACCGATGCGTTCAGACAATTCTTTAGTCCGCAGCCCCAAGGTATGATCGGTTCCAGCAACCATCGCCAGCGTCTGATATACATGGTGCAGGAATACCTAGGGGCAAGGTCAGACTTGGACACCTTCCCCACCGAAAATCCTCTGGCTTACTGGGTCTTGAGGATGGATCACTGGCCAGAGCTTGCACAGTATGCAATTGAGCTACTGGCCTGTCCTGCATCCAGCGTTCTTTCAGAACGCACATTCAGTGCTGCTGGAGGATTTGTCACGGATCACAGGGTGCGCCTGTCCACCGACTCGGTTGATCGACTGACTTTCATAAAGATGAACCAGTCTTGGATCACCACCAGCTACCAAACACCTGAAGCTGATATAACAGACTAATTTATTTTCAAATGTCACATCCCTTCAAGACTGATGCTGATGCTGAGTGACTGTCCTGTTATGTTGACTGACTATCCTCCTCCTCAATGATCCGATTGATGATGATGATAGCTTGGAAGAACATTTTTGTTTCTGGGTGCCGCCACCAGTGCCTAAGGCCCAATTTTTCAGCCCCTGTTTAACAGGGGCATGTAATTACAATTTTTTATGCAATGCTTTGCAGCAGGGCTCATTCCTGCACTCCAACTAGAGTATCTGGCAGAGGTTGCAGTGTCGTGGCACCAGCACCAGTGCCTAAGGCCCAATTTTTCAGCCCCTGTTTAACAGGGGCATGTAATTACAATTTTTTATGCAATGCTTTGCAGCAGGGCTCATTCCTGCACTCCAACTAGAGTATCTGGGAGAGATTGCAGTGTCGTGGCACCAGCACCAGTGCCTAAGGCCCAATTTTTCAACCCCTGTTTAACAGGGGCTTGTAATTACAATTTTTGATGCAATACTTTGCAACAGGGCTCATTGCTGTGCTCCAAGGGGTTGCAGTGTTGTGGCACCAGTGCCTAAGGCCCAATTTTTCTGCCCCTGTTTAACAGGGGCATGTAATTACAATTCTTGATCTAATAATTCACAGCAGGGCCCATTCCTGCGCCCACCAAGAGTAACTGTGAGGCCTTACAGTGTTGTGTCAACACCACCACCACCACCACCACCACCAAAGGCCCAATTTTTCAGCCCCTGTTCAACAGGGGCATGCAATTACAATTCTTGATCTAATAATTCACAGCAGGGCCCATTCATGCGCCCACCAAGAGTAACTGTGAGGGCTTACAGTGTTGTGTCAACACCACCACCACCACCACCAAAGGCCCAATTTTTCAGCCCCTGTTCAACAGGGGCATGCAATTACAATTCTTGATCTAATAATTCACAGCAGGGCCCATTCATGCGCCCACCAAGAGTAACTGTGAGGGCTTACAGTGTTGTGGCAACACCAACATGTAAGGGGCAAATTTCAGCAGAGTATATACGGCAGGCCCCTACTTTCAAACATCCAACTTACAAACGACTCCTACTTGCAAACGAAAGGAGACAACAGGAAGTGAGAGGAAATCTACCCCTAGGAAGGATAATTATCTCCTGTAAGAGTTAATATGGGAAAAAGGTGTCTCCTCTCTACTGATGCTTTATCACCAATCCTTGTTTCAATAAAAACCCCACTTTTCAAAAACATTTGTCATTGGGACGGAAAGTGAGGTGAAATGTTCTGAACAGGGGCACAGACAGCAAAACAAATGTTACAGGGGTGATAACCCTTCCCTATGTTTTCCAAAAAGCTTAAAAATAGTTTTTTTGGCTGGAGCTACACTTAAACAATGTACCTGTTCAAAATTACAAACAGATTCTACATAAGAACAAACCTACAGTCCCTGTCTTGTATGCACCGCCTGTATACGGCTGTTCAGAGTATATAGGGCCTTTTTTATTTTGTGTGCGGGGTTCCCCTTAATATCCATACAAGACCCAAAGGGGCTGGTAATGGGCTGGGGTGGGGGGGGGATGATTTGGTAGCTATGCCATTTTTCTTAAAGATTTTCATCCATATTACCGGGACCAGACATTACATTAAAGCCGCAATCAGTTTTAAATGGCTTTTTTTCCTTTAGAAATGTCATTTTGTGCAGGGACAGTTCTAAACACGGGAAACACGTGCCACTTCACAGGCATACTTTAGACACCCCCCAGGTACGATATTTAAAGGAATATTTTACTTTTTTTTTTTCACTTTATGCATCATTAAAATGACTGCTCCTGAAAAACGTCCGTTTTTAAAACTTCTTTTTGCATTGATACATGTCCCCTGGTGCAGAACCCGGGTTCCAAAACCATTTTTAGGACAATAACATGCATAATAGTCGTTATAATTAGCACTTTAGATTTCGAACTTTCGCATCCATTGTATTTAATAGGGTTCTAACGTTCGTGCGAACTTTCGGTCCGTTCGCTGGTTCTGGTGCGAACCGAACCCGGGGGTTTTCGGCTCATCCCCATCCTCCACCCCCCCTCCCATCCCTCCCCTCTCCACCCCAGCATGACTCAACTCCCTCTCTCTCTCTCCCAGTCTGGGCAGACATCTCACTCCACACCATCAGTGCAGTCAGAATTTATTAGGGAGGTCGATAAGAGAGAGAGGGAGGGGAGAAAGAGAAAAACCAAAGAAATGAAAAAAAAAAAAAACATATATTAGTCCTGGTCAAGGTTCATGATTCGGTTATTTATACTTCTATAGCTTAATCCATAAGTAACTATGCTGGGGGTCCTTATGGATCTACTATGCCCCCTGCTTTCCCCCTCCATATCTCCTATCATCAGCCCATTTCAGGTGCACACTGTATCCAGCCTGCCCAAGTCCTCTCAAATTCCCCTTTTTTGTCCTTCACTACTTGAGTCCACCTTTCGGCTTCCATTATCCGGTTAACCTCCTTTTTCCAGTCCTCTAGTGTTGGACAAGCGGCCTGTTTCCAAAATCTAGGGATCAATAATTTGGCTGCGTTCAATAGGTGTGGTGTGATACTCTTCCTGTAAGCTTTAATGGAGCTGGGTGTTCCATGGAATAGGAAGCATAGAGGAGTAAACTCCATAGGTCTAGGGTCAACCTCTCAATCCATGGTGCGATTGATACCCAAAATGTTTTAATCATGGGGCATTCCCACCACAGGTGGAGAAATGTACCCCTCTGCTCACATCCTCTCCAACACCGGGCATCTGCCTCTGGGTACATCTGAGTTAGTCTTACTGGTGTCCTGTACCACCTTGTCATAAATTTATAGGCCATCTCTTGAACGTACAAACTTATAGATGTAGAGTAAGTTGATTTAATCATTTTTTTTAATTTGTTCCTCTGACAGTTCTTTATTTAATTCTCATTCCCACTCTCTAATAAAATATGGGACTGTACTCTTTTGGGCGCCTAATATCAGTCTATACATCTGAGACAGCAGGTGCCTCGCATCCCCCAACCGTACACACTGGCCCTCAAACACCGTGATTGAGTTTAATGATCTCAATAGAGGTTTCATCTTGTTAAAGAAACCTGTCATTTGATAATACCTCCAGCCTGATGTGGGTATATTCCCTAGGACTGTAACCAGCTCCGAATAGGTTGCTAGGGTTCCCCGCGAATTTACCACGCGTGGTATCTCCATCCCGACCCCATGCCCCCAGGAATCCCCCCCTCCCCGGGGGGAACCATGGGAATCCCTCCAATGGGGCTAGGGGGGATACCTGGGGGGAATACTCTCCTGTTTTATTCAACTTATCCCATATTAACAAGGAGTTCCAAGTCAGGGGAGATGTCCATTTCGAAAGTCCTCTCAACGTATTCGGGATCCAAGGGGCCCCTGCAAGATTCCTCCCTGCTATTGTTTTTTCTAGTGGTACCCACATTTTATTAGAGGAATCATGGCGCCAGTTCAAAATTCGAACCAGCGACATTGCCTTATAATACACTGATATATCTGGCAGCCCCATTCCTCCCTCTGCCTTACTTCTGCGCAGGATTTCATATGCTAACCTTGGTCGTTTATTATTCTACACGAATGCTACAAAAGCCTTCCGTATCTGTTTAAAAAAGGTTTCTGGTACTTTAATCGGGACTGTGTGTAGTATATAGATAATTCTAGGCAATATGCACATTTTAATGGCACTTACTCTTCCAAACCATGTTAGGTATTGTCCTGTCCATTTCTTTAAGTCCCCTACTATCCTGGCCATTAGGGATGCATAATTAAGGTCATATAATGTTTTTTGATCTGCGGTAGTATGTACCCCCAAATAGAACAAGGAGTCCTTCTTCCATACAAAGGGGTACGCCCTCCTCAGCGTCTTTGCCATCTCTTGAGGTACATGGCTGGGTAAAAGTATTGATTTTTCAAAATAAATTTTAAAGTTAAATAGGTGCCCATATCTGTCCACTTCCTGCATAAGAGCTGTTAAGGATGTCTGTGGTGTTGAAAGATAGAATAATAGGTCGTCAGCATAAGCCGATACTTTGTGTTCAACATCCCCAATACACGTCCCTAATATCTCCCCATTATTTCTGATCTTACAAAGAAATGGTTCTAATATTATAGCAAATATTAATGGTGAAAGTGGGCACCTCTGTCTTGTCCCGTTTCATATGTTAAGATAGTCTGATACTGTACCATTTACTTTGACCCTTGCTCTTGGGTTTGCATAAAGGACCATTATCCATCCCATCATGCGGTCACCCAGGCCCATCCCTCTCAAGACTTCACTCATAAAGCCCCAGTTCACCCTATCAAAAGCTTTTTCAGCATCCATTGATAATACGATCTTTGGGGCTTTCTCTGGGCCATATTTCATCCAGTGAGGAAGGTGAAGAGCCCTGATAGTGTTATCCCTTGCCTTGCGTCCTTTCATAAAACCTGTCTGGTCTGGATGCACTAGCTCCCCGATATTTTCTTGCATTCGCAGCGCTAGGTTTTTGGCCAGCAGTTTAGTATCCGAGTTGAGCAAAGAAATAGGCCTGTAATTGGCACAGAACTGTGGATCTTTCCCTTCCTTTGGTAGTACA
Source organism: Rana muscosa (assembly GCA_029206835.1). NCBI lineage: Eukaryota > Metazoa > Chordata > Amphibia > Anura > Ranidae > Rana > Rana muscosa. The sequence continues at coordinate 78,465,421 of CM055121.1, forward strand.
GTAATGTACGCCAACAGGGCTTCTGAAGGCAACAGATTAGCCGCATTAATTGTGTTAAAGTAATTGCATAACGGTCTTATCAACTCAGAGGAATTTTTTTATAGTAAATATTTGTCAAGCCATCTGGGCCAGGGCTTTTCCCTATCGGCAAGGCTGCTATTGCTCTGCTCAACTCTTCAACTGTAATTGGATATTCCATTTCTGCTGTCACTGTCTCCGATAGGGTGGGCATTGATGATTCACTAATATACTCTTGTATATCCTCCCTTCTTTGGTCCTCCCTATCTTCTTCCTGTGAAGTCTCGAATGTCTGAATATTATATAGTGTTTCATAGAATCTATGAATTTCTTTTGCTATGGGCTGGGTTTCCACTATCTTTTTATTTCGAATTAGTAGGTTATGGACATGTCTAGATTCTTGTTTCTTTTTAAGTTGTTTAATAGCCGACCGCATTTGTTCCCTTGTTCATAGAACCTATGAGCAAAGTATCTACACTTATTATTAATTTTACGATCTAGACATTGTGCGAGTTCTGCTCGAAGATTCCCTAGTTGTTGGATCTCTAAGGGGTCAAGATTTTTTTTATGTTTAATCTCCAGTACATTGATTTTCTCTAGCAAATCTATCACTTCTTTCCTTCTTAATGTGGGCCCCATAGGCTATTAGTTCTCCTCTTATTACCGTTTTATGAGCCTCCCACACTGCCTGATCTGACACCTCACCTGGTATATTCCTCTCAAAATAGTCCCTTATTTTAACTGACAGTTCCTCGGTTATCTTTTTATTATCTAATATTGATTCGTTCAGTCTCCAAGTCCGTTCTATATAGCCTGCCTGGGTCGGAGAGAGCGTCAACGTTATTGGTGCATGGTCCGAAAGGGTTATGGACTCAATAGTGCAATTTCTGACCTTTTCTAAGTAGAATTGATCTACCATAAATACATCAATACGCGAGTACATATTTATGTGTTTTTGAGTAGTAACTATAGTCCTTTACTCCATTGTGCATTACTCGCCAACTATCAATCAAATGTTGAGTGCGTAAAAGTTGTTTTAAATGTTTTAAAGCTCTGAAGGATAGAGATGTTTTCCCTGATGCTGTGTCCAAGCTTGGATCCAGCACAATATTGAAGTCTCCGCCCAAAATCAAACAACCTTCCCTAAATTTCTTCAGCATCTTCAATATTTTAGCAAGAAAATTAATTGTCCCTATATTTGGTGCATAAATCGCAGCAAATGTATATCGCTGGCTATTTATTATACCTTTAACAAACAAAAAGTGACCTTCTCTTTCAGCTTGTACAGACTCCACTGCCCATGGGCAAGTTTTCTTGAAAGCAATTGTAACCCCCCTTGCTCTAGCAATAGGCGATGTTGCATGGTACCAGTGGTTAAACATGTGTCCAGGCATAACAGGTATAGACCCCTCCCTGAAATGCGTTTCTTGTAAAAACGCTATGTCTGCAGCATAGTGATGCAATTCATGCCATAGGTGTCCCCTTTTATGCTGTGAACACAGTCCCCTCACGTTATATGATACAATTTTTAATGGCATAGTCATCTCTCAAAATACCAGCCATATCTTGTACTCCTTGCCCTTGACCAGAATGAGAGAAAGAGAGAAAAAAAAAAAAAAAAAAAAAAGACCAAAAAACAAATACAAGAAGAACTCAATTACATCCCCTCCCTCCCCTCCCTCCCTCCCCAGAGGTACTCCGAGTATTTCTCCCTCTCGGAGCATCCCAACTAACTGGTAGATGGGTCCGCGCGCACACCCTGTACCCGGACCCTTCCACCCCCTTACTGATACCAGTTCAACCAATCCCATTGTATCGGGACCATCCTAAAGGTCAAGATATTCCCACTCAAATTCCTTCCGGCCCCAGTCTCCTCTCTTCTATTTACCCAGTATCTAAGTCTTCTAACTGTACCAGCCAGAATCCTTTTTTTTTTTAAATTAAAGTGCACCCCTATATCCTCCCCCGTACTATAACTTATTATACTAGCATATGTATTCCCCCCCCCCCCCCCCACAGCAAAAAAATAGTTTCTTCTGCATGCACATATTTACATATATAACACGTGTAACATATATCATAGGCCCCCGGCCATCTCACCCCTTACATCGGTTCACCTGGGTTTTTATTCCCTTACCCCCCCCCAACCCCTTCACAAAAAAAAAAGAAAGAAGAGGGGAGTCTCATCACCATATGCAAACCCCACCCCATCACTCGAAAAAGGGAAAGGGGGGGAACCATAAAGCCCCACGTCCCTTTTCAGGAGCTCCACCCAGCAAGTCATCTATTGGGCCTTCTCGTCTTATTAAGTGAGTCTTAACGATTTCTGCGTTGGCCCCTAGGGGGAACTTGTTGCCACTGTTCTGGCCGCTGTACGGGAATCCCTATTTTATGTGTCCTCCAATCTACAAATTCTACTAATGGGAGATCCAATGTTTCCACAAAAACTGTAGGTCGTCTTTAGTCCGTAAAGTTGCTGTTCTGCCATTCCTGGAGGCCATCAAACTGAATGGAAACCCCCAGCGATAATAAACCCCCTTTGAACGCATGGCTTCTAACAGGGGTAGAACTGCTCTGCGTTGGTACAGGGTCCTACGTGTTAAGTCTGGGTACAATGATAAATTCGTACCATCAAGGGAGATTTCAGGACTACTACGGGCCATTTTCATGATAGTTTCCTTTGTTGCATATTTGTGCAATCTACATATAACATCCCTGGGTTTCTCCGTATTTTGAGTAGTGTATGTGGGGACTCGATGTACCCGATCTATCTCAATACATTCAGGCGCGGAGGCCCCCATAATCTGACAAAATACTTTTTGGACTACTGAGGCTAGTTCGGCTGTTTGAATTGTTTCGGGTAGCCCTTTTATACGGATGTTCTGCCTTCTGTCTCTATTCTCATAGTCATCCAATTGATCCTTATATGAGTTTAGGGCATCCTCATGTTCTTTAATAGAATCTTGAACCTCCGCAATTACCTGTACCATTACATCCTGGCTCTCTTCCACACTTTCCACCCTATGCCCTAGTGCCCGTGTGTCTTCTCTCAAGTCCTCTACTGCTTGCTGGCAGGACTGCTCCACCGCACTGATTAGCTGTTGAATGTCAGTCTTTGTGGGAAGGGCCCTCAGTAGTTCCCTAATTTCCCTGATTTCCATCGCTGTGTCCCCCTCCCTTAGCTCCGGGGTCTGCTTCTCACCCTCTTCCAATGAGGGGCTTGTGGATTTTGTGACCAGTGGGTTCAATTTCTCTCCTTTTGTCTTAGAGTTATGACTGGGGCTAACCATTGCTTGATTCTCCTCCCCCGCTCCCAGTTCCTCCTCCAATGTCGGGGTTCCTCTCCCCCCTGCTTCTGGGTTCCCCTTTGGGGATAATGCCATTCCATTTAAGAGTTCAGGGGGGCTATCTTGGACAGTTTCTACCCTCTCCATATTGGGGCTCCCCTCTTCATGCATCAAACAGCCTTGCCCCTGCACTGCAGTTTCTTTTCCCTCACTCGGGGGGTATTGTTCTATATTAGGGATGTCCCTCTCGGGAAGCTTCCTCCCACGTCCTATTGTCAGTGATCCCCTCCCATACTCTGCATGAGCCCGTCCAGCTGCTTGGACACCGCGACTTGGAGTCAAGGACTTAAAGTCCGATCGTTTCCCACTATCTCCCTTAATGTCAATAACCCCACGTCTCCTCTCTTCCTGTTTTCCTATATGCAGCCCCTGCTTTGCCCGGGGGGACATGTAAGCTCGTATCCCTCCTGTCTCATTCCAACTTCCCTTAGCCGGCTGCTGCTGCGCAGCTTGTCGGCGTGTAGTCATTGCTGATGTCAATGTTTCATAAATTGCACCTCTAGGCAGTCCAATAAGAGGGGCGACAATATTCGACCAAACGTAATATGTATGGATAATTCAGGCGAATATTTTCATCATCGGGGAAACATAAATAAATTAAAAAGACGGCTTGGACAATCCTAGAAAAACCCAATATCCTATTCTGTTTTCGACTTCTTAAAGGAGGGGGGGGGAGAGCCCCCAAAACAGTCTCTGTAGATCAAATTAGGACAGGGGTATAAAATAGTAGATGTCCCTTTTTAAAAAAAATCTTTACAGATTAATGGCCGATGGTTAAGTAATCATACAGTCAATTATGTTAGCCTTAGCAAATCTATTCAGCCATCCTACTGAAAGATTTTCTGACTTGCTGTATTTAATATCCCAGTACATCCAGACACAGGCAATACACAAATCCACGGTCGCAATGTAAAATGCGGAAAGCAAAGCAGCAGCAGCAGCAGCTGACCAACTTTCCAGGTCGCACTTTCACTTTTGGTAAGTTAAGGGGGAAAATAAATTTATTGTAGTCGCTGCAGATTCAGCATTCTCACTTAATGGTAATAGTCATCCCCTTTTTAACAGCCAACTTATACAGTCATAGTATTAAGCAACAGCTAGCAATTAGCAGGCGCTAGCAAATTTCTCCTTCTCTCCCTTCCTTCCAGTCATTAACAGCCCTTCAATAAGTAATCTAGGCTGAGCAAATAGACTCTCCACTTATTGTTTGCTTCTGTGGCAGTTAGTTCCATTAGTTCCAATAACAGTTCATTTGCACAATATATGCATCAATTATATTTATATTTATTCGATCCTACCACTTCCAGGATACTTAGTCCAGTGGAGATGTCCTGCTGCAGGTCTGCTCACCGATCCAGGCACCTTCATCGGGTATTCAGCTGCTCCTAAGGGTAACCCGTTTTTCAACTTCCCGTTCAGCCTTCTTGTCCTTTCCAGTGAGCGGCTCCCTCTCAGGCAGCTTAAACAGCAGAGACCGCGGGGGGGGGGCCATAAGACGTGGCGAGGTGGGAGAGTGGAGAGGGGTGACCACGCTAGATCACACTGCAGGATTCAGGCTGTTTCAAGGGATCTGAGGGGGAGCCGTGCGGGGATCGCATATTCATTCTCCATCCCTCACTCGCGGCTCACTCTCCTCTCTCCCCAGAGTGGCGGGAGCTTCAGGTGGGTGGGCGGAGACCGAGATCCGGAGCTAGCACGAGCACAAGCACGGCTCCATCCTCTGATGGTTATAATCTTTCTATTTAAGTCTATTATTTTTTTTATATTCTATTCCTTTCTATTCTATTCTATTCCATTGTAGTCTGTTCTTTCCTGATTTGTTCTGTTTTACTCTATATTCTATTCTTTTATTTTCTGTTATATTCTTTTCTATTATATTCAATTTTTTTCTGTTCTATTCCTTTATTTTCTCTTCTATTTTATTCTCTTTGGAAATTGGAAAACTATTTGAATTCGAAAACTATTCGAAAGCCTTTCAAATCAATCCGAATTTGAATTTGAATTTTTTTTAGAAAAAATTAGAATACAAATAAACAAAACAAATTCTGAAAATGAATTAAATGGATTAAACTAATTTAACTAAACAAATTTATGTAAATAACAAATCAAAACTAAATGAAATATTTTTTTTTGTTCTGCACATGTCTACCCACCAGTCATTTTATTAGGTACAACTGTTATATTTCTTGGTAATCAGCCAATCACATGGCAGCATCTCAAGGCATTTAGGCATCAAGGCGTGGTGAAGACAACTTGCTGAAGTTCAAACCGAGCATCAGAATGGGGAAGAAAGTTACATGGTTGTTGGTGCCAGGCGGGCTGGTCTGAGTATTTCAAAAACTGCTGATCTACTGGGATTTTCAGGTACAACCATCTCTAGGGTTTACAGAGAAGGGTCTAGTGAGTGGCAGTTGTGTGGAGGGAAATTCCTTGTTGATGTCAGAGATTGGAGGAGAATAGGCAAACTGGTTTGGGATGATAAAAAGGCAACAAAGTCAAATAACCACTCCTTACAACCAAGGTATGCAGAATACCAACTCTGAATGCACAACACATCGAACCTTGAAGCAGATGGGCTACAGCAGCAGAAGACCACACTGGGTGCCACTCCTATCAGCTAAGAACAGGAAACTGAGGCTACAATTCGCACAGGCTCACCAAAATTTGACAATAAAATTGGAAGGGTCAGAATTTAGCGTAAACAACATAAAAACATGGATCCATCATGCCGTGTATCAATGGTTCAGGCCGGTGGTGTAATGGTGTGGGGGATATTTTCTTGGCACACTTTGGGCCCTTAGTACCAATTGAGCATCATTTTAAATATCATGGCCTACCTGAGTATTGTTGCTGACCATGTCCATCCCTTTATGACTACAGTGTACCCATCTTCTGATGGCTACTTCCAGCAGAATAATGCACCATGTCACAAAGCTCAGATCATCTCACCACTGGTTTCTTGAACTATCAAATCGCATGACAAGTAGCACCGGTGTGACCAGGGACTAAAGGTTTTGACTTCAGTTGACTTTCCTGGCCTGCATGTTTGTGCCTTTAGAATGTAATGAAGCCAGAAACAGCAATTGAAAAAGCAATTGGCATTATACAGTAAAATAATATACGATTATTATTATTATTATTTTCCCTGTTGACTTCTATTGACCCCATGCATAATGTTTCTCCAGAATAATATGTTCTCTTTTTCGTAACAACATGCTCATAATTTCTGTGACGGTATCCATGCATCTAATTGCTGGTCATCCTATTTGTCTGCATACTAATTCTCCCTAAACTGTAGCTATTTAACAACATCTAGAACTATCTGTAGAAATAAGAAGAATGCTTGATCTGGCCAGTGTTGGTGGTCATCCTAAATCTACTGTGTTTGTAGGAACAAATATCGAGTCCCTTTTGCTGTTATACTAGACCAGTGGTCTCTAAACGGTGGCCCGCGGGCCAGATGTTGCCCTTTGCTTACTTTTATCCATTCCGCGGGGCACTTTTCATCCCACCGATATCCTTCCACTATCACAATGAAAGAGGTATCATTCTTCCCACTGACACCCACATTGGGGCACTATTTCTTCCATGAATACCAGTGATTGGGCACTATTACTCCCACTGACACCAATGATGATGCATAATTCCTTTTATGCCGCGTACACACAATCGGAATTTCCGACAACAAATGTTCAATGTGAGCTTTTAGTCGGATATTTCGACCGTGTGTAGGCTCCATCAGACATTTTCTGTCGGAATTTCCGACAACAAATGATTGAGAGCTGGTTCTCAATTTTTCCGACAACAAAAGTTCTTGTCGGAAATTCTGACCGTGTGTATCCAACTCTGACACACAAAAATCCTACGCATGCTCGGAATCAATTTGACGCATGCTCGGAATCATTGAACTTAAATTTTCTCGGCTCGTCTTAGTGTTGTACATCACCGCGTTCTTGCCGATCTGAATTTTCGAGCAACATTGGTGTGACCGTGTGTATGCAAGACAAGATTGAGCGAAAATCAGTCGGAAAAAAATCCACGGTTTTGTTGTCGGAAATTCCGATCGTGTGTACTCGGCATTACTAATACCAAATACCTCCTCCTCCTACTGACCACGGGTGCTATATCATTTTTACTTCCACTTACCATCAAGCCTGAGATATTGTCTATTTCCACTAAAACTGGGGCATTTTCTACTCTCACTGGCAACAGTCCGGCCCCCCTAAAGTGTAAAAGACAGTAAAATGGCCCTTTGAAAGTGGCGGCTGGTGGGATTTTTTGGGGGGGGGCAGAAAACAGTATGACAGCCCCCACCCCGGGTTGGTCGGTAGGTCGAGGGCACTTACCCCATCACTGGTGACTTCCCCCTGCTTGGTGGCGGCGGCGGTGGCCTCTCGTTCTCCATCACTGGGGGCTTCTTGTTCTCCTGCTCTCCACTGTGACGGCTTCCGTTTCCTCCCTCCTCGGCAGCCAATTGGGAGTCTTCTCTTTTCGGACAATCAGAAAACGGGTCTCACACCAGCTTCTGATTGGCCGGGTTGAGGATTAGTGTTTCAACATCGAATATTCATTTGCTGTTGTAACACACCTGGGTGGGCTCCAGGCCGAATTCTCTGCGACCTGAGCCCATCCGATTTTGAAGCCTATTAGATCAGGTGCTTCAAAAAAATCCCCTGCAGCTGTAATTCATGGGCCCATTGGCCCAAAAAGTGCTGGATGCATGAATAGGGGTGGCCACGGCGGTCATACCATGAATCTATCCATTACCATATAGGGGTGGCCTGGAGAGAGGGGGCGGCGCCTGGGCGCCCCTAATGGATGGCCCGCCACTGAATTTGCTTTACTTTATACATTCGTCCATGGGAATTGGCTGGTCTGGAGTTGAGGAGAGACAGTCCAAGGTCCATAGAGGGGAATACAGCATCTCACTGATAGTTGGGATTATTGCTCGCTTGACCTTTCTAAAAATAGAAAGTCAATAAGATTTGGTAAGCGCCCTACTTATCAGGGGTGGTGATATTCACATATAGAGAATTTTTTCACTTGAGGTTCAGGAGCTCTGAATGAACTTTTGAAGATTTATTTAAAATTTTTGAACTCTATTCATTATATTGCATTTTTAAATAATTTATATGTAGCGCTTTATATGTGTTTACTGTGCTGATATCACATGGTTAAGTAGCTGCTTTGCACTGTTATTTTGTTGTCTTGCACTGTTATATTGGAGCACTGTATTGACATTAGCACGTTTTTTCCAGTTTAGATCTGACATATCAGGAATATGAAATGTTGGATTTACATATTCTTTAACCACTTCAATACCATGCACTTATACACCTTCCTGCCCAAGCCAATTTTGAGCTTTCAGCGCTGTCGCAATTTGAATGACAATTGCGCAGTCATGCTACACTGTACCCAAACAAATTTTTTATCATTTTGTTCCCACAAATAGAGCTTTCTTTCGGTGGTATTTGATCGCCTCTGCGATTTTTATTTTTTGCACAACAAATAAAAAAAGAGCGAAAATTATGAAAAAAAATATGTTTTTCTTTGTTTCTGTTAATTTTTTTGGTAAATAAGTACCTTTTCTACTTCAATGACGGGCACTGATAAGGCGACACTGATGGGCACGGATGAGGTGGCACCAATGAGGTGGCACTGATGAGGTGGCACTGATGGGCACTGATGATGGGCACTGATAGCTGGCACTGATGGGCAGTGATATGTGGCACTGGTATGCGGCACTGATGGGCACTTATAGACGGCACTGATTGGCACTCATAGGCGGCACTGATTGACACTCATAGGCGGCACTGATGGGCACTCATAGGCGGCACTGATGGGCACTTATAGGCGGCACTGATGGGCACTTATGGGTGGCACTGATAGGTGGCACGGACGGGCACTGATAGGTGGGCACTTATGGGCACAGATGGGCACGGATGGGCACTGATAGGTGGCACTGATGGACACTAGTAGGTGGCACTGATGACACTGATGCCCAGCAATGCCAGCCACCACACATTGTGGTCGTGCCATGATGGTGCCAGTCAGTGCCCATTTGTGGGCACTGATTGGCATATTTTTTTTATGTTTTACTACATGTGGATGGCCATGGGGGCCATCCACATGCTTGGGGCTTCCCTGGTGGTCCTGGGCGGCATCCTGGTGGTCTAGTGTGGGTATCCGAGGGGGGGCTGCGCTGATAAACAATCAGCGCGAACCCCCCCTGTCAGGAGAGCCGCCGATCGGCTCTCCTCTACTCGCGTCTGTCAGACGCGAGTGAGGAAGAGCCGATCAACGGCTCTTCCTGTTTACATCGTGATCAGCCGTGATTGGACACGGCTGATCACGTGGTAAAAAGCCTCCGCCGGAGGTTCTTTACCGAGATCAGTGTAGCGGTGTGTCAGACTGACACACCGCTCCACCGATCGCCGCGATGCATGCCCCCCCGGGCGCGCGGCGGCTGTTATCCTGCAGGACGTCAATAGACGTCCAGTGTGGATAACAGAACCACTTCCCGGACGTCAATATGCTATTGACTGGGCGGGAAGTGGTTAAAGTCAATGCTGGTCATGCATGCACTGGTGTAGATGGCACTAGGAGTGATGGGACATGAATCCTTGCTGCAAACTATCATGTGACTGTTTGATGATGTTTATAGTGCCCAGCTTTCCAACTAGAAGCTTAGGGGAAGTGGTCCTGGGGGACAAGGAAGATGTGGCTTATCAGGATTCAAAAAGTAAGTGACTAGGGACAAATTTAATAGGCATTCTATTAACAAATAGGAGGGCAATGTACATTGATCACCCAGAGGGGGGTTGTTTTTTTCTCAACAAAGGTGGAGTTATTCTTTAAGCCTCAGGTGAAATATGTTACTTCTGAGATGGGAAAGCATCAGGGATATACCTAAAAATGTGCAAAACCCTAGAACAGTGGTTCTCAACTCCTGTCCTCAGGACCCACTAACAGGCCAGATTTTAAGTATTACCTTGGTGAGATGCAGACTAGAATACTGCAATCCCTGAGCAGCAAATTATATCACCTGTGATGCATTTCAGTTATCTTGCAAACCTGGCCTGTTGGTGGGCCCTGAGGACTGGAGTTGAGAACCACTGCCCTAGAAGAAGGACCCTACTCAATATACTCTTGTTACAACTCTTTGTTCATGCATGTGTGAAGCCTCGTACACACGAACGAGTTTCTCGGCAAAAATCAGCAAGAAACTTGCTGGCAGAGATTTTTTCCCGAGAAATTCGTTCGTGTGTATGGTTTCTCGTCAAGAAAAGCGACAAGAATCTCGACGAGAAAATAGAGAACCTGCTCTCTATTTTCTCGTCGAGATTCTCGTCAACCTGTTTCTCGACGAGAAAATTGTGTGTGTGTACACTTACCTTTTCGCCGGGAAGCCCGCGCATGCTCGAAATGACTTCGACGCATGCGCGGTAGCTTCCTAGGCATAGGTAGGGTGAACCAAGATGGCGGCGACGGCATCGAATGTGACGAGCGCATGCTCGTCGTATTCGATGACGTCACCGCGTTCACTCCATTCAAAGAACCGCGGGTTCTTTGAAAGGAGCGTGTGTACACTCGGCCGGGACAAGTTTCTTGTCCAAGAATCTCGTCGAAAAAAACGACATGTTTTTTTCGACGAGAATCTCGGCCGTGTGTACGAGGCTTCAGTGATCATTGTTTGCAAAACTTCTCCCTGGTTCTGATGAGTTGGATGATGAAAGCATGTAGTATTAGTTTATCATTAATTAACTCGGTTTCGGTCATCTGTACATGGTCTTGCTCTATATCCAGCGATAGCAATGTTTTATCAGCAACTTTAGCTGACTACTACGGTTTTTTTTTTGCTTTTTTTTTTTTTGTGGATTTGTGCCCTAAAAGATGTGCCTGGCTGACAGCAATAAGTCTCAAAGTCCATGTTCAGCATGCTGTGTGATCACAGAATGTGCAGTATTTTCTACATTGACCTTCTATGTCCCTACAAATACATTTATATAAAATGTATCACTATATACAGTAAATATATATATATATATATATATATATATATATATACAGTTGTGCTCATAAGTTTATCATTCATATGGGACCATAGGCGACAGGCAAACCAACAAACATGCATATGAGATAATAAGAATGCACAAGACCACAGTATTGGATTAAATTTGGCTATGGCACGGTTTATTGGTTTTCAATAAATATTTAAGTATATAATAAATTGTATTTCATCAATTAAATTCAGCAACAAATACTGATAAATTAACCACTTCCGGACCACCGCACGACTATATACGTTGGCACTTTGAAGAGGGATATCTCTGTTATGGCAGCAGCTAGCTGCCATAACCCAGGTATCCTCGTCTTCAGCCGGCGGTCTGGTTTCCGATAATGGTGGTCTCTGCGGCAGATTCGCTGCGAGAGAAACCATTATCGGCGGCGGGAGAGGGGCCCCCCTCCCGCCGATCTCCCGTGCCCTCTGCCGCTTACCGGAGGTGATCGGGTCCTTCTCCTTCCCGAGTATGGATACGAGTGAGGGGAAGATGGCCCCCACCCGTCTCCATACCATAGCAGGGCGGAAGCGACTTTAAAATGTCACTTCCGCCCATAGCTCTTAAAGGGCCATTTTTTTATTTTTTTTTCAAATAATTTTTTATTTTTTTTTATTGCATTTGAGTCCAAATATGAGATCTGAGGTCTTTTTGACCCCAGATCTCATATTTAAGAGGACCTGTCATGCTTTTTACTATTACAAGGGATTTTTTTTTTAAAAACTGTGTAAAAAATAAAAATAAAAGGTAAAATAAATAATAATAAAAAAATATATAAACGCGCCCCATCCCGAAGAACTTGCGTGCAGAAGCAAAAACATACGTGAGCAGCGCCCGCATATGAAAACGGTCTTCAAACCACACACGTGAGGTATCGCCGCGATCGGTAGAGTGAGAGCAATAATTGTAGCACTAGACCTCCTCTGTAACTCAAAACATGCAACCTGTTGAATTTTTGTAAATGCAGCCTATGGAGATTTTTAAGGGTAAAAGTTTGTCGCCATTCCACGAGCGGGCACAATTTTGAAGTGTGACATGTTGGGTGTCAATTTACTCGGCTTAACATTATCTTTCACAATATAAAAAAAAATAGCTAACTTTAATGTTGTCTTATTTTTTAATTAAAAAAAGTGTACCGTATTTATCGGCGTATAACACGCACTTTTTTCCCCTTAAAATCAGGGGAAAATCGTGGGTGCGTGTTATACGCCGATACTCCGAATTCCCCTGCTGAAAATGAGCGAGAGGAGCGAGCGGAGCCGAAGCCGAAGTACAATCGGCTTTACTCGGCTCCTCTCGCAGTCCCGCCCATCTCTGACTGCGCCGCTGACGGAGAAAGCCGAGTGTACTTCGCCTAGTCTCGGCTCCTCTCGCAGTCCTGCCTGTGACTGTGAGCAGACACGAGTCTAGGCGAAGTACACTCGGCTTTCTCCGTCAGCGGCGCAGTCAGTGGAGATGGGCGGAACTGCGAGAGGAGCCGAGTCCAGCCGAAGTACACTCGGCCCCGCTCGCTCCTCTCCACAGAAATCGGCGCCAAATTTTAAAAACCGCCGCGACTGACACGATCGCAAAGGCACTGGGCACGGCTGCAGATGGACAGATGAACACTGGGCACGGCTGCAGATGGACAGATGGACACTGGGCACGGCTGCAGATGGACAGATGGACACTGGGCAAGGCTGCAGATGGACACTGGGCACGGCTGCAGATGGACAGATGGACACTGGGCAAGGCTGCAGATGGACAGATGGACACTGGGCACGGCTGCAGATGGACAGATGGACACTGGGCACGGCTGCAGATGGACAGATGGACACTGGGCAAGGCTGCAGATGGACACTGGGCAAGGCTGCATGCTGCATTTAAATGTAAGTTTTTTTGTTTTTTTTTCCTTGAATTTCCCTGCTAAAAGTTTTTTTCCTTTAAATTCCCTCCTAAACTTGGGGTGCGTGTTATACGCCGGTGCGTGTTATACGCCGATAAATACGGTATTTTTTCCCCAAAAAAATCGCAAATACGGTGTGATATAAAGTATTACAATGACCGCCATTTTATTCTCTAGGGTGTTAGAATTTTTTTTTATAATGTTTGGGGGCTCTAAGTAATTTTCTAGCAAAAAAATTGTTTTTAACTTGTATACAACATATCTGAAAAAGATGCTTGGTCCTTAAGTGGTTAAACAACTCTCAGCTCAGCCACTGAAACTCGAGCTAACTTATACTTCAGTTTAACATTTCCTTACATATCCCCTTTAGCTATTCAAACTAAAGGGATCCACCACATAAACCAGCTGCAACGGGGGGGGGGGGGCTTTAGGGCGGTAGGGAGGGGAGCTTCTTGCAACGTCTTCTTCTCTGGCGACTGGCCCTTTATATAGGCACAAAACCAGCTTATGGAAGATTCTAATGGTCATATGACTGTAATGACAAATCACAACCCAACCTTCTAACCTTCCAGAACCTTCTTTACCACATGACCCAAACTGACCAATGGAACAACTCTTATTTAAAAACCTCATACTCCTGACTAAAATGCCGAAGCCACGGCCCCTTAAGGTAAAGAGGGCCTAAATAAGACTAACCCCCTTCCCCCCCATTCTTTGAAAAATGGCCAAGAAAACATAAATTCTGCCAGTGTATGTAAACTTATGAGCACAACTGTATATACAGTGCCTTGAAAAAGTATTCATACCCCTTGACATTTTCCACATTTTGTCATGTTACTACCAAAAACATAAATGTATTTAATTTGGATTTTATGTGATAGACCAACACAAAGTGGCACGTAATTGTGAAGTAGAAGGAAAATTAATAAGGCTTTTCAATTTTTTTACAAATAAATATCTGAAAAGTTGGGCTTGCATTTCAAGGCACTGTGTGTATGTGTATATATATATATATATATATATATATATATATATATATATATATATATTGTGAGGGGGTTAACTCGGTAGCGGGTGTGTGTGACCCCCTGGTTGGGCTCCCCACACAAAAACAGCCAGCAGACGGAGGTTGTGGTTTTCAAAATCAAAAGGTGCGGTTTATTTCTCTATGTACAGTGACAAAAACACAGCAAAGCCAAAAAGAAACAAACAAAATAAATCCTGGTCAGTTTGACCTCTGACTAAACATGCAGGTTTCCTAAACTAACAACTGGGATCAGCCTGGTGCTGTCCTAGTCCCTAAGTCCCTGGTTTAGTAAAAGTCCAAACAAATAGCCACACAGGCTTTGCCTCACCGCACAGGGGTTCACTCTCCCTAGACAGTCCACACAGGTCTGGTTCCAGGCATGAGCAAACACCTAATGAATCTGGGAGTTTTTATAGAGGCCTTAAACGAACTGACAGGCTTCAGCTGGTCTCATCAACTCCCTGCCTCACGACGCCCAGCACTCTCCCTAGAGGTATGAGTCATTCATGAGCCCACTAGCCTCAGCTGGGCTTCATCAACTCCCTAGTTGTATAAGTCGGCATAAAGCCTGAATCTGGGAGAAATATATCTACCCCCCTGGATGCAACCAGGTGACTTTACCTTCCTGCTGTCACATACCCCCCCCTCTTGTTTTAACCTTGGGGTTGGAACACCAGCAATCAGGCATTCATGTACTCGAGACAAAGCATCCACATTCTCCATTTGAACGCCAGGGCGATGCTTTACTGTGAAGTTGAATTCCTGTAGGGCCAGGAACCACCTATTCACTCTTCTATTTGTCTCCTTGTTTTGAGCCATCCACTTTAACGGAGCGTGATCCGTAACCATGTCAAAGTGCCTACCTAGCAGATAGTACCGAAGGGAATCTAGAGCCCACTTCACCGCTAAACACTCCTTTTCAACCGTGGCGTAATTTACCTCATGGGACTTCAACTTCCTGCTGAGGTAAATGACTGGGTGCTCTTCCCCGTTCCAGACCTGGGACAATACTGCTCCTAACCCCACATCTGACGCATCACTTTGTACGACAAAGTCTTTAGAGAAGTCGGGTGAGTACAACACTGGCTGGCTACATAAGGCTTGTTTCAAGAATTGGAATGCTGCCTCAGCCTCGGGGGTCCATTTAATCATGACCGACCCTTTCCCTTTCGTCAGGTTGGTTAGGGGCACAGCCTTAGAAGCAAAGTGGGGAATGAAGCGCCGATAATAACCCGCGATTCCCAGAAAGGCTCGTACCTGCTTCTTGCTGTTGGGACGTGGCCAACTCTGGATGGCCTCGACTTTGTTGAGTTGGGGTTTTATTACTCCCCTGCCAATGGTGTACCCAAGATATTTGGCCTCCTCCTGCCCAATGGTACACTTCTTGGGGTTAGCCGTAAACCCCGCTTCCCGAACAGAGTCCAGGACTGCTTGCACTTTTGGCAGATGTGAGGCCCAATCTGTGCTATGGACAATTACGTCATCCAGGTAAGCCGCAGCATACTTCCGATGGGGCCTCAGCATCTGGTCCATTTTCCGCTGGAATGTGGCCGGCGCATTCTGTAACCCGAACGGCATTCTCTTATATTGGAACGCCCCGTCTGGGGTTACAAATGCGGTTTTCTCTTTGGCCGACTTGGCCAGGGGAATTTGCCAATACCCTTTTGTGAGGTCAAGAGTCGTCATGTATCGGGCTGTTCCCAGCCGGTCGATCAACTCATCTATACGTGGCATGGGGTAGGTGTCAAATTTTGTAACTTTGTTCAACTGACGAAAATCGTTACAAAATCGCCAGCTCCCATCCGGTTTAGGCACCAACACAATGGGACTAGACCAATCACTTTGGGACTCCTCTATCACCCCTAAGTTCAGCATTTTCTGTACTTCCTCCCGTATTGCCTCCCGTCGGGCCTCTGGGATCCGATAGGGTTTTAACTTCACCCTTTCACCGGGCGGGGTAATAATATCATGCTCTACCCCAGATGTTTGTCCCGGCAGCTCAGAGAACACCTCCTTGTTGCGAAGCACAAACTCCTTAACCTCCTGTTGTTGGGGTTGTGACAAGGTGGCTGCTATTCCAACCTCCGGAATCACGCAACCAGTTTGAGCTGGTGCCCAAGTTTCTGCGACTAGGGACTCTCTATCCCTCCAGGCTTTCAACAGATTAACGTGATATATCTGTTCGGGCTTTCGCCTTCCTGGTTGTCTGACCTTGTAATTCACTTCGCTCACTTTTTCCATTATCTCGTAGGGGCCTTGCCATTTGGCAAGGAATTTACTTTCAACCGTAGGGACAAGTACCAATATCCTATCCCCCGGGGAAAAGGTACGGGTCTTTGCTCCACGGTTGTACACTCTCTGCTGTGCCAACTGCGCTTGGGCCAAATGTTCCTTCACGATGGGCATTACCTGTGCAATTCGATCTTGCATCAGGGCGACATGCTCAATCACACTCCTGTGGGGAGAACTCTCACTTTCCCAAGTTTCCTTGGCAATATCCAACAGCCCTCTTGGGTGTCTCCCATACAGTAACTCAAAGGGGGAGAATCCCGTAGAGGATTGGGGCACCTCCCTAATAGCAAACATCAAATAAGGAAGTAGACAGTCCCAATCCTTTCCATCTCTATCCACCACTTTCTTCAACATTTGTTTTAGGGTTTTGTTGAATCTTTCAACCAGCCCATCGGTTTGGGGGTGATACACAGATGTACGCAATTGCGTCACTTTGAACAATTTACACAGCTCTTTCATAACCCGGGACATAAAGGGTGTACCTTGGTCCGTAAGCAGTTCTTTACAAATACCCACCCGGCTAAAAACAAGAGATAGCTCTTTGGCTATGGTTTTGGCCGAGGTATTTCTGAGAGGGATCGCTTCTGGATAACGGGTGGCATAGTCCATTATAACCAATATGTACTGGTGCCCCCTAGCGGACTTGATTATAGGACCTACCAAATCCATTGCGATTCTCTCAAACGGGACCTCAATGATGGGTAGAGGGACCAGCGGGCTACGGAAATGTGGCATCGGGGCCGACCTCTGACACACAGGGCAGGAGGAACAATAATTTTCTATGTCCTTCATCACCCCAGGCCAATAGAATCTCTGTAATACCCTCTCTCGGGTTTTCTCTGTCCCCAGATGACCTCCAAGAATGTGCCCATGGGCCAACTCCAACACCAACTTCCTGTAAGGTTTGGGCACCACCAGCTGCTCAACGGTTTCTTCTGCCCTTTTTGCCACCCGATACAGTAGGTCCTTCTCTACGCTGAAGTATGGGTAAGTGCAGGTATTATCTGGGTTCACTAACTCGCCATCTATTTCCACTACGTTTTCCCGTGCCTTTATTAGGGCGGGGTCTTTTAACTGTTCTGTGGCAAAATTTTCCCTGTGAACCTCCAGATCAGAAAACTCCACAGACGGTAGGTTTTCGTCTGAGGAGGTGGGCTCCTCTCCAGTTTCTTGAGTCTCCCCTGCCAATACTGACAAGGGAAATTCTGGAGAGTCCTCACCACTCTCAGAGGAGTTCTGGCTATCACATTCCTGGTACATAGGGGCACCAGTGGGGGGCTCAGGATCATCCCACAGTTCCCAGAACTTCGGAAAATCCCTTCCCACAATGGCATCATGCGGTAATTGAGATACTAACCCCACTGGATGAGAGAGGGTACCTTTGGGGGTCTCGAAACACACTGTAGTCACTGGATACTCTCGGGTGTCCCCATGCACACAAATAACAGCTACCTTGCTATTCCCAGAGACCTCTGTTTTAACTAATTCAGCCTTTATCAGGGTCACAAGGCTACCTGAATCCAGTAATACCACAACATTTCTACCATTAATACACATTTTGCATAAATGTTTCTCAGTTCCCCGAATGGCAGTGCATGCGACTGTCGCACACAGCGACTGACGTCTGTCCATCAGAAAGTCACATTGCATGGGTTCCTCCACAACCGGGCAATTTGCTGCAATATGTCCCGCTTGCCGGCAGCGGTAGCAAACGATCCTTCTTGCGGCCTCTTGAGCCGCTGATTTCCCAGGCTGTTCTCGCCAAACTTGGGGTAGAGCTCCCACCCTCTCACTCTCTCCACCCTCACCCCTTGGAATCCTCTTATCCGCCCCTGGGGATGGTCTGGTCTTAGGGTGGAAAGTCCGAGAGTCTCTGGAAGAGGCCGTCAGGTTCTCTGTAGCCAAGTATCTCTCTACACGATCCACAAGTTTACCGGCCGTTTCTGGGTCTCCATGGCTTACCCACTTTTGAATGGCGGTAGGAAGAGCTCTCAAGAAACGATCCATCACAACACGTTCCACAATCTCCGGTGCGGACAAAGTCTCTGGCTGTAGCCACTTCCTGCTCAGGTGAATGAGATCATACATTTGAGACCTGGGGGGTTTTCCAAGCTGGAAAGTCCAGTTATGCACACGCTGAGCCCGGACAGCCAGGGTGACACCCAGCCTTGCCAATATTTCAGCTTTTAGCATCACATAGTCTTTTGCTTGGTCAGGCTCTAGGTCATAGTAAGCCTTCTGCGATTCACCAGTTAACAGAGGAGCCACCAGTCCAGCCCACTGCTCCTCAGGCCACTTTTCTCTTTCAGCAGTCCTTTCAAATGTGGTCAAAAATACCTCTGGATCATCCTCTCCAGTCATTTTTGTCAATAAACGACTCACCCCAAAGGACGCGGTATTAGTGGGACGGCTTTCCTCACTGGTCTGCGGACGTTGCTGCATTACTGCTTCCATTTGTTGTAGTCTCTGCTCTTGCTTCTGTAACAGGTCTATGAAGCGGGCCTCAGATTGCTGCTGGGCTTGTTGATGAGCTTGCTGCTGGGCTGCAAGGCTCCTTTGCAAACCTGCATTTGTCTGCTGTTGATTGGCATTTGCTAGAGCCAGCTGTTTCAGTATCTCCTCCATGCTGGCTTAAAAAAAACTGCCACTGGTTCTCCACCAACTGCGAGGGGGTTAACTCGGTAGCGGGTGTGTGTGACCCCCTGGTTGGGCTCCCCACACAAAAACAGGGCCAGCAGACGGAGGTTGTGGTTTTCAAAATCAAAAGGTGCGGTTTATTTCTCTATGTACAGTGACAAAAACACAGCAAAGCCAAAAAGAAACAAACAAAATAAATCCTGGTCAGTTTGACCTCTGACTAAACATGCAGGTTTCCTAAACTAACAACTGGGATCAGCCTGGTGCTGTCCTAGTCCCTAAGTCCCTGGTTTAGTAAAAGTCCAAACAAATAGCCACACAGGCTTTGCCTCACCGCACAGGGGTTCACTCTCCCTAGACAGTCCACACAGGTCTGGTT
This sequence comes from Rana muscosa, assembly GCA_029206835.1. NCBI lineage: Eukaryota > Metazoa > Chordata > Amphibia > Anura > Ranidae > Rana > Rana muscosa. Next base: position 78,485,066 of record CM055121.1, read on the forward strand.
CCAGGCATGAGCAAACACCTAATGAATCTGGGAGTTTTTATAGAGGCCTTAAACGAACTGACAGGCTTCAGCTGGTCTCATCAACTCCCTGCCTCACGACGCCCAGCACTCTCCCTAGAGGTATGAGTCATTCATGAGCCCACTAGCCTCAGCTGGGCTTCATCAACTCCCTAGTTGTATAAGTCGGCATAAAGCCTGAATCTGGGAGAAATATATCTACCCCCCTGGATGCAACCAGGTGACTTTACCTTCCTGCTGTCACAATATATATATATTGTAAGATTGGGGGTTGCTAGCTCTTGTGGTGGATGCGTATTTCCAGTGATGCAAGCCAGTCAGCAACTCTGTTTAAGGGCATGGTAGCCCATTTTAATTTAAAAGCACGAAAGTTCACAAACACATCTGTAGTATTCACAGGGGGGTTCCACCATTCCTGTATCTTTTATACTAACAGTAGCCTCGTAGCTTTACCTTCTAGCGATCCAGGCCTTTAGCCTAGGCCTGACGTCTGTTTCTCAGAGCCGAACAGTGTCCAAGAGTTTCAGCTTTCTCCTAGCTTCTCCTGGTCAGCACCTTTGTTGCTGTATCACTAATGGTGTCTGCCTCCTGCAGACATGCACCGCATTTGACTCCACTTCAGAGGGTGAGAGCCCACTCGACTCTCAGGCACACAGACTTCCTCTCTATTGGGTGGAGCCCAGATCCATAATCACCTCTGACTCCACTTCAGAGGATGAGAGCCCACCTGGCTCTCATGCACACAGACTTCCTCTCTATTGGGTGGAGCCCTGATCCATAATTACCTCTGAACTAAATAGCCCAAGACACAGCTGTTCCATCAGCGTGTCTTTCTCTACCAAATCTGGCATAAACCATCCCTCTTGAAGGTCGCACAAAGTCGCACCCTCACATAACCTCCCCCCTTGTTTCGAACCGGAGGGAGGAACACATGATCCCGTCACCATAAACGGGACACCTCTGTGCCAGCCATTGGCTGCGTAGGCCCATTTCTTTTTCGGGGTATGTGTCCACCAGCACTTCACCTTGTCGCCTCTGTGCCAACTATCCATAGCAGTAGTCCTAATCTGCCCAACCTTTTCTCTAAAGGGGCACTCCACCCACATCTTCTTCCGGGTGTACTTCCACCAGCCCTTCTTCCTGAACCATGGGCTCCCACTAATCTCTCTATCCCTTCTACCTTTTGGCCTCAGGACCCTTCTTTTTCCTCCCACAGACCTACTCTCCCGGGACTGTTGGGGACCCACTTTCATGACATCTGTCAGGGACTGGCCACTCTCACTACTTGACACAACATTAACCATCAACATTTGTTTCTCAGGTTCACCAACCCCTGTGTGGTCACTCTTGGCTACCAAACTATCTGTGATTAATACCATATCCTCAATAGCAATGTTCCACAAGGGGTTATTCAACACAATATGGTCATTCGGACCTCTTGTCCTGTTTGCTAGGACAGTGTCTATGGAGGGACCATCTACAGGCAAGCAGTTACTCCCTATGGGACAGTCCCGTAGTTTCACATCGCCCCCTGTTGTCCAACACTCCAATAACAATTGTCCTACCAACGCACATGTTCCACCACATTTTCCCACACCAATCTCTTTAACCATTTCTGTGTCCACTGGTACCTCAACCAATAGCTCGGAGTTGTCTGACAGTGCTCCACAGTGCTTCTCATACATATTTCCGTTACAGTTACCATCACTGTTATTTCCTGTCAAAGTGTCTCCGGGTACCTCAAACTGCACCTCTCTGCGCGTGATGGACTGAATTCCCACTACCGCCACGTCCGTTCCGGGCCCTTCCTTTACATGAGGTGTAGCGGGTGAGACAGTACGCGCGCCACGTACCAACCACTGCTCAGCCGCACCTCGGACCGCACCAGCAGGAATGCACCCCATCACACCCGCATACGGAGAGACTTCCACTATGTCTAATATCTCTAATTTCTCAAACAATTCCCCTGAGCGCCTTCCGCACATAACCGCCGCTGGAAGCACTCTCGCGGAGAACTGCGAGACAACTTTCCACAAAAGCAACCAACAGTGTAGCAATCAATTCTCATCAACATTGCTTAACAACGCATGTATCACCTGCGTCCACCGATTGGTATTATGCAGTACCATGTCGCCCTTCTGCTGTGGATACACGCAGGTTTATATTGGAAAGATTCTCACCAATTCCCACAACATCTCAGAAATTTCTAGACATGCCGTATCTAAACACAGAACTCTAGGAACTTTACCTTTACCAACGATGTGGAGGGACTCATTTGCTAAGGCGTGAGAGGCCGGGACACTTAAAAAGACCTCTACCTCAGAGGCAACTAACAAAATTTGCATCTCCCACTGAGCACTGCCAATCGCATGTGTCACACCCATCCTCTCACCTTCAGGAACACTGAGCCCTTCCAAATCGCTATCCACTACCTCATCAATCTGACATTCAACATTACCCATCTCTTTTGCTGTGGACAAAACCTCCGCTATGTATGCGCCCTTTTCAGATCCTTCCAACTGGAGAGGGTTAATTTCTGCAAAAGCCAACGCACCCGTGTCTACCGGCCCTGCAGCCTCTCTATTTAGCATAGCAGAAATTGTGTTCACTCCACTGTTACCCACTAAGCCTTCCTTGTTTAAATGCACTTGTGGCAAAACATTTTCAAACACAACAGGCTGCAATAACATAACTTCACCACTTTGCTCGGGTGGCGCTTCACTAAACCCATGAGGACTGTCAGCAGTGACAGACCGTAACAAGTCCTTATCAGTACAAGAAATTTTAAACATTTGAGTTTTACCATTTTTCTCATCACCAAGGTCAAGTACCCTTTTATCTATCAGAGCGGCACCACAGTTGTCCCAGGCAACCTCTGGCTCCAACACACAGAGCTCCCTGGAGGTTTCTAAGGACACCTCTGCAGCCTTAGATACTGTTGCCAAGGGGAATCGCATATCCTGCATAGCAATCACCCCTACCTCATTAAGCATCACATTACCATCAGCACATGTGTCATCAGCATTCATAAACATAGCAGTTTTATAAACTCTATCAAACTGTCCTTTGTCAAAACGCATGGCACCCTGCGTGCCTCTCAGCACACCACCCTTCCTCTCCACAGGAATTATTTTGCCCACTAGGGCATCTTCACAGTTGTCCTGGGAAACCACTTGCCTCACCACTGCAGGCTCCTTGGTGGTTTCCCTTGGCAACTGCACAGCACCTGTCACTAGGGAACATGGCATACCAACTGCCTTGGTCACCCCTAGCACATCCTTTCCAGCACTCCGCTGGATTACCTTAGCTGTACCCAGAGTCCATATGTCCCATTCAATTTTTGACCTCGCTGCAAGCAGGGTTTTATCCTGTGTCTCCCCACTGATCTGGGTAGCACACTGCAGCAAGTTCATTTTTTCACCTTCAGTGGATCTCCGCTCTGGGGTCACTTCCACTTCATTGTGAGCAACCACACAGTCAGCCTTTCCCATGATTTTAACAGGAACAGTCTTACCATTCTCTTTAGCATGGGTTGAAGACTTCAATTGAGGGCGTTGTCCCTTCTTTGCCATGCTCTCACAAGATGACGCCCCCTCCTAGAAACAGGGTAACATTAATCCCTCTTGGATTTTCCATCATCGCCTGCAGGCAAAGCATTAAGCCCAACAACACGATCAGCAGCTGTATTCCACAAGCTTGGACAAGAAAAGATCCCGTGGCCCAGCTGACCACATTCCAGGCATGGCACTTGGCGACTTTCTCCTGTTGCTATGGGAGACCACCTTCTCCCCGCTGATCTCTTGCAGCGCTCTTTAGACTGGACTGCTCCTAGAAAATTATCGTAGTCATCTCGGTTACTATACATCCCACGGTACACCTCCTGGTACTCCTCGATCAGAAAAGGTTGCACCAACTCAACCCAGCGATTTCTGGGCCATCTTCTGTAGGAAGCAATCATCGCAAACTCATCCAAAAAGTCCTCAACACATTCAGAAGGCAACATAGGCCGTATAAAGTCAGCTGTACGGATTTCTGCTTTGTTGCCATGGGCAACCACACCCATCTGCTCACTCTTTACACTCAGAGCAGGCTTCTCATACCTTTGCTTTGGTAAAGCCAGGGACAAAGGGCATTTAGAAACGTCATGCCCCCACTCACTGCACCGCAAACAGCGCACTTGGTTCTTAACCCTTTGCACATTGATAGCTGGCCATCTTGCACCAGCGTTGCCAGGGGCAACATGTCCTTCCCCTTTAACTTGGTTCAGTGCGGCCAAGTGTCGCCTGCACCAATCCACTGCAGACTCAGACTTTGGTGAACTCTCCATACTTGCAGACACCTGTGCACTCCTTTCACCAGTGTTGCTAGGGACAACACCAGCTCTGTCTCTCATCTCAGCAAACATGGCTTCCTTTTTGCGTTTTGACCTCCCCATCTCTGCAGGCAGGCCAACAACGTTTTTTTTTTTTTAACACAGCTCCAATTAACACAGGAAAATTTTGAAGTACTGTCTCCAAGACTTGCAAACAGCACACTTTCACATGCAGACTTCACTCTCTGCTTGAGCTCACTTTCACAGGCACATCACCTGTATACAACACAGTCCATTAATTGAACTCCTGTGCAGTTCACCTGGCTGCCACACACAGCTAGCAGCAGTTCACCGCAGAAAACTTTAACTTTTCCTTCAGATAGGCTGTTCATCACAGTATTGCTGTTAAACACACAGTTTCTTTTTACTCACTGTTTTTGGTATGCGAGGATCTGGAACTCTTCCAAAAACTGCCCGCATTCTCCACCACTTGTAAGATTGGGGGTTGTTAGCTCTTGTGGTGGATGCATATTTCCAGTGATGCAAGCCAGTCAGCAACTCTGTTTAAGGGCATGGTAGCTCATTTTTATTTAAAAGCACGAAAGTTCACAAACACATCTGTAGTATTCACAGGGGGGTTCCACCATTCCTGTATCTTTCATACTAACAGTAGCCTCGTAGCTTTACCTTCTAGCAATCCAGGCCTTTAGCCTAGGCCTGACGGTCTGTTCCTCAGACCCGAACAGTGTCCAAGAGTTTCAGCTTTCTCCTAGCCAGCACCTTTGTTGCTGTATCACTAATGGTGTCTGCCTCCTGCAGACATGCACCGCCTTTGACTCCACTTCAGAGGGTGAGAGCCCACTCAACTCTCAGGCACACAGACTTCCTCTCTATTGGGTGGAGCCCAGATCCATAATCACCTCTGACTCCACTTCAGAGGATGAGAGCCCACCTGGCTCTCATGCACACAGACTTCCTCTCTATTGGGTGGAGCCCTGATCCATAATTACCTCTGAACTAAATAGCCCAAGACACAGCTGTTCCATCAGCGTGTCTTTCTCTACCAAATCTGGCATAAACCAACCCTCTTGAAGGTCGCACAAAGTCGCACCCTCACAATATATATATATATATATATATATATATATATATATATATATATATTTACAATCACTTTAAAGACAGAGATTTTTATTTCACATGTTTTAAATTCATATGAACCCAAACTGCTGCATTATGGCAGTTAAACTTATTAACCTGGGACACATTTATAGCAATACATAAATAAAGAGCAGTGGCTCTGGTCCTAGCATCCCTGAGTATGGAGACAGATGTGCAATGCACAAAGTAGCATGGGTGCTGGGGAACTGGGTGGAACAGGTGGTTGGTGGTTGCCAGTGGAATTAGTGTCAGTGTTGTAGACAGGAGTCTTAGAGAAACTGCAGGAGGAACTGTGGCTGACAGTCTGTATGCCCATGGTAGTGTAGGGTATAACCCATGAGGCAGTTCTTGGACACAGCAGTGTGGAGACTATACCTTCAGTAGGGAGAACAGTCATTTGTCCAGAAGTCAAGCTGGGGTGAAGCACAGGTAAGCAGTAAGGATGAGACACATGGTCAGGAGACAAGCCAGGGTCATGCATAAGTAAGCAACCAGGATGAGAGATGTGGCCAAAAGATAAGCCGTGGTCATACATGGGTAGCAGCTGGAACATAGTCAGCATAGTCATTAGCTGGGCCAAGGTCATACACAGATCAGATAGAAGCATGTTTAAACATTAAGCTAAGGTCATGATCAGGAGTTCAGCACAAGGTCATAATCAGAAGTTCAGCAGAGAGCAGTGATGAGCAAGCCAAGTCAGCAACAGGTAATCATGTAACAAGGAATTAGGATAAAAGGAGCAAGGATCAAAGGTAGCTGAAGATCAACCAGCAATCCAACACTCTTACCCTTAACTAGGCTGTTTGGCAGTTCTGAGATTGGACAAGCATGGTCATGTGCAGGTTCATGCACACGTTCGCACAATGCGCTCACACATACTGATATGCAAACGAGCATGCCCACACAGGTTACTGGCAGGGACTCTTCCTCTGCATGCTGGGTCATATACACCCTTTTTATGGTTAATGTCCTGAGAAGCAGGCTTACCTTAGAGGTAGCCCCATCCTCCTTACAGTAGAACTGTGGCCAGGATCAGGGCATTTAAGTATTATTCATATTAAGCAGTAAATGATCCTTAAAACTTGCTCTAACTAAACCTCAGTAGCTACAGCCACCATGAAGCAAGTCATCCTTAAATGAGGTAGTTTACAGGCTACCAAATCACTGGTGGCAGGGAAAGCTAAACTCACAAGAGAAAGTGAAAATAAAACTGAGAAGCTTCAGCTGCATAAATACAATATCCAGCAGTGCATATTCCTCCATCCACTCTGTTTAGAATGGATGGAGAAATCTATTTATCTGTTTTCATTCAGCCCCTAAGCTGAACAAGATAAATCTAAGCATGCATGGCTAGCCTTAGTCTTTATGCTATACAGTTGAATGGTTGAGTGGTTTAGTAAACGGTTTACGGCAACACCACTCAGTCCACAAAAAAACTCAGTGTTGTCGGCCCAAAACTGTGTATACAAACTGAGGCATTTCTGGAAGATTAACAGCTATTTTTATGTGCAGAATATTTTAAGGAATAGAACAGGGAAATATGCATGTATTGCAGAGATGCACTGCATATTTTTGTTTTCTTTTTTTGCTTTGATATAGACGCTTAAGAGCCCATTTACACAGGGGCAACACGACTTCCAGCGCGATTTTATGAGGCAACTCAGACACGATTTGAGAATTAATCACAGCGCGACCTGGAGCTATTTACAAGGCAACTCCAAGTTGCCTGCAGGACAGGAGACATTCCAGTGGCCAATCAAACAAGAATCAGCTCTGTGGGAGGGAGGGGGGAGGGAGAGTTTTGCAAGAGAAATGTATGTTTTCTTCCTGGAGAGTTGCTCCTATTAAGACAGTGAGAGACGACTCCCATTGAAATGAATGGGTACAGGTCGCCTAGGAGTCGGATTGAAGTAGTACATGGACCTTTTCTGAAGTCGGAGCGACTGCAGTAGTGTGCATAAGGATGGCTCCATTAACTTACATTGATTTCTTCAGCCAGCGCGACCTGAGGCGACTAGGGGCGACCTGGGGCGATTTGGAGTCGGATCCAAAGACGCTCCTGTGTGAATGGGCTCTAATTAATGTGTCTTAAGAATTGCCACAGTTTTAGTTTAAAGGAACATAACAAAAATCCGGACTCAATCTAAGTAGTTTTGGCATTGCATGTCTGCTTCAAATCCAACAAAGTAAATTAGGTATACATTGATGTAAGAAGCTGACTCTTTTCTTTGTTGGATAAGGCGGTAGTTGCTTACATATTTATATTTCTTTACATTCTTATAAATGTTGTCTCCCATTTGTAATATTAAATGAGCTCTGTCTTGATAATGTGTTATATCAACCCAATATATATCCACACTCCAGCTTGGAAGCAACAACAGGATCCTTTATTGTCTTGGAGATATAAAGTGATTGTTATTGTTTCATTTGCTATCCAATCTACAATTTTTTTTGTTCATGGAGGATGTTTATTGCCTTTTCCCCCCATGTCTCAGCTCTCTCTATAAAATAGGGATGAGCTAAGGTTCATCCCAAACCTGCAAGAAACGGTTACATGACAACAGGCTGCTGGCCTAATCAGTTGCATCCATGAAATTCTCTGCCCCACGGCCAAACATAACAAAGGGGTGGTGGTGCCAGTGACACCATTGATAATGGTCAATGATGTCACCAGAATCCCTGTCAAACTGAGTTTGGTCCAAACCTTAACTTATCCTTACCAGCAATCCCTAGAAAGCAGCTATGAAATACTGTGAAAACATTGATGTTACTTTCAGAAGTCAGCTTGTATATAATGACTTTATCTCTCAATTTCTGACTGGTTAAAATTATATTTTTTTTCTATTGGCTGACAGCAGCTATGACATTAAAACTGTCAGCCAATAGGAAAAAATTAAAAATAAATCCAGTCAATCTAAAGGAGGTATGATATCATTGTAACCAGAAATACTTACTACACATGCAAGTTATGCTGCTGTGTAGGGATGGGCCCGGTGCTCGATTCGAACCCATGTTCGAATCGAGCATTGGGCGTTCGCTCGCTCGTCGAGCCCAGAACTATTTGGGCCGTTCGCATCACATTCGTGTGATGCGAGCGGCCCCGCAATGCATTGCGGCCGGCGCGGCCGGCGCAGTGCATTGCTGGCTGATGATTGGCCAAGCATGCACTGTGACCCCGCATGCTTGGCCAATCACAGCGCCCGAAACTCGGAGAGCAGTAATTGGCTACAGGCAGGACGCCTGTAGCCAATTACAGCTCAGGGGCTTTAGTACACGCCCCACCATTTAAAAGGCCGCCACGCCATCGGCCCCGGTCACATGAGTTCCGGCTTTAGGAGAGATTAGTCTGCTGATTCTGTCTTTGCTTGATACTGAAAGATTTGCTCTTCTTTGCTAAACCATTGGCTATTTCTTTGCTAAACCATTGCTACCTAAGTCATTGATCGTTCATTGCTGCTGATTGCACAGTTAGTGTGTTATTAGCTGCTGCTGGGGATTAGTCTGGTGCGTGCTTACTGTTAGTACAGTATTGCAGTAGTACCAACCGCAGTGCTGTTAGCACAGCATTGCACCCCAACAGCACCCATAGGACTTCTAGTGTGTTAGTGGCAGCAAACAGAGCTCCTATATTTTCTTCTCAGCAGCACCCATAGGACTTCTAGTGTGTTAGTGGCAGCAAACAGAGCTCCTATATTTTCTTCTCAGCAGCACCCATAGGACTTCTAGTGTGTTAGTGGCAGCAAACAGAGCTCCTATATTTTCTTCTCAGCAGCACCCATAGGACTTCTAGTGTGTTAGTGGCATCACACAGAGCTCCTATATTTTCTTCTCAGCAGCACCCATAGGACTTCTAGTGTGTTAGTGGCAGCAAACAGAGCTCCTATATTTTCTTCTCAGCAGCACCCATAGGACTTCTAGTGTGTTAGTGGCAGCAAACAGAGCTCCTATATTTTCTTCTCAGCAGCACCCATAGGACTTCTAGTGTGTTAGTGGCATCACACAGAGCTCCTATATTTTCTTCTCAGCAGCACCCATAGGACTTCTAGTGTGTTAGTGGCAGCAAACAGAGCTCCTATATTTTCTTCTCAGCAGCACCCATAGGACTTCTAATGTGTTAGTGGCATCACACAGAGTTCCTATATTTTCATCTCAGCAGCACCCATAGGACTTCTAGTGTGTTAGTGGCATCACACAGAGCTCCTATATTTTCTTCTCAGCAGCACCCATAGGACTTCTAGTGTGTTAGTGGCAGCAAACAGAGCTCCTATATTTTCTTCTCAGCAGCACCCATAGGACTTCTAGTGTGTTAGTGGCAGCAAACAGAGCTCCTATATTTTCTTCTCAGCAGCACCCATAGGACTTCTAGTGTGTTAGTGGCATCACACAGAGCTCCTATATTTTCTTCTCAGCAGCACCCATAGGACTTCTAGTGTGTTAGTGGCAGCAAACAGAGCTCCTATATTTTCTTCTCAGCAGCACCCATAGGACTTCTAGTGTTTTAGTGGCATCACACAGAGCTCCTATATTTTCTTCTCAGCAGCACCCATAGGACTTCTAGTGTGTTAGTGGCAGCAAACAGAGCTCCTATATTTTCTTCTCAGCAGCACCCATAGGACTTCTAGTGTGTTAGTGGCAGCAAACAGAGCTCCTATATTTTCTTCTCAGCAGCACCCATAGGACTTCTAGTGTGTTAGTGGCAGCAAACAGAGCTCCTATATTTTCTTCTCAGCAGCACCCATAGGACTTCTAGTGTGTTAGTGGCATCACACAGAGCTCCTATATTTTCTTCTCAGCAGCACCCATAGGACTTCTAGTGTGTTAGTGGCAGCAAACAGAGCTCCTATATTTTCTTCTCAGCAGCACCCATAGGACTTCTAGTGTGTTAGTGGCAGCAAACAGAGCTCCTATATTTTCTTCTCAGCAGCACCCATAGGACTTCTAGTGTGTTAGTGGCATCACACAGAGCTCCTATATTTTCTTCTCAGCAGCACCCATAGGACTTCTAGTGTGTTGGTGGCAGCAAACAGAGCTCCTATATTTTCTTCTCAGCAGCACCCATAGGACTTCTAGTGTGTTAGTGGCAGCAAACAGAGCTCCTATATTTTCTTCTCAGCAGCACCCATAGGACTTCTAGTGTGTTAGTGGCAGCAAACAGAGCTCCTATATTTTCTTCTCAGCAGCACCCATAGGACTTCTAGTGTGTTAGTGGCATCACACAGAGCTCCTATATTATCTTCTCAGCAGCACCCATAGGACTTCTAGTGTGTTAGTGGCAGCAAACAGAGCTCCTATATTTTCTTCTCAGCAGCACCCATAGGACTTCTAGTGTGTTAGTGGCATCACACAGAGCTCCTATATTTTCTTCTCAGCAGCACCCATAGGACTTCTAGTGTGTTAGTGGCAGCAAACAGAGCTCCTATGTTTTCTTCTCAGCAGCACCCATAGGACTTCTAATGTGTTAGTGGCATCACACAGAGTTCCTATATTTTCATCTCAGCAGCACCCATAGGACTTCTAGTGTGTTAGTGGCATCACACAGAGCTCCGATATTTTCTTCTCAGCAGCACCCATAGGACTTCTAGTGTGTTAGTGGCATCACACAGAGCTCCTATATTTTCTTCTCAGCAGCACCCATAGGACTTCTAGTGTGTTAGTGGCAGCAAACAGAGCTCCTATATTTTCTTCTCAGCAGCACCCATAGGACTTCTAGTGTGTTAGTGGCAGCAAACAGAGCTCCTATATTTTCTTCTCAGCAGCACCCATAGGACTTCTAGTGTGTTAGTGGCATCACACAGAGCTCCTATATTTTCTTCTCAGCAGCACCCATAGGACTTCTAGTGTGTTAGTGGCAGCAAACAGAGCTCCTATATTTTCTTCTCAGCAGCACCCATAGGACTTCTAGTGTGTTAGTGGCATCACACAGAGCTCCTATATTTTCTTCTCAGCAGCACCCATAGGACTTCTAGTGTGTTAGTGGCAGCAAACAGAGCTCCTATATTTTCTTCTCAGCAGCACCCATAGGACTTCTAGTGTGTTAGTGGCAGCAAACAGAGCTCCTATATTTTCTTCTCAGCAGCACCCATAGGACTTCTAGTGTGTTAGTGGCATCACACAGAGCTCCTATATTTTCTTCTCAGCAGCACCCATAGGACTTCTAGTGTGTTAGTGGCAGCAAACAGAGCTCCTATATTTTCTTCTCAGCAGCACCCATAGGACTTCTAGTGTGTTAGTGGCATCACACAGAGCTCCTATATTTTCTTCTCAGCAGCACCCATAGGACTTCTAGTGTGTTAGTGGCAGCAAACAGAGCTCCTATATTTTCTTCTCAGCAGCACCCATAGGACTTCTAGTGTGTTAGTGGCATCACACAGAGCTCCTATATTTTCTTCTCAGCAGCACCCATAGGACTTCTAGTGTGTTAGTGGCAGCAAACAGAGCTCCTATATTTTCATCTCAGAAGCACCCATAGGACTTCTAGTGTGTTAGTGGCATCACACAGAGCTCCTATATTTTCTTCTCAGAAGCACCCATAGGACTTCTAGTGTGTTAGTGGCATCACACAGAGCTCCTATATTTTCTTCTCAGCAGCACCCATAGGACTTCTAGTGTGTTAGTGGCAGCAAACAGAGCTCCTATATTTTCTTCTCAGCAGCACCCATAGGACTTCTAGTGTGTTAGTGGCATCACACAGAGCTCCTATATTTTCTTCTCAGCAGCACCCATAGGACTTCTAGTGTGTTAGTGGCAGCAAACAGAGCTCCTATATTTTCTTCTCAGCAGCACCCATAGGACTTCTAATGTGTTAGTGGCATCACACAGAGTTCCTATATTTTCATCTCAGCAGCACCCATAGGACTTCTAGTGTGTTAGTGGCATCACACAGAGCTCCTATATTTTCTTCTCAGCAGCACCCATAGGACTTCTAGTGTGTTAGTGGCAGCAAACAGAGCTCCTATATTTTCTTCTCAGCAGCACCCATAGGACTTCTAGTGTGTTAGTGGCATCACACAGAGCTCCTATATTTTCTTCTCAGCAGCACCCATAGGACTTCTAGTGTGTTAGTGGCAGCAAACAGAGCTCCTATATTTTCTTCTCAGCAGCACCCATAGGACTTCTAGTGTGTTAGTGGCATCACACAGAGCTCCTATATTTTCTTCTCAGCAGCACCCATAGGACTTCTAGTGTGTTAGTGGCAGCAAACAGAGCTCCTATATTTTCTTCTCAGCAGCACCCATAGGACTTCTAGTGTGTTAGTGGCATCACACAGAGCTCCTATATTTTCTTCTCAGCAGCACCCATAGGACTTCTAGTGTGTTAGTGGCAGCAAACAGAGCTCCTATATTTTCTTCTCAGCAGCACCCATAGGACTTCTAGTGTGTTAGTGGCATCACACAGAGCTCCTATATTTTCTTCTCAGCAGCACCCATAGGACTTCTAGTGTGTTAGTGGCAGCAAACAGAGCTCCTATATTTTCTTCTCAGCAGCACCCATAGGACTTCTAGTGTGTTAGTGGCATCACACAGAGCTCCTATATTTTCTTCTCAGCAGCACCCATAGGACTTCTAGTGTGTTAGTGGCAGCAAACAGAGCTCCTATATTTTCTTCTCAGCAGCACCCATAGGACTTCTAGTGTGTTAGTGGCATCACACAGAGCTCCTATATTTTCTTCTCAGCAGCACCCATAGGACTTCTAGTGTGTTAGTGGCAGCAAACAGAGCTCCTATATTTTCTTCTCAGCAGCACCCATAGGACTTCTAGTGTGTTAGTGGCATCACACAGAGCTCCTATATTTTCTTCTCAGCAGCACCCATAGGACTTCTAGTGTGTTAGTGGCAGCAAACAGAGCTCCTATATTTTCTTCTCAGCAGCACCCATAGGACTTCTAATGTGTTAGTGGCATCACACAGAGTTCCTATATTTTCATCTCAGCAGCACCCATAGGACTTCTAGTGTGTTAGTGGCATCACACAGAGCTCCTATATTTTCTTCTCAGCAGCACCCATAGGACTTCTAGTGTGTTAGTGGCAGCAAACAGAGCTCCTATATTTTCTTCTCTGCAGCACCCATAGGACTTCTAGTGTGTTAGTGGCAGCAAACAGAGCTCCTATATTTTCTTGTCAGCAGCACACATAGTACCTATAGTGTGTTAGTGTCAGCACCCATAGGACCTACAGTGTGTTGTGAGCACACATAGGAGTTCTATTTTTTATACTATATACACTACCGACTACAATGGCTGGAAGACCGCCAAGGAGAGGCAGAGCGTGCCGAGGCAAGAACACAGGGCAGGCAGGCTCTGTTTCTAGAGACAACAGTGCTGGCCGTGGACGTGGTCGTGCATCGTCATCAGCACGTGGCCATGGGACACGCTTGTCTTTGTTTTCGGCAGCTGGACATGTGGAGCCGCATCATGCCGAAGGCTTGGTAGAATGGATGACCAAGCCCTCCTCATCCTCCTCATCCTCTCTCACCCAGGCTCAGGGTACTGGCAGAGCAGCTGCCAACGCGTACTCAATGGCATCATCAGCCACCCCTTCCCTAGACCCACCATGTCCTCCTGAGGAGTCCCCCGAACTGTTTGAGCACAGTGTTGGGTACATGCTCCAGGAGGATGCCCAACGATTCGAAGGCTCGGATGATGATACCCAGCTTGAGGAAGTCAGTAGTGTGCGCGCAGAGAGAGGGGATGCTGAAGGACAGCAATCTGGCAGTAGTGTTCCACCAGCTGCAGCTTACTGCCAGGTTTGCTCTAGTGGTGAAGAGGGAGGGGATGATGAGGTCACTGACTCCACGTGGGTGCCTGAAGGGAGAGAGGAGGAGGAGGAGGAGGATGCAGCGTCACATGTCCAACGAGGCAGGATGCCCCCTGGAGGCCAGCTAGAGGCCAGCACAGCAACTGTACCACACCGCAGAGCTCCGCCTGTGCAGGGCGCTGCCTCTGCACGTTATCACAAAAGTTCTTTGGTGTGGGCCTTTTTTGAGACGAGTGCATCAGATCGCACCACTGCTATTTGCAATATTTGTCTCAAGCGTATCTCGCGTGGCCAAAACATCAGCCGCTTGGGCACCACAAGCATGAGCAGACATATGTCGACCTGCCATGCAGCTCGTTGGCAAGCACACATAAAAGACCCACACCAAAGAACAAAGCGGACCTCTCCTTGCTCCTCATCAGCTGGGATCTCCATCCCCACTATATCTTCAGTCCTCTCTGAAAGCTGCTCTGAGAGGACTGAAGGTGTAGAATTAGGTGTGTCACAACCAAGTACTTGCAGTACACCGACGTCCGATTGTAGCAGGCAAATTTCCCTGCCCCAGCTGCTGGACCGTCGAAAGAAGTATACTCCCAGCCATCCACATGCCCAGCGGTTGAATGCTAGCTTGGCTAAATTGCTAGCACTTCAACTGCTGCCTTTTCAGTTGATAGACTCGGCCCCCTTCCGTGAGTTTGTTCAATGTGCGGTTCCTCAGTGGCAGGTTCCCAAACGCCACTTTTTCTCACGGAAGGCGATTCCGTCTCTCTACTGGCATGTGGAAGGCAATGTCCATGCCTCGCTGGACAGGGCGGTCAGCGGTAAGGTGCATATTACCGCTGACTCATGGTCCAGCAGGCATGGACAGGGACGTTATCTTTCTTTCACGGCCCATTGGGTCACTCTATTGGCAGCTGGGAGGGATGCAGGACAAGGTGCAGTAGTGTTGGAGGTTGTTCCGCCACCACGCCTCCAAAATGCTACTACTGGTTGTGACACACCTCTCTCCTCCACCCCCTCCTCTTCTTCTTCCTCCATGTCCTCTTCGAGTGCTCTGTCCTCGGAACCAGCGGTGCTCCGTAGGCGTACAAGGGGCTACGCGAGTACGCAGGCAAAAAGATGCCATGCCGTGCTTGCGCTGGTGTGTTTGGGGGACAGGAGCCACACTGGGCCAGAGGTTCTGGCAGCTCTGCAGGGGCAGGCCGAGAGGTGGTTGACGCCACGCCAGCTTAAGCCAGGAATGGTCGTTTCTGATAATGGCACCAACCTCCTCTCCGCCCTGCGACAGGGGCAGCTCACCCATGTGCCCTGTATGGCTCACGTCCTCAACCTGGTGGTGCAGCGGTTCTTGGGCAGGTTCCCAGGCTTACAGGATGTCCTGAGGCAGGCCAGGAAAGTCTGTGTGCATTTCCGCCGATCTTATAATGCCAGTGCTCGGCTGACTGAGCTGCAAAAGGAGCTGAACCTGCCCAAGAACCGCCTAATATGTGACATGCCCACCAGGTGGAACTCAACGTTGGCCATGCTGCAGCGACTGCACACGCAGCAGAGGGCCATCAATGAGTACCTTTGCGACTACGGCACCAGGACAGGGTCAGGGGAGCTTGGCTTTTTTTCCCCACGCCAGTGGAGCATGATCAGGGATGCATGCACTGTCCTCTCACCATTTGAGGAGGCCACGAGGATGGTGAGCAGTGACAGTGCATGCATCAGTGACACTGTACCTCTTGTCCACCTGTTGGAGCATACGCTGCGTGGGATAATGGACAGGGCACTTGAGGCAGAACAGAGGCAGGAAGAGGAGGACTTCCTTGTCTCTCAAGGCCCCCTTTATCCAGACAATGTTCCTTCTGTCCCACCCATCACACAGGAAGAGGAGGAGGAGGAGGAGGAGGAGGATTGTGTGAGCATGGAGGTGGAGCCTGGCACTCAGCATCAGCAGCAGCAGTCTTTTAGGGATGATGTACAGTCCCAACAAACCAGTGGACTTGTACGTGGCTGGGAGGAGGTGGCTGGCGATCATGTCATCCTCAGTGACCCAGAAGACTCCGGACCGAATGCCTCAGCTAACCTACGCTGCATGGCCTCCCTGATCCTGCAAAGCCTGCGGAAGGATCCTCGTGTTCTTCGGATCAAGGAGAGTGACCATTACTGGCTGGCCACTCTCCTTGATCCACGGTACAAGGGTAAGGTTGCGGACCTTATCTTGCCGTCGCAGAGGGAGCAGAGGATGAGACATCTCAGGGAGGCCTTGCAGAAAGGTCTGTGCAACGCGTTCCCAGAAACTGGGAGGTTACAAACTCCTGGTCCTGGACGACGAGTTGCTGAGGCTTCGGTCAGTAGCAGAAGGAGCGGTGGGGAAGGTGGACGTCTGACCGATGCGTTCAGACAATTTTTTAGTCCGCAGCCCCAAGGTATGATCGGTTCCAGCAACCATCACCAGCGTCTGATATACATGGTGCAGGAATACCTAGGGGCAAGGTCAGACTTGGACACCTTTCCCACCGAAAATCCTCTGGCTTACTGGGTCCTGAGGATGGATCACTGGCCAGAGCTTGCACAGTATGCAATTGAGCTACTGGCCTGTCCTGCATCCAGCGTTCTTTCCGAACGCACATTCAGTGCTGCTGGAGGATTTGTCACCGATCATAGGGTGCGCCTGTCCACCGACTCGGTTGATCGACTGACCTTCATAAAAATGAATCAGTCTTGGATCACCACCAGCTACCAGACACCTGAAGCGGATATAACGGAATAATTTATAATGTCACATCCCTTCAAGACTGCCTATGCTGATGCTGAGTGACTGTCCTGTTATGTTCACTGACTATCCTCTTCCTCCTCCTCAATGATCCATGCCACCACACCAGTGCCTAAGGCACAATTTTTCAGCCCCTGTATAACAGGGGCGTGTAATTACAATTTTTTAAAAAGATGCTTCGCAACAGGTGTGACTGCTGTGCTCAGAGTACAGTATCTGTGAGGGGTTGCAGTGTTGTGGCACCAGCACCAGTGCCTAAGGCACAATTTTTCAGCCCCTGTTGGGGCGTGTAATTACAATTTTTAGGCAATGCTTTGCAACAGGTCTCATTGCTGTGCTCAGAGTACAGTATCTGTGAGGGGTTGCAGTGTTGTGGCACCAGCACCAGTGCCTAAGGCACAATTTTTCAGCCCCTGTATAACAGGGGCGTGTAATTACAATTTTTTAAAAAGATGCTTCGCAACAGGTGTGACTGCTGTGCTCCAAGTACAGTATCTGTGAGGGGTTGCAGTGTTGTGGCACCAGCACCAATGCCTAAGGCACAATTTTTCAGCCCCTGTTTAACAGGGGCGTGTAATTACAAATCTTGATCTAATAGTTCACAGCAGGGCCCATTCCTGCGCCCACCAAGAGTAACTATGAGGGCCTACAGTCTTGTGGCAACACCGTCCACCACCACCACCACCACCAAAGGCCCAATTTTTCTGCCCTGTTCAACAGGTGCATGCAATTACAAATCTTGATCTAATAACTCACAGCAGGGCCCATTCCTGCACCCACCAAGAGTAACTGTGAGGGCTTACAGTCTTGTGGCAACACCGTCCACCACCACCACCACCACCACCAAAGGCCCAATTTTTCTGCCCGGTTCAACAGGTGCATGCAAGTACAAATCTTGATCTATTAACTCACAGCAGGGCCCATTCCTGTGCCCACCAGTCTTGTGGCTACACCAACATCTAATAGGGCAAATTTCTGCAGAGTATATACGGCAGGCCCCTACTTTCAAACATCCAACTTACAAACGACTCCTACTTGCAAACGGCAAGAGAAAACAGGAAGTGAGAGGAAATCTACCCCTAGGAAGGAAAATTCTATCCTGTTAGATTTAATTTGGGAAAAAGGTATCTCCTCTCTACTGATGCTTTATCACCAATCCTTGTTTCAATTAAAACCCCACTTTTCCAAAAACATTTGTCATTGGGACAGAAAGTGAGGTGACATGTTCTGAACAGATGTGCAAAGACAGCAAATGTTACAGGGGTGATAACCCCTCCCTATGTTCTCCAAAAAGCTTAAAAATTGATTTTTTGGGGATGTAGCTACACTTCATAATGTACCTGTTCAGATTCTACTTAAGAACAAACCTACAGTCCATGTCTTGTTTGCACCACCTATATACTGCTGTTCAGAGTATATAGGGTTGTAGGTATAGGGTTTTATTTTGGGTGCGGGGTCCCCCTTAGTATCCATACAAGACCCAAAGGGGCTGGGGTGGGGGGGGGGGGGTGATGGGGTAGCCATGCCATTTTTCTCAAGGATTTTCAGCCATATGGCGGCCAGGACAAGACATGACATTAAAGCCGCAAGTGGTTTTAAATGGCTTCTTTTTTTCCTTTACAAATGTCATTTTGTGCAAGGACAGTTCTAAACACGGGAAACACATGCCACTTCACAGGCATACTTTAGACACCCCCCAGGTACCATATTTAAAGGAAAATTTCACTTTTTTTTTTTTCACTTTATGCATCATTAAAATGACTGCTCCCGAAAAAACTTTAGTTTTTAAAATTTCTTTTTGCATTGATATATGTCCCCTGGGGCAGGACCCGACTCCCCAAACCTGTTTTATGACATTAACATGCATATTGGCCGTTGTAATTAGCAATTTTGATTTCGAACGTTCGCGTCCATTATAACGAATAGGGTTCGAAAATTTGCGCGAACTTTCGGTCCGTTCGAAGGTTCTGGTGCGAACCGAACCCGGGGGTGTTCGGCTCATCCCTACTGCTGTGGACATCTAACTTCTGATAGTAAAGGTGGATTTTACATCTATGCACTGGTCTTGTGCATATAAAGCCTCGTACACACGCACGCTTTTCTTGGCAAGAAAGTTGCTGGGAGAGCTTTTTGCCGTGAAAACCGTGCGTGTGAATGCTTTCTCGGCGAGAAAACTGCCGGGAATCCCGACGAGAAAAATAGAGAACCTGCTCTCTATTTTCTTGTCAGGATTCTCGGCAGAGCACAAAGCCATTTCTCCTTGTGCTCATAATCACAGATGTCATCTTAATGTAATAATGCTTCTTAAGCTAAAATTCACTCACCTTCTATTCGGTTCCCATTCATTCAAAACAAACAGCATCACCACATAGCTAGGTTCATCTTGGCATCACAGCAAAACACTGGTCGCCGACGCCCTAACAGCGTCCTTTTATTAAACTCCCAGCAGGAAGTGATGTCACAACATGTGACCTCCTCCATAGGAAGTGAGGACACAGCATCTGACCTCCATGGGAGTGGTTATCACAGGATCTCCTCTTCACACAGGAAATGTCCATACAAGGATATCCCTTCCAACAGGGTTATTTAAATACATACAATACATGAATACACTGATGGCTAAAGTCTTATGGGCGTGTCTGGGCAGGGAAAGCGTGTATGGCTTTTAAACATGGACGCTTTCCCTGACTCTGAAAACACTCACAAGCTCTCATATTACCGCTGATAGGAATCCTTATTCTACGCTATTCCATAGAATAACGCATATTCAGATTATACTATTATTGCTTGTGGGAGGCTATCTGCAGGCGCGCGCTACGAATCCCGACCAATCAACACATCATCGAGACAAGAGCGCACATCTGCCTATAACCAATAATGTCGTTGCAGAGCGAGCATATCCCCTCCTCAACGATCGTCCGTGCTAATGCACAGAGGGCCCCTCGTCGGTGGGCATATCCCCACGCTGTAAACATCAAACTCCAACCTCAAGACGTTTTCCACTACCAGACGGGATTCAACCAGCCTCAGACTGCCCCAGTCAGCTCTTTAGAACGGGTTGCGGAAGTACTAACACTGGGTGACACTATGACAATACATATTAAATACATCTTCATAAAATTTTCCACAACAGTCCTCCATTTTTTGTCATATGCACCCATGTGTCTTTCGATGCCTTCTTACACCTGGAAATGAATCAGTCCTTACAGTCCATACAAGTCCATAAAAAGGAAAACACGGCTTGACATGTAGACTCTGTTCTTCAGGAGCATGACTTATAAAGGAGGACACGACATGGTGAGCTGTAGTAATCGCTGTTCGGTCTGTGATCCTCTGTCTTGTACGTGGGTCCAGCTTCGGGGCATCTCATCAAGGAAGTTGTGGTCATCTGTTCGGACTCTGGTCACGCGTCCAACCAGGCAACAGGAGCACCTCGTCACGACATATGGAAAGAATAGAAATAAAAAACAACATGAGTATATATATTCCCACTTCCTTTAACCACGATCCGCTGTAAAATAAAAATTAGATCCCCAAAGATTCCCAGACCCTTAAAAGGACTCCCAACCTTCACTTAGCTACAGCTCTGGCTTCAACAGTTATATGAAGAATCCCATCCTCAATGGATGAGAATTGTTCAATTGTATCTTAAGCTCAAGCCCCCCCACCTTGTACATGCAGGACACCATGCCCAGACCTGGTCGGGGTTGGTGAAAAATTCCCTTCTAGCTGTCCCTGCCATTCTTAATTTCTCTCGCGCCATCAGATCCTCGCGATCGGCCACGACATAAGATGCTGGGACAGCTTCACCATCACGCATGAACCTCTTGCATTGGGGGAATTACCTTATAAGCTGCAGATCCGCATAAGCAACAAACTAAAGTTCAAACACACTTGTGGGCTACCTAGATACCCAAACCGACAAGAGGCAGAGCTATTAAAACTAACCAATTTTACCCTCTAAAAATGCATTGTTATATTCCATTCACAAGTGTCTGTTTGGAGTCTTCACCAGTTTGTCAAAACTCCTCATACATTTAATAACATCATAAATGGCATGTACCGCTGTCATCGCTGGGGTACTAAAACTCGGTGGAGACTCAGAACAGACCTAGCAATCGGTCCTGTTCGCTTTCTGAGCTAGTCAGGAAATACACTTTAAATAATAACTTGGGATGCTTTTCATCGTTACCCTTGCTAAAATTTACTAAACAAAAAAATATAAATAAACAAAGATACTACTCATTCTTTGGTGTGGTTGAGCCGCTTCTTGCAGTGGCTGGCATGGTCTCATCCCTCAAGCTTCTTTACAATGACCCAGTCACCTGGTTGGAAAGAATGTAAACCGGTTATTGTGTCAGGGTCCAGGAGGAACTCATGAACTCTGTGGTAGACATTTTGAAGTTCATGTCACAGCGATCGCACCCACCCCATCAGCCGAGAATGTAAGTGACAGCTAATGAGGAAAGTACAACCCTGGTTTTGGTTGACCTCCAAACAACCCTCATATGACAATAACCCAGACATCGGGACTGTGGTCACTGCATAACCTGTGCGTAGCTTACAATACCTGGAACCATTGACAAAAGGTTCTTAGCATCTGGGATGAGAACCTACTTCACCAGACTGCTGCTTGCTGATTCAAATTCTATCAAAGAAAGACAGTCTTGGCACAAACTTTGTTAGAATTACAGAGGTTAACGTTATTTGTTAAAAAAAAAAAACTGTAATTCTTACATTTATCATCCCCCCCCCTTTTCTTCCTCATTAGAAACTGAAGGAAGAACTGCAGGATTTAGAGTGGTGCAGGAAACAAGAAACAATGAAATAGCCTATGATACTTTTACCTCCTTAGACTCATGTATTTATCCATATGTACAGCTGTCTACATACAGCTGCTCTCTATGTACATACTCTTTCAGAAACTCCTTGGACCTGAAAAATACTTATAAGCAAAATCATTACTCTATCCTTCATATTTAACTTGCAAAGAATGGTAAACAATAATGACATTCCTGTACATTGGTAAATTGTCAATGACATTCTTTCAAAACCGATTCAAACAAAACCCTCTGTAACCCTTACTCTTCCCGTTCCTACAAAAATACAACAGCCGCGACGCATCAGAGGATCGCCGCGGTAATTTCGAACATATTCACGTTACTACATACAAACATTCCGATACAAATGTGGGGGAGATACTTCATAGTTTCCAAAAAAAAAAAAAAAACAGCCAGAATTCTACCTTCACTCTATCAGCAATAGAAAAAAATACAATGGGAAAAACATGAGAGCAGCCCAAAAACGTTGCATGGACCAGCCATACAAAGTTCAAACAAACGGGCGAAAGAATTTAACCACCGTTCCTCATCTGAGATTTACAAAAGCGTGTACTACACCTCCATCAACACTCATCATTACAGATTTCTGAAGCCGCATCTGAACTACATCCACTCCAGAGGGATACCCAAAATAGTATCCTCGGACCACCTATGTTAATCTTTTTGTGGTTCAAAGGCCTTTCCCCCAAAACAAGGCTTCGTGCACCGTGTGGCCATCTGACTGTGGGAAGCCTCCATTCCTTCCCTTTGCACAGACCTCCTTGTGTCCATGGCGATTCGAAACGGCTTATCGTCTTAACCCTGCGTCCAGGGTAAACCGTTGCACCCATTTCGGAGAGTACCGCCTGGTGTCTTCTTCTACGGTGGATTGATGGACTACAACCACTATATCTGTTCCAGTCCCCCAACTAGAAATCTAACCGAGGCATTATCACCCCCCGAATTAGGCCTCTACCCCTCACAGTGTATGCATACACAAGCGTTTTCCGCTATACACCCATACACTGTGTCGCCAGATTAAACCACACAGAACACTTACGCCCGCTTACCACCTACAGAACAATGTGGCTTCTCTCTGTATCTAGATGTTACAACAATAATGGTGATGCCCCCCGTACTACTCTCTACCCAAAACTGTATTACAGTACAAAACTTCACAAAACTGGAACAAAATATAAAACACCCTTTTTCAAATGCCAAAATGCTTTCCATTTTCCTTCCAAGCACAAATCTCATTGCCCACTTTTCAGAAAACCCCAAGCTCCTTCCACCAACTTCCTGCTGATACATAAATGCTGAAAAGAACTTCCTGTGGCATGCTCAGCTCTCAAAAAAAAAAAAACTGGTTTATTTACATATCAACGTACAGGAAAAGGGAGGGGGAGGGGGGAGCCTAGCCCCATCACCTTGTCTATTAAGACACCATGGCTAAACATCATATATTTCAACAATTTAAAAAAAACCTTTGGAACAAACCCCCCTTTTGCAAATGGGAGGGAATCCCCCCTGACCCAAACATCCCCTGGAGGTCAAACCACAAGTTTCGAGACTCAAATACAAACTCCTGCCAAAAGATGGCTATACAGTACAAGCTTCAAAAACAATTAATTGCCTTCTGGGAAACTCCCAAATATTTAAACATAAAAACACACACCACTGTACAAAAACTCAGTTAAAGTTAGTCTTACAATCTATCAAAATTCAGTGTAAGGTAGGGATTTCACTTAAAACCAAAATCCAATACAAAAACCGCCACTCTTATACTGCAAAGTCATCTAAACATGCAATAGCTTACATTCACTTAAATGAAAACAGAAAAATCCCCATCCCAACACCATCTGCCTCGAGTTTGCATGCTGTCTCCGTGCCCGCGTCGGTTTCCTCCGGGCACTCCGGTTTCCTCTCACACTCCAAAGACATGCTGGTAGGTCAACCAGATCCCGTCCATAAATGGGCCTCAGCATGTGCATGTGCCCGCAAGCGCGTCGGGACCCCTCGGGGAAAGACCGCGCTATATCAAGATACCACTCTACTCAACTCAAGAGGCGATGTTTAGAAAAACGAATTTAAACCAGCGAATTTAACATTAAACAAAACAGCCTCTCAGTATGTCATCCCGGTGTCTCACCACTCTGGGACGACCCACAGGCCAAACTGTAAACGCCAACAAGAACTGCGCCTCCAAATCACCTTTTTAATTCGCACCAAACATCGAAATCTGCCCCAAAACCTGCGAAATTCCACCGACAAGATAGCTGACGAATGCCACAGCACGGTCACATGGCATCACACCCAAAGGAAAGGTGGCTGCACCTTCCCTTATAGGATGACCCACAGGCTAAAGAGAAACTGCACCTCTCAAATTGGCCGATAAGCCAGGCCACAACAAAATGGTGGATGAAATCTGGACCACAGCAAGATGGCCGACAAAAGCAGGATCTCTTCACTAGAAAATCAAAAATGTTTTTCTCCACAAAGACAGACTACACAATTGAGATTCACACTCAACCATAGACACACACTTTAGGCTACTTCAACTCAGACCCTTTGGCCAACTAAACAGCACATTTAAGAAATGTTAGTTATATGAAACACAACTCAAAACATACACTCCTGTCCCTACCCAAGTTCACACACACACACAGTGGCATCAGCTTCCATAACAAGCCATCGCACAGACATACTATTGTCTGGCTTCTAGCAATGCCTGGCCACTTGAATATGC
The DNA here is from genome assembly GCA_029206835.1 of Rana muscosa. Classification (NCBI taxonomy): domain Eukaryota; kingdom Metazoa; phylum Chordata; class Amphibia; order Anura; family Ranidae; genus Rana; species Rana muscosa. The sequence continues at coordinate 78,509,637 of CM055121.1, forward strand.
GGCAGGAACTTTCAACTCAAAAACCAAACCCTTTTCTTAAAATATTTTTACACTTATGGGGACATGTGTCTTGGTCCCATTCAAAGGCAAAAATTACAATCTATCCATTTTTATTTTTCATAGAAATCACAAACACTACACACATACAGTATATTGTTGCTTGTACATCAGATTATCATCCCTCAGGGCGTAGCCCTTCCAGCATAAAACTCCTGCATGCTATTTACAGAGAGTCACCAACTTTCACCATTGTAACTGATAGATGATGGCTGCCCCTGCCCCACTAAAGCACATGGCACACAGGGACCAGACTTTGAAAAAATACAAATGGCTCAGCTACCCACATATATTGAAGGCTGCACTAAATCCCACATCTAGACCTTAATTTCATACACAATATACAGTTTCCATATGCATCCACACAGGCACACGCAGGCACACGCAGGCACATGATCAAAATCACACATACACATACGATCGGATTCACAGACATCCACACACAGACATCCACCCACAGACATCTCTCATACATTTCTCATACAGCCCGCATTATTTCAAAAAGACAAAAAATTTGTTATTTTACAGAGCAGAGCCCCCCCATGCATCGGAACGTAGATCCACTCTCCCCCATCTCGACCCGATGCCTAAAGGGGGCCCCATATACTCCTACCTGGCTCGCCATCCTGTTAACGAAGTTGTGCTCATAATCACAGATTTTATCTTAATGTAATAATGCTTCTTAAGCTAAAATTCACTCACCTTCCATTCGGTTCCCATTCATTCAAAACAAACAGCATCACCACACAGCTAGGTTCATCTTGGCATCACAGCAAAACACTGGTCGCCGAATCCTTTTATTAAACTCCCAGCAGGAAGTGATGTCACAACATGTGACCTCCTCCATAGGTAGTGAGGACACAGCATCTGACCTCCATGGGAGTGGTCATCACAGGATCTCCTCTTCACACAGGAAATGTCCAAACAAGGATATCCCTTCCAACAGGGTTATTTAAATACATACAATACATGAATGCACTGATGGCTAAAGTCTTATGGGCGTGTCCGGGGAGGGAAAGCGTGTATGGCTTTTAAACATGGACGCTTTCCCTGACTCTGAAAACACTCACAAGCTCTCATATTACCGCTGATAGGAATCCTTACTCTACGCTATTCCATAGAATAACGCATATACAGATTATACTATTATTGCTTGTGGGAGGCTATCTGCAGGCATGCGCTATGAATCCCGACCAATGCTGATCAACACACCACCGAGACAAGAGCGCACATCTGCCTATAACCAATGATGTTGTTGCAGAGCAAGCATATCCCCTCCTCAATGATCGTCCGTGCTAATGCACAGAGGGCCCCTCGTCAGTGGGCATATCCCCACGCTGCAAACATCACACTCCAACCTCAAGACGTTTTCCACTACCAGACAGGATTCAACCAGCCTCAGACTGCCCCAGTCAGCTCTTTAGAGCGGGTTGCGGAAGTACTAACACTGGGTGACACTATGACAATACATATTAAATACATCTTCATAAAATTTTCCACAACAGTATGCTTACCTGTCCCCAGGTAAACCCGCGCATGCTCGAAAAGACTTTGACGCATGCACGGTAGCATACAAGGGTAGTGTAGGGTGTAGCAAGATGGCGGCAACGGCATTGAATGTGACGAGCGCAGGCTCGTCGTAGTCGATGACGCCACCGCGTTCTTGCCATTCAAAAGAACGGTGGTTCTTTTGAATGGCCGTCTATATGCACGGCTTGGCAAGGAAAGCTTGCCAGGAATCCCGTCAGGAAAACCGACGTTTTTTTCCTGACGGGATTCCCGCCCGTGTGTACGAGGCTTAAGAGCTTTTATAGGACAACTATATATAAACAGACATACCACAATGCTGGTTTTAGTTATATTCTACACATTTAAAAAATGACTATAGTTTCTAAATAGGACTTAGTTACAACTTAAATGTGCAGCAACACAGGTGGATAAGAGGGATTGTTTTCAAAGACTTCATAAATGAGTTGCATGCGTCTACATTGACCTTTATTTACTTTTTGAAGGACTGTTTAAAGTGGAGCTCCGCCGGAAAAAAAAAAATTAAAAGCCAGCAGCTACAGCTACAGCAGCTGCTGGCTTTTAATATTTGGACACTTACCTGTCCTGAAGTCCAGCGACGTCCGCAGCAGAGGACGAGCGACCGCTCGTCGCTCTGCTGCTCCCTCCGCCATCCTCGCTGAGGGAACCAGGAAGTGAAGCCCTGCGGCTTCATGCCCGGTTCCCTACGGCGCATGCGCGAGTCGCGCTGCGCCGTTCTGATTGGTGCTCCTGTGTTCTGGGAGCCGAGTGTCTCCCAGAACACCAAGGGAAGTCTGCGGGAAGTGACGTAACTCCCGCAGATTCCCGGAGAGAGGACTCCCGGATGTGGGTGAAAATACCTGTCTTAGACAGGTATCTTCACCCCCCTCCCCCCTGAAAGGTGTCAATTGTGACACCGGAGGGGGGGAGGGTCCCAAATAGCAAAAGTTGCTATTTAGGGTGGAGCTCCACTTTAAACTAATCTGAACTCTATAGTAAACTAGGCTATCGAGCATTTAGAATATGAACAAGTTATGGCAGATACCACAGTAAGTACATCAAGTTACACTTTGGAATAGTTATTTTTTCTTATTTAAGAGTCAGCTCTTCTTTCTCAAAGACATGCTGTTTTGTTGGCTATGCTTAATTCCAAATGCAACCGTGGCTAAGCTGGATATTAAAATATCTACTGTAGATATTCTTAACAAACAGAAAATTTGCTTTAAAGTGTAACTGCACACTTATACTATAGTTTTGCTTGCCCCTAGCCCACACTGCCAATCTTATACTTACCTGCCATGGATTCAGTGAGATAGCACTAAATATGTTGCATAGCTTCTTATCAAAATCCCCTGTGCTGGGTCCATGCATGTGCTGAACACTAATTATTCAGTCCTATAGGAAATTTGTACTCCACTGGAGCATGGAGTACACAGGGTGAGGATAGTGATGAACTGAAGGTGCCAGGTTCTAATTCAGTTGCATTTCCTCAAACATAGCTGAAGTTCTGATCTGAACTCCATTGAAATCAATGGAAGCAGAATCTTCAAAATTAACTTGGCCCATTTTCAAGGCTAATGGGCAGGGGATTGTCAAACTAGTCTGGGGATGTTGGGGGGACATGTACCAATGCAAGAATTTTTTTTTACATACTGTTCAGTGGGGAGCAGCATTTATAAAAATGCCTAAAGAAGAGCATTACAACTGCAAAATTCCTTTAAATAACAAGCCTGAGGGGTGCCTTAAATCTGTTTGTACAGGGAAGGAGGCACTGCAGCAAAAATTATAGTTAGAAAGAAAAAAGTTGTTTAAATAATAATTGACATTTCCTTGCTGGCTTTGTATGCATTTTGAAGCCTAACTTCAGGCAGCAGGATGGAGACTTCCATCCTGTTCAGGGAAACAAATTTAACCAGGTTGAGCACCGCTCAGCCACTTATAGAAAGCCTTGTATTTTTATGGATAAATACAAGGCTTCCTCTGGCTGCAGTGGAGAGGTGGGTGGATGACATCACAATCTCCCCCTTTGGCAATCAGAGGAAACCTTGTATTCATTCATAAAATACAAAGCTTCTTGTGAATGGCAAAGCAGCTCTGAGCCTGCCTCGATTTTGTTCAAGGAATAGGATGGAAGTCTTCATCCCACTTCTGGAACACAGTACTAGTGTTAATAAAGGAAATATTTTGTTTGCACTAGCTTGGCCCAAACAAATTATTACAAAAAAACCTGCTGACCTGTCCACCGAATACTGCTTGTTAATGATCAGCTTCCCAAGCTGTAATCTGAAATGTACACAAAGTCACCTGCTGCTTCCTTAACAGCCATTCACTGCGCAGTAGGAAGCTGGTGACATATAGAAGTGGTAGAAAAACTCTACTATAAATTAAGTTAAGCTTCCACCAAACAGCTTCCTATAACATAGTAGAATTTACCCTTAGTTTGTCATGATTCAGCAGTAAGTTAGATTCAAATATTCTCGTAATGTCTAAAATATATGTTTTGCAAAAGACACAAGATACAGCCCTCCCCAGGTAACAAAAGAGGTCCCATTGGGGGTTCTCGGGGGAGTGGGAACTACAATTTCATGGTAAACCTATTGTATCTAATGTATAAGCTGTAGTTCAGAATTTTTTGTTAGTCGAACACATAAGCATATATCTACTAAGTATAGAATTTCCTATTATACTGTGTTAAACTACGTACAATGTATACATCGTGTTCTCCTGATTCTATTATAAAACAATAAAAACGTATTAATAAAAAAATAAAAAAACTTTGGCATGTGGATAACTGCGCAAACAAGCCAAGTTCAGTCTAAATCAGGGTTCAGACCAAACAGAGGTCTCATCCCTGAGGATAAATGTAGTAGGCAGAACATATCCCACAGACGCTCTTACTGACATCTGTGGCTGCAAGCACTATGGAGTAATTCCCCTTTCACCACTTTTATCAGGTCAGTTCACCCCCCTCCTAGTAGTGTCTTGACTGCCTCTCAGCCTACGGATCCCTAAAGTGAAAACAGAGCTGGTGCACAGGGAGAGATGGAAAGCAGAGTGCTGAGACCTGATTTCAACAAATCCATTGTTTCTATTGCGAAATTTAAAATCCAACTCCAGGCAGATAAAAAGTTATCCCCTTCAGTGGGGCTTTGCCCACACTGCAAGAGTTATGCCGCGTACACACGGCCGGACTTTGCCACGGGAAAAACTCAGTCGGAATTTCCGACGGAAAAATAGAGAACCTGCTCTCTATCTAAGTCCATCGGAAATTCATACGGGAAAATTCCGAAGGGGCATACACACGGTCGGAATATCCGATGAAAAGCTCTCATCTGACTTTTTCCATCAGAAATTCCGATCGTGTGTACGCGGCATTAGTTGTTTGTTTATGTCTAAGGGAGAAATACAATATTTTCACAGCTTGACCAGTCCCTACAGTTTCTGCACCGCTGGACTCTAGTGGTCTAGGGTCCTGACGTCATCAAGGCCAGAGCAGGATACAAAGTCCTGCTCTGGACAAAAAAAGTGCCATCTGCTGGGGTAGCAGAGGTTCAGGTAAATAAAACAGTTTTTCCTCTCCCCTGGACAAAACAAGGTATTAACCCTTGCAGTCTGAGCACAGCCACACTGCAAAGGATACATTTTTTTCTGCCTGGAATTGGGCTTTAACCACTTAAGCCCCGGACCAATACGCAGCATAAAGACCAGGCCCCTTTTTGCGATTCGGCACTGCGTCGCTTTAACTGACAATTACGTGGTCATGCGACGTGGCTCCCAAACAAAATTGATGTCCTTTTTTTCCCACAAATAGAGCTTTCTTTTGGTGGTATTTGATCACCTCTGTGGTTTTTATTTTTTGCGCTATAAACAAAAATAGAGCAACAATTTGGAAAAAAATCCAATATTTTTTACTTTTTGCTATAATAAATATCCCCAAAAATATATTAATTTTTTTTTATTTTCCTCAGTTTAGGCCAATACGTATTCTTCTACATATTTTTGGTAAAAAAAAATCGCAATTGGCATTTATTGATTGGTTTGCGCAAAAGTTATAGCGTTTACAAAATAAGGGGTAGTTTTATGGCATTTTTATAAAAAAAATTTTTTTACTAGTAATGGCGGCGATCAGCGATTTTTTTCGTGACTGCGACATTATGGCGGACACATCGGACACTTTTGACACATTTTTGGGACCATTGTCATTTTTACAGCGATCAGTGCAATAAAAATGCACTGGTTACTGTAAAAATGACACTGGCAGTGAAGGGGTTAACCACTAGGGGTGCTGAAGGGGTTAAGTGTGCCTAGGGTAGTGATTACTACTGTGTGGGGGCGTGGTTACGAGCGACACGTGACCGATCTCCGCTCTGATTACACAGAGCAGAGATCGGTGACATTGTCAGTAGGGGAGCGGGGAGATGTGTTTACAATAACATCTCCCCGCTCCATGCCTCCGTGAGACGATCGCGGGGATTCCCGCGGTGATCGAGTCCGCGGGACCTGCGGTCCGACTCACGGGGAAGGCAGGGGGGTCGCGAGCGCGCCGCCGGCGGCTCGCGCGGGACCCCGACGTCGGCCAGTTAAAGAGGACGTACAGGTACGTGATTGTGCCTGTACGAGCCATTCTGCCGATGTATCTATACAGTGGCTGGTCCTTAAGTGGTTAATAAGGTTTCATAGCGCCTGCAGTTACAGAGGCAATTGAAGGTTTGTTTCAAATTTAAATTTAAATGTACTTTTTGCTAAGAATATGTTATTTGAATGTGCACTTTTGCTGTTATTAGTATTACTATATCATCCTAAATTTTGAATTAGAAACAATGGGGAGGAGAGGTCATTGTTTGCAAGTAACTTAAACAACATGAAAGCATATGTAACCTCTGACAACGAATGTTGCTTATTTGTTTCTTTTTGGTCTGTTAAATACAGTGAAAGCATTTTGTTATATCTTTTCAATAGGTGTTGATCCTGCCATAAATCCATTAACCCCCTTCCCGCCGCCGCTTCCTGACCCTTCAAGAACTTCTAGATACCGGAAGGTGGAGGCAGGCACTCAGGTCATGTGACCACTGTGATTCTCTCTCACAGCAGTCATATGATCATAAAGCTCCTGATCCCAAGTATGCAGCGGTAGCTTTCTGATCCCCACCGGTGACTGTGTGAAGTGGAAAGAAAATTATAAATGGTTTTCAACGTTTTTTACAAATAAATATCTGAAAAGTGTGACGTGCATTTATATTTAGCTCCCCTGAGTCAATACTTTGTAGAACCACCTTTCACTGCAATTGCAGCTGCAAGTCTTTTTGGGGATGTCTCTACCAGCTTTGCACATCTAGAGAGTGACATTTTTGCCCATTCTTATTTGCAAAATAGTTCAAGCTCTGTCAGATTGGATGGAGAGCATCTGTGAACAGCAATTTTCAAGTCTTGCCACAGATTCTCAATTGGATTTGGGTCTGGACTTTGACTGGTCCATTCTAACACACGAATATGCTTTGTTCTAAACTATTCCATTGTAGCTCTGGCTGTATGTTTAGTGTCATTGTCCTGCTGGATGGTGGACCTCCGCCCCAGTCTCAAGTCTTTTGCAAACTCTTATGCCCTGTACACACGATCGGAATTCCGATGAAGCTGACATTCATCAGTCTTGCCTACACACCATCAGACAAAATTTCGACCGTCCAAAACGCTGTGACGTAAAACACTCCGACGAGCCGAGAAAAATGAAGTTCAATGCTTCTGAGCATGCGTCGACTTGATTCTGAGCATGCATGGATTTTTCTCCGATGGAGTTCCCCACAGACGATCAGAATTTGCTGTCGTTTTTTTTTCCATTGGTAAAATTTAAAACATGTTCTATTTTTTTACACCGATGGAAAAAAGACCGATGGGGCCCACACATGATCGTTTTTTCCCGATGAAAAAAGTCCATCTGCATAAATGGTTTTCCTCTAAGATTGCCCTGTATTTGGCTTCATCCATCTTTCCATCAACTCTGACCAGCTTTCCTGTCCCTGCTAAAGAAAAGCATCTCCACAACATGATGCTGTCACCACCATGTTTCACGGCGGGGATGGTGTGTTCAGGGTGATGTGCAGTGTTAGTTTTCTGCCACACATAGCGTTTTGCTTTTAGGCCAAAAAGCAGCTCTTTCAGGTTTTTTGAGTCCCAAGCCAAGAGCAATCCTTTGCCAAGGTGTCTGGTAAAACCTTAATTCTCTGTAAATTAATGCATAAGATTTGAAGCAATGTCCATCAATCACCTCACCTTTCATATTGTCACAATATATATACTGTATGTATATATATATATATATATATATATATATATATATATATTTGTAACATGGGGGATCATTATCTCTAGTGGTAGATGAGTTTTCAAGTGATTTATGTCAGTCAGCACTTTAGTTTTAGGACATGGCAGACCATTTTTATTAAAAGGCAAATGGAAAATCCATAACATATGAGGTTTCCCACATGGGTTCTTCTCCAGTAAATAAGAATAAACAGAAAATGCTAGCCCACCTGGCTCTTAATCTCTCACTCAGATTTAGTTTCAGTACCTCTATGCAGGTCACCCAGACCTTAGGTTCTTCAGTGCAGGCGGCTTCACTCTAGCACCCACAGCTCCGCTCTGGACTTAGTCCTCAGGCCATTGCCTGTCTCTTGCAGAAACACATGCTCTTGCTGCTCCCTGACTCCTGGAGAGGATTTGGGTCCCTCCTGACTCCCATGGACAGACCTCCTGTATGTTGGGTGAAGCAGTCTCCAACTGGGAGCCCTGAGGTATTCCTTTGCCTCCATTATAAGGCCTGTGTGCATCTGAGCACACAACCTGCTGGTCCTCCACAAAACCTGGACACTTGGTTGGAGATTGCGTCCTACCCAAGACACTATGGAATCTCCCAACTACAGAGCCCCATCCAAACCTGGAGAAAGATGCAAAAGCAGTTTTCTTCACTCCACATCTATGCTCTGTAGTCCTGCACTCAGCCAATGTGCACACCCTATGTCCTTTAAATGACCAATTTCACAGTAACAGCATCTCATACTGTCACATATCGCCCCTTGTTTCAATCCATTAGGGGACAGAAAACACCAGCCCCAATTCTTGATTAAGGCACCCCTGTGCCAGCTGTCAGCAGCATAGGCCAATTATATTTTCGGGTGCATTTCCAGGCATGCCCTAGATTGAATCGCAATGGGGTCCTATAGTTCTTTATCCTCAGCCTTCTCCCTCTATCCTTGGGGTTCCTGAGCTCACATTTCTTTTTCTGGGGTCCATGCTCAGCCCTTTCATCTCATGAGGTTTGTCCAGTGGTGCAATACACGAGCCCTTCACTGATACCGAAAACTGACCAGGACAACCCTGGACCGCAACGGCAGAAATGCTTTCTTTCTGACTGTTATACAAAGGGACCGCTGACATTTTTGTTCTTCTTTTCTTAATAAACTTGGGAACACATCATTACTTAATGCCATATTCCACACTGGTTTACACATTTCAATGTCACAGTCACCAGTAACCCGATTAACAGTACCAATCATTAACTGATCACACTTTTCAAAGTCATAATTTCTGGTACCATCAGTACTGTATGTCAGCGTGTCTACGGGTACCTCAACTTGTACCTCTTTGCAGGTGAGAGGCAGAATGTCTGCTTTTGCTGCATTCCCATCAGGCCCTTCCTTCTTATGAGGTCTAACGGTTGAGACAGGATCTGTGCCATTTACTAACCCCTGCTCAGCCGCACCTCAGATCGCATTAGCAGACGGGTCCATCACCACATCAGGCGGAGAGACCTCTGATGTTTCCAACAGCTCTCTAGATCGCCTTCTTTACCAACCAGTCACTGGAAGCACCCTCACAGGGAACCGTTGGATCACTTGCCACACTAATAAAAATCACTGTACCACCCAGTTCCACTGGGGATTAATGTTACACAGCACCCCTTGTATTACCTGGCTCCACCCATTGGTAATACACAGTACCACCTTGTCCGACTGCGGTGGAAACACCCAAATGTACAGCAAATGCACTTTTATCATTTCCAGCAGTTCCAATAGCATACTTGTCATTTGAATGCACTCCACATCAATATGCAAAACCTTTTTAGATGCCTTTCCCTTATCAAAGATGTGGAGGGGCTCATTCACTGCAGTTTGAGAGACATTTTAAGGGGCCTCCACCTCACTGGAGGTACCCATCATCATAGCCCCATGCTCCCCCAGAGTGTTGCCAGATGTCTCCTACTCATCCCCTCTAACTCAACAATGAGCCTCTGCAAGTCAATATTAATTACATGGTCACCTTGACACTTGACATTATTCAGCTGTTGGGCTGTGGACACTACATCTGCCATGCATGCACCGTTATTCAGTCCTTCTGACTGGTGGGGAGCGACGTTCGCAGGGGCCACTACGCCTTCAACTACTGGCCGCTCTATGATCCTCCTGCCTGGCATAGCAGTTGCTGTGTGACAAGCCCTTGTCTAGCATGGCTAGCAATTGTTTGGCCCAACTGTCCCAATCCATTGTGATTCCATCATGAGTGCTCTGTAGCACCTCATCACCTCCTCTAGGAGGCACCTGGGACTCTGCAGCACAAACAGTACCTTTGTCGTTTCTATATTGATCACATTGTGACAACATACTTTTACTCTGAGATAATGCATCATCAATTAAGGCAGGCTGCAATACACCATTTTGGCCAGCTTGCCTTGGTGGCGCTACCAATACACTCAGCTGTGTACTTCCAGCTTTGGCCAACTAAATTAACCCCTCACCATCTGGATCACATATAGGGCGAATGGACTGCCCCCACATACTCTCACAACATGGTGCAGACCCCCTCTGTTCAACTACAGCAGTATCGGTACTGTCCTGGACAATCTCTGGCTCCAACATATGGATACCCCCGGAGACTTCCATGGACAACCTGGTGGCTCTGCCTCTGCATTTATACGTCTATTTCCCAAAGACAACCTCTGGATATGATGCTGAGCATGTGCACTCAACTTCTTTGGTCGACCGTGGCGAGGCCTGTTCTGAGTGAAACCCGTCCTGTTAAACCGCTGTACAGTCTTGGCCACCATGCTGCAGCTCAGTTTCAGGGTCTTGACAATCTTCTTATAGCCTAAGCCATCTTTATGTTGAGCAACAAATATTTTTTCAGATCCTCAGAGTTCTTTGCCATGAGGTGCCATGTTGAACTTCCAGTGACCAGTATGAGAGAGTGAGAGCGATAACACCAAATTTAACCTGCTCCCCATTCACACCTGAGACCTTGTGACACTAACAAGTCACATGACACTGGGGAGGGAAAACTACTAATTGGGCCCAATTTGGACACTTAGGGGTGTACTCACTTTTGTTGCCAGCGGTTTAGACATTAATGGCTGTGTTGAGTTATTTTGAGGGGACAGCAAATTTACATTGTTATACAAGCTGTACGCTCACTCCTTTACATTGTAGCAAAGTGTCATTTCTTCAGTGTTGTCACATGAAAGGATATAATAAAATATTTACAAAAATGTGAGGGGTGTACACACTCTTGTGAGATACTGTGTGTGTGTACATCTCAAATTGCTGTTGTCTGCATGTTGTGACAAATGGAAGATCTGTCACTGTGTATAGATGCAGATAATAACAGTACTCAGAATGGGGTGTGTCTGTATTTGGAAGCTGTTATTCATGTGACAGCTTCCCACACGAGGCTCTATCCATGTCCCCATTCAGCTGTTGGCTAGAAGATTCCCAAGGCAAAAGCTTAATGTCAACAAAGAAGCCTGGGGCGATAGTGATGTCATTACCCAAATATGGCAATGCTCATATTTGGGAAATTACTTGAGTCATTGGGTGGGAAGAGCCAGATGGGGATTTAAAGCGAGTTCTCCATCAGGTCTATGACAGGTACATGAATCAGGCACAAGCACCAACAATTTCAATGCTGCAACCTGATGAGCCTCTTTATGAATTACCCCTATGAGTCATAGTGCTTCCCCTACCTCTCCAAGTCTCCGAGTACTGACATTTCAAAAATATTTAATGTTTTTAATAAATAGAATTCAGGGACTTAAATAAATAGACTTTGAGAGCCCGTTCACACAGGGGCAACACGACTCTGGCCGCGACTTTGCGAGGCGACCTGGATGCGACCTGAGCGAGCACCACAGCGCAACTTGGGGCGACTTACAAGGCGACTTCAAGTCGCCTCCAGGACAGGAGGCTTTCCGGTGGCCAATCAAACAAGAATCAGCACTGTGGGAGAGAGGGGGGAGGGAGGGTTTTGCCTGAGAAAACATGAGAAAATAATTTTCTCTTCCTGTATTGTTGCTTCAGTTAAGACAGTGATCTGACTTTGGAGGCGTATTCCATTGAAATCAATGGATACAAGTCGCCTAGAAGTCGGATTGAAGTCGTACAGGAACCTTTTCTGAAGTCGGAGCGACTTCAGTAGTGTACATTAAGACGGCTCCATTCACTTCCATTGCTTTTCTCAACAGCGCGACTTGAGGCGACTAGGGGTGACTTCAAGTCGGATCCCAGGTCGCCCCTCTGTGAACTGGCTTTTAATAGAATTGGTGTAATAGGTCTCATACAAACAATATGTGCTATCTGTAAGTCTACATATTTCTATCATGAAGCCTACACACATCAGCAGGCACTGTACTTCAGCATCTGGTATGTAGACAATAAGGCTTCTCAAGAACACTTCTAGGAAAAAGATTCCAAAATACAAAGTTCCTGTAGAGGCAAGTACCCAGTGTGGCTGCATAGAGACAGAAAGAGCCTGCAGTTCTGGAAATTCTTTTTCTCCTGGGTGGTATAATATTCAATTGTACTTGTAATGTTTTTGTGCTTGACATCTGGAGATATTCAGGACACAGAAGACATAATGCCGTGTCAAACTCTATATTCAGAATCAGACGGGAACAACAGAGCTAGGACCTCATCCTAAACCAACAGCTAACAATATAACATTACAGTATATTATCCATTGATGTTTCATAATGTGATACAACCTGGTGTTAACCACAATATGTTTAATCTCCCTTCTTTCAAAGTACATAAACATGCAAAGGCATGAACCAAAACATGATGCTTGTTTATAACTCAAGACTTTGTAATGACATGACTAGCTTACCAGATTTTGTAATTTGCATGTTGCTGTTTTTGTGTGACCCTTCATCAGTGATTGTAGAATCCGTTTTTTGCTTCTGGTGCCACTTGTAGATCTGGTGTATACTCTGTATTGACTTTTCAGCACTGCGTAGTCCTCATCTGTTCCATCTGAAAGCAGTTATGTGTTTGTTTTGATCATCACTTTGTCGGCTTGAGGAAGGGATCACTGCAAGGCCCTCAATCTTGGTATTTTTGACTCATCTGACGCTGTCTTCACAACAAATGCGTGATATATATTTACTTGGAGTGCTGGTAACTTTGGATTTTCTCATTCAGTTCCATTTCAATCACTTGGAGCACCCACCAATCATTTAAAGGTCAAGTATTGTGAGGAGTGTAGCTTCAAATTTAGACTTAGTTATTTTGATCATCTGTCTTCTATAGACACCAGCATCCTCAGTAAAGCTGGGATTTTGTAGCTTTCGTTTACTACCACGTTCCTCTAGGTCTTTGGGTCATGATGTGATCTCCCTCCTCTGAAGCTGTTAATGACCTTGCACTCCTGTTGCAGTACAAAGCTTGCATTTGTTGTTAAATCTGCTATTGTTTTCTGACTAGGACAGGTGAAATGACCTATGGCTGTTTATGGTTACTTGTCAATAACAAGAAGAGCGCAACTACAGACTCAATGGCATCTGAGCTAGTCATCAATGTTTGTGTACTACAGCATGGCAATATATTAATCTCTTCATTTGGGTTGCTTTTGAGTACTAATGTTTGACAAAGTTTGAAAAGTGTTCTTAATTTGTCCATTTCACTGTGGATTGTTAGGACTTAAGGCTTCATTCTGAAAAGCAATAGCTTTATTAAACCTTTCATATTCTTTTGAAGCAAAAAGAACATAGCCTTCTGGAATTTTATATCTGGAAAAACAAATGCTTTCCTAGAGATACTACATTTCAATACATTTCAAAGATTCAATTTGAAAAATCTTCTGTAATATAATTTGCATTATCTGGCACATAGTCTGACCCGGTCTTTTTTCCATGGCCATGAGGGCATTACCCATGGAACCATAAGTTCTCTTGGGTTTGAAGTACAATGTTGAAATCATAGTGGGTATTTTTTTTACCATTTCCTCTATTCAGTTCTCATGAATTTAAAACAAATCAATATTCTAGCTTTGTAGATCGGATCGTCTTTAATAACCCATCGCTTTATAAAAATTCCAACACCTGGCATTTAGTATGAAATTTCCAGTGCGATCAGTTTAGAGTCATCATCTTTGTGTTTTCAGTTGTCCATTTTATGAATTAAAATTAGTAAGCTGGACATGGTCTTTGATAGCAATCTTTTCTAAAGCTTTAAGCAACATGGATCATAATGCCAGGTTTGTACTGGTACTGTACAATGTCATATTTTTAAGGCATAACATCATATTTTGTATCTTTGCTTCTGCAGATGCAAGACTTAATTATTTCCAAGGTTTTGAGATCTGGTTCCATGGTAATTTGTAACCCGTATTTGTATTGATAAAAAAAAGTTAATAGCTAAACTCAATGACATACTAATCCTTTGTATTTATTGAGAGTTGATTTCTGTCTCTATTTGTGTCATAGAGGCCAAAACAACACATTTTTCTTGTTGCAGCAACATGGTACCAAGCACCTGTTTGGATGTATCAACATGAATTGTTACATCTTCTGACAGATCAGAAACGCTTGTTTCTGTTGAGATACCCAGGATTGTGCTTAATCAAGAACTGTACTGAGAGGGGTTCGTAGGCTACAACGCTTGATTCTTTTTAAGAATACTAGTTGCCTGGCCGTCGTGTTTTTTCAATGGCTTCAATACTTTTTGAGTAACAGTGGCTCAGAAGTTTTGACTATAGTCTATTTTTCTATTCTGCATGGTTATTCCATGTCAAAAATATAAGGCGAGCAAGGTCAGTCTACATAGTTCTTTTAATTTGGATATTCTTTAAGAGGTCCTATCAGAGTTGATTAAACATCAGTAAGGTGTGGAATAAGTTTTGCCAGGTGACTTGCTATCCCTAGAACTCTTGCAAGCTTTGAACATTTTTGGGGTGGGCTCATGTCAGAGATGGTTAAATTGGATCTGGATATGGTATGTATGACTTCTAATTACAATATATAGCCAATATACTTCACTCATTTGAGCACTTCACTTGCTTGTATGATGCATTTTTGTGCACACCACTGCTAACATTTTTCAGTGACTTTTGCAAGCAACCCAGTTTCAGAATGAACTTTCTGTGATTGGACAGTGGAACTTTGCCCATAATAGTTTGATAACAATTATTGTTATTTGACAAAAGAACATACATTCCACATTAATAATTGTGCTACCGAAATTAGTTTGTGATGTAAATTGCCCCCAGGATTGTTCCGGTTTCTTCTTGTTGGAGACGCCCATTTTGTTGAAGCCCAGAGCAGTCACTATCCTAAAGGAATCTTTCCCCCTCTCCTTGGCATCAAAATCTATATGTCACTTTCTGTAAATAAAATATGTACATTTCCAGCCTTGATTATATTTTTTGGCTCAGATAGAGATGAAGGCTGACAGGAGCTTTACAGTGCTGAAGTTCACAGGCTGTCAATGAAGGAGGAAGAAGAGAATATCAGGGAGATAAAATAAGACACTATACTTGTAAAGGCTGTCATACATGGATCGAAATTCAGCCAGTTCAGCAGGACTTGACAAATGTTGATCCATGTATGGGAAGGCTGGTTGTACAGAAATCAATCTACCAATCAACTTCTGTACAACCAGCCTATCAGGTTTTTCCCAAACTATCAATGCTGCAGGCTATATCCGGCAACACTGATCAATCATTCTGATTGTGGGAAAGTCTCCCCGCCATCAGAACATAATAGCACAAAGGGAGGGATTCCCCTATCCACCTCAAATTATTATTATTATTATTATTTTATTATTATTTAACCATCAGGTGCATGGTCAGCTTAAGTTTAACTCTTTTGTGTCTCCCTGGGAGCAGAGTTTGTTTTGTCACCTCTCCTGCTTTTCTTTTCTCCCTCCCCAATCTGCGTTTCCTCCACACAGTGTCATTTCTGGTGCTTTCTTCCCCCTTCAGCAGCAGTAAATCTTAAAGCTTTCAGCTGATCGGTCTCTAGTGGCTTGGATTTTAGACACAATGCTGAGAATAGAGTGCAATTGAGCATGTGCAGAGCAGGGATTACTGGATTTAATGTTTTACGTAGCTATACCTGCAAAAGGGGCCAGTGTGAAGTGAGCTATCAGGACCTTTAAATCCAAATATGCAGGACATTCAGCAGGAATTGTAGAGTCGAACATCCCATAATGCTTTACAAAAAGCCATCATTGGCCAAAGACTTGCATGTGACCCTTGGCCAAATCCCAGCCCACACATTTTAAATGACAAATTTCTCAGCAGTGCTTGTTCAATGTGTTAGAGCTTAGTGAGGGAGAGGGGCAGATGACAGTACTGCAGTAAGAGAGAGGTTTATGGTGCAGTGTTCTACCACAGACCTATGTAATGTGGTATATACAGTAAGATATTTATTGCTGCTATATATTCCTGCAGATTTTTTGCAGTGAATTGAAGTTTGTGGGGCTAGAGAAAGTGGAGTGTACGTGCACTTGCATTCTTTGTGATTTCATAAAAATCCAACAGTCCCTTTCAAGTCTACTTTTTTTTTCTTTATTTGTGTGTCAGGACCACATCGCTGGAACACACAGTCAGCTGCAGGTTCCTCCTGACCAGACATGTGGTCCAGCAATTATGCGCAGGGATATTATCTAATTCATGGTCCACTGGGTCACTAGAGCTGGTTGTGCTGATGCATTACCTGCTACCTGGTGACAGATCCGTAACCTCTACTCCCTCCTTTTCAATGCCCTGTTCTGGTAAGTTATCCTCAGAACCACCAGTTTCCCCCAAGCTACCTAGAAGCTATGCAATAACTCATGCAAAATGCTGTCTGGTGATGAGGAGCTTCCTTTTTAGGAATCCTGTCTTACAGGAATTTCTGAGGAAGGCCAGGAGAGTTTGTATCCAATTCAGGCAGTCATACCCAGCCAGTGTTCGGCTGGGTGAAATTCAGCATAAACTTAATTTGCTTGCAAACCACCTGATATGTGATACACCCACCCAGTGGCCATCTCTCCTTCAGGTCTCAATCAAACTGCTTACGTATTCTCTATCCACTATGCCATTTGTTTTGGCCGTTGTTTATAAAATATAGCACTGTCATTTTTTTTACTTCTGTAGCGATGGCCCCGTGGGGTTGCTACGTGTTACAGCATCCACACATTTCACCCTGCTGCCAGACATCCATTAGACACACTTCTCAGTCAATGAATAGTCTCTTGCTTGTTTTTGTTGTATTTATTAGGGGGTTGAATTTGGTTGGGGAAAAAAGGACATGCCCATAGGATAAATTGTACTTTGTCGAATAAAAGTACAGTATTTTTCGCTCCATAAGAGGCAAAATATGAAAAAAAAATCCTGAACCAAATGGTGTACTAAAATATTTAATAAAATATAACAGAATAATATTTCTACACTGACAACCAATGTAAGGGGGCACCCTACACTGATCCCCAATGTAACTGGGACGAGAACATTGGGGGGTTGAGCATCTAAGTGCTCTGGGATTTTTAAACAGTGTTCATGGACAATAGCTCACACAGAGATAAATATAAAAAAAAATCAAAATGTATTGGATAATTATTGATAAAAAAAAAAGGGGGAGAAACAAACATGCAAATTACAAAGAGACGATCCACATAAATACGTGAGAACATAGTGACAGCATATGACAAGCTAGCGTTGGGAGTCACTCCACTAGTTTCGCTCAATGAGAGCTTCTTCAGGAGTTTGACAGTAAACGCGGGACATACTGAAAGATAGAATTTGCATGTGTCAAATGACAATAGATATAAAAAAAACGTCCGTCATACATAAGTATAGAGAACAGCAAATTTAATACAGAAAAAATTAAAAATAAGTTGAAAAATTATGAAATAATGATAATTATATATATGTTTATGTTAATAGTCATGACCTGATTAGCAGAACGTAGCTTACCACAGGACTCATAGTTGCATATGCATAGAAGGTCACAAAGATACAACAAAAATTCCCCAATTTGAACAGGACCGGCCACTTAGGACAGAGGGACCATTCCCAGCATCCAGGCCATAGAGAGCAAAAGATAATAGAACAAAATGGAACCTGAAAATTAAGTATAAACAAAAATAAATATCTGTGATAATGAAGACATAAACTCTGTGTCTGACCAAAAGGTCAAAAACACCAGAGTAGGGATACAACAATGTATAGGGTGTCATGCCCATATGTAGAGAAAGACACATACCTGCAAACAAGCAGGTGTAGCATGTATAGTGCCAGTCTAGTTGTTTGGGATGCAAGGTTTCCAAGCTCAATCAATGGCGTGTGTAGCAGATAGTTGCATTTGGAACAAGTCAGCCCCAACTACACAATTTGTGCATGAGTGGGGACATGTCCCATGCTAAAAGTATTGAAGTAAAAAAGAAAAAAGGAATCAAAACTACTATTTACCCAAAGATTTAGAAAAATACATTTGTTATAACTTAGGAATGAGTCATTAATAAATGACCCATATCCCAAGAATAAACTGAGTAAATGGAGGCTTACCTGAGATAATATCAAAATGCTGAGCACCAAGGTGGTGAAATGGCAGCCTCTCCCTTGGACTGGAGTTTGTCCTGACAGTAGTGGCGGTAAAGAACCGTGCTCTTATGCTCACCTAAACCCGGCGGCGTCTGACGTCACCGCCGGGAAGCGGACGTACTATGCACCTGAGGTGCGCATGTCCGGCAGCCAAAGTCACAAGGGTGGCGTCAGGCGCGAGGACTGCGCACATTGCGTGTGTGAAAACACCAGCGGGGCTACGTCATCGAGATCCGGCGCGGCCATCTTGGATAGGGGAAAACTGCTAGAGAAGGCTGTAGCAGTGAGGGAAAGATCTGATAGGCAGTGACAGTCAGTGCCAGAATGGAAATCAGTCTGCCCTAAAAAAAAAGTGTGGGGGATGCCTGGAATGAGGGACCCATGCGTGCAATTGGTGGGGCGCTTCAGACTGACTAGCTCTCTGCCCTGACCCTTTTCCAGAACCTTCTCCCTGAAAACGGAGGAGGCGCCCAAGAGCTGAAGTACATGTCAGTCACCTACAGCTGCATTAAACCACTCCCTGCCCCCAGATCAAAATAAACAGGCCTAGCTCACAGCATAGGCCTGCTTAAATTTACCTGCGCTGGCAGCTTACACAAAAACCTTACACTTCGCACCTACCTATCTACTTACCTAAGGTAGAGGGTGCTACACTTCTTTATCTCTGGAATGTGGGTCAGTGGTTTTGAGCTACTTTAGTGCACTCTGGCTTTACAAAATTCATACACAATACAGTATGGTGCCAAAAAAAAGGTCACATGTTTTGACGCTGTTTGGCAATTTGAAAAAATAAAGCTAACACTATAACTTCATACAAAGAATATATGTTGTGCAATAGATTTTAGCTATACGCCTCAGCTACTGGCAGTGCTCAGTCCATTACTGCTAGACAAAAAGATCATAGTATTTAAATAAAAATACCCAATAAAAATGTTTTTCTTTTTTTCTTTTTAGTTGAACTCAATCATATTGGGTTGCTGTTGCTGTATGTAAGTCAATGAAGAATATTCATGCAATTTATGTGATGCCAAAATACTGTGAAGCGGATGCTGTTCCTGAGAATTGTAATGTTTTGTAAAAGCACTTACAGCTTTGAGGTAATCCCCCAAGTATGTTAATCCCCAAATGCCTACCATCAGTGCAAATACCACTGTGATAGCAAACGTAAATGTAATATAAGCTGCAATGACAAAGATATATAAGGAAAGTACACAAGTAAGTATCTGTGTTTAGTGACAATTCCAGTTTATACAGCATAGTGCTCCAATGACAAAAAAATAGGTGCTCCAAAGTGGACCTTTTCCAGGAAAGACAGACCACATGCATTTCACACCAAACTCACACGATAGCTTTGAGTCCTTGTGTTAGCAATTGAGTAAAAAAAAAGCATGTGTATATAGATCCAGGTATCACAGCCTCCACATTGCCCACACCTCTTCCTCCAGTCCTTCTAGTTAAGGTACAGTTTTCCTTAAAATCACAGTGCCTTGAAAAAGTATTCATACCCCTTGAAATTTTCCAAATATTTTCATGTTACAATCAAAATGGTAAATGTATTTTATTGGGATTTTATATGATAGACCAACACAAAGTGACACATAATTGTGAAATGGAAGGAAAATGATAAATGGTTTAAAATTGTTTACAAATAAATATGTGAAAAGTGTGGTGTGCATTTGTATTCAGCCCCCCTGAGTCAATACTTTGTAGAACCACCTTTCACTGCAATTACAGCTGCAGGTCTTTTTGGGTATGTCTCTACCAGCTTTGCACATCTAGAGAGGGAAATGTTTGCCCATTCTTCTGTGAAAAGCAATTTTCAAGTCTTGCCACAGATTTTCAATTGGATTTAGGTCTGGACTTTGACTGGGCCATTCTAACAAATGAATATGCTTTGATCTAAACCATTCCATTGTAGCTCTGGCTGTATGTTTAGGGTCATTGTCCTGCTGGAAGGTGAACCTCTGCCCCAGTCTCAAGTCTTTTGCATACTCTAACAGGTTTTCTTCTAAGATTACCTGGTTTTTGGCTCCAATAAATGACAAAGAGAAAAAAGAAAGGCACACCAGCCTCGTGCATTATCCTTGGGTGGATTTATTAAAAAATAATAAAAGAAACCTACTTACAAACATACGTGAATAACACATGTTAAAAGAGTCCACAAAATCACAGCAATGCATCCGAACTGAACCCACTCCAATAAGTCACAGAGGGATTGACAGGGGTCACTGCCGGCTTACGCGTTTCGAAGACAAGTCTTCTTCCTCAGAGCTCAGCCACTGGACTCTTTTAACGTGTGTTATTCACGTTATTTACCGCTAGGATACCCCTATCCGTGAAGGCAGCAAGGCCAAGTGATTTTTATCATTCCACTTACAGACTGTCTGGTATTCCACTTGTGCGCAGGAGTTTTTGTTTTCCATCTTCCTATCAACTCTGACCAGCTTCCATGTCCCTGCTGAAGAGAAGCATCCCCACAACATGATGCTGCCATCACCATGTTTCATGTGGGAATAGTGTGTTCACTAAGGTTCTCTAACAAACATCTAAGGGATTCACAGAACAGCTGTATTTATACTGAGATTAAATTACACACAGGTGGACTCTATTTACTAATTAGGTGACTTCTGAAGGCAATTGGTTCCACTAGATTTTAGTGGGGTATCAGAGTGAAGGAAGCTGATCAACAAATGCATGCCACACTTTTTAGTTATTTATTTGTAAGTTTGAAAAACATTTATTATTTTCCTTCCACTTCACAATTATGTGCCACTGTGTGATGGTCTATCACATGAAATCCCAGTAAAATACATTTATATTTTTGGTTGTAACATGATAAAATGTGGAAAATATCAAGGGGTGTGAATACTTTTCAAGGCACTGTAGCTCAGGATATGTTCTGTTCACCTGTCCCAGTCCTAATTTCTTCAGATATAGCAAATACTTCACCGTCCTTCTTCACTCCAGAAGCACAGCTTAACTTTACCTTGAGAATATGAAATTTGGCTCCTCCTAGATCCAGTACTAAGAAATCACCCAATTAGAACCAGCAGGGGCAATGGAGGCAGATTACATTTCTTGGTAACATTGCCCCTGCTGGGCATCTACCTGAACAACATGAAAAAGACAAAAGATCACTAGGGTTCAGCGCCCCTCCCCCCCCCCTTTTAAAGGAATTAACTAGTGAGGCCTAAATAAATAGTAAGGAAAATTCAGAAAAATATATAAAAACAAATGTCACTGTAAAAATATAAACTTAGCCTACCTTAAGGAGGAAGTAAGCCCTGGTGGGTTTTTCTTCCTTTCTTCCCTGCAAAGTAAAGACATAATGTGCTAGTATGCATTTGCATACTAGCACATTATGTGACACTTACCTGTCATCCTTCCGGGGCCGCGGACTCCTGCTGTTTAAGGCTTTTTAAAATTGTGACGTAGCATATTGTTAGACAATGTGTCTGGAATATGATGAGGCACATATAAGTGGCTGGAACATGAGTCAATTGTGTTGCTTTGTGCAGTAAGAATTTAAGCGACGCAGAAGCCTGGTCTGGATTAAAATGAAGAACAAATGTGACTGTTAAAGTTTGACTGAATTTGTGACACATATAATAATTTTGGAGCACCACCCTGGCTCCTTTGGGAATGTAAGGTACTACCAGAAAACGAGTGAGCTCGCATTTTCCAAGGGCTGAAAATGAAGGATGTGTATTAATTGGGCACCAGTCACTTTCAGGGAGTTTTAGACTTACAGACACCATCTTTAAGGCTATTACAGGTAAAGAGGACCTTTTAAGTTGAAACAAGCAATCTGTACCTGTTCCAGAAGTAGAAGCATCTCTAGCAGCAACAATCACCTCAGTAGTCCTCCTGATGAGTTCCCAGCCTTTCTGTGAGTTCTTTGTCATCAGAATCTCCAGTGCTTCAGCTCCCAGGCTTTTTCACCAAGCAAAGGCCTTCTAGGGCCCAGGCCTAGCTAAAACAGCTGCATTTCATACATCACTGAGAGCTTGAAAGATCAATCCCAAATATTTATGCTCTCACCAGCATGCACCACAGGTTTTAAACTTCCTAGTGATTGGCCAGGAGGAACATAAATATTAATAACCCAGCAATACTTTGGCCTCTCACTCTAGTGAGGTACCAGTGAAACCTATTGCCAACAGGGATAAACAACAGTAACACTGAGCTTAGGGGAAGACCATATGATGAACCAGACGACAAATCAGCTTGAGCTGTCTACCACTCTGCAAGACTAATTTTGGTAGTCACCCCTGCTTAGGGCAGGGTGGCTACACTTTATTGCAACTAGCATAACAGTAATAAAATATTGAGATATGGTGAGGCATACATTTTTGGTGATAATGGAATATGAGTCTTGAACTCATCTAGTGATGTGTTAATGCTATTGTAGCTATTGGTACATTTCAAAGTAAACCTATCTCACTGTCAAGAGCTTTTCTTTTATTTTGAGATGATTCCTGCATAAACATGTTTAAACTGGCTTTTTGGATAACCCTTTTATGTACTTGGAAAGGATTCTGATTATCTTATGTTGAAGATTTCTGGGTGAAATATAACATACCTTTATGGCCCGTACACACGATCCGAATATCGTACGAAAAATGTCATCCGAGGAAGAATCGTACGATAATCGGATCGTTAGTACAGAGCTTTCGAGAGCCGATCATGACAGTTCATCCGATATTATTTTATCGGACATGCACGAAAATTTTCCTCGTACGATAACAAATTGTACGATTTTCGTTTAGTCAGTACAGTTGTCGTCCGAAAATACAATACAAATACATTACAACACATGACATCACTTTTTTCAGTCGTACGATAATTTTCGTGACTTTAATAACCTATTCAATTTTACTTGCGACTATTAAGCAAAAAAAGTTGTACGATAATCGGATCGTGTGTACGGGGCATTAGTGTAGGTGGTCTTACTTATTTAGTGAGTGCCTGTCCAACTAGCTGTGGCATTATATCACAAAGCATTTATCCCACCTGGAGGTAGACTTTTTTTCCTCTTGAATAGAAGAGAATTTGTTGACTGCTTTTTGTTAATTTATTGTGGCTGACTTTTTTGACGTTTTCAATATTTCTTGCTGGTTTCAAGATCAATATTTTCCCTACTTTTTCCTGCATGTATTTTTAGGTTCATGTCATTTTGAAACAGTTACTTTTTTATCTATTGTGTGTAAAGCTCTACCAATATAGAATGAAAACAAATTTTAACCTGTTCAAATACTGTACAATTTCCCATAAAATGTTTCAAATACCACCCAGTCAGGCAAGTGTCATCACTTGTTTATTGTTAGATACTTTTAGACCATTAATTTAATAAATATGATTATTATACACGATTTACATAGTGGCAAACTGTTTGCGCAGTGCTTTGCAAAATGGAGGGAGACAGTACAGTTGCAATACAATTAAATATAAGAGGAATCAGAGGGCCCTACTCGTTAGAGCTTAATATGAAATGATTTAACATGTTTGGGGTGTTGTTGTTGTTGTTTTTTTAAATAAGACGACAAGCAGTATATGAAAAAAAATATACCCAGACATGTTCTTTTTGCCTTTTAATATTCAGACTAACAAAGCAGATTTTTTTTACACTTGTATTAAGTGTTAAACATTGGCAGCAATTTAGCAATTATGCCTTCAGCCATGGAAACAGAGAGTACCAGATTAATTCGCAAGTTCTGTAGTACTAATGCCATTTGTCAATTATACATTGTGTTCTTGGTTGTATTATGTGGTGACATTATTTAAACAATCAGAGTATATTATCTAATTTTCTTCATTTAGATTTTTTAATTGAAATAATGTTTGCTGTGCAAAAAAAGCAAATGTAACTGATATTAATTTAATGTAGATTACAGAAAATAACTTGTTATGCAATAAGAATGGTTTACATTTTACAATATGTTTTTGTTGCTAAATACTAACTAGTGACTAGGGCAGTGGCCCGTGGAGCCCTCTGATGTGGCCCGTGACCTCCTGCTCTGGGATGGTGGTTTGGCAAGCCCAGATCGCAGGTTGCCGACCCGCTATGCTACAGCATCAGTGTTGTGAATGAAGCCGGTGGTAAAGAAAGCAAGCAGCTGCAGAGCCACATAAGCTGATGCTTCCTGTATAGCGCCAGCTCCTGTCACAATCAATACCAAATGCACTCTGTCTGGGACAGCAACAGACAGGGAAAACTGAATGGAAGACTGTTATTAAAGGTAAGTTTATTACTGAAATCACAGTGTATATATGGGAATATCTGTTTTGCGATGATTACTAGGCTGCTTTTAAACTAATCCACAGGTGCAGCAAAGTGCAACTAACCTGCAGGAAAGCCACAGGTGCATATGGTGCATCAGTGTGAAAGCAGCCTTAGGACCCAAATCGGACCCTCCATTCACCTCTATGTCCATTTACCCCCGCTTACCTCTAATCCGATCCACTAAAAAAAAAACAGAAGGGGGTCTGTCCCCTTCCCATCTGGGCGTATTGAATTGGAGGGCCCATAGAGTAGCGTGGGCTGTGTCCGTGTTTGTTCAGCATATACAGTGTGGACACAGACCTGTCACCCCCCCATTCCACTAATTTTGACCCACGACCGGTTACCAAGTCGCTTCAGTGACCTTCAAAAGATTGGGCACCCCTGGACTAGGGTGTAACTAAAGTGTATATAGTCCACCTAATTATTCTCTGGCTAGGTGTGCGCATTACATTAAAGTGGATGTAAACTCAATTCATGAAATTTGAGCTGGGCAAATATATCTGCAGTGTTTTCATATCTCTCTTCAAAGCACAAAGTCCCGTGGCTTTCTCGTGCTCCATTCTTCTGTTATCAGCATGATAACTTCTGACAAGTTCTCCGTCAACTGAAATAAAAGCAGTTTTGTATTGGGGAGGATGCTATAAATAGATTAGCAGAAAGCTAAACTATTCAACGAACAGTTCTGAAAGTCTCTACCTATGTGGAGAAGGGGTGTGTGCCTTTCCTCCAATCAGCTGTCTTGGCTGTATGCCCAGGCTTCACTGCAGTGCTAACAAGCAAGAGAAAATCTCCTAACACGATCTGAACTTTCTAAAGAATATATAAAGCTGCAGACAGCAGATATGTAGGGAGAATTGTTTCATCCCTGTGTATCATGTGAGGCTGTTCACACCACTGGGTATATGTGAGAGGCTACATCCGCCTTAAAGCGTTATTAAACTAATTTCTTTTTACATATAGACCCCTTTCACACTGGGGCAGGGGTGGCGGTAAAATGCAGCTATTTGTAGCAGAGGTTTTTGGCCACTAGCAGGACGCTTTTAACCCCCCCGCTAGCGGCCGAAAAAGGGTTAAAGCCACCAGCAAAGCACCGCTGTAGCTCTAGCAGCGCTTTGTTGACGGTTCAGCCGCACTGCCCGTTGATTTCAATGAGCAGGAGCGGTGGAGGGGCGGAGTACACACCACTCCTTCACCGTTCCAAAGATGCTGCTTGCAGGAGTTTTTTTAACGACCTGCCAGCGCATCGCCTCAGTGTGAAAGCCCTCGGGCTTTCACATTGAGACTGCAGGGGAGCCGTTTTTCAGGCGCTTTACAGTCGCTATTTTTAGCTCAAAAGCGCCTGAAAAAGGCCCCAATGTGAAAGGGGTCATACAGAATCAGTAGCAGATGTCCAGGCTTACATAGAATGCTGCTAAAAATTGCCCTATTTTGCCTTTTCGGCCTGTTTGTGAATTCTCAATATTATTTGTATGTATAGACTACTAATGTCCCTGCAACATGTAGGGAAATCCCTCATCATTGGTCATATTGATGTGTAATTTGACTCTGTTTATTTCATATGTAGCCAGGTGCTGGCTAGTCTGCCTGTGTTATCGTGGGACATTCTTTAACAAAAGCTGCTTTTGAGTTTGTTTCCCTCGTGTTCAGCCTGGCCATTGTGACATCATTTCCTGAAAGCAGAGAGATAGAGACCACCACTGAGAGCAGGGGATCGTAGGACATGTGGTCCAGAGAGCTAGGTTTTATAGGGAGCCAGTGCTGCTTTAAACTACAATTTCCAGCCGGCTGGACAGAGAAGAATTCTAGGAGAGGACATAAATAGCCTGGCCTGGGGAGGAGTTATTCTTCTTGGGACCACGGCCTTCAGCTAAGAGCTGTGACCCGGCCTCTCTGGGGAATGCGAGCAGGCTCTATGGCCCAGACAACGTGGAGAGTCTTTACCGAGTGGGCCATACACCTGTAGGCAGATCCACCATTGCCAGTTCCCTGTTGGCTGAGTGAATGTCGGGGGTCACTCTCATTGTCATTGTTACAGATGCAGCTGAATCCCAGTGACGCCGGGTGTACGGCCAGCACCCTTCACTGGTTGCAGATTCTTCAAGAGCCTGTTCCAGGACTTCCTATTCTCTTGAGTCTTGGCATCATCAGGATTGGTGAGCGGGCAGAAGCCCACCCTGTGTACATCCTACAAAAGACACATGCATGCAGACACCTTTACCCCGAGCTTTGTTTATGTTCTGTTAACCTGCCTCAAACCAAAATCAGGTACATTTGACTCACCCCTAGTTTTTCAATATGGATGGGGGCATATACAGTATATGGTATATCTGAATGCTATGTAATTCACATCACTTCCAATAGAGTATTTCTTTTGGTTCATGTATATTCAGTATTATACTCCTGATTTCAAGAAGTGTTATGCTTAAAGTAGCTTGATATGCAACTGCTTTGGGTGAACTGGTAGGCTGCATGTAGTGGGAGAGAAGTTCCCAGCCAGGAAAAGCTGCCCGCATGCCTGGCTGAATTGCGGAAGGCCCACCCTGCTCATCTGGATCCCAGCCCAGGCTGAGAGGGCCTGCTCAGCCACAAACCCTTTCAGGGATTCAACAGGGGTGCTACTGAAGACTTGCCTTGGGAATACACAGGGAGAGCCAGTCTGCTGGAATCAGAGTTACATTCTATGCTGGAAGGACACTATGAATACTGACCCAAAGGGGGAAAGAATTTTAGTGACTCTTTTCTTTTACCAACCCTGCTGCACTAAGTACAAGGCTTTTCTGGCCTGGGTCATTGCTAACAGTGCCCCAGAGCTGTCCACTCAAGGTGCCACTGCTTAAGGGACTGTTAAGCATAACTACTACAAGGAAGAATGTCCTTATTGGTCAAGTTAGTAATGTAAAGTTAGTAATGTAGAGTATCCCACAGTTCCCAAAACCCATTTAAGTAATGCTACAATAAAACTTCAAAAAGACAACCCTTATGGACTGTATTTCCTGAATCAGTGTGTGAAGTTGCTGTTTGCCTGGCTGCTGCACTAGTGGGAATAAAACCTGGACTTTAAAACAGTGGCCCTAGCCAAGGGTAGCACTTCATTTGCTTTGGGACCACACACTGTTGAGATAAATGCATTCCAGTAGAGAATTACTGCATTTGGTGACCACCTTAAAACTTTGCCTAAATATATACTATGATCACTTGTAAGGAATGTAAGGGCCAACTGTACCTTGTGGTTGTTCTTTAATTATTGCCCCTCCAACCTAAATGCAACTTGCCATGTAAAACTCATCCCAAACTCAACTGATAACCATCTGCTTCTCAGAAATATTCATTGTACAACTCTGCCCAGCTCCACATAGCCTTTGCTCAGAAAATATTCCTGCGGTCATTATACTGTGCATGTGTGTCATAGCGCCATTCATTCCAAAGGGTGAGCCATACTCCAAGCAGTCTATCAGAGCATGACTCACCTATAAGAATGAATGGGGCAATAATAATGTTTTATACCGTTGCATCTTAAGTCTAATTTAGGTGAACTGGCGCTATGTTGACACCAACTGATTCGCTATCTTCATATTAGATGTTGCTACTTTCTTTTTGGTTTATGTATCAGCCTATTCTTACTGTACAAAATGTTGTTGTTGGACTTGATCTGCCATGTCTGATGTACTCAATAAAAAAAACTTTAAATGAAAAAAAACAACTTTGCAGCACTACAATGTTAGTACATGTTATGTTTTACAATTGTTGCAGTCAGTCCAATAATTATGATTGTGTCTAAAAAAAATAACAGAACCCAGTGATACATTGTCAGTGTGCAAAGTGTCCAATTATACTAATAAGTTGTTGTGTTACAAAATTACAACCAGCTATTGCAGTGTGCAGAATTGTCCATAGCATTTGTGTTTCCCATTTATTCACAGCCAACACAATAATAGTTGTATGTCAACAATACACAAAATATGATGGTCACTGCCATGCAACTGATATTAAACTTATATTAAACAACATTTTAATGTTCCTTTCCTCTCTAGTGCCTCCTTCCCAGATTTTCTTATTTCTCTCTTTTCCTATTCCTTCTCCTCACCATAATCCCATGTGTAAACAACATCATCACTATCAACATAGTTTTCTGATACATTTTAGAACTTAGCCAGCATGTCATCCAGTGTGGATCCAAAGATGCACCACTCTCCCTTTTTTTTAAATCAGATTTTATCTTTGATTTTTTTTTTTTTCTATTTACATACCAAACATTTACAAATAAACAAAACAACCAACATAAAACAAAAACAAAACAAAAACCCCCAAAACAAGAAATTCCCTTTCCTCCTTCTCTCTCTCTCTTCCTTACTACTCCCATTTCCTTACTGCTCAGTTAAGCTGATAAAACGTTAACAATGTTAACAACACAACATTTATTTCATTATTATCAAGTATACCAAAAATTCCAGAAATATTCCAGGACAACCAATACACTGTATAAATAGTTAACCTCCCTGACGGTATGATTATGTCAGATTTTTGATGCTCAAAGCGGTACAATTGTTTCGCATGGAAATTTGGCGTTTTATATTGTAGGCCTGTAATTATTAGGAATAACATACTTAAATATGTCCAAATAAAAGTCTAGTAGACATCCCGGGTATGATAAAGTTTGAAACACAAAATCATAAATTATAATATAATAAATAACTATAAATAATTATAACAAATAATAATATAATAATAATAAAAATTATTCAATAATGTAATCAAATCAAAAACACTGAAATTTGCTCAGTTGCAGAATTGTCGCTGTCATAACTTTCAGTGTTTGATGACGAATTTCCCCACAAATCACTATCGCTCAATTCTGCAAGTGATTCTAATTCATTATCACTGTTTTCTAGCTGGTCTAAGACCGCTTTTGACATAAAGGGACACTTTTTGGTTGCTATGGACAATCTCCAATTTCCAGGCAGAAAAAAAAACGGTATGTATAATATAAAACTGCATGCAGGGCACTGGACAAACCACTAGGGACAAAAGGGATGAGAAATAATTTTATACAGTACTTTAATCTGTAAGAATACAGTGTACTGTATGTATACTGTGTTTTTATTTTTTTTTATTTGGCACCGAACTCCATCCCCGTGCGTCGCAACGCTCGCAGAGAATGGAGCTCGGCACTCGGGCACTGTGAATTGAGCAGAGGAGGAGACAGCTAGCACACACCAAGGGACAAGGTAAGTACATGAATCCTGCAATGCGATCCCGAGTGTGGCTCGGGGTTATCGCTTTTGGTAGTGAAAATTCACCCCGAGCCACACTCGGGTTTACCGCTAAGGAGGTTAAAGTGATTGTAAACAATCAGCTTGTAAAACAACCCATTCAGTTTCAAATATAAATGAAATACAAAATGTGTTGTATAAGTATAAAAAAAAAACATTATGAATACATATTTTCTCTTTGATCACATTCCCTCTGTTCTCAGCTGCATAAGAGCTGGGGGAGGAGAAGCAGCAGCTTTCCTTTCCTGCTTAGTGTGGTCAGATTTTAATAGTAAAGCAAGGGGACTAGTAGAAACACCATGGTAATGTAGGCCATACAAAAGAAATCTTAATAAATAATGAATAAATACTCTAGACACCATAAATAAAATAAAAATACATTTATTATATGTATAGTATTTTTTTATTTTTTATTTTTTTTTGGTGATAAAAATTGGCCGCGGCACCTTTCATTGGTATATAAACATAAGCATTTTATTTAATATTCTATTTAACCTTTATCTTTATTAAAATTATCAAAGAATAAAACGTTCAAAATATTTCCAAATATCTCTCAATATCTCGCTCAGTCATAAAACTTGAGTGAATACCATAAATAAAAATTCCTTAAAAGTCCCTCCTTGATCCAAGGGTGACAAACCAAATCAGATGCTGCGAGGGAAGGGGGAGCACACAAAGCCGATATGTGGTACACTGTGACTAGAACCTAAATCCGGGGGGTTTATATAGCCCCCCACACGTGTATAAATCCAAAACCCACGTGTTTTTCCTGCCCAATGTCACGAATACACCTGCTTGCTGGGCGGGAATACACCTGCTAGTCAGGCGGGAAAAACTGCAGTGACAGTATTCAAAAAAATATTTTTTTTCTTTTCTTCTTTTGACCACCACAATCCCATGCTGTGGGCACTAAAATAATGCCCACTTTTTTATGGGAATGTAGGCCATACAAAAGAAATCTTAATAAATAATAAATAAATACTCTAGACACCATAAATAAAATAAAAATAATTATATGCATAGTATTTTTATTTTTATTTTATTTTTTGGTGATAAAAAATGGCCGCGGCACCTTTCATTGGTATATAAACATAAGCATTTTATTTAATATTCTATTTAACCTTTATCTTTATTAAAATTATAAAAGAATAAAACTTTCAAAATATTTCCAAATATCTCTCAATATCTCACTCAGTCATAAAACTCGAGCGAATACCATAAATAAAAATTCCTTAAAAGTCCCCACCAGCCGGATTTGTTAGCTAACAAAAAAGGCCTACCCCACAACCGCGGCCATTTCTTTCATAGTTTGGAGGCCCAGATTAAAAATATCCAGGCCCACATCAGACAAATGAACTCCATCTGGTCTATAAAGACCAGAAAAACCCCCTTCTAAATCAGTATGTCTAAAAGAAAAACTATTTAAACAAGGCATAAACTTTTCAATGGAATGATTCACGCACCTACGGATCTTTTCCAAAGATTTATTCTCTGCAAAAGATAACCAAACAAGCCGCGGAACCATTTCAGAGAAAATAACTTTAGTACCCAGAAAAGAAAGGTGAATACAATGTAAATCCTGCTTTATTCTCAAAATTAAATCTAACGTCTTTCTTTTACCTACATCATTACCACTGAGATGATTTATTATAATATCTGGAAGAGGCCATAACTGTGCCAATGTAGAGAGGTGTACCAGAAGATTATTCCAATGAAGCCCACAATGCCCTTCCAAAGAACTTGAAAAGAATCAGGAGATAAAGATAAATTGGGAGTATAACAAAGTTGACATGCTCGTTTGTGGGCCCAGTGAACAAATGAATGCCCAATGATCCAAACAGTAGATTTTGCACCTAAAATTAGAGAGACAAATTAGGACGAATATATAAGTTAAACCTTTTTGATTCCCACCTACCTAAACTCTTAATAACCGAATCATGAAGACCCAATCTAGCTGCTTCCGTGGCTGCTCCAATACGAAATGGCAATAGAAAATTTCAAATGGGAAAGGCCTAAATTTTGTAAACATTTCTGAAATATGGCTGAAAATTGAAACCTAGTAAGGGGAGAATAATCCAGATGTACCAAGGAATTGCCTGAGCAGGCAGGCCTAACAGACAGATATTTTGAAAGAATTATATATGGGCAGATAATGGAGTCGCCACATGCATATAGAGTAGGGATGAGCTTCGAGTTCGAGTCGAACTCATGTTCGACTCGAACATTGCCTGTTCGCCCGTTCGCCGAACAGCGAACAAATTGGGGTGTTCGCGGCAAATTCGAAAAATCTATGGGAGAAATCTAAAGTGCTAATTATAAAGGCTTATATGCAAGTTATTGTCCTAAAAAGTGTTTGGGGACCCGGGTCCTGCCCCAGGGGACATGTATCAATGCAAAAAGAAGTTTTAAAAACGGCCGTTTTTTCGGGAGCAGTGATTTTAATAATGCTTAAAATGAAAAAATAAAAGTGAAATATTCCTTTAAATTTCGTACCTGGGGGGTGTGTATGATATGCATGTAAAGTGGCGCATGTTTCCCGTGCTTAGAACTGTCCCTGCAAAAAGTGTCATTTTTGAAAGAAAAAAATGCATTTAAAACTGACTCGCGGCTATTAATGAATTGTCGGCTCCCGGCAATACATACAAAAGTCATTGATAAAAAAAAAAAAAAAAGCGTGGGGGTTCCCCAGAATTCAATTACCAGGCCCTTCAGGTCTGGAATGGATATTAAGGGGAACCCCGCCGCAAATAAAAAAAAATTGACGTGGGGTTCCCCCAAATATCCATTCCAGGCCCTTCAGATCTGGCATGGATTTTAAGGGGAACTCCACCCCAAATTAAAAAAAAATGGCGTGGAGTCCCCCTAAAAATCCATACCAGACCCCTTATCCGAGCACGCAACCTGGCCGGCCGCAGGGGAAAAGGGGGGGACGAGAGAGCGGCCCCCCCTCCCTCCTGAACCGTACCAAGCCACATGCCCTCAACATGGGGAGGATGTCCCCATGTTGATGGGGACAAGGGCCTCATCCCCACAACCCTTGCCCGGTGGTTGTGGGGGTCTGCGGGCGGGGGGCTTATCGGAATCTGGAAGACCCCTTTAACAAAGAGGACCCCCAGATCCCGGCCCCCCCTATGTGAATTGGTAAGGGGTACATTGTACCCCTACCATTTCACGAAGAAAGCGTAAAAAAATGTTTAAAAAAACACACAAACACCTTGAAAAAGTCCTTTATTTAAAAAAAAAAAAAAAAAACATTCCAGCGCTGAAATCCAGTGTCCCGCGGCGATCCCGATGTCCAGCGCTGTCCGTCATTGGTTGTGCCTGAGCGGACCTGATGGGGAACTCCCTCTCAGTATTTTAAATGTATAGACCCGCCCCTTCTAAAGTTCCCCATCAGGTC
The DNA here is from genome assembly GCA_029206835.1 of Rana muscosa. Lineage (NCBI taxonomy): Eukaryota > Metazoa > Chordata > Amphibia > Anura > Ranidae > Rana > Rana muscosa. The sequence goes on from CM055121.1 coordinate 78,543,019, forward strand.
CGCTCAGCGGACCAGATGCGGAACATGAGAAGGGGCGGGTCTATACATGTATTACCAAAGTGAGAGCAGTTCCCCATCAGGTCCGCCTCCTCGGTATGTCAGACCCGCCTACGTCATTGGCTTGAGCGGGGAACTTCCTTCACTATGTAAATTTAAATTTACATAGTGAAGGAAGTTCCCCGCTCAAGCCAATGACGTAGGCGGGTCTGACATACCGAGGGGGCGGACCTGATGGGGAACTGCTCTCACTTTGGTAATACATGTATAGACCCGCCCCTTCTCATGTTCCGCATCTCGTCCGCTGAGCGGACCTGATGGGGAACTTTAGAAGGGGCGGGTCTATACATTTAAAATACTGAGAGGGAGTTCCCCATCAGGTCCGCTCAGGCACAACCAATGAAGGACAGCGCTGGACATCGGGATCGCCGCGGGACACTGGATTTCACCGCTGGAATGTTTATTTATTTATTTTTTTAAATAAAGGACTTTTTCAAGGTGTTTGTGTGTTTTTTTAAACATTTTTTTTACGCTTTCTTCGTGAAATGGTAGGGGTACAGTGTACCCCTTACCAATTCACATAGGGGGGGGGCGGGATCTGGGGGTCCCCTTTGTTAAAGGGGTCTTCCAGATTCCGATAAGCCCCCCGCCCGCAGACCCCCACAACCACCGGGCAAGGGTTGTGGGGATGAGGCCCTTGTCCCCATCAACATGGGGACATCCTCCCCATGTTGAGGGCATGTGGCTTGGTACGGTTCAGGAGGGAGGGGGGGCCGCTCTCTCGTCCCCCCCTTTTCCCCTGCGGCCGGCCAGGTTGCGTGCTCGGATAAGGGGTCTGGTATGGATTTTTAGGGGGACTCCACGCCATTTTTTTTTTAAACTTGGGGTGGAGTTCCCCTTAAAATCCATGCCAGATCTGAAGGGCCTGGTAATTGAATTCTGGGGAACCCCCACGCTTTTTTTTTTTTTTTTCTCAATGACCTTTGTATGTATTGCCGGGAGCCGACAATTCATTAATAGCCGCGAGTCAGTTTTAAATGCATTTTTTTTCTTTCAAAAATGACATTTTTTGCAGGGACAGTTCTAAGCACGGGAAACATGCGCCACTTCACATGCATATCATACACACCCCCCAGGTACGAAATTTAAAGGAATATTTCACTTTTATTTTTCCATTTTAAGCATTATTAAAATCACTGCTCCCGAAAAAACGGCCGTTTTTAAAACTTCTTTTTGCATTGATACATGTCCCCTGGGGCAGGACCCAGGTCCCCAAACACTTTTTAGGACAATAACTTGCATATTAGCCTTTATAATTAACACTTTAGATTTCGAACGTTCGAGTCCATTGTATTTAATAGGGTTCTAAAGTTTACACGAACATTTTGTCTGTTCACAGGTTCTGGTGCGAACCGAACAGGGGGGTGTTCGGCTCATCCCTGATATAGAGTGAGCCAATTTCCTTTACCTGCAAGATCCGTTTTAGATCTGCCAATAAAAACCTGGACTTTACCTTGAGAAATAACGACCTCACCAAATTTTAAACCTGAAAAAACTTTTTTGTTATTGGGCACCAACTCAGAAATACGAAGTGCTGCGAAGAAAATCAGCACAAAAGCTGAATGAAATAGCAACGCCTCATACTCAGAACGGCATACTAAAGGAGTGACCATGCAAATGTTCCCTAATAAATCTAGGGATACAGGTCTACGCGTATCTGGCGTAAAAGTTTGTCTCCTGTAGCCTTTGAACGCTTAACGAACAGAGAAAAAACTAGTACAAACGGGTAATTTGTGAAGTTTCAACAAAAAGGAAATACCTGCCAGAATCTTATTTATGTGATTATAAGAACATTTTCTTTGCATTAATGAACAAAGAAAGACCAAAACAGCGTGTTCAGTAGGAGAAAAACCAGATAGTCCTATTTCTTCCGCAAACAATAGCCACTTTTTCCATGTGATCGAGTATTCGATCCATGTTTTAGGGGCAATAGAACCCTGAATAGCTGAAAGAACAGGAGCTAGATCAAATCCCATAGATGACTGGGGCAAGGATGACCAACTAGGAAAAAGCTGTCTGAAACGAGCCATCTGAAAATGAGATTAAGCTTTAAGCTTTCCCGGGACATACTTAGCTTTCACCCAAATATTAAATTTTAAACATAATACAAAATAACGTAATAATTTGATAACACACAAAGATTTGGAAGAAAGACAATTTACTGCAAATAATACACCCTTGTTATCTGAATGAACCAAAATACGCTTGTTTGCAAAAAATTCACTCCATAACTCAAAAGCCACCACTATAGGGAAAAGCTCCAATAAGACAATATTTGTTGTGGCTTTACTGGCAACCCAAAAAGGAGGCCAAGAACCACAGCACCAATGAGTGTGCCATATTGCTGCAAAACCAAGCGAACCTGCAGAATCTGTATATAAATCCATATCTGCTGAAAAAACAAAATCTTCCTGAAAGAAAGTTCGCCCGTTATAGTCCATCAGAAATTGAGACCAAACTAATATGGATATGCGAAAAAGGGGATTTAAAACCAGACATTGCCATGGACAGTCTCCTAGAAAATATTCTGCCAACCGGCATAATACGCGAAGCGACGGCTAATAAACCTAAAAAAGACTGTAGCTCTTTCAAAATTATTATTTTTTTGCGCAAAAACAGGCAAATTAAAGTCCGAATACAAGATATTTTTAATAAAGGAAGCTGATGCTGACACAGTTTAGTGTCAATCTTAATCCCCAAAAATTCTATAATTTATGCAGTAAGAACAGTTTTTTCAAAAGCAATAGGTACGCCAAAGTTTTTAGCAATGGCTAAAAATAATTTTAAAAGTAAAAAACAAATAGGTGAATCAGGGGGACCTATAAAAAGGAAATCATCTAAATAATGAAGTATTCCATCACAGCCAGATTCATAGATAACAACCCACTGCAAAAAAGTTGCGAAGGTCTCGAAATACCGACATGACAGGGAACAACCCATAGGTAAACACATGTCATAGAAAAATGTATCCTCAAAGCAAAAACCTAACAAATTAAATGACTAGGGAGCAATAGGAAGCAACCTAAAAGCAGACTTGATGTCTGATTTCGCCAATAAAGCGCCAGTACCAAAAAAATTTATGAGCCTTATAGTATCATCAAAACTTGTTAATGAAACTGATGATGATGAATTATCAATCTCATCGTTTAAAGAATTCCCTTTTGGAAACAAGAGATGATGAATTAATCTAAATGAATTAGGCTCCTTTTTTGGCACCACACCTATAGGAGAAACCCAATTTTTTTTGAAAGGAGGAGAGACAAAAGGACCTGCCACCCTACCTGCAGAAATTTATTTTATTAACTTCTGTCTAACCACTTGGTTATGGATCAATACTTATTTTAGGTTACTTAGCACACTGCACCCAGAACCTGAAAAAACTGGAAGCTTGAAACCTGAAGAAAAACCTTCAATTAACATTTCCGCCTTCTCCCTGTCTGGGTACAGAAGCAACCACGGATACATTTTTTCCAACCTCACCGGCGTGCAGGCTTTTTGAGTTGTCCCTATGTTGGCTGTGTGAGTAGGTTCTTTTAAAACATTTGGTAAGCGGGTGAGTCCCAAAACAAAAAGAACACTCATGCTTGTAACGGCATGATGTTGACCACTTGCACTGGGACTCATTGAAAGCATAACATATACCTTTTTTATAAACTGAAGAAGTATTTTGAGTTGATGGCGGTTGCTTTGAAAAAAACTTGTTTTTGGGGTAGAATGAGGTTTAACCATAAACCAACATCTTTCATACCCCATTTTAAGTTGGGATAAACAGCCATTTTTTGGCGGAATGATTCATCGCAACAATACCAACCAAAACCGCCAAAATTTTTGTAAGCTTCAAGAATATTCTCAAGATGCTGGAATAAACCAGAGCATTTTTCAGGAAATTTTTCACCCATGATTGCAGAAAATTTACAAAATGCCTGCAACCAATTGAAAAAAGATTTTGGGACAGTACGACGCCTGTCTTCTGAAACATCATCTAATTTCTTTTCACTCCTTACAGAAAAATCTTTTGAACCAGGAAGTAAAGATAAAAGATCAATAAAATCACCTTTCCATATTTTTTCTTTTAAATTAAGAGTTAAATGAAAACCTAAAGGTGACATTTCACAAGGGAGAACTTCTTTAAAACAAGTTTCAGGTACTTGTGAAAAAATAGGACTAACAGAATCTTGAACATTATTAGGATTGACTGGAGAAACTATAGGTACAGTGTTATTTACTGACCAAACATTAGCAGGAGAAGAGACAGTCACTGGTAAATGCTGATTGCTCAATGAATTATTCAATCTATCTAAAGAAGTAAGTAACTGAGTAATCAATTGCTTCTGAATAAACTCACCACTGTGCTCTTCACCTGAGGCTGACTGTCTGTCAAGTAGATTGATGCTCTGAGCGCTTGTGCTCAAAGCAGCAGGTCCAGCATGAGACTCCAGCGACTGCTGAGCCATTCCAGTATCCAGCTGTGACTGTCTGGACACCTGTGACGCTGTCTCTTCCTCTATTGATGATGCTTGTACCTGTAAAGGAAAAGGAAAATTGCTGCTTGTAGGCGGAGACTGAAGTGCTCTCCTCCGCCCTCTACAGACGCGGAGTGGAGAAGGAGAGCATGACCTCCTCTTTCTTGTATTACTCCGGCTAACAGGCTGCTGCGACCTGACGTCACCGACCTCGGCGTCTTGAGGGCAGGATTCCCTCTCCTCTTGCGATGCTGCTGCAGCTGAAGGACGTTCTGGCGGGGGGGGTCGAGGCAGCCGGAACGTCCTGGGTTTGTGAGAGCTGAGACGGAAGTGACTGCGGTGGTGCAGGCCCGCTAACTGCCTCTGCTGATGATGGATTCACCCCGCATCCTCGAATTCTGGGACCCGCTCTGGCACTGCCTCCAACTCCGCAAGACATTTCCTCAGCCATTCTTCTCCTCCTTCCGATGCAGCCTTCTCCAGGACCCGCCTCACAAGAGTCTTCATGACAGGTAAACGTCCAGGGGAGCACACCAAGCCGATATGTGGTACACTGTGACTAGAACCTAAATCCGGGGGATTTATATAGCCCCCCCCACGTGTATAAATCCGGAACCCACGTGTTTTTCCCGCCCAATGTCACATTTCTCCCGCCTGGAATACACCTGCTTGCTGGGCGGGAATACACCTGCTAGTCTTTTGATCGCCACAATCCCATGCTGTGGGCACTAAAATAATGCACACTTTTTCAGGGATTTCACACAGGGGAATGGCCCCTACCTGATTATGTTTCAAATTGTTGGTACATATACCCTAAAGCCCTGTACACACGATCGGATTTCCTATGGATTCTAATCCGATGTATTTTTCCATCGGAAATCCGATGAAGTTGAATTCCATCAGTCTTGCCTACCCACCATCAGTCAAAAATCCGACCGTCCCAAACGCTGTGACGTAAAACACTCTGATAAGCCGAGGAAAATTAAGTTCAATGCTTCTGAGCATATGTCGACTTAATTCTGAGCATGCGTTTGTTTTTTCTCCGATGGAGTTCCACACAGACGATCGGATTTTGCTATCGGTTTTTTTCCGATCGGAAAAATTTAAAACATGTTCTATTTTTTCACACCTATGGAAAAAAGACAGATGGGGCCCATACACGATCGGTTTGTCCGATGAAAACAGTCCATCGGACTGTTTTCATTGGTGAAACCGATCGTGTGTACAGGGCTTAATATGCATAGAACGGAATCTGGAATTAACACAGAAACAGAGTTTATCACATCTATTACATCCTGCCAATATCGGTGTAATTTTGGACATTTCCAAAACAAGTGAATAAAAGAGCTATGAGATTAGGCACATCTTGAACATTCAGGTTTATCCTTCCTACCTATCTAATGCAGCAATTCTGGGGTTCAATAGGATCTATGCAAGATGATGTCAAATCTGCAAAATTGTGTTCAGGCATTACGTTTTGTTTTACCCTCAGTCAATAGGTGTACATAAATGTTTTAATAAGTTGTTTACATTTATTTATAAGAGTGTGTGTCTGTGTCTGTGTATATTTACAGTATATATATATATATACAGTATATGTATATATCACAATAGCATTTCAACCTATAAGTATACCAACAAATATAAAAATGAACATTATAAAAACATTTCGCATACGAATAAAGTGCAAATACATGGGTGACAGATCTTCCATAAAGTGCAGCAAATATATAATTGACAATTCTTTCATAAAGTCAAGTGTGTTAAAGAGGATTTTCAGTCTCTACTAGTTCAAACATTCACCTTGTGGCAAGCTTCACCTAAAAGCACTCCAATCCCTTTTGGGGATCAACTTGCTAAATTCTTTTGGCCTCTGAACTCAATAAATAGGTCTAACTGCATGTATGGGGATTTCCATATGTACAAAAGGACCTCCATCCTCTCCTTATTCCCATCTTACAAGTTGGTATAAATGGGCAAACTGAAGATAGTATTTCAAAAGAAGAAATTCATACCAACTGTGCAGCATCCTAGCTGTGCTATCTGGAAATATGGATAAATCTGAGAAAGTGTCTATACAGAATTTGAAATCATTTAGAAGAAAAGATACTTTATATGTGAACATGTGTATTCAGTAGTTTTTCTCAAGTTCAGTTTTATTACAATTTTATAATTATTGTGCCCTTCAAACACATTGTCCCCATATGCTGCAAATGCCCCCCCCCACCCCCCGATGGACTGTATTTAGGTGTGGCCCTGGGTTATGCAAGCTTGCATTATAAAGGATAGATTTTAACCCCCAAGGTTTTGGTGATGCTAGAGGTGACAAGCCGGTTTGTGAGACTGTTCTCCCTTGCACTCCATGCTGGCTCTACATAGATGGTGTATGCTTGGAGTATAATAAATCACATTTCGCTAACGGCAGCTTCTTTGTCATGTAGGCCACATAAAAGGAGTGAGCCTATGTTTTTTTTTTTGTTTATGCCTAACAGTACTTATTTGTTGGGATAATTTAGTACACTTGAAAATTGACAAGTCAATTACCTTAAAGCAACATTCCATTTTTTACTTTTTTGTTAGCCCCTGCAGTCTCCGTATGCAGGGTCTTTATATTGTACACTGCGGTCTCTGTATACAGTGCCTTTTAGCACCTAGCAATGTTCCCCATTAGGGATGAGCCGAACACCCCCCCAGTTCGGTTTGCACCAGAACCTTCGAACGGACCGAACGTTCGCACGAACTTTAGAACCCTATTAAATACAATGGACGCGAACGTTCAAAATCTAAAGTGCTAATTATAACGCCTAATATGTATGTTATTGTCCTAAAAAGGGTTTGGGGACCCGGGATCTGCCCGAGGGGACATGTATCAATGTAAAAATAATCTTTTAAAACAATCGTTTTTTCGGGAGCAGTCATTTTAATGATGCATAAAGTGAAAAAAAAAAGTGAAATATTCCTTTAAATATCGTACCTGGGGGGTGTCTAAAGTATGCCTGTGAAGTGCCACATGTTTCCCGTGTTTAGAACTGTCCCTGCACAAAATGACATTTCTAAAAGAAAAAAAGCCATTATAGCCCAGGTTCACACTGGGGCTGCAGGAGTGAAGCCGTGCGAGTTCAGCAGAACTCGCACACTTTCACTCCTGCCTGTCAGTCCCGATTTTGACCGCGATTACAGGGACATCTGTGCAGGTTTCTGCGATGTAAATCGCGGCCCAAAATCGCAAAAAGTAGTACAGAAACTACTTTTTGAAATCGGTGCAGCACCACAGATGCGGCGTCGCAACGATTAGGATGGTGCCATTGCCCGCAATTTGCGGCAAATATCGCCGATTTGACATGCGATTTGACATGTCAAATCGCATGTCAAATCGCACCAGTGTGAACCAGGGCTAAAACTGCTTGCGGCTTTAATGTAATGTCTGGCCCTGGCAATATGGATGAAAATCATTGAGAAAAATGGCATGGCTACCCCATCACCCACCCCTACCCCAGCCCATTACCAGCCCCTTTGGGTCTTGTATGGATATTAACGGGAACCCCGCACCCAAAATAAAAAAGGCCCTATATACTCTGAACAGCAGTATACAGGCGGTGCAAACAAGACAGGGACTGTAGGTTTGTTCTTAAGTACAATCTGTTTGTAATTTGGAACAGTTACATTTTTTAAGTGTAGCTCCAGCCCAAAAATCTATTTTTAAGCTTTTTGGAGAACATAGGGAAGGGTTATCACCCCTGTAACATTTGTTTTGCTGTCTGTGCACCTGTTCAGAACATTTCACCTCACTTTCCATCCCAATGACAAATGTTTTTGGAAAATTTGTTTTTTTTATTGAAACAAGGATTGGTGATAAAGCATCAGTGGAGAGGAGACACCTTTTTCACATATTAACTCTTACAGGAGAGAATTTGCCTTCCTAGGGGTAGATTTCCTCTCACTTCCTGTTGTAAGTGGTTTGTAAGTTGGATGTTTGAAAGTAGGGACCTGCCATATATAGTCTGCAGAAATTTGCCCCTTAGGTGTTGGTGTTGCCACAACACTGTAAGCCCTCACAGTTACTCTTGGTGGGCGCTGGAACGCCCTTCTGTCAACTATTATATCAGGAATTGTATTTACATGCCACTGTTGAACAGTGGTAGGAACAATTGGGCCTTTGGTGGTGGTGCCACAACACTGTAAGCCTGTAAGCCCTCACAGTTACTTTTGGTGGGTGCAGGAATGGGCCCTGCTGTGAAATATTAGATGAAGAATTGTAATTGCACGCCTGTTGAACAGGGGCTGAAAAATTGGGCCTTAGGCACTGGTGCCACAACACTGCAACCCCTCACAGATAGTGTACTTAGAGCGCAGCAATGAGCCCTGTTGCAAAGTATTGCATCAAAAATTTAGGCTTTAGGTGAATGCTATGCAAAGCACACAGTAGTACACTAAGTGAAACACTGACTGTCTGCAGCTAGCACAATCACCGGCCTGCCTGTCACAGTATAGAGAATAACTGTATCCAGGTGAGCTTTAGGTGATCGCTATGCAAAGGACACAGTAGTACACTAAGGACCCTTTCACACTGGGGCGGTTTGCAGGCGCTATTGTGCTAAAAATAGTGCCTGCAAATGAGCCTAAACAGCGGCTGCTGTCTCTCCAATGTGAAAGCCCGAGGGCTTTCACACTGGAGCGGTGCGCTAACAGGACGTGAAAAAAAGTCCTGCTAGCCGCATCTTTGGAGCGGTGAGAGGAGTGGTGTGTTTACCGCTCCTACACCGCTCCTTCCCATTGAAAGCAATGGGAAACTGCAGTAATACTGCCAGCAATGCGCCTCTACAGAGGCGCATTGCGGGCGGTATTAACCCTTTTTCGGCCACTAGCGGGGGTTAAAACCGCATCGCTAGTGGCCGAATACCTCCGCAATTCCGACGGTATAGTGCCGCTAAAAATAGCGGCGCTATACCACCACCGCACCCATCGCCCCAGTGTGAAACCAGCCTCAGTGAAACACTGAGGCTGGTTTCACACTGGGGCGGTGGGTGCGGTGGCGGTATAGCGCCGCTATTTTTAGCGGCACTATACCGTCGGAATTGCGGAGGTATTCGGCCGCTATCGGCCGAAAAAGGGTTAATACCGCCCGCAATGCGCCTCTGTAGAGGCACATTGCCGGTGGTATTACCAGGGTTTCCCATTGCTTTCAATGTGAAGGAGCGGTGTAGGAGCGATAAACACACCGCTCCTCTCACCGCTCCAAAGATGCTGTTAGCAGGACTGCAAACCGCCCCAGTGTGAAAGGGGCCTGACTGTCTGCAGCTAGCACAATCACCTGCCTGCCTGTCACAGTATAGAGACTAACAGGAACGGATCTATCTAAACTCAATACAGTGTATAAATATATATACACACACAACACCTAGGATGCATATATATCCTCTACACACTGTAACAGCAGCTAACTGACTCGCCTGCCTGCTCTAAGTCAATATTAATGACACTGTCTATCTCTCTGAAACTGCCTCTTTCACAAACGCCAACACACTACACAAGGCCGACTTCCAGGTGGCCTTATATAGTGTGGGGCGTGTACTAAACCCCCTGAGCCATAATTGGCCAAAGCCACCATGGCTTTGGCCAATTACGGCTCTCTGTTTTTTCCGCGCTGTGATTGGCCAAGCATGTGGGTCATAGTGCATGCTTGGCCAATCATCAGCCAGCAAAGCAATACTGCAGTCAATTATGGGCCGTGTCGCGCAACACGAATTTAGCGCGAACGGACCATAAAGTTCGTTCTTCGTCGAACGGCCGATGTTCGAGTCAAACGTGTGTTCGACGCGAACGCAAAGCTCATCCCTATTCCCCAGCAGAGAAGTAGTGTGGAACATAGAGCACATAAAAAGATAAGTTACCAAGGTACACAAATGCTGGGCTTACCTAATCAAGAAAAGGGCACTATTCATCCCATGGACACCAATGCAGAGGTGATATTACTCCCACTAACAAATTATAAGGTACCTTTCATTCTACTGACACGGACAATGGGTAACTATGCCTCCCACTGTTACCAATGATTAGGCACTATTCATCCACTGACAAAAATGATGGGGTTCCATTCCCCCCACAGAATCCAAAGGTTGCCACTATTCCCGCCACTGACACCAACAATGGGGAACTATTCCCCCCACTGAAACCGACAAGGTACTATTACTCTTACTGATATAAATGATAGGGTGCCATTCAACCATTCTGCCAGACCCCAATAATGCAGCACCATTCCTTCTATTATAAAGCAAAGCTGAAGCACTATTCCTTCTACTGACTTCTACAATGGAGCACCATTCCTCCCACTGACACCAATGATAGGTCACTATTCCTTCCATAACACCAGTGATAAGGCACCATTCCTTCCACGATGCCAATGATGAGACATTCCTCCCACTGGCTGCTGAATATGCTTTAACTCTCACGGACCACCTAGGCAGGTGCTTTTTTGACCATTAATTGACCATTAAATACCAGGGAAATGTTTTAAACTGCCACAGATAAAGGGGCTGTTTTAGGCTCTTACTGGCCACTCTCTGGCCTTCCAACAGTCTAATGCCTCGTACACATGACCGGTTTTCCCGTCGGGAAAACTGCCATGACAGCTTTTGGCTGGGAAAACCGGCCTTGTGTATGCTCCATCGCAGTTTTTCCCCGACGAGAAAACTGCGGGGGAAAAAAAAGAGAACTTGTTTTTCCCGTCGTGAAAACCGTTGTGTGTATGCTTTCCAGAGGGGAAAAAAACGCGCATGCTCGTAAACAATTTGACACATGCACGGAAGCATAGAACGTCATTTTGTCGGCTTGTCGTAGTCTTTGACGTCACCGCGTTCTTGGCAGTCAAAAGTTCAGCGGTCTTTTGTGTGCCCGTGTGTATGCAAGGCAGGCTTGAGAGAAATCCCGTCGGGAAAAGCGTCGTTTTTTTTCCTGCCGGGAAAACCGGTCGTGTGTGCGAGGCATTACAGGACAGTGACTTAGTTAGCATATAGCTTGGCTATTTTTGTTCATGGTATACTAAATATATTATAGTTTAAGCCACACAGCAAGTATATCTGTTTCTTGGTGTTATTGCAAATGTGACATTAAACTCACTTTTATTTATTTTTTTATTTAAGTGTGTGTTCGTATCTTAAAATTACCTTCTCTTGCTCTCAACCTTCTTCAAATTTCCAAGTTGCTTTTATTTTCTGCTTTGATCTGACTTCCAAGATGGTCTGGGGACTATGGACTACTAGGGAATAATGTATAGTTTGCATAGAATAGTGCACATGATTAAAATTAACATGCCTTGCTTGTTCCAGACAAATAAAAGTGTATGCGTGTGTGTGTTGTATGAAAATGTTACAAAGTAGTGGAAGTGTGTGGATTATTTTCATATAATAAAGATATCCCTTTAATTAATACTTGCAATATTTGTACTCTTTACCTTTAAAAACGATACGAAAACACTCTGACTTCAAAATGGACCCCCATGTTTTTTTTAGAATTCAATATTTAATTTACACATATAACCACTAGGGATGGTCCCGATGCCCGAATCAAAGCAAGTTTGACTCGAACATCGGGTGTTCGTTTGTTCGCAAACGAAGCAAACATATGGGGCGTTCGTGGCAAGTTCGAACTCCGCGGAGCATCCCATAATGCACTGCGAGATCGCAGTGCATTGACGGTTGCTGATTGGCCAAAGCATGCACCTGACCTGCATGCTTTGGCCAATCACAGCGGGATGTGCTGTGAGAGACAGGATTGGCCAAAGGCAGGGTGTGCCTTTGGCCAATCATGGCTCAGGGGGCTAAGTCCATGCCCCACACTGTATAAGGCTGCTTACATAGCGGCCGTATGTAGTGGGATACGTGGAGATTGAGAACTTGAGCTAGATTAGACAGGTTAGTTAGTGGCGTGCAGGCAGTTTAATATATATATATATATATATATATATATATATATATATATATTAGGGCTGTTACTGATTAAAATTTTCGTGTTCGATTAATCAATTTTTTTTTTAATCGATTAATTTCGATGAATTATAATGCACATACAGATCCAACAAATTTTAGCTGATCTCCTTGCAGGCTGATTCCCAGTGCAGCTACCAACCACTGGAAAAATGATTAGCAGGATACAAAAAACACACAAAGGCAGCGCTCGATGGGAATAGCATTAAAACTTTTATAGTCTTCAAGTAGGTAACAAAATAAATATTGCACTGGAGATAAAATCGATGTAGCTACATAAACTGTAAAAATGGTGCGAGTAATACCAAACGGTAGCAAAAGCAGTCATAAAAACATGTAGCTAAGTATGATACTGGTATAAAAATGTGTACAACGATACCACTGCTGAATCCAGATGAGGAGGAGTTAACATCAGTCCGTCGGCATGTAGATGTCCCGTGAAGGGAACTATCACAATTCCCAGTGGATGGCTGTAGAATCCCAGGTTGATAGAGGGAAGTGATAGAGGGAAGTGTAAAAGCCCTTGCGTGTGGCAGATAGTAAGGTCCCGCCGGCATGCAGATATGAAGGCACAGCAAAGAAGCCCTTCAGATGGACACGGCAAGCCCCGCTGGTGTCTGTGGCGTCACCGGATCTCCGACGGAACTCCCTGAAGACCCGGAATTTTGATCGATCAAAAAACGTAATCGATTAATCGAGGAATTAATAGTTAATTTCCACAGCCCTAATATATATATATATACACAGCCCTCAAAAATTCCACTCGCCTGCTCGCATTTTGAGGGCAGGCGAGTGTGAGCTGTAAGGGAAGAGAGAGGAGAGGAGAGCGGCTGCCGCCGCCTGGTTAATTAGAGCGCTGGGGAACATAACAGCTTTCATTTCAACAGCTGTGTGTTCCCCGCCACGCACCGTTCTATACAGCCCCTCCCCCTTGTCCGGGGAACTTTGATAAACAGATCACTCATCCCAGGATTGGACGGGGGGAGGGGCTGTATATGACGGCGCGTGGGGAACACACAGCTATTGAAATGAAAGCGGTTATGTTCCCCAGCGCTCTAATCAACCAGGCGGCGGCTCTCCTCTCTCTTCCTAGTGCTTTCTCAGTGCAGGCAATGTATTAATATATATATATATATATATATATATATATATATATATATATGTAGAAAACGAGGTGAATTAATAGGACAAATAAAACTTGCAACATTAGTTCACACCAAACAGCGCTAAAAAATGAATTACATCTAAAATAATAAGTAAACTCGTGGGCAAGCCACTGATAAAAGTCTTAGACGTGGTGTTGTAACAGAGTCAGTCCAGAGAATAAAGAGGTGAGTATCTACAATTGTCCATAAGTGTGCACCTTCCACCAATACAGAATTCAATTGCACTCCACCGCGTGATGAAATAATCCCCTCTGGGGTTCAAACTCACCGGAACCACAAAACAAATGTGCCTTCAGTAATATTGGTAACATCAGCTACTCTGTCCTGGCTTGTCACTCCTTAAACAGATCCACCAATGTGCTGGGCTCCACAGCAGCTCATAAATAACAGAAAATGACAGCAAACATAGCGTAATCCTGTTTATTAGATAAACTGCTTCCCATACATCAGAAGACCCCTTAAAAAGCCTACGTACGATAAATCAGCAGTAAAAAAGCATATAGTGGCCTCAGAGGGCGCTATCACCGTTCTCAGTCGTCCCGCAGAGCGTCCGCAAGTCCTGCAGACACTTCCTGATGGAGATGGAAGGCGGTGGAACGCAGCCTTGGAGCGCACTCGTCACTTCCGGGTTGTGTGTAGTCGTCGTTACGCCCTGACGCGTTTCGTCATGTGACTTCAACAGAGGGCGTAACAGAGCGACGTACACACAGTCCGTAAATACCTCCGCTCATAGAGCGGCAGCCAATCAGCGCACCATGGCAACTGATGACAGGCACTAGCATCTGCCGCCTGATAGGTCGCTGACGGCCAGCCACTTTAAACATAGAGCGCGGAGGTACTTATGAAAACAAGTTCTATAAACATACATCTTACGATACCAGTAGATGCTGGATGGTATTAGAAATAAAACCATAGTTATGGAAAAACAATAATATTTAAGCACATGGGAAAAAAAAAATTTTGAGGGATATCTTACTAGTAATATTAATTTACTATAGTTTAAAAAATGTCATAAAATCAGTATAATGAGAAATATGTGTATATATACAAATATACACAGCGGAGTCACTGAGTGATTACTCCGTCATCATGTAATTAATGACAGATTGTTGTCTCTAATAATATATAAGATATTGTATTCCATTAGAACCAGTGAATGCTGAGACTGGTAATACTGTCAGTGGGAAGAACAAGAAAAAAATGCACAACAAGACACTATCACCACTGACATATTAATCAGCAAGGCTGGTTATAGCTAATCTAATGGATACCAATGTATCAATCAATCGATGGAAATATGGCCCAAATCTCAAATATAAATAAGAGAATTAAACGTAAAGGTAGATAAGATATATATAAAAAAAAATTTTTTTAAAACTTAAGAATATGAGAGTGCCTCACATCCAGATAAAATATATATATACACATACATATAAAATCAAGGATAAATCAATAATTATAAATCAACATATAACATATGTAAAATCTATCATATATATGTGTCTCATAAAATAGCGGTAAGAATGTGATAATATGGTGTTAGATATCCATTAAGATTAATATAAAAATAAAAATAAAAATAAAACAACAATATAAAAGAATGTTGGTTGCTCTATAGGTATGAGGATTAGAGATCACTGATAAAACAATTTATGTCTAAATCAACATTCAACCCTTTCGGAGAGAGTGTGTCAATCAAGAAGATCCACTGGGTTTCACGCTTCGAGAGCTCCCGTACCAAATTTGATCCCCTCCAAAAAGGTTTGAGATGATCTATACCCCAGAATTTCAGTCCAGATGGGTCCTGATTATGGTACAACTTAAAATGTAGTGAGACATTGTGGTCCTTGAAGCCTAACTTAATGTTGGCTATATGCTCAGCGATCCGAATTCGCAAAAGTCTCTTAGTGCGACCAATATAAATCAGACCGCATGGGCACTGTAAGGCGTAAACTACATAAGCTGTATTGCAGGTGATAAATTCTTTTATCTTAAATTCTTTCTGGTTTGAGGTAGATGTAAAGCTATTCAGTGCTCTTATCGGTGTTCTGACCTCTTTGCATGCACGACATCTTCTGCATGAATAAAAGCCATCATGGTCCCAGATAGAAGGAGGTCTTGGTGGAGGGTCGATGACTTTTTTGACAATTTTATCTCCATAATTAGGAGCTCTTCTATATATGAAGCCAGGGATTGAGGGTAATGAGGGTTTCAAAATTCTATCCATTAATAGAACGTGCCAGTGGTTCATAAAAATAGCTTCCACTTCTTTATACTGGGAGTGGAAGCCAGAGATAAAACTCCATTCCTGCTTGTTGATCTTCGGTGTTAATGTTGTATCAGCCAGAAAATGTGTCCTGGGTACCAGAGAGATATCTTCAATAATACGATCCAGAAACTGTTCTCGGTAGCCTTTTTCAATGAATTTATTCCTTATGATCAACGCTTGTGTTTTGTAATCAGCAGTTTCTGTGCAATTTCTTCTTATTCTGGTCAACTGTCCCTTAGGAATATTTCTTAGCCACAACGGATGATGACCGCTTTGTATGGGGAGGTAGCTGTTAGAGTCAGTAGGTTTAAAATATACTGTGGTACCGAGTCTGTCACCGCATCTATATATATTAACATCAAGAAAATGTATATTCTTATCACTAATTTCATAGGTGAGTTTAATATTGTTGGTGTTATCATTCAACTCCTCCAGGAATGATTGCAGAGTGGACAGAGGACCTGACCATATAAAGATGAGATCGTCAATATAGCGTCTATACAGTAGTAGTGCATCTCTTTTCACAGCAAAAATGGTTTTATCCTCCCATTCCCCCATAAAGAGGTTAGCAATACTCGGGGCGAACTAAGCGCCCATTGCAACTCCTCGTTTTTGTAGGTAAAAATTGCCATCATACCAAAAATAGTTGTGTCCTAAGCAGTAATCAAGAGCGTTCCTTAGGAAGATCTTATGATTATGTGTTAGATCATCTCTTTGGCTGAGAGCCCAGTTCAGAGCTAAGAGAGCATCATCGTGCTGGATCACTGTATATAAGGAAGAGACGTCTGCGGTTATCAAATAAATCTCTGTTTTTCCTGTTAGATCAATTGTTTCCAATAATTGTAATAGGTTTTTTGTATCCCGAAGATAAGCCTTGGTCATAGTCACACTCTTTTGGAGGAACACATCAAGATATTGTCCAATTCGGGATGATACTGATCCTATTCCATTTACTATGGGCCTCCCTGGAGGGGAATGGATATCTTTGTGGATCTTTGGTAGCGTGTAGATAGTCGGTATCCTACAGCTGCTGGGAACCAAATATCTTCTTTCCTTGTCTGTCAGTACCCACTTGAAATAACCAGACCTGATAAGGTTTTCTAGATCAGCTTCATATTGCGGGGTTGGATCTCTTTCTAACTTTTTATACGTGTCATCATCAATTAGCATCCCAAGTAATTGTTTATGATAAAACTCCTTGGTCAGTATAACAATACCTCCTCCTTTATCAGCCGGTCGTATCACCAATTCTTTTCGTTTCTCCAATAATTCAATCCCTTGCTGTATGTGGCGTGGGTTCACATCTTTCTTAGGGATGAGGCCTTCTAGATCGCGGAGTACTAGACCTTTAAATACATCCACTTGTTGATTAGCCGTGTTTAGGGGATTGAATAGTGACTTATTTCTAAGTCCACTATCATTAGATACAGATGCTAAATTAGTGGTTGGTTGTGAATTCTTATTAAGGAAGTATTTCTTCATATTTAATTTTCTTACATATTTATGGACATCGATAAACACATCAAACTTGTTGACAGGTCTTTTCAGACCACATTTGAGGCCAAGATGTAGAATGTTGGTTTCCTTATGGGTCAATTCGATATCTGTTAGGTTAAAAATGCCGCCTAGTCTCTGTCTCTTTTCTTTCTTTTTCTGGAGCCTTCTCCCGGCTCTACACCCTCTTGATCTCCTCTCCATGGGTCTTGATATGAGGCTTGTTCTCTCTCCCACCAGGG
Source organism: Rana muscosa (assembly GCA_029206835.1). Taxonomy (NCBI): domain Eukaryota; kingdom Metazoa; phylum Chordata; class Amphibia; order Anura; family Ranidae; genus Rana; species Rana muscosa. The sequence continues at coordinate 78,560,692 of CM055121.1, forward strand.
GGGTTCCCTCCATTGGGGTCCCCTTTGGTCGTTTATAGGTTGTGGCTGCATCGGGTTCCTCCCTCTGCGTGGAGGGTAGCCTCGACCCCTCCTCTGCCATCCTCTCCCCCTCCCTAAAAAAGGACGTGGGGATTGGTACCGTTCCCTATCATTATATGGTTGTAAGGTATCATATCTATTAGTGACTGGTACTTGGTATTGATTATTATAATACTGTGAGTTTGCAACTCCCCCTCTGGTTGATCTACCTCTTCCTTGATAGGTACTGTTCCTTATAGGAGTGCATTGACCTACGGGAGGATATGGGGCTATAGATGCTCTCTGTTGGGTACCAGAAGATACAGCTTGGGTGTTAGATGGTTGTGGTTGCTCTGTCATGTTATCAGCTTGTGCCACTTCCATATTAAAAACACCAGTCGTGGGACCTTTAGCTTGTTGCCATAAATATATTGTGTTTGTCTGGAAATCTCCCATGTCCCTGTGGAACTTCTTGATTTTCTTTCTTTGTGTGTCCTTATCTACCTTCTCAAGTTTCTTTTTTATTCGTGTATTAAAATCAATGACTTGCTGTGAATCTTTAATGGGTACAAGTTGTGCCTTAAGCTCATTAATTCTTGTTTCTAAACGTGCCATTTTTGTGCGTTTTCTTTTTAAAATAAGTTCCTGGAGCCTAAGGCCCATCCCATTAAAAAATTCCAGCCATTCATGCATAGACTCTGGGTCATCAAGACCATCCTGTGGGATTACCTCCCAACGCAGGCTTCTAATAATAATTCTATCCTTTATATATTGTTCTAAAGTAAAAATATCCCACCATGTGCGAACTTGTTTTTCCAATATATTACCAAGAGCAATAATAGCTCCATTAAAATTAGTTTGAGCTGTAGTGAGCTCATTTACTGCAAAAATGCTATTCATATCTATGTTCCTACTACTGAGGAATTGTAGGGCATCCATGGCTGCTAAGAATAAAATAAACTAAAATGGAAATAAGGTGTGTTCAATAAAGGCCTTCTAGAGCACACACTCAGCGCCAATTCAATCCCACAAAATTTAGTAGTAGTAAAACAGAAGCGAAGAAAAAAATAATAAAAAAATATACTGATCAACTCACCTATGAAATTAGTGATAAGAATATACATTTTCTTGATGTTAATATATATAGATGCGGTGACAGACTCGGTACCACAGTATATTTTAAACCTACTGACTCTAACAGCTACCTCCCCATACAAAGCGGTCATCATCCGTTGTGGCTAAGAAATATTCCTAAGGGACAGTTGACCAGAATAAGAAGAAATTGCACAGAAACTGCTGATTACAAAACACAAGCGTTGATCATAAGGAATAAATTCATTGAAAAAGGCTACCGAGAACAGTTTCTGGATCGTATTATTGAAGATATCTCTCTGGTACCCAGGACACATTTTCTGGCTGATACAACATTAACACCGAAGATCAACAAGCAGGAATGGAGTTTTATCTCTGGCTTCCACTCCCAGTATAAAGAAGTGGAAGCTATTTTTATGAACCACTGGCACGTTCTATTAATGGATAGAATTTTGAAACCCTCATTACCCTCAATCCCTGGCTTCATATATAGAAGAGCTCCTAATTATGGAGATAAAATTGTCAAAAAAGTAATCGACCCTCCACCAAGACCTCCTTCTATCTGGGACCATGATGGCTTTTATTCATGCAGAAGATGTCGTGCATGCAAAGAGGTCAGAACACCGATAAGAGCACTGAATAGCTTTACATCTACCTCAAACCAGAAAGAATTTAAGATAAAAGAATTTATCACCTGCAATACAGCTTATGTAGTTTACGCCTTACAGTGCCCATGCGGTCTGATTTATATTGGTCGCACTAAGAGACTTTTGCGAATTCGGATCGCTGAGCATATAGCCAACATTAAGTTAGGCTTCAAGGACCACAATGTCTCACTACATTTTAAGTTGTACCATAATCAGGACCCATCTGGATTGAAATTCTGGGGTATAGATCATCTCAAACCTTTTTGGAGGGGATCAAATTTGGTACGGGAGCTCTCGAAGCGTGAAACCCAGTGGATCTTCTTGATTGACACACTCTCTCCGAAAGGGTTGAATGTTGATTTAGACATACATTGTTTTATCAGTGATCTCTAATCCTCATACCTATAGAGCAACCAACATTCTTTTATATTGTTGTTTTATTTTTATTTTTATTTTTATATTAATCTTAATGGATATCTAACACCATATTATCACATTCTTACCGCTATTTTATGAGACACATATATATGATAGATTTTACATATGTTATATGTTGATTTTTAATTATTGATTTATCCTTGATTTTATATGTATGTGTACATATATATTTTATCTGGATGTGAGGCACTCTCATATTCTTATTAAGTTTTAAAAAAAACATTTTATATATATATCTTATCTACCTTTACGTTTAATTCTCTTATTTATATTTGAGATTTGGGCCATATTTCCATCGATTGATTGATACATTGGTATCCATTAGATTAGCTATAACCAGCCTTGCTGATTAATATGTCAGTGGTGATAGTGTCTTGTTGTGCATTTTTTTCTTGTTCTTCCCACTGACAGTATTACCAGTCTCAGCATTCACTGGTTCTAATGGAATACAATATCTTATATATTATTAGAGACAACAATCTGTCATTAATTACATGATGACGGAGTAATCACTCAGTGACTCCGCTGTGTATATTTGTATATATACACATATTTCTCATTATACTGATTTTATGACATTTTTTAAACTATAGTAAATTAATATTACTAGTAAGATATCCCTCCAAAAAATTTTTTTCCCATGTGCTTAAATATTATTGTTTTTCCATAACTATGGTTTTATTTCTAATACCATCCAGCATCTACTGGTATCGTAAGATGTATTTTTATAGAACTTGTTTTCATAAGTACCTCCGCGCTCTATGTTTAAAGTGGCTGGCCGTCAGCGACCTATCAGGCGGCAGATGCTAGTGCCTGTCATCAGTTGCCATGGTGCGCTGATTGGCTGCCGCTCTATGAGCGGAGGTATTTACGGACTGTGTGTACGTCGCTCTGTTACGCCCTCTGTTGAAGTCACATGACGAAACGCGTCAGGGCGTAACGACGACTACACACAACCCGGAAGTGACGAGTGCGCTCCAAGGCTGCGTTCCACCGCCTTCCATCTCCATCAGGAAGTGTCTGCAGGACTTGCGGACGCTCTGCGGGACGACTGAGAACGGTGATAGCGCCCTCTGAGGCCACTATATGCTTTTTTACTGCTGATTTATCGTACGTAGGCTTTTTAAGGGGTCTTCTGATGTATGGGAAGCAGTTTATCTAATAAACAGGATTACGCTATGTTTGCTGTCATTTTCTGTTATTTATGAGCTGCTGTGGAGCCCAGCACATTGGTGGATCTGTTTAAGGAGTGACAAGCCAGGACAGAGTAGCTGATGTTACCAATATTACTGAAGGCACATTTGTTTTGTGGTTCCGGTGAGTTTGAACCCCAGAGGGGATTATTTCATCACGTGGTGGAGTGCAATTGAATTCTGTATTGGTGGAAGGTGCACACTTATGGACAATTGTAGATACTCACCTCTTTATTCTCTGGACTGACTCTGTTACAACACCACGTCTAAGACTTTTATCAGTGGCTTGCCCACGAGTTTACTTATTATTTTAGATGTAATTAATTTTTTAGCGCTGTTTGGTGTGAACTAATGTTGCACGTTTTATTTGTCCTATTAATTCACCTCGTTTTCTACATTTTGATATTTTTACAATGGCTGCTCAGCTAGTTAAAATATTCTGAGTTGATCAGTATATTTTTTTATTATTTTTTTCTTCGCTTCTGTTTTACTACTACTAAATTTTGTGGGATTGAATTGGCGCTGAGTGTGTGCTCTAGAAGGCCTTTATTGAACACACCTTATTTCCATTTTAGTTTATTTTATTCTTAGCAGCCATGGATGCCCTACAATTCCTCAGTAGTAGGAACATAGATATGAATAGCATTTTTGCAGTAAATGAGCTCACTACAGCTCAAACTAATTTTAATGGAGCTATTATTGCTCTTGGTAATATATTGGAAAAACAAGTTCGCACATGGTGGGATATTTTTACTTTAGAACAATATATAAAGGATAGAATTATTATTAGAAGCCTGCGTTGGGAGGTAATCCCACAGGATGGTCTTGATGACCCAGAGTCTATGCATGAATGGCTGGAATTTTTTAATGGGATGGGCCTTAGGCTCCAGGAACTTATTTTAAAAAGAAAACGCACAAAAATGACACGTTTAGAAACAAGAATTAATGAGCTTAAGGCACAACTTGAACCCATTAAAGATTCACAGCAAGTCATTGATTTTAATACACGAATAAAACAGAAACTTGAGAAGGTAGATAAGGACACACAAAGAAAGAAAATCAAGAAGTTCCACAGGGACATGGGAGATTTCCAGACAAACACAATATATTTATGGCAACAAGCTAAAGGTCCCACGACTGGTGTTTTTAATATGGAAGTGGCACAAGCTGATAACTTGACAGAGCAACCACAACCATCTAACACCCAAGCTGTATCTTCTGGTACCCAACAGAGAGCATCTATAGCCCCATATCCTCCCGTAGGTCAATGCACTCCTATAAGGAACAGTACCTATCAAGGAAGAGGTAGATCAACCAGAGGGGGAGTTGCAAACTCACAGTATTATAATAATCAATACCAAGTACCAGTCACTAATAGATATGATACCTTACAACCATATAATGATAGGGAACGGTACCAATCCCCACGTCCTTTTTTAGGGAGGGGGAGAGGATGGCAGAGGAGGGGTCGAGGCTACCCTCCACGCAGAGGGAGGAACCCGATGCAGCCACAACCTATAAACGACCAAAGGGGACCCCAATGGAGGGAACCCCCTGGTGGGAGAGAGAACAAGCCTCATATCAAGACCCATGGAGAGGAGATCAAGAGGGTGTAGAGCCGGGAGAAGGCTCCAGAAAAAGAAAGAAAAGAGACAGAGACTAGGCGGCATTTTTAACCTAACAGATATCGAATTGACCCATAAGGAAACCAACATTCTACATCTTGGCCTCAAATGTGGTCTGAAAAGACCTGTCAACAAGTTTGATGTGTTTATTGATGTCCATAAATATGTAAGAAAATTAAATATGAAGAAATACTTCCTTAATAAGAATTCAGTTATGTAGAAACCACTAATTTAGCATCTGTATCTAATGATAGTGGACTTAGAAATAAGTCACTATTCAATCCCCTAAACACGGCTAATCAACAAGTGGATGTATTTAAAGGTCTAGTACTCCGCGATCTAGAAGGCCTCATCCCTAAGAAAGATGTGAACCCACGCCACATACAGCAAGGGGCTGATAAAGGAGGAGGTATTGTTATACTGACCAAGGAGTTTTATCATAAACAATTACTTGGGATGCTAATTGATGATGACACGTATAAAAAGTTAGAAAGAGATCCAACCCCGCAATATGAAGCTGATCTAGAAAACCTTATCAGGTCTGGTTATTTCAAGTGGGTACTGACAGACAAGGAAAGAAGATATTTGGTTCCCAGCAGCTGTAGGATACCGACTATCTACACGCTACCAAAGATCCACAAAGATATCCATTCCCCTCCAGGGAGGCCCATAGTAAATGGAATAGGATCAGTATCATCCCGAATTGGACAATATCTTGATGTGTTCCTCCAAAAGAGTGTGACTATGACCAAGGCTTATCTTCGGGATACAAAAAACCTATTACAATTATTGGAAACAATTGATCTAACAGGAAAAACAGAGATTTATTTGATAACCGCAGACGTCTCTTCCTTATATACAGTGATCCAGCACGATGATGCTCTCTTAGCTCTGAACTGGGCTCTCAGCCAAAGAGATGATCTAACACATAATCATAAGATCTTCCTAAGGAACGCTCTTGATTACTGCTTAGGACACAACTATTTTTGGTATGATGGCAATTTTTACCTACAAAAACGAGGAGTTGCAATGGGCGCTTAGTTCGCCCCGAGTATTGCTAACCTCTTTATGGGGGAATGGGAGGATAAAACCATTTTTGCTGTGAAAAGAGATGCACTACTACTGTATAGACGCTATATTGACGATCTCATCTTTATATGGTCAGGTCCTCTGTCCACTCTGCAATCATTCCTGGAGGAGTTGAATGATAACACCAACAATATTAAACTCACCTATGAAATTAGTGATAAGAATATACATTTTCTTGATGTTAATATATATAGATGCGGTGACAGACTCGGTACCACAGTATATTTTAAACCTACTGACTCTAACAGCTACCTCCCCATACAAAGCGGTCATCATCCGTTGTGGCTAAGAAATATTCCTAAGGGACAGTTGACCAGAATAAGAAGAAATTGCACAGAAACTGCTGATTACAAAACACAAGCGTTGATCATAAGGAATAAATTCATTGAAAAAGGCTACCGAGAACAGTTTCTGGATCGTATTATTGAAGATATCTCTCTGGTACCCAGGACACATTTTCTGGCTGATACAACATTAACACCGAAGATCAACAAGCAGGAATGGAGTTTTATCTCTGGCTTCCACTCCCAGTATAAAGAAGTGGAAGCTATTTTTATGAACCACTGGCACGTTCTATTAATGGATAGAATTTTGAAACCCTCATTACCCTCAATCCCTGGCTTCATATATAGAAGAGCTCCTAATTATGGAGATAAAATTGTCAAAAAAGTCATCGACCCTCCACCAAGACCTCCTTCTATCTGGGACCATGATGGCTTTTATTCATGCAGAAGATGTCGTGCATGCAAAGAGGTCAGAACACCGATAAGAGCACTGAATAGCTTTACATCTACCTCAAACCAGAAAGAATTTAAGATAAAATAATTTATCACCTGCAATACAGCTTATGTAGTTTACGCCTTACAGTGCCCATGCGGTCTGATTTATATTGGTCGCACTAAGAGACTTTTGCGAATTCGGATCGCTGAGCATATAGCCAACATTAAGTTAGGCTTCAAGGACCACAATGTCTCACTACATTTTAAGTTGTACCATAATCAGGACCCATCTGGACTGAAATTCTGGGGTATAGATCATCTCAAACCTTTTTGGAGGGGATCAAATTTTGTACGGGAGCTCTCGAAGCGTGAAACCCAGTGGATCTTCTTGATTGACACACTCTCTCCGAAAGGGTTGAATGTTGATTTAGACATAAATTGTTTTATCAGTGATCTCTAATCCTCATACCTATAGAGCAACCAACATTCTTTTATATTGTTGTTTTATTTTTATTTTTATTTTTATATTAATCTTAATGGATATCTAACACCATATTATCACATTCTTACCGCTATTTTATGAGACACATATATATGATAGATTTTACATATGTTATATGTTGATTTATAATTATTGATTTATCCTTGATTTTATATGTATGTGTATATATATATTTTATCTGGATGTGAGGCACTCTCATATTCTTATTAAGTTTTAAAAAAATTTTTTTATATATATATCTTATCTACCTTTACGTTTAATTCTCTTATTTATATTTGAGATTTGGGCCATATTTCCATCGATTGATTGATACATTGGTATCCATTAGATTAGCTATAACCAGCCTTGCTGATTAATATGTCAGTGGTGATAGTGTCTTGTTGTGCATTTTTTTCTTGTTCTTCCCACTGACAGTATTACCAGTCTCAGCATTCACTGGTTCTAATGGAATACAATATCTTATATATTATTAGAGACAACAATCTGTCATTAATTACATGATGACGGAGTAATCACTCAGTGACTCCGCTGTGTATATTTGTATATATACACATATTTCTCATTATACTGATTTTATGACATTTTTTAAACTATAGTAAATTAATATTACTAGTAAGATATCCCTCAAAATTTTTTTTTTCCCATGTGCTTAAATATTATTGTTTTTCCATAACTATGGTTTTATTTCTAATACCATCCAGCATCTACTGGTATCGTAAGATGTATGTTTATAGAACTTGTTTTCATAAGTACCTCCGCGCTCTATGTTTAAAGTGGCTGGCCGTCAGCGACCTATCAGGCGGCAGATGCTAGTGCCTGTCATCAGTTGCCATGGTGCGCTGATTGGCTGCCGCTCTATGAGCGGAGGTATTTACGGACTGTGTGTACGTCGCTCTGTTACGCCCTCTGTTGAAGTCACATGACGAAACGCGTCAGGGCGTAACGACGACTACACACAACCCGGAAGTGACGAGTGCGCTCCAAGGCTGCGTTCCACCGCCTTCCATCTCCATCAGGAAGTGTCTGCAGGACTTGCGGACGCTCTGCGGGACGACTGAGAACGGTGATAGCGCCCTCTGAGGCCACTATATGCTTTTTTACTGCTGATTTATCGTACGTAGGCTTTTTAAGGGGTCTTCTGATGTATGGGAAGCAGTTTATCTAATAAACAGGATTACGCTATGTTTGCTGTCATTTTCTGTTATTTATGAGCTGCTGTGGAGCCCAGCACATTGGTGGATCTGTTTAAGGAGTGACAAGCCAGGACAGAGTAGCTGATGTTACCAATATTACTGAAGGCACATTTGTTTTGTGGTTCCGGTGAGTTTGAACCCCAGAGGGGATTATTTCATCACGCGGTGGAGTGCAATTGAATTCTGTATTGGTGGAAGGTGCACACTTATGGACAATTGTAGATACTCACCTCTTTATTCTCTGGACTGACTCTGTTACAACACCACGTCTAAGACTTTTATCAGTGGCTTGCCCACGAGTTTACTTATTATTTTAGATGTAATTAATTTTTTAGCGCTGTTTGGTGTGAACTAATGTTGCACGTTTTATTTGTCCTATTAATTCACCTTGTTTTCTACATTTTGATATTTTTACAATGGCTGCTCAGCTAGTTAAAATATTCTGAGTTGATCAGTATATTTTTTTATTATTTTTTTCTTCGCTTCTGTTTTACTACTACTAAATTTTGTGGGATTGAATTGGCGCTGAGTGTGTGCTCTAGAAGGCCTTTATTGAACACACCTTATTTCCATTTTAGTTTATTTTATTCTTAGCAGCCATGGATGCACTACAATTCCTCAGTAGTAGGAACATAGATATGAATAGCATTTTTGCAGTAAATGAGCTCACTACAGCTCAAACTAATTTTAATGGAGCTATTATTGCTCTTGGTAATATATTGGAAAAACAAGTTCGCACATGGTGGGATATTTTTACTTTAGAACAATATATAAAGGATAGAATTATTATTAGAAGCCTGCGTTGGGAGGTAATCCCACAGGATGGTCTTGATGACCCAGAGTCTATGCATGAATGGCTGGAATTTTTTAATGGGATGGGCCTTAGTCTCCAGGAACATATTTTAAAAAGAAAACGCACAAAAATGACACGTTTAGAAACAAGAATTAATGAGCTTAAGGCACAACTTGAACCCATTAAAGATTCACAGCAAGTCATTGATTTTAATACACGAATAAAACAGAAACTTGAGAAGGTAGATAAGGACACACAAAGAAAGAAAATCAAGAAGTTCCACAGGGACATGGGAGATTTCCAGACAAACACAATATATTTATGGCAACAAGCTAAAGGTCCCACGACTGGTGTTTTTAATATGGAAGTGGCACAAGCTGATAACTTGACAGAGCAACCACAACCATCTAACACCCAAGCTGTATCTTCTGGTACCCAACAGAGAGCATCTATAGCCCCATATCCTCCCGTAGGTCAATGCACTCCTATAAGGAACAGTACCTATCAAGGAAGAGGTAGATCAACCAGAGGGGGAGTTGCAAACTCACAGTATTATAATAATCAATACCAAGTACCAGTCACTAATAGATATGATACCTTACAACCATATAATGATAGGGAACGGTACCAATCCCCACGTCCTTTTTTAGGGAGGGGGAGAGGATGGCAGAGGAGGGGTCGAGGCTACCCTCCACGCAGAGGGAGGAACCCGATGCAGCCACAACCTATAAACGACCAAAGGGGACCCCAATGGAGGGAACCCCCTGGTGGGAGAGAGAACAAGCCTCATATCAAGACCCATGGAGAGGAGATCAAGAGGGTGTAGAGCCGGGAGAAGGCTCCAGAAAAAGAAAGAAAAGAGACAGAGACTAGGCGGCATTTTTAACCTAACAGATATCGAATTGACCCATAAGGAAACCAACATTCTACATCTTGGCCTCAAATGTGGTCTGAAAAGACCTGTCAACAAGTTTGATGTGTTTATTGATGTCCATAAATATGTAAGAAAATTAAATATGAAGAAATACTTCCTTAATAAGAATTCAGTTATGTAGAAACCACTAATTTAGCATCTGTATCTAATGATAGTGGACTTAGAAATAAGTCACTATTCAATCCCCTAAACACGGCTAATCAACAAGTGGATGTATTTAAAGGTCTAGTACTCCGCGATCTAGAAGGCCTCATCCCTAAGAAAGATGTGAACCCACGCCACATACAGCAAGGGGCTGATAAAGGAGGAGGTATTGTTATACTGACCAAGGAGTTTTATCATAAACAATTACTTGGGATGCTAATTGATGATGACACGTATAAAAAGTTAGAAAGAGATCCAACCCCGCAATATGAAGCTGATCTAGAAAACCTTATCAGGTCTGGTTATTTCAAGTGGGTACTGACAGACAAGGAAAGAAGATATTTGGTTCCCAGCAGCTGTAGGATACCGACTATCTACACGCTACCAAAGATCCACAAAGATATCCATTCCCCTCCAGGGAGGCCCATAGTAAATGGAATAGGATCAGTATCATCCCGAATTGGACAATATCTTGATGTGTTCCTCCAAAAGAGTGTGACTATGACCAAGGCTTATCTTCGGGATACAAAAAACCTATTACAATTATTGGAAACAATTGATCTAACAGGAAAAACAGAGATTTATTTGATAACCGCAGACGTCTCTTCCTTATATACAGTGATCCAGCACGATGATGCTCTCTTAGCTCTGAACTGGGCTCTCAGCCAAAGAGATGATCTAACACATAATCATAAGATCTTCCTAAGGAACGCTCTTGATTACTGCTTAGGACACAACTATTTTTGGTATGATGGCAATTTTTACCTACAAAAACGAGGAGTTGCAATGGGCGCTTAGTTCGCCCCGAGTATTGCTAACCTCTTTATGGGGGAATGGGAGGATAAAACCATTTTTGCTGTGAAAAGAGATGCACTACTACTGTATAGACGCTATATTGACGATCTCATCTTTATATGGTCAGGTCCTCTGTCCACTCTGCAATCATTCCTGGAGGAGTTGAATGATAACACCAACAATATTAAACTCACCTATGAAATTAGTGATAAGAATATACATTTTCTTGATGTTAATATATATAGATGCGGTGACAGACTCGGTACCACAGTATATTTTAAACCTACTGACTCTAACAGCTACCTCCCCATACAAAGCGGTCATCATCCGTTGTGGCTAAGAAATATTCCTAAGGGACAGTTGACCAGAATAAGAAGAAATTGCACAGAAACTGCTGATTACAAAACACAAGCGTTGATCATAAGGAATAAATTCATTGAAAAAGGCTACCGAGAACAGTTTCTGGATCGTATTATTGAAGATATCTCTCTGGTACCCAGGACACATTTTCTGGCTGATACAACATTAACACCGAAGATCAACAAGCAGGAATGGAGTTTTATCTCTGGCTTCCACTCCCAGTATAAAGAAGTGGAAGCTATTTTTATGAACCACTGGCACGTTCTATTAATGGATAGAATTTTGAAACCCTCATTACCCTCAATCCCTGGCTTCATATATAGAAGAGCTCCTAATTATGGAGATAAAATTGTCAAAAAAGTCATCGACCCTCCACCAAGACCTCCTTCTATCTGGGACCATGATGGCTTTTATTCATGCAGAAGATGTCGTGCATGCAAAGAGGTCAGAACACCGATAAGAGCACTGAATAGCTTTACATCTACCTCAAACCAGAAAGAATTTAAGATAAAAGAATTTATCACCTGCAATACAGCTTATGTAGTTTACGCCTTACAGTGCCCATGCGGTCTGATTTATATTGGTCGCACTAAGAGACTTTTGCGAATTCGGATCGCTGAGCATATAGCCAACATTAAGTTAGGCTTCAAGGACCACAATGTCTCACTACATTTTAAGTTGTACCATAATCAGGACCCATCTGGACTGAAATTCTGGGGTATAGATCATCTCAAACCTTTTTGGAGGGGATCAAATTTGGTACGGGAGCTCTCGAAGCGTGAAACCCAGTGGATCTTCTTGATTGACACACTCTCTCCGAAAGGGTTGAATGTTGATTTAGACATAAATTGTTTTATCAGTGATCTCTAATCCTCATACCTATAGAGCAACCAACATTCTTTTATATTGTTGTTTTATTTTTATTTTTATTTTTATATTAATCTTAATGGATATCTAACACCATATTATCACATTCTTACCGCTATTTTATGAGACACATATATATGATAGATTTTACATATGTTATATGTTGATTTATAATTATTGATTTATCCTTGATTTTATATGTATGTGTATATATATATTTTATCTGGATGTGAGGCACTCTCATATTCTTATTAAGTTTTAAAAAAAACATTTTTTATATATATCTTATCTACCTTTACGTTTAATTCTCTTATTTATATTTGAGATTTGGGCCATATTTCCATCGATTGATTGATACATTGGTATCCATTAGATTAGCTATAACCAGCCTTGCTGATTAATATGTCAGTGGTGATAGTGTCTTGTTGTGCGTTTTTTTCTTGTTCTTCCCAATGACAGTATTACCAGTCTCAGCATTCACTGGTTCTAATGGAATACAATATCTTATATATTATTAGAGACAACAATCTGTCATTAATTACATGATGACGGAGTAATCACTCAGTGACTCCGCTGTGTATATTTGTATATATACACATATTTCTCATTATACTGATTTTATGACATTTTTTAAACTATAGTAAATTAATATTACTAGTAAGATATCCCTCAAAAAAATTTTTTTCCCATGTGCTTAAATATTATTGTTTTTCCATAACTATGGTTTTATTTCTAATACCATCCAGCATCTACTGGTATCGTAAGATGTATGTTTATAGAACTTGTTTTCATAAGTACCTCCGCGCTCTATGTTTAAAGTGGCTGGCCGTCAGCGACCTATCAGGCGGCAGATGCTAGTGCCTGTCATCAGTTGCCATGGTGCGCTGATTGGCTGCCGCTCTATGAGCGGAGGTATTTACGGACTGTGTGTACGTCGCTCTGTTACGCCCTCTGTTGAAGTCACATGACGAAACGCGTCAGGGCGTAACGACGACTACACACAACACGGAAGTGACGAGTGCGCTCCAAGGCTGCGTTCCACCGCCTTCCATCTCCATCAGGAAGTGTCTGCAGGACTTGCGGACGCTCTGCGGGACAACTGAGAACGGTGATAGCGCCCTCTGAGGCCACTATATGCTTTTTTACTGCTGATTTATCGTACGTAGGCTTTTTAAGGGGTCTTCTGATGTATGGGAAGCAGTTTATCTAATAAACAGGATTACGCTATGTTTGCTGTCATTTTCTGTTATTTATGAGCTGCTGTGGAGCCCAGCACATTGGTGGATCTGTTTAAGGAGTGACAAGCCAGGACAGAGTAGCTGATGTTACCAATATTACTGAAGGCACATTTGTTTTGTGGTTCCGGTGAGTTTGAACCCCAGAGGGGATTATTTCATCACGCGGTGGAGTGCAATTGAATTCTGTATTGGTGGAAGGTGAACACTTATGGACAATTGTAGATACTCACCTCTTTATTCTCTGGACTGACTCTGTTACAACACCACGTCTAAGACTTTTATCAGTGGCTTGCCCACGAGTTTACTTATTATTTTAGATGTAATTAATTTTTTAGCGCTGTTTGGTGTGAACTAATGTTGCAAGTTTTATTTGTCCTATTAATTCACCTCGTTTTCTACATTTTGATATTTTTACAACGGCTGCTCAGCTAGTTAAAATATTCTGAGTTGATCAGTATATTTTTTTATTATTTTTTTCTTCGCTTCTGTTTTACTACTACTAAATTTTGTGGGATTGAATTGGCGCTGAGTGTGTGCTCTAGAAGGCCTTTGTTGAACACACCTTATTTCCATATACATATATATATATATATATATATATATATATATATATATATATATATATATATATATATGTATATATATATATATTGTGAGGGGGTTTGCTCAGCAGCGGGTGTGTGTGACCCCCTGGATGGGTTCACCACACAAAAACAGGCACAGGTGACAGTGGTAGGAGAAAACAAAAGGGTGTGGTTTTATTTGAACTATATACAGACAAAAAAATACAGCAAAAACAAAAGAAACATGAAAAGAAATCCTGGTCACTACACACTTTGGTGTCCCTAACTAACCACTGGGTACAGCCTTGTGCTGTCCCAGTCCCTAGCTCCCTGTTTTTTTAAGTTCTTAGCAATAACCACACAGGCTTTGGCTCACCGCACAGAGATCACACTCCCCAGACTATCCACACAGATCTGGTTCCAGGTTGGAGCATCTCCCTTAGCATGCTGGGAGTTCTTGTAGAGGCCCTAACGAGCCCACTTACTTCAGCTGGGCTCATTAACTCTTCCCCTGCAAGACTCCCCGCACTCCCCCTAGTGGTATAAATCGGCATAAAGCCTGAATCTAGGACATATATACCTTCCATCCTGGATGCAACCTGGTGATTTTACCTGCCTGCTGTCACAATATATATATATATATATAAATGTAGCGGGTACTCCAAATTTAGGTGGTCTTTATGTCCAAATTTAGGGGGATGACCCGAGCACTAGTATGGCTCGGGCCTTCTAATTGTGCTGGACTCTGCTTTGTTGCTGTGTGCCTATGTAGAGTTCCCTGTGGCCTGCAGGTGGCGCTGCCATGATGAATCAGTGTTGAACCATAGGTTGCATTGGCGTGATTGGATGTCCTCTCTCGGCTACCATGCAGTGGGCTGGTTCTGCCTGCTGTGCATGCCGGGAGAGGATATAAAAGAGGCAGACACCATTTATTCAGAGAGAGACCCGGGGACAAGTACCCGGAGGAGTGTGGCCCCTAAGGAAAGGGGGCGTGTACACCGACAACGTTCCGGGTAGGCCCAGTACCTTCAACTGGGTCTATAGGCAGAACTTTGGAGTCCTATGATGCCCGGGTGGGGGTATCCGCTCTGACTAAGAGGAAGCCAGGGGAGGATCGGTCCCATAACAGGATATGAGTGATAGTTAGATTGCTGTCTCGGGAAAGGCCTGGTGACCTGTCGGAGGGAAGGATCCTATGCTCCGCAGAACTGACCCTGCGGAGTGCTGCTGTTTTTCGAGGACATACTGAACTTGTCCTTGGAGGATTTAAATTGCTTGTTCGAGCTCCACATCGGCTGCTAGGACCATTGAGGGACTATCTGGGTGAGCTGTACCCACTCAGGACTGAGTGGTAATAAATCTGGGAGTTCTGTGCCTGAATCTGCTTTAGTTCAACTATTATCTCGCTCATCTACTCTCTCTTACCTATCAAGCAAAGATACAAAATAAACTCAACGTTGGAGTTTAAGTGGTTTGTACATTGACTTTATTAAAGAGAGGAAAGTACAGACTCGTCTCTACATTCTGGAGATGGGAACCAGTGGAAGGAGGTAACTCGCTGCAGGAACCAAATACATATACACCACTAGGGATGAGCTTGGAGTTCGAGTCGAACTCATGTTCGACTCGAACATTGCCTGTTCGCCCGTTCGCCGAACAGCGAACAAATTGGGGTGTTCACGGCAAATTCGAAAAATCTATGGGAGAAATCTAAAGTGTTAATTATAAAGGCTAATATGCCAGTTATTGTCCTAAAAAGTGTTTGGGGACCGGGGTCCTGCCCCAGGGGACATGTATCAATGCAAAAAGAAGTTTTAAAAACGGCCGTTTTTTCGGGAGCAGTGATTTTAATAATGCTTAAAATGAAAAAATAAAAGTGAAATATTCCTTTAAATTTCGTACCTGGGGGGTGTGTATGATATGCATGTGAAGTGGCGCATGTTTCCCGTGCTTAGAACTGTCCCTGCAAAAAATGTCATTTTTGAAAGAAAAAAAGTCTTTTAAAACTGACTCGCGGCTATTAATGAATTGTCGGCTCCCGGCAATACATACAAAAGTCATTGATAAAAAAAAAAAAAAAAGCGTGGGGGTTCCCCAGAATTCAATTACCAGGCCCTTCAGGTCTGGAATGGATATTAAGGGGAACCCCGCCGCAAATTAAAAAAAAATTGACGTGGGGTTCCCCCAAATATCCATTCCAGGCCCTTCAGATCTGACATGGATTTTAAGGGGAACTCCACCCCAAATAAAATAAAAATGGCGTGGAGTCCCCCTAAAAATCCATACCAGACCCCTTATCCGAGCACGCAACCTGGCCGGCCGCAGGGGAAAAGGGGGGGACGAGAGAGCGGCCCCCCTCCCTCCTGAACCGTACCAAGCCACATGCCCTCAACATGGGGAGGATGTCCCCATGTTGATGGGGACAAGGGCCTCATCCCCACAACCCTTGCCCGGTGGTTGTGGGGGTCTGCGAGGGGGGGGCTTATCGGAATCTGGAAGACCCCTTTAACAAAGGGGACCCCCAGATCCCGCCCCCCCCTATGTGAATTGGTAAGGGGTACGTTGTACCCCTACCATTTCACGAAGAAAGCGTAAAAAAATGTTTAAAAAAACACACAAACACCTTGAAAAAGTCCTTTATTAAAAAAAAAACAAAAAAAAAACATTCCAGCGGTGAAATCCAGTGTCCCGCGGCGATCCCGATGTCCAGCGCTGTCCTTCATTGGTTGTGCCTGAGCGGACCTGATGGGGAACTCCCTCTCAGTATTTTAAATGTATAGACCCGCCCCTTCTAAAGTTCCCCATCAGGTCCGCTCCCTCGGTATGTCGGACCCGCCTACGTCATTGGCTTGAGCGGGGAACTTCCTTCACTGTGTAATTTAAATTTACATAGTGAAGGAAGTTCCCCGCTCAAGCCAATGACGTAGGCGGGTCTGACATACCGAGGGGGCGGACCTGATGGGGGACTGCTCTCACTTTGGTAATACATGTATAGACCCGCCCCTTCTCATGTTCCGCATCTGGTCCGCTGAGCGGACCTGATGGGGAACTTTAGAAGGGGCGGGTCTATACATTTAAAATACTGAGAGGGAGTTCCCCATCAGGTCCGCTCAGGCACAACCAATAAAGGACAGCGCTGGACATCGGGATCGCCGCGGGACACTGGATTTCACCGCTGGAATGTTTTTTTTTTTTTTTAAATAAAGGACTTTTTCAAGGTGTTTGTGTGTTTTTTTTTTAAAAAAAAATTACGCTTTCTTCGTGAAATGGTAGGGGTACAATGTACCCCTTACCAATTCACATAGGGGGGGCCGGGATCTGGGGGTCCCCTTTGTTAAAGGGGTCTTCCAGATTCCGATAAGCCCCCCGCCCGCAGACCCCCACAACCACCGGGCAAGGGTTGTGGGGATGAGGCCCTTGTCCCCATCAACATGGGGACATCCTCCCCATGTTGAGGGCATGTGGCATGGTACGGTTCAGGAGGGAGGGGGGGCCGCTCTCTCGTCCCCCCCTTTTCCCCTGCGGCCGGCCAGGTTGCGTGCTCGGATAAGGGGTCTGGTATGGATTTTTAGGGGGACTCCACGCCATTTTTTTTTTAAATTTGGGGTGGAGTTCCCCTTAAAATCCATGCCAGATCTGAAGGGCCTGGAATGGATATTTGGGGGAACCCCACGTCAATTTTTTTTTATTTGCGGCAGGGTTCCCCTTAATATCCATTCCAGACCTGAAGGGCCTGGTAATTGAATTCTGGGGAACCCCCACGCTTTTTTTTTTTTTATCAATGACTTTTGTATGTATTGCCGGGAGCCGACAATTCATTAATAGCCGCGAGTCAGTTTTAAATGCATTTTTTTCTTTCAAAAATGACATTTTTTGCAGGGACAGTTCTAAGCACGGGAAACATGCGCCACTTCACATGCATATCATACACACCCCCCAGGTACGAAATTTAAAGGAATATTTCACTTTTATTTTTTCATTTTAAGCATTATTAAAATCACTGCTCCCAAAAAAACGGCCGTTTTTAAAACTTCTTTTTGCATTGATACATGTCCCCTGGGGCAGGACCCGGGTCCCCAAACACTTTTTAGGACAATAACTTGCATATTAGCCTTTATAATTAACACTTTAGATTTCGAACGTTCGAGTCCATTGTATTTAATAGGGTTCTAAAGTTTACACGAACATTTTGTCTGTTCGCAGGTTTTGGAGCGAACCGAACAGGGGGGTGTTCGGCTCATCCCTGTACACCACCTGACCTCTAAACTAGAGGACACAGGCTTGTGGCATGGGTGCCTCTTCTTTCCCCTAAGAGGAGAGGGTAGTGCTATATATATATATATATATATACCGTGTAGGGATGATCCCGTGGTTCGAATCGAACGTAGGTTTGAGTCAAATGTAAGTTTAACTCGAACATGGGGTGTTCGCCCTTTCGCAGAATAACGAACATAATGGGGCATTCGCGGGAAATTCAAGTGCCCGTGGAACGCGCCATGATGAACGGCGAGATCGTCAATACACTGCAAGATCACAGTGCATTGACGGCTGCTTATTGGCCAAAGCATGCACCTGACCTGCATGCTTTGGCCAATCACAGCTCGCTCTGCTGTGAGAGCCATGATTGGCCAAAGGCAGGGTGCCTTTGGCCAATCATGGCTCAGAGTCCACACCCCACACTATGTAAGGCTGCTTACACGACAACCGTACATAGTTTTATGAATCATGCCTAGTAGGCTTGTGCAATTCGTTTCGTAACGAATCGAAATTCGTCCGAATTTAGCAACTTTCGGACATTCGGAAGCATTCGAATTTCCGAACAAAGCAATTACGAATAAAACCGAATCCGAAATAAATTATACCGCAAAATAGCGAATGCCCGAATGTCTTCGGCATAATTCGTTATGAAAAAACTTACGAATGTACAAATCCATTGGAAACACAATAACACTCACTCTGCTCTGCTCTCTGCTTCTCCTTCACCGTGCTGAACTCCCTCTCAAAATGGTGTACAGGGGCGGAGGCTATAGCCGCATGTAAAAAACGAAAGTAAAATACGAGATTTCTAATCCATTCGAAGCACAATAACACTCTGCTCTGCTCTCTGCTTCTCCCTCACCGTGCTGAACCCTCTCAAAATGGTGTACAGGGGCGGAGGCTATAGCCGCATGTAAAAAACGAAAGTAAAATACGAGATTTCGAATCGTTACAAATAACCGCTATGTATTTCGAAAAGTACAAATCCATTCGAAGCACATTAGGCATAATAGTCAGCGTCGTCGTGAGAGAGACACAGAAAATTACGAATCAACGAACCCAAAAAAAGTTACGAAAGTAGGAGTTGTGTCCAGAATCAACGAAAAACAACGTACTCTACCGAAAGTACGAATTATAAAGCAACAAAAAATTCAACGAAAAATGTCGCTTGCAAAAATACGAATGAGTCCGAACACGAAAAATCCCGTCTAGCAAAATTACGAATGATTACGAATCAACAGGACCGGAAAGAAACGAACCGAAACGGAACAAATTTTTCCGTTGTGCACAAGCCTAATGCCTAGTACACACAATTGGTTTTCCCGGCGGTAAAAAGTCCGCCGGGAAAACCGAGGGGAAAACTGAGAACCTGCTCGATAGCTTTTTCCCCCTACACACGGGCGGGTTTCTCGCAGGAAAACTGCCATGAGAGCTTTGGTCGGGAAACCTGGCCGTGTGTATGCTCCACCGCAGTGTTTCCCATAGGTAAACTGCCGGCTTAGAAACCACCAGGAATCCAGGCGGGAAAAAAGAGAACATGTTCTCTTTTTTCCCGCCGGGATTCCCGGCAGTTTTCCTGTCGGGAAAACTGCGATGGAGCATACACACGGCCGGGATTCCAGGCCAAAAGCTCTCATGGCAGTTTTCGTGGCGGGAAAACTGGTCATGTGTACGAGTATCAGAGCAGCAAAATGACATTCCTAAAGGAAAACATGTCATTTAAAACTGCTCGCGGCTGCAATGTATTGCTGGATCCCAGCAATATAGATACAAATCATTGAAAAAAAACGCATGGGTTTCCCCCCCCCCAGTCCATTACCAGGCATCTTGGGTCCGGTATGGATATTAAGGGAAACCCCGCACCGAAATGAGAAAAAAATTGGGTGGGGTCCCCCCCAAAATCCATTTCAGGCCCTTCAGTTCTGGTATGGACATCAAGGGGAACCCTGCACCAAAATTTAAAAAAACAGCGCAGGGGTCCCTCCCAAAATCCATACCAAGACCTTCAGGTCTGGTATGGATTTTAAGGGGAACCCAGAGCCAAAATAAAAAAAAATGGCGTAGTTGTCCCCTCCAAAAACCATACCAGACCCTTATCCGAGCATGCAACCTGGCAGGCCGCAGGAAAAGAGGGGGACGAGAGAGCGCCAAATGCCCTCAACATGGAGAGGATGCTTTGGGGTCCCCTCCAAAGCACCTTGTCCTCATGTTGATGGGGACAAGGACCTCATCCCCAAAACCCTTGCCCGGCGGTTGTGGGGGTCTGCTGGCAGGGGGCATATAGAAATCTGGAATCCCCCTTTAATAAGGGGACCCCCAGATCCTGCCCCCCCATGTGAATGGGTATCGGGGTCAATTGTACCCCTACACATTCACCAAAAAAAGGGTCACAATTTTAAAAATGACAGTAGACAATTTGGGACGAGTCCTTTATTAAAAAAAAAAAAATTAAAAACTGTCCCTCGATGTCCATTCATCTTCGATCCTGTGGGTCACAGGAGTGCACTTTATTCTGCACTCCTGTGAACCATTTTCAGCTATCAGCAGACCAAAGGCTGCTGTTGGCTGATGGCACAGAGCCTGCCCAGACTTTGGAGAGATCCCGACTTTAATGTTGGACCGGCACGACTGATGGTCTGATCAGTAAAGAATGAGAACTGAGCGATCAGCGATCTTTGATCACTCAGTTCTCAGTCTTATGCCGCGTACACACGATCGGATTTTCAGTCGGGAAAATCTTGGATGGTTTTTCAGACGGAATTTCGCTCAAACTTGGCTTGCATACACACGGTCACACAAATCCTGACGGAAATTCCGACCGTCAAGAACGCGGTGACGTACAACACGTACGACGAGCCAAGATCAAGTTCAATAGGCAGTTAGGCTCTTCTGCTTGATTCTGAGCATGCATGTTTTTTTGCGCGTCGGAATTGCATACAGACGATCTGAATTTTCGATGGGAATTTTTCCCGTTGGCAAATTTGAGAACCAGCTCTCAAATTTTTCTTGGTGGAAATTCCGACAGAAAAATTCCGATGGAGCCTACACACGGTCGGAATTTCCGACCAAAAGCTCACATCAGACTTTTCTTGTCGGAATTTCCGATCGTGTGTACGCGGCAAAAGAAGCGGCATTAGACCAATGCTACATCTATCAAGGTGAGTGGAAATGTTTATTTTTTATTCTCAAACTTTAAATTTTATTTTTTTATTAAAATTTTAATTCATTTTTGTGTATTTTTTTTTCTTACAGCAGACATTTCCTCTCTTTTACTAAAAATAACACCAACATGCTAATATGAAATCATTTTATGTTAGTTACAATTTACAAACATTTTAAGGTTGCACAGAATGCAAAGGCCACAATTATCTATAGATTTCTCTTAGTAAAGATTTCTAAAGGTGCTATTGTTGTAATTTTCAAGATAAGGGTGAGCTTCCTCTTTAAAATATAGAGTTAATAAACAGTTGGGCAAATATCTTGTGCCAAAAAAAATGCAGCTATCCTATCTGTATTCTCCCCTGTAGCTCACTTCCTTTTCCCTCCTCTTTTTCTTCTGCAGTACTACATTGCTGACTTCATTTTGACAAGGGCTAGGATTTATGATCCTGACTATCATGTGTGACTCTACCTTAGCGGTAAAGCTGATTATATGTCTTCTACGTTGTAGTGTTCATAAATGTACTGCTACCATTACGCACTTTCTAAGCAAAACTTGGCCTGTACATTATGCCCTAATTTTTATGTGTTTCTCTGTTGATTTGGGCTTTTATATTCAAGTTTGTTATCTCCTTAGTAATATTCAAGTAAAAAGACATTCAATGATAACTACCATCTTTATATTCTAGAGGGTCTCTATGTTCAGGTAATGTTCTGGGGGTTGCAAGTATATTTATAGCAAACAATACAGATATTAACGTGCGCAAAAAAAAAGGGGGAAAAGTTAAAGGGACCGTTCCCCAAGAACAAATGTATATAAAAATGCACTCTCCGAAAGATACACTAATGCGGCGTACACACGATCGTTTTTCATGCCATTTTTTTAACCAACGTTTTTCTCGTCGTTTTTTTTCATGTTTCCTCTCAAGCCTGTCTTGCATCCACACGATCATTAAAAAAAACGCTCGAGCAATGCGCAGTGACGTACAACACGAACGACGGCACTATAAAGGGGAAGTTCCATTCGAATGGCGCCACCCTTCATGTTAGTAAACTTTGTTGAGCGGCGATTCGCGCTTTTCAGCCTCGTGCTTTTCAGTCCGTTACAGCGTGATGAATGTGCTATCTCCATTACGAACACTAGTTTTACCAGAACGAGCGCTCCCGTCTCATACTTGATTCTGAGCATGCGCGTTTTTTTTCCCCTCGTAAAAGCATACACACTATCGTTTTTCACGTCGTTAGAAAAAACGACATGAAAAACGACGTGAAAAAATAGAGCATGTTCGAAATTTTTAATGGCCGTTTTTCATGCCGTTAAAAATGCTCTGGAGCATACACACGATCGGTTTTAATGGCCATTTTAAAAAATGGCATTTTTAACGGCATGAAAAACGATTGTGTGTACGCCGCATTACTAGTTCCTTGGCTCTGATCCTGTTGTCACTCTTATGTGGCCTCAGAAGAATTTTCAGCACTCAGCACACTTTCAGGTGTGTTGGGTGTCTGGTTTTCAACTATTCTACCTGCCAACCGCTGCGTCTCTACTGTGTCCTGTAATGACATAGTAGCTAGCAGTTGAACCAAAGTTCTTTATGACTGTTTTAGATTTGAGTTGGGCGAACGGTTCAGGCTGATCCTGTTCTGCGAACGGCCAAATTTGCAGGGCGTTTGGCGGGTGTTAGCCCCACAGAACGGAAAAGAAAAAAAAAGCTGTGCTAATATAAAAGTGAAGGTGAGAAAACAATGAATTAGCATAAGTGCAAAAAACAGAAAAGCAAAACTTGCAGTCCATATGTGATGTATAAAAACCAAGTATATTTTTACATATAGTCCATAAAACTTAAATGGGTCTCCACTGTGCAAATGAACCCACAGCATCCAGAAAAAGTGGTGATAGAAAAGTGCTTCCACCTTAATGACACACTGCTGCTTACCAGAAGTGCCCTGCAATCAGTGGCGGAACTACCGCCATAGCGACCCACGTGGGTGCTATGTGGCTCACAGCCAAGTGGGGCCCGGTGAGTCGGCGTGCAAGTGACTATGCTGGCGGTGCGGTGGGTGAGCCGCCGAGCTGCCCGTCCGCTTGGCGCTCACACAGTCGGCGGGTGGGTGAGAGAGCGGACAGGAAGCTGCCAGCTGGGAGGCTCGGTGGGTGAACTGGCCAATCAGCGGGTGGCAGAGCAGAGAGATGAAATCATCTCTCACCGCCCGGTGCCCGTCCTGCATACCAGTAGTTCCTCCCTCACTCACTGTGCAGGCAGCAGAGAGATTACATCATCTCTCTGCTGCCTGACTCAGACTCAGACTGGAACAAAGGAAGTGACGATCCCCATTCCCCACCTTAGCAGGAAAGTGACAATCTGCAACTTGTGGCAGGTGACGTGGCAGGTGGACAATCCGCAATGTGTGGCAGGTGACATGGCAAGTGGACAATTTGCAACGTGTGGCAGGTGACGTGGCAAGTGACAATCCGCAACTTGAGGCAAGTGACAATCCTCAACTTGTGGCAGGTGACGTGGCAAGTGGACAATCCGCAATGTGTGGCAGGTGACGTATCAAGTGGACAATCCACAATGTGTGGCAGGTGACGTGGCAAGAGGACAATCCACAATGTGTGGCAGGTGACGTATCAAGTGGACAATCCACAATGTGTGGCAGGTGACGTGGCAAGTGGACAATTCACAGTTTGTGGCAAGTGACAATCCGCAACTTGTGGCAAGTGGAAAATCCACAACTTGTGGCAGGTGACGTGGCAAGTGGACAATTTGCAACTTGTGGCAAGTGACAATCCGCAACTTGTGGCAGGTGACGTGGCAAGTGGAAAATCCGCAATGTGTGGCAGGTGACGTGGCAAGTGGACAATCCGCAACTTGTGGCAGGTGACGTGGCAAGAGGACAATCCACAGCTTGTGGCAAGTGACAATCCGCAACTTGTGGCAAGTGGAAAATCCACAACTTGTGGCAGGTGACGTGGCAAGTGACAATCCGCAACTTGTGGCAAGTGACAATCCGCAACTTGTGGCAAGTGACGTGGCAAGTGGACAATCCGCAATGTGTGGCAGGTGACGTATCAAGTGGACAATCCACAATGTGTGGCAGGTGACGTGGCAAGTGGACAATCCACAGCTTGTGGCAAGTGACAATCCGCAACTTGTGGTAAGTGGAAAATCCACAATTTGTGGCAGGTGACGTGGCAAGTGGACAATTTGCAACGTGTGGCAGGTGACGTGGCAAGTGACAATCCGCAACTTGTGGCAAGTGACACTCCGCAACTTGTGGCAGGTGACATGGCAAGTGGACAATCCGCAATGTGTGGCAGGTGACGTGGCAAGTGGACAATCCGCAACTTGTGGCAGGTGACATGGCAAGTGGACAATCAGCAACTTGTGGTACGTGACAATCCGCAACTTGTTGCAAGTGGACAATCCGCAACTTGTGGCAGGTGATGTGGCAAGTGGACAATTTGCAACGTGTGGCAGGTGACATGGCAAGTGACAATCCGCAAGTTGTGGAAAGTGACAATCCACAACTTTTGGCAGGTGACGTGGCAAGTGGACAATCCGCAATGTGTGACAGGTGACCTGGCAAGTGGACAATCCGCAACGTGTGGCAGGTGACGTGACAAGTGGACAATTTGAAATGTGTGGCGGGTGATGTGGCAAGTGACAATTCGCAACTTGTGGCAAGTGACAATTCGCAACTTGTGGCAGGTGACGTGGCAAGAGGACAATCCACAGCTTGTGGCAAGTGACAATCTGCAACTTGTGGCAAGTGGAAAATCCACAACTTGTGGCAGGTGACGTGGCAAGTGACAATTCGCAACTTGTGGCAAGTGACAATCCGTAACTTATGGCAGGTGACATGGCAAGTGGACAATCCACAATGTGTGGCAGGTGACGTATCAATTGGACAATCCACAATGTGTGGCAGGTGACGTGGCAAGTGGACAGTCCACAGCTTGTGGCAAGTGACAATCCGCAAGTTGTGGCAAGTGACAATCCACAACTTTTGGCAGGTGACGTGGCAAGTAGACAATCCGCAATGTGTGACAGGTGACGTGGCAAATGGACAATCCGCAACGTGTGGCAGGTGACGTGACAAGTGGACAATTTGAAATGTGTGGCAGGTGATGTGGCAAGTGACAATCCGCAACTTGTGGCAAGTGACAATCCGCAACTTGTGGCAGGTGACGTGGCAAGTGGACAATTTGCAACGTGTGTTAGGTGACGTGGCAAGTGACAATCCTCAACTTGTGGCAAGTGACAATCCGCAACTTGTGGCAGGTGACGTGGCAAGTGGACAATCCGCAATGTGACGCAGGTGACGTGGCAAGTGAACAATCCGCAACTTGTGGCAGGTGACATGGCAAGTGGACAATCCGCAACTTGTGGTAAGTGACAATCCGAAACTTGTTGCAAGTGGACAATCTGCAACTTGTGGCAGGTGTGGTGGCAAGTGGACAATTTGCAACGTGTGTTAGGTGACGTGGCAAGTAACAATCCGCAACTTGTGGCAAGTGACAATCTGCAACTTGTGGCAGGTGACGTGGCAAGTGGACAATCCGCAATGTGTGGCAGGTGACGTGGCAGGTGGACAATCCGCAATGTGTGGCAGGTGACGTGGCAAGTGGACAATTTGCAATGTGTGGCAGGTGACGTGGCAAGTGGACAATCCGCAATGTGTGGCAGGTGACGTGGTAAGTGGACAATTCACAGTTTGTGGCAAGTGACAATCCGCAACTTGTGCAAGTGGAAAATCCACAACTTGTGGCAGGTGACGTGGCAAGTGGACAATTTCCAACGTGTGGCAGGTGATGTGGCAAGTGACAATCCGCAACTTGTGGCAAGTGACAATCCACAACTTGTGGCAGGTGACGTGGCAAGTGGACAATTTGCAATGTGTGGCAGGTGACGTGGCAAGTGGACAATCCGCAACTTGTGGCAGGTGACGTGGCAAGAGGACAATCCACAGCTTGTGGCAAGTGACAATCCGCAACTTGTGGCAAGTGGAAAATCCACAACTTGTGGCAGGTGACGTGGCAAGTGACAATCCGCAACTTGTGGCAAGTGACAATCCGCAACTTGTGGCAGGTGACGTGGCAAGTGGACAATCCGCAATGTGTGGCAGGTGACGTATCAAGTGGACAATCCACAATGTGTGGCAGGTGACGTGGCAAGTGGACAATCCACAGCTTGTGGCAAGTGACAATCCGCAACTTGTGGCTAGTGGAAAATCCACAATTTGTGGCATGTGACGTGGCAAGTGGACAATTTGCAATGTGTGGCAGGTGATGTGGCAAGTGACAATCCGCAACTTGTGGCAAGTGACACTCCGCAACTTGTGGCAGGTGACGTGGCAAGTGGACAATCCGCAATGTGTGGCAGGTGACGTGGCAAGTGGACAATCCGCAACTTGTGGCAGGTGACATGGCAAGTGGACAATCAGCAACTTGTGGTACGTGACAATCCGCAACTTGTTGCAAGTGGACAATCCGCAACTTGTGGCAGGTGATGTGGCAAGTGGACAATTTGCAACGTGTGGCAGGTGACATGGCAAGTGACAATCCGCAAGTTGTGGCAAGTGACAATCCACAACTTTTGCCATGTGACGTGGCAAGTGGACAATCCGCAATGTGTGACAGGTGACGTGGCAAGTGGACAATCCGCAACGTGTGGCAGGTGACGTGACAAGTGGACAATTTGAAATGTGTGGCAGGTGATGTGGCAAGTGACAATTCGCAACTTGTGGCAAGTGACAATCCACAACTTGTGGCAGGTGACGTGGCAAGAGGACAATCCACAGCTTGTGGCAAGTGACAATCCGCAACTTGTGGCAAGTGGAAAATCCACAACTTGTGGCAGGTGATGTGGCAAGTGACAATTTGCAACTTGTGGCAAGTGACAATCCGCAACTTGTGGCAGGTGACGTGGCAAGTGGACAATCCGCAATGTGTGGCAGGTGACGTATCAATTGGACAATCCACAATGTGTGGCAGGTGACGTGGCAAGTGGACAATCCACAGCTTGTGGCAAGTGACAATCCGCAAGTTGTGGCAAGTGAAAATCCACAACTTTTGGCAGGTGACGTGGCAAGTGGACAATCCGCAATGTGTGACAGGTGACATGGCAAGTGGACAATCCGCAACGTGTGGCAGGTGAAGTGACAAGTGGACAATTTGAAATGTGTGGCAGGTGATGTGGCAAGTGACAATCCGCAACTTGTGGCAAGTGACAATCCGCAACTTGTGGCAGGTGACGTGGCAAGTGGACAATTTGCAACGTGTGTTAGGTGACGTGGCAAGTGACAATCCTCAACTTGTGGCAAGTGACAATCCGCAACTTGTGGCAGGTGACGTGGCAAGTGGATAATCCGCAATGTGTGGCAGGTGACGTGGCAAGTGGACAATCCGAAACTTGTAGCAGGTGACATGGCAAGTGGACAATCCGCAACTTGTGGTAAGTGACAATCCGAAACTTGTTGCAAGTGGACAATCTGCAACTTGTGGCAGGTGTGGTGGCAAGTGGACAATTTGCAACGTGTGTTAGGTGATGTGGCAAGTGACAATCCGCAACTTGTGGCAAGTGACAATCTGCAACTTGTGGCAGGTGACGTGGCAAGTGAACAATCCGCAATGTGTGGCAGGTGACGTGGCAGGTGGACAATCCGCAATGTGTGGCAGGTGACGTGGCAAGTGGACAATTTGCAATGTGTGGCAGGTGACGTGGCAAGTGGACAATCCGCAATGTGTGGCAGGTGACGTGGCAAGTGGACAATTCCCAATGTGTGGCAGGTGACATGGCAAGTGGACAATTTGCAACGTGTGTTAGGTGGTGTGGCAAGTGACAATCCGCAACTTTTGGCAAGTGACAATCCGCAACTTGTGGCATGTGACGTGGCAAGTGGACAATCCGCAACGTGTGGCAGGTGACGAGGCAAGTGGACAATTTGCAATGTGTGGCAGGTGATGTGGCAAGTGGAAATCTGCAATGTGTGGCAGGTGACGTGGCAAGTGACAATCCGCAACTTGTGGCAAGTGACAATCCGCAATTTGTGGCAGGTGACGTGGCAAGTGGACAATTTGCAACGTGTGGCAGGTGACGTGGCAAGTGACAATCTGCAACTTGTGGCAAGTGACAATCCGCAACTTGTGGCAGGTGACGTGGCAAGTGGACAATCCGCAATGTGTGGCAGGTGACGTGGCAAGTGGACAATCCGCAACTTGTGGCAGATGACATGGCAAGTGGACAATCCGCAACATTTAGTAAGTGACAATCCGAAACTTGTTGCAAGTGGACAATCCGCAACTTGTGGCAGGTGACGTGGCAAGTGGACAATTTGCAACGTGTGTTAGGTGACGTGGCAAGTGACAATCCGCAACTTGTGGTAGGTGACATGGCAAGTGGACAATCCCCAATGTGTGGCAGGTGACATGGCAAGTGGACAATTTACAACGTGTGTTAGGTGGTGTGGCAAGTGACAATCCGCAACTTGTGGCAAGTGACAATCCTCAACTTGTGGCAGGTGACGTGGCAAGTGGACAATCTGCATCTTGTGGCAAGTGACAATCTGCATCTGATGGCAGGCGAAGGTGGCAAGTGACAATCTGCATCTGGTGGTAGGTGATGTCGCAAGTAACACACTCGGGGCTCCCACTGATTCTGCATTATGGTGAGTTGAACTATTTAATTTTCTATAACAATGTAATAATAGAAATAATACGTTACAATCAGCCTGAC
Source organism: Rana muscosa (assembly GCA_029206835.1). Taxonomy (NCBI): domain Eukaryota; kingdom Metazoa; phylum Chordata; class Amphibia; order Anura; family Ranidae; genus Rana; species Rana muscosa. The sequence goes on from CM055121.1 coordinate 78,590,057, forward strand.
ACCATAACAACCATGGTGCCGTGATTATTGAAGCATTAGCACCAACCATTTCCCAAATAAATTGCCCGCAAAAAATCTTATTTTATGGCAGTGTCCCTCCCGAGACTAGACTCTTGATCCGCCCCTGCGGTGAGGATGAGGAATTTAAGTTTACTGTTAAGCCTCCCGGGCCCCGCGAGTCCGGCCGTGTCCCGACACACGCAGCCGCATACAGCAGAAGCCAGAGAGCAGAGTGGGTGGGAGCAGAGTGGGAGGGGCAGAACGCTCGAGCGCGCCTGTGAAGGGACATCGTTTTCGGCACATGAGGAGGCTCTGGAGTCTGGACAGGAGATAAAAAAGGAGTGGGAGACTGTCATCTGTTTTACACTGTTTTGCTATTTTTCTGAAGAAAATGTTTGCTATATTTTTTCATTAGGATAATTTAGGCACAAAGAGAGGGGGAGCAATGCCATGTTCCAGGGTGCAGATGTTCCTAAGACCTTAAAGTGGTTGTAAACCCTTTTACAACCAGTTTTACCTACAGGTAAGCCTAGATTAAGGCTTACCTGTAGGTGCTTGAAATATCTCCTAAACCTCCACAGTTTAGGAGATATTTGCAAAAGAGATGGGCGCCGATGTCTACGGTGCAGTCGCACTTTAGAAACCTTTAGAAATCTTGCAGTTTCTAAAGGAGCTTGTGCCGTGCGCATGCATCAGGGTTTACTTCCTCTTTAAGAATAAACTTGATCAAACTTATTTTCCCTCCTATTTGTCTTGTATTTACACATAAGTTTAATCAGAACAGAAATTGGTTAGAAGGCATGTAGGTCAGCAATGTGTGTCCTTCAGGGGCTGCATACAGTATACTGCATATTTTGTTGTTCGAAATTAATATAAGCTGTTGCCTGGGTGCTGTGCCACATGGGTTTGGTAATCTGTTGTTCAATGGCATTAGTTCATTTTTTTGTGGAGGGAGGGGGCTGTTTGCAGGAGGTGGGCCCATAGAAACATTTTGCTATGGGGCCCTGTGATTTCTAGTTACGCCCCTGCCTGCAATGCACTGCACACTGCACAGCTTTGCCCAATCAGGGTGCAATGAATAGCTGGTTGTTAAGGAGCGGGGCTGGGAAAGCCACAGCGTCCTTAACAACCAATGAGTCATTAACTGTCAAATGGGCTTTCCCACTGACAGCTGAATAAAAAAAAATTTGCCGGCAATAAAAAAGTGAAAGAAAAAAGAAACAACGTGGGGTCCCCCCCCAATCCATACCAGGATCTTAGGGTCTGGTATGGATTTTAAGGGAAACCCCATGCCAAAAAAAACAAAAAAAAACATGCCCCCACCCACCCCATGTTGATGGGGGACAAGGGCCTCATTCCCACAACCCTGTGCTGTGGTTGTGGGGGTCTACAAGCAGGGGGCTTATCGAAATCTGGAAAGCCCCTTTAACAAGGGGGTCCCCAGATCCCAGCCCCCCATGTAAATGAGTATGGGGTACATAGTACCCCATACTCATTCACCAAAAAAAGTGTCAAAAAGTAATAAAAACACAGACAGTTGTTTACAATTCCTTTATTAAAAAATAAAAAAAATGTCCCCCGATGTAGATCAATCGTCAATTACGACGCCACCACCACCACCGATTTCAATGGGGTTCGCCGTTTGGGTCAGAACTTCTGGTGAGAACCGAACAGGGGGGTGTTCAGTCCATCTCTATTTTAGATATCTTCTTAACTACTACATTTTTTTCATATTCTGTACACAACTGACCATCTGTTCTGTAGTCAAAGTGAGCTCATTTCATTCGTATTGCTAAAATTTACTGCCTTAGTATATTTATTTTATTACATGTTAGAAATAAACTATTAATGTCTGTTTTGTATATGCTTATGTCATCCGACATCTACAGCAGAACTCCCATTAATAAATAACATTTTAAGTACCAAAAATGTATAAGGATACATTTGATTTATAGGTCTGTAACTCGGTCAGTGAAGGATTTTTTGAAGGCAAATTTCATTCTTAGATGTCAATAAAAAGAAATGTCTGAACTTGAAAAGAGAACTTCCTGACTTTAAGCAGTAATTCAATTTTTTCCTTGTAAACTTTTATGCATCATTAAGAATCTGGCAGAAATGCCATATCTGAGCACATTGTTTGCATTATGCTTTTTGACTAGAAGATGGCTAATTATAAAAAAAAAATCAAAATCAAAATAACATGCAACTCTAACTTGGCAAAAAACGCTTAAAACAGAGCTGACAGGAGACTAGTAAGTCCAGTGCTTTCAAACTATTGGATCAAAGCAAGAGGGCCTACCTAGCGGACTATACAGTAATTGGTACTCTTGGATGGAGGTATTTAAAGTTAAATTGCATTTCCAAAGGGAGGGGATCATGCTCTGCCTCAGTTTGTCAAAGTACATGTTGGCATTCATGGTTCCCTCAATGAACTGTAGCTCCCCAGTGCCGGCAGCACTCATGCTGCCCCAGACCATGACACTCCCACCACCATGCTTGACTGTAGGCAAGACATACTTGTTTTGTACTCCTCACCTGGTTGCCGCCACACACGCTTCACACCATCTGAACCAAATACGTTTATCTTGGTCTCATCAGACCACAGGACATGGTTCCAGTAATCCATGCCCTTAGTCTGCTTGTCTTCAGCAAACTGTTTGTGGGCTTCCTTTTCTTTCAATCGTTTTTTATTAAGATTTAAAAAAAAAGAAACAAATAAAAACATAATGAAGACCAAATAATGCAAAGGTTACCACAGTGTGATTACAGAGAGTACAGATTTCCGTGGGTCAGGAACAATCGTACATCGGGTAGGCGGTAAAGCATGTTACTAGTTAGGATATTTCAATCACTTAACAAAACATCATCTTTATCCTTATAAGGGAATGTATGTCCATTTGAAGTATGTGTCCCGTAGACTTCCAGCTGGGATGTTAAGTCTAGACATATCTTATTGAACAGTGTTCCGTTTATTACGCTCTAGCCCCTTGTGCATCAGATGACTGTCTTGTTCCCCACCAAGGTGGGCTCCTGTTATGTGTTTTTTAAAGAAAACTGGGGGGGATGTTACCTTCTGAACTTGGTAGCCCGCTATATGTGGTGAAAGTAAGAAAAGGATGGAAAGAGAAGAAAAGAAGGGTGGAAAAGGGAAAGGGTAGGAATAGATCAGGTGGAGAGGATGATGAAAAAAGAGAAGAATAAGGTCCTGCCGGAATGCTACTCTTAACAAATTTTGATCAGGTCCTACGACGGTGTTAGGGATACGTGCATGTAGTCAGCCCATGGTTCCCAGGTGGCCCTAAATTTTTCAACTGTGTCTTGGAGGATACTGACCATCTTTTCCTGGGCCATGATCCATGATATTTTTTGTTTGGCCTGGGTATTTGAAACAGTGGGCTTTTTACATGCTTTCCCTATCGTCAGTTTGGCTCCTAGGAGGATGAAGTGAGCAAGGCTCCTCTTACTTTTTTTTTTTTTATTGTTTATTTATGAAAATTTTTCAAGAAGCATTACAAGTATATTTCACATTCAGCACGTATGAACATTGTACAATTTGCAAGTGCAAACATAAAGTTATATAACAAGGGAAGAAAACATGTTGTTCGAGTGAACCATTAGACAGTATAAGGGCCATATAGAGGGAAGGTAGTGGGTTATTAATAGCATATCAAAGTATCATGTTAGCACGAAGGTAATCATTGATGGAAACTGGAGCTAAAATGTCCTGAAAAAACAAACAGTCAGTGAGGGACCCAGAAAGACCATTTCCTTATCTCGGTTTGAGGGTCTAGTATTCCGAATTATTATATTCCGATGTATCCCATTTTTCCCAAATGACCTCAAATTTTGGTAGTGCATCTTCTATGACTTGATGAATGGTGCATGCAACACCCGTGTCCATCACCAACGATATAAACTGCTTACCAGAAGTAAGAAACACATGAGCCCATCTGCAATCCCAGAAAATGGTCCAATGAAGTCCAATAGACGGATTAAATCACAGCAGTCATTCACAAAAAGACAGAAGGAGCTCGATAGTGCATTACCCAATATCAAATTTATTTAAGAAAAGGGTTAAAAACACTTACAATTAGAATGTAGTAAATAGACAAATCGACCGGCCGGTCCACCGTAACCTGTCCCGTAGTGATGACGTCAGCACGCACACCTCCCGACGTACGTTTCGTGTTCCTACACGTCGTCAATGGGGATCAGGTGACGTGCTGACGCATCACAAGATATAGCAACAAGAGAGCCAAGCCTCACTGTGAGCAGCCTATGGACGCAAGGCAAAAAACCAAGCCTCCACATCACTACACAGACCCGGCTTTAAACCACCATGCAAACCAAGCCTCACTATGAGTTACAGGCAACGGCTCGCAGGGTGGACAATGATATGAAACCTAATCAAAACTCAATGATAAAGGCAACACATATAAAAAACCTCAATACAGATTGCAATATATAGAACAAACTGTTAAAATCGATCATTAAGCATATGGATGGATAGGATCAACATTCACTTTGAAGAATATCATCCGTAAATCCACCACCACACAAAAAATATTATAATATATTAAAAACATAAAAATCATTAAAAATAATTTAAGATAGGAAGGATGATTCTGAGTGTATAGCATATGGTTAATAAATGAATTAATATAGGTCCAAAAAGACAGAAAAAACCTTTATATACTTAAAAATTGAAAGGGGGGGGGGGAGAAAAGGAACAGGTACAGATAACATGATTTATCAAATAACCAGAGGGATTGTGTGTAATGTGGGTCAAAACTATTGTGACATGTTCACATGAATATGATGAACTGGGCCACCAGGGCTACAAAATACCCGTAATTAATAATTAACAAAATATACATGGACATATAACCCACTAATCTAAGAATTGTTGATAAAAGCGTTGAGATCTACCTCAACGTTCATCCCAAAAGGGGCATAACTTTTCAACTTGTGGATCCAGGCCATCTCCAGTCTGGATATGCTCCGAATCATGGAGTCATCTCTCCATCTTGGAGAATATTTGTCTATCCCCAAAAATATGGTATTAGTGGGGTTCTTGGCGTGGAACTCTAAGTAATGCCGAGATACCGGATGCTTAGGAAAACCTGTGAGTATGTTTGTAATATGTTCATTAAGTCTCACACAGAGAGGTCGTTTAGTCCTGCCCACATATTGAAGTCCACAAGGACATTGCAGGAGGTAAACGACTCTCTCCGTGGAACAAGTAATGAAGGGAACTATTTTAAATTGAACATCAGTAATGGTGGACTTAAACGTATTGGTACGTCTATGTGGACACCCACTGAATGAACATACTCTGCATCTCTTGCATTGATAGAAACCCACCAACTGGTCAAGAAAGGTCCTTTTCACAGAAGGGGGATCTAGAATATTAGGTGCCACTCTCCCTTGTAGGGAGGGTGCACCTTTATAGACAACCTGAGGTTGAGCTGGCAATACTGTCTGTAAGACTGAGTCATTAGTGAGTATATGCCAGTGTTTTTTAATCAGCTGTTTAACACCCCTATGTTGAGAGGAATAGGTGGTAATAAATGGCATCGATGGTGTTCTTAATTGGGACTTAGGTCTATCAATGAGAAGATCTCTCCTATCCAACAAGGCCACATAATTTAAGGTGTTAACAAGGGAAGCATGAGAATAACCTTTTTCCACGAATCGACCAGTCAAGATCCCTGCTTGAGTTAGGAATTCATTGTGATCTGTACAATTCCGTTTGAATCTGATGAACTGGCTCTTGAGTACGGAATTGAGCCATGATGAATGATGGCAGCTATTAATGGGAATATATGAATTCCTATCCGTGTTCTTGAAATAGGTGGAGGTGATGAAAGAGTCGTCTTTAATGGATATTTTTAAATCCAAAAAATGAATTCCCTCTGACTGGCTTCAAAGTTGAAAACGATGCCCCTCGTATTTGTATTGAGGCCCTCCATATAAATATCCAAATCATGGCGACTACCATCCCATAGGAGGAGGACGTCATCAATGTACCTAGCCCACAACATGAGTTGGGGTGGACGTTGGGCATAAACGACGTCCTCCTCCCATAGGGCCATGAAGAGATTGGCCAAACTGGGGGCATACTTAGCCCCCATAGCAACTCCTCTGTCTTGTCTGTAGAATTGGTTATTAAACCAAAAGTAGCTTCTAGAGGCTGCAAAAGAAAGTAATTCCAGGATGTAAGAGATTTGTTCATCGAACAGCCTGGAATCACGTCTCAAAAAATACTCCACTGCAAATAAACCCAAGTTGTGTGGGATGATCGTGTATAGAGACGTAACGTCAGCTGTTACTAACCACATATTAACTTTGGGAGTAAGCCTGGTCAGAATATTAATAACTTGACGAGAGTCTTTCAGATGTGAAGGCATCATGGAGACCAGTGGCTGTAAAAAGCCATCAATATAACGTCCCACCCGGGATGTGATGGAATCTATGCCACTGATTATAGGGCGACCCGGGGGTGAGTGGAGTTTTTATGTATCTTGGGAAGATAGTAAATTACGGGTGTGTGTGGTGCCCTGGGCACAAGAAATTCACTCTCTTTTCTATGAAGTATCCCAAGATCAAGACCTCTTTGAACCAATAATGACAATTCTCTAGTGTAAAGGGTCTTTGGATCGGAGGGGAGGGGAGTGTATGTATCCCGATCATTTACAATACGGTACATCTCGGCAAGGTAGTCAGCCTTATCAGCCTTATCAGCCTTACCCCTTTATCTGCAGGCCTAATAACAAGATCCCTATTTTTACATAGGGAATCAAGGCCTTCAACAAGGGTCTTATCAGAGTGTACCTTTTTGACCGGTAACAAATCAAGATCCCTGAGGACCACATCTCTAAATACCTTTAGAGGAGGGGCCAAAGCTCCAGGTGGGTTAAACAAAGAAGCATTGGATAGTCCTGAGTGGGTAAAACCAGGCACTGAATCATTATTTGTCCCAACAGGGTTAGACAAAAAATTTTGTTTTATGCTAACTCTCCTGATGAATCTATGGACGTCCATGTAAGTCTGAAATGTATTTAACTTACGGGGAGGGGCATACTTTAGACCCTTATCTAAAACAGTCTTTTCTGCATCTGTTAAAATAACAGAACTCAAATTGAAAATCCCTCTTCCCCTCATGATTTTTGTCTTTTTGTTTCGAGACCGTTTGCCCCCTCTAGTTCCTCTCTTGCGTCGCATGACCTTTTGGTACCCTGGCCCGGTTTGTGAAAACCCCAATGTTGTCCATATGAGCATAACTTTTCAAATTCTGTAGGAACAACCAGGGTCATTTTGGGGTGATCTAGAAGCAAAATAATGTTTTACCTGTAAGAAAGAAAAGAGTAGTGTGTTCGGTATGTTATGTTTGCTTTGCAGGTCCGAGAAAGGGAGTAAAGTGCGTGTTACTGGGTGCACCAGATGTCGCAGTTGAAATATGCCTGTCTGGGTCCATGGCAGCATGGAGTCATAGGATAAGCTGTCGGGGATTTCTGGGTTAAATAAAATGTTTATCAGTGGGGAGCATTGGGAAGATAGAGTATATTTACTTGAGCAGCGTTTCCAGATTGATAGTGTGAATATCATAGGGTTCAGGCAAATCTTCCGTATTTGAGATGTAAGTTTATCTGAAGAGGGCCAAAGTAGACTACAAGGGTGTGCAGGGGAAGTAATACTTTTCTCGATTTCTGACCATCTGTTTGATGCGTAACGAGATGTCCACGAGGAAATGACTCTAAGGTGAGTAGCATAATAATATTTGATTACATCCGGTGCCCCCAGACCCCCACGTGAGCGGGGGGCTAGGAGAACCGAACTGGCAATCCTATGGGACTTGTTATTCCATATAAAGTTCAGAAAGTTCCTATGAAGTAACTTAAGTTGGGTCAATGGGATTGCTACAGGGAGTGTTTCAAAAATATACAGCAGCTTGGGGAGAATAGACATCTTCAAAACGTTGATTCTACCAATGAGAGAGATAGGGAGTGTTGTCCATTTTTTAGGTAGTTTGTTGATGTCTGAAAAAAGGGGAGGGAAATTTTCTTGGTAGAGAGTGGAGTATGATCGGGATAAGTGTACACCGAGATACTTAATGGACTGCATGCACCATCTATACTTGAAGTTGGTTTGCAGGGTTAGAAGAAGGTCAGCCGGAACATTAATGGGTAAAGCTTCAGTTTTAGTCGAGTTAATTTTGAATCCGGAGATATGGCCAAATGTTTGTAAGGTTGAATGAAGCGAAGGGGGAGAAATGTGTGGGTGGGTAATTGTCAGCAGCACATCGTCTGCGAAGAGAGATAACTTGTATTCCAGACGCCTCAACGTCACTCCCCTAATGTCTGGATGAATGGGTATGGCTGCTGCCAAGGGCTCGAGGCTTAAAATAAAGAGCAGGGGCGATAGTGGGCAACCTTGCCTAGTACCGTTGCTAAGGGGGAATGACGTCGAGGCGTGGGAGGCTAGCTGTACCTGAGACGTAGGAGTAGAGTATAGTGCCTTTAATGCTTGTATAAAGGGACCCGAGAATCCAAATCTTGAAAGCGTAGCGAACATAAATGACCAATTTATGCGGTCAAACGCTTTTTGTGCGTCTAAACTGAGAATTATAGCCGGTCTCTTGGTTTTGGTCAGGAGGTCTATTAAATCTATAGTTCGTCTAGTATTGTCCCCAGCATGTCTGGAAGGCACAAAACCAACTTGGTCTCTGTGGATTAGCTTGGGGAGGAGCAGGGACAGTCTATTGGCAAGTATTTTTGTAAAAATTTTGTAGTCAGAATTTAGGAGAGCTATGGGGCGGTAGTTGTCAGGTAGGGATGGGTCTTTCCCTGGTTTGGGGATCACCGTGATGAACGCATGTAGGAATTGAGCGTGGGGGATTTTCCCGTTCATTAAAGAGGCATAACGTTTTTCCATGTAGGGCAAAATGGTGGGGAGGAATTTTTTATAATAGGAGTAGGGAAGACCATCTGGCCCTGGGGATTTATTAGTCGGTAGCTGTTTAATAACTTCAGTGATCTCTTCAACTGATATGTGTGCGTTTATTCCTGAGCAATCGTCTGAGGACAGAGTGGGAAGCTTAAAAGAGTCCATAAAATTGTTAAACTTGTCTTGTGTGAATTGAGTGGTCGGGTCTGTGGATAGGCAGTGTGACAGCAGGAAGGTAAAGTCACCTGGTTGCATCCAGGGGGGTAGATATATTTCTCCCAGATTCAGGCTTTATGCCGACTTATACAACTAGGGAGTTGATGAAGCCCAGCTGAGGCTAGTGGGCTCATGGATGACTCATACCTCTAGGGAGAGGGCTGGGCGTCGTGCAGGCAGGGAGTTGATGAGACCAGCTGAAGCCTGTCAGTTCGTTTAAGGCCTCTATAAAAACTCCCAGCTTCATTAGATGTTAGCTCATGCCTGGACCCAGACCTGTGTGGACTGTCTAGGGAGAGTGAACCCCTGTGCGGTGAGGCAAAGCCTGTGTGGCTATTTGTTTGGACTTTTACTAAACCAGGGACTTAGGGACTAGGACAGCACCAGGCTGATCCCAGTTGTTAGTTTAGGAAACCTGCATGTTTAGTTAGAGGTCAAACTGACCAGGATTTATTTTGTTTATGTTTCTTTTTGGCTTTGCTGTGTTTTTGTCACTGTACATAGAGAAATAAACCGCACCTTTTGATTTTGAAAACCACAACCTCCGTCTGCTGGCCCTGTTTTTGTGTGGGGAGCCCAACCAGGGGGTCACACACACCCGCTACCGAGTTAACCCCCTCACAGTTGGTGGAGAACCAGTGGCAGTTTTTTTAAGCCAGCATGGAGGAGATACTGAAACAGCTGGCTCTAGCAAATGCCAATCAACAGCAGACAAATGCAGGTTTGCAAAGGAGCCTTGCAGCCCAGCAGCAAGCTCATCAACAAGCCCAGCAGCAATCTGAGGCCCGCTTCATAGACCTGTTACAGAAGCAAGAGCAGAGACTACAACAAATGGAAGCAGTAATGCAGCAACGTCCGCAGACCAGTGAGGAAAGCCGTCCCACTAATACCGCGTCCTTTGGGGTGAGTCGTTTATTGACAAAAATGACTGGAGAGGATGATCCAGAGGTATTTTTGACCACATTTGAAAGGACTGCTGAAAGAGAAAAGTGGCCTGAGGAGCAGTGGGCTGGACTGGTGGCTCCTCTGTTAACTGGTGAATCGCAGAAGGCTTACTATGACCTAGAGCCTGACCAAGCAAAAGACTATGTGATGCTAAAAGCTGAAATATTGGCAAGGCTGGGTGTCACCCTGGCTGTCCGGGCTCAGCGTGTGCATAACTGGACTTTCCAGCTTGGAAAACCCCCCAGGTCTCAAATGTATGATCTCATTCACCTGAGCAGGAAGTGGCTACAGCCAGAGACTTTGTCCGCACCAGAGATTGTGGAACGTGTTGTAATGGAAAAAGTGAGCGAAGTGAATTACAAGGTCAGACAACCAGGAAGGCGAAAGCCCGAACAGATATATCACGTTAATCTGTTGAAAGCCTGGAGGGATAGAGAGTCCCTAGTCGCAGAAACTTGGTCACCAGCTCAAACTGGTTGCGTGATTCCGGAGGTTGGAATAGCAGCCACCTTGTCACAACCCCAACAACAGGAGGTTAAGGAGTTTGTGCTTCGCAACAAGGAGGTGTTCTCTGAGCTGCCGGGACAAACATCTGGGGTAGAGCATGATATTATTACCCCGCCCGGTGAAAGGGTGAAGTTAAAACCCTATCGGATCCCAGAGGCCCGACGGGAGGCAATACGGGAGGAAGTACAGAAAATGCTGAACTTAGGGGTGATAGAGGAGTCCCAAAGTGATTGGTCTAGTCCCATTGTGTTGGTGCCTAAACCGGATGGGAGCTGGCGATTTTGTAACGATTTTCGTCAGTTGAACAAAGTTACAAAATTTGACACCTACCCCATGCCACGTATAGATGAGTTGATCGACCGGCTGGGAACAGCCCGATACATGACGACTCTTGACCTCACAAAAGGGTATTGGCAAATTCCCCTGGCCAAGTCGGCCAAAGAGAAAACCGCATTTGTAACCCCAGACGGGGCGTTCCAATATAAGAGAATGCCGTTCGGGTTACAGAATGCGCCGGCCACATTCCAGCGGAAAATGGACCAGATACTGAGGCCCCATCGGAAGTATGCTGCGGCTTACCTGGATGACGTAATTGTCCATAGCACAGATTGGGCCTCACATCTGCCAAAAGTGCAAGCAGTCCTAGACTCTATCCGGGAAGCGGGGTTTACGGCTAACCCCAAGAAGTGTACCATTGGGCAGGAGGAGGCCAAATATCTTGGGTACACCATTGGCAGGGGAGTGATAAAACCCCAACTCAACAAAGTCGAGGCCATCCAGAGTTGGCCACGTCCCAACAGCAAGAAGCAGGTACGGGCCTTTCTGGGAATCGCGGGTTATTATCGGCGCTTCATTCCCCACTTTGCTTCTAAGGCTGTGCCCCTAACCAACCTGACGAAAGGGAAAGGGTCGGTCATGATTAAATGGACCCCCGAGGCTGAGGCAGCATTCCAATTCTTGAAACAAGCCTTATGTAGCCAGCCAGTGTTGTACTCACCCGACTTCTCTAAAGACTTTGTCGTACAAAGTGATGCGTCAGATGTGGGGTTAGGAGCAGTATTGTCCCAGGTCTGGAACGGGGAAGAGCACCCAGTCATTTACCTCAGCAGGAAGTTGAAGTCCCATGAGGTAAATTACGCCACGGTTGAAAAGGAGTGTTTAGCGGTGAAGTGGGCTCTAGATTCCCTTCGGTACTATCTGCTAGGTAGGCACTTTGACATGGTTACGGATCACGCTCCGTTAAAGTGGATGGCTCAAAACAAGGAGACAAATAGAAGAGTGAATAGGTGGTTCCTGGCCCTACAGGAATTCAACTTCACAGTAAAGCATCGCCCTGGCGTTCAAATGGGGAATGTGGATGCTTTGTCTCGAGTACATGAATGCCTGATTGCTGGTGTTCCAACCCCAAGGTTAAAACAAGAGGGGGGGGTATGTGACAGCAGGAAGGTAAAGTCACCTGGTTGCATCCAGGGGGGTAGATATATTTCTCCCAGATTCAGGCTTTATGCCGACTTATACAACTAGGGAGTTGATGAAGCCCAGCTGAGGCTAGTGGGCTCATGGATGACTCATACCTCTAGGGAGAGGGCTGGGCGTCGTGCAGGCAGGGAGTTGATGAGACCAGCTGAAGCCTGTCAGTTCGTTTAAGGCCTCTATAAAAACTCCCAGCTTCATTAGATGTTAGCTCATGCCTGGACCCAGACCTGTGTGGACTGTCTAGGGAGAGTGAACCCCTGTGCGGTGAGGCAAAGCCTGTGTGGCTATTTGTTTGGACTTTTACTAAACCAGGGACTTAGGGACTAGGACAGCACCAGGCTGATCCCAGTTGTTAGTTTAGGAAACCTGCATGTTTAGTCAGAGGTCAAACTGACCAGGATTTATTTTGTTTATGTTTCTTTTTGGCTTTGCTGTGTTTTTGTCACTGTACATAGAGAAATAAACCGCACCTTTTGATTTTGAAAACCACAACCTCCGTCTGCTGGCCCTGTTTTTGTGTGGGGAGCCCAACCAGGGGGTCACACACACCCGCTACCGAGTTAACCCCCTCACAGCAGTTATATAGTTTCTTATAGAAGTCTCCAAATACACCAGTCATAATTCTAGGGCAATATGTGGGCTTACCGTCATGTTGTATTAAGAAGTCGGGTAAAGATGATTGGGGGCGTGGTTTCAGAATTTGGACAAGCATTCTATGGGGTCTATTGGCGAATTCATAAAATTTTTGCTTTGACCAAAGCATGGATTTAGTGATTCTTGCCGAATCTAGTGTTTTTATACGGTTTCTTAGTGCTGTTATGGCTCGGAGACCCTCCATCGTGGGGCGTCTGAGAAGTTTTTGTTCAGCTTCTAATAACTGAGTCAATAAAGTCGATCTCTGCAAAGCACGGTCTTTTTTAAGGCGAGATCCAGTTGCGATACATTCACCTCTGAAGAACGCCTTATGTGCCTCCCACAGAACGGAGATCTCCGACACCGAGTCTTTATTTATCTGAAAATATTCATTCAGTTTGTCTTGTAGTGGTAGGTGGGTCTCAGGTGAGTTTAGGAGTGACTCGTTAAGGCGCCAATGACATTTCCTAGGCGTTGGTGAGGACAATAAGAGGTCTATAGTGATGGGGGCATGGTCTGACCATGTAATTGGGAGAATGTTGGCGTCTACCAGGTATGGCAATAGGGGTGCAGAGATGAAAAAATAGTCAATTCTCGTGTACAGCTTGTGGGGTGGAGAGAAGAAGGTGAACTGTTTGGTTGTCGGGTGTTTTACCCTCCAAGAATCAAACAGTCTGTTTGTTCTAATTGTTTTGCGGAACGAGGAGGAAGATTTATGTGCCTGTAATGGAGGGTTGTCTTGGAAAAGAGCGGCCCTATCCCTAATTGGAGACATGCACAGGTTAAAATCTCCCCCAATAATCTGAAAGGGTTGGGCATATTTGTGAAGTTTTTCAAAGAAAGTGTCAAGAAAACCAATTTGGCCTGTGTTAGGAACATATACATTCGCTAAAGTAAATGAAGTATTTAGGTGACCACAGTCCAGGAGAATAAAGCGACCTTGGGGGTCTAAATATGAGGATTTCACCTTTATGGCGGATGAGCGTTTAAGGAGAATCGCCACACCAGCTTTTCCAGAGGGAGAAGATGCCACAAAAGTTGTGGGGTAGTGCCTAGAAGCAAATTTGAACGAGCCCCCCGCCTTAAAATGCGTCTCCTGGACCATGATCACCTCAGCATTAGATGCTTTGAACTCTTTAAGGGCAAGCCATCTCTTCCTGATGGAATTTAGACCTTTAACAGTACATGAGAAGACACTAAATGCCATAGGTGCAGAATGGGGAAAAATCTGACATTACATTTGTGTAAAATGCATTAAGCGTATACCATGTTGTGGACAAAAGACTCCGTACAATTGTATGTTTAAATCCATATAGGAAGAACATGGGAGTAAAAACATAGAAACATTTTCTGAGTAGGTCAAAAAATAGACCTCCATGCAGCCCTAATGATATGAAAACATGTAACATAACATACATTTGTAAATAGAAAATTCTAACGTAGGTAAATGTGGGATCAAAAAGGATCCCTAAAAAACATGGGAGAAAAAAACAAAAAAGAAAAAGTAAAACAAAAACGACATACCGTGTAGGTAGAGTGCCCGAGGAGGAACTCATCTCCAAGGGATTATGGTCAAAAAAACACGACCGTAGTGGGGGAAACACAGCAGCCCTCATGGCCGAGCTGGACGGTCTCAACCTGATCCGAAAAGCAAATGTAAAAAATAGTAGAAAAAGTTAAGTGGGAACCGTAGAACTGTAGTTGTCCCGGAGGGCAGTCGCCCACGGATGAACAGTTAGAAGGGGGGAGAACAACAGCCTCTGAGCCCAGAGACTTTTCAAAGGGATTGCATAGGCCCAACATCAGGGCCCCTTCGACCTAAGTAGATCGGGGGAAAGGAGAAAAAGGATTACACACCAGACGTGAGGTTCCGTGGATATTTCAGGTGGGGCCTTTAGAAGATGCGTTCCTTTGAGGGGTGAACGTGGTTTTTCTGGATCTGTGATGAACCGGGGTCCACATATTCCCGGGTGTTGACAGAGGTCTAGAGGGTGGAAATTGGGCTTGCAGATCTTCCACAGGAACAGGGGGGAGTCCCAGGCTTTTGATAAAGGACTCACTTTCCTGGAGGTCCCTCATGGTGTGTTGCGAGCCATCTTTGGTCACCGTCAGACGAAAGGGAAAGCCCCATCTGTAGGGTATGTGATGGTGTTGTAAGTGAGCAGTAATAGGGCGAAGGTTGCGTCTTTTATTTAGCGTTATGGGCGATAGGTCATTGAAGATTTGTATCTTTGCCCCCTTAAAGTCCACTCTAGATTTGTTTCTTGTGGCGATTGTCAGGGCTTATTTGCTTTCATAAAAATGAAGATGGACTATAATGTCCCTGGGATTAGCACCCTGAGGGGGTTTAGGGGCCAGTGATCTGTATGCTCTGTCAAGGCGCAGATCAATGTCCGGGATATCGGGAGCCAAGGAGTTAAACAGGGCTAGCAAGTATGGCCTGATGTCTTTATCAGCAACAGACTCAGGGACTCCTCGTATGCGGAGGTTCTGCCTACGTTCTCTGTTCTCGAGGTCTTCTTGCTGCAACTGCAGTTGTAGTACTGCATTCTTTAAGCTAGCATTCTCCTCTTCTAAGGCTTGCACATAATTCACCACATCATCTAGTTTTGTTTCAAGGGTGTCTGTTCTTTCCCCCAGCTGGTCAATCTCCCCTCTTAGTTCATGAGCTAGTTTATTAACCTCCTTTGCAACGTTGTGAGTGATACTCTGGAGCAATGTCTGCAGTTTCAAGTCCAGGACATCTACTGTTACCAGGGACGTCATTGGAGGCTGCTGCGAGGAGCTGTTGTGTGAGAAGGCAGGACGGTTATCTATAAACAACGAGGGATCGACCAGCGGGAGTGCGTCTGGCTGATCCGCGGCGTCTGCCGTAGAAATTGAGGCCGGGGATTGCGGCCTAAGCAGGTACTTCTCCATGTGGCGCGCGGGCTGTGATGCGGCCTGTGAGGATCGTGTCTGGTATATGCGCCTCTGGTCACCGATCTTACCCATACAACGTTCGGCAGGTAGCTGAGGGGTTCCCGTTGTAGTGGAGGTGGCTCCCGGAGCGAAAGTCTCTAGTGTAGCGGAGCGGGAGCTTCGGATGCAGGAGGTGGGGCCGGAGCTCTAGTCAAGTGCGCCCGCCATCTTACGAGCCGCGCATGCGCCCCCTTTATTATGTCTTTTAGTACATCCTGTCTCGTGTATCACAGGTTAATGACTCATTACATGACTGTAATAATGACTGTAATAATGATATGTACTTCCTGATGAGGGGGGTGCGGGGCCATCAGAATAAGAGTTAAACCAATTAGGAACCAGGGAGAACAGGTTAATGGGGTGTAGCAAGATGGCCGCTCCTAGGAGTGTAATGATGCAGAAAGCAGCGTCTTTTGAAGTAGTAAGTAAGGGGATCTTATGATGGGGACTGATCTTGGTAGATCAATCTGCTGGGTAGTTCAGGAGTCTCTGCAGTGTGTTTTATAAGAATTCGTGGAGTCCCAGTTACACTGCTGCTGGGTGTAGCAATATGGCCGTTGTAGGTGTCTATGGGGACAGGGATTTGGTGATCACTAGGGTTAGGTAAGTTCTTCTAATCCGCAGCCTGGGTCGCCCCCCTTGCGGTGTTATTTTGGTGCCGTGGGGCTTGGTTATGGTTTATGGGGAATGGAGAGGTTACTTGCGTGCCCAGGGTGTAGCAAGATGGCCTCCGCTCACCTCTATACACAGCACGCCGTCCACCTCAGGATGCCTCTGCCGGCCTCAGGTCTGTCCCGCCAGTCCAGGGAAGCTGATTCGGGTGTATCCTGGAGTGTTCACCGCTCGTCTCGCGGCCGCTGTACTCGAGAGCCAGGGATTCGGAGTCCCCGCAGGCCTCAAGATGGCGGCGGGTCAGTCATGAATGGGTTCAGCTGCGGGATGGATTGCAGCGCGGGCGGCAGGCCGGGGGTCTCGGTACAGGTATAATCCTGCTCAGGGAGAGTCTAGGGTTCAGGATGGAGGGTTCGGTGGCTGGATACTAAAACGCTGGCTGCTGATGGCTATGGATTGTGTCAGGGCCAGTGGAGCTTCTCCAAAGCACGTCGTTCCCTGCTCACGTCCGGACACGCCCCGGCTCCTCTTACTTTTAGTGGTCCTTTCGATTGGAAAGTTCAGCAATGCTATGTGAAGGGACTTAGGAATGGACAGACCAGTTGTCTTTCTGATTCTGATTCTATCCCAGAATCCTCTTAGCTTTGGACATTATATATGTGCGCACCCTCTGAAACATAGGGGGGAGGTTGATGGATACAATTTTGCTAGTCTGGTGGGGACTAGGTACCATCTTGTTAGAACTTTTAAGTCTGCCTCCATCAGGGACGTGTTAAGTATACCTCGGTTTGACCATGTTATTGCTCCGTGCCACTCATCCAACTCCCATTTCTGTTGGAGATCTTCCGCCCAGGCCAACATATAGCTTGTTTTTAGTGTGCACTACTGAAAGTGACTCAGATATCGTTGAAATCCCTCCCCTCTATTCCGTAATCTGGCCACACCAGCATTCATATGGTGTGATACTGGGTGGTAAGGGTTTGGTTCCCCAAATGGAGTGTAGGAAGTGTAAGATTTGTTGGTGTCTGAATGTTTCACTCAAAGGCATTTCGAATTTATTGATGCAGTGATTTAGGGTGAGTGGACCCGTTAAATAAAAAAAATGGCTGATTCTGTACAACCCTTTGTTTAGCCACCACTGAAAGGCTCTAATGATTATGCCTGGTGGGAATTGGGGATTATGGAAGAGATGAGCTAGCGGACGAATCATAGAGACCAGCACTGGGAGAATTTTGAGTTTATCCTTAATGTCATGGAGTGAGAAAGCGTTGGAGCGAGAATCGCAGGTTGTTTGCTTGGGTGACTCTACATCAAGAAGTCTAGCATGAATTGTGGTACTGCTTCTCTTTCCATCTACACCCAATCGGGTTTAGAAAACCGAGAGTAAACAATCGATATCTGGGCTAACTGGGCTGCTTGGTAATATTTGAGTATGTTAGGTAGACCCATCCCTCCTCTGTTTCAGGCTCGAAAAAGTATCCCCTTAGCTAGTGTCCCTTCGAACCCCAGACAAAGCTAATACTTTTCAATTGGAAGTGTTGCAGATGATCTGTTTTAATAGGTATGGGTAGGGATCGAAACAGGTATAGGATTCGTGGGAGCAATGTCATCTTTATGGAATGTACCCTCCCTAGCCAAGATAGATTGAGTCGAGACCAGTCACGCAAATCCGATTCCAATTTTTTTAATTATGGCGGGTAGTTGGTTGCATATATTTGATCTATCCTATGTGGTAGGTGCACCCCTAAATAAGGAATGTTATTCTCATTCCATGAAAAGAGAAAGTAGCTTTTTAATTGGGAGACTAATGAGTTTGGAAGATTTATGTTGAGGGATTTTGACACGTATGCTATGAGTCCTGAGATTTTTCCAAAGTCGTCCAATAGGCGGCAGAAATTTGATTGTGAGATAAGTGGTGATGTGATGAAGAGGAGCAGATCATCTGCAAAGAGTGCACATTTGTGTGCCTTTTGGCCACAACGTACACCATGGATAACCGGGTGGCTCCTTATTGCGATTGCTAAAGTTTCGATCATTATTGCGAAGATCAGGGAGGATAGGGGGCAACCCTGCCTTATCCCTTTGGAAATCAGAAAAGGCTCTGAATAGTATCCCTGAAACTAGCATAATGCTCTTAGAGCGTTAGTGAAGTTCTGGCCAAACCCCCAGCGTAAGATATTAAATAGATAAGGCCAGGAGACAGAGTCAAAGGCCTTTTGCAAGTCAATAGATAAAATAAGTCCTTCTTGTGGTTGCCCCCCATCCCATCCCGAGTGTAACAGTAAAATAACGCCTTATGCCCATCTAATCTGATCGGGACCTTGTCTACCGAGGATGAACCCAACCTGGTCTTTGTGAATGTATACGCTTATGAAGGAAGAAACTCTGTCTGCTAGAACCTTGGTTAATATTTTCAGGTCATTATTTATCAGTGTCTGTAGTTGTTAACCTCCCCTGGGTTTTTCCCTGGTTTTGGGATTACAGTGATAAAGTCTGCATTAATTAAGCGTTCCAGGGTAGCTCCCTTTCTTAATGCGTTAAAGAAGCGTGCTAAGTATGGGGAAAGGATGGATGCAAATGTTTTATAGTAGGGGTTTGAGAAGCCATCAGGTCCAGGGACAGATCCCGGTTTCAAGTTTTTGATAACCAGGGCTACCTCTCGTTATTGGAGATTCTAATTCCTTTATATGGCGGTCTTCTAGTTTGGGGATAGGTAGAGAGTTTAAAAAGGACTCCATGCTAATGCGGTCTTCCTGTGGCCCCTCCACTATAAAGATTTTTATAAAAGTCATGAAAGGCGCCCATAATTCTCTGTGGGTTATGCGTTCCGAGCCATTAGGGAGGCAAATTTTTGGAAGGGTGTGAGAGCTAGGTTTGGGAGTTAGACAGCTAGCATTGAGTCCATTCTATCCCTCATGTGATAGAATCAGGCGCAACTCCATCGTAGACTCTTTTCCGCCTTGGAGGTAAGAGCTAAATTTTACGTTAATCTTGCTTTGTCTAGTTTAGCTGCAGGTATGGATTTAGGGTCCCTTTTATGTTGCTTGCGAGTATTAAGGAATTCATTTTCTAGTTTATATATGTCCAGTCTGTGTGCTCTGAGGATTTGAGACGAGATCTGAATAATTTTCCCTCTAATGGTGGCTTTAGTAGTCATTGATGGCTCTTTCAACTTCAGTAGTTCTCACCGGGTCACTAAGGATTGATTTCATTAAGCCTCCATTTGAAAAAAGGAGCAAGAGCCGGGACTTTACATGAGGCACACGGAAGCAGATGAATAAGTTGGATAAAAAATATAGCCTTTAATTAGTTCAAAATGTCCTAAAAATCCATTTCTAAATTCTTTTGCTATAAATCAATATTTTTACAGTACATTAGAACCAAATATTGCATGGTTCCAACAAGGAATTATTGTATATTGGTAGATGCATAGAATAGTAGGGACATAGAAAAGATGAATATGTACACATGTCGGTAGTTATTGTCTCTACGCATTTCGGGCCCTTATAGCCACTCATCAGGAGCAAAACCGCAGTGCACAGATGTCTATGTAAGTCAGTGGGTTAAGTGCACATATGGGGATGTTCCCCATGTCTTACACTTGCCCACATTTCTCTATTATATATTTTTTTAGATCATGCAATATGATTGTCCCTTTATTTATTTTTGTTTACTTTTAGATGGTCACTGCGGTTTTGCTCCTGATGAGTGGCTATAAGAGCCCGAAACGCGTAGAGCCAATAACTACCGACATGTGTACATATTCATCTTTTCTATGAACGTTCCTTCAAAATAATTTTTTCCCCATGTTTATCAAACAAATTTTTACAGCTATAATTCTGTACTGGTATCAATTGAAATGTGTGTCACTATGTCCCTACTATTCTATGCATCTGCCAATATATGATAATTCCTTGTTGGAACATTACCATTGTGAAATATTTGGTTCTAATGTACTGTAAAAATATTGATTTATAGCAAAATGCAAAATAATTTAGAAATGGATTTTTATGACATTGTGAACCAATTAAAAGCTATATTTTTTATCCAACTTATTCATCTGCTTCTGTGTGCCTCGTGTAAAGTCCCGCCTCTTGCTCCTTTTTTCAAATATTGAACCGGGATGGAGGAGGGGACCGAACGGCCCCATTTATCCTCATTTAAAGTCCCAAACTACCCCCTTTTTTCCCCTCTCATTAAGCCTCCTCTAGGGCCTTGGGGTCTTTGTAAAAGAAGGAAAACTATAGAGTGGTCTGACCACTCTGAGTCTCTAATGAATGATTTTTGCGCTAGGGGTATGTGCATCGTGGACAAGAAAATGTGGTCAATTCTGGAAAAGGATTGGTGCGGGTGTGAAAAGTGTGTGAAGTCTCGCATTTGGGTTTTGAGTTCTCTCCAGATATCTGTTCGTTTTTGTTGGTGAATCAGCCTAGCTATTCGGAGGCTTTGTTTGGGAGGACGAGTTGATTGGGCTCACGGCGGGCGCTTTTTGTCAAGTCTTGAGTCAAAGGCCATGTTGGAATCCCCCCCAACTACAATTGTGCCCTCGAGCAAGGGTTTCAGATTCTGGAACATGTACTCAAAGAATTTTGCCTGTCCTTGATTGGATGCATAGTAAGATACAAAAGAGTAGAGCTGGTCATCCTTTAGCAGGATGAATCTACCGTCCTGATCTTTAAATTCCATCTGGAGTGTAAATTTTGAGTTGTGCGAAAAGAGAATTGCTACACCCTTTGTTTTGTCTTCCGCTGTAGCTAGGAAAAAAGTAGGGTATTTAGGGTGGATAAACTTAGGGTTGTACGATCTTGGGAAGTGAGTTTCCTGAAGCAGGATCACATCAATCTTTTGGGTGTGGTAATATTGAAAATGTTTCCGTCTTTTGACCTGAGAATTCAGACCCTTTGTGTTGTGGGATGCTATTCGTAATGTAGGGGGGGGTTTGTCAACCTCAGCCATGAAGCAGATAGGGAGGGAGCACAATCGACACATAGCCACTTACCTGCGGGTCTTGTGAAAGGGAGTTGAATGAGTTGCCTAGGTGCTTAGAATTCAGATCAGGTAGGACGCAGAAGTGAGAGTCTCCAGTAGGACATCTAGAAGAAAGAAAAGTATGAGCAATAAAGAGAGTAGAGTGAATCAGAGAGCATTGAAAAGGAGATGTAGCTATCTCCTGAGGGGATGCGGGACTGGTTCCCCACAGAAATGAAGTGTGGAGAGGCTAGATAGTGGGTGTGAATAAAAGGAATAGTGGATGGAGAGTGGGGTGAATGTGGTGGTCAGGTGAACCATCAGGATAGTCTCAAGTAGGGATGAGCTTCGAGGTCGAGTCGAACTCATGTTCGACTCGAACATTGCCTGTTCGCCCGTTCGCCGAACAACGAACAAATTGGGGTGTTCGCGGCAAATTCGAAAAGTCTATGGGAGAAATCTAAAGTGCTAATTATATGCAAGTTATTGTCCTAAAAAGTGTTTGGGGACCCGGGTCCTGCCCCAGGGGACATGTATCAATGCAAAAAAAAGTTTTAAAAACGGCCGTTTTTCGGGAGCAGTGATTTTAATAATGCTTAAAATGAAAAAATAAAAGTGACATTTTCCTTTAAATCTCGTACCTGGGGGGTGTGTATAATATGCATGTACTGTAAAGTCGCGCATGTTTCCCGTGCTTAGAACTGTCCCTGCACAAAGTGTCATTTTTGAAGGAAAAAAGGTCATTTAAAACTCACTTGCGGCTATTAATGAATTGTCGGCTCCCGGCAATACATAGAAAAGTCATTGATAAAAAAAAAAAAAAAGCGTGGGGGTCCCCACAAATTCAATTACCAGGCCCTTCAGGTCTGGAATGGATATTAAGGGGAACCCCGCCGCAAATTAAAAAAAAAATGCGTGCGGTTCCCCCCAAATATCCATACCTGGCCCTTCAGATCTGGCATGGATTTTAAGGGGAACTCCACCCCAAATTAAAAAAAAAATGGCGTGGAGTCCCCCCAAAAATCCATACCAGACCCTTATCCGAGCATGCAACCTGGCAGGCCGCAGGAAAAGAGGGGGGACTAGAGAGCACCCCCCCTCCTGAACCGTACCAGGCCACTTGCCCTCAACATGGGGAGGATGTCCCCATGTTGATGGGGACAAGGGCCTCATCCCCACAACCCTTGCCCGGTGGTTGTGGGGGTCTGCGGGCAGGGGGCTTATCGGGCATTATTAAAATCACTGCTCCCGTAAAAACGTCATTTTTAAAAAACATTTTTTGCATTGTTACATGTCCCCTGGGGCAGAACCCGGGTCCCCAAACACTTTTTAGGACAATAACTTGCATATAAGCCTTTATAATTAGCACTTTAGATTTCGAACATTCAAGTCCATTGTATTTAATAGGGTTCTAAAGTTCACGCGAACATTCTGTCTGTTCGCAGGTTCTGGTGCGAACCGAACAGGGGGGTGTTCGGCTCATCCCTGGTCTCAAGTATATCCTGGGTATCCATGGTAGGCCTGACCCATTATTTTGGCTATCTTGTCAGCCATCCTTACCCTCCCTTCTCATTCCTTCTGGAAAGTACCCTGAGGGGATTATATTCTCAGTTTCGGACTTGTAAGCTGGAACTAGGGTTACTCCTTTTCTTTTGCCTCAATTAGTTTCCATTATGCAGCCCATCCTACCTAAAGAGGTCCAGATTGACCCCACTACAGTGGCCACAGCCGCCTAGCAGCAAGAGCCCCTCATATAGGGTATTCACAACTTATGTAAAACAGTAACAATTAAGCCTCAGAATAAGTATAGTATTCTAAATTGACCGCAGTATGTAAAGAGAAGGGTAATAAACCCCTCCCCCCCTCAGTGAGGGGAAAACAAAAGAGGGGGAGATGCAATGACTCCGTAAAGGGTCCAGAAAATGAGTGTGCTCATCAGACCAAAATATTCACGGAAGGATCCAGCCAGGAGCTGACTCAGCTGAGTCTTTGGACCTCTTTGATTTAGGTTTCTGCCATACTGGAGTAAGCAGGCTCGTAGGCATTTGTCATTTAGAGTCTCCTGTGTAGGAGGAGTTTTTCTCCCTCCTGAAGTTTGGAGAAGGTGACTTGTTCTTGAATGAAAATTCTAGATTCTAGATTGAATGGGAACAGCCACCAATATTTTATGTCCTTTTGGGAAAGTACTGAGAGGAGTGGTTTGAGGATTTTTTGAATTGTGGATGGGGATAAGTCTGCAAAGACTTGGATCGGGTGATCCCGGATCTTGAGTTGTATGGCCGAGCAGGTCCGCTGCATGACCTCCTCCTTGACCGCATAATAGTGGGGTTTTACCACAATGTCTCTCGGGCGGAAGCCCGTCAGAGTGGGGGGGGGGCAGAGTTCTATACGCCCTGTCCAGTTCCAATCTGCGAGAGGGAATATCTGGAATGAGGCCCTGAAGGAGAGAGCGAACTGCTGCGTTCACATCCGTGACAGTTTTAGTAAGTTTTAGTAAGGCCCTTAATCCTGAAGTTGTATCTGCGTGATCTATTCTCAAGGTCATCTATCTTGGACATGGCCCACTCGAGCTGGTCTTGAAGATGCTGTATTCGATCCATGTTTTGGCTGGTTCTGGTGATTGTAGTGTCCAGGTGCGATTCAATCGTTTTTAGGCGGGATCCTAAGTTCTGGAGTTCCGCCTTAATGTCCCCGGTAATTTTAGCTGCGGTTTGGGACAGGCCGATGCTGAGCATGTCTGAAAATCTGGAGAACATGTCTGCTATATTAGTGGGCTGGTCAGGTTGGAGGGCCTGGTGATTCTCCCTCAACTAAGGGAGAATGGAGCTTTCTTCCATAGGGGATAGCAGAAAATCCTCCACAGTGTGTCCTATTAGGGATTCTGTGAAAGCCGTCTGGAGCCGTGCTGTGTGCAGAGAGACCCTGTGCATCCTGTGCGTGAGGCAGGTTCGCTGCCGCCATCTTGGATTCCTGAGGAGCAGTTCTAGCTCAGGAAATCTGTGCTTCCAGGATCCTGAGGATGGGTCCCGCTGACATGGAGCAATGCTGTGACTTGTTGTCCCTCCACAGCCGTTAGTGAAGGGGATGTTGAGGCGTGTTGTATGTCTGTATGGGCGCTAGGCAGTCGGAGCAGTGTGGATCTCTCGGTCTATGCGGCCAACTTAGGAGGAATAACAAGGATGTATTTCTGGACAACCGCACTCTTGAACAATAATTGCCTTTATTAAAATGAGGACAGCACTACAAGTCACAGAAAACAAAAACCTCGGACAGCTGATGCGTTTCACACTATATCTAGTATTTAGTCATAGCTTCCACTTTTTCCAGCAACTGTATTAAGCGTTCACTATCTTGAAGATAGGAATTGGTCTTTTGCATAATTAGTTAAAGGTATCAATTTTCATATTGCCCCAAGCCAGCCCCTACTGCCTCTATACCATTTACTATAGGTCAGCTGGGGGGGGGGGGGCGTTTCTTGTCTTAATGTATTCTGGGTAAGATGTATATTACAGGCACCCTACATTAGTCTGGGACTAGGAATCTTGCTTCCTTGGTGTTCAATAACTGTTTCTTCATTCCTCTTATTACTTTCTAAATCTTTCTTATATGCAATAGTGGGGTAGCCATATAACTTGTGATATGTGTAGGTATCATCAAGCAATATTCTTATTTCTTTATGATAAGCTTCCTTTGATGGAACCACTATTCCACCCCCCTTGTCTGCCGTTCGGACAAGAACAATGTCATCAGGTTTTAACCACTTCAGCAAGGAAGGGAGGGATGCCTGATTCACATAGAGCCAATTATAAAAAATACCAAACGAGAGATACGTTTATGTGAAAACGGGATCCTCCTAACCAAAACGCACATGGAAACAAAAAGGGAGAGGGGGGGACGGGAGATTGGGACAACCCAATAGACGGTTATAGGGTGAATCAACCACAATACATTTGGTAATAGAAAATTAGAAAAGACTTTATTGGTCGAATGCTATCTAAATAATCACATTTCAACCTAACAGTATGGATATACTCATGTAGGGGAAAGGGTTTCTCCTGAATATATGCACATTAGAATAAAAACATGAAAAAACACACATACACAGTGCACTGTTGGAAAAAGTAAAAATGATGGCCTGGGTGGACTTCAGCCGCCCGCTCTACTTCTCCTAAGTGTCCTTACTAAGAATGAACCCTGAATGACCGGGTAGATATTGTATCAATAACCGGAACTTGCAGCATTTGTTGAATGAAAGGACTGTTCAAACCAAACCAATGTAGGGATTAGGCTGTAGAATGAACGATAACTCAAATCTAAATCCAGACTGGAGTGTTAGAATCAAGCCGTGTTGGCAAATATACCTGCTGATACAATGTTCATGCAGTGCAGCTCCATATATCAATAGATAAACCTGTATAAGCTGGTAAGACTATTGATGCAGTGTAATGAGCACTGGATTGCACTCAGCAATATGGCATGGAACTTATTCTGAGTATGATCTATTGCAGACAGTCCATAGAGGGACAAAGGCTTGAGCCCAGTCCTGGCCGAGTATGGTGAGGTGATATTTGATAGAGGGGAGGAAGGGGGGCACGATAACCATGTGGTAATATACTTGCTTACCCATCCATAACATCCATCCCGTGATTCACCTGACACCAGAGTCTCTTTAAAGCCGTTGCTCGTGGATATATAGTGATGTCCTTGAGCTCTATAGCTCTTGCTGTGCTGCTGCTCAGAAAGGTGATCCTTCCGGCTTGAAGGAGGCTGCTGCGTAGAGTACGTCCCTCCGTGGATTCGCGTGCGGCTCCTGTGATCCGCTGGCTCTGTTTCAACGTATCAGCACTGACCGTATGACTGGAGCCGTCGCGCCGTAAGATCTGAGGATACACAAGCCTGTGTAATAGCAGGTTTAGGCCTCTGGGGGCAAGATCTGACTGTCCTTGTCTTATCCTCTGTTGGCTGGCAGTGAATTCATTCAATGGTGTTCATTGCGAGGAGAGGAGAGGAGCGAGTGGGGTTTAGTCAACAACCCAGAATTACAACGTCGGACATGACGCGTTTCGTGACGGATATGTCACTTCATCTTGATGTGTCAGTGGATTATTAGTGCTCCTATTATATAGCCTTGTTTAGCCAATCACAGGTGAAATACCACTGACTGACGAAGTAGCGCCATCTTATGGTCACAACAGGTAATGTTGATATCCATGCAAAAAATAAATATATACATTCACAAGGTTTCAAAAATGAAAAAAATGATTACAGTGTTTATAGGAAAAACACCAAACCGGACAGTGAGGCTAGGTATAGATGGATGTTGCAATAATACATACAAACAAAACCCTGTCATCATAGACTGATTATACCTATCTAATTATTGGGTGTAAATACACTGGACATTTGTACTGAGGGGAAAACAGAGGCGGGAAACATATACCGTGCTGATCATAAGCATAATTAAATGTCCTATTTAAGGCTCCAGAAAAATCTTTAGGCTCATTTCTGTATTTAAGCCTTTGGGCTGGAGTGTCTGGAGCCTAAAGATCCAGGTCTTTTCATGTCGGATCAGGACGGTATCGAAATCCCCTCGTCTTTCTGATAGGTTAAGGGCGTAGAACCCCTTTACTCGCAGGCCTTGTGTTTTTCCCTCATGATATCTTAAAAAATGTTGGGCCACTGGGGTGTCTTCTTTGAGACGAATGCTCTTTAGATGTTCAGCAAAACGTACTCGAAGTTGTCGTTTTGTTTTGCCCACATAGAGTAAATGGCATGGGCATTCCAAAATATAGAGCACACGTGCTGTACCACAATTAATAAAGGATTTGATCTCATAGTGATTCTTAGATTGTGAGTCTCTAAAGCTTTTTGTTCTATCTACATGTTTACATGTGCCACAGTGGCCACATGAAAACATGCCCACTGTACGTGGTATGTCTGTCAGCCAATAGCTATCAATAGGGCGTATATATTCACTATTGACAAGTGCATCCCTAAGATTTCTGGCCCTTTTAGCTGTTAATTGGGGCCTGTCACCTACTATTTTCTTGAGTTGTTCACAGTCAGTCAAAATGTGCCAGTGCTCTGTGAGGACCGCTCGTACTTGGTGCCACTGAACACCAAAAGGAGTGATGAACCGAGCTGGTCCATCCTGATTGGATTTGAGGTTAGGTTTGGGCTGAAGCAATTCTTCTTGTGGGCGTTGACTAGCAATGCTTCTTGCCCTGTGAAGTGTTCTGTGCCCATATCCCCTATCTCTAAACTGCTGGTAGAGGATCTCAGATTCCCTGCGATACATTGCTTCACTGGAGCAGTTCCTCCTGATTCTGAGGAACTGTCCCACTGGTATTCCGCGTTTAAGAGGAGCAGGATGGTAGCTATCTGCCCTTAAAAGGGTATTGGCTGCTGTAGTTTTCCTGTAGGTCTGGGTGGTCAAATACCCCTCATGGATGGTTAATTTTAGATCCAGAAAGGAAATCTCACTGAGGCTGGAAACAGAAGTAAAGCGTAAGTTACGCTTATTCTGATTAAGCTCATCCATGAACTGGCTTAGCTGTGTAGGGGTCCCTGACCAAATCATGAACACGTCATCTATGTACCTCAGCCACGCTCTTGCGTGGCTGAGGTACATCGAGGAGGTGTACACAGTGTCCTCCTCCCACCACCCCAGGTGTAGGCAGGCATATGATGGGGCCCAGGGGGCCCCCATTGAGGTCCCCTGTAGTTGTTGGAAGAATTTAGTTGCGAATTGGAAATAGTTATTTTTCAAAGCCATTTCCAAGAGTTCCAGAATGAACTCATTCTGTACTGCCATACGCGGGAAGCTGCGTTCTAGGAAATGGTAGACCGCCAACATACCCCACTCGTGTGGAATAGATGTATATAAGGACTCTACGTCCACACACACAAGGAGGGCTCCGTCCGGGATAGGCATGTCCTTAATATGTCTTAGGACATCCCCAGTGTCACGTACAAATGAGGGAAGAAATGCACTAAATCCTTAATGAGACTATCCACATATTTCCCTATCCTCTCTAAGGGACCTCTTATGGCAGACACTATTGGTCTGCCTGGTGGGTTGTTCTGATTCTTGTGGATCTTTGGTATTATGTATGTAGAAAATAGGAATATTGTAGTCTGCAACTCTCAAATACTCAAATTCCACTTCAGAGCTGGGCCATATACAAATGATGGCCTCAAGGTGGCTCTAGAAATCCAGGAGGCCATTATTATACGGCCTTGGCTATTCCGGCCACTGGGGGGCGCGTGCCCGGCGCATCACTGAAATGCCGATGCGCGTGCCTGGCGGCCGCGATGTCTGCCAGGTACCCGCGATCGGCCGGTACACAGAGCAGGGACGTGGATCTCTGTGTGTAAACACAGAGATCCACGTCCTGTCAGGGAGAGGAGACCAATGCTGTGTCCCTTGTACATAGGGACACAGATCGGTCACCTCCCCCAGTCAGTCCCCTCCCCCCACACAGTAGTAATCACTCCCAGGTTACACATTTAACCCCTTCCTCACCCCCTAGTGTTAACCCCTTCCCCGCCAGTGTCATTTTTACAGTAACCAGTGCATTTTTATAGCACTGGTCGCTGTAAAAATGACAATGGTCCCAAAATTGTGTCAAAAGTGTCCAATGTGTCCACCATAATGTCGCAGTCACAATAAAAATCGCTGATCGCCGCCATTACTAGTAAAAAATAATTATTAATAAAAATGCAATAAAACTATGCCCTATTTTGTAGACACTATAACTTTTGCGCAAACCAATCAATAAACGCTTATTGCGATTTTTTTTAACCAAAAATATGTAGAAGAATACGTATCGGACTAAACTGAGGAAATTATTTATTTTTTTTTTTTTAAATTGGGATATTATTATAGCAAAAAGTAAAAAATACTGTGTTTTTTTCAAAATCTTCGCTCTTTTTTGTTTATAGTGCAAAAAATAAAAGCCGCAGAGATGATCAAATACCACCAAAAGAAAGCTCTACTTGTGGGAAAAAAAGGACGTCAATTTTGTTTGGGAGCCACATCGCACGACCGCGCAATTGTCATTCAAATCGTGACAGTGCTGAAAGCTGAAAATTGGCCTGGGCAGGAAGGGGGTTTAAGTGCCCAGTAAGCAAGTAGTTAAAATAGGTTTATAATTTTCCCACTTGATAAAGGGATGCAAAGTAGAGATGTTCGATATTCGAACAGATATGCATTTCTCTGGCTGCACCAACAAAGTTAATGCCTCTGTTTGAGTAGGTATGTTTTACAGGGCCCCGAATATCAATGAAATGTCAAAGGGTATTTATGAAGCTGGAAGTGTTTCTAGACTCAATAACCTCATTGCGGACAGCTCTAATGCTCATGCAGGGGAATATGACTAAACAAAACAAACCACAGAGCACATTGGCCTTGTGAAATACACAGTTCACTTTGTGGTTTCATTTATTTGTGCACAATACCAGATTGATCTATCTATCATGGTATGCTGCAGTATAAGCATATAGACAACAGCTTCACACATGTCTGAGAAATACTGTACACCAGTTCAACTAATTTTCTAAGACCTGAAGTGCTTTGGATTTTAATGAAGGGGAATATAGATGCCCAGTGCTTGCACTTTGCATTACCCCCTCTCTGTGTGGTCACAGACCGAGAACCCAAAGATATTAAGGCCATGGTCTGAATTGTGTCTATTAGCTAGACGATTGGCCATCTTTTGTGTTTGTATCATGCCACAAAGTTTGCAGCAACTAATACATTTGGGAACATTTTAGCTCTGAATATCCACAGGCCAGTAGCTCAAAAAGCTCCTTTTGTAAATAGTCCTTGATTAACTTGATAATGAGCATGCAGCACAATCAAAGAAGGGATGTCAATAAAAGCCAGTGAAGAGGGAGTGGGGGCCGGGGTTGAGTCTCGTCTGTGTGGCCAGGGGGACTGCTGGGGACATGCAGCCTCCTGTCCCCCCACATCCCTACACATTAGGAGATACTGTCTGCCCCACATTTCCTCTCTCCCTGCCCCTTATGTCAGAGGCGGGGAGGAGGAGTCTGTCAATGTGCTTCACATATAAGGGGGAATTGTCAGTGGCACATGGGGGCGTCTACCCCCTGACACGATCAATCGCATGCTGCTCAGTATAACTCCTTGATGTAAGTAGAGACTGATTTACTCCTTTTCTATATTGAGTGTGACTCATTTTTGGGTCTCCAGCACTCTCTTCCTCCCTACCCCCTTATAATGTTATCCATTGTTTGGTCTCCATCAGCCATTTATTCTGGTATGTATGGTTCTGGCTGTTACTTGGAGTGATGACCTATGAATTACTATTTTTTGCTATTATCTATGTTACTCTTTATACACTAATTTTACTCTTAGATATGTGATCGGATTGGCTGGGTTCTCCTTCCTTTTTTTTTTGGCAGTCCTTGTAGCCCCTGGCGCTATGGCAGTGCATCCATCGACTCCCCCTTCCCTTTCTCATCCCACCTTGCCTTTCCCCCCCCCACTCCCCCTTTGCCACTGGTCGATACAAGGCGGTGGGGCACATCCAGGGGATACCTGCTATACTGTTTAACACAATTGCACATTGTGAGTATGATATATATGCTATGATGTATTTTTCTTGCACCTGCATTACATACCTGTTGTAAAACATTAAATATTATATGTACTTATGTTTGTAGTATTGTACTTTTAGATTATTGCACCATGCTCTTGTTCTCCCCTTAAAGCCTAGTTCCACATGTAAAAAAAAAATTCAAGTCAGCAGAAAATACTGCAGCTGCTGACTTTTAAAATAGGGACACTTACCTGTCCAGGGCGCCCGTAATGTCCTCACCCGAAGCCGAACCGTCCCTCGGCTCCGGGTGGAGGCGCCGGCATCTTAAGTAAGGCAATCAGGAAGTGAAGCCTTGCGGCTTCACAGCCTGTTTCCTTTCTGCGCATGCATGAGTCACGCTGCACGTTCTGGCTGGTCCCTGCTGTCTTCTTGGACCTGAAGTTTCCCAAAAGACAGGGGGGCGGAGGAGGGGCCGGACATGGCGTTGATCGCCGCGGATACTGCAGCGATCTTTTGCCGGAAGTGGGAGCAAATACCTGTATTGGACAGGTACTGTATCTGCTCCTCCCTGAAAGGTGGCAAATGTGACACCAAAGGGGGGAGGAACCGGATAAGTGGAAGTTCCATTTCTGGGTGGAACTCTGCTTTAAGAAGGAATTGCTATATATTCCGAAACATGTTCCATGTACAATGTATGGTTGTCAATTTGATTTTAAACCTACCTAACGTAATTGTAACTTGTTGGATCACGCTTTTTTTGTCTGTGAATAAAGTTTGCTAATTTTACCTCACTTTGATACTGTCTCAGAATTTGTCTATAAAGTCCCAATGGGGTTATTCTTTTGTTTTGTAGCTGTCTGTGTCAATGGACGCGACAGTGGGGCTGGGGAGCGAGAATGCACAGAGCTGATTCCCATGGGGGCACTGGACAGAGAGGAGGGGCCAGGAGCGCTGGTGGAGGACCCGAGAAGATGAGGTTTGCGGCTGCTCTTTGCAATTCCATTGCACAGAGCAGTTAAGTATAGACCTGTTTGTTTTTCTTCTTTTTTTTAAATTTGCATTTACAATTGCTTTAAGCTATCCTAACAACTAAAATTGTAGCACAAAGTCTTCATCTTGGTATAGTGTGCTTAGGATATGTAGCTAATTTTTCTTTTCCCTTAACAAATCCTACAAGGCATTGTGTTTTAATGCCCACAGTTTTGAAGTAGACAACAGGAGCTATTGCTTTAACAGAAGCATCAGAAAAAAATACAAAGTTCTTGTCTTTGCACTTTTGTAGAGAGGAGAGATGCCTTTTAAGAGTATCTGGTTTAAGATGGCCTGTCATACCACTCAAGCATGGATGCTGATCCTGTAGAATAATTTGCAGACTTGGGAAGCCTGTCATAAGGGGAGTCACTTTGCTTGGGGATCTTTTGTTTGCAGACTTAAGGCTTGTCAATAATTTGCAGTGGTGCCATGCAGCAACTTTGGCTTGTCACCGCAAGCTCATATTTTATTATCTCTTCTTGAGGGTTGCTACTTAGCTTGTAGAGTTGATAAATATTCTGTGAAAGCCCCTTGGGCTTAAAGCTCTGGGCTAGGAGCAATGCATGCACTGAGTCCACTGTCAGGATATTAAGTGGGTTCTGGTGAATTTGCTTCAGCTATGGCAAGTGCAAGTCTTTCTAGGGATGCTTCTAAGAGTGCTCTCTGGTGTATTTTCTTAGCCAGTAAGTGTGACTTCTCCATTTTCATAGATGCCTCTTTCTGCACCTTCTCAGCTTCTAAGCATGCTTTCCGAGTCCCAAAGCATAATTTCTTAGCCTCTAAGGCTGGCCATACGTTATACAATATTTTTGTATCATTTTCCTTTAGATTTACCGAAACCATATAATATGAGGTCAGACCAAAACACTTTCAATTTGTATGCATTCAGGCAGGCCCTTGCGCTACATACTGTAGTTGAAGGTATAATAGCTAAAGGAAATTAAACAAGAAACATGTTTAATGCATGACAAGCTTTAGTGTGCTTTTTTTTGCATTTCTAAGGACACTTTGTGCTGTGCCCTCTCAACCTCTAGCTATTCTTTTTCCATTTCTGATCTGCATTACTTGCTTAGCATTGGCTGCTCAACCTTTCAAAACTGGCTTGTGCATTGCTTGTGGTTGAGGATTTAGAGGAACTGAAGACTCGGGACCTTGTTTTCTAAGACGATGCCAGAATCTGCTACTTTTCCTTGTGGAGGTGCTTTACCAAGAAAGGAATGCTGTATTGCAGTATGCAGTTAACAGAGCTGACAGGGTAGCAAACCACTGTGTAGTCGCTGTCCTGTATCTGCTGGGTAGCCACTGTTTCACTGTTCTTGCTACACATTACCCTGTGGCAGTTTATAGCTTGACATGCAGTTACACCCTCATCTCCTTTAATAAACCAGATTGTGTAAATAGCTCTTGAGGCTTTATTGAAAAGGTGCATACAGTAAAAATACATAAATAAATTCAACATTTAAGGGGTTGTAAAGGTAAACCTTTACCCTAATGCATTATCTGCATTAAAGGTAAAACATTTTTCAAAAGCTTCTCCCCTCAGCCCTCCCCCAAAAAACGTACTGTAGACTGATCTCGATCCAACGCTGTGCCCATATGCAGCAGCTCTTCTTCCATTTTCCCCTTTTCACAGAAAATTTGGCAGCTCCTGCTGCTGTCAGTTGAAGCCTGTGAGGAGAGAGCAGGGGGCAGGGCTGAGCCACGTTGTGTGTGGCTATAGACACACACAACCCAGCTCAGGATTAGGCCAACACAAACGCCCCCATAGCAATCGTCTTGCAATGGGGGCACTTGGAGAAGGGGAGGAGCCAAGAGCACCTGCGAGGGACCCCCAGAAGAGGATGTTCAGGGCCACTTTGGTAAGTATACCATGTTTGTTATTAAAAAACAAAACAACAAAAAACAAAGCCTTTACAATCACTTTATTTCAATGTCTTCTACTACTAATGTGTGTGGCAGATGCTGTGTACAAGTAATTTTAGAATGAGATGTTTTCAAAGGCCTAACATGGTGTTTAGCTTCTTCTGAGTGCTTCTTCTACCTTCTTCTTCTTCTTCTTCTACCTTCTTCTACCTGGGAGTACTCAAAATTGACACTGGTTTCCCAGGATGCACCAGTTCCCCTTTCTGTAGAGAAGGCCAATGGGAAGTATGGAGGCCCTATAGAAGTCATACACTGCTAAAACTGGCTGTCGATTGAATTGCAAGCAGTGGTATTGAACCACTAGATCAGGGATATGCAATTAGCAGACCTCCAGCTGTTGCCAAACTACAAGTCCCATGAGGCATAGCGAGACTCTGACAGCAGCAAGCATGACACCCAGAGGCAGAGGCATGATGGGACTTGTAGTTTTGAAACAGCTGGAGGTCCGCTAATTGCATATCCCTGCACTAGATGGAACACAACACAAAGTCAACAGGAATAACAATAATTTGAGAGGATCTTTATGCTGGCGGCATGACAGTAAAACTCGGTTTGAAATGGCAATGGTTTGAATTCTAGCAAAGAAACATTTTTGCTTTATTACCTCATCCTGTAGCCTAATATAGCTACTGTACCTACTTTTCCCTTGCTACACTGCTGCTGCTTTTTTAAACATCTGTTATGTAGGAGAATGTAATGCATAACATGAGACAGCCCTGTCATTAGTGTCCATGGGGAGACCAAAGCCACATCTATGCTATAGTTTAAATGTGAATAGTCCTCTGCGCTACTATGTAAAAAAATAAAAAAAATAAATAATTAAACAAAATATGTTGAAAGGGAAACAGCTCCAAAACCTAAATGAATTCACAACAACACATGCATAAATTAATAAATATGTGATCTTGCGCTATTCCTTCTTCTATACATAGATGCCATATATACCTAAATCATAATAAATAATAATAGCGATGAGTGAAAGAAAAAAATATATATATAGCAGTCCAATAGTAGTAGAAAGATAAGTGTTCCAGTACAATCAGTGATTAATCCTTGAATAGATAGTTCCC
This sequence comes from Rana muscosa, assembly GCA_029206835.1. Taxonomy (NCBI): domain Eukaryota; kingdom Metazoa; phylum Chordata; class Amphibia; order Anura; family Ranidae; genus Rana; species Rana muscosa. The sequence continues at coordinate 78,624,909 of CM055121.1, forward strand.
AGAGAGTCTATACGCTGCCACCAACACCTCAGTGCTCACAGAACTCTCACCGCATAACCACAAAACATGAGCCTTGGGAACGAATCCAATAGGGGTAAACTGATCCTTCCTCCCGGAGTCCCCTCTGCAACTTCTCAGTCAAACATTACGTTTCACATGTGGGGGTGAAGTAGACAAACAAGCCTCCAAAAGTGTATTAACGTACCACAAACCATTTATTAAAAAACAGCATCTGCTTACATCAAAACTCCCCTGAGGAAGTTACATGACGTGACCTAACGTAATGCGTAGGGCATGGCCGGAGCACACAGCAGACCGGAAGTCATGTGAGAGGCGGAAAACGCTGATGTTTTTATCAATCTGAATGCTTTTTACTGAATTTTGATGTACGCATTTAATAAATGGTTTGTGGTACGTTAATACACTTTTGGAGGCTTGTTTGTCTACTTCACCCCCACATATGAAACGTGATCTTTGACTGAGAAGTTGCAGAGGGGACTCTGGGAGGAAGGATCAGTTTACCCCTATTGGATTTGATCCCAAGGCTCATGTTTTGTTGTTATGAGGTGAGAGTTCTGTGAGCACTGTGAGGTGTTGGTGGCAGCATATAGACTCTCTGGGAACTATCTATCCAAGGATTAATCACCAATTGTACTGGAACACATATATATATATATTTTTTTTTTCACTCATCACTACTATTATTTATTATGATTATTGGTATATATGGCATCTATGTATAGATGAAGGAACAGCACAAGATCACCTACATTATTTACATCTATGCTATAACTATGGTGGCTCATAGCATACACTGGGTTTTCCTTTCCCTCCCGGTGGCTAAACAGTGCAGTAAGGGATTGAAAGGAAAATAAGTATATGAAACTGGGGAGGGAGGCATTAAAGAGAACCTGTTGATTTGCCCTGCATTGGAAAAACAAAAATTCACTTTAACCACTTAAGGACCGCCTCACGCCGATATACGTCGGCAGAATGGCACGGCTGGGCACATCAACGTACAGGTACGTTGCCCTTTAAGAGCCCAGCCGTGGGTCGCACGTGCACCGCCGGCGGTGCGCTCGCGACCCGGTCCTGAGCTCCGTGACCGCGCCCGCGGGACCCGCAGACCTGATCGCCGCCGGTGTCCCGCGTTTGGGTCACAGAGCTGAAGAACGGGGAGAGGTGAGTGTAAACAAACCTTTCCCCGTTCTTCTCCGTGGCATGTCAGTGATCGTCTGTTCCCTGTCATCGGAACAGACGATCAGTGACGTGTAACGTGTAGCCACGCCCCCTACCGTAAGAATCACTTCCTAGGGAACACTTAACCCCTACAGCGCCATCTAGAGGTTAAACCCTTCACTGCCAGTGTAATTTTCACAGTAACCAGTGCATTTTTATAGCACTGATCGTTGTAAAAATGACAATGGTGTCAAAAGTGTCCGATGTGTCTGCCATAATATCGCAGTCACGATAAAATTCACTGATCGCCGCCATAACTAGTGAAAAAAAAATATTATTAAAAATCCCATAAAACAGTCCCCTATTTTGTAGAAGCTATAACTTTTGCGCAAACCAATCAATAAACGCCTATTGCGATTTTTTTTAACAAAAATATGTAGAAGAATACGTATCGGACTAAACTGTGGAAATTTTTTTTAAAATATTTTTGGGGGATATTTATTATAGCAAAAAGTAAAAAATATTGCATTTTTTTCAAAATTGTCGCTCTATTCTTATTTATAGCTCAAAAAATAAAAACCACAGAGGTGATTAAATACCACCAAAAGAAAGCTCTATTTGTGGGAAAAAAAGGACGTAAATTTTGTTTGGGAGCCATGTCGCACAACCGCGCAATTGTCAGTTAAAACGACGCAGTGCCGAATCGCAAAAAGGGTCTTTAACCAGCCAAAATGGTCCGGGGCTTAAGTGGTTAAAGTGTTTGTAAAGGCTAAGAATTTTTAACCTAAAGCATTCTCTGCATTATGGTGAAAAACCTTTTATATTTTGCTCCCCCCCCCCCAGTTTACTTAAGCCTGTTCTTGATCTAGCATTGTGCCCAAGAGCAGCAGAGCTGCTGTCTCTCAGGCCTCGTACACACGGCCGAGATTCTCGTTGAGAAAAACATGTCGTTTTTTTCGACGAGATTCTTGGACAAGAAACTTGTCCCGGCCGAGTGTACACACGCTCGTTTCAAAGAACCCGCGGTTCTTTGAAAGGAGTGTACGCGGTGACGTCATCGACTACGTCGAGCATGCGCTCGTCACATTCGATGCCGTCGCCGCCATCTTGGTATACCCTACGTATGCCTAGGAAGCTACCGCGCATGCGTCAAATTCATTTCGAACATGCGCGGGCTTCCGGGCGGACAGGTAAGTGTACACACACTCACTTTTCTCGTCGAGAAACACGCCGAGGAGAATCTCGACGAGAAAATAGAGAGCAGGTTCTCTATTTTCTCGTCGAGGTTTCTTGTCGGTTTTCTCGACGAGAAACACGCTAGCAGCGTACACACGACCGATTTACTCGGCAAGACCTCTCTGCCAGCAAGTTTCTTGCTGGTTCTTGCCGAGAAAATCGGTCGTGTGTACGAGGCCTCACTTTCATTACTGGTTCTGAGACAGCGGTGCTGTTGTCAATCACAGCATGTGAGAAGAGAGCGGAGGGTGGGGCTGAGCCCCATTGTCTGTGTCTATAGACACAGGCAACGTAGCTCCAGATCAAGCCTACCGTTGTGCCACAATGGAAAGCGGCTTCCTATGGTGGCACACTGAGAAGAGGAGGAGCCAGGATCCAGGACCAGAGAAGAGGATAATTGGGGCTGCTCTGTGCAAAACCATTGTACAGAGCAGGTAAGTATAAACCTGTTTGTTATTTAAAAAAATAGCCTTTACAATAACATTAAGGGTTTAATTTACTAAAGGCAAATAGGATGTATACTTTGCAAGGGAATTTTTGTTTGCACCCAATCATGTGCAAGAAAAATAAAAAACAGTATTTTTGCTTCCACATGATTGTATGATGGAAGTCAGCAAAGCTTCAATATATAAACCAAACAATTAAATCAAACTGTGGCTTCTATGGAATGAAATAACAAAAGCATAAAGACAGATTTAAGATGATTATTTTTACTAAATGTAATGATTATGTGACTGGACTAAAGTGTGAATTTTGAATATCTGTGAAGGAACAGTATTCCAAAAGACAACTTGGCCAGTCTAATAGAGAATCATTAATCTGTATGCATTACCTAGATATTATTTCAGCCCTTTGCAAATGTGTGATCTCTTAGAAGGTTCCAAAGCTCTGAAAACCTACAGTTCTGGCATTTGTGGCACCTTGGTGTTCTCTGGGCATGTACAGTTTCATTTGAAGTCACCCCTTCAGCATATTCATTTGAAAATGGAAGAAGTCAAATGTCGTTGGGGCATTGATATCGTTTTTAAAGTCCCCATGATTACAGTGTACTCCAGTCTTATACAGCTAGAAATATGATAGATCAGTTCCCATTTACTGCTCACATTCTCACAAATGGCCAGCTAGTTCCTTAACATATTTCAGTTTTCTTTCACTCAGTGGGGCACAGAAACCATGTTCTGCACATGGCACTTTTTCACATCAGTTTGGGTAAGATGTTTCTCTTTCATCCTTGAGATTTTATGGACCACACCTTGGATATCTGGCCCGTCCTCCATCTCTCCACTTGACTTGGTGGGGTTCTCCTGCCACATCCTCAGGATAGACGTTTGTCCTACACATATGTCCCCCTTCTAGATGCTGGGTTCTCTCCCAAAATGAGCTGACATATACTTTCTTGCATCAATACTCCTGATGAAGTGGACTGCGATCCACGAAACGCGTAGAGTCTTAGGATGTCAACATATAAATACGACTTGTGCTAACCTTATTTTTATTGTATATAATATCCTGTACTAGAACTTTTTTATTTTTCTCATCATGAATTTATATGTCGGCTCTTCATTTTTAATACATGTCTTTATTATAATGGAAACTGTTATTATGGAAGGTTTGAATATGATCCTTTAATAAATTGATTAGTTTTTGTACTTTATGTAATTCTACAGTGACTTGCCTCATTCAAAGTCCCATGACCATTGCCATTTTTTCTTGTATGTATAATTAGGTATGGAGGCATGCCACAGCGGTTGCTTCAAGTCACAATTCCTTTTTTCCCTATACATGAATTGAATCCTCTTTTTTATATCTACCGGCCTAAAACTGTTATTTCTAAAATACATTTTATGCTTCCAGATCAGGTTCAGACAGCAGACGCCAGAATGGAAGAGATCGGATAACTGGAACTAATGATAAAGGAACACCGACGATGGAATCCAGTAAAGAGACACGATACTGCGCAGTGTGTAGCGACTATGCATCTGGGTATCATTATGGAGTCTGGTCATGTGAGGGCTGTAAGGCTTTCTTCAAAAGAAGTATACAAGGTAACATATACATCAATTAAATGTTTAATATTTTAATATATGGATATCTAAAACGTTCAAAGCATTTGTCATTTATGTAATTTTATTTTTATATTAGGTAAACACGTATAGCAATAACCTTGGCACACAGTATTAAACATTTCAGCATTCTCACCTTTCAGCATTCTCAAATTATAACAAAAGCATACCAGTAACTCTACACCTAGTTGTCAGTTTTAGCACTTGTTATCTACTTTTATTGCCCTTGTCCTAATTACTAGAAAACCTCAAGTACTTAAACTGAAGCCTTTCACCTTCTCCGATCAGTGGCCCTCACTTCAAGACACCAAATCACCGAAACAAAATCCACTCCTAACTAAAGCCCCGTACACACGGTCGGACTTTTGCCCAACAAACTTCGTTTTAAGCAAGTTGGACCAACAATCCGACCGTGTGTACGCTCCATCGGACAAACTTTTTTTCGTTTGGTTTTGTTTTCATCGGACAAAAGTTGGGTCTGCAAACGGACAAACTTTTGCCCAACAAAAGTCCGATGGAGCAAAGTCCTACCGTGTGTACAGAAAACCATAGGACTTTTGTCCGATGGACAAAACAACTAATGTTAAAATCAACCAACAATAGCAGAAGTTGACCAAAGGATGGCGGTAAAGAGCAGAAAAGAGCAGAAAAACCATGTGATGTTGCAAAAAGTTTTGGGAAAGTTTGCAGAAAAGTCCTGTGGTGTGTATGCTATGGGTGTGCCCGGCCAACTCCGTTCGGACAAAAATCCACGGAAAAGTCCGATGGAAGTCCGACCGTGTGTACGGGGCTTAACAAACCGAGCTGTTCACTGTGATTCATGGCTGTTACGTTTGGGCTGTAATTTTATGCCGCGTACACACGGTCGGAAATTCCGCCAGCAAAAGTGTCAGCTTTTGGTAAGAAATTCCGACTATGTGTAGGCTCTATCAGACTTTTGCTGTCGGAATTTCTGCCAGCAAAAGATTGAGAGCTGGATCTCAAATTTTCCGACCGAAAAAATTCCTATCAGAAAATCCGATCGTCTGTAGCAATTGCGACGCGCAAAATTCCGACGCATGCTCGGAAACAATTTGACGCATTCTCAGAAGCATTGAACTTAATTTTATTGGCTCGTCGTAGTGTTGTACGTCACCGCATTCTTGTCGGTCAAAAGTTCAGAGAACTTTTGTGTGACCGTGTGTAGGCAAGCCAAGCTTGAGCGGAATTCCGTTGGAAATCCAAGGTTTTTCCGACGGAAAATCTGATAGTGTGTACGCGGCATAACTTTCCTGACTGCTCCTTCCCATCTCAACCAAAGGCAGGGCTTCCAGTTCCAGGACTGCTGCACCCAAAGCTGAGACAGCAAGGATTTCAAATCAGCCTTCCTAGCTAATTGAGACACCCCTGCCAGACCTCTTAACCATGGCTCGATCATTTATTTATCTTCACTGCAGTCAAAGCAATACAGTCTGGTCAAGTGACCAAGTCTGTGATTGGATGAAAAAGATAAGCAGCTCACTGAAGAAATGACCTACCTCTGTGCTCTCCTCCAACCAGTAAGCTTAATTTGCTAGACTTTGAGCACTTTACAATGCCGAAAACCTGTACTGGCTTACAGTGCTTCCTCTTCCACCCACAGCAAAACCAGAAACACAAAACCTTTCACTAAAGACATTTCCTGAAAAATGCTCATTGTCTTGTTTCACTGCTTTTAGTTACTGACCCAAAAATAATTTGAAACGGGTCAGTAAGAAAGTACTGAACATTGTAGCTCAGCTTACTAGTCAAACAACCACCAGCAATGGTTGCATCTGTATTTTAAAGTGTATGTAAAGCCAATTTCTTATTTTTTTTATAGTTTTGACTAGAATAAAAAATAGTAAAAACTGTATCTAAACCCAAAATGCAGAAGGTTTTTTTATCTTAAAGGGGTTCGTTTTTTATTTTCTAAATAGGTTCCTTAAAGCTAGTGCATTGTTGGTTCACTTACCTTTTCCTTTGATTTACCTTCTAAATGTTTTTTTTCTTTGTCTGAATTTCTCACTTCCTGTTTCTCCTCACTAAACTTCACACCATCATCCAAGTGGTGTTGAGTCAGCCAGAACAGCTTACTGAACAGCGTACTGAGGAGGAACAGGAAGCAATGGCGTCCCTAGGGGGGGACCAGAGGGGGCCCTGGCCCCCCCAACATTATGCTGTGCCCCACCATGTGCCCCCCCCAAAAAAAAAAAATTTTTTTTTTTTTTTGCTCGGGCTTCTGCTGGGGTAACATAGTCTCTCCTGAGAGGGAGAGCGTCCCCAGTCAGCTCCTGTGGGGGATTCCTCCCCCTCCCTCTGCTCGCTCCTTTCCCTGCATCCTCATTGGCATGGAGAAGAGCGAGTTGCAGGAAGGACTCCACAAGCACTGTGGGAGGGGGGAGGGGGGCCCAAGCCTTCATCTCAGTTACTGAAAAAACAGACTGATTTCTCCCGTCCTTAGGACAGGAGAACCAGCCTATAAATTCCGAGAGTGGTGACTGCAAGCTGAGCCGAGTGTCAGTCTATGACACTCTTTCACAGCCCAGCGAGTCCAGCCACCCCCCTCACTCTCCTCACATACAAGCAGGGAGGAATACAGCTCCTCCTCCTCCTTCCAGTCCCGCCCACACTGTCCCAGCGTGCTGTATCTGAAGAGAGGGGATGTGTGGGCGGGAAATATGAAAATCAGCAGCATTCCAGGCTGTGTGTGAATGATGCCTGAGATTCTAGCGTAGACCATGGGTAAGTGTGTGCACTGCAGACTGCAGTACACTGTAATCACTGAACTGCATTATCTCCATCCCTTCTCTCCCCCATCTGTCTCCCTCCCCCTCTCCTGTTCTTTCAAGACATTCACAATTTACTTTTGCTTTCAGTTAGGCAGGGAATATACGCATCCACAGATTGCAGGAAAGAAACTTGCATGATTCCCCCATCAACACAGACAGTGCTGACAGGGGAATATCCCTCCTGCCCAGCAATTGTATTCCCCCGACAAACAGTGATTATCGCTAGTGACTATAGCAACCACTAGTGATAATCATAAGAGAATCTGCTCATTAATGGTTCAAATCTCAGCCAGTTCCTGCTGAACCAGCTGAGATTTAAACTGTCTATGGCTGGTCTTAGCTCTTAGGCAGCCCATACATTGATCACTTTTTTTCATTCAACTATTAGGTTGAATGAAAAAAAAAGGAAATTATCCAATTCCCCCATCTACACATTATAGGTGGATGGGGGAATGTTCCCAGTGTGGACCAGTGCTGGAACAACCAGAGTTGCTGTCCTGTCCTGGCTATTCACAGCGCTGGTCTCTGTCTCCATGGCAGCGGCGGCAGCACATTGGAACCCAGTGCTGGTTACTTTATGGGGCTGATGTACAGGAGGGCCAGCTCAATTTGTTGTTAGAGATGGGCTGGGCATGTTCAAAATTCCACATGCCAGAGCCTGCCAGAAAGCCCACACTGCACAGCGCTAATCACAGGCAATGAGACATTTCCCGCTCCACAGATCAGGAAATGTCTCACTGTCTGTGATTAGCACTGTGGAGTGTCGGCTTCCTTGTGGGAGATCGGGCATGTGGGATTTTAAACACACCCGAGCCCATCTCTATTGGTTGTAGACAGTTGAGCTCCCTGCAGGTTGCTTAGCAGCAGTGGCGCCTTCTCTGACATGCTGATCGGGATGCAATCCAGGTGATGCTCCTAGTCAAATCCTAGTGTTAAATTTCAGTGATTTTATTGATCAAAGCCCACACTTTACAGGCATAGAGCCCACATGGCCGCTGAACATACAGTTTATATATATATATATATATATATATATATATATATATATATATATATATATATATATGTGTGGTTGTACTCTTGATGCTAATAAATACTGTGTTTATTAGATCTGACTGGGAGCATCACTAGGATCACATCCCGATCAGCATGTCAACAGAGAAGGTTATACAGCATTTCTGCTGCTAGGTGACCAGCTGGGGGCTCGGCTCTCTATAACCAATAGTGCCAGCCTTCCCCTGCATGCACCCATAATGTCACCAGCACAAAGTCCTAATAGACTGCCGCCGGTGCCAAGGAGACAGATGCCAGACCAGCGCTGTCAATAACAGGGACAGGACAGCTGGGGAACCCCACAGTGGCAGAACACCAGGGCCCGGTGGCAAGACAACCTTTGCAACCATGATAGTTCTCCCACTGCTTTGGACCCTTATATTTTCTTGGTGTGCTGGTGACATATATCTCTTGTTTTCTGCCACCCTGGTGGGGCCCCAGTATAGTAGGAAGGGAGCTCACTACAGAACATGTGAAAGGGCCCGTTGTGGGACCGTAGTAAAGGGCCCGAGGATATATATATATTTGCATTTTATAGTTGGCCCCCCTACTTTTGTCCCTGTCCCCCCATGTGCCCCCCCTAAATATGAAAGCTGGAGACGCCACTGACAGGAAGTGAGAAATTCAGACAAAGAAAACAAAGAAAAAAAATATTTAGAAGGGAAATCTAAGGAAAAGGTAAGTGAACCAACAATGCACTAGCTTAAAGGAACCTATTTAGAAAAAAAAAAAACCGAACCTTTACAACCCCTTTAATGCATTCTATGCATTAAAATAAAAAACCTTTTGTGTTTAGCAGCCCCCAGCACCCCCCTAATTACCTACGTGAGCCCCTTCTCTCTCCAGCGATGTCCACGATCCCCTCAGCCATCCAGAACACTCCTCCTGATTGGCTAAGACAGAGCAGCGGTGTCATTGGCTCCCGCTGCTGTCGATCAAAGTCAGTCAGCCAATCAGGGGAGAGAGGGGGCAGGGCCAGGTCTGGGCTCCATGTCTGAATGGATACACAGAGCTCTGAATCGGCTTGAGTGCCCACTGTAGCAAGCTACTGGCTGAGGGGCACTTAAAGGAGGGAGGGGCCAGGAGCAGCGAAGAGGGACCCGAGAAGAGGAGGATCCAGGCTACTCTGTGCAAAACCAACTGCACAGAGAGTGCCATTTATTTGCACCTTGAATGCGGCGAGGAGATGTGTCGTTTTTCACACAGAAATATGCTTGACAGATGTGTTACACTGTGTGGTTAAAAAACATGTGAAGCCCAACACTCAAAATGCTACATGAGCTACTTTGATGCATTGGTCGCACATAGCACAGTCCATTCAAATTAATGGGATGCCCTATATGTGTAGCCTGTCAATGGGCAAATATATATATATAATATATATATATATATATAATATATATATATATATATATAAATGTGCAAATACGCAACACCTGCCATCACAAGCCATAGTTGGACTGGGGCCTAAAAGTGGTGGTTGCATAGTTATTGTTTCCATTGGCTATTTTTCTGTTGATCCTGCCAGTAAGTCTGTTATTTTTAACAGACCAAACTTTCCAGCAAAAAGTGGCAGTTAGAGAGTTGAGGCAAACCATTTAACATAACTGAAGGATGTCATAATAGCAGGGCCGGTTCGAGACGGGGTGCAGGGGGTGCACTGCACCGAGGCGCCAGATGGGAGGAGGCGCCAAAATGTCAGGAGCAAGAGTGTGTTGCCAACGAGTCTGGCGCCGTACTTTCGCCGCCCACTGACCCGCCCGCCGACAAGGCCCGCAGCAGTGTCAACATCCCCTGCCCGGTGACCTGCCGAGAATTGCCGCTGTACAAGGAGGGAAGAGGAGGTAAGTTAGGTCCGCCCCATGTATCCCCTGTGCCCGCCCACAACCCCTTGTGCGGCCAATCTGTGCCTGGAAAGGGGTGTGGACGGGAGATTTCAAATCATCCAGATGCCAGTGACACTGATCTGATGTCGCTGCGCTGGACACCGTCTCCTCCAGCCAGAGGCGGCTTGTCACACATTCCTGCTGCACAGCACAGGCACTACTCTCCGAGTCCTATCATTGAACTTTGCCCTGCCTTCCGAGATCTGTCAGTGTCCACTGACATGGAGGTGGCTCAAGAAGACATACTCTGCTTTCCCCCGCAGCCTTAGCCCTTCACACATGGATGAGCAGGGAGTCGGGGACCGAGAGCACTCTGCTACAGGACATGAGTGAGTAACTTCAGCAGAACGACTGGAGCTTCCTTTTACTTCAGATGCTGCACTGTAAACTATGCAGCCTGGGACATAGGAGTGGAAGGGACAGGGTTAGTGATCCATTTTTCACTCCTCCTCTTCTTCCCCCCTCCTCCTCCTCTCCCCCCTCCTCCTCCTCTCCCCCTCCTCCTCCTCTTCCTCCTCTCCCCCCCTCCTCCTCCTCTCCCCCTCCTCCTCCTCTTCCTCCTCTCCCCCCCTCCTCCTCCTCTCCCCCCCTCCTCCTCCTCTCCCCCCCTCCTCCTCATCCTCTCCCCTCCTCCTCTCCCCCCCTCCTCCTCCTCTCCCCCCTCCTCCTCTCCCCCCTCCTCCTCCTCTCCCCCCCCCTCATCCTCCTCTCCTCCTCCTCTCCCCTCCCCTCCTCCTCTCCCCTCCCCTCCTCCTCCTCTCCCCCCTCCTCCTCCTCCCCTCCCTCTCCCCCCCTCCTCCTCCTCTCCCCCCTCCTCTCCCCCCTCCTCCTCCTCGCCCCCCTCCCTCTCCCCCTCCTCCTCTCCCCCCTCCTCCTCCTCTCCTCCTCCTCTCCCCTCTTCCTCCTCCTCCCCCTCCTCTTCCTACTCCTCCTCCTCTTCCTCCCCCTCTTCCTCCCCCCTCCTCTTCCTCCTCTCCCCCTCTCTTCTCCTCCTCCTCTTCTCCTCCTCCTCCTCCTCTCCCCCACTCTTCTCCTCCTCCTGCCCCCTCTCTTCTCTTCTCCTCCTCCTCCTTCTCCCTCTCTTCTCTTCTCCCCCTCTCCCCCTCTCCCTCTCTTCTCTTCTCCCCCTCTCCCTCTCTTCTCTTCTCCCCCTCTCCCTCTCTTCTCTTCTCCCCCTCTCCCTCTCTTCTCTTCTCCCTCTCTCCCTCTCTTCTCTTCTCCCCCTCTCCCTCTCTTCTCTTCTCCCCCTCTCCCTCTCTTCTCTTCTCCCTCTCTCCCTCTCTTCTCCCTCTCTCCCTCTCTTCTCTTCTCCCCCTCTCTCTCTCTGCTCTCCCTCTCTTCTCTTCTCTCCCTCTCTTCTCTTCTCCCTCTCTCCTTCTCTTCTCCCTCTCTCCTTCTCTTCTCTTCTCCCTCTCTCTCTCTACTCCTTCTCTCCCTCTCTTCTCTCCTCCTCTCCCTCTCTTCTCTCCTCCTCCTCCTCTCCCTCTCTTCTCTCCTCCTCCTCTCCCTCTCTTCTCTCCTCCTCCTCCCCCTCTCTTCTCTCCTCCTCCTCCCCCTCTCTTCTCTCCTCCTCCTCCCCTCTCTTCTCTCCTCCTCCTCCCCCTCTCTTCTCTCCTCCTCCCCCCTCTCTTCTCTTCTCCTCCTCCCCCCTCTCTTCTCTTCTCCTCCTCCCCCCTCTCTTCTCTTCTCCTCCTCCCCCCTCTCTTCTCCTCCTCCCCCCTCTTCTCTCCTCCTCCTCCCCCTCTCTTCTCTTCTCCTCCTACCCCTCTCTTCTCTTCTCCTCCTCCCCCCTCTCTTCTCTTCTCCTCCTCCCCCCTCTCTTCTCTTCTCCTCCTCACCCCTCTCTTCTCTTCTCCTCCTACCCATCTCTTCTCCTCCTCCCCCCTCTCTTCTCTTCTCCTCCTCCCCCCTCTCTTCTCTTCTCCTCCTCACCCCTCTCTTCTCTTCTCTCTCCCTCTCTTTTCTTCTCCTTCTCTTCTCTTCCCCCCTCTCTTCTCCTCTCCTCTCCCCCCTCTCTTCTCTTCTCCTCCTACCCCTCTCTTCTCTTCTCCTCCTACCCTGCTCTTCTCTTCTCTTCCTCCCCCCTCTCTTCTCTTTTCCTCCTCACCCCTCTCTTCTCTTCTCCTCCTACCACCTCTCTTCTCTTCTCCTTCTCTTCTCTTCCCCCCTCGCTTCTCCTCCTCCCCCCCTCTCTTCTCTTCTCCCCCCTCTCCCTCTCTTCTCTTCTCCATCCTCTCCCTCTCACTCTCTTCTCCATCCTCTCCCTCTCACTCTCTTCTCCATCCTCTCCCTCTCACTCCCTTCTCCATCCTCTCCCTCTCACTCTCTTCTCCATCCTCTCCCTCTCACTCTCTTCTCCATCCTCCCCCCTCTCTTCTCTTCTCCTCCTCCCTCTCTTCTCTTCTCCTCCTCCCCCTCTCTTCTCCTCCTCCCCCTCTCTTCTCTTTTCATCCTCCTCCTCCTCCTCCTCTCTCCCCCTCCTCCTCCTCCTCCTCCAATAGGCACAGTGACACTGAATAATGGGCACAATGGCTGAGTTTTTATGGGCACAGTGACGCTTTCGGAGGGGCACCGTGATGCTGATTAATAGACACAGTGGCTGTTTTATGATGGGCACAGTGAGACTTCTTTATGATGGGCACAGTGACGCTAATTAATGGGCACAGTGAGGCTGCGTTTTGATGGGCACAGTGAGGCTGCATTTGGTGGGCACTGATGAGGCTGCATTTGGTGGGCACTGATGAGGCTGCATTTGGTGGGCACTGGTAGGCTACAATTGGTGAGCAATGGTAGGCTGCATTTTGTGGGCACTAGTAGGCTGCAGTTGGTGAGCAATGGTAGGCTGCAATTGGTGGACACTGATGAGCTGCATTTGATGGGCACTGGTGAGGCTGCATTGATCTCTTTTACCATGGCTGCAGTCTCTGACCATCTCCTGTATTATGTTTGCAGTCTCTGACCATCTCCTGTATTATGTTTGCAGTCTCTGACCATCTCCTGTATTATATCTGCAGTCTCTGACCATCTCCTGTATTATGGGGGGCTCTTTCTAAACAAACTCTCTAACAGAGGCCCTCTCTGTGTCCATTAGAGAAACCCCCTTCAGGTCCAATTAGAGTACTCTGCTTCTCTTCCTGTATTTTGTTTATTGTTAAGAGATCGTGGGAGGATCCCAGGGTAACGATGACTCCTTAGGGGAGCATCTCAGTGTTTGAGTCCTTGCCATAGAAACATTTGTAAAGGGGGAGGAGTTAGTAAGGTGACCACGCCCTTGTAGGGGCACCAGAAATATTTCTGCACCCAGGCGCATGTGACCCTAGGATCGGCCCTGCATAATAGTCAGCTTTATTCATTTATGTAAAACCTTTATCCCAAGAATAAAAACGCATTGTAGCTGTGACTGCTTAAAATGTATTGTCTGGAGTTTGGTTTCAACTTGTTAGTCAAGTCCATCTAAATGTATTAGGGCATCTACTGTAACACTACCCTCTCCCCAAATTGACAATACTGCTGTCAAAGGGTGTCTCTGTTGCTCCTCCATACAGTTGGACCACCTAAGACAAGAAGTGTGTTACTGGCCAGATCACCAGCTGATAATAAAAAAAAAAAGACTAAAGAGAAAACGAATGCAGCCACCAAATTTAGGCCGGGTTCACACCTATGCGCTGCATTTTTGAGCTTGGAGTCTTTGCCAAGTTCGCAATCAGTCGTTCAGCGGTTCCATTGCGTTTTTAGCTGCGGACTTGCCGACCTGGGAAGTCTCGCCGCTGTTATCATGAGGGGGAACTCCACGCCAAATTTTAAATAAAAAACCGGCATGGGTTCTCCTCCAGGAGCATATCAGGCCCTTAGGTCTGGTATGGACTTTAACGGGAACCCCTACGCCGAAAAAAACGGTGTGGGGGTCCCCCCAAAGTCCATAGCAGACCCTTATCCGAGCACGCAACCTGGCAGGCCGCAGGAAAAGAGGGGGGGACAAGAGAGCGCCCCCCCTCCCTCCTGAACCGTACCAGGCCGCATGCCCTCAACATGGGGGGGTGGGTGCTTCGGGGCAGGGGGGCGCACTGCGGCCCCCCACCCCAAAGCACCCTGCCCCCATGTTGATGAGGACAGGGCCTCTTCCAGACAACCCTGGCCGTTGGTTGTCAGGGTATGCGCGCGGGGGGCTTATCGGAATCCAGGAGCCCCCTTTAATAAGCGGGCCCCCAGATCCCGGCCCCCCACCCTATGTGAATGAGTATGGGGTACATCGTACCCCTACCCATTCACCTGGTGGAAAAAAAATGGCAATAAAAACACTACACAGGTTTTTTAAGTCATTTATTAGTCAGCTCGGGGGTCTTCTTCCAACTTCGGGGGTCTTCTTCCAACTTCGGGGGTCTCTTCCGACTTCGGGGGTCTCCAGTGTCGTCTCCGCCGCGCTCTCTGGTTCTTCTCTCGCTCTACGGTTCTTTCTTCCTTCTGCCGGGCCTCCGCTATCTTCTTCCAGCTCTTTTGCTAGCGGGGCCCAGCCTTCTTCGTTGCCTTCTTCCCTCTTCTCTCCTGGAGATGTTGACTCGTCGCTCTCTCCGGCTGTAATGCCGTATGAGCGGAGTGCATTCACTTTTATAGGCATGGGCGTGGTCACCGGGTGATGACACCCAGTGACCCCGCCCCCATATGACGTCACAGTCCAGGGGAATGATGGGACTGTGACGGCATATGGGGGCGGGGTCACGGATTGACGGCGGCAAAGTGGTTTCAAAATCCTGACTGGACGTCATATGACATCCCAAGGATTTTGAGCCGATGCGCGCCCCCGGGGGCGCGCATCGCGGCAATCGTTGTTGCAGGGTGTCAGTCTGACACCCCGCAACACCGATCTAGGTAAAGAGTCTCCGACGGAGACTCTTTAACACGTGATCAGCCGTGTCCAATCACGGCTGATCACGATGTAAGCAGGAAAAGCTGGTCATCGGCTTTTCCTCACTCGCGTCTGTCAGACGCGAGTAGAGGAGAGCCGATCGGCTGCTCCTCTGACAGGGGGGGTTTGTGCTGATCGATTATCAGCGCAGCCCCCTGAGGATGCCCACACTGGACCACCAGGGATGCCACTGGACCACCAGACCACCAGGGATGCCCACCACAAGGTATGCCTCCCTAGACCACCAGGGATGCCATTCAGTGCCCCTAATGGATGCCAATCAGTGCCCACAATGGATGCCAATCAGTCCAATCAGTGCCCACAATGGGCATCAATGATTGGCAGGCATTATTGTTTGGCACTGATTGGCATCCATTAGTAACACATTACAGTACAGTGTCACCTATCAGTGCCCATCCATGCCACCTCTCAGTGCCCATCCATGCCCATCCATGCCACCTATCAGTGCCCATCTGTGCCACCTATCAGTGCCCATCCGTGCCACCTATCGGTGCCCATCCATGCCGCCTATCTGTGCCCATCTGTGCCCATCCGTGCCGCCTATCTGTGCCCATCCATGCCGCCTACCGTTGCCCATCCGTGCCGCTTATCGGTGCCCATCCGTGCTGCCTATCGGTGCCCATCCGTGCCGCCTATCGGTGCCCATCCGTGCCGCCTCATCGGTGCCTATCAGTGCCGCCTTATCAGTGCCCGTCAGTGCAGCCCCACCAGTGCCCATCAGTGAAGGAGAAAACATACTTATTTAGAAAGTTTTGTAACTGAAACAAAAAAAAATAGTTTTTTTTTTCAAAATTTTCGGTCTTTTTAAAAAAAAATTGCAGAAAAAAAAATCGCAGAGGTGATCAAATACCACCAAAAGAAAGCTCTATTTGTGGGAACAAAATGATAAAAATTTAGTTTGGGTACAGTGTAGCACAACCGCGCAATTGTCATTCAAATTGCAACAGCGCAGAAAGCTGAAAATTGGTCTGGGCAGGAAGCTGTATAAGTACGCAGTATGGAAGTGGTTAATGATGCATAAAGTGAAAAAATAAAAGTGAAATATTCCTTTAAATACCGTACCTGGGGGGTGTCTAAAGTATGCATGTGAAGTGGCATGTGTTTCCCGTGTTTAGAACTGTCCCCGCACAAAATGACATTTCTAAAGGAAAAAAAGCCATTTAAAACTGCATGCGGCTTTAATGTCATGTCTTGTCCTGGAAATATGGATGAAAATCTTTGAGAAAAATGGCATGGCTACCCCATAACCCCCCCCCCCCCCACCCCAGCCCATTACCAGCCCCTTTGGGTCTTGTATGGATATTAAGGGGAACCCCGCACCCAAAATAAAAACTCTGAACAGCAGTATACAGGCGGTGCAAACAAGACAGGGACTGTAGGTTTGTTCTTAAGCACAATCTGTTTGTAATTTTGAAAAGGTACATTGTTTAAGTGTAGCTCCAGCCAAAAAATATATTTTTAAGCTTTTTGGAAAACATAGGGAAGGGTTATCACCACTGTAACATTTGTTTTGCTGTCTGTGCACCTGTTCAGAACATTTCACCTCACTTTCCGTCCCAATGACAAATGTTTTTTGAAAAGTGGGGTTTTTATTGAAATAAGGATTGGTGATAAAGCATCAGTAGAGAGGAGACACCTTTTTCCCATATTAACTCTTACAGGAGAGAATTTGCCTTCCTAGGGGTAGATTTCCTCTCACTTCCTGTTGTCTCCTTCCGTTTGCAAGTAGGAGTCGTTTGTAAGTTGGATGTTTGAAAGTAGGGGCCTGCCGTATATACTCTGCTGAAATTTGCCCCTTACATGTTGGTGTTGCCACAACACTGTGAGCCCTCACAGTTACTCTTGGTGGGCGCTGGAACGCCCTGCTGTGAACTATTATATCAGGAATTGTAATTACATGCCATTGTTGAACAGTGGTAGGAAAAATTGGGCCTTTGGTGGGGGTGCTGGTGCCACAACACTGTAAGCCCTCACAGTTACTCTTGGTGGGCGCATGAATGGGCCCTACTGTAAATTATTAGATCAAGAATTGTAATTGCATGCCCCTGTTGAAGAGGGGCAGAAAAATTGGGCCTTTGGTGGTGGTGGTGGTGGTGTTGCCACAACACTGTAAGCCCTCACAGTTACTCTTGGTGGGCGCAGGAATGGGCCCTGCTGTGAATTATTAGATCAAGAATTGTAATTACATGCCCCTGTTGAACAGGGGCAGAAAAATTGGGCCTTAGGCACTGGTGCCACAACACTGCAACCCCTCACAGATACTGTACTTGGAGCACAGCAATGAGCCCTGTTGCAAAGTATTGCATCAAAAATTTTAATTACACGTCCCTGTTAAACAGGGGCTCAAAAATTGGGCCTTAGGCACTGGTGCTGGTGCCATGACACTGCAACCTCTCCCAGATACTCTAGTTGGAGTGCAGGAATGAGCCCTGCTGCAAAGCATTGCATAAAAAATTGTAATTACATGCCCCTGTTAAACAGGGGCTGAAAATTGGGCCTTAGCCACTGGTGAAACAAAAATGTTCTTCCAAGTTATCATCAGGAATCGGATCATTGAGGAGGAGGAGGATAGTCAGTCAACATAACAGGACAGTCACTCAGCATCAGCATAGGCAGTCTTGAAGGGATGTGACATTTCAAAATAAATTATTCTGTTACATCAGCTTCAGGTGCTTGGTAGCTGGTGGTGATCCAAGACTGGTTCATCTTTATGAAGGTCAGTCGATCTACCGAGTCGGTGGACAGGCGCACCCTGTGATCCTTGACAAAGCCTCCAGCAGCACTGAATGTGCGTTCCGAAAGAACGCTGGATGCAGGACAGGCCAGTAGCTCAATTGCATACTGTGCAAGCTCTGGCCAGTGATCCATCCTCAAGACCCAGTAAGCCAGAGGATTTTCGGTGGGAAAGGTGTCCAAGTCTGACCTTGCCCCTAGGTATTCCTGCACCATGTATATCAGACGCTGGCGATGGTTGCTGGAACCGATCATACCTTGGGGCTGCGGACTAAAAAATTGTCTGCACGCATCGGTCAGACGGCCACCTTCCCCACCGCTCCTTCTTTGACTGACCGAAGCCTCAGCAACTCGTTGTCCAGGACCAGGAGTTTGTAACCTCCCAGTCTCTGGGAACAAGTTGCACAGACCTTTCTGCAAGGCCTCCCGGAGATGTCTCATCCTCTGCTCCCTCTGCGACGGTAAGATAAGGTCCGCAACCTTACCCTTGTACCGTGGATCAAGGAGAGTGGCCAGCCAGTAATGGTCCCTCTCCTTGATCCGAAGAATACGAGGATCCTTCCGCAGACTTTGCAGGATCAGGGAGGCCATGCAGCGTAGGTTAGCTGAGGCATTTGGTCCGGAGTCCTCTGGGTCACTAAGGACGACATGATCCGCAGCCACCTCCTCCCAGCCACGTACAAGTCCACGGGTTTCTTGGGACTGTAAATCATCCCTAAAAGACTGCTGCTGTTGATGCTGAGTGCCAGGCTCCACCTCCATGCTGACACAATCCTCCTCCTCCTCCTCCTCGTCCTCTTCCTGTGCGATGGGTGGGACAGAAGGAACACTGTCTGGGTAAAGGGGGCCTTGAGAGGCAAGGAAGTCCTCCTCTTCCTGCCTCTGTTCTGCCTCAAGTGCCCTGTCCATTATTCCACGCAGCGTATGCTCCAACAGGTGGACAAGAGGTACAGTGTCACTGATGCATGCACTGTCACTGCTCACCATCCTCGTGGCCTCCTCAAATGGTGCCAGGACAGTGCATGCATCCCTGATCATGCCCCACTGGCGTGGTGAAAAAAACCTGAACTCCCCTGACCCTATCCTGGTGCCGTAGTCGCACAGGTACTCATTGATGGCCCTCTGCTGCGTGTGCAGCCGCTGCAGCATGGCCAACGTTGAGTTCCACCTGGTGGGCATGTCACATATAAGGAGGTTCTTGGGCAGGTTCAACTCCTTTTGCACCTCAGCCAGCCAAGCACTGGCATTATATGATCTGTGTAAATGCACACAGACTTTCCTGGCCTGCCTCAGGACATCCTGTAAGCCCGGGTACCTGCCCAAGAACCGCTGCACCACCAGGTTAAGGACGTGAGCCACACAGGGCACATGGGTCAGTTGTCCCTGTCGGAGGACGAAGAGGAGCTTGGTGCCATTGTCGCAAACCACAATTCCTGGCTTAAGCTGGCGTGGTGTCAACCACCTCTCGGCCTGCCCCTGCAGAGCTGACAGAACCTCTGCCCCAGTGTGGCTCCTGTCCCCCAAACACACCAGCGCAAGCACGGCATGGCATCTTTTTGCCTGCGTACTTGCGTAGCCCCTTGAATGCCTACGGAGCACCGCTGGTTCCGAGGACAAAGCACAGGAAGAGGCCATGGAGGAAGAAGAAGAGGAGGGGGTGGAGGAAAGAGGTGTGTCACAACCAGTAGTAGCATTTTGGAGGCGTGGCGGCGGAACAACCTCCAACACTACTGCACCTTGTCCTGCATCCTTCCCAGTGCCAAAAGAGTGACCCAATGGGCCGTGAAAGAAAGGTAACGTCCCTGTCCATGCCTGCTGGACCATGAGTCAGCGGTAATATGCACCTTACCGCTGACCGTCCTGTCCAGCGAGGCATGGACATTGCCTTCCACATGCCGGTAGTGAGCCTGAATCGCCTTCCGTGAGAAAAAGTGGCGTTTGGGAACCTGCCACTGAGGAACCGCACATTGCACAAACTCACGGAAGGGGGCCAAGTCTACCAAATGAAAAGGCAGCAGTTGAAGTGCTAGCAATTTAGCCAAGCTAGAATTCGACCGCTGGGCATGTGGATGGCTGGGAGCAGGGAAATTTGCCTGCAACAATCGGACGTCGGTGTACTGCTAGCAGAGTGCCTGAAAGTACTTGGCTGTGACACACCTAATTCTACACCTTCATTCCTCTCAGTGCAGGTTTCAGAGAGGACTGAAGGTATAGTGGGGTTGGAGATCCCAGCTGATGAGGAGCAAGGAGAGGTTTGCTTTGTTCTTTGGTGTGGGTCTTTAAGGTACGCTTGCCAACGAGCTGCATGGCAGGTCAACATATGTCTAGTCAAGCATGTGGTGCCCAAGCGGCTGATGTTTTGGTCACGCGAGATACACTTGAGACATATGTTGCAAATAGCAGTGGTGCGATATGATGCACTCGACTCAAAAAAGGCCCACACCAAAGAACTTTTGGAATAACGGGCAGAGGCAGCGCCCTGCACAGTCGGAGCTCTGCGGTGTGATTCAGTCGGTGTGCTGCCCTTACGCTGGCCCCCGTAGGGCATCATGCCTCTTTGGAGATGTGCCTCCTCCTCATCCTCCTCCTCCTCCTCTCTCCTATCAGGCACCCACGTGGAGTCAGTGACCCCACCATCCCCTCCCTCCTCATCACTGGAGCCAATCTGGCAGTATGCTGCAGCTGCTGGAACATGACTGCCAGATTGCTGTCCTTCTTGAGCATCCCCTCTCTCTGCGCTCATGCTACTGCCTTCCTCTAGCTGGGTATCATCATCAGACCCTTCAAAACGCTGGGCATCCTCCTGGAGCATGTACCCAACACTGTGCTCAAACAGTTCGGGGGACTCCTCAGGAGGACATGGTGGGTCTAGGGAAGGAGTGACTGATGATGACAACATTGATACGAGGGAAGAGGACGCATTGGCAGCTGCTTTGCCAGTACCCTGAGCCTGGGTGAGAGAGGATGAGGAGGATGAGGAGGGCTTGGTCATCCACTCTACCAAGTCTTCGGCATGATGTGGCTCAACACGTCCAGCTGCCGAAAATAAGTACAAGCGTGTCCCATGGCCACGTGCTGATGACAATGCATCGCGTCCACGACCAGCACTGTTGCCCCCAGACACAGAGCCTGCTTGCCCTCTTTTATTGGCTTGTGACTGTCTGCCTCTCTTTGTTGGCCTTCCAGACATTCTAATGGCCTGCAGGGAGATGATAAAACCAGCAATACGGGGTAGCTTCAGGTGTATACTGTGCAGGAGGCACCTACACCCACTGTAACTACTTGCAGATGCCTGTCTGTGTTACACAACAGAACAACACCACGACGAGCAATAAGGGGTAGCGTGTACTGTGCAGGAGGCATCTACACCCACTGTAACTACTTGCAGATGCCTGTCTGTGTTACACAACAGAACAACACCACGACAAGCAATAAGGGGTAGCGTATACTGTGCAGAAGGCACCTACACCCACTGTAACTGCTTGCAGATGCCTGTCTGTGTTACACAACAGAACAACACCATGACGAGCAATAAGGGGTAGCGTATACTGTGCAGGAGGCACCTACACCCACTGTAACTGCTTGCAGATGCCTGTCTGTGTTACACAACAGAACAACACCACGACGAGCAATAAGGGGTAGCGTATACTGTGCAGGAGGCACCTACACCCACTGTAACTGCTTGCAGATGCCTGTCTGTGTTACACAACAGAACAACACCACGAGCAATAAGGTGTATACTGTGCAGGAGGTTTAGCGAAGAATATCACTGACACTGTCCCTGCCTATCCTTCTCTGTCCCTGCACGCCAACAGACTGTAAATGCACAAGGTTTCAAAGGATGTCAGAGATAAAGTTACCGCTCAGATGTATTTGATTTGGTCTTTCACTCCATCCCAAGCCACGGGTGCAAGCAATGCATATGGTAATGCGATAATTGGAAGACGTTTTGGACAGCTGCACTCCAAAAAAGGTTCCTTTATTAAAAAGTCAAATTACAACAATCCATGCCACAGCAAAATAAAGGCAGACAAGCTGACGCGTTTCACACTGAACTACAGTGTGAAACGCGTCAGCTTGTCTGCCTTTATTTTGCTGTGGCATGGATTGTTGTGATTTGACTTTTTAATAAAGGAACCTTTTTTGGAGTGCAGCTGTCCAAAACTTCTTTCAAAGGATGTCACTGACACTGTCCCTGCCTATCCTTCTCTGTCCCTGCACGCCAACACACTGTAAATGCACAAGGTTTCAAAGGATGTCACTGACACTGTCCCTGCCTATCCTTCTCTGTCCCTGCACGCCAACACACTGTAAATGCACAAGGTTTCAAAGGATGTCACTGACACTGTCCATGCCTATCCTTCTCTGTCCCTGCACGCCAACACACTGTAAATGCACAAGGTTTCAAAGGATGTCACTGACACTGTCTCTGCCTATCCTTCTCTGTCCCTGCACGCCAACACACTGTAAATGCACAAGGTTTCAAAGGATGTCACTGACACTGTCCCTGCCTATCCTTCTCTGTCCCTGCACGCCAACACACTGTAAATGCACAAGGTTTCAAAGGATGTCACTGACAATGTCCCTGCCTATCCTTCTCTGTCCCTGCACACCAACACACTGCAAATGCACAAGGTTTCAAAGGACGTCACTGACACTGTCCCTGCCTATCCTTCTCTGTCCCTGCACGCCAACACACCACACAAGGCCGCCGCGCTGGTGGCCTTTTATAGTGTGGGGCGTGTACTAAACCCCCCTGAGCTATGATTGGCCACAGGCATCCTGCCTGTGGCCAATTATGGCTCTCCTCGCTGCCGGCGCTATGATTGGCCAAGCATGCGGGGTCATAGTGCATGCTTGGCCAATCAGCCAGCAATGCACTGCGATGCCGCAGTGAATTATGGGCCGTGACACCAGGGGCGGATCCAGGGGGGGCAACAGGGCAATTTCCCCCCCGAGACCATCTGTCACACTCACTTGCTTGCTCTGTTTTTTATTTATTTTTTATTTTTTTTGCGCCTGATCTCCCGGACTTTGGGTACCCGGCCATAGGTCCCCTGAACCCCACACATGTAGCCCCATGTCTCCTCTACAAGTGTGCAAAGTTTGGTGTCTGGGGGACCTACGGCCGGGGAGCACTGATTTTTTAAAGCCGGGCACCCCTACCATAGACTCCAATGTTAAATGGTAATTTCTCCGGTGAGTTTCCGGACCCGGTACTGGCCGGTCGTAGGTCCCCTGGGCCCCAAACTTGGTACACATGTAGCCCCATGTCTCCTCTACAAGTGTGCAAAGGTTGGTGTCTGGAAGATACACACAGATCCACACACAGATCCATGGTCCTGCTTGGTTATTGGGCAATCGCTGCGCCGGGCACGCGCATCGGGGCCGCTGGGCACGCGCATCGGGTCCCCAGTGACGCGGCGGGCGCGCGCGCCCCCTAGTGGCTTTTAAAGGCGCAACATCATATGACGTCCACCCAGAACAACAGGGTCTTCCGCCCGTCGTCATTTGACGGTGGGCGGTTAACTAGTGGTTACACTGTTTTGTTTTCCTGTTTGTGTCCTGACAGGGAGATTTTCCTTCACTTCTTGTCCCAAAAACACTGCAGAAAGAAATCATTCCAAAGTGAGGGGAAATCTCCTCTTTGTTGTCACCAGAACATGTTTACTCACTAAGGGCCAGTTCACACCATAGAAACGCAGTCTGGATGCGCTCCAGGTGCTTTTCTGCATGCGCGTTTTTGATGCGTTCCAGTGTGTTTTTTATGCGTTTTTGATGCAGTCCAGTGCTTTTTCCCCCCTCTTTTTACTTAACCTTAAATAAGTGTGTTGCAGTGCATTTTTGGTGCATTTAGGTGCGTTCCGGTGCATTCCAGTGCGTTTTTGGTACGTTCCGTTGCGTTTTTGATGCGTTTTACTGCGGTCCAGTACAGTTCTGTACATAAAAAATGCAGCATGACCAATTTTTTTTTCTTTCTGAAACGCACTGGAACGGACTGCAGTGGTGTGAACTATGCCATTGGCATTAAGTGATCAACTTTCCTTGCGTTTTTCATGCATAAAAAAAAACGCACTGCAGAGAGACAGGATTTTGACATTCACCCAGAAGGCCTCAGTAGCAAGCAGTTTCCGGTCAGTTTCTGGTGCAGAAACTGACTGGAAACTGACTGCATGGTGTGAACTAGAGCCAACTAGAGCCATTGGAATACATGGAAAATACTGTGCATGCATTTTGTGCGGAAAAAAAGCACACAGAACTGAACGGAACTGCGCCTGGTGTGAACTGGCCCTAAAAGATTTCTCCCTCTCCTCCTGTTCCTGTGACAACTCAAAAATGTTACATTTCCCATCAATTTCTGCATTGGACAGTTTTTTCTTTACATACAAATGAATTAACCACATGTTTAATTTTCTCTAATTTTAACATAAACCTATTTTAACAGCCTTGCTTTAAAGCGGACCTTCAGTAATTTTTTCTTTTTTTATAAATTCTTTCTTTTTTTTTAAATTTCACATTACAGGTTTTCACAATTTTTATACCTTCTAATTTCATCAACTACAAGTAAAACATGATTACACTCTTATATTATTTTCTTGTCTCCTTGATGCTTCATTACTTCAGTGTGAATTCTCTTTTCCTCACCTTTCCTTCCCAATAATATCTCCCCTCCCTTCCCCACCAAAACAAAAAAAAAAACATTCCGGGGGGGGAAAAGAGGATGGAAAGGTTGACCTCCCTTTTCCTTGCTCCCTAACATCCTCTCTCTCTCCCCCACTCCTCCAACCCCCACCACCCCCCTACCTCTCCCCCCCCATCTCCTCCCTATATTTCAAGTAGGGTGCCCATATCGTCCGGTACCTCTCATCTTGATCTTTCAATGCCATTGTAAGCTTATCCATTTGTTGAATCTCTGCGATTCTGGTGAACCACTGTGCTCTGGTTGGGGGGCTCCCTTTTTTCCACAAGACAGGGATACACACCCTCACAGCCACCAGAAGACATCTTAACACTGAGTTTTTTTATATTTTTCCACTGATATAAGGATGTCAAGTAATAGAATTGCTGCTGGTCTATCTTCTAAGGACACACCTGTTATTATTTCAATAATTTCTAATACTGTTCTCCAAAACTCCTTAATTTTTGCGCACAACCAAAAGATATGTAGTAACGTACCCTCTGCTGCATGACACCTCCAGTAGGCATCTGACGTCTGAGGGTATATTCGATGTAATACTGTTGGTGTTCTGTACCATCTAGTTAAAATTTAATATCCTCCCTCCTGATATCTGCTTGCTACTGAGGCCTTTTGGGCGAATGTCAAAATCCTGTGTCTCTGTTCTTGGGAGAATGTCAACCCCAAGTCCCTCTCCCATGCCTGAAGGAATGTAAGTTCTTGTGGTATTTCTGAATTGATTAATATTGGATAGAAATATGACAACGAATGTCTCAGAGGGTTCCCCTTCAGGCATATCTCCTCAAATTTTGTATATGTCTTTGCCTTTGTTCTAATAAACGCATCTAGTTGCAACATCTTAAAAAAATCTAATTCTGGTGCTACTTCTCTTTCAATCTCTCTCTTTGTCATTAGTCGGTTATCTTTTGAAAATGAACAATCCTACTAATACCCCTTTGTCGTAGAGCGTTGAATCTTTGATCTATCACTCCTGGCTGAAATGCCATGGTACCCAGGATCGGGTCATCGGGCATAGTTGTTTTCTTGAAAATCTTTTTAATTGTTCGTATAGTGGCACCTATCATCAGATGTTTCTTTATTTCTGCTGGCATTTCGGCATCTGGAATCCAGACTAGGCCTTCCAGCGGTATGTCCACCGTCGCTTGTTCCATTTTTATCCACCGTTTCTTATTAAGCCCACACCACTCCATTATTCTAACTAAATGAGATGCTTCCCGGTACTTTACTGGGTCCGGGAATCCAATCCCTTCTTCCCCTTGGGGTAGTGACAAGATTGTCCTTCTTATTCTTGTCGGTTTCCCGGCCCATATAAATTTAGGAAACCTTGACCTAAGATCCCTAAAAAAACTTGGGGGGATCTTAGTAATTTTTTCAACCCTCCATCTATTAAAGGGGTTGTAAAGCTTTGTGTTTTTTCACCTTAATGCATCCTATGCATTAAGGTGAAAAAACACCTTGCACTCCACGACCCCCCCCATAGCCCCCATTTTACTTACCTGAGCCCTGAATCTCCGTGGGCGCGATCCCGCGTCATTCTCTTAATGTCTGAACGGCTCCTCATTGGATAGATTGATAGCAGCGCAGCCATTGACTCCCGCTTCTGTCAATCTAATCCAGCGGCGCGCCCGCCAGGGGGCGGGCCGAGTTATACACTCGGCGGCTATGCACGCCGAGTGTATAACACGGGAGTCCGCCCGCAAGGTAACCCCCTCGGGAGGGAGCTTCACAGAGGGGGTTAGCTCTTGCGGGGAGGAGCCGAGACGGCCGCCGTGGGACCTCAGAAGAGGACGTTCAGGGCCACTCTGTGCAAAACAAACTGCACAGTGGAGGTAAGTATGACATGTTTGTTATTTAAAAAAAATATAAAAATGTACCTTTAGTGTCCCTTTAAATCTTCTGCCCTTGTTGTTTTAACTTTGGATAGTAAAACATTTTGTTTTCTGCCAGTAAATACCTTATACAGACTACTTCCTGTCTCTTGTCTGGTCATTAGCCTAGGCTTATGACATCATGCCCAGCTCTCTCTCTCACTCTTGTGAGAGTTTGCCAGGAAGGGAGGGGGGATGAGTCATAACAGGGCCAATGAGAGCTGAAGAGCTGGAGGCGTGCCTCTGTGTTTCTGTGTAAATCAAGGAAGTGAACAGGCAGCAGTTTCAGCTGCCCACAGTTATAATGGTTGAAGCCAGACTTAGTAGAGGGAGATTTCTGCAGCATGTTTGGCAAGTACAGAATCCAAGTATATATAAAATAATATGCAAAGTGGTTGGAGGGAAGCTTTAGAATGGCAAAGATGTTTTTATTACAAATTATGTGAGCAGACTGCAGTCCCTCTTTAATACTGTAGGTGAATAAAGAGCTAACATAATTTCCAGAGGTGTGGTGCTCAAAGCTTAAATGTTTGGTCCTTTGCCTACTAATGAAGGGAAGCAGAAAGTAGAAATGCGACTAAATATCTTTAAAGCATTAAACATTTTACTTGGGAACTGTTTTACACTGGATTTTTTTTAAAATCAGCTGTATTCTGGAGTTATTAAGGAAAGACCGATTTGAAAAAAAAGTCTCCATTCATTATAATTGCCGTACATAGAAGCCCCTGTTAGCTCCCACCTCTCCATTGCAGCATTGAAATCATAAAACCTTCTTAGTAGTGGTAATCAAATACAAATAATCTTTGATTCTCTTGCTTATTGAAATGCAGATTTATATGTTCTGCAGAGAACTACACAATTCTGGATGCCAAGCAACCATTTGTCATGAATTATACAATTTTCTGCAATGAATGAACTTTTTTTTGCATACAGTATGTGCAGCTGAATAAAGAAACATAAGTTGTTCATTCAGATTTGCAGATTAACTTTCTCATCATTACTTTTTAGTAACTGTAGCGGGTATTTGAATTTAGGGGAAGCATCTGGGTGGTAGTGTAACTCAGATGCACTGATTGCTAGGGAATCTGAGACCCTTTTATGGTTCTTGGAGGACTCTGGTGGTGTGAGGTTTCCTGCGGCCTACAGGTGGCGTTGTTGCCGGGGGCCGGAGGTGAACTCACAACGCAAGACTGTGCCTTTTTGTCCTCCCCTGGAGCTGGTACAGCAGGGCGGGGAACCCGCTGTGATGCAAAGGGAGAGGGGATAAAAGGGGCGGACGCCTTTACCAAGGGGTTGGTTGGTGTGGAGGTTCAGAGTCGGGAGGACGCGGCCGCACCCAGGCACGTTCAGCTTGGGTGCTGGCGTTCCAGTGTTCCGGGCCCAGGTGCCTTTGACCTGGTGGAGCGGAGATGGAGTCCATCTCAGGCACCTTTAGCCTGGGGTGAGGTACTATGGCGGATGCCTGGGGCTCAGTACCTTCGACTGAGTTCCGCGAGGGTGGAGGAATCCGAGGGGGCCCTAACTCCTTGGGTGCCCGTGTCTGAGTTTGTGAGGTCTGGTGAGCAGAACTTCTTTGGAGAGTCCGGCGCAGCATCGCTGGTGACAGAGAGGCCTCCGGTATCTCCCTTGGACGGATATCCTTCCCCTGACAGGGGCCGTGCTAGCGAAGGTAATTCACGTTCTACTTCGCCACTGGTGATACCACAGTGGTTGGCAAAAGAAGGGAAA
Source organism: Rana muscosa (assembly GCA_029206835.1). Lineage (NCBI taxonomy): Eukaryota > Metazoa > Chordata > Amphibia > Anura > Ranidae > Rana > Rana muscosa. The sequence goes on from CM055121.1 coordinate 78,653,065, forward strand.
GGATTGTGCCTCGACCTATTCCCATTACTACTAAGTTGTTGCAAAAGAATCCAACTTAACCGTGCTGTATGTTTATTCGCTGAGAAGAATAAAACTGTGTTGGACCTATTCACTGTGTGGAACTCTGGTTACTAGGAGCAAAGGAATCAGGGACGAAGGACAGGACTTGACTCAAGGACACCTACACAAATCCCGATCTTTCTGGCCTTCACCTCTTCACTATGGAGGACATGGGCCGTGGTGTATCTCATCCCTCCCCCCAGCACTAACACCCCTAGACGAAGAAAGACAAGCCGAGAAAGAGAAGGGGAGAGACGGGTGAGGCCGCTACATAACATTTGATCATTTAGGAGTCCCAGCAGTCTATAGTGGGTCAGTAGAGTAAGCAACTACTTTGAAAGAAGCAAACCTAAAAGGATACTTAAGTACTCATGCTGGTAGAATTTGCCAGGTTGTTAGACACAATTCTTAAAATCTGGGAACTGTAGCTGTAGTTATCTAATTTAATATTCACTTAAAGGAAATATTAATACTATCTACGGGATAGTTAAAGGTGTTTTATGCCATTAAAATATAAGGAGGATTATTTGAAAATTATATAATCAAGCTTATCAATTTTGAGCATTTTATCCAACAAAGGAATAAGGTTTAAGAGATCTTTTCTGGACCTACCGGTATTTTGTTAGCACTGTATAGTCAGTCACTATACATATGTACACTAAAAACTGTAACCCTAGCATCCTAACATTTATCTCCTCCCTTTTAATCATAGACTTTTCACCCTTCTTATGCCGTGTACACACTATTGGTTTTACCGATGAAAACAGTCCGATGGACTTTTCTCATCGGACAAACCGATCGTGTATGGGCCCCATTGGTCTTTTTTCCATCGGTGAGAAAAAATAGAACATGTTTTAAATTTATCCGATGGGAAAAAAAAACGATAGCAAATTCCGATCGTCTGTGTGGAACTCCATCAGACAAAAAACCCACGCATGCTCAGAATCAAGTCGACGCATGCTCAGAAGCATTGAACTTCATTTTTCTCGGCTTGTCGGAGTGTTTTACGTCACAGCGTTTGGGACGGTCGGATTTTTGACTGATGGTGTGTAGGCAAGACTGATGGAAGTCAGCTTCATCGGATTTACGATGGAAAAATCCATCGGATTAGAATCCATAGGAAATCCAATCGTGTGTACAGGGCTTTAGTGTTCAATGTTAGTTTAGGAGCTTTAATTAAATTGACTTCTTCTTCAGATTTGTAGAAGAGCTTTAGCCCTGTATCATCTTATTTATGATATTTTTCCTAATACTGGAAGTGTGATTTAATGGGCAAATTGATCTTTTGTATATTATCGTTGCATTTGAACTTTTAAGTAGCATTTTTATATGCCCACAATATAATGACATAGAAAAATAAACCTCCTGACTTGTTTTGAAATATACGATCCTTCCTGTTCTGGATTGTGGCTCATAAATGTGCCTTCTTCAATACAGATGTCCCGAACTATTCGCCGGCGAATAGTTCCCAGCGAACATAGCTTGTTCGCGTTCGCCGCAGCGGGCGAACATATGCGATGTTCGGTCCGCCCCTATTCGTCATCATTGAGCAAACTTTGACCCTGTACCTCACAGTCAGCAGACACATTCCAGCCAATCAGCAGCATACCCTCCCTCCCAGACCCTCCCACCTCCTGGACAGCATCCATTTTAGATTCATTCGGAAGCTGCAGTCTTAGTGAGAGGAGGGACAGTGTAGCTGCTGCTGATTTAATAGGGAAATCTATAGCTAGGCCAGTGTATTCAGTGTCCACTCCAGTCCTGAAAGACTCATCTGATCTCTGCTGTAAGGACAGAGTCCTGACAGCACCCCAAAAAGCCCTTTTTAGGGCTAGTACATCAGTCTGCTTTTTTTTTTTTTCCTCTGTAATCTAATTGCAGTTGCCTGCCAGCGTGTGTGTATTCAGTGTCCACTCTAGTCCTGAAAGACTCATCTGATCTCTGCTGTAAGGACAGCGCCCTGACAGCACCCCAAAAAGCACCTTTTAGGGCTAGTACATCAGTCTGCTTTTTTTTTTCCTCTGTAATCTGATTGCAGTTGCCTGCCAGCGTGTGTGTATTCAGTGTCCATGCCAGTCCTGAAAGACTCATCTGATCTCTGCTGTAAGGACAGCGTCCTGACAGCACCCCAAAAAGCACTTTTTAGGGCTAATACATCAGTCTGCTTTTTTTTTTTTTCTCTGTAAACTAATTGCAGTTGCCTGCCAGCGTGTGTGTATTCAGTGTCCACTCCAGTCCTGAAAGATTCATCTGATCTCTGCTGTAAGGACAGCGTCCTGACAGCACCCCAAAAAGCACTTTTTAGGGCTAGTACATCAGTCTGCTTTTTTTTTTTCCTCTGTAATCTAATTGCAGTTGCCTGCCAGCGTGTGTGTATTCAGTGTCCACTCCAGTCCTGAAAGACTCATCTGATCTCTGCTGTAAGGACAGCGTCCTGACAGCACCCCAAAAAGCCCTTTTTAGGGCTAGTACATCAGTCTCTGCTTTTTTTTTTCCTCTGTAATCTAATTGCAGTTGCCTGCCAGCGTGTGTGTATTCAGTGATCACTCCAGTCCTGAAAGACTCATCTGATCTCTGCTGTAAGGACAGCGTCCTGACAGCACCCCAAAAAGCCCTTTTTAGGGCTAGTACATCAGTCTGCTTTTTTTTTTTCCCTCTGTAATCTAATTGCAGTTGCCTGCCAGCGTGTGTGTATTCAGTGTCCACTCCAGTCCTGAAAGACTCATCTGATCTCTGCTGTAAGGACAGCGTCCTGACAGCACCCCAAAAAGCACTTTTTAGGGCTAGTACATCAGTCTGCTTTTTTTTTTTTCCTCTGTACTCTAATTGTAGTTGCCTGCCAGCGTGTGTGTGTCAGGCTCACAGCGTATACTGTGCCCACTTGCCCAGTGCCACCACTCATATATCTTGTGTCACAGTAGATTACATTTTAAAAAAAAAACAACAATTTTGACTGCAATAGAATAACAGTCAGTTGCCTGGCAGCGTGTGTGTCAGGCCTACAACGTCTACTCTGCCATCTTCTGCCAGTGCACAGTGCCACACATATCTGGTGTCACAGTAGCTTGCACGCATAGTACAACTAAACTAATCTAAAAAAAATGACAGGCAGAGGCAGGCCACCCCGCAGGGGCTGTTTTGGTCATGGTGCTGTGATTCCCTTTGGCCCTAGAATAATGCCCAGTGTTCGAAAAGTTCTGAGGACATAGTTGACTGGCTAACACAGGACACCCAATCTTCTACAGCTTCCGCTCGGAACCTTGACGCACCATCCTCCTCCAGCTCAGCTTCAGGCACCTCTCAAGTTACCACTCTCCCGCCTGCCGCCACCACCAACACTAGCACCACAGCTGCCTCACTTGATCTGTCAGAGGAGTTATTTACACATGAGTTGGAAGAAATTACTGATGCGCAACCATTATTAACAGAGGATGTAGATAAAAGGGATATGTCTCAGTCAGGCAGCATTACATTACATGGACGTACGGTGTGATGATGATGATGTTGTACCCGCTGCTGCTTCCTTTGCTGAGTTGTCAGATACAAGTGAAGCGGTTGATGATGACGATGTGTCCGTGGATGTCACGTGGGTGCCCGCTTAAAGAGAAGAAGAACAGGGGGAAAGTTCAGATGGGGAGACAGAGAGGAGGAGGAGACGAGTTGGAAGCAGGGGTAGGTCGTCACAAGGAGCTAGTGGCACAGTCAGACAGCATGTATCGGCACCCGGGGTCAACCAGACAGCACGCCAATCAACACATGCTGTTGCCACCACCAGAATGCCGTCATTGCAAAGCTCAGCAGTGTGGCATTTTTTTTGTGTGTCTGCCTCTGATAACAGCGATGCCATTTGCAACCTGTGCCAAAAGAAACTGAGTCGTGGGAAATCCAACACCCACCTAGGTACAACTGCTTTGCGAAGGCACATGATCACACATCACAAACGCCTATGGGATCAACACATGATGACGAGTACAAGCAGCACACAAGCTCAAAGCCACCATCCTCCTCCTGGTCCAGCATCTTCAGCCACTGCTGTCCTCCTTGCCCCCTCTCAACCATCCGCCACTCCGTCTCTCGCCTTGAGCAGTTCCTGCTCATCTGCCCACAGTCAGGTGTCTGTCAAGGACATGTTTGAGCGTAAGAAGCCAATGTCACAGAGTCACCCCCTTGCCCGGCGTCTGACAGCTGGCTTGTCGGAACTCTTAGCCCGCCAGCTTTTACCATACAAGCTGGTGGAGTCTGAGGCCTTCAAAAAATTTGTAGCTATTGGGACACCGCAGTGGAAGGTACCCGGCCGAAATTTCTTTTCACAAAAGGCAATCCCCAACCTGTACTCTATTGTGCAAAAGGAAGTCATGGCATGTCTGGCATACAGTGTTGGGGCAAGGGTCCATCTGACCACTGATACCTGGTCTGCAAAGCACGGTCAGGGCAAATATATCACCTACACTGTGCATTGGGTAAACCTGCTGACGGCTGCCAAGCATGTAATGCGTGGCATGCAGAGGAGTTGGTGGTGACACCGCCACGACTTGCAGGCAGGCCTGCTGCCACCTCCTCTACTCCTCCTACTCCATCCTCTTCGATAACCTCCTCGGCTGAGTCTTCTTCTGCTGCTGCGTCTTGCTCCACATCAACTGCACCCCCCCAGCTCCCCAGGGGCTATTCCACATCCCGGATACGACAGTGTCACGCCGTCTTGGGGTTCACTTGCCTGAAAGCAGAGAGTCACACCGGACCAGCACTCCTGTCCGCCCTGAACGCACAGGTGGATCAGTGGCTGACTCCGCACCAACTGGAGATCGGCAAAGTGGTGTGTGACAACGGAAGCAATTTGTTGGCGGCATTGAATTTGGGCAAGTTGACACATGTGCCGTGCATGACACATGTGTTGAATCTGATTGTACAACGCTTTGTGCATAAGTACCCAGACTTACAGGACGTCCTCAAGCAGGCCAGGAAGGTGTGTGGCCATTTCAGGTGTTCCTACACGGCCATGGCGCTCTTTTCAGATATCCAGCGGCGAAACAACATGCCAGTGAGGCGCTTGATTTGCGACAGCCCGACACGTTGGAATTCAACACTCCTAATGTTCGACCGCCGGCTCCAACAAGAAAAAGCCGTCAATGAGTATTTGTATGACCGGGGTGCTAGGACAGCCTCTGCGCAGCTGGGAATTTTTTTGCCACGTTACTGGACGCTCATGCGCAATGCCTGTAGGCTCGTGCGTCCTTTTGAGGAGGTGACCAACCTAGTCAGTCGCACTGAAGGCACCATCAGCGACATCATCCCATTTGTTTTCTTCCTGGAGCGTGCCCTGCGAAGAGTGCTGGATCAGGCCGTAGATGAGTTTGAAGAGGAAGAGGAAGAGTTGTGGTCACCATCACCACCAGAAACAGCCTTATCAGCATCGCTTGCTGGACCTGCGGCAACGCTGGAAGAGGAGTCTGAGGAAGAGGAGTCAGAGGAGGAATGTGGCTTTGAGGAGGAGGAGGAAGACCAACCACAGCAGGCATCCCAGGGTGCTCGTCATCACCTATCTGGTACCCGTGGTGTTGTACGTGGCTGGGGGGAAGAACAGACCTTCAGTGAGATCAGTGAGGACGAGGAACAGGACATGAGTAGCTCGGCATCCAACCTTGTGCAAATGGGGTCTTTCATGCTGTCGTGCCTGTTGAGGAACCCTCGTATAAAAAGGCTGAAGGAGAACGACCTGTACTGGGTGGCCACGCTGCTAGACCCCCGGTATAAGCAGAAAGTGCCTGAAATGTTACCGAATTACCGGAAGTCGGAAAGGATGCAGCAGTTCCAAAATAAATTAAAAAGTGTGCTTTACACAGCGTATAAGGGTGATGTCACAGCACAACGGGAATCTACCAGGGGAAGAGGTGAAAGTAATCCTCCTCCTACCACGACCACGCCGGCAAGGACAGGACTCTTTACAGACGTGTTGTTGATGGAGGACTTGCGGAGCTTTTTAAGTCCTACGCATCGCCACTGCCCTTCGGGGTCCACCCTGAGAGAACGACTCGACCAACAGGTAGCAGACTACCTCGCCTTAACTGCAGATATCGACACTCTGAGCAGCGATGAACCCCTTGACTACTGGGTGTGCAGGCTTGACCTGTGGCCTGAGCTATCCCAATTTGCGATAGAACTTCTGGCCTGCCCCGCTTCAAGTGTCCTTTCAGAAAGGACCTTCAGTGCAGCAGGAGGTATTGTCACTGAAAAGAGAAGTCGCCTAGGTCAAAAAAGTCTAGATTACCTCACCTTTATTAAGATGAATGAGGCATGGATCCCGAAGGGACTGACAGTGGGTGATACATTTGACTAAAAAAGGCCTGATGAGATGAGCTGCCTTGGGCTAAAAATGGTCCACACGCTGCTGTATTTTATCTCTGCATGCCGGATGACTTGCGTGACTTATCCGCCACCAACTAGGGTTCAAGCCTGTCAGGTCACCTGTGGCCAGATGACAGATGCACACCGTAGGAGGACAGGAGTGCACCACAAGATAGTGAACCCTATGGCTGACTGCTGCGGATAGGAAACTGGGTGGTTGTGGAAAGCGGTACCAGAGGAGCACAAGCGGAATCCACAGGAAGCTAGAGCCGAGATTCCCCAGGGCGCGGAGTCTAAGACCCAGCAGGTCTTCACCAGAGCCTCTAGTGGTGAGGATGTTGCGCTGCAGCTAGGTCCAGGTCGCGGCCCCTAGAGTCTCCTAGCTCATGCCGCGTAGGGTAAGGGGGAAAGAGGGGAAGCAGCAGCACAGGATACAAGAATAGCAAAGGACAAGCTGAAGGACAAGGGTCACAAGCAGACAAGGATAAACAAAGGACAAGCCGAAGGTCAAGGGTCACAAGCAGACAGGGATAGTCAGGAACAAGCCAATATCGTAACAGAGAGACAGATGTAGCACACGGCAGGCAGAAACCCAAACACACAATGCTTAACAAACACGTTGATCAGCAAAGCAGGCTTGCAGTGCACAGGTTAATATAGTGTTCTGTGATAGGGCCTGGGGTGGAGTCAGGCTGGGAGGAGATTATAAAGGAAGCCAGGTGAAGGGGTCTGGCCTCTAAGATGAACACATGAGGAGGAAAGGTAAGATGGCAGACAGACATTAGTGCATATCCATGACAAAGCCGCAATGTTTTAGGGCACTTTCTGCCTGGAAAACATCAATTTTTCTGACCGCTGCTACAGCAGCGGCTGCAACAGTACCTAATTTTTCAGGCATGTGTACATGCCTAATTTTTCTGGCCTCTGGTGCTGCACTGTGGCTGCAAAAAAAAAAAAAAAGCACATACATGTGTCAATTCCCCTTCGTGATCGTTACCTTGTTGTGGTGACTGGTGAAGGGGCTTGCGTATCACAATTAAGCAACCACCTCCTATGAGTGTGTTGGCAATGGCAATGTTGGCACACCCCAGATGATAGGTCGTTGCTTCATTGTGAACAGACCAAAAGCGATCGGCTGGATAATTTTGCATAGAAAAAACATTAATTTTCTTTGTGATCATCTAAGGTGATCATTAAAGCCTTGCGGTTGTGCAAATGGACTGTTTGCGGTTGTTTGCGGTGCGTTAAACGGGGAGTTTGGTCTGTCACTGTAAAGCGGGCGTAACCCTTACACTACCTGATCGATACAACATCATACCTGATGTTTTAAAGCATGTTATTCCAAACAATTTAGGAATGTTAGGTGATTTATGCCCTTTATTGATTAAAACCCGACTCTGCGTCAATTACGTAATTTTCCATGGGAGTTTTGCCATGGATCCCCCTCCGGCATGCCACAGTCCAGGTGTTAGTCCCCTTGAAACAACTTTTCCATCACTATTGTGGCCAGAAAGAGTCCCTGTGGGTTTTAAAATTCGCCTGCCTATTGAAGTCTATGGCGGTTCGCCCGGTTCGCCCGTTCGCGAACATTTGCGGAAATTCGCTGTTCGCGAACGGAAAATGTTATGTTCGCGACATCACTATTCTTCAATGTACTACTACAATGGCTTCTAGATCTGAGTCTGTTATATACAGTTGTTTATCCTTCTCTGTTTTTAAAGTCTTGGTCATTTGAGCTGTTTCATCGAAGTTTAAGGAACTGGCTATAGTTAACTGATTTAATTAAAGATGAGGATGAGCAATAGATGATTGTGAAAGGCTCTTTTCGGCTGTCTTTTTAAATGTATGTTTGTTAAAGCGGAACTCCACCCAAGTTCCACCCTTTCTCCTCCTGCAGTTTTCTGGGACACATAACAGGTCCCAGAAGACTACAGGACCATTCACGAGGCTTGGCTTGGCTCACAAATGCACAGTAGGAAACCAGGTGTGAAGCCATAAGGCTTCACTGCTTGTTTCCCTTACTTGAGATACCAGCACCTGCACCCGAAGCCGATTAAAAAATCAGTTTGTGTGAGGACATCACTGGATCCCTTGACAGGTAAGTGGCCTTACATTAAAAGTCTGCAGCTACAGTATTTGTAGGGGGGAGCCTGGAGCTCCTCTTTAAAAAAAAAAAAATCAGTTGACATAGACCTGCAATTTAGATCCTGTTTCTACCAAAATTTACATTGAAACGCTGATTTTTAACTTACCGTATATACTCGAGTATAAGCCGACCCGAATCTAAGCCGAGGCACCTAATTTTACCCCAAAAAATTGGGAAAACTTATTGACTTGAGTATAAGCCTAGGGTGTCCATCTGCATGCCTCACTGTGCCTTACTTTGCCTCACTTTGTCCATGTCTCACTGTGTCCATGCCTCACTGTGTCCATGCCTCACTGTGCCCATGCCTCACTGTGCCCATGCCTCACTGTGCCCATGCCTCACTGTGTCCATGACTAGACTGACATTTAACATGGGAGTCTATGGAAGGAGAACATGTGCGCCAAGTTTCGGGTCTAGGGGACCTACGACCCTGGTCCTGGGTCCCCAAATTCACCGGGGCTACATGTGTGCCAAGTTTGGGGTCCAGGGGACCTACGACTGCCCGGTACCGGGTCCGCAAATTCACCGGAGAAATTACTGTTTAACATGGGAGTCTATGGAAGGAGTGCCCGGGTTTGAAAAATCGGTGCTCCCCGGCCGTAGGTCCCCCGGACAACAAACTTTGAAAACCTGTAGAGGAGAAATGGGGCTACATGTGTGCCACGTTTGTGGTCCAGGGGCCTTACGACTGCCCAGTACCGGGTCCCCAAATCACCAAAGAAATGGCCGTTTAACATGGGAGTCTATGGAAGTGGTGCCTGGATTTGAAAAATCGGTGCTCCCCGGCTGTAGGTCCCCCGGACAACAAACTTTGCACACTTGTAGAGGAGGAGTGGGGCTACATGTGCGCCAAGTTTGGCACACACGCGGCTGGTAACGGGTCCCCAAAGTCCGGGAGATCAGGCGCAAAAAGGTGACTCAAGTATAAGCCGAGGGGGGCATTTTCAGCACAAAAAAATGTGCTGAAAAACTCGGCTTATACTCGAGTATATACGGTAGTCATAAACTTGTTCTTTACTCATCCATATGACAAGGATGGCATCAACATACATGCGTCACATAGCAGAGATATATTTACTAGTTCAGGTCAGAAAAAATTGTGCTTTTCCACCCCCGAGATACAGATTGGCATCCCAAAGCACATTTCCAGTGTATGCCCACATCACTTGCGCTGTACGTCTATGATGTCATCACCTCTGCAGATGTGTGATGCAGGTGTTTGGTGGAAGATATAAGAAGAAAAGGGCCACTGAGCCCTTCTTTTTCTCCTTGGCACACCACTGGAAACATCACCTTTATTTTTCTGTCGACATTCCCGCAGTCTGGATGTAAGTCTGCACTTTCTGGTTTATATTGGATCTGGGGGGGGGGGGGGGGGGGCAATTTTTCCTTGCTGTGCTTTATGGATATTTTTTTTTACTTTCTTCCCCTGGGGTAAATGGTACCAAGATGTTTATGTATAGTATGTTTTTTTAAGGGCTGTGGATTTAATGTTTATGCAACGTCAGCATAAGCCTTCAGATAAGGTATGTATGGTATATTGTCATGATGCATTTGGATTGATCGTAACATGTATGGAAAACATAAAAAAAAAAAGTCTTATGTAATAATAAGATGCAGGTTCACACAACTTGGGTGTATAGAGTGTTTCACATTCTTTGCTAAATATCTCATCAGTAGATTTATTATACAGGACTAGGGTTGAGCAGACCCGAACTGTAAAGTACCGAACTTTTGTTTTTTTGGGTCCCAGACCCGAACCCGAACAATTGACTGTATGTTCGGGTTTGGGTCCAGTGTTCGGCAATATGCATGTAAAGCAGCGCTTGTTTCCCGTGCTTAGAACTGTCCCTGCACAAAGTGTCATTTCTGAAGGAAAAAAAGTCATTTAAAACTCACTCGCGGCTATAATGAATTGTCGGCTCCAGGCAATACATAGAAAAGTCATTGATAAAAAAAAAAAAAAAGCGTGGGGGTCCCCCCAAATTCAATTATCAGGCCCTTCAGGTATGGATATTAAGGGGAACCCTGCCGCAATTAAAAAAAAAATGTGTGCGGTTCCCCCCAAATATCCATATCAGGCCCTTCAGGTCTGGTATGGATTTTAAGGGGAACTCCACCCCAAATTGAAAAAAAATGGAGTGGAGTACCCCCAAAAATCCAGACCAGACCCTTTATCCGAGCATGCAACCTGGCAGGCCGCAGAAAAAGAGGGGGGGATGAGAGAGCGCCCCCCCCCTCCTGAACCGTACCAGGCCACATGCCCTCAACATGGGGAGGATGTCCCCATGTTGATGGGGACAAGGGCCTCATCCCCACAACCCTTGACCGGTGGTTGTAGGGGTCTGCGGGGAGGGGGCTTATCCGAATCTGGAAGACACCTTTAACAATTTTGTGTGGACAGCGATGGACATCGGATCGCAGTGGGACACTGGATTTCATCGCTGGAATGTTTGTTTTTTTTGTTTTTAATAAAGGACTTTCCCAACAGTGTCTGTTTATTTTTTAACAATTTTTTTACACTTTCTTTGTGAAATGGTAGGTACCCCATTACCAATTCAGATGGGGGGGCCGGGATCTGGGGGTCCCCTTTGTTAAAGGGGTCTTCCAGATTCCGATAAGCCCCCTGCCCGCAGACCCCCACAACCACCAGGCAAGGGTTGTGGGGATGAGGCCCTTGTCCCCATCAACATGGGGACATCCTCCCCATGTTGAGGGCATGTGGCCTGGTACGGTTCAGGAGGGGGGGGGCGCTCTCTCGTCCCCCCCTCTTTTCCTGCGGCCTGCCAGGTTGCGTGCTCGGATAAAGGGTCTGGTCTGGATTTTTGGGGGTACTCCACGCCATTTTTTTTCCAATTTGGGGTGGAGTTCCCCTTAAAATCCATACCAGACCTGGTATGGTATGGATATTTGGGGGGAACCGCATGCATTTTTTTATTTTTTTTGCGGCAGGGTTCCCCTTAATATCCATACCAAACCTGAAGGGCCTGGTAATTGAATTTGGGGGAACCCCCACGCTTTTTTTTTTTATCAATGACTTTTCTATGTATTGCCGGGAGCCGACAATTCATTAATAGAGTGAGTTTTAAATGACTTTTTTTCCTTCAGAAATGACACTTTGTGCAGGGACAGTTCTAAGCATGGGAAACAAGCGCGAATAGTCCTCAGAAGTTCGGGTCCCCATTGACTTCAATGGGGTTCAAGTTCGGTCCCGAACTCAAACTTTTTTCCGAAGTTCAGCCGAACCCGTCGAACCCGAACATCCAGGTGTCCGCTCAACTCTATACAGGACTATGCATATGCTTGGACCTGCTTTTTCTCTCTTTATCAACAGTAATTTTTATTAACACTGAGTATTTTTGGTGACATATATGAAATAAAGCAAGAACACATTTCAAAAGTAAATTTGATGATTATAATATTGATCATTCACACCTCAATGTCCACTGTTTTTATATATATATATATATATATATATATATATATATATATATAAATGTAGCGGGTGTTTGAATTTAAGGGAGGCATCTGGGTGGTAGTGTAACCCAGATGCACAAATTGCTAGGGGATCCGAGACCTTTTTCTGGTTCTTGGAGGACTCTGGTGGTGTGAGGTTCCTTGCGGTCTACGGGTGGCGCTGTTGCCCTGGGCCGGAGCTGAACTCACACCACAAGACTGTACCTTTTTGTCCTCCCCTGAAGCTGGTACAGCGGGGCGGGGAACCCGCTGTGACGCAAAGGGAGAGGGGATAAAAGGGGCGGACGCCCTTACCACGGGGTTCAGAGTGGAGAGTTCAGAGAGGGAGTCGGAGGACTCGGCCGCACCCAGGCACCTTCAGCTTGGGTGCTGGCGTTCCAGTGCTCCAGGCCTAGGTGCTCTTGACCTGGCCGGAGCGGAGATGGAGTCCATCCCAAGCACCTTTTAGCCTGGGGTGAGGTACTATGGCGGATGCCTGGGGCTCAGTACCTTCGACTGAGTTCCGCGAGGGTGGAGGAATCCGAGGGGGCCCTAACTCCTTGGGTGCCCGTGTCTGAGTTCGTGAGATCTGGTGTGCGGAACTTCTCTGGACAGTCCGGCGCAGCATCGCTGGTGACAGAGAGGCCTCCGGTTTCTCCCTTGGACGGATTTCCTTCCCCTGACAGGGGACGTGCTAGCGAAGGTAATTCACGTTCTACCTCACATAGTCAGTGGCAGTGACTATTTACCACTGGTGATACCACAGTGGTTAGCCACAGAAGGGAAAGGATTGTGCCTCGATCTATCCCCCATTATTACTCAGTAGAGGAAACTGTTTGTTGTTTGCCAAGAAGAATAAAACTGAGTTGGACCTATTCACTGTGTGGAACTCTGGTTACTAGGAGCAAAGGAGTCAGGGACGAAGTACTGGACTTGACTCTAGGACACGTACACAAAACCCAATCTTCTGGACTTCACCTCTTAGCTATGGAGGACATGGGCCGTGGTGTATCGAGTATGAGAAGGGGAGAGAGGGGTGAGGCCGCTACACGTGGGGGCTCGTCCGGGATGTGTGTGGTGTCTGAACTTGAACTTTGCTGCCTGGAGGAGTTCCGAGTAGGTCGGCCATATTGGCCAACGCGCCACGAGGCAACCCATAGCTGCGTAGTTCGTGGGCGGGGAGAGGAGAAAGCCTGCGAACAAGTGCAGAGTGTGGGAGGAGTCTGGCCATGTGGACGTACGCACGTGGAGATTCCGGCGCGTGTGGGTCAGTGCGCAATGGAGCAGCAAAGAGAGAAGATGACTTCAACCACTCCATGGATTTCAGCTTCTTCTTTCACGGACATGACTTCTCTGGCTGCTCCGATCATGGGTACGGGGATAAGACTAAGGCCCCGGGGGCGATTGGCTCTGTACACCTGCAGAGACATGGAGGCCCTCGGTGTGATCTGTCCCGGCTGTTCGGGACTGGTGGTCCAGCTGAAGCCATTCGGGTGATGTGAGGTCTGCAAGGAGTTTCTCTTTGAGGTGGAACCATCCACAGAAAAGCCTCGGGCTTTCCACCTCATCTACCTCACAGGGACTGCCACTCCGGAAGGAGAGATCGATGCTGGTGCATTTCCCCTGCGCACTGATCCGGGCGAAGTGACTGCCCAAGCGGAGATGAAAAGAGAAAAATCTGAGGATGCTGCCTCGGTCACCAGCAGCTCCCTGCTCCGACCACCGAAGAGGAAAGTCGGCTTAGTGATGGCCTCGTGTGGTCGTGGAAGAGCTTCGCCCCGCTGCTTGCCTGGCCTGGATGGATCCGGAGGGAAGAGTAATGGACATCCCTGTTCTTCTGAAGGCCCAGGTGAGCCAGGGGTTGGGACTGTCTGTGTGGTTAAAAGTGGCGGAAGCCCACAGTCGGTAGAGGCCGTCAAGGGAGATAGTTCCGTGACTGGGAATTATCTGCCCGCTGAATGCTACGACATCTCAGACCTGGATTCATTGTCTGACAATGGCAATGATGGGGAGATAGACGAAATCTTCCACCAGAAGGGATGGAACAAGATGGAGCTACCCTCGTCCCGTGTCACAAGGGACCTGCCCATGTCTACTGGAGATAGTACACCCGGGTGGAGGCCTCGGTGCCTAGGGAAGAATCTGGTCCCCTGTCAGGGATTCCTCTTCTGGACTCAACATCCATTTCACCTGTTCCTGTTGTGGGAGTGCAACGCAAGTCACTGCGGGCTCCTAGGCCCAGATCTACCGAGGTAGTGAACGCACCTCGCCACCCAGAAGCGATTGTTCCGCCTGGAGAAGGAGACCGGGCCACCATGCCACCTTTGTCAAGGCTGCAGCATCTTTTCGGCCAGAAGGTTGCCCAAGAGTATGGGTGGGAATACCCGTACCTGCCTCGAGAACTGCTCTACGAGGTGGAAGTTTTTTGCCAAAGATGGTATGATACCTTTGTGTGGGACAAACTTAAAGTACCGCAAGCACGGCGATACCTTTCTTGTTCACCAACGGTCACCAAGAAGTTCCAGGACTGTAAAGCTAAGTGGATGCTGGGAAGGCATATCCATGCGGACACAGTGGTGATTTGCCGCAAGGAAGGAGGAAATTCTGAGTACCATGTGGAGGCTTTGGACAGACATTTGAAGCCTGTGTTCCTGCCGCATCCAAGGTTTTACCTTTAGGAGAAAAGGAAAGACTCCTGTGTGTTCTTTTTGCTGTTCATTGAAGAACTTTCTGGAGTGCCTTCACCGGAACACAAGGACTGTGCCCTAGTTTTTTTTGCATTTTGAGCAGTTCTACTCTTTGAAGAAATGGGAGCTGTCATTGTTTTGTTCTCCCTCTTTCTCCCTGCACTTCAGAGAAATCAGTGACTTTGGGGTTTTAGTCAGTGTAGAGTCACAGAGAAATGATCAAGCGAGAAAAAGTTCATCTGGAAGTGATGAGTGACTTGACCGCGGCATTGTCACCAGGTGGCAGTGTTGCACAACGATTGTTTTTTTTTTTTACATTATGCAGCACTCATTGGAGTGAGTGGGTTTCTTTTCGGATAGACCCATTCATTCCAAGCAGACACACATATATTGTTAGGATGTATGTTTCTTTTCTTTCCCTCTGCAGGAGACTCGTCTATCAAGGCTGCTGAGAATGGGTGGTCCTTAGATAGCCAGGGGGAGGGAAGAATGTAAATGTGTGAGATATGTAAAGTGTTTTATTGGAAAGTTTTATAGTTGTACTGTTTTAAGTTTTCCCTTTCCCATTCAGGTCTTGGCACAATTCAGGGTTAAATTGTGTAGTTTGGTTTCTGGGCTGAACTTACGTCACCACCCTTGTGGGATGTGAGTTTGTACCAGACACTGGGGACCAGTGTCAAATCACCAGGGGGAGAGTGTAGCGGGTGTTTGAATTTAAGGGAGGCATCTGGGTGGTAGTGTAACCCAGATGCACAAATTGCTAGGGGATCCGAGACCTTTTCCTGGTTCTTGGAGGACTCTGGTTGTGTGAGGTTCCTTGCGATCCACGGGTGGCGCTGTTGCCCTGGGCCGGAGCTGAACTCACACCGCAAGACTGTACCTTTTTGTCCTCCCCTGGAGCTGGTACAGCGGGGCGGGGAACCCGCTGTGACGCAAAGGGAGAGGGGATAAAAGGGGCGGACGCCCTTACCACGGGGTTCAGAGTGGAGAGTTCGGAGTGGGAGTCGGAGGACTCGGCCGCACCCAGGCACCTTCAGCTTGGGTGCTGGCGTTCCAGTGCTCCAGGCCTAGGTGCCCTTGACCTGACCGGAGCGGAGATGGAGTCCATCCCAGGCACCTTTAGCCTGGGGTGAGGTACTATGGCGGATGCCTGGGGCTCAGTACCTTCGACTGAGTTCCGCGAGGGTGGAGGAATCCGAGGGGGCCCTAACTCCTTGGGTGCCTGTGTCTGAGTTCGTGAGATCTGGTGTGCGGAACTTCTCTGGAAAGTCCGGTGCAGCATCGCTGGTGACTGAGAGGCCTCCAGTTTCTCCCTTGGACGGATTTCCTTCCCCTGACAGGGGTCGTGCTAGCGAAGGTAATTCACGTTCTATCTCACATAGTCAGTGGCAGTGACTATTTACCACTGGTGATACCACAGTGGTTAGCCACAGAAGGGAAAGGATTGTGCCTCGATCTATCCCCCATTATTACTCAGTAGAGGAAACTGTTTGTTGTTTGCCAAGAAGAATAAAACTGAGTTGGACCTATTCACTGTGTGGAACTCTGGTTACTAGGAGCAAAGGAGTCAGGGACGAAGTACTGGACTTGACTCTAGGACACCTACACAAAACCCAATCTTCTGGCCTTCACCTCTTAGCTATGGAGGACATGGGCCGTGGTGTATCTCATCCCTCTCCCCAGCACTGAGACCCCTAGACGAAGAAAGACAAGCCGAGTATGAGAAGGGGAGAGAGCGGTGAGGCCGCTACATATATATATATATATATATATATATATATATATATATTGTAGCAGAGCGTCCCTGAGAGAGACAGGAAAAGTCCTGTTCGGGGTTTATACATCTCCCAGGCTCCTCTCTTATACGTTTAGGGATCTCTGATCCAGTATCCAGTTCAGGTGTTGGTCCTCTCTCCCAGGTCAATTAAAAGCTCACCTGAGCAGACAGCCTTTGCTCTGCCTGGGAAACACAGACAACGCTGGTCTGTGAGAGCAAGAAGGTTGGTGAAAACTGTTAATCAGTTAATGTGGAAGCTGGCAAGCTGTAGGCTTGTTTAGCCTGGTAGTGAGGGCCTGTATATACCGTATAGTTAGAGCCGAGACACGGCTAGGGTTTGGTTTAATTATTTTTTGTTCTGTTTGTTTTTCTGCACACTGTACAGCACCTGTCAATAGACTTTGTATATAGCACCAATAAACAACACTGTTTTTTCACTTATCCCATGGACTTGGTATCTGTGCCTGCTCATCCCAGGGAGCTTTTGTACCTGCTACCTGTCCCCCAGGTTACATATGGTGGAGACTGCGACCAGCTGTAGTAAGTTACTATTTAAAAGGCCAGTACCTAAAGTGACAACATGGAGGAAATCCTCAAACAAATGCTGTTATTCAAAGCTGCACAACTGCAAACTAATGCTGCACTGCAGCAAGCAAACGCTATCGCACAGGAGCAAACCAAGGTGCTGTGCCAAAAGATTGGTGCTGTACAGGAGCAATCACAGCTTGCCACTGCTGCAAAAGCGGATAGGAAAACCCTTACTGAGGTTGTGGACCTCAGTAAGAGTTCTACCTATTCTACCAATAAAGCTCTGCTGTTCATCTTATATTATATGTAGTATTTAATTGCTGCCACTATAGTTCATTTAAAGTCCCACCTCCTGTTCGTTCCCCTCTAGACACAATTGGGATGGAATTGTTTGACCTTACCGGGCCATACTTTTAATATAAAGTCCCCAGGAATGGAAAATACATAGCCTTTCCAGGCTTTGGATTCCTGAAAGTCCCTAATATCCTCAACCTCTTTCTCAACATAATTTAGGGATGGAACTAGTGGCCACGCTCTACCCTTATAACAATCTGCATCCTTTGACCTAATGTTAGCTTCCCCTGTCTTTATTCGTTTAATATTTTACCCCCTTTTTATAATTGTACCGCCGTTCATATTTACTCATAGTTCTACAGGACAGAGCAATCCCTTGTTGCCATCCTATCATGGTATTGCTGGTGTTGGTTAGTCACATTGACTTCTGGTTTTCCTCTCACCTGGGGGCCGTGACGTGCTCTGCGGGCCTCCGCCCAGCCCCGCCCCTCTGGGCCGTGGCTGGGCGGATGCGCCGTCATTGCACGTCAGTGTCACGCATCCCACGCTGGACGAGCGGCGCTATTGGCGCCGCTGCGTCCATCTGTAACTGGTTTTCACATTCATAAGCATTGGAGGGAGATCTCGGTTGCCGATTGGCCGGAGACCACGCTCTGACTGACGGCGCCCGACCTCTACACCATGCATCACGGCGTGACGTTGGTGGGCGTTCCCATGGTGAGGTACTTATGGGCACCACTCTGGGCGGTCTGTCACTTGAGGCTCTCTGTTCCCCGGATCACACACCCATTGGAATCCACTCCTCCTGATGTCCAGATCACTCTCTTCATTGAGGTAACCTGACTCTTCTCCTCACGGTTTATTTTTTCATTTTCCAGCACCTCCTTGGTTTCTCCCTGGGTCACTCACCATTTTCACCTCCCCTTTCCTTTCCATTCACCTTCATGGGTCAACCTCCTTCACCTTAGCCCTTACTCTATTACCACTTTACCATCCTCTCAGTCCCTCCCTTTTCACTTTTACTCACTACCAGCTTCATTCTAACCACTTGCCAATTCACCACAGAGCTGCCTTGTGTGTTCCCACCGACTCCAGGTGCTGCTCTATGGGTCCTTTCCTTCGAGATGTCCGCCACGGCTCCCGGTTGGAGGTGTTCCCGGATACATGTGACACCCCACCATTGCCATACCTATTTAGTGTACTTCAACTAGTAAGTACCAACTAACTGTTGGTTTCTTTATTATAGTCTGTCCATGTTGCTTTTGCTTTTTTATTTAATTACTACCTACCATTCTTATTATAGACACATCACGTGCATGCTCCTGACGAGTGGCGTTCGGCCACGAAACGCGTAGAGCCTCAATATGCTGTGTCCTTATTTCAAGTTACCATGCTATACCCACTCCTCAGGCTCAGTGAAGCCATAGGTCCTGCAGGCAGTACTGTTTATTACTTACTCAACCCTGTGCTTGTGGTGAACCACGGAACTTTATTCTAGTCTCCTTGAGACAACATTGTTATTATTATGCCTATGTCAAATATTGCCAATTTTTATTCTTATCTGTGCTTCAATATGAGACACATTATTGTGTCAATTTCATATGTATTACCAGTATTATGTATATCGCTGTATTTGAACTATGAAATGGTTACCTATTCTACCAATAAAGCTCTGCTGTTCACCTTACATTATATGTAGTATTTAATTGCTGCCACTATAGTTCATTTAAAGTCACACCTCCTGTTCGTTCCCCTCTAGACACAATTGGGATGGAATTGTTTGACCTTACCGGGCCATACTTTTCATATAAAGTCCCCAGGGATGGAAAATACATAGCCTTACCAGGCTTTGGATTCCTGAAAGTCCCTAATATCCTCAACCTCTTTCTCAACTGAGGTTGTGGAGACGCTAGCACAGGGGTCACCTGCGAAAATTAATGATATTGGAGACAAGCCCTCAGCCATCCATGTGGGTCGCTTTCTTTCTAAGATGAATGCAGATGACGATCCAGAGGCCTTCCTACTAACGTTTGAAAAGACCGCTGAGAGGGAAGGTTGGCCTCAAACCCAGTGGGCAGGACTGATTGCCCCCTTGCTTTCTGGAGAATCGCAGAAGGCCTACTATGATAAGGTCAAGCGGGAAATCCTGGCGCGACTTGGTGTCACCTTGGCTGTTCGAGGTCAGCGGGTCCACAGCTGGTTCTTCCAAGATGAGAGGCCCCCAAGATCAGATGTTTTATCTAATCCACCTGGTGCGGAAATGGCTACAGCCAGAGTCCCTGTCTGCGCCACAAATAGTGGAGCGTGTGGTCATGGACCAATCCCTGAGGTCACTGCCAATTCCCCTGCAAAGGTGGGTGAGTCAAGGAGACCCCAAGTCAGCAGACAACCTGGTGGAGCTCGTTGAGAGGTACTTTGCTGCGGAGAACCTGGTCACCACCTCTACAGCCGCACGGACTTTCCACCCAAAGCCACGGTCTCCCCAGGTAACCGGTAAGACTGTTCCTGGGGAAGTGGGTGGTAAGCATGGCAAGGAAATAGGGGGGAGGATTTTTGGTGCCAGGACTGAAGTTTGGCGTCCCAAACAAGGGAAGCCACTGCCTGTCAGCAAACCAGACTGGGGAAACATCAGGTGTTTTTGATGCCAAGAACTGGGACATGTTTCAGCAAACTGTCCATTGACAGATGAACCAATGCAGTGTGATCTATCTATTAGAAGGCAGTCTATGTTTGCTGCTGTTTCATGCGCTGCAGTGTCAAATGTGGGAAAACACATTTGTCAAATTACTGTTAATAAGCCTATTACGGCCTTGCTGGACTCTGGAAGTCTAGTGACTTTGGTTACAGCTGAGATGGTTGAAACTGTGAATTTTCATGCTAAAAAAGTTGCTGTGATCTGTGTACATGGTGATACCCGGGAGTATCCTATAGCCACTGTTCAGTTTAAAACGGGCTTAGGAACGGTGACCCATTCGGTCGGACTTGTACCCCACTTGGTGCATGAGGCTATCATTGGTAGGGACTTCCCTAAGTTTTGGGAACTGTGGGATCGTCCCGACCCGGTCGCAGTACCTGACTCAGTCGCAGAGCCAGAACTCCTGGCCACTACTGACATTGTGGGTTCAGGGGACTCCTCTCAGGGCTCTCTGGGTTATCCTTTCTCAGTTATGGCAGGAGAGCTGGAGGGGCCTGAAAAAGTCCCCACAACCAGTAGAGCTGGACAGCCGTCTGCTGAATCTGAGCCTACGTTGGAGTTTGCTGATCTTAATGTGCACAAGGAAAATTTTGGTACTGAGCAGAGAAAAGACCCTACCCTTGCCAGGGCCTGAGAAAATGAAATGGTGATTAATGATGTACCCGTGGAACCAGGGAACAGGCCCTGTTTTCCATATTTCTGCAGCAATGAGGATTTACTGTATCGTGTATGTAAAACTAATGATGAAGTGGTTGAACAGTTGGTAGTCCCTAAGCCATACAGACGGGTGGTGTTGGAACTTGCCCATGGGCACTTGCTAGGAGGCATTTAGGGGTTGAGAAAACCACTGAAAGTGTGTTGTGCAGGTTTTACTGGCCTGGGATACAGAAAAATATCGAGAATTATTGTCAATCCTGTCCTGTGTGTCAGATGTCAGCCCCACGGCCCCACTTCCGAAGTCCTTTAGTGCCCTTGCCCATTATTGAAGTGCCCTTTGAGAGGATTGCCATGGACCTTGTGGGTCCGCTCCCCAAATCTGCCCGCGGTCATCAGCATATCCTCGTGATCATGGATTACGCTACCCGTTACCCCAAGGCCGTTCCCTTACGCACCGCGTCTGCTAAAAACATTGCCAAAGAGCTGTTTATGGTGTTCAGTTGGGTTGGCGTCCCTAAAGAAGTCCTTACAGACCAGGGAACCCCATTCAAGTCACGAATAACTAGGGAGCTGTGCAAGTTATTTAAGGTGACGCAGTTGCGAACCTCGGTGTACCATCCTCAAACGGATGGCTTGGTGGAACACTTCAATAAGACATTAAACAGTATGTTAAAAAAGGTTGTTGACAAGGATGGGAAAAACTGGGACTTCCTAAAACCATACTTGATGTTCGCCATCAGGGAAGTTCCCCAGTCCTCTACGGGGTACTCGCCATTTGAGCTGCTTTATGGGAGACACCCTCGGGGACTCTTAGACATAGCCAAGGAAACTTGGGAGGGGGAGCAAACACCCCACAAAAGTGTCATTGAGCATATCGCTCAAATGCAGGACAGGATTGCAGCAATCATGCCGGTGGTAAAAGAACACTTATTGCAGGCCCAAGCAGCCCAACAGAAAATATACAACAGGGGGGCCCAACTCTGTGTTTTCTCACCTGGTGACAGGGTCCTCGTGTTAGTTCCCACTGTTGAGAGCAAGTTCCTGGCTAAGTGGCAGGGTCCCTTTAAAGTAATTGAAAGAGTTGGGGAGGTCAATTACAAAGTCTATCAACCAGGTAAAAGGAAGCCCGAACAGATTTACCACATAAACCTGTTAAACCCCTGGAAGGATAGACTGGCATTAACTGCGAGGTCCCTACCGGGAACGCCTAAGGGTACTGGGTCCCCTCTGGTCCCTGAGGTCACGATTCCAGACACCCTGTCATATTCCCAAAAACAGGAAGCTAGAGAGTTCCTGATAAGGAATAGAAATACATTTTCAGAGTTACCTGGCACGACTTCATTAGTTCAGCATGATATTGTTTCTGAACCTGGGGTCCGTGTCAAGCTTAAACCGTACCGAATTCCTGAAACGAGGAAAAAGGACATCAGTGATGAAGTTAAAAGAATGTTGGAGCTAGATGTCATTGAGGAGTCCAATAGTGACTGGTCTAGCCCCATCATGTTAGTCCCAAAACCGTGGTACTTGGAGATTTTGTAACGACTTCAGGAAGCTTAATGCAGTGACAAAGTTTGACACGTACCCAATGCCCAGGGTAGGCGAACTTATAGACCGACTTGGCAAGGCTCGCTATCTGACCACTTTGGACTTGACAAAAAGCTATTGGCAAATACCCCTGACTGGATGCGCCAAAGAGAAGACTGCATTTGTGACCACGGAGGGTTCCTTTCAATATAAAAAGATGCCTTTTGGGTTGCAAAATGCCCCTGCAACATTTCAGAGGGCCATGGACAGGACCCTAAGACCCCACCGACAGTATGCAGCAGCCTATCTAGATGACATAGTGGTATATAGCACTGACTGGGAGTCTCACTTGCCCCGTGTCCAGGCTGTCCTTGATTCCCTCTTCAAAGAAGGTTTTACGGCAAATCCAAAAAAATGTTCCATTGGTCTAGAGCAAGCCAAGTATTTGGGTTACACTGTTGGCCGTGGTGTCATAAAACCCCAGGTGAATAAAATAGAAGCCATCCAGGAGTGGCCACGTCCTGCAAACAAGAAGCAGGTCAGGGCCTTTCTTGGGATTGCGGGATATTATAGAAGGTTTATCCCAAATTTTGCAACTATAGCTGCCCCACTGACAGACCTTATGAAAGGGAAAGACTCTGTAATGGTGAAATGGTTCCCAGTAGTGGAGGAATCTTTCCAAGTCCTGAAGAAGGCTCTTTGTGCACAGCCAGTATTGTTCTGCCCCGATTTCTCCAAAGACTTTTTGGTTCAAATGGATGCGTTTGATGTTGGTATCGGGGCAGTACTATCACAGGTATACAATGGGGAAGAACACCCTGTGGTCTACCTAAGTAGAAAGCTCAATGACCATGAGAAAAAGTATGCAGTCATTGAAAAGGAATGTTTAGCCATAAAGTGGGCTGTGGACGCGCTCAGGTACTACTTGTTAGGGCGCCAGTTCAAATTAATAACTGACCATGCTCCCCTGAAATGGATGGCCCAAAAGAAGGAAACTAATAGACGGGTGAACCGGTGGTTTTTGGCTCTACAGGATTATTCCTTTTCTGTAAAACAAAGGTCGGGGGTTGAGATGGGGAATGTAGATGCCCTGTCCCGTGTTTACTCCTGTTGAGCCACAGGTGTTCCAACCCTGGGGTTGAAACAAGGGGGGAGGATATGTAGCAGAGCGTCCCTGAGAGAGACAGGAAAAGTCCTGTTTGGGGTTTATACATCTCCCAGGCTCCTCTCTTATACGTTTAGGGATCTCTGATCCAGTTCAGGTGTTGGTCCTCTCTCCCAGGTCAATTAAAAGCTCACCTGAGCAGACAGCCTTTGCTCTGCCTGGGAAACACAGACAATGCTGGTCTGTGAGAGCAAGAAGGTTGGTGAAAACTGTTAATCAGTTGATGTGGAAGCTGGCAAGCTGTAGGCTTGTTCAGCCTGGTAGTGAGGGCCTGTATATACCGTATAGTTAGAGCCGAGACACGGCTAGGGTTTTGTTTAATTATTTTTTGTTATGTTTGTTTTTCTGCACACTGTACAGCACCTGTCAATAGACTTTGTATATAGCACCAATAAACAACACTGTTTTTTCACTTATCCCATGGACTTGGTATCTGTGCCTGCTCATCCCAGGGAGCTTTTGTACCTGCTACCTGTCCCCCAGGTTACAATATATATATATATATATATATATATATATATATATATATATATATACTGTATACAGTTAATTGTTTTTCTAAGTCCATGGAATTATCATTTTTCAAAAGCCAAGCTATAGAAATTCTGACCAAGGCCACAATATTATAGCATTCAATATTTGGGAGCCCCAAACCAACCTGCTTTGTAATTAAATTAAACCATTATTTATTTTTAGTAGCGCTAGACTCAAACTAGATTGGAACAACAAAAAATTAATATGTCGTGCTTGATTCACCACACATATACAGTGCATGAATCCATTGATGGTAACACATAGACTGATAAGTGATTGTGAACAAACCTGAACCTAATGATCAAATTAAGTAAAAATACACATACAAATATTACAAAAATGAACAAATATATGTGGGATAAATTCCAAATGTGACACACCAAGGCGTCAGTCCATGTGTGAAAAACAGTGTTAAAGTCCAAATAAATGCTATAATAAAAACACCCGTGCAAAAAATAAATAAATTCCAGATTCCACCGTATTTGTCTGAAGAGTGACATCCACCACCATAAAAACAGGTCAGCAGCTTACCAGAGCTAGTTGGTCCCCTGTTACGGAGGACCTCAAACCGCATCTAAGTGAACCCAGTTGGATGGTAATAACTCCTATAGCCACCTCTTCATTCGGCGCTTCCACAGCAAAAAAGCAATGTAACCGCAGCAATGACATGCAAGAGAGGAGAAGGATAACTCGCTGGTGTAAAATCTTTGGGTTTATTTGGGTAAAAAATGGATAAAAAACACTTACAACAATGTTGAAAAGGTACAGCCTTAAGCTCGCGGTGCCGGCCGGACACCGATGAGCAAACCCGTCCTAGGAGATCGAGCAGTAAGGGGATGACGTCACCACGCCGCTCGATCTCCTAGGACGGGTTTGCTCGTCGGTGTCCGGCCGGCACCGCGAGCTTAAGGCTGTACCTTTTCAACATTGTTGTAAGTGTTTTTTATCCATTTTTTACCCAAATAAACCCAAAGATTTTACGCCAGCGAGGTATCCTTCTCCTCTCTTGCATGTCATTGCTGCGGCTACATTGCTTTTTTGCTGTGGAAGCGCCGAATGAAGAGGTGGCTATAGGAGTTATTACCATCCAACTGGGCTCACCTCCGTAACAGGGGACCAACTAGCTCTGGTAAGCTGCTGACC
Source organism: Rana muscosa (assembly GCA_029206835.1). Classification (NCBI taxonomy): domain Eukaryota; kingdom Metazoa; phylum Chordata; class Amphibia; order Anura; family Ranidae; genus Rana; species Rana muscosa. The sequence goes on from CM055121.1 coordinate 78,678,073, forward strand.
TGTTTATGGTGGTGGATGTCACTCTTCAGACAAATACGGTGGAATCTGGAATTTATTTATTTTTTGCACGGGTGTTTTTATTATAGCATTTATTTGGACTTTAACACTGTTTTTGCACACATGGACTGACGCCTTGGTGTGTCACATTTGGAATTTATCCCACATATGTTTGTTCATTTTTGTAATATTTGTATGTGTATTAATTTTTACTTAATTTGATCATTAGGTTCAGGTTTGTTCACAATCACTTATCAGTCTATGTGTTACCATCAATGGATTCACGCACTGTATATGTGTGGTGAATCAAGAACGACATATTAATTTTTTGTTGTTCCAATCTAGTTTGAGTCTAGCGCTACTATATATTTTTCTTTTATGTGTCACTGTTTATGTTTATCAAGTTAGTAGCTTCATAAGACCGTAACCGAGGAAATCTGGTGTTAGCCAATAATTGCCACCTCCTAATCTTTGAGCGCAATTTATTTATTTTTATCTTATTTATTTTTCCCTGTCCATGGGAAGCATCCAATTCCTTTCTTTCATATTTGCATATCATTTGTATGAAGTGAAAATGTAGGGATTAGTACACAAAATGTATCCTTCAATCCTTCACTAGTTTGAGCACAGAGTCTATAACTGGAGGGGGTGATAATTAACAGCATATATCTTCTCCCAGTTATTAGTGAAATATAATCCCAAATAGCAAAATCTCTGTGTGAATTCTCTACCAGGAAGGATATACTCATTGTTCCTACCTACCCATAAACATTAGGGTTTAAATTTATATCCTGCAAAAGACACAAATCTTTCAATCGTATAGATATGAACTTGGTTCAGAGATGTACAAAAAACAATTACCTGCAAAACATTTGGTGTTTTTAATTCCAACCAGTATACCAGGATATTATTTTCTAAACAAAGAAGCAAGTGGTTCCACTTCAAGATTCAAAACCTCATCTTCACTGGCAGTCCCCACAGATCCCACAGATCCCTATCTTAGCTAAATGGGCATACAAAATGCTCAGGAATTCTGATATGATGTCATTATAAATATAATTCCTCATCATCCCTGTTATAGAGGGGATTGGTGGGGTAAGTTCCCAAATGTCACCTCTCTTTCCCCTTTCTGTTTCTACTTTCCACCCCAATCCTTCATCCCAGCCATCCTCTTGTGCTCCCTACCTACTTTCTCATCTTTATTGATCATTTTCCATACCTACCACATCCCTTTTTCTTTTGACAAGTATACTGTGGCGACACTAGATAAATTCATATTGAAATTAGTAGATACACCGCCACCAAATCTCAGGTGGAAAAAGATATGGAGAACACATAACCTGCGAATACTAAATAATTTAAGTAAATATACCTAGATATGATCTGTATCCCTGTACCTCCATACTGAACATTACATTTACATTCGTATCTATATGTATTTCATACCATACTCTACAGTATATGACAATAATGGTAATCGTTTCCTTCTAGAAAATGCTGGTTATACTGGACACTACCTTGCTGTTTAGCATTCTGTAAACTTCCAAACTATATCCATGTGGTCCTGAAGTATTGAAATCTGAAATATTGTTCATACATATTTCCCTTCTTCTTGTCTTATGTTACCATTTACCGTATTTATCGGCGTATAACACGCACTTTTTTCCCCTTAAAATCAGGGGAAAATCGTGGGTGCGTGTTATACGCCGATACTCCGTCGAATTCCCCTGCTGAAAACGAGCGAGAGGAGCGAGCGGAGCCGAAGCCGAAGTACAATCGGCTTTACTCGGCTCCTCTCGCAGTCCCGCCCATCTCTGACTGCGCCGCTGACATAGAGAAAGCCGAGTGTACTTCGCCTAGTCTCGGCTCCTCTCGCAGTCCTGCCTGTGACTGTGAGCAGACACGAGTCTAGGCGAAGTACACTCGGCTTTCTCCGTCAGCGGCGCAGTCAGTGGAGAAGGGCGGAACTGCGAGAGGAGCCGAGTCCAGCCGAAGTACACTCGGCCCCGCTCGCTCCTCTCCACAGAAATCGGCGCCAAATTTTAAAAACCGCCGGGACTGACACGATCGCAAAGGCACTGGGCAAGGCTGCAGATGGACAGATGAACACTGGGCACGGCTGCAGATGGACAGATGGACACTGGGCACGGCTGCAGATGGACAGATGGACACTGGGCAAGGCTACAGATGGACACTGGGCACGGCTGCAGATGGACAGATGGACACTGGGCAAGGCTGCAGATGGACAGATGGACACTGGGCAAGGCTGCAGATGGACAGATGGACACTGGGCACGGCTGCAGATGGACAGATGGACACTGGGCACGGCTGCAGATGGACAGATGGACACAGGGGAAAGGCTGCAGATGGACACTGGGCAAGGCTGCATGCTGCATTTAAATGTAAGTTTTTTTTCCTTGAATTTCCCTCCTAAAAGTTTTTTTCCTTAAAATTCCCTCCTAAACTTGGGGTGCGTGTTATACGCCGGTGCGTGTTATACGCTGATAAATACGGTAACTAATTGACTACTGTCCAGTTTTTTTAAATTTACATTGGGTCTAACATTATTCTTTATTGTGATCGTTGAAAGCTTTGGACCTTTTGAAATTTGCATAGAATTTTCTCGAAATACACTTTCTACAGTATATTTTATGAGGTTACTACAAGTCCATGTTTATTTTTTAACCTAGAGATAATATTATTCTTTTTTATTCCAGTTTAAAGATATATTTTTCTAGTTCATCATACCTAGACCATCTTGCTAAATGCATTATAGTTCTCTTAGTTATATTATTATATATTGTCACACTTGTTCTCTAGTATTCAAATATTCCTCATACCCCTTTTTAAAATGATACATTGAAATATTTTTTTTTTTTTACAGCAAAAGCAATGCGTTGTATAGCAATTTAGTGGTAAATCTAGATATTAAAACAATCCTCTACTCAGCTCCATATAATACAACGTTGTATACAGTATGTTAGGGGTAGAAAAAGAAGCACCACTGAAGCTGGCCATAGGTTATAATTTTTTTTTTTAATAAGCCAGCAGGCTGATTGAAAAAAGACAATTCACAGCGTGGTGGAGTGGAGGTCACGTGCTTCCTGTCATGGGTGGAGCTCCACTCTCCAGCCAGACCCCCTTGCTTCAATGTTGGAGGTGTGACGGGGAGCAGCGAGATGACATCATCTCTCACTGCCCACCCCTCATTACCGCTCTCCTGCCCTCACTAAATAGACCAGTGCTGCCAGCCTGCCACCAATGCAGCGACAATGCACATTTGGTGGTACTGGCTGGCGTGGCAAGTAACAATCCACATCTGATGGCAGGAGATGTGGCAAGTGACAATCTGCAAATGGTGGCAGATGAAGTGGCAATCTGAAAATGGTGGCAGGAGACGTGGCAAGTGACAATCCACATCTGGTGGCAGACGACATGGCAAGTGACAATCCACATCTAGTGGCAGGTGATCCACATCTAGGTGGCAAGTGACAATCCACATCTAGTGGCAGGTGATCCACATCTAGGTGGAAAGTGAAAATCCACATCTAGTGGCAGGGGATCCATCCACACAAGCGAGAAGGATTTAGGAATCCTCCCCACTGGGACATTGTATTCTGACAATGGAAACTCTACACTGTCAGAATACACTGATTAGAGGCTGAGAAAAATTTCCAACATTCCTGTTCGATAGAAGTCAAACGTTAGATCGATTTCGGTGGAGCGTGAGCAGCCATACATGGATTGAAATTCGGTCAGTCCCTGCTTGAAACAGCCCAATTTTCATCCATCTATGGCCATTTTTAATTCAGTTAGCAGTCCTTTTTGGCCAGTTATTGCCCTTTTTGCTTTTATAAAATCAAAAATCAAAATCCAATGGTTAATAAATACCACCCAAAGAAAGCTCTATCTGTCTCCAAAAACGATATTTGTTCATTTGGGTACAATGTGACATGACCACGTAATTGTCAGCCAAATAGACACAGTGCTAAAAACAGAAACATTTCTTGGTAATGAAGGGGGTGAAACATGCTGGTACCGAGGTTGTACATTTCTGTGTAAGAATAGAATAATGGTGTATGTTTCTTCTAGCATTTGTGTAGAGATGCATTAAAAAAAACAAAAAAAGGGCAGGGTACACTAGCTGGCCTCATATAGTTTACAGGTCTTTACAGAAGACTCCTTCTTATTAGGGTAAATTACCTTTTACCTCTTATTCCTTACCTTTCTGGTCTTTAATAATCTTTCTTAACTACTTTGTGGTAGCCACTACCCTTCTGTAATGTTTTAAGTACATAGTCCAGTGATATAAAAGACATGACACAGATAGATATAGAAATGCAATTAATTCTGTAAAGCCAATTTGCAAAGAAGGCTGCACATTTCATTACAGATACACTATTGGTTACTGTTGGTTGAATTTAGACATGTGCAGAACGAAAAAATACATTTTGTTTGTTTCGATTCGTTATTTACATACATTGGTTTTAATCCGTTTAATTCGTTTTTGGAATTTGTTTAATTTATTCGTATTCGAATCGAGTCTAATTTTCTGAATTCTAATCGATTCTAATAGTTTTTGAATCAATTTCGAATAGTTTTCAAATCAATTTTGAATAGTTTTCGAATTCGAATAGTTTTTGATTTGTTTTCCAATTTGCAAAGAGAATAAAATTGAATATAAAATAAAGGCATATAATAGAAAAAACTGAATAGAATAGAAAAGAATATAACATAAAATATTAGATTATATTAGAGTAAAACTGAACAAAATAGAATATAAAATAAAATAGAATAGAATAGAATAAAAACGGAATAGAAAAAAAATAGAAACAATATAACAATCTTCTGAAATTCGAATGGAAATAGAAAAGAATAGAATGAAAAAATAGAATAGAATAAAATAGAAAGAATATAACCATTTCCCCAAATTCTAATATAATCACTTTCAATTTTAATAGAATAGAAAAGAATACATTAGAATAGAATTGAAAATAACAAAATAGTATGGAAAAAAATAGAATAGAAAGAATATAACCATCTTCCTATTCTAATCTATTCTTTTCTATTCTATTCAAATTCATTCTATTTTAATTTTGGGAAATGGTTATATTCTTTTCTATTCTATTTTCTTCTATTTATTTTTTTATTCTATTCTATTCTATTATTTTTGTATCCTATTTTATTCTATTAATTTCTATTCTATTCTTTTATTTTCTGTTATTATTTTCTATTCAATTAAATTGTTTTCTATTCTATTCCTTTATTTTCTACTCTATTTTATTCTCTTTTGGAAATTGCAAAACAAATGAAAAAAATAATCAAATATTGTGTTTGTATATATTGTTAAAACTTCAATAAACTTAATGAAACAGTAAAGAAAACAAGAAAAAATAATTAAAACATATACAGATTTATTTACTGGGACAACTGTAGTATCCCAGATAAACTTCTAAACCTTTTAAAAGTATCCCAGGTACAATCATGACCCTCTTGCAGAAAAGATTTTGTATGACTGTATGTATAAACAAAAACATTAAATCACTCAGTGGGAACTAAGTGCACCCAGCTGATTTATAAAAAATGCCATATGTCATACGCAACAGAATATAATACATCAGGAATGAATAAGTATATCTGTATTCAATTAACAATAGTTTATAGCTCCTAAACTGCAATATCATAGTATATGATGGATTACTTATATATAAAGATTGACTGAAAAATATGTATATATAAAACAGGTGAATAAGCACAACATTCCATATGCTAAAAAGAAATAATAAAATGCTAACAATAGTTTAATGAAAAGCAAGCAGACTGAAGTCTCCTACAATATAAGATGCAATTTTCAGTTAAAAGTCAATGTAAATTTTACCTATGCTGGAATGCACTGGTTCCCCAAACTTTTAACTAGGGATGGGCCAAACACCCCCCAGTTCAGTTTGCATCCAGAACATGCGAACAGGCAAAAAATTTGTTTGAACATGCGAACACCGTTAAAGTCTATGGGACACGAACATGAAAAATCAAAAGTGCTAATTTTAAAGGTTAATATGCAAGTTATTGTCATAAAAAGTGTTTGGGGACTCGGGTCCTGCTCCAGGGGACATGTATCAATGCAAAAAAAAGTTTTAAAAACTGCAGTTTTTTCAGGAGCAATAATTTTAATAATGCTTAAAGTGAAACAATAAAAGTGAAATATTCCTTGAAATTTCATACCTGGGGGGTGTCTATAATATGCCTGTAAAGTAGCGCATGTTTCCCGTGTTTATAACAGTCTCTTTACAAAATGACATTTCTAAAGGAAAAAAGTAATTTAAAACTACTCGCGGCTATAATGAATTGTCGGGTCCAAGCAATACAGATAAAAGTCATTAAAGTCATGGAAAAAAAAATGCGTGGGGGTCCCCCAAAATTCCATTACCAGGCCCTTCAGGTCTGGTATGGATATTAAGGGGAACCCTGCGGCAAATTAAAAAAAAAATGGCGTGGGGTTACCCCCAAAAATCCATACCAGACCCTTCAGGTCTGGTATGGATTTAAAGGGGAATTCCGTGCCAAAATAAAAAAAAATGGCGTGGGGTTCCCCCCAAAAATCTATACCAGACCCTTATCTGAGCACGCAACCTGGCAGGCTGCAGGAAAAGAGGGGGGGACGAGAGAGCGCCCCCCTCTTGAACCGTACCAGGCCACATGCCCTCAACATGGGGAGGATGTCCCCATGTTGATTGGGACAAGGGCCTCATCCCCACAACCCTTGCCCGGTGGTTGTGGGGGTCTGTAGGCGGGGGGGCTTATCGGAATCTGGAAGCCCCCTTTAACAAAGTGGACCCCCAGATCCCGGCCATTGTACCCCTACCATGTCACAAAAAAAGTGTCAAAATGTTAAAAATCACAGGAGACGGGGGGCGTGGCCTGACGCGAACAGGGACGGACGTGCTTTGGAGGAGCTCCAGGTCTCCAGAAATTCATCCACCGCCATCCGGACCGCTAAAACCCCTATTCAAGTCCTAATTTCACACCGGCCTGCTCACCTTGCCCCACTGCAGTGTCCTGGACCGTTGTTCCGGTGCGAATCGATCGGGTGACGCCCGAGATCCGACGTCTTCAGCGTCTGCAGCCGCCACCATCTTCTCGGCCTAAGGCCTCCCGGAGGATCCAGACCCCAGCAGTCTTGGAGGTAAGGGACCACCATCCGTCCCCACCCGCCACCCATCCTCCTACCTTAAACTACCCGGAGGCAGAGCCGAATCTCGGAGCCATCTGTGGTGGCCGCTACTCCACGCGGCCTAGTGAAGCCTTGAATCCCCAGTCTCTCCTACGGCTGTACCCCCGCGAGAGCGTAGTGCGGCCGGCCCGATCCGACTCTGAGGGCCGGGATCTCCACTCGGCACCCGCCCGGACCCCATCCTGGGCCCTGTCTTAAGCTGAGGGAGCTTATAGGAGCCTTCTGCACTGCTCCCATCCACGAGGGCTCCGCCGCCATCTTGAGGCCTGCGGGGACTCCGAATCCCCGGCGCTCGAGTACCGCGACCGCGAGACGAGCGGTGAACACCCCAGGATACACCCGAATAAGCCTCCCTGGACTAGCGGGACAGACCTGGGGAGGTCCGAATGCCGGCAGAGGCATCCTGTGTAGAGGCAAGCGGCGGCCATCTTGCTACACCCTGGGCACACAAGTAGCCTCTCCATCCCCCATGATCTACAACCAAGCCCCAAATTAACATCCGGACCGCAAGGGGGGAGACCCAGGCTGCGGGTTGGGAGAACTTGCCTAACCCTAGTGATCACCAAGTCCCTGTCCCCGTAGACACCTAAATCGGCCATCTTGCTACACCCAACAGCAGTGTAACTGGGGCTCCACGTATTCTTATAAGTCACGCTGCAGAGACTCCTAAACTACCCAGCAGATTGGTCTACTTATTACTTCAAAAGACGCCGCATTCTACATCACTATACTCCTAGGAGCGGCCATCTTGCTACACCCCATTAACCTGTTCTCCCTGGTTCCTAATTGTTTAACTCTTACTCTGATGGTCCCGCACCCCCCTCATCAGGAAGCACATATCATTATTGCAGTCCTGTAATGAGTCATTAACCTGCGATACACGAGACAGGATGTACTAAAAGACATAGTAAAGGGGACGCATACGCAGCTCGTAGGATGGCGAACGAACTTGACTAGAGCTCCGGCCTCACCTCCTGCATCCGAAGCTCCCGCTCCGCTACACTAGAGACTTTTGCTCCGGGAGCCACCTCCACTGAACCGGGAACCCCTCAGCTACCTGCCGAACGTTGTATGGGTAAGATCGGTGACCAGAGGCGCATATACCAGACACGATCCTCACAGGCCGCATCGCAACCCGCGTGCCACATGGAAAAATACCTGCTTAGGCCGCAGTCCCCGGCCTCAATTTCTACGGCAGACGCCGCGGATCAGCCAGACGCACTCCCGCTGGTCGATCCCTCATTGTTTATAGATAACCCCCCTGCCTTCTCACACAACAGCTCCTCGCAGCAACCTCCAATGACGTCCCTGGTAACAGTAGATGTCCTGGACCTGAAACTGCAGACATTGCTCCAGAGTATCACTCACAACGTTGCAAAGGAGGTTAATAAACTAGCTCACGAACTGAGAGGGGAGATTGACCAGCTGGGGGAAAGAACAGACACCCTTGAAACAAAACTAGATGAGGTGGTGAATTATGTGCAAGCCTTAGAAGAGGAGAATGCTAACCTAAAGAATGCAGTACTGCAACTGCAGTTGCAGCAAGAAGACCTCGAGAACAGAGAACGTAGGCAAAACCTCCGCATACGAGGAGTCCCTGAGTCTGTTGCTGACAAGGACATTAGGCCATACTTGCTAGCCCTGTTTAACTCCCTGGCTCCCGATATCCCGGACATTGATCTGCGCCTTGACAGAGCACACAGATCACTGGCCCCTAAACCCCCTCAGGGTGCTAATCCCAGGGACTTCATAGTCCGTTTTCATTTTTACGAAAGCAAAGAGGCCCTGACAATCGCCACAAGAAACAAACCTAGAGTGGACTTTAAGGGGGCAAAGATACAAATCTTCAGCGACCTATCGCCCATAACGCTAAATAAAAGACGCAACCTTCGCCCTATTACTGCCCACTTACAACACCACCACGTACCCTACAGATGGGGCTTTCCCTTTCGTCTGACGGTGACCAAGGATGGCGCGCAACACACCATGAGGGACCTCCAGGAAGGTGAGTCCTTTGTCAGGAGCCTGGGACTCCCCCCTGTTCCTGAGGAGGATCTGCAAGCCCAATTCCCACCCTCTAGACCTCTGTCAACACCCGGGAAGATGTGGACCCCGGTTCGTCACAGATCCAGGAAAACCACGTTCACCCCACAAAGGAACGCATCTTCTAAAGGCCCCACCTGAAATATCCAGGATCCTCACGTCTGGTGTGTAATCCTTTTTCTCCTTTCCCCCGATCTACTTAGGTCGAAGGGGCCCTGATGTTGGGCCTATGCAATCCCTTTGAAAAGTCTCTGGGCTCAGAGACTGGTGTTCTTCCCCCTTCTAACTGTTCATCCATGGGCGACTGCCCTCCGGGACATCTACTGTTCTACAGTTCCCACTTAACCTTAACTTTTTCTACCTTTTTTTTTTTTTTACATTTGCTTTTCGGATCAGGTTGAGACCGATTAGCTCGGCCATGCGAGCTGCTGTGTTTCCCCCACTATGGTCGTGTTTTTTGACCATAATCCCTTGGAGATGAGTTCCTCCTCGTGCACTCTACCTACACGGTATGTCGTTTTTGTTTTACTTTTTCTTTTTCTTTTTGTTCTCCCATGTTTTTTTAGGGATCCTTTTTGATCCCACATTTACCTACGTTAGAATTTTCTATTCACGAATGTATGTTATATTACATGTTTTCATATCATTAGGGTTGCACGGAGGTCTATTTTTTGAACTACTCAGAAAATGTTTCTATGTTTTTACTCCCATGTTCTTCCTATATGGGTTTAAACATACAATTGTACGAAGTCTTTTGTCCACAACATGGTATACGCTTAATGCATTTTACACAAATGTAATGTCAGATTTTTCCCCATTCTGCACCTATGGCAGTTAGTGTCTTCTCATGTAACGTTAAAGGTCTAAATTCCATCTGGAAGAGATGGCTTGCCCTTAAAGAGTTCAAAGCATCTAATGCTGAGGTGATCATGGTCCAAGAGACACATTTTAGGGCGGGGGGCTCTTTCAAATTTGCTTCTAGGCACTACCCCACAACTTTTGTAGCGTCTTCTCCCTCTGGAAAAGCTGGAGTGGCGATTCTCCTTAAACGCTCATCCGCCATAAAGGTGAAATCCTCATATTTAGACCCCCAAGGTCGCTTTATTCTCCTGGACTGTGGTCACCTAAATACTTCTTTTACTTTAGCGAATGTATATGTTCCCAACACAGGCCAAATTGGTTTTCTTTACACTTTCTTTGACAAACTTCACAAATGTGCCCAACCCTTTCAGATTATTGGGGGAGATTTTAACCTGTGCATGTCTCCAATTAGGGATAGGGCCGCCCTTTTTCAAGAAAACCCTCCACTACAGGCACATAAATCTTCCTCCTCGTTCCGCAAAACAATTAGAACAAATAGACTGTTTGATTCTTGGAGGGTAAAACACCCGACAACCAAACAGTTCACCTTCTTCTCTCCACCCCACAAGCTGTACATGAGAATTTACTATTTTTTCATCTCTGCACCCCTATTGCCATACCTGGTTGACGCCAACATTCTCCCAATTACATGGTCTGACCATGCCCCCATCACTATTGACCTCTTATTGTCTTCACCCACGCCTAGGAAATGTCATTGGCGCCTTAACGAGTCACTCCTAAACTCACCTAAGACCCATCTACCACTACAAGACAAACTGAACGAATATTTTCAGATAAATAAAGACTCGGTGTCGGAGATCTCCGTTCTGTGGGAGGCACATAAGGCGTTCTTCAGAGGTGAATGCATCGCAACGGGATCTCGCCTTAAAAAAGACCGTGTTTTGCAGAGATCGACTTTACTGACTCAGTTATTAGAAGCTGAACAAAAACTTCTCAGACGCCCCACGATGGAGGGTCTCAGAGCCGTAACAGCACTAAGAAATCGTATAAAAACACTAGATTCGGCAAGAATCACTAAATCCATGCTCTGGTCAAAGCAAAAATTTTATGAATTCGCCAATAGACCCCATAGAATGCTTGTCCAAATTCTGAAACCACGCCCCCATTCATCTCTACCCGACTTCTTAACACAACAAGACGGTAAGCCCACATATTGCCCTAGAATTATGGCTAATGTATTCGGAGACTTCTATAAGAAACTATATAACTGCCTATCCACAGACCCGACCACTCAATTCACACAAGACAAGTTTAACAATTTTATGGACTCTTTTAAGCTTCCCACTCTGTCCTCAGACGATCGCTCAAGACTAAACGCACACGTGTCGGTTGAAGAGATCACTGAAGTTATTAAACAGCTTCCGACTAATAAAACCCCAGGGCCGGATGGTCTTCCTTACTCCTACTATAAAAAATTCCTCCCCACCATTTTGCCCTACATGGAAAAACTTTATGCCTCTTTAATGAACAGAAAAATCCCCCACGCTCAATTCCTACATGCGTTCGTCACGGTGATCCCCAAACCAGGGAAAGACCCATCCCTACCTGACAACTACCGCCCCATAGCTCTCCTAAATTCTGACTATAAAATTTTTACAAAAATACTTGCCAACAGACTGTCCCTGCTCCTCCCCAAACTAATCCACAGAGACCAGGTCGGTTTTGTGCCATCCAGACATGCTGGGGACAATACTAGACGAACCATAGATTTAATAGACCTCCTGACCAAAACCAAGAGACCAGCTATAATTCTCAGTTTAGACGCACAAAAAGCGTTTGACCGCCTGAATTGGTCATTTTTGTTCGCTACACTTTCAAGACTTGGATTCTCGGGTCCCTTTATGCAAGCATTAAAGGCACTATACTCTACTCCTACGTCTCAGGTACAGCTGGCCTCCCACGCCTCGGCGTCATTCCCCCTTAGCAATGGTACTAGGCAAGGTTGCCCACTATCGCCCCTGCTCTTTATTTTAAGCCTTGAGCCCTTGGCAGCAGCCATACGCGTCCATCCGGACATTAGGGGAGTGACGTTGAGGCGTCTGGAATACAAGTTATCTCTTTTTGCAGATGATGTGCTGCTGACAATTACCCACCCACACATTTCTCTCCCCTCTCTCCATTCAACCTTACAAACTTTTGGCCATATCTCCGGATTCAAAATTAACTCGACTAAAACTGAAGCTTTACCCATTAATATTCCGGCTGACCTTCTTCTAACCCTGCAAACCAACTTCAAGTATAGATGGTGCATGCAATCCCTTAAGTATCTCGGTGTACACCTATCCCGATCGTACTCCACTCTCTACCAAGAAAATTTCCCTCCCCTTTTCTCAGACATCAACAAGCTACTTAAAAAATGGACAACACTCCCTATCTCTCTCATTGGTAGAATCAACGTTTTGAAGATGTCTATTCTCCCCAAGCTGCTGTATATTTTCGAAACACTCCCTGTAGAAATCCCATTGACCCAACTTAAATTACTTCATAGGAACTTTCTGAATTTTATATGGAATAACAAGTCCCACAGGATTGCCAGTTCGGTTCTCCTGGCCCCCCGCTCACGTGGGGGTCTGGGGGCACCGGATGTAATCAAATATTATTATGCTACTCACCTTAGAGTCATTTCCTCGTGGACATCTTGCTATGCATCAAACAGATGGTCAGAAATCGAGATAAATATTACTTCCCCTGCACACCCATGTAGTCTACTTTGGCCCTCTTCAGATAAATTTACATCTCAAATACGGAAGATTTGCCTAAACCCTATGATATTCACACTCTCAATCTGGAAACGCTGCTCAAGTAAATATACTCTATCTTCCCAATGCACCCCACTGATAAACGTTTTATTTAACCCAGAAATTCCCGACAGCTTATCCTATGACTCCATGCTGCCCTGGACCCAGGCAGGCATATTTCAACTGCGACATCTGGTGCATCCAGTAACACGCACTTTACTCCCTTTTTCGGACCTGCAAACCAAACATAACTTACCGAACACATTACTCTTTTCTTACTTACAGGTAAAACATTATTTTGCCTCTAGATCACCCCAATTGACCCTGGTTGTTCCTACAGAATTTGAAAAGCTATGCTCATATGGCCCACATGAACCTCAACAAATTTCTTGCATCTACAAGATCCTCCAGAGCACTGATCCCATCTCTGAACAGACCCACTCATATATGAGGAAATGGACCCAGGTCCTTCATAGTCCTATCTCTATAGCTCAGTAGGGGGCGATATGGGATGCTACCTCTAAAGTCTCCAGATGCGTGGCCCAGAGGGAAACGGCGTACAAAATCTTAATGTTTTGGTATAGGACCCCTGAATTTCTAGCAACTCATAAACTAGCTCCATTTAGTCACTGTTGGAGGTGTGGCTCCTCTGTGGGCTCGCACTTCCACATATTTTGGGAATGCCCTATTTTGTCCCCCTTTTGGACCAACGTTCATGCCTTGCTGGAAAAGATATTGGAGATCCAGATCCCTTTCCAACCCATACACCTGCTATTAGGCCTACCTCTTCGGAATACCACCAAAACTATTAACAAACTACTGTCATTCATCTTACTAGCAGCTAAACGAGTAATCCCACAACATTGGCGCTCCACTGTTCCACCTACCTTTACGCAATTCCTTTCTACGGTCACTGATATTCATAGAATGGAACATATCACGGCAATCATAGAAGATGCACTACCAAAATTTGAGGTCATTTGGGAAAAATGGGATACATCGGAATATAATAATTAGGGAATACTAGACCCTCAAACCGAGATAAGGAAACGGTCTTTCTGGGTATCTCACTGTCTGTTCAGGAAATTTTAGCTCCAGTTCCCATCACTGATTACCTTCGTGCTAACATGATACCTTGATATGCTATTAATAACACACTACCTCCCCTCTATATGACCCTTACACTGTCTAATGGTTCACTCAAACAACTTGTTTTCCTCCCTTGTTATATAACTTTATGTCTGCACATGCAAATTGTACAATGTTCATACTTGCTGATTGTGATATATACTTGTAATGCCTCATGAAAAATTTACATAAATAAACAATTAAACAAAAAAAAATCACAGGAGATGGCTTGGGATGAGTCCTTTATTAAAAATAACAAAAAATAATAAAGAGATTCCAGCGATGTAATCCAATAAATCCATCTTCAATCTCCAGCGATGTAATCCAATTCTCGATCTCCAGTGATGGATGATCTCCAGTGATGGATGATCTCCAGCGATGGATGATCTCCAGCGACACCAGCGAGGAACACACACATGATCCTGCCTGCACCGGAGGCACCCGACGAATGACGTGGCGCCAGCCTGACAACTATGTAGCTGAGGGCCTGGCCACCCATCACGTGACCTCGTCCCCCTCTGACGCAAGGGGCAGGCAGGATTGTGTGCGTGTTCCTCGCTGGAGATCATCCATCGCTGGAGATCGAGAATTGGATTACATCGCTGGAGATCGAGGATGGATTTATTAGATTACATCACTGGAATATTTTCATTTTTATTTTTTAACCACTTCAGCCCCGGAAGAATTGACCAGAGCACTTTTTGCGATTCGGCACTGCGTCGCTTTAACTGACAATTGCGCAGTCGTGCAACGTGGCTCCCAAACAAAATTGACGTCCTTTTTTTCCCCACAAATAGAGCTTTCTTTTGGTGGTATTTGATCACCTCTGCGGTTTTTATTTTTTGCTCTATAAACAAAAATAGAGCGACAATTTTGAAAATAACTTTTTGCTACAATAAATATCCCCAAAAAATCAATAAAAAATATAAATAATTTCCACAGCTAAGGCCGATAAGTATTCTTCTACATATTTTTGATAAAAAAAGTCACAATCGTATATTGATGGGTTTGCGCAAAAGTTATAGCGTCTACAAAATAGGGGATAGATTTATTGCATTTTTTTTTTTTTTTTTTTTACTAGTAATGGTGGCGATCTGCGATTTTTATTGTGACCGTGACATTGCGACGGACATATCGGACACTTTTGACACATTTTTTGGGACCATTCACATTTATACAGCGATTAGTGCTATAAAACTGCACTGATTACTGTATAAATGTGACTGACAGGGAAGGGGTTAACACTAGGGGGTGCTGAAGGGGTTAAATATGTTCCCTAGTGAGTGATTCTAACTTTAGGGGGAGGGGACTCACAAGGGGAGGAGACCGATCTGTGTTCCTCTGTACTGGGAGCACACATCGATCTCCTCACCTCTGACAGGACGTGGATCTGTGTGTTTATCAATGACTTTTTTCATTTTCGGCGAACGGGCGAACAGCCAATGTTCGAGTCAAACTCATATTCGACTCGAAAAGATAGCCAATCCCTACTTTTAACTAATATTGATATTATTATACAGGTTTTATATAGCACCAACAGTTTGTGCAGCACTTTACAATATAAAGTATAATATAAAGTACAGTTACAATACAATAAAATACAAGAGGGTTAAAAGGGCTGCTATTTACTATAAGATAGAAAATGTTACCTTTTAATACTATGGTTGTATAGTTGGACACTGAATGGCCTTAATATAATTGATCCTATATTCTTATAGATACAGTGGAACCTCGGGTTGCAAGTAACACGGTTTACAAACATTTTGCAATACAAGCTATTTAAATAAAAAAGACTGACTCGTTTTGTGAGCGTTGTCTCGCAAGACGAGCATGATTTAAGCCGCTGAGGTGTGCAGTACCGCATTTGGCAAGAGGTGCGTGGGCGCCGGTGACGTTCAGAGACATTCGGAGACAATTCAGTTTCTGAGTGTCTCTGGCGCCCCCGCACCCCTGGCCACATGCGGTACTGCACAGACAAGCAGTGGCTGTGGAAAGATCATCTGAGTTTCCATTATTTCCTATGGGGAATCTCGCTTTGACATACGAGTGCTTTAGATTCTTCTGGAACGAATTCCAAGGTATTACTGTAAATGTTTAATCAATGTAGTTGTATTTTTTGGACTCTAGATGACCTCAATCTGCCATAAATGTCTTTTGCATGTGGTTTATGTTATATTAACATTTTTTTTAATGTTTTTATGGCGTGGAGTTGTCATATTCAAAGTTTAGTCCACCCAAACATTATATTTCAGTTTTTGGTGGACACTAAAATGTTAAACCCATGACTATATCTTAAATCTTTGCACTTGAGTTCCTTAGTCTGCATACCAGCATTAAACATTATGAGGCGTTTCTACTTTCCCCGATGGATTTTTAATTTAAAGCATATCTAAACCCAAAAACAAAAATGTGATTTATTGCTGCTTACTAGGGATGAGCTTCAAGTTCGAGTCGAACACGTGTTCAACTCGAACATCGGCTGTTCACTCGTTCGCCGAATTTCAAACATTATGGGCCGTTTGCGCCAAATTCGAGTGGCGTGTCACGGCCCATAATGCACTGCGTCATTGCAGTGCATTGCTGGCTGATGATTGGCCAATCATTCACTATGACCCGCATGCTTTGGCCAATCACATCGCCGTCAGCACAGAGAGACATAATTGGCCAAAGGCAGGGTGCCTTTGGCCAATTATGGCTCAGGGTATGTAGTAAACACCCCACACTATAACACACACATTGGCATTGTGTAGTGTGTTGCGGCGGCGGAGAGAGAGAGAGAGAGTCATTTAATCTCAGTTAGCTAGATTGAGGAGGCAGTTGATTCAGTTAGATCCAGTATATTTAGTGTGTGTGTATGTATATATACATATATATATATATGTATATATACATTCCAGGCTTTGTAGGTATGTATGTGTGTGTGTGTGTGTATGTATATATATATATATATATATATATATATATATATATATATATATACTGTATACAGTTTAGCTAGATCTCACTGCAGAGCGTTCCTGTTGTTCTCTTCCTAATATACTACAGGAAGGCAGTTGATTCAGTTAGCAGCAGTATATTCAGTACTGTATCCTGTGCACAGTGTGCAGCTAGATCTCATTGCAGAGCGTTCCTGTTCTCTTTCTAATATACTACAGGCAGGCAGTTGGTTCAGTTAGCTGCAGTATATTCAGTACTGTATCCTGTGCACAGTGTGCAGCTAGATCTCACTGCAGAGCGTTCCTATTCTCTTCCTAATATACTACAGGCAGGCAGTTGATTCAGTTAGCTGCAGTATATTCAGTACTGTATCCTGTGCACAGTGTGCAGCTAGATCTCACTGCAGAGCGTTCCTGTTGTTCTCTTCCTAATATACTACAGGTAGGCAGTTGATTCAGTTAGCAGTATATTCAGTACTGTATCTTGTGCACAGTGTTCAGCTAGATCTCACTGCAGAGCGTTCCTGTTCTCTTCCTAATATACTACAGGCAGGCAGTTTATTCAGTAAGCAGCATTATATTTAGTACTGTATCATGTGCACAGTGTGCAGCTAGATTTCACTGCAGAGCGTTCCTGTTGCTCTCTTCCTAATATACTACAGGCAGGCAGTTGATTCAGTTAGCTGCAGTATATTCAGTACTGTATCCTGTGCACAGTGTGCAGCTAGATCTCACTGCAGAGCCTTCCTGTTGTTCTCTTCCTAATATACTGCAAGCAGTTGATTCAGTTAGCAGCAGTATATTCAGTACTGTATCATGTGCACAGTGTGCAGCTAGATCTCACTGCAGAGTGTTCCTGTTGTTCTCTCCCTAATATACTACAGGCAGGCAGTTGATTCAGTTAGCAGCAGTATATTCAGTACTGTATCCTGTGCACAGTGTGCAGCTAGATCTCACTGCAGAGCGTTCCTGTTGTTCTCTTCCTAATATACTACAGGCAGGCAGTTGATTCAGTTAGCTGCAGTATATTCAGTACTAGGCTTGTGCAATTCGTTTCGTAACGAATCGAAATTCGTCCGAATTTAGCAACTTTCTGACATTCGGAAGCATTCGAATTTCCGAACAAAGTAATTACGAATAAAACCGAATCCGAACTAAAATTATCCTGGATCATTTATAGAGATCACACTTCCAGTGCTTAAATTGTAGAAGCGGAACATTACCAGTATTTATATGTAGTGGCTATGTTATTTTTCCTTTTGTTCAGGCTTTTCCTTTCATTTTTACCTGGTAATCCTTCCTGTCCCTAAGTGGCTACGCTTGATCCTCCACTGTATCTATGGAGGGATCCATAGTTGCCACCCAGTCTAAACATGTCTGCCAGGTGATGGTAGTTTACAAAAGAACAACATCAAGGTCACTTTATTTTTGCCAAGATCAACAGGTATTTTCTGTGCCTGTTAAAAATGTTCTATAAAATTAAAACTAACACAGCCATCACATCTAATGCCGCGTACACACGATCGACTTTTTCAACGGTGAAAACACTGACGAGAAAATCGACGTGAAAAACGAGGAACAGCTTGTTCCCCCCACACACGGCCGTTTTAAATGACATTTTTTTTTTTGGCGAAAAAAACGACCGTGTGTGGGCTCCGCGGCAGTGTTTCCCTATGGGAAAACTGCCGCGGAAAAAAACGACGGGAATCACGACGAGAAAAATTAGAGCATGTTCTAATTTTTCTCGTCGTGATTAATGCCGTTTTTCCGGTCGAGAAAAACGACAAAAAGCCCACAGACGATCGTTTTTCTCGTCCAAAGGAAAAAATAAAAATTTTCTCGACGGGAAAAACGGTCGTGTGTACGCGGCATTAGGAGTGGTAAACTGCTATATTATATATTTTTGTTCATGGGTTTAGTTGTACTTTCATTTTTTATGTAATGGGGAATGCAACAAGAGAAGCTGAAACATGTGCATGGGAACACCCAAACTCCCAAGACACAATAAGAAATTAAGGGCTGATTTAGCTGTATATCTATAATTATATTATTATTATTATTATTATATTTTTGGGTTCTTGATATACTTGTGTGTGACTTTTTTTTTTGTTTGTTTTTTCATTTTTTCTTTAAGTTTCTTCCTGCAATCCAGGGGATAGCGAATACTCTTTGGCATTTGAAAATGTAGGGATGAACTAGCTGTTGTTAAACTAAATGAATTACATTAGGCTCCTTGTGCCAAATCATTTAAATCAAGTCTTTAGTAGAACCAACAATTAAATCTATTTAGCATACTAAGAAAAGAAAAAAAATGTAACTGGGTAATACAAAAAGCCTAGTACAAGCTGTACACTGTAATGAGTTGGCATAACATGTGAGTTTTTCCATCATTTATCTGTTTTCGTTTTAAAAAAAAAATGTTTAATCTTTTCTGGGGGAGATTTTGAATAAAAAGACAGGTTATTTCTTTTTTTTTTACTTTCAAGATTCAGGCCCAAAGTCCTCCTCCATGGCCTTTAATTATTTACTGCTGTGTCTAATAAAAATGGAAACCCGAAGTTCCAAAGTGATTACAATTCATATCTGTAATCTTTCAAGCTGCAAACACTAAATTAGGATGTTTTACTTTGTAGATTTTTTGACATCATTGTCCCAACAGGTGCATACAAAGGGCAAAATGGACACTACCCTACTCATCCTCAAGGTCAATAATGCAGATTTCAAGTAAACAAGAAAAAATAACAAAAGGCACTAATGTCACAAAACTATAAGGTGCAAAGTCAAAGTAGTATATGTTCTTCAGTAGTTTTCAAGTTGCTACTTTTTTGCAAAATGTGGGCAACCCCAAATATGTAATTAAAAAGGAAGTGGTAAAATGTTAGAGCACAAGACTCTAGTGTAGATAAGTATTTCAGTCCAGTGTGTGTCAGTGCAAAATAAAAAAAAGTATGCAGTACATCTCTGCAATACATGCACATTGTAACATTTTATTCCTTTAGGCTCGGTTCACACCTAAACCGGCCGCGGATCGCACAGGAATGCTGTGCGTCCCTGTTCTCCATTTCAGAGGCGAATCAGGGCCGAATCTTTGCCTGAATTCGGCACTGAAATGGAGCCAAAGACACACAGCGTTTCTGTGCAAGGCGCTATGCCGCCGCCCCGGAAATATGTGAACCAGCTCCATAGAGAGCCGGTCACAATCTCCTGCTATGCGAATTGGATGCCCACCCAATTCGCATAGATCTGAACCTAGCCTTAACCACTTGCCGACCAGCTGTGGCAGGTTGGCATGGCTGCGCAAATTTCCGTAGCTATACGTCGGCTCTTTAAGATGCTATAGTAGGCGCGCGAGCACTCACAGAGTGTCCCCGGAGCCAGCATGTGGCCAGCGACCGCCTGCTCTGGGATGGAATAGAATAGAATACTGTTATTAAAGGTCAGTTTATTACTAAAATCACAGTGTATATATGGGCATATCTGTTCTACAGTGGTTACTGGACTGCTTTCAAACTGTTTTTCAGATGCAAAGCAGTGCACCTGTGGGTTACCTGAACTGAGCCATAGACTTCTGTTATTACCTGCGAAATTGGTCAGCTTTCTGAAAGTGCACCAAACCTTCAGAATATAATAGAAGTCTATGGCAAAGTGCAGAAAAGCCAAAGGTACACTGCGTTGCACACGCAGTGCAGGTAAACTGCAGCACATCAGTGTGAAAGCAGCCATGGGCCCCTTTCACACGATCAGTCCGACCCAATTGGACCCTCCATTCACCTCTAAGGAGTGGCTGATGTAAATCAACTTGTGTCCTACCTCCAATCCGATCCGCCAAAAAAAAAGGCACCCCTGCCCCACAGTTAGAAACACACAGTGAGGGAACACATTTAACCCCTTGATCGCCCCTAGTGTTAAACCATTCCCTGCCAAGGACATTTATACAGTAATCAGTGGCTATTTTTAGCTCTGATCGCTGTATAATTGTCAATGGTCCCAAAAAAGTGTCAAAAGTGTCCGATCTGTCTGCCGCAATTCCGATAAAAAAAAATAATAATAATGAAAATGACATAAATCTTTCCCCTATTTTGTAGACGCTATAACTTTTGCGCAAACCAATCAATATACGCTTATAAACTGATGAAGAAATTATTTTTTTTTACATTTTTTTGGGGGATATTTTTTATAGCAAAAAGAACAAAATATTGTGTTTTTTTAACAATTGTCGCTCTTTTTTTGTTTATAGTACAAAAAATAAAAACCGCAGAGGTAATCAAATACCACCAAAAGAAAGCTCTATTTGTGGGGGAAAAAGGACATCAATTTTGTTTAGTTGCAACATTGCACGACCGCGCAATTGTCAGGTAAAGCGATGCAGTGCCGTATCGCAAAAAATTGCCTGGTCAGGAATGAGGCAAATCCTTCTGGGGCTGAAGTGGTTAAAGACTCTGCAAGTACAGAAAAATACCTGTTAATCTGCTACAAAGACACTAAGGGGTTTATTTACTAAAGCTAGAGAGCGCAAAATTAGTCACAATTCTGCAGAGAAACCAATCAGCTTCCAGGTTTTATTGCTAAAGCTAAAGCTTAAACAAAATGAGGTTAGAAGCTGATTGGTTTCTCTGCAGAACTGTGACTAATGTTCGACTCTTTAGCTTTAGTACATAAACCCCTAAGCTTCTAAGTACTGTTGTGGGCTGACAACACACAGCAATTTTGTGAATGATTATGCGTCAGCCCTGTCCAGTTGTCTTTTGCTAAACTATTCAACCCACCAACTCTCCCAGCCCCACATTGTAGATGTTCATCTATTAGGCTAATTAACCGCTTAAGGACCGCCCCACGTACATACTGTGGCAGGGCGGCCCTTAAGAGCAAAATCATGTACTTGTATGTGATTCCTTTCTTTGGCTCTGGGGAGCACCGCCGTAGCCAAGGTCCCACTGTGATTGGACACAGCAGGAGCCAATCAGTGGGTCCGGCAGACACCGGTGATCGTTGTAAACAAGGCAGATCACTGTTCTGCTAGTAAGAAAGGCAGAGATCTTGTGTTTCTGCTAAGCAGCTACACAGAAAGCACTCCCAGGGAACACGGATAACCCTTTGATTGACCCTGGTCTTAACCCCTTCCCTGCCAGTGCCATTAGTACAGTGACAGTGCATTTTTTAGCACTGATCACTGTATTGGTGTCACTGGTCCCCAAAAATTGTCACTTAGTGTCAGATTTGTCTGCCGCAATCTTGCTAAAAATTGCTGCTCACTCCCATTACTAGTAAAAATAAAAAGTCCATAAATCTATTGCATAGTTTGTAGGCGCTATAACTTTTGCGCAAGTCAATCAATATACGCTTGTTGGGATTTTGTTTTATTATTATTATTATACACGATTTATATAGCGCCAACAGTTTACGCAGCGCTTTACAATGTATAGGGGGACAGCACAATTATAGTACAGTTCAAGTAGGAAGGTACAGGAGGGCCCTGCTCGTAGAGCTTACATTCTAAAGGGAGGGGGTGGTGGTACAAAAGGTAATAGCTGCAGAGAATGATTTGATGGGGGTGGCTCGGGGACAGTTGTTAAGTGTGTGTGGGATAGGCTTCCCTGAATAATCGAGTTTTCAGGGATCTCCTAAAGGTGGACAGGGTAGGGGCTGGTCGGACATACCGGGGCAGGGAGTTCCAGAGGATGGGAGAAGTCCTGAAGGCGAGCATGGGAGGAGGTAACAAGGGAGATAGAGAGCAGGAGGTCCTGGGAGGAGCGGAGGGGGTGATTTGGGCAAAATCTGCAGATGAGGTTGGTGATGTAGATGGGGGCGATGTTGTGAATGGCCTTGTATGTTTTGGTTAGCATTTTGAATTTTACACAGTGGGGTAGGGGAAGCCAGTGAAGGGATTGGCAAAAAGGTACCAAAAATATATGTAGCAGAGTACATATTGGCCTAAATTCATGAACAAATTCGATTTTTGTAAAAAATTATGGATGTGTTTGTTTTATAGCAGAAAGTAAAAAAATTGTATTTATTTTTTTCAAAATTGTCGATCTTTTTTTGCTTATAGCGCAAAAAAAAAAAAACGCAGAGGTGATCAAATGAACAGAACAGTGTTGAACAGATATAACAAAACACTTTCAAATTTGTATTTAGCACACCAATAGGGAGCAAATAAGTTATTTATTAGGGTCAAGCATCTGTGAGTTTTCAAGTGCAGAAACAGCCCTGTTATTGACAGTCTAGACAAGCTTTTCATTACAGTAATTATAAAAAAACAGCCAACACATTACAGGGGTTTCAAGAGGAATTTAATCCCTGAAATGTGTTGCTGTAGGGTACTTTTTAGAGTTATCTGTACCACAATTAGAAGCCATGGAACTGAACCAATCATTTTCTGTGGTTAGTGCTTGACTGGTGGTCCCATCACTCAAACTCTCTAGAACTGCTTATTCTAATCAAATCTTACAGTTCAAAAAATTTCCTGTAAGATTAGTTAGTCCTGCATGGTTTTTAATGCAGTAGATGTACAGTAAATGGGTACTTCCCAAAATATATTGCTCTTATATATTGTGGAAAGCAAAATTGTCAGCCCTCAAACTTTTAAAAGTAAAATTCCTTACAAAGATCAGAAATAAAAATATGCCTCCCATTAACTTAGACACAAATACCTTTTTCTGTGTACCGCTGTTAAACTAGGTTTGCTTTGTTATTATAGTTTCTATTTTCCTGACTTCTGGGTAAGGATGAGCTTCGAGTTCGAGCCAAACTCATGTTCGACTCGAACATTGCCTGTTCGCCCGTTCGCCGAACAGCGAACAATTTGGGGTGTTCGCGGCAAATTCGAAAAGTCTATGGGAGAAATCTAAAGTGCTAATTTTAAAGGCTTGTATGCAAGTTATTGTCCTAAAAAGTGTTTGGGGACCCGGGTCCTGCCCCAGGGGACATGTATCAATGCAAAAAAAAGTTTTAAAAACGTCAGTTTTTTCGGGAGCAGTGATTTTAATAATGCTTAAAGTGAAACAATAAAAGTGAAATATTCTTTAAATTTCGTACCTAGGGTGTGTGTATAGTATGCATGTAAAGTCGCGCTTGTTTCCCGTGCTTAGAACTGTCCCTGCACAAAGTGTAATTTCTGAAGGAAAAAAAGTCATTTAAAACTCACTCGCGGCTATAATGAATTGTCGGCTCCCGGCAATACATAGAAAAGTCATTGGTAAAAATTTTATGGGAACTCCACCCCAAATAAAAAAAAAATGTTGTGTAGTTCCCCCCAAAATCCATACCAGACCCTTTATCCGAACACGCAACCTGGCAGGCCGCAGGAAAAGAGGGGGGACGAGAGAGCGCCCCCCCTCCTGAACTGTAGCAGGCCACATGCCCTTAACATGGGGTGGATGTCCCCATGTTGATGGGGACAAGGGCCTCATCCCCACAACCCTTGCCCGGTGGTTGTGGGGGTCTGCGGGCAGGGGGCTTATCGGAATCTGGAGGAAGACCCCTTTAACAAGGGGGACCCCCAGATCCCGCCCCCCCATGTGAATTGGTAAGGGGTACATTGTACCCCTACCGTTTCACGAAGAAAGTGTAAAAAAAATGTAAAAAAACACACACCGACATTTTGGAAAAGTCCTTTATTAAAAATAAAAAAATTTATAAAAAAGAAAACATTCCAGCGATGAAATCCAGTGTCCCGCGGCGATCCGATGTCCAGCGCTGTCCATCATTGGCTGAGCCTGAGTGGACCTGATGGGGAACTTCCTCCACAGTGTAATAAATGAATACACCCGCCCCTTCTAAAGTTCTCCATCAGGTCCGCTCAGCCAATGACGTAGGTGTAAGGCTGAGGACCTGATGCGGAACGTGAGAAGGGGCGGGTCTATTCATTTATCATACTGGAGGAAGTTCCCCATCAGGTCCGCTCAGCCAATGACGTAGGGTCTGACATATGAGGGGGCGGACCTGATGGGGAAATTCCTCCACAGTTTAATACATGAATAGACCCGCCCCTTCTCACGTTCCGCATCAGATCCTCAGCCTTACACCTACGTCATTGGCTGAGCGGACCTGATGGGGAACTTTAGAAGGGGCGGGTCTATTCATTTAATACACTGTGGAGGAAGTTCCCCATCAGGTCCGCTCAGGCTCAGCCAATGACGGACAGCGCTGGACATCGGATCGCTGCGGGACACTGGATTTCATCGCAGGAATGTTTTTTTTTTTGTTTTTTTTTTTAATAAAGGACTTTTCCAAGGTGTCTGTGTGTGTTTTATTACATTTTTTTACACTTTCTTCGTGAAATGGTAGGGGTACAATGTACCCCTTACCAATTCACATAGGGGGGGCGGGATCTGGGGGTCCCCTTTGTTAAAGGGGTCTTCCAGATTCCGATAAGCCCCCTGCCCGTAGACCCCCACAACCACCGGGAAAGGGTTGTGGGGATGAGGCCCTTGTCATTGAGGGCATGTGGCCTGGTACGGTTCAGGAGGGGGGGCGCTCTCTCGTCCCCCCCTCTTTTTCTATGGCCTGCCAGGTTGCGTGCTCGGATAAAGGGTCTGGTATGGATTTTGGGGGGAACTCCACGCCATTTTTTTTTTAATTTGGGGTGGAGTTTCCCTTAAAATCCATACCAGACCTGAAGGGCCTGGTATGGATATTTGGGGGAACTCCACAGATTTTTTTTTTTTTAATTTGCGGCAGGGTTCCCCTTAATATCCATACCAGACCTGAAGGGCCTGGTAATTTAATTTGGGGGGACCCCACGTTTTTTATTTTATTTTTTTATTTTAATTTTTATCAATGACTTTTCTCTGTATTGCCGGGAGCCAACAATTCATTATAGCCGCGAGAGAGTTTTAAATGACTTTTTTTCCTTCAGAAATGACACTTTGTGCAGGGACAGTTCTAAGCACGGGAAACAAGCGCGACTTTACAGGCATACTATATACACACCCTAGGTACGAAATTTAAAGGAAAATTTCTCTTTTATTTTTTCATTTTAAGCATTATTAAAATCACTGCTCCCGAAAAAACGGCAGTTGTTAAAACTTTTTTTGCATTGATACATGTCCCCTGGGGCAGGACCCGGGTCCCCAAACCTTTTTTAGGACAATAACTTGCATATTAGCCTTTATAATTAGCATTTTTGATTTCGAACGTTCGAGTCTATTGTATTTAATAGGGTTCTAAAGTTCACGCGAACATTCTGGCTGTTCGCAGGTTCTGGTGCGAACCGAACAGGGGGGTGTTCGACTCATCCCTACTTCTGGGATAAGCTCTTTCTCCGGGGCTAAGCCTTGCTCAGACACTTATCCCTTTTTCAATGAGGGCATTCTTTGTGGCCACTGGGAAGTGCTTTCAGATAGGGGATTGGCAGGTGGAATAGGATTTGCCCAAAGTGTATAAAGATTATAGCCTTAAAGGCAGTAACAAGTTAAAAACATTATCAACAGGATCCTCTTTGATTGACGAATGTAATAGCATGATCCTTGGGATAACTTTCTAGAAGACAGACTCAATTTATATAAAGGCCTAAATAGCCCAAATAAAATAGAAAGAACTGTTATAAGTAAATTAAAGTATATGGACAGACCTTACTGACCACCTTCTGATTATGCTAGTTACCTACCTTTTCTGGTTTCAATACTCTGTGACCTGGAACAAGTAAAATAAATCAAAGCACCTTACCTCCATATTTATAAAGTACTATAAAAAGGGCCTATAAAGTACTGACATTAGGGGACTATTACGACAGTTGGGCAATAAGCACTTGCAGAGCAATGGCAGCGTACAAATTTCTCTTAACAGGTTTCCATTATATATATTTTAGCACAACCTTCAATTCTGCCTTATTAACCCCTTGGTCATTCTATGAACCTTTGCAGGTGCATTAAAACATTAAAACATCAGCCAAACAAGCACTACTAGGGAGCGGAATGGTAGAGGCCTCCAAGAATTGCAGACGACTCTTGACATTTATATTCATTTCAGCAAAGATAACCATCACTAGGAACTGGAAATCGGCAGCTCTGCCATTTGATCAGTTTAAAGGTAAATTGTCTTGGTTGATGCTGAACGAACGGTTGACGGCATTGGCTCAGGACAAAATGAAGCTCTTTCATAAAGTGTGGGACCCATGGCTTCATTACCTCACTAGTGACCCCAGGATACCTACAGCTTAACATTGATTTTTCTCTAGGGGTGTCAGGGTGCTTGATCGGGGCTCCTTCCCTTCCTTTCCCTTCCTCCCCCTTTTCCCTCCTCTCAACTATTATTTTCTTGCTTTGTTTCCTTCCCCCCTATTCCTTGATTCTAATTTCTTATTGATTGTTATTTTTGGAGTCAGCTCCAGGACTTAGAGGTCTGTACGACTCCCTGCTTTCACCGGTTTATAAGTTATTAATAGAACCGTTGTCAGTCTGAACTGCACTAAGAGTTGCCCGCGCAGGCTGAGGAATTGAACCCCCCCTGACAAGCAGATGGGGGGACGGCTCCTCTAGGCGGGTAGTACATCAGTTGAAACCTGGGATGTCGGGAGGAGTTGGGGTTTCAGGGGCGCAGTAGTTTTCTGTAAGCTACCCAAAAGTGCAATTATGCTCCAGCCCATGCTGGAGATTCTTCAGCAGATTTGTTTTTGTTTTTTTTGGGGGGGGGGGATTTTTGGGGTACTATAACATGGACCCCTGGGCGTTATGATCTTAGCGATTTGAATCCCAGAGGCTGTAATTTGACTGTACAATGTATTGATGTATATTTTATACTTTTTGTATGACAAAAACTTTAATAAAAATATTGAAACAAAACATTAAAACAAAAGGTGTTCAATGGCTTACAGCTCACTTTCTTTCTAAAGAGGTCACATCCTGAGTATTAAGCCTCGTACACACGACCGAGTTTCTCGGCAAGAACCAGCAAGAAACTTGCTGGCAGAGATTTCTTGCCGAGAAATTCGTTCGTGTGTATGGTTTCTCGTCAAGAAAAGCGACAAGAATCTCGACGAGAAAATAGAGAACCTGCTCTCTATTTTCTCGTCGAGATTCTCGTCAGCCTGTTTCTCGACGAGAAAATTGAGTGTGTGTACACTTACCTGTTTGCCGGGAAGCCCGCGCATGCTCGAAATGACTTTGACGCATGCGCGGTAGCTTCCTAGGCATAGGTAGGGTGAACCAAGATGGCGGCGACGGCATCGAATGTGACGAGCGCATGCTCGTCATATTCGATCACGTCACCGCGTACGCTCCATTCAAAGAACCGCGGGTTCTTTGAAATGAGCGTGTGTACACTCGGCCGGGACAAGTTTCTTGTCCAAGGATCTCGTTGTAAAAAACGACATGTTTTTAACGACGAGATTCTCGCCCGTGTTTACGAGGCTTAAAGCCTGTTCCCTGCCAGCATGCTGCAGAGTGGGACTTTTGCTCACTGTTTGGAAGCAGTGAATTTATTGCAAAGGTCTGACACACACATTACTCAGTCATGCTCACAGCTCTTTAATCAGAAAAGCTTTTCCAACTCTGAAGCATGCTGGCGGGGAACAGGCATTTTAACCAGCTGTGGCTGGTTTTTAAAGACAACAAACTGTAAGACTTTATGCACCTTTTTGTGGTAATGTACAATCTATATGCTAAAGATTGTTGGCACCTAAATGGAAGGGGACCTGCTGTGCTGGGGGAGAGGTTTATGATAACGCTGGAGGAATATTTAAACTAGGATTGAGGGGGAGGGTGAATTAGATTATAATGGGTCAGACAGGTCAGACAGGGGTCAGTCCCTATTAGTGGGTGGAAGATTGGGGGAGGGCTATGGCAGGTGATAAGAAGGTTCCCATGTTACAAACAACCATTGGAAATGGTACTATTCATACTAAAAGTAAAAAATATGCAAAATACGTGTGCAGAATGTGACAACATATTAAAGTGTTTTTTCAACAATGCCTGAAGTCTGCCAAGCAAATCAGGTGAGTTGGAAGCTTTGGTGCACGAAGAGAACTATGATTTATTTGGTATTGCTGAATCTTCGCTTCATTCTTCACATGACTGGGCTGTTAATATTCCCTGGCTATGCTCTTTTTTGGAGCGACAGGGTAAAACTGAAAGGTGGTGGTGTCTGTCTCTATGTGAGAAGTGATCTCAAAGACTGTGGAAGAGGACTTGGCTGATGGAGAGTGTAATAAGGCTGAAGCATTATGGGTGTAACTGCATATGGGTGTGCGTAGTTTAAAGTTAATCATTAGAGTTTGTTACAGGCCACCCAGTGTTCATGAGGAGGTGGAGAGCATGAATTGCACAGAGCATGAATAATGCGTCATTAGGAAGCTACTAATGGCTACTGAGGCTAGCTTCCTGATGATACATTATTCATGCTAAACACGTTGAGGCATAGTGGTGCGACGCATACGTCACTTTCTGCCCTGGGTCAGCATCACATCCGAGACATGATACAAACACCAGTTCCCATGCATGGAACAGCTCGTAAGCCATTGATACAGATCGCTGGATAGACTTAGTGCTGGTCCGAGGCACTTTTAAATGTAAGTTGCTAATTGTAACCTGGGTGTTTAATGCAAAAGTTAATAAATATGTTGCGCAATGATAGCATTTCTCTTATTTCCTAACTGAGTGTGAGGTGAATCCCATTTAAGTGGACATAGGATCCCTGATGGATTGGATGATCACGCTTATATTAAATGGCAATTTGGTGAGTGAGAAATTTGGATGGTGGAGGATTTTGCACAGGATTGGTGGAGAATAGCATGCAGAACAAGGAACTGGACACTAACAATAATTTGAGGAGAGTGAACTAGTATCACTATTCACTTTTGATGGACACTTTCTTGATAATTTGATATTCACTTTTGATGGACATTTTCTTGATAATTTGATTTCAATACTGAATGCTTTAACATTTGGGCATTAGCACGCCGTGGTGTTGGTACATATATGTTTTTTATGCAATATTGTTTACTTGCATTTTTTGCTTTTATTTATATTTCCGAAGATTTGATTTATATAGTAGTTAGTGTGGCTACTTATTTATCAATATAGAGCACATTTCACACTGTGAAGGGACTATAACTGCAGAAGACCACATAGATAATTTGTATTTCATTATGTACTTTGGATTTTGTGCCAGTGACACATTTTTATTATAAATTGTATGGTATAGTTCATAGAGGTCCCAACTAGAAATGATGCTCTGCTGGACCTGTAATCTCAAACCATGCAGAGCTTATTACTAATGTTCATATAAAAACATCTGGGTAGCAGTGACAATAACATGATTTAATTTAATGTTAGCTGTAAGCAACAAACACATACTAGAAAGATAAAAGCATTTAACTTTAAGAGAGCAAATTTTCCAAGGCGGAAGGCTGCTCTCCAAGACTAATGCCGCGTACACACGACCGTTTTTCATGATGAGAAAAATGCAATTTTTTTATTTGGTCATTAAAAACTATCGTGTGTAGGCTCCAGAGCGTTTTTCGCAATGTGAAAAATGGCCATTAAAAATTTGGAACATGCTCTATTTTTTCTTGTCGTTTTTCACGTCGTCGTTTTTCTCGTCGCCGTGAAAAAAAACGCTCATGCTCAGAAGCAAGTTATGAGACGGGAGCGTTCTGGTAAAACTAGCGTTCATAATGGAGATAGCACATTCGTCACGCTGTAACGGACTGAAGAGCACGAGGCTGAAAAGCGCGAATCATCTCTCACCAAACTTTACTAACACGAGGATCAGTAAAAGCAGCCCAAAGGGTGGCGCCATCCGAATGGAACTTCCCCTTTATTGTGCCGTTGTACGTTTCGTACGTCACCGCGCTTTGTTCGAGCATTTTTTTTCACGATCGTGTGTAGGCAAGGCGGACTTGAGAAGAATCACGTCGAGAAAAACAATGTTTTTTCAATGACATTAAACACGGTCGTGTGCACGCGGCATTAGTCTGGGAGGGAATATTGCAATTGATGAACACAGAACTGAAATTCTTCAAAACGACTGTATGCGAACACATTTCAAAAAATATTCTCATGAGCAACAAGTTTAAAAGTCTAAACATAAAACCAATGCAGCTCACGACCAAAGTTAAAAAAGCAATAAATAATAAGAAAATATATTTAAAAATATATAAAAATAAAGTAACACTATCAACATTTAAATGCAAAAGAGAGTAAGACAAACCCAAAGAAATTCTTCAAATATATTAATAGTAAAAAGGTCAAGTCTAAGCAAACAAAATAATCTAGAGTGGGTGACTGGGGACAAAGAGAAGGCAAATGTATTATATACCTTCTTCAGCTTTTTGTATACAAAGGAGCATGGGGGAATCATAATGGGGATGATTTTGACACAGCCCCAAATGATCCGCTATGGCTCAAAATTGATATGGTCCAGAAATATTTAGACAGAATAAAGGTCAATAAGGCACCTGGACAGGTCATTTTAAAGCCATTGTTTCGCATTTTTAGGTACTCTTTAATGACTGGAATAGTACCAATAGATTGGCCTAGGGCCAATGTGGTGCCTAGATTTAAAAAGAGATCAAAGTCTTTACCAAGTAACTATAGACCTGTTAGTTTAACTTCTATAGATGGGAAGATACTGGAGAGTTTAAAAAAGGACCACGTAGATTAGTTTTTGCTAGAAAAACAAACATTTTAAGCAAAAGTCAGCATGGATTCATGAAAGACAGAAGTTGTCAAACAAATCTGATTTCTTTTTATGAAGAGGGAGCAAAACCTTGGACAGAGGGGTGGCTGTCGATATGGTATACTTGCATTTTGTCTACAGGCTTGGAAAAATAAGTCTGTAAATGGATAGAAAATTGACCATATTCAGAGTAGTGGTTAATGATTCATACTCTGAATGGTCTACGGTTATCAGTGGTGTCACCCTTACTTTTTAATATATTTATAAATTATATAGGGTCTGGGATTAAAAGTAAAATTTCTGTATTTGCAGATGACACCAAGCTATTCAGTGGAATAACATCCTTACAGGATGTCTCCAACTTACAAGCCAACATCAATGCACTGTTTAATCAGACAACTGTGTGGCGAATGAGGTTTAATGTTGATAAATGTAAAGTTATGCACTTGGGGGCTAAAAAAAATGCATGCATCATACATACTAGGGGGAGTACAACTGGGGGAGTCCATGGTGGAGAAGAATCTGGGTGTTCTGGTAGATCATGGATATGCAATTAGCGGACCTCCAGCTGTTGCAAAACTACAAGTCCCATCATGCCTCTGCCTCTGGGTGTCATGCTTGCTGCTGTCAGAGTCTCGCTATGCCTCATGGGACTTGTAGTTTGGCAACAGCTGGAGGTCCGCTAATTGCATATCCCTGTGGTAGATCATAAGCATGCAATGCTTATGCATGCAATGCCAAGCAGCAGTTTACAAAGTGAGCAAAATCATTTTGTGTATTAAAAGAGGTATGGACTACAGAGAGAGAGACATCATTTTGCCCCTGTACAAATCATTAGTAAGAAGAGCAACCAAACTGATAAGAGGCAAGTGGCCCATATGGTGAACTCAGTGTAGAGTTATTCACAGAGGACAGTGGGTCATCACAGAGGACAAGGGGGCACCAAATACAGAAAGGCTTCTTCACAGTAATGCCGTGTACACACGACCGTTTTTAATGACGAGAAAAATGCAATTTTTTAAAATGGTCATAAAAAATGACCGTGTGTGGGCTTCAGAGCATTTTTCACAACGTGAAAAATGGGCATGAAAAAATTGGAACATGCTCTAAATTTTTCTCGTCGTTTTTCACCTCGTCGTTTTTCTCGTCATGAAAAACGGCCACGTGTAGGCTTTAACGACGTGAAAAAAAATGCGCATTCTCAGAATCAAGTATGAGACGGGAGCGCTTGTTCTGGTAAAACTAGCCTTCGTAATGGAGATAGCACATTCGTCACACTGTAACGGACTGAAGAGCACGAGGCTGAAAAGCGTGAATCATCTCTCAACAAACTTTACTAACACGAGGATCAGCAAAAGCAGCCCAAAGGGTGGCGCCATCCAAATGGAACTTCCCCTTTATAGTGCCGTCATACGTGTTGTACGTCACCGCGCTTTACTCTAGCATTTTTTTCCACGATAGTGTGTAGGTAAGGCAGGCGTGAGAGGAAACACGTCAAGAAAAACACAGTTTTTTTCAATGACATTAAAAACGGTCGTGTGTACGCGGCATAAGAGCTGTGAAAATGTGAAATAGACTCCCACAAAAGCTGGTTCTGGCCAGCTCAGTAGATTGCTTTAAAAAACTCCTGGATTCTTTCCTAAATGTTCATAATATACCTGGATACTAATATTTATAGGTAAAGTTAATCCAGGGAATATCCAATTTTGTTGGGGGATCAGGAAGGATTTTTTTCCCCTGCTGGAGCAAATTGGATCATGTTTGATTGTTTTTTTTTTTGCCTTCCTCTGGATCAACTGTGGGTATAGGATTGTAGATACAGAGGTTTTCTATTTGTGTGTTTTTTCTTGTTTTTTCTGTGTTGGTTGAACTGGATGGACTTGTGCCTTTTTTCAAGCACAATAACTATGTAACTATGAATGTATTTAGCTAATTTATACTAAATGTTCAATTGTGCTTTAGGTAGTTTACAGTACAATGCGCATTCATATTACCTTCAGAAAACAACCAGTTAAGTTTTACTACAGGCAGACGTAGCATTGATCTAATGCCAGCCTCTTAAAAGTATTGTGATTTATAAAATCAGATAAGAAAGGAGAAGAGAAATTTCTTGTACTTGCCAGACTCTAAGGAAAACTGATTACAATCAGCCTCGTGACTGTGGGTGGACATTTAATGTATTTTATTTTTATTTTAACTTGCAACTGGTAGAAAAGAACAAACAAATGATTGCAGCATTTGGAACATTACATGTAAAATATTGTAAAATAATAGTTTTTACCTTGTGTTGATTTTCTAATTATTTAGAATTATCCTCTGGCAGTATATCTACATTGAAACAAGTTGCAGAAAAATCATAGCTAAAAAGCTGCTGTGGTGGTGCTGTTAATAAATGTCCTTGTTTTTACTTTATTGCATTTGTTAGTGTTGTCCATTAAATACTTCACATTGATTGTTGCTATGTTAATTTACAGTAAATTATTTTGTTTTATGTGAATAAGTTATTTGTATAAAACATTGCCATAAAGATTAGATGGCAGTCAAAATCCAAACACTGTATGTTGTGACAGACATGCATGTATCTTAAGCATATGTATGTAATCTATTTGGTAGAATGATCTTTTTTACTGTCAGTTCAGAAAGTGGAAAGCCTAAAACTGTATTTCCACTTTTGAAGCCAAACTGGTACATAATGCCTACTGTATATATGTTACATGTTCCCATTTACATAGCAGCTGCAGCCATTAACTTGGTACTATGATTGATCTTGGCCAGTGACTGGCTTTTCAGCAAAGTTATCCAGGTGCTTGTAGATACCCCCAATCACTTTTACAGGACTGAGAAGGTGCCGCCTATGGTTGTTCCAGGGCTCTCCTGTTCCTCCAGAGAGCATGGGAACGCAGTAAACTTTGTCAAGATGTCTAGTGGGAGGAGCTTGGGCAACATCCATTCTCCAATCAGCTGTGCATCTAATTTAATGTACAAGCATTTTGTCACTTACAGGTTCAGAGTTGTCATTCCCTGGGCACTGACTTGGAATGCAGCTAATCAAGCATCTATTTACTTGACATAACCCCATGTTTTATACTTTACCAAAAAAATGTGTATTCTGATTGTGTGCACTAAAGTTCATTTTAGTGTATTTTTTCAAAAAAAATATACGTTTGATACACAGTTATGAAAATATCAAGCAGCATAGAAAATTGAATAATCAGCCACCATTTTATTTCACATGGTCTCTGCTTTCAGGGAAAATAAAATAGGTAATTTTCTAGAAAAGGAAATGCAGATTTTAGCACTTAAAAACTTGTTATGGACTTCAAGTAGTTAAGTAGAACCCTTAGCAAAGGGGAACATTTTCAAGGCGTTGGTGGTACATTATATGTCAATGAACTTCTCTGTTTGTCCCTTCAATTTGAAACTGTTTAGAATAAATTGCAGTCCTATGTATAACCCTGCACCAAAGAAACAACTAGAAAATTAAGAAAGATTAAACAAATATTTTTAGGTATTGCTGTGGGAATGGGAATACATAACAAACAAATGGTGGGTGTTTCTCAAAATTGGCTGCAAAATTGAAAATAAACATTAAGAAGCTTTTTATCCTTGGTATTGAACATGCCCTATGCGTGGTAATGCTAAGTTCCATAATTGATATTCAATAACATGAGCAACACAACCAGTGGGTACCTATACATTTTTCTACCACAGTGGTTTTGATTTGTAGCCCACAAATATGCTGATAATGTTCCTATCAATATTTCAAGTAAAATATTTTTGAGGAGTAGCTGTAACCTTGCTTGATTTTCATAATGGAGAGAGCTGGGCATAGATAGATTGAAATTTGATTGGTTTAGCTCTGTGTGTGCCCCTCCTTCTTCAACCAAAGTTATTCATAAAATCAACTTCTGTTGAACAGACACGCTGGAAAACCTTTGTCAATCCGTGGCTGCAGACAATCAGTTTCAGACACTGATCAGTTTATTGATAGGGTCTTTTCTGTCATTAAAATCCTACCTGTCAGCATTTTTAAAACATTATTTTTTAGCTTATCGCTGCTTTAATATGTAAAGAAATTATATAAAACCACTAAAAGTTCATGTAAAAACTACAATTAACCAGAATTGCCCAATTTTAGTCCTTGGGGAAAACAACTTTGATTATAAACTAAGTAAAACACTATACATTTCTAATTTTTCTTTTCAATGCTTTTTCTTCTTCTTTGTTTTTTTTTTTTTTTTTTTTTTAAATAATGCCTGACAGCATGAGAATTTGATAAAAGTAGAACATATCTGTGTGAAGTCAATGCTTAGAAAAACATCTGATACCAAACTTTTCCAAGGTTATGAAGGTCATTAAAACATTTAATTTCTCCTCCAGCTGATTTTCAAAAAGTCCATCTTTTTCTTTACAGGCCATATGGTAAATTCTAATACTGTTTGTATTCTTACAAAAAATAATTTTATTTTGGTTTATAGTTCTCAGTGTAGAAATGTTAACCTTTTTGTCAAGGCTTAATTGCCACTGGTTGTTTCATATTTCTATGTTTAAGTGAATGCTTAGAAAAAAAGGTTTCACTATCAAACCCTCTCCAGGACAAAAGGTCATCAGGGTCATTAATGCACTTCAATTGTCTTCCAGCTGATTTTTACAAAGACCCTTATTTTCTTTACAGGCCATAATGACTACATGTGTCCCGCAACCAATCAGTGTACCATCGACAAAAACCGGAGAAAGAGCTGTCAAGCCTGCCGACTTAGAAAATGCTATGAAGTGGGGATGATGAAAGGGGGTATGTACTGCGTGCATTCAATGAAGAAGCCACCAAATGTGAAAAATATCCCACTTTGTTTTACTCAAAGAAAACTAGCTTATATCTAGAACACAACTGAACTTGAGTGCTTAAAACCAGCATGGTTTCTGAACAGTCAGTTGAAATGTTTGCAAAAGTCCATTTAGGCTCAAAATAGTATAACTGAGAAGTAGTGCTCCTGTACAATTTTAGAGCCATAAAAAAAAAAAAAAACACTTAACGTACAGTCAACACCACATTTATTTTACAAGGATAGCATAGGTGAGCCAATCTGATATAGCAGAAATATTGGTCTACCTGGTTTATCAAATGTTCAGGATTACATGTACCAAAAAAGATGTGTAAGGCTTATGCTGGCGATACAGTACATACAACAATAAAATGGTTGGGCATTAATTTGCTTGGTTTAAACAATCTTTTCCTAGATAAGCATCATCAAACATAGGCAAATGAAAATAAAGATTTGATTAAATTTGACTGGATTCCTCATCTAGACCATTGCTTGCCCTCATTTGGGGGTGGCCCATTGCTTGCCCTTATTCGGCCCTTGGGACACTTTTTCTCCAGCTGACACCAATGATAAGGCACTATTTCTTCCACTGACACCAATGATGGGGCACTATTTCTTCCACTGACACCAATGATGGGATACTATTCCTTCCACTAATACAAATGATGGGGCACTATTTCTTCCACTAATACCAATGATGGGGCACTATTCCTTCCACTAATACCAATAATGGGGCACTATTCTTTCCACTGACACCAATCATGGGACACTATTCCTCCCATTGACATCATTGATGGGACATTATTCCTCACACTCGTACCAATAAAAAAATAATAAGACACTTTTCCTCCCACTAAAACCAATGATGGGGCATTGTTTACGCCCACTGATGCTGGGACATCTTCTACTCCAACTGGCCACAGTCTGGACCCCCTGCCTGAAGGATGGTAAACTGGCCCTTGGAGTTTGGAGACCCCTGATCTAGACAAAAAATTGTGAATGAGCACTTTTTTATAATGAAAATGCACATTAAAATGAATCTTGCACTAACAGGCAAAGTTCCCTATCCAAAGATAAACTGCTGCATAAAAGTAAAGAAACTGTGGGGAAAAGGATAAAACTATACTTACCTTACCCCAGGTTTCAGCACTGCAGGTAGTGATGTAACAGTACTTTCAGTGAGATCCCGGGGAATACTGAATATCCAAAATCACACGAGAATACACATTGCAAAAGTATTCTTATGTGAGACCTGGAATATTCAGCAATCCCTGGGATCTTACCAAAAGGAGCATGACATCAACTTCATCCAGACACTGCAGGCAGAATCCAAGGGCATAGTATGTATAATTCCTATTCCCCCCCCCCCACATGTTTTTCAAGCTTTCGAGCTATGGATTTTAAAATTTTTTAGGGGATTTATCAAGCAGGCCTTTTTTTTTTACTTTCAATAATTTGTAATGAAAATATAAAGTCAGAAAAAAGAAAAAATGCTGTTAGCCTTACAACAGCCAGGACTCTGACACAAGCTTTACAAATACAGTGAATTATAAACATCTCTCCAAAACTAGAACAATTATTATAGATGGAGAAAAGCAAAATTAAGATTGTGAAGCTGAGTAGCCTCGCGCCATGTCCGTCATGATAGTAGGCAGGACAGAGCATCCAGAAAAATCGTTACACTACTTAGGTCAAGGACTACAGGGAGAAACTTCTCATTTCACTATGCAAAAGGCATGCAAAAAAGGAGCCATGAGTGCCAACTATAACCATTGTAAAAGAGAAGAAGTCTCCAACAGGAGGAACCTCAGACATGACAGAAAAGAATGGAATAAAGACAAAAGAAGGGGAAATGGAAAAGAATAGGGAGAGAAACCCAGGGAGGAAAACAAAAACTGAAGCTTCCAGGGGGAGAACTGAAAGTGTTCGGATCCCCTACAGCTTCACATGAACATAATCAGCCCAGGGGATCCAGATAGCCTCAAATAGCTTAGTAGTATCATTGACCACACTAGAAATTTGTTCGTTGAGCATTTTTCAGAATATGTTTTCATCTATATAGTGAGATACACAGCAAAGTCTTTTTCCAGGAAAGGGCTATAGAAAGTTTTGCAGCCAAGAGCATAAAGAAGATCAGTCGCTGCTTGCAGCGGGGAAGATGCTCAACTGGTTCATTTAACAAAGCGATACGAGGTTGTTGGGGGACCGGGATCTCTGAAACCTTCCGTGTCGAAAGCTAATACCTTGTTCCAGAAACCCCGTAATCTCAGACACTCCCACCATCCTCGAAAACATAGGGGAAGGGAGATGGATAAAGCCTTGACAAACGGAAAGGTGCCATGTACGACCTAGTCAGTACTTTGACATTGGCTTCCATTTGGGAAACATTCAAAATAACCTTATAAGCCAAATAAAAGGAAGAGCGCCAACATTTCATATCACTTTCAGAGGCTAGATCCAAATCCCACGCCCGCATGTAGGGAAATTTTTCAGGGGAGTCAAGCAGCAGCCTATAGGTAGATATACCTCCCTTGTGCCCTGCTTCCTGGGTACACCATGTCTCATAGGGGATGACCTTAGAATCCTTAGGCCCCTTTCACACTGGCGGACCGTATGTCCGTTTTTCACCCATCCGTTTTTGGATGAAAAACGGACATACATGTATCCCTATGGGATAGCGGATGTCAGCGGATGAACATCCGCTGACATCCGATCTTATCCGTGCCCGCAATGCTCCGTTTTTCAGGATAGAAAAGTTTATATTTTTCTATCCGTCTGCGGAGCGGATTGGATGAACACGGACAGACCATAGGGGAGAGCGGAGATCTGACAGGGCGGTCCCTGCACAGTGTGCAGGGACCGCCCAGTCATCCACCGGCTCAGCGGGGATCAACGGAGCGATACCCGCTGAGCAAGCGGAGGTTCACGGGGCAGGTCATGACTGATCCGTCCCGTGTGAAAGGGGCCTAAGTCACCGGCGGGCCTAAAGAATGCAAGAAATGGGAAATTTGAAGAAATCAAAAGTTTTCCGACAAGGGCATTTTCAATTTGTATCAACAATGGGCCAGTGAAAACGGGCTGCGAGAGGTCACAAAGTGCCTAATTCTGTATAGGCCCTTATTGAGCTACCAGCGGAAAGTCTCAGGTTCCTGACCAGGGGGGAAGGGGGGATTGTTAAACAGATGGTTTAGAGCAGTGGTCATCAACCCTATCCTCAGGGCCCACTAACAGGCCAGGTTTGCAAGATAACTGAAATACATCTCAGGTGATATAATTTGCTGCTCAGTGATTGCAGTATTCTAGTCTGCATCTCCCCAAGGTAATACATAAAACCTGGCCTGTTAGTGGGCCCTGAGAACAGGGTAAATGACCACTGGCTTAGAGGGTGAAAAGGAGAGACCAGCTTGGGATTGTTTCGCACTCTATCCCAGACAGCCAAAGAATTAGATAAGGTGGGAGCCAATATAGACTCTCTACGCTTTGCTAATTGCCATTTGACATAATCCAGAGGTACCCTGCTCCCCGCCAGCCTTTAGACCTTGTTTTTTTAATGCAAAAACAGTCCCCTTTAAGTACAAAAAATAGGGTTCTTTTCTCTTTTTTTCAAAACAATTGTAGTATTGAATGATCAGTTGTTTTGTGGGTCATAGGCTGGACAAACACTGTATTTTTGTACTGTGAGATCTTTTAACATGCAAAGAAACCTTCTATAGTCCAATGTAATATATCAGTGGTAATTTAAAAAATATATTGGATTCCTTGAACAGTTACAATGTGGTCCTATAGCTGCTAATGGTTTAGATATTACGATAATTCAATTCCTACAGGAAATGTCTCCATAATCAAATATGATTTCATAGGCATTTGTAGTAGATTATTGAACAGATCATTTAACGAATCAAAAATAGACCAAAAAGAATACAAAAATGCACTGGGTGACCGTTCCCTGGCCCTTTTAGACTCTGTGACCGTGATGTATTGTATAGTTTGTATAGTTTGTACGCAGACTATTTTAAAATTTTAACTGGGCTGTGTACACACACATTTGTGTGCTGAAATGCCAGAAAGTGATAAAGTCAAATAAAAACAGGGAATAGGGAGGATGATTGCTACCATTTGATTGATTGTAGCTGCAGAAAGAGTTGTTGTGAAGCCAAGTAAGAGTAGTTTGCATTACCTATCAAATAAGGAAAATAATCTAAACTAAAATAAAAATAAAGTGGGAACCCCAACAACTAAAAAATATGTGAAGACGTTTCAAAAATGATAAAAATGTATTACATTTTAATGTTTTAAATTTTGCTCAGCAAAGAACATATGGCAACCCCCTTAAAGCAGTATTAAACCCTTAGGAAAACATTTATTATATTTTATATGCAATGTCTGAATTAGATTACATTTTTAGGTAATCTGTCTTATATTTTAACCTGGTGATTCAACCAGTAAGTTTTTTTTTTTTTTTTTAAAGAAACAGCTGTCTTGCAGATTGCATCACCAGTAACAGGGATGAGACACACGATTAAACACTGACAGGCTGCTTACAATCAGCTTGTATTTTCTTATGTAAAAACGTTATTCCAAAAGGAAAAAAAAAACTGTTTGCTGTACTGCTTTTATATAGTGTTAGCTGGCATTTGGCTTCAATTTGTCAGTGTATTTAAATCTGCTAGTAAATCTAACACTCCCATCTAAAAGTAAACTGTGGTTGGAAAAATGGAAAAAAAAATCACCAATGATCTAGCCTAAACTTCCATAAAAGACTCGATCTCGCTTGTCAGCGGCAAAGTTCACTTAAGTTGGACATACATGGGTCAGCTTTTTTTGATCAGCCAGCAGATTGTTAAAAAAAAAACTGAACAGATTCCCACATCCACCCAAATGAGGTGCATGGAGGAATCTTTCCCACCGTGATATTCTGATGAAACAATAATTTTCCAACAAGGCTAGATTGACTTCTCACGAATGGGAGCAACCATAGACGGATGAAAATCTGTCTGGTCCCTGCTGAACCAGCCAAATTTCAAACCATCTATGGCCAGCTTTACTTACAGCAAGAGAAACTGAGCTGTCTCATTTTCAAACTTAAAAACCCATTTTACCACCTGAAACTTATTGAAGAATCAACCTCATATTCTTTGCATCTTGCATTTTGAGAACACAAAAAATCATTTTGTGACATTTTCAGTGATAAAGATTTAGTGAATTTGGTTCCTAGGCTGAATCAGTGCTTGGTATCAATTACTGTAGAATGTTAGCCCATAATCCTTTGCACCAGACCTCTCCTGGCTTCTTTCTAAACATTTTATTTTGCTGACCCATAACTAGTTCAGCTTTTTACCCTATATACCTTTTATGGAACAGAACAATGTTAAGATTTCTGTTATGGACCTGTTATTAGGCAATAGATATGTGCGATTAGTTTCGTACGAATCGGAAATTCGTACCAATTTTTCGAAATTCGTATATTTGTAAGAATCCGAATTACGAATTTTTATGCATACGAATTCTGTACGAAATACGAAATTTTCATTTACAAATTTCGGATCCAAATTATCAGAAACAAACAAAAAAAAAAGTTACGAAAGTAGGAGTTGTGTCCAGAATCAACGAAAACAATGTACTCTACCCCGTCCGAAAGTACGAATTATGGTATTGAGCTTCCCTTTAATAGTGCCGTTGTATGTCTTATACGCCACCGTGTTCTTGGCGTTCGGAATTTCCGACAACATTTGTGCGACCGTGTGTATGCAAGACAAGTTTGAGCCAACATCGTTCGGAAAAAAAATACACGGTTTTGTTGTCGGAATTTCCGATCGTCTGTATGCGGCATGAGTCCGTAGAGTTCAATATTAACGATTCGTACTATCGTCCGAAAGTACTTTCGTCCGAAAGTACGAATTATGGTATTGAGCTTCCCTTTAATAGTGCCGTTGTATGTCTTATACGCCACCGTGTTCTTGGCGTTCGGAATTTCCGACAACATTTGTGCGACCGTGTGTATGCAAGACAAGTTTGAGCCAACATCCTTCGGAAAAAAAATACACGGTTTTGTTGTCGGAATTTCCGATCGTCTGTATGCGGCATGAGTCCGTAGAGTTCAATATTAACGATTCGTACGAAGCCGAATTAAATTCCGTACACGAATTGAGAATTACGATTTTTTTTAAAACGAAACTAAATGAATTTTTTGACGGCTCCCATGTCTATTAGGCGATGACTTTGTCATTACTTAGTCATTACAAAGCAATACATTTATTGATTTTTTTTTTGTTTTTGTTTTTGTTTTTTAAGATGAACAGGGTTTCCTTTTGATAATATTGTCTAAAATTATTTTATATTCTATACAACCTATAGACAAAAAAAAAAATCAAAAGTTAAAAAACCCTTTTTAAACTTTTATTGTATTCGTTTTTTAAAACAGGTCATACTGTAGATGAAAAGCATACATTTTATCTAAAAATTGTCCCATTTACAATGACACTAAAATTATAATTCTGGTAAAAATCACTACAAAATGATTTACAAATAAGATAAGATAAAGGCTTTTTTTAACCGCTTGCCGCCCGCCGCACGCAGATGTACGTCTGCAGCATGGCACGGGCAGGCAAAAGGACGTGTATATATACGTCCCCTTTAAGAAGCCGGAATTGCAAGCGCCGTGACTCCGACCGCGGGTCCCGCGGACTCGATGTCCGCGGGCATACCCGCGATCGTGTCACGGTGAGGAAGAACGGTAAAATGCTAATGTATTTCCCCAGTCTTCCTAGTGACAGGACAGTGACCACAGCTTCCTGTAATCGGAAGCTGTGATCACTGCCATGTCACACACAGCCCATCCCCCCTACAGTTAGAAGCACTCCCTAGGGCACACTTAACCCCTTCATCGCCACCTAGTGGTTAACCCCTTCCCTGCCAGTGTCATTTTCACAGTAATCAGTGCATTTTTATAGAACTGATCACTGTAAAAATGACAATGGTCCCAAAAATGTGTCAAAAGTGTGCGATGTGTCCGCCATAAAGTCGCAGTCATGATAAAAATCGCAGATCACCGCTATTACTAGTAAAAAAAATAATAATAATAAAAATGCCATAATTCTATTACCTATTTTGTAGATGCTATAACTTTTGCGCAAACCAATCAATATACGCTTATTGCGATTTTTTTTTTTTTTTACCAAAAATATGTAGAAGAATACGTATCGGCCTAAACTGAGGAAAAAAAACGTTTTTTTATATATTTTTGGGGGATATTTATTATAGCATAAAGTAAAAAGTATTGCATTTTTTTCAAAATTGTCGCTCTATTTTTAATTTAAAGCGCAAAAAAAAAACGCAGAGGTGATCAAATACCACTAAAAGGAAGCTCTATTTCTGGGAAAAAAGGACATAAATTTTGTCTGGGAGCCACGTCGCACGACCGCGCAATTGTCAGTTAAAGCGACGCAGTGCTGAATCGCAAAAAAAGTGGCCTGGTCTTTGGCCAGCAAAATTGTCCGGGGCTTAAGTGGTTAAATGTTGTACATATTTTTAATGTGACAATAGCAAAAAATAGCAATCAAAAGGAAAAATGAAAGAAACATTAAATATAAGAGGTTAAAAAAATAGAAATAAACAATAAATCATCAGACAAATATTAGTTAAGGTAAGAAGGAGTTACTTTACTTAGAGATGATTAGTATTAACAAAGGGTTAAAAAGTGAATAGAAAAAACATTTTATAAAAAAAGGTTACTTGCAAAGGTTGCTTTAATTGGCGTCATATGCAGATCAAAGGTCACCCATTTGTTCTCAAGATTAATTGAAATGAGTCAATGCACTTTAAAAATAAGATTACATTGTATCTCTGAATCACACTAACGAACAGTGTTTACAATAATTAATCAGGAGCTCTGTTTTGGCAGAAGCAGCTCTAAACATTGCTCCAATACACAGCAAGTCCCACCTTTAATTTTGACAGCCTGCAAATATGACAGGGGGAGGGGCAAAGAAGGAGGGGGACAGGGTGTGCTAAGTATGCCTTGTGTACCTTGATGAATTTTTTTTTGGGGCATATGCAGCATTCCAGAAGTCCACAACTGGTTCAATTGTGTTAAAAAAATTGTATGCACGTTCACTATTGTAATTTGTAGATTAAAGTTCCCCAACCAAGGAGGACATTAATAATGTATTTTATTTTCACCTCTATAGATACAATAAAGCAGCAAGGCATTGTCTGACTACATGAAGAACATATTATTTTATACTTGGTACAAACACAGAATGTTCTGTCACAA
Organism: Rana muscosa; assembly: GCA_029206835.1. Taxonomy (NCBI): domain Eukaryota; kingdom Metazoa; phylum Chordata; class Amphibia; order Anura; family Ranidae; genus Rana; species Rana muscosa. The sequence goes on from CM055121.1 coordinate 78,722,739, forward strand.
TCCATATTGGTAAAAGTAGGGCTGTTTAACCCTGATAGGCAGATAGAAAAATATATTTATTAAAGCAAAAAAATGGCAACTGTTTAGATGAATTTATAACTACCAAAAGGAACGTGCACACGGGCAGGGAAATATATCAAGTTATATGAAAACTCTCCAGCACACTCCTCAGCTAGTCAGTGCTAAAAGCCCTATTCAATGGCTTCCATTTTTTAGGTTAAAAACATTTTAAATAGGCTTTTTGTGCTGATTACTTCGAGAGGGTGCTGGGAAGTTTTTGTATTGCTCTGAACAAAACATTTATTCAATTTTTCTTTTTTTTATTATCAACTTTCTCCATTAAACCATATTTAGAAATTTAGCGGTGGTAAAGTGGTTTAGCTAGTGGTAAAGACATTTTATATGAACAAACAAGAATGGAGCACAGCCTTGCAGGAAATGTGCAGCAAGTACTTTCAGAAATAATAGTTAGTAAGAATACAGAGAGACAACACAGTGTGTTATAAATATGTAGCGGGACCCCCAAAAATGGGGTCGCTATGCTGTAAATTTAGGGGCAGTCTGGGCAATAGTATGGCTCAGATTCTACAATGCTGTTTAATATGGACTCTGCTCTGCCATGTTGTTGCCTGGTGTATAGCTCCCCTGGGCCTGAGGTGGCGCTGTTGCCCAGGTCTCGGGTTGAACCGCAGGTGGCGTTGTGGTATGGTTTGGTGTTCTCTCTCGGCTACTGTGTGGTGGGTGGGTTCTGCCTGATGTGCATGCCGGGAGAGGGTACATAAGGGGCAGATGCCAGGAGACAGGAGGAGTGTGCCCCGTGGGGGTGGTGTGCCAGGGGCATTCAAAGGCCCCTGGTGGTGAAGTCGCACCCTGTGGTCTTGCTGGCCGGGGGGTGCGTGAACTGGTCGAGGAGTCTCGGGCACCTTTAGCTCGAGGCTACAACATTCCAGGTAGGCCCAGTACCTTCAACTGGGTCTACAACCAACACACTGGAGTCCCAGGGAACCCGTGTGAGGGTGGCCCGCTCTGAAGGAGAGGAAACCGGGGGAGGACCTGTCCGATGAATCAGTGAAGGAATTCATGGTGAAGGAGAGGCCTGGTTACCTATCAGAGGGAAGGATTCGTGAGTTGCAGTATAGCTCCTGTAGTGTGTCCCATTGACACCTATGGTCTCTATTAATCTATGGGAGTTTCAAAGTTCTAACTCAATAACTAAAGGATTCTGTGGCAGAGAATTACTTAGACTTGTCCATGAAGGGGACTAACTTAAAGGAACTGTTCGTGTTTCACTCCGGCTGCTAAAACTGTGAGAGGGATCTATCCGGGTGAGCAATTCATACTCAGGCTTGAGTGGAGAATATGGTAACTGGGTGTCGCGTGCCTGAACCTGTCCCTCTACCTACTTTGTCTCTATTTTCAACCTATTCCCAAATCTGTTTCAAGCAAGATAAAATAAACTCGTCTGTTTGGAGTTTAAACACTGTTTGGACATTGGCTTTCTTTGGGAGGAAGAACACAGACTTTTCCCTAGAACCAATGGACAGGAGGTAACTTGCTGCAGGACCCAAAATTAGAAGAACACCGCTCAACCTCTTAAACCAGGAGGATCCGGGCATGTGGCACAGTGTGCCTTTATCCCCGCAAGGAGAAGGTAGGCAGGAAATAAGGGTCCGTGTGCTACAAATACAATATGGCTTTTACATTGAACATTGTTCTCTCTTTCGCAACCTGGTAAAGAAAGGGAGGGCTATTGCTGCAAGCCGCATGTTTTTTACTGTGTGCTGGAAACCAATCAAAGTGGTTCCTGAGTATGAAATCACTTGGGTTGTCTGTGCTATCTTTAGGTAAGATCAATGAGAAGAAAGTTTATTTTACAACATATGCTTTAAGTGAACTTATGCTTTGTCCATGCAAAGTGATAGATTCACTTAAATTTCACCCTTACCAGCTTCACATGCTCGGCTTCCCTTCATTCCCCACCACTCTGTTCAGCCATCAGGAGTGAGGAGAAGATGCCTGTGAGCTTAACCAGGGCTGAGGCTCTCTCCTTGTTTTAATGTGATAGTTGATGGTGTCTGAGAAGCTAATAATGCTATTACATGGAAGGAAGGGAATTGAGTCACATGCTCCTATCTCCTGATAAGACAGAGCCTTTGGAGGCATACTGCACATGCTCAGTTTGGTGTGTTTTGTTGAGAGGTTTTTTTCTTGGGAGGGTGCATGTGATCAGCACAGGGCCAATCAGCACTGTCCAGACAGAGGCTCAGGGGTCCTGAAGCCTCATAGGACAGTCAGAGTAGAATAAAAACTCCTCCTACAAGATTTAACCAGACACTGATAGAAAGTTACAAGACTGCTATATACTGCTGATGAGAAAAGGTAGCAGTTTATAATTACTAAAATTATTGCATTTCCATGTTCTGTGTACTGTGGGAGACCAGATATAGTGAATGCAGTGTCCTAGGTTTAGTAACACTTTATATATACTGCAAGTACAGAAAAATATCTGTTGGCCTGCCACTGTAATGCATCGTGCTTCTAAATTTCTAACAGAGCTGACAACACATTGCCTGTGTTACACTGAAATCCCAATGAGTGTTATCAGTCCTACCCAGTTCTTTTCTTGGACTACAGAATACTTCCCACATATTTAAAGGAGATGAGTAGAGGGAGGGGTGTTCTGTAGTCCAGGAAATAATACACGTTAGTGTTGTAATTTCAATAGCTAGGCCCTTGCACTAGAGCTGCATGATTAATCGTTAAGAATTGAGATCACGATTCTTTCCAACTACAGCAATCCATTAACCAAAATTATCTTGGGTGGAAAGATAAGATGTGGAAATATTAACATGAACTAGGTATTGGGAATTTTACCCACTTGTTGATAAGTAAAATTAATTCATGTACTCTTGCTAATGGGAGTTTCTGCCATTGAACCCCAGGGAAGTTTGTTTCATAATCTCGCTGAAATTTCTGGTATTTTTCATAGATATTACCTCTTCCCCTATAATATTAAACCAGAATTTACTGAATTGCAGTGGGTTGCCTTAAATGAAAGAATAACAAAATACATTAATGAAACAGTCCTTACTACAAAATTAAAAATGTCATTGACGAGCCCTTTAATGAAGCCCTTGATGAGTCCTTTTTTTGAAGAACACCTACTATGGTTATTAAAAACCTTTCTGCTTGTAAAATGTAAATGTCCATAAGAATCATTACCTCAGTAAAACAGTTGAAAACACAAACAGCTACTTGCATTTACCATCATAAGCAACGTTCCTCTCAGTGTAGTCCAGGGTAGTTCCGGTAACAGAGACAAACAGCTGGAAGGATCAAATGCCCAAAGACACAGTGGAAAGGGGAGCCCACTCTACATAGAGTACTCTGGTGGCAATTGTGGAGGTGCTTCCCACAGTAGCTGGGTTTTCAGGAGAAGTCGTGCGCTGTTAGGCTCCTGCCTGGCTGCTCGCACGCTAATTCTGACAGTGGAAGGCCTCTTACCTGGCTGCAAATCATGAAAAATAGAGGGAAAGCACTCCTATGGCCATACCCGTATGAAAGGTTTGTATAAAGAAAAAAAGGGGCAGAAATAATCCAATGTGGGACTTTAAAGGCACAATGAGCAGTGGAGAATATACAGACTTGTTATAATAATATTTATTAAATACTAGGACTGTGGAAATTAACTATTAATTCCTCGATTAATTTTTTGGATCGATCAAAATTCTTTTGATCGGTATTCACCTCTCCGCCGGCTTCCGGGTCTTCAGAGAGTTCCGTCGGAGATCCGGTGACGTCACGGACACCGGCGGGGCTTGCCGTGTCCATCTGAAGGGCTCCTTTGCTGTGCCTTCATATCTGCATGCCGGCGGGACCTTACGATCTGCCACTCACAAGGGCTGTTACACTTCCCTCTACCAACCTGGGATTCTACAGCCATCCACTGGGAGTTGTGATCGTTCCCTTCACGGGACATCTACATGCCGTCGGACTGATGTTAACCCCTCCTCATCTGGATTCAGCAGTGGTATCGTTGTACACATTTTTATACCAGTATCATGCTTGGCTACAGGTTTTTATGACTGCTTTTGCTAGCGTTTGGTATTACTCGCACCATTTTTACAGTTTATGTAGCTACATCGATTTTATCTCCAGTGCAATACTTATTTTGTTACCTACTTGAAGTCTATAAAAGTTTTAATGCTATTCCCATCGAGCGCTGCCTTTGTGTGTTTTTTGTATCCTGCTATCCATTTTTCCAGTGGTTGGTAGCTGCACTGGGAATCAGCCTGCAAGGAGATCAGCTAAAAGTAGTTGGATCTGTATGTGCGTTATAATTAATCGAAATTAGTCGATTAATCGATTAAAATAAAATAGATTAATCAAACACGAAAATTTTAATCAGTAACAGCCCTATTAAATACAGTACAAGGTAAGAAGTGAGCCCCTGTGCATCAATGCGTTTAGCCGTCAAGCTTTGTCAGGACACATTCAGGGATCGTTGGAAATGGAAAACAGGTCTCACTGTCTTGTGGCAGAGAGAAGTCCATGGGGGATAGACTTACCCATAGAATTTATATGGTATATCAAATATTCTGGTTGTTCAGGAGCCAGCTATTAGCTCAGACGCCCCATATAACAAAATTATGTTGTTAAGATTTTTCCAAAACGGTAAAAAGAAGACAATAAACAGGTAAGTGGAAACGCTAGTTCAAAAGTCAGAATATATCTGCTTACAGGTTGATATGTCTATCACCTTCCAGTCAGTACCGTATATGTGGTCACTCACTGACACCAAAAACATCACACTGCAATCAGGCAGAGAACCGATGTATATTCCAAAAAGGGAATATGACCCTTGGAACCATTTTGTTTTACAAAAACATATGGTATTGCCCCCCTGGGTGAAGACGCGTGCTTATCATGCATGAGCACACATCTTCTCCCAGGGGGGCAATACTATATGTTTTTGGTGGAAGAGCAGAAGTTAGCCACCATTAAACCTTTGTTGTCTGAGGTTTGTGGGTTTCAGACTTGGACTAGTTCTTTAAAAACCTCTCTGTGGGTTTTAATGGATTGAGAAGTATACATGATGTGGGGGTCAGAGTTTTTCTTGGGTCCCTTCTCTCTGAATATAGTGGACTGGCAAACCTGGTATAGACTGTTGTAGGAGAAATCCAGGGTCTTCTTCCCAAAATGTTTGCAAATTTCCATACTAATGTAGCGCACCAACTCCAGACTTTACCTGCTTTTCTTCTGCTTGGCTCCTCCACAGGAAAGAATGAGGCACACCGCACCACAAGCCCGTACCCTCCTGGATGGGGAGGTTGAGCGGTGTTAGTTTCTCGGGCCTGCTTGCAGCCAGTGTTGACCTCGTTTCTGTGGTAGTCAGAAACAAGCCTTTAGTTCTCCCCAGTAAGCAACTGTCCACACCAACTGAAAAGGTCCAACACTTGTTTATTTTTCTCAGCACAATAAACAGTCTCTTTGAGAGCAGACAGGTTGGGACAAGGCACAGGTCAGATAAGGTGGGAGGAGGTCCAGGCACAAACTTGAATTGGGTTTTCTCCTGTTCTGATTAGCACGAACAGGCTTGGCGCACGGTCTCTGCCACAGACCATGAAGTTGGTCACTGCCACTGACCAGGTGAAAAAAGATGAAAGCCACTGCCACTGACCTTGTGTGCGTAGTGTCACTGCCACTGTGACATAAAGAACACGCACTTCCTTCCTTCAGTAACTTGGCCCCTTTTAAGGACAAGAACATCCCTCCGGAGAGTTACCAGAGGCACCCTCTGTCACCACGACCCTGCGCTGGGTCTTCAGAAAGGGTCACCTCCCTGGCCTCCTCGTCCTGGATACGGGTCCCATCGCAAGGCAGATCCCTGGGAGCTCCAGGCCTTTCTCCAAAGTACCTCACCCCAGACTGAAGGTGTCTGGGATGGAACAGCGGCTCCGTCTCCGGGTCTAGGGCACCCGAGACAACCTGACCAGGCCTCCGGGCCTAGGGCACCCGGAGGCGATGCACACGCACCCAGGCCTAAGGTGCCTGAGCGCGGAACCGACCCCTCTGGAAGATGGCCGCCCCCTTTTATATCCTCTCCTGACAGGCACAGCAGGTTCCTCGCCCCGCCGTACTGCTGCCAAGAGGGGACAAAAAAAGGCACAACCTTGTACTACGGTTCAACCCGGGCCCATGGCAACAGCGCCACCTATACGCCCCAGGGAACTAAACACCAGTACCATCTCCCAGGGACAGAAATGGTCCATGAAACCTAACAATTAGTGCATCTGAGCCTAGTTACCACTCAGATGCTTCCCCTAAATGTAACCACCCCCTACAATAATTTTCGCCTATACATCAGACTAGCACTCTGTTCCCAGACCGAAGGTGAGAGTCCTTGCTCCACCCATAACTGTTCTTTAACAAACTACTAAATTTAAGACAGGCAGAATGTCCACTCTGACCAAACGTAGCATGGTAGTGTAAGTGGCTTGTTGAGGAATGTACTGTATGGTCGTATTTCAGTACACTTCAGCCAAGTAATGGGCTCTTTTTCTTTTGTTTTTCATGTAGTTGTATCAGAGTGTAAATAAACCTTGCGCATGCCTTATTGTCTTGTGGGTGGTATGGGGTAGTGTACGACAATGCCTAGTGATTGGCTCCATTCTCAGCATATGTACCTGATCCAACTGATCCACTAGAGGGACTTGTGTATTTTTTCAACCTGACTAAGTTTCTAACTGTATCTTCTGTGGACAGCCGTTAGGAACGCAGAAGTGCTTCCACACCATCTTGAAAACAGTCTTGGTGCTCTGATCATGGAATGTTATTGCCACTGCAAACCTGGTAAATTGGTTACCAATAACTAGAACATGATGTTATCCATCTTCTGACATTTTTGGGTGGAAGAAAGTTGATGATTAGTATTCCCCCTGGGGGAAGACTTGCCCCCAGTCAGAAGTGGAATCCAGGCCTCAGCTCCTTCAACACTGAACAGACCACACAGTGTCAGCAGTCCTGTTCAACCAACCAGAACAGGCCCACACATATAGCTTGTCTTTTGAACCAGGCGAACATTGTGTAGAAATTCCAGTGTCCAGCTTTCATGTCAATTTTCTTTGCCACAGAGAGCTCAGACAATACAACCTGCTAGGTCATTGAAGAGTCAATGGGGAATATTTTTTCTGTGGTACAATATACCAAGCCTTAGGACGATACAGGACCATTAAGAAAAGCTCTGACTTTGGCCACAGTCACTGCAGGTCTCCATTCCTGTGTGGCCTTTACTTTCTTGGGACTTGGAAGTATGCCTTGTCTAGAGATGACATCTCCTGGGAACTCAATCTCTCACTTGAATAGATGGCCCTTTTTGGGTTTTTGCTTCAGCCCATGCTTGTGCAGCTGAGCCAACACAGCATCCAAGTGTGCAAGATGGTCCTCAAATGTGTCAGAAAACACTACTGCATCATCTAGATAGATCGGGATACTATTAAGGTTCATGTTCACAAGTCAGTGCTCCATTTTCTTCTGGAATGTGGTGGGCTTGTTGTTCATTTGGAAGGACATCTTCTGGGTTCTGGAACTGTCGCAAAACTATGAGAGTAATGAAAGCGATCTTCAAGCGATCTTCAATCAGTCCACCTTGGCAGTCTTGTCCAGTCTTAGAGAGGCATGGGAGTCCTTAGTCCATTGAAGAGGCTGAAGCCTCGTACACACGGCCGAGTTTCTCGTCGAAAAAAACACGTCGTTTTTTTCGACGAGATCCTTGGACAAAAAACTTGTCCCGGCCGAGTGTACAGACGCTCGATTCAAAGAACCCGCGGTTCTTTGAATGGAGCGTACACGGTGACGTCATCGACTACGACGAGCATGTGCTCGTCACATTCGATGCCGTCGCCGCCATCTTGGTATACCCTACCTATGCCTAGGAAGCTACCGCGCATGCGTCAAATTCATTTCGAACATGCGCGGGCTTCCCGGAGGACAGGTAAGTGTACACACACTCACTTTTCTCATCGAGAAATAGGCTGACGAGAATCTCGACGAGAAAATAGAGAGCAGGTTCTCTATTTTCTCGTCGAGATTACTTGTCGGTTTTCTTGACGAGAAACCATACACACAAACGAATTTCTCGGCAAGACATCTCTGCCAGCAAGTTTCTTGCTGGTTCTTGCCGAGAAACTCGGTCGTGTGTACGAGGCCTCAGCATCATTAATGTTAACAGCTTTCAAATGCCTATAGTCCACACAGAAGTGAAGGGTGCTGTCCTTTTTCCTCTTCAAGGCAATTGAAGCCACTCATGGGCTCTAAATCTCTTCAATCACCCCTTCCTGCCTCATCAGTTCTAGCATTTGCATGACTTCTTGGTGGGGTGTTGATGTATGATTTGATATCTCTTCTGGAAGGGATCTCTCCTGTGACTATCTTGTGTTCAATCCTACTGTACAGCCCAGGTCATGATCTCCCTGTAAGAGCATCTCTGACCACTTATTCAACAGACACCTTTACTTCTTCTAACTGAGTGTGTATTGGTTGGTCAGTGATCAAGTTGTAAAAGTGGTAGCATTTGTGCGGCTTCCCACTAGTTTAATTCTTGCCAACTACTGAGTTTTATTTTCTCTTGTCACATACTGTATCAATGACCATGAAACTTTTGGAGCTCTATGTGACCAACCATGGGGGCAGGGCGAGTTCTGCCATTGCTTTCCCATGAAGCAGGTGTAGTGGAAGAGTCTTTGTTGCATCAATGACCATGGAACTTTTGGAGCTCTATGTGACCATCATTGCATCATTGGAAAAAAGAGAAAAACCCTTTCCACAAGAGTTCTCAATGACATCCTGCACTTGAAAAATCTGGTGACTATGGGCAAGAATAGAATTGAGACTTTTACATTCATTTGGTCAAGCTGGATGTTTTTCAGAAGGTCCGATACATTCAAGAGTTAAATCACTAACTGATACTTCCACTGCCCATTGCCTCTTATAAAAGTTGACCTCACAGCTTGGATTGTAGTTAAACTAAGGATGTAACATGTCCTAAATTCTTGCACCTATGCCCTACCCAGGGCTGACAATACCTAATAACTAATTTTACTGACTTGGAAAATTTACTGACGGAACACATTTTCTACTGATGGCTTTATATATTACAGAAACTCCTAAAAAAAACTAACTATTAAAATGCAAAAAGCGTAAACAGTTTATCAAAAAGAAAATGTCCTCCTTTATGGATAAAAACTTAAACAATGCAATTTTCTAAAACTGAACATTGCTAAACAGACACTGGCATATCAGATGAAGCTAAAGCATAAGAGACCTGGTGAAATAGTGTGATTCTTGGCAGTGACGTGTCACATTTTACTATGAAACCTTACAAGATACACCAACATGATGTAAGAGATTCTTAGAAGTCACTGGAATGTTGGAAGAGACTACTAGACTTATAGAAAGTACTTCAGCATGACCAGAAACTAATAACATCGTTATATATTGCCACCTCAGCTCCCGTGACAGGGGATATGCTCTTGGCCCACCTTGTGTCGGTTGCCGCATGTCGCATGCACTGTCCTTTTCGGTGAGTGTGTTTCATTAATTACTCATATATAGTTATCTTTCTGGTACATATTTCTCTCTATACAGAGTGCAGTTTATTACAATTATATATTCCATAGGAATTCTTGTCGTATCTGCTCCTGATGAGTGGAGATATCCACGAAACGCGCCAAGCTACATTTGATGCCACAGTTACATCATACATGGAATGCTATCCACACAGTATCCCATCTGAGCTACATTTGATGCCACAGTCACATCATACATGGAATGCTATCCACACAGTATCCCATTTGACAATGACATCAAGACCCAGCATACTTTGACACACCATGTGACTACTGATACAAGAATTGGGCACGCTGCTGCTAGCTTCTAGTTAGCCATGCCACTTTATGTATTTATTTATACCATTTTTATGCATTGTTATTATGACTATGTATTTGTGTACAACCATTACTGTATATGTTTACATTTGGTGCTAGACATGTGTGTGTGTGTGTGTATATATATATATATATATATATATATATATATATATATATATATATATATATGGAATCATTTCTTTAAAGGACATTGATCCATGTCATGAATAAAACATTCCATTTTTTTCTTACCTCCGCATTTCAGTTGCCTCATATAAAGTCCCAAAACTTCCCCCTTATTCACAGAAACTAATAACATGCTGCAAGAGACAAGAAACCACAGCAGCTAACCATTGTTTTTACAGATATCAGATAGTTTATAGAGGTTGTCTAATGCTGTCCTATAACTAGCGACACAAATATATTGTAGAAAAAGGAGCAGATATACAGGGATTTAGGATGAGATGATAGAAGATGAAGTTGAGTTAGTTCTGATAACAAATGTTGTTCTGAGGGCAATGCAGGTGATGTATTTGACTTCCAGGGCAGAATATTGTTTTTAGCATCCCCTCTTGCAGTGGCGGTGCGTTCATTAAGGGCGCACGGGCACCGTCCTCCCCCCCCTCTGTCACGCCACCCCCTCTGTAGAATGGATAGATTCATGTATTGCAGTGCATGAATCTATCCATGGCTGCTGTAGCCACCCCCTATTCAGGCGTCAGGCCCCTTTTCAGACGCCGGGTGCCTGAATTCCAGCGGCGGGGTATTTTTTTGAAGCACCTGATTAGAGCCATAGGCTATATTAGGCTTCAAAAAAGGTGGACTGTGAGCGCAGAGCATTGCGCTCACAGTCCACCCAGGTGTGTTTTAGCAAAGCAAATATTTGCTTTTCTAACACTGAACCGCCTCTCAGCCAATCAGGAGGCACGGATCTAATACTACCCATCACCTGATTGGCTGAAGGCACAGGCTCCCTGATTGGACGCCTAACGGAATGGAAGAAGACACACACGGGAGCACAGAGAACCATGGAGGACACAGGAGCTCGCTGCCTGACCCGCCACCAGGATGGGGTAAGTGTGTGCCGGTCCGACTGGCGAGCGGGAGGGTCACAGAGGCTGCATATGATGGGCATAGGCTGCATATGATGGGTACAGAGGCTGCATATGATGGGCACAGGCTGTATATGATGGGCACAGAGGCTGAATATCATCAGCACAGAGGCTGTATGATAGGCACAGGCTGCATATGATGGGCACAGAGGCTGCATGTGATGGGCACAGAAGCTGCATATGATGGGCACAGTGGCTGCATTTTATGGGGCACAGTGGATGCAATTGATGGCACAGTGAGGCTGCAATTGATGTTTGTTTTTTCAGTATTTTTCAGTTTGTTTGAGCCCCCCAAAAATTTTGAGCACCAGCCCTCTTGTATATACAAAATTATTTCCAGTAATAATCATTAAATTAGATGAATAATTATCATGAACAAAAAAGTAATGCACACAGAAAATCATAGTGTCCAATGTGGTCAAGGGAGAGGTCCCTAGTTACATAGCTTGTCAGTGTGAAAGTGCACCCTTACATTGGTGGTCAGTGGAGAAGTTGTTTCTTACATTAGTGGTTAGTGCTACAAATAATGCAACTTTACAATAATGATTAGTTTGAAGAATGTTTTTTATATTTTTGGTCAATGGGTAGAATGTCCTATTTGTTAAGTGGTCAGTGAGATAATACCACTTACATTTATGATCAGTGAGTAGAATGACCCGTTACATTGATTATCAGTGGGAAAAGTGACAATTTACAGACAGCTGTAGAGATCATGACATAAGTAGCCTTTTTGAGAGATGAGAGAAAATACTGCATTGGTGCTGCTGGTTCTGCCAAGTGACATTAATTGAATTCCTGCTTTACAGGGGGTCCCCGGGTTACGAACAAGATAGGGACTGTAGGTTTGTTCTTAAGTCAAATTTGTTTGTAAGTCGGAACATGTAAATTTTTTAAGTGCAAATTCAGTCTTAGAGACAGGAAGTGAGATTAAATCAACAGAGAATGGCAACCGGATGACAGGGGCGGCACGGTTAGTTCAAATATTTTTTTTCTTTTTTTTTTACTTTTTTATCACTTTTTTTAATTTTTATTTATTTGTAGCTTGTCGTTTACATTTTTTATTTTTATATAATTTTCTTATTATTTTTCTTATTCTTAACTTTTTAATTACTTTTTTATTTTAATAATTTAATTATTATTTCTTATTATTTTTTTATTTTTATTTATTTGTAGCTTGTCGTTTACTTTTTTTTATTTTTGTATAATTTTCTTATTATTTTTAATATTATTTTTCTTATTCTTTACTTTTTAATTACTTTTTTATTTTATTAATTTAATTATTATTTCTTATTTTTTTTATTTATTTATTTTATCAGTTTTTTTTTTTCACTTAACTTGCTATCACACAGGAGAAAACAATTCCCTGTGTGATTGCAATTGGAGGTTCTCTTTATTGACCCTGTCACCTCCAAAACAGGAGTCCTAGCACTGTGCTAGAACTCCTGTCACAGCTGAGATGGGAAGAGCAGAGCTCACCTCTCTCACTGTGTATAACGGCGGCAGGGACAGACTCGGTGGCCGGGGGGTGGAAGACAGAGCCTTGCAGAGAGAGGTATGTGGGGGACGTACGGCAGCACAGTGATTTTGGCGATATCGGGTACAAGTACTGTACTGTATACATAGGCATATACATATGCAAATATATAAGCAAAACAGGGACTCAACCCCTACTCAGAATACTAAAATAGTGATCAACTTAATATTTGATATTAAAATGAAACATATAAGGCACAATACTGTTGTCAAGTATTACTGCAATAGTGCTCTAAATATTGAAAAGACAGAAGAGGGAATAGTCTATTCCTTGATAGTTCAAATGAGGTCCAATATAGCAAACAGTTCCAATGCGACAAACAGTTGCTTCAGATGAAAAAACAGGTGGCTGGTATAATCCAATCATTTAAAAAGAACCAACAGACCTCCAGTGTAGATACCTTCCTGCAGTGTGCTCTGCCTCCTGATTCTCCCAGCACACGGCACTGCTGATGCTTCACATCCCCCGCCCACTCCCATCAGCAGTGCCGTGTGCTGGGAGAATCAGGAGGCAGAGCACACTGCAGGAAGGTATCTACACTGGAGGTCTGTTGGTTCTTTTTAAATGATTGGATTATACCAGCCACCAGTGGAGGAAACAGTACAACGAGAGGCAGAGGGAATATAATGACTCCGGAGTTGTGACACCCCCAGGATCAGTACCAATACCCCGCAGAGGGTGATATCTGCAGGCTCTTCTGACCTTGCCACAGTGGAGGTCCACCTTTTGTGGTAAGGTACCCATCTTGATTCCCTACACACTGTGGTGGATGCAGTTCTTCTATGCTTTCTGTGGATTCATCTTGGGTTCTATCTTTTTCCAAACATCTCCTCACAACCCCCTGTTTTTTCATCTGAAGCAACTGTTTGTCGCATTGGAACTGTTTGCTATATTGGACCTCATTTGAACTATCAAGGAATAGACTATTCCCTCTTCTGTCTTTTCAATATTTAGAGCACTATTGCAGTAATTCTTGACAACAGTATTGTGCCTTATATGTTTCATTTTAATATCACATATTAAGTTGATCACTATTTTAGTATTCTGAGTAGGGGTTGAGTCCCTGTTTTGCTTATTTATTTTTTGGTGTTTATATACATATTAATTTATTCACCTTCACTCATATATATTTTTCACTTTTTTAGAGGAACTCTCATCAGTGTTTTACTCTTTTCACATGTCTGTGCGCGACATTTTCTAATTCCTATTTACTTGGTTTCACATATTTTTTATGTCGCAGCCTAGCTGCTAATAAGCACGATATTTTCATCTGTTCACATTAGCGCAGTATTACCTTTTATTATTGACATATGCAAATATGCCAGGCAGCTCACCTGATGGCACAGCAGGGAGATGGATGCGATCCGAGTCCAGGCAGGCACTCCGGCCGCGGTGCACCTATGCAGGGTAGCAGCGCAGGAAAGACCAGGGATCTGGAGGCCACACTAGGCCGAACAAGGCCACGACGGGCAGTTTTAGCGGCCTGGCAGGCCACCGGACCGTACCAGGCCTGTGGATGGGCAGGCAGGATGACGAGGGGCCCCTTAATCTCGCAGCCAGGCCAGGAATGGAGGAACGGCTCACTCCAGCAAGGCGCACAGGCAGAGGAAGATGGTGTCGGCCCGCAGTGACGTCACTCGGGCCCCGTTCGTAAGTAGGGGTCATTCGCAACTCGGATGTTCGTAAGTCGGGGACCCCCTGTAGTAGTTTTGTACTTTAATTTTTAAAGCATTGAATTTCTGTTGTGTTGAAGAAGCCAAAGACCTTTCCCTCTTTTTATAAAAAAATGTCCTCTTGCACAGATTTATTATTTGTATTCTGAATAAATTTGAGCAGGCTCTGAATTAAAGAAGATGTTGTGGAAGGTAATTGATTATCTGTTTTCACAGACACTGTGTCATCCATCTCGTTTGCTCTAGGGAGGTTAAGTTTCACTCTGCTTTGCAAAGGCTTGGCAGGCCATTGTGGACAATCTGGTGATGTGTTTCCTCAAGTAACTGACATCAAAACAAATCAATGCTGAACAGTTAGTGTTTGTTCCATCAAAAGGGCTGTTCGGAGGATAATGCCCAAGGTGGCAATTTAATTTTTTAATGCATAAAACGTTATTTTCTTAAGTAATAAATAAAACCATCTCAGGTGTCATCTGCATGCCATTGGGCAGATTGCTGTTCACTTCCTATCCTGTGGACCCAACAGAAAGTAAGAGCAATTCTCTCCAGAGTAAACCAAATCCCTTTTGGACAGTTGTCACAGGAACAAGCATCCCTGTTGGAAAATATCTCCTCACCTTCTGCTGGAATAACAACAGTAGCAGCTGCGCCATATGGGGTGCAGGGGCGCCGCCACCAATTGATCCATCCGCCCCACTTGATCCCTTATCTACAAGCAGGGTGCCGGATGCATGGATTCCAACGTTTCGCTATTGTCTTCCTGATTCTCCTTTCCGGCCAATCAGGAAGCGGCTCCTGAGACCCGATTTGCTGGGAGTCTTAGGATGGGTCTCAGGACCCGCCTCCTGTTCGGCCGGGAGGAGAAGCAATGCCCTGGCAGCAGTTTCTTCTTCCTACCCCAGATGCAGCAGAGCATCACCACCTCGTTCCCCTCCCCGCTCCTCTCCTGCAATAAGATATGGCCATCAATAGTGTGCGGTGGGGGGGTGGCGCTTGTGCGAGAGGATTGCGGCCAGGGGGGTTTGTGTAGTGCCAGTGGATCACCCCATTTTGATTGATCGATTGATCATGAGCCGGGGGGTGCGAGTGAGAGGGCCAGGTCTGTTGCTGCCCCCCAGCCCCCCCCCAAAATGTTGACCACCAGCCACCACTGTGTAACAACTTAAAATGTGGGACTTTAAGTCACAGTAGCAGTGGTAAACAGGACACAGAGAGTGAATAATATCCCAACACAAACACAGATATAAATAAAACACTTTAACCATTCTAACTCTTCCCCACTCTATGCAAAAAATAAAACAGCATTTTGGCTATAGATATACTATGTATTGCATCTTATAACTCAATTTCTGTGCTTGCATACTGTGTATACTTTGACATTTTAGGCTTACTTATTTTTAATTAGACACTAGTGCTGGATTAGGAGAGCAAACTATGTGTGGGTCTGCAGGGATAAAAGAATGTTTCTATGTAAATTAAAATGATGTTTCATTGCCAGAGTATCTCAAATTTGAAGGGTGAAGGTTGAATCACACAGCTAGAAATTACTTACAGCAAAGCAGATGTTTAAATAGGAGAAAGAGGCATTCCAGACATATATTAAGAATATGTTCTAGTTTATTTCATTACAAGTAACATTTTTCAGAGGATTTAGCATCTGATTTTTTTTTGTTGTTATTTTCCCAAGGGGAGCATACAGGAAGGATCTACATGAATAAAATGTTGGGAAACTGCAGCCTTGTTTTAGAATGTGAAACTAGTCATAATCTGAATGAGTTTTGATGACATCTACTGTCTTCGGTTATGTCTAAGATTTCCTTCCCACCATGCTTGACAGATATTTTTCTCTATGATGGATGCAAAGATGTAGGTCAGTTGCTCATCCCCTTGGCTGATGATTGTTAGACCTCAGCCAGCAATGTGTCTTCATGGGCCAATCAAAATATGGCTTACATCTTAGCTGAGAGATGAACAAGCACTCATTTGTCTTCTAATAAAGCATGATATGTCTTTCTTGTGCAACCACACATCATCACTTAACGAAGAGAATGAGAAGCTGGTGCTGTTTCAAAATGCCAGTTCTACAGGGAGTTAACATTTGGCACCTGTATGCTCTTATCTAAATATGCCTAAACTGCTTTGTGTTATGCCTTTTACCTTTGAAGTTCATTGCCAGACTGTTTGGGGTTAAACAACAAAGCATATGAGTGTTGGAAGCCAACAAGCACAAACTTAGCAAATGCTTTCGACTAGTAGACATTATTTATACATACTACTGTTTCAAAAATAGTTCTCTTAGAACAGAACTATATTGAGAAAACATGCTGATCATCTATTTACTGTTGCCCACCCAAGAAATCAAAATAAAATTGAGATCGGGATCCCACCAACAGAGAAAATAACGCCTTGCATAAGACTATGTTTGTATCATAATCATTGTTCATTATCAGAACATAGCTAAAGCAAATTTTGCAGTTCTGTGGGTTTTTTTTCTTTCTTTTTAGTAATAGTTACAATTAAATACCAGGTCCTGCCAAAATGTTTTGGATAGCATGTGGAGGGGTTACCAGTTCTTTCCAATTTTTTTCTCTCTGTGTCCCCATTTGGGAAATTTCTGCTCAATTCCTGTCTATTTGATTGGTGTCAGAACCAGAAGTGAGGGGAAATACCATTATGCAAGCATAAGCAGAAAATAAACACAATTTGCTAACAGAATGAATAATAAAATTTGGATCCTCTGTGGGACTTTACTGCTGCCATTGTAAACATGAAGGAGATTTCCACGTATTTCCTGTCAAGGTTATGGGTGTCACACACAAAAGGAAGAGAAGAGAAATCACTTCCTCAGGGACTTAGCAATTACAATTTAAAAGAAAAAAAAATCTCTTTCCCATTCTGTACAACATTTTTAAAGTTTAGGTTGGATTTAGGATTTTAAGCTAATTTATAAATAAAAAAAGAAGGTTGCTGTCAGGGATCGGATGGGAGACTGATTTGATAAGGTCGGCCTCTCTTATATCTCCTGTCCTGGCTCTGCTGAAGGTGTGACAGAGGAAGACGAAGGACAAGAGGGACACGAGTGCCTGGATCAGGAGGTCCCGGGAGAACAGCTTGGCAGGGTTCAGTGGTCTGGAGTAGACTGTGATGTGCTGAGCAGGAACAGGAAACAGCCAGGCAGGTAACGGAGATTTAACAGCAACCAGGAACATAGACAGGAGCAAGGTCTCAGGGATAGCCAGGTTCGTCAGCAGGCGGACAGTGAGGTACCAAATCATAGACAGAGCCAGAGTCAGGAACGGAGCCGGGTCAGAGATGGGCAACAGTACAGGAACAGAACATAGAGCCAAGGTCAAGAGCAAGCCGAGTCTAAATACTGGGAGGACACACAGGATCAGAGCAGGATTCAGGAACACAGCTGAAGATCAGTCAGCAAAGCACAAGAGCCCAGACTCCCTTTAAATAGGCCATCTGGCGCCAAGGAGAATTAGGCTCTTGCGTGTGTGCGCGCGCTCGCGCATGTGCTCGCTTGCGTGCACATGCAAACCCGCGATTGCGGGCTCTGGCGTGCATGCGTGCGCTTGTTCACTGTTCTATGGCAAAGGCTATGTGCTTGTGCATGTCTGTGTGCAAAACCTCTCACAGGAATTCCCTGACAGTTGCTTTAAAGTTTTTTTTTCTCACTGTTTTCATTGAAATTATTGATTTCTGAGGTAGCGTAAAAAATAAAAAAGTGGTCAATCACTTCCTGAAAGTCAGTCTGGAAAGGGAGGGACATTTATTGCAATAGATAAGGGGTTTCACAATGTTTAGTTTTAGTTATATTGTAAAACCTTTTTAATTTTGTATCCTGAGTGTATGTGGGAATGTAATGTATGTGTAGCACCCTCCTAGATAGGTGCTAGGATAGTTGGATAATTGTTAGAGTGTGTTTTTGATGGGTAAATTTAGTTGCCACACTGTAGGCAGTGTGGTTTTAAATGTTGGATAAGGTTAAAGCATAGTTAGGCTCACTGTATCCAGTGAGATGTGATTATTTAGTTAGGCCTGATCTGTGTGCTCTTGCTGCTGCTAGTCTGTTTGATAGGCTCCCTCTGTATCCAGGCAACTTGAGAAGTTTCTGGATGATATGTGTGGAGCTATGCAGATGGCAGGATAAATATTGATACAGCCCCAGCCTATCCCAAAAGGCAGACTCTGATGGCATGCTGGGAGACTGTACTTATTCTGGGGGCACACAGAGCTTGGGGTCTTGTCCCAGAATGGAGTCCAGCCTTCGGGGGGCACGTTGCTTTCTTCAGGCACAGGCTGCCATGAGAAGGCCTCAGATGGGTGACCTGAGGGAGGGCATCGCTTGGAATATTGGAAGGAGGCATCCATCTGTCCTTGGGCCTTCCGAGTACAGACATTGAAAGATCTTGGGGACCTTGTGCTCTAGCTATTATTAAAGGGGACACCAGCTGTTGTCCTGAAGAGCTCTGTCCAGACACTTTGCTACTTAAAGGGACTTTACTCTAGTGGCTCTACTTCTACTTTTTTTTTACCAACAAAAATGTGTTTATTGATTCAAAGGTGGTACAAAGTCATATACATCAAAAACAATAATCAGCACTTCCATGCTCATGACCGATTGATACAAAACAGGGTTAAAGTAGCAACCTCATAATATTTCTCTTCCTACAATATAGCATTCACAGGCAGAGTGCCCCCCCCCCCATAACTGGCTCTACTTCTACTTAAGCTGAAGTTTACTGTTTGTTACAAGCCTGGACTTCATCATAGTTGTTTAGAAAGGAAAATCAAGTCCTCAGTTGTATATAGTTCTTATCTTTGGAGTATCCCATCACTTCTGTCATTCCTATCCAAGTTCTCCAAAAATAAAAACAACATTCCTTAGACTGGTCTTTGGAGAAAGAGTGAATGAGCCTGTTAT
This sequence comes from Rana muscosa, assembly GCA_029206835.1. Classification (NCBI taxonomy): domain Eukaryota; kingdom Metazoa; phylum Chordata; class Amphibia; order Anura; family Ranidae; genus Rana; species Rana muscosa. Next base: position 78,741,914 of record CM055121.1, read on the forward strand.
GCGCCTGGCTGCAGGGCAGAAGTTGGAAAGACCTGGACAACTAATTCCTGGCGGCTCCTATGGTATTAGCGATATATACGGTAACTGTTTTACATGCTTTACAAAGATGTAACGTATAAAATCTTAACAATATAGCATAGGATATTATATTTAACACAAGGGGAGTCATTAAACACAAGGAGGGTACTTTACTAAAACTGGAGAGTGCAAAATCTGATGCAGCTCTGCATAGAAGCCAGTAGGCTTCCAGATTTATTTTGTCAAAGCTTAAGGCTACTTTCACACTGGGGCGGTGCCGGCATTACCAGTAAAGCCCTGCTAGTTTTAGCGGGACTTTACCGCTGTAATAGCGGCGCTTTTCGGGCCTCTAGCGGGGGTTAAAATCTTTCAGTTCAAGATCGTTGAGTTCAGCAACAAACTCAGCAATAAACACAGAAAGAAAAAACAACCATAGCGTAATATTGTCTAACCTAATATTTATTAAAATGAAGCAGTATTGCACTTACATTTGCAGAGTAAAAGATTGGGTTTAAAAACATAAGCCGGCTGGCCGCAAACAAACTCCCGTCCTCCTAGTGAGACAGTGTTGTGACGTCAGCATACATTCAGCCTCCAGATGCGTTTCATCATATGTGACGTTGTCGATGGAGAATGGGTAGCGTGCTGATTCACCACCTTATAAGCAAAACCACACCTCGTTCTGAGTGCCATATGCAGAACCGAAATCAAAATTTTGGATTTGGGCAACCCATCTATATTAATAGAGACAATATATTGGGCGTATTTGTAAAAAGCAAACAAAGCGTTTGATTGAGATAGTGGGAGTATATAATATAAATATCCCACCAATATTAATAGTGCCCCTGTATAAACATTAGAATATATCTGCTGGCATATTTGTGGATGTAGTGAAACCACTCCCTAAGTGTATAAATATAGGAAATCTAAATGATTATTTAAATAGATCCATAAAAAATTTACTAATGGTCTAAGAATATGAGTATCAGGTGTATTCATCAAATAATTGACTAACAACGTATGTAGTGGACAATAATATATTATAAATAAAAACAAAAAATGCAGCACCTAAAGTACGTAAGATAGCCCAAACGTGAACGTAGATAGGGACAACAAACAAACAGTGAGTGTATACGGCCTAAGAAGGCCTAGGATAAGTAAATCCAAATGTGTACCACACTAGTATATGCCTATACATGTGTATAAAAAACTTATAAAGTATGTAATACAGTGAACTAATAGTAAAGTTCAATTAAGGTGACCAATGTGTAGACTGGGATCAGATGGAAGAAATGTGTATAAATCTTCAATATATTGTCCTCATAAAAGAAATCCAAAAAAACTTCAGGAACGTGAAAAACATGTATTCGTATATCCGTAGCACCCGGGGACGTGACTCCAACACCAGGGATGGGGGGAAGAAATGGATACTCTTACCCCTATGCGTGGACACACACACCAGCGGTGGTGGGTCAGACAGGCAAAGATTATGAGATAGACTTCTCTGGATCCGTCCTCTCAAGGTGTCCGCAGATGAAGCAGGCGCAAGGAATCCAGTCCTCTCCCAAGTAATAATGTGGACCTCCAAGGCGTCAATGCATCAGAGATCATGTAAAAAATTGAACAGAAGAAGGCTCCACATAGCGCAGGATCAGATGGCAAAATAAAATCCTCATTTATTCAGGAACAAAACACAAAACACACACGGTGTAAAAGATGGATAAAATAAATAATCGTACAGGCTTCCATGCAGAGGCTTGCAAAAGGTGATCACAGAAGTAGTATCAAATTGTGGCGTAGCTATAAAGCAGGTTCATATACCCGACATGTTTCGCATGAAAAATGCATCAACTGGGGCATGAACCTGCAAAAGACTGCCACGCCATTATAAACATAAAGCAAGATTGTTTGAACTCATTACAGCTGTTGTATTCCCCGCCTCATGAGGGGGATGGTCCAATCATGAGCACAGAGTACCTGACCTTCGTGCTCGTCATTCAACAGAGCCAGAAGTGCAGACCAATAGAACGAGTCTGGGCCACGCACGGCAATGAGCCGTGACGTATCTGCCAACCAGCGTCATTACGCCGCCAATCCTGGGAGTGGCCGTGTTCCTATCCTAGACGTGCATCGCATCATGTGAGCGACGCACGTAACGACGTCATCTTAGTAACGTAAAGGAACATCATCACACAGCCCATCCGGAAAGTATTTGCGTTCCACATCTCTATCGCAAGTGCCATCGCCTAAACCGCAATGGAAAATACGTCCAATAGCAGATAGCCAAATGACTCAGCCGGCGACAGCCACTCATCGCATCCAAGGTCGGCACAAACAAAGACAGAGTCGGGCTGAAAGAAATGACGAGCACAAAGGAGGGCAAGCATATCTGATCACACTGAAAAATACTGGTATATGACACCAATAAAGTACAGGGATCTCATATACCAAAATTAAACTCAATAAAATAAATATGAAACCATCGTGTGAGATGAAACAGTCATACAAAGCACCTAAAAGGAAAGAGGTAACAATATATACTGACTATACAGGTATATATGATATAGGTAACATCATGATTATAGGTCTGCTAAACCGCTGGATGCACTGGATACGGGTTACACACCACAAATGGCATATAATAAACCGCTGGGTGCGGATACCATATGTCAAATAGCATCAGCAACATATAAATTGTCCTAGAAGGTGTCACATAAATATGTATATTAAAAATATCTGACAAATATATAAAATATAATCTATTAATGGTACCCCCATATAATGAATTACAATAGCTATATTAATAGCCACAGGTAATGAGATGAATATAAGACTAATCCATCTTGAATTAGAATAATACATAAAAAATAGAACCAGGAATGATGAAGGTGAAAATACAAAATAAAAGAAACATATAAAATAAATAAAAAGCTTCATTGACAGTGAACTGGGACATAAGGATAACCAAATTAATATTAGGCCTTATTAATAAATGAATTAATATCCCAAGCAATATTGAGTCCGAACGGTGAGTAACATCGAAGCTGGTAAATCCAGAAAGTTTCCAATTGGGAAACACCCCTAACGCGAGACTCCCCTCTCCAGTGAGGAATGAATTGGTCAATCACCTGAAATTTGGTGCCTACAACCTTCTTATCATGAAATTGAAGGTAATGTCTAGGCACGCTGTGATTGGCGCGACCTTTTTTGATGCCTGAAATGTGTTCATTGACACGAATCGAAAAGTTGCGGATGGTACGTCCCACATACTGCTTATTACATGGACATGTAATAAGATATACGATAAATCTAGTGGTGCATGTGGTAAAATGTTTCATATGATAGATGGTGGAAGTGGTAGAAGATGTGAAACTAACACCTCTGCCACACCCAATGACATTATGTATACACACATTTCAACGTTTACACGGATAATACCCCTTCATGTTTGGAAAAAGGGACAAGCACTGTTTAACCGGAGGGTCGACTACATTAGAGGCGATCTGATTACGAAGAGATGGAGCTCCTCTGTATACAACACCTGCACGATCAGGGAGCACCGGGCCTAACAGGGGATCGTTCTTAAGGACCCCCCAATGTCGATTAAAAATCTGTTTAATCCGTCTGTGCTGTATAGAGAATTGAGTCATAAACGACCACCTAAATCGTGGATCTGGTGGGCGTTTAGGACGCTCAACAACTAAAGACTGTCTGTCTAGCAAAGAAACCTTGACAATTTCAGCATCAATAGCAGACGGAAGGTATCCCTTCTCAATGAATCTTGACTTGAGTGTGTCTGCTTGTATGTAAAAATCATCAAGGTGTGTACAGTTTCTCCTGACTCGGAGTAGTTGGCTAAATGGTACGGATTTAAGCCAAGAGCTGTAATGACAGCTGTCGATTGGGATATACCCATTCCGATCTGTTGGCTTAAAAAAAGTTTTTGTCACTAAACTTTGGTCCATAACTGAAATCTCTAGATCCAAAAAATGAATAGTATTACGACTCATCTCATAGGTAAGCACAATTCCCATATCATTATCGTTAAGAGTGACCATGAAGTTATGTAAAGACTCCTCATCACCCTTCCATAGGAGGAGGATGTTGTCTATATATCTTGCCCACACAACGAGTTCTGGGCGTTGTAAGGCATAGACGACATCCTCCTCCCATAGGGCCATAAAAAGGTTTGCAAGGCTAGGGGCGAACTTAGCGCCCATTGCAACACCTTTGGTTTGCAAGAAAAGCTCACATGATGCGATGCACGTCTAGGATAGGAACACGGCCACTCCCAGGATTGGCGGCGTAATGACGCTGGTTGGCAGATACATCACGGCTCATTGCCGTGCGCGGCCCAGACTCGTTCTATTGGTCTGCACTTCTGGCTCTGTTGAATGACGAGCACGAAGGTCAGGTACTCTGTGCTCATGATTGGACCATCCCCCTCATGAGGCGGGGAACAAAACAGCTGTAATGAGTTCAAACAATCTTGCTTTATGTTTATAATGGCGTGGCAGTCTTTTGCAGGTTCATGCCCCAGTTGATGCATTTTTCATGCGAAACATGTCGGGTACATGAACCTGCTTTATAGCTACGCCACAATTTGATACTACTTCTGTGATCACCTTTTGCAAGCCTCTGCATGGAAGCCTGTACGATTATTTATTTTATCCATCTTTTACACCGTGTGTGTTTTGTGTTTTGTTCCTGAATAAATGAGGATTTTATTTTGCCATCTGATCCTGCGCTATGTGGAGCCTTCTTCTGTTCAATTTTTTACATGATCTCTGATGCATTGACGCCTTGGAGGTCCACATTATTACTTGGGAGAGGACTGGATTCCTTGCGCCTGCTTCATCTGCGGACACCTTGAGAGGACGGATCCAGAGAAGTCTATCTCATAATCTTTGCCTGTCTGACCCACCACCGCTGGTTTGTGTGTCCACGCATAGGGGTAAGAGTATCCATTTCTTCCCCCCATCCCTGGTGTTGGAGTCACGTCCCCGGGTGCTACGGATATACGAATACATGTTTTCCGCGTTCCTGAAGTTTTTTTGGATTTCTTTTATGAGGACAATATATTGAAGATTTATACACATTTCTTCCATCTGATCCCAGTCTACACATTGGTCACCTTAATTGAACTTTACTATTAGTTCACTGTATTACATACTTTATAAGTTTTTTATACACATGTATAGGCATATACTAGTGTGGTACACATTTGGATTTACTTATCCTAGGCCTTCTTAGGCCGTATACACTCACTGTTTGTTTGTTGTCCCTATCTACGTTCACGTTTGGGCTATCTTACATACTTTAGGCGCTGCATTTTTTGTTTTTATATATTTTTTGTGCAACATGTCTATTTGCTGATGCTGGCAGCCACGTTTTCACTTTGTTCATTTAGTAGCGCAACTTTTTTCTTTTATTTTTTGAATATATTATAAATGCCAGTTATTTTAATTAAATGGCCAAAAAATTCTGAATAATAAATTAGAACAGTTAAAGTGAATTAATAGATTTGCTTGATCCACCAAACGGTCAATCAACAAATTATTAAGTGTTGTGTGATCCCTGACCCCCTCTTAATCATAATAAACTAATCTTGTGAACAAAATATGAACAAAAATGTATTTATATTTAGACTTATAAGCAGTTATATGCAGTTATGCTAAATAATACGCATATATAAAAAGAAATACAATTAAACAAAATAAAATTAAAATTAAAAATAACTACGAAAATGAGAATAGAATTAGATCTAGACATATCTAACATAAATTTTTTTTATTAATTTTGCTTAGATTTATATATAAAAATAATGTTTTAGACCCATTGAAATTTTATAAAAACCTGCACACGTGACTCAGATCAGGTTTACATTAATATGTGCTAGGAATTGTTGATAAATGCATTTACGTCAACATCAATATTCAACCCATAGGGTGCATACGTTTTGACCCTATGGATCCAAGACATCTTCAGTTTAGGCCCCTTTCACACTGGGGCGTCGGCGGCATCAGCGGTAAAGCGCTGCTATTTTTAGCGCCGCTTTACTGTCGTATTTGCAGAGGTATTCGGCCACTAGCGGGGTTTTGCCGGCGGTATAGCCGTGCTGCCCATTCATTTCAATGGACAGGAGCGGTGGAGGAGCAGTATACACACCGCTCCTTCACCACTCCAAAGATGGTGCTAGCAGGACTTTTTTTTAGCATCCTGCCTGCACACCGCTCCAGTGTGAAAGCCCTTGGGCTTTCACATTGGAGGGTGAGAAGCGGCTCATTCAGGGTGCTTTGCAGGCCCTACTTTTAGCGTTATAGCGCCTGCAAAGCGCCTCAGTGTGAAAGGGGTCTTAGAGATCTCTCTAACCAGTAAACTACCTTTTTTGTGTACAAGGAGATAATGTTTAGACACTGAGTTGTTTTTAAATCCAGTTTTGATATTCGTAATGTGCTTGTTAAGACTAACCTGTTAGGGGCGTTTGGTCCTCCCTATATATTGGAGACCACATATACATATACTGTATACATACATATATATACATATGTACATGTACTGCGACGGAGTGGCAGCTACAGGCGTACGTCGTTACCTGTTTCAGGGTTTCGGGCACATGCCCCCCCCCCACCTACTCCCCTGTGATTTGACACAGCAGGAGACTGTCAGCAGATTCCAGCCAATGATTCATGGCCGGGACCTGCTGATCCGCTGTGTCCAATCACAGCCCAGAGCCCTGTGTTGACCATCAATACAGGGCTATTTACAGAGGGAATGATCACTTTTTTTCTTTTCCCTGCTAAGCAGGGAAAATAAACAAATCGATCTGTAGTAAAAAGCAGCACACATTACACATTGTTAGGCACAAAATTAACCCATTGATTGCCCTTAGATGTTAACCCCTTCGCAGCCAGTGTCATTAGTACTGTGGTAGTAAATATCATTGCACTGACCACTGTATTAGTGTCACTGGTGATGTGGCAGTTAGTCAGTTCCCACAAAGTGTCAGTCAAACCGGGTACACACAGGCCAAATGTCAGGAGTTAATGAGCAGTTAAAAAAAAACTGGCTAACATTCGACCCGTATGTATGGTGGCCTGTCCGACAGAAGCTGGAAATTTTGCCGGCTTCTGTCGGACGAGCATGCTAGAAAACCACCAGCCGACTGACTCCTGATCAGCGCTCTTAGCCAATGGCGGAGAGCGATGATCCGAGTGTTCTGGCAGGGGGGGCGTCCCACTGTCAGAATACAACAACTCAGCAGGGGAGATGGGAGGGCACAGTTTGCCATCTTCACCCTGGGCACCGGATGACCTTGTCCCTGCACTGATGCTGCCACCACCACCATGCTTCACTGTAGGGATGGTATTGGCCAGGGGATGAGCTGTGTCTGGTTTCCTCCAGACATGACGCTTGATTAGCAGGCCAAACGAGTTCAATTTTTGTTACATCAGACCAGAGAATTTTATTTCTCATGGTCTGAGAGTCCTTCAGGTGCCTTTTGGCAAACTCCAGGTGGACTGTCATGTGCCTTTTACTGAGGAGTGGCTTCCATCTAGACACTCTACCATACAGGCCTGATTGACGGAGTGCTGCAGAGATGGTTGTTCTTCTGGAAGATTCTCCTCTCTCCACAGAGAAACGCTGGAGCTCTGTCAAGTGACCATTGGGTTCTTTGTCACCTCCCTGACTAAGGACCTTCTCCCCTGATTACACAGTTTGGCTGGATGGTCCACTCTAGGAAGAGTCCTTCTGGTTCCAAACTTCTTCCATTTACAGATGGTGGAGGCCACTGTGCTCATTGGGACCTTCAATGCTACAGAAATGTTTCTGTACCCTTCCCCAGATCTGTACCTCGATACAAACCTGTCTCGGAGGTCTACAGACAATTCCTTGGACTTCATGGCTTGGTTTGTGTTCTGATATGCACTGTTAAGTGTGGGACCTTATATAGATAGGTGTGTGCCTTTCCAAATCATGTCCAATCAACTGAATTTACCACAGGTGGGCTACAATCAAGTTGTAGAAACATCTCAAGGATGATCAATAGAAACAGGATGCACCTGAGGTCAATTTTGAGTGCCATGGCAAAGGCTGTGAATACTTATGTACATGGGATTTTTTCAGTTTTTATTTTTAATAAATTTGCAAAGATTTTAAACACACTTCTTTCACGTTGTCATTATGGGGTATTGTGTGTAGAATTTTGAGAAAATAATGAATGAAATCCATTTTGGAATAAGGCTGTAACATAACAAAATGTGGAAAAAGTGAAGCGCTGTGAATACATTCTGGATGCACTGTATCCTTTAAAATGGCATAGATTTGTGGTGTCTGCAAATGCATGTGTTTGTGTCTGAAACACAGACTGCAAATGCATGTGTTTGTGTTAATCTTCAGATCGATTTTTATGTCCCTGAGAAATTCCTTGGATTGCATACTTTTGCAAATAAATTCATGTTGCCCATTGGGTCCACCCAATATTTCTAAATGAGTACCCTGGTTGGTAAATATGTAATATGAATTTTCTTTAAAGGTCATGCTAGTTTACCTCAAGTTGCATTAAATATTGCTGTTAATCTTTCCATAATTGATATAGTCTTATTGACGTTCTTTTTTTATTTATTTTTTATTTCTGCCTATTTGGATTTTTTTACAGTAAATTGTTTCATTTATATTAACTAATTTTGTTAGTTCTGGCTTCAAATATACTAAATGGCTGGAAAAATTATGAATAATGTGGTATTTATACAGATTACACTATTAAAAAAAAAGCTATAAACTATTGTTATTAATAAATCCTAAACAGAGGAAATTAGGCTGTAGCAAAACATTTATCACTTAATTTTGGCAAACAGTAGAGCAGAAAGGTTCATTACAAAAACCAACAACTTCATTTTTGCACATTTATTCAGGCGAATCATTGAAGTGTACTGCTTTGTTTCAGAAAAGCAGAAAAGCTTATTCAGAAAAATCTTCACCATTGTCTAATTAGTAAATAGCAACAGATCCAAGTGTTCTTTAACAGTTATCTGATTATCCTTCATTTTAAATGTATAGTTTTTTAAAAACTGAAACAGCTCACTTTGGAAGAACATTTTCACTTGGCAAGGAAATTTTTCCTTAGCTTAGTGAATTAGATGAAGCTCTGCTGACTTTCATATTCCAATCATGTGAAAGAAACAATACAGTTTCGTTTCATTTTCCTTGAATATTATTGGGTATTCATGGCAAAGTAGATTGTCACCACATACACTAATCTAAGGAAAAAATTCCTTGCAAATTGAAAATTGTATTGCAAAGTCATCAGCCTATTTGCCTATTTGGGAAATCAACCCCAATGTCTAAAGTAAAACAAAGATTTCTATTTGATGTTAGACCTTTAGCCTGAATCACATTATTCACACGTTACCATATAGTTAATCAATTTCAAAGCCAAGATAACATAATATAATACCAAGACACACATGTACCATTTTGAAAAACAGGAATCTTATTGAGAAGGTAATCATTGTTCAAATTAGTGTTCAAAAATGGGGTCAAGCTTTCCAGACTTCCAGACTAAATCTGAAAAATAGAGAGGCAATCTTCAGTAATCAGGGAAAGTCAATGGCTACAAATTAATAGAAAAAATTGATACATTTCTTGCAAAATCAAATTTACATGAAACACAATTTTTAACTTGAATTTAGCAAGCCACGAACACAACTGAATACAGTTTATTAGAAAGAGGTGCAAATTATACCAAATTAGCTTTAAAGTAATCTAAAACAGTTATTGTAGCTGTAGTAAATGTATCATCATTGTGCTTCTCTAAAAAAAATAAAAAAAATAAAATAGAGAGGAGCTTTTACTATAGAAGTTGTCATATAATTTCCCCCCCAGCAAATATGATGTGGTATTATCAAAGCAGACAGCTAAGAAAACTCATCACAGGTCAGGATCACGCTCTTAATGACCTGCCACAATTTTTATATAACCCTTTGTTACATTATTTCACATGACAAGAGCTTCTCACAGTGAACAGTTTTATGTATGATAATTACCGTATTATGTGATTGAGATCTAGATTAAGGAATTGTTTTGTGCTGTCCAGAGGTTCTAACTAGTGCCTGGAATTGGAGGAGGAGAATAGGTCTTCTTTCAAAATGATTCAATTTGTGATTTTTGATGATCAAGTAATTTTAAGAAATTGAGCAATCTTCTTTTATTTTTATCTTTTCCATTTCTGTATGGCTTCTTATTTTCCTGACAATTTTTAGAGTGATGGTGGTATGCTGTATGTATCAAAAGCAGCCTTAAAAGCATGAGAACAGGCTAAAACACCATGTTACGACCCAAAAAAAGTGAAAAAATAAATAAAAAGTTCCCTTATGGGCGTATACAAACAGAAAAACAAGGACTGCTTATCCTCTGTTCAGCAAACATGAAAACAATTGCGTAGCCTACAGTTACACAACTATTCCACCTCTTCTTCTACCCTTTTGCAACACCTACCTCCCTAGTCAGATGCAAAACTGGCATCGACTGGTAGCCAGGGAACCCGTCCACTCTTTTTTCAGCCAGGCTACAGAAGTCTTACTAGACAGGAGTCCACCTTTCTGATATACACCAAAGCAGGCTTTACCTTGGGCAGACTGGCATTGAACATTCAGGCCTCATGCACAATTGACGTTTTTGACAATGCTCTTAGGGGCGTCTGACATTTACTTATTTTTTCTGCCCCTAAATGCTCCTGCATGGTAGCCTAAATCACTTCTGATTTCCGTACCGTGTGTACGAGGCTTAAGACTATTCTAACTTCCCTATAAAGATGCATATATTTACCTATTCTGAGGGAGGTCCAGTCTGGTCATGTGATCTCCCTGGGGGCTGGCTTCAGTGAAGAGGAGAGATCACCGACAATGGCTGCAGAGCCTGGACAATGACGTTACCTATAGGCTAACTATGTGTATTCATTGTCAGCTGTCCATCCTCTACACTGAAGTCGCCACTGGGACTCGATCCTGTGACCGGACCGCAGCTTCCATAGAATAGGTAAGTATAGACATCTTTCCTTTACGGGGCAGTTACAATAGTCTTAGAACTAGGATGGGAGGAGTTTTAGATATAGTTAGTGTTTGACTGGAATTCTACTTTTGGCCACCAGGAGAAAATGACTGGTCAGGCAGTTAATTAGTCCTAACTAACCCATGCCTCTTCCTGTCCACCTTATATTTTGTTTTATTAATCATTTAGTGTTTTTGAAGACCATACACCAGTACATTGTAGGCACATAACAGGAAGTGATAACACATCTGAGAAAGTATGAGTACAAAGGGTACAAAGAAAGATTAAAGGCTGTATGATAAATTAAATGCCAAATAGAATATATTGTTCTCTTGACATTGTCTCCTGAGGAAGCCCATGATGTGAGCAATAAAAGACATACACATCACGACACACTTTACAGCAGGGGTCTCAAACTGGCGGCCCTCTAGCTTTTGCGAAACTACAAGTCCCATGAGGCATTGCAAGGCTGACAGTTACAAGCATGACTCCCACAGGCAGAGGCATGATGGCACTTGTAGTTTTGCAACAGCTGGAGGGCCGCCAGTTTGAGGCCCAGGGATAGGTTATGTTGTGTAACGGTTTCAGCCAAATGATCAGACCAGTGGTGATGTGCAATTTCTACTTTACTTAACAATGAACTTCAACATAAATTGTACCGGAGAACGTGTGAACACGGGTATACAGTACAGAACATTAATATGAACCTTAAAGAGAGAGGATATAACAATTATACTGCCGTTCAACTAATGTCCACTAGGTGGCAGCAGCGTGTTCTGAGTTCAATCTACAGATAGAATAGAGAGCTAAGGAATCTCATGTGTCCAAGATAGTAATCATTCGTTCAACAGACTGTGAGCTGAGTGCACCTCCTGCTGCACACACTTCACGCTGGCACTGCTTTCTACTTGCTTCGGTCAGGTCAGGAGGTTCTGGTGGCTGCAGATAGGGCCAACCCACTTCTTGGACAGCTTCCGCAAATGGACTGTAACAGAGTCCTCTCCAGTGACTGGGGCTTGGAAAGATGCTGCGTGCTCTTGTGCTCACTGCTGGTGGCCTGCACACCAGACTTAACAGGGGAGGACCCAGCACCTAGGAACAGCTCACTTGCCCAGTCACTGCTGTCCCATCAGGTAGGATCTCTCTGAGCACCGGAAGCTGGGTGGAGCTGACATTTATATCCCCCGTGCGTGTCCAGGAGCTCAGGGGATTGTGGAGAGTTAAGTTAAAGGGACCTGCACCAGAATCTGGACAAAGGGGCATCCCACTACAGTTCTAAAGAAGATTTGCAATGGTGTACTTTGGGGTGGGTGTCAACTGCAATCCTTACAAAAAAAAATCAGCGCTTAAGATTGGGATAACATATGACCAAGGTCATTGGTATGCAGCTGAATGAGCCTAAGGAGACAAGACTATATGACATGAAAAACACACAAATTGTCCAGAGCAAAACCATCACCCTAACGGCATCAAGCAATATAAAACAATATAAAAAGTCCAAAGTGTGGTTGACAGATAATAATTAGTGTAGAAAAAATGGAAAATACTAAAATAAAAATAAAATAACAATAAAAAAATATATATGGTATTAGAAAAAATACAATTGGTCTGTCAGTACAAGGAATGGAATGAACCTTGTTATAAACAGAATTCAGTCAAAACTGGTAGAAGATTGTGGAGACTTGAAACCTCGTAAGAAGGTTTAGGACAGCAGGACAGGGGGATGTGGTTTACTAATATATTTATACTTAACTTGGGGCTCACATTAAGAGGTTAAATGGGCCTGTAGTTAAAAACCAGGGAGGGTCCTTCCTTTTTTTGGCCAAAACAGTAACATGTCTTTCCAGTAAATTGGTGGAGATGGAGTGGTCCAGAAAGGTGTTAAAGGCTTGTAAATATGTTTGTGTACCTGACTAAATGTATGCCTCAAACAACACTCCTATGTGATTTCCTGTGAGTTATAGCAGGTGTGTTGGGTGTGTTGCTGAGAGCAAAATAATGTGGGAGATGGTTTGGATCATTTTCAACTCTATTGGGCTGTCCAGTAGGAATGCATTTAGCAGACAGATTTTTGAGTGTCACTCCTGTTGCAGGAAACAGAGGACGAGGGTGATAGGGTGGTGGTCAGGCAGAAACTTTGGTTGTGTAGTCATGCTTTGTATGTACAGCAGTTGGCATTCTGACATGAAACAGTAATCAATTCTTGAATACGTATTATTATTATTATGTGGGCTGGGAGTAGGTGAAATCAAGTGCCATGAAGCTGAAGCACAGATAGTTGTTTGTTTCAAATTTGGTGCAGAGCTGCATGGGAGAGAAGATATCCCTGAAGAGGTATCTAACAGGAGGTTTAGGGGGATATTAAAATTGCCCCCAACTAATAAGATGCCAGTCTCTAACTCATGTATTTCACACCCTGCTTAATGTTGGAGCAGTATATATTTGCAAAAATAATTGGTTTGATGCTATAAGTGCCCTTCAAAAAAAAAGTAGCGTCCCCTTTTGCCTACTATTTGGTCAAGCATAGTACAAGAATTCTTGAAGAAGAAAATAACTACACCTTTAGTTTTTGAGGTTTCATTGGTGGCATGGTAGACTATTGGGAATCTATGATTCAATTGTCTAGAAAGCAAGTTGCGTTGAGAATGGATTTCCTGCAGAAAAGCTATTTATGTGTTCTGTTTGTGAAGTTCATGGAGGATTTGCCATCACTTTTCGAGGGTCTTAGGTCCTTTTATATTTGAAGAAAGTAATTTCACCTTGGTGAGGGAGAATTTTTAATTACACAGGACACTTCAATGAAAGTGTTCTTGTTTCAGTATTTTCCCACCCCTGTGGATGTTACGCATAGCAAGACTAGAAAAGGAATCAGAAGGGCATGGCTAATATTGCCTGTATCCAAATATATTCAGCATTAAGCACCACCACGGATTGTGCTTCAGCGCATATAGCATGAATGTAGTGGTCTGGCCTCCTACTGTGAGAAGTACCCTGTCAAAAGAATATGCATGCATTAGATAATACAACACTTGGAAGTTCACAAAACTATTTGCCTTTTCACTCACTAGACTAAAGCCTCCTACGCACAATCAGATTGTTGGCCAACCGAGCATCTGATTTTTGTCCAAAGGATGTGTGCCTGGATCTTGTCTTGCATACTAACAGTACACAATTGTCGGCCAACAAACACGAACATATTGATGTACTACGAGGAATTTCAGCTCTTGAGCACCACCCTTTGGGCCCCTTCTGCTAATTTCGTGTTTGATGAGCATTGATTCCAAGCATGTGTGTTTGTACTTTCAACAGACCATTGTCCACAGAAAATTTACTAGCATGTCATCCAACATTTGTTGGCAGAAATTTGGACAACAATTGTCTGCAGGAGCGTACTAACGGTTAGATTTTAGGCCAACAGTCTGTCAACAGACAATCCCCTGCCAACAATCTGATCATGTGTACGAGGCTTAAGACAGTCATAAAGTATGTACTACCCACATTTGGCAATTGTTGAATAGTCCAGAATAGAGGGAGTCCCCTTTTGGTTGAGCCTGTGTGACGTCTTTGTATGGGGGGGGGGGATCACACATCCAATTTCCCCCATGGTGCTTGAAATAACAACGATGCATATTAACCACTCTGTTGTGCCAGAGCTCCTTGGCTTGTCACGTTTTACATATTTTAATACACCATTGATAGCTAAATGTTTTTTGTGTTTTCAATAATGTTGTACCAGTAACAATATTTTGATGTCATGACAAACAGGATAAAACACGAAATAAAATTAGCACTTACAGTATAAATATATAATAACACTTTTAATGTTTTCAAAATTATCACTTTTCAACTTTTTCATTAGAAATACCCAGCTATTCTGGGTATGGGGAACTAGGAAGTATGTTCTGGTCAGGCTCAAATACTGCCAAGAGAGGTGAAAAAAAGGTACCGGTAATTAATCTTGCATGTGCTTTTCTAACCTGGAAGCTAAAATAACGTTTTTAAAGCCCAACCCTCATATATATTTAATGATTATCAATAGCATGATAAAACTGTTTTTAAGGTAGGATATCTGTACTCAATTTAGTTTAATTTAAAAACGATATATCCCAGCACTAGCTCAAAAATAACCTGCAATATCAATAAAAAGTCACTAAACCCCCCTGTTTAGTCACCAACCCAAAAATACTAAATAAAAATAATTGGTGCAACACTTTTTATAACCAAAAAGCTAGCACATACAGTATGCACTTGCTTTTGGGTTATAAAAAGTGCTGTACCAATTATTTTTATTTAATCTTATTTTAATGATTACATTTTTTAGCACCAGTCTCTAGTTGAAAATCTCTACAATCATATTAAATTAAGAGGCAACTTTCATGCCTCTTGACATTAAAGATGTATCCTTATTCAAGTCTGCCTAATCTAGTAAAACTTATTAGAAATCCAAACAGGCACCTAACATTGCTACTAATACATGTCCTTGAATTGAGATTTTGTAAGTCTTTAATCTCCAGTTCTCCACAATATACATCACTGTTCCAGTGTGCTGGAATTCTCTCCTCTTTTCTGCTCTCACAAGCTTGGCTGTGTCAGTCAAATCCTGTGAGCAGAGGGCAGGGGCAGGACCGACCTGCACTGTGTGTGTCAATGAACGCACACAGCCCAGCTCAGAAGCGAGCACACACATCTGCCCCCATAGCAAGCACTTACTATGGGGTCAGACATAGAAGACACCAAAAGCGCTGGCAGGGGACCCCAGAAGAGAAGGTTCGGGGTTGCTCTGTACAATACCATTGCACAGAGTCGGTTAGTATACAGTAAAGCCCTGTACACACGAACGGATATCCTATGGATTCTAATCCGATGGTTTTTTCCATCGGAAATCCGATGAAACTGTCTTCCATCAGTCTTGCCCATACACCATCAGTCAACAAACTGACCGTTTCAAACGCGGTGACGTAAAACACTCAGATGAGCCGAGAAAAATTAAGTTCAATGCTTCTGAGCATGCGTCGACTTGATTCTGAGCATGCGTGGGTTTTTTATCCGATGGAGTTCCCCACAGACGATAGTAATTTGCTATCGGTTTTTTAACCATCAGATAAATTTAAAACATGGAAAAAAGACAGATGGGGCCCATACACGATCGGTTTGTCCGATGAAAACAGTCCATCGGACTGTTTTCATCAGTAAAACCTATTGTGTGTACACGGCCTTTCATGTTTATTTTTTTATTTAAAAAAAATTAGCTTTAGAAATGATTTAAAGGCTAAATTCACCATTTAAACTGGCTCCTGCAAACAAGGGACCACACTAGTGAATCTCTTGATTCTCTAAAGCCTCGTACACACGGTCGGACTTTTGCCCAACAAACTTTGTTTTAAGCAAGTTGGACCAACAATCCGACCGTGTGTACGCTCCATCGGACAAACTTTTTTCATTTGGTTTTGGATTTCATCGGACAAAAGTTGGGTCTGCAAACGGACAAACTTTTGCCCAACAAAAGTACAATGGAGCAAAGTCCGACCGTGTGTACAGATAACCATCGGACTTTAGTCCGATGGACAAAACAACTAATGTTAAAATCAACCAACAATAGCAGAAGTTGACCAAAGGGTGGCAGTAAAGATCAGAAAAGAGCAGAAAAAACATGCGATGTTGTAAGAAGTTTTAAGAAAGTTTGCAGAAAAGTCCGAGCGTGTGTATGCTATGGGTGTTCCCAACCAACTCCGTTCGGACAAAAATCCACGGAAAAGTCCGATGGAAGTCCGACCGTGTGTACGAGGCTTAAGCCTCCCAGTTTCAGGGAAATGTTTAGAAAAGTATTTATGATTTTTGTATGGCAGTGATGTACCAATATACTGAACTGCTTTATGTCTACCTTAATTATGTGGTGCAGTAGTTTGCTTGAGGTTTAAAACACTATTTGAACAGAATTTGACAACTGTCTATTTACAGAAAAGGCACAGTGCCTTCTAATATCATCCACTCAGGTACCCTCCAACACTATCTGGTGTGGATCAGCAAGGGAAACTTTCTAGGGGTGGAAGGTAACCTATCAGGAACCACTGCCACTTTTCCCTGAATGCGTAGAAGAAAGGGCAGTATTCCTAGTACCTTCCAGCCATGGGCGTCCGCAGAAGTTTTTTCAGGGGGGGCATCATTTTAAGGTCACTCATGCTCCGCCCCCTTTTGACAATGTCAGGAAGGAGAGGGGCTTAGTCGTGACTCGCAAGTACTTATTTTTAAAGGGGAAACGACAGACTTTATTCCAGGCATGTGCTATGTACAGGATGCAGATTCCAGTCGTGTGCTATGTACAGGGTGCAGATTCTAGATGCGTGCTATGTACAGGGTGCAGATTCCAGGCATGTGCTATGTACAGGGTGCAGATTCCAGATGTGTGCTATACCAGTATGCATTGAGCGGCTGTGGATAACCCGCCCCCTCCTCTGTTGTATAATGCAGAGCTGGGAAAAACCTGTGTGACGCCTATGCCGGACACCTTGCCGATCCCTGATTCCAGGGGGGCACTTGCCCCCCCTTGCCCCTACCTGCGGATGCCCATGCTTCCAGCATGTCCTCAGTGACTCTGATTGTATTCCTGTGCATTCCAGTGCCTCCTTCTGCAAGTTTTCAGCCTACTGCATCTCTGTGACCCCCTGTGGGTTTCAGTCTACCATTTATTAGCATAATCTCTACTTCAGTGTCACCCTGTGTATTCCTAGTTTGGTTCCTGTTCAGTGTCCCATGCATTTCTACCTGCCCCTAATGATTCTGGTTTGTCTACTTGCATTGCTACTCATGCCTAATTATCCTGTGTGTCTCCATGCACTTCTACCCCTTCTCAATATCTGTGTATTTCTGTGCACACTTGCCAGCTCCGGTTGTGATTCCTATGCTCCAGAGCATAGGGATCAGCAGGCATGAGTACCTGGTTGTTAGGCTGCCGGCGGCTGCCGGATTTCTAATCAACCAATGACTCATCCCTGCTGCTGACTGCAGGGATGAGTCACTTGTTGGTAGGACAAAGGTGGGTGCCTGTGCCTAACAACCAGCACAAATCACACACAAAAACACATCAAAATTGCAAGTAGATGTGATTTTGCATTTCCATTGTAGTCTATGGACCACAAAATTGAACTGCATCGCACCAAAGTAGCACACAACCCCTCATCAAAGTCTCATTACAGCTGTGCTAAATTAATTAATGAGCACCATTGGAAGCGATATTGTTTCCACTATCAAGCGATTCAGTGCGACCCAAGTCACAACTGAAATTACATCAGTGTGAACCAGGCCTAATGCCCTTTACACACGATCGGATTTCCGATGGAATAAAATCCGATGGATTTTTCCATCGGAAATCCGATGAAGCTGACTTCCATCAGTCTTGCCTACACACCATCAGTCAAAAATCCGACCGTCCCAAACGCCGTGACGTAAAACACTCCGAAGAGCCGAGAAAAATTAAGTTCAATGCTTCTGAGCATGCGTCGACTTGATTCTGAGCATGCATGGGTTTTTTCTCCGATGGAGTTCCCCACAGACGATCGGAAATTTGCTATCGTTTTTTTTTCTATCTGTAAAATTTAAAACATGTTCTATTTTTTTATACCGATGGAAAAAAGACCAATGGGGCCCACACACGATCGGTTTGTCCGATGAAAAAAGTCCATCAGTCTTTTTTCATCAGAAAAACCGATCGTGTGTACGCGGCATTAGACTGCTTCTTAGGCTGAGTATACACGTTTACTTTATTATCAGCAGCCGCTGATTGATGAAAGTTTTCCAGCATGGCCATTCAACAGAAGTTGATCTAATGACTGACTTCTGTTAAAAAGGGAAGGCCACATACAGATCATAATTCAGCATATCCTTGCTGAACCGGGTGAATTTCAGTCTGTCTGTACCCACCTTAAATCTTTCCTATGGTTTTGTCTGTTTTTCATGCATTTTCATAAAAACTTAAAGCAGCTACCTAGAGATACTTTCACATGCTTTGCTTTAGTGTCCAGAGCGCCCTGGAGCTTCCAAGCCTGCAGCACTCCACAGTCCATGGCAAACGTTACATAGTTACATATAGTTACATAGTTAGTCAGGTTGAAAAAAGACACAAGTCCATCTACTTCAGCCATAAAAATAAATAATATTAAACAATCCCATATACCCAAACCTATACCCACAGTTGATCCAGAGGAAGGCGAAAACCTCCAGCAGAGCATGATCCAATTTTCTACAGCAGGGGAAAACATTCCTTCCTGATCCCCAAGAGGCAATCAGATTTTCCCTGAATCAACTTTACCTGTAAATGTTAGTACCCAGTTATATTGTGTGCATTTAGGAAAGAATCCAGGCCTTTCTTAAAGCAATCTACTGAGCTGGCCAGAACCACCTCTGGAGGGAGTCTATTTCACATTTCACAGCTCTCACTGTGAAGAAACCCCTCTGTATTTGGAGATGAAATCTCCTTTCCTCCAGGTGTAAAGAGTGCCCGCTTGTCCCCTGTGTTGACTGTACAGTGAATAACTCTACACCAAGTTCACTATATGGACCCCTTATATATTTGTACATGTTGATCATACCCCCCCACACTTAATCTCCTCTTCTCAAGAGAGAATAAATTCAGTTCCTCTAATCTGTCCTCATACCCAAGCTTCTGCATGCCTCTTATCAGTTTGGTTGCCCTTCTCTGCACTTTCTCCAGCTCCTTTTTGAGAACTGGTGCCCAAAACTGAACTGTATATTCCAGATGAGGTCTTCCTAATGATTTGTAAATCATTAGAGGTACAAGCTATGCCACATGATTCTTGGCGCTTCGACTAGGAGAAAGGCACACATTTCAGGTACATCGTCCCAGCTGGAAAATCACTATTTACATAGTGAGCTAAAGGTTGAGGACTCCTGTGATGCTCTGAAGGCTAAACCAAGCTCTTTGCAGGTACAGTACCTTTAGGAGCCCTGCTTTAAAGTCTCATGCCAGATGAATAATTTTATCCAAATTACATGTTTACTTTAAATCCGTTATGTGTACATCATTATACAATGTAAACAGCTGTACATTTTAAGCTTCTGAATTGGGTTGGAACCGAGTGGGTAGAGAAGATAACATGGGTGGAAGGAATTTAGGTATGTTCCTGCAAATGAGTTTTTTGATAAAATTAGATATCATATCTGAAAACAGTTCAGTTCTGAAAACCTAATCAATCACACTAGGAGAATTGAAGGGAATGCCAAGAAAAAAATAATCTATGTTCACTCATTTTTCGGTAGCTGCTAAACCACAAATATTTATTATATGAATCTATCAGGATCCAGTCTCAAAAGTAACTGAAAATTATTTTGAAATTGATTTTACTTCCAGTGCCTTACATGGATAGGCTTATTTCTCAAAAACCTAAAACAGACAATATTAATATTGCTTACCAAAACACATTGATTTACTAAAAGCGAAGAATGTTCGCTTAATGCAGAGAAGCTAGGTCCAATTGAGTGCAAGTGGAATTCCTATCTTTTTAACTTTTATTTGATATGAACACACGTTCACTAGGTTAAGTAGACTTTCAACCCCTTTAGCAAATGAACCCCTTTGCATCTTATATAAAAGAAATGTGTTCATTTGGCAGAGAAAAGATACATTTTAGAGTATGATCATAGAGTTGACAAATGTGTGTTCTTTATTGTGACAGTAATTTTTTGAAACATTTTATAAAATCTAATCTATTTAAAGGTATCAGAAAGGATCGCAGGGGAGGACGTATGATGAAACACAAACGACAAAAAGAAGAGCAAGAGCAAAAGACTGAAGGCAATGCAACAGAGATAAGGGCAGCCTCCATCTGGGTGAACCCCTCTGTGAAAAGCATGAAGTTGAGCCCTGTATTGTCTTTAACAGCAGACCAGCTTATCAGTGCCTTAAGGGAAGCAGAGCCTCCTATTGTTTATTCTGAGCATGACTCAACTAAACCACTCAGCGAGGCTTCCATGATGACCCTGCTAACAAACCTTGCAGATAAAGAACTGGTGCATATGATTAACTGGGCAAAAAGAGTGCCAGGTAATTACACACTTAATCATTTCTTATTTACATTGTTTAAAGATTTGTAGAAGTGCCCATATACAGGCTGGTTATCATAGTAGTTTTGGTTATGTTAGAATTAAAATTATAGTAAAAATTCCTATCACAATGTACTTGAGACTTGTATGGACAGCTTGGTACACCTTCCTATGACCATAGGTCTTTGTGGCTGCTCATCTCTATACACTTAACAAAACATGAATCGAATAAGCCAAATCTATATGCAATAAAGCATTTGTGTGTCTGGAGAATTGCATGTGAAAAAAATTAGATGAGAAAATAACAATCTACCTCCAACTTAATAGTTTGGCTCCCTTAGGGGTCAGAAACATCTTGACAGGAAATGCTCCTGATTTTGATAATCATTAATGAATGATCACTTTGAACAGATGGTGGCAGATTTTCACACTGGGAAGCATTTTAAATTGTTGGGGAATCCTCCTTGATTTAATGAAATTCTTTATTTTCCTATGAAAAAGTAATTCAACAGATCTTTCTCATGAATCAGCCATGGATGAGCAGGTATCTCCCTACCTATTGATGCCTGAATGTCTGAGGCTCCGTAACTTCTAGTTAATGCAGCTTTAAAGCAGTATTAAACTCAAAGCCAAAATGTATTATATTGCAGCTTACCAGTCATTAGATGTAGTGGCTGCATCAGTTTTCTTTTCATTGCCTTTTTTCTCTCTGTTTTCACCTGGTATTCTGGCCAGTATATCCGGCCACTGATGGATCAAATCTCATCCGGTTCAGCAAGGACTGGCCAAGATTCAAACCATCTATGGGCAGGCTGATGTATCCAAGTCTATCCATTGATCGACTTGGATGCAACCAGCCTTTCAGATTTTTTGCATGCGGTTACTACCAGTGGCTATAGCCGCTAGCAGTGATAATTTTGTTCTGCCGGCAGGGAAGGCTCAATGCAGCATGAGGGATTTCCCCATCAACACTGACTGTGTTGATGGGGGAATCAAGCAATTTCCCTTCCGTCCACCCATGGTTGGAAGGAAAATTGCATATGCTGCTTTACACACCTCCTTTATTAGTGAGAAACAACTTTGGAGAAATGAGTCTGAGGGGGAGGAGAGTGTTAAATGTATTAGCAGATTTAAGTACCCTAAGAAGTTTAAGCCAAACTCCACCTCACACTTTAAAATCAGTTACAGCTAACAGTTATTTCCTTTTGGGATGAAGGTTTTGCATGAATAAATAAAAGCTGATCATTTTAATCACCCCTGCCAGTGTTTAGTGGTTTGTCTCATTCATGTAAACTGATATATTTTAGTGGAGAGCTTGAGCTTGTAAAACACAACTGACTTGCTGTCTGGATCACCAGATAAAAATAGAAGAAAAAAAGCCTTAAAAAGGGAAACTAATACAGTCATCACATCTAGGAATTTGTAAGCTGCAATATAATAAATGTTTGCATTTGGGTGTAATACTGCTTTTATCTAGCCTGGAAGTAATAATATTAGCATCTTTGATCAAATGTGTTAGTTTCTGCCTAATGCTGTAGGACAGGGATATGCAATTAGTGGACCTCCAGCTGTTGCAAAACTACAAGTCCCATCATGCCTCTGCGTCTGGGTGTCATGCTTGCTGCTGTCAGAGTCTCGCTATGCCTCATGGAACTTGTAGTTTGGCAACAGCTGGAGGTCCGCTAATTGCATATCCCTGCTGTAGGATCTGCCTGATATGCCTTTGTATGAGCACCTTCCTTTATTTATGCGAAAAAATAATTCCGGGTGGCGGCACTTCCAAAAATCCTTTTATTGAAGCTTCATATGACAAGTGGTTGACAGATCGAGCAGGGGACAAAGAGGTAGACGCGTTTTGCGCAAATGTTAGCAGCTTTTCTTGTTTCTTCCTTTATTTATGCTTTTTGTGTTTAGTGTTGAGCATGGCTTTTTTTCTCAGAGAATAGGTGCAGGAACTCAATCATGTCCAGCACACTTAAATACCTGCCAAATGGCATCAAAAAGTAAGTAGCTCTTCCCTCTGCGTACAACCCCTCCCTCCACTGCCCTCATCTTCTCCCCCCTCCTTAAAAGCTTCACCATTTGCCCCCCGTCTTACCTTTGTTGCAATATTTAGCTGAAGCAACCATCCGGCTGTAGTATCTCCCATCTTACTAGACACTAGATACTACAGACACTTACAAGTGAGATCCTGCAGTAGGAGCAATAACTGGTCACCAGGGAAAAAATGGAGACCACAGAGGGTACCATGAGCCCCCTACCGCCCATGACTGCTCTGAACGCTGGGCACCTGTTCTGCATCTCCCTTGTCCCTGTCCTGCACTCAGTGGGATCTTCTCAGGAGATCTGACCTGTGGGAGCTACTGGGAGATAAGCTATCATTTGTAAATGCAGAAGCTGGACTTCTGTGTTACCAAGTGATAGTGGGGAGCAGGGAGCAGAAGACCTGAGCCATAGGTGGTGGAACTGAGTTCCCCCTAGTTCCTGCTGAAAAAAAGCCCTGGTGTTGAGATATAATTTCAGGAAACAGGAGGTGCTGATGCAAGCAAAACAATTATTTCTTTCACAGTTTTTATTGAAAGAGAGCTAAAAGTATTACACATACAAAATATGGTGGATTGCTTACAAAGTCTCATCCCTCATCAGAATAGGTGATAGCATGAACACCAACATAATGGTTTATCTTCAAAATACAGTGCAAATGATATATTATTCAACAAATGGCGGAGGAGTAATCTCTGACACAGTGGGGCCTCAGTTTGTACTAACAACCTGGAAGAGGTTGGTTTATTAAACAATGAAAGTAGTGTCACAAGAAAACCCATAAGTAAATCACTGTATTGAAACAAGGTAAAACTAATTCCCCATACATACTATTAGATTTTCTGCAGATTTTTGTCTTCAGATTTACCAAAACCATAAAATATGAGGTCAAACCTTAAGAGTTTTTATTTGTATGCAATCAGGCAGGCCTTTGCACTACATGGTTTTGATAAAGCTGAAGACAAAAATCTGCAGAAAATCTAATACAGGCATACCCCACTTTTAAGTACACAACGGGACCAGAGCATGTATGTAAAACGAAAATGTACTTAAAGTGAAGCAATACATTTTTTCACTTCTAGGCTGTAGTGAGGGAGTCAGGGGCTGTAGTGGGGGTGCCAGGGGCTGTTATGGGGCGTCAGGGGCTGTAGTGGGGGTGTCAGGGAAACACTCACATGTAATTAGGCTCATCTGATGCAAGGGGGGGCCCACTCCAATCCATCCCCCAGACATCGCGCTGTGCACAGGAGGTGGGGCGGCAGCCAGGAAACAGGAAGAGCACACTGGAATAGGGTAGGCTACATGCTCAGAGCTTAAGTTCCTTCTACTGTGGCTGATGGTGCAGGAATGTTTGTCTTGTGAGGCACTTTATGTACACTCGCGGGTATGTCCGTACTCGCGAGTGTACGTAAAGTGAGTGTCCGTAAAGCGGGGTATGCCTGTAGTGTGTATGGGGCCTTACTCAATGAGGTTCTTACACAGCTAACTGTGGGAGAAGAAGGACCACTTGTATGTTGGAGAACACAGATGAGGGGAGAGGCTGTGGGGGAAAAAGAGAAGTTAAAATGCTAGAAGGAAATAATCAGACAAGGCTGAGGGTAAAAGGAAAGTATAGTGATGATGAAGAGGAAAGAAGAGTACCCCAGAGGCTCACGTAAACCAATGTTAATTCTACAACACTATATTACAACTCCAAAAAATGGGTGGTCAGCCATGATGATGGGAATTGATTGAGCCAAGGCTGCCAAGTGCATAAAAGTGTATTATGTTTATTAGGAGGACTGACATTATTTCTCGCTCATAAGTGTGCCATGTACATGACTCTTTACCTCTTTGAAGCTCAGTGTCAGGAACTTCCACACCCTCGCTATTGTCTGCTTCGTTGTGAGTGATAAACATATGCTCCCATCAGGTAATGTTTTATATCAGTTTATGTAGAACCACTTCCCAGGGATTTTTGCGTAGGTTGATATGGAGGACTGTATTGACCATAGTGTATATATCCACAGTTTTCTGACCCTGTCAAACAAACCACTAGATATGTTTCATACAGTATCTCACAAAAGTGAGTACAGCTTGTATAACAGTGTAAATTTGCTGCCCCTTCAAAATAACTCAACACACAGCCATTAATGTCTAAACCGCTGGCAACAAAAGTGAGTACACCCCTAAGTGAAAATGTCCAAATTGGGCCCAAAGTGTCAATATTTTGTGTGGCCACCATTTGTTTTCCAGCACTGCATTTAACCCTTTTGAGTATGGAGTTCACCAGAGCTTCACAGGTTGCCACTGGAGTCCTCTTCTACTTCTCCACGATGACATCACAGAGCTGGTGGATGTTGGAGACCTTGAGCTCCTCCACCTTCCATTTGAGGATGCCCCACAGATGCTCAATAGGGTTTAGGTCTGGAGACATGCTTGGCCAGTCCATCACCTTTACCCTCAACTTCTTTAGCAAGGCAGTGGTCGTCTTGAAGGTGTGTTTGGGGTCATTATCATGTTGGAATACTGCCCTGCAGCCCAGTCTCCAAAAGGAGGGGATCATGCTCTGCTTCAATATGTCACAGTACATGTTGGCATTCATGGTTCCCTCAGTGCAGGCAGCACTTATGCAGCCCCAGACCATGACACTCCCACCACCATGCTTGACTGTAGACAAGACACTTATCTTTGTACTCCTCACCTGGTTGCCCTCACACACGCTTGACACCATCTGAATCAAATACGTTTATCTTGGTTTCATCAGACCACAGGACATGGTTCCAGTAATCCATGTCCTTAGTCTGCTTGTCATCAGCAAACTGTTTGTGGGCTTTCTTGTGCATCATCTTTAGAAGAGGCTTCCTTCTGGGACGACAGCCATGCAGATGAATTTGATGCAGTGTGCGACGTAGGGTCTGAGCACTGGCAGGCTGACCCCCCACCCTTTTAACCTCTGCAGCAATGCTGGCAGCACTACATCTATTTTCCAAAGACAACATTTTACTCCAATACTTAAGGCAGTATCAAAACCTTGTTCCCTTTTTGAGCAATATGATGGGGCTTGCATGTTGGTATTGCCTTGAATGGAGGAAGGCAGGGAAATGAGGCTCTGGGTTGTGAGGAATGAACCAAGTAACTATAGACCTGTTAGTTTAACTTCTATAGTCAAGAAGATACTGGAGAGTTTAATAAAAGACCACATAGACGAGTTCTTGCTGGAAAAAAATATTTTAAGCAACAGACAGCATGGATTCATGAAAGACAGAAGTTGTCAAACAAACCTGGATTCTTTTTATGAGGAGTTAAGTAAAACCTTGGACAGAGGGGTGGCTGTGGGTGTGGTATACTTGGATTTTGCAAAAGCGTTTGACAGGGTTCCCCATACACCAGTGGCGGCTGTTTTTCTTATTTTTTTTGGGGGGGTGGCAAGCAACCACCCCCTGTTGGTCATTCAGTTGGCAGCACCCCCCCCCTGCCTGGCACTTACCCCCTCGGTTGCAGGCAGGTGGGCTCCTACGGGTGGTGGGCAGCAGCCAGGTTGAAGGCTCTTACGGGCGGCGGGTTGCGGGCTCCCATGGGCAGTGTGCAGCGGCTCCTGTGTCCTCTCTGCATCACGGCAGCTTCCGCCATGTGGCTCCTCCCTCCTCCTCCTAGGCATTCAATAGGATCGCCCGTCCTTTCAGCCAATTGGGTGACCAGTGTCAAAACCCACTTCCTGATTGACCAGGAGGAGGATCAGTGTTACAACAGCGAATATTGATTCGCTGTTGTAACACACCTGGGTGGGCTTGGAGCACAATCTCTGCCACCTGAGCCCACCCTATATTGAAGCCTATTAGAGCCTCTGGTTCTAATTGGTGCTTCAAAAAAAATAGCCCTTTCGCATTGGAATCCATGCGCCGGTGTCCTGAAAGGGGCCGGACGCATGGATAGGGAAGGTGGCGATGGACAGGGGGGGTAGCGCCCGTGCACCCTTATTGGATGGGCTGCCCCTGCCGTACACGACTAATGTGTAAGGTAAAGTCTATAGGCTTGGAAAGATCAATTTGAAAATGGATAAAAAATTGCCTAAAAATCAGATTTCAGAGAGTAGTGGTTAATGATTCTTACTCTGAATGATCTAAGGTTATCCGTGGTGTACCCCAAGGTTCAGTGTTGGGACCCTTACTTATTAAGATTTGTAAAATTATATAGGGTCTGGTATTAAAAGTACCATTTCTGCCTGTGCAGATGACACTAAGCTATGCAGTGGAATAACGTCCTTACAGAATGTCTCTAATTTACAAGCTGACCTCAATGCACTAATTGGGCAACTAAGTGGCTAAGTGACAAATGAGGTTTTAGGTTGATAAATGTAAAGTTATGCACTTGGGGGCTAAGAATTTGCATGCATCATACACACTAGGGGGAGTACAATTGGGGAAATCCATAGTGGAGAAGGATCTGGAGGTTATGGTAGATCATAAGCTCAATAATAGCACATATGGCCAAGCTACGGTTTCCAAAGCGAGCAAAGTCCTTTCTTGTATTAAGAGAGGTATGGACTCCAGAGAGCGAGATATAATTTTACCCCTGTACAAATCATTAGTAAGACCTCTTCTGGAATATGCAGTTCTGTTTTGGGCACCAGTTCTCAAAAAGGATATTGGTGAAAATGCAGAGAAGGGCAACCAAACTGATAAGAGGCATGGAGAGGCTCAGCTATGAGGAAAGATTAGAGGAACTGAATTTATTCTTTTTTGAGAAGAGGAGATTAAGGGGGGATATGATCAACATGTACAAATACATAAGTGGTCCATATAGTGAACTTGGTGTTGAGTATCCAACAACATCAAAAAGGGTCCATAGGGATACCACTTTACCCATGTTGAATTGGACCAGAAGGGCAATCTGGGTTATTTTATAATGGTAGGAGATATTAGGGACACCCCCAGTTCTTCCAATGCTTTTAGGTTTATAACAGTTGTCAATTCAGCCTCAGCTTAGCGCGCCCCAGATAAGATTAGGAGTAGGTCGTTGCAGAGAACGGAAAACATTGGGTGAAACATGGATTGAGAAGACCCTGAACAAATAAAGTAATTTTAAGGGGACAATACATTTTAATTGCATGTACGCTGCTGATTCATGACATATGAGACTTATTCCAGGTTTCTTGTAAACGGTTAGAGCATTTAAAGAGGAAAGAGTAATTAGCTGCATATAATCAATAGTAGGAAGAGGTATGGATGGTACCAGTGTAGCGGGTGTTTGAATTTATGTGAGGACTCTGGTGGTGTGGGGTTCCTTGGGGCCTGCAGGTGGCGTTGTTGCCTTGGGCCGGAATTGAACTCACATCGCAAACTGTGCCTTTTTGTCCTCCCCTGGAGCTGGTACAGCAGGGCGGGGAACCCGCTGTGACGCAAAGGGAGAGGTCATAAAAGGGGCGGACGCCCTTATTTGGGGGAGAGAGTCGGAGGACGTGGCCGCACCCAGGCACCTTCAGCTTGGGTGCTGGCGTTCCGGTGTTTCAGGCCTAGGCGCCCTTGGTCTAGCTGGAGCAGGGATGGAGTCAATCTCAGGCACCTTTAGCCTGGGGTGAGGTACTATGGCGGATGCCTGGGGCTCAGTACCTTCGACTGAGTTCCACGAGGGTGGAGGAATCCGAGGGGACCCTAACTCCTTAGGTGCCCGTGTCTGAGTTCGTGAGGACTGGTGCGCAGTAACTTCTCTGAAGAGCCCGGCGCAGAATCGCTGGTGACGGAGAGGCCTCCACTTCTCCCTTGGACGGATTTCTTCCTCTGACAGGGGCAAAGTGAGCGAAGGTAATTCACGTTCTATATTACCTAGTCAGTGGCAGTGACTATTCACCACTGGTGACAGCACAGTGGGCAGCAGCAAGAAGGGAAAGGATTGTGCCTCGATCTGTCCCCATTTTCCAAAAGAGAAAGATTGTTTTATTGCTTGGCAAGAAGAATAAATCTGAGTTGTACCTATTTACTGTGTGGAACTTGGGTTACTAAAGCAAAGGAGTCAGGGACGAAGGACTGGACTTGACTCTAGGACACCTACACAAAAGCCCAAACTTCTGGCCTTCACCTCCCAGTTACGGAGGACATGGGCCGTGGTGTGTATCATCTCTCTCTCCCAGGTACCCCTAGACAACAGCCATATGACCGATAAAGAGAGGGAGAGAGGTGAGGCCGCTACACCTATATATGGAATCAAGGTGGACCATTGAAACATAAATTGGGCCCATATGGATCTGTATGTAGAGATACATTCAAGGGATGCAATTTTTTCAGATTCATGTGGAGACCTGAGAAGGACACAACCCACCCATAAGGAAGAGTAGGTTAGGTAAAAAATATCAGTAGATGCGCCATTCACTAACATATCATCCACAAACATTGCAAGTAGACATGTGCAATTTGTTTAGTTACGAATTTGTTATTTGTAAAAATTTGTTATATTAGTTGATTCGTAAACATGCGAATAAATGAACGGTTTGATAAAATTACAAACAAACAACAAATTATCAAAAAGAACGAATATGGAAAACAACGAAAATACGAATTTAGTTAATTTTGAAACAGCCAAAATACGAAAAAGTAAAAAACGAAAACATAAAAACAACGAAAATCAAAATGAACGAAAACGCGAAATTACGAATATTCGGAAAACTTAAAACAAAACAACGAAAATAACGAACAAAGATCCATATTAACGAAAATCAAAATGAACGAAAAAAAATTACGAATCTTAAGAAAACGGAAATCAAAACGAAAAATAGAAAAAACTTAAATTCTATTTCGTTAGTTCTGGACGTTGGCCAATGGCCAATAAGCTTGTCCCTTCCCCTGCAGAGGATGTCTCTTCCCTCAATGAGCTTGTTTCTTATTCCCTTGTGTGTTTTTCTGTGTTAGACTGCAGTGCATTCCATCCACAGTCCAGATAGGTTGTGGTTGGGTAGGTTGCACTGTTCTGTTGGATGTGTGAGTAAAGTTGTGACTTGTGAGAGAGAAATTCTTTCATATAAAAGAAAGAGTTTTTTTTGGGACTTTAAATGAGGCAGGGATCAAAGGGGTCACTGCCTCCATCCCTAATCAGATATTGCTTATAGAGGAGGGAAGGGGGAGGGGGAGAGGTGGGACTTTATATGAAGCACACAGCAGTAAATTGAATAGTCAAGCGAGTAGAAAAAGTGGGATTTATTTTGCATTGTACAATCATTTATAGCAGTGATGGCGAACCTGTGGCACGCGTGCCACAGCTGGCACGCCGAGCCCTCTCTGTGGGCACTCAGCACACCGCCAGGATAGAGGAGGGAATCCCCCAGCAATGCAGTTACTTTCACTGATGTGCAGGCGCGGAGTAGCCGGCTCCCTTCCTATCATTAATGCGATCGGGAAGTGGAGCGGCAGATGTGAGTAAAGCCCTGCACTGAGGGCAGCCCAGTGGAAAGAACACACAGAGAGGGAGTGTCTGCTGTAAGCAGCGCGCGATGCCTCTGAATGGCCAGGAAGAGAAGAATGATCCTCCCTTCCTGGACTTGGGCAGCCAATAGGAAAGCGGCTTCCTGTGCAGGCCGGGGCTTGGGCGCTGAAGCATGGCAATATGGAGGATTTTGGCTGTACACATACACAGGTAAGACAGTGCTATGGGTGAGAGAGGGAGGGAGAGAGAGAGGGAGAGAGGGAGAGAGAGAGGGAGGGAGGGGTGGGGGCTCACAGGCTCGCTGTGTATGTGGGGGGGGATGTGAAGGGGGCAGAGGACACTGCTTTGTTGGGAAGGGCTCTGTATTCTGAGCACAATGTAATAATCTCATCCCTGTATTCTGAGCACAATGTATCCATATGATCCCTGTATTCTGAGCACAATGCATCCATATGATCCCTGTATTCTGAGCACAATGCATCCATATGATCCCTGTATTCTGAGCACAATGTATCCATCCCATCCCTGTATTCTGAGCACAATGCATCCATCCTATCCCTGTATTCTGAGCACAATGCATCCATCCCATTTCTGTATTCTGAGCACAATGCATCCATATGATCCCTGTATTCTGAGCACAATGTATCCATCCCATCCCTGTATTCTGAGCACAATGCATCCATCCCATTCCTGTATTCTGAGCACCATGCATCCATATGATCCCTGTATTCTGAGCACAATGTATCCATCCCATCCCTGTATTCTGAGCACAATGCATCCATCCTATCCCTGTATTCTGAGCACAATGCATCCATATGATCCCTGTATTCTGAGCACAATGTATCCATCCCATCCCTGTATTCTGAGCACAATGCATCCATCCTATCCCTGTATTCTGAGCACAATGCATCCATCCCATTCCTGTATTCTGAGCACAATGCATCCATATGATCCCTGTATTCTGAGCACAATGCATCCATCCCATCCCTGTATTCTGAGCACAATGCATCCATCCCATCCCTGTATTCTGAGCACAATGTATCCATCCGGTCCCTGTATTCTGAGCACAATGCATCCATATGATCCCTGTATTCTGAGCACAATGCATCCATATGATCACTGTATTCTGAGCACAATGCATCCATATGATCACTGTATTCTGAGCATAACGCACTCCTTTGAAAAAGCACACAGGTTTTTTTCTGGGCAGAATGGTAAGGTTTTTGGTCCCTTAGGGCTCATTCAGAGGGATGATCAGTCCTATCCTCTGTACAGAGCCGCTGGTAGATTTAATTCCATGTTGGCACTTTGAAAGAAATAAGTTGGTTTTGTGACGCGGTTTGGGCACTCGGGCTCAAAAAGGTTCGCCATCACTGATTTATAGCATACATTGGGCATACAGCCTCTCAACCATGAATGTTCCGACGTTTACAAAACAAATACATAAAACCACATAGCTTGATGTACATTTAACATAATGAGTACAGAAATCGCATGATGCTAGTAACAGACAATTAAAAACATAATTGTAGTCAAAAAAATAGGAAAGGGTCCATGGTAAGAAATGTTGGTAAGTAGTAGTGGCTCTACGCGTTTCGCGACCCTATATTCGCTCATCAGGAGCATAAACCATGGCATTAAAATCTAAAAAAGAAAAGAAATATATAGATCTAATTACCAGATAATTTGAGCTGGGCATTAAAGATGGTCAGGAGGATAAGGAAATTTTAGGGGGGAGAAGGCAAGAGGGGTTCAATAGTTACAGAGAACTTACATCTGCACAACGTGCGAGCTTGGCGTGCCAACCGAAATCGCCAATGCGACTCTGGGCTCCCTCTCGAGGCACTGTAGACGTCTGGAAAGGCAGCAGCAGCCACACAAGGGCACGTCCCAGGCAAGTAATGTATGTGGATACCCTGCATAAGGGTGGAAAAAGTGGCCCCATATGGGGAACCTGAAAAATGAATAAATGTGAATGGTGTGAGGTGTAGTGATGTATAAAGGTTGAATGTAAAGAATGTGAGAAGTGTAGGGAAGGTGAGTGCAAGGAAGGTGAAGGGATGAATAAAAAATGAGTTAAAAGTGTAGGGAATAAAAAGGGGCTAGGTGAAGGAGAGGGGAAATAGAAAAAATGAATATGAAAAACGAGGAAGAAGCTGAAAACAAAAATGAGAAAACAAACAGCAGCAAAAACACAAGGTGAGAAGGAAAGGGAGATCGATGCTGGTGCGTTCCCCGTGCGCACTGATCCGGGCGAAGGGACTGCGCAAGCGGAAGTGAAAAGAGAGAAATCCGAGGATGCTGCCTCGGTCACCAGCAGCTCCCTGCTCCGGCCACCGAAGAGAAAAGTCGGCCTAGTGATGGCCTCGTGTGG
Source organism: Rana muscosa (assembly GCA_029206835.1). Lineage (NCBI taxonomy): Eukaryota > Metazoa > Chordata > Amphibia > Anura > Ranidae > Rana > Rana muscosa. The sequence continues at coordinate 78,774,849 of CM055121.1, forward strand.
CCGTGGAAGAGCTTCGCCCCACTGCTTGCCTGACCTGGATGTATTCGGTAGACAACGTCCTGGACATCCCTGCTTGTTTAAAGGTCCAGGTGAGCCAGGGGTTGGGACTGTCTGTGTGGTAGAAAGTGGCGGTAGTCCACCGTCGGTAGAGGCCGTCAAGGGGGATAGTTCCGTGACTGAGAATTATCTGCCCGCTGAGTGCTACGACACCTCTGACCTGGATTCATTGTCGGACAATGGCGATGATGGGGAGATAGACGAAATCTTCCAACAGAAGGGATGGGACAAGATGAAGCTACCCTTGCCCGTGTCACGAGGGACCTGCCCATGTCTACTGGAGATAGTACACCCCGGGTAGAGGCCCCGGCGCCAGGGGATGAAGCTGGTCCTTTGTCTGAAGTTCCCCTTCTGGATTCAACATCCATTTCACCTGCTCCTGTTGCGGGAGTGCAACGTCAATCACTGCGGGCTCCTAGGCCCAGGTCCACCGAGGTGGTGAACGCACCTCGCCACCCAGAAGCGATTGTTCCACCTGGAGAGGGAGACCGAGCTACTATGCCACCTTTGTCAAGGCTGCAGCGTCTCTTTGGCCAGAAGGTTGCTCAGGAATATGGGTGGGAATACCCGTATCTGTCTCGGGAACTGCTCTATGAGGTGGTCTTTCGACAAAGATGGTATGATGCCTTTGTATGGGACAAACTGAAAATACAGCAAGCACGGCGGTACCTTTCCTGTTCACCAACGGTCACCAAGAAGTTTCAGGACTGTAAAGCTAAATGGATGCTGGGAAGACACATTCATGCGAACAAAGTGGTGATCTGCCGCAAAGAAGGAAAAAGTATTGAGCACCATGTGGAGGCTTTTGATGATCGTTTGAAGCCTATATCACTGCCTCATCCAAGGTTTTACCTGTAAGGGAAAAAAGACTCCCGTGTGCTTTTCTTTTCTATTCCTGGCTGAACTTTCCAGAGTGCCTTCTTTTGAACACAGGGACTGTGCCCTAGTTTTTTTTGTATTTGGGCAGTTTACTCGTTGGAGATATGGGAGCTGTTTTTTGTTTGTTCTCCCTCCTTCTCCTGGCACTTAAAAAATAAATCAGTGACTTTGGGTTTTAGATAGTGTAGGGTCACAGAGAAAATGTTCAAGGGGAAGGTTCGTCTGGAAGTGATGAGTGTCTTGACCGCGGCACTGTCACCAGGTGGCAGTGTTGCGCAACAATTGTTTGTTTTTTTTTACATTATGCAGCACTTATTGGAGTGAGTGGGTTTCTTCTAGGATAGACCCATTCATTCCAAGCAAACACACATGTTGGTATGATGTGTGTTTCTTTTCTTTCCCTCTGCAGGAGACTTGTCTGTCAAGACAACTGAGAGTGGGTGGTTCTTAGATAGCCAGAGGGAGGAATGTAAATGTGTGAGATATTTAAAGTGTTTTATTGGAAAGTTTTATAGTTATATTGTTTTAAGTTTCCCTTCCCCATACAGGTCTTGGCACAATTCAGGGCTAAATTGTGTAGTTGGTTTCTGGGCTGAACTTATGTCCTCACTCTTGTGGGATGTGAGTTTGTACCAGACACTGGGGGACCAGTGTCAAATCACCAGGGGGAGAGTGTAGCGGGTGTTTGAATTTATGTGAGGACTCTGGTGGTGTGGGGTTCCTTGGGGCCTGCAGGTGGCATTGTTGCCTTGGGCCGGAGTTTAACTCACATCGCAAACTGTGCCTTTTTGTCCTCCCCTGGAGCTGGTACAGCGGGGCGGGGAACCCGCTGTGACGCAAAGGGAGAGGTCATAAAAGGGGCGGACGCCCTGATTTGGGGGAGAGAGTCAGAGGACGTGGCCGCACCCAGGCACCTTCAGCTTGGGTGCTGGCGTTCTGGTGTTTCAGGCCTAGGCGCCCTTGGCCTAGCCGGAGTAGGGATGGAGTCCATCTCAGGCACCTTTAGCCTGGGGTGAGGTACTATGGCGGATGCCTGGGGCTCAGTACCTTCGACTGAGTTCCGCGAGGGTGGAGGAATCCGAGGGGACCCTAACTCCTTAGGTGCCCGTGTCTGAGTTCGTGAGGACTGGTGCGCAGTAACTTCTCTGAAGAGCCCGACGCAGAATCGCTGGTGACGGAGAGGCCTCCACTTCTCCCTTGGACGGATTTCTTCCTCTGACAGGGGCAAAGTGAGCGAAGGTAATTCACGTTCTATATTACCTAGTCAGTGGCAGTGACTATTCACCACTGGTGACAGCACAGTGGGCAGCAGCAAGAAGGGAAAGGATTGTGCCTCGATCTGTCCCCATTTTCCAAAAGAGAAAGATTGTTTTATTGCTTGGCAAGAAGAATAAAACTGAGCTGTACCTTTTTACTGTGTGGAACTTGGGTTACTAAAGCAAAGGAGTCAGGGACGAAGGACTGGACTTGACTCTAGGACACCTACACAAAAGCCCAAACCTCTGGCCTTCACCTCCCAGTTACGGAGGACATGGGCCGTGGTGTGTATCATCTCTCTCTCCCAGGTACCCCTAGACAACAGCCATATGACCGATAAAGAGAGGGAGAGAGGTGAGGCCGCTACACCTATATATGGAATCAAGGCGGACCATTGAAACATAAATTGGGCCCATATGGATCTGTATGTAGAGATACATTCAAGGGATGCAATTTTTTCAGATTCATGTGGAGACCTGAGAAGGACACAACCCACCCATAAGGAAGAGTAGGTTAGGTAAAAAATATCAGTAGATGCGCCATTCACTAACATATCATCCACAAACATTGCAAGTAGACATGTGCAATTTGTTTAGTTACGAATTTGTTATTTGTAAAGATTTGTTATATTAGTTGATTCGTAAACATGCGAATAAACAAACGGTTTGATAAAATTACAAACGAACAACAAATTATCGAAAAGAACGAATATGGAAAACAACTAAAATACGAATTTAGTAAATTTGAAACAGCCAAAATACGAAAAAGTAAAAAACGAAAACATAAAAACAACGAAAATACCGAACAAAGATCAAAAAATAACGAAAATCAAAATGAACGAAAACGCAAAATTACGAATATTCGGAAAACTTAAAACAAAACAACGAAAATAACGAACAAAGATCCATATTAACGAAAATCAAAATGAACGAAAAAAAAATTATGAATCTTAAGAAAACGTAAATCAAAACGAAAAATAGAAAAAACGTAAATTCTATTTCGTTAGTTCTGGACGTTGGCCAATGGCCAATAAGCTTGTCCCTTCCCCTGCAGAGGTTGTCTCTTCCCCCAATGAGCTTGTTTCTTATTCCCTTGTGTGTTTTTCTGTGTTAGACTGCAGTGCATTCCATCCACAGTCCAGATAGGTTGTGGTTGGGTAGGTTGCACTGTTCTGTTGGATGTGTGAGTAAAGTTGTGACTTGTGAGAGAGAAATTCTTTGTTTCTTAAGCATACTCTGTCTAGATTCTAATTTCTATATTTGTATTTTGTAATATCTCTGACATATTTTTGTTTTCTCCTATTCTGACACATTATGTAAAATTACGAATTATGCCCCGATTACTAATCTACGATTTTTTTTTTTTACAAAAGTACGAATAAATGAGCCAGTCAATCTCACGAAAGTACGAATTACAAAATTACGACGAGTAGTGTTTTGAATAAACGAAAAATGTATTCTAACGAAAGTACGAATGTAATTAAATCTACAAAGGTACGATTTTCCAATCAACGGAAATTAGACACGAAAATACAAATCATTGCAAATCAACGAAAATATAGTTCTTACGAAAATACGAGCGCGGCCGAATATAAAATATAACGTAAATACGAATTTCGAATCAACGAAAATTAGACTAACGGAAAAAACGAATCAACAGAAAAATAACCCTTACGGAAATACGAAAGAGTCCGAATACGATAACCCATGTCTTACGAAATTACGAATCGTTAGGAATCAACGGAACCGCACAGAAACTAAACCAAACTAAACAAATTTTTATGATGTGCACATGTCTAATTGCAAGCTTGTGTATTACACCTGCAAGTTTCACCCCTGCTACATTCAATCTTGCAGTATATGGTTCCAAGGCTATTATAAGCAAAAAAGGTGATAACGGACACCCCTGTTGTGTTCGTAAAACAATTGTTTCTACTGTGTAATCAATACTATGAATCTTTCCTTTCACCTGAGCCTTCACTGTCAGAGAGAAAAGAGATGTACACAACTCTTTTTATGACTCCAAAGCACTGCATTATTATACAGAGTGTTCTCAAATAGGGATGAGCCGAACACCCCCCGGTTCGGTTCGCACCAGAACCTGCGAACGGACCGAAAGTTCGCTCAAACTATCGAACCCTGTTAAAGTCTATGTGACTCAAACGTTCGGAATCAAAAGTCATAATTTTAAAGGCTAATATGCAAGTTATTGTCCTAAAAAGTGTTTGGGCACCCGGGTCCTGCCCCAGGGCATATGTATCAATGCAAAAAGAAGTTTTAAAAACGGCAGTTTTTTCGAGAGCAGTGATTTTAATGATGCATAAAGTGAAAAAATTAATTGAAATATTCCTTTAAATATCATACCTGGGGGGTTTCTATAGTATGCCTGTGAAGTGGCACGTGTTTCCAGTGTTTAGAACTGTCCCTGCACAAAATGAAATTTCTAAAGGAAAAAAAGTAATTTAAAACTGCTTGCATCTTTAATGTAATGTCTGGTCCTGGCAATATGGATGAAAATCATTGAGAAAAATGGCATGGGTACCCCCCCCCCCGGTCATTATAAGCCCCTTTGGGTCTTGTATGGATATTAAGGGGAATCCCGCACCCAAATTAAAAAAAGGAAAGGCGTGGGGCCCCCAGGCCCTATATACTCTGAACAGCAGTATACAGGCGGTGCAAACAAGACAGGGACTGTAGGTTTGTTGTTACGTAGAATCTGTTTGTAATTTTGAACTGGTACATTTTTAAAGTGTAGCTATTAACTCTTACAGGAGAGAATTTCCCTTCCTAGGGGTGGATTTCCTCTCACTTCCTGTTGTCTCCTTCCGTTTGCAAGTAGGAGTCATTTGTAAGTTGGATGTTTGAAAGTAGGGGTCTGCCGTATATACTCTGCAGTATTTGGCCCTTAGGTGTTGGTGTTGCCACAACACTGTAAGCCCTCACAATTACTCTGGAACTATTGTATCAAGAATTGTAATTACATACCATTGTTGAACAGTGGTAGGAAAAATTGGACATTTGGTGGTGGTGCTGGTGCCACAACACTGTAAGTCCTCACAGTTACTCTTGGTGGGCGTAGGAATGGCCCCAGCTGTGAAATATTAGATCAAGAATTGTAATTACATGCCCCTGTTGAACAGGAGCAGAAAAATTGGGCCTTTGGTTGTGGTGGTGGTGGTGGTGTTGCCACAACACTGTAAGCCCTCACAGTTGCTCTTCTTGGGAGCAGGAATGGGCCCTGCTGTGAAATATTAGATCAAGAACTGTAATTACATGCCCCTGTTGAACAGGGGCATAAAAATTGGGCCTTAGGCACTGGTGCCACAACACTGCAACCCCTCACAGATACTCTAGTTGGAGCGCAGGAATAAGCCCTGCTGCAAAGAATTGCATCAAAAATTGTATTTACACGCCCCTGTTAAACAGGGGCTGAAAAATTGGGCCTTAGCCACTGGTGGCGGTGCCCAGAACCAAAAATGTTCTTACAAGCTATCAGCATGATCATTGAGGAGGAAGAGGATAGTCACTCAGCATCAGCATAGGCACCCTTGAAGGGATCTGACATTTAAAAAATATATATTTAGTTACATCAGCATCAGGTGCGTGGTAGCTGGTGGTGATCCAAGACTGATTCATTTTTTTTTTTTTTTTAATATTCTTTATTTATATTTCAAAAAGGGAGATACATCTAATACATTATTTATACATTTTCCATTGCATTTCTATTCATAATATATTTCTCATCCCAATCCGTTACTTAAATCTTATTTATCTAAACATCAGTCTCGCCTCAAAACCTCAGTGTCAATGGGTTCCCTATCCTTATGTCCTTTATATGTCTCTCCTTAAAGGGAGAAACACACCAAGTCCCTTACTCTATTTAGTTATCTTTGATTTTCACGACCTTACTTATTCTCCCTTGCGTTTTTATCTATTCCCACCCTGCCTCCCTCCCAAAGCAAACCTAATCGAGAAAAAAAAAAAAAAAGGGGGAAGAGGGACGAACGAAAAATTTTCTCCCTCCCCTCCCCCCTCCATCCATCCCCCCTCCCCATTAAGTAAACCACAACCTCTTAAATACTTCTCTGACCGGGCGGACTCACTTCCCCATTAATCTTTTCCCTTCTTCTGTCTGCATAAATTTATTCCATGATGACCAGATCTTAATATGTTGCTCTTTCCTGTCTTGGGCCGAAAACACCAACTCATCTATGGCCCCCACTTTCCCGACCCTATTGAGCCAATCTGCAATTGTTGGAGGGCTGGAGCTTTTCCAGCCTCTCGCAATACATGCCTTGGCCTCATTGACCAGGTGGCATAATACTGAGTTTTTATAAGTCTGTGTGGGTATTTGCGTTTCATGCAATAGGAAGAAGCCTGGATCGTCCGGCACAGGGTAAGACTCAATTTTTTGGGCAATCCTCCGTACCTCTATCCAATATTGTCTAATTTGGGGACATGTCCAATATATATGGAACAAAGTTCCCCGCTCCCCATTACATCGCCAACACTGATCTGAGGCATCAGGGTAGAACCTACCCAGTTTTGAGGGCGTATAGTACCACCTCGTCAGTAATTTGTAATTTGATTCTTGCGTTTTAGTACTTACTGATGAGTGTAGCGCAAGATATATTATCTTCTGATATTGAGCTGGTGTAAAAGTCCTACCAAGGTCCCTTTCCCACTTTCTAATTGCTGGCATTTCATAGTTATCTGGTGAAGTCATTAGCATCATATATATCTTTGATATTATTCAATTGATGGGTTCCTTCTCCTCACAGTATACTTCAAACCTAGTTAGCTCCCATTTAAAGTTACTCATTGGACCTAGTGTCTCCAAATAATGTCGAAGTTGTATTGCTTGCCAATACTATACTTCGAATTGGCCTCCTGATTTCGTCAATTCCACTATTGTGGGCCATATTTCTGATTGCATAAAGTGCGATACCTGCGTATATCCCTTCTCTCGAAGTCTCCGAAATGCCTTTATCTCCATCCCCGGCTCGAAACTTGGGTTTCCCAGTATTGGGTAAAGTGGAGAGTATCTTGACGAATATTTAGGGTTTAGGCATATTTTGGCCCCTATAGACAGTGTTGGCCCTATCAAAGGATGTTTTTTGAGTGCGTCTGATAGTTTTGTATAGCACCAAGGTGCTCTACCCAATGGTATCTGACCAATCTCTTGCTCCAATTTTATCCATAATTTAAGTTCTTTATGTCTGCACCAGTCTATGACCCTTCCCAAATTAACTGCTTGGTGATATTTAGATACATCTGGGACTGCTAAGCCCCCATAGCATTTGGGGAGGGTCATTTGACTTCTGCTAATCCGTGGTCGCCTGTTGGCCCATATGAACTTAGTAAAGAGTGCATTTATTTGCTGAAAGTAGGCCTTATCAATTCTAATTGGTACAGCTTGAAATAAATACAAGAATTTGGGCAAAATATTCATTTTAATAGCGTTACATCGGCCAAACCATGAGTGGAATCCCTGTTGCCATTTATCCAGTAGGGATCTAACTACTTTATATAGTGGGGGGAAATTTACAACAAAAACTTTCTCTAGTCTTGATGGTATATTTATCCCTAAGTATTTTAGTGAGGACCCTACCCATTTAAAGTTAAAATTTGGTTGTATATTTTGCTGAACTTCAATGGGAAGGGCTACCCCCATCGCTTCCGATTTTGTGTAGTTAATTTTTAAATTTGCTAATGTCCCATATCCTTCTATTTCCTTCATCAAATTTGGCAGTGAAACATGGGGTCGTGATAGAGAGAACATCAAATCATCTGCATAAGCAGAGATTTTATATTCTTGATCACCTATTTGCAGTCCCTGAATATCTGGGTTTTGCCGAATCCTATTTAGTAGGGGTTCTAGAGAGAGAGAAAACAGCATCGGAGAGAGTGGGCACCCTTGACGCGTACCATTTGAGATTTTAAATGTCTCAGAGTAAACTCTGTTCACTTTTACTGAGGCTTGGGGCGTAGCATAGACCCCCGCTATCCAACTCCGTATATGTTCTCCCAGTCCCATTTGCCTCAATACTTCAAACATAAATCGCCAGCTGACCCTATCAAACGCTTTCTCAGCGTCGGTACTCCAAAAAATACTAGGCGTTTTTGAAATATTAGCATAATGTACCAGGTTGAGGACCTTTACGGTATTATCCCTGGCCTCGCGGGTTGGGATAAACCCAACCTGGTCTTGATGTACCAACTGATTCAAGAACGGCTGAAGACGGGAGGCAAGTAGTTTAGTGAAAAGTTTTAAATCTGTATTTAACAGTGAGATCGGGCGATAGCTCCCGCACTCCGCCGGGTCCTTCCCTTCTTTCGGGATAACCGAAATATGTGCCATAAGGGCATCCGGCAGTAGTGCGGGAGCCCGGCCAATCTCATTGAATGCCTTTGTCATATGGACCCCTAATATTGGGAGAACATATTTGTAGTATTGGATAGTGAAGCCATCCGGACCCGGCGCCTTCCCTCGTTTAACTGTCTTTATCACTGTCTCCAGTTCCCCCACTGAAATAGGTATCTCCAGTTTATTACGGTCTTCTAAGGCCAACCTAGGCAGGTTTGCTGAGAGGAGGTATTCTTCCATCTTGGCCTGAGGCACCTGAGTTGGGGTTAAATTATAGAGGGATGAGTAGTATTCTCTGAATCTCTGCGCGATCTTTTTAGGTAGTGAAATCAACTGCCCGTTTTTTCCTTTTTTATGGGGTACATATACTGTCTTCCCTTTCTCTCTGAGTTTCCCCGCTAATATTTTACTACATTTTTCCCCAAGTTCATAGGTTACTTTTCTCCCTACTTGTATTGCCGCTTCTGCTTTATATCTAAGTAAGTCTGTCAGTTGTCTCCTCAGGTGTGCCAATTCTGTCCCCACTAGCGGTATCTGTACTTTCTTATGTTGTACCTCTAATGCTTGAATTTCTTTTAGCAAGTTGACTATCTGTCTTTCTCGTGCTCTTTTTAATCGGGAACCATGTTTTATCAAATCCCCTCTCATTACTACCTTATGCGCTTCCCATATCATTCTCGGGTCGCTCCCCGGGGTGTCGTTCGTCCGGAAGTATGCCTCCATTTCTTTTGCTACATCTTCCCGAACTTCGGGGATCTGCAGCAAACTCTCATTCAGACGCCAACGCCACACCGGAGCCGTAGATGAGTCGGACAACGCAATGTGTAGCGTCACTGGTGCGTGGTCCGACCATGTTATATTTCCAATTTTTACTTCCTTCACCGCCGTCAGCAGATAATGTGGTACCAGGAAGAGGTCTATACGAGAATACAGTTGGTGTGGGTTGGAAAAGAATGTATAATATCTTTCCCCGATATGTAATAATCTCCATACATCTACCATCTGCAATTCCCGCAACTTCCGCAAGATATTCCTCCTAGTCCCCCCTGGTATGGAGGATACCCCCGTTGATGTATCTACCTTAGGTTCCAATGTTGTATTAAGGTCTCCCCCTACTATCAGCTTCCCTTCTGCAAACCCTACCAACTTATCCAAGGTTTTACTCAAAAAGGCGTCTTGATGTGTATTTGGTGCGTAAACGGTCGCCAATGTCACCTTTGTACTTCCAATCTGTCCTTTTAAAAAAATAAAACGTCCCTCTACATCTACTCGTTTATCCAACAGGGACCAAGGTATCCTATTGGAGATTAAAATTGACACCCCTTTTGACTTTGATATCTGACTACATGCATGGTATGTACATGGGTAGAACCTATTTTGTAGGTATGGGAGTCCGCCCATCTTAAAGTGTGTTTCCTGCACAAATACTACGTCTGAGCGGGTTCGTTTTAACTCGCTCAGGAGCATTCTCCTTTTTTGTGGGACATTAAGTCCTTTAGCATTAATGGTGGTTATCTTTAATTCCTCCATCCCTAAAGATTCAGAGGATGGAGTGTGGGGGAGAGGGGAGAGAGAAAGGGGAAAAAAAAAGAAAAAACCCTTAAAACCAAGCCCTCCCTATTCAACTTCCCTCCCTTAAATATTCAACTAACCCCTCCCCCCTTACCCCCGCCCCCAAGGGAGGCACCCACTTCTGGACCTTTAACCTTACGGTTCAGGTGGGTGCACGCCTAATTGGGGTGTTGGGTTGGTACGGCAGAGGTACTCCCCCCTCTCTCCACCCCGGACACCCCTTTCATCTATCTCTCTACAGCTCTTCTCTCCATCCTTTCTCCCTTTTCCTCTCTCTTTTCTCCTCTTTTCTCTTCCCCTCACCTTCTCCTACTTTATAGAGCCTTAAATCCGAGGGGGCCTCCATCCTTTAATTTTACCCTAAATTATCCAAATTTTTTCCCCTTATCCTCCTAATAAATAAACAAATAATATTTATCCTTTATGTAACTTTTGCATTTGTGTTTGTTTGTAATTGTTTACATATAGTACATATAATACCTTCTTACTTTGGAGGTTTTAGTATAACTGAATTTAAGGAGCGTATACCAGGGCCATTTTCCCTCCTTTCTCACCTTTTTTCCCATTCCCTCTGTACTGTTTCCCTTTGCTTCTTAAACCCTAATCCCTCTACCCCCCCTCATCCTTCTTCCCTAATGGTGGATCTTCTGGGTACTAACTTACTCCTATTTCCTGCTTGGGGCTCCCACCTCTTTCTAACCACTGGCCTCCTCAGTTATATCCGGTTATATCCAAGTGTGTGTACCACTAGACTTGTGCACAACGGAAAAATTCGTTCCGTTTCGGTTCGTTTCTTTCCGGTCCTGTTGATTCGTAATCATTCGTAATTTTGCTAGACGGGATTTTTCGTGTTCGGACTCATTCGTATTTTTGCAAGCGACATTTTTCGTTGAATTTTTTGTTGCTTTATAATTCGTACTTTCGGTAGAGTACGTTGTTTTTCGTTGATTCTGGACACAACTCCTACTTTCGTAACTTTTTTTGGGTTCGTACTTTCGGTAGAGTACGTTGTTTTTCGTTGATTCTGGACACAACTCCTACTTTCATAACTTTTTTTGGGTTCGTTGATTCGTAATTTTCCGTGTCTCTCTCACAACGACGCTGCCTATTATGCCTAATGTGCTTCGAATGGATTTGTACTTTTCTAAATACATTGCGGTTATTTGTAACGATTCGAAATCTCGTATTTTACTTTCGTTTTTAACATGCGGCTATAGGCTCCGCCCCTGTACACCATTTTCAGAGGGTTCAGCACGGTGAGGGAGAAGCAGAGAGCAGAGCAGAGTGAGTGTTATTGTGCTTCGAATGGATTCGAAATCTCGTATTTTACTTTCGTTTTTTACATGCGGCTATAACCTCCGCCCCTGTACACCATTTTGAGAGGGAGTTCAGCACGGTGTGGGAGAAGCAGAGAGCAGAGCAGAGTGAGTGTTATTGTGCTTCGTATGGATTCGTACATTCGTAACTTTTTCATAACGAATTATGCCGAAGACATTCGGGCATTCGCTATTTGCGGTATAATTTATTTCGGATTCGGTCTTATTCGTAATTGCTTTGTTCGGAAATTCGAATGCTTCCGAATGTCCGAAAGTTGCTAAATTCGGACGAATTTCAATTCGTTACGAAACGAATTGCACAAGCCTATGTACCACCTATTTTATCCTATTGTATTCATGTGTAATGTGATGTGTAAGTGCCCCCCACCTCCTACTCTCTAAAAATCTTTCTTCTCGTGACCCCCCTAAGTCCTGACCCCCAACCCTTATTTATTCTCCCCCCTTCCACCCTTGTTATCTCAGTCTACCCTCTGTCTACCTCCCTATTTCCCTACTTCCCCCTTGTGTCTATGTGTTTGGCTCCTAACTACTCCTTTCTTAACCAATACCTCAAAACCTATTGCCGATATTATATGTATACGTGTCTTATATGTGTCTCTCTAAGTCTACAAAAGTAAGTGTATGACCCTTGTGTGGTATCTATAACATTTACACCCCCCACACTTGGCATTTTCTTCGCTTTCTTCTATTCAGGCCACTACCCTTACTGGAATATTCCATTCCATTATAGGAACCCCTCTCCCTTTTACTCCTCTCTTCCCCTCTCCTTCTCTCTTCCTCTTCCCCTCTCCTTCTCTCTTCCTCTTCCTCTTCCCCTCTCCTTCTCTCTTCCTGATTCATTTTTATGAAAGTCAGTCGATCGACCGTGTCAGTGGACAGGCGCACCCTTTGATCGGTTACAAAGCCTCCAGCAGCACTGAATGTGCGTTCCGAAAGAACGCTGGATGCAGGACAGGCCAGTAGCTCAATTGCATACTGTGAAAGCTCTGGCCAGTGATCCATCCTCAAGACCCAGTAACCCAGAGGATTTTCGGTGGGAAAGGTGTCCAAGTCTGATCTTGCCCCTAGGTGTTCCTGCACCATGTGAACCAGACGCTGGCGATGGTTGCTGGAACCGATCATACCTTGGGGCTGCGGACTAAAAAATTGTCTGAACGCATCGGTCAGACAGCCACCTTCTCCACCGGTCCTTCTTTGACTGACCGAAGCCTCAGCAACACGTTGTCCAGGACCAGGAATTTGTAACCTCCCAGTCTCTGGGAACGCGTTTCACAGACCTTTCTGCAAGGCCTCCCGAAGATGTTTCATCCTCTGCTCACTCTGCGATGGCAAGATAAGGTCCGCAACATTACCATTGTAACATGGCTCAAGGAGGGTTGCCAGCCAGTAATGATCCCTCTCCTTGATAGCACGAATACGAGGATCCTTCCGCAGGCTTTGCAGGATCAGGGAAGCCATGCAGCGTAGGTTTGCTGAGGCATTTGGTGCAGAGTCCTCTTGGTAACTCAGGACGACATGATCCGCAGCCACCTCCTCCCAGCCACGTACAAGCCCATGGGTGTCTTGGGACTGTAATTGATCCCTTGAAGACTGCTGCTGATGCTGAGTGTTAGGCTCCACCTCCATGCTGACACAATCCTCCTCCTCCTCTTCCTGTGTGATAGGCGGGCCAGCAGGAACACTGTCTGGATAAAGGGGGCCTTGAGGGGTAAGGAAGTCCTCCTCTTCCTCCCTCTGTTCTGCCTCAAGTGCCCTGTCCATTATTCCACGCAGCATATGCTCCAACAGGTGGACAAGAGGGACAGTGTCACTGATGCATGCACTGTCACTGCTCACCATCCTCGTGGCCTCCTCAAATGGTGACAGGACAGTGCATGCATCCCTGATAATGACCCACTGGCGTGGCAAAAAAAACAAGCTCCCCTGACCCTGTCCTGGTGCCATATTGGCACAGATACTAATTGATGGCCCTCTGCTGCGTGTGCAGCCACTGCAGCATGGCCAAAGTTGAGTTCCACCTGGTGGACATGTCACAGATTATGCGGTTCTTGGGCAGGTTAAATTCCTTTTGCAGGTCAGCCAGCCGAGCACTGGCATTATATGACCGACGGAAATGCACACAGACTTTCCTGGCCTGCCTCAGGACATCCTGTAAGCCTGGGTACCTGCCCAAAAACTGCTGCACCACCAAGTTAAGGACGTGAGCCAAACAGGGCACATACGTCAGGTGTCCCTGTCGGAGGGCGGAGAGGAGGTTGGTGCCATTGTTGGAAACCACCATTCCTGGCTTAAGCTGGCGTGGCGTAAACCACCTCTGAGCCTGCCCCTGCAGAGCTGACAGAATCTCTGCCCCAGTGTGGCTCCTGTCCCACAAGCACACCAGCTCAAGCACTGCATGGCATCTCTTTGCCTGCGTACTTGCATAGCCCCTTGAATGCCTACGGAGCACCGCTGGTTCCGAGGACAAAGCACAGGAAGAGGCCATAGAGGAAGAAGAGGAGGAGGGGTGGAGGAGAGAGGTGTGTCAGAATCACCAGTAGTAGCATTTTGGAGGATTGGTGGCGGAACAACCTCTCAACACTACTGCACCTTGTCCTGCATCCTTCCCAGCTGCCAGCAGAGTCACCCAATGCGCCGTGAAAGATAGTTAACATCCCTGTCCATGCCTGTTGGACCATGAGTCAGCGGTAATATGCACCTTACCACTGACTGCCCTGTCCAGCGAGGCCAAGACATTGCCTTCCACATGCCGGTAGAGAGCCGGAATTGCCTTCCGTGAGAAAAAGTTACGTTTGGGAACCTGCTACTGAGGAACCGCACATTCCACAAACTCACGGAAGGGGGCAGAGTCTACCAACTTAAAAGGCAGCAGTTGAAGTCCTAGCAATTTAGCCAAGCTAGTATTCAACCGCTGGGCATGTGGATGGGTGGGAGCGAACTTCTTTCTGTGGCAGGGAAATTTGCCTGGTACAATCTGATGTTGGTGTACCGATAGCAGATTGCCCGCAAGTACCTGGCTGTGACACACCTAATTCTACACCTTCATTCCTCTCAGTGCAGGTTTCAGAGGACTGAAGGTATAGTGGGGTTGGAGATCCCAGCTGATGAGGAGCAAGGAGAGGTCTGCTTTGTTCTTTGGTGTGGGTCTTATAGGTGTGCTTGCCAACGAACTGCATGGCAGGTCGACATATGTCTGATCAAGCATGTGGTGCCCAAGCAGGTGATGTTTTGGCCACGCGAGATACGCCTGAGACATATGTTGCAAATAGCAGCGCTGCGATCTGATGCACTCATCTCAAAAAAGGCCCACACCGAAGAACTTTTGGAATAACGCGCAGAGACAGCACCGGCCTGCACATGCAGAGCTCTGCGGTGTGATGCTGTCGGTGTGCTGCCCTTAAGATGGCCCATGGAGGTCACCCTGCCTCGTTGGAGATGTGCCTCCTCCTCCTCCTCCTCTCTCCTATCAGGCACCCACGTAGAGTCCATGACCTCATCATCCCCTCCCTCCTCATCACTGTAGCAAACCTGGAAGTATGCTGCAGCTGGGGGAACATGACTGCCAGATTGCTGTCCTTCTTGGGCACCCCCTCTCTCTGGGCTCACGTTACTGCCTTCCTCTAGCTGGGTACCATCATCGGAGCCTTCAAAATGCTGGGCATCCTCCTGGAGCATGTACCAACACTGTGGTCAAACAGTTTGGGGGACTCCTCAGGAGGACATGGTGGGGCTAGGAAAGGAGTGACTGATGCCATTGAGCCGAGGGAAGAGGCCGCTTTGGCAGCTGCTTTGCCAGACAAAGTACCCTGAGCCTGGGTGAGAGAGGATGAGGAGGATGAAGATGGCTTGGTCATCCACTCTACCAAGTCTTCGGCATGTTGCGGCTCAACACGGCCAGCTGCCGAAAAAAAGGACAGGCGTGTCCCACGGCCACGTGCTGATAAGGATGCACCGTATCCACGACCAGCACTGTTGCCTCTAGACACAGAGCCTGCTTGCCCTCTTTTATTGGCTCGTGACAATCTGCCTCTCCTTGCTGTCCTTCCAGACATACTAATGGCCTGCAGGGAGATGTAGCTGCACAAAGCTGGGATGTATATATATACTGATTATACTGCAGCTAGCAGAATCAACTGCTTGCCTGTAGTATTATTAGTATGAGAACACCAGCAATTGTCTTCAGTTAGCTTTAGTTGCACACTGTACAGAGGACACGGTACACTAACTGAAAATACTGCAGCTCCCTGCCTGTGGTATTAGTATGAGAACACCAGCAATTGTATTCAGGTAAGCTTTAGGGGCACACTGTGCAAAGGACACTAAGAGGCAACAAGTCCACTCTTTGTGAAGAAGTCAATGATTGATGCACATTGGCAGTGCAGGTGCAGTATGCTGGATGGTAATATAAATGGGATATGGTGTGGTGGGGCTGAAGAGAGGAAAGGGTTAAGTCCACGCTCACGGCAGCCATCCAGGGGGAACAGAACTCATGTTCCCAAACACTGAAAAACACAAGAACAGGAAGCGCCTCTGGATGCAGACTGTATAAAAAGTTTAATCAAATTGAAAGATTTGTAAAAACACTCACATTTAAGTGGTAAGTTTGTGCATGATAAGGTCCCAAACAACCAGGGTTATCAGTGATATCTGTCTCTATGGAGCCGATGGATGTGCTGTCTCTGCAGTCGTCTCTGTAGACACTAGATGGTATACAGCCGGCAGCAGTGGATGGACATCAGAGCGAGGCTTGAGGAGCAGACTGTAATCCAGGCGAGGAGAGATGATGTCACTGGAATACGCAACGTTTCTCGAGCTGGCGTGCCATGAATGACGTGACGGCCGCGTCTTGTATTCAGGTAAGCTTTGGGTGCACACTGTGCAGGCGGCCTTATAAATTGTGGGGGGTGTACTAAACCCCCTGAGACATAATTGGCCAAAGCCACTCTGGCTTTGGCCAATTATGGCTCTCCGTATTTTCCGCACTGTGATTGGCCAAAGCATGCGGGTTATAGTGCATGCTTGGCCAATCATCAGCCAGCAATGCACTGCGATGCCGCAGTGAATTATGGGCCGTGACGCGCCACTCGAATTTGGCGCGAATGGCCCAAAATGTTCGAAATTCGGCGAACGGCCTAACAGACGATGTTCGAGTCGAACATGGGTTCGACTCGAACTCGAAGCTCATCCCTATTCTCAAATAACTGTCAAATACACATTCTGTGCACATGTAGTTGGGTAAAGCGTCAAGGGTTGAAACGTTTCCAGTACAGTTGCTCCCACCTTTTTTCAGGTTAGAACTTGAGAGTAGGGATGAGCCAGCGGTTCGAGTCAAACGTAAGTTCGACTCGAACATCGGGTGTTTGTTCTAAAACAAACCTAACATATGGGGCATTCGCGGAAAATTTAGCGCCGTGGAATGCCCTCTCGCAGTGCATTTCTGTATGATGATTGGCCAAAGCATGCACCTGACCTGCATGCTTTGGCCAATCACAGCACGCTCTGCTGAGAGAGCCATAATTGGCCAAAGGCAGGGTGCCTTTGGCCAATCATGGCTCAGGGGAACTAAGTCAACGCCCCACACTATATAAGGCTGCATACAGAGCGGCCGTGTGTAGTGTTGTTGATGTGGAAAGATAGCTTGAGTTAGACTAAGCAGGCAGGTAATTCAGTTAGTGGCAGTGTATTTGATATACTGTAGGCTTGTGCAATTCGTTTCGTAATGAATCGAAATTCGTCCGAATTTAGCAACTTTCGGACATTCGGAAGCATTCGAATTTCCGAACAGAGCAATTACGAATAAAACCGAATCCGAAATAAATTATACCGCAAAATAGCGAATGCCCGAAGGTCTTCGGCATAATTCCTTATGAAAAAAGTTACGAATGTACGAATCCATTCGAAGCACAATAACACTCACTCTGCTCTCTGCTTCTCCCTCACCATGCTGAACTCCCTCTCAAAATGGTGTACAGGGGGCGGAGGCTATAGCCGCATGAAAAAACGAAAGTAAAATACGAGATTTCGAATCCATTCGAAGCACAATAACACTCACTCTGCTCTGCTCTCTGCTTCTCCCTCACCGTGCTGAACCCTCTCAAAATGGTGTACAGGGGCGGAGCCTATAGCCGCATGTAAAAAACGAAAGTAAAATACGAGATTTCGAATCGTTACAAATAACCGCTATGTATTTAGAAAAGTACAAATCCATTCGAAGCACATTAGGCATAATAGGCAGCGTCGTTGTGAGAGAGACACGGAAAATTACGAATCAACGAACCCAAAAAAAGTTACGAAAGTAGGAGTTGTGTCCAGAATCAACGAAAAACAACGTACTCTACCGAAAGTACGAATTATAAAGCAACAAAAAATTCAACGAAAAATGTCGCTTGCAAAAATACGAATGAGTCCGAACACGAAAAATCCCGTCTAGCAAAATTACGAATGATTACGAATCAACAGGACCGGAAAGAAACGAACCGAAACGGAACGAATTTTTCCGTTGTGCACAAGTCTAATATACTGTATATACTCGAGTATAAGCCGACCCGAATATAAGCCGAGGTACCTAATTTTACCACAAAAAAATGGGAAAACGTATTGACTCGAGTATAAGCCTAGGGTGTCCATCTGCATGCCTCACTGTGCCTCACTTTGCCTCACTGTGTCCATGTGCATGCCTCACTGTGCCCATGCCTCACTGTGCCCATGACTAGACTGACGTTTAACATAAGAGTCCATGGAAGGGGTGCCTGGGTTTTAAAAATCGGTGCTCCCCGGCCGTAGGTCCCCCAGACAAAAAACTTTGCACACCTGTAAAGGAGATATGGAGCTACAATTGTGCAAAGTTTCGGGTCCAGAGGACCTACGACCGGCCAGTACCGGGTCCCCAAAATCACCAGAGAAATTACGTAGGTCCCCCGGACAACAAACTATACACACTTGTAGAGGAAGAGTGGGGCTACCTGTGTGCCAAGTTTGCGGTCCAGAGGACCTACGGCCGGCTGGTACTGGGTCCCCAAAGTCCGGGAGATCAGGCGCAAAAAGGTGACTCGAGTATAAGCCGAGGGGGGCATTTTCAGCACAAAAAAATGTACTGAAAAACTTGGCTTATACTCGAGTATATACGATGTATATATGTATATATATATATGTGTATATATATATATATATATATATATATATATATATATATATATATATATATTGTGAAGGACTAGCATCAAATGTAGAACTTAAAGGACACCGCCACTCGCTGGTTCTTCTTTTAAGGGCTTTGTTTGCCCATTTTTATTAAAAGAAGTTCAAAACAAAATGAAAGGTTTCCCTCGCAGGGGTTTCAGCACTCCTATTCATCAACAAAATGTCATTTAGCCTCCTGGCTTATACATACAGCAGTGCTGCTCAGGCCTTCCACTTCAGGCTTTCATCTGTCTCCTACAGACTATTCCCTTGGCAACACCGTCCATTTAGATAGCAGCCCCTCACTGCTCTGATCCTCAGACTTGGGTCCACTGCTCTGACCCTCAGACCTGGGTCTCTGGCTTCCAGTGTGCAGACAAGCACTCTCTGGCTTCTCCATTGCACACTTGCACTCTATGGCTTCCCCAGTGCACACCTGCACTCGTCGGGAGGGTGGGGCCCAGAATCCTGGTCCTGATTCTACTATCAGGCCCACACACACCTGAACAATCAGTGTGCAGTTGAGTCTCAAAACCCGGATCCAGGACTGGGGATTTCATCCCACCCGGATCTCTAAGAAATCCCCAAGCTCCGGGTCCCAAAGTGGATTTTAGTAAATCATGAGGAAACTGAAAAGCCAGTTTCCTCCCAAACAAGCAAATACCCTGGAGCCCCTCAACCTGCCTGGTTGAGAATCCTGTATTCATACACTGGTGGGGTACCACACTACCACATACCCTCCCCCTTTGTTTCGATCCGGAGGGAGGAACACCAGCACCCATCATTATGGTTGGGACACCTCTGTGCTGGCTGTCAGCCACGTAGGCCCAACCTTTTTTCCGGGTGCGCTTCCAGGTATGTCCCACCCTGGATCTTAACAAGGTCCTATATTTCCCTATACTCAGCCTTCTCCCTCTTCTTTTGGGGTTCCATAAGCACTGCCTCTCCTGAAATTTTCACAGGGCACCCCTGGTCTTTCTACCAACCTTTCTGCCTCCACGCTTCAGGTTCCCAGGTTTCCCAATACCTTTGGACACCACACTGTCATGTACCTTTAACAAACTATTTGGTTCATCATTGACAGACATATTCAAACCAACATTACACCTCTCAACGTTGCACAGATCACCAATGCCTTTTTTTTCAGCATTTGCTAGGGCAGCGTCTGCAGAGGGCACACATAATGGAGGGCCGCCATTACCCACGGGAACCTCACAGGACGTCACCTCCCCTGGGTTCACCCACTCTGCAGGCAGCTGTCCTACCACTTGACCTGTTCTGATGCCATCTGTATGTTTATCCACCTGAACAGACAAGCTCTTGTCTGATCCACATACCATTTTTACTGCACTTCTTATCCGTTTCCCTGTCTCGGGGACCTCATTAGGTTTGTCACCTAAACCAAACATCGGACTGGGGACCCCAGTCTTTTTAACCACCTTCGGTTGAGCCCCGGTCAGGATTTCTGCTGCTTTCTGGTCCACACTTGGCCCTTCCATCTCATGTGATTCTTCCACTGGTACAGCATACACACCCTTCACCGACAACTGACCAGTACTACCTTGGACCATAGCAGCAGAAATGCCTTCCACCTGGCTGTTAGGTGGTGAAACCTCAGACACTTTTTTTTCACCAAAGCCTCTCCCATATACCTCTTGTACAGGAAGTAACCCATCAGCATACCTAGAGGCGATTTTTAACACTAGTAATACAGTCATAAATAAACCATTTCTGTCTTGTCTTCCTTTGTGCTTTACCACCTGCCACTCAGGGGTCCACCTAATGGTACTCCGCAGTACCAGACTGTCTGACTGTGGTGGAGACACCCCAGTATAGACTGGCTGTACATCCCAAAGTTTAAGCATCTCTTTTAACACTTTTGTTAGAAACCATACCCTTGGCTCCAGACCCAAGTCCTTCCTGGGGACTTTCCTGACACTGGGGATGCAGACAGACTCACTTGCTGAGACGTGAGAGGTTGCAAGGTTTAATGGAACCTTCTCCCAGCTGGAGACAACCACAGCCTGGTGCTCTACCAGAGCGCTGCCAGGTGCTTGACTCATACCCAACTTCTCAGGTTCAGCACCAATGAACTGCTTCACATTACCAGTGACAACGTCACTTTGACACGCCATGTCAGCATAATTTTTGTAGGTTACTGACAAATAGGGATGAGCTTCGTGTTCGAGTCGAACATACGTTCGACTCGAACATCGGCTGTTCGATCGTTCGACGAAGATCGAACGATTTGGGCCGTTCGCGCCAAATTCGGGTGACGCGAACGGCCCACAATGCACTACGCCATCGCAGTGTCATCCAGGCGCTGTGATTGGCCAAGCATGCACTGTGACCCCGCATGCTTGGCCAATCACAGCGCCGGCAGCGAGGAGAGCAATGATTGGCCACAGGCAGGATGCCTGTGGCCAATTATTGCTGAGGGTGTTTAGTACACGCCCCACACTATAAAAGGCCACCAGCACGGCGGCCTAGTGTAGTGTGTTCCGGAGCAGGGAAAGACAAGCATAGGCAGGGACAGTGACATTTATTTCTTTCTTGCTTAACCTGGATTCCTTTAGTTTAGGGAAAGAGAAGGATAGGTAGGGAGAGTGTCAGTGTGTTTTACTGTGCGAGTCCTTGTTTCTAGGGACAAAGAAGGAAAGTGAGGGGAATTCTCCTTGTGCTATAGTGTGCTTTAAAAAAAAAAATTTCTAGGGACAGAAAACTCTAGGTAGGGAGAGTGTCAGTTTCTTTCACTGTGCGAGTCCTTGTTTCTAGGGACAAAGAAGGAAAGTGAGGGGAATTCTCCTTGTGCTATAGTGTGCTTTAAAAAAACATTTTTTCTAGGGACAGAAAACTCTAGGTAGGGAGAGTGTCAGTTTCTTTCACTGTGCGAGTCCTTGTTTCTAGGGACAAAGAAGGAAAGTGAGGGGAATTCTCCTTGTGCTATAGTGTGCTTTAAAAAAACATTTTTTCTAGGGACAGAAAACTCTAGGTAGGGAGAGTGTCAGTTTCTTTCACTGTGTGAGTCCTTGTTTCTAGGGACAAAGAAGGAAAGTGAGGGGAATTCTCCTTGTGCTATAGTGTGCTTTAAAAAAACATTTTTTCTAGGGACAGAAAACTCTAGGTAGGGAGAGTGTCAGTTTCTTTCACTGTGCGAGTCCTTGTTTCTAGGAAAAAAGAAGGAAAGTGAGGGGAATTCTCCTTGTGCTATAGTGTGCTTTAAAAAAACATTTTTTCTAGGGACAGAAAACTCTAGGTAGGGAGAGTGTCAGTTTCTTTCACTGTGCGAGTCCTTGTTTCTAGGAAAAAAGAAGGAAAGTGAGGGGAATTCTCCTTGTGCTATAGTGTGCTTTAAAAAAAACAAAATTTCTAGGGACAGAAAACTCTAGGTAGGGAGAGTGTCAGTTTCTTTCACTGTGCGAGTCCTTGTTTCTAGGAAAAAAGAAGGAAAGTGAGGGGAATTCTCCTTGTGCTATAGTGTGCTTTAAAAAAACATTTTTTCTAGGGAAGGAAAACTCTAGGTAGGGAGAGTGTCAGTTTCTTTCACTGTGCGAGTCCTTGTTTCTAGGAAAAAAGAAGGAAAGTGAGGGGAATTCTCCTTGTGCTATAGTGTGCTTTAAAAAAAAATTTTTTCTAGGGACAGAAAACTCTAGGTAGGGAGAGTGTCAGTTTCTTTCACTGTGCGAGTCCTTGTTTCTAGGAAAAAAGAAGGAAAGTGAGGGGAATTCTCCTTGTGCTATAGTGTGCTTTAAAAAAAAAAAAATTCTAGGGACAGAAAACTCTAGGTAGGGAGAGTGTCAGTTTCTTTCACTGTGCGAGTCCTTGTTTCTAGGAAAAAAGAAGGAAAGTGAGGGGAATTCTCCTTGTGCTATAGTGTGCTTTAAAAAAACATTTTTTCTAGGGACAGAAAACTCTAGGTAGGGAGAGTGTCAGTTTCTTTCACTGTGCGAGTCCTTGTTTCTAGGAAAAAAGAAGGAAAGTGAGGGGAATTCTCCTTGTGCTATAGTGTGCTTTAAAAAAACATTTTTTCTAGGGACAGAAAACTCTAGGTAGGGAGAGTGTCAGTTTCTTTCACTGTGCGAGTCCTTGTTTCTAGGGACAAAGAAGGAAAGTGAGGGGAATTCTCCTTGTGCTATAGTGTGCTTTAAAAAAACATTTTTTCTAGGGACAGAAAACTCTAGGTAGGGAGAGTGTCAGTTTCTTTCACTGTGCGAGTCCTTGTTTCTAGGAAAAAAGAAGGAAAGTGAGGGGAATTCTCCTTGTGCTATAGTGTGCTTTAAAAAAACATTTTTTCTAGGGACAGAAAACTCTAGGTAGGGAGAGTGTCAGTTTCTTTCACTGTGCGAGTCCTTATTTCTAGGGACAAAGAAGGAAAGTGAGGGGAATTCTCCTTGTGCTATAGTGTGCTTTAAAAAAACATTTTTTCTAGGGACAGAAAACTCTAGGTAGGGAGAGTGTCAGTTTCTTTCACTGTGCGAGTCCTTGTTTCTAGGAAAAAAGAAGGAAAGTGAGGGGAATTCTCCTTGTGCTATAGTGTGCTTTAAAAAAACATTTTTTCTAGGGACAGAAAACTCTAGGTAGGGAGAGTGTCAGTTTCTTTCACTGTGCGAGTCCTTGTTTCTAGGAAAAAAGAAGGAAAGTGAGGGGAATTCTCCTTGTGCTATAGTGTGCTTTAAAAAAAAAAAATTTCTAGGGACAGAAAACTCTAGGTAGGGAGAGTGTCAGTTTCTTTCACTGTGCGAGTCCTTGTTTCTAGGAAAAAAGAAGGAAAGTGAGGGGAATTCTCCTTGTGCTATAGTGTGCTTTAAAAAAACATTTTTTCTAGGGACAGAAAACTCTAGGTAGGGAGAGTGTCAGTTTCTTTCACTGTGCGAGTCCTTGTTTCTAGGAAAAAAGAAGGAAAGTGAGGGGAATTCTCCTTGTGCTATAGTGTGCTTTAAAAAAAAAAATTTCTAGGGACAGAAAACTCTAGGTAGGGAGAGTGTCAGTTTCTTTCACTGTGCGAGTCCTTGTTTCTAGGAAAAAAGAAGGAAAGTGAGGGGAATTCTCCTTGTGCTATAGTGTGCTTTAAAAAAAAAAAAATTCTAGGGACAGAAAACTCTAGGTAGGGAGAGTGTCAGTTTCTTTCACTGTGCGAGTCCTTGTTTCTAGGAAAAAAGAAGGAAAGTGAGGGGAATTCTCCTTGTGCTATAGTGTGCTTTAAAAAAACATTTTTTCTAGGGACAGAAAACTCTAGGTAGGGAGAGTGTCAGTTTCTTTCACTGTGCGAGTCCTTGTTTCTAGGAAAAAAGAAGGAAAGTGAGGGGAATTCTCCTTGTGCTATAGTGTGCTTTAAAAAAACATTTTTTCTAGGGACAGAAAACTCTAGGTAGGGAGAGTGTCAGTTTCTTTCACTGTGCGAGTCCTTGTTTCTAGGGACAAAGAAGGAAAGTGAGGGGAATTCTCCTTGTGCTATAGTGTGCTTTAAAAAAACATTTTTTCTAGGGACAGAAAACTCTAGGTAGGGAGAGTGTCAGTTTCTTTCACTGTGCGAGTCCTTGTTTCTAGGAAAAAAGAAGGAAAGTGAGGGGAATTCTCCTTGTGCTATAGTGTGCTTTAAAAAAACATTTTTTCTAGGGACAGAAAACTCTAGGTAGGGAGAGTGTCAGTTTCTTTCACTGTGCGAGTCCTTGTTTCTAGGGACAAAGAAGGAAAGTGAGGGGAATTCTCCTTGTGCTATAGTGTGCTTTAAAAAAAACATTTTTTCTAGGGACAGAAAACTCTAGGTAGGGAGAGTGTCAGTTTCTTTCACTGTGCGAGTCCTTGTTTCTAGGAAAAAAGAAGGAAAGTGAGGGGAATTCTCCTTGTGCTATAGTGTGCTTTAAAAAAACATTTTTTCTAGGGACAGAAAACTCTAGGTAGGGAGAGTGTCAGTTTCTTTCACTGTGCGAGTCCTTGTTTCTAGGAAAAAAGAAGGAAAGTGAGGGGAATTCTCCTTGTGCTATAGTGTGCTTTAAAAAAAAAAAATTTCTAGGGACAGAAAACTCTAGGTAGGGAGAGTGTCAGTTTCTTTCACTGTGCGAGTCCTTGTTTCTAGGAAAAAAGAAGGAAAGTGAGGGGAATTCTCCTTGTGCTATAGTGTGCTTTAAAAAAACATTTTTTCTAGGGACAGAAAACTCTAGGTAGGGAGAGTGTCAGTTTCTTTCACTGTGCGAGTCCTTGTTTCTAGGAAAAAAGAAGGAAAGTGAGGGGAATTCTCCTTGTGCTATAGTGTGCTTTAAAAAAAAAAAATTTCTAGGGACAGAAAACTCTAGGTAGGGAGAGTGTCAGTTTCTTTCACTGTGCGAGTCCTTGTTTCTAGGAAAAAAGAAGGAAAGTGAGGGGAATTCTCCTTGTGCTATAGTGTGCTTTAAAAAAACATTTTTTCTAGGGACAGAAAACTCTAGGTAGGGAGAGTGTCAGTTTCTTTCACTGTGCGAGTCCTTGTTTCTAGGAAAAAAGAAGGAAAGTGAGGGGAATTCTCCTTGTGCTATAGTGTGCTTTAAAAAAACATTTTTTCTAGGGACAGAAAACTCTAGGTAGGGAGAGTGTCAGTTTCTTTCACTGTGCAAGTCCTTGTTTCTAGGGACAAAGAAGGAAAGTGAGGGGAATTCTCCTTGTGCTATAGTGTGCTTTAAAAAAACATTTTTTCTAGGGACAGAAAACTCTAGGTAGGGAGAGTGTCAGTTTCTTTCACTGTGCGAGTCCTTGTTTCTAGGAAAAAAGAAGGAAAGTGAGGGGAATTCTCCTTGTGCTATAGTGTGCTTTAAAAAAACATTTTTTCTAGGGACAGAAAACTCTAGGTAGGGAGAGTGTCAGTTTCTTTCACTGTGCGAGTCCTTGTTTCTAGGAAAAAAGAAGGAAAGTGAGGGGAATTCTCCTTGTGCTATAGTGTGCTTTAAAAAAAAAAAAATTCTAGGGACAGAAAACTCTAGGTAGGGAGAGTGTCAGTTTCTTTCACTGTGCGAGTCCTTGTTTCTAGGAAAAAAGAAGGAAAGTGAGGGGAATTCTCCTTGTGCTATAGTGTGCTTTAAAAAAACATTTTTTCTAGGGACAGAAAACTCTAGGTAGGGAGAGTGTCAGTTTCTTTCACTGTGCGAGTCCTTGTTTCTAGGAAAAAAGAAGGAAAGTGAGGGGAATTCTCCTTGTGCTATAGTGTGCTTTAAAAAAAAATTTTTCTAGGGACAGAAAACTCTAGGTAGGGAGAGTGTCAGTTTCTTTCACTGTGCGAGTCCTTGTTTCTAGGAAAAAAGAAGGAAAGTGAGGGGAATTCTCCTTGTGCTATAGTGTGCTTTAAAAAAACATTTTTTCTAGGGACAGAAAACTCTAGGTAGGGAGAGTGTCAGTTTCTTTCACTGTGTGAGTCCTTGTTTCTAGGAAAAAAGAAGGAAAGTGAGGGGAATTCTCCTTGTGCTATAGTGTGCTTTAAAAAAAAAAAATTTCTAGGGACAGAAAACTCTAGGTAGGGAGAGTGTCAGTTTCTTTTACTGTGCGAGTCCTTGTTTCTAGGAAAAAAGAAGGAAAGTGAGGGGAATTCTCCTTGTGCTATAGTGTGCTTTAAAAAAACATTTTTTCTAGGGACAGAAAACTCTAGGTAGGGAGAGTGTCAGTTTCTTTCACTGTGCGAGTCCTTGTTTCTAGGGACAAAGAAGGAAAGTGAGGGGAATTCTCCTTGTGCTATAGTGTGCTTTAAAAAAAAAAAATTCTAGGGACAGAAAACTCTAGGTAGGGAGAGTGTCAGTTTCTTTCACTGTGCGAGTCCTTGTTTCTAGGAAAAAATAAGGAAAGTGAGGGGAATTCTCCTTGTGCTATAGTGTGCTTTAAAAAAACATTTTTTCTAGGGACAGAAAACTCTAGGTAGGGAGAGTGTCAGTTTCTTTCACTGTGCGAGTCCTTGTTTCTAGGGACAAAGAAGGAAAGTGAGGGGAATTCTCCTTGTGCTATAGTGTGCTTTAAAAAAACATTTTTTCTAGGGACAGAAAACTCTAGGTAGGGAGAGTGTCAGTTTCTTTCACTGTGCGAGTCCTTGTTTCTAGGAAAAAAGAAGGAAAGTGAGGGGAATTCTCCTTGTGCTATAGTGTGCTTTAAAAAAACATTTTTTCTAGGGACAGAAAACTCTAGGTAGGGAGAGTGTCAGTTTCTTTCACTGTGCGAGTCCTTGTTTCTAGGAAAAAAGAAGGAAAGTGAGGGGAATTCTCCTTGTGCTATAGTGTGCTTTAAAAAAAAAAATTTCTAGGGACAGAAAACTCTAGGTAGGGAGAGTGTCAGTTTCTTTCACTGTGCGAGTCCTTGTTTCTAGGAAAAAAGAAGGAAAGTGAGGGGAATTCTCCTTGTGCTATAGTGTGCTTTAAAAAAACATTTTTTCTAGGGACAGAAAACTCTAGGTAGGGAGAGTGTCAGTTTCTTTCACTGTGCGAGTCCTTGTTTCTAGGAAAAAAGAAGGAAAGTGAGGGGAATTCTCCTTGTGCTATAGTGTGCTTTAAAAAAAAATTTTTTCTAGGGACAGAAAACTCTAGGTAGGGAGAGTGTCAGTTTCTTTCACTGTGCGAGTCCTTGTTTCTAGGAAAAAAGAAGGAAAGTGAGGGGAATTCTCCTTGTGCTATAGTGTGCTTTAAAAAAAAAAAAATTCTAGGGACAGAAAACTCTAGGTAGGGAGAGTGTCAGTTTCTTTCACTGTGCGAGTCCTTGTTTCTAGGAAAAAAGAAGGAAAGTGAGGGGAATTCTCCTTGTGCTATAGTGTGCTTTAAAAAAACATTTTTTCTAGGGACAGAAAACTCTAGGTAGGGAGAGTGTCAGTTTCTTTCACTGTGCGAGTCCTTGTTTCTAGGAAAAAAGAAGGAAAGTGAGGGGAATTCTCCTTGTGCTATAGTGTGCTTTAAAAAAACATTTTTTCTAGGGACAGAAAACTCTAGGTAGGGAGAGTGTCAGTTTCTTTCACTGTGCGAGTCCTTGTTTCTAGGGACAAAGAAGGAAAGTGAGGGGAATTCTCCTTGTGCTATAGTGTGCTTTAAAAAAACATTTTTTCTAGGGACAGAAAACTCTAGGTAGGGAGAGTGTCAGTTTCTTTCACTGTGCGAGTCCTTGTTTCTAGGAAAAAAGAAGGAAAGTGAGGGGAATTCTCCTTGTGCTATAGCGTGCTTTAAAAAAACATTTTTTCTAGGGACAGAAAACTCTAGGTAGGGAGAGTGTCAGTTTCTTTCACTGTGCGAGTCCTTGTTTCTAGGGACAAAGAAGGAAAGTGAGGGGAATTCTCCTTGTGCTATAGTGTGCTTTAAAAAAACATTTTTTCTAGGGACAGAAAACTCTAGGTAGGGAGAGTGTCAGTTTCTTTCACTGTGCGAGTCCTTGTTTCTAGGAAAAAAGAAGGAAAGTGAGGGGAATTCTCCTTGTGCTATAGTGTGCTTTAAAAAAACATTTTTTCTAGGGACAGAAAACTCTAGGTAGGGAGAGTGTCAGTTTCTTTCACTGTGCGAGTCCTTGTTTCTAGGAAAAAAGAAGGAAAGTGAGGGGAATTCTCCTTGTGCTATAGTGTGCTTTAAAAAAAAAAAAAATTCTAGGGACAGAAAACTCTAGGTAGGGAGAGTGTCAGTTTCTTTCACTGTGCGAGTCCTTGTTTCTAGGAAAAAAGAAGGAAAGTGAGGGGAATTCTCCTTGTGCTATAGTGTGCTTTAAAAAAACATTTTTTCTAGGGACAGAAAACTCTAGGTAGGGAGAGTGTCAGTTTCTTTCACTGTGCGAGTCCTTGTTTCTAGGAAAAAAGAAGGAAAGTGAGGGGAATTCTCCTTGTGCTATAGTGTGCTTTAAAAAAACATTTTTTCTAGGGACAGAAAACTCTAGGTAGGGAGAGTGTCAGTTTCTTTCACTGTGCGAGTCCTTGTTTCTAGGAAAAAAGAAGGAAAGTGAGGGGAATTCTCCTTGTGCTATAGTGTGCTTTAAAAAAAAAAAAAATTCTAGGGACAGAAAACTCTAGGTAGGGAGAGTGTCAGTTTCTTTCACTGTGCGAGTCCTTGTTTCTAGGAAAAAAGAAGGAAAGTGAGGGGAATTCTCCTTGTGCTATAGTGTGCTTTAAAAAAACATTTTTTCTAGGGACAGAAAACTCTAGGTAGGGAGAGTGTCAGTTTCTTTCACTGTGCGAGTCCTTGTTTCTAGGAAAAAAGAAGGAAAGTGAGGGGAATTCTCCTTGTGCTATAGTGTGCTTTAAAAAAAAAAATTTCTAGGGACAGAAAACTCTAGGTAGGGAGAGTGTCAGTTTCTTTCACTGTGCGAGTCCTTGTTTCTAGGAAAAAAGAAGGAAAGTGAGGGGAATTCTCCTTGTGCTATAGTGTGCTTTAAAAAAAAAAAAATTCTAGGGACAGAAAACTCTAGGTAGGGAGAGTGTCAGTTTCTTTCACTGTGCGAGTCCTTGTTTCTAGGAAAAAAGAAGGAAAGTGAGGGGAATTCTCCTTGTGCTATAGTGTGCTTTAAAAAAACATTTTTTCTAGGGACAGAAAACTCTAGGTAGGGAGAGTGTCAGTTTCTTTCACTGTGCGAGTCCTTGTTTCTAGGAAAAAAGAAGGAAAGTGAGGGGAATTCTCCTTGTGCTATAGTGTGCTTTAAAAAAACATTTTTTCTAGGGACAGAAAACTCTAGGTAGGGAGAGTGTCAGTTTCTTTCACTGTGCGAGTCCTTGTTTCTAGGGACAAAGAAGGAAAGTGAGGGGAATTCTCCTTGTGCTATAGTGTGCTTTAAAAAAACATTTTTTCTAGGGACAGAAAACTCTAGGTAGGGAGAGTGTCAGTTTCTTTCACTGTGCGAGTCCTTGTTTCTAGGAAAAAAGAAGGAAAGTGAGGGGAATTCTCCTTGTGCTATAGTGTGCTTTAAAAAAACATTTTTTCTAGGGACAGAAAACTCTAGGTAGGGAGAGTGTCAGTTTCTTTCACTGTGCGAGTCCTTGTTTCTAGGGACAAAGAAGGAAAGTGAGGGGAATTCTCCTTGTGCTATAGTGTGCTTTAAAAAAAACATTTTTTCTAGGGACAGAAAACCCTAGGTAGGGAGAGTGTCAGTTTCTTTCACTGTGCGAGTCCTTGTTTCTAGGAAAAAAGAAGGAAAGTGAGGGGAATTCTCCTTGTGCTATAGTGTGCTTTAAAAAAACATTTTTTCTAGGGACAGAAAACTCTAGGTAGGGAGAGTGTCAGTTTCTTTCACTGTGCGAGTCCTTGTTTCTAGGAAAAAAGAAGGAAAGTGAGGGGAATTCTCCTTGTGCTATAGTGTGCTTTAAAAAAAAAAAATTTCTAGGGACAGAAAACTCTAGGTAGGGAGAGTGTCAGTTTCTTTCACTGTGCGAGTCCTTGTTTCTAGGAAAAAAGAAGGAAAGTGAGGGGAATTCTCCTTGTGCTATAGTGTGCTTTAAAAAAACATTTTTTCTAGGGACAGAAAACTCTAGGTAGGGAGAGTGTCAGTTTCTTTCACTGTGCGAGTCCTTGTTTCTAGGAAAAAAGAAGGAAAGTGAGGGGAATTCTCCTTGTGCTATAGTGTGCTTTAAAAAAAAAAATTTTCTAGGGACAGAAAACTCTAGGTAGGGAGAGTGTCAGTTTCTTTCACTGTGCGAGTCCTTGTTTCTAGGAAAAAAGAAGGAAAGTGAGGGGAATTCTCCTTGTGCTATAGTGTGCTTTAAAAAAACATTTTTTCTAGGGACAGAAAACTCTAGGTAGGGAGAGTGTCAGTTTCTTTCACTGTGCGAGTCCTTGTTTCTAGGAAAAAAGAAGGAAAGTGAGGGGAATTCTCCTTGTGCTATAGTGTGCTTTAAAAAAACATTTTTTCTAGGGACAGAAAACTCTAGGTAGGGAGAGTGTCAGTTTCTTTCACTGTGCAAGTCCTTGTTTCTAGGGACAAAGAAGGAAAGTGAGGGGAATTCTCCTTGTGCTATAGTGTGCTTTAAAAAAACATTTTTTCTAGGGACAGAAAACTCTAGGTAGGGAGAGTGTCAGTTTCTTTCACTGTGCGAGTCCTTGTTTCTAGGAAAAAAGAAGGAAAGTGAGGGGAATTCTCCTTGTGCTATAGTGTGCTTTAAAAAAACATTTTTTCTAGGGACAGAAAACTCTAGGTAGGGAGAGTGTCAGTTTCTTTCACTGTGCGAGTCCTTGTTTCTAGGAAAAAAGAAGGAAAGTGAGGGGAATTCTCCTTGTGCTATAGTGTGCTTTAAAAAAAAAAATTTTCTAGGGACAGAAAACTCTAGGTAGGGAGAGTGTCAGTTTCTTTCACTGTGCGAGTCCTTGTTTCTAGGAAAAAAGAAGGAAAGTGAGGGGAATTCTCCTTGTGCTATAGTGTGCTTTAAAAAAACATTTTTTCTAGGGACAGAAAACTCTAGGTAGGGAGAGTGTCAGTTTCTTTCACTGTGCGAGTCCTTGTTTCTAGGAAAAAAGAAGGAAAGTGAGGGGAATTCTCCTTGTGCTATAGTGTGCTTTAAAAAAACATTTTTTCTAGGGACAGAAAACTCTAGGTAGGGAGAGTGTCAGTTTCTTTCACTGTGCGAGTCCTTGTTTCTAGGAAAAAAGAAGGAAAGTGAGGGGAATTCTCCTTGTGCTATAGTGTGCTTTAAAAAAAAAAAATTTCTAGGGACAGAAAACTCTAGGTAGGGAGAGTGTCAGTTTCTTTTACTGTGCGAGTCCTTGTTTCTAGGAAAAAAGAAGGAAAGTGAGGGGAATTCTCCTTGTGCTATAGTGTGCTTTAAAAAAACATTTTTTCTAGGGACAGAAAACTCTAGGTAGGGAGAGTGTCAGTTTCTTTCACTGTGCGAGTCCTTGTTTCTAGGGACAAAGAAGGAAAGTGAGGGGAATTCTCCTTGTGCTATAGTGTGCTTTAAAAAAAAAAAATTCTAGGGACAGAAAACTCTAGGTAGGGAGAGTGTCAGTTTCTTTCACTGTGCGAGTCCTTGTTTCTAGGAAAAAATAAGGAAAGTGAGGGGAATTCTCCTTGTGCTATAGTGTGCTTTAAAAAAACATTTTTTCTAGGGACAGAAAACTCTAGGTAGGGAGAGTGTCAGTTTCTTTCACTGTGCGAGTCCTTGTTTCTAGGGACAAAGAAGGAAAGTGAGGGGAATTCTCCTTGTGCTATAGTGTGCTTTAAAAAAACATTTTTTCTAGGGACAGAAAACTCTAGGTAGGGAGAGTGTCAGTTTCTTTCACTGTGCGAGTCCTTGTTTCTAGGAAAAAAGAAGGAAAGTGAGGGGAATTCTCCTTGTGCTATAGTGTGCTTTAAAAAAACATTTTTTCTAGGGACAGAAAACTCTAGGTAGGGAGAGTGTCAGTTTCTTTCACTGTGCGAGTCCTTGTTTCTAGGAAAAAAGAAGGAAAGTGAGGGGAATTCTCCTTGTGCTATAGTGTGCTTTAAAAAAAAAAAAATTCTAGGGACAGAAAACTCTAGGTAGGGAGAGTGTCAGTTTCTTTCACTGTGCGAGTCCTTGTTTCTAGGAAAAAAGAAGGAAAGTGAGGGGAATTCTCCTTGTGCTATAGTGTGCTTTAAAAAAACATTTTTTCTAGGGACAGAAAACTCTAGGTAGGGAGAGTGTCAGTTTCTTTCACTGTGCGAGTCCTTGTTTCTAGGAAAAAAGAAGGAAAGTGAGGGGAATTCTCCTTGTGCTATAGTGTGCTTTAAAAAAAAAATTTTTCTAGGGACAGAAAACTCTAGGTAGGGAGAGTGTCAGTTTCTTTCACTGTGCGAGTCCTTGTTTCTAGGAAAAAAGAAGGAAAGTGAGGGGAATTCTCCTTGTGCTATAGTGTGCTTTAAAAAAAAAAAAATTCTAGGGACAGAAAACTCTAGGTAGGGAGAGTGTCAGTTTCTTTCACTGTGCGAGTCCTTGTTTCTAGGAAAAAAGAAGGAAAGTGAGGGGAATTCTCCTTGTGCTATAGTGTGCTTTAAAAAAACATTTTTTCTAGGGACAGAAAACTCTAGGTAGGGAGAGTGTCAGTTTCTTTCACTGTGCGAGTCCTTGTTTCTAGGAAAAAAGAAGGAAAGTGAGGGGAATTCTCCTTGTGCTATAGTGTGCTTTAAAAAAACATTTTTTCTAGGGACAGAAAACTCTAGGTAGGGAGAGTGTCAGTTTCTTTCACTGTGCGAGTCCTTGTTTCTAGGGACAAAGAAGGAAAGTGAGGGGAATTCTCCTTGTGCTATAGTGTGCTTTAAAAAAACATTTTTTCTAGGGACAGAAAACTCTAGGTAGGGAGAGTGTCAGTTTCTTTCACTGTGCGAGTCCTTGTTTCTAGGGACAAAGAAGGAAAGTGAGGGGAATTCTCCTTGTGCTATAGTGTGCTTTAAAAAAACATTTTTTCTAGGGACAGAAAACTCTAGGTAGGGAGAGTGTCAGTTTCTTTCACTGTGCGAGTCCTTGTTTCTAGGAAAAAAGAAGGAAAGTGAGGGGAATTCTCCTTGTGCTATAGTGTGCTTTAAAAAAACATTTTTTCTAGGGACAGAAAACTCTAGGTAGGGAGAGTGTCAGTTTCTTTCACTGTGCGAGTCCTTGTTTCTAGGAAAAAAGAAGGAAAGTGAGGGGAATTCTCCTTGTGCTATAGTGTGCTTTAAAAAAAAAAAATTTCTAGGGACAGAAAACTCTAGGTAGGGAGAGTGTCAGTTTCTTTCACTGTGCGAGTCCTTGTTTCTAGGAAAAAAGAAGGAAAGTGAGGGGAATTCTCCTTGTGCTATAGTGTGCTTTAAAAAAACATTTTTTCTAGGGACAGAAAACTCTAGGTAGGGAGAGTGTCAGTTTCTTTCACTGTGCGAGTCCTTGTTTCTAGGAAAAAAGAAGGAAAGTGAGGGGAATTCTCCTTGTGCTATAGTGTGCTTTAAAAAAAAAAAATTTCTAGGGACAGAAAACTCTAGGTAGGGAGAGTGTCAGTTTCTTTCACTGTGCGAGTCCTTGTTTCTAGGAAAAAAGAAGGAAAGTGAGGGGAATTCTCCTTGTGCTATAGTGTGCTTTAAAAAAACATTTTTTCTAGGGACAGAAAACTCTAGGTAGGGAGAGTGTCAGTTTCTTTCACTGTGCGAGTCCTTGTTTCTAGGAAAAAAGAAGGAAAGTGAGGGGAATTCTCCTTGTGCTATAGTGTGCTTTAAAAAAACATTTTTTTCTAGGGACAGAAAACTCTAGGTAGGGAGAATGTCAGTTTCTTTCACTGTGCAAGTCCTTGTTTCTAGGGACAAAGAAGGAAAGTGAGGGGAATTCTCCTTGTGCTATAGTGTGCTTTAAAAAAACATTTTTTCTAGGGACAGAAAACTCTAGGTAGGGAGAGTGTCAGTTTCTTTCACTGTGCGAGTCCTTGTTTCTAGGAAAAAAGAAGGAAAGTGAGGGGAATTCTCCTTGTGCTATAGTGTGCTTTAAAAAAACATTTTTTCTAGGGACAGAAAACTCTAGGTAGGGAGAGTGTCAGTTTCTTTCACTGTGCGAGTCCTTGTTTCTAGGAAAAAAGAAGGAAAGTGAGGGGAATTCTCCTTGTGCTATAGTGTGCTTTAAAAAAAAAAAAATTCTAGGGACAGAAAACTCTAGGTAGGGAGAGTGTCAGTTTCTTTCACTGTGCGAGTCCTTGTTTCTAGGAAAAAAGAAGGAAAGTGAGGGGAATTCTCCTTGTGCTATAGTGTGCTTTAAAAAAACATTTTTTCTAGGGACAGAAAACTCTAGGTAGGGAGAGTGTCAGTTTCTTTCACTGTGCGAGTCCTTGTTTCTAGGAAAAAAGAAGGAAAGTGAGGGGAATTCTCCTTGTGCTATAGTGTGCTTTAAAAAAAAAAAAATTCTAGGGACAGAAAACTCTAGGTAGGGAGAGTGTCAGTTTCTTTCACTGTGCGAGTCCTTGTTTCTAGGAAAAAAGAAGGAAAGTGAGGGGAATTCTCCTTGTGCTATAGTGTGCTTTAAAAAAAAAAAATTCTAGGGACAGAAAACTCTAGGTAGGGAGAGTGTCAGTTTCTTTCACTGTGCGAGTCCTTGTTTCTAGGAAAAAAGAAGGAAAGTGAGGGGAATTCTCCTTGTGCTATAGTGTGCTTTAAAAAAACATTTTTTCTAGGGACAGAAAACTCTAGGTAGGGAGAGTGTCAGTTTCTTTCACTGTGCGAGTCCTTGTTTCTAGGAAAAAAGAAGGAAAGTGAGGGGAATTCTCCTTGTGCTATAGTGTGCTTTAAAAAAACATTTTTTCTAGGGACAGAAAACTCTAGGTAGGGAGAGTGTCAGTTTCTTTCACTGTGCGAGTCCTTGTTTCTAGGGACAAAGAAGGAAAGTGAGGGGAATTCTCCTTGTGCTATAGTGTGCTTTAAAAAAACATTTTTTCTAGGGACAGAAAACTCTAGGTAGGGAGAGTGTCAGTTTCTTTCACTGTGCGAGTCCTTGTTTCTAGGAAAAAAGAAGGAAAGTGAGGGGAATTCTCCTTGTGCTATAGTGTGCTTTAAAAAAACATTTTTTCTAGGGACAGAAAACTCTAGGTAGGGAGAGTGTCAGTTTCTTTCACTGTGCGAGTCCTTGTTTCTAGGGACAAAGAAGGAAAGTGAGGGGAATTCTCCTTGTGCTATAGTGTGCTTTAAAAAAACATTTTTTCTAGGGACAGAAAACTC
The DNA here is from genome assembly GCA_029206835.1 of Rana muscosa. Taxonomy (NCBI): domain Eukaryota; kingdom Metazoa; phylum Chordata; class Amphibia; order Anura; family Ranidae; genus Rana; species Rana muscosa. Next base: position 78,810,080 of record CM055121.1, read on the forward strand.
TAGGTAGGGAGAGTGTCAGTTTCTTTCACTGTGCGAGTCCTTGTTTCTAGGAAAAAAGAAGGAAAGTGAGGGGAATTCTCCTTGTGCTATAGTGTGCTTTAAAAAAACATTTTTTCTAGGGACAGAAAACTCTAGGTAGGGAGAGTGTCAGTTTCTTTCACTGTGCGAGTCCTTGTTTCTAGGAAAAAAGAAGGAAAGTGAGGGGAATTCTCCTTGTGCTATAGTGTGCTTTAAAAAAAAAAATTTCTAGGGACAGAAAACTCTAGGTAGGGAGAGTGTCAGTTTCTTTCACTGTGCGAGTCCTTGTTTCTAGGAAAAAAGAAGGAAAGTGAGGGGAATTCTCCTTGTGCTATAGTGTGCTTTAAAAAAAAAAATTTTCTAGGGACAGAAAACTCTAGGTAGGGAGAGTGTCAGTTTCTTTCACTGTGCGAGTCCTTGTTTCTAGGAAAAAAGAAGGAAAGTGAGGGGAATTCTCCTTGTGCTATAGTGTGCTTTAAAAAAACATTTTTTCTAGGGACAGAAAACTCTAGGTAGGGAGAGTGTCAGTTTCTTTCACTGTGCGAGTCCTTGTTTCTAGGAAAAAAGAAGGAAAGTGAGGGGAATTCTCCTTGTGCTATAGTGTGCTTTAAAAAAACATTTTTTCTAGGGACAGAAAACTCTAGGTAGGGAGAGTGTCAGTTTCTTTCACTGTGCGAGTCCTTGTTTCTAGGAAAAAAGAAGGAAAGTGAGGGGAATTCTCCTTGTGCTATAGTGTGCTTTAAAAAAACATTTTTTCTAGGGACAGAAAACTCTAGGTAGGGAGAGTGTCAGTTTCTTTCACTGTGCGAGTCCTTGTTTCTAGGAAAAAAGAAGGAAAGTGAGGGGAATTCTCCTTGTGCTATAGTGTGCTTTAAAAAAACATTTTTTCTAGGGACAGAAAACTCTAGGTAGGGAGAGTGTCAGTTTCTTTCACTGTGCGAGTCCTTGTTTCTAGGAAAAAAGAAGGAAAGTGAGGGGAATTCTCCTTGTGCTATAGTGTGCTTTAAAAAAACATTTTTTCTAGGGACAGAAAACTCTAGGTAGGGAGAGTGTCAGTTTCTTTCACTGTGCGAGTCCTTGTTTCTAGGAAAAAAGAAGGAAAGTGAGGGGAATTCTCCTTGTGCTATAGTGTGCTTTAAAAAAAAAAATTTTCTAGGGACAGAAAACTCTAGGTAGGGAGAGTGTCAGTTTCTTTCACTGTGCGAGTCCTTGTTTCTAGGAAAAAAGAAGGAAAGTGAGGGGAATTCTCCTTGTGCTATAGTGTGCTTTAAAAAAACATTTTTTCTAGGGACAGAAAACTCTAGGTAGGGAGAGTGTCAGTTTCTTTCACTGTGCGAGTCCTTGTTTCTAGGAAAAAAGAAGGAAAGTGAGGGGAATTCTCCTTGTGCTATAGTGTGCTTTAAAAAAAAAAATTTCTAGGGACAGAAAACTCTAGGTAGGGAGAGTGTCAGTTTCTTTCACTGTGCGAGTCCTTGTTTCTAGGAAAAAAGAAGGAAAGTGAGGGGAATTCTCCTTGTGCTATAGTGTGCTTTAAAAAAAAAAAAATTCTAGGGACAGAAAACTCTAGGTAGGGAGAGTGTCAGTTTCTTTCACTGTGCGAGTCCTTGTTTCTAGGAAAAAAGAAGGAAAGTGAGGGGAATTCTCCTTGTGCTATAGTGTGCTTTAAAAAAACATTTTTTCTAGGGACAGAAAACTCTAGGTAGGGAGAGTGTCAGTTTCTTTCACTGTGCGAGTCCTTGTTTCTAGGAAAAAAGAAGGAAAGTGAGGGGAATTCTCCTTGTGCTATAGTGTGCTTTAAAAAAACATTTTTTCTAGGGACAGAAAACTCTAGGTAGGGAGAGTGTCAGTTTCTTTCACTGTGCGAGTCCTTGTTTCTAGGGACAAAGAAGGAAAGTGAGGGGAATTCTCCTTGTGCTATAGTGTGCTTTAAAAAAACATTTTTTCTAGGGACAGAAAACTCTAGGTAGGGAGAGTGTCAGTTTCTTTCACTGTGCGAGTCCTTGTTTCTAGGAAAAAAGAAGGAAAGTGAGGGGAATTCTCCTTGTGCTATAGTGTGCTTTAAAAAAACATTTTTTCTAGGGACAGAAAACTCTAGGTAGGGAGAGTGTCAGTTTCTTTCACTGTGCGAGTCCTTGTTTCTAGGGACAAAGAAGGAAAGTGAGGGGAATTCTCCTTGTGCTATAGTGTGCTTTAAAAAACATTTTTTCTAGGGACAGAAAACTCTAGGTAGGGAGAGTGTCAGTTTCTTTCACTGTGCGAGTCCTTGTTTCTAGGAAAAAAGAAGGAAAGTGAGGGGAATTCTCCTTGTGCTATAGTGTGCTTTAAAAAAACATTTTTTCTAGGGACAGAAAACTCTAGGTAGGGAGAGTGTCAGTTTCTTTCACTGTGCGAGTCCTTGTTTCTAGGAAAAAAGAAGGAAAGTGAGGGGAATTCTCCTTGTGCTATAGTGTGCTTTAAAAAAAAAAATTTCTAGGGACAGAAAACTCTAGGTAGGGAGAGTGTCAGTTTCTTTCACTGTGCGAGTCCTTGTTTCTAGGAAAAAAGAAGGAAAGTGAGGGAATTCTCCTTGTGCTATAGTGTGCTTTAAAAAAACATTTTTTCTAGGGACAGAAAACTCTAGGTAGGGAGAGTGTCAGTTTCTTTCACTGTGCGAGTCCTTGTTTCTAGGAAAAAAGAAGGAAAGTGAGGGGAATTCTCCTTGTGCTATAGTGTGCTTTAAAAAAAAAAATTCTAGGGACAGAAAACTCTAGGTAGGGAGAGTGTCAGTTTCTTTCACTGTGCGAGTCCTTGTTTCTAGGAAAAAAGAAGGAAAGTGAGGGGAATTCTCCTTGTGCTATAGTGTGCTTTAAAAAAACATTTTTTCTAGGGACAGAAAACTCTAGGTAGGGAGAGTGTCAGTTTCTTTCACTGTGCGAGTCCTTGTTTCTAGGAAAAAAGAAGGAAAGTGAGGGGAATTCTCCTTGTGCTATAGTGTGCTTTAAAAAAAAAAATTTTCTAGGGACAGAAAACTCTAGGTAGGGAGAGTGTCAGTTTCTTTCACTGTGCGAGTCCTTGTTTCTAGGAAAAAAGAAGGAAAGTGAGGGGAATTCTCCTTGTGCTATAGTGTGCTTTAAAAAAACATTTTTTCTAGGGACAGAAAACTCTAGGTAGGGAGAGTGTCAGTTTCTTTCACTGTGCGAGTCCTTGTTTCTAGGAAAAAAGAAGGAAAGTGAGGGGAATTCTCCTTGTGCTATAGTGTGCTTTAAAAAAAAAAAATTCTAGGGACAGAAAACTCTAGGTAGGGAGAGTGTCAGTTTCTTTCACTGTGCGAGTCCTTGTTTCTAGGAAAAAAGAAGGAAAGTGAGGGGAATTCTCCTTGTGCTATAGTGTGCTTTAAAAAAACATTTTTTCTAGGGACAGAAAACTCTAGGTAGGGAGAGTGTCAGTTTCTTTCACTGTGCGAGTCCTTGTTTCTAGGAAAAAAGAAGGAAAGTGAGGGGAATTCTCCTTGTGCTATAGTGTGCTTTAAAAAAAAAAAATTTCTAGGGACAGAAAACTCTAGGTAGGGAGAGTGTCAGTTTCTTTCACTGTGCGAGTCCTTGTTTCTAGGAAAAAAGAAGGAAAGTGAGGGGAATTCTCCTTGTGCTATAGTGTGCTTTAAAAAAAAAAAAATTCTAGGGACAGAAAACTCTAGGTAGGGAGAGTGTCAGTTTCTTTCACTGTGCGAGTCCTTGTTTCTAGGAAAAAAGAAGGAAAGTGAGGGGAATTCTCCTTGTGCTATAGTGTGCTTTAAAAAAACATTTTTTCTAGGGACAGAAAACTCTAGGTAGGGAGAGTGTCAGTTTCTTTCACTGTGCGAGTCCTTGTTTCTAGGAAAAAAGAAGGAAAGTGAGGGGAATTCTCCTTGTGCTATAGTGTGCTTTAAAAAAACATTTTTTCTAGGGACAGAAAACTCTAGGTAGGGAGAGTGTCAGTTTCTTTCACTGTGCGAGTCCTTGTTTCTAGGGACAAAGAAGGAAAGTGAGGGGAATTCTCCTTGTGCTATAGTGTGCTTTAAAAAAACATTTTTTCTAGGGACAGAAAACTCTAGGTAGGGAGAGTGTCAGTTTCTTTCACTGTGCGAGTCCTTGTTTCTAGGAAAAAAGAAGGAAAGTGAGGGGAATTCTCCTTGTGCTATAGTGTGCTTTAAAAAAACATTTTTTCTAGGGACAGAAAACTCTAGGTAGGGAGAGTGTCAGTTTCTTTCACTGTGCGAGTCCTTGTTTCTAGGGACAAAGAAGGAAAGTGAGGGGAATTCTCCTTGTGCTATAGTGTGCTTTAAAAAAACATTTTTTCTAGGGACAGAAAACTCTAGGTAGGGAGAGTGTCAGTTTCTTTCACTGTGCGAGTCCTTGTTTCTAGGAAAAAAGAAGGAAAGTGAGGGGAATTCTCCTTGTGCTATAGTGTGCTTTAAAAAAACATTTTTTCTAGGGACAGAAAACTCTAGGTAGGGAGAGTGTCAGTTTCTTTCACTGTGCGAGTCCTTGTTTCTAGGAAAAAAGAAGGAAAGTGAGGGGAATTCTCCTTGTGCTATAGTGTGCTTTAAAAAAAAAAAAATTCTAGGGACAGAAAACTCTAGGTAGGGAGAGTGTCAGTTTCTTTCACTGTGCGAGTCCTTGTTTCTAGGAAAAAAGAAGGAAAGTGAGGGGAATTCTCCTTGTGCTATAGTGTGCTTTAAAAAAACATTTTTTCTAGGGACAGAAAACTCTAGGTAGGGAGAGTGTCAGTTTCTTTCACTGTGCGAGTCCTTGTTTCTAGGAAAAAAGAAGGAAAGTGAGGGGAATTCTCCTTGTGCTATAGTGTGCTTTAAAAAAAAAAATTTCTAGGGACAGAAAACTCTAGGTAGGGAGAGTGTCAGTTTCTTTCACTGTGCGAGTCCTTGTTTCTAGGAAAAAGAAGGAAAGTGAGGGGAATTCTCCTTGTGCTATAGTGTGCTTTAAAAAAACATTTTTTCTAGGGACAGAAAACTCTAGGTAGGGAGAGTGTCAGTTTCTTTCACTGTGCGAGTCCTTGTTTCTAGGAAAAAAGAAGGAAAGTGAGGGGAATTCTCCTTGTGCTATAGTGTGCTTTAAAAAAACATTTTTTCTAGGGACAGAAAACTCTAGGTAGGGAGAGTGTCAGTTTCTTTCACTGTGCAAGTCCTTGTTTCTAGGGACAAAGAAGGAAAGTGAGGGGAATTCTCCTTGTGCTATAGTGTGCTTTAAAAAAACATTTTTTCTAGGGACAGAAAACTCTAGGTAGGGAGAGTGTCAGTTTCTTTCACTGTGCGAGTCCTTGTTTCTAGGAAAAAAGAAGGAAAGTGAGGGGAATTCTCCTTGTGCTATAGTGTGCTTTAAAAAAACATTTTTTCTAGGGACAGAAAACTCTAGGTAGGGAGAGTGTCAGTTTCTTTCACTGTGCGAGTCCTTGTTTCTAGGAAAAAAGAAGGAAAGTGAGGGGAATTCTCCTTGTGCTATAGTGTGCTTTAAAAAAAAAAATTTCTAGGGACAGAAAACTCTAGGTAGGGAGAGTGTCAGTTTCTTTCACTGTGCGAGTCCTTGTTTCTAGTGTTTCTAGGAAAAAAGAAGGAAAGTGAGGGGAATTCTCCTTGTGCTATAGTGTGCTTTAAAAAAACATTTTTTCTAGGGACAGAAAACTCTAGGTAGGGAGAGTGTCAGTTTCTTTCACTGTGCGAGTCCTTGTTTCTAGGAAAAAATAAGGAAAGTGAGGGGAATTCTCCTTGTGCTATAGTGTGCTTTAAAAAAAAAAATTTTCTAGGGACAGAAAACTCTAGGTAGGGAGAGTGTCAGTTTCTTTCACTGTGCGAGTCCTTGTTTCTAGGAAAAAAGAAGGAAAGTGAGGGGAATTCTCCTTGTGCTATAGTGTGCTTTAAAAAAACATTTTTTCTAGGGACAGAAAACTCTAGGTAGGGAGAGTGTCAGTTTCTTTCACTGTGCGAGTCCTTGTTTCTAGGAAAAAAGAAGGAAAGTGAGGGGAATTCTCCTTGTGCTATAGTGTGCTTTAAAAAAAAAAAATTTCTAGGGACAGAAAACTCTAGGTAGGGAGAGTGTCAGTTTCTTTCACTGTGCGAGTCCTTGTTTCTAGGAAAAAAGAAGGAAAGTGAGGGGAATTCTCCTTGTGCTATAGTGTGCTTTAAAAAAACATTTTTTCTAGGGACAGAAAACTCTAGGTAGGGAGAGTGTCAGTTTCTTTCACTGTGCGAGTCCTTGTTTCTAGGAAAAAAGAAGGAAAGTGAGGGGAATTCTCCTTGTGCTATAGTGTGCTTTAAAAAAAACATTTTTTCTAGGGACAGAAAACTCTAGGTAGGGAGAGTGTCAGTTTCTTTCACTGTGCGAGTCCTTGTTTCTAGGGACAAAGAAGGAAAGTGAGGGGAATTCTCCTTGTGCTATAGTGTGCTTTAAAAAAACATTTTTTCTAGGGACAGAAAACTCTAGGTAGGGAGAGTGTCAGTTTCTTTCACTGTGCGAGTCCTTGTTTCTAGGAAAAAAGAAGGAAAGTGAGGGGAATTCTCCTTGTGCTATAGTGTGCTTTAAAAAAACATTTTTTCTAGGGACAGAAAACTCTAGGTAGGGAGAGTGTCAGTTTCTTTCACTGTGCGAGTCCTTGTTTCTAGGAAAAAAGAAGGAAAGTGAGGGGAATTCTCCTTGTGCTATAGTGTGCTTTAAAAAAAAAAAAATTCTAGGGACAGAAAACTCTAGGTAGGGAGAGTGTCAGTTTCTTTCACTGTGCGAGTCCTTGTTTCTAGGAAAAAAGAAGGAAAGTGAGGGGAATTCTCCTTGTGCTATAGTGTGCTTTAAAAAAAAAAAATTTCTGGGGACAGAAAACTCTAGGTAGGGAGAGTGTCAGTTTCTTTCACTGTGCGAGTCCTTGTTTCTAGGAAAAAAGAAGGAAAGTGAGGGGAATTCTCCTTGTGCTATAGTGTGCTTTAAAAAAAAAAAATTTCTAGGGACAGAAAACTCTAGGTAGGGAGAGTGTCAGTTTCTTTCACTGTGCGAGTCCTTGTTTCTAGGAAAAAAGAAGGAAAGTGAGGGGAATTCTCCTTGTGCTATAGTGTGCTTTAAAAAAACATTTTTTCTAGGGACAGAAAACTCTAGGTAGGGAGAGTGTCAGTTTCTTTCACTGTGCGAGTCCTTGTTTCTAGGAAAAAAGAAGGAAAGTGAGGGGAATTCTCCTTGTGCTATAGTGTGCTTTAAAAAAACATTTTTTCTAGGGACAGAAAACTCTAGGTAGGGAGAGTGTCAGTTTCTTTCACTGTGCGAGTCCTTGTTTCTAGGAAAAAAGAAGGAAAGTGAGGGGAATTCTCCTTGTGCTATAGTGTGCTTTAAAAAAACATTTTTTCTAGGGACAGAAAACTCTAGGTAGGGAGAGTGTCAGTTTCTTTCACTGTGCGAGTCCTTGTTTCTAGGAAAAAAGAAGGAAAGTGAGGGGAATTCTCCTTGTGCTATAGTGTGCTTTAAAAAAAAAAAATTTCTAGGGACAGAAAACTCTAGGTAGGGAGAGTGTCAGTTTCTTTCACTGTGCGAGTCCTTGTTTCTAGGAAAAAAGAAGGAAAGTGAGGGGAATTCTCCTTGTGCTATAGTGTGCTTTAAAAAAACATTTTTTCTAGGGACAGAAAACTCTAGGTAGGGAGAGTGTCAGTTTCTTTCACTGTGCGAGTCCTTGTTTCTAGGAAAAAAGAAGGAAAGTGAGGGGAATTCTCCTTGTGCTATAGTGTGCTTTAAAAAAAACATTTTTTCTAGGGACAGAAAACTCTAGGTAGGGAGAGTGTCAGTTTCTTTCACTGTGCGAGTCCTTGTTTCTAGGGACAAAGAAGGAAAGTGAGGGGAATTCTCCTTGTGCTATAGTGTGCTTTAAAAAAACATTTTTTCTAGGGACAGAAAACTCTAGGTAGGGAGAGTGTCAGTTTCTTTCACTGTGCGAGTCCTTGTTTCTAGGAAAAAAGAAGGAAAGTGAGGGGAATTCTCCTTGTGCTATAGTGTGCTTTAAAAAAACATTTTTTCTAGGGACAGAAAACTCTAGGTAGGGAGAGTGTCAGTTTCTTTCACTGTGCGAGTCATTGTTTCTAGGAAAAAAGAAGGAAAGTGAGGGGAATTCTCCTTGTGCTATAGTGTGCTTTAAAAAAAAAAAATTTCTAGGGACAGAAAACTCTAGGTAGGGAGAGTGTCAGTTTCTTTCACTGTGCGAGTCCTTGTTTCTAGGAAAAAAGAAGGAAAGTGAGGGGAATTCTCCTTGTGCTATAGTGTGCTTTAAAAAAAAAAAATTTCTAGGGACAGAAAACTCTAGGTAGGGAGAGTGTCAGTTTCTTTCACTGTGCGAGTCCTTGTTTCTAGGAAAAAAGAAGGAAAGTGAGGGGAATTCTCCTTGTGCTATAGTGTGCTTTAAAAAAAAAAAATTTCTAGGGACAGAAAACTCTAGGTAGGGAGAGTGTCAGTTTCTTTCACTGTGCGAGTCCTTGTTTCTAGGAAAAAAGAAGGAAAGTGAGGGGAATTCTCCTTGTGCTATAGTGTGCTTTAAAAAAACATTTTTTCTAGGGACAGAAAACTCTAGGTAGGGAGAGTGTCAGTTTCTTTCACTGTGCGAGTCCTTGTTTCTAGGAAAAAAGAAGGAAAGTGAGGGGAATTCTCCTTGTGCTATAGTGTGCTTTAAAAAAACATTTTTTCTAGGGACAGAAAATTCTAGGTAGGGAGAGTGTCAGTTTCTTTCACTGTGCGAGTCCTTGTTTCTAGGAAAAAAGAAGGAAAGTGAGGGGAATTCTCCTTGTGCTATAGTGTGCTTTAAAAAAAAAAAAATTCTAGGGACAGAAAACTCTAGGTAGGGAGAGTGTCAGTTTCTTTCACTGTGCGAGTCCTTGTTTCTAGGAAAAAAGAAGGAAAGTGAGGGGAATTCTCCTTGTGCTATAGTGTGCTTTAAAAAAACATTTTTTCTAGGGACAGAAAACTCTAGGTAGGGAGAGTGTCAGTTTCTTTCACTGTGCGAGTCCTTGTTTCTAGGAAAAAAGAAGGAAAGTGAGGGGAATTCTCCTTGTGCTATAGTGTGCTTTAAAAAAACATTTTTTCTAGGGACAGAAAACTCTAGGTAGGGAGAGTGTCAGTTTCTTTCACTGTGCGAGTCCTTGTTTCTAGGGACAAAGAAGGAAAGTGAGGGGAATTCTCCTTGTGCTATAGTGTGCTTTAAAAAAACATTTTTTCTAGGGACAGAAAACTCTAGGTAGGGAGAGTGTCAGTTTCTTTCACTGTGCGAGTCCTTGTTTCTAGGAAAAAAGAAGGAAAGTGAGGGGAATTCTCCTTGTGCTATAGTGTGCTTTAAAAAAACATTTTTTCTAGGGACAGAAAACTCTAGGTAGGGAGAGTGTCAGTTTCTTTCACTGTGCGAGTCCTTGTTTCTAGGAAAAAAGAAGGAAAGTGAGGGGAATTCTCCTTGTGCTATAGTGTGCTTTAAAAAAAAAAATATTCTAGGGACAGAAAACTCTAGGTAGGGAGAGTGTCAGTTTCTTTCACTGTGCGAGTCCTTGTTTCTAGGAAAAAAGAAGGAAAGTGAGGGGAATTCTCCTTGTGCTATAGTGTGCTTTAAAAAAACATTTTTTCTAGGGACAGAAAACTCTAGGTAGGGAGAGTGTCAGTTTCTTTCACTGTGCGAGTCCTTGTTTCTAGGAAAAAAGAAGGAAAGTGAGGGGAATTCTCCTTGTGCTATAGTGTGCTTTAAAAAAAAAAATTTTCTAGGGACAGAAAACTCTAGGTAGGGAGAGTGTCAGTTTCTTTCACTGTGCGAGTCCTTGTTTCTAGGAAAAAAGAAGGAAAGTGAGGGGAATTCTCCTTGTGCTATAGTGTGCTTTAAAAAAAAAAAATTCTAGGGACAGAAAACTCTAGGTAGGGAGAGTGTCAGTTTCTTTCACTGTGCGAGTCCTTGTTTCTAGGAAAAAAGAAGGAAAGTGAGGGGAATTCTCCTTGTGCTATAGTGTGCTTTAAAAAAACATTTTTTCTAGGGACAGAAAACTCTAGGTAGGGAGAGTGTCAGTTTCTTTCACTGTGCGAGTCCTTGTTTCTAGGGACAAAGAAGGAAAGTGAGGGGAATTCTCCTTGTGCTATAGTGTGCTTTAAAAAAACATTTTTTCTAGGGACAGAAAACTCTAGGTAGGGAGAGTGTCAGTTTCTTTCACTGTGCGAGTCCTTGTTTCTAGGAAAAAAGAAGGAAAGTGAGGGGAATTCTCCTTGTGCTATAGTGTGCTTTAAAAAAACATTTTTTCTAGGGACAGAAAACTCTAGGTAGGGAGAGTGTCAGTTTCTTTCACTGTGCGAGTCCTTGTTTCTAGGGACAAAGAAGGAAAGTGAGGGGAATTCTCCTTGTGCTATAGTGTGCTTTAAAAAAACATTTTTTCTAGGGACAGAAAACTCTAGGTAGGGAGAGTGTCAGTTTCTTTCACTGTGCGAGTCCTTGTTTCTAGGAAAAAAGAAGGAAAGTGAGGGGAATTCTCCTTGTGCTATAGTGTGCTTTAAAAAAACATTTTTTCTAGGGACAGAAAACTCTAGGTAGGGAGAGTGTCAGTTTCTTTCACTGTGCGAGTCCTTGTTTCTAGGAAAAAAGAAGGAAAGTGAGGGGAATTCTCCTTGTGCTATAGTGTGCTTTAAAAAAAAAAAATTTCTAGGGACAGAAAACTCTAGGTAGGGAGAGTGTCAGTTTCTTTCACTGTGCGAGTCCTTGTTTCTAGGAAAAAAGAAGGAAAGTGAGGGGAATTCTCCTTGTGCTATAGTGTGCTTTAAAAAAACATTTTTTCTAGGGACAGAAAACTCTAGGTAGGGAGAGTGTCAGTTTCTTTCACTGTGCGAGTCCTTGTTTCTAGGAAAAAAGAAGGAAAGTGAGGGGAATTCTCCTTGTGCTATAGTGTGCTTTAAAAAAAAAAAATTTCTAGGGACAGAAAACTCTAGGTAGGGAGAGTGTCAGTTTCTTTCACTGTGCGAGTCCTTGTTTCTAGGAAAAAAGAAGGAAAGTGAGGGGAATTCTCCTTGTGCTATAGTGTGCTTTAAAAAAACATTTTTTCTAGGGACAGAAAACTCTAGGTAGGGAGAGTGTCAGTTTCTTTCACTGTGCAAGTCCTTGTTTCTAGGGACAAAGAAGGAAAGTGAGGGGAATTCTCCTTGTGCTATAGTGTGCTTTAAAAAAACATTTTTTCTAGGGACAGAAAACTCTAGGTAGGGAGAGTGTCAGTTTCTTTCACTGTGCGAGTCCTTGTTTCTAGGAAAAAAGAAGGAAAGTGAGGGGAATTCTCCTTGTGCTATAGTGTGCTTTAAAAAAACATTTTTTCTAGGGACAGAAAACTCTAGGTAGGGAGAGTGTCAGTTTCTTTCACTGTGCGAGTCCTTGTTTCTAGGAAAAAAGAAGGAAAGTGAGGGGAATTCTCCTTGTGCTATAGTGTGCTTTAAAAAAAAAAAATTTCAAGGACAGAAAACTCTAGGTAGGGAGAGTGTCAGTTTCTTTCACTGTGCGAGTCCTTGTTTCTAGGAAAAAAGAAGGAAAGTGAGGGGAATTCTCCTTGTGCTATAGTGTGCTTTAAAAAAACATTTTTTCTAGGGACAGAAAACTCTAGGTAGGGAGAGTGTCAGTTTCTTTCACTGTGCGAGTCCTTGTTTCTAGGAAAAAAGAAGGAAAGTGAGGGGAATTCTCCTTGTGCTATAGTGTGCTTTAAAAAAAAAAAAATTCTAGGGACAGAAAACTCTAGGTAGGGAGAGTGTCAGTTTCTTTCACTGTGCGAGTCCTTGTTTCTAGGAAAAAAGAAGGAAAGTGAGGGGAATTCTCCTTGTGCTATAGTGTGCTTTAAAAAAACATTTTTTCTAGGGACAGAAAACTCTAGGTAGGGAGAGTGTCAGTTTCTTTCACTGTGCGAGTCCTTGTTTCTAGGAAAAAAGAAGGAAAGTGAGGGGAATTCTCCTTGTGCTATAGTGTGCTTTAAAAAAACATTTTTTCTAGGGACAGAAAACTCTAGGTAGGGAGAGTGTCAGTTTCTTTCACTGTGCGAGTCCTTGTTTCTAGGAAAAAAGAAGGAAAGTGAGGGGAATTCTCCTTGTGCTATAGTGTGCTTTAAAAAAAAAAATATTCTAGGGACAGAAAACTCTAGGTAGGGAGAGTGTCAGTTTCTTTCACTGTGCGAGTCCTTGTTTCTAGGAAAAAAGAAGGAAAGTGAGGGGAATTCTCCTTGTGCTATAGTGTGCTTTAAAAAAACATTTTTTCTAGGGACAGAAAACTCTAGGTAGGGAGAGTGTCAGTTTCTTTCACTGTGCGAGTCCTTGTTTCTAGGAAAAAAGAAGGAAAGTGAGGGGAATTCTCCTTGTGCTATAGTGTGCTTTAAAAAAAAAAATTTTCTAGGGACAGAAAACTCTAGGTAGGGAGAGTGTCAGTTTCTTTCACTGTGCGAGTCCTTGTTTCTAGGAAAAAAGAAGGAAAGTGAGGGGAATTCTCCTTGTGCTATAGTGTGCTTTAAAAAAAAAAAATTCTAGGGACAGAAAACTCTAGGTAGGGAGAGTGTCAGTTTCTTTCACTGTGCGAGTCCTTGTTTCTAGGAAAAAAGAAGGAAAGTGAGGGGAATTCTCCTTGTGCTATAGTGTGCTTTAAAAAAACATTTTTTCTAGGGACAGAAAACTCTAGGTAGGGAGAGTGTCAGTTTCTTTCACTGTGCGAGTCCTTGTTTCTAGGGACAAAGAAGGAAAGTGAGGGGAATTCTCCTTGTGCTATAGTGTGCTTTAAAAAAACATTTTTTCTAGGGACAGAAAACTCTAGGTAGGGAGAGTGTCAGTTTCTTTCACTGTGCGAGTCCTTGTTTCTAGGAAAAAAGAAGGAAAGTGAGGGGAATTCTCCTTGTGCTATAGTGTGCTTTAAAAAAACATTTTTTCTAGGGACAGAAAACTCTAGGTAGGGAGAGTGTCAGTTTCTTTCACTGTGCGAGTCCTTGTTTCTAGGGACAAAGAAGGAAAGTGAGGGGAATTCTCCTTGTGCTATAGTGTGCTTTAAAAAAACATTTTTTCTAGGGACAGAAAACTCTAGGTAGGGAGAGTGTCAGTTTCTTTCACTGTGCGAGTCCTTGTTTCTAGGAAAAAAGAAGGAAAGTGAGGGGAATTCTCCTTGTGCTATAGTGTGCTTTAAAAAAACATTTTTTCTAGGGACAGAAAACTCTAGGTAGGGAGAGTGTCAGTTTCTTTCACTGTGCGAGTCCTTGTTTCTAGGAAAAAAGAAGGAAAGTGAGGGGAATTCTCCTTGTGCTATAGTGTGCTTTAAAAAAAAAAAATTTCTAGGGACAGAAAACTCTAGGTAGGGAGAGTGTCAGTTTCTTTCACTGTGCGAGTCCTTGTTTCTAGGAAAAAAGAAGGAAAGTGAGGGGAATTCTCCTTGTGCTATAGTGTGCTTTAAAAAAACATTTTTTCTAGGGACAGAAAACTCTAGGTAGGGAGAGTGTCAGTTTCTTTCACTGTGCGAGTCCTTGTTTCTAGGAAAAAAGAAGGAAAGTGAGGGGAATTCTCCTTGTGCTATAGTGTGCTTTAAAAAAAAAAAATTTCTAGGGACAGAAAACTCTAGGTAGGGAGAGTGTCAGTTTCTTTCACTGTGCGAGTCCTTGTTTCTAGGAAAAAAGAAGGAAAGTGAGGGGAATTCTCCTTGTGCTATAGTGTGCTTTAAAAAAACATTTTTTCTAGGGACAGAAAACTCTAGGTAGGGAGAGTGTCAGTTTCTTTCACTGTGCAAGTCCTTGTTTCTAGGGACAAAGAAGGAAAGTGAGGGGAATTCTCCTTGTGCTATAGTGTGCTTTAAAAAAACATTTTTTCTAGGGACAGAAAACTCTAGGTAGGGAGAGTGTCAGTTTCTTTCACTGTGCGAGTCCTTGTTTCTAGGAAAAAAGAAGGAAAGTGAGGGGAATTCTCCTTGTGCTATAGTGTGCTTTAAAAAAACATTTTTTCTAGGGACAGAAAACTCTAGGTAGGGAGAGTGTCAGTTTCTTTCACTGTGCGAGTCCTTGTTTCTAGGAAAAAAGAAGGAAAGTGAGGGGAATTCTCCTTGTGCTATAGTGTGCTTTAAAAAAAAAAAATTTCAAGGACAGAAAACTCTAGGTAGGGAGAGTGTCAGTTTCTTTCACTGTGCGAGTCCTTGTTTCTAGGAAAAAAGAAGGAAAGTGAGGGGAATTCTCCTTGTGCTATAGTGTGCTTTAAAAAAACATTTTTTCTAGGGACAGAAAACTCTAGGTAGGGAGAGTGTCAGTTTCTTTCACTGTGCGAGTCCTTGTTTCTAGGAAAAAAGAAGGAAAGTGAGGGGAATTCTCCTTGTGCTATAGTGTGCTTTTAAAAAAAAAAAATTCTAGGGACAGAAAACTCTAGGTAGGGAGAGTGTCAGTTTCTTTCACTGTGCGAGTCCTTGTTTCTAGGAAAAAAGAAGGAAAGTGAGGGGAATTCTCCTTGTGCTATAGTGTGCTTTAAAAAAACATTTTTTCTAGGGACAGAAAACTCTAGGTAGGGAGAGTGTCAGTTTCTTTCACTGTGCGAGTCCTTGTTTCTAGGAAAAAAGAAGGAAAGTGAGGGGAATTCTCCTTGTGCTATAGTGTGCTTTAAAAAAAACATTTTTTCTAGGGACAGAAAACTCTAGGTAGGGAGAGTGTCAGTTTCTTTCACTGTGCGAGTCCTTGTTTCTAGGGACAAAGAAGGAAAGTGAGGGGAATTCTCCTTGTGCTATAGTGTGCTTTAAAAAAACATTTTTTCTAGGGACAGAAAACTCTAGGTAGGGAGAGTGTCAGTTTCTTTCACTGTGCGAGTCCTTGTTTCTAGGAAAAAAGAAGGAAAGTGAGGGGAATTCTCCTTGTGCTATAGTGTGCTTTAAAAAAACATTTTTTCTAGGGACAGAAAACTCTAGGTAGGGAGAGTGTCAGTTTCTTTCACTGTGCGAGTCCTTGTTTCTAGGAAAAAAGAAGGAAAGTGAGGGGAATTCTCCTTGTGCTATAGTGTGCTTTAAAAAAAAAAAATTTCTAGGGACAGAAAACTCTAGGTAGGGAGAGTGTCAGTTTCTTTCACTGTGCGAGTCCTTGTTTCTAGGAAAAAAGAAGGAAAGTGAGGGGAATTCTCCTTGTGCTATAGTGTGCTTTAAAAAAAAAAAATTTCAAGGACAGAAAACTCTAGGTAGGGAGAGTGTCAGTTTCTTTCACTGTGCGAGTCCTTGTTTCTAGGAAAAAAGAAGGAAAGTGAGGGGAATTCTCCTTGTGCTATAGTGTGCTTTAAAAAAAAAAAAATTCTAGGGACAGAAAACTCTAGGTAGGGAGAGTGTCAGTTTCTTTCACTGTGCGAGTCCTTGTTTCTAGGAAAAAAGAAGGAAAGTGAGGGGAATTCTCCTTGTGCTATAGTGTGCTTTAAAAAAACATTTTTTCTAGGGACAGAAAACTCTAGGTAGGGAGAGTGTCAGTTTCTTTCACTGTGCGAGTCCTTGTTTCTAGGAAAAAAGAAGGAAAGTGAGGGGAATTCTCCTTGTGCTATAGTGTGCTTTAAAAAAACATTTTTTCTAGGGACAGAAAACTCTAGGTAGGGAGAGTGTCAGTTTCTTTCACTGTGCGAGTCCTTGTTTCTAGGAAAAAAGAAGGAAAGTGAGGGGAATTCTCCTTGTGCTATAGTGTGCTTTAAAA
The DNA here is from genome assembly GCA_029206835.1 of Rana muscosa. Taxonomy (NCBI): domain Eukaryota; kingdom Metazoa; phylum Chordata; class Amphibia; order Anura; family Ranidae; genus Rana; species Rana muscosa. Next base: position 78,825,756 of record CM055121.1, read on the forward strand.
AAAAAAAAAATTCTAGGGACAGAAAACTCTAGGTAGGGAGAGTGTCAGTTTCTTTCACTGTGCGAGTCCTTGTTTCTAGGAAAAAAGAAGGAAAGTGAGGGGAATTCTCCTTGTGCTATAGTGTGCTTTAAAAAAACATTTTTTCTAGGGACAGAAAACTCTAGGTAGGGAGAGTGTCAGTTTCTTTCACTGTGCGAGTCCTTGTTTCTAGGGACAAAGAAGGAAAGTGAGGGGAATTCTCCTTGTGCTATAGTGTGCTAAAGCATTCCTCATCAACCATCTTTGAAATCCTTGTTTTTTGGACAGTCAGGGAAATTGTCGTTGTGCTATTCTGTGCAAAAGCAATCATCCTCAACCATATTTAGAAATCCTTAAGTAAAGGGACAGAGAAGGACACCTGAAGGTAGCCCTTATTGCTTTTTTCCCATCTCCCTGCAGGCCATCTATTAGAATGTCTGGAAGGCAAACAAGGAGAGGCAGACAGTCAGGAGGCAATAAAAGAGGGCAAGCAGGCTCTGTGTCTGGGGGCAACAGTGCTGGTCGTGGACGCGGTGCATTGTCATCAGCACATGGCCATGGGACACGCTTGTCCTTCTTTTCGGCAGCTGGACATGTTGAGCCACATCATGCCGAAGACTTGGTAGAGTGGATGACCAAGCCCTCCTCCTCCTCCTCATCCTCTCTCACCCAGGCTCAGGGTACTGGCAAAGCAGCTGCCAAAGCGTCCTCTTCCCTGGTATCAATGTCAGACTCATCATCAGTCACTCCTTCCCTAGACCCACCATGTCCTCCTCCTGAGGAGTCCCCCGAACTGTTTGAGCACAGTGTTGGGTACATGCTCCAGGAGGATGCCCAGCGTTTCGAAGGGTCTGATGATGAAACCCAGCTACAGGAAGGCAGTAGCGTGAGAGCAGACAGAGGGGATGCTCAAGAAGGACACCAATCTGGCAGTCATGTTCCAGCAGCTGCAGCATACTGCCAGATTGGCTCCAGTGATGAGGAGGGAGGGGATGATGAGGTCACTGACTCCACGTGGGTGCCTAATAGGAGAGAGGAGGAGGAGGAGGATGAGGAGGAGGCACATCTCCAACGAGGCAGGATGCCCTTTGGTGGCCAGCGTAAGGGCAGTACACTGACGGAATCACACCGCAGAGCTCCGCCTGTGCAGGGCGCTGCCTCTGCCCGTCATTCAAAAAGTTCCTTGGTGTGGGCCTTTTTTGAGGCTAGTGCATCAGATCGCACAGCTGCTGTTTGCAACATATGTCTCAAGCGTATATCGCGTGGCCAAAACATCAGCCGCTTGGGTACCACATGCCTGACCAGACATATGTTGACCTGCCATGCAGCTCGTTGGCAAGCCTACCTCAAAGACCCACACCAAAGAACAAAGCGGACCTCTCCTTGCACCGCATCAGCTGGGATCTCCAACCCCACTATAACTTCAGTCCTCTCTGAAACATGCACTGAGAGGAATGAAGGTGTAGAATTAGGTGTGTCACAGCCAAGTACTTGCGGCCACTCTGCTAGCAGTACACCGACGTCCGATTCTAGCAGGCAAATTTCCCTGCCCCAGCTGCTGGACCGTCGAAAGAAGTTCACTCCCAGCCATCCACATGCCCAGCGGTTGAATGCTAGCTTGGCTAAATTGCTAGCGCTTCAACTGCTGCCTTTTCAGTTGGTAGACTCGGCCCCCTTCCGTGAGTTTGTGCAATGTGCGGTTCCTCAGTGGCAGGTTCCCAAACACCACTTTTTCTCACGGAAGGCTATTCCGGCTCTCTACCGGCATGTGGAAGGCAATGTCTTGGCCTCGCTGGACAGGGCGGTCAGCGGTAAGGTGCATATTACCGCTGACTCATGGTCCAGCAGGCATGGACAGGGATGTTACCTTTCTTTCACGGCCCATTGGGTCACTCTTTTGGCAGCTGGGAAGGATGCAGGACAAGGTGCAGTAGTGTTGGAGGTTGTTCCACCGCCACGCCTCCAAAATGCTACTACTGGTTGTTACACACCTCTCTCCTCCACCCCCTCCTCTTCTTCTTCCTCCATGGCCTCTTCCTGTGGTTTGTCCTATGAACCAGCGGTGCTCCGTAGCCGTTCACGGGGCTACGCAAGTACGCAGGCAAAAAGATGCCATGCCGTGCTTGCGCTGGTGTGTTTGGGGGACAGAAGCCACACTGGGGCAGAGGTCCTGTCTGCTCTGCAGGGCCAGGCCGAGAGGTGGTTGACGCCACGCCAGCTTAAGCCAGGAATGGTGGTTTGCGACAATGGCACCAACCTCCTCTCCGCCCTCCGACAGGGACAACTGACCCATGTGCCCTGTGTGGCTCACGTCCTTAACCTGGTGGTGCAGCGGTTCTTGGGCAGGTACCCGGGCTTACAGGATGTCCTGAGGCAGGCCAGGAAAGTCTGTGTGCATTTCCGCAGATCTTATAATGCCAGTGCTCGCCTGGCTGAGCTGCAAAAGGAGTTGAACCTGCCCAAGAACCGCCTTATATGTGACATGCCCACCAGGTGGAACTCAACGTTGGCCATGCTGCAGCGGCTGCACACGCAGCAGAGGGCCATCAATGAGTACCTGTGCGACTACGGCACCAGGACAGGGTCAGGGGAGCTTGGTTTTTTTTCTCCACGCCAGTGGGGCATGATCAGGGATGCATGCACTGTCCTGGCACCATTTGAGGAGGCCACGAGGATGGTGAGCAGTGACAGTGCATGCATCAGTGACACTGTACCTCTTGTCCACCTGTTGGAGCACACGCTGCGTGGAATAATGGACAGGGCACTTGAGGCAGAACAGAGGCAGGAAGAGGAGGACTTCCTTGCCTCTCAAGGCCCCCTTTACCCAGACAGTGTTCCTTCTGTCCCACCCATCGCACAGGAAGAGGAGGAGGAGGAGGAGGAGGAGGAGGATTGTGTCAGCATGGAGGTGGAGGCTGGCACTCAGCATCATCAGCAGCAGTCTTTTAGGGATGATTTACAGTCCCAAGAAACCAGTGGACTTGTACGTGGCTGGGAGGAGGTGGCTGCGGATCATGTCATCCTTAGTGACCCAGAGGACTCCGGAGCGAATGCCTCAGCAAACCTACACTGCATGGCCTCCCTGATCCTGCAAAGTCTGCGGAAGGATCCTCGTATTCTTCGGATCAAGGAGAGGGACCATTACTGGCTGGCCACTCTCCTTGATCCACGGTACAAGGGTAAGGTTGCGGACCTTATGTTACCGTCGCAGAGGGAGCAGAGGATGAGACAACTCCGGGAGGCCTTGCAGAAAGGTCTGTGCAACGCGTTCCCAGAGACTGGGAGGTTACAAACTCCTGGTCCTGGACAACGAGTTGCTGAGGCTTCGGCCAGTCAAAGAAGGAGCGGTGGGGAAGGTGGCCGTCTGACCGATGCGTTCAGACAATTCTTTAGTCCGCAGCCCCAAAGTATGATCGGTTCCAGCAACCATCGCCAGCGTCTGATAAACATGGTGCAGGAATATCTAGGGGCAAGGTCAGACTTGGACACCTTCCCCACCGAAAATCCTCTGGCTTACTGGGTCTTGAGGATGGATCACTGGCCAGAGCTTGCACAGTATGCAATTGAGCTACTGGCCTGTCCTGCATCCAGCGTTCTTTCGGAACGCACATTCAGTGCTGCTGGAGGATTTGTCACGGATCACAGGGTGCGCCTGTCCACCGACTCGGTTGATCGACTGACTTTCATCAAGATGAACCAGTCTTGGATCACCACCAGCTACCACACACCTGATGCTGATATAACAGACTAATTGATTTTAACATGTCACATCCCTTCAAGACTGATGCTGATGCTGAGTGCCTGTGCTGTTATGTTGACTGGCTATCCTCCTCCTCCGAGTCCTCAATGATACGATTGATGATGATAGCTTGGAAGATCATTTTTGTTTATGGGTGCCGCCACCAGTGGCTAAGGCCCAATTTTTCAGCCCCTGTTTTACAGGGGCGTGTAATTACAATTTTTTTAGCAATAATTTGCCATAGGGCTCATTGCTGTGCTCCAAGTACAGTATCTGTGAGGGGTTGGAGTGTTGTGGCACCAGTGCCTAAGGCCCAATTTTTCAGCCCCTGTTTAAAAGGGGCGTGTCATTACAATTTTTGAAGCAATACTTTGCAACAGGGCTCATTGCTGTGCTCCAAGTACAGTATCTGTGAGGGGTTGTAGTGTTGTGCCACCAGTGCCTAAGGCCCAATTTTTCAGCCCCTGTTTAACAGGGGCGTGTCATTACAATTTTTGAAGCAATACTTTGCAACAGGGCTCATTGCTGTGCTCCAAGTACAGTATCTGTGAGGGGTTGTAGTGTTGTGCCACCAGTGCCTAAGGCCCAATTTTTCAGCCCCTGTTCAACAGGGGCATGCAATTACAATTCTTGATCTAATAATTCACAGCAGGGCCCATTGCTGCACCCACCAAGAGTAACTGTCAGGGCTTACAGTGTTGTGGCACCAGCACCACCATCAAAGGCCCAATTTTTACTACCACTGTTCAACAATTATATGTAATTAAAATTCCTGATATAATAGTTGACAGCAGGGCGTTCCAGCACCAACCAAGAGTAACTGTGAGTGCTTACAGTGTTGTGCCAACACCAACAACTAAGGGGCCTATTTCTGCAGAGTATATACGGCAGGTCCCTACTTTCAAACATCCAACTTACAAACGACTCCTACTTGCAAACGCAAGAAGACAACAGGAAGTGAGAGGAAATCTACCACTAGGAAGGAAAATTCTCTCCTGTAAGAATAAATATGGGAGAAAGGTGTCTCCTCTGTACTGATGCTTTATCAGCAATCCTTGTTTCAAGAAAAACACCACATTTCAAAAACAGTTGTCATTGGGACGGAAAGTGAGGTGAAATGTTCTGAACAGGGGCACAGACAGCAAAACAAATGTTACAGGGGTGATAACCCTTACCTATGTTTTCCAAAAAGTTTAAAAATAGATTTTTGGGCTGGAGCTACACTTCAACAATGTACCTGTTCAAAATTACAAACACATTCTACATAAGAACAAACCTACAGTCCCTGTCTTGTATGCACCGCCTGTATACGGCTGTTCAGAGTATATAGGGCCTTTTTTATTTTATGTGCGGGGTTCCCCTTAATATCCATACAAGACCCAAAGGGGCTGGTAATGGGCTGGGGTAGGGGGGGGGGGGGGTCATGGGGTAGCTATGCCATTTTTCTTAAAGATTTTCATCCATATTACCGGGACCAGACATTACATTAAAGCCGCAAGCAGTTTTAAATGGCTTTTTTTTCCTTTAGAAGTGTCATTTTGTGCAGGGACAGTTCTAAACACGGGAAACACGTGGCACTTCACAGGCATACTTTAGACACCCCCCAGGTACGATATTTAAAGGAATATTTGACTTTTTTTTTTTCACTTTATGCATCATTAAAATGACTGCTCCCGAAAAACTACCGTTTTTAAAACTTCTTTTTGCATTGATACATGTCCCCTGGTGCAGAACCCGGGTTCCCAAACCCTTTTTAGGACAATAACATGCATAATAGTTGTTATAATTAGCACTTTAGAATTCGAACGTTCGCATCCATTGTATTTAATAGGGTTCTAATGTTCGTACGAACTTTCGGTCCGTTCGCGGGTTCTGGTGCGAACCGAACCCGGGGGTGTTCGGCTCATCACTACTGACAAAGTGTCTGCTGTGTGCTCGCCCTTATATGGTCCATATTTCTCACAAGGGTTAACCCCTGCAGCAGCCACCGCGCCCTCAGGTATAAGCTGTTCTGCCGTCCCTCCTGCTGGCACAGCAGAAACTTTGTCCACCTTATTTTTGTGCATGAAAGCCTCATCTATCAGGGACATTAGATTTTTACCCCAACTATCCCAATCCGTTGTAGCTGTGCTCCATTCACTGGCGTTCCTCAGCCCTGATCCATCCGCCCAAGGAGACACATTAGAACAGATGGGTTTAGTTTCAGATTCATCACCCAAATTACGAATCATGGCAGACTTCGGTAACACATGTTTTAGCACCGCAGGTTGCAATACACCACAACTACCACCTTGCTCGGGCGGCGCTTCATAAGCCTCACACACCTTTGCATTTTTCACAGGTTGTGTTAACCCACCATTTAGCGGCACATTTTTAGTACTAGCAGCTTGCACTAACACATTACCATTACACGGTACAGTTCCACTCTGTCCCACCAGAGTGACATCGCAGTTGTCCATGGCAACCTCCGACTCCAATACATGAAGTTCCCTGGAGATTTCTGGGGACAACTGTGCTGTCTTACCACCAATTGCTATAGGCAATGACCCATTTGTGACAACAGCTTTTGCTCTGGAAGAACCTGGGGTTTTCCCAACAGCAGCAAACTTTTCATTAACAGTAATACTTATAGCATTTTTAGTTTTTGCAGGCTGTCCCAGCCCACTGCCAACTTGAGGCTGGCAGACATTAGACACAACACTTTTAGTCATCAACACAGGTTCTGTTTGGACTTTAACCCCTGCATTTCCACTGGGTATGAAAAAGTCATTCTCAAGCGCACATTCTGTGGCCCCACTAACTGGGGTCACTCTCACATCATCATGGACAGTCTCGTAGCCAGTTCTTTTATACCTGAAATCAGCAGTTCCAGGCATCATTTCATTAAAGATAGTCTTACCCACCACAGTAGTTGGGGTCTCCATCTTCATTTGAGTACGTTGTCTTAAGAACCAGTCCTCAGCCGCACATTTACTGGCCAACTCCCCCTGGTGGCCATGGGATGAAATCTCAGCAGGCATCTCCCACTGTTTAGCACCCCCTGCAGACACCACAGAAAACTCCTCCTTGTTGCCAGGGGTGACGGCAAACATATTTGCAAAGGGATCTTGGCCCACAGATAAAGAGTTCTGTTTAGCAACATTACCTCTAGGTGCACCCCAAAATATAGGGCAAGACAATATTTCGTGCCCCCAGCTGGCCACATTCCAGGCATGGTACTGGATGACTTTTCCCTAGTGCGTTTCTCTCCTGATGATTCCTTCCAGGCATAACTTCCACTCTCGTTGCCATGGGAGATCGCAGTCTCCCAGCAGAGCTTTGCTGGCTCTCTCCAACATGCTGCATTGGCTCCTCCGGAAGCCACTTGTCACGACCCATGGGAGGCACACCCCTTGGTCCACAGACAGCCCGACTGGCCTCCTCTGTGTTGCTATGGGCAACCACTCTCTGTCCTGGCCTTTGATCAGCCTCTCTTCTGGCATATAACACAGGCTTCTCAGACCTTTGTTTTGCTAGGTAGCTTTGCACTGGAGCCAGGGACAAAAGGCACTTGGAGACTGCATGCCCCCACTCACTGCACCGCAAACAGCGCACTTGGTTCCATGTCTTGTCAGGGTTTCCCATCCTGCATCTGCTGGACCCTGTCTCAAGCTGTGTCACTTTCACACTTTTCACAACAGCTGCTGGTTTAACTGCAGCAGTGTTGCCAGGGACAACAACACCCCTCTCCCAGGCATGGACATTCGGCAGCTCTCTTTTTGTATGGAAGGTTGGCTTGCCTTCCACTTTAGCTTGGTCCAACCCTGCCAGGTGTCGCTTGCACCAATCCACTGCAGATTCAAACGCTGGTGGACTCTCCACACTAGCCGTCATCTGTGCATTCATTGCACCAGGGTTGCTAGGGACAACAGCAGCCCTCTTTTCCCTTGGAAAACTCTGTTTAGGCATGTATGGGGTTCGATCAGGTGGTAACAACTCCTCCAGCCACAGAGCTCTATCTATCATCTCAGCCATCCTTGCTTCTTTTAGGCGTTTTGATCGCCCCATCCTTGCAGTCTTGCACACAGCAACTTGTAACAGTTCTTGGCGGAGAAAAGGGAAAAAAATAAAAAATCTGTTTGTTTCTCCTTTCACAGGTACACAACCTGCATGCAACAGTCCATCAAATAAACTTCTGCGCAATGCAGTTTGCCTGGCTGCCACACACAGCTAGCAGCAGTTCACTGCAGAGAAAAAAAAATTGACTTTTTGTTCACAGGTACACCACCTGCAACAAATTGGAGCACTGTCTCTTCAAGGCTAGTTACCTTTCGCTTGCAGGTTCTCCTCACCTGCACACACACAGATTATGCAGTCTCATGCACCAAAAACACAGTTCATATAACAGATGAACTTACTTGATTGTAGGGATCTCAGATTGTGCCCGCATTCTCCACCACTTGTGAAGGACTAGCATCAAATGTAGAACTTGAAGGACACCGCCACTCTCTGGTTCTTCTTTTAAGGGCTTTGTTTGCCCATTTTTTATTAAAAGAAGTTCAAAACAAAATTAATGGTTTCCCTCGCAGGGGTTTCAGCACTCCTATTCATCAACAAAATGTCATTTAGCCTCCTGGATTATACATACAGCAGTGCTGCTCAGGCCTTCCACTTCAGGCTTTCATCTGTCTCCTACAGACTATTCCCTTGGCAACACCGTCCATTTAGATAGCAGCCCCTCACTGCTCTGATCCTCAGACTTGGGTCCACTGCTCTGACCCTCAGACCTGGGTCTCTGGCTTCCAGTGTGCAGACAAGCACTCTCTGGCTTCTCCAGTGCACACTTGCACTCTATGGCTTCCCCAGTGCACACCTGCACTCGTCGGGAGGGTGGCGCCCAGAATCCTGGTCCTGATTCTACTATCAGGCCCACACACACCTGAACAATCAGTGTGCAGTTGAGTCTCAAAACCCGGATCCAGGACTGGGGATTTCATCCCACCCAGATCTCTAAGAAATCCCCAAGCTCCGGGTCCCAAAGTGGATTTTAGTAAATCATGAGGAAACTGAAAAGCCAGTTTCCTCCCAAACAAGCAAATACCCTGGAGCCCCTCAACCTGCCTGGTTGAGAATCCTGTATTCATACACTGGTGGGGTACCACACTACCACAATATATATATATATATGTGTGTATGTGTGTGTATATATATATATATATATATATATATATATATAACCAGCTTCAGGTGGGTTACTTCCCTCTAGTCCTTGGAATGGAGTGGAGAACCGTCAGGGTGGGCTCCCAAATCCCACTGATATATTCAATATTAGAAACGAAGGGACAATGACTCCAATGGTATTCAAACGATTTCCTTTACTTCAAAAGAGCATAGCATGACATGGTATAACAGCATAGCCACTGTACAGTTCCGAGCATCCCTGCTCTTCCTCAGGCTTACAGGCTTATTGTGAAAATACAATTAAAAAAAGACTCATTATATCCCAACACCTGAAGGCGTCACCCCACAGGTGTATCCCATCCTGCTGGATCGAGAAAACAATCCGACAAGATACATCAGAGTTCCATTAACCCTAAAGGGTTCTTTAGAACCACAAAGTTATTGGAATACAATTTCCCACATTAACCACGAAATGTCATACCAATTATCGACATCCATGGCCTGCATAGCATGAGATCAACAAAACAAAACTATACGATCATTCTAACATATCGAAAAAGAGGAACGATATTCCAAATGTACATGTATGCTTTTTCATATTTCTTATTTCTTATTTCATTTCTTATTTCATTTCACGAACCCGACCAGTCTTTATTTAGTCACCTTCTATGAAGGAAAAATACAGAGTGCTGGAATCTCAAAAAGGCATTTACAAGAATAAATACAGGTCATAGTCCCTGTTCATACCCCTCGGATGTAGGGACTGTAACCTGTTAATCCACCACACCTCTTGTTGCTTTAATCTCATGATCCGATCACCTCCTCTCCTATCCCGTGGAATATCTTCCAGGACTATAAATCTTAAATCTGAGTCCCGATGTCCCTTCTCCAAAAAATGTTAAGGTTGCACTGAATGCAGTTTAAACAAGGATAGCATCCTTTCCTTTTCTTTCCCAAAAAAGTGGTCTTTATTCCCCGTTCTTTAGATCTATATTCTGATCTCACAAGAGAGTCACGTAGAGTCTTATTTCTACGAAAAGCTTTAATGGGGACCTGCTGAAAGACATCAATCTGCGGGTAAGCATGCTTCAGAAGAGGCCAGTGCTTACTGATAATTTTGAAGATCTGATCACTATAACTGTGAAATTGCATGGAAAAAGGTAATCTTGCCACTGATACTTTACGTCTACTACTAATTACATTCCTTTCCCCTTGTTGTATTTTACTCAATTCCTGAGAGACTATTCTTTGAGGATATCCTCGTTCACAGAACTTAGAACACATTTCTCTAATCCTTATTTCCCTAGTTGCTTCATTACTCACTATACGTTTCACTCGTAATAATTGACTCTTAATAATCGATCTGAATACATGGGGGGGATGAAAACTGTCAAAAGATAGTAACTGATTTCTATCAGTAGGTTTGGTATATAAATCTGATTCCAAACGACCATGCTCAATGTAAATTCTGGTGTCTAAAAATGGAACTGACACTCCCCCAATATTTATTTTGAATTTAATTTCTGGACAGAATTCGCTCAACATAGCATCAGAACTGGTTAGTGACTGAATGTCGCCACGCCAAATCGCAAAGACGTCATCTATAAAACGCCACCAAGTGACACAATGTTCTTGGAATAATGCATTCGTAAAAACATATTTATGTTCAAATTCATTCATGAAAGTGCATGCATAAGGCGGTGCGACATTCAAGCCCATCGCAACTCCAGATAACTGTACAAAAAATTGATCCTTAAATAAAAAATAATTATTCGACAATAACAATTGGAATAAATCTTCAAAAAGGGAGATCTGTGCCTCGGAGTACTCATTGCTACTTCTGATAAGACCAATAGCGGCACAAATGCCCGCATGATGCGGAATGGATGTATATAGGCTTGTAACATCCCAGGTAACCAAAATTTCATCTCCTTTGCATCGAGAGTATTGTCTAATCTTTTTTTAAAAAATCATCAGTGTCCTTAATGTATGATCTGGTGCTTTTAACAAGTGGGGACAAAATTTTGTCCAAAAACTGTGCAGTCGGGACAAAAATGGAATCACGTCCCGATACAATCGGACGGCCAGGTGGAGAACAACTGTCCTTGTGTATTTTAGGTAAGGTGTATAACACTGGTATTCGTGTGTGGGTAGGTAACAGGAATTCAAAAAGGTCACGGGTGATCACCCCATCTCTAAGTGCAGATTTCAAAGTGTTTTCCAAATGTTTCCTTATTTGCCAGGTAGGGTCTGTAGCTACTTGTTTATATACCGACTTATCTTCCAACTGACGGAGGATTTCTTCCTCATACAGTTCGGGCTCCATTATAACAATTTTTCCCCCTTTATCCGCAGGTTTGAATATAACATCATCCCTTCGGCTGAGATTCCTAAGAGCATCCCTTTCCTCGTGGGATAAATTATTAGGAACATGGTCTCTATAGTCAATGTGTGATACCAGCTCTTTAATCTCTTCAGTGACCGTTTTAACAAAAGTCTCAACCGGGGCATAGGTAGTGGGTGGCACCGATTTTGGTTTTCACCCACAGACCTAAAGATTTGCAGTTCAATGTGCAATCAGTATAATTCTCCTCAATAAAGGGTCTATGTGTAAAATGTACCCTCCATCTGATGTTGCGAAACAGTCGGTATAAATCCTGGTCAAGTTGAAATACATTCAAATGGCTTTTAGGACAAAAAGAAAGACCTCGGTTGATCAATCTTACCTCCTCCGGAGACAGGACATGCCGTGAAATGTTGTGAATCAGATCTAACGAGCTCGACCTCGGTAACCCCGGGGGGGACGGTGACGGTCCACGCCAGGTACCTCGTCCCTGCCGGCCCGGGACCGCGTCTCCATCCGGGACAAACCTCCTCTCCGACCTTGTGTTAAAAAAGTGGATGAGGAATCAGTATCCGTGTTGGCAGAGGAATTATCGGATAGATCTCTACGGGTTCCCCCATAGTCAGAACGACCGCGTCTGTTGTATTGGCGAGGCCAGCGATACACTTGATTCCTTTCATAATCCTCGATGTCCCGGTCAAATTTGTTACGCTTCCTTACCTCGAGGTCCGCTCTATGTCTGTTCCCAATCTCGTCAACCGACTCTTTTAACTTGGTAAACTCTTCCACCGACATGGAGGTTTTTAAATCATGCTCCACTTTCAACAGTTGCTCTGATACAACAGCCAATTCTTTATGAATGTATGAAATGGTCAATGTCATCAGATCAAAGGAGCATTTGTTGAGAATCTGCATAAAGGTTGCTTTGTATTCCTCGTTATCACTAAATAGTGTAGGGGTCAATCTAACCCGAAGGCCTCGTGGGATTCTCTGCACCCGATGGTATTCAGCAAGGGTAAGTCCATGTAATTCAAGTGATGTATGTTTCTTATATAACTTCTCCCATATTCGGGTATTGTGGATCGGTGAATTCCCGATCAGGAAGTTCCTTGATCCAGAGATTTGACACATGATTTGTGTGGCTTCCTCTTGTGTAAATGAGAAAGTAGAACCACTAGCTTCCATGTTGATAGAAGTAACTAACTCACGGGGGATGAAAAATAACCAGCTTCAGGTGGGTTACTTCCCTCTAGTCCTTGGAATGGAGTGGAGAACCGTCAGGGTGGGCTCCCAAATTCCACTGATATATTCAATATTAGAAACGAAGGGACAATGACTCCAATGGTATTCAAACGATTTCCTTTACTTCAAAAGAGCATAGCATGACATGGTATAACAGCATAGCCACTGTACAGTTCCGAGCATCCCTGCTCTTCCTCAGGCTTACAGGCTTATTGTGAAAATACAATTCAAAAAAGACTCATTATATCCCAACATGAGATTAAAGCAACGAGAGGTGTGGTGGATTAACAGGTTACAGTCCCTACATCCGAGGGGTATGAACAGGGACTATGACCTGTATTTATTCTTGTAAATGCCTTTTTGAGATTCCAGCACTCTGTATTTTTTCTTCATAGATGGTGACTAAATAAAGACTGGTCGGGTTCGTGAAATGAAATAAGAAATGAAATAAGAAATAAGAAATATGAAAAAGCATACATGTACATTTGGAATATCGTTCCTCTTTTTCGATATGTTAGAATGATCGTATCGTTTTGTTTTGTTGATCTCATGCTATGCAGGCCATGGATGTCGATAATTGGTATGACATTTCGTGGTTAATGTGGGAAATTGTATTCCAATAACTTTGTGGTTCTAAAGAACCCTTTAGGGTTAATGGAACTCTGATGTATCTTGTCGGATTGTTTTCTCGATCCAGCAGGATGGGATACACCTGTGGGGTGACGCCTTCAGGTGTTGGGATATAATGAGTCTTTTTTGAATTGTATTTTCACAATAAGCCTGTAAGCCTGAGGAAGAGCAGGGATGTTCGGAACTGTACAGTGGCTATGCTGTTATACCATGTCATGCTATGCTCTTTTGAAGTAAAGGAAATCGTTTGAATACCATTGGAGTCATTGTCCCTTCGTTTCTAATATATATATATATATATATATATATATATATATTCTGCATTCAGTGTAGCCTATATCTACAGTGCATTCCGTGGTGTACAGTTGCTAATACAGTGCAGGTGATGTACACAGTATCTAATACAGTGTGTACAGTTTCTAATACACTTCAGTCGGTGTACACAGTATCTGATACAGTGTGTACAGTTTCTACTACACTTCTGGTGGTGTACACAGTATACAATACAGTGCAGCCATTGTATACTTTCTAATACACTTCAGGCGGTGTACACAGTATCTAATACAGTGTAGTGTGGTGTTGCAAAACAAAAAATACATCATGTCTGAAAGGCCACCAAGGAGAGGCGGATGCTCACAGGCCACTAAAAGAGGGCAAGCAGCCTCTGTGTCTACAGTCAACAGTGGTGGTCGTGGACATGGTGTATCCTCTGCAGGTGGCCGTGGGGCACGCTTGTCCTTTTTTGCTGCTGCTGGCCATGTTATTGAGCCAAAACATGCAGAAGAGTTGGTGCAGTGGATAACGAAGCCGTCCTCATCCTCCTCATCCTCTGTCACCCAGGCTCAGAGTAGTTTGCCTTCCAAAGCAGCTGCCAATGCGGCCTATTCCACCGGCTCCTTGTCCACAGTCACTCCTTCCATAGCCCCACCATCATGCACGGAGTAGTCCCCAGAATTATTCGACCACAGTGTCGGTTATATGCTGCTGGAGGATGCGCAGCGATTTGAAGGCTCCGATGTTGGTTCCCAGGTTGTGGAAGGGAGTAACGTGAGCCTAGAGAGAGGGGGTGCCACAGAAGGACAAGAAACTGGCAGTCATGTTTCACAGTAGGGCCTGTTCCTGCGCCCAACAAGAGTATCTGTGAGGGGTTACAGTGTTGTGGCACCAACACCACCACCACCCAAGGCCCAATTTTTCTGCCCCTGTTTAACAGGGGCATGTAATTACAATTCTTGATATAATATTTCACAGCAGGGCCCATTCCTGCGCCCAACAAGAGTAACTGTGAGGGCTTACAGTGTTCCGGTACCACCAACACCTAAGACCCAATTTTCTGCAGAGTATATAGGGCAGGCCGTATAGTATATTGTGAGGGGGGTAGCTCGGCAGCGGGTGTGTGTGATCCCCTGGATGGGCTCCCCACACAAAAACAGGCCCAGCAGACGGAGGTTGTGGTTTTCAAGATCAAAAAGGTGCGGTTTATTTCTCTATTTACAGTGACAAAAAACACAGCAAAGCAAAAAGAAACATAAACAAAATAAACCCTGGTCAGCTTGACCTCTGACTAAACATGCAGGTTTCCTAACTAACAACTGGGATCAGCCTGGTGCTGTCCTAGTCCCTAAGTCCCTGGTTTAGTAAATGTCCAAACAAATAGCCACACAGGCTTTGTCTCACCGCACAGGGGTTCACTCTCCCTAGACAGTCCACACAGGTCTGGTTCCAGGCATGAGCAAACACCTAATGAAGCTGGGAGTTTTTATAGAGGCCTTAAACGAGCTGACAAGCTTCAGCTGGTCTCATCAACTCCCTGCCTGCACGACGCCCAGCACTCTCCCTAGAGGTATGAATCATCCATGAGCCCACTAGCCTCAGCTGGGCTTCATCAACTCTCTCCCTAGTTGTATAAGTCGGCATAAAGCCTGAATCTGGGAGAAATATACCTACCCCCCTGGATGCAACCAGGTGACTTTACCTTCCTGCTGTCACATACCCCCCCTCTTGTTTTAACCTTGGGGTTGGAACACCAGCAATCAGGCATTCATGTACTCGAGACAAAGCATCCACATTCCCCATTTGAACGCCAGGGCGATGCTTTACTGTGAAGTTGAATTCCTGTAGGGCCAGGAACCACCTATTTACTCTTCTATTTGTCTCCTTGTTTTGAGCCATCCACTTTAACGGAGCGTGATCCGTAACCATGTCAAAGTGCCTACCTAGCAGATAGTACCGAAGGGAATCTAGAGCCCACTTCACCGCTAAACACTCCTTTTCAACCGTGGCGTAATTTACCTCATGGGACTTCAACTTCCTGCTGAGGTAAATGACTGGGTGCTCTTCCCCGTTCCAGACCTGGGACAATACTGCTCCTAACCCCACATCTGACGCATCACTTTGTACGACAAAGTCTTTAGAGAAGTCGGGTGAGTACAACACTGGCTGGCTACATAAGGCTTGTTTCAAGAATTGGAACGCTGCCTCAGCCTCGGGGGTCCATTTAATCATGACCGACCCTTTCCCTTTCGTCAGGTTGGTTAGGGGCACAGCCTTAGAAGCAAAGTGGGGAATGAAGTGCTGTTGGGACGTGGCCAACTCTGGATGGCCTCGACTTTGTTGAGTTGGGGTTTTATTACTCCCCTGCCAATGGTGTACCCAAGATATTTGGCCTCCTCCTGCCCAATGGTACACTTCTTGGGGTTAGCCGTAAACCCCGCTTCCCGGATAGAGTCTAGGACTGCTTGCACTTTTGGCAGATGTGAGGCCCAATCTGTGCTATGGACAATTACGTCATCCAGGTAAGCCGCAGCATACTTCCGATGGGGCCTCAGTATCTGGTCCATTTTCCGCTGGAATGTGGCCGGCGCATTCTGTAACCCGAACGGCATTCTCTTATATTGGAACGCCCCGTCTGGGGTTACAAATGCGGTTTTCTCTTTGGCCGACTTGGCCAGGGGAATTTGCCAATACTCTTTTGTGAGGTCAAGAGTCGTCATGTATCGGGCTGTTCCCAGCCGGTCGATCAACTCATCTATACGTGGCATGGGGTAGGTGTCAAATTTTGTAACTTTGTTCAACTGACGAAAATCGTTACAAAATCGCCAGCTCCCATCCGGTTTAGGCACCAACACAATGGGACTAGACCAATCACTTTGGGACTCCTCTATCACCCCTAAGTTCAGCATTTTCTGTACTTCCTCCCGTATTGCCTCCCGTCGGGCCTCTGGGATCCGATAGGGTTTTAACTTCACCCTTTCACCGGGCGGGGTAATAATATCATGCTCTACCCCAGATGTTTGTCCCGGCAGCTCAGAGAACACCTCCTTGTTGCGAAGCACAAACTCCTTAACCTCCTGTTGTTGGGGTTGTGACAAGGTGGCTGCTATTCCAACCTCCGGAATCACGCAACCAGTTTGAGCTGGTGACCAAGTTTCTGCGACTAGGGACTCTCTATCCCTCCAGGCTTTCAACAGATTAACGTGATAGATCTGTTCGGGTTTTCGCCTTCCTGGTTGTCTGACCTTGTAATTCACTTCGCTCACTTTTTCCATTATCTCGTAGGGGCCTTGCCATTTGGCAAGGAATTTACTTTCAACCGTAGGGACAAGTACCAATATCCTATCCCCCGGGGAAAAGGTACGGGTCTTGGCTCCACGGTTGTACACTCTCTGCTGTGCCAACTGCGCTTGGGCCAAATGTTCCTTCACGATGGGCATTACCTGTGCAATTCGATCTTGCATCAGGGCGACATGCTCAATCACACTCCTGTGGGGAGAACTCTCACTTTCCCAAGTTTCCTTGGCAATATCCAACAGCCCTCTTGGGTGTCTCCCATACAGTAACTCAAAGGGGGAGAATCCCGTAGAGGATTGGGGCACCTCCCTAATAGCAAACATCAAATAAGGAAGTAGACAGTCCCAATCCTTTCCATCTCTATCCACCACTTTCTTCAACATTTGTTTTAGGGTTTTGTTGAATCTTTCAACCAGCCCATCGGTTTGGGGGTGATACACAGACGTACGCAATTGCGTCACTTTGAACAATTTACACAGCTCTTTCATAACCCGGGACATAAAGGGTGTACCTTGGTCCGTAAGCAGTTCTTTACAAATACCCACCCGGCTAAAAACAAGAGATAGCTCTTTGGCTATGGTTTTGGCCGAGGTATTTCGGAGAGGGATCGCTTCTGGATAACGGGTGGCATAGTCCATTATAACTAATATGTACTGGTGCCCCCTAGCGGACTTGATTATAGGACCTACCAAATCCATTGCGATCCTCTCAAACGGGACCTCAATGATGGGTAGAGGGACCAGCGGGCTACGGAAATGTGGCATCGGGGCCGACCTCTGACACACAGGGCAGGAGGAACAATAATTTTCTATGTCCTTCATCACCCCAGGCCAATAGAATCTCTGTAATACCCTCTCTCGGGTTTTCTCTGTCCCCAGATGACCTCCAAGAATGTGCCCATGGGCCAACTCCAACACCAACTTCCTGTAAGGTTTGGGCACCACAAGCTGCTCAACGGTTTCTTCTGCCCTTTTTGCCACCCGATACAGTAGGTCCTTCTCTACGCTGAAGTATGGGTAAGTGCAGGTATTATCTGGGTTCACTAACTCGCCATCTATTTCCACTACGTTTTCCCGTGCCTTTATTAGGGCGGGGTCTTTTAACTGTTCTGTGGCAAAATTTTCCCTGTGAACCTCAAGATCAGAAAACTCCACAGACGGTAGGTTTTCGTCTGAGGAGGTGGGCTCCTCTCCAGTTTCTTGAGTCTCGCCTGCCAATACTGACAAGGGAAATTCTGGAGAGTCCTCACCACTCTCAGAGGAGTTCTGGCTATCACCTTCCTGGTACATAGGGGCACCAGTGGGGGGCTCAGGATCATCCCACAGTTCCCAGAACTTCGGAAAATCCCTTCCCACAATGGCATCATGCGGTAATTGAGATACTAACCCCACTGGATGAGAGAGGGTACCTTTGGGGGTCTTGAAACACACTGTAGTCACTGGATACTCTCGGGTGTCCCCATGCACACAAATAACAGCTACCTTGCTATTCCCAGAGACCTCTGTTTTAACTAATTCAGCCTTTTTCAGGGTCACAAGGCTACCTGAATCCAGTAATACCACAACATTTCTACCATTAATACACATTTTGCATAAATGTTTCTCAGTTCCCCGAATGGCAGTGCATGCGACTGTCGCACACAGCGACTGACGTCTGTCCGTCAGAAAGTCACATTGCATGGGTTCCTCCACAACCGGGCAATTTGCTGCAATATGTCCCGCTTGCCGGCAGCGGTAGCAAACAATCCATTTGGCTGCCTCTTGAGCCCCTGACTTCCCAGGCTGTTCTCGCCAAACTTTGGGTAGAGCTCCCACCCTCTCACTCTCTCCACCCTCACCCCTTGGAATCCTCTTATCCGCCCCTGGGGATGGTCTGGTCTTAGGGTGGAAAGTCCGAGAGTCTCTGGAAGAGGCCGTCAGGTTCTCTGTAGCCAAGTATTTCTCTACACGATCCACAAGACCGCCGGCTGTCTCTGGGTCTCCATGGCTTACCCACTTTTGGATGGCAGTAGGAAGAGCTCTCAAAAACCGATCCATTACAACACGTTCCACAATCTCTGGTGCGGACAAAGTCTCTGGCTGTAGCCACTTCCTGCTCAGGTGAATGAGATCATACATTTGAGACCTGGGGGGTTTTCCAAGCTGGAAAGTCCAGTTATGCACACGCTGAGCCCGGACAGCCAGGGTGACACCCAGCCTTGCCAATATTTCAGCTTTTAGCATCACATAGTCTTTTGCTTGGTCAGGCTCTAGGTCATAGTAAGCCTTCTGCGATTCACCAGTTAACAGAGGAGCCACCAGTCCAGCCCACTGCTCCTCAGGCCACTTTTCTCTTTCAGCAGTCCTTTCAAATGTGGTCAAAAATACCTCTGGATCATCCTCTCCAGTCATTTTTGTCAATAAACGACTCACCCCAAAGGACGCGGTATTAGTGGGACGGCTTTCCTCACTGGTCTGCGGACGTTGCTGCATTACTGCTTCCATTTGTTGTAGTCTCTGCTCTTGCTTCTGTAACAGGTCTATGAAGCGGGCCTCAGATTGCTGCTGGGCTGCAAGGCTCTGTTGATGAGCTTGCTGCTGGGCTGCGAAGCTCTGTTGTTGAGCTGCAAGGCTCTTTTGCAAACCTGCATTTGTCTGCTGTTGATTGGCATTTGCTAGAGCCAGCTGTTTCAGTATCTCCTCCATGCTGGCTTAAAAAAAAACTGCCACTGGTTCTCCACCAACTGTGAGGGGGGTAGCTCGGCAGCGGGTGTGTGTGATCCCCTGGATGGGCTCCCCACACAAAAACAGGCCCAGCAGACGGAGGTTGTGGTTTTCAAGATCAAAAAGGTGCGGTTTATTTCTCTATTTACAGTGACAAAAAACACAGCAAAGCAAAAAGAAACATAAACAAAATAAACCCTGGTCAGCTTGACCTCTGACTAAACATGCAGGTTTCCTAACTAACAACTGGGATCAGCCTGGTGCTGTCCTAGTCCCTAAGTCCCTGGTTTAGTAAATGTCCAAACAAATAGCCACACAGGCTTTGTCTCACCGCACAGGGGTTCACTCTCCCTAGACAGTCCACACAGGTCTGGTTCCAGGCATGAGCAAACACCTAATGAAGCTGGGAGTTTTTATAGAGGCCTTAAACGAGCTGACAAGCTTCAGCTGGTCTCATCAACTCCCTGCCTGCACGACGCCCAGCACTCTCCCTAGAGGTATGAATCATCCATGAGCCCACTAGCCTCAGCTGGGCTTCATCAACTCTCTCCCTAGTTGTATAAGTCGGCATAAAGCCTGAATCTGGGAGAAATATACCTACCCCCCTGGATGCAACCAGGTGACTTTACCTTCCTGCTGTCACAATATATACTGCTGTTCAGAGTACATAGTGCCTGGGGGACCCCCCACGCCATTTTTTTTATTTTGGGTGTGGGGTTCCCCTATATATCCACACCAGACCTCAGGGCCTGGTATGGATTTTGGGGGGACATCCACACCATATTTTTTTTGTATTTTTGGTATTTTTATCTACTGTATATTGCTGGGATCCGACAATACATTACAGCCGCAAGCAGTTTTAAATGAAATTTTTTCCTTTTAGAAATGTCATTTTGCTGCGGCACAGTAATACATATCAGAAAGATGCGCCACTTTACAGGCAGACTAAGGGGACCCCCCAGGTATGATATTTAAAGGAATATAAAAATTTTATTGTTTCACTTTAAGCATTAATAAAATCACTGCTCCCAAAACAATGTCAGTTTTTAAAATGTATTTTTTTGCATTAATACATGTCCCTTGGGGCAGGACCCGGGTCCCCAAACACTTTTTATGGCAATAACTTGCATATACGCCTTTTAAAATTAGCACTTTTGATTTTTCACGTACGTGTCCCATACAGTTTAACGGTGTTCGTGTGTTCGAACAATTTTTTTGCCTGTTCGCATGTTCTGCTGCGAACCGAAGCAGGGGGGGGTTGTTCAGCTCATCCCTACTTGAGAGCAATCACACCTCAAAACTCCCTCTACACCCCCAAGTGTACCCTTTCATCTTCTACAATTTAAGGTTGTAAGACATTCTCTTCAGCTCTGATACCCCTGCAGGGATGCCAACTTTTATTAAACTTATGTACAGTTTGTAAGGTCCATAGTTTTTGCATATGCCCTTGAAAGTTTATTACAGAGATGCAGACTGCATGTCTATAATGGACATTCTTGGGCAGATCCAAAAATTATGGATTTTACTAACTGTTTGTAAATTTACTGAACGTTGGTAACCCTGCCCCGTGTCAACCAAGTCTCAACATCAGAAACTCCAGAGGTCCACAGTTTAAAACACTAATGCCTTGTACACACGGCCGGTTTTCCTGACATGCCAAAAACCGACGTTTTTCCCGACGTGATTCCTCTCAAGCCTGCCTTGCATACACATGTTCAGGCAAAAAAAACGCTCGACCAAAGCGCGGTGACGTACAACGCGTATGACGGAACTATAAAGGGGAAGTTCCATTCAAATGGCGCCACCCTTTAGGCTACTTTTGCTGATCCTCGTGTTAGTAAAAGTTTGGTGAGAGACGATTCGTGCTTTTCAGTGTTCGTGCTTTTAAGATCGTTTTCTGGTGTTCAGTTTGTGCTTGTGGGTTTGAATGTGCTATCTCTATTACGAACACTAGTTTTACCAGAATGAGCGCCCCGTCTCATATTTGATTCTGAGCATGCGCGTTTTTTTTCCCCTCGGAAAAGCATACACACGAGCGGTTTTCGCGACGAGAAAAACACGGACAGGAAACACGATGGGAAAAAACAGAGCAGGCTCTAAATTTTTTGCGGGCAGTTTTCTCATCGGGAAAACTGCTATGGAGCATACACACGACCGGTTTTCCCGACCAATCTAAAAAATTGCAGTTTTCTCATCGGGAAAACCGGTCGTGTGTACGGGTATTACACAGGAGGATCAATTATTTTGGAGCATCAATGACAAATATACTTTTCTATTTAGAATGTAATTGCAGAAAGCCCCCCTCAGTCTTTTACTAACCTGTTCTGGGACATTTGTCCCTCCAGCACTCACTTGGGTTCTGGAGGCTGGGTCAGGCTCTCAGGCGCACACTGAGAGGCTGAGCCAGCCGCCGGTCAGGCATCTGGGCAGGCCCCAGCATCATTGTTGGGATCCCTAGAGTGGCTCTGTGACATCATCCGACAGTGGACTCATCCGCTGTTGGCTGAATCTGGGTCAGAGGAGTGCAGAACTCCTGTGACCTACAAGAGAAGTATGGCCAAAAAAGCTTTGGCCATACTTGTTCTTTAATATAAAGATTATATATTTATCTAGCAATAAAATCTACCATGAATTCACAGAGCTAACTAACAGGGAATCTCTACTCCTATGAATTTAAACAAATTAAAAAAATATAGAAAATAATGTTGTGATAAACCAAAAACTGAAATTCTACTTACCTGTGCAATGTTAAATTCCAGTATACCAATACGGCCTATTATATTCCCCATTATAGCAACATCTGCTTCAATAGATTACTCACTCACCCCAACTGGGCTGAAAACAAAAAAAAGCATCAAAATAAAAAATAACGATTTGTTGGACTAACACAATTGCATTCATAAATGTCCTTCTTTTGAATTATCTTGTCAATACACAGCCTTGGTTACGCTCGTTCAATAACACTGCCCTGGTCAGCTATTAGAGTTTTTCCATGATGCAATATATGATTCCATGAATACATGTTGTAGCAATCATATTCTAAAAATGAACAAAGTAAAAGCATGATTAGTAAACAGAAGTATGGTCCAGGATAATACATTACCTAGCTAATTGATAATTGCTGGTAACTTTATTTTAGCTAAACATTGTAGTTATATTACTTGTTTGCTTTAACACATTTAATACATATCCTGCTTGAACAAAACAGTGGTAGAATTAAAAAGAATAATCTTTCCAACGTGGTGTCATATACACTAATAATACCATTAGCCTATCTCATCACCTGGCCATCACCTGGTTTGATCAGATAGCTTAGAGCCAATAATGGTCGGTTTTCTTATGTTCTAGACTAGGGTTGAGCGAACCTGAACTGTAAAGTTCGGGTCCGTACCGAACTTTAGCTTTTTCCCGAACCCGAACCCGGACTTTGCGCGAAAGTCCGGGTTCGGGTTCGGCAATCTAATGGTGCAGTTAGAAATGCTTCAGGGGCCAGCCAATCACCTTTTGATTAGCTGGTGTGCCCTTAGAAGCCATCATAGCCATGCCTACTAATGACATGGCTGTGATTGGTCAGTGTAACATGTGACCCAGCTTCTATATAAGCTAGAGGCACACAGCACACACGTCACTCTGCTTCAGAATAGATAGGGAGAGGATCTTGTCTGCTGCTGCTGCTTTTAGGGAGAGATTGAAAAATACATGAGTAAGTCCTGATTCTGGAATCTGAGGGAAAAGATAGAGAGACAGTGTAGTGTAGGGCCAGGTTCCTGTTGGTGCTTTCAGGGAGAGAGATATATTATATAGGAATAGGAGTCCAGATTCAGAGATATAACTCAGCGATCTGCATAGGTTTACCTGTTTGTGTTGCAGTGCAGTCTTTTTACACTGCCATGAGCCCAGTGTCAGAGAAAATCTACCTTTTATCTGCAAGCTCAGTGCACCAGCACTGCATATATTACGTTGAGAGATACACCGTTTCCATACTGTGCGTGTATTCCGCTCTTGGAAAAAGATCCATTTAGGGCAAAAAAAAAAGGCACTTTATTGTGCTCTTTTCCAAAAGACCCATTAAGGGCAAAAAAAATAAAAAATTTGCATTTTATTTTGCTCGTGCAAAAAAAGACCCGTTTAGGGCAAAAAATAAATAAAAAATTTGCACTTTAATGTACGCTTGCAAAAAGACCCATTTAGGGCCACAAAAAATATTTTGCAGTGTGTTATACATATGTGGAGGCGTGTGAAATAAACAATTTATATATAGTTTTCTTCTACTGTGCTATACTAAAAAAAAAACATTTTTTTTAATAGCATTTTCTGCAGTTCTGTAGCTGTGCGATTCAGCGGTTACGTACTGTGGGTGTGTTGTGGTCTTCCAAAAAACGCCATTTAGGGCCACAAAAAAATATTTTGCAGTGTGTTATACATATGTGGAGGTGTGTGAAATAAACAATTTCTATATAGTTTTCTTCTACTGTGCTATACTAAAAAAACAACATTTCTTTTGAAAAGCATTTTCTGCAGTTCTGTAGCTGTGCGATTCAGCGGTTACGTACTGTGGGTGTGTTGTGGTCTTCAAAAAAACGCCATTTAGGGCCACAAAAAATATTTTGCAGTGTGTTATACATATGTGGAGGTGTGTGAAATAAACAATTTCTATATAGTTTTCTTCTACTGTGCTATACTAAAAAAACAATTATTTTTTTAATAGCATTTTCTGCAGTTCTGTAGCTGTGCGATTCAGCGGTTACGTACTGTGGGTGTATTGTGGTCTTCCAAAAAACGCCATTTAGGGCCACAAAAAATATTTAGCAGTGTGTTATACATATGTGGAGGTGTGTGAAATAAACACTTTCTATATAGTTTTCTTCTACCTATGGCCAGGTGACAGATGCACATCGTAGGGGGACAGGAGTGCACTGCAAGGTAGTGAACCCTATGGCTGACTGCTGCGGATAGGAAACTGGGTGGTTGTGGAAAGCGGGACCAGAGGAGCACAACCGGGATCCTATAGGAAGCTAGAGCCAAGATTCCCCAGGGCGCGGAGTCTAAGACCCAGCAGGTCTTCTCCAGAGCCTCTAGTGGTGAGGATGTTATGCTGCAGGCTGGGTTCAGGTCGCGGCCCCTAGAGTCTCATAGCTCACGCCCCGTAGGATAAGGGGAAAAGAGGGGAAGCAGCAGCACAAGATATAAGAGTAACGAATAACAAGCTGAAGGTCAAGGGCCACAAGCAGACAAGGAAAACGAAGGACAAGCCGAAGGTCAAGGGTCACGAGCAGACAGGGATAGTCGGGGACAAGCCAAATGTATAACAGAGAGACAGACGTAGCACACGGCAGGCAGGAACCCAAACACACAATGCCTAACAAACACGTTGATCAGCAAAGCAGGCTTGCAGTGCACAGGTTAATATAGTGTTCTGTGATAGGGCCTGGGGTGGAGTCAGGCTGGGAGGAGATTATAAAGGAAGCCAGGTGAACGAGGTCTGGTCTCTAAGATGAACACATGAGGAGGAAAGGTAAGACAGACATTAATGCATATCCATGACACGGCCTTACCCAGCCATTGTTGTATTTTTGAACCAGTGTTGGCTACCTCATCCTCCTCCACCGCCGCCACCTCAACCTCCTACTCCATATGGACCTCGTCCTCCTAGGTCAAGATTATAATTTTTATTTTATTTTTTTGTAGCGCACAGATCCTTTCCCCCTAACCTGCCTTTATGTTGTTGGCTCCTCGCAGGAGGGAGAAAGGCACACCGCACTACCAGCCCGTACCCTCCTATATAAAGAGGTTGAGCGGTGTACTTGACGGGCCGTGTCCACAGCCGGAGTCAAAACTCCTCCAGAGGATGATTCTCACCTCTACTGTAGGTAGAGGCAAGTCCTTTATTTCCCAGTAAAGTCAATGTCCACACCAGCTGAAATTACAACTCTTATTCTCTCATGGCAAAATAAACTCTACTCGGATAGAAAAGGTTAGAGCAAAGAAACAGGACAGCTTAAGGTGTGGAGGAGGTCCAGGCACAAACGTAGCACATTCACTTCACTGCTTAGGTTTCTCAAACAGTTTTAGGTGCACGGTCTCTGCCACAGACCTTGAGGTTGGTCTCTGCCACAGACCGGGTGTACAAGGCCCCTGCCACGGACCTGGAGAACTTTGGTCTCTGCCACAGACCAGGGTGTATAAGGCCCCTGCCACGGGCCGGGTGAATAAGGCCTCTGATACAGTCAAGATGACCTTGAGCTTCTCCTTCTACGAACCTAGCCCATATCAAGGGGAAGACATCTCTCCAGGGAGTCAACAGACCCTTCCTTCACTGTGACTCCCGCATCGGTCCATCAGAATGATCCTCCCTTCCCTGGAACATGGTCCCCTACACGAGGCGGCACCCTAAGACTCCTCGACCCTTAGCGGACTCCAGGCGAAGGCTCTGGACTCCAGGCTTTACTCCCGCACCTAGGCCTCCATACCCAGGGCAGCAGGAACTCCAGGATAGTACCTCACCCCGGGCTAAAGGTACCCGAGATGGAACAGGAACACATGCACCCAGGCCGAAGGCACCTGGGCGTGGACCCCACTGGACATCAGCCCCCAGGCCAAAGGTCTGCCCCTTTTATATGCTCTCCCGGCATGCACAGCAGGTTCCCCGCCCCGCTGTACTACTGCCAAGAGGGGACACAAAAGGCACAGCACTGTATCGGCGGTTCAACCCTAGCCTACCATGGCAGCGCCACCTGTAGGCCGCAGGGAACTGCACACCAATACTGTCCCCCGAGGACAAAATGGTCCATGAATCCTACAGAATTAGGGTGTTTGAGCCTATTTACCACTCAAACACTTCCCTTAAATTTAGCACCCCGCTACATTTTTATTTCAAAGTATTTTATTTTCCCACTAGCTTATCCATTAAATTGAATAATTTATTCCAGAAAGGGCATATTCTGGGGCATTCCCACCATATGTGTGGCATCGTGCCGTTGAGTTTCTGAGGTTCTTAATGACTTCCCGTACCTCTTCTGCTGAAAAGGGGGCCTCCAGCATATTTTTTTTTTTTTATGTTATTTTAAGTTATTTCCCTATCCACATTTGTTTGCAGAGCACTTGCCATGCTCTTAACAACATTTTGCTGCCATTTGCAGCCCTCTAGCCCTTTCCATTACTTTTTTAGAGCCTTTTTAGTCCTTAGAAGTCCGGTCCCCACTAGACTTCAATGGGGTTCGGGTTCGGGTTAAAGTTTGGTCCCGAACCCGAACTTTTTTCCGAAGTTTGGCCGAACCCGTCGAACCCGAACATCCAGGTGTCCGCTCAACTCTATTCTAGACCCTTAATATAAAATGCAAGGTTCCCAGCAGCCATTTGCTGATGTGTGTTGGGGTAGATGGGATAGCAGGGTTAGATAGGAGTGCTATATAATGCTCCATACGGTGCTATACAGTGTTTTATTGTGCTCTACTGTGCTATAAAGAGTGCTGTATTATGCCACATTATTGTGAAGTGCTGGAGTAGAGGACAAATGTCCTCTAATCACCCCCATGGCCAGTGTCTCAATGCCAGCTTGGCAAAACTGCTGGCTTCACAGCTGGTAAATTTGGCCTCTTTGGCCTTGAAGACCATCTCAGTCCTCCACCAGCATGTTGCTAGACTATGCTGTCAGTTGTAGGGTTCACATGACTACAGACACATTCTCCAGCAAGCATGAACAGGGATGATACATCTCCTTCACAGCCCACTAAGTACATTTGCTGGTAGATGGAAAGGAGACAGGACAGGACACGCTACATGAAGAGTTCCGCACTTTGGTGATAATGACAGTGCAGTTACTCCCCTCCTCAAATGCGTTATCCTCTGGTTTCTCAGAATCACCAGACCCTAAGCGCCCCAGAGCCTATGCAACATCCCAGACAAAACTCTCCCATGCTGTTTTGCAGCTGGTATACCTGATAGGATAGGAGCTACACTGGGTCAGAGATTCTGGCAGCATTTCAGGGTCAGGTGACTGACTCTGCACCATCTTTTGCCAGGAAAAACATGTGTGATAGTGGTGGCACCAACCTGCTGGCTGACCTTCAGCAGGGAATGTTCACACACATACTGTGCCTGGCACATACCCCAAACCTGGTTGTAAAGTGGTTCCTGGCAAGGTTTCCTGGCTTTCAGGACAGATGAGTATGTGACAACTTTTGTCAGTCATACCCTGTAAGTGTTCATCTAGCAAAAATGCAGTGTCAAAATAAACTCCCTGCCATCTGCCTAATATGCAATACACCTACACATTGGAACATGACACTGACTATGCTGCAGCAGCTGCACCAGCTGCAGTGAGCCTTCAACAATTTATCTGTGCAAGTATGGGATGAGGATAGGCTCAGAGGATCTAAGGTTCTTTTTACTATGCTCGTGGCTCCTGATTCAAGGCACATGCTGAACATCTTGTCACTTTTGTAGAGGCAACCAGAATGATGAGCTGTGATGAGGCGATGATTAGCTAAAAAAATCCCTTTGGTGTTCCTGCTGTGTGGTGTAATAGACTAGGCACTGAAGGCACAGCAGCAGGAGGAATAGGAGAATTTCCTGCTGTATCAGGGCCAGCATGATCCTTTAACTATTGTCTCAACCCTGTAAGTTAGGGACAGCAAGAAGACGAGGTGGAGTACAAGGAGGAGAAGGAAAGTTGGCAGTGAAGAGGAGGAGGTGATAGGAAAGACTTCCAGGGGACGTTTCACCATTCCCAAACACTGGAAATGCAAGGGGGGGGGGGGGGGTTAGATTGTTGGAGCCAATCACACTGGTCATATGAAAAGTCTGTCCTTCCCCTTCCTGTCTTCAGACCTAGTTAAAGGCCCATGGTGGGCAGAAGAGAAGATGTTAAACACAATTCCCTGTAATTGCCACCCTTGGCTTAGGATATCGGAAGTATTTCTTTAACAAACAGTTTGCAAATATCAACACTTTGTTTGTATATATTGACGTCTAGCAGCAGCTTATTCACCCACTCCTGGGTCACCACCAGATGACAGTACTCCAGCAGTCACACTTTTAATTACACAAAAATACCCTTCAAATTAAAGTAGAACTATAGGATTTCATTTCACCATCTGTGTCCCATTGTGGATATTTCCCTTCACTTCCTGTCTCATAGCCAAACAGGAAGTGAGAGGAAATCCATGCAAATTAAGGGAATTCCTTGGGACCCCCCCAAGTCACCAGAACTAGTGTCCCCTTTAGAAGATTTCTCCTCTATTACCTTTCTGGGGACAACCCAAAATTTGGGATTTTCTTTTACTTTCACTTTGAGGCTGGGTTCACACTATCTTCGCATGTGGCTCACAGCAGGAGTCCGGTGCATCCCCGTTCACCGTTTCAGGTCCGATTTCAGCCCGAATTTTTGGCTGAATTCTGACCAAAAATCAGGCAAAAGACGCACAGGGCTCCTGTGCAAATTCGCACCAGAGCCACAGCGGAGAAATGTGAACCGGCTCCATAGAGAGCCGATTAAATCTCCTGCTATTGCGAATTGGATTGCGGAGAACCCGCATCCAATTCGCAATAGTGTGAACCCAGCCTTAATGATAATGGTAAACAGGACAAATGGAGAGGGTGAAACTCTTTGATGGGAACACAGACAATACAAACTGACAAGCGTTCTAATCCCTCTGCACTCTATCCAAAACTAAAAAAAGTTTGCCTTTAGTTATACTTTAACCTTTCACTGTAAACTTCAGACCTGCATTTCTGTAGGCATATAAATGCTTGTTTTGAATCATCAGTTCTCTAGGTGATCGGCTGTAACAACAGCAATTGCTCCATGTTATTTTTCCTCCTATCTTTTTGGTCACCTTCAAGCTCCACAACAGCACAGCTAAACAGGACTAATGCTTCAAATCATCTGGCACTTCCCATGTCTCCTTCAGTATATTGGGCAGGAACTTGTTAAAGTTCCTGTTTCCTATCTGTGGTTAAGGAGCAAAGTCCATGTGGATTGTGCACTGTCTGTCTGTTCTGTAGGGCTATTTACAGAATTTCTAACAGGTTATGAGCCCAGGCATAGCCGAGGAACCTACCCAGAGAAAAGCTGAGAACCCAGTCATAGCCAGCTACAGCAAATAGCGCAAGATACAGTAACAGAAAGAAGACTTCAACAGAATAAAAGAAAATGGCCAGTAACACAGCTGCAACAAAACTTAGCAAATCTGACAAACCAATGAAATTCAAAATGAAAATGCTGCTAATAAGAGAAGGTACTGTACATGAAAATGTATAAATTAAGTCAGGCCAGAACACCCTTTAGATGAGTGGACAGAGAGACCAAAGAGCTCAGAGCACAATCTCTCTTGGCATAGAAGATGATCAAATCATTCATACTGTATATGTAAGTGTGAAACTGCTTAAGAAATGTGTAAAGGATTACTAAAGGTGCATGAAAGCGATAAACTGCATTTCATTAGAAAACTAAACCAAACCAAGCTGAAGAAAGGACGGGATATGAAGGTTTACATAAGGCACACCTTGGAAATGGTTGAACGCCTAATGCCCTGTACACACAATCGGATTTCCGATGGAATAAAATCCGATGGATTTTTCCATCGGAATTCCGATCAAGCTGACTTTCATCAGTCTTGCCTACACACCATCAGTCAAAAATCCGACCGTCCCAAACGCTGTGACATAAAACACTGCGAAGAGCCGAGAAAAATTAAGTTCAATGCTTCTGAGCATGCGTAGACTTGATTCTGAGTATGCGTGGGTTTTTTCTCCGATGGAGTTCCACACAGACGATCGGAATTTGCTATTGTTTTTCTTTCCATCTGTAAAATTTAAAACATGTTCTATTTTTTTATACCGATGGAAAAAAGACCGATGGGGCCCACACATGATCAGTTTGTCCGATGAAAAAAGTCCATCGGTCTTTTTTCATCAGAAAAACTGATCGTGTGTACGCGGCATAAGAGGTGTAGGAGAAGAAAAGATTTTCATGTTGCCTCACTAATACTGAGTGGCTTACCAGAAAGTTATGAAATGCTTGTCACAGCACTTGAGGCACATCCAGATGATGAACTGACATTGGAATATGTTAAGGAAAAGCATGTGGATGAATATGAGTGTAAAACAGAAAGCATTAATAGTGACAGTGCTTCTGTCACAGAGTCTGCTTTAAAGACGGAATAAAAACAGTAAAATGCAACAAGAAACGCATGAATGTTTTGTGTGCAAGAAACAAAGTAATTTAAAAGCAGACGACAGAATCTGGAAAGCTAGAATGCAAAAACAAACTAAATGACAAAAAGGCCAAAAGTGTAAAGGAAGAAACTGATCTTGCTTCAGATAATGAATACGTTTTTCAATTCAAAAGATGCACCTCATATTTGCAGGCATGTCGTGTTGATTCAAGAGCTACGAGTCACACGACAAATGACAGAAATGTCTTTATTCACCTTGACCAGTGTCAAGAAAAAAAAATGAAAAAAATCACCACAGCTAATGGGCAAATAATGGAACCAGAAGGAAAAGGAGACGGTTTTCTTTACTATCCTATTTCCCAGAGTGTCACCTGAAAGATACTTGTGAAAAATTTCCTATATTTCCCTGCTCTTGAAAGTAATCTTTTGTCAGTGAAGAAGCTCATAAATCATAAAAAGGCAATGTAATGACCTTCCAAGATGACAGTTGTGCCATCACAAAAGGGAATATCTTAATTGCAAAGGCTAAAATTGCAAATGAACTGTATCAGTTGAACTGCAATGAGGTGGTTAATACTGTCAAGGAGGATTTTTTATTTTTTTTACAAAAAAATATCTGAAAAGTGTGGCGTGCATTTGTATTCACCCCCCCAGTCAATATTTTGTAGAACCACGTTTCGCTGCAATTACAGTTGCAAGTCTTTTCGGGAATGTCTCCACCAGCTTTGTAAATCTAGAGAGTGCCATTTTTGCCCACTCTTCTTTGCAAAATAGCTAAAGCTCTGTCAGATTGGATGGAGAGCATCTGTGAACAGCAATTTTCAAGTTTTGCCACAGATTCTTAATTGGATTGAGGTCTGGACTTTGACTGGGCCATTCTAACACATGGATATGCTTTGATCTAAGGCCCCATGCACACGAGACGCTGTTATTTGCTGTTGAACGCGCGTTCAGAGGCAGTTGGACGCTTTTTTCAACTGCTCCTGAACCCATTCAATGTTATCCTATGTGTCCATGCACACACTCTCGTTTTTTGGCGTTTACAAGCAGTTGCGTTTAACCTCGTTTTTCCAGAAGCAAAAAAATGGGTTCAGACGCAAAAGTTTTCACGTTTCAGACGCTAAACGCTGCTAAACGCGGCTAAACGCGGTACCGGCGTTTTGCCGCGTTTGCGTTTATAAGCATTTTTAAAGGTGACCTATTTTTTAACATTAGAAATCTCAAAAATGATGGCAAATGATGAAAAACTATTAAAAAATATAAAAGAAAACTGTAATTGCTTGCATCGCATTGTGGACAATCCACAACTTGTGGCAGGTAAAGTGGCAAGTGGACAATCAACAACTTGTGTCAGGTGATGTGGCCAGGTGACGTGGCCAGGTGACGTGGCAAGTGGACAATCCACAGCTTGTGGCAGGTGACGTGGCCAGGTGACGTGGCAGGTGACGTGGCAGGTAACGTGGCCAGGTGACGTGGCCAGGTGACGTGGCAAGTGGACAATCCACAACTTGTGGCAGGTGACGTGGCCAGCTGACGTGGCAGGTAACGTGGCCAGGTGACGTGGCAGGTAACATGGCCAGGTGACGTGGCCAGGTAACGTGGCAAGTGGACAATCCACAACTTGTCGCAGGTGACGTGGCACGTGATGTGGCAAGGTGACGTGGCAAGTGGACAATCCACAACTTGTGGCAGGTGACGTGGCCAGGTGACGTGGCCAGGTGACGTGGCAGGTGACGTGGCAAGTGGACAATCCACAACTTGTGGCAGATGATGTGGCAAGTGATACGCTAAATACAAGTACACTGCTGCTCTCTCAGCTGCTGCTACTCACTCTGGTCTCACAAACTGGCTGAAATGGTTAAAATTTACTGTTTTTTGAGCTTAGGGAGGGTCTATGATGAAACGCTTATAAACGCAAACGCGGTTAAACGCCGCTAAACGCGGCCGCAAACGCGGCAAAACGCGCGTTTATAAACGCCGGTTTCAGCGTTTAAAAACGTGTGTTCAGCAGAGTTTGCACCTGCGTCTCCTGTGCATGGGGCCTAAAACATTCAGCAACAGCTGGAGGGCCATAGTTTGAAGATCCCTGATCTAAATCATTCCATTGTAGATCTGGCTGTATGTTTAGGGTCAATGTCCTGCTGGAAGGTGAACCTCCGCCCCAGTCTCAAGTCTTTTGCAGAATCTAACAGGTTTTCTTCTAAGATTGCCCTGTATTTGGCTCCATCCATCTTCCCGTCAACTCTGACCAGATTCCCTGTCCCTGCTGAAGAATGTAATACAAGATTTCCCCTTGGAAATGGGACTTTGTAGGCACAGATTGTAAAACACGTATGTTTAAAAATGATTTAATTTGGGTTCTCACAAGAGAAAAACTACAAACTGTTATCTCGGTGGTACAGGGATCCAGTCACAGTGAATAGGATGTACCCCAATTCTCTGGATGCTTGCTGGCGATGTCACAGAGGAAAAGGCTCTTACATTCACGTGTGGTGGGAGTGCGACCGGGTTTGCCCATTCTGGGACAAGGTTTTTGGTATAAATAATGATTTATACAATGTCTCTCTGGTGCCCTCTCCTTTAGTGGCTCTTTTATCCATATTACCAAGACACATTAAATCTCACAAGAAAAACCTCCCCAGATTATTTTTATCCGCAGCCCGCCATGTCATATCGCAATACTGGAAAACATAGACCATCCCCCCTATCACTGGATGGATAGACGTCCTCAACGACACTATGCTCATGGAAGAGATGCAGGCAAAGATAGGGGATAAGTGGGACAGCCACAAACAGTTATGATACCTATGGCTTCACCACTCATCCTCGAACCTCCTCCTCAATACAATTTCCACTTGAGGAAAAGGTCCTCGATTGAATTATACTGAGTTCCCCCATCCCCTCCCCATCCCCTGCGCTCCCCGCTTCTTCTAGTCCCTGTTCCCATACCCCCTCTCATCCGACAGTCAGCATAAATGTTACTTGTTGCAGGCAGTGTCTTAAGGAAAGTAGATGCTGTGTTGTAGGTTATTGGGTTGCTCATAACTGTTTAAAGCATTTATGTACATATGTTTTATAATGTTTTGTATGATGGGAGGTATGTGTGAACCGCTTACCCTGATCCCCCCCCCCTATTTTTATTTTCTTCATTCTGTAACCCCCCCTATCCTACTCATCTTATTGTTACCTTTTAAAACGAAAAAAAATATTTAATTTTGTTTTCGTATCAAAAATAAAGTATCGTTGAGAGTAACAAACATGTATATATGAATATAAAAACATAGAATGTTGGGTAATTTTATATACACCATTAGATGCACATATAGCATGGAAAAATCAAAATCCAAACACATCTATAGTGTTAACATAGAAATATACTAATATGCAATCGTATTTCCTACGCGTTATGAAGTACAGTGGACTCCTTCTTCAGGGATAGTCCGATATGCAGTTAAAGTTATAGTACCGTGTTTCCCCAAAAATAAGACCTACCCCGAAAATAAGACCTAGCGTTATTTTCTAGGAGGGCTGCAATATAAGCCCTACCCCGAAAATAAGCCCTAGTTTAAAATGCTTGTAACATCCTATAATCCACTCTATTACAGTTGTATATAATGTACAATGTGTGTGTTTCTGTAATATAATTGCGGGGAAGAGAGCTCCGGCAGGTCACAGAAGCGCAGAACTGCACTATAACGAAGGTATTTGGCAGAATTATATTACAGAAGCACACACATTGTACATTATATACTACTGTAATAGAGTAAATTATAGGATTTTACAAGCATTTTAACTCAGTTCCCACTGGGGATTCCTGTCCGGAAGGGAGAGAGAGGGGGAGAGAAGACAGCACATTACATGGTAAGACCTACCCCGAAAATAAGCCCTACTGTGTATTTTGTTGCCAAAATTAATATAAGACCCGGGCTTATTTTCGGGGAAACATGGTAGTAATATGTCCAATGATAAAACAGGGCCCAACAGGAAACAAGAAGAGATGGCCAGACTGGCCTGAAATTATGATATAGAAAGCTTCGAAAGATATCTAGCTGGTCGGTGGAGGGGAAGGCGCAATTCTTACCCTAGCGCAAACCAGGACCGGGACAGCAAAACTAAACAATGCTATATTGACTTCACAAGGTGCAGGTTTATATACAAAAATGGCTGATCTCTTATTCATTCCAATGAAAGGAAAGGAAGGCCAGCAAGTAGAGAGTTAAGTAACATACACACAGGGAAGTGAAGGCTGCTGATAAATTGGATGCTTCAAACACTCCCTGTATAACCCAGCATGAATGGCATAGAAGGTGAATGGCCACCTGAACATAGGAAGTCAGCAGTGTCCTGCCTCCGTGATGTATCACCACTGTCCCTGCTGAAGAAAAGCATGGCGTGTTCAGGGTGATGTGCAGTATTAGTTTTCTGCCACACATAGCGTTTTGCTTTTAGGCCAAAAAGTGAAATTTTGGTCTCATCTGACCAGAGCACTTTTTTCCACATGTTTGCTGTGTCACCCACATGGCTTCTCGCAAACTGCAAACAGGACTTCTTATGGCTTTCTTTTAACAAAGGCTTTCTTCTTGCCACTCTTCCATAAATGCCAGATTTGTGGAGAGCACGACTAATAGTAGTAGCCTCCCTCCTGAGCTGTGGATCTCTGCAGCTCCTCCAGAGTTACCATGGCCTCTTGGCTGCTTCTCTGATTAATGCTCTCCTTGCCTGGCTTGTCAATTTAGGTGGACGGCCATGTCTTGAGAAAAAAGGGGATCTGGTCTGATGCAACCACTCAAACACCTCCATCCCTAAACAATGAACAGAAAAGCAAAAAATGCATGTCGCCCTGGGACTTTGAGTGAGGTGAGAGAGTTAGGCACATGCTCACACAGATGCATAATAAAAACAATTTATTGGTAACAGATGCTGTAGAAACAAAATGGAGACAACAATGATTGTGCGGCACCCGGCATTGGCTAAATGTAAAACATCATAAGTACAGATAATTGTGAATACATAGCAAATATAATACATCCTTGAACAATATGATGACGAATGATAGCTGAGCCAGTGCATACATGCACATAGACAAGGTTACTTGAACAAATATTGTTGTATAAAAAGCATTATAAAAGCTTGTTGGGGAGAGTAAGGTCCTCAATGCATGCAGATATACAAAAACGCATCATTATGCCCTACGCGTTTTGCAAGATTCCACTCGCTTCCTCAGGGGCTGATGCATGGTAGTTGTATCTGTTGTGGAAATAAGGACAGTAAAAATATGTTGGTAATAGTTGGGGTCAATGGGAAATGGTGAGTAGAGAGGGTCAGAAAGGGACAAACGACCCCATACTCACCAATGCCTTGGGTTGACTAGCCGATCGCTGGCTGCCGAGATGGAGGCATATGATATATCCAGCTCGGGAGCTGAGGGGACGAAACAATGGAGTACCATCCACAGGGAGGATTCGGATGAATAGCATAGTCTATGCGGAGGTGTCTGACCAGTGGTCACAGAAAGCCCACCTTGGAAAAGTCTGGAAAAGCTGTGACAATGCACACATGTCAATTGATTGACAAACTGCATGTGACAAAATCAAATGCATGCAAACAAACGCATGAAAAATGCGTTTGGACGGCCATGTCTTGGTAGGTTTGCAGTTGTGCCATACTTTTTCCTTCCTTGGATGATGGATTGAACAGTGTGTTCAAAGAGATGTTAGAAGCTTGGGATATTTTCTTATAACCTAACCCTACTTTAAACTTCTCCACAACGTTATCTCTGACCTGTCTGATGTGTTCCTTGGCCTTCATGATGCTGTTTGTTCACTAAGGTTCTCTAACAAACCTCTGAGGGCTTCACAGAACAGCTGTATTTATACTGATATTAAATTACACACAGGTGTACTCTATTTACTAATTAGGTGACTTCTGAAGGCAATTGGTTCCACTAGATTTTAGTTAGGGTTATCAGAGTAAAAAGGGATGAATACAATTGCACTTTTCAGATATTTATTTGCAAAGCATTTTGAAAACCATTTATCATTTTCCTTCCACTTCACAATTATGTGCCACTTTGTGTTTGTCTGTCACATAAAATCCTAATAAAATACATTTACGTTTTTGGTTGTTGCATGACAAAATGTGGAAAATTTCAAGGGGTATGAATACTTTTTCAAGGCACTGTACTACACATTGCTTGAGTACTTTGGTTATGTTATTTGGACGTGTGTAGCATGCCCAAGGTCCAACTGGTTTTATCTTTAGCAAATACTATGAAATCTATCTTAGAAAGGGTTTTCATACAGTACCAAGCAGGGCTTTTTTTGAGCAATGGAGCAAAAGAGCAATTTTGAGGGACAATTCAGTGCTCTATCACAGAACTATACCCTCCATCTCTACACAGAGGACCTGATAGGGAACTATATTAGATTTAAAGCATCAGCACTAAGCCCACAAATAAAAATAAAAAGGATATTTGCTGTGTTGGTTAGTCATCACTAGGTTTACAATAATTAGCCAACAGGTAAAAGAAAATAAATACCGTATTTTTCGCACCATAAGACGCACTTTCCCCCCCCCCCAAAAAAATAGAAGAAAGTGTCCCTGCGTCTTATGGAGCGAATACTAAGCAGGCTCCGCCCCCACCGCTGTGTCAGAATACAGACACTCGGCTTCTTCTCTGTGGAGGAGAGATGACAGGATGTGAGGCAGATCCTTGCAGGGGCATACCAAGGGGGAGGCAGTCTGCCCCAGGTGCCAAAACATGGGGGGTGTCAGTGGTGTTGCTATAATGGTGCGCTCCGCACCCAGGTGAGTTGACACCCGCCAGATGTGACCCCATCCTGCAAGTGACAAGAGCCCTGGATAGCTTTTTTTTTTCAGCTGGAACACCCCCGCCTCCGTGGTCTGGTCCAGTCTCACTTCCTGCCTCTCTCCACTCGCCGCTGCAAACTATGTCCTCAGTCCTCCTTCCTAGCTGCTGCCCGGGTGTATCTGACACTGAGAGCCAGCCAGAGGGGGTTGTGGATTGTAATGGCAGTGTCCTCCACTGCCTGAGGTGAGCTGGTGATAAGGGGGTGGGAGGTGTGGGCTGGCATGGTATCCACTGTCCATCACCTGAGCTGTTGTGATATGAGAGGCTGAAGGGATGTTTGTGTCTGCCCTGCCACCCTGAGCTGATCTGGGAAGGGGGGGGGGGGGTTTCTGTGTGTCCACCACCACCCAGGTATAGTGTAGCTGAGCTGATTTGATAGGGGGGGCTGGTATTGCTGTGTGTCCACCACCCACCACCAGTAGTAATATAATATTAAATATTTTAGTACAGCATTTGTTTCAGAATATTTTTTTTCTTGTTTTTCTCCTCTAAAACCTAGGTGCGTCTTATGGTCAGGTGCGTCTTATGGAGCGAAAAATACGGTACTTGCTTTGCTGATTGGTTCAAACCTAAAAGCATAAACACCAATGATGACAATAGCATTAAAAAAAGATGTAGAGGTACAGCAATGCAGACATTTGATACCTAAAGCACCACGTTCACAAAAAAGGACAATCATACTCTCCATTCAAACCCAAAACAGAAATACGATTTCCAATTTTCGTGTCAACATTGCTTCTTTTTTTCAATAGGATCTTTTCCCTATCGCCTAACAATTAATGCAATATGTCTGCTCAGCCTGAGGTAAGATGCAGGCTGTGCTTGAGTAGGGGGTGTGTTCAAGAGCCAGACTGTGATTTAGAGGGAGTGTGTGCCAGATGTAGTCTGTGCTTGATCGGGGGGTATGGTGGCTAAACAAACTACCCAATACAGGAATGCTGTGTATCTGCACAGTGCCCTGTACATCTGAATGGCCATGCACAAACAGATCAGCTTCTGTTCTTTGTGTGGTCTGTTTAGAACAAGGAAGAATATTGACTGGCAGGGTCAACCAGGTACTTCAGATGGAAGAAGTACATGAAAATGATAGAGACTATTATTTATAAAGTACACATATGTGAATACACACAAATAGAAAAATATATATATATTTGGGGTAACACAGTTTAATCATGTTGATTTGTAAAGAAGAAATATTCATAACTATCTCTATGTTAGTCACAGGTGCTTTGGACTGAGCCATGTTTTGAAGCAGGAGCTCTCTAAGTTAATATCTCTCCACCATCTCGGTCCACTCACACCCCAGATAGCATTTTTGCTTACTCTCCTCCAGCCCCGTTTTCTTACTTAAAGTATAAGTCCACCCTAATGCCCCATACACACGATCATTTTTAATGTCATTTTTAAAACTGACGTTTTTCTCGTCATTTTTTTTCTTGTTTCCTCTCAAGCCTGTCTTGCGTACACACCATCATTTTAAAAAATGTTCAAGAAAAGCGCAGTGACGTACACCACGTATGACGGCACTATAAAGGGGAAGTTCCGTTCGAATGGCGCCACCCTTCATGTTAGTAAAGTTTGTTGAGAGACGATTCGCTCTTTTCAGTCTAGTGCTTTTCAGTCCGTTACAGCGTGACGAATGTGCTATCTCCATTACGAACGCTAGTTTTACCAGAACGAGCCCTCCCGTCTCATACTTGATTCTGAGCATGCGCATTTTTTTTCACGTCGTTAAAGCATACACACTATCGTTTTTCACGTCGTTAAAAAAAACGACATGAAAAACGACGTGAAAAAAGAGAGCATGTTCGAAAATTTTAATGCCCGTTTTTCACGTCGTTAAAAATGCTCTGGAGCATACACACGATCATTTTTAATGGCCATTTTTTTTAATGGCATTTTTAACGGCATGAAAAATGATCGTGTGTATGGGGCATAATACTAAAATCCCTGCATCTACAGACATCCACGATCTAACACTAACCTAGTCCCGGAAAGAAGAATTCAGTATACATACCTTTTCTGAAGCGGATCTGACCCGATCCCATGCTGAGCTGTCAGCTGCGGCTTCTCTGTGGAGGCGGGTGCAGAGGAGGCAGCCGACAACAGAAGCCCATAGTAAGTCTATGGGTGACGTCACTCCCCATTCATTTCACAGCTGTTGTCAGCTGACGGTTGTGTCCTCTGCAGAGCTTCTGCAGCTGGAAACCGGACCTGCTCAGTTTCAGAAAAGGTATGTATACTAATCTCTTACAGGGCTGGATAGGTTAGTGTTAGATCATGGATATCTGTAGATGCAGGGATTTTAGTGTCAGGGTGGACTTCTACTTTAATCATTTTCCTATTCCGTCTTCTCTGGTTACTAGGGATGAGCTTCAAGTTCGAGTCAAACTCATGTTTCGACTCGAACATTGCCTGTTCGCCCGTTCGCCGAACAACGAACAATTTGGGGTGTTCGCGGCAAATTCGAAAAGTCTATGGAAGAAATCTAAAGTGCTAATTATAAAAGCTTATATGCAAGTTATTGTCCTAAAAAGTGTTTGGGGACCCGGGTCCTGCCCCAGGGGACATGTATCAATGCAAAAAAAAGTTTTAAAAACTGACGTTTTTTTAGGAGCAGTAATTTTAATAATGCTTAAAGTGAAACAATAAAAGTGAAATATTCCTTTAAATTTCGTACCTGGGGGGTGTGTATGATATGCATGTAAAGTCGCGCATGTTTCCCATGCTTAGAACTGTCCCTGCACAAAGTGTCATTTTTGAAGGAAAAAAAGTAATTTAAAACTCACTCGCGGCTATTAATGAATTGTCGGCTCCCGGCAATACATAGAAAAGTCATTGATAAAAAAAAAAAAAGCGTGGGGGTTCCCTCAAATTCAATTACCAGGCCCTTCAGGTCTGGAATGGATATTAAGGGGAACCCGCCGCAAATTTTAAAAAAAATGGCATGGGGTTCCCCCCAAATATCCATACCAGGCCCTTCAGATCTGGCATGGATTTTAAGGGGAACTCCACCCCAAATTTAAAAAAAATGGCGTGGAGTCCCCCCAAAAATCCATACCAGACCCTTATCCGAGCACGCAACCTGGCCGGCCGCAGGGGAAGAGGGGGGGGACGAGAGAGCGCCCCCCCTCCCTCCTGAACCATACCAGGCCACATGCCCTCAACATGGGGAGGATGTCCCCATGTTGATGGGGACAAGGGCCCCATCCCCACAACCCTTGCCCGGTGGTTGTGGGGGTCTGCGGGCAGGGGGCTTATCGGAATCTGGAAGACCCCTTTAACAAAGGGGACCCCCCGATCCCGGCCCCCCCCCTATGTGAATTGGTAAGGTGTACATTGTACCCCTACCATTTCACGAAGAAAGTGTCAAAAAATGTAAATAAAAACACACAAACACCTTGGAAAAGTCCTTTATTAAAAAAAAAAAAACATTCCAGTGATGAAATCCAGTGTCTCGCGGCGATCCCGAT
This sequence comes from Rana muscosa, assembly GCA_029206835.1. Classification (NCBI taxonomy): domain Eukaryota; kingdom Metazoa; phylum Chordata; class Amphibia; order Anura; family Ranidae; genus Rana; species Rana muscosa. The sequence goes on from CM055121.1 coordinate 78,866,682, forward strand.
GTCCAGCGCTGTCCATCATTGGTTGTGCCTGAGCAGACCTGATGGGGGACTTCCTCCGCAGTGTTTTAAATGTATAGACCCGCCCCTTCTAAAGTTCCCCATCAGGTCCGCTCAGCGGACCAGATGCGGAACGCGAGAAGGGGTGGTCTATTCATGTATTACACAGCGAACTAAGTTCCCCATCAGGTCCGCTCAGCGGACCAGATGCGGAACGCGAGAAGGGACAGGTCTATTCATGTATTACACAGCGAACTAAGTTCCCCATCAGGTCCGCCCCCTCGGTATATCCGACCCTGCCTACGTCATTGGCCTGAGCGGGGAACTTCCTTCACTGTGTAATTTAAATTTACACAGTGAAGGAAGTTTCCCGCTCAGGCCAATGACGTAGGCGGGGTCTGACATACCGAGGGGGCGGACCTGATGGGGAACTTTGTTCGCTGTGTAATACATGTATAGACCCGCCCCTTCTCATGTTCCGCATCAGGTCCTCAGCCTTACATCGAGTCATTGGCTGAGCGGACCTGATGGGGAACTTGAGAAGGGGCGGGTCTATACATGTATTACAAAGTGAGAGAAGTTCCCCATCAGGTCCGCCCCCTCGGTATGTCGGACCCCGCCTACGTCATTGGCCTGAGCGGGAAACTTCCTTCACTGTGTAAATTTAAATTACACAATGAAGGAAGTTTCCCGCTCAGGCCAATGACGTAGGCGGGGTCGGACATACCGAGGGGGCGGACCTGATGGGGAACTTCGTTCGCTGTGTAATACATGAATAGACCCGCCCCTTCTCGCGTTCCGCATCTGGTCCGCTGAGCGGACCTGATGGGGAACTTTAGAAGGGGCGGGTCTATACATTTAAAACACTGCGGAGGAAGTTCCCCATCAGGTCCGCTCAGGCACAACCAATGACGGACAGCGCTGGACATCAGGATCGCCGCGGGACACTGGATTTCATCGCTGGAATGTTTTTTTTTTTTTTAATAAAGCACTTTTCCAAGGTGTTTGTGTGTTTTTATTTACATTTTTTTACACTTTCTCCGTGAAATGGTAGGGGTACAATGTACCCCTTACCAATTCACATGGGGGGGCGGGATCTGGGGGTCCCCTTTGTTAAAGGGGTCTTCCAGATTCCGATAAGCCCCCTGCCCACAGACCCCCACAACCACCGGGCAAGGGTTGTGGGGATGAGGCCCTTGTCCCCATCAACATGGGGACATCCTCCCCATGTTGAGGGCATGTGGCCTGGTACGGTTCAGGAGGGAGGGGGGCGCTCTCTCGTCCCCCCTCTTCCCCTGCGGCCGGCCAGGTTGCATGCTCGGATAAGGGTCTGTTATGGATTTTTGGGGGGACTCCACGCCATTTTTTTTAAAATTTGGGGTGGAGTTCCCCTTAAAATCCATGCCAGATCTGAAGGGCCTGGTATGGATATTTGGGGGGAAGCCCACGCCATTTTTTTTTAAATTTGCGGCGGGGTTCCCCTTAATATCCATTCCAAACCTCCCCCACGCTTTTTTTTATTTTTTATCAATGACTTTTCTATGTATTGCCGGGAGCCGACAATTCATTAATAGCTGCGAGTGAGTTTTAAATGACTTTTTTTCCTTCAAAAATGACACTTTGTGCAGGGACAGTTCTAAGCACAGGAAACATGTGCCACTTTACATGCATATCATACACACCCCCCAGGAACGAAATTTAAAGGAAAATTTCACTTTTATTTTTTAATTTTAAGCATTATTAAAATCACAGCTCCCGTAAAAAGGTCTATTTTTTAAACCTTTTTTTGCATTAATACATGTCCCCTGGGGCAGGACCCGGGTCCCCAAACACTTTTTAGGACAATAAATTGCATATTAGCCTTTATAATTAGCACTTTAGATTTCGAACGTTCAAGTCCATTGTATTTAATAGGGTTCTAAAGTTCACGCGAACATTCTGTCTGTTCACAGGTTCTGGTGCGAACCGAACAGGGGGGTGTTCGGCTCATCCCTGCTGGTTACTAATTTCCAACCCACCAGTGCAGAAATTATCCAAAAAGTGTGTGAGTGGCATGGGCCTTGTAAGATGTATTGTCAGGGATCACTGGGCTCACATATAACACATTTGTGGCTAGCAAGCTGTTTAATCTTTGATGAAATTGACAGAAGTCTCTCAATAAAAAGTAAATAAGCATGTACAGTGCCTTGAAAAAGTATTCATACCCCTTGAAATTTTCCACAATTTGTCATGTTGCAACCAAAAACATAAATGTATTTTATTAGGATTTTATGTGATAGACCAAAACAAAGTGGCACATAATTGTGAAGTAGAAGGAAAAAAAAAAAATGTTTTTCAAAATGTTTTACAAATAAATATCTGAAAAGTATAGCGTGCATTTGTATTCAGCCCCCTTTACTCTGATACCCCTAACTAAAATCTAGTGGAACCAATTGTATTCAGAAGTCACCTAATTAGTAAATAGTCCACCTGTGTGTAATTTAATCTTAGTATAAATACAGCTGTTCTGTGAAGCCCTCAGAGGTTTATTAGAGAACCTTAGTGAACAAAAAGCATTATGAAGACCAAGGAACACACCAGACAGGTCATGGATAAAGTTGTGGGAAGTTTAAAGCAGGGATAGGTTATAAAAAAAATATTCCAAGCTTTGAGCATCTCAAGGAGCACTGTTCAATCCATCATCCAAAAATGGAAAAAAAAAACATGTGGAAGAAAGTGCTCTGGTCAGATGAGACCAAAATTTTACTTTTTAACCTAAAGGCAAAACGCTTTGTGTGGCGCAATACTAACACTGCACATTACCCTGAACACACCCTCCCCACCGTGAAAGATGGTGGTGGCAGCATCATGTTGTGGGGATGCTTTTCTTCAGCAGGGACATGAAAGCTGGTCAGAGTTGATGGGAAGATGGATGGAGCCAAATACAGGGCAATCTTAGAAGAAAACCTTTTAGAGTCTGCAAAAGACTTGAGACTGGGATGGAGGTTCACCTTCCAGCAGGACATTGACCCTAAACATACAGCCAGATCTACAATGGAATGATTTAGATCAGGGATCTTCAAACTATGGCCCTCCAGCTGTTGCAGAACTACACGTCCCATGAGGCATTGTAAAACTCTGACATTCACAGACATGACTAGGCATGATGGGAATTGTAGTTCCTGAACAACTGGAGGGCCGTAGTTTGAAGACCCCTGATTTACCAAACCTAAGCAAGACTTGAAAATTGCTGTTCATATGCCCTCCATCCAATCTGACAGAACTTGAGCTATTTTGCAATGAAGAATGGGAAAAAATGTCACTCTCTAGATGTGCAAAGCTGGTAGAGACATACCCTAAAAGACTTGCAGCTGTAATTGCAGCGAAAGGTGGCTCTACAAAATATTGACTACATTTTTGGTTGTAACATGACAAAATATGGAAAATTTCAAGGAGTATGAATACTTTTTCAAGGCACTGTATGGACAAGCACAACAAAAGAAATTCAAGTAAACAATGCATCTTTGAATCAATTTGTATTTGGAAAATAATGCATACAGTGAAATCAAAGTATTCCGCTTCATCCGCATTTGTTTGCTTGTAAGCTTCAAGTGTTTGTATGTCTGTGAAAGTTGGATCTTTCCTTCCTGCTCCCGCTTGTTATGACTTTTTATGCTGGCTAGAAAACTCTGTTTTCTTTCTATCTCCACCAGGCTCAAAGGTATATCATAGTTACCATAAAGTAGAAAGGCCAAAAATTGAAAAAATAAGGACGTGTACAGATTATATGACACTTGGAGCTTACAAGAGGATTAAGCGTCGTACACACGACCGCTTTTCTCGGCAAGAAATGACAAGAAAACTGTTGGGAGAGCTTTCTTGCCGAGAAAACCGTGCATGTGTACGAGGCTTTCAGGTTTCTCATCAAGAAAACTGCCCAGAATCCCGACGAGAAAAATAGAGAACCTGCTCTCTATTTTCTCGTCGGGATTCACGTGGGCCTGTTTCCCGATGAGAAAACTGTGTGTGTGTATGCGGCAACAAACTTACCTGTCCTCCGGTAAGCCTGCGCATGCTCGAAATTACTTTGACGCATGCGCGGTAGCTTCCTAGGCATAGGTAGGGTGTAGCAAGATGGCGGCGGCGGCATCGAATGTGACAAGCACATGCTCGTCGTAGTCGATGACGTCACCGCGTTCGTTCTATTCAAAAGAACTGCGGTTCTTTTGAATGGAGTGTGTGTACACTCGGCCGGGACAAGATTCTTGTCAAGAATCTCATGAGGAAAAACGACGGGTTTTTTCCTGACGAGAATCTCGGCCGTGTGTACTAGGCTTTGGTCTTAATGAACAGAGGCTATAGCCTAGTACACACGGCTGAGAATCTCGTCAGGAAAAAACCCGTCGTTTTTCCTGACGAGATTCTTGACAAGAATCTTGTGCCGGCCAAGTGTACACGTGTACGATTCAAAAGAACCGCCGTTCTTTTGAATGGCACAAACGCGGTGATGTCATCAAACACTGCCGTCGCCGCCATCTTGCTTTACCCTACCTATGCCTTGGAAGCTACCGCGCATGCGTCAAAGTCATTTCAAGCATGCGTGGGTTTCCATGGAGGCAGGTAAGTATACACACGCTCGGGTTTCTCGACGGGAAACAGGCCAACAAGAATACCGATGAGAAAATAGAGAGCAGGATCTCTATTTTTCTCGTCGAGATTCTGGGCAGATTTCACGACGAGAAACCTAAAAGCCTCATACACACGCACGGTTTTCTCGGCAAGAAAGCTCTCCCAGCAGTTTTCTTGTCGTTTCTTGCCGAGAAAACCGGCCGTGTGTACGAGGCTTATATCTCAGAAATGCATTGGCTTTGACATCATAAAATGTACAATCTTCCAAATAAAGTGGATTTAAGTACAATAGTATAGTTCAGGCATAATCTATTTTAGTGTTAACAGTCCAGAGACAGAAATTATACATTTTAAAATTATATTTACAATTGAGCATTATACCAGCTCACGTGCTAAGAAAAGGTGACCTGTTTAAGGGAAACTAGGTGCCTCTATAAGGCTGCATTCACACCTGAGCGTTTTGTAGCCTGAATCCTGAAGCTACAAAACGCTAGAGGGGGAAAAAACATTATTCTCTATGGAGATGGTTCACATCTCCACTCCAAAACGCCTGAAGCCGAACGCCTTGAAGCTCAAACAAGTTCCGGACCCTTTTTTGCCGCGCGAATCGGGCAGATTTGGGCATTTTAGGAGTCATAGAATATAATGGAAACGCTCGATTCAAGCGTTTAGCGCGACAACGAGCGTTTTGACGGGCACAAATTTGCGCGATAAAACGCCGGTAAAAACGTCGGTAAAACCGCTCAAAGCGCTACGCTCAGGTGTGAATGCAGTCTCAATGCCAAAGGAATCGGCTTTTTGTTATCTACTGCAGAATGTCATGGGAAAGTCCACCATAAGACTGCATTCACACCTGAGCGTAGCGCTTCAAGCGTTTTTACCGACGTTTTTACCGGCGTTTTGTTGCGCGAATTTGCGCCCGTCGAAACGCTCGTTGTCACGCTAACGCTGCATTCACACCTGAACGTTTTGTAGCCTGAAGCTACAAAACGCTAGAGGGGGAAAAAAACATTATTCTCTATGGAGATGGTTCACATCTCCACTCCAAAACGCCTGAAGCCGAACGCCTGAAGCTCAAACAAGTTCCGGACCCTTTTTTAGAATAGAATGTAATGGAAACGCTCAATTCAAGCGTTTAGCGCGACAACGAGCGTCTCGACGGGCGCAAATTTGCGCGACAAAATGCCAGTAAAAACGACGGTAAAAACGCTCGAAGCGCTACGCTCAGGTGTGAATGCAGTCTAAGCGCTTGAATCGAGTGTTTCCATTACATTCTATGACTCCTAAAATGCCCAAATCTGCCCGATTCGCGTGACAAAAAAGGGTCCGGAACTTGTTTGAGCTTCAGGCGTTTGGCTTCAGGCGTTTTGGAGTGGAGATGTGAACCATCTCCATAGAGAATAATGTTTTTTTCCCCCTCTAGCGTTTTGTAGCTTCAGGCTTCAGGCTACAAAACGCTCAGGTGTGAATGCAGCCTTAAGGACATGCCATTAATTCTATTTTTAAAACACTCACCATTCATCCAAGGTGTATCTCTAGGAGTTTTTGGGCAACTGTATTTTAAATATGTAATACAAGGGGGGGCGTGACCGGATGTGATTGCGGCAGGACGTGTCTGCCCGGAGCTCCGGCTTTCATCCGGCTCTATATCCTGATTGCAGCTGACTAAATACCCGGTACTCGGTGCTGCACTGCTCCGGTGAAAGGGGAACTGCCGCTGCACCTAACGATGCCATCCTCGGCTTCGAAGAAGCAGCAGAAGCACCTTAATCAGCCACCTTTAGAACAGAGGCAGTTGCGCTCTCAGAGCAACATGGCGCTTGGCTCCGCCCACGCCATCTTGGTTCCTGTTAACTCGACACAGCGCGCCAAACCACAGACCTCCAGGATGACGCAGCCAGTGAGTATGGCGTCGCAGGTACAGGAGGCACCATCTCCCTTGCCACAAGAAATAGAGGTGGATACGGCAGCCATAACAGGTCCAATCCTGGAAGCTATTGCGGCTTCTAAAACGGAGCTTATGACACGTATTGACTGTTTGGCCTCGGAGTGTAACCTTATCCGGCATGATCTGGACAAGATCAGAGGCAGGCTATCTACAGCGGAGGATCGCATCTCTGGAGTGGAGGACGCTGCCCATACTCAGGGTTTTCAACTCGGGGAGCTGAAAGATATGGTCCGGTTCTTGCAGCACAGAGCAGATGACGCCGAGGACCGCCAGAGAAGAAACAACATAAGAGTTGTGGGGTTACCTGAAGGGGCTGAGGGGGTAGCCACTACTACTTTTGCCGAGCAGTTCTTCAAATCACTGCTGGCTTTAGGGGATCTCCCCCCCACATATGTTGCTGAGAGGGCACACAGGGTCCCCACTGGAGCTCGGCCATCGGGTGCCCCACCTCGTCCTTTTCTGGTCCGGTTCCTAAACTATAGGGACCGTGACATGTTACTGGCGGAGGCAAGAAAACATAAGGAGCTGAAATATGACAACGCACGCATCATGCTTTTTCCGGATTTCTCGGCAGAGACTCAGAGGAGGCGTCGCTCCTTTACGGATGTGAAAAGAAGGCTCAGAGAGAAAGATCTGAAATACAGTATGTTGTACCCCAGCCGTCTCCGAGTGCAGCACAAGGGTTCAGTAAAGTTCTTTGAAACTCCACAGGATGCCTGCGACTGGTTGGACCAGAACCCGTGATGCCGTACGAGGTTTACCTGTCCACCTTGTTGCTGTTAGGATTTTTCTATTTTTTATTTTCTGGTCTGTTGTTTTTTGCAAGGGAACTGCCTGTTTACTCCTGTAGACTTACTCTATTTTCCCCTTCTCTTTTTGGGGCATCACGCATTGCTATACTCTCAGGATCAGATTCAGGGGGCAAGATGTTTTCTTTTGCTATTTTTTTTCCCCTGGGACCCCAGTATTATGTCTGAAATCCGGAGCCCTTGGATCTGCTTTATTGTGGGGCCACCATCTCACTATTCCTCTGTGAGTGCTCTTTTTCAGAGATGCACAAATGTGGCAGCTGCATTGTACTTTTGTGGTAACGACTACACAATGATACATTCCCACGGTTCAGGTTGTACCCACAAGGGGTTCTTTGTGCACGGTCAGCTGCTACTTCTATATCATGGACAGCCGTAGGAGTCTGGTGCGACTGGCACGGATTTTTTTTTTTTCCAGCTTCAAATGCCGAACTGTCAACGCTTCAGGTTGAACTCCTACAGGTTTGTTTGTTTTGGGACTAAAGCTGCATACCGGAAGATTTTTGTTTTTGTTCAGGTTTTGGATTTTATGTTGATTTTGTATTTTTTTGGTAGATTAGTAGTTTGTGGTATGACAGCAGGGGTGTTTTTTTGTTTTTCTGACCAAGGCCATGGAGCTTCTCCCGGATTTGCACAACTACTGGCTGAAATGTGTATGTCCTCCTATACGATAATTGCAACTGTTTTCCCTCCGCTAACTGTTTTCATGTGGTTATCATATCTCTTTGATTTTCATAATGGATAGTAAACTTAAAATACTTTCCTGGAATGTCAGGGGTCTAAATAATAAATTTAAGAGGGCTGCAGTTTTCCAATACCTCAAACGGGTCAAACCACATGTTGTCCTCCTACAGGAAACTCACTTGGAGGGCAGTACGATTTTGTCGTTACGCAAGCCCTGGATTCAAAGGGCGGTTCACGCTACCTATTCCACATACTCTAGAGGGGTTTCCTTGCTAATCAGTAAGGCAATTCCATGCACAATACATCAAGTGTTTACTGACTCGGGAGGTCGATATGTGGCAGTCCTCTTGGAAATATTCTCTCATAAAATCCTACTGGTGAATGTATATTTGCCCCCTCCTTTCAAGGTTAATTTACTATGTGATTTGTTGGTAACATTGGCCCCGTATCTCCATCTGCCGATACTTTTCATGGGGGATTATAATGCCATCTTAGACCCGGTGCTGGACTCCTCCAATGCTGGGAGACCGGCCTCGGCGGATCTCTGCTCCTGGATGTCTATGGCGGGTCTGACTGAACTGTGGAGGTGGAAGCATCCGGATACGGTATCCTACTCGCATCTGTCTTCCACTCACAAATCTTCCGCTAGGATTGATTTGGCGTTTGGCAATGCTTCCATTCTGCAGTATGTATCTGAGGTGAACTACTTACCTGGGGGAACTTCGGATCATAACCCACTTATGGTCACTATGGCCTTTCATATGAAGAAAAGGGAAGGGGGGTGGAGATTGTCACCAGGTTGGTTGTTAGAGGATCAAGTGCTGGCTCAGATTCAACAATCCACAGACGCCTACTGGGAGGCAAACGAGGGATCAGCTGATCCCTCGGTGGTATGGGATGCTTTCAAAGCAGTGGCAAGAGGGGAGTGTATTTCCGCAATAAAGTCAGTCAGGAAGGATCATATCCAGGAGAGTGAGCTTCTCATGGCTCATGAGCGAGAGAGTGCTAAAGTAAATGCAGACTCTCCCTCAGAGGCCAATTATGTATCCTTACTGGAAGCTAGACGCTTAGTGGCATTACATTTTACGGATCTGGCGCACACTGAGGTGCGTCAGAGGGCAGAAACGGTGTTCGCTGAGGGTGACAAAAATGGCAAGTTGTTAGCTAACCTTGCCGCTGACCAAAAAATACCAGTTAGTATACCGGTGATACGGAATAAAGGGGGGACCTTGATTACAGATCCCGCAGACATATTAAGGGAATTTGTTCAATTTTACTCGTCCCTGTACTCGCCTATCCCTTCTTACGATCCCTCGGAACTGAATGAGTTGTTGCTGAGCCTCTCCATACCGAGATTGTCAGATACTGATGCTTTAATGTTAGATGAACCTATTTCTGTATTGGAAATTGAAGCAGCTATGCTCGCTTTTCCCCCACAGAAGGCGCCGGGTCCGGATGGATTTCCGGCGGATTTCTACAGAGCGTTTAGGTCCCGATTGGCCACAAGACTAAATGTGCTCTTTCGTCACTGCTGGGAGCGGGGGGCCTTGCCGGCGTCAATGATGGAGGCCTACATGGTGCTCCTCTTGAAGCCGGGGAGGGACCCACTAGAATGCTCATCATATCGCCCGATTGCGTTGCTAAATGTAGATCTGAAGATCCTTGCTAAAGTGCTGGCGTCAAGGTTGGCCAGGGTAATTTCGTCCCTGGTGGACATTGACCAGACGGGCTTCATACCCGGCATGTCGACGGACACTAACTTGAGGAGGTTGTTCACGCATATTCAGCTAGGTACCACTGACTCCCTGGCCAAGGTAATTGTCTCGATAGATATAGAGAAAGCATTTGACTCGGTTGACTGGTGCTACATGCATAGGGTGTTGGAGGGAATGGGCTTTGGACCCGGTTTCCGTCGATGGATCACTCTATTGTATACTAATCCTCGAACAGCGATTCGGCTCGGTACAACAATCTCTGAATTTTTTCCGTTAGGTAGGGGTACTAGGCAGGGGTGTCCACTCTCCCCCTTTCTTTTTGCATTAATGATGGAACCAATTGCTAGAGCACTTAGGCACTCCAGTGGGGTGGGGGGTATCCGAGTGGGCTCAATTACAGAATGTGTAGCACTATATGCTGATGACTTGCTCCTATTCCTTAGGGACCCTGGGCCCTCCCTCAGGGCTGTTTTGCAGATATTAGATTTATTTGCCTCCTTTTCGGGTTTGCGGGTGAACTGGAGCAAGTCATCTATTTTGCCGCTGGGCCCTGAAGCACAGATGCTTAGAGATAACGACTTACCGTTGCAGTGGGTCTCTACTATTACCTACCTGGGTGTCAGAATAACTGCCCATATTGGAGATTATATGGCTTTGAACCTTCTCCCGCTGGTGTCTGGCCTCAGACAAAAAACTCAGGTCTGGCGAAAACTGCCTCTCTCCCTGATAGGGAGAATAAGTCTACTCAAAATGAAATTCCTACCAGTACTCCTATACTTCCTGCGTCACTCTCCAGTGTGGATTCCCAAAGATTTCTTTAAAACATTGAATAGTATAGTGGGGGCTTTTCTTTGGTCTCCACAATACCCTCGTATTAGTATTTCGGTTCTGCAGGAGCCCCTGGGGCAGGGGGGGTTGGCGCTTCCGGACTGGCAAAAGTATTATCTGGCTGGCCAGATGGTGTTTGCTAGGCGCTGGCTGCTGGCTGATGACGGCGATTCGGCCACGGTCCTGGAAGCGGCTCATTTGGGATCATATGAGAGCTTACGATTGGCCTTATTTAGGGGTCCCAGGTCCAGTCTCCCTTTAACAGTCTCTATGAAGGCCACCATTAGGGCCTGGGAGGTCACTACTGCTCTGATGTCACCTTCCTATCTGGGAGTTTCGCCTTCGGCCCCTCTCTGGTTGAACCCAAACTTATCAGATTTTTGCTCCCTCCCGGATCCAATGATTTGGGCTTGTGGGGGGATTAAAGTGTTAGAGGATATTACTAGGGAAGGTGAGCTTATTTCTTTTGATCAATTAAAAGCAAGGCATGATCTGCCAAATTCCTTCTTCTTTCGCTATCTGCAGCTGCGCCACGCTTTTCAGGCGCAGTTCAGTGGCCAAAGAGTCGAGTCCCTTCCATCCCCACTGGAGACCCTTTTGAAAGACAAAGACCTAGCCAAACCTCTGTCCACTGTTTACAAATCCCTATTTAAAAAAATACCGTTGGGGGTAACTAGGTGTAGAGAGAGGTGGGAAAGGGAAATTCCAGAGATACAGGGGGAGGATTGGGAGGATATGTGGGATCACCCATTTAGGCATTTGGTTTCTGCTAGAGATCGTCTAATACAGTTCAAATTTCTGCACCGTATATATTTCACTCCTGCTAGGCTTTCTCGTATATATCCTACCACCAGTGGTCAATGTTGGAGGTGCACATACTCCCCGGCAGATTCGGAACATGTTTTCTGGACGTGCCCACAGATTCAGACCTTTTGGTCTGGGGTGGTGGAGTGCATGTCGGAGGTGCTTGGAGCTCCGGTCCCCCTGGCGCCCAGGGTTTGCCTCATAGGTTTGGTGGAGGGGGTGGTTCCATCATTGGCACACCGCACATTGCTAATTATTGGGATGTTTTATGGCAGAAAGGCTATTTTATTAAAGTGGAAGAACGCTAGTGCCCCCACACTCTCATTCTGGAAAGGTCTGGTTAACTCAGTTATACATCTATATAAGGCTACGTACAGGGCACGTGGATGTGGGAAAAAGTTTGACAAGGTCTGGCAGGCATGGCTGGACTCTTCTGCAACAGTGGGCTGATCTGATCAATGGAATTGACGGTCGGTCAAAGATAACATGATTATAAATTTACTACTGTATAGCTGACATGTGTTCCACATGGTTTTCCTGGTGAATATAGGCTCTTTAGGAGGATAGTGGATATACTAATAGGAGGACAGACTGTGATGTTAGGATTGATGCAAGAATGTCTTATCTGTTATATATATAACGATGGCCTTGGTCGGGATGGGGGGGGGGGAGAAGGGGGGTTATAGTTATAGATGAACTATGTTAGTTCTGGTAGAGTGGGCCTTGCATGGCCGCGGTCGAGAAGGTATGTTGCCTACTCGAGTATGTGTTTTGATGTTGTACTGTACTGTACTGTAAGAAAATCTAATAAAAAGAATTTATAAAAAAAAAAAATATGTAATACAAACTGCGCCCAAAATAATCCCAAAAGCGCTATAATTTTTCTAAAGAGAGAGCACAACAGCAGTTGTTTACTAACAGGCATACTGTCATTAATTAAAACCTTGCACAAAAAGGAACACAAGCCTCGTACACACGACCGATTTTCTCGACGTAAAAAACACGTCGTTTTTTCGACGAGATTCTTGTTAAGCTTGTCGATTTTCTCGTCAAGCTTTCCATGCGTACACACTGACAATTTCCAATTTCGTCGTTGTTCTCCGCGGTCACGTCCAGCACGTACGACGGCATTATAAAAGGGAAGATCTTTTTTCTTGGCGCCACCCCTTGGGCTGCTTTTGCTGATCTCGTGTTACCGCGTGTGAAGTAAAAGTTTGGGAAGAGACGATTTGCGCTTTTCAGTCTTCGTACTTTTCAGATCGTTTTCTGCGGTTCAGTTTGTGCTTGTGGGTTCGTATCTTGACTTTCAGGGCGTCTAGGCAGGTCGTATCTGTTTTACAGTGCGTTCTTGCCTGTTCGTTTCTGATTTTCAGTTCGTTATTCATAGGCCTTGCTGTTCTAAAGTGCGTTCTGTTCTGTACGTTCTGATAAGACGACCGTTTCTTAGCCATGTCGCCTGGACGTTCTCGTCGTCGAGTTCGTGCTGTGCGTGCGCTTGGTGTTTGGTCTGCTTGTTTTGGACCAAGACCAGTCCATGAATGGTGTGAGGAGGAGTTCATGGACCAAGAATTGGTTGCTCCAGCGGGACCAATTCTGCCATAAGCCTCTGCTGCGGGAGATCGTCGAGAATAATCCTGAGGACTACAGGAATTTTCTGTGGATGTCTGACCCCGTTTTTCAGGAACTGTTGGCTTTGGTGTCCCCCTATATTACCAGGAAGGACACCGTTATGCGGGAAGCCATCAGTGCTGAGCAGAGGCTCATCACCACGTTACGTTATCTGGCGACAGGGAGAAGTCTTCAGGACTTGAAGTTCACGACAGGCATCTCCCCCCAGGCTCTGGGCCTCATAATCCCAGACACCTGTTCTGCCATTATACAAGTCCTGCAGGAGGACTATATTAGGGTAAGTTTTCTCCCTTAACATCACATTTTATGTATTACATGTATGCTAATGTATTGTATTTCTTTCATCCTTCCCTAATTACCATGATTGTAATATGCTGAGAATGTCCCATTTGTCCCCATGCATGCTGGAAGCTTTAGATTGCCCCTTTTTTCTCCTCCATAAATATTTCCCTTCACTAACTTTTCCAGCAGGGGCGCCTGTTGCTCCAAATGTTTGGGGGTTCAAACCCCAATTTAGGAAATAAACTTCCTCCTTTTTTGCTCTGGTGCCTATTAAATGCCCCCAGTTGTCCCCTCTAATGCAGCCATTTTGTTCCCTCCAATGCAGCCATTTAGTCCCCTCTAATGCAACCAGTTTCCCCCCAGCCCTGCACTTACCTTCTTGTGGTCAGCGCCATCCTTCTTCTGTCCTTGATGTCTTCTCCTTCCCTTGATGTTGCATCAGCCAATCATGTTACCATTAAACAGACTTGGTGAACATGATTGGCAGAGCAGCCTGCCAGTGTTTCCCCAAGGAATGCCCCCCCCCCTGCGTCCCCTATTTTACTTTTAGGAAGCCAATTACATCCCTCAGGTTGTAATGTGCAAGACTATTTTACTACCTGTTTCTGCTATGCAATTTGAACCCCCTAAATGCCGCAATTATTCATATGTCGGTCGCTTTACAAGAGGCCATCCACCTGAATAGTGGGCGGCATAGACAATACATAGGTTAATGCAACCTATGTATTGTTCTGAGTGATGGGCACAGGAGAGAGGGGGCAGTGCTCCAGCGCCCACTCTGGACGCACCGCCACTGCAATGCTATCCTGTGGCCAAACACATCTCCCCCCCCCAAAATAATTTAGTAATGGCCCATCAGAGGGGGTGATGAATATGATAAATGAGCCTTCCATTATACTTATTTTAAACACCTTAATAAACGTAGAATTTGATTGATGTTGGCCTCTAATGTTTTTTCAGAGAATTTCCTTGTAATGTATGATTTTTGTATTCTAATATTATTTCATCTTGTTTCACTCCACAGCTTCCTTCCACGCCACAGGAATGGCAGACTGTGGCATCGGAGTTTGCCACGCGGTGGGACTTCCCCAACTGCGGTGGTGCCATAGATGGGAAGCACGTCCGCATCGTGCCGCCACCCCCGTTCTGGGTCCTACTACTACAATTACAAGGGGTTTCATAGCATTGTGCTGATGGCGGTGGTGTCAGCATGGTATGAATTCCTCTATGTTGATGTAGGGAAGAATGGCCGGATGTCCGATGGGGGATCCTTCATCCAGACGGAGTTTGCCCTCTGTCTCCAGAGTGACGACCTTGCATTGCCACCGGATGCAGGGAATATTGAAGGACTCCCCTTTGTTTTTTTGGCTGATGAAGCCTTCGGACTCGGACGGCATCTTATGAGGCCATTTCCACAGAGGACCCTGACCCCAGACAAGAGGGTGTTCAATTACCGGCTGGCCAGGGGCCGAAGAGTTGTCGAAAATGCCTTTGGCATAATGGCCAGCCGGTTCCGCCTTTTTATGACTTCAATACACTTGGCGGACTACAAAATAAACTATGTCGTATTATGCTGCTGTGTGCTACACAACTTTCTGAGCCAAAAATCAAATACCTATATGGCCTCAGTTTTGCCAGAGGCTGGACTTTCCCCTGCAAATCCCCTGCCGGGCCTGGAATCTGCCCGTCCTGGCTTGCCCTCCCAAAATGCCCGAGAGGTTCGGGACAAATACATGCAGTATTTCACGGGTAGGGGGGCAATTCCTATGCCAGCCTATGTCTAAGGATCCAAATAAAAAGCTTGTTTAAACCTTTAATTATTTGTTCTTTCCTGTCTCCTAGTTTGTCTTAGTGCATTTGTAGTGCCAAGTGTATTTTACTTTAGTAACTAACAACCATTTCACTATGTAACCTTACAAAATAACCAAATAAGCTTAGAGGGTATTATAAAAAGAAGCTACACGTTGTTTGTGGTCAAATATTTTACTCTGTGCACATTCTCACCATTTTTATTTTTTTCTGTTTTTTTGGGTTGGCCTGGCCACAACCCGGCAATTTTTTGCATATGAAAATACAAAAATAACAGTTGCATTCCAAAAATTACAACATTGGATACCTCTGAGCAATCTGAGACATTCACTTACACAAACTATGTCTCTATGTGCCCGTCCTAATATGGGGTCCTGCCACCCCTTGCCCAGCCAAAAATTGAATATGCACACATTTGGGATTTTTTACATCTAGGAAGTTTACAATCCTGATCCCTATTGTCAACATGTGCTATCTGCCATCAGGGGTGATCAATGGACGTGTTTTGGGGGTGCAACCCCTTCCTCAGTTCACTGACTTTAGATACGAGGAAGGGGTTGCACCCCCAAAAGACGTACATGGATATCCCCTGATGGCAGATAGCACATGTTGACACACTGTGTGCAGATTCAATTTTTGGCTGGTTTGATTGTCAAAAATATTCGAAAATGTGCAATAACAAACATGTAAAAACAAATGTGTTTGGATGGCTTATTGAATTCTCCCCAAAACATCGAGAATGTCTTTAAATGTTTGTTCCATCACATGGATTCTTTGTTTAATTAGGTCCAGTTCCGTGCTACATTCCATCACTTGCTGGATGAGGCGGAGGGCACTGTCAGCAGAGAACCGTGTACTATCCTTCACAACATTTATATCCCCTAAAAACAAAAAACAAAAGGTATTATAACTCTGCAGGCCTACATCTCTTACCTGAAGCTGTGGTGACAGATACTGACCTGTTGTGGTGACCAGATCCACAACGTCATCCACCTCTCCTTCCTGCACTTCTCCTTCCTCCACCTCAACTTCCTGCACATCTTTCGGTTGTGGGTCTTTGGGAGTTTGGGGTTGCTTGGAAGTTGTGGGGTGCATGTGCTCCCTGGAGTGTTCTCCTCCCAGTCTTCTCTCCCCTATGAGAATCAAACAAAAGGTCTATTTATCACACTGTAAATCTCAATGTTAAAATAAAAACAGGCTAAATTGCTTGGAAGTGTGTGTTTGGGCGGAATTTAAAGAAGAATGCATTATTTATGACCAAGAATATGTTTAGTATTCACCTTTGGATGTAATTTATTTGACATGGAGGCACCACAAAAATTCACTGATGCACCTGTGTGGGACACCCAAAAAAGGCGGGTCTGGTGGCCCACACTATAGTGCTCCAAAGTACAGATGTGGAAGCAGCTGCTGAGTGTCCTCTCCTTTACACTGATAAAAGTTTGCATTTCATTCTCTTTACAAACACATCATCTAGCCTAAAAATTTCGCCACAATATTTGAGCAAAAATGGCAGATGTCTAATTACTTTTGTGGCTCTAAAATAAGCCAAAACCGCGGATAGTGGCCGAACGAAGTGTCGGTAACGTAACGAACGATTACTGTGCCCAACCAAGTTCAAAATATTACATTTTGGAAGGGAGTCCAATATGAGAAACCAAAATAAAGAGCAACATGTAAGTTTAGAAAAAGATTATTAGCAGAAAAGTCTACATTTTACTTACTTTTAGCGAGCATTCTCTTTATGCTCCTCAACTGCTCTGGCTCCCTCAGTTTGAGATCTGACCACCTCTTTCTGAGCTGCTCATTTGAGCGTTTCACCCCGAAATTTGCCTTCAGACTCTTCACGACTTTAGTGAGGATTTTGGCCTTCCTTCTATTTGGTTTGCTATACGGCCCATGCTTTGCATCATAATCAGACTTGAGCAAGATGTCCACCATCTCCGCCAAAGACATATTCGATGCCTTGAATCTCCTCCTTGATCGTGACGTTTCCTCGGTCTCCGGGCTTGTCTCCTCCTCGTTAGTTGCGGAATTATCAGACACCTGCTGTAACTCCGCCATATCTGTCTGCGCGCCGAAAGAGAAGGGGCGGGGAAAAGATGTTAGTTAGAACGTCATGGGCGGGCGACGTGTGCGGAGCGACGTGTTCGTATTTTGACGCATGCGTGGTGTGTATATAGCAAACACACATGTGACTATAGTACGTTCGGTGTGCGGAGAGAGGAGTTCAAGTGACGGATGTGCGAACGAAGGTATGTGATTTTGTGACTTGTACAAATTGTTGGCCTATACTGTCTTGAGAATGTTGGAGGATATATATGGTGACTAGGATGTTAAGGAGGTTAGACTGCCTCACATTAGTTATATATAATTTATTTAACTTGCAGATACAATATGAATGTCTTTATAAGCGACAAGGATTTCCTGGCGGAATTTATTGACCGGGTAAGGGAGCTGCCGGCTCTGTGGGAGACGAAAAACCCCATCCACAAAAAAAGAGGGGTGAGAAAAGCAGCGCTGGAGAAGCTGCTCCCATTTGTGCATACCAAGGTGCCCACAGCCACAGCAAAACAAGTGGACACTAAAATTGGGAGCTTGAGAGGTACCTACAGGACTGAACGCTCTAAGGTGCTGGCTTCTCAGAGGTCAGGAGCAGCAGCAGGTGATGTTTATGTCCCGATTTTGTGGTACTACAACAGGATGTCCTTCCTGGATGACCACATTGAGACAAGGCCATCACTCTCCACTCTTCCCCCCAGACTTCCCTGCAGCCAACCTGAGCCTTCTCTGGAGCAAGAGGAGACAGCCATCCTGGATGATCCTGATTTGGCCATCTGGAGCCAGGTATAGTATTAAGTGAAAATGTATTGGGATAAACTTAATGTTTGACAAATATGTCAAGATGACAAACATAAAATATTTTGGATTCCACAAGTGAAATCAAGATCTGTAGACATTAGTCTGCACTTAATTGGGTGCTAAATAGTCAATCTGATGTAGTGGTAAATTTAAAGCAAGGATTTATGGATTTACATTCTAATTGCTTCAATCAGGATTACAAAGTTTGATGCAAAGATTAAACCAACATATTAAACTATGTCCCTTTTTCATACACAGGATGAAATCAGCCAGGAGGAGGGTCTGGAAACTGTCAGGCAGGAGGAGGAAGGGCCCAGTGGCAGCCAGGAGGTGGCAGGGCCCAGTGGCAGCCAGGAGGTGGCAGGGCCCAGTGGCAGCCAGGAGGTGGCAGGGCCCAGTGGCAGCCAGGAGGTGGCAGGGCCCAGTGGCAGACAGGAGGTGGCAGGGCAAAGGAGAAGCATCAGATCCCAGGTGCCTCCCATCCGGCTTCCCAAAAGAGGCAGGAGGGACAGGAGCACGAGTGAGGCAGCAATGGCCCTTATTTGTGAGGCCCATGCCCTCCAGGAGCCCACATCCCCTGAAGAGGCCATTGCCGGCCTAGTGGAGGCTAAGTTCAAGGTGATGAGCATGGAGCAACGCCTCCTATGCGAGCCCCTGCTCATCACCTTGCTCAACAAGGGGGTGATGGAGAAAATTACCCCCAATACCGCCATATGTGAGGTGGCACAACTGACCCAACCTCAACCTCCACCTCCCCCTTCTGCTACACCTCCACCTTCTTCTTCTGCCCCACCCCCTTCTGCTACACCTCCACCTTCTTCTTCTGCCCCACCCCCTTCTGCTACACCTCCACCTTCTTCTTCTGCCCCACCCCCTTCTGCTACACGTTCACCTTCTTCTTCTGCCCCACCCCCTTCTGCTACACCTCCACCTTCTTCTTCTGCCCCACCCCCTTCTGCTACACCTCCACCTTCTTCTTCTTCTGCCCCACCCCCTTCTGCTACACCTCCACATTCTTCTTCTGCCCCACCCCCTTCTGCTACATCTCCTCCTCCTCCTCCTGACAGGAGTACCCCTCCAGTGGCCCAGCCTCCAGCCAAACGAAGAAGGAAGGCTGCAGGGAAGGCTTCAGGGAAGGTTGCAGGGAAGGTTGCCAGGAAGAAGAGGAAGTGATGGCCTTGCTTCATTGTGGTCGGACAGAAGGCAGCCTGTTGTAGTACCACACACTTGGGACATATATATCACCTGCTGCTGTTCCTGACCTCTGGGAGGCCAGCATCAGATTGTGTTCAGAAATGTTGGCCTTCTCAAGCTCCCAATTTTAGGGTCCACACAGGGTTGCTGTGTGCTCTGGGGTCCCTGGGATGCACAAATGGCAGCAGGTTCTCCAGCGCTGCCTTCTCTTTATTTTATTTCGAAACATGAATAAATGTGATTTTTGTTTGAGTTCATACTTGACTATGTGTATTTGTAAAAATTAAAAATCTAGCTTTGGAGTAAGCAGATACATTTGACTGACAAAAAAAGGGACAGATATCAACCCCCCAAAAGAATAACTAAATCTGATTTGCAAAAAAACATGGTGGAAAATTTAACTAATATAGATTCCAAAATCAAATGGGAGATCACTATCAAAACATTGCGAAATTATAATTAACATCATTTTGAAAAATATAACCATTTAAATTATTCCTAAAAACTTGCACGATATAATACACATAAATCTTCTTAAGAGCAGCATGAAAAAGGTTAAAAAAAAAAAGTCATAACTCTGTGTGAATATCAGCAGCAAAAGAAGGTCACTCGTTTTGATTAATGTAACATTCTAACGAAGATTTCAATGCAGAACATTTAAACGATGCAATATTTTTGAGCGTGACGAATGTGCTCTCTCCATTACGAAGGCTTGTTTTACCAGAAGATGTGCTCCCGTCTCATAGTTGCTTGTGAGCATGCGCGCTTTTGGAAGAGTCGTAAAAGCATACACACGAACCATTTTCTCGTCACAAAACAGGCCGACGAGAAACACGACGAGGAAATCTGGAATCCTGACGAGAAAATAGAGAGCAGGTTCTCTATTTTCTCGTCGAGATTCTCGGCAATTTTCTCGTCGTAAAACCATACACACAAACGTTTTTCTCGACAAAAAAGCTCTCGCGGCACTTTTCTTGATGGTTTTGGACGAGAAAATCGGTCGTGTGTACGAGGCCAGAAAGTGAGGAAATTGAGTCATTGCTTTGAACTCTTTCACTTGCATGTGTAAATTTTAGCTTGAGCTTTTTAACTCTGCAACCAGTCTTTTTTAAGCAGGAGGTAAGGACAAAACATGTGAAGTGGAGCCAGTAGCGCTACCTGTTGATTGTCCATGGAATTGCAAAATAATTATATGGAAGGTTTCCTATTTACATGACCTAAAAAAAAAAAATTACCATCAAAAGACAATAAAAAAGGAAATGTATACAAAACAACTGTACAATTCATTTAATGGAGCTAATAATTAGTACATTTTATGAGATAAATGCAATGCTCCTTGATGTTTCCTTTAATGAATGGTTAGTGATCTCTTGATAGCACCATTTCTTTCACACTGAACTTTAAATGATAAGTTGAATTACGTATGTCAGGCGTTGTGTTACAATCATCCTTCCTCCATGCCTCCTTTCCCATTGTTAAAACCAGAGGAGGGTATCCAGTGTCATCCTTTAATTTATTACAAATATTTATTTTGCAAAAAATTACAATGAACATAACTGCACAAAAATTGTCAAGTGTTATTCCACTTGTTTACTTGTTAAATTTTCCCAGATGGTAATGTATCTCCACTTTATGAGTTATAATGTGTTTCCTACACAGACTCTCAGCCTGAAGCCTAGTACACACGGCCGAGAATCTCGTCGCAAAAAAAACATCGTTTTTCTCGACGGGTTTCTTCTTGTCAAGCTTGATGAGATTCTTGGCAAGCTTTCCTTTACACACTGTCAATCCAAAATCTCGTCGGTCTAAAGCGCGGTGATGTACAACGTACGACGGCAGTATAAAGGGGAAGTTCCATTCTCATGGCGCCACCCCTTGGGCTGCCTTTGCTAATCTCGTGTTACTGCGTGTTAGTAAAAGTTTAGTGAGAGACGATTCGCGCTTTTCCGTCTTCGTGCTTTCAGTTTGTTACAGCGTGACGAATGTGCTATCTCCATTACGAATGCTAGTTTTACAAGAAGGTGCGCTCCCGTCTCATACTTGATTCTGACCATGCGCAGTTTTTGAAGACTTGGAAAAGCATACACACAAACGGTTTTCTTGTCCGAATACAGTCTGAAGAGAATCACGACGAGAAAACTGAGACTCCCGACGAGAAAAAAGAAAGCAGGTCTTCTTTTTTTCTCGTCAAGATTCTGGGCAGTTTTCTTGACGAGAAACCTGAAAGCCTCGTACACACACACGGTTTTCTCGGCAAGAAAGCTCTCCCAACAGTTTTCTTGTCGTTTCTTGCCGAGAAAACCGGTCGTTTGTACGAGGCTTAACATGTCCTTTTGACTTTACTGATTCTGCTTCTCCCACACAACAACTTGCATGTTCTTATTTTGTACTGGTCAGAGGAAATTGCTATAATTAATTTTGGACTGTATCCTTTGATGTAACATCATCCACAGTTTCATGAAAGTGGTTAAGCTTGGCTTCCATTCTCACTGACTCTATAAAGAAAATGAGGTGGGAAAACAAAAAATGAATCTTCTTAATGTGTAGCAACGCGGCTGTGCTAATGTTGTAATTAAAACTGCTGTAATGACATCTCATTACTTTGCTTACTCTCCCCATCCTTATGGAAAGATCATTGACTACAGTAAAGCAGGCAGACACAAGATCAACATAATCATTTATATTCATTGCTAATTATTTTTACATATCTTGCAGGAAGAAATAAACATTAAAAAAATGGAAGACAACTGAAGGTTTAAAATGTCTGCAGGTGTCTTCAGAGGAGATTAATTTTATTTTCTAATAGCGAAATGCAATAACCAGACCTTGAACTTCTTGGGCTAAGCTTCAGTCTTTGGGTAGAGTACATCATGTTCTAAAAAGTTTCTATTTGTAGACATGATGCTGTGTTAGTCTTGAAGTTCATTTTTCTACTCTAATTTCCCGGTACATTAAAATACATGTCGCTGTTCAGAAAGCACAGATTTGACCAAGTTATTCTGTGGCTGTATATGTAATAAAACCTTATGGAGCACAGTATAAAAACAAATTAGGTTACATTTTCAACTCAAAAACAAATGTATATTTTAATAGATAAAACTGAGGTATAATGGATATATATTTCAACATTAAAATTAGGCTGGATTTTCCTGGCTTTGTGAACTTTTATTCACCTTGGCTTAGGATTCTATCTGTCCTTGGCCTCCTTTGTGCCAAGCTATACATACATGTTTTTTTTTAACATTTCTAGCTTAAATACTTTACAAATTAATTGCTTCAGTCTAACCCTTCATAAAAATCCTAGCTTCCTCCAATAATGACCACAAATTACCTCAATTTGCATACCGACCGTAATGTTTATTATATAGAATGGTATACTATGCCCTATGTAATATATATATATATATATATATATATATATATATATATATATATATTATTATATATATATATAAAACATTGTAGATGCAATCTCAATCCTTGCAATATTATATGATATATGCAGCTTGATGAAGGACATGGTTATGTCTGAAATTTTGCAGTCGCTTTTCTGCTTGTAATATACATGAAGATTTCAAGTAAAAAGAAATATTGCAAAGATTGAGATTGCATCTCTAATGCCTTGCACACACACTCGGAATTTCTGATGAAAAAAGTCTGACGGAATTTTTTCATCGGATATTCCGACCGTGTGTGGGCCCCATCAGGACTTTTTTCCGTCGGAGTTTAGAAATAGAACTCCGTCTGTGTGGAACTCCGATGGAGAAAAAAACACACATGCTCAGAATCAAGTCGACGCATGCTCGGAAGCAATGAACTTAATTTTTCTCGGCTCGTCGTAGTGTTCTACGCCACCGCGTTCTTGGAGATCGGAATTTGGTCTGACAGTGTGTATGCAAGACAGCTTGAACGGAATTCCGACGAAAAATTCCATCGGATTTTATCCCATCGGAAATTCCGATCGTGTGTACAGGGCATACGTTTGTGGATACATGTCTGGTGGAAAACGGAGGAGAGCCACACTAGATGTAATCCCATAAGAAGGATATTGACTACACGGCAGAAGTGTCCCACCTTGGTATAGTGTGTGTGTATATATATATATATATATATATATATATATATATATATATATAATTACCAAAAGTATTGGGACACCTGCCTTTACACGCACATGAGCTTTACTGGCATCCCAATCTTAGTCTGTAGGGTTCAATATCGAATTGGCCCACCCTTTGCAGCTATAACACCTTTGACTCTTCTGGGAGTGTGTCTATGGAAATGTTTGATTATTCTTTCAGAAGCACATTTGTGAGGTCAGGCACTGATGCGGATGAGAAGGCCTGACTTGCAGTCTCCGCTCTAAATCATGCCAAAGGTGTTCTATCGGGTTGAGGTCAGGACTCTGTGCATCAAGTTCCTCCACCCCAAACTCGCTCATCCATGTCTTTATGGACCTTGTTTTCAGTGGCGGCCCGTCAATAGGGGGCGCTTGGGCGCCGCCCCCCCCCCCCCCAAAGCCAGTCACACAAAAAAAAATTATAAAAAAAAAAGAAAATGTCCCTTTAAGAAAAAAAAAAGTACCTTTTAAGTGTACTGGGGCGGGCGCCGAGCGCCGGTCACAGTGCGCTATGAAAGCGTGATGCCAATGCAATCCCGTGATTGCAGGCAAGACGCTTCATTTGCAGTGTTTTTTGATGCTCTGTGGCGTTCTTGGGTGCGCCTCTAAGCGCTCATTGGGTCACACTGCTTCTCCTTCATGTCTGGTCAGTGCTGTCCCCAGCGCGTGTCACTTCCGGTTTCGGGTCTGTGCGGAGGAGCCAGGCAACTGAGGCAAGGTAAGGTACTTTTAACAGCGGCAGCCTTTATTTTGTATTTTCTTTCAACCCCCATATACAGCAGCTGTATGTGTTCTTCTCAGTCTGGGCAGACTGAGGATGGATGGAGCCGTGCTTCACCTCTCTGCCATGCCTGGAATCAACCTCCGCCCAGCCCTTCACCGGACAATCTGCTGTGGAGCCTTCATTACACATCTCCGTATGTTTGAGCTGTGAGGGCTGAGGGCTCTGAGCCCTGCGTCCTCCTAGAGTCATGCTGTGCAGGTCTGTGTATTCTCTCATCTCTCTCTCATCTCTCATCTGTATCTATCTACAATTTCTCTATCTCTCTATCTATTCTATATCTATCTATATCTATCTATTTCTCTCTCTATCTCTATCTATCTCTATCTATCTATATATTCTATCTCTCTCTCTCTCTCTCTATCTATCTATCTGTATCTATCTCTCTCTCTCTCTCTCTATCTACCTCTCTCTCTATCTATCTCTCTCTCTATCTATCTATCTCTGTCTCTCTCTCTATCTCTCTCTCTCCCCCTATCTATTATCTGTCTATCTATCTCTCTCTCTCTCTCTCTCTCTCTATCTATCTATCTATCTATCTGTATCTATCTCTCTATCTCTGTCTCTCTCTATCTATCTGTATCTCTCTCTCTCTCTCTCTCTATCTGTATCTCTCTCTCTCTATCTATCTGTATCTATCTCTCTCTCTCCCCTATCTATTATCTGTCTATCTCTCTCTCTCTCTCTCTCTCTCTCTATCTATCTATCTATCTGTATCTATCTCTCTATCTCTGTCTCTCTCTATCTATCTGTATCTCTCTCTCTCTCTCTCTATCTGTATCTCCCTCTCTCTCTCTCTCTATCTGTATCTCTCTCTCTATCTATCTGTATCTCTCTCTCTATCTATCTGTATCTCTCTCTCTATCTATCTGTATCTCTCTCTCTCTCTCTCTATATATATATATATCTGTATCTCTCTCTCTATATCTGTATCTCTCTCTCTATCTGTATCTCTCTCTCTCTATCTGTATCTCTCTCTCTATCTGTATCTCTCTCTCTCTCTCTGTATCTCTCTCTCTCTCTCTGTATTTCTCTCTCTCTCTCTATTTCTCTATCTCTATCTCTCTCTATTTCTCTATCTCTATCTCTCTATCTATCTATCTATCTATCTATCTATCTATCTATCTATCTATCTATCCTATCTCTCTCTCTCTCTCTCTCTCTCTCTCTCTCTCTCTCTATCTATTCTATATCTATCTATTTATCTATCTATCTATTTATATATTCTCTATCTATCTATCTATCTATCTATCTATCTATCTATCTATCTATCTATCTATCCTATCCAATCTATCTGTCTGTCTGTAGACCCCATCACAGGCGAGTGACAAGGGGGGGTGGGTTGGGGTTTTGTTTGCGCCCCCCTAAAAAAATGGAGCACCAGCCGCCACTGCTTGTTTTGTGCACTGGTCCAAATCTTTTGGTGAAGGGGGGATTATGGTGTGGGGCTATTTTTCAGGGGTTGGGCTTGGCCCCTTAGTTCCGGTGAAGGTAACTCTTAAGGCGTCAGCATACCAAGACATTTTGGACACTTTCATGTTCCCAACTTTGTAGGAACAGTTTGGGAATGGCCCCTTACTTTTCTAACAAGTTTGCGGTTAAGGAACTTGACTGGCCTGCACAGAGTCCTGACCTCAACCTGAAAGAACACCTTTGGGATGAATTAAAGCGTAGACTGCGAGCCAGGCCTTCTCGTCCACATCAGTGCCTGACCTTACAAATGCGCTTCTGGAAGAATGGTCAAACATTCCTATAGACACACTCCTAAACCTTGTGGACAGCCTTCCCAGAAAAGTTGAAGCTTTTAAAGCCGCAAAAGGATGGGCCACCTCAATATTGAACCCTGCAGACTGGGATGCCATTAAAGTTCATGTGCGTCACAATACTTTTGGCAATATAGCGTATATAAACTTTTATACTTTTCCACTCATATCAATATTGTATTAACTTCATTTATTGTGTGTAATATATTCGCTCAGGCAACCATATGGGTGAGTTTAAAAGAAAATAAGTCAACTTGTCACCTAGACTATCAATATGGGTCTAATTTTACCCACCACAGTTATTGACAGTTTAGACTAAGTAGTAATTTTAGTCTTTAGCTCCCTATTCAATGCTAAAAAGTGCAATTGTTGATAGAGTTATTTAAGAGTTAGGCCGAATGTCGGGTGGCATCAGCCGGTGTTCAATAGAAACCAGCCAACGTTCAGCCATATATAAAACCTTCAGTTTTCTCCTTAATCAAATTTCTATGCATCTCCTGACCCGTCTCCTCTTAATGCATTCATTAAAGCGGAGCTCCGCCGTAAAAAAAATATTAAATGCCAGCAGCTACAAATACTGCAGCTGCTGACTTTTAATAAATGGACACTTACCTGTCCTGGAGTCCAGCGACGCTCGTCTCTCGGCTGCCCCCACCGCCATGATCGGTGAGGGAATCAGGAAGTGAAGCGTTGCGGCTTCACAGCCCGGTTCCCTACTGCGCACGCGCGAGTCTCGCTGCGCCGTCCTCACTGTTCCCCGCTGTGTTCTGGGAGCTGTGTGTTTCCCAGAACACAACGGGGGGGGGGTGTAGGGGGAACAGGTCCACGCAGAATCTATGCCCGGAAGTGGGTGCAAATATCTTAGACAGGTATCTCCACCCCCCTCCCCCTGAAAGGTGCCAATTGTGGCACTGGAGGGGGGGAGGAATCCGATGAGCGGAAGTTCCACACCAGGGTGGAGCTCCACTTTAACCCACCGTTTTCCTTTTCTGGTTTTAGACTTTATGTGACTAATCTCCTTAATGAGAAGGCCCCTGAGATATGCTTTTGCAGTGTATCATACTGTAAACAAACATGTAAATCCACATTAATTTCTAGAAAGCTATTCAATTCAGTAATCAACTGAATATGCATTTTAAATAAAGTGAGCCTCTACCAATATATTTTTTAATGTTGATAATTTTTAGCATCTATCCGACCAAAGCATACCACTATACCAATAATGGGGAATGATCAACTGGCCTTTTTGAGATATATATTGAACTTTCTTAATGTATAATAAATCACCATGGTTACTACTAGGGATGAGCTTCGTGTTCGAGTCAAACCCATGTTCGACTTGAACATCAGCTGTTCGCCGAATTGAGAACATTATAGGCCGTTCGCGCCAAATTCGAGTGGCCCATAATTCACTGCGGCATCGCAGTGCATTGCTGGGTTTGGCCAATTATGGCTCAGGGGGTTTAGTACACGCCCCACACTATATAAGGCCGTCGGCTCGGCGGCCTTGTGTAGTGTGTTGGAGTTGTGAAAAGAGAGAGTGTACAGAGACAGACAGTGTCATTTATATTGAGTTAGATAAAGCAGGCAGGCGAGTCAGTTAGCTGCAGTTACAGTGTGTAGAGGATATATATGCATCCTAGGTCTTGTATATATATTTATACACTGTATTCAGTTTAGCTAGATCCGTTCCTGGTTTTCTCTATACTGTGACAGGCAGGCAGTTGATTGTGCTAGCTGCAGACAGTCAGTGTTTCACTTAGTGTACTGTGTGCTTTGCATAGCGTTCACCTAAAGCTTACCTGAATACAGCTAGTGAGTGACTAATAGTGGTGTTCTCATAATTAAACCACAGGCAGAGAGCTGCAAGTATTTTCAGTATTTTCAGTGTACTGTGTCCCTCTCTGCACAGTTTTCACCTAAAACTAACTGCTGCTGCTGCTGCTGCTGCTTTTCCCTAACTAATACCACAGCAGGCAGTTGATTCTGATAGCTGCATTATCAGTACAGACAAATATATATATATATATATATATATATATATATATATATACATCCCACCTTTGTGCAGCTACATCTCACTGCAGGCCATTAGTATGTCTGGAAGGCAAACAAGGGGAGGCAGACAGTCACGAGGCAATAAAAGAGGGCAAGCAGGCTCTGTGTCTAGAGCCAACAGTGCTGCTGGTCGTGGGACACGCTTGTCCTTCTTTTCGGCAGCTGGCCATGTTGAGCTGCAACATGCCCAAGACTTGGTAGAGTGGATGACCAAGCCGTCCTCCTCCTACTCGTCCTCTCTCACCCAGGCTCAAGGTACTTTGTCTGGCAAAGCAGCTGCCAAATCGGCCTCTTCCCTCGGCTCAATGGCATCAGTCACTCCTTCCCTAGCCCCACCATGTCCTCCTGAGGATTCCCCCGAACTGTTTGACCACAGTGTTGGGTACATGCTCCAGGAGGATTCCCAGCATTTTGAAGGCTCTGATGATGGAACCCAGCTGGAGGAAGGCAGTAACGTGAGCTCAGAGAGAGGGGGTAGTAACGTGAGCCCAGAGAGAGGGGGTGCCCAACAAGGACAGCTATCTGGCAGTCATGTTCCCCCAGCTGCAGCATACTGTCAGATTGGCTCCAGTGATGAGGAGGGAGGGGATGATGAGGTCACTGACTCGGCGTGGGTGCTTGATAGGAGAGAGGAGGAGGGGGTGGAGGAGGAGGAGGCACATCTCCAATGAGGCAGGATGCCCTCCAGGGGCCAGCTTAAGGGCAGCACACCGACCGCATCACACCGCAGAGCTCCGCATGTGCAGGGCGCTGCTGTCTCTGTGCGTTATTCCAAAAGTTCTTTGGTGTGGGCCTTTTTTCAGACGTGTGCAGCAGATCGCACCGTTGCCATTTGCAACATATGTCTAAAGCGTATCTCGCATGGCCAAAACATCAGCCTCTTGGGCACCACGTGCTTGACCAGACATATGTCGACCTGCCATGCAGTCCGTTGGCAAGCGTACCTAAAAGACCCACACAAAAGAACAAAGCGGACCTCTCCTTGCTCCTCATCAGCTGGAATCTCCAACCCCACTATACCTTCAGTCCACTTTGAAACCTGCACTGAGAGGAATGAAGGTGTACAATTTGGTGTGTCACAGCTAAGTACTTGCGGACAATCTGCTATCGGTACACCGACGTCCGATTGTACCAGGCAAATTTCCCTGCCCCAGCTGCTGCACCACCAAAAGAAGTTCGCTCCCAGCCATCCACATGCCCAGCAGTTGAATGCTAGCTTGGCTAAATTGCTAGTACTTCAACTGCTGCCTTTTCAGTTGGTAGACTCTGCCCCTTTCCGTGAGTTTGTTGAATGTGCGGTTCCTCAGTGGCAGGTTCCCAAATGCCACTTTTTCTCACGGAAGGCGATTCCGTCTCTCTACCGGCATGTGGAAGGCAATGTCTTGGCCTCGCCGGACAGGGCGGTCAGCGGTAAGGTGCATATTACCACTGACTCATGGTCCAGCAGGCATGGACAGGGACGTCCTATCTTTCACGGCGCATTGGGTGACTCTGCTGGCAGCTGGGAAGGATGCAGGACAAGGTGCAGTAGTGTTGGAGGTTGTTCCGCCACCACGCCTTCAAAATGTTACTACTGGTGATTCTGACACACCTCTCTCCTCCACCCCCTCCTCTTCTTCTTCCTCCATGGCCTCTACCTGTGCTTTGTCCTCGGAACCAGCGGTGCTCCGTAGGCGTTCAAGGGGCTACGCAAGTACGCAAGCAAAAAGATGTCATGCGCTGCTTAAGCTGGTGTGCTTGGGGGACAGGAGCCACACCGGAGCAGAGATTCTGTCAGCTCTGCAGGGGCAGGCTCAGAAGTGGTTGACGCCACGCCAGCTTAAGCCAGGAAAGGTGGTTTCCAACAATGGCACCAACTTCCTCTCCGCCCTCTGACAGGGACAACTGACCCATGTGCCGTGTTTGGCTCACGTCCTTAACTTGGTGGTGCAGCGGTTCTTGGGCAAGTACCCGGGCTTACAGGAGGTCCTGTAGCAGGCCAGGAAACTCTGTGGGCATTTCCGCCGGTCATATAATGCAGTGCTCGGCTGGCTGACCTGCAAAAGGATTACAACCTGCCCAAGAACCGCCTAATCTGTGACATGCCCACCAGGTGGAACTCTACGTTGGCCATGCTGCAGCGGCTGCACACGCAGCAGAGGGCCATCAATGAGTATCTGTTGCAATATGGTACCAGTACAGTGTCAGGGGAGCTTGGATTTTTTTTCCCCACACCAGTGGGCCATGATCAGGGATGCTTGCACTGTCCTGGCACCATTTGAGGAGGCCACGAGGATGGTGAGCAGTGACAGTGCATGCATCAGTGACACTGTCCCTCTTGTCCACCTGTTGGAGCACACGCTGGGCAGAACAGAGGCAGGAAGAGGAGGACTTCCTTACCTCTCAAGGCCCCCTTTATCCAGACAGTGTTCCTGCTGGCCCGGTTATCACACAGGAAGAGGAGGAGGAGGAGGAATATTGCGTCAGCATGGAGTTGAAGCCTAGCACTCAGCATTAGCAGCAGTCTTCAAGGGATCAATTACAGTCCCAAGACACCCATGGGCTTGTACCTAACTGTGAGGAGGTGGCTGCGGATCATGCCGTCCTCAGTGACCCAGAGGACTCTGCACCGAATGCCTCAGCAAACCTACGCTGTATGGCCTCCCTGATCCTGCAAAGCCTCGTATTCGTGCGATCAAGGAGAGGGATCATTACTGGCTGGCAACCCTCCTTGATCCACGTTACAAGGGTAAGGTTGCAATCCTTATCTTGCCGGCGCAGAGGTTGAAGCATCTTCGGGAGGCCTTGCAGAAAGGTCTGTGCAACGCGTTCCAAGAGACTGGGAGGTTACAAATTCCTGGTCCTGGACAACGTGTTGCTGAGGCTTCGGTCAGTCAAAGAAGGAGCGGTGGAGAAGGTGGCTGTCTGACCGATGCGTTCAGACAATTTTTTAGTACGCAGCCCCAAGGTATGATCGGTTCCAGCAACCATCACCAGCGTCTGGTTTACATGGTGCAGGAATATCTAGGGGCAAGATTAGACTTGGACACCTTTCCCACCGAAAATCCTCTGGGTTACTGGGTCTTGAGGATGGATCACTGGCCAGAGCTTGCACAGTATGCAATTGAGCTACTGGCCTGTCCTGCATCCAGCGTTCTTTCGGAACGCATATTCAGTGCTGCTGGAGGCTTTGTAACCGATCACAGGGTGCGCCTGTCCACCGACTCAGTCGATCGACTGACCTTCATAAAAATGAATCAGTCTTAGATCACCACCAGCTACCAAGCACCTGATGCTGATGTAACCGAATAATTTTATTGGAAATGTCAGATCCCTTCAAGACTGCCTATGCTGATGCTGAGTGACTATCCTGTTATGCTGAATGACTATCCTCTTCCTCCTTAATAATCATGCTGATAACTTGAAAGAACATTTTTGGTTTTGGGCACCGCCACCAGTGGCTAAGGCCCAATTTTTCAGCCCCTGTTTAACAGGGGTGTGTATTTACAATTTTTGATGCAATGCTTTGTAGCAGGGCTCATTGCTGTGCTCCAACTACAGTATCTGTGAGGGGTTGCAGTGTTGTGGCACCAGAGCCTACGGACCAATTTTTCTGCCCCTGTTTAACATGGGCGTGTAATTAAAATTTTTGATGCAATGCTTTGCAGCAGGGCTCATTGCTGCGCTCCAAGTACAGTATCTGCGAGGGGTTGCAGTGTTGTGGCACCAGTGCCTAAGGCACAATTTTTATGCCCCTGTTCAACAGGGGCATGTAATTACAATTCTTGATCTAATAATTCACAGCAGAGCCCATTCCTGCGCCCACAAAGAGTAACTGTGAGGGCTTACAGTGTTGTGGCAACACCACCACCACCACCAAATGTCCAATTTTTCTGCCCCTATTCAACAGGGGCATGTGATTAAAATTCTTGATCTAATATTTCACAGCTGGGCCCATTCCTGCGCCCACCAAGACTAACTGTGAGGGCTTACAGTGTTGTGGCAACACCACCACCACCACTACCAAAAGCCCAATCTTTCTGCCCCTGTTCAACAGGGGCATGTAAATACAATTCTTGATCTAATAATTCACAGCAGGGCCCATTCCTGCACCCACCAAGAGTAACTGTGTGGGCTTACAGTGTTGTGGCAACACCACCACCACCACCAAAGGTCAACATTTTCTGCCCCTATTCAACAGGGGCATGTGATTAAAATTCTTGCTCTAATATTTCACAGCTGGGCCCATTCCTGCGCCCATCAAGAGTAACAGTGTTGTGGCAACACCAACACCTAAGAGCCAAATTTCAGCAGAGTATATACGGCAGGCCCCTACTTTCAAACATCCAACTTACAAACGACTCCTACTTGCAAACGGAAGGAGACAACAGGAAGTGAGATGAAATCTACCCCTAGGAAGGGAAATTCTCTCCTGTAAGAGTTAATATGGGGAAAAGGTGTCTCCTCTCCACTGATGCTTTATCACCAATCCTTGTTTCAATAAAAAAAACAAATTTTCAAAAAACATTTGTCATTGGGATGGAAAGTGAGGTGAAATCTTCTGAACAGGTGCACAGACAGCAAAACAAATGTTACAGGGGTGATAACCCTTCCCTACGTTTTCCAAAAAGCTTAACTGCTTGAGGACCGCCGCACGGCGATGTACGTCGGCAGAATGGCACGGCTGGGCACATGGGCGTACAGGTACGTCCCCTTTAAGAGCCCAGTGGGTTGCGAGCCGGTCCTCTTCTCCATGACCGTCTCCGCGGGAACAGCGGACCCGATCGCCACTGGTGTCCCGCGATCGGGTCACAGAGAGGAAGAACGGGGAGAGGTAAGTCTAAACAAACCTCTCCCCATGCTTCCTACTGAGCTGTCACTGATCGTCTGTTCCCTGTAATAGGGACGTCACACGCTAAGCCACACCCCCCACAGTAAGAAACACAAATCAGGGCACACTTAACCCCAACAGGGCCCCCTCCTGGTTAACCCCTTCACTGCCAGTGTCATTTTTATAGTAACCAGTGCATTTTTATAGCACTGGTCGCTGTAAAAATGACAATGGTCCCAAAATAGTGTCAAAAGTGTCCGATGTGTCCGCCATAATGTCGCAGTCACGAAAAAAATCACTGAAAAAAATCACTGATCGCCGCCATTACTAGTAAAAAAAAAAAATTATAAAAATGCCATAAAACTACCCCCTATTTTGTAAACGCTATAACTTTTGCGCAAACCAATTATTCAATGCTTATTGCGATTTTTTTTACCAAAAATATGTAGAAGAATACGTATCGGCCTAAACTGAGGAAAAAAACATTTTTTTATACATTTTTTGGGGATATTTATTATAGCAAAAAGTAAAAAAATATTGCATTTTTTTCAAAATTGTCTATTTTTGTTTACAGCGCAAAAAAATAAAGAGGTGATCAAATACCACCAAAAGAAATCTCTATTTGTGGGAAAAAAAGGACGCCAATTTTGTTTGGGAGCCACGTCACACAACCGCGCAATTGTCAGTTAAAGCAACACAGTGCCGAATCTAAAAAAGGGGCCTGGTCCTTATGCTGCATATTGGTCCTGGTCTTAAGTGGTTAAAAAGCTTTTTGGCTGGAGCTACATTTAAAAAGTTTACCTGTTCCAAATTATAAACAGATTATACTTAAGAACAAACCTACAGTCCCTGTCTTGTTTGCACCGCCTGTATACTGCTGTTCAGAGTATATAGGGCCTTTTTTTTATTTGGGTGCGGGGTTCCCCTTAATATACATACAAGACCCAAAGGGGCTGGTAGTGGGCTGGGGGTACCCATGTAATTTTTCTCAATGATTTTCATCCAAATTGATGGGACCAGACATTACATTAAAGCCGCAAGCAGTTTTAAATGACTTTTTTTCCTTTTAGAAATGTCATTTTGTGCAGGGACAGTTCTAAACACGGGAAACACATGCCACTTCACAGGCATACTTTAGACACCCCCCAGGTACGATATTTAAAGGAATATTTCACTTTAAGCATCATTAAAATCACTGCTCCCGAAAAAAATGAAGTTTTTAAAACATTTTGCATTGATACATGTCCCCTGGGGCAGGACCCGGGTCCCCAAACCCTTTTTAGGACAATAACTTGCATATTAGCCGTTATATTTAGCACTTTTGATTTCTAACTTTCGCGTCCATTCTATTTAATAGGGTTCTAAAGTTCGCGCAAACTTTCGGTCCGTTCGCAGGTTCTGGTGCGAACCGAACCGGGGGGGTGTTCGGCTCATCCCTAGTTACTACCTGCAAGGTCACTTCTAAAATAGTCAGATATCATGTTGAAAGCCGGAGCATTTCATTTTATGGTGCAGAATCCTTCATATATCTTCCTATTCAATTTGATGAATATAAAGCCTCTGAAACCAGCAATGGGACATCTACTGTAATTTACAGTAGATAAGCAAAGGATTGTAAGGAATCCATTTGAGAAAGGAGCATGTATAAATACTGCTATTATAGTACATGTGATTTTGCAATCTAAAAATACAATATGCCCATTTTGGTTGAAAGGAGAATTTAACCGCTTCAATACCGGGCACTTCTACCCCCTTCCTGCCCAGGCCAATTTTCAACTTTCAGCGCTAAATTACAACTGCGCGGTCATGCAAAACTAAACCCGTTTTTATAATTTTTTCACACAAATAGAGCTTTCTTTTTGTGGTGTAGCAGGTATTTGATTTTAGGGGAGGCATCTGGGTGGTAGTGTAACCCAGATGCATTGATTGTCAGGGAATCTGAG
Source organism: Rana muscosa (assembly GCA_029206835.1). Lineage (NCBI taxonomy): Eukaryota > Metazoa > Chordata > Amphibia > Anura > Ranidae > Rana > Rana muscosa. The sequence continues at coordinate 78,901,326 of CM055121.1, forward strand.
ACCCTTTTGTGGTTTTTGGAGGACTCTGGTGGTGTGAGGTTCCCTGTGGCCTGCAGGTGGCGATGTCGCCGTGGGCTGGAGTTGAACACTCATCGCAAGACTGCTTCCTTTTTGTCCTTTCCTGGCGCTGGTACAGCAGGGCGGGGAACCTGCTGTGACGCAAAGGGCGAGGGGATAAAAGGGGCGGACGCCCTGACCTTGGGGTTCAGAGTCGGAGGACACAGCCGCACCCAGGCACCTTCAGCTTGGGTGCTGGCGTTCCGGAGTTCCGGGCCCAGGTGCCCTTGACCTGGCCGGAGCGAGAGATGGAGTCCATCTCAGGCACCTTTAGCCTGGGGTGAGGTACTATGGCGGAAGCCTGGAGCTCAGTACCTTCGACTGAGTTCCGCGAGGGTGGAGGAATCCGAGGGGGCCCTAACTCCTTGGGTGCCCGTGTCTGAGGTCGAGAAGACTGGTGAGCGGAACTTCTCTGGAGAGTCCGGCGCAGCATTGCTGGTGACAGAGAGGCCTCCGGTGACTCCCTTGGATGGATTACCTTCCCCTGACAGGGGCTGTGCTAGTGAAGGTAATTCATGTTCTGTTCAATATAGTCAGTGGCAGTGACTATTCGCCACTGGTGACACCACAGTGGTTAGCTCTATCTAGAAGAATTGTGCCTTGGCCTACTCCCCGCAAATACTGAAGTGTTACATGAGTCTCAACCTGTCTGTGCTGTATGACTATTTTTTGGGAAGAATAAATACGAGTTGGACCTATTCAGTGTGTGGAACTCTGGTTACTAGGAGCAAAGGGGAGTCAATCCGAGGAGAGGATTGAACTCTGGGACACATACACAAACCCGATAGTTCTGGCCTTCACCTCTACACCTTGGAGGACATGGGCCGTGGTGTATCTCATTCCTCTCTCCCAGTTACCCCTAGACAACAGCCGTATAACCAATAAAGCTAGAGAGAGGGTGAGGTCGCTACAGTTTTTCCTATGGTCTACGAACCTTGGTATGCAGTATATATCTGAAAATCGATCAATCTTGATGTGCTGATGGCCTATCTAATTTTTTGAGGCCTGAAAACACCAGGACCAGGGCCGGATTCCCCACAAGGCCACCGAGGCCAGGCCTCAGGGCAGCAGTGAATGCAGGGGCGCGGCGCGTCACCCCCCCCTTCTTCCCCGCTGCAGAGGAGAGAGGAGGAGGGAGAGGTGAGATCATGTCAGTCCGTGGAGCTGCTCTGTATTTCCACTCACCGCCGCTGGGGGTCCCGTGAACACTCCTCACTTGTGTCTGTACTCACTGAAGAAAGAGGGACACTCCCCCCTCAGCCTCAGCTCAGCCAGGCCCTCTTCCCCGTGTGTAGCAGAGAATGACAGAGTCTGCATGGAAGTTCAGCAGGTCTGTTTCCATGTGTGGTTATGCAAATGCCTAATGTGAAGGGGGAGAGGAGGGGTGGCTGCATGGAAATGTCTGGGGATCTGTATTGCTATGTGTCTGCATAGGTGTAGTTTTGTGGCATTATTGCAGTGAGACACATCATCCCCCTTCTGTATACAGACTTCATAGTGATACAGCCTCTTAGCCCCCATCAATGTGGTCAGCTTTGAATGGAAGACTGCAGGGAGAGGAGGATCTGACACCAACAATCGGATTTACTTTAGTTACAGCAATGACATTTTTTTTTTTTAGTTACTGATGTAGGACATATATTACTCTGACAACAGTCACTGGGCTCACTATAGGTGCAAACCAACTGCAATGGGAAACAAACTGTAATGAAAGTGTTTCAAGCTCACAGGTCAGGACAATGGCTACTTTCACACCAAGGTGTTGGGGGCATCGGCGGTAAAGCGCTGCTATTGTTAGCAGTGCTTTACTTTCTGTTTTGCGGCGCTTTTCAACCGCTAGCAGGACGCTTTTAACCCCGCTAGCAGCTGAAAAAGGGTTAAAATCGCCCACAAATCGCCACTTTGCCAGCGGTTCGGAGGCACTGCCCATTGATTTCAATGGGCAGGGGCACTTTAGGAGCAGTGTATACACCGCTCCTACAGCGCCTCAAAGATGCGGCTTGCAGGACTTTTTTTACCGTCCTGCCAGCGCACCACTCCAGTGTGAAAGCTCTCGGACTTTCAAATTGGTGTGAGAGGAGAGGCTCTTTACAGGCGCTATTTTTAGCGCTATAGCGCCTGCAAAGTGCCTCAGTGTGAAAGCAGCCTTAAGGTGACCATACACTATACAATCTTCTTGTACAATCAGCTTTTGAACTGCCAACAATTATATAGTGTAATGGCCTGCATATTTTATTTAAAGATTGTACAATCAGATTGTGTAGTGTGTGGCCACTTTAAACGCTGTCGGGGAGAAGCACATTAAAGGAGTAGGAGAGGGTCTGTTCCTACATTCTGGCTTTGTGAGTTTGCACTACTTGCAAAAAAGCTTGTTGAATATTAAAGCAGACTTTCAGCTTCCTCTTCCCCCCTTCTCTTACAAATCCAAATTAGCTTTTGGGTTGCAGAAAAGTATGTTACATTGCGTTTTTTAAATAATTGTTTGTCCCAAAGTTTGTGTGTCTTAAAGTGGAACAAAAGTTCTGTCATTACATGCTGCGAGCAGGCGGGCTTTTTTTATTGCAGAAGAGACATGCAAATTCTCTGCTACAATAAAATACACCTACCTGCTTGCAATCCATGGAATGTAAGCTGAGCTGCGCATGCGGACTCTGATGTAAGAGGGGGCCTCTGTGCAGACTCTGATGTAAGGGGGGCCTCTGTGCAGACTCTGATGTAAGGGGGGCCTCTGTGCAGACTCTGATGTAAGGGGGGCCTCTGTGCAGACTCTGATGTAAGGGGGGCCTCTGTGCAGACTCTGATGTAAGGGGGGCCTCTGTGCAGACTCTGATGTAAGGGGGGCCTCTGTGCAGACTCTGATGTAAAGGGGGCCTCTGTGCAGACTCTGATGTAAGGGGCACCTCTGTGCAGACTCTGATGTAAGGGGGGCCTCTGTGCGGACTCTGATGTAAGGGGGGCTTCTGTGCGGACTCTGATGTAAGGGAGGGCTCTGTGCAGACTCTAATGTAAGGGGGGGGCCTCTGTGCGGACTCTGATGTAAGGGAGGGCTCTGTGCTAACTCTGATGTAAGGGGGCCTCTGTGCGGACTTTGATGTAAGGGAGGGCTCAGTGCAGACTCTGATGTAAGGGGGGCTCTGTGCAGATTCTGATGTAAGGGGGGGCCCTCTGTGCTGACGTGATGCGGCCTAAAGCAGCACCCCCCCCTCTCAACCTCCACTGCAGAGGAGGAGGGAGAGGTGAGATGTCATGACTTTCGGCAGCAACCCCGCACCCCCCCCCCCCCCCGTGCTTCTCAATCTGCGGCATTAGGGTGGCAAAGAGAGGACCCGGCCTTGGGGCGGCAAAGGGAGTAAATCCGGGCCTGACCAGAACACCACAAATATCCCCCAAACTACACCTTTTTGGAAAGTAGATAGTCCAAGGTATTTAGTAAGAGGCATAACGAGTTTTTTGAAGTTGTACATTTTAGTCACAATCTTTTAGAAAATGAAAAAAAAGTTAATTTTTTTTTACATACTGTCACCAGTGCAGAACACTGTCATCATATAAAAAGGGGAAAAAAGAACAGAGGGTGCACCAGCCTTGTGCATTACCTTTACAACACTTCCATACTGGGCCTATTCTGGCACTCCTCTCTTACATGTAAAAATCATCATTACTCAGAACAAAAATTACTCAGAACCCCCAAACATTATGAATGTTTTTTTAGCAAAGACTCCAGGGAATAAAATGGCGGTCATTTCAACTTTCTACCTCACACAGTATTTTCCACATTTTTTGGGGAAAAAAAAGTTACATGAATTAAAAAAAAAAAAACAGTAAAGTTAGCCCAATTTTTTTGTATAATGTGAAAGATGATGGTACGCCGAGTAAATAGATACCTAACATGACATGCTTTAAAATAGCACATACTTATGGAATGGCGCCAAACTTTGGTACTTAAAAATCTCCATGCTTCTTTTTACAGGTTACCAGTTTAGAGTTAGAGGAGGTCCTGGGCTAGAATTGTTGCTCTAGATCTAACGCACGCCGTGATACCTCAAATTTTTTTATATTCTTTTATTGTTTATTTTACGTTTATTTTTTTTATTTTTACACTTTCTTTTTAAAAAAAAAATATTTTTATCACTTTTATTCCTATTACAAGGAATGTAAACATCCCTTGTAATTGGAATAGTGCGTGACAGGTCCTCTTTATGGAGAGATGTGGGGTCAGTAAGACCCCACATCTCTCCTTCAGGCTGGAAAGACTGAGATAAAAAAAAACTGTCTGCCTTTCCAGCCACGTCACAGGCAATGTTTACTTCCACCATCCCGGACATAACGTCATAATGTCGCGCCCGGGCCTCCGAGGGTCATAGAGATGACTGGGGACAATCTGGTCACCAGAAATCTCTATGCTCAACTTCCCTCAGAGGCAGATTCATTCTCTAGCCCGCCGGTCACACGGGCAAGGCAGTAGAAGCACCGGAGGGTGGCGGGAGGGGGCTTGTCCCCTCCCGCCGCCTGTAAGAATTATCAAGCAGCTGAACTGACGCTTTGTATTGTTCTCACAGTGCGCTAAATCGCCGGCTGAAAAAATATGATATCTGAATGATGCCTGTAACTGCAGGCATCATTCAGATATCCCCACTCAAAGTAAATGACACCATATGACGTCCTTGGGCTGGAAGTGGTTAATATATTAAAAATAAGAATGCATACTTACAAACGAGTAATAAAATCAAGCAATTTGTATAAAGTCCATCATTTGCATCATCCAGCGAGATCTGCTGGCCAGTAACAGTGGTGGGAGGATGTAGAGTCTAAAGATCGTTGACGCATTTTATCATGATAAAAGACCATCTACCTGCATTCCAAACTTAGCTCTGAAGAAGAGGGGACACCCCTCAAAACGCGTCAGTTTTTCTTTGGATTCTACATCCCTCCACCACTGTTACTGGCCAGCAGATCTTGCTGGATTATGCAAATGATGAACTTTATACAAATAGCTTGATTTTATTACTCGTTTGTGAGTATGCATTCTTATTTTTTATATATTAAAGTGTTGCAAGGTTAATGCGCAAGGCTGGTGCGCCCTCTGTTCTGTTTTCCCTTTTAGAGTTTCTTCTGGGTTCCCCCTGACCTGTTGTGAGTGGCAGCACAGCTAATGTGGTGGCTTGATTAGTGAAGACCAATTCTTTCCAATCAACCACACGGCAATCTCTGGAGCTCAGGAGTATTTGTTTTTTCTTCATATTGACAGTGTCATCATATAACTGGTGTGGCAGTGATCAGGGACACTGACTGGTGACAGTAAGTAAAAAAAGAAAAGCAAAAAAATATTGTAATTTTTTTTATAATTTTTTTAAATGTTTATTTCTTTTTTATTACATTTGTTTTAATTTTTTTATGATTTTTTAACACACTGTGACCAGAGCAATACAGTGTTACCATTGTACTACTCTAGGGAAGTGATCAGGATTTTTTATATTTTTTTTTTACACATTTCACAGAGATCAACACAATAGATGGCATAATTAAAAGCCATCCATTCTGTACAATTGCCATGTGATCTTCTGTGACTGTTTTAGCACTAGGTATAAAAGAATTAGTACCTTCGCTAAGTGGAAGAGTGGGTTTGATAATAAAATTGGCAGTGCCTCCACCCAAGGACAGGGCCTCTGTGAACCAAGGTGATTTCCTTTGTGAGAAATTAACCAGTAATAAAAGTAATTGGAAGCAGAAGAACTACTGCAACAAGCATGCAATGTTAATCATAGGCATATAGATGCACACCAGTATAGAAATAATACAAGCTTTATTTAAGAAGAGATGAGTAATAGTATGTAGCAGGTATGTACTTTCCCGGGTGTGAATTTGAACTTGGCAGAGACATTGGTGATGTGTAATTCCCTGCAGCCCAGCAGGTGGCGCTGTCGCCCTGGGCTGGGGTTGAATCATTGCTGTGTGTCGTGCCTCCTTTTTGTCCTCCCTCGGCAGCGGTATGGTGGGGCGGGGAACCCGCCATGCTTGCTGGGAGAGGGTATAAAGAGGGCCGGCCATCTTGGTCAGAAGAAAGTCCAGGGCACCTTCAGCCTGTGGACGGTGGTTCGTGACGGTTCTCTAGGTGGGCTTAGGCCTAGAGGACAGCCGGAGGTCGTGTTCCATCCCAGGCACCTTTAGCCTGGGGTGAGGTACTCAGATGGAGGTCTGGAGCTCAGTGCCCAACACTGAGTTCCGCGAGGGAAGGAGATCCTAGGGAACCCAGGGAATGGGTACCTGAATCCGGAAGGCGTAATGGACCGGGGGAGCTCCTCACTCGAAGACCTGGTGCAGCAGATTGCCAGTGACGGGTGAGTCTCTCATCGGAGACCGCCTGGAAGGAAATTCCCCCTCGCTCGGAGACCGCAACCCACTTTCAGGAAGGAAAGTGGAGAATACATTGTGTCTGGGCCTACTCGCATCCACACCTCCTTTTCTGTTCTGTTTCTACCAAGGGAGTTCAACTGATTGTGTTCATTCAAGAAGAATAAAGGAGTGTTGAACTTTAACGGTGTGGGGCTCATTTCCTGACAGACATTGTTCAAGGTAACTCTCGGTGGAGGCTCCAGGTGCACAGCACTGACCCGAAGGTAAATGAACTTTACTTGTATCACACTGACACCTGTGGTGAAGGCTAGGCGTGGTGTCCCCGCACCCTTCCCCTCTGAAAGGTACCCCTAGACAAGAGACAGATGAGCTGAAGAAAGAGAGGGGAGTGAGGAGGGCGCTACAAGTACATACATGTGCAAACATTTATCAGCAAAGGTCCCGATTGGTGTTCTGGTGGAATTGTGCACATACTGTGTACCGGGGTATATATATTTCTTTTTTATAGAGATAACTCAAGATGAATGTTGCAGCAAAGTACCATTGCAGGGGCCCCTGAGGATGATGCGCCGTTTGTCTCTGTGTTAGAAACCTAAACACAAGATCTGCAGTGATGAGGAGTCCCTCCAGCCGTTACCCAACCAGTCTGGATACAGTCCTAGTCATCTGGGACTTTGCAGGTGAGATAATACTAGGGCAGAGATACTCTATTTTTCACTAGAATTCAGCAATCACAGCTATGGGCAGCTGCAGTTAAACGATTAGAACATATAGAAATACTTGCATAATTGTTTCTTCTGAGCTAATATTAGTAGCATTTACAAGACATGTGGCTGCGACCTTCTCTCTCTCTCTCTCTCTCTCTCTCTCTCTCTGCTTCTTCCTGGCTGGTTGATTACAAAATAGCTTTCTGTCCACAAGTACAGGTACTGTTTTCCAAGTATTCCAAGTACATCTAATTTTGACTATATCCAGAAACATGGGCAGCAAGTAAAAATAATTATGAAACCTTAAATAGGCAGTGAATGTAAAGCACTTACATAACACAGGCAGGATAAGGTCAACTATTTGCTTGTCAAAAAAAAATAAAAAAGGAACAAGCATCTATGCCTGGCTACCATCGCATTTTCAGCCATGCACACATATGGTAAGCAGTATGTTCTGTGCACTTTTCAGCCTCTCTAGTTTCTAAAATAATGTTTATTTCTATCTAGCCAATGAGCGACCTCTTCAGGATTTTTAAATAAATGCATCACTCCCTGTATCACTAGTTTCGTCTTTACAGGGTACAGTTATGAGTAGGATAAAAAATATCAATTGTAGCTTTTCTTTTTTTTACTATTTCTTGCCATTTAATTATTAATTTCTTTGGCGAAATTCAGAAAACGGAAAATTTTCTCCCCATGTAATTTTCTATAATTTCTAAATGTCTGTAATTGAAGGATCTGGCCAGAACAGGGCTGGATATATTCCTTTAGAGGGGGTGATTCATTCAGAATTTTAAAGGCTTGTTCAACAGCAGGTAGGAAGGTAATATATATCTTCCTGCCAATTACCGTACATATAATAGCTATTGCAATGTATTAGTTCAAATTATATTGTATGTCCAATTCTGGAACTTGTGAATTTGTAAAAGTTAACTTGTGTTTAATATGAGCGCTGACTGAGACATTAGTTTAAGCATATTATTATTTATTTTTTTTGGGGGGGGGAAGGGGGGGTTTGGAGAAACTATCCAGTTCAGTCTAACTGTTGTGAATATACTATTAGTGTTTTTTTTTTTTCCTGTGAGCTGCGAGCACTGATTTATTTAGTTAAAGGGTTTGTTACCCCACCATGTACTTTTATGAGAAAGGATCCCGAGCTCTTTGTATTGCTTCTTTTATGTGAAATCTGTTGTGTTCCTGCCAGTCCCTCTGCTTTCCTATTAAAAACTGACCACACTAAGCAGGACAGCACTCCATGGTCAGTTTTCCAGCTATGCTGGGAACTCAGGCTGCTCTCCTCCAGTGATCAGACTTGTCCTGACACCCCCCAACCCCCCCCCCCCCCCGCTCCATAGCTATTCACTGGGAAGCTCAGTGTGCTCCTATGCAGCTGAGAACAGAAGGAATGTGATCACTTATAAAAAAGGAAAAAAAGGTGTTTATAATATTTTTTTTATATCTTCACAAAAATGCTTTGCCTTTCATTTCTATTTATTTCTGGATGTCTATTACATTGTTTATATAATTCAAATTCTAATTCTATAGTACTCCACATTTTTTTATATTTTTTTACAAGCCAAGTGCTTTAGGAGCACTATATTTCTCACCCTGCATATTTTTACTTCCTTAACTGCAGTGCAATAGCTGTGGTGTGGCATTGGAACTCAGGGTCGCCTTTCTACTCTGTCTCCTAGTCCCTCATATTAGTTTCTAATCTGTCTTGGGACCAGACCTCTTACTGCTAGATGTGGTTGTTGGATGCCGAACCTGGCTCTTTACAGCCTAAGCTAAAACTAGCTATAGAATCCCGATACTAACTAAAATAAAAGGAGCATATAAACTCTATTGCAATAAACAGGTTCACCTACGAATATACTGGAAAGTGACCACTACACAAATACAGTAGCACAGACCTAGCCATTTGGCAATGTGTATTGTGAGATAATAACAATAGGACAGAGATAAGTCTGTCAAAATGATTTAGCTGCACATTTAGGAAGCTAGGGGCAGCTGCAGTTCAACTATTAGAACATAGGAATACTTGCTTAATAGTCTCTGTTTCTGGTCTGGGTGAAAATACAGCAGCAGTAGCAGCCCCTCTGTGTATAAGGCCAAGTGGTTTAGGTTTCTGTATCTACCTTCCTGCACACTTCCCTTTATAAAACATCACAGTCTTCCAGTGGGATGTTTCTGACCCATCTGTCAGGGACAGGAAGTACCTGTTTACCTGTACCGGTAACCCACCCACCCCCCCCCCCCCCATCCTTCCTATAGATTCCTGCCATATTGACATAAACCATGAAATAGATTGAGAAAATCTGTTTTTATGCATGGTTCATGAGAATAGATCTTACTCTAACCAGTTCCTCATTACAGAATTGTGCATATCTACAGATCTGATTTTAGTGCTACAGTTCTCAAAACCCGTCTCATATTACTAAAAGATGATTTTTTTAGGTTTACTATTTTGCCTACACATAAAAATAAATTTAAACAGAACACTCGCGTATGTAATATATTGTCTGTACCAGCAATGCAATTTTACGTTTTCGAGTCCATCAGATAAGACCAGTTAATGTTATATGCCCCTGCCTTTTGAAAACTGGTCCTGTTGTGAAAAAGGTCCAACCCTCATGTAAATCATTTTTTTTTTAAGTTTTAAGTAGTATTTTCATCATTCAGAAGGATTAAAGTCCAAATTCAAATGAGTAATTTTCAATAAAATATAGCTAAATAAAATACATCTACATATTTATATATCTTATAAATGCTACTATAGATTAAGGGCCCTTTCACATGGGCGGATCCCGTGAGGATTCATTCCTTAAATATCCTCTTGCTCAGCGGGGATCGCTCCGTTGATCCCCGCTGAGCCGGCAGATCACAGGGTCGGTCCCTGCACACTGTGCAGGGACCGCCCTGTCAGATCTCCGCTCTCCTCTATGGGGGGATCGGATGAACATGGACCGTCTGTCCGTGTTCACCCGATCCGCTCTGCAGACGGATGGAAAAATAGGATTTTCCTCTGTCTGCAGAAACGGAGCATAGCGGAGCCTGGTGAGATCGGATGTCAGCGGATGTTCATTCGCTGACATCCGCAATCCCATAGGGATACATGTATGTCCCTTTTTCATCCGTAAACGGATGGATGAAAAAACAGACATACGGTCCGCATGTGTTAAAGGGCCCTAACTCATTTAATGTGCATGTCAAAACAAAACTTTTTTTTTAGTATAGGAGTGAGTAGAGAAGGATCAAAATAGCCATTGTTTTTTTCATGATATCTGGGGCTCCAGTGGCAAGATTTAAAATATGCAACAGGGATGCACACAGAATTTTTTTTTTATATATGACATACTGATACAGTATCTGAACAAAAGATCAGGCAGATGCTTGTTGGCAAGTGTTAATGCCCTTTATCTGTTACCCCTTCTGTAGTGAGGTAATCAATGGACATAGTGCTTCTTTATATGCCAGCTGTGGGTGGGGCCCTGTGCACTTGGGGTATGGGAGCAGGACATCCCTAATCATAAAAGATGTAGTACTATGCTGAAGCCTAACAACTTCAATACCAGGCACTTTCGCCCCTTCCTGCCCAGGACAATTTTCAGCTGTCGCACTTTGAATGACAATTGCGCGGTCATGCTACACTGTACCCAAACAAAAATGTTATCATTTTGTTCCCATAAATAGAGCTTTCTTTTGGTGGTATTTGATCACCTCTGGGATTTTTATTTTTGCTAAACAAAAAAAAACGTTTTTCTATGTTTCGGTTATAAAATTTAGTTTTCTCCTTCACTGACAGGCACTGATGAGGCGACACTGATAAGGTGGCACTGATGGGCACTCATGTGGAGGCACTAATATGTAGAATTGATGGGCAGTGATAGGAGGCACTGATATGCAGCACTGATGGGCACCAATATGCAGCACTGATGGGCACTGACTGGCGGCTGTGATGGGCACTGACTGGCGGCTGTGATGGGCACTGACTGGCGGCTGTGATGGGCACTGACAGGCGGCACTGGCACTGATAGGCGGTACTGATTGGCACTGACAGGTGGCACTGATGGGCAGCCCTATTGATAAAGTACTGATGGAGGTACTGACAGGTTTTACTGCTGGCACTGATATAGGCACTGATTGGCACTTTATTGGGCACTGACAGGCGATCCTGAGGGGGCATTGACTGGCAGCTTATGGGCACTTTTTGGAAGCTGTGGTGGCACATCTGATGGGGCTGTGCTGATAATCAATGTGCTGATTATCAGCACAGACCCCCCCTCTGACAGGGAGAGCCGCAGATCGGCTCTCCCTGTCAGCGTGAACCGAGAAATGCCGTTTACCGGCACTTCCTGGTTCATGCGATGATCAGCTGTGATTGGTCACAGCTGAACACGTGGTAAGGAGCCTCCGTCAGAGGCTCCATACCACGATCAGAGATGCAGTGTGTCAGACTGACACACAGCACCTCCGATCTCCATGCTGCGCACCCCTGTGAGCGCGTGCCAGCATGTTATCCTGCTGGACATCATATGACGCCCAGTCAGGATAACTGAACCACTTGCCGGCCGTCAATCTGCTATAGGCCGGACGGGAAGTGGTTAAAGTGACTGTAAAGTTGTTGTTTTTTTTTAAACAAAAAACATTTTATACTTTCCTCCTCTGTGCAAGGGTTTTGCACATATTAGACCTGATCCTCTTCTTCTGGGGTCCCCCTGTGGCGCTCCTGACTTCTCCTCTTCTCGATTGCCCCCTCGGATAGCTGCTTTCCAAGGGGGCACTCATGCAGGTGCGCTCCCGAGTCCTGCTGCTGCGTCCATTGACACAGACAGCAGTATTCGGCCCGCCCCCGTATCACTGGATTTGATTGACAACAGCGGGAGCCAATGGCTCCTGCTGCTATAAATCTATCCAATTAAGACCCAAGATAACGGCTGGAGCTGCAACACAAAAGGTTCTTCACCTTAATGCATAGAATGCATTAAGGTGAAAAACCTTGAGCGTTTACAACCCCTTTAACTAAGGGGCCCTCTGCAGGGTTGAACCACCAGAGTGGTGAGTGAGGAGACATTGGGGCAGACAGAGAAAACTTGACACCGCCTGACTCTCGTTTAGCGTGTCCTGTCCTGTGGCTTGGTTTAGAGTAGCTCCTAGGCCTATGGAGGATCTATTTTGTGTGTGAGAAAGGACACCCTGAGTGAGTAACACCTATTGCTGGAGTGACTGTAACATCTTGGGAAGATGGCCTTCTTTTGGAAGCCCTTTAAATGTTCTACACTTGTGAGACTTTAGACTTCAGTGAGACATATACTGTGAACTGTTCTGCTAAGTTCCTGTAACTAAAGAACTGTGTTGGAGTGATGTTAGTGCAGTGAAGCATCAAAAATGCTACTCATCTTAACATTTGTTTATCCTCGGTAACAGACCTCAGGCCGGCAATATGTGTGTAAGTGGGCTTCAGGCCAGGAGAATGTGAGGAGTTGATCTAAAACAACAGGTGGATGACTGTCTTATGCAAGACAAATCGGGATGAGCCCAGAGAGCGCCACTAGCCAACCAATGAAAGGGCCGCTTACATGATTCTGCAGTAACATTAACGTGTAACATTAATATCCCCCTCCTATCTAAGTTAAGCAGTGGAACCAGTGGCGGCCCGTTCATAGGGGGCGCCCGGGCGCCGCCCCCCCTCCTGTGGTCACCAAAAAAAAAACGGGCCCTTTAAGAGTTTTTTTTTTTATGTCTTTTTTTCACACATGGCGGCGCGACCATAGTGGGCGCAGAAGCGCCGCTACCGCTCGCTTCTGCGCCCGGCCGTCACTCACAACAATACATAGGTTCATGCATTGCATGAACCTATGTATTGCTGCCGCCCACTATTCAGATGGCCGGCCCCTTGAGCGCCGGCCATCTGAATCACAGCGTCTGATTGGCCTTTAGAAGTGCCTATCAGAGCCAGCAGGCTCTGATAGGCTTCCCGACTACAGCCTGAGGGCTGTAATCGGCTTCTAAATATCTAATGAGAGGACGCACAGGGGTGCGTTCCCTGGCCAATCAGGTTCACCGGGTCTGGTTACTGGTAACCTGATTGGCTGAAGTGAGAAGGGTGGGCGGGAGAAGACATCGAGGACGGAAGACGGACGGCGCTGACTCAAGGAAGGTAAGTGCAGGGCTGAGGGGACAAACTGGCTGTATATGGGGGACAAACTGGCTGTATTATGGGGGAGAAACTGGCTGTATTATGGGGGAGAAGCTGGCTGTATTATGGGGGAGAAACTGGCTGCATATGGGGGAGAAACTGGCTGTATATGGGGGAGAAACTGGCTGCATATGGGGGACAAACTGGCTGCATATGGGGGACAAACTGGCTGTATTATGGGGGACAAACTGGCTGTATTATGGGGGACAAACTGGCTGGATTATGGGGGAGAAACTGGCTGCATATGGGGGAGAAACTGGCTGTATTATGGGGGAGAAACTGGCTGTATTATGGGGGAGAAACTGGCTGTATTATGGGGGAGAAACTGGCTGCATATGGGGGAGAAACTGGCTGTATTATGGGGGAGAAACTGGCTGCATATGGGGGACAAACTGGCTGTATTATGGGGGAGAAACTGGCTGTATTATGGGGGAGAAACTGGCTGCATATGGGGGAGAAACTGGCTGCATATGGGGGAGAAACTGGCTGTATTATGGGGGAGAAACTGGCTGCATATGGGGGACAAACTGGCTGTATATGGGGGAGAAACTGGCTGCATATGGGGGAGAAACTGGCTGCATATGGGGGAGAAACTGGCTGTATTATGGGGGAGAAACTGGCTGCATATGGGGGAGAAACTGGCTGCATATGGGGGAGAAACTGGCTGTATTATGGGGGAGAAACTGGCTGTATTATGGGGGAGAAACTGACTGCATATGGGGGAGAAACTGGCTGCATATGGGGGAGAAACTGGCTGCATATGGGGGGGAAACTGTCTGCATTTGGGGACAAACTAGTGGCGTTTGGGCACAGTGGCTGCGTTTAATGGGCACAGTGGCGGCAATTGATGTTTTTTTTTTCAGTTTTTTGCGCCCCCCCAAAAAATTTGAGCACCAGCCGCCACTGAGTGGAACCCACTTTCGTGTGGCCTGCTCAGCAGCTCTCGTCAGCTGAAGGCACAATTAACAAAGCTGATAGCTGGACCCGGGGATCTAATCTACTGTAGGTTTCTTTGCCGGTATCATCAAATAAGCAGTTGACTATAATTTCCATTATGAATGCAAATTACTGATAACAAATTAAGGAATATCCCTTTACTTTAGTATAGCCTTTAGGCTTTTATTTTCCATTTACTTATTTTACTATGCATAGGGGCATAACCAGAAATCACAAGGCCCTAGAGAAAAACACCATTGTAACAAAATTCTTATTAAAATGGCAGATGGCAAAGGACTGAAAAATATGTGGCAATAATGCAGAGGCAAGTCCAGGGCTCCAGTGGCAAGATTTACCCTTACCTTTCTCTTACCCCCTATCAGACCTCAGATCAGCCCTACTTCCCCCTTAACCCCCGACCTCAAATTAACCCCCATCCCTCTAAACTCCACCCTCTTCCTTCTTAACCTCCCTCGGATCTCAGATCAGCTCCCCTTCCCTTTGATCACTTCTGACCCTCAGATCAGTGCTTGTGGCCTTCCAGCTTAACCCCTTTAGCCTTCAGATCAGCTCTCACTCTTCCTCTTTACCTCTTCCATCCATCCACCATCCTCTTAGACCTCAAACCAGTGTGGCACCACACAGCGTACTGAAGGAGTCTATGGCAAGCTTTGCTATCAGTTCTGTGTCATGTGAAAGAAGAAAAAAGTGAGGATTGATTCCCCCACACTGCTGTACCAATGACACACTTTTGGAAATCTCTAACTTGCATTGGGTTCTGGAAAGAGCTTTTCACCACCCAGCAGTAAAACATTGGAAGCAACATCCGTGAGCTAATGAGATACTTGTCATTTCCTGACAAGTTTTCCATCCCTGTGTCCTAATATGTCCCATAAATGCCCAATTTAGTGGACAAGCAGGACATTTCCCGAGCTATGTCAGTGTCTTTGTATTTTTTAATTGTTGTGTTCTTTATGTGGGAACGTTATTTTTTAGTGTCTCTTTATTAATTTTTTTTATGTTTTTTTAAAGACAAAACACTTAGTTGAACAATGTCTCAACAACACTGCAGTGTATAATTCTCAATATGTAGCCAACACACCAGAGTTGTATGGAGCTTTATATTGTGAAAGAACTCAACCTAGCTTTTAATGAGCAATAATAGCACATGGCCCCCTTTGTATCTTATCACTTATATGAGTTCTTACCTAAGTATTTTAGTGATGTATTGTGGATTCATGCATATGGTAGCATGCCTCCCATTACAAGTTACATATCACAGAAGTGTCATTTTCCTGCACCTACTCAATAGTAGGATATTTATTTATGTATTTATTACAGGTACTTATATATATTCAATATTTCTAAGGTTGAGCAGCACAGTTGCTTTAACCCTTTCTAGCAAAAAAATCATTTTTTTTGCTAGAAAATTACTTGGAACCCCCAAACATTTTATATATTTTTTTAGCAGAGACCCTAGAGAATAAAATGGCGATTGTTGCAAAAAATTTTGTCACACGGTATTTGCGCAGCAGTCTTTCAAACACAATTTTTTGGGAAAAAGGGCATTTTCATGAATTAAAAAAAAAACGAAACAGTAAAGTTAGCTCACTTTTTTTGTATAATGTGAAAGACGATGTTACGCAGAGTAAATACAGGTCCTTCTCAAAAAATTAGCATATTGTGATAAAGTTCATTATTTTCTGTAATGTACTGATAAACATTAGACTTTCATATATTTTAGATTCATTACACACAACTGAAGTAGTTCAAGCCTTTTCTTGTTTTAATATTGATGATTTTGGCATACAGCTCATGAAAACCCAAAAATCCTATCTCAAAAAATTAGCATATCATGAAAAGGTTCTCTAAACGAGCTATTAACCTAATCATCTGAATCAACTAATTAACTCTAAACACCTGCAAAAGATTCCTGAGGCTTTTAAAAACTCCCAGCCTGGTTCATTACTCAAAACCGCAATCATGGGTAAGACTGCCGACCTGACTGCTGTCCAGAAGGCCATCATTGACACCCTCAAGCAAGAGGGTAAGACACAGAAAGAAATTTCTGAACGAATAGGCTGTTCCCAGAGTGCTGTATCAAGGCACCTCAGTAGGAAGTCTGTGGGAAGTAAAAAGTGTGGCAGAAAACGCTGCACAACGAGAAGAGGTGACCGGACCCTGAAGAAGATTGTGGAGAAGGACCGATTCCAGACCTTGGAGGACCTGCGGAAGCAGTGGACTGAGTCTGGAGTAGAAACATCCAGAGCCACCGTGAACAGGCGTGTGCAGGAAATGGGCTACAGGTGCCGCATTCCCCAGGTCAAGCCACTTTTGAACCAGAAACAGCGGCAGAAGCGCCTGACCTGGGCTACAGAGAAGCAGCACTGGACTGTTGCTCAGTGGTCCAAAGTACATTCGGAAATCAAGGTGCCAGAGTCTGGAGGAAGACTGGGGAGAGGGAAATGCCAAAATGCCTGAAGTCCAGTGTCAAGTACCCACAGTCAGTGATGGTCTGGGGTGCCATGTCAGCTGCTGGTGTTGGTCCACTGTGTTTTATCAAGCGCAGGGTCAATGCAGCTAGCTATCAGGAGATTTTGGAGCACTTCATGCTTCCATCTGCTGAAAAGCTTTATGGAGATGAAGATTTCATTTTTCAGCACGACCTGGCACCTGCTCACAGTGCCAAAACCACTGGTAAATGGTTTACTGACCATGGTATTACTGTGCTCAATTGGCCTGCCAACTCTCCTGACCTGAACCCCATAGAGAATCTGTGGGATATTGGGAAGAGAAAGTTGAGAGACAAGACCCAACACTCTGGATGAGCTTAAGGCCGCTATCGAAGCATCCTGGGCCTCCATAACACCTCAGCAGTGCCACAGGCTGGTTGCCTCCATGCCACGCCGCATTGAAGCAGTCATTTCTGCAAAAGGATTCCCGACCAAGTATTGAGTGCATAACTGAACATAATTATTTGAAGGTTGACTTTTTTTGTATTAAAAACACTTTTCTTTTATTGGTCGGATGAAATATGCTAATTTTTTGAGATAGGATTTTTGGGTTTTCATGAGCTGTATGCCAAAATCATCAATATTAAAACAAGAAAAGGCTTGAACTACTTCAGTTGTGTGTAATGAATCTAAAATATATGAAAGTCTAATGTTTATCAGTACATTACAGAAAATAATGAACTTTATCACAATATGCTAATTTTTTGAGAAGGACCTGTAGATACCTAACATGTCATGCTTTGAAATTGCGCACACTCGTGGAATGGCGACAAACTACGGTACCTAAAAGTCTCCATAGGCGACGCATTAAAAAAAAAATAACCATTACCAGGTTAGAGTTACATAGGAGAGATGAGCAAATGGCAATGTACTGACATAGGTAATGTTGGTGTGTTGTTTAGTAGTCGAGATGCAAACTTCTCACACTGGGCTGACAACACTGCTTACCATTTAAATGAAAAAGTGTCAGTGTTGTAAGCCTATCCTATGGAAGGAAGGAAGGTAGAGCTTGCATTTCTGGCAGAATCAAAAGGCATCATCTATTGTTAAAGTAGTAGCAAACATTCCAATTTTTTTGAATGATTGCTTTCTAACCAACTACTAGAGAAACATTCCACAGTAAAATATTTACTGTTCCCACAGTCACTGATACCCAGACTTCTTCATCACTCAATCACTGTGGCAGTGATGAAGAAGAAGGGACAGGTGGTATGATATATGATATTATTATTATTTTAATTATGGTTCTTTGCTGGATGTGATTACAGATCAAAAATGTTCAACATATGCATTGAGAGCATTTTTTTTTCTTGTATTCTACAAAAAATATCTTATAAGGTCGTTGTAAAAAAATGTGATTGGCTTTTGATTTTTTTCCACCCTGCAAACATTTTAACAGGCTATGCTGGATGAAAAATTGGTAAAGACAACTTTAATATTTAGTTTTAAGTCAAGACATAAAATAAATGAAATCTGATTTATTGATATAATTAACACAATTTTACAAAATAAGGTATACTGGAAGAATACTTGGTAAAGACAACTCTAATCTCTAGTTTAAATCAATACATAAAACAAATGGAATCTGATAAATTGTTATAACTAATGCAATTCTCTAAAATCAAGAAACTAGTTATTAATGTAAATTTTATTTGTTGCAGGTTTTGTGGACTTAACACTTCATGACCAAGTACATCTCTTGGAATGCGCTTGGCTTGAAATCCTCATGGTGGGTTTAATCTGGCGCTCCGTGGATTATCCAGGAAAACTTTCATTTGCTCCGAATCTCCTATTGGACAAGTAGGTCTTTTTTTGTTTAGTAGGAACAAATAGAACATAGAAACAAAAGAATCTGCATAACAATAAAAATAATAATGCAAAACATTTAAACAGGATTAATGCAGAATTTAGGGCCAATGAGACACGCAGAGTCTGGATGATGCATATCATAACACATATCCAATTACAAAATATATATGGGTTAAAATCCGCCATGTGTAAATTATAGACATGTTTTAAGTGAAAAGTTTAGTGACTTTATATATTATAGTTAAGCTAAGTATTAGGTCTGTTTCTATAGATCCAACTCATATTAGGATGTTTTTCTATTCCAACTTGCACTTACTTACCAATCTTTAGAGATTGCTTGAACTTTTTTTTCTGCTGCCATGTTACAAAAGATGGTTGCCATAATAAAGAGGCTGTCACATTATAGAACGATTGGAGTTTTAGGGAAAGTCTGGGGCAGCATGTTGCCTTAGTGATTAGTCCTCTTGCTTTACAGTACTAGAGTCATTGTTTCAAATCCCAGCCATGACACCACCATGTTCTTCCTGTTTTTGCATGGGTTTCCTCCCACACTCCAAAGATTTTCTGGTAGGTTATTTGTGCATGTAAGCAAATGAGGTGGGGACCTTGGATCGTAAGTTCGTTGAGGGCAGGGACTGATGTCAATGTACAATATGTAAATAAGCTGCATAAATTGTCAGCACTATAAAAATAAATACATTTGCAGAGTTACACAACCTACAGAGCTATAGAGAGACTTTCATGGTACAAAGATTTCAGAGAGACTGCCATGAGAGCATGTTGTTACTCACTGCAGTGGTTTAGTTCAGGTAATGAATGAAGTTATCCATTCCTGTGCTAGACAATGTGACTTTTGATGTCATAAAGCCCAAAAAACAAACAAAAAACAAGCAGTTGAGAAATCATCAATCAACTCAGAGGTATTCGTCTTAACTCTCTGTACTCTCTGCATTAGAATTAACATTGGTGGCTGTATCTACATTCATACATAGAAAATAAATATCGTCTTAGGGGGACATCAAAAGTAATAAAAACTATTTAATTGGAAGAGTGAGAAAAGAATACTACTTTAAACAAGGTTTTATTGCTGTTTGGTGTCCCCGTGTGGATGTTTTTCTTCTTTTCTTGTCCCATTGACTGGTGCCACCTAGGATAGAACACCGGAGAGAATCCCTCAAGTAGAGACATAGCAGAAAGAACCTATTCTTCACCACCTATCCAAAAACAGGTTTTGAGTAAATCTCTACATTTTGGTCTGGAACCAAAACCAAGGCCGAATTTCTACACAAGCTGTGTACTAAGGTGCCAGGTCCTCTGGGACAGCGCCAAGCTACCTGCATACATGCTGTTGAATAGAAAATGGTCACATATATTAAAATTGTTCCAGCTTGCCATCCCACTCATTTTGGGTTATCCGGTATAGAACTAAAGAAAAAAAGAAAAAAAAGAGATATCTGTGCTTGTGATAAATGTGTCAAAAGCTGCTGAACACCATACCTTTGATACTAGGCACATATAAAACAAAAAGTGCAGTGCATAAAAAAATTATACTTGAAAATTCATATTCAAGATCTATAAAGAGATATACATCAAATGTGAAATGATAAGCATAAAAAATATTGTTCATAAAGATCAAAAAAGCACACAGTGAAATGTATTAGTGTATACACTGTAAACGTGAAAGAGTGTACAAAAAAAATCCCATTTAAATCTGTGTTTTAAATGGGCGGAGCCAGGCACACATACTACCACACATGTGTGGTCTAGTGTCTGCAATTTTGGTTATTGAAGGAAGACATACCTTTAAATCTGACTTTTCTGTACATGCTGTTTGCAAGCTACATGGATGTAAGTGCATTACTTTTTAATAAACTCTCGTGCTTTTAAAATATTACACTATATTGAGCCCTTGTTTTGCATATTCTGAGATCCTGTGAGAGCACAGTGGCGGCCCGTCCATAGGGGGTGCCCGGGCGCCGCCCCCCCCCCTCCTGTGGTCACCAAAAAAATGTATTAAAAAAAAACGGGCCCTTTAAGAGCTTTTTTTTTTTTTTTTATGTCTTTTTTTTACACATGGCGGCGCGACCATAGTGGGCGCAGAAGCGCCGCTACCGCTCGCTTCTGCGCCCGGCCGTCACTCACCACAATAATACATAGGTTCATGCATTGCCCACTATTCAGATGGCCGGCCCCTTGAGCGCCGGCCATCTGAATCACAGCGTCTGGTTGGTCTTTAGAAGTGCCTATCAGAGCCAGCGGGCTGTAATCGGCTTCTAAATACCTAATGAGAGGACGCACGGGGGTGCGTTCCCTGGCCAATCAGGTTCACCGGGTCTGGTTACCGGTAACCTGATTGGCTGAAGTGACATCGAGGGCGGGAGAAGACATCGAGGACGGAAGAAGGACGGCGCTGACTCGAGGAAGGTAAGTGCAGGGCAGGGGGGGACAAACTTGCTGTATTATGAGGAGAAACTGGCTGTATTATGGGGGAGAAACTGGCTGTATATTGGGGGAGAAACTGGCTGTATATTGGGGGAGAAACTGGCTGTATTATGGGGGAGAAACTGGCTGTATATTGGGGGAGAAACTGGCTGCATTATGGGGGAGAAACTGGCTGTATATTGGGGGAGAAACTGGCTGCATTATGGGGGAGAAACTGGCTGTATATTGGGGGAGAAACTGGCTGCATTATGGGGGAGAAACTGGCTGCATATAGGGGAGAAACTGGCTGCATATAGGGGAGAAACTTGCTGCATATGGGGGACTAACTGGCTGTATTATGGGGGATTAACTGGCTGCATTATGGGGGATTAACTGGCTGCATTATGGGGGATTAACTGGCTGCATTATGGGGGATTAACTGGCTGCATTATGGGGGAGAAACTGGCTGCATTATGGGGGAGAAACTGGCTGTATATTGGGGGAGAAACTGGCTGCATTATGGGGGAGAAACTGGCTGCATATAGGGGAGAAACTGGCTGCATATAGGGGAGAAACTGGCTGCATATGGGGGACTAACTGGCTGTATTATGGGGGATTAACTGGCTGTATTATGGGGGATTAACTGGCTGTATTATGGGGGATTAACTGGCTGCATTATGGGGGATTAACTGGCTGTATTATGGGGGATTAACTGGCTGCATTATGGGGGATTAACTGGCTGCATTATGGGGGAGAAACTGGCTGCATTATGGGGGAGAAACTGGCTGCATTATGGGGGAGAAACTGGCTGCATATGGGGGGGAAACTGGCTGCATTTGGGGACAAACTAGTGGCGTTTGGGCACAGTGGCTGCGTTTAATGGGCACAGTGGCGGCAATTGATGATTTTTTTTTTCAGTTTGTTTGCGCCCCCCCCAAAAAATTTGAGCACCAGCAGCCACTGCCAGAATTCCTCTTAATTGTTTGACATCCTTGCTCCTGCTATCGGAAACATCTTCACTGCATAGCTGAGCGTTTTCTGACCACCCTGAACAAGGGGGTCACTGGCATTCTGGTAAGCCTCCAGTGTCATTAGTCTTTTGAGTGTCATATTGGCTATCCCTGGATTCCTTTCCAACACACAGAGTACAGAGTTTTAAATTGGACTTTTTTTGTACACTCTTTCATGTTTACAGTATATACTAGTACGTTTCACTGTGTACTTTTTTGATCTTTATGGACAATAGTTTTTAAAGTATCATTTCACATTATCTCTTTATTGATTGTGAATATGAATTTTCACATATAATTTGTTTTTATGTGCAGCACTTTTTGTTTTGTAGGTATAGAACCAGGTATAGAACCTATGGCACAACATATGCAGCATTGTGGAATAAAGAATGTACAGCCCAGTGTACAGAATTAGGCAGTGGGCGATTAGGAATGTACAGCCCAGCATACAGATTGAGATTAGAGTTCATGGTAAACTATGGCATAAGAATTATTGCGCTCACTCTGACATTCGCGGCGGTACTTTGTGTGTGGAATCACTGTGTACGTATTCATGCTGGACATGTTTGCATGTGAACATGGGGGGCAGGATTGCTTTAACATTTTTTTTAATTTACATTTTTTCATTTAACTTTATTGGTATAACAAGGTGTGGACAGGGCCCTTGTGCTAGCTTCAGACAGGGACAGGGCAGTTTTTATGGACACATCAGGGGCCCACTAGACCTCTGATGACTCCCCTGCCCCCCCCCCAAGGCAATTGACCACTCACAGATCATTATTACTGTAAAGTTGCCAATATCACTTTTATATTAAAGCCAATCGTCAGCATTAAAAAATTGTACCAGGTTCATGGCTGCAGCCATGAACCTGGTATAACCACTTGCTCTCCAGAATGTTATATATATATATATATATATATATGTTGGATGGCAAGTGGTTAAAGTGGAACTGTAATTAAAGTGGAATGGCTGAAGTCATTAGGCACCTAGGCCCAATTTAGTTCGTTTATTGCCAGAAGTCAGAAGGCAACCTTAGGCTGCATTATGGAGAAAAACATCTCCGTCTATAAGCACCATTATGACTCAAAGAAGGGAGTTAGTCTACATCAGCAACATTGGAAGAAAGTCCTGCTGTTTCTTACAATTTGATTGTGGAAAGTAGGGTTTGCCTTCTTGCTATTGCACAGATGGGGGTTGAAGCAAGGAAATAACTTTTTAATTAAAGTGGAACCTTTTTTTTAAATGATCACAATTGAAGAAATACATTTTGCCCTAAATCATTTTAGTTTTGCTTTACTATTTTGTATTAATTATAGGATTTCTTAACAGAAACAATATATCTGTTTAAGATTTATATTTTCTTTGTAGCATACAGTAGATGTTGGAAATTTTCCAAGAAAGGGGGTTAAAGAAACATGGTGAGGTGCTTTATAGATTTAATTTATGCCAGAATAACTGTTATTTTGAAATCTACATTTTATAGCAGAAAGGTTGGTCACAGTAAATGAACTATAACAATGCTTCTTGGAGCAGAAAACATACCCCCTGCCTGAACAGACTTCTGTAATGGTCAATTACTGGACTGGGAAAATAATGTTTCTCACCTACTAACATCTATTTCTAAGTAGGGGAAATG